>CM059599.1:328425003-333425003 GCA_030412105.1 Cyclura pinguis
ATCATGTCATGCTGGTAACCCACTGAGACGATGTACTTGGAGCTTGGGGAAAATGCCACACAGGCCACTCCATACTTGTGTTCTTGAAGCTCAGCCACTTGGGTCCGCTCTGCAACATCCCACACACGAACAGCAGGCATGTGCCCACTCTGCAAAGAGGAAAAGAGAAGCACCAAGAGCAGTGAGTACTCAAAGTCAGCTGCAAGCTACATATTCATTTGATATCTTGACATGAGAGGTCAGGTGTGCCAATTTTCACACATTAATCTTCAGCCAAACATAACAAAAGATTTAGAAAATGCATAGTGTGCATTCGTAGCATTATATTCAGGTTGTCCTGTTATGCTGAATGCAAGTCAGAAAGCCTGCAGGAACAAAAGTATTCCATAAAATAATCAAGTCCCTTTGCAGAAGGCCACTAAAAAGAGGGAAGGGCTATGCCAACCTTTCATTCCTGAGATAAAAGAAACCTCTCCTTATGCTGAGAAGTTTCTGGAAACCCGGCATCATGTCCTGATTATACGTCTTAGCTGGGCTTCCAGGAAGAAAAGCAGCAGTACAGATTCTGCTCTTTTTTAGGCGCCTCTTACAATGCTCACTAAATCTATAAATAGAGGAGACAACAGAAGGGTTTGCCCTTTGGTAGCGAAAAAGGCTTGAACTCACACAGTTCAATGAGCATTCTCCAACCCAGAAATAGTGGATTGCTGGTAATACACCAGCTGGCCATGGTGGGAGGTGGAGCCCATAATTTCTGGAGGACATTACATTGAAGATCAGAGAATGTAAAGGTTGCTTTTCTAGTCTGTAACAGCAAGAATCTCTAAGCCAGAACATCTACTGGACAAGCCAGAAGTGTGATTCTGGAAGATGCAGTTTAGAAAGGAAACTTTTTCAAGCTCTAATCTAGACATTTCACATATTCAGTATTTACTGATTGCCATACCTTGCATATTGCATCCCTGCTCCACACAGGCATTTGATAGCCCATTGCTTTTTTTTAATAAAACCCAACAATCTAAGACTGTTTTTCCAGATTGTCAGTCTGATCTTGCTAAGCTTGCGGAATTCCTGGGTTTTGCAAGCTCTAAAACACCATGATAGCCTAAGATACAGGATAACAAACTCAGATCTGGGCAGTCTGCTTGGAAATTTTGCTAAATCTTAGTAATAGCCAACTCTTGACTTTGGCATCTGTACTGATGAGGACAGAGAAAACACCAACCTATTGAGATACCAAAGGAGCAGAAACAGACACCTTTGTAAATGATGAAATAAACAGGCTGTTCTAAAATATATTTAAATAGAACATGTTTAAGAAGTAAAGTAAAGCATTACTCATTACCTTTTCCTGGAAAGACTGTGGGCAATTTATTTATTTATTTAAAAAGAATATCCCTCAAGAACATTAGGAACCACAAAGAAATGGAATAATCTTAACAAAAAAGACAATAATAATATACAACCTTAACTACGAGAACCATGAGTTAAGTATAAAGAATAGATAATGAGATCTAGATATTCCATTAGTCAGCATAGCTTTTGTGTTAAGACTGAATGATGAACAGGAACAAACTATATGGTTTTTATTTTTTAATAAAATGCTTAATTGGCTTAACCTTGCTGTTCTACTACATCTGATATAAATCACTTATTTTGAAGTGAAATATAGAAAAGTAGACGCAATTCCTATTCAACAGCTTCCTCATGATTCATAAGCCTATAAAAAAGGTTCCCTACTAATCAACATCTCTATAGCAACCTAACAAAAAAAAAAGCTTTTACCTTTTCTAGACAAGGTTAACTAAACCTCTTGACAGCTTGCAGACAGAAAACCTTCAAATGCAGAGAGAGCTTGAAAATAACATGATAGCTTCTTTAAAATCTATTATTGCTGGCACAATGTTCTAGTTCTCCCCTAACATCACAATCAAACTGTCACCTTTCAGCAAGTACTGCATATAACCTGGAATACTTCTCCTCATGAGGTTTTTTTTTCTAATTAGAATACATTTGGAAACATCTCACAGTTATCACCTTTGTTTCAATCTCCCTGAGTTGCTGAAAGGTGACAACGTCCCATCTTTACGCCTGTAGATGTTGAACAAGACATGTTCCAGGTGCTAAAATTCTGATCCTAGAGGATATGTTCAAGGATGCATAGCCATATGTCAACCCATCTCATATTCCCTATAATTACTTGTCTTCTTCTAAACATCCAACCTGACTCTGAAATGCTAATCCAAATATTATGGGACTCAAGATGTTCTTTAGACTACTAAATGTCTAAGCCTTATTTCTTTTGAATCTTCTTCAACTGCCTGCTTTTATTCATCTAACCTCTTTTGTTCCACTGTCCTCTTGTTGAATACATCTTCATTGACTTGGATTTGGACTATTAGACATCTTAAGGTTAAGGTCATTTTCCTTTCATGTTATCAGCACAGACTGTGAGCAAGAAAAAGAAAGGATATGTGAGTTTAACTCAGGGGTGTACAAAGTGTGACCCTCCATATGTTGTTGGACTGTAACAGCATCTTCACCATTAGCTAGGGCTGTGGGAAGCTGCTTTCCAATAATACCCAGTGGGCTGCACTGTGCCCACCTCTCATGCAACTTCTCAGAGAAGAAGACACCCCTGCTATCTAACTCCACACTGAGACTTTCTGCTCAGGGGGCTACAAATCAAAGGAATGGGACTGGGTGGGGATGATAAAAATTTATCAACTTGGGATGGGCTTTGGAAGTGTGCATGAATCAAGGTCATGCTGGTCTTGAAAAATTGCTGTTCCGGGCCATTCTGAGATGTGGAGAAGAGAATGAAGGCAAAATAGCAATTAAACAGAATCACACTGGTTAGAGATGTAATCTTCAATTCTGGGATGAAAACTGGGAAGGCGATCGCAGGGTTGGGGCCACACAAAAGTTTCCTCCTGGTTATGCATGACATACATTAATCCAACATGGTCACTTCCTCCTTTCTAGTTTATTGATCTCACAAGATAGCAGAGAAAGAAACCACAGTTTACTTTTGGTTTGTTTCTCTGGTTTCTTGGAAGGTAAACCAACCAGAAAAGGAAAGTGCCCACATTCCAACAACAGAACAAACAAATCATGGAGCAAAGTTTCTTATACTGTTTTTCCACTCCCACTGCAGACACAGTAGCAACTGAGCAGTACCTTTAAGCATGCTGCTCACAGAATAATAGCCCATGGTTCCACAGTTCCTTGGTTTTCATATCATAAAACCCAAAGTCCTTATTTGGACTTTTGATTCCAGATAGCATTGCTCCCAGATTTTTAAAGCATGACAGTTAATCTTCCAGAATACACATTAATCAATGTGGCTTCACAGCTAGGACCTAGAGGTCAATGTCAAGATGCAAAAAATGGGTAGTCCCAAAAGTGAGAAGCCATCTTTTGAGATTTTCCAATTTTCACTATAAGAAGGGAAATCTTCTTATAGAGAACTACATTCAGTTTCTAAAAAATGTACAGTGCTAAATATTTCACAGAGGAACAGATTGCCTAGGCAGGTGGTATAATCACCCCTCAAGAAGGTATTTGAACAGACAATGGATAGTTATCTGAAATGGATTCTGTAACAAGCCCAGTGAAGGAGTTGGCCTAGTTTAGCACTACTCAAAGTGGTGAGTCCTGGACTAGTCCCAGTCTCTGAGCCACTGGCTGCTGGTCTTTGACAAATTTCCAGGAAAGAAAGAATTAATTGTATTCAGTGAGCACAAATTCAGTGCCAGGTCCCCACATCAGATAGCCTGAGAAGCACTGGTCTAGCTGACCTGAACAGTACCTTCCCATTTTGCAGTTCAATGGACCTTGGCCATATAATTCCAAGTATAAGGTGGTAGGGGACAGATTCTGTGAGGGACCATCACCACCTTACAACGCTCACAACCTGTCAAAGGCATCTATCCACCCAGGTTCAAATCTATCCCAACATTCATTTCCAACATGACAATTCTATGTGTTAGCCTGGCTACAGAAACACAAGTCAAATGTCCTTAAGACTGACCCTGAACCTGACCAGTGGTGAGCATCCAGAATTTAATTATCATTTGGTTGCGAGTGCAATCCCTTCTTTTCAATATTTAAAGTCCAAGGCATTTGAGACAATAAAAAGGACTGTATGTGTGTGCAGAGCCAAAAAGTAATCAGCCTCCGAGGATACATATGGCAGCCATCCAACATGGACAAGAGAAGGACAGTCAACATTTTTGTGGGATTCAAGCATCCAGCAATTCAGGCTTCATAACACATACAGTATGAGCATTGTGTATCTGGTGTGCATTAGAAACTGGACGCAGTCATCTTTGCCTTCCTTTATGCAGCTTTCAAAAGAGGAAAACTTTTTTTTTTGCCAGCAATTAAACTAAAGCCTGCCAAACCCAGAGGCACCAGCATCTTTGTCACTATTCTCAAGGCTTCCTTCCAAATGTATTTTCGTTTCTTTAAAAAAAATCAGACTGTTAAACTTGTCTTCTTTCTGTATGCCTCCCAAAGTGAAATCCAAGTCAGAAACCAGTAATAGGAACCTTTTGGTCTTCTTCCTTTACTTCCTCCATGAAATGAATAAAGAGGAAGGACATATACAATGCCCTCAGCTAATTCTTACCCTGCAAATCTCTGTGATTTTATCTCTCCAAATGACTAGTCATTACTCCCTCAAAATTATTTCCAAAGGCACAGCTACTAAGATGAACAACTGAGTTAACGCTAGATTTCTCCAAAATATTTTGAATAAATCACTGCACACATGCAAATTAGAGTTTCTCTATTATGTATATTTTAATAATTATGGTTTCTTTTTGTTTATGTAAGAAGCTTGTCCTGCCCTCCCGACACTTACATTCTCCCCACAGTGTCCAAACACAATCATAAAAGACAATAAAATTCCAAAACAGAAGGAATAGCAGTAATAAAAACACAAATGCAGGAAATAAAACTTAGATAAAGCTCATAAACCAAATGCTTGCCTAAACAAGAAAGTTTGCCTTACAACAAAAAGATGTTAAAGACTGTGCCACCTTAGCTCTGCTGGGCAAATATTCCACAGTTCAGGTGCAGCCATTGCAATGTCCCTTCTTCTTTTTCTTGGGCCACAGATAGGAGTCTCTGTGTCAGCTCTCAGACCACAGACAGGAGGTTGTGAAATGTCACCAACATTTTGAAACAAACTGATAACCACTGCTGCCCTTGCAGGACAGGTATAGGTAAGTGCCCCTTCAGCATTCTCACTGTTGCATTTTGAACCATATTTCTAAAATTCATTAGCAGTAGCCCCATGTGAATCACACTGCAATAATCTACTCTTGATATTAAAGCATCTGTTACCATAGCCAGTTCTCATCTCACTGAGAATATATGTTCCTACAAAGCACAAAGGCACTTTTGGCTTAGAGAATTGCTACTTCATCATCCATGAACAAAACCAAGAATAGAAGCACCTCCAAAATGTGAACTTGATTCTTCAAGGGGAGTACTAACCCAATGGAAGAGAGGTTCAATTTCTGCTCCAGAGCTGGTTTCAAACCTGACCAGGATTATTTCCGTCTTGTCAGAATTAAATGTCAACTAATTGTTCCTCGTCTAGTCCATTACTATCTTAAAATAAACAATTCACCAATTATGCATTTTGAATGTGAGCCATGACTCCTATTTCCCGTTCTTCAGAAAAAGAAAATACCCTTTTTGATACAACCATATCATGCATGTTTTATGCAAGTCAGCTTAATGGGTCATAACACACTTTCCATTATAAGATGATCTCCAGTATTTAAGTGGTCTCTCCCAGCCTTACCATCCAAGACCCTTTAATTGGCTGTCCCAGGAATTAAAGCCAGAACTTATCTTCCTATAAGGAGAGCATGTGTTCAGTCACTAATCAATGTCTCCTCTCACATCCTAGCCACCCATTATGGTTCCTCACGTGGCTGACACTGACTCTTTTAGGGCAGGTCCCCAAACTTTTGGAAACCTGTGGGTACAAGGGGTATTTTAAGCAAGTGTTCTGGGCACTGTCACAAAATGGCTGCCAAGAGGTGGTGTTTTTCACAAAATGGTTGGTGTCATAGGCATAGCCAGTCAGAAAAGATACATTTCATAGGAGACACAGGGACAAGCAAAAAGACAAATAATCTGTTTGTTGTTGTTAAATGCCATCAGCTTTAACTTACAGTGACCCTATAAATGAAAGACCTCGAAGACACCCTCTCATCAACAGCCCTGCTCAGGTCCTGCAAGCTCAGGGGAATGGCTTTCTTGATGAAATCCAATGGTTATTGAGGATGCTTAATACAAGGCAGAGGTGAGCCACTCCTTAAAACCCGCTATATTCTATTGTCAAAAAACAGCCATTTCAAAGAAGGCACATTTCTTCCCCCCTCTCCCAAGCAGCAAATGCACCACTCACAATCCCTCTTTGGGTAGCAGCAAATGTGCTTTCTCACTTCATCTCTCACATTTTCTTTCTGCTAGCAGCAAACTCCCTCCTTCACTGAAAACTTCACTCTATCTGTGAGCAAGAAACAGCCCCTAAGTGACCAGTGATCAGTAGTGCAGTAAAGGCAGTTTCATTTTACCTGCACCACCCCGTGGCTTTGTTAGACTTTTCCCCCCAAAACCACTACGTACCTCTCCAGTAACCAGATATTTGCCATCAGGAGAGAAAGCAAGGGCCGTAATTGTCTTCCTGCATAAGAAAAGGAGAATATATTGTGAAATATCACAGAGAACACATTCGCTTTGCAGTCCAAACACAAATCGGGACAGGGAAAAGTGAGTGAAAATGAAACCAAGCTAGCCTTTGTCAGATGAGCTTAAAGCCATCTCATGGAGAAAGGTTCTGCAATGACCAAAACCTGCGCTCTTGTGTGCAGCAATTGGAGTGGGCAATGGCAATCCTTCAGAAACTGTTGGATTATAACTCCCTGTATCCCCTCATCATTGCTACACCAGCTAGGGCTGATGTTGTGGTCCAATAACACCGGGAGGATCACATATTCACCCTACTCTTGTCTTAGAAGACGCACTGGGAGAAATAGTAGCTTTTCAGAGTTTCTGAACTGTTTCTTATGTCTTATTAAAATCTTTTTGAAACTCAAGAGGTTCAAGCTGCAGGCATGGGTAGGCATAACAAAAGCTGGATAAAATAAGCACAGAATATGCCTTTACATGCCCATGTTAAGCTGATGGTCTCTCTTGCATGCTTTGCCAACTTGCGTTTACTTAGATTGTAGATCTGATTACGAACCTTGCTTACAGGAAAGATGGCTTCTAATCAGATCAACAGCTCAAATTCATCTTAGAACACATCAAGAAAGAGACAGCAACATAACCTGGACATGCATGAACATATTCTGTTAAAGTCTTTGGCTTTAGTTCTTAACACCTGCACCTGCAGAACTTTGCAGAATAAAAACATGGGATCAAGTACAGTTTTTTAAACCAGCTTTTCATTGCATTCAGCTACAAATCATTGTAACTTTGAGAACACATAAACTTGGTATGTCCAATTAATATCAAAGCTAAAATTTCAGCTGATAGAATTACAACGACCCCATGTTTTCCTAGGAGATAACTGGCTACAGGATTCCTCAAAGAATCCTCAAACACATTGATCCTTTTCTTAAGAAAAAGGTAACAAAAAGCCCACTATAATATCCTAACAGTGATGCCTAATAACTAAGAGAAGGTTTTTAGCTCCATGGCTTGAGAGATAATCCAGTCACAATGTGCTTTATGACTGGTTTAGACAATAACAGTCAGAACCTGTTTTCCTAAATCTTTTATTTGCTGGAATAGGAGACGATGCCAGCAAAAATACCAATATTACACAGGTAATGCTTGACCAAATTTACAGTGTAATCCCACACATTTACACTAAGATCACACCAGATTTAGCATGCTCAGGGTGGCATGGCTGTAGCCATTTCTATGCAGAAGTAAGCCCACTTCATCCAATGGAGTTTATTCTAGTGATGAGCAGAGAATGTTAGTGTCCTACAACCCTAGGAGTGGCCATTCTTGTGTGGAAAACCACTTGAGGAGTTCTAGACTTGTTAGATTTTACTCCAGTCAGAAATTGCTAAGCAGCATGAAGGAAATTTTCTCACATTAAGAGAAGCTAAAGCTGAAATCGGTAGGTGACTAGTTCCTCTTTCTTAGTCAATACAGTCCTCCCTCCACATTCACAGGTTTGACATTTGCAAATTTGATTATTCGAGAGCATGCATGCTTCCCCTCTCAGTTCTCCTCCTCCCATTCCTATGCATCTTGCCCAGGGTAAGTTCTCCAAGGCAAAACAGAAAGGAATGGGGGGGAGGCTCCCCTGAGCCTTCCTTTCCTCCTCCAAAGTTTCCCCCCTCCCCTTCCCATCCATTTTTTTCAGTGCTGGGGCAAAATGCATGGAAAGGGAAAGGGGGGTACTCCAGAGGAGGAAAGGAAGGCTCAGGGGAGCCTTCACCCTACTCCATTCCCTTCCATTTTGCATGGGAACAGGAAACGGAGGAGCCCCGGCAGCAAATAGGATGGGCAGCAAATGGGGAAGTTACTCATGATTTTTCCACTTTCACGAGGGTTCTCACAAACGTGGAGGGAGGACTGCATTCACAATGTCTTTCACCTGCAATAACACTGCTGCAGAGCAGACCCCGAAACTGAATTCCATACACGTTCAAACATTCAGACAGATGTCTAATTGTATAAAAATTAACAAACCATTAGAGACCTATGTAGCAATCCTCATTTTGTTAATATTCACCTCGGATGTTTCAAAAGTTGAAACCCAAATATTAAAATTGGAAAAAAATGAAAATTAAAAACTTGAATTCATCAACATGTATTAGCAGACATATGTAATTAACTGAAAATATAATTCCAAAATTCAGTCTACTAAATTAAGCACTTCACTACAGAAGTTTCGTTGGTTTATCTATTTACATAAAGCATTAAGATTTTAGGTATCAGTCTTTAAACACTAAATTCTCACTCTGGGCTCTCAGATCATTAATTGTAGATTCTAAGAAAGAAATGTGGCATTTTCTTTGAAGTATTGTCACATAGACAGAAATCATTGCTTCCTAAAGTTAGGAGTGGCTTCTGCTTTCCCTTCTCTATAATGTAATGCAAGCCTGCACTTGAGAATTATGAATTTTACTCACCGGGAGCTATTCAGAATATGATGTTGCTTATTCTTCCTGGGGTTGAACAGCACAACAACACACCTACAAAGAAAGAATTTTTAAAAATGAGAAAATGTACACAATAGCCTTGTGATCAATTATTGTATTTCTTTCTCTTTTGAAGAGTTTGGCATATCAACTCTACACAATTTTAAAAAGGAGTCTTCTGAACAATTTTGGCATACACAACATTCCCACATGGCAAAAACTGTCTTTTTTGTTGGCTATAATATCTAAACAGAAATAGCTCAGCACATATTTTACTTTGTATCACGGATTCCTGAATGGGTCAGACATTAATAAACTGAATTCAGATGCTGAGAACTACTTAGAAAGGACAGTCTAATCCAAAACAAACTCTACACGTGTGCATAATTTGGACATTCATTCATGCCTTCATAAATCATGTTCTATTGATAACAGGGTTGTCAGAGTGAAAACTGGGGACGGATTCTGTCCTTTAATGACTGTACAAAAGAGGGATTTTCAACAGCTGTTGATTATATGTCCAGTTTTCAATCTGGTGATCTTAGTCAGTAGGCAGTTAAAGCTGGGAAAAAACGATGCAGCAACATTTTTAAGAGTCAATATACACTTTCAAGGGGGGAAAAATCACATGACATAGCACTCCTAGTCATATAGCCTTCATAATGCAGGTATTCATGGGAGATGTCAAATAACTAGAATCCAGAAAAGTTACTTTTTGGATCACAGGAAGAAAATTCCAAGTTCTGTACACAACAATTCTGTGCACACAGGAGATTAGCAGAGAATAAAGTGGGGGCAATAATCTTTCTCCTGATGTGTTATTTTTACACATTAACTGAAGATATTTGAAAGCACATAGATTATGCAATACCCTATCCTGCTTTCTGAAATGGTACAGTATTACATGATTTCTTCTAAATATGCAGATGAGTTCTAATTCTGATCCATCTCTTTCATAGTAAAAAGAAGCATTATTTAATTACAAAAGTAGTAATGCTTTTACTCAAGCAAATAGATAGAGATGGGGACATGGGGACTGACAAAAAGGAAGAGATGTATCAGAAGTGTAACCACATTGTTATACCAGAATCATCAAGCTTATCAGACTCAAGCTTCTAATCTCACTCACATTTTCAGTTCCAAGGCAATGTACTGAGACTGCCCATGGCAACATTGTGTGGTCATTATCATAATACACTAGAAATCTATTGTCTCATCCAGTTTGCTTACAGAGGCCTCTCAGAGATATAACAAGTGGCTTTCCATACAGTTTCAAACATTTTCACTCCGAAGTTTCAGGTTGCATACATATAAGCTGTCAGAGTCTCTGCTGCCGTATGTGATGTTAATATAGCAAACCCATCCACAAAGAATACTAAAAGCAAGACACACGAGCTAAAAATGTACTGGTACTAAATTATGACACACCAGCTTACAGTAATAAATCAAGTGTTCTTAAACTGCAGCCTTCAGGGGGTCCATGATGTCAGTAAAGGTTGGACCAAACCTGTAGAAAACACTCTGTGATGTGGGTCGTTAAATGCACCTGTGGAGAGCCATGTGACTTTAGCTGAGTCATGCTCAGTCATGCTGACGAGCAACCAGGGGAGAAGGTTGCATCAGGTGTGGGGAGAATGCAAAGGCTGGCAGGATTGCATCAGCTAGTGTGAGTATAAATATAGCTGAGAGCTAGCCAACAAGTGTACATGGTGCCTGATGTGTCTGCTGGAGGCTCTGTTAGAAAGAGCAAGCAGAGGGATGCTGGAATGCCTTCTGAAGATTCTTGTAAATATGTACACATTGTAACTGAAGAATAAATTGCCTCCTTGATGGAAGAGAACAATTGGCATGGGTGAGTTTTTCTTGGCTACAGTGCATTGCTAAGGTATTCTCTGCTGCTGGGCATGCTTCCAAAGCTGTGGGAGCAATCTCTGCTATATTTTTGGGTGTGACACATTAACCAGGCAAAACTCACCCACCTCAAACTTCTTCTATTCAGTTTTTATCCTCCTACTGGAAAATTATGTTTAATATATTTTTCTGGGCAGGCAGTCCACAGGTGTCACCAGATTTTCAGAGGGATTTCTTACCCCCAAAATGGTAAGAACCACTGCAACAAGTGATTCTGAAACATATCAGAAGACAACACATCACCAGTGGAACAGCAATACTTGGGATTCTCATGAGGGGAGAGATTTCACTGTTCCCTCTTAAGAAATATTCTAGATAGACATTATGACTGCATACAGACCTATAGAAAACAGGACCACAGAATCATACAGTTGGAAGGGGCTCCACGGGCCACTGAGTCCAGCTGCTTATTCAATGAAGGATCTCCCGTTAAAGCACTGCCAGCAAGTAGCTGTCTGACCTCTTCTTGAAGATGTCCAGAGAAAGAGGTCCCACCACCTCTCTACGCAATTGATTCCACTGCCAAACTGCTCTTACTGTCAAGAAGCTCTTTCTAACATTCAGTCAAGCAGGTATGAGCCACTTTGTTGTATGGTGACTTATTCTTATCTCTACCTTCATGATTCAAAGGGCAGGTGTATCTGTCTCTTGTGCTTGGAAAAGAGACTTCTGCGGAATGAACTCCCAGAGCCCTCCAGACAAAACAGGCATGATGGTGGGGGGAAGAGGGGAAATCTTGAAGTTGTACAAGAAGCCCTAACTTTTTGATGCCCTGTTATTTGACAATTTGCTCTTTTGACACTTCCAAATCAAGGGCAAGTTCCATTAATTCAATGGGGGCAGGTTCTGTTCTTTCATCAGTTCCTGTTGCCGATGGAGTCTCGCTTCGAACCACTTATATGCACACACTGCTTGCAAAGCAAGCTTGAAGGGGCGGAGGGAGATGCTAAGCTGGCCAAGAGACTTTGGAAGCATTGCATGCACAGTCAGTCCCAAGTTAGCCTCTGTAAATACTTCATGCTCCCTGCAGTGCAGTGCACGGGTTCCACTTTTCCACCAATTCCATTTTCTGACAGTGCCTAACCTGTCAGATAAGTATGGAAAGCCTATAGTACAAAAAAAGGGTTTCCAGCCTCTGGCTGACTGTGTACTGAGGACTATGTGAGAGAGATGGAGTGGCTGAACACTCACACTGGCTTTTTGTTCCACTTACCTAGTGATCTGCTCAAGGATTTATATGACATTCTCTCTCCTTTTAAGTGTTTGAGGTTTTTCTTACCACAATACACTCAATAGAAAATGGCAGGAAGGCCTTCTACAAAAGCCAGTCAATCAGGATGGGTTCAATGCCAGTTTCTGCTGCAATTCATGAAATCAGGTTTAGCTGACCTCAATGTCAGGGAGACATTTGTGCGTGTCAGGGTTGTAGTCTATTTTGTTTGTTGTTTAGTGTGCAGTTGGCTAGAATAGAGGAAAAATCATGACATTTGAAAGGTGATAACATACAACTGAAAAACGGGAGGGAAACTAGACACTTTAAGTGTTTATTAAGCACTTTAAAATGACAGTGTTTATCAGGCAATCCTGGTGGAAACAGAAAAAGCCCAGTTTTGCAGAGGTACTAGTTTCACACCAGCCGAACTATGATGAGGCCGCTGGAATTAATCTCATAAGTTAAGTGTTAAGTCTCACAGAGCTGGGACATGAGTCACTGGATTGTCCTTTAATTGATAAATGAAGGTAGATAAGAGCAACTGATTTTGGTGGAAATACTGTCACTGATACAGAATATAAACAAAGAGCACTGTTTTTCTTGGTTTGTGGGGAGGAGAATTCAATCCAGCTTCTAAAAACCCAGCATTGTGTGTGAAATACAGGCGCACTTCCTGTTGCCAAGGCTTTTATTTCTTTTCAAATGATTCATATTATAAGAAATGGAATAACATTTGTGCAATGGCAAAAAGAGATTTCTAGATTTGTTTGGCAAGCAAAGAAACCCAGAATAAAACTTAAACCATGACACAGGGGCAGGAGGGGGGCTTGGGTGTCTCTAATGTTAAATTGTATTATGAGGCCTATTTTTTGTGTGGCTAAAGGAATGGCTGTTGCTCAGCGATGTGCGACTCCACAAACTTGATGGTCATGACTTAAGATTTGATTTTTGGTACGATAAACATAAGTCAAATACTGAATTTAAAAATCACTATATTAGAAAGTCTCTTCTACAAATTTCGTATAAATATAGATAGATTTTTTTTCCCTAAGGTAATATTAGCCACCTCACTGCAGGAAGCCTCTTTTTTAAGGAAAAAATGGGTTAAAAATTAGAGATGGTTGCTTTAATGAGGATCTCTTGTACTTTGAACATGACAAATGCAAGTTTAGATCAAGAGAGATGTTCTTTAAGTAAGGCAAAGATCTTAATTGGTTTGCTTATATACAACTTAAAGTTAGATTTGATCAAGATAAGAGAAATGCAGCCACAGAGCTTGGAAAAAATGAGTTTTATTTAGAGTTGTGTAAAGATGATGACCATGTAATTTCAAAAGTACATAAATGATTTTTGATATTTGGAGACAGAAGAAGAACCTGTAGAAGAGCACATGATAAGGAGGGTCCAAACTTTTGGGCATAATATTTATACGGATGTATGGGGAAAATGTGGCCCAAAGATATAAAATTTATTTAGTGCAATAATTTAACATAAAACCTGACTAAGATGATTTCTAGGCGGTATCTAACCCCAAGTAAGCTGTCAAAAATGTGCCAGCATGTTTCAAGCCAATGTTGGGGATGTTAAGATAAGGAGAGCCCTTTTTTCCATACATCACAGACTTTTAAGAAGGTGAAAAGTTACTCATCTAAGATTTATATGTTAATCCAAAAAAATGTAAAGGTAGGTTTTTGCAATGTTACCAGAAATTTTTTGTTGGGCATTATAAAACTGGAGAGTACAGATGGCCCTCTTCTTCAGTACACAACAATAACAGCAAGATTATTATTTGCTCAAACTTGGAAAGCGATTAAAGCACTGATGATAGAAAAATGGATTGCTAAGATTTCTGAGTTAGCCCAGACTGCCAAATTAACATGGGTTCTAAAGGATAAGCCAACTGAAGAATTTCTGAAAGACTGGAAAGTATGGATTTTTTGAGCAATAAGAAATCTAACAATGTAACAATCTATGGTTATGGTTACTGGTAGTTAGTAAGATTATTTAATTGCATATGTAATGGTAGAATAATATTTTTTTCTTTTTTCTTTTTCTTTTTATTACAGTTAAGATTGGGAGGTCTGTGTTTTAGCTGTATGTCTTTTTTTCCCCCCTCTCTTTTATTTTCTCTTCTTCTTTTTGTCATTTCTTTTTATGAATGCAAAGTGCTTTGTTTGTGAATTAGACTGAAAGTGTCAAATCAATTAGAAAAAGAGCACTTATGTAGTCAGCTCACTCCTAAAATGAGGTATAGCTACACCTACTCTATTATACCAAATAAGTAACTAGCCATCAAAGTTCTCCAAAATAACATATAATTAAACTACCCCTGGGAAACATGAAAGGAAAAAAAACCCAAAGTTTTCTATTAAATCTAAATTTAGGAATGCAATAGCAAGGAATCAGACATCAAAATCACAATTACATAGCATCTGACTCATTCAAAACAGCAGCTCTGTACATCCTTTCACACACACTCCCCATAGTTTTGCTCTTCCTTTCTTTTCTTCTCACTGTCTCTGTAACACGTAATCTTCCAAGTTTCAACTACCCTTGCACTAATCTATGCTTGCACCACATCCCCACTGTAGTTAAATTTTGCCATTTCTGGGAGGACCTTCTTCAAAGTCTTTCTTTCTCAAGGTTCTCCCTCAAAAAGGAAATAACCAGAAAACAGAAACAACCCAAAGACACACCATCACAACAACAACAACTGCAAACCCCTCATTTGCCTTAGGTTTGCCTTAGGATCACCATAAGTCACTTTTCAAAGAAGAGAGACATGATGGATAGAAAGAATCTTCCTGTCAGTGGCACTTTGTAGTTGTGTGCCTTCAAGTCATTTCCAATGCATCCCAACCCTAAAGTGAACTTATCACAGGGTTGCTGGTCTTTCTGCAAGATTTGTTCAGAGCGAGTTTGCCTTTGCCTTTCTGTGAGGCTGAGAGAATGTGGCTTGCCCAAGGTCACCCGTGTCTGAGCAAGGATTTGAATCTTAATCTCCAGAAGCCTTTAATAAATCAATAAATATTTGACTATTTAAATACAAATGTAAACATTTAGATCTTGAGTTAAGTTTTGGGGGTCCTCAGCAAAAAATTATATTTGCAGGGGGTCCCCAGTAAAGAGAAGGTTAAGAACCACTGCTGTAGAACATCTGTCACTGAGCAGCTGTTAAAATTATAGATGAACACAACAGAAGCAAGGACGAAATTCTGGTGATCAGAATTTAGAAAGCACTCCCTTCTTCCAACACACTGGCCAACCCAACCCACAATAGCTTCAAAGGGGTTGCACTTCAGTGCTGGATTTCTTTTAAACTATCATTTTTGAAGTCTTCAGAAGAGCCAGGTTGAAATCCCTACTTAGCCACAAAGCTCAGTAATCCTAACCCAGTTACCATCTCTCAGCCTAGGATACCCCCAGAGTTGTTTTGATTATCAAAACTAGGCTCCAGCTTGAGCTTTTAAGAGAAAATGTGGGATATAATCTCTTTGCTTCATGACCTATAATGGCTACCAGAACAGCTGCATACTTTTTTATGTTAGTCCTTATTTCAGAACACTGATGTTTCATATAATCTAAAGGAAGTTCGCCATAGGAATTCCTTGTTCCTCAGTTTCACACTGTCTTAACTCCTGAGAACCTGAACTACAGAGAGCCTTTACAGTGAGGAGTGTCACAGTCATTTTAGAACAAGGTATTCTCTTTCCTTGAGACAACTGAGGACTTCAAAATATTTGCAGGTGCAGCTTCATTGCTGTGACTGAAAAACTGCACCTGAAGTCCATCAGAATCCCACCTCAACTGAAAAAAAAGTTTATATCATGCCCTCCAACTGTCTCAATTTGGCAGGGACACTCTCATTTAATTCTCTCATTTAATTCTCCACTTCTTCAGTTCCTCTTAAAGGTCCCACTTTTTCCCTCTTCTTCCCACTGCAAACTGAGCTCAAAGTGCATATGTAGTTTACATTCAATTCAGCAGGGGGGACAGGCAAACAGAGGGCAGAATGTTGTCCTTCCCAGTAGGTTCAGGCAAAATTAAACGGCTGCAGCCTTTCCTAGTTTGTGTGTTCTGCCTCACTGGTAACTTTTGCCATCTTGACCAACACTGTGATGTTGTTTGATCACGTTTCTCAGTTTCCATCCGTGAAACGTTGGAGGTTATGTTACAAGTTTAATGTCCAGGTTAATTTTAGCACTTTGGAGTTGACCTAAAGACACATGCTGATCTTCTCCTCCTACAACACAAAATGACCAAGAATAATATTGGCCATAGTAATGGCACTTGATGGGAGCTGGAGCCCACATCTGGAGGCTAGCTGATTCCCCAGCCCTGATTTCAACAATTCCTGATACTGAGCATTTTATTCATCGCAAGTATGTCACACACAATCATCTCAGGGAATCTGAGTACTTGCAGAAGTGCAGTAATATATACTACATAGCTGAATGGTACTTCCTGAAGCAAGCAGCAACACAGGCACTGTTAGTTAAATGTACTGTGAGGAAGTCTGGAGTGAGTGGGAAAGAACTGAAGAGAAGAAATAGCTCCTATTTTCAGTCACCCAGAAAACGGTAGCATAAAGATAGCAAGGAACAGAGACTGAAAAGAAAAGAGATGTACTTCAGGAAATTCCAGAGCAGATTAAGATACAATGGTCTAGCTATCTGCAATGCTAAACCATGGTTTAGGTCATGGGTGGGCACTAAAGGCCCTCCAGATGTTGTCCAACTGCAGCTCCCATCAGTCCTAGCCAGCACAGCCAATGGTGCAGGATGCTGGGAGCATCCAGTAACCTATAAAGGGCCAAGTTGTCCAACTCTGGTCAAATGCTACAAAAAGCAAGTCCCAGTGTTCTGTGCCTCTCATTACCTCCTAGACGGGAAACCTTCAACTTCCATTTCAGTTTAAACAAAATTTGTGATTATCCACAAACTGTAAACTGTGGTTATTCTGAAAATAAGCCAGAATCAAACTGTGGCTTGAAGCTGGTTTCTTTCCAACAACTGTACTTAAGACTAGCTGCAGCTTATCCTAGTAAAATACAATGAAAACTTATAAATTCTTCTTTGCAACAGCACTGGGCAGCAGACAGGGATGTGAGAGAAAGGCTATAAGCCCAAGACCATGGTGCTGTTTACCACCATGATACTAAATCATGGCTTAGTCTGATTTGCAAATAAACCAGTGCAACAACCAAGGATCGTACAATAGCAACGGATACTGTTTTTTGTTGTTTTTGTAACAGCTAAGTTAATAGATGAATTTCAGATTATTTCAATTTATATATGTGGAATAAATCTCCTGGAGAATGAAATTGTTGCATTTGTATGTCACCTTTCTTCCAGAGTGGGATCCAAGGTAGCTTCCAAAAACAGTCAATTAAAGAAGTGTTCACTATAAAATGTAAGAACAATGAAAATCACTATGTAAGAACATTTTTAGAACATACAAAAGAATAAATGAAACATCCCAGTCATAAACTCTCCTGCTCACACATTAAGACCCTGCTTAAAGAAAAATGTCTTTGTCTCCTGGCAAAAGGAAAGAAGGGAGGGGGGCAGCATAGCTTCCCAGGGAACAAAGTTATGGAAGGTAGGAGCAGATACAACAGTATGGATGTTTTTCTTTCCTTACTCCCCAAAGCAAACAGGATGTCAATTTGCCCTTTGTTTTAACGTGCCTTCAAATCAACTCTGACTTATGGCAGTCCTATCATGGGGGTTTTACTTGGCAAGATTTAATAAAAGGAGGTTTGCCACTGCTTTCCTCTTAGGCTGAGAGAGTACGACTTGCCCAGGGTCACTCAGTGGATTTCCATCGCTCAATAGGATTCAAACTCTGGTATGCTCAAACCACACCACCACACTGGCTCCCTGGTTTGCCCTACAATCATCAACAAAATTAAAACATGTGAAGACAAGAGACTAATTGGTTACTTAACTGTTAACTGTACTTTAGCAGTACAGCTTTGTTTTTATCTGTTCCTGCCTTTGTATGTTTTTACTTGAGTTTTTTCTTCAAGTTTGTTGTGAACTGCAGACACAAAGAAAGGTTCAAGATAAGTTTTTTTTACAAAAATTACTCTTTTAGGTCGCTTACTCCCAGATCTCCTACTTAGAGTCCATGCTGACTGGAGGATTCAAGGAACTGCAGCCCAACATATAACCTTTACAAACTCTGCTTGGTATTTCTGCTACAAAAACAAGCTTATGTTAAGATAACCACTGTTTGGATGGAAATTCTTCACCCAGGTTACACAATGTAGGAGAGGAAAATTCCCATCCAAGCCTTCCTGTTCTCCACTCCAGACAAATCTAGGTTATCTCATGATACCTCAACCAAGTAGAAAATATCATTCTGACTGGATCCATCCAATTAACTATATGACATTTTATTTATTATTATGTGCCTTCAGGTTGACTCTGACTTACAGCAACTCAATCATGGAGTTTTCTTGGAAAGATTTCTTCAGAGGAGGTTTGTCACTGCCTTCCTTTAATGCTAAGAGAGTATGGTTTGCCTCAATCATCTCCTGGGTCTCCCTGGTTTGGTCGGCAATTAAACCTAGTCTTCTAGACTCCTACTACAACACAAACTACTACACCAAGCTGTCTCTCTTTACCTTAAAAACATGCCTTAAATATAAATAGTTTAAATAGAAATAATTTTATACTTATCTGTGTCATAAATCTAGATCTCAACATAACTGCTTTTAGCTCAGCTTTTGGAAATTTTTAATAGAAGCATTATAAATTGGCTTTTCAATTTATTTAAAAAATATTTGCTTTAACATCTACTACTGCCAAGCTTAAAAAGTAGTAGCAAGCCATATCTAAGAACTTTCTGTAGCATATATACCTGTATACAGAATGCTCCTGACTCTGGAAACTGTGTTTCCAGTTATAATGCTCTCAGACAAGCAGGGCTCAAAATCTTGAAGAAACACAGGCAGTTGGAAAAAGACAATTCAGAGGTACACAGAACAGAAGCATGACCCAGAAGCAAGACTTTTATTTTTGGACTATAGCTTCCAAAATTCCCAAGACAGCATGAACAAAACAATTCCTTATGGAGAGCATTCAGCTGACAAAGCAAACACTTTAAAACTAAGAGAATATCTACATTCTACTGTTACAGTAGTTTCATACCACTTCAAATGTAATATCTCATCTGCAGTTTGATGCTAGACACTGCTGTACTTCCTAGAATTATAGCACTAGAATATTACAGATTCATTACATTATATTACACTATACTTTACATTGGAGCATTCTAAATGTCCTATATATAAATCCCAGGATTCCATGAGATGGTACCATTACAGTTTAGCGAAATGAGACTGCATCCACTGTGATACTACTGCTCAAAATCTATCACATATACACAATATTGGTTGTTGTCACAACATTGGTTGTTGTTGCTGTTGCTGCTGCTGCTGCTGTATTCCTTCGAGACATTTTTTACTTACAGAGACTCTTAAGGTGAACCTATCACAGGGTTCCCTTGGTAGAATTTGTTCAGAGGTGGTTTCCCCTTGCCTTCCTCTAAGGTTGAGAGAATGTGACTTGCCCAAGGTCACCCGGTAGTCTTCCATGGTCTCCGTGGAACCCTGATCTCCCAGTGTCCTCGTCCAACACCCAAACCACTATACCCTCCTGGTTTCCTATAACATCTGTATATCCCCTAGAAGGTCCCATAAAAATGAACTGAGATTTACACACCTCAATGAAGCTAAACTATTTATTATTTCAGTACTGCAATGCTTAGTTAATTTTTTTTTTTTTCTGATCATCAGCACCCTTCATGAAATCCACATAATCACATGTGTCAGTAGTTTTCCAGCCACAGTCAAGACGGAAAACAAATGCAGAACTGTTCCATGTTTGAAGGGTATAATCAAAACTTTTGAAGGCAGGAGACCAAAGAGTCACCCAGCTAAAATCTACCCTTCTGAGATTACACTAATAATTTGCAATCTCAGGTCTTCCCACTAACCACCTTCCTCTCCCTCTAGACATTTCTTATTTGCTTTCTTTAGCTTTGCTTAGCACATCCAAATTGTAAGCAGTCGTACACCACTTCACAGCAATACAACTGAGTTTTTCCTTTAGCAATGAAGCCAGTGAAGCAGTTGAGAAACTGTTGGTTACATGATCCATGTGTAGTTTCCAGTGCCATTTCAAATATCTTTTGTAAGAAAAGTATACAAAATGTAGACCACTTTGTATAATACTGACCTATGTATGTACAGTGACCCACCACTTTTGTGAGGGTTTGGAACACAGAATAACTCTGTCCATGCGATCCCCCTTCCATTCTCCTCTGGGGCTCTCCATTCCTTTGTTTTTCGTGTACCGGGGCCAGAGGCAAGGGAATGGGAGGGGGGGCTCCACAGGAGAGAAGGAAGACATTGTGTGCCTCCCCCCAATTCCATTGCCTTTTACACATGCACTTCCCTTCCTTCTCCACGCCCAGGAAAATGCAAAGGAATGAGAAGAGGAGAATGGGGGGGTAGCGCATGCACGCCTTGCAAATAATCAAATTCACGAAGGTCAAATCTAAAAATGTGGAGGGAGGACTGTGGTTTGATTTATGCTCACTAAAACAACCACACAAGTACCATCACAAGTAGTTCGCATAGCTATTCCTACACATTCAAAGCAACCTTCAAGAAGCCAGGGCAAAACCGAAAGCCTGGAGATGTTACTATTCCAAGCAACAACAAATCTCAGAATCTCCAGGCAAGGGCTTCTGGGAAATGTAATCCAAAGAACAACATTGATAAGTTATGAGACCTACCAAATTAAAAATGTGGTGGTGATGGAGGAAAAGATACCAAAATGATTTGAGGGACAAGAACAACTGTCCTATAAGAAAAAGTTATGTGTGGTCGAGTTTAGTAAAGAAAAAGGTGAGTAATATGAAATTATACATGGTATGGAGAAACTGGATAGGAATAAGCTTTCCTCCCTTTCTGATAATACTAGAAACACAGGATCATCTATTGAAATGGAATAGTGGAGAAACCAGGACAGGTAAGAGGAAATATATCGTCTCACACACATAGTTAAACTGTGAGTTTAACTGCAAGATGAACAGCCACAAGATAAGTGATGAGTCCCAATTAAAAATCACAAAGGACAGAAGCGTCAAAGGCTACTAATCAAAAACTTATCACTTCCAATATCAGGTACTTTATGTCTCTCTCTATCAATTCCAGAAGAATGAACCTAAAACAAACAGTTTACCTTATACTCAACAAAAATCTGTTCAATACTACATTCACAAGTGTTTTCTTTTTGTTGTTGTTGTTTTACTTTTTAAGCTCAGAATACAATTTCTTGTTACTTTATATTTAATATTAGTTTCCCATTACCTATTTGCACTCAGACGTGTTTCCAGTAATGGGGTTTTCAATGGGGATTCAAACCCTGGTCTCTGAGTATTTTCGTCCAAGGCTCCAACCACTTCACCATACTAGCTCTTAAATATGCTTTACTTCTACGTTTTAGTTGTTCACTGTAGCTCAGTGCAGTGAGACCCCAGTATTCCATCAGCAGTGTTAAAACAAAACATTACCCCTGCTCTTCCCAAATAGCAACATTCAGGGAAGTCCCTAGTCATTGCCCACACTCATTTTCAATGACAAATCAGCAGGAGCACTGAAAGGACTTTGACCAGAAGGCACCTGTCAAGCTACATTCTTTGTTCTGCTGAAGATGCAGAACTAAGACAGATGGCTTGTTTTCCGTGATCTCAGTGCAGAGCATTAACAGTCAAGAAGACGCTGGAGAGTACAAGCAGTACTGAAGCTTACTAACTCAACCATTTTCTGCATTTTCATAGATTCATATCGATAAATTGTTTTGAACCATTTCTCACTTGCAACTGGAACTTCCTACAGATTCTACTGAGACTAATGTCTGATTCAGCACAACTCACTCAGTAACAATACAGAGTTCTGCTCTATGGAATGCACCAAATGGTGCAGGAGCAGAAAAAGCAATATCAGCAAAACATTAGGAAGCTTAAACCAATCATATAGCAAACATACAGCATAAGGAAAAATGGGAACCACCAAAAAGAGAAAATAAAAATATTAAAAATGTTGTAGTTGCATTAATTTAATTAGTTCATGACACACCCATCAATCCTGAGGGAGAGATTCTTAAGGTAAAGTAGGCAAGAGCTTATGAAAACACATTTTCAGAACAATGACTGCCCTGTAGGTAGTTCAGTTTTAACCCTATCCAACTAGCATCTGTGCCAGGTACATACTCATGATCTTCAGCAAACAAAGCAACGGAAGCAAAATTTTGAAATAAACTGTCGTGCAGAAATCAGCAGGAAACCTAAAGACAAATTAATGCTCTCAACAAGGGTATGGCACTGTCCCATTGCAACTACTGATATCACCAAAAAAACAAAAACAAAAACAAAACGATATTAATGAATACATTTTAAATTTTAACCTATCAAGCATCCCTGAATCAGACTGATAAATATTTACTTTATTTTTAACCAATTCTGTATCCCAGAATATGAGTGTGATGAATATTTAATCTATCCTGTATACCAAAGACTCAAAGCAAGCAACTCTAATAAAATCAATTAGCAAAACTCATAAAGCAGTCAAGTTACATTTAGAAGAACTACCGTTAGGGAATTTCTGCTCAATGATGAGCAAAACATTTCCCTCAATGAAAAGAGTTGCTACTTCAATCTGCTCCAAAACTTGACTGCATCTCTGAACTAAGATGTTTCCAGAGCCAACAGAGCAAGCCCTTGTTTAAAGTAGAACATGAAAAAGTTACTAGAGAAGTTAAGAGTTCACACAATTTGTATACTTGTTGCAAGGACGAAGAGGGAGAGAGGAAGAAATGAGATTAAAATGTGTAATGGAGAGGTTTTATTCTGACTCAGAGTAGCATTCTGGTCTAGAAATAGATTGATTAGACCAAGTTACTCACTAAATGATCTCTAATTGACTAGGTTCATGGTATTAGAGAGGGTGAGAAAAAAGAAGCTGTCCTATCTCATTAAGAAATGGTACAGCTTATTGGGAGAACAGCAGGCATAAGCAGATTCACTGGAGGTGGGGATCATTTGACCCTCTTCCAAACCGAGCACTTTTCTTCCTGAAAATATTTATGTCCTAGTTTTCTGCACCACAATTAAAACCACAATCAACTTGACAATCCCAGGCATAGTTCTTCCCTACTCTAGTACAAAATGACCACAACCACAGCTTTTCCTATTGCTATTACAAAAACAAAAAGGAAAGTGTCAATCAGTTTCAAAAACTCAAAATAAAACTGGTTACAGTAGGAAACAGGCATCTCTTCTATAACCGCTTATCACAAGAAAGCAATGAAGGAGGTATTAAGACACAGAATGCATTAAATGATTTAACTCTCCAGGCTTTCATTCAATTAAATAAACCACATGGGAGATTGCATGCACCAAGTAAACTCTACAATGCAGGGAGACGCAATCATTTCAGAGAGACAAAGACTACATGGGAGTATTTGTGTGAATGGCAGCTGAAGAAATGAAGTGACATGCACTTCCACTGCTGTTTCAGGGAGAATTACTACTACACTATGTGCAACCATTCCAGGACACTGATAAGTCACAAGTCAGCCTCCAGAGATAGTGGATCTCTTTAAAACATACACAGTTTGCAGTTGGGAGTCAGAGGTTCCAAAATGGAACAGAATCTCTGACATTGTTCACTGTGTTTCAGGAACTATAGTGAGGTGTGTTTCAAGAGCCCATGCCTCTGTCTGAATTCAAAAGAAGTTTTCTGTATCACTAATGCTGACAATTTGATTTTATGTATTATGTCCTTTTATTCTCTCATCTTTCTTTCTGGGCCTTTATTTTTAATGCCACGTTGTATGGCCTTCTGATTTAAACTGTCTTAAACTACTGTATTTAAAGAGAAATCTTATTAAATTGGGTGGCAGTAGCAAAAAAGTTTTATGTCACTTCAAAAACTAACCAATTTTATTTGGAGTAAGATCTTTATGGAACCCACACAGACTAAATGCAGCATATATCCTGCACGACCAACCCCAGAATTTGAAATCAACGTAATTAAAAAGTTCATAACTTCGGTTGAATTGTAGGGAATAGAATTGCTCCAATATATTCAATTATCCTCAGGTGGCACCAGTCTTCCCATTCATATTTTCTGTACAATTTAAAAGGTATTTCTATCAATGGTCATGGCATACATAATTCATTTCAAGAGTGTGCTGCCAAACCATAGACTGCTGGAAGCCGTCAACAAAAGCTGAGGTGTGATGTTAAGGTTTTCCTTCAAATGCTACTGTCAGAGATAGGATGCTGGGTCATTAGCCTGGCCTTGAATTCCAGAACACTGATTCATGCATCATAGACTAGTTCCTGAGGCATTCCTGACCAACTTCTTACAGATGCACAGCAGCAGAAAAACTTAATGCCTGGTCAAAGCAACCACAGATACACTGTTCTATCTCTACAAACAAGTTTTCATTGGGTGGAATCACCCTGTAGTACCTACTGTCACAAGAAATGCTGCCAAGTATATCTAAAACTTCTCTCTCCATACAGATGCAAGGACTCAATACGGATAATGAAAAAGCCTTGGATTATTTTAAGTCTACATATCCTCAAATCAACTTTGGACAGAGACTGATGTACCTCAAGAGGGGAGTGTGCAAAAGTTTTCAACTGCAGAACAAGTTCTTTCTGGTCTCCTCCTGAGGCGACTGCAAGGTCAAGCTGGAAAGAGGAAAATTACTGACTGTAAACATGAGATTGCAAGGCAGGTCAGCCATACCCTCTCCTAAGAGAAAGCATAGACATTGTCAGGCAGATTGTGAAGCAACTCTAGAGACAACAGGCTTCTGCTAAGAGATGGACATCTCAGAGCAGAAAGGAGGCGTTCCTACCAAACTGTGATTCTTCTAACACTGATCTCTCACACCTGGGTGTTTCCCTGCTTTGTCTTCTCAACCTCTCCACAATACAGAGCTATTACGACAGCCATTACCTCTTTGTCACCTAAATACTGAGAACACTAATTCTGTCTGGACTTCATTTGTTTGTATTTCAACTCCCACTGTCCACTGTGCTGAGACAACGATTCATACCAATACCCATAGGACAGATTTTGGGTATAGAAGCCCTCGCTTTAGAACAGTCTCTCTCAGCCTCTCAACTTCCTGAACACCACGCTGTCTGTTTGATTCCCAAACAAGAACTGTTCTTACGTGCCTACCTAAGCCACATTGCCACTTTTCTTCACTTTACTGGACCAGTAATTATCATGCAAACCCTAAAACTCCTCTATCTACAACTTCCTTTCCTTTACCTTTGATTAATCCTTCTGTGACTGTGTGAATGTTTAGATCTTGTGCGTGTGTGTGTGATTTTCTCAAAAAAACACATTTTTAGTTTACTTTTGAATCTCTGGCTGGTTCTTTCTTGCATGATCCCATAAACATTGGTGGAAAGATCTCATTAAGTTACCCCTCTCTTGCAGGTCTCCTAATTTTGCTCTAATTATTTCCCTTCCGTCACGTAGAACTACTGGCATTGCAGGTAGACCCCACATTTTGTGGTAACAAACCCATTTGGATGTCACCATACTGAAAGCATCCTATTCAAGTACCCATGTCTTCTGCAAAAAAGTAAATCTTAACATACTAGAAGCTATGTAACATTTTCCAGAATGGGAAAAAAACCTTCTGTTCTTCCATTATAGATCATAGGTAGGTTTCTAGCTTCTTTTTACAACAAGGAGTTGTTTTCAGTCAAAGCCCAACATCTTCCTAGGAGCTGCCCTTTACAAAGGTCATACTCCACTCATTTACGTGAAATTCTGGTTTTCTCCTAAACTCTAGGAGGATTTTTCCTCTCCTTGATCTTATGCAAGCTGTAAACTTGGCTCCAGAACAAGTCACACTGCTGCATTAGACATGGTACAACTGCTCTCACGGGTGCCAAGTTCTTCCCAGGCAAGGAAGGAGAGAGAACAGATCATTACCTGCACAGTCAGGGCACTTATGACCCAAGCAGGAAACTCCACTCCCCATACACAACTTTTGCTTGCAACCAGAAAACCTTAAGCCAGTGAAGAAACAGGTATTTCACATTACAAAGTCATGTGTCTACCATTTTGGCCTGTCTTAGTTTAGTTCTTTCAATTTAGGTAGAGGTCTTTTATTGTTTATTTTAGATATTTGTTATATATTTTATCTATGTTTCTTGTTTTTCTGTAACTCTTTAATTACTCATGTGTTGTTTCATATATCTAAATTGTATGTTCAATACAAATATTTTTTTAAAAAAGAGAGACAATATGAGAACTGCAATTTTGCTTTTCATGAAGGCAAGCAAAGCACACATGACTGGATTTTCAAAAGATCCATAGTCTTTCAAATCCAATTCCAAACACTTCTGTTACACATTTCATCCTGGTGCCACAATACTATAGAATAAAATTAAAAATATGTATCCACTCACTTACATCATACTGAACTTTGCTTATTGGTAAGCTAAGCAGTCTGTGATTAAAGTATCTCTTTTTCCTTCCCATGCCAAAAAAAACCCCCACAGGTATCTACAGTTAAGAAATCTCAGTAGCAGCTTTTCTCCACTTTCTCCTGGCCTGTTTGGTAGAGATGTGGATCTGCCCCAGCCATACATTACATGGCAGAATAGAACACAGGAACAGGAAACAAATTATCAGCTTCCTCTTACATACTCCAGAGATCTATGTTCAAGTATACTTCCCAGTGGATTATGATTTTGAAGAAATGGGAGGGGGGATATTCCAAGTTTATGCAATATTACTGATATCAATGATATCTGTGAAAGCAAAATGGATCATTTTATCTTTATTTTTTCCATAACTGCTATCATCCATAAGTGCTTAAACTCCAAAACCAAGTTAGGTCTGGTGCATAATTTTGACCTGTTCAAAAACTTGGTCCAGTCTCATTTGGTTTTCCAAAGATCATTCTCAGGGCAGCAAAAGGCACTTTTAAATCATTCCCACCATTCTATAAATATGATGTATGTCTTCACCCTAAAACAAAACACAGTCAGCCCTCCACATCTGCAAATTTGGTTATTCATGGATTATTTGCTCTCACCTCTGCTGCCTCCCTAGGCCATTTTTAATAGGGACTGCAAGCCTCATGAGACTGAGAAACTGAGAACGAGGCTAGTAAGTCCCTCTTGAAAATGGTGTGAGGCAGCAGTGGAAGCGGCAGTAAGCCCCACCAGCCACCCACTTCTGCCTTGTGAAGGAATTCTGATGCCTCAAAGGAATCCATGGTGAGTTGAATATGGTGATCATACTTTTTTGTGTGTTAAATATGGTTCGGGAGTTATTCACTTTTTTTTTTCACTTTCACAGGGGTCCTGTGCTCCTAACCCTAGCGAATGTGGAGGTATTACTGTACATTATTTTTTAAAAATCTTAATGCAAGACTATTGGTCTGAAGTTTCTATGCGGTCCTGTTATTGTTTCCCTGATTGTGGCATTTGGTTGCTACTCCTGATTTCACCACTGTTCCTCACACATACATCATGATTAGGATTCTCTGATCTCCCTTATGTTATGAACTATTCCTTATTTCATGGCAACATAGCAGAATAGGTAATCATACATCCCTTATTATTATGTTTTCCAAATCTACAACATCCTTCAAAGCAGACTGCAGGGAACTACCCCCATTCCAAACTAGCAATCTTATGGTGGCCTAGAGTAAAGCAGTCATCCTCTCCAGCTATCTGAGAAGGATAACTTTCACATTATTCACAGAAAAATGTAAAAGACCATTTTATTTTTTTATACAAATATTACTCAGTTCAAATAACAGGGTCAAGAACTAGGTGCTGTTTCTAGAGTCTGTACAGACAGTACTACAGAGGAAATCGGCTTTTCTTCACTAGTTAATTTTGCAGAAAAATATTTCAAGCTTCCTAAGCAGCTCCATTGCAATTAAGAAGACATTTTCTAGAAAATATTACAGAATTATGAAGTAGCCTTTTCTCTTGCTAAAAATCTGAGTTTTAACTAAACATGCTATAAACTGGGCAAGTCCTCACCTTATGCTTTTCAACCTTTAAACATGTGATCCCCTCTGAGGCTTACTCCAACTTCCGTGAACTCAACTCAGCCCTAAAGCATTAGTTTCACACGAGTGACACTTCTTTGCACACAATTTACACATACAGCTTTCTGTTGCATGTGGTGTCTCATTAACTGGGATAGTAACTCCAGTGGTAACACTGACAAACAACCAAACTGCTTCCAGGAAAAGAAACTTGTTAATAAAGCACTTTGTCTTTCATATGATGACCTTCCAGTCGAAGGGTAACCAATCCTTGGCTTGTGCTGTTTAAAATAACTTAGATGACAGAATAGAAGGAATGCTTATCAAATTGGTAGATGACATTAATTTGGAGCAGTGTAGCTAATACCCCAGAGGACAGGAACAGAATTCAAAATGGTCTTGGCAGATTGGAGAACTGAGTCAAAACTAACAAGATGTAAGGCACTACATCTTGGAGGGAAAAATGAAATACACAAATATAGGATGGGTGGCACGTGTCTTGAAAGCAGTACAAGTGAAAAAGATCTAGGGACCTTAGTAGACCATAAACTAACCACGTGTCCACAGTATGATGTGGCAGGTCTTTTAGCCAATGAAATTCTAGGCTTCACCAACACAAGTACAGTCTTCCGTTCAAAGGAAGTAGTTGTCCTACTCTGTTCTGCTTTGGTCAGACATCACCTGGAATATTGTATCCAGTTCTGAGTACCGCAGTTCAAGAAGGATATCAACAAGCTAGAACATATCCAGAGAAGAGTGATCAAGATGTTCAAAAGTCTGGAAACCAAGCTTTATAGATGACAGACAGACAGACAGACAGACAGACAGACAGACAGACAGACAGGTATTGTTTACAATATACATAATATAATATAGTAAACCAAGCTTTATGAGGAACGACTTGAAGAGCTGGGTATGTTTCGCTAGGAGAAGAAAAATCTGATAGGTGACATAATAGCTATCTTTAAACATCTGAACAGAGGTCATACAGAAGATGGAGCAAGCTGGCTTTCTGCTGCTCCAAGCCTAGAACACCAACAAGAAAATAGATCCCACCTAATCATTAGGAAAAACTGCTTAACTATAAGACCTGTTTGACAGTAAAATAGACTGCCTCAGAAGATGATGATCTTTCCATCTTTGCATCTTTGGAGGTCTTTAAACAGAGGGTGGATGGGCCTCTTCCAGGGGAGCTTTAGTTGTTTATTCCTGCATGACAAGGAATTGGATTAGATGACTGACCCTTGTGGTCCCTTCCAATTCTTGTGATTCTAAAACCCACCCAGGTGTATGTCAGAAGGAAAGGGGCAATACATCAGTGCAGAAGTCAGTATCATGAAGCCTTCCAGATGTTATTGGACTGGAGCCCTCAGCATTCCTTACCACTAGCTATAGTGGCTAGAGGTTGCAGTTCAACATTTGGAAGGGCCCCTTGGTTCCCACTGCTGGTATAGTGGTAGAGCACATGCTTTGTGTGTAGGAGGACCCTAAATTTATTCCCAGGCATCTCCAGTTAAGAGCCTCTCAGCAGTAATAGTCTACCATAACCAAACAGAGCCATTTTTCAAGAGCTACAAATTCCTGTCTTTTTACTAAATCATCTTTAAAAACACACAAACTACTACAATCCATCCCAGTCTCATATAATAATATTTAAAATGCACTGGCATCTGCAAATAAGCTCTTAAGTAATTGTTTCAAGTGATAGGTACGAAATCATATTTATTAAACTCCCTAGCATTATTAACTTAAAAGTGTTCCATTTATGGCAATTCACATATCACTGTACCAGACATGTGTTTCATTTTTATATCAAAGCATGCCAGACCAAAAGGTGATTATCTTAATAGGAAGATCTGATCAAGACAGTTTCCCCATGAAGTTTTGCCCACTGGTTAATATCATTACTAACCCAATTATATTAGGGAAGGATAGTTTATTTTATGCAGACTGCTTCCCCATCCTCCATTACAAGCAAGCTCCTTTTCTGCATTCAAATGAATCAGAGGCAGAAAAATATCTGCTTCAAGCTAACTGTCAATAGCTCCATTTTATATGGGGTACATTGGTGGCCGCTGTTCCTTTTTGCTGCTCTCCAAATTAGAACACTGGCAGCTTGTGTTGCTTTCCTTTGGCACAGGGTAAAACCCAGCCCAGCTGCAGGAAAAGTTATTCCAATCTCTGCATTCCTGTTATGAATGAAAGGACTGTTAACTGCCACCTTTTACAGAAGATGCATCCCACCTAAGGCTCTGCCTAGATATTCCTCACCCAATGGACACATGCACCATAGGGAATGCGTTCAACTAGAAGCCAAATTCACACTAATTCTTGAAAGCATCTCACTACACACTTATAAGTGCACTCAAATAACAACAATGAAGCACTTTATCTCTAAAATGCTTAATTTTAGGGGAATCTGCAGTTGATGCTACGGAATTCCAATTCTCTTCAGCTCTAGCCAGGCCAGTGGAGACTTATGATGAGAGTAGATCCCAGATCTAAAGCCTCCATTAGCTAGAACTGCCTTTGGCCAATGCAAGAAACCACTGAGATAATCTGACTGTCAGAACAATCGTACCCTTTACAAAAACTATAGTGAGGGTGAGGAATGAAATGTAGCCAGCTGATAACAGAATTGTAACTAGTAATCATCATTCTTGTGGGTTTTGCTGCACACTAAGTTATTAACAGTAACAAGAAGTCCTCACAAGGCTTTTCAGACTTACGAAATATGTATCTTTATCTAAGAACATGCTGAGCACATATTACAACTTGGCAGAGAGGTCATTTTTTCCATCTATCTGATCCTTTGTATTTTGTCCATTATGCAATTAATTATCTGCATATCAAAAAGCTGAAAACAGTAGGATTCTAAAGAAGAGAAGCATGAAAATTTGGGGGTCGAGCTAAGGAGACACCAGTACCATAGGACTACTACATAGATACATGCTCCTGAAAGAAATCAGATGAAGAAATGAAAGGATCACAACTGGGGAAGAGGAGGAGGAGGAGGAAAAGAAACACAACTCTTCAATATTCAAGTTACAGTTAAGATTTACTTCTCAGTATGAGTAGTCCTTGCCTAAGAAAGTACCATGAAAATTAACAGGCTCACCGACAGGTGACTTGAAGGCACATACACACCTATGAAGCCTTCCCCTATGCATGTGCTAAGCAGTTTTCTGGCTAGAGTTACACTGAGTCCTGTCTACTCCCCCACCCCGCCCCTTTGCTTTGGCTGTGACACAGACGGCTGTCATTTTCCGGCTGGCTTGGCTGACGACTGACCTGCTAAGTACCTCCCAAGCTTAGCAAAAGCTGATCCTGGAAGTCCATGACTCAGGAGAAAAGAGCTGCCCAAGTTTGGGAGGCTTGTACCAAGCAACACGAACAAAATCATTTTTAGAAAGGAAAACTGGGCAACGAAGGCAGAGAGACAGAAAGATTGCACGGCACTTCATACTCTGCCCAGCAATTCTACAGTTCCTGTTGTTAAAAGCACTCGGCTAACAGTAAAAAATCTTGCACTTTCAAAGTCCATTGGGTGTACAACAGCAATTTGCTCTGAGGTAACACAAAGTCCATGGCCTGACATCACTTCTCTCCAAGGGAAGTCACACTGCAGTTCACTGTAAAGATTTGGAGTAGACACAGTGGTGACAGATACGTTAGGAGAGAGGGGATGAGAGGCTAAAGAGCACTGGATGGTCCCCTGCCAATGCAGTCCCTCTGACAGTTTTTCTTCCAGGGCAAGTTATTTCCTGCTATCAGGGCTAGTTTGAAGAGAAACACAACATGAGCGGGAAGAAACTTCTGCATTTCCTAACAGATCATGTCCTTTCTTATTGTATTTATTTGTTGTTGTCATTTGCCTTCAAGTTATTTACAACATATTGTGACCCTATGGTGAACTTATCACTGGGTTTTCTTGGCAAGATTTGTTCAGATGGGTTTGCCATTGCCTTCCCCTGAGGCTAATAGAGTGTGATTCTATTAGCCCAAGGTCACCCAGTGGGTGACTGCAGGCATGCAAATTCAAACTTTGGTCTCTTGGAGTCCTAGTATAACATTCAAACACCACATAGCATTGGCTCTCTATTATTTCCATTTACATCCTGGCTTTTCTCCAACCAGCTCAAATCTGTGTACGTGGCTCTTCTCCTCCTTCTCCCTTTATCCTCCCAATACCTACAACACTGTGAGGTGGAATTTAAAGACATAGCCATGTTTTGCCTGGATGATAATGATGATGATGATGGTGATGCCACCATGTTAAAACTGCCATGCCTCCTTCTATGCTACCTGAATAGAACATCGCTGGAGCGCAGAGATCACATCTAGTTTGGCCCACTGACACTAGAACAGGAATATCAAACATATGTGTGTTAAATGTTCTACATTAACACTTCCTTTTGATCTCAACAATACTTCCCAGGAGAATATTCAAGTCCCATATGAGCAAACATGCTCCAAACTCCCAAACTGCAGTAATGGCCATGACAGTGACAGTGATCTTAATGCACATGTATTGACAAATAAAAATAATGGTTTAAATTGCACTCTGGAAACAGAAAATAAAAGAAATATATTCTGAGCCCTGTCAACTCCTCTCAGCAACCCTCACATCACTTCTGTCATGCTCTTTCACAAACAATTTTTTCAGAAACTTCAAGATTCCCAAATGTATCTCCTCCTCCTCTTGTATCCATCGCTCTTCCTTTGTTCTGCACAAGCTTGTCACCTGTTCCACAACTGAATCTTCTCCCACCACTCCAGCATCAAGGCCTTTCCACTCATCTTCTTCCTCAGGCATAACAAAACACTGAAAACTGAAACCTATAGCAGTAGTCTTAGAACCATCAAATTTGCACTTGTTCACACACTAAACATTTTGGCTTCTTTTAAATGAGGCCTCAAAACTACTGAACAAAAACCACTGTGGAATCATCTCTCTACAATGTCAATCTCTCTCTCTCTCTCTCTCTCTCTCTCTCTCACACACACACACACACACACACACACACGCATGTCACACATTCCTATCTCTATCTCTAGAACAAGGTGTATGGTTGTGCATCTTAAGCTATCTGATGTGAAGAACCAGCAGGGTTTTTTCTCTAATTTTCCAGGGATCACTATCATATTTGTGCCCAACAATATCTATTATTTCTTTCTTTCCTGCAGCTAACTGCAAATTAGGAATGATCTATGGACCATCCATTTGAGTAGCACTGGCCTATGGCATTTGTGTTGTACAAAACTGACAAAACGCTGAAAATGGAGGCAAACAGCCGTAGTTCTCCTGGAAGTATGAAATGTGGTGAACTGGAGAAAGATGGATGAGGTAGAAAGAAGATACAATCTGAAACATGCTATCCTGTTCTCTGATAAAGTATTGAATGGCATAGCACAGAGGAGAGCAGCCCTACAGAACATTTAGTAATGTGTCAGTAACTTAAAGGAAGAGATAATGGCGGGAAATGGAAATCAGTTACCTCCCATCTCACAGGAGAGCATAACTCAGGTTGTATGCCAAGCAGCATCCTGTCCTCTTGTTTACAGGTTGTTCGGACAAAGCTCAAGCCTACCAGAGTATCTTACAAATTGTCAGTTAGGGCTTATCTCTTCTGCAAAGACAGGAAATTGGTGAGGTGATCATCAACTTAGGAGCAAGGTATCCAATGGAAAGAGATTGCTTTCCATAACAGAAAAGTTTGCTGCCTATGTTTTTTAACTCTCTCTCTCTCTCTCTCTCTCTCTCAATACACACACATGAAATAAGATACAAATAAAATAAGGTGATTCATAATCAAAGCATATGGCTTGGGATTCAAATCAACATTCAAATTTCTCCCCTTGCTACACTTTATGTCCTTTGTACCGTTCAGCAGTAATCTCAGTAGATTTCTGAGTTTTGTTTTACTTCTTGTTCCTAGGATACAAAATCTCAGCAGCGATATCAACAAAACACACACACACATAAGTACAAATGGAGCAGAATGTGGAAAAGTGGGAGAGAGTTGCCTGCTAACATGAAATATTTTTAAAAATAAATCAAAGTAACTTAAGGTCTTTCACCTTTACTAAACCTGAATCCTGAACTCAATGGCATGACACTTGAGGTATCATCTGTATGAAGTTGCTTATTCCATTCATGGTCTGGTTTTCCCATACGGGAACAAGAAAGCAAGGAGGAAAGAGGACATCCAAGGACTGCTGTGGGTCCTGTTGCTGTGCTCTCTCTTTCTCAGGTCAAATGCAGCTCTTAAGCCAAGACAAGTGTTTACATATTTTGCGGCTCCTGGCAAACTCCATAAGGCACCAACAGATTAAGGCAACTTCTGCTATCTTCAGTCACTTGGGTTGTAGGTACTGCTGAGGCCAAAAGGGGGAAGCCTCTGGGGTTTGGGGGTGGGGGGAGAGAAATAGCTGAAGAGACTTGGACAGGTCACAGGAGAGAGGAAGTCGAGGAGACTCTCAAACAAATACGGAAGGGGACGAGACAAAAAGGGCAAGAAGTATGTGTAACATGGAAGGAAAGAAAGAAAGAGCTGCTGAAGAAATGTGAAGAGAAACAGAAGATAAGGAAAGCAGGCTCAATCTATCCACAAGTATTGGGGAGGGGGGGAGGCAGAAGAAACAGTTTCCAAGAACTGGAGAAGACTGAGAAGCAATGGTTGTCCCCGTTCTCCTTTACAGTATTCAGAGCCACTTTGCAGGGAGCTGAAAGCAATGGGTCTTCCCTAACTACTTCTCCGCTTCCACTTTGCTTTGCAGGCCTCACCTAGGAATGTGGTAAGTCTGCTCCCTTCAAAGACTTTTCCTTTTTCACAGGACATTGGAGGTGGGGGGTGGTAATTAGTTTTCACATTCCTTTCCATCCATCCTCTATTGTTATCACCTTGAGTTTCTCCACTTTTTGGCTACTCTTCCTAGCCAAGCCAAAAATGAAAAACAAAAACCTCTGTTGTCCTTATTTCCTTCACCTGCCAGAAGGAAACAAGCATCTTCATGAAACAACAAAATACACATTCCTCACTGCAAAAGAGAAAGAGAGGGAAGGGAGGAATGAAGGAAGGAAAGAGGGAGAAGGAGAAGAGACTTTCCTACAGAAAAGACAGGACAACAGAACTATTATTGAGAAACAGGCCTGCAAAATGCCCCCAACCCTTTTGAAGCAGAAGTTTGGAGAGCAAAGTCTGGACAAAAGATGTGGTGTTGGCTGGGTGAGAGGGGAGTGCCCAATGGGTGAGTATCAAAGCTTAGCTTTAACTTTTTTTTTTTTTTTTTTTGAACTACAGCTTCAAGCCATAATGGCTCCAGTCACCATCAACATAGAACCTGGTGAACACAGACCAGTACCTAACAGCAAAAAGGCAACCTCTCATCATTTGGGTTCTCTGCTCCCGCCCCCAGATCTTCAGCCTTCACTTGCAGAACAAGTAAATTGCACAGACACTGACACATCACCTCAGACCCACAAGATTTGGTAACCCACGCATTTTCCTTTCCCTAGGTATCTCTTAGGTAAGGAGCAAGGGCTCACTGTGACCTCATACACCACAATGTTGATTTACCACACTTATTATCTTCCAGTGTTTGGCACAGGAAAAAGTACACTGTGCATACTATGAATAAAAATAGCTAAGACATTTGCTTAAACTACAGGTTCAAGCTTGAGTCAAGGCATAAAATCAGGACAGTCAGATTCTGAAGAAGTCCCGAGGGAGGGAAATATTCATGGGTAACTGCAGCTCTCAACCAGATAGCTTTACTGGCCTAGAAACTGCCCTCTTGACATTTCTCTGTTGTGTAAGACAAATTACTTGCAAATTTTATTTAATAGAACATGAGGTTTATTCTGGAGCAAGTCAATTCAATTACAGCCAAAGTGACGGCCAAGTCTAACACAGTAATTAAAGAAAAGGTTAAATAAAACTAATCCAAAAGCAAATTGTCTGATTTTGGTGAGATCTCTCATGAGATATGAGCATTTGTAGTTTTTGCTGGGGGCCGTTGATGTTACCAGTTAAATAGTGCTTCCAAACTATTACACAGCAAAAATAAAGGTCTCTTATATAACTTAGGCCCTTTGGCTAGAATTGCAAGAGAGTTGAATCTAAGGGCTGTCCACTACTGGCAGATTTACATAAATGCTGGGTCAATTAGCAAAATATCACAATATGAAAACATCAGAATCAAAGCATATACAAGAGCTATATACACGCCATCCATGAAACACCCTGCACACTTTGCACTGCTCAAGCTAGTGAAATGTGTATCACCTCAAGAAGAATGAGCATCCGGCAAATTCTGTGCCCCACTGCCAAAGATTTTTATATGTGTGTGCGCCTTATTTTAAAAGGAGGCCTCCGAACAAAAACTCAAAGAAGCCAGCGAGCTAGTGATGCCAAGATATATGTTCTTTCTTTTGCATACTGGCAAGAAGGTATAAATCCTTTGAGAACAAGATAATAAAACAAATTGACCTTGCAACCCAATTAGATCTGCAAACTGTTTCCTTCATGCATTTGGGGCCTATAAAAGCATAAAGGTATAAACTGAAAACAGAGCATTGTCTTGGCACTAGCAAATGGTATCAGCATCACAAAATAGCCAAGCATTGCATGGCAGCAGTTCTTTAAGAAAGGAACATGAACTCTGGCTTCCCAAGAAATCCCCAGAACTATACAATGTTCCATCTCATCTTCACTAAGAGAAATCAACCAAATTATTTAGCCTCTTAACTTGGAAGAGGGCAGAAGTTCATGGAAGCTTATGGCAAATAAAATCTTTGTTGGTTTGGCTGCAACAGACTAACAAAGCTACCCTTCTAGAAACTTCTGTGTGATTTGGCTCAGGCTTGGTATATGTTGTTACCATCCTTATCCAAAACCACTAGTAAAATAGGTTTGTTTTAAACTGGAAAGTGCAAAACTCTTCTGACTGGTGTAAAGGAGGGAAATTCATCTTACTTTTCTGATAATATTAAAGAAAAGTGTGCCACAAAGTTTTTCCATTTTTATTGGCTTTGTTAAAATGTCCTTAGCTTCACCTTGGCAAAGAGAAATAAACAGTTGCTGCCATTCTACTACCAAACAAGCCACGATGCAAAAGGAGGACCACGACAGAAGAACAAATGTACTGTCCCTTCTCAACATGACCTACTGAATTTTCATTAATATTTTTTTATAAAATCTACACACAGTTAACAAGGCTAAGAATAACACAACCCATTAATGACAGTTAAAATATATTATTGTAACTGAATATATTAATCTATACTGTAGTAAAGCAAGGTAAAAATCAAGAAAAGCAAAAGGATAACAGCAAGGAATACTGACTGGCTCCATATTCAAAGCAGGGAACATTCCACTTTACTGCTATGCGTAAAATCCATCTAAATAAAAGAACTGCCTTAGCACAAGAGCAAAGCATGCCAGAATCATCACCTCCTCAAAGACACAGGAAAAGAAACCCAGCATTACTTCAAAGCAAACCATCTATGGCTTCCTGTGGTCTTGTGGCTGAGGAGAGGGGGTGCAGTGTGTCCTTTCGGTAGTGTCAGTTGACCCTAGCTTGTCTGGCTTTTGCTGCTCAGCTCTCTTTCATTTTCTACATGTTCTGAAAGACAGCCAAGTTGTTCGGAGTAAATGCTAATATGTCCTTCACAAATAACTATCAACATTCATTTAGCTTCCTTCTAAATACCAACAGAGCCCTCAAAATTTCTATGGAAGATATCATCTCAGGTTACATGTCCAAGTTTGCCCTTCTTGTTGTTGTTGTTGTAGGCCTTCAAGTTGTTTCTGACTTGTGGATACCCTAAGGCAAGTTCCCAAGGTCATCCAGCGGATTTTGCAAACGCTGGTCTCCAGGGTCACAGTCCAGTGCTCAAACCACTATACCAAACTGGCTCTCATAAGTTTGCCCTAAACATAATCAATTTAAAATTCACCTGGCAGCTCTTGCTTAAGGAAACAAGAACTTTGAAAAAAGCTGGAATAACAATGTAACGGACAGAATGTTCAGCTTGTACAAGGAAAACCTAAAGTGACTGTTACTTTTAAATACTCACTTAAAAGAAGCAAGCCAGAGGGATTTCACAAAGGAGGCCTAGTTTTAAAGCCGCCAGAAATGCCATGCCTTTTGTATCTGAGATTCTATAGTCTCTACTCTGGATTTCTGCACAGCAGAACTGCACAGCAGCTCATCAAAAGTACACAAAATACTGCTAAGAACTACAAATAAGCCTTTAAAACATACAGAGGTAAAAAGCCTTCATTGGGTCAGCTTTAGAATTAGTGACATGCCAAGCCCAGCTATGACAGAAATGAGTGATGAGCTGCTCTCATTATAGGTCCATTGTTGCCAAGCCAGTAGCTTTCTAAGCTCATCTTCAATTCCTTTTCTTCCCACAGCAAAATTAATTATGGCCACCCACTCATACTGGCAAAACTAAATGCTAAAACTCGACAAATGCTCGTCATACTCTGGAATCATTGTTAAGTACTCAGTAACACTTTCTTCAGTTGGTTGCATTCCTATTCTGTCAAGCACACTATACAAATAAATGAAAACTTTTTTGCCTTAAGACTGCTAATGTAACTAATCAACAACAGCCTTTTCTAGAGGTTTGCCTACACGTTTCAACTTGGACATATACCCTTATCCTCTCAGCTCTTCTCTCATAAAGATGCACATAGTACATCAGGTCAATGAAAGCCTAGTAAGGGACCCTCTGGCCCTGGAATACCTGACCTGGGCTCAATTGCTGCCAGTTTATCTAAACCTTCACTGTGTCTTTCTCCTCCTTTGCATCACGTCAGGATGGGCAACCCTCCATCAGCTGGACAAGAGTTCCCTCTAGCACTCACTACTGTCCACACTTATTGGAAGATGGAATTTAGCAATAGAGTTGGAATCTATCAGTATCTGGAGTTGGAATCTAGCAACATTTGGAGGTCATGAGTTCCACCCCGGAGCAGGATGACCAAATCCATGGATATTTTTTAAAAATATTTTTTAAAACATTTATTTGCACTCTAAAGGGATCTCAGTTACATAATGTTCCAGTATAACAAAAGCAGGAAAATAAAAAGATGAAAGGTGGAAAAATAGTCACATTAGCCATACTTTGAGCTCATTCAAGCAAAAGTGAACGAATAAGTACATTGATATGAGTTAAAGATACAATGCATAAGAGGAGTTTTTTTTTCAAAGTGGATAATAATGGCAGCATGGTACATAAGTTTTGGGCTCTGTCTCCCCTATGTATGAGAATAAGCCACTTCAAGTTGTCTATCAGTACTTACTTCCTAGAATATTATTGACAGTCTCCCTAAATGGATAGCAGTTTGGGGCCTTTTCAAAAAATGAAGGAAGAAGGATAGAGGCTCAGAATCAAAAAATGTAAGGTGAGTGGACCAGGTTGTCTTTCTCTGAAGGCAACAGAGATCACCATTTGAGAACATCCACAACAACCAGTTACTTGACATTCTTGGGGGAGCCTCTCCTGGTTCACCAGCAGCTCAAAATCAATCTTATTTTCTCTGAATGATATATCTAAGCTCAACAAGCTATAGAATCCAGTTATTAAGCATACACATACACACTTAGCTGAGAGCAAGAGGAGGAACAACAGAAAATAATTTCATTAGCTGTGATAACTAAAGAGTTTTCCCATTAGCAATGATTTAAATCAACAATGCTGATGTTCACTATAATTGGACAATGTTCAGGAGACTCCTATAAAATGCATCATTCTGCTACATGACAGATCTAGCATAAATTGTTCCTTTAGGCTGACAACGTGCTGTCATTTAAATGCAGCCTTCAATGACTCACCCAGCAGGGTAGGCAACAAGTCCACTCTTTGGGTCACAAGCTAGTCCTCTGCCTCCAGAGACAGTGATTCCCAACACTTTTTCCAAGGTGACCTAGTGAATTGAAGAGAAAAAAAAGGGAAATGTGATTCAGAGATAATAATCAAATTTGCACTGTAATTCTCAGCATTCGTCACCATTGGCCATGCTGGCTAGGACTACTGGGCAGGATTCCAACACCCACATTAACAAACACTTCACTTTTAATTCCTCTATTTATACAGTGAATGATGTCTTTCAATGAACATGAAATGATACATAGAAACTGACAAAAACAGAGGTGCCACAGCAGTAAAGGCCCACTCCCATGCCCTCATACATGATATTGCTTCTACTAGTGGAACACAGCAGAGGGCCTTTCCAGCAGACTTCAGTCCTTGAGCAGGCATTGGTAAAGAGAGACACTCATTCAAGTATCCACATCCCAAACCACCTTAGGGCTTTGACTATCATCAACAGCATCTTGAATTCAGACCAGAAGCATATTGGCAGCCAGTGTAATCCCCTTAAGACTTGTGTTCTGTAGTTTCTTCACAATGTTCTAGGGAATCTTAGAATCACAGAGTTGGAAGAGATCACAAGGGCCACCAAGTCCAACCCCCTCTCCTGCAGGAATATACCATCAAAGCATTCCCAACAGATGGCCATTCAGCCTTTTTTTAAAAAACCTCCAAAGAAGGAGACTCCATCACACTCCAAGGCAGCGCATTCCACTGTTGAACTGCTCTTTTTTTCAAGAAGTTCTTCCTAATGTTTAGATGGAATCTCTCTTCCTGAAGTTTGAAGCCATTGGTCTGTGTCCTAGTCTCTGGAGCAACAGAAAACAGGCTTGTTCCATCCTCCATATGACATCCCTTCAAATATTTAGACATAGCTTTCACATCACCTATTAACCTTCACTTCTCCGGGCTAAACATATCCAGCTCCCTAAGCCTCTCCTCATATGGCATGGGAGTAGCCTAGTTGCTAGGCTGGACTAGCTGCTAGTTGTACTAGCTGCAGCTCCAGAAGTCTTCCTGGAGGGCAGCCACACACACAGTGCACTGCAGTAATTAACTGGGAACTCACCAGTGCATGAACTATTGTGGCCAGAGGTCTCTTTACAGTACACAAGCAGATCTCTATGATTCCACTTTAACTGGAACGGCTGCATCCTGTAGAATCCTGGGGTCCACAGTTTTATACGGCACTCAGACTCTCTAGTTGAGAATTCTGAATATGTTTTCCTAAACTACAAGTCCCAGGATTTAATAAGATTGAACCATGCCACTCAGTGAGCAATCAAATTGTTATATTTGTATAGAGTGATAGAGGCCCAGGTTATCTGTCTAACAAAGGCCTTAGCTGGCAGGACACCCAAGCTGATCTCAGGTACTGAGGCACAAGCCTTCCAGTGTCAAAAACAGATCAATTAGTACTTCCAATTTAAGCATTTGATCCCTCAACGGGAATGCAACACTATTCAGTGCAGGTCATTTATCCAGTTCCTGAACCAGAGAACCAACAATCCACAGAGCCTCCACTTCACAGAGCCTTGCTGGGATTCAGCTTCAGGTTACTGGCCTTCACCTTGCCTGTTACAATATCAAGGCTCCTAAACAGCCCCAAATATTTCTGTACAGGGAGCTGCCAACCCTAACTTCTACTGAATGGCTTGTAACGTTTATTGAATACATACATGTATACTCTCATACTTTACCAAGTCATGATTTTATTGGGCTAAATGCTAACTCTCCTGTTTTTAGTTACAGCAGTTGGTTATATCTTTTGTGAAGTCTCCAAAAAACCTGCAGGGATGGGTGGTACATTTATTATTGCAATTATCCACCCTGTAGAAATTTCAGTCTTCCATAAAAGGAAAGCCTCACGCACACACCCTTACCTGCAGGGCACATCTAAATAAAACCGTGGGAGAATATCATACAGATTTACTCACAAAGACACCCTATTATAACAGTGTTTCTCTTTAGCAAGATCACTTTCCACCCCCACAGAATTTCTTAAGAGCTTCATTCACACGTTAATAATTTGGTGAGCTTGCTTTAGATCTAAAGTAGCGGCCTAAAGGATTCACCCATCATGTTACTAAATCCTTCCTCTCGCTGTGTATGAGAGAAATGCCTTACGGCAAGGAGAACAAAAAAAAATCCCTCCTTGTTTCAAAATGAGCATCTCTTTGGAAATATGGCCTTAAGAAAACAAACAAACAAAAAAAGGCATTTTTCTTTAGCAGGAGTTAATAAAATACTTCAGATTTAATGCTCAGCCATCCCACATGCTTATAATCTTTCTTCTTTTCTGACTTATGGAGACCCTAAGACAATCCTATCATGAAGTTTCTCTTTGCAAGACTTCATAGAATCATAGAAATGTAGAGTTGGAAGAGACCACACGGGCCATCCAGTCCAACCCCCTGCCATGCAGGAACACCCTCAAAGTACTCCTGACAGATGGCCATCCAGCCTCTGCTTAAAAACTTCCAAAGGAGACTCCACCACACTCCGAGGCAGCATATTCCACTGCCGGACAGCCCTGACTGTCAGGAAGTTCTTCCTGAGGTTCAGGTGGAATCTCCTTTCCTGCAGCTTGAATCTATTGCTCCTTGTCCTGGTCTCTGGAGCGGCAGAAAACAAGCCCTCTCCCTCCTCTACATGGCATCCCTTCAAATATTTAAACATGGCTATCATGTCCCCTCTTAACCTTCTCTTCTGCAGACTGAACATACCCAGCTCTCTAAGTCTATCCTCATAGGGCATGGCTTCCAGGCCCTTCACCATTTTGGTCGCCCTCCTCTCGACCTGCTCCAGCTTGACCATGTCCTCCTTGAATTGGGGTGCCCAGAACTGGACACAGTATTCAAGATGGGGTCTAACCAAAGCAGAGTAGAGTGGTACCAGTACCTCCCTCGATCTAGACACCATACTCCTATTGATGCGGCCGAGAATTGCATTGGCTTTCTTGGCTGCCGCATCACACTGCTGACTCATGTTCAACTTGTGGTCTATTAGGACTCCTAGATCCCTTTCACACGTACTGCCATCCAGCCACGTGTCCCCCATCCTATATTTCTGCATTCCATTTTTTCTACCTAAGTGTAGGACCTTACACTTCTCTCTGTTGAATTTCATTTTGTTAGGCTTGGCCCAGCTCTCCAATCTATCCAGGTCATTTTGAATTTTGATCCTGTCCTCTGGTGTATTAGCAACCCCTCCCAATTTGATGTCATCTGCAAATTTGATGAGCATGCCCTCTATTCCTTCATCCAAGTCATTGATGAAAATATTGAACAGCACTGGGCCCAGGACAGAACCCTGTGGCACCCCGCTAGTCACTTCTCTCCAGGATGAAAAGCAGCCATTGGTGAGCACCCTTTGGGAACGGTCAGTCAACCAGTTACAGATCCACCTGACAGTAGCCCTGTCCAGCCCGCATTTTACTAGCTTCTTTGCAGAAGAAGGGGTTTGCCATTATCTTCCTCTGAGGCTGTGACTTGCTTAAGGTCACTCAGTGGATTTCTATGACTGGGTGGAGATTCAAACCTTTCTCTTTCAGAGTCCTTGCCCAACGTTCAAACCACTACAACATACTGGTTCTTGTTTATTACCTACTCCACCATATTTAGCAATAGCCATAGCAGTTACCTTTCTATACTGCTTACCAGTGCAAAACACTCCCTCGGTGGTTTACAATGTGTTAGCTAATTGCTCCCAACAAGCTGGGTACTCATTTCACTGACCTACGGAAGGATGGAAGGCTGAGTCAACTTGGAGCCCTGCAGGATTGAACTCACAACATTGTGGCTACAGCACCGGCATTTAACCACTATGCCACCAGGGTTCTCCATATCTAAGAAGACAAAGCCTACACCATTTAACCAGAAAAATACTGCGAATGGGAGTTTGATATACACCACTGTGATGGAATCCCTCTCCAGGTTGGTCCTGCATTTGCAACCTTTGGGCTCCTAGTACTCATCCTTTTACATCCTTAAGCTCTCTCCCTAGCTCTGGCATTCAGATCTCAAAACTGACCATTATACTAGACAAGCAGATATGTTGACCAGTGGGTTCAGTATGGTAAAGCATGACCAGTTGTCCTCGTTAATTATTATATTAAAATGTTCAGACAGAGATGTTTAAAAGATTCAGACAGAGACGTAGAAAATAAAAACAGTAAAGATTCATCATATAACAAATAAAACAAACACAAAATGTTAGACTGGATCGTCACAAAGTACATGTTAACACCTCATTTTCAGACACGGTAACAATTCTTCATGAATTATTTCCACATTCTCAGCTCCACAAGCCCTATACTGATCTTATCAATTCCTCTCTTCCTACCTGGCCCTATCTCTATCTCTGACTGGCCCTAACCCTCCAATAGACAAGCATATAAGCAACCTCCTTTCCCCCGTAAGCCCTTCCTCACAGCATACCATGAGCTGCAATTGGCTGGCTCTACCCAAGTTTCCCCAGCTCCTCATTTTACAACAGTGATTTTCTCAAACAAATGCTACTCTTACATATACTCTATATGTTGTGTTTGCACAACAATGAGGCATATATCATTCATCTTTAGCTACAAATCCCTCAAGGACTTTAGAAACATGTGCTTGTTGCAGATACTCTGAACTTTTCACCAAGATAAACCAGGAGCTGCTTCCAATATGGCTGGCTGATCACTTTTGAGGGTTAACTACTGTCCCATTCTAAACTTACTCTCCTGTACTCACCAAAGGAGAATATGCAGAGCCCCTACATGTTATTATGTGCAGGGAAAGAATGAGGATTAAACAACACGCTACGTGAAATGTGTAACATGCAATGAAATTTTGCTTCCTTTTTCACTGGCAGGTTAAGCATACCGTGTACACATGGGGGGCTTAAACCTCCCCTTCAGTTGTTTTTCTCCCTAACTCTGTTTCCAGTGAAGAAAAAAAGGCTCGCTGACAACCCAAACAACTGAATCAGAAAAACAGAATCCTTTTTGGTCCCCTTTAAAAGACCTGTAGAAAGATATGTAAGGAGAAAAGGCTATGCTCCATCTCCTTAAATCGATTTGCCTCACTGTTGCAACAGCAAAACAGTCAGTGCCACAGTTTCTCATTTGGGGGGGGGGGGCGTTCAGTGAGGTCCCTCTCTCTTTCAGCCTATTCACATTTTGAGTGATTCGGTGGAAGGCACTAGATTTGTTTTAAAACTGCTGCGTTCAACACAATAGCCTCTCCATTCTTGAGTTTGTAAAACATCTCTTAAAGATAGCAGTCAATAAGATTATTCATTCCATTCAATTGGTCTATGCAATAAACTATATGGAGGTATGTTTTTTAAAAATTAAGAAAGTGACCTTTGAAACAAATGTGATATGAACTAGGCTGTCTGCATAAGGGGGAACCAGCTACCATTTTAAAAATTCAGTGGGTACATTTTCAGTGGTAAGAAATAACTCGTGGTCTCTCACCACCTTGCAAAGAATCTGCCTCACTCCACTATGAAACAAGCCACTGGATTACTTCAGTAGATCACCATTTGCTTCTAGAGACTAGCAACATCCAGCAGGCTTTTCAATAACTTCCTACAAAACATTCTTGACAAATCCTAACATACAGTAAAATTTATAGCAGCAGTAAGTATATTCCTTGGGTCAAAGGATGCAGTAACTTAATTTTTTTTAACTCATAACAAGAAATGATAGCATCAGGTAATAAAATGCACCATACAAACATTTATGAAGTACATCAGCAACATGGGTCAATGCACACATTGCATACTGAAAACATACAGTGATCAGTCACTGGAAGGAAATATGATTACTCGATTTTCAGTGTTTCATTTTAATAAGGACTGAAAGATATTGGGATCTATAACTAATGTACTTTCCTGCAAACATTTGCATCATGTCACTCAGAACCTTGTCTTGTTCAATTCCCTCTTAGACTCCAAATGAATGATATACAGCTTCACAAAAACCTGCAAACCCTGTTCATCCAAAGAGTATACTGAAACAGAAGAAGTGAACATGTACTCCCACTCACAATCTTATTGCTTTCTAGTTATCAAGAAGCAATCACCCATTCCAGTATTAATAGTGTGGGAGTACACATTAATTCATTAATTAATTCTGTCCCTATATGCTCTGTGTCAAAAAGGTGTGCATGTTTTTGCACTGCTATACCTCATCCCTACTGCTGTACAGAGTTCTCCTCCAGTTCAGTCTTTGTTGAAGAACAAGCATTGTGCAAAATCCTTAAAAAATTAGCTTGGTCCAATGATTGTAGCTACACAGTCTGCAATCTCTCTCCAATCACTGTCACCTGTAGGTGGATGAAAGATGAGAAGAGAACAAGCACTGACATTCTGTGATCTACAGAGATCAGACGTGCTGAAGACAGGGTACAAGCAATCCCCAAAATACACCTTATACACATGCACTATTCACATTAGGGCATCTGGCATTTTCAACCACAAGCTGCTAAGCATGAATTGACAGGAAAGGGAGCAGTGTCCTTGTTCATCCCTTCCTTCATAGCAACTAGGAACATTTACATCTGGGGAGCAGGCAGCAAGACATGCAACACCACAGGGTGCGATTTACTGTCAGAATGCACATCCAACCCTTCTGTTCAACAAAAACCTCAAGCTATTACACTGAACACTGCTGGGCTTCATTTGGCACATTCAGTTTGGAAGACTAATTACAGTGTGCTAGTCTATGTAGGAGGGTTGTCAGCATTTCCACTGTAAAGCCTTCATTTTAGGATTTTATAACACAGCTGTAATACATTCATTTTAGGCTAGATTCTAGAAAAGCTAGCTTTTAACTAGAGTTTTTTCCTTTTATGCAGAGAGAGAGAGAATAAGAAGGAGAACAAGAGAGTGTTTTACATGTGGCGTTTTCAACTTTGTTCACAAAAATTTGAGAGGAAATTAAAAGTGGAGAACATTATGAGCTGTGGTATAAACAACAGACAGCTCCTCCACAAATAGGCACACACTTTTTAAAAACGTCCGCTATTTTCTCCACTGAAACAGATTCTTTTTGCCAAGTCTTAAGACACATTCTTTATTCTGTAATGGATCTTTCTCTTCTCCACCTACAGTCTCATTCCCTCTCTTGGGAGTCAAGCATTCAGCAGACATATTTAAATAAGAGTACTAATAATTAAAATAGGAATGAAGCACACAAGGCAAGACTGTTTAAGGCAAGAGTCGAATGTCAAGGCGGCAGAGAGAAGACTTGAGGTTGTGGAATCTACTTTGAGAGAGCAACTCTCTCACTTAAAGCTATAGGCCATCTCGTACATTGAATCCATCCGCTTTGTTTTCCTCTGCCTCTGAAGGCACACTCAATGTTAGAAATTGTGCGTTCCATCAGAATCAAGGTTACAAGTCCTTCTACAGAAAAACCCATTCCTGGGGTCCTTTTACACTATATACTGGAAGCACTATGATTTCACTTCAACTGTCACGGCCACATCTTATGAAATGCTAGGGTTTGTAGTTTGGTGAGAATTCTGGCTGGCTGTAGTCTGGCTGAGAATTCTAAATACCCCTTCCTACACTGCAAATCCAAGGATTTCACAGGATCTTGCCATGGAAAATCATACTGCTATACCTGCATAGTGTGAAAGGGGCCCTACTTTTCCCCAAGTGTTCTTTTCCAAATAACCTAGTTGAGGAAGGAAAAAGGCTTGTTTTAATAAATAACATTGTTTTTGTTAAGATAAAAATTGGAAATGCTTTCTGATCTACTGTAGATATCCAGTCATTTACCTACCGTATTCTTGCTCCTGGTTTAAAAAGCTGAATGCAATATCTGTTTGATTGCTGCCCATGGATTGCCCATGAACTCTTATTATGCAGCTTCTGATCCAACAGCTTTTTCAGGGTTTCAGAGCCCTTCTAAACCCACTAAATTATTTGACCAGTGGGATAACAAAGGCATCTTCTGCCACTACCACATAAGGAGCTGTCTTTTATTGGTCAGAATATTTGTGCATCTAACTCAGTACTTTGTACTCTAACTAGAACTTCAGTACAACAAGAAAAGATCACCACCATCCTTCTAGAACTGAAGGAACCACCTCTGAAGATACTTCACACTTTTCCTCAACATTTTTTCATAACTTTTCAATCCAACTTGGTTGAGAGAAAACTTTTCAGATTTTTTTGTGATAAACAGGGAGTAAATGAACCTTAACCTTGTCAAAACCTTAAAATGTTTCACAAATTAAAAAAAAGGATAGTACATCCTCCCTCCACATTCTCAGGTTTGACCTTCATGAATTTGATTGTTTCCAAGGTACCCACTTGTCCCCTCGCCCCCATTCGCTTGACTTTTGCCCAGACACACATGCCTTCCTTCTCTAAACTCAGGCAAAAGCTAAGTAATGAGAGTGGGGAGCTTTGTGCGCCAAGAAGGAAGACGCATGCAAGCTTCCCTCTCTTCTCCCCCTTGCACTCCCTTGCCTTTGGCCTGGGCATTGAGAAGGAAGGTACATATGCCCAGGCAAAAGACAAGGGAGTGGAGGGGTGAGAATGGGGGCAAGGCCCATGTGTGCCTTCTCCATGTGCAGAGCTCTCCCCTCCCATTCACTTGCCTTTTTCCTGGGAAGAATGAAGGCACACACACTCAGGCAAAAGGCAAGGGAATAGGAGGGGGGAATCCCAGAAGGGAGCGGGAGTAGAAGCACTTACTTGGGTGAGGGGGAGTTATTCACTTTTTTTTTTTTTTAGTTTTACAAGGATTCTGCAACCCTAACACACACAAAAATGGAGGAGCCATTGTACTAGTTTCATACCATTACTACAAACCTAAACACATTGACTACATAGCAAGTCCCACTGAGTAAATCTGAGTAAATAAGACATGATTAAGCTGTAAATAACCAAAAGACTTCCACTGGGGTCCGATGCCACACACCTCCAAAAACAATGTTATAGTGATGGTGGTGATAGTGGTGGGTTGATCCATCTTTAAGAGAAGGGTTTTCACAAATCACTATACTATCCATTGGTTAAAGAAACCAAACCACAAACATATGAATACTGTGCTTCCTAAGTGACCCTCACCATGAACAACACTGAACAGCTAGTTTGCTTAAGAAATGGTAGAAGCAAAAAAGGAGTGGGGAGAGGCACAAGCTTTGGAACTTCTACATTCTTCATGCATGAGGGAGACCAAATGAACCACAGGCTGAATTGGTATCTCAAACCACTTCCTTACTTGTCAGATTCAAAGCATAAATTTACTCTGCTGATTATTATACTTTGCATAGTGATAGATGGTTTTTCTTTTCCCTCTCGCTGTCACTTTCACATGCAAATGCTATCTAAATTTTAATCTCCAGGTGCAACCCTCCCACCTCAGACCTCTATGACCAACCTATTTGAGAAACACTGTAGGGGAGCGTGCTGTGAATTTGCCGGAGGACTTTTAGCATTATGCTGCATAAAGCCATTACTGTGCTATCAAATCTCTCACACGCATAAAGCAGGGGCAGCTGTGGAAGGGAAGGAGAAGGCATTACCAACGCAATACACTGAAAAGTCTCTGTTCCAACAGCAATGTCAGCTGACACTGTAATGTCTGCGTGGGTGCACCTGTCAACTTATCAAATAATCTGAAACATCTAAAAGTAATACATAAAACCAACTTGAAGAAAGAACAAAGCAGAGACAAAATGTGAGGAAAGATTTAAGAGAAAACACGTTCCTTTAGTATCAACTTCAGACAGGTTTCCTCCCCCATTTTTTACTCGCTTGGCCAGCTCTTAACCATGATGGTTCTCATAGTTCTTGTCTCAAACAGCATTCTACAGCCTCTCCATCCCATTCTAACAATATAGGAACACATTTCTGATCCATTAGCCCATCACTCAGATAGTCAAGCAAGAGATAACTAAGCTTTTGGGGGAACAGCACCACCATTTGTGTGTGTGTGTGTGTGTGTGTGAGAGAGAGAGAGAGAGAGAGAGACAGAGAGAGAGAGAGAGAGAGAGAGAGAGCGAGCGAGCGCAAGAAAGGCACATGAATGACAAGAGTAGGGGAGTAGGATGCAGCCACTCACAACTTCCCTCCTCGGAAAATTTTCACCCTGCCCTGCTGGGTGTGTGACAAAAATACTGTTGGTAACAGAAACAGGCCAAATCTTCGGTTACACCTCCCTGGGTACCTTGGATGACGCTGTGCAAGGAGGTATCCGTTAGCTTTTTATGCAATGCTCCATGCCCCAGCTGCAAAACCACAGTCTGGCCTATCATTGCAAGGAAACTTTCTTGATGCTCCTTCCAGTAGCTCTCTTGCCTGTTGTCTGAGTTGGCAGCATACACAAAATGAATTTCCAGCTGATATCCTGTAGATCAATTTATTTTAAACTAGTTGATATGAGAAAACAGCAACATTTTTTTCACTCATGATGAGAAGGACCACTATCATATGTATACCAGCTAGATAGAACTGCTTCTTGCTTTTCTTCAAACTCTCCAGGGACTGGCAGCAGATCATTCACACACTGCCACTGGTCCATGGACCACCATTTTGAGTAGCACTGCTCTAGGTGACCAATTCAAGCTCCATGGCAGGTTAGAATCTTGACTCCAGTTGGAGAGACAACAAATTCAATTGAAACAAATCCAAAACAAAAACAGTTGTTTTGGAGTCATTGTTTTGAGCTTCTCCTAACAATTCAGTATCACCTCCATGTCAAAGCTTCTGGAGCAACAGCACACAGCCAACTGACAGATTAACAGATTACTTCCATTCACCCTCTAATAGTAAACAAAAGAAACTATTAAACAGTAACACTATTTGCATGCAGCTACACAGCCCCAAACCAAAACTTTGGGATAAAATTCAAGAAAGCATCTTGGAGAGTTACAAGAATGCCTGAAAGACAATTCCTCTGTGTAACATTCAATAATTTTAAAGGATGATTTGGATCATTTCTGCAAGCACAATAAAGAAGATAGAGTTTACTACTGTTACTCACCCGCTGGCTATGAAATCTCCCTTTCTCTCTTTTGATACTTCCTTTCCCTTCAGAATACCAGTGCTTATGAGACACTAACATACCCAGGAAACAAATTAACTAAAATATTGGATAATATCCACCTGGGTCCTGCTAAGTGAATGTACAATATTTGCTCTCCTCCCTCAAAAAATAGATGAGATGGCTGTGTTGTTCCTTTTTATTAAATGTTCACCCAACTGCCTTCAGTTGGGGTATCATCTTAAATACAGAAGGTTTATATTGGAGAGAAAGGAAACAAATGTATCAGACTAATTGCATGGATACAAACTATAGTAGACGAATTCACAGTGAGTTTGATCTAGTCTCCTGTCACGTGGAACATCTGGCTGAGTGATTCCTCCAAACACTCCTATTGATATAACTGGGGAGGGCAATTTACCCCTCTCTATGCAGCCCCCAGGGTTATTTCCCCCATTTTTCCAAGAGATCCACAAAACTACAGAGAAGAACAGGGGGAAATTGATTAAGCTTGCCTCTCTTCATGCTCCTATTACTGGGACTCCTTCACTGAATCAGAAACCACCCATAGACAGAAGAAGCCCTTCTGTCCACAAGATGCTTATGGTAGATCAAGACTGTGCACCCACAAGCAGAAGAGACAAAGTCTACATTCCCTCTTTCCTCTGCAGTGCCTTCTGTCCTCAGAAGCCCAAATGGAGCCTTCTTGCTTTCCATACGAGAGCTCTCTCAACAAATCCAAAATCTTCTATGAATAGGGAGAGTTTGTCATCTGTGGATGGCTAAGTTAGGATTAGTCCAACACTGGAGTGGAGTAATTGCTGTAACCACAAATTCTGTCCTAAATGAAAAGGCTACAAAGATAGAACAGCAGCACCATTATACTGTTCAGTCCGCAAAGGACTTTCAGATGCAATTTTTCCTGAAGAGGGGCTATTGTAATAAGACCAACTTTCCAGCTTGCAGAAACTAAGTGTAAGTAGATGCAAGAATGCTATTCTTCTCTGGGAAGTAGGGGAAAGGGAACAGGACTAGCACTAATAGAATACATGCTTTACATGCACAGTGGCCAGTTGCTAGCCCAGTTAACTTAGACCTATTAAATCAAATGCTAAATAATAAGTCAAATTTTATATAACTCTCATTGACTCAATGGATTTACTCTAGCTGGGTTTATCAGTTGGACTTAGGCCACTGGGTCCATATCTGACATTCTCAAATAAAGGATCATAGAAAAACTAGCAAGAGTGTTGCAATGAGATTTGGAGAACCAATTTCAAGATGAAGAGTACTAAACTAGATGGATAATCTGCCTAATAAGATGTGTCATTAATAATGATGTGTCATTACATGTTTCCTACCAATCAGGATGTTGACTCAACAGACTTCAGAAATTTCAATGGAATTGTTGTTTGAGTCAGTATGGGACATCCACAATTAAAAGACTGCCAAAAAAAAAAAAAAAAAAAAAGAGCAACAGCCTCAGATACTGTGATCTTTTTACTAGACTCTCTCTGAATGGGTAAAAAATCCAGTTCACACAGAGCGCTGAATGTTTCCAATTCTCTGTTTTTGTAATAAATATGCTTTTCAAAGCCCAATGAACTGTGTGCACACTTGTGTTTAAATACATACAAATTCAGTGCAGCACACAAAACAACCAACATATCCCATTATTTTTTTTCTTTTAAAAACCCCAAATATATTTTAAACACATCTCCAATACCTGCCAATAAAATGTCACCACACTATAACATGCATACTATCTACATTTTAAAGAGAAAAGCACCTTTTGAAATGGTATGGACATATTGCAAAGTGTTCTTGAAACACTTGTTTGCAGAGATCAAACAAAAATTAGCTCTGTTAGTTACTGCAAGGCTAGTTATCACTACCAGGTGCAATTTAAACATCTATACATTATTTTTAAGAGTGAAGCTACTAGCTTTTAACTTTAATTTACATATTTTTTCCATCTCAGTGCCTGCTTCAATGTAGGATTTTGTACATTTTGAGACAGCAGAAAATGATATTTGTGATTCTATCTCTCTCCTTAGCTTTGCTGAGTTGAGATTTCTGCTAATATCTCATTGCAGTGGCTATATAACATCAACTATTAGTTATTTTCCCCAAAAAGAATTCTGCCAATGATAAAGGAGGTCCCAAGGATTCTATTAGAGATGCCTTGCCAAACTATACTTCCTAAGGTTATTAAACCAGCTGAAGTCTGGGTGCATCTGCGCCTCAAAGTGTTGTTCTCTTATTCAAGTATCCTTTCTTCTAAGGTATGAGTACCACTGTATCATCTGAGTTGTCTGTCTGCAGTTCTCTGCTTCCTTTGCTTTATGTTAGTCTCTAGCCAGGAAATCTAGTCAGGGAAACTCAACTCTAGAATGGCTTATTTGAGAAAACAGTGCCCACTCCAGACTGGAGGCACAAGAAAGCACATTTGTGATTTCTAGCCTTTTTTCACTGGCTTCCTAGAAGACAAGAAGACACAAAAGAAATTGGTTGGAGACATTAGCCCAGATCAGCCAGTTACATGTGATCTTAATAAACTGACATATAAACGAGCCTTTTGCCCAGACACATGACCCTTTCCTTCCTCTAAAAAAAAAAAATCAGAAATTCACTAACCATAGTTCTTGATTTCATTCAAATCTGGTAACATAATTACCAGACTCAGATCATGTCAGAATTTTAATCCAATTTTAGTTTCTTTCCAAACTGGTAGCCAGTTTTCCAATTTTGAGGAAACTGGAAATTATAGTGCTTTTGACCCTATTTCCTGGTTTATTTGTGGTACTGACACAGACAAATGACCATTTCATATCTTGCTTTGAAAATCGCTGTCACTTTATTCTTTTTAGAATTTCTACACTTCTTTGAACTCCCTACTGAAAGGGAATCCTGAAGGAGCTACAGTCAAAAAATGTTGAAAGTAATTCTTCATGCAGCAGCAACAACAAGAACAATAAGAACACTTGGAAAGATTTATGGAGCTAGAGGAAGAAATTTCTCACTGAGGAAATAAAATGGTGGTAGATAATGTTTCAACTAGTATTTGTTTCAAAGGTTCTTTAGACATTCCCCAGCAGCATGAGAGCTACCTATCCACGAACAGCCACTTTTGGGAACATCTAAAGGCCACACCATCAGATGAAAGAGCAGGTAAGACAAGCAGACACTACTGGGGATTGCTTTGACATATCTGGATAGGCCACTGTGTGATAATCATCCACGCGTTTATTTTTGCAGCCAGTTCACACCACAACCACACACCTCGCTACAGATTAGCAGCAATAGTCTAGGTAACCTTTCCTCCAGTACGTAAGTATCGTCTGTGTAGAAAATTCATTTTGTTTGAAGTGGCCTTTACAGAAGGCATCTAGCACACTATTGTTGGCTGAGTAATGTGGGAAAGAATATATCAGTTGAGAACCTCAAGGTTTTGTATATAACACTATAATTAAAAGAAATGCAGAAGATGGATGAATAGGCAGTCAAGAAAGAGGGTCCTCAAAATGTCTAGTAGTAATTCTCTACTGTCTGCCTGTGCATTTTAACACTGATCTTTAGCTCCCTATGAAAGCACTCCCCTTAATTACCTTTCTGCAAGCCCAGCATCAATCTCTGCTTCAGCTGCAAACAATTTCCTCCCTGCCTTACTTCCCATTGAATAAGCTTCTTAAGAATAAGGGGTCATTATCTTCAAATGACCTTCCAGCCTCTATGACTTACAGCCCTTCTTACATCAGTTGTTCAACATGAACAATAACCACACTGCGTATATAGCTGCAGAGAAAGAGGAAAAACCAAAAAGAACAAACCTGAGATGCTTGGAAACGCTGATTCAATATTAAACAAAGGAAGTGAGAGTCAGCCATCCAGCATCTGTTCACTGGCCCTTGCCCTATCACTTTCCTTGTGTGTTATTTGTGGAACTGATAAGAGAGCTGTTAACAGCAGGTAGCACTAAGACATCTCAAGAAGTACTTCCATTCACAGTTAGCCAACTCTATGCAAGAATTCAGAGAGGGGCTTACCATATGAGAAGAAAACATGCTTTACCATTTAAAGAACTCCTCAACATTAGTAGCCAGAATGTGGTAACAACCACTAAATCTAACCTTAGAGCCTTGGGAATCCAAAAGATGCCACCAACTCCCCTTCCAATTTCTAGCTTAATCTGAAAAGTCTACATGTCTACACTTTACAAGGCATCTTAGGATCTTCAGAGTTCTCTTTACAAAATATGCTTTAACAGATTACCCTGTCTTTGATGTCTCTAAGGTCCTCTTTTCTACAAATACACAAGTTCCCCCACCGTAGAGCAGCATCACACTGCAATGAAGGAGGCTTGGCAGAACAGCAAGGCAAGAACAAGCTCCCTTCAGACCCAAAGAACAGGTCCTTCCTGCCTATGCTGCAGCTGACATGAAGAAGTCCAGAGTCCCAGACCCAACAAGAATGCAGCACCCGCTTTATCACTTACTCTACAGCTGGGAAACAGGACAAGGCTGAGTTATGAACACCACCAATCTTTGAGGAGAACTGATGGGAAAAAATCTACATTCCTACCTGTTCCCAGAAGCACCTCTTTCTTGACAGCATCACAACAGAAGAAGTATGTCTGTGCATACATGCAAGACCAGTAGCACCATAAGGCCTCCAGTCACTGGTATGGCCTGGAACATGTTCTCCAGTTGTCCCAACTGATACTCCTGTCCTGGAGATACATGTTTATAGAGCCTGAAAAGGTTAGTTTTGAGGAATACAACTCCTAGAATCCCCCATCCAGCATGGCCAAAGGCATGTCCAAATCATTCCAAAGCAGAATAATAGGAACCAGGTGCCTTCCCATGAAGAGCTCTTGAAAGCACATTCATCCGCAAACCAGCTCTGCCTACCCAAACATGTATTAGTAACCAAAAGCATTCCTTTCCTTGTAATTTTCTGACTATGAAGATAAAAATTACTTTACAGCAGACAGTGTACAGTAGTATCCCTCTTTTAATGAGGAGAGGGAAGAAGATGCAAAAGAAAATCAAAAGCATCCATCCCTGTCGATCAGAGATGAGGAACCATTGGTTTAGCAGCAGTTTGCTGGAGTACAACTTCTACCCAGCCATCATCACCATCCTAAGAGCCAATAGAACATGTGGTCCAGTAACATCTGGAGGGCTACAGGTCCTCTACCTTTGCTGTAAGTGAACAAAACTGTACAGGACAGGAAAGAAAATCAGAAACTCAGTGCCAAAGAGATTCAGTGGCACTAGAAGCACTGCATATTAAAGAAGGGGCATGCCAGTTATACCTGAAACTTATCTCAAACACCTGCTCCATTTGGAAGTTTAAGGCCACCTTGCATGCTACATTTTATGGTGTACATTTTAAAAAATGTGAAATATAAAACGTGAATGGACATCACATAAGTACCACGAAGGAACTGCTGCTTGCAGCAACTCCTTGTTGGAGTAGCAAACCCATAATAGCCTCTGTGTTGTGTATTTATAGCACACCTTTCAGGGTTACTCCTCTGAAGTTGACTTGTAACATATCAAAACAATCTGTAACATACTGAAAACCATACCATTACAATCCAAATCACATTAGCACATCTGAATATATTCTTGCAGCAGCAGCTAAGAAAAACATCATCAGCAGAATAAGCCAACAAGAAGAAACAATTTAAGCAAAAAAAACCAACCCTTAAATACCAAGTATCAATTTAAAACAGTTTGGTATATAAGTCTTCCAGGCATGGTTAAAAAACATCAGTATAGATGCCATATGTACTTCCTAGATAGGGAGGCACAGTGCATTAGTGAAATGGCCTTGCCTCTGGAGCCTACTAATATAATACTCCTCAGTGGAAGCCCCACAAGGCAGGATTTCAGAGGCCAGGTGGTACTCTGATTAATATAGTCCCAAACTTATTAACACTTTAAAGTTAACCACCTGCTCCTTATACTTGGCCCAGAAATAAATTAGTCATACAACTGATACAAAATAAGTGTTGTATATACTCCAACTGGCAGGCCCCCAAAAGCAACCAGGCAGCCACATTCTGCACCAAATGAATCTTCTGAATTTTACTGAAAGGCAATCTTGGCCTGATTCACACATAATGGTAAGGCTTAAGAATCCTGGCTTATCCTTTATGGACCCTCATATATGCTGCTTGATCACACCTCCTTCAAGGAAAAGAGGCTGAACAAACCATGGCCTTTCCATCTGTTAGCTATCTATTGTGATGTGCAAATATGAAATTCTAGTTTCTCTCTCTCCAGCAAGCCGGAGTTATAAGCCAAGAACAAACCAGAGCTTGGAAATACTTATTTTTGGGGACTGCAACTCTGAGAATTCCCCAGCCAGTATGTCCAGTGCTTATGGGGGCTGGAGGATTCTAGGAGTCATAGTCCAAAAGGTAATTTGTCCAAGCTCCAAATTCACGGTTTACCACTGTGGCTTGCTGAGGGAAAGATGTATGATAAACAAATGACAGATGGAAAGGCCGCAGTTCATTTAGCTGCTCCCACATGCGGAAAGAGCAAAGCAGGAGCAGTAAGGCAGCATGTACCAGCAGTCTGGCTCATTCACAATATGCCAGAATTCTTCAGTTGCCTCAAGAAACTTTAGACAACATTGAAGAGCCCTTTGTAGACTCAGAGGGCACTTTGTTATCTTCTAGTTGAGAAGCAAGCCAGCCTTCTCCACAGTTAACAAAATAGTCGGTGGGAATTATGAGTCAGTAAATGCACACTGTACAAAAAAAGGAAAGTATCACCTGAGCAATCATTCCCACTTATGTAAATAAATTGTTTGCTCTGAACTATCATGTCCACACATGCTTTGCATTTAAAATGGGCACAACCACTTTCATTCATTTTTAAACCTGATTATGCTTGCTTATGGATTAGAAAAACAGAAGAATGATTTTTGCGTGCCTCCTCATGACATAAATTACAAATGTTAGGAACTGTGGCCAAAAAATAGTTCAGAACTAAAATTTACCATGGGTGGAAAGGGAAATGGGTATCCAGAATTTCTCCCTAAAATGCAAGACCAGCACTAGACAACAATGTATTGCATTTTATTTAATAATTAGCAGTGTTTGAACAATGTTAGCAGGAAGATAAACCTGTTTTCAAAATCTTTAACCACCATGACAGAGTCTCATGGTATATTCAGATCTAATAAATTATGGCATGCCCTTTTGTGCATTACAGACCACTTCCTCAGATGCATGGATTATAATCTATAAACTATTTCCATGTATCTGAGGAGTAGGACCGTGAACCACAAATGCACATGCATAAAGAGTATACTGTAAAGGTGCCACACGACTCTCCACTGGCATAGTGCCAACACAATTACCCTCTGGAAACCTTAACACACAGTTCCACAGCGTCAGGGATAAACACTGCATGCCAGTGCACAGAGCCCTTCGAGAAGGTCCAAATCCTCTTCTCAAGTTCCAGACAAAGTATAATAGAGTCTGTTACAGAACAGCCACACCACCAGAGGATTTATAGGTCAGCTTGAAAAGGCTCCTACTTAATTTAGCTCTCAAGGTCATTAGTTCAATCTGGCGCACGACAGCAGGCACTACATGAGCAAGGAGGCACAACGGGATTGCATATTTAAGACAACAAAATACAACCATACTGTTTGCTGTTAGCTTCCAGGTCCAATCCAAGGCATTGGCTTAAAGTCCAAATAGGATGGGCTATTGAAGGGACCACCTGTCATATGAGGAGCAACTCTGGATAGTAAAATCTTCAAGAGAAGTCCTCTTGAGAGTACCATATCTTGTGGAGGCCTCCTTAAGAGGCACAAGGGGAAGGCTTTGATCACTAGACTGAGGAAGACAGTTCCTTCAGTGTTACTATCAGTTCCCACTCTTTTTCCCCATTCTTTAAACTGAAAGTTATAAACTGTACAACAAAACAGCATTGGGTAAAGACAAATCTCTTTAATGAGGCCTTTAAATTGCCGTGACACTTATTATGATGATCATTTTACAAACACTAAGGTTACCAAGTTCCCATGGATTCAGTAGGTCTGCTCTAGCTGGGACAAACAAGTGGTTTTAAGTCTATATGCAGTGATTTACTTCTTATTGTTGATTTACTTTTTATCATTTCTAATGTACTGATATTCCATCTGTGGCATAATATGAATAAGTATTCTAAGATGTTGTAAACTGTTTCAGTGAGTTGTAAATTATGCTATTTTCATGATCAAAGTTTCACCATTGTTCAAAAATATATAAAAAAGAATCCAGGGAAACATTTAAATCCATAATTTAAACTGGAGTTTTTAAATGGCGATTTAAATCTTGATTTAAATAAATACTTTAAATTCTCTCACTTTAAATCAAAGCATCATGTATGAAGGCACGGTCAACTCAAAAGGGATGGGGATGGAAAGAACATCTAACAGCAGCTCAGAACACATGGAGAAGCTCTCATTTGTTGGGTGTCCTCTGGCTATGGCTGTCCTCTGGTCAACCAAATGGTACAGGGTTGGCTTCTCCCACCACAGATCTGAGCTGAATGGGAACAATCCCTGTGCAAGATGCTCTTCAGATGCTTGGCTCCTGGTGAGCTCCCATTTAACTTGGAAAAGGTGCAGGAACATTGATGGTGAAATCAAGAACACCCTTGGAATGGCCTGAACATGTATGTATGCGCACATAGATTCCAAAGGATTTGTGAAATTTGGTAAAATTCAGCTGAGCCCAAGGCTATGTGCCTCCAACTCTCCACTCAATGGTTAACTACTAGAAGGCAAGTTTTTAAGCAGGAACTATGCTGTCCATGTGATGCTACAGTTACCTAAAGTGGTTCATAACACAGTATACATACCCATGTACCACAACAACTTCGATGGGGTCGGATATAATTTTATTTCCTCCATAATTAAGCCTAACCATGAATGGCAGTCTGCCACTGTGAAGCATTTAACTAGGAAGTCTTGCCTATATTCTATTTAAGTATATCTCCAGTCCCTTAATTTGATGACATGGACTTTGTCCATGAAAGTTTATGTTACAAATTTCATCTTTCCAGTCTGTCTCAAAGGCTCTTCTGGATTCCTTCATGTCTTATTATGTTAAAGCAGACTAACACAGCTATCTCTTGGAATATCTCCAACTGTAGTACTGTTTATCTTTAGGCTTAATCTATCAAATCTTTCCCAAGGTCATAGCCACGTTTATTGTAACAAAGTCAGTGAAAAACCTTATAACATATTAAAAATCAAGAAATTTAATTTGGCATAAGCTTTCACTAACTGCATCTGAAGAAGTGGAATACAGTTCAGAAAGCATACACCTAACAATAATGTGTCAGTCCTAAAGGTGCCCAGGATGCTTCACTGTTTTTATATCATATACTTAACTGTATCTAGAATTTCCAGTCTGTGTCTATGAGTTCTGTTGTTAATAGCTTATAATGCATTACTGTAAAGATGGGAGATTTAAAAAAAACTCACTGTATATTGACATCATTGCGATTCTGCTGGTTGCATTCCCTCTGCCCGCAAGCATAACCAGCAATCCACATATGTGGGTTGATATCCACAAGAAACATGAAAAGACTATGGTAGAATTAACTGTTATGCCCACAATGCAGGGTATTTTGGGGCAAGAAAAATCCCAAGCATAACAGGAGGCACCTGTATAAAGGTGTCTTCCAGCTATGATATTACAATGATACAGAAGAAGTGAAAAACTCCATAAAGCAGAACAGGTGCAACACCTAGAACAAGAGTGGAAATTATGAGGCCCTCCAGATGATGTTGGACTGCAACTTCCAGAAGCTCTACCACCATAGCCAATGATGAGGATTATGGAAGCTGGGAGTCTAACAACAAGTGGAGAGCTATACGGTTCCACATCTTAGCTAGAATGTTTAAACTGAAGTGTTATTCCCAGAGAAGCAAACAATTCTGAGAATTCTTTGATACATACTCTGGGTTTTACATCCTACTGAAACAAAAATTCCACCAAAGTTTTATAATACTTTATAAAAACTAATGGGGACAGAAGCCATCAATTTTTTCAACTCTGCTAGTCTTATACTCAAGAGAAAGGAAAGGGGCTTATGTTATTACTACCAACATGGTTGAAACACAGCCATTGTTAAGAGTTAAAAGAAACAAAGAGGCCTCAGAGTTTATTTCCAGACAGATGTAATCCAACCCTGGAGCACACACATTCAGACCAGAGTAAATGGAAATAGCTTCATGTAAATGCCGTTACTTCTGTGGCTCAGCTAGAAAAACTGTTCCATGCCTTCTCGCACTCCCCCCCCCCCACCGAGCAATCCACTAAGACATGCAACAAGTTTCTTGGCAGCTGCACATCTCTGACAGAATTCTGACAGCTTTTTGCCATTTGTAAAATATCACTCTGGAAGCTTTGACCAACAGACTGAACACACACGGAAAGCCACTGTAACAAGGAATCTGGGGGTGGGGGAGAGATGTGGCCATCATAAGCTTTGAATTAACTTAAGAAAATTTAAACACACAAGCAAACTGAAGCCAGTCTGCTTCCGAACTCTTGGTTCAGCTGGATTTAATGACAGTTCTCATGCTAATCTCCCTGAAGATAGTCTGCGATCTGGCTCAACACATACATAGAGTGAGAGAATCAAACAGCTGGAAGGGGCCTCATGGGCCATTGAGTCATATTTCATACCATAAAGAAAGTGTGCATTGGGATGACTTCTTCAAATACTTCTCCAAGTAAACCCAAAGGCCTCCTCAATTTCAGATCAAAGGTTTATCTAGTCCAGAAACCTCCCCAACCAGATGCAGATGGGAAGTCAGCAAGCAGCACATGAAGCCAATTGTTTGTACCAGCAAGGCTGAACTTCTGGGCAGAAGTCTAGTGTCCCATTCAGCAGAAAAAGGGCCTTCAAAAACAGCAGTAATTGCCTCATTTTGAACCAGCCAAGCAAGCTCTAATCATGAGCTCAAGGAATATTTTTATACCATAAATTTCAGAATCCTCCAACAAGCATGGTCACTGGCTGTCAGTGGGATGGCAAATCCACTCCAAGTTTTCATTCAGACTTCATAGCAGTTATTCAACTTGCTGAACCATCTTCCTAAAATAGTTACAGCACCTTGGATAGCTCCCTTAAAGCTATGCAGAATCTGGAACAGATTCATCACCTTGATTCCATGGGTCCCACCAGCTACTACTCATCAATGGATCACAGTCTACTGGTACTACTCCAAAGATGATAGAACCAGAATGGAATCATGGAACTGTTCTGAGGGAAGCTATCTTCTTTCCCTCCTCTAAACACACACAAGTACAAATGCTCACAGCAACATTACAAAGTGCATTTAAAAAGACTATAAGAAGCTTGTGGGAGCAGAGGATCAGAAGGTACAAACACAATGTGGGACCATCTTGAAATGATATGTAAATGCAGCACACAAAGAATATTCTTATTCCTCTGTTTCTTCCATTTGTCATGCAGATGAACAGACTAGTATAGAGTGGACATTTATTCTAGATAATTTCTGAACAGCCTCATCCAACGATGTCCTAGATTATAATAATGCCAGTGACCAAATCCTCCCCAAAGACCCAGGATGCTGACAGACAGGTAAACAGAGTTTGTGGTCTCCCTCTGTTGAGACTATGGTTTAAAGCTAACTAGATCCACTTTTCAGTAAGATATGAGACATTAAGAAGAAATTAGGTTGGTCAGCCCATTTTTCATCACATACGTCTTAATGTTTAGCTCACGGGATTTTCAGACAGTTTTCTGATCCAGAATAGGCATTTTCCAAAATCCATATTACAGCCATACCTTTACTAGGCCAACTAAAAAAAATTCATACAAGCCTTTGAGATCTCTGTCTTTATCAGGCAAGATGGCAAAACCAGCAGCTGCTGAAGTAAAGGAAGAAGTCAAATTATGTTGTTTGTACATTACCTTGAAATGTTGTGAGAATGAATGTTCTACAAATTATCAAATGAGGCTCAGGTTTCACCTGATGATCCCCTTTGGCTTGCTGGAGTCAGTAAAAGCAGGAAAATTTGATTCTCCTTTTTGGAATAAACAATGCTCTGTCTCCCTCTTTCCTGTGCGAAGCTCAATTTTCTGAACTTTTGTTCACCTACAGTAGCCAACTATTTCACACTTGGTTTATTTATTAAAACCCATGCTAGGCTTTATTGGTACAATAAAGAGATATATAGCCCACTCAAGCTATGATTACTCTGAGATAAAATCCATGTCTTCTAGTCCCATAGCTGGATACCCTGCATCTTCAGTAATGTTTGAACAGATGGGCCATCTGGGAGATATGGATTCACAAGGTCAGAGTCATGTCAGTTTCCCTGTTCTCGGAGAATGCTGTTCTCATTCAAGGCAATAACATTCTTGTTAATAATACCTGTACAATTTGTAGGACAATCCTACACATGTTTATTCAGGATTTAGTAATTCCTCTTGTTTTTGATTTGACTTCCATTGTAAGTGTCTATAATGTAGGACTGAAACCTCAGCTATTCAAACTCTGTTGGGGATGCAAGATTTCCAGTCCTCGGGCTCCATTTTCACTTTCTCAGAAACAATTTGAACAGCAAGACCTTTGTTTATAGACTATCTATGATTTTTTATTCTCACGTTTACCTTTCAGGATACTGCAATTTAAACTATTATATCTCAGCAAAGAAGGAGCCAAAATGTGAAACATACACACACAGGCCTCAAAATAAAAATGAACCTTAGCCTCCCTCCCATACATACCTATACACATACACACACACACACACACACTCATTCTAGGAAAGTAGAGTTAGTGGCATTTGTATTTATGTATATTGTGAGTTTCATAAGGCCAAGCTTTTCTTCAGTAAGCCTAGTCTGTCTCCAGAATAAGTTCCTTCCAGGCAAAATCAAATAATTCACTTTGACATTTTAAAAATGGATTCCATGCATAAGCTCTTCTGCCTATCCTAACTGCTGCTGAAGCCTACACCAACTGCTACTAAATAAGGGTTCTGCTCTTCCCCAACAAAAAATTGCTCACACATAAATATTCCCCACTGCAGCTAAGTACCACAAAAATTACAGAATTCTCAACTCTCAGCTCTCTCTCCCCCTGACAACTTTGTCCCACAATGCCTGGAAATTTACAGAGGTGTTTACATCTCCTACACTACAGGTCTTGCTAGTTACAATGTACTAGGTCGATCTTCTCACAAAGCCAAGGCCCTGGGTGTCAAAATAAATCCTAGTCAAAAAAGAAACACCTCAACTGTTGCCAACAAACCTTAAGGCAATAACAGGTGATGCACAAACAAGGGAGTTTCCCTGGTTCTTTTTAAGCCTCCTGGAAACAGTAACTAGTAAAGCTAGCAAACCCAGAAGTCTCTGGGCCAATTCCAAGATGTTTTACCTCCAGAGGGACATGTGGAAGAACACATGCTACAACTGGGATGAAAAATGCATATAGATATTCTTTACGTTACTTCTTCATAGCAGATGCTTGTTATGCTGGAATAAACCAGTTCCCCAGCAGAAGTTTTTAAAACACAAGATAACTTTGCAGAAGATTGCTTATAAGTCCCACATTGGACATTAAGGTCGCAGTGCACTATTTCACAACATTACTGCATTTGTGCTTTGATGGCGTTAATTCTTGTGTTTGATTTTTCACAGTTGAAACACATTACCACTTATACCACCATGTTGCTCTGCCTCTTTTTCCATGATTGTTTTTTTTAAAGGGAGGCCATAACTGCATAATTGACAATTGCACAATTATGTAATGATGCTATTATGGAACCACCCCCATTCCCCACCCAGATCAGGAAAATGAATACCCACCATATCACTTCCAACGGCAACTTTTTAATGCTTTTCCTGTGTGAACTAATATTTGCCTGTTTCTGCTTATGCATATTACTCTTCAAATTTTGGATATTTACTCTTTAAACTTTTCCTGAACCCTCTGATTTCTCCAGGTATTTATCCTTAATAGAATTACACTAAAATTGCTCTACTGCACTACTCCCCATATATACATAAGAATAGTTTCTTGGCTGCCTGTCATGCCACAAAGTACGACTTCAAGTAAGCTCTAGTGTGAGCTCAGTGAGATTTCCTTCAAGATTTTCACCAATGTTGCTCCAGTCTCCATCTCACTCGTTTAATCACTGCCAGCTCCCCAGAAAACTGAGGGGTTAGTTTGGCTCCACTCCATGAGGGGGACCACCCAGGAGCAACTGCATCCACCTCCCTGGCCATCTCCCCATTTCAGAGATCAACCAGGGCTTCAACAGAATCACCTGCTGAAGTGACAGGAAAATCCTTAAGAGCCATCAGGAATCTGTTCAGATCTATCAGCCCCTTGGGAGGTAATATCTTAAATGGTTCCTCTTCTTTGCAGACGTTCCAAGTCCCAATTACTCTAAATCCAACCAACCAGGTAGTAAATCTGTCCATGACCACAGAACTACAGCATTACTGCATCCAGCACAGAAAACAAGATTCAGAGTGTGCCCAGCAGCATGACTGGGGGCAGATACTACCTGGGACAGACCTATGGTTGCCATCGAGGCCATAAACTTCTGTGCCACTACCAAAAGGGTGGTCTCAGCATGAATGCTGAAGTCCTCCAAAAGAAGAAGGTGAGAAGACTCCAACACCACCTCACCTAGCTTAGGAAAGAAGACTGTTCAGTAGTAGGGTGGAAGAAAACCAACAAAATCTCTATTTTCTACTCTTCTGGCTATCCACCTTTAAATATGCACACTCAAAACCTCCAGACTGCAGAACTGGGCATCTGGTCAGGAGGATGGAATCACAATAGACCATTGCAACTCCACTTCCCCAAGCCCCTCCTTCAGGTCTTACCCGCTGCTGCACAGAAAAAACTGTTGTGCAAAGCTGCAAAGACATTAACCCTCCCAGCCTCATCTAGCCAGCACTTGCTCTTAAAAACAATCCACACAATATACAGGCAGGGAGATGGTGAAATCAGGTAACAAGCCTCGGGTACCCCCTAAAGTGGCTCGCCCTAAAACCCCACAAGAGTCCTGCTTTTAATGGCCCAGGAAAGCAAAGCAGCAGAGCTGTATGTCAGGGCACTACCTTCTGAATCAAGGCTTCAGTACTGCAAAGAGCAGGGTCCCACTGCAGAAACAGAGGTCGAAGGCAGCAGCAACGAACAGCAACTTCTTCCTTCCTGCAATCTCCAGATGCTCTCTGTGGTCCTCTCACTTTTCTCAGTGCTGTATCACGACCATGTATATCATACTGTATCTCAAGTGTTTTGGCAAGAATCGCGAAGACAATTTTCCATAAAAAAGAATGTGAGAATTCACAGTGATCTCTTACATGAGCAATATGGTCAAACCATTAAAATAACCTGGTAGACCTGGGATCCTTTAACTGAGAATTTGGGACATAATTCAGCAATGGCAAAACCAGAAGGTTCAACATCAACTCCAGATTTAAAGACATGTGATAACATATCTTGTCTGGTTTATTACGATCTTTTCAGTACTGCTTCTCACATTATTTTTGATCAACATACCTGCTGTCCACAGATTGACAAAAATGCCACAGATAGGATGACCAGAACTTTTTCTACTAGTAAAAAGTAAATTAAAAAAGGTAATACATTAACTGGAAGAGTATTACAGGTTGAGCTTCCCTTATCTGAAATGCTTGGGACCAGAAGTGTGCATATTTCAGATTTTTTTCAAACTTTGGAATGTGTTAACTTTTTTAAATAGCTCTACTTCTCATTCATTCACTATTTGTGTTGTGTATGAGATGGAACAGTAGCGCTTCGTGTGAATCCACACCTCCCACCATTTCACAGATCCTCAGTCTCTGGCCATTTCTGTACCAGACTGTTATAGCACTATGATTCCACTTGCAACATCCTATGGAATCCTGGGGTTTGCAGTTTCGGGAGGGGCTGGTCGGCCCCTCCCGAAACTGCAAACCCCAGGATTCCATAGGCTGTTGCAAGTGGAATCATAGCGCTATAACAGTCTAGTGCAGAAATGGCCTCTGTCTTTTTGCCACCAGCCCCCTGCTTCTGCCTTTGAGGTCATAGCTGTGGCACTCCTCTAATCTGAGAGATGAACGAGCAGGAGCATCACAGCTGTCAACTCAAAAGCAAAGGCAGGTGGCTGGTGGCAAAAAGTTTTGGGTTTTGGAGGTTTTCAGATTTCCAGATAAGGGAGGCTCAATCTGTATAAGAACATTAAAGACAATCCCTGAAGGCAGGCAACTTGGGTCAAACTGCAGCATCTAATGAGGCAGTCCACGTTCAAGCCAATGCTTGCTTCAGATTCCATCTGGAAGCACAGAACATAGGATCCCACTTCTTTCATTTCCATCAACCAAAATATTTCTACAGAACAATTAAGAAGTATTCCCATAGAAGAGAAAGTAGTTAAGAATCAAACTTTTTGGCAAAAACACATATTCTTAAATGTCTGCCAACTATTTCCTGCTGAGAACATTATTGACACAAAAATACATTCAAAACAGCCAGCAATAAGAGGAAGTAAGTTCCTTTTTGCACAAAATTCCACTGCTCTTAAAATGCTGGAGAGACTGCAATTTGCTGGCACAACGAGATTTTTTTTTTAATTTATTTTAATCATTGACATATGCAGTGATATACAGATTTTACGAGACTGCAAGGAACCTATGTAGAAAAGATACTTTTGTCTACGGCAGTCTATCTATTGATACCTTGACTTTTTCCCAAAACAGGGACTGAAGGTAACATACAAATAATACATATACCATCTTCATAGTTGTTCTACTGGGGAGGAGTGTTGCATCCAACAAACAAAACCTTTATATACAACTGTTTCAAGGACAGAGGTGAAAGCTGTCTTATATTGCATTTGATAACCTTGCTAAACAAATATTAAACAAAAAGATTTTATATCGTGCTTTGCAACAAAAATACTCAAAGCAGCATACAGTGAGGTGGTAATAAGAAGAAGAAGAAGAATAACAACAACCTATAAATGCAGCAACAAAAATAAGATGCACAGTTCAGTTCTAATAATAAGTGTCTCCCAGTACTTAAATTGCCTGCCTGAACAATCCAACTGCCCGGATCTGGATGGCAGGAGTTCTATAAGTATTTTAAAAAAAAAAAAAGGCTGTCAACCACAGCCAGCTTTAATACCACATATGAAGTGATAAGATCATTAGCAATCAGATGTTACTAGGGGACAGAGATATATTCACAGCTATTCTCCAGGCTTTCAACTCCCATCCTGACAGTCAAATCAGCTGTGACATGGACAAACAAATCAGATGTGGCAAAGAAGAGGGACCTCATACAGATTAGATCTCTTCCCTCCATACACAAAACCACAGAAACAGTAGGGCATTTGTCATGTCTTTCTGAAAATCAACCTTCCCTCCCAAATTGCTATTTGCTCCCACTACTAAAACCTAATGGTACATATAGCTCAAATTCTGATCCCCAACACTCTGCAAAAGAAACACAAGCAGGCATTCAATTCACTAAACTCCCACATCACTTCTAGTTTGAACTGAGCATCAAGCAACTTACTCCCTACATCTGTAGACAAGACTTTCTGAAATCAGCTAACTAGCTAATCAGCTAATGGGTTCAAATGTTCTCAAACCCTTTGTTCAGGCGTACAGTTCTGATTGATATAGACAGGACTTAACAGTTAGAATGCCAACAGAAAGCTTTCTATTAGACTGGGATACAAAAGCAATAAACAAAATAGCTGCAGAACAATGTCTTTGAATAAGCCTAATGTTTCAAACTGAATTGGTCTAGATTTGACCCAGTTGGATTAAAAAGCAGTGCTCTCTTTTATTAATAAAAAAAAGGAAGATTGTTTCAAATTGGATTTTTAATTTTTTTAAAAAATCTGAACACTAAGTGGGAAATCTAATACTGGGGTGGCTGCAACTGTACTTTCTTCCCTTCCTCCCTCTACTGCAGACTTCTTTATTCCCTGCTCTCTACATACTGGGTTCAGAGGTTTTCCTAATTCTCCAGAGGCAGTTTCAGGGGCAGACAGGTGGGGTCCATTGCAGATAGCGCTTGTACTCCCCTAGCTTTGATGAACTCTGCCACTCTTCCAGAGGAATTCTATTAGTAGATTCTATCCTAGTTTCCTCTTAAATAACAACTTTATTTAGTGTGCAGGAAGTTATTTCATATGAAATAATTTCAATTACAGTGGCCCCTTGACTTTTGCGAGGGTTTGGGTGCAGAACCCTCACAGAAGTTAAAAAAAAAATGCAAATAACTCCCCCCACAAGTGAATGCTTCCCCTTCCATTCCCTTCTGTGGCTCCCCCTCCTATTCCCTCGCTTTTTGCCTTGGCAGGTGTGCCTTACTTCTCCGTGCCTGGGCAAAGGCAAGCAAACGGGAGAGGGAGCCCCACGGGTAGAGAAGGCTCATCTTCCCCACATTCTCCCCTCCCAAATTCTCTTGCCTGTTGCCCAGGCACCCTGCCTTCTTTCTGTGCACCTGGGCAAAAGACAAACAAATGGAGTGGGAAAGACCTGCATGCACACCTCCCCCTCCATTAACTTTCCTTTCGCCCAGGTACGCAGGAAGAAGGCAGGGCAACTAGGCAACAGGCAAAAGTATGGAGCAGGGAGGCAAGCATGTGCGAGAGTTTTTCCTCATTCACTGGCTTGTCTTTTGCCCAGGTGCACAGAGAGAAGGCAGGGTAACTGGGCAACAGACAAAAAAAATGGAGGGGGAAGCATGTGCACGTGCCTTTTGCCCAGGTGCACAGAATAAAGGCAGGGTGCCCAGACAACAGGCGAGAAAATGGAGAGGGCAAGTGTGTGTATGTGAGAGCTTTTCCCTGTCCATTCACTTGCCTTTCATCCAGGCATGCAGAAAAAAAGGCAGGGCGCTCAGGCAACAGGCAAGAAAATGGAGGGGAAGAATGGCGGGGAGGCAGGTGCGCACCTTGCAAATAATCAAATTTGTGAAGGTCCAACTTACATCCTTACTTTATTAGTAAGGATGACAAAGATTAATATGTAACAAATACTATAAATATTTGGCTATAGTTTACCTTTTACAATGTATTTCAACAGGAATACAATTGTGATTGAAAATTAATTTTTAAAAATTATATCATTTCAAAATAAGTGCATATGAACCCTCAGTTAATCAATGCTTTCTACCAGACACAATAAGTGAACAGAGGGTTTTTTTTTTTTAATGTAAATGAAAGAACCAATCTGATCACTTCTCATAGATGGAAGCATACAACCTACTTACCAGTGCAGGCATTTTGTTTTCAGTGGGTGAAAACAAACCACCCTGTGTCACCCAGGAACTATCAGATCTTGCTTTGACATTCAGTCACTCTATTTGTATAAATTGTTTTTGTGAGGATAGGGCTGCTGTACAATCCCAAAAGCCCCAGACAGATGGCTAACAGTAAGAGATTATGGGACTCGTATCATGTAGCATATGAGCCAGGGTGGTAGAGTTTTTTGAATATTGGCCTAGAACTCTGAAAGACGAGAACTTGAACCCCTGCTAAGCTACGGAAATCTACGGGTGTCCCTTAGCAAATAACAGTTTCCCCACCATAAGGGAAGGCAACAGCAAACCCCTTCCTAATAAATCTTGCCAAGAAAACCCTATGATAGGGTCAACATAGGCTGCAGTCAACTTAAAGGCACATATCAACTGTTATGAAACATCTGGAAGGCCAAGCTTCCTCACCTCTGGAATAACAAGGAAGATTAACACCACCTCCATATGTTTTATTTTTAAAGTCACCACAAATAATCTACAACCAAGAGCTTTAATTTTGAAAAAAAGTCATATGCAAGGTCTCTACTAGAACAAGTCTACTGTTTTATAATAAATCACAACCAGACTACATGGCTAATTCTAGCAAATGACACTGTCAATGAGCACAGGTTGAGAATTTCATTTTCTGGGATGTTAAACACCAGAATCCCCCAGCCAGCACTGGAAGAATTTGGGAACTGTAGTTCAGAAAGTAACTTTTCCAAGATCTGCACAAAAGTCCCAGTTTTAGACAGGTTGAGGGCAGTCCTTGTTGCAAACTTCTCATTCCTCAAAGTCATCCCATTTAATAATTTCTCAAATTCAGACTGGACTTGGATTCTTCTTACTTTCAAAACCTGAGAAGGCTGGAAAGCAGGAACAGAATAAAACTGAAAGAATCTTTTCCACAGTAGCAGCCTTCTTCCTTTTTCTTGCTACAACCCTCCCTGCTACCCTCAGGCTTTTTCTTCACCCTCCCAATGACTTTCTGTAAAGTGCAGCTCACCAGCCAACTGCCACACAGTACAGTAAAGCAATTAATCAGGAAAAGATTATCAGCTTTCTAGGGTTGGAAAGAGATGGAAGGGAGAACTAGGCTGAAAAGCAGCTCAGGGGCTTAGGAAATGCCTTGTCTTGAGGCCATTTGGGACCGCTTACAGGAATAAATGAATGAAGAAAAGGAATACATTCTTGCAATTGTCACAGATAATTCTGTAATCTTCTGGTGAATCTGGCTCTCCTCAATGAGATCTTGCCACAATAGGAACACAGGAAGCTTCCTCATACAGACTGCTGATCTATCTAAATCAGTGGTTTCCACTCCCAGATGCTGTTGGGCTAAACTTCCTAGGATCCCTGACCTTTAGCTGTGCTATCTGATGCATCTGAGACTTGACATCCAACAACATCCGAGAACCCAAGCTGGAGAAGGAGTAATCTTATGTTAAGATACACATATGACACTATGGTACTAGTAGAAAATAGCAAAGACTTAGAAATACTACTGATAGAAGTTAAGCATGAAAACGTAAAAACAAGGTCACAATCAAATATTATTATTGTTGTTGTTGCTGTTGTTGTTCTGCTGTTGTTGTCCTCAACCTGTCTAAAACTGGGACAAGTTGTTTCTGATTTACAGTGACCCTAAGGCAAGAACACAAAAATAATAACCAGATGATTAACTTAAAAGAAGATGATGCAAACATGGAAACAGTTAAAGGTCTTCTATACTTTGGCTTAATTATTAATCAAAATGGAGCCTCTAGTCAAGAAATCAGAAGGTACCTAAGACTTTGCAAAAATAGCCATGAAGGAACTAGATAAGATCCCGAAGTGCAAAGATATATCATTAAATACCAAAGTCATCCATGCCACAGTATTTCCTGCTTCCAGCTATGCTATCATTTACCAAACAGACAGACAAATTGGTCTGAAAGCAAATCAAGCCTGCACTCTCACTAGCAGCCAAAATGACTAAACTGAGGCTCTGGTAGTTAGGACATATCATATCATAAGATGACATGACTCGTTAAAAAAAGATTATAATGCTCTGTAAATTAGAAGGCTGTAGGAAAAGAGGAAGACCACAGGTAGATTGAGTCAATCAAGAAAACCACAGCCTTAAGCTCGTAAGATGTGAGCAGGACTGTTAACGATCAGAGTTCATGGAGCTCTTTCTTTCATGAGCTCACCATAAGTTGAAACCAAACTGACAGCAAACAACAAATCTAACACTGGGCTAAAACAGACTGGTGACATATGCTGCGTGATGCCACACCATTTCATGAGGCTTCTTGTCACTTCCCCATCCAAATGCTCTCTTGTCTTTAAAAAGAAAAACTCAACAAAAAGATAGCGCATTTTGGTTAATATATGGGCATCTTGCTTGTGACAGCTCATGGATGATCAACCAGATCACTCCCTTCCCCATTTTGCTTGCAGATTTGCTGCAGTCCTCACATGGGCTCCTTTCTTTCCCATCTCATCTCATTATTTTTTAAAAAATATCACTAGCACGTTAGTGGTTATTACTATGAGCTTTTCATTTTCACAAATCTCTCTAGAACTTTAGCATTATTATATTATTGAAACAGACTTTTATGTTTCTACCTCTCTGGTCTCCCCTCCTGTCTATTCCTGCACATTCCCTTTTTCTTGTCACCAGATTCCTTCAGTCTCTTATTTCACATATGAAAAGTTGTGGCGTGCAGAGGGTCTAGTGCAGAGGAAAATGCCAATAGGAACTTAGGAGAGTTATAGTTCTAAAGATCCACATATTTAAAAAAAAAAACCTCTCCCAGTGAGAGACACTTTGCCTTATATTGGGGAAGGAGGGAAAACTAAAGCAGGGGCAATAGCAAGCTGCAAAAGCATGAAATGTGAACACCTACATGCCATAAAGCACAGCCCAAAATTGAAATGAACTGTAACAAGCTCCCCATATATATCTGCCTGGGAATTGAGGCTGTGGGAGTGACCCTCCTTTTTGTCCCACCAGTGGGGCAATATAATATTAGAAAGCATGGAATAGGGCTTTGCCAGCTGTGGCACCCCAACTGTGGAATGCCCTCCCTTTTTGAGGTCCAACTGGTGCCAAAACTGATTTCTTTCTGGTGCCAAACTAAACCATTTTTTTTATTAAAGCTTTTGGAGACTAATGTATTTCAGCTCTACATGTACATGGTTTTACATTGCTGTAGTTTTTAAAGCGGTTTAGCTGTTGCTTTTAAAGCTGGTTTAACTGTTACTATGTTTAATATGCTTTTACTTTGTCTAAATTATTTATGTTTTCAATCTGGAAATGTTTTAAATTGTTTATGTTGTCTGCTGTCCTGCGATCCTGTGATAAAAAGCAGGACAGACATTTTAATTTAAAAAAATAGGTGAACATATGGATTTGGAAGTCAGAATGTTTAGCTTTTGTTTTGTTTTAGCATTTTTGTAAGCCACCTTGGGTCCCACACTAGGAGAAAGGCAGGATATAAAAATCAAAATTAAAAAAAACAATAAAGAAAACACAGTGAGATGGGGAAAATGCTACATTCAGCTAAGGAGTGAAAGATTGCAGCAACTAAAAGTAATTACTAGAAAATACACCCAGGCAAGAGAACCACTGTTTGGATTTTGACCAAAAAAAACATAAATGCAATAATGAAACTTTCCACATACTGACATATTTGGGCCAGTCCAGATGAGCCTAAATACCCTAAAAGATCTTGGAAGTGAAGCACAGTCAGCCCTGGTTAGTACCTGGACAGGAGACCATGAATGAGTATCAAGTGCTGTAATAGACTATATTTCAGAGGAAGGAACTGGCAAAAACATCTCCTGAGAACTCCTTGCAAAAAGAAAAACCCTCTATGAAATTCATGGTGTCACTATTTTGGTTATGCACTCACACCTGGACAGTGGAAATTCAGGGCACAATTTTCCTCCATCAACATTTTAAGTTACAATTCTGGCATTCTGGATCATTTCTGTTATTATCTTAGACACATTACAACTGTGCTGAAATTTTGTCTTTCCAGCTTGCTGGAAGATACGAATGTATCCCGTTTCATATTCTGTTTTCAGAAGCAGTTATTTACATATGATATTCAATTTGCAACAATAGGTATTTCTAAAAACTAAAAGAAGACAAGGCCTTGAGAACTATCTGTGTTTCTCACAATAATCAAGTGAGTTATCTAGGAAAAAATACCCAGCTACTCAGACCCATATGTGAAGTTATAAATAATATTTATACATGTATGAATTCAGTCACAGGCAAACATTTGAGTGACAGCCAGATCTGTTCTTGAGTTGCAATTTCTATGAATCAAATACAAATATTCACCACTATTTAGTAAATGGCCAGCCAGCTAAATTTAGATACACAATTAATAAGGTTGGAAAGATTACCGCTAACAATGCCACTGAATAAAGGCAGCATCATTAATCAATACAGATGGCTTTTTGAGCCATCTCCGCTTTAGACTATGCCATTCACATTTGCTGGGAGAAAGAGCTTGCATGTACAATCCTTATCCTGTCACTTTAATTATCTTTAAAATGAGAATGGCATCAGAACACACAATATGCGAACCAGTCCTTCTACTACTGTGATTGGTAATGGCTACTTCTTTGGCTAGGTTCTTGCATGCTACAAGAACTCTCTTCCCATCTTAAAAAAATATAAATGAATGTGACATAGCAATATGGAACCTCTACTACAACAAACACTTAACAGTTTCTGTTGGTTTTCTTTAATTAGCATTCTTATATTTCTCATAAAAATGCATTACTTTGTGGGCACAGAAGTAAAGAGATCTGTCACAGATAGATGATGGGCATTAATATACTTTCTTTGGCACTGAAAGGGAGCTTTTTACAAATGGAGTAAAAAATATATATAAAGCAGGTAGGTCTGCTACGCCATTCATCTTCATACAGGTCCAGTTTCCAGAGTTAAGTACAGGAAATCTATTCTTTACAGTCACTCAGTGCCAGTTATACACTTTCTTTGCCCAGAGAGTTATTTCAACAGCAAAGAGAAAAGGTAAACATTAATAATCTTATCTCTAAACTGACCACTAGATTGGCCAATATTAGAGGACTTGATCATGGCTTAAAAGCTTGGGGCATTGCCTTGTAAATGAATCATTAATAGCTCAATTCTACTATTGACACGAGAGACTTCCTTTTCAGCTCCAACTCCTGTCAGGTTCATAATTCTAACTGAGATGTTGGCTAAGAACCTTGGTGTCCGAAAAAAATAAAGTCACAAATGTGAAAGATAAAACTATAAACTCTTGATCCTGAGTGGAAGGTCTTATTATCTGTAGCCTATAATACACTATTAACTTCTGGGGTCAAATAATGTAGGATACTTTCAGGTATCATGGCTTCTTTAGGAAACCTCAGCTGAATCCTTTCCAGGCCCTAAGATTTCTTAATTCTGAATTTCTTGGTAAGACCTAGATTCCTTTATTCCTTAGCAGACTATTTCCTTCAGTTCTCTAGGCTCCCACACTGAAGAAATCAGCAATGAAGCCTTCCACTTCCACCGTGAACAGACAAAAAAATTCATCCAGCTTTTTAGCAGCTTCCTTCCTTATCTACCTTTAGCACACCTTGAGCTTCTTTGTTGTCTAATGGTTTAACGACCTCCCTTCTTGGCTTCCTGCTTCCAATGTACTTAAAGATTTTTTAAGTGTCAGTCTTAAAGGCCTAAATCCAATAAGGTCTCAAATCCAATGTCACACTAACATTACAGCTCCAGCATGATATAACTTTCTTCCTATCTCCTGCTCCTGCAGCTCTCAGCAGTGGCCAGAAACCAGCTGCATGGTACTTTCTACTCTTTTGAAGCAGCTTTTTGGGGTATGGGAGGGCTGTACTTCAGAGAAGAGATATTTCCCTCCCAATTCCATTGATGGAAGCAATTCTCTCAATGGACACATTCTTTTGTATTCTGGCCAAGTTTCTAGCAAAATAGCTCTCAGATTCTGCTACTGAGCTGCAGTCTCTTCCCTGATCAAGGATGAAACTAGAATCTTTCTTTATAACTTGTTGGCAGTAGCATGAGGCAGGCGAAAGAACTCACACTGTTTCTACCATTTCTAGATACATTTCTGCTAAGCAGCCAAAAGTCTATGAAGTAGCCAACAAAGGAGAATTATGCCAAACCAGTGTATTACATGAAGCCTACAAAGAACAGAAGTAAATATATATTTTAATATCACAAAAACAGAAGTTTCAAGTCTAAGTGAAGACCAGGTGTCAGTTTTTAGTTACAAGCACCCAAAACAGGAGGAGGAGGTGGTGCTGGTGGTGATGGTACTACTGGAAGTGATTCCAAACGGACTGACAAAACATCTGAATGAAGCTAGAACAGACAAGATCTTACAAGCACAATTACAACATGACACTGGTTAGAATATTGTCCAAAAATACTTTACTGATTCCCAAATTTTCAGACAGAATCTGAATAACTGATGGTCCAAAACTCCAACTGTGTTTTGGAGAAAGCGATGAATAAATAGCAAAAATTCTGGGAAGGCAATGAAACAGTAAACAAAGCATAACTAGTATAAGGTACCAGCAAGATTTACAGGCATGATTATGACTTCTACAGCCATGCACATCTCAAAACAATACTGACATAAGGAAGCAGTCAAACACCACATAAAATAAGGCTGAAGTGCTATGATCAACTATCCAAGCATAACTTCCAACCAATACCAAACACTCTTGTGGCAAATGACCCAGTTTGGGTACATTATTCATGCTTTATGCATCCAAGCTGTCAGTGAATATCACTACTCTCTTTGCTTGGCATAAAGGTCTTGTGAACCTGCTTGATTTTTTTCTTCCCTCTATGGTAACTTAGGCATTTTGTAGCAAGCATATTTCAGCTTAGTCCAAAGAAAAATCCAAGCATTAAAGTAAAGTGCTCTATTCAAATGTTTCCAATATGTAAAGAAGAATTACAAAAGTCATTGTGTTTCTTATAACCTAGAAACAGGGGCAGTTTGGTTTTCAATATGTTCTTGTAGCAGATTATAATGTTTAGCTACTGGCGTGGCTCCATCCTCTCACAAAATTATGCAGTCTCATTTCTCTACATCCGACATTTTAAATATCAACTTTGTAGTGATGATGAATATTTAATAGAAAAAATGCATAAAATGTTACTGAAGTATGAAATGGAGGATGAGCAAATAGAAGATTGTACGGTTAAATGAGACCAGAATGTGGGTCTTGTAATTTTAATTCATCAGTGTCTGAAATTTACAGAGTTACATTGATTTTTTTTAATAAGATGGCAGTACCTTTCTCCTGAAAATTTTTCTAAACTGTATAAGGGCTTTACACCTAGATGTTGGAAATATAGTCAAGTTCAAGGGACATTCGATCATATGTTGTAGACATCTGAGACAGCCAAGAAATTTTGAGTGATGATACATAGAATGATAAGAAGATTCTGAAAATTAAATTTCAAATGAACCCAGACTTTTTTCTTTTGCGATTAACAGATGACCGTATAAATAAGAACCGCAAAAGAGCAGTACAATATATGCTGACAGCGGTGAGAATACTCTGTGTCCAGAAGTGGAAGGACCAGGAGACACCATTGGAAGAAGATTCGATGATTAAATTATTAGATATGGAAAAAATAGACAAATTAATGGTATCAATCTGTAATGTATTTAAGATCAACTGAGGGCTGTCTTTGTCACATATTGATATATTTTCTATATGGTTCATTTTTTGATTTTCTGGGTAATAAAAATATTCCTTAAAAATGATAACAATGTTATGATTATAACTGGATGCAGAAGAAGTCAGCATGACAAAAAGCAATATGTATTAACACAAGTGTTATGTAATGTTGAATACATCTAGAGCAGGTCTTGGACTCCTGTGGTAGAATCTGTTTCAACACACTTCCCAAAACTGCATACACCAATGTCTGAAATCACACACCATACATTCAGCATACATCATACATTGAGCCAATTTGTCTCTACCACCTCCCAATGCACTAAGGCTTTTGCAGACTTTCATAAAGCAGACACAAGCATTCACCTCAACCACCACTCTTTTCTTGCATTTGTCTGATCCAGCATGGTTCACATGTGCCATTCATATATCACTCCTACAAAATTACTCAAGTCACTTAATTTTAATGACCAAAAAAAAAAAAAAAAAAATCAGCAGAGCTTTGAAAAGTGGCTATTTTGCATTACAGCTCCTGGGATTCCACAGGCAGCACTGGATTACAAGCGATGTTGTCTAAAAGTCACTTTTGCAATGTCTTCCTGCTTGCATTGGCTTCAGATGTACAAGTCTCTTCTACCCATCCACTTCTTTTCTGCAGACTACAGGCCAGTACAAGAAACAGGAGCCAGCTGGACACAATACAGCTTTTCATCTTCCTTCCCTGCCTCTCTCAGCCTCACAAACAGGTTTCTCTGATCATCTTCCAAAAATGCTCTTGAAGACAAAGAAGGTACCACACTGACTGGGAAGTTCGCCACTACAGCCCCAGTCATTAATTAGGAAGCAGCTCAGCATCCTTTTCTAAACAAGCTACAGCACTTGGACACCACGAGAGAAACACACACACTCGCTCAGTTACCAAGTCTAAAACTGAGTAAATTGAGATAAATCAAGTCTGAAGGGCATCCTTCAGGCATGAAAGGAACAAGGCATAGTCTCAGGCTTTAAAAACTGAACTTAGCCAATAGACATGTTGAATTAGTCCCCCATACAAAGGTGCAGCCGCTCAATTCACAATTTGATCAAAAGTTCAATTTTACCAAAGTTGGACAGATGCTATAATCACTATTTCAATTTCTTGTTATACTCTAAAAAATATTATGTTTTAACAGATTGAGTGGTATACAAAGAACTTTGGTTAGTACTTGGTTAAAAACTGTGTTAAATAAACATTTTTTTCAAAAGGGTTACCAATCTGAACACTGCATTGGTAGCAGGAGAAGCTGATTTATTGTTATGTGCCTTCAACACAACTCTGACTTATGACTATCCTATCTTAGGGTTTTATCAAGATTTACTCAGAGAACGTTTGCCATTGCCTTCTTTTCAGGTTCAGAGGGTAGGATTTATCCAAGGTCACCCAGCAGGCTTCTGTGTCTGAGGGGACATTTGAACCCTGATCTCCTGGAGTCATAGTCCAGCACTCGAGCCATCGCACCAGACTGGTCCTTCCCCAACATTCCTTTCCAGATCTCAGTACAAGTGGGAAGTAAGTGGGAAATCTGTCTTGTCCTCATACGGCAGCCAGAGGAGCAGCATTAGCACCAAGACTTTGTACATGCAAATCAGTCAGTCCTGTTGTTTTCTTGCTGAATTTTTCAGTTTCCCACCAACATGCTTGCTCTATTCGGTTTCCTTACTGAATTGCAAGATGTGTGAGAGTTTGGGTGTTTTAGTACAGAAATTTGTGCATATTTTAATGCATGCATTTTGTGTGCTTTTTTACAATGACTGAAGCATGTCTGATTGCATTTTTTAAATACAGGTATATTTAATCAAGTATATTTTGTAATGTGTACATGGCTTCATGTGTATTTTTTCCTCTCTTAAAAAAAAGCCAGAAAAATACACGAAAGCAAGATGCATTCCATTCCAGCTTATTGGTAGTTCTGGAAGATGCATAACAGGTATTTTGAAATCCCACTTTTTCCAGAAACTCAAATCCAACAGATTTCTTTCCTATCGTTCAACAATATCCTGGAATTAGCAGCTAAGACTGCAAACAGCCACAGTGACTTCAAAGTGCTGAATCAGTCTTGTTAAAGCTAAAGCTCTGGGTTGTGACCTGGCTAACCTACTTTTCAAATGGCTTTCACGGCTGGCAGCATCCAGACAGTTAGTATTACACAAGTCGAGGCAGTGAATTAAGAAATATCATTTGAAATGATCCTTCATGAAACGTTATTACCAGAAACATCTCTTTTGAAAGTACAGTCAGCCCTCCAGTTTCATTTTCACGGATCTGATTATTTGTGTGTTTCCCCAATGTCCACCCACCCACACACCTCAAGCACCTCTTTCCTCCAAGGGAACTCTCCCCCTTTGTGGCTTTGATCAAGCTGTTCAGCCCTTTAAAAACCTGCCTCTGCTCCTCCTTCCCCACCAGCCACAGCCTGGCCAGCTAAGGACGGATCACAGCCTGATCTCTCAGCACCACAAACCCTCTCCCGATGCCCCTACAAACACTCACGGAAGGAGACGGGCAAGAGAGAAGTATAGTGTCACCATACCAATCCACTCCCTTTCCATGATCTGGTTTGGACCATGGGTGCTCACTGTCCTCATCATGTCTCAGCCCCTTTCTCACAGGCACACAGAAATATTCTTGCGGTTCTTCCACTTTTGCAGGGATCCTGTACCCTAACTCCAGCAAATGTGAAGGGCCAATCATAATAAACCTTGGTCTGGACTCCACTACAGGTGGGGGCTGTGGTATTTAATGATCCTACATAAAAGAAATAAATCCCAACATATTAAAAAAATGTAGAACATATGGCCAGAATCATGTTGGTCAGTCACAAATATGTAACTTACAGTTAAGCATTTGTAACTGTTGTGTGTTCACAATGAAAGTCTTCCAAAGCCCACTTACCACTCATAAGCCACTGACACTGATGGGAGTCCATTCCCCTATTGAATAAGAACCACTACCTGACCTTCCCAACCCCCCTTGTACAACCAATCTCTCGCATTTACAAGGGGAATCCTTTCTCTGCCTGTCACACCAAAGGTCCCTCACGGGAGGGAGTGGGAACATCAGGCAGACATTTCTTGATCAGCAGGAGAACAGACCCCATAAATCTCTGCAGCTGTTTACCGGTATGTAGGGATGGGGGGGGGCGTCTAGCCAAAATCCACTATATAGCTCTATAGTTATAGTGGTTATACAGGATTCTACCTTTTAGATATTTTTATATACAAAGAAGTATATCAGCCAGAAATGCAGGCCAGACACAGGTGATCCACCTGAGTAAGAATTAGGCTTCGTCACCTGGGACAGTTTTCCAGACAGAACTAATTGAAACAGGTTCCATTTACAACCTGGATGAGCAACATGAGGGATGTACCTTACATGAATATTGTGTCATCAACCTTTGTGGCTTATTCCTTGTGATATTCAATTTCCCATTATGCCTTAATCACAATGACCTCTAGCACTGCAAAATGCAAATACATAAACTGTTCCCATTTAAAAACATTCAATACACCAATGGAATAAAATAAGTCAGCATGTTTAATTTGCAAGCACTCATCTGTTCGTTTTACAGGAAAGCAAATTGGGAAACAACTTCAGACTCAGCATAATTATAGTTATTGTCTTACAGTTGACTGCAGAATATGAAGGCATTAGCCACAGAGTTAGTTGCTTCAGTCCCTCACCCATCAGAGGGCTTCTGCAGTCAACGTAAGTATGTCAGGAAGCTGTATCATCTGTTGCTGTAGTTCACCACACACACATCACCTTTCTGTTGTACTTGGCTATTTTCTAGCAATTGTCAGTACCAGCTACAACACTTTATTCCTCCTCCATCTGGGTTTCTTTTTTATTCAAACAAGAACAAAAAAGAATTCAAAAAGGAATCTTTCTCGTTTCCTCCTTCCTCTCTTCCTTTTTTTTTCCGCATTACTGTACTATAACACATCAGTGAAATGGTACTTTTGTTCCGTAACTCTAAAAAAATTAAGAGACACTTTGTTCTTCAAATTGTAGGAACACCTTAATAAACTAGGCCCCAGCATTAAAAAACCTTAGGAAGAGCCCTAGGGAGATATAAGACATTGGTAAAGGAGGTCCCACAGTCCATCCATCCTACAAGTAAAAACAGAGGTAACAACAACCTTGCAAAACCCAGGATAAGCCAACAATCTGTATTGTGAAAACTCACAGTTCTTCAGACCACTCTGGAAAAGGCCAGAACAATCAACAAATGAAAGAGCACCACAAGACACTTTATCCCCCACTTAGGGATTAGACAAATCCTACAGAATTCATTAGAAACATGTGTGCCTCATGAAGAAGTCTTTTTCTATTTATTCTATTTATTGAGTTCATATCCAGCCTTCCTCCCAAAATGCAATTCAACCATTTTTAAACAACCTATTGACACGTCAGAAGCATTTGGACACCTAAGCAGAGTTTGGCTACCTTTAATATCTACAGAAAATACATTCTGAGATGGAAGCTGTCATGAAACGAGAACCTTTTCAGCTGTGAAGAACATCATCAAGGACATACTGGTCAATGTCACCAAATATAATGCACTCCAGCTACACACCTCACCACAGCTAGATACAAAACCAGATTCCAACATGGCTAATGTGCACACACAAAAAAGGCTCCTCTCTAATGATCTTGAAATAAAACACAATACATCTGTTAACTTGCAATTCTGCTGAGGAACTGCCTGCCTTCTCGAGATGACTCTACTCTAACTGGGATTTCTTTTATATTGGAAAAGCCCAAAACCCTTCCATCACAGTGCAACTCCATACCCTGCAACTATCCCAATCTGGCAAGGACAGCTCCCATTAACCTTCTGTCATCCCACTTTTCCAGCTACTTTTAAAATGTTCCAGTGTCTCTCTCCTTCCATGGGACAAACTGAGTTCAAAGTGGAAAAGTAGTTTGCACACAATTAACTTAGGTGGAGGGGTGGAATCTTGTCCTTCCCAGTAGAGATCAGCAAAAGGAAACTATTGCAACCTATGCTAGGTTGTGTATTCTTCCGTATTAATAACTTTTGCCATCTTGACTGCACTCTGATGTTGCTTCGCCATACACATCCCAGTTTTCATCTGTGAAATATCTCTGGCCTAAAGACCTTATACAAGCAGAGAGCAAGTGCTCAGCATGTGCTATACTGATTCCGATGTTAACTTAAAGTAACACCTGATTCCTCCGAAGTAAAAAAAGTGCATACTTTTTTTTTTTCATATTCTGTCTTTCCACTTGTAAGGATTGGGCTTCATGCAGGGCTTTAGAGCTACTGGCACACCACTCATATTCATAAGTAAATCCAATTCCATCCAATGGATTTTTCTCTTCTGACTACATGTGTATGATCAATTGCAAAACTATTAAAATGCAGGCTATAGCTTGTACCACATGTTACAGTCTACTCAGACAGCACAAGGCACTTCACCCCAGCATTCATTACTAATAATAACTTGCAATTAGCACAATTAACTTGATTTTACAGATGCAGAAATTGAGCCATGTGTGGATGTGTGTTTTCTCTATGGAATGCAATTAGGCAATGGAACACCACCCAGGAATTTGATCCCTAATCACCACAAAGAATGATAAAGCTGGTTGTTCTCTTTAAATCGGCCACACAAATTAAACAAATTCATCCTCCAATGAAGAACAAATCATGGCTGGTTTTTGTCAAGCACTAATCTGAGGACAGCAAGCTCAGGAAGATGCCAAATAAGAAGAAAAATCCCTGGCTGTTACAAAAAAATCAGGAGAAAATGCATACAAATGATAACTATATCAAAAGGATGTATTCCCTTCACACCGTCTTAGTTAGTTGACATGTTCAGCCCTGCTGATTAAAATGATTCAGTTCTATTAACAAAATAAGTTCTAATAACAAAGGCTGCAACTGTTCATTTGAAAAGCAGTAGGTTATCACACATCATTGTTTTCAAGAGATGATCCAAAAAGATATGAGAAATGCATAGGAAAAAATTATTTTAAGCAAGTAGCCTCTGACCCCTTATTCACTTCCTCACGGATATCAAATGAGAAATTTTACCCAACACCTTCCCTTCCATTGACTGGAAAAGCAAAGCACTTATCCAGATCTAGCATTCCCTGAAGCACTCTCTGGAACATACAACTTGAAAAACTAACCTTTAAACCAGGGCTGGGGAATCTCTGGCCCTCTAGATGTTCGTGGGTTCTCATTCCCAACAACAGCAAAAACCAGCTTGGCCAGTGGCAAGGGTTGGAAGCACTAGTTCATGAACCAAGTAGAAGCCATCTCTAGCACTATAGGTCTTCAACCACTGCTTTAGCCACACTCAAACAAGCAGTAGCATTTTCTTTCAAACCGAGTTACATACAGTTTCAATGGCTGCCAGCAATGTTTTGAAGGTGTTACCAGCTTTCGTGTCACATCTCCCAAGACAAACAATAACTCAGGTCAAGGATGGGAGTAATGCAGCTCTCCTGATCTTGTTGGACTGCAATTCCCAGCCAACAGCAAGGCATGTTGGGAGCAGCAGTTCAGTATCTGGAAGGCCACACAATTACCACTCTTGGTGTAGGGTTCTTTCCCTCTACACAATTATAGCACTGATTCCACTCTGAAATGGCTGCATCCTATGGGATCTTCAGGTTTCTAGATTGGTAAGGCACTAGAGGAGCTCTCTGGCTTAGAATTCTAGATGCTCCTCCCTAAACTGCAAATTCCAGGATTCCACAGGACGGAACCACAGCATTTAAAATGGACTAATAGCATTCTAAGAGCTTAGAGGGAAAAGGTCATTAAGTAAAAGTGAAGTTTTTAGTAAGCTACAAAACAGAACTTGTCCACTTAAGAACTTACCTTCGAGCCAATGTCTTCCCGCTTGCTCCCTGGCTTGCTCCTGCGCAATTTGATAGAGGGAGATCGAAGCAGGTTCTTTATCCTGCTTGTAATAGTTGATGCTTCCACCGACATCATAACCTCTATGAGGACAGACCACTGCCCCTCTCAAACACTCTCCACCACCAGCACCACTCCAGGAAGCAGCCAACGCACAAGCTAAAGGGGATATCCTTGGTGTTTCACATCTCTCCCTGGAGAGTCCAGATTCTGGGCACTCCCCTTTCACTTCATCCTAAGGCTTCTGTTCCACAGCACAGTTGTCTACAGCGTTGAATTATTACAACTCCAGATTCCTCCTTTGTCCATTCAAAAGGCTCAGATCAACACAGACCTTTGGGAGAGAGAACAGAGAGAAAAAGGCCAAGGTAAGCCAATAATACATCTTCCTCTTAAGCTGAGAACGAACCATACACACTACACTTCAAAGGTCATGGAATTTCACCGGGGTTTGTGGGAATGAGCACCATTTAAAGGAGGCAGCTGATACCCTGTAAACGTCAGGATTTGAAGTTAGAACCCCGACGCTAGCCCTTGCAAGCCACAACCAAACCTTGGCATTTAGCATAGCAGATAACACGAAAGAGACCGGCCCACGTAAGAGAATATCGTAGCAGAATCCAGACCAAAATTCCAAGAGATCCCCCTCCTTCCCCCAAGGACACACAGTGTGAAGTAACAACGCATTTATACCTTGCTGCAGTATTTAAACTGGCAATGACAGAAAACAGAAGTCAGACGTACAAGCAAAGCGCGCACAAGACACGAGTGCTGGCAGCCAGACCAACGCAAACGCCCTCACGGAGATTTTCGATTCCAAGCTTCACGTTATATACGACCTCGACCACCCGCGCCCCCTCCGCGCCTTGCTTACGGAGAAGAAAACCGCCACGCGCCCAGACGGACGGCGGCTTCAGGCCCCAAACCTCCCGCGCTCCCGGGTGGCTTGGGAGCTCGCCCAAGGAAGAAGCCGTCCCAAATTTCCCGAGAGAAGTTTGCCCTGCCTTCCCGTACCTCCTGCCGGCGAAAGCGCGGAGGCGAGAACGGCCCGAGACGGCGGCGGAGCGCGAGGTACGGTAAGCCCTCTCTCGGCGGGGCTTTTAAGCCAACGAGCCTCCTCCGTCAATCACGAGAGTTCGCTGCCGCAAGACCGGGGCGACGGGCGCTTTCTTTAAAGGGGCGGAAGGAAGGAAGGAAGGAGAAGGAAAGCTCTACGTGGACCAACCTTTGTTACCTCGGCGAAGAGGCAGCGGCGCTTCGTGGAAGACAGAGAGGCGACTAAGACGCTTTCCTCTCCGCCGTGCCCATCCATGCAGCCCGACTTTGCTCCCTTAAAATAAACGCCGCTGTCGGATTTAAAGGCGTCCTTGTCTTTCATTAGCCCGTTCTCGTGTTCCCCCTCTCTCCCCCCCCCTCCTTCCCGAGGTATCGTCGTCGCTCTGCAGGGGATTAAGAAGGCGAGACGGGGAACCGAGGCGGCGGCGGCGGCGAAGAGGAGAAGCGTTCAAACTACAGGGAAGGTCGGGAGTTCCTCTTACAGGTTTAAAAAAATGCAAACGGAGCGGAGGAGGAGCGGAGGGAGGAGGAGGAGGCGGCGAAAGGCTGGCGTTCCCGGGCAACGCGGGTCCATTTCAGCCCTGGTCTGCAAGTGGACAGCAGAGGGGCTGGAGGGAGCTGGAGCGCCCGTGCCGGGAAGGCTGCCAAGCCCTCCTTCCAGCCCGGCCTCCGCCGCCGCCGCCGCCGCCTCCCCCCAAGACGGCTTGGCTGCCCGGTCCCGGGTTGCCCCCTCCTCGCTCGGCTGTTTCCCCCCGCCAGGTTCCAGGCCGGCGACCCCTTTTCGGCTCGAGGCTCCCGCCCCTGCCCGCTTCAGCGGCGGCCGCGTACGCCCGTCTGGCTCGGGGACTCACACTGACAGATCCCCGCCAGCCAGATTCCGCGGCGGCTATGGTGGCCCAGGCAGACCAAACCGCGAAACGGAAAAGAGGGAAGCGGGCGCAGAAAATCTGCGGGGAGGGCGGGAAGGAACCTGACTCAAGCCATGTTGGGAGGGGAGAAAGAGAAGTGGTCTGACTTCGACGCTCCTGCTGGGAGGAGGGCGGCTGCCCCTCTAGTCCACGGAGGAAAAGAAAAGCACGCCCTCCCTTCCCCCGCGACTGCTGCCAGGTCACGGCTTTGCCAGCGAAAATGAAGGGGGCTGGCAAATTCGGTCCGGCCCTTGGTCCCTTGCCAGCAAACGTGCTCGTTCGCGTAGCTGGGCATATTTTTGGGTGACACGGGGTTTCATCCTCCCAACCATGGCGAAATCTGGTGCTAGTGGATGATTAATGGCACTATAAAATAGGATTGCCAGCTTTTCACCGCTTCCGCCCCCTGGCCAAAGAGCCCATAGGTTTAGCAAGCTTTAAAAAGCTGTATAGGTTAAGTTTTTCCATCACCCTGGAAAGAAAGTGGGGGGGGGGAGGCGTGCCTTTCTCGTGCCTTGAAAATGGGGGCTTATTATTACAATAAGGGGTAATGAGCTCTCGGGTGCTTAAAAAAAAAAAAGCTTTAATAATCCCATTGTGGTTAATGGGAACAGGGCAGAGGGAGAAAAGGTCATCGTTGTTCTCTATCCAGTAGGGTAGTGTGGTGTGAAGGCTGCCAGCTTCAAGAGATGGCACTTTTTAATTAACAAGCATAGCTATGTCACCTTAACTGCAATTTTCTCAATAAAATGAGGGACAGTAGGGTGTCTCCCAGCAACAAGATTTTATTGTGAACTATCCTTATAAAATCCAAAGTATTTTGGCTTGCATTGATTTTGAGTGGGCAATTAAGGCCCATTGGTTTTACAAAAGACCTGCTTTTGGTGGAGACAGACTGTTAGAACTGGTTTTTGATATGAGTTTCTTTTATTTGTGAAAACTCAAGGGGGGGGCACTGGGTGTGGGGAGTGTCTTTATGAGTGCTTGTACTTCAACACATTCTAATATTCTGGGTGTGTTTAGTCTGCAGAAGAGGAGGTTAAGAGGGGACATGATAGCCATGTTTAAATATTTGAAGGGATGCCATGTAGAGGAAGGAGAGGGCTTGTTTTCTGCTGCTCCAGAGACCAGAACAAGGAGCAATGGATTCAAGCTGCAGGAAAGGAGATTCCACCTGAACCTCAGGAAGAACTTCCTGACGCTCAGGGCTGTCCGGCAGTGGAATATGCTGCCTCGGAGTGTGGTGGAGTCTCCTTCTTTGGAGGTTTTTAAGCAGAGGCTGGATGGCCATCTGTCAGGAGTGCTTTGAGGGTGTTCCTGCATGGCAGGAGGTTGGACTGGATGGCCCATGTGGTCTCTTCCAACTCTACATTTCTATGATTCTATGATTCCCAACACCTAGTATACAGAAATATAAGCTCCCTTAAGATAGGAAGGACTTTTGATAGATTTATATTTCAGTCTTTGAATTTGTCCTTTGTTACAGCCATCTTAATTAGTGGAATCTATGATAGCAGATTCCTTAATTATGCATTACATAAAATAACTTTTGCCTGCCCATGTGGGGCAGAAAAATATATTGTCTTCCAGATGCAGTTCTGCAGTAAGACCTATGACCAGATGGCAGTATACACACAAGGGCTTGAGAACCGCAGCCTTCCAAATGTTATTGGATTCAAATTCCCATTAAATTCCCTACCAGCATAGTCAGTAGAGAGGGATGATGAGAGTCATAGGGCCCATGGTTCCCCACTCCAGTTGTTGACTATATTACATAAAACATTGGGTCACAAAATTCTGCCATAGGTGTAAAGTGGTTATTAGCATATGCAAATTTATGCTGGAGAAATCCAGCCTGACACCAATGAGTCTCATCCTATTGCACAGCAGGACTTTCTCCTCTGCATGCAGCCCCCCATCTTTCCCACCAAAGTCTGTTCCATAGGGCCTTGTAGCCCTACAGATTTTGAAGATGCACAGGAGGCTGCATGGAAGAGATCCACCACCACTCGGTTTCTACTAATGGAAACCATTTTGTCAATTGGCAGTCTTTGATGGCAGCAAAGAAAGAAAGACAATAAGCTCACAAACAGGAAATTGATAGGATGGATCCTTTCATGTTCTTTTGTATGAAGCCAAGAACCCCTGTCCCCTCCCTCATGTGCCAGCTGCAGCACTGCATTCCTGGTTTATTATATTGCTCTGTTAACAAACTGTATCAAAAAAGAACATGGGACTCTGGAGTAATGCATCCCAGGAATTAAGCAGCAAAGCTGAGACATCAGGCAAGGAGACAGGGGTTATGGAGAAACACTTTGCTCTGATGCTCATTTCCTAGCCATAAGACAACAGTGCATGGCATAGATTGATCATCTCCGCTTTCCCCTTTCTGGGTGACCATGACTTCTAGGGAAATAGATACCATACCTTCCAGACAGCTGGTCATCCAAACAGGTTAAGATGAACCATCTGTGACATAATGAAGGGCCAGGCCAGAGAACAAGACAACCTCAGGGCAGCAAATGGTTAGTTAATATTGTTTGTATTATAATCACAAGAGCAGAAGAGGCACTTACGGGCTTTCCCCCCTAGGGTCTCAAAATAATTTGATCAGCTTTGGGTACTGTTTATCTTCAGCAGAAGACAAGGGAGACATCATTTTCTGCTTGGCATCAATCAGCAAAATGATTTGGTCTGTTCCTGAATTTTTATTATTTGCTTAAGCTACTAAATTCACCAAGCTATGATCTTATACCCACTTACTTGGGCATAAACTCTACTTGGTTCAATATGACTGACTTCTAAATAAACATTCGAGAAGGATATCGACAAGCTGGAACGTGTCCAGAGGAGGGTGACCAAAATGGTGAAGGATCTGGAAACCATGCCCTATGAAGAACAGCTTAGGGAGCTGGGTATGTTTAGTCTGCAGAAGAGAAAGGTTAAGAGGGGACATGATAGCCATGTTTAAATATTTGAAGGGATGCCATGTAGAGGAGGGAGAGGGCTTGTTTTCTGCTGCTCCAGAGACCAGGACAAGGAGCAATGGATTCAAGCTGCAGGAAAGGAGATTCCACTTGAACCTCAGGAAGAACTTCCTGGTGGTCAGAGCTGTCCGGCAGTGGAATATGCTGCCTCGGAGTGTAGTGGGGTCTCCTTCTTTGGAGGTTTTTAAGCAGAGGCTGGGTGGCCATCTGTTGGGAAGGCCCTTCACCATTTTGGTCGCCCTCCTCTGGACCTGCTCCAGCCTGACCATGTCCTTCTTGAATTGGGGTGCCCAGAACTGGACACAGTCATTACTCTATCTAGTGGTTCTAATCTTTTGAATCTTATGTCCCACCAATCACTGTGTCAAAAGGTCTGGTTCCCACCATGATAGAAACAAAAGGCCCACTTTCCCCAAGAAAGACATTTACAAGTTTACAGGCATTTATCACTTACAGTACGCTTTCAGGGCATAAAAATTACACTAGTATTGTTGTAAGCAAACAGAAACAGATTATAATTCCATTAATAGTGGAAGATTGGAATGATACTTACCAAGCATAAATAAATATAAAAATGGGATATAAATAAAAATTGCTGCAGTGTTATGGGGAATAATTGTTATTTCTATGACCAAAACATCTGTGTTTTGCCTGCATTTTATCTGTGCTCCGCCAATACTACATGTACCTCTGATTGAGAACCACTGACTTAAACATCTCTGAGGCATTACCAGTTAAAGTGCCAGCTTGCTTTACTTGAATAGTATTGTAATAGTGTAATTTAAGCTGCAATTAATTGCTAGACCAAACAGATGAGGAATAGCTAAAGTAATTAAGCACAACAGCTGCATTCTTAAGTCCTCAGAGGGCTACAAACACAGATCCCATTCTCCCACCCCTTCCTTAGGGATCTTATGTGAAGTCTAAATTTCTAGGAATTTTGTTCTCCTAATCCTTTGTGTGCCTCTGTTACCCTGATTTCTAGGATCCCTTGGGGGACACCTCAATGTGCTCCCCATGATGGGGAATGGAAACTAGCCAGAGCACAAGCAATAGCAACGCAAGAGGCAGGGTAACCTAGCGGGGTCTTTTTACCCAATTTTTACGGGGTCAGGCCAAGCCAAAAACCAAACAAAATGTCTAATAAATAATTTTATTAAATGTAAGTCTCACACACCAACGCACTCTCGCACACACGCACCCAAGAGCTATTAAGAAGAAAGAGAGAGGAAATTGGACAGAGAGAGTATTGAAGGGGTGTTGTTGGGGTAATACTGCACCTTGTCCTGAAGCCTGGGTCCGAGAAAGCAGCCAAGACATGGGACTCAGCACGGAGAGGGCTGAGGGGATTGCTCAACAAATGGAGCGACGGTCGGATGGGGTGACTGGGAGCAAACACTCAAAAGCCGGGACTGTTTATAGGGGAAAAAGTACCTGGAGGGCTAATCCTTTCCCGGGGAGAACAATGGGAGTTACGGTAGGCACAAAGCTTAATTTCCTTTGCGTGATAGGATTATTGGGTGTTGCCAAAGTCTCAGGATCTTCAGCTGTGTTAGTTTGTGGTGTGACTTCATGTACATGGTCCTTGCCTGATGGAATATTTGCTCAGCTTGAGGCACACACATTAATCCTCTCAAGTTAGCGTCTCGGGGCTGAGGACCTTTTGTTTATTGTGGGTTTGTTTTTCTCGAGGTTTTCCTGGGGCTATGTGACGGGAATTTTACTGGTCTGACCCTGTTGTCGGTCTTTCAGCCGTGCCTGCCTACGTGTCCTTTCGGGGGACCTCTCTGGCATACAGAGCTATATTTTAATATTGAAAATTGTAGACCCCTGGATAGGGCTTCTCTCTCTCAGTAACACCTCCTCACTTCATGCTCATGCACATCCGGACATTTGTCCCTTCCTGTTCCACGCAATCCCAGATGATTACAAAATCAGATCCTGCTAACAATATCCAGACCTCTCTGTAAGTTTTCTTGGTATGGTTGCCAGCTGACCAGAACAGAAGCTCAGAATGCCTTTAACAGTAAGTGACTTGATTTGTAGAAATGAGCTACAGTTTCTGTGAAGATAAATGTGATCAGCTGTTAATATCCATCGAAAAGTTACTAATGTCCATTTAAAGCATAGAAGCCAGATAGCATAAAATACTGGCAATTTCTTCCTTTGGACGCAGGTTTTAATAGGGTTAGGGCAATAAAAAATAAATTTCATTTGTGCCCTTGAAGACAATATACCTGTCAGTGATGGTCACTGACTTTTAGTCCTGTTTATTTCCTTGTACTTTACGTGAGATTAACATGGATTTAGCCATGTCATCACCTCCTAACTCAGATGCAAGAATCCTATGCATCTCCAGATGTTGTTGGACTTCAGCTCCAAGCGCTTGTCACCATGGTTATGTTGGATAGGAATACTGGAAGATGCAGTTCCACAACATCTGAAAGGCCACATTAGCCCTATTCTTCCTTAAAAAAATCCTCAACATATTGTTGTCTAGCAAAATATGAATCTGTTAGTTATATTTCTGCAGGTTGCCCAGGTACCCTTTCACATCAGACAATAAAGTGTTATGGCTAGAATTCTATATGGGAGATAACATATGCATAAGTACCATAGTTACAGTGCTACACAGTGAATCCCAGTCCACCCACCCTCAGTCTTCATTTACTGGGAAGCAGCAGCTGCAATTGACACAAGTCTGTTCCTCATAGCTCAGGAAGCAGCTGATTAATGTTTTCACACATCCCCTAAGAGTGATCTCTGGAGCCACAGGCATACCTGTTACAATTTCCCCTCACACTGCAGATTGCTTGTGGGGAGGAGGGCATCAGTCAGCTGCTTCCTGAGCAACAAGAGCTAAATAGGCATTGTGAATACATAACAGTCACAAGTATGTTACTCTAGGTATGGACTGCAAAAGAGAATTCCAGAGTTGGATTCCAGTTTAACAGCCATGGGTGCATCCCGTGTAATCCTGGGTTTTGTAGTTTGGTGAGGCACTAGAATCTTCTGGCTGAGGATTCTAAATACCCTTCCCTAAACTACAAATATCAGCATTCCACAGGATGGAACCATGGCAGTTTAGGTGGAATCATAGCGCCATAATTGTGTAGTGTGAAATGTTGCCAGTAATTTGGTTACCTCTTTCAGCTTTAATTGCTGTTACCCCCAAAATGTGAAGTGAGAGGTGGATGGTACCTCTTTGTTCCATATACTAACTGGGTTGGGTTCTTGGAAAAGAGAACCTGCACCTGGAAGCCCAGAGGAGAAACAGTGCAATTCCCTGAAAGGTGTTGTGGTTAAAAGAGATTAAAAAAGACACAAATGCAAAAACTCACACCTGTGCCATGTAGGTGTAGACTTCTTGTTTGTCTGGAGCAGATGTTAGGATGTTTTCTTTAACACTCCCTTCCACAACTGGTACCCTCCACACTTCTTAGAGTTTAGCTTCTGCCATTCCCCCAGGGATGATGGGAACTGTGATCCAACACATCTGGAGGGTACCAGACTGGGAAAAACAATGTTTTATATAAAACAGTGGTGGACAGCTGTGCCTGCCCCCCATATTTTTTTGAGACTACAGTTCACAGCAGCCCACGCCAGCATAACTGATGGTATGGAATTATGGCAATTGCAAACCTGGAGGGCTATAGTTGCCCTTCCGTGTTTTAAAGCATGACTGGAGTGGAAGATTTGTTTATGATAAGAATAATGTTCCACTGAAATTGTGAGACTTCTTTCTGGATTAATATATAAGGAACTGAGTTTTGATGCTTCCAGTTGCATTATAAAAGGAAACATTGGTTTTTGCTGCTGAGAGAAATGAACCGTTACTTGCATATGATAATAGAATACTAGATCAGACCAAGGCCCCATATGACCCATCCAGTATCTTGCTTCTTTCAGAGGATGACCTAAGAAAGTCCACAAGCAAGGAACTCCCCTCCCCTCCTCATCACTTTCCTGAATAGTCACAGTGTTACTTTTGGTGTGTGTATGCGCCTTCAAGTCACCTGTTGCTTTATAGTGACCCCATGAATTTTTCATAGGGTTTTCTTAGGCAAGGAATACTCACAGGTGGTTTGCCAGTTCCTCTGAAATATAGCCTAGAGCACCTGGTATCCATTGGTGGTCTCCCATCCAAGTACTAACCAGAGCTGACCCTGCTTAGCTTCCAAAAGCAGAGAGGATCTGGCACCTTTAGAATATTTAGGCCCCTTTTTTGGTGCTTGGGGGAATATGCACTATATCTGTAGTATTTCTGATTGCATTTGCTGGCGGCAGCTGTAAAACTGTGTGTGGTGCTTTGTGGATGCAATTTGTATGATTTTCTTGATACTAGAGAGCAACACAGCTCTTTTTGTCTACAAAGGCACGTAATACATATTCCAGGTCGTTTTGTGAGATTTGATTGAATGTCTTGTCATTCTTCTCCTAGGCCTTGTAAGACAACTGGATTTTTGCCCTGTATATTCCATCATTTCCTGGTGTTCAGTGAGCCCTCCATATCCACAGATGCTGTACCCATGGATTCAACCAACTATGACTTGAAAATATTCCCTCACCACCCAAAAAAAAATCCAAAAAGAAAACTTTGATTTTCCTATTTTATATAATGGATACCATTTTACTACACTATTGTATATAATGGTAACTGAGCATCCCTGAATTTTGGTATACGGGGGGGGGGGGTCTTAGAACCAAACCCTAGCAGGCACCAAGGGCCCACTGCGGTTTAATGTTTCGCACAAGATTGTTTCAGAAACTTGAGCACCCACAACCACACAAAGATGTCTTGGGCAAGCTTATATGATCTTATCGTTTTCAAAATGCTCTCCAACCCAAGTCTTTGTTTCTGACTTCTGTACTAAGTATTGTACACATAAGATACTTGTACATGTTGCCTGACAGTGAGCATGGTGTAGTGGTTTGACCGCTAGACTAAATTATCTTGGGGACTAGCATTTGAACCCTTGCTCAGCTATGGAAACCCACTGAAAGACCCTGGGCAAGTCACATTGCCTCAACCTTGGAGGAAGGCAAAGGCATAACCACTCTGAATAAATCTTGCAAAAGAAAACCCTGTGATAGGTTCACCTTAGGGTCACCTTAAGTCAGAAATGACTTGAAGGCACACAACACAAATATGTTGCCCAATTAACAGCACAATCTCATCTATGCATGCCCAATGTCTGTGGAGCTCACTCTGCTGTAAGAATGTTTAAGATTGCAATCTAAGTAGAGAAAACATCTTGGCAAATTTAGACAAGACTGTTCATGACAAACGTGTCTCTGTTTCCTTATCTTACAGTTCACATTGTTTTTACATTAAAATGGCATAAACAATGTAACACATCCCTATAAGAAAGTAACATTGAATTGTGTGTGCAGTGGGTAAAATATATATGATTGGCTGTTCATACATATATGTCCTGTCCTTGGCATTCATCTCATACTTCAGAAATGAGAAGACTTTGTCCAGTTTGATCTGTTTGATATCACCTCCCCTCGGCCTCACCTAATATGGACAATTATATAGGACTGTGGGAGTTGTGAGAGCCCACACTGTGTAGTGATTTGAGTGTTGGGCTACGACCCTGAAGACAGAGGTTTGATTCCGTGTGGCCGTGGAAACCCACTGGGTGACCTTGGGCATGTCACACACTCTCAGCCCCCAGAAACAAATGATAGGTTTGCCTTAGGGTTGCTATAAGTCAGAAACAGCTTGAAGGCATACAACAGCAATGGGAGTTGTAGTCCAAAACAACTGGAAAGCCAGTGGTTCTGCATTAGTTCTGCATTCCTAGTATAGATGTTTGCTGTTATCATTATTCACCATCAAATCCACATCAACGTACACTAGCCTTATGAATGAGAGCTTCCAGCAGTCTGAGATGTCAACAGCCCTGCTCAAATCTTGAAAACTCAAGAGATGTGGCTTCCATGATAGAATCAATCCACCTGTAGGGCAATCTTTCTTTTTCCTTACTGCCTTTCACTTTATAAGCATTATCACCTTTGCTAACAAGTCATGTCATCTCCGGATATGGCCAAAGTATGACAACCCAGTTTAGTCCCATTTTGGTTTTCATTTGAAGAAATGCTGTGTGCTTTTTTTTTCCTTGTATCTCTGGGAAGTGATGATTCTGGCATGCCTTGCTTTTGCCTTAGGGAGTTACTTTAATTTAGATGGATTTTATACATACCAATATGGTAGAATGTTCCCTGCCTTGAATATGCAGTTATCCAGTATTCCTTGTTACTGTCCTTTAGCAATTCTTGTATTTATACTAGCATTTTGAAACTACGAATTACTGCATTCACTCAAAATAATACATTTTCACTGCTATGAAAGGGTCTTGTTATTCTTAGTCTTGTTAATGGTGCATCTACTTAGATTAGATTTTTTTTAAAAAAATGTTAATAAAAATGCAGTTGGTCAAGGTGAGAGAAGATAGCGCATTCACTACTGTGAGCTTTAAACCAACAATTTTGTCATTATTTGCTGGCAAGTCAACTTTGACTTGCAATGACTTTCTAAATCTCCTTATTATCAACAGCCCTGCTCAGGTCTTGCACGCTCAGGGTTGTGTCTTGACTGAGTCTATCAACTTGTAATGTGGTCTTCCTGTTTTCCTACAGCCTTCTACCTGACCAAGCATTATCATCTTTTCTAACAAGTCATCTTATCTCATGATATGCCCAAAGTACAACAGTCTTAGTTTAGTCATCTTGGCTTCTAGTGAGAGCTCAGGGCTTTATTTCCTCCAGGACCCATATTCATTTGTGTTTTTAGTAGTCCATGGTTTCTGTAAAATTCTTCTCCAGCACCACAATTGAAACGAGTTCATTAGCTTTCTTCACTATCCTGCTTTTACAAACATACACAGAAATCACACTTAAAATCTAATTGGACCCATTGTCTTGAGATACAATTCCTTTAAATCTTTTCTAAATGCCTACAATACAAGTTCATGAATACCTCACAGGAAATAGTGCAGTTCCCTCTCCCCCACCAGCTCCATTCCAGTCAGTAAAATGCATGGCATTCTGTTGTGTCTTACTGCTGTAATTTTTAAAAAATTAAGCCATAGGTCAAACCAACACTCAGCTTTTGAGTTAGGCCACTGGAGGTTATTGTGCTGTGTTTCACAGGTGTGATGATTCACACTTTGGCCTGTAAGTCATACTATGCCTAAGGTGCAAGGATGTGGGGTACAACATCACACACTTTTCACATCTTGTGACTTAGTGTTAGGCAAGAAAGGGAGAAAATTAACCCTAGTAGAATTGCCATTTCTGCTAGCCACTACGAGTAGCTTCCATTTTTTTCTCATGATCCTTGTATTACATAGCCTCTTCTATTATTGGGTAAATGTCTGGAAGGAGAATTTAGGAATACAAAGCTTAATAGAATCTCACTTTTTTCTAGGAGTTATTACAAAAGGGTCACAAGTGTCAATATCCAGTATAATAATATCAGTCTTCTAAACTGTGCTGTACATTTCCAGAAGACCAAATATGTGTAGAAGACCATGTACAGTTCTGGCTGGCCCACCCTGAAAGACAAATAGTAGAACTGGAGTAAGTAGCTTCATCAGGCTGGTGGGGCAAATTATCATGAAGAAATATTTAATATTTAAATATTCATCCTATTCAATATATTACTTCTCTTTTAGCTAACTGTGTGTGTGTGATGGATGGCTTAGAAAAAGGAATGGGATACATATGCCATATTTTTTGTTGATGTATAATCTTCTCTTCTTGACACAACTCAGGAGAAACTTGTTCTGTGTAGTAGTACAGTAGAAGCTGGCTGTTCCCCGCTTGGATTAGTTGAAAATGGATGATGTCCCAAACCAGCTTCCTTCCTCAAGCCAAAGCTTTCAGTGTTTTTAAAACTGACTTTTATAAAATGATAATATATACAGTACACAGTACATAGAGAAAGGGTCAAGAGAGACTATAGTAGGAATAAGCCAATTGCAACCTATGGCCAGAATTCATTTTGGTGTAACCTAGATTTACACATTCATGACTGTTTTGTATTAATAGAATTCCCTTTGGTGTAACCTAGAGTTATGCATTCATGGCTATTTCATATTCACAAATCCTATGTATTACCTAGTTTAGGGGATACTTAGGGACTACAAAAGTTCCCCAATTCCGCTTTATAGGCAGCAGCTGCTGCAGTTGACAGGGGTCAATTCCCCTGTCAATCAGGAAGCAGAAGACTGGTGTTTCCAATCTGCCTCCCACTCATGTGTGCTCTGGTGCAAGGGGGATTTCTGACAGCGACCCCACTTCTGACTATCTCAACAGAGAGTGCTCATGAAAAGGGGTGGGAAAGTCTGTCATCTACTTCCCAAGTAATAAGAGAATGGACCCGTCAATCACAGCTACTGCTGCCCAGTAAGGGGATGGAATTGTGGACCTGGAGTCACTGTGTAGCTATGTAACCACAGGGGTTAAACATTTATAACTGGCAAGCGAATTCTGGCCAACATATTGTTGGTGTAGAACACCATCCCTCACTAGTTCTGAAAGAAAGTACCGTGCAGACACATCTGGATGGTCACAAACCACCCATTCCTGCATTACAGATGTGGAGGAGAGAACATAGAAAGATCTGTGCTTTGGCTGCAGGTTAAAAACAAATTGAATCCAACTTTGCATATACTGTATTTCATTTATACCCTAAGATTCTATTTTATTTATAAAAATATTTCTAGGTCACGTTTTTGTCCTAACACACATCCCAAAATAGATAAAAATCAATAAAAAGACTGAAACAAAGATGAATATTGTAACATCAGGGGAAAAAAGATTAAAATCCAAAGAGGGCTAAGACAATAAAGTTTCAACTTTGAATGTAAACACCATTAAAATAATTTGGAGATGATGCTACTCTAACTTCTGGGATGAAGTTCCAGAACTGGGTCACTACCACTGAAAAGGCCCTTTTGAGATAACATCAATATGAATGATGGGTTGTTGTTTTTTTCAAACAAGGGTTCCAAAGTCTATGCTCCAGTGCCAACTTCTGTATATCTTTCCTTAAAATTTTCTAAGAGCATCTCTGCTTAACCTCCCTCACACATACATGGCTGTCACTTGCTGCCCCTTCTGTCCAGCTGTATCTTGCCTGCATATATGTGTAGGTGCTTTCAAGTTGCCTGTAGGCTTATGGCAACTCCATAAATTTCATAGCATTTTGTTAGGCAAAGGATACTCAGAGGTGGTTTTGCCAGTTCCTTCCTATGAAATACCTTGCCTAGGCTCTCTGTCTCATTCTCTGTCAAATTCCCAGAGGGTTCCCTTCAAGTCACCGTGGAAGCCACCTTGGGTCAAGTCACTGTTGGAAGCCGCCTTAGGTCCCATTCCGGGAGAAAGGCGGCATACATAGAATCATAGAATCATAGAAATGTAGAGTTGGAAGAGACCCCAGGGGCCATCCAGTCCAACCCCCCGCCATGCAGGAACACCCTCAAAGCACTCCCGACAGATGGCCGTCCAGCCTCTGCTTAAAAACCTCCAAAGAAGGAGACTCCACCACACTCCGAGGCAGCACATTCCACCGCCGGACAGCCCTGACTGTCAGGAAGTTCTTCCTGAGGTTATTTATTATACGAGTATAATAAATAAATAAATAAGGTGTAACAATTTTCTTAAAACAGCTATTGCTTGTACACTGTGCAGTTAAACCTCCGTGTTCCAAACCAACATACTTCCCATTAGCAGATGTTGAGGATAAACAGTAGAAGACTGTGCATGAACATTCTTGGAACATATAATTGCCTGCTGTCAGAGACAGACTACTGAGAATGATTTATAAAATCCCACCTTGCCCCCAAAACTGGGACTAAGGGCCTCTTACTACAAGTTTTTTAAAAGATCACAAGTAAAAAACACACACAAATATGATATGAAAATAAATTAAAATATTAAAGCACAGTTGAATTAAAAACAATTGAAGACTATCTATATCTATATCTATATCTATATCTATAGCCAATATATAAGAGTCAAAGTTTGAGAGTTCATCTGTGTCAGGCAGGCAAAGACCTCATCGGATTGGCTGCCTGTGAAGATTCTATGGAATCCTGGGGTCGGCAGTTTAGGGAGGGGCCTCTAGAATTCCCAGCTGGAGAGCTCTTGGGCCTCAGGCCGGTTGTGTGGAGACAGGGCCTAGCAGCAAGGAGAAGGCCAGTGTATTCCCTCAGGAAACCAACTTCTGCATGTTAACAACTCTAAATACAGATTGGTTTCGGGAACATGGACAAAAGTTACAGGTACTGGACAATACAGTTTGGGGAATTAGAGACACAGGATCTCAAATCTGTCTATTTCAACTGCATCTAAGGTAAGATAATTCCTAAGGTATTTCTAACAAGTATTACCTATGAGAAAATAAAATCCCAGGCAACGCTGGGTAAATACGCTAGTGTCTGTGGGTGTGTGTGCGTGCGTGCGCATGTATATGTACGTATATATGTGTGTGTGTGTGTGTGTGTGTGTGTGTATCTGTCTAGCTAGCTATCTAGCTATCTGCCTTTCTCTAGACAGGGTACTCAATAAACAAAGCATCCATTAGTTAAACGTTCTGTTCCTCACTAACCACTCAGCTGCCAAAAGCCTGCCTGCTTACAGTGGTCTTTGACAGTCAACAGGGGAGGGAGTAGCTTAGTTTCCCTTGGAAGGGAGTTCTAAAGGCTAAATCAAGGATGGGAACTGTGCAACCAATGAGGCACATGTAGCATATATGGGACCCTTTAGTGTAGCCCTAAGAAACCTACCATCAGCTTATTCTTTGGCTAATTTCATTTCCAGCGGCCTCCTAGGGATTCAGTTTTCCATTTAAAGGCTATCCCTTCCCCTCAAACTTGTTTGGGCCTCCAAGAGAATTTCTGTGAAACAGGAAGTAAGTCTCTGGTCACTCTCACCTTTTCGAAAATGGGTGTGTATTGCCTTTGGGGATATAGGTGTGCTGAAAAGTAGGAAAACTAATATTCTGCAGATGCCAAGCAATAGACTGGATGGATGTTAGGATCTGCATAAACTGGACAATATCCTGTTAGTGACTTACACGAGTGTAATTCCATCTCATCCTTGCATGTATACTTTTTTTGGTAGTTGCGGAAGTTGCTATTCCCTTCCTCCCTTCACAATAGCCAAAGCCTGGACTCACCACGTTGCTCTGATAGTACTTCCCATTCCATTGCTGGTGGAGGGAATCAGAAGGACGATGACATAATCGACTAAGACCTCTGGTGGAGGCTGGCAGATCTTGGTGGAAGATGTCCTCTATTTGTGTCTTGTTAGAAGAACATAGCCAAGTGCTTCTCTGATCCTTACGCTCCCACCCCTGCACTCTCCACCAGCCACAGAATGCCTGTTAGGAAGGATCTGTTGAAATGACATGGTAAGTTCTGGAGGGGTAACAGGGGAGCTGTAGTGGAGTGGAACTCTTATGTTACATGTCACCATATAGGATCTTGGCCTATGTCTTATGTTATGCTCCTGCAATGAAATTTTTTTATGCTCTGGCTTCTACTGATAAAAAGCAGATTAGAAATACAGTCCTGGATGCACCCTGACCCCATGATAGGAAATACATGGCCCTCCATATATTGTTGAGTTAAGACTCCCATCACACCTCCTGTTATGCTGGTAGGGGCTGATGAGAACTGGAGTCTAGGAGGGCCACAGTTTGTCTTGGCCTGCCATCACTCAACCTCCTAACATTTCTTAATTGATGTAATTATCATAGGTGTAATAATAATCTGTCCAGGATATCTAGTCTTGAGGACAAACCTAGCAATATACATATAAGTGAAACCAGATAGCCAGTTCTTCTGATGATATCTGACTCCATAGATCATGAACCTCTGAAATATAGGGAAATATGAGAATCTGTAATATGATCCTTAACTTTTCAAGAGGAATTTTCCATATGCCAGAGATGAGCTTGGCATAGGCTGTTAAACAGATAATGGTAATATTCAGCAAGGCAGAATTAGTATTTCTTCAAGCCGTGAAGTCAGAAATAATGACTCAGCTGACAGATGAAGGAATTATAGTAGAATCAATTCTAGAAAACAAATGGGTGTGATGAACTATAAAAATATACGTATGTTGTGTGAGAGCAGTTTTAGGCCATTTCCACACAGGGTTTTTAAAACGGTGCAGAGCGTCCTCCAAGGAGGACGTCTGCACCTGGGAGTGGACTGGGTCGGACCTACTTAACGTAGATCCGCACCCCAGCCCGCTCCGGAACAACCCCAAGTGGTCGTCCAGCGTGCTTTTGAAAAACCTGTTTCTAGAGGTTTTTCAAAAGCACGGAGCGCACCAGTGCGAGCCTGCTCCCTTAGGCAGATTCGCAGGCTCACATTGGTGCGAGCCTGCGATCTGCTGGGGGAGGGCTTTAGGCTGGCGAGCTTCAGCGGTTGGTTGAGAGCCTCGACCAACCGGAAGCCACCATTTTCGTCCCCGGAACAGTGCATGGCCGCTGCTCCGCACTGCTCCGGGGACGAAAATGGTCCCTGGAGCAGTGCGGAGTGGCGGCCATGCACTGTTCCGGAGCAGCGTGGACCAGACCGGGGAACCCAAAAGTCCGATGAGTAGCGTCATGGGGTGATTCCCTCACCCCGTGTGGGAATGGCCATAAATTCAAGGGCACATTGACTATAATACTTCTGTTTCATGTCATTTTAATAAGGCTATAAAAGTAAAACCATGGCATTCCCCAGATGGCATGAAAGAATGTGGCATGTCAGTCAGGCAAGATAATCAGTAAATAACTTTCAAAATTACCTTGATTACCCCTATTCTATATGAATATATTTGTAAAGCTTAGATATTCAGTTCTCAGAGAGATCAATTCTTACAGAGTCCTTAATACAGTTACTGGATATAAGAAAGGACGGAGCTGGGGATGCTGCATCTTCTGAATAATTGTATCATGTTTGTGTAAAACTGGGAATTGCAGTGAGTATACCATTTATGGCTTGTTCAGTACCATGACTCGATAAACTGGATCTGCCCAACCTTTCTGTTCTGGGAAGTATGTTGATTTTGCTCCTTATGGAACATAAGCCTAAGCACTCTCCCTCAAGTGCATGTTGTGAATTTAACACAACCTTGCCACCTTTTCAAATGTGGTCTGAGGGTGTACTGACGTCTTACAGAGTATGCTATGATGCAGCATCTTCCCTACTTTCATATCCTCTCTTGAGCAAATACATGATTCATCTAAACAAATCATTTCAAACCTATTTGCTTATTTGACTCCCTAACACTTTACCTTGTTGGCTCACACCACTGTATAGAGTGACTGGCCCTCTAGGATTGTTTACATGATCCTTAGGAGATCCTATGCCCGTGTCAAAGTTCTTGAAAACCTTCTCATCAGGGTTCCCAGTCCATGGTACAGCAGTTTTGCCTGGTGATGGGTGAACAGGTATCATTCTCTAACTTGCGTAGTGAGTAAATGAATCCATCTTAATAAATTCACAGTAGGAGTGAACTGTTATTATAAGATTTTTGTAATAGATTATTATTTCACCTGCACCAAAGCACTTCTGGGAAATACTGAGGGCCCGCTGAAGGATTTATAAGTATTGGGGTTCATCCTGATGGAGTGAGCCATAGAAGTCATTCTTCTATCCAGGTCCAGTCATTCTCTTTTTTAGACTGACCTACCTCGCAGCACTGTTGTGACAACCAAGTAAGGATGACAGCCATGGACATCACTTCAGCTTCATTAGAGAAATGTCACAATATGAATGGAACAAGTAAATACGGTGTGATTTGGTACCACCACATTATGTCTTATGCATTTTTCTGAATTTTGCTGCTCCTAAGTGTGCTTTAATTTTTGATAGCAGACTCACCTGGAACTTTGATATAGTGGTAATTTTTGAAATGCAGGCACTAGTTTTGAGGGACTCAACAGACACACCTGCAAAGATAATCCCAAAATTCAGACAGCTCCATTGATCCATATCAATAAACCAGTTATAGCAGTTTTCATCTCCATAAGAAGCATGCTTTAAAAAAAAAAGCTAATTGGTCTTAATTGTCCACTCAAGACCAAACCTGCCCTAAATATTTTGGAATGGAACGAGGATCACTCTCAATACATTGTTGCTGGGAAAATCCATGTTGACCTCAGTTACTCTAAGGATTGCAGCTAAACTCAAAGGAAACAGGGGAGCCTATGGGCAAAGGGGATGGTGTAATAATTGCTAATTAAAAAAACAGTACTCCAGTCCTGAAACTACCTGAAGCTATGCAGGTGAACGTGATGGCTTTGGAAACAGGCCCATGTGTTAGCATTAAAAATGCTTATCTGTCCCAGAAAGACTCATGTTAGAACAGTCGTGGTTCCATCCTATAGAATCCTGGGACTGGTACTTTGGTGAGGCACTAGAGCTGAGAATTCTAAATGCTTCTCCCTAAACCGCAAACCTCAGGATTGCATAGGATGGACGGAACCATGTCAATTAAAGTGGCATCGTAGCACCATCCCAGTGAAATGTGAAAGGCCCCATACAAATATATGCATTACACACTCTCAGCCTCAGAGGCCCCTGTGATAGATTTGCCTTAGGGTTGTCATAAGTTGGAAATGACTGGAAGGCACATAACATCAGCAAAATGAATCTATCATGGGGTTTCTTAGCAAGATTTGTTCAGAGCAGATTTGCCACTGTCTTTCTCTATGGCTGAGGGAGTATGACTTGCCCAAGGTCACCTAGTAGGTTTCCATGGCTGAGTGGGGAATTGAACTCTGGTCTCCAGAGTCATAGTCCAACACTCAGACCACGACACCACACAAACAGAGCAGGATACCCATGCCTAGCCTGATTTCTGGAAAGTCAGCCACATGCTAGCCTAAAAACAAGCTCAATTGTATTTCTGCCCAAAGAATATTAGGTCAGTTCAAAAGTGTTCCTGATTGCACATATTTACATATGTATAGTGCCCAGTGCCAAGTGTGAAACAGCTGGGAGAATGCCTGTAGAATACTGAAAATACACATTAATGGGGTTTAGCTACTTTTCCATCTTCAGTGACTAGCATCACCTGGTGGCAGCCACTAAGAACAACGTAACCTCTTTTAAGCCACAATTTCTTGTGTATGAGAGGGCTCTATGCATAAAGCAAACAATGACAGTTTTGTGCATACCAAGCACAATGAGGCATAAATTAGAAGTGGGGAGTGTGATGGATCCCTTTTCCAGGTTTGATCCATATTTCCAAAGTCTGGGCCCCATTACTTGCTTTGCTCTTTTAATCCTTCCCTGACTCATAGTCACAGTCCCACTGTGACTATGATAGCAGCAAGGGATGTATATAGTGTTGAATTCCCTTCATTAGTTCTGGAAAGAAAATATATCCAGACAGGGATGTAGAAGATAAAACAAAAAATGTATAACAATCAAGTTAAATATGAAACATTATGCTGGCTCCACATATACACAATACTTCTGTTATAATAAACCAACACTTGGGCTGGAAATTCGGTGAGATGCTAGTGCTCTGGCTGAGAATTCTAAATGCAATTCCCTAAACTGCAGATCCCAGGATTCCATAGGAGCATGCTTCAGTCAACTTCCAGGTGTGAAGGTTGAGCCGAGCTATATCCTGAGAGACCTGATGCGACACAATCTAGGTGGGGAGGAAGTCAAAAGCAATCCTGCTCTAGGGAGATCGTCTCTAAAAACCAAGCCCTCTGAAGCCATTGGGGAGTGATCAGAATTACTGCAGCCCCTTCTGTTATCTGTCTGAGCACTTTTGGTATTAGGGCCTTTGGAGGGAATATGTATAAAAGAACTGAAGGCCATGAGCTGTCAGTGCATCAATCCCTTCTGCTCCCTGACTCTGGAACTGAGAGAAAAACCTGCTCACCTGATTGTTGATATGGAGATGAAGAGATCTATCTGTGCCAGGCCAAAGTTACTATTAGCTGGAAAGTTGATGGGTGGAGATGCCATTCTGCTAGATTGACATCAGTTCTGCTTAGCCAGTCAGCCCTTGTGTTCAATTCTCCCTTGATGTGTTCTGCTTTCAGGGAGAGATGAGACTTGGCCCATGTTAGATGGGCCATTGCCTCCACCATTAATGACTAGGAGTGGGCCCCGTCCCCAGCAGGTCATTTGAACAATGCTGTGGTTCATATGCACCTTTATTGTCATGTTTGTCCTGATTAACTGCTCTCTGGTGTAATTAGTGACAAAACTCTAAAAGTGCCAGCTTGATGGCCTGTAGCTTCAAACAGTTTATGCCATAAGGTCCCTGGACGGGTTCTCAGATTGGGTATACCTGAAGAAGCACTGGGGAAAGCCATTGCTAAAAGGATGCCATCATTGGCCTGGGAACACGAGGCTGGATGTGTCTCACCTGAGCAATTTGCTTCTGATAAGACAGAACGAACCACTAATGATGCCTGGCATGGAAGCATGTCCATAGAATACACTTTATTGTATCGATCATGAGTCCTTGCAAATGAGTCGAGAGGATGAGATCTGAAGAAAGGGAACAGCAAACCTCCTTAACAACAGTTCAGATGGAGAATCATAGAGTTGGAAGAGACCGCAGGGGCCATCAAGTCCAACCCCCTATTATGCAGGTACACACATCAAAGGATTCCCAACAGATGGCCACCCAGCCTCTGGTTAAAAACCTCCAAAGAAGGAGACTCCACCACACTCTGAGGCAGCATATTCCAATGCCAGACAGCTCTGACCCTCAGGAAGTTCTTCCTGAAGTTGAAGTGGAATCTCCTTTCCTGCAGCTTGAATCCATTGCTCCTTGTCCTAGTCTCTGGAGTGGTAGAGAACAAGCCTGCTCCCTCCTCAACATGACATCCCTTCAAATATTTAAACATAGCTATCACGTCCCCTCTTAACTTTCTCTTCTGCAGACTAAACATACCCAGTTCCCTAAGGCATTCTTCACAGGGCATGGCTTCCAGACCCTTCACCATTTTGGTCACCCTCCTCTGGACACGTTCCAGCTTGTCGACATCCTTCTTGAATTGAGATGCCCAGAACTGGACACAGTATTCCAAATGAGGACCCTCTCAAGAGAAGCAATCCGCAGCCTTTGCAGTGTTGATGATTGGAGTTGCTGTGATGGGCAAAGATGGATCTTCGCACAATAGACCAGAAAACCATGCCTATCTAGAGAAAAAAGCACTGACTGGACATCTTGAAGGCTCTTCAAGATAGGTATGAAAATAGATTCTGTGCTGTCTCCAATATCCAATGTGTAGGTAAGATCAAGAGATGCAAGAAAATCGCAGGGTCTGAGAGCTTACAGGATCATCTTGAGAATCTGTGTCCAGAACTTGCGCTTCCTCACAAACTGAATTAACTGCTTCAAGTCCAGAATGGCCTTCCATGTTTTGTTCCTTTTGGGCAATATGAGGAATATGTTGCAACCCTTCAGTCTTTAAGAAGATAGAACTGATTTGATTGCCTCATCTTACCAAGGTGTTGGATAACTTCCTGTACCAAGGGATGCTTTTCTTCATTCTTTGACCTAGGAGAAGAGAGTCATGCCTGAGAAGACTTGTGAGCCTGTTTGTTGGGTCAGTTGTTGCCATTGTTGTTTCTAGAAGGGCCTTGGTAGGTGGGATGCTGCCTGCATTGGTATCCATGCTCATCCAATTTGGTCTGTCAAATCTGTTATCTCTAGAGTGAAAGGAATTATATTTGTTTCTATAGTGACAAATGGAAGACTGTCCTCTTCTGGGAGGAGGCAAGGGCCCTTTTCTTCTCCTTGGTCTCCACTAGGAGTGACTCAAGGGAATCCCCCAAGAGTTTACTGCCACGAAATGGGACAAAGGTGAGGTTTTGTTTAGAATGAGCATCATTGTGCCAGTTGAGCCAACTCTAGTGTCAGACAGGGATCATAGCTGCCTCTGTCCATGCACTAACTGAATAGCATCTAAGCTAGCTTCAGCAGAGCACACAGAAACCTTTAAAAGTTTATTGGTTCTGTTGATGTGATTTAATGTTGCCTGATGAAACTTCATTAAGGAATGAGAGACTGGATTTACCATGAAGGTTCATTCTGGGATGGCACGAGGAGGAATCCATAACGCTTGGGTTAATCCCATGTGCCAACCAGAACAGGCAGAAGTCCAAGTTCTTTTTCTGTTATGACAGTTAGGATCTCTTCCCTTGTCTGACAGTTTTTATTACCAAGCCAGAAAACACCAAGTCTCCATTTCCGTACTCTGCTAAAAGTAACTAATAGTCTTGTCCAAGTTCTTTTCATCACTTAACTTGTTCACGTCCATCTTCCTTTAACTTTTTTTCCTTTTAGGGTGGACGTGGATTCCTCCTCCTGCCATCCCAGAATGAACCTTCACAGTAAATCCAATCTCTCATTTTCAGGATGGCATGGAGGAGCAATCCAAAGCATTGGGATTTACCCAAGCCACACCCTGGGCGGGATTGTTCCTAAATCCTCAAGACTTGCTGCATCACGTTCGTGCCAAAAGTTACCTGTGCTGACTTAAACTTCACTATCTTATAATGTCTGACCAAAGCTGAAGGCTCTGACCACCCAGCCGCAGTACATATAACCCTGCCAGCGGACACCCGAGCCGTAGAAGCCTGCATCGATTGTGACAGTTATCAAAGAATGAATCTAAAAGGCATCCCTCTGTCTGTCCAAGTTCTTTTTGCATAACCACCACTTTAGGTCTTTCTTTAGTGGTTGTGGTATTTTTAACTTTTTGGCTATGCTTCCTCATCATAAACAACGGATAAGTGATTAGACACTACTGCAGTTTTCTGGTATGAATCATGCCCAAAGTATCAACTAAACTATACGCTTGCCAAGAACATCATATCTGCTGATTCCACATCGAGTAACCTTTGCAGAACCTTTCCTATCTTCTCCTTCCTTTCCTGTGACAAATACAGTAAACCCAACTCTGTATTAATGTCTGCTCCTAAATGTGTCAGTTTCTGAGAGAAATAAAATACATTTTAGTTTCTGCAAGTATTATTAACATGTATTACTCACATATATGTATTAGTTTATAAGTAGAACACATTTTAGACATATTTACACATATATTTCAGTATATTTAGTATTTAAGCCCCAGTAATAAAATAAGTCTTAGAAGGAAGATTTTTTTGAGATGGGAGTTGAGCAGGGGGGCCTCTCAGAGACCTTGGAGGGTAACTGGTATATTCCAGATAACACAGGACACAAGACAAGGCCGCTGTCTGTAAAGGAGTAAACTGATTTATAGGGACATGGAAGAAGCACAAAGGGGTACTATTGAAACTACTGATAAGACACCTGGGATGTAACATGATGCATGAGGGAAATGCATGATCAAGTGCGTGATCACTCATACTGTAAATATGGGGAAGGGGGAATGTAACTTTTTAGGCGATCCTGATAGGCTGTAACTTTTGGGGGCCTGTCCAATGGAATCCCAGGAGGGAGGGAAAACCTGTGTCGGCAGGGGGATAAAATATGAGGTATTCCATAGTGGGGGTGTCCTCCTCTCTAGGGAGCACCCGCTTCTGCAGCGTATTTTAAATAAACATTTAATGCTTCAGCCGATCCTGTGCTAAATTGTTTTATGAGTCTCATCAGTTATTTCTTACAATTTCTTACTAGGTTCTAAACTGCTTTTCTCAAAATTTATGACAAAAGCTAACCTTTGTAAAACTTCAGGCTTTCCTTACACAACTCCTAGCTACTTTCCTAAAATCTGCTTTCAAAGAATGTCATCTAAATAAGGGAATAGCTGAATCCCCTTCTCCCTGGGGTGAGAAATCACTGGGATTAATATTTTAGTGAAACCCTTTGAAACAGATGCAAGGCCAAACAGAAGTGCCTTAAATTGGTAATGGCTACCCTTAAATTGAAAGTGTAAATACTTTTTCTAATTGTTTGCCATTGGGACATACAAATACTTTATTTTTTTACATACATACATACATATATATATATTTGTTTTAATCTATAGAAGCTAACCATTCTCCTTTCTGCAACTTTCCTTTAATTGACTACTGGACTTCCATTTTAAATTCCTCATATTTACATAACTATTTAAATACTTTAACACAGAGCAAACTGAACCTTAAAGAACAATGAATAAACAGCCCTATATTTTTTGCTGTTGAGGAACCAAATCCACTGCACCAATGTGCAGATTTAATTATATCCTGTTTCTCCTTCTGTTTTCATACAGATGAGGGAAAATATCTGCTCATTGGTCTTCACTGTTGCCCTCTGAAACTTGCAAACTTTCAGCCATGGGGGAGCTTAATGCCAGCAAGTCTCTTTCAGATTTTGCTCCAATAGTGACTCTGCTCCACACTTGGAGACCTTTCACTTAGTTGCCATGTTTTTGCAGCTACTCAGATTGCACTGCTCACACTCTACAAACTGCAGCCTTGCAGTCGGGGGGAAGCTTACTATTGGCAAGTTTCTTTCCATATCAATTCTGCTCCATACATGGAGACCTGTCACTCATTTTCCACAATGTCTTTCATGATAATTACATCATAATTATCCAGGCTCGCAGCCAAGGGCAAGCTTAATATCTGCAAGTTTCTGACATTTTGGGTGATCTAAAGGCCAATCTTCTCAACACTGAAGCTACCGAACTGTCTTTTTAAGTCTTTTAATTATGCTGCATTCCTAAACTCAAAAGCACTTTCTTAAGCATTCCTTTAAACTTAGCTGCATCAAACAATCTTACTTGTTTGCTTTCTTTATTTCATCATTTTCCAAGGAAATATCAGTTTCAGATTGGGCATCATCACCATTCTTGAGAAATTCATACTTAACTCTAGTATTTCTGTTATAGCAACAATTTTTAAACTGGCACATCTTGCACTTACTTTGTCTGCCTTTCCTGCAATTTACCTGCATTGCCACTCTCACTACTTTTTTCCTTCCTGTCACCTGCTTCCCTTTGTATGATTAATAATTTCATTAAGTTAAGACAATCTGGACCTGATGTGCTGCACTTGAGTAAGCTTCTCTCTGTACCTCTCTTTCATCCCTCTGAACCTTCTCTTTTGTATATATTAGCCATGCTGCCAGTAGCAATTCCACCTCTGCTTACATGCCTCACCCCAGGCCTGCAAGGTTTGTGTTTAAAACAGGCATTTCTCTCTCCCTCTGATCAAGGGAAATCCCCTTCCATAGCTTGAGGTGTGGCTTCCTTGTCATGTGTTTGTGCTTAGCCTCTGAAATGGCTGCCAATTAGCCTGCAGCTATCCTTGCTCCTATGCCTCCCTTGTGGGAGGAATCTGTATACTTAAAATGGCCGCCAGAAGTAGCTTGAAGGCCTGAACCTGACATTCCACTCAGTAGGGTAATACTGAGGGGAAAGCACTGGTAAGCCCTTTACTTTGCCCTTTTTCCTTTCCTCCATCCTTCTTTCCTAGTCCCATTTTAGCTACTACCGTTAGTGGCTGATCATGTGTGCGCAATAGCAGGGAACTTCTCTCCGTTTCACTTTTGCTTGATACAAGGAAAATCTTTCTCAGGACTGCACCGGAGCTGCTAGCCTGGTCACCGGTCAGCCTGTCCAGGTCCACCCGATCAATAATTTTTTCTGGAGGATTGCTCTTAGTCTGCGGACCTGCAGGCTTTTGAGCTTGGACAGATTGTGCCATCATAGACTGCTGCTGTTGGGCTGTACTCACTAGCAGTGCCTTTAGGCTCTGAACAATCAAAGGGTGCTGTAAGCACTGTTGCTTATAGGCAGTTATAGCTGCACATATGAAATCAGTGCCTGCTGCAGCTTCTGTTCTGCCTCTCACCTTAGAACTGGTATTTCCAACCGCAGAAGGTGCCGCAGGATGATCGCTCTGTGGACTTAAGAAAAATATTCTTAAGCTCCAGCGAGAGTGAGGTGGAAGAGATAGAAATTTCAGCCCGGGCTGCAGACAGTAAAAAGGTTAAGAATGTGAGTAATAAGGAGAAAAAGGTGAAGAAAACTGACAAGTCCGAGAGCACTAAGAAGCTCCCGAAGGTGCCAGAGGCTGTGCAAAAACTTACGGTGGAAAGTTCCGCCCGCCATCTTGAAATCGGCCATTCTAAGATGGCGCTGCGTGATTCCAGCAAGGCCTCAGAGGCCTCTGAGGAAGGCATAAGGGGCGGAGCTGCAGCTCAGGTGACCACGACGGCTCCTCCAATCAGAGAGGGAGTCGTGGCACCACAGAGGGAGCAGGCGTCCGCCATTGCGGAGCAGCATACAGCCTTGCTTCCCAACCCAGGAGCAATGGAGGCTGCCGCCAGAATTCAGGCAATTTCTGTCTGGCTGGATGGAGGCGGCACCTGCTCGGGGCAGAGAGACGGAGGCCGCAGCATGTGAGTCGCAGTGGGGCCCATGCCGTGGTCCACTGCCGTGTCCTACGAATGAGTTTAGGGGGAGATACAGCAAATTGTAAATGAGGCTGTATGTGCGCAACTGCAATCAGTTTTAATAACGCAGCTGCCGCCAATGAATTTAAACACAAATTATTTGCAAAGTCAACTCAGTATGTGTCACTTAATGAATTTATTAAATACAAATACTCAGAATCAATATACACTTTTTAATCCAATGAATTTACAAACACGGCCTACAGGCCAGGAATCCAGTATGGTGGATGATGAACTTAACCAGCCACCAACAAAGAGGAGGCGAATGGAGCAAGTGGAAAGTACAAGTGTAAACCAAATAAAGAACAGCATGCAAACCATACCAGAGGTAAAAGAAAGAAGTGTTAACAATACGGAGCTTGTGAAGGAACGCAGGAATGAGAAAAGAGTACTACAGCAGGAGGTGGTAGTGATGAAGAGGATGAGATACAGGAGGAGGTGTTAGATTTAAAGATTTCATGTGTACTGATGATGAAGAGGAGGAAAAGGCAGATTCAGATAGGATGTTTGAAGTACATGTTTTCCGTACTACTTTGAAGACAGTGCTCCAAACCTTGGGATTGGAATCTGGCAAGGAACAGAACAGTGATAATACCACTAAGGGGAGTCAAGTAGCTTCTGTAATTAGAAGGAAGGAGGCAGGAGGTATAGAGTTTCTTATGCCAGAAATTTTTTAAGGATGTGATATTGAGTGAGTGGTCGTCACAGTGGTCTACTAAGAAATTATTAACTTATTCTCAAAAGTTATACTCCTTTGTAAAGTCTGAGGTGGATTTCCTTAAAGTGTCCCCAGTGGACGCCCCAATTGCAGGGTTGGTCTCGGGGGCCACTGTCCCCAGAGAAGGAGACACACAATTGAAGGAGGTAGATGAGAGGAGAGCGGAGACTTCTCTGAAAAGAGCTCATGAGGCAGCATCCTTAGTGATAAAAGCTTCAGTGGCTGCTTCTATGTTTGCAAGAGCGGGGGTTCTCTGGCCTCAAGATATCTTAGATTCCCAGGATTTGAGTGTGCAAGAATTAATGAAAACTATAGAGAGAATTCAGAGAGTGTTAAAATATGTTGCTGATGCTGGTCATGATGCTACCGCATTTGCAGCAAGAAATATAAATTTGTTAACAATTGCAAGGCATTCCTTGTGGTTAAGGCACTGGGAGGTGGACCAGAAATCCCACAGTAATTTGGCCTTTGTCCCTTTTCAGGGAGAACTTTTATTTGGAGAAAAAGCGTTGGAGAAGGTCTTGGTTGAGACTAAGGAGAAGAAACAGGTAATGCCCGCTTTGCAGAGGAAAAGGGTAAATAAAAGAGCTTTCAGGGGCTCAAACTGCTCCTTTTGTGGAGGTAGATCGTACAGTTTCTCTGGAAGAGGCTCTGAGTACAGATCGGGTAGATATCAATGGAAGAGACAAAGAAATCAGTTCAATAGACAATTCCAATATCCCAGGCAAGGACAAGGAAAGCTTGGAAATAATTCCAAGTGAGGGAAACCTCAATACTGACTATCAACACCAGTCAGTGGGGGGAAGACTTCTGTCTTTCGGACACAGATGGTCTCGAGTAACATCAGATCGTTGGGTTCTACAGGTAGTGATCCAGGGTTACAAAATGCATTTCCATACAAGACCGAAAGACAGATTTCTTCGATCCCCAGTATCAAAGGACAGGGTCAAGCAACAAATTGTGCTACAGGAGATTTATCACTTGCTACAGATAGGGGCAGTAGAAAACGTCCCGAAGGATCAGGAATTCTTAGGGGTTTATTTGACATTTTTTGTTGTCCCCAAGCCCAATGGCAAGTTTGGACCGGTTTTGAATCTAAGGTACCTCAACACTTTCGTGGAATACAGAAAGTTCAAGATGGGAGACTCTGCCAACAATCAAAGAGAATTTGTCTCCGGGGGATTCTATGGCTTCCATAGATCTCAAGGAGGCTTATTTACATGTCCTCATGAGCAAAGAGGACAGGAGGTACCTGAGATTCCATTACCAGGACTGTCACTACCAATTCAAGGCTCTGCCTTTCGGTTTGCATCAGCGCCACGAGTGTTCACGAACGTGCTTATTTCACTGATAGCGTTTCTCAGAGTGCAGGGGGTACAGCTGTACCCATATTTGGATGATATATTGCTGAAAGTGGGCTCAGAGTACAGGTTGAGGAAGGATGTAGAGTTAACAATCTAGACATTGAGGGACTACGGTGTCCTTCTCAATTTCAAGAAGAGTATGTTGAGTCCAGTCAGGGTGCTCACGCATTTGGGAGCATGGATAGACACCTCGAAGGGGAGGTTATTCCTTTCTCAGGGCAGGCTAGTGAAATTGAGGCAGGAAACAGCCAAATTGCGGCAATGCAAGTCAGCGGATCTGATGCGATTGGCAAGGCTGTTGGAGATATTAGTATCTTCCACGCAGCTGGTGCAGTGGGGAAGTTTCCACGTGAAATCTCTGCAAAGGCTACTGATGTGACACCAGTTGGCCATATCGGTAAAGAGACATTATCAGGTGGCGTTGACACAGCAAGTTCGGGAAGAACTCTCCGGGTGGCTGAAGGAGAGGAAGGTGGCTTCAGGAATTCCCATTCACATTCACAGCATGATGCATGTAACAACAGATGCCAGTCTCCGTGGCTGGGGTGCGCACTGCGAAGGGTACTCACTGCAAGGTATTTGGACGCTTTCAGAGAAGCGGCACAACATAAACTACCTAGAGTTGAGAGCCACCCGCTTGGCGCTGCAGCGGTTTCTGCAGCTAGTGAAACTGCGTCACGTGAGGATATTCACGGACAATATGATGGTAAAAGCTTACATTTGCAAACAGGGCAGCCTACATTCGGTGCCTTTGGTGGAAGAATCCACCCGGTTGTTCCACTGGGTAGAGAAACATCTGAGCTCACTCACAGCGGTGCACGTGAAGGGAGAGATGAATGTACAGGCGGACTACTTGAGCAGAAATTGGCTGCACCTGGGAGAATGGTCTCTTAATGTAGAGATTTTTCACATCGTGACAGCTGTTTTTGGTCAGTTACAGGTGGACTTGTTCGCTTCTGGTGGAAACGCCAAGTTGAAAAGACATTTTTCAATAGATGGAAGCAGAGGTGCGGAGGCACACGATGCTCTGTCAGTGAAATGGCCGCCGGGCGTGCACTATGCATTTCCCCCAATGCGGATCTTGCAGAAAGTTCTATCAAACATCCAAGCGGAGAAGGCATCAGTGGTTCTGATAGCGCCTTGCTGACCACGGAGACTGTGGTTTCCGATGCTGTTGCAAATGGCACAGGCACTGCCATGGAGGTTACTGCTGAGGGCAGACTTACTCACCCAGGGTCCAGTGGCCCATGTGGACCCCAAATGGTTGAGTCTGGAAGCATGGAAATTGAATGGAAGTTTCTAATGCGCCAAGGATATGCGGATAATGTGGTCCGGACTATGTTGGGTTCCCGACGGGAGACCACTCAGAGAATATATGATAGAACTTGGAAGGCTTTTCAGAAGTGGTGCGAAGTGAGCAAGGTTGATGTGGGGGAGGTAGGTGTCTCCCACATCCTGCACTTCCTCCAAGAGGGCGTGGAAAAGGGTTTGCGCCCTAACACCTTGAAGAGACAGGTGGCAGCATTGTCGGCTTTTCTATCTTCAGATGGGGAACCCTACACGAAGCATCCACATATAAAGAGATTTTTGAGAGGTGCAACTTTGACATCTTTTCCAACCAGGCATAGGTTCCCTACCTGGGATTTAAACCTGGTGCTCAATTCCTTAACATCGGTGCCTTTTGAGCCGCTGCGGGATTCTTCCTTGAGATTCCTGTCTTTCAAGAAGGCGTTTCTGCTTGCAGTTACCTCAACCCGGCGAGTTTCAGAGCTGGCGGCTTTATCTGTCAATGAACATTTGTGCAGATTTGAGCAGGAAAGGCTGATGCTGGGCTTTGACCCTTCCTTCTTGCCAAAGTATGTGTCATCAACATCTCGCCCAGAGGAGATACGTTTACCGACTTTCTGCCTGAGGCCTGTACACCCTCTGGAAAAGAAGTGGCACACTTTGGATGTAAGGAGAGTAATAAAGGCCTACATTAAAAGGACAAAAGGGTTTAGGCGATCCGATGCCTTGCTGCTGTCTTTCCAGCCAAAAACGTTGGGTCAACGGGCCAGTAAATGTGTCATTGCTGGTGGGATCAAGACATGTATTTTCCTTTGTTATGATTATGCAAAGAAGCCTCGACCGGAGAATGTGTGGCTGCATTCTACCACGTCAATGGCAACATCGGTGGCATACGCATCTTCATGTTCTTTGGAGGATGTATGCAGCGCGGCTGGCTGGAAAGAGTCGACTTTTGTAAAACACTACAAGCCGGACAAGTATAAGTCTGCACAGGCGGCGTTTGGGCACCGTGTTTTGCAGGCCATGCTGTAGATATACACCCACCCATAGAACAGCTTGGGAAGGTCCAATGTGTAGTGGATTGCTCCTCCTGTCAGCCCGAGAATGAAGAGTTGGTACTTACGTGAACGGTCATTCTGGGATGACAGGAGGAGCAATCCACACCCACCCATAGGCTGAGGGAAAGTGCCTATAAGTCTAGGGTGGGTGACCAAAAGAAAAAAAAACCCAACTGTATACACTAGGAAAGAGAACTGACGGAAGACGGACTGGAGCGGTTCTTTTGACGTGACACGTGGACAGCTCCTGCATCGGCTGGTGCGAGGATCACAACCCATGCGTAGTGGATTGCTCCTCCTGTCATCCCAGAATGACCGTTCACATAAGTACCAGCTCTTCAATCATTGTGGATTACTCCTCCATGCCATCCTGAGAATTCCCTTGCACACAAAAAAAGACACCCTAGAACAAATATAGATGGCAGAAGCAGCTCTGATGACCCTTTTTGAGAGTTCTGACCTTCTCTCTTCAGGAACTTTGAATATATCCTTACCATCCTTAGTGTATATGGAAGGAAACAAAACTGAAACTGGAGTATCCACTAATGGGATCTGGAGCTTAGACATAAGCGTTTGTATGTGTTGTGTGCCTTCAAGTCTTTTCTGACTTATGGTGACCCTATCACAGTTTTCCTGGCAAGATTTGTGCAAAGGGGATTTGCCTATTCCTCTAAGGCTGAGAGAGGATGTCTTGCCAAGGTCACTCAGTGAGTTTCCATAGCCGAGCAGGAATTATAACCCTGCTCTCCAAAGCTGTAGTCCAGTGCTCAAGCCACTACACCACAGTTGTAAAATTTCTTAACAGTGATGCCGTTTCATAGAATCATAGAGTTGGAAGGGGCCCTATGGGTCATCAGGTCCAAATCCCTGTTCAATGCAGGATCTCTAGCTAAAGCATTCCCATCAGGGAGCTGTCTAGCCTCTTTTTGAAGACATCTAGAAAAGGAGACGCCATCACCTCTTTATACTACTGATTCCATTGCTGAACTGATCTGTCAAGGAATTCCTTCTACTCAAAAGCCTACAACAACAAAATCGTATGGACTATAATGGCTAAATTATCCCTATCCTGGAGACTTATTTTTCCAGCAAACCTTTGAGGACTAATTGTGTATGGAGAACACACCTTTAATAATGTGCTTTATTGTCTGTTTTTTTTCCCAAATGGGTATGCTTTTAATTCTATTGATAGTTTAATTATGTTTTAACTTTTCTATGATGTATCTCTTAGATGTATCTCCTTTAACTTTTGTAAGCTGCTTTTATTCCCTGGGCTTGAGAAAGGGTGGAAAATAATAGTTTCAGACCAGGGGCATGGGAAGGGGCTCTTAATATCAGAGCCTTTCCTCATCTGCTCATACCACATCCCCAGTCTTTTTATTCTGTCTCCTGACACTGCTGTGGAAGAAACAGCTTTAGATGTTTTGAAAGAAAAGATCTCCCTCTTTTAAGTCAAAGGTCTGAGGAGACAAAGCCCCATGATACCATTTAAAGAAGCCACAAAACTGTATTATGTGTATTGCTTTATAGAGCACTCACAGTGCTCAATTTCACCTTAGATCTTGTCCTCAGAACTCATTATTGACTGCTCTCCTTTAGTTTCCTTTCTTTAAAAAATTTTTTTTTTCAAACCATTACTTCAGAACAAAAATGGGTAGAATTCTACTTTGGCCCATAAAAAATGATTATTTCACATGGTTTCTGTTCTAGAAATAATACTCCAAGACCAGCTGCTATTTGAAGATTATTTTAATTTTACAGTTTACCCTCACGTAGGTTAGCTGTCTACAAAAATACCAGTTTTTCAGAAGATACAGAAAAGGTAGAATATATAGCTAAAAACAGGATTTGACATTTTGCTATATTTTTAAAAACATTTCAGTTTATTTACAGGTGTATTAAAAATCAAATATCCAATCTTGGTCAAATGAAGGTGTGCCCACTACAAGGGTTTCAATTGATCTCTTGATTACAAAGTTCTCATCTATAAAATTCATTGTCTTGCATTGTTATTTGTACTGAAGTATACATAATTTTCAAGAGTATCTTTGAAACAAGCAATTTAACTTGGGGTTGTTTTTTTTTGCATTTCTAAAAACTTTAAAACTGAATATTCAAATGAAGAATGAAAGCTGACTACAGAAAAAGGTAATAGGAAGAAAAGGAATCAATATTACGAAAAGCCTTATAAACAAAAGTTGATTACTTATATAGAACTTTTTTCTCCCCAATTATTCACTGTGGATTAAGCTACAACGCACACAACCCTTCAAAACTTCCAATGCATGGTTAAAAGCTGTCTTTAATAGTGCATCTCTCTGCCGGATTCCTGGTTAATGTAGATGTTTTCAATTATGCAGATCAACTGAAGCAAATGATAGCCAGGAGTCAATTTAGAGACAATGTATAGAGAAATAAAAAAGGTGTTCTAACAATATTTTTGTAGTTTGTAGCATATGGACAGTTTAACAAATAAGAGAAATAAGCAGCCTCAACAATCTTCTGCAGAAATACACAGCCTCATTTTTTTAAATATACTAAAGCAATTTGACCTGACATTTGCATCAGAATCTGATCTCTAAAATGATTAGACTTTTAACCATTTCTTGTTCCAAATCGTAAGGCACTGCATGGACACTGTAAAGCAGTGAAAACTCACAACAAATTAAAATACAGGACAAGAAAATGTGTTTAACAGTGGAAGACTAAAACTGTTTATATCACACCTTGCATAATAGATTTTATGCTTTGGAGTTGGCCCAATAAAGGTATCACTGCTTTGTGGATTTTACTGTATCTTCACTTCAGCATCTCTTTTGCTTTGTAGATTTATGAAGGAAAGAAATTTTAAAGCACCTATGTCCATGGGGGGGCAGAACCAGATGCACACACAGTGATTCTTTTGAGACTTTAATACAATGCAGTCAGAGGGGCTAAAAATACTGGTTCTAATTCTGTGTGAAAACAGCATGGGCTAAATCCTATTAGTACCATACGCACTCTGAATTAAAGCAATGAACTGTTTCATATTACAGTTGCATTTGGCTACACTATATAGGTTACTAAAAAATCACCAAACACCCCTTGAAACTACTCATCACATGTATTTTCATCCAAATATAGACAATTTACATGCAGGTGGACAGAGCGGGGCTTCATGAACAGTGTATGAAGCTTTTCTCTCTGGGTAAACTGAAATTGATGTGTGTTTTCTATACTAATGAAAACTTCTCACTATCTAGCTCAGCCCATATTTCTAATAAGACCAAAGGAGAACAAGGAGAGAGAAGTTTTAAAGTTTTCTGTTAGACAGCAAGAACAGAGATTTACATTCTTCACACAATTATGCAAAATATCTTAATATAATGAAATTAAATGCAGCAATTTTCAGATGTCATGTAACTGTGATTGACCAGATCACTCGGATGTCTCACAAGTATTCAAACATTCTTTTTTGCAAGATCACAAAGAAAAAATCCATTATTTTTTCATTAATGGATGATTTCATTACTTTACATATTTACAAGAAAATTCTGTACAAAAATATAATCTGTTTCATAGTATGAAATTCCCTTCACGTTTACAAGCTTATAAGTGAAGAGATTACCTTCAAACTACTAAGACGTTATATAAGAACAATATACATCTTGTGCTCAAATGCCCTATTTTGAGCTTTTCAATTCATAATATGGAAAGGTATATGTATACAAACCATTTACATTCCTGAATTATTTTTGAAATGCTAAAAACATTTTAAAGTTATTTTAAAGGGATATTTCCTGTGACTGTGTCCGATAAAAAGCAGGAGAGCTAAGACATCTTGCTGTCATTCAAGAATCACTCGATATGAGCAAGGCAATGGTTTTCTAACTATATTTGATTCTGGCATACTAGCAAGAAATTAGTTCTGCTGTGTTTCTGCTTCCCAAAGCAAACTATGTAAAAATATCTAATTTACATTTCTAAAAATAATGCAACATTTTTCATACTTATGCTACATAAATTACAGACAAATTGGGCACCTCTACAATCTTTTTGGCTACTGTCTTCTTCCTGCTTTCTTGTCATCCAATACCAAATTCAAACATCCAGCCTTCTAAGTCACATACACACATGCTATAACATATGCACGTGTAAAGATGGATGCTGGAAGTCTACCACATGCTCAACAGTCTAGATGAATTATCACAGACTCTAAGAAATACAAACCAAATTACCAGAAAGCATGTGAAGGTACACTACAATGCTATTTTGATTTTTTAGTTGCAGGTGTTAACATGAGCATTGCTTTACGGTCCTGATTTGGACCTCTCAGTGGTTCTGCAGTTTTCATCTCTTTTGCAGCAACAGGTGCCAACAAAGGCATCACCTTGGTATTCTGTCCTTCAGCATCTAATGAAAAGTTAGCAGCTTTTAAGCCAAGTGGTGCCAGTTTGGGCATGGGCCTCCACGCCATGTCAGTGGTGGCAACTTCTAGGTTAGTTTTCATCTGCAGAATGGGAGGTGATACACTTCTTGTTTCTGTCAATGATACCACATTTTTCCTACTTCCACCTCTGTTTATTGCTGTTAGGTCAGGGTGTGGGTTCTTTACTTCAGATCCTAACATGAGTTTCAAAGTGTCAGGCTGAGCTGAAGCATCTGCTGAGTTCCTGTTACTTTCAGAGAGATCATCATCATCCAAGTGAAGCAAAAGAGGAGTTATGGAATCAGCATTCTCTCGAACTACAGAAAGGTCTTTAAAACTCCCACCCACTGCACCAAACTGAAAAGCAGAGGCATCTGTGGAAGCTGATTCCTGACAACTTTCTGTATCTGCTAGAGAAAAACCAGAACTTAAGGGATTTGGAAGTTCAGATATGTCTGAGGCATCATCATTCAACTGCTGATTGAGAAATGCAATTTCATTCAAAAGCGAGGTGAGAGTTTCATCTGCATCATCACTCTCTATGTCCACCAAGTCATTTGCATCTAGAGCTGAGTCATGTATCACAGAAGCTACTTTTTGCAGTTCCATTTCTAAGCCAGAATCCCTAGATACACTAACTTGAAGCTTTTGGAATGAGGAATTCTTTGACTTTTGACAATCACCTCCCTTTCCTGTCTGTTTTGCTTTTTTCTTAGTTCCAGAGAATTCTTCAACACAGAGTTCTGTTGCAAAGGATGCTGAGGACCCCTTTAAACTCGACACATTGACTATTTGAGGAAAACTATTTTTTCTCCCAAGAAGATCTCGTGTTGTTCCAGTAGCATTTCTTCCTTTTCCAGAAGGAGCTTGATCTTTTTCTTCAGATGGAGGATTGGCTATTTCCTCTGATACTACTTGAAAGGAAGGCTCTGACTCTTGAGAATTAGCATGCAGGTTTACACAAGAATTCTTATTTATATCCAGGTTTAAATTTGTATCTTCTTTAGTAGCAAGTGATGTCACATTTACTATCCTAGGCATCATGAATGAGTCTTCGTTTTCTGGAAATCCAAAAGAATAAGACTTGTTAGAATACTGGTGACAAGAACTGAAAATGGCCTTTCACCTTTCAGACTGCTTTTTCCCATTAGTATTACTTCATCAGATTAACAACAAAAGGTGATGGAAGAGTCCTACATGGTGAACAGTGAAGATGTACTCGTTTCCTGTATTTGTTTTGATAGCAATGCATGAAAGGCACAAGAAAAAACATAACCCAAACAATCCTACAAATACAGGAAATGATAGCTATGGGCTAAGTCCAGTCTGAATCATTCTTTCTAATTTCTGGAGCTGAACTTCAAAATTTTCTGTCCTGAGTGGCAAGAAGCAGTCAGCGTATGTCACAAGGTGAGACATTGGTTACTTTGCTTAACAGCTTCTACTGTCAATATGGCATTGCAACCATTAATACTGAAACAGTAAAAACAGAAAGTAGAGTTGCCAAAGTTGGTACTATCAGTGTCACTGACATAGAGCAGAGAATGAAAGCTTCTTTCAGGGCTATATAAGATGTGATTTGGAGTCTTTCTGATCTGCTTGATCAAGCCACCTCCCAAAAATGAATCCAAACGCTTGAGACTGTATCACAAAAACATGGCTTAGTGAAACCTTGACAGATGACACAGGTCCAAAAGTTACAATTAAATCAAATTAGGAACAAAAACACAGAATATGGTCATCCACTGGTGCTACTTTCCTCCCACATAAAGTACTGTGCTTGAATAAGGCTTTCTAGACCATACAGCTTGGTCATACACATAACAACGAATTCAAGAACTCAGTATAAAACTGAACAATAGGTACAACTAAGATGAATAAAAATGTGAGTGTTTTTCTGAAGAAAGTTACTCAGCATTCCTCAAAAGTGGATTAAAGTTCTTAGCGTTGCTTGAGTGATGGTCAAAAAGGACTGAGGTGTGCTTTGATGTACTTGAGAGTGTTGGTGCCAAGAGCTATTCACCTCCAGAAGGTCTGTCTATCTCTTCACAGGCACAAGACCCAACTGTGTGAATAACAGAAATCCTGAAGATGGTATAAACTCTGTAGCGTGTGTGCAACTGTGACTGTCAGTGAAAGCTGGTTCTTCGAAGGCTCCTCTTTTGAATGCTTTCATTCTGTCAAAATATTTATTTGAAATGTGGAGCCCAGAACTAAATACCAGCAATCCGAACTTCTCTCCAAGGACAAAAAGAGAGTACCAGTATTAACACCAACTATCCTCAACCCAAAATGTACAGGACACACGGATGCTGGAATTTGAAAAGAAATCACACGTATACTGCTAGAAAAAAGTCACATTACGTTATGCACCAATCTTCTTTATGAGGAAGCAATATTTATTAAAGCCTGAAAAACAGCCAAACCAGACCCAACTCAATGCAAAAAGATTTCATGCATACAATGAAAAACTTACCTGAAGTAAGCCCTGAAGCTTTTTGTACAACTGGAGTGACAATGTTACTTCCCAAAGAGGACAGGGTAATAGGAAGTGTAGAGGTAGGGAGGATGCTTTTCACTTGCACTGGTACTGCTGAGCTTAGCAACTGGATCATCACAGAAGTAATGCCTTAACAAAGAGAATTCATTAATATTTAGATACACTGTCAAGGAACAGAAGGCAGTTCTATCGTAAACTTTAATATATAACACCAGATTAATATATATCTTCCTCTAATCTAGTGCCATATATTCTGGTTTAACAGATACAATCTATATGCATCTACAAATTACTTGTGTGGTTTTTTTTAGTAAAAATCAAGTGTCTATTTTTCTACAGAGAGCACATGTATTACATTGTTTGTTATATCAGATATTATACTTTATAATAATTAGAAATTTAATGTGTGATTGAACATAGGGCAATACATGAGATTATTAATTAGACTACTTAATTTTTTCAGTCATTTTTTTTATCTTACCTGGCTGCGTTGTCCTAATCGTGCTATCAATATCTGATTTGAGTTCAGTCTGCAGAAGTGTGGAAGACAGGGAAGAAAACTGTCCTGGTACTAGGGGACTCTTCAATGCAAGGACCTGCTCATTTGCAGTCATTACTAGGCTAGCATTTGTTAATGTCATGTGAGAAGATGAGTCTCCTGCAAGGAAGCCAAAACAAAGGAGTGCTGACATCTGTATCTACATGAAAATCACTATATTTATCTCAGCATTCACTTCACTAACCAGCCTCTTAGAATGCAAGGATGTAACTACTGCTGTTTTTCCATATTAGCTTATTTCAGAGCACAAAGCAAATTCTAAGCAGCAAATATTAAATCAAATGAAATCCAAGGACAAGCATTAAGGGACCACAGCAGTTAACAATAAGTAAACTGCCCTGAGATTTCTGGAAATAATGAATGAACAAATGATATTATTATAGAGGTTACCAGAGACTAAACTATGGTAGTGTTTTGTGACAACTTAAATGTTCTCCTATGGTATTACCCTTTTGACTAATAAATGTAATTACTTCTTTGGTTATATCTTCTATAACATAACAAACAAGCAGATGCAACATTTTTAATAACATTCTATGGCTTAGCTTTTCCTTTGTGTAAAAACTGAGTACTCTCTTTTTCTTAACCTACCTGGGATGTGGCTTCCTCTTCTGGAAAGAATCAGTGGTTTTGTACGCTTGTCAGATACATTCACTGGTTTCGTCTCTTTAGCAAGAGAAGAGGAATTATTTTCCATAGGAGGCCTAGCAGTTTCAGTAGCTTCACAGATCATCGTAGGTTCTGCCTGCTGATGTTCCTTCTTTTTTTGTTCTTCTACTGCTTTCTGCTTAGCGTAAATGTATTCCAGCTTCTTCAAGACCACTTCCTGGGTCTTCCCTAGTGAGGAAAACAGAAATCATGTTTCCCTTCATACTCTGCATTCATACAAAAACATGAATGATGAACGCTCACAAGTTGGCCAAAACTGTGTGGATTTCTCATCTCACCAAACCAGAAAATGCAACTATGTATTACAAAAAAGAGAAGTTGGTACTTACATGTATGTTCATTGTGGGATGACACAAGGAACAATCCATGTACTAATAAGTTTATCCTCGCGTGCCAGCCCCAATGCAGGGGCCTCCACAATTGTTTTCTGTTGGATCCACTGAGACTCCTTCCTTATCCAGTCAGTTCAATTCCCTAGCCTAACCTATTAGCCTAAATTAAGTCCACCTGTCCAGGCCTTTCTTTTTTTCAAGGATGGAGGTACACTACTGCTGCTCCTGCCACCCCCGAAAGAACATTCATGTTAAGCATCAACTTCTCATTCTCAGGATGGCACAGAGATCAGTCCATGTACTAATGAGATCTTCCCAAGCCCTTGATGCAGGCGGGCCACCTTACCATTTACACTACAGTATATAGCACATTACAACCAAACATCGCCTGCACTGATCTAAATTTATCTATTTTGTAACGCCTGATGAACATTGTTGGTTCTTTCCAACCAGATGCATTAAATTTATCTTCTAACAAAGTAGTCACTGAATATGCCATACTAGTAACCACTGATCTTTTTTAATGAGGCCAAGTCTCAGCTTACATTCATAATGTAAGCTTACATCCATAATCATAGCATAAATGAATACATGCCTTAATCCACCTTGCTATCATTTCTTTAGACCCCTTGAGTCCCAAAGTTCTGGGATGAAGAAATATCAATGTCTCGGTCCATTGTATTTGCTTTATTCTACTCATATAAGTTTCTACTGCTCTTATAACATCTAATATGTGCCATTTACCCCGTAATTGATGCCTTGGACTTGGACACAAAGTCGGCAAATATAAAGGTCGCTTAAATTCCTTATTTAGAAAACACTTTGGCAAAAACACTGGATCCAACCATACTACTAGTCTATCTTGTTCAAATTTACATGCTGCTAATTCTCAAACTCTTTGGGCTGATATAATAGCCAATAAAAATGTCACTTTGAGAGACAGTAACCTCACTGAGGCCTCTTTCATGGGCTCAAAGGGCCACTTTGTGAACATGTTTAATACTAAGTTTAGGTTCCATGTCGGTAATCTATGAACAGTTGATAGAATTTCAGTATCATCCCTTTCAGGAATCTCTTAACATATGAATGTGCTGATAAATAGTCCCCATTTAACATCAATGTTGCTGATAATGCTGACACCTCTCTCTTTAAAGTGTTTTGAGTCCCTTACGGAAACCTCTTGTATGAACTGTACATCTTTGTCACCCTCACTTGTTCTACTTGAACTGAGTGAACTGTACACCACTTCTAAAATGTCTTCCATGTTCTATTATATACCCTGTATGGACTGCCTTCTGGAAGCTAAAATGGTTTTCACTACATCACCAGAGTAACCCTGCACTTCTAAATATCTCCTGTTTCCACACAGTCAGATGTAACGAACCTGGATCTGGGTGGAAAATCCACCACTGAGTGAGCTAGTCCTTGCACAGTGACAGATGTAGTGGAGTTCTCTGTGCCATTTGAATCAATAAAGGAAACTATGGGTGCCTTGGCCAGTGCAGTACAGTCATTAATACTGAGGCCTTCTTCTGTTCAGAACTCTTTGAATGATTCATAGGAAGAAAAGCATGATACTGACCCTTTGGCCATGCTACTGGAAGTGCATCATGCGCTTCCTCATTTATTTGGTTCTCCAAAGAACCAAAGAAATCTTCCAACTGAACAAATACTTCTGGATTTACACTCTCCTGGATGTAACATGTACCTGCTTAAGTAGTCTGCTTACATGTTTAAAGTTTCTTTCAAATAAACTGAAGAAATCAATCTATCAGTTTATCTCAACCCACTTGAATAGTCTGTTGGCCTCCATCACTAAGGTAATTCAATGCATCCTCCCTGACTGGAAATATATGCTCTCATGATGATGTTGTCTGTGCAAATAAGTACATATTGACCTCTGACCTGCAAAAAACTGAGCAATGCCAGTCATGCTGCCTTTACTTCCAAATCACTTATACTGTGTCTTTTTTCTGTGAGACCATAAACCCTGAATTGAATGACTTTCACAATAATGTTGACCTTTCAGACATGCTACCTAAAGTGCTTCATGCATTTTTGCAACTTTCCCCCATCTGTTAAGACTCCATCTATTGTTACTTGAATCCTGTTCTGAATCCTCAACAGAACTCCTTTTGTGATATTGTCATTCTTTATCCACCATGTCAACTGGTTTGGCACAACAATCTGATAACGGGATCTGACTGCTATCGCTGAGTGATGTGAAGTCTCTGTAGGCCCTTGAATGCAACCTGGCCCACTGCACAAACTGAACTGTCAAAATAAGTATGCCCATAATTTTGTCCAGGCACATTAAATCAACTGATTTCAAGGGTAGCATATATCCTATTTCTTGCTATAATTTTACTATCCTTCCCTGATATAGAGCCACATAACTTGTCGAAGTATCAATTCTTGCTCCTAAGTGTGTCAACACCATAGTAAGTTTTAAATGGCTCTTCTCGTAATTTACTGTAAAGCCACATGTGTCTAATGTCTGAATGTTCATAGAGAAATCTCACTATTTTCTCCCATTACTTGGCCTTTACTAAGGTGCCTACTAGGTATGGCTATACCTGTGCCCCCTCCAATCTGAGATAAGCAACCAATGAAATCAAGACCTTTGTAAAAACTCTTGGGTGCTGATGCTAGACCAAAGGGTAGTGCTTTCCATTGCTAATGTCTCTTTTAATATTGAAATTCAAATACTTCCTGTTCTATGGTGCCATCAGCCCTTGAAGACATGCTTCTCTAAGTCTACAGAAACCATTAGATCCTCTATACTTAAGTTCTCCTTTACTATCTGCAGAGTCTCAATTTTGGGAACAAGAGCAGTGGGACTTGCAGAATATATTCCCAAGTATATACTCCCAAGTATATACCTCCTCTATTGCTCCAATCTCCACTAGATGTTGAATTTCTGCCTTCACTATCTTCTGCTTTACTTTATCCTTTGTCAGCAGTGAAGCAATATATCTGCACCTCAATTTTCTGTGGAAAAAATGCTGCATTCCTGAGTTACTACTCAGCTGACCCAACGGTCTGCCCACAAATTCCCAAACAGCAGAAGTCTTCTCCCCACCACTGCTTTGTCCTTGTCAATACTGAGCCTCTCCCTCTTTGGGACACAAAATCCCCCTCTACCTTGTCCTTGTTAATTATATTATGACTGACCACTGAAGTGATTCTGAGGTCTTTCCCACTGTACTCTATGGTATCTAAAATCCATCTGTCTCCCCACAAGTTCTTCCTCCACAAAAAGAATAAATTAGAACTCCTATCTTTTATCTTCTTTCTTTCATTGTAAAGTGGGCATGACTTGCTTCTTCTCCTTACATTCAACCAAGATTTTCTTCAAAGCCTATTCTCCAAAAATCAAGCCACCTCTAAAGGGGACATACACTAAATTATTTCAGAACTTATGATCGGCTTCCCAGTCACACAGCTATAGCAATCTCCTAGAATCAATATTTCTAGCTGCAAACACCATTGCATTATGACCTGCGTCTGCTGCATATTTTAATACTTTTTGAATTTTATCTAAAGCCCTCTGTAATGCATGCTCATTCAATTCCTGATCCTCTAATATATCCATAAGACTGCTGCTTGAGCAAACACTGAAGTCACCACAGAAGTTCTCACAATTAGGGCTGCAGCCTCATGCATTTTCTAAAATGCTACTCCTGCTCTGCTTTTATCAGTCTCCTTTAGTAATGTGTCTCCTTCCCTAGGAACAAGTGCTCCTGAGACCATGGCAGCTGTGGTGGCATCCACCAATGTTTTTTTTTTAAATTCTGTATGCCTTTTTTCAAAGAAATATAGTTCCTGACTATACTCTATTAATCCCTTTGTATTCAACTGAATTGCCCAGTCCGATTCAATCAGTCCTTTGAACAATTCTGGCATAGGCATTGCCATGTTTTATGATATCTGTTTCTTTATAACTGATGCCAATTTAATATCCTTAACACTATTAGCCTTTATCAATTGCCTAACCCCAAAGTCTGTAGAACTCTTTTTAATAGACTTTTAAAAATGCTTGCCCTTCAAATAACCTATCAGAATTTATTTCCTTGTCTTCATCCTCATAGGAGAAAACAGAATCACTCCCATTATCCACTTCCATTACTTCCTCTTGCCAATCCTCCTGTATTCCATTCGCTAAATTGTGTTCTAAATCTACACTCTCTGCATATTTAGGTTTCCCAGAACACTTCTTGGACCCATGTTCTTTGTCACTATCCTTGAGATCTCTCTCTCAATCTGATCTTCTTCTCTTAGGTAAATAACACTTACCTTGTAGTTGATTTCTGTGTTCCAAAACTAAACTGCTGTTTAAATCAGTATTTAAATTCATTTGGTTTTGAAAATTATTTTCCTCAAATTTCCTCAAATTAAGATAATTCATTATATTCCAAATGGCCATGTTAGATTGCCCATTCATTTGATTAAAATTCATTAATGGATTACTATGACTACTTAACAAGGTATTCAGTTCATTATTTACTGCCTCCTTAATCACTAACTGAAAATCAGCTACATTAGACTCAGTAACACTAACTAATGTTGCTGATGTTCCAGCCAACAGCTGTTTCTCATTTCCATGAAGTACTTGTTTACATTTACTCCCAGTATCTTGTGCTATCTTTGTGACATCCACAAGCATTTGCTTTAAATAAGCTTTAAATTCTGGCATCATTCTAACTGTACTTGAAAATGGCATTTCAGCCTCATGCTGTTGCTTCTCTGCTGTGCTTCCCACTAACAACAGTAGACTCTGGGGCCTGTGAATTAATGATTGGTTCAGACGCACTGCTGGGCACTAGAGTCTACTGGATAGGGAACGAGTCTCAATGGATCCAACAGAAAAAAAATTGGAGGCTCTTGCATTAGGGCTGACATGCGAAGATAAACTCATTAGTATATTGATTGCTCCTCCTTGCCATCTCCAGAATGACAATGCTTCTGACATACATGCGCGCGCACACACACACACACACACACACTATTCATTATATCCTTGGGGCTTAACCTCAATCCTCGTAACATTTCGTACATTTGAAAATCTAAGTCTTATACTTCTACTAGGACCACAGCTCCTACATTCTTGACCAGTTGAAACCACTTGCATTCCATGTTTAGAATTTTTTTCAAGTTTTAACAACCCTCTCTTTTAGATGTCATCTCACCTGAGAGTGCAGAAACTTTGCGAATCAAGGTTTCCTGCTTGCGCATCAACAAGTTTTTCTGACCTTTGAGTTTATCTGCCTGATCTGTTAACCCCTGGATCTCTTCAAAGGCCTAAAAAGAACCAAGATCTGTTTTTATATTCCAGCAGAGTAAACATCACACACACACACACACACACACAAAATCATGCAATTAATAAAACAATCTGATAAAGCAATTTGAGAAGAGTTTAAGTGAAACAATGTGCACAGTGACCCTTTCACTTTTGTGAGGGGTGGGGGCACAGATCCTCACAAAAATGGAAGAGGAGGGGAGAGCTCTGGCGGGGAAAAAGAAGAATTGCAACTTCTCAATATTGGGGCCAGAGGCAAGGGAATGAGAAGGGAAGCTCCAGAAGAGAGAAGGAAGGCTTGCGTGAACCTTCCCCCATTCCCTTGCCTTTTGCCTCATTACAAGTTCTCAGTGCCAGGGCTGGAGGCAAGGCAATGGGAGAGGGAGCCGGAAGGCTTACATGAGCCTTCCCCCTTTTACCTTGCCTTTTGCCTTGATTTGAATTCTCAGCACCAGGGCCAGTGACAAGGAAATGGGACGGGGGAGCTCCGGATGGGAGACAGAAGGCATATGCATGCCTCCTGCCCCCATTTCCTTGCCTTTGTCTGAGCACTTACCTTCCTTCTCCGCATGCATTCTGGGATGACAGGAGGAGCAATCCACTACACATGGGTTGTGATCCTCGCACCAGCAGATGCAGGAGTTGTCCACGTGCCACATCAAAAGAACTGTTAACTGCTCTAGTCCCTCTCCAGCCAGTTCTCTTTCCTAGAGTACCTGTTGATTTCTTTTTCCTCTTCTTTTTTTTTTTCCTCCACCCCAGACTTATAGGCACTTTCCTCAGCCTAAGGGTGGGCGTGGATTGCTCCTCCTGTCATCCCAGAATGACCGTTCACGTAAGTACCAACTCTTCATTCTTGGGCTGACAGGAGGAACAATCCACTACACATGGGACCTTCCCAAGCTGTTTTATGGGTGGGTGTATATCTACAACACTGCCTGCAAAACACGGCGCCCAAACGCCGCCTGTGCAGACTTATATTTGTCTAGTTTGTTATGTCTAATAAAAGTCGATGACTCTTTCCAGCCGGCTGCACTGCACACATCCTCCAAACAGCACAAAGAGGAGTATGCCACCGATGTCGCCACTGATCTGGTGGAATGCGGCCACACACTCTCCAGTCGCAGCTTCTTTTGCGTAATCATAACAAAGAAAAATGCATGTCTTGATCCAACCAGCAATGACCGATTTGCTGGCCCGCTGACCCAAAGTCTTCAGCTGGAAAGACAGCAGCAAAGCATCAGACCGCCTAAAACCTTTTGTCCTTTTAATGTAGGACTTCACTACTCTCCTCACATCCAAAGTGTGCCACTTCTTTTCCAGAGGGTGCATGGGCCTCGGGCAGAAAGTTGGTAAATGTACCTCCTCCGGCTGAGACGTTGATGACACACACTTTGGCAAGAAGGAAGAGTCGAATCCCAGCGTCAGTCTGTCCTGCTCAAATCTGCACAAATGTTCACTGACAGACAGTGCCACCAACTCTGAAACTTGCCTGGCTGAGGTGACCGCCAGCAGAAACGCAGTCTTGAAAGACAAGAATCTCAAGGAAGAATCCCGCAGTGGCTCAAAAGGCGCTGTTGTTAAGGCACTGAGCACCAGGTACAAATCCCAGGCAGGAAACCAATGCCTGGTTGGAAAAGACATTAAAGTTGCTCCCCTCAGAAATCTCTTTATATGCGGATGTTTCGAGAAGGATTCCCCATCTGAGGTCAGAAAAGCCGACAACGCCGCCACCTGTCTCTTCAAGGTGTTTGGGCGCAAACCTTTTTCCAAGCCTTCTTGGAGGAAGTGTAAGACATGGGAGACCTGTACCTCCACCACATCAAACTTGCTCTGTCCGCACCATTTCTGAAAAGCCTTCCAAGTTCTATTCTATATTCTCTGAGTGGTCTTCCGTCAGGAACCCAACATAGTGCGGACCACATTATCCGCATATCCCTGGCTCATTAGAAATTTCCGTTCAATCTCCATGCTACCAGACTCAACCATTTGGGGTCCACATGGGCCACTGGACCCTGGGTAAGTCTGCCCTCAGCAGTAACCTCCATGGCAGTGCCTGTGCCATTTGCAACAGCATCGGAAACCACGGTCTCCGTGGCCAGTAAGGTGCTATCAGAACCACTGATGCCTTCTCTGCTCGGATCTTTGACAGAACTTTCTGCAAGATCCGCATCGGGAGAAATGCATAGTGCACGCCCGGCGGCCATTTCACTGACAGAGCATCATGTGCCTCCGCACCTCTGCTTCCATCTATTGAAAAATGTCTTTTCAACTTGGCGTTTCCACCAGAAGCGAACAAGTCCACCTGTAACTGACCAAAAACAGCTGTCACAGTGTGAAAAACTTCCACACTGAGAGACCATTCTCCCGGGTGCAGCCAATTCCTGCTCAAGTAGTCCGCTTGTGCATTCATTTCTCCCTTCACGTGTACTGCCGTGAGTGAGCTCAGATGTTTCTCTGCCCAGCGGAACAATCGGGTGGATTCTTCTACCAAAGGCACCGAATGTAGACCGCCCTGTTTGCAAATGTAAGCTTTTACCATCATATTGTCCGTGAATATCTTCACGTGACGCAGTTTCACTAGCTGCAGAAACCGCTGCAGCGCCAAGCGGACAGCTTTCAACTCTAGGTAGTTTATGTTGGGCCACTTCTCTGAAAGCATCGAAATACCTTGTAGTGAGTACTCTTCGCAGTGCGCACCCCAGCCACGGAGACTGGCATCTGTTGTTACATGCACCATGCTGTGAATGTGAATGGGAATTCCTGAAGCCACCTTCCTCTCCTTCAGCCACCCGGAGAGTTCTTCCCGAACTTGCTGTGTCAACGCCACCTGATAATGTCTCTTTACCGATATGGCCAACTGGTGTCACATCAGTAGCCTTTGCAGAGATTTCACGTGGAAACTTCCCCACTGCACCAGCTGCGTGGAAGATACTAATATCTCCAACAGCCTTGCCAATCGCATCAGATCCGCTGACTTGCATTGCTGCAATTTGGCTGTTTCCTGCCTCAATTTCACTAGCCTGCCCTGAGAAAGGAATAACCTCCCCTTCGAGGTGTCTATCCATGCTCCCAAATGCGTGAGCATCCTGACTGGACTCAACATACTCTTCTTGAAATTGAGAAGGACACCGTAGTCCCTCAACGTCTGGATTGTTAACTCTACATCCTTCCTCAACCTGAATTCTGAGCCCACTTTCAGCAAGATATCGTCCAAATATGGGTACAGCTGTACCCCCTGCACCCTGAGAAACGCTATCAGTGGCACAAACACTGTCGTGAACACTCGTGGCGCTGATGCAAACTGAAAGGCAGAGCCTTGAATTGGTAGTGACAGTCCTGGTAATGGAATCTCAGGTACCTCCTGTCCTCTTTGCTCATGGGGACATGTAAATATGCCTCCTTGAGATCTATGGAAGCCATAGAATCCCCCGGAGACAAATTCTCTTTGATTGTCTGTAGAGTCTCCATCTTGAACTTTCTGTATTCCACGAAAGTGTTGAGGTACCTTAGATTCAAAACTGGTCCATACTTGCCATTGGGCTTGGGGACGACAAAAAATGTCAAATAAACCCCTAAGAATTCCTGATCCTTCGGAACGTTTTCCACTGCTCCTATTTGTAGCAAGTGATAAATCTCCTGTAGAACAATTTGTTGCTTGACCTTGTCCTTTGATAATGGGGATCGAAGAACTCTGTCTTTCGGTCTCGTATGTAAATGTATTTTGTAACCCTGGGTCACTACCTGTAGAACCCAACGATCTGATGTTACTCGAGACCATCTGTGTCCGAAAGACAGAAGTCTTCCCCCACTGACTGGCGTTGATAGTCAGTATTGAGGTTTCCCTCGCTTGGATTTCCAAGCTTTCCTTGTCCTTGCCTGGGATATTGGAATTGTCTATTGACAATTGAACTGATTTCTTTGTCTCTTCCATTGATATCTACCCGATCTGTACTCAGAGCCTCTTCCAGAGAAACTGTACGATCCACCTCCTCGAAAGGAGTAGTTTGAGCCTCTGAAAGCTCTTTTATCTACCCTTTTCCTCTGCAAAGTGGGAATTACCTGTTTCTTCTCCTTAGTCTCAACCAAGACCTTCTCCAACGCCTTTTCTCCAAATAAAAGTTCTCCCTGAAAAGGGACAAAGGCCAAATTATTGTGAGACTTCTGGTCTGCCTCCCAGTGCCTTAACCACAAGGAACACCTTGCAATTGTTAACAAATTTATATTTCTTGCTGGAAACGCGGTGGCATCATGACCAGCATCAGCTACATATTTTAACACTCTCTGAATTCTCTCTACCACTTTCATTAGTTCTTGCACACTCAAATCCTGGGAATCTAAAATATCTTGGGACCAGAGAACCCCCGCTCTTGCAAACATAGAAGATGCCACTGAAGCTTTTATCACTAAGGATGCTGCTTCATGAGCTCTTTTCAGAGAAGTCTCTGCTCTCCTCTCACCTACCTCCTTTAGTTGTGTGTCTCCTTCCCTGAGAACAACGGCCCCCGAGACCAACCCCGCAATCGGGGCATCCACTGTTATTAGACCTTTCTTTCCCCACTGTCATAGTTTGCATGCTGTTACTATTCTTTATCTGGCTATCACTTGTTCTTTCCACCTGCTCCATTCGCCTTCTCTTTGAAGGTGGCTGGTTAAATTCATTATCCGCCATGTTGGATTCCTGGCCTATAGGCCATGTTTGCAAATTCATTGGATTAAAAAGTGTTAATTGATTCTGATAATTTGGATTTGATAAATTCATTAAATGACACATAGCAAGTTGACTGTGCAAATCATTTGAGGGGAAATTCACTGGCGGCAGCTGCGATGGTAAAATTGTTTGTAATGGTGATCGTACAGCCTCATTTACCATCTGCTGTATTCCCCCCTTAAAATCTCTCGTCGCGTGAGGCAGTGGAGCCTGGCCAGGGCCCCACTGTGACTCACATGCTGCGGCCTCCGTCTCTCTGCCCCGAGTGGGCGCCGCATCTATCCAGCTGGACAGGAATTGTTTGATCTCCGGCGGTATCCCCCATTGCTCTCGGAACGAGAAGCACGGCTTGGCCGCACGCTGCTGCGTAATGGCGGACGTCTGCTCCCTTTCTGGTGCCACAACTCCACCTGTGATTGGGTGAGTCTACTTAAGTCAACTGAGCTGCAGCTCCGCCCCTTAAACCTTCCTCAGATGCTTCTGAGGCCTTGCTGGAATCACGCGGTGCCATCTTAGAATGTCCGATTTCAAGATGGCGCCCGGAACTCTCCACCGTAAGTTTCTGCATCGTTTCCGGCACCTTCGGGAGCTTCTTACTGCTCCTGGACTTGTCAGATTTCTTTCCCTTCTTTCCCTTATCACCCTTATCTTTTGAAATCACCTTATTACTTTCCACAGCCCTGGCTGACATTTTTATCTCTTCCACTTCACTCTCGTTTGAACTTAGGAATATTTTCCTTAAGTCCACAGAGTGATCCTCCTGCAGCCCCTTCTGCGGTTTGGGTCTGTCACCAGAACTGCCCACTTCATTGTCCGTGACCCGCAGAGTTGCGGTTTTCTGGATGGTATGGTGTTTGATCTTGTTTATTCCCTCGTCCGTGACCCACTGACTAGCGGTTTTCTGGACGGGTTGTTAGCTGCCCTTGTCCGAGCCCTCCATCACTGCGGTGCTCCAGACTGAGTCACCAGAAGCCGCTCCAAGTCCGTTGTTCGCGGACATGTTGTTTAATTCTGATCCTGCCTGGTAAGTACTTTCCCCCTAAAACACTTTCCTAAACTGATGAAAAACCCCGGAGAGGAACAGAAAGGCATCCAGCTGATTTGCAGGAGAAAAACAAACTGGCTGGAGAGGGACTGGAGCAGTTAACTGTTCTTTTGATGTGGCACGTGGACAGCTCCTGCATTGGCTGGCATGAGGATCACAACCCATGTGTAGTGGATTGCTCCTCCTGTCAGCCCGAGAATGAAAGGGAGCAGGAGGAGGAGAATTGGGGGGAGAAGGTACACGCGCCTCATGAATAATCAAATTCACAAAGGTCAAACCCGTGAATGTAGAGGGGGAACTATGCTGCACTAAGAAGACTAATCTTAAATATTTTAGAGCAAGTGGTTATTCTCCAGTAAATATTAAAGCCATATCCTAATCAAAAAGAATGTGAACAATAAAAGTAGCTTTTAAAAGTGTTATGACACAGTCTTTAAGTTTAGCTTGAGGGTGGCATAAGCTGCATTGCATCCCTACCTGATACACATTGGAAAGTTTTTAAAAGTGATAACAGTGACAATCCCATGAATTGGCTAGTCATTGTTACTCACATGCCATTCTAAAAAGTTTCAAACATGTATCAAGTAGGGATCTGATACAACTGATTAAAATATTTTGTTCAACTGAAATAGTTGAGGATCTTTTTAAAAAGTTGTACTTTTTCAACAAATAAATAAAACACAAGCTTTATTGCTAGCTGTCAGTTTAGGAAAGGCATTCCCACCTTTCTTCTAAAGAAAGACTTTAGCTCCTAAAGAAAGATTTTACCTAGATTACTCTAAAATGACTCCTGCTGTGACATGAATATGCATTAAATAAAAATTAAGAAAGGTACAATCATTTGTACTCAAAACAAAACCTTTGTAGATTTAAAATACAGATAAATCCACTGATGGACAAAAAGCGATTCAACTGAACTATGATTCTTAAACTTGGTGACTACCTTCACTGAAGTATTGTTATAAAGAATTCCAACATTTTTAATCCATTCCTCCATATACAACTCCATCCTACAGCATTCCTTCAAACAGAATTAAACTATGAAATACTGACTTGTTTGAGGATGAAGCACTTGGAAACTTTGGGGAAAGCCTGTAATCCCAATGTTGCCTTCAGTTTTTCAAAGAGTCCCCTCATTTCCTTCCGACGCCGACGTTCATTTGCTGTATGTGTCTGGCGGTAATTAGCAAAGGCTTCTTCTGCATTCTTTGGCTTTTTATTTGAGGACTCAGATTGCTGCAAAAAGGAGAAAAGGCCTATAGACATTTAAAAAATGAAACATGCATCTCAAATAGTGACCACTATGATTATAACTATGTATCTGGGCATGGTTCTGTTCTCCAACTAAGCAGACCTCTGAAGAAATTATGGTTGAAGAGCTACCTGATGTTCGAGATGATATATGAAAAATGATGGAGCCATACAAAGAACTGGGGGAACAGCTTATATTTCACAACAGGGATGAGAAGTATTAACATAAGATCTAAACATGACATACATGCAGTACTTGCAGCAGAAATACTTAGTCTATTTGGCAAATGCTTCACAATTCCGGAGCATGTAATAGTGGAAACCTAGTAGATATGGAACTCACCTGGCCTTAGGTCTAATTTTTTGAGCCAGGGAGCTGTCACCAGTGCAACAACAGAGAGGAAAGGCAGGAATGCACACAAGTTTCTACAACAGCAACTCTATGGCCCTTCTTCCCTGTTTTCATCCTGTTATCTCACTGCCTCCTGCTGTCTGTGTTACTTGTAACATGCACTCCAAGCTGGGTATTAGTACAGTATGGCAGCAGCAGATGCCAAAGAACTAACTTTGTTTCTCTACTTTTCACCACTCATGCTCCAGAGTACCGTCACTCATTCAGACAAAATCATATAGAAGTCTTACTAGATGTTATGGAGAGAGGAAGAACACACAATGGGTTTTACATTTAGGCAACAGCAGGTGTCAGGTATTGTTTAGCCCTTATAGAGAATGCACATGTAATGTGCATGTCTGGATTGACAATATACCTAGTGAAGACAAATATGAATAAGCATGTATTACCTTAGCAGTTTTGGCCATCATCTTGTTAGAATGGTCACGATCAAGATGCCTAAAGAATAAAAACAAACTGATTTTGTCATGAGGATTTCTAGTCAGTCTTATCTAAAAGCTCGGATAAATATACAATACAGGCATGTACAACAAGTACCTAAAAATGTAATTAACCAGATTAAATTAGGGAAACCAAAAAGTAAGGGACAACTCACTACAAAAATGACAATGGAACAGACAGTAAACACTAAAACAATTCTACAAACCTTGGATTTCTATTGTAAATCTTAATTTTTCACTTTAATGTGAGTGATATTTTCATCTATCTCTTTTAAGAATCAATTTAACAGCTAACTCAAATTCCTTAGAACAGTTTATAATAAAAAATGCTCCTTTGCTCAAGAGAAGACACACGATTTTTCACCAAACTTTGAATATTCTAAAATTGATTTCAACCTGATTGTCAAGCCTTCTATATGTGGATAACTGAGCCTGTACACTAAAATCCAGTCCAAAACAACATGGGCAGTCCACTCGCATAAACACACCTTGACAGGAAAATGGGAAAAATGGGAAACTGTAGTTTGAACAAACTATGGAAGTTTTATGTAAGAGGCAGGTATGAAAAGGAAATGATGATACAGAGGGATATGTTCATTTTGGTCAACTTCACAGTTAATTAGATCAAAATTATTAAATCTGAATCAAGCCAAGCCTGGATTCTTTTGATTGATTTGAACAATTTAACCCATGTTTGCAGAAAAACAAACAAACGATGGGCTAAATCCAGTGTGGACAGTTTCAGCAGAACTCTCCTCCCATCCTCATTTCAGGTTGTTTAAATCTAGCTTTGGGGAATTTCCGAAACTCTACTTCCAGTTCCGGGGATGAGAAGAAGGATGCCTACCATCCCATCATTCTGTCAGTAATACATCATTATGGAATACTGTCCAATAATATTTTTAATGTAAGCTTACAATTGTTTAGAAAGTAGAGCATGGGCAGCTGTAGCCTTCAGGCGAGCTATATTAATTTTCTCTGAAAGTTCCTCTACAGTCTCAATGTCCACATTTTCCTCAACTCCACTTGATTCACTTTCATCCTGGAATAGAATAATAAAAAAGTGAAGGTTCTCTAGAGAAATCACAGACTAAAATTTAAGTTTAAAAATTAAATCAGAAGTAAATCCCTCCCCAGAAACATCTGTATTTTTAAGAAATAGTAATACAATTCTGAAATTTTCCCTAATGCATATACTAAACTGCTAAGATTGCATAAATATTTTTTTTAATAAAGAAAAAAATGCTGTTATCAAAACAAATCTAAATTGCTACAAATCTGACACAAAATCCTTCAGTGTATACAGTGGACTTTCTGTATCTGTGTGGTTTTTGTTCCAGGATCCCTGTGAATACCAAAACCTGTGAAGGCTCACATCTCATACTATCCAATAGCAACAATGTGCATATGGACACTTCAGTGTGTCCGTATTCACATCACTGCCATTTCAGGTACAGCATGTGATGCTCCACGTTAGCTCAAAGTCACAGATGCAGAAGTCACAGGTAAGGCAGGTCCCCTGTAATTCTGACCACAATCACATTCACAAAGTCACATGATGTGGTGCCCCATTTATGGAAATTCCTGCTCTTGCAGATCTGTTGATGTTTCCCTTCTACCACCAAATCAAAATAGGGCTCTTTAGTAAAGCCCTGGAGCCTAATTTATTTTCTTCCAAAAGGTACATATACATGGTTTTAACTGCTTTATCATTTTAGCTATTTTAACCTGTTTTAACCTGTCAGTCTGTTTAATTTTTTTGTTTTATATCCCTGTTAAACTGTTTAAATTGTATTTACTCATATATTCCATAACAGAAGATGGGATATTCTTCATCTTCTCCTTCATCATCCTCATCCTCCTCCCCTCTAGAAATATTCTGTTTGCAAAACCAACAATGGTTTATACTGAAAGAAATTATAATGATGGGGAAGGGTGATCTCAACATTATTTTACGAAAGCCTTCTCAGGAAAGAAAAATTATCAAAGGCTCAATGGATTCTTGAAGTGGCTTCTACCAAAAATTTAAAGACATCCTGTTCTGTTGGATACATAGAAGCTTACTGATTCATGATTCAAGTTCCCAGATGATATCTAGAAAACCAGAGGACCTCCCTACCCAAATAAAGACTTTACCATTCCAAATCTTTTTAAAGACAGTGTCCTCCTTCTTGAGGTTTTAAATTAAAACAAAACCAGAAACACGACAAAAGAATCAACTTATTTTCCTTCCATAATGTCTCTTCTATTCAACCAATTTAGAGGGGAAAATATATAATTTAATAATTTGCCAAGACTTGAGTTCTGTGGCATTCTAGGTTTTACACTCATTCCGCAATATATTGCTAACCTTATTTCCACCTCCATCGGCCTTTGTCTTGCTCTTCTACCTTCTTCTTCTTTCATCATCATCATCATCATCATCATCGCTAATGATAATTTCTTACCCATCTCTCTCTGTGGATCTGCACCATCAGCATATCTGGGAAAAGTCTATTCCTTCCCCCTCACTTTGCTCTCATGAGCTCTCACCCTGCTTCACTAGGAAAATATATAATGCAGAGTTGGAAATGACACAGAGAGCTGGGAGTGAGAGAAAAAGTGTGATACAGGTATATTCTGATGCAAACAGAAAGGGAGAGCAGGGGGAACAGCATCTTCCTGGATCTGCTGATGGAGCTTCGTCTATCAGAGAATGAATATAACTGGATCCTAGTTTCTCGTGTGTATCAATATGTTGGTAGAGAGTGAAAAGAAAAAAAAAATAGATGAGTGCCAAAACTAACAGATTGCTAAATGAGACCCCATGTTTCTAAACCTGACAGTTACCAGATGTGTTGGACTGAAAAGGACCAAAAGAATACTTTTGAAACAAAATGTGCCCATAAGGTCAACAGTGACAACTTCCATTCTCTGTAGATCTCAGTGTGCCCCCAAACGAATGGTTCAAGTAATGTACTACCTGATAGGGAACCAACTAATTAAATAATTTCATTAGTGTTGATTATAATAAATTAATTTTCCAGCTTGTAATGTTTAACACTATTAATTTTCAAACCTAATGTTTGTTTTGCTCTTGTCATTACTATTAGTTAATAGTACTTAGTATTAGTTAATAGTAATAACAAGAGTTTTTTATATCCAGCATTTTCTCCAACACTGGGCATCAAAGGGGCTTATACATAAAAAGATTACAATTAAAAACATACAAAAAGTCAGCATTAATATAAAGGATCAGATTGCTTACCTGTAGACGTGGTTCTTTCAGAGGTCATCTGTGCCCTCACACAATGGGTTTTCACACCTGTACAGAGACCCTGCCGGAATGTTCCAGAGCTGAGTAGCTTGGCAGTAACCTCACCCTTTCTTGCATGCCATGCATGATCCAGCTCACCAAGCTACCTTCCCCTCAGTTTTAGAGTCCACCAAAAGAACAGGGACCTGAAAGAGGGGAGGTAGGAAGAGACTGTGTGAGGGCACAGACCACCACCCAAAGAACTACAGTTCTTCATGGTCTCTGTGCCTCACACAATGGGTTGCAAAGCCTACCTGAGGAAGGCAGGTCAGGTCATTGTAGAGTAGATGACACTGTCACTGTAGGTCACTATAGGATAGATGACAAAACTGCACATCTGAAGGGAGCATCCCCCCGGCTCTGCTATAGTCTATAGTGATGAATAAAGGTAAGTAGTTGCAAGCAGGTAATAGTTCTGCACAAGTCTCATAATGGAATCACTCATGAAATAGCAGTTGAAGAGGAGACAGCTTTCACAGAGTGTGCTCTCAAAGAAGCCAGGATTGGCTGAGCAGCAAGTTTGTATAATAGATGAATGGTCTCCATTACCCATTTTGAAAGGCATTGAGCAGACACCTTGTGGTCCTTATGACGACCACTGTACCATACAAAGAGATTGGTGGATTGGCAGAACACTGATGTCCTCTGTATATTCAAAAATAGAGCATGGCACACATCCACGGAATGAAATGACCTTTCCAGGGGTTTAGTAGCCTATGAGTAGAATGTTGGCACTATAACATCTTGTGACAGGTGAAACTTTGAGACCACCTTCGCGAGAAAAAGGGTGTAGAACTATTTTCTCATGATGGAACACCAAGAAAGCCTTGTCACAATGCAGAGCAGCTAGTTCTCCAGGATGACGAGCCGAAGTCACCACAACTAGAAAGACAGTTTTGAGGGTCAGCAGATACTCATCCACGGTTGTTAGTGGTCCAAAGGGATGTTGCATCAACTGTTACAAAACCAAAGATAGTGACCAGGGAGATAATGGTGGAGACACTAGTAGAAAGAGGTGAGCCAATCCCCTTAAAAATTTCTTTACCATTGGATCCATGAAAAAAGTGCATGGAGAATGATCAAGTGGCTGATGGGCAACTACTGCCACAAGGTAGAACTTAACTGATGAAAAGGACAAGACTTCCTCCTTCAGAAACAAGAGGAAGTGAAGCACTGTTGATGCATCACTGGTGATATTAATTCTGATCTGGCAGTTGCAAATTCACAGAATTTCCTCCATTTGTACAGACAAGGCTTCTTCATCGAGTTCTTGCAAGAAATTTGTAAAACCACTTGCAATCTGGGAGAGCCTAGTGAGTTATCTTCCACATGGACAGGCACAGTAGAGGTATATCTGAGTGGAGAATGCAACAGTTAGAATGAGAGAAAAAATCTCACTTGCAAAGGGACAGGAATGTGGTGACCACATGATATCTCTAGAAGTGGACCAAATCACAGCTGTCTGGGCCAAAAGGGGACAATTAGAATGGCATTGAGCAATCTGTGTTGAGTTTGGCTATCACCTACCTCAGGAAAAAAAAGGGTGGAAATAGGTAAAGTAGCCAGCCTGTCCATTGAAAGAGAAATGCATCTCCTAGAGACCATTTGGCAGTGCCTGCTATGAAGCAGAAACAAGGACATGTTGGCTTTGTTGTGAAAAGGTCTGAGTTTCCCAAGCCATGATCATCGGATAAACTTGGTGACACAGGGACCACTCATGTTGAACAGTGCTGCACCATAAGGGTGTCCACAAGGACACTGCTTATTCCCACAAGATGAATGTCTACTGGATATATGGCTTTCTATGTGCACCAACCCTAAGTGAGTGGCTAGATACAGCAGGGTGGTGGAATGAGTGCCCCTTGATGTTTGATATACTAAACTGTGATCATGTTGTCCAAAAACCACCTGTACATTTCCCAAGAGGAGTCTCTCAAATGATCAAAGTGACTTCAGAACCACCAATAGCTTCAGTGCATTGATATGAAGATCTCCCTTGTGACAAGACCAATGGCCCTGTGCAGTAACTGTACTGCAGTGTGTGCTCCAGCCTGTCAGTGATGCATCGGTGGTTATCATCATGGGTTGAGCCAGTGTGAACAGCATGACCAACTGTAGATTGTGAAGAGAAGTCCACCAAAGCAGCAGTTCTTCCACAGCAAGAGGGACAGTTTGTGTGTCGATTGTCAGTGAGAGGACCAATGTGTCTGAGAAACCAATACTGGAGCATATGTAACTTGAGACAAGATAGGTAAGGGTTGTGGTGGCTACCATGAGGTTCAACAAATGGCTGAATACGAAGGCCTGGGCTGATGGAGGATATTGAAGACAGAATCCCATAGTGAGAGCTTGCTGGATTGGGAGAAAAGCTCTCTCTCAGCTAGAGTCCACAGTGGTGCCAATGGATTCTATGAGGCAAGCTCGCTGCAACACAGACTTCCTTAGGTTGATGTTGAGACCCAACCACTGAAGAAGACAGAGAGAGAGTGAGGTGCAAGTCTTCATACAATTCACCCTTGCAGGATGCCACCAGAAGCCAGTCATCAAGGTAAGAATAGGCTATGACACCATGAGTCCTGAGGAAGGAGCTCACCACTACCAAATACTTGGTGAAGATTCAAGGAGCAGTAGAGAATCTGAAGGGTAGTACTTTGTATTGGTACAGGTCTTCCCTAATTGCAAAATGAAGGCACTTCCTGTACTTAGGGCAGGTGGCAATGTGGAAATAAGCATCCTGTAGGTCTATCAAACTGAATCAGTTTCCTCTTCTCAGAAAGCGTATAATGGATGCCAACATTACCATCTTGAATTTGCAAGGACAGATATATTTGTTTACACCATAAAGATCTAAGATGGGATGCAGGCCACCATGTTGTTCTGGAATTATGAAAATAACAGGAAAAGAACCTGTCCCTTCTACAGTGAGGAGGAGCTTGTCAACAGTATCCCTGAGTAATAAATAGGACATCCATCTCCCCCAAAAGGGCTGGGTGCAGGGGAGTAGAGAGAAATACTCCAACAGATGGAGTACCTGAGAATCTCAATGGCGTAGCTAGACAAACTAAGGTAAGTACCCAAGAGTCTGTGGTGATGTTCAACCAGGAGGAATAATGGAATAATAGGTATGGATGGAAGCATGGTAAAGATGGAGTCCTGCTGGATGAGTCAAAATTGAGACTTGATGGTAGATACCATTTTTTTTTAAATATTGTTGGTGATGCTGTTTGAAAGAACAATGAGTCAAAGAAGATGGTAGAGAAAAAGGGCACATGGTCTGGATGGAGATTTGGATTGGTGAAACATGGAAAACAAGTCTCCTCCAAGAGGAATGGCTGTGCTGCTGGTAGTGCTGCTGACCAAAGTGCATCTTTTTAGCAGTGAGTCTGGTCTTAGGGAGATGTTCCATAGACTCATTGGTGGAAGAGTGAAATAATCCTTGGCCATCAAAAGGGAGGTCCTCTATGCACTTCTTGATGCCCTCTGTGAGCCCTACTGAACAGACTCAAGCATACTGTCGAAGTTCAACTGCACTTGCCATAACTTATGCTGTGTACTCCACAAACTGGCATGAGGACTGAATCTGTTGTAAAGCAAATGATTCAGCCTTCTGGTGGAACTGGAGTGCAGCCACCCTCTATTCCTCTGACAAAAACAGGATGAATGGTAACATTTCATCCCGATGAAACCTCTGGTAAGCAGCCATAAATGCTTGCATGTTAGCAACCATTGAGAGCAGCTGAAGAGTACAGTTTTCTTCTGGAGAGGTAAAGTGGCTTGCCCCTGCTGACTTGTGGAGCAGAATGTATCTTTTTATCAGCCTTGGTTTGTGGCATCTCCACCACAACTGAATTTGGTGCAGGGTGGCTGAACAGACAGACAATATCTTGCTGATGTATCTTACAAAGTTTCTCTAAAGGCCTGGGTGGGGGTGGCAGAGAGGGAGGCTGCACCCATGCTTGCTTAATGCCTTTTTGTAAAGTAGGCAAAAAAAGGTGATTACAGCTGGGAAAGGCACCTGGGTGTCCACAATGTGAAAGACTAGATCAGACACCAGAGCTGGCAGAGTGGGACATCAAGGCCCATCAATTCGGCCATGCACAATATAATTTCGGCATATTGCTTAATGTCCTCGGGGGGCCTCTGGTGTGGTATCCTCCACCACTGTAGGAGGAGAAGGTGTAGAAGGTCTCAGGGAACCGTGGGAGCAGAATCAGTCATAGTCAGATTTGGATGACAATGATGGTGGTGCCTGAAGATCAGAGACAGATAAGAGTGAGTCTACCTGTTGTGGAGGTACCAGAGGGAGGACTGATGGTATCGATAGTGGGAGTACTGAGACAGAAGTAGGTGCAACGCAGTGACAGGAGATGGAGGAGATTCTGACACTGTTGCAGCAGTCTGAGGTGGTGGTGATAGAGAACCTGAGGCAGCCTCTGATGGAAGATACTTGAAGGTACTGAAGTGACACATGATATGGAGGTAGTAGAGGAGCAGGTAGAGAAATCTGAGTGAAAACCCACTACCAACTTTCCGGTGACTGAGTCTGAGAGTGATATGGTGTACAAGATCGAGACTGAGGATGTGTCCTCTGAGGCCAAACCTGTGAAGACAAGGAGCCTGAACGCAATCAGAACTGAGAACAGTATCAACTCACCAACCTCCGGGGTAACTGATATTGGAAACCACGGGAATGGTACCAATTACAATACAATGTAAAGCAGGATCCTTCCATAGGTGTTCCTGTCAGTATCAATCGAGATATGTCCTCATGAAGCCCATTTTCTCTGTATGGTGGTCTTAAAGAAGCACAGGATCACTTGCAGTAGAAGGGAGAACAGTCTCAGCTGTGAGGTGTGTGTCGACCCACAGTAGGAAGTGGAGCTGGACTTGAGGGGGACTCTTGCTGTGAAACAGTCCATGAACACTACTCAACAAAGGAACACAGCCAGCAGAACTGACTCATTTGGTGGGCAAACTGAGGGGAAGACAGCTTGGTGGGCTGGAACATGCACAGTATTAGGGTTCTCACTAAGCTACTCAGCTCTGGAACATTCTGACAGGGTTTCTGTGTAGGCACAAAAATCTATTCTGTGAGGCACAGAGACCATGAAGAAGTATTAAACTATTAACCATATTTAAAAAATACATTCTGAAAAGATTTAAAAGTTAAACAGTACAATTTAAAACAATACAGTACTTACAGCCCTTTCTTAAAAACCTTCACTTCTAAAAGCCTGTCTGAATAAAAAGTCTCCACTTGCTGATGCAAAGACAGCAAGGAGGGGACCCTTCTAGCCTCCCAAGGGAGGGAGTGCAGAGGCAGCAGCTGAAAAGGCCCTCTCTCCTGCTCCAATCAACCATACCTGTGAAGGTGGTGGAACTGAGAGAAGGGCCTCTCCTGTGGATTTCAGGGCCTGAGTAAGGTCATCATAGGAGAACAGTTCCAAGCTCTGCCAGTGGACACGCAGTTGGAAAATTACTACAAATACTCCAAGCTCAGAGTCCTACTTTTGGGAGTCACTGTATTTTTTTAGCAATGAATCAACATAAGGCTATGTAACATTTTCAAATGTTTAACATCACATTCTGAAATCCAGGTTGACTAGCAACTGAGATTTTGTCACTGCTGGGTATAATTTTCTCAATGCTGTAACTTAAGGTAATTTACGGTAATCTTATTAAAATATATCTGAGTAAGTAACCTACTGTGATCTTATTCAAGCTATTTTATTCTGTGAGCAATCTTTTTAATATAAAGTCTTAAGATACTCACCATTGTTTCAACATTTACTACATCTTCACTTTGATAGCCAGATATTTCATCAACCGTGTCATCTGCAGAATCATCTGTTTTTTCCTCTTTTTCTGTATCATCCATGGTAATATCAATAATCAGTGGAGAATCCTTTCTGTGAGGGCTGGTTTTCAGGGTATTTTGTTGCACACATTTAGCAATTTTTTCCACATGCTTATTGGCATCCATGATACTTTTGTTTTCTGAAGTAACTAACTGCCCAGATATTTTATTTACTTGAGTGAGATTAGTTATTTGGTTTTCTTCTTGAATACCAACAGCATCTTTCACATGCCTTGAAGTCTTATTGTTCTCTTGAGAACTAGTATTTCTGCTAGATAAAAATTCCTGACCATTGTCCAAATATTTGTTTGCTGATGTGCTGTCATGTACTTTCACACTAGTGATCTTAGGCTGCTCCCTCATTTCTTCCCTCTTCCTCTCAGTTACCACAGAGGTATCCTTTTCCTTCATTCTGCCGCCTAGTGGTATTGGTACTGGATCTTGAGTTTCCCACAGAAGAGGTTTAATCTTCTTTGGTAGCTTCTTTGTAGAATTCATGTTTAGCCCTTGTTCATTCTGGAGCCATTCAGTAATCATTCCCCTTTCTGTATCTAACTGTGTCTGCTCAGTTTCTTCTGTATCAGCAGCTGGGTTTTGTGCTTGGTCAGAGTGTGTTTGCTCTTCACGTGAACTTTTTAACTGTTCAGCTCTTTTCTCTTCTAATGTATTACGTGTAAGAACCGCAGTCTGACTGCATCTCTCAGGTATAATCTGAGACCTACATAAAACTTTGTCTTGAGTATCTTTGGGATTTTTAACATGCTTCTTTTTAGCTGTTACTTGTTTTTCCTTACATTTTTGGTCCTCACTCAGACAGATAGGATCTGATGATACAGCAGCATCTGTTGATAAATGAAGCATAAGTTTTGCATTTTTGTTGGCTCTCTCCAATGTATCACTATTCTGGTCACATATAACCTCTGCAGAATGGGACTCTGACTGATTGGCTGGCAGCTTATTTTCTTTTGATTCCATGGTCCCCACAACCTGTGAACAAGTTGTGTTTTCTTCTAATTTAACGCTCCTGAATTCATCATTCTTAATCTCAAGGGAGGCAATTTGTTTCATGATGGCACTTGGAATGTTCTTCTTCCCTGGAAACTGAAGCAAGGCGAAGCTGCCAGACTGAAGAGAGATCAGATTATCTGTATTGTTTGGTTGCCCACTAGCGCTACATTTTATTTTAGAATCTGAATTCTTCTGAGTAGGAATACTTTTTATTCCTGAAGGAGAAATTCTCAATGTCAGAGTTCCAGTTTGGGAGACTGGAACAAATACTGATGAAGTGACAGGTACAGCTTGGGTAGCTGAAACAGGACATACAGGCACTGATGTAATAGCCTTCAGTGTACAGTTTGTGGTAGGAGGTATGGACAAAGCAGAAGCAGCCTCAGTTGTAGAGAGAACAGGTGTGGCAGAAGATGGCATAGCCAACATCAAAGGAACATCAGCCATAGGAGGCACAGATAAAATGGAAGAGTCCTCATTTGCAGCAGGTGCAGGCAGAGTAGATGGGCCCTGAGAGGTAGGAAACACAGGCAAAACTAAAGATCCCTCAGTGGCAGGGGGCTCAGGCAAAACAGAATGGGCTTCAGTGACAGGCAGCATGAAAGGAGCACTAGTAATATGTGGCACAGACAAAACTGAAGGGCCCTCAATGGTAAGTTGCTTGGGCAGAGCAGAAAGGGCCTTAGTAGGAGATGTAGGTAGAGTGGGAGGTGGGTCAGGCAATACTGAAGGTGCATCACTGGTTGAGGGTACAGACACAACTGAAAGGCTTTCAGCAGTAGGAGGCACAGATGTAGACAAAGGGGACATGGGCAGTAAAGATGTATCAGAAGTACAGGGCACAGATGAATGTGAAGCAGCTCTCATTGCAGGGGGCGTGGAAGCAACAGCCGGAGGCAAAGATGTTGAAGGAATTTCAGTGGAAGTTGTTGTACTGGGTAATAGCGAAGTAGGTGTGGTGGTTGAGGTCCCAGACAAAACAGAAGCAATCTCTGAGGTTGTGCATTCAGAAACAGTAGGATTCATAGATAAAACTGAAGTACTTGTGGTAGCTGGAGTCACAGATGAAATAGGAGAGGTCTGGCATACCGATGTTTCAGGAGCCTTAGAGGGTGTGGGCAACCTGATTCCCACAACAGATCCTGTAAAGAAGTGAAAATTATTTCCATTCCTTCCCCACATATCCAAATTTTTGCTCAACTAAAGCAACTTTATACTATACATGAGAGCCAGCATGGTGTAGTGGTCTGAGTGTTGGACAATGATCCTAGAGATCAGGATTCAATTCCCTGCTCAGTCATGGAAACCCACAGGGTGATCTTGGATGTGTCACACACTCTCAGTGCCAGAAAACCCCATGATAAGTTCACCTTAGGAATGACTTGAAAACACACAATAAGTGCTATACATAGTTTATCAACTTCAGAGTGGAGGAAAAGCCGCCAAAGGTTTGAACACACTAGAACAGAACTAGATATGAACGGCAATTTTCTCAAAAATGGTGGTTACCTCTCTTGCAGGAAATCAAAACAAAAGCTAGGAAATAAATACGGCATCATGGAAAATGGAAACAGATCTTCCTAGACAAGTAGTCTAGGAAGAAGTAGTAGCTGCAGGAAGATCTGATATAATTGTAATTTTATAAAATCATAACTTAAAAATACCACTAAATCCAACACTGTACTGGGGGTCACCAGAAACTTTCATCTCTTCCCCCGTGCGGCCCCCTCCATGCCACATGAAAACTAACTCTTCCCAGACTTCCTGAACTGGTTGAGAGTGAGGTACAGTGGAGACAGGGAATTAACCCTGCTTGATTCTTTTGGATTTCCTCAATCCAGCAGTTGGATCCTGTGCAGATATGTTTAAGCTGTGGTGCACAAGAATACTAATACAACTATCAGCAAAGACAGTAACTTAAGACAAACGGAGCGGCAAAGGAAGCACAAGCAAAGGAGAAGGGCTTCAGTAGGTTGTAAAGTAGGGGTGTCAAACTCAATTTCATCTTGGGCCGCATCAGCATTACGGTTGCCCTCAAAGGGCCAGCTATATCTGTAAGACTATATAAATGTATCTATTATTTTATCATATTAAATAATTGCCTCTGCATTCGGTTATTACTGGTTTTTAAATTGCCTTCCCTCTGCATCAACTTTTCTTTTCTTGGACATTTTGGAACTATTTGGTCATAGTTTATGGTTCCTATAAGTCTGAAAAGGGACATAGAATTGGTCAGTATATCCAAAGTGTGCCACTTTCTGCTCCCCAGACCCTCTCTGTGCCTCCTTCTGCCTCCGTGCTCGCCAGGCTAGGGGAGTGCCGCAGCTACAAGAGAGGTGCAAGGGCCACATAAAATGGCCTGGCAGACCGGATTCAGCCCGCAGGCCTTGTGCTTGACACGTGTTGTAAAAGATAGTAAGAATTATGCCATCCCTGAGTATGTTACTCATGCCTTTTCTTTACATACATGTGGAAGACACTTTTTTTTCCCACAACGTGATACTAATTTACTTAGATCCCTTTTCAATCTGGTTTTGGACCCAAAACTGTCTTGCCATCCTGAAAAATGACAGGGAGGACTGGAATTAAAACTCATTCTCCTGCATATCTCACTGGTTTTGATAGTACTGACCACAGCATCCTTCCTGATAAGCTCTTTGAGATTGGGACTGTTGTCACTTTCATGCAGTTGGTCCATTCTCATGACAGACTATTTGGGGGGGGGGTGCTGGAAGGTAACTGCTCAGAGTATCTGTGGCATATGGTTAAACAGGGTTCCACCTAGTCTTTTAACATCTATATGAAGTGAGGACACCACAGGAAGTGGGATGAAGTGTCGTCAGAAAGCTGACATCAGGCAGCTCCATTGGTCTTTTTCATGAAGGTCAGTGCAAAATAACTTAAAATTTATGCATACTAATAGACTGAATAATACCTGATACACTGAAACTAGGTCTAAACAAGATGGAACTGATGTGATTGATTTGCATGCCTCAAGATAGGGGGAATCAATGTATTCTGGATGGAGCTGTACTTCCCCTGAAGGACCTGCATTCCTTTTTTAAAATTTTTATAATTTATTCACAGATATTAAAATTACATTAACACATCAAGAAGAAAAAAGTATACATTATTATAATATACATTGAACATTCTCTTGTATCGTTCTACATTCTTACCCAACTTCCCCCCAAATGAGAGGCAATTAAAAAAAAACAACTCATTAATCTTTTTTCTGTCAAGCAAACTGATATAGCTCTGGTACCTGCATATTTTATCCTTATTCTCAAAAGTCAATATTCACTATCTTAATATCACCCCAAAGATTCCTGAAATATGTGATAACATCATCCCAATCTTTGTTAAATCTTTCAAAGTTATCTCCTCTTAACACATAAGTAAATGTGTCCATCTGCATCACATCAAATAACTTCATCTCCCAATCTTCTATTGAGGGAAGAGTTACGACCTGCATTCCCAGATCTCAAGTTGTCAGTAGTAGATTAAATGGTATTTGAGGCACAGACTTGTCTTTCGCAAGCTGAGGCTGGTGTACCAATTGCAACCCTTACTGGATATTGAGGCCCTACTATCTTCAGATTTAATTTTCTCTAATATTGGTTATATGGGTTGCATAGTTTCCAGTCAATTTCCAGACAATTCAGAATGTTGCCGACATTCTTTAAAGACCTAACCATCTTAGGAACTAGCACCCAAAGGTCTGTCCACATACCAAAATCATAACTAGAAATTATCCTCTGGCTATCCTGTCAACTTCACCATAAGCCTGTACACATAACAAAATCATCGTCAGCAATTATCCTCTGTGTACCCCCTTATATGAAACAAGGCGTGTGGCCTCCCAGTTGGCCTTTTTTGCCAGTGGTATCCCAATTGCTTTCCTGAGGAAGGCTGTCCCAGTACTACTTTGATGTTTCTGCAGGCTAGATTTCTTAAAATAACTTCACAAAATTTATTCTATACCGGAATTACGCAGCATTACAGGTGGTAAACTGGGCTGGGATCCTGCAGGTTGGAGCTGATGCAGAGGAACAAGCTGGATAATCTGGCCGTTGGGATGTCGGTAAAGATTCACGCCCCCAGGATTCCTTATAGGCTGCAAAATCATTCTCTTTCCTTGAGCAAGTTGCATGTTTTGAGGTCGCAAAGTAGGAGAACCTGGATTTACTGGAATCAATAGCAGCCGTGGTCCCATACGTTTCTCTGCTCCAGGAGGAAAACTCGGAGGGCTTGTAGTGCCTGTAGTATTAAAAATAAACACACTTCCTAACCAAGTAGCAGCAAGAATTAGGATCTTTCTGCATTACATTGTTATAGTGCTATTATTCCATTTTCAACATCCTGTGGAATTCTGGGGTTTGTAGTTACTGAGACCAAAGAGCTCCCCGGCTGAGAATTCTAAATGTCTCTCCCTAAACTGCAAACCCCAGGATTCCATAGGATGTTGAAAGTGAAATAATAATAACAGTGTAGTGTGGAAAGGCCCTTAGACATCTTTTTATACATCAGTCTCTATCAACAATTGCTAATGTATCTAGTTGACACTGAAAAGTTGCATGCTAAATGTTTTTCCACGATGGCACTACTACAGAAGGCTGCTGGCAAAGCTCTCCAGGGCTTGTCAATGCTTTTCCTTGAAAAGCTGGCTGTGGAATTTGAAAATCTGGAGAGCAGCTAAAGCTCTGCTATGACAGTAAGGGCAGTATATACACTTGTTGCCCTTCACAGTCTGCAGCAGCCATCTCATTTTCCCTAATGAAGTGGCTTGCTCAATTTTGCTTCCCCTCCCTAACAAACCTATTTATGATTCTAAAAAACAAGAAAACTCCTGATGCCTGAGTAACGTCACATCTATTTTGGTCCAAAACACGAGGTATCTTAGCAATCACTCATAATTATCTCTGTTAAGTACTCCCTCCCCTCACATTTGGCTGACTAAACTAGCAGCACATGGAACAAATACAACCAGCTGTTTCTCGCAAAAACTGGGTGGCAGTAGGCATCATACCTGGTTTTTGATTTGATAACGGACTTTTGTTAATTCCTGAGGATCCCGAACCAACAGAACCTATTGGTGAAGTTGCTGTGGCCACTGTAGCTATGGGTGCAGTTATGGGTGAAACTATAGATAAAGATGTTGACGACACTGGAGCTGATATAGTTACTGCAGACTTGGCAAAAGCAATGGTTGCAACTGGGGCAGGTATTCCAGTTGATTTTGTTATTTTAACAGTAACTGTGGATGTTGCAGTTGATGCAATGCTATTTTCTGGTTTCTTGGTAGCATTTGCTATAGCAATACCAGGAGAACAGATAGTTTTGTTACACTGTGATGGGCTAAGAGTAGTTAAAGGAAGTGATGCCACAGTAACAGTTGTGGTAGTAGCAGCAGTAACTGTAGTTGTTCCAGAAGAAAGTGGTGGAGATCTGGTATTAAATTTCTGTGGTCCTGTTAGAGGTTGAGGTGTTCTAATTCCAGGAATCTTTTGGTGCAAAGCTCCAACAGCACTTACAACCAACTGAGAGGTGACACCATCTAATAATGGCCTGGTGGCTAAAAAGGAAAAATTTCAAAGTAAGGAATTTTAACAGAATTCCTCTTTTACCATCCTCAAAACAGTTAATATGTTACACATCAGAATTTTCTAGATGGCAGATTTAATATTTGTCTTGATTTCTTAGAGACATAAAAAGCAGGGTATAGAAGCAAATTTCTCACTCTTCCCAACCACAGCTGGTTCTCCTTGAAATGCAGGTACGCAAAAGTACCTATATAAATTCATAATTTAATAGAAACAGAATGAAAATGGAAAGGTGTCTGTTTTCTATAGTTTTATTTATTAATTCATTCTTAAAAACAGTTGGCCTTCCAAATTCACCAGGGTTAGGGGCTCAGGACCCCCCACAAAAGAGGAAAAACTCCAAATATCAAAGTGTGTGTGGGGGGGGGAGGGAAGGGGGCTGAGGCATGGTGGGGAGAGCAAGTACCTAGGATCCAAAACCAGGTCAAAGGAAAGGAGAAGGAAAGGGGGTGGGTTAGCATGGGCGTCCTATTCTTTCTCTCTCATTCATCTCCTTCCTTGGGTGTGTGTGAGGCACTGGCAGAGGGTTTGTGGTGCTGAGAAATTGGGCTGCAATCTGTCCTTAGCTGGCCAGGCAGTGGCTACTGTTGGAGGAGGAGGATCAGAGGGTTTAAAAAAAAAAAAGTACTGTGTGGCTTGATGACAGCTGCCGAAAGGGAAGGTTCCACCAGAAAAGAAGTGCTTGAGGTGGGGGGACAGGTGTTGGAAAAACTTCCAAATAATCAAATCCACAAAGGTTAAACCCACAAATATTGAGGGCTGAATGTATTTAAATATTTAAAATATTTATATCCTACTCTGTTATCACAAGATTGCAAGACAGCATATACAGTCAGCCCTCCACATTTGCGGGTTTCACTTTTGAGGATTTGATTATTCACCAATTATTTTTTGCCATCTCTGCTGCCTCCCTATCCCATTTTTAATAGGGACTGCAAGCCTCGTGAGACTAAGAAACTATGAACGAGGCTTGTAACTCCCTTTTAAAAATGGTGTGGGGCAGCACCTGGAGGTGGCAGTAAGCCCTACCAGCCACCCACTTCTGCCTTGTGAAGGAACTCTGATGCCTCAAAGGAATCCATGGTTGGTTGAATGTGGAGACCATACGTGTGTGTGTGTGTGTGTGTGTGTGTGTGTGTGTGAAATATTGTTTTGGAGGCCTAGAGTTATTTGTGGTTTTTCTACTTTCAGGGGGGTCTTGTACCTCTAACCCTAGTGAATGTGGAGGGACAACTGTAGATAAAATCAATTTTTAACAATTTAAATATTAAAAACAGTAAAAAATTATTAAGAAGTCAAAGAGATATTCAACAACTAAAAAAAATAAATTATGAGATAAGGCTGCTCTCACTGAGGTAAGGATTGACTTAAAAGACCATGCAGCCTATAGCATCCATCTTCCAAGTTCAAGCCTCCTAGAATCCTACTATTCATGCCACGTTAAAAAAAAGACACATTTTCATGCATACTATGGAATTAAACGAAGAATATAGTAGCTTGACATTGTTATTTAGTTCAGTATTTTCTCATATAGTCAAAATATCAGTGACTGAAATTCTGTACATTAGATGTCAACCACCACCTAGAGCTGGGGTTTCAAACACTTTAAACAAAAAAGGCATTAAAAAAAAACAGAAAACGAATGAATAACATGAATAGCAGTGAAATTTAAAACTTGCAAAACAGCACTCAAAGAACACAAATAAAGATCATGATCTAAGCTGCTAGGGTTAGGAGATTCCATGTAAACAGTACTGGCAGAGAAAGTACTGTCTTGCATGGTGCCACTAACTATATCAAAAATTATTATGGCATACACATGTAGGCTGAACTGCTCAAAGGAGAGGCTTATTCATATAGAAAAAGCTAGTGAAAAAGTGAAGCCAACTTCCTGGCCAAGGCACTGGTTGGGAGATTTCCATCCACCACTTTGGCCACGTACCTAAGAATATCAGAGACTGAGGCCCAGCCCCGACATCTAGCCCATGTGAAGCACTGGGGGATTTGGACTACTGTTAACTTCCCCACTCCGGTTTTGTATTACATTTAAATTCAAGACAGAAACATATATATAACACACTTTATACTTCATGTACATTATCTGTAACACAGCTAAGTAGGCTCAGCCTTGGTTAGTACTTGGATGGGAGACCACCAATGAACGCCAGGTTCTGTAGACTGTATTTTGGAGGAAGTAACCAACAAAACTATCCATAAGTATTCCTTGCTTTAAAAAACCTCATGAAGTTCAAGGGTTCATGAAAAGTTAACAGGCAACTTGAAGATACATACATACATGAAGTTGCAACCTACCTATTTGTTTCTGTGCTGAGGTGTGACCACTTGGTGCTGTTAATGCGGAATTCACTGTAGTGTTATCTAAAAATATAACTGTGGAAGTCTCTGATGTGGGCACTTCAGCTGACTGTGACTCAGACGCAGCATCCTTGGTACTGGAGGCCACCTTCGATATTACGGTGCTGATTGTTGAAAGATCAAGCATTGCCGGGCGCAGCCTGCCTGTGAGATAAGCAGCTAGTCGACTAGCTGGATGCAGTGCTCCCATCTGTCCCAAAAGAAGCTTGGCCTGAGGGTAGTTTTTACCATTAACCTGAAATAACAGAGAGAAAAATGCTATTACTGTATTTGCCAGAGTATTCGATGTACCAGCGTTCAAGACGCACCCTATTTTCAGACTGCATTCCTTAGGGGGAAAAAATTTAGTACCCTGCCCCCATTCCTGTTGTTTCTGCCTCTGTGGGGAGACCTCTAATTTCATTTTCAAAGCAGCACTGAGTTAGTTCAGCAATTTTCAGTACTTACTCTGTGAAAAATTCACACTTTCTGGCATCCTATGCAGCATCTTCTCCACAGAAAATGGCAACCAGGCGTAGAAGGACGGGGGGGGATGGCATGCGGGTGTGGGGGGCGGCACGTGAGCATGAAGAGGTGTGCGGTGGGTGGCGAGTGAGCGCAGAGAGGTGCACAGGGGTGGTGAAGCAGAGGTGACAAGTGAGCGCGGAGAGGCGCACAGGGGTGGCAAGTGAGCGGGAGAGGCGTGTGTGGATGGCTGGTGAGCAGGCGCTGGGGAGCTGCAGCTGAGGCGGAAAGAACAGGAAGGGGGTGAAAGGCGCTCCTTTCTCCCTGTTCCTGTCATTTCTGCCAGTGTGGGAAGAACTCCCCGCAGAGGCAAAAGGGAACGGAAAGGTGCCTTTCCTTTCCTTTTTGCCCCAGCAGGCAGGAGTTACCTATGTGTGCCAGCATATAAGACTCACCCTATTTTCAGAAGGAATTTTTTTGGGAAAAAAGGATGTCTTATATGCTGGCAAATACGGTACTTGGCAATTCTGCCTTTCTGATAATGTCTGTGATCCAAAGTACTGATTAGATTCACACAACAGACTCACAACATTTCAACCTCTTTGTCTGGTTAGTGTAAACTTTTACTGCTCTTCTGATATCCAAAGAATGCCAGTGGGTTAGGTCAAAACACTGGTAACTCCAACAACTGAGTTTCTGCTCTCCTCACGATTGACTTGGGCAGAAAAGATGGATCAACAGTTAAGGATAGCTTATTCTTGTCAAACTTGCAGAGGTTCAGATTAACTGACAACGAAGCCAGTTCTGAAACCCTAATGGAATAGCCACCAAAAAAATTACTTTAAGAGATGACAACCTCAGTGAACATTCCTTTAGCAGTTCAAACAGTGCTTTAGTCAGAGAATTCATCACTAGATTTAAGTCCCATGAAGGATATCTGTGCACTGTTAGTAGCACCTCCAGTGTTGCTCTCCTCAGAAATCTTTTTATGTGAGAGTGTGATGTTAGAGGCTTTCCGTCAAGATCAGTCACAGTAACCAACACTGACGCTTGTCTCTTCAGAGTATTTGGACATAAACCTTTGTCTGGATGAGACTGCAAAAAAGCTAGCACACTCTTGACTCTGCACCAAGATCATTCTCAGCGCATCATTTTCTAAAGGCTCTCCAAGTGTTTTCATATATATACTGCGTAGATTTTCCTCTCAAAGTAAGTCACAGCCTCTGAATAACCTTGCTGCCTCAACAATCTCTGCTCGATCTGCAAACAGTTAACTTCAGCCAAGATGGACTGGGATGCATGGACCTTGATGTAACAGATCCTCTCTTTCTGTCAACCACTGTGGTTCTTCCAGACACATACTCAGTGACATCAGGAACTATGTCCTGTGAGCCTAACACTGAGCTATTAGCAACACTTGGGCTCTCCTGTTTTATTTTGCCCAGTACTCATTGCAGTATCAGTAAAGCTGGAAATGCATCTAGAAGCCCCTTTGGCCAGCTCACTGACAGAGCATCTTGTGCTGTTGCACCTATGCTTCCATCGATAGCAAAATATCTTTTTAGTTTGAAATTCAGACCAGAGGTGAATAGGTCTACTGCAACCAACTGAATGTCTGAGCATTCAAATTCCATTCTCCTGGCAATATTTTGTGCCTGCTCAGGAAATCTACTTCCAAATTCAGCTTGCCTTTGAGGCATATTGCTGAAAGAGAGGCTAAATTTTTCTCCACCCATGACAGAATTATAGTTGAATCCTTTATCAACTTCTTTGACCGTAAGCGTCCCTGATCTGGAAAGTAAGTCTTGACTCTTAAGTTGTTGGTACACACTTGAACGTTCTTTTGCTTTATCACTGGTGCGAAATGGAATAGTGCCAATCTGACTACTCTCATTTCCAAAAGGTTGATACTACTCTCTCTCTCTGCCGCTGACCACTCTACCTGAACTGTTTGACCACTGCAATGGGCCCCCCATCCATAGAAACTGGCATTCATTGTCAATTTTAGCTTTGTCTTCTCTGTACACATCTTAGGTTTATCAGCTGAATGCATGTCAGTCCCTTCATCATCCTCAGTTTTCCCCTATTCCTGTTGTTGGTTGTCTCTACTTCCTTTGGTTGCCAACTCGTCTTGCATATTACTATTCCACTGTTCAGAGTTCACTGAAATATTGCTTGCAGAAGTAGAAGGCATTAAATTACTTCCTCTAGTTCTCTGTTCAGAATTTGTTCTGTTCTCATTTGTATTAGCAATCTGAAACATTGTAATCAACTGATTCATGAAATTCATTAAATTGCCTGCATTGTGAATCACATTAACTGTAGCCTATCGAGTTCCCTGCACCATCTCTAACTCATCTGAATTAAATACACTTTGCTGTTCTCTCACTGAACGAGCTGGCAAAATAGTAGACAAATACTGCATAAATTGTTGTTTCATGCCCTTTCTTTGCTGCATGCACTGCGCCCCATCTTCTTCTTTATCTGTTCCTGTGGTTGGCTGTTTGTGCGCAAGCATGAACTCTGCACATGCTACCAACTGCCTTGCATCCTGTGTGGCTTTCTCCAATTGACTACTTACAATCCTTACATTTGGTCCACCTGACATCCTGGAATCAGCATTTCCAATGTAGCAGTCAGAAATCGTGCCTCCAACTTTAAGCTCAGGCAGGGAACCCTGGGAAAATGATCAGCCCACTGCAAAGATGTTGCATCATGCCCCAGCTGGGGGTAACTGCAAGGTTGCATAAGAAACTGGGGTCGTGTGCAGATGGTAGAGGGAGGTGTGCAAACCTCTACCTGATTGGTTGTAGATATGTATATAACAAAGCAACGGCAGTATGTATTCGTCTGTTGACCAAAGGGGGGAGCTCTGGAGGGAAGGTGTGCGAATGCCTCCCTTTCCCTCATTTTGTTGCCTTTTGTCTGGACACTTGCCTTTCTTCTCCGTGCCAGGCAAAATGCAAGGGAATGGAGGGAAGGCACGCACACACCTCGCAAATAATCAGATTTGCAAAGGTCAAACCCACAAATGTGGACAAAGGATTGTATTTCTGATTTTTCCAGTTTTGCAAATGTGGAGAGCCAACTATAAATATGAAATGTTCTTGTTGTAGTGTTCTGTGTCCTTTACTGCACATTATATTACACATTTAGTAAAACAGTGACTGTAACTGATAGCTTTTTGTAGTAGATGTCATCAATAGTTATAAAGTAATCTCTCTTGAAAATAATCCTTTTATGAGGGAATGTAGTTGATGCTGAAAGAATAGCTTAAAACAACCTTGCAAGCGCTAGCCATTGTTTTTGTATTTACATTGCAGAACTGGCTGGTCCATTCGTATTCACTGTGGATTGTCACACGCTACTTTATCAGCTCCACCCCACTGTGAATCTTTAACAAGTGCAACTGACTTCCATGCATTGCTGCCACCAATTATGCTGCACTGCTGCAATCCAATATGCATCAACATATTGGTAGTATGTTCCAATTTGCAACTTTTCCAACGGTATATTTGCTCACCCATTCCAAGGATATATCTTGCATTAGATGGGCACAATCATTTTATATTATTAACATAATTAAAAACTGCCAATGACCTTGAAGGGGGGAAAAGCACAAACAAGAAATAGAAAATGGAACTGACAAAATGCCATGCTTGCCAATAGAAAAATGGACCAATTAGCAGTAGCTTATTAGAGGGCTAGAAGACTATTTCCACCTTCCATTTTCTACCAGCTTGTCCCACCCTCTCACAGCTGAGGATCTCTTGTTGATTCCCCATAACCACAAAGGTGGCACTGAACTGAGTCAACTTCCTGACACTTTCTTTAAGTTCAAAGACTTAAAATAATGTCAGGCAACATTTTTCTTCCCTACCAGCACAGCACTACTAGGCCATACCCTGCAACCATCACAGCATGTCTGACAGTTATTTATGTCAGGGATTCCAGGCAGGGAACCCTGGGAAAATGATCAGCCCACTGCAAAGATGTTGCATCATGCCCCAGCTGGGGGTAATTGCAAGGTTGCATAAGAAACGGGGGTCGTGTGCAGATGGTAGAGGGAGGTGTGCAAACCTCTACCTGATTGGTTGTATATAACAACATATACATATGTATATATATAGCAAAGCAACGCCAGTATGTATTTGTCTGTTGACCAAACCTGGTGCCTGGCGCAAGCTTTTGTCCGTCTGTCCTGTGTTTTGTATATAACGGAACTTTGCTGCAAGATAAAGTACCTCCTGTTTTGGAAGAAATTCCTCCGTGTGTGAGTATCCTTACTGGGGAACAAGCCTGCAGCTGTTGGCTCGCTGAACTCTGGTTTTTCCGCTGCGTTTCCATGGGTCTGAAACTCCTATCATCCCCAACACTTACAATCCTTACATCTGGTCCACCTGACATCCTGGAATCAGCATTTCCAATGTAGTGGTCAGAAATCGTGCCTCCAACTTTAAGCTCTGTTGGACCTTTCACTCCACCGGGAGTCTTCCCTGGTGGGAAGGTAAGTTTTAATTTTGACTCATCCTTTAGCTTTTTAGATTTACCTGTTTCAGAAACAGTTGTACTCTTTACGGATACATTCGCCTCCTGCCGTTTCACTTTCACTGGAAAAAATAAATATTTTCTTTAATACTGTATTTGTGGCCGATTCTGAGGCACCTTTTTGTGAGGCCAGCTGGCCTTTAATGCCTATTTGACTTGTTATCTCACCCTCTTTAGCCACTGTGCTCAAGGCACTGGGGGTGAAATTAGCCTCCATCATGTTGTCTGCTGGACGCTTCCATTTCTTAGAAGACAAGTGATCTTCTTCCTTTTCCACATGTGCATTGCCATGCTTTCTCTTTTTCTAATTTGCCTCCTCTACTAACAATGCCACTCTAGTAATATACTATTAAAATTAATTTACAAGATAGAAAAGATAGAAACGGAAGAGAGAATTAAAGCTCAATCAGTTGACAAGGCAGAAAAATAAAAACTGAGGGAAGAGAGGAGAGTCAACTTGGAACTTTGGACTCCTGCCTGACTGGGTTGGTGCGAGGGTTTAAACCCATGGTGAATGTGGATTGCTCCTTCAGCTTATCTGAGAATAACTCATTCATCAAACTACGGAAATGTACATTAAGTCCAACTTTCAGACAGTAGAAAAGGGGAAGAAATAGGAAAAGGATGTCCAAAAGCACTGTCTCACTGCAGGTGATGTGGTGACTCACAGAACATGTTGTAGCACCCTATGACTAGGACCCCTCAGCCAAGGTGCATTTCTCAGTCCCGTAGTGGCAAAGGTAGAGGGGGTGGCCCAAGGAACCATCAAACAGATGTCCACCCTAGAGCTACCAGGGAGTTGAATGATTGCTGTCATGCCCTAATCATGTGAGCCATAAAGTACACTGAAACAGACTTGTTGTGGGAACTGCAGACAGCACATTCATAACCTATCAGCTGATGGCACCACATAACACCTGAAGTTTCTGGTCACCTGGCTTATAGGAGACAAATAGGCTACTGGATCAGGGATAAACAGTCCTTTGTATGATATATCACAAATACCTTGCTCGTGTCCAATTTTCCTGGGGTGAGACAAATTCAGACAAAACTGGGAAAAACAGCAGCTTGGCTTCTACAGCACAGGAAGTTCATTTTTGGCTCAAAGGATAAGTCAGTTAGGTCAGTATAAGTCAGTACAGAGAACAATACTGAGTGGAAAATGTAGAGCTCAGACTCAGAGTTTGCTAACACTCCTGGCTGAGGTCACTGCCAAGAAAATCTCTTTCCAGATCAGAACCAGAGGCAGATGTTATCAGTGTTTGTAAAACCAAGATGAAGAAGGAAAACAATGCACTGCACTGCTTGGCTTCCAGCAGCAAGACAGAACCAGAGACTTGCTGAACTGAAGAGAGCCATTATGAGTAAACATCTATTGTCTTCTCCATGCACGTTTTTAAGAGAGCATCTAACTAACTAAAAAATGACAGAGGGGTATGGGAAATGGAGGAGTAAGAAAAAGCTGAAAAAAGTAAAAAAGACCTAAAATGATGGAAGCTCCAGAAGCTACTGTGGAGCAAGAGAAAGATCCTGCACTGCTTGCAATAAACAAAAAGACTAGAGATGTTTCTCCCTTCCCAGACAGAGTTGGAAGTCTTGCACAGATAGCTAACACACAACAACCATATCTGCATCACCATGAACTAGCTTAGCAGAAAACTGGTGACCTCCTGATGCTCATTTGTCTTCTCCCCTTCTGATGTCAGGCAGGGGGCAGGAGAGGATCCCTGCTGCTGGAGAGTTTCTGCCCCCACAAGATGTCTCCAAAAAGGTAGTTATTAAAGACATACGGGTAGGAAGAAAACTGATTAAATAATTCATTTTCTTTTGTGGAAATGAGTAATTTAACACAGCACATTCACAGTCCACTCTTCCACCTGAGCAAGAAGTGAGTACTATGTTCTGAGCTTAAATACTGAAGAAAGGGCTGCATGGCATTTGCTTCATGTGAACAGTTTAGCACAGGGAGGTATACTTGAATGTAATACATGGGCATAATAAAATAGAAAAAATACTTCCACTTGACTGAAAACAGAGACAGAAACTCTGTATGATCAAAGAATTTCTAGCATTCTTGAGGAAGACCACTGGCCTTAAAAAAAAAAGAGGACACTCTCGCCTAATCTGAAGAAGGAAGCCATCCTTCAACTCCAAGGCAAGTGATATACATTCTGCTGTAACGCCTGAAAACTGTTGGGAGGAAAAGTGGTACCATTAGAGATCATTCACCCTCACCTTCCAAATGGCTGTCACATACATCATGGAGAAATAACTGAAGAAGAAATCTTTACCTCACTATCCCCATCAAAATTTATTTTGTCAGTATTATATCTTAGCGAAATATTTATATTATAAGTGTCTTGCAATAAAATCAGCTTTAAAATTTAACACAATAAAAATAATTTAAACAACTTAAAAACATATTAAATGACAGAATGATTCAAAAGTGGACTAATTTTAAGTCTAAAATCATGTATATATACAGATTCAGATGAATTCACTAGGGCCCAAAGGCTATGATAAAAAATCAAGTTTGAACATGGCACTAGAATGAAACAAATGTTGGCACCAACTGGACTCTGAGAGCATTCTGTAAATAGGATGCTATAGAGGAGAAGGTCTCTCCCATTCCTCAGACAGAGTACTGATTCCACTGAAGGGAAACAAAGGAAGATCCCCCCAACAGATCTCAATACACAGGCAAACACATATTAGAGAGAGACACATCTCAATTTTTTCCCTCTTTTTAAAGCACTGCACTCTTGCATGTGGCTGCCCTGCCAGAGTCTATACACCTGCTATGAAGCTGTCTGGCAGCTCAGAGGAGAAACCCCCTCTTCCTCTAGATACAGCAACGTGAAATAGCTTTCCAAGAAACAAAGGAGGAGCCTAGTCCCACGCTATCTTCTCCAACTCAAAGAGAGAATAAAATGCATTTTAAAGATCAGTCACAGTGGTAAACAAATTCAAGGAAAAAGAGAGAAAAACTTTTACACCAATAAAAAAACAACTTACCTGAACTAAACTTGAAGGGTTCAAGCCAGATTTGCATGTGTAGGCAAGCAGCTTTCCAGCAGGAGAAAGACCAGCATAAAAAGGTAAGCCTTTCTTTCTCTGTTCCCGTAACATGCCAGGTGTTAAGGATGTGTTTTTTGCTGTCTTTTTGCATGGTGGCAATCTATTATCAGAAGCCTCTGAGACAGGGATTTGGGCCTTTTCACTCTTATTTTGGCAGGGTAATGCAGAGATTTTCACTCGGGAAGAACAGGTGGGGGTGTTCTTCTCATCCCTGGTTTTGCTTTCAGATTCTAGATCAATAACAAAATTTCCTACTTGGAGACACTTGGGCATCTTACTGTTGATGTGCTGTGATAAGATGTTCAAGATTTCACTGCGATCCCCTTCCCAACTGCAGTCAGAAACAATCTCAACTAGCTTGGTTCTTCCATCCAGAGTGGTATGACGTAAATAAGAAGTAGATGGATCCTCAGCACTACAGGAAAACCAACAGTTCTTCTCTGGGAGGAATGTAAATAAGTTTAAGAAAGAAATAAGTCAACGAATTTTTTTTACCTTAACTTTTAAAGTTAAATAAGACAGCAAATCTGCATCCTTAGAAGCAACCATGTTTACAAAACATTTCGAGGAACATTTACCATTTACCATACCATTTGTTGCAGAACTACGAGAAGGACATTGGTAGACAAAAAAGCTAACCGTTCCAGTTTCTTCATAGCTTCTGAGCAACTATATCAAATTATGCAGGGTGAGTAAAGCACACTCCAATGCCTCCATTTGTGCCCACAAACTCTGTTTTGTAGCCCCCCCCCAATTCCTCTTTCCATTTTTATTTTTGAAAATAAAATACGCCATTGCAGCGTGCTGCCAAAATTCAGTGGCAGCCTCCACTAAATGCAATACAGTTTAACATCCCAGACAATCTAGTTTCTTTTTTTTCAAGATCAATGGCCAATCGCCACAGCTGATGTGACATTAAAATCAGTAACTACATTTAATATTTACTTTTAAATAAATATCAATTAAACAATAAAGTAAGTAAGCATAGAGGATGGTTAATAATGAGTGGGTTTCATAAAGATTTTTAAAATTCTTTATGAATTTACTTATGAAATTTAGAATTAATTTCAGCTTACTGTATTCTATTATACACATACAAATATAATTTTAACTTGTTTTTAACTAAAATTGTTAACTTGATCACAAAAAACTGTTTATGATGAAAATATTGTCCTTGGAAACTAGTCTTTTGCCCCACAGCACTTGCCTACCCTGATATTACACCACAATATCTACTCAGCTGTGACACTCGGGGACAAAACTGTGCTTTATACTTTCCACAAAAGTCTGGAGGCTAATTTATCATTCTCTTCTACACTGCAGAATTTGGTGTCAGAAGTAGTATGGTTGTGATATATTAAAAAATATCTCCATATGAATTTTGAAAATGAATCTAGCAGTTGTGCCATTAAAAAATTACAAATGTTAAGAGCTTTACAGACATAAAAGCTGTTTTCTACTGAATATAACCTGTGTGAGTTTATGTTTTTAAAAAAACATTAAAAAATAATCAGCTGACAAGCTTAGCAAAACATATCTATTCTAACTCACAGGATTTATTCCAAGGGTGGGGAACTTCTTTCATCCTGAGAGGCAAATTCACTTTAAGTGTCTGCATTCTAATGGCACTTATCACCAAATACAAAGGTGTGAGATCACAAATACCAGTATATTTTAGCTGATAGTTTTCACTACCATTAAGTAAGTCTTTTCAGACAGAGGAAAACTTGTACAAAACTTTTAAAATAGTATCTAAAAACATAAAAGAAACTGATAACCATAAGTGACAGTATCACTGGAAAGGGGACATGGCAATCTGTAGAAGTCAAAAGGGTAGACAGGTACCAAAGAATAGCTGGACTCACCACCATAACTTGAGGTTTATTGAAGGAATTTTATTATAAAATAAAGAACAAAAATTCAGTTAACTGTGATTAACTGAACCTTCTAAATTATCTTAGATCAAAAAATGCTTTTTTACCCCCTAAGGCCAAACACTGTTCAAGGAAACTACTTTATTGTTGTTACTGTTTGCCTTCAAGTTGTTCTCAGTTTATGGCAACTCTAACGAGAACCTACTATGGGGTTTTCTGGGCCTTAGAGTGGCCCAGTGGGTTTCCACAGCCAAGTAGGAACTGAACCTTGGTCTCCAGGGTCATAGTCCAATGCTCAAACCACTACACTACACTAGCTCTCAAATTACTACAGATCCATAAACCTGCATGAATTGAATGCAGAATGCAATTTAGTGGGTTCTCAGAATTACATAAAGTATGTTCTGATACACAAGAAAGTTAAGTCTACATTCTCAATGAAACAAGCAAAACAACAGTAATGAAGTAGTACAAGTACTCCTTTTATTCCCCAATTAGACAAAGTCACAACCTTCCAGTTATTTAATTCTTCCTGTTACTGGATTAGAGCTCCCACATTCCTAAACAGAGGCTATGTTGCTTGGGCTGCTGGGACTTGTAGTCCAACATCATCTGGAGGGATCAGATAATTTATCCACCTGTCTGAATCATGTGATCCCTGGACAGCTACACGGTTCTCACACTGATTTAACTTAATATGACTACAGATCACAGATTAACCTAGAACACAAATGTTAAAATTAGTACTAAAATACTAGTTAACCACACTTTGCTACCACCTGACGTATTCCAACAGGGGTGGAAAACACCTGGATTACAGAATGGAGGTGAGGCAGGGGAAAGCTTTTATCACACAAGCAGCTATCAGTTTCTTAACTGCTATTATGAAATTCGGTGTGCTTATGGTCTGTTTATACTGCTTATAATATTTTAAGAAAAATAAATTAAATACCAAGTTCATTTTCCTCAAAATATTTCAAATTTCTCTACTTACTCCATTTTCTCAACTTACTCCATCAGAACTTGGCACCCACAATGCCTTCAGCAAACCGTGCTGAGACTGCCAATAACAGCTGAGAATATGGGAAATAGAAGGAGTGTTTAGAGCTCCTGGGGCATGTGTGGATGTAAGTAGCTCATGACTAGGTACAGATTTAGGACATTAATCCCATAGTAACACACACAGAAATCTAATGCTCTTTCCCAAGCTTTTTAGCTGTGGTATTCATTAAGCTCTTCTTGCTATAGTCCTTTCCTGCTTTTATTCTGATGCTATGTCTATGTTTTATTTTGAGTTACTATGGTTTAAAAAAAACCCACAGATGTATAAAATAATGTAAATAATGGAACAGAACAACAAGCAGAAAACATGAGAACAAAACAGAAGCTCTTCCTGAGTTCCTTTTCCCCCAGATCAATAATTACGACGTCACCCAAGAAAACAACACAGACCAACGGGAACGTGCCTGTTTAAACTCACATAATTGCTTTCTGAAATGCTGTCTTTCTTGCTGTAAGGCAGGAGGCAACTGAGAAGTCTCAGGGTAACATCTGTCCCATTGGCACTTCCCCAGCACCCAGTGAGCAGCACTTGCCCCTTTTTGACAAACCAGGATTTTTAAAAAATAAAAGATGTTGGAAGTGCTTTACAGAATTGTGTATCCTGGTACCTTAAAAACTGCGAGAGAACACAGGAGGCCTTCAGGGGCTGTGCACACATTTCAGGCAGCACAATTCTCATCCAAGTGCTAAGCTTTCCCTCTAGAGTTGCTCTGCCTTTTCCTTGGAGGAAAAACTGGTGGCTAAAGTGCCAGGTCTCAAATATCAGAGAGGAAGGTTTCATAATCATCTCCCTCCCTGTAAACACCACAGGTTCACATGAGAGACCCATCCAAGGACCCAGAAACTAAATTCAACATAGCAATTCTACCTCTAGAATCATTATCCTCTTCTATTTTGATGGGCTGAAGTTCAGGATGATGCTCCTAGAAAGAAAAGAAAGAAAGAAAGAAAAATTTAAAAAATATGTGGAAAATTAACCAAAATTGAATTGGGGGAATCTTATTTACAATAATATATATCTAAACAATATCAGTCTTAATATTCTGAAAGCGGAATATGTGACTGTTGTACAAATTTTCCTATTTGTAAAGGACCTATATATGACCAAGGGAATGAGCAGGCAGGGGGCATGATTTTCACTAGGGCCATGGTATGTCCTTCAATTCCTTGGCATGTACGTAAGAAGCAAAAAGAAGGTATGCACATACTTGTGATCCCTAGCAACTGGTACAGAGCAACATACTGGCTCTGATACTGCATGGAATTACTAGTAGTCACATAGTGTATACAATCACCTTTTAAAGTCATTCACATCTGCAGCCATCATTAAATCTTGCAGTAGCAAGTTTACTACATGCTGCATGAAGTAGTACTTCTTTTTATCTGCTTGGGATCTCACATAATTCAGCTTCAGCTTGACACCAGATTCTAGCACTCTGAATAAAAACGCAGCTTCCTATCCTCTTCCTCACATCAAACATATAGACTTCTACTATGACTCTTCTTGTCTGTGTCTAAAGTAAACAGCCCCAAATTTTGTAATCTTTCCTTATAACTAAGTTGTTTCAATCTCTTTATTATTCTGGGAGCCCTTTTTCACACTTTTTTCATTACTTTATAAGTTGCATTTTCTTCCACATGTTGTCATAAAATAGATTTGCACATAGCACAATTTGGAAATAATTAAATCAGAAACTCAAACTGTACAGCCCCAATACTGATTTAAAAATTCATTATTTCAATCACAGAAACCACTGATAATTATTTTTGAGTAATGACAAATGGTTTTCATTGCTTTAATTTGTAACTGGCCATTTCTTTTTCTTTTTTTTTAATAATCATTTTATTCAAATTCAGATATAAAACAAACAATTATAACTGTTAACTTACTTGAAATATTTCTGATCTTCCACACTGATCTAGATTTCATTATCAATATTTCTTAACATGCTTAAAATATTGTACTACATTTTAGTGCTATTATTACTTGTTGGTCCTTGCATTTCCATCTCCATATTCCCGCTTCATGATATTTATCCTGTAGCCCCCTCATAGTTTATCTTAAATCATGAATCACAGATTTCCATCTAATGGTACCCAGCAATTACCCGTTACAATTTGCTATTCTTTTTGTATCTCTTCGTCTGATTTCCCTTTTAATCTCTGAGAGACCATATCAGCATTTTTGTTTTCGATCAGTGTACCCCATGATTGTTCTAATGTGGGTATTTGCTGAGTTTTCCACATCTTTGCATATTCAATACGAGCTGTTGTTATCATGTACAGTAATATTCTCCAGTACTTCTTTATACCAGTACCTTCTAATACATCAGTCATATTTAACAAATACAATTCTGGTAACTTTAGCAAACTGTACTTTCATTACTGCACATATTTTGTTATGTATTTCAGTCCAATATTTCTTAGCTTTAGGACATGTCCACCACATATGATATATCGTACCGACCTCATTCTGACATTTCCAAAGTGTCCAGTATCTGTATTATAAATCTTTTTTAATTTATCTGGTGTCATGTACCATCTATGAAATAGCTTGTAATAGTTCTCTTTCAAATTCTGTGCTACTGTAAATTTCTGTGTTTTTTTCCAGCTCTGCTCCCAAGACTCTAATTGTATTGAATGTCCGAAATTTTGTGCCCATGAAATCATTGTTGCCTTTACTGTTTCTTCTTGCCTCTCCTGATGTAGTATTTCTTGATATATTTGGGCAAGTAAATGAGGCGGATTTTCGAACAGCCATTTAATTACTCCAGTTTTCTCTTTAAGTTGCATTCCATATGTTTTTATATCCATCTGAAACCTTTCTGCTAACTATCTGTAAGGAAACCAACTTAATGTTATTCCCTCTTGTTCTAGTTTTTCTCGTTTTAATCTTAAAATTGTTGGACGTTGATCTCTCAATTATATCGTCATATCGCAACCATTTATCTGTATCCGTCCATCTGCCAAACAAAGCCTCTTGCGGTGAGACCCAGGTGGGGAGCTGCCGTATGTTTTTAGTTTTATAATCCTCCCAAATTTTCAGAAGCGATTTTCTGCGTAACTGGCCATTTCTGAATGTTAACAATTTGCCAATTAAGTAACAATTTTTACTCAACATTCTACTATTAATAAATCATCTCTCTAATGATTTAATGGCAATATTTTAGGATTGATACTGATTTTCAAATTCTGGTACACAGGAAGCATCATCTTGGCCACTTAATTCTTTTTTCCCTTTCTAATTATTGTTAACAAAGAATCTGCCATTTTTATGGCCGCTGAGTACTAACTGGGTTGGTGTTTTCCTCTCAGTTAGCTTCTGCCATGTGAGACCCAACCAGCATATATTTGGCTGAAATTTTTACCCCCAAAACAATCCTTTTGCACTTGTTTTCACTACTGTCCATTACCTCAAGTATGGCTTGAACCTTTCGAGCTCTTTGTGTCCTGTTTATGTTCTAATTACCCAAAATAATTTGGAGCAAACTGCATCACTCACTCCTAACTCCGTATCATTTGTGAACTTGTTTTTTAAAAAAAACACAACACAGATTCCTCAAGGACACGCCACCGCTTACATACTTTCATAACTGATCATTTATTTCTTTGCTTTCTGTTCTTTAACCACTTTTCAGTCCATAATGGGACCTGTTTTGCTCAAGAGTCCCTGGTATACAACCAAGCATCTCTTGAATGTCCATGTAAAAAATGGTTACTCAATCACTCCTATCTGCATTTATTAACATTTCAAGGAATATTATGAACACCTTCTTCTGCTATGGATTCAAGTCATCATGCTGCCAACAGGAGCTTCCTTCCTGGAATTAATAGCTGCCAATGACAAGGATGTTACCTTTTCAATGTGTTTTTCAGAACTTGGAGGGCTCTTTTCCTGCTGTTTTTTCTCCTGTGTCTTGGGTGTATATATTCGAACACGAGCACAAGTCATCATACTTTCGAAGTACAAATAAACAGGATCCTTATCCTCCTCTCGAATCTATAAACAAAAATAAATGGACTTCCAATTAAACAATTAAACTCTATAAGTTTTCATTTTCTTCTACCACATTTGTTATGAAATGTGTAGACAAATATCAGTATCTTCTCTCCCAAAATAGTTCTGAAGTGGGTGGTTCTATTTCTTTTTGCCTGCCGGACAAAACCATTTAACCATGAACATTGGCAGGTCTCCCCCTCATTCTCCTCCCAATCCCTTGACTTTTGCTGGGCATGGAAAAGGAAGGCAAGCTCACCTGGGCAAAAAGTAAGAGAATGGGGGAACCATGGGTGCCTCCCTTCTCCCCTTCAGAGCTCCCCCTCCCATCCCCTTTGCATTTTGGCCTGGCACAAAGAATGCAGACTGAGGCAAAGGCAAGGAACTGGGAGGGAAGGCATGTGCACACCTTCCTTTTCCCTCATGAAGCCCCGCCCCTTCCCTTGCCCTTTGTCTGGTGTGTGGAGAAGGAAGGCTTGCATGCCAGGGCAAAAGGCAAAGGAATAGGAGGGGGGAGCCCCAGAAGGGAATGGGAGGTGGAGTACAGGTGAGATTATTCATGGTTTTTCCATTTTCACAAGCATCCTGTGCCCTGAACCCTCGTGAACTCTCATCCACTGTACTGCTGGAAGAAAAGATATGGCTGGCCTACAACCACTTTATCCTTGTAGAAGGTGAGAGAACAGCTGATTTAAGTGGAATGCACATAACTGCAAGCCTTTCTGGCAGAAGGACAGTAATAAGAAAACTTTGTCTACTTGACAGTAAATCTATCATGGCTATTTACTAACTGCCAAAAATTCTTAAGTGTTGATAGCTTGACTCTTTTCCACAGCAAAACTAGGAAATTTAAACAATCTTAATGAATTTCCCTTCCAGGTATAGGTGCACCTGTGGTGATGGGTAAAAAAGTCCTGCATGGACAGAATTCTATACCTTCCATCAGGAAAAAGGTATGAACTCAAAAGAGGTACCTTACTTCTTATTCTGGGATCACTGGAACCCAGGTGGAAACTTTGGAAGAACCCATTCTAGACAGCTATCACATACAGACATGCACATGAAATCACTGACACAAAGCCAAAAAGGAACTGAATACTCTGCACAGACTGAATCAGCTAACTGCCTGCACCAATGCCAAGACCTTGTTCTACAAGAGATAGCCTCAGTTTGTCAGCAACTCCAGGGAGACACAGATGAACTACTAGGTTTCTTTGGATTTATCTTAACTTTCACAGTGCTAGAAGGGATAAGATAACATGAAGACTTCCATGGAGAACAGATTCTGACCCTGCAATGACAGCTACAGTTCTCAACGTGTGCAATCACTACAGCAAGCATTTGGAAAAATACATGGTGCTGTGTTCAAGCCAAATGGAAACACCCTTGGTTAGAAGTGAGGTAGGTCCATGACAAACCTTAGAAACTAACACTGGAAAAGTGACAGAGATATGGATATATACATTTTGAAGGTCTGGAATCATGAACCTGATTCTTTTCTGTTGATGTTCAAAAACAGACCAAATGTATTAAGGAGCTGATACTTCTCAATTCAAAATGGAGTACAGCTGCTATTCCTGCTTGAAAAGAGAAAGTTTACAGAACAGAAGCCTCTGGTCCTTTGGAGTACTGGAACAGGTTCCGTTTTCCCTTTGAAAGGAAATAACTGTTTCAGGAACTCAGACATAGCTCAGACTGCTAATCATAAAAAATTTTGGATTAAAGCTATTTTTCATATATTTTCCACTGAAAGTTATACAAAAGGCTTAATGCATTTATGTGTTTCTTCTTCTGAAATAATGCAAGTTTTACACTGCCCTGTTAGTATTTTACTTTTCATCCACAAACTTCTGACTGGGGAGAATCCACTATTAAGGTATATCATTTAAAAAAATTATGTACCGATTTCCAGTATTACTTGCTAGAGATTTGAAACAAGTGTATATAATATTATAATTATCACAAAAAATATGCCAAAAGAATATGCACACTCCCTAGTCACAGTTCTTAAAAAGCTGCAATGCTCATTTTTCATCTTTCTCTCATTTGGGAAACTTGAATCTTTCACTGTAGAATATGCTGCCTTGGAATGTGGTAGAGTCTCTGGAGGTTTTCAAACAGAGGTTGGATGGCCATCTATTGTGAGTGCTTTGATTGTATATTCCTGCATGGCAGGGGGTTGAACTCAATGACCCTTGTGGTCTCTTCCAACTCTAACATTCTATGATTCACCAAGGATACTCCCACAGTCAATGTCATAGTGATTAAGTGCTGGCACTGTACATATTACTTGTTTTGCCATATTACATCATGTAGAAAGAGGCAGTTTGGAACTATTTCATGTGTATCCACCTCTGCTTCCAATGGTCTTCATGTTTTCTCTTTATTTTATCTCCAACCCATTCATCTGCAAGGGAGCCTGCACTTTCATCTTAAAATTAAGTATCTAGTTTTCCTTTACTCAGGTTACCCATGTTAAAAAGAAGTCCTACATTTCTGAAATATTATTTCCTTTGCATACCACAGGATTGGGTCTAGGTGTGTACACGCGGGTTGGCTTGACTCCATCAGTTGCAAGGATAACTTCACTGGCTGTAGGCTTGTTATCAGATGGTAAGGCCTCTGGCTCTGATGGTATCACAGGTGTTGTTGGTTCTACAGCTGATGGTGTTGGGATATAAACTGGTTCTGGGTCCAATTCACCATCTACTTTTACCCACAAAGGAAAATTCTTAACAGGCTTCTCTGGTTCTGTATCACAGATAGCTGGAAGAAAGATTTAAGAGTTTATTTTCATGTGAAGAACTTGTATTTTGATACAAATTATAAAAATGTCCATTGAAGAACTGCCTAATTATGAATAAGATTACGTGGTTGGAAAATAGTTCGTTATCTGTATATTAGAAAGGACCCATCAGATCTTTCCTGTCTTTTGTGTAAAAATGACTACATGCTGAGGCAGTGAAAGGCACCAACGAGATGATCTCATGAACAAGGCCAAGCAAGCAAGAAAAAAACATTCTGAATCGCATATCAGTTACAAAACTAATTCATTAACTAGTGTTTGCCAAAAGATGTGAAAGTGATACATACAGAATGCTTTAAGATTGTTTGTCAGCTTCATGGCTGAATCTTTAATATTTAAGCAAATAGCAAAATAAGATCTACTTAATACAATGATTAATTTCACAGAAAAAATTTATTCTATACAAAGCTATAGTGCAAAAAAAAATATGAAAAGCATCTCTCTAGAACAGGGCTTTCCAAATGGTATGCCGTGACACGTTAGAATGTAAAGACCATGCAAAGAACAAATTTGCCTAAATGACTCTGAACCAAGAACTCTGGACAGAATTGGTGGCATTATCAGGGAAGAATGCTAAAAAAGGCACTATAGGTAGTCAAAGAAGGAAAACCCTTATAGGATAACTACTGAAATTCTTCAAACAGTTAAAGACAGGAGAGAAGCAAAAGGTGCCAGAAATAGGATCAGATTACTGAATGCAACTGTTCAGCAACTTGTGCTTAGGGACAAACAGAACTATTATGATAACCCAAAGAAACAGAGGAAGACAACAAAAGAAGAACAAGCGAGCCCTTTCATAAGATTTACTTAATTTTTACCCTGCTTTTTCCCAGCTATCACGTCCTCACTAAATGTGCCTGTGATTGTGGTGGGACCAAGAGAAAGCCCTCCCACAAAGATCTTAAAATCTGGACCAGCTAGTACAGGGAGATATGATCTTTTAGACCATCTGCACTTAAGCCATGTAGGGCACTAAAAGTCATAAACAGCACTCAGAACTCTGCCTGGAAAAGGACCAATACCCAGTGAAGTTGTTTCAATGGGGTGTGTACATGTTATATGTTCCCCATAAACAACCCCAGTCAGCAGGCTAGCTACAGTATTTTGTACCCAATGAAGTATATGAGTAGCTTCCAAAGGCAAATTTAAATGAAGAGATGATATATGAGCCAGTAGAGGAATACACTATACTATCAAGACAAAATAAGAATACAATGAAAGCAATTCTCTGAATAACTATACAAAAGAGATGTAACATTTCTTCAGGAAGAACTTTTTGATGATGAACCCATAATTTTAAAAGTGAAATGGAAACTGCTTCCAAAGCACTAGAGACAATAAATCAACAGGAACAATGGCACAACAGTAAACTATTTCAAACTATAAAGACAGAATCCATCCAAATACTAACAAAAATACGCCAACACAGGAAAAGCAAAACAATTGCTCAGAGCCTGGAAAAACTAATATAGATTCCAATCTCAAGAAAGGGAAGCCCATGGAATGCAGTAACCATTAATCTCCCTTGCAAGCAAAGTGATGCTCAACATTTTACAACAAGACTTTTTACCATATATGGAGCAAGAAATGCCAGATGTGAAAGGTACTATCAGAAAAGCAAGAGGCACTAAGGATCATATTGCAAATACATCCTGAATAATGAAGAGTATCAGAAGACAATCAATTTGTGCTTTGTAAGTGATAGCAAAACTTTTGATTATGTGAATAAAAACTACAGATCACTCTAAAAAAAAATTGTGTGTCACAACAGTTGATTGTCCTGATGTGTGACTTATACTCTAGACAAGAGGCCACTATCAGGACACAATATAGACAACCAAAATACTTTGCAACTGTGGCAAGAGTTTCTTTACTGCCTGCTATAAGGTAATTACTTGAATGAAAACATTTTAAATGGTGAAAAAAAATATGAAACTTTGTCCAATGGCTGGAATACCTAATATTTGTAAGAACTTGGTATCTAGAAGAAATGGTAACTACCTGGTCATACTTTTCTGTATGTGGAGTATCTAAAGAAAATACAGTGTGGTCAAAAAAAGTAAAATGCCACATCCCATTACAATCAATGGATGCATTGTGTTCATGCCTGTGGCAGCATAAGTGTGCACCTGCTGCATCCACTGATCATAATGGAACACAATGATTCATGTGACTTTGCATTTGTGCATGAGGAGGTCACACAGAAAGAGGGCCCACTGTATATACATGGTGATTAGGTACAGATGTGTAATCTATAATGAAGAAATTTATTCTTAGGCAGCAAAAGAAGAAGGTAGATGCTGTAAAATTTATTTAACATAGTTTAGATTAGGACAAGGATGGCAAATGCATGGTCTTCCAGATACCTGACTGTTAACTCCCAATCATACTTCACAACTGACTATGCTGATTGGAGCTGGTCAAATGCTTTGAGGGCCAGATATTACCCCCACACGGTTTGGAAGGTGACATTTTGACAAAAGTGATACTCTGTTCCAATAGTCAAAATCCAAGTGAAGTCAGTCATGAGACGTATAGCCTGGCTCTACAAAAGTATCACACATGCAAGTATCTCTGTGTTAACAGGTGCTTATTCCTCTGAATTTTTTTGCATCTCTTGTAAGTCTGCTACTTTGTAAATTGCTAGTTGCCAAGGATATGTTTTGGGGACAGTCCTTTGAGAATCCCTTTATGTTGATCTTAGCTGTAATCCCTTGAGGGAAGTCATAAAAATATTTCCAGGCCAGATGCATGGGCTATTTTCAGTAATAAGATAATCTTTCTTTTCAACATCCTGAGACTTTGCCTCTTTTCCACATCTATTGGACGCTATCAATTCTCTTTGCTTTTGTATTTCATTTGTGCCAGTTTCTCTTTATTTTTGCCACTTGCATTCTTTGAACAAAGCCCCCCTCCCATACCTTCTTGACATTGCCAATTCATGAGACTGGTGACTTAGTGACTCTTTCTCTCTCTCTCTCTTTTTTTTTTTTTTTAACTTGATGGTGCTTTCCCTAACCTTCTAGATGAGCTGCTATTATTGCTGTTTTTTAGAAACTCTGAATTATTCTGGAGACATCTACATGTAATGTATGTGACTGTATTGGACTTAAAAACTTTTCACTTACATATATATTTAGTTAATTTAAGGAAACTTACAAGTACTGGTATTCGAAACAACTGATGTGAATGTTTTATTTAGAATTACTGTTGAAATTATTTTCATATTCACAGAAATATAGTAGACTATATCCTTCCCCAAATGATTTACTAATTGAAATCCCTGCTAGGATGGTTAGGCAATACTTACTATATTCCACCTTTTTTTTCCTCTTATCTTTTCCATTCAATTTCTCTTGTTCCTTCTCTTTTTCAAGGTCCTGCTCCTGCTGGTCAAGCTTTTTTTCACAATGTAACTTATGCCTTCCCTGCACAGGATTCTCTAGAATCTTTTTCTTCTTGGAACCGCCTTTAACTAGGACCACCTTTCTCTTTAGACAAGTGCAACCAAACATGCAATCTGGCTTGCGGCAATGTGCAGGCTGACGTTTCTCAAGAGCTAAACTAGAACAGATACATCCAAGCCGGCAAAAGTCATTGTTGCATGGCGGAGCTCGTCTTTTCATTATTTTATGTATAGGCTTGTTTTTGAGTGAAGCCTGGAAAAGTACAGATAGGCATTCAGACAAACATACAGTTACTGCCACTGTATAGATTCCAGACATCATATAAAATTCTGCAAAAGAAGCTGACATTCAAAATCCAGAACAGGCTGTATTTAGTTTAAAGCCCAAAAACAACTGAGAGTCTAAGGAGTTTGAAATTCTTTGTTGTTTTTGCTACACAGATTACCACAGCTACTTCTCTAGATTATAAATTTTCATTTACTGCAATTAAGAATTCAAGAAATAATATAACCAAGATAAATGTGAGTGCTGTATAAATAGGGACTAATTAGATTTCATGGAGTCTTGTAAAGTAAACTGTAATTTTAATAAGCTCCTTAAGGAAAAAAAAGGACCCACATAACAACACACAATCAAAGCAATGCATAATTATAATAAAATGCAATAAAAATCCAATCATCACAACTTAAGATTGAATGCCATGAAATACAGCTAGAAAAAAAAATGTTACTGAGCCTGACCAAAACAAAAACAAAAACAAAAACACCAGTACATCTAGGGACAGAATTACAAGCCTAAACAGGAGAGTCTTTGTACGTGTATGTGTCTTCAAATCATTTCTCAAGTTATGGCAACCCCATCAATTTCACTGGGTTTTCTTAGGCAAGGAATACTCAAAGGTAGCGTGCCATTTCCAAAGTCTATGTGCCTTTCTATTAAAAATTTTACATTAAATTTCAGAAATACAGAGTATATTGAAGGAAAGTTACCATTAACGCAACTTACCTGAGCAGTAAGTAAAGTTGTCAGAGATAGGTCTGCTCGTTCTTCAGTAATATAGGTCCGTGGTTTACCCTCCCACAATGCACAATCCTCCAAATCCATCAGCTTCAACTGAGTTTTGGATAAAGTTGGCAAACGACTACTCTGCTGTGGCTGCTGTTGTGGTTGACGCACAGTGATTTGTTTCCCCTGCGTACTTTCTTCTATGGCCTCCATCTCATCTGCTACTTGTCTACCAGGCTGAGACTTGGTGACTTTCTCTTCCAAGACTGATGAGTCATGTTTCTGCTTTCTTACAACAGGCACAGCTATTACAGACTTTGTAAGTGACTTTTCTTTGCTTTTAGCAACACCTTGTTTTCTTTTCTTTACTTTTTGTCTCTTTTTTTTAGCGACAGAAGGCACATAAAGAGGCTTGAGAGTATAAGAGCTGGAAGGAGCAATGGTGGACTGCTTTCTCAGAACACTATCTAGTGTCCTGACATAACTAGTACTTTTAGTTGGAAGCTGATAAACAACGGGAGAACTGGATGTGCTAGGTGATAATCCCATGCTTGTTTCCAGCAACTTCCCTTCATTTTCTAAGTACTCATCAAGCTTATCACTGCAAAAAGCAGATCGGTTCTTCAAGGAGCCTTCTATAATGATACCTGAGAAATTACATAAATTAGGTTTAGATTACAATTACTGCCCATTTCAGTATAAGCTTGCACAGAAGCATTCTGAAGACCCTGTAACAATTGTAATATTCTAAGTATATTAAAAATTGATCTATCAAATCACAGAAACTGAAGCTTAGAATTAGTTGATACAAATTAATTCTGGTGTTAAATATTGGGGGAAGGGGTTGGCATGACGCAACAACCTTAGACCATTGCCAAGATACACCAATTTATCAGTATACTTCAAGCCTTCTTTCTTCCATTTGGGCAATTCAATACTGTAATTCTCTCCTCTTCCTAAAGAAATATGGTAGGTCCCCCATTTCCACGTGACCGATATCCACTGATTCACTTATCCATGCTGAAATGTATTCTGAAAACATTGTTCCCATTTCTTTCTGGACCAAATGGTGTTAATTTTTATGTATTTATCAGTTGTGCACTGGCTTTGGACTGCAAATAATGGCTACAAAGCTTTCTTTCTGTTAGATACTAAAGTTCTGTCAAGTTTCAGGGTCTCCTGTCCAAGCTACAAACTCATCTCGATACCTATGTCATTCAACTCATTGAAAAAATTGCATTTCATTATCCATGTTTTTCCTCATCCAGAGTAAGTCTTGCAATGTATCCCCTGCGGATACAAGTGAGGAGGGGCTATTGTCAATACTGAAAAGTATTATTACATAATCAAAGGAAAAAAAATTACAGAATTCTCCTTTTCATTTCATTCATGTTCAGGACTGCATGCAGTAAGAAACACATCCAAAATTTTCTTCTTACCTTCAGGTTTTGATGAAGTATGCAATTTTCCTCGCCATCCCTTAATTTTTGTGAAATCATTTGTCTTGCCAGTCCTGGAAACAAAAGGAAGCCCAGTATCTGAAGGCATGGAAAAGAAGAAAACACAAAGGACAATAAAACCATTTAATGAGCTGAGAGAATAAACAAAATACACAAAATGTTCAAATGAAATGAGCTACAAAAATTCCACTGTTGGCATATGTACTTAATGTTTTCTGAAAACATGACTACATCAATATTGTTAAGAGATCACGCAATGAAACAATCCTTTACAAAGTTAGGTAAACCTAGCCTAGGTGTATAGTGTGTTAAACAACCACAGAACATTAACTTCTTGGAATCAGTCTTATTAAATGGGACTACATAACAAATGTAAAACAAATGCCAAAACACCAAATTTTCAGTAACAATGAAAAGCTCATGTTTCCCTATAACTAAACAGAAATGCTTCAAGTTGTCTTCTAAAGTTGTAGACCTATTCTTTAATTCACGTTTTAAAACACTACTGCTTTAAAGAAGATACTGACTTACCAGCAGAACTGGAACTGCCCCTCAAATTTTTCCATGAAGTATAGTCCTCTGAATAACTTAATGGCAGCTGCACACCCAGATATTTTAAATCAATGCTCATTGCTGGATCCACAAAATTCAGCTTTAGCCCCACTGTAAGAAAAAAATGCCACCTAAATATTTTATACATAAAACTAACTGTAAATACAAACCTGGCACATAACCAAAAAGTACCAACATCTTTTCTCTGTATCAGCATTTCATAGAACATCAAGATGAAAAACAAGCACTTCCCCATCTATTCTCTCCCTCTATTCTCTATTTTTTAAACCAGCCTCAGCCATAAACAGGTATTATATCAGCACGACATTAATTAGGATTACTATTAACCAGCTCCTTATAAAATAGGCAGGGGTGGGCATTTCCAGGTCCTCCCAACACTAAGCAGACCACATAGCCAACCATTTCCTGGCTCAGAGAATAATGTTCTGGTCACTTTTCTGGGGATCTTTTGATAGTTTCTGAGTTAAGGGGCCTCAAACAGTGAGTGCAAAACTAAGCTGGTTGTATCATCTATTAAAATCTAAAATGTGTTCCTGTGGTCAATTTTTTGTGCATTTGAACTCAGGATTTTGAGAGGGTCAGGGGGATTCCAGAGAAGCAAAAGGGTCATAAAAGACTCCCCAAGGGCTACAATATCATCCAGAACCTGCAAGGTTCCCACTGCTGAACTAGAGTTTCCCCTTGGTTGCAAAGACATGCTTTCACAGTGATATTGTACTTATACACTTGTACATTCTTTTCATTATGCTTGAAAATTTTTAAAATGGCTAGTGTGACTGCTCTCACATCCAGTAAATTTGTGCTGAGTCTTTTCTCTGACTCTGTACATTCTTCCTGAACTACCTGTCAAAAAGGCACCACATCCATAAAGACTTGTATCTCCTGTCACTACTATTTTCTTCTGTGGCACCAAGTTCCCTGATCAACTTGTTTGGTTTGAGCCACCAAAGCAAATTTCCCTTTACTTGCCTTGGTACAATCAGGATGATGTTTTTTCCTTATCATATGATTTTGATATGGTCTCATGAAAACCTGCAACGTCCTTGTATAAAACCTTGTCCATGGGACTAGTTGTATTGTTGAAAGAAATAATCCAAGTGTTGTGACCAGATGCATCAGATCTACCATTTTTAGTTTTGTCACTCTCATTATGATCTCCTTTATAAACTGCTTCCTGTCCTTTGAAAGGAAAACACATCCCTTACCTTTATTTCTACCCCCAAATGTGTTATAGTCCTTGTAGCTCTCAACTTACTCTTAGGGGAATTTATCTGGAAGTCATAATTCTGTAAACATTTTAGCATCAGATAGAGGGCATGTTTTGTCTTCTCTCTGCACTCAGCTTTCAAAAAGTATTACCTAAACAGCTGAACAACTGAATCCCTATTGCCTCAAAAATGTTATCGAAAGAACCAGTATTTTGGTGAAAGCTTCAGGGGATGAAGCCATGCCAAAAGATAAAGAAATTCCTGAACTGGTAGTGGTTCCGCTGTAATCAAATCTTAAGTATTTCCTCCACCTGAAATGCGGAGAAACGTGGAAGTAAGCTTTTCCTAAGTCTATGAATAATAAGCATGCATTCCTCTCTAAATTCTCTAATTTAGTTTGTAAAGTCTCCATCTTGAACCATCAAGCTTTGTGATGGAGCCTAAGGGTGTGGCTAGAAGTTATCAGAGCCTACAGATTTCCCTTCAGTACCCTACCATATACCAGCAAATATTACCTCAGGAACTGTTCTAAAACCACTCCAGTCTTATATTAAAATTCCTTCAGCGTTCCAAATATTCCCTTACAAACTACCTTAAAACATTTACTTCAGGGAATCTTTCAGGCGACTCAAACACCCATACACCCAAACAAATTTCTGAATTCTTCCACTGAATCAAGGAAATCCAGGCTAGATCTCTAAATCCCCATTAGATTTTCCAAGATCACCACTGGATTTAATATTTCAATAACTGTATCTTTCAGATCCCACTGCTGCTACCACTTTTATTGTGGAGGGGGCCAGGCCTTCTTTTCCTTCTCTCTGACTGGAGTAGCAATAAAGATCACATTGTAGATTTATAAATTCTGACTCAGTGCAGCAAAGCTAATTATATCGAGAAAATGGAAAATTCAAGAAGATTTTCAAATAACAGATTGGTATAAAGAAGCTTGGAAAACTGCGATCAACGATAAGTTAACATGTCAAATTAAGGCTAAAAAAGGGATAATGAAAAGTAATGACTTTGAAGCAATATGGAAAATATTTGTCAAAAGGCTTTAACAAAAGAGGGAAGCGTCACACCTCCACAAGAAGAATTACAATTTTGGAAAGCAGAGTAAGCTGAAATATAATTGGCTCTGGGAATGGGTTCACATTTAGGGTTAGAGTTTATGGTTAATAAAAGGATCATATATAGTATTAGCAACATACTGAATATAGGTGAGAAGAATAGATTTAAGAATGAAATTATTATAGCAATATTAAGTACAAGGAGAATGAGATTTAGATACGTGAAATAAAAATATATAATTAATATGACATATAATATGTTGAATAAATATACAATGATAAAAGATCTGGAGAGAAATAGTAATGTAAGCTATGTGTGTGGTGATTTTTCTCTTTTTCACTTTTATGTTATTCACATGGTGTTTTTGCTTTATTTTGTTGTTTTATTCTGTTATGTATCGTTCTTTTTTCTTTATAATAAAAAAATAATTAAAAATAAATAAATTCTGACTCAGTAGGGTACTTTTCTTTAGTTCTAATCAATTAGTAACAGGCTACCACAGATTAGTAAATCATTCTGAGTAACAGCTGAGAAGCTTTATCCTTTATACACTAAGATGGTCATTTTAAAGGGAAAAGTAGGGTCATATGAGGGGCGAGCAAGGCTATAGTAGGCTGAAAGGGAAGCTGCTACTTCAAACACAGAGAAGGGAAAGCAGACCTGGCCCACTTCACAATCCTGAACAAATCAATTCAGGTATTTTAAGTTCAAGATAGTCCCCCCACTGTTTTTGGTACCCTAAAGAAAATGGAATAAATTACCTTGAGTCTCTGATCTGAAGGAACCTCCTCTACTCCCCCAATTTGAATTAAACGCTGAACTTCTGTTTGGATTATTGCCCTCTTATGTTCTTTGGTACCAGCAACAGAAGGTATCTTCCCCCCAGTCTTTTTGAGAAAATGATTTTGTACCCTTCTTGAACTACATGAAGAATCTATTTGTCTGCACAGGCAGCCCTCCAGATTTGCTAGAGTTAGGGGTGCAGAACTCCAGCAAAAGGGGAAAATCCACACTATCAAAATCTGCGTGCATGTCTGTGGGAAGGGGGCCAAGGCACGGTGGGGAGAACGGGCACCCAGGATCTAAACCAGGTCAGGGAAAGGAAAAGGAAAGTTGCTGGGTTGGCATGGTGGTGCTATACTTCATCTGTGCCCATCTCCTTCCTTGGTGTGTGAGGCACTGGGAGAGAGTTTGTGAAGCTGAGAAACTGGGCTGCAATCTATCCTTAACTGGCCAATCAGCTGGTGGTGGTGGTGGTGGAGGAGGAGGAGGACGACAGAGGCAGGTTTTTAAAGGGCTGCATGGCCTGACCAGAACTGCCAAGAGGGAAAGTTCCCCCGGAAAATCAGTGCTTGAGTTGGCGGAAAGGATTTGAGAAACTCATAAATAATCAAATCCATGAAAGTTAAATCTGCAAATGTGGAAGGTTGACTGTAGTAATGACTTCCTGTAAATGATTGTAGTAAAGTAACCTTCTCCCTACCAGTAATTCCCTGAAGTCAGTTTTGTTGTCTGCCACCCCACTGAAGTGACCAATTCCTCTTGTCAGTTGTTGACCTTGTTTTCTGAATTGCAATCTACCTTTATTCCATTCCTGTTCAAAATCTTTGTTTTTGAAATTCTCTTCCTCTTTGAAATGCAATGGTTTTCTCCTCTGAAGTATCTTCTGTCTGACCTTCGTTTTTTGAACTGTAGAAAGAGCTTATCATCTTTCCCTTCAACTAAAATTTTTCCAGTGCTTTTTCTCCAAATAATGGCTTCTCCTTGAAAGAAGTGTTTACCAAGTTCACTGTTGACTTCAGGGCACCCTCCCAATGTTTCAGCCACAGTGCTCTCCTACCCACTTTAGTAGCTGTGATCGAACATGCTGTAAATGGTGGTGCACCATAACCTGCATCAGCCACACACTGAAGTACTTTTTCTAACTTCTGTAATGCTCTTTGGACAGTCCAGCATTTACATTTCCTGAACCCATAATACAGCTGCCCTAGCAAACACTGCAACTGATGCCCTAATGGACAGTGCTGAAGGTTCATGAGACTTTCTCACTGCTGAATCAATTCTTTGTTCATGGCCTTCCTTTGGGATGATAGCATTTCAAATTAAAGCCAAGATAGGACCACTGAGCTATGGAACAGCCAACAGATCCACTGCTCTTTTCTCAAATGTGTGCAATTTTTTTACTGTAACCTATGAATGTCTTAGTATCAAGTGCTGTTTCCGAGTCTAACTCAGATCTGGAAATAAATCTGGCATAGAAGTTTTCAAATTCTTCAATGGCATTTTCTGTAACATTGCTGCCATCTTACCCTCTTTTTAGTTTCTCTTACTTTTCCTTCCCTGATGCCACAGCTACTCTCACACATTAACTGTCCTGGACATGATGGCAGCATAAGCCACTGCTTGCAAGAGATAGCTGACTTCTTCTCCAGATATTTGCACACTTTGCCCTTGGGAGCCAGAAGCATCATAATCATCACTGCCTCGGTAAGGGCCACAGCTGTGGGCTTCTCCCCAGGGCTGCTCACTCACCCTGTGGATGCTGGGCGGCCAGACATGTTTACAGGAAAGGAGAGCAAGAGAGAGCAGCCCTGCTGCCATCACTGCACTTTGCCATTCTTACCATTCACTCTTCACTGCTACTCCCTCCCTCTCCTCAATATTTATATGATGATGCACTGCAAGTCAATCTCACATCTCTCTCAGCATGTACTACACTTGTGCTGCAGGTGGACAGTGGGGGGGGGGGGTTGGACAGTGGGTAAGTGATACTGCAGAAAATGAGTCAGCATATACAAGGGACTTAATGTGCAGCCATTAAGCCCAAATAAAATCACTTAACAACACAGGTAACTTTTGTATGTATTTATGAAATGCAAATATACTGTGTTATATACAACGTACTACAACACTTTTTAAAAAAACTTTTGGAAGTGCAGTAAAAATGTAACTGGAGGAGCAAACAGCAGAATGAAATGTAATAAATAATCTTTTAGAAATAAATATGGAGAAAATGATGGCTGCAAGCTACTTGCCAGCCACATCAGAGGCACCTGATCAGAATAAGCAGAAATGCAAGAGCTATGACTATCTGCATTTATGCTTTCCAAGGCTGAAGGAAAAAAAAGAAGGAAACTAGCTGGCATCAGTTCTGCTTCTATGAAGACTATGCACTTATCCCTTCGAATAACCACAGATTACCCAAAACAAGCAACATGCTGCAAGAAATCTTACCCAGCTAAAAGACCTATAAGAGGACATAAATCTTCCAATTCAATGAAAAATATATGTAATAACTGATGAAGAAGAAAGTTGTAATAGAATAGTAATTATTTGGTTTGTCTTGATCATACAATTAGTACGTTTTTTAGTGGATAGCACATCTGAAATTTGGACCAATCAAAATTCTTTGGTACAAACTACACATGTTGTGATAGTAACAGAAAATGACACTCTACATGAAATTCCAATATTTTCTAAAGGGCAAATAACAGAATGTGTATGATCAGCACAATCAGAAGACAATTAGCACTTCACAGAAGTTACACCTACCTTCTCGAAGACTAGGATGTATCACCTGCCTGTACTTAAAAGACTTCAAATCTTCCAACAATTCTTTTTCCAGCTGTTGTATCATCTGACCACCTGTGAAATATGTATTTCTTTAAAATCTCATACTACTATCAGTATTTCTTATTCATTTATCTAAGCAACAATCCTTCTCACCTCATTCTCAAAATCCAAATTCTAAGTAAAAAAGGGAGCCAAATGGGGAACGCTGCAGTAATTTTCAACAGCAGAGAACTAATAGTAGCTGTCCTCCACTTCCAACTCAGGCTAAAAAAATTAAGTCTGGGCACAGGAAAGAATTTCAGATCTTGACAGTATTCTTGACACTGCTATAGACACAGCTGAGGTGCTATTTCTAGATTACTTTTCTAACTGCTAGATTGGGATGGATAAAGAAAATGCCTACAAAGGTTTGACTATCTGTGAACTAAAATGCTGGCTCATAATGGATATTTTTGGCTTTACTGTCCATAGTGTAAATCCAACTTTTAGTCCCCAAATTCAATTAAGTTTTAAGTAGAGAAGACTCAGGAGCCAGTGTGATGTAGTGGTTTAAGTGCTGGACTGTTCGATTCTCCACTGAGCCATGGAAATCCACTGGGTGACCTTGAGCATTATCACACACTCAGCCCCAGAAAACTCCATGACAGGTTCGCCTTCAGGTCACCATAAATCGGAAACTTGAAGGCACACAACAAGTGAAGACCCACTGAATGAACTGAACTTACATAAGCACTGACTCAACAAGGTTCCAATGACTGAATGGATCTAACTGTTGAATCACTGGGACCAACAACTGCATTTAAGCAATGGAAATTGTGTCCCTAGTGGTAACATGCAGGAGATACTATGAAAAATTATACAGTGTCATTAAATACTGAAGCGTGAAACATATTACTCCTTTCACCCGGTCTAATGAAGGATGTCCATAGGTAACACCGCACCTGAAGAGTCTGTCACATTAAAATAAACTTTCAAAATGAGATCTTTTCTCTTCATTGTTCGTTTTTAGCTATGGGGCAATACTCAGGAAACACTGACATAAGTGTGTTAGTCTGTTTCAGCATAAAAGGAAAGAGCTGGGAGGAATCCAGTTACACTTTTAAGACTAACTGGTTTATTTTTACATCAGATTTTTTGCATTTCAGTCCATATCTTTAGATGTATTCCTAGCATATAACTGAAGAAGTGCATTGAAATCAACAAAAGCTCCTATTACAATAAATCAATTAGTCTTAAAGATGGCACTAGATTCTTTCCTCTCCTTCTTTTATTTTTAAGATAAAAAAAATGGCGCTAGTAACTGTTAATTAACAAGGACAAATTTTCCTTCATGGTTTCTTATGGCTCCTTGTAGCATCCACATAAGCCTGCCAAAGGCACAAAGTTCTTACCACAGTTTTTTTTAAATCATATTTGTCTCTTTTATTTTTAAATCACCACCCAATATGCAGTCATCTTTTCATTGGTTTGTCTGACAAAATGTCATACTTCATTTAATTCCTAATTCCTTAAGTTAAAGAATTGTACTGTGTCTATTCAAGGCTAGAAAAAAGATTTATGCTAACTGGCAGTCACTGGCATCCTGTTAGTGGCACACAGAGACACAAGTTAATCTTGCATATGTCTGTTTTTAGTTGCTATGGAGATTAGTATTCCCTTCCTCCCTCTGGAGCCACCGAAATCAATTTTTGACCTACTGCAGAGTTGCTGACCCACCCCCTTTTGCCAGGAAGGATTGCAGAAGCATCTGGTTATGTCTCCACAGCTAGAGACAAGGTGGTTAGATAACTCACTAAGACCTCTGGAGGATCCTGGTGGTCCTCAATAGAGCAATTTGCCCTCCATTCTTCACTAGCAGAACTGCTACATGAGCCACGCAGGGTTGTGGTCAGTGTCTGCTCTTCATTTGATACAAGGTAGTAAGTCTGAGTACGACTTATGGTAATTTTGATAAACAAACTGATCATTTTGACAAGGATGTTTGGGACAGCCCAATTAAGAATGAAAGGAGCAAATAAATGGGCAAGGCCTTTGCTCCAGTGATCAATTATCACATAACAATACATAATCACATAACAATAATTGCATTACATGTCTTCAGTTGGGATAAAAGCAATGAAAGAACCAATGGTGTTGCAGGAAAAAAATTCACACTGCATAAGGGCTTGAATTAACAAGGAGGTCCAAATGAGTTTTGCACATTCTTTCTCTTCTTTTCCATCTGCTTCTAAATCTTTGGATTTTAGAATGAGTGGGATTCTGCTGATAAAGGAAAAAAAATACCATCTTTTCCTAGGCTGACACAAGATACACTCCCTATTCTGATAGCTTCTCATATCTCATGTGTTTAGACCATTGGGGCAATCACTAACTTTGTTTTTGTTTCCTTCTCTGGATTTCAGGATGAGCTGTTTCTGTAAGCTTTCATCCTGGTTTGGATTCTTGAATATTCAGAGAGAGTATACACTCTTCCAAATTTGTGCTTTCAGATTATTACATTTTCATTTTTCTACATTCTTATTTTCTCTCAAGTTTGATTTAGAGATTTTTTTAAAACCCACCACTTGCTTAATATCATGATCTTTTGCTGAAGCCCCCCTACCTCACCATTTCATTACGAGATTTTCTACACCTGAAGCCTAGTAGACACATACCTCTTATTTTTTCTTTTAAGAAAGTTTATTCTACAGTCCTGTACCTTCTTACCTATGAATGAATTTATGCAGGTCTCACTCAAGTGTAACCAGAGAAACTTCTAAATTTTAACCTAGAGAAACATGCACTGGAGAAATATTAGAACTGGACAAAGAACTGTTTTAAACTGTTTCTTAGATGGGCTGCCTTATCAATAGTTCCTCCTATGTTGATATAGAGTGCCTTGCTCTGTATTTCCAGTGTATAGGTATATTTAATACATAACTAGTTATTTCAATAAACATCCCACCTGTTTCATATATATTGTCTTAGCATATTTTACTTCTATGTAGTCTATGTAGTCTATTAATGGATCTTCACACTGTTTGCTCTTAAAGTAGTTGTGCTGGAGTGCTGTGTGAGACCTTGTAGCTATTTTGGATTCACTTCATGCAGAAGTAAACAGGAGTCAGAGCTCCACGTGCTGATTGATGGTCACTTGCTTTATTTATTTTAAAAATGCATTTGGGCCTCTGTCAAAGTTGGCCTTCCTCAGGGGCTACACTAAAAAATACAAATGTAATTTAATCAAGAACAATACAAAACTAACCATTTCAGTACTTAGCACTAGCCACATGATTTATGCCATTCAATCTACATGTAAAAAAAAAAATGTGGGAAAAATCTCCTTTAAGTTAAACATTTTTTAGAAACACAACATTTCATATCAGATATGCGTTTTGGCATTCTGGAGTAAATTCATAATCATAACGAAGAAAGAGAGACAGAATGAATTCTAAATTAAAACCACCAAAGCCTACAGGTCTAAATGAAGATGGAATTTACACTCTTCAATATAAATATGATTGTGAAAGATAAACTGAGGTAACATTTAGAACAACTGCATTAAATATCTTTGTGACCAATCCTAAAATAATGGCTGGGTCTTCCTTTCTCCTGACTACTTGAGTCCATGTATCCAAGGGTATACTTTCTAGTTCCTTTTGCTCAGTGGTCCATATTTTTTCTTTTGAGAGCACATTATACAACACCAGAAATTTCTGTGTAAAGGTATGTATATACACTTTGCAGAATAATGTAATTTATATATATTTTTAGAGATTATAATTAGTTTGGTGTTGTCTTTCTTAATGTATTAAACAGAACTGTATTTGTATTCTTTAGTGTAGCCCCTGAGGAAGACCAACTTTGACAAAGGCTGAAATGGGTTGGGATTTTAAAAATAAATAAAGCAAGTAGCCATCAGTCAGCACATGGAGCTCTGTCTGTATTAGGTCTATGGGAAAGGACTTAAAAGTAAACAAAAAAGAAGTGCAACAATGGATACAAAAGATAACAAAAAATAAAAACAATAAGGTAAGAGAACAGCAGTTAAAAATAATAGGAAGATGGCATAGAACACCACTTTAGCTATCATCTACTATATGAAAGTCAAAATTTATGAGTGATCTTGTCTGTTTGTCTGTGTCAGGCAGGTGAAGACCTCATATGATTGGCTGAGTGAGGGGAGAAGATCTCATATGATTGGCTGACTGTGAAGATTGCATGGAATCCTAGGTTTGGCAGTTTAGGGAGGCGCCTTCAGAATTCTCAGCTGAGAGCTCTTGGGCCTCAGGCCAGCTGCTAAGGAGACAAGGCCTACCAGCATGAAGAAGAGCAGTGTATTCCCTCAGAAACCAAACCCTCTGTAAGTTAACAACTCTGAATACAGACTGGATTGGGGAATATGGGGATAAGTTACAGGTGCTGGAATAGGCCAGTTGCTATGGAGATGAAGCCTAGCAGCAAAGAGAAGGACAGTGCATTCCCTCAGGAACCCAACCTCTGTATATTAACAACTCTGAATATAGACTGGATTGGGGAATATGGGGATAAGTTACAGGTACTGGAATAGGCTGGCTGCTATGGAGATGGGGCCTAGCAGCAAGGAGGAGGACAGTGTATTCCCTCAGGAACCTAAACTGTATATGTAAATAACTCTGAATACAGATTGCATTGGGAAATACGGGGAAAAGATACAGGTACTGGAGAAGAGAAGTTTGGTGAGTTCTTAAGAGAAAAATAAAATCCTGGGCAATGCTGGGTAAATATGCTGGTATATAAATAAAAACTTATCTGCAGATTGTTGGCATAACTGTGCGGGAGTGCAGTAAATTACAAAGATTTTGGAAGGAAATAAGAAATAAATAGAATATTGGGGGGAAGTTCAGAATTTAATAAGGAAACGTGTTTAACTTCAAATGTTAAATACTTAAGAATTAAATAAGGAAGAAGAATAGTTAATAAAACAGTTATTAAAAGGGGCACAAGTTGTCATTGTATATGGTTGGAATAATCAAGAAAGATGGGATGTTAGTAAATTGAAATATTATATTTCTGAATATACGAATAGATGATGTTTGAAACAAGAGGGATCTATATGGGACAACTGAAGGAGAAATCTTGGTTCAGAAACTGGAGATTACTGATTGAGAACATAAAACAGAGAGTGGGGTACAGAGATGTAAATAAGGTAATTAAGGTGATATACCACATGAAAGGTAAACTAGAATAATAATAAATAATTAGACCATTCTAGAGGTGGGGAGGGAAGGAACAGTAATATAATTATTTAAAAAAGAACAGAGGAAGAATATTTGAGCAGTTACAGCTAAACTGAATAACTGATTATATTATAGTATAGCATAGTATGGAATATATTAATATATGAGGGGATACATTGATATTTCTGTTATATTATTCTGACATTATTGCAACATTATGGAAATAGTTGTAACTGCTGTCAAAATAAATATTTAATAAATAAAAAATGGAGCTCCGTCTCCTGTTTACTTCTACTTCGTGGTGCCTTATATTTTCCCCCAAACATATTCATTTAAGTCTAAAATCAGTTCTGTACTATCTTATCATTTACATTATCATTCTGTACTAATTTTTCATTTGCTTTATGGTATTAAAATGCATTTTCCTGTGTTTTAACTGTACAAATATTTAATTTTTTTTGTTGCTTTGTTTTAATACTATACATTTTAAACCAACATTAGTTTTGAAGTTCTGGTCTAATTACTAATTTATATGCTCACTGGTGTACAGCAAAACAGGAGGAATAAACACATTTTTCAACGGAGACTGTGTATAGATTGCCACTCTCTTAGGACAAGGGTCAGAGAATGGAAGGAAATCTAAGTTGCAATTGCTTACTTGGGTTGGATATATAGATTATACACTTTTTTTGGCCAACGGGAAATAGTCATTCAGGACCAAAGACATGGCACTTAAAAAAACAACAATAACAACTGTATATTGGTATTGGGTGGATAATAACAGAATCAGAACAAGCATGTGGGGAATTTCACCCTTTGATCCCCAGCAGTAATTCTAAGAAAAATCCCTCACTGGGAGAAAATCTCCCACTGGCTTAAGTGAAGGAAGCTCCTCCACTCTCAGCAAGTACACATCAACGTTAAAAAATGGATTTTCCACATCAGAAAAAAGACAGAGAGAGAGAGAAGGGCTAAATTATTTCTACACGCCTGCTCTGAATCTGAGCCCTCTAATTATCCATCCTCCACCCCTAAACAATGTGTATTCTAAAAGTTACACATTTAGTTTGGCCCTTTCTTAACCAACTCTGGTAGTCAACCATGGCAGAGGAGGGAAGTGTTACACAAAAGGGTAAATCATCATTCACTTTCAACTATATCTGGCATTTAGAAAAAGTTCAGCTCACCAACATAAGTCTCATTATTACCTGGATCAACACAGGAATCACATGTAGCCAATGAAGCAGTCTGCATATTTTTCAATTTGGTTTCTTCAGATCTATCCACACTGTGGATATCAAGAGCATCCTGTAAAACAAAAAAAGTAAAAAATATGTCCTCACCAAAAAAAAAAATTTTTTTTTTTGGCTTACAGTAGAGACTATCAACAGGCCACTTCAAACACTGCAAATAGACATCAGTTCAGACTAATCTAGACCTGGACATCAGAACACAATACTTGAGCCCTATTAAGTGCTATTAAAGTGGTTATCGCGCAAGCAGAAATGGGGCCACACTGAGTAGTCCTAGCTCTAACATTACTTGCACCACACAGCTCTGCCTGCAACTGACCCTTTGTACAGTCTGAATGGCTGCACCAAAGATATATTTACACATATAGTGGTATGTGAAAAGGTTTCCACACAATTTGGCATCTTAACTGTGTGGGGTACTCAACCACATGGATGACTTCACTTGCACAAATTTGTGCATGAAGTCTTCTGAAGTGCAACTATTTGTTCAGTACATCACCTTGGACAGAGCTACAGGATGCACTCCTTTCACAGGGAGTTTTACCACTTTAATAACGTCTAATAGGCACTAAGACACATCCCTGAACCTGCAAGATCTGAGCGGGGGGGCTGATGATACGGTATCTTGGAGATCTCTCATTCATACAGTCAATGTAAGTTGAATTCAACTTGACAGCAGTTAACAACAATAAATAGAACTTTACTTGAAATCCATTTAAGAACAGCAGTAAGTCCAATGCAATGTACAAAACCCCAAAATATCAAGTAAAGAAAATGTTGAGATTCAACAGTTCAGCCAAATACTACAGTTTTTAAACTTTGCTTTAAGCACACCTCTTATTTATCATCTAAGTATTTCTGGCAACCTCAAATTTCATTCAGACAGACATTTACCTTGGATGCAAAGGATACAAACAGCACTCCATCCACATCCACAAGATCAGGCTTAACATCCAAATTAATACCATCAGGTCCCAAAGAAGCGTAATTACTTGCTGTGATCAACCTTCCAGTGCATTTAGGTGGTCTTCCAACTCCCAGGTGCTTTATTTTCCGTGGTCTTCCTCTTTTGCGTGGGCCAGGCAACCCAACATTTAGGTTACCAATAATATCCTTGCAGGAAAGATGATTCTTTAGTGTACTTGTATTTTTTCCACTGGAGTTAACTTTTGCTAAAGAGGGGCCACTGTATGCAGAGGTCTTGACATTACAACTAGATATCTTATTTACCGCAACAACATTGCTAGAAGTTTCACTATCTTCCAGGAGCACATCTCCCGCTAAAGAGCGTCTTTGTAACAAATTATCTTCAGGTATCTGTTTCCCAGTTGGCATTTCCTCTGTTTCCACAGCTGCAAATGGACTAGAGATAAAACTATTTCCAAAGCAAGTAGGAAATGATTCCACTGAATGACCCACAGGAGACTGCTCACTCTTAGAAGGTGACACCAACGTTGGTGAAAGGGCAGACACCTTTACTGTATTTCTAGTGACTGCACAAGGTTCTAAGTATACTACAGGCATCTTCCCATTGTCCAACTTTAACATTTTTGCTCTGGCAACACCCAGCTGGCCATCACTGGGTCGCTTATGAGATCCAATTTCCTTTTTGCCCATTTCACTGTGTTTCTCCAGCTCCTGCTCCAACACAGAATCATTGCTGTTGAGATATTCCTCTGCCATACTGTCTTCTTCTTCCTGCTTCACGCTTAACCCTTCCACAGACACACTCGGCTCATAATCATAGTCATCTGCTGGTTCCTCCTTAACGACAACACCAATGTTTCCATTTGAGTTTAGTGGAGATGCCATATGAGAGATGTTTTGACAAGGGGTAGCTATTGGACTGGACAAGACAGAAAAATAAAATGCTAAACAAGGAAAATGTGCAGTTTTTAAAAAAACAACCAATTTACCTACATTTCATTTACGACTTATTTAAATAAATAATGCATACAAGAAAGAAAAAAATCTGCAAAAAATGGTACAGCTCAGATTACTGCAAAATATTCTCTCTTGGTGGCACCACCTCTGTCCCTCTATTAATTTAATAAACAGTAACGTAACACTTTATCAGACCCTTTCCTAGAGTAAGGTGGACAACCTGTGTCCTTAAGCTTAAAGGCATGTAGCCTCTGGCCTACTTTCAAAAGTTCTCTGCATATGATCAATTCATGTGTTTGTGGAGAGAGATAATGAAAGATAAAAGAGTAACAGAAATAGTCCTACATCCTGTTGTTAATCTCAACTAGAGCAGATTCACTAAATCAATTGGATTAATCTACGTCTTGATTCATCACAGAACAATTTAGCCGCAGAACAGAAAAAGATGGGTTCATCAAATTATGGTGCTGTCCACTACTGGCTTCAACTCTATCTACTAGTGATATATCCCACATGCACATACAAACAACCAAAAAGGGAAAGCAGATTTCAACAGATAAAAAGATATACATATGATCCTAGATCAAAATCAGCAAAGCTATACTCAAGTTCAAGTATTCCCCAGAAACATCTTTAAATAAATTCCAAAACTGTTTACTGATTACATTAGGTGCAAGTAAAATGCAGGCCTCAGACCCATTTTCTGAGGGCCTCAAGGCCACCAGAGACCATCAAAAGCCTCTTAACTCTTCCATTTTAATCTTTGTTTTGGAAGGGTAATTTTTCACACAGGAATTATAACTGGCCCCAAAATGTGATGGTTTAGCTCCACACAACTCTTAAAAAACTAAAGGGGGAGAGTCCAAAGCAAAACCAGAAATGATGTGACATTATGTTCAAGTTTACCCAAACTGAGGAGCTGTAATCCATTGGTAGACTACAGAGCAAAAACTGACCCTACTTCAGTTGCCCACAATTGGATTACCTACATACACTAAACGACTTGCATATGGTTTTCTAAGAGTTTTAAGGCAGAGAGATCTGCAAAACTGAAAATGCAGGTTCTCAAAAGTACATTAAAAACTGCTCACTCTACACTTTGAAACATATTGTATGAACAATCACTGTTAAACTGAGAAACGCACAGGATAATATACAAGTGGACCACATATTTATGGCATTTAGGAGTTGACAATACATCTGACAGAGCTTTCTAAAATATGAATACTTGCTTTGAAGAAAGTAAATTTACCTTTCAGATGCTTCCTGCTTTAATGCAGAGTCATTACTTTCACAGGTGCCTGTCTCTATAAAACCCAGGAAGTCATGACATGGGCTGAGTGACTCTCTCTCCAAATCTGTGTTACAAGAATCACCAAATGATGTCTCTAGAGTTCTCTGCTCTGGATCCAACGTATCACCTTCATTGGAAGGTTTATGATTGCTGGGAGAACTAGTTAAACTACCTCCTTCCTGTTCTGAGCTACCATTCTGCTTTGCATCACGCTGAAGTCTACTGCTCAGGCCATCATCTCTAAACCCTTTAGCAAATGGGTTGTAGTCTATTTTTAGCTGTGTAATTTGGATGTTTTGATAGGCTGTCACAGCAAAAAACTCTGTCTGTGGGAAAGTGAAAGTATGGACATCAGGACCATTCAGCTGTATAACATCTGTGGCTTGATCAGCAGGCACAAGGTGTAATCGAGGTAGATAGCGGTGCATAGAGTGTAGAATGATATGGCCTTCCTGGTCCAAGGTATTATTAGTTACTTTCAGCTTGTAGAAAGAAACCGGTTGGCGCATCCAGTAATAACCTGTAGAAGGGGATTCTGGGTGAATGAATACTCTTCCTAGTACATGTGGTTCTGCTTTCCCACTGGGCTCCCAGCTATGGCCATTCCACTTGTAGCGAAAGTTGTCAACAGGAGAAATATCCATGACCAAGATATACTTCCGATTGGATTCCAGACCTGTTATCCAGTATCGACAATATGGAAACATTCGTCTTCCCTGTTTAGTCAATATCATTTCAGTGTTACGATGGTAGAACTCATTCCACATATTGCTGTTATCCAAAGTAACAGTAATATTCCCTGAGGTGTGCTCAGCTGGAAGGTAGGTCTTTGCTTTAGACACTGGTTGTACTGCACTACTGGCAAGACCACAGTCATCTTGATTTGAAACCAAGGTTCCTTGGTCAGATTTCCCAGTACTTTGTTTCACAAGGACAAAAAGAGCAGGTGCAGCACCTGTTACTGTTCCACCATTCTGGTTCCCTAACATAACTGACTGCTTCTCCATTTTGGGAACTGATGAAATTTCTTCAAAATTTTCAATATTTCACAGTGCTGGGTGATTTTCTTTCATGTTGACTTTACTATGGGGAAAAACCAAGAATAGAATATTAAACATTTATACAGTGTAGGAAAGACATGATACATTTATTCAGATGCAATAAACAACAAACTGATATCATCAGCTTTGGTTTCAATAATAATAATATAGTCAAAATACATGAATGTTACATGACAAAATACATGACCATTTACATATTTATTTATTTATTTATTTATTTATGTATTCATTTATTTAAACTCCTTCCTTTCTCCCAACATGGGAACTAAAATGGCTACAACATACAGTAAAACAAAGTATAGCTAAAAACCTACAATTAAAAAAGTTTTTTAAAAAATAATTTTATAACATTATAACTTTTTTTTTACGTTAACAGAAGTACAGCATAGAACTACTTTTAAAACACTCTTCTGCACAACCAAATAGCCAAATGTGTGTTTAAATAAAGTCTTCACCTGCCAGTGGAAGGAAAGCAAAGAAGCAGCTTTAGCCTGAGAACACTTACTGAAAAGGCACACTCAAGTGTTCTCACCAACTGGGCCTGTGACAGTGGAACCAGAGAAAGCCCTTTCCTAAGGATCTCGGGCAGGCTTATACCGGGAGATAAAATCTCTCAGACAGCAACCCGCCCCTGCCCCACTTAGGAGCCTGGTACAGCATTTTGGACCTGCTGTATTTTCCCAACCAGTTTCAAATGCACAGAATGTGTCAAAAAAATCCAGACAAGACATGATGAAGGCACGTGTCCTTAGGTAGGTCTGACACCTCCAGGCATGGGCACAGGTGGTGCACTTAGCACTCCTGGCTACTGCAGAAACCTAGGTATCCAGGTTCAGCGCTGAGTGCAGCAGTACACACAAGCTACAAGCCTGTGTCTCCAGGAGGAACACCCAGCACAGGCAGAATTCCCTGATCTTCCTTTTGACTGACAAGGAGTACTCTGCCTTGTCTGTATTAAGCTTCCATTTGTCTGCCCTCATCCAGTCCATTAATGACAGCAGACACCAATACAGCAACAAAACAGTTTCATTAGATGGAAAGGAATATCTTGTTCCTTTAACAAAAATGTTTTGAATTATTTTTAGTTCTACTGATAGTTTAATCACACATTTAATAATAAAATTGGGTATGCTTTTACCTACACATTTTACCTCTGTTATATTTTTTATTTGCTGCTTTGAGTGTAAGTTCTGGGGGGAAAGTGGGATACAAATCAATCAATCAATCAATCATTAATAACATTTTCAAAGGAGAACGTGACAGTATTTCAGTTAAATAGCAATATAAATCAATATTTTAATAATTTATTTTATCCCTTCTACCTAAACTACCTATTAATCACAATTTCCAATACATGCTATGATTATTAGTGTTTTTTTAAAATAAATATTTTTAGGATAAGGCCATATGTATTATCAAAAATAATTTCTAAGTTTAAACTCTATGGATACCTAATGTATGATACATGATTTCTAGAATAAATTCATTAACCTTCCTATAACAAAAAACAAATATAAGTGGCAGCTATCATTGCTAAAGTACATTTGAATGCAGACAGTACACAACATTTTAGTGGATTTTGGCAATATGAATATGAGCTTGTATATCACTCATCCATCATTAGCAGAAACATGAACAGAACATTCAGCATCACAAAATAATTTTACTGAAACATAAATGCACACATCTAAATCTGATTTACGGGCTGGATATACTTAACCACCTTATCCGCCAGGTAAAAAGTTAAAATTTGACGCGTGTTTAGTCAATCCAACAGAGTGATAGGACAAAGAACAGAGTAATGGGATAAACAGAATTTTATCAGGCAGCATACTTCGACTGATGTATAGTGTGTTTTCAAAGTCAGACATATGGTGGAGTCTCAAGTATTTCTATGCCATATTTCTCTCTGTTACTTCCTGATTCACTATAACCATAAATTGCTACAACGTTTGAATAAGGCAATTATGGTTACTGTAAATGAGAAAATGGAGATGTGAATTAGCACGAACAAATAAGAAACTGTAGCATAGTCCCAAGAGTTTGATGTTGCATGTGAATCAGTCCTTTGTTTCCGCTAACTTTCAATATGATGTTTGCTTGCCAAAGGCTTTAAACCAACTACCCTACCTATTAGACAGAGATAGGAAGCTTCTGCTTTCATATCATGTTAACTACAGTTCACGATGTCATCCAAACCCTAAACTCAAACTACACTTACTGAAATACCCTTAAGAATTATACAAGATTTCTAGTTTATGGCAGATCCTGACTGCTTCCACCTTGAAAAATATGATGCATCAGAAAAACATCTCTATGAAAGAAGCAAGCAAGGTTGACAATTATGGCAAAAGAGAAAGAAAGATTAAATCCAGGAAACTACTGAAGAATTGCAGTGAGCATTAAGATGACATATCAAAGAGGTTTTTGTCAAACGGAACAGGCTGTGAGACACAGGGCTAAAGAAGCAGAATTCTCTAACACTGGCCAGAGGTATCACTACCTGATGTTCAGGATTTGTCCCTTATCTCTCTGTTCACCTTGCCACTGCTGACACTTTATCACTCTGTACTGCATCAACAAAAGTTCATACAAAAATAAAAAATCAGTTAGCCCTATAAGTGATGCTACACTCCTTTTTCCTCCTCCCTCCCCATTCCTCCTTTTTATGCCACATGAGAAATGTTTAATGTGGAAGTCACTTCCAACTATGCAAATACCAGTGGTTCCTGCCTATTATGCCTGGTTTCAAACTGAGTGAAGGATTATTTGATAGTATACAAATTTAAGCTTTTAAGAGCAAACATATAATTAGAAGCAACCACAGAAGACAAAATTGTCTGCAAGTTAACACTGCAGTTTCTAAACAGTTTTTTGTAACTTCTATAAAATGTAAGAGTTGTAACTTTGACAACCCACATATGTAGAAGCTACCACAGAAGTTAAGCTACGACATTAATTTCCCACCAAGTAAATATCATGCCGCTACCAACATCTATTACACTGAAGAAATGCAATTAACACCTGCTCTAACAGAATTTGCCTCCATTGAAGTTACTTTAGAAAGCATACTGAAGAAATGTTGAAGTGTTACGTAGGATTACCAGCTTTCAAACAAAAATGTAATTTTCCTCTGATATCTGCAAAATTTAGAACTAGTAACATATTGATCAATAACCTTACCTCAACAGGGTGCCATTACACAGCATCATATCAGAAGACCAATGTATGAAGACACTCTATCACACGGACAAAAAAACAATATTAATCCTGTTATCCTGGACTATTTCATCACGTTCAGCCACAAAAGAAGAGGGGAATATTCCCACCATCGCTTGAACCTACCAAGCAATGAAAAGTAACATTAACCAATCATAAAATGTATGCATGTGTAAAAGAATCCAGTAGTTTTTTCCCCTCCAAATTAGCAATAGAGACAGAAATATCAAGTCTGGATTCAAATTCAGCTTCAGCCATGATAAACGTCTATGTTCTGGTCACTCTCTCTTAAGAGCAAGTAATTCAAAAGATTACTTTGAGAATAAAATGACTGGAACTGGGGACAGAGAGCGAAAAGAAGCCTGATTTCTTTTGAGTAACAATGGGAATAAAACTGACTACATTTTTGGCAGTAACAGCACAATGCTAGCTTTCACTAGATTTGAAAATGTACAGTTAGCATAGCATACACTGTATAGTAATGTGCAACAGTGTATCTTACACAAAAAAAATGATTCTACTCTGGCACTGCAGGATTTTACAGCAGCAACAGCAGCAGCACTGAATTCTATGGGTGTTGTTTCAGCACCACACTTGCATTAATATAAAAGTACAACATCCAAGTACCCACTGAAATCTACAGACAACAATCCATTGTAAGATTCCTGAAATGCAGTTTACATTTTGAGTGCTAAAATGTGAGAAGAAAAAAACAAAATCTGTGCACTTCCTCTGTAGTGTCTATTATTTCCTTCACATGTTATCAGTATCTCAGATACAAACATGGACAAAATCATTTGCTCTTACTTCTATATACAAATATAACACCAATCTGTAAGAGGAGGTATAATTGCTTTTGTAGAATTTTGTAGATTTTAACTGTTTTATACTCTATTAGTAACTGATCAATTATAGCATCATTTTAAAAAAACTGTGAAGTGCTATGTACAACTCTTGTTGTGTGCCTTCACGTTGTTTCAAGTTCCTGGACAATGTAATATGGCCAAGGTCACTCAGTGGGTTTCCATACCCAAGCAGGGATACCAAGTTTTGGTCTCCAGAGTCTAAGTTCAATGCAAACCATTACAGCATGCTGTCTCTCACTACACACAGACAAATCAATTACTATTGTGGTAAGAATATAATTACAAGCCTTGCAATTTACTTCCTAAATTGGCTTTTGATTGAGATCAGTGCTGATTTATAAACATGGTTAAACAGTGTGTGTTTGTTGTTTAATAATGAACAGAAAGAAAATGTTTCCATTATCTATATAATGGATCCTACGATTTTATAAAGTGACAGAGGAACCATAAAACTTGAACTTTCCAAGTCATTGTTTCACACCTGATGTAAGGCTACAAACACTTAGCCACAAGTAAGCCCTGATTTATTTTCTAATAAACATGCTTGGAGACAGAGATTTAAATACAATCCAACAATACCGATTAATATATTCAGCCAATCGGTGCAAATTTAGGTCCTTGCCCTTGTGCCTTTTTTACCCGAACACCTGGGGAAGTCACTTGCTCCCTTGGAAAGGCGAAGACTTCCCTTCCAAGGAGAAATACGCCCTTCCCTCCGTCAGACTCTGAACCAAAGCAGATCTGTGGAATGATTAGCCAAGGGATTTACGCTGCCAACATGCTGAGCAAAAACATCACTGTGCGGCTGGGTCAGTCATGGGTACAGGAACCAGAGGAGAGGAGGAAGAGACAAAGGCCATTTCCGCACTAGACTGTTATAGTGCAATTATTCCATTTTCAACATCCTATGGAATCCTGGAGTTTGCAGTTTAAGGAGGGGCCTCAAACCCCAGGATTCCATAGAATGTTGAAAGTGGAATAATTGCACTATAACAGTCTAGTGCGGAAATGGCCAAAGAGGGAAAGTTAAAGATCCGCCGCGCGTTTGCGCGCTTTCGAAAGCCGGCGGCCTCTCTCGGCCCGACGCGCCCGTGCCCGGCCTCCCCTCTCCTCACGCGAGGACCTTCCCGGTCCCCATTTTGAACAAGGCTAACACGCCCGCTGAGCGACCGCTGCCATGAAGCGCGGCTGCCGTCGCTCTCGGCGGCACCTCAGCCTCAGCGAACCACGACGAAGGTGCCTCGAACGGGGAGCCCCGCGTGGCGCGAGGCGCCTCCCTGACACGCGAGGAACCGCGCGCGCTCGCCCGCCCGCGAGATCGGCCATTGCCGCCCCTCCCCCCACGGGCTTCGAGCCGCTCCGCTCAGGGCCATCGAGGACGGGTGTTAATTTTCTCAGCTGGCACCATCGTGGGCAAGAGGTGTGCGCGCCACGCGGAAAACTGCGCGCGGGAGCCGCCAGACGCGCGGCCGTGGGCCCGACGGACTTTCGTCGAGAGGCTCCCCCAGCGCCGCCCCCGTCCCGCCAGTTACCTTGCGACCGCGAGCGAGACGACCGCTCCCCTCCCCCTCCTGTTGTGTTCCCAGTCAAATCGTGTTACCCGATGGAGAGAACGTGCGCACGCACCCATGTGACGTCGTCAGCGCGCCTCAATTGGCGCCTGCGCGGCGCCGGCCCGCGCGCCTCCGCCTACTCGCCTGCAGGCTGTCACGTGCCCGTCTCTCAATTTCTCCTTCCTTTCTCTGCTCCCCGGCCATATCCCGTCCCCTCCCCTCCGCGCTTGCTCCGTTGGCTTTTCCTCGGAGAGCCGTGGGTTGCGTAGCGAGAACGTTCTGGAATTCGGGCGCTTTCCCTGCTGCGTGGAGGCGCGGCCGCTCCCGCTTCAGACCCGCTCCCAACCCCTCCTTCCCCCGTTCCTTCCCTTGAAGCGTCTGGGCGCGCCGGGGGCTCCCTGCCCTCGCCGGCCCGGGAAGGAGGGGGAGGCGCGGCGCGGCGCCGCTTTTCTCTCCCCGACCCCGTTTGCGAGGCTGCCCCCGGCCGGGCCCTTCCGAGCGAAGCGTGGGAGGGCGCGTGTCCGTTTCCCCCGCGGGCTGTGCCGGAGGGGAGGCCTCGCCTCGCGCTGGTTGCGGTCGCCGGTTCTCCTCCGGCCCGCGGAGCGATTCTTGTTTCGGAAGCTGAGCCTTCCGCCCTTCGATCCGGCAGAATCGGTGCCGCTTGGCGTTTCTGCAAGCGCGAAGCCAGTATTCCCTCGCTTTTCCTCCTCCTTCGCTCCTCCTCCTTCGCTCGGCTTGGTGGTTCACGCACACGCACCCGCTCCACGCCGCCCTTTTGTGTGTCAACATGCGCCTCAGGCCAGCGCTCGCCGTTCCTCCCGTTCCAAGGAAGGCTGTCCCTTTGCGGGGAAAAGCACGTTTCCTTTCCTTAGCCTCTTCCAACCGTCCTCCATCTAAACCCGGCAGTATTAATATTTTGATTACATTTCATAGAATTCTTAGTCTGATTTTGAGCAAAGATTACCGCTGGAGTAAAATACTACCAAAAAAAAACAAAGCGTGTGTGTGATTGTCAATCCTCTGCTTTAATGCTTGTTTCAATGAAAACACGGATTGTATGAAGTTTGCTTAAAAAGGAATGTCTTAAAAATTCGCTTACCAAGAAAGGGGCCATTTCTTAGTTCTGTCACGTCAAAGTTGATAATTTCTTGCAGACGTTGGGGCAGAGGCTTCCAATGAAGAGGTTTCCATCCAAAATTCTAAAGGGATAGAAAGACAAAATGGTGCTCTTTATGCTGAGTGTAGAACAAGCTTCTTTGAAAGGACCAGTACCTTGAATTTGGCCAGAAAACAAATTGAGAAGGCACCCTCAAAAGGGAGAAATCTTATATGATCCCTGCATTAACAATTTAAAATAAATACTGTTTTACCTGCTTTATTATAACGAGTGAAATCTTTATTACGACTGTTCTGTGTTACTACTACAGCTATTCAGTGAGATGGCCATGCTGTCATGGAGAAGTGGGATGTAAATATAAATAGCTGTTAACCTGATCACTACATTCCAGGCCAAATAGCAGTTGGAGAAGTTGTAAGATACCACAGTCTCCAAAATGGGACACTACGGCAGCATCAGCCAATGTCATTAGGACGTATTCTCGACATATCACAAGAGTGGCCGTCTAGATGAAGGCCTGGATCCCAAAAATACTTTCAAGTTACGAACCTGACCTCTTTGAAGAAGTGACCCCTCCTGAGGTAAAAATTTCCTGGATTTCAGATAGCTTATGGTATAGTGATTTGAGTGTTGGACTGTAACCCTGGGGACCAGGATTCGGTTCCCCACCTGGCCATGGAAACCCACTGGGTGACTCTGTGTGTGTAACACTCAGCCCCAGAAAACCCTGTGATAGGGTCACCCTAAGTCAGAAATGACTTGAAGGCACAAGGCAACAACCAATCACCATGAACACATCCATCTTGTCTGGACTGAGCTTCACTGTGTGCTAAACAGCAGTAACAGGAAAATCTTTCTCTCAGCAGTCTTCTTCATATGTGAAATGCCTTTTGATTTGGTGGCACTGGATGACAAATGGATTTTACAAGTTCTGCTTTTGGTTGCTTTGATTCTAATGTCCATTAATTGAAAAATAACTGACATGTTTTATTGGTTTGTTTTATGCAATTCCATTTCAGTTTAAATATTTGAGTGGATTCTTTATATTAGTTTTAAATATTTTAATGCAGCCGGGTTTTTTCCAACAGAAACATCTGTTTTTCTAAATATGTAGGAACTTTTCTTATGAGAGAAATATCTTTTGTAGATTGGGCAGTCTCCAACAAATATGCAAAAGTTTGCTGAGCTATGTAAGGATAATAACATGATCGTAAGAGTAAGATATAACTACATTTCCTTGAAAAAAACTCAGACTTGTCCCTGTCTCCAACTAGATTTGTATTCTGACTGCTTAAGGGGACTGGGCCCTGCAGAACATTACTATTCCTCTTTTCTTTGTGTGTCCAGCCTTTGAAGCCTGTAGGAAAGACCTGTGTCTTAAGTTTGATTTTTACCCAGTGCATTGTTAGAGTAAATATGGTGAAAAATAAACATGAGACAAGTCAAAAGAAGCTGAGTTTTTTTAAATATAATTTTTATTGAAAGTTTGTCTCGAAAATAAACCCCCTTCAGAGATTTTTTCTTAAAAGACCTGACATATTTTGGTCTGTTATATCTTAAGGCCTCATTTAGGGAGCTATAAAAAGTATGAAGAACAATGTAATTATGCCCTAAATATGCATGCAAGACCATCTCCATCTTCAACGTATACAGGAACATAAGGTCTTGGTTCTAGCCTATCTGGTCTAGAATCCTGCTTCCTACAGTGACAAACTAATGGAAACAGAAACCCAAAAACTGGACCTGAAGGCATTAATCACTGCATTAAAGCAACTGGTATTCAGAGACATGTTGCCTCAGAGAACATATATAGCACTTATGATCAATAGCCATTAATAGCTGTATTCCCCATTAATTCGTCTATGCCCTTTTAAAGTCATTTATTTTGGTAGCTATCACTATATCTCAGCTGGCTTCGTGCCTTTCCCCACTCTCAGCTTGCTATGTATGCAGTGCATGAAAGTAGTCCCAAATGAGCCTCCACAGGCAAGAACTGATGAAAGAGTGGAACCCTCCTTGAATTAATGAAGCTTGTCCTTAATTTGGAAATATCAAAAGAGCAAGTTGCCAGATAATGGGACACCGAAAGGCAGGGACATTATGTGGTTGGTTGAATCTATGGATACAAAATCCGTGAATATGGAGGGCCAACTGTACAAAAACTGCTGTATAATGGAGGTTGTCACTTAGGTTCTGATCAAGGAAGATTGATCAGCTTCCTAATTAGCATAAAATAATAAACAATCAGTTACCATTTACAAATATAGTTCAGCAGACCAAACAAACATCTGAAATAATGTAATACTTCACACCATCATGAAGATTAGGAAGAGCAGGATTGTTAATACACTGAAAACCGGGATGTATCACTTGCGCCTGAAGGACTTTGAATCTTTTTCGTTTTTAGCAGTTGTATATGCTTCAACAGTGTCAAAAAAGATAAATCTATTACTAAAACACACAATCAGTTACAACTGTGAACATATCATTTCTCCTCCCCCACCTTTTTTTTCTTAGAATTGCTTGCTTAGTGTACTGTCTTGTACTAATGCCAACAAATGTCACCTACCTTACACTAACCATATCTGAACCACATTTTATCAGCAAGAGATGCTATACATTCTGCAGTTCTTCCCTTTCTCCAATCTTATCGGCAGTGTGATTAGCAAGAACTTCCCATGTGTAAAAGAAAGATAAAAGAAGTGTTAAGTATTTTACATAAAATGGCAATCTGGGTTTAAATGAGGCAATCTGCCAAGATTCAAATGTAATATAAAGGGCTTTATACAAACTACTGAAAATGAATTGGTCTAGATTTAAAAGTTATGTGTAATCATATCCAAAATTCAAGACTGAAGACTTTATACTCTAAACCAATGAAGAGTAGAGGTCAAAACTTATGTCCCTCTTCTGCTGAAAACTAAAATTTAATTGCTAAAAAGAAATAGTGTCTTTAGTTTTAAAGTATGCTCACCAATACTTTGTTATGATTATATATTTACCTTTGAATTAAAGGACAGAAAAAAGACTCCATCTATATCTTCCACATCAAGCATCAACCTTGGCCTGGCAAAATCTGGGCCTAAAGGGCTTGACTGAACAGATTTCCTGGTTAATTTCAGATACTATTCAGTCTTTGAAAACTTCAGTTTTTCTGACTGAATTCAACTGAACCCCAGCAACACAACATTTGAATCATTATCGATGCACTGGTTCAAAACAGCATTTTCACCGTATTCTTCTCTCTTCTTACAAGGATAAATCCAATGGATGCCAGGGCAAGTAATTAATGAGATACTTTTTGTTGTTATTGTACACATTTCAGGATCTTTCCATGTCATATGTTTGAACAGAAAATATTTCATAGAATCATAGAATAATAGAGTTGCAAGAGACCACAGGGGCTATCCAATCAAACCCCCTGCTATGCAGGAATACACATCAAAGTACTCCTGACAGGTGGCCATCCAGCCTCTGCTTAAAAACCTCCAAAGAAGGAGACTCCACCATACTCCGAGCCAGCATATTCCATTGCCAAACAGCTCTGACTATCAGGAAGTTCTTCCTGAGGTTCAGGTGGAATCTCCTTTCCTCCAGCTTGAATCCATTGCTCCTCATCCTAGTCTTTGCAGCAGTGGAAAACAAGCCCACTCCCTTCTTGACATGACATCCCTTCAAATTTAAACATGGCTATCATGTCCCCTCTTAACCTTCTTTTCTGCAGACTAAACGTACCCAGCTCCGTAAGCTGTTCCTCATAGAGCATGGCATCCAAACCCTTCACCATTTTGGTTACCCTCCTCTGGACACGTTCCAGCTTGTCAATATCCTTCTTGAACTGAGGTGTCCAGAACTGGACACAGTATTCCAGATGAGGTCTAACCAAAGCAGAATAGAGTGGTACCATTACCTCCCTTGATCTAGAGACCATACTCCTATTGATACAACCAAAAATCATGTTGGCTTTCTTGGCTGCCGCATCACACTGCTGACTCATGTTCAGTTTGTGGTCCACCAAGACTCCTAGGTCCCTTTCACATGCACATCCAGCCATGTGCCCCCCATCCTATATTTGTGCATTCCATTTTTTCTGCCTAAGTATAGGACCTTACATTTCTCTCTGTTGAAATTCATTTTGTTAGCTTTGGTCCGCTCTCCAATCTGCTAAGGTCATTTTGAATTTTGATCCTGTCCTCTGGTGTATTAGCAACCCCTTCCAATTTGGTGTCATCTGCAAATTTGATGAGCATGCCCTCAATTCCTTAATCCAAGTCATCGATAAAGGTGTTGAATAGCACTGGGCCCAGGACAGAACCCTGTGGCACCCTGCTAGTCACTTCTCTCCAGGATGAAAAGCAATCATTGGTGAGCACTCTTTGGGTTCAGTCAGTCAACCAATTACAAATCCACCTAACAGTAGCACTGTCCAGCCAGCATTTTACTAGCTTCTTTGCAAGAATGTCATAGGGAACTTTGTCAAAGGCCTTACTGAAATCAAGATATGCTACAGTCCACAGCATTCCCTTCATCTATCAAGCCCATAATTCTATCATAAAAGGAGATAAGATTAGTCTGGCATGACTTGTTTTTGAGAAATTCATGTTGACTTTTAGTGATTACATCATTGCTTTCTAAGTGATTACAAACTGACTGTTTAATGATCTGCTCTAGGATCTTTCCTGGTATTGATGTCAGGCTGACTGGGCGATAATTATTTGGGTCCTCTTTTTTTCCCTTTTTGAAGATTGGTGTTGCTTCCAGAAAGGGGTTTTTATGCTTTGCTTCCATTTTTTTAAGTGGGTTTGAGGACTTACTTTCAAAACAGGCGGGCAAAGTATTTGCTGTGTGTTTCAAAGAGCATCTTTCAGTGCTACACTTAAGAGTAGAGAAAGTTATACTCTTGGGGATATCTCAAGACTTCAGCTAGCCTTCAAATACTTTCCCTCCATCCAGTGGTAACACTTCTGCTGACAGGCTACTCTGTGGTTACTTGTAGGATTTAATTTCCACTTCAATTCTTCCTATTTCAATATTTTTCTTCACAGTTTTTCCAGAATGGAGTAATTGTTTCTCCAGAAACATTTGTCTCTTTATCAACTTCTTCCTGCTACATAGATAAATGTCTACATTTGGCCCATAATCATGATCATCTGTTCATTTATTTATTAAAATATTTATATCCCACCCTTTATTCAAAGATCTCAGGGTTGCTTACAATAAAATCAGCTTAAAACAATAAATAATCACAATAGTTTAAAAGATTAAAAGTATATATATTTTTTCAATTTAAAATCAGACAATTTAAAACCAGTTCAAGCAATCTTGAATAATACAACTATAAAACATGTGCTGCCTTGACAACATCAGCTTAGCTTTAGTAAAAGGTAGGTTTTAAGTTGGTGGCGAAATGATTCTAGTGTTGATGCCAATCCAGCCTCCAGAGGGAGGGAGTTCCACAACTGGGGTGCCACTGCAGAAAAGGCATTCTCTCATGTCCTCCCACAGTGTGTTTCCACTTCTGATGGGACATGGAGGAGGGCCCCTCCAACAGACCTCACTTCTTGGACAGGCATAGAGAGAGAGAGGCGCTCCCTCAAGTGTCAAGGTCCCAAGCCATTTAGGGCTTTAGAAGTTATTGTCAGTATCTTAAATTCAGAACAGAAACATATTGGCAGCCAATGCAGTTCTTTCAGAACAGGTGTTACATTGTATCTGAATAGAATAGACTAAGCCCTCCAAACCACTGAGTCTATCTGGCCCTCCAGAGACAAGGATGGATCTATGAGTATTCCCAGACTATGCACCTGCTCCCTCAGGTGGAATGCAACCCCATCCAGGGCAGGTAAGCTACCCAATTCCCAGACTCTAGAACCACTAATCATCAGAGTCTCCATCTTATTGGGTACTTGCCTCATCCAGACCAATACACCATCTAGGCACTGCTCCAGTACCTCTGCAGCCCCAACTGACTCTGATGACAAGTAGAGCTGAATGTCATCAACATACTGATGGCAACCAACTCCAGAACTCCTAATGACCTCTCCCAGTGGACTCATACAGATGTTGAACAGCAAGGGAGACAAAACTGAACCCTATGGCACCCCACAGCTCATCTATAGGCTCTTCTTCAATGGATATATTGTTGCCACCATTTAAATTCAGTAGGAGTTCCTCAAAGAAGTCACTTTACTGAAGAAAGAAAAACAAAATGTAGAGCAATACAGAAAAATGCACATTTAAAAATTACAGTCAGCCCTCCACATTTGGTGGTGTGACTTTCACAGATTTGATTATTTGCAAGTTTCTCCAACCCCTGCCCCCTCCAACTCAGGTGCTTCTTTTTTGAGGGAAACTTTTCTCTCAGCAGCTCCAATCAGGCCACATATCACTTTAAACTCCCCTGCCCCAGTCCTCCTCCTCCTCCTCCTCCACCAGCTGCTGCTTGGTCAGATAAGGATGGCACACAGCCAGATTTATCAACACCACAAACTCCCTCCCAATGCCACCCCACACCCAAGGAAGGAGATGGCCACTACGCGACTCCATTCCCTCTCCTTTCTCTGACCTGGTTTGGACCTGGGTGTCTGTTCTCCTCACCGTGCCTTAGCTACCTTCCCACAGACACACAGGGACACACAGGGACACACACACTGTGTGTCAGGAATCTCTCCCTGCCAGGCCACAGCCAGCAAGGGAGGAGAGAGGTCAGGAACACCTGGGGAGTCCAAATATACCAAACACCAGGAAAGCACAAGCCAAGCCAGGTCATGGTCCAGTCCAAAGGTTCAGGAGGCAGAGATCCATCTGGAGAGCTTCAGGAGCAGGAGACACAAAGGTTGTGAGAGCTTGCTAATAATTTGCTGCAAGCAAGGAGCAGCCATACCAGCAGACTTAAATAGCCCCTGTGAGCAGGTGCTGCTCATTATTGTTTCCTCAGCCTAGTCCAGGCAGCCTCCCTCTCAGCAGCCCGTTTCAGCCTTCTGCATGATTGAGGGCTGATGGGCACAGCTGGCTGCAACTCCTCTGCATCACTGCTGGTTCCCTCTCTGTCATGAGCTGGCTGGGGCAACTCAGTCTTTGTTTGACCATGTTGGAAAAGGTTGGCTGTGACCTTTGGTCCAATAAAATACTTATGATGTGCATGTGGAAAGCACCTGGGGGAATGACTGTGCATGTCATGATGAGGTAATTCCCATGGGATAAAAGCTGAGTCACAGTGTAATGTATCCAGGAAAAGGGGTTACATCAGCCATGGGGCATGAAATCTTGGCTGGGGTTACATCAGCTAGTCATGCGTATATAAGGAGTTGGGATCTAGCCAACATTTCCTCTCAATCTGCCTGATTGTTGGCTGGAGGCTTTGCCAGGGTGTATCTCCACTTGATGTGTTGATGATGGAATGCTGAATCTCTGTTGGAGGATCTGTGAATCCTGTACATATGTATATATTGGAACAAAAGATTAAAAGCCTCCAGGTGTCCTTGGAAGACAACACTGTGTGATAGTGTTCCTTCGTGGGTGAGTTTTTGGGGTCAGAGCAGTGCTGCATATCATACTCTGCTGCACACGCTTTCATTGCTGTGTTTACCAACTCTGCTTAACGTGTTTTTGTTTTTGCACTTGACTCTGAGCCATGTTTCGGTCAGAGCTCAGTGGAATGAGGGAAGATTTATCGTGGTTTGCATAAATCTTTTTATTTTGTCAATCAACAATAAATAAAAAAAAATCTGTTAAAATTCCACTTGTACTGTTTTCTTACAGAACACAATCTGTATGTGCATTTTTTTACATTTGTTCTTTTATACCCATAAGCACAATTACTTTTTTAAGATATCTTCTGTTATTATATCATTCTCTTTTCTTCTCTCTCCTTACTTCTATTTCTATCTTACATCTCTATCCAATTTATACCTCATTATTCTCATTTTCCTACTTCCTTATTTCACCTAGTACTGGGGCCAGAGGCAAGGGAATGGGAGGGAGACCTTCAAACAGGAGAAGGAAGGCTTGCATGAGCTGCTCCCATTCCCTTGCCTATTGCCTCAGCACACGTTTTCAGCACCGAGGCCTGACGCAAGGGAATGGGAGGGGGAGCTCCAGAGGGGAGAAGGAAGGTTTGCGTGAGCTCCCCCCTCCTGTTCCCTTGCCTATTGCCTCAGTGCAAGTTCTAAGTGCTGGGGCCAGAGGCAAGGGAACAGGAGAGGGGATCTCTGGAGGGGAGAAGGAAGATACACCAAGCCTCCTCACCCATTCCCTTGCTTTTGACAAGAGTTCTCAGTACTGGGGCCAGAGGCAAGGGAATGGAAGGGGGGAGCTCTGGAGGGAACGTGTGCGAATGCCTCCCTCTCCCTCATTTTGTTGCCTTTTGTCTGGATACTTGCCTTTCTTCTCCGTGCCAGGCAAAATGCAAGGGAATGGAGGGAAGGCACGCACACACCTCGCGAATAATCAGATTTGCAAAGGTCAAACCCACAAATGTGGACAAAGGATTGTATTTCTGATTTTTCCAGTTTTGCAAATGTGGAGAGCCAACTATAAATATGAAATGTTCTTGTTGTAGTGTTCTGTGTCCTTTACTGCACATTATATTACACATTCAGTAAAACAGTGACTGTAACTGATAGCTTTTTGTAGTAGATGTCATCAATAGTTATAAAGTAATCTCTCTTGAAAATAATCCTTTTATGAGGGAATGTAGTTGATGCTGAAAGAATAGCTTAAAACAACCTTGCAAGCGCTAGCCATTGTTTTTGTATTTACATTGCAGAACTGGCTGGTCCATTCGTATTCACTGTGGATTGTCACACGCTACTTTATCAGCTCCACCCCACTGTAAATCTTTAACAAGTGCAACTGACTTCCATGCATTGCTGCCACCAATTATGCTGCATCGCTGCAATCCAATATGCATCAACATATTGGTAGTATGTTCCAATCTGCAACTTTTCCAAGGGTATATTTGCTCACCCATTCCAAGGGTATATCTTGCATTAGATGGGCACAATCATTTTATCTTATTAACATAATTAAAAACTGCCAATGACCTTGAAGGGGGGAAAAGCACAAACAAGAAATAGAAAATGGAACTGACAAAATGCCATGCTTGCCAATAGAAAAATGGACCAATTAGCTAGAGGGCTAGAAGACTATTTCCACCTTCCATTTTCTACCAGCTTGTCCCACCCTCTCACAGCTGAGGATCTCTTGTTGATTCCCCATAACCACAAAGGTGGCACTGAACTGAGTCAACTTCCTGACACTTTCTTTAAGTTCAAAGACTTAAAATAATGTCAGGCAACATTTTTCTTCCCTACCAGCACAGCACTACTAGGCCATACCCTGCAACCATCACAGCATGTCTGACAGTTATTTATGTCAGGGATTCCAGGCAGGGAACCCTGGGAAAATGATCAGCTCACTGCAAAGATGTTGCATCATGCCCCAGCTGGGGGTAATTGTAAGGTTGCATAAGAAACGGGGGTCGTGTGCAGATGGTAGAGGGAGGTGTGCAAACCTCTACCTGATTGGTTGTATATAACAATATATACATATATATATATATAACAAAGCAACGCCAGTATGTATTTGTCTGTTGACCAAACCTGGTGCAAGCTTTTGTCCGTCTGTCCTATGTTTTGTGTATAACGGAACTTTGCTGCAAGATAAAGTGCCTCCTGTTTTGGAAGAAACTCCTCTGTGTGTGAGTATCCTTACTGGGGAACAAGGCTGCTGCTGTTGGCTCGCTGAACTCTGGTTTTTCCGCTGTGTTTCCGTGGGGCTGAAACTCCTATCATCCCCAACAATTTAGGAGCCCTCTGGGCTGCACAGCCTAGATCTACCCTGACAAAAATAATAAGATCATTGTTGGATATGTGAAGCGGGGCTTCTTTTTCCATGTGTGGTAGACCAGTAAGAAGGCAAAAAGTTATTGGTCTAAATTTTGTAATATCACTACAAATGTTTTTGCTGGGTACTGTGGATAAAGAGTTGATAGTAGATATATAACTACTCCTTCCTTATATGATAACAGCTGCAAGAGTATTGTTGCTTATTCCTAGAAAAGGACCGAAGCACCCACCCAGAACAGAAGAATGAATTGTTAAGATTGCTGAGTTATCCCAAATGGCCAAAGTAACCTGTGTCTTAAAAAAGGGTAAGTCAATTGAAGATTTTTTGAAAGATTGGAAACCACTTGCAGACTTTCTGAACAATAGAAAATCTAATGATGCAAAAAAACTGTGGATATGGTTATTATTAATATTGTTTCATTGCAACTGTAATGGTAGAATAACTTTTTTTTCTTGTTTTATCTTCTCTCTTGCATTACAGTCTGGTTTGGGGGGAAACAGAGCCCTTTTGTGTTTTATTAAGTTAATGTTTAGTTAATAAGTTAGTATTTTAGCGAATGAGTGTTTAGTATTTTTAGTTTAGCGTTTTAGTCTTGTTTTAAAATGTTTTAAAATGTCAGTTTGTGCTTATGTTATTCTGTATTACAAATTATGTATGCAACCCTGCTATTCAGATTCTTCCTGGTTCAATGTTCACGTACCACATACATGTGCACCTGTGTCTGGATTTGATGCTTTTTCGTCCAAGCAGAACACAGTACGTTCTGGCATACTGCATGAAAAATCTAGGACTCTTAGCTGTGAAACCAGAATGTAACTTTTGTGGCGCTGCTATAATTTTCTGAAAATCCACCTCCTCATTGCTGTAAGCCAGGCCTTTCCAAACTTTTCATGTTGGCGACACACTTTTTTAGACGTGCATCATTTCAGTTTTACTAGCAAACCGGAGGTTAAACTAACCCCCTATAAGAGATACAGACACACATAACTTGTAATAACAAAATGTATAGGGACACAACATATCTCATGAAAACCTTTCATATAGTTTTAAAAACATATGATTTATAAATAACAGAATACATTTCCAAGATTGTAGGTGACACACCTACACACCTGAGGCAACACACTAACATGTTGCGGCAAACCATTTGGAAAGCGCTGCTGTAAGCAATTGTCCTGATTCTCTTCATGCTTTAACAAATTGATGGTAGTCTATTTTTAGTTGTCTAATATGAACGTTTTGAAAGGCAATCACAACAACAGAAGTTAAAAAAAAACCCTCTGTGGTGAAGCGGAAGTATGGACAGCAGGTTCATTCAGCTGGATAAGGTGTGGCTTTGCTAGTAGCCACCAGACGTGAATAGTCGTGCACAGAACGCAGAATGATACGCCCTTCTTCGTCCAAAGTATTAGTAACTTTAAGCTGATAGAAAGAAACTGGTTGCTGCACCCAATAATAATCTGTGGAAGCTGAGAGGTACTTTGGGCGTCCCCACCAATTCCTCTTAGTCCTGCGGCGCCCACACCCGTTTCCCTCGCGGCCGTCTGCCTCGTTCCCCTCCCACGCCCAGCCTGCTCAAATGCCTGCCCTAGGGCAAACCCAGCCCGTGTTGCAGGCGGGCCTGCCCACCTACTCTACGCACTGTTATGTGCTGCTTCCTGCCTAGGCCATTTCCGCACTAGGCTGCTATAATGCTATTATTCCACTTTCAACATCCTATGGAATCCTGGGGTTTGCAGTTTAGGGAGGGGCCTTTGAGGCCCCTCCCTAAACTGCAAACCCCAGGATTCCATAGGATGTTGAAAGTGGAATAATAGTACTATAACAGTCTAGTGCAGAAATGGCCTCAGTTGGGCAGAACCAGAAAATGAAGAATACTGCAGCTACAGTTCGTAGCCCCTAAAAACGTCTTGGTCCCTAGGCGCGAAGGGGCGTGCAGAGCGCAGTCTCATACACCTCTGCGGCCTCTTAAAACAGCGCGGCATTTATTACAGCACGACCCTTTTTGTGCTGATTACCGTCCACAAAAACTCGTGTTATAAGAAACATGTTCGCCTTTAAAATAGCCTTTAAAATTGCTGCGACAGGCTAAACACGGCTACGTATTTCTCCCTTCCCCACTCTGGGAATTCCTGGTTACCTGGCCGAGAAAATAGCCTCATCATTTGTCCCTGCATTCTCTCCTGAGTCATCATAAAAGTGGCAGCCACTACCTGGCAGCCCCTTGACGTCCGCTCCGTTTTACTCAGTGCTGTGCGGCTAATCCCCTCCGAGTAAATCCTTTTAACGTGAATAATATTTGCTACGCAGCAATGTTCAGAAGATATCAGTTGCTAGAGGGGCATGCCTATTCCGTGCCCTGTGAGACAATGAAATGAAAAAATAAATTGGGAGTAGCAACTTGAATTAGACCACTAACGCGTAATCAAGAAAGGAAGGGGTGAAACACACATTAGTGATTCAAGAGAAGCACTAGTCCTGTTTTTTTGATGTTGTTTCATGGATTACATGGTTGGGTGGGGGATTCAAAGCCAGTTTCACAGCTTCCAAAAAGTGTAGAACCACATTAAATTTAGCTCTAACAAGTAACATATTTCTTTATTTTCTTTCACTTAACAAGATATTGTAAAACATTTTAAGAGATGTTTTGAGCATATTTTTCCACGTTTTATGTTATTTCTCTGATAAATTCTAAAGACTTTTTAAAGCAACAACAAAGCAAGAAATGATAAGCAAACAATAAGGATAAGTAATTAGTTGGGTGTTCAAAGTAAACTACATAATACTTTTGGAAGTAACTTTTACAAGCTGTTCCACTGGAGAGAACAAAAAGGATAGGACTGAGTAGAAAGGCAGAAGCCAGTACAGGACTAGCAGTGCAGCACTTCTTACATGCCAGGAGGTCTATTCCATTGTACAGGCGCTGAAGGCAGAAGGTTTAAGAAAGGTGTAGTGACAGATCTGAACTCTTGACAGGTAGAGCTGTGAAGCTTGTGGGGTATCTACATGGAAAGGTAACACTGGAACCAGGTAAATATGACTGTGTAACTAACTAGGTAATCAAGATGGCTCTTGGTGCCCTAATTATTTCATGTTTGAAATGTCCCTACAGGACATTTCCCTACAGGACATTTCTGCTGTGTGAAAAATTGGTGTCAAAAATGGATATGTCTGATATAAAAATGGGAGCTAATTTTTGTCACATTTAGGTAATATCTAAATAGGACTTAATGTTGCTTTTGACTTCACATACTTCAGAGCTTTTAAAAATGGGTGCAATCAGATGCATGTGCAATTCCATGAAGAAATATCCAGCTCTCAAATAATGCTTCAAAAATCAAAGTCATGCAAAAGGTATATTAAATCAACTGATGTGATGTTCTTTGAAAAGTGAGTTATCCTCTACCCTCTCTAACTTCAGAGCCTCACCAAACATATCAATTTCTCCTCTTCCTGACAAAAACACTCATTAGAGAATACTAATAATTCTCCAGAGTGATAAAAAATGTTTTAAAAAATGAAATAAATTATTTATTTCACAAGGTGTGGGGCTTTTTCATGCTACACATTTATAGCGCTATAAATTGCTATAGTGTCATCTTACAGAATCCTGGGATTTGCAATCTAGGGAAGAGTATTTAGAATTTTCAGCCAGAAAGCTCTAGTGCCTCACCAAGTTGCAAATCCCATGATTCCCTAGGATGATGCCATGGCAGTTAATGGGGATCACAGTGTTGCAACTGTGTAGTATGAAAGAGTCCTTAGTGAAGCCAGTGACAGTCTTGAGGATGTGATCTGAAGCTTGCAAGCCTACTTTACTGTTCTAACATTCTGGTTCTTAAATTGTTACATCACTCACTCAAAGTTTTGCTGGCACTACAGGTGTCTCTGCTGTGAAGGTTAAAGATAACATGGGAAGACATCAAGCGCTAGCTGTCTCCTATGGTTGTTTGCTACAGCAACTGATATTCAGAAGGGCATACTTCTTCTGATCCTGGAGACAGCATGTATTTGTCTTTCCTTACCGCTATTGATTGGCTTAACCTTTGAACGTGTTTGGCACACTTTTAAATCTGATGGGTTCACCACCATCTTTGGGGGTAAATTCCATAAATTAGCTACATATCATTAAGAGTTTAGTAGTGGGTTGGAATATGAAAAATCTCCATAATTTCTTCACTCCAGAGCTACATACTCCATTTAACTTCGGTGATTTATATAGCCCAAATGGTGTGTGCTTTTGTGTACCATCTGACTACTTGGATTGCTGTCCCTTGGGCTGGCTTTAAGTTATATGTCTGGTAACCTCCTTTGTTCAGCTTTACATCTTGTGACTGCTTGCTCTCCATATTTAACAGAGGACACTTGAAACCTCACTGCTCTGCCTGCTTTCATCTTTGGAGAGCACCCAGATTATATGTGTATGACTTCGATGGCCTCACTCAGTTGTGACTGCTTCACCCTACTAGAGACTGGCTCTCCTAGCACTTGCTGCATCTAGAGACAGGACAGTCCACCTACCCAGCTCAACCACAGCCTGACGGCATTAGAGTACATCTCTATGGCGAGTCAGGGAGGAAGCAGGGGATACCTGTGCACCATCTGGCTACAGCTGGGTGTTGGGGAATTGAGAGATTTTTGGTAATGAGACTCTCAATCAGCAGAGTATCTTAGTAACTGCACAAAACCCGAAGTTGAACAGATTACCAATCCCACTTCTATCACTCCACCCCAAGCACACTTAACCTAGCTCAATATAAACACAAAAAACAATTTGGTTAAAAATATAAAAGAATTTACTCACAAAATCTTGTGCATAGTCTACACAGGTTCAATTCTTGAAGAAGGTAGGAAGAAAATTAAGCACTCACATGCTTGGTGAAAATAATCCCTGTTAGGAGATCTCAGCGCATGCTTTCAGGACAAAAGGCGAAGACAAAAGGAAGGAGTAAATGGCAAGAGAACCTTTTTAAGACCAAAGAAATGTGTACGTGCTGGAGGAAGAGGTGTTCACCAAAACAAACAGGAAGTTTTCTCTAGGCTATCTCTCTATGCCTACAATAAACATGCAAACAAACTAGCCAGTTAATTAAGCATGCAAAGGTTGCCACTTCCAACACTGGGTAGCCAAGAAAATGGAAAAGTTTTCAACACCCCAGACCCTGAGTTCACTTTCCATAGGTCCAGGAAGACAACAATTGTTCTTTCTTCCTGGCTGAGGAAAGGGGAAGCACAGCCTAAGTATGCTAGCTGAGCTTTATACTTTATGTTCCATCAATAGTACTGTTGGATCTCAGACTTTGTCTTATATTCTCATAAGACTTACTCAGTTCGCTGAAGCTTTTTACTCCCACATATTTGGAGTCTTAAGTTCACAAGCAAAGAAGGGAAGTGACATCATCACTCACTTCAGCTTCATTGCCATTTTGACACATGGATGTCAGTATCTCTTAACATTATGACATTTGATATATTCAACATACTCATGATTAAAATGATTCTCAGCTATCCCACTCCCGGTTTTTCTACAGTAGCTCTCTATTTATTACCATACTAAATTTTAATTGTCTAAATTCATACAATTTTTTTCTTGCTTGTCTAATTTCCCTCTTCTGCTGTCTTCACACAATCTTCTTTCTATTTCTTTTGTATAGAATGTCCTCATATTTAGAGTTCTACCTCTTGTTGATTTTATACTTTAAAAGGTAAAAATAATTTCACCCTTACTTTCATCATCATTGATATTTATGCATAGCCAAATTCTGTTTGATTCATCTCCTTATTTTCTTTCTCCCTTATCCTCTTCTGTATTGCCCGTTTCTTGGATTGAGACCCTAATGGATAAGGGGTCGATTTGTTTTAAAATGCTTCACATTTGAGGGTCCAAGGAACAGCTTGGGAAAGTTCCTTTCTTGGAGCACAACTCTTAAAAATCCCTCAGCCAGCACAAGCCTCTCTGCCTGGGGGATTCTGGGAGCTGTAGTTCAAAAGAGGAACTTTTCTAAGCTTGGGTAATAGGTTAGATTGAACTTGGAGGGAGAGTCTCCATCCTCCCACCTTGTATCGATCTTTGCACAGTGCTCGCTGCTCCAAAATCAAGGGAGGACGCAGAGAACGGGGCATAGGCAAAACAGGGGAGGTTCCTTGCACAAGGAAGGAACTGAGGCTGAGTCTTAGCAAGGCAGAGGCCTTCCGGGTGAGTGTTTACTTATGCCCAGGAAATAGGCTGCCTGTGCTGGATTGGGTTGAAAAATCAAGGGCAGAGTTCGAGGAATGCCTGGGGAGCCATTTTTGTTTCTGAATGTTCCAGTGAGTTCATTGTCTGGAAATATCGTGTATCAGCTTTCTGAGCGTAGACTGCTCATGACATAACACTTCTGTTGAAGAAATTGTGCTGACTGCCTGTTTGCTAGGTTTTTTTTTAACACTTTAAATATATTAATTAAATATATTAATTATATTAACATTTTAAATATATATAATATATATTAAATATATATAAAATATATATTATTCATTAAATACATTTAATGCTGTAATACATCTAAAAACATTTAAATACATTTAATGTATTTGGTGAATAATACTATACCAAGAAGGTAGAATTCAAAAACATTGATGTGTTAGGCCATTTCCGCACTAGAATGTTATAGCGCTGTTATTCCACTTTCAACATCCTATGGAATCCTGGGGTTTGCAGTGTCGAGAGGGGCCGGAAACTGCAAACCCCAGGATTCCATAGGATGTTGAAAGTGGAATAATAGTGCTATAACACTCTAGAGCGGAAATGGTTTTAATCTGGGTCAGTGTGCCACGGGATACTATAGGACCTTTGAGATTGATAGAAAGAAGGCTGGACAATATACCTTTACAATACTAGACCAAGTTTACAATTTTGTTGTCAGTAAATAAATCTGTGAATAACTTAGAACTTGGTTATCTGAGGGACCATCTTTACCAACTCATTTGATCTTCAAGGTCATTTGGGAAGGCCCTGCTTGTGCTGTTGCATATTCCTGAGGAGTCGTTTGGAGCAAAGAGTTTAGTGTTGTGCTGACCATTACATGCCCTCATAAATCCATTATGTTCCAAAAATTCCTAGTTTAAAGTATACACATTGAAAACATACCCATTTATGCGAGCTTTTTCTTATATAGTCGTACCTGTTGTTATTGTTGTTGCATGCCTTCAAGTTGTTTCCAGCTCATGACAACCCGAAGGCAAACCATTCATGGATTTTTGCAGGGCAAGATTTTTTGAGGAGGTTTGCCATTGCTCTCTTTTGAGGCTGAGACAGTGTGACATGACCAAGGTCACCCCATGGGTTTCCATGGCCAAATGGGGATTTGAACCCTAATCTCTCAGAGTTCTAGTGCAATGCTCAATCCACCACAGCATACTGGCCCTTCTGGTCTTCCTTGACATCTGTTTAATAGATAACATAAATATTGCATGTAAATCTGGATATTATGTATATTATATTGTGTATATACTAAATGCCCCCCCCCCCAAACTGATAGCCATATTTAAATATTTGAAGGGATGTCATGTTGAGGAGGGAGCAGCCTTGTTTTCTGCTGCTCCAGAGACCAGGACAAGGAGCAATGGATTCAAGCTGCAGGAAAGGAGATTCCACCTGAACCTCAGGAAGAACTTCCTGACGGTCAGGGCTGTTTGGCAGTGGAATATGCTGCCTCGGAGTGTGGTGGAGTCTCCTTCTTTGGAGGTTTTTAAGCAGAGGCTGGATGGCCATCTGTTGGGAATGCTTTGATGGGTGTTCCTGCATAGCAGGGGGTTGGACTTGATGGCCCCTGGGGTCTCTTCCAAGTCCATGAGTCTATACATTGTTGAATTATTCGGATTTAATGGTATATAAGTACTCATAAATAAGGTCCCACAACACAGAGAATTATTTCCTTCCTATTGCAAGAAAAAGAGAAGCAATGAAAAAAAATGTCAGAGGGATAACTGTGAATACTGTTCCTCTCTCTTAAGCAAGGCTAGCTTTAGGAAATGGCCGTGCACTCCAATGTAAGGTTTGCCCTGCTTAAATGTCTCTCTTTAAGTATTTAGTAAATTGAACGTGAGGTTGCCATTTAAACTGGTATTGATAACACTGAGAAGTATGTTTCATACATTTTTTCAAAAAGATTAGATTGTCCTCAGACTTGATGCTTTCCATCTGCTCCCTTGCAGAAATTTTGTTCAGCTCTATAGAATAAGATGATTTAGGAAAACAGGCAATCCTGAATTTGCAATTTTATTTGAAATGTTCTTTGCAAATATTTTCCCTACTCCATTTTCTTGGAATTGTCTAGTATAATCATTTTCACTTAATAGCCAGTCTGTGAACTCGATTAGCCCATGTAAAAGATGCTGACAACTAGTCCAGCCTTTTCATAAAATAAGTGATTCATTTGATGGATCCAAGTAACATACTAGAAGCATGAACATCAGGTCTATCAATATATCAACAGTGAATTCTAGGAGAAACAACAAAACCTGCAACAGAAATGTTTTAAAAAATAGTGATCATATGTAGATTTCAAAACTTGATTCTTAGTGCACTGTGGAAAGGGCCTGCTACTTATTAGAGAAGAGCATCAAAGGAATATTAACACTTGCATCATTTAACACCTAGATGCTTGCGTGTGCTTAAATCACTTACTCTTATGTTGAAATGAAATGAGATGTGGCATCACAATTTTTGCAAAAAAGACAATACCGAGGGCCTTTCCGCACTACACTGTTAGAGTGCTATTATTCCACTTTCAATATCCTCTGAAATTCTGGGGTTTGCAGTTTCCTGAGGCCACAGAGCTCTCTGGCTGAGAATTCTAAATGCACCTCCCTAAACTGCAAACCCTGGGATTCCATAGGATGTTGAAAGTAGAACAACAGCACTATAACGGTGTAGTGCAGAAAGGCCCTGAAAGTACATGGAAATATCCAACAGGGAATGTTTCATAACATCAGTCTCCTTTCAGATATAATACCATGTTAGGAAAACAGAAGCTGGTGGAACAAGGCCTCACTTGTAACTATTCACTAAGTGAGGCATATAAGTCCTTCTGTCAATGCCAGGACACAGTAGTAATATATTTTGCATATTTGGGTATACTGTCAGTCTTTGTCTCGATTTTTGTATACTTAGCTTTGCAAAGGTAGGGGTTGTTGGGTTCAGTACATTTTATGTTATTTTTCAGCACCGATGACAGCTAATTTTCTTGATTTTATTTCAAAGTTTTTAAAAAAGCACTCCCACAGACAGAACAGAGTGTGAATAAAAGGCAAGCACTAGGACACAGTACATATTTTATTTTTAAAAAAGCATAAAAACTAAAGACATGCTTCAGAAAATTAGGTTTTTTTTTAAAATGTACATTTGCTTTTCTTCTTAAATGGCTGCTGCAAGAAACTCTAGCTATACTCCTATTCATATTTATTTGGGAGTAAATCCCACTGGACTTAATTCCAAATAAAGAGGCACAAGGGAGACCTGCAACAAGATATCACTGTATGGAGTGTTTCTGTGCATGGTTTCAACCATTCCACTCTACTACCACCATTTCCCATTTTCATCACCTCCAGCATTAGCTAACATTCCGTTCCCATTGAGTGTGCTTAATCCCCATTGGGTTGCTTTTATCATCCTCTCATTTTAGTCTTTTTAACAAGCAGTTTTGTACTTCTGCAAACCTCAGATCCCCCCTCCCCCCAACTACTACCTCTCCTTTGTACATGGATAGTACAATTCTGGCTTCATAAAGACTAGAACTGAGTTGACTATTAGTACTTAAATACAACAGGATCAGACTGGTAATCATGGCTTACTCTGCAGAATATGGTAGTATAGAAATGATGCCAAGCTAGCATAATTGGTTAAGAATTACATTCTCACCAGTTTCCTGTATATCCTTTAAACATGTTTAATGAAGCGGGGTGAAAAATGTCCAATGTAGCCATGTTGGATTATTGCAGTGGCCTTGGAAAGGATTTTGTAGAATATGTGCTTTTGGTGGTTTAATTCAGTCAGGTGGCTGACCACAAATATCTCAGAATAAATCAGTTTCAAACCTGGGCTGAAATTCAAAAATGAAATATGAAACCTGGGCCTTTATCACAAAACTCATAGGACAATTGCTTGGAATATTATTGTTTGGTCCCAACTCTGCTACTTTATTTTAGATGTCAACTATGAAATTCTCAGTACTTATTCTATGTACTCAGTACTTACTGAATGTATGTGTCAACCTATATGTTGCTTGTCCACCTATGGTGAACCCATGAATTTCATAGGATTTTCTTAGGCAAGGAATAGAGTAGTTTCGCTAGTTCCTTCCTCTGAAATATAGCCTACAGCACCTGGTATTCACTGGTGGTCTCCCATCCAAGTACAAACCATGACTGACTGTGTTTACCTTCCAAGATCAGATAGGATCAGTGTCTTTAGAGTACAGAACATAATTAACATGCCATCAGTTTTACTGAGTTTTGTTAGGAGTTGTTAACACAAGCAAGCACCACATCAATTTATTTGTTCTTGATAATATAGTGACAACAGGAAGATCATATGCTCAATAAATACCATGGGTGATGAAGCTAAACTGTCGATGCATGCACAAAGAACTTGCTTTCTCAATCATCTTATTGTGGTATAGATTAATTAATGTTTGTAATCTCTCCAGTATTTCTGTGCTTATTTTCAAGATAGCTTAATGGCAATTAATTAATGAACTTTCAGTAGGCCTTAGCCACTCCATTTTCATTGCCAGCATACAACAGATTTCCCTCCACATGTAAGTGGATATTTATGAGCATTCCTCAGAGTACTATGTTAATCTAGGTGGGAGCAAGACCAGGAGCATTCATATGTTGTAGAAATCCAGGTACCTAGAGATATTATGTGCCTTACCACCTCCAAAGTAGCTCTATAGCATTCCGCTGTCTGAGGTAAAGGATAAAATGTTCTCCCTATTTCATGATCAGAAGCCAATGAGATCAGCAGTCAGATCTTGCTTCAATACTGGCAATGGGACAGCAGCCTCCACTGCACCTAAGCATAAGAAGCTAGATTAGGGAGTGCAGGGCACACGTCAAGGACAGTAACAAGCAAGCTTCGCAACGGCTAGAGTGCTGATTCAGTAGGATGTTAGTAACTGAGGGCATCAGAAGGAGGGATTGGGGTGCTTGCATCACCAGCATCTGCTGCCTGATAGTAACATCTGCCCTACATCACTGCCCTTAGAACCAATTAATTTATCTACCCCATTCACATAAGCATCAGTAGCTGCGTAGAAAAGATTCACGTCAGTAAGGGAAATTGGACCTTTCCTCATCTTAGCTCCTAGTGCTCTAACACTTCAGGCCCTTTTCTTCTCAGCTCAGCTCCCTTCTGCTATTGGACGTGGGCTGAAGTGACAAGAATGTGCTAAGGTGAGGCAAAGGAACATTCAAGTCATCCTCATGCACACACATTTTTTTTGCTGTAAAATCTGGAAGCTCACCCACCTGCCACTTTACACGTGAATAGGGTAGAAACATGTATGAATAAACATATATGTTTCTATCATACCTCATTTGCTTCATAGGGATTTGCAGCCCACCTATGGTTATGGTCAAACATAAGAGGAAATACTTTTCTCCACAGGAACGAAAACAGAACTTAGGGATATTTACAAGGAGATGGGGCTATGTATATCTCTTCCTCTTGATGAATCTCACTCCCGGCCTTTTAGCATAGGTGGATATAAAGCAGATTTAAATTGTCTTGCAGACAATTTTGTGCAATGTCACACAAAATGGAAGAACAACTGAAAACAGGGTGCTGCTGCAATGCAGTCCTAGCCACATAACTTTGCCCTTGGTTCTGTTTCTTACTCATGCTGAAATAGCTTTCCTTGATGTAATGTCCTACAGATGTTTTGGAGCAGAACATCCATGAATTCCACCTAATGGTCAGTGATAATGTTTCAAAATGTCTTGAGAGCACTAGGGAAAAGCTGAGCTAGAGTGTGAATGGCTTTGATGAATTAGTGGGGGATGAAAAAGACCACTTTATTCTCTAAACATCAAAGAAAAATGTACCACCTTACAGCATCCTATTTATGTGAACAAAAGATAAAGGGTAACTTTTGTTGTGCCAACAGCATATATGGCAGGGATGCAGATGCAGCATAGATCAAAGGAGCAATGCTGATCCTTCCTGACCCCATGCAGGCTGCAGCACCACCAGTTTTGGTGACTTGAAGTTATGTTGTGATCTTTCATAGCAATTATCGGCTGTGGGGTAGGGGTCTCTCTGAAATAGAGTTTAGTGGTCAAACTGTACTTCCTAAAGATTTTTTCAGCTTTTATTTGAAATTTCTGGATTTCGTAGGGTTTGTAGGAGTCCAGGGAGGCCAAGGGCTACACAGGATCTACATATATAGCCAGTAATTGCTTTCAACACCTGAAGATTTTAATATCAAAAAGTTCAGCTATGAAATAAGTTAAGCCAGAGGTTGGAGAATTTGTGGCCCATTAGGTATCACAGGACTACAGTTCCCATGATATATAATCTTTGGGTACACTGCTTGGGATTGATTTGAGCTGGAATCTCACAACACCTAGGGGCCACAGGTTCCCTACCCCTCTGCTAAATTCTCTCATAGAAATCAACCTCCAAAAGACTTAACTTCATCTGTATCACACCTAGTGTGATTCTCTGACTCTGTATATTGAAACACTGCATCAGGGAGACCTTTTAACACTCAGAGAGGTAATGAGCATTTGCTAAATATTCAAGCAGCCATGACAAGATATAAATCCCTTAGGGCCTACCTACCCTATGTTAGGAACAGTTATTCAAAAATACTGATTAACTTAGACATTATTGTCTTCTTCTTCAAAGCGTGTTATTCTTTTCAGTTATGATTAATTATGATTGACAAGTAAAAATTTAAAAATGAGTATTTTCTACTGGAGCATTGACAAAATGGGCAAAGTGATATTCCAGTCTACCTGAACTTCTGCATGATGTCAAAAGATCTTTCAATTAGGTCAGCCAGTGGTTCTCAAATTTTGTGACTGAAGACTACTCCCTTACATAAAAATACACCATTGCCATCTACTGATGTCAACTGACCACTTTCTTTGCTGCAGCTAATGTTTATTTTTTTAAAAAAGTATTTCAGAAAAAAAAAAGAAATGGAATGAAATATACTTTTAATCTAAAGTGTTGCTTCCCACTCTCATTTGTATGTGTATTTTGCTCAGTATGTAGAATTCTGTACGACTCAATCCTATAAATGCTTACTCAAAAACAAGCCCCACTGAGTTCAGTGGGGCTGACTCCTAAATTGATGGGATTGAGCCAATATTCCACAAGATACCAGTCTTTTCTCCACTGTTCTTTTAAAATCTATTTGAACTTTGGTTATACCTATACACATTTGAGCCCCTCAGTTTTGTTCTCAAGGCAAATCTGCTTATAACTAATATTATGGCAAACAGAAAGCAGAAACAGGCAAGAAAGGCCAACCCTGTGATGGAGGGTGGGAGACATCAGAAATTTGTTGCTTTGCTGCTGGATAAGTCTTGAGGAGTGTTAACATCTGGCAAACAAACACCACGCTGAGGAAAAGTGCAACAAGTCTTCATCATGTAGAAGCAGCCATGCAGATCCCAGTTTGAGAACCACTGAGGTAGACAAGAAGGTCTAGACAGAACTGTTAAATTAGATCCACTCTCTTCTCATGCCCTGAAAGAGGATATAAATCAACACGAAAATCCAGCAGATAATACCCCCCCCCCCCATACACTGGTCCCAAATTTGCTTGCCCAGATCTGGAAAAATATTACAAAATAAAGAGTGCTGTATACCACCCTACTTGACCCCTAGTACTCAGTGAGAATTCTGTCAACAAACTATTTACTAGCTGGAACAGGCTGAGGCCACTCCCACTGGACTTCACTGACTGCTGTAGGAAGTTACTTTTAGAAGGCCAAGAGGTGATTAGGATTTGTGGTCATTTTGAGCTGTCAGCCACAGCGACCCAAACAGCTGAAGGAAGCTACAGAAGTAGCTTGCATTACAGCTACCAATGCTGGTTAAAAACAGCCTACAACTGTCTCTGTAAAGCAGTACCATATGATGATAAAGATACATATGTCTCACTGGAGGAGAATGATGAGTCACTTTTTCTTGCAGGCTAACACTGTTTTGGTCCCATCTCCAAATCATAAAGAAGGCTCCTGGCTTCCCCCTCCAATGCATGTAGATGTCTTTCACTTTCAGTATCATTCCCAAGGCACAAGGGGCTCATGATGTAACGATAGTCACTGGTCACAGCAGCAGCTGCTCCCGCAATGTTTGCTTCACTGTCCAAGGTTCCAAAGGGACAATTCACTGTGGGGTCATTTCTATAAGCTTCTTGTGGTTTCCCAGTGTTGACATAGAGAGGATCCTGGCTGGTCGACAACAAAGAAAGTCTTGCCAAAATCATTTCAAGTTGCAATTTTAGTGCTGCAAAGTTAGGGCGTAGCTTGGGTTCTGAATGCCAACATCGGCACATGAGATCATAGCTGCAAGGCAAACAGAGTAAAAAGCACTGAGGAAAATAGCTTTGGAGCAGCCACCCAACCACTAAGTAAGCCCCTCATTGAGTAGACTACAGCGCAATTAAAAATCACAATGCTCGAGTCTAAGGAAAATCCAAATGGTTTCCTACAGTATAAATATCACCATAAACTATATCACTGACTAAATGTCTTTGCTATCTTTTTGTTGTTTCCAAAAATCCATTATATAAGGCTGTATATATTTGATTGACTCTTTTTAAAAACAAGGCTAATCCTGAATCGGGTACTGTGATCAAAGAACTGCAACTTCTCATTGCTTCTCAGCAATGTTGTGGCCTGTACTCCACATTCCTTCATTTGTCTGGGCAAAATGTATAAAGTCACCCAGAAGCTATTATTTAGGTTTCAGAGCCCCTATGTTAACAGTACAATGGGATGGGGAATTTTTTTTAGTTTGGGGGCAAATTCCAATTATGGAAAGGTGTTGGGGGCAATATTCCAACAGCAAGTGGGTTGATATGCATTGGGCAAGGCCAAAATAAAGTAATTATCTGAAGTAATTCCTCACGTAATTGTTACAACTTTGGACATTTATCAATCAACCATACATAGCAAATTCTATAGAAACTTACTCAGAAGTAAGTTCCAGCACAACAGCTTCCCAAGAGGGTAACCAGAGCTCAGTTCTATGCATGTCTAAATTTGAGTAAGCCCAAGTACAAGAGCTTCCCAAAGCTCTTGCAAAACAGAGCTCAATTCCACTGGATATATCAATTCCGATTATTATGGATTTCCTGCCATTAATCCTGCTTCCATATGCTGCCTTCGTGGCTACATACAGTTTGTATGCCAAAAGCCATCATGTTCTCAACCATATGCAAAGCTGCTGTAAAATGTCAAACTGCAAAGGAGCCCAGCAGAAGAAGCCAAGTAACAAACTTTAAAAGCATGCAGATGACACCATTATTAGCCAAGCATCTAATGTCTAATGATAAACAGGATTCTTTTTAAAAATCTGTTTTCAGAAACTAGGACACAACATTTTTTTCTGTTCAGGGTTCTGACAAGATCTTTTTCTGTACCAGAGTTCTCAGGCTTACTGGAACTTATCTAGTGTCTTTATTGAGTGACAGAATGCCAATTCAATCTTTTAAAGAACACTATTTACCTGGTAATGCATATTGTACTGAAATTGTAATTCCCTCCGTCACCTCCACAATATTTGAACCAACTAATGGCATTTATTTTTGAGGAAGCGTGCACAGGTCTGGGCAATAAATGCTAGCTGAATTTTTCCATACATCTGTACAACACAGACAATTTTTTATTCATTGATTATGCTATACATTCTCTACTATTTTATGATGATGAAGGTCCTGCTAAACTGGATAAACTGAATTTCTGTTGTCATGGCTTTCCCCAGAGGATATGGGAATTGCTAGAGAACACATATGGGTAACACACAGCTCCCAACAATTTCTACAGTACCTTCCGAACTGCAGTGGTACAGTGGTAGCTACTTTTTTTAAAAAAAAGTCATGCATGGAGTGTGTACTTTGTTTTTAAGTTGAATTACACGCCTTCAGATCTTCTGGAACTACTTAAAAAAAATGTGCACTCCCCACAGATGTAGGGTTTTTCCAGTGGCACTACCCCACCACCAAAATTAAAGAGTGTGTACCCAGTTGACTGGGAAGGGGGTTAATGGGACTAATCCACAATAATCCGTAATTCTAATAATCTTCCAAAAACCTCACTGTCCTAAATTGTTTGGGGAAAAGACCATAACACTCGTTTTAATCTATTGTATTTTATTTCATATAGGATTACACACACACACACACACACACACATACACAGAGCCTTCAGAAAAATCCCCAAGGCAGTGGCTAAAAGGATTTCTGTTTCACTGCATTTGTACTGTCACTCTTATTTTTAATTTAAATTTTTGATGTTTTAAATGAACGGTGATTGTTGAATTATGAATGTCTTTTTGTAATATATATATTTATGGTTGTTGTATTTAAACTGTCTATTCTGTGAACTGTTCGGAGCACAAATCTATTTCTAAAAAACACTGTATAAAAATAAATAGAATATGACTATGATCATGATTCAAGGATGATGTGTAAAAACCCACATACATAAATTAATCAAGGCTTGAATTTTATATATACTTCCCTAGGACTCAGACACACTGAATATAGCAGAACTTGGTTGCTTCCAAGTAACTGTTGTTCAAAGGAGAGAACTAATGAGTATTTATGAGGAGCAGAAGTAAACAGGAGACAGAGCTCCACATGCTGATTGAGGGTCACCTGCTTGCTTTATTTTTTAAAATGCCAATTTAATGCTTTTCAGCCCCTATTAAAGATGACATTCCTTAGTGGCTACACTAAAAAATACAAATACAGTTTTATTTAATACATTAAGAATGGCAACACCAAATTAATTATAATATTTTTAAAAATATCAATTATATTGTTCTGCAAAGCAGCTTGTATATACATACCTTTACACAGAAATTTCTGGAGTTGTATAATGCATTTCTCAAAAGAAATGGACCATTGAGCAAATGGAACTAGAGACTATTCCCTTGGATATTTATAGATGGACTCAGTCAGGAGAAAAGAACCCACCAAAGGTTACTCGAAGTGGTTTTCTGCACTACACTGTTATAGTGCTGTCATTCCACTTTCAACATCCTGTGGAATTCTGGGGTTTGTAGTTTACTGAATTCAGAGAATTCTCTGGCTGCAAGTTCTAAATGCCCCTGCTAAATTCCTGGCTGAGAATTCTAAATGCCCCCGCTAAATTGCAAACCAAAGGATTCCACAGGATGTTGAAAGTGGTATAGTGTGGAAAGGCCCTAAGATTGTTCATAAGGATATCTGATGCAATGGGTTTTTTAAATATAAATAAAACAAGTGATCATCAATCAATCACATCGAGCTCTGTCTCCCGTTTACTTCTACTTTTGCTTCCAAGTAAGCAGGCATAAGACTTATTGCAAACTAGCGCACATTCAGTTTGCGCATTGGAGGACAGCAGTTAAATATATTAAATTTCCTTCTTGTTTGTTAAAGACATTTTCCAAGCATTTGACAACATTTACTGGAAGACACATTGAAGAAAATCCAAAAACAGGGAAGAAAAAGAATTTGGATGAAATCACTCCTGTCCTCAATGAAGAAATAATTCTTTTATAGGGAGAGTCCCTTGGCAATTTCTTCTGTTAAATACTGTCAAAATGTATTTGAGCTGGCTGAAAACATGGCTGTGCTCTTGTGTTGCTTCCACTTATCCTGCGGCAGCCTGCATTGAAGAAGATACGCCTATATTTGGGTTACAAAATGGACAAATAAGCTACTTACACATCCTCCAGGCACTCCGGGGGTTGCTTCAGTCTGTTCCCACTGATGAGGTAGTTGTAAATTTCTGCATTCTCAATACCTGCGTAAGGAGTTTGCCCACGGGTCACAATCTCCCACATAGTCACACCAAAAGCCCACTGAAACAAATGAGAAGGTGTGGGGGATTGAAAAAATATGTTAGGCAATTACTTTCAAGAAGAGGAATTAAATTATTTTCATCTAATATATTTATTAATTTCTGGCATGTGATGGACTTTGGCTATAAGCAGTAATGTCTGTTTGAATGAATGATTTACTGCTAAACATTCTGGGCATATGAATAGATTTAGGGAGATTTCAGCATTGATTACATGGATCCTTCCTCCTCCTTGTGACAGATGTATTGGGCCAATATAATCCATCCCCTATGTTGAAGCTGTGGCTGGGAGGGGATAAGACTGAAAACATACTGGTGAGTTTAAACCTACATAGTGAGTTTGTCGCTGAGCTGCAATCAGGGAAAATTATAACATTCCACAGCAGACATCTCAGAAAACGCTCTACTGGCCTTAGCTTATTTGGGATTCTATACAGTATAACAGTTGACACAAATAAATAAGCCATGGCTTATTGTAATAGGAACAAGTGACAGTAAGCTTCAAGCTTGCACTTTCTCATTCCATTTCCCTGGGTTTGCGTGTGATGCAAGGACATGTAAAGTTTCTAATCACAGTTTGTGATAAATTATAGTTACCCATCTCAACTGAACATAGGAAACTATGGTTTGTTGAAAACATAGTTGAGAAACCAGGGGATGAATCCCCAATCTGATTGTGGTTTTAATATTATGTTTACGCAAACAATTTTTTAAGGGGTAGGCAACCTGGTGCTTGCTTGGACTACAACTCCCATCACCCCCACCTGTTAGCCATGCTTACTGGAATTAATAGTTAACTGTAGTCCAAAATATCCACAGGGTTCCCTGAGGGGAGTGAAGAAGCATTTCCCCACTTTTCCAAAATTAAATAAAATAAGAGGCTGCTGGAGGGCACCAGCAGTCTCAAAATAGCCTATGGGGACTGCATGTAGCTCACAGTCTGCACTTTCTGTTCCATTCTTTTTTTTTTAATTTTTTTTAATTATAAAAGAACAAACAAACAAAACATAACACCACATGATTACCATAAAAGTGAAAAAGAAAACATTACAATGAAATAGCTTACATTGTTGTTTCTTTCCAGATCCTTTATCATCATATACTTATTCCACGTATAATATATCATATTACTTATATATTTTAGTTACATTCTTAACTCTATCCTTTTCAACTCTATTTAACCTATTGCTGTTGCTAAATATGATCCTATTACTATACATATTAATACTAACCCTAACCTTAAATGTAACCTCAAATATAACCGAAACCTTAAATGTAAACCCTAACACTATGTGTAAACCCATCCCCTGAGCCAATTATCTTTCAGCTTACTCTACTTTCCAAAATTGTAATTCTTCTTTTGGAGGTGTGACACTTCCCTCTTTTATTAGGACTTTTTCCACAAATATCTTCCATATTTCTTCAAAATCATTCCCTTTCATTATTCCTTTTTTTACTTTAATTTGACATGTTAGCTTATCATTAATCGCTATTTTCCACACTTCTTTATACCAATCCTTTATTTGAAAATCTTCTTGTATTTCCATTTTCTTGATATAATTAACCTTGCTGCAGTTAATAAATTTGTAATTAAATCCTTCATTGCCTGGGTACAATTAACCTTATCAAATATAGATAATAATGCTATACTCGGACATATTTGTAAGTCAATTTCTGTTATCTCTTTTATCTCTTTAAACACAAATTTGCCAAAATTTCTGTACACCTTCACAATTCCACCACATATGAATATATGTGCCAATCTCTTAGCAACCCCTCCAACATAACCTTGAGTGTTTCTTATCCATGTGGTTTAACCATCTCCAGACCTTACAGATAAATTTCTTAAATGATGCTGATTCCAAATCTTTCTCCATTCTTGAGTATCTATTTTTTGTGCTAGTTCTTTCTCCCATATTTTTCTAAGATATTCATCTTCATATATTGACAATATTTTATATATTTCACCTGTGGTACCCTTCAATATTTCATTTTCCTCCATTCCATCTCTTTGCTTAATCATTTGTTCAAATCTAGTGTATTCTCTAATATTTTTATTATTACTTTTCCAATTCCTTGCCCACTGCTCTAACTGAATATAATTAAACCATAACATTAGTACCCTACAATCTCTCTTTTATTTTATCTTTATTCGTCATTATATTCTTCCAATCTTTTAACTTATATATTCTCTGCTTCTTTAATTTCTTCTCTAATTCATCTCTCAAATTCTTTTCCATCACCACTACTGGGGTTAATGGTGAAATAGCCAGCAAAATTTTTTCCTTATTTTTCTTCCAAATTTCTAATATATTCTTCAAAACGGGGTTTTCTATTTTTTCTATTTCTCTTACCAAAGTTCCAAAAAAAGATATTCTCTAATTTCCTCTCAATTTCTGTTGTTTCCATCTCTAATCATACTAAATCCCCTTTTTCCCAAGACTCCATCTATATCTCAATTGATTTGCATTATAATATCATTTTAAATTTGGGAGGCCCAATCCACCTTCTTTTTGGGGTTTGTACCAAAATTTTTTATTGATCTTCACTTTCTTATTCCCATTACAAAAATTATTCACTAGTAATTGCCAATTTTTCAATTCTATTGATATTTTTATTGGTAGCATCCTAAAGAAAAAATTAACCTTAGGTAATATTTTTATTTTTATTAATGCAATTCTTCCAAACCATGATAACTTAATATTTTTATATTCCTCTAATTTCTGTTTCAATTCTTAATTTATTATAATTTCTTTCCTCTAATCTTTTTAGATTTTTTTGTGATATTTATTCCTAAATATTTGATTGTTTCCTTTAATTTAATATCTATTTTTCTTTCCTTTAAAAAATCTTGCTCTTCCATCTTAGTGTAATTAAACAACATTAACTCTGATTTGGCCCAATTTATTTGTATTCCCCAAATTCTTTTAAATGTTCATTTACTCTACCCATTTTCTTTATCATATCTTTAACTGTAACAAGATATCATCAGGAAAAAACTTACTTTATTCTTTTCCTTAATCCCAATTCCTTCCAAATTTTCATCATTTCGGATAACATTTGCCAAAATTTCAATAACAATTGCAAATAAAATCAGAGATAGAGGACAACCTTGTCTTGTACCTCTAGATATTTGAATTTCTTTTGTTAATCCATCGTTCACCGTTACTACTGCTTTATTATATGAATATAACTGGTTTATCAACCCTCTAATTTTTTCATCCAATCCCAATGTTTTTAATGTTGTTTTTAATGCTGGCCATTCCACACAGTCAAAGGCCTTGTATATATCCAATGCCATTATTCCTGTTTTTTGTTTGTTCCTCTCAATTATATTCATTTTATTCAATACTCTACCAATTAAATTTGACATCTGCCTTCCTTGCACAAAACCATATTGATCTTTTTGCAAATATTTATAAATAAACTTATTCATCCTTTCTGCCATTATTGCTGTCAATATCTTAGCATCTTGATTTATTAATGATATAGGTCTATATGATCCTGGATCTGTCAAATCTTTATCTGGTTTTGGAATCAATATTATTAAAGACTGTTCCTATGAGGCGGGATCCTATCTCCATTTATTATTTTATTATATAATACTCTCAATTTAGGTATTAAGTTCTTTTTAAATGTTTTATAATATTCTGGTCCCAACCCATCCATTACTGGTGATTTCCATCCTTTTAAATTATGTATAACTTCTTCTATTCCTTTTTCCGAAACCAGTTGTTCCATTAATCCCTTATCCTCCTCTGTTATTTTTATTTTCCAATTTTTTTCAATATATTCCTCAATATTTTCCACTGACTTTTTCCCTGCTAAACATAATTCTTGATAATATTCTTCAAATATTTTTATCTTTCATTATCCTACATAACTTACCTGTTTTTTCTTTAACTACCCCAATCATATTTCTTACCTTTTTAGACTGGGCAGATCTGGCCAACATTTTAGAAATTTTATTACTATATTCAAAAAAATCCCTCCTCAAATATATCAAATTCCTCTGAACCTCATCAGTTTCTATTTTCTCCAATTCAATCCTTTTTGCTTGCAGTTTTATATAAATTTGTTTACTTCTGTCTATTATATATACATTCTCTAACTTTTTTATCCCCATTTCTAATTTTAATTTTTTCTCTCTGTCATTTTTTAAAAAATTATATAATTCCTTGATACAAATCCCTCTTGCCACCGCTTTCATAGTGTCCCATAACACTGCTTGAGAAACCTCCCTATTATTAATATCTCAAATCTCTTGCCATTCCTTCTCAGTGTTATTCACTATATTCCTTGTAATTAAGTATTCTGGTGTCTAACCTCCATCCTTTCGCTTCTCTATATATTCCTTCTTAAGTACCATTTCCATATTTACCAAAGCATGCTCCATGACTTTTATCACTCCTATTTCTGTATTTAATAACCTTGGCACTATATTCTTTGAAACAAAAATAAAATCTATTCTAGAATAATTTTTATGTACCAATGAGTAATAAGTATACCTCTTTTCATCCCCCTTTATCAACCTCCAAACATCTTTTAACCCATGTCTATTCATCATTTTATTCAAGGCTATAATATTATTCAATCTATTCCTTATTGTCAGGTCAGATTTATCTTTCCACTTGTCCATAACCATATTGAAATCTCCTGCCATAATTATCAGGTCTCCCTGTATATCCTCCAACTCCTTAAATATCTTTTCATAAAATTCTTTTTGTTTCTGGTTTGGAGCATATACATTAACCAATACATACACTTCTCCCTCCATTTCCCCTTGTATGATTACAAATCTACCTTCTTCATCTTTTTAAACTCTTAACACATTGAAATTACATCTTCTAGATATTATAGTTGCTACTCCTCTTGCCTTGGAGGTACCAAATGCTTTTTCATAATTAACACCCCAATTCAATTTGAGGTCATTTGCCCGTTCTCATATTTGATGTGTTTCTTGTAAAAAAAATTATATCCGCTATATCTTTTTTCAACAGTGACTCTATTCTCTTCTTTTTTAATCACAGACGCCAAATCTTTTAACATTTAATGTTGTTATCTTCAATTTATTAGCCATATTACATACTTCCAAAATCCTTCCCTTGATCTTCTTAATTGGCTCTTTTGTGTAGTGCACCCATTTCCTCCCTCCCCTTTCTCCCCTCCCCCTCCCCTCCCCTCTTCCCACCCCCCTTACACCTCCCCATACCCACATATACAATTTTCCTTCTTCCTTCCCCAAGGTATCCATTCTTGAACCTCACTCATGGCTTTAACAAGCCCTCCAGTGGGGGGTGGGGGGAGACAAGAGATAGCCATGTTCCCTGGCACAGAAGCAGGCTGCTCCTCCCACTTGTTTATTGTACATATCCCTTCTAATATCGTTTTTTATTTTTTTCCTCCATTATTGTTATTATTATTTTTTTTCTATATATGTATGTATGTGTATATGTATATGTATGTATGTATATATATACATACACACACACACACACACACACACACACACATATATTTCTTATCAATATTATTATTCTTTTCATTCTCTCTATATCTCCTTGGATCCTCTAGCCGTGCCAATCTCCATAGGTCCTCCAGCTGCTCTTGCATTGTCATTTTCTTCTTGCTGCATCAATTTCAGATCTTTCAGAAGCTCTATTCCCTGCTCAAGGGAATATATCCTGTGTTGTTTGCCTGCCCTCTGAAATGTCAAAAAAATAGGGTACCCCCAACTGTATTTTATTCCAGCTTGCTGCAAAACTGCGGTACAGGGTTTCATTCCTCTTCTCCACTCAACTGTTTCCCGGCAAAGATCATTGAAGATTTCAATTGTAGTATCACCATATTTCAATGGTCCTGAAAATCTTCTAATTGCCTTCATCAAAATATCCTTTTTATTAAAACTTGTCACTCACATGATTACATCTCTGGGGATCAGGCTTCTCTTTATTGTTGTTGCTCTTTGAATCTGTTGCACTTCCTGTTCATCCCAGGTGATCGGAAGAACAATACTTTGTAACCATTTCAGGACTTCCTCCTTCAGACTTTTCATAGTTTCATTTGGAATCTTGGGAAATCCGCAAATACGAATGTTATTCCTTTGATTTTTGCCTTGTAGATCAATAATTCACCGTTCCTGCTGGTCCAATCTCGCTGTATGTTCCAATATTGTCTTTTGTTGCAAGTTTTGCTTTTCTTGCAGGGTATCAACTTTCTTATCCAGTTAATTTCTTTTGTTATACCCTGCATAGATTCATTCATCTCCTTCGTAATTTTAGTAGTTATTATAGCTAGGACTTCATTATTCTGACTTAAAGCCTGTAAGAACCATTTTTTCATATCTCCATTTCCTGCTCCATTCTCTTTCTCTTCCGGCTGTGTGCCTGGAATTTTAGCTCTTACTGCCATTTCTGATCCTTTAGTGGGGCTAGATTTGCTTTTATTTTTCATTTCTTCTTTTTTATTGTTGGACATTAAACCATCAGCTGATGTTACTCTGATTAATCGTTGATGAATCTTATCTGATGGATGTTGACGACTCTTACCTGCTGGGCATTTCCAAGCCACTACAACAGGTTGTTTAGATTTTATTTTGTGAGTCTTTTGTGCTTTGGATATCAGCCAACTTGCTGAGCTGCAAATCGGCTGCCGAAATAAAAGTACAATTTATTTTCCTTTTTCCAAGTCCAAACTTCAATTAAGCTTCAATTAGTCAATTTTGTTCCTCCTCAAGACATTCCACTGGCTAAATTCACAATTTATTACTTTAGTTTAACGCTCTGAAACTTTTGGATGTCAACCAGCTTTGTCCGCAACAAAAGTGAAAATAAAGTTTATTTATCTTTCTCTCTGCTTAAAGTCCAATTAAACCAATCTGATTTATGCCCCATTCCTTCCAATATAAACATTTATAATTACTCACTGTCTTCTTTCCATTCAGAAGAGATTGTTTAGCTTTTTATTTATTGGCTTGTAGGAGATTCAGTTCTAGCCTCTTACTAGAACCTTTGTGACTCCTCCTCCCCCCACTTTCTGCTCCATTCTTTTAAGCCAAAGTAGAAAAGGGGTATTTGTCTTTCCCATCACCTGATCAGCACCTCCAAGGGGCTTCTGGGAGCACTAATCAGCTAAGAACAAAGAAGAGTGCATTGCCTGCACACCTTGTTTTAAGGGCAATTTGATCTTTTCTTTTCCTGCTGGGCCACCAAAATTTAGCAGCAGACAAAGCACTGCTGGCTACAAAACCAGACAAGAGGTTGTATATAAACCATATGCTGCCCTCCCCTTTTCTAATCTATTGGATGTACAACAACATTATCAACAACAACGTTATACTCAACAGACCATTGAAGCAACATACTAAATATATTTTAAAACAGTAAATTAGGGCCTTGACATTAAACATATAAATTCTATTGTAACAAGTAAACATAGTAATATTACATAGACCAACATAGTCTGGTTAGAACAGATTAAAAAATTTAGCCACTTGCTGATTAAGCAATTTGACAGAGCCCTGGAGCAGGATAACCACAAGAGACTGGAAGGAGCACCTAAGGAAACACTGAATGATGGGGTATAGCAGATCTTCCCAGGCCCCCTGATAAAAACTGCAGCAGAAAAATTCACATGATATGGTTTCAATTGCATGATTATCACAGGGGCAGCATCTCTCATGCAGTGGAGTTTTATTAAATTTGTCAGTTAAAAGGTTAAAGAGAAGAACATTAAACCTTGCCATGGAAAATGTCCTACCAGCCAAGGTAAGACATCCCATCCTTGGAAGGAGGGCACAATAAACCCAGTAACAGAGGGAAGCAAGGTCCCCAGCGCAGCTTCTTGTAACTCTTGATAATCGATGTCCATTAGTCTCTTTCTGACCGTTGATTTGGCCCCCTCTAAATCTATGGATAAGACATATGAGGGGGATGACCCTACCAAGGTAACTTTACATGCCACTGCCTTCATTGAGGGCAATCTGAAGTAGTCTGATGTTGTCTTGAACACTAAGGAGATGGGATTAAGTGTAAAGCAGCAGCAAAGCCAAAAATGAATAGAATAAGCCCATGCCAGGCATTTTAAAGAATTTAAGCTAGACTCCAACTAAAGGATCCAGCAACACACCTGGAGACACCCTATATTAGCCACGGAAAAAGACATTAGATTCCTTCAAGGGAACTCTTAGAGAGAGGAAACCAAACTGAGGTCCCAAAAAGTACCTGAAGGACAACTGCAGCTTTAAAAAGCTGAATAGCTGCTGGAAGAAAATTTCCACTTCTAGTTAAAAAGAAGCAGGTTAATGCTCCCACATTTTATTCTGCTCTGGATTTAATATTTTTTTCCTGGACCCTCTAAAATATAGCTTCATAAAATCATATTCCCAGATATTTATAACAGTCAACTTGTTCAATTTTATTGCTCCCTACAGACCATGAGGATCTGGTCTTCCTCTGGCAAAAACCAAAACTTTTGCTTTTGAGTAGTTAATTATTAAGATATTACTGGTGCAGTAATCACTGAAGCCCCTCGATAGTCTCCTAAGACTGAAATGAGTCTGGGAAGTCAGTACTGCATCATCAGCATAAAGAAGGATGAAACCTTTTATTGAGTCAGTCTTTGATGGATGAGATGGTAAAAGTGCCAAGGTCTGGGAAAGGTCTGCCAAATATAAATTGAATAAAGTGGGGGCAAGAACGCATCCCTGTCTTATACCTCAGGTGGAGGCAACTGTTTGTAAAAGATGCCCTCAGGTAGTACAGTGAACCTGGACAGATGTATTATAGCACAGAGACTGAATTAAGAATAAAAGTAACCTTGTCAGTGAAGTTCTGTTCCAATTTGCCCCAGAGATGGTCACAAGGAATTGAATCAAACACTGACTTAGATCAATAAATGCAGTAAAAAAGCTTGCCTCCTTTTGGTACAATGTATTTAAGCACAAGATGGGCCAGAACCAGGCAATGGTCAACAGTGGAGCAGCCCACTTTGAAACCAATCTTATCTTCCCCCAGAAAATGTTATTATCATTGACCCATGCTTTTAATTTAAGTCCTAGATAACTGACATACACCTTCCTAATGATAGGTAACAGGCTAATGGGTTGGTAATTATGAGGAGTATCTTTAAGACCCTTCTTGTAAATAGGAATAACAAAAGCCTTTAATGAGGCTGCAGGGATTGTACCAAATTTGTGAATTGGGGAAAAAAAGAGAAGCCGACATAAGCAACCACCAACACAGGCAACCACCAACTTATGTTATTATTTCAGCAGCTCTTAGAGAGTAACATCAAATCTAGTGCCCTTGCCAGACTTAAGCTGATCTAATAGTTCCTCAGCTGTATTCACATTCACATTAAGACATTCTGGGACATCCAGAGGTAAAGAAGGACGTGTTTTAAATTTAGATATGTAAGAGTAATTAAAAATGGAATGAAAATGATCTTCCCAGACATTACCTGATATATAACAGTCTGGGCTTCCATTATGGCTACTTAGAACAACCTGACATTATCTGCCAAAGAGTTTTACTACTATGTGTAATAGAAGCTGCTCTTAGCATTTGCCAGATTTTTATTGGACATACACTGGACCCATAGGAAGGATCCCCTGTTAACTAGAGCCTTGATAATCAGAACTGACTCTCTGGATACCAACATGCAACTGCGTAATGACTCTAAATACCACTGTACAATGAAACACCACTAACTGCTATGTATTCTCACATATATCCAATGACCAACTAGTTCACAACAATCCATAATCCATTCAACTAAACTCTAAAATACAACTACATTTTGTCCAGAAGTTGTGTTAGGCATCATTCTCAATGAGTACAACTAGATTCAGCAGTGATGTCCGGCCATCACTGCTCAACAGAGGGGAAGATTCTAACTCCGTTGGTTTAACTGCAAAATTTGCATTCTGTGAAAAAGAATAAGCTGTTAAACGTATCATGAAGAAATGAAGCAAGTCCCTTCCCATCTCCAAAAGCTGAAGACAGAGAGGGAGGGTTGGGCATACATTTGATTATAAGCATTCTTACAAAACTGGTGCTCTTTTGTTCACCTGTACTTTTAATCTAGTCAAATGTAGATTATTCCCATATTTCCTTTTCCAGTGGAGGTCAACCTGAACATTCCAGACTTCAAGGGAAAGAACTGTGAGAGGAACTAAAGGTCCAAAACTATAAATAAAGAGCTTTTGATCCCATCACCTTTGACTTGCCTGGGTGGAGAATGGAGTTAACTCAAGCATGTCTTATTTGCTATGTACAGAGAATTGTGCTTTCATTCATTTGAATTAGTTTGTACTTTGCTTTCTCTCCTCCTGAGGCAAATAATCCTAAATAAAATTACAAGTGGTTTGATATGGCTTAATTCTTTATTTGCATAAACCAATTACCATTTTAATAGATCTAAAGTGGGGGAGTGGGGACTGCTGGTATATCACTGTCTCAGATCAGATTTGGTTTCAACAGTTAAATGTGCCCATGGAGACACACAGCTTTTGACCTAGAGCTACCATAATATTACACTAGAGGGAGCAATCTTCTTCTTTTCAGAGTACAAATCACACTAAAATGAAACAAAACAAGATTCTTACCAAGACCTTTGATGCTACTGTATTTTTACATTTATATCCCACTGTTACCTCATGGAGCTCAGGGTACCATACATATGAAATGCGTTTGTTCTTGTTGTTGCTGCAGTTGTTGTGTGCCTTCAAGTAGTTTTTGACTTATGGCGATGCTAAAGTGAATCTATCATGGAATTTTCTTGGCAAGGTTTGTTAGAGGGGGGTTGCCTTTGGCTTCCTCTGAGGCTGAGAGAGGGTGACCTACCCAATGTCACTCAGTGGGTTTCCACGTCCAAGTGAGGATTTGAACTCTGGTCTCCAGAGTCAAAATCCAGTCCTCAAACCAGTATACCATACTGGCTGCAATGAAATAGGTCATACTATAGATAGTGACTTGTCCAAAACGAAACAATGAGCTATATGGCTGAAGAAGCCTACACATTCCAAGTCCATAACTCTACCCACTATTATCTGCTGTCCCTCAATATGTTATCATTTTCTATTATCATGAAACAAATCAATCAGTTGTATCTATGAGTAATCAGACCATGTGAGAAAACTATTACTTGTATTATAATGTGTTCATCTCTTTCACATTAAAATAGTCATTCCCTACAAACAATGTACCTTTGGCATAATCCCCTAATTCCAATGCACTACTGTAATAGGCTTATGTGTGTGCAGTAGAAACAATCACCTATTACTTCTCTGTTTATCCCTGATGCCTCCTCTTTTTCTTGGTCAAATGTTAGACTGATAGCTCTTTCAGGACAGGGACATGCAGTATTTATTCTGTAAATCACCAGGCAAAGTAAAATACAAGCAATAATAAACAGAGCTTCAAAAAGTTACTTTGTGGACAACAACTCCCATGGCCAGTGGTCATGCCAGCTAGAGAATTATGGGAGTTTTGGTCCAAAAGGTAGTCTGTTGCTGTTGGTGGTGGTTTCACATTCCACTAGATGGTACTGGTTTGAGTTTTAGACCAGGAGTGACTTGGATTCTATCCAAGAATCTAGGAATCAGTGAGGTATCATTGATAATGTGGCATGTTCCAAGCAGTGGCACTTTTTATAATTCTGCTATTGTGACCTTATTTATGGGAATTTCATTCAGAAATTTTGTCATTCCATTTGGCATTGCTCCCAGATCACCTATCACCACGGGACCCACAGCTGTTTTCTTTCCCAGAGATACAGAATATCAATTCATTGGACTTGTTATTTCCAAATCTTTTCCCAGCACCACCATCACTCCACCACCATCTTTATCTGGGGACATAAGGTGGCTTCAAAATTTGAAATGTCTTACAAATTTGAAGATTCCACTGGATTAGCACAAAAACTGATATGGCAGGAGAGAGGCAATTGCCCCCTAGATCTTTGTGAAATATTGTCCTTGTGCTTGCTGTGGATATAAAAAGAGATTGGTAGTACCTCAGGGGCAATGCCTTGCTGCTCAAAGATGCTGATGCCAACAAGCTGAAATTAGCCTGAGCATAAAGAGATGTGCAGAGTTGGCAAAAATAGGAAGGAAGTACAAGAAAAAGAGGATGTGTGATGCACATGAGACAGGGGCAAAGAATCTTTGTCCCAGATGGCTTCAGGTTCCAGTAGGTTATTCCATTTCAAGGATTCACTGCTAGTAATCAAAATTAATGAATGAATGATTCTTTTATATATCTTAAGAAGCAATCATCACTTGGACACTGATATTTATGTTATGTATAAAGAATCTTATGTAAAGAATTCAACCAAAAGTAGTAGGAAGAATCATGTAATCTATCTATCTTTCTTTTTTAGTTTTGTTGTGAGAAGGGCTGTTGGGACACAAAGATTCACAAGGAGAAGATGAGAAAGAGAAGAGAAAATGAGGGCAGAGGAGCTAAACAAGGCAAAGTCAACACAATTAGCTCCAGTTGTATTCAGTGAAGACAAGATGGTAATTAAGGCTTCAGTTTAGCTCTTGCTTCTCTCCACCAAATATCTAAGAACTGCTCACCTTTTTGTGGAAAAAAGAGCCAATGTCACTTGGTGGTTATTCCCAGTTGTGGTAGAGAAATTATTGCAAAGGTAGCCTTCTAGGCAGAAGTTATTGTACTAGGATGTACTTGTTGTTACTGAATTGCAGAATAAAACTGAATTTTATCTTTTCCCTTTTGTGCATTGGATTTCTGTCCCCAAATACGTGATCTTGTTAATGCTTATACTGATGTTTGCCGCTTTCAGTCTGAGAAGGCATCTTAGGCAAAAGTCTTACTATCCCTCCTCACAAAGTATCACATCAGTGCCTCTTGCAGTTATAACCACTTCCTAATTTCAAACTCAGAGAAAAAAGCACTCACTACATCACTGTGTGTTGTATAGAGATTGTCCGCCAGGCTTTCCAGTGCAAGCCACTTCACTGGCAGTTTAGAGGCACAGCCCTGACGGTAATAGTCTCCACTATAGATTTTCTTCGAAAGCCCAAAATCAGCAACACATACATTCATGTTTTCATCCAACCTAAAGAAAACAAAACAAAACAAAAAAGTGATGAATAAAGAATTTAATCATGTTAGCATACCAGAGGAAATAAAATCAGGCACAGGTTTCCTTTTTCAGATTATCTCACCCCTTGTGTCAAAGCACAGCTTGATATGCATACATGATAACCAGAAGATCAAATATGTTTCAGACTGTTGGTAATAACAAGCCAAAGTTATCAGCATCTACTGGCTGCTTAATAGCTGGCATAAGCTATATGCTCTGTTTATCATCAGGTTGTAGTTTAACCTACTAAAATCTAAGAAGAAAGAATGGTTTTAATCAGAAGAAGGAATTAACCTCACCTTGCCTCCTCCAAGAATTTGTGTAAGGATGAGGAGCTCTCAGAGACCACCAATGGCCTAAGAGAGTGCAGCTGGAGAAATACTTTCCCCTGGAGTTGCTTAAAGACCTGTTGGCCTGAAGGAAGGACAGATGAGGACACACTCATCCAGTTGCTTCCTGAAGTGTACTATTCCAGAGTGAGAAAATTCTGCTGTTTTTTGTTTTGCTTTTTGGATCTTTTTAAAAATTAGTATTTTCCACTGTAAGATGCTTTGGCTGTGCCAGCAGTCTGTAAATACAATAACTCAATCTTAACTGGAAAGCTCTGGTCAGTTTTCTACTGGGAGGGTCCACATGGTGCTGGCATACATGAAACCCTTTTTTCTTTCTGTGTATGCACAGAGTGGTTACAGTTGTTATGTGCTGTGGAAATGTAAACAATACTGTCTACACTCAGGGTATTCCTTGTTGTTGCTGTTGTGTGCCTTCAAATTGTTTTTGAGTTATTGCAACCCTAAGGCAACCTTATCCCAGGGTTTTCTGGGGGTTGAGAGTGTGTGACATGCCCATCACATTCTGAGCATGTTAAGAAGTACTGGACCAGAGAGCTCTTGTCAGACATAGTTGGGAGGAGAAACAGAACATAATAAACTGGAAGCAATCAAATTTCTGAACTAATAGGAAGCCTGGAACAGAATTTCAACAAGGGAGAACACCTAAGATCCTTAAGCCAAAGACAACAAGCTGGGCTTGCTCCTCCTTCAGTATCAAGAAACTACTCTGAAGGACCTTAAAGAACAGACATGAACTTGTTCCAGGCTACATGGCAGTAAAAAACTGTCTACCTTCCTTGTTCTTTCCATGTTCTCTGTAACAGCTAGGAAGGAAGAAGGAGGAGATATGATTCATTCATTCTAACACCAGTTTCACTGGTTTTCACATCAAACAGAGCTGCTAATGCTTATTTTTTTCTATTTTTTCCCCCCAGAAGCACTGGAATCTGTATTTTGGATGTATGTTTCGTATAACCTGTTTTCCTGCTTACCTTTCAATGCCAATAGTGTTTGGGGCCTTCATAATAACCTCAGCCCCAGGAAACACTATTCTTTTCTCTTTTGTTTTTGAAAAAGGCAATAGCATTTCATCAAAACAGTACATTTCTGAAATTCCATTATGGAAATGTTATGTTTCAGAAATGTGTTACACAGGATCTGCTTAAGAAATCAGCATAAAATGTTAAAACAGATGCAGCAGAAGAACAGTATAAATACAGGCAACATAAAGAAGACAGTTACCATAATTTTCTTAGCTTTTCCCCATACCTAATGGATCTTTATTCTCAAAAGATGTTCTGAAGCAATGCTTCAGAAGTTTAAAGTGAATTTCATACTGAATCTGTATATGAATCTGAATCGGTATATGATATCCATTTCCCATATAATGGCTTAGGACGAGTTCTGCTTATAAACAGGCATGCATAACTCTTCCTTACCATTTTTCATTTATGCTTCTGACACTTCAATAACTCTCCTGTCTAGTTCTGATCCACTCTGACATCTTATCTGATTTGCTTTACAGTTCTGTGTCCTGTCCCTTGTGTTAATGTCCAAGATCCTTTTGTTGCAAAGATCCCGCTTGCCTTGTCTCATTCAGTTTATCTGACCTGATTCCTGAAATGGTTAGCAGTGTAGCACGTAGGGTGTATGAGTTTGCCACTTTGGTTAATCATGTCATAAGAATCCGGCAAGACAGCCAAAAAGAACATACTTAAAAATTTTATTTACAACAATATTTCTTAAACCAAGTCGGTATCTTCCAAATGTTCTGAATTACAGTTCTCATCATCCCTGACCGATGGTCATGCTGAATAGTGCTGACAGGAGCTGTAGTCAAAAACATATGGAGGACATCGGTTTAGGAAAGGCTGGCTTAGAAAATGACAATTTAACTGGGGAGAATGTTGTGAGGCTCATACCATGGGGTGCTGTTCATAGCATTACTCCAATCACCAGCATAGCATTCAAAAAAACAAAACAAAAACTTGTCACTAGGAGAAAGGGAAATTATATTTATCCATCAGTACTTCTGCAATAAATGTAGGAGTATGGAATGAGCAAAGATTTGGGGCCTGCACCGCTCCCATGAGAACTTGGAGGGCTGTACCCCACTACCGCATCTTCACACACACGTTTTTTTTTTACTTTTTTTTCTTTTTTTGGGAAGACTAAATCTGTCCTCAAATCCTTAGGATGTTCCTCTCCTAGTCATTTTAGGTCACATGAATTCAAACTCAACTCTGGATCCTCTAGGTAGCATGGGTGTATCTTTAGCTATTTTTTGCTTCAAGTAAATTATTTTCAACATTTTTGAGAGGTTAGGAGACTCCAGGAGTCTTAAGTCTTTTGGCATCCCTGCACTAGCAGATAGGAATGCTGGAAAGAACAGGTTGCTTACCTGTAACTGTGGTTCTTCGAGTGGTCATCTGTGCCCTCACACACTAGGAGCTTTCGCGCATGCGCGGTACCGTTCGGAAAATTCTAGAGCTTAGTAGCTTGGCGGGAGCCGCTCCCCCCTGCCTGCATTGAGCATGCTCAGCCCGCTGAGCAACGGTCTCCCTTCAGTTCTGTAGTCCGCCGACAAGGGACCTGAGAAAGAGGGGACGGCTGGGCGGGTGTGTGTGAGGGCACAGATGACCACTCGAAGAACCACAGTTAGAGGTAAGCAACCTGTTCTTCTTCTTCATGGTCTCTGTGTCTCACACACTAGGGGATTTTGTAGCTTACCAGCAGGACGGTGGGTCAGGTCCTAGAGTACGGAGGCTAGCACCGCTCGTCCGAAATGGGCATTTCTACAGGACCGGCAGTCTAGTCGATAGTGGCAGACGAAGGTCGACGGTCTGGACCAGGTCGCCACTCGACACAATTCTTGCAGGTCCACACCTCGAAGGAGGGCTGCTGAGGATGCCACAGCTCTGGTGGAATGAGGCCGGAGTAAGGCTGGCGGAGGCTGCTTGGCGAGTTCATAGGCCAGCAGGATAGTCTGGGCCACCCATTTAGAAAACCGCTGGGTGGATACCTTGTGGCCTCTGCGGTGCTGACCATAGCACACGAACAAGTGCGGGGTCTGGCGAAAGGACACAGTCCGGTTGGTATAGAATGCCAAGGCCCGACGAACATCAAGAGAGTGTAGGGACCGCTCCAGAGGCGTCGTCGGGTTTGGATAAAAGGTTGGTAAAATGATGTTCTGGTTGAGGTGGAAGTGTAACACCACCTTGGGCAGGAAAGAGATATCAGGTTTAAGGACTACCTTGTCTCTGTGGAAAACAAGGAAGGGCTCGTCGGCCCGCAATGCTGTCAGCTCACTGGCCCGCCTGGCTGAGGTGACAGCTACCAGGAAAGCAGTCTTGATGGTCAAGAGCCTGTCATCCGCCGTGGCCAGGGGCTCGAAGGGTGGTCGCATCAGCTGCGACAGTACCAGGGAGAGCGACCAGGATGGTAGCGGCGGCGATACCGGTGGGTAGAGATGTTGTAAGCCCTTCATGAACTGCTTCATGGTAGCATCGCAGAAGAGAGCTGCCGATGGAGAGCCGCGAGGTTGATAGGCCACGATAGCGGCAAGGTAGACCTTCAGAGATGAGAACGCCAGTCCCTGCTGCCGAAGGTGGAGTAGGAAGTGGAACACGGTAGGCTGGCCGACAGGCGATACCGGCTCACCCCGTGCCTCAGCAAAAGCGATGAACTTCTGCCACTTATAGCTGTAGTTACGGCGCGTTGACTCCTTCCTGGCCGCGGTCAGGATGTTCTGGATGACCGGATCGTCTAAGGCGTTATCCACCAGGCATGGAGGGCCAGGAGCGGCAGGTCGGGATGGAGAACGAGACTGTCGGAGTGCGACAGAAGATCTGGCGCTGGCTGGAACCTGAGGAGTCGACCCTGAGCGGCCTCGAACAGGGGCCCGAACCAGTGCTGCCTCGGCCAGTACGGGGCTACAAGGACAATGTCGGCTCGGTCCGCAAGGATCTTGGCGACCACATGACTCAGGAGGGGAAATGGCGGGAACGCATAGAGGAGCCCGCCGCTCCACTCGAACTGGAAGGCGTCGCCGAGAGAGTCCAGGCCTCGGCCGGCTCTCGAACAGTACTGGCGACACTTGGCGTTCGCTGCGGTGGCGAAGAGGTCGATTGCGGGCTCGCCCCAGGGGTTGCGTATCAGCCGAAACGCTTCTCTCGAAAGGGACCACTCGTGATGGCAGGAGGTGTCCCTGCTGAGGGCGTCTGCTGTAGTGTTCTCTTGGCCCGCCAGGTGCACGGCTATCAGGTGGACCTGAAGCGACACACACCAGTCCCACAGCTGAAGGGCGATGGTAAGGAGCGTGGTCGAATGGGTTCCCCTTTGCCTGTTGACGTAACAGATGGCGGTCGTGTTGTCTGTTAAGATCAGGATTGTGCGGCCAGCGACCAGGTTGCAGAATGTCCTCAGAGCCTTCCAGATGGCGAGCAGCTCGAGGGCGTTGATGTGAAGGTCAGTCTCGTCGTCGATCCAGCGTCCTCGGACTCTGAGATTGTCGCAGTGCGCCCCCCATCCAAACAGGGAGGCATTGGTCGTTACCATGAGTCGAGAGGTCGGCTCCCAGAACGGCATCCCTGAGAGGTGATGGTAGGAAAGCCACCATATTAGGGAACGCCGCACGTGTAGAGGAATCCGGAGGCGGCGCCTCTGGTCGTCTTGGAGGGGATTGAAGACTCGGACGAACCAGTGCTGGAGCGGGCGCGCGTTGAGTTGAGATAGATAGGTGACTGCCGTGGTGGAGGCCACGTACCCGAGGAGCTGCTGGATCCTCCTCGCTGATACCGTCAGTGCATCGAGGGTGGCAGATGCTGCCCGACGAAGGGTACGTGCACGGTCCATGGGCAGATAAGCCCTGGCAGAGACCAAGTCTAGGGTTGCTCCGATAAAGTCGAGCATTCTCGCCAGCTCGAGGTGGGACTTCTTCGGATTGACCCGGAGGCCAAGACGAGTCAGGAGAGACAGAGTCCTGTGAATGTCCTTGTAGAGTTTCTGTCTGCAGGACGCGACCAACAGCCAATAGTCGAGGTAAGGGTAGATGGAGACGCCCTTCATCCGCAGGTGCGATACCACCGGTGCCATGCACTTGGTGAAGACCCTGGGAGTGGCAGACAGTCCGAACGGCAGCACCCTGTATTGGTAGCAGGTGCTGTCGATCGCGAACCAGAGGTACCGTCTGTGCTGCGGGCGAATAGCGATGTGGAAGTACGCATCCCGAAGATCGATGGATGCGAACTAGTCCCCTCGTCGAAGGAAGCGTAGGATCGAAGACAGGGTGACCATCTTGAACCTTTTGGGGCGGAAGTATTCGTTTACCCCTCTGAGGTCCAATATGGGCCGTAGGGTACCGTCCGACTTCAGTACTGTGAAGTACTGGGAGAAGAAGCCAGTGGTAGTGGCCGAGGGTGGTAGTCTTTTGATCGCTCCTTTTTGCAGGAGGGACTGGATCTCTTCCAGCAAAGGCGGGCTGGCCGGGGTGGAATAATAGACACCTCATGGTGGAATACTTGCAAATTCGATGGCGTAACCAAGACGGACGATGGAGAGAACCCAAGAGTCCGTGGTGATGTGGCGCCATTCAGCGAGATGTCTGGCCAGGCCGGGATGATCTTCTAGGGCTGCTGGCAGTTGGAAGAGTGGCTGTGGAGGCGACCTGCGCGACACATCAAAAACGGGACTTCGTCCCAGACGAAGACTTCCTCGAAGAGGGTTGACGTCTTCGAAGGGGTCTCCATGAGGAAGACGAGGCTGACGGGCGTGATGGTGCCGATCGAGGAGAGCGAGATGGGAAGGTGGAAGAGGACGACCTGCGCCAGGAGGGTCGCGAGCCAAAGCTGCGGCGCAACTGTGGAGGCTGGGGAATCCCCATCTTTTTGATAGTCAATCGGGCCTTGATGATGTGGTCCATGGCCTCATCGGTGGTTACACTGAAGAGTCCCTTGCTGTCAAAAGGGAGATCTTCGAACCTCCTCCTGGTGTCCTCCTGGAAACCCGATGAGCGCAACCATGTGTAGTGACGCAACGCTACAGGGCCCGCCAGCACCCACGTGGCTACCTTGACCAAATGCATGGAGGAGATGATTTGCTGATTGGCGAGTGCTATCGCTTCGTTGAAAAACTCGGTAGCACTCGCCCTGTTCTCCTCTGGGAGGTTGGACAGGAGAGGATGGAATCTATCCAACAAGCTCCTCAGGTAAGCCGCGAGGCAGGCCTGGGTGTTGGACACTCTGGCTATCAGGGATGAGGCCGAATAGAACCTCCTGCCGAAGGTGTCAAGCCTCTGGCCCTCCCTGTCCAGCGGGGTGGTATGCGCTCTAGTGCCTCCCTTGGTTTGGGCAGATTCAACCACCACGGAGTTCGGCAACGGGTGAGTGAAGAGGAACTCGGCTTCCCCTTTCTGGGTCCAGTACAAGTGTGGAATCGGCTGGGCGGAAGCCGGCTGCGCCCATGGCTGTTTCAGGGCCTTCATTAGGGCGGGCAGGAATGGCAACGGGACCGTCGATGGTGGACGGGTATCCACGTAATGGAATACCGGATCCTGCACGGTCGGGGCCGGCTCCACGACCTTCAGACCCAGGGCTGCTGACATCCGGAGGAGGATGGCTGAGAAATGTCTCACATCCTTCGGTGCCGACTCTGGTGCGGGATCTCCAAAAGCCAAAGGAGGAGACTCGTGTGACGCCGGTGTAGACTCGTTGGAGTCAGAATCCGACTCGTAGGTCTGGGAGGACCCAGATGAGGACTCGTCCGGTGATCTCTCCCTCGACAGCTGACGAGACGGTACCGTCAAGGTCACAGCAGGGACGGTAGCAGTGGTCGGCCTTGTGGACGAGAGTGTCGTAGCCGTTGGCTGGGGCTGGGTGGTCTTCGTAATCGGTACCACTGCAGGCCGCGGGCGTTGAATCGCCTGGGTGACAGTAGCGGCAGCAGACGAGGGTTGTGCCTGGACAGTCTCCGATGATGGACGGGAGACTGTGGAGGTAACCCTTGGTGGAGGAGAGACCGCCCGATAGTGAGGCGAGCGCTTGTGGGACCGACGATGACTCGGTGACCTGGAGTAGGAGCGCGGCGACCGTCGATACTGTGGGTGGTAGGCCCCACGTGATGGAGAGCGGGAGCAACAATATGGCGACCACTGTCTCATGTCGGGGTGATACCGGTCCCTATACGCTGGGGAATAGGAGCGGTACGACCCCGGATACTCTCTCCAAATATGTTCCCGACCGTACCTCGTGATATGGGACGCTGAGGAATACGGTTAGTCGAAGGCAGGTTGAGACCACTCCGGATAGGTCTCCCGGTGGCGTGGAGACCGTTGTCTGACCCTCCGCTCCGGCGTACGAGATGTACTCCTACCCGAGGACTCTCGGCGGTGAAGCAAGGCCTGGGGTGAGGCTGGAGTACGCTCCCGGTGGGCCGCCGTTTCAGGGCGTCCGGGCGGAGACACCGCGGCAGTCAGCAGAGGCGGGCCTGAAGGCACCGCGAAGCCAGCGGTTTCCTCCCCACCAGAAACCTCCAGGACCTCCTGGGGTTCTGATTCCTCCTCTGGTTCCTGGAAGGGCTGAGTCGGAGGAGGCGTGGGAGGCGCAGGCCTCTTGGATGGAGAACCACGCTTCTCCTTCCTTTTCTTCTTCTTCTCCTTCTCCTTTCCCTTCTCCGGAGAAGCAGGCCGCTTGCGCTGGGCAAGAGTCAGCAGCTTAGATGATTTAGGTGCCTGCGAGCCCGCAGGAGACTCCCCCGAAGTCAATGCCGAGGAGATCCTCGGGATCTTCGGCAGGGCAGACGTCGGTGCCCGGGGCGACGGTACCGAGCCCGGTACTGTCGACGTAGTCAGATCGGCAGCCGCCGACACCGACGATGACATGGTCGCAGGTCGGCCCGACGTCGATGGTTTGGACATCGCTGGTGTAACTGACGGTCGGTCTTGTGCCTGTAGAGACTGTTCCCAGCAATAGGATTTAAGGCGGGCCAAGCGGTTCCAAAGAGTCTGGGAGGTAAAGTCTCGGCAGATTGGGCAGGCCCTAGTGTTATGGGCCTCACCCAAACAAAAAAGGCACTCGCTATGACCGTCAGTTAGGGCGACCTTGCGACCACACGATCGACAAGGCTTGAAGAGAGCCGACATAGAAGTTCAGGGAAAGAAGCGAGGGAAAATGGCGGAGAAGGCATGCAAAGACGAAGCTGACGAAGATGAAGAGAGCAGGGGGGGCAGAAAAAAAGGATTAGAAGTCCCAAAAAACGGGTGCCAGAGTCACCAAGTCCAATCCAATATTCAAGAATCCAAGTCCGAAGTCCAAAGCCAAGTCAAAACCAAAGAAAAAACAGTCAAAGAGAAGCCAATAGTGTTACCAAGCTCAGAACCTCCGTACGCGACGGTGGACGAGAAAGAACTGAAGGGAGACCATTGCTCGGTGGGCTCAGCATGCTCAATGCAGGCAGGGGGGAGGGGTTCCCGCCAAGCTACTAAGCTCTAGAATTTTCCGAACGGTACCGCGCATGCACAAAAGCTCCTAGTGTGTGAGGCACAGAGACCACGAAGAAGAACACAGAGCTCTACAATCAGTAGACTAGTACGTAGGAATGCCATTTGACTCTTCTGCAGGAATTCAACAAGCATTGTACTGTTTAACTGTGTGCAAAAGTACTCTACTACATAGTTTCCTTTAAGGAAGTTCATCCCACACCTGGTGACTCATGGGTTTTCTCAACTAATCTCTTCTGTATTTCCTGGCCTTTACAAATACTTCAGTTAGCAGATGAGAACACTGTGGACTCACATGCAGTTCCGGGCAGCCAAGTCCCTGTGTATGAAGTTTTTGGAGCTCAAGTACTCCATGCCACTAGCAATATCAATCATAAATTTTAAGAGGGTCCGGAGGGGCAAGTTCTGCAGAAAATGAAGCACAACAAAAGATGAGTTATTGGAGGAAAAAGAAATATCGCACCGTGCTATGCAGGCATTTTGTCAGTTCCCAACTTAAAAAATGAAAAAGCACAATTAGCACAGCCATATCATTTAAGAAATCTTACAGGTAAACCCCAGTGCAGCAAAACCAGCTTTGTCTTTTCACGAGGAATGTAAAAGGAAAACTGAGATACGGGACATCTTGGCTTGGCTCTGTGGCATTTTATGGGCTGAGTTATATGAATACTAACTGCCTGGAGAAAAAAGATAGGAGGCTTATCAAGACACACTGCCTTCTATGTGCAGATTTTTTTCTATAGGAGAATGTTGAAATATCCATTTTACTGCCTGCAATGCAAAAACAATATAATCTTGATAAAGCTGTACTACAAATTTTCATACTTATGTACTTTGGATCTAGAAAAGAGGTACAGTCAGAAAGCATGCACCTTCTTGACATTACTTCCTGACTAACTGATTTCTCTCTCAAAGAATTTGGTGACAATTAATGCTTAAATATAAAACTCAACTTGCACTCAAGATGTTTAGTGAGTTGTGCGTAAACTTCTTTGCCTTTTTTCTTGTTTTAAACATTCTCAGTTAATATCCTGTAGCCTGACTCTGCCCACAGGTTTTTCAAAGAAGTCTGAATACCAAAGCCCAAGAACAACATGTTCATTCTCTAATCTTACTGAGAAAAATACTTCAATAAAACACTAAGGAAACCACTGAGACCATATTACTCAGAAGGCACATGTTCAACCACGATCAGTAATGGTAATGTTTTTACCACACTTGCAACAGAAAGAAACTACACATACCATCTTCTGTAGACAATAGCATTCATCTTTCATCTTTGTTGACAATAGCAAGTGCATCTGAACTGACTATGTGAGCCCAATACATTTATGAGTTAAGAAGCAACCAAAATATCTAAGTGTCTAAAACTGACAGCAATAAGAAGGACTGGTGAACTTAAAACAGGAACACACAGATTTGCATCCCATGTCCAGAATAAACAATACTTGATAAACAAAAATCGCAGTTCAAAATGTAATTTTCAAATTAATTCTTCGGTGAGGGGCATAGTAAAAGACAGAATCTTACAAAAGGGTTTTCTCCAATCCGGGACATTAGTAGAAAAGAATGAAGGTCTCCATGCTTCATAAAGGGCAGGATAACCATTGGGATTGGGAGCCGGCCTTTAGGCCGATTGCGCAAGCTGACTCCTGATGAAACAGAGAAGAAAAGTTAGTAAGTGCAGTCATCCTTGATCTAGGTTATTAACACTTCACTCTTCATAACTTACTGAAAATATGCCACTATATCTCTGGAAGTCAGCATTTTGACCTTTGGCCTGAACCAATCCATGGATTTTGTGTCATCTATTCTTGTTTGTTTCAGAAGGATATATAATTGCTAAGGACTTTACAAAAACTTATTTTTCTTGAATTTTGCATGTCTAAGCACATTTCCAGGATGCTGGCCTTCTACTTGGAGTAATCAGAAAAAATTCTGATTTGCACCACAGTACATCTCACAGTGCCATATTGTAAATCCAAAATAGGCATTGTTTCCCCCATGTGAAAACAGGAACATGCAGTCTAAGACAACAAGATGGCTTGCAGCGAGGTTCTATTATTGAGCCCTCTTTTTCTATCATGTCTTTCTATAATGTAGCCAATTTATCATCTTGCCTCTAATTACAACTAACCAATATGCATTCCTAAGGGTCAATAGGATGAGGAAATGAAGGTTAGATAAGAAAACCATGAGAACTATTTCTCTATTACAAGTATTTTGAATGTGACACACCAAGAACTTCTAAATAGGGCTACATGTTACTTGACTACTACTATTTTCTAATAGTACTGCCTGTAGCAAAGCAGTTATGAATTATGCACAGTTGAGAATGTTTCTGTACAAAAGTTGATGGAACATCCAAAACTGCTCACCAATCAGCTTGGTAACATGTGGATGGTCAAACTCCTTCATGCAAGCAGCTTCCTTCAGGAATTCTTCAATGTCATTTGAAGTGAAGATGTCCGCTAAAATAAAAGAAAGACATACTCATACTTCCTTTCAAACATAATGTACAGCCCAGCAGTTAATTCACAGACTAACAGGTACACATGTTACATTAAACATTCAACATTCAAAGATCTTGCGTGAGTACTAAAGCAGGGCATGGTTTTTAATGTGGAAGACACAAGCCAATAAAAGACAAAAAGAAAGGAGAGGAAAGGAAAAGGAAGAACAGTACATAATGTTGTTTGATGACAAGAACGGCAATAGCAAGGTACTGGAGGCATATCAACTAGCCTAGATGATGCTTACCTTTTAGCATTTTCACTGCAACCTTTTGAAGAGAGCCATCAGGCAATTTCAGCTGACCTTCTCTTACAGAACCAAATTCCCCTGATAAAGTACAAAAATTACAAGTCAAATATGATGAAATTTAGTTTTACCCCCATGGACTATATAGGGTTTAGATGTTATGTGAAGAAAGACTATATAGATGGATGTTACAAAACAATGGTCTCTTCCAGTGAAATGTTTTCTTCTAATGTTGTTGTGTTGTGTGCCTTCAAGTTGTTCCAACTTGAAGGTTTTCTGGGGTTTTCTGGAGCTGAGAGTATGTGACATGGCCAAGGTCACCCAGTGGGTTTCCATGGTTGTACAAATTTATTTTGGAATGATTTGTGAGAAGGAAGATAGACAATATCTTACTGGGACTGAAAAACCTCAGGAACAAGAATAAGAACTGATAAGAACATTAGGACACAATACAGCCAACAATAAAACTCATAGGATATAAAAGTGCTTGACTGCATTGTGGTTAGATTTTTAGCAGATGATGATATGAAGAATGGAGGGAGGATGGGCAAAGAAGCTACAGCAGTTGACTTCTTAATCTCCTTTTCCTGCTCCAAAAACTTCCTCACTTAATTCTAGCTCTAGCAATTTTCTCTCCCCATTCTTCCCTAACAGTATCTCCTCTCTCACCTTCTTTTCATTTCTACTTCTTTCTTCTAGTTTGCAATGTGTTCTCCATTTCCACTTTTGTGCTCTTCAAAAATATGCCATCCTTCTTACCTTTCTCTTAGCTGAATCATTCCCTTTCTTTGCCCTGCCAGATTTCTCTGTTCCTCAGCAATGCCCATGACACTACAAGTTATATATGTTGGCACATTTGGTCCAAGCAATCCAAAGCTGTCAGATACAGTTTACATTATTGTGCTAAAAGCTGTGACAAGGCAAGTCAATAAACAGAAAAATAAGTCCCCTCTAAATTCTAGGCTGGGTTTGGTTCATTCCAATAAGGCAGTGGCTGTTGTGGTCTAACAGTCCTGTTCCGGGCCATTAAGGCATGCTAAAACTCCTTGAAATCAATGGATTTAGGCATGAACTGTTAACTACATCAAACTGAAGTGTAAGTGTTGCTCAGAGCAAATGCACTTTTGTCAATGCATTGTTTTTCACTCACCCTTGCCTAGCATTCTTCCCAGAGTAAACTGCTGCTCTTGGATCAAGACATCTTTCAGTTTGGTCTTCAGTTCATCACTGATTCCTATACTGTCCACTGAAGAGAGATGGAGAGATGGATTTAACAAAGAATCTCAGTAAGCCTTGCTCTTCTTTTCTAGAATCATAGGTGTTTGATGTTAGATATAAACTGCATTTAATAAGAAAGACAGGGAGCATGAAAAATGTATGGCTGAATTGTGTGGGAATTATTTCATAGAAAGTATGCTTAAGGTTGATGCCACATTAATTCCCTTTTTAAGTATTGTAAGATTTAAGATATCTCAAATTTCCACATTTTGGAATTATTACAATTGCATTTATTTCAGTTCCAGAGTTTAAAATGCAATGAAATTAATTTATTACATAATTAAAATTAATAGAGAAGAAATAAGAACAATGTAAGCAGTACAGATGGATCAGACTTGTATAAGTCAGTTCCACAGATGGCCATTTGTAAGTCAATCCAAAGAGGGTGAATTGTAGCTGTTGATATATCATACGAGCTAGAATATTTTACAATACTGAACTACCTAGGCTTGTGTTTGAGATGTAGCAGAAAGGTAGCTCCACAGGGCAGGTAAGTTCGCCCCAGGCCCCTGACTGGTGCACAAGTGCACACCATTTTTGGCTAAAAGCCAAAAATAAAAAGGTGCATATGCGCTGCGCGTCACGCTCTTGAGTGTCGCGTAAATGTGAGTGCATCATGCAGACCGCTCCTCACATTTGCGCGACGCTCAAGGGGCTCTTTTGCTTAAGAAACGCCGTATGAAAAGGGCCCAAGATTCCAGAAACATGTCCATGGGATCATTTTGTTCTTTACTTAATGTCTTTATTAGAAACTGTCAATGTTCAAGATTCAGAAAAGTGGGAGAGTGGGAAAGCAGAAGGAGAGAAGAGCACTCTATGTTAGCAATTTTGAAATGCATTTGATGAGCAGAATTTGTAAAAGAGAGTCATTAGAACATTTTACCTACATGTTGCCTCAATAAGCTCTGGCACTTCTCTATTGAACGATCTCACTGCTCTGAAATGGACTATTGGATCTCCTCCCACCATGCTGCCAAAGGCATGACTAGAAGATAAACAAAGGCAAAAAAACCCTCAATAATGTAATATGCACAAAAGTGTCACAAAAGTACAAAATAGTCCACTTGCATGTACTTAACACAGAGAGTAGCCTCGAGCAATGGTTCTTAACCTGGGGTCTGCAAAGCCCAGCTGCTGGACACCAATAGCAGTGGCAACAACAGGGGCGTGGTATCTGGAAGGATATGGATTCCAAAACTGCTCCCTCATTTGCAAAAGAGGGAGCAGCTTGGGCCTGTGCACATCTACTACCGTGTCACTTTTGTTGGAGTTCAGCATCAGGGGGCGTGGGTGCTGAAGAACATAGCAGCAGGGGTGTGCATGCACGGAAACTGCTCCCTTGTTTGCAAATGAGGAAGCAGTTTCAGCACCTGCACACACACTCCACTGCCACTTCCCTGACAAAAATGAAGGAGCAGTTTGGGCACATGCACATGCCTGCTGCTGTGTTCCTTGGCAGCCACTCTTCCTGCTGCTGTATCCCTGACGAAAGGGACACAGAAGCAGGCATGTACATGCGCCCAAACTATGACTCTGGGGGCCAAGATCTGAAGCCCCACGCAGCCATAAGAACCCACTGGGTGACCTCAGACAAGTCACATTCTCTCAGCCCCAGAGAAAGGCAAGAGCAACAAATCTTGCCAAGAAAACCCCCATGATAGGGTCGCCTTAGGGTTGCCATAAGTCAGTTGTCAAAGGGGAGAGACATGATGGCTAGAAAGAATCTCCCCGTCAGCAGCACTTCGTTGTTTTGTGCATTAAAGTCATTTCTAACTTATGGCAACCCAAAGGTGAATCTATCACAGGGTATTTTTGGCAAGATTTCTTCAAAAGGGGTTTTCCTTTGCCATCCTCTAAAGCTGAGAGAATGTGACCTGGTCAAAGTTACTCAATGTTTGAGTGGGGATTTGAATCCTAGTCTCCAGAGGTCTTTAATAAATACGCAGATCTTTATTCATTTAAGTAAATATTTGAATATTTAAGTAAATATTTGAATATTTAGATCTAAATTTAAATATTGAGTTAAGTCTTGGGGGACCCTGGCAACAAATTATATTTATAGGGGGTCCTTGGTAAAGAAAAGGTTAAGAACCACTGGCCTAGAGTCTTCTTAAATTGTTAGCTCTTTCATCTTTGTGAGGGTGTGCAAAAATTCTAATGTCCATAGGGGCATGTCCTTCCTATCTTTTATTTTCCCAAAGGCAACATGAACATAGACACACAGATGCAATATGCTATCCCCATGAGAGAAATTGCGTTTGTACAGTTGTGTGCCTTCAAGCCGCTTCCAACTTATAGTGACCCTCAGAGGAACCGGTCAAGGAGTTTTCTGGGCTGAGAGTTTGTGATGTGCCTGAAGTCACCCAGTGTGTATCCATGGTGGAGTGGGAAGTTGAACTCCGGTCTCCAGAGTTGTAGTTCAACGTTCAAACCACTATACCACACTGGCTATCAAAGGCTATTATTCACTTGCTATTTGCCGTCGAGTCATTTCTGACTTATGTTAACCCTAAAGTGAACCTGTCACAGAATTTTCTGGGGCTGAGTGTGTGTGATGTCCCCAGGACCAACCAGTGGGTTTCCATAACTGAATCAAATCCTGGTCGCCAGGGTCATTCAAATCACTATACCACACTGGCTCTAACTGGGCTTGCCCCAGTACAAAAACACTTGTTTTTTCCATCACTATGGGCCGTTCCGCACTAGATTGTTATAACGCTATTATTCCACTTTCAACATCCTATGGATTCCTTGGGTGTGCAGTTTAGTAAACTACTGAGGTCAAATTGCTCTCTGGCTGAGAATTCCAAATGTCTCTGCTAAACTGCAAACGCCAGGATTCCATAAGGTGTTGAAAGTGGAATAATAGCACTATAACAGTGTAGTGCAGAAATGGCCTAAAGTAACTCATCCTCCTCATATTGTTCTTGCTCTGCAATTAACTCTGTGCAGGTTTGACCTAGAGATATATTTTAGTCATTTCCACAACGAGACTTTTACCCAAAACGAGTTTCTTTTCTTCTTTTCCTCAGGAGGATGAGAGCCAAGGAAACAGCTGTGACCAGTGCAGTCAGAATACCTAAAACCACAGGAACCCACGATGTCCCATAGGGGGGTTGTCTCTGTCCTTCTGTGGAGAAGAGAAAAAGCAAGAGATCACATGTGGTAAAATGCACTCAAAATGATCAGCCTTAAGATAAGTATCTTCACTACTAAACGGCTCTCGTACTAAACAGAGACCCACCGGTCAGGTTCCAGGTAACTCTGAAAAGACAGAGCAGCAACACAGCCTAACCTGCAGTAACAGAACAACCAAGCACCTGAAAGTCTGCCAACAACTACCTCTAAATTACCTAATATTGATTCCAAGAACTGATGGGGAACATCTGTAGAAAAAAGGAAGTCCATTGCTGAAAGTCTCAACAGGAACGTAAAGCAGAGTTTATCTAGTTTTTGAGTTACACAAAGTGGGTTCAAAAAATTGCCACTAAAACTATATTAAAGTACTGCATGAGCAGAGTGGATTTACATTCATGTAACACAGAGGTCTACCGTGTATAGGTCTGATGCATCTACTTTGGTCGGGTTCTTTCTTTCTCAACTTGAATCTCAAGATCTGCTAATCAGAGCCAAGTGCAAAATTGTGACTCAGGGCTGCAGGAATGAGGAAGGGCTTCTGTCCATCTACAATAAATGACCAGGATGCCTTTAATTAGCCCAAGAAGTTCTTTCCAGAACCAGAATTGACCTCACAGACTTATAATTTCTTCATTAGCAAAGTCTAATTTATGGGAGAAAGCCTCTAAGTAAGGGGTGGGCAACTGTGGAAGGGCAGAGGGCCACATCAGACCCCCAACAGACCTTGGAGGGCCACACACCCTACTATATCAACCCCCACAAGAAAAATCAACTTTTTTGCCTCCAAATGCCCCCTGGTGGACAAGAGGGCATTTCACCATCCTTTTTGGACATTGCTGGACCATTTTAAGCCCAGAGGAGGCCTTTTTCCAACAGGAAGTGAGTAGAAGTGACCTCCTGTTCATGTCCTGTTTCAAAAAAGAAAGTAGGCCCAAAACGTGGTCTAACTGCCTCCCAAGCCCACCAGAGGGCATTTCAGGGCACAAGGAAAAAATTGAAAAAGTGTTGTTTGAAATCTGGGAGCCAAGGAGGGCTCCAAACATAGTGGAAAGGCTGTGCACACCCCATAATGGGCTTTTGGGACACTTTGGAACATTTTTTTGACCCCTTTGGTGGCCAGAAAGGACCACATGTAGTCAACACTTGCCAATTTACTGCCAATTATCCCAGATCCTCATCTGCCTTCTGCCCATTCCTGTGATAGCATTACATTTCTAGCAACATTACACAGTGCAACAGTGGCAGCAGAGCACCAACATGGGGGAAAATAAATAGGTGTATATAAACTTCAAAAGGGCTTGCAGCAGCAAATGACATCACAGTGCTCCCACGTCTTGAGAAACAGGAGCTTCAGTGATGGCCATGCTATACATATAACAAGAAGACAAAGAGCATACTTCTAACATTTTACAATCTAAAAAAATTAGATGGTGTCTCTAGTCTTGAGGAAAAACTGATGGCAAGATCTCAGTACTAATTCTAATGATTTTGCATACCTTATGTATCTAACATCCTGAAGTTTCCATGTAAGGCACTTTAGTGGTCCTTATACAATATTTTCTGATAATTTTTTTAAAATAACTTGTATTGTTTTAAATTCTGCATGTGCTTATATATATAATCTTGTGTCCTTCAACATCCACTCCAACCATCACTCTGTAAAACTGAAAATGAATGGTGCATTACTATGAATGGGTAGCCCTTGGTCAATCCTCTTCAAGAAATGTCACAAGGATCATCTCTATTTTGCATTTAAGTTTTTTTTTTAATGAATGATGACACTGACTACACATAGGAAAAAATGTAAAATCTTGATTAGAATGTGTACTTGAACACAGTACACAGTACTTGAACACAGTACACAGAATGTGTACTTGAACACAGTACTTATTTAAAAATAAGTGTGTGAAAGCACCACGTATCTTCCTGGACTATCACTCAAATTCAAAAAAACATTTTCCATATTATACGCCATTTTAAACATATAACTTCAAGCTGCACATCAGTTTTAAAGTAACCTGAATTAGAGCTTAAAAAGTAGTACTTAGTATCACTTGTGTACAAAAGAGCCAAAGTATCCACTGGATCTTCTGCTCTCCCTGCCACCTTTGGAAGTAATTCTCATGTAGACCTTCTCAGGAGTCCTTTGCAATGAGAGTACTGACTTTCATTCCATGTTCTTGGTAGAAGCTGGGATGGGGGAAGAAGTCTTCTCGTTAGTACATCTGCTGCAAATGCTCTGGTCCTTACGGCTCCTATAGTAATTACATCATGCTGCTTACACTGTGGCAGGACACAGGCAGCCATGTGGAGCAGATGAGTGCACAGAGGACATCAAACATCCTCGGCCACTGCTGTTTGATAAGAAGCCCTTCTATTGGGTTAGAATACAACTGGCATGAAGTAAATGACAGTACAGTAAGAGTGACTAACAAGAATATTCTAGATCTTGAAGGGAGTACGAGCATTCTTCTTCAAAGCTGGATTAAGAGGGGCCTGGAGCAGTTTGAAAATCATGGGGTCCTTTGTACATGTGTGCAAAACCACCCTTTTAATATGTTGGCTTAACACTGCAGTAGATGAGGCTTGGCAGTGCTTCTAGGTCAAGAGAATTCCTCCCTGGGTGGGAGCCTTTTCCATATGTGAGGGAAGTGGGGTAGTTCTGGACACAATCAGCATGATGGAGGTTGGAATCCAACATGCAGCACCCTCAACGTGCCACCTGCCACTTCATTTCCTCCACAGCTGAGCAATGGGGCCAGGGTGGGTGGAAAATGTTTTCAGTCCTTGGGCAGGGCAGGATGATAGTGTGAGAGTGAGAGTCATCTGCATCCTTCTCTTCCCAGGAATATTTCTTTCTTGAAGCCATCATAATAGAAGAAGTTTATGTGTGCATCTGTGTGAGCACAACACAGGAGTCACTTTGCCACTGAGGTCCTGGAGCATCTGTTTCATTTGCATTGTAGATAATTCACCCTTTCCCTTCTTGCCAGACTGAGGGTGCTTCAAATGAGACTGCAAATGATTCCATCAAGAGGGCTATTAAATGTTTTTATAAGCTTCTCCACCCACACACTGGGAGACACTAACAAGCTGCCCCAGATATTTCACACGCAAAAGGGAACACAGAAAATGCCTATTCAGTACTGGCTTGTTACTTCTGGAAAATAAGCAATTTTGATTTTCCAGTAGGCTTAGAACAAAGTTTCATTATTTTTACAGATCTACGGTTTTGTTCACTCAGCATTTCCACAAAGAAGCTTTATTTACAAGTTTTCAAAGCTGGGCTCCATACTGCATTAGGTGCAACGCTTGTTTGGACACAATGAGCCTCAGGCCAAAAGAGAGATTGAGAGAGAGAACGCTTGTGGGTTTTTTATGATAAACAGTTGTTCAGACAAAAGAAAGTTATTTGTTGTTAATGCTTTCTTGTCAGATTTTAGAGAACGCATTGCCATTGAAGATTTAGTCAGTTTGAAGACTCTAGTAATTACAATTCTAGATGCTTCAGCCACAATCCAGCCACTGGCATGCTTGATATCACTAGACTTAAGTACACCAAACTGTATGAGAAATCTTGGCCTTCACCTACAAGCTCTCAGCCATATTTTGAGATAAACTGCAGAAAGAAACAGTCGAGGACAAAAAGGTATCTAATTCCTAGAGCCATTGCTTTATTTCAGTCTTATCATTTCATAAAATCTTACTGCTAGCCTCAAATATTGTAGGCCCTCTTAGATCCCATTTGGGAGAAAGGCAGGATATAAATTCAATTCAATTCAATTAATTCAATTCAATCCATAAAATAAAATAAAATAAAATAAAATAAAATAAAATAAAATAAAATAAAATAAAATAAAATAAAATGGAATTTATATAAGTGTTGACTAATAATTCAACAATTGATTTCATGGGTCTAACTCTATTGTTGAACTCTTAACCAAGAAGATTAAGGACTATTATGCAAATGTCTGGGAAGGTGAAAGAATGCCAGTTTGTTGAGCAGGTTGGGGTTGTTTGGGAGCCAGCATAGTTGCAGTGATTTGAGTGTTTGACTACGACTCTGGTGAATGGGGTTCAAATCCCTGGTCAGCCATAGAAACCTACTGGGTAACATTCTCTCAGCCTCAGAGGAAGGCAAAGGCAAGCCTCCTCTGAACAAATCCTGCCAGGAAAATCTCAGGACAGGACCACCTTAGGGTCACCATAAGTCAGAAATGCACTGAAGGTACACAACAATGGCACAAACAAACCTAGGTGGGGACAGCACAACAAACAGAACCTTTGAAAAGGGTGTACATCAGCAGAAGGACATCTCTGATCTGCAAGTGCAATTCAGACTGCAAGCAGACCCAAATAATGGATTTCAGGATAGACCACCTTCCAAATATTCCACCGCTTGGAATTCTTCCGTCCCTCATACCCTCCCAACTTGAAACAACGCAGGGAAAGGAAAATCATCACCCTATTATCTTCAGTCAAAGATACTGGAGTCAGTAGCAGATATCTCATCTTCTCCCAGTACTACTCGCCCTTCTATTTGGGAAGGCTAGCATTGCACACTGCAGTGTTATCATTAGACTCAGATCAAAGGGAGCTTTTTCTTCCCTTGCATTCGTGCTGACAGAGAAAAATACAGAGCAAGGAAAGCTTCCAAAACCCAATTCCACTTGCTGCAAGTGTTCCTGTGTCATGTACCTGGGTCTCAGAGACAACTTTTCTCACCTTGTACATACAAGCCCTTGTATTTTCTTGATGAGGGAGAATATCAGCCACTGAAACACTGGCTGTGGAAGTGTTTGCACAGTCTGTGCTTGGAGATAGCTTTGTTTATCACACATACTACTGATTGGGGAAAGCATAGGGCAGGCAAGGGTTTCCAGACACAAGAACTGGCTGCAGAAATTCTCTTGCAGCTGACACCTGGGCTATGTGCATCCTTCTTCCTCCTTTGCTTGGCATGGGTGAAGTAAGATGGGAGCAAAGTTGGGTCAGGTGCCCTTCTACTCTGTTCATGATATATTATACTGTAATGTGTTAGGTACACTGATGACATTCCAGATCAGTCAGTCAGACAATCAGAGCTACTAGTGATGGCTTCCTGTGACTAACTGCTATTAACAGTCTTCTTTATACAATCTGTGAAAAAAAAAATCCCATCTCTGCAAACTGCCTCATTCCATTCTTAAATGTGAAAAACCTGTTTGAAGGACTTTACATCAAGGCTAACATACAACATATTATTACCACAGAATTTTCACCTGGTTATAATAATGTACATACATTAATTTCCTGTAGAAAGTCCAATTTATAGCAATATCCCTTTGGAAAAAAAAACCCTCCCATTTATAGCAATATCCCTTTGAGGGAAAAGTTGTCATCATTACAGCTGAGGGATGGTGGGGAGAAGGTTTGTTTTCTTCCTGCTAAACTGCTTGACCTTGTCTGACTTTTGTCTCTCAGTTAAAACATACACCACATGCAGCTGTGAGTACTGGGAAGAGCATGGCCAGAAAGATACAATGGTACCAGTGGCTCTCACTGTTCCTCTTCTCATGCACTGTAATAACAATAGATCATTTTCCGTGGGTGGATGGGGGGACAGGAAAAAAGCTTTCTGAATATGTAACTCACCTATTAAATCTTCAGCTGTAATCAGTAAGGGCTCACTCCATGGTCCACAGCCAGCTGGATTTAGTATGCACACCCTGATCAAAAGGTCTTTTAAGGGATTCCACATAGTAAGGTTAGCTCTTGCTTCCTGTACTACCATCTCCCCCTAAAAAGGAGAATTGAAAAAGTGAATTAGTATCTAAATATCACATATTGCCAGTAAATATCTGTGGATAAAGAAGGAATTTTGCTCCAAACTAGACTGTCAAATGATCTTGCAGTATGTATGTTTGCTTCTTTCCCTTTCCTGTGGTATGGGGATTGGCTTCCTTTTTTCGTTTCAGGAATCTTTTTGCTCTCCAACCATATTTTGCTCTCCATGTCTCACATTGTGGTATACTGTGACCTAGAATGCAAAGGCTGCTATGTGGCAAAATGATGAGTGAATTCTTCTATAGATTGTTCTATGTACAGTTAGCCTTTTGATCCTGTCCAGTTTCATAATTATCATTTCCTCAAAACTGCTGTTCTGCTTGCTGGTGGAAATCAAGACTCGTGCACAGTCGTCTTTGTACAGGTGGTTATTATCTCACTTTATGATTTTTTTTGGCTCAGTGCCAAACTGAGGCACTATTTAGTGTTTATCTGAACAGTGTTCAAAGACCTGACAAGGCTATTTAAATTTATATCAACACAGAATTACTGTGTTAAAAACACTTTAAGAAGAGGAAATTTTCTCTCAGTTCTCACATAATACATATATATTCGGCTTGAATTCCTTTATATCCGCACTGATATTTGTTTAATTAGGGTGAATACCCTCCCTTATGAAACAGAATTTCAACAGAATATCTAAGAACAATAGGATAAAATACAGCCATAAATAAAATAGAAATCAAACTTGCAATATGATTTGATGGCTTTAAATTTCTAACATTGTTCTATTGTCTGGTATATCACCTCATGATTTCTGAATGCTGGACACAGATACTTAGAAAAGAGAGAGAGAAGAGGGGATTGAGAGACAGAGATTCACTTAAATGCTAGCAGACAGAACCTCCTTGTTGCTGAGTTGAAAAGCTAGAACAAAAGTCATCATTTCAAAATTTAAAACTAGGTGATGACTCTGGGTAGAGCAATTATGAGTTGGGACACCACAGCGGAAAAAGGCCGATCAGCAAACATGAACTGCCTCACTTTCATAGGCAGAGATACCTGAAGAAGAACTTCTCCAGGCTAACCTTGAAAGAACAGGCAGGTTTGTACAGTAGCAGGCAGACCTTTATGTCTTTCCTATTTCGCAATCCTGTGAGCAAATACTCACTTTTGACACTACAAAGCTTGATGCTGCAGATAACACAAACTAACCCATTCAAAACAAGATTCTATGAAAGCAGGCATATGTTTAGGTCAATAACTTCAGTTCTTTTGATCTAGACAGTTCCTAGAATTGGCCATATTTATAAATGGTACCTAACAGATTTGCTATTGTACTTATCACATTTCCAATCCAACTTTACTGCAAAGGCACTCATCAAGGCAGATAAAAATAAAAAGTGTTGTTTAAATCATAGCTATATTTAATTTATGTGCTTTAATTTATATTCCTAATAGTTGCGCTAAGCTGTTTGTGATTGCTCAAGTTATTTTTGAAGAGATGAAGTACTGTAACTATAATGCCCTGAAACTCTAAGCCATCTGCATTTTGGAGCCCGGGGGTGGGGAATTCTCTTGTCTTTAATGAACATGTTGAACAGAATCAGATCCAGAACAGACTGCAGTAGGATAACATATGTCACACCCTTCTAATGTGATGCAAAACCATTCATAAGAATTGTGTGATTTTTCAGTTTTCATTTCCAGAGCTGTGACTCTAGAACCTTTCTTCAACATTAAATCATTTCTCACCCCAGATGAATTTTCATTTCAGAACCCTGGTAATTTGGGATACAGCCCAGGATATTGCTCAGCAAATCTGGGGCAACAATGAACAATTTCTGACAAACAGTATATGATAATTTTTATTGATTCAGAAGACACTGTTAGCCTTTCTCAGCTTTGACTGAAAGGATCAACTGTCCAAGTTGCTCTCATACAGTTTTCACACTCTAGACTAAAAAGTGCTTTTCTCACTGTTTGGCCATATGTGAATGCTGCTGGATCTTAGACATAAGGCAAGAAGAAGAAACAGAGGAAGGGAAAGAAGAAAAAGAAGAGAAAAGAAATTAAAAGAACTCTGATGGATATTGCAAACATGCAGGTGTGTTCTCTTACATTACACATGAATGCACAAATCAATTTAAGCCTTTTGTCATGTGCAAAACCAACATATGTGTAACCACTCCTATCTGCAGATACTTGAAAATCATTATTTCATGTCATTGTTTCCAGGGACAAACAAAAGAAGTTGGTCCTCATTCTTAAGCCCTGCTTCAGTATATGGACCTTGCTCTGATCCATGAGGGATCTCATTTTGTTACCTGAGTTATGTTATCTTGACTCCATTCCAATCTGTATCCAAGTGCACTGTCCTTAAGCATTTCTGGAGCTACTGGTTCCCATTCCAGAATTAGGCAAGAATCTTTTTGGATGATGTGTACATTTTGTGGAGTATTGTTTGGAGCTGCAATGGAAAGAAAAGTCACAATGCATATTGTATTGTTAGAAAAAAAGCAGGGGGAGAGAGAAAATTACTCAACAGCAAGGTAAGCAACCAGTACAACAATCAGATCTCCCCTCTGCTAATTCCTTGTATGTTCTACAAGAGATCCTTGTGGACTTGGCCAGTCAAAGATCCTTGTTTGTTTTGCAACCTGTGAAAACTGAAGAATAGCAGTCACAGCCAGATCCTTGTACAAACCAGGAACAACCTCACATTATTTATTTGTTATGAGCAAGTAGCAAAAAGGAAATAGATGGCCACTTGCTTGAAACTGCCATATGAGGTTACATGTCCCTTGAATTTTTACTTTAATCGGAGGTCCAATAGAGTTGTTTACTGCAGAGCTGTCTTTTTCTGTTCCAGAACTGCCCGACTCAATGAAAACACCTTTGAATATTTCTGTGCAGCACAGCTTGCTAAATTCTTACCTAAGCCCAAGGTCTGAAAATAGACCCAATCTGTAAAAGGGGAGCTTCCCATTTCATTGGTGCACTGAACCCGCACACTGTAATTGGTAGAGTGCTTTAAACCCAGCAAAACTTTGCTAAAGGAGGGCACAGGGACAACTTCCGTGAATACTTCCTCTTGCACTCGGGACTCTACCACCTGTTGGAAAAGGGAAATAAAGAAGATAAGAACACAGAAACCAGATGCACCATCATAGGTTTAAAACAAAATGACTATTTTTTTTAAAATGGACATCTTGTTAGGAGTAGCATGCAATATATAATAAGCTGTGTATTATCTTGATATACACAAGGACTAATTCTTAAAATGGATTTTGGAAAGCAAACAGAATATTCTTAGAATAACATCTTAGCTGATAGACACTAGTGCAGATGGCCATAACCTTTTCATCATATTTGTAAACATAACTGAAAGTCCAGAGATTTGAAGTAAAAGTTTTTGATGTGAAGAAATCCATTACCAAATGCAAACTTTCTGTACGACCAAAGCAGTTCTCCTGAGATACATGAACACAGAACAATTCCTCACTCTATACAATTAACTAATTTTCTTCCTTCTTTTTTCTAGTAGTTGCAGCAAGAATTCAGCTAGAGGCACCAAAACTGCATGAAAAAGCAATAACCCACAGCTGTCAAAGATTTTTTTTGCCAAGCTTATTACCAGTTAAATCACTATATACTAAAAACATAGTAAGAAGAATATGTTATTTTTGTTATATAGTTCTCTTTCCTGTCCTTCACTGAAAATAGATCAAATTATCAGCAAAAGCCGTAGTGACCAGACTTTATGTACATCTGTTAAGGAACAAATCTTTGTTTTCTACAATGTATAACTTGCTTTATGGAAATACTCTTCCCATCTTGCTCTGTTATCTTTTTTTGTTTATTTAATAAGATGTAATTTGTAGCTATGTACTTTTTTGGGGGAGGGGAATAACTGTGATTTTGAATTTAGTTGTATTTTTGTATATTTGAATGCTTCTGTCTAGCCCTGTTTCCTGCTCTTGAGAAGGAGAAGGGACCCTTAAGGCTATCTTGCTGCTACCTCTACCATTTTACCCCACGTGGCTCAATAACCTAGTGGGAGTTACTGAGAGGTTTAACTTGCACTTTGCTACCTCTGCAGCCTTTCCCTTCCCTTCCTGTGAGATATAAAAATCCTATCTGCATAGGTGTGCACATACCAAGCAATGTCTTAAGAAGAGAGTGTGGATAGAAGAGATCTTTAGAAAGCTTTTATTCTAAGCAAGCAATCTTACATTAGCAAAAGGCTATATATTATACAGGAAGACATCTTCCTTCAAGCGTTAGTTAGGAATAGCTACAACATTACAAAAACAGCCTTAGTCATATTCAGCCAATGTTAAAAAGAAACATAAACCTTAACATGACTAGCTGAACATTTCTATTCTGCTCGCACAGAGATGGTATTTTGGGTCTTGTATGGTCATGGGAAGCTGGGAATTTGAATCTCTTTTTCCAGCCTACAACCAAGCTTCCCTAGAGAAAATGAGGCAGCCAGCACCCATGCACCTCTCCATCAGTCTCGCTTTCTCTCTCTCTCTCTCTCTGCCCCATGTCATCTTGAGGTTTTATAACCTCTCACTTGGAATTATCTCAAAGCTTTCACACTTCTCCCCAAGCTGGTCATCCTCATTGGGCAACTGTCTCTCACAATTCCTGCTGCTCCTCTGTGATGCTGATCCCCAATAAATGTAATTTAAGATCAACATATCCTTAGCCCTTTGTTTATCTGGAGGGGAGGCAATACCCTCCCAGCTGTGTTACTCAGATAATGGGTGATTGCATTATCACAGCTTCAGAAAGGAATAAATTAAAAGTTGAGTCTTGCTGTTTTTAAAGAGAGACAAAATGAAATGACAGTTCTATGATCTGATACCCATCTGCTCACTTAGGTTCAAGGGGAATCTTATCCAACCTTGTAAACTATTGTTCTTAACAAAGTTGAAAATGCCAGAATGGAATAATTTTTTCCTATTTGGTATGAACTTTAGCTTTGTTCCACTATTAACTTTAGTCAGATAGATTCCATAGGTTTGTAAAGTACTACAAACCTACAAAACGTATGAACAGAGACCACACAGCAATGAGTGAACATATAATTGGAAATGGTGCCTCTAGCAGGAAACATTCAACTCTTTGAGAAAGGACTGTTTGTCTCCAGGTCTAAAGGAATGACAAACATGTAGGGTAGCTAGACGCATGTAGGGCCTGCTGTGTAGAAATATGGGTCAACAGACAATGGTGCTTGTAAATAGCAATCAGAATACAGAGAAGCCAAAATGCTCTCATTCCCAGGTAAGGCATTCTGTAATGAAATACTGTTGTCATGTAAAACTTGGTAAGAAATTGCAGTTTGTTTGCTCCAGTCTGGGATAGAAAGGCCTGTATAGCCCTGGGGAAATGGAACACCTAAACAGAATGAACTCTGGACTGTTCTCACTGTTTCCCCCTCCACTTCATTGATTGCAAAAAAGGGGTTGGGGGAGGAGTTTGGAATTTAGACAGATTAGCATTGTATGGTGACTGGCGGACGTGCAGACCAGGGAGAATAGGCTGTACAGAGCTCAGCATTCCAGTATGCAGAAGGAAATTCATTCTGATCTGTCAAGAGCCCCATAAGAGCAGTAGCTGAAATGGTACATGAAAGAAGGGTCAAGCTGCTGCATGCAGAAAGCTGTGATGAATGTCATCATCTCAATAAGTTCTTTTATTTCATGGGAAACATATGCAAGAGCCTCTCCTGTCTCTACTAAGACAGAAGCAGGATAATCTCAGGTGTGTGTGTGTGTGTGTGTGTGTGTGTGTGTGTGTTTTGCAAAATCAGACTTCCAGCAGGCTTCCCTGCATGTAACCATGCTTGAAAACAAGGCATGCCCTCCTCATGCATCCTGTTCTAAAAGTCAACTGCAGTTTGTTTTGCTGCTGCTGCCATGACACAAAATTGGGGGCGTGGTGGTGAATTCTGTAGTGATGGTAGGTCCTGCAAGAGCCAGGAAGACAGGCAGGAAGATTTCTACAACACAAAGGCTGTGTGCTGCCTTTACCTATCGCATGAAGTTCCCAGACCAGGTACTACAATGGCCCCTCACCACCGCAGAAAGGGCACTAGGTTACTCAGTGAGAAGGGCTTATTGTTCAGACTGCGCTTTGCCTTGGCAAGAACAGTCTTTACTGCAGATGCAGAGAATTTTCAGAGCAAAAGCTAAAAGGGCCTTTCTTATTCACTCTGCTCTTGCCATGATACAGACAGCAACTAGGCTTAAGGAAAATCTTTTGTTAACAGTGATGAAAGGTTTGTTCTAAATTAACAGCAGAGCTGAGGGGGAGTATAATTTGGAAGAATGATTGAGTAAAGAAGACAGGGTTAATTCTCCCTTCCTACATCCTGCAGACTCCTCCCACTGAAGGCACCTATGTATGGCAATTGAATTTTTTTAAAAAAGGCCTCCAACTAGTATCAATATCAATTTTTCAAGCCTCATATCAACACAGGGGTGATTTCAGGGGTTTGCAACTCTGAAATAAAATCATAACCCTTCAATACAGAGGGCTGTGTTATTTATTACAGACCTCCTCTAAGGCATGGTGGCATCTCATTTTGAAATAAGAGTTACAGTCACTATTTTCTGTTGCTACAAAATTCAGCAGCACTGGCCAAGTACAAGCACAGATAGCTCCTGGACCCACAGAAGTTGATCATCCATTACTGTACACCTTAACAGTCAAAACCAGAACTTTAAATTGGACTTGGATATATACTAGTGCAGTATAGGTGGCATATGACTTCATCAGTGTGACCAAGGCAGTACTTTGACTGCTGTATTCTGCACTGGCTAAAGCTCATAAATTATCTTCAAAGGCAGGCCCATGTAAGAAACATTAGTGGTACAGCTTGAAAATAACCAAGGTCAGTGCACAGGTAACTGAGATAAAATCTGTTCCCTGAAGTACAGCTCTGTAGCTTAAGCAACTCAAATCCATGTGTGCCTGCCACTGCCACCCAATAGCTCAGAGTCCCGGACAATTTTCGCATTGCATACTTGGTTCTATGGGGAAAATGCAACCACATCTAAGATTGTTGCAAAACCCCCAGAAAAGTCAACTTCTCCTACTCATAGCAGGTTGAGGCTTATGGTAACAGTAATTCAAAGCATCTGGAGAATAATGGGTTGCCTACTGATTTGTTTGCTTTGACCATGTAAGTTAGCAGGTAGGGTGTATATGTGTGTTACAAACCTGTACTGTACAAGAATGAAGTGGGGAAAGGCCATCAAATCCTGGTAACCAAGTGACATTGGCATTGTTGCTGGTGATCTGAGTTACTGTCACATTGAGAGGTGGAAAGGGGAGAGCTGAAACAGAAGGATGGAAACTGTTTACCATATGCAGAACTGAGGAGGTAGTTGTACAGAAATCAACAGATACTACAGTGGGGAAATCTGGATAAGATCCCCAAGAGGTGTTAATCAATCTTTGTAAAAATAGGGGTGATTTCCTTATAACTTTATGAATCCCAATTAACATTATACAACTTGTTTTCTTTATTCAGTATTTGGGTAGTTAACTAGATAAGGAAAACACAGAACATTTGTTACAGACACTTCCAAAAACATTCTCCTACAATATCTGAGATGCTATTTGCAGTTTCTTAAACCTTTTGAACGATGGCATGCCTCTTTTTATAGTGGAACTTATACAGCAGCATTAACTTCAGTGAATCTGGAAAAGTTTGTTCTAATTCAATATAATAAACAGAAAAATAAAAAACTCAAACAGCTCTAACACAGTCATCCCTCCACATTCATGTGGGTTAGGGGCACAGGACCCGTGAAAGTGGAAAAATCATGTATAGCTATAGGACACACACAGAGTATGATCTGCAGATTCAAACCTACTGCAGATTCAAATGTGCAATACACAGTACATTTGAATCCATGGTGGAGAGCATGTCAGCCATCCAGTTCTGCCTTCAAGATGGTGGAGTTCCTTTGCAAAGCAGAAGCAGATGGCTAGCAGTGCTCGCTGCTACTGCCCTGCACCACTTTTAATAGGAACTTACAAGCCTGACCTCTTGTTCACAGTTTCTCAGTCTCATAAGATTTTCAGAGAGACTGAACATGAGGTGAGACTTATAATTCCCTATTAAAAATGGCATGGGGCAGCAGCAGGGGTAGTGGCAAATAATCCACAAATAATCAGATTCATGAACATTAAACTCACGAATATGGAAGGCTGGCCGTACTTCATAAAAGCTGTGTGTGAAGATAGGGAAGATTTCAAATGAAATGGAGTCACAGTTTGGATTTCTCTCATAATGAAACCATATGCTTTAAAGAAATAAAAAAAGCATAAGGTACTGTCAAAAACACTTTTGAAGATGCCTTATTGATGGATAGCTTTGGTGGCTTTGAGTGTCTGACAAGGACTCTGGTTTCCCAGAGTCTGAATCTGCATCCAGTCATGAAACCCCACTGTGTGATGTTGAGCAAATTACAATCTGTCCGTCTTGGAGGAAGGCAAAGGAAAACCTCCTCTTGCCAAAAAAACCCCTCATAATTTGAAGTTGAAGGCAAATGACAACAGCAACACTGTCAAAATAAAAATGTGCACATTTTGGGGGGTGGGAAGTATGGGGGAGAAGTACACATCATCACTATACTCAAAGCATATTTGTGTAGAGATTTTGCAGTGATTGGGGTCGTGACTCTTCTACATTGGAAACAAGGGATTTGCACTTTTGAGGGGGGAAAAATCTCTACATTTCTGTTCCGTTTTTCAGTTTAAGAGCTAAACAAAATTTCTTGCTCGTTGTCTTTTTTTTTTTTTAATTAATGTCGTCAGTTTAGGCATTTTGCTTTCCCCTTCCACTGGCTCATTTTCCTCTAATTTACTCCCATTCTTCTCACTCCATATGTTCTTTCCCATTCCACCTCTTCACTGCTCCCGTCATCTCCTGCTCCCACTCTTGGCCCAGGAACTCCATTCATGCTATCACTGACTCTTGGAACTGTCTCCTACTCCTTGCCTGGCAAAGCCCATGCAGTCAGCTCCTGAAGAAACCACAAACAGTTGTTTTAATTCTCTTCTCTTTTGAATCTTCACATGTTTGTTCATATTTTCAATTATTAGGACAGATAATATTGCCCCCCTCCAAAATAGACCAGTGGTCTGCTGACCTAAGGTCACTTCAAATATCCTATTTTATGCAACAGGTAAGGACATAAGAAGAGCAAGCTGGACACAGGCATTGTGTACTGTTCGTGTCTGTTTTTGAAAGGAGGAACAACAGGACACAACTGTCATTCTCACTGAAACCACCTCAGCAATCTTAGGGCTCATTACGGTCAAAACATGTTGGCACAGGGGTGACGGACCCTTCTGAAAATCACATTCATAAAGCTGGCTCACTGCCATGAACCCAATCTAACCTGCAGAAGGGGGCCTCAAATCAGGGCCTCCACAGCAGCCAACATTTGGTATACTACAAGTGCTCTGAACCAGCAAGTTCAGCTAAACTCTATAGTGCAAAAGCACTTTCTAAGCTGCAGTACTGACCTAGTTGGTGTCAGCTTAACCAACGGCAAAGGACCAGGCCCTGAAGATGATCTTTTGACATCCTCAACCAATGGCAAAGCAACTCATCTCAGTCATTTTGCAGCCTCTCGCTCTTGTATTGTAGCCGCCCTACCACATCTCTCATTACTGTCCCTTCTGTCTTTGGTTATGTGACCATTCTCTCACTGGATCCACCACCAGCTGCAGACTGGATCCATCCACATGAGTTTCAATGATGGAAGTGACAGATAGATTCCTCTTTGAGTCACCTTCATGGAGGCATCTCAGTCTTACATGGAGGCATCTCAGTCTTGTGCTGCTATTGCCATCTTGCTTGGCATAGAAAATCCTGACCAGGAATGCATAGGGCAGAAATGCATAGGAACTCCCTGTGAGCAACCTGAGCTGTTCTCGCCACAAGTGATCATTGGTTCCTAACAGTATTGTTTATTTTACATAATTTATTTTGGACAGACACCTAAAGAACATCTAACTACAGACAGTACCTTTAGCAGCCCCACTTCCAGATCAAGATGGGAGCTATTCTTTGTCTTCTGGAATTTGACTGAACACAGTATACTTAGTAACAACAAAGATTGTCAAGCTGTTGAATTCTGCACCAGGTACCAGATTCTGTACAATACAATCACAGCAGCAAACATGGTTCTTCTTACGAAAGGAGAAGAAAAAAGCTGCTCTTTCAAATAAATGAAATTCTCATCAAAAACAATGCACTCAAGAATTCATTGTATTTTGCATGCTAGGAGAAACAACCAATCAACCAAAATTTAGTAGCAATTTCCCCTAGAAGAAAGAGTGTTTGAACTCCTCATGGCCAGCAGTTGCTTGGTATACCAGGAATAAGAAATCAGCAATTGTAGAAGGAGGGTTCATAATTATATGCTTTAACTGAGGGTCAGTGGGCTGTAAAGCAGAGAAATCTGTTGCATCCTGAAGTGTAATCACCTGAAATGCTGATTGGTTTCCTCCTCTTCACCAGCTAAAGACACACTAGTACATAGAAGGAAAGGGGTGGGGTTGGGTAGATTTTCTGGCTGAAAAAGATATCCTCATTTAGTCACTGTATATAATATCTAGGGGCCAGGGCCACCTCCTTCCACAAACATTCAGATAGCCATTTCAAGGAAAATCTGTTATCTTGCGTCACATTTCCTTCTTGAGCCACTTGTGGCTTGTTCTTCATTACTAATGTCACTGCAGGGGAATGGGTATGCATACCAAAAACTGAGCACAGTATATTATTTCAATTGCTCTGAGCATGAAGTAAACACTGTTGGAAAGCCACTCAGAAGTCCTGCATGTGTGCTGAAGCGGGGGAGAGGGAGAAAAACAGACACTATTTTAGCTTAGTGCTTCCTTGCTTTCTGTGTGCCTCCCACATGCCAGTGCATCTTCCTCCTCCACGTGCTTCCTTCTCTGAAAGGCAGGAAAGACGCTCTCACCTTTAATCTGCACAGTGGCTGTCCGAGATGAAGACAGTCCTCTTATATTGTGGGCTTCACAGGAGAAAACTGTGCTTTGATTGATACCTGGAGATGAGCCAATAAAAAGAAAACAGGAAGTTTTGAAGAAGAGAATTAGCATACAAAAATGCTATATAACTCCCTCCCTTCAACCTCAAGCAGAATTTCAATTTTGTTTGACATGGTGTTCAGATTCTTTCTATGCAACTTTGGGGGCTGAAATGGAAGCCGATCAAAATCACGAGGATTTGTGTGTAATTAACATGTCAGTTGCTTTTCTTTTTATAAAACAAGAAGAATGTTGGCACAGAGGAGTTCATGGCAAGGCTCATTCTGGAATATATGAAAGGGGAGACAGACGGGTGTGGGGGAAGGGACTACGTGATGCAGGCACAAAGAGTATTCAGCTCTTAGCCCTCACATTGTTGTGCTTTCTGTCCTTGGCTGGATTCACTCCTACTGTTTGTTGCATTCATATCAACGCTTGTAAACACTCCTTTAATACATTTGTGCAATGCTTGCAAAAGTGGGGCTTCAGACCTGACCAGGATTTATAGTCACTGCTGAATTAAATTTCTATATCCAGAAGTAATAATAAATGAATTCATAGCAGTTTGATTAATAAAGCTAATATTCTGTAAAACTGAACTATAACATGATGATTTATGTCGACACTAAATCAGTGTCTTTGCCTCAGTTGTGATAAGTGCTCCCTCTAAGCACCTACACACAGAACTGGAGGGAAGATTACATCAAGGGCAAGCTAATAGCCCCTCAAGGAAAGGACAACTTTTGTTGGGGAAAGTGTGTATAATGATTCACAATGATTGGCTTAAGTGTCTGGATACACATAATACCTTTCTGATTATTTATATGGCCACCAGAGCGGAGCAATAAAAGAAGCAGAGCTAGAACCTGCCAGCAATACTACTTTTCTACCATTAACTTTTGCCAACACTGGTAGTTATTCTGAAGGAGGAAAAATGGAATGCCACCACCTTCAGATTTTTCCAGAGATACATTTTCATCCATGGCTTCGAGTACATCTGATTTTTCATGTGGATAGCAAAAGACTGAGTGCACATGGAAACCAGAAATAAGTAACTATAGGGACAACTCTTGAAATCTATTGTTTCAGCACAATCTAGGATACCTAATACCCTTTCAGCTTGTCAGATCCAAATATTTAATTGCACGTTCATATAGATCCAATTTACTCTGCAAACACCTCCTGGTGTCATATCCTAAACCCAGATCCTTCCATGTTGTACATTTGCAGGAACTATTATTCTCTGGCCGGCTGGCTGGCTAAAGATTGCACTAGATAAGAAACAGAGCATGAACTGCCACAATAAAGTGCACAAGCATCTTGACACATTGCTTAGTCCAGAATATGGAGTGTTCTTGAAACAGTGCACCAAACACAAGCTGTGCTATATCCTTTCATGCACTGGGACTTCTAGTCAGCCTTGAAATACCAGACCTTCTTCCAAACAAAGCACTGGTAACCCACGTAGCTATTTATGACAGCATATAATAAGACTGTGAAGGCTACTTGACCAGAAGAGGCACGCTTGTTGAAATGTTTACTTTGTCCTTTAATACACAATGATAAGGAAGGAGGCCTCTAGCCATAGCTTAATGAGTGATTTCCTCCTCAGTCAGCATTATTGACATTCTGCTCACAGGTAGTGCAGAACTATTCTCTGCAGAAAAAAACACATTATTTTTGAGGTACAAACAGAAAAAAAAATCTGCTCTGAAAAAGAAGCAGTCTACATTCTGAATGTGAATTGGCTGACTAACTGGAATTTCAGACACACCCGATTTTCTTCCAGGCTTACTACTACTCTGGTTTTGATCGTATAAATCTTTTGCCTTATTACATTAACTGAGCATTTTGATACTCTTTCCTGCTGACACTAGCTTTTTTTTTTTTTTAAATTAACACATGCCTTACTTCTTTCCTGCTCAGGAACTGTGACCTAGTGAAAGCATACAATGGCTCACCCTCTGATTCTCATCAGATACAAGAACCAACATGCGAAGCCAAGGGAATACTAGAGAGAATATGAGGGAAACAGATTCCAGCACAAGGAATTTTAATCCTCCTCAGAGTTTGAGCAAAATAAGCATGAAATAAAGCACAGTCTGCTCAGAGTTTTGGAACTATATGCACTTCTGTCTGGAAAGTCCTACTCATACATGAATCCTGTTTTCAGTCTACAAACCTACCAATTTCTATTTTGTTTTAGGATATAACCAGATGGGAACCTTTACTGGGAAACCACTTATTCCTCCAATAACTAAAATTGTGGTTCTTCTAAGAAAAACCTATTTCTTCTGCTTTGTAACTCTGGAGTTCTTTTCAGAAGAGTTCATTTCATATTCCCTTCTACATTGGTTAGTTGTTGGCTGTGCTATCCAGCAACATCAGCTCTAAACAAGGTTTGGCCCTTTTGTATTACCATACTACACATTATTGCCCCAGGCATACAAGGCTTTGATTGCATCTTTTTTCCTCCTTTTCTTTTCAAAACAACTTTATTTAGTAAATATCAAAACACAATGGAAAGCAGAGCACTGATCTGATCCCCATTTTATTTTTCTAACAGTGCCTCTAGGATCATATACAGTACACGGGCATTGTGAGAAAATTAAGTTGACAGGTGACTGAAGACTGGTACTTCACTCTGCTGTGCGCCCAGCTATTCACCTCAAAGATTTAATTAAATGAATATATTTCAGAGTGCCTCACAAAACTCAAGGGAGTTGTCTGGAATGTTAGAATGCTAGCAGTAGCCATGCTGAGGACTGCAGCCTTAGCTATTACAGTCAAGCTTTTCTGGCTACATATTCCCCTTCTGGGTTCTGTTCTTTAGTCATGTTAAAATCGGAGAGGGTCAAAATAGCTAAAAGGGGGCAATGAAACGTTAGGAACTATTATAAACTCTTCAGTTCTGTCTCGAGGATTCAGAAACTCCAGTCAATAGCCATATAAATGTCCTACATTTCAATTCTGTAGCCTTTTATTTTTTTAAGTAAAAATAGATTAACATTTCCACTGAGTACACCTGAGTATATCAGTGCCAGTATGTTTTGCACTTCTGGTCTGTTCTATTTCTCTGTTCTGCTAACAAGCTGGTAAGGGTACTGGTTCTTGTTTTCTGTCATTTTGGAGGAAATAGAAGCCTTCCAAACAACTCAAGCTATTACAGTTGACAAAAGATACAGGAAAAAAAATTGTTCAGGAAATGTCCTTGCAGTAAGTGGGGCACAAGATTTTAAGATGTATTTGTTTCACGGTTATCTAACTCACCTCAGAGTTCCATGGAAACTCACCAGAGATAACTACATCTTTGGTAACTGTCACTGTATATCAGATACGCAGTGCTACAATTGCTTTTAAGGATTGTGACACATTTGAGACACAATCTCACATAACATCAGCAGTGTGATACTGGTGCAACTTTGGCCATTTCCACACCAGACTGTTATAGTGCTATTATTCCACTTTCAACATCCTATGGAATCCTCTCTAAGTGCAAACCCCAGGATTCCATAGAATGTTGAAAGTGGAATAACAGCACTATAACAGTCTGGTGCGGAAATGGCCTTCAACTGTTTCCTTAATAGCAGTCCCTCCTGGTGGCTTATGTTTCCTATGATGAAGCCTTACCTGACACATTTAAAGTGGAGGGGGAGATGTCTGGAAGCCCCACTCGGGAATCACCCATCCACCAAACAATTGTAACTGGCTCAGGTGGGCCAGCTGCAGCACAGACCATATGAAAAGGTGTGTTAGGGATGACAGACAGATCTTCTGGCTCAACAGTGAAGTAAGGAACACCTATAAGAACAAAGTATAACCTTAACAGCAAGAAATTTTTCATTTCAACCATCTGGAACCTTTCAGTTCTTTCATAATAGTTTCATACTGTACAGAACACTGGCTGAAAACTACATGGCAGAGAAATAGGAACATTTATTTCTACGGATTTCTTGATCAGAGTTCCCCGGCCCTTAGGACCTGGCCCCTTTTCTGTGATCCTTAGGGCATGGGGGAACAATTTCAGATGACATTGCTGACTGGAAAAGAATATATACACATCTATATTTACGTGTGCTACTGTCCCCACTGCCAAAGGCTAATTTGAAGAATCCATTATAGACCCTTCAAAGGGGTTCCTTAATCCCTTCCTCCTCCTTTTACTTCTGCTCTCAAATTGGTTCACACCATGGTTAGCATCAGGGCTCAATGGGTGGGAAAAATACTGAGTGGTGAGGGGAAATACTAAGCTGCCTCAAGGATTGCTGAACACGGTATTATAGAATTGCTGCTTTGTGGCTCTTTCCACCTTCCTCTTCCTATACCAAATAGTTGAAACCACAGCATAATTTCCCTTCTTCATCTGAGGCATGTGTGGGTTGCATCATTGTTATCAAAAATCATGGTACGAATATATTTCTTCTTTGACTTTGCTTACACATAGGACTGCTTCCTCTTTTTCTACTTTATATCACTACTTTTTCTTTGTCTCAGTCTTTCATTTCCCCTCCCCATTCCCAGCTAAACTTCTTCTACCGCTTTCTCCTTCTTTCCCCCTCCCCTAAATCCTTGCCTGCAAACACCTTTTTCCTTGTTTCCCAGTCCCTCCCTTTCTGTCTTTGCTGATGTCTTTCTCCCCTACTTTAAAAAAAAATCTTCTGATTGTCTCCTTCTTAATGAATTGAAGCTGAATCCCAATAAGACATTGGCGCTGTGGACAGATGTTTCCTGGGTCTGGGTGTAAGTTAAACAATACGTGGTGGGTGGGATTGCACTCTTCTTGAAAGACCAGGTATGGAGCTTAGAAATACTGCCAGATCCATTTCTGACCCAGATAAACTCCATGGCACAAGTACTTGGGGCAAGCTTCTCCCAGTCCACTAGCTACAGCCTTTCCTGAACAGGGATAATGTAGCCACTGTAGTGCATGCACTGGTAACTTCCTGATTTGATTATTGCAGTTTTCTCTATATGGGGCCACACTGGAAGATGTTTTGGAAGCTACGAGTGCAAAACACTACAGCAAGATTGGTGACTGGAATACTGCATTGGTACCATATAATAACTGTCTTAACTGCACTGATTACCCATACACGTCCACTCTGAATTCAAGTGCTAGTGATGACATTCAGTCTTAAATGGTTTTAGACACAGATACTTGAAAAAGTGCCTCTCTATATATACACTTGCCCTAGTGCTGAGGTCTCTTGGAGAGCTTCTTCTCTGTCTCCCAGTCCAAAAGTACAGTATACCGTGGAATGGTATGGTAGAGGGCCTTGTCAGCTGTGGTGCCGCCCTTGTGAAATGTCAACTGGCACCAACACTGGCTTTAAGTGGCAAGATAAAATGTGGGGTGGTATTAACATCTTTAGGGCCTGATTAGCTTCTTCAAAATATAAATGGACATGAATTACATTTTTGTTTTAAACTGTTCTAACGTATTTTGTTGCCTTGAGATCCCATGATATAGGGTAGGATATAAATATTTTAATGAAACAAAAAAAGAAATCCTCCTATAAATAAATCTTTTTTCTTCTCTTCATTCTCACCAACAACCCCTGACTAAATAAATGTCTTTTTCTCTTCTCTTTCCCACTCCCCATAATTATATGCACTCCTTTCCTGCTCTTTTCCCTAGTCCCTCTCCCCCTCATCCTCTTTCTCCTTCTTCCCCCTCCAATTTTACTGGCCACATTTGTCGTCCTTTTCCTCCCTCATCCTCACTTTCTCTCTCTCTCATCTTCCTCCTCAGTCATTTCATCTCCTACATCTCTTCCCTTTCCAACTCCCCCTCTCACAGAGCTTGATCTGCTATATTCTTAGCATTTTCAACTTGCAAGTCCCATGAAACTCAATAGAATAGACATAGAATCATAGAATCATAGAAATGTAGAGTTGGAAGAGACCACACGGGCCATCCAGTCCAACCCCCTGCCATGCAGGAACACTCTCAAAGCACTCCCGGCAGATAGCCATCCAGCCTCTGCTTAAAAACCTCCAAAGAAGGAGACTCCACCACACTCCGAGGCAGCATATTCCACTGCCGGACAGCCCTGACTGTCAGGAAGTTCTTCCTGAGGTTCAGGTGGAATCTCCTTTCCTGCAGCTTGAATCCATTGCTCTTTGTCCTGGTCTCTGGAGCGGCAGAAAACAAGCCCTCTCCCTCCTCTACATGGCATCCCTTCAAATATTTAAACAGAGCTATCATGTCCCCTCTTAACCTTCTCTTCTGCAGACTAAACATACCCAGCTCTCTAAGTCTATCCTCATAGGGCTTGGCTTCCAGGCCCTTCACCATTTTGGTCGCCCTCCTCTGGACCTGCTCCAGCTTGACCATGTCCTTCTTGAATTGGGGTGCCCAGAACTGGACACAGTATTCAAGATGAGGTCTAACCAAAGCAGAGTAGAGTGGTACCAGTACCTCCCTCGATCTAGACACCATACTCCTATTGATGCAGCCGAGAATTGCATTGGCTTTCTTGGCTGCCGCATCACATTGCTGACTCATGTTCAGCTTGTGGTCTATTAAGACTCCTAGATCCCTTTCACACATACTGCTGTCCAGCCACGTGTCCCCCATCCTATATTTCAGCATTCCATTTTTTCTACCTAAGTGTAGGACCTTACACTTCTCTCTGTTGAATTTCATTTTGTTAGCCTTGGCCCAGCTCTCCAATCTGTCCAGGTCATTTTGAATTTTGATCCTGTCCTCTGGCGTATTAGCAACCCCTCCCAATTTGGTGTCATCTGCAAATTTGATGAGCATGCCCTCTATTCCTTCATCCAAGTCATTGATGAAAATATTGAACAGCACTGGGCCCAGGACAGAACCCTGTGGCACCCCGCTAGTCACTTCTCTCCAGAATGAAAAGCAGCCATTGGTGAGCACCCTTTGGGAACGGTCAGTCAACCAGTTACAGATCCACCTGACAGTAGCTCTGTCCAGCCCACATTGTACTAGCTTCTTTGCAAGAATGTCATGTGGAACTTTGTCAAAGGCCTTACTAAAATCAAGATATGCTACATCCACAGCATTCCCTTCATCTATCAAGCTAGTAACTCTATCATAAAAAGAGATCAGATTAGTCTGGCATGACTTATTTTTGAGAAATCCATGTTGACTTCTCGTGATTACCGCGTTGCTTTCTAAGTGATTAGAAACTGACTGCTTAATGATCTGCTCCAGGATCTTTCCGGGTACAGACGTCAGGCTGACTGGGCGATAATTATTTGGATCCTCTTTTTTTCCCTTCTTGAAGATGGGGACAACATTTGCCCTCTTCCAGTCTGCTGGAACTTCTCCTGTCCTCCAAGATTTCTCAAAGATTATAGCAAGCGGTTCCGAAATGACCTCTGCCAGTTCTTTTAATATCCTAGGATGCAATTCATCTGGCCCTGGAGACTTGAATTCATCCAGTGTGACCAGGTATTCTTGTACCACCTCTCTACCTATTATGTGCCGCATTTCCCCTGCTTCCTCACCTGCTCCCCAACCACCAGGTTGAGTGCTTGTATCCTTCTGGGAAAAAACTGAGGCAAAGAAGGTGTTAAGTAGTTCTGCCTTTTCTCTTCCCCCTGTTAGTAATTCGCCATCTTCTCTGCGCAGCGACCCTATCGCCTCTTTCTTTTTCCTTTTGCTGTGGACATATTTAAAAAAGCCCTTTTTATTGTGTTTAATGTCTCTGGCCAGCCTAAGTTCGTTCTGTGCTTTAGCCTTTCTGACCTCCTCCCTACTTTTCCTGGCTACTTGCTTAAATTCTTCTTTGGTGGTTTCCCCCCTCTTCCATCTCCTGTACAGGTTTCTCTTAACGCTTAGCTCAGCTGAGAGTTCTTTAGTCAACCATTCTGGTTTCTTCAGATGCCTTCCATTTTTCCTCCTTATTGGCACAGTTTTAGACTGTGCCTTCAGTATCTCCCTTTTAAGGAACTCCCATGCCTCCTGAACTCCTTTCCCTTTCACTATTCCTGACCACGGAATTTCAGCCAGCAGCTCCTTAAGTTTACAGAAGTCCGCTTTTTTAAAATCTAAGATGAGTGTCTGGCTACACTTATCTTCTCCTTCCCACTGAATGCCAAATTCCAATAGGGTATGGTCACTCCCCCCTAAAGATCCAACCACTTCTACCTCATTAACAAGGTCATCCCTATTGGTCAGGATCAGATCTAGAATATTTGATTCCCTTGTGGCCTCTTCCACCTTCTGGACCATGAAATTGTCTGCAAGACAAGCAAGAAACTTGCTGGACCTTGCTGTCTTGGCAGAGTTTGACTGCCAACATATATCTGGGTAATTGAAATCTCCTATTATTACTGTATCTCTCCTTTTTGAATGCACGGTCATTTGGTTGAGGAAGGCATCATCAAGGTCCTCAGTCTGGGCTGGAGGTCTGTAGTAAACCCCCACCAGAATATCCCTATTGTTTCTCGCTCCCTTAATTTTTACCCAGATGCTCTCGACCTGGCTTTCTGGGTTCAAGTCATGGATCTCTTCACAGGTGAAAACATCCTTGACATACAAGGCTACTCCTCCTCCTTTCTTGTTTGGTCTATTTTTACAAAATAGGCTATACCCCTCTATTCCTACATTCCAATCATGAGACTCATCCCACCAGGTCTCAGTGATGCCTATCAAATCGTATTTATTTTGTTGTACTAGGAGTTCAAGTTCATTTTGCTTGTTTCCCATACTCTGCGCGTTAGTGTAGAGACACTTAAATCCCCGGGCCCTTCCTGCAAGTCCTGTACTATAGTTTCTACTCCTCCCACCACTGGACGCTTGTACTACTTGGTCAATATAATTTGGGCCTTTCCCCCCTGCACTTGCCGTGTCTTTGCCCTGAATAATATTGTCTCCCTCCCCAGCAGAACTTAGTTTAAAGACCTCTTAATCCTCCGTGCAAGACTGTTTGCAAAAACATTCTTGCCAAGTTTCGTGAGGTGCAGCCCATCCCTTGCCAGAAGCCCACGTTCATGGAAATTCAGACCGTGTTCCAAAAACCCAAACTGTTGCTGGCGGCACCATGTGCGGAGCCAGTTGTTGACCTCTGCTATTGCCCTTTCCCTTTGTGCACCATATCCTTGAACAGGGAGGAGAGATGAAATGACAACCTGCGCACCAAGGTCCTTAAGCTTTGTCCCCATAAGCTCGTAGTCCTTTGCGATGTGGTAAAAGCTGCGCCTCGCAGTGTCATTGGTTCCGACATGAACCACAATGAGGGGCTTATGGTCAGTGGGCTTGACCAGCCTGGTTAGCCTCCCTGTTATGTGGTTGATCTTGGCCCCAGGAAGACAGCAGACTTCTCGATTGAACTTGTCGGGTTTGCAAATTGCCGGTTCAGTTCCTCTGAGCAAGGAGTCCCCAACAACCAGAACTCGCCTCCTCTGAGGCTTGTCCGGGGCTCCTCGACGAGCAGGTTCTTCAAGGACTGGCTGGACACTCTGTTGAGGCTGGGACTGTTGATCTAGTTCCTGTTGCCGATGTTGGATTCCTTCTTGTTGACGTTCTGTTCCCTCCTCCTGGTGCTCCTCGTCGTTCATAAGGCCAAGAACTTTGAAGCGATTGTGTAGGTTGAGAATGGATAGGATTGCTCTGTCAGTCTACATTGCTCTGAAGGTCTATCACCATTGTTATCATTTGTCACTTTCAATCACATTCAGTGATTGTTAATAGCATTTTTACATTTATGATCATCATTTTGGGGATGAGGGCAGATTCCACAACATGCTTGTTAAAAAAAGAGAAGGAAGGAAAACATGGTGGGGGGGGGGCACTGGTTAACAGGAGCAACCCATTAAAAGTAGACTCTAAGAAACTTAAATTTTGTTCAGAGAAGTATCTTTGAATATACTCCTCCTCCCACATATTAAAACCAGTATTTAGAAAACAGAGGTAGGAAAACTATTTCCTGTTCAAAGGAGAACTTGGACAACTTTCTTTAGTTATACTACAACCTCCCCATTATCTGCCCCCTGTGACATCGCTGGGAACCACCCCTCCACTGTCCCTAGATCTCAGGTTTTGGCCCTGAAATGGAACGCAGGACTATCCTGATCTGGCGAACCAGTTTGTGATGGACGTGCTGGGGCTATATCTGCATAGCCATTTTGTTAAACTGGGAAAGGGGGGGAAGGGAGGTGTTTACATTATTCTTTTACTGTTGTGCTGTGTGAACTTTATTAACTGCTTGGAAAGCATTTACTGTGAAGTGGTATACATATCTATATATCTGAGATACATTAATCAGTAGCACAGATATTAAATCACCTGTCATGGTTCCTAAGAAACATTTCCAAAACCAAGATGCCTAACTTCTGAAGGTGGCTGCTCATATGATATGGGACAAAATTATTTTGTATTCTGACTTTGAACACCCTTCCCTTGGGGCTTTAGCTACATATTAAAAATGCATTCATTTGCAGTCATATTTTACTCTAGATCAACAATGAAAATGTACATTAACTCATATAACTGTATCTTAAATACCTAAAATTTTAATTTTTGTGAAATTTCAGTGCATACAAATCACAGTTGTCATTTAGTAACAGTTTCTGTATTTTTTCAAGCTGTAGTAATACAGTTCTACTTCAGATTTACCAGCTATGGATTAATTTCTCACCCACACCCCCATTATAAAAAAATCCGTTTTCTATCACAGCATGTAGCAAAAGTCCTCTTTCCCAAAGATTGCAGAAAAATAATTTAGGACAAGAATTCCTTCTCTTTCTCCATTGTTGACTTATTCTTTTATGCTTAGAGTATGCACCACAAATTGCACTATGCAATTTAGCCAGAGCTCCTACCCACACCCAAATTTGCATTTGAAAATTATGAATCTTGGGTTTGGTGTTTGTTCCCTTTAGCTAGACATGTTCTCTCCTTGTACTCTTTAAGGCTGGTGCTGAATATGAAATTTTAGGATTTTAGAAATCCTGTTTATATGGCAATATTCTAATACACCAACACTTGCTATCTTGTATCATTCTCAGTGTGTCCTGCAAAGGACTCTGAATTGCATCTGTTGATTTGTGCCCATGATAACAACTGTGGGCATAATCCAGCCAAAGTTAAGTATTTTTTAGGTGGGAAAAATGCAACACATTCCTACCCTTGAAGTCAAGGGGCTTAAAAGTGCTTAATCTGGGCTGGATTAAGCCTCAAAGTGATATCCGTACAGTGACATCACAAGGAGATGAAATGAAGGCTAGCCAAGAGTCCTTTCTAAGCAGGCAGGCTTGCCTTTGCTTTCAAGTCATCTATGTTCTGATTAATGGTTTGAGTACACACAAACCAATACATAAAATAAAGGCAGGTAACATGAAGGCTTCACATTCCCTTTTTTTGAGCTCATGCTGCACTGCCTGCTGCAAATTAATTGTCTGGCTGCATCAAAGGTAAAAAGATACTCCACTGGGATGATGCATCATGCTTGAAAAGAAATTTGTACTACCAGAAGCCTCCCAGAAATGCAACTATCTTTTAAAACAAGCACAGCCTCCCTGCATGTCTTGTTATAAGCACGCTGCGTTTCTCCATTTTGGTGGTTGCTGCATTGCCAAATTGTTGTGGTGAATTGAACTTGTATGTATGTGCATTCCCCACTTGCATTAGAGGCTGGTGAAATTGGCCCCCAGATCTGCTCACCTTGATGTCAACAATTTATTGGTGTTGTCACAGACTCAGAGAGCTGGAAGAGGCCTCATGAGCCACTGAGTCCAACCCAATTCAGCAGGTCTGGCATTCATGCACTAACAGTCTTGTGTGGCTGTAGATAAGCCACCATGTCTCAGGCTTGGTATAAATGTAATATACATATGTACTTTGTTCCCTGAGAGAATAAAACAGTTAGGGACAAATTTCCATAGCAGAAAGATGTAATAGCTGCATGCATTTTTAAATTAAATGAAAAGCCTAGCAGCAGGAAGATAGGCTACTAATTGTGGTTTCTCTGGTTGTTCTTCTGCCCCTCCCCCCATATACTATCTTGTTTAGCAACCGTGGCACTGTTTTTCCAAGTATCATATAACAGTCGTTTCACCTGAGACAGTATTGTGTTTTATCATTGAGAAAGAATGTTAAATAACAGCTTATTGTTTTCAATTCTAAACAAGAAGCATATCATAATGCCAAATTCAATAGGCCTCCAGCAATGTTGGCTCTAAATTAAGACTTGGGGTTTTTTTGTAAGGTAAAAGCAATATAGGCTGACCTTTAGATTTAGATGATGAAAGCAGAAGCTATGTAATTCCCTGAATAAAACATATCCAGGCTGTTTTAACAATGAGGATGCCAAAGTCTGTTGAAGTATCTTTGTATATAAAGTCTGACACACCCCTAACTCTGAACCCTCTTAGGTAGAATGTAGCAGACAGTGTGCATTAGCAGTGTTATGCAATAATGGACATGTTTTAAAGGTATTAGCAGGTGAATGGTAAGTGCATTTATAAGTGTACAGAACTCTGCAACAGAAAAGAATTCCATAGCTAAGCTTGGAATTAGCAGGAAACACAGCTAATAAACCTACTTATTTTGACAGCAGGAGTGTATGCTGGTGACAGAGGTACAGATGCCGAAGATCCTCAAGGGAAGAACTTTTATGAAATTATGGTAGAAGACAGGTACTTATCAACAGTACAAAGATAATTATACTTCCCTATCTCAGACTTTGAAGACAGAAAAAGAGAGGTAACTCAGCATTTCCTGTTCAAAATTTCTGACCAAAAAGGGCTAATAAGTCTTCTACATAGTGTATCTGAGCATTTAGGAGCTTTGTTGTTTTAATATGATTTTAAAAAGATGTGGCTGAGGGGAAACAAAATGAAAGCACTGTCCTAATACGAATTCTGCACTCCAATGAATTTTCCTACAGTTCCAAAATTTCTACCACTGCAGAGTGAGACACTGAAAATTGTTCACATCTAGAACTCTTATATTTGCTGTATTTGCACTCCCTTGGTATCTTTGTCTGCTTTTTTTTAAACACCTGAACTGTTTTTCTAAATGCTCAGCTGAAGTTTGAAGTTATTTCAATGCTAGAAACATGAGGACTAGAGAAAAAATTGATTATGGGGGCAGAATTCTTATTTTCAGGGCAACATTTTCAATTTGTCTCCCTCTCAAAAGCTACAAACTGTATTTAGGGCATTTTTTCCAGTTTGGTCTGGCATAATCAGGGTGGCCCCTTCTGGATTGCCATAAAAGAGGAAATATATTGCCTAAAATAAAAAGGGCAAGATGGAATACTGATTTGAACAAAACTTGCATAGGCAAATTAATTTTATAGATGAAGATTTTGACATTCTTACCGTAATTTAAACAGGAATACAATGTAGATCATCACAGTGAGAAGGACTGTGTCAAGAAGACCTGCACGTTGCATTCCAGGGACAACTTTGGCCATTTCTACACCACAGCTCCATCCCGGCATGGGGATGCGTTGAAGCTGGTCCACGATGTGTGCTACCACATGAGAATATCACGGTCCGCTCCTGTTGCATCCCTAGTCATTGCAATTGTTTGGTATGCTATCACCAGAAAAAATCCAGTAATAGGCCCCTTTCGTGTGACAACTGCATCAGCTGGGGACATGCAGGTAGAGGGGAAGTGTTGTCAAGGTGCTTCCTTCCTCAGTGCAGTGTAGGAAGAGGCTGGTTGAACTGCAGAAGGAAGGAGCATGTCCTAAACACTACCGTCCACTGGGAGCCAGCTGGGTGAGGAGGGGAGCATTTGGGACATGCTCCCATCCTGGCAAAGGCACTGCTGGGATGATGCCAGGATGTCACAGGAGTTGTTTATCTTTAACACTGCTTAGACTGGACAGTTCTTTCCAAGAGATTAAGGATGAGGAACCTTTTTGTCTTTAACAGAGGATAGTCTCACATAGAGAGGTGGTCTTTGTGAAGTAGGATCCATGACTACTCTAGTCCTTATGATTTTATGTCAGATAATCAGGAAGCAACCACTTCGTTCGCAGATAGTTGCAATCCAGCACCTGAATAAATCTGTCTTAATTCTTTTAATATTGCACAGCAAAATCAAGTTTTTGCTGTGGCTGAGATGAGACGGTATTTTCCACCTAACATGTGATAGAGATTGGGTGGGTGCCTACCTCTACACATTATTCTCACGTCTTGATCCACAATAAGATGGTAGATCCAAGTGTAGCCTAAATGTATAAATGCCACGCCTGTGACTACAGTCATCAGGGCAAATAATGTGAGTTAGTCTTCTTCATGTTAGATTTTAAGGACTTTAGTCACATTTAGATATGCGTTCCATATGCAAACAGCCAAAGGCGTTGGAGGTTGGGACATGCACATGCTCTGTGATGAGCTGTATGGGGGAGCGGAATTAACAGGGAAAGAATCATCTCTATATTGATTTTTCTGTATCAAAAATTACTGTATAAATTAGCTCAGAGATTGACAGTGAAGCTATGTGAAGAAACCACCCAAGGTGTTTTGATGTCTTGACATACAACGTTCATGCAACATCTTGCTGCCCACTTCCTCAGCATTAGACACAAATGGAATAATTTACAATTATTATCAATTGGCTTTCCTGTTTGCAGTCTTTTAACGCTACCTCAAGATTCTGCTGTCTAAAGAATAGTGCTTTATCTCTCACTTTGCATGTCCTTCAGAAATTCATTTTGCATGCCCTTCAGAATCTGGCTGAAGTCCTCTTCCTTTTAGACAATTGGATATGAACAAAAAACAGCTCATTGCCCAATTTATTAAAATAAAAATCCCCTAGTCGAAAAGCTTCACCCCAGTCTCTAGACAAAATGCAATATTTATAATTTTTTATATGTTATTTTTAATATGTAAAGGGCTTTTTTGAAAACTTGTTTTTTCTCACAATAATTTTTTTAAATGTGGGTTGTAAATACTATATTATAGTTTTTAGAGACTGGAACAAAAGCTGGAAGGCATTTGTTTTGTTGCACATTACATGTATAGCTAAGCAGAAAACACAGGCGTACATACAATATCACTCTGTTCAGTTGCTTTTGATTTCCATTCAGGCACACTAGAGATGAAGGACAGCTTAAAGGAGCTCATAATGGCTTCCACAAAAGCTTCATCTCAATCCCTGAACTGTGTGGAGTCTAATTTATGCTGAAGGACTGTAGGGCAGGGAATGGGAGACTGAAGCTTTGTTAAAGTAAGGGGAGACATATGAAAAACTGTGTCCTGCATGTGTGTTCTGATGTATTTATCTTGCACTAGGAGACTATGCATGATTGGTGAAATATATGTATATAAACACAGACATATATTTGCCTTGCATCTCCTTCAATTATCTCCTTCTCTTCAAAAACTGCCTCCTTCTCCCACACACCTCCTTCTTTTGACAGTTTAAAGATAAAAGAGAACCTGGGTTCACACTACAGTTCAGGGATATGCTATAAGCTCCTGTACGTGCCATAAGCTCCTTTCTCTCTTGTGTGGCTGAAAACATCCACACATCCCACGTATATTATTTCTAGTCACCAAACGCAATTGTAAAACACACACACGCACATTCTGAAATCTCTAACAACTAGGAAAGACTAAGGTTCTTCATGCAAAAGGACAAATTTCTGAAGCAGCACAGAACCCTGAGCCCATGCTGGGACACTGATTCATCTATGAGTCAGACAGAAGAGTACTGCCTACTGCATCAGCAATGTAACCTTGCTACAGCTGCAAATTTCCTTCCAGATACAGTACAGGTCTGACATGGTTAGCTTTATGAGAGCTGCTATAATTATAGCTCAAAGAAGACCAACTACTGCAAGCTAGAAGAAACCAACAACCTACTCAAAATCATGTAACTTTGGATGACATAGTTACATTGCTATTAGGCCAGAGTGCTATTTGACATGTCCTCTAGATTTGGACAAGCAGTTGATGTAAATTAACAGAGACCAGTCTAAGCAAAGTTGGTGAATAAAATCCCAAGTACTTCTCTCCAAGTGCTTCAGATCCACTAATATTTCAAACCTGATATGTGGATAGGTAAGGAAAATCAGAACCAGTATGGTATAGTGGCTTGAGTGCTGGACTATATCTCTGGAGACCAGAGTATGAATCCCTGTTCAGCCACTGAAACGCACTGGGTGACCTTGGACAAGTCATATTCTCTCAGCCTTGGAGGATGGCAAAGCCAAACTACCTCTGAACAAATGTTGCAAGGAAACTCCTGTGACAGATTTCCCTTAAGGTCACCATAAGTCAGGAATGACTTTAAGGCACACAACAACAAACAACAACAACAGAAAATCACACGTGGTTCTTCCTGGCATTAGAATCATAGTTTATTTGAAAACCCAAACATTGAACGTACAAAAGAAATCTACAATCATCATATGATAACTCTCTATAAAGTATCAAGGGAGATCTTGAGCCTCCAGAAGTCAGGCTCCCACACATCCAGCTATCAGGACCCAAACTAAGGTTCTGTATGTAAAGCTTGCCTTCTAGATACAAGTATAAGCATGACTGCTGTTAGTTGACTATATGGCTTCAAGACATTTAGGATGGGTAGCCATCCTCAGAAATCAGTAGAAATACACCAGCTCTTAGAGAGTTATGATTCCATACCTACCATCTTAGTTTGAACATCTTATCACTTGCATTACCTAATTTTCATTCTACCGTTTGAATAAATCTCTGTCACCGGCCTTTTGCTCTTGCCAGTCCAGTCCAGTATTTGATTCCAGCCTGTTTCTGATTATGTCTATTTTCTATTACCTACCTCTTTTTTGTTCGGTCAAACAGTTAACCAATCAGTAAGTACCTGTGATAGACCTGGGCCCTCTGGCAGACTTGCAAAGCTAAGGTTTGCAAAGCCTGAGGTTACCAAACAATGCTTCTCCTAGCATTGTATTTCCTTATTTGTGTTCTGAAAATGTGTATAGGGAGAAAAATAGAAAACAGAAGAAGATGAAGTTTTTTATTTTGTCAGAATGATTATATGCATATTTTGGAAATGTCTTTGAACCTTCTCCATGATTAATATGCCTGACATCATACCAATCATTCTAATATTACAAGGAGATGTGCTAGCAAGAATATTGTAGCAATTTTCCATGAACATTTTCAAATACAGGTCAAGCAGTGCAACACTGTAAGGATTCCATATTCTTCAGAACTGAAGACAGAGCAAAAATGATGTAACAGATCCGTACTGCAGCTATATTCTCTTCCGGACTTTAGCTGGCAAACTGTGACAGCATCATTGTTTGGCCACAGCTGCACAGAGACAGGCAGTGGGCCAAAATCAGTCATGTATTCACCTGTCACATTTCTACATGGAATTGACTATTACATTTCAGCACACGTGTCTCTGAAAAGAGGCAGAAATGTGTGTCCTTACCTTCCACAATTAGCCACACTTGCTGTGATTCCTCCTTTTTCCCATTGGTCTCAATTTGGCACCAGTATTTTCCAGAATCTGTCCGGTCTACAGACTTCAAGCTAAAGCATTAAGAGAGGGCAAGGGATTATGGCACTCCATACCACATTGTATACAAACAGGTAGCTGTCATCACAAAACATCTCCAATGCATTCAGTGATCCATAGATGTGCCACCATTTTGAACTATTCTTGAAATGAAAGAACCACTCTGAGACATTCATTCTCTTTCTTCTTCAACATTCACATACACACTGTATTGTGAAGAGAGTCATACAGAGACTTGAGGTTGTCCTATACTCTTAGAACTCAATTCATTTATACCTAAAGGAGTACATCTTCCCATAACAACCTGCCTCCCCTTTGATACAGTTTGCTGAAGCCATTTTTCAGGTGACTCCTTTTATTACAAACACAGCATAGCCGGCATCTTCAGTGATGTCTTCTAGCTGTAGAGGCCCTAAGGAGATTCACCTACCAACAGTGTTGCAATTGTTTCAGTGGCCACCAATACTTCTTTAGTAACTCAAGCAATTCAATTTCTTTTAAGCTGATTTTATGCATTACATTTATTGTTTTATTGTTGGGTTCTTGCTTGATTGCTTGCTTGCACAATGCCCTAAAATTCCTTTTGAAAAAAAAATACAAAATCGAACTCACTATCTTATTTTGACAGGCAGCAATTCTCCTTAGTCCTAAAGAGAGGCATTTCCTGGCCTTGATTGTTTCCTAGCCAAGATTATGTTAGTATGAACTGCCAGCTAGTATGTGTTTATGTGTGATCATTATTACTAATGCTTGGCTCTTCTACAATTGTAAGAACAGTTTTTCATACAATGAAAGCTGTTTTCCAGAGTTGCGTGTGACATTTGACACTATGACCTTATGGCTAAGGGCATTTTCTGACTATCATTTTTTACTCAGATTTGGTAAGAATCCAAAACCCACATTTTGAGATCCTTTCATCTAAAAATGCTTGTGTGAATAGGACATGGAAGTACAGGGGAGCTCTTTAGTGGACAACAATAACTGAAAATAACATGGCACTATGTAAGTGATAGAAAATGCATTGATGGAAGATAGGAGGAAAAATTATTCTTTTCAAAGAAGTTAAGGAAAATAGTGGCAGTAACTACTCATCTAAATCTTCTGTGCAAATTAATTAATCAAATATCACGCAGTTCCTGTTTGGAGAATATGAAAAAGTTAACTAACTCCCTGGTTCCAGGAAATCTATTTGTTCTCATATTGGAGACTACCAAAACACCCCAGCCCAGACACTGGAGTCTGAAAACATGCAGAGAAAGCAAATGTAATCATCTCAAGCAACTTAAAAGGGTGGAGCAAACATTTTCTCATAAAGGTGATGACTCAAAGGTTCAATCTCTTCTTTGAAATTGCTCAGCACAATGTAAACTTGAGGCTTTTATTGAACTTACCTTTTGTAACTGAAGAGAAAACATACACATCCCAAAAACACATCCTCAGAAAAAACACGCATCACTCATTTTGGGGGGAGATAACCACATTCATTAAAAAGTATTGTTAATATACTTTAAACTGTGATGCAAAGGAGAAATGCTGTAAGTTATCCAAGTTAAGATACATAGATAGATATTTATAAGGTTGAAGAACACTCTGCACAGCTCCATATTGTTGTAGCTGCAAGACAAAGTCAGCACAAGTCAACTTCTAGCTGTGTCAGATCATGGCAGTATGACCAGTGGGAGCAAGCATGACTCAGACAGGGGGTTGAAGTGGTACCGGGGTACTACCATCATTCTTTGATTTCCCTGATTTACTGGTCCATTTGCTAAGTCATCTGCAATGATCAATAAGGAGTTTAATCATGATTGCTGAAGCAGAGATTGTGACTTTTTTTTTTATTCTTTAGTCTACAGCTTCATGAACCTCCCAGCCAGAATGGGCAGCATTACACCATACCCCCTGGTTATAATTCAGTGATGTATATTTTTCTCCAATGCAAGCAGTTACAAAAGCACAAATTGATTTTTCCACTGGAAATCTAAGAGTCTAAAGGACTATTAATTCAAAAGACCACAAGGCAGGCATGTTTGGGAGAAGAGAATCCTTGTATATATCTGGCAGTTGCTTTTGTAGCCACTCACAAACACTATCAAGAAAAAATTCTGATACTCCACCTCCTCCCCAGTACACATAGAGATGTACACACCCCGAGAAAAAAAACTACCCTTGAATATTGTACCTTAGCAAGGTATGTAGCACGCAAGCTTGGCTTGATATAAACGATGGAGTAAATATGCTGGAACATTTCTTATGGGGGATGACTAAGGTCTGGTTTGTATGACACATCTTTCTCTCCCAACAGGATTCAAATCTGCCCTCAGAAGCCTGATTTTAATTAGGGCATCTCTCTTTAGTCACAGACAAGGAGAGAAGGACATAGCTGGAATAAATGAGTGCAAGGAATGTTTAAGTACATCTCAGATTCTAACCTTCTCATTTTGCTGCAAAGCATGTCTGGACAAATAGGAAAAAGCTTTCTTTTTCCTTTGCCTTCAGAAAAGATGTTACAAGCAGAGGGGCTAGTAGAAGAAAAGTCTTCCTGTATTAGAATGACAGACGCGGCAAGAGCAGAAAGTAGCAGTGGCTAATACAATGCATGCTGCCAGCTCTGCTTAGGCTTGGTCTTATGGAATCACACTGAGGAATTAACGGACTTAATACTCCCTCTGGGTTACCTCTGCTGATCATGCCACTAGCTGTGATAAAAATTCTAATCATGCCACTAGCTGTGATAAAATACTGGACTGGCTGATTCAGCTGTAAATTTACCAAAAGCTGTTGTATGTAGGATTTGAATGCTTTTGCATCAAATTATGTTGCATCACATGTTAGCTGTGTTAGTCATTTTACTGTTGTTGTTTTTCACTCTTCTTTTAAAAAAATATAAGCACCAGGCCAACAAATATTAGAAATAAATAAAAAGGGGTAGGGTGGCAAATCATCTTATGATTTCATGTCTCTATGCCCATTATTTAAAAAAAATAATGACTCCCTATTCTACATGCAAGTTCAGCATGGAGGAAACAAACTCTTAGATCAGAAACTGGCATGTTACATACACATCAGTTTAATTATTTTCAACACATATTTTCTATTTCCTCTTTTGACTCTAGATAGAGGCTCTTAATTCATTTCAGTTCAGATCAGAGCATCAGGGGTGGTGAGCTCACTTTAAGAAACTGCCATTTTATGTTTGCTCACATGGGAATTCATTACAGCATGAGAAGTATAGTACACAGGACCGTTCCTAGCTTTTCTGGACAGAGTTCCTGTCTAAAATACACGTTTTTGTGCAAATTACACAGGAAACACTGGGGCAGAAGTTGGAAGGGTCCCCAAATGTCATTTAGTCTGACCTCCTGCCAAGGCAGGAATCCATACATAAAGCATCCCTGATAGGAGACCATCTGACCTCTGTTGAAAAGCCTACAGTAAAGAAGACTCACTTTTGAGATAGTCTGTCTCACTGCAAAACAGACTGGACTGTCAGGAAGTACTTCATAATTGGTAACTGAAATGAATTGGTGTGGGTTGTATCCTACAGAGCAGCAGCAAACACACTCATGTTCCACACAACAGCCTTTCAGAAATTCCTTTCAGATATTTAAGTATAGCTATCGTACCACCTCTCAGGGCCTTTCTGCACTACATTGGTATAGTGGTACTATTACACTGTCAACATCCTGTGGAATTCTGGGGTTTGCAGTTTACTGAGGCCAAAGAGCTCTCTCAAGGGCTGAGAATTCTAAAGGCCCCTCCCTAAACTGCAAACCCCAGGATTCCATAAGATGTTAAAAGTGGAATAATAGCACTCCTACAGGGTAGTGTGGAAAAGTCCTCCTCTAGGCTATAGGTTTGTTTTCTAGACCCTTTATCATCTTGGGTGACTTTCTCTGGGCACACTTCATCTTGCTCTACATTTGTTATTTTCTTCTAACAGTTTCTCCTCTCTGCTCCTTTTCTTCACTGTAAGAATTTCATTGGCATCCAGAAGGGACTGCCTTGTCTTCCTACTGTTCACACTCAATTCTATTGCTCACATGTCCTCAGAAATGGTAATAGCAGTTACAGCTGTCACCTTTACAGAGTTTCCCTGTATTAAACCATGCATTATTTGCCCAATCTTATTTCTTCCAGGAATTTGAATTCTCTCTTGTCTATGTCAATCTGTCGCAAGATATAGTATGCTCATTTTCTGCAGAGTGCAAACATTCACGTTCATTTCCCAATCTACCTTGTCTTGGGTTTGGGATTTCTACAGCCCCCTGAAGAATATCTCTTATATCTGTACGCAGGGCATGATATCACCTTCCTCCAGCCTTCTTTACTTCTACTAGCGTTTTTAAGATACAGAGCCTCAATGCAATCTAATATTGAATTAAAAATTAATTACTAAAGGGATCCCAACTGTTCTTAAAAGACACATATTCATTCATATTATTGTATGGTAGAAGAACCAGAAATTTTACTGCTCAGGATTTGACTACTTTTCTTCAGCTTCAGCTTTCTCTATTCTACCCCCCCACCATTAGCCTTCAGCTCAGCTCAATTCCACCTACAGAAGGGGTGGGGAATCTTTGGTTTTACAGATGTTGTTGGGTTACAATTCCCATCATTCCTATTCACTGGCCATGCTGACTGGGGCCAATGGGAGCTGGAATATCTTGGCCTCTGGAGGGCTACAGGTTCCCCATTCCTGACATACAACAAACCTCCCGAAGTACAATAAACAAAACAATGCATTCAGTTACTGGGTCTTTGAAACTGGGGTGTATCTCTCCATCTTCCTTAAGAATTACTGGTAGCCTGAACAACAGCAACAATTATTTTTCTTGATCAGCTTGGTGGGTAATCAGCCTCTTGGCAATTTTAGGGGCAGTTCTGTCTCCTCTGCTTCCTTTAACCTTCCAGAGCATGAGAAATAGGACAACAATAGTCATTATTATTAAATGATTTGTAACACTGGGTGTTTAGCACTGGCACAGAATACCTGGTAGTTCATTGTAACTGTGAGGTGTGAAAGGAAAAAATAGCAGTATTTAAGAAATATGCTCTAGTAGTGAAAGTCATATTCAACAGTGAAAGTCCTGATCACTCCTTTTAGGAGTAAGTTGCTTTCGTTTGCCACCTAGAGAGCTGGTTTAGTGTAATTACTATGAGGTGGAGCTATTATTCAGGAAGTCCCTGGCTTCTGTCTTTCTTCTATCATGGACTAGGTAACCTTAGATAAGCCATGCAGCCTCAGGCCCTTTCCACATGACAACGGTGTTCCAGCATGGGTATGTGAGAGGAGTGGGACAACACTTCCACATGAGATCATTGCAGTCCCACCCTTCTCGCATCACCAGCCAACGTGATCATGGGCTGAATCATTGAAGGAGAGACTGTCAGTGACCCCTGATCACGCAAACCTTGGGCCAGAAGTGTGATCTATGCACTTCCTCCCCTACTGCAGCATGGGAGAAGGCTGGCTGCAGTCCAGAAGGCTGGAGCTTGTCCCTCATACTTCCCTCTACAGGCAGCCACTTGTATGCAGAGAGGAGCGTTGAGGACATGCTCAACTCCCGGCAGAGGTGCTGCTGGGATTGTGATGAGATGACGCAGGAGAGCATCGTCATGCGGAAGAGGCCTCAGACTCAGCCCCTTCATCTGCAGTACTAGGAACAATAAGTCTGGTTGCAGAGTTGTTGTAAGTACTGCGACTAGATAATGCACACGGAATGCTCTGAATACTTGAAAATAATATACACACATTAAGTTTTATTAATTATAAAAATGGAAAAAAACTCCAAAATGGTTCATATTCCTAGACATTTTGGCATTAAATGTTTAGGGGCCTAGGATTTGAGAGAGAGAGAGAGAAAGAAAAAAAAGTTTGAGTGAAATTAAAGTTGATGTTGCAAATGTGCAAAGCTCACTAGCAGAAATGGACTGAGATGATCGATCAGCTTAACCTACTTCATGGAGCTGTTGTAAGTGTAAAAAGCAGGGAAGGGATACCATATAAGCCATTCTGAGCTCATGGAGGAAAGGCAGCTTTTTTTTTTTAATGTAGTAAAGAACAACAACAAATCCGCATTTCATATCATTTACACAACTCCTACCTGAGGAAACCAATCCAGTGTTCTTCATCTACTGGAATGTACACCTGGTCTACACTTTGCACCACGGCTCCATCCTTGATCCATAGCATCTCTGGATCTTCCATTCCCTCGAGGCTGCAGTTCAGTTTCACTGGCTGTCCCTGGGACACCTTCAGTTTGATTGGCATTCCAGTAACCTTCGTTCCTGAAAGAAAACAACCTCCCTCCTCTCCACACCCACAAGAGGGGAGCGAGGAGGTTGGGAGTACAGCAAATTAATCAAGGTTAGTGGGTGGCCTGCAGTGAAATACAGTCAAAGAACAAAATGCACAGCCATCTAAACACCTCATCAGAGTTTTATTATATTTTTGGAATGATTATAGGATGGGAGCAATACAATTCCCATTACAAAATAACAGAAGTGGCTAAATCCATGCAGGGCTTGGATCAGCAACGTGCCAATTTAAACATCAACAGGGTGAAATTCATACAGTAGCAATCTGTCCGTGGTAGATGTAGATGCTGAGGACATCCTTGCAACAGAAACCTAGCAAGGCTTTTGAAGGTGTTATTCTTGGAACAGTGGTACAACATCCCACAAAAATTTCCTCTAGATTTTTGACTGCCAGGTAATAGTCGTGCACTCTTAGGAAATCATGCTTTTAATTCATACCTATGAAAACAGCTGACATTTATAAAGTCATTCATGTAGGGGGTTGTTCAGTGTGCATTCTACTTTTATTGCAAAAGGTTCTAAACAATGTGAAAACACTGTGGAAATAAAGACTGATCGAGAGCTTTAGTATGAAAAGAAACTAACCATTTACAGAACCTACTCTCCCCCTCTTTCTTATGTGTGGTGTGGGATTACTTCAGTCAGTAGCCAGGCAACCCTGAAGCCCAAGACACGCTGCCAAATTCTGATCTCATCCTGCATTTGGATGGGTATTGCTAATTCATTTGCAGGTGGTGGTGTTTCTCAGATTTCCTTTGGGGAAAATGCATTCAGAATGAGCTTCAGGGCCCTCAGATGTTTTTAAGTGGGCAACCGGAGAGCAATCTCTTCCATAAGAAGTGAAATGTTTCAAAGATGTTAGCATGCACCAATAGTGAAGCAGGTGGTATATGCACTTGGAAGGAGGATGAACATGTGTGCCAAAGGAGAAAATAAACAAAATGGCAAAGTGGACTGAAACAGAAGATAAAAACATAATGGTCAGTTTCAAGCTTCCTTAACTATACCTGTGGTAGCCAATGGGCAATATTGTTAGCAAAGTGGGAAGAACTAGCTGTTAATTCTGTAGCACGCTGATAGTTTTTATCATAGGATTGTCCATTTGATCTGACAGCTTTGTCCAAGATTGATTTTGTAAACAAGAAGGATATCGACAAGCTGGAGCATGTCTAGAGGAGGGTGACCAAAATGGTGAAGGGTCTGGAAGCCATGCCCTCTGAGGAGCGGCTTAGGGAGCTGGGTATGTTCAGATTAAGAGGGGACATGATAGCTATGCTTAAATATTTGAAGGGATGACATATCGAGGAGGGAGCGGGCTTGTTTTCTGCTGCTCCAGAGACTAAGACAAAGAGCATTGGATTCAAATTATGGGAAAAGAGATTCCACTTAAGCCTCAGGAAGAACTTCCTGATGGTCAGAGCTATTTGGCAGTGGAATGTGATGCCTCAGAGTGTGGTGGAGTCTCCTTCTTTGGAGGTTTTTAAGCCGAGGCTGGATTACCATCTGTTGGGAGTGCTTTGAGGTGGGTTCCTGCATGGCGGGGGGTTGACTGGATGGCCCCTGGGGTCTCTTTCAACTCTATGATTCTATGAACTCCTCTGAGCATGCTAATGAGAAGACAGATGTGAAATTAATAAACAGGAAACTAGCTATATAAATGGTCTTTCACTATTATAGACATTGATGGCTCACCAGATCCTGTAATGCTCTGGTAGTTTGTTATTGTGTGCCTTCAAGTCATTTCTGATTTACGGTAACTCTAAGGCAACCTTCTAATGAGGTTTTCTTGGCAAAATTTGTTTGGAGGAAATTTGCCTTTGCCTTCCTCTGAGACATGCCCAGTTAGTTTTCATCGCTGAGCAGGAATTCCAACCCTGGTTTCCAGAGTCATAGTGCAATGCTCAAACTGCTACATTATGCTGGCTCATTTTGGAACTAGCAAGCAGTAGTTCTTCCCAATGGTAACACTTCCCTTTGCCGTAATATGCTCTGCCTTCATTTTACATTATGTTTTCATATAAAAAATACCTTGTGTTATTTTACAAGAAATACAGCATATAAACAGAGTATGCACATACATAAATCAGCACATACTTATGAAACTACATAGAAAGATTCCCATTAAACTAGGTATGATACCTAATTTTGGAGTAGATAGAAGATGAGGTATGGATAGTGCAATGAACGGAGACAGTCCTAATTACAAAACAAGGATGGTGCTTAGAGGACGAGTCCTTGAACTCAAATGACCTGCTCAATAGCCAAAACCAAACCCTAAAAACTAAAAATCAAATTCCAGTATCCTTTTACAGAAATTGCAGTCAGCAATGTGATTCCTGCAATGTTAATTTTACCTAGGGCAGATCAACTGAAATGAAGGGAACTTGCTAGTCACAATTAAGATAATTCTCTTCGATTTGAGTGGGTCTATTCCAGTTCAGACTAATGCTGGATTTAGCCCCAAGCCTGAATGTTTTAAAAAAAAATTCCAAAGACAATTTGATAGATTTTGCCCATATTCTCTATCAATCCCAGCATTCAAAACTGCCACTATTTCCCAAGCTATTTTCAAGAGGCCTCTCTTTCCATCTGGCACATGCAATCTAAATTATGAATGATGGGCCTAGGCGAGAGGCAGTTAGTCCAAAATCCCCTTGTGCTGGTGGATCACCACAATATCAGCAGAGAACCAGAACATGGGCACAGTGATATCCTTGCAACAGAAGAATTCCACTATGAAAGAGGGTTGTGGCATGAGCTGTAGCCAGAGTCCCATTTTTGCTGACAGGTCAGTCCTGTCACTTGTAGTGTGTAAGTATCTTATCTTGACATTGTAGTTCATCAAGAGCTTTGGATGCACAGTGGCAGATTGATTTCTAATTCTATCTGCAAAGAATTATAGCACAGTGAAAGAAAAATAAAAGCCTCAGCTGAAAAACAGAGTTCAGATATCAAAATACATGTTGTAAGGCTGAATCTTCCTCATTTGATGTCTAGAGTGCCAAGAACGCACAAAAGTGAGACCACTTATATGCAGATGGAGCATTTGCACTAGCAACTAGCATTTAATAGTCCAAAGAAAATAAATGAAGTATGAAGATAAAAAGAAGAGTCTGATTTAAAAAAAGAAGTCTTTCAATCCCTTTAAGACTTAGCTGACTTTTGTTAGCATTAAATTCTGTGTGTTACAACTCATATCCTCAGATGTATTAATGAGATGTCATATTTAAGCCTTGACTATATATACACACCTTTACATAGTTATGGGTGGGATTAATAATTTGGGACTTGACTGTTGTGCTTCTGAGAAAGTGGATTGTAATTCATGAAAACTCATACTAAAATAAATTGGTTAGTTTTAATGGTGCCACATATTTTTCATCCTCCCTCTTGGTTTTAAGCTGAAATAGTCTGAAAGGGCTCTCTCTCAATAATAATAATAATAATAATAATAATAATAATAGTAGTAGTAGTAGTAGTAGTAATAATAATAATAGTAATAATAATAATAATACGATGAGCAACACCTGTCTTTTTGGAATCCTTACAGATTGTTGGTTCAGGACCCAGATCACAAATTCAGCAACAGCTTCGATCCCACATCATAAGTTGGGATGAAAAGACAAGATGCCTCACACTGATAAGCAAGGCAAAGAGGCCACCAAGGAGAAGAAGATCATGCCTTAATTAACCAACCAATTACTTTAGTTATATCCCACCTTTCCCCCAAGCGTGGGACTCAGGGCAGCTTACACACTAAAAAGAAATACCAGTAAAGCTATTTACATGCAACAAAATAAAAATATTGAACTGTCTGCAGATTAAAACCACATAAAACATTGATTTAAAAGCACAGATTAAAATCAGTGCAGTACTAAAACAGAAAACCTATTATATAAAACTACCAGTTGCAAAATGCCTGCTGTCTTCACCTGCAATGACAGGAGATTAAGGAGGGAGCCACATTTGAAATGTGCTGAGGAGAGTTCTGCAGATACTTTGGATTGCCAAAAAGACAGATAAATGGATCTTAGAGTGTTGCAAACTATATATGTCCCTATGGCACTACTCCACACGTAGGTTTGTTACATGTGTTAATGAAATGTACACTGTATTCGACTTACAGGATTTTCCAAATTGTTAAGAAATCCCTGCCTATCAGCCATAGAATTACAGTATCTTTATAGTGGATCCTATACAGCACATTTAATATATTGAATGCATTCAGTTGATGCATATCTGGATATTTGAGAATTACAAAGGGAGAGTTAAAGTACACAGGGACCTCTATTGCTCCTTGTAAGTATATATCAGAATTTTCTTTTCTCTTTTTAAAAGCATCCATATGCAACCAACCTTCTCATGAAGACAGATAAAAGTCTTTGAACATATCCAACTTTATACTTTTAGAAACAAGCGTTGTAGGGAATGTAGGCTTTAACTGATATTAGTAAAATGATATTTCATCATTGGGAGCATGAAACCACAAACTGTGCGTACTAGGTAGAGGAAATTGGCAACAGCGACTGCTTCCATCAATTTGCTCTGAATTTTAAAGGATATATCCATGGCACTGAGCCTATTTTGGAGACAGTGTTCAGAACCTGGGACAGCTCCCTTGCATTTTGGACTAAAAACAAGAATGGATTAGCTCCCCCTCTCCAATATAGAAACCACCAGCTCCAATTGTTCAGACTTTTTATGCTGAACATGTATACATTAGGAGTGAAGGGATCAGGGATGGCACAGACAGGAATTCTGGAGAGAGGGCATATGGCCATCTCTGGTAGTGAACAACTGGGATACATTCTTCTTTTTAGAAGCTGAGCAAAGACACATGGAATAGAACAGATAGAAAACACAGACAACGCAATTCTTAGAAGGAGTGTTGTAAATTAAACTCCCCAAAATACAGAGCTGAATACTGTTGCACTGTCTACATTTCCCTTCCTAGCAGATGAAAAAGCAGAGGTCGGGGAAGCATCACTGGAAGCTGTGCTGAGGTATGCATAGTGGAAAAGCACCCAGACTACAGCACTTGTTCTTCCTTATACACAATGAGCAGCCAATAATGAACTATCTACTACCCAAAATTCATCCCCATGTTTCTCTTGTCATTCAACCGCCAACTACTGAGCCACCCATTTGTACACAGAGGAAAATATATTCATCTCTCCCACTGGTGTCAAGCAGAGCATATTCCATAACAGAAATCTATAGCAACAGTGGCCAATACAAAACTGCTTATGTCTCTGTGAGATTTTACCCAGCGTCCTACCTGGGGCTACTTTGCCTTTCAAGAGTACATGGCAGACAACAATGCATCAACAGCAATCCTATCCCAAACAGAACTGCAGCAATACAGAAAGCTGCATCTGTTTGCCTCTCTGTATTGTATCCTTCAAAGGTGGTGGGTTCCCTTCAAAAGATTTCCAGCTTCAGTTCCTGTGTAATGGTTTTCACACTCATAGCCCAAAATTTATTTTACGGTGAAATAAGTGCCAGACTTTACTGCTCATGGCACTGTTGATGTGCCTGGAAACACCACTGAATGCCCTACTCCCAGTGCTTGTACCAAATGGACTCCCTCCGTCCTTGGTGGTGGCAGCACACTTTTAATGAGAAATCTGGCATTTCCTGCTTAGGCTTTGAGTGGTAATATTTGGCCGTTTACCTGTCATGCCATGCTGGATACTTAACTTGTGGCACTGCTGTGCTGAATTGACTTTATCACTGTACTATTGATTTGGGAATTAAATAGTGTTAACAGTTAAAATAAGGAGATGAATTTGTTGCCATTAATTTTAATAATTCAAATAATTTAATTCTTTGCACTGATATTATTTCATTATTTGACTGTTAGTTTTTGAAATAGGCTGTGGGATTTACAAAAAATAGAATGGAGGCTGTCACTACTGTTCTCAAGGGGCACATCAAAAGTGCTCTTCTCATCATTTTAAAATTGCCCTCTCACAACATGGATTTTTTATCCAGACGGAACAGCAAAGTCTATAATATGATGGTTGTCTGGGGACAGTGGGAGTCTGATATGTCTGGAAACTTTCAGATTGGGAAAGGCTGTTCTTTTTATGGGATCGCCTTTTACAACCTGTTGAGTTGAGTTCTTTCACTGATCTTTCACTGATCTGCATCTCTCTTCTTTTCTTTCCAACTTGTGCCCACATGTACACTGTTCATTCTCCTTTCAAACAACAAACATCAAACATAAAGGTTAATAAGAAGAGATATCAGTGGAGTTTTACATCCCAACTATTAGCTCTAGCCTTTACAAAAACCTCTCAAAGTATGTGACCTACTGAAGCAAACAGTGGATGGGCAGAAAGGGAGATGGAGAGGAAGAAGACAAGAGAGAAAGAAATGCATGAGAGCAAAGAAAATTTTCACTTCATTATCCAAGTGGTCAAAACTTTGTGAGCAACACACCAAAAGGGAAGAAAGCGATTCATTGCAACTCACCCCCAAATAACAATATAGAAACCAGAAAATAAAATCAATTTAAAAAATTAATAAAAATGCAAGTAGAACTGAAAAGATTCACAACACTGCCACTACCATCTTGCTACAACAACTTTCACAACTTTTGCACAGGTCAGTGGGGGGCATGAATGCTAGCCTTCGCTTTTAAAAAGGGCCTGAAATTCTGAAATGGCTATGGCTGCTTAAGGATCTCCTATTGATCAGACAGAGCACACACACACTTCAGTACAGGCATATATTTTACTCTTCCATTCCAGACAAGGCCTCACAATTTTGTATGTCTAAAATTATCAATGCAGCAGGCAGATTAGAGCAATAAGCAACACAGAGCCACATGATTCATTTCCTCATACCCTAATTCTTCTTACACAGGAGCCCTCCTGTCATACTGAGCCTATCAGAGAGGGAGCCAACCTACCCTGTAACAAATTCTAATGCAATTAATTCATTAAAGTGAATTCATTTCAGCATTAATCAGGAAATCCATACAGTTCAGCTATGTTGGGGAGAATCTATTAAAGTTTAATAATTTGATCTTGTTTGGAGGTTCTAGCAGGGGAATACAGCTATCATATTCCCTTAACCAAAGAATGGTATATTCCTTCTATCAGGGATGGTTGCCCTCTTCTGCGCAGCTTCAGGAGGGATGAACATGGAGCAATGAGGGAGGAAGGGAAGAAATTTCAAAGACTGGAAACAACAACAATTGTAAATGTTAGAAATGTGAAAAGACAGGATCCCATTTCCAGATATGGTGGCAATGCAACAAGGCAAAGAAGTTTTGGAAACAAATACATGAGCAAGTTACACAAACAGTTAATTTTCCTATTTTACCTGACATCTATCTACTCAATATACTTAATAGTACTGATTCCCAATCAAGGAAAAATTATTGGAGAATGTTGTTGCATATGATTTATGCTGCCAGATTAACTTTTGCACAGAGATGGAAGGATCCTTGTATTCCTTCAATGGATGATTGGATCTTGAAACTCTATGATTTGGCAGAGATGGGTAAATTAACAATGTTATTAGATAATAAATCTGATTGACATTTTTAGACATGAAAGGAGAATTTTAACTCTTTTCTAGGAATCAAGGTAGGGGAATTTATCAATAGCAGATTTTGATGAATAAGACCTCAATTGCATATATTTACTTTAACTTTAACCACGGACTAAAGTTTTATTCCCATTGTAAAGATCTTACTCAACTTACCTATATTTCAAGAGTCTATAATCATTAGGAAACACTAACATTGGTTGGGTAGAAGCCACTCTTCAGTTGCCATATTTTTTTCCTGTATATGTCACTTTTTAAATGTGCCTTTTTTCCTTGTTTTTTTTCCTTCAAATTCTTTTATTTGCAAATTAAATACACTAACACAAAGAAAAAAAAAGAAGGCACATTACATAAAAAGAAGCCAATACAACCTAATAGAATACCAGAAGTACAAAAATTATGTACAGTTATCAGTTTCTCATTGATGAATACCCCCAATACCAATATAAAGTGAGTAAAATAAAATAGAATAAAATAGACTCTATGATCCAGACTCCACAGTAATAGCTATCCACAATCTCTCAGCACGATTACTGACAGAGCCCCCCATCTCTTTTCCAGGTAGTTACAGACATCTCCCCATTCCTCTCGGTATCTATTCAAAGATTTATCTTTTAACAATATAGTGAGTTTATCTATTTGCATCAAATCATATATCCCATACAACCATTCATCTATTTCTGGCACTTTCTCTTTTTTCCAGTCGCTGGCAAATAATAATCTGGCTTTAGTTATCAAATATAAAAAGATTTTTCTATTTTGCTTCCCAATAAATCCTTCAATTAGCCCCACCATGTTCAGCAAATAACATTCAGGTAACATGGGGAAATTTGTATTTAACATTTTTGAAATTTCTATATGGATGTTTTTCCAGTATATTTTGGCTTTTTTGCAATTCCACCAACAATGAAAAAATGTCCCTCCTTCAGCCTTACATTTCCAACATTTATCCCTTTTTTCCTTGTTTTGTATTGGTGTTTATATTTTTCTCTTGTATAGTGTCTTATTTTTAGTGTTCTTGAAAACTCTTTTTAATAAAAAATAACTGAAAAAATAATTAACAATTAATTTTAACAATTTAACATTTTCTCCCAGACTTTGCTGCTGGTTGAACATACTATGACTACTGCCTGGTTTTCATGAGAGTAGCAAACTAGTGTCTGAACTATACCAGTTCAGAATGCAGTTGGTTATTAATATGAATGAATGCTGCTCCACATAAAAAACTAGTGTATTAAGGAGAAGGCTAGGCAATATGACAACTAGTTTTCTATGTTACTGGGATTTCTGTTTTGATGTCACACATAGAAATATGGAAGCAGTTTCAAGCCGCATAACCAAGATACAGATTAACAACTAGGTTAGGATTACTTTACCTCTCAGCATGTCACACTCATGCTGATCTAATGTGCTTACATTCACACTGACATACTAGTAGCTGGTCATAATACCTCGTGGTATTGTGAAACCAATTAGAAGTTTTGATTGAGAAAGAACAAGAAGGTGTACCTAGCAGGTAAAACTGAATTGTGTCTCTTTAGTGAAGAAACAGTATTCACTGGTACACCAGACTCCTCCTTTCTCTCTTCTGCAATATTCTACTCTTCCAAATCTGCTCCAGAGAAGGTGGGGAATGCTCTAGTCGGATTTTGAGAGCATGGGCATGGGGGAGGGGTGAGTGGAGATAATGAGAAAAGTTCATTCAGCAAGCAGAAGTCCAGAGTAGACATTTATGTTTTGAAAACCTTTTTTAAAATAGAAAGGCAGGCACAAATTAAACAGGTAAACAAGCAAACTAACAAATATTGATTGTCATTCACTGTCAGAGAATCTTTCACTGCTTGGTGCAAACCATCTGAATGTGATCTTGGGATCCTTTTAGTGGTAGCCCTATCCCACTATGGAATGCCTAATTCAGAGAGTCATGCCTGGTACTGGCAATATGGTCTTTTCAGTGCTGAGTGAAGACCATTCTACTTCCCTAGGTTTCTCAACCTTAACATTTTTGGTTTTATTTCAGTTTTACGGTACTTCTACTGATTTTGTTCCATCTTAGAATTAATGTTTATTTTTTCCTCCACGCCTTTCTATGCTTTAAAATTTTCACTGTAAACTACTCAGAAAATATTGGTTATTGGGAAATACAGTAGCACCTCCATATTTGCAAGAGTTACAACCCTGGCAAAAGTGGAATAATTGCGAATAAGTCTCTGCATAATTCCTCTGCAGAGCTCCCCCATCCCATTCCTTTGCCTCTGGCCCCCGCGGAAGGGGGAGAAAAAAGATACAATAAAGGGCTTACTGGTACTTTCCCCTTAAAGGGAGAAGAGCAGACTTCTTGGGTTCTAGTTACTTCCAGTGGCCATCTTGAAAAGGAAGGTGTAGGATCAAAGAGAGTACCTGACCAACCAGCAGCCACTACACAGCAGAATGTGCACACCTCCAGCATGGGAGGGGGACTTTGCTCACCCAAAAGGAAAAAAACAGCCATTTTAAACACAAGCCTCCCAAGCCTGGGGTGAGGAACGCAAGGGAATGAGGGGAGGCAAGTAGGTGCCTTGCAATTAATCAAATTTGCAAAGGTCAAACCTGCAAATGTGGAGGGAGGACTGCATGCCAATATACAATCATAGCATCTCAGAGCTGGAAGGGACCTTAAGAGCATCTAGTCCAATTCCTTGCCAGTTCTTACAGTACATTTTTTCTAATGTTTAGGTAGAATTCCTTTTCTTGTAATTTCAATCCATTTGTTTGTGTTCTAGTCTCTGAAGCAGCAGAAAACAACCTTGCTTCACCTTCTACAGGCCATCCCTTCAGATTTTTAAAGATGGCTATCATGTCACCTCTTGGTCTACTCCTCTCCAGGCTAAATATACCCAATGCATAAAATTTGATTTAGAATATAGAAATATCATAAATACATAAATAGAATAAATCAGCACAGCTTCAGTAACACTTGCCCACAACTAGAGAACTTCTATAAAACAAATTATTTTGTTCTTTTCCATGATTTTTGCTAGATTATAATTTGTTAATCTACTGATTCTGATACAACAATCTTTTATAGTTTTTCCTTTTTTTCCTTCCTGTTACTTTAATAGTAATTGCCAAAAGCAGTGAAGCTGACAGAGTATAAAGTATCACTTTGCCAGCTTCACTGCTCTTGGCAATTTCGTTAGACGTAGCATTTAACCCACAGTTATTTAATTTAACGATGGCATACATTTTGTGTGTGTGTGTGTGTGTGTATGTGTGTATAAACATCCGTTCCTCATCATACATAATAACGAAGCAGCACGTATTATGTAACAAAACTTATATACCAATGCCATATACACCTAAAATCTATGCATGAAATGACAGGCAATCTTATGAAATACAGGCATTATCCTGTAACAACAAAACTGCTCAGCTTTTAGAAATCCGCCCAGCTAAATCAGTACTTATGAACAAACATTGCTATCTTTGGAGAGAACTTGAGAGTGAAGTTTTCACCCTTGCTGAGGTTCAAGGAATCAAACTACAGTTCACCTTTGATACTACACTTGAATGAGAGTACTGGACAAAGTATAAAAGAACTGGATTTCAAGAGAGGAAAATATAGATTTTCATGGAACCAAATGGATATAGATATAGATAGAGATACAGATATAGATATAGATTCTTGGCTCCTGATAAAAGGAAATGAATGATTGCTTACAACACAGGCAGGCCTGGAAAGACCAGCAGCTAATATTAATATATATTACCTGCATACACACACAAACACACACACATGTACATATCTAACTATCTATATATCTATATGGGTCACTAGTTTCCAGCCATGGTTATTACCTGAGTAAACTCTTACCTATAGAGATAATTAAACCCAGTCATTAATGTGTCTTCACAAAGCAAAGGCTATGGAAATCAAAAGAAGTTACACAATTGGGGGAACAGCTTTAGCATTCTTATGGATCTCGGATGTATGTACCAGTGTTGTTTTTAGCTACATACCTTCCCCAGCCAAATAGAATGTGCCTAAAGAACCAATATTATTTATGTAACTATATATGAAAGGAATAATAAGCATTAGTTAATATTTATATTGATAAATACTACTTGGTTGGTTAGCTGACATATTGGCAGCCCAGAACATTCGCTGAACTGCTCTGCTAATGAGAAGAGGCCAAGCCCACCAACTGGGTTCCACGTGGGCAGGAAGCAGATTCTGCCTGCCACCCTCATCACGCCTGTGCAGACGTGAAGTGTGCCTTGCCAATAAAAGGAAGAGCTGCCATGGTAAGGCAGGAGATATTCAGTGTTCTTCTTTTCAGAAAAACACTCAGCAGGAAATATACAACACTGTGAATTCCTTCTTGGTAGCACTTCCTAGTCAGCCCTGATTTCTATGAGCCTCTACTGTTAGCAAGCAACTGTTCCCTGTTTAACTATGAAATTATCTTCTGTTACCTTATAAATGAATCAAGTGCTGCAAGAGGTCTTTGCACTGCAGCTTAACTTCTGCTATCTGTAGATATTGATTACTACTGGCAAAAATATTAAATTATACTCTTCAGAAAGAAAAAAATGGGTGATTGGAGGATATGAATAGTCCCCCAATCCCCCAAAAGCTTTTATCTTGGAAGCCAAACAGGCAAAATCATAATTTACTTCCTTCGGGACCTGTGAGTGTTTTACAGTTAGTGGCTGTATGTTATGACTGGAATATGTGACTGCTTTTTATTATGTTGACCACCCCATCCATCCATCCATCAATATGGACAGACTCCACGCTACTGTCACACATTCTGGATGGCAGCAGATACTGACAAGGACAATCTGAAAGTAAAAGGGTGCATGGTACCATTCTCACACATGTAGCATTTCCAACAGATTCTGTCTGGCTGCTGAAGTGATTGAACTAGCCTTATCTAGCACCATGCTCCTGACAATCCATTTTTTTTCTTTTATATATTTTTTCTAAAACTTGTGCAGATTCAGACAGGGTGGGAGCTGTATAGAAAGCTACCTGGTTTTCATCAATCTTGCTCCTAGTCATAGTATTGTCATGATAGAAAATATGTGGCAATGAGGCGGGGCTATATTTTCATCTTCTCTTTCTTGTCACTTCTTTCCCATTTACTCATGTCTTCCTCCTTACCTTTTGCCTACAAATTGCTTTAACCCAATACTGGCTTCAGCCTACACCCATTCGTCCAGACTAAACGCTTCTGAAAACTGGGGGCAGTTCAGTCCCATCTGGAACTGCCAATTCATGACTTGTAGATAACTTCTGTGGCTCCAGATACCATTTATTTAAGAGTAGCAACCCCCATCCCAGTGCTATCACAGGGAAAAGGATCATTGAAGCACAAACACTGGTCAGCAAATGTCTTGGAGCTGTTAATTCAACAGGTTTTATCTTTGAGTCAGGTATTAACAAACTGAGATCAACAACTTGCCTGACCATCAGCATCAGATCACCATGCAGACTGTTCCTGTGTTATGAACCAGTTCATTTACAAGCTGCGCCTTGTGATAATATGCCACTATATATTCAGTTTCATCTAATACATCAACTTTAGCTCAGAGGATGAGTCTTTTTAACCCTACATTCTCACTGTGAACTTTTACAGCTTGCATGGGAAGTGTTAAGCAACATTCCTTTTTCTTCCCTACTAAATCTTGTCTACTGTAGAGGAAATTGGGAGATACCTATAGAAACTGATAACCCACTTGATCTACCAGTCTAGCCTTATGTATATTTATTCAGAAATTAAGCTCCACTTGACTTGGTAGGGACTACTATCTAGTAACTCTATTTAAGATTGTAGCATCACATAAATTAGTGGAAGACATAATAAATGCCAACACTATTGCAAATGCAGTACACTGAACTGCTATTTTCTATGTATGTCCCTCACCATTTTGGAATATTTATTCCCAAAATATTAAATGAATACATAATATAATACATGAAAATGTGTTCATGTGTGCTTATAACTTCTTATATACCATTCCCAAGTGTACTGTATCAATGGTATGTTTACCACTGTTTCGAAAAACCCATCCTTTGATTTATTATTTATTTATTTCAACATTTATACCCCATCTTATATCTGAGGATTTTAGGGTACCATACAATAAAATCAATTTAGAACAATAATTTTCAAACTCTAAAAGGATGTTAAATCATTCACAAATGTATGGGATCAAGTTACACAGATGATGGAGACCCTCCTCACATACAATTGCTGAGGTTCATACTGGAATACTGGAACATAACTACAACTGCTAAAGGTCTCAGATATATATAAAATGCTGACTGCTAAGCAACCACCAGCATCAAAATTCCCAGTGATGCTCATTCTTGTGGATGATGTGTTTTAAAGAGATAGCCCTTAAGACAAATATATGAAGTGGTGTAGCTGTAAAATAACGGTTTTTGAGTGCAGGTAGGTAGCCTGTGTACTCCACATGTTTTTGGACCAGAACTCTGAAGATATCTGGCCATTAGCCAGGTTAGCTGGGGCTGATAGGTGAAAAACTTACAGCCCTCCAACTCCTCACTTTTTAGAGAATGTTGACCCATTCTTTGATGCTGCAGTTTCCATCCCTGCTCCAAATGTGCTATGCACAGAGAAGTCCACCTGAAGACTTCCTCACTGAGGACTTCTGAAAAAATAAGGAAGTCACCTACAGAGGGATTTAGAGCAGGCTCAAAAGAGCATAATCATGCTAGAAACTGCTCAAAAATGGATCAGTTCATCCAGTCAACAAGGTACTTGAAGTGAGGAGGACCACATGCTACTACAGCAATGAAGTCGTGACCATACATTCAGTATCTTCAGAAGAGCTCCTTCCCTGCACTGTTGCAGGTAATTACAAGAGGGTAGAGACTCAGATTCGGAGGATACCAACTAATGACTCTCTTGTAGATAGCACTCATTTATACAAAGTGAGGTATTACATGATTAAAAAAAAAATACCCGAACCATTCATAACATTAAACCAAAGGGTTTTTTTAAAAAAAATAAGAAACACTTATTTCATAATTAAGTTTTGCAACTTGTTCCAGTTCTGATTAGCAACCAAGAAAAGATTTAGGCCAGTTCCACACTGAGAAGAAAGAAAGGGGGAGGGGTACTCGATAGTGGCGACAGGGGTCCCTTCACTAGAAGTCAATTGTCAATAGCAGCTGGTTTGTTTCTAACCCGGGGGATGGCAAATCTCGGAAAAGGCGGAGGGAAAACCGCGGAAGAGGCTTAAGGGAGGAAGTCCATTCCTCCAGAAATCAATAACGTATGTCCCAAACAACCACAGAAGGACTGTGCAATAAGCCCACTAGGAACCGAAAGAAGGGTCTGAAAGGTTACTCCTAGGGACAAACTTGGGAAGCATTCAAGGCCAGGAATGGCGGGGGGGGGGAGGGAAAAAAGAGGGGAATAACAACAACCAAGTAAATGGAGCCGACGCTCCTTTGCTCCTCCCGCCTCGCCTTCGTTGCCCCGTCGGCCGGGCAGCGCTGGGCTCGGCTCGGCTCGGCTCGGCTCCCCCCCGTCAGCAAGAGAGGAGTCCCGCTTACCTGTTACAGCCCTCGCGTCCCGCAGAAAGAGAGTCCATAACGCCGGCAGGAGCAACAGGAGTCCCCGGATCCGCATAGTCTGATTCATCTCCATTTCTTCCACATCATCATCTTTATCACCATCCTCCCAGCTAACTCCGAGCCGGTTGCCTCTCCTCGCTTCCAGCAGAATGTATATTTTTCTTCTTTTTTAAAAAAAGGAAGGAAGAGGAGGGGAGCGAAGGAGAAGAGGAGGATGGGAGGGTGGCGAAGAGTGGGGAAAAAAAAAGAGGGGGGTGGGCAAAAGCGATGATGCCCGTAACCAAGGGACTCCCACAGGAGAGTGACGAGCCGGCCGCCCTCAAGATCTGGCCGCGCGTGTATCTATGTGTATATCTATGTATAAACGGAAAGAGAGGTTTTTCACACACGCAGTCGAGCCAGCCGAGAAAGGAAGCAAAGAGCCTGATGTGGCAGAATCGGGAGCCACTACTACACCAGCGCTCGCTGGGTTGGTTTGTCTCTCCTTCTCTTTCCCTGCCTGCGCTCGCAAATCCGCGACGTCTCCCAGCCGGGAAGGTTCCCCCCCTGCTGGCCTTCCTCCCTCGGTACAAAGAGTTCACTCGGCGATCACCCACCACCTTGATTTGGGCGGGCTCTCTGAGCTCCCTCCCTCCGCCGCCGCCGCGACCTCCTTCGGCCGGTCTTACTCGCTTTGGCGCTTTCCTTCGCCTCAGGAAATGGCGCTTTCGGGAGGCCTGAGCTCGCCTCCTCATGACATCACAGGCCTCATGAATATTTATCGTATCTATTTCTTGCCCTGCTTTCCTAAACTTTTTTATTTATTTTTTTTACTACCACGCCGTGAAGTGGAAAATAACAGGCCTGCAGGATGAGTGTCGTCCCCGAGGGAGGGTGGGTGTTATAACGTGTACGTGTTTTCCAGAGGCGAAGACAGACGCGCGGGGCCCCCTGGTGCGCGTGAGCCGAGGCGAGCGAGCCTCGTCTTCCTGGGCCGGATCGTCCAGCCGGTGGTTTTCTCCAGGGGAGCCGCTGGCCCCACACCGCAAATCAAACGCCGCGGTGCCTTGATTGAAAAGAGAAAGAAAAATCTCTGACCGGACCAGCCCGGCGCTATACAGCAGCTCTGCTTTTAAGCGTTTTTCCCTCGCCCTGCGAGAACACCTGTTGAAGGAATACTTGGAGGATAAACCCACTGAACGCGTTACGGGGGACGTGCAGAGCGTATCTGGCTTTTGCAGGAAAAGTCACATCGTAGGAATCTAGCCTTTTGCCCTTGGTTGTTCCTTACGCGATTTTTTCATTCAGTATTTTTCCTTTTTTTTTGCAGAAGCGGTTTTTCGTAGACAAAGGCTAACTCCACCATCAGGCAGAGTGAAGCAATGCCTTAGGTGGCAGATGCTGGATTGAGGAGTCAGCAGTGACATCAGTCTCCAGAGCTGTTGGGCTGACACTGACAACCATTGTCCTTTGTTGGAGCACAAAACAATTCTGTATCTGCCACGCAGTCATCCCTTACCCTCTGTCAGCTCCAGTTCTGCTGCTTTCAACTGCAGTGATGGACGCTGCCTTATTCATAGAGTTGAATTAAGATTCAGCTAGTACTCTGGTCCAGTATAGGGATTCCTTCAGGCAGCAGCAGAATATCTTGGGCAGGTCCTGCCAATTAACTCAACAAACATTGTTTTTCTTTTATCTTCACCCTTCCCTTGATAGCTATGCCCAATAAAAGGCTTGTTATATGTCCAATAAAATGTAGGCCCTGGTGATGGTGGAAAGTTACCAACAGATACTGAAGAATATGGAACTAAACACAAGGAGAAATAGCTAATTAACTGGCAAATCTAAAAGCCAGGTGCTACAAATCTTTATTGGAAAGATAAGTTCCAGTGTTCCCTGGACTTCCTGTTACATGCCTTCAATTCAACTGAGACTGCTAGTGACCCTATCATAAGGTTTTCTTGGCAGGTTTCATTCAGAGGAGGTTTGTCATTGCTTTCTTTTTAGGCTGAGAGTGTGTGACTTGATTGAACTTACTGGGTTTCAATGACTGAACAGGGATTTGAATCTTGGCTTCCTAACCCAACACGCAAATAAGCACATCACACTGGCTGTCAGTCCCTGGATTTACTCCATCATAAATGTGCATAGGAATGATGTCTAAGGGACAAGCTTCACAGTAATATTTTTCATGTTATAAAACAACTGGTACTTCACTACTCTTACTTTTAAAGGGAAAAAAAAACAGCTGTGGGGCTGAAGTCTAGAATAACCTCTTGATCTAGATAGGGTGTCCATACCAAACATCTTACCAAACCTAGCCCCTCCTTCTACCAGTACCTGGTCCTTGAGGGTACTATTTACCATTCCTGGACTTGATGCTGCCTAATAAGGAAGAGTTGGTCACTGGAATCAAAGTAGTTGGTACTTCAGGAGAAAGTGACCATGAAATGCTAGAATTCACAATTGTGGGAAAGGTCAAATAAACATATAAGCAAAAATGGACTTTGAACTTCAGGAAATTTGATTTTAACAACTTCAGGGAAGCACTGGATGGAAAGCCATGGCTAGTGGTGAAGCAAAAAGACACCTAGCAATGGTGGGAATTCTTGAAGGAATTTCAAAAAGCACAAACAATTCCATGAAGAAGAAAACTGGGAAACATCTGAAAAAGTCAATATGGTTGCACAGCAAACTTGTCATGCCCCAGGAGCCAGACAAGACTCTCCCTAACAGCCATACCCTGGAGACATAAGAAGGAGAGTACTTCTGGCAGCCAGTGCAGGTAGAAAAAGAGGAGCTTGTTAATTAGGCCACAGCTGGCCAGGACACAGGCTATATAATCAGAAGTCAGGACAGTAGAAAGCTGCTGGAATCTACTGACTCCGTTGGTGGTGACAGTCTTGTTGGTGCCTGCATTCTCTGCTTATGCTCTTTGAATCTTTGCTTGGACTATAGATTCTGCTCGTGGACACTCTCTCCCTGGACTTCTGGTAAATTCAGACTGGACTGCTTTAACAAACCCTGTTTGCTAGTTACTGTTGATGACATGGTTGTGAAGCCTTGGCAGGCTGCCAGCACAGGACAAAACTCAAGGAGGAAGTGAAAGAAAAAAGAGTATGTATAAAGAGTGGAAGGAAGGACTAATCACCAAGGAAGAGTACAGATGTGTAGCTCAAGTTTGCATGAATAGTATGAAGAAAGCTAAAGCTCAGAATCAGCTGAGGTTGGTTAGACAAGCAAGGAGCATCAAAAAGAAGTTTTTTAAATACATTTGAGGCAAGAGAACAACCAAGGAGACAGTGAGGCAACTCTTCAGTAAAGATGGTAAAATGTTAACAGATCACAACAAAAAGCACAGCTACTCAATTTTGCTTCAGTTCCTCTCCCTGCAAAGAATTCTGTGCTTTCATGAAGCAGCAGCAACCTTGGCAAGGGATTTGGATTGCAAATCCAGATTGATGGGGAGTCAATTAAGAATCACCTAGCTAACCTAAATGAATTCAAATCTGAAGGACTGGAGAAACTGCATCCCAGAGTACTGAAGGAACTTGCTGGTGTAATCTCTGAACCACTTACCATTATTTTTGAAAAATCTTGAGGAACAGGCAAGGTCCCAGAGGACTAGAGAAGGGCAAATATTGTTCCTCTCTTTGAAAAAGTTAAAAAATAAGATCTAGGAAACTACAGACTAGTCAGCCTGACTTCAGTACCAGGGGAAAAAAATATTAGAATGGATTATACAAGAGGCTGTCCACAAGTATTTTGATGACAATGCACTGCTCAGTAGAAGCCAGCATGGGTTTATCAAGAAGATATCCTACCAAACTAGTATATCTTTTTTTCCCCCATCAGACCACTAGTTCGTACGAAGGCATTCAGCAAAGTATTTGATAAGCTCTCCCACACTGTTTTGATTAGCAAAATGATTACATGTGAAACAGATGGGAACACTGTTTGATGGATCCATAATGGGTTAGAAAATCATGTCCAAAGGCTGTTCATCAACAGCTGTGCTTCAGACTGGTCGGTCTTGAGTGGAGTGCCTCAGAGTTCTGTACTAGGGTCATTACTTTGCAACGTTTTTATCAGTGACTTAGATAATGGTGTGGAGGAAACTCTCCTCAAGGTTTCAGATGATACAAAATAGAGAGGAGTGGCTAACTCATTGGAAGGCTGTAGAATTTAAAAGGGCATAAATAAACTAGAAAATTGGGCAGAAATTAATAAAATTCAAAAAATATGCCACAAAAATCAAATGCAAAAGTATAGGATAGGGGACACATGGCTCAGCAGTGCTGCTTATGAAAAGGACCTTGGGATAATTTTTCATCATAAGATGAAGATGAGCCAGCAGTGTGATGCTGCAGCAAAGAAAGCAAATGCTAATTTAGTGTACATTAACAGAAGCGTTGTTGCCAAGTCAAAGGAAGTAATAGTCCCATTGTATTCTGCACTGGTCAGGCCTCATGTGGAGAACTGTGTTCAGTTCTGGGCACCTCATTTTAAGAAAGAGTGGTGTTGTCCAGGATTTTATTTTCGCATAGGTAACATTTGTTAGAAATACCTTAGGAGATACCTTGCCTTACTATAGGAATTAGATGTGGTTGAAATACACAGATTTGATATCCTGTGTCTCTAATTTCCCAAACTGTGTTGTCCAGTATCGGTAACGTTTCCCCATCCAATCTTTATTCAGAGTAGTTAACATACAGAGGTTCGGTTTCTGAGAGAATACACTGCCCTCCTTCTTGCTGCTAGGCCTCATCTCCATAGCAACTGGCCAGGCCCAAGAGCATATCTGGCTGAGAATTCTAAAGGCCCCTCCCTAAACTGCAAACCCAAGAATTCCACAGAATCTTCCCAGGCAGCCAATCATATGAGGTTTTCTTTCCTGACACAGCCACTCATATGAGGTCTTTGCCTGCCTGATGCAGACAAACTCTCAAACTTTGACTGTTCTATATTAGATATAGACAAGTTGGAGCAGGTTCAGAGAACAGCAACAAGGGTGAGAGGTATGGAGAACAACACATATGAGGAAAAGCTCAGTGAAGAGAGGACCATGGGGTGACAATGATTATACGCTTTAAATACCTCAAGGGTTGCACAGAGAGGAAGGGGCAAGCCTGTTCTCTGCTGCCACAGAGGGGAGGACCAAGACTATTGGTTTTAAGTTACAGGATAGTAGATTTCAATTGTACATCAGAAGGAACTTTTTGATATTGAGAGAGGGGTTTGGCAATGGAACCAACTGCCTAGAGAGGTTGTGGGGTCTCCTTCACTGAATGTCTTCAAAGAGAGGCTGGATGGCTACCTACTGGGGATGCTTTAGCTGGAGATCTTTACATTGAGCAGTGGTTGGATCCTTTCAACTCTGATTCTATGATTGTATAAACAGTATAACATAATATGCAATTCAGTTGCAAGAAAATCATATAACTAGAAGGGTAACACAAATCCATCATTTTGAAGCAGGATTTGTTGAATAAGTGGAATGCTTTTTTCTAGAAGCACAACCTTATCCAAGAAAATATATACTATAATATATTTGGGAGACTCTGAGGTGCCAAAAAAATTCCAACAAAATGCATGAGGTACTCAAGTCAAATTATGTCTACCTCCCATTTCTGTAGTGGCTAAACACACCAGATACTCATAAAAAGGGTAATAATAATGATTTATCTTCGAGTACACATAGATGTTCCTTCACATAAATTCACATGCAAGGCTTGCCCAAAACATTTTTCTACCTGAGGCAAAGTGTCAAAGGGTGCTTCATTCACATAATCAAAGTGCACAGTACCCAGTGCATAAATCAGCCACATTGCTTTGGCACCCGAAGCAGAAAACCCTACAAGCACCTTTCCTTTCATAAAAAGTACAATAATACTAAAACAATGATTTGCTGTGCTTCACCCCAAATCAGCTGCCTGAGACAGGTTGCCTTATTTGACTAACAGTGGTGCCTACCCATTCTTATTTGAAGATAGCTGTGCACTGATAACATTTCTCCTTGACTTCTTACTGGTGTTTCAAGATCCTGTGTGCTAGTAACTGATTCATTTGTTCTTTGTAATGATTATGGGCTTCACACAAACACAGTTAAAATAAATGAGACCTGAGTAACATTCTGATTAGACTACATTAAGCAATCATAAAAACTCATGTTATTGTTCACATTAGTTTAGCTATCCTAGCAATTATTTTAAAACAGATTTCCTTTAAAGTACAAGAACCACAGATATTGCTATGTGTGTTATAATCATCCTTAGTCTGCAATGTATACATACATGTAAGTAAGTTTTGTCAAATTCCCATGGGGTTTGCTTCCACTTAATCACATATAAACACACTGAATAAAGAATACTGAATTTTACAGTGGCAGTTGTGGCTGACAGCTTCCATATTAGCAACTTGGTAATTCCATTCCAGGTTTTAGTCCTAACTTCATACAAAGCCAGCCCAGCAGCTTGGTTGCTTTCTTTAAAATTTAGACGAAAGCTGAAGAGCACATTTACTGCCCTGCTGACATGGAAGCTATCATCTGCTGCTGCCAGTTTCTCCTACCTCACATGATTTCATCTTCCCAGTGATGGGATACTAATTAATCAACATAAAATAAAACTCCACCTTCCCTGTATTTCTCACTTTCCAGAGAATAAAGCTGGGTATGTTCAGACACTTTTATCTGGATTCATGAGAAGACTGATTGTGCTTCAAAAAATTGAAAAGTATATTGTGATATATACTAACAAATAGCAACAAAGATCCCTGTGTACTTTAACTCTTCCTTTATAACCCTTAGATTACCACACATGTACCAACTGATTGTTTTCACTGTATTAAGCATGCCTCACAGGGTTCATTGCTTACAGGATGCAATTCCATTTCAGCTATGCCATGGTATCTTGGTAAGCAATGTGGAATTTCCTATGGGTAGAACATTGTGGAAAAAGTAAGTGTGGTGTAGTGGTTCAAGCATTGCACTACAAGCTTAGAGACCAGGGTTTGATTCCCTGCTTAGCCATAGAAACCCACTCAGTGACCTTGGACACATCACATACTCTCAGCCCCAGAAAACCCTGTAATAGGGTCTCCTTAGGGTTTCCATAAGTCACGAATGACCTTAAGGCACACAACAACAACAAAGAATATTCTGCACATTACATACCAACACATATAACAAATCTATATGTGAAGCAGTTGTCTAGTTAGAATGGGGCCAGAGGGAACTTGCCCCCGTTATCCTATGCGAAGACCCACTTTGCTGTTTTTTGTTTGTTTGTTTTTTTGAGAAAGCTACAGGAAATGATCATAACATGGCTAAACTTGTGAAGAGAGAGATAGGCTTTGTTCAGTACACAAGTCAGCAAGAGCCCACTGCAGCAGTAAATAATCAGTCTCGTCTGATTATCTGAGCATGATGCAGGGAGAAGCAAGGAGTGGTCTCTAGCTAGTCCAAAAGTTATATCAGAAGTCCAAGTACATGAGCCAACAAGGGATAAGAATAATCCAAAACATATTCCAAGAACAGGACAAAACAGGAACAAGAGAGAGTACTGCTAAGCGACCAGAAAAGACAGTTGTTAGCACTAAGGCTAGGAAGGAACTGCCATGATATTTATGACCAGTTCCTTCAAGTCACAGGAGCCTCATTAGTGCTAATGAGGTCAGGATTTCTTACTAAAAAGCTTGGGCTTGGTGTCTCTAATCTCTACCATGTCCTGCAGGAGAGCAGGAATCTCTACTGTCTCAGTCCTGACCTCCTCAGAGGGAGCTGCTGCTTCATGGCAATCTGCCTCTGCTTCTTTTTTGTCTGAGACCTCCAAGGGCTGAGTTATGATAGCCTTACACTGAGGGCAACCTGTCATTTCCCACATAATTCAAGCTCAGTTTGAACTACAGAAGTGGTAGGGGAAAAAAAGAAGAGCATAAACTCTTTCCCTTCCCACTACTCCACTTTTCATGGAGTGCAAGCTGCTTCCTTTGCCCCTACTGTGGGATTTCAAACATGTGTTTGGAGAGACAAATGCATTCTATGTTACAAAAGATGAGGGGGAAAAGTGGCTCGGAAAGGTCTGGTGTGTAAAGGAGAAATGAAAGTTAAGAAAAAAGAGTAAGTATAGTTTCTTCCCTGCTGTCCCATACCGAAAGCTGCTCTCAAAACAGCTGTCAAACTACTTCTTATTCAAGGCTCTGTGCAACTTGAGGTTCCGCCTACAGTGAGTACCTGAGTCAAAGGCTCTGACAGGCATTCTGGACTCCATTGTTGGAACATCTTAGCTTCCTTTTTAGGACAGCCAATTATGCTGGAATGTTGTATTTCTTGTTAGTTGCCATGACAACAAGAAACTAGCTTCTCTCCTACTTCCGTCTGCCAAGATAGTTATTACCTGTGGATCCTGAGTGTCCTGTAATCCTCTGGAAGAATTTCTAATTTTTAACAGATTAGCTTGTAACAAATTAGTCCGTTTTTTTAAAAGTTTCCATCTAATGGTTCAACAATTTAAAAAGTACTCAAGAGCTCATGTTACTCCTTCATCTGCATGTGGAATGAAGATTGCTTAAGGGCTGCCAGGTCTCAGGGTGGCTGGCTGAGGCGTCAGGGAATTGCGATTCACTGGGTCATAGGCTGAGTGACCAAATTACAGAGTGAGTGACCTTGGAGGAGTCAGAAGTTTGATTGTTGCCAGTGAGGTGGCTTTAAAATGGGGTTGGGAAAGTGGGGTCTGTGGGATCCATTTTTTTGTAGCCCCTAAAGCCTCCTATCAAATCCAAAGCCCCCCAAACCTTGGATTTTTCTTAAATTGGTCAATTTTCAGGCAGTTTTTCACCCAAGAACTGCCCAAAGTACCTCAAAACCATCCACAAATGTAGTGGTTTGCTTCTCCCATCCCCAGAGCATCCCAACCTGCTAAAAGACAAATAAAAAAAGGCTAAAAATCTGCCAGATGGAATCTGAAAGTGACAGTGTTAGTTCCTGTGCAGCAGAAATGACATACTTCTGACCATGGAGGGGCAGAATTGACCTCCCTCCAAGTTGCTGTCCCTTATTTTAAAACATGGATATCAATCTCTACCCATTCCCAGCTGGCATCAGGGCTCTCTGAGCTATTGCAAAGGTATTTGTGGTTGTGTGTCGTCAGTGCACCAAAAAGTCAAGAGCAAGGTGAGTGGAATTAACAGAGAAAGTTAGGATGCAAGCAGTTGGGTCCAACTGCTATTTAGAGCAATGCTGGGATTACAGTGCCAGCACTGTGACTCAGAAACCTTCTTGCTGTACAAGGCCTTGGCAGCATTGGAGAAAGTTCTGGGGAACTTCCTAAGAGCTTAGATTTGAATAATAATTGAGTTATTGGTGTGTGCTGCTGTTAGACCACATGAGATGCAAGCTCTGGCAGGAATGGCAGCAATTGCTGCAATGGCTGGACACATTTTGCCACCCTGCCAGCCATTAAAAAATTCTTGTCCCCCCACCACATGATTCTGGGTTGCTATATTATCTCATTAGCTGGGTTTTACACAAATTCTGGGTCATTGTGCTCACATCCATTTTCACAATCAGCTGACTCAGAAGTAGTTGGAGTCTGTCTCCCAACCCTTGCCACTCCCACTTCTGTGACATTGCAAGGACCCAACCCTGATGAAATCACAAACATGCACACCCCTTGGTTTCGTTTTGGCCCTGAAAACTAAGAGAATGGGATGCTGATGAACTGGTAACCCTTGACCTCTTCTTAGAAAAAGATTATGCTAATAACATTATGCCCTTTCTCCGAAATATTGGGTGTGTTTACACACAGAAGTATTCAAGCAACTTTTTTTTAATAGTCTGCTTTGTGTTAAATTGAAGGAGTTATTCACACTATTTCACAGAAATCTTCCCGTTTCTGGTTTCTAATCTTTCATATGTTCTTTCAGTTTGCATCAGTCATCTCAAAACTGGGGGTGCTTAGGGGAATGACTCTGTGGATATTCCTGGTCGCTCCCCAATCATCAGGACATCCAAGCTATAATGCCTTACTAGCCTCATGAAACATGTTTTATTTAGAGGAAAGCAGCTTTCTTTTCTTCATTTCACTTTTAAGTGCTTATTTTTCACTGACTCCTAGTGTTTTGGAACTTTATACAGTATGAGTTAATACAGCTCTGCTCAGAAGGAAGCCCTATTGACTTCAGTGGGATTTATAGATGTGTATAGGATTGCATTTTCAGTGTTACTGTTTAAGGAGTGACTACTCAAATGTGTGCTTTGCTGTCTTTAGTGGGACTTATTCCCAGGTTGATATATAAATGGCTCTGTCTTGCTCTTGGTGGGAATGGCTGTTCAGAAGGAAGCCTCACTGACTTAAGCAGGACCCAGCTTGGTGCCTAAAGAAGTTGCAATTTCAGTCTTACTCTGGGTTGGGAGTATCCATTCAGTAATAAATACTCTAGATGTGCAAAAAAGTATAAGAACATCTCCACTCACACAATCCTGAGAATCCTTCCCTCCCTCAATACCTCCTTTTTAAAATCATGTTTAAAATGGGAACTGAATGCCATTTTGAGACACATTGCAGATCAAAATGGAGATATTTGGAGTTGCTGGCAGCAGGGGACAGCCTGTGGACGGGCTGTAGGGAAAATTGCCCCAGTCCCCATGCAGTTGCCCACTCCTGCCATAGATGTATTTGTTTAACTCCTACCTGTTCAGAAAAGAAAGTTTGGCAGAACAAGAAGAAGAAGAAAAAAACTGGGAACAGGACAGCCTTTAGATTCTCAGAAGAAAAGTAGGCTAGAAAGAGTGGGATAGAAAATATGGCTGACATATGGCCAGGGGGAACAAGAGGTGGGAGAAGTTTGAAAATAGAGACATGTATCACAAATATGGGAAGGCAAAAACAGTAGCTTTATTAATGCTATGGGAGAACACACACCAAAAAAGAAGTGCAAGGAGCTGGAATTCTTTAAATTGTTGCTGCTTACAGTGCTAAGAAAACCCTACCGGTGGTGGTGAGAAACTTCACAAATGGTAACTCTATTTCTAAAACAAGGATATAATGGGAAAAGAAGATTTAAATGCAGGAACAGCACACCGAGTACCGTATTTGCTGGTGTATAAGACACACCCCATTTTCAAACAGTATTTTTTGGGGGGGGAAATGAGTCTTATATGCCAGCAAATAGAGTACTTGTTTGTACTCATTTATCCTATACAACTTTTGGGGCGACAGTGGGCAAGCAACTGCCTCCCTTGCATGAAATTTGGATCTAGAAAACAAACATTTAATTTCTGATGGTCAAGAGGGTAGTGCTTGTGAGCCAGTTCTGCTAGGAGTTCAGGTCTCTTACTTCCCATATCTTTAATTCCAAAACTCCTGAACCTTACTGTTACCATGTAGTCTTGGGATAGTGACAGTTCAGCTTCTGTGCCTTCAAGTTGTCTGTTGACCCATGAATTACATAGAGTTTTCTTAGGCAAGGAATATTCAGAGGTCATTTTTCCAGTTCCTTCCTCTGAAATATAGCCTACAGAACCTGGTGTTCATTGGTGTGGTGTCCTATCTAAGTACTAATTAGAGCTGACTCTAATAAGCTGCCAATATCTGATGAGATCTGGTGCCATTAGTGCATTTAGGTAGGGATAATTTAGCCCATGTGGTGTAGTGGTTTGAGTGTTGGACTACAAGCCTGGAGACCAGAGTTTGATTCTCCACTTGGCCATGGAATGGGTGACCTTGGGCATGTCATGCAGTCTCAGCCCCCAGAAAACTCCATGATAGGTTCACCTTAAGGTCACCATAAGTTGGAAACAACTTGAAGGCACACAGCAATAATTTAGCTTATAACTGGATTTTGCTATGCTTTCTTTCTTTCTTGTTTTTGTAAAATCAGATTTTCTAACATTAAACCTATTCTTCTATTTTGCTGTAGTGCTGTGCCTATGGATGTATACATCCATATGTGCAAACTGCTTTGTTATGTCCCCTATTATTGACAAATAGTTTTGAGTTTTTATTTCAAGATTGCACTACTTCTAAATGACTGAAGAGGACTAGAAAATTATTGATTTTTAAATTTAAATTATTAAGTACCCAGTTAGAGCAGTTGCAATGATTACTGCCTTTTTCTGAGCTTTTGGATTTTTAAAGAAAATTGACTGGATGTGCAAAGCAAGAAGATTAATTTGAAAAAACCCAAAACCAAAAGACCTCTTTTGCATTAGGTTTCTCACAAGGACTTCAAGATTAAAAAGGAAAACCATCACTCTATATTTATGGTTTTTAGTACACAGTCCTAGGGGTGTTGCCAGCATTGGTCCAATAACAATAGGCAAAAAGCTTTACATGGAGTGCAAAACACTTTTCTTGTAATAATGTTGCCAAAGTGCTATTTTAAAAATAATGATGACGTGTGGCAGTTAAAGGGTACTTCTCGTCTAAAGTAATTGGTAGATGTCAAGGCTTAAAATCTCTTTGTAAACATCACCAGTTTTATAGTGCCTTCTATGCAAAAGAGAAAACTGAGGCCTGATTAGAATTTAGTCTTGTGCTTCTCAAGACTGCCCTGCAGATATATTATATTACTCATATCTGTTGGGAATCCCTCTAGCACTGAAAAATGCCAAATAGACTCCATGACTGGAATGGCAACATGTTTCTTCTTCTACTGTGTTCAATAAAGGGTCACAAAAGAGAGATTGATAAACCATGTCTCAGTGTGACACTGAGAAGTTCCTTGATGCTCTTGAGGCATAACAATCTCTGGAAATTTTGATAAGAGGTATGGTGTTCCCAGGTACTGTCTCTCAGACTATTGATCCCTTTGCATAGCTTTGTTTTAAAAACCTAGATCAACACACCGGTTTAATTCATCTCTTTCTGATTCTTATACTCAATAACAGGCACTTTTAATGGTCACTATAGATTTTTTTTTAATAGTTGCACAAAACTATTTGCTTTAGGAAATCTCTCAGATCTGTTTCTAGGTCAGCCATCACCTGCTTAGATCCATCAGTGTATACATGAAATGGAATTTTTTTTTTTTGCCCCAGCGTGTATCATTTTACATTTTTTCCTACTGAACAGAATTTGACATTTTAATGCTTATTCCCCCATTGGGACAGATGATTTTGGAGTTTGTAACTGATATGTGTTTTACTGATTCTAAACAATTTGATGTCAACAAGAAAATTGTACATGCAGCTACTTACCTCAAACTCCAGAAGACTTATGAATGAATTTTTAAACATGTGTGTTTCCTTGAGTCACTCCATTGTTGACATTGCTGCATTGCAAGAAATGTCTATTTATCCTGCTCTTTACTATTGGTAGTTTAACTGATCCAGAAGAGAATCTCTGCTCTTATCTCATATCTGTTAAATTTACATAGGAATCATTGGCAAGAGACTTTGTCAAAAGCCTTTTGAAGGTCTAGGTAAGCAGTGCATACTGGATTATCCTTATTCATATATAATATTTACATTCTCAGACAACTACAAAAGCTTAATGAGACAAAACTTGTCTTTGCAGATGCCACATTGATTTTCTTCAGCAGGTCATGACCTTCTATGTGTTTGATAATTTTATCTTTAATTAGATAAAATACACTTTCTACGAATTAATGTAGCACAGATATTAAAACTAGCTGGTCAAAATATCCTGGATTCCCCCTGGATCCTCCCTCATCTGCGGTTTTAAGATCTGGAATTTTATTATTCTATTTGGGGGAAAAAACTTTAAAATCAATATGATAAAATAAAATTCATGCAAGCTGAGCATAAGTATATATTTACCAAGGCATGGTACTCTCAGGAATCTTTAGGACTCATTTCTCAAAATTTCAGTAGAGGGGTAGAGGGGACATGTTGAGTTAGGTTCTCATTAGCAAATGAGAATAATAACTGTGTCACAGCCAGCATGGTATAGCAGTTTAAGTATTTGACATGGGTTCAAATCCCTGCTCAGCCCTGGAAACTCACTAGATGACCTTGAGCAAGTCGCACTTTCTCAGCCCCAGAGGAAGGCAAAGGCAAACCCCTTCTGAACAAATCTGGCCAAGAAAACCCCATGGTAGGTTTGCCTTTGGGTTACCATAGTTTATAAATGCCTTGAAGGCACACAACTACTACTTAATGATTTTCATGTAGTGGTAGAGTTTTTCTGAAAGGATGAGCTTTGTGTTTTATCCAGTCATCCTCTATTTGTAGAGTCTCAAGATCTTTACAGAGTACCACTTTTCCCAGCCTGGCTGCAGCTAAATGGTTTTTTTTTTCACATTTTGTGAACGTGGCTTTTACTATCCCTCTCAAGCAGGAATGCCATTATTAGTATCCCACTATTGATCACATTCTGGTTTCTCATGATATAATGCATAGCACTTGACAATGGCAGATGCTGATAATGGATAATAAAATTGCCCTGGACTTTAAAGGAGCTATACGAGGAAGGTGAAGACCCCTATCTCCCTCCCCCGAGCTGAGCATCTTGGAGAGCTTGGATAAATTCAATGTAAAACCCAGAATGGATTCCTTACCCCAAACATGGGATTCCCCAGCCACCAATGGTACCTGACCCCAGAAAACACTGCTGGGTAATGATCCCAGGTGTTTAGAAGAGTTCCAGTCTCTTTGCATCAATACCAGCATGCTGGCAAGATTGTCTTATTGATGTGATGGATTTTAGAGAAGTGAAGATAGTTTTAATTGTTGGAGTATAATTGGTCCTACTGAGTATCTGTAATGGGAGTGTTCAAATCTGCCTTTTTAGGCTACCAGAGGTTCCAAACCTCTCCTCAATTAACCATTTATATGTGTGAGTCAGGCATCTGAATTTTGGCTGTGTTTTGAAGTTTTATACACACAGGTATTCAAGTGGAGTTAGCAAGTATAGCAAGAAAGATGGTTTTGAATTATTGGAAATCAAGTGGTCAGCAACTGAGCAAGGCTTCCAGCCCAATAGGTCAGCCTTTATCAAAGAGGCTTCAGATGCACAAATGTCCCTCTCTCCAACCTCAAGAGTAAATGTATTTATGTTGATTTATAAACAGAGTTGTCTAGGGCTGGAAAATCAGGAACTCAGGGGTGTTAAAAATGTTGCCTACTATCCCCAATCCTAAGAACTTCTCCATATAAAAATGGTTTTGGTTCTCTCTCAAGTTCAATTACAGCACTTGACAAAAGCAGACTTCATCTGAAACTGGGAAGTCACTGGTAGCTCTGTTGCCATCCAGGCCATGTCCTCATTTTGGACAATCAGTTATCTTATAAGGAAAGTTGTACAGCATAAATTATAGATTGCAAAAATCTCCTTTTTCGTGCATACAATAAAGAGAAGCTTCAGAAAGTCTAGATATTTACTATGATTAAAGGAGCATTCAAGCATTTTGTGCACATTTTAGATCTGTCTCTTAATGAGACAATAGGGATAATTTCAAAATAATATAGGAGAACCATCATTTGTCTTGCAGCTATCCTGTCTAAAAGTGAAAGTTTTAAGCTTTGTTCATGCATGGAGCAGATGCATGCTCTCCTCAGTTAGAAGTGAATAATTCATCCAACATAATTTAAGACAGTTCCTTTGGAATCTGAATGCCAAAATATTTTAATAAAGAAAACCTTAAATCTAATTGAGTTGACTTTTACACATCTAAGTTGTATGTACTGTGGCACTGTAGTTACATGTACACATAGTATTCATGTTTGCAGATTAATGCAATCTGAGGCAGATTAATGCACTCTGGTGCATATTTGCATATTTGGTGTAATTTAATGTGCGTAGTTTCAGCTAATCTGTAGCATCCAAGCAACTGGCTGGTTTTCAGTGACTCTGAAATCTGAATTGAGAATGTTGTAAACGCAATCTGGAACTTTAATAAGTGGCATTGGCATGATCTTATTCCATGGCACATAGCATCTATTTACAAAGAAATTGCTTTTCCTGCTACTCTGCCTCCTGTTTCAGATGAAACGGCTCCAAGAAAGAGACAGTACAATCATGTTAAACCAAACATTTTCCTTTGCATATATAAGATACTTCTAAAAATAGTCATATGAATGCAACATTTACGTTACAGCTATTCTAACTGGCATCTGCTCCTTAACTACTATAGACCAGTATCAAATATTCCTTTTTTGGGCAAGGTGATTGAGAGGGCCAGGGTGGGGAATCCATTTTGGGTTTTAGCCAGCCTTGGATGATACAGGATTTTTAGACACATTTCAAACTGGCTTCAGAGTAGGATACGGAGCTGAGACCACTATGGTCACCATAGTGGATGATCTTTGCCTGAGCACGAACAAGGCAATTGTGTCCCTGTTGGTGCTTTTGGACCTCTCAGTGGCATTCAGTACCATCAACCGTGATTTCTTTCTGGAATGCCGGGGCGGGGGGGTTGGACGTTGAGGGCATAGTGCTTCATTTGTTCCAGTTCTATCTCTTGGTTAGGCCCAGATGGTGGTGCTTGAGAATAGCTGCTCCTCAGAAAAGGAGCTGTTATATGGCATACTACAAGGTGCCATTCTATCCCCGGTGCTGTTTAATGTCTACATGAAGCCATTGGGAGAGATCATCCAGAACCATGGAAAGGGTGCTCAAATACACTTCTCCATGTGTTGAAACATAGCACTGGCTAAGGACAGTGTGTCTCTGAATGGAGATAGTGGGTTGGATGCAGAAATACAAACTGAAACTGAATTAAAATGAGATGGAGATGCTCGGCATTAAGAGTCCTAAACTAAGACTGGATGTGTGTCAACCAGTTTCAGATGGGGTTACAGTTTGAAAGACTGTGATTGCAACTGCTGGGTGTTTCTGGATCTGTTGGTCCAAATGACAGCCCAGATAGATATGATGGCAGAAGTGCTTACTACCAGCTTTAGCTGATATGACAACTGTGCCCCATCTGAGAGCTGGAGGACCTAAAGATGGTAGAGCATGCAGTGATAACCTCAAGGCTGGACTTCTGCAATATATTCTACATTGGGTTACCTTTGTACCAAGTTTGGAAACTTCAATTAGTGCCAAACATGGCAGTCAGATTGATTACTGGTGTGCCTAGGAGTGATCATTATTACACTTATATTAAAATCACTTCACTGGCAGCCAAAGTTTATGTGCAACGTACAAAGTGCTGGTTGTTACCTTTAAAATATTACTATATGGTTTGGGTTCAGGTTACCCATGGGATCACCTTCTCCTGTATAATCTGCCCTGTGCACTCAGCTCTTCTGGTGGATGTTTACTTCAGTCAGCCAGGATTAGGCTGGCAGCTGTTAATCAGATAACTTTTTCTTCAGCCTCCCCCAAATTGTGGGATGACCTGCCAGAAGAGATTCGACAGTTGGGTATGCTGTCTGAGTTTAAAACAGCATTGAAGACCAATTTCTTCCAGCAGGCCAATCCAGATGGTTTTTAAATTATGAATTGATTTGTTTTTAATATGTATGCTTTTAAAACTGATGTTATACTCTTTTAACTGATTATGTATTTCTAAGCAGTGTTTGTGTTTTTTACTGTATTATATGTTTATTTGTTGGTGTATTTAGTCTATTATTTCCTGCCTTAATACATAGGGAGAGGCACAAAAGAAATATCGTTATCAAACTGGCACATGTCCTTTGATTGCATCACATCTGAGATCTCTTGTACAGGTAGTGATCATCTCTTGATCTCTAGTATGAGACGGGTTTTAAATTTGTAAAGCTAAAGAAGTGTGTTTAATTGAAGTCATGAACAGCTGAAATGCAGGCATCTGTGGTAGAGCTCCGGCAGAGCATGATTACCATTTAGAAAATATAATCAAAAGATGGTTCCTATGTTCAAATAAACTTGTCCAAATGTTGCTTGTTCCTCATTAATTTTCAGCAAATCAGGAACAAATGTTCTTGCATGGTTTGTCCAAGACCACCACATAATTTCATCTCACAGCCAGCTGAAGGCATTTTATTGTGTGAAAGGAACTCTAGACAGGTCTCCTACTTTGCTCTGTGGGACTGCCAGTCACAGGACTGCATAGTTTACTTTAAGGCAAATCAAATGATACATATGGTATCTCCATGGTGTAGTTCCTATTCTCAGCATGGTTATTTCACTGTAGAATTAATCTGGCAAAATGATTTGATGGAAAATAGTCTGAGACCCTTTTTGAGTATAAGTTATTGCATACTTTTGCTAAGTTGTGCTGCTGGTGGAGGAGTATGTCTGGGAGTGTGTGGGAAAGATGGGTGGTTCCCTCTTTTCCCATTTTGAATTTCAGTAACTGCCAAATAGCTGCATTTAGTAGCAACCTTCTTTTCCCCCCACTTACTCTTTCCAGGTAATCCTCTTTCTAGCCCAAACCTGTGATGTCCAATCTGCCCACCAGCATAGAGGGGTTGGATTTCATCTCTTGTATGACATGCTGTTGTTCTTTGACATCCAGCAATAAAACATAACATAAAACTTATTGTTACCCGAAGATGAAATATCAAACCTCTTTGCCAGTTCAGTACAGAAATCTAAGTGTTCCAACAATGGTGAACTGTTTTTTTTCTTAATCCCTATATTTATGACTATAAGGTAATGATTTGGTCTGTTCTTCATAGGACTGTTAGTATACTGTTACAGTTACATCCACAATTTGTATTATGTGGTGACTTATGTTTTCTCCTATACCATCTTGTTTTCTGGTATTTCAGAAATACCTGAAACTATTTCTGCTGAATCTTGGGTAAATAATTGTTAAGTGCAGAGAAGGGGAACGTATGGCCCTTCAGAATTTGACAAAGTTATTTTTCTGGATCACAGCTCTCACATTCTAGGAGCTGTAGTTTAAAAGCTAACTTTTAAAAGTTTTGCCCCAGAAGATGGTGAACCATCACTAGGAAGTAACTAGTTATAAATTGTTACTTTGCAATTGATTTTACAGTAACTAAGGAACAACCAAGTGACATTACTGCTCCTTTTGTGGTATAACTATTACTTGCCAGTTACTTTTTATAGCTGTGGGGCTAGAAGTTCAGGTGTTGGCTTGTACTGTGCCCCTTGTTGCAGCCTTCTTCTGTGTTGTGGGTGCTGAGGCAACTATTGCCATTTCCGTACTAGACTGTTATAGCTCTATTATTCCACTTGCAACATCCTATGGAATCCTGGGATTTGCAATTTCGGGAGGGGCAGAAACTGCAAACCCCAAGTTTCCTTGGAATGTTGCAAGTGGAGTAATAGCACTATAACGGTCTAGTGTGGAAATGGCCTATGAGGCAGATGGGAACAAGAATGTCTTTATATGAAGAAGCAGTAGCTGATAACATTCAGATGGGTTTTGTAAGTAACCAAAATAACTATTTAGTTACTGCTACACACAGGTGAGAAAAGTTACTTTTTGACTCCTATCAAACCTTAGCCAGTGCATTCTGTGGATTAAAAACTTCTTCTAAGCACTGTTTTTGAGAACTAGGAAATTAAATAGTTACTTGCTTTAACATTTCAGTTACAACTGCAACAACCTACCAGGGGTATGCACTTTCAACTGTAATGATAATTAATTATTTAACAAAATTACTTTCAGGGTGTTGGATAGACTCCTGCTTTTGAGGGTTTATGGGAATCAGGCTGAGACTGATGGGAACTGAGGTTCTACAACATATGAGAACCACAGATTCTTAATCCTTGATTAGTGTTTTCCTAATAAGCTGATTGCTGCTGTGAGGTAGAGGATTTCTTCACGCACAAGATAGAGAAAATACTCTTGCTCTGAATTAATCCACTTTCATTCATTAATCCATTCCTGTCATATTCCTTATCTGGTGTTTTGATAGGGCCAAACTACACATTTTGTTATTCATGCCTTTTTTGGGGTAGGTGAGGGTGGGGATGGCTTAATGATGCCCCACTATTTCTATTTCACAAGGGGAAAAAAAAAAAACACCTGACAGGATCTTGGTCCAGTGCTTCATTTCCAATATAGATTGGGCAATGTGCTGTTTTGTTTCTTGGAAAATACCAGGTGCCATTTGGCCCTGCAAAATGCATGGCTGTTCAACCCAATTGTGGCTTACCTGCAATCTCATGAGCCCCTGGCCCAAATGTATGCAGTTCTGGGAAAATACCCAAAACATGAGATCCTGGTGCCCCTCCCCATATATATCACTTGTGAAAGATTTGATTTGATGAATCACAGGTTGTCCACACCTATCCTAGAAGAAGAGCTTGAAGTCTTTGGAATAGATTGTGGAATATCTTGTGGAAAACATCTGAGATTAATGGAGACAGAAATGAATTCTGACTCAGTCCGCATTGTCCATCCAAAATATATTGGCCTGGAGTTGATTGATAGTCTGAGCTGGAGTAGACCAGGTGAATCAAGGATTTACATAAATGTTGACTTCCTATTCAACAAATGATTTAACAGATCTACTCTAGCTGGCACTACCAGTAGGATTTCGGTCACTATCATTATTTAAACAAGATATTGGATGGAGGCATCAGTTTTTCACTAAAGATTCAGTGTTTCCAGGTGGAAAGCCAGTTCCTGTTATTGTTCTGGACAATATTCTTCAAGTTATCTGAATAGAAAAAGACATGCATGTTAGAGAAGAAGAGTGGGAGTTTGTGTCTCTTACCTTGCCTGACTCTGACAGCTGTGAGACTTGCTTTGCTATTCTCTCCATTAGGCACACTACTTTTTGGTAGAGATTCTCTTGGTAATGGGGCAGGGAGAGTGGGACTCCATCACTTCTTGTAAATTGCTGTATATGGAAGGAATGTTTTTCCTTTCTGCTCATATCTCCAAAGAACCCTCTAGTTAAAGCTTGATAGAACACTTGCTGGTTCCCTTGCTTATTAGATTTATTTTAGCATTTATAAGACTCTTTTGCATCAAAGGCACAGTGCCCAATAAAACAGAGGCATGGTAATAAAAGAGCAACAGAATTAAATCGTATTTAAAATTAAAAACTAGATTATAAGAAAGCCCAGCCAAAAGATAACTATAGAAAGTGTTGGTTGAAAATACTGTAGATAGCAAAAGAAAATCTAATTGCCAAAATCCTAATGGAAAATGATTTGTTTGACAAATGACATAATGTGAAATAGCCTGTGATGTCTCCAAAAGAAGGAAATTCCAGAGGTCAACAATGTCTCTTCAGATTAACTCACCAAGTGGCAAAGCTTACATGAGAAATAGCAAGTGCTGAGATATACTGCAGCTAGTCTTTAAAGATCCCAGATTTTAATATTTTGATATAAATAATGTGGTGTAATATTCTATGTTTAAAATTTATAATAGAATAGATTATAATAAAAAATATTAAAGATCCCAAATCATACCTTGAGTTGTGTTTGGAAACATAGTGACAGAAAATGCAACGTAGCTGGAAAGGACATCTCTATTAGCAGGGTGGCACACACATTTTATGCAAACTTAAATCTGCTGAACTCAAAGTCATCCCTGTATAAAGTGCCATGACAGAAGTTAAGATGAGAGGTAAACAGGTCTCTGTCCTTTAGGAAGGATGCAATGTTTATCAGATGTAACTGATAAAAACACTATTGGTTACATCCATTACCTGAGCATTGAGGAACAGGTCCAATAATAGACTGTAAATCTGATCCTTTGGAGGAAGTGTTATCGTGTTGCCCTAACTTGATACATACACTTGAACTGTACCTAGATGGAGACAGCCCAGCTGCAAGTCCTAATAAAATCTCATTTAGATTCCTGTAATGTGTTGCATGTGAAGCTACAAATGAAAGTAGCCCAGAAACTTCTGCCAATCCACGACTGGGGTCTAGGCAGACAATCAGCCATGCCACAGTGTTCCCAATTTCTGTGTATGGATGTGAATGCTGGACGGTGAAGAATGCTGACAGGAAGAGAAATAGTTTGAAATGTGGTGCTGCAAGAGATTTCTGCAGATACCAAGCCTGAACTGTCACTAAAAGCAAAGATGACTAAACTTGAGTTTGTCCTACTTTGGACATATCATGAGAGGACATCACTTACTGGAAAAGTAGACAATGTCTGGTAGAGTGGGACATTCAGAAAAGAGAGAGACTGCGCTACAGGTGGATTTATTCAAGGAAGGAAACCATGGCCCTGAATCTGCAAGACCTGAGCAGGGTAGTTGATGAAAGGGGCTCTTGCGAGTCTCTCACTCATTGTGTTTCCATGAATCAAAGTCAACTGAAAGACATGTAACAACAACAATCTGATCACATTTATAAACTGCACAGAAATCTGTTACATTTCTAGGTCTAAAGTGTTAACGTAACCTTTAAAGCAGGAATGGATGTTGTTGGTGGCTTTCTGGATGGCGTAGGACTGCAGCTCCTGTTAATCCTCACTGCTGGGTTTGCTGCCTAGGACTGATGGAGTTGAATTCTAACAACATCTGCACAGCTTCCAACTGTCCCAATTTGGCAGGGACAGTTCCAATTAATCCTCTGTTGTCCCCCTTTTCAACTGCTTTTAAAATGTCTCAGTTTCCCTTTCCTGCTCCCAGTTTTTTGTTTTTTTTTTTGACCACAGCTACCTTTAGTTCCTGCAAACTGAGTTTAAAGTGCAAAAATAGTTTCTACTAATGAACTCAGCAGGGAGAAGAGGAGGTGGAATCCTGAACTTCCTAATAGGCTGAGGCGAAAGTGAACAGCTGCAGCTTCTCCTAACTTGTCTCATTAATAACATCTGTTATCTTGACCATGCTCTGCTGTTTCTTGGCCACATTTGTCTTGGTTTTCATCTGTGAAATGTTGGAGGGTATGCATCTGGAGGGTTATACACTGCACATCCCTGGCTTAGTGCCTTTAGATCAGGTCACCTTAGTGCCTCTTCTCTCAGTGTGAAAGGTACCTTCTCTACAGGTTATTTTTGTTCACAGTTGTTTCCTTAGCAACCACCCAAGAAGTCTGTCATGTTTCATGACTAACATGATGGTGAAGAAGCATTCAAGTGAAGCAGGAACTGGGATCAAGGATGACTGCTTGTTTTGATGGGTTTTTAATTTACTCGACTTGGGTATGTTTTGCAATTGGTACACTCAGCTCTAGGTCAAAGGAGTTTTCCCAATGCTGAGGAGTGTCCAGAATGATAGGTACCATTGATTACTTATCTCAGTTGTGTGGTCTGGGAGAGCTTTTATATAGAATAGTAAACATGCTCAAACACAGAAGATTAGAGAGAATCCTTCAAGCTTCTCAAGAATTTCTGAGTGCCAAAACAAAGGCGAGAAGAAGGCTAGACAAATTCTGATGGACACAGAATTGATGAGCAGAGTGATTGCGACTGGGTGGCGGCAGCTTGCCCTACCCATTCTAATAATGGAATTTTTATGGCTTGTACACATTGTATAATGACATTGCACAATGACAACTCTGACTAGGGATCTAGTTACAACATACGTGCCTCTTGACACAGCTAAACATGAAAACATTCTTTATTGTGCATGAAAATATGCCTTCTCTATTCCATTTATCTAACTCTACCTCCAACAGGCACCAGATTAGGTCTGATCTTGGAAACTAAGCAGGGTCAGCACTGGTTAGTACTTGGATGGGAGACTGCTAATGAATTCTAGGTCCTGTAGAATATATTTTAGAGGAAGAAACTGCCAAAACAACACCTGAATATTGCTTGCCTAAGAAAACCTTCTGTAATTCTTGGGGTCACCATAAATTTACAGGCAACTTGAAGGCACATATACACATCTCCAACAATGCTTGGCCTCAGTACTTGATATCATTGGGCAGCAGCCAGAGAACCAGGGCTATGGCATAACCCATAGTAATATCTGACATGGACACCAATTAAGCAATTTTCCATGGTACCCCTGGTGTACTGTTGCTCAAAGGCATCTTGGAGTATTTAAATGATAGCTTGTCAATTGCCAGATGTAAAGCACTGATGTCTTGGTATAGACCAATGTAATAGTAACAGAGAACCACTAACTGAGGGCTCTCTAAAATCTGCAACTGCTCCTAACCTCATCTAGAGTAGCTGTGGGTTCTACTTTATGGATTATAGTCCCCTACTTGACGTGTTATCTGAAGACTGCCTATAGTTGAAGATCTGCCCTGCCCAGTTCTAGTTTAAAATCAAGAATCATAAGAGCGAACAGGGACCTTGAAATTATCTATTAACAATTAGTTCTAGGTTAGTGGACTCAACAATCAAACAGTCAAGGTCACCTGGTCACAACATTCCTTGTTGTGAGGCATATGGTATTTTTATTTGAATTTGAGTGAATTTTTTTGGCAAATATCTTTATCTGTGCTCGGAGGAAGGATGCAGTGCCTGTCTTTTGGCTATGACCAATTTGCTACTCAACCCCCCGTCTTACATGACAACTGCTGAATGGCTGTACCCCATTCTATCAATTAACAAGCATAAATATAGCTACTCTCAAGGCATTTCCAAGATAGGAGTGACAATGCCAGATATTCTTCGTCAATCACTTTAATGTTTGTGTACTATAACCAATTTACCAAAAGTGGTCTTGATTTGTGTGCAGTTTTCCCTCACTATACAGATTGATGATGACATTTATATAGTATTTTTAAAATAAGACAGGAGTGCTACTGAGTGGTCAGTAGAAGCTATGGCTGGAGATTGAGACTCAGCCTGTTCTGGTGGGGTTGCAACCCCCCAATAGTTCAGGTTTGTGACTTGCAAGAGTTTCTTGATCTACCAATGTCTCTAGATTTTCAGGTGAGCAGTTGTGGCAAGACTGTGTTACAGTTAGTGCCAGTTGCGACATTATGATGTAAAATCACATCTAGATGGTTGCAGTGTGCTATGTGTAGGTCCAGTTTTTCAAAACCTGATTTCAATGTTTTAATATATGTTTTAAACTGTTTTGGTGTCATTGGTAGTTCAACTACATTTTAATTATAATCTTTTGCATATTTTCATCCATATTTTATCTCATGTAATTTGTTAGCTGCTGTGCATCCTGATTCTGGGAGATGGTGGAATATAAATAAAAGGAATAAGAAGATGAAAAAGAAGACTATGCTTAAAAGGTGTACACACACTTCAAATGGTACAAACTGTGGCCACTAAACAATATGCATAGTGTTTAGACCATATGGTCCAAATATTGAAGATTTATTCTGTTTGCCAGGTTTAATTCAAGATGTTGCTTTTATTGATTAAAGCTCTCCATGGGTTAATATCCAGTTTGTAAGATCTGTAGGAGAAGCCATTTTGAGGACACTGTCACTTGAAGACCACCTGTCATGCAAACATGAAGAGTCCCCCCCCCCGAGTTGTTCACCCATTGTGTTCTTCCTCCACACCCACACTTTTGTCTTAGCCCTGAACAAATTTTAAGAAGATGTATCTTTTTAATTTGGTCTTTAGATTCCTTTTAGTGGTCTTAATGTATGTTAATGTTCTAAACTGGTTCTACTATTTTTATATGTTTGATGGCATTGTTATGCTTGTTTTGTTTTGATTTGTTGTACACAACCATGTTGAAAATGTGGGAAGCCAATAATTTATTTAGTCATGTTGCAGTTTACATTTTCATTGCCCGTAGGGAATCATTATTGCAGAATGCTCCTGCATAGAAAAAAAAATACTCAAATAAAGAATATAAATATATCAGTGAGAGTAGTACTAACCAACCTTCTTTCAGGCATGCTGCTTTCTACTGATTCCTTTCTTTCTTTCTCTCTCTTTCTCTCTTTCTCTCTTTCTCTCTTTCTTTCTTTCTTTCTTTCTTTCTTTCTTTCTTTCTTTCTGTGAGGGAGCATTCAAGCATGCAGGCATCCACCTGTACCACTTGGAGGTGGAACAGCTCCAGAACATTTTTACTTCAGGAGGTTCTGTTTGTAGAGATCAGCTTTTAAGTATAAAGAATCAAATTTCCACCATCGGCCATGAGATGTGTTTGGCATTAAGAAACATAAGAAGCTTCCTTGTGTCCCTTTGGGGTTCAGTATCATTTGCAAGTCTGCACTGACTAGCAGTGGCTCACCAAGGTTTCACACAGGAGTCTTTTTCAGGCCTACCACCCTGGAGATGCCAGGGTTGAACCAGGAGCCTTTGTCATGCAAAGCATGTGCTCCACCAGAATGCTACAGCCCATCCCATTTAGGGAATGTGTTTGCAACACTACCTAGCCTACAGGTAGAATACACTGCTTATTCTGCCAGTTATATCAGGCTTGTTTTAGAATGCTGAGGAATCAGATAGTGGAGTTACCCAATAGAGCACCTAGCAGCCAAAAACTCTTACTGCAATAAATACAAATTCTGATTCTAGAAATATTTCACTTGTAGGTGGGAGATAGAAAACAGGCTCTCACTGATATGTGGCTGTCAATAGTGGTGTTCTATCTCAGGGAAGAAGCTGGGCCAGTGCAGTTTTGTCTCCCTGTGAGAAAAAAAAAACCTTCCAGAAGGTTTCTTCATTGTTGTTATGTGCCTGCAAGTAATTTCTAATTTAAGGCAAGCCTATCATGGGGTTTTCTGAGGCAGAAAGTGTGTAATATGCCCAATGTCACCCAGTGACTTTCCATGGCTGAGCAGGGAATCGAACCCTGGTCTCCAGGGTTGTAGTCCAACTCTCAAATCACTATACTACTCTGGCTTTCTAAGAACTTCTTTAGCCCAACATTTTCTTTGCACCGTAACTATCCTATTGCTATAGAATACCATAAACAGGATGTGAGTATGGTTGTACCCTCCATTCTGTGTTCTAGAGTACTGTAAACAAAGAAAAGGCTGAGCAAGTCATGAACTGCTTGCAACCCAAGCAACTTTTCATAAATACCACATTGGCATATACCATTGGCTACAGGAGCTCAGCTAACAGGCCACAAGGCCACCAGGCATTTTGCATGGGTGTGGTGGTAAGGGACAGCATAAGGCAAGCTTGTGTCTGTTGGGATAAACCTTCCCTATCCCAGAGAGTTTGTTGGGTTAAGGCTGCCCTTTTTGTGGGTTTCAATGAACTGGGAGGAGGTTTGCTGGCTCCTGTGCTTATTAAGGCTTGGTGGTTCTATTACGTTTTGGTGAGATTGTGTCTGTTGGGGTAAGCTTGATTGTTTGACCTGTGGGAGGCTTGTCAGAACCCTATTTTCTTCTTGGCTGTAAGCCCACAGAAAGTGAGTTAGCGACTTCATTGAGGGTGGAGCTAAGAGTCACTAGCTCACTATATAACTGCTGTTCCAGTCCCTGGAGCTTGGCTACAGGAGCTCATCTAACAGACATTCTCTGTGGGTGTCTAGTGGGGGAGTTTTGAGGGGGAGGTCCAGAGTTCTGCTCCAGGACTACATTTAGGACTACATTTAGGGCACTAAACATGGAAGGGGAGGGAATTGCTGTAATTACCTGGAACAGCTGTGGTATGCATGTGTTCTTACTGAAGGATGTGGGTAGCTACACCTGCAGCAAGTGCAAGTTGGTTGCCCTGTTGGAGGAGAAGGTCCAGAATCTTGAGGCCCATGTAGCCACTTGACAGCATATTAGGGAGCTCTTGGACAGACCAGAGCACACTGCACTGGAGGAAAAAATCAGTCTGCAAACTCAGGAGGTAAACATTTGGAGGAATGTGACACATAGAAGCAGAAGGACCAGAGATTTGTATTTGGAGATACAAAATTGATTTGAAGATCTCTCTCTTCTCAGGGAGGAAGAGGGACAGGAGCAGGAGGAATAGAGTCAGTCTTCAGAGAATATTCAGAGGACCTTGGAAGACTCAGTGGAAGGACTGCCCCTGCCAGTCCCCAAAGGAGGTATGTGGTGGTGGTAAGGGGTTCCTTGCTGAAGGGTATGGAAGCAGTAGTTTGTGGGCCTGTTAAGATGTTTTGTGAGGTGTGTTGTCTCTCTGGGGCAAAGATCCATGATGTAACACAGTGGCTGACAAAACTGGTCAAGCCCACTGACCGTTTTAGGCACAGCCTTCAAGAGATCATAAGGGATTAAAAGGCTCTGGGTAGGAAGCTGAAGGGCCTTAATGCACAGGTTGTCATTTCATCTCTTCTCCAGTTGAAGGACATGGTGCTATAAAAGGAGAGAGAAAAAGGAGAGTTGAATGGCTGACTCTGCAGATGGTGCAGCCAAGATCAGTTTGGCTTCTTGGACCATGGTCCACAGTTTCATAAAGATGGACTTCTGGCAAGGGATGGGTTGCACCTCATAGCAGTTGGCAGAAATCAGAAACCTAATTAGGAGGGCTTTAAAATGAGTCATGGAGGAGAAGGGACAGTATTCTTGAGGACAGGAGTTCATCCAAGTGCTGGAGACAACAGTCCAAATTTTATAGGAAGAATGGACCGCATAATACAGGGACCCAGCAGTGAGAGTGAAAGAAACTTAAATAAGTAGCTAGGTGGACAGACCTATGGTCTCAGATGGCTCTACCCTAATGCACAAAGCATGGGAAATAAACAGGATAAACATGAACCTGTGGCACAGAAAAGTAAATATGATATAATAGGCATCTCTGAAACCTGGTGGGATGAGTCTCATGACTGGAATGTAACAATAGAGGGGTATGACTTATTTCAGAGAAAAAGACCAAGCAGGAAAGGAGGAATAGTAGCGTTTATATGTCAGGGACATTTACATCTGTAAAGAGATCCATGGCTTAAATCCTGGAAGCCAGTTTGAGAGCATCCGGGTAAAAATTAAGAGGGAGAGAAACAACAGTGATGTCATTGTGGGGGTCTACTACAGACATCCAAGCCAGACTGAGAACTTCATTGATGCCTTCTTGGAACAGATGACAAAACATCCAGGAAGGAAAGATATAGTTCTATCGGGGAGATGTCAATTACCCTGATATTTACTGGAACTTTGCAAAGAGCATCAAGTCCAACAAATTTCTCACTTGCCTTGCAGACAATTTCATAGTCCAGAAGGTAGAGGAGGGAACAAGGGAGACAGGTATTTTAGATCTGATCCTAACCAGCAATTATGATCTTGTTAATGGGGTGGAGGTGGTGGGATCCTTAAGTGGAAGTGACCATGTTCTCCTGGAATATCCTGGAATATCCTTTTAAGTATTTTTTTTTTATGATTTTATATCCTTTTAATGTTTTTTAACTGTTCTAAATATTTTTAATGTATATAATGTGTTTAATGTTTGTAATGTGTTTTAATGTGTATTTATTGTTGGAAGCCACCTTGGGTCCCAATTCCCAAGAAAAGCAGCCTACAAATACAATAAAGAAATAAAACATACAGCGGAAGGGGAAGCCAATTGTAGTCAGAAATGCACTCTAGACCTTAAGAAAGCTGATTTCAGCAAACCTAGAGAAATACTGGGAGTGATCCCATGGTCAGGAATACTTAAACAGAAGAGTGTTCACAATGGATGGGAGTTTCTTAAAAGTGAGATATTGAAGGTACAATTTCTGACAGTTCAAATGACGAAATAAAATGAGAGGTGTCTATGGAATCCAGGCTGGATGTCTAAAGAACTTTCAGTGGAGCTAAGATTTTAAGGGACATGTACAAAAAATGGAAAAACAGGGAAATCACCAAAGAGGAATTCAAACAAATAGCCAACGAGTGTAGGGAAAAAGTCAGAACAGCTAAAGTGCAGAATGAGCTCAGGCTTGCTAGAGAGTTTAAAAACAATAAGAAGGGTTTGTGGGTTTTTTTTTCTTTTTTTGGTTATGTCTATAGCAAAAGGAAGAACAAGGAAATAGTAGGGCCTCTGCATGAAGAGGATGATGAAATGCTAGCAGGGGGCAGAACAAAAGGCAGAATTACTGAACACCTTCCTTGCCTCAGTCTCTCCCAAATGGAAAACAATGTTCTGCCTGGGGGAAATGAAGCAGATGATGTGGTAGGAGAAATGCAGCACAGCATAGGTAAAGAGGTCATACAGGAATACCTGACTACTCTTAACGAATTCAGGTTTCCAGGGCCAGTTGAACATCTAACGGTATTGAAAGAACTGGCAGAAGTAATCTCAGAACCCTTGTCAATAATCTTTGAGAATTCCTGTAGAATGGGAAAAGTCCCAGCAGACTGGAGGAGGACAAATATTGTCCCCATTTTAAAAAAGAAGATCCAAACAATCACTGCCCAGTCAGCCTGACATCAATACTGGGAAAGATTCTGGAGCAGATCATTAAACAAGCAGTCTGTAAGCACTTAGAAAGGAATGCCATGATCACTAAAAGTCAACATGGGTTTCTCAAAAACAAGTCATGCCAGAATAATCTTATCTCTTTTTCTGATAGAGGTACTACCTTGGTAGATGAATGGAATGCTGTGGATACAGCATATCTTGACTTCAGTAAGGCTTTTGGCAAGGTTCTCCATGATATTCTTGCAAATAAGCTAGTAAAATGTGGGCTGACCAATGCTACTGTTAGTGTGGATTTGTAACCGGTTAACTGACTGAATCTAAAGGGTGCTCACCAATGGGTTCTCTTCATCTTGGAGAAAAGTGACTAGTGGGGTGCCATAGGTTTCTGTCCCAGGCCCAGTGCTTTTCAATATCTTTATGAATTGGATGAGGGAATAGAAGGCATTCTTATCAAATATGCAGATGACACCAAATTAGGAGGGGTAGCTAACACCACAGAGGACAAGATCAGAATTCAAAATGATTTTAACAGATTAGAGAATTGGGCTAAAACTAACAAAGTTAATTTCAACAGGAAAACATGTAAGGCACCACACCTGGGCAGAAAACATGAGATGCATCCATATAAGAAGGATGACATCTGGCTTGACCACAGGACATGTGAAAGGAATCTAGGATTCTTAGTAGTCCACAAGCTGAACATGAGTCAGCAGTGTAGTGTGGAAGGTAAGAAAGCCAATACAATTCTGGGCTGCATCAACAGGATTATAGTGTCTAGGTCAAGGGAAGTAGTAGTACCACTCTATTCTGTTTTGGTCAGACTCTACCTGGAATACTGTGTGCAGTATTTCTTGTTTTTAAAATTTAAAAAGTGAATATTCTCTTATAGTTTTAGAGAATGATTACTGATATTATTTTTTGGCCTTGAAAATAAAGGCAGGTTCGTCTTCCTGTCGCATGGCGCCCGTGAGCGGTTGTTCGGAATAGCGCTGCACAATTCTGAACCTCCACCTGCTGGTTCCAGCCGGTTCGAGAGCCATCTGAACCAGCTAGACATCCCCTCGGTAAGGGGGATGCGGAAAAGGTGCGAAGGGGATCCAGAAGTCCGGTGCTGAGCTCTCTCTGAAAGGAGAGAGCGGAGGCGTTGTGAAGGATCGTAGGACCGTGACGGAACCTCCAGGGTCGCCGCTTTAGCGGCACAAGCGCCGCTGTCGTCTTTTAAATCAAGAAGACACACAGAGACTACAATTAGCAACCCGATCTGGATTACAATTATTTAAGATCGCAAGAAGTGCAGACCTGCATTCGCTGAAAGTGAGCTGCTTTAGAAAGAGACCCCAAAGGCTGTGAGTTGGACTGAAAGGGCTGACAATTTAAAGCTACAGTAACCGGGTTGGTGAGTGCGAGGCTGGAATTTTCTTTTTCTTTTTTGCTATTTCTTTGGATATAATATGGTTTCTTTTACAAATAATTAAAGAGTTGACTTTTTTGGACTGGACTGGACTGGGATTAACACTGGAGGGTAAAGATTTCAAGTAACTGATTCAGCTTTCTTGCTTAAAGAGACTTTTTTTTTTTTTTCCTTTTAGTTTTGCTTGGCAAAACAGAGAGACTTGTGGATTTATATGCTGTCATAAATACATTCCTCTGGATTAATACTTCTTTTGGGAACTAACTTGGATTTGTGAATTGTTTTCTTGGTTTTTTTGTTGGAAAATGTACTTTGGTGTGGTGGTTTGATGAAGAGGAATCTCCGTGTTTCTTTTAGTTCATCAAGGATTTTTGAAGCTAATTGTTGTCTTTGGCACCTGGATTTTGATTTTGGATCCTTTTCTTAGTGGACAATGGAATTAAATAGAAACTGATTTTAAAAGAAGTAACCTGGCTCTTATCTACGAGTAGACCCACTAATGCCATGGGATTTACAGAGGTATTAGTTATTCTTACTTACAGGTAGACCCACTGATGCCTTGGGATTTACCCAGATGTAAGTGGATCTTACATATGAGGAGACCTATTGATGTCTTGGGATTTACCTTGGTGGAAGTGGCTCTTACCTACGAGTACACTTACGGATGCTTTGGGATTTACCTATGTGTAAGTGGTTCTTTGTTACGAATAGACCTATTGATGCCATGTTTTTAATAAGGCATAAGTTAGAAGCAACTAAAGAACTGAACTTTTGTTTTGGGACTTTTCATGAACATATGTTTTAGAACTTTATAGATTTTTCACATTTAAGAACTTAAGAATTTTATGAACTTTTTATGAACCTTGGAATTGGACGAAATTAGGATACTACAAGACATTAACATTTACAGAATATTGGCTACAGGATTACAGACTGAGCTGAACTGTTCATGTGAAATTGAACTTTTCTGAAGATAAGAGGCTACTGGAACACCCACTCCCACGCAGAGAAGCAGCTGGATTTTATATTCAAGGTCTTGCTAGCTGTTTACTAAGTTGAGAGCAAGCTTCAAAAGCCAGCCTAGAAGAATTGGGAGGCGGGAGTTGGAGTGAACTGGAGTAAGTTTTGTTTTTAAAGGGAAGCTTTTGCACCAAAAACAATTCTTGTATATATTTTTAGAAATAATTACTTTGAAGTATTTGAGCTATAATCTTCAGATTTATATATATGATTTTATTCATTTATTTATCTTTTGAAATTATATTCCTTTTGGATTAATTTAGAGTGCATATAATAAGGTATAGGCTGATATAGACAATATTGCTTTGTATGTTTTTGTGTTTTATTGTATATTTTTCTTAAGAGATTTAAGATGACTTTATAGAATTGACAAGTGCCAGGACAACAAAGATAAAGGTCAAGACTTTTGGAAGAAAAATTCTATTGTCAAGAAAGTACAAATGGAACCAAGAACAAGGAAGGGAACGGTGGCAGCAGCTGCAACAACAACTACCCAGCCAGTAAGGAGAACATCAACAGAGATACCCCAGAAAGATTTAATGTTGCAGATGATGGAGGAACTTAAGAACATTAGAGAGGACATAAGACAGACAGAGAAAGACATCAGACAGGATTTAAAGGAGACAAGAAAAGAGATGAGAACAGATATGAAGCATGAAATCAATAAACTGGGGAAGAAATTTGAAACCTTAACTAAGGATGTTACAAAGATAAAGACTGAGACCATAGAAATAAAGGAACAAGTTACACAAGTACAGACAGAAATGATTGAAGTAAAGGGGAAGCAACAAGAAGAGGAATTCCAGATAACGTTGCAAGAGTTACGATATCGAGAAAGATGTCTCAGATTTAGAGCCTAAATCTGAATCTAGCGGTGAAAATTTATATGAAAAAATGGTTCCGGCTTTGGCAAAATATCTAGACATTGATGAAGATAAGATGGAAGCTTGTATTGACAGAATGTTCAGAGTATCCTCTAGAATAGCGAGAGAAAGAAAATTACCAAGAGATATTATAATAACCTTCACTCGGACAGTTATCAGAGACAAAATATTACAGAGGAGCTATGACGGAACATTTAAGATTGAAGATAAAGATGTAAGAATTTTTAAAGACATACCATATCAAATACTCAAGAAGAGACAGGATTATAAACCTCTGGCCAATCTTTTGATGAAGTTATGGATCAATTACAGATGGGAGAAGACTGAAGGCATTTCTTTTATGTATAAACAGCAGAGATATGGGATTAACGCAGTTTTTAAAGCCAAAGAAATGTTGGAAAGGTTGAAGAGAGATTTACAAAGACCTACAGCTGGAGAGAAAGATGAAGAACAGGAATCGTTGGAAGAAGAAAAAGGAAAAGAGGAAAAAGAACAGATACAAGAAGAAGAGGTGGAAGAAGAAACAGTACAAGAACAAGAATTGGGAGAGGAAGGAGAGTTGGCGGCAGAAAATATACAGGATTAATTGGAAAATTAGGATAAATAATTTTAATATAAAACTGATAAAATGGGGCTAAAAATATACTCCTGGAACATTAAAGGATTTAACTCTGAATATAAAAGAAGACAGATATTTCATCATTTGGAAAAACAAAAATTGGATATAATTTGTTTACAAGAGGTTCGAATAAAAACTCAAGATTTGAAATATGTCAGAAATCTGAAACTGGGTAGCTGCTTTGCAGCTACGATTGATCAGAAGAAAAGTTGGGTATTGATATACGTCAATTCAAGATATGGTGCACAACAAAAATTTCAGGATAATAACGGGCGATATTTGGCGATAGAAGTAAATATGAAACAGGACAAGATATTAATAGTTGGAGTATATGCACCTAATGGAGCTAAAGGAGAACTCTTCCCCAAAATACACAGTGAGATACAGAAATATGTACAAGAAACAGGAAACACAAAAGTTATCGTTCTGGGGGACTTTAATGGAGTTATTTATCCAAAAGTGGACAGAACAGTACAGAAGTTAGTCCCCCAAAACAACGGTAAACTGCCTAAGAGTTTTTTTCCAAATGATGGATGATTTAGATCTTTATGATACATGGAGATATAAAAATGGACAATTAGATGGATATACTTTTTTCTCAGACAGACATAAATCAATGTCTAGGATTGATATGATTTTGACATCTAAGGATTTGATGTTGAAAACAGTGGATATAGACATTCTTCCAAATTTATGTTCGGATCATAATCCGTTGCAAATGAAACTTAAGATTATAGACAGAGAGAGGACATGGAGATTGAATGAAGAGATATTCAAGAGGGAGAAGTACATTAAACAAGCAAAAATAGAATTAAATAATTATTTTAAGGAGAACATGACATCGGAATTACCAATGAAAATAATTTGGGATGCAAGTAAAGCTGTGATGCGAGGAAACTTTATCAGGTGGTCCGCGGAAATCAGGAAATCAGAGAGGAAACAGACTGAAGATTCGATTCTGGGGAAGATGAAAGAACTAGAGAAACAGATGAGGGAAAAACCGATGGACAACAAGATAAGACAACAGATGAAGGTTTGTCAAGCTGAATTAAATCAACTAAATTTGCAGGAAATAGAACAACAGATGCGAAGAGTGAGATATACTTTCTTTGAACAGGCAAATAAACCTTCTAAACTTTTAGCCAGTTTACTTCATAAAAGAAGAGTTAGAAATATTATTACGGAGATTAGAGTCGGTGACAGGAAAACTACAAAACAGGAGGAGATAAAACAGGCTTTTTATAAATATTACATGAAGTTAATGAGTTTGATCTCCTCAACGAAAAAACAAAAAGAAATGGAAGAATATTTGGAAAAAATGAACAAAATGAGATTCACCAAGGAGCAGAAATTGATTCTGAACAAACCCATATCGGTGATGGAGACAGTTGAAGCTATTAGGAATTTGAAGAATGACAAATCTCCTGGACCAGACGGCTTTACTGCAAAATATTACAAAATAATGGAACATGAAGTTTCAATGCCTTTGCAGAATACAACGAATGAGATAAGAAAGGAGGGAATACCCGACACCTGGAAAGAAGCTAATGTGGCTCTAATACCAAAAGAAGGAAGAGACTTAACAGATGTCAAGAATTATAGACCAATTTCATTACTAAACACAGACTATAAAATTTTTGCTGCAATTCTGGCTGAAAGACTTAAAAAGGTTCTTCAAGAAAATATACATGAGGACCAGAATGGCTTCGTACCAAAGAGAATGATGCGAGACAATATTAGGACAGTGCTAAATATAATTGAGTATTATGAAAAACATAATGAAAGAAAATTGGCAGTGATATTTGTGGATGCAGAAAAGGCCTTTGATATGATTAATTGGTCATTCTTGAAGACGGTCATTAAACAGGCGCAAGCCGGAGACAAATTTATCTCTTGGATTGAAGCAGTATACAGTCAACAACAGGCACGATTGATTATTAATGGAGAGAGAACAAAACAGATTGAATTGCATAGGGGAACAAGACAAGGTTGTCCCCTATCTCTGCTGTTATTTATTATGACATTGGAAATACTTAAATAATGCCATAAGGGAAGATAAAGCAATAAGAGGACTTCAGATAAAGAAATATCAGTACAAACTTAAAGCATTTGCAGATGATTTGGTTTTGTTTCTGGATGATCCTCTCAGCAGTATTCAAAGGTTGATGGATATTGTTCAAGAATATGGAGAATTTTCTGGATTCAAGATAAACAAGGAAAAAACAGTGCTTATAACAAAAAACATGAGGGAGAAAGAAGAGAAGGAACTTGAGCATTTAACAGGTTTTAATAAAGGTCAAAAAGCAAAATATCTGGGTGTCTGGATTACAAAAAGAAATAATGAACTATTTCAGAATAATTATGAAAAAAAATGGAAAGAGATAATCAAGGATTTGGAGAAATGGACTAGAATGCGACTATCTTTGATGGGAAGAGTGGCAGTCATAAAAATGAACATACTTCCAAAGATGAATTACCTTTTCTAAAATCTTCGTATTATTACAAATACTAAGCCTTTTATACAATGGAAGAGAGATTTAACTAAATTTATATGGCAAGGGAAAAAAACAAGAATAAAATGGAATATCATGACAGACTCAGTAAGAAGAGGAGGGTTGGGTCTACCGGATTTACAGATATATTTCAAGGCAGCGGCATTTACATGGATAAAAGACTGGATGAATCTTCAAAATACAAGAATGCTGACATTGGAGGGAGCTGATTTAAGGATGGGTTGGCATGCCTATATGTTCTATGGGAAAGCTGCAGTTGACAAAGACTTTGTTCATCATTTTGTAAGAAAATCACTACTTAAAATATGGACTGACTACAAGAATAAGAATATTAGGCAACTACCTACATGGGTCTCCCCTCAAGAAGCCTTCTTTGGAAGATGGTCTGATTCAGATAAGTGGCTGTGTTATGATGACATATTAGAAATGACAAATCTGAATCTTTTTAAGATGAAATCAAGAGAAAAATTGGAATCAGAAGGAATAAAGTTAAACTGGTTCCCTTACAGACAGTTAACTGAGAGATTCCAGATGGATATGAAAACTTATGGGATAGAATAAAAAGAGCAAGGAAGAATGTTGAAGTTACTGCAGGAAAACCCGCCTCATTTACTATCACATGTATACCAGGAGATTTTAAATCAAGAAAGAGAAGATGAGACAGTCAAATCAGCAATGATATTGTGGGCTCAAAATCTCGGACATCCAATTCAATTAGAGCACTGGGAACAGAGCTGGCAACAGACACAAAAATTTACTGCAGCTCAGAACCTAAAAGAGAACTATTATAAGCTTTTTCATAAATGGTACATGACACCAGAAAAATTAAAGAAGATATATAATACGGGAACAGATCAGTGTTGGAAGTGTCAGGAGAATGTTGGAACACTATTTCATACGTGGTGGTCATGTCCTAAGGCTAAAAAATATTGGAATGATATACATAATATGATATATAAAATATTGAGGGTTCAAATTGATAAGAAACCTGAACTGTACTTATTAAATATGACACATGTGTTAGATGGAACTGTTGCAAAGAAATATTGGCGAATAATGCTGTATATGATTACGACAGCCCGTATTGAATATGCAAGGCTATGGAAAACTGAGCAGATACCTACAATAGAGCAATGGTGGGCAACTTTTATTGAAAATCGGAATGCAGATATAGTGTCTCAGATATTAAAAGGAAAATCAGATGATGACATTAACAAAAAATGGCAAATTGTTCTGGAAATGGGTAGGGTGTTGACAGGTAATAATTCTTAATTCATGGTAGTATGAGTAGTTTGTCAGGGATTCCAGGCAGGGAACCCTGGGAAAATGATCAGCCCACTGCAAAGATGTTGCATCATGCCCCAGCTGTGGGTAATTGCAAGGTTGCATAAGAAACGGGGGTCCTGTGCAGATGGTAGAGGGAGGTGTGCAAACCTCTACCTGATTGGTTGTAGATATGTATATAAGAAAGCAATCCCCAGTATGTATTTGTCTGTCGACCAAACCGGTGTCTGGCACAAGCCTTTGTCCGTCTGTTCCATGTTTTGTATATAACGGAACTGTGCTGCAAGATAAAGTGCCTCCTGTTTGGAAGAAACTCCTCTGTGTGTGAGTATCCTTACTGGGGAATAAGGCTGCTGCTGTTGGCTTGCTGAACTCTGGTTTTTCCGCTGCATTTCTGTGGGGCTGAAACTCCTATCATCCCCCAACATAGTTAGAAGTAAAAATCAGTGGAATATCATGGAACATGTAAAGTAGGGTCGAAGAGCAGGATCCATCTTGTATGTTAACAAATGCAATGCGATGCATAATGCTGATATGCCAATGAAATAACACTATTGAAATCCAGAGAGGAGTGGAAGATAGCGGTAATAGTTCGGTAAAATGTACAATGAGAAATGTTGTTTTACACAATGTAATCACAATAAAATTAATTAAAAACGAAAATAAAGGCAGGTTCTCCTTTATGCTTTTGTGATTTTGTTATAGGATCTTCATGCACTTTGTAGAAGAATGCCAGATGGTAAAAATGAAATACACGTGTTTCATTTAAATCTATTGTAGACTTTTATTGTTAAACTCCTGTTAATTGGGTTTGGCTTTGTCTAATAAATTTTAGTTTCTAAAAATTTTTAATGGGAACTATTCTAATTAAGACCAGAAAAACAGATTTATGGTAACTGGTAGGATGATGACGACGGTGGTGATGATGATGATGATTTGTTGCCAGAGATGAACTTTGGGACAGCGAAATATTTGACTTTGGAATTTTGATAAGAAAGTTTGGAAAATGGACCCAAGTAAGAGAAGAGAGAACAAAGAAATAATTAGAACACTTGATGTACTGATCTGTCAAAAGAGAACCAATCTTCAACTGGAGTAAATTCCTAACAGTATCAGTAAAAGAGAATTCATGAGATAGTGGGAAAAGTTTAAACAATATGTGTATAAATGTTGAGAAAGAAAAAGAAGGGGGCATTAATAATTATAATAATAACATTTATAACTTTCTTCCTTTATTTTATTCTTTATTTATGGCATTCTTCCTCTTTTCTTGCTGACAAATATTCTTTTGGGTACAGGGTGTGCTGGACTTCTCTCAGAAGAAGAGAGAAGGCTATCTTTTGTTGCCTTTTTCTAAGATGAGCCTAAATTGTATTTTTTGTCCCAGCTAGAGTAGACCCAATTGAACCAATTTGGTTTACCTATGTGTTGACAAAATACTCAACAATGGATTCAATTAACTTACTGTATCTGGAACTAACCAATGGGATTCTCCTGAATCTGTTTTCTTATGTTGATCAGATGATTAGAGAGCTTTAAAATTATTTCTCTCATCTTTTTTCTTCTATATTTTTTTTGTTTTGTTTTACACTATTTTTATTTTTATCTTGAGATTTCTTAAAAACTCATGTTTTTTTTTATATGCCAAACTTCTTGGCTGCATTGTATCTAGAGATGTTTAACCTCTCAAGGTGGATAGATATTTTAAGAATCTTTGGTGTACAACCCTGCACAAGCTTCCCTCTGGCTAGGCCTATGCAGGATTGACCTAAAGATAAAGGAGGTATTTGAACTGGATTAGTTTAAAATGATTGCTGTAGCAGTTACTCTTTCAGTGGTTCATCTAATCATCATAGGCTGTCCAGTTCTTATGGTTTCCAATTTATAGACATTTTGTATATTATCACAGCATACTCTTAGCATTCTAATGACATACATCCACAACTTTTGCTCCTAAGATAGAGCATCCCTTCTCACAGAGTGGAGCCAAACTGCCCCTTCTTTTTCCAGAGAGCTGCTGATGCCAAAACAAGTGAGAAGGTGACTAGAGTGACGTTTGCAGATCAAATACAGGCTAAAGCTTTTCTGAGGACCTACTTTGTCACAATACAAGCAGCAAAGGCAAATTTATTCTTTGCTTCTACTGTGCCTGCAAGGAACCAGCCAGTGGAGCTATTCTGAGTGGTCAAAAGTGTTTGTTTGTTTTAAACACAAAGAAGAAAATCTAGACCACTTGGCAGCCTGCTGCGAACAACTTTCCAGCACTTTGTCGATAAAATTGCTCAGATTCACTCTGATTTTGATGCTATAATTGATACGGATCCAGTGGATGCAACTTTGGCCCCTGCTTGTCCAGTGACAATAGATACTTTTGCATTTGTGTAACTGGAGGATGTGGACAGGATTACTGAACAGGTGAGAGCCACCGTGTGTAAGTTAGATCCTTGCTCTTTCTGGCTTATTAAAAATGCTAGAAGGGGACTGTCTGAGTGGGTAAAGGAAATGGTTAATACCTTGTTAAAATAAAGTAGGGTTCCAGCTTGCCTGAAGGAGGCTGTTATAAAACCATTATTTTAAAAGACCTCCCTTGATTCCACTATTCTGGGTATGATCAGCCAGTTTCTAACATACTATTTTTGGGGCAAGGACATACCATGTGTGGTAGCCTCCCAGGGATCCAGAAATCCCAGGGATTTCTGGATAAAATGGATTATCCAGAGTTATTTCAATCTCGTTTTAGGCCTGGCTTTGAGATAGAGACAAGCTTTGATCACCTTGGCGGATGACCTACACTAGGTGCTAGACAGGGGAACTATGTACCTGTTGGTTCTGCTGGACCTCTTGGCAGTTTTCAATACCATCAATGGTGATATCTTTCTGGGTTGTCTTGCTTAGATGGGATTTGAGGCCACTGTTTTACAGTGACTCCATACCCTCCTGGAACAGTGAACTGAAAAGGTGGTGCTGGGGGACTCCTGCTCAACCGCTTGGCCATTGACCTGCCCTGTTTGCCAGAGCTTGATTCTGTCCCCCATGCTGTTTAACATATACATGAAACCACTGGGAGAGGTTGTCCAGAGTTTTGAGGTTCAGTGCCATCAGTATGCAGATGATGTCCAGTTCTATTACTCCTTTCCACCATAAGTCAAGGAAGCTGTTTTTGTCCTAAACTGGTGCCTATTATCAGTAATAGATGGAATGAGGATGAACGATTTGCAACTTGATCCAGACAAGGGAGAGGTGCTCCTCGTCTGTTGAAAGGCAGATCAAGGAACAAGGTTTCAGCCTGTGCTGGATGAGGTTAAATTCCCCTGAAGATGCAGGGCCACAGCTTGGGTGGGCTCCTGCATTCAATTCTTAGCCTGGAAGCTCAGATTTCAGTACTGCATAGGAGTACACGTGCACTATTAAAGCCTGTGTGCCAGCTGCACCCATTCGTTGAGATGTTAGACCTGTCCACAGTGATAGATGTCTTTGGCCATTTCAGCACAGTGAGGGCTCTTGCGAGTCATCCCGTTGCAGTCCCAGCAGGGAAGGGAGCATGCTCTCCTCTGCACAGGACCAGCTCCCTGTGGAAGGGAGCATGATGGCCCCATCTCTTCCTTCCACAACACAGCTGGGCATTTCTCAGGCTGCACCTGGGAAGGAAGTGTCACCATCATGCTTCCTGCCCTTCTGCAGGACAGGTAGGTATGGGAGTATCATGCGATCATGGGTGCTAAACAAATTTTATCCATTTAGCGAATACCCCGAAAGCACAACGCATGGGGATGGGATGGCAGCAGGCTGGTTATGACATCATACGGAATCACAGCCAGCCAGCCGCTGCCATCCCGTCTCCATAGCAGGACAGCCCAATCGTGTGGAAATGGCCAAATTTACATCCCGGTTGGATTTCCATAACACGCTGTACATGATGCTGCCTTTGAAGACTGTTTGCAAACTTCAACTGGTCGAAAGAACTGCAGCCAGATAGCTAACTGGGGCTGGCTGCAGGCAACACAGAACTCCCGTGTTTCAACAGCTTCACTAACTGCTGGCCAATTTCTGAGCACAATTCTAAGTGCTGGTTTTGACCTATGAAGCTCTATATGGGTCAGGTCCCAGTTTATTTTTCCCTTATGAACCAGCCCATGCTTTGAGATTTACTGAGGAAGATCTTCTCTATGACCCACTACCCTCATGGGTACACCTGGTGGAAACACAGAAGAAGGCTTGCCCTCACACTGTGGAATTCCCTTCCCAGAGAAGTCAGACTGATACCTTCCCTCCTTTTTTTTTTTTTTAGGCAGGTGTTTGATGATTAACTATATAAGGCTAGTCTCACCCGAACAATGTGCTAGATATTCCTCATTGTTGTGCTGGTGTGTGTATGTGGGTTTAATGATATATGTTTTAATCTGGTTTTAATTTTTTGATTGTTAAATCTTGTTTTAACTTTTGAATCTTATGAGTTTTAACAATATGTTTTTAAACTTGTTGTAAGCAGCTTTGAGTCCAAAATAAGGGAAAAGGTGGAATAGAAGTAATAATAATAATGAGGAGGAGCAGGAGGAGGATAGTGAAGTTGGAAGGTGTGTTAGGAGACTAAGGCTCTTTCCACACAAGATAGCAGAAACGCCTCATGGAGTCATAGGAGCGGAGTTTATGGCTGTGTTTCTGTGACGCGGCATTCCACACCGTCCCGTTACTGCCCAGGCTAGTCCGAGCTTTGGGGATATTAAAAGATATCCCTTGATATCACAATTCGGCTGCACTTCTCTATTCCTCTCCACGTGCTTGTGAGGCCACTGGACAAGCACGTAAACAAGCTCGGCCGTTAATAGCCGTAATATTCAAACTACAATACAGGCAGGCCAGAAATAGCTGACTCACTGCTTTAGGAGACCTCCAGGCAAGTACTCTAATTAAATATGCACGCAACTTACAAAAGAGCCTCTGCACCGCGATGGCAGCGTGATGGGTTAACTATACAATACACAAATACTCTGCGTTTGCATACTGGCTACTCTACTGAGAACTGCTACGATAACTCAATCATTCAGATTCTGACCTTTTGGAGGCTTTGTCTCCAAATCTATTGTTTTCCCCCAAGTACGTCATAGCCTGCAGTCACAATTCTCCTTATAAAAACCCTTGATTCCGAGACCTTCCTCGGATCGCTCCCGAGTTTCCGCCGCTTTGCCTGGCGAGCCTTCCCTCAGCTCCATGTGCTGAGCTACATCGCACCCCAGCCTCGCTCTCTATTTCTCTGGGCTTCAGGACAGGTGAAGTATCACCCAAACCAGCAATCCCTCTAAAAATCCCTCTATATCACTCCAACCTTTATCTTCTTTAGTTATCTTGTATGAGTGTGTCGCATACACTGTTTTGCTTGTATTTAATAAACATCATTTATTATTTCAACTTCCGTGTTCTCCTCAACTCGACCCGACCCCGTAGACATAGGGTTCAAGATCTCGCTACGTTACCCTGCCTCTCGTAACGCTAAGCAGTGCTCTGAGCTAATTTTCCCCACCTTTAATTGAGCACGTTTTGGTGTCCCTCCTGGGACCCTCAGTACACAGGGTAACATATATGACGGAGAATAGCATCATACATTAAGAAAGTATAAGCTGGTACATAAATATATAACTGAGGGCCTTTCTGCACTACACTGTTATAGTGCTATTATTCCATTTTCAACATCTTGTGGAATTCTGGGGTTTGTAGTTTACTGATGCCAAAGTGCTCTCTGGCTGAGAATTCTAAAGGCCCCTCCCTAAACTGCAAACCCCAGGATTCCATAGGATGTTGAAAGTGGAATAATAGCACTATAACAATGTAGTGCAGAAATGCTCTGAGAATGGTAGTCTGTTGAAAGCATTTCAATAAAGGCAACAAGATGAAATATGACAGAGATAAATGTTAAGTCTTCCATTTAGGCACAACAAAATAATAAAAAATAGAATGGGAAAGAACTGGTGGTCTTAGTGGATCACAGGCAGAATAAAAGCCAGTAGTGTGATGCAGAAACTAAGAAAACTAATGCCATCCTTAGCAGAAGCATGACATCCAAGGAAGTAATGATTCTGTTAATGCTGTATTAATTGGAATAGATCTGGAGTACTGTGGCCAGTGTTGGGTCATCCAATTCTAAGAATAGTGACAAGTTAAAATAGCAATAGCAATAGCAGTTACATTTCTATACCTGTTATCACTGCTAAGCACTCCCAAAATGGTTTACAATGTGTTTAGCTAATTGCCCCCAACAAACTGGGTACTCATTTTACTGAACTATGGAAGGCTGGAATGCTGAGTCAACCTGGAGCCCTGAAGCATCGAACTCACAATGTTGTGGCTGCAGTACTGGCATTTAACCACTGTGTCACCAGTGCTCAGAAAAGAGCAACAAGGATGTTTAAGAGCAAAAAAGATGTTAAGGGTCCAAAAACAAACTCTTAAGAGGAATGGTTGAAAAAGCTGGGTATGTTTAACCTAAAGAAGAGAAGATTAAGGGGAGAACCAATAGCAGTATTCTTATATGAAGAAACTGTTATGCAGAAAATGGAGCAGACTTATTTGATGTGTGGAAATTGTAGGGAAACAGACTTCAGCTAAACATTACAGTAAGAACTGTTTAGCTGTGGGAAAACCCAATTCAGGACATGGTAGGTTCTCCTGTGGTAGAGACTTTAAAGCAAAGCCTTCGTGGCTGTCTGTCAGGAATGTTGTAAAAGTACTGCAGACCCCGCACTGAGCAGGGGGTTGGAATGAATGATCTCCAAGGCACTTTCCAACTGCATGATTCTGTAATTTGTGACCCATATACCAACTGCTTTCCAAGATTTTCTTGGTGTGTGGAAAGTGCTGCATGGAAAGGAATATGTGTCTTGGTAATCCATAGTCTTATCCAAGAAAATAAAAAATATATAGAAACCCTTGTTTCCAGGTCTGCTCTTAAGAATCTCTGTGAGATGTATGAACCAGCCCAAGTATGTAGATTAACACACCACATTCTATGCTTCTGTGGAGAAGAAGTAAATCCTAATTTAAAAGTATCCTCCCTGCTTTTCACTTACACTAAAGGATACTTAAATCCAGAAGTCTTAAATCCAGGATGTAAAAACAGAATGATTAAAGATTAGAACAGCAATGGTTGACAGGTATGTCAGTAAACTAATGGTATCTAAAGTGATTGAAATTGCAGAAAGCTGCAGAGAGCTATGTTTTCTTTTTCTGCTAATGGAAGTCAATATGCATAGTCTTGATTTCTCATTAGCTACCTAGGCTGTTTACACGTGAGCCATTGACTGAGCTGAGCAGGGTATTGGCATGATCCAATGTGCAGAGCATTGGTTAATAATCTAATTTCAAACTACTGCTCAGTCCTGGGTGACCTTGGATAAGTCAAGACTGATTTCATGTGTTCATCCTTGACATTCATTAATGGCAGCATCAAGAAGTGGGTAACAGGTATGAATGAACTATCACAGATTGACCACTGAAGAAAAATATTCTGTATCATCTACTGTCAAGTCAAATGCAGTGCTTTTGAGTGAAGCTATCAACACTTTGGCTGAGAGTAAGCAAGTATTCAGTAATCAAAGAAAGAGTCATCATATGGAATACACACAGGGATGAGTAAGTGACAGTTTTCTATTTGTAGAATTGTCAGTAGAATGACCCATATCTCCACCTCTTATTGCTTTCTTTTAAGGCTGTAAAATATAAGGCCTGCAAAGGATACAAGGCTTGTAAAGCATTTTGATCACTAAAAATATCAACAATCTCCTCCTTCCTTCCTGCATAACACATATATAGTCACAATCTCCACTTTTGTTCTGGGATTTTGTCAAAGTCCCTCTGTTGTTAACACCAGCAGCCAGTGATGCTGTGGTACACAAGGGTTCTAATGTTGTTTCCAACAATTTTGCATAGCATATGACATGTCATATGTCAAAATGCTGCAGCCAGAATGCTGACTGGGGACAATCACAGGGAGCATGTAACTCCTTTGTTGAAACAGTTAGTTAGCTAGCAGTTAAATTTCTATACCACTTATCAGTGCTAAGCACTCTCTAAGCGGTTTACAATGTTGTAAGCTAATTGCCCCCAACAAGCTGGGTATTCATTTTACTGACCTACAGGAGGATGGAAGGCTGAGTCAACCTGGAGCCCTGAAGGATCGAACTCACAATGTTGTGGCTGCAGAACCAGCGTTTAGCCATTGCACCACCAGAGTCCCACTGTCAGTTCCTTTCTGGGCACAGTTCAAAGTACTGGTCATGCCCTATAAAGCCATATGTGGCTTCAGTCCAGACTACCTGAAAGACCATATCTCCCTATACAAACCTGCCAGAATCTTAAGACCCACAGGGGAGTGCTTTCTCTCAGTCCCACCCCCACACAGGTCTGTTTGGTGAGGACACAGGGGAGAGCCTTCTGAGAGGCTGCTCTCAGCCTGTGCAATTCTTTTCCACAGGAAGCTTGGCTGCCCCCCTGCTTTCACCAGTAGCAAGTTTTCAATGACCCATAGCTTTCTTATAGGGGGGCATTTTAGTTTTAATTTGTGTATATTTTAAACAATTTTATATTGTTTGTGTTTTAATTTTGTTGTGCTTTCAGCTAATTTTGTTTTGTTGATTGTGAGCCACCTTGGGTGTGACTGGGAGAAAAGCAGCAGATAAATGCAATAAATACATAAATAAAGCAAGGAATTTGCATTTAGTGACATGGGATTAGATGCTGGGCAGTACAAATTAGTATTTGCATCACTACAGCTTAAACCAATTAATACTATCTACCTACCTGGATCATATACCCAGTTAAATAAGTAGTGTTGCCAGAGTGAAAACTCTTGTATCCTTAATGGTTGCATAGAAGAGGGTATTCCAGTAGGTGTTGCTTGTTACCTGGTTATGTGACAATCAACACCTGCTGAAATTCTGTCTTCTATGCAGCCATTAAAGCTACAGGAGCCATCTCTGGTTTTCATTCTGTCAACCTTACTTTTAAGTGATCCTGGCTGACCATACCCTGAAAATGAGGAAAAGCACTTGTCTTAGGTGACAGGCGTTCACTTTTTGATCTTGGAAAGAGCGAAAGAGTATGACAAACATCTAACAGTAACATAGAGAGAGGATGAAAGAAGGAAGAGATTTTTAAAAATTTAAAAAGAGGAAAATGATAGCACTAAACTACAGGAAGAAAGTTCTGCCAAGACACAGATGATGTCAGATTGAAAGATGTGGGGCCCTTATGGTTAAACCTAAACCAAAGCAGCACTTATCTCAGATTTGTATTCTGCACTCCCTTCTTTTGAGAAACAGTGAAGGATGTGCTTACCCCCTTTTCCACATTCCTGAGCATTAGCGTAGGACAGAGAGGATGACTACCTTGCTCCTCATGCTACTACAAACTGGGAAACAGTTTGTCGTGGTCTCGTTGTCATATGACAAAAGAACAACTTCCTTTCACACTGTACACGTATTCAAAAGATCAGAGCAAGCATATGAAGCAGGTTCACTGTGCTCTTTAATAGAGATGTTTGATTAACAATATTCTAGCAAGAATCATAGTTTGACTGGGATACGATAGTGTATTCAGTATAACAGTTAAACCAGCATTCATTATATATTTTTATCAGCATTGAGTAGGAAATGAAGTAGGATTTTCTACTGAATTGAGGGTAGATGAGGATGAATACCCACGCACTTATCTGCTATTCACCTATCTGTTCTTAATTTACAGGAGGCACGTGTGATGTGGGGATCCTAGCTTGAAAGTATGGTCTTAGGGGGGAAAAAATCATTGGCTTTTTCTATGGCACTAGCTTCTTTCTCAGTGTGATGGATGGAGAATGTCAAACATGTTAATGACTTGTATACACTCAAATGAATATGCTTCCATGAATACAAAACTGCAGAAAACATTAGAATGAGATAAACATATGGAAAACAAAGGGGAAAGGATATTTCTGGAGAAAAATGAAGAGAGATTTAGAGAGCAGAAGGTAAGGCTGGTTTCTGACAAATGCTTCTATTTTGTCTGCAGATCTATATATAAATGTTTCTCTGCATGGAAATTCAACTGAAAAGACGGCATGGAAATTAGAGTATAGTCTGCAACCTCATAACTATGTAGGATTTACTGCTACTTTGGTGTGGTAGAAGTAGTGTGTTAGACTTTTGAGGGGGGACACTGGGAATGAAATCTCTTGGTCAGCCTGGAAGCTGACTGGTTGGCCTGGAACAAAGTCATTTCACATGAAGGCTGATTATTAGTTATTGTAATGACAGGACAGGACAGGTCCACAGACAGTGCCCTGAACAAGCTGGAGGGAAAGCAGGATGTTGGTGTAATGAACTCACTAATGAACATGTTAATTGACCCTTCAGCTTAGGATTTATCTTTCATAGATTTCTGTGTGAGCCTGTCTCCATTTTAGGAGAAACAGACAAGTGGAACTTGAATCAGTTACATTGTATTGCTGGTACCAGCCACCAGCATTCAGGAAGTGGTGCTGTCCAACTGGTATTTTCAAAGTGAAGTCTCCAGGCAGGATGCCCGGCGGAGGTAGAAGTGCCTCCTTTCCTGCCTTTCTGGCCTATGAACAATTAGCACTGGGAAAAAACGAGCATCATGATAAGTAGGAGGATTTTCGTTGATGGCCAGTTGGCTAGAGTGGGAGCAGCACTGTTCATCCTGGCAGCCACGGTCAGCGATGCTACTGCTGTGACTCCTCCAGAGGCCTGTCCTGTGAGAGCCATGAATACGGCACAAGGAGAAGTGACTGGTGTTGAGAGAGAGCTGTGAATTTCCACTGCAGCTGTGGAAAGCGTGGCGAGAAAAGATGGAGGAGGTACTAGAGGCATGATGGCAATGCTCACAACCACTAGTAATTTCACTGTATCTGCACATAGAGTAGCCATTGCATATGGGAGAACTTGTCAGGTCCATGAGCATGGCCTCTGAATAGCTGGGAATGAGTTGGCGATTGGTGCAGATGTGCCACTCAAGTTCAGTGCTGTCTTGAGTGCTAACCCTGGGTATGCGATATCTGTACAAGGGCTCCTCTGCCACAGCGGGCACTCTGTACTCCACCCCAAGGAGCTTCTCCACATGGTAGTGTACATATGCAGTCCGATACTCTATAAAAACTCTCAGTGGCCATGAGATCATCATCAGTGCAGCTACCCAGAAAGCATAGTGGGAGATGTACCACGGGAGATGATCTGGGTCCCCATAGGCCATCATGAGTTCCTTGAAATCTATGTTTTTGAGTTTCATTCCTTCTCTCACCTCCATGTAGTCATCCAGCCCTTCAATCTCTGTGAAGAAATGAGCTCTCTGTGTCAGGTAAGAATTCTCAGACTCTGTGTTGGCAAAACTGAAACACTTAGTGAACTTTAATTTTGTGGCTGAATACCACTCCAGGCCCATGAGCTCCTTAGAGATGTCCTTGAATCCACAGTGGGAATAGTCAAATTCAGCTTCAGCCACGTGGGTGTTGACTCTTTCATGGTAGACCTGGGTGGTTGTATAAGCATCCCCATTACGATATCGAGTCACCTGCCGGGTTCGTCGGACAAAGTGGTAGCTTATGGCTTTCCACCATATACATGGTGTGGCCTGCTTCATTCTGGCAATTCGGTCATAGACACTCTCCACATCAGCTTTGTACTGAAGTTCACTTTTGGCCCGGCAGTGCCAACACTCTACCAAGTAAACCACATAGAGCATTGTGAGAAAAGCTAATGGAATATACACATAGCCATCAGAGCAAGGACTGTCATGGTAGGTCATAGATTTGCCTTTGAAAGAGGTATCAAAACTCAGCTTAGTGACCTGAGTGAGTTGACACCAAGCAACAGCCCCCAGGCAGCCATACATAAGAATGGAGAGGAGGAGACACTTCCAGTGGGACTCTCTGCACATGGAGGAACTCAAAGACTGCTTGACTGGTCTCTGCTGAGAATCAGACAGGAAAAAGTGTGGTTGGGGCGGGGGGAGAGGGGAGGAAGGAGAGGGGGGAGAGAGAGAGAGATTCTTGTGAGATCACTTAAAGTATTACATACAGTCTCACACAGGAGCTGAAGATGCAGTGTGGTTCAACACCCAAAATTCCTTAGGCCTGCTCATTGTCTTCTGGTGCAGTGCTGAACAAGAGCAAATTTGTGAGCTAAAAATCACAGCAAACTGAAGTTAAGACTTCTGGACTGCTACTGATATTAGCATTTTGAAATCACAAAGCTGCATGTTTGTTGACCTGTCAAGGATTCTTGGCACCTAAGTATCTGACTGGATAGTAGGCATGTCTTTATGTCTTTCTAGTAGTTATCCCCAACTCAGTGTCCTGTAAATGTTCATCATGAACGTATGCCCCTCCAGACTGGTGTTGGACTCCTGCTTTAATTAGCCCCACCAGCACCGCAGCCCAATCTGGAGAGACACAGGAATGAAGAATTCCAGAAGGAAAAAAAAAGACAACAACCCTACACATAGAAAATTAGCATGTCAGAAACAATGCTAAATGTGACCTACATCACTAGCATTCACTTTCCCAAGAAACTGTTTTCTCCTATGAAAGAGCATTCAGTCATGTGAAATTCACCAGCATTCTGAAGTGATACACAGTTGAGTCCCAGGCTTGTTAGCTCCATAAGAACCATGACATATCCTAACATGCGTCTTCCTTTCCTTAAAATCCACTTCCCCTGAATGTTAAGCACACCTCGTAGTACATCCCCATCCAGATACCCAGTCAGCAGCAGACACATAAGGAAGGGGGAACGAGCAAATATTAGAATATTACTGTTAGTCATACCAACACAGTTCAGCTGCCTTATGCTGACTATTGTCTACCCCTTCCACTGACAACTTCTGCTGCTACTAATAGAGAAGAAGCTGTGTAAAGTCAATGGATGAAACTGAGCACTGGTTAGACTGTGGTTTTTCCTAGATATGGGAAAGTCACAGTTTAAACCTAGGACCTTTTGCATTCAGGCCATGTGCTCTGCTTCTCAGCTATAGCCCTCCCCTTCATACATTATTCCATGGATTGTGCCATGCAAGGGTCACGCTTACTAAACAACTGACCCTCAACCAGTTTATGATGGATCTAGTGCATGATAATATGGTATCAGAACTGGATGTAAATCCACTATTGCAAAACTAAAAATTTAGTCACCAACCCTAGAAGCTGATTTTGTGCTGAAAATTCACTCGTTATGTCTGGATTCTCTCCTGTGTCTCCATCACCTAGAGCAGATGTGCACAACTTGGCAGTAGGTAAGGGCCGAAATTAAATAGGCTAAACTTCTTTGGGCCACGGATAGGTTTTTAGCACCTCACTTTCCAAGTAAAGTTATAATAATGGTATAATAATGTTTTTCATTTGCAAAATAAATTATAATATAATTAGTGATTAAACTATTTTGCAAATAAAATAAACCATATTATAAAAAAGGGAAATTAGGGAAGTTTTTCCAAATGTTTGCGTGAAACATCTTTTCCTGCAGTTTGAAGCCACCTCTGTGTCCTAGGGCTTTTCCAGACTACACTGTTATAGTGCTATTATTCCACTTTCAACAGCCCATGGAATTTTGGGGTTTGTAGTTTCCTGAGAATTCTAAATACCCCTCCCTAAACTGCAAATACCAGGATTCCACAAGATGATGAAAGTGGAATAATAGTACTATAACAGAGTAGTGAGGAAAGGCCCCTAATCTCTTAAGCAGCAGAAAACAAGCTTGTTCCATCTTTTACATGACATTCTTTCAAATAAGAGCTTTACAAAAGTTCCTTTTAGTGAACTACAACCTCCCAAAATCCCAGGTAGCATGATTACTGAGTGGGCATTTCTGGGAGTTGATAGTCTTAAAAAACAATGCTTTTGAACTCTGGGTAAACTTTTATCTCACCAGAGTAGACTCAGTGAATTATTGCTGTTGTGTGCCTTGGAGTCGTTTCCAACTTATGACGACCTAAAGCAAACGTATCACTGGATTTTCTGGGGATGAGAATGTGTGATCTGGTCATGGCCACCCAGTGGCTTTCCATGGCTGAAAAGTTCAAATCTTGTTTCTGCTACAAACTCACCTGGCAATCTTAGGGAAACCTCCTTCCTTAAATTTCCACCACCACCACCAATATACAACATAGGTAATGACAACACTGGCCATTTCTGGCTTGCAGTGTTATAGTGCTATTATTCCACTTTCAACATCCTGTGGAATTCTGGAGTTTGTGGTTTCCTGAGGCCAAAGAGCTCTCTGGCTGAGAATTGTAAAGGCTCCTCCCTAAACTGCAAATCACAGGATTCCATAGGATGTTGAAAGTGGAATAAGAGCACTGTAACAGTATAGGGCAGAAATGGCCACTGTCTTGACCTGTTGTTAGGATGACTGAGATAATGCAGATGTGGCAAGTTGTGATTATACAAAACTGGTAAATTATTAGAAAGACAAAGAAAGCAATGGCTTAAGAAATGTAGCAGTGTATAATTTGCAAAAGATCAAAGGGGAGGGGAACAATTTGAGGTGGCAGAAAAAAATATTATTTATGAGGAAGGGGGAAGAAAATAGATTTGGAGGATAAACAAGGGGAATTCCAGATAGTGTGTGTGTGTGGGGGGGTTGGAATATATGAGAGTGCATGCCAGAATAGACCTAAATTGCATTTTAAAATGCAATCTTTAAATGCAATTTAATTTTTTCCAATGCAAGTTAGGAGGGATGGGGGTAAATGAGGACATTGACCTGTAATAAGCTGCTTCCTCCAGAGGGTCCCAATTTGCCATGTAACAGTCCATGTTGGCTTGCTGAGGGAGGAGGAGACCACCTCCTTTCTTGCCCCCTCCAGCCCCAGCTAGTCTTCTCCTTTTATGGGCACTTCTGCCTCCACCACTCATCCAAGGGAAACAGACGGAGAAGAAGCAACTGCCACCATCTTGCACAAAGGCAGTATCAGCTCAGCTCTCTGTTGCCCCCTGGAGGGAAGGAGGAGGGAATGGCTCAGCTGGGTTCATTCAAAACCATCAGCAACCTAATTGCTGCAACTTTTTTCAGCTCTTGCACTCATGAGCGATGCGGGCCACACAAAATCCTTTGGTGGGCTGCATGTTGTGCAGGCCTGACCTAGAGTTGTTGTTTTTTTTAAACAAACTGATGCCAGTTGTGAATTACTTGGTGAACTCTTTACCATTCTAGGCAATGCATGATGGAGACTGGTTTCCCATTAGCTTATTTTGCATAGCAGTGGGAAGGTTAGCTTAATTCCTGAAAAAAATGGGTCACAGCTTAACCCTGCCTTGAAGTCACACATATTGTTTTAGGAGTACTTTATTTCAGATTATGCAGGAATTATTTATTTTTTACTCAATCTCTGGAAGGCTTGCAGAATAAAATTAAAAATTAAAAACATCACAATGCAATTCAGATAAAATGAAATGGAGCACATAATTGAACCAATGAAGATTTTACAGATATCAACTCCAGGTAGCCCCAAGTTTTCTTCATTTCAATCGCCCAATTAAGAAAAGCCAGATTGTTGTTGTTGTCACTCAGGCATTGGGAGGCAGAAACTGATACTATTGTGCTTCATATCACTCAGTGATCTTCCAGGTGAGCCCAATCTACTTTCTGCCCACATCTGGTTTAGAGAACCTGAGGGCTAAATACTGATTGCACTGATAGGCACTCAGAATTACTCCGCCCTGTATTAGAATTAGTACTGAACCAGATGAGTTGAGATTTTGTGCAATGCTAAGCAATATTTTAGTTTGTAATCTGAAGCATGTATGTATCTAGAACATGTATATAGTTCTTTTTCTGTTTTCTTGGTAATGTTATAGCTTCATGACTGATATATTAAGGACTTGTTTATTACTATATTTGATGACTGAGCCACTTAAACCAGTTTTGGTTGACTGGAACCAAGTGTCTACAACCAAGTGTCTAATCTCTCCTAGACCTCTGATTCAAAATGTTGGGGATCAAACCTGCAATGTTATGCAGGGCTGTGATGTGCCCGTTCAGTCTCACATAGCCTTTCTACTCTTCAAGATTTGGCACTGAGAATCTTTTCAATCTGTCTATTAAGCCAGTGGCCATGACTGGTGTTGAACCAGCCTTTGTAATGGCATACCCAAAGGTTCCTGTTGGCAGTTCCACAGATCTTATAGCTTCTCCCTCTCAAACAGGCAAATAAAATTGTTCTTCTGAGGACAGACTTTGTTAATTAGCTTTGGATTTTAATGCTGACTCTGTGTTTTTTATTTACTCTTTCTCTTTTATATTTTTCATATAAAATTATGTGTGCATGCATGTGTGCATGCATTCTGCACTTTGCCTCGTGAATCCCAGTCAAAAAGGATATACGCAAATAAATAGAAGCATATACTCCGTCACTATCTTCTGATGTACTTAGCAGGAAACCCAAAGTAACATTCCCCCAATCTAGCATCTCATATGAAAATGCTAAAGAAATATTTTCAGCCTGCAAATCTCAAATAATCCAACAATAGCTGCTGAATGAGTTAATCACTTGTGCTCAGTACAGGTTTAAAATCCATCCTCTGCTCCAGTGGAAAAAAAAATATGCAGAAACTCACCCAGACATTAAAATGGAAACCCATTATTATTCCACATGTTTACCTACTTACATCCAGCTCCATGGGCACAGGAGAACCCCATAAATACAGGATCTCCATACACATGTGAAAGCTGGCAAATAAAGACGTCAAATCTGTATTTGGGCAGCCCCCCAAACAATCTTGGCTGAGACAGAAAAGCAACTCTAAAAATTATGTACAAAGAAATCCTTTGGAAACCTCCCAAAGTCTTTACGTTGCATCTATTCACAGTAATGTTAAATGAGTATTGGGGTCATTGCCAACCACATTTGCCAGAGGCATAGCTTTTAAAAAGATATTTCCTTTTCTGTGCTAAGTCAACAGTGCCATTAATGCCATGTGCCATTATTGTAAGGGAGGAGTTCCAAGAACATTCATGGGGCAGTTTTCTGTTTGTCAGACCAGCTCTTGATAATTAGAATATTTTTTAGTTTTTAAATTATCTTTTTTCAAAGAATAGCATGCTTTACAGTTACCACAATGGCTGGAATTTATCCTTAGCCACATTTATAAAGCAGTTACTACTCTTAGTAGAATATATATCAATTTAAAAGTCCTTTATCTGTCACAATTATTTGCCACAGGAAAAGTGTTTTCAGAAGGATTACTACATGCTAATGTGAAGGAACAACAAATGAATCAGCTGTTCCCAAATCTTATAAAGCACTTTCTGAGAACAACTCATTAAAAGTTAATTAATATGTTAATAAAATCACTTTCACTTGCATCACTTATTTGTTTACTACTTATGGTGTGAAATCTTTTGGTGCAACACATTGTTTAGGTAGATTGTTTAAACTGTCATTGTGGCTACAATATGTACAAGAGCCCCACAACTGGCAGAGTTTGAACTAAAATTTCTGGCACCACTGTTATGCACATGCTGCAAAGTTGGCAACCGAACTCAAAATTTGATGTACATGATTTAGCATGTTTAAAAAAGCCATGCCCAATTAAGTAACTGTTCTATCCAAGAAACACCTGTAAAGGTAAGCATACATTCGTTTGTAGCTTATAACATTAAAGTTCCAGATTGCTTGCACAACTCTAGGTTCTCATTGTCATTATACAGAGTTTGAAAAGACCTGTCAAATGTGTTCAAGATCAAGAACAGGAAAGAATCTGCTTCACTGCACTCCATACTACTGCTTGTATGTGCACGTCTTGCTGAAATGCAGCTATACATACAAAATAGAATTAACAGGATCTCAATTTACGTTGAGGTTGCACTTCTGGGTTAATGATGTAATTTGAGATTGACATAAATGAGGGAGCCAGTTCCACAGAGAAGCACTGGAGACCAGGGGATAGGTTCTAACAGGAAAAAAAAAGTAGTCACAAAGTTAACAATTTTACTCAAACCACCATCAATTTTAAAGAGGTTTAAAGCATAAAAAAGAAGTTATTTTTTCCAGACTAGAGAAACCCCTCCTTTCCATACAATAGGATTCCATGTGCTCACTTATTACTTAAGCAGACAAAGGAACGGTCTTTAAACTGCACCAAAACAGCAAGATTCCAGCTTCTTCCTCTCATGCTTCCAATTGTTGCATGATTCCAGTTACTTTCTGCCCCTTATGCCTCCCTTCTAAACAGGTGAAAGAAATCCATACCCTGTGACATTTTACAGCTGAAAACTGGGACATGTGTACAGGGCCGCATTACAGTTTTCGTAGACCCTAGGTATTGTTTTATTCAACTCCTTGCCTTGCCTCAACATACCACTAGGGATGAAAATATAAAATATCTTTATTTTGAAATTTTGTTTCCCTTCCCAATTCCTATAATTGCTTTTTGTTAATCCTGTTTTTGTAGGCCCTCTAATTTTCTTTCTCCCCCCCAATAATATTTATTAGTTGTACAAATATTTCCATTTTTATACAAGAATTTATATACACATATATTTTAGAATAAAAAAATATACAATGCAATATTCTATGTCCTAGGTATCTAATTTGTACATTTTCCATCTAATCTTATTGCTGTTAGATTTACATTTTAACAAACATCCTACGTTCCATTATTTATTATAAGAAAATAATTATTTAAGAGATAAGAAAATAAGTAGAATCTTCCTTTCTGGAACTCTTATTCTATATCTAATGGCCATTTCTGCACTAGACTGTTATAGTGCTATTATTCCACTTTCAACATCCTATAGAATCCTGGGGTTTGCAATTTAGGGAGGGGCCTCTGAAAGGGGAATAACAGCACTGTAACAGTCTAGTGCGGAAATGGCCTTTGTGTCTTCTCCTTGACTTCCCCACCACCTTTGACTTGGTAATGCAATATACTATTTGTTTTTCATTTCATTTTCTGTACCCAAATATAACAACCAAAAGTACTTATATTCTTATATACTTGTATTAACTAACCTATTACTTTTGTCATCTTTCTCCTTCTCTCTTTCCCCCTTTTTAAAGTCATGAATGTAGGCCCTAGCAACTGTGCCTAAGGTGCCTAATGAATAAGGTGTCCTTGCATGTGTGACCAAATAGCAGAGTGTGGTAAAGATAGCAAAAGTTATGAAGGAAGAAGAACACACAAGCTAGGAGAGGTTGCAGCAATTTGCTTTTACTAGAGCCTACTGGAAAGGGTAAGATTCCCTCCCTTTTCCCCCTCCCCAATTCCAGTTAACTTTTGCACTTTGAACTCAGTTTGCATCTATGGTAGTAAGCCAAGGACAAAGAGGAAAGGTGGAAGGAGGGGAGAGAAGCTGGGACAATTTAAAAGCAGTTGAAAAAGTGGGACAACAGAGGACTAATCACAATGTTCCTTACCAACTGAGGATGGTGGGAGGGTTTGGAAACCCCTTCCTCCAAACCATGGCAAGATTTGAGTTTCTTCCTCTCCCTCATTCACCACCTTCTAAGGAAGCAAAGGAAACCCCTTACTCCCAGTAAAAACATAACTACAGTTGCTTTCTCTGCCTCTCCACTTTCCCAATTTAGGCAGATAAAGGATCTGTTTTTCTTGTCACTCAAAAAATCCATGCCAAAACTTTATACAACTTCACTGTCTTATCTCACTCTCCCAACCTTGCCAAAGTGCTTTGTGCCTTGCGGGTGAAACTCATCTATTCGTTTATTTATAGATAAATATTGTAAATTTGAAACGTTGCAAATTGGGGCAACACAAAGTTTGCCTGTGGTAAATACCTGTTATTTTATTACCCTATGGTACTTCTAGAATAAAAAATTGACCAGTTTTCCATATATTTTTGAAGATCAAGTTTCGTATGATTTTTTTGAAAAAATCAACGAACAAACAAAAACAACTCCAACCTTTAAAATGCAACATAAATTCCAGTTAAGATGAGAGAGGGAATTGAGTAGTTTGAGTTGTTTAATGATTTAGAATTCACTGAGAAGTGTCAATTCTACCTAAATTCAATTAGACATCAAAACTGGGAGGAAATTAAACATCTTTGCCAACATTCTGGAAAATGATGTGCTCTTAAACATTATAGGGAAGAAAAACTCTAAGCCTATCATGAGGAGGCTTGGTTGCTGTGGAGGGAAGCTGAAACTGAAGAAGCCTGAGTTCCTGGGACTGTTGTTGGGCTCCTCCCTCCTGCAAGCATTGTTAAGGCAGGCATCTTGCTAAAGGTGTGAGCTGAAGAGAGCGAGCACAAAGTCAGCTTTGGCCATTTCCGCACTAGGGTGTTACAGCGCTATTATTCCTATTATTCAACATCCTCTGGAATCCTGGGGTTTGCAGTTTAGGGAGGGGCCTGAGGCCTTTGGCTAAGTTCTGGGAGTTCTTCAGGCGAAACTGAACCGTATGTTTGTTTATGATAGTTTGCTTGTTCTGTATTTCTTGTCAGCCAAATATATGATCAGAAAATACAAAGGGTGCAATCAGTCATAATAGCCAGAAGGAGGTATTCCAGCGGAGGTAGAACCAGCCAATGGAGGAGTGTTACCCCCAAAAGTGGGTGACTCAGGGATCTGCCCACAATGCCAATGCCTCCATAAAAATGTGGGGAATTATAGCTCAAAGGAGAGGCCTGAGAGAGGGGTGTAACCACTGAATCTTTTCACCTGCGTATACCAGGAATAACTGTGAGACACTGGTTGAAGATCAAATCAAAAATTTTGATGCAACAGAATCAACAGAATCTCCATCTCTACAAATTGGAAAATCTCCCAGAGCATTCAGGAACCCTTTTGGATCCATTAATCTCTGGGGGTGACAAGCCCATTGCCCCTGCGGAGGTTAGTAGTCTGAGCTAATCTAAACCCTATCAGGTAGTGGTCTGTCAATGACAACAGGGTTCTTTCAAACCCCGCTACCCCCAAATCACCATCATTCAGACCAGCAAAAACGAGATCAAGAGTGTGACCTGCTACATGCATAGGGCCATGGTTGTTACAGAATCCATGAAATCCTGAGCTGATCCTGATGAAGCTGGATGTTAAACAGCATGGATGGTAAAATGCCCTAAGACAATTTGATCAAGTTGACACCCCCTTCTTCAGTTAACCAGGGTTCAGTTGTGCATGCAAGGTCCTGGATCATACAGCTCTTCCCAGACACTGATCTGCTGTTCAGCAGCAGTACTTTGTGGTTTGATGAGGTTCTACTAGAGAACCCAGGAATCTGTGAGTTGGATAGTGAATTCTGCCACCACACTTCTCACATTCTGCCTCACCTACATATATTTTACTTTGCTTTTCAAGTTAACCATAATGTCTTGGCCTTGCAGTAACAGATCCTATGAAAGCACTGGAGAAAATACTTTCTGCATATTGGTATTTTTCTGCTCTGAAAGAATTTCAGAAGTAAGAGAACTGAGCTTCTTCCTTAAGCACTCTATCTCTGGAATAATAATCACTGTTGATAGTGTGAAACAAATAAATTTGGGCTCATACCCAAGTATTCCAGCCCCTGGCTGTGCTCAACTTCAACAATGACAGCAGGAAAAAAGAGTTTCTAGAAGCAGTTGTTTGTTCTTTCCTCAGACCATCAGGTATTCTTGTTGCTGTTACAGCTGCTGCTCTGGTCAGATAAGACGGATACTTGTTGTAACGTGTAAATAAACAACCACAATGGCCTCTAAAACACCATATTGGACATCCACTGACAGGTGAATAATACCGTATGTAAATTAAAATTAAACTATGTAAACCATACTCCTGAAGAGGACTGATAACTGCTGGCTCTCATTAGGGATAGGATAGAAGGATAGAAATTACCTCTTAGTACATAAGGTAACTATTTATTTTAGTATGAAGTACAGCTGAGGCCTGGAACTTCTAACTGCAGCCAACTAACTTTATCATCACAACAACAAGGGGTTCTTCTTATGCTGCTTCTGGAAGCCAGGTGGCTTCTCCTGTAAAACTCATAGTACAGGTTCCTCATAGTACTGTTGTCTGCGTGTTACCCCAGTACCAATGACTGCCAGCCTCCAGAACCCTCAGAGGCAATGGATACCAGAGCCACGGGTTGCAGGAATGAAGTCTTTCCCTCAGCTGATGTTGCTGCCACACTAGGTCAACAGCAGTGGCAATCAGGCTCTGGAACTCCCTTCCTACAGAGTCTAGACTGGTCCCCTCGTGGTATTCTTCTGGCAGCAGATGAAGGTGCTTTTTTGTTTCAACAAGCCTTTGGGCATGGGGGAAGCACTTTTAAGAGTGGGCTGTATTGTGTGCTGTTTGACACTTTTTAACAGTTATGTTTTAAAATTGCTTTAAATTATATCAACAGCTTTTGATAGTATCGTACTTAACTTTCTGTGTTTTTAGTGATGTGAGGTTTTATCTATGTCTGTTTTAATTAAACTACCCTGAGTTCCAGGGCTGGAGGGAAAGAAAGGAAATAAATCCTGCCTTGTCCTATAATAATATAATCAGGGAACTAGACCACTCCAGACCCACCCTACAATAGCCTACTGAGCTTATGCACAGCAGCAAGAGGGATTCTATAGTCTTTGTGACATAAAGGGCTTCCTTGCCTAATGCTGTAGCTTATGGCTCTGCTCCTTCTCAATTATTCTGGCCAATAAAAGAACTGGCAGGGAGAAGGTGCTCTTCATAGTCCTCTCTCTACAACCCACCAGTCTATCCTGCAGTCACTGTTCCTGTGGGTATAGAATGATTGTTTCTTTCACTTAGACATGCAAGAGAATCAAAAGGTGAAAGAACAGCCTATACCAGTTCATAATGCAGGTGGTGGGTATCATTTTAATGCTCCATTACATGAGGAATCCCATGTAAATACATACATACAATCACATCAGAGAGAGAAAAGTGTTTTAGCCCAGGTCTCTCCCTGTTATATCATTTTACAACTTTTATATGTTTATCTTACAGGGAACTGTTCAGAATAGTGATTCTTCACTAGTTAGATTGACAGGACTTCTCAGATGTGAGGTGGGGAGGAGAGCAATTTGCCCCTGCAGAACAACACCTCTCCTCCGATGTATGATCTTGTGCACAAAACCGGTCTAGTTGCATTATTCATAAGAGCCCCACATTCACAGGACCTTCTAGAGAATAACAGCATGAACCACCACAGCTGGTTCTCTATTATGTGTCTTCAAGCTGATTACAACTTATGACAACCCTACCATAGGGTTTGACAGATTTATATAAAGGAGGTTTGTCATTTCCTTACTCTAAGCCTGAGAAGATGTGACTTGCCCAAGTTCACCCAATAGGTTTCCATGGCTGTGCAGAGATTTGAACGCTGGTCTCTCCAAGTTCTAGCCCAGCACTCAAACTGCTATATATGGGCATTCTTGGAAATGGGTGGCAGTCTCTTCTCTTGCTCCAGGGCCCTGCTGTGTGGGTAGATTCATCCATTTGTAGTTGTTTCGAATCCTGGGGCCTTTCACAGTATACAATTATACAACTACATTTCCACTTGAACTGCCATGGCTGCATTCTGTGGAATGTTGATTTTTGTAGTTTGGTGAGGCACTAGAGCCCCCTGGTTGAGAATTCTAAATATCTCTACTTCCTAAATTACAAACTCCAGGATTACATAGAATGAAACCTTGGCAGTTAAGATGGAATCATAGCACTATAACTGTGTAGTGTGAAAGAGCCCATGGTCTTTGTGTACGTTTTATTCTTGCTTTCCTACAGCAGCATTCCTTGTTTAGGTAACATTCCAGATGTTTGGATTATAATTCTCATCAGCCCCACCAGCACTAATGGACAAGGATGACAGGATTTATCGACTAAAACACCTGGGGGGCACTGGGTTGTGGGGGGGTGTGATGAACCCTGGGGGGGCTTACCAACAAAAACATGCTCGCAACCCAGAGGGTTCAAATTGATTGGCTGGTGCAAATGGAACCCCAGGCTAGGCAGAAGGAGGGGCTAGATGCGGGGAGTGAGCAACAGAAATTTAACTGAAAACAGAAAATTGAGAGATTGAGATGAGAGTGGATGAAGAGACTTGAGTGTTGAGGGTGAGAGAAGTGTGGGTTTGGAGTTGAGAGACAGAGAGAGAAGTGTTGTGCTAGTTCATGAATACTTACTTACCAAATATCTATTACCTTGACAGTGTGTTAAATAAAGATTTGTTTATGTTTTTATAAAGTGTAGTCTCAAGAGAGTGTTGTTGCGCTGTACTGAGTTACACATGCTACCGTCAGTACCATAGTCATTGGAGAGATAAATCACTGCTTGTCCTTATATCTGAGAAGAGTGAGGATTCAGGGAAAGCAGTAGATGGAGATAACCTGGAAGGAGAAGCCAGTGAGGGACACACAGAGAGAAGGGGCTGCGTTCTCTAGAGAGGGAGAATAGGAGCAGACCTCAGTATCATAGCCCTGGCTTAATCCAGAGATCTCCCTGGCTGTTCAGACCTGGACATAAAGCAGTGTCAGGCTGGGCAGGCCCCTGGGTTTTCGCAGAGGGTATTCTATGACATAGCTGACAGGACAGCAATCAACCTCCATTCCTAGCCTCATAGTTAATTTTCATTGGGTCTCTTTCTCATTTAGCAATCTAGGATTCACTCCTGCTGTTCATGAGTACCAGTTTGTTGAAGGCAGCAACAGCTTGCTTAGAAGGCTTGGGAGTGGCATGACATACTTCTGTGATGTGATGGTAAAACACCATCGTGCACAGCACCTGGTCAAATTCATGCTTTAGGCAGGATTTTCCCACAGCACCTGCGCAAATACGAGCTTGTCGTGCTTGTCACGAGGTGTGTCCACAAGCTGTTCTTTGCTGCTGGGATAAGCTTTTAGTGATCTTTAGGCGATAACATCTTCTGTTAGCTGTCATGTCAGATATTGAACAGAAACACTGTTGCCTTTGATCTGTGAAAGAAAGAGAGCCACTGTACACACACTGTGCCTTTGTAGTTTTATAAATATAGATGCAGTTTATTTATTCTTGCTGCAACCTGGATCGATCTCACCCACTCTACTTTTCTTTGTTTCTCTTTTTGTTTTGCCTATTAACTCCTGAAATCAGGGTTGGGAAGGTGGCCTTTAGATTGTATGTTCCCCAAACCCCTTTTGTGTGGCCTTTGGTGCCCCCCAAATAGTCCCACAACCTCCAGACTCCCCAACTTTCTTTTTTTTTTAAAAAAAAAAAATCAGGCTGTCTTTCAACACACAAAATCACAATGGGATCAAAACTGCCTTAAAACATGTTTATTTTGCTCCCATCTCCCTCTCTAATCCACATCTTCTAGCCAAACAAAATGGCTCAAAATGAAACAGGAAGTGATCTGACATCACTTCTAGATTTCTTTCTTTTTCGTTTTTAGGTGGGTGAGACCTGCCATGGACTTGGGAAAGAGGGGTTGTCTCATGTCCTGACCACAATTACCTGTTCCTGCTTTAACTTATTAGAAAACAAGTGAGTCTTTTTAAATAAGTTGAGATGCTACAAAGAATGACTAAAGATGGAAGTTTGTGCATATCAGGCTGGATTGTAGGTGCTACAGAAACAAGTATGGGGTAGCAGATGGAATGTTAGATGTAGATCAGGAAGCACTAGATTCAAATATGTGTTAAGCCATGAAACTACAAACAACTCATACATAGTGGGAGTGTGCGTGCAAACACTACTTTTTTCAGGAAACTTTGTAATATAGTCCTAGCAAGGACTTTGTGTGAAAGCTCTTCCAGCTAATTCAGCTTTGGTGTCTTAGATTCTGGACAAAATTACTGTAGGGAGCTGGGTATGTTTAGCCTGGAGAACATCTGAAGGAATGTCATATGGAGGATGAAGCAAGCCTATTTGCTGCTGCTCCAGAGACTACGGGCCTTTCTGCACTACACTGTTATAGTGCTATTATTCCACTTTCAACGTCCTATAGAATCTTGGGGTTTGCAGTTTAGGTAGGAGTATTTAGAATTCTCAGCCAGAGACGTCTGTGGCCTCAGTAAACTACAAATCCCAGAATTCCACAGAATGTTGAAAGTGGAATAATAGCACTATAACAGTGTAGTGCAGAAAGGCCCTACGTCATGGAGCAATGGCTTCAGACTTTAGGAAAAGCAATTCCATCTAAACGTTAGAAAGAACTTCCTGATGGTAAAGCAGTTCGACAATGGAACACACTGCCTTGGAGTGTGGTGGCATCTCCTCCTTTAGAGATTTTTAAACAGAGGGTGGTTGGCCATCTGTTGGGAATGTTTTGAAGGTGAATCCTTTTTTTTTTTTTTTGCTGTTTTAAGAACATACTTTATACAAATAACAAATTCTTATGCAAATAAAATCTACAGATCTCCAAGGATCAAGCTTTTTTTTTTAAGGATCCTTAAAAATATTACACAAACACACAATATTAAACTAACTATTGAGGTAACTGTTGCTCTCAGGGAATCAGTAGACCAAGACAAAATATACACAATAAAAAAATAACTTCTTGAAGGGCAGGGGTTTGGACTTGATGGTCCTCGTGGTCTTTTCCAACTCTTCCAATAAGCACAACTATTTTACTAGCACTAGAACCTACCCAGCCTTTCAAAGATAGATGCGTGAATCCTATTGGTACGGGGATTTAGGCCACTATGAGGGAATAAAGAAAAAGAAGAATCAAACTTTCTAAGATACTAGCTGAAGCCTGTAGCTATTTGCAGTCCACTGAAGCTAAGAAGATTTTGGTACCTGATGTTTGCCTGAATTGTAGCAATGGAGAGATAATAAGTCCCTCACTTATTAAACAAAAGCAATGCTAGATTAGTACACACCTGGAAACTACAGCCAATTCTAGCTTCCTGGCTAAACAGATATGTAAATAATAAACAAGGCCCATTTAGCCCACTGAAACCAATGGCCAGCAGGACGATTCTACTGGGAAGGAAATATTTCTCAGCAGAACTGGGAGATGTTGATTCCTCCTCTCATTGCATGCCCCTTGCACCCCAGAGCCTACACTAGAAGGCCAGGAAACCCTCTAAAGCTAGTTTTCATGGACACAGAAGGCCTTTAGGGAGTGGGGAAGAAAGCTCTGTCATGTTAGCAGCAAGGTGCAGGCATGATACTGAATTAAAGACAATGGACTCAAATGTACCAAACTCTGTGGTAGATTGTGGTGTATGGCTAGCCTATTAAGTTTCCTCAAAAGTGAGTTTTACTGAATTCAGTTGTGTTTACTTCCAGGTAATTGAATATGGAATTGTGACTTTAGGCACTCATTGCTTAGTCTTGGAAATCCACTACCTCTTAGCCTCAGTCTTTTCTCTAAAGGGGAAGAACACTGCCCAACCATACAACTTTTTTCTAAGGTTTCCTAGGAGAATGTATGTGGTACTTTCGTTGGGGGACGGGAGTTATATTTGAACTTAGCATTATTACTACTTCGTTTCCTTCAGTAATGAAGGGAAAGCCATTAATTTTCAGTCCTACTTTGAAACATTTTGCATAGGCTAACAGGCCATCAAATGGCAAACACTCCAGAGCAGACAGATATAAAAGAATGGTAATGACACAAGAGATTACGAGCTAAGTGGAACAATTTACCAGCACTACAATCAGAGAGGGGGGAAAATCAGTCCTTGTTCAGAAATAGAAATCTAGAATATATGCAAAAATGCAACCAAGAGATTGCCATTATTAATAGAGTGATGATAAAATAAATCAGTTCTTTCAGAAGTCACTGAACCCTCCCTACGCAGCTCCTGTCCAAGCTGTTGTATCACAGGAAACTAATGATTGCCTGCAAATTCCAATCACTCACATATGTAAAGGAGGACTATTCCAGGCTTCAAACAGGGCTGGGCAAAAATAATTTAGTAGTGAGAGTGAGATTCACCCAGGATCAAAGGCCTTTTCCAGCATACATTTAAGGAGAGATTATTTTGGTGATCAGTAACTTCCACAATAGTGGGACAGTGGACCTGCTCCTGATTTTAGTCCCAATTTCAAAGAATCTAAGATTCAGAACCCTGTCTCTCCAAAGTTCAGCATATGGGACAACTACTTTAAGTTCAGACTAAAATCCAGAGCAGATTCATCACCACAGTGACATGGGAGCTGCTAGGACCACTGGGAGACTGAGCAACAGAAGTGTGTGTTAAATTGTGTCTATTTTCTGTATTATACTGAGCAGAAGCTACAGCAGTTTTGTCAATACAGGACACAGATACCTTATTTTATGTACAGCAATAGGCTGGGTATCTTTGGTGCATGTAGCTGGTCTATAGCTCCACTCAAATGCTTATAAAGTCCACAACAGACACTTTCTCTGTAGAATTAGTAAGGTGGCAAGAAACAAGTGTGCCTGAGAAACAGTCACATTGGTGTAACACGGCTGTTGTGGTCTTTTTCTTTCTTCTCTCATCCCCTGAAAACGTATCTCTCTCCCACAGTGAGTGTTAGGTTTCTATAGATGCAGGAGAATATAGGAAAAGGAATGTTTCCTCTCTGAATTCACCTTCACCCTGAGAAACCTTCTCAAGAACTGAAGTGCCAGGAATTTTTGAAACATGTATTCAGCTACTGAAAAGAACTAATTGACAGCTCTGTGCATAACAAGTAGTCTGCAAGTTGATTGTGAAGAACATTAGCCACCCTCGTTTTCTGGCACTACTATTTCTAGGCAGAGAAAAGGTGTCAGTACTTTGGAGCCAACAGTCACTATTTTCCATGGGTTCAAAGTTCAAGGTGAGCTTGTTTTGGTTAACTTCTGGCAGGCATGAATGTCATGGAGACTGTGGGCCATTTGCAGCCTTACCTGCTCATTTTTGCAATCCTCACTGCTTGATTGCCACCCAAAGTGAATTTGCCACTGTGGCAATAGCATCCTGCCTATAGTATCTCTTTAAAACAGAGTGCATGTGGAGCATGCATGTCTTTTTTTCAAGTGAAATCATTCTCCCAGAAGCACAATTCAGCTTAAAAGCAAGATGTGCACTTCCCACTTGCCCTATTTTAAATTTGGACAGAGGTGGCCACCAGATATCGTTAGAGTGAAATACCAGCATTCTTCCCTACTGACTGTGCTGACTAGGACTGAGTAGAATTCTTTTCTGACAGCATCTGGAAGGCTGCCTATTTGAAAGGGAAATGAGATGGTAGTGTCAGTAGCACTGCTGTGTCACCAAAATGTGGAACAAGACCAGTGTAGGGTAGCTAGTGGGACCTCTGTACTGCCAGAAAGTACCCTCAGCATCCTTTTCTCCCTTCTCTGTTTGATTCCTTGCCTAACAAGGAATCTTTGTCTCCTTTCTCTCCTTAAAGAGTGAAGCCTGAACATTTTATTGCCTGATCAAATAGTACCCCTGTCCCAAGTCAAGGTACTTAGAATTCTATCTGAAACAATCAAGTTAGTTTGGAACCGGAGGTAGAAAATCTAACCTCTGCCCCTTCTGGCAGTAAGAATACAACTATAATGAAAGAAATATCTAACTATTTATTTCATGGAAAAAACACAGTAATACAAAAGCAAAAAACAATTTTCTGCCCTTTCATGCTACCTCAAATCATCCCCCTGAGGTAGTTGTCTTGCTCTGCCTAATGGGAGGGCCAGCATTACTCACTTGTCTTCATTACCAGAACTGGTGTCTTCCCTCACCCAGGTATCCTTAGCTTTTGCTTCCAGGTCCCATCGCGTCATTTCTTAGTGAAACTCTCAAGGACAGGCTTCCTTCACTTTACACTGCTTTGCAGGGCTCTAGCTTAATGTTTCTCCCCTTCCCCATCACTGCTTTCTTCCTTTTAAATGAGGATTAGGAATCATGCAGCCTTCCAGATGTTCTTGGGCTATACAATCCAGCAGTGTTAGCCAGTATAGCCAGTGGTAAAGAATTCTAGGAGCTGTAGCCCAACCACATATCCATGTGATTCTTACCCTCTTTTCAGCCTTATTCAGCTCAGCTGTGATAGATATGCTTTCAGTCAGACTCTACACAACTGGGGACAGGGACTTAAAAGCACTTCTTCATGAATAGGGGATTATTGTCACTGTAGTATTTAGTTCTGTTGGAGGGATCTTTCTTCCCAAACATTTGTGCTTATGATACAAGCCAACAAGGTAATGCTAAAACTACGGTGAAATGGATCTTGTCTGTAATATTGACTTCATCTTTGGGTTTTCCTCTGCAGCAAGGAGGGCTGTTAAAGTAAAATATCCAAGGCATAGCATCTAAACCAGAATTGTAGTAGTTCAATTCCATGCATGCTGACTCAGAAGGAAGTCTTATTTAGTTCAGTGGGTTTATTCTCAGGAAAGTAGGCTCAGGATTGCAGCCCAATAGTACTTAATTGGCCATTTCCAGGAAACCAACTAATCCCACCTTTGTCAGCGTGATGTTCTCTGGGTTGCATTTATTACAATTCCCATCCTCTCCAGCTAGTATGGAATTGTAGTCTAACATATATAGAGAGTACCAACTTGGAGAAGGCTGAACTAAACCTTTTAAGCAAGCATCAATATTTTGACAGGGTAGGGGCATGGAAAAACCTTGAAGCCAGATGTTTGGGTAGCACAGCCTTTTTGCTCACTGCTGTTCTTAACAGGTACCAAGATTTATCATTCAGTTAGGAAAAGACAGGCTTTCAAACTGGCAGTCAGTATTTTTAGATGTTGGACTACCAAACAACATTTCTGTGCTTATTGTATTAGAGGAAGTACTCTTACATCATGTCTCCGTATCAGCAACAGGAGACAGGCCAAGTTAATCTAAAATTTCCCTTTTTCAATATTAGCGGTATCATGCCTGCGATCTTCTCCCATGGGGTAGATTTCAGTAATATGTATCATTGAATCCTTGAAGCTACCTCTTATTCACTTGAAAAGATTAACTAATTAGATTTTTCCACTCCCATATTTGTACCGAGACATAAGAGGCAACTTAAAAGCACCCTTGGATGATGGCCATTTAATTTTGCAGGCAAAAATGAGTGAAATAAATAACATGATCCAAAGAGCCATGAACACAATTTCTACTTGTGCTCAAGAGTTTGTTTTTCAGGGCTCCTGCTTATTGTCTCTTCCGCCTTGTTTTAGCTATTCTCTTGTGGCAGTAGGTTCCCCTGAAAAACAACTGCCGAAAGGCAGGCATTCTTTAGACCAGTTGTTCTCAAGCTTTGTTCTTTTAGGTATTTTGTATTCCAGCTCCCATAAGTCCCAGGCATCTTGGTCAATGGTGAGGTATTTTGGAAGCTGAAGTCCAAGACATCAGGAAGACAAAAGAATGAGAACCACTGCTCTACACTGGATGAGGAACCCAGAATGTTTTAATGTGAGTACGCTGGGTGTGCAGATACTATCTATCTATCTATCTATCTATCTATCTATCTATCTATCTATCTTTCTATCTATCTATAAATCTTTATACTGTATGCATAAATCTACCTTTCTTTCTCTCTCTTGCTCTTCCTCTCCATCTAGAGGACAGATGTCTTTTGTGGGGCTCTGTGCTGACCATTAGCAGATGGCTTTTGAAACGAGTTAGAGAGATGCATGAGAGGGCTGTCTGTGGCCCTAAGAGGTTCAGGTTGCCCACCCCTGCTCAATAACATTGTCTTCTTTAGTGAGCCAACGCAAGTTGAAGTCAAGAGATTTACTGCAGGACAGAAATAGATTGAAGTCATTCACACTTATTGTGAATGTTGAAAAGAGGATTTCTCCCAAATTTTACCAATCCAAAGAGGGTGGATTGAAATATGATTATCTTTCCCTAATTGTGATGCATAAAACAGAAGACTTATGATGATTGTATTTCAAATATGAAATCAAAAGGATTGGGGAAGAAGGTTGTCTGTCTGTTTTTGCATTTACAAAGTCACATTTAGTTTCACAAGTTTCTTTTAGCTTCCTCCTTAATAGTAATACTTACATAGGGCTTTTTCTAATGGCTATATGTGTGTGAGATATATGTCTTCAAGTTACCTGTCAACTTATGGTGACCTCACAAATTTTATAGGGTTTTCTTAGACAAGGAATGCTTAGAGGTGGTTTTCCTATCGCCTTTCTCTGAAATATAGTCTACAGCACCTGGCATTTGTTGGTAGTCTTCCATCCAGTACTAACTAGGACTGACCCTGCTTAGCTTTCAAGATCAGATGGGATCTGGTGCCTTTTGAGTATACACATTATCTCAATATTCCTATGAATACATACAGTTCTATGAGAAGGTATAATTACCTTCTTGTTATTATCAGTGCAGGGCTGCACATAAAAAAGAGCAGCTGATTTGTTTAGAGAAACCCATTAGCTCATTGAATTTGGCACATCCTTAGTTTCTTTTTACCTTTGGAATGCACTAAAAGTTCATAAATTGCATCCAGAAATTTAACAGAAACAATAGGAGAGCTGGAAGGGAAAGAAAACATATATGGAATCAAGTGTTTTTTATTCCCCAGATAAAATAGTGTAATTGTTTACTGAGGCTTATCCATTTTGCCCTCGGTTGTTGAAAAAAAAACCCTTGACATTCATATATGTTTTGACTTGTTCCTTGAATCATATTCTTAGAAGGGGATGACCACTATGTTAAATGAATATAGTTTGTGTACAGCAGAAATGGGAATCATGCAGCCTCCAGATGTTGTTAGACTACAGCTACCAGCATTTCCTACCATACTATGCTATACCAGCTAAGACTTCTATAAGTTGCAGTCCAACAAAATCTGGAGAGCCACATGAGTGCCACTCCTAGCACAGAGGAACTGAGAGTTTCAAGTGTTCCTACTGTCATATTAAACGTCTTTAAGTTTCTTGGATATATAAAGAGGTAACATGATTTATGGCACCTGAGAGATGTGCCCTGTGACAGAGCTTCATTAGTTTCTTCATATTTTCATGCAGGCATGGACAATATTGACTTCAGAAGTTGCTGGACTGCAATTGCCAACATCCCTCACCATTGTTTATGATGGCTAGGACGCATATGAGTTGCAATCCAGCATCATCTGGAGGAACCACATTTTGGTCAATTTGTCGCAAAAATCTTATTTGATAGAAATGTCACAATAGGAACATCAACGATTACAATTATATTGAACCTGAGCCAGTGAAAAGTTAGTCATGCTTAAGTCCCATGGATTTCAGTGGGAGAATAGGTGGGGAATCCCAGAGTCAGGGAAATCAAGTGCCAGTGGGATAGCCATGTTAATATGCTGCAGCAAAAACAACCAGACTCTAGGGTCACTGTAAAGACTCACACATTTATCATGGAATAAACATTCATCACAGATACATGATGAAGTAGACCATGTTATAACTGAGATCACTGGAATGAAAAATTGTTCCTGGATCATCCCTCATGTTTTTGTTTCATCATTTTTTTTTTAAGCAATGCTTTGAATTTCATCTATTTTCATGGTACTTTAATTATGTGTCTGCAAATTAGTTCTGTTTAAACTGTAAAATCTCTTAAATGTTTGTTTGCAGTTTTGCCTGTGGTGTAAAATCAGAAGTTGTGGTTGTTTTATATTTCCTCAATTTAGGGTTCAAGTTATTATAAATATTAACAATATATTATAATCAAAATGTAAGTCACCAAACAGGTGCACTGGTGTGAATGTACACTTTGTTGACAAGGTTTGCAATCCATAGAAAGAGATGTGAATGCCTTGGCAGTATGTTTTACAGTTCTGGTAGTGAACAATGATTTGTTGAGGTTGATCCACCAGACTGCAGCACACTATATTTTGGAAATTCAGTGGTCTTAATGTTACCCAGGTAGCAGCAATAGCACTGGTTTAGGCCTACATATAAGAGAAATGCACTGAGAAGTCTCTTAATTAAGAGGGCATGCCTTTATGCTTTTATAGAAACGTTGACTGTGATGAGATGATTTAGTATAAGAAAAAAAAGGGAATAAAACTCAGAGCTCCTTGAACCCTTGAATATGCCGGAGTATACTCAGTGCTCTCTTCCAAAACAAGAATTCCAGTACCTTGGAGAGCTCTGGAGTCCTGCATTGGGGGACTCTGTTGCCTTTGGCTTGCCAGTCAATTAATTTCAGCAGACTGGTCACTGCTCTAGCTAGACATCCCTAAGAAAAGAAGGCTAATGGCAAATTCCTTGTCTTTCTTTCCCTTCTCTCTCTCTCTCTCTCTCTCACACACACACAAAAAGGGGCATCCGTACAGATCTCCAAACCTATGTTTTCTTCTGAGGAAAAGGAAGACGGTTCCATCACCCGCTGTGACTTGTTTTCCCTTACCTGAATATTTTCAATAGTCATTTTCTGTGACTTTAGGAAAGCCCCTATATGACAACAGAGCGCTGATCATTTTTTGCATATAGTTGGTATGTGTGTGCGTTCCTTGTCCTAGGACTACACTTGTGTCCTATAGATCTCGCTCTCTCTCCCCCTTTTATTTCAGGTTGTCCCTCCATTTCCTAACTCCCCAACCTGGGTACCTGTTTAGTGTGTGTGTGTGTGTGAGGGGGGGGGGCATTTCCGCACTACACTCTTATATCGCGCTATAAGAGTGTAGTGCAGACATGGCCAGCGAGCGAGCGAGCGCATGCATGTTCTAACATTAAACTCCGGGTTATGCCGGGAGAACCGGGCTGCCGCAGACGCCCTCCCCGCTCCCCGCGCGCGCCCCCGCCGGCCGCTTCCAGGCTCCCCTCTCCCCAGCCGCCCAGCCCGGCCACCCCCGGCCCCAGCCCCGGCTCCCACTCGCCTTTGGGTTCTCACCTCCTCTCTGGCATCTGGAGCTGCAGTCCCGGCCGGTGCCGCTTCTGGAGGATTTGCGGCAGTGTCAGCAGCGTCTGGGTCGGGTTCTCGCTCCGAAGACATCCTTTGCCATCACAGATCTCGCAGCCCACCCCGCAGGTCAGACCAGGAGCCGAAACGATCGAAAAAGTTCCTCCAACCCAGGAAAGGACGAAGCGGGCCGGGCCGGGCGAGAAGCTGGATGTGCGCAGGAAAATCTACGGGACTCTGGCTCAGGACTGCAGCTTTGGCTCCACGGTCCTGTCCAGTCCCCCGGTTCCTCACTGCCGTAAGCCAGCCGGAAGAACTCGCCGGGTCTCCAGATGCGCGCCTGTGTCGAAATGTAAACGCAATCCGGATCCTCGGTCGGCGAGATCTTTCTTCCTTGCCAGTCCCCCAAAGCCAGATGCCGTCCCCTTAGGGCCAGGAGGGGGTCTCCGCCTGTCTGGCGGGTCGGGGGATACTGCGGCTACTGGTTAACTTTGGAGAGGGGGGCGGTGAGAGGATCGCTAGGAGGGACGCCGGAATCGAGGCGATTTGGGGAGACGGTGAAGAGGTGGCTGGCTCGGCTGCCGCTCGGCCAGCGCCAGGGCCCCTCTTGTCGACAGCGACCTCACCCACCGGCCGCCGCCGCCGCCGCCGCCGCTGTCAATAGAAGCCGCCGCTGCCGTTGCAGTCCCCAACTCTCTGCAGTGGAACTAGTTAGCTGCCAACTTCGCGCTTCCCTTCGCTGGCTTCTTGATTTTTTTATTCTCTTGGAAGGAAGAGAGCAAAGATCTCCCCGTGTGTGTGTGTATGTGTGTGAGAGAGAGAGAGAGAGAAAGAGAGAGAGAGAGAGATTGATTGATTGATTCTCTCCTGCTGCAGTTCTTTCCTGCTGATCTCTGGAGAACGGGAGCCGGCTTTTTGGGGGGAAGAACCTGTGCCAGTCAGTGCCAATCCCAGATGTGGCAGAGAAACCTGACGGCTCTTCCCAGGGTCCACCTAGAGACCCTCTCCCTCCAGGCACCAGATATGTCCCAGAAATCCAAGAGACATTTCACACCTCCATCCTGGCACAGAGCAGAACCAGTCTCGGCACTCAGAAGACCTCCTATTTCCCCCCTTCTCCATCAATAGGCTGAATCCTTCTCCAGGATGCTTTGTTTTTGTGTGCCTTCAAGTCGTTTCCAACTTATGGTGATCCTAAGTCAATCCTGTCACGGGGTTTTCTGGGGCTCAAAGTGTGTGATGCACCCAAGGTTACCCAGTGGGTTTCCATGGCTGAGCAGGAAATCAAGCCCTGGTCTTCAGGGTCACAGTCTAACACTCAAACCACTACATCACCCTGGCTCTCCAGGATGCTCTTCCCCCCTGGAAGTATACTTCCCCAATCTTCAAATCTCCAGTCTTGAAAATCACCCTAAGCAGATTGTTTCATAATGGGTTCCCTTCTCACTTCCCTCTAGCCTCCTCTCTTCTACAGGGTTGTTCTAACATCTGAGACCAGACCACTGTTTCTAGTCTAATTTAGCTACCCCTTTTATTTCTCTGTACATCCTAGAGGGCAGGATAGGTGAAAAAAAGGTAGTTGGTGAAACAGATGAAAAGGAATGGCACCAAGTGGCCACAGAAATTAATGGATAGCCCAATGGCCATTGGAATACATTGAGTCTCTGTGGGGCCATCCAGATATCCCGCCCTTGTAACTTCTGGTGATTTTGCTGTCAGGGATCTGATGAACCCTCTCTGGGCTTTCCTCCAGATTTTAAAGGAGCTTTCCAAGGTGCTTTAGTGCTTTGGGGGTAGATTTCAGTATCTGAGATAGCTTCTTTCAAGACTAGTATAGAACTCAGAATGAACTCACCACACCCTTGACATGGAGCCCTGTGGCTGCCACTCTCTCTCTATCTCTCTTGTCCTTCCAACTTACTTTTTGGTATTTCATTTAATTCCAGACTACCAATTCCCACTATTTCTTTTCAAGTCTTAGTTGGTACGAAAGAAAATCCAACCCCATCTATTGCTACCTTCTTCTCTCTGTCTTCTCATTCATGATTTTTTTTCCTTTTCCTGACCAGTATTCTCTGTGTGCCACCAAATTTATGCTTCATTTCTTTCTGTCTCTTTACACTTGTAGCCTTGCATGATACTTTTTATTCTGTTTCTCCTCAGTGTCCTGAAAAAGCATGTTCTTCTTTTGTGGGTTTGAGTAAACTATATTGTAAGGTACAAAATCTTACCCCTTTCCTGCAGTATTATCAGCCTCAACTCTTTCTTGCAAAACTATCAAAGGGAGATTTGAAAGCAAGCCCTTTTCTTCTGCCCATAAGACAATGTATGCATCTAGATGGACAAGTTCTACAGATTCAGTCCCTACCCTTCGGGAAGATGCAGCTCTACTTAATCACGGGGTTGTTTTGGAAGAATAAAGATCTGTTTCAAGAAAACTCTTGGCAGGGATCAAATACAGGGAAGGAAAAGATTTAGAGAAGATAGTGACCTCGAATGGGGACTAACAGAAAGGACAGTGTGGAAGAAAAGTAGAAGTTGATAGTGAAACCAGGAAGGTCCAGAAACAATGATCCATACAGAAGACAATCTCTACATGACTTTCTGGCTATTCTGCAAATAAGTTATTCCCGATTCTTTTCAAAAAGCTACAGAGAATCTTTTTGGCCTTTCAAGAATAAATAAAATAAAATAATAAACTAAATAAAGACCACATTTATCTCCCATTTTGATGGAATTACCAGTATGCGAATGCCGGAGACATAAAGTATCTTGATTTCAGCAAAGCATTTGACAAGTCCTTACATTATATCCTCGTAGACAAGGTGATAAAGTATGCTCTGTACTATTTCTAGGTGGATTCACAGCTGATTAGAAAACCATCCACAGGTAATGCTCATTAATGGCTCTGCATCGAACTGTATCTTGATAGCTACAGTGCTCCTTCTTAGGCTATGCACATTCAGACATTTTTACCAATTGTTTGGATGAGGGCATAGAGAGGATGCTTGTCAAACTTGAAGATGTCACAAAGTTGAGATTGGTACAGGGAGCGGTCAAGGTTCAATCTTACTTTTACATGCTGGAACACCGGGCTGAAACAAAAAGAGATGAAATTCTATAAGAATAAAGGTAATGTCCTGTGTTTAATTACAGAATATCAAAGACACAACTATAGGATAGGGGAGATTTGGCTTGGCAGTCCAGTTGTCTTGTCAGTCACAAGCTGAACATGAACAGCAATACATTATGGCTGCTAAAAACTGATGCAGTTGTAGGTTGCATTAACAGAAGCATAGCATCCAGATTGTGGGAAATAATTATGTTCTATTTTAAGGAAGATACTGACAAAAGGATCATGTCCAGAAACAGAGGAGGGTGACTGTGATGGTTAGAGTTCTGGAAAACAGATCTTATGAAGAATAGTTGAGAAGCAGTTGGGTATGTTTGGCCTGGAGAAGAAAAGATTGAGAGCAGACTTATAAACTGCAGAAAAGTTAAAAGGGAGACTGAGGAGTGGTTGAAGGTGTAGCAAGGCTTACTTTTTGTTGAACCAGACATCAGGAATAGGGCCAATTGGTGGAAACTGCAGAGGAACAGGTTTCACATAGGTATAGGAAAAACTTCCTAACCATGAGAACTGTTTGACAGTGGGACAGTTTGCCTCAGGAGGTGGTAGGTTCTCCTTTTCTGGAAATATTTAAGCTGAAACTGGATGAACATCTGTCATAGAAGAGGAGCTACAACATGTATTGATCAGGGGACTGGACCAGAAGACTTTAAAGGTCATTTCCAGTGATTCTACAACAGCAAGACTACAGCAAACTTCAAGGTGCTCTTTGCTTGAAAACCAGTTAAGATGTACTGAAGTGGGCCAGAAGATCTCTGATCCATGACACACTGTACTGACCAGGAGATATGCATTCTGATATGAGGTATGATGGGATGTGTTCTTTCTGTCCAAAATAGAATGTTCAGCCAAATGCAACCTGGGTGCAGCATCACTATAAACTAGTAAGAGATACTGCAGCTAGGCATGATGTTGTATCAAGCTGGGTAGAAACTGGTCATAAACCAGGATGTCCTGCTTATCCTGCAGATATTAAAGGCAACCTATTCTTTATGTGATGCTATCTGCCAGTGCTAGTCTATATCCTTAAGATACAGTATTTTACATTACAGCTGCAGTTTAGTATTGAGGTGTTCCAGAGGATTTCCATCAAAATACAGCAAAGTATGATAGACTTCCATTACTAGCCAAATGCAAGCAATAACTGCAATGGCACAAAACACTTTGTGTGTTGTCACAATTAAATGTATACAAATGTATAATTGTAGCCATTCCTGTATATGGTCCTTTATGATGAAACAAAAATGTGTAGTCAAATGTTTAGCCCAAACAATAAAACTATATTGACTTTCAATATTACATGGCTGCCTTCCTCTCCCTTGGTTTAAACATGCATGGTAGCAGAGCAGCTCCATGAATGATGGGGTGGGTGGGTGGGTAACAAGCTACCTTATACTTGGTTTATAAGAACCGCTTCTCATTTTTTAAAAGACATGATTCATCTTCTTGAGTCCAATACCAAGTCTTTGAATCCAATAGATCCCCCTATGTATTTATGAATGTGCAATATGGGTACATATTACACATGTTGTCTAAGACTAATGTATGTACTGGTTCTTATGTGAAATTAACATCAAAACATTCCAAGTACACTTAGAGTTGTGAGAAAATAAATGCAATAAATCTTTAATAAGGAAGGTTAAAGTATCTGATCCTCTTTTGTTCCATGGCTCTTCTGAACTAAAGTTGGCTTCAGAATGACAAGGAATAGAAAGCTGTCCTAAAATATATATTCCTTAAAAAGTTTTCAAAGTCCAGGCTAAGAAGCTAATTTTGGGATTCTGTCAATGGGGAGGATCAGTGTCACTGGCATTAGCTGTCTAGGAGACCCATCTTTCTGCATAAGCCTTTCTTCCTATTCTAACCATACATTAATTATGTATTTCATGCTAAATGTGTGATAAGTGCTTTATGTGGAGGCATATCACACTCGTCTGCTCTCTCCTAATTTTACCTCTTAAGAGTTCAACATCAGAGGCAAACAATTTTTCACATGGGCAGCAAATCAGGATACGGAATTAATGTTGGTGATGCCTTCAGAGAATTAAGAAGAATTAAGAATTAAGAAGCCAGTGTGGACCCTTATCACTGCAGCTATTTTAAGGCCATAACTGACAACTTAGAGGAGGAAAAATCATTCAAGTTGTGATTACAACACTTCCTAAGAGAGCTTCTCTACATTTTTCACTTTAGTTGATGGGCAGATGATCAAAGAGTAATGCCCCATGCTAAGATTTAATATAGCCCCCAAAGTGCTTTAATCTTGCCTTTTGCCTATTAAGAGTGACTCACTAAAAGCAGCTTCCTCCACACTGAGCTTTACAGTCATTCTAAAGTTGTGCAGGTTCTGTTGCTTCAGATTTCAAGACACCTCTAGTGGGGGAATTTGGGGATGAGCTCCTGAACAAGAGATCCTTTTCTTGAATTCAGTCCACTTTGCTGAGCAGGGTCAGCACTAAATCCCCTGCTTCTGGGAATCTGCAGATTGCTATATCAGCACAGTGTGTCTGCTTTACAAAGGTGCAATCTACTGATATGTTTTTGTGCACTTATATTCTGAACATTGAGAATTGCAGGAATCTAAGTTTGCACCCTGGGTTTGCTTTTCTTTTAATGAGTTAACGGAAGACTTTTGAGATTTTGTGATACGATTTAAACATACGTACATAGAGGATTGAGGCCCATAGCTTAAATCTATACCAGTAGCTGCTGATCTCCTATCAAATTCCCTGCCATAGGGTTCTCACAGACAGCAACTCAGCTTTATATGTGTCTCCTTTTCAGTTCCAGTCAGTAACGACTGGTTCTTTACACACACAGCTCAAACGACATCGTCTACAGCATAGGAGTAAAGCCCTAAATGGTCGTCTCTTTCCTGAAGAACCATTGAGAAAGAAACCTCTCAGTGGAACACCCTGCCTCAGCTCCTATATCCAAAACCTCTTTCACCTGAGGCAGAGTGAGAACATCTTTACTATCTGGACCCATAGAAAGAAATCACTTGAGACATTCCACTAGAATTTGAACAACTTTCATCCTACCATCAATCTGAGCTTGAAACAGTTCACATAACAGGTTTACTTTTTCAACACCACAGTGCAACTACATCATGGAATATGAACTCCACTTTATATCAGAAACCCACTGATTGCTATGCATACTTACAAGTATCCAAGCTTCTCTACAAAAACACAACCAAATTTATTCTCTAATACAACAGCACCTGCTTCAATCTGAGAAAAAGCAACTCAAAACTCATAGATTGACAGCAGGCCTTCCTCAGACTACAATGTTTAAGCAATTACATGAAAAAACAAATGAACAAGTCAGGACTGATACATAGAAACAATCTAGTACAAGATAGCTCCCAAAAAGAAAATGATAAAACACCACAGTTGAGATCTTTCAAACCTAACATCAACCAACTACGGCCCTTTTCACATGCCAGTCCTGTTGCGAAATGGCCTCAGGAATGTCGCGCGATTGCGAGGACCGTGTCAGAGGTAATGCCATCTTAGTGTGCCACATACAGTCATCCCTCCACATTCACTAGGGTTGGAGCACAGGACCCCCATGAAAGTGGAAAAAAATTACAAGATTGGCTAGAATAGGAAAATATACTTAATGATTAACAGGCTGGATTCAGGGGCAGGCGTTCTACTGTAGCCCATGCATTAGTCTTGCAACATCTTGTAAACAAGTATACAGCATCTTCTGGGGGGCACTTTACGCTGCCTTTGTTGATTTCAAATCAGCCTTTGATCTTATTTTAAGAGACAAATTGTGGGAAAAATTTGAGGATACTAATATCGATCGCCGGCTGCTTTCTCTCATTCGTGGTCTAAATGAAAATATTCAACTGAGGGTGAGATGCAGCACTGCAGGCCATTTGACTGCGCCTATTCCCACTTCTAAGGGAGTTAAACAGGGTTGTGTATTAGCACCAACTCTGTTTAATTTTTACATTAATTCCTTGATCAAAAGCTTAGCAAAGGTGCACTCCCACCACCCCAGTTTGTCAAATAGACTCCTCCCAATACTGCTTTATGCAGATGATGCTGTGCTGTTATCATTGACAAGTGTTGGATTAAGGCGTTTGCTCAGGGCCTTGGACAGCCATTGTAAAATTGAACAACTGCAAATCAATTACGATAAAACTAAGGTGGTTGTGTTTAGCAGGAAAAGGACAAAGTATGAATAGCGAATAAATCACCATAAAATTGAGCAGGTGACCTCCTATAAATACTTAGGAATAATTTTTCACTCTCATGGAACCTGGAGGGTACATTCAAAATGTGCAATTACAAATGTGCAGAGAACTGTGAAGGCACTCTTCTCCTTCTTTTATAACAAGTGAGGGCAGCACATTCCCTCGGCAATCCAGGTTTATAGGGCCAAGGTGATACCCCAGATGTTATATGGCTCAGAAGTATGGGCACCTGATAACTTTGACCCTCTGGAAGCTGTGCACACTAAATTCCTGAGGGCAATATTTGGCATCCCGAGCTGTGTCTGAAATGCAATTATCCACTTAGAAGCAGGACAAATCTCTGTGGAGGCCTGCATATGGTTACGTAAATTTCATTTCTGGTTAAAGATGATGTTTGCACCAGTTGGACTGGCTCCACTTATATTAACTGATTCTTATCAATCAAAGTGGAAAAAGTCATTAATTATGAAATTACAAACCTTAGGTTTTTCAACAATGGCCATTCAAACCCTAGGGTATACCAATGCTAAAATAGCCATCTCACAGAGAATTCAAGACACTGAATTTCAACATCATCTAAGCCAAATGGCATTATATCCAGCTCTTAGGAATAATAGAAGGCCATTTATACTCCCAAATTATTTGATAGATCTGACCATTCCTAAATTCAGAAAGGCATTTGTACTAACCAGATTCAATGTTTTACCATCTGCATTGCTGGAAGGTAGATATAAAAAGATCCCTTACAGTAAGCTGGCTTGCCCATGTGGGATGGGAGAAGTAGAGACAGTGGGTCATGTCCTACTTCACTGCAATTTTTACCAAGATCTAAGATCTGTTTATATAACCCCAATCATACAAAAGATTCCAGGTAGGCCTGAGGAATTTTATTTAGACTATCTTCTGTCAGACTGGAATCCCAAGGTCACAACTACAGTGGCAAGCTTTTGCACAGCAGCCATTAATCACTGAAAACAGTTAATGGATTAATATTTTTATATTCTTCACAGATGGGTTTGCTGTTCTCCCATGGTGGCTGTATGTTTGTTTGTTTTTTAAATATTTGAATTTCAGCTCTATTTGTTGCTAATGTCAATTATATTTTATGATAGAAGCTTTTATCAGTGTTTTAATAAATTTTAACACAACTCATAGATAGGTTTGTTATCTTTAAGTTTTAAATCTTATAATCTTAAATTTTACAATTCTAACTCCACTTACTTGTTGTTGAATGTATTTTATGGTCAATGCTTTTAACAACTTCTTAATGGAATCTACCACTGTTTTAACTGTACTTTATTGTTGTTCTAAATTGTAACTTCTGCTGGCTGTTTGCCGTAATAAATGAAATGAATGAATGATGAATAACTGTAGGCTCTCCCAAACCATATTTAACACACAAAAAACTATGATCACCATATTCCGCCCACTGTGGATTCCTTTGAGGCACCAGGATTCCTTCACAAGGCAGAAATGGGTGACTGCTGGGGCTTACTGACATCTCCATACCATTTTTAATAGGGTCATACAAGCCTCGTTTGAGCATAGCATAGGAAGGCAGCAGAGGTGACAGCAAATAATTCATGAATAATCAAATCCACAAAAATGAAACCCGCAAATGTGAAGGGCTGACTGTATATTAATATGCTGGTTTTCCTTACAGTTGTGTGCATAAACATAAAATCTTCAAGAAAACCTTTTGCCTTCAATGGAACCAGCTTTCCTGAAGGTAGTACTACAAGCCTAGCAAATATGTGCAGGTTTACAAATGTCAGAACATCTGTGCTAAACCAGCCCTTCAAAGGTTTCTGACCACTGTTACAATTATAATTTTCTGAATTCCATTTCACTCTGATCACATTCTTGTAGCCACATAACTGTGCATAGGGGCTTGAATATTGAATATCATTGCATCAGAAGAAGTGGGTTTTAAATCATGAGATATACTGAAATAAACCAGTTAGTCTTAGTACTTATCTTTTTATAACCTTGTTTTTCCTTAACAAATAACAGGCCACTGTCTTCCTTGCCAAAGCTAGGCCTGTTTTCGAGGTTTTACTACTTAAGCAGTCCTTCTGTTGTCCTGACCTCATGTTCTAGACATAGAACTGATGAGTTATGGTACTTTCTAACTCATCAGTTCTATGTCTAGAACTTGGGGTCTAAGCCCACCTACTTCAGTCCTGCATCTCATTGCAATACCATTCTGCATTCTACTGCCAGAATAATTCCTATACTGTCAGAACACTAAGAGTGTTTTAAAAAAAAGTGCATAGAGCCAAAAACATGGTAGGGAGCAATGGGACTTAATGGGAAGCTTTAACTAAGCTTTAACTAACTTTAACTAATTTTAAGTAACTAACTAACTCTATCTAAGCTTGCGTTGGGCTCACTTTCCCCACCACCACTGATATAACATTAAATCTGTTCTATAATGTTAATTGATGGTGTAAGTCAATATTTTCACTAGAGTCAGTTGGTGACTCCAGAAAATTGCCTGCATCCTACTACCTCCATGATACCCCTTAGCCACAATATTGAGTAGGATTAAAAATTTGCTTTATCTTATATTGCATTTGTACATCTGTCTGGACAATCTGCATAGTTTTATATTTGCATTACTCCTTTCTTCCTCTGCGTATATGTGTATATGTGACTGTGTTGGATTGTATGCCTTCAGCAGGACTGACTGTTTTTTGTTGTTCTTTTACTTGTAGAGCACAATGTATGCTTATGGTGCTATATTGATTATGGTAACAGGAACTAATCACAGCAAACCAAACCAGTCTGATATGGAAATCCTAAAAGAGGGTTTCAGAGTAAACCCTCTGGTGCCACCAAAGGGGGGATTTCCTCTCAGTACAACTACTGGGTTCAGAAAAGGGGATTTTCCTCAAAAGTAGCCACAGAGAAAAGGGTTAAGTTCCCCTGGAGCAAATTCCCCAAGTGTGCTCTTCCCCATTAATTATTAGCTCCTTCAGCTGATACCATTTGCAGTCACAAAATCTTTGTTAATGCAAAGATATGATCCATCTAGTATGACCGTGAGTTGTCTGCTTGAGGTGCTAGATTCCCATACAGCTCTCTTTGACTTGATTGGTACGTTCAGTTCTTTCCCCCCATAGTTTCCCGAAACTGTTCCTAAGAGACACCTATCAGGGACAAATGACACAGGTATAGGCACAAGAGCTAATTCCACTCTGCCCCATCTATTTTGGAGAGGGGCTAGGCTTAATGCAAGGGTGGGGAACCATTTTTGGCCTATGGACAAAATTCAATTTCAGAGAAGGGGGGGTTGGCAACACAGGTGGCTAAAGGCAAAAGGACCCAAAATGCCACCATAGTTTAGCTTAGTTCTTACTTCCAGTAATTAAGCTTTAGGGGATGAATTTCAGCTTTTAGAGTAGGAACAATCCCTGTACAAAAATAGGAAATCACCAACAGGTAGTGCCGTTGGAAAGGGGTGTGTGACTAACTGGAGAGGGGCTGGATTCAAATTCCAGATGAGTCGTTATTGACTGTAAGACCAGAGATTTTCCATTCCTGGATTAATGCGTGCCAGATCTTAGCCCTTGGATAAAGGGACTCACTCAGAATAGCTCACAGGAGTCTTAACATGTAATGTGAGGAAAAACTTTGTGAGTCTAGGACTTCAAATCTATCTTTCACAGCTGATTGATTTTTCTTCAATCCATTTCATAGCTCAGCTTGTCACTCTGATAACTTGTCCCCAGCTTAACAACTTAACTGAGTTTCTAAGGTATCATCATCTCCACTGCCTCTCTTGAAGCTGACAGCATTAGTTTCTCCTCTGTCACTCAAGGTCAGTATTAAGATCTTTGGCTCTTCTTCCTTACCCTAGCAACTGGAGAGTGCCCAGATTCTATCACTTCACCTTCTCTTCATCTTCTTGGCATGCTGTGAAAATAAAATTAGACATTCAGCAATACTTGCATTGATTAGTTTAACTACCATAGAATCACAGAAGCAAAAGGGATTTAATTGTCCTCAAGGCCAACTTCTCACCAGGAGATGGAATCCTTCCAAAATCTATCCTTTCCAAACAACTTAGAGGAGTGACCATATTTTGTAACTTCCTAAGTTGCAAGAAAGGAGAGGGCCTTTCTCAATAGTGGTGCACCAGCTATGCACATATCTCCCAGAGACGTATGGCTATCACCAGGTTGCTTTCTTTATTCCTTTAGAAAACATTTTTACTCAAGCATTTAAAAATATCTGTGTCATCTTATATACATTTATAAGATGTAAAAGACATGGAAACAAGATATAAATGTAATTGCTTTTTTACTGTTAATAGAAATGTAATTGCTTTTCTTTTGTGTAAACAGAAACAATGTAGTTTCAACTGGAGATTATAAGTGGAATTGAGTGGTGGGTGGGATACACTTAAAGATGATGTAACCCCCTCGTTTTTCTTTTTTCTTTTGTAATTAAATTTTAATAAAAATATTATAAAAAAAAATATCAGTGCCATCTTAAATAGTCAGCAGCAGTTTCAGACAATGTTCTTACACTGATGTTGCTTCGCTGTGTTGGCTGGAGGTTCGTGCAGCTTTCACATGACGTCACCTTCAACTTGCTTATGGGCTGAAATTAAGCTGGCTTTGTCATATACGTTTCTTTCATGAAGACAACCAAGTTTTTTCCCTTTGAAGTCTTGATGAATTAAAAATAGAGAGAAAGCATAATGCCTTTCATGAGCTTTGCTGAGAGCTGAGCAGCAATCTGATCTGCTATTTCTGAGGTTTTTCTGGGGAAGGGAAGGGTTGCTGAAGCAACACTGAGATACCCTCCCTCTGTTCTAAAACAAGGGGTGGGGGAGGGAAGGAGCAATTTTCATACCTGGGAGCCATCAGAACTGATGTTCAAAGCATTGCCTGACCAAAGCAAGGACAAATGGGAGAAGCATACAGAAGGCTGGGTCCAGGCCCACTTTGTGAACTGTATGTTCCTTAAAACAGCAAACAAACAAACCAGCAGGAGAGCCCCTCTGGAGAAACTGCAAGTACAAGTGGGAGAGAGGAGGAAGGCATTGGTATGCTCTCGCTTCTAATTTCTTACCATCTCCTTTCCTTTCTCCAACTTATGCAGTGTCTCATCTCTTCATCTTCATCTTTCCTGCTTTTCTTGCATTCTTCTCCCCATTCCTCTCACGCTCATGTTCTGCCTGTTCCCTCCCATCTCTCAGGCTACTGATCTTGTACACTCACATGTGACACCACAGTACAAAATTATATCTATATTCAGATAATCCACAAGCACTATCATTAAAGGATGCTAAAGAGCTCTTTTGAAGAAAAGCGAAATATCTTGATTTTAAACAAAGATTTAACACTTTTTACAGAGCTTGAAAAATTTGATAATTAGTTTGTTTAATTCTTAATTTGTTAGATTTTTTTTTACACAATATGATGTAACTCCATAGATTTTCTGATGAATGTTGGAGTTGACTCTACACTTTAACAACGTAATTTAGGCCACTAGAATTGATTGGAGATGCCGTGGTGTGCACTCTCTCTCTCAGATTCGAGAAGGCCTCAGGAAAACTAGAATTAGGATTAGGATATTGGTCTGTGCTGCCCTGTTAGTATGGTGTTTAGCCAAATCTACCTGCAGCCACATGGCTTTCTTTGGGAGGAGGGAGAGAGACAGAGAAGTTACCCAGGAGAAGAAGGAATGTGAGGCAACTGAATAAGCAAGAGAATGAAGAAAGTGATCCCAGGACTGGAATGAAATTGTGGGGAGGAGGGGGAAATGATTGATTTGCAAGCCCTCAAGCAGGCTGAATGTCAGCAACTTCAGGCTTGAACATTGGCATCCCCACCCCTTCCTCTTTATTGGCTTGGTCTGGAAGTTGTTGAAGTCTTTCTGAGGTGAGGTAGGGACACATTGTGGTTGGTTCTCCTCTTCTTTTGATTTTATTCTGGATTTATATTGTTGTATATTATTAATTGGGGTAAGCTGCAATTAATCATTTTGTGTTCCTTGGTGTGCCTCTTCTTACTCACAGTACTTGGATATGTAAGTGAAAAGTTTTCCTTAGCCCTCATTTTCTCTTCTTGTTGCCCTTTTCCTTCTCCCTCCACCTCCCATTCTGCTTTTCAACTATTCTCTTTTTCACTAGCTTGTGCACTTTAGGGGATCTGGTAAGCTGGGGAATTGGAATCAAAAGGCATTGCTAGCTAATCCATGCTGTCCAATCTCTGCCAAGAAGAGGAGAAGAGGGGGATTGTGATATATATATTTTTAAAATTGGAGATGTCATGGACTGAACTGGGAATCTCTGGCTCTATGATGTAAAATGTGCCATATCACTAATCTATTTGACTAGGAGTGGGGAAGGCAGAGAGGATCTAGTTCTGCTAAAAATGTTCCTCATATGCTCAAAGGCCCTTAAAACATTTCTGATTAAGAATTCTCCACCTTGCTCTTTGGGTTCAGCCCCTTATTCCTCCACTTGTGATAGATCACTGTCCTCAACTGGAGTAAAAATATCATTCCTTACTAACCTTTAAACTCATTCCATATTAATCTTTAACAGACAAAGACTTTGAAGGATTATGAAAGTGTAAGTGTTGGCAAGGGTGAGAGCAAGTGGAAAGAAGACTGGCAAAACTGACCTGAACTGTTTGCAAGCCAAGATCCCATGGATTAGAAGAGTCTTTCCCAACTTGATAAGTTATAGACATGGACTGTAACTATTCTTAGGCCATTCTCTATATAATCCCCTAGTTTATTTTCAAACTCTAACATTTAAAGTGATGAATTAATTAGTGTTGATTCAATTAATCCAACAAAGTTTAATTATTAGCACTTATGACAGTGAAATTAATTAGCCGTTTCTCACATCTAACATTAAAATTGATTTTCAAAACTAATTTTCCAAGCATTGTTTTTTAAAATTAAAGAAAATACAGTTTACTTCTGATGATTTTGGTATACGAGTCAGGGAAACAGTACGGTCACCCAAATAAATTAAGACATTTCAGATAAGCAAGCTGATAGATATAATTTAATAACACTAATATGAAAATATGTTGACATGATTTTTGATCAGATGTGTTTTTACACACACACACACACACACACACACACATATAAAACCTTTGACTATATTATTAAAATTGGCACTAAATTATTAATGATAGGAGAAATAAGGATACTCAAAACTAACAGCTTTGATAGGAAGCACTTTCTGTGAAAAGCCCTTTAGGTATAATATTATATATATATAATAATAATATATATATAACATTATATATGTCAGAAAATATTAGAGTGCAGCTATTATTTCACTTTGGCACTAAAGCCTGCTTTTTCATTGAAACTACATGCACCCAAACCTCACAAAGTCAAACTTTTGTACAATATTATTTTTCACACTAAAAAGGCTGCATTAGTTTCAGTTAAGAGTAAACAGCAACACAGCAAGTCTGCTGAACTGTTTTCTTTTTGCAGGGGGGTGGGTAGGTTTTGTCCAACTGCCTGGCTTATATGAATGCATGAAGTTGACCTATACTGAGCAGGGCTGGCCCTACCATTAGTCAGAGTGAGGTCACCGCCTCAAGTGGGAAGGTGCCAGGAATGGTCAACTGTGCCACACCTTCCAATAGAAGGTTTTAGGACTGTGTACCAACCAGATAATTCAGGTAAGGCATGATTCACTGATTTGTAAAACAAATTAGAATGCTGCCTGATTTGACTGAGGCTGAATCCAATTTTTTTAAACGTTTATTGTGCTTTATTTAAACAACCATAAAGATAAAACATCAAATAACATATTTCAAATATCAGTTTTCAAGATATAGGGAGCACAATCTTGGAATCCTCATCGTATATAATAAACTACCTCGAGTCGTTCCTAGTAATAACATTGTTTCAAATGTGATTTAGGAGAGGCGTCAAAGTCAGCTAGAACATAGGGTCCACTTCTCAAGAAGGCAGCATGTTGCATAACATTTAATAATCTGCAAATTGGGTCCGCAACGTGTCAACTTTTTAATAAAGCCAAATTGAACATGGACTATATAATAGTTTGCTATGGGATTTAACCTACAGTGCACCTTCCGCATATGCGGTGGGTCTGTTCCAGAAACCCTTGCATAAAACAAAAAACATGAATGCTTCATCTTATTATTGTTAATGGACTCAATGTGTGTGCACCCGCAGGTGTGTGTGCCCGGCACATTCATTGATGATAATTGGACACAAGGCTTTGCAAGACCTCACATTTGTGTGTGCAGAGGTCATATCAACAGAGGGCACACTGTATTTGTAATGATTGCTGAAAACACTTTGGAGTCTTGATTTATAAAGGAGATGGGATGGTAAGCCCATTGGCAGGAATGTTTTTGCAAACAGTCTCACAAGGAGGATTAAGAGGTCTTTAAACTAAGTTCTGCTGGGGAGGGAGACAATATTATTCAGGGCAAGGACTCGGCGAGTGCAGGGGGAAAAGGCCCAAATGATATTGGCCAGGTAGTACAAGCGTCCAATGGTGGGAGGAGTAGAAACTGTAGTAGAGGACTTGCAGGAAGGGCCCGGGGACTTAAGTGTCTCTACGCTAATGCGCAGAGTATGGGAAACAAGCAAGATGAACTCGAACTCCTAGTACAACAAAATAAATACGATTTGATAGGCATCACTGAGACCTGGTGGGATGAGTCTCATGATTGGAATGTAGGAATACAGGGGTATGGCCTATTTTGTAGAAATAGACCAAACAAGAAAGGAGGAGGAGTAGCCTTGTATGTCAAGGATGTTTTCACCTGTGAAGAGATCCATGACTTAAACCCAGAAAGCCAGGTCGAGAGCATCTGGGTAAGAATTAAGGGAGCGAGAAACAATAGGAATGTTCTGGTGGGGGTTTACTATGGACCTCCAACCCAGGCTCAGGACCTTGATGACACCTTCCTCAACCAAATGACTGCACATTCAAAAAGGAGAGATACAGTAATAATAGGAGATTTCAATTACCCGGATATATGTTGGCAGTCAAACTCTGCCAAGACAGCAAGGTCCAGCAAGTTTCTTGCTTGTCTTGCAGACAATTTCATAGTCCAGAAGGTGGAGGAGGCGACAAGGGGATCAAATATTCTAGATCTGATCCTGACCAATAGGGATGACCTTGTTAATGAAGTAGAAGTAGTTGGATCTTTAGGGGGGAGTGACCATGCCCTATTGGAATTTGGCATTCAGTGGGAAGGAGAAGATAAGTGTAGCCAGACACTCATCTTAGATTTTAAAAAAGCGGACTTCTGTAAACTTAAGGAGCTGCTGGCTGAAATTCCGTGGTCAAGAATAGTGAAAGAGAAAGGAGTTCAGGAGGCATGGGAGTTCCTTAAAAGGGAGATACTGAAGGCACAGTCTAAAACTGTGCCAATAAGGAGGAAAAATGGAAGGCATCTGAAGAAACCAGAACGGTTGACTAAAGAACTCTCAGCTGAGCTAAGTGTTAAGAGAAACATGTACAGGAAATGGAAGAAGGGGGAAAACACCAAAGAAGAATTTAAGCAAGTAGCCAGGAGATGTAGGGAGAAGGTCAGAAAGGCTAAAGCACAGAACGAACTTAGGCTGGCCAGAGACATTAAAAACAATAAAAAGGGCTTTTTTAAATATGTCCGCAGCAAAAGGAAAAAGAAGGTTGCTGTGCAGAGAAAATGTCGAATTACTAACAGGGGGAAGAAAAAAGGCAGAACGACTTCACACCTTCTTTGCCTCAGTTTTTTCCCAGAAGGATACAAGCACTCAACCTGGCGGTTGGGGAGCAGGTGAGGAAGCAGGGGAAATGCGGCACATAATAGGTAGAGAGGTGGTACAAGAATACCTGGCCACACTGGATGAATTCAAGTCTCCAGGGCCAGATGAATTGCATCCTAGGATATTAAAAGAACTGGCAGAGGTCATTTCGGAACCGCTTGCTATAATCTTTGAGAAATCTTGGAGGACAGGAGAAGTTCCAGCAGACTGGAAGAGGGCAAATGTTGTTCCCATCTTCAAGAAGGGAAAAAAAGAGGACCCAAATAATTATCGCCCAGTCAGCCTGACGTCAGTACCCGGAAAGATCCTGGAGCAGATCATTAAGCAGTCAGTTTCTAATCACTTAGAAAGCAATGCGGTAATCACGAGAAGTCAACATGGATTTCTCAAACATAAGTCATGCCAGACTAATCTTATCTCTTTTTATGATAGAGTTACTAGCTTGATAGATGAAGGGAATGCTGTGGATGTAGCATATCTCAATTCCAGTAAGGCCTTTGACAAAATTCCCCGTGACGTTCTTGCAAAGAAGCTAGTAAAATGTGGGCTGGGCAGGGCTACTGTCAGGTGGATCTGTAACTGGTTGACTGACCGTTCGCAAAGAGTGCTCACCAATGGCTGCTTTTCATCCTGGAGAGAAGTGACTAGCAGGGTGCCACAGGGTTCTGTCCTGGGCCCAGTGCTGTTCAATATCTTCATCAACGACTTGGATGAAGGAATAGAGGGCACGCTCATCAAATCTGCAGATGACACCAAATTGGGAGGGGTTGCTAATACGCCAGAGAACAGGATCAAAATTCAAAATGATCTGGACAGATTGGAGAGCTGGGCCAAGGCTAACAAAATGAAATTCAACAGAGAGAAGTGCAAGGTCCTACACTTAGGTAGAAAAAATGGAATACAGAAATATAGGATGGGGGACACGTGGCTGGATAGCAGTACATGTGAAAGGGATCTAGGAGTCTTAATAGACCACAAGCTGAACATGAGTCAGCAGTGTGATGCGGCAGCCAAGAAAGCCAATGCAATTCTCGGCTGCATCAATAGGAGTATGGTGTCTAGATCAAGGGAGGTACTGGTACCACTCTGCTTTGGTTAGACCTCATCTTGAATACTGTGTCCAGTTCTGGGCACCCCAATTGAAGAAGGACATGGTCAGGCTGGAGCAGGTCCAGAGGAGGGCGACCAAAATGGTTAGGGGCCTGGAAGCCATGCCCTATGAGGACAGACTTAGAGAGCTGGGTATGTTTAGTCTGCAGAAGAGAAGTTAAGAGGGGACATGATAGCCATGTTTCAATATTTGAAGGGATGTCATGTAGAGGAGGGAGTGGGCTTGTTTTCTGCTGCTCCAGAGGTCAGGACAAGGAGCAATGGATTCAAGCTGCAGGAAAGGAGATTCCACCTGAACCTCAGGAAGAACTTCCTGACAGTCAGGGCTGTCCGGCAGTACAATATGCTGCCTCGGAGTGTGGTGGAGTCTCCTTCTTTGGAGGTTTTTAAGCAGAGGCTGGATGGCCATCTGTCGGGAGTGCTTTGAGGGTGTTCCTGCATGGCAGGGGGTTGGACTGGATGGCCCGTGTGGTCTCTTCCAACTCTACATTTCTATGATTCTATGATTGTAAGCATCTTTTGTCTTCTAGATCGTTATGGGTTTTTAAAATAAATATGATCTCTGACAAATGCCATGGTTTAGGAATTGGGATTCCCTCCAAAACTGAGTAGAAGAGAGATAAGAGCAGTGGTGTAATTTGTTTCTCAAAGAGCTTACAGAAGGTTCCCCCAAATCCATCCATTCCTGGCATCTTAATTGGGTTTAATTTTTAAATCGCTGTATGTAGTTCATCTTGTGTAAATTTTCTGAGTGAATCTATGGGAATGTTCTTTCCTTAGATTTTTGGGGATGTTTTTATTTAGAAAATTAAAGATTTCCACATCTGACAGATTTCTTGACTGGTATAAACCTTTAAAGTAATCAGCAAAGAGATCATCAATAGCTTTAGTATTATAAATGGTGTTATTTATTTTTAATTTTTTCTTTTGTTTTTCTTTTTGATTATCAAATGAGCCAGTGTTTTAGAATTTTTGTTATTAAATTCATAATATTTTTGTGTTGTATATAATAGATTTTTAGAAATTTTGTTGACTTCTAACAATTTTGGCTCAGCTCTTTTCTTATCTAGCAAGAATTTAATTGATTTTGCACCAGAGGATTTATGAGTTGCCTGTAGAACATGGATTTCTTTTAATAAAGTGTTTTTAGCAGAACATATACTTTTTTATGTATGCTAGTCTTTTTGAGACATTCTCCCCTCATAACAGCTTTAAGAGCATCCCATACATTGCAGATCACTGTTCCATTACAGTGGCCCCTCCTTACTGGTGACCTCCACATGGATGAATGCCAGGTCACATGAAACATTGTGTCCCATTATAATCAATGGATGCAGCAAGTGTGTGCCTGTGCACTTTGCATCCATTGACTATAATAGGATGCAACACGCACATTTTTTGTTTTACACAGTTGTTCCTGGAATGGAACTCCTATGTATACGGAGGGCACACTGTATTTGTATTTTCAGAGATGTAGTGAATAATTACATTTTTAATTCTCTGATTCCCTGTCTGCTTAAAATAAAAAGGTTAAATTTCCATGGATGTGAGTTTGGTATACAATTATCTAAAGTCACAACTGTATGAAAAGATGCATGGTCAGTTGCCCATATTTGACTGTTGCTGTACTATAAAGAGAGTTTCTAAGGCTGCTAGAGTATACTTCACGTTTAATAGAATAGAAGTAATCACATTTACTGCCATGTTGGTCTCTCCAAGTGTCCACCAGGTCAAATTCTTGGAAGACCTGCTCCAAAGCATGAAGATGAGATGAGGATTTATTACTGCTCTCTAGTGCAGAGGCTGTTGTGTTTAAGTCTCTTCCTATGATAATAGCTTCCTCTGCAAAGTCTTTTAGCTGCTGTAGAACATTCTGCAGAAAGGCCAAAGGGTGTGTGCAAAGGGGAGTGTATCTCTCTAAGAGTTCTTTCATTTTGATTTAGCTGCCCTTTAATGAAAATAAAAAGCCATTTGGGTCTTTCAAAGTGTCCTGTAAGACAAATGGCTTTTTGGGGACTGGGGGGAGATGGCTAGTAGTACTCCTTTTGATTTTGTGGACCCAGGAGGTGCCACACAGCAAAGAATGTGCATTAACAGAAGCATAGCTTCCAAGTCAAAGGAAATAATAGTCTCACTATATTGTGAACTGGTCCAGCCTCACATGGAGTACTGCATTCAGCTCAGGGTGCTTTCTTTTAAGGATAAAAACAAGTTGGAGTTTGTTCAGAAAAGGGCAACAAGGAGAGTAAGAGGTATTGTAACTCATGATTTATGATCTCGATCCTCTGACAGTGGAAGGGAGATATTTATTAGCTAATAACAGACCCTATCTCGGGAAAGAGAATCTTTTGATGTCCATTGAGCCAGAGGTTAGCTGGCTGGAAACATAGATATTCAGGTCTAAAAGGCTGAAACCCCCTTTGGTGCAGGTTGGACCAAGTAGCCCCAGTCACGTATCCAGAGGAAGACCTCAGGAAAGGCATGTATACATTTCAAGTGAGCTGACTGCAACTTTGACACCTTGAGAGACTAAGTGTCTCCTGACTGAAGTTAGCAATCACAAATCGCAGGAACTACAGAGCTGAGGTCCGTCTGCATAACCCAGTTTCTGTCCTTTCCCAGGAAAAGGGTCTGCCCTCCCCCCCCAGGGATGTTCTGCCCTATAATTGGGTTCTGCTTTTGAGGTTTGGCAGACGTTTTCTTGCTCTCGCGCTCTCTCGGGCCGTCTGTTCATTCCTTCACTCTGTCTCTTTGTTTGACAAGCTGTCCCATGTCTTCCCAAAACAGCAGCCTTCAGGATCAGGTGCAGTATATTCTGTCCCTTGAATCTTTCCCTTCCTTAAGACTCTCAAACTTGGGAGCCCTTGTGTGCTTGTGTGAGTGAATGCTTTGTGTGCATGAGTGAGGAATTTTGCCAATTCTGCCAAATAAAAGACCATTTAAAAGGACACTTGTCTCTTTCTCATGCAGCCTGACCCTGTAAACATAAGATAAAAGATCTCGCTGTTTTGCCTTGCCCTGCCCTCCGCTTTGCCAAGTTATGCTCTGCTAATTTCCCCAACCTTAGTAAAATCCAGGTGTCCCACAGGGAACCCGGCAGGCAGGGTAACAGTATGGAGAACAAAACGTATGAGGAAAGGTTGAGGGAGATGGGCATGTTGAGCTTGGTGAAGAGAACATTAAGGCATGACATGATCACACTCTGTAAATACCTCATGGGCTGCCACAAAGATGAAAGTGCAGATTTGCCCTCCGCTGTTTCAGAAAGTAGAACTAGGTCTAATGGTTTTAAGTTAACAGGTACATAAATTTCCATTGAACATTAGAAGGAAATTCTTGACTCTCAGAGCATTTTGGCCATGGAACCAATTGCCTAGAGGGGTGATAGGGTCTCTTTTTCTGGACATTTCCAAAAAGGAGCTGGATAGCCACCTGCAAAGGATGCTTTAGTTGGAGATCCTGCACTGAGCTGGGGGTGGGGGTTGGACTTGATGCCCATGAAGCCTCTTCCAACTCTGTGATAGTAGTCTGTTTTAGCAAAAACGGTGGAGTATGATGGCACCTTAAAGACTACTACATTTATTATGGCATGAGCTTTTATGGACTAGATAGAGCTCACCTCATCAAAGGCATGAAATATTGTTATCCAAAAGTTCAGGGACATGTTCAGCACACATCATTGACGGTATTCATGTAGACAATTCAGTCAACGGTAAATTAAATGGTGAACATACTGACAGCAGCTATCTCTTATTCCACCTCCAGCTTTTTGAAAAATCTGAAACAATCCAGACAGCTCTTCAGTAAAAGAGACCAGCAGAGGATCATTTCAACCTTTCTGGACATTCCACAGCAGACCTCAATGTGTCAGAGATCTCAAGTTGGAGATCTCATGGATCAAACATGAATCTCTGAAATTGATCTCTGCTAATTCTGTGAATTTCTAATTATCTCTTCAAACCAATGGGTCCCTCTTAAGTATCTATTTCTATGCATCACTGGTGTTGTGCCTACTTGAAACCCACCAGTTCCTAGGTGGAAGAGTGTCACATTTCTGTCTAAATTGTATACTGTACATTTTATTACATTTCTGTACTTATCTCCATATTATTACCATGAACACACCCACAGCATTCGCTCTCTGATATATTGGCTTTTGTTGATGAGACTTTCCTCAGTCCGTTCACTCAGTCGGCTGTCTCAGCCCCTTACAAGTTTATGCCACAAAAATTTTAGTACGCTTAAGGACCACGAGATGGTTTCCCCCGGCGCCCATTAACAGCAGGGCAGTCGGAATTCAACCGGCTCGGCCGCGCTCTGCAGAGATAAAATGCGCGCTCCTTACGGGCAGCCTGACTGGAGCGCGATGATAAAACGCAGGGGAGCCACGGCGTCCATAATACAAAACAGGCGTTGTAGGGACAAAGGCACGAGATGGGGACGATTCCGGGTCAGAAACTGAAGGGATTTTACATCAGGTCCAACTCGGAGAAAGAGAGCCGGATGTACATTCGGTACGTGGCTGTTCAGCTCTTAAGTCCCACTGAATTCAGGGGAGCTTGCTGCGAGGTAAGCTTCCTCCTTATGCATGCTGCCCTGAGGAGAAGCGCCACGGCGGTAAGTGGGGCTTATTGCTGCCTACTAAACAGGCGTCAAGGCAGTTGTGGAGAGCGACGAGGAGGCGGAATACGACACGGTTGAAAAGTCTATGCGGCACGCCTCACAAACCTCCCAACCGCCCCCCATCCGCCCTCCCCCTCGCTCTCCGCAACCGCCCTGACGCCGAATCCAAAATGGCGGCGGAGGCGGAGTTCAGCCTAGACGCGCCCCGGCAGGAAACCTCCCTATCCTGGCTGTGGCGGAAGGGAAGGCACGTGGGCCGGAGCGCCGCTGGAGGGATCTCTGGGGCCGGAGAGGGTGTCGTTCTGAGGATGGCGAGAGCAGCCCGTGCGTTGCAGGTCAGTCGGCCCAGCAGCAGCAACCTCCGTTTTCTCTCCAGGTTGGACAGGTGCCGTAGCAACCGCGGAGGGGGAATCGGGCTCGGTGGTAACGCCATTTCCTACCACTGCCGAAGTTTAACTTTAGAGAGAGGGAGGAAAAGCCACGTAGGGGGCTCCTGGGCTCGAAAGCGTGTGCTAAATTAAGCAAGTTTTGTCTTTACGGCCGCAAGATGCATTGTTGTGCTCGCTGTAACGAACGAACACGGCTCCCCTGTTGGAAATTTCTGGGAAAGAGAGGGTTCTGAGGGTGTGTTGGCTCTGGCGAACAGGGTTCGGATGCCTGCTGGGCCGTGGAAAGCGACTGGGTGATTTTGGGCAAGTCATGCTCTCTCAGCCTCAGAGAAGAGGCGAACCCTCTCTGAACAGATCTTGCCAAGAAAACTACTACGTAATAGGGTCGCCTTAGGGTCGCCATAACTCGGAAATGACTTCAAGGCACACAACAACAAACGTGTGATCGTACTACCTCCGTAGGGCTACAGCATGCACGGGTACAGTGGCTCGTATTTACCGTGGCTCCTTCAAAGTTCTAATATGACAGTGGTAGGAGTATGATAGTAGGATGAGAAGGTTTATTCCTTCTTCATGACTGTTGAGGAAACACATCTGAAATTCCAGAACTTATTTAAATATGTATATTATATACATATTTAATGAGTCCTGGAACATCAAATCTGTTCGTCAAGGGAAGATTCCTTGAAAATTTGGCAGTACTTGATGTTATGTGAGGTCCACAAGTAGTTTCTAACTTGATGGCAACCTTAAGATGAACCTATCATGGGATTTTCTGGGGCTGAGAGCGTGTGATGCATCTAGGGTCACCCAGCGGGTTTTCATGTCTGAACAAAGAACTGAACCCTGGTCTTCAGGGCTGTAGTCCATTGCTCAAACCGTTACACCACACTGGCTCTCCTATTTACAGTTTAGGAAGAGGTGTTTAGGATTGCCCACCAGAGAACTTTAGTGCCTTACCACACTGAAAACCCCAGGATTCCATATTGTAGCCATGGTGGTTAAAGTAGAATCAAATTGCTATATTTGTATATTGTGAAAGGTGCCTTAGTGGAAAAAGCCGGCTGGCTGTCTATTGGAGCATTTGGTGTAAGAATTAATAATTGTTTGGAAAAGTTACTTTCTCAGCCTGCAGCTCTTTGAAATTTTATTGCCAGCATGATCGTGGGCATTTCAGAACTAAGTATTAATCATTGCTTGGAAAAATTACTGGCTTTCTGGGAGGTGTGGTCTGAAAAGTAACTTTTCCAAGCCCTTCTTATGTATACTGTAGTAATAGTTTTGAGCTATTGAAGGTCAGCTGAAGTGTATGAAAACTGGGAAAAGCAAACATTTTTCTAAAGCCTCTTCCCTTTCTTTTTCTACCTAGGTTAGGTAACCTAAAGGCTCAGCAAAAGCAGGTAGTAAAAACAAGAGGAAGATGTTGTCAAGGCCCAAACCTGGTGAGTCAGAAGCAGACCTGTTGAGGTTCCAGAATGAGTTCCTGTCAGTGAAAGCTTCCCCAGCAGTGAAAGTTATCAAGAAAGCAGATAAAAGAAGAGGGGATGTGGGGAGCGGAGATGATGAGAGACCCCCGCTGCAGCATGACAGGGATGTGGTGATGTTGGATGGTAAGTCTGTTCTAAGTTATCTTATGTTGATGTTTTAGTACAGGTTGATAATTTTGGAGAAAAAAACCCTACCCGAACAGCAAGAACTTTTTTGCCTGGAGGTTATGGTTTATATTTTGAAAGTATCTTGACTGTAACTCTGCCCACATGTGATGTGCTATAGTGCCATCATGCAATTTAGTTGAGGCTACAGTGGTTGATGCTGCCCCAAAGCCATTCATACTGTGTGACAGTACAGTAGTGTGACCACTGGGCTACCTCTAGGCATTTCAGTTAGCTTCTGCTGTTACCCCCTCACTTGGTGAAAATGCTTAACCCTGTTCTCAATGCAATATCTGTTTCCTGACTTTGGGAAGCAGGATTGTGTCTGCTGCCCCTGCCCTGACCACTACACTTTTAGTGTAAAGCATGAACGCAGTTAAAACTTCTGATTGCATGTACAGTTTGTACTCATCTTGGGTTAAATAGGTGGTCATCAGGGCTGTGGCGATGAGACATGATCGCTCTTTTCCTCCAACTTTCATAGCTCTTGATCAGAGTGCACAAACTGTGCATCTGGAGTTGCATGTAACCCTGAAGCCTACTTTCTTAGCCCTGGTACATACAGTTGAACTCTCCCACATTGTCCTTTTTTGACAATATGAAGGGTGAATTGCGTTTCCCAGACATCTACAAAAGCAGTAATTTATCTTTTAAGTAGGTCAAGCCTCTCCCATTGAAAAATGTTAGTTTTTCCAAACCAGAAGTGAACTTGGCCACTTCAGGGGGATTTGGTTTTTTTGCATTTTGTGTGGTCCTTGTGCCCCCCAAGGTCCCGTGGCAGAGAATTAGCACCCAGATTTATTGAAACTGGTGACACCCCTGCTCAAGATTCTTAACAGAGACCTGATACATCTTATATCCACTACTGGATTCATCTCATCTCTTTTTGGTTTGATAACTTTTATCACCTCAACTTAGCTATAAACCTACCTGCGCTGTTAATCTTATTTAAAAGCCCAAGAGTTGGTTTCTGAGTCTGGCAACAAGCAGGCAATTCAAAATGACACTTGGGAATTGCTCCAGAGTTTGAGAAGGATATCAAGATGACCATTATCTTGGTATTCTTCAATCCAACAAAATCTTAGATCATTCTGGTGTGAATAATTTTTATAGTCTACTAATTTAAGCCTGGGAAGAATGTAGATTAAGAGCTCTCAAAGTAGACAGATATCTCTGCTTCCCAGTAGTTACAGGGACATCCGCTGGTTCCCCACTCCTGCCTTCTATTTTGTGAAGTGGTATCTGGTCTTTTGTCAGTCCAGATGTAAATGGGTGTTTATGGCACTTGTGCATGTGAGGAACAAAGGGCCTACACAGCTGTCTTTTCTGGTGGTATCATCACTCCCACCTGTGTTTATTTCTGAATCTGCAGCAGAAGGCTCACTCAGAGCCAAAGAACCCTTGTGATTAGTAGTATGGAGCTATGTCTGTTCTTTTTTCCTGCTCAGGGCAGTAGACTGACAGACCTCTGTTTAGGGGAATGTATTTTTATGGGAATTAACCCACACTGTGTTCTCAGTCTGGATTGTGCTGTCCCACACTTGGCAGTTTACATTTCTAAAAAGGCTTTATCGAAGCACCATCTGGAAAGTGACTGCCAGAAAGGCCAAAGATTTAAAGCCTCCAACTTTCCTGGGACACTAACTGTGATCCTGAAAAAAGATTAGCTCCATTGTCCTTATTTTGAATACAGAAAGCACAAAAGGTGTAGAACGCTGTATACTAAAAGTGGCATATGATTTGTCTCACACTTTTATTTGTGTATGTTCCATGTATTTGTATCTCCTTGAGTAGCCTGTTCATTTGTTCTCTGAGCTCATTCCCTGAGTTTAGTCCACTGTCAAAAGTCATTTGTTATACCTTGTTACGTTTTTAATAATTTGGATAGTTTTAAGTATGTCTCATTATCACTGAGACAGTAGTTACCAAGTGGAACTTCTTCAGTTTTTTTTTCTATGTCCCTAAAGAAGAAAAAGCAACTGAGGGATGTTAATACTTTGTACATTGTCTGTTTTTCATCAATTTCCCAGGCTTTCCTGATGAGCCCCCACCTCTGACACCAGGTCCTCCAAAGAAATCTAGATTTAGAAGTACCCGTGTCCATTTTGTGGAGGACCCCACGGAGCGACTGGATCATGCTGATCAGCACATTACAGCGGTCTTGAACAAAATCATCGTATGTCTCATTCATAGGAACTATTGTTGCAATGATGAAAGTGTTGTGGAATGTTGCTTGATGAACTCTACATCTGGGGCTGTATACAATAAAAATAAAAATTAAAACTCTTCCAACATAACCCAAAGGCCTAAAGTAGGATAGGAATCATGTGGCCCTCTCAGTGTGTTTGGAATACAAGTTCCATAATTCCTTAGCACTGACTGTGCTAGCTAAGGCTGCTGGCAGTTGCAGTCTGTCATCATCTGGAAGGCCTCACATTTTCTATCCTTGGCCTAAATCCAGTTGTTAAGCACAGTTAAAGTAGGCCCGCTAAATCAATGAGGACTTGAAAAGTCCACATTAAATGTAAACTCAATTGATTGCATGTGTCTACTTTTAATTGGACTAACTAGTGGATCCAGGCCAAACATTGTACTTCCCAAAATCAGGATTATGTAATTTAGAGAAGTTATTCAAATGTTCATATATTTACTCATTTTTATTACATTCACACTGCTGCTAATCATAGGATGAGTGAAGGATTGAGCTCAGAAGTAACATGTTGCAAATAGCATTTTATATTTTGGGGTATTGAGTGAACAAAGTCACTTTTCAAAGTAATGTGTATTGGGCTGATAGTGTAATGTTCACGGTTTCTGGTTACTTTTGAAATTACTTTTAAGGGCATTTTTAGAAGCACATTCACAGGATTTTTTCCATGTTATATCATTCTCTCAGCAATTTTAAGAGGTTTTTTTCCTCTTAAAAAAAAGAGACGGACAATAGAAAATTGATGGACAATACAGTTAGTAAATGCCTGTGCATTGGAATGAGTAACAGGAATGGCTTATTTTTCAGTCCTGTAATGAGTAACAGGAGCAAATTATATTTTTAAAGTAACATTCCATTAACATTAAATTAATACTCCAGGAGAGGGCCTTAAGCTGCCTTGTACTAAGGAAGATGATTGGTTTCTTCTCCAGTATTGTGAGTGGTGTCTGACTGGCGTTGGAGGCCACTGGCAAGGGTCTTTCTTAGTTTTGCTGCCTGAAAGACATTTTTGGTGGGGATGCTGAGTATGGATCCTGAAACCTTCTCCAGGTGTATGTTCCACCATTAAGCTGTAGCCCCTCCCCAAGGATGCATGCTTTCCCAAGTAGACATACATACGTACATACATACATCATTCAAAACATATTTTGTTTTGAATGGTAATGGGGAATCCAGTGGTGGTTTGTGTGTAGAACATCATTAGTAGGTTTGATCACTCCCTATGTACCTTGTAAAATCCCCTCTGAAAGTTTGGGGAAAGCTTTGGGGCAGGGGCTCAAGGGGGTCTTAGGAGTAGAAGAGAGAAAGCAACTTTGATTGCAAAAGTGAAAGTGTAGCATTTTCCGCATAGAACGCAGAGTTATTCTTGTTAAATGACCGTTAACTGGTGACTGTTACATTCTTATAGGTTGGTCACTGTTAGTCAAGCGTGAAGTAATAATTTTAGGGCTGAGGAAATTTCTACAAGAGCTTTTCTCTCTCAGTTTAGGAGAGATTCAGAGGTGGGTCCAAACTGTTTCTACAGTGGTCACATTAGCTTGCAACAATTTAGTGAAGTGAATGTTCAAACAGTGCGGTCTCTTTGATCTGTTACAGGAACACGACACAACCTCTGCTAGGGTGACCATGCCAGTATTCACAGGAGGTCCATTTCCAAGAGTTTTTCACAGGTCTGAAATAAAAATTGAGGTAAGAAAAATAGCTATGTATTAACCCTCTCTTTTGCTCTTGCTTTTTTTCCCCCTAAGAAGCTTGACTTGTTCTTCAGTGCTATGCTTTATGCCTGATTTTAACATCGTCTGTTGGTATCAGTTTTTACAGTATTCTTTTGTGTTGTTCATGAACTGCTCTGATTGCTGTGGTAGTTAATAAAAGTTTTAAACCATAGGTTCTTCACTTGGGGTCCATAGACCTCTAGCAGGTTTGTGCGTGGGATTCGAGGCATCTGTGAACTGGGTGCAATTTTTTTTCTTTCATTTCCTTGTTACTTGGATTATTTTTTGTGTTATGATAAATACTGAGGGGAAAAAACAATCTTTTCATGTGCTTATGTTAATTTTTTTTTCTTCCAGATTAGTCTCTGTGAAGGAAGTCAATCTCCAATGTAATAAAATAAATTGTTTGCAAAATTTTTGTCTATTTTTCTGTGAGAAGGATCCATAGCTTTCATCAGATTCTCAGAGTAGCCTGTGAAGAGGTTGCGCAGAAGTATGGAGCCTCCACTACAAAGTGGATATTACAACTGAAGTAAAAAGCACATCTCTTGAATTTCTGTTTTGGATGTTGCATTTGCCAGAAGAGTAGAAGTAATGTTAGGATTTTGTTGGGCTCTGACAGGTCGTGGCTCACGTAGTGATTGCATTTCTGCTTATTTTAGGCTTTGGTGTTTTACAGAACACTTGAAGTTTGACTCATACGTGCCCATACAGCTAGAGCTACGTTGATAAAGTGTATACTAGGGTACTCTGACTGTGGCCTGAACATTGCATCTGCGAATGGGCCTTATATTTATTCCCCTCAGGTGCCTTCATCATAATTCCCGAACTGCAGAACCCATCCCTGCCAGTTTTGTACAGATCATTCTTTCTCTGCACCTAGCTGTGAGAGAAGAGAGTTTCTGGTGTCCATGTTTGCATGTGCCTGCTAGCATCACATGCAGCCCTTGAGGCAGAAAAGGAGGTATTTCTGGATTTACAGGACTGGGACTTTCTTTGGAGTAGACTTCTATAATACTGCTCTATGAAGTATGTCCTCCTTAGCCAACTTGTAGTTAAACTGGTGCCATTCACTTTGAAACTTGGATTTCTAAAAACATTTTACACACATAGTCAGGCCTTGCTTGATAGCACACTTTTGGTTGCATGCTTGCTTTCTGTTGATAAGATCCTGTGGCTGTGCTCAGTTTAAATCCACTTGTCATTTTATCTCTTTCTTTCACAGTACTGATGGACACTTGATGGTGATAGAGCTTGTTTATTTTTTTAAAAGCCATATCGGTGTAACCATACAAGAGGAAATATTTCGTATTTCCAAATCTCTTTAATGAAAACATTCTAATTATTTCTTTTTCTATTAGCAGTGAATGGTAGCTTTGCTTTATTAATCTGCAAGACAGACTTCCTTAACCTAGTAACCATCAGATATGTAAAATTATAACTCTCGTTATTTCTGGTGAGCATAGCTGTTTGGAAACTATGGATGTTGCTTTTCAATACATCTGAAGGTAGTCAGGTTGGGGAAGGCTTTCATGTGGTGTCTCGACCTAAAATTTTAATGGATTCTTTTGTAGTCTTTTAGGACACTCTACAGCTTCATGCACATTTGCATTTAACTGTTAGGATAAAACAGAAAGGAATACTTCTGATGAATATGGGACCAGTACTTTCTACATAGTCTTTTATGAAAGTTTTAGAAAACATTGGCATTACCTTTGTTTCTTCCTAAGTCACAAGAATCTGAACTTCATTCTTGGCATGTCGTGAATATTTCCCTCAGTGTTGTGCTGTGGTTTGGCATTGTATTTCCAGGATTTTTGGCCTTGCTGTCTGTTTTTACCTGAGAAACTAGAGTCGGAATTGACACCCATGTTCTGCTTAGCAGTCACTCCCTTAAACCTAGATGTTGGAGCATTAGGAAGAAAGGGCTCAGGAGGAGAAATTGAAAGAAGGAGAGAATATGTTGGAGTTTGTTTCCTTGGTGGAAGACTGAATCTGGAGCATCTGAAGAAATTTTTGTACTGACTATTTCAGAAAGTGTCCTTCTAGTACAAGTTTCTACTACAAATATGAGCTTATAAAATTTTGCTGTAATATCATTTTAAGAACTGATAGTGACACTTTTCTGTCTTGTCCTCCTCCCCATCTTTAAATCATGTGATAGGAAACATGGGGCAAAGAACCTTTTCTTCAAGGATAAGCAGGCTTTTTCATGCTGACCCAGTTTTGACTCTTTCTTGAGTCAAATTTGAGACATTTTCTTTGCCTCCTCAGAATCTTCTCCATGTAGGAGACCTAATTGCATGCAACCTTGGATGCAGGAATACACACACACAGTCATTCACTCTTACTTTTCCTCATGTGACTGCATTCTTAGCCTGAAGTAAATTTGTTATCTTTTCATGGCTTCCTTATCAATAGTCAATAAGCCTGTGGCAAAGCCTGAATGTAAATGCCATGCAAATTGAAAAAGGCATTGGTTGAATGTCATTAATCCAATTTATTACTGTGAAATTCTTGCACTATTACGGTCCCTGAATCGTCAGAAATGGCCTTTCTGAAACAGTGAAGTCTGTTTATCCTCTGAAATGGAAAACATTCAGATAAGCAGACTCTTGGATTAATCACAGAGAGTGAGTTCTTGTGTGCACTGGGGTGGAACAAACTCTCCAGAATTTACCTATAACTGAATGCTTGTTTCTGCAGCTTGTCAAGAAGCATATAAATTTTCTCGTGCCATTTTAGCATATAGCAGCAAAATAATGAATTCTGTTGTGTGTAGGAAAGAGCAAAGATGTGCTATAGCTTCTCCCCACTCCCTTTTAAAACTGGCTGTGCCAAAGCTTGGTGTGAAGGATAGACCTTTGGTTTTGGTTTTCATAGCAACTTAAAGGCTAATTCAATTTATTTGGGACTTTGGTTGCAACCAGCAGTTTGCAGACTGAAATGCCAGCCTTTGTGTTCAAAACGGTGGCCTAGTCCTGTTTGAATGAGTGATGCTGCACTGACATAAGTAGAGCTGAATGAAAAGGTCACTGAGTATGTTTACAGGTATACAGGTGTCTTTTCAAAAGGGAGGATGGAGGGAAAATGCAGTCATAAGCATGTATACGAGGAAGGATGGGGAACCTGTTCTGGTCCATGGACCAAATTCTAATTTGAGAAGAGTTGGAGGGGGCGGCTGCATTTCAGTGAAGGATAGTGTCAGAGTGAGGGAAGCATGGCCAGATGTATTTCCCGTGCAGAATACAAAACACAGCTCCGTTTTGTGTATGTGTCAGCTTCCCTGTCTTCAAAGTGCACCTCAGTTTTATTCAGGATATTTAAAATTTGAGATATCTTTTTTTTCCCCATAAGATGTTGCAGTGTAGGATGTTATTGTTCATGGTGTTAGCTATCTATGACCTTTTCCAGGATATTCCATTCCTGTCCCTCTTCCCAGAAGTCATTCAGCTTTCCATTACCACCAGTTGTGCTCACTGGGCTGTTTGGTGATTTAGGTCTTTCTTAGGGCATGTTTCTCTAATCATTTTCTGAATTTCTCCAGTTCTGTTGTGATTAGATTGTGCCTATTTCTTTCTTTCTTTCTTTCTTTCTTTCTTTCTTTCTTTCTTTCTTTCTTTCTTTCTTTCTTTCTTTCACTCTGTATCTCACTACAATCCCCAAAATGGGACTGTGGCAGCTCCCAGTAAGATTGAATAAAATGTAATCAAAGAAATGTATATATTGTTTAAAAAAAATAAAGTAAAAATGCAAATTTTAATACATGAATAAAAAAGTGAAGAAAATAAAGAAATAACAGTACAATACCTAGTGAGTAAATGTACTTTGCTCAGCACTGAGTTAATTGAACAAAAAGTCCTTTGCCTGCCAATGGAAGAATAACAGGGATGAGGCCAGGATAGCTTCCCTTGGTAGAGAATTCAAGATCTGGCAGGAGCCACTAAGAAAGACTTCTCTTGCATCTTACTGTATGGCATAAATACGGAGTTCTTGGAGATTTAAGTTCCAAGGGAACCTGGAAAGACAGGGGAATGTTTACTTGCTCTCTGCCAGGCTCCAGGTTGACTCAGCCTTCCATCCTTCTGCCGGTCGGTAAAATGAGTACCCAGCTTGTTGGGGGCAATTAGCTAACACATTGTAAACCACTTAGAGAGCACTTAGCTGATAAGCGGTATAGAAATACACATGCTTTTGCTATTGCTTTTGTCTTTCTGCAGGCAAAATCAGCACCTGGAAGAAAAAGTATCTTTGCACAAAAGATAGCTGCGAAGAAGGAAGCTGAAGTGGCTCAGATTTCTGTTACTGCTGACAATGATGAAGCTGAACAGACAAACACAGGAGAATCAGCTCCAGAGGGTGCCCTATATCCTGAAACCTTGAAGGCCCCTTGCCATGGAGATCAAGAAGGTGAATATTGAGATGTGTGAAGCATGAGTCCTCAAGTGCCTGTGGGGTCTTAGCAGCCTTGAAAATGTTTACTGGAAGATGAATGCAGGGAAACAAATATCTCTTAAAATGCAGAAGGTTGTCCCTGTGTCTTCTGATACTTATACTGCAGTTGTATGCATATGTAGGAGGTGCAGCTGACCTCTTGAGTATGGGTGCACAGGATTCTAAATAATTCCAAAGCATTTATAACTTTCTGGATTACATTGGTTAGAAGTGGGTCAAGCAGCTTTTCTTTCTCAGGCCCCAGGTTGCTGAATGTTATGGCAGCTGCCCATACTTCCTGGAGGACACCTGCTCCAGCCTTTTAAAATCTACTGTGATGAAGCATTGGAATCTGTTCCATTGGAATCTAAATTATTTTGTTGCTTGGCTCCTGCTGACAGTGACACCCAAAATTTCCCACCCTTTTTCTCTAGTGGAAATCCACTTACTGAAGTAGGGCTGTGACAAATGTAACAGGTAGTGTTGTACAATCCCACAATTTCAGTATTAGTTAGAAATAGAAGTTGTCAGACTAGATTTCCTTGCATTAATTGTATTAATAATTCATGGATTCTTCCTTACTGCCAATAACTCCTGTTGGTCTGTGGGGTAGTGTTTGGTATATAAAAAGGAAATAGTTTCACATATGGAAATTTTGTTACTCATCATTTGGATCAATATAATGGAAAATGTAAATACTCATGAAAATTTCTCTACTACAAATTGTTGACAATGTATGAAAGTGCAAGATATATTCCAATTTTGGACTCATTTACCCGTCTTCTTTCCTACCATGCAAAAAAGTTTGTGCGCTATGTAACCAGTACTAATTGTAATGTTTTTGTTTACTTTTTTTCGTATATATATTTCTTTGAAAAAACACTCAAAAAGAGAGAGAGAATCAATGAATGAATATAGTGTATTAGCTATGTGGTGTCCCCTCAAACATCTTGTAAGTCAGAGTTTTCCAAACCCTGTGCCGTGATACATTAGTGTCTTGCCTGAAGTGTGTAGGTGTGTCACCTACAATCTTGGAAATGTATGTTATTATTTATAAATCATATATATTTAAAAATATATGAAGGGTTTTCATGAGATATGTTGTGTCCCCATACATTTTGTTATTACAATTTATGTATGTGTCTGTATCTCTTATAAGAGGTTAGTTTAACCTCTGGTTTGCTAGTAAAACTGAATTTCTATGTCGCGAAATGATGCGTGTCTAAAAAATGTGACACCAATATGAAAAGTTTGGAAAGCTCTGCTGTAAGTCTTAGTAGCTCTTTACTTTTCTGTTCTCAACTAAGAGAAACCATGCCACAAGTCTGCACTGAGTGCTGTGTCAGGGAGCTATGTAGAAACCTGCCAGTGAATCACTTAAAGTCTCTGCACTTTGTGTTGTCTTCATAAAGTCAGGATTTGACAGACAACAAATACTTTCTGTGTGGCCCAATGATACACGCAGCTTCTTGTCATTATAATCTGCTTATTATTCATTTTTATATTGACTGTAATGCATGGAGAGGAAGATGGCAGTTCACTGTTCTCAGACCAGCACTTTTGGGTTTTGTTACTCTTACACGTTACCTTCAGGCACATAAGATTACTGCAAAATCTTGTCAGTCCTACGATGCTTCTTTCCCACTGATTTGTCAGGGGGAAAGGTAGTAGATTAAGCAGGATGTTGTTCCACGTATTGCTGGTTCTGTGCGTAAGACAAATGGGTGTTCTAGAATGTTTTGTCCATTTGGATTTATTTATGAAACCTGCTTACAGTGTTCTTGTTTTCTAGATAAGTTTCTTGGTAACTTACGCAGTAGGTGTTCTCGCATTGTCACTGGTGCGGGTCTTGGGAGCCTGTCTGGTGAGCAAGAAGCACAAAATATCCACAAGGAGAATTTGGAGAGGCTGCAGTCTATGTCCAAAGAACAAATCCTGGAGGAGCAGAAACAATTGCTGGCTCAGCTAGGTACAGACTACTTGCTGACTTCTCCTAATCTCCTCATCCATGTTGGTGAACTACAAATATATCTGTGTATTTTTATTCATTATGTGTGGGAATTTTAAAGTTCCCCCCTATTTTAAAGACTGAGGCAGTTCCTAACTCTTTTAAACACCCAAAATGTAAGGTAGATTCTGCATAAGAGGAGAGTGTCCAGAGCACTCAGAGATACTTCTTACATGCTCAGAGGCACATAATTTATCCCCATGTTTGAAGATTAGATTTTTGAAGCTTGCATTGTTGAGGAGCCATAGCTCCTCAATTTATATCCAGCCTTCCTCGTGCCAAGGGATCTAAGGTGGCTTGCTGAATTTAAAATGAAAGTTTAGCTAAAAAGTATACTATTTAACAGCACTTCTGTTGAAACATATAGTTAAAAACAGTTTAGAAACATTTGCGGTTTAATTAAAAACACACCACTTGAGCACTCTTCTGCCTTGTGATTTAAACCTGTCAAAGTTCTGCCTAAATAAAAAAGATCTTAACTTCCTGGTGAAAAGAGAGCAGGCAGGGGGCTAATTGGACCCTCCCCTCACATGAAGGAGTTGCATAGGCTGCGAGCAGCACTGAGAAGCCTCTTTCCCATGCCCTCAACATCTGTATCTATGAAGGTGGTGGGACTGAGATGAAGATCTTAGAACTTCTGCCAACTCATGTAAGGAGATACAATTTTTCAGATAGTGTGGACCAAAGCTGTGTAGGGATTTAAAGGTCATAACCAGCACTTTGAATTCTGCCCAGAAATGGACTAATAACCGGTGAAGTTTTTACAGGAAAGTTATGTAGTCCCTGTAACCAGTCCCAGTCAACAGTGTGGCTGCGGCATTTTGGACCCATTGGAGCTTCCGAACGGTTTCCGAAGGTAGCCCCACATAGAGCGCATTATAGTAATCTAGACAGGATGTAACCAAAGTGTGCATCATTGCCAGATCTGAGCTCTCAAGGAATGGGTACAGCTGACACATTTTTTTTTAGCTGTACAAATGCACTCCTAGCCACTGCTGAAGACCTAGGCATCTTCAGATAAGGCTTGAAAAGAAACCAGCTTTGAAATCCTGGAGAGGCAGTGTTGGTAGCTGTCAAAAATATCGATAGACCAATGGTCTGGTTCAGTGTAAAATAGCTTCCTGTTATTCTGATTTGTACAGCTGAATTCATAACAAACCATGAATGGCACAGTAGTTCTCACAGCCTTAGAACTCATTTGTGTGCCCAAGCTGACTATTTATATTAATTAATTTTGGCAGAATACTTGTCAAACATGAATGTGGTCCTGTGTCTTTTATTTGCGATAAAGAAAAGTAGACTTCTGTCTTAACATCAGATGGGTAAGCCTTTGGCAGAAATATGGTCCTCAGTACATTTTATAAACGCGTTTCAAAATGTAAAGCATGGGCAAAGCATCAAAGAGTACAGTAATTGTTGTTGGTATTTTGTTTCATGTTTTTATTATCAGATCCCAGTTTACTGGCTTTCTTAAAGTCACGACATGGTAATACTACAACTGAAGGAGAAAAAATAAAAATGGAACATGGAAAACCAAGCAAGTTTGTGCATTCAGAAACACAACCTGTACCCCAGCAGGAAGGAGAAGAAACACTGAATGCTTCTTTATCTCAGGAGTCAGTCATTGAAGAGGAGCCAGGCACAGAAGAGTCTCTAAGGACAGAAGTCTCTACAGGAATGGATGTTACAGGTAGTGAAGTATGTAGTTGTTGATGTGATAAATTACCAGCCTAAATTCAATTGTTAGTCCCGAATAGATTACACTTTTTGAATTGGCGTGAATCATAATTCTTAACTTTACCATTTAGCAGAGGATTCAGTGGGTCCGCTGTGGTTGGAAATTGTAGTTGGATTTAGGGTTTCAAGTCTAAAGGAGAGCTCCCAGGTGAGCAGATCACATTCATACACAATTTTATTAGATATTCATTGCCCAGTTTTAGAAGCCATGAAATCTCAGTTCATATTTATAACCCATGTGGTGCAGTTGCAGTGTTTTTGTTCAAAGCGTTTTGAAGACCATTTCTGGTTTGATAGTACCCTGGCAGTAACTTAGTGATGTCATCCTCCAGGACTTCTGAAGGATCACTGGAAGCTCATGGAGGATGTCTCAGTGCCTTCTGTGCCACTCTCCTTCCCTCTGTGTGCCAGACAGTAGATGGCCATATTAGAGGGCTGCAGTAGGTAAAAGGAGGGGGGGGGTAGAGGAAACAGATGTGGTCTAGTTCCTCATGGTGGAACTTTAGGCTACATTTCCCTGATTCAGACCATGTTTTGTGATCTGGCTTCTAAGGGAAGGACTTTCAGGGGATAAAGGAAGCCAGCTGGAGTTGCAATTGCTGATAGAGTAAGTTTGAATGACACCTTCACTTCTTGGCGAGTTGTGTGTCTTTTGGGAACAGTCAATGTGTTTGGGTTTTTCCTGCTGATTCACTTGTAATGTTACCCATACTATGCCAAATGGCAGCATAACCTGCTTTCTGTAAATAACTTGCATATTTAGGGGACATCTTTCTTTTTTACAGTTGCCCCTTTTGGCATTAATGCTTCTATTCTGAGAGACTGTAACAGAGCTCATCAAGAAATGTATTTATTTATGATTTGTTTCCTAGTATTCTGGGCTTTTTAAATAATAAAATAAAAAGAATTAATAATGTCAAAATGTATATTAAAAGCAGCATCAAACTAATCAATATAAAACCATCAAAACTCAGCACAAAACCAGGATAAAATTAATGTAAAAAGACAGCCTCAGTTCAGCATATTTGAAAAACCATACCAAGAAGCAAAAGTGTGCTAAGAGTACCATACATGCTTGTGTGTAAGTCAAGGGCAAGTTTTGGGGCCAGAATTAATGGATTTTGATATGACCCATTGATAAGTCGAGGGTCATTCCATGGAGAGGCAAAAGTGCCAGCACCGCCTCAGGGCCAACTGTCCCTGACTGCTGCCATTTTCCTACTTAGACATTCAAAAAGACCTTTTGCGACTTTACTCAGAGAAGGGGATGGTTCTTATTTTGATAAAAGTTAAGGTACAGTATTCTTATCATCCACCACTTTCTCTGAGTAGAGTGGCGAAAGAAGAGAACTTAGTCTGTTCCGTAGAACTTAAACGAAGCACCAACCGCTTCTCTCTTAGTGTTGTTTTGAGGAGAAGCACCGAAGAGCTGCTACCATCACCATTTTCCCACCCAGGCATTCAAAAAGGCCATAAGTGGTGCCGTGGCAGAAAGCGTAAAGGGAGTCAGTGCTTCTTTTAGGTTCTCCCTGGACAGACTAAGCTCTTGCCTTTTACCGCTCTACTCAGAGAAGGGGATGGTTCCCTTTTTTTTTTTTTTTGGATAAAAGTTAAGGTACAGTACTTACTGCCTTGATCCACAAGATAAGTCAACCTGGTTTTGGGGGACAGTTTTTTGACTAAAATTTCTAGACTTACATTTGAATATATACAGTATATAACTGAAAAGCCTGGGAAAATTAAAATGATTGTTATTTGGCATAAGAAACATCAGAGCATATTGATCAAGCAAGCTTCTCTTGGGAGGGCATTTCTTTGTCTGTGTGCCAGCATCAACCCCCCCCCCCATCTCTCGAATAATCATTTGGCTCACCTCATTTATTGGGAGGGTCACCTGGAGAAGGACCTCTGAAGAAGATCTTACAGGTTGCATGGGTATATGTATGTCTGTCTATGTATGTATGTAATCTATGTAGCAGGAAGAAATCCTGGCCCCAAACTGTTTTGGCTTTTAAAGACTAATACCAGAATTTTGAATTGGGCTTGGATATTGCTAGCTTCTGCAAACTTTTTTTTACTGCTGTGTTTCTGGGCTTAGCTTTATCTATGATTCTCAGAAGCAGTGTGTTTGAAGATAATATGAAGCCGTAAAATTAGATGCCAGGCAGGGGCTTCTTGGGAATAGACACTTTTCTGCATATAGATGTAGGGACTGGCCTTGTGAAATTGGGCAGATGCATAGGAAATTGGACCAACCTGTAGGCAAGTGTATGTGGTGGGGAGTTTTAAAATGCTTTGGCGAGTAGTCATATTACTGCTACTGCCAATAGCTGCTTGTGCCTTGGAACCCGAAGATGAAGATAAGCATGAACATGTAAGAAAATGGAATGGCGACTGGACCTGGAGCAGTGGCTGATATAACTGGCTTCTGAAGTTGTGTAGGGTTTATTAAGGCTCAACTGAGATTGCTGTAGCAGCAGCAGCTTGGCTAGCAAACTGTGGTGCTCTTCCCAGGCCAAACATGCCATGAATGTCAGATCTTTTGGAGCTGCTTAAAGAAAACAAGAGAAGTGAAGCTTGTAGGATATAAGAATCTTGTGAGTTAAGATTATGTTCTCCTCACCCTGGATTATCAGTTGATCAGCAGATGTAAAGTAGGTTGGGCAAGATGTGAGCTCTGGGCCACCTACAGCCCCGAAGGCTGTTTTTATGACCTTCAGGCTTTCTCAGACGTCAACAAAATTTTTCCTTCACCAAAAAAAAATTTTTTTTTCCCTCTGAGGCTGAATGCGGGGTGGGCATTTTCACAGTGTTCTACCGCAGGCCAGTTTAAGCCCAGAACAGGACTTATTTTGAAACAGGAAAGGACCTCTGTTAGCTTTCTGTTGTTAAAAAGGCCTCTGATGGGCCTAAAAACATGGCAAAAATGCTCTTGTGGAGGGTATTCAAAAGGTGAATAGTTTGTCAATCCAGGACCTCCTGGGAGCTAATGTGGTCCGTTAGCCTTCCACAGCTGCCTATCCCTGATGTAAAGGTTTAAACCAAAGACCTCAAGGCTTTTGTTGTGATCTTTTTTTTTTTAAAAGCAACAGTTTGTTCTGGGGTTCATATTCTTCAGTACTTTGCATTATTCCAGATAAAGCACAGGTTTTCTCCCAAAGCACACAGACATTTTGTGACTGCCAAACGAAGCAGAACCGCACAGGCCATGTACTGTGGCTTCCAGGAGTGTGGGAAACTTCTGAATTTTTCAGCCTTTCTGGAACTGAACTCAAGGAGGTTGTCAAGCACTAGGCAGACTAGAGTAGATCAGTGGGTCGTACTGGGTACCTGCGACTGCCTGTAGTTCAGTGGTTCACAAGGCCCACAGCTTAGCTCCAGTTCAAACATGACAGCTTATAATTTTCTTCTCTTCTTCCTCTCTTTCTTTCCTCCCATCTTGTTGCTTACTTCTCCACATGCATCGTGCACCCCTTCACTTCTCTTCTGATGTTCGTTCTGTCTCTGATCCTTTGTTCTGCTGTATTCTCTGGGTCTCACTGCTGCATGGAGACCGCATAATGAGATCTTTGAATCGTTTTTGGATTTGCGTGGTGTGGTTTAGTGAGATAAGGGTGGTGTTTACCGGTTTCTCGTTAAAAGATCTGCTTTAATGTGTAAGAGGAGAGAAAAGGTGGATTAGAATTACCGGAAGAGTGTGTCTCATCTCCTTCCCTCAACTTACTTGTCTCTTCCACATTTCATGCACCTCATATTTGATTTTTTTGTTGTTGGGTGCTCAAATAATAATTTTCTTTAAGAAAATTGTTGATGTCTTCTCTCCATCAGGATAAAACTGCGCTTTAGTTCAAGAAGTGTTTCAGAGTGTGGAGAGCAGCAGAGAATAGCAAAGGTTTGATGAGATGTCATATTTGGAGAAGCAGTGTGTGATGAGAAAAATAGAACTTGTTTCCCAGGGAGAAAAAGGTGTCTTGAACCAAGAGAACAGTGACTGCAAAAAAGAGGACTAATTATAAAAATCAGTGGAGCTTTTCAGATTGCCTAAAGTTATGCATGCAGCACACTGTGCCTAGCAGATATAATATTTATTTTCCATTAGCACTTACCGTTGGAAAGCTGCCACTGTTGATGCCAAGGAGTAGATTCATAATGCATAAACTAGCAGCAGCCATTACCCCAGTAGGAAGAAGTCAGTCTGCTCTTTCAACAGGAAGAAACATTCAGATGTAGAAAGTCATAGTTAATAAGATGGAACACCTTACTTTCTAAAGGTTCATGACCCTGTGTTTGCCGTCGTCAGTGGAACCAACTTGTGTGTTGTCAGTCTATGCCTTTGTGAAGAGACTGTAGTTCAATATTGGAACATGCGCTTTGTATGAAGAAGGTCCCAAGTCCAATTTGTGCATTTCCAGCTAAGATAATATTGGCTAGTAAGCAGTGAAAGACACCTCTGCCTAATTTTAAGCAGGACTGCTGTCTGTTACAGTAGGCAATACTGAATGAATGGTTCACAAATGCATGTTAATTGTTTTATGACTTCAGTAGATATGAATGACTGGTTATGGATGGAATGCCTCAGATGGAATTTTAATTTTTTTTTTTGTCACCTTAAGTGCAGTATTTTTCAAATGACACTTCACACTCTGGTTACATTTGGATGTCACAGTAAATCATTGCTTATTATGATGGAATGAGCCTTGGACTCTTTCACTCTCTTGTCTCCTCTTTCAGCACAGCTGCAGGGAGGAATTTAAAGCTTTCACTTCTGTTTTTGGAAAAACACATCTTGCATCTTGCTCTTCTTATCATAACCAGAAAAATTGTTGTTTGTGATCTGTTTGAGACAAGCCAGCTTCTGAATCTCAGATTATAGTGCTGTTTTGTTTCAATAAACCATATCTAAGATTATCCACATTTTAAGATTTAGATGGTATGCTTAACTGTGATTAGTGAAAGTCAGTGGTGAAAGCTACTGATCTCATCTTGGCCACTGTGGTGTAGTATGGGAGGAATACAGAACATAAAGTCATCTAGACTTGTTCCCATAATGATAATGAACTGTAGTTTATCATGATGTCCAATATGTGAGTTGTTGTTTGAAAAAGATTGTATTTGAGGTGCTGCAGAAATGCAATATGAACACTGCTTTGGGATTTATCATGATGTCTGAATATTGCCACTAAGTTGCAAATGTCCAAATGTTGTGAAATCAAGTGAATGTACATGTAAAATAACTCTAAACGACTGCCTTTCAGGAAGCATTGTGGCTATACATACTCTCTAGTCTCAGGCAGCAGATTGTGCATCCTAAGACAGTGCATTGATTAATAGGCTGATTATTTTGTGACACTTGCATCCTACCCTTGCTTGAGAGAATTCAGCACAGCATTTCAGCTGCGAAACAGCCCTGTGAGGCAGAAGCAACAAACCTTTCAGAGTAATCTGACAGGGAATGGCTTTCCCAGAGCTTACTGAAAGTCAAATGAAGAATTGTGTAATGGATCTGGATATCATCCCTGCTTTCCTAGGCAAAGCTTTTTGATCTGCATCCTGCTGGCTCAAATGTCAAGAAACCATAATTATGTATGTAAGGAATGTGTCGTATTTTTTAAAGGGATATTTTTCTGCAGTTCCTTCCTCCTGTGTGCTTCATGTCACTTCTGCGAAAGAGATGAGTCTCTTGCTAACTCTTTTAAGATCAATAAGCTTGGAGCTGTAGCAGATGTGATGGTCTAGCTTGGTGGGCCATCCTGATCAAAACATCAGTGTATGGGAGAGCCAAGCTGCAGGAACTGGCACTGTGGGGCTGACTGTATGTTGCATGCCTCAGTCTGACAAACCGAATGTTAACTTGGAAAGAATCAGCACATATTCACCATTCTAGCTGTCAGCTTGTGTTTCTGTAAAGGGAGGTTCTCAACGACTGAACAATCTGTTGATAACCCTAGAAGAGTTAACAGTCTTCTCCCCCCGCTTCCTGTTGACAAGATTATAATCCTTGTGTTTGATGGTGTACATTAGTAATCTGACTCAGAGTGTGGTTCAGTCATCTATCTACATTTAGTGATTAATGAAGAGGAAAAAATAAGTAGTGAATTAGAATACCAGAAGAACACAATTTTCTGCTAAATGTTTCTGCTTCCTGCTTCACACCCACTACCATCCTGGTGTAGTCAGTCTTTCAGCATTTGACGAGGGAAACAGAATAAACATGGAAATGAATGTTGATTAGGTTAAAATTTAAGGATTTTGATTTCTAGCTACAGCCTTTTAGTTTGGAGTTGGTCTTTTGCTTTTATTTTATGTGCATGCATACAGGCATCTCAGAAATTATCTGGACTCTTCTCAGCAGAATAAACAAATGGAAGTCTACTCAAAATGGGAAGTGTTGGGGAAGCTAAAGGGGTAAGTGGCTTCAGAAATAGAGTTCAGAGAACCATTGTCCTTTGGGACAAGTGCTCTGGAAATTTAGAATTTACAGGAGGGCTGGGCAACTATCAACATGTTAGGGGGCCACATTGAATCCCTGGGAACCAGTGAGTGGGCTGTACCCCTCCACCTTGCCACCCCAAATGAAAAAAATTCTAAAATATTCCCCCTACCCTCTAAGAAACTGTCAGGGGAGGCATATTGCTACCCGCTGGGCACGGGAGAAGCCTTTTAAAAATTAGGAAGTGTTTTTTTTAAATGGGAGGGAGCTTCTAATAGGTCATTTTCTGTTAGTTAAAAGGCTTCTTCTGGACCAAAAACAGCCTTGGGTGGTAAGCATGGTGAAATTGGCCTCCACTCCCCTTGTGTGGTGTTGAGGAACATTTGGAGTTTATTTTCTTTCCCCAACAAAATTATTTCCAATTGGGGGGAATGCTGGTGGACTTCAAAGCCACAAAAATAGCTTTGAGGCTGCATGTGGTCCAACAGCTGAATTTTCCTTATCCTGCTTTATAGGAATGAGCCTATGTAGCTCACAGCCACTTGGACTGATGTTTTGAACTTGTCTGTATTTTCTTTGATACTGAAAAGTGGACAGTGGTCCATGGAATGTATTTTTGAAGGCTGATTCACACTGCTGTGGTTTGAGCTGATTTTTAACTGATGCTCATTTGTTGGTTTCCATAGCTGAGCGGGATTAACACTAACTGGGTGGCCTTGGCTGTGTCACACATTATCAGCCCCAGGAAAACCCATGATAGGTTTGCTTTAGGGTCACGATAGGTTGGAAATGACTTGAAGGCATACAGTAGTGGTAAAGTGCTATTTAAAAAGTGGCTTAATAATATAAACATAAAATTTTGATAGCATTTTCGAGCGTTTGGAGTGCTTCTCATGCACTGTCTAAATGTAATTCTTACAACAATCCTCAAAGTAGATCGTTTTTATTTATATACCTATATTGTAGAGGAGGGAAATGAGACTGAAAGAAGAAGAGATGTGACCTGACCTGAGATTTCATGTAATATAGTTCAGCCTCTTGATCAAGTAACTATGCCTTCATTATTAATCGTAACAGCTAGAAATATAGGAGAATTTTGCTCAATTTGCAACTTAATACACATTTCCCAAACTAATAGGCACATATGAGGTCAACTGTTATAATTACTATGGATTTTGTTGTTTATTTTCTGTCTTTTTTTTGTCCTTTTTTGCTGTTTTTTTTGGTCACGTGTATATTAAAGTAAAATTTACTGTTAAAAAATCTATCCTTTCGTTGTGTGTTTTTCCAGATTTTGCAGTTTGATTCTTGTCTAAAAATGCTTACAAATTTGTGTTTGATGGAAACAAATATGAAAATAGGTATCTAATGGGGAAATAGCATGCAATTTAAGTGTAGGTTTTTGTAAGTTTAAGAAACATTTTCATAGAAAATCTGAATAAACCTGTAGTTGAAATATAAATGAAACAGGATGAAATGACATAGCATCTATTTTTAACTTTAGATAGTCTCAGTCTGACTCCCAAAGTTTAATGGCAGCTGCTGGCTTCCACCTCAATATGTTGGTGAATCTATTCCAGGTTTTTTTACCCTGGGTTTTAAAGAAACCAGCTAGGGTGCTGAACTCTGTGCCCAAAATGGGTTCATCACCTGAGGGAGGGGCTCCTTTACTGTTCACCCTAAGGCCCAAAACACATTCACTAGATCATTGAGTGAAAGATGCCAGCTGCCACTGCAAAAATTACTGTATTAAAACCACTGATATTCATGTTGTATTCATTATTAAAAATGGTGAAAAATGGGCTATGGCAACCAAAAGCTAAACTTAAAAAAGGCTATCTGTATCAGTTACCAGGAAATGTTCTTGTATATATTAAAATATTTAGCTGTTCATAGAAGGAGAATGGGGAATATGTATCTTGATCCTTATCAGTACGTCACCGAAAACATTTCGGGAAGATTGGTTGTAGTAGCACTATTAAAGGCTGCATCTTATACACACTTTCCCAAGAGCAAGATTAAGGGCTAGGAACACACTGTAAATCAGTATCTGGGCATTCACTTCCATGCCACCGTATCCTTTGAAGATGCCAGCCACAAATGCAGGCGAAACATCAGGAGAAAATGCTAGTAGAACACGGCCTCAAAACCCGGAAGACTCACAACAACCTATAGATTCCGGCCGTGAAAGCCTTTGACTTTACATCTGGGCATTTGTTGGAATACTCAGACAGCTGCTTTATTTGTTAACCAAAATAAGCAATATGTAAGGTGTGAACTTAAGTCCCAAAATGGTTGTGTAAATTGACCATTATTGGGAAGGTACTAGTGAGAGCCAGCGTGGAGTAGTGGTTTGAGCATTGGAGTATGACTCTGGAGATCAGGGTTCAGTTCCCTGCTCAGCCATGAAAACCCACTGGCTTACCTTGGACATGTCACATACTCTCAGCCCCAGAAAACCCTGTTTTTATTTATTGCCTGGTCTGTAGGATTAAATAATTAAACTCCTTGGTGTTCAAGCCATTCAAGGACTTGCTTAGTTGATGCTGAGCTAAAAAGCCTCTTCATTTGATTCTTTGTGTTTTCTTTCCATTTCTGGCTTATTCATCATGGAGGGCCACAATCCTGAACAGTACTTCAAGTGAGAGCAAAATAGCACCTCAGTATAAGTAACCCCTCTGAGTCTTGCTTTTCATAATTGCTATGTTTTTTAGATGATCAGTTTTCTCTCCTTGGTATCTCCATTTTCAGATTCTTTTTCTTACAGTTATTGTTGGAGTGTTGTTTAAATCATTAATCTCATCTTGTGTTCTGCTCCTGATTTTCAAAGCTCATTGTATTCATTCTGTATCGAAGTGGTAGTCAGCTCATCTTCATTTTATCTGTGAATTTCGTTAATGACACCATCCACTTTCCTTCTCTAGATCTTATGGAAGATTAAATTGTTAGAAAAGCTTTGATGTTTATGTTTTGTTGATGAGTCAATTTTGAGTTGTCTCCACCCCCGCCCTTTCTCCTTGCTGTGCAGTGAAAGTAGAATTTGAAGCCCTTTGCAAATCCAGAAAGGTCAACAAAGAGAGTGATGTGTGCTCTTCTTTTGTGCCCAAGAAGAATAATATTACCTTTTGCCTTTCCAAAAAGATAATGATCTACCTATGAAACCTCAGAAGGAGTGGCTCCACATGGACAGGGTGGAGTTTGAGAAGCTGGAATGGATGAAGGACCTTCCCCAGCCTCGGCAGAGGAAAACCAAAAAGGTTGGGAGAATAAAATGAACCTTCTGTATCTTTCAGATTATGTTTTCTTAGGACAGCCTTCTCTAGCCTGATGCCCTCTGTTGGAGTAAAGCTCTCATCACCCCCAACCACTATGTTGACACTGATTGAAGAGGATGAGGCTGGTATTGGTAGCTCTGTATATCTGAATGGTGCTAGGTTGGGAATGGCTGGAATCAACCAATAATTTCAACAGTTGTCTTGGGTTACAAGACCTCAAATCTTATAGGTTTGAGCTGTCTGGATGACATACCAGCAAAAAAGATGATCTTGTTCTTTTTCTTTCTGTCCTATAGGGAATGCAGGCACGCTTCAGTCTGAAGGGAGAACTTATTCCCCCAGATAAAGACTTGCCTACACATTTGGGCCTGCACCACCATGGAGAGGAAGCAGAAGTAAGGGAAAAAAATGCAAATTTGACACTCTGTCCTGAATCCTGTTGGTAGTTCCAGCAAAGTTAGGCTTATTGAGTGGTGTGTTAAAACTGACGTAAATCCCATTGTTTGGCACCTATTTGAGAACAGTAAAGGGATCCAGGTCTCTGTTCATCTGTCAGTTCTTTATGTGGTCTTGGGCTAGGTATGCAGGGTTAAATGAATGACTGTCAGCCAGATATAGGTAGCAGTCCTTTATTTTCTATAAATGTAAGGAAGAAGCAAACAGAAATAATTACTGTAAAAGAAAATGATTGGAATATGGAAGATGAATAATGCTGGGAATTCCATACCTCCCCACCAGCACTTAGAGGCTATGGCTGCTTCTTATAAAGATATCAGTTCAACTAAGGAGGTATCACGTAATGGAAAATCACAAATTAGAACTTGGAATGTGATTTTTTTAAAGTGATTTGTTATCTGTTACTTTTTACTTTAAAAAAATAACTTGGTAGCATTCATTATCCTTTGGGGTCTTTATTTTGATGCATTATTGTACACTTTCCTTTTTCTGGGTGCCTTTGAACTGTTTAAAATATAAAAATTGCTAAAATGTCTGAAAATGGTCTGAAAATCCACCCTCCAAGCAGTATGTTAAAGTAACAAGTACATGTTATTTTTATTGCAGTTTTTTTTACAACAAGGGTACAGATCAGGTGACTTGAAGGCACATAAACATGTACGTGCACACACGCACAGGTCAACATAATATTTTAAAAAGTAATACCATGAGTCCCTCATTTAAGAAGAAATTATACAAATGAGGCTTTACTTGTATAGTACAGTACTTCTGAGCTCTGTCCCAGACAGTGGGATCAGTGATTGGTAAAAATGTAATATCTTTCTCAGCTAGGGAGAGCCTAGTGCTGGGAAAGGAGTAGTATAGTTTTAAGAGGAAATTTCTGTGGGCTGAATTTGACCTGTGGGTTGAAGGTTCCCAAACTGTGCTGTAGTATGTGGCCTGTATTGTAAGCTTGACCCCTGTAGAACTATAGCTATGTAGTTGCCATTATTATAGGCACCTTCTTGGCTACAGATATTGTGCTATGATCTCAACTGTGTAGTGGAATTGATAAAAGGATCATCCTGTTGACTTTTTGCTTTTTACAAATACCGTCTTAATGAAGTGTTCATACCTATTCAAAAGCTTGGAAATTTAATATAATGATAAAATATATTTTGTCATCCTTACCATAATCTTGTTTGCATATTTTATATATTTATCTTTTACTGTAGAGGGCTGGCTACTCTCTTCAAGAGCTGTTTCACTTGTCTCGCAGCCAAGTCATTCAGCAAAGGACTCTGGCCTTACAGGTGCTGGCCCGTATTGTCCAGAAGGTGAGTTGCATAAAATTGACTTTGTCTTCATTTGCACCTGAGTAGAGGCATGCATACTCTCATTTACCTGTTTTGACTTAGATTAAGTAGTGGTGATAAGATGGCAAGTTGGAAATTAAATTTTCTTAGCTCTACATGAGCAAACTACTTTTTGTCAAATCATACATACGCTCTTTGATTTCTGATCTGGAACATCATGTAATTGGTCCTGGATGATCTCTTAAATTAAGCCATTTTTGGCCTTTTTGGAAAAACTTGGTCTGAAATGGTTGGTTTCACCAAATTGATGAATTTCAGGCATGACAGAGCTCTCTTGCCTGTGATGGTTATTAGGTGGGCTATGGATTGTAAACAGTAGCTCTAAAGTGCCTGTTGCGTGACTCATTTTTTTAAAAGTTTGGTCTTTTGCAAAAGTTATATAAATATATGAACATTATGTAATGTACTATTATCACTGCAGCTAACATATTCATCTTGTTTAGTGGCTATGTCCAGCAGTCAAGTGCTTTGAAAGGGTGCCATTGAAAAAAAAAACTCTGAAAAGTGTAGCTGTCATATTGTTTCTTGATGTTAGTAGCTAACCTGACAATTTTAGGATGTGATATAATGCTTGGGAGCAAGTGCCACTGAAATCCGGTGGAAATTATTTCCGAGTTAATTTGCATATGAATATCCTGTCAGTTTAGCAATTAATAAATGAATGTGTGAGTTTCTGACAAACTTCAGAAACAAAATCTATAGATTTATTAGTATCTGGTTAAACTAAAATGTTAGATGTTATTTATATGAAAGTGACATACTATATTAGAACACTGGGTCTTTAAAGCAGTTAGAAAAGGTAATGAAAAAGCCCATAATTATATCTTGCTATAAACCAGTAGCTTCAGATTTTAGTTGCTTTAGTGACCATTGGTAGACTCCCCTTATTTGTCCCAAGTGTAGAGGCTGTGTATAGGACATAACTGAGGGTTAGGCTTTCTCTCCAGTCTCATTTATGGATGCTTAGTGCGAAACCCAGTTCTTCTTCGTGGTCTCTGTACCTCTCACACTAGGAGCTTTCGCGCATGCGCGGTACCGTTCGGAAAATTCTAGAGCTTAGTAGCTTGGCAGGAACCCCTCCCCCTCTGCCTGCACTGAGCATGCTCAGCCCGCCAAGCAACGGTCTCTCCTCAGTTCTTTCTCGTCCGCCGTTCCGTACGGAGGTTCTGAGTTTAGTTCTCTGCTTGGCTTGCTTCTTCGTGTGTTTTTACTGGCTTTTGAACTTGGATTTGGACTTTGGACTACCCTTTCGGATTTCGGACTTGATTTGGTGATTTTGGCTACCCGTTTTTACGGGATTTTTCACCTTTTCCCCCGCTCTTCTCCGTCTTCGTCTCCTTCGTCGTCTTCCTCGTCTCCGCTATCTTGCCTTCTCCAACTCTTCCTCCCCGTCATCTTCTTCGTCCTTCTATGTCGGCGTTGTTCAAACCGTGCAGAGCGTGTGGTCGTAAGGTCGCCCTAACTGACGGTCACAGCGAGTGCCTTTTCTGTCTGGGTGAGGCCCATAACACCAGGGCCTGCCCAATCTGTAGAGACTTCACCTCCCAGACCCTGAGAAATTGCCTGGCTCGCCTGAAATCTCACTGTTGGGAGCAGTCTCTACAGGCACAGGAAGGACTGTCAGTTGCTTCGGCGATGTCCAAGTCATCGGCATCGGGGCGACCTTCGACCATGCCCTCGTCGGCGTCGACGGCTGTCGACCCGACCACGTCGGCGGTACCGGGCTCGGTACCGCCACCTCGGACGCCGATCTCTGCTTTGCCGAGGATACCAAAGGTCTCGACTTCGACCTCAGCGGAGTCTCTGGCTCAGGCTCCGAGACCGGCAAAGCCGCTAACCTTGGCCCAGCGCAAGCGGCCTGCCCTTCCGGAGAAGGGGAAGGACAAAGATAAGAAAAAGAAGAGGAAGGAGAAGGAAAAGCGTGGCTCTCCAGCTAAGAGGCCTGCTCCTCCCACACCTCCTCCGACCCAACCGCAGGAACCCGAGGAAGAGTCGGAGCACCAGGAGATCCTGGAAGTCTCCGACGTGGAGGCGTCCGCTGGTTTCGCGGTGCCCCCCAGCCCACCTCTCTTGACTGCACCGGTGTCTCCGCCCGGACGCCCTGAAATGGCAGCCCACCTGGAGCATACTCTGGCCTCACCCCAGGCCTCACTTCATCCGAGACGATCCTCCAGAAGGAGTGCATCCCGGACACCGGAGCAACGGATCAGGCAGCGCTCTCCACGCCGTAGAGAGGCCTACCCCGAGTGGTCCAGGCCTTCTCTTGACTCTCCATACTCATCGGCGTCGCATATCACCAGATACGGCAGAGAGCACACCTGGAGAGAGTACCCGGGGTCTTACCGCTCGTACTCTCCGGCGTATCGTGATCGGTACCACCCCAACGTACGACGCTGGTCGCCGTACCGTCGGTCCCGCTCTCCATCCCGCGGGGCCTATCATTCTCGGTACCACAGATCGCCGCGCTCCAGCTCCAGGTCACCGGCTCCCTGTTGCTCACGTGACCGTTCGCCACACTACTGCGCTGTCTCTCCTCCGCCGCGGGTCACCTCCATGGCGACCCGTCCGTCGTCGGAAACTGCCCAGGCGCCGCCGCCATCAGCTCCAGTGACTGTGACCCAAGCCGTCGACCGCCCGAGACCTGCAGTGGTCCCAATTACCAGAGCTACTCAGGCACCGGTGACCACTTCTTCCTCTGCGAGGCCTCCCACCGTCGCTGCTCCAACTGTGACGTTGGCCGTGCCATCCTGCCAACCGTCACATGAGAGGTCGCCCGAGAAGTCATCCTCCGAGTCCTCTCAAACCTACGAGTCTGACTCAGACTCAGACGAGTCGACACCGGCGTCCCACGAATCCCCCCCTTGGCGTTTGGAGACCCTGCCCCGGAGTCGGCGCCGGAGGACGTTAGGAGTTTCTCGGCTATCCTCCTTCGGATGTCTGCAGCTCTGGGTCTGAAGATTGCGGAATCGGCCCCGACTGTGCAGGATCCTGTCTTCCAATACGTTGACACCCGTCCTCCATCAACGGCTCCACTACCATTCCTGCCAGCCTTGATGGAGGCCCTGAAGCAACCGTGGGCCCAACCGGCTTCTGCTCAGCCTATCCCGCACAGGCTTGAACATCTCTACAGGACCCAGAGGGAGGACACCGAGTTCCTCTTTAGTCATCCCCTGCCGAACTCTGTGGTGGTCGAGTCTGCCCAAACCAAGGGGGGCACGAGGGCGCATACCACTCCGCCGGACAGAGAGGGTCGGAGGCTTGACACGTTCGGGCGATGCTTTTACTCAGCCTCCTCACTAATAGCGAGGGTGTCAAACACCCAGGCCTGCCTCGCGGCCTACGTGAGGAACCTGCTGGATAGGTTCCACCCGGTCCTATCCAGCCTCCCGGAGGAGAATCGGGCGAGTGCTACTGACTTTTTCAACGAGGCGGTAGCACTCGCCAATTAACAGATCATCTCCTCCAGGCACTCCGTCGAGGTGGCTGCACGGGTGCTAGTGGGATCGGTCGCACTCCGACGGTATGCGTGGCTCCGCTCCTCGGGTCTCCAGGAGGACACCAGGAGGAGGATTGAGGACCTCCCGTTCGACGGCACGGGGCTGTTCAGTGCCAATACTGACGAAGCGATGGACCACATCGTCAAGGCGCGTCTAACGGCTGAGAAGATGGGGATCCATCAGCCTCCGCAGCCACGCCGCACCTTTAGCTCGCGACCTTCCTGGCGCAGGTCCTCCTCCTCCACCCTTCCATCGTGCTCTCCGCGCTCTGTACAGTCGCGTCCGACGGCCTCGTCCTCTTCCAGGAGACCTCCTCGGAGACACCAATCCTCTTCGAGGAAGTCTTCCTCGGGGACGAAGTCCCGCTTTTGATGCGAAGCGCAGGTCGCCTCCACAGCCTCTCTTCCACCTTCCAGCATCCCTAGAAGATCATCCCGGGCTGGCCAGACATCTCGCTGATTGGCGCTACATCACTTCAGACTCTTGGGTTCTCTCCATCGTCCGTCTTGGTTACACGATCGAGTTTGCAAGTATTCCACTGCGAGGTGTCTACTACTCCACCCCCGCCAGCCCGGCCTTGCTGGAAGAGATCCAGTCCCTCCTGCAGAAAGGAGCGATCGAAAGGTTACCGCCCTCGGCCACTACCACCAGCTTCTTCTCCTGGTACTTCACGGTACCGAAGTCGGACGGTACCCTGCGGCCCATCTTGGACCTCAGAGGGGTGAACGAATACATCCACCCCAGACGGTTCAAGATGGTCACCCTATCCTCGATCCTGCCTTTCCTTCGTCGAGGGGACTGGTTCGCCTCCATCGATCTTCGGGATGCGTACTTCCACATCGCCATTCGCCCGCAGCACGGATGGTACCTTCGGTTCGCGATCGGCGGCACCTGTTACCAATACAGGGTGCTGCCTTTCAGGCTGTCCACCGCCCCGGGGGTCTTCACCAAATGCATGGCCCCTGTGGTATCTCACCTGCGGACGAAGGGCGTCTCCATTTACCCTTACCTCGACGACTGGCTGTTGGTCGCGTCCTGCAGACACAAACTGTACAGGGACATCCACAGAACGCTGTCCCTCCTGACTCGCCTTGGCCTCCGGGTCAACCCAAAGAAATCGCACCTCGAGCCGGCGAGGGTGCTCGATTTCATCGGGGCGACCCTGGACTCGGTCTGTGCCAGAGCCTATTTGCGGCTGGAGCGTGCACGTACCCTTCGCCGGGCGGCATCCACCACCTTTGACTCGCCGACGGTGTCAGCGAGGAGGATCCAGCAGCTCCTCGGGTACATGGCCTCCACTACGGCTGTTACTTACCTCTCCCGACTGCACGCGCACCCACTCCAACACTGGTTCGTCAGGGTCTTCAATCTGCTCCGAGACGACCAGAGACGCCGCCTCTGGATCCCGATGCACGTGCGCCGCTCCCTGCTCTGGTGGCTTTCTTACCGCCACCTGCTCTCGGGGATGCCGTTCCGGGAACCGACACCTCGGCTTACGGTAACGACCGATGCCTCCCTGTTCGGGTGGGGAGCGCACTGTCGCGGTCTCAGGGTACGGGGACGCTGGACCGACGACGAGACCGGTCTTCACATCAACTCTCTCGAGCTGCTTGCCATCTTGAAGGCTCTGAGGGTGTTTCGCAACCTGGTCGCAGGACGCACTGTCCTGCTTCTAACGGACAACACGACGGCAGTCTGTTATGTCAACAGACAAGGAGGGACCCATTCAACCACGCTCCTGACCATCGCGCTCCAACTGTGGGACTGGTGCGTGTCGCTCCGGGTTCACCCGATAGCTGTGCACCTGGTGGGCCAGGACAACACCACAGCGGACGCCCTCAGCAGGGACACTTCCTCCCACCACGAGTGGTCCCTGTCGAGAGAAGCGTTCCAGCTGATTCGAGACCGATGGGGCGAACCCACGATCGACCTCTTTGCCACCGAGGCGAACGCGAAGTGCCGTCGATACTGCTCGAGAGCTGGTCGGGGCCCGGGCTCTCTCGGTGACGCCTTCCAGTTCCAGTGGAGCGACGGCCTTCTGTATGCGTTCCCTCCATTTCCTCTCCTCGGTTGAGTGGTCGCCAAGATCCTGGCGGACCGAGCGGACGTTGTCCTCGTGGCCCTGTACTGGCCGAGGCAGCACTGGTTTGGCCCCCTGTTCGAGGTAGCTCGGGGCCGACTCCTCCGGTTCCGCTCGACTCCGGACCTTCTGTCACACTCGGACGGTCTCGTTCTCCATCCCGACCTGCCGCTCCTGGCCCTCCATGCCTGGCGGATAACACCTTAGATGACCCGGTCATCCAGAACATCCTGACCGCGGCCAGGAAGGAGTCGACGTGCCCGTAACTATGCCTATAAGTGGCAGAGGTTCGTCGCTTTTGCTGAGACACGGGGTGAACCGGTATCGCCTGTCGGCCAACGTACCGTCCTCCACTTCCTACTCCACCTTCGGCAGCAGGGACTGGTATTCTCGTCCCTGAAGGTCTACCTTGCCGCCATCGTGGCGCATCAACCTCGCGGCTCTCCATCGGCAGCGCTCTTCCACGACGCTACCATGAAGCAGTTTATGAAGGGCCTACAGCATCTCTACCCGCCGGTATCGCCACCGTTACTGCCCTGGTCGCTTTCCCTGGTGCTATCGCAGCTGACGCGACCACCATTCGAGCCCATGGCCACGGCGGATGATAGGCTCTTGACAATCAAGACTGCTTTCCTGGTAGCTGTCACCTCAGCCAGGCGAGCCAGTGAGCTGACAGCGTTGCGAGCCGACGAGCCCTTCCTTGTGTTCCACAGGGACAAGGTAGTTCTCCGACCTGACATCTCTTTCCTACCCAAGGTGGTGTCTCACTTCCACCTCAACCAGGACATCATTCTGCCAACCTTCCATCCAAACCCGAGGACACCTCTGGAGCGGTCCTTGCACTCCCTTGATGTTCGCCGGGCCTTGGCGTTCTACACCAACCGGACTGCGTCTTTCCGCCAGACCCCGCACTTGTTCGTCTGCTATGGTCAGCACCGCAGAGGCCACAAGGTATCCACCCAGCGTTTTTCTAAGTGGGTGGCCCAGACTATACTGCTGGCCTACGAACTTGCAAAACAGCCTCCGCCAGACTTGCTCCGGCCTCATTCCACCAGAGCCGTGGCATCCTCTGCAGCTCTCCTGCGAGGTGTGGACCTGCAAGAACTGTGTCGAGTGGCGACCTGGTCCAGGCCATCGACCTTCGTGTGCCACTACCGACTAGACTGCCGGTCCCGTAGAGATGCCCGTTTCGGACGAGCGGTGCTGGCCTCCGTACTCTAGGACCTGACCCATCGTCCTGCTGGTAAGCTACAAAATCTCCTAGTGTGTGAGGCACAGAGACCACGAAGAAGAAGAACAGGTTGCTTACCTGTAACTGTGGTTCTTCGAGTGGTCATCTGTGCCCTCACACACACCCGCCCAGCCGTCCCCTCTTTCTCGGGTCCCCTTTTTTCGGTGGACTTTAGAACTGAGGAGAGACCATTGCTCGGCGGGCTGAGCATGCTCAGTGCAGGCAGAGGGGGAGGGGTTCCCGCCAAGCTACTAAGCTCTAGAATTTTCCGAACGGTACCGCGCATGCGCGAAAGCTCCTAGTGTGTGAGGGCACAGATGACGACTCGAAGAACCGCAGTTACAGGTAAGCAACCTGTTCTTTTCCTTTAACAATATGTGTTTGGTCCAAGAGCAGAATGAAAATGACGTTTTTTAAGAAGTCTGATCATTTGTAGTCATAAAATGAAAAATGGAGGGAATGGAAAAGAATCCAACAGCATCTTTGAGAATAGTTGGTTTGTTTTAGCGTTAGCTTTTGTGGATAACAATCCACATCTGATTTTCTTTGGTTATGTTGTAGTTATCTTTGTTCAGTTTCAGCCCAGTTGAAGTCCCTTCATCTGCTACCTTTAATTGTGTAGGAGGTGCTACCAAGTCCCCTCAATGCCAATTTCCTAGTTATCAAGGGGCTATGCTTCCATGGCTCTACTGCTGATAAAAGAGGTTGCTATGCTGTGCTGATGACCACCACTGACACCATCTCCTTCAAAAAAAATCAAATAAAAAAACACGGCACACTTTATTATGTGTATTTCAGGCCAAAGCAGGGGAGTTTGCCAGGTCGCTGAAGGGAAGTGTCCTGCGAGTGCTGCTTGATGCTGGTTTCCTCTTTCTACTCCGTTACTCCATAGACGACCCAGTGGATAATGTTATTGCAGCTGCCGTTCATGCCCTCCATGCTCTTCTGGTCTGTGTAGAGGATGAGGTTAGACTTCCTTGAATCTATTTGAAAACTACTTTTGACTGTTGGTACCTGTAGGAATGTTAAAGATTGTATGATAACGGTCCCAAAACTTTGGGTATACAGTGGACCCGTGACTTTTGTGAGGGTTTTGTGTTTTGACAAGGGCTATGAGAGAGTATTTCAATATATGGTTATGGCAGCAAGACTACTGTATGCCCAGTGATGGAAAAATAATACTGTATCTTCTAAGGAAGATTGGATGTGAATAAGTTAGCAGAAATGGATAAGCTGTCTACTTTGATTATAGAAAAGTCACTAGTACCTTTGGTGAAAGATTTGAAACCCCGATAGACTTTTTGAGGAAAAAAGGGTGAAATGGTAACCATCAGTTTTATTAGTCTGGGTTGTTTATTAGAAGAGGAATAACACCCACTTGGAGAGCCAGTGTGGTATAGTGGTTTGAATGTTGGACTTTGACCCTGGAGACCAGGGTTGGTTCCCTGCTCAGCCATGGAAACCCACTGGGTGACCTTGGGTGCATCACACACTCTCAGCCCCAGAAAACCCCATGGTAGGCTCAAACTAGGGTCACCATAAGTCAGAAACAACCTGAAAGCACATATCAATATCCCTTTTGTAAAGAGTGAGATGGGAACTGTTGTATATGTGTTTAACCACAGAAAATATAGTTGGAAGTTATTTTAGATAGATCTGTAGTTTATGTAGTAGTAGGTTTGTTTTCTTTTTCTTTTGTCTATTTCTTTTTTTATTGTGTGTGTGGTTGCATTTGAATTATGAGCTGTTTAGTATTCAGTTGGGTAGTCTTGCATTGAATTAATCCTTTATGTTGGGGATGGAGAGCATGGGACCATTCAGATGTTGTTGGGATTGTAACTCCTGCCAGCTGTTACCATTGGCTTCTCTAGCTAGGGCTGATGGGAGTTACAGTCCAAGAACATGTGGAGGTCCACATGATTCCCCATCCCTTCTTTGTTTACTGTCAGTCTTTTGTTTGTTCTCACTGATCCTCCATATTCCTGTGGGTCTGCTTTAAGTTCTTGAAAAATGTTGCATTATATGCCTGTCATCCTACTCATAATTATTTGGAGCTGTGCAGGGCACATAATAGATGGAAATAGTTACTTTTGAGGACCTGTTGTACTTCGGAAATTGTGAAACCTGTAATGGAAAAACTCCTGATTAAAGAAAACAGCTTGAAAGTGAAATTGAGGTTTTTAAAAGCTATTAAATAAGTGAGATCACATACATGCAATGTACTTTCAGATGATGTGGTAGAATTTTGTTTAACTTTTGAACATTTATGAAAGGCAAAATGTCAGAGTAAATGGACTGCTTATTTTATATTAATATTAGGTGACCTTTGGTGAATGTGTAGCTCTACATTTTTAACTGAACAGAAATATAAAGTGAAGGAAATAATAAGTATGGTGGCCACATCCATTCCCCCCAACCGAACTATGGGTTGGAGTCTTTGGTGGCATTCTGCTGTTGGAACTGTTTCTCCAGTGCAACTAGGTGGTGGATGGTATCATAACCTGTTGCACCCAGAGCAAAATCATTTCTGGAGAAGCTTCCAGACCAGATTTTTGGACAACAGAGAGGGCTGCAGAAAAGATGCAGAGAGAAAGAAAGTCCAATTCCATGAGTGTCTTTTCATTAACACAATGGTGGATTTAGTCCTGTATGTCCCACAGAATATATAAAATGTTCAAAAAAGAGAAGCTTGTAATGTTTGGTTTGCCATTTTCTTCCCATTTTCCAATAAAAAGACTAATATTTATTATTCCATGCTGGAGCCATGAGTCTCCATCAAATGTTTTTAAATGGAAAAGACACAAACTAGTAAACGTTTATTTATTTATTTGTGGATTTGTATTCTGTCTTTCTTCCATTGAGCTCAAGGCAATACTTTTTCAAAGTGGCCTGTCAAGATCTAGCTCTAGATTCATCTCCTTCTTCTGCTCTTGGTTTTCTTCCCCCCTTCCAGGAATATCTTGACAAGACATTTTCATGGTATCAGGGTATGATTGTTCACCCTTTTACTCCCAACAATGTGGAAGAAGAAGGGGAGGAGGATGAAGAGGAGGAGGATGAACTTAATCCAATCCAAAAGACAACAGGGAGAAAATCAAAGGATGGAAACAAACCTGATCCAGAAGTGGCACAGTATGATGTTGTGAAGGTAAGCTTCTTGGGTCTTGCCAAGAGCAATATCTGTTGAAAGAAACAATGTGATATATAGTCGGAACTGTTACTAAGAAAAAACAGTTTAAAAAATCTCAGTTCTCCTATTTGTTTATGGCTCAGTGACTGGCATTTCTTCCATGGCTAGGCGGAGGTTCTTTTGAAGACCTCTTGGCTGGACACGGGTCTGGTGGTGCTTGAGGTATTCAGGAGGCCTCTGCACTGAACCACCAGAGGTTCGTGGTCTGATCGAAGAGCCATTTTAAATGAATTTATTTTTTGATGGTGCCAGAAAAAGAAACAAAAGAGAGAAACAAAGAAGAGTGTGTGACTTTTAGGACTGAGGCAAATGGTTATTCCTCTTGTCCATTAAGTCCCTAGGGGAATATGAGTGTGGTTTACTAAGACTATAGGAAGAGCTCTTATCCTTTTGTGCATCATTGTTTTTTCTATATCATCCAGCCAAGTGCCTGTTGGAAACCTACATGGAGGCTATGAAAGAGTAGTAGTCCTCTCTTGCAGTTATTTCCTAATAACTGGTGTTCAGTAGCATTTTTCCTCTATGACAGGAGAGGCATATGTAGCCACTATGTCTATTTCATAGCCATTGATAATCTTATCCTCCATGAATTTACCTAACTCTGTTTCAGGGACACTGACCATCACCACATCTTCATGTATTGAATTCCACGTTTTAACTAGGCACTGTGCAAAGAAATAGTCTTTTAGTTTTTCTTGCAAGTCCCATTGTTTGGTTTCATCGGATTACTAACCCTGATTCTTATGTTATCAAAGAGGGAGAAGATTTATCTCAACCTATTTTCTCCACACCTTAAAATAATTTCATACATTTTTACATAACCTTTTCTCACAGAGGAGTTGCCTCTGTGATTATATTGTGTTTTGCTGGATCTTTTCCAGTTCTTTAGTATCTTCCACCTTCATTTCCCATTCTTGCTGTGACAGGAGAACTGCAAGATTTGGTTGTCTTAGATACTTACCTTTAAAACATTCTGCAGATGTTACATGTGAGCAAAAGCTTTTAATTAGTTAAACTAATAATAACGCTATATCAGAGACATCTAATAGCTTCTGAAGCATTAAATGATGAAAAGACATCCAGATGGTGGTGGCAATGATGATTCATTTTTCCAAAGGGACTTCTGAAAACTAAAATTCTTCACCGCGTAAGGTACCTTCTAGAAGTGATGCAACCTGTGCCTTTGGTAGTCCTGGAGATTCTAGATATCCTCACTCGCATAGCAAGGCATTCCACTGAAGCATGCAGCCAGGTAGGTACCTGTGTATGTACTGAGATAAAGAAAAAGCAAAAGAAAGTGGTTCAAAATCTTTATTAGGATAATATATCTTTAGACCAACTGAGAGGTCACATAATACTGTGTGTGCTTTCATGTTCTCAGGCAGAGTCCTATACAAAGCAAAAGTTGGGGATGGAGGAAGGAACAAGTAGTTGATATTTAGTCCATGAGTTCTTCATGTGGTTACAGTTTGAAGATGAAATGTAGGAGCAGCCTGTTTAGGCAGTAGCAGGGTCTGAGATGATTTCAGCTGAGATTCACCAAGGTCTGCTGGGATAAGTAGACCTAAATTAAATTAAATTAAATGGATAATCCTCAGGTGAAACATACAAGCTTCTTCATAGTAGAAACCAAAGCACAGAGATAGTATTTTTAATTAACAAAGCTGCAGATATTTGGGGGTGATGCACTAGTTTAGAAGCTGGATTGGGTGGTTTTAGCTAATGCTTGTCAACTGAAGTCTCAGCTTCAGAATATATAAAGTTATCTTTCTTAAAGAAGATGTGAGTAAAGAAAGGAGAGATTGTGTAAAGCACATCTTCCCCACCCTGTTCTTTTATTCACACACGCACACATATATGTATATGTGTATAAATGTGTGTGTGTGTGTATTATTCATACCAATGCATATAGAGCTTTAGGAATAAACAAGCTTTGAATGGAGAAAAATGTCAAACTATAAAGACAATTAAATCAAACTAATTGGTTGCAGTTATAAGGATTCCATAATAAGGATTTCACATTGGATCCCGTCCTAGGAGAAATGCAAGGAATACAAGTTCAGTAAATAAAATAACAAATTACTAAAAGACAGTCTTTTCCTTTTCCATTAACTGATATTATTCTTTGCTCTTTGGTCCAAATTGGTCAAACATTTCCAAGTTATTCTGTGTATAGAGGAAGATGTATAAGGTTGTCCCAGTTCACAAAAGCAGCGATTGGATTAGAAATGGTAGACTGAATTCTTCTGATATATTTTGACAGATCATGGCTATTTGCACCACTGTAAACTCTGTGCTTATGACTATTCATTATTTGCAAAATGTGTTTTACAGGTCTTGGATTGTCCTCGTCTGATCGAGACTGTTGTCAGAGAGTTCCTGCCCACCCAGTGGAACCCAAGAGTAGCTGAACCTGGGCAGCTTCTCACAAGGCTTCATGGAGTTCCATGTGCCACTGCTATGAAACTAATTAGAGTCTTGGCATCTGGGGGTCGAAACATGGCAGCCAGGCTGGTGAGGACAGCAACTGGCTGTTATCTCTCAAGCTAATTAAAAGGGAAGAATGTGGAATTTGTAAAAGGTTATAGTTGTACTCCAGGACCAACTAACAGAGACAAATAAAAAGAAAATCTCCAGCACCTATTGGCTAGTTTGCTGCCATTCTCTCTCTTTCATATGGACACAACGCTGTGAATTTTGCATAATGGAAATGAATTGCACTGGATATGAATAATGTCAGTGTTTATCATACAGGTTTTTAGAAAAGTGGCATGCAGGATGGAGTTGCTGATGTCAAGGGAGAAGTGGATGGGGGAGGCCTGGGAGCTTAGTGGCTATGGGCTGTCAGTAAAAAGGGAATGCTGCTTTTTAAGCTCCCCCCATCCTATTCCTGTGTGGCTTGTTTAGGAGACATAGTAAGAACCCTGTTAGACTCTTTTAGGCAAAAGTCCTTCTATAGTCCAGCATCTTGGTTCATAAAATTAATCCAGCAGACACAAATAAGGGCATGAGAGCAATATCTCTTTTCATCTTTTTTCCTGGTACTCAGTGGCATAATGCTTTTAATTAATTAGTACTGATTTAGCCATGATGCCTAGTCAGAGCTGAGAAAAGTTACTTTTTTGAACTGTAACTAACAGAAGCCCTCAGCCAGCAAGACTTTTGGTTCTGTTCGCCAGGGATTTGGGGAGTTGTATCCAGAAAAAAATAACTTTTCTCAGCCTTGGTCTTTGATAAACACATCTTCTGTGTTTAATTATCCTTTTCAGGCTGTTTTATGATCACCAGGCATTCTTCCTACTGTCCAGAGAGTTTATATAAGTTGCTCTCCCTCTTACCAGCTATTGGCTTATCACTTGCAGCTTAATAAGTTTGAGATGAAGAGTCGACTGAGCCGGTTCATAGCTGAGGAACCCCAACATCTTCCTCTGAGGACGGAGGATGCCATAAGGATAAGCACGGAAGCATTCTGCTTGTGGGCTGTAGCTGCTGGCTACGGACAGGCCTGTGACCTCTATGGGTATGTTTTTAATGTCAAAAACACAGTCTGGTGTTTCTTCCCACATAAACTCTCCTTTCTACCACAATGACTTTTTAAAAATGCAGAATATTTCTGAGGATGTGATAACCAAGACATTGACTGAAATTACATCACACTACACAGGGGTGAATTCTTTTACCTGCCCTCCCAGCAGAGAAAGCTTAGATTTGCTAGGCTGCTTCTCAATGACGTAGATGGGGCAAGTTGGTTCCACTTGTAAAGGACTGCTGAACTCTGATTCTGTGCTCAGACTTGGGACTAAAACCAAAAGCAAGCAATGTGCTATTTCTGTAAAGACAGCTGATTTTTATCACCATCACCACCACTACTCCAGCATCAGCAACAACGCCAACACCCCATCTCTGCAGACAATGTGTCATTCTAAATTACGTTCATGGAATTTTCCATCATGGGATTTTGGTTCTTCTGGAGAATAAACTAGTTATTTTGAACTGTTAGTTTCTCTTCTTTCTGTGATTTCTCACCTTACACATTTTTCAACTTACAGGGATCTCTATCCTGTGTTAATGAAGGTGGTCCCTTCTTTGTCCCAGCTGGCCAGTGATTTTACGCCAAATAAATCTACATTTGAGCTTTCTGTGCGGCGAGCTGCAGCCGTAGTGACTCTGCTTACTCAAGTGACACAAACAGCAGGCTGCAGAGCAGAATTGCAGGCTCAGTTCAGCAGGTATAGCTACTTTCTCTTACATATTTATTTGAAATATTTATATACCAGTCTTTTTTAACAAATTCCAGGCTGGTGTACAATGTCTGTAGAAATAAGAATTACACTGAAATGCAGATGTACAAAAAGAACCAAAAAACCCCACAAAGCTTGGCACTGTAATCAGTGAATGTTTGATTAAATAATTAAGTTCTTAAAAAAACAAAAAACAGTTGTGTTCTCCAAATCCTCCTGTCAGTTATGTGTCCTTTTTCCCACACCAAATCGTCCTGGAACTTATCTGTAGAAGTTCTTATGTTCTTAAGTTGGATTGTGATTTGTTCTGAGTGCTTATCTTATATATCTGTTTGAAATGTTTTACCACATATTTAAGTGTTTAAAATTATCCCAGGTAGTTTACAGTACATAAGCAGTTAGAATAGCAATAACATACATCTGATAAAAACAGATAGAAGAGAGAAGAAATAGGAGATAAAAGACTTCAGAGCCCTTATTTATATATTAAAAGGACATGAAAAATTAACATCTCAGCAGATAAAATACTTATGCCTCCCCCCAAAGGTTTTGCATAATTGTAGAAAGCAGTTTTTCCCATCATCAAATCGTAAAGATGGAAGGGACTGCAAGGGCCATCTAATCCAATACCCTTGCCATACAGGAATACCCAGTTAATAACACTTCCAAGAGATAGCCATCCAAACTCTATTTAAAGATCTCCAAACAAGGAGAGTCCAATACTACTATTCCTTTGTTGAACAGCTAGAAAATCAAGACAGCATATGTGGAAATACAGTGACATACTTGTGGTTCCAAGCATTCTCCCCTTTGGGCACTGACCTGCCTTGGGTATACTCAGTTTCAGTGAGGTTGCTGCATCATGTGGCTTCAGACCTTTCAGTGATCAGTGGTGCAAATATAAGAATGTACGTCTCTTTCTGGCTTAATTTTGCTATCCAGGTTTGAACAGAAGACGCCTGTGGCAGCTTATTTGCAGAATGGCTAATATTTTTTGCTTCACTCCCAGCATGTATTACTGAACAGTCTATGTGCGCTGTAGTTTAGTATTTCAACACATGTTCAGAACATGGGATGCCTTTGCTTTGTGAACCTTGACTTTATTTCATGAAACCAAAATGAAAAACCATTCAATAGACCAAATTTTGCTGACAGGTAACTGAAAGGAATAAGAAGTTACTAAAAACAGCCTTATTTGCTTTTTTATCTTGTTTGTGTCTAGAGATTTCATATTTGGTCACAATTATGGTTTTGTAGTTTTTAGCCTCGAGAGTGCCATCTTGTGTCAGGTCTCACGCCGTTTTAGAGTTTGTCGAATTTTTCTCCAAAGTGCTTCTTTACAAACAGGGAGCAGCAGTTAGTGAACTTATTTTTTGTGAAATCCAGTTGAAGCAAATTCTGCGGTGCTTCTTTCAGGCCAGAATCCTTTTGGATCACTGCGTTGGTGTAACTGTACTGGCTGTTACACTGTACTGATGTAGGTTATACCAGCAGGAGAAAAAGGGCCACGGACTCAGCAGATAGAAAGGAAAGCAGGCATTGAAAAAGTAGTCTGCTTGGAACAGCAGATTCTGTCTGCTTTCACTTGCCACCATTGCATGATCCTGGAAAAAAGTACAGTTACTAACATAGTTCCCTAATTGGACAGTAGCCTCAGAATTCTTGTTCCCCATCTTGAGAGCCAGCATGGAGTAGTGGTTTGAGTGTTGGACTATGACCTTGGAGAGCTGGGTTTAATTCCCTGCTTAGCCATAGGTGCCCACTGAGTGAATTTGGGCACATCACACACTCTCATCCACAGAAAACCCTGTGGTAGATTCGCCTTAGAGTTTCCATAAGTCGGAAACAATATAAAGGCACACAGCACAACAGCCTTGGGGAGATGGCCCTTGAAATGGAAAAGAAGGATTTAAAAGTGTCTCTCTGTAAGACAGCTGGAGGTTTCTTGTCTTTTCTTTCTTTTTCTCTTTCTTTAAGAAAAAGGCTCCAAGGTATGATGGTGGTAATGGTAATGATGATGCCTCCATTGTACAAGTCTTAGTTACTTCCAGCACACAAGTGCCTGATGAAGCTGCCCTTGAATATTGTTAAGAAATTGGTTTATTGCAACAAGCAGTTCCATGGGCCATAGCCTACTTTATCTGTTGCCTGAACTGATTAAAAAAGAGTTGTATATATTTATTGTTGTTCATGAATGCACTTCAGCCTCCCAAGATACTACCCCTGACCTTAGATGTGTAAAGCAGGTTAAAATATTTCTGGAGCCAAGAAATTTCAAAAGGAGATTAGAGCAAGAGGTTGCTGAGTTACAGTTCATCAGGAAGCTCCAGTCCATCTCCAAAGGTTTTACTCAGAATAACAGCTGCTTGTCACATTGCAACTTACCTAGTTTCAAGTTGTTTGTTTTATCAGGAACAACATTGTGGGTGAATGACCATTTTTAATAATGTTGTTGTCAGTAGTTACTGCATTTGATTTCCTTCACATGTCACTGTCTGCGTCCCTTTACGGTGCCGTAGAACTTGTTTTTGCAACAGATTCTCATGGCTATTGCTGTAAATCTCTTTTTAAAAAAATCTCCTTAATTCTTTTTCTTTCCCCCTTCTTAGGATGAGTGAGATGAAATAGTCTTTGTAGAAGAGCAGTTAATAGTGATATCCCTTAGGGATACAATATTGAGGCCAGCAAATGTCAGTATTTATTCATATTGTAGAATTAGAGGCAGACAGTGAATTTGACTGAAAAGATAATCATATGGGTGGGCGTAAATACCCAGCTCAGTCAAGAGTGGTAGGCGATCTAATGAAATTGAGTGACTATGGCAGGTGTGGGAACACTTTGTGGTAAAACAAATAGGAACTAGTAGATTGAAGGGGCAGACTGAAGGAAAATTCTCTTTCACTATTTTATCCAGTCCACCAGCAGCAGAGAAACAAGCTGTTGCAGTTTGATTGCTTTTCTGTGTGAATTTAGCTTAACATTTACTTTATGCATGTGACATCCAGTGATGATTTGAATGTTTGAACAGACCATTACACTTCTAATGCCACTCAGCGGAGCCCTCAAACCTCAATTTTCAGTGGCATTGCTTTGTATATTTAACAACTAAAAATCAAACTAATATGTGGGCCTATGTGATCCAAGGATCATGGCTTATTCCTTTCCTTTTTTTTTTTCTTCAAATTTCTAATCTGCTTTTTCTGTAGTCTCTGAGCACCTCATAATAGAGCAATAAAAACCATAACAAATGCACTTAATAGAGTGGTATTAGTACTGCAACTGATGAATCCGGCCAAACTACCTTAACCTTGCTGATGATAACACATCTGAGCAGGAGACCAATCAGGTTTGTCTAGTCATCCAGTAGTTTCCTGTTTCAAGCAGCATACAGTGGTGGTGCATAGGCTATAAGACCTGTTTTATGTCCCCAAGTCCTACAATCCTTGGCTCATTGTTAATCCAGGAGGTTGGAAAGGAATACCTGAGAACTGTTACATCTTTAAAATGGCATAAAATGGAAAGTTTTCCTTTAAAACGAGAGTTCGTATGTTTCAAAGCAGGGGCTCATATCTTTCTAAACTATAACTGCCATCACCCTACCTACTGGCCAAAATGGAAGGAGATTATGAGATTTATACTCCCAACAACCTGTGGACCCCCTCTCCCTCGCTTTATACATCAGTGCTGGGAAATGGTAAAGAACCCTTGCATTGTGTCTTGCATTTCCCTTAGTGGTACATTATAACTTTGAATTGGTAGGTTGTGCCATTCATGAGAATAATTTAAGCAAGATTAAAGAGAGGAACTGATTCTATTACCATGGGTGACTGAGGATGAAATTCTAAGTTCTTAGATTCCTGCTTGTGTCTAACACTGATTGTTGTTGGTGCCTTCAAGTTGTTTCTGACTTATGATAGGTGAACCTATCATGGGGTTTTCTGGGTCTGAGACTATGTGAAGCACCCAAGGTTATCCAGAGGGTTTCCACGGTCAAGTAGGGAATTGGACCGTGGTCCAACCATGCTGGCTGTCATTCCTAATATCTAGAGTTATTATTTCCTCCCCTTTTTATTATTTTCATTTCTTGTTTCTTATGCCTCTCGCTCACCCTCCCCCCTTTTTTTTGAGGCAATGCCTGTTTTCATTCTGAAATGGAGATTCCTGCCATAATATTTTTTACCATTAGGTTTAAAAAGCTTGGAAAAAGGCACCTGTTCTGCTTATTTATCTAACCATCTGTTTATGGCTGAAGTCTGTTTGTTTTATTTTGGGTATTTCAGTGTATCACATTGCAACAAAATGTTTTCAAAGCTGCCTAACATACTAAAAGTGGCAAACACATAAACCGTAAAAAACCTTCACAGGTTTTCATAGGATTTGCATGTGCATTTTCCTCAAAGTTCCCTATTTCAAAGGCCTATTGACTTTAGCAATTTAATGTTTTTCTTCACATTTCACCTTTGCATTCTGTTGCAGGAGTGATCCAGAAGATGGTGAACTAATTCCTCCTCCACCAGTCACCTGGAGCCAGGTGTCAGGTTTCAGACCCATAATTGAATCTAATTTGAAACAATGCCTTAAGGAGATATCCCAGCTGGATACCTGGCAGGCACTGCAACCTCTGTCTGCAGCTTGTATGCTCTACCTTGGAGTGTATTACAGTCATTGCAGTAAACAGGTGAGGCCAGTAGAAATGAAGCAGCAGCTCTTCCAAGTGTCTTGTGAATTATTAACTTTAATTCTTGGGATGGCACAGAGGAATAACCTACTACAGTTGGATTAATCCTGTATGCCAGCCAGTACAGGCAGGAGTCCTTGTTTTTTTCAGTTGAGGCAGTTGGTACTCCCTCTCTTTGACAGTTTTTTCTTTCGTAACAGACAAACCACTCAGATTTTGTCCCTTCTCTGCCAAATATCATTGATAGTTAAGATAATTTGATAGGAATATGGAAAAGAAGGAGGAGTTAAGGAGAATTTTCCTTTCCTCCAGCGAAAGTGTCACAGAGGAGCTTTGTTTGGAAACAGATATGGAGAGCATATAGAAATATCTAGACTAAATATGGAAAGAAAGCTGCAGCTGTTTGCCAAGACTTGGAATATTGTCAGGAAAAGGCAGTATAGTAGTCTCACTGAAAGAGTGTGCAGGTCTGCTTTCTGGGCTGCTGCTGCTGCTGCTGCTATTATTATTAGTTATTAAGTATGTTAACCTCAAAATTGATCTCATTGACTTTTGGTCTTAAGATTTGCCCAGGGGTTTTGCATATGAAATTCCCATCTTGGTATGGGTAGTGTATACTACAAGTCATATTGCAGGTTTAGGGTAGATTTCAGTAAATCAGGGTAGGTTTTCCAGATGTTAGACTGCAGCTCCCAGGACAGTGTTGTCCTGCTGTTTATATACTAGTGAGGAATGCTGAGAGTTGCAGACCAACATCTGGAGATCACACTTTGCCCACTCTTATAAAAAAAAATTCTCTCCTGATCATGTTTAACTCCATACCTGAGATGAATATGGGGGGATATGTGGCCCTGCAGATGTTTTTGGACCTTAGCTCCCATCAGTTCTTATCACTATAGTAATGGTGAGGGATTACGGTGTTGTAGCTGAGTAACACCTGGATTATGGGAATTGCAGAGCAATATTTGGAGAGCCACATGTTCTTCATACGTACCATAATGCTGCATCAGGATAATTGCAACATGCCCAGAGAAGGAGAATGAAGATGCTGGGAGGTCAGGAAGACTATTCAAGGAAAGGCTGAAAGAAATGAGTATCTTTAGTCTAGAGAAAAGATGACTAAGGGGTAATGGAATAGTTGTCAGATCTCTAAAGGTATTTTATATAGATTATTTATGGGAGCGAATCTGGTTTCCATTGCTCTAGCAATATGAGCTGTTTGACAGTGGCTGAGCTTCTTCATTGGAAGTTTTTAGCAGGGACTAGATGGCCACCTATCAGCAATGCTGCAGTAATGGATTTCATGCATTGGCTGATGTTGGAGATGACTTGAGGAGATACCTTCCAACTCTTTGATTTTTGTCAAATCTCCATCCTTCACTTGGAAGACTTTGGGCAGGATCAGTTGGAAATATGGGATCATTTCTCTTGTTTGAATAAGAAAGATTTTTCAGACCTGTTCCATATTTTTAAGCCCATGTTGAGATGATCTTTGGAATGTGGTTGAAAGCAACCAATCAAATTGTGTTTCCTTGAATTAATGAGAATAATTCCGTTGTTGTTGTTGTTGTTGTTGCTGCTGCTGCTGCTGCTGCTGCGCTGGTTCCTCACTCTGGAAGGCCAGCCCTTTTTGTATAGTACAACTTCCCTTTAGTGCTTTAATAAATCCCCCAGAGGCAAACATATTTGGAGGTATTGCCCAAGCATAATGATTTATTGTCCTGAGTGTTAACATGAAGCAGAATAAATGTCAGCAGCCTCCTGAGTTTAAAAGGAAAGGAAATCAATAGGTCTAACTTTTGCTGGTCATGAATTGTTGACTTCATTGAAAAGTGTTCCCAAAATTGCCCCCCGCAATAGGAATATTTGGTATCTATATCAAGCAGAGTATAGCATAGTTGGTGCAATGTGAGCTTGGGTAATAAACAAGAGAAAAAAATACTCAGGTTTCTGTTGTATAAGGAAAGAGAGAGACAAAAGGATTGCCTGAATTTCAGTAGAAAAGCCCCTAAAAACTGGCTCTCCCAATGAGGTTAAGCCATCCTGAGGCAGAAGCCTCATGGGTGCTCCCTTTCCAGGCAAAGGGAGACAAAGGACTAAATAAGAAAGGGGAAATGACCTCTGCTGGCAGGAAGGAAGCAAAAAAGGCTTGAGAACATAGATCTAAGAAATAAATAGAGAGGTGAAACAAAAGGGCAGACATGCTCTATAGAGCTCTCTTTCACTAATCTATAGAAGTGCTGATGCCTCTTTGTTTCCGTCACTCCCACCCCCATTTTCTCCACAGCCATCAGTAAATGCTATTGACTGCTTAGAAGAAGTGGAGCATCTGAGCTCTTCAGTCCTTTTGCCTCTCCTCAGCCAACCAGCTATGCAGACCTTGTGGGAAATGCTCAGGTAAAATTCTTTCCAGATATGTTACTGCTGCAAGTCAGCAACCCAGGTTGCTTATCAGAACTTGAAACGATTACTTTTCCAAGTTCTGCTGTTTCCTTGGAGAATTACACTAAATGTACTGTAGTATAGATTCCAGGAACAGCTGTGGATGATTGATATTCTTTTGAATTAACAAATCTAGGATTGTGTATTCTTGATTCTGTTCCAAATCCTGTTTGTCTTTTCCCGTCACTGGCAAAGGCAGAGTAAATGATGGAAAAACAAGCACATGGTAATTTTTTAATCATGTATACACATTCTAGATACAAAATGCAAATTTACTTTGGTAGTGAATATTTTCGTGCACTATTTAGTGCTGGCAATTTCCTGAGCTATCTTCATTCCTCACCTTGAAAGCCACACCATCCTGTTGCATCCCTTAGGGTTTTTAGTTTTAAAAAATGCTCAAATGTGTATTTCAAATCCCCTAGGGAACATGCTCACTAAAACAAAACAAAACAAAATTAATGCAGCTTTTTTCTCCCCAAATTGGTGTGTGTGTGTGTGTGTGCGCGCACGTGGGGAGTCTTTAAAATGGCCTCGTGGGGCTGCAGGTGACCCACTGGCTACACTTTCCCAAACCTGTTACATACATTCCGAAGAGGTAGCCATATTACTGTAATACCAAAACACCGGGAAGTCCATGTTACCTTAAGCTAACAAATTTGTTTTGTCATAAGTTTTTCCTGGGAGGAGGTAGATTTTGGTTTGTCAGATGTGTCTTTTATATGAACACATATGCCCTAATAGATCTGTTCAGTTAAGACCTTCTCATAACAAGAATGTACGAAATGAGCTGGATTCAGTGAACAGGAAAATTTTGGGTTTTTCTCAGAGGGACAAAAAGACCAGTTGCATCAGAAGCCTGCTTTTGGATCCTGGGGAGAAGTCAGGGACATAGCCAAGAAGAGAGAAAATATATACAGTCTCCCCGCCCCCCCCATCCATAAGGGGTATACTCCCAGACTTAACACGGATGGTGAAAACATGGATAGCATGCTGGGCTTTGCTTGCCTCTCTCCACTGAGGAAGAGTATCTATCTTCTTCCTCATCCAAGAAGGGTGCTGGGTGGGGGATCAGTGCCTGGCTTTGCATGCTTCTCTCTGCTGAGGGAGGACCATGCATCTCCTTCCTCAGCTGCGGGAGGCACATGGTTTCGCAGAGCTAGGCTTTGCGTGCCTCTCTCAGTTGAGGAAGAAGTGCCCATCTCTTCTTTGGCCAAGAGAGGTGTGGAAGGTGTGTGCTTCTCTCAGCTGGCTGTGCAGAGCAAGGATGCTGGCTGGTTGCCCTGGAGTGGATTGCAGGTAAGTGAAATCAAGAACTATCATGCTGTTATGGGGATCCTACTGTGAAGAGCCCAGAACTTGGGAGCACCTCTGTATGGTAGGTACAAGTTCAGAGCCTTGACCTCTGGTTTACCAGGCCAACACCACCACAAAAAGCTGGACGTCAACATGGTTTCCATCATTCCTGAAAGATAAAAGGAATTTTATGAAAGAAGGGATGATGTTTCTGTGGAGCTCCACCATGAGGGTAATGTCTGTTCCCTGAATATGTTAAAAACAGAAGAAGCACCCTGTTCAGTCATACCAAAGTCCTATCTAGTCCAGCATCCTCTTTCCCCATGTGGCCAACTGAATATCTCTGAGAAGCCCATGTGCAGCATATGAAGACACTAGCACCATTTTACCCATGTTCTTTAACAGCTGATATTCAGAGGCGTTTTTCTTGTGATTCTGGCAACAATACACAGTGGGCCCTCAGTATCTGTTGGGGTTTGATTTCAGGCTCATCCTCGAAAAGCAAAATTCATGAATGCTCAAATCTGATTATGTAGTAAAATGGCAAAATCAAAGCTTGCTTTTTGGAATTTGATTTTTTTTGGGAATATTTTCAAGCCAAAGTTGGTTGATTCTGTGGATACAGAATCTACAGATATAGAGGGACAACTGTATAACTTCTATCATTGGTAGCTATTTATATATATATATTTATAATTTTTATTATTTTCAAAGTACATAAAAGCATATATTGACACTAATATGTATATCATTGTAATGATTCTTCTATTCCCCCCCACTTCTGTATATCGAATATTTCCAGTTACATCTATCTTCCCTTTATACATATCTTATCAAATACTAATATAGTCAGTCCACAGACATTTACAGATTTAGCCAAAGCATAACCCTTTTCCATTCTCTTTCAAAAATTTGAACCGTTTTGTTCTTAAGGGAGTTAGCTAATTTTTCAGTTTCTACCATATCTAACATTTTTATTTTCCATTTGTCTAATGGAATATCTGTTTTATCTTTCCAGTGTTGTGCATATGTCAGCCATGCTGCTGTGATCAAATACAATAATATCTTCTGTTGTTTCCTAATCTCCCGGTTCTGACCTAATATATTCAATAAATAAAATTCTGGTACCATTTCAAAATTGACTTTGGAGATTTTTTGAATTTCACCATGAATTTCCTTCCAAAATTTCTTAGCCTTAGAACAAATCTACCACATATGAAAAAAAATCCCCACCTTTTCCCCACATTTCCAGAACTTCGCATCCCTGTTTTTGGTTATTTTTTAAAGTCTTTCTGGAGTCATATACCACCCATGTAACATTTTATAATAATTTTCTCTTAAATTTAAATTTGGAGTGAATTTTATGTCCGTTTTCCATACTTTTTCCCATGCCTCTAACTCGATTGGATGACCTGTATTTTGGGCCCACTTAATCATTCACTCTTTTATTGACTCAGATTCAAAGTCCCTTTTTAATAGTAATTTGTAAAGCTTCGAATCATAGAATCATAGAAATGTAGAGTTGGAAGAGACTACACAGGCCATCCAGTCAAACCCCCTGCCATGCAGGAACACCCTCAAAGCACTCCCGACAGATGGCCATCCAGCCTCTGCTTAAAAACCTCCAAAGAAGGAGATTCCACCACACTCCAAGGCAGCATATTCCACTGCCGGACAGCCCTGACTGTCAGGAAGTTCTTCCTGAGGTTCAGGTGGAATCTCCTTTCCTGCAGCTTGAATCCATTGCTCCTTGTCCTGGTCTCTGGAGCAGCAGAAAACAAGCCCTCTCCTTCCTCTACATGGCATCCCTTCAAATATTTAAACATGGCTATCATGTCCCCTCTTAACCTTCTCTTCTGCAGACTAAACATACCCAGCTCTCTGAGTCTATCCTCATAGGGCATGTCTTCCAGGCCTCTCACCATTTTGGTTGCCCTCCTCTGGACCTGCTCCAGCCTGACCATGTCCTTCCTGAATTGGGGTGCCCAGAAGTGGACACAGTATTCAAGATGAGGTCTAACCAGATTCTCTTCTTTTGATGTTCTTTCAACAATTGATCTAGTTCATTTTCTTGTCTTTCAAAACCATATAGTTTTTGGTCCATTTTTAATTGGTAGCTATTTATAGACTTTCTGCATGAAGTTGTCTAATCACCTCTTAAAACTATCCAAGTTATTGTAGCAGATTCCGTAGTTTAACTGTGTGGTGAATTAAGAACTTCATATGCTTGGGACAAACAGCAAGAAAACGCTGCAACCGTCCTGCTTGCTTGTAGTACTTTCAGAGGTATCTGTCTGCTGTTGGAGGCAGAACTGAGTCTTTGGTCTGATGCACCAAAGCCTGGTGGTTTGATACAAAGGGTCCTATGACCGCACTTGGGTACATGAAAGTTGTTCATGTTGAATAGCAGCAGTGAGTTTTCTGCCCTGTATGGGAAAGATTAGCTTGGATCAAGGCTGTCCTTTCAGAAATAGAGTGGTGCTTCAACCTTATTTGAGTAAAACAGCTCTTATTGATTTAAATGCTTATTTTGTTGTTGTTTGTGGTCAACAAGTTGACCTTTGATTTGTGGTAATGCTATGAGTGAGAGACGTCTATGACCCCAGGCTTCTACAGCCCTGCTTGCATCTTGCAAACTCAGGGCTGTGGTTTTCTTGATTAAATCAATGCATGCATAACGCAGTCTTTTTTTTGTGCTGCTGCTTTCAACTTTACCAAGCATTATTGTCTTTTTGTCTACCAAGCATTATTGTCTAATGAGGCATGTTGTCTCATGATACATCCAAAATATGATTAACTCATCTTGCCTTCTAGGGAGAGTTCAGACTTGATTTGCTCTTGAACCCATTGATTTCTTGGCAGTCCATGGTATCGGTAGAACCCTCCTCCAGCATCACATTTCAAATGAGTTAACCTTCCTCCTGTTAGCCTTCCTCACTGTCCAGTTTCTACAACCGTTAATACAAACAAGAAGTAGTATGGCATGGATGATTCTGACCTGGTTATTTAATTCTATATATCTACAGTTGAGGATCTTATCTAGTTCACTATGTGTCTGCCCTTCCAAGTCTTAGTCTTCATTTCTCCACTTTAATTAATGACTGAGTCAAGGTATAGAATATTGTTAACTATTTCGGTGGCTTCACCATTGACTTTAAAGTTATGTAAATTATTTGGGTTTTTTTAAAAACTCAACTGTAAGCCTGCTTTTGCAGTATTCCTTAATTTTCATCAATAAATGTTTCAAGTCTGCTGTTTTCTGCTAGCCGTATGGTATCATCTGCATATCTTAAATTGTTGATGTTTCTTCCTCCAATTTTGATGTCTTCTTCCTCTAATTCTTCTTTCCATGTGTTATGTTCTGCATATAAATTAAACAGTGTGATAAAATTCAGCCTTGTCTGACACCCCCTTCCAAATGGGTAACCATTCTGTTTCTATGTATTGTCCCTTAACAGTGGTCTCCTGTTCAGAGTATAAGTTATGCATCAGAACAAAGAGGTGTTGTGACACACCCATTTCTTTTAGAGGGAACCATGATTTCTTATGATCTGCACAATCAAAGGCTTTGTTATAATCTACAAAACACAGGTTGATTTACCTCTGAAATTCTTTGGCACTTTTCATTATCCATGATAAGTTTGCAGTATGATCCCTAATGATTCTTTCTTTTCTGAACCAAGGTTAGAAATCTAGCATTTTTTACTCCTGTATGGTGAAAGTATTTGTTGTGTAGCAGATGTTTTTAACCTTTTCTTTACTGGGAATCCCCAGTAAATATAATTTGTTGCTAGGGACCCCCAAGACTTCACTCAAGATTAATTTTATTTATTAAAGGATTCTAGAGACTAGGAATCAAAGCCCTGCTCAGACACTGGGTGACTTTGGACAAGTCACATTCTCTCAGCCTCTGAGGAAGGCAAAAGCAATCTCCCTGAACAAATCTTGCAACAAAAAAAGCCTGTGATAGGTTCATATAAGTCAGAAGTGACATGAAGGCACACAACAACAGAGTGCTGCTGACAGAGGTAGATTCTTTCTAACCATCATCCCTCTCCTCTTTGAAAAATGACCCTATCATTGGAGTTCTCTTTGCAAGATTTGTTGCCTTTGGCATTCTCTGAGGCTGAGAGAATGTGACTTGCCTGAGGTAGCCCAGTGGGTTTCCTTAGCCAACTGGGGATTCATACCCTGGTCTCCAAAGTCATTGTTTGGGTGGGTGCACACGCCTGCTACTTTGTCTCTCAGCGCCCATACTCCCTTGCTGCCAAGTCCCTGATGAAAGAGACACAGCAGCAGGTGTGTGCACATGGCCAAACTGCTCCCTCATTTGCAAACAAGGGAGTCGTTTTGGCACCTGCATCCTCCGCCGCTGCATCCCTGTTGCTGCTGCTGCTGTTGGTGTCCAGGAGCAGGGCTTCGTGGGCCCCCGTGTGAATGTTCCACAGACCCTCAGGAGTTTGTGGATCCTAGATTAAGAATCTGTTGAGCACTTGGCTTGCAAGGGAGATCAGGGCAACGATAACTAAATTCCTTGATGTCCCCTTTCTTTGATGTCCCCTTTCTTTTAATATACATTCCAATATACATTGGAATGTATATTAAGTGCTTCTATTTTATGGGCCACTGTTTTGCTTTCCATATTTCTTGGCAGATTTTTGTTAAGACTTTGATTGAAGTCTGTCTCTGTAGTTTAAACAGCTCTGTTGGCACAATCAGACCTCTATATCCATGGATTCTGTATCCACGGATTCAACCAACCATGGCTTGAAAATATTTTTTTTAAAAAATCCAAAAAGCAAACTTTGACTTTGCCATTTTATATAAACGACTCCATTTTACTACTCCATGTGTATAATGGGACTTGCATCCATGAATTTTGGTATCCATAGGGTGTTCTGTACCAAACCCTAGTGGATACTGAGGGCCTGCTGTATACCATCTGTTCCTGGTTATTTATTTCTCATAAGTGCTTTCCAAGCCTCTTAGCTTGATTTTCTGAAACTGAGTTCATCATCAAAAGGTTCTTCCTTAAAGTAATCTGTCAATTTTTCATCTCGTTTGTTTAGTTCCTTAGTATATGGTTTCCATTGTCTTTTTATAATGTGTTCCCTGTTGGTCATATAAGCATCCCTACTCTTGGTTTGAACTTCCCTTTAATTCCTTCAATTTTGTAGAAGAAGTGTTGTATTCTACTTTTTTGTTGTCTCTTTTTTCCCCATTGATTATGATAATAGTGCTCTTTATACCTACACAGACGTTGCTGAATAGTTGTACTTAGGATTTTGACCCTGTTTCTGTCACCCTTCAGCATTACTTTTCATCTGTGCTTAACTATTTGAAGAGTCCCATCAGTCATCCAATGAATCTTTTCTTCCCTTTTGGCTATAGATAGTGTCTTAGTGCATTCTTCCCTGACAATGTCACTGGTTTCAGGTTCCCTGTGAATTAAGCTTAGTATTACAAACCTATCTTTGCATGGTCTTTAAATTCTACATGGATGTTCTTGAGGTTGCATTTTGGCATTATGGCACTAAATCAGCGGAAGGTTTTGGACTAATTTTAAGCTGCAATTTTCTTTATATTTATCAGGTAGTGAGTTTTACTGAACTTAAGTACGGCACTGCACTGTAATACTGAAGGGTCTTCAGTTGCTTCATATCTATTTTAAATCTGCCATATGATGGAGTTAAATTTCACCATATGGTGGAATTAAAATAGATATGAATCAATTGAGGACCCATTGGCATTACACTGCACTACTGTGCATGAGTTCAGTAACATTTACTACCTGGTAAGTACATAAAAAGTTGCAGCTTGAATTTATGCTTTTGCTGATTTAAGTACTGTACAACAGTTTTGCCTAGTTAGGAATAGGTTTGCTGCCTGGATTTTTTTTTTTAATATAATGCTTTTTTAACTGTGTAAAAAGGAATGCCTTTGATCATATCATTATAGATCTCTCTTTCTCTTTATGATGCAGGCCATGTTCTGCTGTCTGCAATCCTTTGTCCTGCTCCCCTGCACCAGAATCCCTGCCGAGCATTGTTTCTCTGAGCTGCTCTAGAGGCAAGCCCCCAATGAGCTTAGTAGGCTCTAAATCACCTTTCCCTTTCCTTACGGCCTTCCTTGTCTTGGTTAATAGCATCACTCTCATCCATAAAGGACTGGTTAGCAAGGTGAGTACTGGTTCTTCCATGGCCTGTTGTTCACATACGGCATGGTTAGGAATCACACAACCTTCCAGATGTTGTAGGACTGTAATTCGCAGCATCCTACTGAACATGGGGAGTGCTGGCTAGAGCTTAGGGCAGATGGGATTCACAGGCCAACAACATGTGGATGTCTGCATGATTCCCAAGCCTGATGTAGAACCTTTCTTCAAAGAGCCTGCTTTGTTTGCCTCAAAGCAGGAGTAGTCCTTAGGGCAGTTTCTGTGCTTGGAAAGATAACTAACTGAGCATGGTATCTCAGCATGGTATTTTGGTCAGTCTGCCAGCCTCATAAGGCCAAGGAGCAGGGGAATGTTGGGTGAACCTTATTAAAAGCTAAATGTTGGGCATATTGCCTACGTTTGGATATCACATGAAGTTGTACAGTAGTGACACGCATAAATCTAGCCTGTTAGGTTTGTATACTGTCCTCTTTCACTGCCAACACGTGGAGTGTGGAAGCATCTGCTTCCACTTCTGGCTAACGCCAGCTTTCCGTGTTATCTAAACCTGGAACTACGGTTAACATTAACCACAGTGAATTTGAAACAATTGAAACAAACCTCAGTTTCCAGAGTAACCATAGTTAACCATAACATTTCAGTTCAGACAATGTGAGGGACCACACTTAATCAAAAGCAGAAGTGAGAGCTTCCAGACAGCTCTTCTTAGCTCTACAGAAGAAGGTAAAGGGAAGGGGGAAGTATAAGTTCACGGAGGGAATAGGCTCATTCATATCACAGCAAAATCCAGGTGTATGTGGGTATCATAGTGACTGTATTCCCTTTCCCCAGAATGCTTTTATGAGCCTAATGGCATCAGAGTGTTGTCTACATTTCCTGAAATCATTTTTCATCTCCTGAATGTTTTTGTTTCCTAAAAGCTACTATTTCAAGAGGATGTAATGTCACACTCTGGCTACACAGTTCCATCTCCTCTCTCTGCCCCAGCAGCTGTCAAACACTGGTAGGGGCTGCTGCTTATTCATGGGGGAACAGAGGGGGGCAGGCAGTTCAGATAATGAAGTAGCAACTGGTCTTGGCTTGCAGCGGGGAGACAGAAGAATGTACTCATGGATGGTGTGCAGTCTCCTTTTACTTACCTCAGAACCCAGGCCGGCTGCTGCTGCTTTATCTGAATTACCTCTTGCTTATGTCCCATCTCTGATGGTAAACAGCAGTAATTGTGGCAGCCTTTCTTTGGGTTTGACAGTTGCTGGAGGGAGAGAGATATTGGAGCACAAAGGGCTAAAGAATAGCTCCCTGTGCCTTGTACCAAAAAGACATATGGGTGCCTGAGCCACATTTTGGAACATGTATGAAACTAAGAAGATCTCACCCACTGAAAGTCCAGCCAGCATGTAGGGATGCTTTGTTGTCATGAGAGGTAGGAGAGAAGTCCTGAGAGCCACTCTCAGCTGGTACTTGTAGGTGCCAACAGAGAGTGAAGCCAAGATAAGAATCTGCTATCTCTGATCACAGGTTAGATTTGGTGGGACTCCCTTCATGCTAATCTCTAGGATTGGGGCTTAGAGTAGGAGAGGATCTTGTCTAGAAACCTCTAAGGGCCAGATTCAGTTAGTGGCCAGAGATTCAGTTCCTTTGGAAAGAGTTGTAGTTCATGAGCTTGCCTGTAGCAAGGTTGGTAAAATGGCAACAATTCCCCAATAGTATTACCTCTCTATTGACAGATCCAGCTTTTAGGTGCAGGTGTATGTAACAAAGGATGTTAAGGACCAGATCAAAACCTGTGTATTTTTGTACAGCTTTAGAAGTTGCAGATAGGGAAGAATCCATTCTCTCTTTGAAAGCCATTGTAATTTTTCCAGGTAGATCAAGAATAGAGAAAGCGTGGACTGTAGGCCTCTTGTGCCTACTGAAACTGTTTTGGAGCTCCCCACCTCCTCAAAAATGTTAACAGAAAAAAAAATTGAAAAATAATGCCCCCAAATATATGTCCATACTTCCTGAGAGAGATGGGGGCATTTAGGGGGCAAAATAAATTAGAAGTAGGGAGAGGTGGGAGTGCAGGCACAGCTGGGATGGTAGAGCCCCCACTGTGCCCCCCCCAGGTCCCGGCATTTGCCCATCCCTGCCATTGAGCAAAAAGAAGAATGTTATGGTAACTGACTGCTGACCATGTGAATGTGATTTCAGTATGACAGTGGGGACCAGCTCCAGAAGATGTTTGCTCTGGGTTCATGTGCTTATAACTGCCTCTTTTTTTAACAGTATGCTGCTATACTTGATGGCAAGAGTCTGGAAAACTATCTTCTCCAGAGCTGGACCAGTGGACCGCCTTATCTAGCCCCTTCTTCTGCATGGCTTTTGCACCATGAGTACCACTTCCAGTATTTTGTGCTTGCACTGGCTCAGAAAATGGTAAGCTCTCTGCTTCAAACATCTTTTCTTGGTTGTTTATTTCATTTGCTAATTATAGAGCCTGTGGAGGAGGGAGATGGGAATGGAGAATGGTGCATGTGACTGAGGTTTCTTTAATAGACTCTGAGGCCAACTGTTGCACTTTACTCTCTTCCCCCGCACGCATACACACACGTGTATGCCCTCTCTTTTGATATCAGAACTAAGAAAAGAGATTGTGGTAATGACATTTCTGTCATCAGTCTAATTCTGTTCTTTATTATGCCTCAAACCCTGCAACTGATTAGCAACACATGCTGCACATTGGCTAAATGCTAAGTTGACATAGGGTTCCTGCAGAGTGTTGGGGACACCCTGACATGGTAATCACCAGAGAGAGACCCTTGTTTAGTGTGGTGTCATAGGTATTGGAAAGCATGGAGAGGTAGAAAACTTTCAGAATTAATGTCTTTAATAAGAACAGGACTTTGGTGAAAGACAAAGGAGGAGAGATGGCTGGTAGAACAACAGCTAGCAGCGGGAGCTAGTGGTTCATTGCAACTGCTTGAGTCTTAGCAGATGCTGAGACGTCCTTCCTCTTGTCAGGACTGAACATGTGTCTTACAGTGAGTTGCAGAAATATTCACCTCTGTTTGACAATTTGTTACATTATAACTTTGAACTGAAATCGTTTCATTTACCACTTGATGTGTACAACATGCTCAACAGTGTGAAGCAGCCAAATATTAGAGCTCAAAAGTTAAGTAAACAAAAAGAGACAGACTTTTTTTTGTTGTGTAGGTATTTATTCTCACCCCTAGTCAATAACTGGTAGAAAGCCCTTTGGCAGCAAATTACAGCTGGTATTTGTATCAGCTTTGTATATCAGGATCCTTCATTTTTGCCCATATTAGAGCAAAATTGCTGTAGCTCTTTCAGGTTGCATGGAGACTGTTGGCATGCAGCCACTTCCAAGTCTTGGTATAGATCCACAATTGGATCAAGATTGAAGCATCATCTGGACCGTTGTGAAACATTTGAATTCTCATTTTTAAACCATTCCAGTATTACTTGGGCCACTGTCTCATGGAAGGGTGAACCTCTGCCTCAGTCCTAGGTTCCTTGCAGTCTAAAATAGGTTTTCCTCTAGAATTGCCCTGTATATCGCTCCATCCATGTTGTCCTCAATCTTGACCAGTTTCCTAATCCCTGCCAACTAATACTTAAGGATTCCAAATGAGATTTTGTTTCAGCAGTGATTTCTTCTTGTCATTCTACCCAGCTTTGTAGACCATCCAAATGATAATTGTCCCATGGTGAGTTTATCTCGTCTCAGCTGGGGATCTCTTCAGCTCTCTCAGAGTTACCACTGGCCTCTTGTTTAGGGTTTTTTGGCTAATGGCTTCCTATCTAGGTCACTGATGTTTAGTGGACAGTCATCTCTAGATAGAGCCATGGTTCAGCCATGTTCTTTCCATTTTGTAATTATGGATTTAATACTGCTCCAGGGGAAGTTAATTCTTCAGGATATTTTTTAATAACCCAACTCCCTTTGGTGCTTATGCTTAACTTTATCCTTGACTTGTTTGGATAGCTCCTTGGTTGTTGTGATGCAGCACGTTTATAAGAATTCTCCAGCAAAAATCTGGGGCCTTCCAGAAACAGATTTAATGTGAGATCAGGTGGCATTCTTAACTACACCCAGGTAGACTCCATTCAACTACTTACATGACTTCCGGAGGCATTGGCTTGCAACAGAGTTTACTTAGGTTCATCACAGCAAAGGAAGAGAATACTTTTGCAACTAAAAAGTGCAACTAAAAATTATAGCATAGCAATATATGGAAAAGTCAAGAAGAAATCCTTCTGCAAGGCACAGTCTGTGAGTAGGGAAGAAATGGTAATTGTGCGGCTTATAGTCCAACACATTGCCCCTGGGAAGTTCCAGTAGGACCTCCATGGACCCCCCAAATCCCCTGCATCCCCCAAATGTTTTGTAAAATAGCCTGGATTGTTGAAATATAGTGATGAAGAGGGTCTGCAACCCTCTTCATCCCTCATAATAACTTGTACTGATGGGCATTGCAATCTAACAACATATAAAGTGCACACATTCTCCAACCTTGCATTAACCAGAAAGTGGAAGTGGATGTTGGTGTTCTACTGTGCAAAAGGCTAGCAGATTGCACATTTTGAAAATCCAGAATTTCTATCCTGTTTTTTCCTCTTGCCATGCTGAGCACACAGAGTTGTACACACAGTCATACTGTGTTATACTGATCTGGAGATTGTTTGGAACTGTGCAAAGATAGTGAGAATGGGTTTTGCAGCTACACGCACCTGGATAAACACAGCCCATGTTGCCACTTGGCATACAATATCCTGTAATGTCCTCACGCTGCCTGTATATTTCTGTCAGCAGAAATGATTATAACGCATTATGTACTGAATTTTTGTTTCCTATACAGGCAGGTGCTTGCCCAGATTACAGCCAGCATGCTTCACTCCATCACTGTGTTGCCATGGCACTGTTAAGTCGTTTGTTGCCAGGCAGCGAGCACCTGGCTCATGAACTCCTGTTGGGCCTTGTTTTCAATTCCAAACTGATTCCGTAAGTTTCGTTCATACCCCAGCCCCCATTACTTCCGTTGAATAACCCTTTTCTAGAATTTAGGTAGGATGTAGGGAAACCACTTAGGAAAGAAGGAGGGAGGGAGGGAGGGAGGGAGAATTTTCAAGAAGTTTTGTTAAAGTGGCATTATGGAAATGTAGGCCTGGCCTGTTCTAAGTCTCTGCTTTTCACATAAATGAAGCAATATTTTTTTGCCATTCCATTGAACTGAAGCATGAATGCTGCTTTCTTGTTCTTCCCAAAGCCATCTGAGGGTTTTTGTAAGTCTCCAAAACTTCTTTATTGCTTTTCTGCTTGTAAAGTTCTTCTACTGTGTGAAAGATTTCATTTTTTTCCCCTGAGGTTTCCTATAATGATAATGATGATGATGATGTTGTTGTTACCGTCATTGTCTTTTCCCCAAATCTGGGACTTAAGATAGCTTAGAGAGGTTAAAACAGAAATGGGAATAAAACCTTAATGCCCTCAGACAAATGCAGCAAAGTGGAGGTAAGCTGAGAAAATGATTTGCCTCCAGCATAGGGACTAAGGAAGGTTTAAATGCTATATAAGCCCAGCATTTCTCTATTGTTTAAGCATGTGAGTCGATCTCAGCTGAAATCTGAAGAGCTGGGTTTCATCCTGAACTGTGTTGAAACCTTGTCCTTCAGCTCTATTCTAACTACATGGCTTCTCTGTACCATTTCCTTGGTTAGATTCACATGGAATGCATTTCCCTGCAGTCATGCTGTACCTGACCAGTGCTTACTGCTGGCTGGCTGGCTGGCTGGCTGGCTGGCTGGCTGGCTGGCTGGCTGGCTGGCTGGCTGTCTATGGTTTATAGAGAAAGCATCAGTGTTTATCACTGTTTCCTCCTTGTTTACAGAGAAGGCAAAACTGGGGGACCTGAAGCTGCTGACTTCTCAGACCTTCTCTACTTGGGCTCAAAAGGAAAGCCAACACAACCAGGCTCAGCAGCTATCCTTTCTCAACTCCCTAGTCGTGGTGCCTTACTGGAGGAAGCGTACAGCCATCTCCCACATATCCAGACCTGTTACCTCTCTCATTTTGTTTACCTGGAGCCTGCTCTTGTTCGTTCCAGAGATCTTTATCAAGGACGAACCCACCTTGTCCAGTCCATGCTTCTTCCTGAGGCCAAAGGGCCCATCCTGCCTTCTGACTGGCCATTCCTTCCTCTGATCAGCCTCTATAACAAAGTGACTAGTACAGAACCACAGTGGGCTGTGCTGCCGTCTCTTCCTGTGGATCTAGTGAACACTATGACTCGGAACCTGCAATGGGTCCTCCTGTTGGAAACGTGGAGAACCAGAGTCCTTCAGGGCATCTCAGCGGCAGCAAAACTTGCACGGCTGATGTGTGTCTTCCTCACAGGCAGTGATTTGTTCCTGGAGGGGCCTGTCCATTGCTACGCTGCTGCTCTCCTCTCACTTTACTGCCAACCCAAAGTGTTGGACTCCTTGAACTTGGATGCTCCCCTCCCTGGATTAGCTTCTTTCCATGACCTCTACATTAACTTTCTGGAACAATTTGAGAGTGTTTCTTTTGGAGACTCTCTCTTTGGTATCTTCGTGCTTCTTCCTCTGCAGAGGCGGTTCAGTGTTCAGCTAAGGATGGCTGTCTTTGGAGAGCACGTGGGCACCTTGAGGGCGCTGGGAGTTCCACTGCAACAGGTCTGTCTCATGTCTGCTGCTTGAGGTTCATTCAGCTGCACCCAATTTGAGATTCATTCAACTATTTACCGATGTGTTGTGCTATGAGGGTTGTGTGGATGCATGAGCATTTTTCTGCTTAGTCTCAAAGGGCTTCAGTCTTTTGAGCATTCCAGTCAAAGGTATTCCACTCAGACCAGAACTTGGGAAGGTCACTTTTTCCGACTGTAACTGCGGGGATGTAACTGACTGGAAGATTCTGAGAACTGTAGTCCAGAAAGTAACCTCTATTTTAAGCAGTCAGAAAAGTCTTTACCTCCATCCTGTCCCAAGGTCCTTTGAGAAACATAAGAAGCAGAAACTGGGGAGCATCCAAAACTCCAAATCTTAGGATGTTTAAAATGTGGTTGTTTTATTAATTAAAAAAAAGCGCTCATAAAAGAAATTGAAGACATGTCTCAATGTGCCATAGAAGAAGCTGTTTACTAATAAAACAACTATCTTTTGAGCATCCTGAGACATGTCTTGTGTTTTTTTCATGGAATCTTGCAACTCATCTCTAGTTTCTTCTGTGAGGGCTTTAAAAAATAACAGTCCTTTGGGCATCTTGAGATGAGGCTCCAGTTTCTTCTGTGGATTCGCTTGACTAATATACTGGTATACTCTTTGGCACCTCTAGTGGCCAGTGCTGACTCTAGTGCATTTCACTGCCTTGAGCGAAGTTTTGGGGACGGAACCGAACAGTGCTTTTTAAATTTTTGAACTGGATATGCTCAGTATAGCAGTCTCCATAGCCATACCTCCAAGGAGAGTCAGGGATATAGGCAGCTGTAATGTTCTGGACCAACAAGCTGTTACTAAAAGTTTTCATCTCCACCAGGAGCAAGTTTGCTGTAAAGCCAGGGCTCTTAATTGTCCAGTCATGGCCAAACAGACCCGAAATATTTTGCAGCAAACAAGAATAGTTAGCAATATATTGCTGCTTGAAATCATCCCCCCCACTTCCCAGTTACAGTGTGGAATGCAGCTAAACTCAGAGGGAACAGGAAAGTCCAAGGAGTGGGGGTAGCCAAAGTTGTCCTCATCCCTGCCAATCAAAAATAAATAAATTAAGCAATATATTCTTTAAAATTCCTAGTGGACTGATTGTGCGAACCTTGGTCTTGCGAAAAGGGTAGCTTGGGTTGGGGAGAGTTATACTATACACACTATGTTTGCTCCAGTTGTCGACAAAGGCTCCCTAGTGAGCTGCAGATTGAGTGATTTGTGCTGCATCTTCAGTGGAGAAACTATTGGTTCAACTGTATTCCCCAACTGTGATCTACTTTGCCCTGAGCTACAGTCCTAAACTCTCATGTATTTGCAAAATGTGACCTAGGGCCTTGATTAGTTTCATTTGTTTTAGATTTCTGGGCAAGGAAAATATTCCCATTATTTCTGCAGCCATAACTATAACCTTCAGTTATGTGGGCAGGAGGGAAACCATGTTGCCTCTTCCAAATGTTTTAGAACTGCAAGTTCCAACAGCGCTAGCCAACTTCAGCCGTGAAACACTGGGAGTCGCAGTGTAACAGCAGATGAAGGGATGCATTATTCCTACGCTTGATATGGGAAATCATTTTTGGACACCTTTGAGATATGGCTTTAGGGTAGCATGGGAAGCTGGAAGACACAAGGATCTACATATTGCTGGCTCTCAAGGGTCTTTTGGAAGGATGTCCAGAATAATCTAGCAAGATCTCTGAGCAGGGAACAGGTAATGGTAATGGAAGGAACTGACAAGGAGAGTATGTCAGCAGAAGGAAAGAGCTGTAGTTGACTTCTAGAACTGCTCTGGAGTATGCTGCGTGGAATAATTCACCATAACCAAGGCTACTGTGATCTTGCTGCTTCTCAACCCTGAGCTCAGACAGACTGGCATACCTTTCTGTCCAGTATGGTCCCCTCCGTACTCCCTAGCCAGCACATCTCTTCCTCACCCACTCCTCTAATAAATATGGATCAAGCTTTTTGCATAACCTGGTATCTTGAACAGACAACTTTTCCTTTCTTGGCTTTGTTTCAGTTCCCCTTACCTCTGGAGGAGTACCTTTCCCCACCTGAGGACAATCTCATCCTCTTAAGACAGTACTTTAAGACCTTGGTTACAGGTACCTTGCAGCAGAAGTGGTGCCCTGTGCTGTATGTGGTTGCTGTGGGCCACATCAACAACTTCATTTTCTCCCAGGACAGCAGCACACAGGTATGTGATCCTCTTTCAAAGTTAGGCCACAGTACATCCTGTTCTTCCACCGACTGATTGTGCAGTGCACACACTGTCCTTCCTGTGTTGTTGTTCTTCACCATTGATAGTGAGAACACCAGATGAGATTTAGAACACCAGTTGAGATTTCTGTTGGAAGATTATGAATTATATTCCAGAATCAGCACAGTTTACAAATGGATTTTGAAAAATATAAGAAACAGAGTGGGCACAGCATTGTGAAGTTTGCCTTTGAAGAAAGTCTGGAAATTTCCATTTGTTCAGGGTTCAGGATTAGCAGGTCAGATTTTATTATATCTACCATATGGTTCACTGATTGCCTGTTGATACCTGGGCTCCATTAAAGGTTCACATTTTATTCTCATTCAAGACTAATTAAAGCTTCAAAGAAATTTCTGCCTTCTACATGAATATGCCACAAAAAAGTTTGTTCTCCTTTATAGAACTTTACATCATGACTTTTGCAATAAGAATTGAAATGCTTTGTGATTAGGATACTTGATCTCCTGCATGGTAACCTGTCTGGATATACTGCACTGAATTCAGTGGTTCCCTAAGTGAAAGGCCTCTAATGTAACTGATCTCATCCTTTGCAACTTCTCTGTTTCTGAAAATCTCTAGAGAGTCAGGGAGCTTTAGTGAACATTGTAGGCGATGTTGTAGGTTGCACTGGAGGGAAAGAAGTGCCAAACAAATAAATAATAATAAATAAATAAATTTATTTGTTACCTGCTTCTCCCCAAGGCTCAAGGCAGAGCAGAGTATAGATAGAGTTAAAAATTGTAAATATATATATAGGGTGGAAACATACATGGGGTGGAAACATCTCAAGAGCTTCTCATTGATTCCCATTCGCTTTTCTTTCCTGGCAACAAACAGTAGTGCCAAGCCCTGATGAATAATTCAGCATCCTTTGTGGCATCCTAATTGTGCCACTGAAAGAGTGTGGAAGCAGTGCTGTGGTTCTGTGCAACTTGTGGAAGAACTCTTTTGCTTTATTATAATTACAGTGAAAGGTTTCAAGGAATGCTGAATTGCAGCTACTGGTTTTCTCTCCTTTACCATCATGCAAGTAACTGGATTTTATAAGGATTGGTGCAAAGAGATTTAATAGAATTCTCAGTAGACCAGGTTGTGGCACATTGGCCTTCCCATTGGGCATGCCAACCAAAAGCTAACATGGCAGCAAACTGATCCAGAAGCAACAGCTTGAGAAACAGTATGTCTTTTCACTGGTTTCCCATTGCAACCCAGGCTCTTCATTTGGTGTAGAAAGAGGTTGATATGCAGGGGTTAGGGATTTCAGTGTTTCTAGGTGCATCATTGCCATGATAGATACAGTTCTGTTGGGAAGACTGAAGAGTTAGTATTATTCTTAGAAGAGCAGCTGTAAAGATGCCTGAAATCTAGTGTACTCTCTGCTTTTTCTCAGGAGATTGATGCTGCCCGAAAAAACATGCTGCAGAAGACCTGGCTATTGCCAGAGGGGGTAAGCTGTCTGCATTAGTCTGTCAACACCAGTGTTGTTGTATTTCTAATAGAGCACTGAATTGTTAAGTCTCCCTTAATAAACCCACCTCTAAAAATCTGTCTAGATGAAATGTGTTGTTGGAGTTAGGTGTATTAATTCAGCCCATGTGCTTAACAGCACACAATTTTGCTGATTTCCCATACTTAGCCCGTTTCCTATTTCATGTAGGAAAGCAAAAACAGTCCACATGACAGAACATTAAATGAAGTCCTGTGTAGTGCTGCGTACCTTTCTTATTTCCTGCAGTTCTAGGTTAATGCTGAAGTGCCAGACTATCAAAACAACTCTGATGTTAACATGCACTGGAGACACAGGACTCAGTTAAATTCTGGAGATAACTTTTGGTAAAATGGTGCCCTTATTATTGTCATCCAACTGCTGCACCACTGTATTTGCAGTAGGATCATTACTGAACTTGACAATGACACCATCGGGTGGAGGTCTGAGGTTGTGAACATGTGGATGTGTTATCAGTTTCTTATTTCTCGTTATATAACGTCATACCAAACTCTACTGCTACCATAAACTTACCAGCCTATCTATTTTGATCTTCACTTCTGTGCCTGTGGTAGCTGTGCATAGGATAAAACAAATTAGAGATTCAGAGAATACTAAAATAAATGTTGTTGTTAAATAGTCACTTATCTTTCTAAAGATTACATTCTTTAAAGGATACCACTAATCCAGTACCAGGTGACATAAGAGAATATTCAAGGAACTTAAAATTTCGACTAAGATCCAATTTACTGCTGGTGATTCAAAAGGCTCTGATGGCATAGTCAGATTGGATTTGTTAGATTTGTTTATACAGCTACCCAGCAGTCAGCCCCACTGTACCATGCAGCTCCACTGCAGAAAGTGGCTGCCGTGGCTTTGCACAAACTCCTCTGAACTCCTGGCTGCAAGGGGAGAGGAAGGGCATGAAACTCGCTTCAGGTTTGCTGCATCTGTTCTGCTTGGGGCTGTATGTTCATGGGATGGATCAGTCTGAAGGAAGAAGTGCCCGTCAGCTGCTCTATATCAGCCTGTGAAAACTCCCCTCACCTGCTCACTCTCTTGCTCTCCTATCCATCCTCTTTCCTTCCTGGCCTCTTGCAGTCAATCCAGTGCAGTGTCTGCCAGGAACCTAAACCAATTACTAGGTTATCCTTTTCTCTGTGGCCAGGAGAGTTCAGTGCCACTGCATGTACACAAAAAACATCTTTAAGTGCACACGGGGAATTGCTTGTGCACTGAATGCCTCCTTGCATCTGCTTGGAAATGTAGAACCACTTGCATGTGTAGATGTTAGTGCAACTGTCAATGCCACGGTCGGATGCAGCAGTAGCCAGTTCACTTGATACTGAAGGCTAGTATGGAGTCCTCCCATTGCTTGTGTTTAACTGTACACTGGAATCTTGCAACACTCTACCACATTTTTCCTGAAGTCTTCTGAAATAGGCATGGTTCCCCACCCCTATATCTTTAGACTGACAGATTGAAAGTTCTTTCCCACTTGTCAATTAAATCTGTGTCTGCTTGGAAATCCCTTTACCACTGTCTGGTCACCTTGGGCTCCAAGTTTGTGCATCATGGTAAAGTACAAACAGGCAGAATTAGCATCAGCACTCAGCCACTGTTACATTTTGGTATCTCAGGATACTGATATGAGAGAGTGAACAAGCTCTTTGTTCTTTTAGGCTTTTTTTGTTACATACAGCCGTAGATAAACAAATATACATTCACCTTTGGGAGAAACATAGACTTTTCAGTGTCTAGGAGCATTACATTTTGTTAAGTTTGCAGCCAAGGCATCATACATCTTCCATAAAATTATGGTGTCCTAATCCATATACCATCTGTAAAGGAAACACATAGGCATCCATGGGAGATAATGTCCATGAGCTTTGCTATACATGTAGCAGCATTCATTATGTATCTGTAAGCATCCATAATGTATCTGTTGTTCCTAATGAGCATGTAGTTAAGTCTTATATCTAGTTTATCTAAGAGCACAAGTTGTCGTCTTACCAGCATGGTCTGGGTCTTATCAGCTGGTAACAGCTTTATTAGCATCAAAACTCTTATAAAACAGCTGTCTTGGTACCTGGGAGACTGATACTTTGGTCGGTCGGGCTTCTTTTTCTCCTGAGTCAGTTTTATATCCTTCCCAGCCTCCAATCACCCACTCAGTTCAGAGAACTTTACTGATCTCCACTTATGTAAACAGTGTTAATTTGTTTGTATAAATGTTTATTCTTCTCCAATCAGACCCAAAGATCTTAGTGATCTTTTCTCTGTGACATGACACCTGGAGAGCAGGGATTCCTGGCGTAGTTCAAATCTTACCTCACTTACAAATTCACTAGAAGGTTTTAGGGACTCTTTTCAAATGTAGATTACTAAAAGTAATGTGTGGTATTAAACTATTATAAGGATCATGAGGGTTATATACAGTGAGCCCTCCACATTTACAGGTTTTACTTTTGGGGATTTGATTATTCACGGATTATTTGTTGTCAGCTGTGCTGCTGCCCTATGTCATTTTTAATAGGGACTGCTAGCCTTGTGAGACTGAGAAACTCCAAACAAGGATAGTAAGTCCCTATTAAAAATGGTGTGGGGCAGCAGTGGAAGTGGCAATAAGCCCCACCAGCCACCCACTTCTGCCTTATGAACAAACCCTTATGCCTCAAAGAAATCCACAGTGGGTTGAATATGGTGATCATACTTTTTTGTGTGTTAAATATGTTTTGGGAGGGCCTAGAGTTATTCATGGTTTTTCCACTTTCACGGGGGTCCTGTGCCCCTAAGGACGACTGTATAGGAAATGCTAGAATATTAAGATGTTTCCCTCTCCTCCTCCTCCATAATGCCAGTAATTCCTATTGTTATTATGGCATAATCGAAAGAGTACTGGTAGGACAGTAGCTAAATTTCCAGAGGAGATTACCAGCAACTCAGTATTTCTGTTATTGCAGCACTGTTAAGATAGAAATTTACTTGCCAATGTAATAAGCTACTGCTGCTAGCACTGTTTAGATTGTACTGTACTGTAGTAACAATATGAATTATTGGCATTATGGATGATGTGGTGGTAGAAGAAAATTTTCTAAAAGAAAATTGTTCAAATGTATCTCATATCTGTCTGTGTGTCTGTGTGTCTGTGTCTGTCTGTCTGTCTGTCTGTCTGTCTGTCTGTCTCATATTACTTCTAGTAAGTTACATTGAGAAGAGGGCCTAAATATTTTCTTGGCTAAGGAAAACAAAAAGCTTCTAACCTTTGGAGTATGCAAAAAAGCTTTGCTTTTCAGTCACGCTCAGTTTCCTCTTACTCCTTTCAGGCACTGAAGAGACATCTTCTCTACTACAAATTGCCAAATAAAGACAACCCAGTGGGGTTTGACCTTTATGAAGAACTTCCTGCCATTCGTGTGAAATACCTGTGTGCTGTGACTAAGAAAGAACACTGGGGGGATGCATCAGTGTCAGACTCGTAGAGAAGAATCATGGCAGCTGATGGGAATAGTAAGAGGTGGTTCTGTGAAAATTGCAGGAAAGTCTGCTCACTATCTGGTTGTTTGCGTGAGCCTGCCCAGGGCATCTGCACTGTCAGCCTTAGGCTGCCTTGACCTTGCTAGAACCTTAGGCAATAGTTTTATTTCCTATTTTCAGGCAGTTTTTTTTGGGGGGAGGGGGGATTAGAGAAACAATTGTGTGTACCAAGATGGAAGACTAATGATTTTTTAAATAAAAATACAGTAATAATGTGGGCTGTTGGAGAGTTTGATTGATATTGGTATCCCATATTGGAAGAGACAGTATCTCACAATATGACCATTTAATTGCCACCTTAACCAAAATGAGCAGGAATGTCTGTGGGAGATAAATGTCTAGGATTAAAATATCCAGGAAAGACCTAATTATTAGTTCACACTGGAGTAGATCTATTGAATTAGTGGGACTTACCAAGTTACCATGATTCAGTGGGGCTATTCTAATTGGGGTGACAATCAGATTTAAGATGCATCTCTCAAAAACTGTACTTGTGATGATGATTTGTAGGTTTCATATGTGCTGGATTACGCCTGCCATCATCACCTGCAGCCGTGCTTCTTGTGGTGGTGGGAGTCATACTTCATTGTGTCTGGAGGGTGCACTTAACATGTCTCCTTGATGAAGCTTCTTGAAATTTGATCATAAGTGCCGTTGAGCACTTGTTTGAATCCCCTCAGGAGAAGTGAAGATCTGGGTTATCTTCTTTCTGGGATGCTTGCATCTCATGCATGTGGAGAGACACTTCCCTCGTCACCCATGTTCTATGTGCATTGAATACTCAGAACTGTACTCAAACACACAGTGATTGATAATAGTTCGGAAAGAACTGCTGCCATTTGACACGACTCTTTATATGACAGAGCAAGGAAGTATAGCAAGTATGCCTTGAGTCCTGGTTTAGCCACTTCGACTCCTCCTGGTTTTGGAATGCAGATAAAGTTGTGAGAGCCAATATGATGTGGTGGACTTGGACTCTGGAAGACAAGGGTTCAAATCCTTGCTCAGCCGTGGAAGACCATTGGATAACCTTGGGCACAGCAGCAAGTGACACTTCCCTAGCCTTGTAGGAAGACAGTGGAAAACCTCTGAATAAATCATTCTAAGAAAGCGCTAGGACATGGTTGCCATAAGCCAGAGTTAGCATGAAGGCTCATAACAAGTCTGCTAAGTCTTGCAGCTGTTCTGTGCCAGACATCTTATGAAACTACATTAGAAGTTTTCACCTTCTCATAAAGCCACCTGCTCCCCCCCTTCCTTGTGTTTCTGTATTAGCTGTTTGTTCTCTCTTATTTTTGTAACCTCATTATTTTTAATAAAGTTATCGTTCGCAGAACAGGATGTTTTGGCAGCTGCAACCACTCTGTTGAAGAGAAAGAGAAACAAGTGTACGATTGGTTTTTGGAAAGGAAGACTGCACAAAGTGGAGCATCCACAATCTAAAAGCATGCCTAGAGCTGCCAGTTTTCTGTTGGGGTGAGGTGCAAACAATTTTATGCAGGCGAGGATTCATAGTCAGCTTACAAACCTGTTCTTTCCAAGATTAAAATAGAGAAAAAGTGTGAATGACTAACTTGTGTATTGTTTTTTCAAGTACCCAGATGACTGTACACAATTGTAACTGTAAGCCTGCTTCCTGGTATTCCTTCTCAGTAAATGCACTATAGAATATAGTTGTTTTGAGTACCAGAAAGTCAGATCCATCAGTGTGGTATCAAGCTTCAAAGACAAGGCCACAGCCATAATCTTCCATAAAACATCCTAGAAATGCCGGTTTTCTTTTTTTCTCATAAGCTCCTGTACTTTGCTATACCTTGCCAATCTGCAAAGCAGAGCTATTGTGCTATGTATGTAAAAACCTTTCAGGGCTGCAAATCAAAGCTCATTTCATTGTAAGATCTTCCTAAGCTTTAAACAAATGGCTTGGGATCTTGCTAAAGGAGCTATACATATCTGCCCTAGCCTTGACACCTGCAAGGAAGGGCTTCTGTGTCAAACAGCGAAAGCAAGGCACCATGTTGAAAGATGGGTGAGCTCATTCTCTGCTGGAGCGTTGTAGTTGTAGAATGCAACGCTTGGAGGCTTGCTGGCTCTCTACTGTATCTTTTGGGGCACAATGCTCAGCACATGACATAAAGAAAAAAAAGGAAGAGGGAGGAAAAAAATGTGGCAGCACTTTCAAGACAAACTTTTTTATTTTAGCATGAGCTTTCATGGATATAAACCCACTTCTTTAGGTGCAGTACCAAGTGCCTCAGGCTTCAGGTATAAAGCTTATTTATTTATTTATTTATAAATATTATATATTTATAATATAATTTATAATATAATATAAATATAAATAAATATGCATTATACCTGAGGCCTTAATACCACTTGGTACTGCATCTGAAGAAGTAGGGTTATATCCATGAAAGCTCATGCTAAAATAAAATCAGTGTTAAAAGTGCTGCCACATTTTTTTCTTCCCCTCCCTTTCTCCTTTTTGTGCTACTTTGAGAACTACTCAGAACGTGACAGTGACTAGTGTGGATTTCTGTTTCTGTGTATATTCCATATACTGTTCAGCACTGCTAAATTGATTTTTTTAACTTGGTTTTAATTGTTAAAATTGTCTAATTTTGTTTTGCTGTCTGTAACTTACCATGAGATCTTTAGATATAATGTGGATTTACAGTGCCTTGCAGAAGTATTCACTCCCCTTTGACTTTGACACATTTTGGTGTGTTACAACCTGGAACTGAAATAGATTTATGGACTTGTTCCCACTTGATGTATGCAAAATATTCAACACTGTGAATGTACAAAATAGTTTTATTGTGTCACAAAAGTTTTAAGTGAACAAAAGTGGAAACTGATCAGGATTAGGGCAAGATAGATAGATCCAAATACAGGGCAACCCTAGAAGAAAACCTGGGCAAGGGACCTGGGATTGAGGGCCATCTTCCAGTAGGACAGTGACTGTAAATACACAACCAAAGTAATGGTGAAATGTTTTAAAAAAACAGAACCTCATTATCTTTGAATGGCTCAGTTAATGTTCATGCCTCTTTCTGACTGAGTGTCCTTAGCAAGATTTGAAAGTGCCTATTTGCCTGTAGTTCCCATTCAGCTTGACAAACCTTGAACAGTTTTACAATGGAAGAATGGGCAAAAATGTTAGGATCTAGATGCACAAAGCTGATAGAAACTCCCAGCTGTAATTGCTGCAGAGGTGTTTTCTACCAAGTAATAACTTGGGTTGTTCTACTCATGTTACCAACAAATACCAGTTTATTTTTGTTTATTTAACTTTTGTCCCGCAGTAAAAATATTGGGCTTCTTCACAGGATTGAGTATCTTGCCTACGTCACTGGTAGTAATCCTAATGGAATCCATTTGTTGTCAAGGTTATAATGCAGTAAACTGTGAAATGCCAAAGGTATGTGTGTGAATACTTCAACAAGGTGTTGCAAATATTTTAATAAAACCACACCAAAATAAACTAGTTCTGTATTTCCAGTCTCTAGTCACTGATGAGAGATAAGGACAGAAGAAGCTTTACAGGCTGGCTTTGTTAGAGGTTCCTTTCCTCTGTGTTGTGGTTTTAGAAAATAAGTAAGGCTCTGTTCTTGCATAGGTTTAACAAGCCATGATTGAAAAAGTCCGATTTAATAATGCATAATGTATTTTTTTCTACAGATCACTAGGGGGTGCTGCTGAACAAAATATTCATAAAAATTCAAAGTGTGGTCTGTTCTGGATTCACAGAAAAGTTTCAAAACTTTCAGTCATTGCACAACTTTGCTGAGCAAATTATTTTTAAAGCTTTCAATGTACAGTAATCTTACTAATTGTTAGGAACCAGTAAGTGCCTTTGTCAATACAATACTTATCTTCAAATCACAAACTGGTTTTTAAAAAAACCAGAATCAAAAATGTTTTCAGTAATCCAGTTTTTAATCTGTATAAAATTAACAGAATGATTTGGCATGTGCATGGTTTGCCTTTTCATTAGGGTAAATACAGTGGATTATCTTAGATGACAAGGTCTCTTAGGGACTTGAGTTTGTAGTCTTGCTGCCAGACTAGACCTAGCTTGTCCATCTTTTTTTCTACTGAGGATTTTAAGGGTGAAAAGTTCCACAGCTGGTAAAACCACAAGATTTTTGTTTTGTTTGATAAGCAGACTCAGGAAGACAATTCTAATGTGTCTGTGATTATATAAGTGGAGCAGCAGCTACCTGCCCTAAAGTTAGTCCAAGGTGAAGAGAAGATGGCACCCACTCTCATTTCATATATTTGTGCTGATTTGCTGAGCCATTGAATCTTCTTGTTTGGAGGGGTCCGGGTTGGCCATGTGGCACGCACAGCTCTATCCTTCAGCATCTTGTCATTTTCTGGCTTTCGGCATCTGCTGCCTGAGGCAGCTGCTTTCCATTGCCTAGTAGTTGAGCCAGCTCTGAGTACCCGGCATCTTCAATTATTTATCCATCACTTCCTCTTTGGTAAAATCTTACACATCTATCTTAGCTAGCTAGCTAGCTATCCTGGCCTTTATCTAGAGATACCAGGTTTCTATACAGTAAAACCAACCTGACTAAGTTAAACAGTGTAAACATAAAATTATTCTTAATGACTGAAAATATTAAATATTTTAACAAATAAAAATATTAACATTGGTTGAAATTAATGTGGTCTTATGTACATATGAGGCTTTGGTAAACAGCCACATTTTCACTTTGTGTTAGAATGATGGCAACATTGGTGGCAACTGAGCTTCCAAGGGCTTTCTCCATTGTAGCATCTATTATGGAATGCCCCCTGTAACGTCTTCTCACAGCATATTGCTGTGAGACAGCAGAGATGGGACAGAAAGGAGGGCCCCTTAAGCAGAACTTAATTCACTTCTTCAAAGCATCATGGTCCCAAGCCGTTTAGGGCTTTAAATGTCATTATGAGCATATTGGCAGGCAGTTCAATTTCTTTAAAACCAGTGTTACATGGCTTTTGTATCATGTTCTAGTGGCTGCATTTTGCATTTATGGAATTTCTGAGTTTTCTTCAAGGGCAGTTTCACATACAGTGAACTGGAATAGTCTAATTGGGAAGTTACTAGTGCATGAACTACAGTGATTAATTTATTGCTGTCTAAGAAAGGCTATAGCTGTCAGACCATACCAGAGGTATGAACAAAGACAATGGCTTCATTGGACACTAGATATATTTCAAGAGTCCTCACTGCTGCTCATAATAACAAAAGGAATCTCAGAGAGTGTTTTGAACCCTGGGAAACTGACTTGGTAAGATGTGTCACTTTCAGATTTATTGCTTTCACACATCAAAAAAATTGAAAGACCTGTATCATCTTATGAAGCTCTTTGAAAATTTAGTCCAAGGGTCATGATTTGCATCTTCCTGGATCTTATTATATTCTCTCCCACTCCCACAACTGTATAAATATGCTTTATGTCTGAAGCCTTAATATTACTTCGCACTGCATCTGAAGAAGTGTTTGTTTTTTATCCATGAAAGCTCATGCTAAAATAACCAGTTAGTCTTAAAGGTGCTACTACATTTTTGAGTCAATTAAATTTATTAGAAAATTTCCAACGTAAGTGACAACTTAATTGATTTTAACTAGCTAGGTCCTACATTTTAGAATGACACCATAGTGAGTTATATTTCAGAAGACACACTGCAGTATTTAATATTGTTGTGACAGACATTTTTTTTTAGGGACTAAGGTAACCCATCAGTTTTTTCCATGATGACAGTGAGTCCTTTTCCTGTGTCTTCAATCATATGTCTATGTAAAAACTTATCTATACATATGTACTTAAGGGGGTGCAAAAATGTGGTAATACTGTACAGGTCTTATGACATGTACAAAAGGGATTGTGACATTTTCTAGAACAGTAATGAAGAAAATCTAGCTGCTCTAATCTTCTACACGTCTACCCATAATGTTTTTGTTTTAAAAAGTATTTAAAATTATTTTAATGATTGATTACTTGATTTTTTTAAAAAAAAGAAAATAATCTGCACTCTCTAGTGTCTATACAGGCATTTTCACACATGAGTGAAGGGCTGACCTCTTTTAGGCCAAGGGTACCTTTTTCCCTAAATGAGAAGGGACCTCTAGGCACATCCTGGTTAGGAAAAAGGTCTCACTTGGGCCCAAACCAGAGTGGGGCTTTGTCTCTATGGCCCCTGGAAGATGGTATGTGAGGGGCCCTACTGTTGTTGGGCTGCACTACTAAAAGGGACATTGCCTGAATGCATCAGTGGGTGCTTCAGAGAAGGTAATGCTCTGTCTGGTGATACAAAGTGGCAAGAGGATGCAGATGAATCCAAAAAGGTCTGGACCTGTAAACATGGGTAAGAATCCTCTTTGTCTCTCTCATAGATAGACGGATAGCACAAGAAGATATTTCACAGTTTACTCAGGCTAGCTGAACGTTACAGAGACCATTCTTCCCTGGAAGACACAGGTGAGGATTCCCAGAATGAAAGAAACCATGTAGCATTTCAACCCACTGATGTCTTTAGCAGTGAGGATACTTCAGGAAAGTATTTCCTGCCTAGGTTTTAGACTGAATTGCTTGACTAGGCTGATAGCCTGAATGTCAGGGAAGTATTTGCTTTTATCCAGACAAGGGACTAGGATGAGACTAACAAAATGACGTATCATGACTGAACTTTTCAGGAATATTTGTGAAATGTATTCTGTCTTGATTTAAACTGGAAGTGGACAACTGCATCAGAGTCAGAAGCCAATTTTTGCCCCTATACCCCCGCAGCAGACTGCTCTAGTTATATTTGGCTGAAAATTTCACCTTGAAATGTCAAAAAGACATTTCCATTTAAAACTTCTGGGTTAAGTCCTTCAGTTTTCAGTGTGATGAATTTACAGTGTTGCAGGGGATGTAGATGCACAGCACTCCAGGTGGCATGCTGGAGGATTTTATGGGGAATTTTCACAAACACATCCAAACTGGGCAGGATGTCTGGAGGCTTTGGGCAGGGTTTAGGAAGAACTTGGGGACTGCAAAAAGGAGTTTCAGTCCACATGCAGCTGAGAAACCCCCCTTTCCCCAGGCCCTTCACCTGATACAAATTTTAGTTATTTGTCCTACACTTGTATCTGTATAGCCTATGTAAATCTCTGTGCTCCCTCCTCTTCTGTTTTGGTGACGCCTAAGTGCTGAACCAAGTACAGAGCCCACAAAGCTGGATGATCACAATCTGGTTCCATGATTGGTCATGACTCCTATATAGTCTTCTAACATTTGCTTGTCTTTTTTCTTGTGTAGTGTTTCCTCTTTCTGGTTCAGCCTGGCACCTCCCAACAGTATCCAGCTCTTTCCCTTCCTTTTGTTTTGTGGCTTTTGCTTTGGTTTTGAATTGGTGCTGTACCAGGGCCAGTTCAGGCCTATGACTTCAAGTGTGGTTTTTCTCTTGAGATACTTGCCTTCCTTCTTGATATTATTAAGTTCCATGTCATAAAGAATCTTCTCTTAATTTCCAATATTTGAAGTTTATCTGATGTACAGGTGCCAGTGTATGATATACAAACAATGTAGGCTAAGGCAGCTGTGGGACTAATTACCATGTACATTCACCTTCACTGGTGGAACAGGGAATACATTGAGACTACTGAATCCAAGCAGAGGGGTCTAGTGAGCTACATCTGCTGCTGCTCTTTAATTAAATCTTATTCATGAACTCCATCCCATTCAAGAACATCAGACTTGTAATCAAATTTAGTTGCAAAATATATTTGTGCATTGGTTATATAACCTTTCAGTTTACTGTGTGTGTCTTCTGATTCCTCTCACAAATAATTTAATGTTATCCACCACTTATTTTCAAAAGCACTTTCCTTTGGTCCAGTTCTCAGGAGGCTTGGGTTGGCTACCATCATGCCTCTTGCCTTCATTCAAGCCCCCTTCCTTGTACCCTTTTGTTCCTTAATTCCAACTTTTATATCCTGCTGTGTGTTCATTCTTATCCCACATCATGAAAAATGTTTGCTTTGAAACGGCTACTGTAGTTATCACCCCCACAAACACCTGTTGAATAATCAGTTAGAATAGAAAGACCAAAATAAGAGATAAGTTAGATATCACAGCAAGCCTTTTTGATCACTTTTGGCTGCAACAAAAGCAGCTAAAAAACAATGGTGCTTTAACACAGACTTTGGCTCATGGTTGATTTCTCATAACATCTGAACATGGCAGCAAGTGGTGCTCTGGCTTGTTTCTCTTCCAACAAGCCAGAGAAAGAAGCCAAAGACAAACCCAAATTCTTCCTTCTGCATGCTGGGAAAGAGATAAGGCAGAGCACAAATTGCCATTGTGTTTAGAAATCATGAAAACAAATGGAACAAAGCTCTGGTTGTCTTCTCCCACTGCAAGTGGAAGTGATTGGAAAATGGGAACCACTGTGTTGGCTCATCCCCTTCAAGGTCAGTATTGTACTGAATTCTAGCTTGTGCTATAAGAATTTTTTGAATTTGTTGATTCCAACCACTGTTGCCCATGTGCTGTCTAGAACTGCGATGGTCTAGGTGCAACTTAGAAAACCCGGGAGTGGGGAGATTTCTCCCAGTTTTGAGAAGAAAATTGGAAAGAAGGAGGGTATTTTCACCTTCTTTTCTCTTTCTTTTGGGGACCTTCACATTCCTAGTAGTGACATTATTAATCTGTGAATTTCAGACCAAGAGCTTGTAATATACTGATGGAATGTAACTCTCTATCAGTGTAGTTACAGCCTCAGTTGAGGAGGAGGCACCTCCCTTTCCTTGCTGCTTAGTCAGGGTATATAATTCTGGGATAGCTCTGTCTCCCTAGCTACGCATTTGAGGTGCACCTAAAGATGTTCTGGCTGCTCTTGAGTACCCAAGAACAAAGGCGTAGCCTCCACTATTAGTGTAAGGCCATTTCTGCACTACACTATTATAGTGCTGTTATTCCACGTTCAACATCCTGTGGAATCCTGGGGTTTGCAGTTTAAGGAGGGGTATTTAGAATTCTCAGCCAGAGGGCTCTTTGGCCTCAGTAAACTACAAACCCCAGAATTCCACAGGATATTGGACAGTGTAGTGCAGAAATGGCCATAGTCTACTCATTCTGAACAGCTGGAACATGTTTGGGTGCCTCCCAGGCCCTATAGGTGCCCAGAGAGATAACCCCTGGCTGCTATTGCACACCCAGAGTTGGGGAGCTGTAGGAAGAGGCACTGAATACCTCCCTTACAAAGTCAAAAATTGGTCCGTACACTGGCATAACTGGCACATGCCAACAACAGGGTGGCAGCCTGAGTATACCCATTCCCCCTGCCTGGCTGATTCATTTTGGGTGGGAAACTCATAATGGGTAGGTTACGTGACAGGTTGTTCCTACAAATTATGGAGGAGAGGGAGAGGGGAAAAACCTTATGCAGGGAAGCCATTTCCTGTAGCTACTCCAGGTCATACACAATGTTCAGTTCTGCCTTGGAGAACACAATTTAACCTGTCAATTCAATAAAGGTCCAGTTCTTTCTTCCAAGTTGTGTGTGAGCTTTTCCTTTATTTTATGGAGGAAGAAACTCCCTTGCTCCCGGATGAACGCAAATGTTACCCTGGAGATGAATGCTGGGCCCTAGGGTAAGCTGAGCTTGGGGTGGGGTGGTGGTTACTTAATGGGACAATCCCTGTATATAATCCTCTTAATTTCCAACACTGCCTAAGAAACCATGTGGTATCACCTTCCCTGTTTTCTCATTCTCAACTGAATCGTCTGCAAGCTATTCACTTTTGTGCTGTGGACTATCCTCTTTGTGTTATTCAGCTTATGTAAGCTCCCATTTCTACTCAGTGATTCAAACCTTGATAATCCATCTATTATAAATCCAAATTATTCTTGTGCTTTTTTTTCCCCCTGTTAGAAAGCTCTGTAAAAAATTTTGTGAAAAGGCTTTGGAAATGCTGCTTATGGACCGGAGATAGCCCTAATGACTAAAATTGCCTTACCCACTAACTATTCATTTCTCTTCATGTCTTTATATAATTTCTATCCAGCACCATCTTGACTTCTACATGTGAAGATACCTTCATTTCATTGCCGACTATCTGGTAATATCCAAGTGGTGATCATTCACAAAATTGTCCATGGCTCTTTAAGGCTAAAATCCTATGCATACCTTGCTGGGAATAAGCCTCACTGAATATAGTAGGCCTGACTTCTGAGTAAATATGTATAAGATTGCATCAGACATGTGGCTAGCAAATTAGTTTTATGATGGCAACCAGCCAAATGAACATGGTATGACATATTTGGCAATATTCTCAAGGAAACACAGAAAGAAGACTTAAAAATGGATTGAGATACAACTCTTCACTTATTTTGCTCTTGCATGAGGGAATGAATAGTTTCAAAAAATTTTACCCAGTTGGACAAGCTTCCAAAAGCTTTTGTCCATGTTTTTTATAATATCCCTCACTTTGGGATTTTTTTTTTGAAACACAGACCCAAGTTAAAAAAAAAAAGTCTTGTGGCAGTTGGCCCTGTTCTCAACAAGGTGTCTCAATCTGCTAAAATGCCTCCCTCACCCCCCCCCCAAAATTTGCAAGAATTCTTTACATCATGGATGAGCAGACTAGAGGCCAAAAGACATCTTATTAATATTTAAAAAACAGAATTATGGCACATGGCAGTGGAACATGATCCACTTGAAGATCACAATGCTACAAAAATCACTCCTGATAGGCAGCAATTGCATAAAAATAAAGCTGGACTGACATACAAAGAAAGAGCAGGGGGCTTGGAATTCTCCATCAGTGATTAGCACTTGGACAGTAGGCAGAACAGGCACACATGTTCCCTGAGCTCAGTCTGTGCCACTTTGTTGAGATGTATGGTATTTCTAATTTAAATTAGAGCAACATTTGTTGGGGAATGTGAGAGGCAGTATTGTATCTCACAAAGAGAGTAATTAGTATTTGCTGCAGAGGGTGAATAATAACCAGTCAACACAGCACCACCCCCACACAGCCTAGCAGGCTTAGGCCATTTCTGCACTACACTGGTAAAGTGCTGTTATTCCACTTTCAACATCCTATGGAATTCTGGGGTTTGTAGTTTACTGAGGCCAAAGAGCCCTCTAGCTGAGATTTCTAAATGCTCCTCCCTAAACTACAAACCCCAGGATTCCACAGGATGATGAAAGTGGAATAATAGCACTGTAACAGTGTACTGTGGAAATGGCCATAGTCTTCTTTGTAGAAACATAAGAAGTGGGACTACTTAAAAATACTAAAGGTTTCATAATCTCTCATGTTGAGAGGCTCTGTAATATGCCATTCAAATACAGAGGAGAGAGAGAACTGTAGACTACAAAATGAAAGATGGACAAACTCACATTAACTGTAGAGTAAATTATGCAGGAAGAGGGTGTGCTAAGACCAACAAACAGAAAATTATGTGAATACATGTTATGTCTAAACTCTCAGAGAAATATGCAAACTAGCAACTGTTGAGTATAGGCATGCTAAGGTTGCTTCCTGTAACAAAACATAAACTGGATACGTATCTGATTAAATGCAAGTATTAGCATTAATAGCATCCAGGTGGTCTCCCTTCCTAGCACCAGTCAAGCCTGTGCTTATCTCACTACATCATATATCGTCTAACTGTTCTCTGAGGACAGAGAATAAGACACTGGCCATTTCCGCATGAGACGAGGGAATCGCTCCATGCCGGTACTTACCAGATCTTCTGGGCACGGACCAACGCGGACTGTCCCTTAAGCCCTTCCACAGGGCTCCTCGTCTCGTCCAGGGTGAATTGGAGCAGTGTGAGGTCTTAGATCTGCACTGCTCCGGCTTCCAAAATGGTGACTTCCAGTTGTTCATGGGTCCCGACCAACCGCGAAGCTCACCACGCCTAAAGCCCGCCCTCCACAGATTGCAGGCTCACATTGGTGCGAGCCTGCGAATCTGCACAAGGGAGCAGGTACGCAATAGCGCGCTCCAAAAAATTAACGGTTTTCTACCATTCTTTAAAAAGCACGCTGGAGGACCAGTTGGGGGCGTTTTGGAGCAGACTGAGGTGCAGATCTAAGGTAAGTAGTCCGGACCTAGTCCTCTCCAAGGTGCAGATGACCTCCGTGAGAGGACGCACTGCGCCGTTTTAATTCCCTCGTGCAGAAATAGCCACTGTGTAACATATAGTACACCACAGTTTGTGTCACAGCAATTTCAACAACAGTGGATATGATAGGACGAAGGTTGCATTTTCCCAGCAACAACAGCTTTTCAGGCACCAGGAAAATACAATTTCCAGATGCTGAATACTCAAGCCAGGGGTTTGAGTGGAAGTGCTTAGATTTCTCGACAGTAAAAGAACCAGTTGCACAGAGAAAGAGACATTTCATTTGTGTACAATTTACTATGTGCGTAACAATTGCCAGTCTCCGCACCCCACCCCCACCCCCACCCCGGTGGCTTCTAGTCTTCCATTAGGACAGCAGTAGACCCACAGACATCCATCTTCATAATCTTCAGGTCACTGGAGCAGCCTAAAGAAGAGCTGGCATGGCTTCTTTTTAATCCATTTCCCCCTTAAAACATTTTCTTAAAAGATATTGGCAGCAGTGGAACTGGGTAGGAGAGAAAAGTGTTGGAAGAGTGCGACAATTTAAGTGTGCACATTTTTTTTAATGCTTCACATGCTTAAAATATTGATAGAGAAACATTTTGGCTTGCTGACCAGGCTGGTTTGTTCAACATTCCTATCAGTGACAGCATACGTTGCCCCACATTTAATGTGTAACTCAGCAAAAACAGGAAATGAATTAATTCACTTTAGATACATAAGGACCTGTTGGGAGATACAAGCATAAATGGGAAGAAACTTCTTTGTTTACCACAACATGTTATCTCTGGCCCTTAAGAAACCCTGATAGAACTAGCATGAAGTCAGCTGCATGGTTCTTCCGTAATTTGTGTTTAAAAACACACAGTTTCATATTGTAAATAGAATAGGAAAAGTAAGGCATCAGCATGGGATAAAAATGATTTATAGAGCTTGAGGAAAAAACAGTCCTTTGAACTACAGCTTCCAGAAACCCCCAACATGGTCAACAGTTATGTTGGCTGAGCGATTCTAGAGGTTGCAGTCCTTAAAAATGACTTTTCCAAGCTCTGGATCTGGATTACTTTATCTATGAGAGACTGGAAAAGACACCTAGATCAAATTCCATGACTAGGGTGGCCATGTGTCCTAATTTTCAGAGGTCAGCCCTCCATTAGAAGGGCTCTGACAGAACCATTTTTATATAAAGGGTTGCCCAGTTCAAGTCCACTGTAAGGACAACCATATAATGTGAGATCAAGGGCACTGAAGTTTCCTATAAATAAGACAATGCCTGGATAGGAGACCTAGCGCATGCAGAGGTCATCTGGGGCCCTTTCATACAATTATAGCACTATGATTCCACTTTAACTGCCATGATTCCACCCTGTGGAATCTTGGGATTTTCAGTTTAATGAAAGGTATTTGAGATTCTTGGCCAGAGGACTCTACTGTCTCAAGAGCAGGATGCCATAGGAAGTTTCCATGGCTGTTACAGCGGAATCCTAGTGCTATAATTGTGCAGTGTGAAAAGCCCTATGGGTGCTGGTATTTCCTACTTTCTTTAATTCTACAATTTCATTTAAATTATAGTAATTATATCTAGAGAGCCAGTGTAGCATAGTTGTTTGAGTGCTGGACCATGACTCTGGGGTTACCCCCAAAAATGGGTGACTCAGAGGTCTACCCATGGTGCCAGTGACTCCATGAAATAGTAGGGAATATTAGCTCAAAGGGGAGGCCTGAGAGAGGAGGGTAACCTAGTAGGATCTTTTACACCCTTGTATACTGATACTAATGCAGAAACACCAGCTGGAGATTCAAAGAATATTTGTTTAATTGGGGGAATTAACAATCACACACACACAAGATCCAAGCAGTCTCACAATCACAGAAGGCTAGCTGATGGAAAGGAGGAAAAATTGAATAACGAGGAGTTAGGGCAAAGTGGGTGGTATTTACCTATCCAAAGAGAAGAGATGAAGTGATGCAGCCCAGACTGGGAGTCCGAGGGCAGTACCAGAATGGGACTTGGAAGAGCAGAGTGACAGCCTATGTCCAGAATACCATGAGTTATCTGGCTCTGAGTCACGATTTTTAAATACTCCTTTTATGCCCTGAGGAGGAATGTGCTAATGATTCTCTGGTGGAGTAGACAGTGGGGTCTAGCAAGAGCTAATGGCCTTAGCATTAGGTGACAAAGGGTTGATGGGAATCATGATAACTCCTTAATGGCAGGACGGGTGAGGGGACAAAAGGGGAGTTTTGGTAGACAAAGGTAGAGGATTGAAGACAGTCATTCTATGGAGGCAGTTCCATGTGCTATTGTTTCTAAAGGTCGAGTAGGTGGAGAATATTTGCAAGTCCATTATCACTGGAGCTTCCCTGACTATGACCTAGCCATGCCCTGGGTTCCCAAGCTGACCTAGTTTTGCAATGCACGTGTGCAGCCGGTTCCTCTTTGCCAGCAGGCCTCTCAGCCATTGCCGGATATAATTTGTATTTCATGCCAATTCACATTTGCCAGTTATCATGACATGGGGTGTACAGTCTGGTAACACTGGAGACCAGGGTTCAATTCCCTGCTTGACCATGGAAACCCACTGGGTGACCTTGGGCATATCACATACTCTTAGCCCCCAGAAAATTCTATGATAGGTTTGTCTTAGGGTCACCATAAACTGGAAACAACTTGAAGGCACACAACAACAACAACAACAACAACAACAACAACTATATATACAAGATTTGAAACCATATCATTCATACCTTCAGAACAACATCTGAACTTTTTGATTAACTCATTTTAACATGTGAAACTAGAAAACAAACATATGATTAACATATTTTGACCAGCTGATACTGAGTTGATGCACAGATCTTGTGATTAAGTTGAATACCATTAATTTATTTTAGATTTTTAATTCTTTTTTATAATTTTGTTAAAGATTAGAATAAAAATTATAAAAATTAAAAATTAAAAAAAATATATTTAAAATGTCATTTAATGATAGCAATGGTTGCAGTGTAGGACTTTGAAATAATTTTGATTCTAGCCTCTTTTTTTGTTTTAAAAATCAGCCATGTGTTACAGGTGTTTCACGGGTACTGTTTGGCTATCTTGTATTATAAGAGTGAGAAGCCATATGAATTTGCTGAACGACAGCATCCATTCCAGACTCTAAAAGGTTAACGCTATCAAGGCTGGCTGTTGGTGTTCTCCTACAGCTTGACTGGAACAACACTATTCAGCTTTATTACTCTAGTATTTCATGGCTTCAGTAGATCAGGCTGTGACTTATAAGAAGCTTTTTATTGCTACTGAATAGAATTTCACATTCCCCCATGAATATACTTTCACCAGTAGTGGATAATTCACTTTTTTTTTACTAGGACACATAGAATCATAGGCCATTTCTGCACTAGACTGTTATAGCACTGTGATTCCACTTTCAACATCCTATGGACTCCTGGGGCTTGCAGATTTGAGGCCCCTCCCTAAACTGCAAACCCCAGGATTCCATAGGATGTTGAAAGTGGAATTATAGCGCTATAACAGTCTAGTGCAGAAATGGCTATAGAATCATAGACTTGGAAGAGACCACAGGGACCACTCAGTCCAACTCCCTTCTATGCAAGAACACACATCAAAGCACTCCTGACAGATGGCCATCCAGCTTCTGCTTAAAAACCTCCAAAAAGGAGACTCCACCACACTCTGAACAGCTCTGGCCATCAGGAAGTTCTTCCTGAGGTTCAAGTGGAATCTACTTTCCTGCAGCTTGAATCCATTACTCCTTGTCCTAGTTTCTGGAGCAGCAAAAAACAAGCCTGCTCCCTTCTCTACATGACATCCCTTCAAATATTTAAACATGACTATCATGTCCCCTCTTAACCTTCTCTTCTCCTATTTAATTAATTGTACTTTGTTTCCTCCATTCTATCATTCCTTCTGTTTTATAGCTACAAGCCTGGTATAAATTTATGCATCTTGAGAAATAATCCAAATATATTGGAAGCCAATAATGAACTTCCCACTGATCCTAATGGAGCTGTTTGGCAATACTAGAAGAATCTGTCATCATGCTGATACCGTACTGCTCTCTTGTATGAAGATGGATCAGAACCTATGATAGACACACACACACACACACACACACACACAGAGGACCTTTCTGCACTACACTATTATAGTGCTATTATTCCATTTTCAACATCCTATGGGGTTTGCAGTTGAGGGAGGGGCATTTAGAATTCTCAGCCAGAGAGCTCTTTGGCCTCAGTAAACTACAAACCCCGGAATTCCACAGGGTGTTGAAAGTGGACTAACAGCATTATAACAGTGTAGTGTGGAAAGGCCCATACAGAGACAATTATTTAATACTAGAGTATATACCTGGCATTGGCTGGGATTTTATTTTCTCATAGATAATACTTGTTAGAGATACCTTAGAAATTACCTTACCTTTCCTTAGAGATTAGATGCAGTTGAAATACACAGATTTGAGATCCTGTGTCTCTAATTCCCCAATCTGTCTTGTCCAGTATGTGCAACTTTTCCCCATATTTCCCAATCCAATCTGTACTCAGAGTTATTAACATACAGAGTTTGGGTTTCGGAGGGAATACACTCCCTCCTTCTTGCTGCTAGGCCTCATCTCCATAGCAACCAGCCTGAACTGTCTGGCTGAGAATTCTAAAGGCCCCTCCCTGAACTGCCAACCCCAGGATTCCATTGAATCTTCACAGCCAGCCAATCATATGAGGTCTTCACCTGGCATAGCCAATCATATGAAGTTTTCACCTGCCTGACACAGTCAGACAAACTCACAAACTTTGACTTTTATATAGCAGATTAATCATACTAAATATGTTTTCTAGAGGTAAAAAAGAGCCAGAAAATAAATGACCTTTTCTCTCAATGAAATGTTGTGCATTTATGTGGGCACTTTCCAGGAAATGAAGTGGGTGATACTGTTTCATCTGTTACATTGTTATCCACCTTGCCATCTCTGCTGCCATTCTTACAGGACTTTTTAAACACATAGTGGGCAGCAGCTACAGTGGCAAGTGGCAGTAAAGAAGCAGCAGGAGAGGAGGGAGAGGCAGGAAGAGGAAGCTTAAGGTGCACTGCCTAGTCTTGAAGAGGCATATATGGAAAAGGAAGCTCTGCCTGTTCACATGATGAGAGTGTGGAAGAAAGAGTGGACACATAATGGATGAGAAGGGAGTGGAAGAATGAAATGTGTGGCAAAAAAGCAGAGTGGATCACATGAGATTCCATGGAAGTGTGGAGAAGAAACAGAAGAATGGGCATATAGAAAGTCACATGAAGAAGTGATCCAGGCCCTTATTGCACTATGGCCCAATAGCACTTTGTCCTGATACCATCCAGGTAGTGCCATTGCCGGAATGGGATTGGGATCTGAATGCTTTCCACCACACCTGGTCGGCTGCTGGTGGATAGGTAGCATTAGGGACACTCATCTTCCTTCTGCAGTACAGCGTGAATGGCAGATCCCTTTCCTCGCCTCTTCCTCTGCAGTTCTGCAGAAGGAAGCCCTTGATAGCAGTTCCACTCTTCCTGCATACCCATAGCTGATGGGATCGTCGCAGGAAAGGGGGCATACAACGTGACAGTAGCTGATGGGGACGCAACAGCAGCGGGACTGCAACAATGTTGTGCGATGGCATTCTAAACGGGAAGGAATGTGGGGAAATGAGAGGAAGAGGGCAATGAAGATATGAGAAGGACAGAATCAAAGAGACATACAGCAGAAGAACCCGGAAATACAAAGAAGAACTGAAGAGAATTTCAGCTATTAGTTTATTTCTGTTTCTTAACAAGATTTTTGAGAATTGTTCTTGTAGAATATTGTTGATAAATGTGTGTTAGATATGGATGAAGAATGAGGTGAGTTTATCATTTATATTTATAGATAAAAGGTTTTTGTTTCCTGCATTCTTCCTATGCATGTGTGTTTCTTTTTAACATCAGTCATTCCCTCTCAGTGGATGTGGAGGGTGAGAGAAATTGGATTTTCCTGAAATTCATGTAGATGTTTTTTCTCTCTCTCGAGCTCAAAAACATGGATGAGGAAGGAATTAAATTATGGGTGGAATTTTTCTACGTTCTGGTCCCAATTTTAGTGTACTAATGTTAATGTAAATTTAAATATCAATTTAGGAGCAAGATAATAAAATAAACATCTTCTTTTAAACATGAGCATAACCACTGTAATTTTTTTGTAGGTGTGTGTGAGTGTGTGTGTGTGAGTGTGAGTGTGTGTGTGTAAACATAACATAATCACCCTTTTTCACTTTCTTATCTCTAATACAACATAAAGGAATCCAGTAGCATCTCTGAGACTAATTAGGAAGAAAAAATAATTTGGCATAAGCTTTCATGGACACAGTTCACTTCATAGTTTTCAGATATACAGATATCCGTGTCTATGAGTAAAATAAACACTGGCAACACATTCAGCCCTGGTGAAGCAAGAGAGCAACAGATCAGTCACTGTTACACAGGGACATTCAGCCTCGGATATTAACACTGTAAGCCCTGTGCAGCTCTGGCCCTACTTGTAGAAAAAATGAGAAGTCCTCTCTAGTGGCAGATGGTGAGGTGGGGGAAGAGGAAATTGTAGGAGGAAAAGAATTGTGTGCTAAGCTAGCCTTAGGGTAGGGGAGGATGGTATTCCATTGCCAATGCTGAATAAAGATTTAGCTGACAATCTAGTTGGCTTTTGTACAATGGAATGGGCGAGGGCACCCTTTTGTTCTTTGCCATAGGCAAGAAAATATTTTTGACCTACTATGCCACTGAACATTCATTTTATCCTCCATGTTTTTTCTTACATGCATAGTTCTCATTAATTTGTTTTGATTTCCTCACATTCTTGGAATAGTGCCAGGACAAACTATTCAATTGAACAGGTGAAGTATATCTACTTCTTGCCCAATCTTTTAAAATAACATCTAAATCTTCTGCAAGAATTGGCACTGCTGCAATGTTGTTCATACCACACTCAAAAACACTCCACATTGTTCTTGCACAGCCACCATTCTTTCCCCTGTTGCAGCAGGTTAGAGAAATGTAAAAAAAACCCTGTTGCAAGTGACTGGAAAGACTAGGGCAATTACAGCAATTTCTGGCCATCCTTGTGTCAAGGTGTGATAATGGGGCTTCCCATTATCTAGACTTGGCTGAAGGGGGATGCTTCCCTCTTCAGGTAAATCAAGGGTGAATGAGGTGTTGGGATTAGGTTACATTTTTACTGTGGGTCAGCCTCACAGGTCACAGGGGGAGAACGGCCCAGTCAAGGGAAGAGAGGTGAGCATCTTCGAGATGCTTCGAGATGCTTCGAAGGAGAAGTTATAAAAATCCTGGAGAGGCCATGTGGCAGAGAGACAACAAAGGAACCTCCTGGAGATGGGATCTGTGCAGGCTGCAGGCCTGGGCCTCGCCTCCTGGCCTCATTCCTCTCCTAGACCATCTAAGCCTGTGAACCCAAATGTGAGTAACTAGAATAAGGTAGTTAGCCGCGTTAGGGCTTTTTATTATTTTGGAGGGTGGCTGATCTTAAGAATGTATCTGTTGTTGTAACTACTTGTAACTTAAGCGTACCCGGGAGGGGGGAACCTCTCATGTGTATTATTGTCTTGTTTACTTGCATGCCTTACAATAAGTGCTTTTCTGTAAAAGCTCTGTTTCCTCTCCATTCTCACGCCGTTCTTCGGCACACGCTTAGATAGAACTTCTCTCACTCAGATGGAGGAGGGAAAGGAAAGGTCCTTCAGCATAGAGATTGGCAATTCACTGACAGGGTCCCCCTGTCCTGTTCAGTTACAAGTATATTCAGAATTCAGTGGGTGGTGGCAGCCTGCGAAATTAGTGAACGCTGGGGAATTTCCTGCTCCTTTTCAAGGGTAGAAGTGAGGCTTGGGAGGGGGGCTGGAAGTAAACTCAGTATGACACAAGGTTCAGGTACCACTTCCCTTCTTCTTCCCTGCGCTTTCATGCTCCTGATGTAAATGTACACCCATGGAAAATATTCAGGCCTACATCCAATTCTTAGTCCCCCTAGAGTAGAACACTGAAGTATTGGACAAAGGCCATTCCGCAGGACAGCAGCATCCCAGCTTGGAAATGCAAGAGTGGGACCGCGGTAATTCTTCCACATGATGTCATCAGGGTCCCACCCTTCTCACGTCCCCAGCCAGTCCAATTGTGGGGTATATCATTGACAGAAAAACTCTGTCAATGACCCCCAATCACATGAGGCTTCCATTGCAGCCAATCATGCAGAAGGGCTAGAAGCATAATCACGTGCTTCCTTCCCCACTGCAGCATGGGAAGAAGGCCGGCTGCAGTGCAGAAGGAAGGGGCGTGTCCCTCACGCTCCCTTCCACAGGCAGCTGGTTGGGTGTGGAAGAGGAATGCTGGGGGCACACCTGCATCCTGGTACAGGCATTGCTGAAATTGCAATGGAACAATGTGTGAGAGCGTTATCCTGTGGAAAGGGCCTTACTAGTTTTCCATTGGTTCAGTGAGGCTACTGGAGTTGAGACTAACTCAAGCATTCAGATCTAAGTGTTTAAAGGCTGCACAGTTTTGGAAGGCTGGCTGTTGGCCCAGTGTGACAGAATTGGCAATTGTGAGCCTGACTAGGGCCCTTTCCGCAGCTTACCTTTTAATGCTGCTGGAGTGTGGGCCTCGCATGAGAAGCCTGGGCAGGAAGGCTCTCGCAAGCCTCCTGCTTCCCTGCTACTCGGGCTGCGCAGCTCCTTCCTGCTCGTGAGAGAGCCCCGCCCGCACTGCGCCCCTTCCTTCCGCAGTGCAGCCTGGGAGTTGGAGGCTGCACTGAGGAGAGGACGCGCGACCGGCCCGGCTCCAGAGGCTCCGCAGCACAGGTGAGTGCGGCCCAGGCCCGTGAGCCTTGCGCAAGCGTGGGTTATTTTCGGCTAAAAGCCGAAAATAAAAAAATGCGTATTCGCTGCGCGTGCGGGCCTTGAGAGTGGCCAAAATGGGAGTGCATCATGCAGACCACTCCTCACATTTATGCGACGCTCAAGGAGCCCTTTTGCTTGCAAACTGCCATGCGAAAAGGGCCCATGTGTCCCTTGATACCTAACAGGTCAACTTTGTGTTGCAGCTGTTATTTTCCCGCTGCCTATTGTGATGAGAGATTTGTGGACCAGGCACTTCTCTGAAACAACTCTAACAGATGATCAGTGCTGAGATTTAGCATGTTCATACATGCATTGACTAGTGTAGTACCACCAAAATATTAGTAGGATGAAAGATTACTGAAATGAATAGTTCAGTCCCTTTACACATAGTCTCTACAGGTCACCACAAGAATGGAGACCATACAGACCTATAATCTAGATATCCTAAATAGGTTCTTTCTTTCATTAAGTCTGCCTTCTCATTGCCATTGTCACCAGCAGCTGTTGCTTTTCTTCCCCCTTGTTCTCAGCACTGATAATCCACCTGTTTGCTTGACAGGGAGAGAGCCAATTCAGTGCACAGATCTGCTGCTCGTTCTTCTCACCACTAGCATTGTCTGGGCCAGAGTGGGAGGTGAGTGAACCTCTACCTAATCCTCATTGCATTATCCCTTCCATAGAAGACTCAGTAATCCAGAACCCCATCTTGTCAATTAACCTCACGTTCATGGCCCTCAAAAGAAGAGATAAGAGTGGTAGGATAAGCCAGGAAGCCTCCATAGAAGCCACCTTTTGCTACCTGTTAGAGGCAAGAAACTGTATTCTATAAAATGTCTTTGGAATGCCACTTTTTAAAAAACTAGATAGAACATACCCTCCAATATTTTCACAGATGAAAAACAGGACATCTATGGCCAACTAACAACAGAATGTGGTCGAGATGGCAAAGGTGATTAATGAGGAAGAACAGGCAAATTAGGAGAATCTGCAGCAGTTTGCTTTTGCCTGAGCCTACTGGGAAGGGCAAGATTTTGCCCCCTCCTCCCCCCCCCCCAAGTTGAATGAATACAAATTGTTTTCAGTCTTCAGCAACTGAAGTAAGCTGAGGCCGAGGAGAAAGCAGGAAGAGGAGAGAAAAACTGGGTTTATTTTAAAAGCAGCTGAAAATGTAAGACAACAGGACAGTTAGGTCTATCCCTGCTAAATTGGGACCATTAGAGAGTATGAAGGAGCATTTCTTTGTCCCATGGCAACTAACATAACCTGATATACTCACAGCACAAAGTCACTGAAAGTATCCCTTTGTTACATACTGATCTATTGTCTCATAGCTTGGCCAAGGCCTGGACACCACTGCTATCGTTATTTTTGTTTCTTCATATTCTGCTTTCCAACAGGAAATAGTTGTGAACCAAATCAAGATTTATTCACTATGTTCCATAGATTTATAGACTTTGTCCTCATAGGGTGGACCCCAACTGATAATGAATTAATAATGTTATTACATTAGCAGAACTTAGTTTTATGTGACTAGTGAATTGGATTTTATTTTTAATTTTTTTGGTTTTTTGAATCTGGAATCCATGCTTTTTCTGGGAAGATATTTTGCCTGCAAGTGGGTACTAGAATGTTGTTTTTTGTGGAGGTTTTGTGATTTATTACATTTTACTTTCTCAGAAGTTGTTGCTCCAAGTCATTCCAATCTACTCTGAATGTGGCCTCTGGGCATTAATTAAGGCCTTAAACATATAATAAAAGAATTGTTTCATTCCGAAATATGTTGTCAAGTGTGATGAATACATCCCACTGTCTTGGGCATATCTTTTTTTAAAAAACAGACTTCTGGTTTTAGCTCTCTTTATCTACCAATTTCTTCCAAAACATCATCCCTTGATAAAAAGCACATTCAAGTGCTTTTACTGTCATGTTTTAACCTGAGTTAGGACAATATTAAACTCAGGAAAGCACTTAGAAGAATACAAAGAGAAGAAAACACATACTTCAGGGGACATTAAAATACAATAATGGTCCTGGTCAGCTGATTTTTTTTTTTCAGTGTTTGAGCCAACAACAAGGAAGGAAGTGAAATTGAAATCAGGAGGTCTTCATTTTGAGAAAAATAAGGGTCTTTTTTGTCCTCCAGTCACCATTTTGTTGTTATTGTTTTTATTGAATTTGATAGCTGATTATACCGCTCTGTTCACATGGCCTGCTGGTGGTCTGTAAAATCTCACGGATGATAACTTGTGATAAATAGTGAATTGTAAGGTAGTCAAACCGCTGTTCCAGTATAAGGCTCTAAAAAGGTCACAGCAAATAGTCTTATTTGTGTGTCTGGCTCATCTGACAGAAGCTGTACAGAAAGAACATGCTGCAAACTAGAATTTTTGCTGATTGATTGTGTCCCCTGTACCCACTTTAAATATTTATTCAAAGTTACTTATTGCTGGATTTGGAATTCAAATCACAGTCAAATAACAAAGAGTGTTATGGTTCTCTACGAATGAAAATATTTACAATAATATGAGCATAAACAGGAAATGTACGCTATTAAAAATATGTTAGTCTTTCATGTCGTAGGACTCTCTGTTGTTTTTGATAGAGCAGACTAAGATGGCTACCTCTTTTGAAATACCAGTCATGCTCAAATGTATTATAAAGCAAATGTGATTTTCCTCATGAGTTCTTTTTTAGTGTGGGATGTTAAAGCATCCTCTTTGAGGATGCATGAGCAAAAGTGATTTTCATGAGGAGGCTAAACAGCTTCACATGGACAATCAGTTTTTCATTTGGTAAATATTTTTTCTAGGGCTGGTTATTTAACAGATATAGCTTGGGTCACCTTGATAGATGACTTACACAGGGAACTGGATAGTAGAGTGTGTCCCTGTTGGTTCTGCTGGACCTCTCAATAGCTTTTGGTACCATCAACCATATCATCTTTCTGGGCCGCCCCAAAGGGATAGGACTTGGAGGGACGGTTTTACAGTGGCACAGTTCCTCCCTGGAGGTCTGAAGACAGAAGGTGGTGCTGGGGGACTCCTATTCAACCCCCTGGCCATTGGTCTGTGGGGATCATCAGGATTCTGTTTTGTCCCCCGTGTGATTTAATATATATGCAAAACCGCTGGGAGAGGTTTTCTGGAGTTTTAAGGTACAGTGCCATCAATATGTAGATGACACTCAGCTCTGCTACTCTTTTCCACACCAATCCAAGGAGGCCGTCTTGGTTTTAAAACAGTGCTTGTCATCAGTAATGGACTGGATGAGGACAAACAAATTGAAACACAATCCAGATAAAACAGAAGTGTTCCTGGTCAGTTGAAAGGCAGATCAGGGAACAGGGATTCAGCCTGTGTTAGACAGGGTTACATCCCCCCTGAAGACACAGGTTTGCAATTTGGGTGTACTCCTGGACTCAGCTTTGCACCTGGAGGTCCATGTTTCTGTGGTGGCTAGGAATGTTTTTGCACATTTAAAGCTTGTGAACCCATGGCACACATTTCCTTGATATGCCAAATCTGGCCATGGTGGTACATGCCTTAGTTACATTCTGTTTGGACTACTGTAATGCACTCTGCATGGCGCTACCTTTAAAGAGTGTTTGGAAACTTGACCTAGTTCAGAGCCAGAGTGCTAACTGGGACAGGTTAGAGAGACAATTCTACTCCCCTGTTAAAACAGCTGCACTGACTCCCAGTTTATTTCTGGGCGCAATTCAAAGTGCTGGTTATCACCAATAAAGCCCTATATGGCTCAGGTCCATGCTGTCTCACTGACTATATCTCCCTGTATGTGCCTACTTGGGCCCTGAGAGCATCGGGAGGGGCCTTTCTCTCAGTTCCACCACCTTCACATGCACAGCTGGCGCAGACACAAGAGAGGGCCTTCTTGGTGTCTGTCCCTAGATTCTGGAACTCCCTCCCCAGGAAGGTCAGAAGAGCAACCTCCCCACTCACTGTCTTTCCGTCTTTTCATTCTGACAAGCTTTTAATACAGAAAGTTCTTAAAGAACAGGCTGGGGGTGTTGTATTGTTTTAAACTTTACTGTTTTTGGTACATTTTCAAGCTTTTTAATTATACTTTATTCTTTTAACCAGAGATTTGAAGATTTTACTAGTTTAATTCCATGTTAATGTTCACTTTTTAAAATGTTTTTAAGTGTATGGCTCTTTTTAACTGTAAGCCACCTTTAGTCCCAATTCAGGGAAGAAGGTGGGATACAAATGCACATGGTCATCATCAACATCATCATCTGTGTTGCAACATTTGATTGACCTGATGTGTAACCTGTATTCGGGATAGAATATGGAGAAACAGAATGGTTTCTAATTGGTGGGGAGAGGGCAGTCAGGCAAGGCTGCATTTTATTACCCTCACTGTATAACTTGTACCCTGAATACAGTATATCAGATGTAAAGCTGGTTTAGATTCAAAGGAAGGAGGAGTGAAAATTGGAGGAAGGAACATCAGTTTAAGATACACACATGATACCATTCTACTAGTGGAAAGTGAGTGAAGACTTGGAACGATTACTGAAGAAAGTCAAGGAAGAAAGTGCAATGTCAGAGTTACAGCTCTGACATTGCACTACAGATGTTTTATATCACTTTTAAGTAGACAATTAAGACATTGAAATAGTTCAAGATTTTCCATACCTTGGCCCAGTCATTTATCAGAATGGAGACTGCAGTCAAGAAATCAGAAGAAAATTAGGGCTTAGAAGGGCAGTTATGAAGGAACTAAAGAAGCTCTTCAAGTATAAAGATATTTTATTGCATACTAAATTTAGGATTGTCCATACCATTGTATTTCCAATTTCTAAATATGGTTGGGAAAGCTGAAGAGTGAGAAAAGCTGATAAGAAAAACAACTCATCTGAAATGTGGTGCTGGAGAAGAGTTCTACAAATACCGTGGACTGATAAAAAGACAAATAAATGGATTCTAGAGCAAATCAAGCCTGAACTCTCTCAAGAGAAGAGTTACACTCTGGATGTATTATGACTGCTGTACTTTGGACGTATCATAAGAAGACATGACTCACTAAAGAGATAATAATGCTTGGTAAGGTAGAAGGCGGGAGGAAAAGAGCAGGACCACATTATACAGAGGGGTGGACTCGATCAAGGAAGCCAGTCTGCCAGACCTGAGCAGCTCTGCTGATGGCAAGGTGACCTGGAGGTTTTCCATTCACACACTCACCAGAAGTCAAAGTCGACTTGATAACAGTTAACAACAAGTAGAATTAGAAACAATGTAAAAACAGCAGCAGCAACAAACAGATATTACAGCTCCTTATTAACAGTGTTGTCACCTTCAGCAATAAGTGCTCAAAGGCCTGTGGAGATAACGAAAAGAAGTATTTACCTGCCTCTGGAAGGAAACTGTGGAGGTTGCCAGTCTAAGTCTTTCTAGGGAGAGAGTTCAAGAGTCTGGGTGCAGCCACTGAAAATACCCTTTCCTATGTTCCCACAAAGATAGCTGTGAGGATAATGGGATGGGGAGAAGGGCCTCCCATGAAGATCTCAAGACATCAGCAAGCTCATATGGGAAAACACAGCCCTTTAAGCAACTTGAATCTGAGCCATGTAGGGCTCTATTGGTCATAACTAGCACCTTGAATTGTACCCAAAAACAGAGTGGTAGCTAATGAAGCTGTTGTCACAATGGGAGTTTTATCAAAAGTATGCTAACTACAGTCGTGCCTAAAACTGAGAACTGTCTTCTCAGATTTAGAGAAGACAGTCCTATATTGGAAGGACTGTGACAGGATAGTCTTCAGTTTTAAGGTAGATTCTGCATGAAGGGATGTCCTGTCCAAGTCTGGTTGAAACACAATCGTAGGAAGGGAGAATAGGTCTTTGACAGTTCCCTTCAGTGGTTAGCACCTGAACAGCAAACTGGACACAGTCTTCTTGCCTATAATAAATAGGCAGCCTGTCATTCACTGAGATCTCAGGGTCAAAACCTGAGATGAGAGAAGGTCCATGTGATGCCATAGGGGTGGGTCTTTGTAGTGTTATGAAAGCAGAGCAGGCAAGGCTTAGGAGGCAGATTGGAACTGCTTCTGGGTATCCTGGTTGTGAAAATGAGCATGAGACCAATGGGCTCAGAATATGGCCCTTTCTGCACACCCTCCCAGCCCGCCATGGGGATGGGAGAAGGACGGGACCACAATGATGCTTCCACATGATGTCGTCACAGTCCCGTCCTTCTCCTGTCCCCAGGTAGTGCAATCATGGACTAAATTGGGAAAACCCTTCAATGACCTGCGATCATGCCACCACCACAGACTTTTCTGTCCTGCAGAAGCCTAGGAAGTGCAGTGGCTGCACTTTGTGCCCTTGCGCAGCCTGGGAAGGTACCTGGCAGCACTGCAGAAGGAAGAGGCATGGCCATCACTCTTCCTTCACTATGGAGCCAGCCGGTTTGGAGGGGAGTGCTCCTGTTGTGCTTCCCTCCTGACAGAGCTGCTGCCAGGATCCCCACCGGAGGACTCAACAGAGAGAAATGTAAGGTCCTACGCCTAGGCAGAAAGAACGAAATGCACAAATATAGGATGGGAGACACCTGGCTGGACAACAGTATGTGTGAAAGGGATCTAGGAGTCTTAGTAGACCACAAACTGAACATGAGTCAGCAGTGTGATGCGGCAGTCTAAAAAGCCAACATGATTTTTGGTTGTACCAATAGGAGTATGGTGTCTAGATCGAGGAAAGTAATAGTACCACTCTATTCTGCTTTCGTCAGACCTCATCTGGAATACTGTGTCTAATTCGGGGCATCTCATTTCAAAAAGGATATTGACAAGCTGGAACATGTCCAGAGGAAGGTGACCAAAATAGTGGTGGGTCTGGAAGCCATGCCCTACGAGGAGTGTCTTAGAGAACTAGGTATGTTTAGTCTGCAGAAGAGAAGGTTAAGAGGGGACATGATAGCCATGTTCAAATATTTGAAAGGCTGTCATATCAAAGAGGGAACAGACTTGTTTTCCACTGCTCCAGAAACTAAGGCCATTTCCATACCGGCCTTCTGAAATGGTGCAGAGCGACCTCTCACGGAGGTCTTCTACACCCTAGAGTGGACTGGCGTGGACTACTTTTTGTAGTTCCACACCAGAATCCACTCAGAAGCGGCCGGAACTAGCTGCGCTGTGTGTTTTTTAAAAACCTCTTTTTCAAGGTTTTTAAAAAGCACGGAGCATGCAGTCCCGCGCCACTCCGTCGCCCGGCTCTGAAGTGGATTTGCACGCGCGTGCAAGTGCGTGCCTGCAGATCTGCCGGGGGTTGGCTTCCAGCTGGCGAGCTTCTCCAGTTGGTGGAGAGCCTCCACCAACTGGAAGCCGCCATTTGGGACGCCAGAGGACTGCGGAGCAGCGAGCTTGCGCTGCTCCGCATCGCGACGGACTTACCCGGCTGCCAGTAAACTCCGTTTTTGGGCGTTTTCGCCCGTTTCCCCCCCCACATGTGGAAAGGGCCTAAGACAAGGAGTAATGGATTCAAGCTACAGGAAAAGAGATTCCACCTGCACCTCAGGAAGAATGGTCAGAACTGTCTGGCCACCTCAGCATGTGGTGGAGTCTCCTTCTTTGGAGGTTTTTAAGCCGAGGCTGGATGGCCATCTGTTGGGAGTGCTTTGATGTGTGTTCCTGCATAGCAGGGGGTTGGACTAGATGGCCCCTGTGGTCTCTTCCAACTCTATGATTCTGTGACTCTGCAAAAAAGTGGGGTGCAGGAACAGCCTTTGAGTAAAACCTGGCTATATGGGTAATATGGCAACTTAGAGAAGGGGAGAAAATCATTTTTCAATGGTAATTGAGGTAGCAAAATGTGCCCTATAGGCTGCAGCAGTTACCTGCAACACACAGGACATGGGGAGGGGTTGCAGCCCCTGTGAGTCACAATACTGACACACCACTACCAACTTTGCTTCCAACGATAGAATGGGCCCAACTGCATGCACCGAATTTCTCTCTCCCCAGCCCTCTTCCATCACTTCTGGCTTGCACCTTCAAACAAACATCTTTGTCTTGAGCCAGAGTCTGGAGCCAGCTAGAATGGGGTTGTGATGGATCTGTAGGTTTTAAACCATTTCACTTACAAAAAGCAAATTCCCCTCCCTGCACAATTGCCTCTTGCCCTGATATTTCTCTTTCTGCCTACAGATCTGGAGGTACACAGTAGTTCCTTCACAATCCTAATGTTAAGATAACATGATGATTGTATTCAAATTCAAATATGGAAATATGCAAATTTGACTCCCTGATTGTCTCCTGTTTGGTAATACAGTTGTGCTTCTTTGGAATGTGGTGCATTTCCTTTCCTTCTGCCCACTCCATCCCCAAAATTTCTGCGGAAGACACAGGATACATTTCTACAACTGAAGCAAGGCAAACTTGGCCATGCCAGTTGTCTCTGGATAGGAGATTACCTAGACCCTATATGCAAACTGCCCTGTAATCTATGGAAAAATAGATGAGGCATAATTCAAATGGCTAAATAATAGCTGCACTTTACCTGTTGTCATTTGGGAGCATTTCCATTTGCACTTGGAAATGAACGAGTCTGAACTAAGCTGCTTCTTCACTGGATATATCTTCACTACAAAGGCTTGTATAAATACTCTGAGTGATGGCCTTGCCTGCACTGGTAACTCTATTGTTCCAAGGCATGCAGACATTTCCCCTCTAGGTCAGCCTTTCATTGTTCCTTTTTTCAGAAACTTCCACTGCAAATGAGTTTGTTAAATGAGATACTGCACATCAGCAAGAATCTATCTGGAAGATGAAAAGCTGTATATAAAGAGGCTGTGTGGCAGTTACAAGCAGTTATTTGATAGTGTGAATGTCATTGCTAGTTATGAAAGCCACCTTTCTTTCCTAGCACATGCCTGGGTAGTGCTATTACCACCTTTTAAAGGTTCTGATTTTTGTATTTAATTATTTGAAGGTTGAGTGCACCCCAACTTTAACAAAGATATGATCATGTAGGTATTTTGCTATCCTTCTTTCTATATAGCAGAGGGAAGGTCAGGTGGCCTCACTTGCCTCATTTTCAGCCTTCAGACCCCTGCAGCTATACCCATCCCTGTTTATAAAACTAGAAGTGATTGTTTTTATTTCTTCGGTTTCCAAAATGACTTTTTTTAAAAAAATAAAAGATATGTGGTTGAACAACTTGTTTTACCTCCAGTGGCTTCCAAAGGTGTGATTCCCCACCAGTTTTTTAAATCCTGAAGGCTCCCTGGATCGGCCCAAGAGTTGCATGTAAGGCCTTTGGGGACCATGGGCTGTGGAATGCTCATTCCCGCCCAACAGTGTGCCTTACCACTTCCAGAACTTTCCAAAAGGAGGATGCAAGGCTTTTTTCCCTACAGAAAGGATATCTTTCCCTAAAGCAATGTAGATGTTGTAAGATAGCTATATGTGTACAACGTTCCTGCCAAGAAGTACTTTTGTATGTTCTTAAATGGGACCTCTGTGCTAAGGACAGCCACAGTTAGCTGAATAGGTCTCTGATCAAATCTGATAGCTAGCATCCCTAGTGAACTCCATTATCTACCAGATAATGGTAGATAGTTTTACCTCTGGTGGCTTCCAAAGGTGTGATTATCTACCAGCTAATGGAGCACAGGGTGATCAGCTTAACAATTCTCTCTCTGCTAGCCAAGATGAAATAATAGTATCTTTAGAGGAGCTTCTGTTTGCAAAATGAGGCAACATTCTGACACAGTACAAGGCTGTGAAATACACAAAATTAATCGCACCTTAAAGGCCTTACTTTATTATTACCCTTTATTTATATAGTGCCATTGATGTGCATGGCATTTTACAAGTGAAACAACAACAAAAAACAGCCAGCCTTGCCAGAGGCATACAGTCTAGAATCATAGAATCATAGAAATGTAGAGTTGGAAGAGACCACATGGGCCATCCAGTCCAACCCCCTGCCATGCAGGAACACCCTCAAAGCACTCCTGACAGATGGCCATCCAGCCTCTGCTTAAAAACCTCCAAGGAAGGAGACTCCACTACACTCCGAGGCAGCATATTCCACTGCCGGACAGCCCTGACCGTCAGGAAGTTCTTCCTGAGGTTCAGATGGAATCTCCTTTCCTGCCGCTTGAATCCATTGCTCCTTGTCCTGGTCTCTGGAACAGCAGAAAACAAGCCCTCTCCTTCCTCTACATGGCATCCCTTCAAATATTTAAACATGGCTATCAAGTCCCCTCTTAACCTTCTCTTCTGCAGACTAAACATACCCAGCTCTCTACTCTAAAATGCTCACACATGCACACACAGGGGAAAGACAGATGAATGCAATATAAAACTGTACAATTCAATTGTACAACAAATTAGCCAGATATAATACAAAAGCCAATACAATATAAATAACTCAAAGTGACAAATACATGTCATTAAAATATACAAGATAATGAAACAATATTAAACTAAAATTCCAAAAACTTTGGAAACAAAGAAAAAATTTTCAATTGGGATTTAAAACCAGCAAAGGAAGGAACACTCTGCAAATGTTCAGGAAGGCAAGTCCAGAAATATGGAGCAACGATTAAGGATGAAGTCAAGCTGAAGAAGAATAAACCCTTGGTTGAATGAGAAGCCTAGAGTTCCTAGAATGCAGAGTCCAAGCAGGCTGGTAAAAAGAAATGAGAGTTGAAAGACAGGGGAGAGGTAGATCATGTAGAGTTTCAAAAGTGAAAACAAGAAACTTGTACCCAGGAGGAATAGGTAACTCATGAAATGATGTCAGAAATGGGGTAACATAATCAAAATGATGGGCCTAAAAAATAAAAACAAAAATCTTAGCAGAATGTTGAGTGGAAACCCGCAGACTAAGATAACAGTAGACCAGTCAAAAGTAATCAAGGCAGGAAAATGACCAAGCTGTTCTTGTGTGCCTTCAAGCAGTGATGTATTTAAGTCTTTTACTCCAAGTCTCAAGTCTCTACCTTCAAGTCTCAAGTCAAGTCTCAAGTCCTTGAAGATACTTTCAAGTCAAATTTCAAGGCAAGTCTCAAGTCTGGGAGCCAAGTTTAAATCCCAACCAATATTCTAGAATTTCTGGACAGGGTTGAATAAAGTCAGTTTTAACAATTTAAGCAGAGTTGGCCCTCCACATTTGCAATTTTGCTGTCTACAGCTTCAGAGGTGAGGAATAGGACCTTCTTATAGCTTCTTCCTGAAGCTGGAGGCTTTAGTGTCAATGGGCATAAAAGAGTCTGCAGCTTTGAAAGTGGGGAATAGGATCCTTCTTACTTCCCATTTCCAAAGCTGGAGGATTTTTCAGAAGTAGGGAATAGGATCCTACTTACTGAAGCTTCAAAAGCTGTAGAAGGAAAGATCATTCCTTCTCAGGCCCATTGCCTAACACACTTGCTGTTCTCTGAGAAACATGTCCTATGCTTTGGGGAAAAGTATTGCCTTCTGCTCTTAGGAAAAGTTTTAGAAAGCTCCTCCAATATGCAGCAGGGACAGGCTGCTGAGCAGACTTCAAGCCCATTGCCTAACCTGTTTGCTTTTCCCCTCTGAGAAATGTGCCCACACTTTGGGCTTGAGACAGATTGTCATGTGACCAGTAGGTAAAAAGAGATGGAAGCATTTTTCAAAGTAGTAAAGTTTCTGGATGAATCAAGGGCAGCAAGTCAGTTACTAAAAATATGCAAGTCTGGAGTCGAGTCAAGTCAGTGCATCTTTGTTGCCAAGTCGAGTCTGAGTCGAGTCACTGAGGTGACGTAAGTCTGACTTGAATCCAAGTCATTCTACTCGAGTCTACATCACTGCCTTCAGGTCATTTCCGACTTATGGCAACCCGAAGGAGAACCTATCACAGGGTTTTCTTGGCAAGATTAGTTCAGAGGGGGTTTACCTTTGCCTTCCTGAGGTTGAGAGAGTGTGACTTGCCCAAAGTCACTTGGTGGGTTTCCATGGCTGAGCAGGGATATGAATCCTGATCCCCAGAGTCATTATCCAGTGCTCAATCCACTACACTACTCTGGCTCTGAACTGACTCAAGCCAGATGGCCCCTCCCAAAACTGCAAACCCCAGAATTCCATAGGATATTGAAAGTGGAATAATAGCGCTATAATAGTCTAGTGTAGAAATGACCTTGGCATGAACTAAAATCTTAATAGGGGAAGCAGAAAGAAAAGGTCTGATTTTGGCAATATTGTGAAGAAAAAAAAATGATGTGACTTTTCTACATCATCGATGTGAGGAACAAAAAACAAAGAAAAGCCAAAAATAAAACCAAGACTACATGCTTCCTTCACAGGATAAATGGGAACATTCTTAATTAGGATGGAGAGTGTATGTTGTAGGGAAGGTGTTGGAGGAAAAATATGTACTTCTGTCTTTGCCATGTTAAGTTTTAGGTATGATGAAGCATCTGTGTAAGATAGCCGAAAGGCATGCTATGAAACAATGCTCAATATCAGAATAAAGTTCTGGAGTGCAGAAATACAGCTGAGTAGCATCAGCATAAAGATGATATTGAAAACATATGAATGAATGAATGAATGAATGAATGAATGAATGAATGAATGAATGAGATCACCCACGGATGACATATAGAGAGAAAACAAAAGCAACAGAAGAGAACAGAACCCTGTGGAATCTCAACCAAAAGGGAAAAGAAGATACAAAATATCCATTCGCCACATCAAATGATGCTCCTGAGAGAGAAGACGTGAACCAGTTAAGGACTGAATCAGTAATCGTCACAAAGGGAATCTAACAGAAGAACATGATCAACTGTGTCAAAGTCTGTAGAAAGATAAAGAAGGATAAGCAATGAATATAGTCCTTTTGACTTGGCCCAAAGATAATCTGTGATTTTTGAAGAGTTGTCTTTGTAGAGTGCAAAGGGCAAAAGCCAGATTGAAAAGGATCCATTACAGAAACATGAGGAAGAAAGTCAAGTCAATGCACATAAGGAGGATGCTCCAAAATTTTGAAAGAACAGACAACAGTGGAACAGAACAATAATTAGAAAGAGAAGATGGATCAAGTGAAAGCTTCTTGAGAACTGGAGAAACAATAGCACATTTAAACTCTGAAGGAAATGAACCAACAGAGAGGGATGGATTAATGATATGGAGAAGAGAAGGGAGAATGGCAGGAGCATCAGAGATTAAGAAACTATAAGGAGCAGGATAAAGAGAGCAGGTAGAAGGATTTGAAGGCATCAACGTCTTGGATAATTCATCTAACAAGAAGGGAGTACTTTCCTGGCACATTGCAGCTCCTCAAAACTTCTCCCATTTCTCTGGAGTGTATGTGTGAAGTAGGGAAGCATTATATTGTTCTTACTTTTGAACTTCTTTCATCTTTCTTGCCTCTTAGCAACCACTACAGCCTCATGTTGCTTAATTCCAAACACTCACTGCATTGTACGTTTGCTATTTGAACTAGAATTTCCCTGTCCCAAAGCAACTGTATTCTATTAGTTATTTATTTGTATTTTATGTGGTACTGCTTGCCATTTATGAAGCTCTGCCATACTATTTGCTGTTTCCTCTATTGTGCATATCTTCACTGCTGTGTGTGTTCAATAATATTTCCCTTTTAGAGAGTTCTGTATGAATGTGGCTTGATTTTAGTTTGCTTGAGATGTGCTATTGCCAACGTCGTGAGATCCTTATAGGCATGGGCACTCAGAACATGTATGAGTTCATTCATGTGTTCTGAGAGCATTATCTGGTAACACAGATCATGGCAGGGGGAGAACAACATGCACTCCTCATTGGGCAGAATTGTATCTTTTCTTTCTTTTTTTAACCTTGAAATAAGTTATAGAACAAAAGAGTCTTTGAGATCCTTGTGCCCTATTAGCAGTCACGCTCAGTCTGGGTGTTGCATGATGCTAGATGACCCTTAAAGAACAAGGGTCATAGATGTGGAAGAGATTCAAAAACAAGAAACTACACCTTTGTGAAAAGAAGACTGAAGAAGAAACTACGAAAGAGGGGACTTTTGAACTTGCTGTAGAGATTGTATGTTAAATCACTGCTGTGTTGCCTGGAAATCATAAATAGATTACCCTGAGCTCTTGGCCAGAACAACTACTAAAATTTGTTGTGTGCCTTCAAGTTATTTCAAACTGATGGTGACCGTAAGGCTATTGTGGGCTTTCCTGGGATTGAGAGTGTGTGAGGCACCCAATATCACCCCAGTGGGTTTCCATGGCTGAACAGGAAATTAAACCCTGGTCGTGGGTTATAGTCCAACAGTCAAACCACTACATCGTGTTGGCTAAAATATGGCTTAGCAATTCCTATTGGCTTCAACAGCAGAAAGCAAAAAGTACCTTGGAACTCTCCTGCTGACACCTATTGCTGGGAGTCCTAATTGCAATATCCCATCTGCTGCTACTCTTGCTGGAAAAAGATACCGAATACTAGCATATTCAGTATCTCCTGCTGCCACCTACTGGCTGGAGTTTTTATTGCAGCACACACCTGTTGCTGCTGTCAGACAAACTGTCTTGGGACAGCACCCTGTCAACAAGTCTCTTCTGGAGAAGAATACTCTTTGGAATCAGGAGAGTTGATATAATCTATAATTGTGCACACACGATGTCAGAATGTGAATTGGATTTTTTTCTGGTTTTCAAATACTGCACTTTCCCACCACATGTTGGCGCATGAACAGTGGATTCCATGCAGAACTACGGAAAATAACATGAGGCTACTTTGCTCCCACATGCAGAACAATACGACGTGACAACGCAGTAATCCACAGTAATGACCCCATGCAGAAAGGGCCAAAGGCTACCCTTGGCACATCAAATCTGGAGATAGGGTGAAGATCCATTGGAATTGCATCTTTTTGTAGTTTTTCCACTTTTTTTGTCTGTTGTTGGTTGTTGCTACTGGCACTCAGATATCCAAATTGGAGCCCTTTGATTCCTGAGTGGGGAAAGCTTGAGCCAAGGCTTAATATAAACAAGGAATAACTCCTTGATGCTGAAACCAGCCCTAGGGTGCTAAGCTGCAAGTTACACCAGAACATGCAGGTGATTCAAAAAGGTCATCTACTGAACCATCTGAATATCAAAGTAGCATTATGTGAAGCTTAAGTCAAAAAAATAAGAGATTTGCAAAACTGGTGGGGGGGGATACAAAGTGTTGCTGTAGCAACCAGTTGGAAATAAAGGAGGTTGGGAATATTCTCCATCACCAGGAGAAAGAGAGAGAGAGAGAGATAAGAGAGAGATTGCGCTGGTCTTTCCCTGCTAGGAGATGGAGAGCAGAGATAGGAGCCAATTTAGCCTCCTGTGGGAGGGAGTTCAACAGTCTGGGAGCAGCCACTGAAAAAGGCCCTTTCATATATCCTTACCAGTCATGCCTGTGACAGTGATGGGACTGAGAGAAAGCCTTCCCCGGAGAATCTTAAAACTCAGACAGGCTCATGTATGGAAATATTGTCTGGAGGGTAGTCTGAATTCATAACTCTGTAACTCCGTATAAACAGCACTTTGAAGTGTGCCCAAAAATGAACCAGCAAGAATTCTGTACTTTTAATAGTTGTGTTGAAGGAAGAATTCCAGTAGGGGAGGCTTGTATGACAATGTGCATCTGCTGCTGAATTTCCCTTTCCCATGCAGCGATTAAAGGTGCAGAAGTACTGTTTTTCCTCTCACATCCCCGCCCCAAACTCTCCCTTGTTTGTGGCAGCATGATTTTTTCCTAGACATGGACGTTTTTCTCCTTCTTCTGGGAAAGGTGGTGGTGGGAGATTATCAGCTCCCTTTTGTTATCTCTTTGTTGGAAATTTAGAAACCAGAGAGCTATTATTTTTGGTTTTGCTTTTAGGCTGATCTGTCCATAATTGTTTCTCTACCCACTTCTTCTTTGCTTGTTATTTGGCTTTTAATGGAACCACTCTGCACTCATTTTGTATGCTTCAGAGATAAGCTAATCAATTCTAATTAAAAGCACAAATGAATTTAATTCCCTTGAGTGGGGTTCGTTCATGGCTTAATGTGCTGTTTACATAGTTCAAATGCCCCTAATGACTGTGGATCTTGTTGAGAGCTGTTAATGAGTGTTAAACTTATAAGCATGTAAAAATACTGCCAGCCCCTGGGCTTGACTGTGGGGCAGGTGAGTGGGTGAAGGAGAGAGTAATGTGACAGTTCATATGCACCATGGTGTGTGGTTGGGTGACCCATCATTGTCCTAAAGAAGCCGCAAGGTCAGACAACTGGCTTTAAACAAAGAGGTGGCTTTTTGTCCAATGAGGTGTGAAATAGCATTCATGGCGTGGCTTTATAAATATTGATTCAGAAATTGCTCTGACCACTGACTACACAAAGAGCCTCTTCCATCCAGCAAATAGGAGAAACACAGAACAGAGAAAGGGTTTATCACCCAAGATTTTTTTAAAGGGATCAGCCCTTTAAATAAAAAGAGAAGATAAATTCTTTAGCTAGCAACCTCATCATATTTATGCAGGTTAAGTCCTGTTGCATTCAACACTTCCTAGTAAATGAGCTTAAAAGTGCACCTGAGTATGAAATTAACTACACTGCACATATATAGTTAATTATTTCATGGTCTTGGTGCTTCAAGGTGAATTATGGCCTGTTTGAGAATTTGCTGAGCCAGAGTTAAGGAGATGCTTACAGTCTGCCAGTTTGGCCACAGTATTAAAAAAAAAAGTGTGTCTTTAATTGTATTTTTATCATAGCATCAATGCTTCTTATTGTTATTGAGGATGATGATAATAATGGTTTAGCAAATTGACAGTATTTTATTTAAATAATCACTAAAGTATACATAGCATTATTTGGTATGAGGATACTTTGAGATCAAAGATGAAGAATTCCAGGAAAGGAAAGGCAGAACTATTGGTTGTATCGATCATGACATTTTCACCAAAATAAAGCTTTTGAAATACTATGAACTTGGAATACTAATGTATGTGTCGTGGCTGCGCTATGGCTCTGTTTGCCAGATGTTCTTTGTAACTTACTTTGTGTAGAAAGAACACAAAATGGTGCTTCTTACCTGAGCATTTAGTTGCTTAAAGCAAGGGGGTCATTGAATTCATGTTAGGAAATGCATTAATTTCATGGGAGCTGCCTAGAAGGTCTCACTCTGCAGAAATATTATTTGTCATAATCTGATGATCTTCCTTCTTTGGAGCACAACCTTCACAGGTCAATGTGCAAGAATATGCCTACAGTGCCTGATAATCTCCTTCAGCTAGCTGGAAAACTAGTTACCTCTGAGATAGAAAAGTCAGTTTATTGTGCCTAGCTGCAATGAAAAGAGTCCTAAGCTATGGCTATAAGCATAACTGGGGAAGAAAATTTTCATACATAAGAAGTAAATGGTATCTGAGCTTCATAACTATGTTTTTTCTCTCAATGAAGAATTGCTATAACCTCTATTATGTTCTCAAATTGGATTTAAATTGCCATTTCCCCTCAATCCATTTCTGCATATACTCAATCTTATTGAACTGGGGACTTGATTACATTCACTTTCTGACTAACTTGTGTCTCCCACACGTGTTGTATGATGTTAATTTCCTTTCTTATGGGTTCCCATACATAACAGATTATTTCACTGTTGCTGGTTTTTGTATTTCATACCATATTTTGTGTATGTGTGTGTGGGGGTTCATCTCACTGAAACTATCTGCTGTTTTTCTATAATGCATATGCGTGGTTGTTGATGTAGTTAAGTACCTCTATCTCCTGACACACCAAGAGTCACGCTTAGGTATATGCAGTCCCAGCATTTCCCAATGGTATTGTGAGACACTGCAATGATGTGTCATTGAACTCTTAATTTGCCAGGCAGAGAAGTAGTTGAACCGATCAGAGAGAAAGAGAGAAAGAGCAGGGAAAAGATCACAAGAGAAAAAGGTCAGGAAACTTTCTTTCCTGAAAGAAATTGGATATTAATGTTAAATGTGAGATGCAGTCTGAACAAAACAACTATTTGGACAGGATAGCAGGGTAGAGTGGTAGCTGATGGTGACTCCCATGTCAGTGGTCTGGGAATCCACTCTAAATTTTCCTCTTAACTTTAAAGGTGTCATCTAAGGTGCTGAATCTGTTTTGGGTATATAGTTCAACTAATTGGACATCTCCAAGAGACAAACAGCTCCAAAAAACTCAAGGGCCCTATGTGGCCAGAATCAGCCTCTCCCCCAGCATCATTACCTGCAGAGTAGCAAAAATATATTTTACTGTTTTATGACTGTTCTATGGGTTTTTTTACTTGATTTTATTGTATTTTCTGTTTCTTCTTCTTCTTCTTCTTCATCATCATCATCATCACCACCACCACCACCACCACTATTTTGAAGTAAACCCTTACTTCTAGTTTCTAGAAATTTAAGGCAAAGCCTTATTTGTGAAGTAAAGCCTTATTTCTGGAGCCACTTAATTCAATAGGACTTTCGGCCAGTCCATCCTTTTTTTAAAAGAAAATTCTAGTTTTTAGAAATGTCAGTTTTACAACTGCAACATATGTAACTATTGTCTTGTCTGAATAACCTGCTTCATGACAGTCTTTGTATTCTTCTTATTCTAGTTTTGTAAAAGGTATCAAGCCAAAAAGTCCTTCATTTGCCATGTCACATTATTGTGACAGCACTTTTTATTTTTTATTACATATTTACAATTATTGCATATTTACAAAGTACATCTACACAAGATACAAATAAGACAAAAGTTATATACTCAGTACACAGGACAAAACAAGAGGAGAGTAAAGAGAACAGAAGTAGATAGGTATATAACTCCATATTATCTAAAATCATCCTTTAAAAGCGATAACAAAAGGTTCTCCCCATTTTCTACTGAAGTGTTTGATTAAACCTTCCCACTGTTTCCTAAAATTGTCTAATGATTTATCTTTTAATAGCATTGTTAATTTATCCATTTCCATTATGAACTTCTATAAGCCACGAATCAACACTGGGAATCTCTTCCTTTTTCCATTCCTTTGCATAAAGGATTCTGGCCTTAGTTATCAAATTAAGTATGATTTTTTTACATCATTTCTCAATATAATCCAAAACTGAATTAAACATATTTAACAAGTATAACTTCAGTTTCATAGAGAAACTCTTCTTTATAATCTTTGTAATCTCCATATGAATATTCATCCTTTTTTTTTCTTTTTCTTTGCTTTGCTTTGCTTTCTTTTTCCACTAGCAGGTAAAAAGAACATCTTTCCAGTTTACATTTCCAGCATTTTTGAAGTGGTCCAAACGTTTAAGTGAGGGGAAAAATAAATCAATAATAAAGGAATAGGAGGGAACGGAAAGACAGCCACCCACAACCCATTCATGTCTTCCATGTTTCAAAAGTTTTCTGCCTGGGCATGCCTGGAGCTGAACAAAACTGGGAGTGATCTCCTGGGAGCACATAGACTTGGAGAAGAGTTCTTGAGCAAAGCTCAGCAAAACAAGACTAATTTGATGGTGAGATAGGGTGAGTTTTGTGTTATTTTATTTTAACACTGGCTGTTCTGAAGGAGTGAGATGCTGAACGTTAATTTAAAAAAAAAAATCTCTGTGTGTATGTAGCCTAAATCCAAAAGTTTGTTCAGAGTAGACTCATTGGAATTTGTATAGCTGTTGAGCTGTCAAGTTCCCATTGACTTAAGGGGTCTCATCTAGTTGGATTAGCAACTGGATCGAGCTTGTGTCTAGAAGCAGTCAAACAGCCAGGCACCCCAATTTATACAATCCAGGATACCAGAATTGAAAGGTAATTTTATTCTGTTACTGTTACGTTCCTTGTTTTCTCTTTCTCTCAGATTATTTTCTGCTGATATTAAAAATTCCTGCTGTGGGTGCTCAGTGCAATATTTTTCTTTCTTCCTTAAACATCTTTTTCTTTTTTCCTTAAAAATCTTTTTGGTTTCAGTACTTCTGTGACTACTTGCTGGCAAAAAGGGGGGTGTTTTGTGCTATAAAATTTATGTGTAGACTTTGATTTTTTGTATTAATTGGGAAGGATTGTGCCACAATCTTTGTATCCTCTTGTGTTTATTTTTGGATGGGTAGAACTTTTTTTATGACTGGGTCTGGCTTTTGAGACTCATTATGATTTGTGGGAGCTTTCAGTGATTCACATTAATTTGGTTGGTCTATTGTGGTGGCCTACTATTTTGTAATCATGATTTTAGGTTGCAGGTGTTCAAAAAGAGGTTAAATCAACACACTGGGAAGGAAAGCGATGGTTTTAAAAAGGAGAGGATTTTCTAAATGTGGAGGTTCTCTGCATGAGGCAGATCTGAAATTTTCCAGGATTCTGGTTATCATGGGGCCCTTCAAGTGTAGAAAAGGATCTCCTTATCAGAACTGTAGACCAGTTTCTTCACTGTTTTAACCCTATTTTCAATGTCTGAATAAGGCTTAAGTGTAATATGGGCTGTGCATCGTGGGCCCAGAAGAATGTGACTTCAAAGGATGTTTAAAATATTTGAAATAGCTTACTTAAGTTGAAGTCTAAAAAACTGTTTGATGACCATGCAAGGATGGCAACTTTGGAAATCTAGGGGGCCACATTATCTCCCTAGGAAATCTTGGGAGGGTTGCACCTGTTCCTGAAAATTAAATTAAATTAAATTAAATTAAGTTTTGCCCCCCAATGCCTCTAGGGGATATGGGGGCATTTTCACCACGTTTGAAATTTCAAAAAAGTCTTAGTCTGAGCCTAAATTAGCTCAGGAGGCTCCAAAAATGTGGTAGAAATGCAACCCACACAGCCTAATGGAAATTTCAGAACATTTCAGGACTATAACAATAAAAATTGGCAAGGGGAGTTTGTAAAATATGTAGTTGACTCCTGGGGACTCAGGGGGCCTCCAAATGTAGTGGAAATGCCCCACGCCGTGCATTTGAGGGGCATTCTGGAGCAATGTATCTTTTGCGAAAAATATTTTTGACCTCTGGGGGAGCCACACATTGCCCATTCTGAAGGAAAGGTTTGCATAGGGGAAAGGACTGGGAACTACTGTTCTGTGTAATTGCATGGGCCGTCCGTTCTCACAGATTTTAATTACCTCAACCCACAGCTTTGATATCTTGGGTCATTTCCCCACTAAACTATTATAACGTTATTATTCCACTTTCAGCATCCTGTGGAATTTGGGGTTTCTAGTTTACTGAGGCCCTCTAAATGCTCCTCCCTAAACTGCAAACCCCAGAATTCCATAGGATGTTGAAAGTGAAAAAACAGCACTCTAATAGTGTAGTGTGGAAATGGCCTCAGTGGAATTCAGAATTATGTAAGTTCAGGAGAACTGAGATGCATACTCAACATCAAGTGGAACAGACTTTTTAATTCAGTGTACTTTTGGTTATGTAGAATGGATTTGTTGACACAACATGGAAAACTGGGGATCAACGGGAATACCATGTTACCATGGAGAAGCAGTGTGCAATTAGATAATGCTTGACTGCTGCTGCTTGCAGTCAGAGCAGCTGAACAAACCATGGAGCTTCACACCATGTTTGTTTATCATCTTGTGCAAACCGAAACACAGGTGTCAACTCTGGTTGGCTTCGCTCCTACAGAACCACAGATGGAGTCCACAGCTTTAAAAAGCCTTCTTTGTGGATTTTGTCTGCACTGATGCAATGGAAAAGTGTGTTTACAATATGCATATTGCCCTTGCACAAAATCAATGAGGGCAAAGTAACTTTTCTAAGAACCGATACGTTGCTTTGTACCGCCAAATCTGAGAAGACTGGAGTATGACAGTAATAAAGTACATGTAGATAAAGTACACGTAGTTAGATATTTCTTGGTCAGTGAACTATATGTCAAATTAATTAGTAACACAAATGAATACATACAGTACCAGTTAAGCTAGGCATTTTCCAAATTCAACTTAATTATTTTCAGGTCACAGATTCTTCAAGAATGCTTCTGTTTCGAGCATGGTGTCACTGTGCTTCAGAACAAAATTTTAGATGTAGAGATACTAAATCTAATTTATTCATAATATATTAATATAAAAAATACAGTCTTCTTCAGCCTACATCATGTACAATAGGGTCATGGTTGTGAACCACTACCTCACAGCCCTAAAACCAGCTCCAAAATACACGAAGAATGCAAATAAAAATTAATTGAAGAAAAGAACGTGTTTTCAGATGCTCGCTGTAAGATGACGCAGAGCGACAATGCAAGAGTAGGCTTTTCCTCTTCGGATTTTTCTCTAGCACATGGAATTAAAATGCGGGGCTACGGCAAGCTCTCTCTCTTGTCTCCCTGTTCCAGAAAGTAAGCCCACCTTTGGCTCAATGAAACAACTCTCAAGAAGTATAAAAGTCTCACTGAGTCACTGAGGGCAAGGTAGACTATCTCTCCTCTGACTTGAAATCTCCAGCCTGGCCATCACAGCAGCTACCATGATGTGAGTGGCAGCACAGTAAATTTCTCCCATTTCGTTATCATTTTATCATCCTTGACTATGGACACTATTACACTATTACAGTGTTTCCGCAACATGTTCAGTACACCTCACTCTCAATTAAATCTACATATTATAGAACAGGGATGGACAAAGTGCTGCACTCTAGGTATTGTTGAACTGCAACTCTTATGTGTCCTTGCCAGCACAGTCAATGGGGAGGAATTGTGAGAGTTGCATTCTGTATGGTGAATCTTCACGGGAAAAGTATTCATTAAGTCTTCATCTAAACTGCATTTGCTCTGTTTTCAGGAACATCATGGTAGGTAGGTAACATCATGGCTAACATTCTTTACTAAGTTAGCCATTGTGACAAAGTTATTTTGGGAGTCAGCTGTTTGGAATACAAGTGCAACTTCATGGCAGGTTGCTAAGCAACAGGAATAATGTCTTAAGAGTGAAACCCAGCATAGTGGTGTGTGTGGGAGGGGCTTGTGGATGAAAGGAATTATATATAAGGCAAAGGTACAGTTTGAAAGAGAGCCTTCAGTGAGATCTTGGCCAGAGAGCGTGCTGAGTTTTGTTTAAGCAGCTGAGAAAAAGACACAGAGAACAAGTGTCTAAGGCTGAGAGTTAGTGGCATAGACTGTCAGAAGTTGAAAGTGGTTAATGTAATAACACTGTACTTTATATGAACCTTAACAAGATACTTTATTTCTAATATTACTATAATAAAAGATACAGTTTGTTTTATAACTGTTGAGTTGGCCTAAGCTGTCTATAGTCACTGATAATAAATAAAAACATGTTACTGTAATTAAATTATTTGGTTCTGAGGGAACACTTAAGATCCTAACCCTTTTACACAAAGGTGGTGTTTAAAGGGAGGAGTAAGGACTAAGTGAAAGTGTCAAGTCACTTTGTTAGTTTAGAACTACAAAGCTAATCTGTGAAATAAAGGCCTGTCGCAGCCATATTCTTAGAAATCCAGAACAATATCTATTCTAGAAAAAAGATTCATGATGCTCTGAAAAAAAAGTTTAGTCTCTAGAGTTTGACTGTAAACATCTCCAACTGTCTATTAATCTAAAGTACTCAGTATTAAAGTTCTAGTTAGTTTCCCTTGATCCTCCCTAATACCTTCACTGGAACATTTGGCATTTTAGGATCAATAACCCTGTTCCAAACACCCATGCAAATCAGAATTTGTACGTCTAGTTCAGATGCCTTTCTTAATACATTTTCAGCAAGATCTTTAAACAACAGTTTTGTTGTTGTGTACCTTCAGTTTGTTTCTGACTTATGGCAATCTTAAGGCAAAGCTTTCTTGGGGTTTTCTGGGGCTGAGAAGGTATGAGAGACACCCAAGATCACCCAGAGGGTTCCATGGCCAAACAGGGAATTGAAGCCTGGTTTCCAGGGTCGTAGTCCAATGCTCAAACCACTAAACCACGCTGGCTTACTTATCTCGTAATCTCTAATCTTAACAAGTGCAGTTTCTGCTCTAAATTCCCATTACTTTTTGTTACACGTTTATTCAGATCTAAAATCTTGTTAGACATCTCAGATATTGAGGCTTAAATTGTAATGAGCACAGAGTCCATTTTTTCTAGCCCGGCTCTGGACATGTTTCTGATGGCCCTGTTTATGGTGTCATTATAAATTACTCTCTGCTTAAATTCCCGAATTAGAGATAATATTTATCTCCTCTTTTCTGAAATATGGTTTTCATACAGATCTTTTAATTTTTTGAATGTTGGAGATGCCAACTCTATTTAGTTCCTCTCCAAATTGCCACATCTTCAATTTTTGAGTGCTGTGCTGTCTCTCTCAACTCAGCCTAAGTACCCTAAAGGCATCAGCTCCCATCTGATCTTGGAGCATATATAAACTTGACCTGAAGGCACATACGGAGTACACACACACACACACACACACACACACAATTTGTGGGAGGGCCCCCAACATGCTGCTGATAAGCTTCCTGTGGTAGACTGGGAACTGGGAAAACGGGAGACCTGTGGACCCCTTTGGACCTGGAATCTCTGGGTACGCTTCGCCCACTACAGAATACAAGAAATTATCAAAAATGTATGTGAGGGTTCTTCAATAAATATCATTTCTAAAACTTTCTAAAACTAAAAATTTATGTCATCATTATGAAACTTAATATCCCAGGACATTATAAATATCAACCATTTTTATATAGACTGGAATTAATACAGATGATTCTGTGGGCCCAGTATTTAAATATTTAATTCATGATGGGAGTAATAGTTATTAGTATTCACTAGTAGTATTCAGTTATTTTCTCATCTGTTAGAAGTTGAACTCTCCCAAGAATGCAAGAGCCAAGAAATTTCTCACTTGCCTTGTTGATAATTTCATTTTGTAAAAGGTAGAAGCAATGACAAAGAAAGCACATATCCTGGGCCTGCTAATTCTTATAAGCAGGAGAAAAAAAGAGGTCAATGAGGTGGAAATAGTAGGAACCTTTAGTGGGAGTTACTCTGTCATTTTGGGGTTCATTGTAATAAGGAAAGAGAAAGCGGCTTTTTAATCCCCTTTGAGCAGCTGATTAGTCATCACTGAGGGCAAACAAACTTAGAATGCAAGATATAATCATGACCCAGTGTCACAATATATCGGATCCTAAAGTGATATGGGAAAAGAACTTGAATTTAGATACGCATGGAAATGGCAGTGAAGTGAAGGTCGTGTCCATTTGGTTTTGCCAAAGGTTAGCTATTATACTCTACCCATCATGTAACAGGTAAAATCAACACCAGGTGTTGGAGATGGCAAGCAGAGGTCAGATGATATGTGATGGTCATGCTTGTATACACAATGCTTTTGGACTTAAAGTTTTTGCTGAAATGAACAATACCATTAAACAAAGCATTGATCTTTCTCCAGCATTAGATCTGTTATCTTTCTTTGCTGGAGATGATGGATATCTCCAGCATAAGAAATTGATTGTTATTCTTTGTTTGACAGCCAGACTGAAGAATGCTCAACATCAGAAGGGCAACTCTAACTTATCCCTGTTTTGAGTGGAAGCAGACTTCAGTTATTGGCTTCAATGGAAAAGTTAACTACGCAAGTGCATGAAACAAAAAAGAAGTCATGACATATTCTTTGGAACCTGAGATCATTTTATTGAGCACCATAATAACAAGAGTGACCTTTATTGTCCATCAGTCTTGCATAGCTATTTAAGGAGAGCTTTCTTTATTTGACATAGTGTGTATTTATCATTCACACTGATGATGTAGTCTAGTTAATTTAATGAAACATATTACTTTGTATGTATTTCTTGTAATACAGTGGAGTTTTTGCTTTTTTCACTGTTTGTATCAATAATTTAAAAAAAATTCGGGAAAGAGAAAGGCCCTTTCCGCAACTCACCTTTTTGCGGAGCTGGGGTGTGGGGATTGCGCGAGCAGCCTCTTCCGAGAGGCTCTCGCATCCTGGTACCTTCAGCTCTGCAGCTGCTGCCTGCTTGCGCAAAAGCCCCTCCTCTTCCTTCCGCAGTGCAGCCTGGGATTTTCCCAGGCTGCGGAAGCGCGAGTGCCACGGCTCCAGAGCTCTGCACACACAGCAAGTGCATACGGGGACCCGGAGCAATGCGCGATCGTGCACCATTTTCGGCTCACAGCTGAAAATGAAATTGTGTTCGGTCAGCGCCTGTCAGCCCCTGGAGCATTGCATGACTGCAAGTGCATCGTGTGGACCGCTCCTCACAGTTGGCGACGCTCCAGGGGCCCTTTCGCATGGCAAATGCCGTGTGAAAAGGGCCAAGGTTGAGCACATTCTGGCGTTAAGAAACTGATATCAACAAGTTTAAAGAAATAATTGGTGAAATCCATGGTCAGAAAAAAACAGAGTGGACAGTGTATGTGACAGATGTAAGTTCCTTAAAGGTGAGATATTAATAACAAACAATTCCAGTGAGAAAGAAACTATGGTCATTTCCACACAATACTGTTACAGGGCTATTATTCCACTTTTGACATCCTGTGGAATCCTGGGGTTTGCAGTTTAGGGAGGGACATTTAGAATTCTCAGCCTGAGAGCTCTTGGGCCTCAGTAAACTGTAAACCTCAGAATTTCATAGGATATTGAAAGTGGAATAATAGCACTATAACAGTGTAGGGCGGAAATGGCCTATGACCGCTACAGACTGGGATAAACTGAGGCCATTTCCTCAGATGACGCTCTTCTGAGTCATCATGCTACAATCCCAGGTCTGGAAGGGAGTATGTCAGTGACACTCCCCTCCATACCTGCTCACTCCATACAGAAGGGAGAGCTATGGCACTGATTACATATTAACACTGATATGCATACAAAAAAATTATTCCAGTGATTAATACAAAACAATCAGTGCTCTACCCACAACTAACAAATTAATTTTCCCAATACATATAATACTACTTTTACCCTTTCCTCTCTCTCACTCTACATCCCCAGGGAACAAAGTCAATTTTTATTTAAAACCCCTTTCCTTTGATGTGGAGAATCGTATTAATTGTATCATTTATAATTTTGTACCCCTTCCTTTCTTTGTTTCTATTAGCTAAAGAAGTGGACAATTTTTTTCCAACAAATTTTGAGAGATTAATATTTCCTCTTTTTGCACCAGAGTTATGATCTTGGTGAGTTGGGGAATGCAGTGGATGCAGTGTATCCTGATTTCAGTAAGGCTTTCAAACAAGATTCCCATATCCAGACTGTCTCAGATTTTGTTCCTGTTCTTTCTGATCTTATACATTTTGTTTATTCCAGAATATTTTCTGTCAGCTTCCAGTATGATCAGAAATGTTTTATACCAGCTCTCCAGCTTTGTAGCTGGTTGACAAACCAAACAGAAAAAAATCACGAATAGTTTGTCATCCAAGAGAGAAACAAGACCTGTGGTTCTGTCCAGTGCCCTATGTCATTCAACAAGCTTTTAAGCAACTCGGGTGGAGGAACAGAGAAATGTTGATCAAATCTATGGGTGACACAAAATTTGCAGTGGTAGTTAATATCATAGGAAACAGAATCAAGTTTCAAGATGACCTTAAAAGACTGGAGAATTGGGCCAAAATAAAGAAACTGAATTTGAACAGTGTAGCGGTTTGCAATGTAGTGGTTTTGGTGTTAGACTAGGACTCCAGAGACCAAAACGCCACTCAGCATTGGAAACCCACTGGGTAACCTTGGGCAAGTCACACTCTCTCAGCCTCAGTTGAAGGCAATGGCAAACCTCCTCCAAAGAAATCATTCCAAGCAACCCCTGTGATAGGTTTGTGTTAGGGTCACCATAAGCCAGCGATGACTTAAAGGCATACAAGAACAACATATAAAATTATGCATTTAGGCTTCAAGTCATAGAGTTGTTCCACTGAATCAATGGAATTAACTTATGTGTTGACTTACCATTCAACAACTGATTAAATGGGTCTACATTCTACTCTAGTGGGGACTGACCAATAAGATGTCAGTTTTAATCCTTTCTTGCTCTGGTTTGTGTGTGGCATTAACAGACATTCCTTCTGTATTGGGAGGGTGTCTGGATCTTACATCCTCCATCATAGGCCAAGACCTAGGCTTTCAAAGGATGAAGGCCATTTTGCACTACATCCTATGGGATCCTGAGGTTTCCAGTTTAGTGAGGGGCATTTAGAATTCTCAGCTAGAGAGCTCTTTGGCCTGCAAACTCCAGAATTCCACAGGATATTAACAGTGGAATAATAGCACTATAACAGTGTAGTGCAGAAATGGCCAGAGACTGATAAAGGTCCTGTGTTAGTGCACAATTGTTGACTGAAATTTTGGAGCACAAAATTTGTGGGTGGGAAGGCATAAATATGAGGTCCATGAGTTACACTCTGCTTACTCATGATCTAAGGCCCTTTCCACATGTGGGGGGGGGACGGGCGAAAACGCCCCAAAACGGAGTTTACCGGCAGCCGGGTAAGTCCGTCGCAACGCAGAGCAGCGCAACCTCGCTGCTCCACAGTCCTCTGGTGTCCCAAATGGCGGCTTCCGGTTGGTGGAGGCTCGAAGCTCGCCAGCTGGAAGCCCGCCCCCGGCAGATCTGCAGGCACGCATTTGCGCGTGCCTGCAAATCCGCGTCAGAGCCAGGCAATGGATTAGCTCGGGGCTGCGCGCTCCGTGCTTTTTAAAACCCTCAGAAAAGAGGTTTTTAAAAAACACACAGCGCGGCTAGTTCCGGCCACTCCTGAGTGGATTCTGGTGTGGAACTACAAAAAGTAGTCCACGCCAGTCCACTCTACGGTGTAGAAGACCTCCATGGGAGGTTGCTCTGCACCGTTTTAATACCCTGGTGTGGAAATGGCCTAAGTAAATATGTTTGGAGATGGGCTACAGGTAAGCAAACAACAACCGAAGGTAAATCCAAGGAGTGAAAGATAGTGTGGCCAGGAAAACACCTCACAGAGATTTAGATACAGTCTATTTTGGATGGCACTACACTCTGGCCATTTCCATACTAGACTGTTATAGTACTATTATTCCACTTTCAACATCCTGTGGAATTCTGGGGTTTGCAGTTTACTGAGGCCGAAGAGCTCCTCAAAGGCCCCTCCCTAAACTGCAAACCCCAGGATTCCATAGGATGTTGAAAGTGGAATAATAGCACTATAACAGTCTAGTGCAGAAATGGCCTCTCTTTGAAATCTCCATTTTCTGAAACAAAGAGAGGCAGGAACTTTGCTTTTTCATTTATGTATTTTTGCTTCCAGTAATTTTACTGTGGGCTAGGTTTTCCACAGCTAAATCTTCCACAGAGTCTTTGCACAGCTCTAACTAATCTTTGTTATTCCTTTTTGAAGATTCTGCTCCTCCCTAGTCAGAATTTTTTCTTGTGATGTTTAGACAGAGCTAGGTTTTCCCCGGGGAAGATTTTTGGCTTGTAAACAGTGTTGAAGAGTCCATGATTCCCTGAGCTTCCCTTCTTTCCTCTATTTTATTTCCTCCTGGTAGAAAGGTAAACTTCACTATTTTATTCTCATTTTTTCATGCATTCCTCCCTGGATAAATTTTAAATTTTTGAATCTTTTTGAACCATATTTGATGGATTCTAGATCAGTTGCCCACAACCTCCACTTGAGTCTTTTTCAAGAACTTGCCATGTTGCAATAGGTAGCTGCTAAGTTTTCCTTTCTCATTTTTTAAGGTCAAATTGCTAGATGGTTGAGAATACAGTAAGCAGACAGCTGGTGGAAGATTAAGGGCAAATTGTAATGTTTCTACAAAAGGCTGACTGTGGCTAATTTTACATGTTATAAAATTTGTATGTAAGAGCTGACTTCATCTTGCTCTTTCTTCCAGGTCATTCTCCATTACACTTCATCATGGTATTATATTTTCTCTGTAATTCATATATTTTCATCTGATTTCTTGGGTACAGATCTAATTCCCTGCTCATTTGTGATTTAAAGCCATATTTCAGATTAATAGTGATTGTGAACAGTCTTGAGGTCCTATAAAATAGAGGGAGAGCCTCATTTTCCTAAATACCTTTCTCCTGGATTTGTCAAGGTATGAGTTGAAAGCTCTTTTAAAAATGACAGGTTTTATGCTTCCCCCCTACTCCCAAGTATTTTCTAGTCAGTGATGTGGATGTATAACAAACCTCTATGTTTTATCCATTATAAGACCAGTTCTCTATACTGTGTTTAATTTGTGGATGGTTTAACTTATATAGGGGGAAAAGGAGCAAGCTTTGTTGAATGGCATACGTGCTGCTTTTCAAATAGTTTTCACATCCACTACAAAGAGAGAAAAGGATATGGAAACTATTCTGCAAAATTGCTTGTTTGAAGATCTCTAAGAATAAAATTACTCCGTTTTCTACTGAGAGTTCTGCACTGGAAGACAAGAAGAGTAGTTGTGTTCAGTTTGGTTCCTTCCGTAGGCTCAAGAGACTGCTTCTAATGAATGACGGATGGTTTCACTCTCCAAGGGCCATTGACCTCTCCCTTTCATGCTATAACTTAAATTTTTGATAATTCTTATAAAACGTGGTGTCTGGAGTAGAGTCTGGTTTCCGCAGGCACAAACGGTTGGGACACTGATACTCATCCAGAAATGCAGAGAAGCAAAGTGGAATGGATTCTTCTGAGATTTCTATTTCAGGAAACAAAGGAGGATTTTAATGATGAAAAGGTGATGAAGACAGAATCATTCTTGCCTGTTATGTATTCCCTAAGTTAATTTGTCTCACCATTATTTCTGCTTTTGAGGCCTAAAGAAACTCCATATAAACAATGGATTGCATCCAGAATGGGTTCCATGGATGGAGGGGATTCAGCAGAGCCTCACTCCTGGAGGAAGGAGACAGGGTAGTGGTTTTGCTGATATTTTCCTTCATTCTGGAGCTGCCACCTCATCACTTTACACAGTCTTCTGGTGGCTCACGCAGCTCTTCAGAGCAGTTCGTGGGAAGCAGAAGGAGATGCAGGAGAGAGGGAACCAACAACAAAAGACTTCCCGTGGAAGTTTGTGGACTTCTGCTCAATGCATGTTTTAATGATTGTCATTTGATTGACTATTTTGTGTATGGTAATAAAAAGTTGCGATAAAATTCTCATAATCATAAACTGTCAAAACCTCTTAGAGGAAGAGTATAGCACTCCAGATGTTGCAGGTCTGTAACTCCCACCAGCACTATCCAGCATAGCCAATGCTGAGGAATACTAGGAGTTGCAGTTTGACGATCTCTGGAAGGTCTGCATGAGTCCCTTGTCCATCTCTGCCCAGATTTTGCTGTAAGAAGTTAGGGAGTAGTGTTAGTCTGCTGCAATGACAACAAAGCTCCTGTTTGTACTTCCTACCTTACAGTTCTCTCTGACCACCCAGATATAATCCTCTACCTACAAGAATTCATCAACAGATTCAATCGATGTTTGTTTAACAGAAACAAAGGCTTTCTATCTCACTGTTTAAGGTACTCTTTTGTGAAAATATGCTTGCATTGCCACCCAACTACTGTTAGTTAAAATAATGGCCATTTGCTTTTTACATTTCAATTCCCTTTCATCTCTCTCACAGACAGCCTTACCCAGTCACCCAAGCTTGTGTATAATAATTTGCCAGAAAAGGCAGCATGCCATGTTATATCTAGTCCAGGCAGAGTCAAACAAATTGAACTTATGGAGCACAGGCTACTGTAGCAGTCTGGCAGAGGCCTAATAGGCTTATCTTATTTACTAAAGAACCAGAACGCAACTGCCTGGAGAAATACTCTTTCCTGGAGTTCTGTTTAGGTTCTCTTAAAGGTATCTAATACATTAAAATCTGTTAATGTAGAAACTTTGCCTTTATTTATTTTAATCTGTTATTAATATAATGTTAAAGGCAAAGTTTCTACATTAACAGAATAGTAAAACAGATTAATCTACTTTTCTCACATGAATTTGACAAACTGGGCTGAGGTACTCAAAAATGTATGCTAAATAAATTTTTTAGCATCTAGCCACAAGGCTCTGCAGATTTTGTTGATGTCTGTTGGTAATGTATTTATTCATATGTGAATATTGTTCTTTCCAGAAATGAAAAAGTTACTTTGTGGGACTACATGCTGATTGAGAGATTATGGGAATTGTAGTTCAAAAAAATCAGTTGCCAGGCTTTGGTTTCTACTAGGTAAAACTTTCTCTATAAACATTTGATATCAGATTTATATGTAAAAGGAAACTGACAAGTTGCTCATAGATATGTTTTGTACCTTTTTGGTTGAAGTGCTCTCTAACAAGTGCCTGATGTGCAGGTTTTCCTGCGTGAAGCCTGGACCTGGGTCTTTTTCACCCCATGTGCATCAAGCATCTTGCTGGTGTCCTATCACACATCTTTGCAATTTAGTAAAGGGGTTTCTTTGATAGGTATGTATACATAGGTACATAATATAATAGTTCATACAGTTCATACAGTAACATAATAGTTCATACAGGATTCAGATGAAAGATTTTTTTTAAAGAATACTCTTTAAACACACAGATCCAAGTGACTACTTAGTGTTACTATACCCTACCACCCCTTCATAAACTGGTCTTACTAAAGACCAGAGAACATGATTGGGATTATGCTGGCTGGAGAATGAATTCAGGGTTATGCTGGCTGGACATGTGTTCGGGGTCATGAAAGTTCGGATAGGATTATGCGGAAAACCTGAAGCTAATGGGTTTGTGCTAATCCTTTCACCGCTTCGGGCTCTTGGCATTTTTGAGTACAATGAAAGCAATGAAAAATGGAACTGCCCAAATTGGAGATCATTCAGAAATCATCCCTCAATCTCATCCAACAGAGATCTTCCCTATACACCCTACCTGAGGAACATTGTCATGCATGCCATCAATGTTTTGTCACTCCAAAGTTAAACAATCAGCCCATTCTGGGCCCCTTTGTCAAGTCCATGGGAGAGCCATTACGGCTTTGTCAACACACCCCTTCAGGGTGTGAAATCTACGATATAAAAGTTAATGTTTGTCTGTGAGTTTGTGAGTTTGTCTGTGTCAGGCAGGCAAAGACCTCATATGATTGGCTGAGTGAGGCAAGAAGACCTCATAGGATTGGCTGCCTGTGAAGATTCTATGGAATCCTGGGGTTGGCAGTTCAGGGAGGGGCCTTTAGAATTCTCAGCCAGAGAGCTCTTGGGCCTCAGGCTGGTTGCCGTGGAGATGAGGCCTACCATCGATAAGGATGCTAGAAAACACTTGGGAGGCATATGTGAGAAAAATTAAAGTGACATACACAACATAGTTACAAGGTCTTCTTGCCTCACACACTAGATTGTATAGGTTCCTTATGTGAGGAATTTTAAAGCTGAAATTCAAAACAAAAAAATGCTTCCAGAAAAACATAAAGCCATTGCACAAATTTAACAGAAAGCAAAAAAAAATAAAAAAAATAAAAAAAAATAAAAAGCCAGTACATCAGCGTCGCCAGAGAACAATGATTGGAATGGGGGCTATGGGGAACAGTTACAGGTAATGGAATAGGCCAGTTGCTATGGAGACAATGCCTAGCAGCAAGGAGGAGGATAGTGTATTCCCGCAGGAATCCAATCTGTATGTTAACAACTATGAATACAGATTGGATTGAGGAATATGGGGATAAGTTACAGGTACTGGAAAAGGCAGGTTGCTATGGAGACGAGGCCTAGCAAGCAAGGAGGAAGATAGTGTATTCCTGCAGGAACCCAACCTCTGTATGTTAACAACTCTGAATGCTGATTGGATTGGAGAATATAGGGAAAAGTTACAGGTACTGGAAAAGGCCGGTTGCTGTGAAGACAAGGCCTAGCAGCATGGAGGAGAACAGTGTATTCCTTCAGGAACCCAAACTGTATATGTACCGTAAATAACTCTGAATACAGATTGCATTGGGAAATATGGGGAAAAGTTAGAGGTACTGAAGAAGACAGTTGGGTGAGTTCTCAAGAGGAAAATAAAAGCCTGGGCAACGCCGGGTAAATATGCTAGTACGATATAAAAACCCTAACTTCAACGCCCAGTCAATTAAACATTTGGATTTGAGTGAGTTGTTGTGTGCCTTCAAGCTGATTTTAGGCAATGTAAGGCCCCGCTTTGGGGGTCTCTGATATTAGTATGGTTTGGATGGGCACCATACCTAATTGGCATCATATGTAGTTGGCAACACACTTTAATTGGCACTAATATCAAATTCAAGCCTGAGAGGTGACGGAGAGGTCAAACCGAGCAAGGGAAAGAATTTGACTGTAAATGTGAGAAGGATAGTCAACTCAAAACTTCCTCCAGGTAAGACTGAGGCCCTTTTCGCATGGCATTTGTCATGTGAAATCATAGAATCATAGAATCATAGAAATGTAGAGTTGGAAGAGACCGCACGGGCCATCCAGTCCAACCCCCTGCCATGCAGGAACACCCTCAAAGCACTCCCGACAGATGGCCATCCAGCCTCTGCTTAAAAACCTCCAAGGAAGGAGACTCCACTACACTCTGAGGCAGCACATTCCACTGCCGGACAGCCCTGACTGTCAGGAAGTTCTTCCTGAGGTTCAGGTGGAATCTCCTTTCCTGCAGCTTGAATCCATTGCTCCTTGTCCTGGTCTCTGGAGCAGCAGAAAACAAGCCCACTCCCTCCTCTACATGGCAAGGGCCTCTGGAGCTTCACGCGATTGCGACGAGCGTTCCACATGACATCCTCGCAATCACGCGATGCTGCCGGGGCCAGCAGGCGCCGATCGCACAATATATCATTTTCAGCTTTTGGCTGAAAATGATGTGAGATCGCGCATCACTCCAGGGCCCCACACGCACTTACTTTCCATGCAGAGCCTCCAGAGCTGCGGCCCTCGTGCTTCCTCCTCCAGCGCAGCCTGGGAAAATACCCGGTTGTGCTGCAGAAAGAAGAGGCAGAGCCCTCATGTTGCCTGCCAGCTGGCAGGCAGCTGCTGCAGAGATGGAGCAGAGGGGACACAAGTACCTCACGGAAGAGGCTGCTTGCATGATCCCCCTGTGACTGCACCGCACGCAGGTGATCTGCGGAAAAGGCCTGACTCATTTCTCAGGCAACTGCACACCATTCCTGTGGATAATAGGCTGAAGTAGAAGCTGGAATTTTTCAGGGAATCCAACTGTGAGGAGCCCACCAGGACACTGATTGACAGATATCCATCCCTTGTACATCTGGATTCTTTCCTCTTTCCTCACAGCACCCACAATAGACAGCTATTACAATCAAGCACTAAGCCCATCAACAGGCAAAAGACTCATTGTCCACAACAGGTTCCCTTTGTCTTGCATCTGGAACCTTCACTGCCACAGGCTATTTTCAGGGTACAAATACCCCTGATTTCAGGATGCCCAGTGCAGTCTCTCAAAGGTCTACCCGTCACTCTGTCCATCTGGCTCCTGAATGAGAACTGTCCTTAGGTCATATCTAAGCCAAAACACATTTCTGCTCTTCACTACCCTTCCAGACTGGAAATTATAAATCCTCCCAAACCCCTCAGCCTCTCTATAATTTTTCCTCCCTTTCTCTTTCAGTTAGCTCTTGTGTGAATGTGTGATTGTGTGTATCTTGTGTGCATGCACGAGTGAATTCCCCTCAACAAAACACATTTTTAGTTTACTTCTGAACCTCTGGTTGGTTCTTTTCCTATGTGTGCCCATAAACACTGGTAGGAAAGATCTCGCTAAGTTGCTCCCCTCTCACAGCCTTCTGATTTTGAGCTAATTAATTCCCCATTTTTTTCAAGGAGGTATTTGGCATTGCCGAATGGCCCTTGTGGCACCTATGTTTTGGGGTAACAGCAAGAGATTGTGACTTGTCCAAGGTCATCCAGTGGGTTTCCATGGATTTGAATTTTGGTCTTTTAGAGTCTTCAAAATTCAAGCCACTACACCACAATGAGTAACCCCAGGGAAATAATCTCCTCACATGACATTCTGCAGCTGGCAAATAATTCCTTAAGGATCATGCTCATAGGGAAAATCAGCTCAAAATTCTACTCTTTTGTTAGTCAAAATAAGCTGTAATCTCTCATACCCCAACCAGGTCAGCCTTAAATCAGCAACAATGTACAAGATCTTAAGGAAGTACAAGGTTGTCAGAGGTGCAAACTTGGGGAGTATAGACAAAGCTGAAGGGTTTTCTTACTTAAAATAATTAGACAGAGTGTGATAACCTTTTCTGCCTAAAATCCTGGTTCTGACCCAGAGGACATTGCTTAGTTTGTTCTCCTCTGAAATCTCTGTCTCTTTGCATTGCTCCAAGCAGAATTATATTGCTGTTCAGGAACATCCTGCAAGACTAAGGTAATCTCTAATTCCTAAATCTGTTTTTCAGGGAGCGTTTTCTCTATGCAATGACAGCTCCCCCAGTTATTCTTTCTTTGGTGTATATATGCATAGTTTAGGGAAACAATCCTATCCCTCTCTGTGCACTCTCTCTTTCTTTCTCTCTCTTCTCTTCTTATTAAAAACTTTGTTGTTGTGTGCCTTCAAGTTGTTTCTGACCTATGGCGAACTTAAGGTGAACCTCTCATGGGGTTTTCTTGGCAATATTTGTTCAGCGGGGGCTTGTGATTGCCTTCTACTGCAAAACTCAAATTCCTTTGCTCTAATCCCACCACCTCTTCAGTCTGAATCCACCTTGAAATAATTACTTATCAAGTTTGGGGACATGGGCAAGCACAGAACAAAAGGACAGCACAAACTGATGTCTCGGTAAACCATGTGCCCTGTAAAGCCCAAAACAAGATGATTTTCTAAAAATACCTCCAGAAATAAACAGAAAATTGTGAAGGAATGAAAAGAACTGTGTAAGGCCACAACTCTAAAATCCTTGAAATCTATTTCAAAGTAAGAATTCATACAAGATCTCTACGTTACTCTGATTTCTGGGGTCCCTTGGGGGACACCTCAATGTGTTCCACGTGATGGGGAATGGAAACTAGCCAGACCACGAGCAATAGCAATGCGAGAGGCAGGGTAACCTATCGGGGTCTTTTTAGCCAGTTTTTACGGGGTCAGGCCAAGCCAGAAACCAAACAAAAAATGTCCAATAAATGATTTTATTGAATGAAAGTCTCATGCGCCAACGCAATCACTCACACACCCAGACCTATTAAGAAGCAAAAGAGAGGAAACTGGATAGGGGAATATTGACGGGGTTGTAGCTGGGGTAATACTGTACCTTTTCCTGAAGTCCTTGGTCTGGGAAAAACAGCGGAGAAGTGGGGCTCAGCATGGAGAGGGCTGAGGGGATTACTCAATGGACAGAGAAACAGTCTGCTGGGATGACCGGGAGTGATCCAAAGAAACTCTCAAAAACTGGGACTATTTGTAGGGGAAAAGGCTAATCCTTTCCCGGGAAGAACAATGGGTGTTGCAACGGAAAAGAAGCTCCACGATAGTAACTTCCTTCCCCAGATACAAAAAAAGCTGGGGTGGTGTTCAAATTCACAGTACAAAGAGCAATATGCAAACAATTCAGAAAAATAATAGTGATCAGCTGGAAATCAATACAAGTATGAGAAAAGTTCAACTTAGGCAAGCCTAACAAACCTGTGAGTCCTGAGTTCAAATCCTACCACAATCAGTCTATATTTCTACCACATTTCTACCAATCTTGTAAAGTCACACTAAAAATACATGAAAAGGAAACAAAGAGAGACAGAAAGCAGAACATCACACATGCATTACACTCACACACAGAGTTTACAAAAATTGAAGCAGGGATTACTAAAAGTATACATCATATGCATATATAACAACAATTAAAGACAAATAATCAGCAATCAAAGAAAATGATATGGCTATCAAGAATTTGAATGAAGGCAGTAGTTCAATTGAATGGCAGCAGTTACAGAATGAGAGTTCCAATACATTAGGTGGTTCATGAAAAACAGTTTTGTTGTTGTTGTTGTTTGTTGTTTTTCAGATTTGTATAAATGGAGTGAGGAATTCATACACACCCAGTGTCTAAAAAGTCAGTGTGGTTGATTGAGAAAGCTTCTGCAATAAAAGCTGGAAAAAAAAGTCCAGTTTTATGAAATATACTGCATAGCCTATCAGGCTTTTCAGTGCACAGTACACAGAGTTCAATGTCTTTGAGTAGAAGGTGTATCTTCTTTCCTGAAGTCTTTGAGAGAGAATCTATTCAGGAAGGTGGCTCGAAAGTTTTCCACACACACACCCCCCGTATCAAAAGAGTAGTCAGGATGCTTTGGGGTACAAAAAGCAGAACCCTATGTTCAATAGTGAGTGTTTGGATCAGTTGGCTGTCAGTCTCGACATACAGAATAATCAGCTGCCATCAGAGGGTTGAATAGATTAGGATACCTGCATCAAAAAGAAAATTCAAGGACTTCCGGCCACATGGCGCTTGCGAGAGGCTGTCCGGAGTAGCGCTGCGCAACTCTGAACTGCCACCCAAAGGTTTCCAGCTGGATTGGGGCCATCAAATTCCAGCTAGCTATCCCCTTGGTAAGGGGGATGCGGAAGAGGTCTGAAGGGGATCCAAATTCCAGCACCAAGCCCTCCCCGAAGGGGGAGAGTGGAGGAGCTGTGCAGGAACGCAGGACCACGACGGGACCTTCTGGATCGCCGTTTTAGCGGCACAAGCGCCGCCGCCGCCTTTTAACCAAGAGCGCAAGGTAAGATAGCAAGTAACAGCCCGATTTGGATTACAATTTAACTTAAAACACAAGAGGTATGTACCTGTTTCAGTGAATATAAACTGCAGCTTGGAGGAGACCCTGGTGGCAGGAAGCAGAAACGTAATGGCGGATTTCTTAAAGCCACAGAGACCAGAGTGGTGAGTTTGAATAAACTTCAATTTTCCTGTATTTCTCTTGGTGGATTATCGAGATTTAACTAAACTGGGCTTGGATTTAGACTTGGAGTAAACTGGAGTTGGATCCAATTGGCAAGAACTTGTTAATGGTTTTAAAGTGACTGAAGACACTGAACTTATAAATTGCTGCATGGAGACGAAGGGGATTTAACAGTGCTGCTCTTTTCTGGGCTTTTTTTCTCTCTCATCTGCATTTTACATACATGGAATTTCTTTTCTTCCTAACTGTTTGGAGTGGAGTGGACTCTTTTTTGGTGCTGGGGAAAATTGGGTTTTTTTATTTTTTTGTGTGTTTGTGGGACTTGGCAAGCCGCAGGACAAAGTGAGTTCTCTTTTTCCCTTTGTTCCTATTTGCTCCTCTTTGGTATTTTTATAAACTTTTGCAAATGGATTAATGAACTTGGCACCGAGACTTTGATTTGGAACTTTTAAATGGATAAAGAAGTTAAATGAAATAAAAGCAGAAATTAAGGACTTTGATTGTAACACTTTGAGTGTTTGAACTTTAAGGAACTTTATTTCAAGGAACTGATTTCGGGAACTTTATGAGCTTCTAAAATTATTTTATTGGACTTTGTTTTAAAAGGACATCTATCTTCATTTATTTACTTCATATAGTGCACCTGGTATTAGACCCTGTTGATCTGACTCTTAAAAATGAAGCCTTCTTCACCTTGAAAAACAGTGAGAACTGAAAACTCCCCACCCACACAGATAGCGACGGGGAGCTGCATTCTTTATCCAAAGTCGTAGCTGCAGAGCTGGAAAAAGAGTGAACTGTAGAGGATTGGGTAAATAAGTTGAGGGGAAATCTGGAGTGGTTGAAGCCTCAGTGGTTAAAGTAGAACTAAGATTCTTCATGGTTTACTATGTAAATAATATTGTGTGAATTCATCTAAAAAGTGGAGAATTATACTCTGTATTATTATATTTTCTATTATTAAGACACATTATTGAATATTATTATAACATAATTAAGATTTCATTTATACATATAGTATTATACTGCAATTAAGATTTCATTTGTTTATATAAGTTTATGATGTTTAGAGCATATTAAGACAATTCATTGGACTACAAAATAACAGGTCTCAAGATAATTGGTGCCAGGATCATTGAGTTCTTTGATTATTGAATTAATTAAGATAACAGAGAAGAGCGGAAGGAATAACAGGTAGAAGAGAAAAATTTATTCTTTAAGAAAGTTAATGGATACAAGCAGTAACAATGACTACCCAGCCAGCAAGAAGGACATCCACGGATACATCCCAGAAGCCACAAGACCTAATGTTACAAATGATGGAAGAATTGAGGAATATTAGAGAAGATATCAGGAAGACAGAGACAGACATAAGACAAGACTTAAAAGAAACAAGAAAAGAGATGAGAACAGATATGAAACATGAAATTGAAAAGTTGGGAAAGAAGCTGGAAACTTTAACAAAGGATGTTTCAAACATAAAGGTAGAGACAAAAGAAATAAAAGAACAGGTCATACAAGTACAAACTGAAATGGCTGAAGTAAAAGGGAAACAGCGGGAAGAAGATATTCAAATTACGCAACAAGAGTTACGATATTGAGAAAGATGTCTTCGTTTTCAGGGCGTCCCTGAAACTAGTACGGAAAATTTATATGAGAAAATGCTACTGGCTTTGGCTGAATTTCTAGACATTGAAGAAGACAGAATGGAAATGTGCATCGATAGGATGTTTAGAGTATCCTCAAGGACAGTGAGAGAAAGAAAGCTTCCAAGAGATATTATAATAACTTTCACTAGACCGCTACAAGAGACAAAATCTTACAACGGAGCTACAAAGGAACATTCAAGATTGAAGAAAAAGACATCAGAATTTTTAAAGACATACCATTTCAAATACTCAAGAAGAGACAAGATTATAAACCTTTGGCAAACCTTTTGATGAAGCTTCAGATAAACTACAGGTGGGAGAAGACTGAGGGCATTTCTTTTTCCTACAAACAACAGCGTTACAGAATAAATACAGTGCATAAAGCTAAAGGAATGATGGAAAGATTGAAGAAAGATCTTCAGAAAACATCAACAGAAGGAAGGGAAGAAGAACAGCGGTTGCAAGAGGAAGGAAATGAGGAAAGGATACAGATCCAGTCAGAGGAGAGTGAAGGCATGGTAGGACAGACACAGAACCCAGAGCAAGAAATAGAAGAGGAAGGAGAACTTCCGGGAGAAGGCATTCAAGATTAATTGAATCAGATTACATAAATTAATAAACAAAACAGCAAAATGGGGCTCAAAATATACTCTTGGAATATAAAAGGATTTAACTCGGAATATAAGAGAAGACAGATATTTCATCATCTGGAGAAACAAAAATTGGATATACTTGTCTACAAGAAGTACGGATTAGAACCCAAGACATGAAGTTTGTTCGGAATCCGAAATTAGGTAGCTGTTTTGCTGCAACAACTGATCAGAAAAAAAGGGGAGTATTGATATATGTTAATACAAAATATGGTACACAGCAAAAATTCTGTGATAAAAATGGAAGATATTTGGCGGTGGAAGTTGATACATTGCAAGATAAGATGTAAATAGTGGGAATATATGCACCAAATGGCGCTAAAGGAGAATTCTTCCCCAAAATTAATATGGAAATACAGAAATACTTACAGGAAACTGGAAATGCTAATGTGATAGCTCTTGGGGACTTTAACGGAGTCATAAATCCTACATTGGACAGATCAGTACAGAAGTTGGTGCCCAGAAACAATGGAAAATTACCTAAATTTTTTTTCCAGATGATGGACGATCAAGATCTTTATGATGAATGGAGATATAAAAATGGACAATTGGATGGCTACACATTCTACTCGGATAGACACAAAACTATGTCTAGAATTGATATGATATTGATATCAAAAGACCTGTTATTGAAGACATTGGAAATGGACATTCTCCCCAATCTATGTTCAGCTCATAATCCTATACAAGTGACACTCAGAGTTATGACTAGAGAGAGAACATGGAAGTTTAATGAAGACATATTCAAGAAGGAAAAATATATTAAACAAGCAAAAATAGAGATAAATAACTATTTCAAGGAAAATGTGACACCAGAATTACCAATGAAGACAATTTGGGATGCAAGTAAAGCCGTGATGAGAGGAAAACTAATAAGGTGGTCAGCTGAAATAAGAAAAGAAAGGAAACGAGTTGAGGAAACGATATTGGAAAAGATGAGAAAGCTGGAGAAACAGTTGAGGGAAAACCCAGTGGATACCAATATAAGACAGAAGTTGAAGGTTTGTTAAGCTGAACTTAACCAACTAAATTTGGGGGAAATAGAACACCAAATGCGCAGGGCGAAACATACCTACTTTGAACAGGCTAACAAACCATCTAAACTCTTGGCAAACTTACTTCGTAAAAGAAGACTAAGAAATACAATAACGGAAATTAGAATTGGGGAAAGAAAAACTACAAAGCAAGAGGGAGATAAAACGGACTTTTTTCAATTTCTATGTAAAGTTGTTGAGTAATATCTCCTCAATTAAAAATCAGAGGGAAATTGAAGATTACTTAGAAAAAAATAATAAAATGAGATTTACAGAAGAACAAAAAATGGTATTAAACAAACCAATATCGATGATGGAGATAGTAGAAGCTATCAGAAACATGAAAAATGGTAAATCTCCTGGACCTGACGGCTTTACAGCAGAATACTACAAAACTTTGGAACATGAACTCTCAATTCCATTACAAAAGACAATGAATGAGATAAGAAAAGAAGGTATACCAAATACATGGAAGGAAGCTAACGTAGTTTTAATACCTAAAGAAGGAAGAGGCTTAACCGATGTCAGGAATTACAGGCCTATCTCACTTTTAAATACAGACTACAAGATATTTGCTGCTATTTTAGCTGAGAGACTTAAAAAGGTTCTTCAAGATAACATACATGAAGACCAGAATGGATTTCTACCGAAGAGAACAATGCGAGATAACATCAGGACAGTATTAAATATAATCGAATACTATGAAAGACATAATGAAAAGAAATTAGCTATGGTGTTTGTCGACGTGGAAAAGGCTTTTGATATGGTCAATTGGGCATTTATGAAGACGGTTATTAAACAGGCACAAGCAGGAGAAAAATTCATTTCTTGGATTGAAGCAATTTATAGTCAGCAAACAGCGAGACTGATTATTAATGGAGAGAGAACAAAACAGATTGAACTTCATAGAGGAACAAGACAGGGCTGTCCGTTGTCACCTTTGTTATTTATAATGACATTGGAAATTCTTAATAATATCATACGGGAAGAAATTACCGTAAGAGGAGTTCAGATAAAGAAATATCAGTATAAGCTTAAAGCATTTGCGGACGACCTGGTTTTGTTTCTAGAGGATCCTCTCAGCAGTATACAAGGATTGATGAATATTATTCAAGAATATGGAGAATACTCAGGATTTAAGATAAACAAGGATAAGACAGTGTTTATAACAAAAAACATGAGAGATAAAGAAGATATGGAGTTCAAACAGATAACGGGATTTAATAAAGGACAGAAAGCAAAATACTTGGGAGTTTGGATTTCCAAGAGAAACAATGAGCTTTTTCAAAACAACTATGAGAAAAAATAGAAAGAGATATCTAAAGACTTAGAGAAATGGACTCAAATGCGATTATCTATGCTGGGAAGAATGTCTGTTACAAAAGTTAATGTACTACCAAAGATGAATTATCTTTTTCAAAATATTCCTACAATTACAAATGCTAAGCCTTTCATACAATGGAAGAGAGATATAACTAATTTTATATGGCAAGGCAAAAAACCAATAATAAAATGGAAAGTCTTGACTGACATATCAAGAAGAGGAGGCTTTGGATTACCGGACTTACAAGTATACTTTAAGGCTGCGGCATTCACTTGGATAAAGGACTGGATGGATTTACAAAATATGAGAATGCTGGCTTTAGAGGGAGCAGATTTAAGGATGGGGTGGCATGCCTATATGTTCTATGGAAAAGCGACAATTGATAAAGATTTTATGCATCACTTTGTAAGGAAATCATTATATAAAATATGGAATGATTATAAGAATAAGAACATTAGACAGCTACCCACTTGGGTCTCCCCTCAAGAAGCTTTTTTTGGAAGATGGTCAGATACAGAAAAATGGTTGCGATATGAAGATATATTGGAGAAAACAAATATGAATACAAATACAAATGTTTTTAAGATGAAATCAAGAGAGAAATTGGAAATTGAAGGTATAAAGTTAAGCTGGTTTCCCTACAGACAATTATCAGAAAGATTTCAGTTGGACGTGAAAATTCAAGGAATAGAACAGAAAGAACAAGAGAATCTGTTGAAGCTTTTATGAGAAAATCCACCTCATTTACTTTCACATTTATATCAAGAGATATTACAACAACAATGTGAGGAGGAGACAATTAAAATAGCAATGACATAATGGGCACAGAACATTGGACATCCAATTCAGTTGGAATGGTGGGAACAAAGTTGGCAATGAACAAAGAGGTTCACAGTAGCTCAGAACCTTAAAGAAAACTACTATAAGTTATTTCATAGATGGTACATGACACCCGAAAAATTAAAGACAATTTATAAGACGGGTACAGGTCAATGCTGGAAGTGTCAAAAGACTGCAGGCACACTATTTCATATGCGGTGGACATGTTCTAAAGCAAAAATGTATTGGAATGAAATTCATAAGATAATATGTGGTGTATTGCAGGTTCAAATTGATAAGACTCCTGAAATGTACTTGTTAAATATGACACATATGTTAGAGGGAACTGCGGTAAAGAAATATTGGAGAATAATACTGTATATGGTCTCGACTGCCCATATTGAATTTGCAAGGCTTTGGAAAAGTGATATAATACCAACGACAGAACAATGGTGGGCAACGTTTGTTGAAAATAGAAATGCAGATATTGTTTCACAGAGATTAAAAGGGAAATCAGATGATGATATCTATAAAGAATGGCAGATGATTTCGGAAGCGAGAGGGGTCTTGACAGGGAATAATACATAATTCATGGTATTAAACGTTCTTACAAGATAAAATTCAGAGAAATATCATGGAACAAGTAAAGTTGAGTAGAAAAATAGGAACTAACGAATTAAGTAGATAATACTAACAATTTATTGTGATGCATTGATAACAGTTCAATGGAATGATAAAGATTGTAATCTAGAGAGGAAGGAAGACAGTTGTAATACGACAATTAAGAATACAATGATAATTGTTTGTTTTATATGTTGGAACTTTAATAAAATTACTTAAAGAAAAAAAAAAGAAAAGAAAATTCAAGAGAAAGGTTAATAGAAAATCCCACCCAGCGAGGCTGGGGGGCCCATGCCATGCATCAGGGCTGGCAGCTTTAGCAAGTTGTTGATAGGTCCCTGGTAAGGCAAAAGAAGAGAAACAAAACAAAACAAAACAAAAACAATGGTGGGGGTGTGATTTAGAACAACTGGCCAGCCTAGGTAAATGACGGAGAGAACATCAAGTAGCAGTTCTTGACAGAGTGCTTCTGCACCATCTCTGCAATGTAGACCACTGGCACAATTTGGAATGCCAAAATTAAAATCACATAAGAGAGAAGGATTGATCATATGAGAGGCTATTGCTGTCTTTTGTACTGGTTTGCAAAAATGGTGTTACAGGCTGATTTCGATATCAGTTTTGATATTTTGATTTGATTTTTATATCAATGAGTTCAAGATGCTCCTTCATGGAGGCTCGAACTCCAAACCAAAACGGCCTTTGGTCTCCTTGATACAGACCAGATCCTATGGGATGACTTTTCAGACAGGATCAGGAAGATGGCAGACTTGCTTAGAGAGACAGGAGCCCTCAGGAACACCAACGTCCCCTGGATGAATGCTGAACCCAGGTCTTGGGAACCTGTTCAGTTAGTGACCTACAGCACCACCACCCCTGCTCCCCCCAGTATAGGAAGGCAGGCAACACAGGAAACTTGGCACCTTGTGGAAAGAGAGATGAGTGCACTGGCAACAGTATGGGCAACAAGGGCTGGAGAAGCAATGTGATGACTCCCTCCCTGGTCCAGGCCATGGCTGAGGCAAAGCTCCATCACCCCCTTGCACTGGCAGGACCCTGAGAGCCCAAACCAGACCCCACAGAAAGACAACAGTTGGAAGGATGTGATTCTCACCAAGCTGTTTATAGTGAGGCAAGGAGGCATGTCTGAGAGCTGTTGAAGCAAACAGGCACCAACTGTTCCCCAGTTCCACATGAAGCCAATCACAGAGTTGATTGATGCACTCCTGAAGCTGCAGGGCTGTCCTGTTAGAAACACACAGAAGGTTGATGCAATCCTACTGAGCACTACTCTGAACACAGGCTTCATATGTTAGGGACACCCACAGTCCATGGTGTTTCCCCAAGGAGTCATAGCTTACTTGGAGCCTGACATATGGGGAAGGCCAATGGTCAAAGTGGGCATTGGGACCTTATGGACAAAATCCCCTTCTAAGCTCCCAGTAGACACCGGAGCAACTCAAAATGTCTTTCATCCCAACCTAGCCATGAATGCGAAGCCCATCTCCAAGATCACAATGGTTTCCAGGTATGGAGGAGGCTCACATCAGGCTTGGGTACAGGAAGAAACTCCCACTGGCATAGACAAAGAGCAGAACAACGTCAGTGCATGCAAAAGCCAGGGAGAGGATACTTAATGAAGATCTGAGTCAGAGAGGACTGTGTGAGAGAATATATGGTATTTTCAGTGTTAAAAATATTACATCTTTGTTATGTTTAGCTTCTGTAAATAAATAAATGGCAGCAGATGGAAACACCATGGCAGCTCCATGTAGCAAGCCTACATCAACAAAGAAGAAGGATTCAAAGAAGAGAGGATATGACATAGGATTATGGGGCACATAGGCTGGAGTTTCCGTAGTAACTGGCAAAATGGATGCCATCAGGGGATACCAAGTTAAATATATTTTGGTTGTTTATTTATCCCAAGAGAAAGGTGAGACATAAATAAAATAATTAAAACAGGGTCTAGGAAGTAGTAGGAGAATATTGAGAGCCAGCATTGTTTGAGCATAGAACTATGACCCTGGAGACCAGAGTTCAAACCCACTGGGTGAACTTGGGTGCATCACACACTCTCAGCCCCAGAAAACCCTGTGATAGTTTTGCCTTAGGGCTGCCATAATTCAGAAACAACCTGAAGACACACAACACCAAGGATAACATTGGGTGTTCTTGAAACTGGTTAGGTCGATGGACGTGGCGGTAGACTAGCAATTTAGGTGGGAAACTTCTTGGAATGGCAAACAGATATAAGTGGGTTTTTTTTAAAAAAAAAGAACTTTCTTAAAAGTACATTAAACACAGGAATCTGAAGGCAATTTTAAATATTTTTAGAAAATAAAAGACAAGGGTGTGTCTCGCAAACAGGGTTTAAACATCTCCCTCAATCATTCCTCATTCCCACTCTTCGTATTTACTATATGCATATATAGTGTATGCTTAGAAAGATTTGCTGTGCCCCAGCTTCCTAAATTCAGCTGAGATAGTTTGCATGTTATGGAAGTTATTTACTCGCTATGCAAATCATATGGTGGGTTTGGAAAGTCCAGCTCTGTCTACCTCCATATGTCACTTTGTGCTAATAGGTGATTTGCTTTGCCAGCCCCAAAAACCTCTGAGAGTGGGGATGGGCAGAAGTTCCAACACGCTGGAATTCATCTGTCATTATCTCCTGCCAGAATGGCCAATAGTGTGGGACTTTAGAAGGTTAAATCTAAAACATCTGGAGATCTACCATTTGCCCAACCAGTCATACAGCATAAATCTCATACCACAACAGAAAAATTAGTCATATTTCTACTTGGAACAGAATCAGTTCCTTCTGCAAACAACTGAGGAAGTCAGATCCAGTTATTTTTTCTATAATAGCATTAGCCTGATACAGCATACAATTGCCAACTGGCCAGGCAAACATAAATCTTAAAATGGGGTTTCTCTTGAATATTTAACTGTATACAAAATGGAGGCATTTACAGGTGAAGGGTTTCATGGCATTAATCACCTCTATTAAAGTACAGGACAGAAGCTAAAAACACCTGTAATTCCTCTACAAAATTTCATCATTTTTCAACAATTTTAAACATAGTCAAGCTTGTCTTGTGTAAAATATGGTGCCCCTAAACATTAGAGATTTTTGTTAATCTTCCTCTGTTTAGGAAAAAAAAAATCAGATGCTGTAATAGCCAAAGTTAAAACAGAAACAAAAACAAAAACAAAACTGGCCCTCCAGACCAAGAACAGTTTTGTGAGGTTTCCACAGTGTTTTTTGGCAGTGCTGCAAATTAGCTTTTAGAGCCCTGGTGGTCCAGTGGTTAAATGCTGGTACTGCAGCCGCAAGGTTGTGAGTTTGATTTTGCAGGGCTCCAGATTGACTCAGCCTTCCATCCTTCCATAGTTGGTAAAAATGAGTACCCAGCTTGTTGGGGGCAATTAGCTAAACATATTGTAAACTGCTTAGGGAATGTTTTGCACTGATAAGTGGTATAGAAATGTAACTGCTATTGCTATTACTATCTCAGCCTCTGTGTCTGAAATGTGTGCTTCAGCAGCTGTTGCTTCCAGAGTGACCTTCTCCGCAGGGGCTCTCCAGGCCCCTAATGTCCCCTTCCTTGTAGGACTTTTGTCCCTGGTGAATTCTTTCAGCAGGGTCAACTACTGTAGGGTCAGCCCCCTGTTCTGATGTTTTGGATGCCATTTTAAGTGACTCCATGGCTGAGGTTTCAGGTGCTCAAAGCCTTTTTGTTTTCAGTTCACAGGGTGGTGGTGCTGATGGTAGAGAGCAAATGAAGTGGGTAGATGAGGTGGACAGAGTTTACTTTTCTTGCCTCTTAAATGTCTCTTTGCTTTTGTTTCTTGGCTTGATCCCGTGAGATTGCTCCACTGGAGGTGGGAGCTCAGCAGAACATGGCTATCTTGCTTAGAAGTCCCACTGGAAGTTGTTTCCGGCCAATCAAATTAATTTTAATATGGCTAGGCTGGCTGGGGGATTCTGGGAGTTGGAGACCAAAGGTGCAACTTCTAAAAACTCTGAACTGAGATAGATCTTTTAATATAAATTTAATGCAATAGCTTTGAAGCATATTGTATTATCAGTCCTGAGTCGTGCGATTATGTAACATCTTACCATGGAAGAAGAGATTTCTGGTTTTTGATAGCCATTCCAGTAGCAGCCAATGAGCAATTCTATTGAGGTTTATTCAGTGGCGATGCTGGGTTGATGCTTTAGCTCCTTGTGTAATGAAAACATCAGCAGATTCTCCCCGTTTCCAGAGCCATGAAGTAGAAGTTTACTTATCTCACGCTGAGGAAATGAGGACCAGAAAATTTCCTACTGACAATGTGTGCTCTGAATCGTGCTGTCATGCTCTGGCCAGGATCTTCTATGTGTACTGAAAAGACCATTTTCCTTCCGTGTGTCTGTAGGAAATGTCTAAGGCTGCCTTTGAAAGTAATCTTAAAGAAATCTTTCATCGGCAGACATGACAATACAAAAATGCAAAAAAGATTTGATGGGCGTATTTCCATCTCTTGCACCTTCAAAACAGGAGAGCACATAGAAATCCAGTTTGGATGGTTGTTCCAGGCCACATAAACCTATTTCCCTCATCCCTTCTGCTATTTGCATGCCATTTTTGGGGCGTTGGTTTCAGATTATTATCTTGGCTGTTTTGCTGCCATGAAGCCAGGGTCAGCTGGTCTGGACATCTGGCTTAATCAAGCTAGAAAAGAAGTGCTGGAGCAGTGCAGGAGTGGAGACAAAGGAATGAGTATGTGTCCCAAAGATCAGTCCCCAACTTCATAAAGATGAAATGTTTATAAATATTAAACAAAATTTCTGTAAAATATTAGGCAATCTGGCCTGCGGTACTTGAAAGGGTTGATCTTATTCGTACAGGCATGCCTGAGTTAACAAAGCCTTTGACAAAGAGGCTTCTTTTTCCAAAGTCTTTTTATGACTATCCAGTCTCATTTTCTTCCTTGTCCTCTCTCCAGCTGGAAGCTGTTAGCAGCATTGGCACTGGTGAAGGATGTTGGAAAATGCAGGGGGGCATACTGTAGATCGCTAGCATGACCCACAGTTTAACTGTCCTTAAAAGCAAGACAGAATATTTGTTCAGTCCCATAAAGCTGCCAGTGAATGAGGCCAGCCGGTTTGGCTAAAAACTACTCAGTTTATTGAAGGAAGCGTGAGTACATGTTCAGCAGGTCCAAGTAAAATCCATGTCTGGACAAAGACATCAGTAGCAAAGAGAATACATAAAGAGAGAATACACACTGCCTGTTTTCAGGCTTCTCTTAAGTAGTAGCTTGTCAACAATTCTTCACACCATGGGATGAACGAGGGACAGGGAACTTTGTTAGTCAGAACATTACCTTTGTTATGTGAAGCGAAGGCTGAAGAGACTCTCAGGGAAAACCCTTATCTGTTTTGTGTGCTGGGAACTGCTGGGCTTCTGCTAGCAGAGAGGACAGCACAGTAAACAAGAACATAGTTAACCCTTAACATGGGAACATACAGAGCTGTCTTGGACTGCAAATGTCAACAAAGGAGAGATGGAGAGACACAGATTTTTGGTGCCAGATTGTAGCAGCATGTCTACAGTAAGCAATGCTATAGAGTGTGAGCTAGGAAAGAGTGGGACTTTACTCTCATTGATTCTTCTGTGGGTGTCTGCCTGCTTATAATGAGCAAAGTAAGCAGCAGTTGCCTGAAAAATACTTTACTGCACATATGTAAACATCTATTTGATTAACTAGGTGTTGTTGTTGTTGTTGTTGTATGCCTTCAAGTCATTTTCAATTTATGGTGACCCTAAGGGGAACCCATCATGGGGGACTGAGAGCATATGAGAGCCCAAGGTCACCCAGTGGGTTTCCATGGCTGAGTCGGAAATAGAACCCTGGTCTTCAGAGTTGTAGTCTAACACTCAAACCACTACATCATGTTGGCTCTAGGTGTACTTGTACAGTTATCCCTCCCCATTCACTAGGGTTAGGGACACAGAACCCTCATGGAAGTGGAAAAACCTTGAATAACTCTAGGCCTTCCCACACCATATTTAATACACAAAGAAGTATGATCATCATATTCAACCCACCATGGACTCCTTTGAGGTGTCAGGGTTCCTTCGCAAGGCAGAAGTGGGTGGCTGGTGCGGCTTACTACCACCTCCACTGCTGTCCTACACCATTTTTAAGAGGGACTTACAAGCCTTGTTTGCAGTTTCTAAGTCTCATGAGGCTTGCCGTCCCTATTGAAAATGGCATAGGGAGGCAGCAAGAGGTGACAGCGTATAATCTGTGAATAATCAAATCTGCAAAAGTGAAACCCACAAAGGTGGAGGGCTGACTGTGCTAATTTCTGCATTTTTCATGTTGTGCCTAAGAGTCAGGATATGTTTCAACAATTAATGCTGAGTGGACATTTTTATTCTCACCGAAAGTCCTTTTCAGAATTTGGGCATGATCCACTTGAATATATTCTGACATGCACACTTGTGAACTAAATGGTTCATGGATCCCTGTTGAGTGCTTATATTGAGCCAGATCAGTGATTTCTCTGGCTCAGTACTGTCTATACCAGGGATGGGGGAGAGGCCACTGTCCTGCAGATATTGTTGGTCTACAGCAAGAAAACATGATTATAATGTTGATCTAGCGGCTGGGACTTCCAGGTTCTAGTCCCCACTGAGCCATGAAACTCACTGGGTGACCTTGAACCAGTCTCAACCTGGCCTACTTTATAGGGTTGTCATGAGAATAAAGTCTGGAGCCATGTATAACACTTTGAACTCATTAGAGGAAAGGGAGAATACAAATGTGATTAATAACTAATACTAAGAAAATGAATGGATAAATATCCATCATCCTTGACTACTGGCCATACTGGCTAAAGTTAACGGGAGTTAGAATATCTGGAAGTTCACAGGTTGCCAAACCTGATCTGGCTACAGTTCTCCAGGGTTCCAAGCTGAGGTGTTTTCCAGCTTTTCCTGGTGGTACCAGAGATTCAACTGGTCATTCTGTATGCAGAACAAGTTTTCCAATGCTGAGCTAGGCCCTTCCAGTGGAAGAGGTACAACACTGTAATTTTTGCACCCCTGGAGTTCATTTCATAAGATCTGTTGTTATCGCCATTGCTAGCCCGAGCTTGTGGGATATTAAGATATCATTTGATATCAATAATTCAGCCGTTCCTACCCATTCCTCTCCACGTGCTTGCGAGGCCCCCGGACAAGCACGCACACAGGCTCGGCCGATAATCGCTGTAATATTCCAAACAAATACAGGCAGGCCAGAAATAGCCAACTCGCAGCTTCAGAAGACCTCGAGGCAAGTACCTCAATTATGTATGCACGCAACTTTCAAAAGATCCCCTGCCCCGCGCAGTCAGCTTGATGACAACGCTCAAGCACTCCGCGTTTGCATACTGGCTACTCTATTGACAATTTGGCTATAACTCGATCATTCAAATTCTGACCTTTCGGAGGCTTTGTCTCCAGCTCCAAACCCATTGTTTTCCCCAAGTACGAACTAGCCTGCGACCACAATTTTCCCTATAAGAACCCCTGACTTTGAGCATTTCCTCAGATCGCTCTTGGCTTCCATCCCGCCTTGCTGTCGCTTTGTCCAGCGAGTCTTCCCCTCAGCTCCACATGCTGAGATCCACGCTCCCCAGCTTCTCCGCTTCTAACTGGGCTTCAGGACAGGTGAAGTATTTCCCATACCAAACCTCCTCAAAAATCCCTCTATCTGCTACTACCTTGATTTCCATAGTTTCTTGCGTGAGTGTGTTGCATACATTTGTTTGATTGTGTTTAAATAAAACAATTATTAATTTTAACATCTGCCTCATCCTTGACTCGGCCTGACCCCTTAGACATAGGGTTCAAGATCTTGCTACGTTACCCTGCCTCTTGCATTGCCAACTTGTGCTCTGTGCTAATTCCTTCCCCATTGTTTGAGCACATTTAGGTGTCCCTCCCGGGACCCCCAGAAATCAGGGTAACACTGTGCAAGGGAACCTTCCTCCAGATGGTGTACTTTATGAATATGCTTGGTAATATATGTATACTACTGCAAGAGCCAGTATGGTACAGTGATTTGAGCACTAAACTATGACCCAGGAGACTAGAATTTCATTCCACGCTTGGCCAAGGGAACTCACTGGGTGATCTTGGGTGTGTTATACACTCTCAGCCCCAGAAAACCCTGTGGTAGAGTCACCTAAGGGTCACCATAAGTCAGAAAGCCACATAACAACAACGTACTACTGCAAGAAATACCCACTTTTAATTTTTACTATTGTTCTTTTTAGATTAACCTACAGAACTGCTTTTAATTTTGAACTTACTCAATGGATGCATTTGTGACAAAATTCATTTTTTATAAAACACAATTAAGGATGAAGGTTATATGTAGGTTTTACAAGTATATTGCCTGTCTCTTAAAATTACCTTTTCTTTAAAACACAAATAAAAAGATAAGGTTTTAAATGCAAAAAGTTATGATTCAACCAAAGCAAGTTTACATCTACTGATTTCAGTGAGATCTTCCTACCTTTGGTTGAGCAATGGGTATATTTTAAAAAGCAATAGAAAGTAGAATAATTTAAGAGATAAATGATCCTGCTAGACAAACTATACATAATGTACTCCAAATTATACCATTGAATGATGTAAATTGATCAGAATTTCTAGCACTAAGGAAGAAAAATAGCCTGAAAAGGGATTTCTATCATCATTCAAATGACCAGTCCCATCCTATTTAGATGTTATTGTATCCTAATATGATTGAATTAACTCAGATTCCTATAGGGTGAAATGAATGTTAACTGCACAAGATGTTTTTGCTCATGGGAAAATCTAATAACCAACCATCACTGGGAGAACAAAAACCTGCCCTTTAGAAACCTTTGTAATCATTCAAGACGTTTCAGGATAATGAGACTGATCTGTGGCAAGGTGGGTAAATTTTATGTGTGTTTCTGAAGCCCTGCTAAGACCAGGATTTACTTACATGTATAGCTAGCCATGGTTACCAGGAAGCAAGTCTTGTTGACCTCATTGCAGTTTTGGTGGGAGGGTTATGATATGCTGATGCTCTAGAAGTCATTGCATGATGGATCATGAGAAGTAACACACCTACTGCCCGTGTGGGAGAGTATCATACCTTCGTTTTTTATGTCAGAGTTTCCCCAGTTTGGAGACAGGGTTATCCCTTCCATTATAAATAGTGCGGCCACTTCTTAGGCAACAGAGGCTGGGCACTGGTTGTAGCCCTTTACTTTAATGCTAATTAGCCTGGCCTTTATGTCCTTATGATAATCTGCTGCCCTCCAGTGTGGTGGAGGACATTGCTCTCTTGCCAATGTTGGAATAAGATTCAACTGCTAGTCCAGTTTGAGTGTGTACATGGAACATGTGATATGTGGAAAGAGGTCTTGCCCGGTACCTCTTGCAACACAAAGTCATGGTCAACCCTAGATCCTCTTTTATAGTCTAACAACTGTCATATGGTTTTGGTGCCCCCATGTCCTGTGTCTCATAGGGCTTTCTCAGGGGTTGTATTCCACTTGTTGAATTCCCCTCCATTAGGGATCTGGTTGCCCCCCACACTTTCTTCTTTTGGGTGTCAGTTAAAACATATTGTTTGTGCAGATTTTTAGGGGAGAAGCAAATGTTGCTTGTATAGCTTTTATTGTATTTAGCAGATATTTGTAATTATGTGGAGATATTTATAATTTTAAACATGTATCATTTGTAATAGTAACTGGTTACTAATTCAGAACCAGCAATGTAATAGTCTGTCCCACTCCAAATCAAGCAGCACAAGCTTCTGCAAAATGGTTGCAAGTGAGGGAATTAGAACTTCATGAGTTGGGTATTTGTGAAAGAAGTAAATATATCAGTTTATGCTGAAATTCACCATCAGAATCATAGAACCAAATGACCATAGAATCATAGAGCTGGAAAGAGTCCTGTGGGATATCAGGTCTAACCCCCTGCTCAATGCAGGATATCCAGTCAGAGCATCTCCAGCAGGTGGCTGTCCAAAAACTCTTTTTGAAAACATACAGAGAAGAAAACCCCACCACCTCTCTAGGCAATTGGTTCCATTGCTGACTGCTTGCACTTTCATGAAGTTCCTTTTACTATTCAAATGAAATCTATGTTCCTGTAACTTAAAAACATTTGACCTGAGGCAGCAGAGAACAAGCCAGCCCCCTCCTCTTTGTGGTAGCCCTTGAGGTATTTGAAGAGTGTGTCATGTCAGTCCTCAGTCTTCTGTTCATGAAGTTGAACATGCCCAGATCTTTCAACTTCTTCTCATGTGTTTTGTTCTCCATACCTCTTATCATCCTCATTGCCATTCTCTGAACTGAGGTGCCCAGAGCTGAACACAGTACTCCAGATGAGACCTGACCAGCACAGAATATAAGGAGACTATGACTTCCATCAACTTGGAAACTATGCTTCTATTAATGCAGACTAAGGTAGCATTTGCTTTCTTTGCAGTAGCATCACACTGCTGGCTCATGTCCAATTTATGATCAACAATAATCCCAAGGTTCTTTTCACATGTAATACTGCTGAGCCATGTATTCCACAACCTATATTATGCATTTGGTTTTTAAGGCTTAAATATAGAATTTTGCATTTGTGTCTGTTGACTTTTATTTTATTAACTTCAGCCCACTTTTCTAGTTTTATCAAGATCCTTTCGAATTCTGTTCCTATTTTCCAGTGTGTTAGCTCCCCCTCTCAGTTTTGTATCATTTGCAGATTTTATAAGGATTCCCTCCTCCCCATCATTTAAATAACTGATAAAAAATATTGAAGAGTGTCAGCCCCAGGACAGAACCCTGTGGCATCCCATTCTGACCTCCTTCCAGTTTGAAGCACAGTCACTGATGACAACTCTTTGAGCATATTTTTCCAACCAATTATGGATCCATCTGATGGCATTTCCATCTATTCTGTATTTAGTTAGTTTGCTAATCAAAATATCATGGGCAACCTAATCAAATGCTTTGCTTAAATGAAGACAAATGACATCTACAGCATCCTCACCACCTACTAAATTAATGACCCAATTAAAAAAAGATATAAGGTTAGTTTGGAAAGATTTGTTCTTGACAAACTCATGCTGGCTCTTAATAATCACTGCATTGTCATCAAGATAGTTGGAGATGGACTGCTGTATAATCTGTTCCAATATTTTTCTTGGTATTGAGGTCAGGCTGACTGGTCCGTAGTTCTCTGGAGCTTCTTTGTTGTCATATTTGAAGAGAGGGATAATGCTTGCTCTTTTCCAGTAAATTGTTCTTCAGGATTTCTCAGAAATGATGGCAAGTGGTTCAGAAAGTATATTAATAAGTTCCTTCGGTACTCTGGGATGCAGTTCATCTGGCCCTGCAGAATTTAACTCATTAAGGTTAACTAAGTGATTCCTGACTAACTCCTTATCCTTGATTGAGCAATGACATATGTCATCAAATGGCTGAAGTGCATCTCTCTGTCTCTCCTGGAATCTGGCTGGTTGGAGAAACAATGGCTTCCTAAACTATGTTAATAATTTTGCTTTTCCAAGAAATGTGGCTATGTGATGCTATCAGCCTACATGGTTATGAAGCTTATTTCTTAGCATCTTATCATCCAAAAGGTGGTAGACCAAGAGGCAGATTAACTATTTTATGACTAACTTTCTTCATGTACATATTTGACCTCTCGGATAACTGAATCCTTGGGCTATGTCCCTTGTGATCAACGGAACTTAGTTTCCGATGTGCTTGATAACACCTCGTACCCCCTTGAATTTCACCCTACTTTGAAACTGACTGCTGCATTAAACTGGAGGTTTTCTTCTCTGATCTTGAATCTCTGGTCCTTTTCGCACGGCATTTTCCATGCAAAAGAGCACCTGGGACGTCATGTGATTGCAAGGAGCAATCTGCACGATGCATTCACAATTGCGTGACACTCCAGGAGCCGGCAGGTGCCAATCGCGTACTTTTTCATTTTCGGCTAGAAGCCAAAAATGGTGCACGATCGCTCATTGCTCCCAGGCCCCATGTGCACTTACCCGGCGTGCGGAGCCTCCGGAGCCACGCCAGTCGCACTTCCTGCCCCAGCACAGCCTGGGAAACTCCCAGGCTGTGCTGCGGAAGGAAGAGGCGGGGCTCTTGCGCAAGCAGGCAGTTCGTGCAGAGCCGAAGGACCCCGGACACGAGAGCCTCTCGCTGGAGGCTGCTCGCACGATCCCGGGACCCCAGTGCCGGAAGAAGGTAAGGTGCAGAAAGGGCCTCAGTGTTCTACTTCTCCATGGGTGATTGCCAACGATCTTAATGCATGGGTTAGACCTAACAATGGTGCTTTTGCTGCAAGATTTTACTGGTATCTGTTACAAAAAGGTAGATGCTGAATATATGAAAAGGTTAACATTATATAGCTTAAGATGATATCCAGGGGATTTTATGAAACTAAAGGGTGATATAACACAGGCCACTGATCTAAGCTTAGCTATCTCACTATTCCAGCAACTGATGGATTTACTTATACCTTTCTTTTTTTAAAAAAGCCCCTGCTTCCAAGAACTGTCACTCTAGTTGGGGAAATGCTTGGTTTAAAAAGGAGAATAAAGAGTTGAAAGACAGATGAGAAAAATGTTAAGATGCTATCACGACAGCAATTCCCTCTTAATTCCGCCTTACTATTATGAGCTGGGTAAGTCTTATAAGAAATTAATTAATCAAAAGGAGAGAACTCATTATAAAGGGCAATGGAGAGAAACAGACTTGGCCCTTTACAGAAAAATCCTGTAAATTTCTGGGCCTTTAATATGTAAGACAGAAGGAAGATCAACATCTGCTCTTGATGCCATGACTAAATGGGAGAGACACTTTAGGGTGGTGTTTAATGATCAGAGCAATCAAGGATTGGGCCCAAATACTGCCTCTGATTTTAATTGGGCTCCTCACTGGATTCCTGTTACTATAGAACAGTCCAAAGCACTAATTTCAGGTCTATGAAATGGGAAGGCTCCTGAGGAAAATGGCCTCCTACCAGAATTGTTTATCTCTTTCCAAACTGGTGGGAACCCATATTTACATCCCTGTTTCCTCACATTGATCAAATGGGTATCCTTCCACATAGTTGGCTCTTAGTCATGGTGACCCCCATCTATAAAAATGTCCAGGATGATCCAGCTAATCACAGACTTATCAGCATTCTTCAACTTTCTGGAAAAATCTATGTCAGACATCTCTTGGAGAAATTAGAAGACTGAGGAGAGAGAGAGAGAAAAAAACTTTATTTGCACTAGAGCAAGCTGGTTTTCATAAAGACAATTCTTTTATTCCCATAGTTGCCATGTTACCCCAATACTCCTCCCAAAGAGGAAAGAGTATACTCCGTTCTTCTCTAAAATATTTACTAGATCCCTTCTTTAGGGCATTCAATAATTTGTCTGTTTCCACAATATCAAATAATTTTGTCAGCCATTCTTCTATCATTGGTAACACTGATTGCTTCCACCTCTGGACAAATACCAATCTCGCCACAGTAATCCTGTACAAAAGAATCTTTTTTTGGGTTTTGTTTAATTGAAGTGTATCTTTTATAATATTCAAAAGAAATAATTCTAGTATCATTGGGACATTTTGTTTAAAGATTTCACAGATCTTTCTATGGATTTGTCTCCAATACCCATTAGCATATTTATACTTCCACCATATATGAAAAAAGTCCCCTTTTTATCGTATCTCCAACATGTACCTTTAACATTTTTTTGCATCTTTGTCAATTGATTCGGTGTGAGGTACCAACGATATAACATTTTCTTAATGTTCTTAATGTTCGCCTCAAACCAGTTTAAGTAAAGGAAAGGAGAACAGCATCATCCACATATAAAAGTAAAGGGATACTAACTGAGACCAGTTTGGGCAGGTGAAATGTCTCTGAAGAAATAAATGCAGCAAGATCATTAAGATATAAATTAAATAATGTGGGCACAAGAATACATCCTTGTCGGACACCTCTTTTAACTGAGATGGTTTTAGTAAGACTACCCTGTAATCCACACCTCTCTTGTATTGTGGTATTACTATACAGCTTCATGATTAACCAAAGTAATCTTTTGTCAAATAGAGGAAGGAAGGAGTTTAGCCCACAATTTGCCTCTAGGTATTGAATCAAATGCTGATTTCAGATTTATGTGGCTTTCCGCACTGCACTGTTACAGTCCTGTTATTCCACTTTTAACATCCTGTGGAATTCTGGGGTGTGTAGTTTTCTGAGACCAAAGAGCTCTCTGGCTGAGAATTTTAAATGCCCCTCCCTAAACTGCAAACCCCAGGATTCCATAGGATGTTGAAAGTGGAATAATAACACTATAACAGTGTATTGTATGGAAAGGCCCTATGATGTCACCTCTTAACCTTCTGTTCTCTAGGCTAAATATACCCAGCTCCCTAAGTCTCTCCTCACAGGGCATAGTTTCCAAGCCTTCTACCATTTTGATCACCCTTCTTTGGACACGTTCCAACTTGTCAATAGCCCTCCTGAACTGTGGTGCCCAGAACTGGACACCGTATTCCAGGTGGGGTCTGACCAAAGCAGAATAGCGTGGTACCATCACTTCCCTTGACCTAGATGCTATACTCCTATTGATGCAGCAACTGTATAATGCCTCCCTCTTCTGCAGAATAAATGTTTACAGACAAAATGCTTTGGTCATCTTTGGTTCTTACCACATCAGTCATTTTTTTCAGGTTATTTTGTTTGAAAACAATTTCACCTATGCTTGGAAAAGTAGTGGAATGGTAACATACATTTTCACACTATCGCAATGGCCCTTATCGCACTATGCCACAATCCCATGTCATCCTGATCCCATCCAGGCAAAGCCATTGGCAGGATGGGATCAGAACCCCAAACACTCCCCACAGCACTGGTCAGCTGCCAACATATGGGTAGCATTCAGGACATACTCTTTCCTTCCGCAGTACAGCTGGCCTCTTCCTGTGCTGTACTGAGGAAGGAAGCGCTTCTGTTATTGTTACTGTTGTTCTGCATTCAGTTTCCCTAAAAACATTTTTGCCCCTGAAAAGTAATGCGAGCAAGTAAAAAGTGAACCATTTCTTGTTATGGGGAAAAGAAAAGATGCCGTGAGTTGCATGTTGCTTTGCAAAAGGATAGTCATTGTGGCTTTGATATCAGGTTTTTAAAAGATGAATTCAACATTGACAAGCAGATCATTATTCATTTTGCTTATTTGTAGGTATGCTTTAGCAATAAAAACACAGAATGCACTGTATTAAAACAGGAACCACAACTACCCAAAGCATGAAATGATCTGATTGCCTCGAAAGCAATATACCAGAAAAGGGAAAATATGTCTGACTCTAAAAAGGGAATACAAAAGTCCCTATAAAGACTCCTAATACATCCATCTGTTACCCTGAAAATTGGGGGTATCTTGAGGACACCCAAACAGACTTCAAATCAAGGGAATTAACAGAGACACTCAAAGCTTGCGAGAGGTCAGGGCGAGGGATCTTTGACCCTATGTCTACGGGGTAAGAACCACGCAAGAGTCAGAGGAACAGTCTAAAGTAAATTTATTAAAACTAACAAAGAAGATCACAACACACGTTAACAAATAATCCTACAATCACACAAGGGCTACAGAAATGAAGTTGGAAATAAGAGACAGTTGGGGAAAGAGGGCATACGGATCTTAGTCTAGGCGTCCTGGAAAGGAGAAGATTAGCGAAGGCTCAGTGTAAAGCACCAAGGGGAGGCTGGATCCCAGGGCTGGAAGGCTGGAAGCAGCGGGGTTTCGCGGTGAGTCAGAAACACCAGTCGCATCTAGCTCTCAGCAGCATCTGAGAGCCTTAAGTGGGACACCTCGGTAGCAGCGAAATGGGCCCTTGTCCGGTCTGGGAGGCTCTCTGAAGAGGTTCAAAAAATGAGGGTTTTTATAGCCAATTTCTGTCCTCAGGCTGTGTATATGCTAGCAAAGTGGCGTTAATGGGCGATGATTGTGGAATATAATGTTAGGCAAATATCACGACCTCTCCTCGGTATTGTTTCTCCTGGGAAAGTCCAGGTACATGATAGGATTATCATTCCAAATTGATAGACGTTGATTGTGTATCCTCGCAAAGTTCATCAGCGTGGCTTGGGGCTGAGGCAACCTTTTTATTAATCAAGGAGAGAGTCTATTGTGGCTGCCTAGAGATACGTGACTGGGAACAATAGGTCATTGTCTTTTAGCCTAAAGAATGTTGTCTACGTTCCCATACAGCAGCAAAGGCGTTGCTGGTCTTGAGAATTTAATTCAAAACCAATTTTACTGGCAACTGACCTTTGCTGGCAAATATCCAATATGGGGGAAGTCTTGCCAATTTAGGGGCCCTCTCTTAGGGTTGCTCTGGGGTGTAACACATCCATGCAGTCTATCTGCGGCACTACTTCTAAAGTAAAAGCTGTGAATATATGTGAGAAGATACAGGATCTCACTAATGATACTCTTAAAAGAAAATGCTGAACACATATATCTGCCAACCTTGAGATGTGGAGAATCTCCTGATGCAAAACATGTATACAGTGAGTTGGTCACACTTGTTGATGTAAATAAATTATTTAGGATGGCATGGGGAAAAAAGATTCTAAGAAGTTCTGAAAGAGTGTCCCTAAAAAAAGTAAAAAAAGAAGGACAAAATAATGCATATTGCCCCTTATAAGAATTCCGCCTCACATGAATTTTTTTCTGCCATGCTAGGAATTTGGAGACTGAAGGAAAATCTTACTGGGGACAGAATTCTTATAGGGGGGCAAAGCCCTAATTTTGCCTCCTTGGTAGTTGCAACCCTGCATTTTATCCTGGGGAGAGACAGACTGTGGATCCTTTCCATAGTTTTAAAGCATATTATGGATTTATTCATGCAGCATATTTTTAATTTGCATGCAAGTGCAAACGTATCTCTGAAGAGGAAAAAAAGAATAAGATGTGGTATGTCTTGATGCTGATCAGATTGCTTTTCTTGTGGCTAACTCTGCAAAGAATTTTAATAATGTTTTATTCATGAAAATGGAACACAGAGAAAGCAACCTTTTAAAGTTTTATTTATTTTTTTAACATAAACATAAATAAAACTGAGACAGAAAAAGAGGAAGCATAATAACTACAGTAGTTTAGTCCTCTATCATTTCCATTTCTCAGATTATACAAAAGCACAAAAAGGCCACAATACCACAGAATTACACACACTAATCATTTGCATGATTTGATAGTAAATTTTAAAGTGGAACAAAATGTCCATGTACTATTGGATCTTCTCTTTAAAATAATCAAGGAGCAAACATCTACACTAAATCCAGCATAGGCCAACTACAACCTTTATTTTGAACTTCTGATAACTCAATGTTGATTGCAGTTGCAGCAGTGGTACAGCTATTTCCTCCCCTTATTTATGACCCCTCTACAATAGATTTTCCACTTAAAATGTTTATAAAAATCTACATCTACTCATCTTTTATTTTGGCTAAGTTTATTATAGAAATGTTTGTATTATAACATTTTTGAGGGTACGGCGTTACATATGTACATTTTTATATGAAAATCCTATAAGGAATGATCAGCACAGAAGCATAGAATCAGTGAGTTGGGAGGGATCACAAGGGCCATCAAGTTTAACCCACTGCCATGTAGGAATTCTAAAGATTCTAGATTCTAAAGCAGTAGTTCTTAACCTGTGGTCTGTAGACCCATGGGGAGGACCACAGTGTCCTCACAGTGGGTCCTGGAAGGCTTGAAGAAATGTTATGAGCTTTTACAGTTAAAATAGAATGACTAATTGAATTAATGAAAGGAAGACAGACAAGCAGACAGACAGTAGTCTTTTGCTGATGATAGCCACTGTTTGTACAAAGTTTCATGACAGGAGCTCAAACTGTTCAAAAGTTATAAAAATAACTGTTTGATTGCAAAAAATGTACTCAGCATTTGCTACTTCTGCATGTGATGAGACTATGCAAGTGAATTACACTGAGTGGTTGACAGAAAGCATGGGACATTTCTTCCTACCGTGCATACAGCCAGAAGCCATCTGAAAACAGCAGTTCAGGGAACAGTTCCTTCCAAATGTCTGGATTCAGCTACAAGCAGATTTTCCAGAACCATCTAAGAGGGCAATGGAAGAATTGATGCCTTTCATAATGCCATACTTACATGAAAAATCATTCTTTGCTCTCATTTATCTTAAAAATAAATATAGAAACCATTTGAAAAATGCAGAGTTGGAACTCAGAATACAAGTTTCAGCTATTAAGCCAATATAACAAAGCTTGTAAGTGAAATGCAGTGCCAGCCTTCTCATTAATTAGTTAATTAATAAATTATATTAGTTTATGTTTCAGTGTTTGGGGATGCTGCTGCTGCTGCTGGTGATGATGATGATGATTTTTATATGGAATCATTGCAATAAAAATATCGTAATAGTGAGTGCATTTAATTATTTCTCCCTTCTTTCTCAATTTGAAGACTCCTGATGAGCAACTTTAAATCAATACTTGATGCACTTTCTGGTTTTAAATGTTGAATTAAGTCTTGGTGGTCCATGGCAACAAGAGATATTTAAAGGGGTTCCTTGGTAAAGAAAAGATTAAGATCCACTGCTCTAAAGCACTCCTGAGAGATGATCATCCAAATTCAATTCATATTCAGATCTCTGGAACAGTAGCAAACAAGCTTGATCCAGCTTCTAAATGATATCCTTTCAGATATTTAAAAATGGTTATCACGTCACTTCTCCATTTTCTCTTCTCCAAAGTAAACAAACCCAGCACCATACGTTGCTCCCTGTAGGGCTTTGTTTTCAGATCTTTTACCATTTTGGTCACCCTCCTAAAGATACATTCCAGCTTTTAAATATCCTTCTTGAACTGTGGTGCCCAGAATTGGATACAGGATTCTAGAAGATGTCTGACAAAAATAGAACACAGTAGAACTATTACTTCCCTTGATAGGAATACTATATTCTTGTTGAAACAGTCTAGAATTGCATTGGCTTTTTAGGCTGCCACATCTCACTACTGACTGTATAATATTTTTTTCTGAAATGAAAGCCTTTATGAGACTTGCACAAAATTATTTCAAAATTACTGCTCAAAACTTCCTCTCAGATCCACTGCATGAATTTGGTGTTCATACTCATCTCCTCTACAATTGCGCACTGTGTGTGTGTGTGTGTGTACATATATATATGTGCCTTCAAGTCACCTGTCAGTTTTGGTGACCCCATAAATTTTTCATAGGGTTTTCTTAGGCAAGGAATAAGCAGAGGTGGTTTTGCCAATTCCTTCCTCTGAAATATAGCCTAGAGCACCTGGTATTCATTGGCAGTCTCCCATCCAGGTACTAACCAAGGCTGATCCTGCTTAGCTTCCAAGAACAGACAGTTTCTGGTGCCATAGGGTATTTAGGTCTAGGCAACTGCACACTACAAATCAGGTCGAACTCCACCCTCCTCATAACATAACATTCATGCAGTCATCTTGAACTTATCGTAGCTTCTCAGGCTAATCTACTTCGCTGGGTTGTTCCTAAAACACAAATAGAATGGCGGTTAGGGGAAAAATACACAGCACTTTAAGCTCTACAAAATAAGTATGATATAGGCCATTTCCGCACTAGATTGTTATAATGCTATTATTCCACTTTCAATATCCTATGGAATCCTGGGGTTTGTAGTTTAGAGAACTGCAAACCCAGCAATAATAGCACTATAACAGTCTAGTGCAGAAATGGCCATAGTTGGAAAAATATGTCAAAAAGAAATTCATGCATTCCAAATGCCTTTTAGAATGCCTCATGCTACAATTCTGCACACATTTACCTAGGTGCTAGCCCTCAAGCCTTTGGCTGCCAGTTCCCTGTGAGTTTTCAGGAAAGAGGAAAACTGGTAGTCAGTGAGCACAAATATGGTACTGCTCCCTGGGACACAGGATTGTGTGTGGAAATGCTATTCCCCACATCAGATAGCTAGAGCCGCTCTGGTGTAGCAAATACAGCAAACGCATGAAGAAATACCTTAGTCTTTCTTCTGAGTAGATATGCGTATTACTGCACTGTTAATAAACAGAACATTGCTCTGTGAGAAAAGAAAAAGCCCTCTTTCAAAATAAGTGGACAGTGAAATGTTTTCCAATATTAAATCTACAGGTTACAGTTTCTTTCCTGTGTCACTGTGAAGTCCTAGCAGACACAAAGGATTGGTAAATCTAGAGAAAAAGAGTGGAGAAAAGAAAGCAGTAAAACTAAGCCTTAAACTGTGACGTTTCTGCAAATCTCAAAAACAAAGAAAAATCGGAACCTGGAAATTTTCTCCTAAGTCTGTAGAAGTATTCTGGGGAACCCAAAAGTTCAAATGTTTGTGACATGTTAATGTTACTGATCCAATAAAGATATTTACATAACTAAATTTTGATTTTACTCATGAATCACATGGTTACTTGGGGACAAGTTTCCTTTCCCTATTCCACACACAAAGTCAACTCAACTGGCAGCAGAATCTTACCTGAACAAAGGTGATGCTGGGCAACTTTCTTGGATTCTCTGATGCCAATTTTGAATAAATTATAAATTAACACTGTAAATTCAATAACATTTTAAGCCCAATTTTTAAAACAACAACAACTGCAACAAATTATATATTAAACTGAACTCATATCCAATGCCCCCAAATTCCATGTATTCAGTGAGGTGCCATTGCAGGACATGATTGTAGGACACATCTACATATTCTGCTTAACCTTGGATGAAAACATTAAAGCCCTAAATAAAAAAAAAGTGCAAATACATAACAGAAATTCCCCTATAAGGGATTCATCTTTTTAATACTAGAAAATACAAAAAAAATTAGAGAACAGGTTCAAAGACTAAGGTCTTTATTCACACCTTTGCTGTATTTGCTACATCAGTGCATCTCTAGCTCTCTGACGTGGGGACTAGCATTTCCACATGCACCAGTGTGCCAGGGACCAGTATTATATTTGTACTCACTGACCACAATTTTTCCTCTTTCCTGAAAACCCACCAGGGACTGGCAGCCAATGGCTTGAGGGCTAGTACCAGTCTGTGGATCAGTGTTTGGAGTAGCACTACTGTACACCAGTCCCCAGATGTTTTGCTCCATATGTAGGAATTTCATGCTATTAACCCACACTTTCCATTGGTGGCTGTCTGTGGACTGTCATGCAACATTTGCTCTCTGGAATGCTGGCAAACTGAGAACTGAAGGAAAGTTTGTTGTCACTACCCAGCCGCTATCCCATCCCCAAGTGTCATCAAAATACCCTATTCTATTTCGAGAAAAAATCCATCAACAGCCTCCTGTAGCACTCAATCCTGTCAGCCAGCTCAGTATGGTACTGTTCCAGTGCTTGATAGTGCTTGCAGTCATCACGAATCCAGCGGTGGGTGGGCTGTGGGCGTGCCCAGCTTGTCCCTCCCTCAGTGACTCTCATCACATGGTAACTTCGGAATCTGTCTCCTCTCTGTGTTTATTTTATTCTCCTTTGAACTTTTTATTTTTTTAAGTACATGTTTAGGCATTATAGAGTGGAAATGCAATAGTGTAATGCTGTGTTTAGTACAACTTCCAAAGGACCCCCCCCCCCAAAATCTGACCAATCATGGGCAGTGGGGAGGGGTGAAGGTGGGGATCCGGAGTGGCCAAGGACACTGTGGTGCAGAAGGAACACTGGTGGCAATGCCACTACTCATCCGCTGAAGCCAGAAGGGTGCGGAAAACAGCATTTCTAACCCAATGGCATCACGCGAATGGCAACGCCACAATTGTAATGGTATATCACTCTAATGGCCTCTATTTGCAGCAACTGAAGTAAGCTCAAGACAAAGGGAAAAAGTGGGAGGAGGAGAGAGAAACCGGGAGACTTTAGAAGGAGCTGAAAATGTGAATTAATCCACAGAAGATTAATCAGGACTGTCCCTGCCAAAGTGGCACAGCTGGAAGGTATGCAGGTTAGTCTTTCTCTCTCCTGAAGTAACTCCACTCACATATGTTGGGGAATTGAGAGATTCTTGGTAATGAGACTCTCAATCAGCAGAGTATCTTAGTAATTGCACAAAAACGGAAGTTGAACAGATTACCAGTCCCTCTTCTATCACTCCACCCCAAACACACTTAACCTAGCTCAAAATAAACACAAAAAACAATTTGGTTAAAAATGTAAAAGAATTTACTCACAAAATCTTGTGCATAGTCTACACAGGTTCAATTCTTGAAGAAGGTAGGAAGAAAATTAAGCACTCACATGCTTGCTGAAAATAATCCCTGTTAGGAGATCTCAGGGCATGCTTTCAGGACAAAAGGCGAAGACAAAAGGGAAGAGTAAATGGCAAGAGAACCTTTTTAAGACCAAAGAAATGTGTACATGCTGGAGGAAGAGGTGTTGACCAAAAACAAACAGGAAGTTTTCTCTAGGCTATCTCTCTATGCCTACAATAAACATGCAAACAAACTAGCCAGTTAATTAAGCATGCAAAGGTTGCCAGTCCCAACAACATAGAAGTTTGATTTTCAAAACAAGAACAAACAACCCTCCATTGGCACTACTGAGTATGTTAAAAACTTGTTTGCTGTACGTGTGGGGGTTGGGGGGGGCGGTCCTCGGTGGAGAAGACTAAAGGAGAGGCTGTGGGACTGATGGTTCTCTACCCCTAAGATTACCGTGGAGGCAGGAGAGCTGTGTGGCTGAAACTGTTCTTTGTTGGTAACTTATCCAAGGCTATTAAGTATTTTATTTCACAGCCGCTTCTCCTTCCCAATCAAATTCACCAGCCTGCGCCGCTATAGCATGGCACAGCAGCCACAGCAGAAAGTTTTGTCCTATCTGTTGCCTCACACAAAGAGGGCAGTGAGAGAAACAGCAGCTGTCAGCAGCACTTATCTCTTTGCCACATACTCTGACTTCTGAAAATGAAGTTTCAGCAACATTTGGATCGGCTTGCTTATGAGAGTCTCTGGAGACAGGGAAAAGAGCTGCCTGAGTGGCTTTTCCTGCTTAACTTGATTTGGCTGACACTGCCTGGCCTCTCATCCTTTCCTACCCCAACAACTTCAGAAAAGGCATTAAGGAATGGATCTGTTTCTAGAGCCAGCATATTGCTGTTAAAACAGCCCAGCAGAGCCAGAGTACACAGCCTGTGTGTATCCCCTGGGATTTCTCCCTGGACTTCTTTGTGACTTTTAGAAGAGTTGACCCTGGGATCCTTCCAGACCACTTATTAGTGCTGGGAATACGTGCCAGTGCTTTTCAGTTCACTCATACTGGTATCCAGAGATGGCAGGAGGGGACTCTTTGTATTTCTGGGGCTGTATGTGGTGCTGCCATCTGATTCACAGGGTAAGAAGCAAAGAGTTCTTTTCTGTCCCTATGCTTTTTAATATCTGTATCATAGACAGCTCTGGAGTACAGTCTTGACAGTATTTTGATGACACCCTCATATTCCCCATGGGGAAGTGGAATCTCTAAATCATCATCATCCAGAATCCAGAGCACAGATTTCTCCTCAGAAACCCATGAAAGAGTGAAATCTGTAAATAACTACCTAAAATCCAGAACTTGGATTTGTCTTCACTTGGATTGGTGTCTGCAAATCATTGGCTAAAATCTGGGGCTTGGATTTCTCCTCACAGTTTGTTATTGTTATGTGCCTTTCAGTAATTTCCAATTTATGGTGATCCTAAAGCAAACTATTACGGGGTTTTCTGAGTTGAGAGTCTGTGATGGGTCCAAGGTCACTCAGTGGGTTTCCATGGCTGGGAACTGAAACCTGGTCTCCAGGGCCATAATCCAACACTACACTACTCTGGCTCATACCTAGGGTTGCCATGAAAATTATTCTGGTTTACATTATAATTTTGCATATTAGGCTCACCGATTGTTGCATTTTTTTTCTCCCACTGTGCTTCAAAGATTCATACTTTTTCAGTTACAGTTTTTTTCAGTTACAAGTAATCTGAGCGAACCTGTATAGAGTAATGTTTACGTGGTGGACTTGGAACAGGAAGACGCAGTATCTGCTTGGTCATGGAATTAACCATGTGAGTGGGGCTACCACTGCCTCTTAATAAACCTGCCTTACAGGATTGCTGTGTGGATTAACAGGAAGAGGGGAACCATGTAATGTGGACATGTGTGTTCCTAGTGCAGTACAAATAAAACAATAACATTAACATTTTACCACGCACAAGCACTTCCAGTTGTGTTCTCTATTTTATTTTATTTTATTTTATTTTATTTTATTTTATTACAGTCAATTTGTTACTATGGAAAAAAGCTAGGGTCAGTGAAAACTGCCATCTGATTCACCGGGAAAGAAGCAGAGTAAGGTAGGGATAAATGTAACTGAAGTGGAGAAAGCATGATCTGATTTCTTTTCAGAATAAATATTTTAGTATAAGTAGAAAACAATCTAACTGCCTTTCATCGGTTTGACTTTTATTCAAAATGTACGTGCTAAGCGCCTCTTCTGTGCTAGAATGTCTGTTCTCCTACCCAACTGTTGTTTGTTCATGTCGGTGAAAGTAATGATAAATGTTTCCACTTTTTACATTTCCATTCCTTCTAACTTCATTATTATATCCTCCCACACCAAACATGTATATAAATATCTGCCAACAGAGGCAACTCTTCGTGTGTCTGCGGTCCACAAAAGTTTATAAAAAATAAAACACGTTAGTCTTTAAGCATGGATACTCTTGGGTAGATAATGGTAGATAATAGCTCCATTTGTTTTTGTTGCAAGAAACTTAACATAGATCTCCCCTTGAAAACTTCAAGAGGTATTCCATGGTGTAAAGAAAATCAAATCAAAATAGTTCCGATCCAAAGTGGCAGTTTTGTTCTCTCCCCAACATCATCCTTGTCTTCTCCTCAATATAAATCCTGTCTACATCCTCACCTTCATAACTGCTGTTTTGCTTCTCTGATACAGTTTACACTCTAGAGGTAAATGGCATTCCTCTCTTATGCATATTGAACGTAGTAGGACACATGTGGGAGCAAACAGTTCAAATACCTATATTATAGTATCAAGACAAATAAATAGGGAATTTGTTCATCAAAAAAGACTTTACTTTCTTTATTATCGTTTGGATCTACTTTACCAAAATCTGAAGATTCACATCAAGCATCTGCCGTATTAAGTTTCTATCTACCCTCTCCTTATCCCTTTTCCAAACTTCTTCTGCCCTCAGAGCAGCATCGGGAGGTGGCTGTTTCAGGGAGGAGAGTGCTGGGGGACTGAATTGTGCTGTTCCTTTCCCCTGAGGGATCTCTGCTGTTGCCTCGTCTCCATTGCTGTGCCCTTAACTGCCCCAACCCATCCCTTCTCCTCCCTAGGTTCACCTCATGCCTCTGCCATGCCCCCTCTCTTATTCTTTGCACTCTGCTGCTGCATCTCCTACCCCTATCCTCCCTCCTTCACCTTGCAACACCGCATCTTTATTCCTTGCACCCTGCCCTCATCGTGCCCACCTCTTTTGCTCCCTGCGCCTGCCACTGCACATCTTGCTCTCTCTTTCTTCCTTTCCTTTCCTCTCCCTCCCTCATCTCAGCCTTTCTTTCCTCTTGCTCACTCACTCACCAGTTAATTATTAATTATAATAAATCTAAAATCAAGTGTTTTATTTTCAAAAAACATTCCACACTGAATTGGGTCATAGCTGGCCGTAACATAGAGCCACCTGGCCCCTTCCGAAACTGCAAACCCCAGGATTCCATAGGATGTTGAAAGTGGAATCATAGCGCTATAACAGTCCTGTGCGGAAATGGCCTAAGATCCTTCCTCAATTACTGTTTGGTATTCCAGTATGGATCCTGGGCTCCTTGCCAATAGTGGAACAAGTGCTTTCTGTGTTTCTTAGAAAATTATTTGCTGTGCAAAATTGTGTCCTATCCGTGGTCCTGGTTTGGAGACTGGAACATTGGTTAGATGCACTGCAAAGAAATGGGCCTCAGGGTATTGGCTGAGAGTTATTTTTGCAGGATCAGAGGCTGGGTGTGTTCACCTGATGCAAAGAGATACTTATATTACTCACTTGTTTAAGGCTATGAAAGAAAAACTGCAGCGAGAATTCTAAGTACACCTCCCTATACTGTATAGAACCATGGCAATTAAAGTGGAATAAAAGTGCTAGAATTCTTTAGTGTGAACGGGCACAGAAATATGTAGAATAAATACAAAGAAAGAAAGGGGAAAGAGAAAGGAAAAAAGAAAAAGAAAAGGACAATTAAGCAAACAGGCAACCTGGGACCTATTCACATTACACAGAATTATAGGGCTATAACTGCACTATCTGAAAGCTCTTATCTCTTCATATAAGCCCTTATAATCTTCAGGGTAGGTCTTTCTCTCCATCCCAGCAACCTCACAGGATCTCTCCTGGTGAGGACATGGAAGGGAGCCTTCTCAGTGACTGCCCCTAGGCTATGGAACTGCCTCCCAGGAGAGGTTTTATTTGCCTCCCTGCTCTTGTCTTTTTGCTGGCAGGCAAAGGCCATTTCCGCACAACACTTTTATAGCGCGATGATTCCACTTTCAACCTCCTATGGAATCCTGGGGGGGGGCAGCCGGCCCCTCCCAAAAGTGCAAACCCCAGGATTCCATAGGAGGTTGAAAGTGGAATCATCGCGCTATAAGAGTGTCATGCGGAAATGTTCAAAGACTTTCCTGTTTAAACATGCCTTAAGCCTTAACTGACTTGGTTAATGGATGTGCAATTAACTGTGCTGTTTGTAGCAGGTAATATGTATTTCTTATGTTTTAATTGTTTTTGGGTTAATGCCTGAAAATTAGTGTCGTAATTGGATTGATGGTTTAATGCTTTTTAAAAAACTTTCGTATTTCATATTGTTTTAGTGGTTCTGTTTTAACTTACATTGTAAGATGTTTTGAGTCTCATTTGGGAGAAAATCCATCAGTCAAACAGACAAACAAACAAACATGCAATTTGTTACTGCCCTGGCTAGTCCGAGCTTTGGGGATATTAAAAGATATCTTTTTGATATCACAATTCGGCTGCACTTCTCTATTCCCCTCCACGTGCTTGCGAGGCCACCGGACAAGCACGTAAACAAGCTCGGCTGTTAATTGCCGTAATATTCCTGGACAATACAGGCAGGCCAGAAATAGCTGACTCACTGCTTTAGGAGATCTCCAGGCAAGTACCCTAATTAGGTATGCACGCAACTTACAAAAGAGCCTCTGCCCCGCGATGGCAGCTTGACGGGTAAACTATACAATACCCAAGTACTCTGCGTTTGCATACTGACTACTCTATTGAGAACCACTACGATAACGCAATCATTCAGATTCTGACCTTTCGGAGGCTTTGTCTCCAACTCCAAATCTATTGTTTTCCTCCAAGTACGGCATAGCCTGCAGTCACATTCTCTTTATAAAAACCCTTGATTCCGAGAGCTTCCTTGGATCGCTCCCGAGTTTCATCCTGCCTTGCTGCCGCTTTGCTTGGCGAGCCTCCCCTCAGCTCCACATGCTGAGCTACATCGCACCCCAGCTTCGCTCTCTATTTTTCCAGGCTTCAGGACAGGTGAAGTATTGCCCAAACCAGCAACTCCTCTAAAAATCCCTCTATACCACTCCAACCTTTATTTCCTTTAGTTATCTTGTGTGAATGTGTTGCATACACTGTTTTGCTTGTGTTTAATAAACATCATTTATTATTTCAACTTCTGTGTGCTCCTTGACTCGACCCGACCCCGTAGACATAGGGTTCAAGATCTCGCTACATTACCCTGCCTCTCGTAACGCTAAGCAGTGCTCTGAGCTAATTTTCCCCAACTTTAGTTAAGCACATTTTGGTGTCCCTCCCGGGACCCCCAGTACACAGGGTAACAAATTCTTCCCAGTTTTATTTCTTTTCCCTTTACCTTACCATGTGAAAATTGTCTGGGTTTTCTTTGCTTATTCTTAAAAGACATAGTTGTTGATTTTAGAGACAAGTGGGCCAGTTTACTCTTAGAACACTATTTCTCTTTCATGCTTGGTTTCTCTTTTGTCAAAGGGGATTAGAAAGTACAATATATCCAATATGTTTTCTACATTGCCTTTGCTCTTAATACTGGAGAGAAGCCATTTGACTGTCAGCAGGGAATAGAAAGATGTGAATGGCACGGTAGTTTGAGTACAACTCAGTCACAGAATTGAATATGATCCGTGCTGAGTTCTCCCATATTATTAACTATCATTCCAGTTAAGTGATTCTGATTCTTTTTTTTCTTTTCTTTCTTTCTTTCTTCCTTTTTTTTCAGCATTGTGCTGCTATATTGAGGCACAAATATCATTCTGCATTCATAGACTTAAAACATGAGGAGTGCAATTTAAGTCAGTCATATTATGTTGTTTTGGAATTTCTGTAAGAAGAAAATAATTTTACTCATGTTGACCTTTTGTTTCTTTGTTTTTTGAAGGCTGGGATTCTGAGCAGTATAAGCTTCCAAGACTGGAAATAAAAATAAATTGACTGTTAAGCCATTTAACACAAAAAATAATTCCTGGTGTACTGATTCTTTGGGCTTATCCCTGGTGTATGTAACCTAATATTCTTCATATTTGTCCTATTTCTTTTTGCTGTGTCTTACGTTTTGTAGAGTGGGAAAAACAGTTGCAAAGGGACTTGAAAAATGGGTTTCTATCATATCTTTGTATATGTTTTGAAACACAGCTTTTTCTTGACTAAAGTCATGACCAGATATTTCTCTTCCTCCAAGCTTCACATTGACTTTAATTCAGCTTAGGCTCGAAGGTACACTCCCTCCTTATTCCTAGTCCTATTATTTTGCCTTTAAAAAAATAATAGAAATACTATACAAGCTGTCTTTAAAGCAGGGGTGAGAACAGAGTTGTCACATTAACTGGTGGGTCAGATGTTGCCCAGATACTAAGCATGCCACTCAGTATTTGGACCATTGTATGACCTTCAGTGAAGTTTCCATTCAAAAAAAGAAAGCAAGTCTCAGGCATTTGTGGGAACAGGGTTATGGAATAAAAGGTGCAGTCACTCTTCTTTCTGTTTTGTAAATACCCAACCTTCCTCTACCTCTGAGTGTATTTAGCCAATGAATGAAGTCTCAAACCTGTGATTTAACTTTGTGACCCAACTCTTTCAATTCCTATTTCTAGTTCCCTGAGTCACTCTTACAATGCTGCCAATAAGTATAGTTTTTGGAGGAAATTCTCACCAAAATCAGTTTTGCAGAGCTTGTTGCAAAGACTGCACAGAAAGATACAGCACCATTGGAATGAGAGAGGCGGGTAAAAGTCGCAATACAATGGTTATTATTTAAGGTTCCATTGAGTGTGTTGCTTTTTCTGACTTAGTGTAGCGTTTCATTCATTTGTATTAGCTGTCCAGAGAAGAAATAGCCCTTAACTTCCCTGGAGGTGGTGGCTTTGCTACATGGAGGCAGCAGGAGCTGTCATTTTCCCCCAACCTCCTCCTTTGAGAATCTGAGGGTATTCCCCTTCGGTATTGCCCCCAAGAAAGTATCTAGGGAAGTCAGACTAATCCATAATTTATCCTACCCAAAAGGAGTGTCAGTCAATGATGCCATTCCACAAGAGCTCTGCTCAGGCAAGTATGCATCTTTTGATCAGGCAATTAATTTGGTGAGATTCCATGGCCTGACTTTATGTTTGCCTGTGACATTCAGTTGGCCTTCTGGTTACAACTGGTTCACCCTCATGATTTTAGTCTGCTGGGGTCTGAGTTTGAGGGATGCTGGTATATTGATATGGCTATGCCTATTGGATGCAGTGCTGCCTCTGCAACCTTTGAAATGATTAGCACTTTTCTAGATTGGATTATCATGCATTATTTTGATGATTTGCTCAACTGTGGCTCACCTATTGAGACTACTTGCTCAGGCACATTGTTCCAGCACTTGTGAGAGAGTTTGGAGTAACACTGGAGGAAGACAAAACAGAAGATCCAGCTACCTGTCTCACAGAAAATAGAATCCATCACAGCTTTGTCTCATTTGCCATAAGAGAAAGCAGATGAGCTCTGAGGGATGATGCAGAGATATCTGGTGGCTAAGTGCACCCTTAGGGAGTTTCAAGCCCTACTGAGGCACTTCAGTTTCACATACTAGGCCTTCTGTGCTTGTTTGGCTAGGTCCACAGCTGGGGCTACAATATCCCATCATCACATTCATATTTCAAAAGGATGAAGGAGGACATGAGGACATGGGAAGCCTTTGTGGAAGGGCTTGACACGGTGTCACTGAGGTGCAAACCAAGAGGAAAGCTCCAAGTTCCACATCCAATCAGATGCATTGGAGAGTATGGTGGTGGCCAGAGCAGTAGTTAAGGTCAGAGATGGCTAGAGACTTGACATTTCTGGAATTTTTTCAGTTATTGGTTCCTGTTCACATCTCACACAAGGAGTTTGCCAATAAGAAAGTGAGGCTCTAGTGTGACAACCAGAGAGTTGTTAGGGTTATAAATACACAAATATCAGGATCTGAGTGAGTCATTGTTTGGTGGGGTGGTTTACATGCTAATATATCCTTCTAAGTCAGCCATGTTCCAGGACAGAGCAATGACATTGAAAACACCTTGTTTCACTTTCAAGAATACCCACAGTGAAGCCATTATCAGATGCCTTTCCAGAACAGCTGTGGAGTCTTGGAAATGAACAATAATGCAGGGATTATTTAGATCCACTCTGCCTAGGACAAAAGCATCATGAGAGGACTGTTGCATGGTCCTTGGCTTTTTCCATCTGGCTGGGGAGAACTGGGGGCTGGCCAACCACATAGTTCATGGTCTTGTGGTTTCTGGTCATCCTTAGAGAGTGTGGGCTCTCCCACAGAACCATGACACTCCCTCATAGCAGCCATTTCAATTTTTGGTAAGGCAAATGGCTTCCCTGATCCATATGGGGAGTTGCCATTATCTTGAGACCACTAGGTCATAATGGGCCATGTCTGGAACACGTGGAGGATTTCTGGCTATCTGCCCGCAAGGACCCAGCTCTTTCCTGGAACAGTCTGATCCTGGAACAGTCTGATACCCCACCAGGTATCAATTCATAACTACCATGCAGGCAACTTTGGCTTAGGGTGGGCTAGATGCCAAGGAGTTTGGGGGGCAATCTTCTTGGATAGGGGCTGCAACTTCTGTGCTTAATTGTGGATCATTGTTTATATTAATAACTTTTATTTAAAATATTACATATTACCTATTAGATAATATAGCCATATACGTTTCTCTGCCATACGTACTATTATTCCATTTTCTCTAACCAATATAAAAAAAGAACTAATACTTCAACCTTTACACATATATTTACAACTTATAATTTATAATATCTATATCTTATAAAAACAAACTTTTATTTACTTTCCAGTCTTCTAAACCTATACCCACTAATTTTCCCCATTCCCTCTCAATCTTCCTTTACTCATCATAAATTTTGGTTGTTTAATAACGTACTCAACTTCTCTATTTGATACATAGCATATAATTTTAGTCCTCATTCTTATTCCAAAGGAATCTTCTTATCTTTCCTATTTTGACATATTTTAGTCTGGCTGCAGTTATCACGTATGACAGTACTCTCCCATGTTTTCTTTGTTTTTTGTTTTTTTTCCAGTTTCTACCCTAAATATATTCAGCAAATACAGTGGGGACACTGGAAATTCTAAAAAGAGAATTTCTTCTTTTTGTCACATTACCACCACATGTGGTAATATGTTTCTGTTTTTTCTTCACATTTCCAACATTCATCTTTCATATTTTTATAAATATTAGCTAATTTATATGGAGTAAGATGCCATCAGTAAAACATTTTGCAATAGTTTTCTTTTAAGGTGGAACATCTAATAAATTTTAAATTCTTATTCCATGCTTTCTCCCAATGTTAGATTTGTATTGTATGGCCAATATTCTGAGCCCATCTCTTTATGTTCTCCTTAATAATTTCTTGTTCCAATTCCAATTTTCTCAATATTTTGTACAAATTTGTTATTATAGGCTCCTCCTTCTCTAAGATTTTGTTATCAAATCCATTTCCATCATCCTTGATTCCTTCCATTTTTACATTTATTTTAAATCTTCCCTTATTTGTCTATATAGGAGCAAATGATACGTAATAACCTCAGTTTGTTGTTCTTCTCTCAATTTCATTCTATTTCCATTTCCTTGTTTCTCCAGTAGCTTGTTATAAGTCAGCTATCGATCTGAATGTAGATTTTCGTGTTTATGGAGACCTTCATGGGGTGATAACCATAATAGAATTTTTTAGTACAATCTCCTATATATCCTCCAAATTCTTAGTAAAAATTTTCATATATGCTCATTAAATTCTTTATCAATATTGGATTTATTATACCAAAGATACGCATGCCATCCATATGATAAATTAAATCCTTCTAGTTCTAGTAGTGTTTTGTTTTGTAATTTAATCCAGTCCAGTATCCAAAAACTAACATATGGGTGATGATAAAGTTTTAAATTCAGCTAGATGTCAAATCTAGCTGTGGATTATCAGCAGCCAAGGTTAAAGCAACTGGAAGATAGAGGTACATAGCTTTCCAAAGTTACATTCATCATGGGGATGTTTTCAGGCCATACATCCCCACAGCATGATATGGTTTAATTGGCAAAATATATTAATTGGCTTTAATATAAAATGTACCCTGATATGACTGAATGGCCATGCTGGGCAAGAGGAAGAAGCTGGCCAAACACATGCGCTGTGAAGTAGGTCAGAAACCTGCTTTAGGTATAACCAGGTCAAAGTCAGGAAATCACCAGGTAACTCCAGAGATAATAGGCTTAAGCTAGTCTTAACAACTCTGCCTTTTGAGACAATAGTGACTAGGAGATTCCCACCAAACCACAGTTTGTCTAACCTCCTTTTCCTTCAACCTACAGACTTTCCCGTTATCGCCAAACCTGTCCAACAAGCACAGAGTTATCAGACAGCCATTAGCCCGTTCTGGACTCCACTGTCCACTCTGCAAACTCTATTGTTTACTCGGCCAGTGAGCCATTCATACCCTTCCCTCCAGGAAGAAACCATGCATAAAACCCTCCAATTTTGGCTGGCCAGCTCACAGTACAACAATTGCTGGTTACCACTCTGCTACTATAATTCCTGGTTTGTGTACTGTCCTTAGTGTACTGTCCTTAGACATGAGAAGCCACATCGCTGCTTCTCTGCTGTTCTTCAAGACCAGTAAATATCACTCACTATACCATGAAATCTTGCTATCTTTCCTCCCTTTTTCCTTCAGTTAGCCTTGTGTGATTGCGTGACTGTTTGGATCTCATGTGTGTGATTAATTCCTCTTATAAAACACAATTTAGTTTACTTTGGATCTCTGGCTGGTTCTTCCCTGCACAGGCCCTGGAAACATTGGTGTCAAAACTCTCATTAAGTTACCCTTCTCTTGCAGGCCTCCTTATATTGAGCTAATAATTCCCCACCTTTGAAAGGAGGTACTGGCATCGTGGGTGGACCCCTAAGTCATCCATGTTCTGTTGTAACAGGGAAGGACTGAGTAATCAGTTGTGTTGATTCTAGTTTAAGTCCGTCTAGGAAGATAGCATTGATATGCAGGCATAGCATTGTCTGTTGGATGAGAAATATGTTGAGTTGAATGGGTGGGGAAAGGACCTATATCTGGGAAAGAAGGTGAAGCGGCTGGGTCATTGAGGGATGCAGTAGGACTTGCTGGTACCAGCTGTTCGTGGATATGTCAGACATTTTGGCCCACCAGAAGCCATTGTCTTGCAGCTGGACAAAAACGACTTAGTATCTAGGAAGGGCTTGGACTTAATAGTTTCAGCTGATGAAGCTTTCCCCAAACATGACTTATGGTCTTATTGGCTAGAACGGCAGCAATGGGGGGTGGGGAGCAGGAGACCTTTGGAATTGACAGCGTAAGGAGAAAAGCCATGAAAGATATTGGGGACTTTATGGAAGTTCAGGGCAGGCACAACATCCTGACACCTGGATATTTGCTTCCAATCAGATTTTCTTTATTGCGCAGACACTGTACACCTTTCAGACTGGGGGCAGGATGAATGGCTTTATTTTTTTTTTTAGTTTGCATATATTTAATGGTGAATTAATAAAGGAGGACCAAAATTTTTGCTTCCTAAATACATGCCTTTTCTGTTGGTGATGAAATTCTACTGGAAATTACTGAGCCAATGATTTTTATTATTACTAGATAGAATCGTTTTTTTTCCTGCTGCTACTACAACTGTTTCAGAAGCATGTGAATTGCATGGAACAGACTGCTTGAGCTTGCATCTTATAGATATGTAAGGAATGAGTGTTTAACCTTCTATAGTTTTGTTTAAGAATAAATTTTTCTGCTACAGGTGCTCTGTGTTTAAAGTCTTCCAGGAAATGCACAAGGTAACTATGCAAAAAAAAAAAGGGGGGGGGCATGAAACACAGAAATAAGACTATGTCCTTTTCTTTGTTCTCGGTTCTGTTATGACTTCCTAACAGCAAAATATACTACCCCCAAAACAGGAGGAAAAAGGAAAAAAAAAATAGAAACAAACTTCTCAAAAAGCATGACTTGCAACATACTCAAAACCAGATTTCATATTTTAAAAACTGTCTGCTTAAGCAGGATGAATGGCTTTATGAGAACTGGATTCGCACACCGGAGTAGCTGCAGCTAGTATAGATTGATGGGAGCAGGGTGGTTCCTTTTCCTCCTCTGATCACATTGTGGCATATGGACTGGATGTCCTATGCTCCAGTCAGCAAGTGTTCAAGGAAGCAGGTGGTTGGAGTGCAAGAGTTGTTGGGTAGCTAAGCCAGTCCAGGTCAGTGACAGGTTATCCAGCAGGATAAAGGCTTGTAATTTAAGTTAAGCAGACTTTCAGAGGATGCCTGTACCTTAATAGTTTCCTAAAAATGAAAGTGCCTCAAAGTATGAGAAAATTCCTAGCAATACTAGAAAAATCCCCAAAACTTGATGATCTCCTTCAGCACCCATCCATTCATTTCCTAAGAACTTTATTATTATATTATTATATGTATTTGTATCCTGCTTTTTCCCTAAAATTGGGACCCAAAGCAGCTCACAACTAAAAACATACAAAAAATGAACATCAAAATAGCTTTTCAAACATATAGGAAGTGGAACTCTCTTAGGGCCTAACTAGACCTAGCTAAAGAAGAGCTATTTCTTGCTGAACATAAGCAGAGCGATTTCTGAGCTAGAAAGAAAACAAGCTCGTTTCCTTTGGCAACTGCTTCTGTCATGCTAATAACTACGAAGCCATCTAGGGCTGCATGTGGCTTTCATCTGCCTGGATTAAGGCGGAGGGACTGAGTCCAGTTTGCTGCTACTGATGACAGCATTTGGCTGTGGTCCCATGCTGTCCAGGCAGGGGGCATTATCAGTTCTCACCCCTAAATTATTTAGCAACCTGGCTAGTGTGACAGACAAAGTTCAGTATTAATGGCCTCCATAGCTCTGACTTCTAGCCTTTCTTTTTCTGACACAGCATAAAATGCAGCTGAAATTTCACTTGGCCAGTGTGTGAAACACAAATTCACTGGCCTAGCTTAAAACTGCATCAGGCCAAGTTTTCATCTGGTTTGTGCATAGTGGGAGGTTGCATGGGTGAAGCTGATATTAGGGTTTGAGCTGCCATTGATATGATAAGAAAAATACAGTGAATCATCTATTTGTACAGTGTGCAGAATGCCTATGTGAAACTTGAAAATGTTACGTTTTAGACTATAGTCCCCAGAACCCACCAACCAGCATGTGAGGAATACAGAAATAAAATTGTGAGATTTGACAATGGAAAGTCTAGATTTACCTTTGTCTCCAAGAATCTGAAATGACCCCTGACCTTTCAGCTTTATAAGATAGAAGAACTAGGCTGTCTTATCAAGTTTCTCTGCTATAAAACAAGTTTGCTGTTAGGCTTCTTGTCTGTTCTTTTATATTTAATGGTCTCTTTCTGGGGGATGATTTTGACTTAACCTTCTAGATTCTTTAGTTTTGTGAGTGTCATCATAAATTTCAGAGGCTCTTTCACTCAAGTGTTATAAGCCTATGAATCCACTTTAACTGCCATGGCAACACCGTATGGAATCCTGGGATTTGTTGTATCAGGAGAGGTATATAGAATTATCAGTCGGAGTGTTACCCTGTGAACTGGGGGTCCCGGGAGTGACATCAAAATGTGCTTAACTGAAGTTGGGGAAAATTAGCTCAGAGCATTGCTTAGCGTTACGAGAGGCAGGGTAATGTAGCGAGATCTTGAACCCTATGTTTACGGGGTCGGGTCGAGTCAAGGAGCACACAAAAGTTGAAATAATAAATGATGTTTATTAAATACAAGCAAAACTGTGTATGCGACACACTCACGCAAGATAACTAAAGAAAATAAAGGTTGGAGTGGTATAGAGGGATTTGTAGAGGGACTGCTGGTTTGGGTGATACTTCACCTGTCCTGAAGCCCACAAAAATAGAGAGCGAAGCTGGGGTGCGATGTAACTCAGCATGTGGAGCTGAGGGGAGGCTCGCCAAGCAAAGCGGCAGCAAGGCGGGATGAATCTCGGGAGCGTTCCGAGGAAGGTCTCGGAATCAAGAGTTTTTATAAAGAGAATTGTGACTGCAGGCTATGCCGTACTTGGAGGAAAACAATAGATTTGGAGTTGGAGACAAAGCCTCCGAAAGGTCAGAATCTGAATGATTGAGTTATCGAAGCAGTTCTCAATAGAGTAGCCAGTATGCAAACGCAGAGTACTTGGGTATTGTATAGTTTACCCGTCAAGCTGCCATCGCGGGGCAGAGGCTCTTTTGTAAGTTGCGTGCATACCTAATTAGAGTACTTGCCTGGAGGTCTCCTAAAGCAGTGAGTCAGCTATTTCTGGCCTGCCTGAATTGTCCAGGAATATTACGGCAATTAACGGCCGAGCTTGTTTACATGCTTGCCCGGCGGCCTCGCAAGTACGTGGAGAGGAATAGAGAAGTGAAGCCGAATTGTGATATCAAGAGGATATCTTTAATATCCCCAAAGCTCGGACTAGCCAGGGCAGTAACAGAAGGACTCTAGTGTTTCACCAGAGTATCACCCCAGGATTCTATAGGGATGCATTCATAACAGTTAAGGTTCCAGCAGGCGTTTGGGAAATAATTTATCAGGAGGGACAGGCCTTGTATAATATGCTACAGTTTTATTTGTTGCTGTTGTTGATGCTATTGTTTTGTTTGTTTTAATAGTTTTTAAATTTTATGATGGTCTAATTGCTTTTTGACTTTTGAATGCTTTTAATTTCTAGCTGTGCTTGTTTTTTAACTGTTGTAAACTGCCTTAGGGTAGGATATAAATAAATACCATAGATACAGAATTATTAATAATATATAGCAATATTATTATTGTTACTACTACTAAAGTGGTATCATAGTGCTATAACTGCGTAGTGTGAAAGGGCTCCAGGTTATGCCTCTTGTTATTTCTTTACAAGTGTCACCTCTTCACACTTAATTCTTCAAAACCAGAGGTGAGAGAAAGTCCCCTGCTACATACTTCTTGTGCAAACTGAGACATTAAAAAGAGAAATAAGGAAGGCTTGGAGAGGTCTGTTGAGAAAGAGGGCTGTCTGTTTTCCTTTGAGAACTGTTCAACTTCAGAAAACATGGCAAACTAAGCATGCAAGTGTCCTATTGTTAAAAGTTTGTAGTCGGGAAAAAACGCCAGATTTTCTATGTCTTGACAGAGTACGGAATCCCCTTGTTGTACAGTTAGGAGTTTAAGTCATTCAGTGAACACACTGAGTAAATAATTGTGAGTTCAAAAGACGCATGACTGACTTCTTCAGGAAGAAATCTGTGAAAATTAATTGAAGCATGGTCTACAGAAATACAGAAATGCTTGATTGTAAATGTAACCAGCTGACTTATTGAGGGGGAGTCTCTCAAATACCATTTACCAGGAAAATTACTTCTTTGTTTTATCATTATGCTGCGTGCAGATATGATATACGTTATACATCGTGTCCTAAGCTGCTCTGTAAGGAATCAGGGCTAAAAACAACACATCAATACATGCTGGTTCTTGCTTTACCAGCAATGTTGCTATCATTCCTGGATAGCCTAATCTGAGGACCAACTCTTGGATCCTAGTGAGGGGTCAGAAGGAGATAGATCCAAGAACCTAGGCACACACGCGCGCGCACACACACACACTTTAATTGGTTACAGATATTATAGCCTTGATATAGCATATAGGGCACATCTTGAGACTGGGTGACCCATTGTCTGTCCAGTGAAGCCCCAGTCCATCTGATGGGGAAAAACTGTAGTATAGGGGATCACATTGACAGCCATCAAGTTGCCCCCAATCTAGGCTGAACCATGCTCAGCTTTACTCTAAGATGAAGGGGATGCCCAAAATGAGGAGACAGCCAGGTAGGCCTTGCCTTCCTGCAAGAATCTAGCCCAGTGCCAAAACTGCTTTACAGTGTTGTGGTAAGAAGGAACAAGATGATATGAAATTATAACTAATACACCACAAATTTGGAACACATAGAGACCTGACTAAAATAGGATGGAGGGAGGGAGGGAAGACTACAAAACTTCTATCACCACTGGCAGTTGGCCACATTGGCTGAGGATGGTGGAGTATATAGTCCAAAAAGTTTTGGGAGCTCCAAGTTGGGGACTGATTTAGAATTCTCAGTAATATACTGAACATTGAGGCTCTCCAAAGAATGTCATTGTGAGAGTGCCACTTCTTGACACCATTAAATCTGTGTTGTTAGAGCCTTCCCTTTGGCTCTAGATTAGGTATTCAAATTTGAGTAAATTTCATTCTTGTAAGCAAGAATGAATAATGTTACCATTTTTCTTCTTGCTGTAAGAAAATGATCAAAAACCATACAGTTTTCAAAGACTGGGCCTAATTCTAAGCAAAAAATGTCTGTGATTATTTTTTGCATAGAAAACAGCATTTTCACACACAAATATTAAATCCATTTCCAACCATTTTTGTAATATTTTCAAATAGTCTGCTCTAAGGCTCTGTTGTACATCTTCCATCCTTGCAAGTTGTGGTGAATCGATCTCCAAGTGTGCAGTATGACACAAAAAAGAAAACACAACAGGTTTTGGAACAGCAGCAGGAGAAGAAGCTTGCTCATTGCCTTACCCCAGAGGAGGTCAAAGTGCAGTCCATAAACCCCACCTTTGTAGCTCCCAAAGTTCCCCACAAAACCCTTCCCAACCAGCATTATTTTGAAGTACTTTTTGTCCCCAAACCATGCAGAAATTTCCCAAATATGTGAAAAGATGGGAAAATACCCCCACCTAACCTCACAGGTATTCCAGAACTTTGTACTACCCTCCAATATTTCAATTTTTCTCTGCAGTCCATCTCAAAATGTTGACAGGAAATGATGTGATATCCCTTCCTGTAACCATTTTGAGAGGGAGTACAGAGGAAAATTAAAGTATTTGAATTTGCTGGTGGGGGTATGAAGCCCACAGAGTGCTCTGAGGAAGCAAATTGGCCTTGATTTCCAAGTAGTTGCCCATCCTTGCATTATAAATTTGGTCTTATATATCTGAAGTATTTGGCCCAGTCAAATTTTGAAGGTTTGAAATTAATGTTGGAGGTGTGGTCACCCACCCCCAACGTTACATTAGTCTTCCCCTAGTGAGAAAGAATTTTGCAGTTTTGACCTTACTTTAAACTATTAGGTGGACAAGATTTGTTTTTTCACATTTTCTTTTTTCTTTTCTTTCTTTAAACAAAACAAAGTAAAATAAAAACACTATCCTGTTGTTTCAAACATTCTTGGAAAAAATGGTATTTGGAACTGGGTCATAAGGGCAAACACATTAAAGATTATGAAGTACTTTGCAAGTTAAAAGTGCTATCTAAAATGGAAATTGATTATAGATAGCCAAGTCTTCCAAAACTGTTCTAATTTCTGTTCCCTCTGGAAACAGAATAGCAGCATAACAGTAAATGAAAGTGAGTGTGAGAGCTTGTGCTATTAAAATGAGATGCATACTTATTTAAAGCAGCAAAGCTTCACAAGGCAACTTACAAAAGCTAACTAAAACGACCAAGCTCTTTTAAAAATACAGATAAAACAATTCAGTTACGAAGAAGGGTTTGTTTTAAAACCTGACTTATAACACTTTTGGTAGAATGCAAATTAAAACAAACAAGTTAATAAGGACCTTTTAAAGATGTGAATAGATCACGTATTCTCTTGTGGAGCATTAAAATCATGATTTAAGAATTTTAAAAGAGCAGAAAAGAGGATAACTGGCAGACTCGAAATCTAAATCTGGAGAGCTGACCCTGAACTTGACTGACTCTTGTTGCAGGTTTGACTTCACAGAAATGATATCAAGTCACCTGACTGCTCCCATGGTTTGGTTCAAGAAGTACTAGTGACTGTTTCAGAAACTGGCAGGTGATTTACAGAAGAAAGAGATTTCCCAACACATCAGCTGACCCAAGAAACAAATGAACTCAGCTTTCTCTCTTAGCATGGGACTGCCCTATTTAGGCCAGGGATCCAAAGTCAAAGTTTGGTTTTTGTGAAAGTATTGTAAAAGCTTCAGTATGATGAACATTAACAGCTGTTAAGCATGGACATGTAAACAATTGTAACTTAGGGCATGATGGAAAGTAAACAAGTCTAAACATAGCAAAGAAGCATTTTTAAGATTTAACAAGTGACAGTATATTACCAGTTTGATACTCGTTCTTCAGAAACTGAACTACAAGGAGCAATGCAACAATATGCATGCACAAGGCACCATCAGTGTACGTGTGTTGTCATGAGGCTTCTATAACCTCCAACATTTCACAGATGAAAGTCCAGTACTCATATGGTCAAGCAACACTGGTCAAGGTGGTAAAAGCTGTTAATGAGGAAGAACACACAAGCTAAGAGAGGCTGCAACAGTTGGCTTTTGCCAGTCTCCTGAGAAGGGCACGATTCTGCCTTTCCTTTCCCCCCTGCTGAGGTAATTGAGTACTATCTACTTTTTCACTTTGAACTCAGGTTGTAGTAACTGAAGTAAGCTGAGGACAAAGAGGGAAAGTGGGAGGAGGTGAGAGAAACCAAGACATTTTAAAGGCTGAAATAGCAGAAAGACATAGGATTATTCAGGATTGCCTCTGTCAAATTGGCAAAGTTGGAGGGTATGCAATGCAAGAAAGGTCTTTGGCAAAGATGTTAGACTTTTCCTATCTCTTAGGGAACGAATAGAGTAGGACCATTTTATGAACTAATTGGGTCAAGAGGACTCTGACAGTCATTAGTGAGAACTAAAATCAAAAAACAACTTGGAAACAAAATCTTGAAGAACAGTAGCCTTATTTACTGAACAACAACAATTTAAAAACCCATAATAAAAGAAGGTTGATCCATAAAAGACTGAAAGATGAGAACAAGAACCACAGAAAGACAGAGGCCCTTTTCACATGTGTGTGGGGGGGAACGGGCGAAAACACGCTAAAATGGAGCTTACCCGCAGCCGGGTAAGTCCGTCGCCACGCGGAGCAGCGCGAGCTCGCTGCTCCACACTCCTCCGGCGTCCCAGATGGCAGCTTCTGGTTGGTGGAGGCTCTCCACCAACCGGAGTAGCTCGCCAGCCGGAAGCCCGCCCCCGGCAGATCTGCAGGCACGCACTTGCGCGCGCCTGCAAATCCACTTCAGAGCTGGGCGACGGAGCGGCACGGGGCTGCGCGCTCCGTGCTTTTTAAAAACCTCGAAAAAGAGGTTTTTAAAAAACACGCAGCCCGGCTAGTTCCGGCCGCCCCTGAGTGGATTCTGGTGTGGAACTACGAAAAGTAGTCCACGCCAGTCCACTCTACGGTGTAGAAGACCTCCGTTAGAGGTCGCTCTACACCATTTTAGAAGCCCGGTATGGAAATGGCCAGAGACATGTCAGAGAAAAGCAAATCATCTGACTGGATAAGGCATTAAGAACTAAAGATAAAACAAGGTGAAAGAAAAGAAAATTGGAGTTGAAATTTTCTAGTTTGTCTTCCTGGGTTAAACTTAAGAGGATTCAAGGAAGCAAGCAGTTTGAAGCAAGTAGTAATGTGAGCCTTAGCTACCCAGAGATTTGCCTCAAAACATCTGCTAAGAACAGAATTTCTAGCTAATTCCTGGCTCGTCTTGCTGACGACTTCCTCCTTCAGGAAGAGGAAACAGAGGAAGAAAGCAGGCAACTGGCTATCTTTTACTTAGTAAAAAACTTGATCTTAACTAATAGGGAAGTGTTGGTCAACAATGAATCTAATTGAAAGCTAATGCTTGTTTTGGTCAAATACATATCTACCATGTTAGAATCCTAGGTTAACCAAGGAACGTGCCAATGAAGTCACAGAATCTCTAGCCAAAATTCTGCAGAATGTAAAGTTGAAAGCTTTCACAGCCATAATCCATAGGTTGTTGTGGGTTTTCCAGGCTTTGAGGCCATGTTCTACTAGTATTTTTCTTCTGACATTTCCCCTACATCTGTGGCTGGCATCTTCAGAGGATCTGGTGGCATGGAAGTAAGACAGAGTATATATACTTGTGTAGTCCCTGGGTGGGAGGGAGCAATTTGCATGTGTTAGAGTTGTCCTGTGTGATGGCCTATTGTTAAATGGGATATCCCCCAGGGTGTATTGTTAGTCAGGGGATATGCATAACAGTGAGTTAAGTACATTAGCAACCCATTGTATTGTTCCCTGTAGAGTCTGGGTGGTGTTCATTGGCATATTTTTGAGTCTTAATTTTAGTGTTCTTCAGTACTGGTAGCCAAATCTTGTTTATTTTCTGAGTTTCTTCTTTCCTGTTGAAATTGTCCATGTGTTTATGGATTTCAGTGGCCTCTCTGTGTAGTCTGACACTACTATGTCAGACTACACAGAGAGGCCATTGAAATCCATAGTGTGTGTTCCTGCATGGCAGGGGATTGGATTGGATTTGATGGCTGTTGTGATTTCTTCCAACTCTATGATTCTATGATCAAGGACTAATTCTACTGAATGCAATGATTAGTAGAAGCAAGCATGGATTTGTCAAGAATAAGCCTCACATGACTGATTTGTGGATTTTATGTATTAGTTCCAGTTATATGCCACCTTTCTTGCAATGAATCTTCTAAGGCAGTGTACATCATTCTACTCCTCCCCACCTTGTCCTCAGAGCAATCCTGTAAGGAATATTTGGCTGAGAGAGAGTATTCACCCATGGTCACCTAGTGAATTTCAGACCAACACTCTAACCACTACATCAAACTTGCATCTTTTTTAATTGGGTTCCTAGCCTAATGAATTGTTTACGTGGTTTAGACATATTTTGTCTTGATTTCAGTAAAGCATTTGAGAAGGTCCTTCATAATAATTTGGTTAGTAAATTAGTCAGATGAAGGACAGAGCATAATACTGCCAGATGGATGCAGACCTGGCTGGAAAACTGCATTTAAAGTGTTTTTATCTGTGCTCCCTCATCAAACAGGATAGATGTTTCAAGTAAAGTGCAACAAGGCTCTATCCTAGGTCTGGTATTTTTCAGTATTCTTATCAATGACTTAGAACAGCGTAGGCAATGGCCAGCATTCGTTGGACCACACTTCCTCCACTACACCCAAGAGGATTTTTTAAAAATTATTTTGGGGTTTTTATCCATTTAAAGTCCCTAGCCTTCAAGGGTCACAGGAATAATTTTGGCATTTTGGGGCACTTAGACTTATGAGTAGGCTTTTTGTTCAATCAGGAAGCAAACAAGAAGGTAACTTTTTAAAAGAAAGCATTTTTATTTTTTTAAAAAGGAAAACTTTTCTTTTAAAAAAATGGTGCCCCAAAATGCCTTGGGAGCTGCATGCAACCCATATTTTCCCCAGCCATTATTTAAAAGAAGGAATGGTAGGAATCTTTATTAATTTTGCAGATGACACAGAATAGAGACGGATAGCTAAAATCTCAGAAGACAGGGACAAGATTCAAAATGATGATAGAGTGGAAAATAACAAAAATAATCAGAGATAAATGCAAAGTTCTGCAGTTAGGCAAAATAACAAGGCTATGAGCAACAAAGTATAGGAAGTTGATCTGGCAGAAATACATGAAAAAGTTCTTGCAGCTGCAGCCAGTCACAAGCTGTTCAGTGGTGTTAAATAGCTGTAACAAGAGCAAATAACAAATTTAGTCTGCATGAATGGAACTACAGTTTCCAAGTAACGAGAAGTAATTGTTCCATTTTATTTTGCACAAGTCTGACCTCTTCTGGAGTACTGTGAAATGAGAAAGGTAACTTGTAGTGAATTGAAATAGCCACAACTTTACATAATTTATGTAGAATATGGCTATTTCCACACTAGCCTGTTATAGGGCTATGATTCTACTTTCAACATCCTATGGAATCTTGGGGTTTGCAATTTTGGGAGAGGCCAGCACTGCAAACCTCAGGATTCCAAATGATGTTGAAAGTGGAATCATAGTGCTATAACAAGCTAGTGTGGAAATGCTATATGTAGAACACAGATCCAGTTATCAGGCACCTGCCTGCTAACCAATGGCTGTCCCAGCCTACTAACTGGACAAATCACTTGGGGGGGGGGGGGAGGAATGGATCAGGGTTCAACTGCAGTTTGATCCACCATATGATTTCCTGCCCACAATTGGGAACGAGGCCAGTCTGTCAGCTCCTGAACTAAGCACCTCTTTATGAGCTTCACTCACATATTCCTTATGGGGACTCACATGGCGGCAGGCCGACCTCCTCCAACCAAAATGGACTTGGACCAGTGCCAATGACACCTCCTTCTGCAAATCTGGGATTGAACCAAAAACAACATGAATGAACACATTAGAAACCAAGAAAACCGGAGATGTTGCTACAAAAGCCACAAAGCACCAAGGGTATTTTGAGGTGATAATTTCTCCCTCGTCCCGTTAACTGGCCACAAACCGACATTTATGGCAAGCCAAGATGGAAATAAGCCAGGGTAGATGGTGAAGCCAGAGAACAGAGTGAACTCTGGCCAGCAATTTATAACATGACCCTAGATCAGAGTGAAAACTGCTGACACTACTTCTGTCCCCAGAAGACTCATTAACACCAGCCAGCCAGCACTGCTGATCTGTTAGCCATCTTGTTGTCATGCTAGGTGGCTATTAGGAAGGGTGCTGCCAGGCCCCAATAGGTCCAAACCTCCTCCCATGTTCCCCACCTACCACATGGTGCAACTGCCTCTTTCCAAAGTACACAAGGACCTTGGCATATATCTTTTGAACTACAGTAGGTTCATAGAAGGGCAATGAAAAACAAACGCTGTGGGGGAAAGTTAGAGGAACTGCATATATTTTAGCCTGGGAAAGAGAAGACCCAGAGAAGAGAAGGCTGATGGAAAACAAGACAGAACTTGAAGTGGTTTTGGGAGAGTGGGATAGGGATGGGGATTCTGGGGGGTGAAGTCTAAAAAAAACAACATGCCTCAAAACACTTGGAGGGCTAACATATAGAAATAGTAAAGACATTTTCTTTCCTCAGACATCTGGATTACATTTAACAGCTTATGTTATATGAAGGTAGATTTTAGCTGATCATTATGAGTAACTCAAGAATAAGTGTATTTTATCAGCGGACTCAGTTATCTCAAAAGTGTGGAAATCTGTTGTTGTTGTGTGCCTTCAAGTCATTTCCGACTTACGGTGACCCTAAGGTGAACCTATTATGGGGTTTTCTGGGGCTGAGAGGGTGTGACATGCCCAAGGTCACCCAGTGGGTTTCCAGGGCTGAACAGGGAGTTCAACCCTGGTCTCCAGAGTTGTAGTTTGATGCTCAAACCACTACACCACACTGGCACCATTTCCTCACTAAGCTGTTATAGTGCGATAATTCCACTTGCAACTTCCTATGGAATCCTGGGATTTGCAGTTTCAGGAGGGGCCGTATGACTGCAAACCCCAGGATTCCATAGGATGTTGCAAGTGGAATCATTGCGCTCTAACAGCTTAGTGTGGAAATGGCCTGGGTCTCTGTAGAAGGCTCTACTTCACTGGAAATCTTCAAGCCTCTGCTTGCCAACCGCCAGCCACCTGTTAGGAGATGTTTAGCTGTACATTTAATGTACTGACCAGCTAGTTGAACTAGGTCGCCTGAAAGGTTCACTGCAACAGAATAAAATAATAGATTTATACAGTACAGTGGCACTTGAATGAAAGCCATAAAACAATGCCAGACGGATATTCCTTGGAGAGGGGATTAAGAAGACTCACCTCAATTTCTACTCAAAGCCTTTCTCAAATGTCTGTTGCCATTTTTTCCCCAAGGAAAACTTCTAGTGGTTACTCATCATGTGAATCTACTCCTGTCAGCAGCCCTGCTTAGCTGAATTTACCCATGGTCAGTGACAGCAATTCCTTTCTCTGTTCTTGTCCTGAAAGCAAGACATCTTCAATTGTAACATTGTATTTCCTTGGGAACCAGATACCATACAACAAATGAGGAATTGTGTATTTGAGTGGACAAACAAGGAGATTCTTGCTGGGTATGTACATCAGTCAAAAGCAAAACACAGAAGGGCATCAAAAGAGGAAATATAAAAACTAATTTTAAAATGCAAAATGCTAGCTAACTGCTGAAAACTTTTCATTTACATTTCAGATCTCAGCATGACTTAACCACAGTGGTCAAGGGAGAAGAGCAGAGTGACCTTAGAGCCTTAATCAATCTGATGTTCAAATACCTGAAATCTAACTCTCAGGGTTGTTGTTTTTTTTTAAAAAAAAACTTTAAATATTTCTTTACATTGAGAGAGAATGGCAGGGTAAGAATCCAATCAATCAATCCAAGCAATCAAGCAATTTCTATGTACAGTGGATTGCCCTTAAAAATTTCTGGACTCTTCACCATGGCCTTGTGGCAGTATCACTTGTTTATTTTTGCTAAGTTTGTAAAATATTTGACAAAACTATTTTTCATGAGTCAGTCAATAGTAGCTCTTGAAAAATGCTGTAATGCTGCCCACACAATGGAACATAGCAGACATTGGTTGTTCATTAGTGAAATGTAGAATGCTAGATTTACAGATCTAGGAAATTTACAACGGAACAATTAAAATTCTCTGCATGATAGATATTTCTGTCCATATGAAAACATAATGGTGTATGTCCTGAGAGCCAGTGTGGTGGAATGTTTTGAGTATTGGACTTTAGTTCGGGAGACCAGGGTTGAAATCCCCACTCAGCCATGGAAACCTACTGGAAAATGTTAGGCAAGTAAGACTCTCTTAGGCCATTTCTGCACTAGGCTGTTATAGCGCCATTATTCTACTTGCAACATCCTATGGAATCCTGGGGTTTGCAGTTTCGGATTCCATAGGATGTTGCAAGTGGAATAATAGCACTATAACAGTCTAGTGCAGAAATGATCTTAGCCTCAGGGGAAGGCAAAAGAAATCTCCCTCTGAACAAATCTTGCCAAGAAAACTCTATGACAGGTTCACCTAGTGTGACCATATGAAAGAAATGGCTTGAAATCACACAACAAAAACAACAACAACAACAACTGTCCTCACTGTGAACTATGTTTAAGTATTCTTTAATATCAACATTCTTTTTAGAGGAATGGGCAAAAGCTCCTCTTGCAGCAATTCTAGACATTCCTGAGGAAAGACCATATCTCAGTTTATGGAACATACGTTGTTCATGGCCAAGGACCCAGGTTCAGACCCTGGCATCTCCATTTAGGAAGATCAGATGGGGACTGAGCTGACATTGCAGTGCAGTTGGACATAATGTTTGGGAATGATGAGATTGTAGTCTAACGTATCTGCAGTGCATCAGCTTAGGAAAGCCTAGACTAAACTTAGGCCATTTCAGCACTAGACTGTTAGTGCTATTATTCCACTTTCAACAGCCTATGGAATCCTGGGGTCTTCAGTTTAGGGAAAGGCCTTTAGAATTTTCAGCCAGAGAGCTTTTTGGCCGTAGGAAATTACAAACCCCAGAATTCCACAGGATGTTGAAAGTAGAATAATAGCACTATAACAGTCTAGTGCAGAAATTAAGACCATTTCTGCGCTAGACTGTTATAGTGCTATTATTCTGCATTTCTTTGGCCAAGTGATGGGAGGGTCTCCATTTGAGATCCCAGAGAGCCTCTGCCAGTTACTATAGACAATATTGTGTTAGATTAACAAGTAAGACAAAATTCTCGTAGCCAACAGATCTGGTATCAGATAGATAATCTGTTAGGCTCCTAAGACCTTGTGGAACTCATGCGCAAGGATATTTTGTATTAGAGAAATTTTCTAGTCCCTTTTGGGTGTTCCTTTTTTCTGATATAACAGTACAGCCCTCTTTGCTTTTATTTGTGCCTGTAGTAGCCTTCAATCTTCCCTGTCTGAGCACAAGGGAGCTTTCATTTGTTAATTCCAAATAGCCTCCATTTCAACACTCTGGGTGATTTAACTTTTACAACAGTATAGATGTTGTGCCCCTCAATAGTCTATAGTAAATTTTCTTTACTCTTGTTCTATTCCTTGCATGATGAAATGCTTTCCTTCTCTGACAGGCAGTCATGTTACTCCCTCCCACCCCCACCCAATCAATTTATCAAGATCAGAAGGCACTGGTAATGGCAGCTCATTTACTGCTCACTCAGTAATGAATGAATCCTTTGCTGAAGCTGGGAGGGTATATGAGCTGAATGATTATTATTGTGTTAGGTGGTAACAGAGGATGTCCTGACTCCTTGCAGAATATTTTAGGAGAGGGGTGAGAGGACAAAATGTACATTTATTTGCTGGCATTACGGAAAGCTTGGTATGATGTTTGATTTTTACAAGTAGTTATTTCTGACATTTATGCACCTGTCTTTTCATTGTAAGGTGTGAAAAAATAGGATAGGTCTTTGAATGCAAACTTTTCCTCCTATGCTTTTCAGGATTTTGGATAGAAGATGGACAGAATATCATCATGAAGAACAAGAACATGGAATGTTTGCGTTCATGTGAATATTGTTGTGGGTGGTTGTGTAAGGCCCCGCTTCGGGGGTCCCTGATATTAGTATGGTTTGGATGGGCACCATACCTAATTGGCATCATACGTGTAACGCGCGCACAGACCACCACCCGTCAGTGCTGCCGAGTGCAAAAGGCGGACCCAAGCCTCGCACTCAAGGCCTGCCCAGCCTGACACCTCTTTGTGTTCAGGTCTGAAAAGCCAGGGAGATCTCTGAATCAAGCCAGGGCCAGGACAAACGGGTCTGCCTCAGTTCTCCCTCTCTGAGAACGCAGTCCCTTCCTCACTCTTGTCCCCCCTTGGCTTCTTCCTTTCAGGACTCTCCCCCTTTACTGCCTTCCCTAAATCTGCCCTTCTCCCAGATGTCAGGATCAGCAGTGATTCATATTTTCCAAGACTGTGGTACTGTTGGCACTAAGGTCAAGATGATATTATTGGTAGCATGTATATTCCAGGATTCAGAATAAGACTTTGTGACACTGTTTTAAGGAACGCAGAACTTCAGACATTTATTGTAACACTGTTGCTTAAATTTGTTTTGTATCTCAATGTTTACAAACAGCACACCCTTCTTTTCTCTCTCTCTTTCTCAATTCATTCACTATCTTTCGTACACCCAATTTCTCAGTTCTCTCTCCCACAGAGCTCTTCAAATCTCCAACCTCTCCCAAACACACTACAAATCACACTTTTCTTCCAACACACACTAGACGGTTAAAATCCGTTATTTACCTCTTCCCACCAGCCCCTCCCCTGGGCTATCCAAGGTTCCATTTCACCAGCCAATCAGCTTAAACACTCTCAGTTGCCAAGGAGGCTCTGTTGTCAAGACCCCCTCCCATCAGGTTCATCACAATATGTAATTGGCAACACATTTTATTGGCTCTGATATCAAATTCAAGCCTGAGAGGTGACGGAGATGTCAAACTGAGCAGGGGAAAGAATTCGACTGTAAATGTGAGAAGGATAGGTCAACTCGAAACTTCCTCCAGGTAAGACTGAGTCATTTGTCAGGCAAATACACACCATTCCTGTGGATAATAGGCTTAAATAGAAGCTGGAATTTTCCAGAGAATCCAACTGTGAGGAGCCCACCAGGACACTGATTGACAGATATCCATCCCTTGTACACCTGGATTCTTTCCTCTTTCTTCACAGCACCCACAATAGACAGCTATTACAACACCCATCATGTCTTCGTCAATCAATGACTAAGCCCATCAACAGACAAAAGACTCTGTCCACAACAGGTTCCCTTTGTCTTGCATCTTGAAACTTCACTGCCACAGGCTATTTTCAGGGTACAAATACCCCTGATTTCAGGGTGCCCAGTGCAGTCTCTTGCCTTTCTGAGCATCACTCTGTCCCTTTGATTCCTGAACTGAGAACTGCCCTTGGGTCCAGTACCTGAGTCACTTCGTCCCACTTCTCTGCTTCTCATCGGATCTAGTAAATGTCGCCCGCACCCTTCACAGTCTCTATCTGCTTTCCTCCCTTTCTTTCACTTAGCTCTTGGGTGAATGTGTGATTGTGTGTATCATGTGTGCATGTATGAGCGAATTCCCCCCAATAAAAACACATTTTCATCTTACTTTTTAATCTTTGGCTGGTTCTTTTCCTGCGTGCGCCCATAAACGCTGGTAGGAAAGATCTCGCTAAGTTGCCCCCCTCTCGCAGCCTCCTGATTTTGAGCTAATTAATTCCCCACTTTTTCAAGGAGGTATTTGGCATTGTAAGATGGCCCTTGTGGCACCTACGTTGTGGGGTAACAGTTGTGTTTTTTTTATATATCCTTACAGTAAAACACCGTTTATACTCTTCAGTTAATTGCAGAATATACATTTCTTGGAAGATAACAATCTTTTCAAATGTATTCATAAGGGCATCTATTTTCACATGGTATTTTATGGCAGTATATTGACTTTTGCTTCTCAAAAAGACCAGTTCTTAAAACATTTAGGTGATTCTCAGATATTTATTGGTTTATATTGCTTAGATGAAAGGGCAATAGTATAGTTTAACATTTACTATTATATAGGACAGTGGCAAAGCCATGATAGTATGGTGGATTAGTGTTGGACTAGGACTACAGGAGAACAGGGTTCAAATCCCTGCTTGGTCATGGAAACCTTCTGGAGGATCTTGGGCAAGTCACACACTCTCAGCCTCCGAGGAAGGCAATGGCAAACCTCCTCTGGGGAAATATTGCCTAACCTACCCACCACTATATTAGGGTTATTTAGGCTCACTCTTAAGTCAGCAATGACATGCAGATACTGACAAGAAGAGCAAGGGCAGGAATGGTGTGCCTTTCTAAATGTTGTTGGACTGTAATTCCCAGCATTTCTCACTATTTTCCATGGGGGCTATACAGAGCATGATAGGTCCTGTACAAAGCCCAAGTGGTTGGAACTGTGCCACAAACAGATTACAGATTTGTGGAAAGAACGTGAGAAAGATTAAGCAGAAGGGCTATACAGATAGTGAAAGGTGACAAGGCTGTAGAACAGCACTGGGCAACTTATTGGTCTTCTTGGTTTTGCTTTACTGCAGCTTCCATCATCCCAACCGGTATAGTCAATGTTTTGAGGCTTCACTCCTATTACTAAACAATGCCGTTACCCTTTTTTTGCTGAATATTTGTAACATTTAATGTTACTTTTGTAATTTCTGCATTATGCTCTCACTAGCTGATGGAGGAGGAATATTACATGGAGTACCGGCTTGTTTTGAGACACCATTGCATCCTAGTTTTTTAAAAAGTAAGTTTAACCATTTTCATCACTTCCACAGATAAGAAAAGCAAAGTGTTACTATCAAAATTGTAACTATTATGATAACTAAGAAAAATTTGAGTGATCTTGGAAACATAATTAAAATAAATTATTTTTTAACAAAACGCTTTCCAATCTCTGGATAACACCATGAGAACAAAGTGAAAGGAATGAATGAGAAACGGAGCCATAAAAACAAAGGACCCCATGGCCCAAGCAGAGATCTTCCTTGAGCCTTGGTTAACACCAGATCCACAAAGGCAACAGCACAGAGAATGTGAACGTAAAACAAAGTGAATGAGGTTGCAAATATGTATGTCCTTACATAGGAGTAAACCCTATTAAACTTATTGGACTTAATTCTGAGTTGACCAAATAGGTTTGTGCTTTGAATTCACCCATCTTTTTTTCCATGTCAGCTTACAAATAATCACCTCTTGTCTTTATTTAGAATATTGTTGTATTTACTGGTGAGAAATTGTCACATTTTGTAATGAAATCATCAGCCAGGGGACAGGAAACAGATCCTCCAAGTTTTAAGTTTTCAAAAATCTTCCCCATGATTCCAAGAACAGGATGAGATTATATGTTTTGCTGAATAAAGAGCGTTTTGTTGATGAGCACAAACTATCCCTGGGAAATATTTTGTGAGGGAACGAACAGCAAAACAACAACAATTTCCCCCAAAATCTTTAATGCAGGGCACTTCCCAATTACTCATACTTGTTTATTAAGGCATATGATTTTTTTTCTCTGATTAACTTAGGGTTCATCTACGTGACTTTGTACCAAAGTTTGAAAACATTGGGGTTTTTTTTCAGACTACAATTCCAAGTGTAGTCATTCTGACTAAGGGAGTCTGTTTCAAAAAGTAGTGTTTTCAAGCTCAGCCTGTAGCTGAGCTTTGATAATTACATTCAGTGAAGAAGAGGAAGCGGCAAGATCCATCTGCTTGGCATTTCTTACCAGTGGTCCAGCTCTCTGGAAACAGAAGGAAAGGGGAGGGAGACAGAGTCCATTTCTGCACTACACTTTCATAGTGTTATTATTCCACTTTCAGGATTTTGTGGAATCCTGGGGTTTGCAGTTTAGGGAGGGGCATTTAGAATTCTCAGCCAAAGAGCTCTTTGGCCTCAGTAAACTACAAACCCCAGAATTCCACAGGATGTTGAAAGTGGAATAATAGCACTATAACAGTGTAGGGCAGAAATGGCCAGAGAGAATGTGTTACTGCGCAGTAGAACCCCCTTTACTGCAAAGCTGCAGTTCTGTACACATACACATAAAACCCATTGAACAAACCCATTGAACAAACCCGTTGAACAAACCGGGGACTACTTTATGGATGAAATGCATAGGATTACAAAAAGTGCTGGGAAGAAACTTCAGAATTGCCCAGCAAAATCTTAGTATGCTCTGTGGCATGTTATGCTGGCTGATTTTGGGAGAAAGTGGGTGAAACAGAAAATGAGGACTGAGGTGTGGATGGGCAAGTTATCCTGGAAAAGGGCATGTTTGGGTTGCTGGAATATTAGACTGAAGCAATTTGTCTATGGCCATTTCCACACAGGGTAAATAAAATGGTGCAGTGCGTCCTCTACGGAGGACATCTGCACCTTGGAGTGGACTGGGTCCGGACTACTTACCGTAGATCCGCACCTCAGTCCTCTCCGGAGCAACCCCAAGTGGTCCTCCATCGTGTTTTTGAAAGACCTGATTTTTCAGGTCTTTCAAAAAGCCGGCGTGCACCATTGCGTGCCTGCTCTCCGATGGAGATTCGCAGGCTTGCACCAATGCAAGCCTGCAATCTGCGGAGGGCGAGCTTTAGGCTGGTGAGCTTCAGCAGTTGGTCGAGACCCACGACCAACCAGAAGTCGCCATTTTGGAAGCTGGAGCAGTGCAGATCTACGATTGTGCACTGCTCCTCCTCACCCCGGACTGGACCAGACCCACAGAAGATCCGGTGAGTAGCGGCAGGGAGTGATTCTCTCGCCGCGTGAGGAAATGGCCTATGATGCAACAATTGTGAATCATTAAAAGGAAGCCAACAAAAGTCTCAGTTTGTAAACAGAAAAGTAACTCAACAGCTTCCCAGATGTGTATGCATGTGCCTTCAAGTTGCCTGTCAATACACTTAATGTGATCACTCTCTCTCATTCCTGTTCAAAAGGCAGTACAAAAGTCCTATTGATACAGGACAACTCACAAGTCAGAAGGAACTGATTATTTAGGAATAAGATTGTGCAGCAAGTTAAAGCATCCAGAATATGCCTCTCTGAACATGATTACCTCATTGAGATTAAAAAAGGTGTGGGGGGGCATGGCATATCCACCCAGTCTTTCCCTGTCTAACCACAAACTTTTCCTCTGCTCCTCCCTTTGGTTGATTTTTATCCTCAGTCTTGTCCTTTTCCCTATAGATCTTGGTCTCCCCTCTCACAGCTTATCCAGCTTTACATGCAGAACCTCCTAAATTGCTCATGAACTGGCTGAAGTTTTTGTTTTTTAAAACAAAAAACATGATATTGCCCAGTTTTTGTTTTTTAAACAAAAAATGGGCAATATCATGTCCAGTAAGAATTTTGGTTGTGTTGTTGTTGTTGTTGTTGTTTTCTGATTTGGGGTATCCTAGCAGGTTTTAAAGGTATGTGGAGGGCTTGAGGCAACGGAGAAAAACTGCTGCGTTTTGAAAAGTTTTGGGGCTGTGGGGAGTACTTGGGTCAAAAAAAAAATTGCCCAGAATTTTTACAACCTTTTCAGGGAGTCTGGAGAGGTACTTTGGGACCTTTGCTTACCCCTGCAGTAAGAGAACTAGATTATCCAGTTTCCAGATGCAAAAGAAGTAAGGAAGTGACAATTGGCTCTCGAGATGGTGCCTCATGCTGTCCTGTGGACTATTTTAGTGAAGCTGGCTCAGGAACTGTTTCAGTGCTAAATGCTGCAGTGAGATAGATGCACTTCTCCCACTGCCCTCTCTGACTGCCTTTTCCAACTTCCAACCTTATAGCAATAGAAGCAATAGCAGTTACATTTCTATAGCACTTATCAGTGCGAAGGACTCCGTAAGCAGTTTACAATGTATTTTTAGCTAATTGCCCTGGGTACAAGCTGGATACTCATTTTACCGACCTATGGAAGGACGGAAGGCTGAGTCAACCTGGAGCGCTGCAGGATCGAATGCACAACGTTGTGGCTGCAATACCAGCATTTAACCACTGTGCCAACAGGACTCCTCAAATAGCCCCTAGGCCCCCAAGCGCATATGGAGTGCACTTAGTGTCTTGAAAATCACTACTGCTTGCACAGTAGGTGTGCCAGCCAAACTGAGCATTCATAGTCATAATTAGAATATGTCCCTTGTGGAAAATCCTAAAACATGTAACTGTCAGTACTTACATTGATTCATGTCACCTATGGATGGAAAGAATGTTAGAACATATTCAAAAATGGTTGAAAAGTATGTTTTTCGAGTGGTAGGGGATCCTGATGAGAAGAATCTTTGCAAGCTGATGAGAATCTTCACATTTTGGGGCCTATTCTGAGCAAAATGTGTGCATTTTTTTTGTACAGGAAATAGCATTTTCTGGGCAGAAGGTTAGATTCTGTGCACAAATAAAATTTTCTGTGCAGAATATGTTGTTTCATGTGCAGAAAATGCTGTGTTTATGCAAAAAAAAAAAAAAAAACCCTCACACAAATTTTTAGAATCAGTTGCAAACTGGAAATAGTATTCAAAAACTGCCTAGTTTTTGAAGACATTTTCACAGTGGTAAGTGTTGGGGAATTGAGAGATTTTTAGTATTAAGTCTCCCAATCAGTAGAGTATTTTGTAAATGCACGGGTAGAAGTTGAACAAATTACCAGTCCTACTTCATCATCTCCACCCCAGGCACACTTAATCTAGCTCAAAATAAACACAAACAGTTTGGTTAAAAATATGAAAAGTTTACTCACAAAATCTTGTGCATAGTCTACATAGGTTCAATTCTTGAAGAAAGTAAGATGAAATTAAGCACTCACATGCTTGCTGAAAATAATCCCTGTTAGGAGACCCTAGAGCATGCTTTCAGGACAAAAGACAAAGACAAAAGAGAAGGGGAAGAGAACATACAAGGGGAAGTGGGTGTTGACCAAACAACAGGAAGTTTACTCTAGGCAGTCCCCTCTATGCCTGCAATAGACATGCAAACTGACTAGCCAGTTAATTAAGCGTGCAAAGGTTGCCAATCCCAACAGTAAGACAATTGCTGAAATTACTCATTGCTTTCTTTGAGAAAGAAATTAAGAAAGGATTATATTCCTAATGTCACCAGCAAGAATCTAGCAATGAATAACCAAAGGCCTATTTGATCCAGCATTCTGTTCCCATAGTAGCCAACTATGGGAGGGATCTGCTGCAGTCACGTCCAACAATTGTGGTATATATATATATGACCTTGATGGAGGATGTGGGTAGCTATATATGCAGCAAGAACAAGTTGGTTGCCCTGTTGGAAGAGAATGTCCAGCAACTTGGGGCTGGTGTATCTGTTCTTCAGCATATTAGGGACCATGAAGTTTTCTTGGACAGTGTGGAGCAGACTGTCCTGGATGAGGAACACACAAGGAATATCTTTGAGGAGGAGATCAGTTTCCAAACACAAGAGGGAGACATTTGAACACATAGAAGTAGAAAGACCAGTGATCATTCTGTGAGTCTGGAGCTATAGAATAAAGTCAAGTCAAAGCTCTTTCCCCTATCAGTGATAATGAGGAACAGGAACAAGAGCAACGGCATCTGTCCTCAGAGAACGTGCAGATGACATGCAGATTCAGCACATGGATTGGCCACTGCCATTCCCCAGAGGAAATGCATGGTAGTGGAAGGGGATTCTCTGCTGAAGAGAACAGAAGCAATGGTTTGCAGTCCAGACAAGATTTCTCAAGTGGTATGCTGTCTCCCTGGGGCAAAAATCCATGATGTATCCTGCTTTGGTCAGACGTCATCTGAAATATTGTGTCCAGCTCTGGGCACCAGAGTCCAAGAAGGATATTGACAAACTGGAATGTGTCTAGAGGAAGGCAACCAAAATAGTAAAAGGCCTGGAAACTGTGCCCTATGAGGAGTGGCTTAGGGAGCTAGGTATGTTTAGCCTAGAGAAGAGAAGGTTAAGAGGTGACATGATAGCTATATTTAAATATTTGAAGGGATGTCACATGGAGGATGGAGGAAGCCTGTTTTCTGCTGCTGTATAGACTTGGACATGGAGCAATGGCTTCAAACTCCAGGAAAAGAGATTCCCTCTAAACATTAAGAAGAACTTCCTCAGAGTAAGAGCAGTTCAACAGTGGAATGTGCTGCCTCGAAGTGTGGTGGAGTCACCTTCTTTGGAGGTTTTTAAACAAAGTCTGGATGGCCATCTGTTGGGAATGCTTTGATTGGACTTGATGGCCCTTGTGATCTCTTCCAACTCTTATCATTCTATGATTAGTTAGTAGGAAACCCACATACCAGATGAGAATGCGGAAGCACATTCATGTTCCTCAGTAAATGGTATTGAGGGGTACTGTAAGAAACTATCATGATTACAAGCTATTGAGAGACTCATCTCCTTCAATGAACTTATCTAACCCCCTTTTAAAGCCTTGCAAATTGGTGGCCATCACTAGACTTTGTGGTAATGTAACTATTTGTTTCTTCATTTATTTGTTTTATTTAGCAAATTTAAATCCGCAGAAAAAGGCGTAAAGGTGTTTAAGGTGTGAAGAAACATTTGTCTGCGTGAGCCCTCGACCACTCAACCTAATTGGATGACCAAAGTCTGCTATTAAGAAAGATGGAGAAAAATCTTGTTCTTTTTACTATCTTGATATAGTTTAATACACTTCTGTTGTGCCCTCTCCCATTACTTGCCTTTTCCCCCAAGACAAAAGAAACTCAAATGTTGTAACCTTTCCATAGAGTAAAATTGTTCGAGACCCTTAATCACTTTAGATACCCTTTTCTTCACTTTCATTCCATCTAGCTCCTCAAATCACCTTCTGTACACAATATTGTCTGTGCTTCTGAATCCCAGAGAAAATCAAAAGGACCTAATGTAAGGAGCAGACTGGGTATATTTTCATCATAGGAGATCATGAGATAATTGCAGTGCTTTAGGCTTCTCCACTCCCCCGTGTTTTTCTCATGACCAATTATGCTGATTTGGATTTTGGTTTTGTTAAAAGCAAACTTTCCCCTTTTTTGGTGCAACATTCTGTTTCAAAAATTCTTGAGCACTGATTAACATATCAAGTCTTCCTGAGTTTATTTAAGGTCAATGAAATAAAGCTGGAATTTGACCAGAAACAGCCTGTCTACTGATGCTACAATGGCTGTGTGAATCCCCTTCAATGAGATTCAGCCCATCGATATACAACCCAAATCAATTTGTTGTCATGATGAATGGTTCAATAAGTTTCCATTAAGTTACTCAGTGTTCTGTTATAATTAATTAAAAGCATGTTGAATGTAAGATCACATCAGGTATTTAGTTTGTTAAATGCTTTGTTTCAGGACTGTAAGAGTAGCATAAGTATCTTTCAGTCGGTGGTGGTGGTTGTTTTGAAAGTTTGAGCTTATGCTTTCTACTGCTTTCCAAAGAAATAAGATATTTTTATGTCTTATATAATGGAGTCTGGATGAATCCAAACAGCGATATTGTGATATTAGACATAATTTAAATGAAAAACAGATTGCAATATTCAGTTGTGTTTTATTATATCTTGCATATATAAAACCAGATGTGTATTTCTGGGTTTGCAGAATGGATGGTGAGAAATGAAGAGAAGCCATCTCCATGTTGGCTTGTTGGATATGTGATAAATGAGATCACCAACAGTTCATAGTTTGAGCTTTGGAGGACTCCCCACTTGGACCATGGGCTGCCAATGCATGGCATTTGTGTAGTACCACTACTACCAAGGCCTATGTGATCATGTCATCAGCACTTTTTCTCAGGGATACATGGTGTGTTGATTTCAGGGGGTTCAAAATAAACAAAGTTTTGACCTAGATGTTAAGGAAAATCTTATATTAGTCATCCCCATTGTTGTTGCTTCACAAAAACTAATGCCTTGAGATCTCTCTCCCTGCCCCCTGCCAAACCTGTTTTCTCTGCTTATGAATTTTTACCCACTGGCACAGGAAGATCAGCAGAGAGGGCAATGGAAGAGATATGTTTTCAGTGGGTACCCTGTCAGAGAGTTCTGAACAATCAGAAATGATTGTGTGATGTAGTGGTGATTCCACTGTCACTGAGGTACTGTGTCCACCAACGGTTTTTATCTGAACTTCAAAGGAACTATCCATGATGTGAACCCACCTGGTGGATAGAGTTTGGCCACTTGGTTAGGTTAGGTTAGGTTAGGTTAACTATTAAGTATGACCTACAGCTGGGGACAGATTCATTATCTGAGTGATGTTGCAGCCACTAGCATCTACTGGCATTGTTGCTGCTGCTACTGCAGTTCAGAATTACAGCTTTCCTGTGTCCTGACATTTGCAGACGTTTGTCCTCTGTCCCTTTCTTCTCCCACAATTTTCACTTCTTACCCACAGTAACATAGCACCCTGTTTTTAAGGGAAGTCATTTCAGTCAAGTGTCAGCAGAGAAAAACAGGACATTCAGGTGGGGAATCCCTGAGACCTCTTCTCCTTTCTTGGACTTGTTTAGATTCTCAGCATCTGGGCTAAATGTTGGTCTTGACCTTGGATAAGCATTTTCAGTTCTAATTTTCACTGAATAGCAGCCCTCAGCATTGTTAGCAGCCCATGCCTGTGCAAGAAAAGACAACACAATCAGCAATCTCATGCTGAATGAGGGATCTCTTGCCTCTCTTGTCACCTCTGAGTATTCACTGGTAAGGGCTCTCCATTCAGCTATTTTGTCAGCCAGTAATTCTACCTATGGAACTATCTCCCTCGGCCTGTCAATTTAACCATCGTCAGGAGATGGGCCAGTTCTATGTCTGAACTGGACCTTCTAGTATGGGAACTTTACACAATTAAAAAAATCAGATTTATCTAGAAGGGAGATTGGATGGTATGTTATGTGTTATGCAAAATATTTTGTGATACTTGTTGGCAGATAGATCAGGAGTCATCCAATCTGAGCTAGGAACTGCAAGAAATCCCTTAATTTCCCAATCACTTCTAAATGTGCAAAACTCAAACATAAACATATTCAAGCTTACTAGAACTAACAGTAATTTTTTTTTAAAAAATGCAGTTGATTCCTGTAATTTCGCTGGAAAAAAAATTCAGGAAGGAGACAGATTGGGTTTCAAGTCTTTCATTTCTTCTTGTACATCCTTCAAAAAAGAAGATTTATTGAAAAATGTAGACCTACTGTTACGTTGGCACTCTTATGCGCACTTATTTAAAAGTAATTGAGAAATTAACATACACAACAACATACCAAAATATATTTAGACCCATGAGACCAGCCATATAGGTAGTAAACAGAGCAGTGTCAAGGCAGTAGGTTGAAAGAGATTATTGCAGGAATGAATGTGGGATGTATTATAGTGGTGTGGAATCTCTACTTGACTTGGCAATTTTAATGTAAAATCAGTCCCTGTTTTTTTCTGAAAATGGTGTTGTAACAGAGTATAATTAATGTTATACTTCAGTACTGAAATGGGTGGGTAGAGTATTCCCTTAGCCTGTAGGATAGTACAGTGAGTTATTTTATTGCTCAAACTTCTGGCATCCTTACTGTTGCCATCCCTCTCGTGCTGTTGTGTACATTATAACCAAATAATGTCCTAAACAGCACTTATCAGAAAAATTACAACACAAATAGCTTACATTACTGTTTCTCTCCAGATCCTTTATCATCATATACTTATTCAACATATTATGTATCATATTGATTATATATTTTTATTTCATACATCTAAATCTCATTCTCTTACACTCATTATTGCTATAATAATTTCATTCTTAAATCTATTCTTTTCAACTATATTTAACTTATTGCTAATACTATATATGATCCAGTTATTAACCATAAACTCTAACCCTAAATGTGAGCCCATTCCCAGAGCCAATTATATTTCAGCTTACTCTGCTTTCCAAAATTGTAATTCTTCTTGTGGAGGTATGACACTTCCCTCTTTTGTTAAAGCCTTTTCCACAAATATTTTACATATTGCTTCAAAGTCATTCCTTTTCATTATCCCTTTTTTAACCTTAATTCGACATGTTAACTTATCACTGATCGCAATTTTCCACACATCTTTATACTAATCCTTTATATGAAAGTCTTCTTGAGTTTTCCATTTTCTCGATATAATTAGCCTTGCTGTAGTTAATAAATTTGTAATTAACTCCTTCATTGTCTGAGTACAATTAACCTTATCAAATATAAATAATAAAGCTATACTTGGACATATTTGTAAATCAATTCCTGTTATCTCTTTTCTCTCTTTAAACACCATTTGCCACAATTTCTGTACCCTTTCACAATTCCACCACATATGAATATATGTGCCAATCGCTTGGCAGCCCCTCCAACATAACCTTGAATGATTCTTGTCTATGTGGTTTAACTTTACTGGTGTTAGGTACCATGTTTGGGGGGAATTGTGCTTTGGGAAGCAAAACATTTAATTTTTTTTTTTAACAATAAGGCCCTTGGGGAGCATAAAATTGGCCCACGGGCTGCACTTAATCCATCTCTGATATAGAAGTACTCTGGATGTGGAACTTCTTTCCTATGTTATTGGTCTTTAACCAGCCTGTGAAAGCTATGAAAGCCAAGGTAGTATAGAGGTTTGAGCACTAGACTACAACCCTGGAGACGGGATTTGATTCCCTGCTCGGCCATGGAAAGCCATTGGGTGACCTTGTGCATGTCACACACTCTCAGCCTCAGAAAACCCTGTGATAGATTAGGGTTGCCATAAGTCAGAAATGATTTGAAGGGACACAATAACAATAACATAAATACTATAAATCTCCATTGAACTTTTAGGGCTTTATAACACAAGGCAGGTAAATTGTGCTTACAGCAAGATAATAGTATCTTTGGCTGGGGCTTATCACATTACCCCATTCGTCTTCTGTTGTTCTCCCAGTGGAAGACCATTTGGAAAATGTTTCTTGATTGATCCATTAATGACCTCCTTTACAGAAGAAAAGCTTCCCAAACAGATCTTCCACCAGAAGAACAATGGAAGCAAAACAACATCATATGATAAGTCCTAACCAAAGATGCTATTATCCTGCTGTAAATGTGATTTACCTGCTTGGTGTGATAAAGCCCTTAGAAATTAATCCTGTTGTTTGACTTTAGAAGATTCTCCTGTCTTCGTGCAATATGGTATTTTATCAGTTTTGTTTGTTTTCATTTTAGTTCAGTTTGGAACTGCTGTATAACATTATGTACTGTAACTTTATTGTAAATTGTAGCGAGCACTCTTTGGCTATGTTTACATGTTATATTAACCCATATTCACCTTTTATATTAGCTTTTTATGTTAGTTTGTTGCTTTAGCTTTGAGTTGTCCTGAAGACAACCAAACAAACCATAGTTGTTTTCCGTATTTCTAGTCAGTCTCTCTCCCAAACATTTTGCCAGCTCATTTTTCAGCTGATGGACAACTAGAGGAACAAGCCAGGGGACAAGCCATGGTTCTGGATTTGGATTAAATATTAAGCCAGATTTCATAAACAAAGAAACCAGGTTGTTTGCAGAGAAAGACCAGTTCTGCACTAGGCTGCTAGAGTGTTATCTATTATTCCACTTTCAACATCCTATGGAATCCTGGGGTTTGCATTTTAGGGAGGGTCCACAAAGGCTCCTCCTTAGACTGCAAACTCCAGGATTCCATGGGATGTTGAAAGTGGAATAATAGATAACACTCTAGCATGGAAATGGCCAAAGACAGCTTGGCCATTTCCATAGTCTGGAAATGGCCAAAGACAGTTCAGCAGACTGCAACCTGCATTTCCATTACATGTAAACCTGGCCATTGAGTGGACAGGTGATTCAAAAACACATTAAATAAATACTCAAATGAACAAACACATGCAGAAAGAATAGATGGAAATCTTGCTGGGCTGCAAAATAATTTTTTTTCTTACCTCTGAAGAGGAAGAGAGCCTCTACTGAGGCTAAGTTTCCAGATCAAACTGCCTTGAGCACCTCTGTTCCGTGAAGTGTATGAGTAATACACTTTTTACAACACATTCAGCATGGGAAAAAGGAATCTTCTCAGGGATGGAAAGCGTCTGTAAGTTGCAGTGTGGTTGAAGAGACAGAGACTCTTTGGGCAACTGCTGAACCTGTATGCCAAAGTACAGGATTCACCTTAGTAGAAGAATCAAGCCAGAGCCAGGTTCAGTTCCATGACTGGTGTCCGCCTCTTTCTTGTCATTCATAATGTAACTTATCTTTTTACCAATCATGGCTGGCAGCTTCCGTGTCAGTTGGGTTCAGCAACTCATTCAGCTCCTTTAAAGTTTGCATTAAAATCTAAGACAGATTTATAACCCACTGACATCAAAGCCAGTCTCTGCCACTACTTTTACCCAACGTTTTTCAACAGCCAGTCTGATCTGGGGGAAATTCCTTCATATGCACAAATGTTTTGTTCGACCCTGAAGTATGAAAAGAAGACACCACAACTCATATGTCAAAGTGGAAGATCAATAAAAATAAAAACATGTTACCAATTTGAGTGAAATAATTTCCAGTTCATGTTAGATGTATTTCACCTGTGCAAAAATAAACTAGCAAATACCAATGAGCTACTACGTGGGGATTGCCTGGCAATTTAGGATTGGATGGGATTTATGACCCATCCATACTTTCATCCAATGTTGTGGGCAAAGCTCATATGCATCTGATTGTATGCAAATACAGTCATTCCTCCATATTTGCTAGGGTTAGGGGCACAGGAGTCCCGTGAAAGTGAAAAAAATGTGAATAACTCTAGGCCTTGCCAAACCATGTTTAACACACAAAAAAGTATGCTCATCATATTCAACCCACCATGGATTCCTTTGAAGTGTCAGGGTTCCTTCATAAGGCAGAAGTGGTGGCTGGTGGGGCTTACCACCACCTTCACTGCTGCCCCACACCATTTTTAAGAGGGACTTACAAGCCTCGTTCATAGTTTCTCAGTCTCATGAGGCTTGCAGTCCCTATTAAAAATGGCATGGGCGGCAGTAGAGGTGACAGCAAATAATCCGTGAATAATCAGATCCACAAAAGTGAAATCCACAAATGTGGAGGGCTGACTGTAATCTCTTTGTCTGCTTAAATGGGGCTTCTGGATTTTTCAGAATCACAGGTACTGATCATTTGCCTACAGAAATTGTACATGTCCAGTTTCAATTCACAGCCTCAGATGAAAATGTGGAGGAGGAGGAAGAGGAGGAGACAGAGCCCATGGGTGGTATGTATACCATTGTGCCATGCATTGACAGTCCCATCTGTGGCCTCTGAATGGTTTCTGAGTGGATAGTGTGGTCTTCATAGGTCAAAGAGGAAAAAACAAATGATGAGGCCTAATTTGTTTGTCTAATTCTCAGCGGAGAGATGACATAGCAGAAGGGCTTAATTTTTGCCACAGCTCAGCCTGCAAGTATCCTGGTTTAGAAATATGAAGCATCAATGAAAGTGAGAAAGGATTCTTGATGCCTTTGGAATTAGAGAGAACATGCAGATCAGAGCGATCAGAAGAAATACCCAGAGCAAAGACCTGTTTAGCCCAATATCCTGATTCCCACAGTGGCCAGCCAGATGCTTAAGGGAAACTCACAAGCATGACATGTGCACAATAGTCCTCTCCCATTCTTGTTCTCTAACAACTGATACTCAGAAGAAATCTGAAGTACGTAGCTGTCATGAGTAGGAGTCACTGTGAGCCTTATCCCATGCGAAGTGGCAGCTTGTGATCTCCATGTCAGGAGAGTGGGGAATCCCCTCTTTCTACTCCACAATTTGAAGAAGCTGTACAGGGTGCCTAACCAATTTGGGGTACCAATTACAGCGCTTTGGATAGCTCCCTTAAAGTGCTGACTGAGGGCCTTATCACACTACATTGCTATAGAGCTATTCCGTTTTAACTGCCATGGCAATATGGAATGGAATCATGGGATTTACAGTTTAAGGAGAAGCATTTAGAATTCTCAGGCAGAGAGCTCCAGTGCCTCACCAAACTACAAACCCTAGAATTCCAAAGGGTGCAGCCAGGGCAGTTAAAGTGGAATAATAGCGCTGTAACAGTGTAGTGTGACAGGGACCTAAAAGTTCAGATTTACTTTCCCTGACACGGAAGCCCCCAGGGCCTCAATGCATTGGTGTTTTCCTCATGTGTTAATATACATACTATTTATTTAATGTATTTTTTTGTTGTCAGTGGGTTTCCATGCCTGAGTGGGGATTTGAATCCTGACCTTCCAGAGTTGAACACTCAGATCACCACACCACAGCGGCTTCCCAAAACATCCACTATCCATTTCAATAAAATACGTTTAATTACATTTTTGTTCTTTAAATTTCTGTTATATTGAAAAGGAGAGCATTCAATATCCATTTTAGTATAAGAAAAATATATAAATATATTACAAAATATATAAAATAGAACAAATATATAAATATAAATATTTATAACTATAAGTTAAAAATTAAAAATTCATTTTAAATTAAAAAAAGAAAATAAATTAGTTACAGCAGAAGTGCAGTAACCATTATTGTAAAATAAAGCCTAATCCAACCCAAATGCCAAAAATTGACTAAATGGAAGGAGGCATGGGCAGGTGGTAGATCTGTTGGTCACGGAGGCAGCAAAACCACTGTCAGTTTTACAACAGCTCTTCCCACAGTTACTTTGGGTTTTATGAGTACTGGACCATATTCCTGACAGAAGTTCAGACTAGAAGATTTCCTGTACAATCTGGATCAGCTTCTTGAGAAGCAGCTATAAAATCTAACAGCCATCCCTAGTAGAAGGAATTTCTATAGTTTAACAACAAAAAGAGCCTTGAAAAAGCTTGAAGACTAGCTAATTCATTATATCATGAGCCTTCATAGACTGTGTTTCACTTTATCAGACGATGAAATGTTATTATCCATAATTTCAGGGACGTGGGTACTATACCTGATTGACAGTGTCCTTATAGACCAGGGGCAGAAAAAGTGCAGCACTCCTCCATGGCTATTTCTGCAAGTCACAGGGCTCATCAGGGGTCGAAAAAAAAGATTCCTGTGCCAGAATGTCCCTAAATGCACTCTTGATGAGAGGGTGGGGTAGAGGATATTTACACCATCTATGGCTCTCCAGGGGTCAAAAACAATTTTTGCAAAATTATTCCAAAAAAACTTTTGTTTGTTTGTTTTTGCCCTGAAATGCTCCCCAAATGTCCATTGGGAGGTGCATTTACGCTACTTTTTGTGGGGCTTCTGGGCCAATTTAGGCCCAGGAAAGGCCCTCCATTTTTAGGAAACCAAAAAACATGGTGAAAATGCCCCATGCTCCCAGAGGCATTTGGGGACAGTTTTGTAAATGTGTTTGTTTGTTTGCAGGTGCAGTCCTCCAAGGCCTCTTTTCCCAGTTGTCCACCCTTTACAGATAATGAAATCAAAGGAAAAGTAAATGTGGAAGGTCTTGAGAGTGACAGTTGTATTATGAACATGGGCTGTTTTACTAAAGTTTCAGGAAAAGAAAAATCTCAGCACTAGTGAAACTAAATAGGACACGTAGTGTTAAAAAGAAGCCATTATTCCTGTCCAAACTTCCGGTGATAGACTGGAATATAATGACTTACAAATCCACATTCTTAAGGACTGGAAAGCACATCAGTTTTTTAACCATCTCATTTTCTCCCATTTTCTCCCATGATGATGATGATGATGATGATGGTGATGGACACTACCTTTTCCTTAAGATGGTCTAGTTTGGGAATATGGCTATACTTTCCAGATCAGAAACTCTGGCAATGAGAGACAAATACCTTGCTCTCTGTACTCAGCATTGGTAGCTTACCAAAAAGAGACTAGTTGCCTTGAATCTACTTCACCTGAAGATCCCAATGCAGTCAGCCAGAAGGAGAGATTAGAACTCATTGATTCAAGAGCTGTTGAGTGATACAAGAGGGTCATGGAGTTTCACCTGGACCTTAAAAAAGGCTTAACTCCTCAATTGTAGCTGTTGAATACAGCTTCTTATATCACAGACCACTAATTAATTCAATACAACAGATCAAACTGATATAAGAAGTGGATATATGTAGATAAAAATGAAATTACAGAGGAGCCCAAAGGACACTGAGCAAAGTTGTTGACAATCAGCTTTCTCCTTGCTTGACCTCAGTGTGGCTCTGCCTACAGATCAGTGGCCATCAGAGGCAGTACCCTCTGACCTTCTTCAATGTAAGCAGCATGCCTGGCCCTGCTATCAGGCAGAGGTAACCATCTGCATCAGTAGATGCTAGTGGTCACCAGCCTTGTTCTGGTTGTTTCTCATGACTTCCTTGTTTTCTCTTTGAAAGAAAAGAATTCTAGACAACCTATCTGGGGCTCCCTAAACTAGCTTGCTGCCTCAGGTGTGGTGGAAGATGGTATCAGCTTCAGCTGCCATCTTCCGTATGTGAGCAGAACACTGATTTTTTTTTCCTGCAGTGAATGTCCTGTTTCCAAATTCTGGGTTGCCACATAGAGAGCTAATGCATGCTGTTGTGTCATCTTCCATGACACACTTTGCCCTGGCTTGTACCACTCCTCTTCATTCTAGCTTAGCTTCATATATATTTTTATACAAAGCCAGAGCATTGGTTCCTCTCACTCAACATTATTTCGTAACAGTAGCTTTCCAGGGTTTAAGACAGAGTTCTTTTGCACCCCTACCTGGAGACATCAGGGACCTTTGCATGCAGAGTGCACAACCTGCCACTGAATTTGTTTTCCCTTACTTACATGAGTAAATGGGGCTTCATTTTGAACAGCAGCAGAAAGGAGGGAAGGATGGGATATGGAAGAAATTGATCAGAAACTATGTATTTCATTTATTTATTTATGCAATTTTTGGAACTAGTTCAGGTGGCCAGTACTGTATGATATTTTGAGTCATCCTGACCTGTGCTGTGGATGTAGCATTTCTCGATTTCAGTAAGGCCTTTGACAAAGTTCCACATGACATTCTTGCAAAGAAGCTAGTAAAATACGGGCTGGACAGGGCTACTGTTAGTTGGATTTGTAATTGGTTGACTGACCGAACCCAAAGGGTAGTCACGAATGGCTGCTTTTCATCCTGGAGAGAAGTGACTAGCGGGGTGCCACAGGGTTCTGTCCTGGGCCCAGTGCTGTTCAATATCTTCATCAACAACTTGGATGAAGGAATAGAGGGCATGCTCGTCAAATTTGCAGATGACACCAAATTGGGAGGGGTTGCTAATACGCCAGAGGACAGGATCAAAATTCAAAATGACCTGGATAGATTGGAGAGCTGGGCCAAGGCTAACAAAATGAAATTCAACAGAGAGAAGTGTAAGGTCTTACACTTAGGTAGAAAAAATGGAATACAGAAATATAGGATGGGGGACACGTGGCTGGATAGCAGTACGTGTGAAAGGGATCTAGGAGTTTTAATAGACCACAAGCTGAACATGAGTCAGCAGTGTGATGCGGCAGCCAAGAAAGCCAATGCAATTCTCGGCTGCATCAATAGGAGTATGGTGTCTAGATCGAGGGAGGTACTGGTACCACTCTACTCTGCTTTGGTTAGACCTCATCTTGAATACTGTGTCCAGTTCTGGGCACCCCAATTCAAGAAGGACATGGTCAAGCCGGAGCAGGTCCAGAGGAGGGCGACCAAAATGGTGAAGGGCCTGGAAGCCAAGCCCTATGAGGATAGACTTAGAGAGCTGGGTATGTTTAGTCTGCAGAAGAGAAGGTTAAGAGGGGACATGATAGCTATGTTTAAATATTTGAAGGGATGCCATGTAGAGGAGGGAGTGGGCTTGTTTTCTGCCGCTCCAGAGACCAGGACAAGGAGCAATGGATTCAAGCTGCAGGAAAGGAGATTCCACCTGAACCTCAGGAAGAACTTCCTGACACTCAGGGCTGTCCGGCAGTGGAATATGCTGCCTCGGAGTGTAGTGGAGTCTCCTTCCTTGGAGGTTTTTAAGCAGAGGCTGGATGGCCATCTGTCGGGAGTGCTTTGAGGGTATTCCTGCATGGTAGGGGGTTGGACTGGATGGCCCGTGTGGTCTCTTCCAACTCTACATTGCTATGATTCTATGATTCTATGACCTTGCAAAACTGCACAGGGACATATAAAGAATCCCTTTTGGAGACTATAGTTCCTAGAATTCATCCAGTCAGCATAGCTCCACAATGTCTCAACTGCTTGTTTCTCACATCTCAAGAGAACAGCAGTAAACCATTTCTTCATTTTGCAGCAGTAATTTAAACAGACAACTTCAACAGGTTGAACTATGTACTAAAAGGGTTTAGCAATATTTCTAGTGGCCAACTGCCAATTCAGATACACCAATATGAAGTGTTTATAGCACGTTCTTCTTCCAAGAAAAATACAGGTATGCAAAATATCTGGAGCAGCTAGGCATGGTCTTTTGTAGAAGGAGACAACTACACAAACTTTCAGAGGTTTTTCGAAGCAGGACTCAAAAATATAACATGCGAAATGCCCCAGACTCTCAATCTGCTTTTTCATGACTGCAGTGGATAAAGGAGATACTGGCTATTTAGAAATGGCTACTTCTTTAGGGAATGTGCAGTGATATTAATGCGAGTAGGCAAAGCTCATTTATTAAAATCTCAGTGTGTACAATTAGTGTAAAGGGAGCTAACTGGCTTGCCATATTATTGACACTGCTGCCAGGAACTCAGTAAGGAATTTGACTTAATACAAGCTTGCATTTTAGTTAAAAACAAACCCAAATAGTTTTTCTGTCTAGTATCAGGATGAAAATGGATGCAAAGTTGTCTGTATGAGCTCTTCCAACGTAATGTTCCTGTTTAAGAAATGAGCATGTATATAGAGATGTTAATAGTACATACCATTCTGCTTCCTGAATTGCAAAAGAAGGTGGATGAAGGTACTGTATATGATAGTGGAACCATGAGGGCTTTAGGACCCATGAGAGTCCTCCATGGCAGGAGGTGAAATTCTTCTATAAGCCAGCAAGAGTCCAAGCGTTAACATCAGAGCTTTTGCAGAGTCTTAGAGAGAAGGACTGACACGCAGGGAAGGGGGTCGGTGCAGACCAGGAGCATCCTGAACCAAGCAAAGTCATGGATTTTTTCCCACAGCTGGCTCTCGGTTTTCAGCTAGTGCTCTGGACAACTTCTATAGGTAAGATGCTAAATTGTTGCTCTATTTCCATTTCTTCTGGTGCAAAGTGCCCACAATGAATTATATTTCACCTTTTTGAAACTTGAAAAAGGAATGTCAAGCAGAAAAAGTGGCAATCACAGGAGACTAGTTTATCGCTGCCAAAGAGATTTTGATCACATACATTTCAAGATGAAATACCACCCCACCCCCCCCATCCCGGATTTGGGGATCAGCTAATGCTGAGCCATCAGTTATGAAGACCAGAGACAGATTTGGCTCACACGTGGTGAACCAGACATAAAACAAATTGGCGTATCTTGTGCTGGTATTGAAAATGCTTTCCTCTGCTTTGGGCTGGAGCTTGTGTGTGTGTGTGTGTGTGTATGTGTGTGTGTGTGTATTGCTTTAAACATATTACTACCAGATGCTTGTTGGATGGGGGGACAGGTCAGTTCTGAATAAAGGGAGGAAACTTTGGGAAGCTGTCCTGAGGGCAAGGGAGGGTACATTGTGTGTGTGAGCAGAGGGACAGTGGGACAAATATGAAAGAAGATGGGGGTGGAGAATAAAGGTCTTAGAGATCTGGAGGAAAAGGGTGTGACAGTACCCAATGGAGTGATGATGCATAAGGTGTATCGAACAGTGGTTCTGTTTAGCTTTGTTCACCATTGTCAGCTTTACTCTAAGCCTCAGAGGGAATTACATTAGAATTCTAGAGGCAGAGTGAGATGCCTGAAAAATGAGGAAAAAATAAGGAATTGATCTCAGCTTGGAGGATTGCTGTAGGGAGAAAAAAAAATTGGGCATTTTTATTGTTCTGCTTGTTGTATTTTTACCCAATGCTTCTGTCAAACTAGCTCTCAGAACAGTTTATGACATTAATACGTTCCAGTTTAAAATTCGCAGCAATAACAGGGCATGCTTCTTTTGATAAACACACACGCACACAAACCTACACATATATACATTGTCCGCTATTCAGCAGCTCTTCCTTTAAAACTGCTAGGAGTTTTAATGGCTATTGTGAACTGCTTTGGGCAGAAACCTACCAATTCTTTACTGTGTAAAAGTAGTTTTAGTACCTCAGAATAGCAATAATAGAAAGTAGCAATAATACAAAATCAAGAACGCAAGTATCCTTTATTGCTGGGTAACATATTTCTTGTGTGCATGTGGCACTCCACTATTTACTTATTATTTAAGTAAGGCTAGTGTGTAGATGAGCAAGTCCCATTAAATGCAGTGGAATTTACTTTGAAATCAAGATGGACAGAATTGCACTGTACATTATTCATTAGTTTGGGAAGAAGAAGTCCCTGAAACGGCAGATACTTAGACATGGCTTGCACAATGTATCTGTTTGTTCTGAATCATACACTGTTTTAAGCCAGCCATAGTTTTTAACAGAAAGTTCTGGTTAAAAGTCAGTATCATGTGTAGTAGCCTATAAGAATGTGCATGTTTCTGCTTTAAAGGGTTTTTTTCTTCTTCTTGTAAGGATGGAACTTTGTCCTTTTAACCAGGGTTGGGCAAACTGAGCCCATCCAGATGTTGCTGCACTGCCTTTTCTATCAGCTGTAGCCATCATAAGGATTCTGGGAGCTGCAGTCCAATAACGCAAAGAGGGCTGTACTTTGCCCACCCCTCTTTTAACAGGCACAGACATGTAGCCATGAATACAGCACCGTCCAAAGCTGTATCTGGTTACCCATCATATGATTAAAAACCATTGAACACTATTCTGGAGTGCTGAGCTTTCCCCTGGATGTAATTTTCCCAGACTACCTGTTGGCTGTTTCCCAGGTTGCCTGTTAGCTGTTTTCTACTAAAGCAGAAAGAAGTGTACAGAGTTGTTAGGGTAAAATATTATCTTCTTTTCTAACAAAGAATTTATTAGAAGACAGTGCTTCCCCTTAATGATTCTGTATTTGTTTTTCTGCCTTCTTTGACAAAAGGTGCAGTTAATTTTGCTGAACATGCTGAAAACCACAGCTTTTATTACTATTTTTAGAAGCAAGTTCCTAGCCCCCACAATGTAGAACAGTAATCCACAACCTAATGCCATCTCAAAGTTTTAGATGACACCACTCATTAGTTTTGACCATTGGGCATGCTGGCCAGAACTTCTGACAGTTTTAGGACAGAAAATCTGTGTGGCATTAGGCTGAGCTGTGAGGAGCAAAGTGTGGCTTTCCAAATGTTACTGGATTGTACTTCCCATCAGCTGTACTGAAGATGAGAGATGCTGGAATCTGCAATCCAACAACATCTGGAGCATTGAACTTTGCTAAAACTCTAGAAAGATGGGATTCAGACTCAGGGTGATTGCCTAGTCTGCGTGTGAATGGGGATTCTAGAATTTGCAGTGACCATGGGGAAGAAAACCAAGTATATTAGTGCTTGATTTTTCTCTTTGTTAGGAGAATCCTTTATGTAAAAATCATAAATATTATATATGCAAGTTTCTTAATTTCCTATCATTTAACATACTGGAGATGTTAAGTGGGGATATCTTTGTAACAACCTTATTATCATAGAACTATTGCTGTCAGACTCCACTTCTTAGGTAAAATGTATACATTTATTTTTGCTACAGTATTTAAAACTCAAGAGACAAGTTGTTCTTGAAGTTAAAGATACATTAGAAAAGCATAATCATCACATAATCAACATTCAAAAATCTTTTGAGCTCCTCAGCCATTGCATTGTGTGTGAATTAACTGGCTGTGTACAGCATGGATATTTGGCTTTCATGTACAAGCATTCTAACATGTGATCTGAAGAGAAAATGCAGGCAACCCTCCTCTCAGAAATGAAATTCTGGAAACTCCATCAAGAACAACAATACTAACAAGTCAAAGAAATAAAGATACCAGTTTCCCAAAACGAACAACTAGATACAAAATGGGACAATAACTTTCCAGAAGTAGGGATCAGAAAATAGGAAATGCCTGGGACTAAATCCAGCATTAATCCTATCTAGAGGGGACACATGAAAATGGTTTAGACTCATAAGTCACAACTCATCTAACTAATATCCTAACCAGTAGGGAGGAAAAATTGGTTGCTGGAATCAAAGTAGTCAGTACTTTAGGGGGAAGTGACCATGTAATGCTAGAATTCACAATTGTGAGACAAGACAAAGGGGAATATAGTCAGACACGGACTTTGGATTTCAGAAAAGCTTATTTTAATAAGTTCAGGGAATTACTGGGTGAAATTCCGTATGGCTAGAAGTGGGGGGGAACACCCAGAAAAGGTGGGAGTTCTTGAAGAATAAGTTGCAAAAAGCACGAGCACAGACTATCCCATGGAAGAAGAAAAATGGGAACCATCTGAAAAAGCCAATAGGGCTGTACATGTGGGTATCATTTATCTGGATTTCAATAAAGCATTTGATAATGTCCCACATAATATTTTGATTAGCAAACTGATTAAATGTAGAATAGTTGGGGACACTGACAGATGGATCCATAACTAGTTGGAAAACCATGATCAAAGAATCATTATCAAATGGCAGTGATTCAGAGTGGAAGGAGATCTTGAGTGGAATGTCTGTCCTAGGGTCATTACCCTTGAACATTTTTAGCAATGATTTAGATGACAGAGTGAAAGGAGTCTTTATTAAGTTTGCAGATGAAACCAAACTGGGAGGAATGGCTATCACACTGGGAAATAGGAACAGAATTCAAAAAGATCTAGATAAGCTAGAAATTAATAAAATGAAATTCAATAGAGACAAGTGCAAAATTCTACATTTATTCCACAAAAAAACAAATGCACAGGTGGAAGATATATAGATCAACAGAAGCACATACATAAAGGACCTCGGGACTGTCATTGATCATTAGTTGACCATGAGCCAGCAGTGTGATGCTGTAGCAAAAAAGGCAAATGCTATTTGAGTCTGCGTTGCTAGGAACATGGTTTCCAAGTCAAAGGAACTAATGTTCCCATTATAGTCTACATTAGTCAGGCCTAATCTGAAGTACTGTGTTCAGTTCTGGGCACCAAGTTGGAGCAGGTTCAGAGATGGATGATAAGAGGTATGGAGAACAAAACATATGAAAAGAGATTGAAGGAACTGGGCATGTTCAGCTTGATGAAGAGAAAACCAAGGGGTACCATAATCACACTCTTTAAATACCTGAAGTGCTGTCACAAAGAGGAATGGGTGTTTCTGTTGTCTGCTTCCCCAGAGGGTAGGCCCAGGTCTAATGGTTTGATGTTACAGGAAAGTAGATTTTGATGGCACGTTAGAGGGAACTTGCTGAGCCGCTCAGGAATAGAACCAATTGCCTAGAGAAGTGGTAGGGTTTCCTGCTCTGGACGTCTTCAAAAAGAGGCTGGACAGCTACATGCTGGTGGTGATTTACTGGTGATTCTGCATTGAGAAGGGGGGAGGGCTAGATATCCCATGGGACCCCTTCCAACTCTATGATTCTATGGCTCCATTCTGTGTCTCTCTAACAAACCCAGACCTCTTTGATTTCAGTGGGTATGATCTAGGTAGAACTAGGATTGAATTTAGCCCTTGGCAAATATTTAAAGACAGTTGAGGCATGTGTTATCAACTCTGAATAATTTGCAGCGGTTAAAGAATTTAGCTTTCCTTTGTGCAGAATTTGCTTTGTACAAAATTTACAGAGGCCATTAAAGTCATTGTGCCAACTTAGATGTGAGTCCAAGTCATGGCTGGAATCCACAAAAACAAAATAAAGGTACCACAAGACCAGTTGTTGTTGCCATTGCTGCTGTTGTTGTCCTGTTAGCTTTTAGTCTTTTAGTAAACAGTCTATGAGATAAACCTTGAGCTGGTTCCTCATGTTAGGCCTGGGACCGAAATCACCCCACTTCCCACTGTTTGTGGGTGATATGTTTCTGTTAAACTGTGATAAAGCAGAAATCAGCCTGAATTCAGGGACTACTTTGTCCTTCCAACTGCTACAGTGATACAGTAATAAGTAAGTGATAGTGGTAGCATTTACGGCTTTTGAGAGCAAAATAACCTGAATAAAAACTGGAATAAAATCGAATGGAGTAGAGCAGGGAAGCTAGTGCAAGTCCTATAAGGAAACTATGTGATCCATCCCTAAAGCAAAAGAGAGGCAATAATATAAAATAATAGAGCTGGAGAGAAGATAAACAAAACAGACGCTCTCTCTGGAAAAAGGGTGTCGGTGTTTTTCATTAGCACTGTTCTAGCTTCCGTCATATAAAAGAGCTACACCTTGCAATCAGAAAAATAAGGCCCAGTAATGTATGAGTGATTGCTGCTGGGTCATTGTGACCTCTTTACTGAAACTTTGAGCTGTTTCTGATCCTGTTCCTATCAGAAGAGCCCATAGAAACACATTTGCATCTGACACTCATTTAGTAACTCAGTACAGGAAGGTGGACTGTTACCGTTCGAGCAGGGTCTTTGTCAATTGTGTTTGAGGCAAGGGCCACGCTATTCCATCTCTTGCTTTCAGCTTTTTTTATGAGTTGTCATGAAAACTATGGGACTTGAGAGGGATGGGTATGGCTTAGAAACAGCTGCTAGTTATGTTTATTAGAAGACCAATTACCTCTTACAGCAGCAGCAACAACAGCAATAACATTTATTTCTTACCCACCTCAAAACAGCAAATAAAAGTACAACAACAGGTGGGCACTTAACACCAGTAAAAAATACATAACACTACATAAAAATACATAGTATCCGTCAAGAGAGCGTAAGTTCAGTTAAAAGAGCGTACATATTAAAGAGAAGCAATTCATAATTTAAAAATCATCTGTATATAACAGCTGGGGTCTTATCTGCCCAGTGTAAAACATACAAAGAAGCTACGTGTCTTTGCTTTCTTGTTCACTTAATAGGTGCAAGAAATACCTGAACCACCAAGAGGAGCACATATATTGAGAAATACCATAATATAAGTGATTTTTAATGGTTGCTATGTGAAAGTGGCAGTAGTTTGACTACATCCACAGTTTTGTACATGTAAACGTACAGCAGAGGCTGTTGTGCTGTGCTTATGAGTGAGGGAGAAGGGATACAATGGCCACACAAGGTATCTCATCCATGGAAGGCACATCCAGGCCCAAAGGTTGTGTTAGAAAAACCATCATCCCTGTTCTTGTTGTCACCCACATCTTCATGTGGATTTTAGAAGGAAACTCATTAAACGAGAGTGCAGATTCCTGCTAACAGTGCCTGAACAAATAAAGCTGAATGCATGTGTGGGGCGTGCGTGTTGGAGGATTTCAAGTACTGAGGGAATCAGGTTACTGGGAAGACTCTGGGAGTTGTAGTCCAAAAAGTAACTTTTCTAAAGTCTGTGAAGGAATGGGCCTTCAACACCTTGGATAGCTCTGTGGCTAAATCTTTCACTAGGAATAGCAAAGCAATTAGGCAAAATAAGCTTACGAAGTACACATTTTGCTTTATTGATTCAAATTGTGGAATTTAACTTTTTTTACATGAACTGCACACAAACGCACACACAATATTCACAATCCTAGATACAAGCATAATTTTTTATTATATTTTGAAGGAAATAGTGTGGTGACCTAAGCTGTAGAATAAAATAATGCTGCAATATTATACATGTGTACCCCCTGTACCTCAAATGAACTGCTGGGGTTCATGTAAGCCAGTTTCTGTCTTATTACATGAGGAGTCACACCCTTTCTCAGGTACATATTTGTACAACCAGGAGTGGGAATCATGTATCCCGAAGACTTCATGAGGTCTTGGGGATGACAGTTCAGCGCCCTGCAACTTAACAAAAAACAACACTCAAGAATATTTACAATTTGAGAGCCAGCATGGTGTAGCGTTTTGAGCATTGGACTATGATTCTGGAGATCACGGCTCAGATCACGGCTCAGCCATGGAAACCCACTGAGTGACCTTGGATAAGTCACATTTTTTCAACCTCAGAGGAAGGCAAGGCGAACTCACATTGAAGAAATCTTTCCAAGAAAACCCCATAACAGCTTCACCGTTGGGCTTCCGTAAGTTGGACATGATTTGAAGGCACACCGCTACAAGAATACTTACATATGCTCCATCCCCTATAATAACAAAAGCCCACCAAACATCTTTAAAAGGCTACCAGGAATGATGTGACAATTGTTCTCGTCTCCACAGACAGAGGCCATGATGGCATGCTGCAACACCCCTGAACTCTGGAGAAGAAAAAAAAATCTCTTGGTGTGGTTCTTGGTTTCTAGGGTATGCCCATGTCTAGTATTGACAAATAAATGTAAACCAAGAGGTCACATAGCTGGCAGCCTGTTCCGTATCTGCATATGCTCAGTTCATACATAACATCTGACCACATGAGCTTATTTTCTGAATTGTCTGTGGCTGCCTAGATCTAGGTATCTTGTGTGAATGAGCCCTCAAGTATCCTTGAAAAATGATTAAGTGGATCAGGAAGAAAAAGGCAAATTCTTACTCTGTGGAGACATATGTATGCAGTTTTCTACCAGCCACATTTCAAGATGCCGAGTATTCTTTTTTTTGTCACGTTTAACTGGTGAAATAGCTACAATTTCTGCATGAAACGCCTATTAACTTAAACAGGAAAAGAGTCCAATTTATTTTTGTTTCTGGACAGTGTATTTGTTTCATTGGGCCACATGCGTAACTGGAATTCTTGTTAATTCATCTCACACTTGAACATTGTTTTCTCTTCTGAAGACATGGTGGTGATGATCGTAGGGGGTTCTACCCATCCTGTTATCTTTTTGATTATAAATCTCATTGTAGATTATAGCACAAAGTTTCCTACCAGTTAACATAAGAGAAAGTTTCACTCTCACTACAGAGTGTGTAAAAAAAAAGGAGGTGGTGACAGGCATGACAAAGCCTGTGAGGAAGACCAGGCAAATGAGCGCATTAAGGAAGAATGGGTGACAGTTTCACATTTCCCATGAGGAAAAGGAAACAAGAGAAATGGGGAAGCCAAACAAGGAGGTGTTTGTTGTTGTGGTGGTGGTTATGCATAGTTTACCAGCAGCAGTATCTTTCCACAGTTGCTATCCAAGTGGACATACCATGATATCCCATTATTGACAATCTACACTTTCTCCCCAAATATGGCTTGCTTTCTCTCCATTTTTACCCGCCTCCCAATGCGCAATGCTTAATACAAGATATCCCCCCCTCTTCTCTCCGTTCTGCTTGCTGAGGGATATTCTTGGAAGAAAAGAAGGGGAAGTTACCAATCTTATAGGGTGGTGGCAGAAGTAAATATGGCAAAATGCTACCATGTAGAAAACATTACTCACAAACACTGATTGAGCCTAGTCAGGCACAAATACGGGATCACATAGGTTCCAAAAACTGTAATGGTGAGGAAAAGCTGATGAAGGAAGGAGACACACACACACACAGGTGGAATACATACCATGCATTATGAAGCCACAGCACTATTCCTTTATCTACCTGGTCCCATCTTGTCTCACCCCACATCACCTACAACGCTGGAGACTGGTAATATTATCTGCCCTGTGAATAGAATTGGAGTGAACAGGGTTAGAGTTCAGATCAACAGTTAATAGAGCTGGAAACATATTTTATTTCTTTGTGAATTCAATCATTGGAATTTGGAATATATCAGTTTGTAAGATGGAGCAGATCATTCCAGTTAGACCACCAGAAATTGTAATGGTGAATGAGAGGGAAAAGAGACCAACAAATCAGGGAGATGCCAAAACTATTAAACATCATCAGATATGAAGCAATACACGAAAGAGAAAACATATGTGATAAACAACATCGACTTGATTCATTTTATTTTTAATTTTTTTTTTGAGCATATCAAAAATACGGTTGACATCATGAAATGTAGCTGAACAAACCAGAACAAGAAATGTGCCATTTGGATTGTAGTTTTTTAAAAATTGGCATGCCCCATACATGAATTATAAACTCTTTATCTGATACCCCACACTGTCTTTGTTTAGTCTCTGTTGGTGTATAGACATGAAGCCTGCAGGTGGCTGTTTTGAAACATGATAGCAGTCTTGTGTAACCTGTGCTGACAGAGCAAACTGAACAGAGAAGGAATGCTAATGGGATACCTTGTTGATGGCTGGTACCTTTCTGGTAAAACTGATTTATTGGGATTTTCAGGAGTTTGTCTCTTTCAAAAGCAATCCAACAGAGAATGACCATGGATGACTTCACACCAGCTGTAGCTCATACTGTATATTTATCGCAAAATTTGACCCACACAGAATCACTGGTAACAATGCAAATAATATGGAATAACATTTCTTGTGTAAGTAATCAAGTTTAAAATACGCATAGATCAAAAGTCTCATATATGCCAGACCAGCGCCTCTTGCTCCCATTAAGTGCTCCTTGAATGTTTCATCCATACCTTTTCCCTTGAGCTAGCTAGATAGCCCCAATCAGGCATCTCTTCCTCCATGCTCTGTATGTCTGAAGCAAGTCCATACTACCTTGAAACTGCACTGGTGGCAGAATTACAGCTGATTGCAAGACTGCAGATGACTGAGACAGTTGTCTTCACTCCCCCCAGGTCCCCATCAAATGAAATGCCGCCAATACTAACTTCTTTTTTTTTAATGAAGCTGATCGTCTTGTTTGTGTGCATGCCTCCCAATAGGCACAATGCCCTGGAAGTCTAATATCAGCAGGTGACCAAGTCTTGTAAAGTGTGTTTGTGTGTGCAAAAGAAAGAGAAAGAGTGTAACACACCCACACTTAAACTCCTAGCACATTTAATAAATGTGGAGGGATAGAGACTTCTAGCCTCTTCCACAATCATTCATTACCAACACCACAGGGTTCAACAACCCAGAATACGTCCAGAGATAGAACACAAAGCTCTGGAAACCATGCCAGATAAGGAATGATTATAGGACGTGATATGTTTAATCTGGAGAAGAGAAGCCTGAGAAGTAATGTGATAGCTGTATTCAAATATTTAAAGGGCAGTCACACAGAATGTGGAGCAAGCTTGTTTTCTGACGCTCTGTTAAATCACGAGATTCAAATTATAAGAAACATTAGGAAGAACTTCCTGACAGTTAAGATCTGTTTGATGATGGAAGAGACAGCATCAGGGACTAGTGAGCTCTCCTTTGTTGGAGTGTTTTAGACAGATACAGGACAGCCATATGTCAGGCATGCTTTAGCTGGGGTTGTCCTGCACTGCTATGGGCTGGAGCAGGTGAACCCTCCCACTCTACAAGTCTATGATTTACTTTCCATAGCCCTTTCCATAGCAAAGAAGTTTGTCTGACTCCACTCCTTGCTGCAGAATGGCAATGACCTTAGTGCTGAATCTGGTGGTTATGTAGGCAGTGAGAAAGAAAAGGTATAGCAGTATAGGCTGGTAGCTCCAGTGACCTGGGGTGATGAATCCAAATCTGGTTCATACTTTAAAGGAACTGTACCTTATATCCCAAATAGGTTCAGCAGCTTGGATAGCTTCTTTAACAGTCAGATCAAACCCCAGAAGACTGTAATCAACCCACTAACATGAAAACCACCAGCCTTCACTTGCACTATCCATCATCCATGAAGCAGAGTGCCAAGGCTGCTTTTCCAAAGCGATTCTTCTGATTGGTAAGCCTTGAGCACAGAAATGGAACTCAGAAAAGAAACTGTTGGAGAAGAAGCAACAAACCAGGGTTATTTAGAAGGAAGTCAACCAAGAGAACCTCTGCTTATGTGAAAAATTCTGTTAACACAACCACCTCTCTAACAGAAAAGGGAAAGTGGCAAAATTATAAAGAAGATGATTCTGGGATTTCCCTTGTGCTGGCGTTGTTCTAACATGGTGGGTGTTGCCAATACAATGATGTTGTAGCATCAACATAGATACCCTGCAGTGTCATAAGTTTGGCATCCTCTGTCACAAAGGGACCTAGGGATTACTCTTTCTCTGCCAAGGAGACAGAAGTCAAAGATAGAACTGGATTTTTAATTTTTTTAACAGTTCTATTTTTTGGTCAATTTAATTATCAGTAACATGAGTTTATATGAACTTTACACTATTTTTGTAACTAAACATTTTAAGAAGAGCATTTGGGTGTCAGCAAAACATGAAACTGCAGTGGCACAAATACAAAATTCTCTAAATTACAGCCAAAAGTAGAAAAACACAAAAATTGTTCACTGGGTGGATCAGCCACAAGAGGGAGGTAACGCACATATGTCTTGATAATCCTCAGAGTCTATTTTCAGATTTGAAAGGAATTCCAAAGCTGGTGCATCTGTTAAAATTTAAGGTCTTTGTTTTAAATCATGATTTTGCAGTGTACAAAATACGATTAATAATGATGAAGTTTTTCATTTTACAGTTGGCAAAATTTGTCTTTGGACACACCTGTAAGTTATATATATCTATACATTATTTTTTTTTAAAAAAATGATCTTGCTAAACTTTTGAAACATTAAAGATACATTAAACTTTTAAAAGAGATCTAAGGAAGATCCCAACTAGCCTAGCATACTATGTTCAATTGTATAAAACATCACTTTCCAATAGTATGTGACATACAGTATAAAATGAAAAGAACACGTTATTTCTCAGCAACTGAAGTGTTTGACACCACTTTAATCGGGTGGCTCCATTCTATTGTCTGGGATTTGAAATTCCTGGGATTTGAAAGGTACTTGGAGAGGTACTTAGAATTCTGTACAAGCAAGCTCTAACACACTCCCTGGAACTACAACACTAGATTTTGCTAGCACAGAATTCTAAATACATCACCAAACTACAATTCCCGTGATACTATAGTATGAAATTGCTATAGCTATATTGAATAGGTGCACCAAAGGCTGGAATCCTATTGATGACATGTATTCATGAAACACAGGTTATGTGAGGGTATGTATTTGTGGCCTTTGGTGCATCACATATTCTCAGCCCCCAGAAAACCCCGTGATAGGTTTTCCTTAGGGTTGCCACAAGTCAGAAAAGACTGGAGGGCACACAACAACAAAAATGGGGAGGGAGTGACAGACAAGTGCCCAGTGATTTTCTTATGGCTGGACACAGAGCAATTACATCAGCAGCAGGGACCTTAGAAGAACCCTTGAAGCTCCCTGCAGATGGCTGTGTGTCCAATTATAGGAGAAGAAGTAAACACTTGTCTGCAGCTGACTACAGCTGAGAAAAGTTGTGCTTGGGGATGGGACATATCTCCCAGTGAAGGATTGCAGGCAATATCATTATCCAGCCTTGAAGTTATCAGTGGATGGATTGCTGTGGCTGGACTATCCCTCTTAACTAAAACTGGTAGTATGTTCCATTTGCAGCAAAATCACTTCAGCTTCTACTGAAAGAGATAAACCCAAGAATATCCCCTAACACCCCTGACTATAGTGTAACTCTTTTCAGGATGGGGAGGTTACCCAACTTCCAGACTTAAGACTTCCAGACCTATCAGTAGGACCTCTGTCTCTTCAGGTTTTCAGTTCTGGCTTATCTACATACAGTGGCTTTCCACTTTCATACCTGCCAGCGTGTTACAGATGAAAACTGGAACACTGGTTGAGCCACTTCACAGTGCATTCAAAATACATGCACATTTATGTATGTCCCACTGAATTGTATTTCAGTTTAAATGAAAAATTACCCCCACAGGGGCAGACTGTAATCTCCTGCTCTTCCCTACAGATACGTGAACCCACTCCCACTCATTTTCTTTCTGTCCCTCTCCTATATATATACAATAATATACAGATTTCAAGGGAAGTTCCTTTTCTGTTGCTAATGGAGTTGAAATTTTTATTACCCTTCTTTTATTGCCCTTTGTCCTCAGTCCCCACATGGCCAAGAAGGGGAGTGGCCTTTGGCTGTCTTGATACCCCTCTAAGCCATTTTAGCCAACACCAGAAATAATGTCTGAGACAAAATGTAGGCCTGTGACCATAACATCATCATATTTCTTTTTCTGTATGACTTTTAACACTTTTGCCTGAAAAAGAAGCCCATGAAGCTTCAAAGGCTGGCATGATGCATTTTTGGCATTTTGGTTGGCCAATAAAAGTATCACTCTTTTGTGGATTTTGGATTTACAGTAGTTGTATACTAATGCACAGAAATGCAGTGCAACCATTGCCAGCTCCTTATCTGTCCTCCAAGCCCTATGTGAACATTGGCTGTTGCCACTACTACCACATTACCTCCACAACCCAACTGTACCCTGGAGGAGAGGAATGGGGCTGGAGCTCCCTCAGTCACTACTGCTGCTAGAGCCAGTGGGAGAGATAGCCATGGAACAAAAAGACGGGCTGACTGAGTAAGGCCCATGGTGGCAGCAGTGGTAGCTTTGTCTTCCCTCTCCTTACCTTATGCTCCATGAGAAGAAGGATGAAGAGAAGGAAATGGCAGCCTCCATGACAGCAACAGGTTGTCAACGGCCAAGTAGTCAGCTAATGTTGCTGCCTTCCTCCTCACCGTCAGAGCTTCTGCTTCCTTCCTCCAGCCTAGTGAGCTAATTTTCCCAGCCAGGGCAAATCAGCAGCACATCACCATCACCTCGGGAGGACTTGCCTGAGCTGGTGCAAATTAAAGCACAGAATCTGGACCAGGTGATGGGATCGGGGAAAATCGGGATTCTTTAAAAAAAAAAAAAAAGGCTGAGAAAGCAGGAGGGTCAAGACCAAAGCATGACTGCTCCAGATAGTTTGGCGGGTATGCAATTTATTATTAAGCCCAATATGGAGTGCTGGTGAACTTGAACCATTTTAATTAGCATTTTATTGCACAGCAGGCTGGGACATTCTGGGGGCTGTAGTCCAACAGGTTTTTCCGAGTTCTCATTTATTACTTCTGTAGTACCATCTAAGTGTACAGACCTTACAAAAAAGAGGTGTGGGGATTCCTGTCTAGAAATAGCCACAGAGAAACAAAGGAAGCCCTGTTCTATTTCTCTCGCTCATGTGAGGGCAGAGAAGGGATTAGGGTCTGCTGAGGGCTGTGCCTTTTCAATTGTGGCACCCTCCCTTTGAATTTTTGCATAGGGACAGGGCCAGCCCTACCATTAGGCACAATGAGGCAACTACCTTAGGCAGCAGATTTGGGGTATTAAAAAGGGTAACAAATTGTTAGTTACTTAATTTATTCTTATTATTCTTAATCATTATTTTAATAATTTTAATAATTTATTTTCAATAATTTATTCTTAATAATTAATTTAATTTATTCTTATTTACTGTCAGGCATTTGTGAAATGTTCTGTATCATACGTCAAAGTAATTGGCTTGAGGTGTTATTTACCTTGGTTTCGGTGGCCTATGCTGCTACACTTTAGACAGGAAATTGTTTTGAATGGGCCCCATCTAGAGAACTCTCCTTTGTCCAGTGTCCAGCATCTGTGTGCATTTTAAGAAATTTTTATTTTTGAAATCTTTTCTTCATTACTTGTAGATTTGGTGGCTGTGTACATGTGTGTATTTATAAGTTCTCTGTTGATTGTTGCCAAATTAATTTGCTGTGCAATAACTTTTAAAGACTTTTAATTGATTTATTACTTTTTGGGATATTTAAGCTTCCTATGCACATTGCTTTGAGCAGTTCTGGCTCCAGGATATCTTCTGGGGGGAGAGATTCAGACACCCCATCCTCAGTATATCCCATCCCCCAAACTGGAAGAGGTAGGACATGAAACCTAAGGTGGCATGTGATCTTCCTGGATACTCTGTGGGAAATGGTAGCACTGCTAAGAGTCAATGGCCCTGTTCTGAAAGTGAGGCCCTGGCAAACACCCAGTCTTGCCATCTTCTGGGACCACCCCAGCTTTGAATGCTTTACATTGGTTTTGAAAGCAACAATAGCCTGCAACCCAATTCTCATTTAAATGGGGATAAATTCCATTGAACATAATGGGATTCCCTTCAAAATAGCTTGAAGGCACCAGATCTCTTCTGATCTCAGAAGATAGGCAGAGTCAGACCTGCTTAGTACCTGGAAGGGAACTGCCAGGGAATACCTTATGCTGTAGGCTGTACCTCAGGGGATTGCGATGGGAAACCACCTCTGAGTATTTCTTGCCTAAGAAAAGCTGGTAAAATTAATAGGGTTGCTATAAGTGAACAGACAACTTGAACACAGAGATAACAGAGCTATAGGACTGTAATGTCAAGGTTTGTACAGAAATAAAATAAATAATGTAATACAATCTGTTCTGCAGCCACATGGTTTCAGATAGCAGGAGGGGATTTACCTGCTTGAATGCTTTCCCCAAGATCCTCTGTACATAGAAGCTAATATATTAGAGATTAGGCTAAGACTGAACAAATTCTCTAACATACAGTTACCTTTCCATGGGAATATTGCTAGTGGTTACTACAATTTGATTTGTGCCCCACATTTTGACCATTCATTCTATGGTATGGTCAGGGACAAGAACATTTGTGTTTCACTAAAATTAACTGACTTCAACTTTCAGCAGAGTAGAGCAACTTTTTTTTTTTTTTGGCCTGGTGGAATTAGACTTGAAAAGTCATGCCCTGATTACTTGTCAGAACCGAAGGCCATTCTGAAGTAAAATTAGTTTCTAGACTTCCTATTGAGATTTCAAGTCTTTTCTTGTGTATACTAATCTGCTAATTATAATCCTTTTTACATTATTTATGGTTGACAGGGTTAAAATCCAGGCGTTTAGTGAACAGCCAAAAGTTAAGCACAATCAAAAGGTACAGGGTATCTGTGAAAGTCTTGTGAGAGATATTAGTCTGGAGAGAGTCTGAAACATACAATGAAGAAAGATATAACTTACAAAATCTTCCGATAGAGCTTCTCTGTCTCTTTGGGCTTTTTCCAGGCAATCATTCTTCATGAAACACATGTCTGATCATTACTTTGTCACTAGTAAGCTACACATGCCTTCAAGAGAGTACCCAGTTGTAAGGAAATTAAATCCCAACCCGTCAGTGTGCTGAATTTTGCTACTGGGATATGCAAACACACATAGTGCTTTCATGTGGAGATGTAGGAATTCCATATAATCCGCTTCATCTGTATTTTGACACACCAGGTGCTGTTGTCTGCTCTGTCATCTACCAAGCAATCTTCTCTTTTTTTCCTTTTTTTCCTTTTTTTTTTCTTTTGCCTACTAGCAGAATTGATTCATGAAGTATACCTCGCCCCCAAAAAGGACACAGTTTTATTCATGTACGATTTTCAATATAGAAACATACTTGGGAATCTTCTCCCACTGCTTTTGTTTGTATGTCTTTTGTACGTCTTTTGTTACCACCCACCTCTTATATTCTGCTTTATAATCTCGCCCTGTTTATCCCCTTTTTTCTGCAATGGTGGGTGGTGTATTGAGGAGCCAGCTAGACACCAAACAGATGCAAATTTCTACTTTTGGGACTTTAGAAAGAATTCCTCATAATGACACCTAATCTCCTTTGATTATCACCTGCAGACTGGAAGCAGCACAATTCATGTTCAACCCACCTCAAGTGGTTTGTTGATCAAATATCTGCTCTGTTCCAGTAGGCATTTTTTAATAAGAGAAATCTGTCTGTTCAGAGAAAGAAAGCACACTTATGAGTGAAGGGCATTACCTCTTTGATACTTGTACCTGTGTCTCTCTCTCTCTATGTCTTTGTCTAGCTTACATGAAGGCTCAGAGAGAAAGGGAATGGTGGAACTGGAAAAGTCACATAGTACTTGTTGGTAGGAGGCAACATAATCTAAGCCTACTTGGATTCGGAGAGGAGATGATAGAACAGGCAATGATAAATAGTCACTTAGTACAGGCTGGTGTAGGAGGCAGGACAAGCCCATTCTCCATGTATGCCCATTGTATGGAAATTTGCAAAAGGTACACAATATTTTCCACATAAACTTACCTGTGCAAGAGTCAATAATTGTTGATCTTTCCCATCCACCAAGGAAAAATCAGTCTTGTGTTGCACGGGATCCATTGGCTTCTGTGCCTTTGGATCAGGGAAAGTTTAGTCCTTGCTGACTCTGTTGTGCTTACAGAAAGGGGCTGTATGTAAAGTGTGTGTATGTTCCACTAATTTCTAGTAGTTGCATAAATAACTGGTCTGGAATAAAATAGTTTATTGTGCATACGCCTTTTGAAAAAAATGGTTGTTATTTTGGAGGGGAAATATTCATGGATGTGTATAGTCTTGCTGGAGCAAATGCTGAGCTGCTATGAGTCTCTCACGCACAGTCTCTCCACACACACACACACACACACACACCCTCCATCCCCTACTGAGTTTTCAGGTTCTTTCTTGCATAAAGCTAATCTGTCAGTTGAATCCCTTTCAGATAGTTCATGGTTGAAGAGTTAAAATCCAGGTGTTCAGTAAATAGCTAGCAGTCAGACATGCTCAAGATGCAGGGATGTTGTAAAAGTAACAGAGTCACTAAATGGAGTAGAGCCACTCTGAAAAGAACCTTTTTGGTGTGTTTCCTTGTAGTGGAAAAATGAGGGTATCTGTAGGATTAAGGATGGCTTCCCTCAAGGCATTTTGAAGATACTGTGCAGGTACATGCTCCTTGTTACTTTACAATCTGTTTTGATTAAAGAGCATATCATGTTGCAGAAGCAGAAGAGTGACATCAAGTAGGGAATGTGACACCACTTCTCCTTTTCAGTTAAGCAGTTATACCTGTTGACATATGCTCAGCTTATTTTCCTCTAGCTTTTTAATTTTGCCAATGGCGAACAACACAGTGGAAGACGTACCCAAAGCATATGTTAAAGCTGGTGGGAACCCCCTTCACTCCTTTCAGATTTAGAGGGGAACAGTGTATTATCTTCGAAAATGCATGTTTCAGACTCTGGCCAGATTCCTATTGGAGTGTCCCAACTACAGTAGACCTACTGGATAAATTGTTGAATGGTAAGTCAACATATATGTAAATCCTATTGATTCAACAGGTCTAATTCAGTTAAAATTGGCTAGGTGGGGAGGATGCATATGAGAAAAATTGACTGGAGAGAAAGATTTATGTACCAGCCTCCTATCCACTGAATTTCACAAGCAAATCCTTCCTCACTGGCTCCATATAAGGCAAACATAGTAATGGGGAAATGCCTTTGTTTGTTTGTTTGTTTTGTTTTGTTTTTTGTATTTTAATACATAGGTCTCCACAGAATGGGTTGGGTTTAAGCCATTTTTTAGAAAACAGGCTTTCTCAGAAATTTTCTGTCCCCCACTTTAGTTTCAGATTTTATAGTGAATAAGATATACAAACAGAGAGATAAGGATAGTATAAAATAGTAACTGGTCATCTGCTTCATAGGCAAAACTGGCTTTTGAGCTATCACTTGACTCTTCTGGATCTAAGGCAGAGAAAGTACTGCTCATGCTCTGTTCTTTTCCTTTTTTCCTTTTTTTCTTGGTATCTGCTTCTGTGTCCCATGGAGCACTGGAAACACAAAGAAAAATTAACACTTTTGTGATGTCTGCAAGAGGAACATGTCACTGCCGTGGTGAAGGGCTATTTCCAGTAGCTGAATGTGCGTTGGTATCAGCTTGCTTAATCGATTCATCCATGGTCAACAACTGAGATGGAAAATTTCCCAAGAGTCTTTGTTTCTTGTAGACACTCTTTCTGTGTTCCTCACTCTTTGATGCTCTGGCATTGATTTCATGCTGAAGTTAAGGGGGTTTGATGTGTCCCTCTGACGCTTGTCTGTTGCATGTAACTAAGGCAGCCTGGAGCATCAGAAGGGTAAAAAAAGAAAGTTGCAACAGAGGGGCCCATATATAGAAAAATCTTTTCAAGTGGATCAGATTAGCACTGGTGCAATCTGGTTTTCTGCTAATTTTTTATTACAAGTTGTCTTTCTAAGAACTAGCTGCTGGCTTATGGGAACCAAGAATGTGCGTTAGAGATCTCTAGCTGTGCTTCAGCCAGTGTGGTACCTGCTCTGATAAAAAGAGAGATGGATCTCATTTACACTGGATAAGGAATTCATGTGAAAGAGGAGAAGCAAACCTGAGGTAGGCAGTTTTTGTGTTCTAGAACAATATGAGCAGCCTGCTTATGCTGATAAAGTCTGTCTTCCAGTGTCTGAGAAGAGGGGGCCTGGTGGGGGGCAAAATTCTTGGGCCCAATATCTGGAGGGTCCAAGACTCTGGAGGCCTGAACAGTGAAAAAAAAAGCAGTAACAGTAAATTACAAAATAAATTTTGATATCTCAGTCCAGACAGTGGCTATAACAGCCGGCTTTCTGTTAGTGACATGTGCAAATGGTAAGTCCACCTTATCCCTGCGTATATCTTCTCCAGCCACCACCACATGTCCTCCACCAGCCACAGAATGGCCATTGAAGGGCGCCATCACAGCACAGCTGTGAGTCCTACGGGTGAAGAGCTGTAACAGAGTTCCACTTGCAGAATCCTTACACTATACTGGGCAATGTAGGCCATTTCCACACTAGAGTGTTACAGTGCTATTATTCTACTTTCAACATCCTATGGAATCCTGGGGTTTGCAGTTTAGGGATGGGCCTAAACTGCAAACCCCAGGATTCCATTGGATGTTGAAAGTGGAATAATAGCATTGTAACACTCTAGTGTGGAAATGGCTGTAGAATCTTGGCCAATATCTGTTTCTAAATTTTGAGAATGGTGCCCCAATCATGCATCTTGCTCCAATAGTGCATCTTGCCTCAGCCCCAGTGCCACCTCTCAGTGGTTCTGCTGTCTCTACTCATGTTCTCTACCCATGTTTCTTTCTCAACCTTCTTCCGCCTCAAATCTACTGAAAGAAAAACCTTTTACTAGAGATCCAACTTTGTCATAGCTGCCTGCCACAGCTTCCCTGCTCAGTCCTCTCCCCACCTATGATTAAATTATAGGAATCAAATTGTACTGCTACAGCTATGCCTTTATGTTCTTTTCGCTATGAGGGCCAGAACCAACCCTGCAATTAGGAAAGATGTTAGTCTGAGGGAACAGATGCTGAGATGTGGGAGCATATATTGGAGAAGAACCATATGTGCTATGTGGTCTGTCCAGCCCCCCCCCAGCTGCTGCTTTTGTCAGGTGCCATGAAGGAGAATATCCCATTACTTGTGTCAAGGAACATTCAGGTGGCTTTGCAGAAAGGTGAGTACTTCTGTCTTTGCCCTGGACAGCAAAATGTCTTTGGGTCATCTATGAAGGTTAAAAACAAGGAGAATAAACAGATGAGGAAGGATGGAAGTTCTTTGCAAGGGGCTTGCCCCTGCTAAGGGGGTGCCAAATAAAATACCAAAACAATCATCATACTTTTTTTTTTTTGGCTGGGAGAGAGGTGAGATGGAAAAGGTGGATGTGGACATTTATATGGCAGGGAATGGGCTCTATTATAATCGTATAGAATAGACTGGACAAGGAATGCGTGGGCTGTGATGGGGATGAGCAGGATTCTTTTTCCTGCGCTGCCACCCCTCTCTTAATTCACTGTGCATAATGAGAAGCTGCAATTGCTCTGAAATGCTGAGGTGAGGAACTGCACATCTTCCAAGGCATTATTGTAGTGATTTTAATTATTGGTTAGTGACAAACTGAGGGCCTTTCTGCACCTCACTCTTATAGTGCTATTATTCGACTTTCAACCTCCCGTGGAATTCTGGGGTTTGTAGTTTACTGAGGCCCAAGATCGCTGGCTGAGAATTCTAAATGCCCCTCCCTCAGCTGCAAACCCCAGGATTCCATAGGATGGTGAAAGTCGAATAATAGCACTGTAACAGTGAGGTGCAGAAAGACCTTGAAATTTCTAAATATTACATCTGGAAGCAAGCCCTGGAAACATACTTAATCAATTGAACTTTTGCACTGCTTGTACACAAAAAGATACAAAGGATTACTGGGGTTGTGGTTTATTTATACACTAAACTACTTACATTTTAGGTTTCTGGGTGCATATAGACTACAAATTCAGGTTGAAGAAAATAAACTACCTAAATGTACCTATTTGTGACCAAATCCATTAGAAATGGTATATAAGAAAGTTTAGGAAACCCAACAGTCCTTTGGCATCTAATCTGAATCTTGCTTATCCTGATTTGCTATGAATCTCTTTTAACAACTGACTCCCTGCCCTCCCCACAGTACTTTATGTTAAGCCGAGAAGTTCCTTTGTCTACAATGCTTTCCCACTTTGGCACTCGGGACAATATATGCTGTTACATTAGCATCTTTTTCTGCCAAGAGAAGACTTTTGAACTACTGCATACATACACTGCTAAGAAATATTTCTGTACTGCTTTAAAATCAGTAGGAGGCTGTTCTTTTAGAGACACCATTTGGCAAACAAAACACCTGCATAGCCAGACGTTACTGACACCGCAGTTACATAGCCTCTTTTTGGATTTCCCTAATTTTTGCCTAATCACTATTTTTCAGGGACAAAAGTAAGGAAGGGTCTTGTGGCATCTGTCTAGATTTTTTTCTGCAGCCAACCAGGTCTAGCCAACGAGGAGCTCCAAGCTTTTACCCACACGCTCCCTGTGCCCTCTGTGCTTCATTCACCATGGGAAAGGGAGTAGGAAGTAAACTTATTTCTTTCCTCTCTCCTCTTGATGGGGGAAAGCACACCCTCTGTGCTCAAGAGTTTCCCTCTGAGATTTACTTGAGAATTTCCGGGGGGGGGGGACTTTAGTCAGAATAAGAAAGATTATATCAGGCTAATTAAGCTAATTACCACTTCAGGTAATTAGCTTAAGAAAGTGCAGAGTTATAGAGTAGGAAATTGAGAGAACAAGGGAGGGGAGGCTAAATTTCCTAAAGGCACCAGATCCTGTCTGATCTCAGAAGCTAAGTAGATTTAGCCCTGGTTAGTACTTGGATAGGAGACCACCAATGAATAGCAGGTGCTGTAAGCTATATTTCAGAGGAAGAAATTGGCAAAACCACTTCTGAGTATTCCTCGCCTAAGAAAATCCTGTGAAACATGAATGGAGTTGCCATAACTCAGTGGGTAACTTGAAGGTGTGCGGACGCACACGCACACATACAAGGGAGGGAGAGAACAAAGGCAGTAAAAACTGGCCTTTTAAATCTCTTTTTCTCTCCACACACTTGAAGGCTCCAGATGTTTTGATACCTTTCTAACTCACAAGAAGGTTGATTGTCAAAAGTATTTCCTCTGATGTTATGTACAGCAGCCCCTCCCTTACCATAACCTCTGCATGCATGAATGCAAGGTTGTGCAAAGCATCGCATCGCTTTATAGTCAGCGGATGCAGTGGGCACATGCCCACGCTGATGCAAACGTGCACATTGACTGTAATAGGATGTGATGTGATAGCTCAAGTTTCTTATTTTGCACAGGTATTCCTGGACTTGAACCCCCACATAGAGAGAGATCACTGTAAGTGGTTAAATTAACCCTTTCTTAAGCACGTGCAGGTTGGTTCCTAGTCACTGGATAGTGGCACAGAGTGGCACAAGATTAACACATTTATTAGTATCAATTTCCATGGACTATAACTGACTTAATTAGATTGGATTGTAGACACTGAAAACAGAGGGAAAATAAAAATAGAAATATTTATGATAACAATTGTCATATTAACTTTGGGCATTTATCAAACTCTTGTTGCTAAAGGAACCATTACCACACTACATAAGCCAATCACCATATGCAGTATGACAATGTGTTTTAGATCGGAAATTCCTGAACTGTTGTGACTCCACAGTCTCTTCCTGTAAAGCAATGTCAAGTTTAATGTCAGAGATGGACCATCTTGGGAGATTGACATATTCTTCCAATATATATTTTTTAATATTATGTTTTAGCATATTTTTAGGTAGAGTTTGGTCTGCTTGCCTTATGTAGATTAGAGAAAGGTGCTGCAGGCAGAAGAGGAAAAAGTGAATGAACCTCTCATGTTTTGGGTGGCATTTTTCACTTCTACGAAACTAGCAGAACAGCCTTACATATTGCTCTTACCTAAGATAATAATAGTCTGAGCCCCCTGCTCAGCCCTGGAAAGCCTCAGGTGACCTTGAGCAAGTCTCACTCAACCTCAGAGGAAAGCAACGGCATAATAAATCTTACCAACAAAACCTTAGGACAGGGTTACCATAAGTCAAAGTCAGCATGAAGGCATATCACCACCAAACAGAAACTAGAACAAAATCAGAGAATTGAGGGACCACAGGGATTTGTCTTGCCTCTTCTCTTCTCTTCTCTTCTCTTCTCTTCTCTTCTCTTCTCTCTCCCAAACAGGACTTTTACATTTATCCCACGTAAAACATATACAAGATAACTTCAGCTGGCATCAACTCTGTTATCTTTTAGGAAAAATCTTTTCATTTTTAGAAGGTTTTTACATTAACTTTTTGGGAGATTTTAATACCACTTAGTTTTTGATTGTTTAAAATTTTTTGCAGTATTTGCATTTGTTTCTCTCTCTCCTCGCCCTCTTACACACACACACACACACACACACACTTTATACTTTTACCTCCCTGGGTAATTTAAAAAGAGTAATTTAATATTTTCTTTAAATAAATCAGTTAGGCTACCTTTTCATCTTCGCATTCTGAAGATATAGGACAGAAAAGTTTAGTTTTAGTCAAGACCAACTTCACAACACCAGCCAAACTTTTTTTGGCTTTAAAAACTTTCTCAGTTGCATATTTGTGCAAGGAATTTTGCTTGTTTGGGTTTAATAAAGGGGAACACTCCCTCAGGCAATTCCTCAAAAGAGAAGCAACATAGTATAGGGAAAAGTTTGCTGCATATTTAATCGTTTGTATAGAATAGGCAAGAGACATCTTGTGTTTCTCCTTCTCTCATTAAATTCAGATTTGCTCTCTTCATCATTTAGAAGTGGCCAGATTATCAAAACTTGAAAATGTTTCTTGATAACTGCTGTGCTTTTGCTTTGTGTCGGAAGGCCCAATAGGAGAAGGTGGCTGTCTGACTCAGGTGCCAGCTGCAGGACTATTCCTGTAACCACTGCCATGGTTAGTGTACCAGCTGTTGTTGCTGCTGCTGCTGTTGCTGCTGCTGTTTGCCTTCGAGTTGTTTTTTTTCAACTTATGGCAAGTTCTCACAGGGTTTTCTGGACAATATTCATTCAGATGGGGTTTGCCATTGCCTTCCACTAAGGCTGAGGATGACTTGCCTAAAGTCACCTCGTGGATCTCAGTCGGGATTCAAACTCTGGTATCCTGGAATCCTAGACCAACAATCAAATCATTGTACCAGGGAAATCCCCCACAGAGAGAGGTCAGAGTGATGATGAATGAGTCTCTGAGGAGAGTGCAGAAGGTGAGCTGGGTTTGGGGGAATCACCCTAGACTCTGACAGTGTGGGGATTTTTTTCTAGGATTGTTAGGGGGGACTTTTGTTTGCTTTTGGCTGTGTGCTCTTGCTGAACACATGATCTAAGGAGGTGGGCTTACTGCAGAGTCACTGACATGCCCCAGGGTAGAACTAGCAGCTGCTAGACACCCAGCATGGGTGGGATTTTATGAAGAAGGGACTGCTAAAAGCACAATCACAAACAAGTCCATGGAAGAAGATAAATGGAAAATATCTGGACAAGCCAATGTGGTTCACAACAAACTTAAGAAGAAACTGAAAGGAAAAAAAAGAGCATGTGTAAAGAATGGAAGGAAGGAAAAATCACCAAGAAAGAATACAGATGGATAGCCCAAGCTTGCAGAAATACTGTAAGGAAAGGTAAAGCTCAAAATGAGCTGAGACTGGCTAAGCAAGCAAGGAGAACAAAAAGGGGTTTTTCTAATATGTTCAAAGCAAGAGAGTGACGAGGGAAATGGTGGGGCCGCTACTCAGCAAAGGATGGTAATATGCTAACAGATCACAGTGAAAAGGCAAAACTGCTTAGTATCTATTTTGCTTCACCAAAAAAGAGGACTGTGTACAAAAAAGATCCAGGAAACCATAGGCCAATCAGCCTGACCTCAATACCAGGGAAAATATTAGAACAGATTATACAGGAGTCTATCTGCAAATATCCTGATGACAATGCAGTGCTAAGTAGAAGCCAACATGTGTTTGTCAAGAACAAATCATGCCAAACTAACCTTATATTGTTTTTTTTGATCAAGTAACTAGTTCAGTAGATGATGAGAATGCTGTGGGTGTCATTTATCTGGATTTCAGCAAGGCATTTGATAAGGTTCCCCATGATATTTTGATTAGCAAACTGACTAAACACAGAATAGATGGAAACACCATCAGATTGATCCATAAATAGTTGGGAAGCCATGCTCAAAGAGTTATCACCTTTGTGCTTCAAACTGGATGTGTCAAGTGGGGTGCCACAGGTTTCTGTCCTGGGGCCAATGCTCATCAATATTTTTTATCAGTGATTTAAATTATGGGGTAAAAGGCACCCTTTTCAAATTTGTAGATGATACAAAACTGGGAGGGGGAGCTAACATATTGGAAGATAGGAACATAAGTCAAAAGGACCTTCATAAACAAGAAAAGTGAGCTGAAATTAATTAAGTAAAATTCAACAGAGACAAATGCAAAATTCTACATTTAGTCCACACAAACAAAATGCACAGGTTTTGGACGGGGGATGCCTGGCTCAGCAGTACTATATATGAAAAAGACCTTGGGATTATTGTTGATCCAGAAGGTGAGCATGAGCCAGCAGTGTGGTACTGAAGTAAAGAAGGCAAATGCTATCTTACCCTGCATTAACACAGGCATAGTTTCCAAGTAATTCCAAGAAAGTAATAGTCCCCCTATATTCCGCACTGGTCGGATCTCATCTGGAGTACTGTGTTCCATTCTAAGCACCTCATTTTAAGAAGGATATAGACAAGCTGGAGCACGTTCAGAGAAGGGCAATAAGGATGATAAGAGGTATGGAGAACAGAGCACATGAGAAGATGTTGAAGGAGCTGGGTGTGTTCAGTTTGATGAAGGGAGGACTAACAAGTGATATGATGACACTCTTTAAATATCTCAAGGGCTGGCACAAAAACAAAGGTATGGGCTTGTTTTCTGCTTACTCAAAGATCTAGGTTTAATTGTTTTAAGTTACAGGAAGGTAAATTTCGACTGCATGTTAGAAGGAACTTCTTGACAGTGAGAGCAGTTTGGCAGTGGAATCAATTGCCTAGAGAGATGGTGGGGTCTCCTTTTTTGGATATCTTCAAAAAGAGGCTAGACTGCTGGTGATGCTTTAGCTGACAATCCTGCATTGAGTGGGGGTTGGACCTGATGGCCCATTGGGCCCTTCCAACTCTATGATTCTATGATTCTGTGATTTTAGATCAGGAACACTTTTCAGATGTCACTTATAGGTATACCCTCTGGTATCATCTGAGAAATTAGGTTCTCCAGCCCTGATTTAAGGAAGGAATATTTAGCATCTTGATTTTAAAACCAGTTTGATAAAGTACATGATCTATGCGCCAAAACACATCCTCTTTGCTCTTCACTGTCAAACCTATCGCTGCTATTCAATTTGAGACTGTTTTTAATAGAGGAGGGAGCAGGGAAAAATCCCACATAAATCCAATTACATGGATAAAAGTTGTGACAAAAGAAGAAATAATGAACTCTGTTACAACAGCAGTACTGGGACTGAAGCTTAGGGTTTGTTCTTGCAACAAAATTGCAGCATTTCCAGTAATGGCATTGATTTAGCCACTTATATTCATAAACAAATGACTCATGGCTTGGACAGATCCTAGGCAACTAAGAGGCAGTGCTAGCCTTAGTCTCCATGTAATAGTTCAAAATGTTCACGTTATTTAGTAATGTTAGATTCATTCATCAATGAACAAGCCAACTATTTCCATATGGGCTTTATTTTTAATTTCCTGAGACTATGATCCCAGTACATTAGGCCTATCAGTATCTGCTATTTAGAGTCTGGAAAAGTGTTTTTTTCCCTTTTCTTTCTTTCTTTTTATTTTTTTAGGTTACAGCTTCCAGTCTTCCCCAGCCCCAGAGAGATGTAGTCTAGAAAGTTAACTTTTCCAAACCTTAAACAGTTGTGCAACTTGGCAGGGGTTGGGGGGACAGTGTTACTAAAACTGCAGACTTTGTTATTTTTTGAAATATTCTGACAGGTGTTTCTCAGCTGCAGCTGATATTGTCTAATGTTCCATACATTAATAAATCATATATTCAGAATACAGCTCTTAGCAACTTGGTATTATGGCTTCAATGTTTTCTTCTAGCTCCAGATTTTTTTTTTTAAAAAAATCCTTTAAAAATGGCAAGTGCTTTTCTTTTCTCTTTAAAAAGTTCAGATCAGTCAGTGGTATCGTTATAATCTAAAGCAAGCTATTTTTCTCAGCTGTTACCTGCCACAACAAAGTATAAAGAACAGGGACCCACTGGGTTGTGACTAGGGGACAGCATCCGAGACACAGCAGTGAGAGCCAGGGTGTTTATTGGTTTGAAAAACCAAGGATGACCTGTGGAAAACTAGGGTTCGAATCTCACCCCCTCAGTTGGGGAAACCAACCAGGTGACCTTAGTAAAGTCACATTCTCTCATCCTTAGGAGAAGGCAATGGCAAACCTCCCATGACTAAATCTTGCTAAGAGCATTCCAGCTTAGAGGTGCCATAAGTCAGAGTCCACTCGAATGCACATAACAACAAGCTGGGAAGGGTGGAAATGAGGGTATTGTCCTCCAAATGAGAATTCTGCTCTCCTCAATGAAATTTTCCATCAGACCCCAAATTTCTAGTATTTCAGTAACTTAAACACTCAGTTGAACATTTAAAAATCGGTTATAGGCGTCCAAAGAAAACAAACAGGCAAAATTATCAAGGGAATGTGAACGCAACACAGCAATGCTAGAAATTTGGGGACTGAAGGAAAATTTCATTTCGAGAGAATTTCTTTTGGGGGGGATGGCAATGCCCTCATCTGCCTCGCATAGCAACAGCCCTAATGAAAACAATTTGTAAAAACCACTGAATTGTGATTATGGGGCTATATCTGAGTCATAGCAAAACCTTCCAGCCTAATATTGAATGTTGTTTTTCATAACTTGATTCATCTTGTTGTTAAATACCTTATTAAATACCCTTATTTTTTTATGGTCAATAGCAAGGCAATGGCCTTAAAGTATCTAATATTTAATCAGGAAGTAAATGCAATGGATGAGTTCACATTGGCTCTATATGGAATACAAATAAGAAAGACATTTGGATTTAGATACCTGAAAGATGGGCTTGTTGTTGATTTTATGTGCTTTCAATCAACTCTGAGTAAAGGTGACATCATAGGGCTTTCTAGGCAACATTTACTCAGAGGAGGTTTGCCATTGCCATCCTCTCAGGCTGTGAGAGTGTGACTTATCCAAGATCAAGCAGTGGGTTTTTATAGTAGAGCAGGGATTCAATCTCTAGTTTCACAGTCTTTGCCCATGGAGGGCAGGCGGAGTGTGGAGAGGATTTGGATTTCTACCAGTCTTGGAAGATTGCTGAAAAAACCTGGGGGAGAGGGGGAGAATAAGGAAATGTTAGCAACTCAACCAGGAAGAAAAGACTTTCTTGGGAAGAGGGGAAAAAGGTTAAGGAAGAGTTCTTAACCAGACTCTTCTCCATTTCTGGGTTTGGCTTTTAACCTTACAAGTCCCAGTTGCTTAGCTTCTTCATCATCCAGAGCAGTTGTAAGCAATCAGGGAAGTTCTGTTGCCCCAAAATGTGGGTGCCACAAAGCCCCACCAGTGATGCCAGTACCTCTGTTCAAAAGTATGGACTAATTAGCTCCAAGTCAGGAGGCCCACAAGAGGGGGGTAACTTAACGAGGTCTTTCTACCTACGTTACAGGTCCTTGCAGGAAAGAACCAGCCAGAGAGTTTAAATTGTAAACTAAAAACATGTTTCATTGAAAGAAATTCACAGAAGCATGCAAAGATCCAAGCACTCACACAAGCATGCAAGGACTAGCTGAAGGAAAAGGGAGGAAAGTGTAATAACAGGATTTTCAAGGATGAGGCAATAATTACCAGTCTGGAGAGCAGTGAGGAAAGCAGTGATGTGGCTTAGGTAGGCACCTAAGGACAGTTCTCATTCGGGAATCAAATGGACCGTGAGGTGTTCAGAAAGGTGAGAGACTGCACTGGACAGCCTGAAATCACAGGTGTTTAAACCTAAAAAATATCCTGTAGGTATGAGTGCAAATTGCTCTCCCAGCCAAGCTGACAATGGAAATTGTAACACAAACAGTGAGGTCTGGATGGAGCTAATGGGCTTAGTGTTTAAGTAACAAAAGGATAATGGCTGCCATAATAGTCCTACATTGTGGAGAGGTGAGAAAACAATAGTCCTGGATGGAATTTGGAGGTGATATTTTGGATGATCTGACTTAAAATGTAGGCTATGCGGCACACATGAAATCCACTTGTGGGGATGGAGGGCATCAAATTTGTTTTTTACATTCATAGAGTAGTGCGTTCAGCTGATGGTCAGGAGAGACATGCTGTCTTAAGGGTAACAGAGACTGGTGCAATATGAGGAATGTTTGAGCTCTCAAAGAGAAGGGCATTCATCTTTCAGAACGGTTAGAACCAAACAATAATTAATGGTGGTTAATCATTCTTCTAAGCAAGATTGAATATTACATCTAGTGGTTACATATTTATTGGTTGTCAGTTGCCTAGAATTCATTAGAGAATTGTTGGGATATAAATGTATTAAATTAAAACAAAGTAGAATGGATATCTTTTGAAGTGCTTTGAAGAAGAAATATATTCTGAGCATAAAAAGTCACTATAATTTAATGTCCTTGTTTATCTATTGTTATTGTTTGAGAACTATCAACACTGGTTGATCAATTTTGGTTATCAACAGGCAAAAAAGTGGACAAAAGATAGCTGAAATAGAAATGGGCTATAAACCGTGTATTCCAATATTATAGAGCCTATAGATCAAATCATCACCTACATTTCACAAAGTGGTTGCATACACTGTAACTGTCCCAGTTTCGCAGGAATGATCCCAACTAATCCTCTGTCATCCCACTTTTTCCATAAGTTTTTTAAATGTCACAGTTTCTCCTTTTCTCCATTTTTTTCCAGCTTATTTTCATTGTACAGCAAACTGACTTTAGAGTGTAGAAGTAGTTTTCACTAGATTAACCCAGTGGAGGAGAGGAGAGGAGGGGGTAGAATCCTGCCCTTCCGAGTAGACTCAAGCAAAAGCAAACTGCTATAGCCTCTTCTAACTTACCTATTTTTCCTCATTAATAACTTTTTGCCATCCTGAGCATACCCTTATGTTTGACTGCATATGTCTTATTTTTAATCTGGGAAATGTTGGAGGTTATGCAATTAATGTATTTCAAAGATACAATTAAATGTCTAAATAAACCTATTATGGTATGTAATGCAGATGCACTTTCAGGAACCTTTAAATTAGGGTAAGCCACTGTGACCTTTGTGATGTTTGTGACCTATAACTCCCAGCAACCCTAGCCAACAATCAATAATGAAGAATTTGAGGATTTTGTAGTTCAAAAGTATCTAAAGGGCCAAAGTTGCCCAAACCTGCTGTAAACAATGAAAATTGCAATAACATAAGGTGCAATTACAGGAATTTGATATTTTTTTTAAAAAAATCATATTTTTTCAGGTTATAAATGGACTAAATTCAAGCCAGAAAACAAATATATTTGAGCCTGAATTAACATCTTCAGTAAAAACATTGACAGCCAACCAAAATAGGTCAGGGACTTAGAAACTTTTCAGTCAAATTGTGAATCTATTCAACAAAATAATTACAAGTGTTAGGATTTTGTGGCAATTTTCTTATGCAACATGAAGTCACAAGTCTCAGTTGTTTAAAACAGTATGAGAATGAGGCCAAACTGAAAAGTTCTCACTGTGTGACAAAGTTCCTGCCAAGGATGAACAAAGAGAGTGTGAACTTTAAAAATGAATCGTAAAAGCACAATGCAGGACCATGGTTAAACCCACATGAGATTCCATTTGTTTCAGTCTCAGATTTGTTTATGTTTCTTAAAATGAATTGTGAAAAGACAGCTTTTGTTGGCTGAAGAACATTTTCATGGAACAAAGAGGTTGAACAGAACTTCAAATATGCACAGAATAGTATTTTATTAACAACCGTTCGCACATCATGGGATTCCAAATTAGTTAATGATGGGTAATAGGCCACAACTCAGCTGACTACATATATATTCTACAAATTCTGTTTTCCATGTAATCAGAACACACATTCATAGCAAGAGATTTTTGTTCACAGGAAGCTGGACTGTCACAAAAATGCAAAATAGCCAGCAAAGGACATTGCTATCAAGATGGTGACACTTTTGCAACAAAACAATACCTCCAAGTTCTTGGGCAGTGGCATATCTAGCGTAAACAGTGCCTAAGGCAAACGTGGAAGTCATGCCCCTACCTTCTTAGCTCCACTCCCACCCTCCATTCCCACATACACAGCTTTTTTCTGCACCCCCTGGTATTGGTGCCCAGGGCAAATATCCTACTTACCCCATCCTAGATACACCTCTGTCCTTGGGCCCATTAGAGCTGGATAATCGGAATGCAGCCGAGTTGGGGAACCACACGTTTTAGTCTAAGTGCAGACATGAAATGACTAGTGTTTCAGTTGGGGCATTCAGACAGGGGAAAATAAACTGAACGACATTCAGAAACATGCTGCCTTCTTACACAAAAAAAAAGAAAAGAAAAGGAGAGAGAGAGAGAACAAAAGGAATGTGGCTGCACCTTTAAGACTAACTGGCTTTTGTTTTAGTATGACCTTTCGTGTATATCAACTCATTTTTAGTCTTGCAGAATTCTGATGAAATGTAGTACAATTAGTTATATTATTTGTAATTTGAAAAATAATGTAATTGACCACTATCATCATTGTTTTTTATTATTGTAATCAGCTATGTTTACTAGTTAGATCAAAACATTGGGGAGGGGGGTCATCTGGGGCCATTTTTGGTATCTGAGTTATAAAAACAATTAAAATATAATGAGCTAGCAACTAGCTAGGAACAACTAACAAGCAACAAACTGCTTTTTTAAAAAGCAATAATAATAAATTTCTTTTGTCGTAACATTTCTGTACTCTGCCCATTTAGATACAGGACATTAAACATATCCTCTGAACTTGGTTTTGCAAGCTTGTGAAATGGAGTTTGGGCACTTTAAAATGGCGGCATTCATATGAAGCGAATTTAAGATTATCATAGAGCCAAAAAAAAAAAAAAAGATCTTTTGAATCCCAAAACTTGTGTTATTTTTCAGTATATGAATATTTTCATAGCAATTGTACAGTTCAATGAAGAGCCAGAAAAAGTTTCTCATCAAATGTCCTTTTCTCTTGTTTGTTTTTTTGGTATCATTTAATACTCCGTGTTTGGCTGAAAGTTCAGGAATATAACAATAGCCAACTGTGAGAGCAGCAACAGAGATGTGCTCATATGACAAGACTATTAATTTTTAATAATCCTGACCAGGGTCAAACATAAAAATGCAGAACACTATATATTAAATAGTGCATGAAGGGCTGAACTGGAGGTCATAAAAGGTAACAGCTTGTGTATCTCAGATTATCTGGTACCATTCTTAGCCACTACTCTACATAGTCTTGCTATTCCTAAAATAAGTGACCTGCTCCTATTAGTCCTTGAAACAACATCATTCCATTAAATGTTGCTTTTGATTAATGGGGATGCAGTGGCTGCAAGTGATAATTTTTTTCACTGCTTAAAAAAATTCCAACAGATTTCTTTTGCATTTCAGTGTGCCATCACTGAGGAAAAGGGGATACTAGCCATTTGTTTCTATGCCAGCTCACCCACCTTCTTGAGCAATGAGAAAATAGGAATCATCCCTTCCTTTCTGGCCTTCGGTAACTTGATTACTAGAATGGCTTCTTTGAGGCGGATGGACTAGGCTTTCTTTCTGACAGCAGTAATGAAATTTCCCATAAATACTGCAGCAAATGGCTTAACGAGGTAAAAAGATCAGGATGTCCTGAGGACAATTCCTAAGCCCTTGCCACTCATCTCAGGAGAATGAAAAAAGGAGGGAGGTGTCTGCCTGACCCTTTTCACTTCCCATAAGTGCCACAGGGACCTGAAAGAAGCCATGATGTGAAGTAGTTATGCTTGGGATCTGTCTGCAGAATAACAGACTTGGACATGTACGTCATTGTCATGAGGCTCAATTTTTTCTTGAGAAGCCAGAAGAAAGGAGTGACTCCCAGATGTGAAAGCTGTGTCACTTAAGAACATTTAACAGTTGCTCTCACCAGAGGAAAGTCTTCTAAGGCATGGATTCTTAAAAGTTATGTAAATGTTAAACGATTTAAAAAGTTAATACTTTTTACAAAAGTTGCTTAAAAACTAAATATGGACCCTTCACTGACTCCATCTCATAGAATCATAGAGCTGGAAGGTGCTTCATGGGACATCAAGTCCAACATCGTATGTTAGAAGATGGCAAGGCCTGTCATCCCCTAATTTACATCTGCTGCCTGTTATCATGGAGAATAATCAGAGAACAGAGACAGTGGTGAACGACCTGGGGAAAGGGAACAAACTTATCTTTAAACAGCAAAATGAAGTGGGTCAGAGTTATTAGTCCAGTAGTCCCCGGACATGCCAAGAACAAAGTATATTTTTAATCTAGCAAAAGGTCTGATAACTGACTCTCATGGTCTCCTGGTTGACAAGATGCTAATATGGGGCCAGGATGATGCCACCGTGAGGTGGAGCCACAGCCAGCTGAACAGCCTTGGTCAGTGCATTGAAGGACATGTTCTTGGGATGCATATCCCATCAGCTACAAAAAGCAGAACCAAGCTGAGACAAGGTATGGAAGGCTATCCATTCCCCAGTCACACAGTGAGCACTTTTTAGTTGAGTCACAGAAGACTTTCCCACAGGAAGACCATTCAAAGTCTTGGGGACTGTGCCTGCCAGCATCTGGTGGGGTGCTGCCAGACACAACCAATGGAACCCATTATAAGGTATCTCCTCCTGACCCCTACCTGCTCCATCATTTAACTGAGTCTGAGCATCTCCTCTCTGTTGCCTTGCCTAGATGACCAACATTGTAAAAGGAAGACTTTAGACTTAATAATATAAAGTAACAACGTCCCCCTCCCCAGCAATAGCCACTTCTTAGGAGCATCTCCTGAGGTATTAATCTTGGGTGCCAGATGTCAACTTATTCTAAGAACATGCATCCCAGTTAGGGGGTCACACAGATTCTTTAAACTGTCACTGACAGTTAGGGATGGAAAGAATATTCACAAATATTAGAAAAATAGTTGAAAAACGTGTTCTTCAAATCTTGAGAAACCTTGATGAGAAAAATCCTGGACTGGTAAGAATCTTTGCAATTCAGGACTTACTCTGCGCAAAATTTGCACATGGCCATTTTGCACATAAAACATTTTCTGTACTGGAGACAGTATTTTCTGCATGTGGAATAATGTTTCAATGAAGAAATATTGATTCCTGCACAAAAAATGCCTGAATTCTATGCGAAAATAGCACATGTGTAATTTGCATAGAAAATAGCATTTTCTGTGCAGAGATTAATATTTCTGCTTTGAAATATTTTTTCATGCATAATATGTTTCCTATACAGAATATACTGTTTTCTGTGTGAAACAACCAAATGCAAATTTTGAGCAAAATATCCTGAATTGCAAACAGTCTTTGAAAACTGTGGTTTTCAAATAATTTCTTGCAGTGGGAAGAAAACTGCTGAAATTACTTGTTGTTACCTTTGTGACCTATTGACAAGATGGAGAAGATGGACCACAGTTCTGGATAGTGAAAAGCTCTTGCTAGTTGGTCCTTATCAATAATAACTGGTGGACCTCCTTGCTTTCCATCTGCTGATCGGCCATTTAAGTGGTTAGAAGGGAAGACAGGAGTATTTGTGGTTATAATATACTAGCGTGTATACCCGGCATTGCCCAGGATGTTATTTTCTCATAGGTAATACTTGTTAGAAAGATTTGAGATCCTATCTTGTCCCAAACTATCTTGTCCAGTACCTGTAACTTTTCCCCATATTCCCCAATTCAATCTGCATTCAAGTTATTAACATAGATAGGTTGGGTTCCTAAGGGAATACACTGCCCTTCTCCTTGCTGCTAAGCCTCGTCTCCATAGCAACTGGTCTGTTCAAGACAGGCACATTTGACTGAGGCCCAAGAGCTGAGAATTCTAAAGGTCTGTCCCTAAACTGCAAACCCCAGGATTCCATAGAATCTTCTTAGGAAACCAATCATATGAGGTCTTCGCCTGACACAAACAAACAAACTTTGACTTTTATATATTAGAATATCTTTGTATCATATGATATGCATATTACACTCGCTTTGACGATTTCAACATACTTCTCTTGGTTGGTCCAAAAATTGTCTGTACCAGGAGAAGGGAATGATTTGTATTGTGTACATTTGAACAAGTGTAGAGGTAAGGTACACAGTAGTGTGTTAGGAAAATGGACATGTTTGTATTTTTCCTCTTTCTACAAAGAAAAAAGAAATTTTCCCCAAACTCTAAGAGACTTATCAGTTCAACTGACATTATTATTGATTGTATGTGTGTAGGAAAAATAATGAATACTGAACTAATTTAGGTACCACGTCATCTTAAAAATAATTAACAATAAAGGAAGGGAAATCTTCGCTCAGTCAAAAGCGCTATGGCTCCAGGGAAGGTGGGATGAGCTAGGACTTTCCTCAGAAAGAATAAGGAAAAACAGCCAACTGGTCTGTCAGACATGCGATGGATATTATCAGCAAGATTTACAGGCAGTTCTTCAAAGAAAGGCCTAAGTTGTATGTAGAGGAGGATTTCAGGGAAGCAAGGAGAGAAACATTTTAAAAGAGCCTAAGTAAACAGTAGTATTGCCTGAAGCGTTTCAGATAAGGTTTTTTTTTTCTTTTTTTCTGTCACTGTTTATAGACATGATATAAAACACCACTAGCAGGGAAGAAGCCAGCTACTAAACTTGGCTCATACAAAAACCGCTTATAAGTGAATTAACAGGGATCCACTAATTTGCTCACCTCAGTTGTCATGGTAATTGGAGAATGTGAAACTAATACAAGAACGCCTCCTTCCCCAACTATAAGCTGGACAGGGAAGTATAAAGCTCATCATTCCAGTTGTGCTACATTCTGAGTGTTTCTGAAGCTAAATGTGACACATGCCATTTCCACATGATGTCACTGAGCCACTTCTATGATGGGATGGCAGTGGCTGGCAAGTTGTGCTGGTGTACAATGGCCGTTTCCATACCGGGCTCTGCAACGGTGTAGAGCGACCTCTCACTGAGGTCTTCGACACCGTAGAGTGGACTGGCGTGGACTACTTTTCGTAGTTCCACACCAGAATCCGCTCAGGAGCAGCCGGAACTAGCCGCGTTGCGTTTTTTTAAAAAAACCTCTTTTTCGAGGTTTTTAAAAAGCACGGAGCACGCAGCCCCGTGCCGCTCCGTCGCCCGGCTCTAAAGTGGATTTGCAGGCGCGCGCAAGTGCGTGCCTGCAGATCTGCCGGGAGCGGGCTTCCGCTTGGCGAGCTTTTCCGGTTGGTGGAGAGCCTCCACCAACAGGAGCTGCCATCTGGGACGCCGGAGGAGTGTGGAGCAGTGAGCTCGCGCTGCTCCGCGTGGCGACGGACTTACCCGGCTGCGGGTAAGCTCCGTTTTAGCGTGTTTTCGCCCGTTCCCCCCCCCACATGTGAAAAGGGCCAATGTCATCACCATCCTGCTGCCATCCTGTCACAAAGCATCACACTCTTGCGATATTTGAAAAATGGAAAAAAATCTGTTTTGCACCTCCCATCACACGGCACTCCCTTACTTATCATTGTGTGGAAGCCGCAGCCTCGAGACTGTGACGCTTCCTGCCCCAGTGCAGCAATGTCAAGTGCCTGGCTGCACTGCGGAAGGAAGGGGCAGGGCTATCTTGCACCCTTCCGCAGGAAGCAAGCAGGTGTGGACAGGAGTGTTGCTGATGTGCTCCCTTCCAGACCCAGATTTGCAGTGCTACGATGTGGAAGAACGTTGTCATGTGTTACGGGCCACAGTCTCACAATCTCAACCTTTCCTTTCCCATCCTTTTAGGGAGTAAAAAGCATGTATCCTGTGCAAGTATATTTTAGGACAGAGGTAGGAATCACGTCGCCCATCAGATGTCGTTGGACTCCAGTTCCCAGCAGTCCTGGCCAGTAGAGTTAAATATCAAAGTTTTCTCTGAGATCCTCTGAGAAGACAGGATCAAAATTCAAAATGACCTGGATAGATTGGAGAGCTGGGCCAAAGCTAACAAAATGAAATTCAACAGAGAGAAGTGTAAGGTCCTACACTTAGGTAGAAAAAATGGAATACAGAAATATAGGATGGGGGACACGTGGCTGGATAGCAGTACATGTGAAAGGGATCTAGGAGTCTTAATAGACCACAAGCTGAACATGAGTCAGCAGTGTGATGCGGCAGCCAAGAAAGCCAATGCAATTCTTGGCTGCATCAATAGGAGTATGGTGTCTAGATCGAGGGAGGTACTGGTACCACTCTACTCTGCTTTGGTTAGACCTCATCTTGGATACTGTGTCCAGTTCTGGGCACCCCGATTCAAGAAGGACATGGTCAAACTGGAGCAGGTCCAGAGGAGGGCGACCAAAATGGTGAGGGGCCTGGAAGCCATGCCCTATGAGAATAGACTTAGAGAGCTGGGTATGTTTAGTCTGCAGAAGAGAAGATTAAGAGGGGACACGATAGCCATGTTTAAATATTTGAAGGGATGCCATGTAGAGGAGGGAGAGGGCTTGTTTTCTGCTGCTCCAGAGACCAGGACAAGAAGCAATGGATTCAAGCTGCAGGAAAGGAGATTCCACGTGAACCTCAGGAAGAACTTCCTGACAGTCAGGGCTGTCCGGCAGTGGAATATGCTGCCTCAGAGTGTAGTGGAGTCTCCTTCTTTGGAGGTTTTTAAGCAGAGGCTGGATGGCCATCTGTCGGGAGTGCTTTGAGGGTGTTCCTGCATGGCAGGGGGTTGGACTGGATGGCCCGTGTGGTCTCTTCCAACTCTACATTTCTATGATTCTATGATTCTGTGTCTCTTTTTACAGTTTGACTATATGTCAAAAGCTGGTGGGACTAACCAATGCACTGAAGCAAACCTGGAAGGATGGGAAAACCTTCTATGCCAGTCAGGAAAGACCAATGAAACCAGCAATAGTCAAGAAGAGAGAAGGCAACTCACCTTCCTACTGGCCTCAGCCACATAATCTGCAACAGCTGGCAAAGGGCATGGCTGTAGCAAACTACCTTGGAAGAACTGACCAGAAGGATGGGTTAAAAGGGAAAGACAGGGAAGACAGAAAGAGCCAGCTTGCCTATAGAACAAACTGGCCAAGCTAGGCAAGACCATGCCCATTTCTTCCTGTGACCTCTGTGCCTGCAGACAGCCTGACAAATGATCAGGAACTTACCTTGAGCCAGGTGGGTCCACCAGTAACAGGGTTGATCAGCCACTGAGAAGAACTGGATCTAAGAGGAGTGGACATGAGAAACACAAGGGAATGTTTGCTGGTTGGGTTATTTGCATAAAAGGAAAGAAGGCCAGAGACGTGAAAAGGCTGTGAGATAATGGTGCTTTTGGAGAGCCCACCTTGATCAGAATCAAGAACTGTTATCCTGTGGGAAGAAAACTCTTACTGAGGTCACCAGTAACATCTTTTGAACTCAAGAACCTGGTCTAGACTCAGGAACTCTGAAGAGCAAGGGTGTCTTCCTCCTACTAGAGGAAGATACCCAACTGTGCCATGGTATCCTTGTTTTTGTTTTCTGGAATTAGATTAAATGAAAATATAAGTGGTCCATTTCACATTCCAGCTGCAATCCTGCAGGACAGCCCAGCACAGAAGTTCCTTATGTGAAACCAAGTTGTGCTGAAACATTTATCACCCTTGGACTGGCTGTAATCACTTTGAGTCTGGCTACAGGGCATAGCCAGCTATTTGTGTAATTCCCCCCACCCACCCCCTGCAACTCTTTTCCAGGCTTACAGAATATGGGTGGCTTCAGTGGCTCTACAAGAGATGGGAGGAGGCTCTGGTCAGAGGGAGAAAGGGAATACCAACTTCTGCACCATTCAAAAAGAGACATACACAGATGCGGAGTTAATTAAACATCTGCATGTGCCACTAACAGGATGCCAGCCACAGTGTATGTGTGGACAGAAATAGAAAGAAAGAATGAGAGAGAGAGAGTAGGAAAGAAGTAAAAAGAACAGCAGTAGGATGTCTAGATAAATATTAACTCTGGATTTTATGTTAATTTCAGAGGAAGAAAAGAAACCCAGTATACAGTGTTAGTAAAAACATAGTATAACTCAGCAGCACATGATATTATCAGGAGTTACTGAAATAAACAGAAACCAGCATACAATTAGCTTATTAATGCAGAAACTGTCTCTCTCGCACCCCTTCTCCATCCTGACAAGCTAGAAAGAAGTTTAGAATGTCTTTTCAAATGTGGAATTACAATTTTTTCAGTTCTTTTGACATCTTTTCGTAATGTTACAAAATGTGGACATGAAATATTTTCTGCTGGAGAAATGGCTAAATGTTTCTCAGAGTTTATTCTTGCATATCTCCCCACACATACCGAATGGGATTGTTACAGTTGCTGTGGGAGGTTTATGGTCAAAGACTCAGCAATCTTTAATAGTTACATGTTCTCTAAACATGCTTTTGGCCATAAATATGTCTAATTTATGCAAAGTAGCACACCTCTCAAAGTGAGGTATCTATTTTGAAATGCTTCAGGTGCTTAAGTTGAAATGAGTATATTTTCTGCTCACCCAATCAAATAGCTGCACCTCATGAAACCAGATAAGAAGGACTAATGAACACAAAATACCCCCTCACCTCACTGCTAACCTCCCTTAAGAGACAGATGCAGAAAGCAAAGCACTGGAGAGCCAGATCGTGGTTTTTTCTAAAAAAATTGTCAGCATCAACTGTGTAAAATTAAGAATGAACTGGAATTGGTCTTCTAACATAATTTTCTTTTGATATAAGGCCATGCTGACATTATCAGGGAGACAGTAGTTGTGCAAATTCAGGGAGATAATAGCTGTAAAACACTCAGGAATTATTTCTCTGACCCATTAGTGTTCTTTATTGTGGGCACAGTCTAGTAGCAAGTTTTATTTAAATTCTTTAGAAACAAGCGGAAGATGAAAATGAGCACATTCTATTGGGCTTGAACAAGGGAACATCTTCATGGATGACGTCCCTTACCGAAAAGTACTCTCTAGCCCAGTTGAGGGGAGCTGTCTAACCATTTCCTGAAGTGTGGATCATTCAAAATATTTGTGGGACCAATTGCAGATTAAATGATTCATGGTTATTTTTTATAAAAACAATGATCTCTTTGATTTTGTTTGTTTTGGCTTTCTGTCACCTCCATCTCACAACAATAGGGCAGACCCTAAAATAACGTATTTCCCATAGTGGCCAACTATTGCCACTTTCCATTGTCTATTGCACCTTGCCCAGCCTTGAATTAACATATTTCCAGTTCTTCTGTGTGCTTCTTTAAACAAGAGTTTGCTGCAATAATGGTTTAATTTACCTAAGAAGGAAACCAGTAGGTGTGTAACTGGGGCCAGCTGGTAAGGCTAGCAACTCTTCTTCATATCTCATTTTTAATTCATGATCCATAGAGAATTACAGTGAACCCAGATAATCAGCAAGGGCTGTGCCTGAAAAACCTTGTTTTGCTTAGGCATGACAGTTCACTGGGAGGAAGCTATTTCTGAACCCATGAAGAACCTTTTGATTTATTAGTTTATCTCTGGTGATAAAAACCCTTTCTATTCAGGAATACCTCAGCAAACATGTACAATATCACTTAGGCCAAGCAACACCTACTGTACAGTAGCACAAAGACTCAGCTTAGCAATATCAATCCCTTTCTACTTGATACTAACCACTATTCCCCAGAAAAATGGACCCACTACTTTTATGATTAAAAAAAAACATAAAATCACCACCGTTGCATTTCAACAAAGCTTGAAGTAACTTGTGTAAGCTTCTTTAACTGCATATATAGACAGCAAAATACAGGCTTTAGTTGGTCTTTACCACAGTACTTCGACTGGACTAATGGTTAATGAATGTCACAGTGGTGGAGCTTGGAGTGTGTGGAGGGGGTCGGGGGGCAGGAGGGGGTGGAAGATGGGGGGGCTGTGGTGCGAAGGGCGTGGCCACTGTGCACAGGGGTGTGGCTGTGGTCCATAGGGGTGTGGCCAGGGTGCGTGGGGGTGTGGCTATGGGCCAGGACACCCCAAAAACATTTCTGCCCTGGGCAAATTGCCCCCCACGTTCGCTATGTGACTGGAATGTCAGTTCTACATTAGTGGCAATTGGATCAGGTGTCACTTAAACACAATCATGTCTTCTCTAAGATTTTTCACATTGTGCTTGTGGCCCTTCATTCTTTCTACCTTCTGCATTGACTTTTCATTCAATGATCTAGTAAGAGCCTACACAGGTAAAGTCCACATTTTACAGTTGTGTACCTACTGAATAAAGACATCCTTATTAACTAGGAACATAAATTTACAGAAATTGGAGTTTTGACCAACATGTAGGTCTGAGAAGGCATACTGTGCCTGATGAATTAGAAGTAAATACTTTTTAAAGACTAATTATATACAAAGTGTATAAAGACAAAGCACACACTGCATTGCGTTGAGGTAGTATGAATAGAAAATATCTTCACTCTGCAGCTTTCAAGTGTGTAAGGACTACACATGGGGGGACAGGAGACAAGTAAACTAACTCCAGACACCCCGCCCCCATGCACTCTCTACATGTAGAGGATATTATACATGGAGACTTTCCTCAAGATTTTGGAATCCTGATTTTTCCAGTTTTTCCAGAGTTGTAAAGCCTCCACCAGAGCCTCCCTGACAGATGAAACTGTCCTCTTCAGAAAGTTACTTTCTACTTGTAGATGTCAAACAAAAAGGCATTTGACTACAGATCAAAGCAAACAGCGATCTTTAACATTGGTTTCTTGTATGAACCACTAGTGCCTCAGTTACTCCTGCTGTGTTGGAAGCTTTAATTATATACTCAGAGAAACTGAAACAAACAAACATAATTTAGAAATATTGGAAAGCACTAAATATGATATTAATCAAGTTAAAATGGAAGGGGATAAAGTTAGATTGTTCTGTGAAAATCAACCAATGGAAAACTGCTGTTGTTTCAATAGCTGGAAACCTCTTGGTTAGTCCCAACTAGAGATGACCCATTGAACCAATTGTTAAATGCTGAGTCAAACTGTAGGTAAATCTATTTGATTTGGTGGCTCTACTCTAGTTGGCACTAACAATAGGACTTAGGTCAATATCTAAAATCTCTTTAGAATTTTAATTGGGTCCTGCAAAAATTAATGTTTTGGGTATATTGGACACCACTGCCCTCTTTTTAGAAAAAAAAAAGAATTGTCTACTTTAACTAAATGTTGGTAATATAATATAGATAAGCCTTACTTGCATCATGTGACTGGGCGTATTCGGTAGTAACTGCTTTCACACATGTTCTTTTAAATTATATCCCTGCAACATGAAATTTTACTGATGGTCAACATAATTGGATGTTTGATGCTTTTACTGTTGCTCAAAGACTTATACTCCAATATATATCTAAATATAAATATTCACCATCCATCATCCAGAAGATCTCACTGCTTTAGCTACACATGAATAGTATAACAGATGTTAGCTTTTTACAGATGGCAGCTTTCAGAAAAGGTGTTTCATATATACTCTCCTCTTTTTTTTTTTGCTTGTTTTCTTTCTTTGTATTTTTAAAATTAAAAAAATAAAAATTACTATTTTGTATGCAGACTTGAGAGTTAAACCCCCCACCTTTTTTTTTTTTTTTTTGAGAAGCTGAATAATAATATGTGCCCTGACAGACAGCAGGAGTTAATATGTATCAAGAGAGGCAAGGGAAAACCTACTATCATTTCTCAGACCAGATCTTTTTCATACTATAAGCTCAGTAAAGCAAGATGAGCTGTACTGGCTTCTCAGGAAGAAGACTTTTCCATACAGAAATGTACACTTCCCTCAAACACAGCTATTAACTAAAAGGAGTTGGAAAAAGCTTTTGTTTATTTTCAGACGTCTCTCTGAGGTAAGGATCTATTAAAATTGTTGTAGCTAACATATTATAAGCTGTCTGGTTTTACACCGAATGTATCCAGTTTGTGCTTTTGAAGGCTGTACAATAAACTGTTAAGCCAGGTCAGTTTTGCTTAAACCTACTTACGTGTTTCCCCTAAAAAAAATTATTGAGCTTTAGCAGTGATTTACAACTTTAGCAGTTTTACAAAAGCAGGTTTGGCTTGCATACAAATTATTTATAGGGCACTGTGAATAAAGGGTGGAGGTGTTATTGAACTCACCCGTCTCCATAGCAGAAAGAAAGTGATTGTCTCTCTTTGTGGCAAGAAGAGGGTAAAAATGACCATACCCATTCCCAAGTTGCACGAAAGGGATCTCTTTTTGGTACTGCTAGTGCGCAAAGGTATCTTGTAGATCTTTGAGACTGACAGAGTCGTTTGTAGCCTAAGCTTTTGTTGACTAAGTGTACTTCACCAGATGCATGGGGGGAAGTGCCTATGGACAGATATTTATACCTACAAATTAATGATGTGTGAGAGTAAATAGTAATAGAAATGCAAAACCTGTGGTTGTGGTAATGCAGTGATAAGTTCAGTTTAATAATGGCTGTTAGGGGATAAAGTGAGCTTGTCACCTCATCCTCATATCCACAGGTTTTAAATTTCTGGCACTATTCACTCTCATATATTTTCCGTTCATAAGCATCTGTCCATAGGCACTGCACTCTATGCCTCTGTTGAAGTAGAACTGCTCTATAGAAGCTTATGCTACCGCTTCCTAGTCTCAAAGGAGCTACAAGTTCTCTTTGCATGGTAATACAGACTAACATGGCTATATTTTTGAATTCTACTGCTTGTGTGGTTATTTCTATGGCTCTAAAGCTCGGGTATGCTGGTTTGGGGCTTTACCTAACCTTCCCCAGAGCTCTGACCTCCAATTTTTGGATGAACACTCAGCCTTATTTAGATTTTTTCTTGCAAGTTTCTTCCATGGCACAAAAATAAATCATACTTACAAATTATAACAACTGTGATAATTAGTTGCTTTGTTGTCTTTTTATTATGCAAATATATTTATGATTATTATCTCATTCATTATTATGTTACACTTCTGGATTAGATAACACATCCACCAGAGAAGGAGCTGAAGGACTAAAGGTAGAATTTGTCCAAGGTCATAGAGTAATTTCTATGGATGAACAGGAATTAAGAAACAATAAATTGCTAGTACAGATGAAAAGCTTTTCCCACTTCAACATACCCAGTTCTATCCATCTTTATTATAGTAAGGATTCCACCTGGAACAAACGATAATCATTGATAAAGCAAGTTAATTTTCTGCTTTTCTTTTGCACCATAATTCTTGCAGGGATTTCTCAGCTGGTGAGTCTGACACTTACAAGATTCTGCTTTTGTTCAGACCTCTTAGTTGTCCATGACAAGCAATTGAATCTCCTTGATCCAGTTTTCCATTACTTTTAAGGCAATGAATCTCTTCATATAACATTATGCAATATGTGTTATATAATACTACCAAAAGGGTAAATAAGATTATGGCATGAGCAGTGTTAATCATTTGTATAGAGGTAGGGCTAGAGCCTGGTTTTAAATTATCAGAGTTTCTGGGAGGAGGGACCATTTGGTAACAGTTGATTTGTTAATGCATCCAGAATGTCTTCAATTTTTTCATACGTTTTTCTTAATTTAAGAGGATTGTGTGCCTGCTCCATGAAATTCTGCATGAAGATTACAATAAACAAATGTAAAAAAAAAATTTTTTTTTTGAATTTATTTAATTTTATTGTTGTGTGCCTTCAAGCTATTTCCAACTTATGGTAACCCTAGGGCCATTTCCACACTAGACTGTTATAGAGCTATTATTCCGCTTTCAACATCCTATGGAATCCTGGGTTTGCAGTTTAGGGAAGGGCCAGCGGCTAAATTGGGGCTTCCTCCCTCTTTCCCTACTGAACTCTTCATATTTGATAAATACATAGCAGAAAGGTAACAACCTTCATGAGGTTGTATAGTTCGTTATAATATTACTCAGTGGAGTCTGAGGATAGCGACCTATAAAATGTTTCCTTGGTTTACACTACCGGTGTATATAGTGTCACTTTTTGGTGATAAAAGATGAGTATATTTTCCAGAACTCTTTTCATCTTCTGTAGTTTTTTTAAATGCAGTGCTTAATGAGATTGTGATTAAATAAATGGGTTCTGATTAATGTGTGAATGTCTTTAAGATATTTTGCCAGAACTTCATAAGTTTTTCCCAGAACTAAATACTTGCTTCTTTATGCCCGATTTCGCTATTGTTGTGTGAAGACTTATGGAGACCCTAGAGCAAACTTATCATGGTGTTTTCTCTGCAAGATTTGTTTAGGGGGAGGGTTGCCTTTACCTCTTTCTGAGGCTGAGAGCGGGTAACTTGCCTAAGGGGTTTCCATGGGTGAGCTGGGATTTAATTCCTGGTCTCTAGAGCTATAGTTCCACACTCAAACCACTATCCCGTGCTGGTTTTGCCGACACTAATGTTGTTTTTTTTCCGCACGATTACTCTTATTCATTGTCTTAGCCGTGCCCTCTCTCATCCTGCATTATTTATTCTACAATTAATTTTTTATTCACTCTCCTTTTGAAGTTAGCAGTTCTTTCTTTCTCCTCCATGTTTGAAGAACACATTACCTCTCACCAGGACGTTCTATAACCTTTAGCGTCTGTAAGTAAAGTTAGTCCATATATTTGCTAGGGTGTGGGTTAGGACTGGTTGCTAGTCACCTCCAACTTACACATACTAATTACTCTGCTTGTGAGATACATTATTATCTCTCATTTTCCTCAGGAGAACTATAGGAAGCAAACTCCACCATGTTGTGAAATGCTTCTACAACATCTTGCACAAGTAGAATCAAGGCACTGGATATAATGTTGTACAGGGAGGGAAACAGTTATTATGAGTTTTGCACTACTGGAATAACACCATTGGACATAACCCTATGCACTTGATGTCATGATATTGTGTCTCAGTTAAATAATAGATGATCTCACTCTTACTCCTAGATTTTATTAACAGATTGTGTATTTTTTCCTTCCCCATGAGATAATTAATGAGGCTATTAAATAATACCCAGTAGCAGCATCTTTTGTTTTTAATAAGTGAGACCATTAAATAAGACCCACTAGCAGTCGCTTTTGTATTTGAGAAAGTAAGTATTCCCCCTGCCTCCTTCTGCACCCCCTCTGTAATTGCTTGTTGTTGGTTTTCTATTATAGAATTGGTTGTAGTTGCTTTTTATTGACAGAACTGAGAAAACTTCAGGTTTGAGGATATCTCAGGAGTATGTTAGAAAGAGTGTAGTTTCCTGGATGCTCCCACCCCAAATAAATGATTATATTGAGAAATACATAAAATCCATTTGGTCCTTGTAGTGGCTAATATTTGGGAGAGACTGTCAATAGTGGCTGGTAGCTTCCACAAGAGGAGTGTGATGAATCATCTCTGGTTTATTCCAGACGTTATAGGAACTGTCCTATGTGCTGAATCCTATCCCCCAAATAGGTTCAGCACCTTGAATAGCTATTTTGAAGACCAGAATAAAACAAAGAGTGGGTTTACCACATACCTGACGTGGGAGCCACTCACCACCACTGATGGGAGTGCTATTAATAAAAATAATTTTATAGATGTGTTTTATTATTGCCCTATGGCCAGGGTGAATTAGATGAGTACTTCTGAGGCTATCTGATGTGAATGACTGGCTGTTTATTTTCCAGTGTGCCAGGACCAGCACCGCATTGGTGCCCATTTGTTGGAGGAGGAGTTGTACTGATGCCTACTTTTTGCTCCTGGAAACTTGCCATAAGCCAGCAGCAAATGACTCAGCAACAGGCACTGGCCCAGGGACCATCAGTCAGTAGCAGTGATTTAAATCTGTTTTTAGGGAGAGTAGTGGTGGTACTGAATTCTTTCAGGAAGAGAGCTAGCGATGAGCTACCCAGCACAACCACTTATTAACAGCAATCTAGAGCTGAACAGATTGCTGTTATTAGTGGATTGTGCCAGGTAGTTCATTCCTAACTCTTTTCCTGAAGGAATTGAACAATGGGGTCTAAATACCCTAAATGCATCAGATCTCATCTGATCTTGGAGGCTAAGCAGGATCAGCCCTGGTTAGTATTTGGATGGGAGACCACCAACAAATACCAGGTGCTTTACGCTATATTGCCCGGCGAAACCCACTCTGAATATTCCTTGCCTAAGAAACTCTATGAAATTTGCATGGTCACCATAGGTCAACATGTGACATAAAGGCACATGTATACATGGAACTGAACATGAGGTCATTTGTGGAAAAGAAGATCAGTAACTTTCTCTCAGCCCCAGAAAAAAACGTGATAGTTTCGCCTTAGGGTCACCATAAATTGGAAACATCTTGAAGGCATGAACACAAGCACAACCGTCTCTTTACTTTAAATGTATAACACCCATGAATGACAACATTTAATTTTTTTTTAAACGGCATTTTAAGTAGAATGAGGGAGGCCTGGTTAGATCTATATTCAGCTTGGTGGTGGGACAGTGCCTGGAGGAATCTGAGGTTCATGGACAGAAACAGGATGGAACCACTAGAGTAACAGGAAGAACCAGAATGGAAATGTGTGCATCAGGCGCACTGCCAAATTATAGCCTGGTGAATTATAATAATAATAATAATAATAAATAATAATAATAATAATAAAATGTATTTCTATCCTGCCTCTCCACATGGATCGAGGCGGCGAACAACATGAATACATTAAAAACATTAAAACATACCCAATCCTCCCCACCCACCAACCCACCTAAAAGAACCCCTTAAAACACACAACAATTAACAGTCAATCAATTAACTGTTAACAAAACAGCAAGACAATTGATGGAAGGCGATGGAAATGCTAGTCTTGGAAGGCCTGTCAGAAGAGATGAGTCTTGACTGCTTTTTTAAAGCAGTCAAGACTGGTAATATGCCGGGTCTCCTCCGGCAGGCCATTCCATATCTTGGCAGCGATAGAAGAAAAGGTCCTCTGGGTAACCGCAGCCAACCTAGTTCTGACTGGCTGCAGTAAATTCCTCCCAGAGGACCTTAATGTGCAGGGCGGATTATATGAGAGAAGGCAATCCCGCAGGTAGGCTGGCCCCAAGCCATGAAGGGCTTTAAAGGTAATAACCAACACCTTGTACTGTGCCCGGAAACTAATAGGCAGCCAATGAAGAGACTTTAAAATTGGTGTTATATGGTCAGTTTTAGGTCTACCGGTGCCAACCTGGCTGCCATATTCTGAACTAATTGAAGTTTCCGGACTAAGCACAGGAGTAGCCCTATGTAGAACGTGTTGCAGAAGTCGAGCCGTGAAGTCACCAGTGCATGCACCACTGTTTTTAGGTGTTCCAGCTCCAGAAAGGGGCGCAGCTGGTGTATCAGCCGAAGCTGATAACAGGCACTCCTGGTGCTGCATCTGTCTCAGCTGTCATCTGAAGTGGCGAGTGCAGGAGCACCCCCAAGCTGCGAACACAGTCTTTCAGGGGAAGTGTGACCCCATCTAGGACTGGTTGACAGACCTCCATGTCTGGGCTAGGGCCCCTAGCAGCAAGTACCTCCATCTTATCTGGATTCAGCTTCAGTCTGTTTTTCCTCATCCAGTCCATTACTGCTTCAAGACATGCATTCAAAGGCAAGATGCCACCCTTAGTTGATGCTATTATCCAAGGCATGGAGAGAGATATCTGGGTGTCATCAGCATACTGATAGCACCTTGCTCCATGCCTCCTGATGATCTCTCCCAGTGGTTTCATGTAGATGTTAAATAGCATTGGGGACAAGACAGTGCCCTGAGGGACGCCAGATTTAAACTCCTTTTTCGAGGAGCAACTGTCCCCGAACATCACCATCTGGTATCTGAGAGATAGGACCTGATCGCTAACCTTCTGAGGCGTTCCAGAAGGATACCATGGTCTATGGTATCGAAAGCCGCTGAGAGGTCCAAGAGTACCAGCAGAGTCACACTTCCCCTGTCGATACCTAGGCGAAGATCATCCACTAAGGCGACCATGGCAGTCTCGACTCCATATCCTGCCCTGAAGCCAGTTATGGGAAAACCTAGTAAATCTGAGGCATCATAGGCAAACTCTAGAAAAACGCTTTGGTTAACACAGTTTTACTGGTAAGATTAGGGAAAACTGGGGCTGAAAATTCTAAAGATAGTTGCAAGATTTTGTTAATCTTTAGTACAACCTCATTCAACCTAGCACCCTGCAGATGTGATGGAGTATAGCTCCCATAATCCTGACAGACATATTCTGGGAATGACAGGAGTTATAGTTCAACAAAGCTAGATTGTACTAGTTTGAGGAAGTTTGTTTAGCAGGTTGGAAGGCCCAGTTTTTTGCCAGATATCCTTGTTTACACCACAACATGACTACTCATGCATACATGTGTCACGACAAATGCAGAAATAAAAGGATCTTCGCCAGAGCTGTAGCACGCACACAAAAGAGCAGGCACTGTACTTTAACAGAGTGGGGAAGTAGCTATTTTAGGTTAAGCAGTTCAAGCTTAGCACAGGTTAAGCAGTTCAAGTTTTATTCTTAACACAAATATTTGACAGAAGAAAAAAGTAGTTAGTATATCAACTGCCTAGCACATGGAGCGGTATAGTACTTTTAAGAGTGCCAACACAGAGATAAGGAAAGATAGAGGGAGGGGTTTTTGCAAAATAAGAAATGGAGAATGCTATGGAAATGTCAAGGCAGGATTTGGTGAGCTGCAGGCTGGGAAGCTTGGGTTCTGATGAAGTGGTGGTCCACTTGGGAGTAAAACTGATAGTCTGAGAGCAATAACATGAAAAACAGAAAAGAATAGTCAAAGTGTATTGTTTCAGACTGAGGAGAACATAAAGGACCTCATTTCCTGGTATCCCAACTTTTGATTATAAAATCAAAATATATCTTGATTTTGGGGCTGAGTGATAGTGATTCCATCCACTTGGAGACTCTCTGATCAATAAGCAAGAAGAAGAAGAAGGAACAAGAACAAATATTAGGTGCCCAGTTTCAAAGGCAGTGCTAGATTTCAAGACTAAATGTGTTTGAGGCTGGGATAGAAGAAAAACAGTGCTTGTTTGATTTGGGAATGAAAGGAAACCTCGGAGAGGCTCTTTGCTATTTGACTATGCTGAAGCTAATGGACTAAGTCTTATTCCATTTCCACACTAGGCTGTTATAGTGCTATTATTCCACTTTCAACATCCTTTCAATATCCTATGGAATCCTGGGGTTTGCAGTTAAGGGAGCGGCCTCAAAGGATTCCAGGATTCCATAGGATGTTGAAAGTGGAATAATAGCACTATAATAGTCTAGTGTGGAAATGGCCCTCCAAAAGCCACTCATCTAGGAAACAGTTGTATAAAAGCATGCTATCATAAGACATCACCTGGAGTCCTTTGGTGGTACCTTAACCCATCAATCTATCTTGGGATGCAGACTGAGTCATGCTGTCCACCAAAACTCTGGACTGGTCAGTTTGAACTTTAAAGTTAGCCCTGTGGGTGGGTGACCTATAAATCAGATAGGCACTTACAGGCAACTGCAGTTCCATGGGATCTCTTTTAATTGATTTTTTGGCTGATACATTGACACAATAAAGTATGCAAAATTTCTAGCAGCGTTCAAGCCTCTTTCTGACCTTCTCGAGGGAAAAAATGGATTATTTTAATCAAAGTGCAGGGATCATGTTGATAAAAACAGAAAGCATACATTCTATGTATGAAAACAGCCATTGGTGAGCCTTTTTGAAAAAAAAAAATCTAGCCGTATTTCCTCCCACCATTGTAAAATCTCACCCAGAGTCAGATCCTCGACTGGAATTTCCTAAAAGGTAGTTACTAGTACTATTTCACTCAAGCATTTCAGCTCTTTTTGTAACTGATTGCCCAAGCTGTTTCAACAAATCACAATGACTTGTGCTTTATCTTCATTTCCACAGCATGAGATAGAGTCAAAACAGATGTGCTTCTTTGGCATATTCAGGTGTAGATTGCATGCATGTACAGGTTACACAAACAGTTGATCCTGTAGTGCGATTCTTCAATGAATGAAACATTATTTACAAAAGAGGTCTTGCTTACTGTCTGTGATTAATTATATAAATAATATAATAATATAAATCAATGACTCTTGTAATGAGGATGGAAAGATGATAATGATGATCATGATGATTATGTAATTAATTCCTTCCCAGGTCAAAAAATGGTTTTCTCAATGTTCAAATAACTGTGTCAAGAAGAGGAATAGATCAGGAAGTACTTTGCACAGTTTTCTCCCAGAATTCAAATGTTTAGATGAATTATTCTGCAGAGAGAAATATGTCAGATACTGCACAAGAAACCCTTTTTTCTGTGCAGGAAATGGGTTTCCTGCACAGAAAACCCTACTTTGTGAGCAGAAAAAGCTGTTTTCTATGCAGGAAAAAGGTTTTTTTAAAAAAACAAAAATAGCTTTTTTTTTCTATAGACTGATTCCTCTGTGATATTTTAGGACATTCAAGTATATGGAGAAACTGTGGACAAATATTCATTTCTTCCCATGGTGGGGGGAACACTACTGTAATTATTTATTCTTGCAGGCAAAGACAAAATAAGCAAGGATTTACATCCCCATCCTTCAGGATGTTAGCCTAATGCAACTGACAGAATAAGCAGAAGCTTGCCTGACTCTAACTGCTGATTTTGCTGCCAAGTCTAGCAAAACCATTTGTCATCACAGTCGCACACTTAAAGAAGTCTTCCCTGTTCTCCAAACTTTTATGGCACTTCTTTACAAATATTTGTTTTTCTGACCTTCAAGTTGTTTCCAGCTTATGGTGACCCTAAGGCTAACCTATCATGGGGTTTTCTGAGGCTGAGAGTGTGTGATGCAGCCAAGGTCACCCAGTGGGTTTCCATGGCAGAGCAGAGAATTGAATCTTGGTCTCCAGGATCATAGTCCAATGCTTAAACAATGACCAAAAGATTCAATTAATTAGATATTTTTCTAGTCCAGTTTCCCCAGACTAGATGCTTTTTGGATATGTTGAACTTGTTGCTGTTATTGTTGTGTGTCTTCTGGTCTTTTCCAACATATGGCGACCCTAAGGTGACCCTATTACAGGAGTTTCTTGGAAAGATTAGTTCAGAGGGAGATTGCCTTTGCCTTCTTTTGCCTGAGACTGAGAGAGTGTGCCTTTCCCCAAGGTCACCCATTGGGTTTCCATGGCTGGGCAGGGATTCAGACCCCGGCCTCCAGAGTTGAAGGCCATCTCCACACTGGACTGCTATAGCGCTATTATTCCACTTGCAACATCCTGTGGAATCCTGGGGTTTACAGTTTTGGGAGGGGCCAGCTGGCTCCTCCCGAAACTGCAAACCCCAGGATTCCATAGGATGTTGCAAGTGGAATAATAGCACTATAACAGTCCAGTGCGGAATGTGCCATAGTTACAGTCCAATGCTCAAACCACTACACCACTTGTGCATGACTGGACCATTATTTCAATCATTTATTTTTATTTTTGGCAGAAGTAACTTCTGATGAAGTTACTTATATGAAAAAAAGAAATCTTAGATGCTTTTTCATTTTACTTTTGATCTTTTTTTCTTCTTTTCTTACAGCTGCTTTTTCTATCAGATCAGACGAGAAAGCCTCTGCTTTCCTCTATGCACCTCCTAGGCTTTCTCCAAGCAAGAATCGGGTGCTTTCTTCTGATCAGACTTACCATCCAGGTACAATAACTTTTGTTCCCATCAATCTGAGAAAAGCTGAAAAAACTCTCATCTGTGCTACGAATATGATGTTGCTTCTTTATTTCCATTTGGTTTTCTTTCCCAGTGCTTCTTCATGGACATCATTAATGTGCTCTCAGGTTTGATTTCAAGTGTAAAAGCAGAAAACCTTTACTTGGAAAAGAGGGCAAGCTCATTTGGGGAGATGGCTAAAAATATTCACACATTACGAGGTATTTTCTGTTTTGTTATCTAGCTTATTTTGGGGGCAGTGATTATACATATAAGTCACATAATGGGCTTCATAGTTAGGCCTGCATATGTATCTTGATGTTCTTTATCTGAATCTGATATATCATCCTCTATACCAGCAGTTCCCAAACTCTGCACTGTGGTGCCTGGGGAGACACCAGCAAACTCACAGGGGCTCCATGAGATATTTTAAATGTTCACTTCCTGTAGGCAGCCAGATCAATGGAAGACTTTTGGGGATAAGTCTAAGAGAAATATAAACAGGCTTCATGATGGTGGCTTGCTTGCAACCACGGTGGTGACACCATCAGCAGCAGCAGTTACTGTTTCCATTTCCAGGCTCCTACTGTGGTTGGACAGGTTGGAAACCGGCACCAGGACTTCAGCATTTCACCTAAAGGGAAATATTTATTTGAATGGTACCAGCATGCTATCTATTATCAAAGTATATTCTTTTAACCAAGATTTATTAGCAGAGGTTTGTTTCTGTTTTGAACCAGGGTCCATATGGCATGCATTGTTTGTACATTCTTTGTGCAACATGCAGTGTAAATTCATGAGAGAGCAAAGAGTTTATTTAAAGTTTGCATTGCATGAAACACGGGAGCAAAATTACAGATCTGTGAGATGGACTGTGATTGACTGATGGACTGATTAATTTGGAAATAAAAGTAAACCCCCAAACTTCACAATGCTTTATCCATTTTATACATTTGTGAAGGTGTTTCACTTCTATATATCGCAATCTGGCAATGACTGAAAGGAAACTATTATTCATGAGATCTTGAACAACAGGGAGCTATGCAGTTATAAAAATAATGAGATCCATATATGTTCTGATATGGATGAGTAGTTTTTGCTTGTTAGGAACACAGAGATCTGCAGAGAATTTTATATGGATTTTTTGCAGATTTGTTCTGCAAGGCAAAGCAGATGAGTGTATATGTTTATGTCACATGCGATGTAGTAAAAGACAAACCTTGATAGTATCTTTTGAGCAGCAATTTTCAAAAGATGTCCTACTAAAAACAAACAATCCCCTGCCACTAGTTTCTTAAACTGTAATCAAAATATCAAGTTCACCTATTTGTGGACTGTGTTCTATATGAAGCTATTCTATTGCTTTGTCTGCTTTTTACATACATTCACATCTACAGGGAACATTCCAACTATAGATTGCCTCTTAAAGGGCTTTTTATTTAAAACTCTATGCCTGCTGCACTCTAACATGTCATTTTAAGTATAACTCAGCTAAAATAATGGGCGTGTAGGATAAAGGGAAGTGTTGTACCTACTGTGTTACCGTTAGAAATTGCTAGGACCATTTCCACACAAGACTGTTATGGCGCTATTCCACTTTCAACATCATCTGGAATCCTGGTTAGGGAGGGGCCAGCCAGCCCCTCCCTAAACTGCAAACCCCAGGATGCCATAGGATGTTGAAAGTGGAATCATAGCACTATAACAGTTTCGTGCAGCAATGGCCTAGGTTTGCATATGTTCTTTGTTAAAAGAACATGGTAGCTGTGATGTTCCTTCTGAATTTAGCTGCACTCTCAAGTGCAGTTAACTCTCCCAGTTTGGCAGAGACAGTCCCAATCACACTTTAAAAGCACTTTCCCAGTTGCTTTTAAATTGTCCCAGTTTCTTTCTCTTCTTCCCCTTTTCCTCCTTTGTCCTCAGCAGAGTTCAAAGTGCAAAAGTAGTTTGCACTCAACTCAGCAGGGAAGAGAGAGGGTGGCAGAATCATTTCTTTCCCTGGAAACTTAGGCACAAGCAAACTGCTGCAGTCTCTCCTCGCTTGTGTGCTTTTCCTCATTAATAACTTCTGCTGTCTTAAGCACATTCTGATGTTGCTTGGCTACATGTGTTCTGTTTTTATTCTCTGAAATGTGAAATGTTGGATGATATACGATTGTGTAAGTTCAAAGATACACATTATATGTCCAAATAAACTTACTGTGATATGTAATGCAAATACACATTCAAGAACCTTTCAATGAAGAGTGGGCAACTGTGTTTGTGGCCTACAATTCCCAGCCAGCTCTCAGTAATGAGGAATTTGGGGACTTGTAGTTCAACAGTATTGGGAGGACCACAGTTGAAATTTCGGAAAGCATGCAGATGTATTGCCATTAATTATTCCTGCTATAATCCAAAGTATTTCAGGTCTGGTCCTGATAGAAATGAAAACTGCTTGAAATTGTTTTAAAGAACATAGTCAACTGTACTTTTGGGTTCTGCAGAAGGGATTTGGTGTAGACCCTATCTTGGTGAGGCCCTGAACATCAAACCTTGCCATAAGATCACTGGCAACGTTATATGTAATGTATGTGTATGTGTCTTTGTATCTCCTCAGTATACAGAGCAAAATAGGTTCTGTGTGTAAAAATTAAACTGGGAAACTTGGGTAATAAAATGAAATTGAACAGAGACAAATGCAAAATTCTACATTTAGGCCATAAAAACCAAATATATAGGATACTTGGCTCAGCAATACTGTGTGTGAAAAGGACCTTGGGATTATTGTTGATGATAAGTTGAACATGAGCCAAGTCAAGGGAAGTAATAGTCCCCCTATATTCTGCACTAGTCAGGCCTCATCTGAAGTACTGTATTCTGTTCTGGGCACCTCATTTTAAGAAGGATATAGACAAGGTGGAGCAAGTTCAGAAAAGGGCAACAAGGATGATAAGAAGTACGGAGAACAAAACATACAAAGAGAGGTTGAAGGAGCTGGATATATTGAGCCTGGTGAAGGGAAGATTGAGGGGTGACATGATCACACTCTTTAAATATTTCAAGGCGCAACCTTGTTCTCTGCTGCCTTGGAGGATAGAATTGGGTTTAATGGTTTAATGGTTTTACGTTACAGCAGAATAGATTTGGATGGAACATTAGAAGGAACTTCTTGACAGTAAATGGAACCAATGCCTAGAGAGATGGTGGGGTCTCTTTCTCTGGATGTCTTCAACAAGAGGCTGGACAGTTACACGCTGGGAAGGTTCTAGCTGGAGATCCTGCACTGAGCAGGGGAGTTGGACCTGATGGCCCATGGGGCCCCTTCCAATTCTATGATTCTGTGATTATATAATACAAGAAAGTATCTGTTCATCCTCAGCCTTGTTGCAGTTTCTTATCAAAAAGAGGTATTGTTTTAAAGAGTCCAGATGTTCTTGTTATGGGAAAGAAATTCTGAGATGCGATCATGCAGTAGCCAGTAGCCAGTCAGCACCATGGACAGCCAGCTCAGCTCGCAAAACCAATTCTGCCCCCACTGCCCAGTGGATACTTGACCTAGAAAAGGAAGGTATTTTCAGGATTGAATATAGTTGGGGGGTTTTTCAGAGCAACCCTGCTCTAAATATTGTTGTTGTGTGCCTTGACGTTGTTTCCAACTTAGAGTGATCCTAAGGTGAACCTATTGTGGGGTTTTCTTGGCAAGATTTCTTCAGAGAAAGTTTGCTTTTGCCTTCATCTGAGGCTGAGAGGGTGCAATTTGCCCAAGATCACTCTGGGTTTCCATAGGTGAGTGGGGATTCAAATTCTCCTAGCATCCTAATTAGACCACTACACCACACTGGCTCTCAACAATAACAGCAACAGCATGCTCTTTACTTCTAGAACCAGTTATGTAGACGGTAGATACATCCTTTCAGAGAGTGTGTGAGCATTTGTACACAACAAACATAACTGTTCAGTCATGTTAAGCAGTTTCTCAGCTAAGGCATTTCTTTGTGATAACAGTCACAAGACAATGAAGTCACCTCCTTTCCTTTGCTGCTTTTTTTGCTTTTTGAAAACATCTTGGGACAAAACAGGTCTTCTGTTTTATGTTTGCGTATTGCCAGACCCATAACAAGTACTTTACTCTTAATAACAGTAATAAAAATAACCTTTGTTCCCTCTTGAAAAAAGGAAAATGACTCATCAACCTAAATCATCATCAAATATAATAATAACTTGACTGATTGCCCTAATGGTTGATCTGTGTTTCTTGTAACAGAAATTCTGGGTAACAATAGCATCTGAAGTGCAATACTTCCCTTTCCTTGGCTACTTCTTGAAAATATACTTGGAAATAACCTGAGACAAACCTTGCCTTCTATTTTATGTTTCCTTATTATTAGGCTCTCACCTGGTACTTTATTCTTAATAACAGTAATAAAAATAACAGTTGGTCTCTTGTGTAGAAAGGAAAATAGTATAAATTTATATCATCAGTTCTTATAATAACATAACCTATTGCTCTCCTGCTTCTTCTGTGTTTCTTATAATAGAAACCCCATGTAACTTGGGATGGAACTGCTCTTGGGCTACATCTACCAATGCTGCAGGAAAGCCGGACTGGTTACTATCTTCGGTTGTCGCTCTGATGTCTCAGGAGGATCAGCAGATTATGGAGAACAGCTCATCCAACAGAGATCTAGAAGGTTCATTTATGCGTAACAGACAGATTTGTTGTTAATTGTCTTGCCTTTCTAGATGACTGTTTTTTTACTTGATTGGATTTGCTGTGTTGTCCAGCCTAGTAGTGTTTAGGACATCCTACTAAAAAAATGTTATGGATTGAAACGCTAATTGATTTTTTTTCCTATTTATTAGTCAGTGGCATCAGCAACTGGCGTAGACATATTGCATATTTTCCAAATGAGAACCCTCCATTCACTGCCCTGCATCATGTGCTAAATGCCGTTTATATATTAAAATAATTACAAGGAATACAGAAGACATATTGTGGGTTTCATACAGGGCTTCAGTTGCAGCAAATTATCTCTTCCTTTCTTTATTGGAGTTTGGCACATTTCCTTCCATGGAAAGAGGAAAAAAAATCAAAAAGAGGCAAAAACTGAAGGACAATTCATGTGTTACCCATGGCGATATGGAAAACACTTTTGTGTAGCTTCCTACTCAACTGCTGCAACAACCATATCAAGTACTCAGGCGGCCCTGTTCAAGGAGATGGTTCCTTATGACCCAATTATTATCCTTCCTCCCCCTAAGGGCAATGTTCTGGTGGGTGGGAAAGAGCCATGGTGTTGCCTTCACCTGTGTTCATGGATCCAAAATGTTGTCTTTGCTGAGTGCCAACCATTACTTGTGCTCACCGCTGAAGAGTTGAGGGTGGAAAAAAAGAGTTCCGTCACAGCATGTCATCTTTAGAACTGCCAAAAGAGGGCAAGGCTCTCGTGGCATTTTGTTCTACCCCATGGCTCAGCACAACATGGAAAACGTTTGTCCGGCCCTCATCTGTACAGATGGCATCTCATCTGGTTTAAATGAGCTTTAAAGCAAGCTGCTTGCCACAATTCTCAGCATGATAAGATAAATCACTCTTCAGCTCAAACTTTTTTTTTTTAAAGTGTTCTGTTGGTGGACTTCACACAGATTCCACTCTGTTTTCTTTGCTTTCTCATCTTCTTCCTTTTGCCCTTTTTTTATTATTCCTTGTTCCTCTCTCATTTTCCTTTTGCTCTGATGCCTTCTTTCTTTCTGCAGACCTCTAGCTTTCTGCCATTCTTCCTTTCTTCTATTTTATTCTACTCTCAGTTGTGTGTTGTTGTTATTTTTTTTTCCTTTGTAGGGGACATTCTTCTCCTGAACACCAGCAGGCTCACAGTGAGGTGTACGTTCAGTCTCCACAGCCCTATTGTGCCTTGGAGCTCTAGTTCATGTTTGTTGGAGCTGGCAGTATATGCAAAGGGCACCACTCTCAGAGGACTCTCTGCTGAAATGCGATATGTGGACACCAATCAAAGTATAGCCATCCATCTGCAAGAAGGACATGAGCAAGATGCCTGGTAAGGCTTGAACTAACAACTGAGTAGACTTATATAGCTTTCCTAAAACTCCTAGGAATGAGGAAGTTTCCTGAAGTGCAATGCATAAATGAATTGGAAAAATCAGATTAATTGTTCTGTGAGTTATCTAGATGGAAACTTTATTAGTGTTGCTTTGGATCTTTTTCATCCTTGTAATAGACATGCAAGATAGGACCAAAATGACTAGATTCTCTCACATCCAGTTCAAATATAGGAGCTTAACAACAGTTTTAGATCTTTGCTGTTGGCTTGACCACAGTAAGGTCTAGTAGTCTTAGTAGCCCACAAGCTGAACTCGAGTTAGCAGTGTGATGAAGCAGCTTAAAAAGCCAATGTGATTCTAGGCTGCATCAATAAAAATACAGTGTCTAGATCAAGGAAAGTAATAGTGCCACTCTATTCTGCTTTGGTCAGACCCCAGCTGGAATACTGTCTCCAGTTCTGGGCACCACAGTTCAAGAAGGATATTGACAAGGTGAAATATGTTCAGAGAAAAGTAACAAAAATGGAGAAAGATCTGGAAACTATGCCCTGTGAGGAGTGACTTAGGAACCTGGCAGTGTTTAACCTGAAGAAGAGAAGGTTAAGAGGAGACATCCTATCTGTGTTTAAATATTTGAAGGGGTATCATCTGGCAGATGGAGCAAGCTTGTTTTCTGCTGCTCCAGAGACTAGGACATGGAGCAATGGCTTCAAACTTCAGGAAAAGAGATTCCATATAAACATTAGGAAGAACTCCCTGGTGGTAAGAACAGTTTGACAGTGGAATACACTGCTGTGGAGTTTGATAGAGTCTCCTTCTTTAGAGGTTTTTAAATGGAGGCTGCATGGCCATCTATCGAGAATGCTTTGATGGTGTGGCAGGAGGTTGAACTTTATGGCCCTTGTGGTCTCTTCTATGATTCTGTAAGTCTGTTATTCACTCAGCTCCTCAGAAATGTAAATTATTTTTTCTCTAGTAGTTTTGAAGCAATATGTTAAATTTAATGTCATCCAAGTTGTGGGTCTGTTTCCCTGAAATGAGTTCATTCTTGCCACATGTATCAGATTTCCTGAGGAAAGATTAAATAATTTTAGTTCAGGTCTCGTATAGAATTTTGCATCCATTGAACAGCTCCACTAGCATCTTTTCTTTTCTTTTCTTTTGAAAAATTTTGAAAATTTATTAATTGATTTCAAAGTCACACTAAACAACAAAAACAAGCGAACAGCTCCACTAGTATCTCTTCTTAGAATTTGCATGCAGAGATCTTTGCCGAAATGAGTGGGCTGTAGCTGGAACCTCAATTCGTGGAGAAACCACAGTCCATAGAATCAATTATTAACTATTTGCAAATTGCCTGGATTATCTATTCAAACAAATACATGTGTATACAGCTATCAGCAGAGAGCCAGCGTGCTGTTGTGGTTTGAGCTAGTTCAGTTCCCTACTCAGCCATGTAAATCCAACTGGGTTAACTTGAGCAAGTTCCACACTCACCAGTTCTTCGCAATTTATGTTTGAGAAGAATTCAGGCACTTGCTGTGTTTTCCTCTAAGGTAGGCATTTACAATCCACCCACTCACCTTGAACCTTTTCCTTCAGTTGAGGCTCCAGAGGGCCTTACTGTTGTGTCTGCTCATAAATTAAGAGACGTGAAATGAAAGAGGAAAATTACAAAGTGAAACAGTTCTTGATTTTGTTTGTCTTCTTTCTCAAAATGAAGTGTTTTTGTCTACATTGCTTAGGGCTGGCAAATTAGCACAGGAATGGCAGATTAGCATGAAATACTCCTAAATCACAACACGTTAAAAACTTGGAAATCGCAACTGGAAGTCACTTCTTGTTGCAATTTGTGGCTGAAAATGGCATAGCATGGCCCACCTGCAAGGGTACAGGGACAAAAACCCACCCTTGCCACAGTTGTCCACCAAGATCAGTCTTCTGGGCTTACAATAGAAGCAGAGAAGTGGTGGTGGAGATGGTGAGAAGCCAGACCCTGGTTGCTGGAAGTCTATGTTTGACCCTTGCAAACACTTTTCTCCATTATATATAAGTATGATTACCAAAAACACATGCAAATCTTTTAGAAACATAAATGAGAAGTGCTAGATGGTTTTGTGTGGTCATTGTTGATATGGGCTAGTGAACGAGGTAGCCTTTGACCCATTACACTATGAGCTTCAGTTTATGCACTTACTAAGGCAAGACTAACTGTTTTTAACCTAAGGATGTGCACAGGATCCTTGGAGAGATAGGAGCCATCACACACTTACTGGATCCATGCCCTTCCTGGCTCTTAAAAGCAGCTAGAGGGGGATTGGCTGACTGGATAAGCAGAGTGGTGAATGCCTCAGTGCAGCAAGGCAAGTTTCCATCGTACCTAAAAGAGGCTGTAGTGGGGCCATCACTGAAAAAAACCCTCTCTAATTCCCACCATAATTGACAATTATCAATCAGTCTCCAATATTATTGGGCAAAGTTCTAGAGCAGTGGTTCCCAACCTTTGGCCTTCCTAGTGTTTTGGACTTCAGCTCCCAGAAGCCCCAGCCAGCTTGGTCAACAGTAAGGAATTCTCGGAGCAGGAGTCTACAACATCTGTAGGACCAAAGGTTGGGAACCACTGTTCTAGAGCATGTAGTAGCCTCGCATTTTCAATGATTCATGGATGAAATGAATTATCTAGATCCATTTCAATCCAGCGTCAGGCCTGGCAAGGGGATGGAGACAGCTTTGGTTACTTTGGTGGAGGACCTGCTCAGGGAACTAGAAAGGGCTGGACCTAGAAAGCGGTGGTTCTCCTGGACCTCTCAGTGGATGTTGATAACATTAGGCCTTTTGGGCCACCTTTCTGGGATGAGATTTGGGGGCATTCTTCTACAGTGATTCTGATCCTTCTTGGAGGGGTAGATTCAGAAGGTAGTACTGGTTGATGTCTGTTCACACTCTGGTTATTGGCCTGTAGTGTCCCTTAGGATTCAATGCTGTTCCCCATGCTGTTTAATATCTACATGAGGTCTGGGAGAGGTCATCCAGAGATCTGGAATTTGGGGTCACCAGTAAGCAGGTGACATCCTACTCTATTTTTCTTTCTCACCGAACTCCAGGAAAGCTGTTTCTGTATTAAACCAGTGTCTGCTGTCAGCAATGGGTTGGATGAGGGTGAACAAACTGAAACTTAATCCAGACAATGCACAGGTGCTATTGGTCATTTGTAGGGAAGATCAGGGAATATGGATTCAGCCCGTCCTGGATGGAGTTACTCCTTCTGAAATCTCAGGTTTGTAGCTTGGGCATGTTCCTGGACTCAGATCTGAACCCAGATGCCAGGTTTCAGTGGTGGCCAGGAGTTCAATTGCACAGCTAAATCTAGTGCACTAGCTGCACCCATTCCTTGAGAAGCCAGATCTGGCAATGGTAAGTACATGTCTTGATTACATCCCAGGTGGATTACTGTAACACACTACGTGGGTCAGCCTTTGGAAGCTGTTTGGAAATTTCAGCAAGTTCAAAATTCTGCAGCCAATGTAATGATGGGGGTAGGTTATAGGGAACATATAACCCTTTTACTGAACCAGCTCCACTGGCTGTTGAAATATTTTCAGGTAGAATTCAAAGTACTGGTTATGACATTTAAAGCCCTACACAGCTTGGGTCCAGACTATTTAAAAGACTGTATTTCCCTGTATGGGCCAATCTGATTTCTAAGATCCTTGGCAGAGTGCTTTCTCAGTCTCACCACCATCACATGCTTGTTTGATGAGGACACAGAAGAAGGTCTTCTCCGTGGCTGCTCCTAGGCTATGGAACTCCTTTTCACTGGAGGTCTAGCCAAGCCCCCTCCCTGCTCCCTTTCTGTCAGCAGATTAAGACCTTATTTAGGCAGACATTTGATTGATCTTTAAATTGTGTGGTGAAATGGTGTTGATAGTGGTATGATGTGTTTCTATCGCGTTTGTTTTTAATTACATTTTAAATGTATTTTAAGTTGATTTTAACTATCAGTTGTTAATGATATTGTTGTTTTTTTCTAACCTTTGAAATGTACATTTTAGCCAATTTTTATTTTAAATTTTGTAAGCTGTCTTGGGTCCCGTGGTAAAAGAAAAGCAGGATATATATTGAATAAACAAGAGTAACAACAATAACAACAAACTTTTTAAAACTTGACCTCTAATCATTTCAAATTAAGTCATGGTTTCTTTTGGAAAAGTCAAAACCCTGGGTTTAACTGGTAAAGTTTTGACAAATTGTAGGAGACAGAAAGCATGCAAATGGCTTGTAATATTATCAAACAACTCATGGAGAAAGCTAATATGGCCAGCTGCATTGTCATGATTAAAATGTCTAGATGATTTGTTTTTTATGGGTAGGAATCATGTGAATCATGATTACACAAGATTTTCGTTGTTTAGAAGCTTGTGTTGTTCTGTTACCACATCAGCTGGTGATATTTTATAAGTTCATATGAATATCCATAGATATTTACATAAATTTCCCTTAACTTATTTTTGTATTTGGTTTTGCCTAATATATTTATTTTTCCAGCATTTTAACATAATGTTCATATTACCGTGTATTATTTTTACTAATACGCACATTCTGCACATATGTGTAGCTCATGTGTTTTCACCTGTATGCACATTTTTGCATGTAGGTGACCTCAGGAAATGATGAGTACAGTCAGCCCTCCATATCTGTGGATTCTGTATTCATGGATTCAGCCAATCATGGCTTGAAAATATTAAAAAAAATTCCAAAAACTTTGATTTTGCCATTTTGAGATACCATTCTACTACACCATTGTAGGTAATGGGACTTGAGCTTCCCCAATTTTTGGCGTCCGTGGGGGGTCCTGAAACCAAACCCTAGTGGATAGCAAGGGCACACTGTATCAAACTGTAACTGTAGTGTATTGGTTCAGGAAGTGCAATTTAGGAAAGTTTGTATTAAAATATGAACCAAACACATTTCCCCTTCAGCTCTAAGTGTGTCCCATTTGTACTATGGTACTCAATACTCCTAGCAACTTACTTTTGACTCAGTTTGAACTTTGTTTATTGAGTCAAACTCTTTTCTTTCACCTGTGCATTAGGTAGGGAACTGTTTTGCTCTACGTAGTAGCTTTAATGTCTGTATTTAAACATGGAGCAATACTGGCCAATTTAGCAAGATAGGCCCTCCTGACATAAAATCAATAGTAAAGGCATTGCCATGCTGAGTTTATCTGAGTTACTGCTTTAACAATCCATTTTCTAGTGTGTATACAAAGGGCTTTGTTCAGGGTTCCATTAAGGAAATTAAATTGGCTCTGAAGAGTTCCTGTTTGGGCCAGTCATGGAAAGGATCCTATTTATGACACTGAGTGAAATTGCTGTGTTTAAATCCAGCAATTTAGCCTTTGCTAGAATCCAGCTACAGTGGTGGACACCTGACCAGAGCTTCATGATAGTGATAAGGTGTTCACACATTTATTTTTGGAAAGGGAAAGCTTCTTCCCGTTCTTTCACATTCTGGATGCTGCACTAGAAAGATCATGTTGTAGAGAAAAATAAATTAGTAGAAGCTGCTAGGGCTGATGAAATGCAGTACTGTAATTGTATATCAGACGTAATGTACTTGTGATTAAATCTGAAAGACTGCTAGGATGCTCTGCTGTAATTTATGATAGTTGCAGTGTAGAATCACTTAGTGCTACAGGTTTCTGTCTGCTGTGACGCACTCTAGCACAAGGGAGTAAGTGATGAATCAAAGCTGGTGGACTGGACAATGTGCAGAAGCAACAAAGGTGCTCATCTTTCGGCACTGGAACATCTGGTATATGTATATAATGACTATAGATCTATATATATTTTTAAACTTTTATGATTAAAAGAGGAGTAGTATAACAGTAAGGCAGTGAAATGCAGTGGGATAACATGAAAGCTGATGTGATATTATAGTTTATTTCTGTGACCTTTTCAGCCAAAAAGCTTCTAGGAAGGTCAGGAAGGTATATAAATAAGCTGTTTAAATAAAGTACAATAAAATACAATAACAAATATAAGTTAGCAATATTGCAGAACATGTTTAAAAGTTAACACACACACACCCCTACTCTAAGTCCAACCACATCTATAGGCCTTCCACAGAACAAACCCCAATAAGCAAAAATGCTAAAAGAGAGCCAGATTTGCCCCTAGAAATTTTATAATGTTTCACAAGTGATAACATCTGTCTCTCCCCTGCACGTCCTATGCAAAGAGGCCATGTAAACATATATTATAGCAGTTCAAACAAAATAGTTAAAACAGGTACCTTGGGGGGGCGTGTCACATGTAGGACTGGATGAAGATTTGTTGCAATCAATATTTTTATTAACTTTTTACCAAGATTTGCAAATTTCTAAATATTGAGAACTTGTTTTAAAAATATGAATCTGAGAGAAACCAAAATGGACATATTTGTTCACCGAGGCCTTTGAATGCTTAGCTTTCAAGACTCTGGGTTTGATTCCCAGTGAATTCACCATGATAATGCTGAATTAGTATTGTCATCTCTTTTACAAATAGGGGAGCATTTCAGTTCATTTTTTTTTTTAAATGTACTTACTTTGGTGAATTTCTTTTTCTTTAGGATATTAAAAGCAAAGCTGTTTTTTTTAAAAAAAGCAAAACTGGTAAATCTCCCTCTACCTACTTTGATGTGCCTGCTGAGACCTCACAGTGTATTGTGGTGGCTTTAGCAGTTTGTGGAACTTTAATCCAGAAAGCCCTAGGTTCATATCCTACCATGCAAACTATCATTTGTGACACGTTTGTGACCACATATCTCTGGTGCAATAGAGATAATAGTGTTGGGTAGAAATAATAACAATGCTGACCAAATAAAGTATAGCGAGCTCTCCACATATAGGAGGGTTCCATTCCAGGAACCCCTTTGAATGGTAAATTTGGGCGTGCTTGGGTCCTATTATTTTTAATGGTGATAACATGCACACAGACACTTCTGTGCATGTGTGTACTTGTCACCACCATTTTAGATATAGGATGTAGTCTGGTCACAGATTCTCAAGCTGTATATCCAGAGACTGCTGATAAGGAGGGTGCACTGTAATAACCAAGAAAACTTTTCTTATGTTACAAATATAAGCTATGTGAAACAAGGTATGTGAGATATGGGCATTTGAAAATACTTATATAAAATGTGAAATGTTATTAATCATGACAACTTCTTTTTTCTTTTTCTTTTTTAGGGTAAAATGGAAAGTGCTGATAGGTTCAATTGGGCAAATGGAAAGGCCCTTTGAGATCACCTTGCTGTATTCAGGCTGCAAAGAAACAAATACTGGACTTTTGGCATTGGGCTCATTGCAACTCAGAAACTGTTTTCATGGTATGTCTGAATGTAACCCATACAGTTCAGAAAAGTCGGGAGAATTTTACTTACTTGTGTGTGTGTTTGTGTGTGAAATTTTTGGAAAAATGGCATTTTGTCTCTCTCTCTCTCTCTTCCTATGTGTGTGTGTGTGTGTGTGTAAATTTTCACACAAAATAACATAAACACTAACATTTTTAACATAAACTAAAATTAAAATGCAACTGTAATACACTAAACTAAAAACACCAAACACTAACTCTAAACATTAACTTAGCACTAACTTACTAAATCATAAAAGGTCTCTGACCCTCCCCCCAAACCAAACAGTAATGAAAGAGAAAAGAGAAAATTGTACTTCCTTAATTAGATTTCCAAAATGTGGGGTGGGGGAGAACTAGCAGTAGTTGACATGCTTTTTCATGGAGTGTCTCATCAAAGATGGGAAAATTTGAGAATGTTTTTTACCTCTGTACCCAAAATAAACAAATCATCACATTGCTAAAGTGTTATTTCTAAAGAAATAATTTTCAGAAAAATAACTAAGGCTGGCATTTTGCTCAGTATTTTCATAAGCTGCATTTACAACACTGTGATTAATGGATTTCACATTTATGGCCATTACACCATTGCAACAACCAAAAGTGCTTCCCAAACCTATCTTTGAATCCAGGCAGCCCCCAATAGAAGGATTTCATAGGTGCTGGAGAATGGGACACTGAGGCCCTTTCCGCACCTTACCTTTTTCTGGCGCTGGGGTGCAGGGATCGCGTGAGCAGCTTCCAGCGAGAGGCTCTCATGTCCCTGCTACTTCAGCTCCACATGAGGTGCCTGCTCCCGAGCAAGCAGCGCGAGAGCCCTGCCTCTTCCTTCCTCAGCGCAGCCTGGGAGTTTCCCAGGCTGCGCTGGGGCAGGAAGAGCGACGGCTGCAGCTCCGGAGGCTCCACACACACGGCAAGTGCGCATGGGGCCCTGGAGCGATGCGTTATTGTGCACCATTTTTGGCTGAAAGCCGAAAATGAAAAAGTGCACAAGCGGTCCCTGCCCTACCCTGGAGCGTTGCGCGATTATGAGTGCGTCGTACAGATCGCTCTTCACAATCGTGCAACGCTCGAGGGGCCCTTTCACATGGCAAATGCTGTGCAAAAAGGGCCAAAGAGTGCAGCCCTCTCCTGGCAGCCAGGAAATGATGAGACAAGCAGTGGCAAGGAGGGTCCTATCTTCACACATTGCTGCCAGGAGAGAGCTGGCTGTGTCATCACTCAGCGGTCTATTCTCCAGCACCTCATAAATTTTTCTGTTCTCAGGTCTACCTGGCTTCAAAGGTGGATTTTTGCAGATAGCATTGGAAAACATAGCTATGATGACAGAATTCATCTCTAAATGGGGAAACTCGGCCTATATAAATATATAAGATGGAACAGTGGGGGTTTTCTTCAATAGAACCTGTTCTGTCAGTGGCAGGAGTGTTATTTCTCCTGTAATACACACACCCCACATCTTCAAAACCAAAGGACTGTGACACCATCCAGAGCAGAGTTTCTGACAGAATGGAGGGCTACAGGAAGAGAGGAAAGGGCAAAAATCCCAATGCAATTGCAATGATGAATCAGTTTGATGTAAGGCATATGCCAAGACATATTACCCTACACATACCCTTCTTAAATTCAATCCAACATAGATTGATTTAATCTGCATTAAATTTTTAAATCATCTATTCCCTATAAATGTAGGGACAACAGGCAGTTTTAATGGTGGTTTAGTGGGGCTTAGAATAAATACTATTTTTTTTTTTAGAATGTCATACATATATATCTGACTTTATTAGATTTTTGAAAAATGTTTGTTATTATCTATCTCAACCCCCTTTCCTAGTTATGTTTGTTTGTTTAAAAATAGCAATAATATAGAAGAGATTTATTCTTCTTGTGACTTAAATGCTTTAAATGTTTGTGCTAGAGGAAATATTTAGTGAAAAATATATAAAACAGAAAGGGAGTCTGAGTGATTTAAGACAAACAATGATTTATCAATAGGCCTGTGAAATGGCGTATGATGTGAATACAAAGAAATATGGTGACAAGATGAAGGAAGAACTGAAAAAGCCGGCAATAAATTTTCTTCATTGATAGCCCAACTGCCATGCCCCCGGGCAATATAAAGCTAGAAGGCACTACTAAATCCACCACCTGCAACGGTCACCTACTTGTTTTTGAGAAACTGAATTTGTCAGGCTTACATATCTTCTTAACATTAAATAATTTGATATCTCTCTCAAAGAAATGTCTTCCTTTCTGCACATGAATTTTAATAGCTACCTGACAGCCTTTAAACAATAGAAATGAATGGTATGTCACTCTGTTAACACTGCCTTTTTTGCTAACCCTGGAGTAAGGACTGGTCCAAAATACATGATCTGTAGCATTAAGCTAAGGGGCTGAAGAATCTTTTTTTTTTAATCAGGGGCCACTGACTCATAGGCCCTTTTCGCACACCATTTCCCATGCGAAATGGCCTCCAGAGCATCACGGAATTGCGAGGACTGTTTCACATGACGTCCTCACAATCACGCGACACTCCCGAGGCCAGTAGGTGGCGATCGCCTTTTAATGTATTTAATGTATTTTATGTTGTTTGCCGCCTCGATCCTTGTGAAGAGGCGGGATAGAAATAAATTTTATTATTATTGTTATTATATCATTTTCGACTTCTTGTTGAAAATGATGCACGATCGCATGTCGCTCCCAGGCCCCACATGCACTTACCTGGCATGCAGAGGCTCCGGAGACGTGGCTATCACGCTTCCTCCCCCAGCACAGCCTGGGAAAGTACCCGGCTGCACTGCGGAAGGAAGAGGCGGAGCCCTCACACTCCCTTCCTGCCAGCACAGAGCTGGTGCGGAGGAGAAGCAGAGGGGACACAGGTGCCTCTCGCAAGAGGCTTCTCGCGTGATCCCTGAGCGCCCACGTTGGGACAAAGTAAGATGCAAAAAGGGCCATAGAAACAAGAGGCCTTGCACACATACATATTAATTAAATTGTTGGATTATATGTTCTTAGTTGTATTTGGGATACTAGAAAAAATGTCTAATAGGTAGGAAGATTTGTGCTTAGATGCCATTCCTCCCACTTCTGGTTCTTCAGGTTGGGATTCACTGGACAATTTCACACTACATAGTTATAGCACTATGATTTCATTTTAACTGCCATGGCATGGCATGCCATGCTATGGAATCCTGGGGCTTTCAGTTTAAGGACTCTCAGCCAGAGATCTCCAATGCCTCACCAAATAGCAAACCAGTATTCCATAGGATGCATACATGACAGTTAAAGTGGAAGCATAGCACTATAATTATGTAGAGTGAAAAAGCCCGCTAACTAACGGAAACAATACTATCCCCCAAGAGGGAAGAAGCTGAGGACACATACCTGTTCCTTCCATCAAATTTCCACTGAGATGGGGAAAAATAAGTGGATGAGGGTTGAACATCATTGCTGGAATATACTTGAAGCCCATGCCTGCAGTGGCATCCACTGGAAATTTTCTTTGGGAAGGTCATCAGGATGAGAAAGAACTGAATGCTCTCTTTGGTCACCCTTCCCAAGTATGTATTAGGGATGGAAATAATATTCACCATTATTTTTCTTGGCCAAAAAAATGGGTTTCCTGGCTCTTGAGAAACCCAGCTGAGAACAATAGTACAGTGATGAGAATTTTACAGTTTCCACTCAGTATTTGCACATCCTGAAATGTTTCAGGAAATTATCCTGTGCAGAAATATTTGTGGGTTTTTTACATTAAAATTGAGTGCATTTATGCAAAAAAAAAAAAAAATCTGTTTCTGGGCACACATGTGTTTTCAGTGCAGATTGCTATTATCTTGAAAGAAAAAAAAAGTAATCTTGGCCAACAAAAATCTTACACAAAAAGTCTTACACGTACACAAAGCAATCTTCGGCAACAAAAATTGTGCACAACAAAAATCTTGTGCATAAACTAACAATGTTGCACAATAATAATTTACAGAAAAAGTTGTGTGCAAAATCCAGGAGTCTTGCACACACAAAAAAAGGCACACGGTTTTGTTGTGCAAGATTTTGCTGTTTTCTGTATAGGAATTTTGTTGTGCAAGATATTTGCAGTTTTAAGATTGTATATACACACACACACACACACACACACACCCATATTTGCAGGCATGTAAGATGCACTGGCGTATAAGACACATCCCATTTATGTACCAGCAAATATTATTTGCTGATGTATAAGATACACCAGCATATAAGTCACACCCCATTTTCAAACAGTATTTTTCAGGGGAAAAAAGTGAGTCTTATATGCCAGCAAATACTATGGATGTGTGTGTATGTTTGTGTGTGCACATGTGCACACATGCCAGGAAATAGGGTTTTGTTTGAGTTTTTCCAAAAAATCCCACAATTCCTATGCAAAAAACTCACATCTCTTTCTATGCAGAATAATTTCCCAAAACTCTTCTGGATGTGCAAGTATGAGAATTGCACAGCCATATTTGTTTTCTCAGCAGTGGCAATTATATATCCTCACTTGCAAGAATTAAATAGTCAAATATTAAAATTTAATTACTACCAACAGAGCTTTCAAAAAAATTCTTTTCTTTCCTTTTCACATTTGGTATAGAACCAGAGGACAACAAAAACATAAAATGTATTTATTTTCACTGTACATGAACCAGGTGTGCCTGGCGCTATTGTAATTTGATTTATTGCCAGAATTTTGATAAATTAGGGGACAGATAAACCCTCTCAATATCATATTCAAATTCAGAATTTCCTTCTATAGGTTTGTTTTATCAGCTGCGCACCATTCCCCCCTGCCCCGCCCATGTATATAAATTTAGAACTCTTCCTGTTGTATGCATTATTTCCTTGGAGACCTTGCTGAAAGGTCACTATTTTTTTTTTTAAAAAAGTATAATTTGTCTATTCTTTATTTGCGAGTATTTTGCTTTCACTGTTTCCTGTTCACTGTGTGAACAGTAGGGAAAGAAGGTTGTAATAGGCCTATTACAACCATGATGTAGACCTTTATCTACAATTCTTTTTCTTTCTTTTCTTTTCTTTCTTTCTTTCTTTCTTTCTTTCTTTCTTTCTTTCTTTCTTTCTTTCTTTTTAAGACAAGGAAGGGCTACAACTTTCCAAATATGATGAGGGTTCCATTGTCCCTTGCACACTTACTGGTTGTGTCAGCCAGCTCCAGGTCTGTGATTTCAGCACTGATTGCTCCACCAAAGGACATTATGGATCTTTCTGTGGTAAGTGTGGCTCTTTCTCCCTTACACTACCTTTCAGTGAGACTGTTATTTGTCAGTTTGCTTCTGTGAAGTTTCGGGGCTCACACCCTTTTCCCACAAAAGTAACAAGAGAAAATAGCTCTAGTATACCCTTCCGAAACTGGTGCCTTCTGTGTGTGTTGAACTTCAACCACCCTTGTCCTCAGTGGCCATGTCGATTAGAGGCAATGGACAAAACACCTCTAGAGGACATCATTTTGGGAGAGGCTGTTGCAACAGAAGGAAAAATAAAAACACCTGACTCCACCACCTCAGAGCTTACACCTGCAGTCTGCAGGGTCTGTAACTAAAGCTTTCTTTATTCTATGTAACATTTTTACATGAAATACCTGAACCCTGGTCCCCAGCAAGGAAGTATGATATGGCTTCCTTCTCCCTTCAGAATCCTGAGGACTGGATATTTTCTCCTGGGTAGAAATTTTTTTTAAATAATTTTTCTATTGTAATCTGCCTTGGGGAAGTTTGTCAAATATAAGATTGCAGGATATAAATATTTTCTCTTCTCAATATTTTATCAAGATAAAGTTGAGCATAATGATCAATACAAAGTATCATGGCACTGTACATAGAACAAGATGTAATGGGCCTTGGTAGAAAGCCATGCCTACTTGTTTGCAAACCAAACTCAACAAGAGAAACCTAATTCAGTGTAGAACACTCATCATGTTTTCTTTCTTAATAAGATTTATATCTCCCTAGCAGACATTTTACCGGAGGGTGCACATTGTTCTTTTGAGGAGGGTCTCTGTGGCTGGACGATGGACAGTAATATGAATTTTTCCTGGTCTATTGGTGGATTTTCAATGATGAATGAAGATCTGCTGATAGGATCTGCCTTACACACCACAGGAGGTATGGTCCATATTTGCCATCTTTTGTTTAACCTTGGGCAAATCATTTAGCCTCTCTCAGCATGAGGGTGAGGCAATGGAGAAACCTTTCTGAACAATTCTTGCCAAGAAAACACTATAATAGATCACCGTAAGTGAGAAATAACTTGATAGCAAACAACAACAACAACAGTCACTTTGGGTGTTCCAAAGAAGCAGCAACAGAGGAAGTGTGATTAACTCACACCTTCCCTCCTGTATTTATGGGCCATGCCCTTTGTGGGGAAATGTACTTATTCCCCACATCGAAGGAGTGAGCATCTACCTGTCAGAGAGATGCACATCTTTCCCCTTTGCAGAAAATCTTGACTGTCTGAAAGTTGGCTAAGAAATTAATTAAATAAGTAGAATATTTTAGTTGGATCTTAATAGGATATGAGGATGAATGTCAGAAATGAGTTGACAGCACACAACAACAAACAAAGTGCCATCATTCTCCAAAGGATGCCATGCAATGATGCATGTAACCTATCTAAAGTTGTTCAGTCCATGGAGAATAAAAGCTCCAATGTATTCATCTGGTTGCTTGGCAAAAATGTTCTGTGCTGCTTTCAGGCCTTGTGAACATCTGCAGCAGCCCCCAGTATGTCACACAGAAGTTTAAACTAGAAATGCATTTGACACATGGCTTGCACTGGAGATTTTCATTTATGCATGAGTAGGTAAATTATAGAGCAAACCTGTACCTCATATGGTACAGTAATGATACTGCAGAATATCATATTGCAGAATAAGGACATTTTGGAGCATGCAAAGTGAGGACATTCCAGAACCTCACACTGCAGCATGAGGATATTCCAGAACCTGCTGGGTCTAATTTGTTGAGGATTCCACCAAAGCACAACCCTAACTGATCTTCTTTCTAATTAAAACCTTGGTTAAAACTTCTTTTCCAGGTCACTATCTGTATCTTCACATAGATAGCAATCACACAGGTGGTATTGCCAAGGCATATAGTGCTAATCTCCCAGCCAGTCTTGCCAGTGGAGCTTACCAGGTATGTTCCTCATTCTCCATTCATTTAGTACCACAAAGCTCATTTTCTTGTCTTTTTACATGCATTTATTTATATAAACAAAATGTATAAGATGACAAAATACAACATATGATCTACCAAAAGTCATTGCACATTCAGTAGATTGATTCTAAAAGCCTGCAAAGCATCTCCGTATACAGTTATTCTGAGTTGTCCAACTTTCACAAATGTAGAAACTTTATATTAGTTTAGATCATAGCTTACGGTACTAATTTTAGGAGTAATTTGTTTTGTGACTTGTTAGGAGGCAAAAACAGTTTACCTGGTGGGAGTCATAGGTGCCTCGAGACTGGTATGTCCCTAGCTCGCAGTTTTAAATTGTAGAGATTCAGGATTCGGAGATTCAGTCCAGTCCCCTGTGCTAGGTGCAGCCACCCAATTTTTTCCTCAGCCCAGTGTGTTTAAAACAAACCAGTTGGCTGAATTATTTCACAGAAGTACAAATATCACAAATATAGCACTGCAAACTTTAACAACTGCTATGTGGTATTTTATACACATTTCATGTTTAGTTGAAAGGCCACATATTGTACTACTTACATTGCGTGAACCCACTTTTACTATTTTTTCTCTTGTACTCAGATATAATTATATCTCGCCTATTGAGGATAATATTTCATGCATCTGGTCTTGTGTTTACTGATTATACATTTACCGTAATAAATCTGTTAGTCTATTAATAAATCTGTTGCTCTTTAAGATGCCAAAAGCCTCTTTTAGTTTCTGTTGCTCCCAAATAACACAGCAGCCTCTTTGATAATGTAATAATCTGGGTGAAGTGTAGTATGCTATATTGTGTTTTCTGCTTTTGCTGTAAATTTTGCAGCATAGCCTGTTGGTAAGAAATGCAAGTATTCAGCCATGTGGATGAAAGTGATCTTAAATGGACCTAGCATGGCAACAATTGAAAGGATAATTTAGCAGCTGCAACTCGGCATTAAATTTCTTCCATCTGCATATAATTTTCTATATCATCCATGATGGAAGTTATGATGGCCCTCATTCTGGACAACAAACCAATTCCTGCCCTGAATAATAAAAATAAAATAAACATCTTCTTTAAGGGGATTTCATACTTGGTCATAGCTGTGTGTGAGGAGAAGCAATGCATTTAAGCTGTGAAGATCAGACATGTTCTTAACAAAGATTCACATGAGTATGGGATAATAAGACAGAAGGGCATGCTTTAGACTAAGCATTTTATTTCTGTATTTCTGTATAAGCTTTTATATGGGATGGATACCAACTCTAGAGAGCAAGGTGGTGCTGGTCTGTGGACTGGTGCCTGTTTGTGAGTCATTGCAGTGGGTTTCCAGGAAAGAAAAAACAGTTGCAACCAATGGGCACAAGAATGGCATGTTATGGGGAAAAATGCCAGTCCCTGACATCAGAGTGTCTGAGAAGCACTGGTTTGGTCCACTTCAACCAACACCATTTTTTTCCCATGTGGTCGTAGTCAGCCTGGGTAATTTTAATACATAGAAACATTTTATTTTGACATCACAAAATTCAGACCCTAATTACACATGCTAAAATCACCCAGGCAGTGTGCTTCTTCGTGGTATCCGCATAGAGGAAATTATGTATTGATCAAAGGAACCATGCAAATGACTGACATGAAGCAATGTGATCTTCTCAGTTCATACATTAAATAAATTAAAACAGATTAAATAAATTAAATTAAATAAATTAAAGTCACAGTCATCCACTGAAGCTGAATAGTAGGACATTCAGAACAGACAGAAGGAAGTACTCTTTGACACAGCTGCATTGTTAAATTGTGGGATTAACTTCCACAAGATGTAGTAACGGCTGCCAATTTGGATGGCTCTTAAAGGGAAGCAGAGAAATTCATAGAAATGAGGGACATCCTCCTTGGAGTTTAGGGCAACTAGGGCAACCTCCAGCATTTCACAAATGAAGAGAGGGACATGTGTGGCTAAACAACATCAGAGTGTGGTCAAGATGGCAAAAGTTAGTAACAAGAAGGAACTCAAAAGCTAGGAGAGGTTGCAGTGGTTTGCTTTAGCCTGAGCCTACTGGGAAAGGCAAAACTCCACACCCTCTTCTTCTCTTCCTTCTGTTGAGTAAACTAGTATAAACTACTTAGGCACTTTGAACTCAGTTTGCAGACTTTTAAGTAAGCTGAGAACAAAGAGGGAAAGTGAGAGGATGAGGAAGAAAGTGGGACATTTCAGAAACAGATGAGAAAAATGGAACAACAGAGGATTAATCTTTGCCAGATCAGAACTGTTGGAAGGTATGCATTAGCCACAATGAGTGTATATTTCTCCTATGTAGAGTATGCCTCTGTAGATCAGTTGCAGAATAATGGAAGAGAGTGGTAAGTGTAATTGTATGTATATCCTGATGAGAGGCTTCCTGTAAACAACTATTCGGCAACTGTGTGAATAGAATGCTGGGCTAAATAGACCTTTCCTCTGAACCAGCATATTCTTATTACTTCTGATCTATGTTTTTATTACTTCCTCAGTGCAGCTATGACCCTAAAACATCTCTGTGTAAACAATTTCAATAAGTATCAACCAAGCCTATAATCTTCATATGTGCTAGGTATATCAGAAAGACTCTCATGGAGACTCTAATGGAGAATTTCTCCCTGATTCTTCACTGTGCCATTATCCTTCTCTTCAGATACAGTTCTCAGCATACATTTTTGGCAATTACAATGGCACTATCTCCTTCATAGTCCAAGAAGAGGCAGGTGAAATCAGTGCCACACCGCTGGTGTGGGAAAGATCAGGGAGCTGGAGTGATCACTGGTTTCTTATAACGTTGGACATGCCAAAGCTTCAGAACAGGTAAGGACTGATCATTATTAATTTTAACATCACATATTGTGCACCAGGATTGAACGTGAGACTTTTCAGAGTTGTGACAAAAAACTGGGCCCTGGCCCTGTAATGTTTCCGAGATTTGAGACCCAAGATTCCATAGAAGGGAGGGAGGAGAAGAGATATGAAGGTCAAGAGAAAAGGGGTATGCTTTCTGTTCAGTCACACATATCAGTGAAGACTTGTGCTGAAGTCTTCTCATAATAATTATTAAAAATAGTGTGTTTTGAGGACAGTTTTGAAGGAACAGATTGAGGCTGCACTGCTCTGGGAAGAAGTTCAGAGCATAAGGCACAATAAAGAAGGGCTGAAAGGCTGTCACGAGGGGCCTAAATTTGGGATGGGGAAAATGTGATTACACGCAGATAATAATTGTTGTTGTAGCCCTCAACGGAACCCAACCTCACATCATCATCATCATGATCCTTCTTCTTCTTCTTCTACTCACACATTAATATTATTCTTTAAAAAAATTAAAAATTCACCTCAAATATCCCCACACACTCTAGGGGGCATAAAGTACCATTTTTACATGTCACTCCCTCTTCAGCCTGTTTTAGGCTCAGTAGGACCTTTTATTTTTCAGAGCTGGTAGAGTTAGGGTCCTTCATTGCCCCCCAGGGGAACTGGGGGAACACAACCGGTGTACCGCACTCCTGAAAAAAAATTGTCTCTCGGTTCCCCTCAACACCTCCCAAAGGACTTGGGGGCAATTTTGCCACATTTGGGTGCCCTTGCCCCATTTTAGGTCTATAGGTCAACAGGAAGTAACTGGAAGATCAATTTCTCGGTCAGTTCTTCTTGGAAAAAAAGGCCCCTCTTGGGCGTAGCATGGCTTTAGGGCATACAGAACATGGCAAAATTGACCCATGCCCCCTAGGGGACATGAGGGGGAGGTATGGAAAAAATTAGAAATGGCGTTGCTATGGAGTGCAAGGGGCCACAACATTGCTTTGGAGGGCACACTTTCCCAACACTTTCCCAATCTTTCATTTTCCACCACCCTCACTCCACCCCACTCAACCATGCTGGAGCCAGACAAACCTTGCAGCCTGAAGATACTACTGGAAAAGTGTTCTTATCATAGACTTTTTAAGAGTGAACAATTGTATTGTTGTAAGTAGGCTTGAAGGATGAGTGGCATTCTTCACCTTCCCAGGTGAAAGATAAGGAAGGATGAAACTGAGAGGTGAGCTCCAGTAAGAGCTAGGAAGAGGGCTGCTGCAGGTGAGGAAGAGTGGTCATTAACCAGTGTGGGAGTCCATTGTTGAAGTACTTCATTTTATTTATTTACTGTATTATATTTACATCCCACCTTTTTCCCATCATGGGATTTGTCTCCCTTTTGTGGAATGGAAATCTCATATCAAGTGTATTTCTATTTCTATATCAGGCTTTATTATCTCCTGTCTATTTGTAAACTGTTTAATTAAGTTAATTTATTTCCATTGTTTTAGTCAGTGTTACATGGACTGACTGATATTTTTACTAATATGTTTGCTGACTGATGTGAAGTATTTGTGATTGTTCTTATTATGCTTTTTAGATTATTGCATTTATTGCTGTTTATTTGATATTGTGAGCTGCTTTGATCCCAAACTTGGGGAAGTTTGGGATTCTGGAGTGGAATTCTGTTGTACATTGCTTCAGGGGTTCTGGTAGGCTGAGAGGTTATACATAAATGCCATGCAGACAGACAGACATGTGCAGTCTTCCAGATTTTGTTAGACTGCAGTTCCTAACATTCCTCATTACTGGCTTCTCAAGCGAAGGCTGCTGGGGACTGCAGTCTAACAACATCTGGAAGGCTGTATGATACCCACCCCTGATTTAAATAGAATACAGTTTGATAAGTGTGGGTGAAAAATTATGTCTAGAGAAATCAGACGATGTCTTCTGAGCAAGGTTGTCATACAAGCTTGGAGGTTCACAAAAGCCTTTTTCAGATACAAGGTAAGCCTTTAAAGATCCCAGATTCTTCTCCATCCAGATCAGAATAGTTGCTAGAGAGAAATCACTGAATTACTGTGGCAGAAAACTATCTACATTGCCCACAAAACTGGCTGCTGGCTGCTTTACAAGATAGCAAGGGCATAGTAAGCAGAGAAGGCTGCTTTTGTTGACTGTTTTATAGGTACAACTGCAAACACCTTTGACAATTGGTGACCTATAATGTGACCTTTTAGTTGGCCTTATGTACAAGAGGGGGCTAAATACCCCAAAGGCACGAGATCCAGTCTGATATTGGAAGCTAAGCAGGGTTAGCCCTGGTTATTACCTAGACTGATGACTGCCAATAAATACCAGGTACTATAGGCTATATTTCATATATTTCCTATATTAAGGAACAGACAAACCACCTCTGAGTATTCCTTGCCTAAGAAAACCCTATGAACATCATGAGTTCACTGTAAGTCAATAGAAGACTTGAAGGCATATACACACATGTGTATAACATACATTAATATGACATTTTAGCATTTGTTTTTCTTTTTGCCAACCCAGCTGTCATTACTTTCTCTTGTAACTGTGGAAATTTACTTTCTTGAAGCCCTGCAACAATCAAAACCTATTAATCTCTTGAGTGTGTTGTAAGAGATTTGTTTCTGATTTGGCATTGAATGGCAATATGGAAAGTCAGTGGGAGGCATTTAATAGTTTCTGAATTTATGAATTTTTATGATTTGTCAGGAGTAGGCAATCTGATGCTGTCCAGATGTTTTGGACTACAACTGCCCAGAGCACCAGCTTTGATCAAAGTTTATTGAAACATCATATTGCCTACTTTTGTATTATGGCTTCACCCTATTTACATCATACAAAAGATCTGGGGAGAAAATGGGGTTTCCCTTCTCCTGAACAGTCTGTAAGACAGATTTTCTTTGTGTGTGTTTTGTGTAGGTCTCCATACAATTACTGTGCTCTTTCTGTCTACTGCTCCTTCATTTTTAAAGTGTTATCTACCTCACTTCATTAGCCTAACTTATTGGCAATCCCATTGTGTGCTGGTGGTGGTGATGATGATGTATTAGTACCACATAGCCATGTAGGGTGTGGCTACATGGAGACAAACCAAGGCAAGTTGTCATCTTCCGTCTGAGCCAGGGAGAGGGGAGATAAAGCGGAAGGGAGGCAGACAGACAAGCATTTTTATTGCCATGGCAACCAGAGTCATGCTCTGTCTCTTTTGCTCTCATGGTGTCACATTAATAGACTATTTATTCATGCCACTGGGAACAAATCCTTCTTGGGGTCCTCACTCTCAATGTGGAAAGAGGATACTTGTTCCCATTGCCAATGGGAATGTGTTACCTCTTCCGCTGAATCCTCAGTCCTATTATTTTGTCACCTTTAGAGGCGGCTAACCCCTCACATCAACTGGACAGTAGGTTGCTCTTTGCAGGGGTTGGAAACCTTTGCTTCAAGTTTTCTTGTTTGGGCTCAGCTATGTTTTGTATTTCAGTGGATATATTATGAATCAGAGCCAGCGTGGTATAGTAGTTTGAGTGCTAGACTAGAATTCTGGGAATCAGCGTTCGAATCCTCACTCGACCATGGAAACTTATGGGGTGGCGTTGGGCATGTCACACTCTTTCGGTCTCAGACAAGGGCAGTGGCAAACCCCCTCTGAGCAAGTCTTGCCAGGAAAACCCTAGGACAGGGTTGCCTTAGGGCTGCGATAAATTGGAAATTACTTCAAGGCATACAACAACAAGAACAACAGGCAATGTTATAAATATCCTGAGCTGCATGGAGTTGAGATAGAGAAGAGTCAAAATCCTAGCCTGAGATCATATTGAACAATCACAAAATGTAAAGGTCTGACAGTATAGCTGTGCTGAAAGTCTGGGGGGCAAAGGGTGTGCCTTTATCCACAGCTGCCCAATGGCAGCCAGATCATGTGCAGCAGCTTCCAGTGTATCAAATGAGATGCAGGTCAGATATGTCATTGACCCATGCAGTCCACTAGAGATTTTTGTTCATGCATGGCTGGGCACATCAAAGGGAAGGACATTCCGGAACCAGCAGTGTGAAGACAGTTTGCTCTGCTAGCATAAGTCACTAAAAGGATCCCAGTGCTCATCTCTTCCTTCCTCCAATACTTTTCAAAGTATGCTGACTACTGAGGCATGAGATTAAAAATTTGTCATAAATATCTCACATAAAAATGTTCGGTCATGTTAAGAGATACTTCTTGAGCACCATTCTCATTACTAGCTGATGTTCTGGCCTGCCAGATTTTATTCACACATAGCATCTTCTCTATTTGAAATCCCAGCATGTTGGCCTTGCACAGCATTTGTCTAGTTAGTATATTTTTCTGTCTCTCCAATATATTTATAAGACTATATTCTCATTCGCAACATATTAAGCAGCATTTGCTCTTCTGTCAATATAAAATTCTCTCATAAATCACCAGGATTTCATCACTACTAGCAGGGGATGTCCTGCTGTATCTTTTTTTTTTAAATAAATATTCTCAAAGGGTATTATAAATCTAGAGATCTATCTTTACTCCGGATGCTAAATCAGCAACCTTTCTGCATTACCCATTATGATGGTGACGTATTTTTAGCCATACTGAATTAGCAGGACTGTGCCCATTCCAAGCATTATTGATCTTCCTGCCCTTCTAGATAAGCAAGCTGATGTATGTTAATACATCTACTGCCACTACTATTGTTGGTACTGAGCTATTTTTTTAATAGGAAATGTTAAAGGCTACCAGCCAATATGGTCACTAGTCATGCTGACTGGGGATTCTGGGGGCTGTAGTACCCCAAACAAGGTCTGCTGTATTGCTTACACCAACTGTGTATAGATATTAAGTTGGTTGGAAGGATGAACCCTTCTGATGGGCTGATAACTGTTGATTTCTGTAATATCACATGAAAATTCAGAATGTATGAAAATTTGCTGTATTTATATATCAAGTCCTTTGTCTGAAAACAATTTAATGCTTTCTTCTTCCATATGGAACTTGTGAAATTCTATAATTTATGAAACATGTTTACTATATTGTATTAATGATCTGTAGCTTTCATTTGTGAATAGCTCATATAACTTTTGGGTAATCTAAAGAAATAACCATTGCTTTCATACATGCCTATGTGCTTCATTCAACTTCAGGTGTATTGGTTTAATATTTCTAAAAATATTTAATATATTATATATTAATATAGTATATTAATATAATATGATATAGTAATATAATACATTCTTTAGTATATTACATATTAGATATATGTTAACTATATATATATTTCATATATTCTCTTTTTATCTGTCTCTCTCCCACTTCAAACATATCCCTTGTTGAAAAGCTTTCACCTGCAGCTGATGGCAACTTGGGGTTGGAATTCACGAGTTGACATTGCTGTGGACAATATCACATTTGGACTAGACTGCTTCTCTAATGGTGAGTTACTTCTGATTAAAGACGTTTTAATAAGCAGCCAGCATGTAAAGGAATATGAGGAACGTGTGTTATGCTCTCAGAATGCAAGAAACAGTGACTTGGTTTTCTCTGCATACCACTTTTTCCTGATGACCCCTCTTTTACTGTAATTTTGCTTGGAAAAGTAACTTCTTTTACTACAAGTCGCAGAATCCCCCAGGGAATTATAGTTCAAAACTATAGCCCAAAATGTGCAAATCACTGTTTCTCTGGATACAAATGACTTCTCTGGCACAGAACAAATCTACTCTGGGAGAGATTTCCCCAGCCACTTCATCCAGGGCTATTATAAAGATGTGTGAAATGTGATTGAACAGGAGCGACAGTGTTTAGGCGTATACCTGTCCCTCTCATCTTTAAGAAATGCCTGTCTCCGGTGTCCAAGACTGTATGTCCAGAACTGCATGGATGTGGCCACATTCCAAATAGACATCCTAGCACTTGTTGAATGTATGTAAAGGAAGAACAAGAGATTCTTTTGTGGTCCAAAGCCAATAACACATATCATCTGACTCAGTGAGAAAATTTTGACATATGTTTCAGCACTTCACAAGTAAAAACGAGGACAATTTGTATGTCCCAGTGGCCATTTTAGAGCCCTTCCAGGTGAGAAAAAAATCCCCGGTAATCCCAGGTTTTGTACCTGTACAAAACAATTTTATTTTGGAGACCTGCGTTACATTTTCTTCATCCTGTTTAAGTGAAGCAGTAGTGGCAGTGGAGTTGTTAGTTGGCACCATGAAAGTTATCAGTCCCGAGCAGGAGGATGGAGTGACAAAGCAGAGCAGAATAGGAAAATCCCAGAGGTCATGTGGCCTAGAGTCCTTTCGGATCTGGCAGAACTTAGGCACAAACAAATATCTGACAAAAGGTCATTAAAGAGAAGGCAAGACAGGTGTACTTTGAGGGGGAGCTTCTACAGCTGCGGAACTGGCGCTCTCCCTTTCATATTTTGTATAAAAACTAAAGGTATGTAAAGTGATTTGGAGGCACACAAGGGAGCATCTGAAAAAGAACTTAACAGATAGCTTGGCAATTCTTTAGATATCCTAGTTCCGAACCATGAAAGTCTCTAAGGGCCATCACAAGCATTTTGAAGGGGACCTGGAAACAAACTGGGAGACTGGACAGTTTTTTCAATGTTGCCTATAAGTACTTCTCTAGTTAATAAACTTGCTTCTGACCTCTGGGGCAGTTGTAGTTTCTGAACATTATTCATAGACTGCTGAAGGCACAACAACAATACAGGAGTGATGAATGTAAGGTGTGTGTCATACTAGCCAGATTTACAGTCTTCCAGAAATTGGCAAAGTGGATGCACCAGCATTAGCTGGGTAAGTGAGAAATGTCAGGATGCACTTATCTCCCACCAGGACATTTAATTCATAGAACGGGATCAGGGTCCAGTGGGGTCAGACTTTGGGCAGTCAAGTTTCAGGCTGTCAGGAAGATGGGATTGCCAGCCAGAAGACCAAGAACAAGTTTTAACAGTTCACAACGGTCAAGGGTCAAGTTTCTGAAACTGTAGGCAAAGGACACAGAGGCAGATAATACTGAAAGCAATCCTTTATGGCTCAGCGTAGCATAGTGGGTCTGCATGTGGACCTACTCTACACTGAGCTATATGCTACCACCATCAGCTTACTGAACAACCTCTGAAACTCCCTGCACAGCCATTCTGTGCCTCATGGGGAATGCCCAAAATTGTAGAAGTGTCTGGCTACAGCTTCATGGCCAGTCACAAAATGATTACAGCAGTGTTGAACCCTCCAGTGGATCATTGCTGATGTCATCAAGTTGCATCTTGCTACAGGGATGTAGCCTGATACTTTTGCAATCAGCCTGCTCCCCATAGAACATGGAATGGCCTCGCAGAAGGCTTCAGAGGCTGTTCAGTAAGTCAGGATGAGGGGCTTTGGGTACTATGGATGGAGAAAGGAAATAGCAGAACCCAAAAAAGGACATATGTACATATCAGGGAAATTTACATGTGTGTATACACCTAACAGGATTTTGGTCACATTCTCCAACATGGTAACTGCAGGTTTGGTGAACCAGAAGTTGATGATAATCCAATTAGGGTGGATTGTCACTGATACAACTAGAACAAATGTTCCCAGCCCCTCAGTTGTTGTTGACACTGTGCATGTACACTCACAGAGACACTTCTTTTACTCTGATGCTGTTAAGATAAATTCTTTCAGTAAGAAAGGAAATGTAGATTCCCCCCAGCACCTGCTCTTCAAGGATTGATAGTGTTTTCTACCCATATTGACCCCACTTCCCAACGAGGGAAAGAGGGACTGGCACATTTAGTTGCTTCTTCTGAGACTCTGACCTTGTTTTTCACCAGTCTAGTGGTACACAAGGCAGAACCACCCTTTCCCTCAGGCCTGAAAGAGGCTGCTAGTTCTTCTCAGGGAGGTTTCCTCTTAGCCTGGCAGTTCTGCTAAGCCTGGTGCACATAAGCATGAAGCCAGCTCTTCAGCAGGTTTGCTCACACCCATACACGAAGAGGTCCACAGATCATTGTAGACTGGTTTGGGGCCACCAACTGCCCTTAACCCAGCTTTGTGTCCAATATTGGTTCTCCACAACAAAGCAGAAGAGTCCATAGAGGGTAGGGCAACTGTGACCTTCCATATGGTCTTGGCTTACAACACCCCTAATGCTAGACAGCATAGGCAATGGGGAGACATTGTGCAAGTTGCAATCCAAAAACATAAACTGTTCTTGGCAGAGGAGTCTAGTCTAAAGATAGCAAAGCCTCTATTGACTCCTCAGATCATCTCATTTGGCTAGGCTGACAAGCTGCAGTCAATGTTCCAGGCATTTTCAAGATGATGCTGTGGAACAGCAAGGATCAGGCTGCCAGTTTTCTCCATCTGCACCCTGGCCCAGTGCTGCAGAGAGTGAGCTCCTATACTCTTTAAGCAGATTCTGCACCCACTGCCCAGACAGCACCAGGAGGGACAATAGTTAGAAAGGAGGTCATGTATTTTTCAAGTAGAGCATCCCAGGTTCAATCCATGGCACCTCCAGTTAGGCAGGAGTCACTTTTAGTTTTAATGTCAGTAGGGTGGTTAAATAAGCTGCCTAAGGTGCTGAACCCATTGTGAAGATAGGATTCAGCACCTTGGATATATCCTTTAGACTAAAACTGTAAACAGATTCACTACCCCAGTGACATGAAACTCACCATTTGCAACTGTAATTAACTGGGTAACAAGTGACAGGAAAGGGAGTCAGTCTTGGTCAGAATAGGCCAATAGTTTAACCTGGCATAAAGCCTATCATCCTTGGGATCAAGCGCATGGGCACATTTATAAGCATTATACCCTGAAGAGCTGATGTGTATGTATAACAGCACTTTGAATAGTCCATCCCCAATCTCTCCTCCAAAGGCAAAAGAGAGAGATAGAGACAAAAGACAGATAGAAAAAATAGGCACTTTCTTTGGTAAATTTATGTTACGTTGTTGTTTCTTGATACAGAGTACAGCAGAGGTGGGTCATGGGGATGAAGGAAGCTGTCTTATAGTCAGACTATTGTTCCACCTAGGCCAGTGTTATCAACTCTGACTGGCAGCTGCAGTCCAGCATTTCAGACAGGATTTTTTTTCCCTAACTCTGCCTAAAGATTCCCTAATGGTCCTCCATTCAAGTACTTACCAGGTTTGACTGCTTCACTTCCGATACATATATAACCTTCATTCTCCTTCTCCTTCTCATTTTCTCTCTCTTTCACACACATATTCATCCTATTGAATAGGATTCACTTCCTGATTTTACAATGGCCTCTCCTGGGCCTAAAATGGCCCAGGGGAGATCAAAAACATGGTTAAATTGTCACCCATACCCCTTAGAGACCATTTGGGGCAAAAAGCTGAGAAAACTGTGGGAACTATAGAAATGAGAGGCCAGATACAGCCAGTAGCTTGCATTTTACCTCCCTCTGTGCTGAAGGAGTGGGCACAATGTGGGACACATCCTTAAATCCCATTTACCCCTGCATAGCTTCTGAAATCTGGTGATATTGTGTATCTTCAGGTTGTTGTGGCAGTTGAGGAGTCAATTCTATCTCCTGCAGGCTGCACCCTCCCCTCCCCGCACCGAAACGAGAAATAACCAGAAGCCCGCTTCTGTTTTTGTATCCACTTTTAGCCTGAGAAAGACATGGGGTCCGTGCATGTTTTAAGAGACAATCACTGTTCCAGTGGAGGAAGGACTTCGAGGAGCAGCATTCTTCCTTTTTATGCATTCTTATTCCTCCCAGGGAGGGTCAACTAAAAGAAAATGGCTGGGTGGGCATGCGTGGCCCTCAGGCCGCATATTGGCCACCCCTGGTGTCCAACTAAGGATCCGCATATCTTGTAATACTCTGCTTCATAGCTATTGCTTGAATTCCTGTCATTGTTTTCCCTCAGAGTAGAAGCCATTTCATTCATCATTTCATCCTTTTAATTCAATTAGATCTTGGAGAAGCCCAGCAGCTCTGCTCTGCTTTCAGTAATAAAATTACATGTCTCTTTGCCAAGAGGTTTCAGATGTCATTGGCCGAGCCAATTAATAGGCAGGCAAAGAGGTTAAGCTGGAACTGCTTGGCAAAGGGAGGGGAGGAGGAGGAAGAAAGGAATCAAAGCAGGAAGGAAAGCCATAATTTGTTTTTGCCTGAGAAGGAAATGCTGATTTCCTTATGTTCTGGCTGTTCAATTTGTCATCCTTCTCTTCAAAAATTTGATGCGGGTATGTGCATGTATGTTTTGAAAAGGGTGAGTGTAGACATCCACAGACCTGGTAGGATCTGAAATTTCTCCTGGTTTGCTGGGCATTTCCCCAGCACCGTACAACTAGTTTGTAAAAGTTCACTCTGATCAGCTATACTTGAATGATAATGCCATTTTTCTTCTGTGTCCAGAATGTGCAAACTGAAAAGTACAATGGTTGTTCTTGCTTTTCCTTGAGACCATGTTCTTCCATTCTAACTCCATCTGCTGGTTATCTTATGGTTGCTTTATTTTCCAAGCTCTGCCTTTATACCCAAGCACTGAGAATGATGCTTCTTCTTGAAGGGATTTTGTTTGAGAGGCAAACTGCTGTTTCAGTCATCTAATATATTCCCTAGTTTTATTATTAGCACTTGGACAGGCAGCAGATTTACTGTTTGACTATGGCACATGTTGTATACTCTCATGGCACCTAGAGTTTACCACTTCATTAAGCCACCAGGGTAATATTTCCTAGCAGCAGCAGTCCATTCAGGTACAGGAGACTTAGCTCTCTCTAACTGTATCCAACTGAGCTCTTTTTAACTAATTGCATCCAAATTGACTTCCCTTTGGTATATCTCTAGCAATAAGACTAATTAAGAGCATGTAAAAGTTAGCTTTTTGGACTACATCACCCAGACTCCCCCTTTGGAATGGCTCTAGGCTTCAGTTTAGCACAGAGTGTTAAATTGTAATCCTCGTGTATTTTGGATTACAATTCAAAGAATCTGCAAGACCATGCTGACTTAGCAGACTCTGGGAAAACAATAGACTCCTAACATAATTTGTAGAGCCAGCATAGTGTAGTGATTTGAGTGTCAAACTAAAATTCGGGAGATCAGGGTTTGAATCACCACATAGCCATGGAAATCTACTAGGTGAACTTAGGCAGATCACATTCTGTCAGTCTTGGGGGGGGGGGCAAAAGCACATCCCCTCTGAACTAATCTTGCCAAGAAAACCCTTGTGACAGGGTCACTTTAGGGTTGCCATAAATCAGAAACAACTTGAAGGCACACAACACACGCAAAGGAATTTGTCCAAACTCTGGCTTAGGGAGGCTTTGTCCTGTTGCAAAATGTCAGCTAGTAGTTTATACACAGCCTGGTATGTTGGGGCACCAGTGGTAGACTCAACAAGTCTCTACAGCAAATATGTTGCAGTATATCAACCCACAGTGGGAGAGAGTACTGCAAATTAAAGAGCTTGGATGGTGAACGTGTTCTTTTTTGGGACCAAGAAAAAACTTCTCCAGGGATCCAAAGGTGCTGGTGGAATCTAGGGAATGCAGAGAAGTAGGATGACAAAATCACTACTCTCAACCCCTGTTCAGGTGCTACTCACAACACTGTCTTGAACACAGGAGCAGAGGAATGACTAGCCTCACACACACACACACCCCAGCCATGGCTGAAAAGAACAGGTTACTGTCCACATGAAGGCTTCCCAAGTAAGCAGGAAGGAACTTCACCTCTTGACATGTTTCACTTTCTGCATAAGAAGAGGGATGATAAGAGGATGAAAGACCTTCTCCCATGTTCAAGAAAGTGTGATGAACAGGGTTTTAGTCACACAACCTCTTTCTCTCTGTCTCTTTCTTCTTTCCTAATACCATAGTCTTAGTCTTGATCCCAAAGTTCTCATTCTGTGATCCTCATAGTTTTCTTCTCTACTGAAATAGGGGAGATAATTGTTTATTATTTTCCACAAGTGGATGAAATTGAGTAGGTGAGTGAGAGAGAACTACTTGCATCGATCATGCCCTATAAGCAATGTTCCCTCACATACATGAGTTGGTCACTATTGAGTAAAAGCCAAAACACAAGGTTGAAAATAACTGGTGTTTCAGTCAAGACTCCTGCTTTTATGGGACAGAACCAGTGGGTAGGAGTCATGTTGGTAGCCTTCTAGTCCTTGCTCAGTCAAATGCTGAAAATATGGGCTCTATTTAAAAAGTGAGTACTTTCTAGGGCCTGTTTTATGTGAGGAAGTTCAGACTTCCCCAATCCAGTGCCCTCCAGATGTTTTGGACTACAAATCCCAGCAGCACTAGCCAGCATGGCCAGTAGAGGGAAGATTAAGTAACATAGGATTGTATTAAAAGGAGGAAGGGAGGGGGAGGAAAAAAAAAAGAAATGTGGCAGTACCTTTAAGACTAACCAGTTTTTATTTTAGCATGAGTTTTCCTGGATATATAAATCCACTTCTTCAGAATATTAAAACCTCAAGTATAAAGCATATTTGTAAAGTTCTGGGAGGGGAATGGAATGTAATAGGATACAGAAAGATGCGAATCATGTCTCTTGCCCTACATTTTCAAAAGATTGGGTGAGGTGATACAGGTCCCAATATCTTTATAATGGTGAGTTAGTGTTGATGTGTGAAAGCAGTAAATCTGCTAACCAGTTCCCCTGGGTTTAAAACTATCTTTGAGAATATTCCTTTTGTTTTATGTGCAGCAGTGAGGACTCTTGTATTAATGTGTGTAGTGTGCCATGAAGCCATTGTCTTTGTTCATGCACTTGCTAATGGATTGGAATTAGTGAATATAATTCAATTTATATGCTTCTCTTTCTACTCTTCCTTTGTGATTTCCTTGTTTAAGAACTGTGACCTATAAATCTCTTACTGTATGTCCAGGAAGACTGAAATGTTCTGTGACTGGTTTTTAGGTATTGTCATTTCTAATATCAGATTTGTGTCCATTTATCCTCTTGCATAAAGACTGTCCTGTTTGTCCAATATAAGCATAGAGGGGCATTGCTGGCATAGGATGGTGTATAGCATATTGGTGGAAGAGAAAGTAAATATACCTCTGATGTTGTGGGTGATGTTATAACTAAGGGAATCGACACATATAAGAAAAAGAATTTTCTCAGAGAGAATTTTAAATTCAAGGAAACTGACTTTAAGTAAGCAGAGTCACTACTTTCACACATCAGCACTAACTGACCCCTGTAAAGATATGAAAGACCTGTATCACTTTGCCTAGCTCTTTGAAAATTTAGGGCAAGAGACACACTTTGCATCTTTCTGGATCCTATTACATTCTATCTCTCTCCTGCAGCTTTATAAATCTGCTTTATACCTGAGGCTTTAATATCAGTCTAACGCATCTGAAGAAATGGATTTATATCCATGGAAGCTCATGCTAAAATAAAAACCAGTTAGTCTTAAAAGGGCTGTCATATTCCTTTCTTTCCTTCCTCTTCCTTCCTCCTTTTTATGCTTTAAGAGACACGTGACTACTTCTTTGAAAATTCCTGATTTGATAGTATTGTTCTTTTATTACAAAATCCCAGAATTCCAATACATTCTTCATGGATATTGGGAACACTGTCCTCTGTGGGGGCCAGGAATGTGTGGGCAAATGAGAGATAGAGCCTATAAGGGTTTTAGGCAATTTAGGAAAAGGAGGACGAGCTGTTTGTTTGGAGAGGAAGAACTGCCTGAGGGCAGCCGGTTGTGTTGCTGCTGTGGGACAGACTGAACCAGAAATACAGATGGAGACAGTGTTCTTGTTCAGTCCTCTACATCCTGTGAAAGTGACTGAGTTTATTGTGTACCTCTGGATGTCAGCGGCTGAGCTAGAAGGAGTTCGTGACCTGTAGCTTCCTAAGAAATTCAATTGAAGGCCAAGAAGACTAAGAACCTCTTTGTGCTCAGTGTAAAGTAACTTTATTTGGTTTTTCTTTCATCCAGTTAGTTTATTTTACATTAATCTCAATTTTTGTCATAGTTGGTGGCCAGATAGCCTAATAGCAAAAGCTAGCACTCTCCAGCTAGCAACTGGATATACAGCATGTGGGGACCATCTAGCACAAGGATGAGGGATGTGTACCACTTCAGATGTTACCAGACTGCAACTCCCTTCATCCCTCACCATTGGCTCTACTGGCTGGGGCTGATGGGATCTGCATTCCAACAGTCTCTGAAGGGGCCTATGAGTTCATATAAGGAAATCCTGCCTTATATTTTTAATGGAATTGGGCACACATCAAGTGCATGTCCAGTCTCCACAGTCCGGTCTCTAAGACAGTCTTCAGTCTGCACTAGCCTCTTAGATGACTGCACTCCAGGGCTTCTGTGGAGCTGCTTGTTGCCAGGATTGTGTGCAGCTTCTTCATCCACTTCATACCAATCTTGGTAAGCTTGGAAAGAGGTCTCCTCTGCTGAACTGTTACTTCTCTCTTCTCTACCCCTAGATAATTCCTAACCCCTAAAGAGGTCATTTCTGCCTCACTAAAACAATTGCTCATTGGTGACTCTGCCAAGATTGCCTGTAAGGGGGAAACAAGGTTATTATCTCTAAGTGTTTTCGTGCTCAGGGTAATTGCACAGCTAGAAGTGAACTGGTTCATATGGCAGGAAACAGCTGCTGTGTAGGTATATAAGGCAGCAGTAAAAGGTCATGCTCCCCCCATCCCTGTTGCTGCAGAGTGAAAATCAAGTAAAATTGCATTAAATAAAAATGTAATGGGAAATAGTGTGATGTACATTACGACTCTGGTGTCAGTGGGCTGGATCTAGAGTTATGGCTGAATGGAACTTGTTTGTGGGACATTTCTGCTTGCTGCAAATTTGCCCTCCTCCACTGCAACTGCCTATTCCCCCGCCCCTGGAAAATTGTTCTAGGGGATTCTTTTTACAACAGGCAAATAACGTGCATTGTATTAATTTTTCTTTGGGAGGGAAATATTTTTAAAATATTTTTCACGCTTCAGGACTTGTTTGCAAAATTTTTGTGAAGACTTTTTGTGCAAAAAATAAAACAACTTTAGTGCAAAATGTAATGCTTTTGCATAACCCATTATTTTTAAATCCAGTTTTTCTGCACACACAACAAACCTTGATGAGTTTTTTTGCCAATAATGTTTCATAATGGCAGAAGGGGGAGTGCAGTTCAGTGGTGAAGAATCTCCCATGATAGTTAATAGGTTTTACAGCACAGTGGCTTGATCTGTCAATATACTTTTTCTGGATCTCTCAGGGCACTTTTCATGGTTAAGTATGAGAATACATATGATTATCCTTTACATTCCTAATTTTCTTCTAATAAAGAGATACTGCTTGTAACATTGTAAGAATAGTGCTGGAGCTGCTTACTTTGTTTTGACTGTAGGGTGGCCAGGGAAGGAGCATTTCAACCCCTGAGATATCAGGGCCCAAACCTGAGACATAGGGCTGGTCCCTGCTGATGTCACAAGGGTGGGTGTGGTGATGACAGTAATTGAACAGGGGCAGTTAGAAACCATTGTTTTTAACTTTTTTTTTTTAAAACACTGCTTTTAAGAACACCTAAGAGATTAATCCAACCAAAAGGGTGTTTTTCAAGCTTTTGCTTTGAACAGTAGCCATAGGCCCGAGTATTGCCAAGGCAATTCTGTCATCCTGAGATTCCTCCCTCTTGTGCTGAGGACCAGAAACAAGAGTCCAGATCCTGAGATTCTGGGCCAAGACTCAAGATCTCAGAACCCCATTTGGTTGTCAACTCTACAGCTCTCTCTCTCTCAGTGGTGTAGCTATGGGGGGGGCAGTCTTCCCCCAGCAGCACTGTTTTTTGGGGGGCAGCCCCAGCTACTGAGATGGCAGGGAAGCGGCCGCCGAGTGAGGCATCACAGGCGACATCCACAGATTCTGACCCACAACCAGCAGCAGCTGCTCTCCTCCCCAGCCAGTTGTCCAGCTCCTTCCTCAGCCGAAAAGCTGATTCCCAAGTGCTCTCTTGCCCCTCCCTGAGCCTACCTGCCCACCTGCCAGTTCACTCCTCCCCTCCAGCCAGCGTTGAAGGACAAAGCACAGAAAAGGGGACTTTTAGAGGCAATGGTGTAGCTGGGGGTCTGCCCTGGGCGGCAAAAGGTCTAGCTATACCACTGCTCTCTCTTTTAAAAACATCTCTTTTTTGTTGAGGGTTGGGGAATCAGTGGTGTGAGGAGTTGCAGTAGGAAGGAGGGGTTGATTAAAACTACCACCTCCCTCCTCTTGTTGGCATACGTCTTTCTTAGAATGAAAGCCATGGAGCCAGGAGTCCTTCCATTTGTGGAAAGGACATTTTCTATCCAAGCCAATATTTGTAATCAGTGCTGTTCTCCTCAAAAGTGGCATGTTTTTAGCAGTAAAAGAAAGGCAAAAAAAAGAAAAAAGAAGCAAACCCCCAAACACTTAGCTAATTAAAATATTCATAAAATTCCAAAGGGTATAAGTGCAGCCAATAGTTTGATAAGCCAAGCACCTTTTAAAATAGAAACATCTTCACGAGTGTGTAGAAAGCCCAGAAGCAAGAGAGGCCTTTCTATAAAGGTTGTTCAACTCAGTAGTGGGTACAAAATGATTTCCTTTGAATCCCAGCCAGGAGCAGTTTGGAATTTTCAATGACATGAAGGAGAGGCTCTCCAGGACATATCAGTATGTAGGTTGGTTCTTTTTGTAGGCCAATGTACGTAGCCTGGTAAAAGAGAATCCGAAATGGGATTCAGGTAACTTTAATCCTCAACACATCTTGGAGCAGGACTTTCAGGGTGTACAAGAACTGTTGGACACTCTTCCATACCACCACCATCACCACCACCACTTTCCACTCACAAGGCCATAGCTGTGTTGGGAAGGGATGACTGCAGTGGAAAGTTGGGGTTTCGAAGGTAAGGGAGGACAAGTGCCTTCATCCTGCTTGATGGAGCTTTACAGTACCTGTTCATGCTGCATGATCAGTTAAAGATTAAAGTTACTGGAGCCTTGTTCTGGATCCAATCTGGCAAACCAAACTGTACACCATTTTTGTGTACCATGGCACATTTGAGTTGCTGTTGGTACACAGTGTGCATCATAGATTTTTCCCTGTTTGGTTCATGTTTTTCTTTAGTCTTTGAATATGATTTCTCTTGGATTTAGGAAAAAGGAGGTAAAGGAGGTGGCTGGTTCCTGACTTTCTTTTCCCTTTCTTTTCATTTCACTGATACTCAAATTCTAACAGGAAGAAGACAAAGCTACCCTGATGAAAACCAACATTACCTGTTGGACACCGATGTACTGGATAAGCGTCTTTTTAGTCCACTAGAAGAACCACTTGCTTTAGGTGACTATTTTATCCACTGTGTATCCAGCCATAGTATTACTTTATTGCTGTATCTAGTATAATTACTAAAGGAAAGACCAGTGGTAGATCTTGGCCTGTTAGATACAGCAGCTGTTAAAGGCCCCAAAAGACCTTTCCAGAATTCAGAAACTGCATAGAATCTCCTGGGGGGGAAATAGCTGGGTTGACTAGAGTGTCTTCTTTATTTACAGCCTTTCCCTTATATTCTTATTATGAGGGAAGGTAAAATAGCCCCAAACAGCAGAAGAGCTTGGTACATGAAGGGAATGCAAAGGAAAACACAGAGCCAATTGTTGTCTCTTAGACAGAGGCAGTCTTCCAGGGCATTCTCCCTACAGTACCTGGTTCTAAGGAAGAACCCCTCAGAATCAGGCGTTTGGGTCTGGTTGCTCTGTACCACCAGCACTGCTCTGTGTACAGGGATCAGAGTAGAAGCAGAAAAGCAGTGGCAGCAATGATATTGTCCCGTTAGTCTGAATGTAGAAGGCACAATCAGTGAAGGAAGTTAATGCATTATCCCATATGAGAGGCCAACCCCCTCTTCTAGTCACTATGTCATTAGAGACACACAGACAGCTGCATTCTGCAAGGTACAACTTTTCATGACAGCAAGTAAATATCAGATACTGACAAGAGGGCTGAACCAGACAAAGGAGAACAGGAGGTTAGTCTGGAAGATCAGAGCAGAAGGGAAAGTGAACTGGAACTGGATAGAGGCAAACTCAATCCAAAACTAGACAGACTATTCAGGACTACACTTCTGTAAGAGGTGAGGCCATTCAATCAGTCAGAAGGCTGTCTTGCACTCTGAAGGCTGCAGAAAAATTGGTGAGCTTGTAAAAGAAATACATACTCCTGTGTATGTCCCATCAAAATGAATGGATGTTGTGCCATACTGCAGTGGTACTATTTGTTTCAAAGGTACTGGCATGGGAGATAATGAGTTCTGCTCTCATGGAAAAAGTGTGGCGTTGAAATGTGCCCATGCCAGATTGTCTTTCTGAACTAAATATGTTTTCCTTAACATAATGCAAGCTCAGGATCAGTTCGGATATATATTATGGACAAAGAATTCTGCATAAAACAAAGAGTTCTACAGTAGTCACAGATTTAGGCAGAAATGTTTTTGATTTTGCCCTAAGCAATTCAAGAGAACTTTGTCATCCTTGCAAGGATACCTACAGACTAGAACCTGGGATCTGTAGGTGAAGGCTGATGTTACAGCTCTTCTGAACACTAAAAATAAAACCTATCCTTTGTTAGGTTGCAGTTAGCTTCCAGCCCATTTCTTTAGTTTGCCAAGATATTCTGTATCTTACTTGTGTTTCAAAGAGATTGCTGTACAAATATCTATATGGTTGATGCTAACCATATTATTACTGATAATATTTTTTCTGTGCTGGCTAGTTTTGCATCAGATCTATCAGTATATGAATCACCCTTGTGTAGCCAGGGAGAAACTAGAAGAAATAGCTTGACCTATTAATAATGGATTTCCTAACTACAGTTGTCATATTGCATTAATATAGTACTAGTGAAGGAAATAAAAGATAGTCACAATTTTATCAGTCATAATTCTGGATATTCTTCTGGTCAAAGGGGAAGCACCTGTTATTCAGTGGTGGTTCTCATCTTGTGGGGCAAGTGGCCCTCGAGGTCCAACTCAAGCACAATGTGATACTGCCTACCACAACACCAATGTTTCAGTGACTGTGGAGAAAAAGGGGCCACTACGTGGGGTGCAAGTATGGAAAGTACCAGAATCCAACCAGTACACGTGAGTATTGTTGTGTGGTGATGGTATTACAACTGCTCATTCTTAACCTTCATATAGTGATTTTGCTTGCTTGCTTGATTTCTGTCCTGACTTTCTTCTTGTACAAGATCCTACGAGGCTTACAGGCATTTAAAAAACAGGGTGCAGTTTAAAAATATATTTATACAAAAATTATATAAAAAAAATAACAGTTCAATTAAAAACACAAAGTTAAAACAGTACAGATCACAAGAAAGATAAAAACAACAATCCTGTTAAATGCCCTTTTCTACCACATAAATTATAAGCCAAAAGCCTGCCTGAATAAAAAGGCCTTTGCTTGTTGATGAAAGGAAAGGAGAGAGGAGCCAACCAAACCTCCCACAGGAGAGAATTCCACAGCCTGGAAGCAGCCACCAAGAAGGCTGGCTCCCATGTCTTCACCAAACGCACCTGTGATGGGACTGAGAGAAAGCCTTCCTGTTAAGATCAAGCAGGCTTATCCAAGGAGATACAGTCTTTCAGATACTGTGGATTCAAGCTCTATAGACTTTAAAGGTTATAACCAGCAGTTTGAATTCTGACTGGAAACAGACAGTAGCCAATGAAGTTGTTTCAACAAGTTACATGTTCCCTTGTAACCTGCCCCAGTCAGCAGCTTGGCCATAGCATTTTGGACCTGTTTAAGTTTCGAAACAGTTTCCAAAAGCAGCCTCATAATCCAACTGGGATGTAATCAAAGCAAGTGTCACTGTAATCAAATCTGACTTTTCAAGGATTGGGTACAATAGTTTAACTGTGCAAGTGCACTCTTTACCACTGCTGAAACCTGAGCAACCAAGCTCAGATCTGAGTCAAGGAGGACACTGATTCTGTGAACCTGAGAGATCAAGGGGAGTGTAATCCCATGCAGCACAGGCTGAATCCATATTCTTTGATCTGCTTTCCAATTGATTAGCAGTGCCTCTGTCTTGTCTAGATTAAGCTTCTGTTTGTTTGTCTTCATTCAGGCAATAGACACTGGTTTAGCACCAAATCAACTTCCTAGGTATTAGTTGGAAAGGAGAGAGAGAGGTGGGTGTCAGGTGATACTGATGACACTGAACTCCAAGACTTTAGATGATGTCTCACAGAGGTTTCATGTAGATGTTAAATAGCATGATGGACAATGGCTAGGGAGCAAAATAGGCATCCCCAAGCACCATCTTCTGAGTTTTCCCCTCCAAGTGTGACTGGGACCACTGTAGAACCTTCCCCCCACCTCCATCCCACACAGGTGGCCAGATGGTATCAGTATCAGTGAAGGGCCCAGCAGAACGAACAGGGACACACTGCCCCCTATCCAATTCCTTACATAGGTCATTCACCAAGGCAGTTAAAACTATTTCAGACTCATAGCCAGGCCTGAAGCCAGCCTGAAATGGATCTAGATCATCTGTTTTATCTAGGAACTATGATCTTTCAAGCCTTGCTAAAAAAAGACAATGGGATTTTAGAAACTGGCTGGTAATTATCTAGTGCAGTCAGATTCAGGGAGCATATTTTAGTAGAAGACTCACCACAGTCTCTTGTAGACAGGATGAAACTTGACCTTTCTCCAATGAGGCATCCACCACTCCCCTTAACCATTCAGCCAGTCCCTTCTGGCCACTTCTAAATGCCAGAAAGGGCATGGGTTGAGTATGCATATGGCAGCTTTCACCTCTCCCAGGTTTCTGTCTACTTCCTCAGGCTCCACAAATCGAAACATTTCCAATAACACTGGAACCAGGATTATATCCACTAGACATGTATTAACCACAGCATCCAAGTTGGAGCAGTTCTGAACAATTTTATCTGTAAAGTGTCATGCAAATTCTTCACAGTGGCTTCTGGGTGGTCTACCTGCTGCTCTTGTAGGGTAGAGCATAAAAGGTCCCAGACTGCTCAAGACACTTTCACTGGGCAATGCTACGCAAATACAGTGGTGGCAGAAAACCATTGCCACTACAGCATAACTTCTAATGGGCTCTAGCCAGTGTTTGGTCAGACTATCAACACTGTGGTCTCCAACCCACTTGTTTCATCATATATAGTTCCCTTGCTTGCTTGCTTGCTTGGCTCTGCTTCACAGGAGGGGACACTTAGGAGTGATTGTATCCACCATCCTGTTCATTTCTCTGTTCCAGAGATTAGCTAGGCTTCAACAGTATCACCTGCCAATACAACAGGGAACTCCCCAAGAGCTATCAGGGAATCTGTCTAGATCCACAAGCCTCCTGGGGTGGACCATCCTAATTGACCATCAACCCTGCAGAGGCTCTGAGTCCAAACCCCACCAAGTAGTGATGCGTCCACAGCAAAGAAACTGTGGCATGTTCTTCCATATCCATATCACCGTCATCCTGCCCAGCACAGAAAACTAGATCCAAATTGTGTCCTGTAACAAACATGGCATGAGATACTTCTTGGGACAGACTCGTGGTCATCATAGAGTACCTGAAGTCCTGAGTCACTCCCAAAAGAACAGTCTCAGTATGAATGTTGATGTCCTCTAAGACAAAAAACTGGGAGGGGGGGGCCTCCAATACCACTGTCAAGACCAACTCAACCAGTTCAGCAAGGGAGACTGTTGAGCAATCAGATGGACAGTACACCAAGAGAACCCTCATTCTGTCCTTGCTACCCACCTAAAAAAAACCTCACAGTTTTGAATCCAGGGGGAGGACCTCCAACCTCCACATGTGGTTGGGCTTTATTTCTCACCAGTCTCAGCCAGTAGCCATGATGATGGAACATGTAGTCCAGTCACATCTGAGGTGCCACATATCTCCCATCTCTCTCTTAAGGGTTAAAACAATTTGAATATATTTTCTTGATTAACCCAGGGTGGAAAATATTTGCATCCCAAGATGTTGTTGGACTGCAGCTATTCTGCGTTCCTCATTACTATCTATGCTGACTCGAGCTGTTGGGAGTTGCAGTCCAACAACATCTGGAAGGCCACACCATTCCTACTATTGCACTCACCCTATAAGATAGCCCAAATCCAGTGCATGGAAAAAAAATCATTTTTGGACTATTCCCATCCAGCATTGCTATTTTATCTGATGAATTCTAGGAGTTAAAATCCAAAAAAGTAACTTTCCCAAGCCCTGCTGTTACCTGAATATTAAAGATTAATGTGTGGGGAGAATGTTGAGCATACTTGGTTGAAGTCACTTCAAAGCTTTTGTTGTAAGTACCGGATCACTGGTCTTCACCATGAAGACTTTCAAGCTGTGGCCACTTTGATGGTGTGCCATGTAGACTTTCTACCTGACTGCTCCTGCTTGTTATCCAGGATTTCAGCATACGGAGCAGCTGGAGGTAAAGGAGCCAAGAACCACAACAAGCGCTCCCATGGAGTCTTCATTTCAGCCAGCTTCCAACTGGAGAAAGATGAGCTCCTCTACATCTTGGTGGGACAACAAGGAGAAGATGCCTGCTCAGGGGTGAGACATAGACCATGTCCATACTGAGTACCATCATTCCAGATAAGCTGGCAGACAATGGCAATGAGTGGGTTAGGGTTAGCATACTGCTGGGAACCTGCTTTCTCAGTGATGACAATTCCAAAACAGGGTGGGAGTGGAAGTATATCTAAGAAGAAGGATTCACTCATATTACTTCTGTTTCCTGTATTGAATCTGCTAGCCACATCAGAGTAGCAATAAACAGCGTAAGAAACAACTGTTTCTTGTTAGATAGCAGGTATCAAAGGTGCTGACCTTTCATTCTCAACAAGTTTTTCAAGCATGTCAAAACTAAAGACTTGAATTGTTTTCAGATTACTACACCTGTTACGGAATCCTGTGGGTGGGTATTTTTTAGTGAAATGTGATGTATTCTCTCTCTCCCTCTCTCTCTCACACAGACATGCACATACAAACAAAGTTTATTTGGGCCTCTGTTTTGTCCTCTATGGGGTACAGGAAGGCTTGTGCCATCTTTGGTTCCACAGCAGTACTTTTTGACTGCGCATGCAGTCACAAAAGCTTCAGGGGGTTCTGCCAAAGGGCATTGCTGGCTGGGCTATGGAAGAGGGCTTCCCACCCCCACGGCAGCTCCAAGAGGGAACATTTCCTCTCTGCTGTGCCTTTTTTATATAAAAGTGGGCCTGTTGTGATACCAGACTCAGCATCAGGATAGCCTTGGCTGACACCTTTCGTCTCTGCCCCCTGTACCCTTGTTGCAGCTTATCAGTTGATTTCAATTGATAGACCTGGCAAGGATTTTTTTTTCTCCTGTAGGCACAATTAGCCCAGCTAGTAGGTTTTCAATAACATTTATTTCAAGTGGTTTGTTGATGCTCTGCTTTGTATTCTGCAAGTGCCCTCAATGCGCTGTGCCTGATCCACTGTGGAGAAACAGGATATGGGTACCCACTCCTCAAGAAGGGATCTCCATTTTGGGAGTGGAGGCTTTTAGGCAAAGTCACAGCTGGAAAATGAACAGGTTTATGCCAACTTCATTTTCAGAAGGCAAGAGGGACCCACATAGTGATTCCATATTCTTCATTGTGTTTGCTGACAGATGGAATTCATTTCCTTATGCTCCAACAATACCTATAGCTGCAATCAGTAATGTCATGGCTGTTCTTATTCCATAAAAACTGTTGAATGTTTATTGTGTTTGCATGCCCAGCTTTTTCCCCCTCTCCCCCCACCCCAATCTTCTAGAGGCGTTAGAGCCAACAAAAGAGCAGAATCAGGTGGGAGAAGTTTTCCTGGACTGTTTTACTTTCTGGAATTGCACCACAAATGTTAACTTCTGCTTTTCCAAACTCCCCCATCTAAATAAATGTGCAAAAGTCATTGTCCAAAGGAAAGGATTCAGCCTACCTTTCAACTGTTTTCTCAGTTATTTTTCTGTGTTCAAGAAAACAACTCCTCCTCCTCCTCTTTCCTTTCTCTTCTCTTCTCTTTTTTGGGGAGATAATCTAATACCTTCCTGAAGTGGCAGAGTCCAGTAACAATTTTACTGTGTGATTCTGCTAATTTTATGAATATCTGTGGGATATTGAAATGACAATCTAATATATAAAAGTCAAAGTTTGCATGTTTGTCTGTGCCAGGCGAAGACCTCATACGATGGGCTACAGGCAAAGACCTCATGTGATTAGCTGCCTATGAAGATTCTATGGAATCCTGGGGTTTGCAGTTTAGGGAGGAGCCTTTAGAATTCTCAACCAGAGAGGTCTTGGGCCTGGCCGGTTGCTATGGAGACAGGGCCTAGCAGCAAGGAGGAGGGCGGTGTATTCCCTCAGGAACCCAACCTCTGTATGTTAATAATTCTGAATACAGATTGGACTGGGGAATATGGGGAAAAGTTACAGGTACTGGACAAGACAATTTTGGGGAATTAGAGACACAGGATCTCAAATCTTTCCAACAAGTATTACCTATGAGAAAATAAAATCTCAGGCAAGGCTGGGTATATACGCTAGTATGTCTATACAAAAACTGCAAAAAAGAGGAAAAGCCACAGCATGTCTGTTTCAAAATATTGATTCTGGAATTCAAAACTGACTTGTCAGCTTGGTTCTCCCTTTCATTTTCTTTAATGTGCTACCACATACTGTCCTTCAAGTAAACCACATTGCCCTGCAGTTTACATTTTATTGCATATTCTAAGAAGGAAATACTGTGTAGTTCTTTTCTATTATTTCCACACTAGTGTTGAAAGGTTGCTGTTAGGATCAAATCCCGTCATGTTCAAAGGAACATCTTCTCTCTCCTCATTTGCCTTAATGGAGCAGTCACACTCAGATGAAGAGCAGGGAATCAGGCTGCTAGACTTCATATAAAACCTGTTTCTTCTCAGTTTGGAATTTGCTCAGTCTTCAGTATTTGTGTGTGTGTGTGTGTGTGTGTGTGTGTGTGTGAGAGAGAGAGAGAGAGAGAGAGAGAGAGAGAGAGATCAATATATTTGGCTCTGAACAAGGGCAGAATAAAAAGAACAACTGTCTACAAAGAACATAGAGTCTAGTGATCAAATCCAGATTCCGTAAGACTCACTAGAGGATTTTTCAGTGCACTTAAGAACTTTTGGATATTCTCTATAAAGAGACATTAAAAAGAAAAAAAAAGTTGAGATCAATTGGGGCTCATATGTTCAACTAAGCCTAATTTTAAGAAACCATTTGTAATAATAGTGTGCTTTTCCCAAATGAGGGGAAAGTATCTATTGAGTATATCTATCTGTACTGCACTATTATAGCAGTTCATTACCACTTTAACTGCCATGGCTGAATCCTAGACTATTATGGGATGTGTTGTTTGACGAGGTACTTAGAATTATCTGCTAGATAGCTCAAGTGTCCTCTTATGAACAACAATATAAGAGTTCTCCTGCAGAAAATTAAAGTATCTCACCAAACTACATATTCCAGGAGTCATGGCAGTTAAACTGTTTGATTATGAGCTCATCCAGAATAGCCAAATATATCAAGAGATCATGGTTTTTACTCCTATAATTACCGCTTCTGGTTCTGGATCCACACAACATTTTTTTAGTAATTCCAGGGCATTTTAGGCTTTCCCTCCTCCTTTCCTAAGTCTTTTGTTTCTGCCAGTAGCATGGTGGTTTTTTTAAAAAACTTTCTAGTCTTCAAGTCTTCCCCTTTTCATTTCCCTTACCTCTATTCTGCATGTTTTAAGTGTTTTAAATGGGATCTGCAGTGCTCTGTCTGTGTGCATGTTCACATACACATACCCATCTCAGCAGAGGAGAGGGGAAGAAGGAAATGTGTTACCCTGAAAATCTGGGGGCCCCAGGGGAACACCTCGATATGCTCCAAGTGGTGGGAAAAATAAGCTCAATGCAGCACAAGCAATGGCAATGCGAGAGGCAGGGTAACCTAGCGAGATCTTTTACCCATTTTTTACGGGTCAGGTCCAGTCAGAAATCACACACAAAAAAGAGTCCAATGAATGACTTTATTAAACAGTGATAGCACTCATCAATGCAAACACTCACACACACATCCAAGGGCTAAAGAGAAATAAAGAGTGGAAATAAGATAGACGGATTGTTGAAGGATCCGTAGTTTGGGTGATACTGCACCTTTTCCTGAAGTCCTTGGTCCGGAAAGCAGTGAAAGAAAAAGGAACTCAGCAAAGAGACGCCGAGGGGATCACGCGGCTGTCGGGAGGGGGGAATGTCAGTTGGTATGACCGGGAGGTATCCAAAGAACTAGTCAAAAACGGGGACTGTTTGTAGGAAAAATTTACCTTGAGGGCAAATCCTCTCCCGGGGAGAACAAAGGGGACAGCAACAGAAAACAGCTTCACACTGGCATCTTCTTTGATATTGGAAGATAACAAGGTGTTACCCAAGTATCGGGATCTTCCACCGCTTTGGGTTGCAGTGTCAATTTATGTAGGCGGATTTTGCCTGATAAGATTTTATTGCTTCCAGTGCCCAACTTTGTGGGAAAACTCTTAATCCCTTCAAATTGGCTCCTTAAAGGCTGATGATCTTTTGTCCACCGTGGGTTGGCACAGCTTGAGATCTCCTGTGGCTACGTGACTGGGGAGTTTACTGGCCTGACCTGGTTCTTTCGATCCTACGACCGTTGTTGCCTACGTGCTCATCCGGGTGACCTCTCTGGTGGGTTAGATTAATTTTATATCAAAGTTGTAGACCCCGGGACAGGGTTTGCCAAGGGGGCAACAAAAGACTAACCAAGGCCATTTCTGCACTAGACCATTCTAGTGCTATTATTCCACTTTCAATATCCTATAGAATCCTGGGGTTTGCAGTTTAGGGAGGGGCCACAAAATCCCCCCCCTAAACTGCAAACCCCAGGATTCCATAGGATGTTGAAAGTAGAATAATAGCACTACAACAGTCTAGAGCAGAAATTGCCCATCTCTCCCCATTGTTCTGTAAAACTGCTGTGGGGAGAGATCATCAGAGTTCCCTATTTAGTTTAAGGTACTGGAAGACTCTTTTGTGTCAGGTGGGGCAGAGAGTTATCTCATTCTGCACTGTGCATTAAAAAAGAGGAGGGGGAACTGTGTGTATGTGAAATAGGAAGAAGCAGGCTAAAGTGACAGTAAATGTAGTTGATTGAATTGGCACTAGTTTTCCGACTGGATTAGCCCTTTGTAGTGTGGATATATGTTGTCTCACAACTTCACTCATGGCTTTTTTTAAAGAAATAAGCCATTTTATTTAGTAGACTGGTTGTCTTTTTAATTGTCAAGTTAGAAAGAGAAAAAAAAATAGAATCATAGAATCATAAGAGTTGGAAGACATCACAAGGGCCATCTATTCCAACCCCCACCACACAGAGATAGACAACTAAATCACTCTTGAAAACATGCCCATCCAACCTCTGTTTAAAGATCTCCTAAGAAAAAGACTCCACCTCCTTCTAGATAGTCCACTGTTAAACAGCTCTTACAATTAGTAAGTTCTTCCTAACGTTTAAGTGGAATCTCTTTTCTTATAATTTGAATCCACTGTAATGATATTAGATAATAGTATCTGTAATGATATCTGTAAACAAACAAGAGTACGGGGGGGGGCGGGCATTTGTGAGGGAACTGTACCCTATGAATTATATAGGGAACCTCTGAGGCATTTTAGGCCCTTCCCCCATAAATAGTTGAAAATTGGCAAAACAAAGTCCTTCTCCTCCTTCCCTTGCCTGCAAGGCTCTGTTGTACAGGAAGGCACTCTTGAACCCTCCTCCATCATAGAGAGTTGTCACAGTTGCTGCCAAGTTTCAGTGGGAACTGCAGCAATGGAAACTTTGGCAGTGGCTGCAGATTTTTGGCTTGAAAATATTTTGCCGTCTATTCTTCTGTTCTGATGTCCCTCCTTATAACATGAGAAATACAAGCAACAGAAGCTGGTAGTATTCAGAACATACTGTATAATGAAATTTGAATCATCCGTAACAGCAATGAACTTGCAGTGAACTTGTCTGGTATGTTTGGGAAAGTTGTGGCAGGGGGTTCCTACAGATTTGGAAATACAAGGAAATGGCCTTGTCATCTAAAGGCCAAGATCCTATCAGACACAGCATAATATAATTGTTCCACATGCAGAACTATGCTACATTTCTCCTCTCAACATCTCCTAGACTTGCTGTTTAGCTGCTGCACGCACACACACCCACACACACCCATATCCTTTCCATGGCTGGTGGAGTGCGGAATGGATTGGAGCAGCATCTGGGTATTTCTCTGTTGTCAGGCATAGAATAATTACATCATCCACTGAGATCCACCGGGCTACTCTGGGAGTCTCAGTGAATACAGACAGCCCTTCGCATTTGCAGGTCTGACTTTCACAGATTTGATTATTTGCAAGTTTACTCAACCCCTCACCAGCTGCTTCTTTCCAGGGGAACCGTCCCTTTCATTGGCTCCAATCAGGCCATGCAGCCCTTTAAAAATACTCCTCTCCTCCTCCTCCGGCCACTACCTGGCCAGCTAAGGGTGGCTCGCAACCCGGTTTCTCAACAACACAACCCTCTTCTGATTTTCCACATACCCAAGGAAAGAGATGGGCAAGAGAGAGGAAGCATAGGGCCACCATGCTGACCCACCCCCTTTCCCTTCCCTGACCTGGTTTTCCCAGTCCCCCCCACCATGGTTGGCCCCCTTCCCACAGACACACACACTCACTTTGATATTTGCGTTTTCCGACTTTTGTGAGGGTCCTGAGACCCTGACCCTAGCGAATGTGGAGAACCAACAGTAATGTAATTACTCCGGGTCTGGCTCTTGGGGTGCAGCCAGATGCTTCTCCAATCCCGACCACTCTCCATTAGCCACAGAATGACTGAGGAGGCTATGGTGGCTGCTTTGGTTGTTGTGGGGAACAAGAGAGAATACCAATCCTTGCGAGGTCCAGGAAGGAAGGAAGGAAGAAAGGAAGGGAGAAAGAGAGAGAGAGAGAAAGAGAGAGAGAGAGACTTAAGGTAGACTTGTGACTGTGTGGGTCACTAACGGAATGCTATCCCAAGACTCCTATGCTTTGTTACATTGTCCTTTAAAAATTAACATTTTAAATAAGTTATTCCTATATATTTTTCTTCCTCCTATCCAGGTCAACTCTCAGATAACACGGATCTGCCTTGGCGAATCATCAGAAATTGAAGAAGAATACAAGAAAGAAAAGTCACTAACTGAATGGGCAGGAGGAGGGGGAGGGGGTGGAGGAGCCACCTACATCTTTAGGGTAAGCTTTCATGTTTTTTTTCAGCCTCTTCATGGCAAACTTCCAACTAGTAGTAGCTGTGTAAGGGGCAGCTGGACACTGAAGCACTCATGGGGAGGCTGTTTTAAATAGGGCCTGGGGGAAAAATACTTTTTGGACTATAACTCCCAGAATTCCCAGCCAGAGTGGCTATGCTGTATGGGGGATTCTGGGGGTTGTGGTCTTACAAATAATTTTTCCCAGTTCTGTTTTTTTAAAAAAACTAAACAACTCAGGTTGGAGATGTAGTGTTTGTAATCAGATTATGAAACACAAACCTAATCAGTTGAGAGTCAAAGCACAAGGGCACACCAGGGGCTCACTTGCTGTATACAATTGTAGTACTATATTCCATGCTAACTGCCATGGCTACATCCTGCAGAATCCTGGGATTTGTAGTTCAGGGAAGGGGAATTAGAATTCACAGCCAGAGATTTCACTTGCCTCAGCGAACTACAAGTCCTAGGCCCTTTCCGCAGCTTAACTTTTTGCAGAGCTGGGGTGTGGGGAATCGCATGAGCAGCCTCTTGCGAGAGGCTCTCGCATCCCCGTTGCTTCAGCTCCACAGCTGCTGCCTGCTCGCGAGCAGGTAGCGTGAGAGCCCCTCCTCTTCCTTCCACAGCGCACCCTGGGATTTTCCCAGGCTGCACTGGGGCAGGAAGTGTTAGCGCCACGGCTCCAGAGCTCCACACGCACAGTAAATGCGTGATGCACGATCGTGCACCATTTTCAGCTCAAAGCCAAAAATGAAATAGTGCACGACTGGTGCCTTCCAGCCCCTGGAGCGTCGCACGATTACAAGTGCATCGTGTGGACCGCACCTCACAATCGCGCGACGCTCCACGGGCCCTTTCGCATGGCAAATGCCATGCAAAAAGGGCCCTAGAATTCCATAGAATGTTGCCATGACAGTTAAAATAGTGCCGTAATTGTGTAGTGTGAATGGGCCATAGGCATGGTTAATATCAGTGCTGATGTGAAGCCTCCCCATGCAATCTGGCTGACCCACATGGTAAACATATTAAAAACATCACATGGTAACATCATCCTCTGATTGAGCCCTTTTACACTACACAATTATAGTGCTATGATTCCACTTTAACTGCCATGGAATCACATAATTACAATTAGTAAGGCACTAGAGCTCTCTGGCTAAACATTCTAAATCTTCTTATGTGCCTTCAAGTCATTTCTGATTTATGGTAACCCTAAGGCAAATCTATCATGGGGTTTTCTGGGGGCTGAGAGTGTGTGACATGCTCAAGATTACCGAGCGGGTTTCCATGGCCAAGCAGGAATCAAACCCTGCTCTTCATGGTCAGAGTCCAATGCTCAAACCACTACACCATGCGGGATCTCATACATTCTGAATACCCCTCCTAAAGCTGCAAATCCCAGAGGATGTTGCCATGGCAGTTAAAGTGGAATCACAGCACTATAATTTTGTAGTGTGAAATGTTCTGCAGTTTCAGGTTGGAGCCATATAGGCAGTATATGAACTGGTAATATAAATAAATGTTTTTTAGTAACCTGCCCTTGAGGGTTTCTAAACTTTTGAGTCCACCCTTTGCACTCCTGTCTCTTTTCCTCCCTGGCATCTTTTGCAATGAGGTTTGGAGATTGTTGTTTTTAATGGCAAGAGCCTGGGATCTACCTGAGAAGCCTATATTGACTGCATTTCCTTTTCATTTTCACTGTTTCCCCCGAAGATCCTAGGAATCATAGTTAAGAGAACATTTTGAGAATTCTTAATTGCATACTCCCGTACCTCCCATGCAACTACAGTTCCCTGCGTTCCTTAGACAGAGAAACTACTTTAAAACAGTTTATATCAAGAACATAGTCCTGACTGTAATCCTCTCTGAACTGTAGTTCACCTGTCTTATCTGCTTTGCAAAAATGTAGGGTGTTTCTGGATAAAGAATATATCATACTATCACCCTCCCTGTTAACAGAATTTTATGTACAAGGGCTGGAGACCAGACTTTTTCTTGTTTCTTTTTAAGCCCTCTTTATTTTCTTGCTGCTTCTTCTAGCTTTTCTTTTTCCACAAAAAGATCTGTTAAGGAGGAAAAGACAAAATAGCTGGAAAAGATATTTTTAAATGCTTCTGGGCAAGGCTTTTGTCATGCTGTCTCCCTGCATCATTCACAGAATTTTACCAGTGATCTCTACAATCATCTGTCAAGGATGAAAACATCTGTCAAGGGTGAAAAGATGGAATAGCTGCACATTAACTTTTAATTGGTAGTACTAGGAGCTATCTGCCTCAGAGCACTCTAGTAGGAACGGGTTCCAAAGTAATTCTGTTGCATTAAGAAGTATTCAGTTATTGTGTGATTTAGCAGCCAAGAAAGCCAATGGAATTCTCAGCTGCATCAATAGGAGTATGGTGCCTAGATCGAGGGAGGTACTGGTACCACTCTACTCTGCTTTGGTTAGACCTCATCTTGAATACTGTGTCCAGTTCTGGGCACCCCAATTCAAGAAGGACATGGTCAAGCTGGAGCAGGTCCAGAGGAGGGCAACCAAATGGTGAGGGGCCTAGAAGCCAAGCTCTATGAGGATAGACTTAGAGAGCTGGGTATGTTCAGTCTGCAGAAGAGAAGGTTAAGAGGGGACATGATAGTATGTTTAAATATTTGAAGGGATGCCATGTAGAGGAGGGAGAGGGCTTGTTTTCTGCCGCTCCAGAGACCAGGACAAGGAGCAATGGATTCAAGCTGCAGGAAAGGAGATTCCACCTGAACCTCAGGAAGAACTTCCTGACAGTCAGGGCTGTCCGGCAGTGGAATATGCTGCCTCGGAGCGTAGTGGAGTCTCCTTCCTTGGAGGTTTTTAAGCAGAGGCTGAATAGCCATCTGTCGGGAGTGCTTTGAGGGTATTCCTGCATGGCAGGGGGTTGGACTGGATGGCCCGTGTGGTCCCTTCCAACTCTACATTTCTATGATTCTATGATTGTGTGCTCACATAACTTCCTTATTTAAACACATACACTAGGATCGAATGCCATCAGGACTGTGCCTTTCTCCACAATACAGTGCCATTGAATATATTTTGCGGTGTGTTTTTTTTAAAAAAATCTTTGTTTTGCTGCACACACACACATACATGAGCATTGAGCTAGAGATCCTAGGATTACCTGGAAAGAGGTGATGAATCCCAGTCTATAATGTAGCTATGTCACAAAGAAAATGAAAAATGCTAACCAATGAGATTTAATAGTATCTTGCACATGCTAGAACAGAGGTGGTAGACCTGTGGTCTTCCAGGTGTTTGTAGGTTTTTCTAACTTGCCTATATATTTTGTTTGTTTTATAGCCTTATTTCCTCCCAATATGGGGCGTAAGGCAGCTCAGTATTATTCAGTCTACCTCCCATCAACTTAGTATGGCCAGTGGCCAGGGATGATGGGAATTACAGTCCAGCATGCGGTAGGTCACCTTTCTGCATTCTGTAGTTGATTCCATACCCATGTTTGTTGCCATCACCTATCAGAGTTGGATTCATATAGAAGATTTCTTAGGACTTTCTGTATGGCATGGCTATAGGAGGAGAGCATTTCCCAGTCGTTCATACAGAACTGCAGTCTAGTTTTGACCCTGCAGTGATTCTTTAATGCACTGTGTTTATGTTTGTGTGTTTTCTCAAGCAGAAGAAGGATGGAGGTTTTGAACCTTTGCTCATTGCAGCAGGAGGTGGAGGGAAGGCTTACATGAAATACCAGGATGGCTCCCTTGACGACGTGTTTTTGGAACAATATGTGAACAGCACAGCAGTACCTGGAGTCAATGGGAGAACTGGGGCAGCAGGTGAGATTCTATAGGTGATAATATATATTATGCATAGCAGCTGCACAAACAACACCTGCAGATTTTTGAAACAAGTCTCTCTGAGATCATGTATATTTTGGATAGCTGTCAATATGAGAAGGAGGTGGTAAAAACTTAAATTTAGAGTCAGTTTCACCCATGAGATCTTGGGACACAGAAAGAAGAGTGTTGTCTACAAAAATTAGGAAACTGAGTCAGATGTAAACAATAATAAGATCATCTTTGTAAAAGGGAGAAACTAATAGAAAAAATGCATAGATCATGGGATATAATCCAACATTAACAATGTAATCTAGTGACAAGAGAGAGAAAGCTAAATAGACAATCTGTCTTCAAAAGGAAAACCATCTCAGAATTCTCACTCTAAACACAATTTTGGAAACAATGAACTGCAGTCAATTTTATCTGCTACATCAAGTCTCTGAAGGTTATAGAAATCCTGTTTCATAATTGCTTTTAAAAAAAAAACAAAAGAAAAGCTTTTTTATATATATTAAGAATTTTTCTTTTGTGCATCACTTGGAGGATACTTGTGGGCTGAAAAGTGATAAATGAATACTTGTAATAAATAAGAAATAATTACTGTTGTTTTCTTCAAAAAACTGTGGTGATTCTTTTGCTTGCAAAACATGCATGATTCCATCAATGTTTGCCTGCCTACCATGACCGTGAAAGAAAGACGCAATTTCACCTGGATGGACACTTACCTCTATATGTGGAAAACATGGAGTTCCTCCCTCTGGTGACTCTTTCTGCCTTGCGTTCAATTTGTACAGGTGGAGGTGGAGGTTGGGATGACATCACCCAGTTTCCTTGGGCTGGGAAGTCACTTCTGGAGGGTGGAGAAGGCGGTGAGGCTTGCCAGCAAGCATTAGCAAAACTTCAGTGGGCCACCTCAGGTGGTTTTGGTGGTGGAGGAGGAGCTTGCACATCTGGAGGTGGAGGTGGAGGCTACAAAGGTATCTTTGTGTTTTAATTTTTTTATTGATTATGAAGAAAAAAAACAACAAAAAAGAAAAACACCATGTGATACACATAACAGTGAAAAAAGAAAATTTCAACAAACCAAACTTACATTGTTATTTCTCTCCAATTCCATTACAATCATATACTTATTCAGCATATTCTATATCATACTGCTCATATACTTTTGTTACCTATATCTAGATCTCATTCTCATTATACTCATTATTATTATAATAATTTCATTCTTAACTCTATACTTTTCCATTACATTTAATCTATCACTGTTACTAAATATGATCTTATTACTAAACATATCAAACTATTTCTAAAAGTAAACCTGTCCCCGAGAGCCAATTATGTTTCAGTCTACTCCACCTTCCAGAATTGTAATTCTTCTTGTGGCGGTATGACACCTTCCTCTTTTATTAAGCCTTTTCCACAAATATCTTCCATATTGCTTCGAAATCATTCCCTTTCATTATTCCTTTTTTGGCCTTAATTCGACATGTTAACTTATCATTAATTGCAATATCCCACACTTCTTTATACCAATCCTCTATTTGAAAATCTCCATGAATTTTCCATTTTCTTGATATAATTAACCTTGCTGCAGCTAATAAGTTTGTAATTAAATCCTTCATTGCCTGGGTACAATTAACCTTACCAAATATGGATAATAATGCTATACCTGGACATATTTGTAAATCAGTTTTAGTTATCTCTTTTATCTTTTTAAACACCCTGTTACTCCAGTGGAAAAACCCTATCCCGGGTCTACAATTTTGATATTAAAATATGATTCAATGTGCCTGAGAGGTCACCCGGATGAGCATGTAGGCAGGCATGGTCAAATGACTGAAAACCAGGTCAGGCCAGTAAAATCCCCAGTCATGCAGCCCCAGGAGACCTCAAGCTGTGCAAACCCACAGTAGACAAAGGGTCTTCAGCCCCTGAGAAGCCGACTTGAGGGGATTAGCGTGTTTGCCCCAAGTTGAGCAAATATCCTATCAGGCGAGGACCATTTACATGAAGCCACACCACCACCAAATGCAGCTGAAAATCCTGAGACTTGGGCAACACCTTGTAATCTCATCATGCAAAGGAAGTTACCATTGTGGAGCTTCTTTCTCATTGCAACACCCATTGTTCTCCCCGGGAAAGGATTAGCCCTCCAGGTACTTTTCCCCCTACAAATAGTCCCAGTTTTTGAGTGGTTCTTTGGATCACTCCCGGTCACCCCAGCTGACCGTTTCTCTGTCTGTTGAGTAATCCCCTCAGCCTTCTCTGTGCTGAGCCCCACTTCTCTGCTGTTTTTCCTGGACCAAGGACTTCAAGAAAAGGTATAGTATTACTCCAGCTCCAACCCCTTCAATATTCCCCTATCCAGTTTCCTCTCTTTTACTTCTTAATAGGTCTTGAGTGAGTGTGTGAGTGATTGCGTTGCTGCGTGCAACTTTCATGTATAAAATCTTTTATTGGACATTCTTGTTTGGTTTTTGGCTTGTCCTGACCCGTAAAAACTGGGTAAAAGACCCTGTTAGGTTACTCTGCCTCTTGCATTGCTATTGCTTGTGCTCTGACTACTTTCCATTCCCCATCACGTGGAGCACATTGAGGTGTCCCCCCAGGGACCCCAGAAATCAGGGTAACAACCCTTTGCCAAAATTTCTGTATACCTTCACAAAGGTATCTTTTCATAACAGACTATAACATTATTACATTTCCTCCAAATCTTATTGCAGTAGCCGATGGTAGTAACACAAGTTCATAAGCGACCAATAGAGGAAAGAAATTGATAATGTTATATCAAGAAGGTGTGATGCAAAATAATATCCATATCTACAATCATAATTATCATCATTACTGCTATCCCCAAAACACTGCATACCTCCAGTCTCTTTTCTGTTTCTAATAAACAGGAAAATAGGATATTCTGAACAGTGCACAGTCACTTGAGAAAGTAAAAACTGAGAATATGGCAATGAATTTCACTATACTGACTATCATTTTTTGCTGGTGAGCCTTTGCCATGGGAACAGGGACTGTGTAATTAGAATAGAGCCCTATTTTTAGAGCAGATAAATCACAGTCCTACATTTCCAGCTGACTGTAGAAGAGCAGTGCCTTGACACTAGTAAAAGACCTATTGGAAAAGACTAGTAATATGATCTCCCTATGAAATACTTCTGTTAATTAAAATAAATTAGCTACACTGGTTTGCCGGTATGTTTTTAGTCCTAGTTTAAAATGTTACATTTAAAGTCCCTAATGGTTTGAGAATGGATCATTTGAAGGACTTCCTTCACCGATACAAATCTGTTGATCTATTAGGTTGACAGGCACAAGAGAGGGGCCTTTTCTGTGCTGGCCTCATCATTATGAAATACCCTAAACTTGGCTGTTCTTAAATGATGCTTAACAACATACTTGTTCTAGGTTGTTTGTTTGTTTTGTTTATTTCATTTATTTATTATTCATTCATATGCCACCTGTCCTCATACAAGCTCAGGGCAACAATCTACAGAACACACATTTAAAATTACAAACTACAAAGATCTAAAGATCTACTTGTGTGGACATCCAAATGCTTTTGGACTGTCATTTCTCATCAGTCCTACTCAGATAGCCAATGGTGAAGAATGCTTGGAGTTGCATGCTAACATCTGAAGGGCTGCAAAATTTCCATCTGGATTGAAAACAGAAAATTATGATTGTCTACTAAATTTTGGAAAAAAAAAAGCAATAAAACCAAAACACAATAAAAGACAAATCAAATACATGCACACTCTTTGAAATCTTGTACAAATAGGTATATTTTTAACTGACGCTCAAAAGACAAGAGGCAAATCCTGAATGCCAGATTGATCAATAATGTGAGAGGTGATCCTTTACATATGCAGAATAAGCCCATCTATGTGATTTTAAAAGTTCTGTTTTGGTAATTAATTATATTTTATATCTTATTGTTTCAACTTCCTAATCTGCAAGCCAGCTTGGGAGATGCTTTGCTTTGTAAAGTATAATAGAAGTATTTTTAAATAAATAATTCATAGGTGGGCAGAATATGGCTGTTTTGTGGCCACTGGGACCCCACCCCCAGTCAATTAAAAAAATAAAAAATGCTTCAAAAAGCCCCAAAATGATCTGTAGGGAGTATATAGGGCATTTCCACATGTTTGGAGTCCCTCTGAACCACCAAGGAGTCAAAACAAATTTTCTGAATTTTTTTCAAAAACTTTTTTTTTTTCTCTCAAAATGTCCTGAAATTCATTCTAGGGACCCAGGTAGGCTTATATCAACTCTTTATGTCCCATAGAAGGTCTTTGAGGGGCAAAAAAAGGTGATTATTTGCAAGAGCAGGTGCAACCCTCCAAGGTCTCCAGGAGGTCTAATGCAGCCCCCTAGCCTTGTATAGTTGTTCATCCCTGAAATAAATAAAAGTGTTGAGAGAAATTGGTAATATAGAAAATTCACTGGACTGCCATAGTTCTCCTTGGAAACATTTGAAACTGTGATTCTTTTTTCTTCACCTAGGTGGTCATACTTCTGAAACAGATGACATCACAGCTGACGGGCAGCATGGTGTTTCCTTTGTCAATCCAGTTGGAGAGGTCTTCTTGAGTCCCCTGGCAGGTGATCATATAGCCCCACTCTGCATTTCAGAATTGTAGTTCGCTTTATGCATGCACCTTATGGTTTTCTGTTTGTTTGGTTGATTGGTTCACTTACACGAGCATAAGAAGGGTTGAAGATGGTAAGAGTGTTACTTCAACACCCAAAAGTTACACAAGAACTCCTGCAGTCTCTACCATCACTTTAATTGGAACAATCAGAATAAAGACATGTGAGGAATTACTGCATAAAACTGTACCCACTGACTTAGTACATTGCCTCTTAACCTTCTCTTCTGCAGACTAAACATACCCAGCTCCTTAAGCCACTCCTCATAGGGCATGGCTTCCAGACCCTACACCGTTTTGGTCGCCCTCCTCTGGACAGGTTCCAGCTTGTCAATATCCTTCTTGAAATGAGGTGCCCAGAACTGGACACAGTATTCCAGATGAGGTCTGACCAAAGCAGAATAGAGTGGTACTATTACTTTCCTCCATCTGGACACCATACTCCTATTGATGCAACCAAGAATTGTGTTGGCTTTCTTGACTGCTGCATCACACTGCTGACTCATGTTCAGCTTGTGGTCTACTAAGACTCCTAGATCCCTTTCACACATACTGTTGTCCAGCCTGGTGTCTCCCATCCTATATTTGTGCATTTCATTTTTTCTGCTTAGGTGTAGGACCTTACATTGCTTTCTGTTGAAATTCATTTTGTTAGCCTTGGCCCAGCTCTCCAATCTGTCAAGGTCATTTTGAATTTTGACCCTGTCCTCTGGGGTATTAGCAACCCCTTTCAATCTTGAAGCGTCACAAGACTACTCTTCCTCTTTGTTTTAAATGGAAAGCACAGGATATATAATTTGCCTGACACTCAAGTGCTGCCTAGTGACGTTGCTTTCTGCAAGGAGTCCGTAATATGTGTAGTGTAACAAATGAAGTGACCCCAATGGCTATATGCACTCTTTTCTTCACAAATGTTTATCACTGCTATAGCCAGTTAAGATACTTATGATCTTGATAGGAGAAAAGGGAGTGATAAGAGGATATTAGAGAGAAAATATTCACTTTTTAGTTGTTCACAATTCAGTAATTTCCTTCTTTTTCCTTTAATATCTGTTCCTCATTAGCAGATTTCAACTGTACCTTTATATGTAAGATGTGACTATAAACACCATTTCTTTCTCATGCAGTTATGGAGAGTCATGGGGAGGTGGTCATTGAAGTCTATGTGAATTGCAGCCATTGCCAGTCAGGTGTCTGCAAACAGAGTCCTGATACCCACTTGCCAATCTGTATTTGTATTGGTGAGGCTGTCTTGGCCAGTGACAATGTGTCATGCACAGGTAAAATGGGGGAAATTCTCACAAAATAAAATGTTTGGGTTCTTGTTTTTTCCAGGCTTTACCAGTAACCAGTAAAAGAAATGAGCATTTTTACATTCCAAAATTAAATCATGCATCACACCCTTTTGATATAACGTTATCAATTTGATATTGCCATATTCTCAGTTTTGACTTTCTCAAGTGACTGTGCACTGTTAAGAATATCTTATTTTCCTGTTTATTAGAAACAGAAAAGAGACTGGAGGTATACACTGGGGTTGAAATTTGGAGTTCGTGACCCCTCAGGAACCTTTGCAGGAAGAAAAATAGCACCCAGAGCATTCCAGCAACCTTGTAGGAACCTTTTTTTTTCTCAGTACAATAAAAACTGTGCACTTTATGAACTGCACAGCTTTCCAAGAAGAAAAAGCCTTACATTGCTATTTGCCATATATGGGATTGTGAAAAATGCACAAAATAAAAAAAAACTATATAAATGGAGAGCTATATACAGTCAGCCTCCACATTTGCGGGTTTCACTTTTGCGGATTTGATTACTTACGGATTATTTGCTGTCACCTCTGCTGTCTCCTTATGCCATTTTTAACAGGGGCTGCAAGCTTCATGAGACTGAGAAACTGCAAACCAGGCTTGTAAGTCCCTATTAAAAATGGTGTGGGGCAGCAGTGGAGGTGGGAGTAAGCCCCACCAGGCACCCATTTCTGCTTTGTGAAGGAACCCAGATGCCTCAAAGGAACCCAGGGTGGATTGAATATGGTGATCATGCTTTTTTTGTGTGCTAAATGTGGTTTGGGAGGGCCTAGAGTAATTCACATTTTTTCCACTTTCACAGGGGTCCTGTGCCCCTAACTCTAGCAAATGTGGAGGGACGACTGTATTAAAGTGTTGTCTCTGCATGTGTATGTGCTGTTTGTCTGTCTGCTGTGTGGACAACGCACTGCTTCTTACCCTTTCAGAATTGTAGTTCCCATTCCCATTTTAAAGTTGTGCAATGTTTAAAGTTAGGCAGCATTTAAAGCTGCACAACGTTTTTTTCCTCTGTCTTTTTGAAAGCTCCATACTTTTGGAAGCTGCACATGATTCTGTTTTGTGCTTTGTTTCTACAGCTTCAAGGAGATAAACCTTTCAAAGTGGAACAATATTTAAAGCCATGCAACACTTAAAAGTTGTGAAACTTTAAAGTTGTGGAACAATGAAAGCTGTACAACATTCCATTTTGTGTTTTTATCTCCATCATTTGGGAAAGCTCAGTAGCTTTTGAAGCTGCACATCATTTGACTTTGTATCCCCATCCCACTACTCTCCATCTTTTAGGAGAAACACCATTTTTAAAGCTGAGCAACATTTGAAGTTCTGCGACATTTTAAGTTGTCTGACATTCTATTTTGTGCCCCCCCTTTTATTTTGGAAAGCTCTGCAGCTTTCATGGGAATGCCGTGCAGCTTTCTCAAAACTATGCTGTTTTGGGGAAAGCTCTGTAGCTTTCTTCAGTAAGTTGTTCAATTTCCAATCGTTGCAGGAAAAAAGTTCTTGAGTGTCCTTACATTACAGGAAGAAAAAGCGATTGCTTTTTCTCAACATCTCATGGGAATGGGAAAATCTAGAATTCTCTTCTCTATTTTGAAGGAAATTGGAATTAGGAATCTCTGATCACCCTCATCAACCCACAATTCCCAGGATTCTAGAATGGTTACTGAAGTTATCTTCCAATTGGTCTAAAGAAGTGAGAGATCTTGTGATATAGCTCCTTGTGTATTGACAGGTTTCTCCAGTTGTTGTCAGATCCATATCTCCTTGTTCCATGTTTTTTTGGAGCTATTTGTAGTCATTTAAAAAAAACTGACCTATGGTTCTTACAAAGGTTTTTTTTTAAAAAAAAAACAGACATTGGTTTGCTGAGGTAGTCCTATGATTTGAAGGGCAATTTAAAAAATGTTTTTAGGGTCACAATGCAAGTGCTCTTTCACTAATGTACTTTAATACTAAGGAAGGGAAGGGAAGGGAAGATATTAATTCAATATGTCTCAAAATTAAAAGCCCTGGTAAGAGTACGAATAAAGTGTTAGAACTTGTTCTGGGAATGGCCAGGAAATAGTCTGGGAAAACAGAGATATTGTTTGATTGGATGTTTTAAAACAAAAAACAAAAACTATAGGAACAAATGCAAAAACATTCTGATAACATTTCCCCATCTAGAGAAGCCCTTTGACAGCAGATTTCTACTGCCAAAAGGCTACAGTCAAAAGACTGTAGAAATCTATAGCCAGAAGAAATTTACTATCAGCCTGTTATATTTGACTGGATATCACCTATGGTACTCCACCACCTGATGACTGTTTTTTTCTGATTTTTATGTTATTCCAATTTGATATCCACATGCCTAGAAATCTGGAAACTCATCCACAACATTTCAGCAGCCCAATTTGAGATACCAACAAGCCGTATGAAATCAGAGTCCCATATTCTACACTACACCATTTGTTTGCCAAAAAGTCCTTTTTTTTTTTGCATTGTGTCTTAAAGGAGCATCATGTCACAAAGAACCTCCTGCTTCTGTTTCATAACTGATATGTGGTCTAAAAAAACATCAAGGACTAATGGTGGCATTTTTTTTATCAACCTATTACTTTTTATAGTTATGTGTATTTCCTAGTGGTTGAAAACTATTTTAAAAATATTACTACAAAACACAAAGACATAATTCCTTCATGTGACTAAAAACCAGAGCAGCTAAAGGTAGCCACCCTATTCAAAGGTGGTAAATGAATCTGAAAACAAACACCAGGGGAAGTCTGTCTGTATCTTGTTCTGCTTACGAACTTTGCAGGATTCTGCAGCTGGCCATTTTAGAAACAAAGTGTTAGGTGAGATAAAGCTGTGCTCTGATCAAATTTAGGCAGCTCTGTTCATCAGAAGCACTGCATAGTGGCTGTGTAGAAATGCTGATATATATATGTCTTACCTTTATTTTCTGAACAGTCCTCCGCGGACCCGTCTTAGAGGGACACTTGCCTCTCCCCCTTCTCCTGGCTTTGATTGCTGTTGTAGTGGTGCTTGGAATGGCTCTCACTTGTGGTAGCCTATCATTTGGTAAGAAGTACTCATTGTATTTCACACAACTGCTTATCTCATACGTTCACATTTGTGGCTCTCTTATCTCTTGCAAGATTGTTGAAGATTAATAATAGATTCAAAAGTAAAGCTACAAAGTATTTGAAATACAGTGGGTTGGACCTAGGCTAGTGCTCAGCAGAGTTCCTCTGGACAAAGGGAGTGGTAGGACCATTTCTGCTGATTCCTCCTTCCCCCTGCCATTCCTAAAAAAATTGCTCCCTTGTTTGGGGAAAATTCTCCAAACTAGGGGTATAAATTTCCCTGGTTTGATTTCACAGTTGAGAATGGAAAATGCAAAACTCTCCCTCGACTTGATAAGATTATGAGCTTTTTAATGCATTTTATTGGGGGGGTTTTGCATTATGGAACTCGTATATGAAAATGTTGTTGACACAAAAAAATTAAAAAACCCCACCTGGCCAAGATCCTGCATTGGATCTTGAATCTTGGTCTGGGTACTGCACAGGTACATTTACATAGCTGTGTCTCAAGATGGTGCCTTCCAAACCCATCTTGTAAGCAGTGTAGCCCTCCAATGCTACCATTTCTGAGAGAGCAGAGGGGATAAGGGGGGGGGGGTGCACCCAGTTGTATTCCTGTAGCTGAACATGCTGAAAGGACATATCTGCAGGGACATCTTGAGGACCCTCCAGCATTCATGGGAGATTCCTGTTGCAGCATGTCCAGCTACAGGAAAATAGCTGGCTGTATCCCTATTGATCTCCCTGTGCTGTCCAACAACACAGGAATGGTCGTGTTGGGGGCTGTGCTGCTTACAAGGTAGGTTGAGGGGAATGTTGATCATTTGATGGTCAGAACAGAAATCCAGCTTCCGTTACAACTCAAAAAGTAAGTTACAATGATGAAAGTCTTAAGTTGGGCGATCATAGCTCACCAATAGGATGCCAGTGATTGTATTCTGGGTAAAAAAAACTCCATAGTTTTCACAAGTTCCAGTGGGTTTGCATTTGTAGAAATAAACCAAAAAGTGTGTAGAATAAATCAATATATGAATGAAATTTTCACAAAAAGTCCAGAAATGTTTTAAAAAATCATTAAAAAAATTCAAAAAAAAATCTGAAGGCATGTCAAAACTCCTCATCAAAGCTGAGAAAATCTGTGAATATTCTTTCCTTAGCATGGTAGCATGGAAGATGACATGAGAAAGGAGAGATCCACGAACACCACCACCCTGTCTCCTTGTCCCTGCAGGGTACTTACACTGGATACAGGTTTCTTCTAGAAACAAAAGGAGCCCTTCTGTTTGTGGAAGGCATCTCTGGGTCAAGCCACAGAACTGTAAAATAATAACCTAGAGTCATCAAAAGAAGAAAGAGCAGTTTAACATCATAGTGAACCATAGCATTGTTGTAGGGTTAATAAAAATAACAATAATCCTGACTTCATAAAGTGTTCAGAAAAAATACTGAGCCAGAGAATGTAAGCAGAGGCTCACATTCTAAAACATATGGTTCAAAAGTAAAAGGAGAATGGAGAGTAGGGACATTTCCGCACTACACTGTTAGAGTGGTATTATTCCGCTTTTAACATCCTGTGGAATTCTGGGCTTTGTAGTTTACTGAGGCCAAAGAGCTCTCTGGTTGAGAATTCAAAAGGCCCTCCCTAAACTGCAAACCCCAGGATTCCATAGGATCTTGAAAGTGGAATAATAGCACTATAACAGTGTAGTGCAGAAATGACCTAGGTTAATTGAACACATTCAGGTGTGTTGAGCTATATACAATTTATTAGTGTGAAGATGAACTTTGTAAATTGCTTAGCATTATTTCTTGACTGAGTGAGTTGAAAACTTTCAGTGAATTGAGTTGACACGTTGTTCTTGTCTGTAGCAGAAAAGTCACTTTAAAAGATCTGTGTTTTTTAGCAACTTGCCTATACAGTAGTAGAAAGAATCAAGACTGTTTTGGCAGGAGAGTACAATGCCTAAGGAAGACAAAACATATAAATCGTGAAACATTAGAGCCAGGATTTGCATTCCATAGACAGAAGGGCTTTGTTCTCATTTGGTGCCTGTACTTGATCTTCACGTTATCCCCACATACCACAGCTTTCTCCCCTCAATATTTGGGTTCCCCCAGTCCTACATGTAGCTTTTTCAGAGAGCTCTAGAAACTGCCATGGAGAATGCAGTCCACTTCTGCCAGTCATGTTGCACATGCCTGGATCCAACCTGGTGCTTTGGGCATCCTCAATTATGTATTTGACTCCTGAAAAGCGGTCATAAATTCCAGAGAACATCCAGACTGAACATTATAGCAGAAAGGAGAATACCTTAAAGCTTGGCTGGATTGTGTGGTTTTATATTTTTGCATTTTTTTTGTACCTCAAGTGTTTTCTATAAAATTTCCAAAGCCCTTACAAAATCATAGCTTGCTTCAAATTTTTAAAGAAAATTTTGCAAGAGTCCCTACTCTCTCCTAACCATATTAGGTCTCTACCTCAGTCAGTTTCTGAGGTAGACTACCTGAGACAATCTGCAGTGCCTTGATGTATTACATGAGCCAGCCTCACAATCCTATTATTCTGTTAAAATATCATAATAAAACTAGTCAAACTATTATATTAAAACATCACAGTAAAACTAGTGAAATTAACCTTTAAAAACTGGATTTTAATAATTAAAATGAGGTTGAGGTGGAATGATGGGCTCATCCAGCATGGGAAAAAGAAGTCCCTAAAATATCAAGAGTTTCCAGCTCGTTTTGTTTTAATTCTTTCTCGTTCTCTTTGTTTTGATTCATATTCCTAGGTTTGCATCCAAATTTTTTCTTGAACTATCCTGATTTCCCTCACTCCCTCCTCTCTTGTGTTCTCCCCCCCCACTGATCACATGTCACATCTAGACTCATGTACAACATTTCAGAAATTGATTTTCAGCCATTTCCACTGAGTCTTCTTTATTATTATTCAGGAGTAATAGTCAAAGGGCTAAAGTGCTCTGGCAATAGTATGCTAGTTAAACATTACCATCTTTTGCTGTGGTACAAATATTCCTCTTTCTCTTACTTGATCTCTGTTGAATCTATGCCTGGAAACAACATTACAAATCTTCAAATGCAAATGTTGGGAGTTCCAAGGAAATACTGAAGGATAAAGAAACATTATGTGGTCTCCAAAGTAAAATTGGTTTATGCAGGAACAAAACCTGGGGGTTTCAGGTTCTTTTTGTTGTCTAGAGGGGCTCTTTGCAGTTGTTACTATGTCCTCTGTTCTGCATTGCCTAATTTCTCCTCTTTCTCTCCAGATGTTGGTTATGCCCCTCCCTTATTTCTGTACTCTTCTTTTTCAGTTTATCATCGTAAGAAACAGCAGTTGGAGGGGGCCAGAGCCCGACTACAAAGTCCAGAATATAATCTGAGCAAAATCCGGACTTCCACAATCATGACAGATTATAATCCCAACTACAGTTTTGCAGGAAAGGCAGCCACACTCAGTGAACTTAAAGAGATCCCACGGAAGAATATCTCCCTTCTCCAGTAAGGCGGAGCATTTTTGGCTGATTTAGGAGGGTGGGAGCATACTCTTTGGGTCAGCAGAGAATAGCAACATTATTTTGATTCTTGTGATTCTGATGTCACTGTGCTTACCCAATGACCTAGATTTTTACCCTTACTGTATACCACATACGGTACTTTGATTAGTAACAAGCTATTATGTCATTGGACTCAGTTATGCCTTAAATTAAGAGCATTCATTTAGTCTGAATACATCTTTTCATTGCCCATATTATTTAAGGCTGTCTCTGAAGAATTCAGGCTTGATATCTTTTTTTCTTTTTTTTTTGATGTTAGCTGAAGGAGAACGTTCGGGACACACGAGGTACATAGGAATAAAAATGTCTAGGCCTAGTATAGTAAACATAGCAAGGTAATCTCCATGCAAGCCTCCCTAGGAATAAAATGGTATTTGCCTGGCATGAAAAAGATGCAGATAAGCATCTCTAGGGAGATAATTCTGTAAGCAGGATGCCACCAGTAAAAAGGCGCTGTCTCTCATTGCCATTCTCTCATTTCTGACAATGGGAAGACCCAAAGAGAGTTGCTGGATGAAGATCTCAGCACATAAGCGAGTAGGAGTAGGGGCAGAGGCAGGCAGTTCTTCAAGTACATTCCATTAGACAAATGGCTACAGGCAGGAAGATTCTGAACGCAGGGAGGAACTAGAAATTTTAATAAGCCATTGGCATAGTTTATTGGCGCTATAAGTTTTTGCAAAGAGGGAGAACACTCCAGCAGTTTTTGCCCAAATCTCATTGTGTCTAAGTAGAAATTCCAGTGGATTTTTAAGTAGCTTGTGTGTAGATTACGGTATTCATGCCAAGGAAAAGAAAACTACTTAATTTGTTCTTTGCAGCTACAGAAAGTAAAATCTTGCCCATTTTAAAGCTCAGAGACTCATTGTGACAAAGTTGCTTTGGGAGTCAGCTATTTGGAATGCAAGTGCAACTTGATGGTGGGTTGCTAGGCAAAAGGGGTGGTACCTTGAGAGTGAAACCAAGCACAATAGCGTGCGTGGGAGGGGCTTAAACAACTGTTTAAACCGTTGATGAAAAGACACAGAGAACTGGTGTCTGAGGCTAGTAGTTATTGGCATAGAATGTCAGAATTTGAACTGGTTAATGGTACAACACTGTACTTTATATGAGATTTAACAAGATACTTTATTTCTAATGTTACTACAATAAAAGATATAGTTTGTTATAGCTATTGAGTTGGCCTAAATTGTCTGAAGTCACTGATAACGAAGAAGAATATGTTACCATGAATTGCTTCTGAGGGAACACTTAAGACCCAAGCCCTTTGACACAAAGTTGTCTAAGTGATGGTGTCACAGCATCTTATTAGGTTGGAACTGAAAAATTGAAAAACCTGTCACACTCATCTTCAAATGCAAAACAGCAGATCTTGTATAGGGAGTTCCCAGGTCCATGGCTGATAAAATTGTTCATAGAATCATGGAGTTGGAAGAGACCCCAGGGGCCATCCAGTCCAACCCCCTACCATGCAGGAACACCCATCAAAGCACTCCCGACAGATGGCCATCCAGCCTCTGCTTAAAAACCTCCAAAGAAGGAGACTCCACCACACTCCGAGGCAGCATATTCCACTGCCGGACAGCCCTGACCGTCAGGAAGTTCTTCCTGAGGTTCAGGTGGAATCTCCTTTCCTGCAGCTTGAATCCATTGCTCCTTGTCCTGGTCTCTGGAGCGGCAGAAAACAAGCCCTCTCCCTCCTCTACATGGCATCCCTTCAAATATTTAAACATAGCTATCACATCCCCTCTTAACCTTCTCTTCTGCAGACTGAACATACCCAACTCCCTAAGGCGTTCTTCATAGGGCATGGCTTCCAGACCCTTCACCATTTTGGTCGCCCTCCTCTGGACACGTTCCAGCTTGTCGACATCCTTCTTGAATTGAGGTGCCCAGAACTGGACACAGTATTCCAAGTGAGGCCTAACCAATGCAGAATAGAGCGGTACCATTACCTCCCTCGATCTAGACACCATACTCCTACTGATGCAACCAAGAATCGCATTGGCTTTCTTGGCTGCCACGTCACACTGCTGACTCATGTTCAGCTTGTGATCTACCAAGACTCCTAGATCCTTTTCACACGTACTGCTGTCCAGCCACACGTCCCCCATCCTATACTTGTGACTTTCATTTTCTCTGCCCAAGTGCAGGACCCTACATTTCTCTCTGTTGAAATTTATTTTGTTAGCGTTGGCCCAGCTCTCCAATCTGACCAGGTCATTTTGAATTTTGATCCTGTCCTCTGGCGTATTAGCAACCCCTCCCAGTTTGGCATCATCTGCAAATTTGATCAGCATGCCCTCCACTCCTACATCCAAGTCATTGATGAAGATGTTGAATAGCACCGGGCCCAGGACAGAACCCTGTGGCACCCCACTAGTCACCTCTCTCCAGGACGAAAAGCAGCCATTGGTGATCACCCTTGGGGTTCGGTCGGTCAACCAATTACAAATCCAACTAACAGTAGCCCTGTCCAGCCTGCATTTTACTAGCTTCTTTCCAAGAATGTCATGTGGAACTTTGTCAAAGGCCTTACTGAGGTCAAGATATGCTACATCTACAGTATTCCCTTCGTCTGTCAAGCTTGTAACCCTATCATAAAAAGAAATAAGATTAGTCTGGCATGACTTATTTCTGAGAAATTCATGCTGGCTTTTAGTGATTATGGCATTGCTTTCTAAGTAATTACAAACTGACTGTTTAATGATTTGCTGTAGGATCTTTCCTGGAATTGATGTCAGACTTACCGGGCGATAATTATTAGGGTCCTGTTTTTTCCTCTTCTTGAAGATGGGGATGACATTTGCCCTCCTCCAGTCTGCTGGGACTCTTCCTGTTCTCCAAGAGTTCTGAAAGATTATTGCAAGTGGTTCAGAAATGACTTCTGCCAGCTCTCTTAATATCCTTGGATGTAATTCATCTGGCCCCGGGGACTTGAATTCATCTAGTTTAGCCAGATATTCCTGTACTACTTCTCTACTTATTCTGTGCTGCATTTCCCTTGCTTCCTCACCTGCTCCCCATGCCCCAGGTTGGGTACTTCTATCCTTTTGGGAGAAAACTGAGGCAAAGAAGGTAGTTCTGCCTTCTCTCTTCCCCCTGTTATTAATTGGTCACCTTCTCCACGCAGTGATCCTATCATTTCCTTGTTTTTCCTTTTGCTGTGGACATATTTTAAAAAGCCCTTTTTATTGTTTTTGATGTCTCTGGCAAGCCTGAGTTCATTCTGCGCTTTAGCTTTTCTGACCTTCTCCGTACATCTCCTGGCTATTTGCTTGAATTCCTCTTTGGTGTTTTCACCATTTTTCCATTTCCTGTACATGTTTCTTTTAACACTTAGCTCAGCTGAGAGTTCTTCAGTCAACCATTCGGGTTTCTTTAGACACCTGCCATTTTTCCTCCTTATTGGCACAGTTTTCAATTGTGTCTTCAGTATCCCACTTTTAAGAAACTCCCACCCATCATGAACTCCTTTCTCTTTTAGTATTCTTGACCACAGGATTTCAGCAAGTAACTCCCTAAGTTTAGAGAAATCAGCTTTCTTAAAGTTTAGGATGTGTGTCTGGCTACACTTGGCTTCTCCTTCCCACTGGATGACAAACTCCAGAAGAGCATGGTCACTCCCTCCAAAGGATCCCACCACCTCCACCTAATCAACTAGGTCATCCTTGTTGGTCAGGATCAGATCTAAAATAGCCGATCCCCTTGTCGCCTCTTCCACCTTCTGGACCATGAAATTGTCAGCAAGGCAAGCGAGGAACCTGTTGGACCTTGCAGTCTTTGCAGAATTTGACTGCCAACAAATATCAGGATAACTGAAATCTCCCATTAACACAGCATCTCTCCTTTTTGAATGTGTGGTCATCTGCTCCAGGAAGGCCTCATCCAAATCCTCAGGCTGGCCCGGAGGCCTGCAGCAAACCCCCACAATCACATCCCTATGGTTTCTTGCTCCCTTAATTCTTACCCAGATGCTCTTAACTTGGCTTCTCAGATTTAAGTCATGGATTTCTTCACACTTGAAAACATCCTTGACATACAAGGCTACTCCTCCTCCTTTCTTGTTTGGTCTATTTCTGCGAAATAAGTTATACCCCCTTATTCCTACATTCCAATCATGAGATTCATCCCACCAGGTTTCAGTGATGCCTATTACATCATATTTTTTTTGCTGTACTGAGAGTTGGAGTTCATCTTGCTTATTGCCCATGCTCTGTACATTAGTGTAGAGACACTTGAGACGATGTGCCCTTTGTGGATTTCCTGTACTAAAGTTACTTTCCCTCTCCCTGTTGGTCTCTAGTTCTACTTGGCCTGCCCTATCTATATTATTTGGGCTATTTTTTGCAGCACTCACTGAATCCTTGCCCAGAATACTACTGTTCCCCTTCCCAGTCAAACTCAGTTTAAAGACCTCCTGATCTGTTTTGTGAGACTGTTTGCAAAAACATTCCGACCAACGGTTGTAAGGTGCAGGCCATCCTTTGCCAGAAGACCAGCCTTGTGGAAATGGAAGCCGTGATCCAAAAATCCAAATCACTTCTGGTGGCACCATCTTCGGAGCCAGTTGTTGATCTCCACTATTCTTCTTTCCCTTCATGGGCCATGTCCATCCACCAGGAGAAGAGATGAAATGACAACCTGCGGACAAAGGTCCTTCATGTTCCTACCCATAAGCTCATAATCCTTTGTGATGTGGTGAAAGCTGCACCTCACCATGTCATTGGTTCTGACATGAACCAAAAGGAGGGGGTTACGGTCAGTGGGCTTGACCAGTCTCATTAGCCTCTCCATTACATCTTTGATTTTGTCCCCAGGGAGACAGCACACCTCATGATTCATTCTGTCCGGGTTGCAAATGATCAGTTCCATTCCTCTCAGCAAAGAGTCCCCAACCACTATAACTTGTCTCCTCTGAGGCTTGTCGGAGGTTACTCGATGAGCAGATTCCCTCATGGTCGCCTGAACTTTCTGTTTGTGCTAAGAGTGTTGATGCTGCTGCTGTTGTTGGATGCTGCTCTCCTGGTGTTGGCGTTCCTGTTGCTGATGTTGGATTTCCTCCGGATGACATTTCATGACCTCTTCCTGCTCATTAATAAATTCAAGAACTTGGAAGCGATTCTGTAGCTCAAGAGTCTCCGTGTGGCACCTTGTCTTTCTACTCCTGCATGTCACATTCCTCCAAGCATCCATCTCCCTGTTTCGTGAACTGGTTTTTTCATCCTCTAGCTCCTCCATGCACTCCGTCTTCAAAAAGGTCCTCTCAGCCCTATCCAGGAACTCCTCTCCATCCCTAATAATGCAAAGATTTGAAACGCGTGCCTCCAGCTGTTCAACCTTCTCCTCCAAGAGGGCGACCAACTTGGACTTGCTGCAGGTGTGCCCAAGGATGTCTTGCGGGAGGAAAAGAAACATGCCACAGCTGTGGCAGGTGACCGCAGCAGCTCCTTCCCCCTCCATACCTGATAGTTTAGATAGTTAAATTGAAAAAGGTAAAAACTGGGCTTTGCCTTCAAAGTCACCTGGTAAAATCTATGTCAACCCTCTGTTTGCCAGTGTTGCTTATGTTGGTCATAAGACCTGTGTTTCATACTGATACTTTTCCAAACTTGACTGTGTAAATTAAGAGGTATTTCTTTGGAAAACATGTTGCAATTTCTTGTCTTCTGCTTGTTGAAAAGGCCAATTATGGGTCAGCAATATCTGCCAAAAGTGTCATGTGTAAAATTTTCAGTGGGTGGATTGCAAATGACTCATTGGTTCTAGACATGCCCCATGTTCCCAAGCCCTCTGGACAAACGTTAACATTAAATTCAAATATTATTTTGAGAAAATAATCTATTTTGAGCTAAGATAGCTTTCATTTTTCTTGTCAACTGGTGTTCCCATGGAAAAAGCTCTTTAGATACATAATTGTCACTTTTTTTGTTAAATATCCTAAAGCAGACTATTTTAGCAAAAATGTCTTCACAGTTTCATTGTAATGCTTCCCTTTCTCTCCTCCCACTGCTTCTCTTTATCCAGACTCTTCTAACAGAATTAATGCCATTGCAGATCCACAACAAGGTTCTTTGATTTTAGCATCATTACCTACATTTTTCTTATATTGAGAGAGACCATGCTGGCATAGGGAGCAACTATGTCAGTCTCCTGACCCATATTCTTTCTCCTGTTATGTTGTTACTGAGGAAGCCTGGAATCCAATCAATGGAAGTGGCTCCATTAATTTTGCTCTGATTGGTACTATATAGAAGCTGCCTCCATGTATATAAGAAGCCATTCTCTGGAGCAGTGTCTAACACAGTTTTGCTAGGCCAGCATAAAACAGAAATCCTCTGAAAAGTCTTCTGTTTATCAGCATCTTCTAAACTCTCCCCTCAAAAAATGGAAAATCACTGTTGTATGGAACTTGGTTGTTATACGTGCAGTCAGTGCTGGTTGATAAGTAACTATTTTATATGATATCCAACTAAGAAACTATTTTATTAGAATAATATAATGCATTAATTTTAGAGCCATGGGAAACAAAAACAGACCCAGGGCAGCAAAGTATGGCCTCCAAGGTTACCGTTTTTGTTTGCTCCCAACACCCCTATTTGAGGAGGGGTGAAAATCTTCCATAGACTATTATAGCCCCAAATACTCTGGAGGGTATTATTGGCTATTTTGCCACATTTTTGAGTGTCTAGAGGCAGCCCTCTCCTTTTTCAGTTCTGTAAAGGCCTTTCTTCAGCCTACACAGAACTTTCTTCAAAACAGGAAGTGACCAGAGCAAGAAGTCTGATGAAAGAATGCCTATATTGCCCTTTGAAAGGTGAGACAAAGCCTGAAAATACTTGGACACCATAAAATCCAAGGAGGAACAGGAGAAAAAGATTGAAAATGTGGCAGAATGGCTGGTAATACCTCCCAGAGTGAAAGTGGGTGTGGAGGTGATAATAACCAATAAACTGCCTTAGACTCCATCCCAGGAGAAAGGCAGGGCATAAATCTAATCAATCCATCAGCTTCAGCAGGCCTCCAATCCCTGGATGTGAGAGATACGGATATTTTATTAGTAGTACAGCTATGGGAATGCTGACAACAATGACTTGATCATTTTGTCTCTTATATATGCAAAAAGGCACAGGATGCACCTATGTCAAGGAAAGAGATTATCATGATTTGTATTAATTGATTATCCCTGCATAGCCACTAAGTCTCCTGATTCGGCAGAGACATTCCCGATTAATCCTCTGTCATCCCACTTTTTCAGCTCCTTTTAGAATGTCCCAGGTTTCTCCTTTTTTTTAAGATTACTTCAGTTGCTGCAAACTGAATTCAAATTGCAAAAAGTAGGTTTGCACTCAATTAACTCAGCAAGAGGGAGAGGAAGGGAGAGAATCTTGTCTTTCCCAGTAGGCTCAGGTGAAAGCAAAGTGCTACAGCCTCTCTTAGCTTGTGTGTTCTTCCTTGTTAATGTTTGCCCTCTTAACCACACTCTGATGTTGCTTGGCTACATGTGTCCTGGTTTTCCTCTTTGATATGTTAGAGAGTGTGCACTTGGCTGATGGTATTTGCCTAGTGAACTTTAAATGCTGATGGCCATTACCTAAAAGAACTTATGACAAATTGCCTAAACATACCCATCCACTAACACAGAGGCCAGTTCTGCAAACAAACAGTTTGAGAATTAGAACATAGGAGAAAGAAGTCTGAATGTTGCGTTGAGCTCCAAGTTGTTTTTTCAGGACATTGTTGCTGAAAAATTCTTGTCTGAAGCTTGTTTATTTCACAGTGTTTTATTTGTAGTTAAGCATCCCAAAATACCTCAGAAGGATATACCTCATCCTTGGATTTTCCTACTTTGGGGAATATAGTAGCCTCTGCGTGTGATGTTGTGGGGACCTGGGTTGTACACAAGTTTATGCATCATTTCTCTCTCCTGTTTGCTTCAGAGCACTTGGACATGGAGCATTTGGTGAAGTGTACAAAGGGACAGTGGTAGGAATCACAGCAGATCATAGCCCATTACAAGTGGCTATCAAGGTTAGTGTTTGCATCAATTCAAAATTCTTTCTTGCATACTTTTTTTGATTTTACAAATCAGTACATAACAACAATCTAAGGACCTTTCCACACTACACTGTTATAGTGCTATTATTCCACTTTCCACATCCTATGGAAACCAGGGGTTTGCAGTTTAGGAAGGGGAATTTAGAATTCTCAACCAGAGAGCTCTTTGGCCCCAGTAAACTACAAACCCCAGAATTCCACAGGATGTTGAAAGTGGAATAATAGCACTATAACTGTGTAGTGCAGAAAGGCTCTATGTCCCAGGCTAAAGAATAATAAAATCAAGGGCATTTAAAAAGACACAAGAGGATGAACAAATAACAGTAGAAATAATAGAAAAGAGACTAAGTGAAGTTGATCTGTAGTTATGATGTGAAAATTCCAGGGCAGACAGGACAGGCATTGAAAAGACAGTAAAAACAACCCCATGCAAAATTGTTTGTGGAAGGAATTCTACACCTAAGGTGCCACTACAGAAAAAGCAGCCACCTACTTCAATTCAAAACTAGGGAGTCGAAGAAGAAGAGCCTCAGATGAAGATCTTAACTTGATTGACAAGATGGAAAAATTGTTTGAAGCAACACTGCTAAAAGAATCAAAGTGACTTGCATTTAAAACAAGCATGGCCGTCTTGAGTAGGACTGCCGAAGAGTGGGATTTGCACCTTACCCCCATATTTTTTCATTCCCACATTTTCCAGGAATGGAGGAAACTTACACTGAGGGTAGAGGATTTTAGAAACACCTTTGCTTCAGAGTTCAGAAAGTTACTTTTTAAAATTAGTTCACTGTGCAACTCATTTTAACACATACACACTCTGCCAAAACTTGTTAATTTTGTGAGGAAAACAGTTCAGATGAGTGTTAAGCTGCTTATTGTACTACTCATAATCTTTAGGGACCAACCTAGGTTTGATCAGAGAATTGTATAAAACAGGGCAATTTTTGGCTCAGAAAAAAACTTAAAATGCCATTTAAAAGGAACTTTCAGAATAGCAAGGATCTGTTACTCATGATCTCCACCTTCCTTTTTGTGTAATTCCCAATTACTATTCAAAAGTTACTTCATCACACCATTTTGTACTGCTAGTAGCTGCATTATGTGTAACTTCTTACTTCCAAGCTCTGCTTTCCTCTGGCCATATGACATGGGGAGTGTCTTTTACCACCAAGTATCATGAGGATTGGCTACAAACCCCCAGGAACTCTGGGGGCAGGTGGCCAGTGATGGCTGTTGGCTCCAGTATGCATGGAGAGATCAATCTGCTCTGGGTTTTAGTCCAGACTTTAAAGGCACTACCCGAAGTGCTCAAGCTATGGGATGGGGGATAAGGTTCTTTACCTTGACTAGTTCCTTTAAAGTTTAGACTAAATTCAGATTCACTTTCTCTACCAACCTCAGAGCCACCAGCTGCTGCTGACAAAGACACTCTGTGTGTCTGTGGACTTTTTCCCCTCAAAGGAGACTCTCAGGGGAAGGATTTGCCCAAAGGATACTGGGCTTCTTCCTACTGACAGTATACCTACTTGTGAATGAAGTGAGAAACTGGTAAGAGAAGAGAGGTGTGAGACCCACCTGAGCTTTGTGAGTACTCACAAGGTCAGTCAGTCAGTCCTTGAGCTGTAAAACAAAGTAGCAGAATTTCTTTTCTTTTCCTCCAGTTCTGATAATGTAGAGACAGATTGTAGCTAGCCTTTGCGTGGGTGAGCATAAATGTTCTCTGAAAACCCACTTGAATATATATATATATATATATATTCCACCCCCGTCTGCTTTCTCTCTCTTTCTCCCTCTCTGCAATCATTCCTACTCAGAAACTCCACATAACAGTCACCTGGAATACAGCCCTCTTGGAGATGGGAAGAGAGGTTGTTGCAGATAATGAGGCTCTACTTAAGGCCTTTAGTATCAGATGCATATGAATAATCTCAAGGTTATGATTGTGTTGTTTTAAGAGTTTGTTTTATACCAGTTAGGTATTTTGTTGTATTTGAGTTTCCTTAGCTACCTTGGAGTCATTTGCAGGTTTAATTTTTCAATAAAGTAAGGGGGACCCTTCCAGAGAGATGTTCTAATAAAAGATTTCAGCTGCTATACCTTCTTGTTAGCTCAAGCCAGTAAGTCTGAATTCTTTTGTAATGGATTCAGATTTTCCTTCTTCCTCTTAACAGACATTGCCAGAAATATGTTCTGAGCAGGACGAGATGGATTTCCTAATGGAAGCACTGATAATCAGGTGTGTTTTAAACTTTTTTTCATTAGAAGGATGATATGGCTAAACTGTCTCACCTCTCCCTGTTAGCAGTATTCATTGTTTGAAAGGGCCATTACAGTGTTAAGCTGCACATGTAAACCCAGTGCGAGGTTCAAAGATTGGCAGGCTGCCTGGCTTTACTGTCTCACTAAGCTCAGTGACCAGAGCCTGGGGAAGGGAGACACGCTTGTTTGGACTCTTGCTTCCAGAATTCCCCTACCAACATGCCAAGTGCTCATGCCAGACAGAGGGATTTTGGAAGTCCAAAAAAAAAAAAAAAATCTAGTTTCCTCCCGCTGCCACCTTGCCATTGATCACAGTCCAGTGTTCACCATGGAGATTAAATAGCAAACATTAGGGAAACAAAATGTGATTCTGTGTCCCAAATGAGCCCAACTAAGGACAGGTTTTTGGCTGAATTCACTTGATTGATAGTCCCATAACCATGCTGTAGGACAACTTGTAGTTTTTCTCCTTTGTCTACAAAAATGAGACTCCTGTAAAGTTTGTTGCAGGTTTTGCACATCAAAATTATCAACTGTAAGAGAATGTGATTTATGACTAGGCTGATCAGCACTAATTGCTCTCTGCCTGTCCCTGAATGTTTGAAATAAAAACACACCCAAAGACATTTGTGGGAGGTTGCCTCCTCCCATCTTCCAGCTCAGACAAGCTGCTGGGACCAAACAGTTGACAACTGTCTGCCCCCCTCACAAGTTGATGGAGGTCTGAGTGACAGTTTAAGCAAAAGAGGGCTCATTTGTGCATGGTGTTTTTTTAATCTGCTCTGCAGATACTTTCAAATATGTTTGAGTTATTAGCTACTCCCACTCACAAAGGAACCATCAGTTCACATCTAAGACAGCTTGGTTGTTATGGAAGTTTTGCTCCCTGTGTTTGTCTTCTAAGTATCATAAAAGTATAGGTGTGGAAAAAACTTAATTAATTTAAATCAATTTGGCCTTGAGCAAACAGCAATTTACTTGTATATAGTTTATTCCCCTAAGAGAGAGATGGTGCTGGTGACCACACACTTCCTTGTCAAAAGCAAGATTGGAGCAGTGAGCGGTTCCCTGCTTCAAAATCTCTTCCTTTCCACATTTTAAGTTTCTCCTCTCAGTTCTTCCCTTCTTCTCTACTCAGTTTCTTGCTGTCTTCCAGTCTTGTTAGTATCTTGCCATGCCTCATCTCACTCTTCTTCACTCTCTACCCACCTTCAGATTCTTGAGTGGCTGTCACGCAGAGGATGGAACAAATGTGTTCCTTATTGCTTCAGAAAGTAGCACCCAAACTAATTCAGGACAGGGGATTGATATGGTATGAGCTACAAAACAAGGGGACAAACTGCCTTGAGAGATGGTAGATTCTTCTCTGTTAGAAACTTTTAAGCAGAGTTATACTACTGTAGTGGATTTCCTGCACCCACATGTTGGACTAAATCAGACATTGGCAAAGTGTGATTTGTGGGCCACACGCCACCCCCAAGGCCCCCAGGAATCTTTTTTCTAACCCTTCTTTTTTGCTACAGAATGTCCCAAATAACCTCTAGGGATGTGGAGGGAATTTCTACCAATGTTTAGCAGCCCCCTGGGCCCTCCAGGAGTTTTGAAAAATGCTATATTTTTCTTTAAAAAATTGCCCCCAAATGCCCCTGAATGTCTAGGGTGTGTTGGGAGCATTCAGACCACACTTTGGGGGGGGGGGGGCATCTGAGTCAATTGATGCCCAGGAGAGGCCTTTTTTGAATCAGAAAGTGAACAGGAAGTGATTTCTGCTCACTTCATTTTGATAAAAAAGAGTTCTCCTGGGTCCAAATGGCCTGGAAAGACCCCCAAAACACAATAAGAAGGCATTTCTGGGTGCAATGGGGGTGCAGCCATTCAAGGCTTCCTGGTGGGCTAATGTGGCTCTGTAGCCTACCACTGTTGCCCATTCCTAGATTAGTCTCTGAGAAGCCTTTCTCTTTGCAGTACTTGCAAGGCAATAGGTCTGCTGGCTGATGAAGAAATATGCTTTGAAAGTTAAAAATATTTGCAGCTTGGCTGCTGGAAAAAAATGTAATATATGCCATTGCATAAGTACTTCTTTAGGAAAAGATAGCTAATCCCATTCATCAAATTGGAAATATCCTGATGCTGTAAATACACTTGCATCACCTTAAAGGCCAACACGTCAATTGTAGCATGCACTACTATTGACAAGGGTCCATTAGATCTGCCCTCACAAAAGCTTATTACATAAGAAACTTGTTAGAATGTAAATACTACAAGATTCTTTCCTCCTTTTGTTGTGATAGGCTAAAGTGATGGTCCCTTGGGAAGTTCACAGAATCATAGGACTGAAAGAGACCACAGGGGCCATCCAGTCCTACCCCTTGCCAGGCAGGAATACACAATCAAAGCACTCCCAACAGATGGCCACCCAGCCTCTGTTTAAATAGCAGCATGAGCTCCATATTCAGCGATATTCTGTATCAGGAGTTAAGTAACTCCCTATATATTTTCTTTTCTTTTTTGTTTAAAAAATGATTTAGCTTAGGGATCAGCAGCCAGCAACCTGTAGGTTAAATTCTGCGCTTGAGAACTCCATTTCAAGTCTCAGTTGCCAATAAAAGAGCAAGAGGAGTCTACTAAGGACATTATCAATCATGGCCTTAGGACTCAGCAGCAGCTTTCTGAGAGAGTGGTAATGAAGGCCTATCACACTCAAACCATCTACTTGAAATAATGCCTGACTAGGGACTTTGGGCCCATTTACTGAAGCAACTGTCGGGTCTAAAATCTCAGGATGGGTCATATTATAAGATGATGTGCCAGTGATTAAGCAGATGAAGTCACAGATCTTGTCCAACATCTAACACTGATTCTGATTTTGCCTTCTCTGCCATGCCATGGTGTGATGTATGACCTGCAGCAAGTTCAATCACCAGAATATTGTACAGTGCATTGGAGTAAGCCTCCAGACCTTGCCTCGCTTCATTCTGTTGGAGCTTATGACTGGTGGAGATATGAAGAGCTTCCTTCGGCAGAACCGGCCTCGAGTGGTGAGTCAACCCTTGTGTGCAGCCACTTCCATTGCTCTGATGTCTTCTAACTTGTTGAAAAAGAGTTTATTATTATGCTGACTATTTTCACATTGTGAAGGAGCATGAATAAAGTAGTTATTCACTGTCTTTGAAAGTGAAGAGGAGTATAACAAAAGAGAGAGAGAGAGAAGATAGGCTGTTGATAATCAGAAGACTAGACCCAAGTCCTGTGGGGCAACTGACACATAGGTTGGAATCCTCTTGGAGTATTACCTTGACATAACTGCTGGTTATGCTGGCAGATATACCCTTTACATACTTGCATAAGGAGGTGTGCCATACCCTCTTATGGAAGTGATTCTCTGTTCATCCACGGCCAAATAAACGAGCTAAAAGGCTTGTGCACACAGTTCTGCCTCCATCCCTATGACTGGAATAGCCATTGGAATGGCCACCAGGTGCTTCCATCATTCTTATAAGTGCACATGATGCTCCCCTGGTGTTGAACAGGATCTCAGCCAGAGTATAAATGCTCATTTTACTCTATAAGCAATAAATTATATTATAAGCAACCACCAAATATACATTTTTTTTATTCATGGAAGACTTCTTTGAATCCAAACCGCAACGTTTTGTCTTTCAAAACATGCAGCATGATTCTCAAAGTTAATAACACATCAGTCTGAAATCTCTCCAGTGCCAATTGCAGTGCTTAAAACACTAATGTGAGCAAGATAAGAGCAAGGGGAGACGTGAACACAGTACTGCTTGACTGTGGCCACTGTGGAGCAAAGAAACATCTCATACAGGCTCGCATGAGGAAGGAAACCAAATGGAGGAACTGTCATGCTCCAGTAGCCTACTTGTTCATGGGACATTATGTTTTCTTACTGGCAATCCAAATGACACATGCCTTTTCCCAGTTTATTCAACCTCAGTTCCCAAATTTAATAGTTTTGGGGGTTTTTTGGTATGGTGTGACAAACCCACAATTTAAAATAGAATGGGTTCATACAGTACTATTTCTCCATGTGTTTCCCTCAGCCACAAAACATCACTTTGATGTAGGGGGCATGTCTCAATGTCGTGTTTGGTACTGATGGTGTTTGATGACTGTGAGTGTCTCCCCTCTCTCCCAGCCTTCTCCTCTTCTCCTTTTTTCTATGCCCCCTTTTGGCATAATGATTTCCAGTGACTGGACAGGAAAAATTGAGACTTGTGGAACAATGGCTTCGGTATCATACTCAGAACTGTAGAATATCTGTCCTTCAAATTCTTGAAGCAATACAATTCATATATGTTTGCTTATTCACCCAGATGGAATAGAAAAGATGTTAAGAAGTTATCTTCTGTCACCATGCTATGGCAGCATGGCAGCTTTGGGGGTTTATTTGACCCCTCAATTTTCAAAGCTTCTTAGAACAACATAAGCGGGTGGCAAGACTGAGTTGCATAGAGGCTGACAGTGAGGAAAGGTGGAAAAGATAGAGAAAGGTGGGGTCAAGTCCCCTCAGAAGAATGGTGTGTAGTATAGATTATGGGTAGCAGGACAACACAAAAAGACAGAGAAAGACCAGAAAACAGATTCCCTCAATCTAGAAAGAAAATTCAAAATAAAATGGCAGCTGTCTTGCCAGAATAGTGTGGATAGCACCATGAAAAAGTCACCTGTCTGGTTTCCCACAAAGACTTCCATGTTACAATTCATCTGTAGGCTCCAGTCTACCAAAGATGTTTGAATGGTAATAAACAAGTGTTAACAAGCAAAAAGGATATCTGTCCTGTGTTTTAGTCATTCTCCCATCCCTCAGGATTCAGGTTGCCCTGATCTATTGGTGCTGCTCCTGAAGTCAGATCAGCCTGTAACAAAACAACTATCATCTATGATCTGGTTGTGATGAAGAGGCCAACCTAGTGTGTATCACAGAGACCTGCATTGATTATCTTGGAGGAGCAATCCCAACTTTGTCCAACTAGATATTCAGTGCAGAACCAACCTATGTTGGAGGGCTGGGGTGGTAGGGAGATGCCATCATCCATAAGAATTCCACCTTCCTCATGAAGAAATCCATCTGCCCAGGCAACAGATTCAAGGGTTTCTACCTTATATTGGGCCAGAGAGAAACGACAGGGATGCTGCTGGTGTACTGCACACCCTAGTGGCCAGCAGACTCCTTGCCTGAGCTGCTGATTTGGTCTTGGAGGTTGTGTGGGAGAACTGTACTTGGGGATTTCAACATACTTGCCAAGTCTGTCCTGATGGGGCCAGCTTAGGATTTCATGGCTACCATGGCAACCATGGGGCTGTTGCATTATGTTGTTGGTCCAACACGAGGTCCAACACATGGTCCAGAAATTATATTACACCCCTAGGATTGCATCCTCAACCTCCCATCTGGTAGTATTATTTCAATTGGTGGGGATTCTACCTACTGTGAAAAATTTATTAGGTACTTTGAGGAAAAGTTGCTTGCATTAACTCAGAAATACTCTTGTTACAGATCCTAGTGAGGTATCCAGTGTACTATCTGGTCAGTTTTCATGGGATCAGTTGCAGTTATTGAGGTCTGATGATATTGACAAGATCCTTGAAGCAGTTCAGCCCATATGTGAGCTTGACGCTTGCCCGTCTTGACTGATAATATGTAGCATCGGTAGATTTACTGGCTGGGCCCAGGAGATGGTAAATATGTCATTATATCAGGGGGAGGTGCCTGCTGACTTGAAGGAAGTGGTGGTGTGCCCTCTCCTGAAGAAGACCTCCCTGGACCCAGAGGTATATACGAAGTACTGGCAAATTACAAACTACAAATATCCCCCTTTGGGGCAAGGTGCTTGACCATGTGGTGAATGGGAAACTTCAGGCATTCTTGGAGGAAAGATTTTCTGGACCTATTTTAGTCTAGTTTCAGGCCAGAGTATGGCACTGAAATGACCTTAGTTGCTCAGAGGAAAAGACAGGGGGAGTGCTTCCCTGTTGATCTTCCTGGATCTCTCAGTGGCTTTTCATATCATTGATCATGGTATCTTGTTGGACCAACTCTGTGAGACGTAAGTAGGAGGCACTGTTTAATAGTGATTCCTTTCCTATCTAGAAGAGCAGTTCAAGAGAGTAGCATTGGGGAATTCCTGTTCAGCTCCATGGCTATTAAGCTTCAGGGTGCCACAGGGTTCTGTTTTATCCCCATGTGATTCAGTGTCAATGTGAAGCCACTGTGTGATGTCATAAGGAGGTTTGGAGTGAGGGGCCATCAGTATGCTGATGAGCTCAGCTCTATTTCTCCTTGTCATCAGAGTCAGCTGGGGTTTGAAACAAGCATGGTTTCCCCACTTCTATCTATTAGATTGAGGGTCCTTGCCACTTGACAGCTAATTCTGGATTTTGTCTGGGGACCCATCATCAACTTCTGGTCACTGAAGTTCCCAACTCATAATAGTGGTTAAACAAGATAGGCCAAGGTATCATCAACGCTCTATTTCAGCATTTTCAGGTATGAGAATTTCAGGATATTTATATGGGAAATGAGCTAGCTCTTTTAGTACTTTTGTACTATTTAATATAAGCATTCATATATGATCATATACAATCGCCTTAGGGAAAGACAGACATACCAATGTCTGGGTGCATAGCTTTAGTACATTTCATTACCTTGCATGTTAAGGCATCATTCATATCATTAAATCATATTATGTGCCATCAAGATGCTATACTTTTCATAGGGACTTTCATAAGGATTGAACCTTGACCTCTCTATTCAAACCTTTAATTTACATATGTAAGAGCATCATCCTTCTAAACCGTTTAAAATAGCATCTTGTCCATCATTATTATCATCCTCACCCTCAGGTTTTCCATAAGTGCCTGCTAGGGTCTGCTATGGCATTATATAGACATATCCTAAAGGGTTTTACATGTACACAATCCTGTTCCTTGTATCTTACACATAATCTTCTTAATGATATAACTTAGACAGTCATCAATTCAGGTATGTATTCTCATTTGTAGAGGCATTACACATCTCTAAAGAGGTTTCTGTGACAACACAGTCATTCAAAGGTTAATCCTCTTGAGCATTATTAAATCTTAACAGCATCTCTTACACACAGTGAACAAGTTCACAAGCCTCCCTCAAAAGCACAATGGGACATATATTTATTTTATCTCTATTTTAGCATTTAGCATTAGCCTTACCAGTATTTCAGCCTTTCTGGGCAGCATGTCTAGGGGAATTACCAGAGTACAGGGTTATCAGAAACAGCATATCTGGAAGGCAACATTGCTGAAAAGCACCTTTCAAACAAAAGTCATTTCTTGGCTTCTTTTTATTCCCTTTGTACATCCACTCAGCTTGTTTGTTGACCAGTCAAAACTGATTAAATCACAATTGACTTATACATTAGAGATACCTTGTGCACTGTCCCTTATCCAATAAAAATACATCTTTCCATAACCCTGTCTATGATACAGTTGGAAGTCATTTCTCGTCTACAATACCTGTCTCATCTAATGTACTTGTCAGACTTTATTTATTTTCCAGATTCTACTGGTACCTTCACCTCTAGAGTACAAGTGGGTTTCTTATCTTTTGTTTACATGTCTGACATTCTTCCCATACTGCCCTGTATTGTAGCCAGTTTTTGCTCACACACATGGGGGGTGGGGAGCTAACTACCTGTATCAGGTATTAATAGGTTAAATTCTGTCCTTTGAAGTTATATGAACAGGCTGAGAAGTTGACAACAGACTATGTCTGGCCTGTAACAGTCCCTGCAGGTGCTAAACCAATGCCTGGGTGCTGTAATGGGCCGTAGGAGGGTCAGTAAACTGAAGCTGAATCTTGATAAAACAGAGGCTCTGTGGATTGGTTGTTCTCCGTCCAAGGATTGGGTGAACAGCCTGCCCTGGAAGGGGTTGCATTCCCCCTGAAGGAGCAGGTATGTAACTCAAGAGTACTCTTAGATCCATCCCTGTCACTGCGTGCCATCTACAGCCTTTCCTGGACAGAGATAACCTAGCCACAATATTCTATTCACTGGTAACCTCCAATTAGACTATAGTAATGTGCTCTACATGGGGCTGCCCTTGAAGAAAAGTTGGAAATAGGACATAGTGCAAAATGCAACAACTCAGTTGCTGATTGGAATACCATATAGACAGCATATTGTGCCAGTCTTAAAAGAATTGCACTGGCTATCATATGTTTCCAGTTTAAATTCAAGGTGGTTGTGATGACATTTAAAGTCCTAAACAGCTTAAGACCATGATATAGAGAAACCGCTTCTTCCCATATGGATTAAGTTCTGCTTGAGTCTCTCCTCCATGTCCTACCAATGAGATCAGTACATTATCTTGGGGCATGGGAGAGGGCCTTCTCAGCTGTGACACCCCAACTGTGGAATGCCCTCCCTCTGGAGGTCTGACTGGCACTAACACACACATCATTTAGGTACCAAGTCAAAACTCAGCTGATCATCAGAGCCTTTCATCCTTATTAATTCTTCCCAAATGTGGTTGTACATAGTTTAAAAAACTTTTTAAATCTTTTAAATCTGTTTTTAACTTATTGTTGTTTAATATGTTTTAGCTTATTTATCGTTTTAAACCTTTTAACTTGTTTCAATGCTATTTGTAAGCTAACCTGAGATCTTTAATATAGAGTGGAATAATAATAATTATAACAAGAGGCTTATTATCTGGGACCTAAATTTGTGAATTACCAATATTTATTAATAATGTAGTTGTCACTGTCAGTAATTTCTGCATTTAGTTTTCCCCGGACTTGACTTTCTCACAGTCCCTTCCCATCCTCATATTTTGTGTGTGTGTGCAATTCAGCCTAAATACAATTATTAGCCCCAGGCAGAGTTGAACTCTGCATATATAACTTACATACGGAACTTGCCTTAGGTGTTGGTTTATCGTGTTCCCAGGTTTACTCTAGGTGGGACTAGCAAGTGAATTTAGGCTTTAACTTGTAATGGTGTCAATCCACAGTTTTGGCGTGAGGATTTAAAAAAAAATCTGATATTCTACATTATCTATGAATATGAGTAACTAACTAACTAACTAACATCTCCTAGACTGACCTCGGCCCCATCCACCTAAACAGCCAGCAGCCGGATTGGCAAAGGGATCCTGTCCATCTGGTGATCAATAAGCAAGGAAGAAGATGTTTCTGACCCCCTCCTGCCAGCAAGCAAGGTTTTGACAAGGAATTGCAACAGTGCTGCGTCTGCTTGCTCGCTAGTGGGGAGGGGGTTGGAAATGTCATCCTTCTTGTGCCTCAGTTGCAGCTGGACAGACCTCCTTCACCCAGTGCAGCAGTTTGCTGTTAAGGTTAGGCTAGGAGGAGGCATTTACGTAGTTCTGCAGTAAAACTATGTGCTGTTACTGAATACAGAGCAGTTATAGATCCATAACTCTAGATTATGAATCCGTAACTGTGAATGCTAGCCATTTTTCTGAAATCCTTTGGAAGTCCATTGCCTTGATTTTAAAATGCCATCCTCATCTTCAAACAATTCATCAGCAATACAGTGCTTTCAGTTGCTTTCTTCTACACATTTAAAGGGATATTTTTTTATTCAGCTCAGTTTCGAAAACTGGTAAATTTACTTAGCGTGGTAGCCTGCAATGCTATGTCCCTGTACAAAATGCCTTTCCATCTGAGTTAGTAACTGCTAGGCACAATTAAAAAAAAAACACTTAAAGCAAATTGTGAATATTTAATACATTCTTATATTTTTATTTGAGGAAGCAAAAATGGGGATTTTCCCCTTGGTCGCCAATGTACCCAATGCAGATACTTGTTTTGCTCTTTTTCTGTTGATTCATGTTTCTTTTACTTTCTCTTGTTCCTGCTTCTTTTACTAAGGCCATGTCCACACTACACTGTTATAGTGCTATTATTCCACTTTCGACATCCTGTGGAATTCTGAGGTTTGTAGTTTACTGAGGCCAAAGAGCTTTCTGGCTGAGAATTCTAAATGCCCCTCCCTAAACTGCAAATCCCAGGATTCCATAGGAGCTTGAACGCAGAATAATAGCACTATAACAGTGTAGTGCCGAAATGGTCTAAGTTGTAAGGGTTGTTTCCTTCTGTTCTGTGCTGTGCTTAATGTCCCTTGTTTTCTTCTTTCTTATTGGCACCTCATGCAGAATCAGCCATCTACTTTGACGATGCTGGACCTGCTCAACATAGCAAGGGATATTGCTTGTGGTTGCAAGTATCTTGAGGAGAATCATTTCATCCACAGGTAAGAAAGGCATCTCCATATAACATTTTATTTGGGGGGGGGTTTACCCACACAGACTAGTAGATGAATAACCCTACATGGTTTATATCTCCAAAGACAAATTTGAGTTGTTCCATCTGAAAGAGAAACTTGTTTCAGATTTGATTTTTATTTTGACGCAACTGTGGGAGTCAATAGCTCATGTTCTTATGTTAAACTCATGTCATCTTTCAGAAAGAGGCACTTTTTCTAAAAGTCCTGTAAGGATGGTTGTCACAGAAGCAAACACCAGGCAAGCCTTATTTTGCATAGTTTAAGCTGACTCAGATCAGGATAGTCACTTTGTTCAAATGGCTGATTACCCAAAGTACATTGCTAGCAGTGAAGATTATTCATTGCTAAGGAGAAATACCTACAGGAGATTTTTTATCCTGTTTAGTGTATGTAAAGTAGTGGATATTACCTCTCAGTCATTTCCCCATAATACCAACAAAACTTGTGTTAAATTTTGTCATGCAGAAAATGTCACGCCTCCAGAAGTCTCCAGGAAGTGCAGTTCTCCATTTTATATCTATGCTGGGAGAGGGCTCACAATTTTGGTGTCTGAAATAATGTCTGAAATGTGGCCTATAGAGGTGCCAAAATGTGAAAAATGAGAGGGTGGAGCTCCTAGAATTCAAGGAGGAGTGGTGAGAGAAACCTCTGCTGGACATCTAGGAGAACTCACAATGTCTTAAATCAGATGTTCTTATATCCACCTATAGTGCTATATTATAGCGCCAAACCATTAGTATGTCTGGCACAGAGAGGATAATACAAACTAAACAAATGAATGGTCTGACAACATACCTTCCAACTATCCCAATTTGGCAATTGCAGTCCTGATTAATCCTCTGCCATTCCACTTTTCAGCTGCTTTTAGAAAGTCCCAGTTTTTCTTACCTCCTCCCACTTTCCCCTTTTGTCCTTAGCTTACTTCAGTTGCTGCAAACTTCATTCAAAGTGCAACAGTAGCTTGCATTCTATTAACTCAGTAGGAGAAAAAGGAGAGGAGGGGCAGAATCATATTCAGGCAAAAGCTAACTATTAGATCTTCTCCTACTTTGTCTGTTCTTCTTCATTAATAACTTTTGCCATCTTCACCATAATGTGATATTGCTTGGCCTTTCATCTGTGAAATGTGGGAGGGCATGTGACTGTTTAAAGCAGCAATATAAACAGCTGATCTGAGGAAGTCTGAGATCTCTATATTTATATCTGAAGTTCTTCTCTTTGTCCACCAGGTGGTAGTGTTGCAACATAAGACTTAGCAAATTTTGTCTTTTATTCCTTTCAGCCTTTGACTTATTATTTGTAGATATGGATCAGGGTGTGAAAAATCTGTTAGTTCTTTTTTTAAAAAAAAAATTCTAAAAATTCTATCAGAATTCTGTCCAAGTTCTGCATCATGTTATCAAACTTTCTGCACATAGGCTTTTCCTGAGGTATGCATTTTTAAAGACTTCTCCCCCAGTTACATGTTTAGTCATTTGCCTTAGGGAGCATATAATTCAAACAAGAGAAAAGAAGTACCTATTGCTCACAGTGTCTTTTCAGTAATGAGAAACCAAAAGAAACCTGCACAATTTCTTTTGTAAGCTCTCAGAACACAAACTGAAAAAATTCATTTTAAAAAAAAATCTTGATTGATGCAAAATTTTCCCTATCTTTATTTGGATGCCCTACAGCATCTTTAACAATATTTACTCCTGAATGGAGTAATGGAAGCTATTGATGTGTAATGAAACAATATAAGCAGCACTTCTGTATTTAGAAATGTGTAAGGTAGCTCATAAATTGTTAAAAAATGCAGAGTTGGATAATATCTAAAACGTTACAAAAGTGGCCATTTCTCCCCCAATTTCTTTAACATTTTAGTTGTCCTAGTCAAAGGTATTACCCAACTCTGTGTTTTGTTTTTACTTCTGTAGATGCCTACTTAAAAGAGCAGCAACTCAATAATAGTAGCTGTAGTTATAGTGAAGTCACAAAATTGCAGAGGCTAAGTGGGCCATTGCTGGTTTATGACTTATCATGAAGCAGAGAGGTTTCAGAAAAATCACTGCTTGTCTGCTACCAGCATCTGCTACATGTTTTTAAAAAGTGAGCAGCAGTCAAGTGGGGTAGGTTTCTTTTTAAAAAGTTTAAGTGGGAAAGGCTCTAGAGCCTGGCCTTGGGCACCATTCACTAGGAAGGAGAAACCCTTCAGCTGACTCAAGAGATCAAACAGACTTTTTCATTTCTCACCCAACAGCTCACAGAGAGTTAAAAAGTATTTGTTCAGAAACTGGCTGAGCAGAAACCCCAACCTTCCTTGTAAAGAAAGGAATCAAATCACAACACTCCCTCATGTCAGAAGCCCATTACTACTGCTACCCATCATTGGCACTTTGAATTGTTATATACAGTAGTTTAATGTGTTTTTAGAGTACAAAACTTTGAAATTGATTTTAGTACACACTGCCATGAGCTCTTTGGATACAGAGCATGATATAGATGTTTTAATAATTAAATAAATGCATAAATTAAAATAAAGATTTTCCTAAGTATCACCTGCAATCTCTAACTGACAAAGTACCCCTCAACGGTCTTTAGGTCTTTGGGGCCTAGCCAGCTCCATAGAGGGCAGGGCTATCTACTTTGTGCAACTGGCACTATTTTCGACAGGGGAAATGGGGGATGAGAAGTAACGTAACAAGGGGCAGTGGTGACAGTGGCGATGATGCTTCTTCCACTTCATGTGGCAGGAGAACTGGGCTAGTACTGTCCCAGCCTGTATTCAGACATACCTAAAAAGGTTTTTTTTTTAATCTGAATGCTGCCCACATGCTCGCATTTCCTGTCTACAGCTTTGCACAGTTGTTCTCTGTAAGGTTTCCAAATGCGTACATTCTGTACTTAGGACAAAATAAGGACTAACTAAATCTGGGTTTGGACTATGGAAGGAGAAAACAGAGATGCCATTAATGGGTTCTATAATTCCCAACCTCTGGCTCTCTTCATTTGTGCTCATCTTGTAGCCTTCTTAAAACAGTCACTGCTGGGGCAATCATAAATGATAGCACCTTGCCAAAGTCCACACAGTGGCTCAATTATGAATTAAAGAAATAATAAAAGTAGGCCATTTCATTTCTTTGGAGAGTCTTCCTGATTGTGTATTTGAAGCTCCATGCCTCCCTTTATTATAGAATCATAGAATTGGAAGAGACCACAAGAGCCATCAAGTCCAACCCCTGCCGTGCAGGAATACACCCTCAAAACATTCCTAACAGATGGCCATCCAACTTCTGCTTAAAAACCTCCAAAGATGGAGACCACCACACTCTGAGGCAATGTATTCCACAGTTGAACTGCTCTTACCATTAGGAAGTTCTTCCTAAAGTTTTGATCAAATCTCTTTTCCTGAAGTTTGAAACCATTGGTCCATGTCCTAGTCTCTGGAGCAGCAGAAAACAGACTTGCTCCATCCTCTGTATGACATCTCTTAAAATATTTAAACATAGCTATCATGTTTCCTCTTAACCTTCTCTTCTTCAGACTAAACATACAAAGCTCCCTAAGCAGCTTCTCATACAGCATGGTTTCCAGGCCTTCTACCGTTTTGGTCTCCCTCCCCTGGACATGTGCCCTTGTCAATATCCTTCCTGAATTGTGGTGCTCAGACCTGGACAAAGTATTCCAGATAAGGTCTGACCAAAGTAGAATAGAGTAGTACTATCACTTCCCTTGACCTAGATATTATACTCTATGGATGCAGTCTAGAATTGTGTCGCCTTTTTTAACTGCAGCATCACACTGCTGACTCATGTTCAGCTTGTGGTTTACTAAGATTCCTAGATCCTTTTCACATGTAGTGTGGTTATGAGCCCATCGGAGCTCTAAGATCATCTGGAGAAGCCCATCTCCCCGCCCCACCATTTTCTCAGGCTCGTTTGTTGGGAACAAGGGAGAGGGCCTTCTCATTGGCTGGCCCAAGACTTTGGAGCTCCTTCGCTAGAGAGGCCAGATTGGGCCCATCCTTGCTCTCTTTGCGCTGTCCTTTAACAAACTGACTAGGATTGGGCTTTTAATGTTGTGCGGTACTATTTTAGTGTTTGTATGTAGTCATTCAATGAATCTTAATATTTTTAATGTTTAATGTTTTTACTTTATAAAATGGCTTCATAGTTTTTAAATCTTTTTTTTAAATTAATGTTTTTTTAAATTAATACTCTTGTATAGTTTTTATTTGTATTGTTTTAAGTACATTGTTAGCAGCTTTGAGTTCCATTACTGGGGGGAAAGGCAGGCGATAAATGAATAAAATTATTATTGTCTGTCTGTCTGTCTGTTTGGTTAAAAATATAGGGTGTAATCTTGTTAGTCAGTCTCAACTAGAGTAGACCTGTCCAATCAGTTGTTAAATGGTGAGTCAATGCATAGATCGGGGTGGGCAACTGTGTGGAAGCCAGGGGCCAATTTCCCCACCTCTGATCTGGGTAACTCCGATTGATTCAGTGGTTCTACTCTAGTAGGGACTAACAATAGGATATATGCTATCTGTCATTTAATATAATGTGGTCACTACAATGGGGGTTCCTTTTTTATTTTGCTCCTTATGAAAGCTGAGCAACTGAAGATTCCAGTCACAATTCAGAATGCTCATTTAGACCTATAAGGTCCCATAGAGGCTTATATCCAGAATATCCAGTCTTTCCTTATGGAAGTATTAAAGTTTTGAGGGCTTTGAGGAGAAAGCTTTCTGTCCATCCCATCACCATTACAGGCACATTTGATGAGGATGTAAAAAAGGGCTTTCTCAACAGCTGCTCCCAGGCTGTGAAATTCCTTCCCGTTGGAAACTAGGTTGGCTTGTGCTGTGCTGCTTCTGCCAGCAGGCAGACTTTTTTATTTAGTTGGGATTTTGGACGTTAGCTGGTTCTCTTTACATGCACCCACAAAGTCATGGAAACTACTTCCCTACGGAGTGACTCCATATAGCTGCAGGATGCCTGAGAATATGAGCATCACAAAATAGCATAGGTCTTTCTCACTCTGTCACCTTGCAGGGAAAGGAGTGTTCAGAATGAGGGACTCTCTGGATTGGTGTAGCATTCTAAAATAACCATATGTCATGCTCTAGGCAATATTTTACAGTTGATAGTGTTATGGCATAGAATCCACTAATGATAAATACTATTTGAATGAGAAAATGTAAACTACTAATTAACATTCAGAAGGGCCTGTCCTTTCAGAACTAATAGATGTCTGATTTTAGTTATTAGAGGATTTCCATAAATGCATGTTGAAGGTACTAGCCTCTTTCTTGTGTTTGTATGTGTTTTTAAAAGGGATATAGCTGCAAGAAATTGCCTTCTGACCTGCACTGGGCCTGGACGAGTAGCTAAAATTGGTGACTTTGGAATGGCCCGAGATATCTACAGGTAAGCTATAATAGCAGTGTGGAGTGGGATGGGAAATCACTGACTAAGAAGTACAACCACATGCAGGCTTTGTTTTGTCTTTTACTGGCTGGTTCTCCTCCTCTCTCTATCCCTCAATATATTTTGACTGTTCCTGACATTTCTACATTTTGCTGTGTTACAACTTGGAACTGAAATGGATTTAACTGGAACATTGTTACCACTTAATGTAAATAAAGTGCTCAACACTCTGAATGTGCAGAACAAAAAGTATGTGAACAGAAACAAACTGGTGCTTGTTGATATTCACCTCCTTTGCTGTGATTCATCTAAATGAGACCTAGTGCAACCCACTGCCCCTCAAAAGTCACAGCCAGTAATTTCAGTCCAACATGATCCCATATTAAAGACACCTGTTGCTGGAAGGCGCCAGAGTTTTATTGGAGAACATATATAAGCCAACAGAATCATGAAGACCAAAGAGGTGCCAAAACAAGACTGAAATAAAATTTTGCAGAAGCATGCAAATGGTGAACTTCTCCTGGGGCAACATTAAATCCATTATTACAAAATGGACCAAATATGGCTCAACTGTGGCTCTCCATAGAGAAGACCACTACCAAAACTCAATGACTGGGTAAGAAAGTCACAGAGGCACACAAGAAGCCAGTGAAGATGGAGAGATCTCCAGCTGAGATGGGAGAAACTGTCCATTGGACAACTATCACACGGACTCTCCACAAAGCTGGGCTTTACGGAAGAATGGGAAAAAGAAAGCCATTGCTGAAACAAGTCCATATTAAAGCCTGTTTGAAGTTTGCAAAATACATGTGAGTGGCAATAGGTTCTTTGGTCTGTTGAGATAAAAATGGAACTTTCTAGCCTTGCCACAAGGTATCATTTGTGGTACAAAGTCAACAGCACTAATTGCCCTGAGGACACTGTCCCCACAGTGAAGCATGGTGATAACAGCATCATGTTGTGGGGATGCTTTTCCTTCACAGAGACCAGAAAACTGGTCAGGATGAAAGGAAACATGGATGGAGGACCTTCTAGCAGGACAATGAACTTAAATACGTAGCCAAATAACACAGCAGTAAATCCGAAATGGTTTAAAATCAGAAGCTGAATGTCTTAGAATGGACCTAGACAAAGCTTGGATTTCAATCCAGTTGAGCGTCTGTAGCAAGAAACTCCTGTTCACCAAGGGTCCCTATCCAACCTGACAGAACTGGAGCACTTTTTCCAAGAAGAAGAGGCAAAAAATGAAGGATCTCAATCCACAAAGCTCACAGAAACTTACCCAAGAAGACTCACAACTTTAACTTCTGCCAAAGGGATTTCTACCAAGCAGTGACTGGTGTGCATGTGTGTGTGGATATTTATGCGACCAACAAGTGCCAGTTTGCTTTTATTTATTTATCCTTTGTGTCCAGTGAAGAAAATATTTCAGCCATTTGCAGTGTTGAGTATCAAATGGTAATAATTCCAACTGAATCCATTTCAGTTCAAGTTTGTAACACATGCACAAAAAAGTGGGAAGGTCAAATGGGGTGAATAATTCAGCAAGGTCCTTCATCTGCGCTATGGACATAGACATGAATCTGTTTAATTGCATTTCTGGTTAAAAAAAAAATCCAGAATGTGACTTTTACTTTCTTGCAAAGTATTGTTTCCTGGTGTTAATTCTCCTTCCCCTTTGGGCTTACTAGGGCAAGCTACTATCGCAAAGGAGGACGAGCCATGCTTCCAGTCAAATGGATGCCTCCAGAGGCATTCCTGGAAGGCATCTTCACCTCCAAGACTGACACCTGGTAAGTATCTTTAGAGTTCAGGCCTGAGCATAATTGTTTAGATGTAAGTCCCACTGAGTTCAGTGAGACACACTCCCTGTATGAGGTAGCGGTGAGCAACTGTTGCTGGTGTATGAGTCAGTTTTCTGCCACTGGCATGCTGTGGGGAGATGCACAGACTGCCAGAAATTCCACCCCCAGCAGTCTACTTCTGCTTTTGAAAAAGAGGTATTTCTTGATGTTAAGCCGAACAGAGTTGGGGCCACAGCCAATTTACAAAGTCAGACATTGCTCTCAGAGGCTTCGATAAACACCCTTTTGCCAGAGAAAGGGCGGCCTGGGCAGTTTGGAAAGGCTGAGGGCCATAAAACCACTTTGTGTGGGCACACAGCCACACGGACAAACTTTTCGCTCTCCTGGGGTAGAGGATTATACAAGGCCTCGTATTCAGTTTTATAATTTGAACTATAGCATTTTTCTAAAACACTCTTGTGCCAAATATTTTAATCATTTAGTAAATTCAGTATTTAAAAATTGGTTGCATGTAAATAAGGTGGTACTGACTAGAAGCATAATACTGAACATGGAGTGAAGTAAAGAAATGCCATGATGGGGTCCAACTTGTCCAAATTGCAGAGATGAAGAGGGCTGAGGCAACATATACCTGTGAAAAATATGCTGCTCTTCTGTTTTTTCTGAAAAACTAATTTTGTGAATTCATAGCAAAAACAAAAATATACAAGAAAAATACAATCCCTCCACAGTTTGATAATAGTGTCATGTAGATGTTCCTGAAAAAAATGAATACAACTGGTAACAATTTCAGAATAAACATTAAAGCATGAATCTTACTAATTAGTCCCAACAGGGGTAGATGTATTGAATCAACTCTTGAATGGTAAATCAACACATAAGTTAATCACACTGATTGAATGAGTCTACTATAGGTGAGACTAACCATAGGAGTCAGACCATTATGTGCAAGCGCCCTAGTTACAGAGCTTGGTTCCTCAGGCTGAAAAGAGTATATATGGCTGCTGGTAAGAATCATTGTTCTAACAGTTATGTTTTGCTTCCTTTGCTGCCTTTCATTCTTTTCACCTTTGGAGACAGCCACAGCTCAATGATATGGTTTATGTTTTGCATGTAAAATTTCCTAGGTTTTGGCATCTCCAGCTAAACTCCTCTCTGGAGCCTCACAGACAGTGTAGACAATACCAAGTTCAATAATGCTGTGGCAATCTTTTCTGTTCTAGTGCCCTCCAGGTGTTTTCTACTGCAACCCCCAGCTATTGTGGACTGATGGCCATGCTGGTTAGGGCTGATGGGAATTGTAACTTTAAAAAAACATCTAAAGGGCAGCAGGTTGGGAAAAGTCGGTCTTTGGTTTGACTTGAAATGGGGCAGCTTCCTATGTATTTTAAAGCTGTTTCAGTGAATTTCAAAACAATGCCAGCCTTATTTGAAAGTGCTAGGTTGTTGCTGAGGAAACTGTATTTAAACAGCGGCTTCTCCATGAACCCTGGCTTGGAATTTCAGATGTGTACTTCAACAACAGTTTGAACTTGATGGACTTAGGAAGAGCTATGCCTAAATCAGGCCAAAGGCATATGTAGTCCAGCATTCTGATTCCATAATGGCCAATTAAATATTTTTGGGAAGTCCATGAGCAGAAAAAAGTATTTCCTTTTGTTTTTCCCAGTTCTCTCCCTATTCAGATTTGATGACTCCTGGATTCCAGAATTATGAAAGGCATAAACAACTTTTCCCTTGTACACTTTCTGCACACCATGCCTAAGTTTATGTACTTTTTGTCATGTTCCCACTCACTGGTTTCTGAAGCTAAAAAGCCCCCTCCAAATAATGTGATGTTTCTTCCTAGGAGAATTGCTCCAGCTCCTTGATCAAATGATTTTCTCCTTTCTGCATTAGTCTACAGACTGAGAAATTTAGGCATTACCTGACCTGAGCTTTTCCATTAAAATAGTTCCACTCTCACTTGTGTTTCTCTGGGTTCCACTAACAATGAAGGAGAAAAAGAAAGAGAGACGAAGCAATAAAGAAATACTTAGAACAGTAAATATCAGACCAACCAACATATTAATGCTGGCCACAAAAGCAAAGTGTGTGCTGTATTTGTGTGTGCTATATAAAGCTATTGAGGTGTCAACCAAAGGCTAGTGAGTTACATTCATTGTTTTTCGGCTAGGTCCTTTGGAGTGTTGCTGTGGGAAATCTTCTCCTTGGGCTACATGCCTTATCCTTGCAAAACCAATCAGGAAGTACTAGAATTTGTCACCAGCGGTGGACGAATGGATCCCCCAAAAAACTGCCCAGGGCCTGTGTGAGTACAGCTTCACTCTTTAAAAAAAGGTGGCAGGCCAGAAAGTATTTATAATAGCAGCAGTTCCCATCAATGAGAAAACATTGTGTTGACTTCAGATAGTATGTGACTGTGTGGACTGAGATTTAAAAAAAAAAACTCTGGTGATTGATAAATGTTGAATTTACCACCTACACATTGCAGAAGCGGCATGTCATACTAAGTTGTGTCACTTTGCAGAACACAGAATAAAAACAACCTTCTCTTTCTTTTAATAGCATTCTTGCTTTACAAGGAATTTGGGAGGGTAAAATAAGGCTATCTTAGCTGGTTCCCACTTTCAATTGCTCTGAAAGGTTTTTCCCCACTTATTTAAAAATTAAAGTTGCATATTTAGCTCTTTGTTGTCCACCTTTCCACAAACTGGCAATTTGCCCCATGTTAGAGGGCTTCCACCATTTTTGTCTTTTGCCTTTGGAGTAAGGGATGGAACCCTATTGGGGATTTACGTGCGTGTGAATTTCTCCCAGTCCTCACATTCTCCATTTACTGGGAAGCAGCCACTGTGATCAATGGGGGTCTGTGAAGCAACTGACTGATAGTCTCACCTCTGTTGTTAGCAATCTATGGTACAACAGTCAGAAGTGGCACCCCACAGTTCCCCCTCGTGCCTGATATTGCTGGTACAAGGAAGAGTGGGACCATCAGCTGCCTCCCAATTGACAGGTGAAAAAAGTCACAGCAGTTGCTTCCCCGTAAGTGGAGACTGGACAACTTTCACAGTCCCTACATAGACCCTAAAGTAGAAGCTATGTAGACATCATGAAAATGAAACATTCACAAGTGCGTAACCCTAGGTTACACATTTGTATCAGGTGGATTCCAGCCACCACCAGCCATCATCATCATCATCATCATCATCACCATCATCTCCTCTTACCCGCCCCTGCCTGAGGCAGAGAACAACAACAGATTAAACACAGAATACAGTTTAAAAGCATATAAAACCGTTAAAAGATCATGTAAAACTGATACATATCAAAACACTCAACGCAAAGTTTAAAATTCGTAATTCAAAAATCATCTGGATGAGCCTGCCAGAAGAGAATGATCTTTAGAGCTGTTTTAAATTCAGACAATGCATCTAGCTAACAGCTCTCTTCCACAGTCTGGGGGTGGCTTAAGAAAATGTTCTCTGAGTAACAGTTGTTAGCCTAGTCCTGGCTGACTGAAGTAAGTGTCCCCCAGAGAACGTATGGGGCAGGTTCACACAGGGCTTTAAAGATAGCAACCAACACTTTGTACCTTGTCCAGAAACTGATTGGCAGCCAGTGGAATGATTTTAATAATGGTATAATATGATCACTCCTAGATGTACCAGTAACCTACTTGGCTGCCATGTTTTGAATTAACTGAAATTTCTCAACTTGGTACAGAGGTGGCCCAATGTACAGCGCATTGCAGAAGTCCAGCCTTAAGGAGTCCAGCCACCTTGTGATCCTCCAGCTCCAGGAAGGGGCACAGCTGGCGTAGCAGCCAAAGCTGATAGTAGCACTCTTGGCTATCACATCTGTCTGAGCTGCCATTTGGAATGACAGACCCAGAAGCACCCCCAAGCTGCAAACCTTGTATTTCAGGGAGCGTGCAGCCCCACCCAATACTAACTGACACACCTCCAAACCCAGGTTAGGACCCTTGACAGTAATCATCTTTGCCTTGTCTGATCTGGAAGACCTTGTTACTTTCCTGGGGTCCTTTTTAGTGCTATGATTCCTCTTTAACTTCTATGCCTGCATCCTGTGGAATCATGTGCCATATAATTTGGTGAGACACTACAGCATTCTGGCTGAGAAATCTAAATATCTTTCCTTAAACTGCAAATTCCAGGATTCCACAGGATGTTTCCAAAGCAGTTAAAGTAGAATCATGGTGCGGTAATTATCTAGTGTGAAATGATCCCTAGACCCATCTTGGTTAAAGCTCAAAAACTGAAGCTCAAAACCCAAATGCTCACAAGAAGGGGAAATGTAATTAGGAGATTTTCCAGTCCTTATCTTTCTGATGCTAAGAATTTTTATTTTTTCTGCAAGTTATCGGATTATGACACAGTGTTGGCAGCATAGCCCTGAATACCGACCAAATTTCTCTACCATTCTGGAAAGAATAAAGTATTGCACACAGGTAAGGGACATTCTTATCAAATATAGCAGTGTTTCAATCAGCACAATAGTGGGCATCCAAAAAACTCCATGCACTATTTTTCATGTGCATAAACACAGTCCACTGAACTGGACTGAACTGTAGCATTAAGCTGTGTCTTCCTTCCTTTTCAAGGCCCTTGTGCCCAAGAAGCTCCTTCAGAAAAGTAGAGAAGAGGCATTAAATGGTGAAACTTAAGTTCTTTTTTTCTTCAATAAATTTGTGCTTATATCCAAGTCATGTTGCATGGATTTAAGTGAGTTAAAAATGGGAAATGATGCCGTCTCAGAACTTTTTTAAAAAAAGAACAGGGTTGGCAAGCAGGTTTCTGATGCTATTTTTGCTCTTACTTATTGGGAATGTACACAGTTGTAGAGCCTGCAGTAGCAGTAGCAAAAGGAGAATTGTTACTTGTGTGCTTCACAATTAAATTATACATATGGCCTTCTTAAGAGGATGCCTCATGAACCCATGATGTACGAGATATGGAATTACCTATCTGAAGCATTCCAGGCAAGAAGAGCATTAATCATATACACATGCCCCACTGTCGCATCTCCAATACTCCCCAGTCTTCCAGAGCATCCTTTTTAGTTTAAAAAGGGTTGTGCAGTTGTAGATAACCTCTAGCTCAGTCCTGTATTTCTGTGAGACCCAATCTAATAGTATTTGGGAAGTGAAACAAATTTGCTTGTTTTTCAGGACCCTGATGTGATCAATACAGAGCTGCCCATTGAATGCAGCCCAACACCAGATGATGAAGGAAGCACTGTATTGCATCCAAATAATTCTACTGGCATGGTTCCTTTGCTGGGGAACCCAACCTGTACACCTCAGATGAACCCCCGAACACTGGAAGACCACAATTCAGGGAACAGATATGGGCAATGTCCACAAGAGTTGCTGGTGGAGAACCTTGGTAACTGGATAGGCAGAGGACCTAACCTACCTGGCTTCAGTGGTTCTAGCAGTGAGGCTTGGGCTCAGTCAGCTCTAAACCAGAAACTGGATTCTACAAGTCAGCCAACACAGAAGCTGAAGAACAAAACCAAAAACCTTTGGAATCCAACATATGGGTCTTGGGTCCTGGAAAGCATTTGCCAGCCCAGTCCCAATTCCAAACTCAATCCAACACAGGAACGAGAAGATTCTGGGTTTGATGGGAACTGCAGTTCCTCCCCTAGTTCTCGGGCATCACCTTCATCTCCAAGCCAGAGCCATTCTCCTCATATTGATATTGGTGGAATTGAACTGGTGAAGCTACAGAACTTCCCCTGTGGCAATGTGAATTATGCTTATGATGATCTCTGCTATGAAACAAGTCAGCCTTCACCTTTGGCACCAAAGTCAGCCACAGTCTTGAGGAGTGCCAGTCTGCACAGAGATGGCAAGCTTTTCTCTAAGCCAGAGAAGACCTCAAGAGAGAGAGACTCTGGCCTTTCCTTGTCTGATGATCTGAGTGTCACACCTGTGTAACAGGGGATGCTCTTCCAAAGAGTCAGGCCTTCGCTCTGCGGGTGAGTATTTCTCCAAGAGCAATTAAAATACCCAGGGGTTTTTTTTTGCCTCCTTCCTTCCTTCCTTCCTTCCTTTTCCAACTTTCTCTTTCCTGCCCTCCATATTCTAGAAACAAATAGATTAATGTTGTCTTGCTCTGGCTGCCAGCACTATGAATGCCTAATGAAGTATTTAAAAATTATAAAAGTGGCTCCAGCCTATTAAGCCATTGCTAGCAGTTACAGGATGTAATGAGGTCTTTGCTAATGGTCCATGGAGGCAGTCACACTCAATCACCTCCAGTGAAAAATTATCCCTACCACAAAATAAGAGTAGGTTAGAAATGGCATAACCATGAGTTACCGCTATAGGCCAATGGTCTGTAAAACATTGTGCTTTCCAGATGATTCATCACTTAGCCAGATTTTACAAGGTAAGAAATAAAATCAACTGGGTTTGCATTGGATACAATGGCTGGAAGCTGGAAGTAACAAGGAATGAGTAGTGTATTCACAATGTAAAAGAGCCAAAGTTTGAGGAAGGCACAGAAAATATTTGTATTCTTCAGTATGAGCATTAGAAATTTAGGATAGAAAACTTTCTTTAAGAAGCGAGTAGAATGGATACCATCCTGTTTCATTGCTGAATGCTGCTTTATACCACACTCTAGCTCATTTTTCAAAGCCTGACCCTGGAGGTCTCAGGAGTTAGCCTTCACTGCAGAGTGAACTGGACTTTTTCTGTTAATAGACTTTACTTACAAGGAACTGTATTTTTAAAAAGCACTCTGTGTTCAACAATTGTAATTCACACTCCTGTAGTAATAGTTTTTTGTAAACTGAAGATTCAAGATGCAACTTTTGTATATATTTAAATTGAAAGCTCCTCTAACGTGAAATGTGACAAAAGACCCTTACTTGAAGCAAGGCCACCAAGAAATGTTTTGATTTTTTAGGTGCCTTGTGGCTTAATAAGGCTGGTAATTATTCTTGTCTTATTACCAAACATCTGCTAATCATGTTGAGTAGACATCTACTTACTTACTATTGGCATGCCAAGCTGTGGAGTAGATGGATGAAAGAATACCAGGAAACCATGATGATCTACGTTAGAACAAAAATCAGAGTTCCTTAAAGCAGAATCTTTATAGAAAGCCATATTATTTCACAAGTAATTTCACAGATACTGCCCCCACCCTCACTTTAAAAAAAATCACAGTAAGGCATCCCTCATGGATGTAGGATCCTTAATTACAGGAAAGTATCACAGAAGCTTAGAGCCAGCAGTAGCTTGGGAATGTCTTTTATGTTCATGTGTCTCACATACCTTGAAGGTAGATAAGTGTTTTTTTCAAATGCAGGATGTCTCTCATATAGGCAGATGTTTGAGAGATGCAGATGTTGACAGGAAACTACATGCTCTGACTCCAGTGACTTGCAGCAAAAGTCACAATATCTCCTCCTCACTGAGGCAAAAGACCCAAGGCAGATTCATCGTGTGCCTTTTGCACACACTTTGTCATGCAAGGCTCAAGAAGATCTGCTTTGGGTACACATGCTCTATCTCTGCTATTGCTAAAGGACAAGGCTGATGGCGAAGTAGAGAAGCAGACAGCAGGGGGAAAAAATTCTGTTTATGTCACACCAGCAAAAAAAAAGTTGTACAAGTTCTTTACTGCTTTTCTCTGCAGATGGAAACCTGTTTGAACTTTCAGATGCTTACGTGACACATCAGCATGTCCTATAGAATGATCCAAGCCTCAGTGCTGCTTGTTCTAAAAAGAAGGGAGGAGTCTTGTGTTAACTTCAAGACTTACTCATTTACCTCAGCTTTCATGCAACTGAAGAAATGGACTGTAGCCCACAAAAATTTATGCTAAAATAAGTTGGTTTGTCTTAAAGGTGCCGCAGGATACTGTCCTTCTTTTTATGTTGACACAGACCAGCATGGCTGCCTCTGAAAACAAACACTCAGTATAGAGGCTATGTATCTGTATAAAGGAACTTACAGACCCTTATTACAAAATGAAACTGGGGAATCATGAAAGATTTTGCAAGTGTTTGCCACAATGTAGTGCTTTCCTCCTAAGCTTAGACTACCTTATCCTCTAGCAAGAAAGAGAGGTATTCCATACTAGAATTCCAATGCATACAATCAACACATGGAACCAGTTATATCATATTCGTGAGACAGCGCTATTATCACCTTACCTATTAACCTCCTTATCAGAGTGGACTGTTGGTGTCCTTGATCTTCTCCTTCACATGCCCTATGTGAACAGCATTCCCATTGACCCAAACATTGGTTACAATCTTAAACACATTTAGGACCCAGTTCTATGGTCTCTGGAAAGGTATCCTGTTGTAACTTCTCCACCCCAGCAGAGCTGCAAAGCAGAGCATATTTGCCCTCACACAACTTGTCCCACTGTAGACTAGGAAACCTCCGATGGGTGTGTCAGTGGTGGAAACAGAAAGAAGCAAGGAGAGTATGGCATGGGCGAATTTAGGAGAATTTTAAATAGGCCAAGTCACAAGCTTTTCTGTTGCTGCAACATATACTTTTAATGATGAGGGAGGGACACCAGACCTTGGGACCAGTGGGAGAGACAACTGCGGGGAGTGGGTCAGGCAAAAAATGGAATATGCCACTCCCCACTCCTGTGTTCTACTGGTGTAAGTTAACCAGAGCTTTGGATTTAGCATTTTCTTCTCTTTAGATGCTCGTTTTCCCCCACAGAAAACAAGAGCCACTAGAATCAATAGGAGTGAACTTTGGTACTGTAGGCCTCCTACTACAGGGCTATGACAGATTTTCAATTCAAGAGACTTAGTTTTTTTAAAAAAGAAGCTTTGCTGTATCAATTTTGTACAAACTGTTCTACAACTACAGAAGGGGGAATCGTCGTTTGTGTTCAGACTGGTCTCCTGTGATTGGTTTACAGTAACTGCATCCAGTTAAGATCAAAATTCTGACTGTCTTATAGTCTGGTATAACATACAAATATGCCTACATGTATTTGTGTACTATTGTCACTGTGCAGATATAAAGATCTTACACCACTTCACTGACACACTCAGAGAGCATTGGATCAGGTCCAAATATATCAAAATAATCAAACAGGATTACAATCACACATCAGTCCAGGGTGGTGGTGAAATGGGACTGATACTGCTCAAGTGGTGGGCACTCTTGAAGCTCGGCTTTAGAACTTGCCTTTCTTAGTGACGCTGAATTATTAAGAATCATTTTCCAACATACTTTGTTTTAATACCATTGTTTTGGAAAGATAAGGCCCTGGCTGGTAGCAGTCTATGTTTCCACTTTATGCTATATAGTCTAAGCTGATAGCTTTTGTAAAACACATTTTAGAGCAGAGGCTTGATAACAACATGTGTACTACAATAATATGGAATTTGAAGTGCTGGGCTTCCCCAATGCATTTCCTTCTAACTCCTTTTTGCAATTTGGTTTCCACAGCATCCTGCATTTTCCCTTTCTTATGTCTTAGTTCATTCTCTAAAGATGTACTTTATGTGGACACCATTGAACCCGTCATTCTCTTTGGTCTGTCCTCTAGTTTAAAAAACAACTATCCTCTTTCAATTTGGCTGTAATCAACCCATTGATTCTTTCGCCCTTTTGCAGTAGCACAGAGAAACCAGATACATTGCCATGATAAAGCTAAGAGAGATCTCAGTGTCTTCAGTTTTGTACTTATATGAATTGCTTTCAAGCTGCAATTACCTCTAAGAATGGCAACCGTACTTGCCATCTGGCCCATTGGGATCACTGTTAAATGTGTGAATAATAAGCCTGCTTCTATGCAATTTCACTTCAGACAAGATGTATACTTCTATATTTACAACGCTGAAATAAAGACATCCTAACACAACTGTCCAGTCTTTTGTTGACAACTACCACTCTGGGGCTACAAGGGAAGAGGGATGTCATCTTTCTGTTCAATGAAAAATACATTTCTTATTCTTCACTTCTTATTTTTGGAGCATGTGCAATGCATTCTCTACATGTGACACATTAGAACATTAGGTTTTGCCCTTGACAATGCCTTTAGATTTTAGTCTGGAAAACATTTTTAAAAAGCTGAAAGTGGTCTGGAAGAGGCATTGCTTTGTTTTGCATGTGCCAACCTTCCCTATTCTATTGCCCTCCAGCTTTGTTGGAATACAGCTCCTAGAATTCTCTAACCCAGGATTCTGGAAGTTGTGGTCACAACTCATACCTTGTGAGTGCTAAGGTATTTCCCTTGTACCACTGCCATTACCAGAGAACAAGCTTTGCACGTTTGGAGACAATATGAAGTATGCCTACTATAAATCAGTAATTCCGCTTTGAAACAATCTTCATGTTTCTGGAATAAAAAGTGATCATAATTCTCTGGCTCTAATACAATTATTTATGAATGATATCAATTCTCCTGCAATGCCTGGAGAATGGTAAACTCATTATTTTACTTTTGAAGGATGCACAAAGCTGAGGCAGAATAATTCCTTTAAGGAAGTACACCAGCATATTATTTTCCAGCATACTTCTTAACATTATCCTAAAATAAAAGAAATGCAACTTCTTTGTGTCTGGTCTCTTTTAGAATGCTCAAACATTGAATTACAATTAATCATGAAAAGGAAGGTCTCCTCAGCCTTACTTGGGAGAGTCACTGCAGGCTGCGGCAGTGATGGAAGCATCTGGAGGCTGCCCTTTTCTCCTCACTTGCTTAGCTCCTCCTCAGATGCCCTTGCACCACTCATATGCCCCAGGAGAGGTAGCCAACTGGCATGGTGTGAGAGAGCGCATCCCAGGCATAGGCTGAGAAATGCAATTTTCCCTTAGGTCTGCTTGGGAAATATATAAGTAGGAGCATTGTGTACTGCAAGACATTCTGGTTTCAACAACCTTTGCACTTCCCTTCCCTGCATTTCTAGTTTACATCCATTGCAGACTCTGTGGTGGTCCTTAATGTGACATTTGCTTTCAAACTTGTTAATGCATGTGTTATGATTTGTAATGCTATTCACTGTTATTTTGTCACAACCTGAAGGGGTGGTGTGACATGGAGCTAGATCCAGTTGTGGAAGAAGTTGGGCCTTGCAGCCCTTCATTCTATCATTTCATGAGACATCCCAATAGGGAACCTGAGAATAGGGGCTTACAGGTAATGCCTACTTCAGGGTGAACCTGCCTCAACCTCAGATGGCACAGAACCACACAGTGCTTGTGTGCCTGACTGGTTTTGCATTGCCATATCTGTTGCTGACTCCTGTTTTGGATCAGAAGTCCAGTACATGGTGAGTGCTCCAGTTCATTCAACTATGGGATTCTGGATCTGTGCCTCATGCCATGCCAGCCTGTATCACTGTAACCATTAAAGCTGTGGCCATTTTCTGCCAAACTCCTGTTGTATGCATTAGTCTTCAGCGTTCCTTCAGTCTGCACCAACCTCTCACCACTAGTCCTGTAATGATTACTTTGCCCTTCCACCATTAGGCATTCACAACGTGCTCACAGATGTTCCTATCACTCAAAAAAAAAACCCCAAAACTCACACATACACATTATTATTGCTGAATAATTCTTGCAACCTTACCCACCAGCAATGACAATTCTCTGCATTCTTTAGTCCAAATATATCAGTGACCACTCAGTTTGCCAATACAACCTGAAGCCTTGCAACAAGCAGCTTATTTGGTGACAAAGGAAAGTATGGCCTGTGTGGAGACTTTGCACACATACTTACTTTACATACACATTTTAAATGCTTGTTAAAATGGGATGGGGGCTGAAAATTATCAGGATCACAAGAGGTGGAAGGGAAAATTTAGCTGTTTCTTTCTCTGCTGCAAGTTTAAGAAAGCTTTATCCTCTGAAGCTGATATTTGAATTGATAGTAATGGGGATGCTGTGAAATCAGTCCACACTCATGTCTATGTAGATACTATTTGTATTACATTTTTTAAAAGTTTGCATGGATATAAAGTTCTGCCTACTTTGGATTTCTGCTCTGACCACAAAAGAAAGCAAAGCAAAGATTATATGTGAAAGAGTCTCCAATACAAAAACTGAATTGACATCTGTTTTCAGTGAAATTTTTATTCAACTGGAACTACTAAATTTCTCAACCTATACAGTTAGGATGCCAGAATGGTGTATTGTTTTCAGTGTAGTGTTCAGAGCAACATCCTCTATAAATGAGACAAAGTTTTTTACCCGGATTATAGTAACAAAGGTAGAGTTGTAACCCAAAGTTCGCTGAACTATTTGAAACACGATTCCCCATCACTAAAGTGTAATTCATGGAATTAAACAGAAAAGCACTCCTTTCATATTTTTGCCACTGCACCCAATTTCTGGACTAAAATCCCACAATTCTATATCTTATAGCCTGGCACCCTTCCAATGTTTTGGACTATAACTCACATCCCACCCAGGGTGCCAAGGGATTGTGAGAGCTGTCATACAAAACATGTGCAGCATTCTAGGTTGCTTATCCCTGCTTTAAAGCAGAGATGAGGAATGAATATTGGTGGATGCATCTCCCATCAGTGCTACCTCAATATACCAAATGGTAAGGGACTATCAGAGTTGCAGTCCCTACAAGAACTGGAGGGCCACATATTCTCCATTTCTGCTACACGCGGTTACTAACCCCTTCATTATACCTATTTAAGGTTGTTTATAGTTTTAGTTATATTGCCCTTTAGGCTTGAATCCTATTAGTTAGTCCCAACTAAAGACCAACTGAAACAGCTGATGGGACAGTCAACACATAATTAAGTCCTGGCTCAAGCAGTGTCTTTCAATTATGTGCTGCAGCCTCCTAAAGTCTGGCACCAAAAAGGGCACATTTAACCATCTGAGCATCAAATCTGAGGAGAGCCATAGCCCTCTACCCAGTCTCAGCCGACCCTTCCATAGCTCATGCAGAACCAGCAATGCAAACAGTTGCTGTTTCTACTGCTGAAACTCATTTTGGGACAAACCCTGCTACAACTGACACCAAACAAGTGACACAGCACAGGATGGCCAATTCTGATCTAAGGAACAACTGAGGGAGATTGGTATGTTAAGCCTGAAAAAGAGAAGGCTGAGAGGTAACATGATAAGCCACCTTAAAAAATCTGAAGGGGTGTCATGTAGAAGATGCAGCAAGATTGTCTAGCAAACATAACCAATGGTGAGAAATGCTAGAAGTTTCAGTTCATTAACACCTGGAAGGCCATAAAATTTCCACTTATGGTCTAATGAAGGGGTGTGAGGTGAGGAAATGTTTTAATACCCACATTTAAACAATGAAAAACAAAGATGCATACTAACAGCAATGGCAACTAGTGTATCAAGTATGATAGGGATCCTGAGGCCTTGCAAAGTCGGAAGAGGCAAGAGGCTGGATACTGCAAAACTACCCAGATCATCAAAGTAGACTTGTTACAAGATGCAGCCACAGAGCCATGGAGATCATCCTAATGGGTGCTCTCTTCTTCTGATGGAATATGTGCAACTTTGTGAACATTAAGAACTTCAGATGTTCACATATGAAGTTCAAGATCTTGGTCATTAACAGTGCAAATGTTTCATTATGCATCACATGATCAACGAAATTTTATGGCTAGGCTGCTAAACACAAGAAAAAGTGTTCTGCAAGATCAATCCACAATGATTTTTGGTTAATGTGATTTTAAGCCTTGCTACCTCACAGAAAAAAAGGATGAAAGTTACACTATTTTCTGTCACAACTGGTTTGTTGTTGCTAAAATAACCAGGTGCTGTTGAAATATCACATTCAACTGATACACTAGGTGGATCTTAATGTTTTGCCCAAACATGGTACCTAGAATATTCTTTTTTAAGTCTCCAATGTATCTCTTTGTATGAAGATAGCTATTTCTTTTTAATTTGCTGACATACTCACATAGAAGAGGCAGGTCTGGAACCAGTCACAGGTAAAGCAATCTGACCACCAAGCAACAAGACTGAGGTTCTGGTTCCTCAGATATGAAACATTTCAGTGTCAACTACATGCGCCAGTACTGCCTTCATTTACTCAACTGAGCCAGTAAGATGTGATCCTTCAGCTGGTCAGGCATTCAGATGTAATGCCAGCTGGCAAGCAGGGGTCATTTCTGGGCCAGCACAAACATCTCTAAAATTGTTCTAAGCCACTTTCAAAGCACATTGGTGCTTTCTCCCTGGAATGTCTAGCATTTCTTGTATAATGCAATTAAAAATTTGACAAATTATAACAAGAGTCGGAGATGAAGACAACGAGGTACTAAAGCAAAATCAGATGCAGAACTGTTTCTCCCATTTGTAGCCTTCTTTTCAGCATCACAGCCAACTGTATAAAACTATCCCAGTTGCTATACAGCAAAGGGGATGGACAGCCACTCAAACCAACTCTGAGCTCAGAATAAAGCCATGCAAATTCACACCTTTTGCATGAATTTCTTTAGACTGCAATCTTGTTTTGTGGGAAGACTACAGACAAGATTTGCATGAAACATTTTGAGCAGGGATTGCTTCTGCAACTGGCAAGCTGCACAATATTGTGGCAAGGACTGGAGTAGAAAAATTATGCATAGGAGGAAAAAGGGAGAAAACATAGATTGAGAGGGGAAGAAAGGCTATGAAGGACAGAGGGCGGTATGGAGAGGACAAGGGTGCAAATGCCCTTTAATTGGGTACTAGAAGTCCAATGTGCCTTTTGGTTTCTGAAGCTTCAGCAGCATTTTGTGTACATTTTCAAACCTTTCCGCAGTATACTGTAACCAAATTATTATTGTTATTATTTTTAAATGAAAGCTTGAAGGTTATACATTTCTATATGTTTCAAGGGAATGCCTGGAATGTGAATATCCCTCCATATGTTGTGAGCACTAAGAAGGAAGCCTGCCTATTACTTTTGAATGTGATGTCTCCAGAGGAGAACTCCAGTCTTTTCTATCCCACAGGCTCAAGCAACATTTATTCCAAGTTGTCAAAAGGCAATCCAGAATGGTTTGGTTCATGGGTGAACCAATGACTTGGTCCTGATCCAATGTCTAAATATTCAAGATTCATTCTTTTGTTCTGTAAATCTTAATTCATCTGGTTGCACTCCAGATTACTGCAAGGTGGCTCTGCATTTCTCTTTTTCTGCTGCACCCTCGTAGGTCCCGACGTCCCGAGTATGGCAAGTCTTAAAAGGCTTTACCTCTAACAGAGGGATTGATTATGAAAAGAAATTAAAATTTAAGCAGCAGTCCCTTCAAGAGCTTGAGTAAGTCCCTCTCATCTCTCCAAGATACTTGCTAAGATATCAATCAAATTGTCCAGTCCAAATAAGTATCCATCCTCCCGATTTCCTTCTTCCCATGCGATCCTGTGATCCAGGGTCTGCCCATCTGGGAGAAGAGTAGTCTTTCCAAAATCAATGAGCCATATGTTGGCATGCCCACTATCATCATGCACAAATAGCAGTGAACTTCCGATTACCTGTAAAGAGAAGGCGAGAGAGAAAATATCTGTGTGATGTGTAAAATGCTCCTTCTGTTGCTGGCTCTACCCTCTATAAACTTAATCGCCAACATGCTAGTAGTTTATAGTTCCAGAAGAACATGTTAGTGACTTCTCTGTGTAATAAAGGTCCTCCAACTGATCCACAAGTTTTCTACATAAGAACCACTGCCCTTGCTACGTAAGAACCACTGTCTCTGCATCAAGCTTGATTTCTGGGGTTGTGGGATTTAATACTACTCTAATGCATGCAGGCAAGTGCAGCTTATGCATTTATACATCCCATTTTGGACAGGGTGCAGAAGACGATTCACTTGGCTTTGTACTCAATCCAGAAATCTCCCACTACCAAGCAGCTGTCAACCCCAGGGGGGACCTCTGTTCCTACCACACACTGGTGGAGAAGAAAGGGAGGGGACAAGCAATTTAGACCATGGAATTCTGGCTGCTTCGAGCTCTTGGGGGAAGGAAAAGGTAGGTGCACTCCAAGCTGCTTCTCTATATTCTGAACTACCTCCCTCCATATTTCCTGTCCCCCCAGGTACAAGACAGCATGAGAAACCCCTCTGGAAACTTGACACTTGCCAGGCAGTGGAAGGACACACAGCTGCAAGCAATAGGGACATGCAGGATCCTGGTCATAGTCTCCACAGTAGGTTTCTACTACAGTCACTAGGTTCAATTTCAGGTTCAAGACTGGAAAAATGGAACACATAAACCAGTACTAAGTTGAGGGAGGCTTTTATCAAGAACAGAATGGGGATCAACTGAATTTACAATGTCTTCTGGGCACCTTACATAGCTATGGTTTTGTCATGGCTATTGACACTACTTCCTTTCAATGGAAATGGTAGTAATTTATGAAGTTATTCAATTCTTGACTGCAATAGACTCCAGAGCTGTTACCCATACTCACTTCATGCCGTTTAAAGAAGTCAGAAGACTCAAGGATACCACGAATGTCATATAGACGTCTCAAATATTTTTTCTGTTCAAAAAAAGAGGAGGAGTAAATCATTTAAAATTTAATGGTCATATAGATGGATAGGCAGCTAAAGAAAGGAAACACAGACTGGACTTTATAAGGTAGAAACTGAAGAAGAAAATGCTTTTCCACTGGATAATCCGAGACACCATTTGCCAGGAATATCAGTGAAAACTCCAAATTCTCTAAAATAGCAAATTGGCAGATTATAACCTCCTAATATTTCAACTGCTATTAATCCCTTGCAAAATTGTAATTCCTGGCAGTACTATACCAGTCACAAGTGAAAACAAAATAATTGTAATTTACTATCAGAAAGAGTTGCGGGGGAGGTGGGGGAGAGGATAAAATGATCGATCATATGGAAGGAAGGTCTAATCCATGATTAAGGATGTAAAAAATACTTGTAATTTTTTTTCATTTTTTATGAAAAAAAGATTTCTTAAGACACTAAGACACCCACCAAGAAAATGAAGAATGCATGTGGGAATCTTCACACTTTTGAGTGTTCCTGGATAATTTTTGCTAAAATACATTTTTGTGCAGAAAATAGCCACAAAAATCAACATTGTAGCACAGGAAACAATTATTTTACGCAAAAACAATTATGTAAAATGTAAAAAAGGGGGTCTGTAGAAATGATTTTTCCTTTAAAAAAAGCCGCATAATGCAAATAGTTGAAAATTGTTCAGAAACCCTCATATTTTCACACAGTGGGCAGAAAATTGCTCAAATTATTTATCTTTGCATACATGAACAAAGTAAGTGAAGATTTACCTTTCCAACCCATGATTCAGTCTAAACAAGGGTGTGTTATCTGTTAGAAAAATAGGATTCTATGTCTATTAGAAAGGTCACAGGACTTCAGGTAAAGCCTACAAAAGCACAAGAACTTTTATGCTTTGTATGAAGGGTCTGATGTTCTACAGAGAACTGACATATCAAAGCCACAGGCAAAATGATAGTTTACATTACACTTACATTAAAATGTGTAAACAACTTTGTAGCCAAATGGCCTCTAAAATGGCAGACAGGAATTATAAAACAGAACAAATATAAAATAGAAAGCATAAATGAAAATGAAGGAATCTCATGAACGAAGCAAATAACCTCATGTTAAAGGTCCATCAAAACAATGTACCCTTCAACAGATGTCATAAAAGTTGACAGCAAAGAGTCTAGACAGCCCTCCTCAGGCAGGGAAATCTAGAGTTGTGGTAACACAACTAAGAAGAGCCAGCCTCTGTATGCATCAGCTAGGACTTAAAATGGTGGGGGAATACAGACCTGGGACCCACCCAATGACCTTGACAGTTAGGCAGAATTATGAGAAGACACAATCCTTTCATGTCCCAAATATTTAGGGTAACAGCCAGCTCTTGAAACTGGGCTGAGAAACAAATTGGCACAAATATAGGTTGAATAATACCAAAGCAACATGCTCCCAATATGTGCCCAATGTACACCACCACCAGCATTGTGCACCAGCCACAGTTTCTGAACACTCTTCAAAGGAAGCCCCACAGGTAAGAGTGGATGCAATCAAAGTGGACAGATCTACTGACTCCAGGAAAAGCCAAGAACAGACACACCAGCTGAAGCTATGCAAAGGCATTCCTGGCCATAGGTGCAAACTGGTCATCTAGGAATAAAGTCAGATCCAAAAGACCTCCCAAACTGTCAGCCTGGTTCTTCAAATGAAGAGTTACCCCTTCACAAGCTGAACATCCATTCTCGGATCCACTTTCCTACTGATCATAGGCACCTCTCTCTTGTCTTAGCTTGCAAGCCTACATTCAGCCCATCACAGCCCTGAGATGCAAGTTCAGGGTTTCCACTGGCTCCCTGGAATCAGACGGAAAGGACAGATAGAGTTGTGCGTCATCAGCATACAGCTGACACTTTACTCCAGTTCTCTTGCCAATCTCTCCCAATGGTTTCATGTGCATGTTCAACAACATGGAAGGTGAGATGGAATATTCTGCAATTGATTACAAAGGCCTCACAGTCAAGGAAACAAGTCTGCCAGAACCAACTCCTGAATCTGCACGTTATTGAAACTAACACGAAACTGTAGTTCCTAAACCCAATTCTGTTGGATAATCAAGAAAGATGCTACAGTTGATAATACTGAAAACCACTGAAAGGTACAGCAGAATAAACAGAGGCCCACTCCTCATTCAATTCAGGTCACCTACCAAGGTTTGTTTTTTTGTTTTTGTTTTTTTAAATACAGTTACATTCAAACCCAAGCCAGATGCCACACCGAAATGGGTCTAAAATTACATAGATAATCCTAGAAATCCTAGAAATCCTAGAAAACCTGGGGGTTGGATCACCTTCACAAACTCACACACTTTATACACAAGACAGGAATTAGCTTAATATATCTAAGATAGAGAGAGCTCAAGGGGGCTTTTTTTTCCACAACCACACTATTTTGAAGAAAGTATTGGCAACACAGGTTCCTGTAAATAAGTACTAATCGTCTCCATCTACATGTCCATATTCCTTCTGGTAGCTTTAATTAAGCAGCCCAAGCAAAGTTCAAGAATGGAAATGGATGACCTCAAACATCCACATTTGGCTTACCAATATAGCTGTATCTCCTTTAATGAATTCCATAAAAACTTGGAAAACTTGCTCCCGTGCCTTGGTTGTCTTGAAATTGGTATTACAAGTCCCATCAGCCTTCTGCAAATTATAAAGAGAAGGAAAAGAAAACAGGTCAGCTGCTATGTAGAGGATTTAAAAATAAAAAGGCAGAAGCCCAGATTCAGAGAAAGGGAAGCCTGGAAAAATGAACCTGAAACAGTTGATTGAAGACCCATTTCAAGCTGGATGTCTTTTTATTCTATTGCAAATAAACTACTCCCATCAAGACAACTTCTCACTGCAACATATGTGTGTGTACATGTGCCTTCAAGTTACCTGTTGACTGATGGCAACCCTACAAATTTCATAGATTTTTTTAAGGCAAAGAATACTCAGAAGTAGTTTTGCCAATTCCTTCCTCTGAAATATTGCTAACCAGGGCTGATCCTGCTTAGCTTCCAAGATCAGCCAGGATCTGTTGCCTTTAGGGTATTTAGGCATACTATCTGCAAAACTCTTCATCAGTGTGATATTGTCCCTAAAGACACCAGGCTCTCCTCTGTCGCCTATCAGGGCAATACATTGTGGGAAGATGTGGGAGATAGCCTTCTGTGCTGTGCCACCCCAGTTATGGAACCCCTGACTGGTAACTGGTTTTACACAAGCTCTCATGTGTACATGGTTTTTAGTTGCTTCAAACTGTTTTAAATAGTTTTAATCTGCTTTCAATTTGACCAATTAATACATTTTTAGCCTTTTAACTTTATTTTTTACTATTTACACTGCTCTAAACATGTCATATGTTTTCAGCAGATACAGTAGGCCCTCCACATTTGCAAGGGATAGGGACACAAATCCCTCATGAATGTCAAATAATCGCAAATAGGGCACCCTCCCTACAGGCTTCTGCCCGGCAGGTACACCTACCCAGGCAGGGGGCCAGGGAGGCAGGAAACAGGTAGTCACCTTCCCTGCACCTTCCTGCCACCTGTGCGAGGCACGCCCGCACTGGCTGTGGTGGCAGGAGGAACTCAGGGAACTGGCGATCGCCCTCCTCGGGACTTTCCTGCCCCTGGTGCAGGGCGCGCCCACACCAGCAGCGGGGGCAGGAGGAGGAGCATGGGGAGTTGGCAATCGCCCTCCCCAGATCTTCCTGCCGCCAGCGCGGGGCACGCCTGCACCAGGGGCAGGAAGAATGGGAGGAGCAAGCAGGATGGGAATGGGGTGGGAGGAGGAGAAGGGGGGGCAAGCAAGCACCCCACAAATAATCAAACTGGCAAAAGTGAAACCTGCAAATGTGGAGGGAGAACTGTATTTATTTTAATAATAAATAAACTCTCCTCAACTTGGTATCTCCAAGATGTATTGCACTACAACTTCCATCTTCCTCAACCAGCATGAAGAAACCAGTTGAGAAGTTTAGGATAAAATGTCAAAAGAGATTGGGGAGGCCAGGGTTGATATCCCCAATAAGCCAAAAAGATTGCTGTGACCCGGGGCCACAGTCTTACCTTATAGGATTATTGTGTGGACAAGAAAGAAGAGAGAGGAGACCAAGCAGTATAACTGATTAATAAAATCAATATCTCTCTGTGATACATTCATGCCTTTTGAGAAATAATGTGCTTTGGATCAGATCCAGGTCTGGTATATCTTAGAACAAAATCATTAAAATCTATAGGACTTAAACTCACCATGATTAAATTAAATCCCATTATTTCAGCTGGTCCATTCTTAAGTATGACTAAATCTAGATCCAACCTACAACTGTAAATAATGTGGGTGGGAAATAATACAATGAAGGAATGCCAGCACTTGCGGAAAGAATACAACGTTTTGAAATCAGTGCTTCCATCAATTCCAGAATTCAAAGTAAGCCCTCCTAAAACTGAATGAAATTCAGCCCAGGTTTGTACTGTAGTACCGTGCCCAGTCAAATCCAGTCTTGTGTGCATCCCAGTTATACAATGATCTTTCAGCTGAATTCAGTAACTGAGTGACAAGCTTATGTTCACTGCTTATTTTTTCGCTAGCTTCTCATGCAGCGCTTCTGCTCCAAAAGTGTGGGCCAGGCTCAAGCACAAGTGAATACAGGCTGACAAGACACGAGAAAGTTATGCAACTGCAGTGTACATCGTAGGCAGAGAAATCTCAGAAAACTCTGAAGTGATGTACTCCTGCATGACTGAGAACACAGAGAAAGGATCCTTTTCAGGCTGCCAGATGGCACACTAGCTATATGTTCTGTGACACCCGCTTAACAACTGCAAGAGGAGAGAATCTGACAGTATCCTCTACATTTGTCTACTAACACCAATGCCTGAGGCAAGATCTTTAATTATGGGGAGAGGGCAAACAACTCCCCTTTGAAAGGCTGTTTTACTTACATGCTAACCCCACCACTCCCCAAACAAGCTTTCAGAATTTATTATTTTATTTATGTCCCATCTTTCTCCCAATACAGGAAGCAAGGTGGAAACATTAGGTTCATTAATGTTCTCGTCTTTTAGAACATTAGGGAAATACAGGAATACAATGTAAAATACCACACACACACATATACATTTCATGACGAAAAACATCTTTTCTCCCTTCAAGCAAATGCCTGCCATTGCAGGAACATTCCTTCATCAGTGTGAAGAAATACAAAAGATCCCATGTTTGTCCTCAGGTTCAACCGACAAGAAAGCACTCTCAGGCAAAACTTTTATCTGTAAGGGCGACCCATAAAGGAAGAACAGTTTCTGGATCGAGTTCCAGTTTGAAAGTTCAGTTCCTAACTGGAGGTCTGGGGACTAATGAGAGGGTAAAGAAGTTGTGTACCCCAAGTTGGGGAAGGATATCCTAAAAAAGATGCCTTAGTTACTACTTTTGGCGAGTGTTTGGAAACTTCACTGTTCCAGAATGTTAACAGGGGCTGGTTACAGGGAAGGTACAACTCCCCTGTTACCAGTCTGCTTTTGAGCACAATTCAAGGTGATTGTTACCACCTATAAACACCTATATGGCTCAGGTCCAGGATACCTGAAGGACTATGTTGGCTCATACGAACCTGGCTGGGCCCTGGGATTTTGGGGGAAAGCTGTCCTTTCAGCCCTGCCACCCCCACGGGCCACATGGGGTAGGCACACAAGAGAGGGCCTTCTCAGTGACCGCACCTAGGCTCGGGAAGTCTCTTTCCAGAGGCCAGAACGCCTCCCTCCATGCTCTTCTTCCATCAGCAGGCCAAGACTTTTTATTTTGGCAGGCTTTCAGGCACTGAGTGTATTTAAAGAAAGGGCTTTAAAATAAACAATGTCCTGTTTTTAAACTGCTTATATTTTTTTAATGTTGTTTTAAATTTGTTTTTAATGTTATCAATGGTTTAAATTATATTTTAATGATAATTTTTCCTATGTTTTATACTGTACAGCAGGGTTTCTAACCACCTATGCAATTAGATTTTGCTACAGATCTGCAGAACTTCTTTTCTTCTTACGATCAGAAAAAATACATGCTGTTCACTCGCCCTTCAAACTAGATGCATACAATTTGACAAAGTCATGTCAAAGTGCCTCTAAAATGTCCTAAAAACAACTTTTAAAAACAACAGAAATACATCATTATACCACAGCAGACTCTGCCATCCCTACTTGCTATATTATTTTTGAAACATAAACTCATTTTTCCCTTCATTACTCTCCAAACCTCCAGTTAGGAACTGAAATTTCAGACTGAAACTTGATCCAGTAACTGTTCTTCCTTTCAGGTTGTCATTACAGACTTCAGCAAGGATTAATGCAAACATGTAAAACATCAGTTGTCTGTGGCAAGCCAGCAATCACATCCAGGTATTAACTTGTGCAGATCGTTTTTCATTTATACTATTTATTTGATTTATGAACTGCAAATAATTGCAAGGCACGTAGGTAGGCTAGCAAAACATTCTGCATGCAACATATTGATAAAAATTGATTGAATTAGTTTAGTGACAGGGCTGACACCTATCTGACATAATAATAAAGGAAAATGCAGTTTCATCCTGGAAACAACAGATCAAATACAGAGAATCAATATACTGTCCAACTATAAAAGTACTAGAACAGCTATATCATGTTATATACAATTTAAAAAACATACTCTGAAATTCTACATTGGCTACTTAGTAACCGATGTGTAATGAAATAATGTCTCCTGGCCCACCCCTGAAATAGCCAGCAGCCAGACTGGATGAAAGAGCTGATTATCGGGGTGCAAGAGGGATGAAATTTCGAACCCACTCCTACCAAGAAGACAGGCTATGACAAGAACTTGCAACAGGGGTTCTGCATCTGCTTATAGCAGCTTCATGCACCAATGGGAGGAGGTTGGAAATGTTATCCTCCTTGCACTCCAACTGACAACTGAACAGACCTCATCTGCCTTACCCATCTGCTGGCTATTAAGGTAGGTCTGGGGGAGCAGATAGTCTTACTACTTAGCCTCACTGAATATGGAACAGTTATGGATTTGTAACAGTGGGTTACTAATCTGCAACTGCAATACTGAATGCCAGTCATAGAAATTAAACTCTTACAAAAGCATATGCAAGTCAAAATATATATCTTAAAATATTTAGAATTATACAATAAGGGAAAAAATAGAAGATATACTATTTTTTTGCAAAGGCTTTCAAATACTAGACTGAGGTGGGAATTGTGCAGCTTTCCAAGTATTGTTCAACTGCAATTCCCAACATGCTTCACAGAGAGGGTTTGATGGCTAGGGCTGCTGAGAGTTGCAGCCCAACATCTGGATGACTCCACAGTTCCCACCCATATATGAGACCCTATGACAATGAAACCACTGCATAGGTAACAATTTAACATGGACAATTGCTGTCATGTTGCCTTGGTCATTTCAACATCCACTAGCACTTGAGAAATACATGCTGAAATCAGTTCCCAATACCCACCCACCAAACCTATCTGTTAGGCAGAAAGCCAAAAACTGAGACCAAATCAAATACTGAAAAGGTGAAGCACACTTTTTTGTGGAGATGTCAGGGCTGTACGTCATGTCCAAAATCTACTGTAACCCTACATTTTGAATGTGATTATGAAACAGCAGTCAATTACTATCTATACTAGTGATGTTTTCATAGGTTATGAAAAGAATGAACAGTGGGTGGATTACATCACTAAATAATTGATTTTTCTAGGACACTGGACCTTCTCCAATGTGGAGAACAATTTTATTAGATCAGAGTTAAAACATTGCAGTATTTGCAGGCTGTAACTTATGCTGTTCCTGCTTACTCAACAGTACACTGGCAGACAAAGAAATAGCTACCATATGGAAATCCAAAGGAGTGACAGTTCATATCAATAAATCATTTAGTTGTAGATGTGGATGACTTCCTGGGCTATGAAAAATTTTGAGCCAACCACTCCAGTTTCCATTTGCTTCACTCTTACCTTTGTTCATTCTTCTTGTTTTTATTATTATGGTCATTTCTGCACGACGGGGCTGTGCCACTTGGGGGACAGGATGGCAGCAGTCACCTGGTCATGATTCTGCATTACATCATTGCTGGCCCACTGCCATCCTGTCCCCAAGTGTTGTGCTCATGCAGTATTCGCAAAACAGAAAAAATCCGTTTTGCGTCTATGATCGCACTGCGCTCCTGTACTTACCACCAAGCGAAGGGCAGGGAAGCGTGATGGCAACGCTTCCTTCCATAGCGCAGCATGGGAAATGCCCGGCTACACTGTGGAAGGAAGAGCCAGGGCCATCACGTCCCTTCTGTAGGGAGTCAGTGAGGTGCAAAGGGAAGCACTTCTCTTGCACTCCCTTCCCTGCTGGGACTGTTGTGGGATGATGCGCAAGGACGTCGTCATCTGGAAATGGCCTCTGTCTACTACGTAGGTGTCTTAGTACTTCAAAAGATTTTTTTGGTACTATGGAAATATGCTGGAATATTGTAACTAGGTTAGGGAAGGGTTGGAAGATGTCCTACCTTGATCCCTTCGATCCTGAAGCCCAAATTGGCACTGGAACTAATAGTCTCCCTCCACTGCATGTACCGTGGTTTGGTCACTGCATGCTGTGAGTTTTCCTCAGCAGTTGGTGCCAGAGGATCCACATCAATCATCTTCTTATACATGTCCTTACGTAGCTTCGGTTTTTCTCGTGCTTTGGTCAATTCCTCCTCCAAGTACGTCCTGCAAAAATAATGTGACACTGAGCACTTCTTTGATGCCTGAAATTACAAAAAGAGTGATCTTGTTTACAGGAAACTATAAAGGAACTGTCCTCTTCAGGTAGCATCCGAATACCAGTGTGCCAATCAGAGCTATTAGGAGTTTCAGTCCAACAACATTTGGCAGGTTGCATGATCCCAACCCAATTTAGGACTTTTTGACGATTCAAGCATTACATCTTCCAGAATTCCCCATCCAGCACAGCCAATGGCAACACTGGCTATGGAGTTCTGGGAGTTGCAGTCTGATAAAAATATTTTCTCCAAACTCTGATCTAGAAATTTTGGCTGTCAATCAAACCAGTCTTATTCTGCAAATAATGAACTTAACCACTGTTTAGGAGTTTGAGTCTGAACTGCGTCAAAGTAATCCAGTTTTTGAAATGATGTTCTTTCATCAACTCTGGATGACAACAAAGAGGAGTCTGAAAAAACTAAGTAGGAATGATGGACGCACAGGATGACACTCTGTGACTGACAGCAGCCCCCTAAGGTTTCAGACAGGTTTCTTTCCTAGCCCTGCCTGGAGGTCTCTTACACTCCTCTGTGGCCTCTCACCCAAATTCTAAGCAGGCCTGACCCTGTCTGGCTTCTGCAATCACATGAGATTGGGAGCCATTCCCACAATCCCCTAGGCAGCATTGCCAGGGGCTTTCGGTCCCCCACTAAAGTCCCCACAAGTGGACCTGGGTCTGCCCTGGAAGGTTCCCCAACTGCCCCCGGAACCATTTTAGAAGAACGGGGGGCTTGGGGGAATCTGTTCTGCAGCTGTGTCTGATTCCACTCACGAATGGCTGCCAGTGAATCAGGGTATGGGGAGGAAAGCGCCAGGTACAAATTCTGAATTATGAAAAACCTGATCCTCAAAACAGTTCAAATGTCAAGCTGAGAGCTATCTAAAAAGCTGAACACATTCCTAGCTTTGATATTACAATATAGGAACTCTATTTTTGTTTCATGAGCCATTCTCAAGTCAATTATAGTGCCAATAATATAATATCTGGCTCATGAATCATCTGAGATCATTTCCACACTACACTGTTATAGTGCTATTATTCCACTTTCAACATCCTGTGAAATTTTGGAGTTTATAGGTTACTGAGACCCAAGAGTTCTCTGGCTGAGAATTCTAAATGCCCCTCCATAAACTGCAAACCCCAGGATTCCACAGGATGTTGGAAGTGGAATAATAGCACTATAATAGTACAGTGTGGAAATGGCCTGACTCACAACTATCAAGCAAAGACCCCAAAATGAAAGAGTAGCTTGTCAGTTTTTTAAGATCTCCCACCTGATTCCCATCTTACAGTCCATTACACAAGGCCCTTCAAAGTTAGCTAGAAGGTCATCCAGTTGGATATAAGACTCGCCATCTCTCTCCACTACACCATGGAAGACTGGAACGCAAGAACGCAGTGGATCTTTCATTAGCAGCTCAAAACATTTCTCCTCATTCTCTGAGTAGCGTTTCAGAATTGTCCCACCGTCAGCTGCCTTGAAGCTGCCTGTAGCAAACAGAACCATGGAGACAGAGAACTTTCAGTCCAGTGCAAGGAAAAGGACTCTCTCTTCTCAGTTAAGATTGCCACACCCCACCTTCTAGTTAGAAGATTTTCCTGGAAAGATAAGGCTTGTAAAAGGAACACCCAGTACAAACAGTGTCTGGCTATTAAAAAAACCCATCTGAACAAATATCTATGTAAAAATGTCTATAATCATAAAAGCATGTTCTAGTCTAGATACACTACTAGACGGTACTGAAGTTAACACGCCAAACCATGTTATTACTTTAGCAGCCAAATTACAGATTAAATCTATGCAATGCTACCATTGTGTCCTAAGCTGATTCCATGCCGTACCTGCTCTTAGCACACAAGGGAGCACCAATCAGTCACTGATCATTAACAACAATAACAACAAAAGTCTGGATGCCAAGCCTTCACCTTGAGCACATACACATTCTCTGTTCTCTAGACTACAAGAGCTCAGGAATCCTGCAGCTCTGCTGAGATTCAAAAGGGATCAAACGTAAACACTACAACCAACAAAATGAGACTAGGTGCCAGTTAAAGCCCAAAAGAAGCTAATTCTAGAACAGCAGAGACAACTGTGATGCCTCAGAAGAAACTTTTTTTTCCTAGTGAAGTTAACTCCTGTCTCATGAAATAAATTTATATTCCAGAAGATAGGAGAGTTAGGCTAAGTTTAAATCATACATTTCAGTTAGACCTAAGTTGGTTCACCTCGGTTGCAGTGCCACAATTCTATGTAGTCAGCACTAGAACATTTGGGTTCCCAAACTTAGCTGGAATTAAGCTGGAATTAATCCTCTTCTTACTGCAGGGGGGACTAGCTTCTGCACAAGAAAGTATTTCCTATTCCTGTTCTTCCTCCTCCAAAGAACTCTGTGCATAGGTCTGTTGACTTATGCTTCCCTTTCACCTCAGAGAGTTACTACAGGAACAGCACAGAAGCCAAGCATAAATCACATGAAGCAAGCAGAAGGGATAAAACTTTGCCAAGAGATATGCTAGCCATTTCTACAAACGATAAATGAAACATAATCTGCTTAAGCAGCTCTTATCCTACCCAATTTTCCTTTCAGGTCTTTGTGACGTATACTAGAGCACACTCCAGCAGTGGCCTCATGTTAATTAATGCCCTTTTGAATTGAAAGAACTTTCAGAGGAGAACAGGGAAACAGTATACAGTTCGACTGTGGTATATAAGTCTGAGACAAAGAGAGATGGCAGCATTTCGTTATGTGGGCACAGTAAAAAACAAAGCTCGGCACCATAATGCATATGTTTTGCATTTGCTCTAAACTGTGAAGAAAAAGCAGATATCAGGAGAGAGTGGTGGACATGTCTTATCTTGGATGCCAAATTTTCCACTCGACTAGTGGAAAACACATCTTTAGCACAACTAGCTACATATTCAAAGCATGATTCATCATTTAAGAATCACAAAACAGACTAGGGTCACTTTTTTTTCTTTTTAGACTTATGCTAGCATTAATAATCAATCTCCTTGTTATTGGACCTGTCAAAAACACTGAGTCCAAGCATTAGAAAATGTGAAAACCACATACTGTTACATGACATCCAGTATTTTCAAGACTCTTCTGTGAGCTGAGATCACATTTGCCTGTTGGATAACCTGAATATACTACTCAGTCAATTAACATGGTCCCATCTTCATCATTTTGATTATTTACATGTGCATGCAGCCTAATTCCAAATGTTTCAATTTTTTAAGGCCAGGTTTTATAAACCACATTTTTCTTTGTCTTCTTGCTCAATTCTCTCAATCTTCCCCAACCTGATACTCTTCAAAAGTTTTGGATCACACTTCCTATCATTCCTGGGCTCACTGTCTGATGGCAATCGTAGTCCAAAACATTTAGAAGGCTGGATGATACAGTTGGGAGTGTTCCAGTAAACAGTAGTGCACCTTTTCAAATATCAAGAGAGGGGATAGTTTTGAGTTTTCCATTTTATTAACAATTTTTATAACAAGTTTTCTATCGGCAATGAAACCAGCAAAAAAGGAAGGAGATTCTCACCTGTGTGACCAGCCAACTGTACCCAGGAGTAGCGCTTCTTGAAAGGACTGATGATTGGTAAATTGACAATTGTTTTTATGGTCTGCCATGCTTTTTTCTGAAATGGAAAGAAAGAGGTATTATTGCTAAGTATACCAAGTAAGCAGACATTTGTGCTGATAAACACCTGGCTTGCTACTTGCTCTTATCAGTCCACCTCAACTTCTAAGTCCTATCTGACACCACATACATTTGACTTCCTATTGAAAATACTGACAAATCTAATAATTCATGCAATTAGTTTAACAGGAATCAACATTCCTGTTAAACTATCATGGGAGGGTTGGCTAATTTTCATTAAACAACATCAGACACAAAGAAGGGTACCGATTCCTAGAAAGTCAGATTTTTAGCAAAATTCAGAGCCAAACAGCATTGACATACTGCTTGATCTCGAAATGTGTAGCATATCTAAGATCTGTTTTCTTGCTCTTTCCTTGACAACAATTGGGAATATTTAGACTAATCGGGTACTTGAACCTCTTGAACTTTGAAGCTATCTGAACTTTTTTCAGTGTGCAGTGAAAAAAGCTGGAGGAGGGGCAATCGAGACAATCCGGTAATAGACTGCCCAAGTTTAGGAGGACGTGTTCAAGCTACGTTCCGAATTAAGATGAACTCTCCTTAAGTTATCACACCCACAGTTTAGGAAACACAAGCTTCCATGGCACAGAGCACCTTCTGCCAGTAGAAATGGGTAAGCCAACTGCTCACAATAACACAGCCATTGCACAGAGAATCTTGTTGCTACTGGATATACACTCCCCAGTAATATTCACATTTGATTATTACAACACATTTATATGGAGTCTCCCTCTGGCAAATTCTCAGTAATTTTTATTACTTCACACCATGAAATGTAATGTAACCAATCAGAGGGAATATATCTCACCAGTTCTCAAACACTTCCTCCAGTTAACAGTCTGTCTCTGAGTGCAATGTTAATGACTGGTACTTATCTTTAAGACTTCATATACCACGTGTCTCTACACATGAAGATTATTGTCAGATTACCTGCACTGAGGGCCCTGAGATGAGGGTCTCTGCAACTATGGCACCCTATTTCTGGAACAATCTCTCCAAGAAAATTCCATTTCTCCTATTAGGTATATTGGCAACAGTCAAAGACCCATGTTCCAAAAATCATCAGTGTCAACTGAACGTGGTCTTAATCTGCCTTTATTGACTCCAGCCATTTTTAGCTCAGGTATGATTGTTTTATCATTTTCTCCCTGCTAGCCACTGTAAGACTTTTCAGTTATGTAAAGGAGAGAAAATTTCAAAGAAATCAATACATTTCCTTTTTCTTCTTCCATCTGGTTACACCCAATTAAACAAGGCCTGGGAGCTCCACTATGCTGCTACCTTGCTAACATTTTTCTGATGCAGCTATGACATCTCTGAGTATACAGTTGGCCCTCCACATTTACAGGTTTGACTTTCACGGATTTGATTATTTGCAAGTTTCTTCAACCCCCATCCCCCTATCTTAAGTGCTCCTTTTCAGGAGAATCTTCCCTCTCCGTGGCTCCAATCAGACGGCGCAGCCCTTTAAAAACTGGTCTTCTTCCTCCTCCACCAGCGGCTTGCCTGGCCAGCTAAGGACTCACAGCCTGATTTCTCAGCATCACAACTCCTCTCCCAATGTCCCCACACACACACACACACCCAAGGAAAAGGAGGAGTGAAAGAAAGGAGGTATAGGGCCACTGTGCTGATCCATCCTCTTTCCCTCTCCTTTCCCTGACCTGGTTTGGACCCTGAGTGCCCAATCTCCCCACCATGCCTCAGCCCCCTTCCCACAGGCGCACGCACACACATTTTGAAATGTGCAATTCTTCCACTTTTGTGGGGATCCTAGGCTCCTAACCCTAGTAAATGTGCAGGGCTTTGCACTTCTATTGATCAAAGGCGAAACAGAACAGCTGCCATGTCAACAAAAGGAAATGACCTTTAATAGCAGGTCAGAAAGAACACAGAAGTCTTGCTCTCCAGAACTGAAACTGAGGATGCTTTGCACAACAGTATTTTTTGTTACAAAGCATGTTTTACTCCCAACTGATTAACCCTGAGTTTCCCTTAAAAACTATTTGATAGGAATATAAAAATAGTCATGCTGGATTCAAATTAAAGGTTTGCCTAGTCCAGCAATCCTGCCGTGGCCAATTAGTTGCCCCTGGAATGTTCAAAAGCAGGATGTGAACCCAATAATGCCCTCTACTTGTGTTCCCCAATACTGGTATTCAGACACATACTGACTCATAGCCAAGTTAACAGGTAACCATCAGAATTACTAGTCAACAATGGCACCATCCACCATGAATCTGTCCAGTTCTTTTTTTAAAGCTATCCAGTTTGTTAGACATCACTACAGCTTGTGGCAGTGAATTCCAAAATTTAACTATGCCCTTCATGGGGGAAAAAATGCTTCCTGTTATCAGTCCTGAATCCTTCTTGATTCCATGCAGCAAAAGACCATGAGTTATAGTAATATAAGAGAGAGGGAAAATACTTCCACCTCTTGGACTCCTCTTTTGTGTCTCCCCTTATACATATCCTCTCCAAGCTAGAGTCCCAAAAGTCACCTCACCTCACAGGGAAGCTGCCATTTTATCAGTGTGGCTCCTCTTTTCCTTGGAAGTTTTGCTCTGCAGCCTTGCTCAGAAAATTAAACCTAGTAAACACTCATGAAAAATACTGCAATTAGTTTGCTAAGCTAAAAAAGCACCACTCTGATTTTTGTCTCTCTTTCAGACACACACAAACACAGAGAGGAGAACCCTGCAACAACACTAGATTCCCTAGCAATACCTAAGAATAGGACAACAGAAAGCTTGGTAGCAAACAAAGATTTACCAGGATACAGACTAACATCTCTATTAAGTAAGGGTTGTCTTACATTCTTTTGCTCATATCTGGCTTCTGCCTCAGGGATCTGAACTGAGAAAGACACAGAGTTTGGCATGGTATGGGTGCCTCCTCATGAAACAGGTCTCCCATTTCTTCCTCCACAGCCTGTTCCCTGCAGCAGAAGCTTGTGCAATTCCTATTCCAGCTGATCCCACATGCTGAAACCTGTCCCCATGCTGAGGTTATTCCCCCCATTTGCCTGTTTTCTCATTCCTGTACAGCTCTCTTCCACGAGCTATCTAGAAGGTCAAGCTAACAGTGAATATATCTGAGGGTGTGACAGAAAGATCCATATTTTTTTCTGCCAAGATTGCACAGTGCTGCTAATCACACAATTCAGTTAAAGTAATCATACTTTTAAAGTGTAGAAAAATATTCCGCTTGAAGCCGAGGGACCAGTTTAAAACCTTAGGAGTAGGGGAGGAATCCTACTGCCTAGGCTGCCTACGCACTTGGCCTCTGGAACTTTCTTGTTCTCAAATCAAAAGCTCTGCTGGTGTTTTGAGCAAAATTATGTTAGATTCCCCCCCCGCTCTTTACCAAGCTCCCATGCTCAGCAGTACAAGCCTACACAAGCCCACGAAGTGCTATTATGATAGCAAGAAACAAAAGCAGGAAGACTTTTTCTCTCTGTTCTGAATTAATTGCCAGTCATCCTCCTCTATTCTTTCTTTCACATTTTTTTGTCCTTTGAGCTGAGCTGATAATTCTAAAGCTCAGTGTATTACTTCTAGATCTGTGCAGCATATTCCATGCTGCCAAAGTACATGTAGAAATATCAGGAGAAAGCTCAAGATGCGTTATTCCAACCCAGAGCAGGTACATTCTGTCAGTGGGACTTAAGTTAGTTATGACTAAGAAGCCACATTCATTTCAATAGGTTTACTCTCAGTAGAACTTGCACAGGACGTAGCCTATAACTGTGCTTTTTTGGGATCCAGTTTATTTTATTAAGCACTTCATTAGCAGCTGCCCAGTTTCCTGTAGGAAGTACAGCAGGGAGGTACACTGGGTGATAGTTCCCTCCATAATTCTGAACACTGAGGTTCCATTTTTATCTGTCTAGGCAGTTCTAACAGCCACTTGGGAATTCTTCCCTCTGCCTGTACTCCAGATCGAATGCTTTGACTCTTGCACTCTGGAGTGCAATGCTTTGAATGTGGTGCAAATACATGTTTAAAAATAACCACTCTAGTGTCATGCTGCTTGCATGTGGAAGAGAGGGAGACACCTCTAACAGGTAAGTCAGCATCAGTACCAAGCCTTTAATGAGGCAGCAAGGGTTAAATAAGGATGCATGACTCTGGTTTGCTTCAAATGCCTTTAAAATTGGGCCTTTTGACACCAATGTAAAAATAAACTCTGCCATTGGTTTCGGAAAGAAAAGGACAAAAAGTTCAGCTAAGTTGACAACAGCTTAGATATGGTGTGGAAACTGATGTATTTGAAAGAAAGAAATGAGTACAACTAGATTTCAGACCATTGTCTATAAGCATATATAGCATTAATGTTCTTACACTGCTCCCTTTTTGCATACATCCCATTACTGTGCTTTCAAAAAGAACCAAAGTGCAATTCATTCCCAGTATAACATCCAGTAAGTGACACCGTAATCTACAATACAGCTATTCACACTAGAAACTACTCCATATAAAGGGCAAATCTTGAATTTATAAAATTCAGTTTCATTAACAGTTCTGCCAACAATGTTATAGTTTTCAAGGATTAGAAACACCTGCTCTGCTAATCAAAGATAAAGAGATTTCAAATAGTCTACCTTTGAGCAGAAAGCCACAGGTTTCTTTGCTTTATGATGCCATACAATACTTTCCTAGTGCTCATGTCACTGGAGGACCATTTTATTGGTTCACAGAAATGGGGTATGAGCTGTGTCAGTAAGCTGAGTGCCTAATGTTAGGAGTTGGCAGAAAGGATATGGCATGATAGATGTTTGCAGCTGATTTTTAAAAAGGGCATTTTTGTAGTACAGGAAAGTAAGTTTGTACTTTAATTAAGTCATTGTGGAAGCTGGCACTTGCAATCTAAGAATTAAACACCACATTCTACTGCTATTCCAAGCAAGGCTAAATAAAAACACAACTCTGATATCATATATCCCAGTGAGGATAATAACTCTGGGGAACTGACTAAACAAAATGCTATCAAGGTGTTCTTTACCTGCTATGCCATATAACATACTGAAAGGAAATGCAGATTTGGGTTTTGAAATCTTCTTTTATTTTTTTAAAAAACAAAGTTCAATTCAAGGAGAGAGTTTAAACTAGCACAACATGTAATAACCCACATTTTTAAAAGGCACTTTATCTGAAGTTCCACTAAAACAAAACTTGTAATGATTGACTGATCTATTGATTTGATTAATATTTTGTCTTTCTCCTAGAACTAGGACCCAAGGCAGCTCACAGTATAATTTAAAAGCAAGTACAAATGAAAACACAAGAAGGGATAGTACTAAAACAGGACAAGTTATAATATTGATATTATGAAGTTATAACATCAAAAGCACATCTGTAGTACATCAATTAAAACAATACAAATTAAAAGTTGAGTAACGTAGCTCCCCCTTCGTTATATGCCCCATCCACCACTACTAATCAGCTGTCCGCCTGGAGAAAGACACCAAGTAGGGGGCCAGGCTAGCCTGTCATGAAAGGGAGCTCTACAGGGTTGGAACGGCCAACAGGAAGCTCCCCCTTCATGCCCTCAGCAAACACCTTGGGTGTGTGTGTGTGTGAAAGGATCAAGAGACAAGCCTTCTCTGCAGTTCTCCAAAGCCCAGTAAGGCTTGTATGAGAGAAAAAAAAATGCTTTTCATATAGCTTGGATACCCAAGTCATATATCACTATGTTTCAATTCAATATATAAGTGTGTGCACAAGTGAAAGAGAGTCTCTGTGATCATATTGGTGTAAAGAGTCAATGGTTTATAGGAAGTTTACTCCCAAAAGGGAATAATAAAAAAAAATCTGCAATTTGTTACCTGATTACTGCAGTTCTTTAGTTGACACTGCTTTATGCTGCAAGAAAACAGTGGAGTCAATGCAAATTATAATGTCAGAAGATTATTAAAGATACACAGTACAGGATACTGTCCTATCAGATGCTGACTCAATTCTTAAAAAGAAAACATGTATATAAAATTTTATTTTTTATGGGGAAAGCAAAATGGAGACAGTGTGATGCATGAAAAGAGTACATCAGCAAGGCACGTTTGTGGCTTTACACAGGCAAAGGAAGGCTGTCTTAAAACATGTTCAGATGGCTTCCTAGACTTTTTAATGTAATATGTTGCATTAAAGCAAAGTAAATTAAATGGTACACTTTCCCCTTAATTACAGTCCAGCTTCCATATCCTTCCACCCCACCATTTTCTTCCCTTTGACTGTCAGAAAACCTGCAGCATGCATTCATTAGAAATCCTGGCAAGGAGGTATATAGTGTCTTGTTACTAATTTAGTTAACTGTCCAATTCCTGTGTGAAGCACCCCAATTCCACAGTCAAGGTTCAACTAGCAAAGTCTCCCTCCATGCATTCAAAAACTTTTAAGTGTGGAGGAGAGACAGTGACCATGTGCATGCCTGTCTCTCCACCCTCAACTGTCCCACATTGACAAGGAAGGTCTGAAAAGGAAATCTAAGTCTGTTCAGTAGAAAACCATTATACTTTTTCAGAGGGTTAGGCCATCAGGGTTTCTGATCCTGTGGAACACTTTACCATAGTCAGCTTAACACAGTTACATGTCTGCATCAGACCTTGAGTGACAACATGCAAAGGCTGGGACAGAATCCAGTATCCCTTCCACAGCTAGGGGGCTACAGTTACCTTCCCTTTTTAATTCTGTGTCAAAGTCTTAACTTCAGAATTTTTTTAAAAGTTAGCCAATGGCATACAGACCAAGGAATTTAATCACCATATCACAGGGTAAAAACAACACTTTCATTTCATTTTTAATTTAGTTATTATTATCATCACTGGAAAGATGGATGAAAGTCCAACCGTTTTTAAGCATCTTGGAAACAAATGATCATAATGTGTTCCAGTTTTCAACAGGACAGGCCCTGTTGTTTTGGCAACAAAACTAGTCTAATCAGCTCATCCTCTAACTAGAGCTATGTTTTTGTCCTTCAAGTCAGTGCTACAATAATGGCATCTTAGTCATGGGTGTGAACTTTCTGGCAACTCAACCTTAAGAATACCTGAGCTAAACCAAATGATTTTCAGCTCTGGAGAGCCCACTGTATTCAATTTGACTATACACGGAGTCATCCTTGAAAGGTTTATACAGGGAGCCACCTGTTGCTACAATAAACAGAACTCTAAGGGTCAAAAAAGATTTAATGTAAATTATGCAAATAGCTTTGTACCCTTGAGATTTCAGTCATATTTGCAATCATTTTCATGTTTTCTGCCTAATATTCAGCCACAGATCTCATATGCAGTATTTGGATGAAGTTAACAATACCTGGATGTTGTCTCATCAACACTTTTGGAAACTGCCTTTGTCTACTAGAATTGACCTTTTATATTTTATTATGTGCTCTTCCTCTCATATCTCCTCTGAAGGAAGCATATGTTCTCCAGGTGTCATGGGGACATGCTCCATTATGCATGGATTTTTCCCTGTTAACTACATATTACATGCAGTAATTACTGTTGTTGCACTAATAGACAAACTCTCTTATCATTACTCACTGTTGTTGCATCACTGCTTATTCACAACTGATTACCATTCTGAACGTGCCCAGAAGCATTCCCCACAGAGCACATGGTGACCCACAACATGTGATACAATCAAGAACATATTTTTTACACAACCACGTCTTTGAGGCCTGAATTAAATACATACTGTGGCAGACTAACTTTGAGTGCAGTATGATACAATGCAGGACAAAAGAGAAAATGAAGGAACGTTTTGCTATTTAAAATATAATTTCCATCTTACTCCCCTCAGACAGCAACCTCATGGCGTGCTGCAGACAGCATCTCATAGGCCACGAAGTGGGCAGAACACTCTCCCTCCCCAGGTCTTAGCTTTCTTGCCACTTTAAAACTTGCCATGGTTGCCCCCTGCACAATCCTGTAGTCTGCAGTTTGGTGAGGCACTAGAATATTCTGAAAGAGAATTCTAAATAACTCACAAAACTCAAATTCCAGGATTCCACAGAATGCAGCCATGGTAATTAAAGTGGAATCAAAGTTCTATAACTGCATAGAATAAAACAGATCTTAGATAAAGCTCCAGTTTCAAATAGAAAGAACCAATGCTGAGAGTCTCCTTTTGGCTCCTCTCACTCACCAAGGAGGTCTCCACAATGGATTCCCTTTGATCAGAAGTCCAGACTTGGAGAAGGGGGTGAAGAGAGGCATGCACAGGGAGCAGGAAGGGAGAGAATGTGGATCCTTTGGATTCACTGTTGTTTTGCTTTCCAACCTCTCAAACACAGGGGAGCATTTAGACAAGTGTTTTTCAAGCCACCTGATGTAGGGGACCAGCAATTTTTTTTCCAATGTCCTAGGAACTGGCACCATATTTGTGCCCATTGGCTACAACTGTTTCTTTCTTTTCTAGAAATTTGCCAAGGACATGCAGCCAATGGCTCAGGTACCAGCCCCGTTCTTGGCATGATCTCTTTGACTAACAATGATTTAGGCCATCCTTTGAGGGGGCCTAAATGAATTTCCTCCTGTTACTTGAAGAGGAAAGGATTTCTTTGCCCTCTGAGATGAAATCCTGTGAGAGAGGGACCAAAGAACCCACTTCATCTGCACTTCTGCCCTACCAACCAGAGCTCAGCAGAACAGAGGTTCCAAACTCATATATTTTGACAAACTATGGTGGCCCCTTTCACAGACGGCACCTAATGGGAGCCATCTTTGTTTAATACTGCAATGATCATTCTGCAGAATGTCTCACTCAGAAGTCCCTCTGGAGCATGTCATAAGATGTTCGATAGTTTGACTTTATATACTCCTAGGCACAAGAAAAATGCCCTGATCTGCTATTTTTACTTCATTTGTTCCAGTAACACACAGCTCCAATTTATATACCTACACAGGTATATAATGACAGGTGAGTAGGAGAAAAAACCTATTGTAACACAACTGATAACAGATCAAGATATATAACAGTTGGCCCTCCACATTTGCTAGGTTTAGGGGCACTGGACCCCTGTCAAAAGTGGAAAAACAGCAAATACCAAAACATGTGTGTGTCTGTGAGAATGGGGCTGAGGCATGGTTGACAAAACAACATAGGGTCCAAACCAGGTCATATTTCCTCTCTTTTGCTCATCTCCTCCCTAGGTATGAGGGAGCATCAAGAGATTGGGGTGCAAGCCATCTTTAGCTGATCAGGCAGTTGCTGGTGAAGGAGGAGGAGTACTAGACGAGTGTTTTTAAAGGGTTGCGTGGCCTGATCAGAGCAGCCAAGAAAGAATGTTTGCCCGGAAAAGAAGCACTTGAGGTGAGTAGAGGGCAGGGGCTGGGGAAACTTGCAAATAATCAAATCTGTGAAAGTTAAACCCATGAATGTGAGGGGCCAACTGTAATTTTATCAAATTTTATAGCCTCCAAGTAGGACATACCACAGTTTTAAAGGCAAATTTCAGACAGCAGACACAACCCTAAAATGTTCTTATATACAGTGTGGCAAATATTTATCTTCATTTCCTGCTTAAATTGGAAGGCTTAACCAGGACCGTATACATTCTGGACATCAGTGTATTCACAGCACCAGTAAGGGAATCTACAATCTCAGTCAGAATTTAGCATCTGGGAAGTCTCAGCTTTCTAGGTTGTTGGGTTTTTTAAAAATTCAGTTCTGGATCAGCATTGTAAGCAAGCACAGTACTGAACAGGATGGTCAAGTCCTTGTGATGGTTTATAAAACAGGAAGAAAATAAGCAATGACAGAATGTAGTGGGGAAATAGTTCACACCTTCTGCTCTAATTTGACATCCTCATTGACCAAGCTTTCTACCTTCTGTTCTCTACACTCTCTCCTTTACCAAATACAATTCATAGATACAAATTAATTTTGGAAGCAGACGATACAAAAATATAAACATTTCCTTAACATTTATAACGGATCAAGAGCATATTTTAATTTCTCCAGAGGAATTATTACATCTTGGGGCACTCAAAACTAGACAACACAAGTATTGAAAAAAAAATTTAATAACATCTATTAGAATTTCAAAAACTATTCCCCAACACACACACTCACTGATGGCTTACAGGATAGATTTCAGAAACTGAAAATTTTCTCTTAACTACACCTGAATGAATAAAAGTCGTAACATATGGCTTCTTTTTTTTCTCTCCAAAAGCCTAGTTGAATTTGAATAGGAATGAGTGCAAAGTTAGGTAACAACAGATGTAAGCAGAGACAAAGCGCAATATTGTGACTTCTCAACTACTATATTAAAGAAAAGGAAATGCAAGGGGAAATGGAGTAGCATGTGGGGTCCAAGGATTGCACTGCACAAATGCTTAACAGGGGAAGAATGATCACTCTTGCCAATTGCAAGTACAGTTGTTCCCAAGACCAATTACTATGTTGGATCTGGGAGAAACAATATAGCAAAGACCCCTTCACTGCTATGCTACTTTGGTGGTTCTCACAACTGTCACTGGCATCTGTTACACAATGCTATAAGCTAAAGCAGAAGAACAGATCCTGGAGATTCAGGGAAGCATGGCGAGAACTTTCAAGTTTGTCAGGGTAAATCAGAAAAGGGAGAACTTGGGAAACACAGAACTATACAGTTAGTAAGGGTCCAAAGGTCATCTAGTTCAACCCCCTGACAATGCAGGAAACCCATGGTTAAAGCATCTCTGCATTCAACCTCTGTTTGAAATCTCAAAGGAGATTCCGCCAACTTCTAAAGTGAACAACACATACAAAAGGCATATGGATGCATGATATATGGAGATGTTGTGCGGGTTGGTGGGAAGAAACCTTTCTGATTTCAAAGGCAGTATTAATCCCTTGTACATCACCAAAGGCTTTGATCTCAACTTCAAGACCTATGATAAAGGTGCTTCATAAAAATAAACCACAAGATGTTATTATCACGTGCATCATCTGCAAACTTACCTCTGATTTAAACCATGGCATACCTATGTCACTGAATATTACAGAGATCTGTGTATGTATATATGAATATAAATACTATCACATTAAATATTGAGGGAGAGGGTGCAAGGTGAACCAGGCTTCTTGCAAAAAGTGGATACTCTTCATTACATATATCATGAAAAATAAATGAATTCAGGCAAAGAGGGCTCACTGCTTTTCTTCAGTAAGGATTTTTCTCCTTGAAAATATGTGAGGAGCTTTCACTGAAGTCCACAAACAAACTATATGCATAAACCAGACACACGTTTTGACCTGAGATAGGATCTATGCAAACACATATATCTGGTTCATAAAAGGAGGAAAGATACTTCCCCTCCCGTATATCATAGTCAGGAACCGATTCCTCTTGGGTAAATAAACTTCTTCCGACCAAATTCAAATATGACTCATACCTTGTCACAGAGATTTCACTTGGTGGGATGATATGATGAAAAGCAGGAACACTCTAAGAGCAAGGTCTGACACAGTTAAGTACTACCATGTGTGCATGTGTATGCATGTTACCTACATACAAACACACACACACATTGCCATCAAGTCACTGAGAATAACAGCTGAAACCTAGGATTTTCTGTTCCAGACACTTCAGGGGCAACACTATCTACTGAAGATAATGACCTCCCTCCTGCCTGCTAGGGGGACAAAAGAAACAAACACTTACTAGTGGAGAATACATTTGCAGTCCTTACTCCAAATTTCACTAGAAAGAGCCATGAAACATTTTGAAATCTAAGTTTTGAAAGTACAGAACTTAAAAAAGATACTTTCTGGACTACAAGTCCCATAATTATGCTGGCTGGGGACTCTGGGTGCTGTAGTCACAAAAATTAACATTTTCTGAGTTCTGGTTAAATATTAGCACAACAATTCAGCTTCTGTGCTTGCTAAGGATCTAGCTGAATACATCCAGGCTCCTAAGAAGGAAGAGCAGGGAATCTGCAGTGCCTGGGAAGGTACAAATCCGAAGGGTGCCAATTTGATCTACAACATTTCAATCCTAACACTTCTACTTCTGCCAGAATGCTTTTAATTGACAAGGAAGTGAAACTCATCCAGATAAAAATGCAGAGGTACTATTAGTGGACAGGCCATCTGCCCAGCTGAGTGCTGTTCACCCTGTTGTAGATCATGCTTGCAGTCTGGAACTGTTCCTCAATCCAGCTCTGTCACTAGAAACAAAAATGATCTGTGATATAGGAGTACTTTTGCTACCAATGGGAGGAAATTGTTTGGTTCACTATACAACTATACCTAATCTACACTTTCTAAACCAATACACAGAATGAAACCCAGCAATCTTGCAATACTCACACTTCTTTCAATATCGCACAACTGGGGTACAGCAGAGTACAACTATGAGTAGTGCTGCGGCTAATGATGCAACTAGACATAAACCAAAAGGATATTCAGCTGTTAACATGCTCAGAGGTGAAAGGAAAGTCCAATCTGCACAATACGTATTATAGGAACATGGAATGTGAGAAGCATAAAGCAGGGGAAGGTAGAAAATAACAAAGACTTGGAACAATTGCTGAAGAAAGTCAAGGAAGAAAAATGTAATGGCAGGTTTACAGATGAACATGAACAAAACAAAAATAATTAGTACAGACAATTTAGATCATTTTAAAGCAGACAATGAAAACACTGAAATAGTTCAAGATTTTCCACACCTTGGCCCAGTCATTAATCTGAATGGAGTCTGCAGTGTTAAGATATGACAAAAAGGCTAAAACTTGGAAGGACAGCTACGAAGGAACTAGATGTGATCCCCAAGTATATAGATACATCATTGCATACTAAACTGAGGAGGTCCATGCTATCATATTTCCAATTTCTACATATGGTTGGGAAAGCTAGACAGTGCCGAAAGCTGATAGGAAGAAAATAAACTCATTTGAAATGTGGTGCTGGAGAAGAGTTCTACAGATACTGTGGATTGCTAAAAAGACAAATGAATGGATCCTAGAGCTATTCAAGATTGAACTCTCCCAAGAAGCCAAGTTGACAAAACTGATACGGTCTTACTTTGACCATATCATGAGAATACATGACTCACTAGAAAAGACAATAATGCTTGGTAAGCCAGAAGGCAGTAGGAAAAAAAGGAAGATCAGATTAGAGATGGACAGATTCAATCAAGGAAGCCACGGCTCTCAGTATGCAAGACAGGCCTGTTCATGACAGGCTGACTTGGGGGTCTCACTCACAGTTGACAACAGGTAACAACAATATAATGTAACAACAGCAGCAGCAGCAGCAGCATCACCCAATGAGGCTCAGCAAACATGTACAATCTGGTCTTTTAGGTATCAAATGAGGATCCTTTCATTTTCACATTCATTTATATTTTTAAACTTAAAATTCTTTGTAAACTATAGTTTGAAATCAAGGTATTTCTGACACTGCTGGGAGTTTTATTGGTTCATTCTTCATTGCTGTTTTTATGTTGAATTTTAAACTTATGTTTTTGTCTTTCAGTTATCTATTCCCTTTTATGATAAAGTGCTTGAGAACATGTTAGTGGGTGGCATAAAAATGCCATAAAACAAGTAAAATTTGTGTTAAGAAACACTTGTACTTCTGTGCCTGCTCGTATCTACCTATTTGTCATCATATTAAAGATGCAATCCCTTTGAGGCAAGGCCTTTCTTATCCGGGAACATCACAAATGTTACTTCACTCCCTGAAGAAAAAGTGGCATACAAATAAATGTATACCTGTCAGGTTCATTTTTTCCTGTGTTTCTGCTCTGTTGTTCATTTACATCCAGAGCATCAGGGAATATATTAGAAACCCTGGAAACAGCACATGAGGAAAGAGAGAACAAATCCAGATGCAGTCTTGAGGTGGCTCTTGGCAAAGTATTGCCTGGTAGATTTCCTGTTCTCTCAATGGGTCCTCACCTGGCAGTAGTGAGCAGTGCTGGCAACACTCCAAGGAGTGCCAAGCTTACCTTTCACAACACCCAATGGGCAATATCCCACACTGCAGGCAATTAACATGGCATCTAGACAAAGCTGCCAAGCAGTGTAGGTAAGGCATCAACAGTGGGACCTGGTTGCTAGGACCAGGTGTCATACTGAGTTTACTTCCAGCCTCCCCGCCAAGCCTCACTTCTACCCTTGAAAAGGAGCAGGAAATTCCCCAGCGTTCACTAATTTCGCAGGCTGCCGCCACCACTGAATTCTGAATATACTTGTAACTGAACAGGACAGGGGGACCCTGTCAGTGAATTGCCAATCTCTATGCTTAAGGACCTTTCCTTTCCCTCCTCCTTCTGAGTGAGAGAAGTTCTATCTAAGCGTGTGCCGAAGAACGGCGTGAGAATGGAGAGGAAACAGAGCTTTTACAGAAAAGCACTTATTGTAAGGCATGCAAGTAAACAAGACAATAATACACATGAGAGGCTCCCCCCTCCCGGGTACGCTTAAGTTACACGTAGTTACAACAACAGATACATTCTTAAGATCAGCCAACCTCCAAAATAATAAAAAGCCCTAACGCGGCTAACTACCTTATTCTAGTTACTCACATTTGGGTTCACAGGCTTAGATGGTCTAGGAGAGGAATGAGGCCAGGAGGCGAGGCCCAGGCCTGCAGCCTACCCCTGGCACAGATCCCATCTCCAGGAGGTTCCTTTGTTGTCTCTCTGCCACATGGCCTCTCCAGGATTTTTATAACTTCTCCTTCGAAGCATCTCGAAGCATCTCGAAGATGCTCACCTCTCTTCCCTTGACTGGGCCATTCTCCCCCTGTGACCTGTGAGGCTGACCCACAGTAAAAATGTAACCTAATCCCAACACCTCATTCACCCTTGGTTTACCTGAAGAGGGAAGCATCCCCCTTCAGCCAAGTCTAGATAATGGGAAGCCCCATTATCACACCAGGCAACTGCTCAGGCTGGCATGCTTTAAAATAATCTCTGAGAGAAACTAGAAGGGTAGTCAGACATCTCATGAGGCCCCACTATCATATTTCTTTTCTCCCCTGAAACCAAACATAGATACCACCACTGAAAATATTAATGTACTATCTATCAGTAACAGGCAGAACGTTTTATTTATATGTTGCCTTTCTCTGTTAAAAAAAAAAAAAAGCAGACCTAACGGATCACAACATCATCAATTCATACCAGCAACATGGGAAGGGGAGATCTAAAATGGGATTGTCTAAGTTCAGTCAATAAAATGGAAATTCCCCCTGAGAGTAGATATGGAAGGTATGCATATGGGGAAGGAATCCCAGATATGCAGAAAAATAGTGCTTTAAAAAAAAATGGTAAGACTGAAAGTTGTAGATGTGGAGTATCTTCAAGGTGCCACAGATGAGGACAGGAAAGAGCATGTGAAAAACCTCAGCATGTCAGAATGCTATTAGCCTAAGCTTTAGCCTAATATTATGCACTTGTGTATGCTAGTCTCACTAATGTATGCATCTCAGCATGCATTTTTGATTGGAAAACCACATTGCAAAGTATTAACAGAAAAGAAATATGAAAGAGAAGGGGGAATATAAACAATAAAGTAACACAGTTCCTGCTCTTCTGTCTAAGGAATAATGTGGGGCACATTCCTAGATACTATTTTGGTGGTAATTCGACAGTGCTTCTTCTCAGTGCAAAGTAACCTCCTCCTTTGACTCTTTAAGCTCCTAAATGGGAAGGGAACTCCCTTACTGTTTATATTCTGCAGAAGGAAGATGAAATTATAGCAAGGAGGACCCAAACTGTACATTCCCCAATACTAATTCCCCCTCCAAAATATGAGAAGTTTTCCCAAGCTCTTGTCCCTTTACAGCTCACTATTTCCTGAGGAAGTAGTAATGTCACAGGAAAAGTGCTTCCTCTGAACCTAATCATCAGCCACTTATCTTAACAATTTAAAATTATTCTAGAATGAGAGCCATAACATTAAGGTTGGGACTGCCCCATTTTTGCCAAGAACATGTGGGGAGAGACTGCATAGCACACCCTCCCCATGTTCAGGATTGGCTTTGTTGCAAAATGTTGATCCAGCCCTGAAATTGAACAGTGCTACATTGTTAGCAGCAAGGAGATCAGCAGCTGAAACCATGCAAAATATCTTCCCTAACATACTAATAATAACATTTTCTGAGGAACTGGCTACCTCAGAAAATGTTGGGCTCTCCTTTATTAAGAGACTTTTTTGTGGAGGGGGATTAGCTAACAATCAAGAAACTCTATCTAGGAACCATGCTGACTGCCAGAGCAATAGCAAACCAAGCCATGATTTCCTCAAAGGAAGGATTATGAAAAGCCCTGACAATCAGAGAAATGTCCTTTCTATATATCCAGTGGTGATATCTGCAGGGGCTTAGAATGTTGTGTAAGCTTCTGTTGCTGCTCCATCCCCACAGTGACAAAGCGTGCTCTGCAAAGTACGTTTAGTCACGCCACCATTCAGTACATCACAAGTCGCAAAGTCAAAGGGAATCTGGGGCCATCACGCTTACATCTTGCCACCTTTCCTTTATTTCAGCGCCTTCTTCTTAACTCCCCAGAGGCCTACCTTAGCCTGTCCTGTGATATAAACAGGAAATAAGAACACCACAGAGGATACACCTGCTGAAGAATCGGCAAACCACAGCTGTGACCTTTAACCACATCTTTTATATAGAAACGGGAATCACCCCCAGGGTAGTTACAGACAGTCTAAGCATGTGGCCTATCAGCTTAATTATGGGTGGGAGAGGAAAGGGCAAAGAGAGCAATCTTTTTTTCTTTCTTTCTTTTTTTTTTGTTTTCTTTCTTTCTTTTTTCTTTCAGTCAGCTCAGCTGACTAGGAATGCTGAGCAAGATATTACTCATAACACACAAAAAAGCCTGAACCTATTGTGGTCTTTGATAACAAAATGCATGTGCTGTGCACAAATCTCTCTCTCTCTCCAAGATTTGAGAGGGCAGGTACTTTTGGTAGTGCCTGCTCTACAACAGAATTAAAAGGTAAACATGGAAACTACTTCACTTATACTTTTACTTCAGAAAAACAGTATCAGGCATACCACCTTTCTTTCTATTTTATGAAGGAAAACTGGAGGATGTGTGTGTGTGGGAAACGCTACTAATGAGAGCCCTTTGACATTTCTAATCCTCTTGGAGCACCACACCCTGAAAGTTGCTTCTAGTCAACAGCCTTGCTAAGAAACTATCAAAAGGAACAAAGCAAAAACAACTGTGGGAAAGGGGAAGATAACTGGATTGGAGTACGAATTCAACTGGGACTACAGCACTAGCGGAGGGGGGTCTAACCTTTCTCCCACACACTGTCTTCCCAATTTAAAAACCTTCCCCTCCCCAGCTGCTATGAGCCATTCTACTGTCCCCAGTCAAGCTCAGCCACTTACCTGTTTTTAATCTAGGAAAACTAATCAGAGATCTTCCTCATAACATGTAAGAGTGAAAGAAGCAAAAGACTTTTAAGTGAACTATAACTCATGCATTATTTTGTGTAGTTTACTACTTTTCAGAAGCCAAGACAGACAAGACATAGCAAATCTACTATTAGGCAAATATTATTAAGGAATATTTGATCGAACAGAAGTTCTAAGAAACTGCTGTGCTGTACATTTCCTTTAGATATTCCTATATTAAGTGAACTAACATATCTGGCCAAACCATGCATGTTGTGGCTCATATACACAAAACAGAAATCATAATGGCAATGGAATACTACCAGCGTTACAGTGTTTGATCACTGTGTTTACATGACAAGAGGACAGAAATAAACAGAAAGTTTTTGTAAGACAGGAAAGTAAACTGTGGGCCCTGAAAAATCTGCACTGTTTAATTTATTCATAAAATAAGATCAACAATAAGATAGCCAAGTTTGTAAATGGCACCACATGGTAGAGAATAGAAAACCCCAGAAACAATGTACAAACTGGTACAAAAGACTCCACTTAGCGGAAAAATGATGCACCACAAAATATTCATGCCAGACAGGCCTAAGCTGACTATAACACAGAGGGTAGGGAAGGAGGTATTAGGAGAACAGTTTTTAAAAAAACTTAATTGAACACTATGGCACTCACTAATAAGAACTGTTGCAAAAAGGATTAGAAACAAACAAACAAATACTGTATCTGTTCTCATAAATCAGTATTTACAATACTCTTCCTCTTAAAAAAAAACTCAACAGAACAGAGCTACTGGCCAGAAGACTAGAAAAGCTTCTATTTTTTTAAGCTTAAAAAAATAACTGAAGGAGAACATAGGTGGGTCTATACAATTAGAAACAGAATAAGAGACATTGTTGTCCTGTAATATTGAGGGTAATCCAAGTGAAAATGATTGGTCTGTAACAACTGAACAGGAACAATTCTACAAGCAGCATAACAACCAGCTTATGAAATTAATGAGAGACACATTTTTAAAAAGATTAAGCAAATTTGTGGGACATGGGTCTTTTAGTAACTACAAACTCCAAAAGCCTTAAAAACCCAGAGCTTCCATGGGATACAAGGGGTATTCATACAACATCCGTCATCTTTACAAATGCAAGGATGGGTGGACGGGTGAACAGGGTTGCATCTGGTAGGTATGCTTCTGTACAGTGAGAAACACACCAGCCATAGAAGTGTATGTGCAAGACTCCTTTGTAAGACTACCAAGGTTTCCTTCCTACGGAGAAGATCTACAAATATGAATAAGAGATCTAGAATATGTAGGGATCCCTCACAGCACTGCAGGCACATACTTCAAGAGTAGGCACAGGGCCAGTAGATATTCTTCAATCAACACATGCAAGACATTCCTTTGGACACCTTTACAGTCTGCCATGACCAAAAACACAACTGGGAGCAAGTATATCTATCATAATCTGTCTGTGGATTTCCCAAGAAAACGGCCAGACAATGTTAAGAGAAAATGCTGGACCAGATGGAGTTGGACCAGCAGCGATATTATGTAAACACAGTAATCACAGCTACATTATGAACAGTCATGTTGGTTCCATGATTTTCCAAGAAGCCTTCACAGACCAAACAAACAAACAAACAAAAAACCCAAAAAACTGTTTTGGTGCTATGTCCAACGCACAACACTTCAAAACTTCAGAGTCCACAAGCAGTCCACCTCAGTAAAATATGGATAGATAGTGCAAGACTGTTTGTATTCCCATCTGATTGTACAAAGTCAGAAAGGACAATGTACTGGTTACATCAGTAGTCCTTAACCTTTTCTTTACCAGGGAGCCCCCGCAACTGTAAGCTTTTACCAGGGACCCCCAAGACTTAAACCTAGATTTAAATATTTAAATTTAGATTTAAATGTTCAAATATTTATTTAATTTTTCAAATATTTATATATTTATTAAAGGATTCTGGAGAATAGGATTCAAATCCCCACTCGAGCACTGGGTGACACTGGGCAAGTCACATTCTTTCAGCCTCAGAGGAAAGTAAAGACAAACCCCCACCGAACAAATCTTGCCAAAAAAAAACTGTTGATAGGTTCCCCTTAGTGGTGCCACTAAGTCAGCAGTGACCTGAAGGCACACAACAAAGCACTGCTGACAGAGGGAGGTTCTTTCTAGTCATCACATCTCTCCCTTTTGGAAACTGACTGATGGAGACCCTAAGGCAAACATTTTACGAGGGTTTTCTTGGAAAGATTTGTTGCCTTTGCCTTTCTTGAAGCTGAGAGGATGTGACTTGCATCAGGTAACCCAGTGGGTTTCCATGGTCAAGCGGCGATTCAAACCCTCGTCTCCAGACTCATAGTTTGAGTGACAGGGATATGGCAGCAGGGGTATGAAAGCACACACCCAAACTGCTCCCTTATTTGCAAATGAGGGAGCAGTTTCATCACCTGTAAATGCCCCCCACTCCCATGACCCTATTGCTGCTGCTGTGGTAGCGTCCAGCAGCCAGGCTTCATGGACCCCCTGTGAGGGCCCTGTGGACCTCCAGGGGTCCCTGGATCCCAGGTTAAGAACCACTAGGCAACACTGTATCAATATAACGTATACACAATACAGTGGTGCATACAATGTACCGCTGCACATACACTGGTTTCTCAAGCAAAACGTAGTAACCATTTTGCAAGTTAGAAGCTGGTTCCTCTTCAGGCAGTCTCTTCTATGGTTAAAAGTTACAGTTCTAAGAATTATGATGCTATACACACATGCATAATGGTGATATTCTATGTAAGTGCAGGGCCTTTTGAGAAGCAGCAGGGGATGAGAGATCTTGACCAGGAGGTGAAATAGCCTTCCTTGATGGATGATGATGATGATGATGATGATGATGATGATTTGCTACCCAACTCTCCCCAAGGCTCGAGGCAGAGTACAACATAAATTAAAAGACAATTTAAAATGCACTGTAAGTTAAAATACACTAAAAACACATAAAACTATTTAAAATACAAAGATATCATAATTAAAATACATCATTATTAAAATATATCATAATTAAAAATAGACTGATTAGGCCTGCTAGGTCTTTAGTATTTTTTTGAATTCAGACAGCATATTTTGCTGTCAAATCTCCTCCAGCAGGTCATTCCACAGTCTAGGAGAATAAGTTTACCATGTTACCAACTGATAATGATACGGTGATGAGCACACTATACAGAAATGACTACTACGTTGACATATGCAAATTGCTGTCAAAGGTAGCAACAAATTACTAATTAAGATGAAATGGGATGGTGTTATATAGCTCTTTTTGGCACAAGTCACCACTTAGCAAGATTAAATTCAAGAGTTTCTCCATTGTGTCTTAACACCAATACATTCCACACATTTGGGGTTTGTTCATCATGCTTAAATATATTCTTTTCATCCCCATTCTCATTCTTTATTTAACTATTCTTTATTCTTTATTTAAGTATCAGCCAGATGACTAATTTTAACAAATTCAAAAGTTTGCCTGCTTCCTTACTATTTTTAATTTGTCTTAATAAATGCTAATTTTAGATCTTCCTCTACTGGACCGACATGTATAACTGACCAGGTCATCACCCTTACAACCCAGCCAATGGTAATTTTACATTCAAAGGCCTGATTCTTTGGGACTTCCATAATAACTCCCACACAAAATCTCAGTATGCACATTGGATCGACTACATACTTGGGTAGATAAGCCAAATAAAATTCCCACTAAGTTGGAGACAGATGTCTTAGCTAAGTCACCCCTGCAATTAACATAAAGATACATTCCACACAACTAGAAAACCCTATGTACCCACAACAATAAGAATATATGAGCCATGCTAGATTAGACCAAAGGCCTATCAAGGCCTATCAAGTTCAATATTCTATTCATCAGTGGCCAGCCCACTGCCCAGCAGAACCAAGAAGATAACATAAGTTCGAATCCATACAGTACCTTATGTTTTCCTGTAACTGTTATTCAGGGGCACACTACCTCTGATATGGAAGGTACAGCTAGATTGACTAATAGCCACCAATGACTTTAAGTCCATGGGTTTATTAAGACACGTCTAATCACGTTAAGAAAGAGTAAGTGACATATTATGGCAAGCATATGAGACAGAAAAACCGCATGCAAGAACTATATGCAAGAGGTATTTTTAACAATACCAGCAATGTAGTTACTGGCTTTCTGATTCTCAAGCGTTTGATTGTCTTTTTTATACAAGCAAACTGATACATATCAAATGTGAGTGTGCACTGAATGACAATGCACACACAAAAGGTATACATGTACAACTGCAGACATCAAGATACTGGGAGGGGGTGTTGTATTTTTATCTTTGGAGAGCTGCCAGCGATCTTGGGCAGGTTAAATAACTTGCTCAGATTTTGTTCCACCCACAGCCTCCAGAAATATTTCAGAGGAGGGATTAAATATTTGGATTCATTACACCATTACATTTATTCATTAAACATTTAGCGATACTGACTTGAGAGGCCCTGCTGCATCAATATTTTTCAAGATAATGCATCAGTATTTTTCAAGACAATGCAATTTCATCAGGGTTGGGGACTACATCTTCACCTCCAGCACCAGTTCTGGGCCATAACAGGCCCAGAAATGGCAAAATGGGAGCAGGGACTCACATGATTCAGGAGCTTGGGTTAGGAGGTTAACTCTCTCTTCTCAGTGCAAAATTTACTGTGCCTACAGCTTTATGAGAGGGGGTGGGGCTCTTTTTTTAATTGCCAAGAGGGCCAACATGGAGGGCCCTGAGCTACAAAAAACATCCTTGGGGCCACATGTGGCCTTTATCTCCTACTGGCCTTAAAAAGAACATGCAGGCTTCCTGCTTTCTTTTCTAAACTTTGGAAAGCCAAAGTTCAATGCATCATCCCTCTTCATGAACCTCTTTCCTTTCAATGACCCACACGTCCCTGAACGGCCAGGAACAGTTACTCTAAGTACCGTAGAGAGCATACTATAGTAGGTACTATGCATGCTTTTACAAATAAGAGCCAGACTCAGTAAAGGAATGCAAAAGTCAACACTGTGTGTTATCTAAAAGGGAGTGGTGTTTACCTTTAGGAAAGCCACATCCTTCAGCAATTACTTTGTTTAATAACCCAGCCACTTTCCCATTATCATTGTAGGATTGTTTCGAACCACTGTATCAAAGGGGGATTTAGTCATACGGTAATTGCTGGTTATAGTGCATGGAGATAAGAGCTGAAAACCTACTTGTAATCCCTAGCAGGGGAGGATTTAAAAGGGTAGAACATCACAGGCATAATCTCAAAATGAATATATACATGAATTCACTCTGGAACAATGTTGAATTTCTTTCAGCTAGGCAATACTTAAACATTCATTTTTTTGGCTGTTCACACCAAGATCTGGCTGATCCTAGGGAACATCATTCCATGCTCTTTACCTCAAATGTCTCTGAAAGGCAAGGCCATAGATGAAATACATTTATTCAAAGTCAGCTGTTGTATTTTATGCAAATATGCACTAAGTGGAGGTAGAGAAAGTGAGAATACATTTCAAATCCATGAAGCAGGAGGAGGAGGAGCAGCACACTGAGACTGATTCATACATAACCATCAGTGTATATGCCACTTTATGAAATGGCTTTAGCAAAATGAGAGAGCTGTGCCCCAAGAATCTTATAATCTTTTTTTGTCTTTTTTTTCAAACAAAGAGTAAATAAAAGAAAGGACAATAGAGGAAAAGTGTATACAAATGCAGCGACATATTCTTCCATTTAGGCCATTTCTGCACTAGACTGTTATAGTGCTATTATTCCACTTTCAACATCCTGTGGAATCCTGAAAACCCCAGTCTAGCGCGGAAATGTCCTTAGTTTCAATAGAGCATAAGAACTTTAAAACCACATTCTAATTCATCAGAAGTATGCTTGATATTCATGTTATGAGGTCCAGGAACTGGGTGAGCAACCTGTCCTGGATGGATTGCACTCTCCCTGCAGCAGCAGATGTGTGACTTGGGAGTACTCCTAAACCCATCTCCGTCACTGGAGGCCCCTGTGGCTCAAAGTGCACCAGCTACAGCCTTTCCTGGACAGGGGTAGCTTAGCCACTGTAGTCCACACATTGGTAGCCTCTCAGTCAGACTACTGTAATGCATTCTGCAGGAAGCTCCCCTTGAAGATGACTCAGAAGCTATAGCCAGTGCAAAATGCAGCAGTCATACTGCTGACTGTATAGAGATAACATGCGTACCACAGGGACAACATATAACACTAGTCTTAAAGGAGCAACACTAAATGCTAACTTACTTCTGGTCTGAATTCAAGTTGCTGGTGATGACATTTAAAGCACTGAATGGCTTGGGACCTCAATACTTGAAGAAGCACCTCTCCCTATATATACCTGCCTGAGGGCTGACATCTGCAGGAGGGGCCTTCTTCTAAGCCCCAACACTGGGACAATACAAAGAGGGAGGGCATGAAAGAGGGTCTTCATGGCTGACTGGGGAATGCCTTCCCCTTGAAGATCCAAGCAGTACCAATGTTGGTTTCTTTCCATACCACACCAAAATGTGGCTTTTTATTAAAGTCTTTGGGACTAATTTACTTCAAAATGTACATGTAAATGGTTTTAAATTGTTCTAGTTTTGAAAGTTATCTGTGTCTTCTTGTTTAGTACATTCTTGTCTTGTTTAAATTATTTATGGTTTTAATTTGGAAGCATTTTAAATTACTTGAAATGCCCCTCCGAGATCCCATAATAAAGGGCGGAATTTAAATGTTTTAATATAAAAATGTTACTTATAACCTGCTTAATAATAAATAAATAAATAAATAAATAAATAAATAAATAAATAAATAAATATAAATGCATTAGAAGCTGCATGTCCCTCCCATTCCAGAATAGTTATAATTAAAAACTCACAACAAACAACAGTACCTTCAGTGTAATAAGATTTAAACTGACTACACTAGATAATGTCCTAAATATATAATTCATCCAATTATTACATTACAGGGATAGAAAAGTGTAGCAGAATTGTGGTTCCAAGTTCTTTACGCTATCAATCAAAAGGCATTCTACAACAGTGCTGTCTTTTGCTTGCTCCTGTAGTGACAGAAAAGTTTCATCCAGAAGCACCCCCTGACTAATAGTTCTATCTTGGTTTGGTTCTCCCTCTTTCTCTGCACCATAAAAAAATTAAAAATTTGTGAGTTTATTCATACTATACATGAAGTTACTTTTTAAAATTTTAGTCCACACAGGAAAGAAATTCTTTTGTTTCTTTGTTGATTCAGCTTTCCGAATGGAAGATTACAGTCATGTGTGGCATATTTTCTCCCAATGGAAGCAGTATGTTGAACAGACAGTTTAGTTCATTCTTGGAACTAATTGATTCTTACTGTTGGGCAGGTCCTCCTCCATTTCTAGGCAAAGGGTTGGACTTCAGTTGCAATGGAGCAAGTCTGAGCTTGCACTGATCCACAGGATGAAGATACTGATCACACCACAGGCTTTCCCAGACCTAGAGATTGAATTATAATACCCTCCTGCAGCACTGCTCCTTTTGCAGTCTTAAAAGCTTAAGGAGAATCTAATCATAACTCTTTAAGAAAACAGAACAATATTTGGTAGTGATATTTACCAGCTATGCTATATGTTTAGCCCAGATTAAAGTGTCATTAAACTCTAAAGCCATCTCAAGAATCAAACAAAGTAAAGCTTTGTGTTTTTTGTTGCAGTCTGCTAGTTGTAAGTAGCATGGAATTAGCATGCATATTTTGTAGATTTAAAGGCACCATAAGAAAATAAGTCCACAATCTCCGACTTCTGAGTTCAGGGAAAAGCCAGAAAGGTACATGTTTGTATATTTATACTTATATAATATATTTATACTTATATACTTATATTACATATTTATATTTATACTCCAGAAATATCAAAATATCTTCTTGAATGTTTATGGTAGAGCTTGGAAAAGTTACTTGATAACTTTGGTGAAGCTTGGAAAAGCTCTGGTTTATGGTTAAATAGACTATGTTAACAGGTTGAAGATAAGAAATGTACCAAATCCTAACTTGGTGGGTTGAATCCACTTACTGCCTATTAGGCAGAACAACCCATTCCTACACTTGAACATTGGAAGGCAGAAGCCGCAAGACCTAATACCAGCTAACTGACAAGGTGGGTAGAGGGCACAGAACAGCTGTGGGACACATGGAATAGAGCTACCATGGTTCCACAAAAGTTACCTAGTGAGGAAGGCAGGGAATCTTGGTGGCTGCCTCAGCCAGCAGTTTGAGTATTGATTACCTACTAGGAGATAACCGGGGAGGTCATTTCTGGGCAGACATCTCCTTGTGGTACCGATCAAAGGGCACTGTGCAACTAGTCTGATTTTTTTTTGTAGTAGCAGCAGCAGCCACCGCCGCCTTGAGAAAACACAACAGGATTACAAACAGAAGACTATCTTGTTTGGATCCACTGGACTTGCAGCAACAAACCCAGAAGTAACTTTTTGACTTCTGGCTGACTTTGGAATCATGCAGCCTGGAGTAGATACAAAAACTCGCACCCACATCAGCTACACCTGCCCACTGTTGCTGCAAAGGCATATGGCTTGGTATAAGTACACCCTTTACAATTCCTAAAACAAAAATGTGGAATAGCTGTAGGGCACTACCCTCTATAGCACAGAGTAGAGAAATTCAGTGGGATACTGAACCTGTGGAGGCACACATGGCAGGTAATTTTAAAACCTCCTCCTTTGAACTATAGGAATATCTCAGTTAACAGAATAGATGGGTTCTTGGACATTACTTGTTTAAGTTAAACTATGGTACCTGAGACAAGAACTACGAAACAGACCATCCCTTGCCTAAGAAAACCCTATGAAATTCACAGGGTGTGCACACATGCACGCAGTATGCTGTTTATATCCACCTGCAGTTTACAAATCAATCAGGCCTTCTCTATTGCTCATTTTTTAAATTCTCTTCCTATATAAACAAGACAGTGATAAAAAAAATTGAGTGTAAATATAAAAATCCCGAAATTCTCTTCAGCTATTACATTCATCTGACTTCTTTTTTTTAATCAGCTCTTGCATCTGATCTTTATTTGTTTTCCTGCCGTAACTAAGTCTTTGATTAACGGCAATGTAGGCAGGCTGTTCCAGAATGATACAGAAGCAAAAGATACATAATTAACATTACAGACTGGAAAAAAAAAGGATGGCAGAAAACAATGTGCAATGCTTCCATCAACTGATTGTAACAAACTTTTACTCTAAGTTTATATGATAAAGCAAGGAGTCCAGATTGGGCAAAAGTGTGATCTGGATCTACTGACAGATCTTTCAGTGATTTCTGGTAGATTGGTTATTTAACAATAGCAGCAACAAAATGACTCGACCCCTGCTTCACCTGCCAAGTTCTACCGGTAAAATGAAGAAAGACTGGAGTAACCAGGAGTAGATTTTTGCTTAGAAGGACTGTGTTCAGTCACGGCATTTCATCACAAACTCTTGGGCTTAGAATTCTTTAACTTAAAGTAGATGCCCATTGCACAAGATTCCCATCTGCACATCAATGCTACACTTGTAGATTAGGTTAAGCCTCAAGTGTGCCTGTTACTAGATTACATTTTACTCTGGGTAGCAGCACCTAGTCAGTCAGCATGGGATAGTGGTTCAAGCACTGGAGACCAGAGTTCCAATTCCCCACTCAGGCATGGAAACCTACTGGAAACCCTGGGCTCATCACACACTCTCAGACTCAGAAAACCCCATGATAAGTTTGCCTTAGGGTCACCGTAAGTTGGAAACAATTTGAAGGTACACAACAAGAATAAGTAATACCCAGGTCATATTGCAAGGAGCCATCTCTTTATTTCCATTCACTCCATGAAGGAAAATGTTCTAACAGCATGCATTTCTTCCAGTAATTTAAGCAGAGAACAACCATCATTAATCGGCAGGAACCAGATGAAAAACAAACTAATGTGGCCATTCACTTTTTGTACTACGAGAAAACAGACAAATACAGAAAGGGAACTACACATCAACTGTACAAGAGCTCTGACTGCTGGTAAACCAGAAGCAAAGAGCCAGTCTGGGATTCCTCCAAACAATTAACAATATCAGTCCTATTAATTACAGATGCAGCGTAAGTCACCCATAGCAGTTGCTTTGTGTGAAGCAAAAAGATGGGTGTTTTCCTGGCTTCCCCGAATAGGACAAATTCTCCCACGAACAGAATCAGGCCATTGTACCAGCAAAGAAGCACTGCCTTCCAACATTAGAGTATAGCTTGGAAAGGCAGTCAAGGTTGCACTAGATCAGGAAGCAATGGCTCATTGTGAATACAAAACGAAGCAAAGCTATTCACCCCACTTAACACCCAGTTAGGGTGTGGGGGAGGAACCGAGGATTTCAGCAAGCAAAACAGCTAATTTGCATGCTTAGAAGCTATTTCCTCACATAAACGCTGTCTTTTCTGAACCTTCGTCACATGTCCACAAATGCAAGGACAAGGCTTCAAGCCAGATTTTATCAGCAGCCCAGCCTCATAGATCACGGCTTTTATCACCTTATCTAACATGGACAGTGGCAAGTTTGATTTAAAAAAAAAGTAGTTGTTGCAATTTTGTTCCCAAGGAGGATTTTTTTTCCCATTTTTTCCCCTTCTCTTTTGCTTTGGATCAGTTTCATTAGAAGAGAAGTATGTACATCCAGCAGAGATTATGTGATCTGTTTCTTAATACAGGTGCTTTTAAAAACTCAATAAACATCCTCACCTTATTTTTGCTTCACTTGGTGACAATTCTTGAGTTTTGAGATTTGAAATTAACTGTGATTTGCCATTTCATCCAAACATGGGAAACTGTGGCTACTTTTATACAAACCATAGCTAGCTAACAAACAACATATTACACCAGTGTCCTGGTTGATAATGATGGTTTGTGCAACCCACAATTTCCCATTTTGCACAAAAAAAAGGAAACTGTACTTTGTTACCAATCACAAATACATGTATCAAAGTTATTCTTGAGATGTGTAACCAAATAATTTTAAAAGAGGGAGAAACAAACAGCTCTGGGACTCACTGCTCCATATTCTGGAAGCAAAAAAAAACAAACAAACAAACTCAAAACATGTTTCACTTATTATTTAACAGGCATTAATTTCCAGGACTTTACTGAAAATAAATTGTACAGAAGTGTCTTTCAGAAAAAAATCACTCTCCCAGAATAAAAAATGATTTTCATGTTTCTTCTTTGCCATTCTGCTACTAATCCCCCAAACAGGGCCCAGCAGTAAGAACATAGCTAAAATAGACAGAAAGCTGTTATAAGAGGGAGGAAAGAATGACTTTGCACATTCGTATGCCTGACTTTGATGACACTTCCCCCCAGGCAAGTGCGTACAGGACTGCAGTCTTAATCAATGTGCTCTGTGTAGTCAAGATCACCCAGAGAAATCAGTTCTTTTCCATATTATAGAATTGGCACAAGACAAAACTTTATGATGGGATGAGTATGGAAAGAACCATCATACACTTTTAAAACAAGCCTTCATAGTGCTCCTCTTGTGCTTTGATCAGCCTATGCCTTTTCCAGGACCATTGCCAAATGGCACAGCGAGACCTACACCAAATCAACTATGCATGGAATGAACATATTATTCAGAAAGCTGCTTATTTCATAAGACATAATTTCTGCCTGGCTGCAAGAGACAGATTCACATTTTGCCCTGTCAGGAAAAGGTTTAGTTTTTCTCTGGAGTTCAGCTCTTGAGTGGGAGTTACAGCTCTCGCTGTTGTTGTTTCAGAAGAGGGGCCGGATTCATATGGTCCTGCAGCTGTTGTTGAACTGTAACTTCCAGTATCCATCACCATTGGCTGTGCAGGTTAGGGCTGATGGGAGTGCTAGAGGGCAACACGATTCCCACCTTTATTTTAGAAGATGTGTTACATTCACTACAGAATCCATCTACTCGGGATCCCATGAAATGCAACCAGATGTAAACGCAGGAGTAAAAAGTTAACCAACTTCTCATGCAAAACTTCTGTCCTTGTAACAGGCTGATAATGTGCTGCTGCCCAAAGACCTAACCATTCCTGAAACTTTGGGCAAGTTCTGTGTATTCATGGTATTATACTGAACATTTCAGAGGCAGACAGGGAAGGGGCAGCTAATATAAGGGAAATCAAAGGTTAGGCTAATAAGGCTTTAAAGAGAGCTTTGGTACAGGAGAGGAAAAGGTTGCTGTCCACAGAACAGGCAGAACTGACAACTAAAGGAGTGAGCTATAAATCAAGGAGTCCCTAGCTCAAGATGCAGCTCTAAGTGCCCATAAGCACACCACTTCTGCCAGCTTCAGTTCTCTTCTACAGTATAGTAGTTCTTAACTACCTTAGAAAGTTGTGCAGATTGATTTGATTAATTTAATTTATATTCCACTTCTTTCCTGATACAGCTTCCAATTTACAACAAATTAAAACCAATACTGTTAACCTATTTGATAAAAACAAGTTTTAGAAAACATTAAATAAACAATACTGTTTAAAAACATTGAATTAAAACAGTTTTAAAATACATTAAAACATAGTAAAAAGGATACAGGCATAATGCAAGCCTTAAACATTAAATTAAGGGTCAAAGTCCTGTGTAAATAAAAAGTTCTTTGCTTTTCAGCTGAAAGGGAGCAGACGGAGCCAATCAAGCCTCCCACTGAAGGGAATTCCACTACTTGAAGTTTAATAAAAGAAGGTATTTGAAGCATTTAAAACATTCAGAGGTGCAATACAGACGTTTATTATTTATTTGCAGAGAAGCATAATTAAGAAGAAAAGGACCAGCAAGCTGAAAAAGAGAAGAGAAAGCTTCTAGACTCATAGCGGTCTAGATGCTAAAAAACACCCAGGGATCTCAGATGAAGGAACCCTCACATAAAAACATGAACGCTCCACCCCATTATCATCAATGGACACAACATGCACGCACCCATATCATCCATTGACAATAATGGGACACAAGGCTTCATGCGACCTCACATTCATGTTTGTGGAGGTCATGCCAGCAAAGACCACATTGTACATTCTCTCCCACTCCCACAACTGTACAGATATGCTTTATACCTGAGGCCTTAATACCACTCAGTACTACATCTGAAGAAATGGATTTATATCCACAAAAGCTCACACTAAAATAAAAACCAGTTAGTCTTAAAGGTGCTACCAAATTTCCTTCTTTCTCTCCCTCCCTTCCTCCCCCTTGTGATGAATGTTTCTCATGAATCTGACCCTTGGACCACAATACTCAGCATATAGAAAGAGACATGAGGAGATTAATTCCCAGCTCAGACACAGAATTAGTGCATACCTCTGGACAAGTCAAGTATCAGCTTACCTAGTTCTTGCTCTGCAAAAATAAAAAAGAACTACCTTTCTCACTAGAGCTACTGCAAAGAAAACAAAATTAAGAATATCATGCTCTCTGTCCAACATGGGAGCAACATGAATTAACTAGAGGGTATGTTGCCAGTAAGGACAGATGCAGTTCAATCTACACTCCTTCCTCCCTCTCTCCCACCCTACCTTCCCAATTGGCTATTTCATGGCAGAATTAGCCTGACAAAAAAAGAAGGTGAGCTACAAATCTGGAATCTATGCACGAACTGATGTAAAATCTGAGTGTCTGGACCATTGTTATTGTTCTCCCTATAGTAAGGCACTTTTTGTTCAAAGATTACAAAGCTCCTTAATTAATTAAGCCTCACAGCATTTTTCCGAAGTAAGTCATAAACACTCTTATATTATGCGCTTCATTTTATTATGTGGCTTGCCTACATAATAATTATTATGAATGAGTCAGTACAAATTATAGCCTTCTCCGTAATTAATCAGAAGGCAGGGAACCATTTATAGTGCTTTGCCTTTGTATCCTGTACTTTGCATTGTTCACTAATATCTATCCCGCTGGCAAAAATAATATTCTGGTTCAAACATATATATGTGTTGTACAGTTTAAAAAAAGTTTGGATCAAGAACACTCAAGTGTTCATAAATATTTCATTTATTTCAAGGCCATTAGGCTGCATCTATGCTGAGAATGAGTGAGCTATTTGCATTTGCTCTTTTTTTTTTTAACTAAAGAGTGGTACCTTTTCCTAAGGGCCTGGGCAAGGCAAAATGCATTGTTTCAGTTTCACCTCCTCAAACTGTGGAGAGTTCAAAGGCAGCCACTGACAGGATCAGACTTCTTTTGGATATGAGAATCTAGGAGATCACTGTAATGAACAGCTTATTTAGAGATACAGTCCTCCCTCCATATTCATGGGTCTGACCTTTGCAAATTTGATTATTTGCAAGGCATGTGCTTTCCTTCCCCTCACCACCATTCTCCTCCTCCCATTCCTTTACATTCCTCACTTGTGAGGTTTGTGTTTAAAATGGATGTTTATTCCGTTGGAGTGAGTAAATCCCTCCCACTGTTGGAGGCGTGTCCTCTCTGCCACTTGGCTGCACACTCTGCCATGTAATGGCTGCTCTCCTAGTTCCTACTCCTCCTTAACCTTGCCTTTTTCCTTCCCCCCAGAGAGCACCAGGGTCAAAGGCAAGGGAATAGGAGGGGGAGCTTCAAAGGGCAATGGGAGGGGGATCACAGGAGTGAGTAATTTGCAGTTTTTCCACTTTCGTGAGGGCTCTGTACCCCAAAGACTTGTGAATGTGGAGGGTCCACTTTATATCATTCGTTTAATTCTTTGAGGAAATTCTGTAGCACCCTTCATAAAATATACTACAGGACATTTTACAACGTAAGTCTATTCATATAATTGGAAAATTAAAGAAAAAACTGCCCATATTATAATGGTTTTATACAAATCTATGTGCAACCACACTTGTATACAGCTCTGATCACAGCTTCAAAGGAACATTATAGGATGGAGAAGAGACAGAAAAGGGCAACCCAAATGATCATGGGTGGGTGTAAGCCCCCTCTGAGGAAAGTAACAATATGTGGAGCATTTTAGCTTAAAAGAAAAGCAAGTAAGAGAACATAAAATCTTCCTGAATACCCTGAAGCCATGAGAACCTGTCTGGTCTTGGAAGCTAAGCAGGGTCAGACCTGGTTAGTACATGGATGGGAGACTGCCAAAGAATATCAGGTACTGTGGGCTCTAGTTCTGAAGAAAGCAATGGCAAACCTCCTCTCAATAAATCTTGCCAAGAAAATCCATGACAGTGTCACCATAAGTCAGGGTCAACTTAAAGACACATAACAACAAGAGAAGGATCACATGATAGTATATAAAAATTATGTATGACATAGAGAAAGTAGACGCAAAAGGATTTTCTTTCTCTCATAATACAAGAATGTTAGGTCACTTAATAAAGCGGAAAAGAAGGGCGACCTAAGACAGACAAAACAAAGTACTTCTTCACACAGTGTATGGGCACCCTATGAAAAACCTGATGCCAAGGCGCCCACCATCTTAGATATCTGAAAGAAGGGAAAACAGACAATTTTCTGGTGATACTCTTAGCATGACAGGTATATATTACCTCCAGTTTGAAAGAAAGTATGACTTTCAAACAGTTGTTGGGGCACAGAGCAAGAGACTGCTTACCTGTTGGTTTCCTATAGCCAACTTGTTGAGTCCTTATGGTAAAAGAGTAAATAGGCCTTTAGTTTGATCAAACATGGTTCGATCAACAGAGCTCTGGTGGTGAAGTGGTTAAATGCTGGTACTGCAGCCACAAGGTTGTGAGTTCGATCCTGCCGGGCTCCAGGTCGACTCAGCCTTCCATCCTTCCGCAGATTGGTAAAATGAGTACCCAGCTTGTTTGGGGCAATTAGCTAACACATTGTAAACCGCTTAGAGAGCACTTAGCTGATAAGTAGTATAGAAATACAAATGCTATTGCTATTGCGTTCTTAACTGTTTTTCACTGTTCTTCACTTTTTTTTACTTCTTTTTATTAAGTGCAATTTACATGATGAATCAGGGAATAATGTCAAACATCAGTAATTATAATAAAATTTGAAAATTCTATAAACAGCCAATAAAAGATTCTATTATACAGCATATCTTAGAATGTCTTTGTTAATTCTTTTAACAAATTCTTTGTTAATGCCATTAATAGGTAATGAGATTATACAAAACAGTAACTCTTTTTCCAGTTATTTGACATTCACTCTACTCTGGAGGAGAGTGTTCCCCCACAAAGTAGTCTGCTCCAGGCAGGTACCCCTCCCCTCACAATATTCTGGACTACAGCAATCACAATCCCTCAGGTTTTTAAGCAAACATCAGGTGGCCACCTTTCCACTGTGCTTCAGCAGCACATTCCTCCACTAGGAGGAGGTTGGACTAGATGGCCCTGGGATCCCTTCTGGCATGATGATTCTATTAGCTACAGCCCATGGGCATTGCTATCTAGAACATCTGGAGGGCACCAGGATGAGGAAGGGTGTCCCAGTGGCTTAAGTTATTATTGCTCTTGATTTATCACTGTCAGAAGCTGTCCAGAGTTTTGGGGTTCTATCAGTATGCAGACGACACTGAACTCCACTACACCTCTCCACTACAAGCCAAGCAAGAGGTTTCAATCCTAAATGGCACCTGTGACCAGTAATGGACTGAATAAGGGTGAACAAATTGAAATTTAATCCAAACAAGATGGAGATGCTCCTGTAGAAAAGCAAATTGGGGAATAAGGATTCAATCTATGCTATATGGGGTTACACTCCTGCTGAAGATACAGGTCTGTAGCCTGAGTATGCTTCTGGATGGAACTCTGAGCAAGGAAGCTAGGTTTCAACAGTGACTAGGAGTGTGTCTGCACAGTTAAAGCTTGTATACCACTTGTGTCCATTCCTTGAGATGTCAGATCTGGCCACAATGACACATGCCTTAGTTACATCCTGGTTCAATTACTGTAATGTGCTCTACGTGCAGCTGCCTTTGAAGAGTGTTCAGAAATTTCAACTGGGCCAAAGAGCTGCAGCCAGATTTCTAACTGAGGCTGGCTACAGAGAACAGAGAAGCAGCAGCTTGTTGCAGCAGCTCCAATGGCTGCTGGCCAATTTCTGGGCACCATTCAAAGTGCTGGTTTTGACCTATAAAGGCCTATATAGTTCAAGTCCAGGTTATTTCAAGGACCATATTCTCCCTTGTGGATGTAGCCATGCTTTGAGATCTGCTGGGGAGGGTATTCTCTCTGTCCCACCATTCTTATAGGCACATCCAGTGGGAATACAAGAGAGGGCCTTCTCAGTGGCTGCCCCCAGACTCCAAAACTCTTCCCAGAGAAGTTAGACTGTCATACTCCCAACTTTCTTTTTGCAGACAAGTAAAGACATTTCTGTTTCAACAGGCATTTGATCAGTGATTGAATAAGGTTGACCTCACTTAATCAATGTGCTGGATCTTGCTAACTATGCTGAAAGAGTATGTGTTTGCACATCTGTATATGTTAATGATGTACATCTTAATCTGGATTTAATATTTCTGATTGTTTAATCTTTTTAACTCTTGTATTTTCTGAACTGTTAACTATGTATTTTTTTTAATTTGTTGTAAGCTGCTTTCAGTCCCAAACTGGGAAAAAGATGACACAGAAATAACAACAAGAAGAACAGTCACTGATAGCCTTTGCAGTTTGGAGCATCTTTTATCTAGTTAAACTGATATACCAACTACTTGGCAAAGACAGCCTTGCAACAGTTATTCACACTCTGGCAAACTTCATTTGGGATTATTGCAATACATTGTGTGAGGAATTGCCTTTGAGAATGGTCCAGAAATGTCAGTTTCCATAAAGAATGGCAACTAGACTGTTAAACTAGAACTAGAAGATACTATCACATTACGTGAGTACTTTGCCATCTGTACTAGCTGCTTTTCTGTTTCTGGGCCCAATTCAAAGTCTTCACCCAGAAACAAAAAAAAAACAACAAATCTTGAGGCAGGATAACCTAAAGGAGCAGCCCCTCTCATGTTCTTCTCATTCAGGTACCCCTGCTTAATAAAACAAAGCAGGTAACTAGAGAGAAAAAGAGCCTTTTCATTGGCAGCAATGTATTCCTGAAAGTTTGCCAGCATTTGTGTTCTTGTCTTTTGAATATCAAGAGGCCATTCACACTATGCAATTATAGTGCTATTATTCCATTGTGCCATGATTGTGGCCTATGGAATCCCGGGATTTGCAGTTTAAGGAAAGGTATTCAGCATTCTCAACCAGAGCACTCAAGTGCTTCATCAAACCACAAACCCCAAGAGTCCATAGGACTGGACCATGGTATGGAATAATAGCATTATAACTGTGTAGTGTGAAAAGGTCCCTTGTTTTTTGAACATCTTGTTAGGCATTTTAAAAAGTTGAGTGCTTTCAGTTCTTTTACTGTCTTATCTTGACTGCTGGTTTTACTATGTGTTGTATTCTTTCAACCCCATGGTTTCTTTGTTGTTTTTATTATCATTGTTTTACTGTGATTTTATATTTTATAGTTACACATTAACCTATTTACTGACTAGAGAACTTTAGTTATTAGGTGGTACAACTGTGTAAAGAAATAAAGTTTTTGTTCCCCAAGTGCAAGCTATAAGAAGCCTTCTGGTAAGGACTCTAATACAGATATAAACTGGTTTAACAAACCAAGATAGCTTGCTACTGGTGATGTGCTCATCTTTTCGAGCTGTTGAGAGACAGACTAGAAGAAAGCATTAAGCTTGGTATTAAGTCAGGAAGAAAGCATTAGGCCTGAGACCCTCACTTTTCTGCCAAGTAAGGGGAGGGGCAGGGTTATGGGGACCATAATTTTTGATTGGTCTGATCACTTCTTGGGAACTACAATTCTGCTATGCAGCTAGAAACCTCTTACACACACACACCACCTGATTGCTTTTGTTTAATGTGACACATTTTATCTGCTAAGTTAGGAATGAGACCCTCACTTTTCTGCCAAGTAAGGGGAGGGGCAGGGTTATGGGGACCATACATTTTGATTGGTCTGATCACTTCTTGGGAACTACAATTCTGCTATGCAGCTAGAAACCTCTTACACACACACACACCACCTGATTGCTTTTTTTTTAATGTGACACATTTTATCTGCTAGGTTTTGCCAATCATTTTTTCAAGGGGTAAAGAATTTTGCACTATCTACTTGATGTTACCAGCTCACATGTTTAGTTGGAACCCTTGATTTCTTTGGGTAAAACATGGTGTTTAAGTTGGGCACAGAATCACAATTTATTTATATGTCAGGTGTACTTCAGAACATCTAACATCTATCCTCTGTTTTACTCCATCAGAAACAAATAACGTGCATACAGGCCTCCTTTTCCCAATTTCCTGTAGTTTCCTACTAATATTTGAGGAACAGATAACCAGCTGGCCCAAAGGACAACAGATCACAGCACAGATCTGTACTGGCACTTAAATGCATTTGTGGTAGCTGCTGCACAAAAATAGGTATAATCTAAATGCCAGGCCAAACTTGAGTAGACTCACTGAACAAATGACATTTACATCATTGCTGAGTGGAAAGGCAACACTTAATTAAATGGATCTATTGTACCAGGGCCGAGAAATCTGATTTAGTCCAGAGGTAGAAATAATGTACTTCTCCAAATATTGTTAGACTGTAAGTCCCAGCAGCACTAGCCAGTACAGTCAAAAGTGAGGAATTCTGGGAGCTGCAAACCAACAACATCTGGAACACTACAAGACTCCGACAGATACCGGAGTTTGTTGTGCAGGTAGTGAGTCAATACCACTAAAGCACGTAGCTAGCAGGACATTCAGCAGCAATGAGAATAGAACAGAGCAAGGGAAAGAGAAGGGGTTTTGTGGGATGAAAAAGGTTGGTGAGCATGGGGGTTTGGAAAAGTGACAAAGAAACAAATTTGCAAAGAGATTCTCTAAACAGTTCTCTGACATAATAGAGAGTTCACAGAGGAGGAAAAAAACCCTGAGAATAACTCCTCCCCTTTCTCATAATTTTTACATGCACATGAATGTACAGGATCAAAGTCTGGGAGAATATGTCTAGACTTCAGACCTGCTAGTCAAGGATGGCAAGATGATTCATACTGCTGTTATTGCCATTCTCATCCATGAGTCACATGGGCATGGATCAGAAGATCATGAGTGAAAGATACTTCTGCTTTCAAATTGGTGGAGTTGTGGGAGGAGAGGTGAGCCAATGTCCACCGTTTGCAGTTCCCTGTGCCTTCCAAAACACTGGGAGTGGGAGGGAACAATCAAGGGATAGCGCAGAATGGTTTTCAAGGGACCTGGGAGAATGAAAGCTAAGTTCCTACTCTCACTCATTCTCTCTCTTTCCCTCTCCCTTCTCCCTCTCGCTCTCTCTCTCACACACACACTACTCCAGAAGAACCTCTTTCTCTTTTCACAACAGGATTTGTTGTTGTTGTTGTTGTTGTTGCTGCTGTTCTTGTTGTGTGCTTTTAGATCATGTCCGACTTATATTCTGAGAGTATGTGACTTGCCCAGTGCGTTTCCATGGTCAAGCAGGGAACTGAACTCTGGTCTCCAGGCTTGTAGTCCAGCACTCAAACTACTACATCATGCTGGTTCTCAAAATCTGTTCAGATGGGGGTTTTACCCTTGCCTTTCTCTGAGGCTGCAAGCATGTCACTTGCCTAAGGTCACCCAGTGGATTTCCATGGCTGAACAGGGATTCAGACCCAGGTCTCCAGAGTCCTAGCCCAATGCTCAAATCACTACACCATCAGCTATACTTTTATTTTTTTTAAAAAAAATCAAAGCTATACTATCTAAAGTCAACCTGTCTCTTCAGAAAATAACTGCCATTTTACAAATATTCTCAGCTATGAACAAGACAATTTCCAATTGACTAAGGAGCTGTGACTTTTCTTCAAAGAACCATCACTCTACTATTTCACTGGCTGGTAATCTTCTTAGGTTCAGTTTCTATGTGATCAGGAACAGGACTTTTTAATAAAGTATGTTTGTATAGATTAGAAGCTCTGACGGTGGAGCCCTGGAACTTAAGTGTTGCCCTAATCCAAAGAAATAAAACTATAATTTATAACCCTAAAGCAAACACTACCCAGCTATCTGCAAATGTCAGATTGGAAGGCACACAAATGAAGAGGTTGTTTCTCAGAAATATTAGGCTTTTGAAGAGTCACAGTTCCAAATTAATATTGGAAACAGAACAGAACCACAGTTTAAACAGCCTGTTCCTACAAGGGATGGAAGTGTAACAGCAAACCCACTCCCCAGCTCATTTCATAAGTATCTTGGTCTTTCTGAGTTTTCTTCAAGAACTTTGGCAAAAGCTCATTTTTCTCCATGATTTCTCTGAGGGGCAATTCAAACTGGTGTCTGTTAAGCACTGTTCTCCATATTGTTCCAAATATAAGTTATCTTCTGGTACTGCTTCACATCATTTCATTCCACATTTACTCTACTATGGGACCATCTTCTCTAGACATTCCTTTTGTTTTCACGAAGCATTATTATCAGCAGTAGCACTGCCTGCTTTCCAGGGTTTGCTGATCTTCCTTCCCCATGCCCTCTCCATCCTTTCCTAGCCCTCATCACTAATCAACAAGCACTTCTCATTCATGGAGAGCAAGAGAGAGCTTCTCTCACTTGAAAAAGATCAATGTCAGCAAAGGTGCTTGTGGGGAGTGAATGTTATCACCCTGCACAACATACTATGGGTCTCTGTGTTGATTGTACACTAACACTATACAAAGATGGAAAAGGAGCCATCTTTTGGGCAAAACAAAAATGCTACCTACTAGTAGATGTTCCTTAGGCCATTTCCACACTACACTGTCATAGTGCTATTATTCCACTTTCACATCCTATGGAATCCTGGGATTTGCAGTTTAGGGAGGGGCATTTAGAATTCTCAGCCAGGATTCTAAAATTCTGAGCCAGGATTCTAAAATTCTGAGCCAGAATTCTGAATTAGAATTCTCTGGAAACTACAAACCCCAGAATTCCACAGAATGTTGAAAATGGAATAATAGCACTATAACAGTGTAGAGTGGAAATGGCCTTAGTACAGTCCACCCTCCACAATTTGTGAAGGTTTGACCTTCACAAATTTGATTATTCATGAAGTGCTGTGTACTTCCCTCCATTCCCCCCCTTCCATTCCCTTGCCTTTTGCCTGGGTGTGCAGAAGGAAGGCAGGTGTGTGAGAGAAAGAGAGAGGGAGGGAGAGGGAAAGATTTAATCAGTAAGACCAAGCTGAATCCATTATGAGCCAAAATCCAAATCCACTGTAGGAGCTTACAAGGTATTCACTACTCCAACTCCCCCTCCCAAATTATAAGACTCAGTGACGTTATCCATTGTTATATCTTTATTTTACTGAACTCTAAATTTCAAATCTTCCTTTTCCGTCATAAAGGTAGCAGCTCTGCCTTGAGGTTTAGTTGGATTTCTTTATGAAAAAAAGAGGGGTTGTTCTTTTCATCTTAAGGCTGGTAGAACTCCAGGATATGGTAAATAGTCCCCAGTTTGAAGTTCTTAGTACATATTCTCTCAGTTCCTTAGACCATAAAGTCATGTCATTTCAGTATCTAATTGTCATCAAAATAGAAACAGAAACAATACATAGCATTTATGCATGAATTCTTCAGCAAACAACCTTGGAGGATCTTACAAATACTAACTGATATGGAACAGACTTACTTACACACACACACACACATACAAAAGACCCCTAAGATTTTCTTCTCATGTTACACTAAACATTTCATGCGCATACCACACTGTAATACAATTATTATCCTTCTTCACAACTTATATTTCATGGAAACACATTGCAGGAAGACTTGTACATTATGGGGTAGTAAGAGAAAGAGATCTGGCAACAGATGTTTAATATCCACTGATTTTAATGTAAGTTATATGGGAAACATCCCTGATATAATCCTAAGAAGAAGCCAAATTGTAATCTCTCAGTGATTAGAAATGCTGAAATCTGGTTTAGAAATTTTATTATATCAAGTAGAGAGCCAGTGTGGTGAAGTGGTTTGAGTGTTGGACAATTCTGGAAACCAAGGTCCGAATCCATGCTTGGTCATGGAAACCCACTAGATGTCCTTGGGCAAGTTACATTCTCTCAGCAGCCCCAGAGAAGGGCAAAGGAAATGCTGCTCAGAACAAATCTTGCCAGTAAAACCCTGTGACGGGTTTGCCTTTTTGTTGTTGCTGTGTGCCTTCTAGTTGTTTCCAATTTATGGTGACCCTAAGGTGAACTTATCATGGAGTTTTTCTAGGTGTGTGACACAGCCAAGGTCACCCAGTGGGTTTCCATGGCTGAGTAGAGAATCAAACGCTGGTCTCCAGGGTCATAGTCCAATAAGCAAACCACTACAACACCATGCTGGCTTTCAGGGTTGCCGTAAGTCAGAAATGCCTCGAAGGCACACAACAGCACCTGTATACAATAGGCCCTCCATATTTGTGGGTTTGACCCTCATGGATTTGATTATTTGCAAGTTTCTTCAATCCTTCAAGCACTTCTTTTCCAGGGGAACTTTCCCTCTCAGTGGCTCCAATCAGGTTGTGCAGTCCTTTAAAAACCCGCTTCTGATCCTCCTCCTCCTCCACCAGCTGCTGCCTGGCCAACTAAGAACATATCGAAGCCTGGTTTCTCAGCATCCCAAACCCTCTCCTGGTGTCCCCCATAAACCCAAGGAAAGAGATAGACAAGAGAGAGAAAATACAAGGCCACTGCGCCAACCCACCCCTTTCCCCCTCTTTTCCCTGAACTAGTTTGGACACTAAGTGCCCACTCTCCCCACCATGTCTCGGTCCACTTATCATAGAAACACACACACACACTTTTGATTCTTGCAGTTTTCCACTTCTGTGGGGGTTCTGTGCCTCTAACCTTAGCAAATGTGAAGGGCCAACTGTATAAACATATTAAATAAAGAATATCTCATAGAAAGCAGAAACACTTGCTAGTTAACTCACGACCTCCACCTCGGTTTGTACTTGTCTGCACTGTATATAGCACAGTAACAGATAATTTGGTGATAGATTCTTGTGGGTTTTTCGGGCTTTGAGACTGTGTTCTGGTTGTATTTTCTCCTGACGTTTCGCCTGCATCTGCAGCTGGCATCTTCAGAGGAATGGTGAATTGGAAATGGAGTGGAGAATATATATGCCAGTCTCCTCCTCCAGAGGGGAGTGATTTGGTGATATTTCCTGCATTTTCATATTACTGATACATTCAGAGGCAGGGGTCACTAAACAAGGCAACTGAAGTACCTATGGGTCATGAAGAGATTTATCTTGATACCATTATGCTCCTTGCTCTGTTTGATGTTGGGGGATGGGCTCAGTGCTACATCTTTTTTGTAACCCAGCATTTGTGCTATTTTCTATAGTTTGCCATAATACAGACTGAAGCACATACTTTGCAGAACTGCAAAAGCAGAGTGGACTGCCTAGTGCAGCGGACAAAAGTAGGTACGGAGGAAGATAAAGGCAAGCACACAGCTTAGCCCAGGGGTAATTATAGCAAATTCATCCAAAATGTGTGCAACAATAAACCTATATGGAGTGCTCACATTCAGTGATAATTATCTCCCTACCAGATGATGGGCTAACAACAAGAGAAGTTATCCCCATCATACCCTATTTGTAAGCCACTGGAAAGCTCATGGTGAACAGAAGAACTGGACTTGGGCAGACTTTGATCTTTCTAGCAAGACTCTTATTTTCCCACGCCTCCATTACATACTCACACAAATTGGTACACAGAGAGAAAAATGCAGTACTACCAAGTGATAAAACCAGCCCTTCTACAAATTAGCACTGACCGATAATGAAATCTTGACATACTGTATACAAGAGCTTGCCAGTTTTTCAGAAAGTGAACACAGGTTACTTTCTCAAACTTACAGATTCCATGACACAGATGGACCCATTCCTGTACAAAAGAAATATCACCACACCTTATAAACAGGTTTCACTGCATTATGCTCACCAAGAAGACATTGGATGTATCCAATTTAACCTTTCTCCGAATTGCTTAACTAAATTATACTGGTTTCTCCTAGTTAAACCTGTCCAGCTGCTGCATTCAAGAGTGATCCCTGATCCCTGTTCTTTGAAATATTTAGACAGAAACATTAACACGCACACGCTTTCTCAAAAGGCAATCCACAGAGCTCAGGGGGACATGGACAGGCTCACATTTAACTAGTGAAGAAGTAGACAACTACTTTAGGATACCCAGGGACAAATTAGAAATGAGACGAAAAAGTTCTTCATGACATGCAGTATAAAATCAGCTGACCGTGGTTTTTATATTCTCAAGAAGAGTCTACACAAAAGAAGTCACAAACCGAGAAGTGGACTTCTACAAAAAAAAATGGGATATTCAAAATAACCCTCAAGCAGCCTTTAATCTACTATATAAAAGCCAAAGTTTGTGCATGAGTTTGTCTGTCTGGGTCAGGCAGGCGAAGATCTCACAAGTTTGGTTGAGTGAGGCAAGAAGACCTCATATAATTGGCTGGCTGTGAGGACTCTATGGAATCCTGGGGCTGGCAGTTTAGGGAGGGGCCTTTCGAATTCTCAGCCAGAGAATAGGCCAATTGCTGTGGAGACGAGGAAGAAGGAGGAGGGCAGTGTATTCCCTCAGGAACCCAACCACTGTATGTTAACAACTCTGAATACAGATTGGATTGGGGAATATGAGGAAAAGTTAGAAGTACTGGAATAGGCAGGTTGCTATGGAGATGAGGCTCGCAGCAAGGAGGACACTATTACCTAAGGAACCCAACCTCTGTATGTTAACAATTCTGAATACAGATTGGATTGGGGAATATGGTGAAAAGTTACAGGTACTGGAACAGGCCGGTTGCTATGGAAACGAGGCCTGGCAGCAAGGACAGTGTATTCCCTCAGGAACACAAAGTGTGTGTGTAAACAACTTTGAATACAAATTGCATTGGGAAATATGGGGAAAAACTACAGGTACTGGAGAAGACAGTTTGGTGAGTTCTTAAAAGGAAAATAAAATCCCAGTTAATGCCGGGTAAATACACTAGTAGCTTAAAAACATGAAGAACAGAAGGATATCAAGTCCACTGCAACTCCTATAAAGAGGCTAACATATCCAGAGAAAACTATAGGAGACATCTGTGCTATAATTTGTAGAACAGAGAGAACAGATGAGTCTATAGCTGCTACTGTCAATCCAGCATGAAAATTTGCAGTTTTTAAACCACTACTTAAAAACACATCAGAGACCTTTCCCTCCAATTTCAGTGTAAAAATACAAAATTGTCTTCTACATTGTGAGTTTATGCTCCCCTCTTTTGACCTGAAACAGCTGATATTTTAATTCAGAGTTTTGAAATTTGATATTCTATTTTAAAATAGTTTGTAAAATATTAAAAAGGAAGAAATAATAAATCTGAACTATATCTGAGTATCTTACAGTTACCAAAAAAATACAATAAATACTAGATCAAGACTCATCGATTTGGATGGACAGTCTTCCTTTCACACAGTTTTTAAAGGGTTACTGACAAGTACTAGAAGGGGATACAGAACTGGCCCACAGCCCAGGTAAAGGTTAACCTTTTCTAGTCCATGACATTTCTGCAATGAAATCCCCTTTCCAAACCAGTTACTATTTGTCCATAAAAGAAAGCATACAAGCACCACACATATTGCAATATTATTTGGTTTTTCCAGCAGCTGCCATTAAACCTTTAAAAAATCAATAAGAGATCCTGTAGGTGATTTTATATGACTTTTAATTTGATATTCCATGTCCCTATTTCCCTGAATGCACACCAGTAATAACTCTGATCAGACTTTGTCAGTATGAATGGAAGGTCACTCTAGCCTTCTTAGTTGTTGTTGTTATTCTTTTAAAAAAAGCTTGGAGGCTTTCATTTATCTGACACTGATCCAAGAAGCATCTCTATACCTATGCAACCAATGGCATAACGAGCTGCTTCTGAAATCTCATATAAAATCCGTACTTTTCTGTGGTCACAGATAAACAAACAACATGCAAATCGACTTTTATAATAGCTTTGCTTCTGACACTTGTTCCAGCAGGCATCTGAACTATGTATACACTGACACTAATTTGCCTGTTTTTACCTAGCTTGGGGGATGCTATTGTTGTTATTGATAGCCAGAGCAACTTACTGATTTGAGTGCTGGAGACCAGGATTCGATTCCTCGCTCGGCCATAGAAACCCAATGGGTGATTTTGAGTGCACTGAACACCCACAGCCCTAGAAAACCCAGATTACTGTAACTCAGAGATGACTTAAAGACACACAACAAAGTTATGTTTTAACTGTTTATAATATTATGATTAGTTTCTCATATGACAAACAAGACATAAGAAATACAAGACTGCTATTTAAGAGTCTTCAGACTAAAAGACGGGAACAAAACATTTTTACAATAAATATGCCCACTTTCCTAACGAGAAACACCATCATTGCAACATTCCAATGTAAGGAGATAATTCAGTTCATTTTAAATATATAATTTTAAAAGCACATAAAAAATTAAAAAGCTAGATCTATGGGAATGTTTTTGCTAACTAAGAACAGAGCAAAAATCCAATGGTGCCTTTCCTCTAACCACTTAACAGTTGTTCTTCTAATTTTCTAACCTGTGGAATCTCCATTATGTATTTTGTTCATCTCTTTCCCAAATATGGGCTGGTTCCTTAGGGAAAAAACTCTCTGCCAGTTGTTCATAGTTGTCCCTATATTGATATACTGTGTGCTCTTAACATCATAGGAGAGAGGACTTGCTAAAGAAAATAGATTTCAACTTGAGCTCTTACAAAAAATCATTATAAGAACCAAGTTAAATAGCCACAATAAATACCATGAAAAACAGCTTGCTTTTCTTTTAAAAAGTGACTTGCTTATACGAGCACCCTTGCCAAATTTCAGAACAGATTTACTCAAAAGAATGTACTATTGCCAAAATGGACAAAAGCACACATGCTAATCTTTCCAAACATCTACCAATCACCAATCACACTCACAGCAAGATGCAGTTTTAAAATTGATATCCAGAATATAAAACTGCATGGAACTGGAAAACCTGCTGGTTAATGCTTAGGGAAAAATGGTTTTTAATCTAAAAGGAATAATATTAAAATATCTGTATTCAAAATGCAAATAAGTAGATAGCAAAGGTTCAAGAGAGGTAGAAATGATGTCATTGTAAGAAGGAAATTTTTGGCAGATGGTGTCTGGGTGTCACGAAATTCATAAACCGCTAAATATTTTTACATCTAGGAATGTTAATTAGACTCTACCAATCTCTATCCCTCCTACAGTAAGGATTTTCACATAAAACATTCTTATGCATATTGACGGTATCAGCAGTGATGCACTGAGCATATATCGGAACACTTTGTATATCTTTAAACCAGAAGCTACAAAAGACTAACAATGGAGTACAAGTACCTCACTGTTTTTGAATTTTTTAAAACTTTCTAGAGACATTTCATTAAGCTTCTATAACAGGACCTCCATTAGAGACCATATGCTATGTTGGACAGGCTGCTCTCACCCACCAGACACAGTCTAAAGTCATGCCCAAGACAAGAACTAGTCAATGCTCTCAGTTTAGATGTGGGATAGTCCCCTTTGGGAGATACAAGCAGCTCCTGAGGGAAGAGAATGACTTTTACCACATGTCTTAATTATGCTATTAGGTAAAAGTGCATACCTACTTCCCAACTATTTGGAAAGCCGTTTTTCTTTTTCACTGACAAGTGCTCAAACATCATGTGACAAGCCATGCCACTGTTCCCTCCTTCCCCCACTAATCTTAGTCACAGAATGCTGGTAAAAATTAATGCTGCCAGGCAAAACCTCACCTGTCACTGACTCACTTCACAGGTGTGACAATCCATGAGTGAGCTGTAGTTCATGTCCTCCCTCCTCCCCTTGTGTGCTGTATTTCTCTTCCTGACTAACAGTAAACCACTGTTTGCTGTTACATGCCTGACAATGCTGGTTTGGGTGTAACAGTTAACTAATTAGTCACTAATTAGAAACTGAGTGAACTAGAGCACAGAGGACAACAGAACACGTAAGCCCAAGGTTTACTCATGCAATACACAATCATATGTGGAATTATCTCTGAACCTATCAGTGAACTTGCCATGTTTACACATGCGTAAAAAGTTTCAATTTTCAATTAAGGAAAGATGCATAACCTGAGCACTGCTGATGCTGGCTGTCAAAATGTATCTGGGAACTAGACTTATTTGACTACAGAGGAGATTCAAGACAACAGTCATCCCAGCGGAAGGAAATCTACAGTAGAATGCCAGTACTCACAGATAAAAAGATTTCCTACAGTGTTCCTAGTAAATGCAAAACATGAAATAGTGACGGAAGCCCCCTTTCTAAACCCGCTAGACAAACACCCTAGTATACTACATCCTCAAGACAAAACATAGTACAGTTTCACAGCTTCTACTGCAAGCACATGTGCCATAGGAAATTAAGCTCACTTGCCAGTCTGCTTCAGTATAAGTCGCCTCTATAAACAGTACAAAAGGAGCACCAGAGCTCAGCTAACAACTCTACCTTATATAAATGAAAACATAGGTAAGCCAACTGAAATCCATGGAGTCAGGTGTACTTAACTGTACAGACTAGGTTGGGAGTTACCAGAAATCTTTGCTGTTAAGAGCCATCTTGTACAGACTGTTAAGATAAAAATATTAATATCTTCCTTTATTGAAATATCACTGTAAATTAATTTGGAGAGGAATCCTGTGGTCTCTGGAAGGGTATTCCACAAGATATTGCAGTCAGAGGCAGAAATCAGTTAACAGAGGCCTGCTGTACAAGGCTTCTCTAGCATTATTGTCCCTCTGCTATAGCTGCTCCAATTAACCCATCATATGTCCTGTGGTCAGATCAAGAGAGGCCTTGGAGCTACAAGATCCGAAGTCACATCAGTCTTCTAGCATGTCCCCAAATCAGAGGAAAATCTGGGAAAGGACTATACAAATCCTCAAGCAGGTATAATAAAAAGAATCTATACACGGCCTACTTTTTTTGTCTTGATGGGCACAAGTATGGCAGAACTTAGATGGGATGGTTTCTTCACCACACTCCTTCCAGCTGACCTCTGTTAATGCTGGTGTAAGATGTCAGTTACTGGGACCTCTAGAGAAACAGCAGTCCTTGTTCTAATTAGAAGAAAGCACGTGGGATGCAATAACTAAGGTCCAAATTCTGACCTTAGCTCTTCAATGACCCCACTCACTAGGTCACAAGAAGAAAGCCATTCTTTCACATCCTCTAACCCTCCCCACGATGGAATAACAATTAGAGCCATTTTCCATTCCATATGACGGTTCTAATTTGGAATGGGATAATAGCCCTAATTGTTATTGCATATCCAACACAAATCCTATACACATTTTTTTGTTTATGTACCTCCAAGTCATCTGTCAGCTTGTATCATCAACTCCATGAATTTCACTGGGTTTTCTTAGGCAAGGATATTTAGAGTTAATTTTTCCAGTTCTCTCCTCTGAAATATAGCCTATAGCACCCAGTATTCAATGGTGGTCTCCCATCCAAGTACAAACCATGGCTGACTCTACTTACCTTCCAAGATCGGATAGGATCTGGTGCCTTTCGGGTATTCAGTTCAATTTGGCTTACTTCTAGGTAGATATGTATATGACTACACCATTATTTAATTGATTAGGTACGTTAGTCAGTTGGCTCTCCATAAATGTGTAGATGGACAAAACAATTATTCTGAGAAAAACAGGCGGACAGCCAGGCCTCCATATTTGTGGGTTTCACTTTCATAGATTTGATTATTTTAGAGCTTCTCCAACCCCTGCCCCCTCAAGTGCTTCTTTTCCAGCGGAATCTCCCTTCTTGGTGGCTCCGATCAGGCCATAGAGTTCTTTAAAAACCCACCTCTGGTCTTCCTCCTCCTCTATCACCAGCTGCTGCCTGGTCAGCCAAGGAAGTTCTCAGCCTGATTTCTCAGCACCACAAACCCCCTCCCAAGGTGTCCCCACAACCAGAGAAGATGAGAAAGAGAGGAAACTAAGGCCACCCTACTGATCCATCCCCTTTTCCTCTCCATTCCCTGACCTGGTTTGGAACCTAGATGCCCGTTCTCCCCGCTATGCCTTAGACCCCTTCACACAGACACACAGACACATTCTGAAATTTGTGGGTTTTCTAATTGGAGGTCCTGTGCCCCTAACCTCAAGTGAATGTGAAGGACCAAGTGTAATTTGCTTCTAAATTTTCACTGCAATTTTATGGTAGGAATAATTTTACAAGAGGCATTGCCTACTGTATGACAAAGAAGTGGGTACTCATCTTCTGCCTGCCACTATCAGATTTTATAAATCCTTACAAGTACTTTACATTTTTTTTAAAAAAAAATCTACTGTTTGATCAAGTTAGTTAAGAAGAGTTGTAGCTCAGGGGGTAAGCATATGCTCTGTGTGTACAGAAGGTCACTGGTTCAATCTCCTGTAAGTCTGAGGAAGGCTAGGAAAAAAAGTCCCATTTGAAATGCCAGAGAGCCACTACACATCAGAATCACCACAGTACTCCAAAAAATGAACCAATGGTCTGATTAACTATGAGGTAAGGGCCTGTGTTCCCATAGCTTTAACTGTGTCCAGAGTGGGAAACCACGTTTACCAAGCTTGGCACACAACATGATATGAAACTGTGGTTTTAAGTGAGCCCTAATCCTGATTTGGAAGAAACGGGAAACTATGAGTTAATTAACTCAGAAAGCCCTTAATAAACATCAATATGTTCCAAACTAAGTGTGAACTGCACAGTCTTTAAGAAGAATGGCAGCGACACCCATGATGGTAGCATCCGCTGTCACCTTTATCCTTGACTGTTTCATTCAGACATTTTCTCAACATGTCTGATGGATTACATGCAAGATAAACATATTATGTAAACATACCCAATGACTTATTTTACACACTTCATTGAGTTTCTTTTCATACTGGAAAAAGGCAAATCTGTATGAAAGACACAGCACTCATAATCACTGGGAAACCCACACCATTTCCCATCCCACTGGTTGCTGAGATTTCATCAGGCTTTGTCATATAACCTCAAGCCTATTTGTGAAGGGTTCCACACCCATATTGCATTATTAGTTCATTTGCTTTTCATGCCACTAAAAAAAGGCAGCACAATGAGAGTGATAAATGCAACCAAGGCCAACTTTTGCTAAGAAAGATATCGCACTAATGTGGATGTGAATACATATTATCCTCATCTTTCAGATTTAAAAGGTAAAAGTGTGACTTTTTTAAAAGTGAAAACCAATAATTTTCAGGATTCTGAATGTAAGCTCCAGACAAGTCTTTATGCTTAAATAGGTGTGACTGCACAACTGTACATCCAGCACCTAATTATCATAAGACTCAAGCGAACATCTTCTTTAGTCCTCAAATTTCATGCAGACACTGGCAAGTAATCACACCAACCAGAAATATTAAAGAATCACTAATTAAATTATAAGCTGCTGTAGCTTTTAGAAGAAAAATAGCTTCTCCCTTCCCCTATTTGACATGCTACAATTATTCCATACCTGATTTATAAGTGCTAAACTCCCATAATGGCATTAAACCATCTACTGCAGTGTGATTTTAGTTTTCTTCATACTGAGTCCAGAAGCAAAACATGTTTATTATATAATGTTAAACAAACATTCATTAACTGGCTCATCAAGAACACAATTTTCACACAGACAGGGTGGTGAGGGGTTAAGAACTCCTGTCATAGTGAGTCTGAAGAAATCACCTAAAAATGCCTGTCACTTTGCCCTCTACAACACAGTATGTCTCCAAGCATCAAACGCAGGGAACCAGCATTTTTCTTCACTGTGCCAGGGACCAGTACCATATTTGTGCCCAATGACTGTAACTGTTTCTCTTTTCATGGAAACTTGCAAAACTGGTTGTCAATGGTTCATGAATTGGTACCAGTCCATAGATCACCATTTTTGAGTAGCACTAATCTAACAGATTTAGGAACTCCTGTGACACACTGCAGGCAGTCCTAGATTAACAGTGTCCACAAACCACAGTTTCTAAGAGGCAGAAAAATAGGTGAGATAAAACAATATATCATAACTTGCCATTTTCAACATTCCTAAAATTTACTACACCCAGAGCTTATTATCCGTTCATTATCAGAACTAGGATGAATCAGAAGTCTGCCCCTGAACTAGAGTATTTCCCCTAAGCATTCTAAAGTTAGCTTAGTAAATGAGTACAAAACTGAAGTAGCAGCAACTTATGTAAGTAAAACCACTCAATATGAATTTCTGTGCTTCTTCAAGTTTTTCAAACTGAAATTGCACTAGTGAGCAACACTGGTGAGTCCAGGGGTCAATTTTCTGGCCCTGCAGCTCTCCAAGGACTTCATAAAGTACCAAAAAATGAAAAAAATATAATTGGAACTATACTTCCGATTTTGAAAAAGTTGACCTTTTAGATGTTAAAACAGTGCATGGAGGTCCTGTGACCTATTTAAAAGGTGAACTGTCACTCTCAAGTTTTCCAGAGAGTCAATTCATCTCTTTTTGACAGAAACACTGTGGTTCAACAACCAGTGAGTGTTGCAGCCATACAAACAATTACTCTGAACTAAAAGGAAAGTGCACTGGTTTCGTCTCCACAGAAATAATATGTCCATAACAAGGAGGGGGGTGGGAAATGTGGGGCAGATGCATCAGTACAGAATTCAAGACCACTAGATATGTAAAATGCATGGATGTAATCACACTGCACACATTGTGTTCTGTGCAAAGTGGGGTTGTGTTAATATTGTACTAACAAGTTATTCTGATCCGGAAGACTACTCCTAAAACCATGTGCAAGGCACATTTGACATTTAGACAGAACTTCCCTTAAGTATTTTAGTGACCCATGTGGCAACCACTCATAGATGTCACACTCCTTGAGAATCTGCTGGAATTGTATCAAATGATCAAACTCTGATTACCTTGCACTACTTAAAAACAGCAAAACTGCAACGGTAGGCACACTTACCTAGAGGTAAGACACCCACTGAACAGAACACATAAGGTTGGGGGGAGATAGAAAATCTACACTAAACCGCTGTAGCAGTTCAAACTCACTCGAACTGTCCTGGTTCTGCCCTGCAGAATCCTGGGATTCCTAGATTGACGGTAAGATGCTTCGAATTCTCTACCAGAGAGGTCTAGCGCTGCATTTAGGGGAGTGGGATTACAATTCCCAGGATTCCAGAAGATGGAACCATGACATTTTAAGTGGTATCAAACTGATACGAGTCTGTAGTTATTTCTGAGTAAGCATGCAGAGGGCTTCGCTCCAAGAACTGGAATCCTGCACGATCTGAACGGACCTCAGGCACCCCGCTGAACCCTGAAGCAACCGGCTTACTACTTCAGCTTCCCGAGATTAGGAAACCCTCCACCCGACTCCCGTGAGCGAGCGCCGACGGCGGGGCGGGCCGCCCACGTGCGGACGGGACCACCGTCCTTCCCACGGCCGTCCGGTACCTGGTGCGTTTCCTCGCCGTGCTCCAGGTGGACGATGCCCTGGCTCCTGCCTTCCGTGTCGCTGAGCAGGTCATCCTCGGAGTCCTCGAAGAGAGACGACGAGCCGGTGGAGGAGAGCGAAGACGTCGAGAGGCGCCGCGAGGACTGGAGCAGATGCAGCGAGCTCTCCGTCGTCAGCCAGGCGCCGTCCGGCTCCGCGGCCCGGGGCGCTCCGGCCGGGCTGCGCTGCGCCTCCTCGCCGTCCTCCTCGGGCGTGACCGTCAGCTGCGGGATCACCGGCGGCGGCAGCACCCCGTTGCGGGGCCGACGGCTCTTCTTCGCCGGCTCGGGCAGCTGCCCGCTGGCCGTCGCGCAGCGAGCCTCGAAGAGCGAGCGCAGCTCCCCCACGCTCAGCCGCTTGCCCCGGCTCAAGTCCGGGCTGCCTCCCCCGCCGCCGTCGTGGGCGCTTCGGTGCTCCATGGGGAAGGAGCCGCTGAAGGAGGTGGCGGCGGCGGCGGCGGGGCTGCTGCTGCTGCTGCCGCCGCTGCTGGCGTCAAGCGGCTGTCGGGGCGAGCCGCGAAGGCAGCGAGCGGCAGGGGGGCCGCGGAGGCGGGGAGTCCGGTTCGGCGGGCTGCCGGGCGGGGAGGAAGCGCGCGCCCGAGGGCTTGAGCGGCGGTCTCCCGCGCTGCGTGGCGAGCATGGCCGGCCCGGGCCCCGTCAGGCCGGCCCCCGCTCCCTCTGACTCATCCCCGGGAGCGCCGCGAATTGCTGCACCCACCCGCCGCCTGGCCCATGTGGGCAGAGCTTGCTGGCGGCTGTTCTTCCACGCCGCCGTGAGGCACCCACAGGCAAGCGGGGGGGGGGAGGAGGAGGAGGAGGAGTCGCGACCACGCGTCCCGGTCCGGCCCTCCCGCCCCCGCCCCCGCCCCCGGGGGGGATTCCTCTTGTTTACTTTCAACGAACGCCGGAGAGCCTGCGCGGCCTCTTCTTTCTCTCGTTCCCTCCCTCTTGCGCTTTCCTTCAGCGAAACTCAACCGCGAAAGGAGAAGCACAGGCAGCGCCGAGAAACTGAGGCGCCCGCGGCTCCGGCGGAGGAAGCGCGGCTCCCTCGGCGGTGGAACTCGTCGGCCCCGCCTTCCCGAGTGGGCTGCAACCTCCTGGGAAGGGACAAAGTTCAGCCGGCTGCCGCCGCCGCCGCCGCCGGGAGAGGAGGACGCGGGGTTGCCGTCTTCGCAAGCTCGGGAGCGGGATGCCTTTCGGACAGCAAGGGGCGAGCAGGAGCTCGTAAACCGCAGTTTATTTCGAGGGAACGACCAAAGCAGTAAATGGAATTGAACGGCCGCGCGGTGGCGGAATCTCTCCAAACGCTGCTTTAAGTTTAGGCTACCGGGCTAAACACCGCTTATCCACCAGCCCACTGACTTTAGTGGGGATTACTTCTGAGTAGTTCTGCGTAGGCCTGCACCGCTGTTGTTTATTTGAAAGCATTTCTGGCCTAGTCGTCACCCTGAGATAATGAGAGAGGCTTTAAAAGCCATTTTGAGAGAGAGGGCCGCGTTTGTTTCGCTGTTTAAAAGGGAAAGAAAAAAGAGACTGGGGGCACCTTTGAGACTGATTGGTTTGCTGCAGCGTTAAGTTTTTCTGGAGTACAGTCTACTTCTTGAGATGCATGGTATTGTTGCTAAGATTATGCTTTTTAAAAGTTAGTGACGTTAGTAAATACACCATAATAAAGCAACATCAAACATATAAAATATCACATCACAAATTGAATCACATTAATAAAAGGATGCATGTTTTTTCCTTGTTCCTTGGATAGGATATTCCTAGCTAGGGAAGAGTCCTGTTTTCACTGTACATAATCTTTAACTCAAGGGTCATGATCCGCTAATAAGACATGGGTTGACTTGGCATTCCCAGTCTATCTGTGTCTTAAGAAGTGACTCCTACAGTGCACATTCAAACTAAAAAAAGTCTGAAACATGACATTCTAGATCACAAGTAGACCATTGGACCAGGAGCAGAGACCAATTTTTGCTGACCCAGAAGTCACTTCTGGTTTTGACTACAAAATTTCCCTGTGTGTGTATGGGTAGGGGGTGGCTTTAAGTTTATGTGGGACAAAGGAGGACAAGGTATTTGGGCTGGGTTTGGGCCTTTTTTTAACAAAAGTGGGGGGTCTCCTGGGATACTCAGGAGGCTGAACTTTCCCCACTCTTGGCCTAGATAGGCTGGTCCAAGACCAGTTGCCCTAGTCAAAGGACAAGAGGGTAGCTTATCCATGCCAGGTATAGAAACTAACTAAAGTGGAAATTGATTCTTACTTCACTGTTGTCAGTGGGCTAGTATCTCCTCACCACAACAGGAGGCAGCAAGATAGTTTAAATGTGGAAGCAGAGCTATTTGGCACACACCATACTGTCCTCCAAAAGAAGGGAATGGCTGGTGAGTTCAGGAGAAGCTGCTGGGAGGACCTACCACTGCACTCTTCAAATGCCAGCATCTGTAATCTCAAGCAGTTGCCTCACACTGCCTAATGGTAGGGCTGGGTTTGGCTTAATCCCCAAAGGCTACAGTTTAAGATGAAGAAAAATTCCAAATCTGAAGACAGAGGCCAAATTGTCTCATATTGATTGACAAGGAAAATCATGTTTTAACCACGTTGCAAAGTATTTTGATGCCTGGTTCTGGTCTGATAAGCATCTATTGCTGGGAGGTGGGGTTGGGGGGCAATGTGTTGAGGGAAAAAGAACAAGCTTATTCATGCAGGAGGAATGCATACTTGTTCTGGGAGAAAGAGTAGACTGAAGCAGGGTCGGTTTCAACAGCGGCAGGTTAATTAATATCACTTGTTGGTAAGTAGCAGTTGTCTGTTTATATATCTTTTTCAAAACCACTGAACCTGTTTAATGAAATGTGTTCACTGAACTTGAGATTCTTTTTCAGAGCTTCACAAGTGCACCATACCACTCAGCTAGTGCAGGGCTGTGGGCAGCTAAGCCACTGACAGCCAGAGAGGCAAGAACAATTCCCTCACTGAACTGTTAGATCTTGACCAAAATCAGAGCCTGGAAAAATTATCCTTTCTTTGGACTACAACTCCTAGAATCCTACAAGCAGGTGTTCTAAGAATTACAATGCAAAATGTATGAGGTGTTCTGGGATTTCCAAGGCCTGCCCATACACCAGGAATGGAGCCTTGGAGACCAAACCTGATCCCTGCTGGCCTTTTTTCACCTGGCCTGTAGCATAACCCTGTCCTACCCACTGTCACGCCCATCCTAGAAGTGAAAACTACTAAAAAACTATTAGCACTTTTTCATAAACTGAGACATACAGCCAGACTGCTGATAGTTTTGACACACACTGTGTCACACAGACACACATTTTCTTTACTGTTTACTCAAAACTGTGCATAAGTGACCCAATCCAGATCATGTCCCATACAAAGGTGGGGATTTTAAACCTTTGCCTCCTTCCCAGTATGGCCCTGATTTGGATGTAGAAGATACTCATGTTTGAATATGGAAAATAAACAAGATGTACCTGTGTGCTGTATAGTAAAGACAATGTGTACTTTGGCAGAGAGATACACTGCATTGTGCAGGACAAGGAAGGCCTTGGCGGAAATTTCTGTGTGCGCAGAATTTCAGTTGTTCATGCACATGCATAATTCAAGCCAGAGGAAAATGGCAGTGTATTAATTTGCTACACATCCAAAAGATTATTCATTTTACATCTGATCCAATTCTGGATCAACACATGGTCCACCCCTTAACAGAATTTGAGCAACTGATACCAGAATACATAGAAAGCAAAAATGTTTGGTTTGTGCAATTTTAAGAGAAGAAACAATCAGCACCATAGAGACAGATATGGGGGAAATACCTTGATATACAAATGGGCAATGGCAAACCATAAAGAACATGGCTCCTTGAAATTTAATGTCATCCAAGATAAGAGAGAATGCATGGAATATTATTTTTAGATGGGACTCAGCACTACAAAGGATATGTTATTTAAAATAACAATTCCACACAGTTGGAAAAATTATAAGGAATTCAGTACTTTTAAAACACATTGGGTAGGGCTGTTTATTTGGTAGACTGGTATATGGATTGTCTTTTTCCCAAATGTATCTTTACTACACTTCTGAAAGAGAAAATCCACAGCCCAGGATTATATGCTGCATCCCCTAGTTGACTAAGGTCTAAAATCTGGATATCCAAAGTCCCAATTCAACACTATAACCACTGGCTAGACTGTATTGATTCTCTGTTGTACTCTTAGTAGATTACTTTAATTAAAATAATCTAGAGTAACACAAAACCTTAAAATCCACAGTGAAAGAACATAGTAAGTCTATGTGTTAAAGACTTCTTAACAACATCAATTATGAGTAGAAAAGTTGGGAATCAAGTGCTATCGATAGCTGCAGGGCTTCGTCATGTTATCCTAATGGCTGTGCTTTTTGTAGCCCGATCAAGAGATATTAGTTATGCAGAAGCAGAAAAATGTTGATGGCAAACCTAAAAGTTTTATCGTACACACACACACACACACACACACACACACGTGCACACCAGGTTAGGAAGGACAGAGCATGGATGAGAGGGGAGAGAATGAAATGTCCTGGAAAAAAGCATGGCTGATTCACTGGAATACCAAAGAGAAACATTGCACATTTTAGTCTTAAATTGTTTGTAAGGTGCTGAATAATCATTCTGAGTTTTTGGGTTGTTGTACAACTTCTCTAAAACAAAAGGACTTTGGGAAGGGGAAAAAAAGTCAAATCTCAGTGTTGTAAAATCTATGGCTTGTGACCCTCCAGATTTTGTTAGATTCCAGTTCCTACCATCTCCAACCAAACCAGCCAGGGAAGAGTCATGATGAGACTTGTAGCCAGAGATTCCCCAGCCCTGATCTAGGTCTAGCTAATTAGAGATACAGTGGGGAGGTATAAATATGCAAGAATTCAAGGGTCCTTGTGGCTACTAAAGATTGGGATAGGTACAGGAGGATTTCAACATTACATGAGTGATGTTGGCTAACGAAGAGGCATTTAATCAATCAAGTTATTAGGCAATCAAGCTGTTTTACTTCTGCAGTTCTGCTATAGATTTTAGCAAAATGGAGAAAAGATGACATCCCACCCTATCAAACTGAATCTCAGAGGTGGAATTTCAAATATTTTGGTGTTGTTTCTCATGGAGGGTGGGGTCAGAGGAAGAATGTTCATATCTTGTGAATGATTCCCCTCCTATCTAGCTGTCTATGAGTTAGCCTTCTTTCATTAGGTGGTTGCTGAGGTCTGTTTGGTCCTATTTGATACCTTTTTGGTAACAGTCTTCATATCTTTGTACACTGAAAACTGATTCCCTTTTTTAAAATTGGCAGTTATATCATCCATCCTTAAGTATTAACATTCAGGATTGCAGTGGTCATTGCACTGCCTGTTGTACAAACCCAGGTATATGCTGTGCCCGCACACATATTCCACATCCCACTATTCTGCCAGCATGAATTAACACACTGAGAAGTCATGGTAGACAGACAGTCAGATGAAAGAGAAAGAAGCAGTAGCACTGAGGCAGTGCCTTCAGCTGCATAGGAGAATTAGAGAGCCATAGGGATGGGAGGACATCAAGGTCATGGTGGGGGTAATCCATTTCTTGCTTATGGTAAGATCCCTCTTGCACTGACCTGTCTGCCGTTAGAAATGGCCGGAGGAACTTTCTGTGCATCAGCTTCACTCACCCTAAAGTCAGACTGGTTCATGGACATCTTTAATCAGCCAGCCTGGAGGATTCCTGTGTAATGCAAATCATAGCTTTGCTTTTTCGTGTGCTTATAATGTAACCAGTTTTTCCTGGTTAGCAGGAAAGTAAAGGTCCATGGTGCCTTGTAACATTGTGTTACAGTCCTGTCATGCCAGATAGGTTTTTGAAGAAAGAGTAAAATGTCTCAAGAGGCAAGAGGAAATGTTTAAAATGTTCCCCTTGAAGGAACATTTTATGCATCAATATTCATAAAAGATTCTATGCATCAATATTCATAAATATTCAGTGCATCAATATTCATGAAAGAATCTTCCAAGCAGTGATGTATTTAAGTCTTTTACTCCAAGTCTCAAGTCAAGTCTCTACCTTCAAGTCTCAAGTCAAGTCGAAGATACTTTCAAGTCAAGTCAAGTCTCAAGTCTGGAAGCCAACTTCATACCCCAGTCAAAATTTCAGAATTAATGGACAGAGTAAAATAAATTCAGTTTTAACAATTTAAACAGAGTTGACTCTCCACATTTGCAATTTTGCCTTCTGCAGCTTCAGAAGTGGGGAATAGGATCCTATTTTACTTCCCATTACTGAAGAATCAAAAGCTTTATTTTTTTTTATTATTGAAATTTTATTAATCATTCTCTATAAAATACATATACTACATAAAACACAATACTTCATGGCAATACAAAACATAAAACACAAAAACTACATAAACAATACAACACCTAAACAAAAAATTTTTAATCTTCTATTATCCCTCCCTCCTATTGCCTAAACATACTAAATCTATCAACATATACCTCAACAACAACATATACACTAAATACTAAACATATATTCTAAAAAAACTAAACATAATTTCCCTTAAATTCCCCTCCCTTACCGAAACTCAAGGTATCAATGCTACATTATCTATATCTTTCCTTCTTCAAACCATTATAGATTTCAAAAATTATTACACATTCTTCTTCCTTCTTTTAACTTCCTTAACCCTTTTACTTTTCAATTAACACCTTCAAATGATTCTATATCCTCCAGATGCAAATTTCATAAAATTTCTTATACCTTTATACCTTTCTTATACCTGTTATTCTTATTTTTACCTTTAAAAAATAGTTGCTTTCTCCCCCCAACAAGCTTCCCACAGCGGGAGTACCCTTTTCCATTCTTCTATTGATTTCTTTTTCTTATTATCCTTTAAAGACTCTATTACAATATCTGCTTCTGCCATATCATACAATTTTATTAACCAATCTTCTACTCTTGGTGATATTTTCTGTTTCCATACTGGACAAAGCAAAGTCTAGCTGCTGTTATCATATATAGAACTATTTTCTTTTGTGATTTATTTATTCTTAGCTCATCTATCATGTTGAGCAAATAAATTTGTGGTGTTAGATTACACTTTATTTTTAACATTTCTTGTATTTTACTATGTACTACTTCCCAGAACCTCCTTGCCTGTTTACATCTCTACCATATATGATAGAAAGTACCTCTTTGCTCACATTTCCAACATGTATCATTTAAATTTTTCTGCATCTTTGCAATTTGCACTGGTGTTATATACCATCTGTGTAGCATCTTGTAATAGTTCTCCCTTAAACTAAGCGGTATGATCAATTTCTGTGTAGTCATCCAAGAGTTTTCCCATTGGTTCATTGTTATTATATGATTTATGTCTTGTGCCCATTTTACCATTGTTTTTTTAACTGATTCTTGCTCCTTTTGTTGCAACAATAAAATTTTATATATCTGACTTACCCTATGTTCTGTTCCTGACTTTAACACCTTATCAAATTCATTTTCTTTAATTTCAAATCCTTCTTCTTCATTATCTTTCCTGTATCTCTCCCATAGCTGTCTAATTAACAACCAGTTTGTATCCCATCCATCTATCTTCAATTCGTTTTTCGATTTAAAAGTTACAATATCCCCTTGCCTTTTCGGTATATCTTTATATGTAATCCATGCCTCTGTCTTTGGTTTTTCTCTATTATAAAAAGCCTCATGTACCGAGACCCATAATGGGATTTTTAGATGTAACTGTCTTTTATATTTTAACCATGTTGCTATAAGGGCTTTTCTTAAAAGATGGTTTTTAAAATTTTTATCAATTGGTGCTTTCCCATACCAAATGTAAGCAGGCCATCCAAAATATAGTTCTTCTCCTTCTAAATACAACAATCTTTTATTCTTCAATGTTATCCATTCTATTATCCATTCTAAACTATTCGCATGGTAATATAACTTTAAATTTGGCAGACCCATTCCTCCTCTTTCTTTTGTATCTTCTAAAACTTTCGTTTTTATTCTTGGTCTCTTCTCTTTCCATATAAATTTCACCAACTCCCTATTCTATTCTATAAAAGGTTATTCATTCCTCATTATTGGTAAATTTTGAAATAAGAAGTTTATTTTGAGCAGTATGTTCATTTTAATTGCCGATATTTTACCTAATAAAGATAAGTCTAATTTCCTCAGTCTTTTGAGATCCTCCCTTATTTCGTTCCATACTTTCTTATAATTATTATCAAATAAATCCATATTATTTTTTGTAATGACAATACCTAAATACCGTACTTTTTTCACTATTGTAAAACCAGTTAATCGTATTAATTCTTGTTCTTCTTGTTCTCGTATATTTTTTATAATTATTTTTGTTTTTTTCTTTATTTATTTTGTAACCAGATAATACTCCGAAATTTGTTAGAATATCCATTAAAACCTCTATGCTTCTTATTGGATCCTCTAGAATTATCACAAGATTGTCCGCATATGCATTTAATTTATATTCTTGATTTCGGATTTTAACTCCTTGTATTCGATTTTCTCTTCTAATCCTATTATTAACTATTTCCAATATTAATATAAATAAAAGTGGTGACAGAGGGCATCCCTGCCTGACTCCCCTTTTTATCATTATATCCTGTGTCCTTTCTCCGTTTATTATTATTTGGGCTCTTTGATCCTTATAAATTGCTCTTATCCATTCTATATATTTCTGTCCCAGATTTATAGCCTTTATTGTCTCTTCTAAGAAACTCCAATTAACTCTATCAAAGGCTTTTTCAGCATCCAGAAAACAGAGAGCCATTTTCTTTTCATTATGTTTGTGATAATATTCTATTATATTTAGCACTGTCCTTATATTACCTTTTAATGCTCTACCTGGTAAAAATCCATTTTGGTCTGTATGTATTGTTACTTGTAAAACTTTTTTAAATCTTTTTGCCAATATAGTCGCAAATATTTTATAATCAACATTCAAAAGTGCAATAGGTCTATAATTTCCTAATTCCTGAGGATCTTTTCCTTCCTTTAGTATCACAGTAATATTTGCATGTCCCCATGAAGGTGGTCGTCTCTCCTTATTTACCCCATTTATTATCTCACATAGTGGATTTATTAATTGCTCACTAAATACTTTATAATATAAGGCTGAGAAACCGTCAGGGCCAGGCGCTTTTCCTGTTTTTTGCTTCCTAATAGACTGCAGAATTTCTTCTTTAGTTATTACATTATTTAATTCTTCTCTCTGTTCATCCGTAATTTTAGGGAGCTCTCCTTCATTTAAATATTGTTTTATCTTGTCACTCTTCGATTGATTAGATTTGGGCTCTGCAAATAACTGTTCATAATATCTCTCAAAGGCCTTCTTTATATCCTCTTGTTTTACCAGGATTTTCTTATTTTCTTTTATTTGTGTTGTCAGGCGTTTCTCTCTCTCCTTTCTAATTCTGTGTGCTAACCATTTATTTGTTTTATTTGCATAGAAAAAGTTTTTTTGTTTTGCAAATTTCAATTTTCTTTCTATTTCTTGAGTATCTTGTAATGAAATTTGTTTTTGTAGCACATTTATTTCATCAATAATCTTACTATCTTGTCGTGAAATTTTAAATTTAGTTTCTAATTGTTTTATTTCATATAATAACTTTTGTTCTTTCAATCTCTTCTCTTTTTTCATTCTCATCTCTTGCTGTATTAGGAAGCCGCGCATAACTGCTTTTCTGGCCTCCCATACCATTCCAATAGGAACCCCTTTTTAAAAAAAAATGTTCAAAATACCTTTCTAAGGTTTCTTTACCCTTTTCTACTATTTTCTCATCTTTCAATAGATTCTCATTTAATCTCCATCTAAATTCTTGCTTCCTATCTTCCAAAGTTAATACAAGAGGGCTATGATCTGACATACTTCTTGGTAATGTTTCCATCTTTTTTAAATATTTGGTTATTGTTTTGGAGTTCCAAATCATGTCTATTCTCGACCATGTTCTAAACACCTCAGAAAAATATGTGAATTCTTTTTGTATTCCGTATAAACCTCTCCAAGCATCTACTAATATCAGATCTTCTGTCATATCGAAGAAACTTTTTGGTAATTTTCCTTTATTTTTTGTTTGTCTTTTTATCTTCGATCTATCTAATTCTGGGTGTATAACACCATTCCAGTCTCCCATAATTATTATATCTTGACATTCAATGTCTCTAATTTTTTCTAATAATCTTTCATAGAATTTGTTTTTATTTTCAAGTGGGCCATATATCCCTATAAATAATATCTTTGTATTTAATATTCCCACTTCTACTCTTATATATCTCCCTTGATTATCATTTAATACTTATTTAGCAACATATTTTCAGTTCATATATATTGCAACTCCTCTTTTTTCCTTTCTATAACGGTTACAAATACGTTTCCCAATTGGGGTTTTCTAAGAATTTTTTCTCTGTTCTAATTATATGTGTTTCTTGTATACAATAAATGTCACATTTTTGTTTTTCTAAATAATGGAATATTCTTTTCAATTATTGAATTTATTCCTCTTATATTCCAAGATAATATTTTTATCCTCATTCTATTTATGCCTTCCTTTTCTTATGCAGTCTCTCCTTCCAATGAAATATCTTCTCCTGATTCTTCCTGTTCTGTGTCCTCTGTTCCTGATCGGGCTCTTCTAATTCCTGTTCTTCTTGTTCTTCTTGTATGTCCGATTGATCTCGTTCTTTTGAGTGTACTTCTACTTCTGCCGTGGTCATCTTATACTGTTTTCCATTATCTTTTTTCCAATCTTTATTTGTTCTTCTCTCTCTCCCTTCTTCTTTTCTCTCTTCCATCTTCTGCTCTTTCACCTGTTTCTTCCTATTTTCTTCTTTCAATCTTTTCAGAAAGTCTTCCGCCTTACTTATCATGTTTATTACATGTCTCCTTTGGTTATATGTCAATATCACACCTTCCAACTTCGCCCCTCTATATGATATATCCTTTTTCTTAAGTTCTTGTATTCAAAATGAATAGTCTTTTCTTCAGTACTTGAGAAGGAACATCTTTAAATATTTTCAATTCCATTCCATCGATAATCAATTTATTTGTATAGCTCTGCTGGATAACCATCTCCTTCACTCTTTCCCGTACAAAGTATACCACGATGTCTCTGGGAACTTTCCTTTTCCGTGCGATTAACAAGTTTATCCTGAAAATCCAATCTATTTCCACATCCATTTGTTCTGATGGCCAATCTAAAAATCTAGCCAGAGCTGGGATCAGTCTGTTATAGAGATTGTCCTCCTCCATTTCCTTGAGTCCTCTTATCTTTATACATTTTTCTCGATATTTCCATTCTGAAAGTGTATTCTTTGTTTCTGTTTGTTCAATCATACCTTCTAAATCTCCGTTTCTTTTTTCCCGCTTTCTTGTTTTTTCTTGTACTTCTTCTACAGTCCTATTCATATTTTTTACATCTTTTGTCACAGTTTCTAATGTCTGTGTGAAATGTTCCATCTCCTTCTTCATTTCTCTTACTTCTTTTTTAACTTCTGAGGAAAGGTCTTTCGTTTCTGCACACATGTCTATTCGTATCTTTTTGACTTCATCCAATAACATTTGATATGGTTCCACTTCTCCTGAATTTCTTCTCTTTGATAGCGTCTGTATTTGTGTTTGAACCACTCTCCTTCTTCCTGTTGCCATCTTTCTTTTGTTTTATCTCTTACAGTACCTTCTCTTCTTCAACTTATTTTCACATCACCAAATAAACTTCAGTTATCTTTAATAAATTGTGTGCTACCAACTCTATGCTAAAATGTGTTATATAGTTTTAATTGAAATCAAAGTTATATAGTTAATTAGTTTAGCTTTAAATTATCTTTTTAATTGCTTCTAAATTAATTAAGTGTAAAATATATTACCCTTCAATTTTATCCCAATGTGAATATACTATATTATCTACCTTATTTTATATTTCTCTCCTTTCTTACTTTATTAATAGTAAATATAAACAGGTAAAGCAACCTGCCCTTACTTTTTAGATATTAAATGGATAAATGTTAAATATTAAATATTTAAATGTTTTAAACTATTTAATATATTTAAATTCTACCAATGAGCTTTTATTATTCTCAATTCTTATTTAAGTTGCTAAAATTCTTAGTGTAGTAAGATCTTGCTACCACAAGATGGCACTGTATACTTATATTTCACCTTATCTTCTTTACTGCTTTACCCTTAAAGAGTTAACTTATATGTTCACAGTTCAAAAGGAAAAAATATGTATAAACCAAGGGCTTACCACTGTCTGTTATCTTCTGGCCTTGAGCTTATCTTTCCTTTGCCATCTGGCAGCAAAACCGTCCAGCTTCTACTTTTCATCCAATCTGTTTGACAAATATAACACAATTAACTTATAAATTTTCTATATATATTTCAATTAACAAAGTTAAGACCAATTTTCTAAATTTCTAGTCTCCCTTGTATATACAAACTTTACCTTGTCTTCTTCAAACCTTCAATTTATATGAGTTTTTCAAGCTGCTTCAAATCTCTTCAACTCCCACAAATCAAAATATACACACACACACACACACACACACACACATACACAAAGCAACCACAATACCTTATATATCTCCCCCTTCAATAGCTTACTTTAACCCCCAAATCAATCCCTCTTACTTCCAACCTATGATTTACCAATAAATCAATATAAGTATATTTATCCACAGATATGTTCCACCCTCAATAAATTTAATCAATCAAAATAACCAGGCAAATTTATCAGTCTCTATATTATTTAATCTCTCTTCTGCTTCTTCTCTGCGATCTTTCTTTCTTCGTCTCCAGTCGTCTTCTTTTCTCCTCCGACACTTTCCCTTATGTCTCTCCCAAGGTCTCTGTCTGGTATCTCTGTCCTTCTATGTTAGCTCAAACTTTCTGCTTCTCTTTCTTTTTCTCTATCCTTCATCTTTGTTCCCTCCAACTTTCTCCACGCAAACACTTTATTCAACTTTCTTAAACTTTCAGTATGTCCAATCCAATAGCAAAAAATAAATGTTCAGTCAATAAATGTTTCGTTATTTTATTTATAAACTGCAACACTGTCTTTCCTTCTCTCTTACTGTAATCCGCTCTTTAACAATCCACTATTCCAGTACGGTTCCCTTCTGAAATCAAACCTCCATCTATCAGACTATGTTTACTATGTTCACTGGCATCAGGATCGAAAGAAATAATATCCCAGGTAGGAGTTTTCAATTTCTCTTCTTTTCTATATGTCCCTCTGGCAGAATTCTAAAATGTCAGTTTAAATATTCCAGGAAATTGTCTTTTCTCTCTCTCTTCTCTCTCTTCCTTATGTCTCCCCCTTCCTCCCGATATTTTCTAAGAAGATTCAAAGTGTATCACTTGTTGCCTTAATTGCGTCCTGGATTCTTTCCCAGTTTTCAAAATATTCTCCAACCTTCCGTCTAAATATATTTTCAACTTTATACAAGGTGTAATTAATGTGAAAGAGCTTTCCTTTTGTTCCCTGAGTTTCAGCAAAATTTTCACGTTATGTGTCAGACATCCTTTTACTTGTTAATAAGTTTGTGGCGTAGCCATTACCACTTCCCGGTGGGTGCACCAGATGTGGTAGCTCTCCGACCCATCGGCTCTGTCCGTTCCCTTCTTTTTGTCAAAGTTTCTGGGAAACTGTCCACCATCTCCGGTCTATGTAGAGCCCCTCTGAATACCCTCTCCCGAGGGAATAAGTTGCCCCATTTCTTTTTTTTCAAAATGGTCATACAATCTCATGCACCGATCTTCTGTCCCACAGCTGTGCGAGTAGACGACCGATCACTACACCATCTTTTTTCTGACTCTCTGAAGATTCAAAAGCTTTAAAAGGAAGGATTCTTCCTTCTGAAGCCCATTGCCTAACACATTTGCTGTTTCCCTCTGAGAAATGCACCCTGCACTCTGGGGGTGAGTCTTGTCTTTTGTTCGTAGGAAACATTTTGGAGGGCTCCTCCAATATGCAGCAGGGACAGGCTGCTGAGCAGACCTCAAGCCTGCCTCAAGCCCACTACCTAACTGTTTGCTGTTTCCTTCTGAGAAATGCACCCACACTTTGGGCTTGAGAGAGATTATCATGTGATTAGTAGGCAAAAAAAGTTGGAGGCATTGTTCAAAGTCGTAAGGTTTCTGGATGGATGCGTTATGTAACTGAACCAAGGGCATCAAGTCAGTCATTAAAAATATACAAGTCTCGAGCCAAGTCAAGTCAGTACATTATTTATGGTCAAATCGAGTCCGAGTCGAGTCACTGAAGCGACTTAAGTCCAGCTTGAATCCAAGTCTATCAACTCGAGTTTACATCACTGCTTCCAAGCATCCTTTCTTTCAAGTATCTGCCACATCATTGATGTAAATGAATTACTGAAACCTATTCCTTAAAGTACTGTTGGCCCCATGCATTAAATAAGCACTACCACCATTTTTCTGAAACATATGTGGAAACAAGTAGATCTACTGCTTATCTTGAACTAGGATGGAGAAAGACTAGGATGTAAAACTCCTGATTACTTGCTATTTCTCAGAACACTAGAGTGCAATGCTAAGTGCTTGTAGTTTCAGGTTTTTTTCCTGACAATCATGATGTTTCATTTTCTATAGTAACCTTTTTGCTGCAGTTTCATATGTCCCATCCATCTGAGCAGGAATGGAAGAGGACAACAAGAGCCAAAAGGTCACCAAAGAAGGAAGCAGAGCCCAAGAGGGCATGCCTCCTGTGAAACAGTGAGTGCTCCCAAGTGGATGCAACCTCCCCGCCAAGTGTAACATTGAGGCAATTCCTCCCTCACCATAGGCATATAACCCCAGGCAGCCAAGCCAGTGCCTGCCCCAACTCCAGCTATAACATATAAAACAAGGCATGCACGCCTGTGTGTGCATGCACACAAGGAAGAAAGTACACAGTTCATCCTATCATGTACTCCAGAACAGATAAGTTTGGGCTTTCTCAGTGGCTGCTTCACAAATTCTCTTCAGGGTTAGAGGCTATCTGGGCAGTGCCTTTGCCTGGAAGACAGCATGACGGAAATGCTCCCCTCCACACTGGGCCAGCTCCCTGTGGAATGGAGCGCAAGGGACATGCTTCTTGCTTCCACAGCTCAGCCAGGCTCTTTCCTGTGCTACACTGGGGCAGGAAGTGCCTCCATCATGATTCCAGCCCTTCTGCATGGCAGATAAGTGCAGGAGCATTGCACAATTGGAGATCATTGATGGAGAAAATCCGTCAATTATTTACCCTGTGATCACGCCAGCTAGGGACATAAGAAGGACGGGACTGTGATGACATCTGGTGAAAATGTTGTTGCGGTCCCATTTTTGTCATGTCCCCATGCTGGGACACCATATCCATGTGGAAAGAGCCGGAATTAAAAATGCAAAAGTAGTTTGCACTCAGTTAACTCATCAGGGGAGAGAGGAGAGGAGGGGAGAAAATCTTGCACCTCCCAGTAGGGTCAGGCAAAAGCAAACTGCAGCAGCCTCTCCTAGCTCATCTTTTCTTCCTCATCTTCCTTTTGTTATTGTGACCACATTCGAATGTTGCTTGGCCATATGAATTCCGGTTTTTATCCTGGAGGTTATGGACTAGGCTAGAATCCATGTCGTCTTCTCACTGACCAGCAAAGACCTTCCAGTTTAGGTAAGACTTTAGCAATTTATTGGCTTATTTATTTTTTAAAAACTTTAGCTCATTTTTAATCATGTTAGGGTTCTCTTGGGCCCAAGTTCTTGGAGTAAGACAGGATAAGAAATCTAATAAATTAATAAATAATGAAAGCAGGGTACAAGGTTCCCAGCTGAGGCACAGGCATACAGAACGAGGGCGCCATTCTAAATTATAGGATGCTAGAAGCTGATGAGTAAGATCTCAAAGGGGAAAAAAATACAAGAAGTGGAAGAATATCTGGAGAAAATGAATAAAATGAGATTTAATGACAACCAAAGATCAGTCTTGAACAAATCTATTACTATGATGGAAGTAGTTGAGGCTATTAGGAATTTGAAGAACGATAAAGCTCCAGGACCTGACGGCTTCACTGCAAGATATTATAAAATTATGGAACATGAGATTTCAATACCTTTGCAAAGCACTATAAATGAAATAATAAAGGAAGGAATACCAGATACTTGGAAAGAAGCTAATGTTGTGCTGATCCCGAAAGAAGGAAGAGATTTGAGCGATGTAAAGAGCTATAGACCAATATCACTTTTGAATACAGACTACAAGATCTTTGCTTCAATTCTAGCAGCGAGGCTCAAAAAAGTGCTGTTAGAGGTAATTGATGAGGACCAGAATGGCTTTCTACCAAAAAGATCTTTGAGAAATAACATTAGAATGGTCTTAAATGTAATCGAATACTATGAAAAGCATAATGAATGGAAAATGGCCATGATATTTGTAAATGCGGAGAAAGCTTTTGACATGATCAGTTGGCCATTCATGAAGACGGCGGTTAAACAGATGCAGGCAGGAGAAAAATTTGTTGCATGGATTGAAGCAATTTACAGCCAACAACAAGCTCGACTGGTCATAAACGGTGAAAGAACACAAATGATAGAATTGCACAGAGGTACGAGACAAGGGTGTCCCCTGTCTCCTCTGCTGTTTATCACGACAATGGAAATACTTAACAATGCTATAAGAGAAGATAAAGAAACAAGAGGAGTCCAAATTAAGAAATATCATTACAAGTTAAAAGCTTTCGCTGACAATCTGGTCTTACTGGATGACCCAGGGAAATGTACTGAAAAATTGATTACTACAGTTCAAGAATATGGAGAATTCTCTGGTTTTAAAGTTAATAAGGAAAAAACAGTCTTCTTAACCAAAAATATGACTGAAAGAGAAGAGATGGAATTAGTACAAAAAGCAGGATTCAATAGAGGACAAAAGGTAAAATATCTAGGTATTTGGATAGCCAAAAGAAACAATGAGTTATTTCAAAATAATTATGGAAAAAAATGGAAAGAAATAACAAAAGACTTGGAAAGTTGGACCTCCATGCATTTGTCAATGATGGGGAGGATAGCTGCAATAAAGATGATTGTTTTGCCAAAAATGAACTTTTTGTTCCAAAATCTTCCTATAATAATGAACATGAAACCTTTCATACAATGGAAGAGAGAACTAACTAAGTTTATATGGCAAGGGAAAAAACCTGGGATAAAATGGAATACTATGACAGAATTAAAAAGTAGAGGAGGAATGGGACTACCAGACTTTCAAATATACTATAAGGCCGCGGCTTTTACGTGGATAAAAGACTGGGTAGACCTACAAGACATGAGAATGTTGGCACTGGAGGGAGCAGACCTGAGGATGGGGTGGCATGCCTATATGTTTTATGATAAAGCAAAAATAGATAAAGACTTCACACATCACTTTATCAGAAAATCGCTTCTGAAAATTTGGGAGGATTATAAAACTAAAAACATACGGCAGCTCCCCACCTGGGTCTCACCGCAAGAGGCTTTTTTTGGCAGATGGACGGACACAGATAAATGGTTGCGATATGACGATATAATTGAGAGATCAACGTCCAACAACTTTAAGATTAAAACAAGAGAAAAACTAGAACAAGACGGAATAACATTAAGTTGGTTCCCTTACAGACAGTTAGCAGAAAGGTTTCAGATGGATATAAAAACATATGGAATTGAACTCAAAGAGAAAACTGGAGTAATTAAATGACTGTTCGAAAATCTGCCTCATTTACTTGCCCAAATGTATCAAGAAATACTACATCAGGAGAGGCAAGAAGAAACAGTAAAGGCAACAATGATTTCATGGGCACAAAATATCAGGCATTCAATACAATTAGAGTTTGGGAGCAGAGCTGGAAAAAAACACAGAAATTTACATTAGCACAGAATTTGAAAGAGAACTATTACAAGCTATTTCATAGATGGTACATGACACCAGATAAATTAAAAAAGATTTATAATACAGATACTGGACACTTTGGAAATGTCAGAATGAGGTCGGTACGATATATCATATGTGGTGGACATGTCCTAAAGCTAAGAAATATTGGACTGAAATACATAACAAAATATGTGCATTAATGAAAGTACAGTTTGCTAAGTTACCAGAATTGTATTTGTTAAATATGACTGATGTATTAGAAGGTACTGGTATAAAGAAGTACTGGAGAATATTACTGTACACGATAACAACAGCTCATATTCAATATGCAAAGATGTGGAAAACTCAGCAAATACCCACATTAGAACAATGGTGGGGTACACTGATCGAAAACAAAAATGCTGACATGGTCTCTCAGAGATTAAAAAGGAAATCAGACGAAGAGATACAAAAAGAATGGCAAATTGTAACGGGTAATTGCTGGGTACCATCAGATGGAAATCTGTGATTCATGATTTAAGATAAATTATGAGGGGGTTACAGGATATATATCATGAAGTGGGAATATGGAGATGGAAATGCAAGAATCAACAAGTAATAATAGCACTAAAATGTAGTACAATATTTTAAGCATGTTAAGAAATATTGATAATGAAATCTAGCTCAGTGTGGAAGATCAGAAATATTTCAAATAAGTTGACAGTTATAATTGTTTTATATCTGAATTTGAATAAAATGATTTAAAAAAAATTATAGGATGCTAGTACACACTCTTTAATATAATTGTAAAATACACATGCACAAAGCAGGTTTCTTCCAGTGCTAAGAAGTTGTTCAGGTGGTAATTCATACATAATTTTTATGTAATCAGGTGTTTGTAAGTATATTACTATGTTCATTTTGTATTATTGTTTGCTAGGGAATGCCACCCTTATAATTGGTGAGATACATGTGAATGTTGAGCTTGTCTATTGCAGGAAGACCCTTGAAGGGTGCTTTTCGGCTCTTGCATTCTGTACACAGCCTGACTTTGTATCCCCTTTTCTCAAGATAAATGGTGTCTCACTTTTTAAAAATGGTCTTGTGTGCTGTTTTTACTCAACATTTTAGTCAGCCATTCTTCTTAGGAAGTGCAGTGGTGGAGAATGTGCACTGCATACAGAAGATTCCAGGTTCAGGATCACACAGCGAACAATGTGAAAGAAAATCATAGAATCATGGAGTTGAAATGGATAATAAGGGCTGTTTAGTCCAAACCCTGTCATGCAGGAATAAAAAATAGAATCACTTTTGAGACATGCCCATCCAAGGTCTCTTCAAAGACCACCAAAGAGAGAGAGTCTACCACACTCTGAATCAGTTACCTTCAGGAATTACCTGAATTAGTTACCTTCAGGAAGTTCTTCCTAATGTTTAGGTGGATTTTTTCCCCTAGAAATCTTGTAAATAATATTTAGAAACTTGAGCTACTGTAAGGTGTAGCAGAAAGTAATGCTGGGCTAAAGTCTTTGGCCCAGTAATTTTTGTTAATTTTAGAGGAAGGGGATGGACAAGATTCTTAGGGTTTTTTGTAGCAGTAGTTTAAATACAGGTGTGTGAGGTTTATCCTTTTTGACTAAAAATGTTTGGAGGCCACTTCAGACTGCTCTGACTAGACCAAGCGTGTTAGTATAGTTGCTAGTGGAATGGGATTGGGGATACAGCCAGCAGTGTAGTGTAGTGGTTTGGGTGTTGCATTAGGATGCTGGGAAAGCAGGGATCAGATCCCTGATCAGTCATGGAACTCTGTTCCAGGCCATACACCCCCACTCCATGATATGGTTTAATTGGCAAATATTAATTGTCATGAAATATAAATTATATCCTGTTATGGCTGGGAAGCCTACTGGCAAAGAGGAACTGGCTGCACACATGCATTGCAAAACTAGATCAGAACAGGAGCTCAGGGCATGGCTAGGTGGTATGGACTCAATGACTCAACCTTTAGAAACAATAGCACCCACCACAGAACAACTGGCTGTCTTCAGCCCTCCCCCTTTGTCCCTAGAAATTCTCCTTTTGTCCCCTCACCTATTCCACTATTGAGGAGCTATCATGATTCCCATCTGTCCTTTGTTACCTAATGCTAAGGCCATTAGTTCATTCTGGACCCCATTGTCCACTGTGCGGAAAAAGAGTATTTAAACCCTGGCTCTGAGCTGGATAGCTGGTAGTACTTTGGCTTACCGGCTGTCACTCTGCCACTCCAATTCTTGTTTGGCAGTACCCCTGGGCCCCTGGTCTGAGCTACATCACTTCATCTCTACACTTCTGGATAGATAAATATCACCCATGTCACCCTAAACTCTCACTATCCAAACATTTCATTCCTTTTTCTTAAGCTAGCTTTGAATGATTGCAAGACTGCTTGGATCTTGTGTACGTGTGATTGTTACTTCCCCCAGTAAAAACAATTATTCTCTGAACCTCCAGTTGGTGTTCCTGCATTAGTACCAGTATACACAGAGATCCTGTTACGTTACCCCCATCTCACAGACCTCCCCTTTGAGCTGATATACCCTGCTGTTACACAGAGGCAGACCTCTGAGTCACCCACGTTTTGAGGGTAACAAATCCATTGGGTGACTTTAGGCAAGTCACACTCTCTCACCCTAAGGAGCTTATCATATGATTGTTATACCAGAATTACACGGCATTAGTCCTATCTTTGTCTGAACTTTATCCCACAATTTTGTGGCTCTCCTAGGGCTTGTTTGTGCAATAACATCACTGTTGGATCATTTGGAAATTGGTTCTTTTCCCACTTAAAATTATTTGCTATGGTTTAGTAACTACTTTGGGTGCAAATGCCTTATTCCTCTTCTTTGCTATATTGGGAGTACAGTGGGTATGGTTTCATTGCTCCTCTCTTGGGGATTTCCAGGGACTTTCAGCAGGAAAACCCCAGGATGCTTCCAGTGGTTGGGCTGAGAGGACACTAAGTCCATTTCCGCACTACACTGTTATTGTGCTATTATTCCACTTTCAAGATCCTATGGAATTCTGGGATTTGCGATTTAGGGAGGGGCCTTTAGAATTCTCAGCCAGAGAGCTCTTTGGCTTCAGTAAGCTACAAACCCCAGAATTCCACAGGGTGTTCAAGGTGGAATAATAGCACTATAACAGTGTAGTGCAGAAACGCAATTGTATGTTGGATTTAAACAAGACAGCAAAGAAGAAATAATTAGTAATGTGAAAGCAGAAATTGATCATATGTTGGAATCAGGGAACAGACATTTAACATCAAAATTGTATAGGTTACTATTAAAATGGGAAACGGAACAAGAAGTAGTGAAAAAACACTATAATTAAATGGGCACAATATATTGGACATTCAATACTATTACAATATTGGGAACAGACCTGGAAAAATTTGATATTTACAAGTTGTCAAGGGTTCAAGGAAAGTTTTTACAAAATGTTTTACATGTAGCTCCTAACTCCAGCAAAACTTGCCAAGATATATGAGGGGGGAAATGATAAATTCTGGAAGTAAAAGTTTAAAAGGGAACCTGTTCTCACCGATGGTAGCAGTGCAAAAAGGCAAAGCTTTTCTGGAAAAGTATTCGTCTGAAAATCACAAAAATCTTGAAGACAAATTTTCCCATGCTGCCAGAATGTTATCTGTTGAATATGGTTGAACTGATAGAAGATTTTATTAGGAAACAAAAAAAAATTTTTTTTGTATTTGGTAATCAAAGCAAGACTATTATATGCTAAGAGTGGAAAGAAGAAGGAGTACCAGTAATCGATAACCGGCTTCTGGGAATTTGTGATTTAATGCAAATAGATAAATTGTCTATATTGTTGAAGGACAAATCAATGAGAAGGTTTAAGAAAGATTGGGACTGTGTAAATAACTATATTGAGAATATATGAGGGCCTTCATCGGTTAGTGTATGGAAAGATTAGTAATGTTGGGTATTTATCCAACCAATTAACTTGTTGTTAGATTCTTAGAATGTATGTGAGAAAGAAAGTAAATGTATATGAATGTGTACGTAAGTATGTATACTAATGGTGTTGTGAGTACATGTATATGTATAATAGATGTATAATATTATAATAATAATAATAATTTAAAAAAGAAGATAATACATGCAGTTCATGTTACTGGAAAATAAATATACACACCTTTGTTCTACAGATTTCATAGATACAAGGGAAAAAAAAACAATGTAGTGTGGAAATGGCCCAAGTTCCTAAGAGTTCCCAAGAGAATCCACTGTACATTTGTTCTCCATTCTCCAACATGTTTTTAGGCATTATTTTAAATGTATTTTTTTTAATAAGCATAGTGGCACGATAGCTAAATTTCAGTTTAATCCTATTAAGGGTTGATGGCTAAAGAAAACATGGGCTTCAGGAAAAATTCAAAAAGAAAAGAAAGAGTAAATATACAAAAGTTTAAACAGTAACATATAAAAGCAGAACTGGGAAAAGGCATAGAAAAAATGGTGGAAGGGGCATAGTATGTGTTTATATTCCAATCTGAGTAGGGAATGTGGGAGGGTCACAATAGCATCATTACAAAATTGTGCAATTATGGCTTCATGATTTAGAAAAAAACACCAATAATGAAATATAAAACGTAGAGAACAGGGTGATGTCTATGGTGTTGTCCTGTTTCAGGTAAAGAAAGCAACACAGTAATAACACCATTGACAGACAAATGTGCGATGGTGCAAAAGAGTGCATTGCCATCCACTATCTTTCCCAGTATGGCAGAAACATTTTCCAAGTGGAATGACCCAAAATACCTAACTAGTATGATAAGCACCCAAAAGAAAGCAATGACAAATCTCCTCTGAATAAGTTTTGCCAGGAAAACTCTATGATGGTGTCTTCATAAGTCATAGTTGACATGAAAGTACATTGCAACAACAGCAAGAGTAGGAAGATTGTTGCCCCCATTGTGCCTCTCCATTTACAGAGTAATACCCATTTCTTTTCTGCATGGAACAAATGGTCCTGGAAGCGGTGGAAGAAGGTATTCAGAACAGTCCCAGTAGGAAGAATTGGGCTACTCAGAGAAATATTCTGAACTAGAATAGGGTGCAATGCACCTGCTTGTGTTCCAGCAGAAGGTAATATAAGACTGCCCTCTAGTGGCTGACTAGTGGCTGATAGTAAGGAAAAATGTGAACTATTTTGTGTTGCATTCACTATGTTTTGGATAAACAGACCTATTGGCTTCTAGAATTATTTTGTTTCTGTGGATGACATTCAAATGTAGAATATGCCATCCCAGAATTACTGCAAAGAGAATGCCATGAAAGCAATATTCTGAATTCTTCTTAATTTAATCTCACTGAATTGCTGTTAAATGTTGTAGCCTCTTTTGCAAACACAGAGAATTAAATGCAGAGAAAATTCTAGTCTGGTTAGTTCAGAACTAAAGAAAATTACCTCACATAACTTTCCATGAATGAGAGGATGGTTACAGACGCAATGAAGGAGACAGCTGTTAGATAACTTTGTATAAAACTCTCTTTTGACCTTGGGAATTACACTGTAGGCAAATCGCAAAATCCTCTCCCGATGCAAAAGGCTTGAGCAGGTTATGGTCCTAATTTTAAAGCAGGATCAAAATAAATCTTGACAAATTGCCATACATTGTTCATGTTGAACTGCATTCTGTTCTAAAGAACTCTCTAGGACTGTGCAGAAGGCATAAGAGTTCTGTGAATATGCAGCAGGAAGGAACTGTGTACAGCACTGATTGGCTGAAGTCTGTGATTGCAAGGACCGTCCTGTCGAATCCAAAATGCTTCTTTTTTACAAAACAAAAATATTTAATTAATGATTGCTTTGCTTTTGTTTCTCCTTTCAAACCAAGGTGATGAATGAACATTAAAAATTAATAAACGCACAAACAGCACTATAGAATAAGAAGGAGATAGCAAAAGAGAATGGCCTATATCATTGGTTCTTAACCTGGGGTCCACAGACCCCTGAGGGTCCACTGAGTCCTCACAGGGAGTCCATGTAGGGTTTCCATTCATCCTGGGAAACTGGGAAAATCCCTGATTTAAGGGACTGAAAAATGTCCCAGCCAGTTGTGGCAGTTGATGCAGCATGTCTGCACAATCAGTGGTGATTGTGACAATGGCAGCTGCAGTGGCCACAATGCACTGGTGGGTGTCTCATCCTGCGCCGGAGGCTCCAGATGCTACTTTGCGTGTGTGTCAGAGACCCTGGAAAGTTGGGAAGGTGAGAGGAGTGGCCGGAAGACGCTCAGCCAGGCCTTGTGTGGTGATCGCGGCAATGCTGTTTGAGGCCAGAGCCGGGCAGCACAGTAGAGTTTCACTTCCAAGCAGCCACAAGGCTAGAAGGGAATCTCTCTATTCTTGGCTGCTTGGAAGTGAAACAGTCAGTATCCCAGTGCTCCTTTGGGGGAAAGCATGAAAGAAACACCTCTGAAGGCACACTGAGAGAGGTTAGGTGCTTTCAAAAGAAGCACTTACCCTCTCTATTCTCTCAGTGCCCTTCAGAGGGAAACAGCATTTCTTTTGTGCTTTCGCCCAAAGCAGCTCCAAGACACTTAGGTCCTTTCCGCAGCACCCTCCCATCCTGCAATGGGGACAGAAGGACAGGACCCCACCAACATCATGGAGAAGCACCAGCGCGGTCCCGTCCTTGTCCCATCCTCAGGCGGCACAATCTCAGATTAAATCACTGACAGATTTCCCCCCTAAATGACGTGCAATTGTACCACTATCCCACACTTTCCTGCCCTGCACAAGCCGCAGGAGTACAACGGCTGCACTTCCTGCCCCAGCGCAGCCTCAAAAAGTATCCAGGTGTGCTGTGGAAAGAAGAGGCATGGCCATCGCACTCACTTCTGCGGGGAGCCAGCCGGTGCGGAGGGGAGCACTCCTATCATGATCCCCTCTCAACAGAGCCACCGCCAGGATCCCCACCGTGAAAAGGTAGGGTGCAGAAGGGGCTTTCCTTTCCAGGTGCTACTTTAGGGTCAGGGAGGGGCAAAAGAAATGCCATTTCTCCAGAGGAGCACTGAGACAATAGAGGGTGTAGAAGCACCTACCTTCTCCACTGCCTGTGTGCTCCTTTGGAGGGAACAGCATTTCTTTTGCCCTTTCCCCCAAAGCAGCACCAAGCCCCTTACTTTCCAGGTGCTGCTTTGGGAGAAAGGGCCACCTCCCATTCCTAGCCTGCCTTTAGGAAATTCCAGTTTACTCTACTCTCCTGGCACTTGAAGGATCTCAGCATGCTACTCCACAGATCATGAACAAGCCTCCTTTCCTTTGCATTGTCTACTGGAAGAATAAGGGATAAGGGTGAGCAACTGATGAGCAACTTTAAAAAAATACTTGAATATTTAAATAAATATTTGAATATTTAAATCTAAATTTAAAGATTTAACTTCTGAGTTAAGTCTTGGGGGCCTCTGGCAACAAATTATATTCAGAAGGGATCCTTGGTAAAGCAAAGGTTAAGAACCACTGGACTATATAACTCCACTTGCTTATGCAACTGCCAGCAGGTGGAGATGTGTACAATTAAATAAACAGAGGGTTCAGGTGAACCTATCACAGGATTTTCTCAGCAAAACAATCTGTGAAACAGATTTTGTTTCTTTAATACTGTCCATAGAAGATCTTGCAGACCAGAGATGTTTTGTCTTCTGGCTTGAGAACGCTTCCGTGAGGATTTCATCCTCAATAAAGTGTTGCTTGGCAACATAAAAAAACAGAAAGGCACTCAGTTTATATATGTGGAAGGCAAAATCACTTTGGAAGTATAATTGATTCACTTGGTAATCTGTGTAGGATGTTAAAATGCAGGTGGAAAATAAAATGGAAGATAAAATTGATAAGATGCTCTGCTTACTTTCACCTGAATCTAAATAAGCTCCCTCAACGAAACTGCAGTTCCTAAAGCACTAGATTTGTTAAATAACATGTGTTTGGATTTGAAAGACACATTCAAAATGCCTTTCTGCAAGCTGCATTAAATATTGAGTCTTGATTTCTTTTTTTATTTCAAAATACACATGTGGAGTCCAATTCAGATCAGGACCACCACATGCAAGTAAGGGACCCCCTACCACCACCTGTACCCTACCAATTCACTCTCCTCTCCTGCTTAAGGACTTAGAAAAGAATTCACCATTGGCATCAGTGGTAGTTTCCCTGCTATGTTGGTAACCCTCCATGCAGGGATGAGGTGGAACAAAAAAAACGAGAAGTGGAAGAAGCAACTAATGCATTATAAATAATATTTTACCTGTAACTTTGATGGTAACAAGGATGTGACAAATTTTTATTTTAAAAGCAATGAAACAATGTAACAAGAAAAAACAAAGTTATTTTATAGTTGCAGGAAGTAACAGTTTTCTACTCATTTTCAAAAGTTACCCTCTGAGCAATTTAAAAGGCATTTGCAAAGGAAGTGTTTGTCATGTGCCATTTTCCTCTCTAAAAAATAACATGAAGTAACTGAAAAACAATGAGCAGTAGAACATGCAAGATAATAGATTAACTTTTTCATCATCATAGTGAGTAGCAGTGTTATTTTTAAAACACTGTACTGAATAACAGAACAAATTACCTTTCAAAAGCGGTTTTCCAAGCTTCTGCTGGGGTGGAGGTGTGAATGTAAGAAAAAAATACCTATCCATTGCTGGTTGATCCACCTAAATCATGCCTCTATTGTTTTGATGTTGTTGTGTGCCTTTAAGTCATTTACAATTTATGGTCACTGTCAGATGAATTTCTCACAGGGTTTCCTCAGCAAGATTTGTCCAGAGGGGGCTTGCCATTGCCTTCCTCTGAGGCTGAGAGAGTATGACTTGCCCAAGGTTACACAGAGGATTTCCATGGCCAAGTTGGGATTCAAAACCTGGTCTCCAGGAGTCTTAGTTCAACATTCAGACCACAGTAGCCCCCGCCACTGTTTATATGGAAGTCTAAGAAAGAAAGGAGAAGAGGAAAGTGCAGCTGCAGAGTAGTATACATTTAACAATAATTTAGCCCTAAAATAATTTAGGTGGCTTATTGCTATGGTTTTATATTGTAGAGCTATGAGCTATAAAATACTGGAAGGAAACGAGTGCATAAACCTGTTTGCACTACATGTGGAACACTAAAAAGATGATCAGGTGATACAACTCAAAGCAGTGCTGGTCAGAGCAGTGGTTCCTGGGCTGGTGCTACTCTGTGAATATTCGGCTGTTGGTCCACACAGAGTTTCCAAGAAAGAAAGTAATGGTTTCGGCCAATGGGGGGAAATACAGTACCCATCCCTGTGACACTAAAGGAAACACTTACTGGGCCTCCACATTGGATAGCCTCAGAAGTACTGACTTGGGAAGTTACTGAATGGGTATCATGTGACAAAAGGTGCAGAAATCTTGGCAAAGCACCTCTTAGTGCATGCAGAAGTTTCCAACATCTCCACGTATAGCAGGAGAAATTCTGAAATGCTGTATCTTCCTGTTTGGTGTAGACCAAGAATGGACAACTGTGGAAGGCTAGGAGGCCACCTCAGCCATCCAGGAAACCTTGAAGGGTTGCAGCCCCTCCCCATTGCACCAACCACTCCCACCCCCCAAAAAAATCAAAAAACAATTGTGCTCCCATATGCCCTTTAGGGTACATGGGATCATTCTGACAATGTTTTAGGACCTCCCTGGGCCCCCAGAGGGCATTTTGGGGCTAAGGGGGGGATACCTGTATGTAGAAATGTGTGTGTGTGTGTGTGTGTGTGTTCCAAATTGGATGTAGGGAATGGGGAAATATTTTTTAGGCTAGATTTGTCCTTCACACACCTTTTCCTGCCAAATTCTGTCATCTGTAAACCACCTAGAATTCTTTACTGGGTTGGAGCACTTGACTTCATTTAAAGATAAATAAATGAATTTGATTTTTAAAAATATTTTATCTTTAATTCGATCATTATTCAGTTTGTAATGACCAATAGGAAAAATGCATTTCCCTTAGTCAAAATCCAGTCATTCTGAGTCCAGTGGTATCTATCTACCAGTGGAAACCCATGGTGGAAAAAGTCCTACCTCCCCACTACAGCTGTATGGATTGGGAGCACGCATGGGAGGCATATGTGGGAGAGCAGAGAACAAGAGAAAGTCCTGTTTCAAAAGCACAAGCAAGTCTGTTTGTATGATAGTCAATGTATTTCCAAGTGGTGTATTCCAGTGCTCCTCAAAGTGGTAATCACAGACTGATGCCGGTATATGAACCTTGGACTGCTGTCCTTTGATAAGTTTTGAGGAAAGAAACAATTGTAGCTAATGGGCACAAATATGATAGCTATCCGTGGCACATACGAAAAAAATAATTGCCAGTCCCCTATGTCAGGTAGCTTGGGAAGCACTGATGTTCACTAGCTGCAGATGCATGGAATGCCAGTTCACATTCTCAACATTAAATAGAAAACAAGAACGGCTGCAAAATAACTTACAAATATTTGTAACAGTATCTAAAGAATATAATTTGCACATGGTTACATATAACTTGAGTGTCAATGTACAGTAGTATGGTGGTTTGAGTGACGGACTAGGACTCGTGAAATCAGGGACTGAATTCCTACTCAGTCATGTAACTCCATTTGGCAAGTCACATTCTCTCAGCTAAAAGGAAGGCAGTGGCAAACCTCTACTGAATAAATCTTACCATGAAAACCTTATGATAGGATCCTGTAAGTTGGAGTTGACTTGAAAGCACGTAACAATTTATAACTTGCAGGCCATAAGCTGGAAACAGCGATTTCAAGCAGCCAGCCTCAGCCTGAAGACTGTATGAATCATTCCTCAGTCACAACAAAATAAGCTAGTGAATGGGGGAAATAGTAGAATTGAAGCCTCTGTCAGACAGGATCAGGGAAGAAGCAGGTATGTGGAAAAGCAGACTGAGAAGAGAAGAGAAGGGAAGGGAAGGGAAGGGAAGGGAAGGGAAGGGAAGAGAAGAGAAGAGAAGAGAAGAGAAGAGAGAAGAGAAGAGAAGAGAAGAGAAGAGAAGAGAAGAGAAGAGAAGAGAAGAGAAGAGAAGGAAAGGAAAGGAAAGGAAAGGAAAGGAAAGGAAAGGAAAGGAAAGGAAAGGAAAAAAGAAAAGTCCTAAAACAAACTAAATAATTATCTGCGGAATGAAGAGTTTTAGAACCATGTTTGGCTCTAACGTTGATCTGAAGATAACTAAACTGCAAAACTTTATGATTCTATTACTCTAGGTTCAAAGGATGTTTATGATGCCATCCTAAATTCACAGTAGAAGTGCCAGGTAGGAAGTTTCATTTGTGACAGTGGGTGGTTTGGGTGAGATATCTGCATCTCTCCAATCTGCAACCCCTTGTAGTTCCTGGTGACATGCTTTGGTCTGAACTATCTGAGCTGATCTGAGGAGGACAGCCTGATGGCCCTTTCTTCTGGTGGAGTATTGGCCTTCAAAGTCTCTTTCTGTCAAGGAGGTTGTAGACTACCCAATCTTAAATTACTGTACTTGCTGGCATATAAGACTCACTTTTTTTCCAAAAAATTACTGTTTGAAAATAGGATGCATCTTATACGCTGGTGTGTCTTATATGCCGGCAAATAGTATTTGCCAGTATATAAATGGGGTGCGTCTTATACACAGGTGCATCTTATATGCCGGCAAATATGGTATATTATTATGCGAATGAACTTACATGAATCGCGGACTGGCTTATTCTGCAAAATGAAAGAATCTTAAAACTTGAAGGCTCAAATTTAAGGTTTGGGTGGCATGTCTGCCTCTGCTATGGCAAAGCAAAGATTGACAGAGACTTCCTTAGTCATTATATAAGAAGATCCTTATTAAATATATGGTTAAAATTCAAAAATAAGATCTATAAGAGAATTCCACAGTGAGTGTCACCACACAAAACCTTTTTCGGTAGGTGGAAATCACAGCAAGAAAAATTGCTTCTTTATAAAGACATTCTAATTGAGAAAGAAAACTTCAAATTAAGACCACGAGAGTTGTTAGAACAAGATGGATTTTCTTGTCAGTCGTTCTTATACATGCAGATAAAAGAATGATATAAGATGGACTTTAAACTAGAAGGATTTCAGAGTATACATGATAAAAATGAATTTGAAATTGCAATATTCGAAAAGCCCACACATTTAACTTCACAGATTTATAAATTTATTTTGGATCAAGAACTAGAATCAGAAACCATCAAAGATGTGATGACAAAATGGGCTCAGAATATTGGAAAAGAAATTCAATTGGAAGAATGGAATGAGAGCTGACATAGAACTCAAAAATTTACATTGTCACAAGATTTGAAGGCAAATTATTTCAAAATGTTCTATAGGTGGTACTTAAATCCATCTAAGTTACAGAAAATATATGAGACCTCCAATAATATATGTTGGAAATGCCATGAGGTAGAGGGGACCTTTTTTCACATGTGGTGGACCTGCCCTTGTGCAAAAACATATTGGAAAACAATACACAAAACAATGTCTGATATCCTGAATATTAACATTCCATTTCTACCAGAACTTTTCTTATTAAACATACTACCAGAAACAGAACAAATCCTGACAAAGAAATATTGGCATATTATTTTATACATGATAACTTCAGCCAGGATAGTATACGCAAAGTACTGGAAGACTGATAAAATATCTACAATAGAGGAATGGACTTTAAAATTATTTGAAATGAAGAGCTGTGACATTTTAACCCAAATTTTGAAGGAGAAGTCTAAAGATGACTGTGAGGCAGAATGGTCTCCAGTTCAATCTTATTTTCAAATGTGTGTTTGATGGTATATATCTATTACCTTCAGACATTCTAAGTGTGAAATGTAATTGTACAGTAATGAATGTTAATTGACTAATTTATGCCTGCTGCGCTGTTTGAATATAACATGTCATGTATGGTGTATTTAGTAGATTGAGTTAGCACGTAGCATGATACGAAATCATATGTATATTGGCAGAAAACAGATGACAGTTAGATAATTTTTAAAAAAGGGGTTGAAATTACTAATAAATGTGATTATAGAGGTACCATTTTATTTTATGCTTGAATTGCAAACCCATCAAAAGAAAGGGTTTGTTTTTTTTTGTTTGTTTTTTGTAAGTATACTTCATTAGGTTAACTATAAGCAGAGGGTACATACTTAATAATAGATTACGGAATTATATTACAATTAAGTATTTATCATGTACATGTTTTTTCTTTTCTACTCTCGATTATTTTATTTTTTCTCCTATGTATGAGATAATCAGTATTAGCTTGTTTATATTATTGTGTAATAAATATAATTTTGAAACAAAGTCTCTTTCTGCTGTCAGTGCCTTAAGTTCCATAAATACCTTCATACAAAAAAAAAAAAGCAAGTACAGTCAGCCCTCCATATCTGTGGATTCTGTTTCCACAGATTCAACCAATCATGACTTGAAAATGTTTTTTTAAAAATCCAAAAGGCAAACTTTGATTTTGCCATTTTATATAAGGGATGTCATTCTACTACAGCATTTCACATAATGGGACTTGAGCATTCATGACTTTTGATATCCACCGGGGGTCCTGGAACCAAACTGTAGTGGATACAGAGGGCCCACTGTAGCAGTCAGCGGAGATGTAGGACTGGGGTGGAGGAGGGACAGCAGGCTCTGCCTGTAACACTTAGATCCCATGTTGCCTGGATAAGAAAAGGCCTTGAGTTGCATAGAGCTTGTCCATATATAGTAAGGGGCCTGGGGCCGTGGACAGCAAGTATCTCTACCCCTCCTTGTGTTCACTGTGTGGGTCATCTGGGCTAGTTTGGGGTGGGAGGAAGAAAAAGAGATATGGAGGGTTCTAGTCTTTCCTCTCAGCATTTACTTTTGCCACACTTCCCCCTACCATAATCCCTTCCCTACTCCTGACACTCGGGCCATTGCCAAGGTAGAGCCCAAGGCAAAGTGGGAAGAGCTTTCTTTCTTTCTAGCCCAGCCTCCCGTTCTGGTGCTCTGTTGCGACTCAAGTTCCCAAGGCTGTGCTTACTACCAACAGCCGAGGGAGAGAAGAAGAAGAAGCTACTACAGAGGGTCCCCCTGCTCTGCAAAGAACCATTTCCCTTTCAAGAAGTACCGGTACATCACCATTGTACTACTATTCCCACTGCCCTTATAATATAATGGAAGAGACTGTTTGTACAAGAGAATGTTGATGTAGCCATAAGTGCTGCTGGGAGCTACTATACACATTTATTGCTATTTCATGCCACTTTAATTGCTGTGACTCTGTTCTCTTAGATCCTGGGATTAGTTATTTCTTCATATACCAGCTAGAATACTCTATGGCCATTTCTGCACTAGCCTGTTAAAGTACTATTATTCTGCTTTCAAAATCCTATGGAATCCTAGGGTTTGTAATTTAGGGAGGGGCTTAAAAGGCCCCTCCCTAAACTGCAATTCCCAGGATTCCATAGGATATTGAAAGTGTAATAACAGCACTATAACAGGCTAGTGAGGAAATGGCCTATCACTCCTTCCAGAACTAACATTCCAGCAGTACATTGATTTAATCCTTAATTCTCTTTCTCAGGCTGCCTTGGAAATAGGAATTCAAGGGAGTGCTCTTGATCCCTCTGGCAGAATATTCTAAGTCTCTCACATGAAGTATAAACTTCTAGTGTCCCTCTAGTTTCCATGGCTGTTTCAGTAGTCTAGGTTTCACAGGATTTGGAGCTATGGCAGAAAAAGATATATACTTCCCCCCACACCCATTACAGATTTACTATTAGAAGTGTCCTGGTTTCAAGAGCTGGAATCTTTTAGGCTCCCCATCCTAATGGGCTTTCTGTTTTCCTCTGTTTATTTTCTTCTCTTCATCTCTTCCATTATTTTTCTTTTTTCACTGGTTTTACTCTCTATTTACTCATTCACTCTTTCACTACAGTGACCTCTTGCACTTTCCAGGCAGCAATACATACCCCTCCACCTCTCTCTCTCTCTCTCTCTCACACACACAGAGAGAGACAGAGAGAGAGAGAGAGAGAGAGAGATCTCTTTTTGAAGAGCTCAGGGGGGCCCACAGAGAAGAGCATCGTTTGCAATCACTAGAGATTTCTATAGATTTCTATGAAGATCTGACATGTAGTCATTGCTGATGGTTCTGCAGACTATGTCCAGATCTTAAATTAGTATTACTTATTCCATTAAAAAAAAAAAACTTACGGTCCACATGTATAGGGTCTCTTAAGAATACATCACAGGTTTCATGTACTTAGGTTTTACAGTCTTGAAGTAATGCCAGAGAATGCCAATGAAGTAGTTCATGTCGTTTTTATCATTATATTTTCTATGGATTTACTTTTCACTTCATCTCACTTCTTCTGTTACCAAAATCTTCAAGATAATTTACATCAAAATAAAAAATCGCAATTGAGAATGTAAGCAAAATAAACTGAATAGTTATTAGCAAATCAACTATGAAGAAGAAAAACAGCAGAATAAAACTAATTTTTAAAATACAAATTATAACTGATTAGCATGAGATCAATTATAACCCACGAAGGTATCAGATAAGCCTCTCTGAGGAGAAAATTGGCATATACACTACCATAGTGGAATATGCCTTGTCTTATGCCTGAAGATAATTGCAGAGACAAATCTACTACTCAAGGTAAAAAATCAGCAGAAAGAAACTGATTTTTAAAATACTATTCATGATTGATTGGAATGATCTGCATGTGGCACCTAAACTTTAAATGCCTCTAATTGGGGAATTCTGATCACAGTGCCACAGTAACACATACACACACCCACATCACTCCTGAATATCTGGAATTGCATAGAAAGGGCATATGATTGAACCTTAGACAAAAAAATCTGTTTTTAAAGGACAAGAATAATTGAATATAGAGAAATCTATCTGGTAAAGCTCCAGGACCATCTGCACTTGGTCAAAAGTCAGTTCCCTGAGGTAATTTAGGGTGATATCTTTGTTGGTTCGTTTCTCTGAAGCATGAAACTTAGTATCCGGGTAGTAGAAACTCTGTGGAGCTCCAATTTTCCTGAGAACATGGTCACTATCTTGAGCCAATGTCTCAAACTTCCCCAGAATGTCATAGTGGATGTTGCAGGGGTCACAGAGTGAAAACATTGGCTTCCAGTGTATGTCCAAATCTTTGTGTTTTCTTGTTACAATATAGCTTACAAACTCTGGGAATGTCACCTTTTCTGTAGAATTTTGTTTTCTTCTTGAGAATGCTTTGATCTTATCTGCCACTGTGATGCTGTAGTAGGGCTCAGAATGTAAGAGCTTGTCTCTGTAAGCAGATACCAATCTTTCTAGGGGGTGCCTGGTGAACATCACTTTAGTGTATGTGCGCAGAAGCTCTACTTGCTGTTCAGGAGGATAACTACTCAACCTCTTGAGAAGATTTGTTGTGTGGATTGTCCCATGGTTTACTTCAAACACATCCCTGGTTAAATTAAGTGTGAGGAGCAGAAGGATCTTCTTCCAGTTGGAGCAACCAACTTTCGGCACTTCACAATAGATAAATTTGTGACTGTCATCCACAAACAGCTGCTGAGCAACACTAGGCTCCAATTGCCATTCTGAATGTAACAAAGTCTTCTTCAGGCATGTGGCATTCACGGTGTCTCTACGGTTAAGCTGCATTTTTAGCCAATCTTCTTCAGGATCTGGAAGAGAGATTGCGACCTTAGAAGACTGACAGGGTTTTTATGGGATGATGCTCTTGCTGGTGATGGTGGTGATGATGGTGATGTTGACGATGATGGTTTTATTCAATAAATTTTATGAAATTTATCTTGAGAATTTTTATGCTTTTCAATAGTAAATTTAGTGGGTGAAAACTAAGCAATAGAAAATTAAAACAATGTATTTAAAACTTTTATCCACAAAGTCCAATTTTAATGGTAAAAATCAGAATCAGGTTAGAGGAACTGATATGATAGCTCTGAAGAATCTCTTCCTCTGATAGCCTGACTAAGGTGCGTAGTGAATAGGAAGGCAAAATCATTGATGGCCACTACTGTAGGTAGTAAGGATATATAGGCGAGCTGAAGGCTATATATAAAAACACTGATTACTAATGTCATGTTCGGATTGGAAGCAGAGGTGTATTTAGGATGAGGCAAGTAGGGTACATACCCTTGGCGCCAATGCCAGGGGGCGCAGAAAAGCTGTGCTGGAACATTTAGCAGCAGAGGAGGAGGAGAAGGAGGTGGAAGTAACCCCGGAGGTAGGGGCACAATTTCCACGCTTGCCCTAGGTGCTGTTTACACTAGATACGCCTCTGGATGGAAGTAACTAATTAAATACGAACAGAAGGCCTGATAGCCCTCAGTTACACTTTGCTCAGCCACCATGGACAGAAGCCCAATTCGCTAGTCCTACGACAACCTGTGTGTGTAAAATAGAAATCCAGAAATTCCCTCAACATGTAGAATTCAGGGCTCTGGAAAGAGACAGATTTGTGGAGAACAAGTGTGAAAAGTTGAGGTGGCACTGTAATTACACTTAAGAAAACTATATAGACACTAATTAGAACCAATGCAGAAGAATGAATGCCGAAAGTAAACACAGAAAAACACTGGTATGGGAAAGAGAGGCAATGTGTTGTCTGGATTTTCCAACAGTCTGCAGAGGCAATAAAAAGCTGACTGCAGAAAAAAGCTATAAAGTGTAGCCTTTTTTTCAAGATAAGTAATGTTGGTAGCACTGCCCATGAAGACAGCTGGAACTTCTCATTTTGGAAAGCTGGGATCATTTTAATACAAGAAGAAACAGATAATCATACTGAAGGCTTCTACGAATCAGCATTCTCGTCCCACAGTTGCCTTCTGGAATTACAGAGCAACACGTGAGTGCAATAGTACTTTCTTCTCATTGCCATTACAAATTGGAAAGTACATTGCCTCTGATATAAGGAATAAGATTTGTTGGAATACTGAAAACTCTGTCTTCCTATGAACAAGGCTGTCCAGACAAATTGCTTTTGGCTTGTCTCTACATTGAGGAGTCAGAGAAATAGCCCAAGGTTTGCTGTTAAATATAAACCAAAAGCAAACCTTAGGCTGTCTGTCTGACTGTCTCCTTGCCTTCTTGCAGAAGAAGAGTTGTCATACCTCCAGTTTGGCTGGGCTTTACCCAGGTTCTAGGAATGGTGTCTAGATGTCATCTGGGCCAGATTCCAAGTTTCAATTTTTTAAAGCAAGTCTCTAGCCCTTATGTGTAGTCTTTCTTATGTCTAATTGTTTTGTAAGAAATAATTGTGTTTGTTGCTGTTGTCATCATCATCATCATCGTCACCACCATTTATTTATATAGTGCCATCAGTGTACAAGGTGCTTTACAAACTAAAACAACAACGAACACCAGGCAGCCATATGTGGAAGGCATAGAATCTACTCCGTAGATTAGGAGAAGATAGGAGTAATACAAATATAAAATTAATGCAATACAATTGTAAAACAAATTTCCCAGATAGAAATACAAAAATCAATGCAATATAATATAAAGCAAATGGATAAATAAAATAATCAAAATATACAAGACTAGTGTATATACCCGGCATTGCCCTGGATTTTATTTTCTTATAGGTGATATCCTGTGTCTCTAATTCCCCAAGCTGTTTTGTCCAGTAGCCGTAACTTTTCCCCATATTCCCCAATATGTATTTGTATTTGGAGTTATTACCATAGAGAGGTTGGGTTCCTGAGGAAATACACTGCCCTCCTCCTTGCTGCTAGACCACATCTCCATAACAACCAGCCTATTCAAGACAGACACAGTTGACTGAGGCCCAAGAGCTCTCTGTCTGAGAATTCTAAAGGCCCCTCCTTAAACTGCAAATCCCAGGATTCCCTAGAATCATCTTAGGCAGCCAGTCAGATGAGGTCTTCACCTGACACAGACGAACAAACTTTAACTTTTATATATTAGTTTAAACAAGTTGCCTCAGCTTTTCATATACAAGGTGAGACCAAGGAGGGGGCAGGAAGGATGAATGGAAGGATGAATGAAAGGTGCAAGTGGCAAGGTGCAAAAACAAGTAATAGAAGCATTGCAAGGACACTTGGTGAAGTGATGGAGAGACCAGTGCAGTAGTGCAAACAGCAGCATGCCGCAAACCAAACAGAGTCATACCAAGGACGTACAGCAACAGAGTGAGTAAGAGGAAAGGGAAAGTAAGCAGTGCAAATGATGGAGTTCAAGAAGGAAGGGAGAGGTACATTGCAAGAGTGAAAAGTGAGGTAAGGTGAGGAGTAGAAGGGAAGGAAAAGGGAACAGTACAAGTGGAGGCTAGAATCAAGGGAAAGAGGCACTGTGGGGCCACAAGATGAGGCAGGAAGTAGGAGGGAAGGCAGAATGAGGCAAGGAAGTGAGAGGAAAGGAGGAAAGGGAGGGTGAAAGATGCAGAGTCCAGCTGCAAGGGGCAAGAGAGGCAAGCTTGGCCTGAAGTAAGCTGCAAGGGAAGGAAGTATGTCATTGCAAGGTGAAGGGAGGAGGAAATGGGGTGAGAGATTCAGCAGAAGAGTGGAAAAAATAAAAGAGGGAGCATGGCAGAGGCATGAGGTAAATCCATGAAGGAAGAAGAATTGGAGGGAGACAAGTTTGGGGCATTGTGCAGTTCATTGCTCCAGGTGCTCAGCTCCCTGAGACGGCCACCTCATGGTGCCAATCTGATGAAAACGGAGCTGGCAAAAGGAGAGAAGAGAGGATAGACGGAAGCTTGCAGTTCTTCAGATTTTTGGAAAATGAATTCCAACGATGCCAACTCCACCTTCATTTGTCTTGGGTATATGGTATGGGTATTTGAACCTTGCACACATATGTCCTATGGACCTAAATGGATAATAAATCTAAAGTGTATAGGAGATTAATATATTTGTACTATATTTATCGAGAATACCATTTACTTCTACAAAGTAAACTACTGGGGAAACAAAACATCAGCCATAAAGGTGAGGCTGTAGAAAGGATTTCTATCAAAGAGAAGTGCAAGGTTGGTGTTAAGGGAGAAACATATCTGTCACAATGGATTGGCACTTAGATTTTTATTTTTCTTACACAAAAGAATGCCATCAAAGTTTACAAGGGGGCAGCTATGTTTTGGTCTTCTCCAGCAAAAATGAAAGTATCTGGTATCTCACCTTATCTACCCAGTAGTATCTACCCTTATCTACTCTTAAAGATTTACAAGGTTTTTGAAGACATAAACATCTATGGGCTGCAGCCCCCTCCATCAGACATGGTGGGGTGTTGCCTGAGGCAGCAGATCTCTGTACACTTTATTGAGGTGGGATGATGTAATTAGTGAGGCAAGAGCAATAGCAATGTGAAAAGTACAAACATTTATCATTAACAATATTGGTATTAACAAACAATAATTGAGTGAGAGCACAGACATCCTAACACAGACGGGATGATTAGATGAACATTGTCAATAAAATTCAAATAGGTTAAAGAAAATTGGGTTATTTTATTTTCTATGTATTTTAAAATATTTAATCTGTATTTCTGAAGAGAATCACACCATGCCTGTCCCCTTCAACTATTGTTGTTTGTCTTTACTTTCCTCTGCATTTTACCCTATAAATCAGATGGTGGTCATCCTCAGGGGCCTCCTTTGTTATTTCCATGGATCTGTAGCTTTTTGCCATCAGCAAAAGAATGATGGCAAAAATGTACAGTGCTCTGATGAAAATACCACTAGAAGTGTCGATGCATGACAAAATGCTAATTTTCTTGTTGCTGTTAAAAAAAACCCTCAAACACCTAATTAGTTCCAGAATGGCTGGAACCATTCATTTTGAGGAGTATACCTTTTAGAATTCATTCTGATACAGTACAAAACATACACAATATCTGATTATATATTATCCATTATTGCTTTTGAGTGCTTAACATATCTGTGTACTTTTCCAGAGGATGGGAAAATTTCACTAAAGTGTGTCTCTTGTTTGATTTCCTAAAACTTCCTGTGGATAGTCTGAGCGGAATTTCATTCTGGCTTTCTCCCCTTGCTTTCCTCCTTCATTCTCTGAATCTTTTGTTCTCTTTTAGAAATATGAAATATGCATAATTTCTCCAATCCACCAAACATGCCTCATTAACTTTTTTTAAAAAAACAAGATATTTTAGCTGACATTAAAAATGACCACATTAGAATGCTGGAATCTGGTTAATTGATTGTTGTATCTCTCACCTGTCATTTCTGTCTTCCAAATCTGGAATATCCAAAGAAGCAGTCCAAGAAAAGTATTGAAGAGGAGGATAAGGAACAACTTTTGATGAGGGTTTTTCATAATGTTCTCCAGACAATTTCAATGTAGTGCCTTTATGAAGAATCAGAATAGCTGTGTTAGGCATGTTAGGACTAAATACATACATCACACCAGACTTGAGAAGTATTCCCCAGTGTCTTGAATGAAAAGGAAGACTCTGTTTTAAATCTGTAATGATTGTCCCTCGCTCATATATAAATAAATATAAATTTACCAGAGCCTGGAAAGTTGCTATAAAAAAATAATTCATTATGTGACTCATTGACACGCGAAACAGAGCAATGCAATGCAAACAATTCAAGTGGTGAATTGTATTGTTCTTATCCTTGCATTGCTGAATGTTTATGGCTCAAATGCATGTACACCTGTCATGTTTCTTGAGAATTTTAAGTCATTAACAATAGTTACAATATTGAATGTAGACTATAAAATATGGGCAATGATATTGGCTAAGTGACTGAGACATGCAATACAAGATAAAATACAGGAAGGACAAACCGGTTTTCTCCCAGGCAGGCAAATGAAGAACAATATTAGACCTTTATTAAACACAATTGAATATTATGATAAAAATCCAGGGAAGAAGATGTCTATGATTTCATTGGATGCTGAAAAAGCATTTGATAATGTTTTCTGGAATTTTATGCATTACACTTTAAGAGAATATGGCCTGGGAGAAGTATTTTGCAATTGGTTGGAGAAGATATATCGGGATCAATCAGCGAAGTTAATTATAAATGGAGATAAACACAAAGTTTTGAGATAAAGAAGGGGGTACGGCAGGGATGCCCGTTATCACCATTATTTATAGCAGTTTTAGAAGTATTACTGTTAGTAATAAATGAAGATCCACAAATAAAAGGATTAAAAACAAAAAGGAAGGAGATAAAGTACAAAACCTTTGCAGATGATGTAATAATATTTCTTGAGGAACCACAAGATTCAATACAGAGGTTAAAGGAAATCTTGCAAAAATATGGACAAATAGCGGGATATAAGATAAATAAAGAAAAGACGAAGATGATGACATTAAATATATCAAAAAAAGAACAAGAAAATTTGGAAAAGAGATCAGGTTATCAAGTAGTAAGGAAAATAAAATATTTAGGAATAAATATAACAAATAAAAATCAAGAATTATTTGATAACAATTACGAGAAGACATGGAAGGAGATTCAAAGCAAAATGGAAAAATGAACAAATATGAATTTATCTCTTTCAGGAAGAATAAATGCTTTTAAAATGTCTCTATTACCTAAGTTAATGTTTCTTTTCCAAAATTTGCCAATAATAGGAGAAGAAAAGATCTTTAAAGAATGGGAAAAAAGGCTGCAAAAGTTTATCTGGCAAGGCAAGAAACCAAGAATAAGATTTAAAACATTACCAGACGCAAAGGAGAGAGGAGGTTTTGATGTGCCATCATTGAAAATATATTATCAAGCTTGCTGCTTAGAAACAATTAAAGAGTGGATTCAAGTGGAGAACACAACAATAAAAAAAGTTGAAGGAATAGAAAATAGATTTGGTTGACACAGATACTTATGCTATGACAAAGTGAAGGTGAATAAAGACTTTAACAATCATTGTATCCGAAAGACTCTATTGAAAGTGTGGCTACAAATAAAACACAAATTTTATAGAGGACTTCTGTTGTGGACCTCACCCCAAGAAGCATTTAATATTGCTCCAACAAAACAGGGAAAATTATTGACGTATCAAGAGCTACTAAAAAAGGATGGTACAAAGTTAAGAATGAGTACAGAAGAGGAATTAAAAGAGCAAGGCCATGAATTTAACTGGTTCCCATGGAGACAATTAAAAGAGAGATTTAAAATGGATCAAAACTTATACGAGTTTGAAAGAATTGAAAATGAACAGGATGTATTGATGAAAGGGGACCAGAAAAAGTGCATTTCCAGATTTTATAAAATATTGTTACAAAGAGAGATGGAACCAGAAATTGTTAAAAATAACATGGTTAGATGGGCTCAAAATATAGGGCATCCAATTGAGTTGGATACATGGGTGAGGGCATGGAAGACAGACATAAAATTTACATCAAGTTTGAATTTAAGAGAAAATTTCTATAAAATGATATATAGATGGTACATGACACCTGTAAAACTGAAAAAAATAACAAGAAATGGAAATGAAAAATGTTGGAAATGTGATGAGAAAGAGGGATCTTTTTTTCATATGTCGTGGACCTGTAAAATAGCAAAAAAGTTTTGGAAAGAAATACATGATGAAATTCAAAGACTGTATGGTTTTAACTTTGAAATGAAGCCAGAACTCTATTTGTTGAATATGTTAGGGTAACAAAGAGAAATAAGAGCTCATCAAAAGACATTGTTATATATAATAACAGCAGGAAGATTGACTTAGGCTCAACATTGGAAAGAAAGAAAATATATTGATATAAGAGAATGGAAATTCAAAGTCCTGGATATGGTAGCTACAGGAAAGCTAACTTTTTCACTCAAAAGTAAGCCAATCCAGGGCTTTCAAAGAGAATGGTGAGAAGTATTGAACTGGATAAAAGAATAAAATAGGGGGAAAGAAAGAAAGGCTGTAAGAAAGGAGGAAGATAAAATGAGGTGACAAAAGATAAAATGTAAATAGTTAAATATAAGCTAAAAGTAATAGTTTACGATTGTTGTAAAAAAGAGATAATGTATGAAACGGAATGTTTATATGGAATGGAATGCTAAACTCAGATTCAACTGGGGAAATTGATGTTTGGAAGCCGGGGGAGTTTATTGTTATTCACTTAAAATTTTAATAAAAATTATTTTTTTAAAAAAAACAATAGTTACAATAATTTGTTCTTGCTGTTGAGGGATTTCAAAGATATTTTCAATCCAGTGTTAGACAGAAGCATACATACATTCATGTAGATTGAACTCTATGGTGAGATCTCCATTTGTTACTTACATGGCAAGTTTGCATTGGTAGATGCTAGGTATTCGGCATCTAAAGAATAGAGATTAAACTTTTGTTTCATCTATGAATTATAACTGTTTTTGTTTAGATTTCTGTTTTGTTTTGTTTGGTTACAATTGAGAGCCCAACTGCATTGACTGAAAAGTCCCAGACTTTGTTCTTGTTCTTTCTGATTTTATACTGGGCTAAAGTAAACTGACTCAGGAAGCTGACATAAAAAGTCTCTGATCATACCAGGAGGTAACAGAAAATATTCCACAGTAAACAAAACATGTGTGGATCTCCAAAATAAAATTGGAAAGAACATGAACAAAATCTGGGACTTTCTGAACATTTTAGTAAGTCTAGATGCAACCTAGTCATCAACAAAAGTTAGAATAAAGGTTGAATAGCCATCTTTGTTTCTGATGTATAAGCTTGGTCTGCTTTGCTTTGCTTAAAACCGTGCTGCTTCTATATTTTGTCTAGTTTCTTATTCTAGGCCCTAGCAGTCTGTTTAAGTCCATCCAATCCCTTTTTGAGCTTGCAAACAAGATGTGGTTCTTTCTGGTTTACATAGACTTGCCTGGGCATGTGCATAGCTGTTGTTATTCATCCACTCAGAAATACAGTTTTCATATCAAGAAGTCTAGTATTCATTTGTTTGTAGAATCATAGGGCATTTCCGCACTAGCCTGTTATAGTGCGATGATGAGGCCGGACCGCCCCTCCCGAAACCACAAACACCAGGATTCCAGAGGATGTTGAAAGTGGAATCATCGCGCTATAACAGGCTAGTGCGGAAATGGCCATAGAATCGTAGAGTTGGAAGAGACCCCAGGGTCCATCCAGTCCAATCCCCTGCCATGCAGAAACCCTCATCAAAGCATTCCCAACAGATGGCCATCCAGCCTCTGCTTAAAAACCTCCAAAGAAGGAGACTCCATCACACTCCAAGGCAGCATATTCCACTGCCAAACAGCTCTGACTGCCAGGAAGTTCTTCCTGAGGTTCAGGTGGAATCTCCTTTCCTGCAGCTTGAATCCATTGCTCCTTGTCCTGGTCTCTGGAGCAGCGGAAAACAACTCCACTCCCTCTTTTACATGTCATCCATTCAAATATTTAAACAGGGCTATCATGGCCCTCTTAACCTTCTCTTCTGCAAACTAAACATACTCAGTTACCTAACCCACTCCTCATAAGGCATGGCTTCCAGACCCTTCACCATTTTGATCACCCTCCTCTGGACATGCTCCAGCTTGTCAATATCCTTCTTGAATTGAGGTGCCCAGAACTGGACACAGTGTTCCAAATGAGGTCTAACCAAAGCAGAATAGATTGGTAGCATTAAGTCCCTTGATCTAGACATTATACTCCTATTGATGCAAACAAGAATCACATTGTCTTTCTTGGCTGCCACATCACGCTGCTGACTCATGTTCAGCTTGTGATCTACCAAGACTCCTAGATCCCTTTCACACGTACTGTTATCCAGCCACATGTCCCCCATCCTATATTTGTGCATTCCATTTTTTTCTGCTTAAGTGCAGGACCTTACATTTCTCCCTGTTGAAATTCATTTTGTTAGCTTTGGCCCAGGTCTCCAATCTGTCAAGGTCATTTTGAATTTTGGCCCTGTCCTCTGGCATATTAGCAACCCCTCCCAATTTGATGTCATCTGCAAATTTGATCAGTATGCCCTCTACTCCTTCATCCAAGTTATTGATGAAGATGTTGAATAGCACTGGGCCCAGGACAGAACCCTGTGGCACCCAACTAGTCACTTCTCTCCAGGATGAAAAGCACCCATTGGCAGGCACTCTTTGGATTCATTTAATCAACTAATTACAAATCCAATTTGTACTGAGACTATATAGCCTGAATCCATAATCTAGGAATCTGATTTCTGGTTGTGTTCATCAATTCTTAGTACCTTTTACTTTAAAAGCAATTGTTTCATCTTGTTTGTATTTTTGAGATCTGTCAATACGATCGTCTGAGCCATGCTGATTGCATTCCCTCTTTCTTGTAAATTGAGCATGTGGAAAGCTACCATTGGCTAAAATCTTTTTGGGGACAGTGCAGACTCTGGCAAAATGATTGTATTACAGATAAAGCAATGGAGTTCTGATTGGTTCTTGGGTGGAGGTTTTTCCCTGTCCTTCTCACTCACCATGTAATTTGATCAGTTTGACTGTTGTTTAGTGGTTGGAGCATTGGACTATGATCCTGGAAACCAGAGTTTGGTTCTGCATTCGACCATGGAAACCCACCAGGTGATCTTAGGTGAGTCACTCACTCCCAGCTTCAGAAAACCCTGTGATAGGTTCACGTTTGGGTTACCATAAGCTTGAAATAACTTGAGGCCACACAACAACAAAGAGAGAGGCTGAAGCTTGTACAGTTAAGTGGCTGAACCCTGTTCAGTGGATTCTCTTCTCCATTTTGAAATTAGCTCAGTCAAATTTGGTGTCAATGTCAGGCGGCAGCTAAGCAGACACAGAGGCAGGAGCTGAGTTTATGGTTTTAGTAATAAAAAAAATTAAGAGGTTACGTCACCAAAACAAACATCCAAGTCCCAGGAGCAGCAAACCCAAACAGCAAGGTTTAGCCTGGAACAGAAAGCCCATGCCACCAGACCCAGATTCCCGGTTGATAGACGGTTGTTGCCCCATGCCCAACTCCAACAGCGTCTGTCTTAAATACACAGTCTTTAGCCCAGCTGGGGCTGATCAAATGTCCGTTGGCCCATCTCACAGCTGGAGCCCCTCAAGACTTCAGGGCCGATTCATCAGACGCTTCTCTCGCAGCCGCTGAGACCTCCGAACCACCCCCTTTTCCAGCCACCTCTGGAGGAACGTGGGAGGAGGGTCTGCTGCAAACTCCGGGCTGGAGTCAGAAACACCAGCCTCTGTCGAGTCAGAAGCACTAGCCTCTGCCTCTGGAGCAGAAACATCTGCTGCAGGTACTGGCTTGGGATCCGTGCCTGGGACAGCTGTGGGGTCGCCGGCAGACTCCTCCCTAGACTCTGAAGGAGCCCCCTCTCCCAAAGGCCCCTCCAAGGGATCCTCCCCTGGCTGGGAGTCCAAGTCTAAATCGGAGTCCAAGTCTGAATCGGCAGCACACTCAGCCTGGCTCATGACATTTGCGTGACTATATTCCATTCAGCACAAACACAAAGGAACTGAACAGCTCTCCTAAAGTCCCAATAAGGAATCTAACTTTCTCTTCATCACTAAAATTAAATCTGTTTAATCTTAAATGATCAGACTGTGAGCAGAGTAGTTATATAGGCCACACAATCCCTTTTTCAATTCAGTTTCAGTTTCACCAGTTCTCTAATTCAAATTGACTAACTTTAGCACACAGGTAGCCAAATGAACTTTTTAAAAATTATCCAATATTTTTCTGGGTGCTACACTCTGCCATAAAAATCAGTTGTGCTCCAAAGTATCATGGATTATATCCTTTGTTGTAGAAGTCTTTCTCTCCCAAGCAATAGCATTTTTCCTTCTCTTGAATTGTTTGTTTCAATGAAACTTTAGTCCTATCTCTCTATTGCTGGTACATATTACTAGTTAGCCGTCCCCTCCCGAAACTGCAAACCCCAGGATTCCATAGGATGTTGAAAGTGGAATCATAGCGCTATAACAACCTAGTGCAGAAATGGCCAAAGTCATAACTTGTCTAGAAAATGTTCCTCTGAAAAAAAAATGCAAGCTACTAAATGGTTTACTATGAAGTTTGCCAGAATGTGAAAGAGAAAAGAAGAGAAAAGCGTTATGAGATGAATGGCATTCTACTTAGTGTGTCCTTTGGCTTCTGAAACTCAAAGAGAAGACAACAGACTGCAGTGAAATTGAGTGAAAAGACAGGAAAAGAAACCAAGCTACTGAGCGAATGAGAAAAATTGTTACCAGTCTTCCTTTCATGCTCTGTCAAGGGGAAAGTGAAGACGTTCTGCTTCTGAAATGAGCTATTCGGAGATGTGCAGTGCCGTTCTCCTGAGGCTGTAGAAGTGCAAGGAGACTCTAAGACACACACAGAGAAGTCTCACGACACTGTTTCTCATCCCTCAGTTCAGTATTGCTAAAGGGAGAGGAGCCTTAGACAATGATCACTGACCTCTCCACCTTATTACCCGTAACAGCACTTCCCATCTCCTTTTTAGTCTGAATAAACTGGGCAGAATGAAAGATGAGGTTGCTGCAGTTGGCAGATGCTGACTGACAGAGCAAAGGTCATGCTACTCAATGTTTAAGGAATCTTACAATATTGTAATAATAGTTTTATAACCTCCCTGGTACACAGTAACATAATTACAGCAATCACAGCAATTCGAACATTTGAAAGGAGCAAAATTGAGCCCCCCCAAAAGAAAACAGGCATCTTGTTATTGTACAGTATCTGCAGCCCCTCCCCTTTTGTAAGTTTTTTTCTTATTTAAACTTTTGTCAAAAGTAATATAACTTTACAAAATTTAACAGAAAAAAATTAAAGTTTACAAGCTGACAGCACTCCTTAGTAAAATATATTATGCTGTAGAAGAAGACAAGATGCCAGATTCTTTGAGAAACAATTTTTTTACAGTGATTCATAAAGAAGGTACGTATGAGACATTAACAGTCAATTATAAACCTGTCTCATTACTAAATAACAACTGTAAGATATTTATTTCTATTCTGGGTAACAGAATATCAGAATATTGCTCAGAATATCCATGAGAATCAGAGTAGATTTTTGCCAAAAAGGTAATTAAGCGGTAATGTAAAGACTGTTCTGAACATTATCAAGTATTTAAAATATCATAATGATTAAAAAAGCTGCTTTGATTTTCCTAAATGAAAATTTTTCATAATATTTCTTGGACTTTCTTATTTCATGTATTAGAGAGAATGGACTTTGGTGAAAATTTTATTCAGGCAATAGAAACAATATATTCTATTCAAAAATCCCAGATTTTGGCAAATGGCAGCAATTGAGATACAAAAGAGAATCAGACAAGGTTGTCTCTGCTCACCTTTGCTGTTTATTTTGGTGTTAGAGACTTTATAAGCTGAGATATTATATGGATCATCTTGTGATAATAAGACAAAATCCACTGGACTCAATTAAGTTTGATCCATGATATGACACAGCGGCTGACAAAACTGGTCAAGCCCATCAACCATTACCTCTCTTTTTTTTTTTGTCCTGAACTAGTAACACAGAAAAGCAAATACAATGTAATAGGCATCACTGAAAGCTGGTAGGATGAGTCTCACAATTAGAATGTAGCAATAGGGGATTATAACCTATTTCAGAGTAACAGACCAAACGGGAAAGGAGGAGGAGTAGCACTGTATGTCTAGGACATTTACACCTGTGAAGAGATCCATGATTTAATTCCTAGAAAGCAGGTTGAGAGCATCTGGGTAAAAATTAGGAGGGAGAGAAACAACAGTGATGCCATTGTGATGTCTTCAACAGACCCCCAAATCAGACTGAGACTTGGGTCATGCCTTCCTGGAACAGAGGACCAAACATTCAAAAGGAGAGATATAGTAGTAATGGAAGATTTCAGCAATCCTGATATTTGTTGGAAGTCAAACTCTGCCAAGAGCATCAGGTCAAACTAATTCCTCGCTTGCCTTACAGACAATTTCATTGTCCAGAAGATGGAAGAGACAACAAGGTGAAGAGCTATTTTAGATCTTATCCTAATCAACAATGATGACCTGCTTAATGAGGTGGAAGTGACAGAATACTTAGGTGGAAGTGACCACGTTCACCTGGAGTTTATTATACAGCAAAATGGGGTAACCAAGAGTAGTCAGTCATGCATTCTAGATTTTAAAGCCATTTCCACACTATACTGTTACAGTGCTGATATTCCACTTTCAACATCCAATGGAATCCTGGGCTTTGCAGTTTAGGGAGGGGCATTTAGCTCTCAGCCAGAGAGCTCTTTGGCCTCAGGAAACTACAAACCCCAGAATTCCACAGGATGTTGAAAGTGGAATTATGGCGCTATAACAGTGTAGGGCAGAAATAGCCTAAGAAAGCTGATTTCAGTAAACTTAAAGAATACTTACTTGAACCTGTGCAGCGAATGATGGTGTGGAGGAGGGTAAGCTTTTGTCTTCATAGAGCGAGACAAGGGTGTAAAATTTTATTGGCACCAAGTGTCAAATCAAGGCATGTGATGGGGCAACAAGTTGTTAAGGAGTTTGCCCCCTACACATGTCAGTTTGTTCTTGGCTTCAAAGAGGAGCAAGCGGCTTTACTTCTCCCTCAGGCACCAGCTGTAAAGTCTCTGCTTCAGCTTGTCTTTAGATGGTGGAGGCAAAGGCAAGATATATTTTATATATCCTTACCTCCTTCCTTCACTGTCTTCCATCTTCTTCTGTGCACCCATCTTCTGGATAAAGGCAGCATATTCTAGATTCATAGAGCTGCAAGGGAACACAAGGGCCACCCAACCCAACACCATGCCCTGAAGGAATACACACTCAGCACACTCTCAACAGATGGCCATCCAGTCTCTGTTTAAAACCTCCAAAGAAGGAGACTCCATCACATACCGAGACAGTGTATTCCACTGTCAAACTGCTCTTACTGTTAAAAATATGCCTCTTAGATCTTAATAATTCATACCAGTGAGGTCCTAAATAAAGAGGCTGAGTCAGAGATTCAAGATTTTATTGACAATTCTGCAGAATTGGGTGCCACACCCTTTATCAGAGAATGGCACATGGAGCAATTTGAACATCCTATACTTACACCCTAGTTCCCGGCCACAAGTTTACTGCCCCTCTCGCCGATTGGTTGTTGATTATCGGGGTGCACATTCTTCCCGGTCCGCCTATCTAAAAAGCCCCTTCCCCGCTTTTTTGATTCATTACAAGCATTTAGTTGCCATATTTGGAAATCCCCTTCCTTTTAGCATTACATATTCTGTTTATGAGTTCTATGAGTTCTCCTATCTCCCCATCCCATCTCCTGACCATGCATTCCTTAATATTTGTTCTGTACAAAAAGGGGAACCCTGTCTGGGTTCGATATATATAATATTTTTGCAGTAAGCTTGAGAATAACAGGAGGCCATTCTTACCCCATGACCTGTGTGTTGCTGAGGCTCGTGGTTTCTCTTGCTAAATGATTACCTTTGCTAAGCTAAGCTAAATAATATTTCACTAACCTTTTACCTTGGCTTTCAGCAGAATCATCTTGTCTTTTCCCTCACATTATCATCAAGAGGTTCGTCCTAATCTTTACATGGAATCTCTTTTCCTGAAGTTTGAAGCCACTGCTCCTTGTCCTACTCTCTGGAGCAGCAGCAAACAAGCTTGCTCCATCTTCCATATGACATCCCTTCAAATATTTAAACATGTCACCTATTAGCATTTTCTTCTCCAGGCTAAACATACCCAGCTCTTTAAACTACTCCTCATAGGTCATGGTTTCCAAGCCTTTTTATCATTTTGGTCTCCCTCCTCTGGACATGTTCCAGCATGTCAATATACTTCTTGAATTGTGGTGCCCAGAAATGGACACCGGATTCCAGGTGGGGTCAGACCAAAGCAGAATAGAGTGGTACTGTTACTCCCTTTGACCTAGATACTGTTCTTCTGCATCAGTTTGAAAGCTAACTCCACAAGTACAATGTTCCCATGAAGGAACCCCTAAGCACACACATCTGTAGCTGCAAACCTCCAGTCCCAAAGTCCTAAAATCCCTTTTCTTTATCTTTTATCAGCCCCTGAAGAAGGCCATTAAATAATGGTAGGCTGAAACACATTGGGCTAATTGAAAGAATAAATTCATCTTTTTCAACACCCTGAGACTTTGCCCTTTCCTGTATCCCTTCTATTGAGTGTTACCAGCCCTCATTGCTTTTTGATAGCGCTAGGACCCTGTCATCTGGAAGCACTGTCAGGCACAAAGATCTTTGAAACCTTTGTAATTCTTATTTATTGAGACTTATTTTATAATCCTTAATGTCAACATAATGATGTTCTGGACTTCTGTATGCTTGGTATGTAATGTATATTAGAGGAGATAAAGTATTGTTACATATTGCATGTACGGTAGACGTATTAAGATACGTGAACTTCAAGAAGGAGGCAATAGCATGGAATGTTGGAAGTAAGTAGTGATTCATTGAGTGAGTGGGATTTTTTTTAAAAGGCTTAATGAGCAAGTGAGTGGATAGAGTTAAAGCAGGAACAGTGGTTAGAACAATCAGATTTAGTCAGAATTAAGTAAGTCAGTCTGGGATATAAATGTGTGAGATGTGTTTGAGGAAAGCTAATTAGAATAAGTGTGTAACTAACCGTAATAATAAGCTAAAACACTCTATTGCAGCCACAGGCATCTGAACAACAAATAATTGGGAACAATTTCATTATCTTCTTCTGTTAAATAAATTATTTGATTTATTCATACACATTTTTTAAGTGCACTACATTAAGGTTATTAATAAAGTCAAGCACATCAGTGTCTGTGGTGGCCACGGATGCACAGTTGCTATTTTTGGTGACTAGGTGGGTGGTGGAAAGAAAGTCACCCAAAAAGAGTCACAAAGGTGATTGGTATAACGGGTGACAGCAACAGTTTAAGCTGGGTGTCCATAGCAGCTTACATAACAGAAGAGGGTTATCACAAGTGGTGCCGATGGTGGGACAAGTAGTGAGACATCTGGTGCTATAGTAGTGTGATTCAACTGTGTATTTAAACAGAAGGTGCACTTTAAACAAAAGTACTGTATGTTTCAAATAGAAATGCATAAGGAAATATGGCAGAAATCTGGGGTTTAAAGAAAGAGGCACTGATTCAGAGGTGGAAGGTGTTGAACCTGAAATATGAAGGAAAAACTGCACAGGCATTAAAAGTAATCATGATTACCCATCAGATTCCAGACCCTGATGAGACACAGATAGGTAAACATCCAGAAACCTCAACCAGTGATCCAGTTCAGTTAGAGAGTTTGTGGGAACAAAATAAGATTAAAATCTTGAAATTAGAGGAAAAGGAAAAGAATTTTCAGGCTAAAGAAAATGAGTAAAATAGAAATATGAAGCTGAAAGAATGAAATTTAAGTTAGAAGAAAGAGAAAAACAGAGACAATAAATGGAGAGAGAATAAATGCAGTGGGAGTCGAAAAGTTGAAAAAATGAAGATGAAGGCCATTTCTACCCAATACTATTATATTGCTATTATTCCTCTTTCAACATCCTATGGAATCGTGGGGTTTGCAGTTTAGGGAGAGGGGCATTTAGAATTCTCAGCCAGAGAGCTCTTTGGCCGCAGGAAACTAAAAACTCCAGAATTCCACAGGATGTTCAAAGTGAAGTAATAGCACTTAACAGTGTAGTACAGAAACAGCTAGAGATGAAAACAGAAAGTGAGCAAAGCAAAGCAGATAGGGAAAAGCTGGAAGAGAGGGGAAAGTTTAAAGCAAGAGAGTCTCACACATCGCGTAAGTTTTGTGGCTTATGAACATGGTGGTGCGTGAGAAAGACTCATGTCAACTTTTGAAAAGGCTGCTCAAATCTGGAAAATACCCAGTAGTAAAATATACAGTTGGCTCTCCATATCTGCAGAGTCTGTATCCACAGATTCAACCAACCACAGCTTGAAAATATTCTAACAACAACAGGACTTGAGCATCCACAAATTTTGGTATCCATGTGGGGGGAGTCCCGGAACCAAACTCTAGTGGATCCTGAGGGCCCACTATACGGATATACCTCAGCCTACCTCCTGCTAACTTACAAGGAAGCAACTGGGATAGTTATGCTGTCTCTGCCAGCCATGAGAGACTGGGGTGTAGCTTCTTTTTGGAGATGCTTACTGCCCTTCCATGGTTTAGGGGTTGGACCAAATCCTGCTTACTCACGAGGAAGCCACCAGGATAGGTGTGCTGCACTCCCTTAAAGTTTAATCACTTAAAGACAGGTTTAAAGTCTGGCTGAAGCATCAGGGAAGCAAGGTGGAAAAGGGAGTCACAGGATGGGGCTTTTGGCAGGCAGGAGAGAGAGAGGAGGATTGAATATTGACTTCGATGAGAAGGGGTTTAAAGTCTGGCTAAAGCATGTCTGAGGCAAGGTGGGAAAGGAACTGACAGGATGGGGCTTTGATTTTCTGGTTACTGAAACTTAACCCCCTACACGCACACCACCACCATCACTTCCTTTTTTCCTGTTAAAGTTGGCTCCCAGACTTGACTTGAATTACCATGCAAGGACTTGAGATTCGATGTGAAACTTGACGGTAGGGAGTTGAGACTTGGCTTGAGATTTGGAGTAAAAGATTTAAATACATTACTGGTCTCTAGTAACAACTTTTCAGTTAAAGAAGTAATGCCCAGGAACACATTTTCTTTATTAACTGAGGTATACCTGTATTCATTTAAGGGACTGTTTTATCTCAGAACAGGCTTTAACTTATGACCTGCTTAAGAAGGCTGTGTTTAAGAGATTCAGGCCATTTCCACATTACACTGTTATAGTGCTATTATTCCACTTTCAACCTCCTCTGGAATTCTGGGGCTTGTAGTTTCCTGAGGCCAAAGAGCTCTCTGGCTGAGGATTCTAAAGACCCCTTCTCAAACTGCAAACCCCAGGATTCCATAGGATGTTGAAAGTGGAATAATAGCACTATAACAGTGTAGTGCGGAAATGGCTTCAGACTAGGCACTTACAGCACTGTCAGTGTGAGTGCGGTGTGGCAGAAAAAGTTTTTCTACATGGACGGCAGGAATGAGGTGACCTTGAGTGCAACTGCAAGAATGTTTTGGCTAGCCTCCGAAGGTCTTGCTTCATCAACATGAGAAGGTTGCCTGCAGTAAATGTGATAAGATCACCTCATAGGGTCTGGGTTGATGTTAAGCCCTTAAAAAGGCTGGGTATGACACTGTATTTTACCATTCAGGTCAACCCCTGATGGCCATGCCACTCTGCTGACTGATTTATGGACTGCATCTAGACATGCTGCTGGTTTGTATGCTGACTGCCAGAAGTCCTAACTTCAACCTCAATGTGCTTAACTAAATAAATAGCCCTGAGCTTATCTTTATGAGTCTCCAGAACTATTTTTGGCTTGCCTGGAGTCTCTTGGTTGCAGCTGGATGTTGCTGCCCTGTCAACACTCTGCACATGCTCCGATGAGCTGCCCCGTGCTACCCTGACAACCACACCTCTCCACTGCTCGTTTTTGTTCGAATGGTCAGATAGGTATGGCCTACTGGTGATACCTCTGGGCTGTCTGCTTCCGTAGGGCACATGTGCCACCCCAATGAGTGAAGAGGCCCATGCATTTGTATAAAACTCCAGCTGCTTCTTTGTTTGCCTAATCACTGAAGAAAAAGCCAACCATTCAGTATCTGAGTGTTCCTAATGCATAAAGGAGGTAGCAAGAATGTTCGGGATAACATAAGCTTAAATAGGACTATTGATAATGCTGCCTAGAGAGAGACCCTCTTGTAAGCAGAAGCTCATCAGTTTTGCCAGGTGTTGCTTCCTAAAATGCAGGAGGGATGGGATTGTCCATGAAAACTTGCGCAGAACCCAGAGATTTTCCTAGACATATAAACCCTTTCCTGGACCAGCCCAAGACATTTTGCTTCCCGAGGCAAAACATCACAGGCACAGTATCCAAAGCTGACCAAGTTGTTTGCACACTTGAGACAGAAAATCCCACCGTATTATATGCCAGGTGAAAAGAACATGAAAATACCTTCTGATACACGGTTAAGTTATGTGGAAATGTAAGTTAGTACAAATTCTGATTGCATTAAAATGAAGACACACAGAAACAGATGAATGAAAAATGCTTGCAGTTAAGCCTAAGGAGGTAGAAGTTAGTATCCTGATTGTATTAAAGAGAAGGTGCACAAAGACAGAAAAGATAGGCAGTATGAACCTGTCATCTGAAAGCTGCCTCAGGCATTAAGACCTTTTAAACCTTTATAATGTTTATTTATGGAGACTTATTTTATAATCCTTAATGTCAACATGCCTTCAGTTAGTTTTTTTTTTCTCAGTTTACTCTAATCCTTCTCATTCCACACCCTGGATTCAAGATGGAGGGTGTAGTGCTGGTAACAGTTCATGTGTATTCAACAATTTTGTCATTTGCTGCCTTTTTTTTCCCTTGAAATGACTGTCGCAAGATAAATACTCCCCTTGGTTTTTGAAAGAAAGAGACAAAGGAAAGAATTGTTCTAGTCATTCCGCCCAGCAGTCACCTCTCTCACATCGGCCGTTTTCCTCATCCCCTCCCTCATTTTCTCATCCCTTCCAGGCTGTTGCCAAAGCATTGTGCAAAATGAAGTGAGATGAGGCTCCTTCCTCCCAAAATATGGCCCAGTCTCCTATTCTTGGCTGATCACTGTGAAAGTTCAAGTTCCTCACTCTGCCCTGTGCTTGCTGCTAGTCCCTGTGGGGGAAAGGGAGCAGAAGCCACTGCAGAGGATTTCCCTCTCCTGCTTCCCCCCCAAAAAAGAACTGGATTTGTCCGCCAGGAATACACACCCTCCAACATTTCACAGGTGAAATGTGGGACACATGGCCAAGTAACATAAGAGTGTGGTTAAGATGGCAAAGATTATTAATAAGGAAGAACGGACAAGCTAGAAAAGGCTGTAGCAGTTTGCTTTTGCCTGAGTCTGCAGGGAAGAGAAAGATTCTAGCCCAGAGCTTTCCAAACTTTTCATGTTGGTGACACACTTTTTAGACATGCATCATTTCGTGACACAATAATTCAGTTTTACTAGCAAACCAGAGGTTAAACTAACCCCTGGTAAGAGATACAGACATTTTCAAACATTGTAATAACAAAATGTATGGGGACACAACATATCTCATGAAAAGCTTTCATATATTTTTTCAAATATTTGATTTATAAATAATAACATACATTTCCAAGATTGTAGGCGACACACCTACACACTTCGGGTGACACACTAATGTGTTGCAGCACACTGTTTGGAAAACCCTAGCTTCTCCTCTCCCCTCTGCTCTGTTAATTGAGCACAAACTATTTTTTCAGTTTGAACTCAGTTTGTACTAATGAGAGTAAGCCAGGGAAAAGGGGAGAAAGGAGAAGGAAGAGAGAGAAACTGGGAGTTTTATTTACCTTCTCTTGTACTTCTATAAATAGAAAAAAAATAATTTTTAGAGAAGACATTTTAAAAGCAACTGAAAAAGTGGGGAACAGAGGACTAATCAGGACTGTCCCTGCCAAATCAGGACAGTAGAAGTGAACACAAATAGCCCAACACCACATCACCGTATCTGCTGTACTATTGGTTTAAGATAATCAACAGTTTGTACATAGCCATAAGCACTGGTCGAAACTGAGCATGTGAGAGAAGAGCTGTGATGGATTAGACCAAGAACCCATCTAGCCCAGCTTCTGTTCACACAACAGCCAACAGGTTCCTTACTGGAAGACATGAAACAGGACATGAATGAAACTGTTGTTGCAGTTGTGTGCTTTCAAGTCTTTTCCAGCTTATGTCAACCCTAAGGGAAACCTATTGCAAGATTTGTTCAAAGGGGGTTTGCCTTTGCCTTCCTCTGAGGCTGAGAAGGTGTCACCCAAAGGATTTCCATGACTGAAGGGAGGGATGAACCCTGGTCTCCAGAATCATAGGCCATTTCCACATTAGCCTGTTATAGTGCTATGATTCCACTTTCAACATCCTATGGAATCCTGGGGTTTGCAGTTTAGGGAGGGACTGACACAGCAAACCTCAGGATTCCATAGGATGTTGAAAGTGGAATCGTAGCACTATAACTGGCTAGTGTGGAAATGGCCATAGTCCAACACTCATACCATGCTGGCTCTCATGAATGAAACTACATGAAACTACATATTCCCATGTGTTCCCAAGCAATGACACATGTGTGCACGCGCGCGCGCGCGCACACACACACACACACACACACATCCCTCTGGTATTGGATGTGTATATATTCCCCAGGACTGGTAGCCATTGATAGCCTTATCTTTCAAGAATTTTTCAAGTACTCTCCTACAGGAGGCTAGACGGTCTCCCTCTCTATTCTATTTCCACTGGTAGACAAATGTCCTTTTAATTTAGATAGGCCTTTGACCATTAACTGGTTGTTGGAGAAGGGTCATTTAATGGAGGATACACTCTTTTTTCTCAATATTAATGTTTTAAATGCTTTTAAACTGTTTTAAAGTAATGCTGTTTTTAATAGGAAAGTTTATTTAAAAAAAACCATACGTATTAATAATTGTCTTTCATTTCATTTTGTTTCAGTTTATTCTATTAGCTGCCTTTGGTCCCACTTTGGGAGAAAAAGGGAAAAAATAAACAAACAAGTAATTGTTCCCTAAATTCTACAGTTTAACTGTGTGCTGTGCGTGAAGTCTTTCCTTTTATCTGTCCTGAATCCTCCTCCATCCATTCGGATTCAGTGAGTGACTCACAGTTCTAGTATTGTGAGAAATGGAGAAGAGGTTCTCTCTATCCACTTTTTCCAGGTAATGTATAATTTTATATTGTTGTTGTGTGCCTTCAAGTTGCTTTCAACTTATGGCAACCCTAAGGTGAACCAACACAGGGTTTTCTGGGGCTGAGAGTGTGTGAGGTGCCCAACGTCAGCCAGTGGGTTTCCATGGGTGAGTTGAGAGTCATACCCTGGCCTCCAGGGTCATAGTCCAAAGCTCAGACCATTATACCTTGCTGACCTTTATACATCTCTATAATGTCTCCCCTCATTTACCTAAGCTAAATAAATTTGCCTAAGCTTATAAGGTAGTTAATCCAGTCCTTTGATAATTTTGGTTGTTCTTTTTTGCACATTTCCAACATTACAATATGCTTTTTCAGGTGTAGTGACCAGAACTGTACACAAAATTTCAACAGATTTCTTTAAGAGCAGTATGATACTGGCAGTTTCACTTTTAATTCCAAATGGAAATTTCAACTATCTGCTAAAACCCTTGTATATCTTTCTTGGTCATTTGTTGCTAGCTCAGATCCCATCAACTTTTATGAGAAACTGGAATATTTTTGCCCCAGTCTCTGGACTTTTAAACTTGTTTATACTGTGGTCCCTTTCACACTACACAATTTTAGCACTTTTATAGAACTTCAATTGTTACGGATCCATCCTACGGAACCCTAGGACTTGTAGTTTAGAGAAGGGTATTTACAATTCTCTGCTTGAGAGTGCTAGTGCCCTTCCTTAACTACAGACACTAGGATTCCTTACGATCCAGCCATGACAGTTAAAAAGATAACAAATTGCTTTAATTGTGTAGTGGGAAAGACACCATTCATCCAGCTGGGAAAGATCCTTTTGCATCTTTTTACAATCTGTTTTTGTTCTAATCTCCCTAAATAGGAGTCATCATGAAATGTGGCCACTTCACTACTCATCCCTAACTCCAGCTCATTTATAAATGTTGCAGTTTCCACCACTGTCCGAGGGAGGTACACCTTTCCCATTGTGTGCTGACATAACAAAATCAGATTGCCATGTGGCTGTCAAAAATTTTTTAATTGAGCTTGTTCTGTTTCACACAAGCCATGGAACCAGCCTCTTCAAGCCACCTTACCTTGGACATGCAGCAGGAGCCCCTCTGCAGAGAAAAGAGCCAAGCCAAGCCTGGTCTGACCCCTCTCATAAACACCAGTGCAATGTATGGCTAGCTGTGGGAATGGTAACTCACTTCTGGATTGGGAACCTGGGCCCAGCAATATTACACTGAAACCTGCAGCTCCTGGTGGTAAGGTCTTCCAGAATCCTGCTCCTTCACTTTTCCAGTTGTCTCAACACCACAGTCTGACTGCTGATGCCAATTCCTTGTTTCTCATACCAGGCTTAGTGAAGTCTTCCCAGGTTTCAGCCCTCTCAGGATTTACTAAGGTGCTAAAGGCCTGACCTCTTCAGGTAGGTGCTGGACCCCAAGCTCCACTCTCACAGGCAGGCCAGGTAGCGCATGATTGAGCCCTAGGTGATGCCCATGAGAAGTGGGTTGGCAATGTCCAACCACTGGGGCAGTACTAAGTGCAGACTGGCGGAGTTAAATCACTGCCCTGACAGAGTTGCTCTGGGTTCACTCATAGCAAGTCAAATGTCCTCCTCAGGCTCAGCCTGTTCTCCCCTGGGATAAGGTGACCTGATGGGTTATACTCTAAATGCCCATTGGGAGACTGGCCTACTTCTAGCTAGGTCTGGACTCTTTTAAAGAATGGACCTTTGCTAGAACTCCTATGGCTGTCTCTTCTAACCTTCCTTCTCATTCTTCTCCTCCTGAAGCATCTGTATCTCCCTGACCTCTTCTCTTGAGCAGCCACATCTGAGGCCCTGAGGGGTGGCTAGGCAACCAGCCACTTGGCTGCTCCACTACAGGCATCATTGCCGCTAAAGGGTCCAGAGCCGCTGTGGTGAACTGCAATAACCTGCTACAATGAACAAGTTTAAAAGCACTGGCCCCAATACAGATACCTGAGGGACTCCACTGCTCACTTTCTTCTATTGTGAGAACCAACCATTTATTCATGTCCTCTGCTTCCTATTCTTTCACCAGCTTCCTGAAATTTCTCCTTATCGTCCAGTTGCATGGCTGGAGATGCAAGAGGTTGACTGCTTTAGAGGCAGTTATTCCTACTCTATTTATTTCCTCTCCTGCATGTTTTGGCTCTGGGATTTTACCTGCACCTGGATGCAGCCCTTTCCCCTTTGTCTGTTCCTTGTCTTGTAACTCACTGCTATGTACAGCCTTATCTTGTAACTCTGTTACTGCAGTATTTGCTAGCTGCTTTTTGGTAAATCTTTTAACTAGGAGCTTTTCTCCTGAGTGGTAGCTTTGTGATGGTAATAAAGATGCAGGCTAGACACTTTCAAATGTATTAAAATGAACTGATCATTTTTAAAAAATGGCTCCAATTTATAAATTCCTAGGGTCCCTTTAGCATCCACAGGATAGTATCTGACAGCTGTCTTCATTTCACAGTCTTCATGCTACAGCAGAGACAAGTACACACTCCTCCTCCTCCTTCTTATTGACATAGGCCCTTTCCACACGGGGCACGTGAAGTGGTTCATGCTGTTTCTTACCATGTCTTATTGGATCCAAATAACGCGGGTTTTCCCTCATTTGCTTCCACACAGCTCCTCCGTATGTTTCCTTTTGATTCAGAGGAGTGTGAGTTCATGCGTCTGCACTACTTTGGCAGTGACCACTCCCACTACTCCCCTCACCCCACCCCAGTGGCTGTGATTGGCCTTTTTTTTTCTCTTTTGGATTGGTACATTTATATGTACCTATGTAGGTACATATTTGCCACTGTATAAGAGGCACTCCGCTCCCCCATTGCCTTCTGAAAATGGAGTGCGAATATGGTAATTCCCCCCACCCAGGCAGATCACCTGGCAGAGCAAAGTTGGAAGAACGATCTCGCGCTCCCCACTCATCTCCGCCCTGCCGTCAAGATGATCCTGCCCCAGAGAGGAATGGGGGGAAGGAGCTTCCTACACACACACACACATACGCTCCATCCCTCCCTCCCCTTCCAACCTCGGCAGGAAAGTTTCCTCGCGAGTGGGAGAGGAATGGGAGGAAGGAGCTTCCTACACACACACACAGCCTCTTCTTTCTGCCTGGGCAGGGAGGTCCCCCCACCCAAGCAGATAAGACAGGAACCGGGAACAGAGTACTAAAATATTTCTTCCTAAATAATATAGTCCGAAAATAGTGTGCTCTTATAGGGCAGTGTGTCTAATGCCAGCAATTACAGTAAAACATTTGCAAAACAGAAAACAGCTCTCTCCTTTTAATATGCCTGTGCTGTTTTCTAAAGTTTGCTGAACAAAAAAAAAAATGGCGCAGGCCTGTCCTTTGGTGGGCAGGGATAGCTGGAGAAAATGAGTACGCCCACAGCCCACCCTCCACTGCCCACCAATTTGCATCAGTGCGAGTGAGTGTATCTGCACCACTGTGAAAGTCCAAATCTGCTCAATCTTAAAAATTGTTTTGGATTTTTCCTGGTTTTCAAATAGCGTGTTTTCCCACCACATGGGTTTATGTGTGGAACGATGGTAAATAAAGCGAATCTGGTTTGCTCTCACGTGCAGAACAGCTCCATGCCAAAACACATTGACCCACGTTAATAACCCCGTGCAGAAAGGGCCTTAGTATCAGAAGTACTCAGGTTCACAAGGTTTTAGTTCCCTTTCTCTACTTTTTTCTAATGTCTCTCAACCACTGCTCTTTTCTCTTGCTCTACTCCTTTTCTCCATCCTCATGGCTGAGCTTTCAACCTATTCTTCTACTCATTCACCTCCCCCACCTTGCAGGCAGAAATACTGTTTCTCCCCATCTCTTCTCCCTCAAAGCTATGTGAAGTGTTTAAATGCTCTGCCCAGGGAAGCACTACTTCACACAGTCAAGAAGTGCTCTGAAGAAATCCACAGAAGACCAGGGAAACCTTCTGCCTAATTATTGTTGCTCACACTACATAATCAGCTTTTAACTGATGAAAATTAATTAATCTATTTTAAAAGCAAAATGACCTCTAGGGACAGACCTATAGGGTCCCCTTGTAAGCTAACTCTCTGGTCTACCTTTCTACACTTGAGTAGGTACAAAGCTGTAATAGAAACTCAATTAGAAAAGAAACACATACACGCATACCATTTTTGATCAAAAGGGTCAACTCCTCCCCCCCCGCTACCCAATCTGAGAGGAGTTAGACAAGTTTACTGGTTTGACACAAACTTTATATAATCTTCACAAAGAAGACTCTAGAACATTCCACAATCAAGCTGCTAAGCATGTCCGAAACCTACATAACAAGAGTTACTACTCATTTACTAACTGATTCTTAGGCTTTGTTATTTCATGATCCATCCACAGCTGGTTCAGGTGGGCTTTGTGGTTACCTTTCTAAAAATTATTTAATATTTAAATTAAATTAATTTGAACACAAACATAAACAATCTGATTCACAAATAAGAACTAAAATTAGACTAAAACTAAAACACTAACTGTAACTTGCTAAAGCAAGAAAGAAATCTGAGCCTCCAAGAGAAACATTAATGAAAAAGAAAAAAAAATATATTATTCTACAATCTAGCAAGCATAACCAAAGATTATTACCTCATTACATTTATTCTTGCTTTAAAAGTCCATAAATGGTTTCCAGTCTTTCAAAAAATCTTCAGTTGGCTTATCCTTTAAAGCCCACATTAGTCTGGCAATTCGGGCTAATTCAGCACCCTTAACAATCCATTCTTCCAATCATTTGTACCTAAGTCCATTTCCAGGTTTGAGCAAATAATGTTCTTACTGCTATTATCATATGTCAAAGAATTTATCCATATTTACTATCAAATTCTTTATCCATAATAGCTAGCAAAAATATTTCTGGTGACATTACAAAAACCACCTTTAAATTTTTTTGGATTAACATGTAAATCTTAGACCAATTTCATTTTCATAAAGATCCACCATATATAGATAAAGGAGCCCTCCTTATCCTAACATCCCCAACACTGAATGAAATATTCTTAGACATTTTCAACAGCTTATTTAGGGTTAGATATAATCTATACATCATCTTATTTTATATATTTAGACCACATTTTTCCCATACCATCCATTTGAACACTGTGCCAAAATTTTGGGCCCACTTTATCATAAACTTTTTTACAGGTTCATCTTCTGTTTTTAGTTTCAAAGATATTTGTACACCTTTTTAAATTACATGGTTATTGTCTTTGCACAACTCTAAATAAAAATCATTTTTCCAGCCTTTATGGCTAAATCTCTCTTACCTTGATTAAATCAGTTCTTAAGTTGCATATAACCAAACCAATTGTGTTCTTTGTCTTCCTTAAGAAGCATTTAACTTGATTTAACCTCCCAGCTGTCTTGTAAAAATACAAGAGGTCATCAAAAACAATCATCTCTTTTTTCTTTTTTTTCAAAAAGACTTCCTGCAGTGTGGTGGGAAAAAGTCTCTGAAAGTCTCTACTTGCATTTATACCAAACTCATAAAAGAGTCTTTCTAATACAGTGATTTTTAAATTCAGCATGAGTCAACTTTATCATACCAAAGATAATCATGCTACCCAAATCTTAAATCATGATCTTTAAGTCCCAAGAGTCTCTCATTTCTAAGCAATATCCATTCTTTCAACCATATAAACAGGCCTCATAATACAATTTAATGTTAGGAATTCCCAGGGGGAATTCCCTTTCTTTAGCATCATATAATGTCTTAAATTTTATTGGGTTTCCTTGCCTGCCAAACAAATCTGAAAATTTCTTTCTGATGTTGTACGAAGGGTATTTCGTTTCTTGTAATGGAGATTATTTGGAAGCAAAATAGAGTTCTTGGCAAAACATTTGCTTCTATTACTGTAATTCTTCTCAAAAGGGATGAATTTAACTGTCTCTAGTTTTCTAAAACTCTTAATTTCTTTCCAGGCGTTTTTTGTAATTATTTTGAAACAAAAGAGTATTATTCTTCATAGTTGTGGCTCCCAGATGTTTAATCCTCTTTTTTTCCACCTGTGGTACATGTGGTTATCAACTAATAGTTCAAACAACAGCATGAAATGGGAACAAGCAGCATGAAATGGGAACAGGCACACAAAATAAAGACACCATGGTCCTTCAAAAACAGTAGTCTGAGGCCCACATCCTTAGAATCCATGACAAGTTTCATGTATTGATATTTCACAGTCTTGGAACAATACATATAGAGAGACACATTCCCTTCTATAGTCTGTAGATAGATTCTATAGGTTTTCTTCCATTCCTTTCCTTCTTTTTTCACTACCAAAGACTTCAAGGCAACTTACATAAAAATTAAAATTGCAATTATGAGTAAAGCCAAAATAAGATGAATAGCAGTTATCAGCAAAAAAATATTATGTAACAGAAAAAAAATCAATATATGAAACCAATTTTTAAAACACAATTTGTGATTGATTGGAATAACTTGAATGTGGCACCTGAATTTTAAGGTTCCCTAAGTAGGGAATTCTGGTCACAGTATCACAATAGAATATCTTCTGCATTACCCCTGAAGAGCTAGAGTTCCAGAGACAGGACATATGACTGGACCTTACAGAAAAAAATCTGTTTTGAAAGTAAAAGAATAGTTGAACAAAGATAAATCTATTTGATAAACTTCCTTGACCTTCTGTATTTGGTCAAAACTCAGTTCCCTGAGGTAATTCAAGGTGGTATGCTTGCTGGTCCGTTCCTCTGAACTATACATTTTACTATTTGGATAATGGAGACTTTCTGGAGCATCAATTGTCCTGAGAACATGGTCAACATCTTGAACCAATGTCTCAAACTTCCCCAGAATGTCATAATGGATGTTGCAGGGATCACAGAGCAAAAACATAGGCTTCCAGTGTACATCCATATCTCTTTGATTCCTTGTAACCACATAGTTTACAAACTCTTGGAATGTCACTTTCTTTGTTGAATTTTGGTTCTTCCTGGAGAACTCTTTGATCTTATCTGCCACTGTGATGCTGTAGTAGGGCTCAGAGTGCAAGAACTTGTCTCTGTAAGCAGATACCAATCTTTCTAGGGGATGCCTGGTGAACATCACTTTAGTATAGGTGTTGAGAAATTTTCTTTGTTGTTTGGGAGGGTATGAACTCAACCTCTTGAGAAGATTTGTTGTGTGGATTGTCCCATGATTTACTTCAGATGTATCCCTGCTTATGTTGAGTGTGAAGAGCAGTAGGATTTTCTTCCAATTGGAGCAGCCAACTTTTGGCACTTCACAGTAAATAAATTTGTGACTCTCAACCACAAAGAGCTGCCGAGCGACCTTGTGTTCCAGTTGCCATTCTGAACTTGACAAAGTCTTCTTCAGACATGTGGTATTCAAGGTGTTTCTGCGGTCACGTTGTATTTTTAGCCAATCTTCTTCAAGATCTGGGAATAAAATGATGACCTTAGAAGAATGACAACGTGTTCTTTGGGCCAGAGGGAGGGCACCAGTTGAAAATTAACAACATGGGCTTATAGGGTTTTTTAAATTCAGTAACTTTTGGATTTATTTTCAACATTTTTATCCTCTTTGGTATAGGAAAATTAATGGCAGCAAACCATGTAATAGAAAATTAAAACACTAAAATTAAAATTAAATACTAACTTAAAACACTAAAATTAAAAACATGATCCACAAAATTAAACATAAGAAAAGATCAAGGCTGTAATAAACCCATAGAATGTGCAGTAGTCTTATCCCAGGAACATAAACTGGTTTTATAATTAAACCAAGATTCTAGAGAAGTCATAGTGTGCAAACAATGTCACAGCAACCAAAATAGTGCACAATCGTTAATAGTACATTGAATACTATAAATGCTGCCAGAATTACCGGTATCTGTCTTTCCCAAATCTTTCTAGTACTTTTAAGCCTATTTTTATGTAGTATTTAAAATGTGTATTTTACTGGGATGTCTCTGTAAACTATGCGATAGAGTCACTTGCCAAAAAAGTGATCCAGCTAGCTTTTGGATAAAAGCAGTATTTGGCTTCCCTTTCCTAAACTGATTCAGATTGCCTCTCACTTTTCTCTTGTGATAATCAAAGATGAGACAGTTGACTATTTGCAAGCTTTTAGAGAACAAACATTACAGAGGAAAATAACAGGTGGATATATTTCAGGAATAACCAAAGAACACTTTTTCATACAGTTAGCCCTCCACATTTGCAGGTTTCACTTTTGTGGATTTGATTATTCACAGATTATTTTCTGTCAGTTCTGCTGCTGCCCTATGCCATTTTTAATAGGGACTGCAAGACTCATGAGACTGAGAAACTGGAAATGAGGCTTTTAAGTCCCTATTAAAAATGGTGTGGGGAGCAGTGGAGTTGGCAGTAAGCTCCACTAGCCACCCACTTCTGCCTTGTGAAGGAACCCTGATGCCTGAAAGGAATCCACAGTGGGTTGAATATGGTCATCATACTTTTTGTGTGTGCTAAATATGGTTTGGGAGGGCCTAGAGTTATTCACAGTTTTTTTCACTTTTATGGGGGTCCTGTACCCCTAACCCTAGTGAATGTGGAAGGATGATTGTATATCAAAATGAGAGGTGACCATGCCATTTTTGACAGTAGCAGATTTGGGAAGCATTAGCTTGACTCTTCTGCTTCTTTTCTAGAAACAATCAAGATGTACATAGTCTTTCAGTTTCCTATTCATAATCACACAAAAATATGACAAAATCTAGACTTCTAGTTGATTGCCATCAAGTCATCTTCATCTTGTGGCAACTCCATGAAGGAGAGACCTGCAGGATCCCTGGTCATTAAATTTGCTCTGGTGCAGTGAACTTAGGGCTATAGCTTCCTTGATCATGTTAATCCACCTATCGTGCAGTCCTTCTCTTTTCCTAATGCTTTCCACTTTACCAAGCATTATTTTTTCCAGTTAGTTGTGCTATGTAATGATACAACCAACATACAATAGCCTGAAGTTTAGTTATTTTGGTTTCTAGTATGAATTTTGACATGTTTGGTACCTAAACCCATTTAGTTTTCTTTTTGGCAGTCCATGGTATCCACTGAACACAACACCACAAATTGAATCGGTTGATTCTCTTCCTGACAGCTTTCTTCACTGTCCAGCTTTCACAACCATAAATAGAAATCAGAAACATTATGGCAAGGATGATCCTGACTTTGATATTTAATCATACATTTTTACAACTGACGATCACACCTAGTTTCTTCATAGGTGCCTTTTAAATCCTAATCTTCTGATTTCTTGACTACCATCTCCATTTAGATCCAGATCTAGGTATAGAACTCGATAAGTATAGATCTATAAGTATAGGTATAGACCTAGATCTAGGTCTACCACGTACAATTGTCATTGAGCACTTCTGTGTGTTTTTTTCAGGCCATGGAGGAGCTTCCTTTTGGCTTCTTTTTAAAAACTTGGTGTGATTGGTCAAGATAGAAGTATCACCATGGACTTGTCCTCACCATTCTTCCTTCATTCTCAGTCTTTCTTTTTTTTTTTTAAGTATTTGTATAATTGTACAAGTTACCTATAGACATCTTGTTATATTCTCTCTGGTTTAAATATATTTTAGTGGAAATTAATTTGCCACTTTGCAGCGCTGGAATCTAATTACTTCATGGTTCTGCCCCTTACCTATCATTTTCATCTCCCAGATTGGAAATATTTGAAGGAAAAAAAATCCAACCAGAATAATGAAGAGAAGGAAAATGAACAATTTTTCAAGCAGGCGATTCATACTGTTTTCCCAAGAAGCCAAATGTAGTAGCCTTTTTGAAGAACTTTTTGAAGAACTCTAGACAACTGGAATGACAGAGACAGGATGTTATAAATGGGACTGGAAGCATATCACACCACACAAGAGAAGAATTTCACAGTGACTTAAACAACCAGAAGGACTATGTTCTGGAGTTGTAATGACCCTCCTATAATGCCCAATAGAGCTATAAATACATTCATATTAGTATACTAGAGCTTGGAATGTCACTTCTCAAAAATAATCGGTTATCTAACTTTCTTGAGAAGACTTCTCTTGTTATCCCATTTTGACCAAAAATCTTTGGCAGAGGATTTTGTCAAAAGCCTTTTTAAAGTCCAAATAAATGCTTACTGCAATGGTGCACAAAGTGGCAAATAAATGTCTACTACAAAAGTGCACCAACTATGACCTACAATCCCTCAAAATATTTTTGTCCACATTATATTAAATAAGGAGGAAGAGGGGAGGGGAGGAGGGGGAGGAAAAGAAAGCAGTTGTGGTACTGGTAGTGATAGATACACTGTGAGCAATTCTAAATATATCAACAATATCTCTGAATGAAATCACCACAGATAGGATTACAATAGCATGCTTGGAATCTGCCCCATTACCCAGCAGTGCCTCACGGCTTCCTAGATTGTTGGATAGAATCTGAATATGGTCCAAAACAGTGGTGATGATGATGATGATGATGATGATGATGATGATGATGATGATGAAAAAAATCATCTTACCTGCATCTGTAGACTTCCAGAAAAGATGCCTTTGTGTTTTAGGAAGGCAATAGCTGCCACTTTCACCAAAGTCCCCAAACCATTAAAAAAATTTAACTGGAATTGAACTAGAAGTCACTTCTTTTTTTCCATAGGCCTAGTGCAGCCCACAGGGTGTTCCAGAGGCCAAAAATTGGCATCTGGACTTCCAAGAATGAATACAAGCATTCTCACAAATTTTTCTTACTCCCAGTGAGATTTGCTGCAATACATTAAGACACCTTGTTAAGAAAAGCATGAACAACTGTGAGATTTTTCACATTTCAGGATTACTGTGAAAAACATTGTTTGTGCAAGATCCCTGACCCACAACAGTGTCTTGATTTTCTGAAGGAAAACTTTTATTGCACAAAAACAAAACAAAAATGAAAAATGTAAAAAATAATCATGGAAAAATATGCAAAACCTTCTCATCTCACCTAGTAGAGAAATCTTTTGAAATCCTTCATATTTGCCTATGTGAATAAAATAAGTGATGATTAATGTCTCTTCTTCCAAGGTTGTCCAGCCCAGTCTACTGTATTCCATCTGTCCACATTTTCATTGACTTGTTTGAAGAACTTGAAAAGTACAGTGAGACAGTATTTACCTTTCAGAGGTTGTACTGATTCTATTTCAGCAGCCTTTAGCCTTCCATATGCTTGAAAATTTTGACTTTAATAATTTTCCACCCCTTTGCCTAGAACAGATATTGAGCTATCTAGATCGTTCCTTCTCCCAGATCCATTTTGAAAAATTAGTGTTCCAGTTGTCTGTTGTCATAGGGGAAAAGACATGTCTGAATTCAATATCACACTAATCTTCCCCTACCTCTCTCTCTCTCAATCTCCTCTGCTGTCAGCCCTCCTATTTACTCCCCCAGCTAAGGTGAATGGGTTATTTATTTCAAGCCAAGTTATTCGTGAGTAGCCAAATAACTAGACAGTCCCTACAACCCAGTGCTTGGCCCATCCTTCCTTCCCTACTTCTGTGACTGTGGGCCTTTCTGCTCTACAGTGTTATAAATGTGGAATTCTGGGGTTTGTAGTTTACCGAGGCCAAAGAGCTCTCTCGCCGAAAATTCTAAATGCCGCTCCTGAAACTGCAAACCCCAGGATTCCATAGATGGTTGAAAGTGGACTGATAACACTATAACAGTCTAGTGCAGAAAGGCCCTGTGTCTTACTTGGTTAGCATTACTCCGAGTATTCTAGGCAATATGGGGAGAACATTCACCCTTGAGTATGGCGCATTATATCACATTTTCGTGATGTTTGTTGGGGTTATGCAGCTTTAGCTAATAATAGCCACCCTCCCTTGCAGTCCTACCACAACCTTATGGATGTGCAGAAATTCACCTAGGCAGGTGATGCCCAAGAAAAGGGATGATCAGTACAACAGTTTACCTCAGACAGGCAAGACTAATGCAAGGCAGAAGCTAATTCTTCTCTGCTAGACTGTTTTGTGGAGCAGCAGGATGGAATATTGGGTACATTGCACCTAATGAAGGCTGCTAGCCCAGACACACTATGGAAAGTTATGTTTCAGCTTTATCAGATTTTAGGTATTATTGTGACAGTAATTCCTCCTCATCTGCCACAGATAGGGAAGAAAGTGGTATTAACTGCTTTGGTGGCTAATGGTTCCTCTGAAGAACTGGAGAGGCAAGTACTGATAGTAGTGTGGTAGTGGTCCCTCAACTGGGAGTAGTAAAAGCCAGGCAACAACAACTGCTCCTAGTTGCTATCAGCACCTCCCTAATCATGGGAAGGGGGAAAAGCAATTGTCAAGAAAGGAAGGAAGAAATATCATCATTATCCAGGGGATGCTGGACAGGTCAGTGGTTGTTACTGCTTCATCTACCCAGCGGTGGAGATTGGAGTGTGTGGACGGCAGGTGGGAGGGGGCGTGGCTATGGCATGGGGGCGTGGCCACATGGCCATGGTGCGTGGGGGCATGGCTACGAGCCAGGACGCCACAAAAAAACATCGCTGCAGAGCAAACCACCCCCATTGCCCCCCTGTCCCTACGCGACTGCGTCTACCACCAAATATGGCAGGCAAGTGACAGTGACAACTAGGGCCAGCACTGTTCAACCCTGCTTGGGTCTTAAGGCAACCACGCCCCACCATTCGAGAACAATTTTTTAATTATTGTTTTATTATATTAAAAATTACAAACAATCACACATTCTATCCTCTACTCACATTAGTAAGTGTAACATCTTCATAAATCAGCCTAAATTCATTCAAAATAACATATATCTACTAGGAAGAAATAGAAGATATTTATCTTTTAACATCTTACATTCCTTCCTAGTAGGTATATGTTATTTATAGTAGAGTAGAGAAGATGTTACACAATATAAAAGAACCTTCTTATCTGGGAAGTTAGATCTAGTATAGAAACTGTATAGGAAAAAGTCAAAATAGATAACGACAAAAAAAAAGAAAATAATGAAAAGAAGAGAATAGAAAATAATAATAGAAAAGAGTTTGAAATAAAAAGAGCATCTTTGGTAGCACGCACATTTTAACCACAGAAATTCTTCCTAAGAAAGACAATTTCAAATTCTTCCAGTTTTTAAGATCTCTTACAATTTCTTTCCATACCTTCTCATAATTATTCTTATATAAATCTGAATTTTTCCCTGTTAATTGTACCCCCTAAATATTTTACTTTCTTTGATATGTTTTACCTTGATACCTGATTTAGTGTTAACTCTTCTTCAGAAGATATGTTTTTGGTTAGAATATTTGTTTTCTCTCTATTTACTCGTAAACCCGACATCTTCCCAAATTCTTTAAGTATCTTCCCTAATTTCTTAATACTTCCTATTAGTTCCTCTAATACAATCACCAGATCATCGGCAAATGCCCATATCTTATACTCCTTACTTTTTAATCTTACTCCCTTAATTTTTTTATTTTCTCTTACATTCAATATTAATATTTCAATTACTAACAAAATAATAAAGGGAAGAGAGGACAACCTTGCCTTATTCCTCTTTGACTATCAATTTTTCTATTTTTTTTCACCATTTATCCTCAAAAAGGCTGATTGTTTAGTATATATTGCTTTTAGCCACTGAAGATATTTTCCACTGACATTCATCTTATTCATAATGTCTAACAGAAAATCCCATTTTACCAAATCAAAAGCCTTCTCTATATCTAAAAAGATAAAAGCTGATTTTTTCCCTGGGTTTCTATCAAAATATTCAATCAAATTAATCACATTCCTTATATTGTTTCTCAGAAACTCCCAGGTATAAAGCCACATTGATCATCTTGAATTATATCCTTTATTACTTCGTTCAATCTGTTTGCCAAAATAGCTGTAAAAATTTTATAATCTGAATTTAATAATGATATTGGTCTATAATTTCCTACGTCTAATGGGTCCCTACCTTCTTTGTGGATCAAAACTATATCTGCATCCTCCCAGGATGTTGGGGTATTACCTTGCATTATTTTATTCATCATTTCATGAAAGGGAAGAGTTAATACATTTTGAAATGTTTATAATAGATTGCTGAAAAGCTATCTGGGCCCGGGGCCTTTTCTTTTTACTATTCTCTATTGCTTCCCTTATTTCACCATTTGTGATTGGGCTATTTAATATCTTCTGATGTTATTCCATAAATTGCATTCCTAATTGTTTGGATAAATAGTCATCCACCTGACTCATGTTTCGATTAGTATCCTTATACAACTCAGAATAATAATTTGAATTTTTTTTAAAAAAAATCCAAATTAGTGTACATTTTTTCTCTTTTCTTGATTTTAGTAATTAAGGATTTTTCATTTCTCTACCTAAATCTATACATCAGCCATTTGTCCACTTTATTTGCCCATTCAAAATTTTTCTGCTTAGTATATAACACTTTGTTGTTGATTTCTTCATTCATTTATAACTCCAATTGTTTTTGTAGTTTTGTAGTTTTTGTAGTCCTTCAAAACGTCTTTATTTGAGGGATTGTCATTTAATTTCCTCTCCTTGAGTCTTAATTGCTCATTTATCTTTTGTATGCTTTCTCTTTTCCGCTTAGTTCTTTGTATATTATGCTGAATAAAAAAAAAAAAAGTCCAGAAAGGTTTCTGTCTGGGAAAAAAAATCACTCAAAGGCCAGTTTTGGCTTCAAAATGTTATTTCAGAGGACTACCCTGAAACAGGAAAAGAGAGAATCCCAAGGTCTCGTCAAAAGTGAATGGACATGATGGAATGTCGTTTCCAATCACTCAGAATTGTGGCTGTGGTGGTGTGGCACGGAGTTGTCTAAGAGGAGTTGGTGGTGACCCTCCATGACCTGGAGTACACCTACCCCTCTTGTAAGACATCTGCAGGGATTGTCCCAGGCATTTGTCAAACCCTACTGAGTGTGCCTGAATGAAGGCAAAGCAGCATGGCATTCTTACCAAGCAGTAAAATTGTCATCTCCAGAAATGTGCTTCTGACCTTCTGACCAACGTGCTTCTGACCTGTAGCTGACTTCTATTTCCAAACTCTTCCCCTCACCCCTGTCATCCTCTTTTTCCCTCAAACACAGTTTCACCCTCTCCTGAGCTGTTCTTCCATCGGTTCTTTCCCCAAAAAACTCATCCATCCCTTAGATCAATAAAATATTATAAATCTTTTGTTACATCCCAGACAGTGATCAGACTTTGCTTTAAGACAAACCCTACTAAATAGACCACCCAGAGTGGTATGACTAGCATCTCACAACTACAGAAACAAAACGAGATATGTTAGCATCTCTTACATTTCACTGGATCAGCCACTGGTCCTCCAGAATATCAATGTTCATTTATCCTTCTAGCATTTTGGAGACTTTCACAAATGCCTGGTGTCTCTGCTTCACTGAAATTGAGGTCTTTGTGCACGTACAAAGGTGTGGGAGAAGCAGGAGCCACAGCTATTACACTTGTGGATCAATGCCAGCTTCCCCTTCTTGTCACAATGCCTCTGACGCACACACATGCTTACTGGCACCTCTACTGTTCATTCAGCCACTATTCCTACCCCTCCTTCCCATATTTCAGGAGAGCTCTCTTCTCCTTGTTAGTTTTGAACTTAAAGTGCTGGTTGCATGTTGAAGCACTCAGGAGTTCATTTGTAGCTTGAAACAATTGCATACCACCAAATGACGTTTTCAAAAACTGCGACACCTCTCCTCAGAGAAAGGATTCCTGATTTCACAAAGTTGCCCACCCACTAATGTCTGCTGCTAGCAAGCTAGTTTTCTCCAACTGTCAACCCTGAAAGAGAAATTAATACTTACAGAAAATATTTCTCAGCCTCCAAGAAGACACTTGAGTGATGCAGCTTAACCCTTTAAGAATCTTGCGCAAACACTTTTAACCACAAACAAAAATAAGAATACTTTCAACCCAACTTCCTTCTTCCTTGTCTTAGAAGGATATGTGGGGATACCAGAAGTTCTTTGATGGCACGAAGAGAGCACTTTGCTTATGCTAAATGCCCTTTGAAAGGCAACAAGAAGGTTCTACTACACAACAGCAGGAAACCAAGACAGAATTTTGGAAGAACTGGAGAAAGATTTTCACAGTAACCCCAACAGAAAGAGAGTGAGAAATGCCCCTTATAGCTTCAAGCTGCTTGAGTTAGTGCCATAAAGAGATGCCAATAGTCTATGGAGTCTGGTTTGCCAGCACTTGAATGTAGCTTTTCAACTTAGTTCCACTCTCAGCTTACTGCCAAAAATGGATTAAATGAACACAGTAGCAAAATAATGCTTTGACATGTGTGTCATAGAGGCTTACAGTGTCATAGAATATGCATATGTGCCCATGGTATCACAAAAGGTACAAGAAGTAGCTACATGACGAATGTACTGAGAGAAGTGATTGAAAAATAAAATGTTAGTCTCCAGAAGAGTGAAAAATAGATTTTGATGGATGTATGCACATTCGTTTCGCTCTTAATATCTCACTGGCAAAAGATGGGCAGAAACTGGCTTTTCTGCCACTCCTTTCCCTGTCGGTCCCAACAGTTGACTGAAAATATTCCTCCAGGGTCTTGGGAAAATTGGAATCGGGCAGAAGTTTTCTTTGCCACTTTTCTAGGAGCTTCCACTTCCTGCTATGCCATACACCACCCCATACAGCAGGGTCTCTTGGGAAAATAATTTTAAGGGGACTTTGCTAATGGAAACAGCCAGTCTCCATTCACCTCCATCTGCCAGTGAGTAGCTGGATCCCAACCTCTAAATGTCTTATATGGCACAAGCATGATTCACATGGACAGTTATTGCACTAACTGATATCCTAACTAGTGATCCCAGAATGGAAGACTTCCCTCCATCTTCCATCAGCCCTCTAGTTAAAGCTTTAAGTATTCCCAGTTTTTAGCAGTTTGACCTAAAGATTCCAGAAGAAAGATTTATAGCTGCCTCTTCCAAAAGGGAAGCTCCTAAAAATTCAGGCAAAGGCAGGAGAAAAGCGATCCTGGAAAACACCAGTAGGAAAATTAATCTAGGGAGGAATGGAAAAATGAGAGTATAAACTTAAGCAGGTGAGGCCGGAGCCTCACCAAAATAAAATAAAGTAACGAAAAATAAGCTGAGTGATGCAAGCATCTGTGGAAAGCATTATACTAGAAAATCTAGCCAAGTGCAAAAAATGGAAAAGGCAAACTAAGACCCCAAAGCCCCAGAGCAAATAAAATCAGGGAAAAATTAATTTAAAATAAGAACTAGAAGACAGCTTGTCTCCCAGTTATAGCTGCTTTTTAATCTGCACCAACACTTCATATTTTCCTGTCTTTTAACTAGCTTTTTCATCATTAAAGTTCTGAATGCAGTGTAGTGGTTTGAGCATTGGGCGGTACCCTAGAGACTTCTAAATTTCAAAACCCATTTTCTTCATCATCTCAACTTGTTCCTGCATACTCATATCTTTTATTAAAGCAGATTGTGATAACACATCAGAATTTTTTTTTTATCAACGCCCACTTGTCCAAGTTTTCCCTCATCTCTTCTCTAAATTGAATTTGATTCTCCACCAATTCCACTGTATCATTGGTTGGTTTCTCATCTCCTGTCAATTCTTCATTCAGCTCTTCCTTCCTTTTTAGGTCTTCATTTGCCTCCTTCATATCCCATCTCAAAGATCTAAACTCCTCCAGCATCTCCTTCAGCATCTTGCTCTTCTTCCTTGACATTTGCCATTATTCTAATAGTTCTTATATTCTTCTACCCATATCACAAAAACAGCAATTACAGGGTTAAAAGCAAAGATCTTCATGCAGACTCAGCAAATCCATCTAGTCTTATTAAAAACAAAAACAAAAACAACCTTCCATCTTCCATTTTCCCATTTTCCCATCTTTTAACTTTTAACTCTTTGTTTGCCAAGTTCCCAAAATACATTCCAGTAGGAAATCCTTAACCTTCTTTCAAAATCACTGTTCCCTTTATTCACTGAAATCTTCACTAAATCACTTTTATTGTCAAGCTTTTTGCTTTCAAATCATACTATTGTGAATAAGCTTCATTTTCTTAGCTCTTAGTCAGCAAAAGAAGGTAGAGTCACCCAGGCATCAGTATCACCACCAAAACAGAAGACCTATCTTCAAATGTAAAATAAGTGTAATTAGAAACGCTTATGAAATGAAATATGAAAATGTAAAGCTTATGAAATGATGTTAGCAGGATCAGCATCTTTTATGGCTCACTTTGATGACAGAGATTGATATTTCCCCCACCACCACTCACACTCACTTTGGACCCGGGTTTATGGGATCCTCCAATGGTTCCAGAGTCCATGTGGGTGGTCTCATGACAATCTCCTTTGTTTGGAGATAGTTTTTCACCAGCTAGAGCTCAATCTTAGCAAGGAATTTTCTCTTTCAAAGCTGTCTCTGTGGAATCTGCAGAGAGGCGTCAACCTGCTATTAAGCCCTCACTAGAAGTCTAACTGAATTCTCCATCTTAAAATGCATTGCATACCTTCCAATATCCTTCAAGTGGCTAAGCAACATCCGAGTGTGGTCAGGATGACAAAAGATTTTAATGAGAAAGAACTCACAAGCTAGGAGAGGCTACAGCTGTTTTCTTTTGCCTGAACTCACTGGAAAAAGAAAAATTCCTCCCCCTCTCAAACCTTTTATGGGGTTTTCGTGACAAGATTTATTCAGAGGGGGTTTGCCAAAGCACTACACCACATTTGTTCTTTGACATTTTATACCAACTCCAAAATCAAGGTAGTTTTACACATCAATATATCTTAAATGCCATTTAATTTGATGGAGCAACCGGACATTTGGGGCAGATGTCAGATTTATAAAATTTCAGTTCTACTGAAGTGAATATAGTTTCATTTTGGAAGATAATCTGAGGTAGAAAAACTGAACCTTGGTTTCCAATCTGAGACATGTAACAATGAGGCTCTTCACCAACTTTAAAAACACTCACCCTCATAACAGGTTTTAGAAGGGTAAAGATTAATGTTGTTACATACCATCATGTCAGTGCTGACTTATGCAACCCTAAGAAGGAGAGGCTACCAAGAGCCCTGGTCATCAACAGTCCAGTTCATATCTTGCAAATTCAGGGTCATGGCATCTTTAATTGAATCAATCCATCTGTAATGTGATTCTCCTCTTTTCCTATGGCCTGCCACTTTACCAAGCATTATCATCTTTTCCAATAAAGAACAATCTGCTTGTGTATCTGCAAAAGAGAAAGTTTTATGCATGTGAAGGAAATTAGTAAAAATTCAAAGCTGTTACCAAGTTTTTTCTTGCTGAAAGAGGAGCTCCTCTCTTATCTTTGTTGACTTGATACTGCCATAAGGAAATAATATAGTACTAAGGAAATAATATAGTACCTTCAGATACTCAGTGATGGTAGACTGGGCAGAGTGATTGGATACAAAATTCTCTGGGCTTGGCACTCAAACTGAATATATAGAAAATGTAGTATCTGCTGCCCTGGACTTAACCACTTCTCACAGCAAGACTCTTCAGAGTTTGAAAAGCGATAAATTGAATATTAAATTAAAATAGGAAGAAATTGAAAACTTGTTAAAGAATTAATATTCAATGTTGACGCAGAGGAAACAAAACACAGGAGCACGAAAGAGTTCCTGGTGAAGTGGTTTTCATCTTTAATGGCAGAGTTTCAAGTTATGGTGGAGGACTTTGAACATGTTCCCAGAGTAGCTAGGCTACGGCCCAACAATGCAGCTGGGCCCAGGCACTTAGTGTCTTGTTTTGCCCACTTTGCAAATAAAGAAGTTATCAGACAATTATGCGCCATTAAAGACTTACATTTTAAGAATAACTCAGTTATGATTCATCAAGACCTGACACCAGGGAAACTTAAGAGGTGAAAGGAATTTTGTTCTTTTATTCTGAATCTTCCAGATGCCAGAATCTGACATAACTGAGGTTTCTCCTTTCGTTTATTGATTGTTTACAATGGGGCACGTTTATTGGCTTCCACATTGGCAAAGCTCGGGTTTAAGGTGAAGCTGGATCTGCTGAAGTTACATGCTGAGCCTAAGGATAGCACCAAAGAAGAAAGTTGGAAATAACAGCTAAAGATTGATGGCAGTGTCAAAAACACCCACTACAATTTGATCGGGTCACTAAACCTCTCTGCTTGTTGACAAGTTGAAAGAAATCAAGTCTGGTTGGGTGGCCATGTTTTTGGTTTTATGTCTGGTTTTATTATAGGATGCAAAGCTTCTCAGTCACTTCTTATGAGTGTACACTTTGATTCAGTTGAATTGACCTATTCTCCTCTCAGCTGGAGTGGATATTTGGGGGTGAAGTTAACTGAGTTCTTTGGCTTTAGGATTTGGGGACAACTCTTGAAGAGTGTTCCTTTTGTTGATCCAAGGGACAGGTGACAGAGCTAAATTCCTTACCTGTGTTATTGAATCATAGGCCCTTTTCACACCTTACCTGGTGCCGCTGGCGTCGCGAGGGGATCACGTGAGAAGCCTCTTCCAAGAGGCACTTGCGTCCCCTCTGCTTCCCCTCTGCATCAGCTCCGTACTGGCCAGAAGGAAGCATGAGTGCTCCACCCCTTCCTTCTGCAGTGCAGCTGGGTGCTTTCCCAGGCTGCACTGGGGGAGGAAGCATGATGGCTGTGCATCCGGAGACTCCGCATGCAAGGTAAGTGCATGTGGGGCCTGGGAGGGATGCACGATTGAGCATCATTTTCGGTAATGAGCCGAAAATGATATGATGCATGATCGCTGCCTACTGGCCTTGGGAGCATTGCACAGTTGTGAGGATGTCATGTGAAACGGTCCTCACAATTACGTGAAGCTCCCAAGGCCATTTCACAACAGGACTGGCGTGTGAAAAGGGCCATAGAGTTGGAAAGAGCCCACAGACCATCAAATCCAAGCTCCTGCTCAATGCAGAATTTTCAGCTAGAGCATCCTCAGCAGGTAGCTGTCTAGCTTCTTTCTGAAGACACCCAAAGGAAAAAAATTCCATTGTTGAACAGCAATTACTGCCAAGAAGTTCCTTCAAGTGTTCAACTGGAATCTGGTCTCCTGTGACTTAAAATGATTTGACCTCATCCTATCCTCTGAGGCAGCAGAGAACAAACCTGAATGCTCCTCTCTGTGGCAGCCCTTTAGATATTTAAAGAGTGTGACCATGTAACTCTTAGGGCCTTATCACACTACATTGCTATAGTGCTATTTTTCCACTTTAACTGCTATGGCAACATTGTATGGAATCCTGGGTTTTGCAATTTAGGGAGGGGCATTTATAATTCTCAGCCAGAGAGCTCTTTGGCCTCACTAAATTACATATTCCAGAATTCCACGGACTGTCGCCGTGGCAGTTAAAGTGGAATTATTATTGTTGTTGTTGTTGTTGTTGTTGTTGTTGTTAATTAACTATCATTCAATCAATCAATCAATTAAAGTAATTATTTATTAAAATTATTATTTTAAATAGTAATAATAATAAATCATTTAATTTAATAAATTTAATAATTTAATTTGAATAATAAATAAAATTATGTGTTAAAATTAATTAATTAATTAATAATTTATAATAATAATAGCACTATAACAGTGCAGCATGAAGAAGCTATTAGTCTTCTAAAGAGTATAGCCATGTCATCCTTAGTCTTCTCTTCACCAGGCTGAATATATCCAACTTCCTCACCTTTTCCTCATATGTTTTGTTCTCCATATCTTTATCATCCTTGTTGCCCTTCTCTGAACCTGCTGCAACTTGTCTATATACTTCCTAAAATGAGGTGTCCAGAACTGAAGTACTCCATATGAGGCCTGACTAGTCCAGAATATACTGATACTATTGCTTCCTTTGTCTTGACAACTGTAGTTCTATTAAGGCAAGCTAAAATACCATTTGCTTTCTTTGCTGCAGCATCAGACTGCTGTGGCACATTCAGCTTATGATCAACAATAATCCCAAGGTACTTTTTACATGTACTGCTGCTAAACCAAGGCCCTTTCTGCACCTTACCTTTTTTGGCGCTGAGGTGGGGGGATCGTGCAAGCAGCCTCCAGTGAGAGGTTCTCGTGTCCCCGCTGCTTCAGCTCTGCACGAGCTGCCTGTTCCTGAGCAGGCAGCGCGAGAGCCCCACCTCTTCCTTCTGCAGCACAGCCTGGGAGTTTCCCAGGCTGCACTGGGGCAGGAAGTGCAACTGCCAAGGCTCCAGAGGCTCCACACGCACGGCAAGTGCACATGGGGCCCTGGAGCGATGTGCAATCACGCACCATTTTCCGCTGAAAGCCGAAAATGAAAAAGTGTGCGAGCGGCGCCTGCCCTACCCTGGAGTGTCACATGATTGTGAGTGCATCATGCAGATCGCTCCTCACAATCACATGATGCTCCAGGGGCCCTTTCACATTGCAAATGCCGTGCGAAAAGGGCCCAAGTATCCCCCATCCTATATGTGAGATTTTGGTTTTTGTGGCCTGAAGGTAGACTTTGCATTTGTCTGTTAAATTTCGTTCTATTAGTTTCAGCCCAATTTTCTAGTTTATCAAGGTCCTTTTGAGTTCTGTTCCTATCTTCCAATGTGTTAGCTACCCTCCCAGTTTTTTATAACCCACAAACTTGATAAGGATTCCCTCTAACTTACCACCTAAGTCACTGAGAAAAATATTGAAGTGTGTTAGTCCAGGACTTCCCTCCAGTTTGAAATGCAGCCATGGATGATGGCGTTTTGAAGCTAGAGTTTGTTGTTGTTGTTAACTGCCATCCAATCAACTTTGAGTTATGGGCCATTTCTGCACTAGACTGTTATAGTGCAATTATTCCACTTTCAACATCCTGTGGAATCCTGGGATTTGCTGTTTAAGCAGGGGCCTTTATAGGATGTTGAAAGTGGAATAATAGCACTATAACAGCCTAGTGAGGAAATGGCCATGGTGATCCTACTATGAATGGAAGTTCTCGAAGTCACCCTCTCATCATTGGCTGTGCTCAGGTCTTTCAGATTCAGGCCCATGGCTTCCTTGAATGAATTTTCTTCTTTTCCAACTGCTTTCTACCTTACAAAGCATTGTCATCCTTTCTAGAGAGTCATGTCTTCTCATGATATGTTCAAAGTATAACAGTCTCAGTTTAGTCATCTTGGCTTCTAGGTAGAGTTCAGGTTTGACTTGCAATAGGTCCTATTTATTTGTATTTTTAACAGTTCACAGTATCTGAGACTTTCTTCAGTAATCGTTCCAAGTCTTTGCTATTTGCTACTGGTAGTACGGTGTTATCTGCATATCTTTAAATTCTGATGGTCCTTCTTCCAGTTTTCACACCTCCTTCCTCCAGGTCTAATCTTGCTTTACGTATGGTATGTTCAGTATACAAGTTGAACAGATGGGGTGATAAAACGCAGTCTTGCCGATTGGAAGCCATTCTGTCACTCTTTATTTTGTCTTGATGGTAACTTTTTGTCATAAATACAAGTTATGCACTAGGACAATCAAATGTTGTGGCATACCCATTTCTTTAAGAGCAATCCAAAGTTTTTAATGATCTACACAAGGACAAGGGAGAGGAAATGGAGAGAGTGGGGTTAGCATGACAGTGGTTGTTTTCCTGTTCTTAAGTGAATGACAGCGTGTTATTAAATTGTACATCATTTATAGGTTGTATAATTCAAAAATAGGGACATTTAGAAATTGCCCTAAATGTCAGGGCAATCCACAATGCAGCTAGAAGAGCTTGGCCGTATAGGACAGTAAAAGATCTTAGATCCTCAGTTCTTGTTTTACACAAACTTCACAGAACCACAAAACAGGATATAATAATCACAGGCAGAGAACTGCATTAAAAAGATGTGACTTCTAACTAATAAATCTCATCAGGTTGTTATATTATTCTATACCGATTTAAATCTTAAACTAATTAATGTTTTAGAGAAAACCTAGCAGGCATTATCTATTTATAAAAAGGTTTGCTGGGCTATGATTTGATAATGACTTTCACCACAGTTTATGTGCCAAATGGGATTTTTTCCACAGTGTTTTAAAAATTAAATAACTTTGCCTCTGAGAGCAAAGTTCTTGCGGGCATCTCCAAGGAATGAATCCAAGGGCTTTAAGTAGTATTGAATTTTTCTAAAAAAAACTTTAAAATATTTACCTGAGCAATAATATGTTCATATATTAAAAACCTTTCGACTGTTTCAAGCTTATGGATTGAGAAATACATTGGCAGAATTGTATCTTCATATTTAGTTTTTACTTTTTATTCAACACTTCATAAGGTTTTCATGAGAATACTCATGATTCTTCCCGTGGAGAATCTATTACATGAAATAGTAAATACAGATATAGGTATAAAGAAAGTCTCAGATGATGGCTTTTTTTCTGTGAGTATATAACTTTCTCCACGAGCTATATCTGCCCCAGCCTGCATGCCCCTTGCTTCTCCTTCCTCCACCCCTGGCCCTGTACAAGGCACCAAACAGAGCACAACATCCTCCCTGTGAGGCCAGGCAGGCTGGGGACCACCTTTCCAGAGTTTTGCAGAGAAGTTGCCTCAGGAACCAGCCACTTCCACTTACTTGTTACCTCCTCCCTTTTGTAGAGGAAGCCACTGATCATTTTTATCAACTCATCTGTATGAGTGAAGACCGACCATGGGGACAGAGTGTTGTTCACAAGAATGCCTCTGACTGCCAACTCAAGTTTGTCTTTGGCAGCTGTGAAGCTTGTATTGCGTAGGATGTCCGTCAAAGAATTAAACATGGTGAAAGACAATGTTATTCCTGAGTTAGCAGTCTTTAAGCAAGAAATATTGGTTTTGTCAACATTTGACTGGTTGCAACAGAGATTGGTCCCAACCCAGTTTAAAGGAGCTTGAATAAGAAAAAGGTTGAATTAAGTTTACTCAATATCAATAGAACTATGAAGGAAAAGTTACATTTGCTGCAGAAAAAAATCATAAATTTGATGGCAAACAAATTGAGGGAAGAAGGAGGACGAGGAGGAGGAGGAGGAGGAGGAAGCAGCAGCAGCAGCAGAAGAAGGAGCTGCCACCATTAACAGTTGAAACTGGAACTACTTGTTTTGATCCTAGAATGATTTTGGATAAATTCGCCTCATGTTTTAAAGATTTTATAAAATCCTCTCCAGGTAAGTTACCCCTTTCTGTTGAAGCTCAGATAAGCCTGGAGGGGAAAAAAACAATCTTCCTGGAGAAAAAAAACCAAGAAGCAACACAGAAACATAACCCAAATAAGGCTCCAGGACCAGATGGGTTCTCAGGAGAATATTATAAATACTGTCAATACATTGTTCCAACACTTGCATACTGTTGTACATTGTTGTTTTACTGAAGCTTGGCAAAGATCCATTGAAAATGAATTCTTATCATCCAGTCTCTTCACTTTAAAGACACAGATTTTTCAGTCTTATTATGCTCATTCTACTGTAACAGAGTAAGCAACCTTGTACTTCCTGATCAATTTGGTTATTTTATCTCACAAATATATTGCCGATCAGATACGTAGGCTATTGGGCATAATTAATTATTGTAAGTGTGAACAGCTCCCATAGGCACTTATATCATTGGATATTTGTATAGCTTTTGAGTGTGTTATTAACATTTTTTTAAAAAAAATTCCATTGTTTCATAAAATTTGCATCAAATTAAAATTGCCTCTTTTTTCTCCATTATTCACTCAAACGCAGATCAACAATTCCACTGTGATAACAAATACTACTAAAAAACGATATCCATTACCCACTGCTTTTCTTCACTTCAGTAACTGGATTTGTTTGGGGTGACTTTGGCAATTGAATGATTTTGCAACACAATCTAGGCTGAGGATCACATTTTATAAATCTCACCTTGAGACAGGATCCTACGCTGGGATTCTGTAGCATAAATCTCACATAAGAAGTTCCTCATTGGTGGCAATGTTGTGCAACTGAATAGTGTATAACCGCACACACAGGTGCATGTGTAATGGACATGCACAACTCTACTTCCCAAACTTTTAACCGAATACAGACAGAAATGTCCAACTGCTTCCATAAGGGAAGTGATGCATGTGTAAAGCACCAACAGGGTTTCCAGTTTTTTAAAAAATATTCCTTCTACTGCCCAAATAGTTGTTTCTTACATGTTAAACATTCCCTTAACCAATAAACATTTCCATTGTCTAGGATGCAAACAACGACAAAAGCTAGTATGCTAGAATGATGCAAAATATGGAGTATTTTGGAAGAAGGTATAGCAAAATGGTAGAGTAGTCTAGTATCCAAGTCACACCACATTACTACCATGGTTCTTCCTATGCTTTCTTATTTATTTTATGTACTTAATCTTGAGCTCTCTGAAAATATGCTTACTTAAACTTGGCAGAGGAAGTTACAGCCAGGATGGTACAGTAGTTTGAAAACTGGACTGGGACTCTAGGAGACCAGCTTTCAAATCCCTGCTCAGACATAGAAACCTGCTGGGTCATCTTAGGCAAGTTACACTTTCTCACCCTAAGAAGAAACAGTGGCAAAACTTCTCTAAATACATCTTGCCAAAAAACACCTATGACAACACTGCCATAAGTCAGAATTGACTTGAAAGCATATTAACCCCCTCCCCAAAAAAACGCTTAACTTTAAGCCCACAATGGCCACAGCTGCTAGCTATGCCACCTCTGAAGGGGGATACATAATAAGCCTATTATGAAGCTTATCAATTGTACCACTTTTTTACTTTGATAAATATAAAGTGAAGTCAACATTGGATACAAATTGAAAAATTGTTTAATTCTCAAATGGTGGAACAAATTCAGTTGGTGAGAAAGAAGCTGTTTAAATCTATGAAATGTACTCACTAACCATTAAAAGCAGCTCTGGCGTTTGGAAATTTGCCATTAATCCCATTATCCGGCGTTTCATTTAGAGGAGAAAAAAATTAATGTGAATATTTCAATAAAGGGTTTTTAAAAAAAGACTCCAAGTCACTTACATGAGATTTGTGGAACAAGCAACTTAAAGATTTGAACATAGCATGACTTGTGTGATATCAGAAACGTAACTTTATCAATCACATAATAAAAACTAAAGCTTTATAGGAGGCTACACCGTTCAAGGTTCTGTTAGATGCAGTGGATGGAATTTTTAAGAGGTTTGCCTTCTGTATACACACTGGTTTGCCTGATTTTGATATTGATCAACCAATGTCACCTGGGTATGGAAAACTAACTGGGATATTTATTTAGATGAGTTAAAATGAGATGCTGTGTTGGGTATGCACTTTTAAAACTATCTCAGCTTCAATAATGTAGAATGTGTTAAAAAAATCTGCTCTTGATTCTGGTGCAATTGTCTTACGTAGTCCTCACTCTGTCTCCTCTTTGTTAATGAGGTTGTAAAACTGAAGTCTCTTTTCAGCAGCTGGAGTGATTATGATGTAAAGTGTCTAAATTCTGGTATGTGGTTTTTTCCTAAAATAAATAATATTAGCAATCAACACTACAAATTATTGGTTCTTGTGGGGTGTTTTTCCAGGGAGCTAATGCAAAGGCATCTCACAAACCTCCAGTTGGTTATTTATTAGCAGCTGCCAGATTGATTATTGCTTAGTTTTGGAAGACTTAAAGGGGATTATTTGAGACAGACTGCTCTAACAAGGAGCTGGCAGCTAGCTTTGATTCAGTATGAACTAATAAACCTCTCATGGCTAAATGATTTGGAATTATTTTATGGAGAAACAGCTGGGGAAAGATAATGTTGGCTTTCCGAAGGCAATGAGATCCTCCTGGTTGACTGCATGAGAAAATGGTTTTGATATTTTTAAAATTCATATATTATAATTATGTATTTTCAGTGCTAAAATTTACTTTATATGTTGATTTTAGCCAACTTCTCTAAAAAAAAAAATGTGCAGATTTCCCCCAGTTATCCATCAGGTTAGGGACCAGAGCACTGTTAGAACTGTTGAAAAGTGGAACCCATGTACTGTACTGAAGGAAGCATGAGGAAGTTATGGAGGCTCACTTGCTACCCACAACACAGGCTGCTTGCAGTACAGTTTATATTAATGTTCAACATTTTTTTTAATGTTCAGAAACTTTTATTGAGGCATCCTACACATTTCACTTCCTAAATTATCATCTGTGGTAGAATCTAAAGAAGATATGTAAAACATTCCAGGTTTAATCAGAGGTCACTTAAAAAGAGGAAGAGCAAAAGCAAAGCTCATAGCAGAAGTTATGTCATGTTGAATTTATTCTTAGGGAGTTTTGATATAGGCTGCGCTATTGCTACACACCAAGAAAACCAGTAAGTGTTTGCTTCCAAGAAAGGGTTTGCTTACTGGGTTGGCAGGGAAACACTGGCACTGCTTCTTTCATCTGCATAGGCAGCTAGAAAAACTCCTCTGACGTTTTGCTATTGGTGTGTGCCTTCAAGCCATTTCCAATTTATGGCAATACTAAGGTGACCCTATCATGGGGTTTTCATGGCCAAATTGGCTCAGAGGGGGTTTGTCATTAGCTTCCTCTGAGGCTGAAGATAGTGTGACTTGCCCATGGTCACCAACTAGGCTTCCATGGCTGAGTAGGGATTTGAACCCTGGTTTCCAGCATCATAGTCCAGTGCTCAGACCACCGCACCATGCTGACTTTCTTGAATGAAATAACACCTTTGCATTTCTACTTCCCAGCACAAACTCCATAATAGGCTGTTAAAGGATGTATCTCTCATCCGCCCCCTCGGAGGTGACTTATATCTAGCAGCTTTGGCTATACTTGGCTTAAAGTTATTTCAGTTTTATTGTTAATGGCCTTCACATCAACTCTGATTTACAACAATCCTGTCATAGGGTTTTCTTGACAAAATCTATTTAATGAAGGGTTGCCATTGCCCTCCTATTGGGCTGAGTATGACTTGCACAAGGTCACTCAGGGGGTTTCCATAACTAAGCAGGGATTTGAGCCTGAAGATCCGGAGCCATACTCCACCTTGCAAACCACTACACCAATATAAGCAATTTAGTTTCCACTCTATAAATAAATAGAAGTGAACTGGATTTAAGACAGGATGGACCTTTCCGCACTAGGCTGTTATAGCGCTATGACTCCACTTTCAACATCCTATGGAATCCTGGGGTTTGCAGTTTTGGGAGGGGCCTGCTGGCCCCTCCCAAAACTGCGAACCCCAGGATTCCATAGGATGTTGAAAGTGGAGTCATAGCGCTATAACAGCCTAGTGCGGAAAGGGCCAGGATTATAGCCTGAAAAGTAACTGGAGCTGATTCATAATGTAGATTATTCAAGCAAGAAAATACAGGGAAGTGCTTAAGTTTCTTTTCCCCACCAAGCATGGGCTGAAGATTGAAAGCGTTAGTGTTATTACAAAAAGAAACAACCAACAGTTTCTGAAACTGGAGCCTATTGCTTGCTGTCTATCACACATACTGTGGACATTCATAAGGCAAGGTAGTGCTGATGACTCTGCAGAGACAGCCCCACACAGACTTACAAGTTCAGAGACAAGTTCAAGTCACTGGATTGTTTTTTCATGATCTATATGCCAGAGTACTTTCCAGATTTTTTCAGCATATGGCTCTGTAGTCAGTAGCTCAGACTTAGAAAGTTCAAAAAGCATGGTGGAGAGGTATGATTCAGCTGACTAGAGCCTCTGGCACAACACCAAGACTATGACTGCAAAAGGGAATGGGCATGGCATTCTTCGGGCTGGGAAATTTTGTCCCTGAACGTCTGATGTTTTCAACAACCCCAGGTATAAAAAGGAGATGGCTAGTATTTTCAATGTGTTTGCTTCCTGTTGTAAGAAAAATGAGAACAAAATGATCAAACAACTCTAGCCTTAAAACAAACACAGCCTTTAAAAGGTTTATTTCAAGTATGAGGAAAAAAAACAGAAACTCACTGTGTACTTAAAAGCAAAGTGAAGTATCCTTCCTGATACCAATTTTAGAATCTCTTAACATTTCTGCTTAGTATTCTTAAAGATTATTTGCAGAAGATGGCTGATTTTCTTTCCCTCACCTTGTAGGTATGTTGTTGTTACTTGGCTTCATATCAACTCCAACTTAAGTTGATCTTATTCTAGGGTTTTCTTGGCAAGATTTATACAGAAGTTTGTCACTGTCCTCGTCTTAAGCTGAGACTGTGTGGCATGCCCAAGTTCACCCACTGGGTTTCCATGGCTGAGCTTTAAAAACCGGTCTCCAAGAGTCCTAGAACTACACTGCTACATTTTGCTGGCTTTCACAGCATTTATCAGAATACAGTTTCATTACTTTCTTGGTAGCAAATGCAATTAAAAAACCAAGCTCAGAAATATTCTTCTCTTACACGTGTGAAAATGCATCCTAAACACCCTAAATGTGCCAGACCCTGTCTGATCTCGGAAGCAGGGTCAGTACTTGGTTAGTCCCTGGATGCAGACGCATAGGGACAGGAGGGGCATGGGGGTGGTTCACCCCCAGCGGCAATATTTTTGGGACATCCCAACTTGTAGCCACGGTCCTGCATGCCATGGCCACGCCCTCGTGTGCCGCAGCCATGCCCCCGCACACCCTGGCCAAGCCCCCACACCATAGTCCTGCCCCTCCCACCTCTCCTCCATGTACTCCAAGCTCTGCCACTGCTTGGATGGGAGACCACTAACAAATACCAGGTGCTGTAGGCTATATTTCAGAGGAAGGAACTGACAAAACCATCTCTGAGTATTTCTTGTCTCAGAAAACCATGATATTCTTGAAAACACACATACTCACACAAAAGATGCTTCATGTATGTATATATAAGCTGGAAATCTCTGCCCAAAGTCAGAATAGATACAGTTGTATGGTCAGACTTGAATGATGATTTTGATGTGGCCTGAATGGCAGCATGCAGTCAGTAGGATTCTGGAATAATATGGTGCTTACACCTACATTGTATAGTTGTATAGCATGGTCTGAAAAATGAGACGCTGCTGCAGAATGCAATAGATTTCTATCCCTTTATGGATGGGAATAAGGGGTTTGTGTTACGAATGCTGCTTTGTGTATTGTCACAGCAATCTTTAGGATTTAATGTGATGTCTGCAGTTCCAGAACTTAAATTTCTTCTGGAAATTTGGTTTGAAGCCAATGTCAAGCTTATGTACAACTGTCAGTGTAACAGAACATTATCTTCCAGCCACAATATGTGCTCCAGGCTGAGCGGAGGGGCAGTTTCATCCTTCCAGAGCAGGTTTTGGGGGTGGATGTGGGACTGCAGTGGGTGGGGGAGTGTCCTTCTTCCAGTTCTGCTGACAGCAAATTCCTCAGTGCCTGTTACCAGAACTGGAATTCTGCCCATTGCTCACAATCTCTGGCCCCACAACTCTCTGTCTATCAGCTTAGGAAAATAGTACAGTCAGCCCTCCACATTTGCAGGTTTCACTTTTGTGGATTTGATTATTCACGGATTATTTGCTGTCACTTCTGCCATTTTTAATAGGGACTGCAAGCCTCGTGCAACTGAGAAAATGTGAACAAGGCTTTTAAGTTCCTATTAAAAATGGTGTGGGGCAGCAATGGAGGTGGCAGTAAGCCGCACCAGCCACCCACTTCTGCCTTGTGAAGGAACCCTGATGCTTCAAAGAAATCTATGATGGGTTGAATATGGCGATCATACTTTTTTGTGTGTTAAATATGGTTTGGGAGGGCCTAGAGTTATTCATGGGTTTTCCACTTTCATGGGGGTGCTGTGGTCCTAACCCTAGCAAATGTGGAGGGATGACTGTACATGCATTTGATCATGTTTCCCTTCAACTACTGCTAGGTTTTTAAGGTGTTACAGGACTGTGTTGTTCTATGTCCCTCAGACTTATTTGTTACACAGATGTTCTCCTTTCCCCCAGTACACTGTACGTCCTTCCCCCACTAAGCATTTCCAACACATAAGAAGCAAACAGCAGATTTTTGACCTCCTCCTCTGATATTGCAGTTCTCCGCCTTCAGGTCTATTGTGGCTAATGGAAACACTATTGTAGCATTTTCCTGGGGTAGCATTTGCCACTGCCTTCCTGTACAGCAGAGAAAATGTGACTTGCCCAAGGTCACCCAGTAGGTTTCCATGGATGAGTGGAGATGTGAACCCTGATCTCCTACTCAAACACTCAAACTGCTACACCACACTGGCTCTCCTTAGTCCTATGTAGCCAAGTTTAAATATTTGAAAGGATGTCATGTTGAGAAGGAAGCAGGCTTGTTTTCTGCCGCTCCAAAGACTAGGACAAGGAGCAATGGATTCAAGCTGCAGGAAAGGAGATTCCACTTGAACCTCAGGAAGAACTTCCTGAGGATCAGAGCTGTCTGGCAGTGGAACATGCTGCCTCAATGGCGTGTGGTGGAGTCTCCTTCTTTGGAGGTTTTTAAGCAGAGGCTGGATGGCCATCTGTTGGGAATGCTTAGACAGATGTTCCTGCATAGCAGGGGGTTGGATTCAATGGCCCCTGGGGTCTCTTCCAGCTCTATGATTCTAAGATTCCTAAGAAGATAAACACAGGTCAGAAATCATATAGGTTTTTGCATATAGCACTCTTACATTTCATTCAGAAGGACCATGTGAAACGAATGTTGCATAACATTAACATTGTATTAAATTTATGAAGAATTCATCCAGTACTTCTCTCTAAACTGAAGAACTTCAGAATATTCAGTTAACACAGGCACTATGAAGAGCCAAGTGATTGTTATTTGTTCACTTTAGCTGTTGCCAAGCGCGGTCTGTTTACAGGTTAATAAAACTGGGCGGCAGACGCAATTGTAGACTAGAGTGACGCTGGCAGAAGACTCAGAGCAAGGCTGACTGAAGACAGCCTAGAGCTCATTGGAATGCCTATGCCATAGCAATAGTGGTAGTGAAGAAATTATACTTCGCCACTGCCATTGTTTCTGCAGTGTCACCCAGAGGAGCTGTCTTGAGTGGTCAGGGGTCTTTTACACTCTGGCCCACAAGAAGAAAACAAAGACTACTCAACAGCCCTCTGTGATGAATTTACAAGATGCTTCACACACAAAATTGCTCAATTCACTCCCACTTGAATGCTGCAGTTGAGACAGGTCCAGTGGAGGTCATCTTGACGCCTGCTTGTCCTGTATTATTGGATACGTTTCAATCTGCAGCCAGAGGATGTGGCTCTCACCACATGTATACTGGATCCTTGCCCTTCCTGGCTTCTGAAAGCAGCTAGGACGGGGCTGGCTGAGTTGGGTAGGGGGAGTGGTGAATGCCTCGCTGCAGCAAGGGAAGTTTCTGTCCTGCCTAAAACAGCCTGCAGTGAGACTGTTGCTAAAAAGTAGTCCTTCATGGATCCCACCATTTTGAATAATTATTGGCCAGTCTCTAACATTCCATTTTTGGGTAAAGTTCTGGAGCATGTGGTGGCCTCCCAGCTCCAACGGTTTCTGGATAAGATAGAATATCTTAGATTCATTTCAATCTGGTTTGAGGTCTAGTTATGGGATGGAGACAGCTTGTAAGGGCTAACGTTCAAATGTTACTTTTGGCAGCAGAGATTTAACTACACTTTTTCCTGCCATTTTCTACATGCAGTTCAAGATGATTTACAAGTAGTTTATTTTGTTTTGCTGATTTTTACACGCTTCTTGTTGAAAACCTTTTCTATTTCTGGATGCTTTCAAAAACTTCATCCCTAACAACATCAGCAGGTTCCTGGCCCAATCACTACATGTAAAGCTATATCAGCTATTTCAAATACCCACTTAGTACTTGTGAAGCAGGGGCAGGCAGCACTCCACTGTTGGGGAAAAACTGGCATTAAAAATGGAAGATTGCACTGCAGAGAGCTGGGTTCACCTTTATATCACACTCTGTCCTTTCACCTCCTTTATCTATAAAAGGAGGGATTTTTAATTGGATGCGGACTTCAGGCCACTTACAGTTTTACTAGAATTGAGTTGTATCACCTGTAAGGAGCAATCTGGCCCTCAGACCCTCCAATGTAGCCTCTTCCTGCTTTTGCAAAAAGTACATGTTTTTAGTCTCATTTCATCCATGACCAGTTACTTTTCCACTAAAAGGAATGCATAACAAGTAGATACCTGCCACAGTCAGTTCTTTGCCCAGATTGTCTCCATTTATGTTTCTGAAACCAAAAATGTAGTTTCAGAGATTTGGTTGAGAAATGGCCCTGGTTACATCAGTTATAAACATCACAATAATTTCGTTTAAACTCAACAGGAGAGTAAATTGTCTGGTCCTTCTACTGGGGGTAGCCAAATGAGGAGCAAGTCAGCTGTGCAACTCAAGGGAATTACATGAATTGCATGATTTTGGTGTCCAGAAATAAAAGTAGCAAAGAATTCAACATAAGCAGCTCTATTAAAACCAACCAAAGTTTATTTATAGAAGTCTATACATTTGTAACGAATGCTGCCAAGACATCAATGAATTAAAGCAAATAAACCCATCCCTCCCAATGAGCCTGTGTTGTCGTCACTCACTGTCACATGCACTTAAAGAGGAGAAAATGTTACACCTTCATACACAATTAGTTCCATAGCTACTTGAGAAAAATTACTCCCCCAATGCATTATTCGCAGTGAAAAAGCAGATGGTGGACAAGGATTTAGCCATCACTTCTGTTAAAAGTAGAATCTCTTGTTTGGTAAACAGAAGATACATGAGACTATCTCAGTCACTTTTGTCCGTAGTAGGCTTCTGCTTTCTTATTTAATCATCTCCTCTAACCCACTCAGAAAGGGAGAAACTGACACATTATTTACACTTTAAGGAAGTTTTTGGTACTTTGATTATGAACTTCACTATCAGGATGTGTACCTCTGTTGCAAAAGCCTGTTGTAGCCTGCCATGATATAATTGGGGGGGGGGGTCATTAGACCATTTGTTTAAACCCTGCTTACTCTTTTCTTGCTCCTATGTCACAGCTTTGTAGAAATTGGTGGGCAATCAAAATTCTGAAAAAATTTTACAGTTATATTTTTCAACATCAGTAACGTTGGTATTGGAGAGACTAGCCACTACAGATTAGGTTGCTGGCAAAAATCAAGTGATAGAGATGCATATCTACAAAGGATATCATGATAGCTCCCAAACAGTTATACACTGGCAGATTCTAGAAATCCACTTTTTAAAAAAAGGAAGTTAGAAGTACATATGTAAATAAAAGTCCACAAGAGCTTGAGAAAAATAGCTAGAAAAAGGGGAAACAAGGCAGAAAACTGAATGATTACACATTTACAAAACAGTCCAAAAAATTGTGGACTATCTAGTAAATAAAGCCACACAGCTCACACAACTGGACAAGAACCCACTCCAGGAGGGGGGCATTTTTCCCCTCTTCATTTCATCAGGTTTTACAGTTACATGTCTCCCTAGCCCTAAAGAAGGAATAAAGGAAGAAACAGGATTAAAGCATCAAGATGGATCCCACAGATCAACAAAACTCCAACTCCTATTCAGATGTAAGTAAAGATTTCATGGGCCTACTTTAAAAAAGGAGATTTCTCTTGAAGCCAGAGTCAGCACTTTCGAGTGCTGACACTAGATGACATGGTGTGTTACCAATGTATGCAGTTCTTAGTTCATTATAATCCACTGTAGTTCATTTTGAAGAGCTCTTTGATAAAATGTCATTTATTTACACTTTGATCTTTACACCTGAGTGATTATCAAGCAGTCATCTTGTTCCTATTCAAACATTCCATACATACAATCCTTGTGCTAGAGTTCCACTGCACACGTTGTACCAGTTACATATAGGTCAAACAACTGCCCTTTTATGGTTTGTTATTTTTACTGTATCCTTCCCATTTGGAAAATAAAGACTTTATAAAGTTAAAATTAAAACAAGAGGCAAATAACAATAATAAAAGATTGAGCCTGGAAAGATGGAGTGCAATGAGGCAAAACAAACAAGGTATGATTTCACAAATGTTTTTGAGGAGGGGAGAAAGATCTAAGTAGCAGCCAGGGTCGATGACCTGGTCTTATCTACCTGTAGCAGGCAATTCAAGGGCATGAGTTTTACTGCTTTACAAAGACATGGAGGAGAAGAGGGAAGGGATTTTTTAAAAGAAGAAACAGAGAAGAGAGAAGTTTCATAGTTATTGTCAGCCAGGCTTTCTTTGTTGTGAAAAAAACAAAAGTAAAACATTTACTAAATTGCCTCTGCTGTTTCAGATGCTCAAATGTAGCTGGTAGAAATTCAAGACAACTTTAAAGAACTGTGACAGAGAGATACAAATTTACTGCAGGTTAAAAATGATAAAAAAAACTACTTGGAAAAAATTGTTACAACCCACCCGTCCCCACAAAAATGTACACTTCCAACTAAACCAGTTTGTAAATACACCCTTCTCCAGAGCCAGGGGCTAGAGGAAAGAGAAGAGGGGAAAAAGTGCAGGTGACCTTCACAAGAGGTCTTGTGCCACTGTTTTGACTTGCTTTGCTTGTGGTGGTGAGATAGCTAAGTGCCAACACTGCTTCTGCCACCAAAAGGTTCCTGCAGAAATCCAGACTCCAGGTTAACACTGAATACACACAGCCAACCCCAAACAGCTGCATTAAAAAAAAAACCCTCCCCTGAAAATAGCACAGATCCATATTTGTGGGTGACCAGAAGAAAGGGCAAAAAGGTAGGTCTATACAGTAAAGAGTCAACGGTTTATATTACAGATGGCTGGTAATTTTTAAAGAGTCTCTTCCCAGCTCTAGTGCTGCTCCAACCCAGAAGGGTAAACTGAAGAGGGAGGGAAGAAAAGAAAGGGTGAGACATCATGTAGCATGCAGGATCAGAAGCAGCTGAGAACTGGAGGTTCAAATTAGGCCTCGCCTTTTCTTGTAGTCCTCCAGGTTCAATGATCGCCGAGGGGCACCATCTTTTGCTGGAGGAGCCTTGGAAGTGATAGCCAGTGTTTTGGACTCTGTTGGAAGACAAGGTACACAGACACACGTGACCATAGCCGAGCAAGCTAACTGCTCTCTTTAAACGACCACACTGAAGGCAAGATGTTACTTCTGCAAGCCTTCTACAGAGAACCATCACAATCACAAATACAAAAGAAAAAGATAACAGAGACACAGCAGAAGACAGGTCCAGGAAGGACTTCAAAAGCTGAGTTTCTAAGAGATGGTTGCAAAGAAAAACAATAAAACTGGAATAAGAAAGATGACCTTCCAGGTACTGATGAGAACAGTGCCTCAGATAATGTTGGATTATCTCTCATCAGTCCCAGCAATACAGTACAGTAAGGGATTTGGGGAACTGTAGTCCAACCTCTGGAATGCCACACTCTCCCCATCCCTCTAGTGAAGCCTGCCAGCTGCTCCACCAGAATTTAGAGAGCAGGAAATCAGTATCAACCAAGGCAGCTCTAATATAATCTGAAGATCCTCTGTTCTTTAGTTTCCAGTTCAAGTAACCAACAAAAGAGCAGCACTAATTCAGGCTCACATATTTAACCTCAGGATTAATCTGTTAAGGGCTTTCTATCCACATACTTTGGGAGTTTGCTAAGAAAGGAGAAACTCAGATTTCCTATCTTTGTTGCCATCTTCACTTTTAATTTACTCAGCAGCATTGCCTACCTGAGCTGGGAACCTGGAGATCAATCTTTACATCAAAATCATGCACTTTGAAGAGATCCTCTGAGAGGTCACTAGCTGATTTTGAATTCATGTCTTTGTCTTTTCCCTGACTCTGAAAGAGAAAAAAGCTTCAAGCAACACTGAAAGTAACCCAGATGGGATTAAAACCAAATAAAAAGCCACATTTTATTAGCAATTGTGTTCAAATGTTTAAAGAAAAGTCTTTTGGTATCCAAAATGAACCCCATTTTAATCTCAGAAACAAGAGATACATATAAAGTACAACTTAAAGTAGTTACAGTTGTATCTTCGGAATTACAGCTCAGAAGCAGATACAACAACAGATAATTGGAGGGACTTGCCTTGGTCATGTCTTTTGGAGCATCTGGCAATACACCAGATCCATATTTTGCATTTAGCTGGGCAAGAATAGCAGCTTGGACAGCAGGATCTCTGGACTGTGGGAAAAAAAGATATATCATTCACTTGATAACCAACGTATTTTCTAACTTCGACATTCACTCCATATACAAGATGCATGTATAATCCACAGCTCTAGAAGTACACGATTTAGAACCAGGTAAACTCAATTTCCAAACATGGATTCCAAATGCAATCCATGTTTTCAGTGGCTTTCAAAGGGTAACAGAAATGCTATATTTCAATTGTATAATCTGTGTTCTCATACATATATAATTCTGTTAAAGCATGAATTTATTGTTTTTCTGTGACTATACTGTTTACACAGTCCTCCCTCCACATCTGTGGGGTTGACCCTCTCGAATTTGATTATTCGCAAGGCACGCATGTGCCTTCCCCTCCCCATTCTCTGCCTCCCATTCTCTTGTGTTTTGCTGGGCAGAGAGAAGGCAAGTGCACCCAGGCAAAAGGCAAGGGAATGGGCGGAAGGCACGAACCTTCCTACTCCCCTCCAGAGCTCCCCCCTCCCATTCCCATGCATTTTTCCCCCTGCGTGGAGAACACACACCAAGGCAAAAGGTAAGAGAATGGGGGGAGCCCCAGAAGGGGAAAGGGAGCATAGGTGGATTTATTTGTGGTTTTTGCACTTTCACAAGGGTTCTGTACCCTGAATCCCTGCCAAAGTGAAGAGGCCACTGTATTTATCCCAGTTCATACTGAGTTAGCACTTTAATATTTACACATTATAAAAATACGGGCAGCTACTCATTTTTATTTGCAAAGAGAGAAATGAACATGTCTAGCTACCCATTTTTTTTACTGTTCTCATTGTCTGCATTTTACTTACATTGGAAACTATTGTGGGTTTACACTGCCGCCTAGTAAAAGGATCCATCTGTTGGTTTTTCATACTGTGGCTTTCTGCCTGCAGAGGGAAATATAAAGTAAGGAGTCATCTTTTATCTTGTTGATGTTTTCCTTAACAGAGTCTTAACAAAGCATCATAGGATTAGTATTACTACAGAGAATATACTGTACTATGGCAGCCACTAGAGAACAAGTACAGACAGATGCTATTATCCTCTTCTCCTGTCTGTGGTCTTTCCAGAGGCATTTGGCTGTCTATCATGAGAACGAGATAAGGCTTTTGCACAATCCAGCAAGGCTCTTCTTACTGAGAAAGTTTACCCACATCTACAAAGCAGCAAGAAGTAAACATTGCAACGCCTTGTATTCTTCTGCTCAAAGATTAAATTCACACTATTCTGACTCCCAACCTTTATCAGCTTACAGACCAATAATCATGATTGAAAAAAATTACATTCATTATTAAGATTAAATAAATTAAAATTAAGATTAAATAAATAAAGATTAAGATTAAATAAATTCATGACACATATCCACCCAGACCAAACTGACTTTGTGCCAAGTAGAACACAAGCTGATCCCTAAGACCTTTAAAATATAATCCATGACAGTTGATCCCCATCATAACACAGTAGTTGTAACATCACTTGATGTGCTGAAAGCTTTTGACCACCTTGAGCATATTTATTTTATAAAACTTTTAAAAGAATGAATATGGGTAATAAATTATAAATAAATTATATGAAAACACAAAAATTGTAGTATGCATAAATGGAATAGATTCTCAACCATTTTCTCTCCCTAGAGGAACTCAACAAGTCTGCCTACTTTCCCACATCTTATTTGCATTAGCAATAAAACAGTTAGCAGCATTAAGAAAAATACTTACAAAGTATAAAACTTTAAAATGTAGAACATAATTTTATCTTATTTGCAGATGTTTTATTATTCTATCAAATCCAACACAATACATAGGACATATGTTAACAACTCTGAATAAATTCCACATGTTCACCAGATTTAAAATAAATTATGATAAATAAAAAAAATAAATATAAAAATGACAAAAAAAGTTCAATTAAAACTGAAGAGAATATCCAATTTGTCATTTAGTTTTTCTGGACTTAGATATTTGCTGTAGTTGTCATGTGTTTTCAAGTTGTCTCCAACTTACAGCAATCCTAAGGCAACCCTATCACGGGGTTTTCTACGACTAAGATTGTGTGATGCATCCAAGGTGAATCCGTGGGTTTCTATGACCAAGTAGGGAATCGAACCCTGGTCTCCAGGTTCATAGTCCAACATTCAAACCACTATACCATGCTGGATCTCCTTTAGATATTTAGGCATTCTTATAACTAAAAACCTATCACATTTCATGTACAGGAATTTAGCTATATCAAACAAAAATTAAAGGAATGGTCTAAACCGGCGGTTCTTAACCCGGGGTCTGCGAAGCCTTGATGCTGGACATCAACAGCAGTGGCAGCAACAGGGATGGAGCAGCAGCGGGAGCTGGCGCAGGTGCTTAAACTGCTCCCTTATTTACAAACAAGGGAGCCCATGCCTGTCACCGTGTCCCTTTTATCAGGGATGCAGCAGCAGGGCATGTGGGCACCACAGGACACAGTGGAAGGCGTGTGTGTACCCAAACGGTGCCTTTTTTTTGCAAATGAGGGAGCAGTTTTGGTGCCCACACGTGCACACAGACAGACAGACAGACAGACAGACAGACAGACACACACACACACACACACACACACACACACACACACTGCTGCCATGTCCCTGATGAAGTTATAGGTCATAACCAGCACTTTGAATTGTGCTTGGAAACAAACTGGCACCCAGTGGAGCTGTTTTAACAGTCGTAGCATGGTCTCTGTAACCTGCCTCAGTTAACAGTCTGGTTGCAGTTTTCAGGACCAGCTGAAGTTTCTAGGAACCGTAAGTACAGTGCATTACAGATGGGAGGTAACTATGGCATTATTCACCAAAAACACCCATACCTACACATACACAACTTACCACTAAGGCTTTTTCAGATTCCACGATATTCCATTCTCTATTCCTCTGATTTATGTAACTGCAGAGAAAAGCATTTGCTCCATTACATAAATATTCATTTACAAGCAATTACACAAACCCTACCACACAAACCACCAAATCCCTCAAACTCACAATATAAAGAAATTCTGTCTCTGGATCTCAGTTCCTGATACCAATTTCTTCTTCCAAAAAGAAAATATTTACTGAAAATAAGACCAGTTTCAAAACCCCAAAAAGCAGCAAATTCTGTGAGGAAGTGTGATCTATAATACACAGTTATAGCCATCTGATACCAATTTAAGTGCCATAGCGCCATCCTATGGAATCCTGGAATATGCAGTTTGATGAGCAGTATTAGGATTCTATAACAGTGAGATCTAGTACACTTTGCTGAACTATAGCATAAGAGCTCTTTACCAAAGATTTCTAATTAAAATCCCAAGAATCCATAGGTTCAGGTCACGGCTGTTAAAATGGTATCAAGCTATTATAATTGTGCAGTATACATACAAAACTAGTAAAATTGCTCAAATAAATATTCATGACACTAGTATAAGAGTCACATAACCACTATGCTGGTTTTCTATTTTTTTGCTTATCATTGTTAGGTACCAACCTGATTGCTGAAATATTTTTTGTTCGCTGGCGATCCAGAGCTTCTGCTCTCTCTTCCAACTCATTAAGCTGGTCTTGAATCTGTTTTGCCCTGTCTTGATCACCCATGTCTTCTGCCATGGCCTTCAAAAATATACATATATTAGTTACACTTGAACCACCATCACGAAAAAGTTGATCAAAACTCATATCAAAGCATCACCATCATTGTATTTATTAGCTTAATATGTTTACCTTTAATATTTCAGCATCTAAATCAAAGGGAAAAAGAAACAACCAATGATACTCTTATGAATTTTATCTTAACACTTTAGCTCTTATCTCACAATGCAGGACATAAAATGCACATAGTAGGCCCCCTACTGGCAATGATGACCGTTTCCTAAAGTATAGAGAGCATGTTAAAATTAAACAGATTGCATCTTCGATCACCACACAGCAATAATGTAGTAGTAAATCCAAATATGCTTAACCAAAACTATTACAATCATAACACAACATTTTTGCTGATAGGAATTCTAAAGTGGGGTGAGGGGGAGCAGTGAAAAGTAATACTGCTCTCTCAAGAAACAAAGATCAGTAAAAGGGTAATGAAAGGCTGCCTTAAGCCTCCAGCAAAGGTAACTTGGGGAGCGGAGGGAGTCATTGCCCAATGCCACCATAGTTTACCTTCTCTTTTAGAAGCTGTGTTTTCTTCATGGCATAATTTGGTGGTGCTTTCCGGAACCTCTCCTTCTCTTTTACTATCTATGAACAGAGAACACAGTATTATGTAACATCTAAATTCTACAAATTACAGGTCAATTGATTCTGTTCACTACCATGAGGCTATTCGTTACTTGATCTGAGCCTTTACAAGCCATGCTTGGGACTGTTCCTGTATCACCCATTCTGTGGCCTGTTTAAAATTCTGTTCTTGTCCTATAGAAAAAGAAGCATGTCAGATGCATGCTGGCCACAAGCCTATTGGTACAGAACAATCCAGAGCAAATGCAGATGACTTCAGCTATAATATGACTACAGAGGGCAAGTGCTACTAGGCAAGCTAATTTTGCCGGAGTTGGTGCTCCAAAAAACCACTACCCCAGCTTCAAATCTCATCTTCTGTTCCTTACTGCTAACTATGTAGATTATTATTTCAGTTGTGACCCAACCTTCTGCAAATCTGAAGAAAGCAGAGCAAATGTGATACACAAAGGGATAGCAGAGTAAGGTCTAAACAGAGCCTTAAGTGAGTCTTTTCCATCATAAAGATATAACATATAACCCATCTTATTTTTACAGGAAAAACACCTGAGAACATCTATTAAGACCTCACCTACCTTTCTGTTATGAACCTTCAACTGAATGGTTCCAGCTCAAAAGTACATTTTCTTCATTTACCTCCTCAATATCCTGATCATTAAACTTATAGTTGAGGGCTTCTTTGATGGACACTTCCTTCTTGTTTATCTCATCTAGTGTGGGTAGCTGCATCCCAGCAGAGAACATCTAATGAAAAGTTATAAGAAAGGAGGAAAAGTGTCAGATAATTTTTATTCACCATTCAACCCCGTATTCTTCACAAAACTGAGGGTAAATGGAAACATTATAGCAAACTTACAGCTTCCTTCCACTTCATAAACTCACTCTCTGTGAATTCTTGATTGGAGACAAACTCTAAGCGGAACACACGCTGATCACTGCCATGCCTGTGTACAGAAAAATGGTTTCTTTTGAACCTGTGTACAGCAACAATTTCTTTTATCCCCAGTGAGGGGGCAATGACAGAAACCCATCAAGAAAAGTGCATGCATACTAGACTACTAATACTTCCTCTCTATAATGGATTATGTTACACCTTGCACAATTCTACCTTTGCTAAAGGAAGATACATTCTGAATGTGCTAGTAGTAATAGGAGGGGAGCACTGGCACCAACAGCACAGCAGGCACTCACCCTGACTTACTGCAATGTTTGCTTGAGCACTCCCTGGTTATTACTTCTCTAAGGAAAGGAAACTCTAAGAGTAAGTTAGAGTTACAGTGGCAACTGGATAAGGAGAAAAGGAGCATGGCAACCAATTATTCCATTCCCTTATTACAGAGGGATCACACACCCTCAAGGTGGTGCAATGAGCTCTAGCTAAGTTACTTACCTTAACTGCAATCCTTTGTTTGTCCTGGTAGCCCCAAGCTGATAAACCTTGGCAGTTTCTACAACACCAGTTATTTCTGCCACCTATACAAAGATGAAGGACAAAAAAAAGATGAACACTTCTATTTAATCCTTCCTAACCAAAGAAAAGAAAGACCCCATCAGCACTTTAACTCCTGCTGATCATTGTTTATCATTCATCTTGTAGCAGGAATGCCCTCTCACAAAAATGCACAGAATTATGACACTGGAACCATTTTAACTACTTACAACTGGATCCAGACTGAATGTCATAAGGAACATAGAAGTGACTCTTGTATCCACAACAGGCATTTGGCCCAACTGAAAGATCGCACTTGTGGAAGGGAGGAGAGGAATCTCTTGCCAATGGCCATGTAGCTGCTTACACTTACAGATCTGACAATCTGCTCTGGAGGGCTGGGGAATCCTCTAGAGCAGATTTTTAGAGTGCACACACAGCTATGATGTGTGGTGGTGGTCAGAAAGTTTCTTCCACCAGTTAAAATCTGGTATGCTCCAGATATTGGCAAATCCACAATACCAAAACAAACCGATTTGGGAGATGTATAAATTAAAGCAGGTTTCTCTTCAAGTGGACTAAAGTTGAATCTGACCACTCCTGAAGATTTATTTGCAGTTTGGATTCATAAAGACATAGACATCCAATGATCCAAAAATCAATACAGTTTTCTCCAATGCGAAAAACACTAGCATGGGGAGAAGAGAGACAGACAGAAAAGATGGTAGTTTGACACAGAAGCTCTAGTTTCTAATCATAATGAATGGTTCTCCAATCCCAGTCATGTGAGTGAGGGATGCTGAAGTCATATACAGTAGAACTATTCCAGCACTCAATATCTTTTATTAGTTCCCAAGGCAGGAATGTCAAAAGAGTTGTTAAAGGGCATACAGATCCCAGCAAGATGTAGCTTGTGCTGTTTGCTTTGAAAATGCCAATGTTAAAAGTCCTTCTGCTTCTGCCATTGTTCTACTGCATAACCTCAGTGTCAACTGAGAAAAAACAAACAACCTTCTACCCCCCACCCACACTTTTAATTATTTTTCATTCACCCAAATTCCCTGGCTCTTGCAGTCATACTTCCAAAATTTTGCAGGCTTCTTTCCCTGGTGCATCCCTATGACATACATCACATTCATGTGAATTGTCTGAAAACCCATGGAAAAATAGCTTTTTCCTGACCCGAGTCAAATTTAAATACGGTTCGCCCTCCACATTTGCTAGGGTTAGGGGCACAGGACCCCCACAGAAGTGGAAACATTGCAAATATCAAAACGTGTGTGTGTGTGTCTATGGGAAGGGGGTAAGGCAAGATGGGAAGAACAGCCACCCCGGGTCTAAACCAGGTCAGAGAAAGGAAAGGAAAAGGGAGTGGTTCAGGGTGGTGGCCCTATGCTTCTTCTTTCACCCATCTCCTTCCTTGGGTGTGGGCCGGCACCAGGAGAAGGTTTGTGGTGCTGAGAAATCAGACTGCAAGTTGTCCTTACACCGCCAGGCAGTTGCTAGTCAAGGAGGAGGCCCTGGGATGGAGGGTTAAAGTGCTGTGTGGCGTGATTGGAGCCACTGAGAAGGAAGGTTCACACAAAAAGAAGTGCCTGAGGTGGGGGGGGCAGGGGCAGGAGAAACTCACAGGTAATCAAATCCATGAAAGTGAAACCTGCAAATGTGGAGGGCCAACTGTAGCCCTGTCTACTCAAAACTTTCCATCTGTCCCTCTGAAATGCTGCAGTATTTTTTTAATAGAGTCACTTTGTATTTTGTTTTCAGAAAACTGTTCAGAAAAACTGAGGAAGGGGACCTTCTTTGGAAACCACTATACTGTAAGGCTACTCTTGCACATGCTCTCTCCATTTGTTATTCTGAAATTTGGCAGGACTGATCTGCTAAGAAGACAAAATTACCTCTGAAAATTTCATCTTGCTCCATCAAGAAATAAAAGTTACCAGCTGTTCCTGTTTTTGAAAAGTTGGAATTTCAATAATTTGGAGCTCCAGGGGCCACTTCCATACCCCTAGGATCCACTAAGGTCAAATCTACCTCTGACAACACAAAAATTACTAGGAAAAAATGGTGATTGGATGTCCAGAAAGAGTGCAGTAAAACAGTAAAACTCAGCTCAAAACCAGTACCATATTGTGTAATTATCCTACTTTCCTATTAGGATATTTTACATAGGTAACTATATCATTGTAAACATTTTGTGAACAAAGAAGAGCAGGAAATGCTTGCTTGTCTTGATGAGAAAAGAATTAGGTCTGACTCAGGATATACGTACTCTGTAAACTGGTTTGCTGTTGTGGTTTCCTATTCCAATGCGCACAAAACAGCCAGTCACTGTCTTGGCAAAGAAAGGCATGTGACACCATCGCTCCAGTTTGTGTCGAGATAATCGAACACGATTCAGTTCTTCGGGCAAAGACACTGGTTGTGATTTTGGAGGAATTTCTTCCTTCCTAGAGCGAACGGAAAACGAAGGAAAAATGAAGGAAAACCGTCATACTCTTAAACAGAATGAGAGTCCACAATGTCACACTCTGGGATCGAAACCCCAAGCTCATACATGGGTAACACATTTTCCATTGCAACAAGAACATTGTTTTTTGTTACTCAGTTAAAAAGAATGAAAAGTGCAAGACATAAGAGCCATATATTTTAGATTTATTGCCTCCATTTTTATCCAAGTTACTACTAACATGTATAAATATGTAGACATGTATCTCTCACCTTTGTTCCAAGGAGTGCAAAATGGTTCTTTCCCTCTTACATTTATTGGCACAACTATCTAGTGAGGCAGGATTTGACGAAAAGTACAGTAGGACCCCAGTATCTGTGGGGGATTGGTTCGACCTCCACTCCGTGGATACTGAAATCCAAGGACAGTAGCGAACGCCCTGTCAACACCCCAAAAAAAGGATTTTAAAGTACAGTTCTCCCACTGCAATGGGTAGGGCTGGCTATCGCTGCGTCCCTGAACGCCCCGAGGCCTGAGCTCACCCGGGTGCCTGGGATCAGGCCCACAGCGACGTGTAGAGCCGGCGTTTGCTGCGTCCTTGCACACCCCGAGGCCTCCGCTCACTCGGTCCAGCTGGCAGGGGTGTGCAGAGTGGATGATCACCCATTCTCTGCATGGCTGCTGCCACTGTCCTTGCAGGCGCACTGGTTCCAGCCACCAGGAGTGTGCAGAGTGGGAGATCGCCTGTTCTCTGCATGCCCATCACTAACCACGGATAACTGAATCAGTGGATAACGAATCCGCGAATACGGGGGTCCTACCGTATTGTCTAACTTAGAGCCACCCAGAAAGCTTCAAAATTACATTGAGCATTGAACCTGCATCTCCTCAGTCCTAGTCTGACACTCTAACCATTACACTGCACTGACTCTCATATGATGAAAACAAGTATATTTCACACTGAAGTAGGAATCCCATGGCCAGGTTGTCAAGCTCTCAAATCTAAGTGGAGATTCAGTACTCACTCTTCTTCTTCATCAGAAGATGAGGACCTAGATGAACGATCAGTTTTTTCACTAGATTTATCATCTTCCTCTTCCTCTTCATCATCTGAGTATACTTCACTTGTTTTTAACGGCTGCTTCTTTGCCAGCAATTCAGCTATAAATGAAAAAAGTCATAACTTAATGTTCATTTTTTTTGTTCAATTTCTCTTAATTTGAAGATCCCTTTAATTTAAAATGAAAACATAAGCAACTGTATTGCAACTCAAGCTGGAAAACAGCATTAATCTGCAACCAGATTTACATCCGATTAAGTCCTGAAGGGGAAAAAATAAGACTTTCCCCCCTAAATATTCACATAAAAATTCTATACCCAGAACCATATAACATGTGAGTAGCTCCATAAGAGCAAGTGGGCTTCTGAAGACAGCACTGACTCATGTCCCATTCCAAGCCACTCTAAAACAGAATTTAAAACAAAACAAAACAAAACCACAGGATACAGCACAGCAGTTTGTGGTACAGTTTAGAAAATCTATGCTGCCAAATGGACTGCTAACTACATCCAAGGGGACAATATACTATCTGAAGAATGTTAGAATAACTATCAAGTGTTCTAACTCTACTCTAAAAAGACACAGACAAGGAACAAAAAAATTAACTTCATAGTTGATATACTTAAGATGACGGTCACCATCTTAAACAACTCAAAAAGGGAAATCCGACAAAAGACAAGACTGTCAGTAGCTTTTAGGATTGCTACATCTTACCTCCAGTATCAGAGGGAGTGTGCCTCTAAATACTAATCTTTGGGGAACATTAGCAGGAAGATGCTGCTGTCATTAGGCTTCCCAAATGCATCTGACTGGCTATTGTAGAAACAGTGACAGACTGGGTACATTTCTGGTCTAGTTCAGCAGGACTCTTATGTTTAATAGGCAAAGATATCTGACATTATTTAAAAATCAACCTTTTTCAGATGTTGTTCCAACTCACAGGAATAAGATTAAATTAAGCAGTGACTGCAATCATTTGAACAGGTGAAAAAAAAATCTACCTTAGCTTGTCAAACTATAAGAGAAATGCCACTGGCAGCCAAAATATATCCAGGAAAGAATACTTATGTGAATGACTCATGCCTAGACCTAAGGCAGTCAGGGTTGGTCTAGCACATGCCCCCAAATTGTGGGCACACATCCATCATACTATCAGCATATCAAGTCACTGCACTGAAAGCAATATGAAGTCACTCAGTAAAACGTCATCAAGTAAACAGCAAAGATATGGCAAGACAGAACCATGTTTCACCTGAACTAATTTAAAGAGTCAATAATCTTATCATGCATGACAGGTAAGGCCAGCAGTTCTTGGGCACCAAACTGCATCCACATTTGACCAGGATGTGTACTCCATGACAGAGGGTTTTTTTTAACAAAGAAAAGTAGTTTTAATGGTGTGTGCTGCACACATTGCAATTTTATATTGCTTTATAAGTACTGAAGTTATAATAGTGTAGTTTTAATTATTTTTTAATTTTTTATTGTTAAGATTTAATTCATAAAATAAATAAAATAGTAGCAGCCCTGTTTGGACCTACCTGTTCTGTTCTTCCGTTTCTCTCTTTCAGCTTTTAATTCTTCCATGGCTTGGGATTTCTTATCCAATTTTTCATCTCGCTTTGACCGTCGCTCTTTGTTGTGCGACATTACCTGAGGAAACACCTAGTTAGAAGTTATGCCTCAGAATAACTCAGAATACATACAATGACAATCATGTGCCACTTCTCCCTTTGCAGTGCTTTATATTCTGTTGGTTTGTCTACAAGTTCTCAACCAGAACTTGAAGTTCCAAACCTCTGGAGACTATCAGGTCAGGGAAGATTACTTTAGAGAATTTGTAATGAATTTTACATATGATGAAGCATTTCAAGATGGATATTAACTTTAATGAGATTTTTTGCTATTTTAGGTTAACTGTTTACAGTATTTACCCTGCACAGAATGATTACAGTTCAGTTTTGTAATTTAGTTTAGTATTAGAGTTCTTTTTAAATAATAAATAGAGAGAATGAAGGAATGTGCATTTGTGCCTCTTGTTTCCATAGTCCCAAGACCCAAAACACAGATACCTAAAACATGGCATGGATACTAATAGGACTTAATTGTGTATGCGCAAGGATTTTTTTTTAAATTATTAATTTCATTTAATTGAAATCTTCCAGTAGCCTGCAGCACCATCTTCAGCCCCTAGGTGACAGACTTCCCTAATCTCCTAAAGATGAATCTGCAGTTAGACCCAGGATATTTCAAAGGCTCTCCAGACATCCACATGATGCTTCTCTCTGCAGGAAACCCAAACTTTTCAAACAGTTATAAGAGAGAGGAGGAAAACACAATCCACTGCTTTGCACGGTTATGGAAAAAATAGCTGAACAGAAGAACGAATGATCATTATGTGAAAGGAGAAAAAGATTACTGAGGAGAAAAAAAAGAGGTAGATGAAGAAAAGAAAAAGAGCAGAGAGGGAGGGAGGCCTATGAACTTTCTACCATTGTGAACCTGACTACTTTTTCTAGTGTTAAATAAAAGGCTTCAAATTTATTTTGCCAGCAGCCATTACATTTTCAACGTAGTGAGAAGCTCATTAAAATTGTCTATCCTGGAGGTTTAAAGAGCCTGAGAAATTCTTGAGAGCCTCTGCAAAGTCCTAGATGGTATGGCTGGTGCTTGTTGGTGCCCCAGTTGATTTGTAGAATAGAGACTCAAGCAGTCTGTATGACTATTTCTTAGGTGGCTCTCCTTGTTCTGAGAGAGACCAATCTGTTCCTTTGTATGATGGTGAACAGATGACAATGAAACAGTAACAAAGATGGACAGAGCTACTTTATAGCAGTGATACTATTAGAAAGGTCTTTCTTATCTACCCTTATTTGCATCACCGATATGCTGCCTAGCCAAGTTTTATCCTGGAATATAAAGGATCCTTCTGCACTTTGTTGTTGTTGTGTGCCTTCAAATCATTTCTGACCTACACTGAACCCAAGGGTCTTCTTGGTAAGATTTGTTCAGAGGGGGTTTGCCACTGTCTTCCTCTGAACCTAAGAGAGTGTGACTTCCCAAGGTCACCAGTGGGTTTCCATGGCTGAGTGGGGAGTTCAACCCAGGGCTTCAGAGCTGTAGTCCAATGCTCAAACCACTACATCACACTAGCTCCCTTCTGCACTACACTGATATACACATTTCCAAAGCATTTTGAGGATAAAGTCACTCAAATTTTCTGCTAATTACAATTGCAAGGCAGCCTGGAGCTGTTTGGAGGCTACTTTCTCCTATACTGATCAACGTTTTTGAGTTGTTAACAAGGCTTGAACAATTGAGCTTTTATATATGTAAGTTTTACCTTTCTTGTCTGCTTACACTGAGCACAAAGGGCTTGACTGTTAGGAACAGAAAGGTGGTGAATGCCTTAAGAAAAACAGCAGTCTCAGCCATCTTAAGGGGACCTTGGATGTGGAAGATTTAAACAACTATGGGCCAATTTGTGACCAACTCTTCCTAGGCAAGTGTTCAGGTATGTGGAGTTTATGTAGCTCCAAAGGCTCTTGAGTCAGATTGATTTTCTGCATCCATTTCAACCAGGCTTCCGGCCTGGTTTTTGGTAGAGAAACTTGGTAAACCTATGTTGAGAGAAATGGGGGGGATGTGAGTGATTCCTCCTGAGCCTCTCAGTGGTTAATACTTTCAACCATGACATGCTTCTGGACAGGCTGTCTGGATTAAGAACTGGAGGCACATTTTACAATGGGAAATTTCATAAGGTGATGCAACTACTTATCTTCCTCAGCATTTTTGCTATGGAATCTTATAAGTTCTATATGGATTGTTTTTAATATTTACATGGAACTGGCACATAAGGTCATTCAGAATCTGGAAATTTAGGGGTGGAGTGAGGTGCCACAAATTTTCTTTTTCCATTTCTGACATAGCAGAAATGCTAAATTAGTGCTGCATCTCTACCAGAACAGCCTGCCCCCTTATCCATGCTTGGGTAATCTCCAGATTAGATTATTATAATGGGGCTGCATCTGAAGATGGTTTAGGAAACGTAGTTCGAAGTATGACTGCTGAATCAATAACTGGTAGCACTGCATAACGCCCCTTGTCCAATCTGCACTGGATCTTACTTTCTGGGTCTGATTAATATGCTGGTCTTGTGTGCCTTAGATTTTATTTATGATACTCGTATGTAGTATTTGGATAATAGGTCATAATACTGGATTTTTTTTCCATGATACAGGGGAAAAAAATAATACACCCAGCTCTTCAGCAAGCAATGAATCTGAATCCTCATAAATATCTTGATGGTAAGTAGATTTAAGGGGCAAATATGCTGGTCTGCCATTGGTTATATGGGAACAGTAGAAATCAAGCATTGACTCCTGGTGAGGGAAGACATGAAATTCAGAGGGTGGGGTAGAGTGGAAATACGGGAACTGTCCCAAATCAGGAGCCATGCACAAGCAGAACCCTAATTTCAGATCATTCCTCCCTCCTACCACAGCCACACAAAATACAATCCCCAGTGTAAGTTCTATCAGAATTAAAGCATATGATGGGCTAGAATCTAAGTGCTGATTTCATATTACAAAGCACTGGCTGAAGGGTTTTTGTTTGTTTTTGTTTTTTTACTCTCCTGATAGTATGAGCATACTGTTCTTTGTACCTGGGATTCTTGAATCTGTGTGAGCTTCTTCTTCTCCTGTTCTTCTTCTTGCTTTTTCTTTTTCTCTTTCTTCTCTTTCTTTTTTGCTGTTTTTAGTTTCTTCTTTATTTCAAATCTAGACTCAGAAATAACAAAAAAGGTAAGTAAAGGCCAGTAATCAATTTCAGGTAGCATGAGAAGTCAGGACAGGAATGAAATAGTATGATAGGTAAAAGATTTCCAAAATCTAGCGAAATATTAGCAAGAATGGACAAAGTTAAAGTTATCTGTGTTATGCTGACATTAGATGAAATGTATCCTGTCATTACCATCTCAAGACTATATAAATTACTAGGAAGATCATGCACCTAGTTGCTCAGTTTTAAAGCAAAGACTCAAGATCTAAAATCTGGGTGTTGAATTTGTACAAATGCTTAAGTAGGTGGTGTTCATAATTTTAAGTAACAAACAATGATTTTTAAAAATCTAATTGGCAATAAGCAGAATTCAATGGAAAATCAAGACACTAAGCTAACTACCAAATTAAGCTCAGTACTCAATTTGTACCAAAACCTTCCCAACCTGGTACACTGCAGATGTGCTAGACTACAACTCTTCACTGGGAATGATGGGAGTTGCAAATTAATACAGGTAGGAAGCACCAGGTTGAGAGAGGCTGGTTTATTATATACATCAGGTACTCCAATAGCCTTATAGGTAAATTTGGAATGTACAACACAATACACTCAGACTGGTTATGCCTGAACACTAAATAACATATTTTACCTCATATATTATACCTTATATATTTTATACCTCTTACTCCTAGTAACTAAGACTTAGGAAAGGTATTTGAGAGATACCAAATAATTTGGAAAGAACCAAATAAAAGAACCGAATAAAAGCTGGGAAACTGGCTAACATTTTGTGGCCTCACTGTTAGAAAAAAATGGAATAGGAGAAATGAGAGAACTGCTGTTCTTGGAAACCTCCAAGTTTGAAACAGTCTTCCTCTCTTAAGAGACAGCCCTCTCATTATTTTTAACTTTACAGCAGCATTTTTACAAAGCTACAAGTGGGTTTCTGCCAACTATTTATGGAGGATTGCTACAGTTTCTAGCAAATCCCAAGGAGGAAAATCAGCTTCTGGATCCATGATTTATGCCTACCTCTGCTCTAGGAGTTTAAAAAGAGGGAGTTAAAAGCAGTACTGATTAACTGCTGCTTCTCTCAAGAACAGCAGATCTCTTAAAAGATACCTCAACAATTAAACATTACAACTCGCTAAAGGCCTATTGAGGAAAGGTCAGTTATATTTCCTCATCCTTCTTCTATGTTTACCTTTCACCATAAATATATCTGCACTACAAAGTACAGCAGTTTGATGCCACTGTAACTACATGGCTCCATTCCAGGATTCTACAGGATGGACATGTTAAAGTTAAAGTTAAATCTGAATTGCTACCACTGTGCTTGTACACATGTCCAATGAGGAGAACTGATGATGCCACTTGCAGATGTACGAATTATTCTCTCAACTATAATCAGAATATTTGTCAGGCCCAAGTATCCAGTTTTGTCTGATAACTAACTCTGGGGCAGCTAAAGTGGAACATAAAACTCTTACACACTGGTAACTTCACACACCCTGAAAATGAATAATTATTACATACATCTGCATTTACATGGTGGGTGGAGGTGGGAAACCAAATCAAAGGCCAACAAAGAACTGGTTTCCTAATACTCTTCCAGCTCCAAGGGAAAGTTGGTGCTGAGCATAAGGAAAGAGCCAATATGCTGGCAAGAGTGATATGGAGTTGGGGCTGCATCTGCTCTCTCCCCTGGGTTTCATAAATTAACTTTTAATCAAAACTTCACCTTCTTTTCAGAACTTCTCTCTTCTCTATCCGGTTGAACAACTCCTGCTCTCTCTCTTTCTCTGTCATCTGTTCCAGACGAGCTCTGTCTTCTTCATCACCCATGAGATCCTCCCCATAACCATCAGTGAACTCATCTTCTGATGATGAATCAGAGTCTGAGCTGGAACAAGAGCTGTTACTTTCAGAATCAGAAACCTCACCTGAAATAGAACATAAAGAACCCCACAATGCTGGAACATCCAAGGAACTACAGATGAATCTCAAAAGTATCACTGAACTGGATTATTTACAGCAATTCTTTGTTATATTTATTCTTTCTCCACACCAATCTAAATTCAGATTCTAAGCTATTCAGGCATCTATCTCTCTTTTGCTTATGCTGCTTTGGAGAGGACCACAAATGGTCCTAGAATGCATACACATCTGTGAGGAAGATACCAACTGTTTTCAGTGAACCTTACCACACTAGGAAAATACACATAAAAACTAATACGGTGGACTCTCCACAGCTGTGGGGGTTCTGTTCCAGGAACCCCTGCAGATAGGGAAAAACATGAATGCTCATGTCCCATAACATTAAATGGTTGCAACATGCATGCAGATGCTTCAATGCACCCTCATTCACATCACTGCCATTTTAAGTATAGGACACAATGCTCCACATTAGCTGGAAATCGCATATGTGGAGGGTTCCACTCTGAAATCGCATATGTGGAGGGTTCCACTTCCAATTGATAAATTGGAAGCTGTGAATTTAGGAGGGCCTAAATCTGCATAGGGCTGAACTGGAAAATAGAACAGTAAGTTACTTTTGGATTACATTTATAAGCACAAGAGTGTAAATGAGATTAAACAACTGAGAAGCTACATTTGTTCTAATTTATTATTCATTCTATTCTGAGGGCTCCCATAAGGTTACCATCCTGCACAAAATATTTCTGAAAATTTGAAAATTGTCAAATGATATTGAAAATAAAAGCAGCTGAGAAGTCTAAACTACCTCAACAAACCTTTTTCTTGTAATTTCCAGCTTCTCATCCATAGTCATTATAACAGAATTATTCCTACCAATGAACATATAGTCATGATTTTCTGTTACGCTCATACCAACTCAGAATAGAGAATTTTTTTGGTCACATCCTTCTGACAAAACGGCCAAGCTTTAGTTTACATACTGTGTACTGACGGTTTTGTGGCATTCCTTAGATGCTTCACAGAGTTTGGAAAAGTTAATCTTTGGACTATACTTCCTAGAATCTCCCAGCCAACATGGCCATTGGTCATGGTGGCTAAAGGATTCTGGGAAGTATTGTTCCAAAAAAAGTAACTTTCCCATGCTCTTGTTTCATATACTTCTCCGTATCAGTTCTGAAGCTATGTATTGTCTGTTTTTAGGCATTTCTATCATTTTTTCTTTCTTTCAAGATAATAAGCACTTTAAATGCTGTTTTAACTGATGTTCCGTTTTTAACTGTTATATGTTAATCTATTGTTGTTCCCTGTCTCCACCCACGGGAAGAAACAGGTAAGAAATAAATATTAGTAGTAGTGGTAGTAGTACTAGCCAAAACAACTGGAGAAAACACTGCTTTTGGCAGACAAAAATCCCCCTAAATTACCCTTTACAATGACTTCCAGTACTTCTCCAAGATTTATATATTCAGTAAACTAGACAATTGTATTATGCTATTTTCAGTAATTATGTGTGAAGAAAAACATTAACAGACGTCACAGTATAAAGGAGTATCATCATACATCTGACAGCAGTAACAGGCTGGCAGCTATTTGCATATAACTCAGACAGTCACAAGAACAGTTCCAAGACATTGGATTTTCAGTGGGAGGTAAGAAAAGACTGCAAACAGACCAAGAATATAAAGCCGCCAACATGCTATTAAGGAAAACCTAAGCTAGGGGGTGAGCAAACTGCCTCTTGAGGCTCCCCAAAATCTATTTTAAAAAACTGACTTTCTGGTTTGCCTCCCCCCCGCAAAAATCTGGTAGCAAACTGTTCACTGCACTATAACCAATGGGACAGTACTGTAGTCGATTTAGCTCAATATATATAGTAAATATCATCAGCAATATAGCATCAAAGCCAATTTAAGTATATTTAAAGGTCCTAAGCACTAAATATAATGATGATGATGATGATGATAATGATGATGATGACGGCGATGACATCAATTAAGTATGAAAAGAACAAAATTATTTGTTACTCACAGAATCACAGAGTCCTGCTCAATGAAGGATCTCCAGCTAGAGCATCTCCAGCAGTTAGCTGTTCAACTTCTTTTTGAATATATCCAAAAAAAAGAGATCCCACTATCTCTCAAGGCAACTGGTTCCACTGCCAAACTGCTTATGCTGCCAAGAAGTTCTTTCTATTGTTCAATTGAAATCTACTCTCCTGTAATTTAAAACCATCAGACCTAGTTCTACCTCACGAGGCAGCAGAGAACTAGCCTGCACCCTCTTTGTGGCAGCCCTTGAGGTATTTAAAGAGTGTGATCATGTCACCCCTCAAGTCTTCTCTTCATCAAGCTGAACATGCCCAGCTCCTTCAACCTCTCCTCATGTTTTGTTGTCTTATCTTCCTTGCTGCCTTTCTCTGAACTTGCTCCACCTTGTCTATAACAGAGAATTTTCTTGAACTTCATAATGAACCTAGACTTTTAAATCAATTTCAGCTAATTTTAATCCATTTTACATATACAGTCATCCCTCCATATTTGCTTGGGTTAGAGGCACAGGAAAGTGGAAAAACCATGAATAACTCTAGGACCTCCCAAACTATATTGAACACACAAAAAAATATGATCACCATATTCAACTCACCATGGATTTCTTTGAAGCATCAGGGTTCCTTCACAAGGCAGAAGTGGGTGGTTGATGGGGCTTACTGCCACCTTCACTGCTGCCCCATACCATTTTTAAAAGCGACTTACAAGCCTCATTCGCAGATTCTCAGTCTCATGAGTCTTGCAGTCCCTATTAAAAACGGCATAGGGAGGCAGCAGAGGTGACAGCAAATAATCCATGAATAATCAAATCCACAAAAGTGAAACCTGCAAATGTGGAGGTCTGACTGTAAATATAATGTTTACATTACATATAATTTTTAACTAAAAATCTTTTTAAAAACCAAACCAATCCAAATGAGGTGTGCAGCTCAAGCCCTTTATCAATCTGAAAAATGGTCCCTGATGCTGTGGCAGTTGTCCACCCCTTTTTTAAGGCATTATTTCTTTCTTACCCAATTCCTGAGTCCGGAAACAGAGAGTGAAATGAACTGAAATATGAAAATAAAAAAACCTAGAAGTATTTCAAGGCATGCTTTCAATACATCATCCCTGGCCTACTCCAAACAAAGACAATGTAATTTAGAAAAATATTCAAGATCTGCATTCAACAGGAACTGAGTTCTTGATGACAATGTTTCATGTTATTACATGGCACATCGTCCATTTTACCTTCTTCAGGTGCTGAGCTCTCTGCAGAGCTGTCTTTATCAGAGCTGCCTGATGAGGCTGCTTTGTTCGTCTGTTTTTTCATGGCTCCTTTTTTCTCGGCTTTCCCAGCTTTCCCTTTCTTTTTATTTTTAGAACCTCCAACCGTCCACTGCAGGATAAGAAGAACAAAGGTAATCTTATATTGAAGGGCTGAATACTGTCTGTACGTAACCACAAATGCAAACCCTAACACATTGGGACAAAGCATGAAACAAAACAAGTCTAGATTATAATGCTTACTTCTGTTACAGAAATCATGTATGCAACTGCATTTAGTGGCTGGGCTACACAAGATGTGCAAGTTATCTTGTGTCTTTGAAAAAAGTTGCACATTTGAGAATCTTATTGCTCAGAAGATATGGGCAGTTAAATTAGAACTTCTGTCCATACTCCAAAAAGTACGCTTAATGTTCAGAAGACTGCTCCTCTAGGAAGATGAGATCACTATTCACAATCCAAATCACTTCCACACAATTTTAAGAATTAGCCAATAACAGCAGCTGTATATCACTTTTCTAAGAAATGGCTTCAATGTTACACATTGCTGAACAAAAATGATGAACTGTTTTGTGAAACATGGCGGTTTAGCATTGTAAGAAAAAACCTACTCTCCCCCAAAACTGTGTACTCCCCATACATAAACCTCTTGCTCCTCTGGCATGAATGGGAGAACTGATTTAAATAAAGGCAGTTTGGCATGTTATCCAAACTATAAAGCTTGGTTAATCTTAAATTGTGGCTAATCAAAATGAGTCAGCTTCTTAAACTACAATGCGAACTGAGCTTTTTTCCACTGATTAAAATAAATATCAGCTACAGTTTGTACAGTTCCAGATGGCATGAGAAGCTGTAAACAACAAAACAGAGTGAAAACTTCCAAATTTATCCCTGCAGTTGTATCTCTTGGTGAGCATACAAGGGTGTGGGGGAGGATTACTTTCAAACCTGCATTGCAATAGCTACTCACAACAAAATTGTGAAGAAGCACTCTCACACTATCTATGGGAGAGCATCAAAGTGTTACTGTTTTCATGTGGCTACTCGCCACTGCTGGCTAAGACATTCTGAAAACTGTAACCTCAAAAAACTGTAGTCCCACATTCTGCAATGAGATGCATGTGGGGCAAATATTGGGTTTTTTTATGTCCAAGTAATCCATTTTTTATTCTTACAAGCTTTTAGAAAACCTTGCTGACTGACCTCTTTATCTGCTAACTGCTTTCATTATGTTTATTGTTTTTCCTATTCTGATTCTGTAAGCCACTCAGAAACCAACTTTAGCAAAGAGCAATGCATAAACCACTTTATCTTGAATAAAGGAACTCCAAAAGAAGATACCAGAATGAAATTGCTGAAATCTCTAGCTCAAATAGAGATAAAAATTTCACTTCTATCATCACCTCTCTTTTTCCTCTCTACTTCCACAGACAATTTAAGATGACATTTTATGTGTTCAACTCTTTAAAAACCTTATGTGACTCTTCTCCAACTTTGTGCCTTTCAGCTACGATAGGTTATAATCTCCATCTTCCCCAGTCAACATGGCCCTTGTGATAGCAGTGATGAGAGTTGTAGTCCAACACATCTGAATGGCAAACCAGTTTGGAGTAGATTGGCTTACGAACAACTAACATCCAAATCTAGATATTCATACAACCATGTAACATCAGGTGTATTTGACTTTTGGAAGAGTGGGCTATAAACATGTTTAATAGTGTGATAACTGCTACTGTTATTATTAATATGCTATATACTTTTACCATATTGATACAATCTACTTTTGTAGAAAAGCATACCTCAACATCACTATCTGAGGTTTCAGAATCTGAAGATGCTGTAGGTTTACTAGCAGGTGTTTCCTTTTCCTCAGAGTCACCACGTTTCCGTTTGGCCAATGACAGGAGCTCCTGGTAGAAGCAAAAGTATGAAGTTAAATTAAAAATGAGCAGTCTCTTCCAAGCTTGAGAGATACAATTTCTGCTACATGATTTCTTCCTCTACCTCCTCACTACCCGTATTTTAAACAGGATCTCCCTTCGAATAATGATCATGACACTGCATGGTATAATCTACTGTGCAAAGAAATAACTACAAAATTCACAAGGCACTCACAAATTCAAATTCTTTTGAATTTCCTCCTTAGTAAAGTTCACAGGTACCTGACCTTATTCATTTCCAGAAAAATGTGTAAAATGTATATCAGAAAGCCTTTAAAACATCTTATATATCTTTTGTTGCATTCAGTTATTAATGGCACACTCAGTTTTATAGCTCTTTATTCATTAGCAAATTTCTAAACTATCTTTTATGATTCATAGCACTCAAGAGAGTTTATGACTAATAAGCAGAAGATAATAAATAAAATCATTATTTTTAAAATGCCCACACAATAACATCTTTGAAATTAATAGTACTATGAATGCACAGAACAGTAATTAATAAAATATAGACTGAATTAGATTTACTTATTTGATCTTGGCTATTCTAATTAAACATTTTAAAATGTAATTCACTTACAGTTCACAAAAGAAAACCAATATAAAATTACCATTAACACCTGGACACACTGCAAAATGAATATGATCTTTAGGCATTTTCTCATCCAGGTACCACATTTTAAAACACACTGACTAATATATTTGTATAGCACACAATATTACTGGGTTCGATTACTGAAAAGTGTCAGGTCACCACCACATTAAAACATTTACTCACAAGAAACAATCTAACGTTACTACATGCAAGGGCTTTACATATGTAACTTCAAGAAGCAAACACCTACTGAGATCTACTACAGCAGAGCTTCCCAACCTTTTTTCACTTGTGTACCCCTTGGCCGCTCATTTCCATAAACCGCACTTCCCCTGCACTGCCATGTCCTTTCTTTGAGGGGAAAAAAGTCCCATGAAAAAGCTTCTGTGGGCTCTAAGGAGATATCCCCACATCCATGGAAGGAAAGGCATGGTGCCACCCACCCTGTCCACACGTCTCAGTCCCATCATGCCCCATTACCCACCTAGATGCTCTCTATGGTCTCAGGATCCCATTTGCCCCTGGCCAAAGGCACAAGGAGGAGTGACTGGCCTCACATCCCTCCCTCAGATGGATTCAGGGTGGAACTGGATGTCTCTATTGAGAATGCTCTCTCTTCATGGAGGACACAAGAAAGAGGGAGAGAAAAGTGCATGTGTGCAAGACTCAAGACACCACCTAGTATGGGTGGGACTAGGGTCACAAAAACTTAAACAGAAGGTTTGTGTGCATATGCATGTGAGAAAGACTTTTTTTTAAAGTCTGTTGGCAAACAGCAGCTGGAAGTTCACTCTTTATCTCTATTAATCCCTCCCCTGTTTAAGGTTCTGGGACAGGAATGCCAACGCCAATCAAGAGCTGCATCCAGTGTGATGATCTTCAAGAATGGCTTATACTTTATACTAGTTTTTGCCCTTATTCAATTTTTTTTACATACGCGTAAATGTCCTTGTTCGTACCCCAGGGGTATATATACCCTAGGCTGGGAACCACTGCACCACAGAATTCTATACCTATCTGTGTCTGACAAACAAGTCATAGCATAAATCAAGTTCGCAATTTTTCCCAATTCAGCTAAAAGGATCATATCAGTGCATGAAGTCATGCAACAGGAAAGTGGCTTAGACTGATTTTTAAAGGTCAGTAAATATGCTAAAGAACCAGCACTGAAAAACATGCACAAAGTTAATTTGCTACCCAAGAGGTGTTAACTGGCAAAAGTAATAACAATGGTGCGACAATGATAACGGTAGTGTGATTCAGGAATCACACTACTTGACCTTTGTTTGGTGATGAGGGACATTCTATTCCACATGTCCCTCCCTCTAGGTTTATGTACTTCCTTCCTTTCCTGATTAACGATAACTGGTTTTTACTCCTGAACGAGCTGTGACCACTCACTAATTGCTCCCAAGCCATAAAGATTAAAAAAGATAGAAGCATACAACAACAGTGAAGCTAACAGGTAAACCACTGTCTGAAAACTAGGATGAACAGGATCTCAATAAGGTCACTGCCTGAAAAGTTGTATCTCTGCAGGCCATTTCCAATTTGCAAGGAAGAAAAATGCATCAGTTCCCATACGAGAATACAGCAATTAACTAATAGCCTTCAAAGTAGTGGCATCTGTGATAATGGCCCCCATAACCTCATTATCTGAGCAACACAGCTGAGAGGTATAGTTTCCTCTTCAGGTAAAGACAGAGTTAATGATGTGTTGGGTTTAAATTACATTTATCAGGATTATCATCACAAAGGAGCAACAGATATCACGAGGAGACAATTTCCCAATAGGAAGTTTGAGGAGAAATCAGGAAGCTTGAAGATGTTTCCAAGAAGAGGTTATAAAACCTCATGGACCAAGACACTCAGTGCTCAGAGAGAGACAAAGAAATTGATAGAGAGGGTCAGGGAGTACTGGCTACCTCATCCAAGGAGCTTGGTCATAAGCTGGACCAAGGAGGCCCAGACTCCCAGATTCCCCATCAACATCCACATGCAGAATTCTAGCTATATTGTGAGTAGAACAGGAATGTTCAGCTAGTCGCATTAGGACTTAAGTCCTTTTTAAACTTGGCTGAATATGACTTAAGCTTTGTTAGTAACTTTGCAACTATTCCTAAATAACACTTGAAGGAAGGTGCCTACATGTGTAAAATGCCCAATTGCTAATATAATTGCTTCGTTAGAATAAAAGCTTTCCTTTTAAAGACCTCCTCTTTTCCCCATTCTCTTCATGTGCCTTTGCTCCAGATGTGCACATACACATATCAGATTCTCATCACCTTACAGGAAGGATGAAGGGGAAAGCCTCTGCAGAGACAGAGGTGGAAGTGTAAGTCAAATTTCCCAGTAACTTCTCACTGAGTTACTGGGATTAAAGTCAGTGGATTGTGGCAACTAGATGATCTTCAGGATCCCATCTCCTACGAGAGATCTAGAGGTGGGATTGTTACAGCATCTTTCCAGCTGCTGAAGAAAGATACATTGCATTGTTTTGTGACCATTGTTCATGCACTTAGAGAGGCTCCATGCTAGAGGACACTGCCCTCATGAGAAAGAAATGATGGAAAGAGCATGGCTAGCAGGCCCTTTTCCTTATGTATTATTTTTAAACCCTTTCTGTGAACACTTGAATGGAACTAGATCATTAACTACATCAGAGGTGACACCTGAACTGGACTATTTTTGTCTTTGTGGCTGGCTGCAGCATGTCATCTTTGACTGCAAAGTTTGCCAAAAATCACACCCTGAAGTAATTTCTGGTTAAAATTTTCAGGTTCAGTGGCAGGTCTGCTGGACTTTTAGGGAGATATCCCAAGCTAAATCTGCTGTTCCTAAAGTCTCCAGGAGTAGCACAGTTGTCTTTAGGGAGAAAAATGCCCATTTTAAAAAACAAACAATAAAATGTGAGGTGCCCAAGGGGAGGGGCTAAGAATAGCTTGAGGTTACAGCCCACAGTTTTTACACTTGGTAATAAAATCATAGATCTCTTTTAACTTTAAATACTTAATTTGAGTTATCAAAATTGTGCAGAGCCATGTTGACTACTATCTGAAAGCTTAACACCAGAATTGTTAAAATAGCAATGGAACCTATATAGTCTGTGAAGTGTAGTCAGCTTGTAAGTGGGCTCTTACACAACCCTCAGGCCTTCCTGGATTGTCCTCCTCCCATGCCTCAGGTTAATACATTGAAATATATATTGAACTAAAAAAACACAATTTTCAGCTGAACAGTGATTCTTGGGGACACAGTTTTGTGGAAAACTGCTGTTTCACCATCCCCATCCTTCTGATTTCAGTAAATGGTGTGTATGTGGCTCACACACAACAAGAGAACCAGAAAATGGCTCTTCAACTCAAGTGACCACCCTACATTAAAGACTGGTTTACACATTGCGACAAATATAAACTACTGCAAAAAGTAATGATTTAGGCATGGAGAGCTCCTAATCAGCAAAATGGATTTTCTTGCTTGCTTCAGAAAGCTAGAACTACATGGTTTTTCACAACAATGTTTTCAAAGTAGCAGTTTCCAGGTGACTATTAGCACCAATCTCTGTTTCCCTTGAATCTCACAGCTGGGCAGGAGAGAGGATTTTCATTATCATCAAGATCATGCCATGGGCTGAAATGGAAAATGCATCATGCTTGCTGCAGTCCCAAACTAGCCTCTTTCATCCACTATTTAAAGCAGAAAAATTAAACACTCATAGCCATCCCAGGACTCAAATGTGATGTGTAGCTTGAATCACATATGAGGCATCTCTGAACTGCATAATACACAGGTAAGCTAATAGACCTAAATAAAATAGTGCCTACGAACAAGAAACAATGCATGATTATAATTCTAAACAATGCTGACTCTCAACATCAAGTGGACTTGAAGTGTTCCCTTAATATCAGGTATGTCCCCAATGACAGTGGTTTCTTCTGGATTCGGAACTAAGTCTCTACGCAAAAGACATTATTTTCTGTCCTTTAGGGTCTTCTCCCCATCTTTCCAAAAATCTTATGTGTTGTCTTTGTTTTCTCCCTTTACTTTTGCATGCTGACAGCAACTCCTTTCCATGGCTAAAAAGATGAAGTTTTGGCATGCGGCTAGAAACATGCACATATTTTGCTTGGAAAGGAGTGCTCTCTGAGGAGTACAAATACAAATCTGGATCTATGCATTATGACTAATAATGTGTATCACTGACACAAAAACATGGCATCTCTGTTTATACCAGAGATGAGAATTGTATGACACTTCACATGCTGCTGGGCTGCAATTCCAGCATCATTCACCATTGGCTATGCCGGCCAGGACTGCTGGGAGTTAAAATCTAGCAATACACAGAAAGCTGCATGATCACACCCCTGAAATCAGGAAACAATTCACCAAGGAGGATCCTTGGGGGAAGACTCACAGAGCGGCAAGACTTTAACACAACAGCAACACTAAAAGCACAGTTCCAAACAAGTCCCCCAATATGAACAAAAATGAAGACTGTAAAAAACCACAGAAGGAGGAGGATAGGAAAGTAAGGTTCCAGCTGCTGAAAACTGTACAAATACATACCAAACCCCTTCCTCATGGAGTTGCTTAATACAGGTATCAGAAGTGACACCCCTTGGTTCCAATGGCTACTAAGTCTGGACTCAGCCAGTGGAGCAGGTAACAGATGACTATTTAAAAGTAGTATTCCCAGATCAGGGTGGGAGAGGAATACCTCATCCCAACTGCTGGAGAAATTCTTCCATGGATAGAGGCTTAGTATATGTGAACTAGTAACCTTATCATGGTGTATAACCTTTTAAAGTTTGGCCAAAGTAGTTGTGCTACAGATATTCTCAAAGGGATGTTTGTATACAATGCTACAATAGCAGTAGTCATATGCCCACTATGGCTTGTGAACCTGCCCCCCTCCTCCCCGGGTAGGAGTGACCCTTATTTCCGTTGGGTGAGGATAATATATATAGTACATCCATTAAATATAGACCTGTACACTTTCCTTGCCTCCACACCCATCTTGTAAGATACAAAAACTATCTGAATATCTGAAATTCTTGGAGCAGTGCTGACGGAGTTCCTAACAGAAGTCTTTGGAGCAGCCCTGACAAAAAGGTATGATAGAATTATATCATGAGTTCTGCAAAGGACTCAGTTGTCCTTGAAAATGAATGTCTGGTCTGGATGGGGGACAATCCTGATGGAAGGGAACACACAGATCTTTTCCATTCAAGAAAATTTGAACATGCCTACTCCTCAGCTGAGAAGAAAACCACAACTTTTGAGTTCCTCAGAAAAAAAGGAAAAAGTAGTTTTCAAAAATGGTATAGCAACAGCCCAGAGGGAAATCAGTGGTAGGAAATCTGTGATTAGGAGAAAGGGTAAACAAATGAAGCCCCTGAAGCAGGAGAGAATTTGCCCCAATCTTAAGTACTCAACCCTACTACCTCCCTTTTAAAAGTATCAGTATAAAAGCCTGTTCCAAGCCAGACAAAAACAAGAAAATCTGATGCATGGGTGGCATGAGGTTTAATGCACAGGTATTAGCACAACCTCTAGCTAGCACACTATCTACACCACTTCAGTATCTTGCTAACAGAAAACTAATGGAAGATCAGGATAATATGCCTACACCATCTGAAAGTCTCAAGTCTAGAGCTTCCAACATTCAACTGTCAGATGTGCAGCTGGATCCGCTCAGGATTCAGATGGAGCATCTGAACCTTGTGAGATGGTTCACCAAGAAACCATTAATGGTGGGAGCTATTAAAGTTAATGACATCTGAGATACATTGTCTCCCAGATCAGAACAAAGCCACTCATAGGATCTGCATCTGATGTGTTTGAATCTTACACAAGTTTCTCATCAACAGTTATAAGGCATACAAGACCTTTTGGGCCACTAGATCCTCAGGAAGGTGAAATACGTCCTAACTAAAAGACTGTTTCCTTAACCAGTTCTGAATTTCCAGAGATATTCCACTAAGACTAAAGTAGACCCAAGCCACAAGGAGATATTTCTGACTGGAAGCTACTAAAGAAGTGTCTCTCTCAGGGTTAGAATCTTGACAGCCAAAATGCTCTCCAAAATAAACACACAGAGTGTGAGAGAGGTTGTTTGAAAACACAATCAGAAAAACCTGCAGTGTCCATAGTCCTAGCCAAGTGATTGAAGGCTTCCATAGGTACCCACTGGCTTTATGCCATCATTTCCTAACACTCTAACCCTTTTTCCTGGGAAGCTGACTTCTGTGATCACTTGGATATAGAGCAGTTTTTATACAGACACTGCCTTTGAGTGTGTTGCACACCCAGCTACCATTCAAGAGGCATACTTCCTGCAGAACCTTCAGTATCAATGAATGTATTATAGCCAATGTGGCCTTAGTATAGCTTGGGAAACTACTATAGCACTTGGAAGTAAAAGAAAGTGTTGGAAGCAATAAATGGAGCCCTATAGCTAGGCCAAGAGAACGAGGGGCAAAATTTTCCCTTAGAGGAAAGCGCTGTATGAAGGAGCGTATTATAATTCTCAAATGTTTTAGTCTTTGTATTGGCTGGAGTGAGGTTGTGTACTGGTATATCATAATTCCACACACCTCCAGGCCAGCAGTCATGATACATACATTGCCCTTAGCCTGGAGTGGTGAAAACATAGTCAATACATCACCTAGATGAAAGCAGACACAAACGCTTTGAGTTGGGATGTAAGCTATCACCATCTTCATGAACATACTGGACATGGAGGAAAGCCAAATTGAAAGGCTTTGTACTGATGCTGCACAACGTCTATTCCATAGAAGTACTTGTGAACTGGTAACATTTGAATAGGGAGACAACCTTCACTAAGCCTGACTAGTGTCATGGAATTCGTTGGTTGAATAGCCTTTCTGTTGAATCCAGTATCTCCACACTGAACTTTGACAAAAACAGTTCAGGAACTAGAGGTCCAAGATGGTTTGGCAGTCATTCTTTCATGGCACCAAGAGGAAGTCCAAGAAGACACCAGAGAACATTTCTAGCAGTATGAAGAGTTATCTGGCATCAGTGTTAGTGGGCGCATCTCAGAAAAGGGCCTAAGTCTATTCTCAAGTAAGGGTTGAGGAGAAGCAATTTATTCCTACTCATCTACAAGACTGAGAGTCCTCTTGTCAAAGAGCTATACTACCCTCTTCTAATTTGGGACCACCTTTCACAAGAGGAGAAAGATTCTCTACCTGCTGCAATACCCTACTAATTTTTATATAGCTATGCACTGAGGCAAACAGAGAAGTGCACTGGACACATTAGTGGCTGAACTACAAAAAAATAAAAACCCTCCCCAAAATTAGAGAACAATATAGACCTTAACATTCAAAATCAAGCAGTAATTACTGCATCCTGCAAAAGCACGAGGAGACTTGCAAAATGTCCACTGATAGTATCCAAGAAACAAGTAGTAAAACTCCACATGTAGCATCTAGTTAGCCACATGCAGCACCCAACTGGCCAGTATGGGTAGAAACTGTAGGACCAGATAGGACTTTGGTCTGATCCAATTCTTATTTTCTTATATGTTCTTAAAACAGACATCCCATCAAAAGCCTTCTCACACCGAATAACAAGGGCACACCCATATCATTTATTACAATCCTTGGGAAGTGAAGTTAAAACAGATACAAAGAATTCAAAGAAAGTTCATTCGGAAAGACCTTTCCCTCAGGGATCTCCACGCGTACCCCCTCCCCAACGTATCCCTTCACAGAGCCCTCAAGCCTATCGCTACCAATCCTGCCTTGTCCCAATGCACCGACCACCGCTGCCTCTCAACAACTTCACCGCTTCGAAACAGACAAGAGTTCACCAATACGGGCGCCTCACCTCCCCAACCACGTTTGTTGCCCCGAGACCTCCCCACATCTCCCTCTCTCTTTCTCTCACACCACGCTCTCCCTCGCCCTGAGGGGCCAAGACACTCGCTCCCTTTCCCCACAGTACGCCTGGAAGCGTGGAGAGCGGGTTCAAACCCGACCGGAGGAACTCTCTCGGGCACCCACGGAGAGCGATCCCAGCTGAGACGGGGGCACAGTTCTGGGCCCAGCTCCCCGCGGTTCCAACCCACCTGGTCCAGGTTCTCCTCACTGCCGCTGTCCTCGCTGTCTGAATCGATGAGGACCCGGCCTTTCCGTTTCTTCACCATGACGGAGCCCTCCCACCCGCCGCCGCCGCTACTACCCCCACTGTTCCGCTCCTCTCCTCCTCCTCTTCCTCACGGCGGGCCCTTCGGACGGCGCTCCGCTCTGAGCGGCCCCGGGCCTTTCCCGAGCCAGCCGCCCGCCAGCCAACCAGCCCGGGACACAAAGGGCACCGAGCATGCGCCATGCGCTGCTCCGCCCACGGGGCGGGGCTAACTACTGGTATCGAAGGTGGGGCGGGGGAAGGAGAGGGAGCGCCTGTGGGCAGCTGGAACTGGGCGGGAGGCTGAGGGCGCCGTCTCGCCTCGGTCGGCAGTTGCGGTCCTTTTTTTTTGTTCCCCAAAAGACGCCCAGGTGGTGCATTTGGTTGTTGTCCCCTTGCTGTCCGCGAACACAAGTGGTTCATTAGCCTTTTGTGCCTAATAGAAACAAGAAACCTCTTTATTGTGGCCGTTTGTTTGAACGCCCCCTCCCCCAACCAACCGTTACGCAGAGTCGGGCCTGTTAGGACTTCCCACATAGGCCTATACGAGAATGTATTTTCTTTGCGGCGGCTCCTCGTTGCCAAGAGTGCCCATGAGACAGGGCGACGACACTCTTCTCTTCTGAAAAAAAGGCCAGTTCGAGCCCCAACAAATTGTAGACGGAGGCCGGAGAGCTTTTCGGCTGGGGCGGGGATCGCTGCGCCGAAGAAAGAAGGACCTCACGCTGCGCGGAACCTTCGGTACGAGGCGCTTGTATTCTGGAAGAGCGGAGCCCTTAGGGATCGATCCGTCCGGACGGCTTTCGGGGCGGACTCGCCGGTGGAGGAAACTTTTCTGTAGCCGTGGAGGCAGGTGAGGATGCGTGTATGGAAGAGAGAGCGGGTTCGGAAATAGGTGTTCGTCATGTCCATGTGCGGTATTCTTTCATGTCCGTGGAACAGTTCCGGACATTTCTGCACTAGACTGTTACAGTGCTATTATTCCACTTTCAACATCCTATGGAATTGTGGGGTTTGCAGTTTAGAGAGGGGCCTCAAACCCCAGGATTCCATAGAATGTTGAAAGTGGAGTAATGGCACTATAACCGTCTAGTGCAGAAATGGCCTCTGATAGCGCACTTGTTCGTGACCTTGTGATCTTACTTAAAGATCTCACTGAGCAGTCTTTCGTTATAAACGAGAAAACTGATGAGAACAGTTTTCAGCCAGATTGCTGAGGGATTTACCTCTGATGTTCTTTCGAGGTCTTGACCCTGAAATAAACTATTGTTAGTTGTGTGTCTTTGCTGCTGTTTGTTTCAAAAACCCCAAAGCGGTTTGTAGGATCGATTAGCAAACAAAGCATTAAACCCTGGACTAACCTCTGGCACCTTACTTTCAGAAACCAGATGGTACGAGATATTAGATAAACTTGATGTTAATTATATCAGATATTCTGAAAACCCGAGAGTACCTGTAGCTCAGTGGATGGGAATGAGGATAGTCTCAGTCTTAGCTTCTGTTGCTGTCTCTTTGGTATTGTTATACATTTAAGCTGTTGATGTGGTGAAGGTTTATATCTTCGTAAAACTACTGGTCTGGATTAACTGCATGATAATTCTACCTTTAATTGTCATTTTGTGCATAGCCTAAGGTTTTCTGTATTTTATCTTCTTGCATTCTGTTGCTTTTGTTCACCATTGAGTTACTGAGTTAGTTGTATATTTGATCTGACTTTGCAAAGACTAATACTGTTTAATAATTTTCCAGAGGAGCCCTAAGTAGGATGAATGCCAGATCTGTTATCGCTTTCTTGCACAGTAGTAATAGTGGTCCAACTCTGCAGGACTTTTCAGCCCAAGAGCTATATATTTAGAATCTCCCCTGTTAATAGTTGGGGTATGGGTGGGTAGGTTAACTACAGTAGTTTCAGAATTGGAATACCTAGTGAGATGAGACTTTTTGATTCTACCAATTAGTAAAAGCAGTATAGTTGAACAAGTTATTTTAATGGCATCTATTCATTATTTTTCAGAATACTGAGCTCAGAAAATTATATTTCTTGTGGTTATGAAACAGTGACTACCTTCATGCTATGATGCTACTAATGTGATTTGCATCACCACTATGAATTATGAAGAACATGTGTACATCTCAGAATGTTTGGAAAAGTAAATTAAACCAACAGATTTGTTTCAAAATGTATTTCATTTTCTGTTGTTATAGGTGAAGATAAAACAACATAAACCAGAAATAAGTCATCAGTATTTTTATTCAGTTAAGAAAAGCTTGTTGGAAAGCTGTCAAACAAAGTCCTGGTTTTTTGATGCTGTTGTTATGCCTTTATCTCTCAAGGTGTTGGACAGTGTCCATATTTTAAATAAATGTCACTGGAAAAATGGCTTGTTTCCCTTACTTAGACCCCTAGTTGATTGCTACAGTCCCAAATGGTACAGTAGCTATAGGAGACCAGGGACACCTCCGGATAAGACACCACCATGGAAGAAAATTAACTTCGGCTTTCAGAAGGGAGTAGAAGGAATCCAGACACACTTCAAGCGTTTGTCAAAGGAAATAGTTGACCATGTAAAAGGGCCAGAGGGACGTCCACTATTGGAATACGTGCTGCAACAGACAAGAGTTGCTTGGGAGTTTCGTAAAGAAGAAGACTTGAACAATTGGATAATTTCTTCTGATGCTGAAATTGGAGGCAAAAGTGAAATTTACTTAAAACTTGGTAAGAATAACCAGTCTGCTGTGCTGTATGGAACCCTGAATACTGCTGTACCTCGTGATGGAGAGACAAGGTACAGTGGCTATTGCTCCATGAGATCCAAACCACGGCTGGTGAGTAAAGTAGTGGTGTACTATAATAATAGTTTCACATTGAACTGGGAATTCTGATTAAGTCAGGTGGTGATATTCTTCCTGTATTTTTTTTGGTTGGTTGGTTTTTGTTTTTTTCTGTGTGTGTGTGCATGCAGCATTTTCTCTAATGATATTTTATTAATAGGATGTGGAGTGCTACTGTTCTCGAAGACACACTGGATTGTATCCATATGGCACCTGCTGACCTGGCCTATATTACAGAGACCTGGTTGGGTAAAGGGGGGTGTAATCTGTCACCTATACCCACCAGATTTTTCTATGCAGCAGCAGATGAGACCTGGGATACAGAGAGGTGGAGTTGCAGTAATCTGTTGTGATTCCACCTGATGGATCTTGGAATCTACCCCTTTAGGTATACATACTCAAAGAAATTACTTGGCCCAGAATCTTGGGGATTTTCCTGTTAGCTTCACAGGTGATTCTGTTCTGGCTGACCTCCTGAATGGGGAAATGGCCAGGGCAGTGGACACAATCACTCCTGAGCATCCCTGCCAGTAGAGTGGAGCCAAGCGAGCCCTCTGATTTTCCAGGGAGTTGGTGGTGATGAAGTGAGTGAGACAGAGATTAGAGGGACATTGATGGAAGACCCAAAGTGAGTGACCAAACACAGGCTAGAGCTGTTGTAAGTCAGAGGTCTAGTACACTGGGCTCTTCTTACCGGCAGCCTCCAGATCCACAATTTCTAGCAACTGCACATCACTGTGTCCTGTACTTAAAATGACAACAACATGCCCACAGACACACTGAAGCATTCATGTGCACATTACTGCCATTTATTTGGTGGAATGCAAGCATTCACAGTTTCTGATATTTGCATATATGGTCCTGCATATATGCTGTACACACGGGTCCTCAGGTAGAAAATACAGGCCACTCAGTAGCCCACTGCAAGGAATCTGCACAGCATTTTGCAGATAAAGTCACTCAGATCCACTCCCAACTTGGATGCTGTAGCTGTTAGGTTTCCAGTGATAGGTTTTCAACCTTGGCTTCTATTTGTCCAGTGTTGTTGCATATGTTTCAATTTGTGCAGCCTGAGGAGGTGGACAAGATCCTTAGAGATATAAGAATTACACGTGTGCTTGATACTTGCCCTTCCTGGCTTTTCAAATAGGCCAGAGGAGGACAAGCTGAGTTGGTGAAGGGGGTAGTCACTGCCTGCTATAACAAAGCAGCATTCCAACATATCTAAATGAGGGAGTTGTAAAGCATTTGTTGAAAAAGCCATTCCTGAGTCCTGCTATAATGGGTAGTTATTGGCCAACATTCAACCTACCATTTTTGGGCAAGGTACTGAAGCGTCTGGTGGCCTCCCAAATCCAGGGGGTTCTGGGTGAAATGAATTATCTTGATCCATTTCAATCTAGTTTCAGACCTGCCTATGGAATGGAGACAGCTTTGGTCACCTTGGATGACCCACGCAGGGAACTGGACAGGGAGAGTGTGTCCCTGTTAGTTCTGCAGGACCTCTCAGCAGCCTTCAGTATCATCAACCATGGATATGAGATTTGGAGGAATTGTTTTCAAGTGGCTCCATTCTTTCTGGGAGGGGCAAACCCAGAAGGTGGTGCTGGAGGACATCTGTTTGACCCCCTCACCATTGGCCTCATAGCGTCACTCAGGGCTCTGTTTTGTCCCACATGCTGTTTAATATATGGATGAAACCTGCGGGCGGGAGAGGTTGTGCAGAGTTTTGGGATGCGGTGCCAACAATATGCAGATGGCAGCCAACTCTCCTGCTCCTTTCCACTCCAATCCAAGAAGGCTGTCTTGGTCCTAAACCTGTGTCTATCATCATTAATAGACTGAATAAGGGCAAACAAACTTAAATGAGACAAGACAGAGATGTACTTGGTCAACTGGAAGGCAGATCAGGGAACAGGGATTCAGCCTGTGTTAGGAGGTTACGCTCCCCCTGAAGACACAGGTTTGCAATTTAAGTGTACTCTTGGATTCAGCTTTGAACTTGGAGACTCAGGTTTCTCTGGTGGCCAGGAATTCTTTTGCACATTGAAAGCTTTTGCATCAACTGCACCCATTCTTTAAGGCACTGGATCTGACCATAGTGATACATGCCTTAGTTACATCCTGTTGGACCACTGTAACACAGTCTACTTGGGGCTGCCTTTGAAGAGTGTTTGGAAACTTCAGCTGGTCCAAAGAGCTACAGCCAGATTGTTAACTGAAGCATGTTACGGAGACCATACTATGCCCCTCATAATATTAACTGCACTGGCTGCCAGTTTGTTTCTGAACACAATTCAAATGCTGGCTATGACCCATAAAGACCCAGATGGCTCAGGTCCAGGCTATTTGGCAGACAGTATCTCTCCCTGCGTGAGCTGAACTGGGCTCTCAGATCATCAAGAGAGGTCTTTCTCACAGTCTCACTACGATCACAAGCACAGTTGGTGAGGATGTGATAGAGGGCCTTTCCATTGGCTGGCCCTAGACTGTGGAACTCCTTTTCCAGGGAGTCCAGAATGTCCCCCTTCCTTGTCCTTCCATCAGCAGTATAAAACTTTATTCAGACAGACTTTTAAAACAAAGTTTCTAAAGAATGGGCTACAGGTGCTGTATTGTTTTAACTGAACTGTTTCTACGAAGTTTTTTTTCAACTGAGGTGTGAATTGCTTTCATGCTGTAAATGGTTTAATTCTATTTTAATGTTTACTTTTTGTATGTTTTTATTTGTATTTTCCTTTTAAGTTGTGAGCCGCTTAGAGTCCCAATTTTGGGGGAAAAGTGGGATATAAATAAAATCTCCTGCCAATGGAACAGCATGTATTAGCACTGTGGTAAGGAGCAACCCTCCAGAGCAAGTTTGGAGGTGATATGGAGAGGGGAGGGATAGTACCTTGCTTGACTTAAATTTTACTACTTACTTATAATCAAGCCTCAGAGTATATTCTGTCAAGAAAAGATAGAAATGATACAGGTATTAAAGGACGGAAGTGGCTTAATCATGGCATGAAGTTTTACATTCCTCACTTTATACTCCAGGAAAATGCCATGTGTTCACATATTCGTCTAGCAAAAATATAGTGAATTATCTTACAAGTTATGTAAAAAAGAGAGAGAGAGATGAACAGGTTGCTTACCTGTATGTGGGTCTTCAAGTGGTCATCTGTGCTCTCACACAGTGGGAATCTTCGCGCATGCGCAGTAGCATTTTGGAAAGTTCCAGAGCTGAGCAGCTTGGTGGGAACCCCTCCCCCATCCAGTATTGAGAATGCTCAGTCCCACCAAGCTAACGGTCTCCCCTCAGTTTTGAAGTTCACCAAAGCAAGGACCTGAAGAGGGGAGGCTGGGCGGGTGTGTGTGAGGGCACAGATGACCACTCAAAGAACCACAGTTACAGGTAAGCAACCTGTTCTTCTTCGTGGTCTCTGTGCCTCACACAATGGGAGACTAAGTAGCTTACTGTTGGACGGTGGGTCAGGTCCTAGAAGACAGCACCGCACGACTCAAGCGGGCATCCCGCCGGGCCCTGCAGTCAAGGCGGTAGTGGTGGACAAAGATCAAAGGCCCATACCATGTAGCCACACGACAAAGCTCCTGCAGGTCAACTCCCCTGAGAAGGGCTGCTGAAGAGGCCATTGCCCTAGTGGAATGGGCACGAAGTAGGGCCAGGGGAGGTTGCCTGACAAGTTCATAGGCAAGGTAAATTGTCTGGGCAACCTATGTAGAAAAACGTTGAGAGGATACCCTATGACCCTTCCGGTGTCCACCATAGCAAACAAAAAGGTGGGAGGTCTGACAGAAGGTTGAGGTCCGTTGCAGGTAAAAGGTGAGGGCATGGCGTACATCGAGCGAATGCAGGGAGCGCTCGAGAGGTGATGCAGGATTAGTATAGAAAGTAGGTAGAATCAAATCTTGGTTCAGATGGAAGTCGAAGACGACTTTGGGAAGGAAAGACAGATCCAGACGCAGGACCGCCTTGTCACAATGAAAAACCAGAAAATGTTCATCAGAACGCAAAGCAGTCAGTTCTCCTGCCTGTCTGGCTGAAATGACAGCAACCAAAAACACCATTTTCATGGTAGGGAGATGGTCTTCAGACATGGTCATCGGTTCAAAGGGATGGCGCATAAGCTCGGAAAGGACCAGCAACAGCAACCAAGGAGGAAGCAGTGGGGAGACAGGAGGGTAGAGGTGTTGCAGACCTTTAAGAAATTGCTTGACAGTAGCGTTCCAGAAAAAGGCTAAGGAATGAGAACCACGTGGCTGATAAGCCACGACTGCAGAGAGATAAACTTTAAGGGAGGAAAAAGTGAGGCCCTGGTCCCACAGTGTCAAGAGGAAGTGAAGGACCGTTGATAGAGAGGTCGGGGAAGAGGCCTCATTACGGGAGTCCGCAAATGCCATAAACTTCCTCCACTTGTATTCATAGGATCTACAAGTAGAGTCCTTCCTCGCGGCCGTGAGGACAACTTGAATGGAAGGAGAGTCTAGAACGTTATCTTCCATGCGTGCAAGCAGAGGAGAGGGAGGTCTGGATGCAACACGTGGCTGTCCGAGTGAGAAAGGAGGTCCGGCGTGCTCTGAAGCCTCATGTTGCGGCCCTGTGCAATAGCAAGAAGAGGACCAAACCAGTGTTGCCTCGGCCAATAGGGGGCCCTGAGAACAGCGTCTGCTTTGTCTACTGCGTTCTTGGCCACCACTCGGCCCAAGAGAGGAAACGGTGGAAAGACGTAAAGGAATTCCCCACTCCAAGGGAATTGGAACACGTCCCCAAGAGAGCCCAGCCCGGCTCTCAAGCAATAACGGGGACATTTCCTGTTCCATTCGGTTGCAAAGAGATCGACAGTTGGAGTGCCCCACCAGGACACTATCCATTGGAAAGCGGTATTGGAGAGGGACCACTTGTAGTGGCATGCTGCGTCCCTGCTCAGCATGTCCGCTGTCACGTTCTCCCGTCCCACTAGGTGAACCGCGACAGAATGTACTTGCAGTGGGATGCACCAATCCCAGGTGCGTAAAGCCAGGTGAAGCAAGGTGGAGGAGTGAGTGCTTCCTTGTCAGTTCACATAGCAGACAGCTGTCGTGTTGTCCGACAGAATCTGAACAGTCCGTCTGACAACGAGGTTCCGAAAGGCCTGAAGAGCTTTGGGGATTGCCAAGAGCTCCAACACGTTGATATGGAGATGCAGCTTCAGGCCAGCCCAGTGGCCCTGGACTGCGAGACCGTGACAGTGAGCTCCCCAACCAAGGAGGGACGTGTCTGTTGTGATGGTAAGTGTCGGACGGGGCTCGACAAACGGTGTTCCCGACAAGAGATGACGTGGGGACAGCCACCAGTGAAGGGAGTCCTGTACTGCACGGGGACCCACAGAATCCGGCGTTGATCATCGAGCAGAGGATTGAAACAGCGGAGAAACCAGTGTTACAGGGGGCGAGCCCAAAGGCGAGAGGTGTAGGTGACCGCTGTCGTGGCAGCCATGTAGCCGAGGAGCTGTTGGATCCTGCAGGCAGAAACAGATGGACTGCACAGGATGGTGGCCGTGGCCTGGTGTAGGGTCCGAGCGCACCTCACAGGTAGAAAGGCCCTGGCACAAGTGGAGTCCAGAGTGGTCCCGATGAAGTCCAGGGTGCGAGAGGGTTCCAAGTGGGATTTCTTAGGATTCACTTTGAGTCCGAGATCAGAAAGAAGGGAGAGGGTCATGTGAATGTCCCCGTACAGTTTCTGTTTGCAGGACGCCACCAGTAACCAATCGTCCAGTTAGGGGTATTCCATAACGTGCTTCATGCGGAGGTAAGACACCACAGGGGCTAGGCACTTGGTAAAGACCCTGGGCGTGGTGGACAGACCGAACGGCAGGACCTTGTATTGGTAGCAAACGCCATCGAACACAAACTGGAGGTACCTCCTGTGCTGGGGGGGGAATAGCGATGTGAAAATAGGCATCTTGTAGGTCGATAGATGCCAACCAATTCCAACGCCTCAGGAAAGGCAGAATGGAGGGCAGGGTGACCATCTTGAATTTCCGGGGGGATATGAAGGAGTTCACCTCCCTGAGGTCTAGGATAGGTCAGAGAGTGCTGTCCGATTTGGGCAGTGTGAAGTACCGGGAGAAGAAACTGGTGGATTTGGCCAAGGGCGGTAGCCATTCTCTTTGAGGAGGAGGGTCTCGACCTCTTCGAGAAGGGCCGCACTGGCAGAGGTGGAGTAGAAGACGCCGAGAGGAGTACTTCGAAACTCAATGGCGTAGCCAAGACAGACGATGGTCAGAACCCAGGAGTCCGAAGTGATGTTGCGCCAGGTGTTGAGGTGGCGAGCCAGTCCTGTGGTTCTGGATAGGTGGTCGGGTAGATGAAAGAAGCAGAGGTGGTGACCTGCAAGGGGAGTCAAAAATGTGACTTAGTTGTCGAGGAGATTTCTTGGAAGAAGGTTACCGTCCTCTAAAGGAACGACGAGAAGAAGCCAGCAAAGATGATTGGTGAGATGTGCAGCAAGGAGAGCGCAACCTATAAGAGTAGGAAGGGCGCCTCCATGAAGAGCGGGGTGAAGATGGTCTTCTAGGTTGAGCCATTGGATGAAGGCCCATCTTTTTAGCTGTCAGTCAAGCTTTCATAAGATGGTCCATAACATCATCTGTAGTTGCATGAAAGAGTCCTTGGCTGTCAAAGGGCAGGTCCTCAATCCTTTTTCTGCTGTCCTCAGTCAACCCAGCGGACTGGAGCCAGGCGAACCGGCAGAGGGCGATCGCGACCACCATTACGCATGCTGCACCCTCGACCACATGTTGGGACAACAGAATTTGTTGGTTTTAGATAGCCATAGACTCTTTGAAATATTGAACGGCGGTAGCTCTGTGGTCATCTGACAGGTGAGAAAGCAGAGGAAAAAACCTATCCCAGATGTTACATTGATAGGCTGCCAAGCAAGCTTGAGTGTTAGAAATCCTGGCGATCAACGAGGAGGCAGAGTAGAAGCGACAGCCGAAGACATCCAAACAGCGGCCCTCTCAATCAGGTGGAGTCACGTGGGCCCTTTTGCCCGCTTTTGTTTGAGATGACTCGACAACAATCGAATTTGGAATCAGATGGTTGAATAAGAAATCACATCTTTCTTCTGGGTGCGGTAAAGATGCTCCAGGTGGTGAGGGATCGGTTGAAGCGACACCAGCTGGGCCCAAGGATGTTTCAAGACCTCCTGAAGGACAGGCAGAAATGGAATCAGAGCCGTCAACGGGGGTCGAGTATCGACATAGTGGAAAACTGGGTCCTGTACCATAGGAGCAGGACCAGAAATGTTGAGGCCCAAGGCAGTGGCCATCCAGACCAAGATGTCCGAGAACTGTTTGATGTCCTCAGGAGCCGAATCAGGAGACGGGTCCTCAAATGCTAAAGGCAGGGAGGTATGAGATTGCGGTGTGGAATCTGTTGAATCACCGTCAGAATCATGAGAACGAGAAGAAGAAGACAATGAGTGAGGGGATTGAGAACGATGATGTTGGGCGGGTCCTGTCACAGGAAGAACAGCAGTTGGAGCAGTAGCGAAACCGGGATTTGCACTGGTACCGAGGTTGATGTCGATGAAATGGGTAGTACAGTCGGGATCCGTGCAACAACAGACTGCGTCAACAACGAAGCCAACAGAAATGTTGGCAGAGTAGATGCAGGGTGAGTATCCAGCAGAGGCCATGGCACCGTTGCTGTCACCCGAGGAGGAGGCAAAATGGCCCGACGATGAGGCGATGGGTCTCAGGACTGGTGGCGAGACCAAGATGGCGAATGGCGGTAGCAGGCCAATCAGAACCGAGAACGGGATCTGGACCAACGATACCGAGGGGGGTGTCGGTAATAAGATCCCAAAGGAGAACGTGATGGAGAACGTGAACATCGAAGGTGGTAAGACCAACGACGAACATCACGATGGTACCAGTCACGATAAGCCAGTGAATATGAGTGGTAGGAGCTGGGTTGCTCTCTCCAAAGGTGTTCGTGGCCATACCTGGCAATATAGGAGGCCGAGGAGAAAGGCGAATCAACTCTCGCCAACAAAGGCTCGTAAGCAGTGTGGTAGCGGTAGTCCCAACGACGTGGGGATCTATCCTTTTCACCGCATCCTGGAGAGCGGGCCACGCTAAGTCGAGGCCGGTCTCAGGAAATGGCCTGAGGAGCATCTGAAACAGGCGGACAGTCAAACTCAGGACGGCCAGAAGAGATAGCCGGGGCCAGTGGAGTTTGTAGACACCCATCTCCAGACTGGCCCAACATCACAGGCAGAGAGGCTGGTAGCGAGGCCTGACAGTCCAAGTGGGACGTGAGATCTGTAGCAGCTGGAACTGACAGCACCAGGAGCTGGGCAGCGTCCCACACCGGTGAAAGGATAGGAGCATCCTCCTCCTCGACGGTGGACGTCACAGGCTGTGTTGGGGGAGGTGTTGGTAAGGGACCGAGAAAGGAAGATTGATTAGCTGATGGACAGGTAGCGGAAGAAGGAGAGTGGTGCTTCTCCTTTTTCTTATTGGAGGAAACAGAAGAATGGTGTGACAAGGCCCGTTTCTGCTCCGCCAAGGTAGGGACCTTGCGAGCTTGCTGCAAGGTCGAGGTGGCATCTCTAGTGGCAGATGGGACAGAAGGCATCCTGGAGAGTTTCAGAATCCTTGGTAAAGAAGATATTGGTGATAAGGTTGGCAAGGTTACTGTTGGTACCGGTACTGAGGCTGTCGATACCAAGGGACCGGACGTTACCAATAACTTCGAGGCCAAGGTAGAGGACGTCGTGGAGGGCGTCGATACTGAAACGGTGGAAAGAGCGGTATTGGAAGATGCCTGTTTTTTAATGCAAAGGGCTTGCTCCCAACAGTAGGATTTCAATCGAGAAGCTCTGTTCTTCAGAGTCAGGGAGGTAAAGTCCTTACAAATAGAACAGGCCTGAATGTTATGGTCCTCTCCAAGGCAGAACAAATACTTGGGCTGGGCATCCGAAAGAGAAACCTTGCAGCCGCAAGACACACACAACTTAAACAAAGATGACATAAGAAGGGGGGAAGACTTCTTACAGTTTTTTTGTTGTAAAAAGACAAACGAACGAAAGGACGAAGAAAAAGCCAAGAATTTAGAGAATTGCTCAGCAAGGAAGCCTTCCGAGCTGCTAACAGGTCAGCGGACGAAAAGAAACTGAGGGGAGACCGTTAGCTTGGCGGGACTGAGCATGCTCAGTACCGGATGGGGGAGAGGTTCCCGCCAAGCTGCTCAGTTCTGGAACTTTCCGAAAAGCTATTGCGCATGTGCGAAGATTCCCATTGTGCGAGGCGCAGAGACCACGAAGAAGAATTCAGTAGTCCCAAATTAAACATAGCGGGCCAAGAACTCAAAATTCCTGATACAGTCACTAGTTCAGGTGGAGGACACTCTAAATCAGAGCTTTCCAAACTTTTCATGTTGATGACACACTTTTTCAACATGCATCATTTCATGACACAGTAATTCAGCTTTACTAGCAAACCAGAGGTACCCAGTGGCATATCTAGGGTGAGGAAAGGCAGCTCCACCCCCGATCCTGGCCTGCTACCATCACCCTCACCAGGAAAGGCCCCAGCGAGAGCAGTGGCAGCGGGCCAGGTTCGGGGGGGGTCTTTTTCAGCCAGGGAGGGGACACACCAACACACTAATGTGTCACGACACACCATTTGGAAAGCCCTGCTCTAAATGATATATTTGAATATGTTAGGTACAGCAGTTTCTCATACTAATGCTTTTATTTAGAGCACCAAAATTTATTTGTACATTTTATTGTTTGTGCAGCAGTGAAAAATGGCACAGCATGTAGACAAATGGTAGAAAGTAGTAAGATACAGACTGCTGAATCCTGTATGGAGCAAGAGCAAAGAAAAGTGAGTCTCTGCCAAGGATTTACTACGAAGTTACTGTAAACAGGATTGGCTCCTTAAGTGCATTCTTGCAGATTTTGAGAGGTTTGAAATATTTTCTGGCCTCACCATTTTTATTTACTTTAGACATACTATTAGATATATGTAAAGTAATTTATTTTAATCTATTAAGTTGGCACATTTACACTGCAAGTTCACATTTTCAGTCAGTGATTCCAGTGCACTTGGAACATGGCAACAGCAGCCACAAAACTTGTTTCCAGTTTCTGACTATCATGGAATTGAGGGAAGATCTCCCAATGAGACCATATAGTTAGTTTCTGGGCATGAAGACTTGGTACTTACGTGAACGGTCATTCTGGGATGACAGGAGGAGCAATCCACTACACATGGGTTGTAATCCTCGCGCCAGCTGATGCAGGAGCTGTCCACGTGCCACATCAAAATAACCGTTAACTGCTCCAGTCCCTCTCCGGCCAGTTCTCTTTCGTAGCGCACCTATTGATTTCCTCTTCTTTTCCTTTTTTTTTTCCCCACCCCAGACTTATGGGCACTTTTCTCAGCCTCAGGGTGGGCGTGGATTGCTCCTCCTGTCATCCCAGAATGACCGTTCACATAAGTACCAACTCTTCATTCTCGGGCTGACAGGAGGAGCAATCCACTACACATGGGACCTTCCCAAGCTGTTTCCTGGGTGGGTACATATCTATAATACTGCCTGCAAAAAGTGACGCCCAAACGACGCCTGTGCAGACTTATACTTGTCTAGTTTGTAATGTCTAATAAAAGTCGATGACTCTTTCCAGCCGGCTGCACTGCACACATCCTCCAAAGAACACGAAGAGGAGTAAGCCACCGATGTCACCATTGATCTGGTGGAATGTGGCCACACATTCTCCGGTCGCGGCTTCTTTGCGTAATCATAACAAAGAAAAATGCATGTCTTGATCCACCTAGCAATGACCGATTTGCTGGCCCGCTGACCTAAAGTCTTTGGCTGGAAAGACAGCAACAAAGCGTCGGAATGCCTAAAAACTCTTGTCGTTTTAATGTAGGACTTCACTACTCTCCTCACATCCAAAGTGTGCCACTTCTTCTCCAGAGGGTGCATGGGCCTCGGGCAGAAAGTCGGCAGATGAATCTCCTCCGGCCGAGACGCTGATGACACACACTTTGGCAAGAAGGAAGGGTCAAATCCCAGCATCAGACTGTCCTGCTCAAATCTGCACAGATGTTCATTAACAGACAGTGCCGCCAACTCCGACACTCGCCTGGCTGAGGTGACCGCCAGCAGAAACGCAGTCTTGGAAGACAAGAGTCTCAAGGAGGAACCCCGCAGCGGCTCAAAAGGCGCCATTATTAAGGCATTGAGCACCAGGTTCAAATCCCATGTAGGAAACCGATGCCTGGTTGGAAAAGCCATTAAAGTTGCTCCCCGCCGAAACCTCTTTATATGTAGCTGTTTTGAGAAGGCTTCCCCATCCAAGGTCAGAAAAACTGACAACGCCGCCACCTGCCTTTTCAAGGTGTTCGGGCGCAAACCTTTTTCCAACCCGTCTTGGAGGAAGTGCAAGACATGGGAGACATGAACCTCCATCACATCAACCTTGCTCTGGCTGCACCATTTCTGAAAAGCTTTCCACGTTCTACCGTATATTTTCTGAGTGGTCTCCCGCCGGGAACCCAACATAGTCCGGACCACATTATCCACATGTCCCTGGCGCATTAGAAACTTCCGTTCAATTTCCATGCTGCCAGACTCAACCATTTGGAGTCCAGATGGGCCACTGGACCCTGGGTGAGTAAGTCCGCCCACAGCGGTAACCTCCATGGCAGTGCCTGTGCCATTTGTAGCAGCATTGGAAACCACGGCCTCCGTGGCCAGTAAGGTGCTATCAGAACCACTGACGCCTTCTCCACTCGGATCTTTGATAGAACTTTCTGCAAGATCCGGATCAGGGGAAATGCATAGTGCACGCCCGGCGGCCACTTCACTGACAGAGCATTGTGTGCCTCTGCACCTCTGTTTCCATCTATTGAAAAATATCTTTTCAACTTGGCGTTTCCAGCAGAAGCAAACAAGTCCACTTGTAACTGACCAAAAACAGCTGTAATGGCGTGAAAAATCTCCACATTGAGAGACCGTTCTCCCAGGTGCAACCAATTCCTGCTCAAGTAGTCTGCTTGTACATTCATCTCTCCTTTCACATGTACCGCCGTGAGTGAGCACAGGTGCTTCTCTGCCCAGGGGAACAATTGGGTGAATTCCTCCACCAAAGGAACCGAATGTAGACTGCCCTCTTTGCAAATGTAAGCTTTGACTGTCATATTGTCCGTGAATATTTTCACGTGACGCTGCTTCACTGGGTGCAGAAACCGCTGCAGCGCCAAGCGTACGGCTTTCAATTCTAGGAAGTTTATGTTGTGCCGCTTGTCTGAAAGCGTCCAAATACCTTGCACTGAGTACCCTTCTCAGTGCGCCCCCCAGCCACGGAGACTGGCATCTGTTGTTACATGTACCATGCTGTGAATTTGAATGGGAATTCCTGAAGCCACCTTTTCCTCCTTCAGCCTCCAGGAGAGTTCTTTCTGAATTTGCTGTGTTAACTCCACCCGATAATGTCTCTTCACCAATATAGCCAACTAGTGCCACATCAGTAGCCTCTGCAGAGATTTCACATGGAAACTTCCCCACTGCACCAGCTGCGTGGAAGATACTAAGGTCTTGCCAATTGCATCAGATCCACTGACTTGCATTGCCACACTTTGGCTATTTCCTGCCTCAGTTTCACTAGCCTGTCCTGAGAAAGGAACAACCTCCCCTTCGAGGTGTCTATCCGTGCCCCCAAATGCGTGAGCACCCTGACCGGACTTAACATACTCTTCTCGAAATTGAGAAGGAAAACCGTAGTCCTTCAACGTCTGGATTGTCAGCTCTACATCCTTCCTCAACCTGAAGTCTGAGCCCGCTTTCAGCAAGATATCGTCCAAATATGGGTATAGCTGTATCCCCTGCACCCTGAGAAGCGCTATCAGTGGAATCAACACTTTTGTGAACACTTGTGGTGCTGATGCTAAACCAAAAGGTAGAGCCTTGAATTGGTAATGACAGTCCTGGTAATGGAATCTCAGGTACCTCCTGTCCTCTTCGCTCATGGGGATATGTAAATACACCTTGAGATCTATGGAAGCCATATAATCCCCCAGAGACAAATTCTCTTTGATTGTCTGAAGAGTCTCCATTTTGAACTTTCTGTATTCCACAAAAGTGTTGAGGTACCTTAGATTCAAAACCGATCTGTACTTGCCATTGGGCTTGGAAACAACAAAAAATGTTGAATAAACCCCTGAGAATTCCTGATCCCTTGGAATTTTTTCTGCTGCCCCTATCTGCAGCAAGTGGTAAATCTCCTGTAGAACTATCTGTTGCTTGACCTTGTCCTTTGGTAATGGGGATCGCAGACATCTGTCTTTCGGTCTCAAATGGAAACGTATTTTGTAACCCTGGGTCACTACCTGCAGAACCCAATGATCTGATGTTACTCGAGACCATCTGTGTCCAAAAGACCGAAGTCTTCCCCCCACTGCCTGGCATTGATAGTCAGTATTGAGGTTTTCCTCGCTTGGAATTATTTCCAAGCTTTCCTTGTCCTTGCCTGGGATATTGGAATTGTCTGCTGAACTGATTTCTTTGTCTATTCCATTGATACCTACTCAATCTGTACTCAGAGCCTCTTCCAGAGAAGCCATACGATCTACCTCCACGAAAGGAGTAGTTCAAGACTCTGACAGGTCTTTTATCTACCCTTCTCCTCTGCAAAGTGGGCATTACCTGTTTCTTCTCCTTAGTCTCCACCCAGACTTTTCTCAATTCTTTTCTCCGAATAGAAGTTCACCCTGAAAAGGGACGAAAGCCAAATTACTGCGAGACTTTTGGTCCGCTTCCCAGTGCCTTAACCACAAGGAATGCCTGGCAATTGTTAACAAATTTATATTTCTCGCTGCAAACACAGTAGCGTCATGACCAGCATCAGCCACATATTTTAACACTCTCTGAATTCTTTCTACAGCTTTCATTAATTCTCGCACACTCGAATCTTGGGAATCCAAAATATCCTGGGACCAGAGAACCCCAGCTCTTGCAAACATAGAAGCAGCTACTGAAGCTTTTATCACTAAGGATGCTGCCTCCATGAGCTTTTTTCAGAGAAGTCTCCGCTCTCCTCTCATCTATCTCCTTCAATTGTGTGTCCCCTTACCTGGGGACAATGGCCCCCGAGACCAACCCTGCAATCGGGGCACCCACTGAGGGCACCTTAAGAAAATCCACCTCAGACTTCACAAAGGAGTACAACTTTTGAGAATAAGTTAATAATTTCTTAGTAGACCACTGTGACAAACACTCACTCAATATCACATCCTTAAAAAATGCTGGCATGGGCAACTCTATACCTCTTGGCTCCTTTCTTCTGATTACAGAAGCCACTTGACTCTCCTTAGTAGTATTATCACTATTCTGTTCCTTGCAAGAGTCCAATCCCAAAGTTTAGAACACTCTTTTCAAAGTAACACGGAAAACATGCACTTCAAACATCCTATCTGAATCTGCCTTTTCCTCCTCCTCCTCATCAGTAAACATGAAATCTTTCTCCTCTAAATCTAACATCTCCTCCTGTATCTCATTATCTAAATCACTATCCACTACTTCCTGCTGTAGTACTCTTTTCTCCTTCCTGTGTTCTTTCACAAGCTCTGTATTGTTTGCACTTCTTTCTTTTCCCACTGGTAAAGTTTGCATGCTGTTACTATTCTATATTTGGTTTACACTTGAACTTTCCACCTGCTCTATTCACCTCCTCTTCGATGGAGGCTGGTTAAGTTCATTATCCTCCATGCTGGATTCCTTGCCTGTATGTTGAGTTTGTAAATTCATTGGTTTAAAAAATTTAATTTGATTCTGAGCATTTGTATTTAATAAATTCATTAAGTGATATATATTAAGTTGATTTTGCAAATCATGTGAGTTTAAATTCATTGTCAGCAGTTGCATTGTTAGAGCTGATTGCAACTGCACATGTACAGCCTCTTTAACCATTTGTTGTATCTCCCCCAAAAACTCATTCATGGGGCGCGGCAGTGGACCACGGCATGGGCCCCACTGCAACTCACATGCTGCGGCCTCCGTTTCTCTGCCCCGAGCGGGTGCCGCCTCCATCCAGGCCGATAGAAAATGTTTTAATTCTGGCGGCAGCCTCCATTGCTCCCGTGCTAGAAAGCAAGGCTCGGCTGTACGCTGCTCTGAAATGGCGGATGCCTCCTCCTTCTTGTTGGGGGATGATAGGAGTTTCAGCCCCACAGAAATGCAGCGGAAAAAGCCAGAGTTCAGCAAGCCAGCAGCAGCAGCCTTATTCCCCAGTAAGGATACTCACACACAGAGGAGTTTCTTCCAAACAGGAGGCACTTTATCTTGCAGCAAAGTTCCGTTATATGCAAAACATAGAACAGACAGACAAAGGCTTGCGCCAGACACTGGTTTGGTCAACAGACAAATACATACTGGGGATTGCTTTCTTATATACATATTTACAACCAATCAGGTACAGGTTTGCACACCTCCCTCTACCATCTGCACATGACCCCAGTTTCTTATGCAACCTTGCACTTACCCACAGCTGGGGCATGATGCAACATCTTTGCAGTGGGCTGATCATTTTCCCAGGGTTCCCTGCCTGGAATCCCTGACACTTCTCTGGTGCCACGACTCCCTCTGGTTGGAAGAGCTGTCGTGGTCACCTGAGCAGTAGCTCCACCCCTTATGCCTTGCTCAGAGGCCTCTGAGGCCTTGCTGGGATCACGCGGCGCCATCTTAGAATGGCTGATTTCAAGATGGTGTCCGGAACTCTCCATAGTAAGTTTCTGTGCAGCCTCGGGCACTTTTGGGAGCTTCTTAGTGCTCCCGGGCTTCTTTTCCTTCCCACTCACCCTCTTATCTTTGGAAACCACCTTTTTGCTGTTTGCCTTGCGGGCTGACAGTTTTACTCCCTCCAACTCACTCTTGCTGGAACTTAGAAAAATTTTTCTTAAGTCCACTGAGTGGTCATCCTGAGGCACCCTCTGTGGTTTGGCTCTACCTCCAGAACTGCCCACCTCATCATCCGTGACCCGCTGATTTGCGGTTTTCTGGATGGTATGGTGCTTAAGTTTGTTCATTCCCTCATCCGTGACCTGCTGAGTAGCGGTTTTCTGGACGGGGTAGTGCCTGTCCGATCCTTGCGTATCTGCGGTGCTTCGGACTGAGTCACCAGAAGCTGCTCCAATTCTGCTCCGCTCCTTTTCCGCTGACATATTTATTCTTTAGTGAATTCTGCCTGATCAAATTCCTGATCCTCTCAGAAACACTTTCCTAACCTGACAAACACCGGAGAGGGACAGAAATGCACCTAGCTGGTTCGCAGGAGAAAAAAGAACTGGCTGGAGAGGGACTGGAGCAGTTAACGGTTATTTTGATGTGGCATGTGGACAGCTCCTGCATCAGCTGGCGTGAGGATTACAACCCATGTGTAGTGGATTGCTCCTCCTGCCAACCCGAGAATGGTTAGAGTTTCTAGGACTGTTTTTCCAGTGCTATGCTCTTAGTTCTTGAGCATGATAATAAAGATGTGGCTGAGGCCCTAATGTTCTGCTAAGGTACAAAATCTTAATGAGGTAGTCCAGCTAGCGTGACAGTAAGCTCTGTGCAAGGGCTACAGTAGATTAATAGTACAAACAAAGCATCTGCTAGTAATTTACCATTCCAAACAGAGTTTGCCACCTTGGGTCCTATGTAAGGAAAAGATGGGATATAAATCAAATGAATAAATAGGAGTTTTCCAGGGTACACAGTACAGTGTTACCAAAATGTTAAGAATTCACTTAAGTTGAGATGGGGAAAACTGAGTTTGACTAAATGTAACAACTATTTGAAACACTTAAATCAATATCACATTTTGCTAGGTTTCTTTTGATCGAAAGAGGCCTTATGATTGGTCGAATTTCAACAGCTTACACCTGCGTGTTCGTGGTGATGGTAGACCCTGGATGATAAACCTCTATACAGACCCATACTTCTCTCATCAGAAGGATGATCTCTATAGTTATTTCATGTTCACACGAGGAGGCCCGTATTGGGAAGAAATTAAGGTAACACATAACGTTTCATACAATTTAAACAAATTATAATTTCTGTGGGAAACTAAGTAATCTCAGTGGGCATGGCTACTAATATAGCTAAATTCATTAATCAACATTGTCATTGTAAGCTGATGCTCTTTGTTTTAAACGGAAACAAATATAATAATAATAATAAGGTCCAAAGTGAAATTGGCTGGGTTTTTCAAACTTGAATAGAAGCATACTTCAGTTAATGAAGCCTCTGAAAACAAAACTTCTTATGAAGGCTTTTGGAAATCAATGACTAGGAAACTAAGTCTTTAGATTGCTAACAAACTAAAACATACCTTGGTGACAACACTGAGCAGGTAACTCTGCCAGTGCAGATAAGGAAAGAGACAGAGCAGACAGGAAGCAGCTACAGGGAATTTCCCAAATGCATTTGCAACTCAGCAGTGTATATGTAAACTCATCATGTTGAGGTTTTTGGTAACTCTCATCAAACCTAGAACTATGTTCATTTAGATTGTTGCAGTGAGATGCTGTGCGATAGCAAGGTAGACAAGGATTTTGCATTTTGGGACTGACCTCTAGAAGGTTACAAATGTTTTTGTTTACTTGCACAAAACCTAACCTTATCTCATTGTTTTATTTCATACTTGCATATTGTTAGTTCTGAGGGAAAATTTTTCCAAACCATGATTAACTACTCTCCTTTTTTTTGTGTGATGTAGAAACCTATCCTTATCTGTATCCCTTCCTTGTTATTTCTGCCTCTGGTACCAGATTTTCTCTTAAAGAAGTAATATCTTGAAATGCATCTAGTTTGTTAACAGAGGTATACTTGTACCAAAAGGTAGCTTGTTCAAAATACTTTTTTTTGAAAAATGACTGTTGTATTCTAACATTCATTCCAGAGGTGTAAAGAGTTGAAGAATAAAAATGAAGTCATAGAATTTGAACTAACTGCTCAATAAATGAGAAGTTGGACTTACCGTGAATGGTCGTTCTGGGATGGCAGGAGGAGGATTCCAGTTGACACACGAGGATTACCGAGTCGTGGATTCCTCCTCCATACCATCCCGAGAATACAAGAGCTTGTACATAAACATAGATGCATCTTTTTTCCTACATCCTCAGCCAACTGTTGGTGATATGGACTAAACTGGGATGAGACACTGGCTCGGTTATACACATATATTACACACCACCAGGGAGGGCGTGGATTCCTCCTCCTGCCGTCCCAGATTACCATTCACGGTAAGTCCATCTTCATTCTCGGGATGGCATGGAGGAGGAATCCACAACGAATGGGACATACCCAAGCCACTTTCTGGGTGGGACTCTATTTACGTTGAAGTACCGTCCAGAGTACCTTACTGCCAAAAGCAGCCTGCTCCACCTTAAACTTGTCCAGTTTCTAATGTCTTATAAAGGTAGATGGCTGTGACCAGCCTGCTGTGTCACAAATATCTTGTAATGAATAAATCACATTATAAACAGTACTAGTTGCCGTAGATCTCATAGAATGTGGATATACATTGCATGGCCTAGTTTGGCCTGCCACATCATAACACTGAAAGATGCAACTCTTAATCCATCTTCCAATGACAGTCTTAGACACTTTCTGACCCATAGATTTATGATTATATGACATAAATAGAGCCTCCGTTCTCCTGAAACGTGCAGTTCTTTTAATATAAAGACAGACAGCTCTCTTCATATCCAAAGTATATCTTTTTTGCGTCTTTCAGATGAGAAAAAAAGTTGGTAGGTAAATCACATCTGGTGCCACCTTTTTCCGTGCACATTTAGGAAGAAAAGTTGGATCTAACATCAGTACCAATCTTTCCTCCTCAAATGTACACAAGTATGCAGCCAATTCAGAAACTTGTCTGGCCAATGTTATTGCTACCAGGAAAACAGTCTTTAGCGTTATCAATCGGAAAGAAGCATCCTTCACTGGTTCAGAGGGTGCTTTTGTTAAAGAATCCAGCGCCTCTTAGAAACCTCTTAATATGAGGGTGCGCCGAAAGAGGAACTCCATCAAATTTTAATACAACAGACAACACAGACAGTCGATGCTTCAAAGTGTTTGGTCTCAGACCTCTTTGCAAACCATCTTGTAAGAACTGCAAAACATGTTTCACTCGTTCATCAGCAAACCGCAAGGACTCAGCAGAACACCATTTCTCAAATGCTTTCCAAGTCATACTGTATACATTCTGAGTCGATTGTTGCCACAATGCCATAATGGTGTCTACCACAGCTGGCGAATACTCTTGCAACTCTACGGCCTTCCTCTCAAGACCCAAGCTGTCAAATTCAACCATCTTGGATCCGGATGATGGACCGGCCCTTGACTTAAGAGATCCTTTTGGATTGGCAACCTCCAGGGCTCTCCTATTGACATCTCCTTCATCAAGGAGAACCAAGGCCTTCTTGGCCAGTAAGGTGCAATCAGCACCACACTTGCCTTTTCTCTTTTTATTTTCAGTAGTACTTTTTGTATTATCTGCACTGGCGGAAACGCATACAGTTGACCCTTCAGCCATGGAGCTGATAGAGCATCTGTTACCTCTGCAAACTGAGTCAGAGGCTGGCTAGATGGGGTTGCTATGGCATACAGCTTGGATTGGAAATTCTGGAATACTTCAAGATTTCTTCCACTCCTGAGGGTGGGCTAGAAATCTTTGAAACTATGTTGTCAGGATTGTTGTATTTAATGAAGTCATACTGTTAAATAAAGTTTTATTGACACATTTACTGCTACTGTTAAATAGCAGGCACTACTGCAGTTTTGGTCTATTGAATACTGATATGTGATTCAATCTTAGAGACTGCCGTATGCCCACAGTAGCTAACAGTTCCTTGTAGTCAAAGAACTGGGGTGATTTCAAGATGCCTCATAATGAGAGGTATGTAAATATCTTAATCTGCTCGCATATATCTATTCTTTTGCATATTTATGCATGCAGTTATCATCAGTTGAGCAAATAGTAAAGTTAGCAAGTAATGGACAATTTAAGTAGCTATGGTGGGACAGATTAGGTGCCATAGTCTGACTTGAATATGCAAGCTTTGTATTTAAAGTTAGGTGCCATTATGAACCACGTGGAGAAAATTGGTACTATTTGAACTGTACTTTTTTTCTAACGAATCCATAATTTCTTATTGACAGATTCCATTTTCTAAGTTCTTTTTTTCAAGCCGAGGTAGAATCCAGGATAACCAGCACACACTTTGGTTAGATAAGGTATGTGTTTCTGCATTTTGATCTGGTATTTGAATATGGTCAAAAGGAGGAGCAGAAATTAGTTCACAGATTTCATGCCACTGGTGACCCGGTTAGACCCTTCCCTGATATTCAGCACAAAGATTTCTACTTTCCTCCTAATTCTTCGAACTGAAGATGATTCAATCTGGGGAGAGGGTCTTTACCAAATCCAAGACACATGCATTTTCTGCATGTCCAGAGACCTCTCCTTGTCTCATGTTGGGTTAAGAAAAACAGAAACTGAATTCCTTTTCACTGCTTTGCAAATGTCACTGCAAAACTAAAGACTGTCCTCTCTCTTACATTCTCTGTACATGCCAGAGGATTGGAGAGATCAGTGGCAACTCCAAAGAATCTTAAGTCAGTTCATGGGATACTTTTTTGTTCTCGGACTACACACTCAATTGGACAGTGGGCAGAAATTTAACACCAGAATTAGTATATTAACTAACAGATTTATTAAGCCCTATACACAAAAGCATGTTCTTTTAAAAAAATGTAAAAATAAGTCATGGGTAGTATTTGACAATGTACAGTTTACAGGAAGCAATTTTATAGAGGATCAAGATCTCTGAGAAATTGGAATACTTAATTCTGGTCACAGACAAAAATTTCCAAAGATGAAACAAATTGGCAATGATAGCTACAATCTCACCTCTGTAGCAGAGTAGCAGGATTTTCTTTTCTATTTTTTTTTAAATAAAATTTAAATTTACAACCTGAGAACAAAAAAGAGTAGAAAGGAAATATCAAATATATCAAGAACAGAAATCAGCTCCCAGGAAAGCACTCAGTTAGAATCCTGAATGAGATAGAATCAAAGAGTTGGAAGAGATCCCAGGGGCCATCGAATCCAACCCCCTGCTATACAGGAACACCCATGAGAGCATTCCCAACAGATGACCATCCAGCCTCTGCTTAAAAATCTCCAAAGGAGACTCTACCACACTCCGAGGCAGCATATTCCACTGCCAGACAGCTCTAACCGTCAGGAAGTTCTTCGTGAGGTTCAAGTGGAATCTCCTTTCCTGCAGCTTGAATCCATTGCTCCTTGTCCTAGTCTCTGGAGCAACAGAAAACAAGCCCACTCCCTCCTCGACATGACATCCCTTCAAATATTTAGACATGGCTATCATGTCCCCTCTTAAACCTTCTCTTCCGCAGACTAAACATACCCAGCTCCCTAAGCCATTCCTCATAAGGCATGGCTTCCAGACCCTTCACCATTTTGGTTGCCCTCCTCTGGACACGCTCCAGCTTGTCAATATCCTTCTTGAATTGAGGCGCCCAGAACTGGACACAATATTCCAAGTGAGGCCTAACCAATGCAGAATAGAGTGGTACCATTACCTCCCTCGATCTAGACACCATACTCCTACTGATGCAACCAAGAATCGCGTTGGCTTTCTTGGCTGCCGCGTCACACTGCTGACTCATGTTCAGCTTGTGATCTACCAAGATTCCTAGATCCCTTTCACATGTACTGCTATCCAGCCACGCAGCCCCCATCCTGTATTTGTGCTTTCCATTTTTTCTGCCTAAGTGTAGGACTTTACATTTCTCTCTGTTGAAATTCATTTTGTTAGTTTTGGCCCAGCTCTCCAATCTGTCAAGGTCATTTTGAAATTTGATCCTGTCCTCTGGGGTATTAGCAACCCCTCCCAATTTGGTGTCATCTGCAAATTTGATGAGCATGCCTTCCACTTCTTCATCCAAGTCATTGATAAAGATGTTGAATAGCACTGGACCCAGGACAGAACCCTGTGGCACCGCACTAGTCACTTCTTTCCAGGATGAAAAGCAGCCATTGGTGAGCACCCTTTGGGAACGGTCAGTCAACCAATTACAGATTCACTGGACAGTAGCCCTGTCCAGCCCACATTTTACTAGCTTCTTTGCAAGAATGTCACGGGGAACTTTGTCAGAGGCCTTACTGAAGTCAAGATATGCCATGTCTACAGCATTCCCTTCATCTATCAAGCTGGTAGCCCTATCATAAAAGGAGATGAGATTAGTCTGGCATGACTTCTTTCTGAGAAATCCCTGTTGACTTTTAGTGATTACAGCATTGCTTTCTAAGTACTTACAAACTTAGAAAGCAATGCCATAATCACTAAAAGTCAACATGGATTTTTCAGAAAGAAGTCATGCCAGACTAATCTCATTTCCTTTATGATAGGGTTACAAGCTTGATGCTGGAAACACTGATGGTAACAAATGGCTATACATTGATGGACCTTGTAGAAAAAAAACCTGGAATATTGAATTGATGTTTTTGTTTTCCTGCACTGAACAGCTGTCCCCTGTCCTTTCTGTCACAAACACTCCCCTCATCCTGAACATAAAACTTATTTCTCCACTCATCCATACTGTATTTTGATACAAAATTTGTGAAGATTAAAACCGAATGCTTTGAGTTGTCTCCTGGATCACTGTGAATCACTTTGGCTCAAACTATAGTTAAAAAGTATGTAGGAGGTACATCTCAGTTCCCAGTTTCAGACAGTGCTTTTTTTGTCTAAGCTCAAGAGTGCTACATTAGTCAATACTTCATATAAAACTTGATAAAGCCCCCCTAAACTTTTCCAGCTACCTGATTTGGAAAATTGTTATGGAAAAAAACATGTGTACTAGGAATTGTTTAATGATATTGTGATGTTAAAATATATGCCACCTGTTTCAGAGTATTCTCCAGTGAAACTTATCTTCCAGGTAGATATGCATGTGTGCCCACTGCATGATCTAAAATTTAAAACTTAAACATTTTACAATTTAAATTTGAACAAAATCCATCAAAATTAGGCATAATTTTGTACCAGAAGCTTCACACGTTTAAATAGAGAGAGAGTGGCAGCTTTAAAATTGGTTCCAATCGAAAGCACTTGAGAAGTGTTGACTAAAAGTCACACATATGAAAGCTTCAGTGTGGTTTATGAGCGTTTTGGGAGCTTCGGTTACCAAATAGAGAAGCTAATGGGTTGTGTTTGAAACTATTTGAATAACCCTAACACAAAGTTGTGAGAGCCAACGTGGTGTAGTAGTTTGAGCATTGGGCTACAACTTTGGAGACGAGAGTTCCAATCCCTGCTGACCCATTGATATCGACTGGGTGACCTTGTGCAAGTCACACTCTGTCAGTCCAAGAGGAAGGCAAAGGGCAAAGCTCCTCTGAACAAGTCTTGCCAAGAAAACCCTGTGGTAGGCTTCCTTTAGGGTCGCCATGAGTGGAAATGACTTGAAGGCACACAACATCATCCAGTATTGTCTGACTGCAGTAACAGGACTCTTCCCTTCCCTCTTGAGACCCCCTGAAATGTACTCAAGAACTCTCAGCCCTCTGGAGCAAATGGAAGTGCAGGGAGGGAAATCCTATACAGGGATGTAGACCTTTAGGCTAATTAGTTAACTTTTATTTTAGAAAATCTGCTAAATGATGTCAGCTATAAAATAATAGCCCAGGAAGAGGGATTCAGAATTCTAACACAATATGCCTCTCAGCACATGCTTGGCCCAGGAATTTGTTTTCAGTACTTTAACTGGGCATCACAACTATTGACTCAGAAATCTACTCATACCTACCCAAAACAGTCAGCTGCCCAAATTGGGAAGAAAAATAAGATTTGTTGCTTTTATTAAATGATTAAGTTACAAATCCTGGCAGGTATTAATAACTCAGGAATCTACCATAATCATGTTTGGCCTGCTACGTGTAGTAGATACCATTCCACTGATGGGTAGACACTGCCCATCAGTGGAACGGATTTCATCCCATGCTTATGTCATTATCACATCGGTTGGATCTGTGTAAAATTTTTCTGAGTATGCTCCCATTGAAGCATAGAATAAAATCAAACTTGAGGCACCATTTAGCATTTTGAGATAACAGAAACAGACTTCAGATTATAGAGCGATAGGAGGCTTCTTAAATGTTTCCATGTGATACTGTTCATTTTTTTGGTTTAACTAGAAAATGTTAGAAAATTGAAATCACCCTTTGGATAATGCATCATACTGACCTGGAAACAGTCCTGGGCAAAGCTTGAATTGAAATGAAAAGTCATTTTTGCTATTACAGTGGTTTATAGTTCAGTTTTCTATATTCGCGTACTTAAAACCCACTAAATTAAATGAGGTAAGTCCTACATTCAGAAGCGGATACAACTGCTGTTGGTGTCACTTTAAAAGTATATACAGAGCAGATGCCAGTATGGTACAGTGGTTTGAGTTTTGGACTACGACATGGGAAACCAGGGTTTCAATTGCTACTCAGCCATGGAAACACACAGGGTGACCTTGGGCAAGTCATATTCTCTCAGCCTCAGAGGAGGGCAGGGGCAAACCCCCCCCAACCCAATTCTGTCCAGAAAACCCTGTGTTAAGTTCACCATAATTCAAAAATGACTTCAAGGCACGCAGGACACCATTTCCTTTCCCCCCTGATTACAGTAATGGATGCTTACAGTCAAACAGATGCTCAGTACCTTAAAATGGAGTACTGTTGGCCCTCCACCAATTGCAAGTTTACCTTTCATGGATTTCATTATTTGCGAGTTTCTCTAATCCCTGCCCCCGTACTCAGCAGGTTGCCACTGCATTCCTCTAAGGCTGACAGAAGCCATTTCCGCACGGGGCGAGGGAATCACTCTGTGCTGGTACTTACTGGACTTCTTGGCTCCCTGGTCCGCGGTGCTCTGGAGCAGTGCGTGCTCGTCGCTCTGCACTGTTCTGGGGATGAAAATGGCGGCTTCCAGTTGGTCGAGGGTCTCAACCAACCGCTGAAGCTCACCAGCCTAAAGCCCACCCCCGGCAGATCGCAGGGTTGCACTGGTGTGAGCCTGCAAATCTGCACCGGAGTGCGGGAACGGAGTGGCGCGCTCCGTGCTTTTGAAAGACCTGTTTTAAGCGGTCTTTCAAAAGCACGCTGGACAACCACTTCGGGTCATTTGGGAGCGGGCTGAGGTGTGGAACTACAGTAAGTAGGTCCGACCCAGTCTGCTCCTAGGTGCAGACGTCCTCCCTGGAGGATGCTCTGCCCCATTTCTTTAAGCCTGTGTGGAAATGGCCAGAGACTGACTTTCCAAAAGCATTCAGTGGGTTTCCACAGTTGAGCATGGATTCACCCTAGCCTCCAGTTATGACTACTCAAGTTGAAGATGAATAATCTTAATGTTGTGTTAATTAAAAAGAACCACCTTAAATATGAATTGTTTTTCTTTAACAGATCAGTACTGTAGGATTCACTTTGGGAGACAAAGTAGATGGTCCATTCCAACTGGAGATTGACTACATTGGACTGATTAAGGACAGAGCACATACAGAAGAATGTGCTTATGAGCTATATGAAAAAAATCCGAAGACATAGAATGGATTGAGCATCTGGAAAATTACTGCCTGTGTGCTGTAGGTGCCCCCAAACTCACACTAAAGCAAAAGTTAATTATTAAATAATTGAAATAACTTGTACACAACACAATACATTGTTAATAGCCATGTTTTAATTATCAGTAAAATAAGACAGTTGTATTAAAAACTGAATAATATGAATCTAAAACTTGTTGTTTTGTCTCTACTGTCCAATATAATATGAGATTTTTGGTCCATGCTTCTGAAAGAAAATTTTAGATCCCAACCAAACCAATGCACAGCTGATGTGCACTTGGTAACCTGAGATTCACAAAAGAGAAGAAAAGAACAGCTGCACTTACAACCTATATTCTTACTAAACTTGTACAAGCTGAGTTAAGTGCATTACTGCAAAGAAAATAAGTAAAAATATTTACAAGGAAATTAAAGAATATTTACACAGCAATTTTGGAATTAACTTTAAGCAATAGTCAGTCCCCTCCGTGTTCCAAGCATTTGGTCTTTTCTCTCTTTTCTCCCCTTTGCATGTTTCTCCCGCCTGTCTTCTCTATAAGTGAAAAATATTGAACCGAGTTATTCAAAATGCCTCTGTTAACAATATTTGTTAAAGCTAGTGAAGATAAACTGGTAGTGTTCATTGTAGTAACATTTTCCAGACTGAAAATATTGATAATTTTTATGACAAAAAATCCACCTATATGAAATATGCAGAAAATGAATTATCTATGATAGTGATATACCTGAATTCAATAGTTTATTCAAATCAGAGAAAAACCCTTCATGCCTAGACTTAAAATTCAAAATTAATTAAAATGCAGGATTCACAGTGATTTACTTCTGTGACTGTTCCCACCTGTGTTTTAAATTTCTGACATTAACAGTCTGAAACAATTATTTTAGGATTTTGTTCTCGTAATGCAAAGAAAGAACAGTGTGACCCCATCAACAGAACATCTGAGGAGCTAATAGCTGTAACTTCTCCTTAGAGCAAGAATTATCAATAGCTGCTTGTTTACATATGTGGAGAGGTTCTTTGTTTATGCTTGTAACACATGATATCTAAAGGACTACTCTGAAAATGACATACAATAGCACTTAATCTGCTATAAAAATACATGAAACCCAGGTCATATATTGATAGTAGTTTTTAAAGCCATCCCTCTCCAATAGGCCAGGGTACAACTTGAATACCTGCAAAGGGAAGAACACCAAAGCTTCTCCTCTTCCCCCAAACAATTTTGTTATTATTACCTTCATTTATATTCTGTCTTTCCCCAAAGACTGGGACTTGAAGTAAATAGCAAATTAAAATTATCACAAGGTGAAAACACTCAACATTTAAATTATTTAACCTTGTTAATTCTATTTTAAATATACACTTTAAAGCAGAAGTGGGCAACTACAGGAAACTAGGGGGTGCAACCCATCACACACACGCACACCAAAAAAAAAAATTATGCCCCCACAACATTCTGTTAGAGACTGCAGGGAATATTTTTGACATGTTTCTAGCCCCACCCCATCCAGTTTTTTTTAAAAAAGCCCTTACTGGAGCTAAAATGGCCCAGAGAGGGTCCCAAATGTGATAAAAATGCCCCCACGGTCCCTACAGGGCATTTTGGAGCAAAAGCTTTTGCCGCATGGGGGCTGCATGTTGGCTGCACTTTGTCTACCCCTTATTTAAAGGAATAAAAAGCTGTTAAAGAATAGTATACTTTTAAACAGCACCCTCTTAAAACTGTCAGTTCTCTAACAAGCCTGTCAAAATATAGACAGCCATTGCCTGCTGATGACTGGTGGGTGGGGACACAATCTATCAGACAGCCTAGACCTGAGCTGTAGCAATGTGTGCATGACTGCTGAGACCAATTCCAAGTGTTATACCACTGAAGAAATATTGAGATGAAGTAGTATTTTCTTCCAGCGAGTACATAGTAGGAAGGAAACCCCTGCCCATGCTGCATTTACACATATTTCCCCTTTTAATGCCAGACCTACCATCTGTTTTATTTATAAATCACTTTGTTAAAAAAAGGGTTGAGGACATATGCAGTTTTTTAAAAATACTGGAGTCAACATTTGCACATTATTTGATTTACAATGCGTTTCAGGCACGTCTAATAAAAATCTGATACAAGAACAGCCTAATTAGAAAAGGCTTCGCTACAGAGTGGTGGATTAACCACTGTATTTGTGAAATTTGTGAAGTTGTTGCAAAGAGACAATTTTTATATTGCTAAATGGATACTGGGGCACAGCTAATTTATTTTCTAAAGGATGAGTTTTCAACAATTGTCACCAAATGCAACTTCATTTGCCTCCATATTGGAAATTGGGAAAAGATTCTGAGAAGGATCAGTCTGCTCAGGGTCTTTTGAAACGCTGCTGTTCAAATTTTCAATACTAATGAGAAGTAGCTTGTCGTTACCAGTGCTTAAGGAGTTCCATGTACAAACACTATTGGATCTGGCATCTCTTACAACACATACCTAAGAAGCAGGTATTTGGCTGATTCTGCCTGGAGTATACACTACACAAGATGAAAGCTCTAACATTCTCTTTCAGGTGGCTGATATAGATGCTGTACTATTGCGTTTCTCCAGACTATGTTGTGAGTAGACAGAATAGTTTATCATGTGTGTTTACAACCTATGCTCAAAGTAGCAGGTCTGAACATTTACTTAGTAAAAAAAAGTGTGACAGGATAGGTACGGCTCTTGACAGAGTACATGACAGCATTGGGTCAGATACATACCTTGTCTGGAGAACTGGCTGTTTATAGTCTCTCTTGTGGGAGCATGTACTCTGGTTCTCCTTTGATTTACCCCAAGGTTTAAGCTTTCCTGTATTGGCAGAAAGATAAATGGGCCAAGATACAAGTGTACTTTTCATATTATCTGTTTAAGTAGCACAACTTCTTTGGTGAATTTGGAACAGGTGTGTAACTTTAACCTGATCTAAACAGTGGAACGATTGGTGCAGAATGTTGGGAGTAACAGTCCAACATCTGGAGGGCCACACAAATCCCACCCTGGTGTTCAGTAAGGTAGTCTGTTTTAAGTTTTGCCTATATGACATTCTGGACTGGGGAAAAAAGATTAGTTTTTCCTTTATCACAATGGTGGTTGTGAGTGGTATGTTTTTTACTGATGGGGTATGGTATCGTGCTTTTTCAGCATCACTGATTTTCCTTCTGTAAAAATATTTTGTGGGAGCAAATACATGGTTTAATATTTAGAGCTCACTCCCTCAATCTCTGTTTTGTGTTCAGTTTCTCAGGGAAGTTAACTTGTACTTTCTGACTACAAAAGCTCTCATTTTGTGATGACGATTTCCAGATATGCCCACCATTAGCTTAGAGGCCTTGAATTATGTAAAGGCTCTGTGTTTCAGTCTCCATAGGTTACAGACAAACACTAAAGAACAAGAACAACTCTCCTCAAAATGGCTATTGTTAAATAATACTTGCAGGTAAGCAGGGCACATCCAGCATTCAATAAAAGGTGATATAGGAGGATTTAAAAAAAAAACCCTTCCAAGTATAATGAAATTCAGAATCATTTTGAGGGAAATACCATTTTGTAACTATTTTGCCATACAGTTGGTGACTAAAATATCAATCTGCCTTCCTGAATTTCCCCTAGTGTAACAATACAGTCTCCATAAAAAGATCTCAGTACCTCTGTGAGGCTTGTAATTAAGTGGCTTTGACAGACTTGCTTGCAGATCAAATACCGGCTTCTTACTGCTTGTGGGTTCTGTAGTGTGAGTTACAAACTTTAACGGGGTAACAGCTGTTAGGAGACAATAATATATTGATCATCACTAAGCAAGACAAAAAAAATTACCAAAAGGAACAGGTTAAATTCGTAACTTGCTATCTACAGCTAATGACTGAGCTGCAAGTATAGTGAAAACAACAAATGAACTGCATGCCTATTTCTGGATTCTAGTAGAAGTTACTGATACTGCTTTTTTAATAGCCAGAAACATAAAGTAAAGCATACCCAGTGATGTTTATCCTTATCAAAGTGAGGCAGGGCTGAATTTTTTATATTCATTTAACTTACTGGAGAATTAAATTGTGAACTTGTTATAGTTGTGTGTCTTTGTTTCCGACTTATGGTGACCCTAAGGCAAACCTATCACAGGGTTTTCTGGGGTTGAACATGTGTGACCTGCCCAAGGTCACCCAGTGAGTTTCTATGGCCAAGTGGGGAAACGAACCCTGGTCTCCAGAGTTACAGTCAAACACTCAAGCCACTACATCACACTGATTCTCTACTATAATTTTGTAGAATTGTGTCCTTAATTGCAAGGAGCATTAATACTTCTTAAGGAAATTGTTCCACTGAAGAAAGACTATTTTCCATAATCAAGACAAAGAACAAGACTTGAAGTGGATGAGGTAACATTTTCAATTAAAGAAGGACCTCAGACAGGACTCCCAAGTTAAAGTCCAGTAGGGAAGAAAGAAAAATGCCCTGCTCTGAATTTCAAAAGGAGCTTTATTTATTTATTTATTTATTGGGCTGCCAGTTGGAGGGCAATGTTCTAGCTTCAAGCTCATGTAACTCCTTTCTCCCATGCTGAAGCCCATTACAAAAAAAAAAAAAGATAAAATAATTTAAAGCTCTTAGACAAATCATTCCTTTCTTGTGGAATGAAGCAGAGACAACTGGCTTCCTTCCAAAATAAACACAATATAAAAAAAAACTAAGTTACCAGAGTTTCTTTGAGCTTCTTTTAGTTGACACTTTGTTGTACTTCCTGTGATGTTCTTATTTACACATTTATTGGTGTTCTGGCTGCCTGGGATGCAGCCATTCAGAAATGGAGATTTTCTAGATGGAGTCTTGGTAAGAGAGCGTTTGTGCTCATTGTCCTTTGTAGACTCGGTGAATCTGAATAAAAACCGTTATTTACATGCTTTAATTGCTCAATTTTAGACAATTCTTAAATCCATTTCACCAAATATAAGGGTAAACTTTCATGACATTAGTAACATATAATCAGATCTGGACTACTGATATTCCAGACATTTTTAAAGTAATTGTGCCTTAAATTAAACATTTTGAGGCTTTGATTTGATAGTATTATAAACTTGATTTCATAACATTTTATAAATTGTTGATATAGATTCTTGTATTACCAAATGAATACTGCTTGTTAGTTGATGCTGCTTACAGTGCTCATTACCTGACATTCATTTTAGTGGCTGAGAGGCCAGTTGAGCTGAATGCTGATTTCCGTGATAAAATACTTTTGTTTGATGTACCAGAATTGCGTGATGAGCGCCTCAGGTTTACAGGAGTACATGTAGGAGAGCGCTTATTCCTTTGAAGATGGGGGCTGAATAAGAACCCATTGGAACACATCTGTAAATAGGAAGCATATTAGAATGTTTTTGAAGGCTGACCCATATAATTTAGAGTAAAAAACAAGAGATAAACAAAGCCATCCTGATTTAAATTGCTTTTATTCAAGAATTTATTCTCACCTTGGTATTACTGTTCGGAGTTTCTTTCTGACAGGTCTTCAGATAATTGTTCTTCTTAGCCAACATCTGCAAAAAATGAAAAATTGATTTATAGCATTTTATTATGGGCATTATTATGAATCAGAGTTCCCAAATGGATTCTTTTCTAGGGCTATGTCAAACTGAAAGAACAGTACATCTGTCAAAACTCAGAAAAAAGTCCTATGAAATCTGCTTAAGTATAGATTTCTGGCTGATATCAATGTTACATAGACATTAGGCAAGCTGTTGTATATACCAGCAGCCTGAAAATATAGGTGGAAAGCAGTTGAAGAGAGGCATGGGACAGCCAAAATAAGATTTTCTAGAATCCCATGAAAATGTGATTGACTCTTGTTTTCCTTAAGATGGGCATTAAGTACTATTCTTAGGCATTTGTGTTGTACAGTGATGCCTGTACAATATTTCCTCTGTCGTCAGTTTTAATTTTAAATGCTGCTCTGAAATTATATTTTATGGTACAGTTTTTGTTCCTTTGTTTCAGTTTTATTGCACATAGCTTTGCCCCTTGTAGTTGAAAATGTCATTTTATAAAGGTAATAAAAGACTTAAGTGAAGAAAATAAGGAGAAAATAAGGAGAGATGTTTGCTGACTTAGTATGTTGTCAGAATATTTTGCATGAAAGAGCCTCACACAGAACTTTCTGTCACTGGTGGAAAAATCTTAGGCAGAAAGGAGGGCTAAATTCCTAATTTCCTTAAAACAGCCATAGATCCCCCAAAGTAACTAACATGACTGAATGAAAGCCAAAATTTCATTCCAGAAATTCTACTTAAGGGCTTTGGGGATGGGAAGAGGTAACATTTACCTTAACCTCATCAACTGAATTCCTGAAGTTGCGGATCATTTTGTTTTTCCTTTCAATGTAATCATCAATAGACTGCATTTTCTTGAACTGAGCTTCATGAATTTTTTTAAAATCTATGGAATCAAAAGGAACACATTATTGGTATTTCACTAAGTACTCACATTGATAAGTTGCTAGCTTGTCCAAGTTTGGAGCACCCACAAAAGCAGTAATTACGAATGAATACATATCTAGATTGAATATTTATGCCCCATGTAAACAAAGTAAGTCTGGGCTGTTTTATTTAGTATCATGTCCAACAAGGGAAGAGAATTCATTTAAGAATGGAAAACACTCATAGAAGACTCTATGACTGCTAAAACTGGAAAAACACCACTTTTCCATTTTGTTTTTTGCTTTCATATATAAATTGAAGAAAAACAAAGTAAAAATCACCTGTAAATTAGTAATATATTATTTTACGATCACAGAAGATTTGTAGCGTTGTTCCACAAAAAAAATCTTTCAAGTTTTTTAAATAAAATAAATAATTCAGGTTAGAAAACAAGCCACCAGAATGAGCTGTCAGCCGAAGGGATGACACTGTTACATTTCTGAAAGCCATCATTTGTGTACAATTAAGTTATTATAGTATTTGGATAGTGTTGGTGGTAGGCAAACCTACAACTTACTTGGAGTGGTAGAAATTCCCTTTCTCCCAGATTGTGGCAGGTTGCCTTTATAAGGTTTCTTTCCAGAGAGTAAGTTCATAGCTGTATCACCTTATAAAAAGACCAGAAATACAACTTTAAATTCAGTGGGAAACAGAACTCTCACTAGAAGTCAAAATGACTAAATTGAGGCTATTGTGCTTTGGTCACATCATATGATAAGACTACTTATTGAAAAGACAAAAATGCTTGGTAAAGTAAAAGACAGTAGGAAAGCAGGAAGACTTAAACTACAGTTGGATTGATCCAATAAATGAAGCCATGGTTCCTGAGCTTGCAAGACCTGAACAAGACTGTTGATGACTAGGTTTATTGGAGATCTCTCATTCATAGTAGCACCATAAGTTGGAGCTTATTTTATTGCAAACAACAATAATGCTATATAAGTTTAAAACTATTCTTAAAACATGTCTCTAGTTAAGGTACCCCAATGTAGCTCTTCAGTTGTCATTAAAAATCATCTTTCATATAATGATTCTTGTTTATTATGCTTCTCTGCTTATTAAACTGGTTTGTGAAGTGATATTGTTAGTGCATCTGAGCACACCAATGGAAATGCAGGAAATAAAATGTGTTTTGGCAGGTTCTCAGGCAAACGTCACATTACTTTCTTTTGAAAAACTGGAGGTTCAGAGGTGTTTGGGAGACTGGTTAACATGAGATTGGGGTTGCTTGTAGCACCAAAACTTTAAAGTCATTAAACCAAGATTGCTGTGAAAACAAACTCCTAGAAAAAAAAAGTAGATCATTTCCTGTTTTTTCTGTATTTTTGGCCAAATACCATTATGCACTGTCATTTTGGCCAGGACACAGCTAAAACCAAAGATAATTTGCATCCCAGAGGGGCAGGTACAAGCCAGTATGGTGTAGTGATTTGAGTATTGGACTACAATCCTTGCTTGGCCATCGAAACGCACTGGATGACCTTGGGCAAGTCACACACTCTCAGCCTCAGAAGGCAACAAAAGTCCACTGAACAAATCTTGCAAAAAAAAACCCATGAAGACTTAGAGCCACTATAAGTCAGAAATGACTTGAAACACACAACAACAATGGGCAGGCACAGCCTATGCAGTTGAGTGAAAACTGGCCTCCACACTGATACACTGCCATCTCTGAAATATTGTTCAGTTCCTGTGAATCTTACATTTTAACCAAGTTTGAAAATACACGTTTCTTAAGATAGCCCACTAAACAAGTTGCCTTCCTGTGTAGTAAGCTATCAAATTAGAATGAAATGAATATTCTATTTATAAAGGCAATTTACTTTCAGTTGTTTTTTGTCTGGTAGAATTATCTTTTTGTTTACCTGGAGTAGCGGCTTCCTCTGCCAAATCTCCTGCCATTTTGCTGTTTGTCACATATTCGTCTTGGTTCATTTTCAGTGTTTTTCCAGATTTAGCATCCTGCAGCTCTTCACTTTCGTTGAGATCTTCCAGAATCTACAATCCAAAAATGAGGGCCAGATATGTTTGAAGTTTAATGTCCAGCTGGATCCATGTCAGCACAGCAGCAGCCCAATTAGTCCAAACATTACATGATTTAGGTGTTCAATATTTAACTAACTATTTAACTATTTAATTGGAAGTTCAGACTAAAACCCAGAGCCGTTTCAGCAAGTACTGTCATGGAAGTCAGCAGCCACCACTGTTGCCATCTCACTTCCTGTTTCCACCATGTATACTTCTCACATTTTCATTTTTTCTCCATTCATACTGAATGCAAACAAAATAATAAGTATAGAAAGCTAACGTTTACACATTGTTAGATGTTGACCTAACAGATCCCTTTATCACATAGATACAAAGATGGGGGCAGGAACTTCTGAAAGACTTTTCAAAGCCTCTCACCAGAGTCTTTAATCAATTTAGTTATTCGGTGAGAGGGCTTTTCTTATGGGGGGGTAACTGTTAAAAAAACAGATAGCAAAGTGGGATTCCATGGACAGTCCCAGCAGTGAAGTAATGTGGTGTTTCTGAAGGACCTATATGAGGATTGGTGCTTTTTAAATTGCTCATGTCTCCAGACTGGGTGAAATGACAACAAAATGACAAGCACAGAGCAGTGCAGGCAAATAATTCTTAGATGGCAACTGCTAACCAAGAGACTGAGATGAGATAGATACCTCAAAGAAAATATCAGCTCAGTATGCAGATACTATGAAAAAGGGACATTAGAAAAGGAACTGAAAATTATCAGTACCACCTCTTTGTATTTCTTGGAATACTATTTAGTTCTGGTGTTGTCAAAACTACTAGAAAAGTTGGCTCTTCTTATTTTTAGAGATGTAGATAAGATGTAGCAAAATCCAGGACTAGTATTCCAGTTTAGACTGATATAGGAAATCAGTAAGATAAACCTATTTTTACACTAATGATCTTATGGTTTCTTTAAAACCTTATCTGTTGGCAGTACTATATGCAAGTGCATTTATCTGCCATTTTAGCAACAAAGAGAGCAAGAGCAGGCTGTTTAGAGGCTGCAGAACTGAAGTTCTGGGATGTCCTTCCCCCTTCTCCTCTTAACAAACAAAATGTAAGTCTAAACATGCTTATTCATACGTAAATCCTGAGTTCAGTACTTACACCTAGTAAGTATGCCTAGGTACAGCCTTAAGGTTGCTAAGTAAGCTTGCAAATGTACAGGCAAAAGAGGGGAATCCAAGCATACTGTGAGCCCTCTACTTTCATGGGGGTTAGGGTGTAGGATCCTTCCAAAAGTGGAAAAACCAGTGAATAAGGTTTTCAAAGCCCACCTGCCTTTAGGACTACTTCAGCCAATTTTAGAAGCAGCATCAGCCACCAGTGGCAGCAGATCCATCTCCTCACTCCCTTCAGTCCCCCTCTTCTCCATCTCCAGTCCTGCCAACAGCCCCAGCCTGTATCTGCTTTTTCTCATCTTGGCACCACCACACCTCACCAAGATTTTCAGAACCCATATGCCCCCTAGAATACTGAAGCCAATTGCAGCAGCAGCAGCAGCAGCCAGCAGCAACAAGTCAATCTCCTTGTCCTCCTCCTCCTCTATGCCTGCAGTCCTGCCAACAATCCCAGCCCATACCTTCTTTTTCCACCTTGGCACCACCACACTTCACCCCAATTTTCAAAGCCCCTACTCCTAAGACACTGAAGCTGATTTTAGCAGCAGCCAGCAGAGGCACTGCAATCCCGCTCTTTTCCTGCCAACATAATGCAGAAGTGAGGCTGGCTAGTAGCAAGACAACCTCAGATCTAGTTTTTCTCTCAGCATGCTGTGTGCAATATCTTGCAACCAAAAACATCAACTGTACAATACAGTACTGTACAGGCAATCAAGAGTCCAAAACACAGTGCTTCTGAAAGTGCTTCCAAATGGCAAAAGAAAGTGTTAGTCTTACAAGAAAAGGCTGAATTATTAGATATGCAGTGCAGTTGCCCACCATTACGGTTATGGCATCAACAAGTCAACTGTAAGGTACATTAAAAAGGGGGTGAGGGGGTGGGATTTGTGTAGCTGTTGATGTAGCTACTCCACAGGTGCCAGATGTAACACTTTCAAGTAGAAAGTGCTACGTTTACATGGGTGAAGGTGATTTTGCTAGCTCTTGTACACTTTTTTTTTTGCAGTATAAAAATGGAATTCCTATAGATTTCAATATGATGAGAGGAAAGGTAAAGTCCTTGTATGTTTCTATATAGGAAAGTGAAGGTTATAGCTCTACAAAGCTTCATGCCAGCAAAGGCTGATTTGATAATTTTAGGAAAAGGTTTCATCTATATAATGTGAAAACAACAGAAGAACAAGCCTCTGCTGAACACTAAGCAGCTAGTATGTTTCCTGATACCTAAAGTGAACTTACTGAAAAGAAGGGATATGAACCAAAGCAGATATTCAACACAGATGAAATTGCTCTGCTTCGGAAATGAATGCAATAGAGGACATTCATTAGCAAACAGAAAGAAGCACCAGGCTTTAAGGCAAGAAAAAATAGACTAACCATGTTTTGTGCAAGTGCAGCCAGAATATGTTAAAGCCTGCCCTAATTTATAAAGCCACTAACTCCTAAGGCTTGAAGGGAAAGGGTAAGTTCCAGCTGCCAGTTTTTTGGATGCATAACAAGAACTCTTCCCCTACAGTGGTTTCATCAGTACTGTTACAGACATCAGAAAATAACTTGCCAGTAAGGGAAAGGCTTTTCAGGTCTTATTACTACAGGACAATGCACCTGGACACCCAGAATCCTGTAAGTTCAAAATTGAAGGTGTTGAAGTCTACATGCCTGACAACACAACATCTCTCATTCAGCCTCTTGATCAGGGGAGTAATAACAACATTTAAGGCACACTACACATCTCACTCAATGGAGCGGATGGTGCAGTCTAGGGAAAAAGACGCCAACCTTGACAACATAAAGAAAACATGGAAGGGATATACTATCACTGATGCCGTAACTGGGCCCCAAAAACTATCAATCTAGAGGCAATAAACTTGTGCTGTAAGAAACCTTGGCCAGAATGGGGGTCACTGGGGCTTCTCAGAGCCAAGAGAAGACATTATGAAAGACAATGTGGAGATGGCAAAGAAGGTAGGTGGGGAAGGGTTTAAAGATATGGATCTTGGGGATATTCAAGAGTTAATTGACATCGATTACATGAGTTAATGGGATGACCTAATGGAGCTAACTGTTCCAGAGGCAGAGGCAATACCAGGAGGAAGAGGAGTGGAAAACAAATTTATACTAGACTGTATTGCAAAGGGTCTGTGTTTGTTCAAGGTTGTGATGAACTATTTTTATGACATTCACCCATCCATGATATATTTTTTGAAGGTAAAAGAACTGGTAGAAGAGGCATTGTCTGCATACACTGATATTTTTTTAAAAAAATGAAAGGCAAAAAAGCCAAACTGAAATCACACTTGTATTTCAAGAAGATAACACCAAGTATTCCTGCTTCCTCTTCCAATCCTTCCACCTCTGCTGCCTGTACCACCTGAGACATCCCCTTCTCCTCCTCTACAACATGCAGAACATATAGAAGACAAGGGAGAAGTCCCTGACAATCCACTTCCACCAGTCCAGTAACTGATAGTGTAATGTAGTCATAATAAACAATGGTTGAATGTGTGTGTTTATGTTTACTGTAAGTCTCAAAACTTTCTGGCAGGAACTGTGTGTCAAGGATATGGTTAACGGGGGGGGGGGGTGACCACAGCACCTCAGATGGTCTCCAAGCCTTTGCCCCTCAGCACCACCCAGATGTCTGAGAGACAGGTGCCGTGATCACTGCTGCTAAAATCAACTGCAGTAGTCCTAAGAGGCAAAGGAGCCTAGAAAATCTGGGCAACGCAAGGTGGGAAAAGCAGGTGCAGGCTGGGCTCTTGGCAGGACCGGAGAGAGGGAGGAGGAGGGAGGAGAAGACTGGGCCACCTCTGCTGCCAGCTGCTGCTAAAATTGGCTTCAGTTTCTTGGGAGGTGTTGGGGCTCTGAAAATTTGGGAGGGATGTGGTGGTGCCAAGGTGGGGAAAGGAGATATGGCTGGACAGGAAGGAGACTGCGGAGTGGGGGCAAAGAGATCAATCTGCCACCAGCAGTAACAGTGGCAGCTGCTAACATCAGTTTCAGTGTCTTAGAGGGCACAGAGAGTCTAAAAATCTGAGTGAGGCGCGGTGGAGCAAAGGTAGGTAAAGGAAATACAGTTTGAGGCTGTTGGCAGGACTGGAGACGGAGTGAAGAAGGAGGAGCGGGTGCGGAGATCGATCCACTGCTCTCAGCTGCTTCTTCTAAAATCAGCTTCAGATCCTGGGAGGTGCAGGGGCTCTGAAAAACAGGGTGAGGCATGGTGGTGCAGGCTGGGGCTGCTGGCAGGATTAGAGATGGAGAGTGGGGAGCAAGGAGGTTGAGCTACTTCAGCAGCAGCTACAAACTCACAATCAAATCATGGAAGGGAAACTTGTGATAGTGGAATGCTGACTGTATGTTTTAGAGAATTCAGTGCCTTTCACAGGACTTTGTTTCTCCTGATAAGTAACAGGGACAAAATAAGTGTGGCATGGGAAGTTACAAAGCATTGCATAATATATTCAAAGTTGTAGGCAATTATTTCTTGCCACATTTAAGTACCCAATACACACAACTTTTGTTAATACTCTAACCATTCAAATATGTGATGTGCTATGCTTGTGTTCTGTATACACTGCTTTTGCTATTCACGAGTATCCTTATTTGTATCCCACTTTTTGGCCAACATTGGGCCTCAAAGTGGCTACACTGGGCCCCAAATCATGGCAAATCAACAATATCCATAAAAGGGAGGGAATATGTATCATATAAACCTAATATATAAGAATACCTCTTTCTCTGGATGGAGTTCAGGTTTTGTTTCATAGATATTATTTATTTCTGGGCTTTCCTGTACATTATGATGATTCAATTTTCTACGCTTTTTGGTAACCATGGACAGGTTGGCAGACATTTGACTGCTGTCATATTCCTCAGTATCTGGAACAGAAGAGGTTCTCTTGTTGACCTATGCAAAAGAAATTGGAGTACGTTAATGCTATTTCCAAATTATTCAAATATTATCAGCAAAGAAGTGTGAGAAGACATTCTCACCAACAGCCTGCTCTGTCATACTGGATTATTGTTTATGCTCTGAGAATGATTGACAATGAAAGTAAGGAAAATTAATATTTGCCCTCCTATGCATAGCCAGCAAGTGAAGAAGGCATTTCAGAGGTAAAGTACCATTCACTCTATAGAAAGCAGAGAAATCATTCCATTTGATGACACCTTTCTTAGAGACAAATTCAATAACAGGGATCATTTTTAAAAAATGCTTACCATGCTTCCATTTTCCTGTACTGCTTCATGGAAGTGCTGCTTCAACATATTTAACAATTTGTCTGCCTGTTAATAGAGTGATAACAAAATTGAATTCTAGGTACATGCAGTTTCATTTCATAATTCTTCAGCACATAAAATACAAAAAAAAGAATGATTATTAAAGTTATTTGAACTAACAGAGGAAAAAATACATTTTTATTAATACTATAGCAAGTTCATCTTGAAATAGTAGTAGAAATGTGTGAAGTCCACGTGCAGAATGGACACAAGCATTTGGCAGAAAAGCAAGCTACTGTATAGACTTCCTTCACTACTGTGTGTTTCAGGATTTTGGAAATATGGCTGTCTTTTAATGCTCGAAATAAAATTTTGCCTAAGTGACTTTTCACTGCTGAGTTCACACAGAAGTAAATGTATAACACAGTCCTTTTTTGATATTATTCTCTGCAGCCTGTGCTGTAATAAAACTAACAATATTTTAATTTCAACCCCTTACTATTTACAGACCCATCCAAACCCAATGTTGTATTTTGGATTCCCCACCCCCCAGCCAATATAGCACTTTGAGGTAAAATATTCCAAGCAAAATGTGACCTGGAGAAGTAGATTTAAGTGCCTGTTAAATTTCTTTCTGAAAAATAAAGATGACACTGAGTTAAGAAAGACATTGATCTTTTTTGTCACAGTCAATTGAAAGCACTGCTACAAAAATAATCCATGATAACAGTGAAGCAAAACTAAACGCCTTTAACAGCCGCTATCTTTGAGACATGTTATAAGCCCAATATACACCTGGATATGGTGTTGGCATAGCAAAATGCGCTCATGCCATTTCAGTTTTTCTTTCTTCCTGTTTAATGCTAGAGAAAGAGGAGCACATTGTCACCGCGCGCAGCCGTGGCCGCTTAAGTGCACTGCAGGAAGATCATCGAGAGCTGTGCTTCTGGAAATAGGGGCCCATTGGAGCGGCGCCGAGCGAGTCTGCGCCAAAGAAACAAACAATGCAGCTCATAGGTACAAACACGGCACGCTGCAAAATTAAAGTTTTTAAAAAATTGCTGTCCCCCGCATCAGATATCTTGAGGTGCACTGATCTAGAAGAAAACAACAATTTCCCCGCCCCCTTGAACGTCACGAACAGTTTCTGGTATTTAATAGCGGAGAGTTTACGCTACTACGAGTTAGTTGGCAAGAAAGGCATCTTGAGCGACGCACAACTCAGCTCATTCCGCATGGATTAGCAAACTTTTCAAAGCACCTGACAGCTGGGGGGAAATACGGGAGTACAGCGAATACTGCTCGACCAACCAAGGGGAGACGTCGCGACTCGTGCTGGTGGCCACGAGGCTTCTTCCTTCTTTGCCACCACATCACCGTCCAGACAAAAAACGCTGTCGACTATTGTTGAAAGCGTAGTAAGAAGGCGGCAACGAGAGAGCCACTTACCGGCTTAATTCGAATTGGTAGTCCCACGTACACCATTTCCGCACTAGACTGTTACAGCGCTATTATTCCACTTTCGACATCCTATGGAATCCTGGGGTTTGCCGGACCCCAGGATTAATAGCACTGTAACCGTCTAGTGCGGAAACGGCCCTATGGGTTTTGACCTCCCAAGTTCCGTCAGTTCGGCTGGTCTCCTCCAGTTGGGACTAACAACTGAGTGTAAGCCTAGTTGTTGTTGTTGTTTGTCTGCAAAAGAACAACCCTACAAAGGAGGGCTCACGTTTCTTCTCACCACCATGCACCGCCGCGCGCACGTCGCCAAGCCCTTCCCAATCCGAACAGTTCCACGAATAACGTAAATAAATACACAAGCCAGCCTCGTCCAGTGCCCGCACCTTGAGGTTCGCCTTCAGCCCCAGAGTCTTGGCCAGGCGCTGCAGCTCGCTGTACTTGAGCGTCTCCAACTGCTCCGGAGAAGAAACCGCCATGGCCGGCAGTACCGACCTCGCCGCCGCTCGCCTCCACCCGACGAAGAAAACCGTCGCTCGCGCAGAAAGACTCCGACGCTCTCTGCCGCTCAACCGCCGCACCGCGACCCCGCTCGCGCTCTCACTTCGAAACCCCGCTCGCTGCGCTGCATTGGCTGAGACCTTGCTGAAGGGGGCGGTGCTTGAAGGAGAGCCATGACCAATAGGATCCCCTGCCCAAAAAACTCTGTTTATTTTTAAAAGGCGCGAGAGTACTTTCAGCTTCAGAGAAGAGCGCAGTTTACCCCCTAGAAGTGGAATCTGATTGGGTAAAATAAAATGTGGGCGGGGAGTTCTAGCCAATGAGCGGGGAGAACGAGGGCGTCCTTGCGTGACAGCGTGATTGGAGAGTTCTCCAACAGGCGGAACTGGAGGCGGGGACTGAAGTTTGAATATTTGGCGGAGACCAAGATGGCGGTGCGGCGGCAGCTGCAGCTACTTTTCCAGGAGCCTCAAGTGGGTGGCGCCATCATGGTGGAGCGGACGGCACCCGGGACGGGCAATTGCCTCCGTACGCAGCAACAGAGGAGGGTGGAAAGTGCCTCCGAGCGGGTCCCGGGCGCTCGAGGCCTTAGGTTGGAGGAGTGTGTGCTCTACCAGTGCCGGAGCTGCCGCGTCGTGTTGGGAGACTCGTTCCATCTATGCGCCCACGAGGAGAAGCTCCGCCTCCTCGTTTGTTTCAGTGAGTTAACCTGACTCCGGACACCTGAGCTGGTCGCTAAACAGACAAATAAGGACCGTTTCTGCGCTAGACTGGTATAGTGCTATTACTCCACTTTCAACACTCTGCGGAATTCTGGGGTTTGTAGTTTCCTGAGTTGAGAATTCTAAATGCCCCTCCCTAAACTGCAAGCCCCAGGATTCCATAGGATGTTGAAAGTGGAATAGTGGCACTATAACAGTGTACTGTGGAAACGGTCAAAGCTAAACCGAGACTTTTTCAGAGTAGGTCAAAGGACTTGGTAAGATTAATTAGAGTGAGCGTTGTTGCTGACTGCCCTCAAATCGACTTTGATATATGGCGACCCTATGGATGTTGAGAGACCCCTTTGTCACCCTGTTCTCAACTGCCCTGCTCAAGTCTTGCAGATTCTGGAGCAGGGCTTCTGTGGTTGAGTCTGTTCCTTTGTAATGTGGTCTTTTTTCCTATGCCTTCCGCCTTACCAAGCATTATTGTCTTTTCTAGCAAGTCATGTCTTCTCAGGATATGGCCAAAGTAGGACAGCCTCAGTTTAGTCCTCAAATTCTGGAGAGAGTTTAGGCTTGATTTGCTCTAGGATCCATTCATTTCTCTTTTTAGCAGTCCAGGGTATCCATAGAACTCTTTTCCACATTTTGAATGAGTTGATTTTCTTCCTATCAGCTTTCTTCACTGTCCAGTTTTCACAATCATACACAGAAATTGGAAGTACGATGGCATGCACAATCTTAACTTTAGCATTCAGTTATATATCTTAACACTAGAAGATCTTGTATAGTTCTGTGTAAAGTCGAAGGCTTTCACAGCCAGAATTCATAGGTTGTGGTGGGTTTTCCAGGCTTTGAGGCTATGTTCTGTTAGTATTTTCTCCTGACCTTCCACCTCAGAGGATCCTTTGAAGATGCCAGCCACAGATGCAGGCGAAAAGTCAGGAGAAAATACTAATAGAACACGGCCTCAAAGCCCAGAAAACCCACAACAACCTTGTATAGTTCCTTCGTATTTGCCCTTAGAAGTCCTAGTCATCTGATTTCTTGACTGCGATCTCCATTCTGATTAATAACTGAGCCAAGGTACGGAAAATCTTGAACTATTTCAATGTCTTTACATCTACTTGAAGGTTATGTGAATCATCTGGGTCATTATTTTTGTTGTCTTAATATTCATCTGTAAACCTGCCTTTGCACTTTTCTTCAGTAATCATTTCAAGTCTTTGCTGTTTTCTGCTAGCAGTATGACGTCATCTGCATATCTTAAACTGTTAGTGTTCCGTCCTCCAGTTTTCACAACTTCCCCTTCTAAGTTCTGCTTTTACATATATGTTCAGCATACAAGCTAAACATAAGTGTGATAAAATGCAACCTTGTCTGCTCCCCTTGCCAATTGGAAATCACTCTTGTTACTCCCTATTCTGTCCTGATGGTAATCTCTTGTCTTGGTACAGGTTAAGCATCAGGACTATCAACTGTTGTGGCACACCCATATAAGAGTGATCCAATCAAATGTTATAGCACATCCATTTCTTTATGAGCAATCCATAGTTTCTCATGATCTACACAATCAAAAGTTTTGCTATAATCTATGAAGCACAGGCTAATTTTCTTCTAACACTCTTTGGTGCACTCCATTATCCAACAAACGTTTACAATATGATCCCTAGTACCTCTTCTTTTCTTGGACCTAGCTTGGGCATCTGGCATTTCTTGCTCCATATATGGCAGATGTCTTTGTTGTAGAATTTTGAGCGTGACTTTGCTCATATGGGAAATTAATGCAATGGTCTTGTGGTTATTACAGTCCCTGATGTCCCCTTTCTTTGGGATTGGAAGATATATATTGAGCATTTCCATGTATATTGAGCATTTCTTTTGTTTTGTTTTCCAGATTTTAGTTAGAATTAGAATAGATACTGTCTCTATAGACTGATATTCCATCTGTTCCTCCTGATTGATTTCTCCCAAGTGCTCCAAGTGCAGCTTTCACTTCCTAAAACTGATGGTTTGTCTTCATATGATTTTGCCTTGAAAAGATCTGTCAAGCTTTCAGATCTCTTATATAATTCTTCTGTATATTGTTTCCATTATCTCTTTATCTCTACTTGGTCATGTAATATGTTCCCCTGCTAGTAATAGAGCATCCCCCAATTTCCCTTTGATTTCTCAGTTCTTGTACAAGAGGTAAAATGTTTGTGTTAATTTAAATTAATGCATGCAAATAGTGGCATAGTTACTATAACTTAAGCAGAAATGTAGTACAGCTTGCTGTGGTGTGGGGAGACAGTGACTAAATGATTTGTACAACAGCTTTATCCATAATTCAGACACTGATGGGGATTTTCTTTGGCTTCTACAGCAGTGCCATTCAAAGTTGTGTTCCGTAGACAAGTCTACGGTCTATGGATTTCAGTCTATGAATCACTGACTGCTATTTCCTGGTAATTTCCAGAAGGGGAAAAAAAAGATAGTTATAGCCAATGAGTGCAAATATAGTACTAGTCCCCTGGCACTTTGGAGACATAATTGCCAGTTCTCCAAATTAGATGGCTTGGGAAACACTACTCTACAGTTATTGGTGTACCCATCCATCCATCATCAGATCCTAATGCATTTCAAGCTACCTGGTGCGGTGATAATTTTTTTTCTCACTAAAGCCAGTACCATATTTGTGCCATCTTAACTGTCATACTTAGATTGTTTGCTGGAAATTCTCTGTGAACTAACCACTGATAGCTCACAGACTGCCACTGGTCTGTAGACCACCACTTTGAGTAGCACTGATCTCTGTGGTGTACTCTTCCATCATATATCACTGGCCAATCCATACATGTCTCCATACATTTCCTCCATTTAAAGAAGTGTACGGTACTTCCATTCGTACACAAAACTGAGTCCCATTATTGTACTGACTCCAGAGTAAGTGTGTTTTGCATTGCAATCTCAATATCTAAAACTTGAGGTAATAACATCATTTCACCCACCCTGCTTTCTTTATTTTTTTGTTATTGTCCTTCAAGCCTGATGAAAAATTCTTTCCAGCCTCACTCAGCACTACTAGTTAAGCACAATTGTAGTAACACCTTAGGAAAAAACACAGACATGTCTCAAAGTGCTCTATAGATGGCTTCTTTGGTTAAGAAAAAGCCCATTTTGCCCTAGAGTCAGCCATCCATTTTTGTGGGGTTATGGGCACAAGACCCTTGTGAAAGTGGAAAAAGCATGAATAAAAATAAAAGTCATGAATGCTATTCTTTTTTTTTTTACCTGAGACCACTTCTCTAAGAATCTCTAGGTCCTCTAGCAGGATTCTTTGGTCAACTTCTGGCAGAAATGGGCTATAAAGTGACGCTGAAGGACCTATAGGTTTCTAGAGAGAATATATTTTTTTCTGCAGTGAGGCATACAGTAAGAATTTTTTAGATAAATAAAATAACCTGCGAATAATCAAATCTGCAAATGCTGAACCCGCAAAAGTGGAGGGCCAACCATATATATATATATATATATATATATATATATATATATATATAATTTCCCTGTGGCCTTTAAGGGCTACCAAAAAAACATAAAAATAAATATACATTTAAAAAGACAACACACTGAGTCTCTGGTTTTTTCGTGTCAATCCTAGGGTGCTCTCAGTTTTTGTCTCTTCTCTATAGCAACACATTAGCCATTTCTTCTGAAGCTAAAACATTTCAACTTTTGATCTTGTACTCCTTTGCAAAGTGTTTTGTAACCAGGACCTTTGGCATTTAACTGCTTGAAATATGACCCTAACTTTCTTGCCATATTGACTTCACCATCATAATTACTTTAATGACTCACTTTTACTCCCTTAGGCTGTATCCATGTCCACAGTAAGGATCTTCAAGTGAATCTTTCTGATGTGCCTGAAGACAGGAGCGTGATCTCTCTACGAATGATGTGTGTGTTTATGCACCTTCAAGTAGCTTGTCAACTTATGGCGACTTATGCTTCAAAAGATTGTGTCTAGATGTTACAAATTATGATTTGCTAGATGGAGAGACAAAGCAAAGAGGCCTGTAGTTAATCCAAGTGTCGTTCCCCCTCCATAATTTGCAAACACACGTCTTGGCGCAGTCTTTACCAGATAGTCAATCCAGACAAGTGATAGGCTAGCTATTGAAAATGAGGACATTTCAGACCACCCTAAAAGAGACTTTTATGGGATGATCACATGCAACCACACACATGGTTATTCTTGCACTCACTGTGCTTATGTAGACTTGTGTAAAATAGTCTACAGTCAATCATTTCCAGGATTTTCAGTATAGTGAATTTACAACTTAAAACATCATGTTGGCTGATTAATACTGAAAGCTACTTTCTTTTTCTGTAGGCTGAGTACATGCATACACATGTATTATTTGGTAACTGGCAGCAAAATATATGAACTAACAATTGAAAAGCCCTGTGTGGAGACAACAGACAAATAAGGCCTTGCCTTTTCTTTTCTCAGATTAGAATGGCAGCTTCCCCCACCCCACCTCTAGTCTGTCAAGGTGCCTTGCCACTCCACACACAGCTCTGGTTTTCCCCAAACATCACCCTTGTGTAACCAGGGCAAAGCTTTTCAGTTATTAATTAAAACTCCTTAAATGATTTATGATGGTGTGTTTCTGAATGGTTATAGCCACTGGGAATCATTCAGTTGAGACCAGCTTTTTAAAAAAAATAATATAATCTTTATTAAAACAGCAAACATGATAAAGTATTGATTTTATAAATGTTTCTACGTTCAAACAGATCTTTAGAATACTTTTAAACAGTTTCTTGTTTCTTCATAACATCACAAAGGCGCAGGTCTCTCTCTCGCTCTCTCTCTTGCTCTCTCTCTCTCTCTCTCTCTCTCTCTCTCTCACACACACACACACACACACACACACACACACACACACACAGCTCTCTGGCTTCCCTCTTTGCCAAAGGCTATGTTCCCACACTCTGACCAGATTTAACAGTGAGGTTTCTCTTCTGCCCCTTCTCTCAGCTTTCTCTGAGAAAACACTCCTCCCATTCAACTATTCTCAGTTGAATGAGAACTCCTCTGACTGAAAGATTCATCCTTCACCTTGAACCTGATCGTTTGACTCTTCTGGGAAACTCTCTCAAACCAGTATGTCAGCTATAAAAACATTCTCATTGAGGCTTCCACTCATCCTTCTCACTAAAGAGGCTGGGCTTTCTTCTGGAGTGGCCATTGCTAGTTGCCTAGCAACCTGCCACTGGGCAGCTTTTCTTCCACTCAGGATACCACTCCCCCTATACTCCATCACACCCTGTATGATATGATACAAATGTTCTATCTGTGGTAGTTAGTCATATACAACATAACACTATAGATTACCATATATGCACCCTCTTTTCATGATAAATTAATCTTCATAAACTCCAAAGTATTAATTGCCATAGCCCAATTGTTCTGAAAGTGATGTAAGTGAAGGAGATCTGTGTCAAAAAATTGTGGATACTGAAATGCTTGTGTGACTCAGCTTATACTGCTGCCATTTCTCAGTAAAGAAAAGGTAATGGTGTCACCATTACTTTTGATGGAATTAATGAGATATGGCCATTCATACCAGCAGTTACTTCCAGAAATCTTTGTTATATGCTCAGAATGTTTCTATTGACATACCTATTCCTAGTTTATGACTGGTGATAGGAATATTCCCATGAATGTGGGACAAAAATGTGTATTATCCTAGGGTGAATGTTTGTAGTCTGTCATAGTACAGTATTGGTATCATTTACGGAAACAAAGAAAGGGATTGGAAGACGGGTCTGTTTCTATTTAGACAGAAACATATGTCTGCATTACACTTTGATCTTCCTCTTTCTACAGAGAATTTTGGGCAATATATAAGACACTCTCTGCCTCCCTATCATAACTGCATAACAAGATTATGAGGTAGGCTTGGCTGAGAGAGAGTGTGACTGGCCAAAGTCTTGAGGTAAGTTTGCTTATAAGTGGCAAACTCTCAGAAAATTCTGAACAACTCCAAATTTGATACTCTGCTGTACAACAATGGACAAGAGAAAGTCAGTTTGAGAATTACAAACTGCTTCTGTGAGTCAAAAATTAACAGTTGATGGTTTTAAAATGAATGTGATAGGATTAGAATGGATTCCAGAACACAGCATGACTTTTTTTTTTTAAAAAAAAATCTAATTAGAAACCACTTCTAAAATTTTCCATGGGAGAAAGTATCATTGTCAGTCAAAAGACAGACCAAGGAAAAGGAATTTAGCTAAAATTATTAGTATTGTTTGTGATTTGAAACTGGCATTTTTATTTAGATCTGAGTTCACATGAAGTGTTCTAGCAATTTCCCCTTTCAGAAATGTCTGTTTAACAGTATATGTTAAAGCTGAAGCACACATTGCAATGATTCTAGCAGTAGGGGTCTCTCACCTGCAACCATGAAGATAGAAAAAATATACATTTAGATAGATATAGATATATATAATGGAATTTGTTAATAGAATTTTACAGTTTAATTTTCAAAAAGTGTTCTTCTCTTTTCAGAAGTCACAAATGATGTTGTTATGGAAGATGACTTGATGGTCTGTGTTGAAGGAGACCTCACTGGGTGGTGGGTATTTCTTGAAATTATTTCTTCTGTTTTATGCGTTCTAATTTTAATGGCCGTAACTTGGGAAATGGAATAAAAATTTTTAGTTGCTTTTAGCATCCTTTCTCAAAATACGATGAGTTTATCTTTCTGTTAATTTTTAAATGAACATACTTTAAGAGAAACAGTTGTTTACCCATAAAGACAGCAAAAGGAAACTTTGTATTGCTTTTGTATGTGAGTGCTCTGGATTCGCCCTTAGATTCTTAAAATCTAAAAACAATAAATATTTCTGATAAACATGAAGATTTCAACAGCATTCATGAAAGCAGTAGTTTAATAAAAGACAGTTGATTCAATCATTGACTGATTGCCTTAGATGCAGCAATTCCTTTTTTCTAGGGAAATGGTAAGTTTAATTGTATTTATAAGCTAAATATCTTTGCAATAATTTTTGTTGTTAAAAATATGGCTGCATGGACAGCTTGTTTAAGCTTTCTAATCCCTGTCTGTAGAACTATCCATCCGGATGTCTTCTGTCCCCGAAGAGGAAAGCGAAAATATTTTTGGTTGCTTACATGGTCATTAAACTCAGAGCATACAAAAATAAATTGTGCAGTTTGCTGCAAGAGGATCTCCTAGTGCCTTGTGTGCTTTAAAATGGAATTAGATAAATTCGTGGAGGATGTTGATCTATGTCTGCTAATCATTTTGTGCCCATCTAGTTATTTTTATTTATTTATTTATTGCATTTATATGCCGCCTTTCTCCCAGAACTGAACCCAAGGTGGCTTCCAAACAGTCAGTTAAAAACATTTACAATAAAATTTAAAAACAATTAAAATCAACCTCATAAGAATAGTATAACATCATTATAAAAACATGCAACATTTTAAAACATAAATAAAACATCTGAATAAAAATAAAAAGCTCTCTTGCTCGTTCATTAAAAGTCACCATGAACAGAAATATTTTTGCCTGCCAGCAAAAGGAAGGCAGGGAGTGGGCCAGCCTAGCTTCCCATAGAAAAGAGGTCCAGAGGGTGGGCACTGCCACTGAGAAGGCTCTCATATCCTCACCAAGCAAGCCTAGGATGGTAGCAGAACCAAGAGAAAGCCTTGCCCTACACATCTTAAAGCACTGGTAGGTTCACATAGATACAGTCTTTCAGATAGTCTCGATCTATGCCATTTAGGGCTTTATAGGTCATGAGCAGCACTTTGAATTGTGCCAGGCAACAAACCAGTAGCCAGTGAAGCTGTTTTAACAAGGGAGTTAAATGCTCCCTAGAACTGGCCCTGGGTCAGCATTCTGGCTGCAGCGTTTTGAACTCACTGCAGTTTCCAAAAAAATTGCAAAGGCAGACCTACATAGAGTGTGTTACAGTAGTCCAGCATAATCAAGGCATGTGTCACATAGCCTGATCTAACATCTCAAGGAACAGGTGCAGCTGGCACACAAGTTTTAACTGTGCCAGTGTACTCCTGGACACTGCTGAAACCTGGGCATCCAAACTCAGAGTTTGTCCAGAAGAATACCCAAGCTGTGAGCTTGAGATTTCATGGGGAGTGTACCTCCATTCAGTACAGGCAGGGTCCCCATTCCCTACTGTGCCTTTCATTTAACCAGGAGCACCTCTGTCTTGTCTGGATTAAGCTTCAATTTGTTTGCCCTTATCCAGATCATTACTGACAACACCCATTGGTTTACCACTGAAACACCCTTTTTGGAATGAGATGGAAAGGAGAGAAAGAGTTAGGTGTCATCGGCAGATTGGCAACACCAAACCCCAAATCTCCAAATGACCTCTCCCAGCAGTTCCATGTAGATGTTAAACAGCATGAGGGATAAAACAGAAACCTGAGGGGCTCCACATGCCAATGGCCAGTGCATCGAACAGGAGTCCCCCAGCACTGCCTTATGCCTCCAGGAATGACCAGAACCACGGTATAACGGTGCTCCCAAGTCCCATCCCAGAGAGTCAGCCCAGAAAGATACCTTGGTTATTGGTATTGAAAGCCACAGAGGTTCAGCAGAACTAACAGGGGACATACTCCCCCAGGCCATTTCCCTGTGTAGGTCATCCACGAATTGCTGTCTCCATCCCATAACCAGGCCTGAAGCCAGATTGAAATAGATCTAAGTAATCTGGTTCCTCCAGAAAACCTGGAGCTGGGAGGCTACCACATGCTCTAGAATCTTGCCCAGAAATGGAATATTAAAGACTTGCTGATAATTACTCAGAATGGTGGGATACAGGGAGGCTTTTTTTTTCTGTAATGGCCTCACCACAACTTCTTTTAGTCAGGATGGCAGTTTCCCTTCCTGTATTGAGGCATTCCCCACTTTCTTAACCCACTCAGCTAGCACCTCTCTAGTTGCTCTCAGAAGCCAGGAGGGGCAAGGATCCAGTATACATGTGGTGGCTCTCACTTCGCCTGTCCTGTCCACATCCTCAGGTTGCACAAATTGAAACATATCCAAGAACACAGGACAAGCAGGCATCAAGGTTACATCCACTGGACCTGTCTCATCTCCAGCATCCAAGTCAGAGCAAATCCAAGTGATTTTGTCTGCTAAGTGTCTTGCAAATTCATCACAGGAAGCTTTTGAGTGGTGATTATTTTCTTCTTGTTGGCCCAGAGCGCAAAAGGCCTTGGCCACTCGAGACAGCTCCACTGGACAACACTGCGCAGATGCAATGATGGCAGAGAAGTACAATTTCTTCACTGTCACCATTGTCACAGCATTGGCCTTCCAATGAGCCTGTGTTCAGCCAGATTTGCTCCACGTCTTTTGCCAGCGTTACTTGAGTCTTGTTTAATTGCTCTCTAGTAAACAAAAGTTCCACTTTGTGGGAGGAGATACTTATGGGTGATCATGTCCACTGCCCTTGCCAATTCCCTGTTCCATAGATCAGAGAAGGCTTTGACAGAAGGCAACAGGAAACTCCCCAAGACCTGCCAGAAATCCATCTGGATCCATAAGTCTTCTGGGGTGGACCATCTTAATCAGCCTCTCACCTTTGCAGAGGTTTTAAGTCCCAGTGTGTCTAAACCCCATCTGCTAGCGATTAGTTCATAACAATGGAACTACAGAAAGTTCCTCCACACCTAGATCACAGATCAGAGATTAATCTCCCCTTTCAGTTTTGCCCAATCATGTCTCGGTGATACAAGCCAGGTTGGTGTGCTCATCCAGGATCAAGCCCTGCATCAAGGATGTTTTTCCATGCACCAACCTGACCTTGAGCAGCAGCACTGTTAGCCTAGGTGGTCTGTTAACAAGGCTTTCCAGACTATTTGAAGTGAGGGACAGCTTGGGTAACCATCATCCTGTGGCACTCCTTCTACCATGTTTCCTTCCACCATATCTCCCTCTGTACATGACTGTTGTAATAGCTGCTCCCTGGGCTGATTCCCCTGCCGTGCTCTCCATGTAAAACAATTTCTTTTGCAGGCAGGCAGCTTATTTAAAGTTATGAAGAAAACAGTTTTGAGGTAGTAGCTGCTCAGGAGCAACAATAGGAAAAGGCTATTGCTTCCCTAAGGCACCCATCTAACCCCTTCCATGAACCTGCTGATTCCTGGTAGTGACTGTAGAAACCCTGCTTGTAATCCAGCCAGTGTGGACCATGGCTTATAAGTGGCTCCGTGGTGGTGCAGTACTGTCTTACATTATGTATATTTGTCCTGTTTTTAGTTGCTTTTAAGAGGGAGTTTAAAAGATTGTTGTTTCAGGATGCCTTTAATTGCTGGTGCTGGGTGTGAAATTCTAAAACTGTTATTTTGCTGTCTTATAACTTTACTGGCCTAGATTTGGTAGGTTTTAATCCTGTTTCCTTAGGTTTAATGTATTTCATATGTGTATAAGTTTCATATAGTCAGTATTGCTTTTATAGTTTTTTTTAATGATACTACATTACCATTTATATTTTATATTGGTTATATTGTAACTTGTTTGAGGAATTTTTTTCCCTAATAAATCAGCATATAAATACTTGAGTAAATTAATGAAATCTGATTGGATACTTTGGAACTGTTCAAATTATGTTGCTTTAAATACACTTTGAAATGAAACAATACCGCTTAGAATTTAACGTAAGCATGCATATCTCATAGTGAGGAAAGTATGTTGATTTCATATGGCATTTGCTCAGTCTGTAGCAACCTTAGATCCTTTCACCTGAACTATTCTTCTGAAATTAGTATTGTTATGTATGGGGAAAATAATTGCTTTTTGTACATTACCTCTAGGATTATAGGTTGGGAAATTCATCATGGATATACAGAAATCCATTATGTTGCAAGTAAACTGAGAAGCTATGTGTGCATTCTCAAAAACCAAGACAAGACAAAACACAGTCATAAAGTTATCATGCAAATCTTCATACAACTTTAACTTGGAATGTCTTCAGAATTTGGGTTTTCTGACTGCAGTTTCTTCAAGAATTCATAGTACAGATTCAAGAACTGGTTTCATGATGTTTTGAAGCCTTTGAAATATGGTGTAAAGTTCCATAGGTTATAGAAGACAATTTGGGATTTAAACTGACTCCAAACTCTGCCTTTTTCTTCCAGCACTTATAACTTGTTGCACTGTCGGTCCTGTGAAGCATGTATCGGCTTCAAACTGTGTTGTTCAAAATCTCTTGCTTACCTAAGAGGTTTCTTCTGCCTTTTTAAGGACAACATCATATGGTTAGTGTCTTCCATGTGCATACTGAATGGTTAGAAATTGGAATGTTACTGGATCTCAGGACATACTGAAGCCATCCATAATTAAGCAGTGGTGGGATGATGCTCAACACAAGCTTACATATGAATGCGTCTTTTATTTTTAAAAAGTAGTAAAATAATGTAAAAGGCTATGAGGAACTTCTCAGAAATTCATTTTGGCTGATGACATCCCCTTTATGTGGGCAGTTTTTTTTGTTACAACACATTTGGCTAGAAGTAGGGACCCTTTCTGATAGGAAATATCTGTATCAATTGCAACATGATGCTACCAAGATCTGATTTATCACCAAGTGTCCAAGAGGAATGCATATTTAGGAGATTTATTAAATTAGTTTTAGTTAGTACATCTCTAAAATGTGTGCTAAATGGGTTTCTGTTTGTTCCATAAGTCTACGAGTAGCTTCACTTAAGAAAAAATTAATTACATTATATTTTTCTCCCATTCTTTCTTCAAGAAGCTCTGACTGACACAACGGAACACCCCCTCCTAGTAATATAGGTCACTCTGGAATGGCAACAAGGCGAAAGCCACTCATTTAATGTCTCCCCAGTCAAATCCCGGTATTCTAGCCATTCCACAGGATAGTGATCATACAGCATCTTAACTTAATGCAACAACTTGTATGCATGAAAAAAACAAGATCAAAAACAGAACTGTAATTCTATATGAGTTGTATTTATGTAGAAGGATTATCAATAGTCACAATTTAGTCTCAATATCTAGAGGTTAGAGCTTTCTTTTGCCGCAGTAAACAGAATGAGGAAGTTAAATGTTCAGAAGTACTGTAACCTCCAAAGGGAAATTATGCCTTATGTGCAATGAGAATTATCCCTTCTGTGTTCTACTTAAAGTCTCCTGTATGTTCCCAATTGTTGGGAGAAGGGTGAATTCCCAAGCCTCTATAGGAGATTTTGTGGGTATGTAAGAGCTGCAGAAGAGGGGAAAATCCCACCCTCGGCAATCATTTTTGATGGAAGCTATTCACTGGCAGGAAGCATTGCAAAAGCCCTCCACATTTGCAGGTTTCATTTTTGCGTATTTGATTATTCACAGATTATTTACTCTCACCTCTGCTGCCTCTCTATGCCATTTTTAAAGCATCGTGAGACTGAGAAACAGAACAAGACTTGTAAGTCCCTATTAAAAATGGTGTGGGATGGCAGTGGAGGTGGCAGTAATCCCCACCAGCCACCTAGTTCTGCCTTATGAAGGAACCCTAATGCATCAAAGGAATCCACAGTGGGTTGAATATGGTGATCATGCTTTTTTTGTGTGTTAAATGTGGTTTGGGAGAACCTAGAGTTATTCACAGTTTTTTCCACTTTCACGGGGTCCTGTGCCCCTAACCCTAGCGAATGTAGAGGGATGACTGTAATTAGATAACCCCAAAATATAATTATTATTGCTGCTGTTCGATGAAAAATGTATTTTCTTCTTTCAGTTATTTGTTAAAAACTAAAGCCACAGTTGAAGCCTCAAAAATGATCTATCCTCAAATCACCCTAAAAGAACATGTACAAAAGGTAAACTTTCTTCTGCTTTTTGTGTTTGTTTTTTAAATGGATAAGCATATTAGAATTCATATTTTGCTTTGGCAAAGAGAAATGGAACAGATAACAATAAAACAAAAACAGTTCAAAAATGTGCACGGTACAGAATATAGTAAGTGCCCTGCAATCCAGATAATCCTGCAGTGGTGAGCACTTTGAAATTTGATTTCTCCTTGTCTGCTCTGCAGTGAGCAAGTTTTTAAATACAAAAATAGTCTGAACAGACTCTTGACAAGTTTCTGTGAAGCTGACGGGTTGTAAGAAACATGGTTATCTTTTTGTTTTCCAAGTAGGAGACAAGCTGCATTGATGGTTCTGTGGTCAAAAGACAGCATTTCAGATGTGTGAATTGGAGCAGATGAAAACTGCTTTCCAACTCCCCAATCTAACACCCTCTGGATGTATTGAATTATGAGCTATGAGCTCCAGCATCTCTAATCTGCATGGAACTTAGTGCAGTCTTCCTCATTATTGGCTTTGTTGGCTAGGGCTGCTGGGATTTGAAGTTTGACAGTATCTGGGGAGCTGTATGATTCCACCCTTGATTTAGAGGGAACATACACCTGGACTATAGAAATTTTCTAAGAAATAGCAGTGTTTGTTCATTGGAGTATAAAAAGAGAAGGCAACCTTGTGGCACCTTTGCTTAATCTTAAAAGTACCACTCCTTTCTCTTCTTTTCTTCTTTGAAGAAGTGGGCTGTAGCTGACAAAAGCTTATGCTAAAATAAACTGGTTAGGTATAAAGGTGCCAGAAGACTCTAAACTAGAGAAGTATAAGCTGGATTCAGAGCCTGACAAGTGGAGATCTGTTTGCACAGTGGGGCTTTCCCATTCATCCACTTTACTGCTGCTCCTTGTGCATCCTGAAAAGTGATACATGAGGCTCAGGAGTCTGAACTGGGTCTAGGGAGCTAGAGTGCAGAACTGAAAAATATTAGGCAAAAACACTGTATGGGCACATCTGGATTGAGGCTTGTTTTTTGATACAGTACTTAGTGTTTTGGTTTCAGTTATGACAAAAAAAAGATACAGAGTGAAAACCAAATCTGATGGAAAATGTGATATACAGTACTTATAGACAAAGATCTTCAAATCATGGGCCTGTACTGACCTTAATCTGATTGGAATGACAGTTGCAGCACTGTGACTCTTTCCTATACCTCATAGACTTTACATGGGAAGAGGCTGACGTGGCTCCTTTCCATGCCAGTGTTAGCCCAGTTGCCATAAGGGCAATTCAGCTCCAGGAAAGGAACTGTATTACTGATTCCTCCCATGTGTTTGGAGACTTCTGACATTATGGAAGTAATATGAGAAAGAATTCTGCTATAGCAAGTGCTACATTGCTTTAGTAATATTGGAAAAGGTGTGTTAGCAGCAGCATCTCTAAAGCAAGGGTGAGCATCTTCCAGATGTCTAGGAGACCACACACTTTCACTCTGGAGCCTCACAGGGCAGCATGTGTTTCCTCGGCATCTCTATATTTCCCAATTCTTTTTAGTTAGAAAGGCCACTCCCTCCCCCCAGTGCATTTTAGGGAGAAGGAGGATGATTACATTATGTTTTGGACTTCTCGTTTTGAAATTATATTATTAACTTCATTTATACCCTTACTTTCCCCAAAACTGAGACTCAGATGCCACTCCCCCCCTCAGAAATAGGTCAGGCCAAGGTGTGACAAACTTGCCCCGCAAGGTACCTAAAGGCTGTGAAAGGGACCTTTTAATTTTACAAAAAAACAAGTTTTATGTAGAGTGCAGGGTTTCTATGCTGGTTGGCAGCATATTACCTCTTCTATTACTTTTTACAGCATCTTTTAATGCTGTCTTTAATTTTCTTTCTTGATTGATTGATCGATTGATTTATTTCCTGCGTTTCTCCCAATTTGTGATTTTCAAATATAAATTTAGTTCAGTTGTGTTTTAACTTTTGTTTTAAGAAGTTTTTTTTAACTGTATTGTGCTTTTAAGACATTGTGCACCACTTTGGATCCCATGCTGGGAGAAAGGCAGGATATTAAATGAATAACTAAACACTCTGAAACAGGTAAAACCCTTTTTCCAAGTATGACTAAGGCTTGGAAGTGCTTTTTATCTGGCAGCACCAGCTTTTGTCCTAGACTTGCATAAATTAAAAGTGGAGAAGTGAATGGAACCTTATTGGCACACTAAATTGTTCATGTAAAATAAAAAACTGTGTAGCCAGGGATGTCAGTACAGTAAATCAGTTCTGTAGATGTGAGAAATGTTTGCTGTTACCTTTTACTTAATGGAAAGGTTGTCTGTCAGCGTTCTGATTTCATGCTAATCAGATTCTGGCTGACATCAGAAAAAATGAACAATTTTTCTGTCTGGCCATGTTACTTTCCCAAACAGCATTAGAAGTATTGTGAGAAATGTTGCCACTAACAGTGTTTATTCTGAATTATCTTGATCCTGTTTTGTTAACACTGAATTAAACACTTGGTGAAGGAGGACTAGGAACATGTACTCTTTTTTAAAAAAAAAGACATAACTTCTGCATTGTTGATATGAATATCTGTTGAGTACAAATTGTTTTTTAAAGTTCCACACAGCATATTGTATATTCTACCTATTCCCAACAGGATAGTTGTCTTATTAGGAATCTTTAATTGATATAATTGCTTAATATTCTGTGTTACTCACCGTATAAAAACTTCATTGTTTAATTTTTTTTCATAGTTGAAAGAAAGCCTTGTAATGATGCATATGCGTATAGAATTACTGGTTGAGAAGCTAGAAGGATTAAACCAACAGAAGGCAATAGCAGAAAAACAGGGCTCTCGTGGAAGACAACATGGCCAGACACCTGGATATAAAAGGAAGAAGTCAAACATTTAATCTGTTGAATTTCTGCAGTCGTATCTTAACTATGGCGAGCATGAGAGTTTGAAACAGACTTCACACAACTTTGACTTTGGTTATGTTGGAAAATGGCAGTAGATTTGTCATGGAATTTCACAGAATTGTTTCCTTCACAGAACACAAGTGCCTTCATTGTTTGTATATGAACAACTATATGTGTATAAATGGCTTTAGCACACTTTCACAGAAACATTGTTATCCCAGTGTATCGATGACTTTATTTGCCACATTTGGCCCACAGAGCATATGTTTCCCATTGACCCTGTCAGGCACCACTTATGCTAAACCAGATCATGTTTAAAAAGGCAAGGAGAGAAGGGGTGCAGCTCAGAGGAGGGGAAGAGGACGGGCTTCTGGAACTGCTGAAGTTGCTCGTCCCTGTTGCTTTGTCAGAAAGTAGTGTAAAACTTGCAAGGGCACTTTCTTGACCCTGAGATCAGTTGGTCTCCATTTTTTTAAAATAAGGTTTAAGATTCAGTTTTGGATTCTATTTCAGTAAAACAGAGGTGTTAATTGAAAAACTGAATATTGGTGGAAGCATTAGCTTAACATTGCTGCTGCTGTTTATGTGCCTCAAAGTTGCTTCCAGCTTATAGCAAACCCAAAGTGAACCTATCACAGGATTTTCTTGGCAAGGTTTGTTAAGAAGAGGGTTGCCTTGCCTGCAGGGGATGTGATGTCCTTTAGAAATAAATGAATCTCACTAGTATTTACATTTAGGATTAGAGTGTAACTCAGCAGTGGACAACTGTGGAGTATATGGTGACCAATTTTTCCCCCACAGGCCACACCTTCCCAAAATCTGGCTGCCCAGTGGCTGAAAACAACTCCAGAATTTATCTGTTTTGTTTGTTCGTTTTTGCCCTTTTTTTTTTTTTGTTCAAGGACAATTTTTGCACTTTGGGGGAAGGGAATATAGCTCTTTACATATCCTGAAGGCTTACATTGCTGTTGTTAGGAGTTTAGGTGGGTTGCTGGGGGGTCAAGTGACATCTGCAAAAATGCCCCTGGGCATTCCCCTCCCCACTATTGTACATTACACTAAGGCATAGGTAGGTTTTGCAGGTAGGGACAATCTAACATGGCAAACTTAACTCTATTTTGTGTGATAGTACTGTAAAGCTGTCGCTGTCACAGCAGTGTCCATGGGTAGTACTGTGCTCTGAGCCATTGCCACAGGCCCCAGCAAGCCCCCTGCTCCTGCCGATATTTTTACTCATAAAAAGTACACTGAAAGATAAAATATGGCCTTCTTCCTTTCCTGCCCCTTTCTCTAGCATACCACTAGACCAGAGCATTAATAGAAAAGAAAGATGGGGCAGCTAGTTGCCTCTGTTTGCCTTTTGCAGAGCGCCTAGCTGGCTGATGTCTTTCTGCTGGCCAGTAAGAGGACTGGTGGTTTGATAGTGTATGTTGTTTGGGGTGGGGGAGAATTGCCAATGTGATGGTGGGCCATTGTCCTCGAGGTGGTTCTTACAGGTGAGAATTCAGTCATGAAGCTGCTTTTTAAAAAGCCAGGCCATTTTGACAATTGTCTATTCTGTCAATGGCTTGCCAAAGACAGGCTTCTGTTCAGTTAGCTAGGTTGCCTTTGTTTCTATTTGGGACCTTCTCTGTATAAAACATGGCTTCTTATTTTTATCACATTTTCAATTAAAATCCTTAATTCAAGGAGAACCTGACAACTCTATGGGATCCTGCTTAGATAGCCTACCAATTTATTTCTGAAGGTAGACAGCATTGTCAAAGTTCCAAACATCCTTGGTGTGTGTTGAAATTTTGAGCTAAAAGATCCAGTTGACTCCAGTATATTGGGAAATTGCTGTAGAAGTGGGTAAAGGAAAGGTGTTACACAGGTGGAACTGCCCATCATTGGTTTCCAGTGTCAATTTTGAATATTTAAGATGTAACAGCTCCACAAAAGCAGAGTTAGGGTTTGGGTGACCTGAATAGCAATTCATTCATCCCCCAGAGAATGGGAACTATTAATTACTTTGAAAGCAATCTGTATAAATCTGATTGGAACAAGATAATGTAACATTTGAAAAGATCAAGAGCAAATAACCTATGGATATGTTATGTTACTGAACCAAGCAGACCAAGTCAGTGACTAAAAATATACAAGTCAAGCTGGGTCAAGTCCAAGTCAAGTCACTGAGGCAACTTAAGTCTGCCTTGAGTCCAAGTCAACTGGCTCAAGTCTACATCACTGGTCATCAGATCTTCCCATCTAAACATCTGCATTTCACAGCAAAAGCACAATGTTAATCTCTTGGTCCTCCCCATTTACAGCACATTTACTAAAAAGGAAATTTATAGAATGGGAATTCTGAAGCCAGATTGGTAATCCTCTACTCCACCCTTGTGTGGTGGGGGTAAAACTCCATCTGGAGAAAACTCTGGCCAGCACTTTACCATGAATGCTCTTCTCACTGTAGAGGTGCAGGAAAGAGGTGTCTGCCAAGCCAGCCCACTGAAGGTCAAGACAAGTCTCCTGTTTTCATGTGTTGTCTCCAGGCAGCAGATAAGAATGCAAATTCATCCACTGTTTCAGGACTCAGCTCCAGGCAAGTAATAAGGGCTGTGTTCAGATCAGCTAGTAGAGCACAAGCATGCTACCATTTTGAAGGGTTAATTGATTTCTTGCTGCAATTTACAAAGACTAGGAGGTTTATATATTTACTCAGTTAACTCTGTCCTTGCTCCCAGTTGTTATGGTGCTCTGCTTTGCATCCACTTTATGGTTAGAAGCAAGCAGGCGAGATTAAATGTCTTATATCCTGTCTCTTCAAACAGATGAGCCACTGTGGTTGGTACATGGTAGGGCCTGGGATATCCTGAACTGGCAACCCTACTTGGCAGGCAGGTGCTGCCCAGAGTCCAAGAAGAGATGAGAGGGCAGCAAAAGAAAGAGAAATGGCAGGGACACTTGTGCTCAACATACATCCACACACCCTGGTGTAACCCTGCCAGCAGACCCCATCCCAGGGAGTATAATATTAAAATTGAGGGAAGCAAGATGGCACCAGCACGATAGGTGGTGTTTTAACTGACTCTGTTACCATTTATTTACTTTTTAGCTCTTAGTCTTTTATCTTGAATTTTAATTCCTCCACTGTGTCTTGCCTGGAATGTAATGTGTTTCAGTTGACCGGTATCGTATCGCGGTGCAGCATTGCTTATCTTTATTTGCTTTGTTTTGAAAAACTTCTGTACTCCCTTTATCTCCCCCTCTGGGCCTATTATTAGATGCTTTGCTCTACTAGCACTTTTTCTAGTTTGAAATGAAAGCCAAGAACTACTATTTTTTGGGAATTTAACACTTTATGGGCTTTGAGCTCGCTCAGGCTTTTGTTTATTTTTGTAATAAGCCACAACAGTTTTAAATGGGAAAGAAAAAACATTCCAGAACAAGCCCAGAGACAGTCAAGCACAGCAAGGCTTCTAAACAACTTAAGATAGATGAATTGCATGCCTGTGAGAGAAATGTGAGTATCTCAAATTCTACAAATCCCATTACCAATAGTTTTTCGGCTTTTGGTAATGAGGATGAGTTTTTATCTGCGTCTTTCAAAAATCTTGGCAATGACTTGTCAGTCTATCAGGAGGGAGTGTCCACAGAGCCAAAAGAGGCAGGCGAGCCTGTCCTTGAGGAATTGCTCATTACCGAGAACGAACAACCCACAGAACATCATTTATATTCTCCAGATTTTGTGACCAAACAATGTCTCTTAACAGCCCATACTGTTATCTCAATCTATGAACGTTTGGAAAAAAATGATAACCAAATGAAGCTTCTCAAACTTTCCTTTGACAATTTTGTACAAAAATATACATCTTTAAAAGATGGCTTGGGTCAACCTAGCAGCTTGGGGCCCAACAAGGAAGACAAGTTGAAGTGTGAAAAGAACAGGAATAACGACCCAAGGAGCAGCTTACCAGCAGCCTCTATGGAATTGGAAACAGGGAAAGGTAACAGGATGTTACAAACAAATCAAGTCATGCTGCAAATCACCTGCAACAGAACAAACAATGGCAGATGGAGGTCTTTTAGAGCTATTAGACTTTCTCTGAGCCAACTTCTACATATATACCCTTATAGTATTGACATGCTCGCTGTGGACTGGCTTCCTAGTACTTCTGCCCATAAGAGAATTATGCTAACATTCAAACAATCCACAATTCCCCTTATGTTGATGAAAATGAAGGGTTTTTTGTCCAACTCTCAAATAACACCAGTCCGGGTCTATAGAGACTTGGCTGTTATTTCTTTAATTAATCCTAAGTGCAACAATAGGTCGCCTATTGAGGAAAGGAACAACGGCTTGTTATCATCCAAAGAAACTTCAAGCCAGATCATGCCACAACCAGGACCATCTAAAATTTCCAGTATGGAAACAGAGAAGCAACCAGTGGGCCAAAGTGAATCAACTATTAATGAAGAACATATAGACATTACTTCCAGACTGGACGATCTCAAAAACATGCTGTTTACCATCAAAGATTTGGCCAATCCTCTGGTGAATTTGGTAACGACTAATGAAGTCCCTCATATTGGAAAAGATTTGGCCGGGGGTTGCACTGACGATTTATTAGCAATGGATCAGGACAACCTGACAACTCTAATTTCAACACAACCTTTGGAACCAAAGAAGGTTAAAAACACAGTTTCCTTGAAAGAGTTGCCTTCCTACCAAAAAGCCCTGGTGCAAACAGAACCTGTGGATTCTTGTGAGGACATTGATTTAACTGCAGCAGCCTGACAATTAAACTTGCTATCTTGGAATATTATGGGCTGGACGAATTCATTCAACAGAGAGAAGTATAAGGTCCTACACTTAGGTAGAAAAAATGGAATGCAGAAATATAGGATGGGGGACACGTGGCTGGATGGCAGTACGTGTGAAAGGGATCTAGGAGTCTTAATAGACCACAAGCTGAGCATGAGTCAGCAATGTGATGCAGCAGCCAAGAAAGCCAATGCAATTCTTGGCTGCATCAATAGGAGTATGGTGTCTAGATCGAGGGAGGTACTGGTACCACTCTACTCTGCTTTGGTTAGACCTCATCTTGAATACTGTGTGCAGTTCTGGGCACCCCAATTCAAGAAGGACATGGTCAAGCTGGAGCAGGTCCAGAGGAGGGCAACCAAAATGGTGAAGGGCCTGGAAGCCATGCCCTATGAGGATAGACTTAGAGAGCTGGGTATGTTCAGTCTGCAGAAGAGAAGGTTAAGAGGGGACATGATAGCTATGTTTAAATATTTGAAGGGGTACCATGTAGAGCAAGGAGAGGGCTTGTTTTCTGCTGCTCCAGAGACCAGGACAAGGAGCAATGGATTCAAGCTGCGGGGAAGGAGATTCCACCTGAACCTCAGGAAGAACTTCCTGACGGTCAGGGCTGTCCGGCAGTGGAATATGCTGCCTCAGAGTGTGGTGGAATCTCCTTCTTTGGAGGTTTTTAATCAGAGGCTGGATGGCCATCTGTCGGGAGTGCTTTGAGGGTGTTCCTGCATGGCAGGGGGTTGGACTGGATGGCCCGTGTGGTCTCTTCCAACTCTACATTTCTGTGATTCTGTGAATAAGTTCCATGATGCAGCTTTTGCAACCTATTTACAAAAGTTTAAAATTCTATGTTTGCAAGAGACTTGGGCTCATGGCCCTAATTTACCAGTACTCCTTGGATTCCGCTCATTTTCTGTCCCAGCCATTAAAACAAGTGCTAGGGGCTGTGGTAGTGGCAGACTCACAATATTTGTATCAGTTGACTTGCAAGTGGATATTCAACCATTGGTCAATCTCTATCCACAATGTATACAGGCTCTCCTTTTCAAGAGTAGTCATTTTGGTTCTCTTATTTGTATAAATGTGTACATTCCACCCAGTTTATCTAAATGTTCAGGTCCTAATAGCATCTGGAATCATCTATCTGAAACCCTCAGCCTTCTAGAACATCAATATCCCTACACAAGAACCTGCTGTGCGGAGACTTCAATGCGAGAACCGGGGAGGGGCTGAAACATTTGGAAGGTACTAACTCTGGTCAGGTTCCGCAAGATACATTGGTTACTAGGGTTACCCAAGATACTAAAACAAACAAGTCAGGTCTGAGGTTTTTAGAGATCCTTTCCCTGCACTACCTGCAATGCCTGAATGGATCTCAGCGTGACATAACATTGGGTGCTTATACTTATGTCACCAATAGAGGAGCTAGTACAGTAGATTATATTGTGGTTTCTGCTAACCTGCTCACTATTATTCATAGTTTGGAAGTTATCAGTAGGGCTGAAAGTGACCACTTTCCTTTGTCATTGTTAATTAATCTTGAAATGTCTCCCCCCACATATCGCCCTCAAAATTTAAACAGAATCCGATTGGGAGAGCAGAGAATACGATGGTCAATTAATCGGAGCGCTTCTTTAGGTCAACTATTTGAGAGCAACACTTTCAAAGCCCTCCATGAAGACATCTTAGTTGCTAAGTCAGACATCTTACATGTCTATCAAACTATCATTGAAAATTGGAGACCCAAGTTGGTCTGCAACAAGAACTTTAATCCTAATAGGGTAACAACCAATAGATGGTTTGGCTTAGAATGTAGAGGTGCCCAGAAAGCATTAATGGATTACTCCCGACAGGTACTTAAAAATAAGAATACTAGTACCCTTAACACTTTAGCCGTCATGAGGTCATCCTATAAGGCACTCCTAAAACAAAAAAAAGATACTTATTACAGAACACAATGGAGTCATTTGGCCCTAGCCATGAGGACCAAGAACGAGAAGCAATTTTGGGACATTGTTTCTATTGGTATGCACATGATTAGACCAGTTATTATCGGACAAATTTCATCGCAAGAATGGCATACTCATTTCAGCCGGTTTTATGGAGGTATACCCATAGAGAACTACCCTTCACTCATTTCGAAGACTGTTAGCTTGCCTTTTTGGCCACCTGTGTTTGTGTTAGAGGTAAAGAAGCTGATTGCAGCTCTCACCTTAAGTAAGGCACCAGGGGAAAATATGATGCCCCCTGAAATCTTTAAATGTTTCCCCGAGTGGTGGGCCCCTATATTAGCAAAAGTGTTTACCCAGATTAACAATACAGGCACAATTCCAACAGGCTGGAAACAGAGTATAGTTGTCCCCATCTATAAGAAGGGAGATAAGCAGGATCCCAATAATTAACCGCCTATTAGCCTCTTGGATATCGACTCCAAGTTGTATAGCAAATATCTGTTAAATAAACTAGAAGATTGGGAAACTACCAATCATATCATTCACCCTGAACAGGCGGGCTTTAGGAAAGGTCAAGGCACTATCGACCACTGTCTCACCCTCTACTTTCTAGCACAGCAAAGTGTTTTGGGCCCCACCAAACATTTATTTGTCGCCTTTGTCGATTTAGCAGCCACTTTCGACTCTATTGATAGAAACCTGTTGTGGCATAAATTGGCTAACACTGATTTAGATTCTTGCCTGTTGTTCCTAATTAAGGAACTTTATTCTAACACAACTGCCACAATAAGAGTAGGTATCTCTGGTTCATTAACAGCTCCTATTCACATAAATAAAGGAGTTAAACAAGGCTGCCTGTTGGTATCTCTACTCTTTAATCTATACCTCAACTATGTAATTCCAGCCCTGTCAGGCTCAGAATTTTTTCCACCCTCTGTTGGTTCAAAAAAGATTTCTATCTTGTTATATGCCGATGACATGGTTCTAATATCACTCACCCGTGTAGGTTTAAAAAGGTTGCTTTAGAAGCTTAGTGTTTTCTGTTCTAAAGAAAAGCTGAATATCAACTACTCTAAAACAAAGGTGATGGTGTTTGGGAAAAGACACTTTCCTTTTCAATGGTCAATCAATGGCCACCAGATTGAACAATGTCGAGAATTCAAATACCTTGGCGTTCATTTCACAGAAAATCTCTCATGGAAGCCCCATATAGAAGCCACCAAAGCAGTAGCCCTGAGATCTATTGGGGCAGTTCTCAGATTCTATACTACTGCTGGGGGTCATCTGGTTCTTCCAGCACTAAAAATATTCCAAAGCAAAGTTATCACTCAGATTCTTTATGGTGCCGCGGTATGAGGATGGGACGACTCTCACATATCTAAACTGGAATCTCTCCAGAACACTTTTCTTAAGAAACTGCTAAGACTGCCCCCGGGCACCCCGGCAGCTTTGGTTCAGGCAGAGGTCGGGTTCCCATCCATCAGAGCCCGCATTCATTTGGCTCTATTTAATTATTGGAGAATAGTTAAAGATTCCCCAGTTAGAGCTTTTCCCAAGTTATGTTTCAAACAGCTACGTAATTGTAAAGTATGGAATTCAAGATATCATAAGTTGCTTGAATGGTATCCTAGCCCACAAGACAACTTTTTCATCTTGAATTCCAAAGAGAAGCTCCAGGATTATATATTCCACCATACCGCTCAATCAGACAGACAGGCTATCAATAATTCTAATTTTTCTAAATGGTACAAATTTTATAAACTTGACCATCAAAGGGCCAGTTATTTGACAAAGCTCACCTTTCCAAAGCTTAGGCAAGCTTTTACAGCCCTTCACTTTCAAAGTATGCCTACTGCTGTGATTGATGGCAGATATTCGCATACCCCTTTGGCTCTCCGTTTATGCATTTGTGGGGCCCCCGAAAAAGAGGATCTACCTCACTATTTGTTCTCTTATCCACTATATTCTGATTCAAGAGCCAAATTTTTGGGATCTATCCTGCCTCATTTGGAATCTAATACTGTTTTAGAAAAGATTTTTTATCTCCTTGCTGATATTGACTCCACGGTAACTCGTAAGGCCTCTCTTTTTACTCTGGCAGCTATGAAGATTCGGGCCAGATATGTTGCCGATATCGCGGTTGATTGTTCTGGAGATGCACTCACTTAATTATAGTTTTATTGTCTACGTTTTAACTAAACCAAATTTTAAATTTCTCTCACACATGTCTATTATGTAGCTTAATATATGATGTATTTTTGCTATGCTGTTTCTATATGTATTTTATATTATTTTATACTAACATTTTGTATTGTATTGTACTGTATTTTAATACTCTGTATGCAAATAGCCTTTGGTCTATGCATTAAATAAATAAATAATTGATTGATTGAATATTAAAATTCATCCAAGCCAGAGGTGACAGGGCTGGTGAGTAGACAGTAAGGCTAGCGATTGGATAAAAGATCAAAGACACAAAATTTCCCCTGTCATGTCTCCATAGGAAACCACGGAAAGGCATATAGGCACAGGTAATAGGCCATCGACTACAACAATACTTTGGGGATATTGCCTGATTCCCCTGAACATATCAAAGCAAGGTCTAGTTACCTGGTGTGACCATCATGCAGACATCAGATGGCTATCACGCAACCATTATCCTTCAGTTTCGGCCATTATTCTTTTCTAGGAAGAGGGTTTGCCCCCGAGGCATGCTTCGCCCTACAACTAGATCTTCTTTTTGAGACTCCATTTTGGAGTTCTCCCAGGCTTGACTAGCAGACTGTCATTCTGTCAGTTGAGACTCTCCTCACCCCCTTCCCTATGCTGAGTTTTTTCTCTCCACTTGTCTTTTTCCCCAGCTGAAGACTTCCGGACAGGTACAGTATCACCCTTTTTTTACATTCCCTCCGCTTTTCCCCTATCAATTTTCACCTCTTTCCATCTCGATAGTCCTTGTGTGCTTGTGTGAGTGGTTGCCTCTGAGTGCATGTGTTTGAATATATTTTCTAATAAAATATTATGGAGATTTCAATTACCCGGATATATGTTGGCAGTCAAACTCTGCCAAGACAGCAAGGTCCAGCAAGTTTCTTGATTGTCTTGCAGACAATTTCATGGTCCAGAAGGTGGAAGAGACCACAAGGGGATCAAATATTCTAGATCTGATCCTGACCAATAGGGATGACCTTGTTGATGAGGTAGAAGTGGTTGGATCTTTGGGGGGGGGTGACCATGCCCTATTGGAATTTGGCATTCAGTGGAACGGAGAAGTGTAGCCAGACATTCATCTTAGATTTTAAAAAAGTGGACTTCTGTAAACTTAGGGAGCTGCTGGCTGAAATTCCATGGTCAAGAATAGTGAAAGGAATTCAGGAGGCATGGGAGTTCCTTAAAAGGGAGATACTGAAAGCACAGTCTAAAACTGTGCCAATAAGGAGGAAAAATGGAAGGCATCTGAAGAAACCAGAATGGTTGACTAAAGAACTCTCAGTTGAACTAAGTGTTAAGAGAAACATGTACAGGAAATGGAAGAAGGGGGAAACCACCAAAGAAGAATTTAAGCAAGTAGCTAGGAGATGCAGGGAGGAGGTCAGAAAGGCTAAAGCACAGAACGAACTTAGGCTGGCCAGAGACATTAAAAACAATAAAAAGGGCTTTTTTAAATATGTCCGTAGCAAAAGGAAAAAGAAGGAGACGATAGGGTCGCTGCGCAGAGAAGATGGCGAATTACTAACAGGGGGAAGAGAAAAGGCAGATCTACTTAACACCTTCTTTGCCTCAGTTTTTTCCCAGAAGGATACAAGCACTCAACCTGGCAGTTGGGGAGCAGGTGAGGAAGCAGGGGAAATGCGGCACATAATAGGTAGAGACGTGGTACAGGAATACCTGGCCACACTGGATGAATTCAAGTCTCCAGGGCCAGATGAATTGCATCCTAGGATATTAAAAGAACTGGCAGAGATCATTTCAGAACCACTTGCTATAATCTTTGAGAAATCTTGGAGGACAGGAGAAGTTCCAGCAGACTGGAAGAGGGCAAATGTTGTCCCCATCTTCAAGAAGGGAAAAAAAAGAGGACCCAAATAATTATCGCCCAGTCAGCCTGACACCAGTACCCAGATAGATTCTGGAGCAGATCATTAAGCAGTCAGTTTCTTATCACTTAGAAAGCAACGCGGTAATCACAAGAAGTCAACATGGATTTTTCAAAAATAAGTCATGCCAGACTAATCTTATCTCTTTTTATGATAGAGTTACTAGCTTGATAGATGAAGGGAATGCTGTGGATGTAGCATATCTCGATTTCAGTAAGGCCTTTGACAAAGCTCCCCGTGACATTCTTGCAAAGAAGCTAGTAAAATGCAGGCTGGACAGGGCTACTGTTAGTCGGATTTGTAATTGGTTGACCGACCGAACCCAAAGGGTGATCACAAATGGCTGCTTTTCATCCTGGAGAGAAGTGACTAGCGGGGTGCCACAGGGTTCTGTCCTGGGCCCAGTGCTGTTCAATATTTTTATCAACAACTTGGATGAAGGAATAGAGGGCATGCTCATCAAATTTGCAGATGACACCAAATTGGGAGGGGTTGCTAATACGCCAGAGGACAGGATCAAAATTCAAAATGACCTGGATAGATTGGAGAGCTGGGCCAAGGCTAACAAAATGAAATGCAACAGAGAGAAGTGTAAGGTCCTACACTTAGGTAGAAAAAATGGAATACAGAAATATAGGATGGGGGACACGTGGCTGGATAGCAGTACATGTGAAAGGGATCTAGAAGTCTTAATAGACCGCAAGCTGAACATGAGTCAGCAGTGTGATGCGGTAGCCAAGAAAGCCAATGCAATTCTTGGCTGCATCAATAGGAGTATGGTGTCCAGATCGAGGGAGGTACTGGTACCACTCTACTCTGCTTTGGTTAGACCTCATCTTGAATACTGTGTGCAGTTCTGGGCACCCCAATTCAAGAAGGACATGGTCAAGCTGGAGCAGGTCCAGAGGAGGGCGACCAAAATGGTGAGGGGCCTGGAAGCCATGCCCTATGAGGATAGACTTAGAGAGCTGGGTATGTTTAGTCTGCAAAAGAGAAGGTTAAGAGGGGACATGATAGCCATGTTTAAATATTTGAAGGGATGCCATGTAGAGGAGGGAGTGGGCTTGTTTTCTGCTGCTCCAGAGACCAGGACAAGGAGCAATGGATTCAAACTGCAGGAAAGGAGATTCCACGTGAACCTCAGGAAGAACTTCCTGACAGTCAGGGCTGTCCGGCAGTGGAATCTGCTGCCTCAGAGTGTAGTGGAGTCTCCTTGTTTGGAGGTTTTTAATCAGAGGCTGGATGGCCATCTGTCGGGAGTGCTTTGAGAGTGTTCCTGCATGGCAGGGGGTTGGACTGGATGGCCCATGTGGTCTCTTCCAACTCTACATTTCTATGATTCTATGATATCTTGAGTGAACTTTTAGGCTGGTTCTTTTGTGATCTGATTCCGTAGACACTGAGTAAAAGATCTTGCTAGTTGTTGCCCTGCCCTCCGCATTGTTAGAAGCCGGTGCTCCACTAATTTCCTCAACATTGGCATTTTTTGGAGCTAATCAAGGTTTCCCCCCAAGGAGACCCCCAAAAATCAAAGTAACACGGGCTGTGTGGGGTAAGAAGGTGGTAAGAAGAAGGTAAGAAGGTGGGGTAAGAAGGTAAGAAGGAACCCCTCCCCCCATGCCCATACTGAGCATGCTCAGCCCGCCAAGCCAATGGTCTCTCCTCAGTTCCTTTTTGTCCACCTTAGCAAACAGAAGGTTCTTGCTTAGCAGTGTTTCTTGGCTTGTGATTAGGATCGTTTTCTGGTTATTGGACTTCGGATCTTAGTTTTTCTGGATTTCTTCGAACCCCTCTCTTCTTCGATCTTCTTCTTGATTCTTCGATCTTCGTTCTCCTACTGCCACTTCTGTGAGTCTTCCCCTCTTAGACTTTTCCTTCTCCTTCAGCCTTCTATGTCTGCCCTTTTTAAGGTGTGTATAACCTGTGGTCGCAAGGTCGCACTATCCAACAAACATAGTGAGTGTCTCTTTTGTCTTGGGGAGGCCCACAACGTCAAGTCCTGCCCTGTCTGTTGGGACTTCACCGCCCAGACTCGGCGGAATCGATCATCCTGCCTAAAATCCCACTGTTGGGAAGAGTCTTTACGGGCCAGAGAATCTGTCATGTCTACATCTACTCGACCTGCGACCACACCCTCATCGGTACCACTGGCTGCCGCACGGATGACGACGGTACCGGGCTTGGTATCGTCTCGACCTCCAATATCGGCCTTGCCATGTACACCGAAGATCTCGTCAAGCGCGACGGTTTCCAAGGAGGTCCCTGCAGGCTCGCAGGTATCCAAGTCCTCCAAGCCGCTTACAGCGGCTCAACGCAAGCGGCCTCCTCCTCATGATTCTTCAAAGGAGAGGGAGAAAAAGAGGAAAAAGAAGGAGAAGCGGGGTTCACCCTCGAAGAAGACCTGTCCCCCGACACCTCCGGCAACCCAACAACCCGAGGAGGTTGTTGAGGACATGGAACCACCAGAAATCCTTGAGGTGTCGGATGAAGACTAGGCCGCTGGCTCGGATGCGCCTTCGGGCCTGCCTGTGCTAGATGCCGCGACATCTCCGCCCGGTCGCCCACACGGGAAGTACTGCCCGGAGGTTTTCTCGGCCTTACCTCGGGCCTCGTCCCGTCAACGGACCGCTCCCAGGAGAAGCGAGTCTCGCTCCCCAGAACACCGACAGAGACGTCAATCTCCGCGATGTCGAGAGGCCTATCAGGAGCAGGCCTTGTCTCTCACCCCACAAGACTCCCCATACTCGTCGGACTCGTATATTGTGAGATACAGCCCGGAACACCTCTGGCGGGAGCACCCGGGCTCGTATCATTCCTACTCTCTGACGTATAGGGATAGGTATCACCTGGACGTGAGGCCCTGGTCACCATACTGCCGGTCACGGTCTCCATCTTGTGGCCGGTACCATGCGAGATACCGACGTTCGCTGTCGCCTTTGAGGTCTCCGCACTACCGGAGGTCCCGGGAATGTTCGCCGCACTACCGGGCTGTGTCACCACCTCCGAGGGTTACAGCGACCGTTTCCCGTCCAGTTTCAGAGACCCTCCCGGCAAGGACCTCTACTTCCGCTGTGACTTCCACCCAGGCAATTCAACACCTGCTGCCTGCGGTGCTGCTGATCGTCGAGCCTTCAACATCTCAACTTCCAGCTGCTCCACCGGTACCGCCTCCAGCTATTCCACCGCCCACGGTACCGATGACGACCACCGCGCCACCGGTACCATCTTCCGTGCTTCCATTGACCACGGTACCAACCACGGTACCCACATCAACAGTGACTATGACATTGCCACCTCAGCAGCCGTCGGCAGAAAGGTCCCCTTCCAGATTGTCTCAATCATACGAGACAGAATAGGAGTCTGAGGAGTCGGCACCAGGTTCTCACAAGTCTCCACCCTTGGCCTTTGGGGACCCGGCACCAGATTCAGCACCGGAAGACATTAAACAATTCTCTGACATCCTTCTCCGGATGGCGACCGCGCTTCGGCTGGAGGTGTCGGACCTGGCTCCACCGGTCCAGGACCCTGTGTTCTCCTATGTTGACACCCACCCACCATCTACAACGCTGTTGCCATTTTTACCAGCATTGCAGGAAGTCATGAAACACCCCTGGGCCCAGCCGGCGTCAGCTCAGCCCATTCCGCATCGCTTGGAACACCTCTATCGCACGCAGCGGAAGGATGTTGAGTATCTGTTTAATCATCTGGTGCAGAACTCCATCGTGGTGGAGTCCTCCCAGACTAAGGGTGGTAGGAGACTGCACATCACCCCGCCGGACCGAGAGGGCTGACGTTTGGACACCTTCGGCAGGCGGTTCTACTCTGCCTCGTCATTAATTGCCAGGGTGTCCAACACCCAAGCCTACTCGACAGGTTCTATCCTGTCTTGGCAGACCTCCCCGAAGAGCAACGGGTGAGTGCCATGCAATTCTTTAACGAATCAGTGGTGCTCGTGAACCAACAGATCTCGTCTTCGAGGCACTCAACGGAGGTGGCTGTCCGAGTAGTGGTAGGCTCAGTAACCCTCCGACGCTTTGCGTGGCTCAGATCGGCGGGCTTGCAGGAAGACAGCCGTAAGCGGATTGAAGATTTCCCATTTGATGGCCAGGGGTTATTCAATGCCATTACTGACGAGACGATGGACCACCTAGTCAAGGCCCGCTTAACAGCGAAGAAGATGGGGATCCATCAGCTGACCCAGCTGTGTTGTAGCTTTGGCTCCTGCTCGTTGTGGCGCCGATGCTCGTCGGCCACGTACTGACCTCGCTCGCCGCGTTCGGCGCCGTCCCGGCCATCAACTTCGTCATTGGTGAAGAGGCCTCTTCGAGGACACAGGTCTGCCTCAAAGAAGTCTTCATCTGCAACGAAGTCCCGGTTTTGACCGCCTTCACGGGTCGCCACCACAGCCACTCTTCAGCCTGCCAGCAGCCCTAGAAGACCAACCGAGCCTGGCCCGACATCTCGACGGATGGCGCCATATCACCTTGGACTCTTGGGTTCTCTCCATCGTCCGTCTTGGTTACGCCATCGAGTTTGGAAGTATACCTCCGCAAGGCGTCTACTATTCCACCCTGGCCAGCTCGGCTCTGCTGGAAGAGATCCAGTCCCTGCTGCAAAAAGGAGCGATCGAAGAACTTCTGTCCTCGGCTAGTACCACCAGCTTCTTCTCCCAGTACTTCATGGTACCGAAATCGGACGGTACCCTACGACCAATCCTGGACCTCAGAGGGATAAACGAGTACATCCGCCCCAAGAGGTTCAAGATGGTCACTCTGTCTTCGATTCTGCCCTTCCTTTGGCGAGGGGACTGGTTCGCCTCCATCGATCTTCGGGATGCTTACTTCCACATCGACATTCGCCCGCAGCACAGACGTTACCTACGGTTCGCGGTCGACAGTACCTGTTATCAATACAGGGTGTTACCGTTCGGACTCTCCACCGCCCCCAGGGTCTTTACCAAATGCATGGCCCCTGTGATATCGTACCTGAGGATGAAGGGCGTCTCGATCTACTCTTATCTTGACGATTGGCTGTTGGTGGCGTCCTGCAGGCAAAAACTCTACAGGGACATCCATCGGACTCTTTCTCTTCTAACCCGTCTGGGCCTTCGGGTCAATCTGAAGAAGTCACACCTTGAGCCAGCGAGGGTCCTCGACTTCATCGGGGTGACCCTGGATTCCGTGTCTGCCAGGGCTTATCTGCCACAGCGTGCACGTACCCTCCGTTGGGCCGCATCCGCCATTCTCAACACCCCGTCGATATCAGCGAGAAGGATCCAGCAACTTCTCAGGTACATGGCCTCGACCACGGCAGTCACCTACCTGTCTCAGCTTCATGCACGTCCGCTTCAGCACTGGTTCGTCGGAGTCTTCGATCCACTCCTGGACGACCAGAGACGCCTCCTGCGCATTCCTCGGCAGGTGCGTCGCTCCCTGCTATGGTGGCTATCTTATCGTCATCTACTGTCAGGGATGCTGTTCCGAGAACTGACCCCTCGGCTCACGGTAACAACAGACACCTCCCTGTTCAGGTGGGGAGCACATTGCGGCGATCTCAGAGTCCAGGGACGATGGATCAACGACGAGACCAATCTCCATATCAACGTGCTCGAGCTGCTTGCCATCTGGAAAGCTCTCGGGGCATTTCGCAACCAAATTGCTGGCCGGACGGTGCTGATCCTGACAGACAACACAATGGCCATCTGTTACATCAACAGAAAAGGAGGAACTCATTCGACCACACTCCTCAACATTGCTCTTCAGCTTTGGGACTGGTGCGTGTCGCTTCGAGTCAATCCAGTCATGGTGCACCTGGCAGGCCAAGAGAACACCACGGCAGACGTCCTCAGCAGGGACACCTCGTTCTACCACGAGTGGTCCATCTCGGATGCGGCATTCCAGATGATACGAGATTGGTGGGGCGAGCCGACGATCGACCTATTTGCCAACAACCAGAACAAGAAGCGTCATCGGTACTGTTCAAGAGCTGGTCTTGGCCGGGACTCTCTTGGTGATGCCTTCCAGTTCGAGTGGACTGATGGGCTCCTCTACGCATTCCCACCATTTCCTCTCCTGGGTCGAGTGGTCGCCAAGATCCTCGCGGACCGAGCCGATGTTGTCCTCGTAGCCCAGTATTGGCCGAGGCAACACTGGTTCGGGCCCCTGTTCGAGGCCGCTTGCAGTTGACTCCTCAGGCTCCCAATAACATCGGATCTCCTGTCGGACTCTGGCGGTCTCGTTCTCCATCTGGACCTGCTGCTCCTGGCCCTGCACACCTGGCGGATAACGCCTTAGAGGACCCGGCCATCCTAGATGTCCTCACTGCGGCCAGGAAGGAGTCGACACACCGCAACTACCACTAAAAGTGGCAGAAGTTTGTCTCCTTCTCAGAGGCGCATCGGGAGCCAGTATCACCTGTCAATCTGCCTACCGTGCTCAATTTTCTTCTCCACCTTTGGCAACAAGGGCTCGCTTTTCCATCCCTGAAGGTGTACCTCGCTGCTATCGTGACCTATCAGCCACGGGGGTCCGCTTCGGCAGTGCTCTTCAGGGACGTTACCCTCAAGCAGTTTATGAAGGGCCTGCAACACCTTTACCCACCGGTGTCACCACCGCTACCGCCTTGGTTGCTGTCCTTGGTACTATTGCAGTTGATGCGACCACCCTTCGAGCCCATGGAAAATGCGGGTGACAGACTCTTGACCATGAAGACTGCTTTCCTGGTAGCTGTCACCTCAGCCAGGCGGGCAAGTGAGCTGACAGTGCTGTGATCCGACGAGCCCTTCCTTGTCTTCCACCGAGACAAGGTAGTCCTCCGCCCAGACATTTCCTTCCTGCCCAAGGTGGTATCACACCTCCACCTTAGCCAGGACATCATCTTACCTGCTTTTTACTCGGACCCAACTACACCCCTGGAGCGCTCCCTCCACTCCCTTGATGTTCGTCGGGCCTTGGCGTTCTACACTCACCAGACTGCACCCTTCTGCCAGACACCCCACCTGTTCATGTGCTACGGTGGGCGTCGAAGAGGCCACAAGGTGTCCACCCAGAGGCTCTCTAAATGGGTGGCCAAGACCATTCTGCTGGCGTACGAACTGGCTAAGCAGCCTCCGCCAGCTTTGCTGCGTGCTCATTCCACCAGAGCAGTAGCTTCTTCAGCAGCTCTCCTTCGAGGAGTGGACCTGCTAGAACTGTGCCATGTGGCGACCTGGTCTCAACCCTCGACCTTCATGCGCCACTACAGACTGGACTGCCGGTCCCAGAGAGATACCTGTTTTGGACATGCGATGTTGTCTTCCATTCTCTAGGACCTGCCCACCGTCCAACTGGTAAGCTACAAAGTCTCCTAGTGTGTGAGGCACAGAGACAACGAAGAAGAAGAAGAACAGGTTGCTTACCTGTAACTGTGGTTCTTCGAGTGGTCATCTGTGCCCTCACACACACCCTCCCAGCTGCCCCCTCTTTCAGGTCCCTTATTGGCGGACTCTAGAACTGAGGAGAGACCGTTCGCTTGGCGGGCTGAGCATGCTCAGTACGGGCATGGGGGGAGGGGTTCCCTCCAAGCTACTAAGCTCTAGAATCTTCCGAACGCTACCGCGCATGCGCGAAAGCTGCTAGTGTGTGAGGGCACAGATGACCACTCGAAGAACCACAGTTACAGGTAAGCAAGCTGTTCTTTCCCCCCAAGGAGACCCCCAAAAATCAAAGTAACACTGGCTGTGTGGGGTAAGAAGGTGAGGCAGACACCACAGGTGTAGCAAGCATTGCCATATAGTGATTTCCCCACGCATAAGGAGTTGGTAGGCAGACACATTTGGAAGTCCTTGTTGGCATCATGACAGCTGCTCAGTAGGATGAAGGAGTCAACTGTTCTGGTGACTTCGTTTGAAGCTTTTTTCATTGGCTTAGCATTTTGAGGCTGGGAATGAATATGGGAGCTGGGAAGAAACTGGAGGAATTAATTTTCCCCTGTTGATGGCCTACATTTCCCATGGAGGGAGGAGGTGGGTCACATTTGCATACTTTGATTTTCTTTGTTTACATTTGTGCTGTATAACCCTTCCGTCAGCTTCACTGGGGGCAGGGGCTTTGTATATCAATTGAGAAGCTCCCCATGTGTTTCCCAATCACAGGGAAATAGATTGTTGGCCAGGGGTAGCCTGAGTAGATTAGTTGTTCACAGGCCTAGTTCTACCATTGTTTGTGATGGGATGCTAGACCCCATCAGCAGAAGGTCTGAAATGGTTCTTTCCTGTATAACTTCTGCTGTATCATTTACTATCTAGGGTGTCTTACAGCAGTCACATGTGTCAGCGTCTGCTACTGAACAAAGTCTTGGGGAGCGCTGGAACTACCCCTAGTTCCAGCGTTAAATACCACTCTTCTTTCTCAACTTATGCTTCCTGAAGGATCACTCCCCACTTGATGGGTTGTCCCATTTTAAGTACCTACATTGCTTGACTGAGAGGTGCAGGGAATGAGAAGACAGAATGACAGAATGAGAAGGTAAAACAAAGCAATGGCACAGTTCTGGCAGTCAAGACTTGCTGACTGCAGAGTTGCTGTTATTGCTACCTGGATGGCAACCAGCCCTTCATTGTCCTATGCCTCCAAGCTCTCACAGCATTGTGTCTACATAATGTGACCAACTGAACCATTACAATCCGGCCCAAAATATGGTATATGTATGGACCAGGGGATGGGCGGGGACTAAATGAAAAAAGCCAAAGTTCAAACCAGTTTTAAAGACAATACTGTTTTCCCCCCTCCTCACAGTGACCAAAGAATTCTTATCAGCCAGGATACTAGTGGTTCCTCTAATACTAGAACATCTGTTTAATTATACAATCAAATCTATGGCCTTTTCTGTACTGCACTGTTATAGTGCTATTATTCCACATTTCAACATCCTATGGAACCCTGGGATTTGCAGTTTAGGAAGGGACCTTTAGAATTCTCAGTCAGAGAGTTCCTTGGCCTCAGTAAACTACAAACTCCAGAATTCCACAGGATGTTGAAAGTGGAATAATAGCACTATAACAGTGTACAGCAGAAATGGCCTATGACTTAAACATGGACCTCTGACCCTAGACTTTCAGCCATGTGTTTAGCCTACAGAACACCTTGAATGTTAGGCTTGCAATTTTGAAATCAATGAGCTGTTTAGTCTTAGAGTTACATCTACAAATCAACTATACACTCCTTCCTTTGTGCAACACAGTCTTAACATGATTGGTAGCAAATCCCAATTGGCACATGCCCATGAACTGGGCTATAGGCACCACTTTTTGGTTCAGTAAATGTTCATCTGAAAGAGAGAGTCAGCACCCCTCCCCACATTCAGGGACATGTACAGAGGACCTGCAATTGGCCACACCTTCCTGGCATATTTCCACTGGGTGTTTGGAGACAGATTTCTGAAGGCTTGCAGGCTGCCACATGAAATAGTCCTTCGATTGAAAATATGTATTTAACATTAAGACATAATTCAATAAAATGCAGTATGATTGACCTTCACTTAACAATACCCAGAAATACAGTGTTCGAATGACTGTGCTCTTCATTCATGCTCTTCTTTTGACTGAGAGTAATCAAATAGTTTTATTAAAAGGAATGACGCCATTCATGAAGAAACATTCACATTCCCTGTACCCTCTGCAACTGCTATCTAGCTGAGCAATTTTAATTTTTGATAAAAGAATGGAATGTTTTCAGACTGATATGATCAGGAAATCGGAGGTGTTGCTTCAATCCCACTGAAGGGCACTATGGAGTCAGTTCTCAAGAATGTGAAGCTGACAGCCCCAGCAGTAGAATGATGGATCACCTGCAAGCAAGGGTGCTTCATTATACAGAGCTTACACAATTCATAGAATTATAGAGTTGGACGAGACCACAGGGGCCATCCAGTCCAACCCTCTGCCATATTGGAACATACATCAAAGCACTCCCAACAGATGGCCATCCAGCCTCTGCTTAAAAACCTCCAAGGAAGGAGTCTCCATCACACTCTGAGGCAGCATATTCCACTGCCGGACAGCTCTGACCGTCAGGAAGTTCTTCCTGAGGTTTAAGTGGAATCTCTTTTCCCATAGTTTGAATCCATTGCTCCTAGTCTCTGGAGTAGCAGAAAACAAGCCTGTTCCCTCCTCAACATGGCATCCCTTCAAAAATTTAAACATGGCTATCATGTCCCCTCTTAACCTTCTCTTCTGCAGACTGAACATCCCCAGCTCTCTAAGCCACTCCTCATAGGGCATGGCTTTCAGACCCTTCACCATTTTGGTCGCCCTCCTCTGGACGTGCTCCAGCTTGTCGATATGCTTCTTGAAATGAGGTGCCCAGAACTGGACACAGTATTCCAGATGAGGTCTAACCAAAGCAGAATAGAATGATACTATTACCTCCCTTGAGTGGTGGTATTGGTGTCGTGAGTTATATTATTGTTGTGTGCCTCCAAGTCATTTCCAGCTTATGGCAACCCTAATGTGAACCTCTCATGGGTTTTTTGGGGGGCTGGGAGTGTGTAAAATGCGCAAGGTCACCCAGTGGGTTCCCATGGCCAAACAGGGTATTGAACCCCGGTCTCCAGGATCATAGTCCAATGCTCAAAACACTACACCATGCTGGCTCTCTGCATTCTGAGTACCTACGAACAAAAACTTTCTGGTCCTGATTATTATCTTCTTGATATGTGGAATATTTGTTGGGGCAAGGGAGAATGAGCAATCCTCTGCTAGATATAGCTCTTTGGAATTATTGGCTACACGGTGTGAAGGTTGTCCTTAATTTTTCACAACATTGTGCACATGGAGTTTACATTTAAAATCAACTGCTGCCTACTAATTGATTTAGTTTTTTAAAGCATTAAACATATTGTTTACATTTGCTTACAGTTCCCAAGGTAAATTACTGTTATCGATGTTTGAAAGATTTAGGTGATCCAGGAGGCGGAAGAGGGAAGACCTGGCTAATCCACAACTTCAGTTGAATCAAAGTGTGTAAAGTGCATCCCATAAGGTACATTCCCCTCCAAGACAATTTTTGTTGCCTTCAGGGCTCCATTTTTTTTAAAAAAATATGCCCCCCCATGCCACTTAGAGACATGTAGGCAATTTGCTATGTTTTTACTTCCCTGGGTGCCAGATGGTGCAGCCTTCCAAAGTCCCCCAGGGCGCCAGTGAGGCCCCCACCACAGATGGTTGCCCATATCTGCATTCCAATAATCTCTGGGCCATCTTTGTTCTGAACAAAATTATGCCTGATTTGCAACAGTACAAATACCTGCAACTCCCTCAGATATCTAAGGAAGGTGAGAGCACCAGCATTTTGCAAGCCAAGGAATGGAATTGTAAACAATCTAAACATCACTCAGCACTTTAAAAAAATCTTTGCCATATCTCAGGAAGCAGGCTGCACATGTATCAGATTTATGACAGGATTCCCCTACTTCCCTTTCACCCTATCTGGAAGCATTCAAATAGCCCAATATTATTAAGTACCTGGTACAATGGCATATGTTGTTGCATAAACTGGGAGGGAGGTGAGGAAGAAGAAAAGGATTGCTTTGTATAGCATTAATTTCTAGAATAGCTATTCCCTGTTTCTATCATTTATTTTATTAATATAAAAATAAAAAGACCAAATAAAAAAGCCCTAGAATTATATTTTGCATCTGGCAGACAGAAATTGGCAGCTATGTTTAATATCAACCACACTTTATATTGGACCAACCAAGGAGTAAAAATAAGACACGGTTCATAACAATCACTTACAGCAATTCCCTAGTGCAGAGCTTTCCAAATTGTGTATCGCGACACGTTAGTGTGTCACCTGCAATGTGTAGGTGTGTCACCTGAACATAATGAGCAGAGGGGCTGCTGTGGGCAGAGGAAGACCCTTGTAAGAGTGGCAGTGGCGGGCCAGGTCTGGATGGAGGGGCTACCTCAACTTTCTGAATTACCATGTCACAAAACGATGCATGCCTAAAAAGTCTGTCACCAACATGAAAAGTGTGGAAAGCTCTGCTCTAGTGCAAGATTGTTTCATTCTGCTATTTCTGAAGAATTGAGTTTTTAAAAAATTAAGTCACTGAAGAACCAGCAGAAATATGGTGGAACATGTTTTGACTATTATTCTTTTTGAAAATGTGCATATTTCATACATTTATTTTATATCAAGGTGCTGTCCTGGTACTCAAAAAGTAGTGTTGCAATCATTGTAATAAGCTTTATATCTCCATAGGATTGGACTTGGGCCCAGCCACAGCACAGAAACCTTTTGCTCTATTTCAAATGCTATTTATGCTATATTGTCAAAGCTGGAAAGAATATGAAACAGAACCAGGATAGGATCAGTTCTTTTTAGAGCTAATAGAACTAAAAGTGAGAAAGGCTAAAAGTCTAGGGTGGCATTGCTTTGCAGTAGGCTTCACTTCTCTAGCAAGAGAAGTACAAAATGCCAGTGATACCCAAGACAGCATATCACAGCATCTGTTAAAACTGATGCTTGTGCTGCTGGGATTTGATCATCTCAGCCAATTTTGAGATTTTTGTATCAAAATCAGTTATGTGGGGGAAAAATTTTCCACCTCTGAACTTTTCTAGACAAAGTTTCCTATTCTGAAAAATTTGCTATTTCATAAAATAAATTTGATAACATAACCAATGACAGGCATTGGAAGTCAGCCAAAATGGCTGGTTTCCCATTGTAATTAATTTTTGCAGATTACCATCTCTCTCTCTCATTAATCCACAGCTTTGACTAAAAGAACCATGCATGGCATCCTGTTTAAGATATATGAGATCGTAAGCCGGACTTATGATCTTGTAACTTTTGAGATTCACATTTACAACCATTAATGATAGATTCTGTTCCCAAGGTGGACTTCTTAAGCTAGCCCCATCTGAAGGATTTCTGAGGTACTGTAGATTGGGGTGCTGGGAAGTGATGAGTGCATAATTCTCCTAGTCATAGGGTGTGGAACCAAGCTGCTCCTAGGGGATCTCTCCAGCTGTCTGGCTCAACACGCCCAAAACTGGAAGATCGCTACAGTTCAAATTCCAGCATCCTGATCTGCAGTACTTGGAAACTGACAGAGCCTGATGGTGTGGCTAGCCTGAGTGGTAGGGCAGCCCCAGCAATGGTTTACCATGTAACCAAAGTGGCTCTATATAAGAGAAGCCAAGCCCATTAATGAGAGGGAGAGGGTGAGATTGGAGAGCAGAAGATCTACATATAAGGCTCAGTGACTTGGATTTTTCAGATTCCTTCAGTAATATTCCCAGAAAGAGAGAGAGAGAGCCTTCAGTCAGCCAGGGGGATTGTCTGAATAAGAGTGGTTGTTTTCTCAAAGGTCGAGAGAGACAGAGGAGAAACCAAACCATTTTTGATTTGGTTCAGAAAGTGTGACCCTGATTTGGGAATTAAGCCTTTGAACTAAAGGGTAGCCAAATGCCTATGTGTGTGTGAAAGTTGTGTAAGTTCTGTTAAGCTATAAGAAACTGGATAAACACCTTTTGAAGTTCTGTAGAGCTTGAATATACCTATGACATCCAATACCTTTCCCTGTTCGTAATTTTAAGAAAGATTAGATCATATTTTTATGATTCAGTAGAGTACTTTCCATTAGTTCTAATCAACCAGAAACACACTACCACAGATCAGTAAATCATTCTGAATAACTACTGAGAAGCTTTACCCTTTATACACTAAGGTAAAGGTTTTAAAGGGGAAAGCACTGCTGTATAAGGGAGCAAGGCATTTTAGCAGGCTGGGAGGGAAGCAGGCCTGGCCTCCACAGAAATCCTTCGATTGTGTCAGGGTCCAAGGCATGGGCAGCAAGGGCTGTCCAGTGCAGGCACCAGAGCTGGGCCAAAGGACAGGTCCTAGGCCAGGAAGCCAAGAGTCAGGGCACAACAAGAGTCCAAGGCAGCAGTCCTCCAGGTAGCAAGAGTCTATGGGGCCAGAGGCAGAAAGCAGGTCCAGAAGACAGGCGGGAGGTCAGAGCACAACAAGAGTCCAAGGCAATAGAAGACTTCCAGGCAACAGATGTACAGAGGGCCAGAGGCAGGTCCAAGAGACAGGCAGAAGGTCAGGGCACAACAACAATTCAAGGCAGTAGAAGCCTAACAGGTCCAGAGGCAAGTCCACAGGTCCAGACACAAGAGGCAGATCTAGAAGACAGTCCAAGTCCAGAGATCAGCTGTCAGCAGGATCAGGAACACTGGAGAGTTAGGAGAGACTATAAACAGCACTGAAGACCATGTTGCTACACCAAAGACTGCAGAGACAGCCCAGCCCTTATATAGCTGGCTCCTAACCATTCCAGATGCCCTGCATCAGAGCAGCCAGCTGGTTCTGGGGTACTGGGCAAGATTCTGCAAGAACTATAGCCAAAACTGAGCCCTTGCAGGCACAATCCTGCAAGGCCTCAACCAGGGACCCGAAACCATACAAGCTGGGATGTAGACTGGTATAAGAAGTAGTTTTTGGGGAGGTAGCACTGGCAGAAGTAGCTGCAATGAAAGAGCTCCATCATCATAGCTACATCTGCTGATGAAGGATTTCAACCTATATTAAAAATTTTCAGTGTTTTCATTTTTCTTGCAATTTAAAGTATAATGCTAACACATTACTGAATTTTTATGCCCTAATACACACACACACACACACACACAGAGAGAGAGAGAGAGAGAGAGAGAGAGAGAGAGAGAGAGAGAGAGACATATACATATATACATATGTACCTTTAACTAAAAGTAATTCCTAAGTCAAGTTTCCAAACTAGATTGTGTGCTTTACTGATTTTCTTTACTTTTATCTACTGGAATGAACTGAGACATTTAGGATCTAGTGTGTATGTTTGTGTGTGTATTTCTTATTGGAATGCTTTGTCTTTTTTAAATTAATTTTTATTGTATGTTATGTTGTACAACTTCATACATAATCAAACAAGTAAGCAAAGTGAATATTTAAGAAGTCAAACATTGTACAGATAATCAAACAATGAAATTAAGATGATTCTAGTGTCTTCTCCCAACTATGCCAGGTCAGTAAATGGGAAGACAGCTGCCATTCAGGACTTGATCCTGGATGAGCATGCTAAACCTGGCATTTGTCATAGAGATCAGGTTGGATGAGGCTGGAGTAGTGGTGGCTAATCCCACTCAGCTTTGTTGACCAGTGTTCTCTGTTTAGCAGCAGTTGAAGCCTGGGGTTCGGCAGGCCAAGTTACCGCAGTCTATCAAAATTCTACTCCCTTGATCAAATTATCTATCCCACAGTTTTCTGGGTCTGAGTGTGCTTACCTGAAGCGGGGTTGCAGGGACAGATTAGGGATTCTGTTCTTGTACTGCCCACCTCACTGCTCAACAGTCACCCTTCTTGAGCTAGCCAGGATGATTTCAGGATTGATGTTGGAAACCTCCTGGTTTGTAGTACTGGGGGATTTCAACATCCATGCTGAGACTGCCCTGTTGGGAGAGGCTCAGGAGTCCACAGGTTTGCCCCAAGTGGTATCTGGCCCTTTTTATGCTGCTGGGCACACTCTTGACCTTGTTTGCTGTAGTGAGTGGGGCGAATGTAATCTGGAAGTGGTGAATTCTCCATAGTTCCATTGTCACGGAGAGATCACCGCCTGGTGGAGTTTAGACTTGCTGAGACTCAGAACTTCTGTGGGAAGGGGAAGGATGGACCATTAAGATGGTCCATTCCAGGAGACTTATGGATCCAGATGGATTCCTGATACCTGTTCAGGAATTTCCTGCTGCCTTGACAGGTGATCCTGTTGAAGTCCTGGCCAACCTCTGGAATGGAGAAATGGCCAGGGCAGTGGACATGATCTTTCCCAAGCATCTGCTCTCGCAGAGTGGAGCCAAACTGGCCTCCTGGTTTTCAAGGAGCTTGTGGCAATGAAACAAGAAAAAAAGTAATCAGAGCAGTGTTGGCAGAAATCTTGGAGCACATTAAAAAAAACCCACCCACAACCAAAGCTTGTTATATGCCTTCAAATCATATCCAATTTATGGTGACCCTACGGTGATCCTACCATAGGATTTTTGGGGGCTGAGAGTGTATGCCTCACCCAAGGTCACCCAGTGAGTTTTCATGGCTCAGTGAAGAATTGAACCCTGGTCTGCAGGGTTGTATTCCAATGCTTAAACCACTATACCACACTTGCTCTCCATCTGCAGGCCTACTTTGTGGCAATAGAGGTGGTAAAGGCAAATTTCTTCTCTGTCTCTATTGTGTCTGCAGGAAACTGACCAGAAGAGCTGTTTAAAGTTGTCAGGGGTCTTATACACATGGACCCAAGTGAGGAAAATCTAGACAGCCCACTGAGAACAACTTTCCTGATAGTTTGCAGATAAAATTGCTTGGATGCTATAATTGATACAGATCCAGTTGATGTAACTCTGGCTCCTCCCTGTACAGTGACATTGTTCAACTTGTGTGCAACCTGAAGATATGGATTGGATTCTTGGAGATATAAAAGGCCCCCGCCTATGTTCTAGATCCTTGGCTTTCCTGGTTTATTTAAAATAGCTAAAGGGGAACTGCCTGACTGGGTAGAGGGAATGGTTGATGCCTCATTAAAACAAGGCAGAGTTCCAGCTTGCCTGAAAGAGGGTGTTATAAAACTATTACTAAAAAAGCCATCCTTGGATCCCTGCATTCTGTATAATTATAGGCTAGTCTCTAACCTTCCATCTTTAGGCAAGGTTCTGGAGCATATGATGGCTTCTGAGTTTCAGGATTTTCTAGATGAAACAGATTATCTGGATTCATTTCAATCTGTTTTCAGGCCTAGTAGGATGACTAAAGCCAGGAGGAAGACAGAACAAATGGGTCCCTGTTAGTTCTGCTGGACCTCTCAGTGACTTCCCAAGAACAGTTCCAAAACAGAATTGGACCTTCAGACTGGAAGAAGTCACTCTCTTTCCTCTGTTTGACGGTGTCCTCTAAGTGTATGGTTGCCAGTCCTGGTCCAGTTTACAAAGAAAGAACTTTATCAAGGAAAGTCCAGAGGCCTTTCAGTGGGCATTAATACTTAGGCAACACAGTCTGGGCACAGAGTAAAAAGCATGAGGTCTTCCCCACTATGGAGTGGAATGTGCAGTATTTCTAATGTATGTATGAGTTTGGCTCTCGACATAGAAACCTCTAGTAGCAGTGCTCAGTATTGCTCAGAACCTTCTTTAACCATTATTCAGGTTTACTGCTGTGGAGGAAGAATGCCTCTCTCTTTGGGTGCTCACATATTCCTCACACTGCACATTAATCTCATTATGTCCTGGAGACAGCAGGACTTTCTCAGTTGGCCACCATATGGATGAATGTCCGAATGAATCTCATGTATGTCACACAGCCTGTATATTAAGTCAGATCACTCCCAAAATCCTCTCATCAACAGATGCTTCATTTTATTTATATAGCTATGGCAAAACTTTTAAGCAATTAAACTCATCTTGTCAAAACCTTTCACATGATGTGCCACACTACACCTCATACTGCACGTCAATTTCAGTGATGCTGCAGAGAATGTGCCTCTCCTGCTGGCTGTGAAACACACTACTTTTCATGAACAAAAGAACTGCCCCCCCAGCCCCCCAAATAGAGTTTAATGTGTGCAAACTAACCTATATTTTAAGTCAGACTATCCCAAACATACCTTCCAAATCTGCTGAAAGTATGTCCAGCAGTGTGATGGGAGCAAACAGACAAACACTTACTTTTATCTATATAATGTCTGCATCCTGCCATTAGTCTCAATGAGAATCAAAAAACTGTATGTGCTTCTTTCTATCTCTCAGATTCACATTTTTAAAGAACCTAGTACAATTAATCACTGGTCCTTTACCCCATGGCATTTAATGTTTTACAACAGCTGGCAAGTTTTTCTTACAATAGCAGGCGGCTCTCTTTCACAATGGCATTTTTTTTTAGTTTGCATTAGCATTGTTCATAATTTCACCATGCTTGTAATTATATTAATCACCTAGCCAAAAGCCTTACTGAAATAAAGATATACTGAATCTACAGTGAGGACCCAGCATAGTGTAGTGGCTTGAGTGTTAGACTAGAACTCCAGGAAGCCAGCGTTTGAACCTTCTTGGCCATGGAAATTCCCTGGGTGACCCTGGGCAAGTCACACACTCTCAGCCTAAGATGAAGACAATGATAAATCCCCTTTGAACAAATCTCACCAAGAAAACCTCGTGATTGCCATAAGTCAGAAACAACCAGAAGCAGCAACATTCACAATACCCCCTAGATTTAGCAAATTTGTAATTTTGTCAAAAAGAGATAAGATTAGTCTGGTCTGACTTGTTTTTGAGAAACCCATCCTAGCTGTGGAAAGGCAGGGGTGGTATGTGTGAGGAGTGATAGGAAAAAGCAGCAGAAAAGTATCTCACAAACCAAAAGGACAAGAAAGTTGAAAGTCATTAAAAAACATCCTTGAAGCCACAAATATTCAAGTTTGCTTCAGCTGGGCAGAGGAACTCAGACAGGCATGCAAGTTGGTGCCACCCAACTTAGTAAACTAGCTGAACCCCAAGTTCCAGTCGGTTTTCCGTTTGGCAGATAGTTTTACCAGCAAACCTTTTTCCATCATCTCACACATCAAAGATGGCTCTTACTTCATTTTTATCTCTGCCATCTTATTTCAGCCACTCAAAAGGGGTCTTCCACATGGAACAACCATTCTCCAAACCACAGTATCATTTATTGTTTTGAGCATCTACTGGTCAGTTCTCTACTTTTGATTCTCATTGTCTATCTCCACCTTGAATGTGCTCCTGTACCCAGAACTGGAAATTGGTTAAACTTGATCAGCCTTCCCTATTAGGACATACTCTGCTAGGGTGACAGGGGTGTAGATTAGGGGATGGGACAAGAAGTCTGGAATGCCTCCTACAGGAAATGAAAAACTGCTTGTGGTGCCAGGAAGGACAAATTTGAAATAGCTGTTTATTTTACCCCCCTTCCCGAGTCTTCTTCTATTGAGCACAGCCACCTTATCCACTCAACCAACATGGTAAAGCTAGGCAGAGGTTTGGGCCACTCCTCCAGGGTCATGTTTCAGTGGAGACTTACTAGTTCGGGACTCTTGGTTTTTACCAAAGGGGCTTGCTTACGGGGAGAATTCTTGCCAAAGCTTCAATTTTAAAATACACTCACTGGGGAGGTGGTTTATTTCACTACAGTGTTTGGGTGCTCCATCAAGTGCTGGGGAGAATAAACACTTTCGCTTCTGTCCACAGCAAGAAACTGAAACTTTGGACTGATCCAGAAAGGCCTTTTGTAGCTTCACTTGCAATGTTGCAGCACTATAAACTGAGAATACCAAGACCAATAAGTGCTGAATAGCTGGATTACCAGACACTCCACTGAAAAAATACTACAACCTTTCCTAGAACAGTAAGCACAAAGGGCAGAAGATCAGAACATGTGTGTGTTTGTGAACTAAGCTGAAATCTTCCTAGAGAAATTTATTTTTTCCGGCTCTCAGTTTCACATCATATTCTCTCTCTCCTTTACCTCAAATCAAACATGTTTTTCCAATCTACATTAAATGAAGGAAGGACAAGGAGATCTTCCAGGGGGAAAGATTTTATTCATGGACTGATGAATACAAGAGGTCTGACAAGGCACAACTGTGGATTACAGCTACAGAGCAAAAGGATGAAGCTTATTTGAAAATAAGCACATCTAACATCTTGTTATTAACTATAATTTTCCTTATCTTTACAAAAATTCCTATGTTATGTTGTGATCAGAATCCCAAAATACTTTGTTTAAGATAGATCATTCAATTATGTTCCCTAGTTGTTTATAACTTAATGATTGGACTGAAAAGGTACTCCCTTGTGCAATTTAAAGTTTAAGGTAGTGCAAATCAACTCTGAAAGATCACTAAATTGTGCAAGATTTAAGTAAATGGGATTAAATGCACTCAATACTTTTAGATCAAAGTCTTTGAACACTCTTCTTAGAAATATTTTAGCAACACTGCAAAGTTAAGTTGCATAACCAGAAACTGTTGCTGAGGTACAATAGAATTGTTTATGAACAGAAAAGCAACCCAGCCTGGAGAGTTTATCACATCCATTGTTTTTCATCACTCAATTTTGTACTGTTCAGAAACTGTGTCAAAATTTATTTTGGCCAATGTGTTACCAGGTCTGGGCGTATGAGTGCTTGAAGTAAAATAGAACTGGTACATTTTGTTACATCACAGGTTGTATGTGTACCAGACATCTTCCTTAAAACAACAGTGTTATACTCCTCCAAGTTTGAGTTTTCACATGTATGTTCGAGACTAAGAATCCAAGTGATCTAGTGTGCCATAATTAATATGAAACGAAGACTCTCCCTACAGATGTGCAATAAAAATATTGTTGCAAACATTCACTGAAAAGGTTAATCAAAAGCACAAGCAAGAGACTGAGGACTTCACATTACAAATATCTATTTCAAAATGGTATCAGGAAAGCACATAACTTCTACTAGTAAAGAAACTGCATACACAAATGAACAACATTAACAAGTTACACCCTTGGCAGATGTCCCATCTCCCTGTGGACAAATTCATATACATTTGACACACTTGGGAGGCTATAACCCTCCAAGCCTTAGTCCTGAAAACAAAACCACAGGCCATGCATAATTACTTTAAGAAGTTTAGTAGAAATTGACAGGTATCTATTTAAACAAAATCAAGAAGAGAGGAGAAGGCAGTTTCTGTTATGCTGGCAAGGCAAAGAGAATGGAGTACTATCAATCAGATCTTTGTTCCACATTTTCTGAAATAGCTCTCAGCCAGCTCTACAGTGGAATTTGCCTTCCTCTCTACTTCAGAGTCCCTAGGATGGTAAAAGAATACAGTACATGGGAAAAAATAATTTATAATCAGAAAACAATGCAAAGAGAACTGTGAAGAAAAGGCCGTTTCATTGCTCCATTCCAAGCTGCACTGCAGCCATGTTCCTTTGTTCTGATGCAGAAGGAATGTTCACACTGATGGAACAAACTGGGGAGGGGTTTTGAGATGTACCTCATGTGCACCAGTAGCAATGCTCAGGAGAAAGGAGAATAAAACAAACTATATTCCTTAAATATTAGGATGACATAAGAAATTGGCCTGGATTCATCAGTGAAGAAATCGAATGCTCATTTTTTGTTCTACATCCACCTTCTCCAAAACCTGTGAAAAAACAGAGCTGTTAATACTTTCAGACAGATTCTGATTCTATTATAATTTTAAATTTTGGCTTTAGGTGTGACATTCTTTCATGTGCTTGAAGTTCTGTGCTCCAGAATTAGTATTTTTGGTAAATTTGATCTACTTAGTGAAATATTCACACAGGAAATGAAAACTGCATTTGGAAACACCAGCATTTTCAATATCTAACTAACTTTTCTTTCACGGTGGAATTCTAAGAGGCATGTAAGGCTCTTGGACAGTACTCATCTAGCTACTGACAAGACTCAGACCACACTGACATACCATGTGCCATCAAGACATGACCTTAGGCAATTTGTAGGGCTATTCAAAAACTGAGAAATTTAGAAAAACGTACCATCTCCATCTAGAACATTTTTAATCAAAATGAGAAGTATTTTGCAACAGTTACAAAAATGAGTGGCATTTCACTTGCCAATTATGTTAAGATATGGCAAAGCAGTGAGATAAAAGAGCACACAGAAAAAATACTTTTACATCACCCACTCATCCATGTCCAGATCTGACCAGAAGCCTGACAGTAGAGTGATCAGGTGTGCTATATAATAAAAGCTGTTCACTAACCTTAACAAATTCCGTAAAGGATATTGCACTGTCACCATCTTGATCAGCCTCCTGAATTGTTCTGTCAGCAATGCTTCCTAGCTGTTCATCAGAGATGTTTACACCAACCATCATCCTCAAGACCTGCAATTCAAGGAGAATAAAGATTGAGGTCTGTTTATTTTTTAAAATGAAAACAAGAGTCCTCTATCAATCTCAGTGCCCCAAAAGACACAAGTCAAATAAAACTAGACTTTTGATGAAAAACATGGAAGGTTCCTTTTAAACGTATGGTCATTTCACCAGATTAATTTCACACTATTAACAACACCTTGTATCTGAAAGCGAGGTTTTCTTGTGCTCAGAATTTTCTTAGGTTAGCAAGATAGCAATATTTAGAATTCTCCTATGCCTGGATCAACATTAGAGAATTAATTATTGTGAAAACAATATTTTTTCCTTATAACTCTGATAAGTGTGCCCCCCCCCAGCACACACACAACCATTGGAGTGTATTCCCAGTAATGGTTTTGTTCAGAGTTTCAGCCAGTCTGGAAGAGGAATCCTGTAGTACTGTCGAGGATACACAACCAATACTTTTTTCCTTTTACTGTCTCTCTGTGCCATTTTATAGAATCTCATTCTTCCACCACTTTCTAATATAGAGCTAAAGTAGCTAGGAAGTACATTACATTTACTGTAATACTCATCCCCAGATCCCTTATATGGCATAACCAAGGATTTAAAAACAAAAACAGAACAGCCACCAGAAGAACTTACAATATGTGGACTGTTGAAGCTTAGCCTACCTGAAGCAGCTCATCTCGAGAAATCTTGTCATCTTTATCCAGATCATAAAGTCGAAATGCAACTATAGGAAAAATGAAGGATTAGCCACCTTTTCCAACTGCTGGGAAGCAAAGGGATAGGAAGAACTTTTTCTGTGAGTTTGGTGATCTGGGTCCAAAGAAGATAGTGGACAAAATACAGATACAGCTTCACCAGTTATTTGAGGCTTCCTCAGACTCAGCTTCTTGTACTCAATTTCTTGGGCAAATTACCTTGCAAGTTAACCATCCACAGGAGCATGAAAGCTGTTTTGTGGTGGTGCTTTTAACAGATTCTCAAATTTAAAAACGCATCCACAAGTCTGAGGAGGGCAGGGACTCCTGCCATAGGACATGGTAACTGAGTGCTGGTGCACAAATAGTTTGGGAATCAGCTCCAAGACTAAGAACTGACAAGGGAGAAGAGGTGGATTCATTTGAGGGAGCAGAAGATGTTTGATAATTGAACTGGAAAAGCAAAGCGATTTATTATGATAACAGCAAAAAGGTAAGGGAAAAAAGCCATGGAAAACTTGGAAACAAATAGGAAGCCAGTGTGGCATGTAAGGAATGGAGCATCATGAGATCAGAACATTGAGAGGGATAAGTACAGTTAAGCAGCACTGTTCTGAAGAGAGGTAAGAGGATCAAGATAAGACAGAAAACCTGAGAGTAGAAAACTGCAGTTGCATGTCTAGAAGTACAATTCAGATCACCCATTAAAGCATTTACACAACAGTCAGTTACTGGCTGTAAACCATTTCATAGCCCCTTGGACCCAGTAAAGATTATACAGTAACAAACAGATGATTTTAATTTATTTTTGACTCATTGCTAATCATCGTATTTTAATTCTTTTTGTTTTAGCTGGGGAAGTGCAAAACGGAAACCTTCTCATTTCCTGGCTAATTCCCTTATCTCTTTTGTCTCATATATTTTTAGCTCACAAACATGCAGAAAGGAACTTCTGCACAGGTTCAGTGCATATAAGGCACTTATTTATATGTAAGAAGTAATGATGCTGATACTGGTGGAGCTGTTGGAAGCATCAGGAAGCAGGTAAATACAATCTGAACAAACGCACAACTCAAATTAATCTAGTATTAAATTAGGAAGATGGAATGTTCATTCAAGGTTCAAATGCTATGAAACATTCACAGGCAGGCATTTTTCCATTAGATTCACGAAGTTCCAAGTTATCAAGTAATAAATAAAGTAATAAAGTTACCAAGTAATAAATGTTATGATAAAAGGAAAATAGGGAGTTTTGGTTTGAGAAATGGCACAAAGAAAAGTTTATATTTTCAGAAAGCTTTCTACTCTTATTGGTAAACTTGATCTACTCAGATTTTGTAGTGAGGTATAAACTACATGTAAAGAAAGATGGACAGATTGCAACATGCAGGACTAGTAGAAAGAAATACAAAGTAATACAATCATTCTGAACAGATATGCAATTAAAAGTGTCTTACAATGCAACTTGTTGCTCCGACTATTAAGTGGTTCTGGACCATTCTGGTCTTTGCTTTTCTCGTTATCTTCAATGGGCCGAAAGTGGGCCAAAGTCCTCATGAATCCACGGAAATTCACCTGGTCTTCTCTGCACATGGTACACATACACACAGAGTACTCATTGGAGTTACTATGGTACTAAAATGTGCTTCTATCTGGTATGTCCACATTCATTTAGCTGCACACATTTTCATGTTTTGCTGCTTTTTTTTGTATTTCATGAGCACCCATCTTGTTTGCTTTTTCAGTTCTTACAGAATAAAATTATGTTGGTATTCAATTGAACAGTTCATCTACCTCTCAAAAGGATGGATATCAGATGCAGATCCAACAGTGAAGTCATAGGTTTTCAATGCTCACTAGCATTTGCAAAAATACAGTATTGGTGAAGTGAGGTAGAGGTTTCTGCACCATTGGATAAATGGAGCAGACCATAAAAGACAATCCGGTCTAAGAAAAATCTAATTTCAATAATGCTTTAAGTGGTTAATATGTGTAGATTCTAACTAGATTTTGGCCTGGCCTTGAAGGGAGGGAAGAAGAGGCAGTACCTGCTGGGTTGAATCCCCTCCCACGCTGTCATTCCCTTTTCATGTGTCATGTCTTAATAAGACTGTAAGCCCGAAGGGCATGGAACTAGGCTTTTTTGGTTGGTCTTTTACTTGTAAAGTACCATGTAGAGTAATGGTGCTATATAAATAGATGTTGATGGTAGTGATGATGATGATGATGATGATGATGATGATGATGATGATGATGATAATAATAATAATAATAATAATAATAATAGAAATCTCATTAGCAGAGAGACTCAAAATGTGTTGCCTTGAGTAGGCTGCCTAGACACAAACAGCAGCAATCTGAAGATCTAACTAACTGTCTGCCCTTTTTATTTTTACCACAAAAAATATATTTTCACCTTATTTTCAGTCTTTCTTATTGAAAGAGAACAAAAGGAATTGCAGTTACTGATTAATATTTTATCTGAAATCCTGGGAGATGGCTTTTGTATTAAAAATGGCTCTTAAAAATCCACAGCTTAGATATATCGCACAAGCATTCTCATGAAGCAACACAGACAAGTTTAGGATATAAATACATTATGGAACTTACCCTTCTGGAAAGAATGCATTGATAATCCGGTCCCCTAGTGGATTAATGGCAAGTTCTGGAATGCGCTGGAAATCTTCACGGCTATAACGTCAAAGAAATCCACATTCATTTTTAGCCAAAGTAAAATTTCCAATCAATTTATTAAATTTTTGTAACAAGGCTGACTGCTAGTTATGGTTCAGACACCACATAATAGCTATGAATTGTGACCTAGGAAAGTTATATCAAGTTCACAGCATTGCTCATTAATAATCATTCATTAACTAGCCGTTCATCTGCATCACTGTAATTGTGCAATGATTTACAAAATACAGTATCGAATCTAGAACCTGGCAACTTGTCTATAATTCTGATTTTCCCTTCATTCATTTATAAACTAATTACCATGATCCACAGGTACAGTTAAAACACCTTTTATACATAATTGTACAGTAAAATTTTAAAAATATATGGTAGAATATAGGTTGTTCAATGTATTAGAAGTTTTATTTTATATTAAACTTCTAATACATTGAACAACCTATATTCTACCATATATTTTTAAAATTTTACTGTACAATTATGTATAAAAGGTGTTTTAACTGTACCTGTGGATCATGATAGGAGGATTGAAGGATGATAATGTAAAAATGCAATGTTTTAAATGAACGTTGGAACACTGGATAACCACAGATTAATGAGGACTGGTGATGGTTGATTTTATTTGCTATTCTATATTTACACTTATTTGATATACATTGCAAAAATTAATTTAAAATGAATAAGAATTATTGAAAAATCCTTTTTATACGTAAGCAGCTTCTGCCAGGGTAGCAATACATGGAAGTTTACCAGACCTCCCATTTTTCAAAGAAATGGTTGGATGGCCATTATGAACTTATATTTCATAATGATACATCAGATCAGTCATATCACCCCTTCTGCTCCCAGTCCCAAGCTTCTCTTTCCACTGTCAACCCAAATGCAACGAAAAACAAAACAAAAATCTCCTGTAAATTTTGTTAAGTTAGCTTTATGGCCGAGATCGGGGTTGGGGAAAGTGGACCCCCCATGATGTTTTTTGTCTTTTGACACCTCTTAAATCCCAGATTGATCTTTTTCTGGTCAAAAAAAAAAGGAGAATTAAATGTTGCTCTGGGAAGTCCCCTAGTGCAACAATTTACTTTATTGAAATAGGTTTCAAGCTTTCTGTATATCATTTAACATAAAAATACACTTTTTGAGAACCAGAAGTAGATGTCTGGCCATCTTGGGGGTTTCATTTTGTTTTTGTTTGTGCAGGGGGGAGTTGGTAGTTCATGGGGCCCACAGAGGGTCCTGGGTCCAAGAACAAAAGGAAGCTGTCTCTGACCAACAGATTTCTACATCACTAGAATGTTTACTTCTGAAATTGGCTAAGTGGATTTTGAGAAGAAAGGTAGGATATAAATAATACACAGAAGAATCTGATTAGTACATAATAGGATTGGTATATAATAGGATGCTTATAGTCATACTTGGCTAGGAGAGTTTAGTGCTGCCATCCATGACACCACATTCATAATCTCTGGCAGTTATTTGTTTGACAATATATTTTCTTCATGTCACTTGGTAAGTATTCCTCAGATCATGAGCATCTATTGATTCTCTCCAAATTTTCCATAGTATAATACTGTACACAAGGCAAATGTCATGGTTCCACTGTGAACACCATAAAAAATATTGATGGCTTGTTGAAACAGCAAAGTGAATTAAAAGCAACAAACCATGTAGAAACAGGAAACTAAACCACCCTTATTTTATCAATACTATCCATAATGCGTGACCAACGGCGTGGTAAAGATCTGCTAAGTAGCTTGTCCACAACTGCTACCAAAGGAGGAAATGAAAAGAAACAGAATGTATGCAAAACCTGATGTGTTGACCCCTACAATAGGGAGAAGATGATGATTTAAGGCACAATTCCAGTCTGATGAGCTCCTGAGAATGAGAACCAAGGTGTTATTTTGTTGATTTTACCACTTTTATGAGATGGTTTTAGGTATCTAGGGCAGGAAGAGAGGGTTAGAACATTTATTGGAAGGGACCTATGAGAATAGTGTTTGGATAAGTCTGGAAAGAGGAAGAGTGGTTCAACATCTCACAGCTCTGTACCCTCCTCTGGCCATTCTTCAAGCAAAAATGTTCTTGTTTATTTTATCAGCTTGTCTTCTGGCTTCTTACTGTTGAACACCAATTCACTTCAAAACAAAATTTCTATCATCCGTGATTTAATAATTGATGAAAAGCCTGAACTAGTTCGTATCACAGAAACCTGGGTAGAGCAACTGGAAGAAATTAATCTGCCACAGCTATGTCTGCCTAGGTATTTACTGCAGCATTTTAGCAGAGGCTGGATGGTCAGAGGATGAGAGGAAAAGCTGCTTTTATTTTTTGAGAAGTATCTTCCTCTCTAGGTCTCCTGTCTGGAAAATACCAATTTGAAATGCCTGCCTCTTTTGTTGGGCATTTTGGAAAACCTGGGGTTTTCACTGGTGTTACATTTTTGTTGGAGTTGATGAAACAGATCTTGGACATGATGTGGAAGACTGTAAGAATGTAAGAATGACTGATATGGTAAACCTCAAAGATCATGATGGAAACCCTTCAAATGGGGCAGTTTCATAACCACCATGGTTGTCTCCAACCCTGTCATCAGTACAAGACACAAGGAACAAAAAAACATGTATCTCTGAACAGAAACTGAACATGAGGGATATTGCCTCTATTTCAGAGCTCACTCTGATGGTAGCACTTCTAGCAAAAGGGCATTGGATTCACAAGTTACCAGAACAACCATCATGTCCCACAGTTACCTATCCAAATCTTATGATCCTCTTCAGAGGTCCTGCTCTATGTTCCCCTGCCAAATGAAGCGAGGTAGTTTATGGACAAAGAGAGGCCATTTTCTATAGTCACATTCCAGTTATGGAAAAGTGTTCTCAGAAACATTTGCTTGGCACTGTATTTATGGTCTTTTCTGTGTCAGAATTTTGTCTTTAGTTTTGCCTTAATGCTGTAATAATAATCTTATGTTATGGTGCAGTTATATAAATTCAGTCAATAAATTATATTAAATAAACAAAAAACAAACAGTCCAAATTCACTATGGAGTATCTGAAATTTCTTGTAGCCTATTACGTTTGCTTTTAGTGGTTCTGATCTAAGCTGATATTCAAAGCCAGGTCAACTATAGCATCCCAGAGTAAAAGGAATATCAAGAAGCCTATTAACTTTTATTTTGCTTAAAACACACTTTTAAGTAAAAAAAAAAAATTCAAAGCAGTTGGGGAATTGGGGCACAGCTTGGATCAGAACTCAAGCACTAGGGAAGGGAATGGTTTACCATAGATATGAATCTACTTAAAGTGTGCCTTTCTGCTAGCTCCCAATAGCTGTTAAGAAGTATACAGCGAAAGGATCTTACTGTCCTTTTCCTCATTTCCTTTAAGAACAGCCCCCTCAACCTTCTAATTCAGTATTTCAGAGGATATTTTACTCAGTTCTGTCTCTGCAGACTCAGAGATATACCGTTCAGCAGTCATCTGAGACTCTTGTAAGTCTGGCTGTTTGCTGGCTCCCAACAGCTGTTTAGGAGTAGGTAATCACTGATTTGTCTGCTTTTCCTAACTCCCTCAGAAGTTTTGAATCAGAGAAGAGTAAGATAGGAGGACATTATTATTACTAGGATTAAGAAACAAATATGCAAAAGGAGAAAACAGAGGGGTAAATTAATGTTCATGCAGCCAGAAACAGAGAAAGGAAGAAGAGAACCAAAAATGTTTGACTGTGGCAAAGGCAAAACTAAAGGGAAGGGCAGGGAGGTCAGTTAGAAAGTTCTAGCAAAGATCACATAACTCACATGAATCACAGGACTAGAGGCGGGAGGGGTTAATCTATATTGCCGCAGGTTGTTCCTCTGCACCAATTTGAGAAGAACCTTTTTACCTACCATGGTTTCTCCAGTTTACACAACTTTAAGATGGTTTTTGCCCAGCAGGGGAAAAACACTAGTTTCTAGGGAGAGGTTTGAATAATAAAAATAGCAACAGGGAAAGAGCAGCCTGTGCCCCCGTCCTTCAAATAGCCTAATTCTCCTTTGGCACATTTTACATGTCATGGATGACAAGCCCCTAGCATTTCTCAGAACAATTACACCACTCCTGTGTTATGAAAAGCTATGCTACCAACTTCGTTCTCTCAGTCTCAAAGGCACTACAAGACTCTTTCACATTCTTTCCTTATTTGTTAAGATTCAACTACTGAGATTTAAATGCAGATATTCACCTCTAAATTTGTATTTTATGGCCAGACTTGAGATTAAAAATTAACTAAATGTAACTACACCTTCAAAATCTTTTTGCTGCCACTGTTACCTGCATTTAAACATGCCATTTTGGTCACAGAGGAACATTATCCACTAAGAATGCTAACTGGAAAATCTGCAAAAGTCATAAAAGTAAATGAACACCAAGAAACAATCTGTGCTCTAATATATTTACTCAGTTCCTACCTTAGCAAAACCCAGTTCACCTGGCTTAGGCTGGAACTTACAGGAAATTGTTGCTTCCCTTTTGTTCACATGTCATAGCAAGCTATCTAGTAGGCTCTATGTCCTCCTAAAGAATGCTTGCATATTTTTAGATTCATTAATTATAAATAACTGAGATCCATATATCTGATACACAATCACTCTGTCAAATTCTGCAGATACGGTAGCATATTTCTACAAAGTGGAGCATGTCTAGCAAGAGATCCATCTCTTATAATGTCTGTACAGAAACAAATATTCCACAATATTAGCTGATGCCTGCACCAGAGTTGCATTTTTATTTCAGTCTAACAGACACTGTCTTGGGTCTAATACCTGCATGCCCCTTTCTCTCAATATGTGGCTCACAGGTTTAATGTAAGAATAAAGACAAAATAAGCAGCTGCAGCAATGTATTTGTACACTATGCAGTGTGCAAAATAAGTTAAGGTAGGCGAAATAACAGGGAAGAGGGAAACAGGAACTGAAGCATGCCAGAATTCTAGATGGTGAAGAACATTCCACCATATCCCACATCTTTTAAGAAATTAGGTAAGCGCCTATAGTGTATGGGACTGAATTGAACAAGAATAGTTATTTTTGAAATGAAAAACATTTGCACAGAGCCCATGAGGAAAAGCTAAGGGCAATGACAGGGAATACAGGAAGAAATCAAAAACAGATGTACAGTACTGAGAGCTGAAATAGACAACAGGAAACGTAGACAGACTAGGGAAATTGAAAACTCCATAGTAAAGAAGTCTATGTGGAGTAGATAGGCAATTATTTCTTATTTAGTAAGCCATTTACCAGAATCTACTGCATCCACACAATATATTGCAAAGCCAGCAACATTTTGAACATGAAAACAGTTCCATCAGACGACTATCAGAGGCATTATATTTCCAGGCCTGCCTTCTTAAAACATGCCTCCAAAGTTTTCAGCACATTAAAAAAAATCACGTTAAAGTCATATGAGCAATCCACAGGGCTGGTTTCACATATACACTTCTCTTGGTATTACTATGACTCACCTTGAAGAAGTGGTGGGAAAAGCACCTGATTGCAAATTTTCATGTAGTTTTGTCCTCCATTTGGCAAAAGAAACCCATGAAACCAGTTTTAGAAAACAAGGGAAAACTGATTCACAGGTGATATTTTTCACCAATTAGAACTGTGCACATCAGGAACACATTCTAATGTATGCAGGAAAATGTGTACCTATGTTCATACGGCCACATATAGTGTACCTGCCTGCTGGTAGAGAAATTTCCAGGGAAAGCAGAAATAACAGTAGTTGTGTGCCAAACTACTATTTTGAGTTCAGAACTAGTCAAGTATTTTTATGAATTCCAAAGATTTAAATACTGGTAACAACCAGACAGAAAGAATTTAGGCACATTGTAGGTACTGTAACTGTCAATTATCTTCAGGTAAACTGATATGGGACATTTCACAGACCAAAGAACTCACACAACAAGTAAGGGAAAGCAAAGGACAATTGACAAGGACATTTTTAGCACAGGTTGGTATAGCTGTATTCTTTTCAAAATACAAGAAAGTAAGCCCCAACTTCCCACAACAGAACACTGAACAAACTGTTTGAACAAATGTTGAGCAACCTGCGTACTAGAGGCACTACTCATTACAGAACTTCATTCAAATTATCTATGTAATTCGTAATCTTTTGCCTTCATTTATTGTTTGTATTGAACTGGTTATTCACCCATGAACATATGGGTGTCCTTAAATGTCTTTAAAAAAAGAAGAAAAAACAGCCACACTAGCATGATGATTTGAGTTTTTGTATTCTGGGCACCTTGACTAAACCGGATGTGTTTGATGTTTTCCTTAACACTTTCAAGCTATGTTCTCCCCACGTTCACTGTACTGGAAAATACTACATAAAAATAAAGTTACATTTAAACAGTCACCTCACACTTTTGCCTCCATTCTGAATTAACATGAAGGCGCTACAGTAATTTTTCAAGCACCTATTTCTGGTCCAAAAACTTTCATAATTTTTGAAGTAATTTTATTATGCATAAAAATGAATGAATGAATGAATAAATAAATAAATAAATAGTGGGCCCTTAGTATCTGCTAGCACCTCCCCACGGATACTCAAGTCCCATAATATATAGTGGCATAATAAAATGGCATTCCTTATATAAACTGGCAAAAATAAAAATCAAGCTTTGCTTTGTGGATTTTTTTTTATAAAGTATTTTCAAGCCATGGATGGTTGAATCCATGGATATGGAGGGCCAACTTAATCACAGATTCATAGAGTTGGAAGAGACCACAGGGGCCATCCAGTCCAACACCTTCCCATGCAGGAACACACATCAAAGTACTCCAACAGACTGCCATCCAACCTCTGTTTAAAAACCTCCAAAGAAGGAGACTCCACCACACTTCGAGGCAGCATACTCCACCGCTGAACAGTTCTGGTCATCAAGAAGTTCCTTTTAAGGTTCAGGTGGAATCTCTTTTCCTGTAGTTTGAATCCACTGCTCCTTGTCCTAGTTTCTGGAGCAGTGAAAAACAAGCCCGTTTGCTCTTCAATATGACATCCCTTCAAATATTTAAACATGGCTACCATGTCCCCTCTTCTGCAGACTAAACATACCCCAGGCTAAACATCCCCAAGGCTCAACTCTCTAATTCATTTTTATATACGTTAAAATTATCTAAAACTCACATTCTCCAACAAATGACAAGGGAGGGATCTTGTACAGAAATAACAGATTAATGCAATTTGTTAGATGTAAGATCTGCCTTCTGTTAACAGGTTCTACTGACAAATGGTACATCTGTGCTGTTCTGGGGAACCTCTCTTCCCTGTGCATATAGCTCACTCAGTTGTCAGGGTCCTTAACTTTTATGTACAACTGGCTATGAGGAGGAGGGGGGAGGAGTAGGGAGGTCCTCTTCTGTTAGCCCAGTTATACACACTTAAATCTGAATGCTCCCAGTCCAACTCAATACATTTTCATCATGTCACTGGCGACCAAGAGCATTTAATTAAAAGTTATGAGTACATCCGGCAGTACACAATTAGACTTCCAGGAATGTAATGGGGCTCCTTCTTTTCCTCCTCCCCATGCATACATTCCAACTGCCCATAACAAGTGGCACAGGCGGGGGGGAGGGTATGTGGAAGGCAAAAGGGAGAAGTAGAACCTGTTCTGGCAGCAGCTCTGTTCCACAGGGCAACATGTACTGTTAGGTCCGTAGGATCTTAACACAGTTTTCAAGATGTAAGATACAAGGAGTGATAATGCCTGCCATTTTCCATAAACATGTTGTGCAGTATAAATATGGATCACATGCTTATGTTACTAGGTTTTACACAAGTCATTTAAGCTTTACTCTCCTTGTTTACTTTTTGTTTTATTGTCTTATTGTGGTTATAGGCTACCCTGTACCAAAACATTCTCAGATTAGACCACAAAGAAAAGTTTAAAAAACAGGTATTAATTGGAACAGTGTTATGCATTCCCCCATGCTTCATCCTTTGCCCTCTCTGTAGACACTTCTGTACGCTTTTCTAAGCTTAGAACTATATAACAAAATACAAAGAAGTGTGCACACCAACATATAAACTGCATTCTGATCTGATTTCCATGTTAGTCTAGAAAGTGTTGAAAGCCACCATGGTTCAGTTGCTTAAGTGTTGGACCAGCGCTCTGAGAGACCAAGGTTCAAATCTCTGCTCAACCATGGAAAACCACAGGGTGACCTTGGGCATGTCACACACTCTCAGCCTCAGAAGAACACAATGTAAACCTTTCTGAACAAATCTTGCCAAGAAAACCTGTGATAGGTTGGCCTTAGGGTTACCATAAGTTGGAAATGATTTGAGGACACACAACAACCAGTAAGTGTGAATTAGGGTTGCCTGAAATTAGCTTGCTCAAAAATCTCCAACATTTCTAATATAGCATTACTTGCAACGCTGCTCACAGATTACATTTTCCATCATCTTTTTTGTTGGATTAAGTGCTATGATTTAAAGAGGAAAGTGATAAGAAAAAAATCTGTTCTGAGGTGAGGCATGTCAACCTGCCTCAGTCTCGTTTTTTGACATTAACAAACATAATAATGTAATATGCACTGCAATCATTAGAGGCATTTGCTTTTAAAAGAAAGAGTTAAGGTTTCCAGATTTTCTTGCTTTTCTGCCTTGATTAGTGAACTATGTGGCACCTAAGGCTATACCAGCTCTCAAAGGCTCCACAAGGTGTAATCCTCTCACTCAAGCTCAGTTAGAGAATAACTAAACTTTAGTTATGAGAAATATATATATATGAGAAATATACTGTGTAGGATTAAAAGGCAGATTTGTCAGTATGTTAAGCTAAAAATTAGTAAATACATACAAACGAGATTTTGATAAATCGTTATTTTGTTTTGGCATTATTATTGCACGAGATTCAAAAATTGCTTTGGAGTAGGCTCCCTTCCTGTGGCTAATTTCTGACTAAAGAGAGAAAAGACATAGAAAGGAGCATGCTCCAAGTCAATTTTGGAATCTCCAAGGAGAGCAAGAACAGATGGCAAGTAATCATATTTTTAGTCTTTTCAGTCACTCTTGAGTCACTCTTCTCAGTAAGCTGAGAAGCAGCAATTTGCCCAGGAAGATTCACAGCCAAAGCAAGGAAGCTGAACTCACCAACCCAAACACTAGCTCCACCTTAGTGATTTTTGAGTTCCAGGATTAATATGAATTAATTCTTTAACCATTCTCTTGTCTAAACTGATCTCAATGAGTCAATAGAGGAAACAACTCAAGCATAATACACATGTGAAAATGCTGGTATGGTGGTTTGAGCATTGGATTACAACCCTGGAGACCAAGGTTTGATTCGTTGCTCAGCTGTGGAAACCAACCGGGTGACCTTGGACACATCACACACTCTCAGCCCCAGAAAACTCTGTGACCAGTTCGTCTTAGGGTCACCGTAAGTTGGACATGGTTTGAATGCACATAACAATAATAGTGACATTAATCTTTTGTATCAAGAACAAAGTCTTGTAGCACTATAAAGACTAAGAGCAGAAATATGTTTGCACATAATACTCACATAATGGTCTATTATGCTAGTGTAGTGTACTTTCTCCCTATTTGCACAAGGAGGAAAAGATAGTGTGGCCTCAGGAAGTCGCTACTGGGTCTGAATAGCCTGTTCCCAAATGCCCAGCTTCCAGAAGAAGAGGATCAACAAAGCTAAAGACAGCTTTGGAGAGGTGCCTTAGTAAAATTGCCTGTTCCATGGCACAAGCAGTATTTTAAACCCCTTCTCCCAAAGAGCCTTTAGCTCCAACGAAGCCTCCCTGCAACCTAGGCATTTGGAAATGGACTGCTGCTATCTTTTTGCCTGTCAGCACAGTTACACTGGCTAAGAAACCTAAAGGACCTTGGCCTCTCAGATAAACGTATGATGAAATGGGATCTTGTTCGCAAAACACTATACCATAGGAGCATCTGCCACAAAATCCACTTGTTTCTATATGTTATGTGTCTATTTGCACTCTGAAGCATTTAAATACAAAAACTGATTTGGAATGCTGTCTAAGGACAGAGAGTTGTTGCTAGAGAGGAGAAGAGGAGGTTATGAGAGATTTGGAGCAGGGAAATGGAGGAAATTGAGATTTGACGCAAGGAAATGTTATATGCCACCATAACACAGTTTCTCTACTTTCAGTTTTCAACTCCACCATCCAAACAACTTTTCCTTGAACCAAAGTTAACATGGTATACTTCGACCTTTAAAGCTTTTGCTGAAAGTCAAGACAAAAGAATCTTAAATAACTGTACAGTCATATACAGTTGTCTGAAACATACAGCTTAGCTTTCACATCAATAAATCGCATTAACCATTTATATTTATTAAATTCTGAGCTAACAAACTGTGATTCTATTTTAAATACAAATAATAAAAATATTATCTTATGTAGCTCTTATACAAGATAAATTCCCTGATTCCTTCTTCGTGCTACAACCCCAAGTGTACCAAAAGCTCTTTTTTGGGATAAGAACAAAGGACTCACTGGAACCACCTGCGATAACTCTGGGGAAACTGGGCAGAGGTTATATTCTTCAATGATAAGTCAACACAAATGCTGAGTTAAGATTACTTACCTAAGAGTGCCATTCTCTCCTTTGTCCAAGCTGGTAAACCGACTGTACAGCCGAGTAATCTGGCTGTGAGAAACTGAAGAAAAGAAATACAGTTTAAATTGAGAAGCAACAATTAAGCCTCTCTACAGGAACCATAGACCATTTCTGTACTGCACTGTTATAGTGCTGTTATTCCACTTTCCAGCATCCTGTGGAATCCTGCAGTTTGCAGTTTAGAGTGAGCATTTAGAATTCTCAGTCAGAGAGCTCTTTGGCTTCAGGAAACTGCAAACCCCAGAGTTCCACAGGATGTTGAAAGTAGAATAATAGCACTGTAACAGCGTAGAGTGCAAATGGTCAAAGTTAAGGGTCATCTGATTACAATCAGGAGTCAGAGCCCTGAGTATGCAAAACCCTTACATAACTTATATCTTAATCGAAGTAGCATAACAACATCACTCCCCTACAAGCGAAACTTTCCATTATCCACACACATGGTTAGGCTTGTGATCTCCCTGTTGAGGCATATAATTAGACTATGTTTATTTTCCAGTTTTGAAATCATGGATTAACCAGTGCTCAAGTTTTTACATTATTATTTCATAAGCATACTAACTTTCATAATCCAAGCTAGAATTTGCCCTACTTCTTTTTCTTGGACAATATCAAGAGCATGTCCCTCCTTATTTGGGCACCAGCAAGATGTTTAACAAATGGGCAAACTGCAGTTCTTTCTTGCAGGCAGCTTGCATAAGACAGCTGTCTACAATTGTAAGCTACAGGTTTGAGCAATTCTCTATCTGAATTTGTCTCTGTCACCAGGAAATGAGGGAACACTCTTTGTGATGTTTTGACATTAATTATATGGAACACTCTGGGGAAAATATTTTTTTCACAGTATTCATTTCCAATGGAAAAGGAAAAGTTTTCCCAGTTATAACAAAATTAAAGAGAGACAAGGCTACAGGGAACAAAAACTTGTTCTTCATACACATTATAGAAATTTCTGCTGAAACAATCCAACCTAGAGTTGTGTTTAAATTGAGCTTTTTAATTACCACATTGAGGTTATCAACTTAATAATATGGAGTTTGTGGTCATTCAATAGTTTTTGACAGCTTAGATTTTTCTAAAAAATTAATAAAAAATTCACTTGGTTTAGAAGTGGCATAAATAAATTTTTAAAAACTCTTTTTGAACAATTAATTGATTTTATCATTATAGTAAATTTTACCACAAATCCTATTTCTAATTGAAATAATATTAATTTTTGTCTAATATGATTTGGTAGTAATTTGATTTTTTATTTCTGAATTCTTATATTTCTGATTCACATATTGCAGATCGGAGGCAATTTTATTCACATTTAAAACCTATAATTCTGCACCTTTGTGTAGAATTGTGTTTTGGTGATAACTCATGTAAAATATCTGGTCTGTCAAATCTCTTATGATGTTGAAGGGGTTAAATTGTAGAAACTGCTTGCTTAAGTAGAAAAATAGAGAAAAATAAGTCAGGCAGGTGCATCTCTTATCTTATCAAAGGCTTAGGTATGCGGCTTAGCAATGCACGGAATATAGGGAGTTTGAGAGTCGATGCGACCCAGGGAGAATACTCCCTGGTACAGAGATACTTCATTTTTGAAACTGTAATACATCATTTCGAAACTTAAACCCTTTGTAACCTGTACCCTTTTCATACATGGTAATTATTTCCTGTACCTGTTTTTTTAAAACGTATAAATGTATGCTGAAACCTAAAACGGGGCTCTCAGTCTTTTGGAAGTTGATTCCACTGAGATCCCTACGCAGTAAAATAAACCTTGATTTCTGATCTGCTGGTCTCAATTCTCTGGCTTGCCACAACAATGTGCTTCTAAACTTCTACTATTTAAAAAAGACTGTTCTCCAACAGCCTGTGATTTGCACTTCATTGTGCATGCTTAATATCCCCAACTCATACAGCTGCTTTAAAATAACTCAATAATGCATTAACAGTAATATCTAGCATTATATTTTGTTTTTCTAGAAGTCAATAATAATGTTTTTTCCCCTTACATCTCAGTTATTTGTGTCAAGGAAAGGAAGAAGGCACGAAGAAAATGGCCCCAGTGCCTTACATCTGAGTTGTAAAATCATAGTTTTCACGCTGTCCCTTTGGATTATTTTCAATTATGTATTACATTTTAAATTATTTTAAACTAAGCTGGCTCACTGCACTGGCTTTATTGACCTTTTTTTTTTTTTTAAGTACAAGTGGTTTAATTGTTCCTTTATTTAATTACCCTGTGGTGGAATTCAGGAGATTAGACAGAGGCAACCATCTTTTAACAAACGTTACAGCACTCTTTTCTAAAACGTAGTTTTTTAAGACGCAGTAACCAGAACTGTACATAGTATTCCAAGTGTGGTCATAGCACATACTTATAAAAAGACCTTATGATATTGTCCGTTTTATATTTGCTTTTTTTCTAATGATCCCCCAAATCATGGAACTTAACCTTCTTATGGCAGCAGCATACTTGAAATACAAGTTCACCTGGCTATTCATCACAATATCAAGACCCCTTTCCTCACCAGTCACCACTAAAGATCCCATCTTCTTGTACTGTAAACTAGGATGTGTTGTGTACTGCACACTCTTTAGAATTACTCACTTCTGCTAAATCACATTTGCCATTTTAATGCTTGTTCTCATAGTTTAAAAAAAGGCTTTCAGAACTTTTTCTGCCCTTCTGTTTTAGCCATCCTAAATCATACAGTAAATGCAACAATGAAGATTTGATATAAGTTTATGCTGCTGCTTTTTTTTTTTTAAAGGTCATTTTAACGTATTTTGAGCACACTAGACTTCTTTCTGTTTTCAGCCAAGGCACATGGCAGAGTTGCTATCCAGAAACTATCTTGCCTTCTTTCTGGAAAAGCAGACAGACATATCTGCTGAGATATGACAACAAATTCCTCACTCCCTATTTCACCTGTGACCATTGCAGTCTTTATCTTTACTGGTGTTCTAGTCTTCAGGCTTTCCTTTAGGGCAGCGGTGGGAATCATCTAACCTGCAATTCACATCTGGCCTTCAAGGTTGTTTTTGCATACCCATTTTTTTTCTCAAACCATTCCAAAGCCCCTCACGCTTCTATTGCCTCCAAAGTGCTCCTGTCAGAGAATTCACAAAACCAGAAGTAGACTTTTTTCTTTTTCTTTCTTTCTGTCTGTCTCTTTTTGGGGAAGGGGAGGCTGATGTAGCTTGCAGGAGATTCTTGTGGTGAAAATTGGACCTGGACCTTCAGAGCTTGACCACCATTTTATGGGATTCTTCTAACCATAAAATATTGCTGTGCTCCAGTTCTGTTCCATGTCCACAGTAGTTGTATTAAACTGTAGCAAATTTTTACAAAGAAAATTTAAATGGGAATGAACAGCTAGTAAGATATTATTTTAGCTTCCCTAATACACAGCAAAGAGATTTAACTAAGATGCTTTTAAATTAACCAAACATTTTATTTAAAAACTGTAGTGCCATGAATATAAATGAGGCTTTATTGAGTACAGGAGCACAGTTACCTGCCCCAGTGAACTTACAAACTAAAGCTCAGCACAGGACACAAAGAGGAAGGAGTATGGACTGAGGCAAGGCTTTTGGCTGTAGATTTATTTGAGGTAGGTTACTGCATTACCCAGCCCAAGCCTTCCTGGAAATGATGTGTTTTGAGTATGGATCTAAAATAACTAAATCGCATATTTCAAAAAAGTATTACAGAGAACCATACTTTTGAACAAAAAGTCACAAAGTATCAAGCTGAAAAAAAATACTAGCTTCTTAAAAGGGTAGCAAAAAATTTCTTTCACCAATATCGTTTAAGCCCTCATTTGTCAGCCTGCTGTGCCTGTTGTGGAGAAGGGTGCCTGTGTTCCCAAACACCTAGCAAGAACAAAGTTGTTTTTTTCTTAAACCATATTCTCATTTTGTTCACAGAGGAACATGATAAGGATTCTTATCAGAAGCTTAATTGTTGACAAATGTTATCTGGACAACATAATGGCTGTTCCTCCAGTAGGAACATGCAACTTACATGTCAAAGTTCAAGTACAGCGGCTTTTTTTCCATATAGGAAAACTATTTTGACCGCAAACTGTAATTGTCCACATATGTCATACACACATTTGTACTTAATTTCAATTGATACACAAATTGATACATATGTAGCCACAATTATTACTTTTATTCTGAATCTTATACAGTTGCATATTAACTTTTCTGCATTAAGTAGACTAGTTCAATAACTTAGGATACAACAAAAAGCAAAACAAATTGCACTAAATACCTGCCATCTCATGATTCCCAGAATATAACTGGATTGAAAAAAAAAACATTCTTGTACCATCCCGTTCCCTATGTGTTATGCAGCTCTTATTATAACTACCACCTGACCCCTGTTTTATAAATAAGGCTAGAGACAACAGTGGTGTTTTCGATATTAGATGAACTATGCACTTCAATAAAATAAACAAACCATTATTGAATTGTAATTGTAATCCCATGTTTATAAAAACAAAGTTTTGTCTTGGTCTCTACAGGTACATTATAATGCTTCTCTGATAGTATTAGGCAGACATCTCACATACAGCTGTAAACATAATATAAACATCAGCATGGTGAACAATATGACAGAAGTACTTTATTTTTAAAATGAAGGATTGTGTCACTGCTAGCTGGAATGCACATGGTTCTCTTCCAGAATGTTACCATCATTTTTTCTTAAATGGTTCATTCTGCTATAACTGCAGTCATATATCCTAATCGATACTGATCTCTTCCATTTTAGATAGTATTGTGCCAATTTAACAATTCCCACTTCCTAACCTATATCTTAAATGTTCACAGGATTATTAATTTACTGAAAAGAATGGTTTTATAATCTTGTAATTAATACTCTTCAGGAATGGTTTTCTACTTCTGGTCAGAAAACAAATTATTTTAGTTCATTTTAAAAGCCTTCACATTTTGGACTAAAACTCTGGTGTGGGAATAGGATTAGATTTACATTAGATTACAACTATTACTGTATACACCTTGAATTTTCCATGAATTTGCTTTGTTTTCTTTTAAATGCTGTCTATGTTGGCAGCCATCATGAAAGGAGACAAATGCCACTAGGTAAAGAAGCACTTCTTTTATCTGTTCTGAACCTCCCATTATTTGGCTTCTAAGGATGGCTCAGAGGATCCTGTTGTGAAAGGGAAAAAAACTTCTCTGGTCACTTCCTTTTTATCATGCGAAATTGCACACATATCTATTAAGTTTTCCTTTATTTGCCTTTTTTGTAAACTAAACAAGTCCAAAAACTGTCATAGCTCCTTATAGGACGGTTGTTTCACCTCCATTTTCTTTACATTTTCTCCAGCCCTTCGATATTCTTTTTGCAGTTCAGTGATCAAACTGTTCACAGTATTCTACAGCAAAAGAGGAAGCTGTGTTACACTTTATCAGGGCAGGCTGCCAGATCTCCAGGATTTTAGGCAGGATTCTTTTCCCACCATAGATGGGAATGCAAAGGACTGAACCTTGGACTGTCTGGAAACAAAGCATATGTTTTACCATTGTGCTATGGATGTGCTCTGAATATGTAGAGAGATATATTAGCAGCCTTCATCCCTTTCCTAGTGATCTCTAACATGGAATTTGCTTTTTGTATAGCAGCCATACATTTGGTCAATGACTTCACTAAGTTTCCATCATATCTTCAATATCTCTTTTCTGATCAGTCATCACCAGCCAAGACCTCTTAGTATGTAAATGAAGTTAGGATTTGTTGGTCCAATGGGCATCACTTAAACATCTTTACAGCAAACTGCATTTGCTACTTTGTTGCCAGTTTTTCATAATTCTTTTGCTTTAATTAACTTTATAATCTTTGTCATCCAGAAACTTGGTCATCTCTTTGCTTATCTTCCACCTTCAGATCAGGGACCAGAAAGCAATGGTATGAGTATAGATGTGTGGATGAACCTGCGTCTCCTTCTGTTGTGATGAGTATCCATTTATCCCCACACTTCTGGTTTTTTAACCTGTTTTATTGTTGTTTTTAACTGCTGTCAAGTTGAGTTTGACTTATGGCAACCCCACGAAAGACTTCCAAGTCACCGAAACATCAATAGTCCTGCTCAGATCTTGCAGACTCAAAGCCATGCCTTCCTTGACTGAGTCCACCGATCTGTAATACCAGTCTTCCTCTTTTCCCACTGCCTTCTACCTTACTAAGCATTATTGACTTTTCTAGTAAGTTGTGTCTTCTCATGATATGGCCAACCTATGGCAGTCTCAATTTAGGTCTTCTTGGCTTCCAGGAAGAATTTAGGGTTGATTTGGTCTAGGACCTTTTTTTTTTCTTTTCTTTTTAGCACTCCATGGTATCTGTAGAACTCTTCTCCAGCACCAAGTTTCAGATTAGTTGATTTTCTTCATATCAGCTTTCTTCACTGTCCACTGTGCTTTTGCATTCCTCCCACACAATGTCCTTGGCTTCAGTCCAGAGTTATCCTGGTACCAGGTCACTTAGGATAAATAATGCAAATCTATTTTCACCTTATTTTGAAATTCTACAGGGGTGTTCTTCAGATTATATTTTGGCACAATGGTTGGTTGGGTCTTCTTCAGCTCTACTCTAATTTTTGATATCAGCAATTCATAGTTCATGTCACAATCTGTTCCTGGTCTTGTTATTGCATTTTCTAATTATGTAGTCTATTTGATTTCTATATGGAGCATCAGGTGATGTTTGTGTATACAGTCACTTCTTCAGTGCTTGAAGAATGCACTTGCAATGAACAAACTGTTGTCCTCCCAAAATTTGGTCAGCTGCTCTCCTGCTTCATTTCTTGATCCTAGTCTAAACAGCCCTTCAGTCTTCGATTATGCTCTGTTTTTACATTCCAATTATCTATGATTCACAAGAAGTCCCTTTTTAGTGTCTGGTCAATTTTCTTCTACAGTCCTGCATAGAATCTTTCCTTTCTTCTTCTTCTGCCTCTGTAGTTGGAGCATAAACTTAAACTATAGCTATCTGGATGTGTCATCCCTGAAATCTTACTGGCATTATTCAGTCAGACTTTACATTATATCCTTTGACTGCTTTTGCTACATCTTTCCCAACTATTAATGCCACCTTATCTCTTCTTAGATTTTCATTTCTTGAGTAAAACACTGAGTAATCATCAGACTCAGAATGTCCCACTCCTGTCCATTTTAGCCCAAGTACTGCAATGTTTATACGTCTCACTTCTTGTTTTTATTATGTCTTGTTTTATGATGTCTAATTCCCCTGATTCATGCTTCTCACATCTCATGATCCTAATAATATGTATTGTGCAGCTTCAGACTTCCCTTTCAACTCTGAGTATTTCAACAGCTGAATCTCCTCTTGGACTGAGTCCAGTTGTGTCATTAGCCACAGTACTACTTGTACTAGTCCTCAGTAGCTTGTTAAGTGCATTCCAACCTGGGAGTCTCCTCTTCTGGCACTATCTTTTGTTTCATTTTGGATTGTCTCGTCATAGGGCTTTCATGGCAAAAGACATTCAAAAGGGGTTTACTGTAACTCCTTCTGCACTGTACTAGCAAATTATGGTGCCACTGTCGTTGCCTCTGAGAGACTGTCCACCAGCGTCACTTTCCCTACCAGTGCTGCCCAGTAGCTGTTTGGCACATTTGCTCAGGCTTCTTAGCAAAAGCCTATCTTACACAAGAGACCCTACCAGCAGCACTGCTACTGTCAGCATAGCCTCTTACCTTACAGGAGAACACAATCCCACCACCACAGAAGGGTAGTTTACCAGTTTAAAAAACAACCCTTTCTCTTAACCCATTACAGTTTATTTTACCCCAGATTTGCTGGAGAGGAGTTTTGTTAAAAGCCTTTTTGAAAGACCGAGTACACAAAGACTACTATCAGTCAACCTCCTATCTGCACTGATATACTATCCCTATGGTAACTACAGTAGTTGCTTATACACGCAAAGTAATTCCAGGAAACCATTAAGTATATTTTTAGCTTCTTTCACTGCAGTTAAGCAACTGGCAAAAGTTGAAAGCAATCATGCAAGAATCCTTTAGTTCAGAGACTATCACCTCCTTCACAAAGAACTACAAGTTGTTAATTTAAAAAAAGGTCTGCCTTGTCTGAATGCTGACACTTCTAAAGTTTCCTATTGTTTCAGGTAAAACAGCCCCATAATACAAAAAAGAACCTCTGTATGCATAGATGAGCTATCATCACCGATGGTTAGATGTTACCTCCAAGAAGGATAACATGCCAGGTAATGCAAACAGAACGGTGCTACTGTACCCACATTCAGTCCATGGGCTTCCATAAGCATCCAATCGGTCACTCTGGGAACAGTGATCTAAGCTCTTCCAATTGTTCTTAAATCAAAACAATAACTGGACTTTGAAAATACAACTAGGACAGGACAAAAATCACTAGACTTTTGTAGTCAGCCTCCAATAATCCAACATCATATTTGGCTGCTACTGCAGGCACTGTTTGGCTATTTAATTGTTCATATAAAGGCTTCAATTCAGCCATTGAGCCATCATGCAGTCTTAGGCAAACAGGTCTCCATATGTATACAAAAATTACAACCATCTTATTAGGTTGTTCCACCTCATAACAAGATGAAAGCTGCAACATATTGTACCCTCAAAAGGCAATAAATAAACAAAGCAACACTACAAAGTTTATCCACAACTATGTGCGGAGGCAGCACAAACATACACTGCTTTGTTAACTTATACATCAAACATTTCAAGGTATGTCAAAGAGGCATTGGCCTAAATCTTGTTGTTAGTACTGACTAGAACGAATGGGATTTACCTACATGTTGGCTTGCCATTCATCAGTTGACTGAAAGGGCATACTCTATGTGGGACTTTGCAGCAGAATACCAGGCATTATATTAGTTAATTTATAAACAACGTACCATCTATTTGCTTAACACTTCTTAGACTACCAAGAAAACAGGGCCCTATCTGAAGATATTTGCAACTTATAGATGTACAAGGCAGGAACTAAGGGAGGGGAAGGAGAAGCAAACATAGAAAGAACATATAATTATTTCATTGACACACATTTTTCTGTGAGTAAGCATCAGATTTTGCAGATTCATCTCTTTAAGCAGACCTGCATAGGACTGTATTATCAGGCTTTGTGATTATATGGTATACGACTCAGTGGAAATTTTAAAGGCTTGATGAAAAAGTAGGGCTTGATGAAACATGAAGTCAACATGTTAATTTCTAGATGTGACAAGCAATGCTTTTGATATCATTTAGAAATACAGGAGACAGAAAGGCTTAAACAGAGGCACTGCCTGCTCTGAATAACTACATATGAGTCAAGCGTAGTATTATTAACTAAGGGAAAACGTATCTGAAGTTCTTGTCCCTTTTTATTTCATTGCCACAGGCAGCAACCAGAGGAGAGGACATGTTATTGATTTATTAACACTTGCAATTATTTATCATAAGCAACATAAAAATTAAATAAACACAGGTTAGAATCGCATTAAAATGCTTACTAACCCTCCCAGGTCCCGCATCTTCACCTCCAAATGGCACATACTGATAGCTCTTACAATTCTGACAATTCATCAAAGAAACTTTACCTCTGTCATACATCATTAACCTGTCTCAGTATGCTCTTCCAAAGCAGTATATGTAAAAATGGGTAACAGAACCAAAAAGACACTCCCTACACTTAGGGGAAAAAAAAATCCCCCTGAGATCAGTTCACAGCCAGGAATATTCCACACCAGAAGACGCTGAGGTCAGTAACTGGACTGCTGACTCTACACCAACGTGCTTCTAACAGAAGGGCAAAGGATCTGGCAGCAAGGCACCTGAAGGAGAAAAGGTGCCTCTGGATGCGGGGCGGGGACGCGCCTTTGGGCTGCGTCGGGGAACATGACCTCTGGCGTCACGTGGCCGAAGAGGGTGGCCAGATGCAACAGGATAGGCGGCTCCTCTGCCTTCAGGAGATGCGTGGAAGGGGGACATTCGGCACGGGCCAAACGGCCCGCCAGGTCCCGTAACAGGACAGTCGGCATCGACTGAAGTCCCTTCCTGCCCGTACTTATAAGAAGCTTCGGGTCCCTCTACGCAGAAGCCGGCGGGCACTTCGGGCTGCCAACACCAACCCCTTAACCAAAGACGCCCCAGCGCCCCGTGCAGAGGCTTCAAACTCGGCTTCTGGGAACGACGGGCTCAAACCCCGCTCCCTCCCGCCCGAACCCAAACAACTTTCTCGGGGAATGGGGAAAACCTCGCCCTGTTCGCGTCAGGACCGTCAAAGAAGGTACCGGGGAGCAGGCCGGTCGTTCGGCTCGCCCGACAATAACGACTGTTTCCGCGCCGGTACTCACAGCCTGTCTCCTTCTTGATCTCCTCAATCTCCTCGTCCCTCAGCAGCGTCGACGCCCGGGAGCCCATTGCGGCCGCCTCACGACGAACGAGCTTCCGAAGGCTACTCCAACGAGTCTTCCCCTGGCCTAGAGCCGGTGGCGAGCAGGCGACCTCGGCCAACAAGCTGAGCGCGCGCTGCGTCGGTCGCGGAGATTACAACTGACAGAGGGCGCGCCGCTCCCTTTTATCGCCTCAGCCACCTCCCACTTGACGTCCGGCTGCCCCGGAGCGCTCCGCCTACCTACTTCACGCCTGCGCGAAGCAACGCTTTACTGCGCGGCGTACGTTTTTCAGCCTGGTTTGGGCGTTACGGCGCGGAGTTGCTGGGCGTCGTCGGGAAAGCTGTATATCGTTGCGTACAACTAATATTTACTTTCTGTATGACGAAATAGGCTTTGTGCTTTTGAGAAATATGCCCCCCCCTTTTTTTTGATTCGCCTCAAAGGTGGTGAAACGGTCTTTGTCCCTCTCGTTATAACCGAGCGTATAGAATTGTGGAGATTGTAGTCCTAGTGGTCGTTCAGGTTTCAAAGCACATTTTAAAGTTTTTTTTCCATGCGCTCTAACCGCAAAGGTGTTTGTTGTAGTTTAAAGGCATTGATAGTCAACCTTTGTTTTTCCCTCTTCAAAGTCGTAGGCTTCTGACCTAAGTGGCAAGCTTCTCAAATCAAAATTATTCGGAATACAGGAATTGCCTGCCATAACCATAGTTTGAGAAAGCATGGCTTTTTCCTTTCCTCTCCCGTCAGGCATATGACTGGCCCGTCAGGTATATTGCTGTCCCAATGGTTCGCCTCTGTAGCGTTTGTAAGTGCTTATGCTAGGGAGTAATTCCTTACAAACTAACTAAGGTTGTCTTGTGAGTAAACATGCTTAGGGTAGTAACAGTTGTGCTGACTGTACTGTGCAATCTCACATAATTATTCTTGTAGATCTGGATTCCTCTGAAAATCTTCGATTTTACGATTCTGTACCACCTTCATTTCGACCTAGCCTTTTTGATTTTTGGACAGGAATAAAGTAGATTTATTTCTTGTAGTGAAGCAGTTAGTACTTTGATAAGCTAGCCCAACCCAACTAACTGTGCTAAAGTTGAAGAATTCTTTCTGTTTAGGCAGCAGGAGAAATAAGCTTCCTGGGACTGAGAGTTGTTTGCAGACCTCTGGCACAGTGGCAGTAGTGTTTATCTTAAATCCATTTTTAAAATGAAATTCTTTGTTGCTTACGATTGTACCTGTTTTAGGTTCATGTATTTTAGGGGTATGATAAATACAGTTGAGCTAAATATACTTTGAAAAGGATGTACAGTAGTTTAAATGAATAACCTTTTAAGCAGATGGTGAAGCAGTTTGATTGTGTGAACCACCAGTAATTTTTCCAGTTTCCCTGAGCTCTACTGCCTTTCCCCGGTTTGATAGTAAACTGCACTTGCTGGTAATCAGAACAAAAATCTTGTTTGGTCATTCTTCCACAGACATTTGCCAGATCCCAAATTAAAAAATGGGGGAAAATGAGAGATTTATTGTGCTCAGTAGCTCCTTGTTCTGAAAGATTATGTGTAATTATGCATACAACTGAATGTAATGGAACTGCAAACCTTTAAAGAGAGACATTCCTAAAAGTCATACTTTTTTGCATGAATGCCTAGAGGTAAGGTGACTGGTAACACTAGTCTGTTCAGGTTGTTCTGCAATTACCTTTAAGATTGCAGAAACTACACAAGGCCATTAATTATCTATGCACAAGAATGTAGTGATAGTGGTAGAAATGGTTTTCATGGGAAGGGAGTCTTATGTGATATCTTGTTTCATGTAAACATTTGGTTCTGTTAAGTGAGGAGACTTGATAAATCTGACTTCCCACACTGCAGTAAGAATGTAGATGTCTTCTTTCTTTCTATTTTAACAGTAGACTTTCGGTTGTGTTTAGCAACATGTTTTAAATATTTTTCTCTTTAAAGATTTTATTAGCATCTTCATCTGGCAAGGAAGAAAACTTAGGTTTTACTGTCTGACATCAAATTATAGCATTCATGCTTAGCCAGTGAGAGGTGGATTATATGTAACTGCGTTTGCAGGTTGTCATATGCCTGGAGTTTTTAATGTAGGTGTGAGAAACCATTTATTACAAAAGGCCATTGATGTATGGAGGAAAATTTGGAAACCAAAGCTGTTGGTAGGCAGGGCTTGAACCAAAAATAGGTGGGGTAAACCTGTTTCAGGGCTGGGGAGCAGGCTCAGCGCTCCTTGCAGAGGCTGAAAGAGAATGATTTTTTTCACCAGTTTTTACATGATATGCACTATGGGCTTTAGCTTTGAAAAATAAACCTGAGTCGTGGCATAAAGTCTTGAGGATTGTGTTATCATTCCATATCATATCAGTAGGTCTTAACCTAGGGGGATGTTTAATTTCATGGCTAGTAGGAAGACTTCTTCAGAGTGAACATGCTCAATCTCAGTTCATAATATATTGTATTGATTACATCACTAATATAAGCACTGAGGTCGCCAGATTGTCTCACAGGGAGACCTTTACTTTTCGTGTGTGTGTGGGGGGGGGTAAACAAGGTGCTTCTCTTACTATTTCGGTGCCTTGTGTTGAGGACAGGAATATTCATAGAGTTCATTCTGAACAGCACAATCCCCAAGCCCCTCCTAGCTAATAGCACTGTTGCCCCTGGGGAAGAAGGAAAAGAGGCATTATATAGACTTGGGCCTTCAGGGATGAATGCAGACACCACTGCTAGGCAAGAAAGGGGATTCCAGTTTGTAAATCTTTTCAACTGTAGAACAGCAGTTTGTCAACAGCCCAGGGTCTACTGTCTTCATGCTGACCTGTGAGCGGTAACTACAGCTTCAGCAGAGCTTCCCTGCTTTGTGCCAGTCAGTCTCTGTTGCAGAGCTGCCTGCATTGTGTGATTCTGTCTGTATTGCATAGAAGAAAAATGGAAGGAGCTAGTGCTGACCTGTGTAACTCAAGCCCATTTTAGTTGCTTACTTTACTGCAGGGCAGTAGATAGCAGCACTTCAGATGAAATTGTCTGAAGTTGTATTAGTCACTGTCAAGGCTGGCTTCCTCAGTGTACTATGGGAAAAATGCATTTTTAGAAATCTGACCTTAAACTGGATGAAATTTGACCCATGGTCTGGGAATTCACCACCTTACCTTGAGAAAGAGAATAGATAAAAGGTAGAAATTAATTTACAAACCATTCAAGTTGTTTGTGATTTCCACTGCATACTTTTGTATAAGATATCTTTATTAATAATTTCTAAAAATACTAATATTCTATAGATACAAAAGAGAAAAGGATGATATAATATAAAGAAAACAGACATGTGAATTAAAAATTTAAAAGGTAGATAAAGGGAGAAAGAAAGAAAAAGAATAGGATCAACTTCCATTCTTTGTTTGAACAGATTATATCAAGTTGATTAAAGCCTCTCGGATATAATATCTAACATTTCTTTTCTTCCTCTCCCCTAAAAAGAAAAAAAATAAGACAAAGGAACTTTTTCCTATCAAAGGTTAACATATCTAGCACAGTATCTCAATATTGCTTTCTATTACATTTCATTACGTATTACTTTTGTATGATAAATGAAAGAAAGAAGGTAGCTGGAAAGGTTCTGTTCCATTTTAATCAGAATCACTTTTATAACTTGGTTTGTCTAAGAGTTTTATTTTAAAAAGCAGGTTGCTGGTATGGGGCTGTTAGATCCTCAGACCTAAACAGCTGAGCATGGCAAGAGCAAAAGATGTCACTCCCTTGGTTCTTCCCACTCAAAATGCATTTATTCAAAAGTAAATGCAAGTAATGGGAATTCCAGACCCTAATGTTGATCCTCTGCTTCCTCTTTTAATCTGGGGGAGTTTTTCCAGCTAGAGATTTCTCTGGTTAGTGCTTTGCTATGAAAGCTCTCCTCAGTGCAGAGCTGCAGCCAGGACCTTCTACCCATTAGCCTGCCAGAAGTCAAAATCCCCATTGCATACTCATAAAAGCAGTATCTCACAGCAATTTCTGCTGTATAAAGACTCTGCCTGAACCTGTTGCTACTCACAAATAGTTGGATTTTACAACTTGGCTAATTTAGACCTTCACTGTATCAGCTTCATTAAACAAGATATAGGAAAACCTTTGGAAATAGCCACAATGTTCAGTTCTTCCCTGGAAACAAATCACTAACTTTGTTGTTGTTATATGCCTTTGAGTTTGCTCTAACTAGTGGTGAAGCTATTTTAAAGTTTTCTTGCAAGATTTATTCAGAGTTTTATTCAGATTTATTGCTGTTGTCTTCTTTTTGAGTCAATACAGAGTGATGCCCAAGTCACTCAGGGAGTTTCCATGGCTAAGTGGGGGATTTGAACTGTGGCCACCCAGGCCATTTCTGCACTAGCCTGTTATAGCGCTATGATTCCACTTTCAACATCCTATGGAATCCTGGTGTTTGCCGTTTAAAGAGGGGCCAGCCAGCCCCTCCCTAAACTGCAAACCCCAGGATTCCATAGGATGTTGAAATTGGAATCATAGTGCTATAACAGGCTAGTGCGGAAATGGCCCCAGACAGTCAAACCAGAACACCACACTGCTTCTTACTACTATTTTACATTTTGTCCAAACTGGGAAACTATAATTATTCAGTAGGACCAATGTTTGAGGGGGAGGGTATTCTACTTTAAATTTTTGTATGTTTCTTAATGATTTTATGTTGCTCAATGTATGGTTTTAAAAAATAGTGATATTTTAATTGTGTTAATGTTATTACCATGTTTTAGCCAAATTTGTTTGTGAACCACCTTGGGTCCCTCACTGAGAGAAAGGTGGCATAAAATTTGCAATGCATAAATAAATAATTAAAATCATTATCAGCATTGGAACAAGCCAGGTTCTTGAACTTTGGATTTAAGTTGGTTTAGTATACTGGCTTTCATCTGAAGCTACTAGTTTTTTTCCCAGTTTTTTGACTGTAGCATTTCTCTAGGATAGTGTGTATGCGCTGCAAGTTCTAGAGGTGATTTAACAGAAGATGTCTTGGTTTAGTTTCTCATTTAGGTTGAAGACTAGGTCCTTTGAAGAATAAAACTCATAATGGATCGAAGCAGTGATTACCACTTTCTTCATGGCATTCTTGGGAGAACTGTGAAACTCACACTGAAATGTGGCTCATTCCAGGGGGTATTGCAACATTTGGATTCCAGCCAAAGTATCTTTCTAAATAAAGGTTCTGCTCTTGTTTTGATTTAAATCATTTTTTAAAAAGCTATTACTGCAAAAATAGTGGGCATTTTTCAATCCTCTGCATAAGAAATTACCAGCTTTTCCATTTTGTAAGCAGTGGTTTGGAGTTGTATTTTTTTGTATTGGTTGTCCAGTGGCCCCATAATAAAGTATAAGTAAGTATTCTAAGTTGTTGCACTCAAAATCCAAAAAAGCTTCAGAAGAGGACAAAATAACTTCAAAGTTTGAATGCTGAGAACTTTCTTAAGACCTTATCCGGCCTACAGGCTACCACTTGGCCATCCTTTTTCAGAGTTTTCTAGATGGCTCTGCAATACAATGGTAGAAGGTTGAGGATGGTGTTCAGAACTGACTGTAGTAGTTAGCTTTACCATTTGAAAAATTAAAGGAAAGAATGGAACAGAATAAATTATACACATATTTACAGTTTGTGATGTTCCAGTATCACATGTAATAGTGGCCTGCATGCTTCTTGTCCATTCTTAGGCAATGTAGGCTTTGGGCTTACAAATTATTATTTGGTCTTCGATATTGTTTGTGTGAGAGAAGCTCAGAGAAAGGAGCAGGAATGCCCATAGTATTTTAGTAGTGGTAGTTCTTATACAGCTGTTTAAGATGTAGCCTAATCAGATACAAATGTACTTAGAAATTCCAGTGATTTGGATATATTACCGAATACATATACAGGGGATTGTAGGCTTACTTCATACACATCTGAATTCTGGTTTGCTCTGGGATTAGAAGGAAACAAATTGCCTGGCATTTCAGGTGTGTCTCCCTGGCAAATAGAGTAGTAGAGCAGCATTCCTCTCTTCTGCCTATAGCTGTGTATGTTGTCGTTTCCCATTTTTAATCAGTCTGTAATCCTGAATGACCAGGAAGGGATTTGTGTGAGGGGAAGCCTAGCCTCTCCGTTCCAGTTGTTGGAACTGCAGCACCAGGGTTTTGGGACTTGTAGTATAAAAGCAGGGAGCTCTAGGCTCTGGAAATCCTGTAAAGATAGCCAGGTTAGTCATATCTTTAAAGGAGGATATTGTTGTAAGGAATCACATGGATCTTCTAGTCCTTGCCTGTCTGTGTAGCAAAACAAACACAGAGATCTGTTACAAGAGACTTTATTGAAAACTCAGTGTTTAGTTCTCATAACCTTAACAGACTGAATATCGTTGTTGTGTCTTTATAGTATTTGGTTGTACCCATTCATGAAGAAAAAAACTTATCTAAAGTAACAACATTCCATTATTGAATAGTTATTATCAGCTGAGTATGGTTAGACATAGGTACCCCACTGCATCAAAAAATGCAGAAATTCTAGTATTTGGTTATATAAATGGACCTATATTTTTGTGAAATTTCAGGTCTTGAGATTAGTTAAGTAACCAAGAGTTGTTTATGTAATACTGAATGTATTTTGTCTAAGTAGGATGTAATATATTATTAAAATATCCCTAGCTGTCTTCATGCTGGGAATTCTTAACTTGTCTTAACTTGTCGACCTCACAGAGTATACTGGAGTGTATATTACTTGAGAATGTTCTGTTTATATGAAATGTGGAACTAGTCTTTATTCAAGATGTATGTTGAATGCACTCCAATAATATTGGCAAATAATGTACCCATATTTTATGCAGCAGGAGGAGAGGCTAATATAGTTTGTGCTGCCTAAGTTGCTCAATTGCTGGCATCTATTGATAAATTCCAAAGTAATAACCGGAGACCTTGATAGAGTAGAACTATCATGCCCAGTCATGTGTACAAAAGGCTCCTCCTGTTGTACTTTGAGTACCAGTTACAGCTTTACATTCTGATTATTTTTTTTAAAATAGACTTAATTTGCCTGGAAAAGAATAGTGCTAAAGAAATCAGTTCTTAAGAGAGCAGGATCTTGCTTGAAAGAGTGAGTGTGTTAGAGTCAAAGTACTTAATTTCTAGATCTATCCTGCCTTATTACTAAACATTCAAAGCAGCTAATAGTAGTAACCATCACCACTACCCCCTGAATATCAAACAAAGCTAATTAAAAAGCCCAAGAAGATTGAGTTTTGCAGAGGGCACACAACAAAACTGTTAGAACAGGATGGGCTTTTCCAAACACTTAGAAACTAGTAATAACAATGTTATGCAACTGGAGAAGAGAGGGAAATAAATAACCTGATGCACGTAATAAAACACCAACATGCCATATGTGTTGGTTATTCGCTTTGATGCCAATGTTATATACAACTTGCTTATTTTAATCAGTGAGAATATTCTACTTCGTATGTATCCAGGTGTGACATCCACATTAATGTGAGCAAGCAGTTTATACAGATACATAGAATGCATATGAACAAATCAGGCAAAGGAACAAATTGTTTCAGGAGAGCTCTACAATTACAAAATAATTTCCTCATTGTTCCATCTATGTTGTGTTAGGTGACAATGATATTTTATATCTTAGATTCTAATATTTAGGACCAAGGCCTAGCACTTCTCTTGTTGTATTTCAGTTAAGAACTTGAAAAATGGCAGACATGTATCAGGATTAAAGATGTTTTCTAGCCATGAAATTGTTAATGGTGAGTTTTTTTCCCTTTTACTTGGACATTCTGTATTGAGTTTTATGCGATCAGGATTTTCCTTTCTCCTTACTAATGAGTTTTTTTTTTACGTAGGAATGTCTACTTCCAGTTCTTCTATTCCCAACTGCAACTCACATTGTTTACCATGTTAGCCTTAACATTGGTTTTAAAATGTAGAAAAGCTATAGCTACCAAATCTACTTCTGAAATATCTTAAGTATACCTGTAAAACAGCTTTGAAAAAGCTAGAACATCATAAGTCTCTTCATTTTCAGGTAGAAATGAATTAAAACTATAAAGTAAGATTAATTTCAGCAGAATAAAAACATTTTTAATTTTTTTTATCATAGAAATCATGGAAATGTAGAGTTGGAAGAGACCACACGGGCCATCCAGTCCAACCCCCTGCCATGCAGGAGCATCCTCAAAGCACTCCCGACAGATGGCCATCCAGCCTCTGCTTAAAAACCTCCAAAGAAGGAGACTCCACCACACTCCGAGGCAGCATATTCCACTGCCGGACAGCCCTGACCATCAGGAAGTTCTTCCTGAGGTTCAGGTGGAATCTCCTTTCCTGCAGCTTGAATCCATTGCTCCTTGTTCTGGTCTCTGGAGCAGCAGAAAAAAAGCCCTCTCTTTCCTCTACATGGCATCCCCTCAAATATTTAAACATGGCTATCATGTCCCCTCTTAACCTTCTCTTCTGCAGACTGAACATCCCCAGCTCTCTAAGTCTATCCTCATAGGGCATGGCTTCCAGACCTCTCACCATTTTGGTTGCCCTCCTCTGGACCTGCTCCAGCCTGACCATGTCCTTCTTGAATTGGGGTGCCCAGAACTGGACACAGTATTCAAGATGAGATCTGACCAAAGCAGAGTAGAGTGGTACCAGTACCTCCCTGGATCTAGACACCATACTCCTATTGATGCAGCCAAGAATTGCACTGGCTTTCTTGGCTGCCGCATCACACTGCTGACTCATGTTCAGCTTGTGGTCTATTAAGACTCCTAGATCCCTTTCACACCTACTGCTATCCAGCGACGTGTCCCCCATCCTATATTTCTGAACTCCATTTTTTCTACCCAAGTGTAGGACCTTACACTTCTCTCTGTTGAATTTCATTTTGTTAGCTTTGGCCCAGCTCTCCAATCTATCCAGGTCATTTTGAATTTTGATGCTGTCCTCTGGCATATTAGCAACCCCTTCCAATTTGGTGTCATCTGCAAATTTGATGAGCATGCCCTCTATTCCTTCATCCAAGTCATTGATGAAGATATTGAACAGCACTGGGCCCAGGACAGAACCCTGTGGCACCCTGCTAGTCACTTCTCTCCAGGGTGAAAAGCAGCCATTCGTGATCACTCTTTGGGTTCGGTCGGTCAACCAATTACAAATCCAAGTAACAGTAGCCCTGTCCAGCCCGCATTTTACTAGCTTCTTTGCAAGAATGTCGTGGGAAACTTTGTCAAAGGCCTTACTGAAATCGAGATGTGCTACATCCACAGCATTCCCTTCATCTATCAAGCTAGTAACTCTATCATAAAAAGAGATAAGATTAGTCTGGCATGACATTTTTGAGAAATCCGTGTTGACTTCTTGTGATTACCGCGTTGCTTTCTAAGTGATAAGAAACTGACTGCTTAATGATCTGCTCCAGAATCTTTCCGGGTACTGACGTCAGGCTGACTGGGCGATAATTATTTGGGTCCTCTTTTTTTCCCTTCTTGAAGATGGGGACAACATTTGCCCTCTTCAGTCTGCTGGAACTTCTCCTGTCCTCCAAGATTTCTCAAAGATTATAGCAAGCGGTTCCGAAATGACCTCTGCCAGTTCTTTTAATATCCTAGGATGCAGTTCATCTGGCCTTGGAGACTTAAATTCATCCAGTGTGGCCAGGTGTTCCTGTATCACCTCTCTACCTATTATGTGCCTCATTTCCCCTGCTTCCTTACCTGCTCCCCAACCGCCAGATTGAGTGCTTGTATCCTTCTGGGAAAAAACTGAAAATCATAAAACAGCCTTCTACTTTTGCGGGTTCAGCATTTGCAGGTTTGATTATTTCTGGGTTATTTTATTTAATTTATCTGTTCAAAAAATTCTTACTGTATTTTCACCTGCCATGGGAAAAATACATTTTCTCTAGGAAATTCTAGATCTTGTACCACAATTATAGGGTCCATTTCTGGCAGAACTGGAAGTTGACCATATAATTGCACTGAACGACCTAGAGATTCCTAGTGATGTGTTCTCAAGGGAAGAAAAAGGCATTCATGATTTTTATTTTTATTTGCATTTTTTCCACTTGTGCCCCAACACCCACAAAAGTAGAGGTCAGGCTGTAACGTCATATACTGTAAATTCTTCAATGAATGTATACTCTGTCTTGTATTGTCGCAAATATGATTCTTCACTTACAATGAATTTGCATTAGTGCAAAAAGCAAAAAAAGAGTGGCTAGTAATGTTCTGCTCTAATAATTGCAACTTCTTGACTAAAATGGGCAAATTGGGGGTCATTCTGAGTTTCCACTCAGACCTTGCTATAACATTTAAACAATCCCTGTGTGGTTAATTACCCCATCCTTTAATCAGCATTATGTCTGTACAAAATTTGGTGGACAGTTGTGGGTGGATATATTCAGAATGTTGGGTGGGTGAGAGCTTGAGATGAGAGCAAAGAAGTTAGAGGGGAAAAAAGAAACCGAAGAAGAAGATTAGGAAGAAGAGTACAGGGAAAAAAGAGGAAAAGCAGGTTTGAGTTGGTGGTTGCAGGGGTAGATGGAGCAAAGAGGAGTCCAGAGAGCCTGGAAAGAGAGAGAATGATAAGTGTCAGCTGTACCAATGGTGGAAGGATGCTCATCTTCCATGCTTCAGTTTCTGGGGTTGTCTCTCCATGGAGTGGAGAAGTGTGACCTCTTCCCCAAAATTGTAACACATAGACACACATAAGAAGACACAAGAAGAGCAGCCTAGGAAGGATCACGCTAGTTGTTGTGCACCTTTAAATCACTTCTGGAAGTGGATGTCCTGCTGAGATTTTTTAGCCCTTTAAGAAGGAGGTAACACATTTTTAACTTCCTTCCCCACTCATTTCTTTCCCTTCAATAGAGTGGCACACACATTCTTCCCAAGTGCTCTCTTTTCCAGGGATGTTCTGTGACTTCATCAGAATCCTGCTTTTGTCTGGAAAAGAACAAAAATGTGTGTGTGTGTGTGTGTGTGTGTGTGTGTCTGTTGAAGAAGAGTTCCGCCCCCCCTTTTCTGTTTTCCTTACCAGCTGCATCTTCCTATTGCTTCCAGCCAAGCACACGAGATTGGAGTACGATGGGTGATAAGTTGGTATTCTCAGCTAGTCTGAGAAAATATGGACACATACCACACACAACACTGAAATCTCTGAGTCAGAGCTCTTTCTTGTATTCCTTTCATGCTGTCCCAATGCTGAGCAATTTTGTAAAAAATACACATACAATATTGAAGTGAAAAGCAAACTTTGCAAGAATGTAATTCTCTACTGCTGCCTTTGGAACAGGATGTTATGGAGTGGGGTGAAACGGGTTATGTGAAAGGCAGCAATGTGCTGGGGAAGGTTTCTTACAGCAAATTGCAGTAACATCCCTCCACAAAAATGTATCTGTGTCAGCATTATTTTTCTTCTTGGTGGAAGGGAGATCATTGACACTTAGAAAAATACTTTCAAGTTGCCACATCCATTTAATGGCAATATTAAAGATAACTATGAGAAAATTAGGTATAGTTACAGATGCTGTGCTACTGAAGAAAATGCAGCAGAGTGTTTTAAATCCTTAACTAAAATTGGGTTATTTCAGGCAATTTTCTCTTTTTTTCTCTCAGGATCTTTAGTATCATTTTAAGTAATTTGTATATAACAAGATCTCTTGAGAAATCTGTTTGATTCTGATTCTTTTTGCCAGTTTAGGTCATCAGATGTCTGACTGCAATAAATAATACTTTGGATTTTTATGTGTTACTGTTCCATTCATTTAATGGCTCTGTACCTTTTGCATAGTCCCTTGTAACATGCCTGACATTTTTTTCATAATGATTAGGTTTATATTTATTCATATGTAGATTTTATGCAGATTTTGTCACCATCTTTAGCCATGTGTTTATAACCATACTACTTCTACCATTTCTCTCTCTTTCTTTCCCTTCTGAAGAAAAATTGCCCAAGCTTCATGCAGTTAAGCTTGAGGTGGAAGAAGCTCTCATTGACATCACTGTTACATTTTTTTTCCTAACCTGATTTTGCTCTGGAGGATTTGGGGTGAGGGGCAAAAGACTTGGGAAGAAGGAAGCTAACCCTTCCCTCCTACACTGTGAGCCTGTAGCATCTGGATTAACCTTTCTGTCTTCAGCTGTAATCTTAAAATTGCTTCACAGGCAAGCTAAAGAGAAAAAAAAATGTCCAGTACCACAAATATGCAGCCAGGGTTATAGAATCATAGAATCATAGAAATGTAGAGTTGGAAGAGACCACAGGGGCCATCCAGTCCAACCCTCTGCCATGCAGGAACAACCTCAAAGCACTCCCGACAGATGGCCATCTAGCTCTGCTTAAAAACCTCCAAAGAAGGAGACTCCACCACACTCCGAGGCAGCATATTCCACTGCCGGACAGCCCTGACTGTCAGGAAGTTCTTCCTGAGGTTCAGGTGGAATCTCCTTTCCTGCAGCTTGAATCCATTGCTCCTTGTCCTGGTCTCTGGAGCAGCAGAAAACAAGCCCTCTCCTTCCTCTACATGGCATCCCTTCAAATATTTAAACATGGCTATCATGTCCCCTCTTAACCTTCTCTTCTGCAGACTAAACATCCTCAGCTCTCTAAGTCTATCCTCATAGGGCTTGGCTTCCAGGCCTCTCACCATTTTTGTTGCCCTCCTCTGGACTTGCTCCAGCCTGACCATGTCCTTCTTGAATTGGGGTGCCCAGAACTGGACACAGTATTCAAGATGAGGTCTAACCAAAGCAGAGTAGAGTGGTACCAGTACCTCCCTGGATCTAGACACCATACTCCTATTGATGCAGCCAAGAATTGCACTGGCTTTCTTGGCTGCCGCATCACACTGCTGACTCAGGTTCAGCTTGTGGTCTATTAAGACTTCTAGATCCCTTTCACATGTACTGCTATCCAGCCACGTGTCCCCCGTCCTATATTTCTGTATTCCATTTTTTCTACCTAAGTGTAGGACCTTACACTTCTCTCTGTTGAATTTCATTTTGTTAGCCTTGGCCCAGCTCTCCAATCTATCCAGGTCATTTTGAATTTTGATGCTGTCCTCTGGCGTATTAGCAACCCCTCCCAATTTGGTGTCATCTGCAGATTTGATGAGCATGCCCTCTATTCCTTCATCCAAGTCGTTGATGAAGATATTGAACAGCACTGGGCCCAGGACAGAACCCTGTGGCACCCTGCTAGTCACTTCTCTTCAGGATGAAAAGCAGCCATTCGTGATCACCCTTTGGGTTTGGTCGGTCAACCAATTACAAATCCGACTAACAGTAGCCCCGTCCAGCCCGCATTTTACTAGCTTCTTTGCAAGAATGTCGTGGGAAACTTTGTCAAAGGCCTTACTGAAATCGAGATATGCTACATCCACAGCATTCCCTTCATCTATCAAGCTAGTAACTCTGTCATAAAAAGAGATAAGATTAGTCTGGCATGACTTATTTTTGAGAAATCAATGTTGACTTCTCATGATTACCACGTTGCTTTCTAAGTGATTAGAAACTGACTGCTTAATGATCTGCTCCAGAATCTTTCCGAGTACTGACGTCAGGCTGACTGGGCGATAATTATTTGGGTCCTCTTTTTTTCCCTTCTTGAAGATGGGGACAACATTTGCCCTCTTCCAGTCTGCTGGAACTTCTCCTGTCCTCCAAGATTTCTCAAAGATTATAGCAAGCGGTTCCGAAATGACCTTTGCCAGTTCTTTTAATATCCTAGGATGCAATTCATCTGGTCCTGGAGACTTGAATTCATCCAGTGTGGCCAGGTATTCCTGTATCACCTCTCTACCTATTATGTGCCTCATTTCCCCTGCTTCCTCACCTGCTCCCCAACTGCCAGGTTGAGTGCTTGTATCCTTCTGGGAAAAAACTGAGGCAAAGAAGGTGTGAAGTAGTTCTGCCTTTTCTCTTCCCCCTGTTAGTAATTCGCCATCTTCTCTGCGCAGCGACCCTATCGTCTCCTTCTTTTTCCTTTTGCTACGGACATATTTAAAAAAGCCCTTTTTATTGTTTTTAATGTCTCTGGCCAGCCTAAGTTCGTTCTGTGCTTTAGCCTTTCTGACCTCCTCCCTGCATCTCCTAGCTACTTGCTTAAATTCTTCTTTGTTGGTTTCCCCCTTCTTCCATTTCCTGTACATGTTTCTCTTAACACTTAGTTCAACTGAGAGTTCTTTAGTCAACCATTCTGGTTTCTTCAGATGCCTTCCATTTTTCCTCCTTATTGGCACAGTTTTAGACTGTGCCTTCAGTATCTCCCTTTTAAGGAACTCCCATGCCTCCTGAACTCCTTTCCCTTTCACTATTCTTCACCACGGAATTGCAGCCAGCAGCTCCCTAAGTTTACAGAAGTCCGCTTTTTTAAAATCTAAGATGAGTGTCTGGCTACACTTATCTTCTCCTTCCCACTGAATGCCAAATTCCAATAGGGCATGGTCACTCCCCCCTAAAGATCCAACCACTTCTACCTCATTAACAAGGTCATCCCTGTTGGTCAGGATCAGATCTAGAATATTTGATCCCCTTGTGGCCCCTTCCACTTTCTGGACCATGAATTTGTCTGCAAGACAATCAAGAAACTTGCTGGACCTTGCTGTCTTGGCAGAGTTTGACTGCCAACATATATCCGGGTAATTGAAATCTCTTATTATTACTGTATCTCTCCTTTTTGAATGTGCAGTCATTTGGATGAGGAAGGTGTCATCAAAGTCCTCAGTCTGGGTTGGAGGTCTGTAGTAAACCCCCACCAGAATATCCCTATTGTTTCTTGCTCCCTTAATTCTTACCCAGATGCTCTCGACCTGGCTTTCTGGGTTTAAGTCAAAGATCTCTTCACAGGTGAAAACATCCTTGACATACAAGGCTACTCCTCCCCTTTTCTTGTTTGGTCTATTTTTACAAAATAGGCTATACTCCTCTATTGCTACATTCCAATCCTGAGACTCATCCCACCAGGTCTCAGTGATGCCTACCAAATTGTATTTATTTTGTTGTACTAGGAGTTCAAGTTCATCTTGCTTGTTTCCCATACTCCGTGCATTAGTGTAGAGACACTTAAGTCCCCGGGCCCTTCCTGCAAGTCCTGTACTGTAGTTTCTATTCCTCCCGCCACTGGCCGCTTGTACTACTTGTCCAATATCATTTGGCCCTTTTCCCCCTGCACTCGCCGAGTCCTTGCCCTGAATAATGTCTCCCTCCCCAGCAGAACTTAGTTTAAAGACCTATTAATCCTCCTTGCGAGACTGCGAGGGTTTTGTCAGCCCACGACTAGTGACAACATTCCTCCATGTGTACCATATCCTTGTGAAGAAGGTAATTAAATTCTCATTGTTACGTGTGGGTGTCTGAGTTTGAGAACTATGGGTGGGCCCAGATTGACTGGCTGCAAACTACCCAAAATATTCACAGTTGAACAAGATTCAAAAGCCAGTTTTCTAGAGATGAGCAGTTTGGAGTGTGTTGATTTATCCATAAATAGTACAAAGTTCAATGGAATTTACCCCCATGTAAATTGTTGAGGGGCATATTGGAAATGGTTGTCATCACATTTTCTGTTCTGTGGCAATAAGATTAGAATCAGGTTTGAGGATTGGAGGGGAAAATTATGATTTAGGTTTATACTGAATACAAAATTGTATTGGAGACGGCACATTATTTGCCCCTCCTAAATTCCCTGAATCTTGATTGCTTTACTGTTGTTTATCTCAAACTTTTTAGCTTTTTATGCTGCGTTTCCCAACCTGTTCTCATTCTTAGATCCTAAATAGGTAGCTTGTTGTTAAGAATGTATTAATGAAATAATCCTAGCTTCCTTTTTCAATAGCACCAAAGGAATTTTAGGAAATTTTCTGTAGAACTGTCAATGTAGCCTCTGTTCTACTTCTGTAAAGTGTGTCTATTTAATGTATCACTGCAGTGGTACTGTACATCTGTTGTTATCTTATAGAATCAATGCCCAGTTTCTTTTTGGCTCTTAATTTTGATAGTTTGGCTCGCTTGCTCATTGTTGTATTCTTCCTTTGCCATTGGAGGTTTTGGCATATCTTCAACTTTCCCAGGATTAAGCGTAGTTCCTGGTTGAAGGTTATTTCTGTAATAGGAGCTGTTGATTTATGTTTCAGTGGAGTTACTTGATGACCTAAAGGAGCATGCTGCAGAAGAAGAAATAACTGCCACTAGGTGTCGGTATGTATGAGAATTTTGTTTTCAGGCTCCTGAAATTAAGTTACTAATCATAGTACTAATAGTAATAACTTGTGCAGAGAAGTTCCAGCTACAAAAATGTCTGCGGCAGACAAAGCAGAATCATTGAAGCCAAGCACTCAAGATCCTGAAGCTGATTCCCAAGAGAGGCAGGAGCCCAAGTTGAGTACCATCAAATGTACCTTTGCAGGTAACTACTTGAAATTCAGACTGATACCTAATCAGTGGGTCTTGTTTTTCTATCCCATACTTCTTATATTGTCATTTTAGGGCAGAGGTGGGAATCACACAGCTGTCCATGTGTTTGTGGACTGCAAATCCCAGCAACCCTAGCCAACAGCACGGTGAATGTTAAGGAATGCTGGGAGTTGTAAGTCTGTTCATATCTGAAGAGCTGCACAATTGACTTCCCTGATTTAGGACCTCTCATGGAACAAGAGATTTTTTAAAAAAAAATATTTAAAACAGTACGGCCAGAATCCTGTTGGTGCACTGTGCAAGTGTAAGTGGTGGCAGTAGGAGGAGAAAAGGCCATGGGCATGAGAGCCCTGAAGGGAGTATGGCATTAGAAATATAGGCTGCTTTCCTTTGCCACTGTGGCACAGGCCTGGCAAAAAAGTTCATCAGCTAGCATACTGCACTGACAGCATTCCACCCTACAATACCCTCTAATCGTTCCATATGTATGTGTCTGTATATGCATATGTGCATGCTAGTGTATTACTAAAGTGAATACTTTTTTTTTAAGAGTGTGGCAGTGCTACAATACACACCTTTGTAAAGTTTGTGAAATTGTTAAATAGCACTTCTGTAGCAAGCGTTATTATGGTGTGGTAGCTGGTAGCACAATAGCATACAGAGTGGATTATCATAGAATCATAGAGTTGGAAGAGACCACAGGGGCCATCCAGTCCAACCCCTGCCATGCAGGAATCCTCATCAAAGCACTCCTAAAAGATGGCCATCCAGCCTCTGCTTAAAAACCTCCAAAGAAGGGGACTCCACCACACTCTGAGGCAGTATATTTCACTGCTGTACAGCTCTGACTGTAAGGAAGTTCTTCCTGAGGTTCAGGTGGAATCTCCTTTCCTGCAGCTTGAATCCATTGCTCCTTGTCCTAGTCTCTGGAGCAGCAGAAAACAAGCCCACTCCCTCCTCAACATGACATCCCTTTAAATATTTGAACATGGCTATCATGTCCCCTCTTAACCTTCTCTTCTGCAGACTAAACATCCCCAGCTCCCTAAGCCACTTCTCATAGGACATGGCTTCCAGACCCTTCACCATTTTGGTCGCTTTCCTCTGGACACGCTCGAGCTTGTCAATATCCTTCTCGAAATGAGGTGCCCAGAACTGGACACAGTATTCAAGATGAGGTCTAACCAAAGCAGAATAGAGTGGTACCATTATATCCAGTGGTAGGCTTGTATCCAGTGGTAGGCTTGTGCTAGAACAAAACACTTTCACTTAAACCAAGTAGGGCATCAGATTGTAATCCATGAAGAGCTGCTTCTGACTAAAACTGGGAAGATGTTTTGGCACAATATGGAATACTGCATGCAGGGCTGCAGTGAATACGGCAGACTTGGGGGAAGAAAACCCAAAAAAACAAAACCAGCTGCTTCACTTTAGGTGAGTAGGAATACTTTCTGCTACTGCAAATCCATCACTGGAAACAGCGTTTGAGATTATGATATTTGAATGTAGATGAGGAATACCTTACACACAATTCCCCTGATTTAAAAAGAATTGATGGAGTAGTCCTGGGTGTTTATTCTAGAGTAAAATATTGCTTGCTTCCAGGATAGGATTGGAAACTGAGGTAATTTTTGAAATGGAGAAAACAGGTAAAAATTAAAATCAGATATTAACAGAGTGAGCAACAGGGCTCCATGTAGTGACTAAGCAGCAGAGGAGTGTACTGTGCTGCCAAGATGAAAAGAATGATTGACCTTACAATTTAAAACAAAATTTAGAGATGTGTATGAGGTGCTGCTACAAAAATGAATATTTGTGAGCAGTGCTGTTGTAACAGCTTGAAAACCAGCATCACAGATTTCCCCGTCCCCACAAAAATCCTTATAATAATTCAGCTCAAAATTTATAACAGCCTTGATTTTGAAGTCCACACTTGGTTGCTTTAGGCAACAAGGAATTGCATGCAGGTAACTCAGGAGGTTGATGGAGAAGAGATGGAAGACTCCATCCCTTTGCAGCCAGCAGTGATGCTTAAGTGGGCTTCAGAGGAAGGAGATTTCCTTTTCTTTGCCTAGTATAGATCTGTGGGATTCCTTCTGATCTGGAAGCTCATGGTGCTTTTTAATACTATTCAAGTAGTTCTAGCTGGTTATTAAGAAAATTTTCAATTAACTTTCAATTACATTTGTGTCTTGGCTAATAAGAGTCCAACCATAATCTGCCTCTCAGAGATGATGTTGTTAACCTCCTTTTAAGAGGCAGCATAACCAAATGTTTTTAAGGAGCATCTCTTATGATATTTTGGCCAGTTCCATAACTTTATTTATTTTGAAAGTATTGCTTAATGCCCCTGCTGTAAAGAGGGAGATGCAGTGTCTTTTGAAAATATATTTTAGGGCTTTCCTCAAACTGGTTCCATACAACTATATTGGATTGCAGATCCCACCATCTCCTCTTAATGCCGGTTTGTTAGCTGAGCATGATAAGGCATGTGGCCCAGCATGTGGCAAGGGGAGATGCTTCGATAGATACTCAGAGATAAACAGGATTTTTAGTGGGGGTTTTTTTAAGTGTAGTTTTTTTTTAAATTGCAGACCAGACGGAGGAAATTGAATATGTTCTTGTTGATCAGTTCCAGAAGAAATTTGGTTATGCAGTGAGTATAATACTGTTGTGTTCTGCTCAAGACTTCTACTTACAATGGGAAAGGCAAGTGCATATGTTGTGCTCCTCTGATCAGTATTGCAGAACCAGCTGCTTGTCTGTCAGTTTTTCTACTGGGACATGCCAAAAGGGAGGGTCTGGGGGGTTTGTGCAACGTACAATTGGCTGCTCTTCTGGGATGATGGTGGTGGATGCTTGCTGAGAGACCACTCCCTGTCCAACCTAAGATAGGGCAGTTAAAGTATTTGGTTTTACATGAAAAGTCTAGAAGTAGTAAGCTCAATGGATTGTGGGTGGAAGGAAGATACTCAGTGGGATATGAACATTTCTTGAGATATACGCTTGGAACCCTACCCACCATAGCATTACCTTTCCATGGTAGTATCTTCCATGTCAGACAGCCTTTTGCTAAGGAGCCAGATTAAACATGCTAAACACCTAGTGGGGAGTAGCAATAGTGGGACATGACATTGGTGGAGGATCTTTCAGAGGCATTGACAATGGCACCATAGCTAGTGCTTGTTAGAGCTGCACAGAAGAAGGCAGCGGTAAACCACTCCTGCAGCTTTTTACCTTGAAAAGCTAGGATAAGAAAATGCAAAATGAAACACGAGATAGTGTCAGAAGATGAGATACTCGGGTTGGAAGGCACTCAACAAGCTGCTGGGGAAGAACAGAAGACAACTAGCACTGTGGCTCATGATGGAACCGGACTCAAGCTGAAAGGATGTGTTGGAGATAGCAACCCTTTTTATGCCATAAATTCACTGGTAGTTAGGTTGCATTTTCACTCTAGAAGTTTGGGCACAGAGCCCATAGACTACTTCCTGTTTGTTTGTTCACACCCAGTCTCTTCCCTTAGCATGTAAGCATCCTTTGTTCTCTGGGGACTACGTCTCATCACACCCTTGCTACTTTTGACCCATGCTGCATTTTAACACTGTGCTTGATATTAAAAATCGGTCCATGTTGTATTCTTTGTCCTCCCCACACCCCTGTACCTAGTAATTTTTCTTCTTTCCCCCTCTTCTTTTTAGATGTTGCACATCAAAAAACAAACTGTATGCAGTATAGCAGCAGAGGGTGTCAGTCTGTGCCGTCACGGAAAACTGTCTTGGCTGCAAGTAAGAAAATACACCTAAATTATTGCCTTGGAACTTGTATTAATCCTTTATTCTTTGATTCTTACACTCAGTGGTCTACTTATGGCTAGTAAGTCCCTGAGAAGAAAGAGATGCCGTATCCTTGCTTTTCAATATTGCCCCCCTCTTCAATATTATCCCCGTCATTTAACAAATAGAAATATGATGCCTCTGGGATCTTTCACATTGTCATTATCTTTATTCTAGGAGGCAGGACAAGAGCTGATATAACAGGTTAGCTTCTGTAGTGCATCTGTTCCCACTATAATGCACTATAAAATAATCTAATGAATTGCTAGCTGCTGTTGTCTACTGATTTCACAGGGTGTAGGATTTTAAAGAGTGAAATCCAGCTGTGTTCATCAGCCAGTGGAACAATATCCATCCATGGAGTACTCCATGCAGCCCACTGCAGTCCTCTCTGCCCCCAGAATCTGTTCTAGAGGAACAGGACTGGGCAGTTCCACTGCATAAGCAGGAGTCTGCTCATACAGTACCCGAAGACAGGGGTACTGCCTTCATGAGTAAAATTGATCATTTGTTTTGGATATATGATTGGCTGCCTTGTGTAATTTTATGATAAGAAAGTGAATTTCCTATTGCAGTACATCTGTTTGAAATTTTAAAAGAATTGTGGGATAAATAAATATTGAAAAAATAGTGAGTTTCACAATCTGGTCTTAAACATGTTACTTGATGTAAATTTGACAGACTTGAGTGATACATGCAATACTGAAATCAGGAGAGTAGACTCCAAGGTTTATTTTATAAAAATATTTTCTTTTCAATACTTGGATAATAGCACCCCTTTTAATTTTGTTCTCTGTTCTGAATATTTACCATAGGTTGCAACAAGAAGCCAGGTTTTCTTATTTGACATTTTCCTTCTGGGCCCCCGAGCGTTCAAGAATGGACTCCAAATGATACTGGAAGACCCGAACATTTTGAAAGTATGTATTTGTGTAGCAGATGACATTTGAGAACATATGTGGAAGAGTGTAAAAACAGCAACAAGAAATAGTTTCTTGACATCTTTATTCCTATTTTGGATCAGCTAACTGCTCCACTGCCTCTTCTTCACATTCTTTAGGTTATTCATGATTGCAGGTGGCTTTCTGATTGTCTTTCTCACCAGTATGGAATTACGCTTACAAATGTCTTTGACACACAGGTATGTTTGTAAGTTTGTTTAATCAGTAATAAGATTTTAAAAGATAGGCTGATAGGCCACTTCTGCAAGAAATATTGTATTGAGATGTATCAAATTCTATATCAAAAGATCTCTGGGCAACATGCAATAAAATCAGCTTGATCAATCTAGAACAATTTAAAATAATAAAAGATAATTTACACAGACTAAAAACATGTTAAAGGGATTAACAGGTTAAAACAAAACAGCTTAAATCTATTAGAGAATACAAAACAATATCATGCATATGTCAAGATATGTATAGACTCATAAACATCATTTGTATCCTGCTTTTTGCCAAATACTGGGCCTCAAAGAGACCTACATATTAAAATAATACAGTTTAAAAACATATAAATATTATATATTAGAACAGAATTAAACTATAAAATAATTAAAACAGCTAAAAGAAGCTTAAAAGAAGCAATTAAAACAGTATGTCACCCCCTAGCCCGTTCCTTAAAAACTTTCTGTATTAAAAGCTCTGCCTGAATAAAACGGTATTTTTATTCCAAAATGGACAACAACAAAGGACAACAAGGAGGGGGTTCCAGGGTCTAGGGGCAGTCACTAAGAAGGCCTTCTCTTGTGTCACCACCGAGTGTGCTTGCAACTGTGGTGGGACTGAGAGAAGGCCCTCTCCTGACAATCTTAGAGCCGGGGAAGGTTCATACAGGAAGATACAGTCTGTCAAGTAGCTTGGACCTGAGCCATATAGCTCATAACCAGCACACTGAATTCTGCCCAGAAACAAAGTGGCAGTCAGTGGAATTGTTTCAACAGGGGCATGCTATGGTCTCTATAACCAGCCCCGGTCTGATTGCAGCTCTTTGAACCAGCTGAAGTTTCCAAACACTCTTCAAAGATGGTTAGAATCAGTTAGGCCTCAATGGCTTTAGTAGAAAGTTGTGTTTTATTTGGTGCCCAGTGTATTCCACAACAGGGATGCAGCAGCAAAGAAAGTACTGTTCCACAGTATATTGCCCACCTGATAGAATGAAGAGGAAAGCCCCTCCAGCAAACTTTATACTTTGGGTAGGTGTATATAGGCAGCGGTGTTCTTACATGTATCAAAGTCTCAAGCCATTTAGAACTTTGAATATCAGATTGAATTCAGACCAAAAGTATACTAGCAACCAGGGAAATTGCTTAGGACCAGTATTATACAGTTTCTGTTGATGTTCTTGTCAGCAGTCTAGCTGCTGCTTTCAAGTTGCATTCAAGGGCAGCCCCATGTAGCATGCACTGCAGTAGTATTACTGTGCTGCATATTTATTTGGTACTTCCTGAATCCTGAATTAAAACTAAACATAAAAATAAATTCAAAGATAGCATATGTTGCGTAGGAATGTTTACAGCAGTATTCCCATGTGTTCTGAAGCCAACAAATTGTGGAAATGACAAACCAATCCACTTATTCTTCCATAGGTTGCTGATGTCTTGCAGTTCTCAATTGAAACAGGCGGATTTCTTCCACATTGCATCAGCACTTTACAGGAATGCTTAACACGATACCTGAGGATGTCACACAAAGAAGTCTCTTTCATGGATCTAAGGAAGCGTGGGATTGAAGTAAGCATGTCAGCTGGAATAGCACTATTCTATTATAGCCTTTGAAGTATATCTATGATAATTTCAATTTGTTTATTAGGGGTTGCTTTAGTGATTATAGTACTTTTGCAGAGACATACCTTCTATTTTTATTAAAATAAACTGGTGGTTTGTCACAGGCCTAATTACTGAAATAGTAAAGAACTACAATTCGTATTATATAATGTAAAATACATATTTAGAACATTATACATACATCATACATCATAATTTTTGTGTCTGATTATTCTAGTAATTCATGTGCCTACCTGGATAAGTGACTTTGAACTTCATGTGCCTTTCTTTCCAAGTAATTCTGATCAAAATATAGTTGTGAAGGAATGATCAATGAAGATGGAAATCAAAAAGGGTTGAGAAAAGAGGTGAAGACAATTTCCCCTTTCCCCCCAAAATTTGTATTCATTTGAAAAAAAAATGAGGGATGGTGAAAAGAGAGAATTGAATATGAAATATTAATAGATAAGAATCCTGAAGGGCTATTGCTGAAAAACCTTAGAGCAATAGGCTGTGATCCAAAGGTCTGTACATAAACACAGTCATGTTGTAATCTGCGCAAACTGCAAGGATTTCCCTGTATCCCATTTTTCCTTTGTTTATACGTGAAAGTGGGAACCTTCTATAATTCATCTTTATTGATTAATGTTGTCGTTTTCTACCTAGACTTCTGCATTTCCTTTAAAATTTTAGCAGTGAGTAGTGGTTCATTCAGTACAATTCAGCTCACTTTTTGTAGGAAATATTATTAAGCAAAACACCCCATGCTCCATTGACAACGGTTTTAACATTTCAGACCTGAAACTTTCTGAATTGTATTGGTAATGCTTGAAAGTACCTGCTTAGATTTGGAATCCTCAGTTTTTGAATTTGTGTACGTCTTCATACTTGTGGGTATTGTGCTGAATCTTTGGGCTGTTCTTCATTCTAGGATCAGCAGAAAGTTGTGATAAGCTTGGCTATCCTTTCTCCCACTACCCCTAAGCAAGTTTCATACACATTTTTTGAAGGAACAAAAACTATGCAGCTGCAGCTCTGATTCTGGTAGATACCACAATCTATACTAGTTAAATAATCCCATAGTCATCTTATTGATTCCTGGGGCTGAGCAGCAGTGCTGTGAAAGTGCTTGGTATGCAGAGAGTCAAAGAGTCTGGAAGAAAGTAGTTAGAGACTTTCCCTGGAAGGGAAAGAGATAAGGGGAAACTTAAGAAAATCTCAGGACTGAGAGGACAAAGGTCTGAGAGAGAAAGTATGTGAAAAGAACAAACAGGCAAAAGCTAAAATGCAATAAACAGCAAAGGCTGCAAGAATGGAAAGCTGACAGCTAGAAAAGGGAGCTTGGATTGCAAAAGGCAAGATTCAGGCCTTGGTGCAGGCTAGAACACCAGGCAATTTAGGACCACAAGCTTATGCTTTCTTGCCTGGGAGTAAGACCAATTAAACTTTTAATATTCATATAGCTGAATATGCAGTCTGTTCGCTTAAGTTACTTTGATAACTTCTGCATCCTATAAGGTATGTCAGAATTAATCTCATATTGTTGGTTGGGTGCTAAGATAATTCAGAGTGGAGGCAAAATACAGCCTGGGGACCCTGATTCATAGCTGAGTCTCTCAACCACCAGGGCTGGTAACATGCATCCAAGGTCATGCAGGCTGCCAAGAAATTCAAGAAACAAATTCAAACAATACAAAACAAATAAAAGCAGACATGGCTTGAAGTCTATTTTGAATAAGTTTTTTTTTAATGTTAATCTGTGCAGGGGTTCCTCTGACCTGTTTCACAGTTGAGTTGTTGATTCTGCTTACTTCTGAGGGGAGACAACTCATCTTCTTTTCCAGACAGAAAAAAAAAAACAGTTTGGGGAGTCTGGAGGGCCTAGAGGTGTGAAAACATCCTTGGATGGTCATGTGTGAGCTCAGAGCCTCCCTTTGCCTGCACTATCAGCAGTTGCATTTCCAGATACAGTTTTTGAAGATTATGAAAACATCCTTTTTCCATTTTAAATAATAATATATTTTGTCTTTTTTACATGTTGACATGAAGGGAAACCCTGAGGTATGGTTTATGAGACCTCTTCCACCTGCTCTGCTGAATGTTTTAGCTCTGGAAACAGTGTACCTCCTCCCTCTTCGCCTGCTGCTGCTTGATGAAATTATGTCTGATTTGACTACTCTGGTGGATGGATACCTTAATGTATTTCGCATAGGATCTGCAGACCCCCTGGGAAGCACAGAGGTAGGTTTAACTTCAGGAGCAATCTCCAGGGAATGAGATCAAATAATTGCTTATTTCTGCTACTTTTGATCTTGCATTTTAAAACTATAACTGCAGATTATTGGCACTTTATAATTTCAATTCAGTTAATTCAGAGTTATCAGGAAAAAAAATTCTATCAAAAATGCTAACATTTGAAAGTTTTCTTTTCCATGATACTTCCATATTTAACTATGGAAAAAATCTACTTCAATTTATATTTATTATTTGCATTATATCATACAGTCTTTAGCACAAATGTTGTCAAGGCAGAAAGAGAGCAAACTATACAATGTAACATTAACATTTCATATAGCCACAGATAGAAGCAGATTAAATAATAAAAAGAGCAAAAAATGTGAACATACTGTACAAATTTGAAAGTCTGGAAAATAAAAGAAGAGAGAAGTTTGGGGTATTAAAATAAATCTGGTCTGTCAATCATCTGTGTAGGCTTACTGTAACATTATTCTATGTACAGTTGGCCCTCCATATCTGTGGATTCTGTATCCATGGCCTCAACCAATTAAAGCTTGAAAATATTTTTTTAAAATCCAAAAAGCAAACCTTGATTTTGCTGTTTTATATAAGGGATGCCATTGTGCTACACCATTGTACTCGAGCATTCATGAATTTTGGTATCCACCTGCAGAGGAGGTCCTGGAGCCAAATCCTACCAGATACCAAAGACTCTCTGTAGTTTAAAACTAAAGAATGTTCTTTTTTTTAAAAAAAAAGCCTTTTCATCTGTTTTATTTATTAAACTGTTAGATTAGCATTTTATGTTCCTATTCTCTTATCAATCAGTGGGTACACTTCAACAGCAGTAGTCACCCACATCCTTCATGTTTAGCTTCATTTGTAGAAGTAGATAGTAAATATAATTGAATGAAATGTTGATGATCAGATGATACTAGATGATACTAGAGGTGTGATCTCTTAATCAGTTTTCGTGTATGGAGCTACCACAAGAGCTAAGACAACTGGCAGATTTTCACAGAGTTCGGAGAGAGAAAGCCCTGCAGAAGTTCCAACTGAATGAGGAAGGTCTTCTCATCAGAAAACATATAGAGAAAAGGAGAGCATTGGAAGAAGGAAACAAAAAAGACGGCACTGACTTAATTCCTTCCAATAAGACAGTATCCCCCAAAACATTCAGTGCCAATTATCTTCATCCCTGGGATCCAGTTGGTCATGAAAGCTCTGAAAAAATGGAGCAGAGAATGTATCACTGTGATAATCAGGGAGACACAGTTGGTGGTAATGTAGAACATAATTTGCAAACGAGTGACTCTGCTTGTAAATCTAAAACCTTCAAACCACAAAGAAAGGTTGTTAGGACTTTGGAAGAGGAAATCAGGCAATTATTGAGAGAACACAAGAATGAAGAAACCCAAACTTCTGTTGTTTCTGCCTCTGTACCTCTCAAGAATTAATCATTCTCATCAGTTCTCATTTCATACTGCAAAATTGGCCTTGCCTTCTGTAATGCCACCTTGTCAACCTTGTTTGAACAATGCAGTGGATCAGAACCTTTCTTTTCAAGCAAGCCAAAACTACAATCCACAGGGTCCCATAAAACCGTAGAGAAGAAAGTGCAATTAATTTTGCATTACCTGAATTCCACTGCTGTCCATCAACCCCTAACTCTGGAGGAAGATACTAGTTTCATTAGAATTTTTGGAAGACTTCTATTAGGAAACACAAATCTGGAGAGCGTGGGGACTCAAATCTCTTATTTTGTTGTTTTTTTAAAAGAAAACTTCACATGTCAACTGAGGGCCTTTCTGCACTACACTGTTATAGTGCTATTATTTCACTTTCAACATCCTATGGAATCCTGGGGTTTGTAGTTTAGGGAGGGACATTTAGAATTTTCAGCCAGAGACCTCTTTGGCCTCAGTAAACTACAAACCTCAGAATTCCATAGGATGTTGAAAGTGGAATAATAGCACTATCAACAGTGTAGTGTGGAAAGGCTCTAAATGTATGTTACTGTTATTATTTCTATTAATGTAAACTCAGGTTCTTTGTTAAATCAGAGTATTCCCCAGTGTTTATGTATAAAGTTCATACCCATTCTTAGACTTTTCTGGTTTCCTAACCCTTGTTTATGGTGTGTAAATGTTTTAGAATTGTTGTTGTTGGTTGTAACTTTGGAGAATCAGTCATTCACTTGCCCTAAGTGCAATATTGGCTTGTTGTTACTTATTAATCAAGGACAGTTAGTTGTTTTCTTCCCATACAGTATTTGCAGCAAGAAACTTGGAAATAGGTTTCCTTGTGAAATTACCCCTAGAGCAGAGATGATATGTGGCTCTTCAGGTGTTGTTGGACTGCAACTCATGTCATTTGCCACTGTTGACTGTGCTAACTAGAGCTGGTGGAAGTTGGGAGTCAAGTACATGTTCCCCATCCCTGCTATAGAGAAATCTAGAAACATTTTCTTGTGCAAGTATCTGTAGCAGCATTATTTGTACCTTGTATCTTTAGTATGAAGGGAACAGCAAGAAAGTTTTCTAATAAAATAATCTGATCCTTAGCCATCCATTTATCTCAATTAGGCATAGTAGACATAAAGTTGGAACTGTAATTTTATTATAGACAGTGTCTTTTGAAACCAGTTAATGTGAACTGAGTGCAGTATTCATATTTCAGAAAGTTGCTTTTTGTTTGTAAAATAAAGTAATATGGAATAAGCCTTCAGTTAACCAGCAGCATACTATTTAAAGAACACCAAATACAGGGCAGGGGATATTGACCAAATGCTTCATAAAATACAGTTGTGTGCATGTCATAGGTAAGCACATTACACTGTTGTTTGTTTGTCAAAACTTTCTTCCACAAAGCAGTTGCAAAGTTTTATGTTTAAAATAAAAGTCTTGATTTATTATCATCTTGTCCTATGTGGAAGTTTAGCATCTGTGTTAGAGCCAGTATGGTGTAGTGGTCTGAGCACTGGACTATGACTCCAGGAGACCAGGGGCTGAATCCCTGCTTAGCCCTGGAAACCCACCAGATGACCTTCGGCAATTCACTCTCTCCCAACCTCTGAGGAAGGCAGTGGTAATTTCTCCCAGAAACATGTTGCCAAGAAAACCCTCAACAGATTTGCCTTAGAGATGCTAAGTCAGAAAGTAAGAAAGTATCTATGCAGATCTTTCTAGATCTTTAAAATGAGGAAACTCACAATCCCCCCGCCAAAGTGGGTAGCCCCTCCAATATGTGTATAACTGTGGGGTGATCAAGCACAATTCTAGTCATGCACTTTCAACCATTCCCGTTCACAACAAGCATTGTAAAAAATATCTCTTCTGTGGAGCTTTCTTTTATTTATGTAGATAATATGGCCAAATTGTATTTAATTATACATTTATCTTCTTTTCCTTAACTAACTGCAGTTTATCCGGTATGTTTAGAATGTATATATAAATCTCCCTGCGCATGAGATTTCATAGACTCACAGAATCTTAAGGAATGGAAAGGTAATCTAATCCAACCTCCTTCCATGTAGGAATACACAGCTAAAACACTCCTGAAAGATGCCCAGTGGAGCTTTGAAAGTCTGGATGATGCATTTGGGCTGGCCAATAAAGATACTGCTTTTTTGCAACTTTGTTCTATTTTGCTGGATGGCCAACAAGTCTATCTGTGAATATGAAACCTGACCCCAGACACACAAGCCCACCTTCTTCTGTCTGCTCAGAGAATGGAAAGACGGGAATAACCTGATAGTAATGGTAAATAATGTATAGATTCATGGAAGGAAGTGAAAAACAATGCTAGAATGTTTTGTAGAAATTAATGCTGGCAAATAATGTGTTTCCACCCACCGCTATTAGTATCCACGTTGCACATTAAGTTGGAAACGTGGGTTCAAATGCTGCCAGGTTCACTGGATAGGCTAAGGCAGTAATATTAGAATACAGTGAACTCATCCACATGCATATTAAAAGAGTGAAGAATGGAATTCATGTGTGGCAATTGTGATTTTGTAGAGCAGAGTCGAAAGAACATGTTTAGTGTTTTTATAGTTGCACTTGTGACCTGGGAAGTACTCAGTACTGTCCGATAGCAAAACACTCACCTCTAATTCCACTGTACACAGTGAATACATGTTCTGTTTCATAGAGAAGACAAAAAAAAAAAAAAGACTGAAGAAACACTCCGGCTTCAAAAAATTTATTTATGCATTGTGTTCCAGGGACCTTGCCTTAATTTTATATTTTAAAAAGTATATTTGCTTTCCAGCAGCCTCCGAATACCCTTTTTCTATTTTGGGGGCGGGGGGTCTCTTACGCTACACAGTTATAGAAGTTTTAACACTTTAGCTGCCATAAGTCCATCCTACGGAATCCTGGGACCTGTAGTTTGAGACAGTCAGAGCTTTTATCACAAGTTCTACTACCTGACCAAACTACAAATCCTGGGGTTTTGTACAATGCAGCCACAGCAGTTAAAGTGGCACCAAAAGTGATATGATTGTATAGTGCAAAAGAAACCCCTAATTATTAAGAAAATCCTGTGCTTTCCACGCGTAGCAGATGTTTCCACACTAGGATATCTTACAATACTGATGCAGCAGGAGTCAGAATAAAGAGGAGGCAGGGAGGGCAAACTCTTCGTATCGTCACTATCGCTGAAGGTGACCCAAATTAGAGTAATACAACAAACTGGTATTCGGGATCTTCAGCAGAGTATAGGGATAAAGCAGTCACAAGGCCATTTTAGAGTAAACCAAGAAACATAGGTGACTCGCGTTCGGATTAGGTAAATTCAATTAATGGCTTTGAAAACTATTCATACCCAACTGGAAGGCTTTCTTGGGACTGCAACGCAAAGTCAATTAAGATGACCTGAGGCCTAGCTGAGCCTACGCAGCGCCCACCCCTAACCACGGGGAGTAAGGTTATCGAAAATTTACGTCACTTCCAGAGAGCTCCCCTTGGAACGAGGTATCGCGAGATTTTCCTAGAACCTCACGCGAGAATTGCTAACTCACGCTAGTCTTTTCGACCGAAAGCACTCGGCAATTTCCGTCATCGCCAGACCCGACCAGTCGAACAATAACAAATCGATGCTGGAGGGGACCTCTTGGGTCTTCTGTGGGGAGACGAGCACAAGATGTGGGTTTAGGAGATAGACGGAGAGTACAAAAAACTCGAGGCGGAGTGTTTGCGAGTTGGAGCCAGGAATGCCACGTACTTGTGCAGAGTTCGATTGTTCTGGCCTGGCCATGGCGCCTCTCCTCCCCCCCGCCATGGCTCCCCGTGTCCCTGCTCCTCTCCTCTCAGTGAGCGAAAGTGGCCGCCGCCGCCGTCCCAGCGCCCGCAGCCGCCGCCTCCTCCTCAGCAGCAGTAGCGCGGCCGCCATCTTGGCGAGGCAGAAGCCGAGAGGCACCGCGGCAAGACACGAGCAGCGCCAACGCAGCGCAGGGCGAGAGGCCAGGAGGAGAAAGCGGGGCGGGCAACTCAGGAGCCACCCCGGGCCCAAGCCGGGCCACGCACCCAGGTGAGTCGCGGGGGCTCGCGGGCCGGGACAGGTGGAAGCGTAGCGGAGACCCGTTAGGCCAGGACGCGGCGTCGCCCCCCATCTGACCCTCCTCCGCGCTCCCTCAGCAGTGGCCCCGGCAGCAGGGCCTTCTCTTAAAGGGACAGGCCCGTCACTCTACATGGTCGGGGGGGGGAGCAGTGGAAGCACGCAGCAGTGCGGGGGACGGATGGGAAGTCAGCCGCCTCCCCTCTTCCACAAACCGCCCGGGCAGGATGAGGGAAGGTGGCCCTAGGCGGAGCCAAAAGCGCCTCCTAGCCCCGGGCAGTGCGCGGCGGGCGAGGGTGTGTCGGTCACACCCAGTCCACGAGCACACGTGCGCGTCCCGCGCGGCGCGTGAAGGCGGAGGACGGAGAAAGAGGAGTTCGGCGTGTGGTCCCGTCAGCCCCGCCTTGATCAACGTCCCGCTTGAGCCTACGGGGTTGCCAATAGTGCTGTTCGTTATAAGTCACAAACCGCTAAAACACGTGGAGGGGTTGTGCCTGTTGGTCCAGAACCGGAGCGGACACCACCTTTCAGCGCAAGATCAAATAGCTGTAATACTGGGATGTCGCAGTGTTATCACTTTTGTCCCTGTGACCTGGAAAGTTTACTGGTTAATGTACTAGAAGCTGTTAATGAATTTTCATCCCGCTGCAAGTGTACATGTTTTGGTCTGTGCTGGCATGCCTGATAAATGTACAAAATTTTTAGACTATTTGTTATTAGTTGTTATGTGCCTTCAAATCATGTCTGAGTTATGGCGATCCTACGGCAAACCTGTCATGGGGTTTTCTTGGCAAGATTTGTTCAGAGGGTTTTACCTTGCCTTCCTGTGAGGCTGGGAGAGTGTGACTTGGCCAGTGTTACCCGTTGGGTTTCCATGACAAAGGAGGGATTTGAACTTTGTTCTCCAGAGTTGTAGTCCAACATTTAAATGATTGTACTGTTCCTGCTCTCAGCAATCATGGTGTGATGTTATTTTGAAGTTGTATAGTTTTCATGTTTAAGTGGAGAGGTTTGGGGATACTGTAATGGTATTTTCTTGAACCAATGTTTTAATGCATAGTTTACACACACCTAATAATTGATCAGGATCCTACTGATACTGCCAATAGAAGCTGAGTGTTCTTGAAAGCTATAAGTTTTGAGAACCTTTAAAGCCTAATCCCAATGTCTGTTTCTTCAGCAGAAGTCATTTTGGAGAGAGTAAACATACATAACAGCTTTTATTAATGTATTTCATGATCATCACCACCATCATCATGATTATTATTAATGTATTACGAAGTATGCATTCAGTGTACAACATAGTGAATTCTAGTTTTTCAAAGTCATTACAGAACAAATCTTTGGAACTTTTGGAAAAGTTAGGTTGGTTTCTTTATGCTGTGGAGTGAAGTCTACAGCATCACAGTTAGTGTTCTGTTGCATAATTTTGTCTGGTTGCTTTTATCTGGATTCATAACCCGATGGATTCTTTTCATGATTGCTCAGTGTCTCAAGATTAGAACAGTGTGATGTTAGACTCTTGATTATGAAAGCAAAGCAGTCAACTGAAACATTATTTTTAAAACAATCAATAGAGTGAGAATTGATATAGGCAGTCAAAGGTTGAAGTTGCGTATTATTACTGCTGCTAATCATTTACGTAGCATTTGAAATTTGCAAACTGTTTTACAGTGCTTGCAGTCAGAGAACTCTGAAAATAGTTACAGTTGTGGCCAGTATTGCTCTTTTACAAATGAGATCCTATCCATTTTTAGCTGGAAGTCCCACTTGCTTAATGGAACCTGTTTCCAAGTAGTAAATCTACTTTATATTGGAGTGAAATAGAAGGCCTCGTCATGAATCTTCGAGAAAGTATGCTTGAACACTGATCTTCTATGTCTAAAAACAAAACTCTGTTGCTATGTGACTTCAGGCTGCTTCTGACTTAACAGTGACTATCCCAGGGTTGTCTTGGTAAGATTTATTCAGAAGAAGCTTGTCATTCCCTTCATTTAGGGCTGAGAGTATGTGACTTATCCAAGATAACCCAGTGAGTTTCCATGACTGAGTAGGGATTTGAACATTGGTCCCTCAGAATCTTAGTCCAACACTCAGCCCACCATGTCACACTTGTTGTTATTTAGTCTCTGTTTAGTAAACTGTGTACAACTAATTTTTGCAGCATAGAATTGTCTCTGCAGTGGTAGTAAAACCTAACACAATAAATTTCTTGAATCTATGTTTTAATACAACACAATAAATATCAAAAAACAAAACACCAACCAACAACTGTGTTCTGATTGAGGACTGAAGCAGAGGATCCAATCAAGTTGAACATCATTCCTTAGATGTGACAAAAAATTGTGGAAAAGAGCCTTTTGTTCTTTGTTTAGCTTTCTACAGTGTAACAGGGAAGTTTATTTTTGTGTAATCGTGCCTGTGGAAAGCATTTGTGGTAACTTTACAGTTCTTCTTACAAACCAGTATAAATTAAAGTTGTGTTTCAACTAGAAAAATGTATCGAGTCCTAAAATACTGAAAAAGAAACTCATTCATTGTTAAGTCGTTCTTGTCTGTAATGCTTTAGATCATTGTCTGTGGCAGGTTTATTCATGTTCTGGTTTGACTATAATCTTGTTAGATTTTTTTTTTACCTTTTTGACTATGGCTGTATGTTTTTCACAGACATTCACGGATCATGTGTGTAAATAAGGTTGTAGACACTCTTTCCCCCTTACACAGCATATTGTCAGTTCAGTATTGCTGTTTTATCTTCCTGAACCTTTGGCAAATTGTGCAAAAAGGCACACATTTCTGAATAATGGTTTTGCAAAAGTCCCATAGAAGTGAAAATTTGTGGAGAACTGATCATGACAGGAGTTTGCATGGGCTCTCATATTGTATTGCTTGGAGGTAGAATCCCATTGTGTGTGAACACAGCCCAGGCACAGTAGTCCGAAGTGTAACCTAGTAGGACCACTTTTTCACTGCTCCGCAGCGCTAGTAATGGTGCAGTCTAATTGTGATCCAGTGAACAATGAAAGTCAACAGCAGAGTATATCATTTTAAACAAAAGAAGACATAACAGCAGTGACAGACACTTCCACAGCATCTGTGGCAACATAACAGACATGCACCAAGCATAATATTGTTGGTGCTACCTGCGTTGTAACAAGGCATGGAAGCAACCAGTCCAAACGGGACAGTAGTAGAATACATTAATGGGACAATAACAGAGCACATCCTTGGTGCTACCTACTTCACAAACATACAGTATATACTCTAGCAACCGCAAAGACATTGCATCATCTTCATTAGTGTATGCTGTGAGTCTGTGGCCAGCACAAATGTGATGATCATTACCAGAAACAGTGTTGTTCAGGGTTCCCCACAGATGAGGGTCTGAATGCTCTTGTATTACAAACACAGACAAGCAAGTGCACAGAACCACAGAGGGAGTGAAGTGTACAGCTCTTTGTCAACCACGTGCAGCCAGGTCTCTAAGTCGCTTAGGAGAAAGTGAGTACCAAAAAGTATGGGCTCCCTAGAAGAAGGGCTCAAAACCACTGGAAGAATATTGCTTTCATTAAGATGAATAAACTTTAGCAAGGGAGAAAAAAATTCATTAGGATATGGAAAAGTTCACAGGGGACAAATTTTGAGCTCCCAATAGATCAAGAAGATGGCAGTTCATGTCCTGCTCTGTTGAATTGACCACCAGAAGCAACAGTCACCTTTGTTGATTATGCAGACAATCATTTCAAAAGGGGAAAATGACTTCTAGAACCCAGGCTTACCAATTCTTAGAGCAGTTCCTTCATCAAACATGGGGTATGTGGGTGTGGTGAGGGAATCTGTCAGGGCTTTTGTAATCCCCCATACCCAGACACACAAAGCAGGGTCAAAGGAGGGCTGTTGGGAGTTGCAGACCAACAACATCAGGAGAGCCACATACTCGCTAGCCCTGCTGTAAACCAGTTTATTCAGCACACCTAAGGTGCAAAGGCTAGGCTTCTTGGTCATTCTGCTAGTGAACCACCCCAGTTTTTCTTTTCAGCCTTCCAACTGGGGCCAGGCTTAGTGCAGCTGATACTGCAATCAGTGCCCACATTTGCAGCTTCAGAAATGAAAGAGAATGATAGTTAATTGTACTCACCAGGTGGTGGCGATGCAGTTGTGGATATGTGGAAGCTTGGAGACACTGGAGTGCCATAACTAGTCAGAAGAAGTGATAATTGGAGCTAGCTCGCTACAAAATATGTGGACCCTATTGTCTTTCACTAGATCCAGTTCCCTTCATCCTATTCAGCTCCATCTTTCCTGTGCTCATTTGGGTTATTGATAGTGCTTGCTGGTAATTGCCTCAGTAGGTGTTATCGATTACCCTATTTCAAGTACACAAAGCATGGCTTTCCATTCCAGCATTAATCAGGGATTGTAAGTTGTTGAGACTCTGTTCCCCTACCTTCGCTGGTGCTTTAATAGTCAGAGTTTGGATAAGATGAATCCTGTTGGTGTTCAGTAGTAGGAAAAACTTCCATTGTACATGCAGTCATTCTGCCAGTGGAGGTGAATTATACAGCAGGAAGGATATCTATATCTACTAAAGTATTTTACTACATGGAAGTAATTGTTATTTAACAGCAATAATGCTGAAATGATTTCTGAAATTAGGACAGATGAATAGGGTTGTCAGTCTTCTATTTTAGTGGATCTCAGGTGCCTTTGAAAGATGAATGGCAAAGAGCAGAACAGCTATTTCAGTTACTTTTATACCTGTACTATGTGCTGTGATAGGTTGCACATAATTTCATAACTTCCACTTAGTTCTCAAACATGTAGGAGGCGTACTATAATAAAAAGGTAGCTCTCTCAGAGAGGAACAATTGATTTCCCAAATGTTTGCTACTGATCAAGCTATGTAATTTGTTTATAGTGAGAAATGTCCATATTTGTATACCTGATGGAGAATCAAGAGGAGTGCAGGACAGTAACAACAACAACAACAACAATGATGGCCAGCAGCTGCAGTGATAGTGTTTGTGTCTAAATGCTCATTACAGATAGATGAGCAAGCAATTGAAGGAAGCTGCCACCACCTAGATCAAAGATGCAGAACTTGGAGTTACATGAACACAGAAACCCTGAGCAGTCCCAGCCATTAACACTTGCTGCTAATTCCCCAGTGCTCCTTTTCATCTGTTTTTCTCTCTCTTTGCTGTCATTTCTGATGCCCCAACTGCCATTTCTATGTTCTTTTCTCCTTAGCTGATGCTCATTGGTGTTTTGTTTTTTTTTTGTGGTAGCAAAAGTTGCCACTACCATCGTTCCTTTGAGAGACACTGGAACTGCCCTCAGAGGACTTCTGCAGTTGCTTTGGCAAAAGGCTTTTTGACAACTGCCCTCAGAATGCAGAGTGTAGACACTCAGGCAGGCATTGTGAAGGGGCTGTCTCACTCCTGTGGTGTTAGTGCTGCTGAAGAGCACAGCATTTAAAAATAAGTTAGGCACAGTAGCTTATGAGGATCTGTCATCTGAGGAGGAAGCAAAGATTGAGGCAGGGTTTGAAGAAAATGACAGGGACAACTTAAAAGTAAAAAAATTAAGAGGAAACTGAGTAAGTGTGTTTGGTCATTCCCTTTTTAAAAGAACATGTGTGAGTTGCGGATTGCTCCCTGGTTAGTGGATACTGATCTGTGCTGTTTTAAAAAACACGTGATTCAATGCCTGATTGGTTGTGGTATTGAAGAAAGTATGCATGGAAGCACATATGAATTGGTGCCTCCTGGTGAACATCCAGTGTAGCCTTCTGGGCCCAAAAGGCCATATACTTCTGACTTTTTTGCTGTTTCTCCTTTGGTATTAATGGTATCTTAAGTTTGATTTTTGTAATATTTCAAATAATTTATAACATAGTTTGAAATTGCAGAACCCTGGGCAAATTTATATATTTGGAATTAATTTACCTTGAGAAGAATATTTCTGTGGTTCTTGTGGGTTTTTCGGGCTTTGAGACCGTGTTCTGGTTGTATTTTCTCCTGACGTTTCGCCTGCATCTGTGGCTGGCATCTTCAGAGGAATCTTCATTCCTGTGAAGATGCCAGCCACAGATGCAGGCGAAACGTCAGGAGAAAATACAACCAGAACACGGTCTCAAAACCCGAAAAACCCACAAGAACCAATGGATTCTGGCCGTGAAAGCCTTCGACTCTACAATATTTCTGTGCATCAGGAGGGTTCTTTCCTTCTTTACCTATATTTTATTCTGTGATGTTTCAGTTCAAAGAGTCAGCTATCAGCACTATAATGAATTTAGTCCAGGTTTGGTCAGCCCTGCACTTGTCCTCCATGGGTTGTACAGGCCCTCTTGGTAAAACCAGAAATGATACAGTGGTGTGTGGTTATAGGAACTGACTGAATACAGAGTTTCCACTGGCTTGTGGGGAAGGCTGATTGATAGTGAAGGGGAGTTAAACTGTCACATTTGAGTGTGTTTTGTCATGTCTTTTCAGCCATTTCGTTTGGTTGAATTTTTTAAAAAATGATGGGGGCTTCAAGTGCCATAAAACAAATGGCATTTTCCCCATTCTGGTGAAATTATTCAAGCAATTCTAACACTCTGCAGGGAGGTGCAATGGAACGTGCTTTGTTCCACTGTTTGTCATTGTTTGCTGGATTTGACATGGCCCTGATCTTGTAAAGAAAAAGGAGTTATGACTGTTGGCTAGTAGCAGTTTGAATTGAATGCCTACTGTTTCATCTGCAAACATAGCTCTGCCTTCATCAATAATGTTTGGGTATGTTTCCCCCCCCCAGTAGGGCTCCCCTTTTCTACACGCACATGAGGGAGACTGGTAGCTCTGTTTTGTGCCTTACATAGATTTGTTAGACTTTCTTAACTCCTCACATACAGTTGTAAGTTCAGAAATGTCTGATGTCATGATACTCCCCTTCTCATGCATATATAGGCTTCCCCCAGTTGTCTGACAGGTTAGGGACTAAAGCACTTTCAGAAAATGGAATTGGTTGAAAAGCAGAACCCATGTACTGTACTGTAGGGAGCATGGAGGACTTACAGAAGCTGACTTGGGACTGACTGCGTGCATGCTGCTTGGAAAGTCTCACAGCTGGTTTATCACCCTTCCCTCCCCCTCAGCTTGCTTTGCAAGCAGCACATCTGTGCAAGTGATTCCAGGCAAGGCTACATAGGCAAGAACTGATGACAGCGCAGAACCCCCATTGAATTAATGGAACTTGTCCTTAATTTAGAAGTGTCTAAAGAGCAAGTCATCAGATAAGGGGGTGTCAAAACGTGGAGGCTTCCTGTAGAATCACAGTGAATAGTAGCATCTGAGAACACATATGGTTACAAATTTTTAAGAGAAAGAAAATTGTTAAGGCAGTACATAATATCCTCCTCTTTCTGTGGCTTGAGTAGATGGGAAACAATTTGAGAATGATTGTAAGAGGCATGACCCAATGGTTTAATTAAGAATGCCTCGTCCATGAATTGCTTATTGTAAAAGTGGAGCTCTGGTTCTGGATATTTACCTGAAGTCTCGAGATGGAGTACCTGTTAAGGTTTTTAAAAAGCAAGTGTTAGTATTCTAATATTTGTTGTTAGCCTACTTCATTTGTGTGAACTAACGTTTCTGCTTGCATGGTCTACATTATCCAAATAGAGTGTTATAGTTCCGTTGTTTGAGATGTGTCATCCTTGCTTTGGGCAGTCTGATGTTCTTGGATTGTAATTGTCTGTGGTCTTGCGATACACCACAGACTCTATTGTCCATAGCCAAGCCTGGTGATACAAATGTGGCTGTTAGATTTGTTGGACAGATGGTGAAACCAAACAAGGGCTTTATCATGCTTTAGAATGTTGTTCCTATCTGGGACATCACAATTTCTTACTGGCATTTGAAACAACACATTCCTTGTCTCAGTTTGTAGAGCCCCATTTCCTGACATAAGCTGTATTCTTGGTATGGTACGAAACCGTCTAATAGCTAGTTTCCCTAGTTTTGGCATATTGTTTGAGGGGGATGTTTCTGATTATGTGTGTAGTGATGAGATGTCTGTGGGTATTTCCCTTCTCTACAAGCCCCTCCACACCATTCACCATTACAGTTTTTGGTGTCCTTACAGGAATTATCTGTTCCAGTATGGAATCAATGTGTTCCAAATTCCACCGTCTTAATTCACAAAGAAATGCAATTTATCCTGAATTATGTTCACTGTCTGTTTTGGCAGATAATACTACCCATCTTCAATATTTTTGGAGTGGAATGGGAAAGGATCAAGTAGGTTAAAAAATGGTGCTGTGCCATGACATGTGTTCTAGCTTAGTGGGTGTCTCTCTGTCTCTCTTTTGCCAACCTTTTCTCACCATTACAGTTTTTTAGTCTGCCCCGTTCAAATTCCAATATTTTGATGTTTGAGTAGGGCAGTGTAAAAAAGAATGACATTACCATTGTGGCACCATGGCAGCACTGCATATATTCATATGTGTTTTATTTTAAACACATTTTAAATGCTCAAGGGAGTAGCAAAAACACTGCAGGTGTTCATGAGTTGGTCATTATATATTCAGCCATATTTATTTCTGCCCCCTCCCTCAAAATACCTCTTTGCAAACAGGAAGGGAGAAGGAGATTTTGTGTTCAGCCAGGGTCTTGTATTGAGTGGTAAAGGGTACCTTTGGCAGGGAGAGGCAGGCTGACCTGTTTGGATTGTCAGTGTAGGGACATTGCATTATGTGTGTTTGAATTGTAGTTACAGAAAGAAACAGGAAGAAATTAAGCCTGTTTTCAGTGTATTGCAGGTAACACCACAACACAGCCAGTGGTGAGAATGCAGGGAGCTATAATTTAAGAACATCTAGAAAGCTTCCCTTTGACAACCCCTTTATTAAGAAGTTCCAGTCACAAAATGTTTGAATCAGGATAATGCAGTGCGTGTTTTAATTTGTGTACCTAACGTTAGAATGTTTGCGGTGTTAGCAACAATGTTGTGAGTAACTCATATTAGTAACGTATTTGTTGGTGCCAATACATTCTACATTTACTTTCCCTGTGAGCTCAGTGTCTGCAATCCCATTTCATCCATGGGTGCTATGTGCAGCTACAGCCATGATATCACACAGACTGTCTATTGATATCTTGTGTGTCTCCCCACCTCTCAATGCAGAAAAGAATATGGTTCAGTTGAAATGCCAGGAGCGTATTCTTGAGAATAGACACTAGCAATAGTTCAGTGCAGACATAATGTTAAGCATGGCTAATAGATTAGGAGCACCACACAGATTTGTGTGTTTGCCCCTTTTTCACAAGAACTTGTTGAATTCCATTTTCAGTTTAGTATATTACTACATACTAGACAGTGCTAAGCAAGTGATTGGGAGCTAATTATGATTAGTGAAACTACTGATGTAGATGTAACAACCACCTTAGTTCCATAACTGAAAAGGGTATATAGACTGACAGCATTCCCAGTACAAGCTTTGCCATTCCAATATAAAGCAGTGATTCCCAACTCTGGGGTATGTGTACCCCCAGGGGTATGAACCGTCATATGTAGGAGTATGTGAAAAAAAATAATGGCAGGAAAAATATAAAGTATAAGCCATTCTCAGAGGATTTCACAACTTAATGTAGTTTTTTATTGCCCATGGTACTGGTATTAATGCCTCAGAACCTCAATAGATTGCGGGGAGGGGGGGAATAATAGGGATAAAGAGAAGAGTGACACGCAAGCTGTATTTATGACTGCCCTTGGCCCACAAATTTTAGGGGGAAAAAGAGTCTTTCTCACACACATAGGCACGCACAGCCTTCTATTTGAGTTGCCATGACCCTAGCCCCACCTATGCTCCCTCTTCCTTGTGTCGTTCTCCGTGAGGAGAAAGTGTTCCTGATGGAGACGTCCAGTTCTGCCCCAAATACATCTCAGTGAGGGATACACAGCACCAGTTACTCCTCCCCATGCTTTTGGCTGGGGGCAAACTTGATCTTAAAACCGTGGAGAGCATCTAGGTGGGTAATGGAGCACAGTGGGATAGAGGCCAGCACATGGTGGCTGGCCTGCCATCCTCTCTTTCCTTCTGTGGGTATGGGGATGTCTCCTCAGAGCTCACTGATGCTTTCTAATGGAGCTTTTTTCCCCTCAAAGAAAGGGTGTGGTGGTGAGGAAGGAGTATAATTTATGGAAATGGGTTGCAAGTGAAAAAGTTTGGGAAACACTGGTATAGAGCTTTGTGATCAACTGTATGTTGAGCTGTATCTTACCTCATTTTTCTTCACTGCTAGAGACAATGCTAGTTCCAGTCCAGTGACATCTGGTGGGCCACATGTTCTCCATCACTGCTGTAGAGTTTTGTTTTCATCCCACTAGTTCTCTGTGTTTCATCAGTTTTCCATTATATTCACTATATCTGTATTTCCATTTAAAACCAAGTACTCTAGCTCCTACATCTTAGCTTGAGCAAGGAGTCCTTTCCTGTCAAGCACCTGATCCCAAACCTTGGGAGAGTCATCAGTTGTGCAACAGTGGCTGGAAACCAGAGTTGCACAGCCAGTCTAGCTCCATTGGATACTGGCTTTTCCCAGTGGAGAGCTAGCAAAAATGTGATCGATTGCACAGTGCTGATCAGAGGTGTGTGGTATGCACATATGCACATTAGCTTTTCCAAAGGCAAGATCAGTAGGAGGGTGACTGCTTTGTGTCATACCAGTTAAGAAGTGCACCAAATTCCTCTGATTCGGGGTTGCGTGTGATGTAGGCACATGCTGACCTTTTCTAACTCAAAGGCAAGTGGAAGAAGCTGACTGAGTGCTGCTGCATGGGAGTGTTCCAGGCAGTTGAAGCAGCAATATCTAGCCATTTCTATCTACTTTCTTGCTCCAGGGCATGAAAAGTTGGTAGGAGAGGAGTTCTTTAGTTTCATACTGAGTGGCTAGCTGTTCCTAACACTCTGGCAGGGGGGGTGTTGAAGTCTAGCTCAGAGACTAGTGTTGGAATGCTAACAACCTGTATACTCTGTCCTTGCCAAAATGTCTTAGGCATTTGTATTTTTCTCAGAGAACCTGAAGAGAATAGAATGTAAATCTCATACTGATTTTAGTTCTGCCATCTTCTAGAAGTGCAAGATGGTCACACTTTGCTTTCTTCCACTTGAACATAGAAGATTGCCTTCTAGGCCCCAAGATTCCCAATTAATTGGGAATATAGATTTTAATTGAGCAACAAGTCTATAATCGATTAGATCACTCAGTTAAGGTGTAACATTAATTCATAATCAAGAGAGGTGGTTAATATTCATAGAGAAGTAGGATCTGGAACACCTTTCATCTTAAGCATAATTCTAATGGGATTGTGTTTGCCTTTTTCCCTTGATGAAGACACAGCACTCTCTTGGTTAATTTCTGTGCACTGAAGAAGAAAAAGATATTAATTTTTGATGTCAACAGTATACGTATAAAATTGAAGCATTTGAAATGTCTGTACTATTCAGACATGCTTTTGTTTTTTATGTATCTGCTCTGTATGCAGTTTTAGCAATAGTGTGCCATTTCTGAGCTATGGTCTTAATTTTACAGAGGGATTGTGAGATTTGTATGTGCTATCTTTAGAAAAATACATGTAAGATGGTGAGAACTGGGAAATATGCTGGTTTGTATGCTGCACCATCCACAAGTTATAGTGGCTTACCACATGATGTTGACTATATGTGTGGTCTCCCTAGTGCTTTTGGAAAAATTTCCACATTTATTTGCCACTGATTTATCTGAGATGGCTTTGGCATGTTTTAGAATGCAGATTCATTTCATACAGTGCAGTGGCTAGACCTGTTGGAGATCACCTCACATGAACCAAGATTACCCCCTAGAATACCTGTGACTCTCATGTGACTGCACATTGTAAGGAAGGTTCAATAATACTGAGTAGGTTTCCTTTGTTTCTTGTTACTGCTCGTTTGAGGAATCTGTAACAGGTTTCCAAGGATAAAAGTTGAAATACATTGATCTAAATACCCGAAAGGCACCAGATCCCATCTGATCTTGGAAGCTAAGCAAAATCAGCTCTGATTAGTACTTGGATGGGAGACTGACAGTGAATACCAGGTGCCATAGGCTATATTTCAGAGGAAGGAACTGGTAAAACCACCTTGGAGTATTCCTTGCTTAAAAAAATCCTGTGAAATTAATGGGGTTGCCATAAGTTGACAGGCAACTTTAAGGCACATACTCACACATTTCTTCTCATGTAAATTTTGCCATTCTTCTTTTCAACAGCCTTAACAATGGCAGTTGTTTTCCAGAACTGGTTTTAGATCTGTGTTAAGAGTGAGCCTTGACTAGAATGAGGAAGAGTATGGTAAATTCACAGGAAGAGAATATGTGGGGAGAATGAGTGCACTGTTCTGTGATGTACATCTAATGGCAGTCTGTCTACACCTGCCTCATGTAAGATGTGATACCAGAATGTATTCCCCCCTCCACACAAAGAAAATCACAGTTGGGGTCCTCTGACTTACTTTAAAAATGGATGCAGTGGTGGCATTCTTTTCTTTTCTAAACAGGTGTGCGTTAGGAGGCATCTTTGCATGAGGAGAGGTTTGTTCTATGGCCTCAGAGCTGGGTGCAGGAGAGGATGGCAACTGCACAGAGCTGGCAACGCCCCTCTATCTGCGGTATCTGGAAAAAGCTCTTCGATTGGATAATTTTTTACGACAGACTTCTGCCATCTTCAACAGGAGTGTGTCCAGGTACAAAACTTTTCCTTATTTTGACTTGGGGATACTGAAAAAAGATTTGTTGCTTTCATGTGAAGTCTCTGAGATGCAAAGAACCATGGTCTGGATTCTCATTTTATCTCCATGAAAGAAAGTTCTTGAAAGCAGGCTTTTCCTTCTCAACCTTACGTTTGTAGCTTTCTTGCACCTCCTGAAAATTTGTTTCTAAGGATTTAGAGATCGGTGGGAATATCATGCTGTATGATGTACTGGGTGGCTGCAGATCGATGAGTCAACTACCAGCATCATGTTTTAATCAGCACAGGTGCAATGGGGAATTCATATGTACACACTGTTGTTGTAATTAATCCTTCTAAAATTCATGGGAGATCAGTTTATCTATTGGTGTCATATCAGCTTTAGACCTTAAACAATAAGGGTTTTGAATGATATACAAAGTGAGGCTGAAATCCAGTGTTGTGCTGTCATTGAATTTCCTTCTTTTCCTCTCTCCGCTGTAACCCTTGGAACTATTGAAAGCTAACTCTGAAAGGTTTCCCAGATCTACTGAGCAAACCTTTAGGATGCACAGGGAAGCTTCAGTAACGAAGGGGAAGCTGCTGTTTCCTGGTTCTCTTCTTCCTCTAGGTGAAATATAGTACGGAGTACTGCCGTTATTTTTGACGCTTGATCAAGATCATGACTGTTGTTCACTTGTGAATGGTTTAGAGATGAAAAACTTCTAGAAATCTTGACAAAATGAGGGAAAAAACTTGTTTCTTGGGGGAAAAGGGATGTTTTGGGAGTGGAGAATAGAAGAATATATAGTGGTAACCTCTTTGCCAAACATGGATTTCCTTTACAATGTTAAAAACACAGTAACAGCATTTTAAAACAGCAAAGTCTTGTGGCACCTTAAAGACTTATGCAAGTACTACAGTCCACATCATGAGGTTCATGAAGTGTTACTCTAATTGACAGGTTAGTATAAATATCCTTGGTTAGGTGGGCTTGACTTCATGCATCTTATGTGGGCTGTAGTCTCCCAAAAAGTATATAATAACATCTGTTGAGCTTTAAATTGCCAAAAGACTTTTTTTTTTCTGCAACAGACTGTCCTGGACTGTCCTTGGAAATTAAACCACCAGAGCATCCCAGGAAGTTAAATTGTACTCTTTCATATACTTGGGGAATTATACTTTTTTAAAAAATCAAACATATTTAATGTTAGAGATGGCACTCATGAGAATTTGCTAGGCCATAGCATGGCTGTTGTTTTCTCTCTGTCTGTGCTTCATCTGCTGTTGAAATTATATATTTTGTAGTGATGAAAGTGAAGATGGATTGGATGACAATCCTCTGCTTCCTCAGCCTGGGGGTCCCTTGATGCAAGTTAAAGAAGAACCTACAAGCTCCCTGCTTGGGGAAAGTTCTGGAGCAGGAGCAAGTTCTGGAATATTAAACACACATTCTCTAAATGGAGTGTTACAATCTGGTAAGTGTGCTTCAGAGTGAGTGTTCGTTTCCATTTGATGATACTGGAGTAATCCAGCCTTGTGAATAGCCATGTATTTGAACCACTGAGCAATTTATACTTTATTAGTAGGGTGTCGCATATACCAAGCTATCCATTTGCAGGCACCTATGAGCTGGTGAGCTGCTTTGTTATCAGTGAATAGATTTTCTATACATAGGACTGTGTACTGATATTTGTCTAAAATATATTTACACTGAATTGTTTACATAATTGAAATATTTCTTCTTTGTGTGTTCTTTAAACAGAGCCAAAAACAGAAAAGGGGAGCCTATATAACTTTTCCAAATTGAAGAAAAGCAGAAAATGGCTAAAAGTAAGGTTTTTATTACTCTGAAATCCAGATCTGTTCATACTTGTAGTTTTGTTGCATTATGTCCATTATATTTATAGAAATATGAATGCTTTGTGAAAACAATGAACATTCAAAACACCTCACAATATATTCCATAGCCTCTTAGCTTTATAGAATGGTGGATTGTTCAACAGTCTTGTTACAGGCTTTTATCCTTTCATTAATACTACCCATGTACCCGTGTCATTTAAAACATGGAATGGAAAACACTTTTCTTATCTGTGAAGAGCCACCGATAACACAGCAAAGTCAAATCTGGAACCAAAGCCAGTGGTGGGCACAGTTAGAGCCATCCTTTTCTGTCTGACTCTTATCTCAGAGATATACCCCAGATATAAAGATGTTATCCCCAGAGCTTCAGATTCTGTTCCCTCCTATGGTTTGACTTGTAAGTGCATTCTCTCATCAAAACTCCCCCATCTGTGCTTCTTACTTCAGCATTAATCTTAACATTTCAACCTGTGTAGCCAACAATGTCCTTTTCCTGTTTCTGTAATCGTCCCACCTATATTCAGTCACAGCTGAATTTCAGACTCTTTGCACACAAGGAGGTGTATAGTCTTGTTTTTTCTTCTTGTTATTTACAGGGTTTTTTGATTTGTTTTGTTTTTGGTACAAGTGTAGGTGAGGCAGGGAGAAGTACTGGAAAATACTAAGGAAGTTTTTTGCATGTAAATTGTGTTACTCCTTCTGTCAACCTTAGTTGCTTTAATCTATTAAGTGTCTCTGAGAATTTTTTATTTGCTAATTTGATCATTTTGGTCTCTCTTATTGAACTGAAATTTGATTTTGGCAGAGCATTCTCTTGAGTGATGACTCCAGTGACAGTGAGTCAGCAACTGATGAGGATGTGGAAGAAGGAGAGGAATTTACACTTTCTAGGGAAGAACTTCACAATATGCTGCGATTGCACAAGTACAAGAAGTTGCATCAAAGTAAATATAGCAAAGACAAAGAGGTAAAATTTTTAAAGCATAATTCATTCATGGCAAACCATTCTGGAGGGGAAATTGACTGACTTGAGCTACTAACGTATATACAACACTAAGTTGTCTCCATCAGTACAAAAAACCACACACTTTTCACACTGCTCTTCATCTGTTTTAGAGAAATAGCACCATCATAATTACCAATTCCATTGCTTGAAAAGAGGCAAGTGTACCCCCTTTTTCTTTTTGTCGTCTTCTAAATGTTGTGCCTGAGGCACAACAGAGAACAAGAGAGCATGGAGCTGTGATTTTTCGTTTATTGTCATTATGTAAATATACTTGCTGTTCTTGCATTCTTCTTGTTCCTAACTTTACTATTAACTGACCAAAGAAAACATAACTTTTATCTGTTCTTTTGTCAGCTATGAGTTTGGCAGTCTCATGCCCCTTCCCACAAAGATCCCATGAGGTAGCTGATTGAATGTTTCTCTTAATAGTTCTCTTAGGACCAAATTTAACCTATAGGTTCCTTTGGAGAACTTTATTTAAACCATAAAAGGATCCTGTGTCAGAAATTTCCAGTGTTTTGAGATATTTTTGAATTTTCTAGTCCAGAGGTCTTCCTCACTTGTTAGATCAATCCATCTTTTCTTTAGTTACAGCAGTACCAGTATTACAGTGCAGGTTTGCTCTCCACATATGATCCTTACTATGAACAACAGCGACATCTCATAGGACCCAAGAAAAAGAAGTTTAAAGAAGAAAAAAAATTAAAAGGTAAGTATTATTTTGATTTCTTCTCTTGTGATATTTGCTCATTTTTCCCCTCTTGTCTTTCTAGTTATCAGTAACAAACAGCATTGAATAGTAATTTTTATTTAATTGATTTGCTGAGAGACAGTTGCGGTGATATCTTATACCAAAGATAGGGCATAAAATCAGATTGTACATGCATCCATATTTAGACATTATCCTGTACACTAACTAGATCTATAGTTGCTGTTCAAGAATTGAAGGTTTCTTCCATGAACAGAGAGGCTTTTGCTGACTTAGCACAAGTTCTATATAGGAAGCAAGAGAACTAAAATCCAGTGGTATGTTTGTGTTAGTGCAGAATGTTGTGTGCTCCATTGTTCATAAGATAATCTTTAGCACTTGGTACCGTGGTATGCTGTTAGAAGAAAAGTGAGATACAAATCTTAACAATCATAATAAATTGAGTTTCAGCTTAAGTGTTTTAGCAGTTATTTCTGGTGAGTTACAAAATATGGTAAAACTTCTGAGAAGTTCATTTGTAAGCATCTAGGTTTTGGAACCACAAACCTCTAGGTTGGGTTTAGTAACCTGATGTCCCTTAGAGGAACTACAGCTACAACTCCTATACTCTACTGTCATCAGCCATGCTGGTTGTGGCTTATGTGAATTATAGTTAAAACATCTGATGGGCCCTAGGCTGCCTACCCTTGGATGAGGTTGTTGCCAGAAACATGAGCTCAATCTTATGAAAAATTATTCTGAACAAGAGGTTTCAAGGAGGGAAATGTGTACTTGAGGCATAGATATGACTGTTTTTATGTATGACACATTTTAAGATCTTACAGAAACACCACCACCCCACCTGGAGTTTCATGGATTTATTATTTAAAAGCAAATCCCATCTTCTTTTGATGGGTCATAGAATGTTTTCCAGGAGGTTCTAATGAAAGGTTGCCAGACCAGCATTGCAAGAGAGTAGTAGAGAATTTTAAAAAAAAGCTATACATGCTTTCTGTGAAATTATATTGGATTTCCTTTTTTTTGAAAGCCACCACTTATTTCTAACCTTTTAGTTTTTCTTTTCACTCATTACATGCATTGTACAGTGCTTCTTTTCACAGACTCTCATCCACAGTCTAGTTAATTATCTAGGTCTTACTTAGTCTATGACAGCTTGATATCTTATTACTTCTTTCAAGTGTTTCACAGTTCACTTCACTTCTCTTCAGTGTTTATCCTCATCTTAAATGTCTGTGAACAAAATCTCATTTGTGGAAGAAAAAGTGTTATACCTGCTAGCAAAGTACTCTAGAAGTATCTTAATTAACCATATTCCTCTTGAAATGAGGATAATTCATCCTCAGGAATCGGGTCCTAAAGTGATTTATCTGCAGATCCACAGTGCAGCAAGGAAATATTTTACTGCTTTATTTATAGTTGATTTACAGATGTATTACTTGATTTTATTATATTTCCTGTATTGTAATATTGTAAACTGCTTCTGAATTTTTGAAAAAATGAAAACCAGTATAAAAATGTGAATTTTGTATGGGACACTTGAAGCTTGTGAATTAATGCTAAGAGTCTTAAAACGATTAACAGAGGAAAGTGATTCTATGACCTACTGTTCCCATTGCAGCCAAATTGAAAAAGGTGAAAAAAAAGAAGAGACGGGATGAAGAAATATCCTCTGAGGAGTCTCCGCGACGCCATCACCATCAGACCAAAGTTTTTGCCAAGTTCTCTTATGATACTCCACCTCCAGGGTCCAAGAAAAAGCATTTATCCATTGAACAATTGAATGCTCGCCGCCGGAAAGTATGGCTGAGCATTGCTAAAAAGGAGCTGCCAAAGGTGAGATTTTTCAATAGGAAAGCACCAGATTGTTAGTGGGGGAAGGTTAGCGCGTAGTGGAATGCAGACATAAGGAAAAGTCGGTACCTACTCGGTTATTGGCCAATTATAGCATTTGCCAACTGGAAAACAAAACTGGCAATGCCATAATTGGCCAGTAAACGACTAGAAGCCTAGCATACTTTTGTTTTAACAGATGTGTTATATATATTTTATGCACACACCTATATACGTATGTATTATATATGACATAATATAGTGTATAATATATAATAGGTGTAGTATTTATATATAGAGAGATTATAAAATATGTGTATGCATATATATGTTATGTATTTGTATAATATAATATATATAAAGTATATAATAGATATATATAGAGAGAGATTATGTCTGTAAAATACCAGTATGTGTATGCACATATATACACACATGCACACACCTATGTGCAGTCTATCTATACTATAATTTAAAGTGTTGTGTTTTACAAATCTACGTGTGTGATCACCAGACTGTGGTGTATTTATGTAGTGGAAAATAAAAGTGTGGTAAGTTTTGGACCTGAAACGTCAACTAGTTTAGGTACATCTTGAAGATACACTTTAGATATCTACATTTTTCATTCTAGGGTGCACATTTATGAACATATTTAGTTCTAACTCGATACCTGATGTGTCAAGTACTTTAACAAACACTTTGAATTTTTACATTTTTCTCTGTAGAATGCCTGTCCGTGAACATATTTTATTCTAACTTGTTACTTAGACATAGGTTGACATCCCAGACTTTTCTGTCCAAGTTAAGGGCAGATCAGCACACTTCAGCTTTTTTGAGAAATTGCTGTTTTGCTCCATTCTGTATGATTTTAAGAATTTTAGGTTGATGTCAATCAAATATTTATTTTATTCAAACCATGAGTACAATAATCAATATCAACCTTGGTTACGCTTGGCAAACTTTCTCTTTGCCTTAGCTAGGAGGGACCAGGAAACTGACATAGGGAAAAGAAGGAAAGGCAGGAAAGAGAGGGATACATGAGTCCATAGAATGAAGCATATCTAAAATAGAAGTTCTCTTTACCATGAGGTAACTGTCAGTTGACGTAGGGAAAAGAAATGTTCATGCAGTTGAAAGAAAGGAAAAAAATATAGAGGAATACGTACTCATTTTATCTTAGCCGGAAGAAATGACTTGAACTTAAAAGCACATATAGTTCATCCATTGTGGTGAGGCTAATTGGTATTTAAGGAAACATTTGATTTTTTAATGTTTTGTTTAGTTGTAGTATGAATGAAGATTTAATCACTTTTATAAGCCAAATATTCAAAGAATTAATGGTGGACGCTTGAAATGCTGTGATCAGTGTACTCAGTGCTACTGTTGTAGTTCAGTTCTGCTATTGAAATTTTTGGGAACATTAAAATTACTGTTCAGTAGTATGACCAAGTGATGGTCTTGTTTCTTTTTAGGCATACAAACAAAAGGTCTCTGCCCGAAACCTGTTCTTAAGTAACAGCAGAAAGGTATGATATATTGTGGATTTTCTTGTATTTTGATAAGGTAGAAACTCATTCTCTGTTAAATTTTCCATTATTTGTTAGTTTATTTTCTGTTGTTCATATAAATCACCATATTTATGGTACTCGTGACACAATTCTGTATGTGTTTACATGGTTACAGTTCCACTGATTGTCATGGGACTTACCGTATTTGCTAGCATATAAGATGCACTGGTGTATAAGACGCGCCCTATTTATATGCCAGCAAATACTAGTTGCTGGTATATAAGACGCACTGGCATATAAGACACACTCCATTTTCAAACAGTATTTTTCAAGAAAAAAGCGATTCTGATACACAGGCAAATAGAGTATTTCCAAGTGAGTGTGTTTAAGACTGCATCTTTGCTTTTAAAAAATTACCATACGAAGTATTTTAGAACAACAAAACATGACAGAAGTGGGCTAACAACCTCACGAGGTTATAAACTCAAAGTCTTGGAAGAATAAAAATGGGGTTTCCTGCAGATGAAATTATATGTGTATTGGAACGCAAGCCAGCCTTGCAAGCAGTATCCTCAGTTGAGGAACCACCACTGAGAAGCATGTGGGCATGTAGAGATGAGCAGCTCTTCAGGTATCTTTTCTCCCAGGATAAAGAGCTTTGAAGTCAAAAATAGCATTTTGGAGTGGACCTTAAGAAAGACCAGAGGGGATTGAAGTGGGATGAAACACTATGTACTATGATTGTAATACTCAGTCTCAGTAAGTAGTCTTAAAGCTGTACTTGAGCTACCTGCAGTTTCTGTACAATCCTCAAAGGCAACCCCATGTATATTAGATTAGCGTAGTCTAATGTGGAGGTGGTTAGAGCATGGGCAATAGTCTAGATTATCTCTGTGCCAGTGAGGTATCAGTCACAGAAAGCTGGAAAAATGTGCGCCATTCCTTAGAGGCTACTAGTATGTTTAATGATAAAACTGGATTAAGGAGCATCTTAGATTGTGAATCTGTTTCTTCAGGGAGAGTGCTATGCTTTTCAGAACAAGATCAGCACCAGGAAAGCTACCTATTAACAATATTTCCATTACTGCTGGATTAAGTTTCATCTTATTGACATATGGCAGTGCCATTATTATTCCCAATCACTTGTTTCAGCAGTAGGAACTGGCTTTTTTTTTAAAAAAAAAAAATAACAATACTATTATTTATTTAATTTAGTTTCACTTAGAATACTGCGTTTCTCCCAGCGTAGAATTGGCTATGTCACTGTCTATATACATCACTTTTTTCCACTCCTGTAAAACATTACTGTTTTGGGTGTGCATTGCAACAGTAAAATATTTATGCTTATTTTTATTTTGAGAAGAAAGCTCTGATTCTAGAAGAATAGATTGTTGATAGTGATGGTATTTTATACGTATATTATTTTTGAATCCAGTTAGAAGTGAATTATTTTAATATATTTGAAAAAACAGTAGGCTGACATATCAGCTGGAGCAGTAAGAGAGAGATACAATACTAGATACATCCTGTGCAGGCTTTCAGGATATCACTATCCCATGGCCTTTCTATACTTGTCTTTTTTGTTTTTGTCTGTCTGCCCCCTTGCCCTGGTAGCTGGCTCACCAGTGTATGAGAGAGGTGCGACGAGCAGCCATCCAAGCCCAAAAGAACTGCAAGGAGACATTACCCAGGGCCCGACGCCTTACAAAAGAGATGCTTCTTTACTGGAAGAAATATGAGAAAGTGGAAAAAGAACATCGCAAAAGAGCAGAGAAGGAGGCACTAGAGCAACGTAAACTGGATGAGGAGATGAGAGAGGTGAGCCTGACTCATAAAAAGATGAAAATCTGATCAGAGGCACTAAGACAGTTAACCCCAACCGCTGCAGATTAAATCAAATACACTTCAGAACAGGTTTTTAAAGACTCTCTTAAGATTATGATCCAGCTACTACTATTTAAGTTTGAATTTTAAAAATCTCTATGCTAGCAGTTGCCAAGTAAAGTGACTTTAAAGTTTCAGGATGCATTGATCCAAATTTTGGTGCTGCTCTTGAAAGTGCAACTCATGTAACAACACAGGTGTGTTTTGGCTTGTGTACCATAATTTTCTGTGCCAGCTACCAGAACTTGTAATACCAGTTTTCCTTTGGATGAGAAGCGGGATTGCTTTCTATACTTCTTGGAAAATAATCTTTACTGCTGGATAGTATAGCAACTATTGGAGGTGTTACTGTGTTTCTCTTCATCTGGCAATTGTTTGTGCCTGAGCTCTTTTTTACCTCTTGTTTCTGTGCAGTCAGGCCAAGTTCTGTTTTATTTAATAAAAAGTGGTGCATTTTTATAAGACTCTCACTCTTGATTAGTAAAAGAACACAACGAATTGGACTTTACAGTCCTTTAGAGATTTTGGAAGAGATACCATTAATCAGTGATAGACATTTCTGTGAAATTTAAAAAAAGTGAGAATATAATTAGGCCTTTTTAAAAAGTTTGTCCAGAACTGTAAAAATTAAATACACTGTCTTAATTTCTTTTCAGTATCTTTACATATGAAATTATTTTCTTTGTTCTGGTGTAAATTATTTTAGGCTAAGAGGCAGCAGAGAAAACTTAACTTTCTGATCACGCAAACTGAGTTATATGCCCATTTCATGAGCCGCAAACGAGATATAGGACATGATGGAATCCAGGAGGAAATCTTAAGAAAACTTGAAGACAGTTCTGTCCAGAGGCAGATTGATATTGGTGGGGGTGTCGTTGTCAACATTACCCATGAGGATTATGGTAAGGAGTAAAACTGAATTCTAGAATGTTTGAGTGACATTTCTAAAGTTAGTGTTCTGTGTGGGTTTTTTTTTTCCACAAAGTTTGAATTTGCCTTGAGATTTAATCCATGTGGCTTTTTTTAAAAAAAATTAATAATATTTTCAGATAGTAACTACTACAAAGGTCAGGCTCTGAAGAATGCTGAAGATGCCTTCCGGATTCATCAGGCTCAGGTAAATGCTGAAAGAGAATTGTGTAATAAAATGGAAAGTGTTCTTAATTATTAAGTGCCTGGTATTGAAAACGAATATTTCATTTTTCTTTTAATAACTAGAAAGTTTTTTTTAAAAAAAGTAGCCATGTTGGTCTCTTGCCTTTATAAACTAGAAAGTTGTTATCTTTGTACTTAATTTCTGGTAATGTGTTATATCTGTGTAAAATGTGTAAAGAGAGCACCTAGCTTCTTGTAATTATAAAATGAACTAAACAATGAAGGGGAAATCATATTCAGATTCATTTGTTAAGCCCAATCCTGTATGTCTTTATTAGGGTAATACAGGCTTCCAGCTAAATTTATATAAGATTCCAGACTTATATTGCAATTTTATAGGTGTTTATTTAAAATAATTCCCATTAAGCTGAGTAGGGTGTCTTTCCAGTAACTGTGTATAGCAAGAGTAGACAAATACAGGCCTTGGGCCACATGTGTCCTGTGAACCCCCTTATTGTAGCCCGCTGGCCTCCAAATGGGCATTTTGTCCCTTAAAAAAATCACAAAGCAGTTGTCCCCCCCACCATGCTGAAAATAAAACCAGAAGTGATATCATGTCATTTCCATGGGCGGGGTGGGTGGGTGGGAGTGGGGTGGAATTATGCAACTCTGGCCTGCTAGAGATTTGGGTATTGGAATTGATCCCCACACCCAGCGCAGCTGCCCACCCAAGGTGTCTAGGATTACAGTTTAATCCCTTTTCCTCTCTCATCATTTAGACCAGGTCGTTTGATGAAGATGCTAAAGAGAGTCGGGCAGCAGCACTTCGTGCTGCCAATAAATCTGGCACTGGCTTTGGAGAGAGCTACAGTCTTGCCAACCCATCTATCCGGGCAGGAGAGGACATTCCACAGCCTACTATTTTCAATGGTAAACTGAAAGGTTACCAGTTGAAAGGCATGAACTGGCTGGCCAACCTTTATGAACAGGTATGCCAATATTTGTTAAGACTAGTTTTTAGAAATAATTTCTTTCTTGGTATGGCTCCAGAGAGAAATGAATTATACTTGCATGTATTGGTTCACAGTTTTATAGTTAAAAGAACAAATCTTTATGACAACGAATCAAGACATGTTTCTCAAGACTAACCTGATAGTCTGTTTTTTAAGTAGAGAAAGTATAAAACTCTCTTCAGATATCATCTTTTGTGCTGTTTGAGGGAAGATGGTAAGCATCAATATCTGAATTTATGTTGTGGGGGTGGACTCACAAAGTAAATTGCGGCCGACATAACTTGTGTGTCTCGGGGAGAACCAGTTCTGTAGAGAACCTTTGGAGACCAGGCTACACAGACCAGAAGAGGCAACAACTGCTGATCCCAAGGTGTCTTGGCCAGGTCAGCTGGCTTGCCATTCATTGAAAGTGCCTCTTCTGAGGAGCACACAGGACTGTGTTCTGCTTTGCCTTCTCCAGCAGGCTTGCCAAGTGAAAAAAGCACATCAGGAAACAGAGAGGCAGCACGTGTCCTGCTATGTCTTTCGCAGCAGGTGCAGAAGGCACAACAGGAGAGGCAGCACATCTCCCGCTGTGTCCTCTCCAGCAGGCTTGCCAAGTGCAGTAAACTGGCTCTAGTTGCTCACTCTCAAACTAAACAAACAGAGGACACCTCTTCCAATCGTACCAAAATTCCAAGATTCCAGTTTCTTTCTCCCACTCACACACACCCTCCTTTTTAAGCAGGCAAAGGAAACCCGTTCCTTCCAGCAGGGCCAAGATTGCTGTTCCTTTCTTCATCCTTCCTCTCTCCTCCTAGGCAGTAAAAGAAAACCAGTAGAGTTACCTTTTCTAACTGCCAAAAACTCCATGCCAAAATCCAAACATCCTTTCTTTTTCACCTTACCCTCTTCTTTCTCTTGCCTCTCCCACCTTGCTCTCCTACCTGAGACAACTGCACAGGCGTGCTGGGAGTGCTATGCATTCTGGATGAGACTTTCATTTATTTGTTTTCTTCTGGAAAGACTGTGTATGTTTGAAACGTTGTAAATGGGTCAATGCAAATTGAGACTTGCCTATACTGATCTTCTCTTGTGTATATTTTTATGTCTTGCACATTGTAAAGTGTTTTTTTTTTCCTTTGTGGAGTAAACTGCAAATTGTTTGCTTTCCTTGCAGGGCATTAATGGAATCCTGGCAGATGAAATGGGGCTGGGTAAAACAGTGCAGAGTATTGCCTTGTTAGCACATCTAGCTGAAGTAAGTGGATGCTTTGTGCTTCACATGCCTAACTGCGGGGAGGTACTTAATACATGCTTCAGATAGACCTCACTTTATATCTCTGTGCGCTATCATTTGCTTTCAGTCCCTACATAATCAAAATCAGTCTGCATTCTCTTGTTCTTCAAAGCCATAATTGGACCATAGTTCAGCTGTTTCCATGTTCCCTGATACTAGTTAGCTGTCCCTAGTATCCTTTTCTATCTTTATTCAGTTGTGTTCTTCCTTCACTTTCATCTGTGTAAGACTGCAAACCCATTTTGGCCATGAAAAGGTCTTTGTCACTTAATTGTTTTGGATAATTCCTGTATTTTCACTTAATGGCTGGCATCCTGTTGGTTAGTCCCAACTAAAGCAGTCTCGTTCAATCAATTGTTGAATCAATATATAGGCAAATCCCACCGTAGTCAGGAGAGACAACAGGAGTTAGGCCAATAAATAGCAACAGTTTATATAAATATGCTACTGCACTTTGAGCTAAATAAAAATCTGTTCTGAACTGGAAGAGCAGAAGTTGGTAGGGGAGTACAATAAAAACACTGCTGTGTCTCATTTCCTACAAACAAATGATTGAGTTTACCTGATTTCATGCTTGTTTCCTTTATTTTTTTTAAAAGAAATACTATGAATATGAAAGGAGAGCTCAGTAAACTTTGTACATTTTACACTTCTGGTGAACCTTGTTACATGTTTTTAGTAGGAAGCTTTGTTACAATTATACATTACTCCTGCAAACAGTGTTGGCTTTTCATTTGAATGCTATGTGAAATGTGGTTTCTTTTCAATTAAGACTTTTTCCTCTTCCAGAGAGAAAATATTTGGGGACCCTTCTTAATTATTTCACCAGCTTCCACACTGAACAACTGGCATCAGGAGTTTGCCAGATTTGTTCCTAGGTTTAAGGTAACGGCTATGCTTGGTATTATGATGCTATAAAAATCAGGTTAATCATTTATTCTGCTTTTATGTCTCTTCTAAATACTTTGCTTCAGTTGAAAATTGAAATGACCTACAAAGCCTTATTTTATGACAGTGTTTCTTGCCTTTGCCCTGACCACTTTTATTATTAACTACTACTATTAGGAAACTATCTAATAGATTCCGTATTTCTCAATAGGCAGCCTTTCTTGGGGTATTTGTTCACTTTAAGTTTTCTGATTTTAGTATATGATTAGTAGTAATGCTTCCTGGGATTTTTGCTGCCAGAAATAAGATAGACTTCTAGTTCTTGTTCTCTTGTGTTAGAAATGCTTATTTGGAAAATGTTTGTTTGTCTATCCTAGGTGCTACCTTACTGGGGAAATCCACATGACCGAAAAGTAATCAGAAAATTTTGGAGTCAGGTACTATCACATACACTTTCCCTCCTTTTTCTTTTTCTTTTTGCTTCCTTCGTTTTTTCTTTCTTTGTTCCTCTTTTAAAAGCTGCCTTGTCAATTCTTGACCCATTACAGTAGACTACAGAAATAGATTCCTCCCCCCAAAAAATATCAATAAATCTACAGTGGCTTTCTCCTTCTCAGTTTTATTTTACTGTTCATCCTCCCTCTAACACCTCCTTCTGTATTTCTTCTCAGCCATATATGTAATAACCTTCCATCTTCCAGGGTCCTTAAAGACCCAGTTCTTGCCGTTGTCTGTTATACTTGCAAAAGCAACTCTCCTGCCATCTTTGAAGCCCCAGAAGTCCAACCCAGTGACCGCATCTATATTTGTTCTCCCTACCTCCATGTTCTTTGCTCCCTGAACGTACGGGAATTTACATTCCTGCTCCAACATTGGAACACTTCCTAATGAGACGAATCAGGAGCAATTTAGGACTTGAATCTTTAAATCTGTTTTATGATGCTTTCATTCACTGTCTTGACTATAATCACAAGATTTCTTCCTGTGTGATAGAGGTATATGTTGGAATGCAATCATTATGATGCGAGGCCTGAAACAAAGAATATGCAAGGCCTCCCCATCTTGAAACGAATGTCTGCCGCTGCCGCTGTGGAAAGTCCTGTAGATTCTCTGGCTTGATGAGAGGAGATATTCACACAAAGTAACGTCTGTTACTGTCCACAGAGTGGAGGGAAAGTCATCAGACCAAAGTGATTGGTTGATTTAACTGCTCCTAGTCTTTCTCACTCCTTGCAGTTAACTGAAAGTCATATCCTTAGTCCCCCATACTCAGTGTATGACTGTATTAAAGTGTGGAGCTTTTAAAGTGAAAGATAAGGGACACAGTTTCTGCAGTATCAGAGAGTGTTTCCAGATAGGAAACAGGTTACTATTAAACAGGTTTTTAAAAGTGTGTTTTTATTCTTTCTGTTAACCAAAAAACCCCAATAGCGTAGTGTGATATTTTGTTCTTCTTCGTGGTCTCTGTGCCTCACACACTAGGAGCTTTCGCACATGCGCGGTACCGTTCGGAAAATTCTAGAGCTTAGTAGCTTGGCGGGAACCCCTCCCCCCTACCTACACTGAGCATGCTCAGCCCGCCGAGCAACGGTCTCCCCTCAGTTCTTTCTCGTCCGCTGTCGCGTACGGAGGTTCTGAGCTTGGTAGCACTATTGGCTGTTCTTTGACTTATTCCTTCTCTGGTTTTTTGACTTGGCTTTGGACTTTGGACTTGGATTTTGGATATCGAATTGGATTTAGTGACTTTGGCACCCGTTTTCGGGACTTTTCACCCTCTTTTCTGCCCCGCCGCTCTCTTCGTCCTCCTCAGCTTCGTCTTCGTCTTGCCTTCTCCGCCATTTTCCCTTCACTTCTTCTTCAACTTCTATGTCGGCTCTCTATTTTGATTGGTTATAATAAAAGCATTTTCATCATGGTTTTTAGAATTTCCCCCGCTAATCTCTGGATTTGGGAATAGGTGGGAAAAATAACATGAACATATCTGATCTTGAGTGCTTGGTATTTGTGCCACTGATGAATAACTTGATTTACACAACTCCTGTATTTTTTTTTTCTGGATTGTAGAAGACTTTGTATACTCAAGATGCTCCTTTTCATGTGGTGATCACAAGCTATCAGCTTGTAGTCCAAGATGTGAAGTATTTCCAACGGGTTAAGTGGCAATATATGGTGCTAGATGAGGCACAAGCACTCAAAAGTAGCTCCAGGTAAGCGAGCAAACAAAAAAAAATTTGAATATTATGGTCCTTTGTAGAAGAGAAGCTAAGATATAGGACATAAATGTTAAGGATGTTGGATTTTTCATTTCCTTATGTATTTTGTATTTATGTATTTCTGTATATGTTCCTTATGTATTTATAAGTCATAATACACTCAACTGTTGTTCTGTCTGTCTCCTTAGGAGACAGTACCAACATGGTAAGATCCTGAGTGACTGGGTTGGGGGAAACACAGGCAATGGCTCTTGCCTTCTCTTTTGAAATATGTGTGTGTATATGTATATAATTTGTATACTGTGTGTGTATATTGTATGTACATAATTTTAAATTGCTGGACACTGTATAGAAGCACTGACCAAGTCAGCTACAAGAACTGCTGTAGCCATCCACCGCCCCCTGCCTTTCTGCATCAGAGGTTATGCCCAAAAGCCCTGAGGAGAAAGAAGAGCACTGTGATATGGTGGTAGTTCAGGGCCAGGTCAGATTATTAATGGAGAGAGAATCCTCCTGGCTGAGTTTTTTTTAAACAAGAGGTGACAGCACAGAATCTGTAGTGTGTTCCTGCTCATCATCCACTTGGACTGGTGTAGGCAGTAGTTTGGAGGATCACCTGCCTCTGCTTCTGCATGTGTGGGATGGTGAAAAGGTATGAGTGACCAGAAACAAAGGAGAAGCATCACAACCTGTTTTACTCTGGACAGCCTGGCCTAGCTCTTTTTTAAAAAGGAAATTCTTGTGCTCAATATAACACTGGGAAAGAAAAATAATATATGCAGAGTTAATGTGGTGGGGCCCAGAGTAGTGCAGAGAGCAGTAGTCCTCCCTCACCACCCACCAGTGTTTACAAACTTACGAAAGAATGGGGAAGCCGGCTAGCCAGTTGAGTGTCGATGGATGGATGGGAAAGCTGGCCAAAGAATCCTTGCAAATGAGACTGGCTGCGGAGGTCACCTGGCACGTGGTCCTCTCGAAGTTAGAACTGGTTAAGGCTGGACATAAGGTGCTTGGATGCAGTGATGCATACCCAGTGATTGGCTTTAAAACGACCTGCTCCCAATTTGAGTGAAGGAAACTACTCTGTCAGTCTGTCTTAATTAGTAGTTAAAGAAATGATTTGTACTAACTTCTTTGAAGTACTTGGGAAAGAGAGGTAGAATAGGTGGAGATAAGCAGCAAGAATATTTATGTAGTCTCTATTCAGTCTCTAAAGATAACTTATTAAATTATGTTCTACTAGTGTAAACAACAGTGATAGCCTTTATTCCAAGTTTTTACTTTAGCTCCTTTTTAATAATTTAATACATTTCAGTGTCCGCTGGAAAATTTTACTCCAGTTCCAGTGCCGAAATCGACTATTACTAACAGGAACACCAATCCAAAATACAATGGCTGAGGTATGTATGCTTTGCTCCGTTCAGTTGGCTGTGTTCTAGTTTTTTTAATAAACAGAAGTTGTGAGAGCTAATTGTTCTGTGTAGAATGGGGAAAAAAAAGTTTGCTTGTGAAGAACCATGCATGCAAGTGGAACTCTCAAGTTGTTTTACTTGCCATAGTTCTGTTGTTTCAGTTTCAGATGAAGTGCTGTAGCAAAATTTCAGAACAAACGAAAAACCCAGTCTCTGGCTACGCGCATGTTTTTTTCCTGTATGTTCTTATTGCTCCTGGCAAGTGTGCCACAGTAACGAAATAACAGGGATTTACATGAAAGGCAGCAGGGAAGTTATGTCCCATTCATGGGGCTGAGAATTTTGTTAAAGGTCTGTGATAAGCCAGTTATCGGTGGCTCAAAGTATAAAACCTATTATTTTGTGTTTTCACAATTTCTTGTGTAATTTGAATACAAGCTAACTATCTGATAAAGAAGAAAAAGGATGTTAACCGCTTCTTTTTTTTACTGGTACCACACAGATTTGCACATTTGGCTGGTTTAAACATTTGATGTACTTTTAAACAGCTTTGGAGAGGATCTCTGCTTCACTTGGGGCAACACTCCTCATTTTTTTTCTCTATAAGGTACTTGCAGCACCTTATAGATGTAAGATTTTTGTTGCTGTGTTGCTGGATTTATTGTACTTTAGTACTTCTCCTTTTTTGCTTATTTCTCAGCCTCTTGGGGGAAAAAAGTCACACTATGATTGAAGCAGGAAAGGGTGCAGTTACCAAAGTGTAAACAAGCATTCAATCACCATTGTGCACATCTGAACTTACCATGAGTGGGAGAATTGCCTACTTTCATAGTGTACCATTGCAGAAAGCCATAATTCTGCACTTCAGAGCCAGTCATGACATTTACTTTTTTTGAACTGGAAGGCTGCAAGTCTGTATACCATGCTTTCCTTTCCCAACAGATAGTCTGCTATTTACACATGTACAGACTGTGTGGCACCAGTCAAAGTAAATGAGATTGTTCAAGTCTAATGGGTACATAGTCATATTTTTGCCTATCTCATTTTTGAAGCTCGCTCTCTTGCTTAGACCTTTATCTGAGCAGTTGAGCTTTGGACTGTGGAGGGAATGGCTTTTTGCAGCTTCCATCTCCAGGTCAAGCGTGTGGAGTTTCTTCTCAGTCATAATTGTCAAGAATTTCCTTCTACGTTGCCAGTCCACCTATGTATAAATCAGTGTTCTTTTTTGAGATGTTGCTGCTGGCAAGCAAACTTGAGATTTAGCACATTTAATAAAAGTTTTTTTGTTGCGTACCTGTTGACTCTGACTTAAGACGACGTTATCATAGTATTTCCTTGGTAAAATTTATTCAGAGAAAGATTGCCATTGCCTTTAAGAGTAAGAGAATATGACTTGCCCACGGTCACTGAGTGGGGTTTCATGACTATGCAGGCGTTTGAACCCTGGTCTTCCAAAATCTAGTCCAGCATTCTAACTGCTACGCCACATTGGCTCTGTAGTATAGATATTTAGAGGGACAACTAAATATATCTATAGTATAAGTATTTTGTGGGGTGACTGATGCCTCTTTTGCTCTTGTATTGCAGCTGTGGGCTTTACTTCATTTCATTATGCCGACATTATTTGATTCCCATGAGGAATTCAATGAGTGGTTTTCTAAAGATATTGAAAGCCATGCAGAGAATAAATCTGCAATCGATGAGAGTGAGTACTGTACAGAATCTATGTCTTATGTACCAGACTTCAACAGCTTGAGGAGAACTATCCACAGTTATGATAATAAATCGTTTTATTTTTATTATGTTGCTTTGTTAGTTTATTCTGTTCAATTATTTGTGGAAGCTAGGGTAATAAGCCTGCCAAAAAGTTTATGGGAGCAGCAGCAGCAGAGATAATACAGCAATACCGTAATATTCTGAGTAGTTTAAAAGAAGGAACCACTGCTACGTGAAGTCCTCTGCTTTTGTTCATAAGCTCCACTACTAAAGATGTTGTGGATAAATTTCCACAGATGCACTACAGAGGGAGAAATGTGGAAGCCCTGCGATTCTCACCACAGTTTACAAGTTTCTGAGTTCAAAACTGACTTACAGCGATCTAAATATTCTCATTTGTAAATTATAGACATAGATTGTAACCTTTCATGTTTGTAATATATTTTTCATCATCTTTGTTTACATCTCACTTTTTCCCTCAGAACCAAGACTCTAGGGAGTTTAAACACTGGAATTAGTATAGTATAGCATAGATAAAAGCAAACAGAAGCTTATCATTTAAGTCGCTAATATAGCCACTGACGGCTGTATGACTAAACAGAATGCAGAAGTAGTGGGCTTTCAGCATTAATGTATTAATCAAAAGTTTTTATTTCTCTCAAATTTCAGATCAGCTGTCTCGCTTACATATGATCCTGAAACCTTTTATGTTGAGGAGGATCAAGAAGGATGTGGAAAACGAATTGTCAGACAAGGTCCCAGACAAAATTAGCTGATATTTTTACTTTCAAAACATTTTCAGGGTTTTTCTTATACATTGCTTTGTAGCTTTTATGTGTAGCATTAAGTCAAAGTTATCAGACTTTGACTTTCTTCCAGCATTTATTGGGTTGGGCTCAGAATTCACAGGAATGGAATCTTATTCACAGACACTTCCAGTGAAGGAGGCAGAGAGAGGTGATTTTCACAGATTACTCTTTCTGTCTATAGTCCCACTTGCACCCTGGAAAACTTCTCCAGAGGGTTAAGAGAAGAAGAAAGATTTGGAATAATTATCTCCCCACTGTGACTCCAGTTCAGCTGACAGGAGCTTCCACTGGATCTAAGTCTCTTCTGAAAATGGAGGGAGCACTTTAGTTCTAACCAGTTAACAGTTCTGCTAGCGTGGCCAGATAGTATATTCTTCTGCTCTCAGAACTCGTGTGTTAATGCAATTGATCACAAAATTCCCTAAAATTGAAATGTTATGAAACGGGATTAGGAATGTCAGATTGCATATCAGCTGTTTGAATTTTGTGGGACTTCTATTTGCAGTAGTTGACACTTCAGTGCAGGAATACTATATTGCAAGATTGGGCTTAAAAGTCTAAAGAGGACAATAGGAGGTGCATAATTATGTCCAAAGCATTCAAGCTAACACTTTATTATGGAGAAACAACGATAAATTTCTGTGAAATGGTACTTGGCTGTGACACCAATGCAGGATTATTATTGGACAAATAGTGTTTGCTGTCTTAGCATGCCCTACCTTGCATGTTTCTTGGATTTTGAACCACAACTGGAAACTGACTTTACACAGGCTGCAGTAAGGAGTCATTGACCATTAGGCTAGTTCCCATTGCCAGCCAGACCATTATTGGCAGCATCTCTACTACAGAACTCACTTCTTAGGGAAATTCAGCACATTTCCTCTTCTTACCTGATTAAGCAGGTTTTGAATTTGTTTATGAGTGCCTGTTGCGAGTGGTTTTAATCTGGAGGTGCTAGTTTGTTTTCTTTTGAAAAGACAATGTGTTTATTTGTATCTTTCCGTTCCACTCAAAAGAACTTACATACCTAAGAACCTACAGAAAACACGGTACAATGTACAAACACCATTGGAACAATAAGATTGCAGATAACATCTGCAAGGATCAGCAACTACATAAATTGTATACTTGTCACCCAGATGTTTGCATGAATAAATGTGTTTTCAACTGCTACCTAAAAACATCAGTGAAGAGACAGCCCAATCTCTTTTGACTGGGAGTTCCCCAGCCACAGCGCTGCAGCCAAAGATGATCTTGTCTGTTTCATTGATCAGACAGCCTTGAAAAATTACGGCACTTTGCTGCACAGCTAAATATCATGTTCTAGAGCAATTACGTTGATAGCTGGGTGCATCTCACTAGTCTACCATGAGATTTGAATGTTAGTAGGAGTACCAAACATACCAGCTGGAAGATACTCCAGAGCTTTGAAGAAACCTTTGAATTTCAAAAGGCTCTGAAGACCAACTGTCCCAAGTTATCGGATCCAGTAGAATACATCTCTCATGAAAGTGCTTCCATCAGCAGAATTTATTTCCTTCCCTCCTAACTGCAGTTCCCCAGGTACCCCAAAGACCTGCTGTGGAGGTCTTTGGATGAAGCTGGTTTCCAAGTGGTGCTGAGAGCCACAGGAAGAGGGGAAAGAATGAAAGTTCTATCATGCTGGCACTGCAGATATTCAATTATTCTCTGCCAATAAATGATTTTCTAGAAAAGATTAATCATGGACCCTTGAACAAAAACATGTGCAAATATTGGAATATGCTGCCTTGGAGTATGGTAAAGTCTCCTTCTTTGCAGGTTTTTAAGCAGAGGCTGGGTGGCTTTCTGTTGAGAATGCTTTGATGGGTGTTCCTGTATAGCAGGGGGTTGGACTCGATGGCCCCTGGGGTCTCTTCCAACTCTATGATTCTATGACTTTATTTCTGCATGGGGGTAATAGCTGCTATAATTTTTCATGGCTTGTGAATATTAAGCTTGGATTTGATGTTACCTTCTGATAGTAACATTTTAACTTTTATTTTTTGTCTTTCAGATTGAGATTCTCATGTATTGCCCACAGACTAGTCGACAGAAATTGCTGTATCAAGCTTTGAAGAACAAAATTTCTATTGATGACCTTTTGCAGTCCTCCATGGGCACCACTCAGCAAGCACAGAATACTACTAGTAGCCTCATGAATCTAGTCATGCAGTTCAGGAAGGTGAGATATGTGACAAAATGAATCAAGAACCCTTGAAAATAAACATGGGTAAATATGGCATTTTCTTGCCCCTGAGTACAAGACTAACAAGTTCCAATCATTCCTCAGACGTAACTTTTATCCTGTAACATACAGTTACAGCTGGAATACTTGCAATGGAGGGTAAATTTCTGCAGAGGAAAGTAAGAAGGGGAGCAGGGATGGACCTGGAGAAGGCAAGAATAGGAGGAGTTACATTGCTTAGACTTCATGCTTGCCCAGCTTTATTTTTTTTTTCAGACCCTGAGAATAGCTAAATCATGTACATCATTAATTTTTCTATCTGTGTTTGATTAGTTAAATAATGAAATTTCATTACAGGTCTGCAATCATCCAGAACTCTTTGAACGACAAGAAACGTGGTCTCCATTTCACATTTCACTAAAGCCATACCAGATTTCAAAATTTCTTTACCGTCATGGGCAGATCAGGGTATATAACCACTCACGGGACAGGTAAGCAATGTTGGTATTCCTTCAGCTTCTGTAAGTTCCATCTGTTTAGTCAGTGGGATTTTTTTTTTTTTTTGGCTGCCATTGGTACAGAAAAGAAAAACAATTGTTTTCTCTCAGATTTTGTTGTGAATGAAGAGGAGAAAGGGAGAGGTGGGGACAGGAGGGGAAAAGAAAAATATATATAGCAGCACTCTTAAGACAAACTAGTTTTTATTTTAGCATGAGCTTTCATGGATATAAACCCACTTCTTTAGATGCAGTACAGAGTGATAATAAATGCTCAGGTATGAAGCATATTTATGCAGTCATGAGAATGTGATGGAATGTAATAGGATCTAGAAAGATTCAGATCATGACGCTTGCCCTAAATTTTCAGAGGCTGTATAATGTGATACCGGTCTTTCAGTCCTTTCCAGGGGTCATTTAGTGTTAATGTATGAAAGCAGTGCTTTCCAAAAGGTGATTTCCCAAGGTTCAAAACTCTTTCTGAGAAGATTCGTTTTGTTATATTCACACTAGCGAGGACTCGTGTATGTATATACGTAGTGTACCATAAAGCCATTGTCTTTGTTCATATCTCTGGTAATCAGTTGGAATTTGTGAATATAATTCAGTTCAACAGCTTCTCTTTGCAGTCTTCCTTTGTAATTTCCTTGTTCAAGGATTGCAACCCGTAAATCTCTTAAACTGCGAGTCCAGGAAAGTTGAAATGTTCTGAAACTGGTTTTTGGGTATTGCCATTTCTAATGTCAGATTTGTGCCCATGTTTGTCCAATGCAGAGTATAGAGACGCATTGCTGGCATAGAATGGCATATATCATTAGAGGAAGAGTAAAGAAATGTACCTGTGATGTTGTGAGTGATGTCATTGGCCCCTTAATACTGCTCCCACAGTAGACTTGAGGACAGAGTTGGCAACTGGGTTTGAGGCAGAGTCTTCGCTCCGTATTACCTCTGTGTTATGTATCCTGTTGTAAGTGATTAATTGTTTAAGATTTGGAGGCTGTTAGTAGGCCAATAAACATCTGCCCTCTCACAAACTCTGGGAGGCAGGCCTTTGAAGAAAATGTGCCATGGGATTGGGTTTGGAGGATTTTATTTGGTTTGATGGCTCTCTAACTGTACTATCCCGTTCACTCTGTGCTGCATCTGAAGAAGTGGGTTTATGTCCATGAAAACCTATGTGAAAATAAAAACCAGTCAGTCTTAAAGGTGCTGCCACATTTCTTTTTTTTTCCCCTCCCTCTTCCTTCCTCCTTTTCATGTTGCAAGAGACTAACATGGTGTGTTCTTTGAAAACTACCTTTATGAATGAAGAATCCTAATCTGCCTCATAGGGTTGTTAAGCAAAAATTGGGACAGGATTTAACTGATGCTTTTGAAAAAGTTCACTTTTGTACTTATTATCATTATTGCTTACTAATTACATTTATATCCCACCCTTCCTCAGTGAAGTGAAGGTGGTCTTTCCTGCTTTAGCCTCCCGGCAGCCCTGTGAAGTAGCTCAGTCTGAAAAGAGTAACTGGTGAATGTTTTCACAGTCATTCATGCCTCATTTGGAACCTAAACCTGGACTTCATAAATTCCAGGCAGCACTCTAACCACTACACTCTTCTGTTAATTTTTAGGTGGTTGCAATTTTTACTTTCTCCTTTTGCACCGGACCACATCCAGCAATCTCTCTTCCATAGGAAGGGTATGTTAAAAATCCTTAAGAAATGTTAGGGTGAATTTAGTTCATGTGCCATTTTATTGATATTAGTGGGTTTAGATCTGGTTCTGCAGAGCAGGAACCTTTTATTCCTTCTAATTTTAGGTGTAACTCTCTTCTGTTGTTCACTATCATTTGTCTTGGGCTCTTTTATTTCCATTTGTCTATGTGGACATATTAAGAGATCTTGCTGGTCGCACAAGAAGCAACTGTCAATGCATTTTATAAGCCACAGTTTGGGCAGTGGTCTGAGCCCGTTTTTGGATTGCCGTAAGGTGTTAATACTGATAGTCACTTTTCTTAAAGTCAGGATAGTTGCAACAAATTGAATAGGAAAATGGGATGGCTGCTAATTATGCAAATCATCTACTCTGTCTGTATAGTTCATGTGAGTTACAAATGCTGGACAGTCAAACCACCAGATTCTCGTAATGGCCTCCGATAAAATTATATTCTCTGATTTGAGTATCAGCAGGTCAACCCCAAACTGAGGAAATACAAAAAATGTTTAGGAAAAAGCCTTTTGACATGGACAAAGCTCTCAGTGAGAACTGAATGTGCTCATTGTCCTTGGAGTGTAAAATGGTAATTGAGAACCTGATATGCAAATGTGGAAGGGAGTGTTTGAAAACCTAAGAAGAAAGATTTCACAGTGCAGTGTTCTGTTGCAGATACTGTTTGACTCATCCACAGTTTGGTAGTGAAAAGATGGGATCAGTAGTTTTCAGGTGGTTATTATGTGTCTGTTGTTCAGTTGCACCAGGTATTTACTCACAGTATTGTCATTTTTATATTTTAGGTAACGAGAAAGAGAGTTGTTTCTCTTTCCTACGGTTTATTGATGTTTCTCCAGCAGAGATGGCAAACCTCATGCATAAGGGACATTTAGCCAGGTGAGGACTGCTAGTTAAAAAAACTATGCGGAAAATGAGAATATATGGTTTATGTTTTTAGGAAAGATCTCTACAGACTTTTTTGTATTTTGTACTTCACTTAAATCTGTGGAAAATGATGCACATATTTAACATGTTTTTGCATTGGAGAGTTTATATATTCCATGCCAATGTATTGACCAGGCAAAAAATCTAAGGGAGCAAAAACTGGGGAGCACCCAAATAAAGCCCACAGAAGAAAGTGGAGACTCATGTCAAGATGCTCAATAGATGAATGATTTACTGATAAAAACCAAACGTGTTTTGGCCTATATGTGTTTTCAGAGGCGGGGCTACATAAAATCATACAAAGAGACAACACATAAATACATAATAAAACAATTCGTAATTTTGCAATATATGAGATAGTTATTATATTTGTACCTAATCTATGCCCTGTACGCACCAATTTGAAATTTGACTAGAGCTGGAACTCTCAAACCATTTATTAGACAGATAAAAGAAATGTGAATTTTTAAGCCTCAAGGTTTTTTATTGTCAGTAGATGGTCAGAAGAAATGGTTTCATACATAACATTCAAGAACACTCCGATATAACTGGGCTGAAGGAAAGAGGACTGTTGAAAAATTTAGAGGAAATTTAGAGCACGAGGAGGTCTGGGGACCAAAGATTTTAATTTTAAAATCCAGTCTTTTTCTTATCTCATCAGACTTCTCTAGTATGCCCCTTTTCTAAATCCCAAAATTTAAGGTTTGTTGCAAGGTGTTGTTCTTCCAAGAAATGACTAAGGGGGCACCTATTTTGTTATTTCTTATGTTATAGATGTGTTCCTTTATATGTTTCTAGAGGCATCTGGTTGTTTTTCCAACATAAATCTTTAGGCACATGCATTGAATGGCACATATAACAAAACTTGCTATTGCAAGTGGTGAAGTGATGCAGAGTGTACATCTGTTGGTTAGTACGATCTGTAAATTCAGTCATCTTGGAAATGTACAGTCAACCCTCCACATTTGTGGGTTTCACTTTTTGCGGATATGATTATTCACGGATTATTTGCGGTCACTTCTGCTGTCTCCATATGCTATTTTTATAGGGTCTGCAAGCCTCATGAGATTGAGAAACTGTGAATGAGGCTTGTAAGTCCCTATTAAAAATGGTGTGGGGAGCAGTCAAGGTGGCAGTAAGCCGCACCAGGCACCCACTTCTGCCTTGTGAAGGAACCCTGATGCAGGAATCCATGGTAGGTTAAATATGGGGATCATGCTCTTTTGTGTGTGTTAAATATGGTTTGAGAGGGTGTAGAATTATTCATGTTTTTTCCCCAACCCTAGCGAATGTGGAGGGATGACTGTACACGGAATAGACACAATGACCACATGGATGATGTCTTATTGGTCTAGTTATACCCATCAAAGTGTTGCTGGATGTGTGTTTCTGTTCCTTGAAATATCCCTAATGTTTCTAGTTCTTTTAAAGAAAATCTGGGGCTTTCCCCCACAGCCTGATGTGTGTTGAACTATATACTAATGCTTTTTGATGGTGCCCTGGAAAGGATTTTAAATTGACTGAAGCCACAGTTGAGATGGTTGGACTGGACTGTCATCTGTCGTCCAGTACATGGAGTTTGAAATGCCTTGTGAATAATAAGAAAACAAATACATGGACAGAGGATATTCACAGGAAATAGTGCTTCAGGGTCTCTGCAAGGTGTCTCAACCACCATGCATAGATTTATTATGTATTTGTGTGTTATTTTTTGTATGTGGTTCAGTAGCTAGTAAGTCCAGTGCCAAGAGTTTTGTTTGTTTGTTTGTTCTCTTTGTTTAAAAAACATGTAGCTCTGGACACGTCTGTTAGCAGTAAGACTTTACAAAATGACAGGCTTTCTCCATCTTTAAATTCTTGTTCACAAAGTTGTGAATAAGAATATCTACTGTGTTTGTTTCAGATGGTTAGCTCTTTTCCTGTCTCTGAAAGCCACCTACAGGCTCCACCATATTCGCTTTTGGAGAGAGTTGGAAGAAGAAGACCAGCATAAGTCTTCATGTCTGAAAAACAAAGATTTCTTGCTGGATGTCAGTTTTCCACTCTCCCCTCCCAACTTGCACAGCTGCACTTTGCTGCAGGTAAGCAATACTGTCAGTTGTGTACAAGTACACAAATAACTTGATTTAAAGGAAATCTTAAGAAATCAATAACTGAATACCCTCCAAGAATCTCAGAATGTAGTCATTCTCTTAATGACTGACTCCACAATCCACACTCTTTGGTTTAGCCCTCGTGCCAGCTGAGCAAGACGGGAATTCAAAGTTCTTTTCTGTTAAAGATGTCAGCCCTACTCTCTCCCAAGGAGGCAGTTGACAATAAGAATATGTGAGATAACCTGGAAGTCCTTCCAGAAGTGGTGCACAGATAAGAGAGTTTCCATCAGCCAGGTCAGGTAGGAAACACTGTAGACTACTTCCAGGATGTTATAGAGAAGGGACTCAGACCAAAAATTTTGAAAAGCAAGAGGCAGCATTATCGACAACATTGGCTCCTGAAGGTCAGCCTCTTTCCAATCGTCCTCATGTGAAAAACTTCCTTGAAGGGGGCTGATCCTGTGATTCAGAGATCCCCATCATGGGGTTTGAATTTAGTGTTAACTGCATTGACAAATCCTCTGATGCAGGAGGTATGTTTGAGGATTTTATCAATGAAGGTGGCTTTTCTGGTAGCAGTCAGTTGGTGCAAAGAGTATCTAAGATGGTGGGTCTGTTAATCCAGCATTGTGCAAATTTGAGGAAGACAGAGTGATGTTTGGATTCAACATTCATTCTTAAAAGTCGAGCCATGAAAGATTGTGGCAGGATTATCTATTTCCCAACTTTTTGCCCAAATCCATCCTATCCTTTAAAGAGGCAGTAACTTTCTTTGGATGTCAGGAGAGCTTTTAGGATATGTATGAAGAGAACTAGGTCATTACATTGTTCTGAGGCCCTTTTCTGATACTTTTCATCCTAAGTCTATGGGAAACAAAGCATCAAAATTTATGTTAAAATGGATCAAAGTTTGTATTTTCCTCTGTTATGACCTCTTAAAAATAAAGAGGCCTAAGAAGAATACATGGGCACATTTGACTAGATCCACAGCCAGAGCAAGAGATTTTCAAGTATCTGCTTCTTTAGAAGTTTGCAAGGCAGCAGGCTGGAAGGAACTCAAGAGCTTTAAAAGACACTATAGATTAAACAAATACAGGGTTGCACAGGCACCTTTTGGATGGGCTGTGTTACAAGCTATAGTAAATGACAGTGAATAGCACACTGACCCATGAATATAGGCTCGAGTATATCCCATGAGAGTGGGTTGCTCAGGCAGTCATCCAAGAATGATCATTCACAGTGAGTGCCAGCCTCTCATTCCGTATGTATGTATGTATGTATTTAAAATATTCCTGTCCTGCCCTCTGTCTAAAGATCTCAGGAAGGCATACAATAAAATCAATTAAAAATAATAAATAATATTTTTTTAAAAAAACTAAAAATATATTGAATCATTTATCAGTTAACACTTTAAGACTAAATCAGGCTTTAATAATTGACACCAGAATAACATGGGTGCTGCTTGCCAGTAGGCCTCCAAGAGAAGGGTATTCCACAACTGGAGTGCCACTGTAGAGAAATCCCGCTCTCATGTCCTCCCACAGTGTATTATCCCCACAATACGAGGGCCCCTCAAATAGATCTAAATTCTCAAGCCAGTGTATGTATACAGAGAGGCAGTCTTTCAAGTAGCAATATCCTAAGCCATACAGGGCTTTAAATATGATTGCCAGGACCCTAAACTCAGACTAGAAGTGTGTTAGCAGGCAATGCAATTTCTTTATAACTATTATTACGTGGTTTTAGTACAGTGTTCCAGTTAGCAGACTGGCTGCTGTATGTGCTGTGTACTAATAAAATAAAATTGTGGAGCAGAGAAACTATTTTTACAGTTGGTATAAGTTATGTACATCAACTATATTTGAGTAATTTCTACTGTTTTGCATGGTTCTGCAGTTTTTGAAACTTTGCATAATTCACAAAAAGATAAGCCCCGCTCCTAACCACCAAAGCTCTTAACTCTAATCATAACCCTGTCTTGACCAAGATGGATAACAGAACCTTTAATTGCATACAGTTGGCCTTGCAGATTGTTAAATAACTAACAATCTGCTGCTCTTTCATAATCCTCCATATCTTCTGCCTGAGACTGCCTCGTCCTATCTAATGGTAGCTATTAATGTCTTTTCACTCTTTTTTTTCTCCTTCCTGTCTTATTTTAGCTTCAACCAAATAATTAATGATTTTCATTTTTAAAAAATGGTTATTAAAAGAGAGCTAGTCACAGCTGAATTGTGTAGTTTGAGAGCTGCAGTACGTATATTCACAGGACAGATGAAACTGTGAACTAATCTTATGGGTGAAGTAGGGTATGCTTTTTCTTCCTGCATTTGCATCCTTCCGCCTGAGTGTCTGTGGGAGTGCATAAGTGTCATTGGAAAATTCATAGCCTGTCTGGGAATTATGTGAAGATGAAGTCAGTTCCTCCACATGGCAGATGTGATTACATAACAGTTGCTGCAATATGTGAAATCACAGTGGTTCTTTTTTTCAAGCTGTTGTGATCGTACAAATTATGGCAACCAAATGTCTACCTCCAACATAGAGGCAAGGTATACAACCAGTGCCTACATTTGCACCTTCCAAGTGTGAAGTCTGTTGTAAATGTGTGAACTGCAATCATATGGGATGGTGTGGGAGCCAGGGCCTCCCACTTTTCTGGGCTTACGAATACATTCTGGAAAGAGTATTTGGGGTACTTACACTAACTTCTGTGCAAGAATCAGAAATAAACATTGTGATTAGAGAATATAAAATGAATCCTTTTGTTATAGAAGTTCTTTTTAATAGTTGCCTTATGCATCAGCGTAGCTTTGTATTAACTATAAATACTGAAAACAGAAATAAATAGTGGTGGCCTTAGAATGGCATCACAGGAAGGAAAATCAGTACCTTGAAAAACTGATGCTTGCTTGTTAACCTTTCTGAAGTAGAGAGAGCTTAGAAAGCTTAAAAAAGTAAATGATTACATTCATAGTTCCAGAAAACCCCCTTCCTTTTTAAAAGTAACTCTTGAGTATTTTTGCTTTTCTCAAAAGTAAGTAAAATAATTAATCCAAATGCTACAAAATGCTGGCTTGTGGTACAAATTCACTATCTTCCTGTCCACCTCAATCTTGCTTTAGTATCCCCAACAGAGCATGAGGCATCAGCACGAGCCAGAACTTGAACCATGTAATATTCCTGGTCTACCATTTGTTGAGGTCACAACCAGTAACTGTAAAAATCAGTAAGTAGTTACAGTTGTGCCAAGAAGGAAGTAGTTAGTCCTAAGTAGGTTACAAACATAAGGTAACTTAGTTATGCTTCAATTATTCACTTGTAACTACTTACAAGTTCTGAGATTAATTATAAAAATATTTTCAGATCTTTAGAATACATATTGAATTTTATTTATTTTAGAGCCTTGTATTCACAAGCCACTGTAAAGCAGTAATTGGCTACTCTGATTACATCATTCATCAACGATCAGCTACCTCATGGAAACCGCGTTGTCAAATCACAGAGTTGCCGTCTTTTCTGTCTGTAGTGAGTCCAAGGGTAAGTCCTTTCTTCTTTCTTCTGAATATTTTTCTGTAAAATACTGTGTCTAAAAGTCTAGTATTCATTTTAGAAAGCACTTAGTTTGTGTTATGTTACAATTGTATTTTATTTTCTATTCCTTTTTGATTTCTTTCAGAATTTAATCTAGTTCTGCTTTTAACTGTTAGAAAATCAGCCCCTACACAATTATGGTTGATTCAAAGAGTGAGATTGAGCCTCCCTGACTTGACATGTTGGATATCATATTGTGGTAAACCAGCATGTGCAGTCCTGATTCGTGCAGTCTTTGTACTCTAGTGTTGCATTGCACATGAAGATCTAACATTTTGGGGTTACTAAAGTCATTGTGATAATGGGGTTTCCCCATTATCTAGGTAACAGAGCTTAAGGGAGATAGTTCTCCCTCACATCTACAAAGAGTTAATGGACTGCTAGGGTTAGGTTACATTGATTGGAGGTCACGTGAGATAGGTCACATGAGATAGGTGCCCAATCATGGGAGAGAAAGGAGAGAAGCTTCTAGAAGCTTCAAAGAGACCATGAGGAGGGTGAGGGATGCCAGAGAGGCAGACGAGGTCACCTCCTGGTCCTCCCCAATGTACCATCTCAGAATTGACCCACTGCTGTGAGTAGTTTAGAATGGGTCTAGTTAGCTATGTTAGAATTCTATTATTTTGAACACTTTGGCTGATCTTGAGAATCTATCTGTGCTTATAACAACTTGTAACTGTTCCTCTCCATTCCCACGCATGGATAGGATTTCTTTCACTCAGTGAGGGAGGTGAGGGAAAGAAAGGGACCTTTGAACATAGAGATTGTGAATTCCTAGGCGATGTCTGGGTGGTAGTGGCAAAAAATTAAGAGAATTTGGGGAAAATTCCCTAGCTCCTATTCAAGGCCTAAGTTAGCATTGAGATGGAGGAGGGCCCCCTTTCCACCTGAATCTCCACAGTCATGAGAAATGTTTTTTATGTTGAAGAAAGAAAATGGGGCAGGGAATTTAAAAAGTAACACCAACTCAAATATATAGCTTCCACCTTCTTGCTCAGTTCTGTTTTAGAGGCCACAACAGCTTCTAGGAAATGACTTTGCCTTCAAAAGAGGATACCTCTTAGCCACCAAACACATTACACTGTGGGAATGAAAAAATTATTAATGTGCCCCTAGGACCTCCCCAAAGCAAATTTTACATAGACCACATAACCTGTACAATAATTCAGACTTTCCCAAATATCATCTCCAAGTTTGGTAAAAACTACGTCTAAGTATGATAACAAAGAGTTAATTTTATTTATACGATTATGGCAAAACTTTTTGCATTTTTTAAACTCATCAGAGTCTTCTTAATGATGTGCCAAGTACTCTTTCTAAATGGGAGAAGAAAAAGTAGAGTATTGCCAGGTTCCTTGAAGTGAATTTTGTATATGCCCTGATAGTCTACTCTATATTGTATATCCAACCATCCCAAAATGCCTTCTAGATTTGAAAATCTGATAAAAAAAATAATTGGATGCCCTCTAAGGATCTCCTTCCAATTTTGGTGGAAATCCATTGAACCATTGTCACACGATACAGACAGATAGAAACTTAATTTTACTATATGCATGCAGTTCCCCCCACACACCTTCTTGTTTTGTGATTTGGCTTTCTAGTTTCTTTTCTCAGCACTTTTGGCATGCTTTGTTGCTATTTTCTGGAGTCTGTAGCTCAGAGGGTCTCACTGTTTCATCATTGTTCTCCTTGTGGGAGCAAAGTACCATAAAGGGCCACCATTTGCTTTGGTTTATCTATTTGGTCATTTTGTTCTTGCATGTGTCAGATGAGGAAGAGGATCTATCTGCTGAGGGCCCCTCTTTGGGGAAAGGTATTTCAAGTGACAGATACCGTCATATCAGCATTGTATTGGTTTTTAGTGCTACAATTAGTACCTGCTCCTTCCATTGCTCTCCTTTGATACACTGGATCAGCATCCACTTCAGTCTTTGAAAAATTGGAATCCACTACAATGATAGAAACATTTTCTATCAGTTCACAAAATATTATTTGGGTAGTTACTCGCCAGCTTTGTTTGTGAGGCTAAAAAGGAACTACCTGCCTTCAAAGATGGTATAATAAGCTGTAGTGACATAAGAAGCCCATCTACACATGATTCAGGGTTCTTCCCTAAGGGAAGGATGGACAAAGTTTGGTTTGTCAGCTACATGTGTGGCTTGTAAAGGGGTCCCTGCAACCCTAAGAGGGGGCTTTTTTTTTTATTCCAAATGACCGTTGGTGCTCCAAAGCTTCTAGGATGCAGTTGCTGCAGGTGGTTTATTTAAGGCCCATACAAGCCTTTTTTAAAAAAAAAACACAGAGACCAGACACATTTCTGTTTTGCAAAAAGGCATAGATAGCGTTGGAAAAAGTCAAAGGTACTGAAATGTCCCCAGTTGCGGCAAAATGGTCAGTAGCATCCCATGAGGCCTTGTGTGTGCCAATTTGGTTATTTGGGGGCAAAAACAATTTTGGGCTCTCAGTTTTTTCCATGGTAGGAGTGGGGAAATGGGAGCCCTCCAGAGTCCCATGTGATGCAGCAGTTGCCTGCTGTTTCTGTGAAGGGTCCACAGGCCCTATAGTCCTTCCTCATTGCTCTCTCTCTTGGTGTCTGACAGACATGAAGAATATATTGGGCCCCAGGTCTTCAACACTTGGTTTCAATCTCAATCTTAATATCTTTAGGCTGAACCATAGTGCTTTGGGCTGAAGTGGAAGGGGAGAAAAAGAAAAGAGCATAGCTCAAAGTCAGATCTGTGAACTTGTTTTCAAAGTTTTGGTGTAGTAAGATACTAAGAAATTCCAGAATTCTTGGTAGTCTGTAGCATTTAGGGTACTCAGCACTGTACATGAATTTATTTAATATATGAATTATTTAATGTGGAATTGGTTCCTTAAAATATTTTTGTAGTACCGATTACTACTTTAAGTTTTAAGTGTCTCATACAACTTCCATGAATAAAGGAAGAGGATAAATGAATAAATGAAGAGGACTAGAAATATTTTCTTTTTTTTTTTATAATCATTTTATTCAAATTCAGATATACAACAAACAATTATAACTGTCAACTTATTTGAAATATTTCTGATCTTCCACACTGAGCTAGATTTCATTATCAATATTTCTTAACATGCTTAAAATATTGTACTACATTTTTTAGTGCTATTATTACTTGTTGATTCTTGCATTTCCATCTCCATATTCCCGCTTCATGATATATATCCTGTAGCCCCCTCATAATTTATCTTAAATCATGAATCACAGATTTCCATCTGATGGTACCCAGCAATTACCCGTTACAATTTGCCATTCTTTTTGTATCTCTTCGTCTGATTTCCCTTTTAATCTCTGAGAGACCATATCAGCATTTTTGTTTTCAATCAGTGTACCCTACCATTGTTCTAATGTGCGTATTTGCTGAGTTTTCCACATCTTTGCATATTCAATACGAGCTGTTGTTATCGTGTACAGTAATATTCTCCAGTACTTCTTTATACCAGTACCTTCTAATACATCAGTCATATTTAACAAATACAATTCTGGTAACTTAGCAAACTGTACTTTCATTAATACACATATTTTGTTATGTATTTCAGTCCAATATTTCTTAGCTTTAGGACATGTCCACCACATATGATATATCATACCGACCTCATTCTGACATTTCCAACATTGTCCAGTACCTGTATTATAAATCTTTTTTAATTTGTCTGGTGTCATGTACCATTTACGAAATAGCTTGTAATAGTTCTCTATCAAGTTCTGTGCTACTGTAAATTTCTGTGTTTTTTCCCAGCTCTGCTCCCAAGACTCTAATTGTATTGAATGTCCGATATTTTGTGCCCATGAAATCATTGTTGCCTTTACTGTTTCTTCTTGCCTCTCCTGATGTAGTATTTCTTGATATATTTGGGCAAGTAAATGAAGTGGATTTTCGAACACCCATTTAATTACTCCAGTTTTCTCTTTAAGTTCAATTCCATATGTTTTTATATCCATCTGAAACCTTTCTGCTGTCTGTAAGGAAACCAACTTAATGTTATTCCGTCTTGTTCTAGTTTTTCTCTTGTTTTAATCTTAAAGTTGTGGGACATTGATCTCTCAATTATATCGTCATATTGCAACCATTTATCTGTATCCGTCCATCTGCCAAAAAAAGCCTCTTGCAGTGAGACCCAGGTAGGGAGCTGCCGTATGTTTTTAGTTTTATAATCCTCCCAAGTTTTCAGAAGCAATTTTCTGATAAAGTGATGTGTGAAGTCTTTATCTATTTTTGCTTTATCATAAAACATATAGGCATGCCACCCCATTCTCAGGTCTGCTCCCTCCAGTGCCAACATTCTCGTGTCTTGTAGGTCTACCCAGTCTTTTATCCACGTAAAAGCCGCGGCCTTATAGTGTATTTGAAAGTCTGGTAGTCCCATTCCTCCTCTACTTTTTAAGTCTGTCATAGTATTCCATTTTATCCTAGGTTTTTTCCCTTGCCATATAAACTTAGTTAGTTCTCTCTTCCATTGTATGAAAGGTTTCATGTTCGTTATTATAGGCAGATTTTGGAACAAAAAGTTCATTTTTGGCAAAACATTCATCTTTATTGCAGCTATGCTCCCCATCATTGACAAACGCATGGAGGTCCAACTTTCCAAGTCTTTTGTTATTTCTTTCCATTTTTTTTCATAATTATTTTGAAATAACTCATTGTTTCTTTTGGCTATCCAAATACCTAGATATTTTACCTTTTGTCCTTTATTGAATCCTGTTTTTTGTACTAATTCCATCTCTTCTCTTTCAGTCATATTTTTGGTTAAGAAGACTGTTTTTTCCTTATTAACTTTAAAACCAGAGAATTCTCCATATTCTTGAACTGTAGTAATCAATTTTTCAGTACATTTCCCTGGGTCATCCAGTAAGAAGACCAGATTGTCAACGAAAGCTTTTAACTTGTAGTGATATTTCTTAATTTGGACTCCTCTTATTTCTTTTATCTTCTCTTATAGCATTGTTAAGTATTTCCATTGTCATGATAAACAGCAGAGGAGACAGGGGACACCCTTGTCTCATACCTCTGTACAGTTCTATCATTTGTGTTCTTTCACCGTTTATGACCAGTCGAGCTTGTTGTTGGCTGTAAATTGCTTCAATCCATGCAACAAATTTTTCTCCTGCCTGCATCTGTTTAACCGCCGTCTTCATGAATGGCCAGCTGATCATGTCAAAAGCTTTCTCCGCATCTACAAATATCATGGCCATTTTCCGTTCATTATGCTTTTTATAGTATTTGATTACATTTAAGACCGTTCTAATGTTATTTCTCAAAGATCTTTTTGGTAGAAAACCATTCTGGTCCTCAGCAATTACCACTAACAGCACTTTTTTGAGCCTCGCTGCTAGAATTGAAGCAAAGATCTTGTAGTCTGTATTCAAAAGTGATATTGGTCTATAGTTCTTTACATCTCTCAAATCTCTTCCCTCTTTCGGGATCAGCACAACGTTAGCTTCTTTCCAAGTATCTGGTATTCCTTCCTTTATTATTTCATTTATAGTGCTTTGCAAAGGTATTGAAATCTCATGTTCCATAATCTTATAATATCTTGCAGTGAAGCCGTCAGGTCCTGGAGCTTTATCGTTCTTCAAATTCCTAATAGCCTCAACTACTTCCATCATAGTAATAGATTTGTTCAAGATTGATCTTTGGTCTTCGTTAAATCTCATTTTATTCATTTTCTCCAGATATTCTTCCACTCCTTGTATTTTTTTCCCCTTTGAGATCTTACTCATCAGCTTCACGTAGTAATTATAAAAAGCTTGTTTTATTCCCTCTTGTTTTGTAATTCTTTCTTCTCCTGTTCAAATCTCGGTTATGATATTTCTGAACCTTCTTTTACGCAGCAAACCTGCCAAAAGTTTTGAAGGTTTATTAGCTTGTTCGAAGAAATTATATTTCGTTCTCTTTATCTGTTGCTCTATTTCTTCCAAATTAAGTTGATTTAATTCAGCTTGCTTTACCTTCATCTGTAATCTAATCTGTTTATCCGACGAATTTTGTCTCATCTGTTGTTCAGTTTCTTTCATCTTTTCCAAAATTTGCTGCTCAATGTTTCTCTTTTCTTTTTTAATCTCTGCAGTCCATCTGATAAAGTTACCACGCATCACTGCTTTACTTGCGTCCCAAATGGTTTTCATTGACAGCTCCGACTTCAAGTTCTCATTAAAATAGTTAATTATCTCTGTTTTTGCTTTCGCCATGTACTTCTCCTTATTCCAAATCTCATCATTCAGTCTCCATGTTCTTTCTCTGTCTTTAATCCTTATCTTTAATTGTAACGGATTATGATCAGAGCATAAATTGGGAAGAATGTCCATATCTGTAGTTTTCATCAAAAGTTGTTTGGATACTAACATCATATCTGTTCTTGACATTGACCTGTGTCTATCCGAATAATATGTATGTCCATCCAGTTGCCCGTTCTTGTATCTCCAAGTGTCATATAAGTTTAAATTGTCCATCATATTAAAGAAGCTCTTAGGAAGTTTGCTGTTGTTTCGAGGAGTTAACTTTTGCATTGTCCTGTCAACTTGGGGACTGATTACTCCATTAAAATCCCCCAAAACAATAATGTTAGAATTTCCTGTTTCATTAAGATATCTCAATACCTCTTCCTGTATTGTAGGGAAGAATTCACCTTTAGCTCCATTTGGTGCATATATTCCAACTATTAGTATTTTATCCTGTTTCAAAGTAACTTCAACTCCTATATAACGACCATTGCTATCCTGAAAGATTTGCTTTGCACCAAATTTTGAGTTTACATATATCAAAACTCCCCTCTTCTTTTTATCAATCGTAGCTGCGAAACAGCTACCTAATTTCAAATTCCTGACATATCTCAAATCTTGAGTTCTAATTGAAGCTTCTTGCAGACATATTATATCTATATTCTGTTTCTCTAGATGGTGAAAAATTTGTCTTCTTCTGTATTCAGAGTTAAACCCCTTAATGTTCCAAGAATAAATCTTCAAATCCATTTTATGGGTTATATTAATATTTTATTACTGAAGTTTAGCTTATTCCTTCAGTAAGGACTAGAAATATTTTCTCATCCTAACAAAATGACAAGGAATGAGGGTATATTTATCTGGGACAGTAACTTCATTATCTAGCTTAGTAACTTCTTTTTATGGTTCATTTAAATGAGAGAAGCCTTTTGGGTTCTTGCAGCCAGTAGTTGTTTGTTTGATAAGGTAGTGTGCAAGGTCTTAAATTAACCGCAAATAATGCCACAGGTAAAATCAACCATCTGCTGTCAAAATCTCATCTCCGCCTGTTAGCAAGACAGTATAAGTGAAGGTAAAGTGAAAATACTTTCAGCTTTAAGCTTACTTGCACTTCTCAGCCTGATGTCTCTTTGTTATTTGACACTGATAGCAGAGCACTAAATCCCAACTACATGTGGATAAGGACTAAGTAGAGTAATCATATAAAAGGAAGTAAGGACCATACATTCTCTCTCATCAAGTCACCCCCATGTTTAATTCTTCATCTGTATTTGTTTTAGTAGTAGCACTTCTGTGAGTATTGTGTCTATATTGGGGCATTGGTACTGGCATGCTGGCATATTAGAAGTGTCATATAATTAAGCAGCTTTCTGTTGGACTGCTCACTTGTTGGTCCTGTCAGCTTACTTCAAGATTTAGTCTATTGTCTTGAGTGTGTGGGATGAGTATGATTTGCAGATTATGGCAAATTCCATTGACATTAAAATGACAACAGCAATGTATATACGTACATATACACACAATTGTGTTGCTCTGAAATGGATTGGCAGCCCCAAATAAGTGCAGCCCTGCAGCTGCCTCCTTCTGTTTTTGTAGCTCTTGACAGCCTGCCATATTCCTCTGGACTTTCTGGCAAACATGCAAAACAAAAGCTTCCTAGAACCCCTGTGTGCTACTTCTAAGGGTGTTGAATTCGTACCCACCAACAGTAGGTGTCTTTTTTTCCCCCTTGACCTTATGTATGGGATCCTTCTGAAAGAAACTTTTCTATTGCTCTAGTAAGTGGAAGATTGATGTAGTAAATAGAAGAATCCTTGTGGAGCTTTCAGTTAGAATTTACTCAAAAGCAAAGTTTTTCTTGGGTAAGTATAGACTTAAGGTGTTTAGCGCTTACAACATCCTTTACTGAAAATGCCCTTAGGAGTCAATGCAAGTAATACTTTGTTCATGTCTCTGTGGTTTCTACTGGTTCTCAAAGGAGAGATTGATTATCATATGTGAGTAATGGTGCTTTGTGTGTGTCATTAGAGTTAGCAGAGTTAGGATCTATCTGAAAGTGATTATAGATTTAATGACCACGTCTACCTGCCACTTTATTGGCCTTGTTTTGCTGACTGAAGACTTTTCTGTTTTGGCATGCTTTTGGCCTGGCTTCCTTCGAGATGTTCTTGTTTCGATGTACTATTATTCTTTATAAAAATATTATGCTTTAAAAAGTAAGTTATTTTTCAGTGGTTTGGTTTTGATTAAAGTCAGTCAAGCTCATTTTCTTTAGGTGTGACAGTAGTTGAATATTGAAAGGAACTTTTCTTGTATAGTTAGTTTGACATTTCAGTGTAGATATTCTTCCCATATTTTCATGATAAACTGTTCAAAATTTGTTTCTCCTTTTGATTAATGAAACTCAGCTGCAATATATAGAGAACAACAAGGACCCTAGATTTTAAAAATTCATGTAATATGTGATAGAGTCAAATGTACTAACTATCAGAGTCTGATAGATCTTTAGAGACTACATTTCTCTTCATGGAATTTATTTAAGTCTTAAGCTATATGGCCTCATACATAGGGTTGTATCTAGTTAACTGCTCCTATCAGTGGAATTGCTTCCACCAGCAAAGAGAGAGGAATTAATTCTCTGATCTCCCTATTTCTGCTTTGGAGTTGGAGTGGGAAGGGGGGGGCTAGAGCAGATTTGAACAATACAGGGACTTCATGGGAGAAAAGAGTCAGTCCCATTGTGCATGTTTAGTCCACTACTGCAGCATTGACCTAAAGCAACCTTTATACCTAAAACTTAACAAAAGTTCTGTTTATTCTGGGGCATGATTAAAGGAATATATTTTACAGCACAGTGTGCTTTATACACATTGTATGGTGGAACCACAGTTGTTGAATCGCCCAGGTATGTCATGTTTGAATAATGCTGTGTATTCTAGTGAAAAAGGTTGTGTGGCCTTATATGCACATTCCTGGTTCAGACATAATGGCATGATCATCCTTATTTCTGCTCAAATGCCTCCAGTGGAAGCAAAAAAGATACTATGCAGGGGAAGCATTTCTCTTCCAAAACATGTAGTAAGGTTCTGTACCCCCAGATAAAGTATGAAATCTTGCTTTGCTTGTTACCTGTCTCTTGACTGTAGATGGCAGTACTACATTACATATATTTCTAGAAAATATGTTGGTTTACCCATCAAAGTGACATTCTACCACAATATATTAACATCATTTGAAAGGTGAAACCTTTTCCAATATAAGCAAATCTAAAAAAAACAACCCCAAAACCCCCAAAACCCACAATTGTTTGTTTGCCAGCAAAGTAACTTGCTTGCCAACAAGTTCAACATAGCTATGATAATTACTATAAAGCAGAGTCACAAGCTGATACGTCTCCAAAAGCACCAGAGGTTAGATTTATTCCTTCATAAAACACCAGCTTAAGCACTATGGATGAGATCTGACAAACACAAGAACCTCAGTCCGTGAATAATCAGTCAAAACAGATTGGCTTTAAAGAAACATTACACCACAGTGCACTGGTAAAATCTGTCATGTTTTTGATAATTAATAGGACCTCAAAAATACTGTGAAAAAATATTGTAAAGTCAGGTTTAGTAAAGCAGCTCCACGAGGAGTGCGAGGAAACAGAATTCATCCTGGAATAGAAAATGCACTTTTCAGTTGCATTTAGTGAAGCCCAGAGTATTATTCAACATTGATTATTCAGAATTAGAAACGCCCTTTCTACATCCCATCATTGTGGAGAAGGCAGTACAGATTTTAATTAGGTAGCTGTTGGACAATCGGGTGCCATAAAAGGATGTTTCTTAAGGAATTATTTAATTCTTAACATCACCAGTGGATTCTGGTTTGGTCTAAAAGTATAGTGGTTCCTATTTATTTAAAAATGTTGCAAGGAGTTAAAAGTGCATGTCTTGATAGGTGACATATGCTTCTTTGGGCTGATTTTTGTACTCTTAATGCTGTGCTGTAACTTGGCTGTTGTAGCAGGATGGCAGCAATTTGGACTTTCATGTTTCTGTTTGATTCCTGTTAAGTGTTTTTACTTCGTGTCTATGATATTATATTGACCAAGAAGAAAAGATTTTGCTCATTTATTCCACACCACACTCCCAGTCGTAGTCAGTATTTTTCATAATGCTAAAAGTGTCTTGATAGTGTGTTCTTTTTGTGATTCACTCCACCAGTGTAGCACTGTGCTCTACAAACTATGGAGCAGTCAGCCTTGGATTTAATAGCAGATATAACTAGAGAGAAGGATCATTCTATCAGTCACTGTTTTCAGAAGAAGCTATGTGTGTTCCTCTAAATAAAGAGTTCTGACCTATATTTTGTAGTTAGATTTTTATTTTCTCTGTTATTTATGCTTGGAATGAGGAGAGAGTGTTTCGTATTCTCTTGGCTTTGCTGTTTGTTTTAATAATGTTTTCCAGCATAGACACCTGAATATTCAAGCAAATTGCCGAAGTCCCCCTTTTCTATACTCATACGGGTATTTTATTTTACTTGCTTAAAAAATTGTGGAGGTTCTCCTTATTTGAAGAACTCTTGGGTGATGACGTATTTTAATTCTTGATATATCTATTAAGGTTTATTTTTAGCATTTCTGTTGTGATCATTTACCTTACAGAAACAAAGTAGTGCATTTGGTAATAGAGAAGTGATTTCTTCACTGTGGCTACATTTTGATTTCCAAGATGGGAGATCTGCCCTGCACTTACTTGCTGTGCTGATGTAGAATCAGCAGATATAACCACTGATGATAGGTTGTTTAGTTTTCCCTATCATTCTCACAGCTTTTGCTTTCCCCTTGTTGCTTTGACTTACAGTTTTTTGCTGTGAAAATTTGTGCACTTGGGAGCTGTACAGGATGACATGATGGGTTTGTCTTTTAGCCTGTTGAAGAGAGATAAGAGTACTATTATCTGTTTTGGGTTCTGTTTTTTTTTTTTTAACACAAGGTGACCCCATCTGCTGAAACATACTCTTTGTCTTATCTTGAGGCTATCAGACTATTCAGCCATCTCAAGAGGCAGCTGTTTGGCTAACATTCTCTTCCATCCAGATAGGAGCAAAGCTTGAAAAGATGGAGATGGTCCAAGATAGTTTGGTGTACAGCTTAGATTCCTGTGTTGGCAGCGTTGTGTGTTTGGCTGAGTAATTCATACTGAAGCTGACAGAAGAGAAAGTGGTGTGCAAAAGAAGATAAACTGAAGGCTTTGGTTTTATAAATGTAGAACCAAGACTTTGCATTCAGGTTGAGTGTCAAGCTAAAAGAAAGTACTACTAAAAGATTACCCGAAACGTTAGCAATAACCAAACCCTGTTTTTTGCAATTTAAGCACACACATTGTGGGTCCTGCTCTGAGAGTTTCTGAGGTATATCCACACACAGGCTTAAGGGCCCAGTGTTGTTCTCTCATTTGGCTTAAGTCCTCCCCCACTGCAGTTCATGCCCAAGGACTGAAGTGCTATCTGGGCTGCAAAGATTTCTCCTGCCTCACATATGAGCAATGGGGAAGAATATTCTTTAGGCTATTGTTGTAGTTAGCACTATCAGTAGGTGTTACAGAGCCTCACTGAGGTATCAGACTAGAGAAACACTAGTGCGGTGGTCCCTGAATCAGTGCTGGTCCCTGGAGAATTTCCCAGAAAGAAACAGCTGTAGTCAGTGGGCAGAAATCTGGTGCTGGTGTCTGGCACACTGGGTAAAAACACGATTGGTCCCTCACATTAGATAGCTTAAGAAGGACTGATTTACACTAAGCAAATATTCCACAATATTTATCATGTCATCTAAAATTGCAGCTACAAGAGAACCTGGGTTTGTCTGTTGTGCCATTAAAAATTTAAATTAAATAAATAAAATGTTCACCATTGCCAAGGTAGCACCCTCATGAAATTTTTTTGCTATTGGTATGCTGTTTAATTTTTTTTACAAACATTCTTGTTTCTGTTATATTATGGATTCAGTTCAGATGGTATCTGTGTAAATTAGGCTGCTGTAAACTGAATCAGTGAATACCAAAGTGCTTATTCTGGCAAGTGATTATACTTGAATAAATAGGATTCAGATCCTAGTCCATAACAGAATTACCAAAAGGTGATTGAGAGGTACACATGTTCATTAAAACTGGAGTATAATGCCCAGTTGGATAATTCTAGTAAAGACAAGCAAGGACTCTAATTGGTATATAGCACCTTTTAAACCTTTCCTCCACTCAGGTTTTATGCCGTGTTATTCAGTATGCCTGTTAGAATTCCACTCTAGTTTGTAAATGCACAAAGTTGTCCTCTACCATTTTTCCCTCCAGTTTTTCTGCAGTATCATTTACCAGCTAAACTTTCCCACTTTACTCTTGATTTTTCTTTGCCAAAATTTTTATCTTTCCTTTGGCCCTTTTTACATTTTAAACTCTGTTGGCTGGAAACAAGTGGCTTATCATGGCGATATATATGTATATATTAAGTAAGAAAAACAAGCTCATACTTGTGGGTTGCTTAAGTATTCACCTCCATAGTCAGTGCTGGGTAAACACACCTTTAGCAGCAATTACAGCTGAGAATCTTCTTGGATAACTTTTGATCAACTTTACAAAATTATTATTAATAATAACAAACATTTTTTAAATTTTATTTTTATTAGTAATACAATTATTAGTACTGCTGCCGTATAATTTCTTTGTGCTCCCCTCACCCTCTGGGGGCTTCTTTTTTTAAATGTAATTTTGGAAAGTAACAAAAATAAAATTTAAAAAAAAATATTATTAATAACATTTTTATTGAACAGAAAAGAAGCAGAAAACAAACAGTACTACATAACAATACATGAAACTACAAATACATAATAATGCAATGCAAATAAGGAAAGAAACAATAATATAACAAAACTACAAATATCTAGCAAAACCACAACAAACAAACAAAAGACTACAAATAACTAGAAATTGGTTATTGCCCTTGTTGCAAACAGTTCCTATTAATCAAATAATTACACCTAACTATTAATCCTTAAATACATACCAAAACTCTGCAATATGTACCTGCAAGATTAATTAATTAATAATCACCTATCAAGAAATAAGAAAAGCTTATCAAATGATTCTATATTTGTTTAAAATAATTATCTATCATCAAAGAAGTAATAATAACTAAAAATCAGTAAACTTCTTTGCTTACGAAGTCACAAATATATAAATCATTCTTAACATAATTAATAAAGTCAGATATAATCAATTATAGTCAGTTATCGTCTAATTGTGTATTCAATGTTAGTTTAAATTAATTATTTAGACTAATTATTAATCTTCAAAAACAATCATTCATAACTTATGCTAAATCCAATATACGTTTGAGGTAATAATCCACTCAAAGCAAAAAGTAATCAAACAGGTAAGCAATCAGCAAAGAGTAATAATAACCTTCAGAAATTAATAATAAATACCTATATAGACAATAATTTTTAACTGCAACAAACAGATTACATTTTAGTTCAAGTTTTACATTCCTCGTGTAGCACAATAGTTTCAAAATTAGAATTTAAAGTTAAAAACCTATTGTCATCAATTCACCTTCATTCTTTTTAAAGTAATCAATCAAACACCTCCATTCAGACATAAATTCACTTTTTGTTCTTCCTTTTAACCTGTATATAAGATTGTCCATTTTAGCTATTCCCATCAGTCAAACTTTTGATCAGCTTTTGCACATCTGCATCCTGCATTTTTTGCCCATTGATCCTGGCAGAATTGCTCCAGCTGTTTCAAGGTGGATGGAGACCCTTCATGAATAGGAGCTTTTACTTTTGTAGATTGAGATCCGGGGTTTGATTGTTTTGCCCTAAGACATTCAGGTTCTTGTTTTTAAACCATTCTGGTGTTACTTTGACAATAAGTCATTGTCCTGCTGCTGGTGAATCTCCATTCCATTCCTAGGTTCCATGTGGACTGAGACAGGGTTCCTCTTGAACTGCCCATTATTTGACACCATTCATCCTAGCGTCATTCTTGACCAGCTTCTCAATCCCTGCTGAGGAAAAGTCTCCTCACAACATGAGGATGCCACCACAATACGATCCTCCCTCCACATTCACGGGTTTGACGTTTGGGAATTTGATTATTCATGAGGTGTGCGCATGCCTTCCCCCCATTCTCCTCCTCCCATTCCCTTGCGTTTTGCCAGGCACAAAGAAGGAAGGCAAGTACGCCTGAGCAAAAGGCAAGGGAAGAGAAAGGAGGCACACGTGACCATCCTTCCCCCCTCCGGAGCTCCCTGCTCTTATTCCCTTGCCTTTTTTCATTTTGATAACACTCTCCAACCCCAGGCCGTTCCAGAAACAGGTATATTCCATCTGGGATTCTGTGGTGCTGGAATGGCATACAGATAGGCTCCATTTAATAACTAATGTGACTTCTAATGGCAGTGGGTTACCCTAGGGCTTTATTAGATGTTTCACAGCAAGGAGATGAATACACATGCAACCAGCAATCGCCAGTTTGTTTTTGTTTATTTAATTTTAGTGCCACAATAAAAATATTTAGCAACTTTACATTGTTGTGTATTTGGTGTACAGCAGGTGGCAGTAATACCAGTTAAATCCCTTTCAGTTCCCAAGATGCAACACAAGCAAATATGGAAAAGTGAAAGTGCCTGAATACTATTTCTAGACCTGGGCACTGTAGTTCTGTATCACTGTTTTGTTGTACATTCCACTATTTCAAGGCACCCTGATAGATCTAGAGAGTACTCATTTGTTCCATAAATCTTCTGTTATGTTATATTCCTAAAGGAAGCTAATTTGTTAGAGGTATATAATTATTAGTGATAAAAGCGTAATTTTAGTCTTTTATTTACAGGTAACAGCTGTGCCCCTAGATTTTTACTGCAATGATCGGAGTGCAGAGTATGAGCGCAGAGCACTTAAAGAAGGAGGAAACCTTGAAGCAAAGCAGTGTGTATTACATGGGGCACCTGAACTTGCGGTTGGCTGGCTGAAACGGTCCTCTCAGTTGTTTCCTGAACATCCAGGAGGACTGCTGGGAATCAGACCTCCAAATGGCTGGTCTTTCATCAGGATACCTGGTAGGTTGCAGTCCACAGATTGAACATGACTTTAATGATGAAAGCAGAATACAGTGAGCCTAATACAGCACACATTTTTACAGTATTCAAAATATTCTTATATTTATCCCTCATTCCTATAACTATTCAAACCTCTACCCAGGCATTCTATGGCCATTTCCACACTAGGCTGTTACAGCACTATGATTCCACTTTCAACATCCTACGGAATCCTAGGGTTTGCAGTTTTCGGAGGGGCCAGGCAACCCCTCCCGAAACTGCAAACCCCAGGATTCCGTAGGATGTTGAAAGTGGAATCATAGCGCTATAATAGTCTAGTGCGGAAATGGCCTATGCCTGGGAGCTAGAAAATAAATAAAGCTTCTTTTGAGGGGAGATTTCCTCCAAAAAAAGAGAGAGAGAGAGAGAAATTCTCAAAGGGTGGCTGTGGGTATAATTAGTGCTTGCTTAATTGGACCTAGAATACTTTGATTGCTCTTTTGGGCTGACATATGCATCTTTATTACCTCCATACCATTCTGAGTGTCTGAGCCAAAACAGATACACAGTATGTCCCCACGTGACCAGTATACACAATTTCACTTACTCTTCCTGAAATGCGGTCCAAAAATGCTAATGTGAATTTAATGGAAGTTAAATGGAAATTGAAGTAATAAGGGAAAATAATAAGTAGAATGGAAATTCCTGTACAGCTTTACAAGGAAGGTGGAAGGAAATGGATAATTCCAGCAAATGGTGCATGTTCACTCTTGCACTGTCTCACATTGTCCAAACTGTCTTGCATTTTCTCACTGTATACCTATGCTGTACAGTACCCAGTTACTTAGTAGGTCTCTTGGTTCTGTGGTCTGATTGCGGTACAGTGTGCTTGTGTAAAATTCTTGTGCTTGTGCAATATTGTACAGTAAAGTGTTTGTGCTTGTAAAGTGCTTTGTGCTATTAATAATAGTCCTAAAGCACAAGAGTAGTGATGCTGACAATCCTGATAAGTCTAGGAAAATCCATAAAGTGCTTCTTTGAAGTGAGAATGTGGAAGTTCTTAATAAGGAAAGAAAACTAATCATGTACTGAGGTTACTAAGACCTATGATAAGAATTAATTTTCCATCTGTGAAATTGTGAAGGAGGAAGAAGAAATACATGCTAATTTTACTGTCCCACCTCAGCTGCAGAAGCTACCTCCAGAGTGCATGTTAAGTTCTTAATAAAGACAGAGAAGGCACTACATTTGTGACTGGAAGATACAGACAGAAAATGACACCCATTTACTTCAGTGTGTTGTCCCACAAAGCACTGAAGTTATGCAAAGGCTTCAGCAGAGCATCCTCTCAATTGAGTGCCACCAAGCCATTTATTGCAAATAGACCATGGTTACACAGGTTTAGGAACAGTTTGAATTTAAAAATATAAAACTGACTGGATAGGCTGCATCTGCCAGTGAGGCAGCTGCTGCCACATTTCCAAATCAGTTTAAGAATTTGATTGAGGAGAAAGGATATCATCCAAAGTAGTGTACAGTTGCAATGAAACTGGACACTTCTGGGAGAAAATGCCCATTAGAATCTAAATGCATAAAACTGTAAATGTGGCATCAGGATGTAAAGCATGGAAGGGCAGATAAACTCTGCTTCTCTACCCAGGCATAGTGTACAAATCCAAGAACCCGTGTACTCTTAGAATTTTATCTGTCTGTGTTGTGTTGTGTTGACAACATAATAAGAAAGCATGGGTGACAGCCATCTTGTTTGCAGAATGGTTTCATCCCAGAAGTGAAAAAATGTTTACAACAGAAAGGGTTGGAATTAAAATTCTATTAATAGTAGAAAATCATCACAGGGAAGACATACAGTAGGGTAGATAGCCCCCAAAAGATACTGTTGCTCCCACCACTGTGTTGCCTTGTTGATGCTGCTTAAATTGGTACCATAGCCCTAAAATACTCCACAGTTCTCTCTGCACCCTGTCACTCCTATGTTGATCTCTTCACTTCTTCTTTTTCTTCCATGTTGCTCTTCTCATCCCAGTACCACTTCCCCAAGCTCCTCCTTTCCACTATTTTGTTGTGCAGAAAGACACTCTGACCGGCTACTGAAAGAGCTACTAAGAGCTACTGCTAAAGAGAGGGCACAGTTATCACTGCTCTGCTGCTCCTACCAGATTTTGAAAGCAGCAGCAATTCAGCAACAGTGCAATCCCAGTGGATTCAGAGGAGTTTAATGTAACACACAGATGCTAGGATTTAGGAATTCTTATTTTTAAAATGTCTATCAAAACAAAACAATTTTTAGAGCCCACCTAAAAGTAGGCAAAGAAAGAATTACCTTACTATTTGTTAATTTGGGTACCTTATATCAGCTGGTTTGGAAAAGGATTCAATAAATAGTCCAGGAAACTTAGTGAAAATCATGACCTGATATGCAAGGAAGGAGATGTTAGTTGGCACTGTGCAGCTGCTAAAATAGGTTTTCACTTGTTGAGAATACATTGTAGAGCAGTTGTGGGTTTTTTGTTTTGTATCATGTCTTTAAATGAAAGAGCATCCCTGTGGCTTTTAAATAAGTGTAGAGCAATTTATTGTGAAATAAAGTAAAATTGACAGCAGATGTTGGTAGGCCTTCAGCAGTGTCTGTTTTCATTTACATATTGTAAAGAGAATGTATGCTCCCTTTTCTCTTGTGTTTGTCTTTTTTTTTTTTTCCACTTTCTTCATAAGCCTGATAACAGGGCTTCTAATTTTCCTTTATATACAGTGCTTACCACCAGTACAGTACTGAAGTTTGTACCGTATTGAAGTTTGGGAGGTGATTGCCATCTGAGGATAAAAATATAAAAATATAAATAAATAAATAAATAAATAGTATATAAATAAATAAATGGGAAGTAACAGATTAATTATTGCTTCTAAAATAACAAAAAACAATATAAAGCTATTATAAACAGGAATATGGAAGTAAGAAACTTGGGTTGTTAGAAGTATTGACCAAAGGGAAGAGTATTCTATAAAGTACATTAAGGAGAGGAGTACTATACAATAGTGCTTACAGGTATGCATTAAAAGTTGAGTGAAATATTTAAAGAGAAACCAACCTTCTAGTTAGTCTTTATTCTCTGGATGACTGGAAGAGCAATCCTGACACATATGGGTTTATCCCATGTGCCAGTAGCATGAGGCAGGAATCCAAAGGTCTTTTTAGTTGCAAACATAGATACTCCTCTCATCACCAGTTTTTTTTAAATTCTGCTTTGCCAAAAAGTTGAAGTTTTATTTCTCTCCTCTCTGTCCTGTCTTATTGAACACTTAACTAGCACAATGGCAATTGAACCTCTAAACAAAAAGAGAAAGATACCTGAATGTGATATTAATTAAAATGATCTCTGAAGGCCTTCAGTTAAAAAGAAAAGGCTGATGGATAAGGAGCTAAACCCAGCAGCTGTCCAATAGTCGCAACCCCTCATCCTTTGCACAGTATGATGTCAATTCCCATGTGTAACTATAATGCAAATTCAGATTACTTCAGACAGTTGCTATGAAAAGAAATAACTGGTAGATTTAAATTCAGTTGGTGTGAAGAATGAATAAGGAAAACTTCATATAAAGGTAGATAAGATTGAGCTTGTTTCAGAACAGGAAAGGACAGCTACCATGGGTCTGGAGGTGCGTGCCTATGCAGCAGGCATTTGCTGCTGAAATCCAGCAGTTCAGCTGCAAAACTGTAGTGTTTCATTTTAAATGTAGTATTTCATTTTTAAATGCATCTTTTTCCCCTAAAGAAGGTGTACCTCACAGGTGAATTTGTGCTTCCAGGTACGTTAATCTGTTTGCTTGTTTTGAAAGAAAAATTGTGCTTTTGTGGTGAAACTGTTGAGTTTTCTTTCCTCCACTAGTACACCACTGAATTTAAGCTGCACTTTGGTAGCAGCAGCAGGGTTCTTTTGAGAGCACTGTAGAAATGTACCACCATGGGACACATCTTGCCCACTTCTGTTTTAGAAAGAGAAAAATAACTCAAGGAAGAAGTTAGTAGAGCGTTATATGTTAGGTTGCAGCATTCCAGTGAAGTAGCTAAGAGAGTAACAAAACAGCTGCTGTTGCAGTTAACTCTCCCATTCTCTCTCAGATGCTGTGTTCCCTGTTGTGATCACTGTGGGAATCTCTTGAGGCTTTTCCTGTTCTTTGAAAGAAAAATGGTCTTAGATTAAATGGCAGGAAGTGTCTGAGTTCTTTTCGAATTGATAAAAAATACCACATTCACTGACTGTTTACTGTGAGAGCTAGCTAGCTTCTCACTGACCCCATTATGCCCTGCAGATTTCTGGGAGAGAGAAGGAGTTGCTGGAAGCCAAGCTGTGTTTTCTTTAATTATTTTATTTGTATCCTACCTTAGTGGGAGTCAGAGTGGCTATTTTAGCTGTTTCGCCATGTTATTTTTACATTAACTGCACATTTTCTAATTCCACAGTGGACCTAATTCCACAGTGGATTAAACCTAATCTTTTAGAAAAACTCCTTATTTGGAGTTCTTTGGAATGATTATTTTGACTATGCAGAACATTAACTTCCATCCTCTCTGTATCCCAGTGAAACTATGAACCCTTACTAACAGTAGTTCTTTATTTGGGTGAAAGCAAACTGATTTGATCCAGAGCATGTTTGCACAAATTTGCGTCTTGACACTTTCTGTCTTTTAAAAGTCTTATATGTCTTGACTGAAAAGCAACCTATCAAGTGAATTGCTTTTTTTCTGTAAAATGATTTTCAGCTATCAATTTAGGATATATGATTCTCTCAGACCCAGATTTTGTGTCTGTCAGTAGGCCCATTCCCTGAGTGAAATTCCATTCAAGAACAGTTGCAGGAAGGACTTCTTATTCATAACAAAAAATTCTGGGGGTTAGAGACCCCTCCTAATCAAATTGGGCTAGAGGAGGAGAAAATATATGAAAATTGCCTGCTACCCCTTTCTACCAGTGGAATCTTCCATTGTATCACAAGACCTCTGTATAATTTTTCTCATTCTTTCCTTTTCTAGACAAAGAGAGTCTCATCACAGATAGCGGAAAGCTTTATGCCCTGGATGTTCTGTTGACAAGATTGAAATCTCAAGGACACAGAGTCCTTATCTACTCTCAGATGACACGGATGATTGACTTATTGGAGGTAGGAAACATATCACCTGTATGAAAGGCATTTGGAGCTAATAGCTGAATAAATCTAATATTTGACATGGAATTGTTATAAGAGCATCTAGGTAACCTTTCTTCAACAGAGGTTCACTGAAATAGAGCTAATGATGTCTTACTCACTTCTTACTGATTTGTTTTGTCTTCCAGTGTGTAAACTAGTCCTAGGGAAATGCAATACTGTTATGCAGTAATGTTCCTACTACTGTCTTCTGTCTCTGATGAGAAGATAGATCCATGCAGCCCTTTCTTCATTCCTGGAGAAAAATTTATTAGGAATCATACGTTACTGGAGGCGTAGGTTTTATCGTGATATCTGCAGTTGTGGTGGGCCAAAGAAATCAAGACATTGTGCAAAGCAGGGATAGGCAACCATGGCAGCACCAGAGGCCTTTAGCAAAATGCTTGTGACTCAGTTTTGCGTTGACACCATTTCCTGTCTACTCAATGCTGTCTCCTTTATTATTTGCACCGTAGGACAGTTCAGTCACACTGGGCTAAATCAAGGCTGGACAACATATGGGCAGCATGCAGTCCTCTTCTTCTAATTTTTGAGGCTCCCATTGCCCAAGGTCACTTCCAAACTTGCCACTACGGCAATGACAAAAATACATAGTTCTTTTAAAAATGATGCTTGAGGAACATTTACCTCATTTTCATTCCAAATGACATGAAAACTCAGGAAGTGTCTTTCAGCGTGAAAACAAGACAAGTCCTTGGTTTGACCACCGTGCCACCACCGTGGTGTGTTTGTCAGAGGTACAGGGTCTGGCTCCCAGTGAATTCAGAGGAACCTGGTATATCCTTCATGCTCCCATAAAAATTCCCCTCAGAGCTCTGAATACATTTCTTGATTACTTCAGTTTGAATAATAGGGTGATGGGTATGAGGGTTGGTGAGTGGCTGGCTTGACAAGACTCCCAGTGAACCAAAAGAAGAGATAAATGAAATGACTAAATTTCTTTGTTGCCTCAGTAACCAGCTCTTTTTGCTCAGGATTGATTTCAGTATTTCTGAGTATTAGTACTTCTGGTGTCATGATGACCGTGTCAGCTAAACAGGCTTAATGGAAGGATATTGAAGAGATTTAAATATAGCTATCCTTCTAGAATTAGCCATCAGCTTCCCTTTCTACTTAAAAAGCAGAATACTGAATTCCATTCGTGGGTAAAAATCAGAAAGACTTTCTGGGAAGAGCTTCTTAATCTTCCAGTATAATTAGTGTATGTTGCTGTTAACATCCTGAATATGTCATTTGGTGTTGAATGTACTTGTATTATGGTATATTATTATATTGTATTATATAATAGCATATTATTTTATTGTATTATTACAGCCTGCTGAGGTTGTATTTGAACTATCTTGAAATATTGTTACATTATGCAAACCTTTCTGGTATTGTTGAGAACCTCTTTGAATATCATTTACCACTGAAAAGTAGTATACAAATAATCTGTGGATTATAATATTAACAAAAGATCTAATATAGAAAACTAAGCCCTAGCTGTATTCATCTCTTAATGCAATCAGACACAGTTGTTGTTGTTGTTCTTATTTGCACACTTGAGACAGATTCCTATATGTGCTGGCCTTTACCTCAAATGGAAACGCAGGGTACTTTCTTGGGTAGAGCATCTTTTCTGAAGTTTGGAGCAAACATAATTCATGCTTCTTGTGACCTAGGTAACTAGGCCAGATAAGTATCTTCCTCATCTGGGATATTTCAGCTATGTTCTAGCAGTGGACTGAAGTTCTAACATGTGTTTATCATTTGTCATTGGAATCCAACAGAGAGAATTCCAAGCCAGCTTCGGAAGCAACAAAGACAAACTCCAGAATTGGGCCATGTAAATCTAGGCTAGCTGATGTGGCTGATGTGCAGAAATTTCTGCCTTTGTTTCCAGTAGCTCCCTGTATCTGCTTTCCTAGGTTATAGGAAAAAAATAAAATAAAATACCCTCCACTAGACTAAGTAACGTTAAGGCTTAACTTCTCTCCCAAGCCAAAAGCTCCATACAGTATGTTTGCTTGACATGACAGAGCGTGAGAAGACGGGCTTATTCTAGAACTCTGGAACTTCATGGTCTCTTTTTTAACCAAATGCACTGGATGCACCCTTTTGTTAAGTAGGTACATAGTTTAATCTTAGAATTTTTCACATGAATGCAGCATATTTTCTGTCAGGCCTGATTTAAACAATAAAAAATACCAAATATATTCCTTTTACTCAGTTTATCCTTGCCAGCATAGCTTCAGTTCCAAAGATTGTTTCAGTGATGCAGAGAAACAGGCAGTGCTTCATACTGTGAGGGTAAGAGAAGAATTAGGGCCACAAATGGAAAGAAAATAGACTCAGTCTTCTGCTGTTGGAAGGTCAAGGATATTTCAGGTTGCATACATTGAATCATGAAGCCACTGTTCCCAGTGGAACTACTTGTTCTTCTTCATCATCATCATCTTTATTTGTCAGAACTTGGACTGAACATGACTTTAAAAATTAAAACAAATTCAGATAACAGTATAGGTAAAAGCATACAAAAAGTTATTGTTCCACTGTAATTAAACTATCTAAAGCATTAAAACAATTTAAAACAAATAATAAACTTAAGTAGAACAGCACACTATTTAAAAGCCCTTGTGATCAGTTCCCCAAAGCCTGTTGGAACAAAGAAGTTTTCACCTGCTGGTAGACTAACAGTAAGCGGGGAGCCCATATAACCCCCATCCCCAGGAAAGGGGTGCCAAAAGCTGAGGGCAGCTGCTAAGAATACTTTCTTCCATATTCCCTTAGACATGACTGTGAGAGGGGTGGGACCAAGAAAAGGGTATCTAGACTTAGACAAGCTCATCTGAGAAGAAACATTTCATCAGAAAGCTTGGAGCCAAGCTGTATAGAGTTTTATGGGTCATAACCAGCACACTAAGTTGTGATCAAAAGGAGGCTGGTGGCCACTGGAGTCATATACTTCATATAACCAGTCTTGAGCCAGCATCCTATAGAGATTTGAGTGGTAGGCTGGAACTCCAAGAGATATGGGTTTGACTCCTCACTTAGTCATAGAAATATCCTGGGTGACCTTGGGAGAGTCCCATTCTCTCAGCCTAAGAGGAAAGCAGTGGCAAACCTCTTCTCAATCAATCTTTTCAAGAAGAATTTTGATAAGATAGCTATAATTTGGAGTCTTCTTGACGATACATAACAACAACAACCAGCTCTACTTAACTATCCGACTAAAGATCTTCAAACCAGCTGAAATTTCCAAACAGTCTTTAAAGTTAACCCCATATACAGTATATTATATTAATCTAAACAGGATATAACTAAGGCATATGTCACTGTGACCAGATCAGGCATCTAGGAACATGCACAATGATGTACTAGTTTTAACTTTGAAAATGCCCTTCTGGCCATTGCTGAAACTTGAACAGCCAGACTTAGGGATGAATCCAGGAGTAAACCAAACTACCCCTCTTTAGGGAGAGTATAATCCCATCCTGTATAATATTTGGAACTAGTGATGAGAATATAATTCTTTATGACCTGATAGAGAAGTGGCCAACACAAAGCCTTCAATTATACCAGTGTTTTCTATAAACTGTACCTTTCCCATAATCAATTGGTTATCAGTTTTTTGAATACCTCTTTTAAAATGTACTTAGAAAAACAAGAGTTTTGTCACCTGTGCATGTTTTATACATTTATTGTTTTAGAATATGTATGTACTACCCATCTAGTATTACCGTGGTGGTTTACAAAATGTAGTAACGTTGTTGTATCATCTTCTAATTCAGTCTAATACTTCCTCTGCTGGACTGTGTTGGAGGAGGGTGTGACCATGTTCAAATGAAGAAACAAGCCTGTTTAACCTATGTTTTAAAAAGAAAAAAAATCCATCCATTAGCCTTGTAAGCTAAGCAAACTGACCACTGCCTGCCCCCCAACCCCACAATGACAATGTAATGTAACAGACTATTTTTTCTTCTAATGGATGTGGCAGGGGGGGCATCATTTGGCAATGCTAACAGAAGCTATTACCTTCTGGAAGTGACAGTTCTAGGCTCTGTTTCCGCTAAACACGGGGAGGTGCAAAGCACAATGGACTCAGCTGAAATTCCTCTTCGTTACTGTTGGCAGTCCTGATCTGCCCCTCTCTGATGTTCTAACAGTTTCAAGAATACATGCTAGAAATGGCATGGGTGGATGGATGGATGGATGGATGGATGGATGGATGGATGGAAAGCCTACAGTTCTCAGGATGGTGGTTTCTGTATCTGCTTCCAAATCCTGCACTTGTGGCAGGCAGTCATCAAATTATAGAAATACGTAACTCTGCCAGAATTAAATGGACATTAATTTACAGATAAATTCCAATGCAGATTGATGTGCAAAGGAAGTGAGATAATATGTATGGATTCATACAAAAATGGAGAATGTCCAAGAAAATACTGAATGTATTTTTAAGGGATACAGGTAAAATTTTAAAGGGTTGTGAAGCTGTTGTTTCATGTTACGGTTATAACTAGTCACAAATTATGTAAGTCAGAAACAGAAGCTGCTATTGGTTTGAAATTGGTGACACATTGGGTTTAATATCAAACATTAATTGAATGGTAAGTCACAAAATGCAAGCACCTCAGTATCCTTTTACTGCAGTATCTAGCAGATTCAGAGGAGGTGAGCTTCAGCAGTATTGTATTCTATTAACACTTCTTATTTTGCATTTCTTTTTATACCTGTAGGCCTTATGAAACATTAAGAGCCTCCTACAACATTGTATGAAATTGTGGTCTTCAGTAACTAGTATAAACTTGCATTATTCTGATTTCTTATGTTCTTAGGAATACATGGTTTACAGGAAACATACATATATGAGGTTAGATGGCTCATCAAAAATTTCTGAAAGAAGGGATATGGTAGCTGACTTTCAGAACAGGTATGTGCTTTATTTTGTTTTTATTATAGTAATAGTGTATTGAAAAATATCCCCAAAGTCCTAGATAAACAGACTTTCCCTCCTGCAGTAGAATCTGATACTTTTTACTTATTTATATTCTATTTTATTCTGCCTTTCTTCTCATATGTGACCCAAAGTGATTGACAACATAGATTAAAACAAAGTAGAGTTAAACAACAGTTGTTATAATTAAGATGTTAATTAAACAAGCTATTATTAACAGCAGCACTAATTTAAAACAATTTCAAAACATTTCAAAATCTTCACTGAGGATAAAAGTATGGCATCTCACATTAAAAAATCCTTCTGCAGCAACCAGTTAATAGCCAAAAACCTACCTAAATTAAAAAACGAAACAAAAAGCAAAACCTTTGCTTGCCAACGTAACAGAGAGGAAGCAAATCTAACTTCCTGTGGGCAGCCTGAGCGCAGCCACTGAGAAAACCTCATATGCCCTCACCAGATACTCCTGTGATGGTGGTGGGGCTGAGAAATCCCTTCTCCCTGGCTTATATAGGGAAATATGGTCTTTCACATAGACCAAAGATGTATAGAGCTTTTTAGGTCATAACCAGCACTTTGAATTGTGCTCAGAAACCAGTAACCAGTGAAATGGTTGCAACAAGGCAGTATATATTGGTTGCAGCATTTGGCCAGAAAATTCTTCAGTCTGATGGCTATCCCCATACTCTGCTTGGGTAAAATGCACATTGTAGATAATTGTCTTCATTGCCATGCCTTCACCATCAAGCCCAAAGAAATTATGTCTCGCATCTTAAGGCACTGCTCTGAGAGGCCCCAAACAAATCACTCTGTACAGTTTTGATGGGCATTTGTTCCATTTGGGAACTGATGGAATGACTAATGAAGACATGGGGTACTTCAGATCCACAGAAGTTGATCTCGTATCCTACTGTTTCTGCTTCAGTTTTCTGTACCTCAGTGTGTGATTGCAAGCGTGGATCAGTATCAAAAATGCCTGAAAAAGGTATTGAGACTTCCCTTAAGAAATCTAAGAAGTGTAAGAATTTGACTTGCTCTCACTGACAGGATAGTACCTTCTGCAGTACTTCAAGAAATGGTTTCCACTCATGTTGCTAGTTCAGAGTGCTTCCTTTTGGACTTTGCCAAGTGTGTGGCCATTTTGACCACCCAGCTCCAGCAGAAAGGAGTCACTGTTTTCCTGTATCTTGATGATTGGTTTCTGGTGTTAGATTAAGCAGAAGATTTCTGTCAACATATTTGGGTTACACTCTTGTTGTTGAACTATCTCAACATGCTGTGAATTGAGAGAGGTCAAACCTTCTTCCATCACAGACCATCACTTTCATAGATGCCATTTTGGGTTGAACACATACTCAAGCATTCCTACCAAAAGACTGGGCCAGAAACTTAAACTGGCATGCTTCCACTATAAAATACAGACACAGGATTCAGACCAGGGAAATTAGATATTCCTGGGTCTCACTGTATACACCATTTTCATCATGTCTTTCATGAGGCTTTGGATGCTGCCACTTTAGTCCTGGTTTGCATCAGTGTTTTTCCCAGAAACTGATCCACCATGCAGTTGTACTCAGTCTGCCATATCCAGTAGCAGCATCTCTAGATTAGTTCATGAATCTAGACCATTTGAGAACCTTCTTCAGACCACCAAGGTTGTCTGCCACATTGACTACCAATGCTCCCTGTCATGATGGGAAGCTCATTTGGGCCAATACTATATTGGGGCAGGTGTCTACCTCAGGAACAAGGACTTCACATCATCATCCTTAAATTCCTAGTAGTAATGAAGACATTTGGAGTGTTTGAAACTATCCTCTGAAAATGAATAGTCCAGGTAGTCTCCAACAATACAACCATCATTGCATACTGATTACTCCGTGGTGGCCAACCAGCTGTGGTTGTCCACCCTGCTCAGGATGTGCAAAGGCCAGGTTCACAAGATCCCCATTGGTTCAGTGTCTTCTCACTCAGCATGGATCAGGGTGCATCAATGAGGCATAGTGAATTTGCAACTCGCTGGGTGGAAGGTAAAATCATCTCCCCTTTCCCATTGAGTAAGGGATGTTCTTTCTGTGGCAAGGAAACCTTCCACAAAGAAATATCATGGACAGAAGTAGTTTTTTTTTTTATTTCCAGTCAATTCCATAGAGTGTTCAAGTGCAGCATGCATCTATTCTCTTTTTTAACTCTGGACTCATTGTCTCTTTGTGCTGTGTGTATATGTATGCTGTTTTGGCGTATGTTCATCCTCCAACTCATACTTTCTGTTTTACCCATTCTTTCATTAAGAGTTTCATCAAAGGCTTCCCTAATCTGCATTGAATTATTTGCATCCACAATCAAGTTGAAATATCAACTGGTTAAATTGGAACTTCCTGCTCTTGTTAGAAGTCATTTCACCATAGTTTTTTCAGCTTCCTCTGCCCAGTGTCTAGGATCAGGTGCAGTGTGGAGGAGGTGGGGTTTCCACAAAAAGGACAGTTTAGCTCTATGAGTTTTCAAATATTCAGCTGCACTAGTGTAGAATAACCATATGTGTGAGTTTACAGATGACCTCTTAGCCACAGTTGAAGGTAAGCAACCAGTGCTTTCCTGTCTCTCCGCCTCATATCAGCCTCTCCACTCCCATGAAAATTCTAAACAGAGTGTTGGGGGACTCTCCAGAATGGAGTGGTCCTTGGTGTAGTGAGAGTGGAGTTGAAAATCAGATGGAGAGACCATCCACCAGTGGAAAGTAGAGCCTGCATTCAACCCAAGGGTTTTTCTGGATCATCCGTCCATTGCCTTGTCATTCCTAATATTGCAACCAAGTGGTTTGTTCCAATAGGATTGTAGTCAGAGTCACTGAGAAAGATGAAGGAGATGCGGACAGACACCATGGGAATCCTGAGATTTGCAGAAGTAACTGCCTCCCCCAATTTTTGTAGAAGTCTTTAGGAAAAAAAAAACAAGTTGCAGCCCTGTGGGGGTCTAGTATTCAGAGAATATTGAATATCCATTGGAAAAGAAAACTGAAATGCCTCAGGAAAGAGGGGGTGGAGTAATCTGATGGAGGATGATATTGCTGTTTCTTAGACTGAAACCCTAAACAAAAGTCTTCCAGCAACATCTTACTTGTTGGTAGTGTTTCATGATTACATAGCTCTGTTTATCAGAAAAAAAATTGTATGGAGAAGTGATTTCTTTAAGATATCTTATTAATAAGATCTCAGTTCTTGAGAAGATAAATTACAGAAGGCTGGTGTATCTTGTACAGTCATGAATGAAATAACCCGTAATACTACAGGGTCTTCTTCCAATTCAGCGACATAAACAGCTGTCTAAAATCATAGACAGCTATTGAAGGGTTGTAGGTTGCTTAGCACTTCTTCTACCCTCTGGAACATAATATCTTGTATTTTCAGTATTATGAAACATTATTTGATATCTCTGCAATGTACAGACCACTTTACTGCAATTTGATGATTGGTAATTAGGATGTCTGGGACTGAATTTCCGAACAGTATCAGTGCTCTTTCACAGGCGTCACTTGTTTTCCCACAATCATGCAGTTAAAGTATACAGTGTAGACTAGACCTACTTTGTCATGAATATTATCTGAATTTTAAGCTTCATATCTGAAGGTCATGTAAGCCTGTGCACATACATACCAGCCCTGGCATACATAAATTCCTCCAAATAATTCTTCTGCAATAACAGGCAGAAGGGTCAGTTCCCTCAAGTCGTTTTCATACAAATTTATACTCATCTAAAATATTGCGATAATGCAGAGAAAATTCTATATAAAACAAAATATACAGATATGCTTTGCAATGATTTCTGTAATTAGTGTGGTGCAAAAGTTCTTACACAATTCTTCAGTTAGCTACAAAAGTGTGTATGTTGCTGGTTCACATGGTACTCATGGTAATGGTAGAAATAACACTGGCTAGATCTACCAGTCCTGTGGACATTTGCAGCCGAGGATTGAGAAAGCAGTGATGCAGTGTGAAGAATGAAATCTCCAGAAAAATCTGGATCAGAAAGATGTTACAAAAAGTTCAGAGAAGTCAGCAATCTTTCCAGATTCAGTTCCTGGAGAGACCACACAGTGCTTTCTGAGCACTTCTCCTGTGCATTATGTCTTCCCATGGTCTGTCAGGGAGTGCTACACCAATTCCTGACCCTCTTCAGAGGTTTTGAATGGATGCTCCAGAGACTGCCAAACTGAGTGGCTTGGTTTGAGAGGTCCTTGTTTAGAGGAGGCTGTTGTGGCCAAAGTTGCCATTGCCCAGTGCCACAGGCAGTTTCTGTAGTCACCTTGCACATGACTCCTCAGAGCAACTGTTAATTGAGCAACAAAGGAAGAGAGAGAGGAAGAAGAGAGAGGGTTCTTCAGTCTCAAGTGATGTGACCTCTTGTTCCAACTGTCCCTATGTTCCTGTTCATGTTTATTTGGATGTAGGTCGCACTTCAGTGGGTGAGGCTTATTCTGTAGAAAGTGTTTTTAAGACTGCAGTCTTAGTCTGTATCCAACCCTACGTATACGGTATTTTAGGAACATTTAGCAAGGCATAAGTAAAACAGTTGTTGATGACAATTAAAGCCAACCAAAAATATAACTTCAGTATTAAATTGTTGGTTGTGTTTAACCTCCTGATTGCAACATGCAATATTTTTATAGCAACACAATTGAAATGGTGATGCTTCTTCCCTGTCTCTGTAGGAATGATATCTTTGTCTTCTTGTTAAGCACAAGAGCAGGCGGTTTAGGCATTAATCTTACAGCTGCTGATACAGTAAGTAAATATCTTGGTTTGAAATGTAGTCCTAATACTGTAATATAGAAATGAACAGGTACCAAAACAGGATGTGTGCCATATGAACAAACTCTTAAAAGGCCTGAGCGTATTTGCTACTTTTGACTACAATGGACCCATTCAATTAATACAGCTACTATAACTCTTGAATTGTCAATTCCCATTGATTGAATGGATCTTTTCTACTGGGACTAGCATTTAGATATAGACCAAAGCTAGTGAAATTAACTCTGCAGGCATTGATATCTTTTCTAAGTAAGAACTGGAATTTACCTGGCAGTGCAAAATTAGTAAAATACAAATATTTGATTTTCTGTGACTGCATATTGCATTGTGTTTTTCAATGTGAAAATAATGGCCTAGCAGCAAAAGAGGAAAAGAATTTTAGGTGTCATCACATGTGAAATATTATGCACCTGTTTTATTTATGTGCAGACTAAGTTGGGCGGTAGATATGCACAGTGGCACAATCCATATTAACTCAGAAAAATAAACGATTTACATTTCCAATGTGAACTTTGTGCCTGCTTTTCCCACATGGAGATTGTCTCACAACCGGGAAAGAAGTTTCTTTATTGCCAGGATGTTTCTTAAATGTACTATTGTTAATTTTTTTTCTGGATTTTTACCTTTCTGTTTGGTTATTATATTTTCTTTTGGGTGAGAATATTTTGTTGAATTTCAGAATGCATTCAGCAAGTTCATTTTGTGGTGAGATAACTATATAACAGATTAGACCTGTTACATAGTGAATGTCTTTGTCTTCAAATAAACCAGCTTTACAGCTAATAATTTGCTTCTCTTTTACACCCACCTTCACCCACCTCTCCTTCATTCTGGCCCTGCACTGTTATAGAGAGGGCCCAGACACGTGTAAGGGCAGTTGCAGGAGAAAAAGTCTTCTCTGGGAGCATACTGTGAGAGGTTGCCTCTTGAACCCAATGAGCATCACAGCATTTATCAGCTGTTCTTTCTGGTTCCCTTTAGAGTTTGGAGAGGAAGAAGCAATATTATCTGGTTTTTATTAAAGAAAAGCTCTGTGCTGGACTTAATGGGCTAAGTCAGTGGTGGAATCCTACAGTCCTCCAGATGTTGGGTTGCAACACCCAGCAGCCCTCATAGTTACCTATGCTGTCTTGGATTGATGTAAGATGCAGTCCAGCACCATCTCAAAAAGTGCACATTCCCAACTCCTGTGCTAAATTTATTGCTAAATCCGCCCCAGAGTAGAGCCATTGGAATAAATGAGGCACAATTAATTAAACTCCCATTGATTTTGGTGGGTCTCTTCTAAGGATGAATGTTGGGAGTTGGTTCTTTGCAAGTATCTCATCTAGTCCAAGGGGTAGGTCAGAACAGTGCAATAATATTTCAGCAGTCCCAGGAAACGAGCATTACTGCAGTGTGTATGGTTCTCTCTTTCTCTTTACTTACTCCAACGCAATTAGAAGAAATTAACTATTCTAATTGCTTTAGGGTAAGTAGTTCCCCCTCCCAAACTAAACGGTAAATTTTTTGATATGACTTTTTAAAAGAATGATTATATTATATTTGTGACAATTTTAATCAAAGAAAGAATATTCTAAAATGGGACAATAAAATATCACATATGTCTCACATCGTTTTGACTCAGCAACAACAGAACCAGTTGTTTCTGGTTTCCTGTCTCTGTTTCACCATGAAAACTCATTAAATGATGTACCACGTACTTGTGTATAAGTCAACCTTGTGCATAAGTCAAGGACAGGTTTGGGGCCAAAATTATGGATTTTGATATGACCTGTGGATAAGTCAAAGGTCATTTAGCAGAGAAGGGAAAGCAGCAGCACTGCCTCCAGGCCAGCTGCCCCTGGCCACTGTTCCTGCCATTTTTCTGCTCAGACATTCACTCTACTCAGAGAAGGAGATGGTTCTTTTTTGGATAAAAGTTAAGGTGCAGTATTAAATCGGTGCAGTATTAAATCGTATCAAATCTTATCAAAAAAGGAACTATCCCCTTCTCTGAGTAGAGTGGCAAAAGATGAGAGCCTAGTCCATCCTGGGAGAACCTAAAACAAGCACTGACCCTCTCTGCTTTCTCTGCAGTGTTGCCACTTCTGGCCTTTTCGAATGCCTGGGTGGGAAAATGGTGCTTCCCTTCAAAGGAGCACTGACAGAGTAGAGGAGGCTGGTGCTTTTTTTTTTTCTCCTGGGCTGGATTAATTTCTCGACTTTCACCACTCTACTCAGAGAAGGGGATGGTTCCTTTTTTGATAAGAGTGAAGGTATAGTACTTACACTGACCAGTGGGTAAGTCAACCCAGATTTTTTTGGTCATTTGTTTGTTTAAAATTTTTAGACTTATACATGAGTATACACAGTAATAAAATTAGCCAACCCCCAAATTATCTTAAGAATAAACACGAAAGCATTATACTGTAAGTTCAAGGACATGAATAAATACATTTTTTGTATTTGTAATTTTGTTTTAAAAATGCCCTGACAGGTAATTTTCTACGATAGTGACTGGAATCCAACAGTGGATCAGCAAGCTATGGACAGAGCACACAGGCTAGGTCAGACAAAACAAGTGACTGTGTACCGGTTGATCTGTAAAGGCACCATTGAGGAGCGGATTTTGCAAAGGGCTAAGGAGAAAAGTGAGGTAAGATTAATAAAATATGGAATAATGCAATACAAAAAGGATAGAAAGGATATTGGACAGTGACCATTGAGAAACCAAGTATTCCTTTTCAGAAGAAGGAACATAATTTAATAGAAACTGATTATATTGCAAAGAAGATATTGTCAGTAACATAATGACCACGCTGTCCCTTTCTTTGTACATTCATCCATTCATTATATACCTCACCTTCCTCCTGGCATGGGATCCAAAGTGGCTTGTAGTTCATGGCTTGTGCAATGATTCAAATAAGCTCCCAGAGGAAGGGAGGGTGATCACTGGGGCAGGGAATAGACTTTTTATGCCTATCATGATTTTTTAAAAGTACTTCTGTATCCCTCCTTTCTTCCAGTCAAGGTGACATACATAGAGTTCCCAAGTGGTGTCTTGTCTAGGCGCTGACCATCTGTAACTCCGTTTAGCATCAGTAACGAGACACTTTCATGCATCTTCAGATTATGCCTTACCCATATTAGCCAGATTGTACAGTCCACTTAAATGCTGGTACACCGGGGGTAATGCCTACCTTTTTGCACAGTGGAAGAATTAAAATTAGAATGACTGTTTTCAGATCACTGGCCCAAATGTGTTGCTGCTGAACTGGAGAGACTCTTACAACTAACAGAATTGTTTGTTGCAGAACTGATTGTGTCCTGCCTGACTCCCATGTGTTACCAGCATGCTGTCTCCCTTTGTTTTTATTTGAGGCCCAATCTGTTCATGAGCTTGTGTCTATGTACATATTTTGAATTTGTACATTTTTGAATTGCATTTTTAAGTAAGTTTTCAACATAGCAAAAATGTCTGTTTAATATTAATTCTAAAATAATTTGTTAAGAACAAAACAGTTGAACAAAGTTTACTGCATCAATTTCAATGATCCTAACTCAGCCATTCTGAAAAAATAATAGTGTACCTTTTCCTGATTAATATACCAAAATAGTTCATCCCCCTGTCTTCTCACTGTCTCTGCCTTTGCAGAAACTAAGAGTAAAAAGACTGATTAGGTATTTTGTTTTGTTCTCTTTAAATCTAGATACAAAGGATGGTGATTTCTGGTGGCAATTTCAAACCGGATACCTTGAAACCCAAAGAGGTGGTTAGTCTGCTTTTGGATGATGAAGAACTTGAGAAAAAATGTATGTTAGAGTCTCTGTTCCTACCTTTGACCAAAACATCACCAACGCCAAATGTGTGCCTCTCTTTGCATTTGTTGCTTTATAAATACTTACCTCTACAAAATGAGGTAGATGACCTGCTGCAGAGTATGATCTTATTTTGAGTTTATTTACATGTGCCACACAATAAAGTACTAAGTAATGGGGTAAAATTCCTATGTTTGAAGTACTGTGGTAGGAAACTTTTTCTTCCTCCTGTCTTTAGCTTCATATACTTGGAGGAAGTATATTCTGCATGGCACCCCTCCTTCCTGCTCACACCAGCACTATCGGTACTTATTGACAATCATCGTTGAGCCATAGTGTGCAGCAAATAAATAAATAAATAAAAATCAAAAGTGAAAGTAACATTTCTTGAGCTTTGAAACCTTTCGAAACCAAAGGGTGAAAATAAGTAGGGTGAATGAGGTTGCTGATTTTAATTTTCTTGTTTTTCCTTTTGGTCTTAGATGAGCCTCTGTAACGAGGCATTTCACACTTCAGACCTCAACTTAAAATGTCATTTTCCTATGAACTGCGGGTCAGTTATTTTTATTATGGTATACAGTCATCCCTCCACATTCACTAGGGTTAGGGGCACAGGACCCCTGTGAAAGTAAAAAAACCATGAATAACTCTAGGCCCTCCCAAACCATATTTAACACACAAAAAAAGTATGATCACCATATTCAGCTCACCATGGATTCCTCTGAAGCATCAGGTTCCTTCACAAGGCGGAAGTGGATGGATGGTGGGGCTTACTGCCACCTCCACTGCTGCGCCACACCATTTTTAAGAGGGACTTATAAGCCTTGTTCACAGTTTCTCAGTCTCATGAGACTTGCAGTCCATATTAAAAATGGCATAGGGAGGCAGCAGAGCTGACAGCAAATAATCCGTGAATAATCAAATCTGCAGAAGTGAAACCCACAAATGTGGAGGGCTGACTGTAGTAGCATCAGTCTCTGAAGAACAAATGGGCCACAATGGACAGCATCCTGTTCCTATAACACTTGCCTAGATTGTTAAGTTTTACACAAAGCTTTGTATATTTGCTGATAAAGATCTCTGCATTTCTGATTTGATAGTGCGTCAGCGTCAGGAGGAGAAACGGCAGCAGGAAGAGACAAATCGTGTGAAAGAGCGTAAACGAAAAAGGGAGAAATATGCTGAAAAGGTATTCTGAATGTACTTCTCCTTTGTCCATTATAACTTTAGATATGATTTTTAATTATCTTCAGGAGCAGTCTCCCCCACTAAGGTTTATTTTCTTCTTCTCTCCTAGCCTATGTGCATTATTTAAGGATTGAAGTCCAGAAGGGAAGTCTGAGTCATTCTAATGTTTGAAGCTCTCTTCTGAAGAGAGTGGCAGGTCCCAATAAGTACTAGTTTTGCCTTCTAAAGTAATTTTTTTTTAAATAATAATACTTAAGGTTACCTCTGCCTTTCGGATGACCCAGTATTTCTATCTTGGAAAGAGTAATATCCAGCTATCCAATATAGTAATCATAGTATAGCTGTCCTCCTGCAGACATTTTTTTCTAATTGAGTTTAATAATTGACTGCAATTACAATAAGTGGCATTGTTGTAGAATATCTTAACACAACCTGTGTACCAGCTACTGCTTTAGTAGCTTTTAAAAATTATTAGATCAATGCAGTAAAGGATGAGTGTGTTAAGAGCTCCCTTATTTAGAGACACTTGCTGGAAACAAAAGGAATGTGTGGTGCCTTCATATCCTGCTAATATAATTTCTGGGGACTTCTCACTACACTGAATAGTCACCAGAGTGCTGGACTATATGGTCATTGGCCATTCTATCTGGGGGATTCTAGAAGTTTTGATCTAAGCAGTAATTTTTCCAAGCTCTGAATCCAGTTCCGATTACATTTTCACATTTTCTTCAAACTAATGTAAAAGTCAGAAGTTGGGCAACTATTGCTTTCTTTCTGCTGGATGATTACAGATAGGTTTCATCTAGTATATTGTACTGTGTGGTTGCTGGTGATATTACCAGACAAACTTTGATCCTATCTTCCATGTTTTTAGGCCTTAGGATAATTGTTTCTTTTATCTGATTACAGAAGAAGAAGGAAGATGAATTAGATGGGAGGAAAAGGAAAGAAGGCATGAATCTGGTAATCCCTTTCGTTCCATCTGCAGATAACTCCAACCTCTCCGCAGATGGGGATGAGTCATTTGTCAGTGTAGACTCTGCCATGCCTAGCCCTTTCAGTGAGGTAAGGCTCTCTTTACAGCACCGCAGGGCTGTTTCATATATGATATATAAGATGAATGCAGTGAGGGCATGGAATTCATTTGTTTATGACAGGAAAGACTTAATTTCTGACAAGTAATGAAATAATCTTGCAATAGCACTTCATAATGTACCTTTTTTCCTAGAAATGATATCTGAAGGAAAATAGCACTGATTCTCTGTTTTCATAAATACCTTATTTCAGTTGTGTTCTACGCCATACATTATATAAACAAAGCAGAGCCTAATTCAGTATTGATACGTGAAATTACACTCACCTTCCCCCAAAGTTTTATATAAAATTTAATTTTTATCCCTTTACTGTTGGTTTTCACCATGATATCCTGTTCCAGAACTGAGACTGTACTCCTTTGTGTACCCTCTTCTCTTTGATACCTTGTCAAAACTGTCTTTCTCTGTGTAGCTGCCTGTTTCTGAGCTAGACTCCACAAATTCCTAGGTTGGTTTGTCCTGTTACCTTTCTTTTAAGGTCAGCAGAACTAGCAGTAAAGTAAGAAACCTAAAGAGTGAAGGTACCTGATTTTTGTAATGATCATCCATGTTTTTAATCTGTACTGCTTTCAGTAATGTGGAAGCCATCTTGTATCCCATTTATTGGGGAAAAAGAATATAGATGACTAAAGTAATAATAGTCTTACTAATTAATATTCCCATGAGGTCTCACTTTTGCCTTCATCCCAAAGCCTCCAGGAGATAGATATAAAAATTAATATTGCATTGATAACACTGACACACATTTTGTGATTGCATTACATAACACATTTCGGTTGCATTTATCTTCTTAATCTACACAATTTATTAAAATGAAATGTAGTGACAATTGATGCATAAAGAATGGTCATAAAAGAGGGAAATTGCTTGTGTTTCTGAAGGTGTGAATCTTTCTCACCCAGTTAAAGGAAAGCATAAATTTCTCACCGACCGATCTCAGTTCTTTTGTGGTCTTGATTCAAGCCAAGCGAGACCAAGTATGTCTCTCCTGGAAAAACTTCGCATTCCTGTCTCTGAAGTAAAGGCAGCATTTCAGCAGATAAGAGTGGCTCAGGCTGCACATGTGAACTCCTACTGGGGAATGAACCTCATTGAACAGAGGGAGTCTTAACTTTTGATTAAACAGGAACAGGACTAGACTGCCAGTCTTCTTGTTGTCTCTGAAGTGTAACCCGTGATTGTCAGAGTGAATTTTTTTCACTACCTGTTCAGTGAGGAGAAGAAATCAGGGGCATACTCCACTCATGGGAAGGATCTGCTCTGACATTTGAAAAGGCTTAAGGAGTCCATCTGTCTTCTCTAATTTAGATTAACTAATGATAAAAGGAATGATCAAGGAATGCAATCTTATCCTGTCTCTTGGAGGTAGGAGTAAAAGTTGGGGTAGATCACTTGCTAAATTCTTCCATTTGCCATACCTTTGCTGTTCTTAATTTTTTAATATCTCTACTCTTACTCATAAAGCTTTGTTTAAATGTAATACCTTATTCTTCATCAGTTGGGCAAAAGAAAGATGTATCTGGTTTACTAGCACTTGGGATTGGTAATGGGTTAGATCAAGGCTAACAAACAGATACTGAATACAGAACTCTTCTGTTTACTTGGGAGGTGGTGTTTAGCTCCCTTTGGACAGAGTTACATCCACCCCCAAAGAGTTCATAACTAGGGAATGCTGTTAGATCTGGCCCTTTCATTGGGTACTCAAATAGTATTGACAGCACAAAGAATCAGTGTATCATAGTACAGTGTGTCCCCTTCTAGATAAATAGCCTCCCGTGATAATTTTCAGATAGATCATTGCTGCTGAGGGCTGCCCTTTGAAGATCATTTGGGAACTTCAGTTGTGTAGCAAAATGGCAGCCAGATTTCAGAGCATAGCCCACTAGTTTTAAAAGTTTACACTGGTGTTTAATGTACTCAGGTTCAATTCAGGTTTCCAGTTCAACCTTTAAATGACTCAGGGCCAGGTTGCAATAAAGAATATTTTTCCTGCGTGAAAAAGATCTGTATCATAGCTCTGTCTCTGGATGACTTCACTATCTGAGTTAAGTGTCTGGAAATTGTAAAGAAGAGCTTCACAGTGGTTGGTTTTATTCATGACAGGTGAAGTGGGTGGCAATACATTTATTTTCAAAGATAAATTAGGTCACTTTTCTTCCCCAAGCCTTTTAGTAGTTTTTACTACTGCTGCTACTGTTGTATTAGCACTGCTGATTTTTGAAAAGTTTTATCTAACGTTCAACTTTTTGGTAGAACAGCAGCCCAAACAATATTTTTAAAAAATATTTCAGAAATATTCAGCTGCCTGCTTCGTGAAAGACACCAGTTGTTTAGAAATGCCCCACACATAGATCCCAAAGTGATGCAGGCCAAAAGTTAGGTATAATGTGATATAGTAGTTAGATCATTGGACTAGGAAGACCCCATGAGGCCAGTTGCTACCTCTCAGCCTAATGTACTTCAGTGGGTAATTGTGGGAATAAGAAGGAGGTGGAGGCAAAGAACATCACTTTGAGCTTATTGGAAGAAAGATATATTATTCTTTTTTTTCTTTTCTTTTTTTGTTATTATTCCTCCTACTGTTGTTCCTTCGAATGCTATTCATGCTCCCCTCATTCTGTTAGGAAAAATTACTACCTACAGTGCAGCAGACAGCTATTGCTGGGAGCTCAAAGTCTGGGTAGTTGAAAGAAACCAGTAATTTGTATGAATTTTACCACACAATAGAATTCAGTATTCCAGCACAGAGCAAGATAGCAACCCCCTCCACATAGGATAGAACATTGGGCCGTGGTATTTCTGTTGGCCTTTCAGAGTCAAATTTGAAAGAGGATGACTTTTGCAATAAAGTCAATAAAGTTGCAGTAAAGTGTAGTTACTTCCAGTACAGTGCCCTTATTAGTGTAATTTAAACTTACTGTGTTTTTACATGGTCTAGATTTCCATCAACAGTGAGTTGCACATGGGATCCATCCCACCTGATGAGAGCAGCAATGATATGCTGGTGATTGTAGATGATCCAGCATCTTCAGCACCTCAGTCAAGAGCGACAAATTCCCCTGCTTCTATCACCGGCTCAGTTTCTGACAACATGAATGGTTGGTATTTGTCTATAAATTTGTCCTAAGATTACAGGGCATGATTCCTATACTTCTGCATTGCTTATGAATGTGGGCTTTACCTAAGGGCCTGGGAAAAGGAAGTCTAGAAAAAGAAAAATTACCTTCATATCTGTTAGGGTAATGCACTCTGAAGGGTGTAATCATTCACTGAGTGCTTAAATGCCTTTGCTTTTAAATAGGACTTAGTATTTGGGGCGGCGTGTGATTTGAAAACGTGAGCTTTGATATAGATGGTCTCTGGTTCAAATCTCAATTCATCCATTCATCCCCCATGCTGTTTAATATCTACGTGAAACCGCTGGGAGAGGTCATCCAGAGTTTTGGGGTTCAGTGTCACCAATATGCTGATGACACCCACCTCTACCTCTCCTTTCCATCTGATTCCAAGGAAGCTGTCTCGGTGCTGAAAGAATGTCTGTTGACAGTAACGGACTGAATGAGGGCAAACAGATTGAAGCTTAATCCAGACAAGACAGAGGTGCTTGTGGTCAGTCAAAAAGCAGTTCAGGGAATTAGGGACTTTGCCTATGCTGGATGGGGTTACACTCTCCCTGAAATCTCAGGCTGGCAGCATTGGTGTGTTCCTGGATTCAACCCTGAGCCTGGATGCCCAGGTATCAGAAGTGGCCAGAAGCACATTTGCACAGTTAAAACTTGTGCACCAGCTGCGCCCATTCCTTGAGATGTGAGATCTGGCTTCAGTGACACACACCTTGGTTACATCTTGGTTGGACTACTGTAACGTGCTCTGCGTGGAGCTGCCTTTGGAAACTGTTTGGAAACTTCAGAAAATTAAGAACTCAGCAGCCAGAATGCTGACCAGGGCCAGTTAAAGGAAGCACATAACTTCCTTATTAAAACAGCTCCACTGACTACCTGTTTGTTTCTGGGCACAATTCAAAGTGCTGGTTATAAAGCCCTATACGGCTTAGGTCCAGGCTATTTGAAAGATCATATCTCCCTGTACAAACCAGCTAGAGCCCTAAGGTCTGCTGGGGAAGGCTGTCTTGCAGTTCCACCACCATTCCAGGCTCACCTGGTAAGGATACGGGAGAGAGCCTTCTCAGTGGCTGCTCCCACCCTGTGGAACACTCTTCCATGGAAGGCTAGGCTGGTCCCCTCCCTGTTCTCTTTTCACCAGCAGACTAAAATATTTTTTTTAAGCAAGCTTTTATATGAGCTGGTTAGCTTTGTTTATTGACTTGTTTTAAAAACTGAATATTGTTTTAGGCTTTTATAATTTCATATGTTTTTTAATGTTTTTAATTGTTTTAAAATATTTTAAATGTTTTTAATTTATTGTTGGAAGCCACCTTGGGTCCCACTCTGGGAGAAAGGTGGCATACAAATATCAGAAAGGAAGGAAGGAAGGAAGGAAGGAAGGAAGGAAGGAAGGAAGGATAGAGATAATAATTAAAAATAGGGTGTACCTCTGTTCTTCGTTACCAGAGTTTTATGAGCAGACAACCCAAAATATAAAGAATTGCACTTCTTGATTAATTTCTTTCTAATACCCTTTTTGTCTTATTAAAATCCAAGCCATCTATGTGCAAAATTGGTAGAATAGGATAAAATGAATAGCTACCTTTACTGGACTATTTATAGCATGGAATTGTGCTTTCTGAGTTACACTGAACTCTTCAGCAAGCAGTATGTGTCAACTCCATATGTACAGATCAAGTTTATCTTCTAAGGCACACAATTTTGTCATTGGGAAGATCATAAAAATATTGATGCAAAATATTTAGAAAGGGAATCACAGATTACAATGGTAATTCAGAAACCCAAAACTTTTTTGGCAGGCAATTAGCCCACACCTGCCAATTCAGCACCTGCTACTTTAATCTTCAAGCATATCCATGAAAAGCATAGAGCAAGTTTATTTTTAGGACAAGTATTGAGTGGGAATAGTGAGGGGATGCTTATATACGGCACGAAGGAACATTTTTTCTATCAAAAAATTTCTGTCTCTCCATCCATTCTAAAGAATGAGCTACCTGCAGTGTGAAGACATGGGATTATAAAGAGGAAACAAATTATGGTATTTACTAAAGATATTTAATTCTAAAAACCTCATTGTGATGTACCACTAAGTGTTTCCATATCTGCTTTCTTTATTCATTTCATTAAGGAATTTCAATACAAGATATGCCTGTCACAGGGAGAGGTCATTCAGGTAGAAGCCGAGGTCGCCCGAAAGGTTCAAACAATACATCAAAAAGCACAGGGAAGGGTCGGAGCCGAAAATCCACAGCAGGCAGTGCAGCTGCCATGGCAGGTGCTAAAGCAGGAGCGGCAGCCGCCTCTGCAGCAGCATATGCAGCATATGGGTACAACGTGTCCAAAGGTATGTGGGTAGCGTGGAGTACACTGTATGTTTGGATTACAGATTCTCTGTCAGGCACCCTCAGAAATTTCTGTAGTGTAGTTATTTGCAAATAAAATGAATTACAACATGCATTATGTTTAAAAATTTTCATCTAGTTCCAGAGAGATAAGCCATTAGATAGAACTGCACTGGCCTCCAATCTTCAATCTTTTAAGTACAGCTGTATTTAGAAATATGTTTGTAATTCACCCTCGTTGTGGGAGATAAATCACTTTGTACAGCATATTAAAAAAATGGAGCCTTTGTTGGTGTAAAAAAACGCTTCCTTTCCATTAAAAAGAATGAGCTCAGACTTTGTTTATTGTTTCTTGAATCTCCTAGTGGTTAAATGGCAGAATAGATGTTTCCTCAAAAAGAAAAAGAAAAGCTGAAGTTGTCTGCCAAGATGTTAATTAATATCAATCCCAAAACTTTCATTTTCTGTGTAGTTTAAAAAACATATTCTGGCCTATTGAAGAAACATTTGCTTTTGTTGTCGTTAGGTATGTCTTCGGGCAGCCCTCTCCAGACTCCAATAATCCGACCTGCTGGACTTGCAGACTTTGGACCATCAAGCACGTCTTCTCCCTTGAGCAAAGGAAACAGTGTTTGTGGATCCTCCAAAACCTTAAACCTGACAAGTTCCTTGGCACCAGAAGCCCCAATCCGGAAACAATATAAAGGAGCCCACACCTCAGGTGGGCGATAGTAATTCTGAATCCCTGGAACCTGTGTGTGTTCATATCGGCTTCCTGAGCAGCCCACACTTACCAGCAAAAGGGTATACAGATGATGCCTTGTTTCCATCCTTTATGTGGTTGTGAAGAGAAGCTTTCCTGCACTACTGGGGCAAGAGGTGTTTTGTGTGCACTTTCATGTGTAGCCCAGATTTACTACCTTTGCAGATTTGTGAGGAGAAGCAACAGAGACTTGGGATGCTTGAGCTTAACTTTTGCATTAAATTTTTTTTCCTGGCATCCTACAAATCATGCGGGAAGAGGATCCGGCTTCCATGCGAGAGTGGCTACAAGATCTCCCCTTTGTTCATACTTGCACCAGCACCCTCTCCCATTGTCTTTTCAGGTTTCATGTGGAATTAAGTTCCATTCTTATAATCTTAACTTTGGGGGTCCCCAGCAGATATGGAGGAGCCTTTTGGTCTACGCGCCTTTTTTGAGGGAGCTGTGGAAAAATAACGTTTTGGTTCTAATATGTATGAATGGTGGGATACCATGAAGAATAGATCTGAGGGGAAAGGAGAAAGGAGTTTTGCACTGTGTCCTAGGAAAAGTCTTGTTGTCAGTATCATGCTTCTAAACTATTAAAGTACTGTCTTGTTGGTTAAACAAAAGTAGGACAGATTTGGGCTTTCAGAATGGTGTTACTTTCTGTCCATAGAGTGGAGAACGGTTTAACATCACAGTACAAGGTTCTGCTGCATTTAATATCATAGCACAGGGTTTTAAGTACACTTTTTTGATTTGTCTTATATTGAAATGTTGTCTTTTAAAATAAATCCATTTTATGTTTGATCTTTCCACAAGAAAGAGTTCTGGAAAGGGGAGAATGTCATCACTTTTCTTCTCATTGTGCCATAGAAGAACTTTCTGGTAATGTTTTAGGTATCACAGCTTGCAGTGTTGCAGAAGATGAGCGATGGGAAATGTACTAACCCTGCTTCCATGGATTCCCTAGGTAAAGCAGTGTCTTTCATTCCAAGCCACCCATTCACTATATTCTGCTCTTATCAAGTCCATTTGTCAGCTGGGTCCATACCCAGCAGGTTAGGCTTGCTGCACTGTGATAATCTGGCATTGCAGCACCACTCTGTGAATCTAGTGATCTAGTTGTCTGAGAGCAGGAACACCATTAGTGCAACTCTTTATTCTGATACTCCATACTGAAGGCACAAGAGACCTCTGCTTCGGCGTGATATATATCAATACTGTCTGCATTGCACTGAGATGAAGGAGTAAGGCAGTTCTCCTGCTTTCATGTTGACATTAAATGGATATTCTTTCTGGGCATTCTCATCTTTCAAGGGAGAACCAGGTGTCGAGGTGAAGATCTTAGCTAAGGCAGCAAAGGATTTTTCAGTCTCATGCACCTTTCCTGGCATCCCACAGTGTAGAGCAAGTGCTTCCTGTTGACTCTGCCTCTAATTTGCACACCTAAAAATAGCAGAAATGAGTTCAGTTAGATTGATTTTTTTAAAAAAAAGAAAAACAGATTTGGAGGGAATAATTGGGTGGAGAAGGGGATATTTAATTTAAATCATGAAGATTTTACCCCATCTCCCTCAGATTCAGATGTGTATATACAGTGTTTAGAGGGAATCAGAAAAAAATGCCAAGCCTTTTTTTCCTCTTTGAATGTGCTGTCTATTTTTATAACTGAACTTGTACATATGTATAAAAGAGACACATCTTTCTTTTACTAACTGGAGAAATGAATCTTAAATAAAATGGAGTGAGATAATTTTATGTAAATTCAGACTCTGGTTTGTTGTTTCCGTAGGGAGCGTGATGAGATCTTAAAACAAAGAGTGTTCTCAAGTGCTTCTGTTGTAAATGTTTCTAGACATGGGGAAGGTATCAAGAAGTTTGCAGATTTGCTAGCTCATCAGTAATGCATCTTGTGAATATTTTCCTGTTTTTATAATTGCTTGATACCTGCTTTTCATATGTTGAAGTAATGACTGCATGCAGTAGAGTGATTGTGTGCTGGAAAAAAGAGAAGACTTCTTATTACTACATTCACGGAGCCATCTGATTGACAAATTGGTTATCAAAAAACTTTGATAACCGATTTACTACTTTATTTTTCCCTGTCTTTGTGTTGATGGTCCAGAATGAGATTTTTCCCCATTCTAGCAGCAATAAAACGTATAACAAGTGAAGGCGAGGGGAAGAAGGCAGAAATCAGCTACAGTGTAAATGCTAAGAAATGCTGTCAGACCAGTCTTTGTACTGTTATAAATTCTTGTTCTGTGAGTAGTGTTGTACACTGGAGGTGGGAGGCAGAACACAAATTCCACTGCTTCCTCTTGTATCCTCTTCTTCCTTAAATATCTGGGCAGAGGACATCATTGCAGTTGTTTTTTACTTCATATAGTTTAGTAACCATATGCCTGTCTGTGCAATCCTGGCAGTATTTTGTGAAAAGGTCAACATGATCCATTTTAGAAACAAAGTATATATAACATTGGTACTTAAATTTGTGAAGTAAGAGAAATTACAATGCACAAGACTTATGTCTTGATTATTAGTAAATGTAACTTCTTTTATGCAGTTTTGGGGTGAGAGGTTGGTCAGTTGACTGGGTTTTTTTAGTGAAATAAGCCATGATCTCATGCTCCAACATTATTTCTTAGTTGTATCTTTCTCTGCAGCTTATAAAGGATAAAACAGGTAACAGCTAATATTATAATTAAGCTAACAGTAGAATTAAAAACGGGTTGAACTATAATGGCTAGAAAGAAAACAACAAATACACAGCATGGCACATTCTGACAGGCCTTTTCCTCTGAGCAGTCAGCCCTCAAAGGCTTTCACTTTCCTAAAAAGGCCGGGAAGGTAAGTGCTGTTCTTGCCTAGGTAGGAAGGGAGTTCCAGAACTTGGGAGCATCCACTGAGAATGACCTCCATCGCACTACGTTTACCTGTGAGGGTGATGAGACGGAAAGAAGGGCCACCACAGAAGATCTCAAAACAGGGTCAAGCTCATAAGGGAAAATAAAGTCTCACATAACCTGGGCCTGACCCAGATTAACTATCCATCTACTGTTTCCTTCAGCCTATCCATCTACTGTTTCCTTCAGTTTCCTTGTGCTGGGAGAAAAGGTTTGGGCTGATGTCCTATCTGTAAATACTTATGTTAGATACAAGGCTGGGGTGGGCGTATGGGTCATTCTGGAGCTCCACGGAGTAGGATATTCATAACCAACAAAAAGGGAGAGGACCTGGAAAAGGGGCAAGGTGCTTTCTACAAAGAGATTGTCCATTCCTTTTTTGTTCAGTTTATTATCATTGAAAATGTATTGTATTGTATTTATACCCCACCTTTCAAATGGGATCCAAAGCAGTTTACAATAATCTAAAAAGATACTACTAAAACACTTAGCAATAGCATTTACATTTCTAAACTGCTTTATAGTGCCAAATACTCTCTAAGCAGTTTATAGTGTGATATAAAGTCAAAGGCTTTCACAGCCAGAATCCATAGGTTGTTGTGGTTTTTCTGGGCTTTGAGGCCGTGTTCTATTAGTATTTTCTCCTGATGTTTCGCCTGCATCTGTGGCTGGTGTCTTCAGAGGATCTGGTGGCATGGAAGTGAGACAGAGGAAGCAATTTGCATATGTTATGGTTGGCCTGTGTGATGGCCTGTTGTTAAATGGGATATCCCCCAGGGTTGTATTGTTAGGGAATAAGCATAACAGTGTGTTAAGTACATTAGCAATCTATTGTATTGTTTCTTATAGAGAGACCTCCAGAGTCCGGGTGGTGTTCATTGGCATATTTTGCATCTTGATGGTCCATCTGAACAACATCCAGCCGAACATCCAATTTACCATGGAAAAAGAAAATGAAGGAAGACTACCATTTCTGGATGTCCTAGTCATCTGCAAACCTAACCAACAGTTGGGCCACACAGCTTACAGAAAACCTACACACACTGACAGATATCTACACAAAAACTCCAACCATCACCCAGGACAAAAAAGGAGCACAATAAAAACTCTGGTAGACTGTGCAAAAAGAATCTGTGAACCCCACCTCCTGAAAGATGAACTGAACAATCTAAACTGGGCTCTACAGGCCAATGGTTACTCCAGTTCAGACATCAGAAGAGCCTCAAGACCCAGAAAAAAACCACAGAAGTGAAGATAAGCAGCCAACCAGAGGGAATGTGTTTTTACCGTACATCAAAGGGGTCACTGACTGCATAGGGAAATTGATGAAGAAACATAACCTCCAAACAATCTACAGACAGACCAAGAAAATTCAACAAATGCTCGGCAAAGGACAAGAGGGATCCTCTAACTTCTGCTGGAGTTTATCATATACCTTGCAGTTGTGGGCAGGTCTACATAGGGACTACAAAACGCAACATCCAAACACAAAGAACATGAAAGACACTGCAGACTGATCCAGCCAGAAGAATCAGCAGTAGCAGAACATGTTATAAACCAACCTGGACACAGAATGCTTTTTGAAAGCACAGAAATTCTGGACCGTTCTGACAACTACTATGTCAGACTACACAGAGAGGCCATTGAAATCCATAAACACATGGACAGTTTCAACAGGAAAGAAGAAACTCGGAAAGTAAACAAAAGTTGTCTACCAGTACTGAAGAACACTAAAATCAAGACTCAAAATATGTCAATAAGCACCACCCAGACTCTGGAGGTCCCTCTACAAGAAACAATACAATAGATTGCTAATGTACTTAACGCACTGTTATGAATATTCCCTGACTAACAATACAACCCTGGGGGATATCCCATATAACAATAGGCCATCACACGGGCCAACTTAACACATGCAAGTTGCTTCCTCCCACCTGGTATATATACTCTGTCTTACTTCCATGCCACCAGATCCTCTGAAGATGCCAGCCACAGATGCAAGTGAAATGTTAGGAGAAAATACTAATAGAACATGACCTCAAAGCCCGGAAAACCCACAACAATCTAAAATTTACAGTGTGTTAGCTAATTGCCCCCAAAAAGCTGGGTACTCATTTATTTACAAAAAGAAAAAAAATAAATATCATGATTATTAAAACATGCTTAAGGACAGTGAAAAGTTAAAACATATTTAAAACATAAGTTCAATAACAGATAAAGAGATTAAAACAGCACACCACTTACACACACACTACCACTTCATAATTAAAATTCACGATTCAAAAGCCTGCCTCAGTGAAAACATCTTCATCTGTTGGCAGAAAGAGAGCAGGGAGGGTGCCAAGTAGACCTTCCATGGAAGGCAGTTCCACAGTCTGGAAGTCAGAGTAGGCTCTCTGCTGCAAAGGTGGCGGAACTGAAGGAAAGCCCTCCCCTGCAGATCTTAACAATTATGCTGGCTTATATTAGGAGATACAGTCTTTCAGGTAGTCCCGACCCAGGCCATTTAGATCTTCAAAGGTCTAAACCAGCACTTTGAATTCTGCCTAGAAACAGAGCAGTAGTCAATGCAGCTGTTTTAACAGGAGGCACAAGTTCTTCGTGGTCTCTGTGCCTCACGCAATGGGAATCTTCGCGCATGCGCAGTAGCTTTTCGGAAAGTTCCAGAGCTGAGCAGCTTGGCAGGAACCCCTCACCCATCTGGTACTGAGCATGCTCAGTCCCGCCAAGCTAACGGTCTCTTCTCAGTTTCTTTTCGTCCGCTGATCTGTTAGCAGCTCAGAAAGCCTTCCTCGCTGAGCAGTTTGCTTTGCTTCGCTGTTCTTCATTCTTCTACCGTTCTTTCTGCTGTTTCCAACAAAAAAGTCTGTAAGAACTCTTCCCCCTTTCTATGTCGTCATTGTTTAAATTGTGTGTGTCTTGCAGTCGCAAGGTCTCCTTGTCCGAGGGCCACTCCGAGTGCCTGTTCTGCCTCAGAGAGGCCCATAACGTTTGGGTGTGTTCTATCTGTAAAGACTTCACCACTCAAACCCTGAAAAACAGAGCTTCCCGGTTGAAGTCTTATTCTTGGGAGCAAGCCCTTCGGATAAAGGAGCAGGCGGCTTCGAATATTGCCCTTCTCACCTCTTCCATGGCTCATCCTTCTCCTCAGGCCCTCTCGACTTCGAGATCTTTGTCGACACTCTCTTCCACGACACTGATCTTGCCTCCAGCATCAACCTCATCAGTACTAATCACATCAGAACCAATACCGGTATCGTCGTCAACGGCTTTGCCTCCAGTTTCCTCATTTCTGAGGATTCTGAAGCTCTCCAGGACGCTGATTATCACCTCATCCTCTGGGGAAGCTTCTTCTAGCTCTCAACTGGCTTTACTCAGCCTCGCAAAGTTCCTACAGTTGCTCAGCGTAAGCGAGCTTCCTCCCACCTTGCTGACTCCTCCGTTAAGGAGAAAAGACAAAGAAGGAGAAACGCTGCTCTCCTTCTCCAGGCCGCCAGTCAGCCCCGTTGCCAATGCCCCCTCCGAGGTAGCCTTCGATGGCTACTGTGGAGGAAGAGGACGCTCCCAACCCTTCGCTGGAGCATGACGATGTCCAGCTCTCGGTGCTCCCAGTCCTGGTGCCTGTAGACTTAACTTCAGATTCCAAACGACCCTCGCCGCCAGTGTCTCCACCGCTCACGTCAGCCCAGACAGAAGTAGCAGCTATACAAACCCTGCTTCCTCCGATTCTCACTGCTGCTGGCCCCGAGTTGGACCGTCTGTCTCATTCGGACGCTCCTTGGGCTCCTTCCCATGATCGCCTTTGATCTAGCGTGGCGTGCTCTCCGGGACATGGCGATAGAGGTAGATCCCCACGTTGTCGGGATTACCATGCAGAACGTGACCCTTTGCAGGCGAGACTCGTTTCAGCCATCTCTTCAGCCTCTTACATTGATCGATATGGCCACGAGCATCTGTGGAGAGAACAGCCTGGCTCATATTATTCTTATTCACCAGTCTATCGTGATCAATACCATCCGGACATTCGTTGTTGGTCTCCCTATTGCCTGCGGCGTTCCCACTCTCCGTCGCACTCCTCCGCATCTCACTACTGACACCCCTCTTGATGTTCGAGGACCCGTTCTCGGTCCCGTTCTCCGTATTACCGGCACTCTCTAGCCCACCGCCGGTCCCATGACCGGTCGTCTCCTCGAAGGCCGATATCACTGGCTCCTTGGGTAACCGCAGCGGTCTCTCGGCCTCCGCCAGATACCTACCTTGCGTCTACGTTACCAACATCTCTAATCCAATCTGTTGTTGCCCCAATCCCGGCAGTTATTCTGGTGTCCTCGGCATCGATATCGGTAACGGCGTCGATACCACCCCCAGTACCAGCTACAATACCGGCCCCAGTGGCTTTTCCAGTCTCCGCTAGTGCTCCACCAGCTGTTTCCTCCATTCCAGTACCGGATCCGCCCCAGTCACGTTGGTACCCATCTCAGTCCTCCGCCTCTTATGATTCCGACAGTGATTCCGCAGACTCCACACCTGACTCCCATATCTCTCTGCTGTTGGCCTTTGGAGATCCGACCCCAGATTCGGCTCTGGAGGATGTCAGGCAATTTTCTGACATCCTGGTCAGGATGGCCAACGCTCTTGGCCTGGACATTTCTGGACCCGCTTCGACAGTGCAAGACCTGGTGTTCCATTATGTCGACACATGGCCTCCTTCCACGGCTCCGATTCCGTTCCTCCCTATCTTGCAGGAAGTGTTAAAACACCCCTGGGCCCAGCCGGCCTTGCTCCAGCCGATCGCTCACCGCCTGGAGCATCTTTATCAGACCCAGAAAAAGGATGTTGACTTCGTTTTTAACCATCCTACACCGAACTCGATAGTTATCGAATCCTCTCAGACTAAGGGGGGCAAGAGGGCTCACACGACACCTCCAGACCATGAGGGCCACCGCTTGGACACCTTCGGTCAACATTTCTACTCTGCATCCTCTCTGATCGCCAGGATCTCGAATACGCAGGCGTGCCTGGCTGGCTACCAGAGGAACATCTGGGACAGATTCTTTACTCTACTCTCTCATCTGCCAGACGACCATAGAACTAGTGCCATTCAGTTCTACAATGAGTCGGTGGCCCTCTCTAACCAACAGATCTTGTCTTGTCACCACGCTGTCAAGGGCACAGCGCGGGTGATGGTTGGGGCTGTCACCCTTTGTCTCTTTGCATGGCTTCGCTCTGCTGGGCTTGTGGAGGACAGTAGGAAAAGGATTGAGGACCTGCCCTTTAATGGTCAAGGGCTCTTCCATGCGACCACGGATGAGGCCATGGACCACCTCATGAAGGCTCGCCTTATGGCTAAAAAGATGGGCCTCCATCCCACTCCTCAGTCCAGGAGACCATCCTCGTCACGCTCTTCATGGAGGCGTTCTGCCTATTCTTATAGGTCACGCTCACCTCGCCGTGCGTCCACTCAGGCCTCTCTTCTAGCTTCCTCATGACGCTCCTTCAGATGGCGCCAACCATCCTCCAAGAAGTCCTCCTCTACCGCTAAATCTTGCTTTTGACTTCCCTTGCAGGTCGCCACCTCTACCACTGTTCATCTGTCCATCCACCTTTCCAGAACCCCTGGTCTGGCTCACCACTTCAGCATCTGACACGAGATCACTTCGGACTCCTGGGTGCTTTCCATCGTCCGTCTTGGTTATGCCATCGAGTTTCAAAGTATTCCATCTCTAGGCGTCTTCTACTTCACGCCCGCCAATCCAGCCCTCCTCAAGGAGATCGAGTCCCTCCTCCTCAAAAGGGCCATAGAGCAGGTGCCGCCCTCGACCAGTTCCACCAGTTTCTTCTTGTGGTACTTCACAGTACCCAAATCAGATGGCAATCTTCGGCCTATCCTGGACCTCGGGGGTGAATTCTTACATTCTCTCCCAGAAATTCAAGATGGTCACTCTCTCTTCCATCCTGCCTTTCCTGAGGCGTTGGGACTGGTTCGCCTCCATCGACCTGTAAGACGCCTACTTCCATATCGCAATTCGGCCCCAACAAAGGCACTACCTCCGATTCGCAGTCGACGGCGCCTGCTACCAATACAAGGTCCTGCCTTTCAGCCTGTCTGCCGCCCCCAGGGTCTTCACCAAATGCCTAGCCCCTGTGGTATTGTATCTCCGCACGAAGTGCTTTATGGTATATCCCTACCTGGACGACTGGTTACTGGTGGCGCCCTGCAAGCAAAAGTTGTATGAGGACATTCACCTCACCCTTTCTCTTTTCTCAGATCTCAGCCTCAGGGTGAACCCCAAGAAGTTGCACTTGGAGCCTTCACGCACCCTGGACTTCGTTGGCACCACCCTGGACTCTGCTTCTGCCAGAGCCTTTCTCCCGGTGAAGCGGGCTCAGACGCTGCCCCAAGCCACCATCGCTGTCCTATGCGCCCCGGCCGTTTCTGCCCAAAGAATCCAACAGCTCTTGGGCTACATGGCAGCTACGATGGCGGTAACCTATCTGTCCTGTCTCCGTGCCCGCCCTCTACAGCATTGTTTCCTCCGGACTTTTGACCCTCTTCTAGATGACCAGCGTCGCCTTCTGCGGGTCCCCCGCCCAGTGAGGGAATCCCTCCGCTGGTGGCTCTCCCCTCGCCACCTACTATCGGGAATGCCATTTGCTGAACCCCGCCCGACACTCACTATCACAACAGATGCCTCCCTCCTCGGCTGGGGAGCCCACTGCAGACATTTTGCCATACAGGGACATTGGGCTGGCTTGGAGTCACGTCTTCATATCAACGCGTTGGAGCTCCTAGCCATCCTGAAAGCCCTGCAGGCCTTCCAGAACCTGATCAGTGGACAGACAGTCCAGATCTTGTCGGACAATACAACAGCTGTCTGTTATGTGAACAGACAAGGAGGCACTCACTCCTCCACTCTGCTCCACCTGGCTCTATGCCTCTGGGACTGGTGTGTCCTGCTGCGTGTGCACCCCATGCGGTTCACCTAGCGGGACAGGACAGTGTCATGGCGGACACGCTGGGCAGGGACACGGCGTGTCACCACGAATGGTCCCTCTCCGATGCCACGTTCAAGCAGATAGTGTCCTGTTGGGGCACGCCATCCATTGATCTCTTTGCGAGCAATTGGAACAAGAAGTGTCCCCGTTACTCCTCAAGAGTCGGTCTAGGCCCCAGATCTCTCAGCGACGCGTTCCAATTCCCTTGGAACAACGAATTTCTTTACATCTTTCCTCTGTTCCCACTCCTGGGCCGAGTGGTGGCCAAGCTTATGACGGACGAGGCGAACGCCGTCCTTGTAGCCCCGTACTGGCCGAGGCAGCACTGGTTCGGCCCCCTCCTCACTGCCGCTCAGGACCGCAAGATGTGACTTCATTGCACGCCAGACCTCCTCTCTCATTTCAGATGGTCACGTCCTTCATCCAGACCTTCCCCTCCTGCATCTCCACACTTGGAGGATAACCTAGACTCCCCTGCCATCCAATCTGTCCTCACGGCCGCCAGGAAGGAGTCCACTCATAGATCGTATGAGTACAAGTGGCGAAAATTAATGGCCTTTGCAGACACCCAGAATGAGACATCACCTCTAGCTTCATTATCGACAGTGCTGCATTTCCTCTTGCAGTTCTGTGAACAGGGCCTCACGTTCTTTTCTCTGAAGGTCTACTTGTCGGCCATCATAGCCTACCAGCCGTGTGGCACTCCTTCCGCGGCCCTCTTTTGGAACGCTACAGTCAAGCAATTTCTTAAAGACCTTCAACACCTCTACCCTCCTGTCTCCCTACCACTCCCGCCTTGGTCATTGTCGCTTTTTCTCTCTCAGCTTATGCGCCACCCCTTGGAACCGATGGCAACATCTGACGACCGTCTCCTTACCTTAAAGACGGCCTTCCTGGTCAGTGTCACTTCGGCCAGGCGAGCAGGGGAATTGACCAGTTAGATGAACCCTTCCTGGTGTTCCACCGTGACAAAGTGGTCTTGCATCCAGATTTGTCCTTCCTTCCTAAGGTTGTCTTGGACTTCCATCTGAATCAAGACATCATGTTACTTACCTTCTATCCTGACCCGGCTTCGCCTCTCGAGTGCTCACTCCATTCGCTCGACATACGCCGGGCTTTAGCATTCTACCTACAGAGGACCTCGACCTTCCAGCAGACTCCGCACGTGTTCCTCTGTTATGGTGGCTGCAGGAAAGGTCATAAAATGTCCACCCAATGGTTTTCCAAGTGGATTGTCCAGACAATTCACCTAGCCTATGAACTTGCGGGACAACCTCTGCCAGCTCTTCTGCTCCGTGCCCATTCCACGAGGGCCATGGCTTCTTCAGCAGCTCTCCTCTGTGAGGTTGATCTGCAGGAGCTCTGTCGTGTGGCTACCTGGTCACGGCCCTCATCCTTCATCCGCCACTACCACCTTGACTGTCAGGCCTGGCGTGACGCTTGCTTTGGCCGTGCAGTGCTGTCTTTGATCCTGTAGGACCTGACCCACCATCCAATGGTAAGCTACTCAATCTCCCATTGCGTGAGGCACAGAGACCACGAAGAAGAAGAAGAGGTTGCTTACCTGTAACTGGTTCTTCGAGTGGTCATCTGTGCCCTCACACACACCTGCCCAGCCTCCCCCCTTTCAGGTCCTTGCCTCGGCAGACTTTGAAACTGAGGAGAGACCGTTAGCTTGGCGGCACTGAGCATGCTCGGTACCGAATGGGGGAGGGGTTCCTGCCAAGCTGCTCAGCTCTGAAGCTTTCCGAAAAGCTACTGCGCATGCGCAGAGATTCCCATTGTGTGAGGGCACAGATGACCACTCAAAGAACCACAGTTACAGGTAAGCAATCTGTTCATCTCTCTAGCTAGCCCTGGTCAACAGCCTGACCTCAGCATTTTGGACCCACTGAAGTTTCCGAACTGTCTATCCCGTTATGGAGACTGTTTAATGGGCTGTTTACATAGACTCACCGTAGTGTTTATTATATGAGAGTGGGCTTTAATATAGGATCTACGAGATGATCAAGTGGGATGACCTAGGAAAAGCAATATTTGCTCCTGCTTTTCAGGAACAAATTTAAATCTGTATCTGTGCAAATTATCATAGAGTGTGTTTCTAGGTGTACTTACTTGTGGACAAGTGGAAGGCCCCCCTGTTGATTAAAATACCCATGTGAAATCTGATGAGTGTAGTTAGGTTGAGTTTGGATACCTTGAAATACCATAGGAAAGCATGCTGAAAGAGTGATTATGATTTCCTGACCAGGTTGTGAGATTAGATATTGCAAAACAGCACATGTATACCAGAACTATATTATACATTGCTTTGGGATTTTTAAATAAAAAGTAATGTTTAAAAGTTCTTAAATATCTGATGGAAAAATCTTGCTAAAAACAAAAAGGCAGGACGCACCTGTATCTCTTTATCATTGACGCATGAAAAAAGATGAAGCGAAGTGAAAGATGCCCACATGGTAAAGTGAACTTCAGTAATTTTTGAACAGCACATGGGCATCAGTACTGTGCCAGACAGGGCTTATAAGGTGATCTCTTAAGCTTTTTGTCAGCATCAGAAATGGAAAAAATGTTTTTCCATTTCTGTTTTTCAGCAAGGTTTTTTTTGTTTTTTGTTTTTTTGTTTTGGTTCCACTAAATTCCAAGGATAAGCTTCAGTGTAGTGATTGTTTAAACATGAACAGCTAGATTGATTTGATTAGGTTGTTACATCCAAATTTCTGGATACCATCTACAATCATGTATGCCCCTCCCTAGCTTGTAGGGATCCAGTTTGCTCAGGAATGGCCTACACTGTAGGAAGGACAGTTTTATTGAGATCTGAGGAGCCTGAGAAATTGTTTGCCTATGTATCTGACTTAGAGCCCCTCCAGTCATTGCAATAGACTTCAACTTGCTCTTCAACTACTTAAAAACCCTAGATTCTTTCAGCTGTTGTCCTTCCCTATAACCTATTCAAGGGTTTGAAGCTCATTATCTCCCATTCTCCTAAGCACTGAAGATTTTTAACAGATTTAACTTGCAAATCTGTTAATCTCACAGCTTTAATTTAGTAAGCACCTCCTATGCCTCCTAGGTTATGTTTAACACTCTCTGATCTCTATGCTATTTTTGATGGACTTTCCCCTCTGATTGTAATTAAGATCGCCAGGTGAAAAACAGGACAGTGCTCTTGTACTTTTAATTGTTCAGTCAATCACTTTATTTATATTCCGCCTCTTCCCTGAGGCAGTGGAAGAGAGAATTTCAGGAAATGGAGCTTGTGTGACAAATAACACCCGTTGAAGTTTCCTCTAGACACTGATTTAAGGTGTAGGAGCCCTGTTTTATGTAAAGTCGAAGGCTTTCACGGCCAGAATCCATAGGTTGTTGTGGGTTTTCCGGGCTTTGAGTCCCTCTTCTATTGGTATTTTCTCCTGACATTTCGCCCGCATCTGTGGCTGGCATCTTCAGAGGATCTGGTGGCATGGAAGTGAGACAGAGTATATATACGTGTGTAGTCTCCAGATGGGAGGAAGCAATTTGCATATGTTACAGTTGGCCTGTGCGATGGCCTATTGTTAAATGAGATATCCCCCAGGATTGTATTGTTGGTTGGGGGATATGCATAACAGTACATTAAGTCCTGTCTTAGTTTTTTTAACCTGGCAACCCTATTGTTCCCAGTCTTCTATGCTTCTGTTGTTTCCAATCTTCTGTACAAATAGTCTTCAGCATCATTTTCCTTGGGTGTATTAAGGCCTAAATCCAATTGTTAATTCTAGCTGGTAGACCAACAGAGTTAATTAAAATTAGTTAAGAGTTGACTTGCCAAGTTCTCATTGATTCAGGAAGACTAACAATTGGATTTAAGTCTTAGAAGCACCTTTGCTTGTGTGCTGCTGCAACCATAATTTTTCCACTGTATCTTTTTATTCTCTTTATTTTAAACCAGGAATAGGCAAGCCTTTCTCCAGCTTTGATTTCCAGGGTCCACAGCTGCCTCACACCGGTACAGCCACATTTCATCATTTCCTTCCAGCCAACTATATTCAACCATCCATTCTGCTGGTCAGACGTCTGTCAGAGCAGGCTTTCCATTGGATTGTGCCATCTTGTATCATGATCCAGTAGTAAGGGTTTTCCTATATTCTCTGACCAATAAGAATAAAGGGAATGCAGCTCTCTGAAAGTATAGCCACCAACAGCAATGGGAGGGCTTGCTTGTGGCTGGGCTGTCTCCTTTGGGTGAGGCAAAGAAAAACTGTGATCATCCTTTGTGCTTCCTGAGAACGAAGAGTACTTCCAGGGGGTGGGAAAAAGGGAAGGAGGCAAGATGCATTTTGAAATAACTTTAGTAATCCTGTGCTCTGGTGTGTGGGGAGGGGTGTCAATCCAATAGTAGCACTGGCTAGGATTTTTTTGAGAAGACAAATATGGAAAATGCATTGGAAAATGGATACTTTTAAGATGCACAGTGAGAAAAGTGGCACACTCTCCAGCTGTCCATATTTAATCAATCCTCTATTGTGCCACCTTTTCAGCTCCTCAAATGTTACAGGTTTCTCTCTTACCTTCTCCCACTTTCCCTCTGTGTCTTCAATTTACTTCAGTTACTGCATACTGTGTTCAAATATGGAAATACTTTGCACTCAGTTAATTCAGCAGGGAGAAGAAGGAGAGGAGAGGTACAGTCTTGCTCTTCCCAGGAGGACTCAGGCAAAGGCAAACTCCTGCAGCCCCTCCTAGCGTGTGGATTCTTCCTTATTAATAACTTTTGCTATCTTGACCACACTCCTTGGTCACGTGTGTCCCAGTCTTCATCTAAAATGTTGGATGGAGTGTATGAAATGCACATGTTGGAGCTAGTCTTAAATGCCATGTAAAACAAGACTTTGAGCTTTGTTTACTTTTAGTGCTTCTCTCCCCTCTCTGAAAAACAGCCAGTACAGTTGGGCTTCCACATTTGCTGGAGTTAGGAACACAGGATCCTTACAAAAGTGGAAGAATTTAAAATATCAAAATGTGTGTGCGTGTGCGCGCGTGTGTGTTTGTGGGAAGGGGCCCAAGGCATGATGGAGAGAGCACCCAGGGTCCAAACCAGGTCAGGGGAAGGGGGTGGGTTGGCATGCTAGCCTATCTCCTTCCTCTCTCTTGCCCATCTCCTTTCTTGGGTGTGAGGGATATTGGCAGAACGCTTATGGTACTAAGAAATTGGGCTGTGAGCCATCCATAGCTGCCCAGGCAGTACCAGAGGAGGAGGTAAATTTGTTACAAATCAGTTTCAGATTACCTTCCCCCTTCTCCTCTTGGTCTATAATCCCCATTTCACAAACCAGACCTTCTTGGCCCTTCATCTTTCCCAGGTCAATGGCTAATCCTTCCATTGGATCAACCCGGATTTGTCTTTCTATGTAGTTTTCAGCCTCCTTCACTTCAATGTTAGCCCCACATTCCCCGACCCTTGCATTACATCTCCCCACAGATCTGCCATTATCTAATTTGATCTAATTATTTGATCTAATTTTAGATTCTCTGTCAAATCTCTCTACAAGTTTATAAGTCCCTCTCCTCCCAAAGAATGTAGTTCCCCCAAGATCTGCTGTAAAAAGTCCTGAGAAAGTTCCTGGGAAGATTCTGTCTTCCATTCAAACCCAGGAGTTACAGCAGAAAACAGCCAGCAAGTCAGTCTTATCAGCATCAAAGAGGTAACGCCTGCACTTTTTCCCACTATACTTTCTCCTTACTAAAGTCCAATTCAGCCTTGTAAATAAGATGAAATTCAGTCTGTCCATGAAAATATACACATTTAAATCCTTATTTGTCCTCTTTTAAACACGTCAACCCCCAATCTTCTTACTTGTCCTGATCTTATGGGGTAAAGACACTTAGTCAATTCTTGGTTGCAGAAGGAAGGTGACTGGCAAGGCTTCCATTGTTCTGTTTTAATCAAGTAATTTTTCACTTTTATAACTCCACAGTTGTGTTTAGGAACTTTTTTAAAAAAGGAGGTTGCAAGCATGAGGCTGTCATTCGTGGCAAGAATGAAAGACATAATTCCTTTGGGTCTTTTCCATTCATTGTGACTTTACCCATGAGTAAACACAAGTAATGGGAATCTCAGACCTGAATGAGTAATCCCCTGCTCCCCTTCTGAGGACAGTAAAGGGCAAGTACTCCAGACAGAGATCCGTCTCGCCAGCACTGCTACTGTGAAAGCTCTCCTTGCTGCAGAGCTGCCTTGAGGACCGCCTGCCCAGAAGCTGAGTCCCCACTGATTTTCTTTCCTTTGATGATCTGATCTTTTATCTTCTGGAAAAGCCATAAAATGGATGCGGACTTTTGTTTCATTGCTTTGTAATTTATATTCCAGCTTTCTGCCAAAAATGACACTTGTGTCAGATAACCATAGTAAAATGCATCAGAACAGAAATATAAACTAATAAAATTACATATGTAATTGAACCACATTGATAAGAAAAAACAGCACCCAGGTTCTGTACCCTTCACTAGCAACTCCTCTTAAATGTTTGAGGCCTATCTGAGTAAAACCAAATGTCTGCCAGCAAGACAGCAAATGAGCCAGTGTATCCTTTCTCAGCAGGGTGTTCTCAACATTTTCTCATTAAACTTCAGCAGAAAGCAGATGTAGATACCCTTGTAAAACTACTTTACCCCATTTGTACTTAAAATGGATAAGCTGTGTTCAATTATCACTCAAAATTAGCAGCTATCACTTTAGTTTGTCTCAGAATACCTTTAAATGTATCTTTATTATTACGGTCATAGACCAGCATCAGAATACCTCTCTGCCTTACCCCCTGAGGAACAAGAATACCTTTAAATTATGCATTTACAAGGGACCATTGAGTTTTAAAGCTCTGATGTTTAGATGTCTCAATTTGTAATTGCTTTCAAATGATGCCAGAACTCACACGTGATTGTAATTGATGCAGTTGATGACTCGTGCGGACTAATATATTAAATGGAATGCCCGTAGATACACACCCTCCATTCCTCATGCTGCCACCTGTGACAGAACCCTAGTTAGGAAAGATCAGCAGTCGAGTGCTTTGTGCACAGTAGTTTATGCTTGCCAGTTCTTGCAGAAGCACTTTTGCAGAGGAACCCCAAGGTTCCACGGTACTTAGTCAAAGTACTCCACTCCTCCCAATTTGCCATATCAGCATTAGCAGGGATCGTTTGTGCCAAACAGTAACAGGTCCCACCTTTCCTATTTCTCTTATCAATCAACCCATTCTCCCTTTCTATTTATTCTTGTAAATAAGATGAAATTCAGTCTGTCCACGAAAATATACATACATTTAAATCCTTATTTGTCCTTATTTGAAGCCTCTAAAACTTGGGACCGAAATTTCCTCACAGCCACACAAGAACAGAAATTGATGGCCTCCCTGCTGCCATGCCCTTTTCTTGAGCTGCACTATTGCCTAAGGTGGGAGTGGGAGCCTGTTGCTTTCCCCAGTGAACTACAGTTCCTAGACGCCCTCGGCACTGGCCCTTATGATGGGGGTTTTGAGGAACTGAAGTCCAGCAAGATCTTTGGTGGGGGAGCAAAGTCCTTTCGTCTAGCCTGTGGGCAGCAACATGACACTGTCAGTGTGGATTGCACTGGACCATCAATGAAAGATAGACATTTACACCAAGCTCCAATGTAGGTTCTACAGTGATAGGTTACCCAATTTGTACTGCTTGGCTGTATACATACCTTTCCCTTGCAAAGCTGATGGGGCCTTGGAATTCAAGCTAGAAAAGACCTGTAGCTTAAGTCTGTGGGTATTTTCACTGATCATACAGATAGAAACCTTGGTTTTCCACTGAGCAACAGGCAAACATGATTCCTGTGTTTTGCTTTCCTTCCTCCTTGCTTTCTTTAAATCCTTATCCGCATTTTAGTTTGAGAAGACTCACTTCGTTTGTTCTGCTGGGTTAAGGTTATTTTCATTCCTTCTGTTCCTTCCATTGAATGAGCATCGTACAGTTTTTAGAGATATGGCTGTTAAAGAGGTGCACGTTTCTCCTCTAACTCACTATATTCTGTGAAACTATGATCTCTTTTTCCAATTTGCACTTGCAGTGGCATAGCTTCTAAAACTGTTTTGCCAACAATAATTCAGTCTCCCAACATAGTGTGCTGTATAATAGGTAATTATAGATAGCCAGTTTATAAATAAATATATTGACTTCTTGAACTGCTCTTAAATCCATGCTGCTTCTGGTGTTTACAGTTTGCAAGCAATTACTGTAGCTATATTTAGTCATTGTTACCTGCTATAAATATTTTAATTCTTTTAATCCCCTTAGCAGTGTCGTTGGTTTTTACATCCTCTAATTTTGGAATCTCTAGTTTGCACGACATCATCCTGCCATGGCAAGGTCCAGAACGCTAGAATTATTTTTGTCTGGCATTAATTCAGATCAGTTGTTCTGTTCCTACTGAGTACATCCCAAATCACAGGCCATTGTGTCAGACACATAGAAGAGCCCCAAAATAAAAACTAATGGAGAACATCTTGTGTTATGTTGTGCTTCAATGCATGAGGTCCATTTGATTCTTTAAATTTATGTCTGCCTCAGCTCCAAATAAATCAGGAAGCAGGGTGCCAGTCATTTTTTTCCTGGCATATCTTTATTCCCCAGACATGTTTTTTGTTCTTCAGACAAGTTCTTTTGCTAGAAGTGAAGGGAAAAGCCAGAGCAGAGATGGGGGACCTTTGGTCCTCTAAATGTTTTGGACTGCAAATCCCACGTTCCTATTCCACTGGCAATGTTGTTTGGACCTCTGGAGTATGAAATCCAGTAGCTCTGAAAGGCCAGAGGTTTCTCACTTCTGGGCTTGGTGGGCCTGAGGCCCCTCCCTAAACTGCAAACCCCAGGATTCCATAGAATGTTGAAAGTGGAATAATAGCACAATAGCAGTCTAGTGCAGAAATGGCCTAGGTCTAGCAGCCAGTTAAATGGGGGAGACAAAGGAGGTGGCCAAACGTTTACTTCTGTTCTTTAAAAATAAGGGGAAAGGGAGAGTGAGGGCCATATGCACCCTCTGCATCTCAGTTTTCCCATCCTTGCCCAGCCCTACTTTATGAGGATTATAGCAGGCCTGGGTTCACACTGACATGTTTGACACCATCTCATTTTCTTTTACATGACGAGTTTCCTTAGAGACAAAATGATAGAGAAAAACAGATGGGCAACAGAGTGGAGAAGGTGCAACAGAGATCCAGAAATGTGTCAAAGAGACTGATGAAATAGAAACACTGGCAAGAGGTGTGGGAGAAAGGAGAAGAAACAAAGTTGAGCAGGGAGGCAGTAGAAAAGATAGCCACGTAGGTTATGTGAGAGAAATTCTGAGCTGTGAGATGCTCTGCAGCATCACATTGATGCACAGTAAAGTAGTTGAGAGCCAGCATCGCGTAGTGGTCTTTGCATTAGACTACAGAGACCGGGGTTCAAACCCTCATTTGGCCATGGAAACAACTGGGTGACCTTGGGCAAGTCATATTCTTTTAGCCTCAGAGGAAGGCAAAGGCATAGGCATGCCCCCTCTGGACAAATCATGCCAAGAAGACCCCGTGATAAGTTTGCCTTAAGGTGGCCTTAAGTCGGAAATTACTTGAAGGCAAACAACAATAATTTTGCCCCCAAACCACAAAGAACCCCCCTAAACAGATGAAAACATGTTCAGGCACCCCAAAGCCCATAAAAAATTCCATTTTCCTCTGCCGTTTCTCAAAATAGTGAGAGGAAGTCATGTCTTCTTGTTGCCATTTTGAGAGAGATTGGAAAGGAAAACAGGTATATAAGTTTGCTGCCTGTTGGAGAAGATAAAGACTGTGGGAGATCAGAGGGAGTTGCCCATTCCTGCTTTAAAGCTACTCTGAAGCACCGTGTGTGTGTGTGTGTGTGTGTGTGTGTACATATATACATATACCTATACATACACACACACACACACACACACACACACACACACACATACTGGCTGGAATGCTGTTGTTGACATACACTGGCATAGAGATTTCTTTCTTCTGATTGTTAAACCTTTATTATTTGTAGTAACCTGATGCTGGTGCATTTGTTGGTTCCTTTAAAATCTTTTTTTTTTTGCAAATGCAGAGAAAAGGCATCTAAGAGGGTGACTAATCCCAACATATACATAAAATATCTGAGGAACCAGTATCAAAAGCATAGCTTTTTGAATCAATTATGTGAGCAAGCAAAGGATGGTATTAATAAGGGAGAAGTTTCATCTCACCACCTGGGTTTCAAGGAACAAAATTTCTGCCTCAGTGGCCTGGAAAAAAAAAGTCCATCCTTGGTTTCTAGTAAACACACTTCCTAGGTAAGCCTTCACCACCTTTTGGCATCATTTAATTTTTAGTTCCCAAGATGCTTACAGTGCCTGTTTCTAGTACTTAGTACTTAGAAATCTCCAGGCGTAAATACAAACACTGGCAAGGAATGATTTGGGAGTGAGGAGAGGCAATATAAACAGATGTTACCCTGTTTTCTGGGGTCCCGTGAGGGATACCTCAATGTGCTCAAAATACTAGGGAATGGGAATTAGCAAGAGCACAAGCTAAGCAATGCAAGAGGCAGGGCAACTTAGCGAGATCTTGAACCCAATGTCTACGGGGTCAGGCCAAGTCAATACTCAAACAGAAGTAAATAATAATTGTTTTCCTTTATTTTGAAACATAGTCAGTACGTATGTATGCAGCCACTCACACAGACGTAATGAAAGAAAGGTAGGAGTTGGATAGAGGAGTTTAAGAGGGATTTTTCAGGGGAAATACTACACCTGATTCTGAAACCTGGTTTATCAGAAGGAAAGTCTGTTGTATTGGAGATTCTCAGCACGTGGGAGCTGAGGGGAAGGCTCGTCAAATGGAGCAACAGCAAGGCAGGATGGAAGTCAGAGCGATCCGAAGAGACGCTCAAAATCAGGGGGTCTTATAGGGGAAAATGTGCCTGTAGGCTAGTCCGTTCCTGGGGAAAACAATGGGTTTCGGCCTGGAGACAAAGCCTCCAAAAGGTCAGTACTTTAGATGTTTGAATTATGACAGCGTTGTCAATAGCGTAGACAGTATGCAAACACAGAGTGCTTGACAGTTGGATATTCGGCTCGTCAAGCTGCCTGCTCGGGGCAGGGGATCTTTTGTAAGCTGCGTGCATACATAACGTGATCTTAAGAGGGTACTTGCCTGGAGGTCTCCTAAAGCTGCAGTCCGGCAATTACTGGCCTGCCTGGATTTGTTTTGAATAGTTCAGCTATTTTCGGCCATGCCCGTGTGCGTGCTTGTCCGGGGGCCTCGCAAGCACATGGAGAGGAATGGGTAGTGAAGGCCAAATTCTTGATATCAAATGATATCTAATATACCACAAGTTCGGACTAGAAACTACAGTAACACAGATCTAAAGGCAATTTAAAGCCCAAGTTTTAAAACAAAACCCAAGTGAGGGGGGAAAGCAGTTCTCCTGTAAAGTGGACACTGTTTGTTTTCAAGATGGCTTGGCCAAGCTGATAGGTTTCACTGAGAACCAAATTGGCCAATGCTTTATTTTGTTGTTGCGGTGGAGGTAGTTGTTTTTCCTGCTCTACAGTAGAGGTGGACAAATTGTGGCTCTCTAGATGTGGTTAGACTACAACTCCTATCAGCACTAGCCAGCATGGTCAATGGTAAGGACAGTTGGGAACTGCAGTCTGATAACATCTGGAGGGCTGAACATTGTCCAGAGTTCAGATTCAGATGGGCACTGTAGCATGGGGATTGGGAGCTATCAAACGTTTGTTTGCTTATGTGATGTTTCCAATCCAAGTCAGGCTCCCTGTGCCCACAGAATCAGTCAGCTTCTAGATAACTTCTTGTTAGAAAAAAGGCCTCTCTCCTTCCTTGACGGTCTCCTTCCTTCCCTACTCAAGGAAGTTAGGCTGGCCCCATCTCTCTTAAGCTTCCAATGGGCAGTCAAAACAATGCTGTACTGCATGGCAGTGTTTGAAACGGCAGTTTTATCGGTTTTAAAACTGGATTCTGGGAATCTTTTTAGACTACTTTTAGTGGTTTTTAAAGAGTATTTTAATGTGTTTTTAAAAATGCGTTTATCTCTATATTGTTCTAATTAGTTTATATTTGTTCAACACCTTGGTGGCCCTTTTGGGCTGGAAGGCAATACAGAAATACTCTCTCTCTCCCCCTGCCCTCTTTCTCTCTCCCTCTCTCTCAATCCCACTGCCCAAAACATGGCAGTTTCCCCTTAAATCTCCTAGGGGGTGTTTGGAAGTACAGTCGTCCTTCCACATTTGCTGCGGTTAGGGGCACAGGACTCCTGTGAAAGTGAAAAAACCATAAATAATTCTAGGCATTTCCAAGCCATATTTAACACACAAAAAAAAGTATGATCACCATATTCAACCCATCGTGGATTCCTTTGAGGCATCAGTGTTCCTTCACAAGGCAGAAATGGGTGGCTGGTGGGGCTTACTGCTGCCCACACTGCTGCCCCACACCATTTTTAAGAGGGACTTACAAGCCTTGTTTGCAGTTTCTCAGTCTCATAAGGTATGCAGTTCCTATTAAAAATGGCATAGAGAGGCAGCAGAGGTGACAGCAAATAATCTGTAATAAATCTGCAAAAGTGAAACCCACAAATGTGGAGGGCTGACTGTATTTTAAGAGATTTCTAATTTTTTAAAAAATGTGGATCCTGGAGCAGCCACAAAAATTGCTCCATGGGTATAGCCAGGGGCCCATATTTTCTTTTTCTCTGCTTTAGATAGAAAAGGGGGAGCAGGGGAGAGATTTAGCAGTATAGAATTTGCAATTTAGGGAGTATTTAGAGTATTTAGTATTTAGTATGCTCATCCAGACAGTTTTAGTGCTTTACCAAACTGCAAATCCTAGGATTCCATAGGAGGCAATTATTGCATTTAATGTGCAATCATAATGCTATAGTTGTGTAATGTGAAAGAATACTTGGTAGATGTTGTCTCTCTTCCTTTGCCACCACTACACAGTCTTAAAACGAAGATTGGGAGCACTTTAAGAAGTGAACTAATTTAACACTCTAAAGTTTGATTTAATTTAATGTCAGACTGTACTCCTAAGCACACTTATAAGGGAATAAGTCTGACTGGTCTCACTAGAACTTATGAGGGACATGCTTAAGATACACCATTATTCAGAAAACCTGTTAAAACCCTCTTTTTAAACACTGTCTTTTAAAATCTCTCTGAATAGTGCTAATCGTGTTGATTAAAAAACACCTTTTCTATTAAGTGCTGATCTGTCTTCACTGGAAACTCCCTCTCCCCACATACATACCTTCCCCTCCATGCCCAGAACTTGGAGAATTTTTTTTAAAGTAGAGTTTCCAAAAACCATGAGCCAGAATTCTACTGAGAGATGTAGCCTTTGGAATAAATTTACAGCCTCTGCCTATGTCTTATTGAGAGGCTGCATAAAATGTGTCAGCTGTGTGTGTGTGTGTGTGTTTGTTTGTTTGCTTGCTTGTTTTAAGGAGAGCTTCCAGTGCCTCTTTGTTTTGTAACATAATAATTACATTATGGACTGACAAAGGAGTGAATTCCACTGTCTTCATGGGCAGCACTGAATCCCTCCAGACAGGGAAAGCTGAATAAACAGAAGCACACAGGAGAGAGAATCTTGTTTTGGTATCCCCAGGACAGGGCTTTAAAAAAAAAAAAGTCTCAGACTTGCAGTAAACATCTCCCTCTTATGGAGTTCCTGACCTTTATTTCAGTTCTCCTGAGTTCAAGGTACTGGCAGTACTTTTTAGGAACTAAAGGCTATAAACAAATGCACAGCCATTCATTTAGCAGAGTGGACCAGCAGAGGGAAGAGGAAAAGGGGGCTGGAGAAAGCACACCCGGAGGGGTGAGGGGAGGTTTGTAGAACTTTCTGAGTGTCCCACAGAGAACACCTTTTGAGCCCAGCTTTCCCTCAGGGCTCTCCTGCTGCAGAAAACAGGCATTGCATTGCCTGGGTGCAGGAGATACAAAATATTTGGCTGTGCATCTGTTTGCACTGGGATGCACTGTGCCCTTATCCTCAAATCACTTTGGACAAGAAACTCAGTTCAGGTAGCCAGATGGGAAACTGGAGGGGGGCTCCTGTACCTTTAACAGTTGTGTTGAAGAGGAAATTTCAGCAGGTGTTGCTCTGCTGCAGACAGTAACACCTGCTGAAATTCCCCCTTCTACACAGCCCTTAAAGATACAAGCGCCTTCTGTTTTTACTCTGACAATCCTACTCATGATACCTTTTTGAAACTTGAGATGCACAGATCTATGCTGGATTGATGTGATTTCACTATTAAAGTAAGTCTCTTTCTTGATAATAATCCTTTGGGAAGTGTAGAATGTAGACTATCCTACATAAGTGTATGCCAAAATATCAAAGATGCCAAAAAAGAAAAAGAAGCTATTTCATATGGTTACTTGTTAAAAGAAAAAGAAAAAGACAAAACCAAACCAAAAAAAACCCTTATTCACTAAGATTTGTATTTGAAATTGTATGTTTTAAAGTGAAATTTATGGCCTTAATACTATTTAGATTTAAAATTAATTTCCTTTAAAATTATCCCCAATTTTGTACTCTTAAAGGGGAAGCACTTAACTGATGATGGTTATATGGGGACCAACTAGCTAAAAAATCTTTAGAAATCTAAGGAAAGAAACGTTTGGAGACTTTTCAACAACAAATTCTCAGAAGTTCTAATTGTTCTTTCTGCTCTGTGTAAATAAAAGAGACAAATTGCAAAACTGTTAGATTTGAACATGTATTGAGCTGATTGTTGTTAGTTATTTCTATAGTTGTTCTATTTTATTTTATTTTACTTTATTTTATCGCCAGGAATGTGGAGAGGTCCTTATGGGATTTTCTGCCTCATGTACTGAAATAGCTTTGTTAGGTTTCATCATGATTTACTTCGAAGTGGGTAGGTGGATGTTGCCATTTACTCTTTTGCCTCAGGTAGAAAAAAAACGAAAGTGGCACGACCTTTGAGACTACCTGCTTTTAATTTTAGCATGAGTTTTAATGGATGTAAACCTGAGGCTTTAATATCACTTTGTACTGCATCTGAAGAAGCGCGTTTATATCCACAAAAGCTCATGCTAAAATAAAAAACAGTTAATCTTAAAGGTGCTGTTACTTTATATTTTCCTCTACTTCTCCTTTCCTCCTTTTTAAGTGAGAAAAATGTTACAAGAGAAAACACTTCTTGAGAGATTAATCTCAGCAAAAGCTGATCCTATCCAATGAGGAATAATCTTCTTGCTATATTACTGAATGCTAGCTTGAGGGATTCTGAGAAAAGTAGCCTGAAAAAGTTTGTTTTCCAAGTTGTGCATATTTCTATAGATGTCATATTTTCTGTGATTCTAAAGTTGGAAGAAGAAAATATGAAAGAGGTTTTTTATTTAATGTGTATACCAATTGGGGTGGGGTGGGGGGTCAGCATTTTATTTATTTAGTTAGTTAGTTAGATAGATCTCTAGATTGGAAGCTTTCAAACAATACAGGACTCATCCTGGAGTTAAAATTTGTATGTATGACAACTGTAAATAGATTTTACCTGGATTCCAGGTGGCTTTGTGTATCCCCAAATTTACAGAAGCTTTTTGACAGAAAAAACAAGCCAGCATTTTACAGAACCTGCTCTGATTCATGGCATCAAATGTAGATACACTGGGTCCTTCTCCTCCATTCCCTAGGGATATTTAATGAGGGGATGCTTTCTTCCATGTGATGATGGAGATTTAGCTTTGAGACTTGGCCAAAGGACAATTTAGCCTTGGACCTGAGCTTGTTGAAGCTGGGCTGTAACAAAGTGATGCCATCAACACTGAAACAGATGATACCATCTCTAATGTGGCTGTGTAGTTAATTGTGTGCTCCATTACACAAAATGTGCAATTTATGAATGGAGCTCAATTGGGCCTAACATCAAGCAGATTGGCCTATCTCACACAGGAAGTGGTTAATCATGTGATTTGTTCATATTGTATTTTTATTATCAGGAGAGAAACTTGTGAGATTTTCTCACAATTAACTTGACTGGCCTAGGGAATTGTTCACTTTGACTTTGGGACGTGGAAGAGATGCAAAGGCTCCTGTATCAGCAGCAAAACATCTTGGGCTGGCTCTGGAAATCAAAATACTTCTGGGAGTACATCAACATAGGTGAGTAGGTACGTCACCTGGCTTCTGAAAGGGCCATTTCACACAGTACAATTACAGCATTATCCTTCCATTTTCACTGCCACAGTAACATGCTATGGAATTCTAGAATTCATGAGGTGTTTAGAATTCTCAGCTAGAGAGCTCTAAAGCTTCTCTAGACTAGAAGTCCCAAGGTTTTGGAGGATGGAGTTTGAAGTGGAAGCATAGTGCTGTAATTCTGTGGTATGAAAGGGCCCTGGGTAAGGCAGCCACTCATATGGCGGCTGCAAGGAATTTGCAGTCTTCATGTCACAGGGGTATAGTTCATATCCAATTCCAAACAGAACCCTAAATTGAATTCTTAGTCTGAGCTGGATGGAGCAGAACTATTGAATCAGAGAGATTTACGTAAGTGCTTGTTTATCATTCAGAAGTAGTCTGTCCTAGACTACTTAGCTGGGAGAATTGGATTTAGGCCTGAGAGCTTTGATTTGGCAGCCAGTTATGTTCATGTTGTTGTCTTTTTGCTAATGGAGCAGTGACACAGCAACGTTGATGTGAAACCAGTATCCGGAGCAGAGGAGATCTCAGTAGCAGTGGTAACCTCTACAGCCCATCCTCTCTCTCTCTCTCTGTCTCTCTCTCTCACACACACCACACGTCCTCTTTAGTGCTACTGTTGCTGGGGAGGGAAGAGTATAGGCATTCAGAATTGTCTTGTGTGAATCATACAATTATTTCTTCAAATCTTTTTGGGTTTAACAGTTCAGTCTTTAGAATGCTCTGCAGTAGAAAACTGGATGCACATTCAGGCAGAGCATTTACTAATGCTCATGAATGTTGGTTTCTTGATCAGGATACCTCAATGTTAATACTTAGATCGGTATTTAATGCAATCAGAAGCAGTCTTAAATAGCATAGGCTGCATGCACCTTTCTTCCAGGAGCATTTGCACCAATATTAAATGTGGGCAAGCAGATGGATTTAGGACCTCAGAAGTTCAAAAATATGATAGAAAAGTAGGGCTCAAACCTTTAATACTTTTGGCTATTTTTGAATAAAAAATAAAATACTGCTGCTGTTCATATTTCACATAAATGACTTGTAAAAGGGATGGATGCAAAGCAGAAATGCTTGAATGGAATTAAAAGGTTTCATTTTCTTTTCCCTGTTCTATGGACATATTTGAAGCTGGTTAGTGATAAGATTATTTTTCAACACCAGATTGGATCTTGTCCGTCAATCCCTCTTCCTCCACTTTCTTTTGCCTTCCCTTTTCTTGTTTTCTTGGCCATTTCCGCACTAACCTGTTAAAGTGCTATGATTCTACTTTCAACATCCTATGGAATTCTGGGGTTTGCAGTTTAAGGAGGGGATGTTGAAAGTGGAATCATAGCACTATAACAGGCTAGGGTGGAAATGGCCCTTCCTTCCTTATTCCATTCTTCCCTTTCCCTTCTTGCCGCACTTGCACAGCTTTCTAAAATACAGGCCTCCGATGTTGTTGTCACCCAGTGCCTGCCTCCCTACACTGCTGATATCCCATGTCCCAAAGGAGCAAGCGTTACACACTCCCTGGCTGAACATTTCTTAAATTGGTGCTAGTTATGGAGAGAGTATGGTCTAAGAGCAGGTTGAGTTTACACTCAAACAAAGATATAGTACAAATCGCATTAACACAGTGGTTTTCTTGAGGCAGGGCAAGTGAGCCTCTGGGCTAACACACAAAACTCTGGGATTCTCTCTTCTGATAGTTCCCAACCTCTGGCCTCCTAGATGTTTTGGATATAGTGTCTCATTGAAGCTAAGGCTGACTCTCAGTCTATCCATCCTGCTGTGGTACTGGACTCCTTTCACAATTACAAGCACTATGCTTCCATTTTAAGTGCTACAGCTCCATCCTGTAAAATCCTGGCATCTGCAGTTCAGGCAATGGTATTTAGCATTCTCAGCCAGAGAGTTCTAGTGCCTCACCAAACTGCAAACCCCAGGATTCCATAGGATACAGACATCTCTGTTACCCTGATTTCTGGGGGTCCCGGGAGGGACACCTTAATGTGCTCAAAACAATGGGGAAATGGGAATTAGCAAAGAGCACTAGTTAGCAATGCGAGAGGCAGGGCACCGTAGCGAGATCTTGAACCTAGTGTCTACGGGGTCAGGCCGAGTCAATGAGCAAACAGAAGTTAATACTAATAATTGTTTTATTGATGTACAGTTAAACACGTGTATGCAACACACTCACATGAAGAACTATAGAAATAAAGGTAGGAGTTGGATAGAGGGATTTTAAGAGGAGGTTTAGTATGGGAAATACTACACCTGTCCTGAAGCCTGGGTAGTCTGAAGACAAAGTCCGTGGAAGTGAGGATTCTCAGCACAAGGAGCTGAGACAAAATGACAGCAAGGCGGGATGGAAACCAAGAGCGATCCAACGAGACGCTCAAAGTCAGGGGTTCTTATAGGGGAAAATGTGGCCACAGGCTAGTCCGTTTTTGGGGATAACAATGAGTTTCGGGCTGGAGACAAAGCCTCCGAAAGGTCAGTACTTTAGATGATTGAATTATGACAGAGTTGTCAATGGAGTAGCCAGTATGCAAACGCGGAGTGCTTGAGAGTTGTATAGTCCGCTCATCAAGCTGCCTGCTCGGGGCAGGGGATCTTTTGTAAGTAGTGTGCATACATAATGTGATCTTAAAAGGTACTTGCCTTGAGGTCTCCTAAAGCTGCATTCGGCAATTACTGGCCTGCCTGGATTGGGATTTGAATGGTTCGGCTGTTGTCGGCCGTGTCTGTGTGCATGCTTGTCCAGGGGCCTCGCAAGCACATGGAGAGGAATAGGTAGAGAAGGCCAAATTATTGATACCTTATATCCCACAAGCTCGGGCTAGAAATGGCGGTAACATAGCAATTAAAGTGGGATCATAGTACTGTAACTATGTAGTGTGAAAGGCTCCCAGGTCTGGGGGACTTTTCACTCTCTGGATGTTTTAGACTACTATTCTTACCTGACCATCGGCTGGGGTTTGTTGGAGGACTAAAGGTTCCCCACTCCTTCTATAGTGGGAGATGTAAAAGGAACTATCAATGCAATGTGGAATGGGGAAGCTATGCCTAAAATCATTATTGGGTCTATAAGCTCTTCACTGTTCAATATGGAAGAAGCAGGTGCAGCGTAGTGCAAAGGTTGTTGTCAGCATGACTCTTCAGGTTGAGTTGGACTGGCAAGGTAACAGACTGAGGTATTTTCTCTTTCCTCCCACATCCCTTACACGTGTGTGGGTGGTTAAGCCAAAGACAGTATCTGCCTTCCAGCTGGCAGGATTAGAAGTGCAAATGAAGTTATTGGAGTGCATTGCCAGACATAAACCCAGCTGCAAAACAACAGGCCAGAGCCATGTGGCTTCCTCAGGTGAAAGGCTAGCAGAAGCTTTATGAAAGAACTAGGATCTAAATACCACAAAAAAGGTACCAGATCCTGTCTGATCTTGGAAGCTAAACAGAATCAGTCCTGGTTAAAAATTGGCTGGGAGATCACCAATGAATACCAGGTGTGGTATGCTGTATTTCAGAGGAAGAAACTGGCAAAGCCACCTCTGAGCATTTGTTGCCTAAGAAAACCCTGTGAAATCCATGGGTTGCCATAAATCAACAGGCAACTTGAAGGCACATATGTGCACAGGATTACATGTAGGTTGTTAACATGGTACGGCAGCTCCTGTGTGTTTCCTAACAGACAGTATGGGGAATGGACTCTGTGATTTGACTATTACTCACTTGTTTACTTACTGAATATCCTACCTTTTCCTCTTCTGTATGGAGATGTACAAAACTAAAACAGATCCAGATAAAAACTTACATCATTAGAAACATACAAAAGTTAAAAGTGATTAACTTATCAGTAGAACAGAAAGCAGTTTAAAAACACATACATTAAAAAACAAAAAACTGTGAAAAATACAACTAATTGTTAAAAGCCCTTTCCTCATGAACAGTCATTGTTAGGAGAACAACAAAAAGGAGCCTGTCTAGCCTTTCTAGGAAGGGAGCCATCACCGAGAAGGCCCTCTCCTATGTCCCCCCCAGATGTACTGTACTTGCGAGGATGATGAGACAGAACTGGTTGTGGAAGCGTTTTACCGGGTGAGGGGGCAATAAAACTCAATCAGTAGATGGCAACAGTGACTGAAATTTTATATTGTTTAAATGGAAGACTAGCAGTGGAGACTGGCAGTTATTTAATAGCCATAGGGGGGCTGCTTGAAATGTGAATAATCTGCTTTAACTTTGTAAGTCTTTCCACTTCTCAAGTATGTGAGAAAACTTTTTTTTCTAAATGTGAAGTATGTCAGAGATGGCTGCACCTTCTGTCATGGGGTGTTGGTGGTTAGTGTGATGGAACTGGAATAATTGGAGCTGGAAAGAATCCTGTTACAGCAAGAGTGGTAGATTTTAAGTGGTCCCACTAAATAGGCCTCACCTTTCCATCACTTCCCTGAGTTATTATTTTGCCAAATTAATTATGGTTCAAAAAGCATTTCCTGTTAACTTAACTACATCTGCAGTATTGGATTCATGGCTTCCAGGTCATTGTGGTAGATTGTTATTCTTTTTAGTTTATGGCTGCCTAATGAATGTTCAAAAGCTGATTGGAGCAGCAGTTGAATTCCACTTCAAGACTGGCAAAGGGATAGTTCCCTTACCATCGCAAATGAAATAAGAGGCTAGCTTGCAGGAGGGCAGAGAGTTTAGGTGGCAGAGTTCTGTCCTCCATTAGAGGGGAACAGCAGAGACATCAGGAGGTACAGCTAGAATGCCCCCCCCCCCCAATATTTGGCTCCTGCAGTAGAATCAGGTCAAAGAAACAGAAGTGGTCAGTGAAGTCCAGTGTATGAAAATCAACATTAAAGAAGAAAGAGCACGGAAGACATGTTAAAATCCTTGAATATGAGTAAGTCCTGTTTGAGAAACCAATGGAAACTGGATACACTCCAGTGTTTATCCTCAAGCACATACATTTTGCTCTGCTGTAGCCTCACCACCAATAATTGGAAGTGTCTGCTCAGTAGCAGCTGTGTTGGTTAATATGCTGCTCAACCTTGCATTTTCTGTGGTCCTTTCTTGCCTCCCCTCCTGAGCAGTTTATGCCCCTGTTACTGACCTGAGTCTATTCTGTTATCTTACAGTCAAATAGGAAGCTATTTTATCTTCAGACGGTTGTTCCACTAACCCAGGGCTTTCCAAATGGTGTGTCGCGACACATTAGTGTGTTGCCTGTAGTGCGTTGGTATGTCGCCTCCCCAGCCAAGAAAGACCCCCCACCCACCTGAGCCTGGCCCACTGCAATCACTCTTGCTGGGGCCTTTCCCTGGCGAGTGATGGCAGTGAGCAAGGACTGGGTGGGAGGGGTCTGCCTTCCCCCCTGCTGTTGCTCTTGCTGGGACCTTTCCTGGTGAGGGCGATAGCAGCAGGCCAGGATCAGAGGGCTGCCTTTCCCCATCCTAGATATGCTTCTGGGTACCTCTGGTTTGCTAGTAAAGTTGAATTACTGTGTCGTGAAATGATGCATGTTGAAAAAGTGTGTCACCAGCATGCAAAGTTTGGAAAGCTCTGCAAATTGTGTGTGTGTGTGTGTGTGTGTGTGATGTATTAAAATGGAAGAATGCATCCCCAATGGCTTATAGTCACATGATATGCCATGGAGGAGGCAAAATTGGCTTTAGGAGTGTTGGGGCTGGCCCACCAATGTCTAGGGGAAAATACACTCCAACATTTCACAAGTGAAGATTGGGACATGTGTGACTGAGCAACATGAGTGCGGTCAAGATGGCAAAGGTTATTAATGAGAAAAACAAAACAAAACAAAACAAAAAACTGCATCTAGAAGAAGTTACAGCAGTTTGCTTTTGCCTGAACTACCAGGAATGGCAAGATTTTCCCCCTCCCATCCTCTTTTCCTGCCAACCGAATGCAAATTACTTTTATATGTGACTTGTCTAAGAAGTTATACCATAAAGTATCTACATTATAGAGTCTGTGACTTCAGTGTTGGTCTGGCACTCTGGGGGACCATAGTTTAGGTCCCTGCTCAGCCCTGGAAACCCACTGGGTGATCTCTCTCAATGTCAGAGGAAGGCAGTGGCCAAATAAATCTTGCCAAGGAAAACTAGGATAGGCGCCATAAGCTGGAGTAAACTGTAAGGCCCTTCACAACAACTTAATTATCGAGGTACTGAAGGGGTTAAATTGTAGAAACTGCTTACTTAAGTAGAAAAATAGAGAAAAATAAGTCAGGGAAGTGCGTCTCTTATCTTATCAAGGGCTTAGGTATGCGGCTTGGCAATGCATGGAGTATAGGGAGTTTGGGAGTCGATGCGACCCAGGGAGAATACTCCCTGGTACAGAGATACTTCATTTTTGAAACTGTAATACATCATTTCAAAACTTAAACTTTTGTACCCTTTTCATATATGGTAATCATTTCCTGTACCTGTTTTTTTAAAAACGTATAAATGTATGCTGAAACCTAAAATGGGGCTCTCAGTCTTTTGGAAGTTCATTCCACTGAGATCCCTGCGCAGTAAAATAAACTTTTGTTTTCTGATCTGCTGGTTTCAATTCTCTGGCTTGCCGCAACAGTACATAGCACCTGCCAACAAGAAGTATCGTGTAAGAGACAGAAGCCATCATGTTAGGCAGTCCTAGAACCTAACGATACATACATGCATACGTTCAGACAAAGATTTTCTATTTTGGCAGGCATTTGGATCTCTTGGGTAATCTTGCTGAGTATTCTTTTATGAATTGATATAAGAGACTGCGAGAGGGCAGATAACCTGTAGAATGTGTGCCTTCGAGCAGAGCAAGGCAGATGCCAGAGGCCAAAAAAAAAAAAAAAAAAATGCTGAGAGGCAGAGAGTGGCAGCAAAGGTTGGAAGGCAGAGCAGGGTGTGCCCGGTGCCTCCATAACTAGCCTGTTCCCCATGGGTGTTGTGGAAGATATCCTTTCTCCAGTGTTCAAAAAAGATTCAACAGCCAGTCTTAACAGCTTCTGTACACAGAGTGGGCAAAGGTACCCTTTTGTTCTTTGTTGTAGTTACAATGTCTTTGGCCAGAGGTATCAAATTCAATTTCATCTTGGGCTACATCAGCATTATGGTTGCCCTCAAAGGGCCGGTTGTACCTGTAAGATTATATAAATGTATCTTCTCTTTTATTGCATTAAATAATTGCCTCTACATTCAATTATTACTGGTTTTAGTAATAACTAGCTCTGAAACTAGAAGTCTAGGAAAAATAATGGCAGGCAGATATTCAAGTGTACTATTGTACGATTTATTGAAAAATGAGTTTTGAAAACAAGAAGTTTTTTTTTTAAATCATCAGGCAATTATTACCAAGCACTGTTTATTACATTAACTTTGTTTAACTTTTTGGTCCCAGTTGAGACCCTCTCTGTACCTCTTTCTGCCCCCCAGCCCCTCTCTGTGCTTCTTTCAGCCCCCCAGGCAGGTACCACTCTACTCTGCTTTGGTTAGACCTCATCTTGAATACTGTGTCCAGTTCTGGGCACCCCAATTCAAGAAGGACATGGTCAAGCTGGAGCAGGTCCAGAGGAGGGCGACCAAAATGGTGAGGGGCCTGGAAGCCATGCCTGCCCTATGAGGATAGACTTAGAGAGCTGGGTATGTTCATCAGAAGATGTGACGGTCTTGACAGGATACCTAAGAAGAGAAGATGTGCTCATGTGCACTGGAGATCAGGTAGGCACAGCTTCTGAACACCATTCTTTCTCTTGCAAGATCACGAATCCTGTCTGTCTCATCACGATGTGCATTGTCAAACAGAGTTTGGAAACTTTTTTGGAATGCAACTCCCAGAATTCTCCTAGCCAGCATGGCCAGAGACCATGTTGGTTGGGAGATCCTGGGAGTTGTAGTCCAAAAAGATATTTTTCCCCCTTGTCAAGTTCAGCTTTGGAAAATCTGAGAGCCATACCCTTCAGTATTTCACAGATGAAAGCTGGGATACATGTGGCCAAGCAACATTAGAGTGTGTAAGTGTAAGGTCCTACACTTCGGTAGAAAAAATGGAATGCAGAAATATAGGATGGGGGACACGTGGCTGGATGGCAGTACATGTGAAAGGGATCTAGGAGTCTTAATAGACCACAAGCTGAACATGAGTCAGCAGTGTGATGCGGCAGCCAAGAAAGCCAACGCAATTCTCGGCTGCATCAATAGGAGTATGGTGTCTAGATCGAGGGAGGTACTGGTACCACTCTACTCTGCTTTGGTTAGACCTCATCTTGAATACTGTGTCCAGTTCTGGGCACCCCAATTCAGGAAGGACATGGTCAAGCTGGAGCAGGTCCAGAGGAGGGCGACCAAAATGGTGAAGGGCCTGGAAGCCAAGCCCTATGAGGATAGACTTAGAGAGCTGGGTATGTTCAATCTGCAGAAGAGAAGGTTAAGAGGGGACATGATAGCTATGTTTAAATATTTGAAGGGATGCCACGTAGAGGAGGGAGAGGGCTTGTTTGCTGCCGCTCCAGAGACCAGGACAAGGAGCAATGGATTCAAGCTGCAGGAAAGGAGATTCCACCTGAACCTCAGGAAGAACTTCCTGACAGTCAGGGCTGTCCGGCAGTGGAATATGCTGCCTCGGAGTGTAGTGGAGTCTCCTTCCTTGGAGGTTTTTAAGCAGAGGCTGGATGGCCATCTGTCGGGAGTGCTTTGAGGGTATTCCTGCATGGTAGGGGGTTGGACTGGATGGCCCGTGTGGTCTCTTCCAACTCTACATTTCTATGATTCTATGATTCTATGGTCAATATGGCAAAAATTAGGAAAGAGAAAGACCACACAAACTAGAAGAGGCTATAGCAGTTTGCTTTTGCATGAGTCTACTGGGAAGGGCAAGATTTCAGCCCCTCCTCTCCTGTCGCCCTTGCTGTCTCGAGTGAAAATTACTTTTGCTCTTAAACTCACTTTGCAGCAATATAAGTTGGCTGAGAACAAAAAGGAAAGTAGGAAGTGGAGAGAGAAACTGAGGCATTTGAAAAGCAGGTGATAAAGTGAGATGACAGAGATTTAATTGCAAGTGTCCCTCCCGAGTTAGGCCTGTTAGTGGACATGGGGATCATCTCTGAGAAGCAGTGTGAATAGCTTTGATGATGAGAGAGCCACATCACCGTCCTGATCTGGATATTGGTCAAGTAAATTGAGCTGAGCAAAGTGCAGCCTGCAGGCTATATGCACCCACCCCACAGAAAGACTCCCATTTGGGAGAAAGGTGGGATATAAATTTAATAAACACTGCTTTAGCGATTTTGGTAGCTTCTAAAGGCCCCTTGTATCTAGTGGGAGGGGAGCCTCAGCCTTTCTCCTGGGACAGGCTTCTTGCCAGAGCGAAACAAAATGCTGGATCTCTGTTGTTGGCCTTTACAGAGGCCTTTACAGAGTGCCATGATTGCTGCTATCAGTACAAGCTTCTGAACACAGGCCATTTCCACACTAGCTTGTTATAGTGCTATTATTTCACTTTCAACATCCTGTGGAATCCTGGGATTTGGAGTTTAGGGAGGGGTCTTTAGAAATCTCAGCCAGAGAGCTCTTGGGCCTCAGGAAACTACAAACCCCAGAATACCATAGGATGTTGAAAGTGGAACAATAGCACTATAACAGCGTAGTGCAGAAATGGCCCCAGTGTATTCGTTTATCTGTAACTATATGGGGTTGTTTTTCCATTGCAAAAGGCCACAACAGCTTGTGGTATGTTTTAATCCCCAGCTTTGGCCTAGGAAGTAGGTATTCATGCTGCTTGTTTAACTGCATGGCAAACTGTTGCCACAGGCTTATTAATAGCAATCAGTGGAGAGAACTGCACCCTTCAGGGAGAGTTTTCAAATTCCTTCCAACAGTCTTCCCCAACCTGGTGCCTCAGGTGAGTTTTAGACCAGTGCTTAAACTGTTAGGTGGGAGACAGGTTTTTTTTCCCCACTCTTGTGCCAGGGACCAGCACCGTATCTGTACATTGTCTGCAGCAGCTTCTTTCCTGCAAGTTTTCCCAAGAACTGGCAGTAGATGGCTCAGGAACTGGCACCAGTCCACAGGCCCCCAAAATAGTGAGTAGCACTATTTTGGATTACAGCCAGCATGAATCAGTGATCAGAGATGTAGACCAAGACATCAGTCCAAGCCATGTTGGAGAAAGCTGCCTGCCCACTGTTGAACATGCATGATTATAAAACACCAAAACCATCAAATACAGAGATGTTTGGTTCACAGAGGGCCTGGCCTACTGGGAACCATCTCCCAACTAAGCCTCATCTAGCTCCTCTTCACCCCCAGTGCCAGAACACTCTGCCTAAAGACCTTTATGTACATGGCTCCTCTGCACCAAATGGAAAGCCAACATCTGTGCCAAGCATTGCTTTCCTTTATCTGATTTACAACAAATGCAAAGATGTGGTGCACAAACTATAGTCTGAAGTGAATGGGAACAGAAGTTTACTTAAACACCATCATATTATTGCAGTGGCTGCACTGCCGTAAAGGACAAAAAGTAAATAGGTATCGAAAAGTTAAACCCTGTATGCCTTATAGAGGGATGCACTATGCACCTTTCAGGGGGGTTATGGAAGATCCTGCAGATATCATGAATCATTTATTATGGATCTCCAGGTATGGGAGCTGGGAGCAACATGTACATCCTGCCCACAGCAAGGTTTTGAATTAGCACTTGGAGGCCATTGTCATGCTGGCCCATCAGGCATGCTTATACAATCCAGCTCACCAGGTGCATTGCCAAAAGTGTGCTTGCAAAGCAAGTAGCTTCAGCTGACCTGCATGAACCAGCTATAAACAGCTTCACAGCTCGTGCCCTTCGATGGCAAAACTTTGAAAGCAATCACATCAACCTTGGCACTTACTCACTGTGACCGTATTGCAAACTCTGTGGCATACTGGTTTGTTTTCATTTTCCATATACATGAAGTCTCTTGGCAAATACTACTTATGCTCTTTCAGTGTAAAAATAAGTAATTCCCTGATCAATGAAAGCATGTCAGTTTATTCACATCTAGGCACAAGAGACAAGAGTTCTTTCTTACATTTCAAAACATCTGTAAAATGTCAAGTAGGAAGAGCTTTTTCCTGCATGGAGCTGAGTTTTGTTAACAAAAATAGCAGTATTCTTTCACGATACTGACAAGGAAGTTAACTGAACTCTTCCCAGACCTGAGGGCTGTAGGGGTGGCAACATGGAGCATGGGTTTCTTCCACATACAAAAACCCAGCTCTCCAGCAGGGTGTGTACAGGGGCAGTAGTGTCCTTTTTAAACACTAGATATTGAGCAAAAGGATGAATTGAGAATATAACTGAATTGGACTGTGGGGTAGTAGGCAGACAGGCCTTGGTGTTTATACTTTGCAGTCACATAGCAGAAAGGAGACACATACCAGTAGTGTACTGGAAACAACTGTATTATATAACACACAGGACACAGAGACAGTATTTGCAGGAAAGCTGCCGTGGGAGACCAAGCTGGAGAAGCTGCTATGAGTGGATGCTTTTCTCTAAGAGAAAGAAGCCGTTCTAAAACCAGAAAGCACAACCTTATCACACAGTCTTGTAACACTCCCTGCTCTGCAGGGACTCTACCAGGACACAAACAACTTGGACACTTTCTCTTCATGAAATATATGTTCAGTACAATAAATACATTATCAAGTTTTATACATATATTTATAAAAGGTAGTGCATTAAATGTTCACTTAAGACAAGTCTTAGGAAATTTGGCCCCATCAGAGAGCTTACAGAAGGCAAGGCAAATTCATATTGCACTGGAAACCCCGGCATACACATGAAGGTTGAGTCACTGCAATGGAGGCTGGAGAAAGAGGCTGACTTCTTTGACCTGCAAACACTCTCAACCCCATGCTTGCAGCTTCTGAGGTAGAGCAAAGCTTTTGCTATTACAGTCACAGCTCTGCCTTAGGTGGGGTGGGCTTGAAATACTAGAAAGAAAGTACACTGTAGTTTCAGCCCCTTTACAAAGAACACTGCTTAGCCTGGACCTTTTTAAAAACAATTAGCTTAGAAGTCATATGAAAATAACTTCACTCAACTCTGGTGACTCCTCAGAAATAAGCCCCAATGTATTCAGTGAGGCTTACATCTAGGCAAGTGGGTATAAGGTTAAAAGTGTCTTTTAGCCAGTTTTGCAATCCAAACGTGGCTGATACAGTGGCTGTGGCTCTCTCCATTTTCCACTCAAGACAATGAACCTATTGCCAGTCAGAGATCATTAAAGCAGCAAGTATATAATAGTGTCTCCACCCTTCTCCACCCCAACTGTTTTACTGACTGGCTTTATTAATCTGAAGTTGCATTAGATCTGTGTGTTTCAGTCCATGTTCCTCCTTGGTTAAGAAGTCATCTATCAGTCCCTCTGGGCTGACATATGTCACATTCATTCTTCTAATACAGACTCCTCGGCATGGTACAGACAGGGCAGGATAGAGATCAGAGCCTCCTCAATTGAGAACAAGTGTTCATCCTCCACCTGAGGACAGCAGTAGCGCATGAAGTCCGCCAGCCGCAGCAGGTACTCAATGTTATGGCCAGCCCGGCCACTGGAGACAATGATTTGAGCAGCAATGTCCTCTTCAGAGGCTGGTCCCAGGTAGGAAGGATTCTGAGGGGTAGCAATATAAACCAGGGCCAGGATTGGCTCCTCAGGTTCTTTCTCCTGGGGGTAGAACTTCACCAGCTTGGTAACATAGCCTCCAAGCACCGCTTCCCGCACATTCAGATACTTGAGAGAAGCAGCAACTTGATCTCCACGGAGCTCATAGGCAACACCCCATGTGCACCCCTGTTATTAGAAAGTAAATTGCAAAGATGATTCACCTAGGAAAATTCAGACTTATTTGTATATGTATCTACATCCTAGAAAAAGATGTATACATAAGCCTTTAAGGAAGGTAGAAAGGGCCCTAAAAACTTTCACTGGAGTGGGTGGACATTTTATTGCCTCCAGCAGGAAGCGGCTCTATGTTTACAGCAGGGGTGGGCAAAACAGTCCTCCAGATGTTGGAGATCCAGGTCCACCTACCCTACCCACCACATCCAATTTGAATGCTGGAGTTCAGTCCAACATCTGGAACACACTCTCCATGCACACCCTCACCCTCTTTAAAGGGACATGTCCCTGTGGTAAAAAATACTACATTTTCTGATCACTTTGACTATTGCCATCTCTACCTGCATCCTGAAAAATCAAGCAGGGAAGATGGACAAACTATGTCCTCATCAACAAGGCTGCAAAGGGGCATCTTTAGAACTTCTGTGGCCATAATGCATCACATAAGTGACATTTATTCACTGTCCATGCACCTCAGACTCTGACTTGCATATTACAATGCCTGTTTTGAACTATGCTTTGCCTATATTTTCTACTTATCTTGAGGCCAGCAATAAGGAAAGTAATACCTCAGAACAGTTTCTCTGTAATTTAACTGGCATTTCGCATAAAAACACAGCTTTGTATATCTCAATCTGTTGCAGAGCTTGGAAAAGGTACCTTTTGGTACTGTAACTCACCAACCCACCAGCTGATGTGACCAGTGGCCATGCTGAGTGGGGGATTCTGGGAGTTGTAACTCAAAAAAGCAACTCTACAAATTCTGACCTGCTTTCTATGTAGCTCAGGTTGCTGCCATCCTTTCTAATTTCAATGGACTTTATGGTGAGCTGGGGAAATTAAAGACCAAGCTTAGAGTTAGCAATATTTTTTAAATGCCAGTCATTCTTTCCAATCCAGTTTCACCTCTATCCAGTCCTGTGTGATTAATACAGTAAGCTTTTGCAGAAGCTCCTGGAAAACCACTGTCCTGACTCAGTACCTACCAAATTTCTGCTGAGCAACAACATGCCAGTTGTAGCATGCCTCCAATTTTATCAAAACCCCAAGTTCATTTTGTCACAGGCACCCATGATGTCAGAGTGGATGACCTTGTTTATAGCATTACTAGCATTCTACCCTGTCCTGATTATTCAGACCTTTTCAGCGTTTCCAGAGACCAGGTGAACATCAAAAGGTAAACTGAACCTGCTCTTAGAAAAACCACTAACTTACAGTGACCTCATCAGCCTCCTGTTCCTCCTTTGTGGAGCTCAGGTGGAGACTGGGAGGGCAGAATTCAAGGAATTGCTCTGGTTTATCATCACCATCACCCCTTTTCAAAAAGAACCCATAATAAGCACTGCCATAAGGAGGTGCATCAGGCTAACAGGATAACGATGCAGGGAACAAATACTTACATTGTAATCTTCTTGGAGGGTGACCACTCGTCCGGGCTGTGCAAGCACAAGGAGAAGAAAGGGACCAGCGTTAATTTGAGGTTTGGAGAATCAACTCGGTATGCACAAACCAAATCCCAAGCGCGGGGGAACCGACCATGAAACCAGGGAGACCCACCCTGCCAGCCGGTCTCCTTAGCACAGCCGATGCTAAGCTAGATGTCTGGGAACAGGCAGCGGGTGAGTCGACCTGCGGGGGGGGCTTTGAAACTTGGAGAGCCCCCCAGTCCCCAGCTCCCTCTCTCTTTCTGTGCCCCCCCACCTTATTCTCCCACCGCACTTTCCCCAGCGGGCTCGGTCGCTTTCAAAGCGGGATCCATCGGCCTCCCCGGGGGCCAAAAGGAAGGGGAAGCGCCCCAGCGCCATCCAGCTTCCCCTCCCTCCGCCCCGATCCTCCTTCCCCCCACCAGGGCCACCAGGCACCCGCTCCCCTACCATCTTCTCGCTGCCCCGGTGGAAGGTGTCTCCTTGCCAGAAGCGGCGGCTGTAGCCTCGGATATAGCCCACTTTGCTGGAGGTGAATTCAAAACCCGGTCGCCAGACGAGCGAGCCGTACCCGAAGACCCAGAGCGGCGATGTCGGCGGCCGGTCTTCTGCGGCCAGGTCCCCTTCGCCCTCCGTCTGCCGCCCGGGGAGACGCTCCCCGCCGCTGGGAGGGTGCTGCTGGAGGAGGGTGTCCCGCTTCATGGCTCCGCGCCGCAGCAGGAGCCGGAGAAGCAGCCACGGAAGCTGTGGGGGCACCCTGGGAGCCGCGGTCCCGGGACTGGCCCGGGCGGAAGGCGAGACTTGGCCGGGGCTTGCCGTGGTGATGGCGGGGTCAGCGAAACGGCGCGACGAGCAGACGACCCGAATGAACTATCCCGGGGCAGGCGCTCCGGCTGTTTAAATAGCAACCTGCCGGCAAACCCCACCTCTCTGTCATTGGGCTCTTCATCTCGCGCCGCCCGTCCTCCAATCAGCGTCTCCAGCCTCGAGGCTGCCGGGTTTTGTCCCGCCTCTCTGGATATACCCTGAATCTGGATTGGTTGAAAGCGGTCTCTCGGTCGTAAACGGAACGCGCCCGCCGATTGGTTCACCTGCTGCTTGATGTAAGGAGCCGGGATGATGCAACGTGCCTCCAACCTTTCGAGTAAAAGAGGCTGCTGATTGCATCAGGCTCTGCGCTCCTCGGGTGCGGACTGATGGGAGTAGTGGAATCGGGGCCATTGGAGACGTGCTTCGCGCAGGATAGCCGTAGGGAGAGGCCGCGCGTCGCTTCTGCTGCAAATTGACACTTCGAAGTTATGGTTTGCTCTACATGATGCAAATACATTTATTCAGCACTGTATTGCTACTCTTTATGCCCTAAGAGGCTTCCAGAGTGACTTACATCATCATCCTCATCATTTTTATTTATTCCCCACTTTTTTTCCAGGTTAGGACTCCAGGTTAGGAGCAGGTCCAGAGGAGGGCGACCAAAATGGTGAGGGGCCTGGAAGCCATGCCCTATGAGGATAGACTTAGAGAGCTGGGTATGTTCAGTCTGCAGAAGAGAAGGTTAAGAGGGGACATGATAGCCATGTTTAAATATTTGAAGGGATGCCACGTAGAGGAGGGAGAGGGCTTGTTTTCTGCTGCTCCAGAGACCAGGACAAGGAGCAATGGATTCAAGCTGCAGGAAAGGAGATTCCACCTGAACCTCAGGAAGAACTTTCTGACAGTCAGGGCTGTCCGGCAGTGGAATATGCTGCCTCGGAGTGTGGTGGAGTCTCCTTCCTTGGAAGTTTTTAAGCAGAGGCTGGATGGCCATCTGTCGGGAGTGCTTTGAGGGTATTCCTGGATGGTAGGGGGTTGGACTGGATGGCCCCTGTGGTCTCTTCCAACTCTACATTTCTATGATTCTATGACTCAAAGTGGCTTACAGCAATTAAAAAGACATGGTTAAAAACAATGGAACACAAAGGTTGAAACATGATAAAACAATCAAGAAAAATTAAAATAGCGTCAAAATGCATAAATAAAACTGAAACATCCATAAACGCAGCAACTTCAGCACAATTAACAATATCCAGCACCTTTTATCAGATGGACCATAATCACACATTGAATGCGTGGGACTTGGGGGCATGGCCAGGGTGTGCAGGGGCGTGGCTACAGGCCGGGACACCCCTGAAACATTGCCGCCCGGGGTGAATCGCCCCCTCCCTGTCCCTACGCAACTCCTTGTCCCCTATTTTACATTCCTCCTTGACTGAACATGGGGCCCTTTCACACAACATAATTATGGCACTGTAATTCCTCTTTAACAAGCATGGCTACTTCCCGTAGAATCCTGGGGTTTGTGGTCTGGTGAGGCACTGTAGGAGTCCTCTGGCTGAGAATTCAAAATGTTCTTCCCAAAAGTGCAAATCCCAGGATTCCATAAGATATTGCCATAGCAATTACAAGTGGGATCGTAGGCCATTTCCGCATGCCACTGTTACAGTGACATTATTATACTTTCAACATCCTGTGAGGGGTTGTAGCTTACTGAGGCCAAAGAACTCTCTGGCTGAGAATACTAAATGCCCCCCCCTAAACTGCAAATCCCAGGATTCCATAGGATGTTGAAATTGGACTAATAGCGCTATAACAGTCTCGTGTGGAAATGACCCTAAGAGTCAGCCAGCTTTAGGAATAAACGAGTTGTTTTTAAGGGTTTGAGTTCAGGAAGAGTGTGTGGGAGTGTATGTGGTGGTTTTAAATGTAATAAAATAATTATTCTGCCTTGTTATGTCTAACTTCTGTAAATAAATAATTGTTTTTGTTTTTGCACACTTTTGATCCCTGAGAGCACTATCTGCATGAGACCTTGAATTCAGACAGGGGCCATTTCCTCACAGGATTGTTATAGCGCTATGATTCCACTTTCAACATCCTATGGAATCCTGGGGTTTGCAGTTTCGGGAGGGGCCAGCCGGCCCCTCCCTAAACTGCAAACCCCAGGATTCCATAGGATGTTGAAAGTGGAACCATAGCGCTATAACAGTCTCATGCAGAAATGGCCAGGGTGTCTGTGGTGGCAACATTGGATATAGAAGGGTGGTGTCCATTGAGAAGAGAAATTGCATAAATCCTCATATAAACCTTGAGGACATTTAGATAGTTCCCACAGTTGGTGCCACATGAGGGGCACAGGAGGTAGCCCTTACCCTGGAGCAGAGTTGGGGATCAGGGAAAGCCCTTACTTTTGATGATTGCAGAAAGCCCCATGGTCTTTAAATTTGGTGGGTTAAAAGTGTAGAAATTCCACATTTGGCCACAATGGTAGGATTTCTTGAGAGGAACCCCTACATTTGGTGGCATAAGAGTTTGGAAAACCCCACAGTCCTGATGTAGAAGAATTACTCTGTGGAGAAAAACATGTGTTTTTATTGTGTCCCCAAAAGTTGTCTTATATGCAGAAAACATATTTTTCAGCACAGAAAACCCAATTTTTTTTGGGAGGGGAATAGTTTTTATGCGCTAAAAGCCAAGGTGCTTTTCTTCATGAAATAATTCTTTTGCAACACTTCTGGAGTCAAATGCCAGGAGGAAAAAAAATGGCAAAATTTCCACTGGTTTTTTATTCTTCCTAACATGGGTTCCCAACTGCTGGGAAGCTCATTTTTCAACCTGGGAACAAATAATTACAATTTGTTTTTCCTTCCCCAATGACAAAGAAAGGAGAGCCATGTGAATCAGCCCTATTATTAGAGAGAATGAGGCAGTCATCTCAAACAGCAGATACTGGGAAATAAGGGAACAAGCTGCTGGAAGAAGGCACTTGTCCTGAGCCTCCCAAGGTAACCTGCTGCCTTCTGGCATGTCATGAATGATGTTGTCCCCATTGACCACATCAAAGAAAGATTTGCTTGTCAATTCATTTGGAGTTTGTACATGGAACGGGAGGAAGCACCATTGTTTTGTGTTCTTTATCTCTGGCTCCTTGTCACTCATCACTTGCTCCTTGATCCATTCATCCTCTTTCTGTAGGTAGCAGAGGAGAAGCCTTGTGCTTGCTGAGCAGCATAAAGGAAAGGGGAGCCATGTTTCAGCTGCTGCTGTCCCGCAGGCTGTGTTGCTGTAAACCTGCTAAAGGAAAACACAAGATGCAGTTGTGGCAGCTGCATTTGCTGTGGTGATATTTTTGCCAAGAGGTGTTTCTAAGTGGCAGCCTCAGGTGTGGTACGGGAATGCCTTACTTTTTTGGACTATAACTCTCATGTCCCCCAGCCGGCACAGCACAGCGGTTAAGAGACTGTAAAAGTCCTAGGCCAAAGCATCTAGGGCAGGGGTGTAGCTATGGAGAGGGGGATAAAATGAGAGCATTGCCCTCAAATAAGAATTCTGCCGTATCAATGATTTTTTTTCCCTTAGTCCCTGAATTTCAAGTATTGCAAAGACTTAAAATTTCAGTTGAATATTGAGAAATACAGTTTGGGCATCCGAACAAATGAGGCAGGCAAAGTTACTCAGGGAACGTGAACATAGCAAATAATAACAATAACCTAGGCCATTTCCGCGCTAGACTGTTATAGCGCTATCATTCCACTTTCAACATCCTATGGAATCCTGGGGTTTGCAGTTCAGAGAGGGGCTGGCCTCAACTGCAAACCCCAGGGTTCCATAGGATGTTGAAAGTGGAATGATAGTGCTATAACAGTCTAGTGCGGAAATGGCCCTAGATTATTTGCTATGTGAACATAGCAAATAATCTAGGTATGAAAGATTTATTTCTAATGCCTCATTCTCAGTGCGAGAAATGGGGAACTGAAGGAAAAAATTCATTTAGGAAGGACATAGTTCTTATGGGGGGGATCAATCCCCTCGTCCCCTCCCATAGATACACCTCTGTCTGGAAAGTCCAAGTTTCCCCATTGCTAGAATACATGCACTAATTGTTGGTCTACACCTTGATGTTGAGGCATCTGTGTGATCTGCTTTATTGTGGGCAGACCTCTTCTTGAAGGGCCCTTAAAGAAATGTTCTCTCTTTGAAAGCATCTTCTGCCTAAAAGATTGCTCAGGTCAAATCCTGTTAACAATAAAGAAGCAGAAGAAAGGAGGGCATTGAGCTTTGAAGTTGCCCATCAGTAGAGAGAGCCTAGACAGTAGACTGAACAGCTAAAGAGGTGACCTGGTCACATTCTTACCCATGATGGTAAGTTCAGTGCTCGGAAAACATGCTTTTCAGATTCCTCAAATTTGTTTAAAAGAAGTTACAGCGTTAAAATATTCTCATTAGATAAGAAGACACACATTTTAAAAAAAAAATCAGTGTAAAAAAAAGCAATAGTTGGTATATGTCAAAATTCTTCTTATTCATATTTGGTAATATTGTATTCTATTCCCATAAATTTGTAGAATAACCAAAACACAAAGCTGAAAAAAACTAGTTTTATTTTACTTTTATTTTTTTTGCATTCTTGTTGTGCTGTGTGCCTTCAAGTTGTTTCCAACCTGTGGCAACCATAAGGCAAACCTATCACAAGGTTTTCCGGGGCTGAAAGTATATGACTCAGTGGATTTTCATGGCTGAGCAGAGAACTGAACTCTGGTCTCCAGAATTGTAATCCGACGCTCAAACCACTATACTGTTCTAACTCCCAAAATTCTCTAGCTGTGCGTGGCTGATTTCCAAGCTCTGAAAAAATAAGTAATGAAAGAAAGTATACGGAATAAATTAAAAGGTAGAGTTTTGCAACCAGGAACAGTATGGGTGGTATTTTTTTTCAAATGCTTTGTGGAAGGGGAAAACAGTACACAGTTAACAGATTATTACCACAACTCCGGGTAAGTATTTAGAGTGTTAGTTACAGGTGAGAGGTGCATATTTACAGATGTGGGCTAGATTCTTTCAGGTCATGGTGGATCACAGCCAAGCGAAGAAGAAGAAGAAGAAGAAGAAGAAGAAGAAGAAGAAGAAGAAGAAGAAGAAGAAGAAGAAGAAGAAGAAAGCCTGTTTCAAAACCAGGCTGATGCAAACAGACTATTTAAAATAAAACCCCACCCTATACAGTGGTCTTGATTTCAGATATCTTGTGTGTGTACGATGAGATTGCTTCTGTGTGGGAGGATGCAAGATAGTGATGAGCCAAGCAATGCACTGTAAAAATAAATCAGGGACACTAGGGGACCGTACTGTACTGAGAAAACTGACAACAAGATAACAGCTGCCAGTTCTGTAACGCACAACAAGCAATGCTAACTCAGCTCCATTTGATCTGTCATACGTCACCATTCCATCTGACATTCATTCATCCAAGGGAACTATCCAGATAAATACAGAGTTGGAAGCCACTTCCCTTTTTAAAGTTCAAGTTTGCTCAATGTACAGTTCATTGAGTAACTCGGTGACACATAAAACTCTGTGGTGCCAGACTGTTCCACATGAAGATTGGATCGTTGTATAAAGACAACAAATATTACAGCAATGTTCTTCACATTAGGATACCTGCCTTTTTACACAGAATAAACATAAGGTGCTATTTTAAAGAATCCTTCTTAGCCCCTTCTGACTATTCATAGATCTCCCAATCAGTTTATGCTGTAGAGTGACTGGGCAGACTTTTGCATGGGAATATACAGCAAAACCACAGAAGCTTATTGTATATTTCATGGCCCGTAAGGAAAGGTTTTCAAAGTGCCATAAATATTCAGAGTCAGTGTAGTGTAGCTGTTTGAGCATTAGATTATGATCCTAGAGACCAGGGCCATTTCCGCACGAGACTGTTATAGTGTTATGATTCCACTTTTAACATCCTATGGAATCCTGGGGTTTGCCGTTTAGGGAAGGGCCGGCTGGCCCCTCCCTAAACAGCAAACGCCAGGATTCCATAGGATGTTGAAAGTGGAATCATAGTGCTATAACAGTCTCGTGCGGAAATGGCTCCGGGTTCAATTCCCTGCTTGGGCATGGAAACCCACTGGGTGACTTTGAGTGTCACATACTCTCAGCCCCAGAAAACCTTGTGCTAGGTTCACCTTAGGGTCGTCATAAGTCAGAAATAACTTGAAGGAACACAACAACAGTAACAACCAACAATGCAAAGTATGCTGTTTGTGTGGCATTTTCTGTTGCAGCTTAGTTATTTAGTATTTGTTTGTCTGAATGAGCCAAAGTATTAGGACTTGTTATTTTCTTGTTAGCATGCCAGTCACCTGACACAGCAATTACTACTAGGTGAATTAGACTGTGTCAAAATCATATCATCCAAACCTCTAGATGCCTGAGCATTGGGTTTGTTAGTGCTTTTGGTGAGAAATGTCCTGTCCCTCTTAGGATGTTGCCAGACAAGGAGCAGTCTCTTCTAGTGAGCATTAACAGCTTTGGAACGACCAGTTTGAAACCCAAGGTTGTGTTTCAGATAAAAAATGGTTGAAGTCAACATGGCTTTATATGGAAAGCTTGAGGAAGAAAAAGTGCACCATCGATTCTCTTGGGTATACAGAAATTCACTGAATCAAAGAACAGAAGAACGATTGACAATAGGGGTGGGCAACTGCATAGGGGTGGTGGAAGCCAATCCCCTCTAGGGGCTGTACCAGTAGGCCAGTGGTCCAGCAGCAGTGACATCACATTGGTTAGCAAGGTTCATGACTAGGCTGGTTTGTAGCTGCACAGGAAGTTCTGGGGCACTGATGGGGTGAAAACTACTGGATTTATAGGCAGTTCTGATGCATTTGAACTGTGTTTGAGGCACAATTTTGGTCAGTGTTAGGCCATTTTGTGGCTGTTGTAAGATGTTTGAGGAGCTGGAGGAAAAGGATACAAGCTGCTATGTTTGCAGGCCATGAGGATGCATTTGGGGTCGTTTTCAGGTGAAAAATTTACCCCACTGAAAAAATTGGGGCCAGGAGGCATTTGGAATGCCAGCAGGCTCTGGGGTCACAAAATGCAGGATGGGGCCACGTAAGATCTACAGGCCACACTTTCCCCACCTCTGATTTACAGACGCTATCATATATATGCTCAGTCTGGCAAAGGTTTAGCATTGTAATCCTTAATTCTCATCCTGCTCATAAAACTTCAGCTACTTTTCCTTCAAGAATTAATTATGGGTTAGTCTTGCATTACCTTGAGAACATTGCCAATTGCATAATGAGATTGGTAATTTCTAGATTATTGTGGTGTGGTCATTTCTTTTTTTTTTTAACAAATGGCCCCAGTGACACTAATGGCTTTGGGGTTGCATCAGTTTGTAAAATCTTGGTGCATCTGGTTAGAGATTCTACGGAATGAACCATGAGAATATGACATACATTAGATTAGAGCAGTGTTTCCTAAATTGGGATCTGCAAAAGGGCAGCAGCATTGGGGACAAGGCAGCAGAGGTGTGTGCAGAAACTGCTCCTTCCTTTGCAAACAAGGGAGCAGTTTAGCACCCGTGCACGCGCACACACATACGCACACACGCACACCACTGCTGCATCCCTGATGAAAGGAATATGGCGACAGGTATATGCGCACACCCCAATTATGGCTCTGGAGATCAGGGTCCGAATCCCAACTCAGGCAGGGAAACCCACGGAGTGACCGTGGACCAGTCACATTCTCTCAGCCTCAGAGAAAGGCAAAGGAAACAACTCTTGCCAAGAATACCTGTATGATAAGTTCGCCTTCGGGTCACCATAAGTTTTCAAAAAGGACAGCCATGAGGGCTAGAAAGAACCTCCCCCTGTTAGTGATACTTTGTTGTTGTGTGCCGTCAAGTCACTTTATGGCAACCCTAAGGTGAAACTATCACAAGGTTTCTTTCTTTCTTTTTTTGGGGGGGGGGGCAAGATTTGTTCAGAGGGGTTTAGCTTTGCCTTCCTCTAAGGCTGAGAGAATAAAACTTGCGCATTGGAGGTCCCCAGCAACAAATTATATGTTTGGGGGTCCCTGGTAAAGAAAAGATTAAGAACCACAGGAGAACCAAGGGAGAGGTAGACCTGAGTTAGAGATATTTACATAAACCTGAATGACTTCATTTGGCCTCCCCTCCAAAATGGAGACAGCAGGCCTGGTGTAGTGGTTTGAGTGTTGAGCTAGCATTCTGGGAGGCCAAGGTTCAAATTTTGAGGAGAGGGTGTTATAAAAGAATTCTTTGTACCCAATTTACGTGTCACCTCTGCAATCCCTCATTAGTGCCTGCATGGCACCATAGCATGTGAAAGTAAGGCCCTTTCCACATGTGTGTGTGTGGGGGAATGGGCGAAAACGCCCAAAAACGGAGCTTACCGGCAGCTGGGTAAGTCCGTCGCTACGCGGAGCAGCGCGAGCTCGCTGCTCCGCAGTCCTCCGGCGTCCCAAATGGCGGCTTCCGGTTGGCGGAGGCTCTCCACCAACCAGAGAAGCTCGCCAGCTGGAAGCCCGCCCCCGGCAGATCTGCAGGCACGCACTTGCGCGCGCCTGCAAATCCGCATCAGAGCCGGGCGACGGAGCGGCGCGGGGCTGCGCGCTCCGTGCTTTTTAAAAACCTCGAAAAAGAGGTTTTTAAAAAACACGCAGCGCAGCTAGTTCTGGCCGCTCCTGAGTGGATTCTGGTGTGGAACCACAAAAAGTAGTCCACGCCAGTCCACTCTAGGGTGTAGAAGACCTCCGTGAGAGGTCGCTCTGCACCATTTCAGAAGCCCGGTATGGAAATGGCCTAAGTTTCAACTGCCAGCCTCATCAGCTTTTCCACACAGAATGAGGGAGGTATCATTGTGTCCTTTGCCTCAGGCAGCAAAACATCTTGAGCCAATCCTGGTGCTTAGTGACACATGCTGGTTAGTAATTTCTGGCACATTATAATTAATTCTCAAATTCAGTATACACCAAGCTCATTTCCAGTTCAAAAGCCTCCTTTGAGTAGCCACCTGAAGGCAGTTCTTGCCACAGACAACTAGCTGAGTGGCTACCTAACATTACATAGCACTGTCCTTATATGGAATAGTTGAAGACAGTTTTTAAGCATGTCACATATATTTTCATGTGGTGATTAAGACATCCCAAGTGTACTGGCCTTCCCTGGAATTAACACATAGGATTGCTGAATTTCAGCCACTGATTCACTGAAGTCAGATATCGTTATTTGGTTAGGATACTACCAATTCTGGAAGAAAGAAATCTATTGATATATATAAGGAGAAGTCAACAATGTCTAACCCTCCATTTTCACTCCTATTAATGCTATAACCTGGTTGTCATCGATCCAGCTCCTTATTACATGCTGTCCTTGACCACAGTAATTGGTGGGGTCGGTGGTCTCCTGCTATAGGAATTGTGGGGTGGGGAATAACCTTTCTCCTACATACAAAATTATGAGAAAATTTTTCTTCAGCTCTGATAGTGAAAAAGAATCAATCTATCAAAAAGAGACTCCAGAAAGGGAAGATGGAAGAGTAGTTTACCACCACTACCACCACCATCATCTATTTATCAATGGAATCAGATCAGATGCTGTTTAACTTCATGGTGATCAGAAAGGCTTACATTGCTTAACAATAGAAACTGGTCACAATGTATCTTTGAAAAACCCACAGAAAAATAGAATCAATAGCAAAATTGATGTCAAAAAGGATTCAGATATTAGTAAACCTAAAATGCCCATAGATACACACATATTGTACCAGGAGAAAAGCGAGATATAAATTTTTAAAAAATGGAAAAAATGAATACATAAAGGAACTTAGTATGTACAGCCAAAGAAAAAGCTGTTCACCTAGGGATGGAAGTCATGTGGTCCTCCAGATATTGATTCACCACAATTCCTATTAGCCCTAGCCAGTGTAGAAAATTGCAACAAATACAACAAGTTGCAGTCCAACAACATCAGGAGGACTACTTGATTTCCACCCTTGACCTAGGCCAAAACATTTTGCTGCCTGAGGAAAAGGACAGGATTCTTAAATGCCATTATTTCCAACTGCATGCAAAAAAAAATCTGTCCAAATTGGTAGCTGAATATTATTTCAGAACAGCATCCTCCACTACCTGTGAGAAAAATAAGCTAGTTTATGACACACAACAATAAAAGGTCCTATCCCCAGTCGCTTTCCATCTCTCTTTGAAAGTGAGGGCAGGTGGATGTGGAAAAGGACGTGTATGGATGATCTCCATACCCAGACAAGTTCACACATGAGAAAGAATTCTTTGGTACTTTGTTCAGCTTGGACTATTTGGAGGTCATTGTGGTCACAGTAGAGCTTGTTTTCTTTCTTTCCAGATGGTTAAATTCAGCAAATGGAGCACGAAGAACAGACAGGCCATTCCATTCATGGTACTAAATTCCTCCACCATGCTTCAAAGATTGGCAATTTGGGAAAGCTCTGTCTGCCACCTGATGAGGTTGGGCAGCAGCGCATGGATACCTGAAGGGCCACAAAGCCATTTTGAAGTTTCAGGACTCTGATTAGTCCTCCCACTGTTTTTCTGGTAGCTTTCTTCAACAAATTTCTTAAATGGTGTCCTATCAGTGAAAGAGGAACTCATTTCACAGCATCCAAGCAGAGGGTTACTTCTCGCATTACTTATCTGTTTGTTGCATTTTATCCCCCCTTGCATCCATTGAGTTCAAGATGACACATGATGTTCCTCATTATCATTTATCTTCAGAACAACATTGTGAGATAAGTCAGACTAAAGACAGTGAGGGGGAATGCCACAAGGTCACCCTGTGAGTTTTATGACTGGGGGTGACTTACTTGTTATTGTTGTGTGCCTTCAAGTCATTTCCAACTTATGGCAACCCTATCATGGATTTTTTGGTGGGCTGAGAGTGTGTGACATGCCCAACATCACCCAGTGGGTTTCCATGACCGAGCAGGGAACCAAACTCTAGTCTCCAGGATTATAGTCCAATGCTCAAACCACTACAGCACACTGGCTGTTATGATTTATTCATTATTTATTGAAATATTTGTACTCTGTCCTCTTTCTAAAGATCTCAGGCTGTCTTACATCTGGATCTCCAAAGTTCCATTATATCCCATCAATTCTCTTGGCTCCTTTTGTGTTTGAACTTCATCCCTAACTCACCCTTTCCATTCCACTTTTGGTGCTCGAGAGACCAATGGAAAAGGTCTACTGTGAAATTCTGTGTCCAGTTCTGGACATTTCCATTCAAGAAGGATACTCACAAGCTGGAATGTCTCCAGAGAAGGGCAACCAAAATGGTAAAAGGCCTGGAAACCAAGCTCTATGAGGAATAGTTTAGGGAGCTGCACAAGTTCAGCATGGACAAAAGAGGAGTGTGAGGTGATATAGTAACCATCTTTAAATATTTGAAGGGCTGTGATGTAGAAGATGGAGCAAGCTTGTTTTCTGCTGCTCCAGAGAGTAGGACACAATCAATGGATTTAAATTGCAAGACAAGTTTCTACTTAAATATTGAAAAGAAGGTCCTCACAATAAGAGCTATCTGATGGAGTCTCTTGTGCAGGTCTTTAAAGAGGGGCTTGGTGGCCATCTCTCAGGACTGCTTTAACTGTGTTCTTGCGTGGCAGGGGATTGGACTAGATGCCTCTTAGGGTTCTTTCTAGCCCTATGATTCTGTGGTGCAATGAAGTTAGCATAGGTAGATCAGGAAGGAGGCCATAACAGGTAATGTTTAACTGGGACAAGGCCCATTCATCTCAGCGAGACATCTGATTAAAATCTGTTAGCAGCAACAAGACTGAAGCACACTGTCTTTGTGTTCACTGCTAACAGTCCCTTACTCCCGTTGCTTCATGTACTGTAAGAAGCAAAGATAAACATTTTGAGATTAGCACTCTGCTTGAGCAAGTAAAGTACTAGCATTAGTAAGCAACCTCACCCTCTTTAAGTGGTTGATGACCTTCCACCATGCCTGCCAAAAGTGTGTTAGGGATAATGCTTGTGGAATCTTTCACCTATATCAGCATCACTGTGTCTGTTTTTCCTTCTGGCAATTAAACACTATCCACCATTATATTAAAACTTGAAAATAGGTTAATATTAAAATGTGTATGTCCTTGCTTTTATAGATAAAATGCCATCTTGAGGCAGCTTTACAATAACATAGATAAGAATATTAATAAAGCCAAAGAAATATAACCAAGAACTAAACCAAAAACAATAAAAGCAACTTCTTTTGAATCAGGCCCTGTAGCTGCACCTTTAACAGGGCCTGCCCTACTATTAGGCATTGAAAGGCAACTAGCTCAGATGGTAGACGTTGGGGACTAGCAGCAACAACCCCTATCACAAGGCAGAACTGTGTATGTCATATGACCTTTTTTCAAGCCCCTATAAATTAGTGTACAACCTGGGTTATGAGGGGGCATGGCACCCCTATGAATTGCCACCCAGTCATGGAGTCCATCTTGTCCTTTGCTACAGTCAGCAAAAATCTAGGGCCAGGTTGTCCTTTGACAGATGTTTCATCTGCAGCACTGAGGAGAAGTTAGCAGCATCATAGACAAATGTACAGCCAGCTCATGAAACTGGAAAAACACCTTCACAGGTCATGTGCTGCCTAGGCTTGTCTGAAGAGAGAGCCTTCTCAGTGGCTGCTTCAAGGCTGTGGAATTCACTTAAATGAGAGACAAGGTTGGCCCCCTTTCTGGTCTCTTTTTGCTGGGGAAGCAAATGCCTTTTTATTTAAAAAGGTCTTCACTTTCTTTTTTTTTTATTCGTTTTATTCAAGTTTCCAATATAAAACAGTCATTTATAAATGTAGTTTACATGAATTATTAATGATCTTCCACACTGATCTAGATTTCATTTTCAATATCTGTTAACATGCTTATATTATTGTACCACAATTTACTGCTAATATTACATGTTGGTTCTTGCATTTCCCTCCCCACTTCCCGCTTCATGATGTATTTCCAGTAGCCACCACATTAATTATCAAAATCATGAATTACCCATTTCCATCTGTCAATACCCAGCAATTACCCATCACATTTTGCCATTCTCTTTGAATCTCTTCGTCTGATTTCCCTTTTAATCTCTGAGAGACCATATCTGCATTTCTATTTTCAATGTGTCCCCCACCATTGTTCTGTTGTGGGTATTTGCTGCGTTTTCCACAACTCTGCATATTCAATACGAGCTGTTGTTATCATATACAGTATTATTCTCCAATACTTCTTTATGTCAGTATCTTCTAATACATCTGTCATATTTAATAAATACAATTCCGGTATCTTTGCAAACTGAACTTGCATTAATACACATATTTTGTTATGTATCTCATTCCAATATTTCTTTGCCTTAGAACATGTCCACCACATATGGTATATCGTACGGACCTCTTTTTGACATTTCCAACAAAGTCCATTACCTGTATTATAAATCTTTTTTAATTTATCTGGTGTCATATACCATCTATGAAACAGCTTATAATCGTTCTCTTTCAGATTCTGGGCTACTGTAAACTTTTGAGTCTTTTTCCAACTTTGTTCCCAAGAATCTAATTGAATTGAGTGTCCGATATTCTGAGCCCAGGAGATCATTGTTGCCTTAAGTGTTTCTTCTTGCCTTTCCTGGTGTAATATTTCTTGGTATATGCAAGCTAGTAGATGAGGCGGATTTTCAAATAGCCATTTAATTACTCCAGTTTTCTCTTTTACTTCGATTCCATATGTTTTTAAATCCATCTGAAATCTTTCAGTTAACTGTCTGTAAGGGAACCAACTTAATGTTATTCCTTCTTGTTGCAATTTTTCTCTTGTTTTAATCTTCAGATTATTAGGGATTGATATCTCCAATATATCATCATATCGTAGCCATTTATCTGTCTCAGTCCATCTTCCAAAAAATGCTTCTTGCGGGGAGGCCCATGTGGGAAGCTGCCGTATGTTTTTAGATTTATAATCATACCAAATTTTCAAAAGTGATTTTCTGATATAGTGATGTGCAAAATCTTTATCTATTTTTGCTTTATCATAAAACATGTAGGCATGCCACCCCATCCTCAGGTCTGCACCCTCCAATGCCAGCATTCTCATATCTTGTAAATCAGGCCTTCACTTTCTGATTGGGAGTCGCAGAAAGAATTTTTAATAGGGTCAGCTGTGTTCAGTAGCATAGGGGTGGGGGCAATGAGGGTGGTTCGCCTCAGAGGGCAGTTTTTGGGGGGCATCCCTGTTCATAGCCACGCCCCCCGTGCGCTGTGACCACACCCCATGCACCGTGGCCATGCCCTGTGCACCGTGGTCACGCCCCCATGCACTGTGGTCAAGCCCCCCACAGCGTGGCCCCGCCCCTCCCGTCCCCCCTTCACGCACACCAAGCTCCGCCACTGGCTGTGTTTTTATCTTTACTATCCTTCAAATGTATTTTGAACATTTTAGCTTTTACATTATATAAGGTTTTAGTGTTTGTTTGTTTTTTCTCTTTTCACTTATATTTCAAGCAGCCTTCAGCCCCATATTGGAAAAAAGACAAGATGAGAAAGAAAGAAAGAAAGAAAGAAAGAAAGAAAGAAAGAAAGAAAGAAAGAATTCTCAAGCCATTACTTTTCCAAGTTCTGCTCCTTGCCCCATCTCTGACTTCTGCAACGAGCAGAACATTATGTAGCATTAATATACCGCATGCTGACACCTGCGTATATCATGCCTTGGCTATGTGGTAAAGAGTGTTCCCTCAGAGAGCTATGCCACAAGAAGATTTACTTGCTAAAGTCTTTTAAAGGACAAGAACAGGATAAACAGGGCTGTTGTCTTTTTTTTTCCTCGACAGTTATCCTCCACCGTAATTTCAGACTCATAACTTGAAAACAGATAGTTTGAACTGACTGTACAATGTCTCATGGAATATGAGAGTCACAACACAAACAAACAACATTCATGGCATTATATAACAGTCATCCTAGACTGTGTCGTTTGAGCACAGAGTTGTTTATGCTGCTCTCTGTACACGAGTGACACAGGAGTGCCAGGACTGTATCATGGTGTGAGACTCCTAACATTTCTAGGACTACCCCAAATAACCTCAGGCCTGCAGTCACACACGAAAATCAGTTCAGCCAGCCTTCTTCTTAGGATTTGTTTTGCTAGCCATATACACATTTTTTCCCCCAGGACTCCACTTCTTAACTCCCTCATAATGGGTGTGTCTCCTCTTCGCAGCTATTCCAGGCAGATTTGGAACCACTTCCATCTATCCTTTGCTGAAAACTCACTGTTAAATAAACAAAAGAAAAATCACCCTTTTGGAATACCGCTCCCTGAATTCTGCCTCCTAGCGTGGGCCGTGGGTGTGCAGTTGGGGGATTCTGGGACTTACTGTCTCAAAAATTAACTATTCCAAGGCTTTGAATAAATAACCTTCCTCACTTCCCAGTTCTTGTGGCAAAAGCTGTTCCTTCAGTTATAAATTTCTGCTCTACCAGTTTATTGTTGTCTTGTGCCTGTCAGGAATTTCTCCCTGCCAGGCTGCAGCCAGCAAGGGAGGAGAGAGGCCAGGAACACTTGGAGAGTCCAAATATACCAAACACCAGGAAAACACAAGCCGAGCCAGGTCAAGGTCCAGTCCAAAGGTTCGGGAGGCAGAGATCCGTCCGGAGGGTTTCAGGGAGCAGGAGGCACAAAGGTTGTGAGGGCTTGCTAATAATTTGCTGCAAGAAAGGAGCAGCCACGCCAGCAGACTTAAATAGCCCCTGTGAGCGGGTGCTGCTTGTTATTGTTTCCTCTGCCTAGTCCAAGCAGCCTCTCTCTCCGCAACCCGTTTCACCCTTCTGCGTGATTGAGGGCTGATGGGCACAGCTGGCTGCAACTCCTCTGCATCACTGCTGGTTCCCTCTTCGTCATGAGCTGGCTGGGGCAACTCTGTCTCTGTTTGACCTTCCAGTGCAGGAGATGTTTGCAGGTTGATTTGCTCAGTCACTGGCTCGGCCCCCTGCACAATCAGTCTCTCCTCAATCACAGTATCATAATCTATCACAGTGCCTTCAAGTTGTTTTTGAGCAGAATTTCTTGGAGAGCTTTGTTCAGAGGAGGGTTTGCCTTTGCCTTCCTCTGAGGCTAAGAGAATGTGTCTTGCCCAAGGTCACCCAGTGGGTTTCCATGAGCAAGCAGGGATTCAAACCCTGGTCTCTGGAGTTATAGATCAATGCTCAAATCACTACACCATGCTGGCCCTCTGTCCTACCAGTACAACCCTGATTTAGAGACAGGGTGTTCCTTTTTTTTGGACTACAGATCCTAGGATTTTCAGCCAGCTAGGCCAATGATGATGCTGGCTGGTGGATTCTGGGAGTTGTGGTCCAAAAAAAGTAATGTTGCCAAATTCTACATGAGACCTCAGATTGCTGTTGATAGTCAAAAGAGATATTATTCAAGCGTGGCAAATGTACGTTCCTTCAGGTGGTGTTTAACTCAAACGGTGGTCATGTCTTATCATTGAATATGCTCCCTTAGGATTTGCTGGGCACAGCTGCAGTCCAATAGCATCTAGAGGTCCACAAGTTCCCCACCCATTGGCTAGATGGACAAATTATCTGATCTGTACACTAACTTCCCGTATTCTTTTACTATTTTGTGTTGTGTGTGCTATAAACCATGAAAATACAGTTGCCCAGAGTTGCCCAACCCTCTCTGAAGGTATTTATGAGAGCCAATCCATACAACAAAAATGCTCTAGTAGGTTTAGGTTGAAAAGTTCAATCTGAGCTGTGTTTGTGCTGAAAATACTCTTGGGATTGATTTTCACCACCCAGATCCATACTCTTAGATTTACTGTAACATATTAATGGTGGTGCAATGGCAAATTTTGAAGTGCAGATCCTCATCATAGCAGTCCCTACATTAACTCCCCTAAGGAGATCCCAAAAATGCAAGCAATTGTGGTGATATATGCACACATACATATAAATACATACATAAACACATACCTATATATCCCATTTCTAGTAGTTTTCATTGCCACCAGATGCAGGCTGTGGTGTGCTTAAAATAAGCAAAATTGATTGTTTTCTTCTCAGTTTCCTGACAGACTCCCACAGAACATACTCCTCTATTATTATTTTGTGAGAAAGGGAGATCCCTTGGAAATTCTTTCTGTGGAGAAATGTGGGAAAAGAAGTTAACAGGATCTTAGTGTTAAAGTGGAGTGGAAATTGTCTAACCCTTCAGATATTGTTGGACTGCAAGATCCAACAGTTGTTGGCAGCATGGGCAATGGTAAAGAATTCTGAGAACTGCTGTCCAGCAGCATCTGGGGGCCACATGCTTCCTACCCCCTCTGCTAAAGGAACTGAGAAGCCGTTGCTATAGAAAATTATGTGTCATTTCATGAGCATGAGATGGCCCTCAGTTAATATTACATAATGTTCACTGTGAGATACATTTCTGTGAGAGAAAGGGAAGTGTGATGCCTGAAGCAGTGTGTGAGTGTGCATGTGTGCGCACGCATGAGTGGGAGATCACCTTTTTATGAATCAGCGCTCACCTCAGAAATAGTCCTGGTGACATAAATAGCAGCAGGATAATTTTCAGGTGAAAGACTAGTTGAGGAAGGAGCTCATGTGGGAAAGGAAAACCCAGTTGGCCTGCTTCCAGATTGCTTTAGTGGAGAGGTAGAATTGCCAGTGGCCCTTTTACACTACACAGTTATAGAGCTATGATTCCACTTCAGTCCTGCTGGCTTCATGCTATGGAATTCTGAGATCAGTAGCTTAAGGAAAGGTATTTAAAATTCTCAGCCATAGAGGTCTAGTGCTTTACCAAACTGCATATCACAGGATCCCATAGGACGCAGCCATGCCAGTTAAACTAGAAGCATGCTGTTATAATAGTGTACTATGAAAAGACCCCAGATGACCTTCATTGTAAGGGGTAATTGTGATGTCATGGACTTATATTTGGAAATATTATATTGACTGTTTAGTAGAGTATAAGGTAGGAGTTGTTGAGAATGGGGAGAGAGAACGGAATGTTGGAGTGAATCCTAGTTGGTGGAATATTTGAGGAGATTTGCATAAGCCTGAGGAGTCTCAGTTGGTGCCCGGACATTATGGGATCTGTAGTCTAAAACAGGGCACAAGGTTGGAGAAAACTGAGATACCTCACAGGTAGAAATCATGCAGCCCTCTATAGATCATGTGTATATACGTGTGTGAGCCTGTGTGCATCTTCAAGTTGCCTGTTGAAATGGCAACCCATGAATTTCAATAGGGTTTTCTTAGGCTTGGAGTACTTAGAAATGATTTGCCATTTCCTTCCTCTGAATATTCCTCCAACTCTTGGTGTTACTTGGCAGTCCTCCATCCAAGTACAGACAGCCAGTTCAATTGTAACGTTGAGACTACGACCCTGGAGACCAGGGCTTGGTATGTCACAAGCCATTTCCGCACTAGCCTGTTATAGCGCTATGATTCCACTTTCAACATCCTATGGAATCCTGGGGTTTGCAGTTACGGGAGGGGCCGGCCAGCCCCTCCCGAAACTGCAAACGCCAGGATTCCATAGGATGTTGAAAGTGGAATCATAGCGCTATAACAAGCTAGTGCGGAAATGGCCACACACTCTCAGTCCCAGAAAATCCCATGATAGGTTAGCTTTGGGGTTACCATAAGTTGGGAAACAATCTGAAGATACACAACAACAAACATCCAAGTACTAGCTAGGCCTGACCCTGCTTAGCTTCCAAGATCAGATGGGCTCTGACACCTTCAGGGGTCATAATTTGTAGTTATCTAGATAACACTTAAAAATTTCCTTGTATTTTCTAATTAACCGTGATGTCATCTTTTGTGAAATAAACAGCTGATGAATCTAACTTAACAATTACGTTAAAAATAGTGTTTATTCTGTTTCTAAATAATGTTGTTTTACACAAGAGCCATCATATACATTTTTCATTGTATACATTGTGCTATATCCACATTTTTCTCCAAAATGTGTAACAAACTTCACAAATGCATGGATCTCAAAGGCAAGAAGCATTTAGCAAATGCAGAAGGTGTGAAATAAGTCTTTCCTTCCAGAAATGAAATTCAACGAATTTTATTTTAACCGCTAATTTAAGGAGCAGCTGTTTTTCTCCCTAGTGAATGACATTGACAAAGGTGCCAAGGAAGAGTGTATACTAGCACAGCAGTTTCAGCTCAGGAATTCAGTTCAAGTGCTATTACTGTAAGATGATAGTAGTACTGCTTTCTCTGATCAGAAGTTAGTGAGCTGAATCCTGTGACCCTCCCAAAGACGCCTACAGACTACAACAGCCTACTGTCAGTTCTTTAGCAACACTTCTGTTCCATAGGCCCTTTCACACTATAGCGGTATGATTCCACTTTAACTGCCATTGTATCATCCTATGCAATCCTGAGACTTGAAGTTTGGAGTGGAGTACTTAGAATTCTATGCCAGAAAGCTCTAGCATCTCACTAAAATACAAACCCTAGGATTCCATCAAATGCAGATAGAACAGTTAAAGTGGAATCATAGCATAGTAATTTATAGTGTGAAATAGTTCCTAGTAATAATCATGGCTGGGATGAGTGGTACCAACTACAGTAAATAACAGAGATGAGGAACTTTCAGTACTCCAGTATTGTTGAAAATTGCAACTTCCATCAGTCCTAGCTAGAAAAAGGAATGGTCAAGGCTGAGCAGAGTTAAAGTCCAGCAACAACTGGATGGCCATTTGCTTCCCTTCTTTGGTATACAGTATCTTTCTCTGACCATAAGAAACATGGCATAGTGGTTACAAATATAGTTCCAGCTTTACTCATTCAAAGGTTTAGTTATTCTGAATTCCCCAGTTCATAGGTTTCCTTATCTATGGGAAATTAATACACCTCATAAGGCTATCAAATTCATTGTCTGTGGTTGTACTTTGAAGGTTTCCCAGTTCATAAAGCTTTATGCTATGTCGCTGTAGAACTAGGTCACAGAACATACTTTTCATACATACTCTGATATGATAAGAGGGCAACCTTCAACTCCCATGATACCATTTGTAGCTTATTGTTAGCCCCCTTATGTCTCTACCTAGATTTTACACTGGACTTTTCCCCTGCCCCACAAACTATTTTCATTACTCTCTTGCCTGTATGAGGGTAATATCTTTCTCAGGGCAACCAAGAGGACACACACAAAAAAGTGTGCAAACTTTCGTGATCTCTTTGACAGGTAAGATACTTCAAAACAAAGGGAGGGAGTAGCTGAGCAGAGGGGAAAAGGTAATTTGATGTTGAAGATGTCTACATGGGCCATTTCTGTACTATTATTTCACTTTCAACATCCTATGGAATTCTGAGGTTCCCGGTTTAAGGCCCCTCCCTAAACTGCGGAAATGGCCATGGTCTCAGTCTTATGCGCATATGGGAGAAAAGAGGCCTGCAGTGATACAAATGATGCTTTAGCAGCATCCTCTCCAAATTTCCCAATTTGGCAGGGAGAGCAAGTTAATCCTCTGCTATTATTCTACATTCTCAGCTGCTTTTACGACGTCTCTGTTTGTCTGTCTCCTCCCACTTTCCCCCTTTGCCCTCATCTTAGTTCAGTTGCTGCAAACTGAGTTCAAAGTGCAAAATAGTTAACTCAGCAAGAGGGAGAGGAGTTGAGAGACAGGGTCTTGCCATTCCCAGTAGGCTCAGCCTTTCTTACATTCAGTATATAAATTGTAGGGATTCTCTGCTTAAATTAGTAGATTTGTCTGTTCTTCTTCATTAATAACTTATGCTGTCTTTTTGCCTGGGCATACCGTATTGCTGCACTCTCACAAAATCATAGAGTTGGAAGAGACCACAAGGGCCATCTAGTCCAACCACCTGCCATACAGGAATACACAATCAAAACACTTCCAACAGTTGGCCATCCAGCCTCTGATACTGCTGTGAAATGTTGAAAGGTGTGTAGTGGATGATATGATGATTTTAGATTTCGACTGCAATAATTTCTAGGAAGGCTGGGAGTATGATTGGCAGAGAAATTTGTTTCTCACAGACACACAGACAGATGACTGTGTAGGTGTAAATTGAGAATTGTCTCAATCCTTGGCAAAGCACATCAGCTTCTTCATAGGTGTTAAACATTTGAAAGTATTTTCTACTTGAAGAAGTGCCCAGTCCAAGTTTGAGTTAAAAATAAAGAACCTTAAAGAGGGGGCATGAAGTTGTCTATCTAACATTTACCAGCTGGAGAGCTGTCATTTTGTTACATATTACATGTCATTTTATTACAGTGTTTCCTACTGTAGTAGTAAGATTAATTTATTTGAATCAGAAGATTTTTTCATCTATATTTGCGACTATATGTATTAATGAGCATATGCAAATTTCAAAACAACTCTGTGCCCCCCTTTGGAGGTTCCACAGTTCTTCTTGGAAACATGTAAGTAGCAGAGGACAAATTGAATTGGAAGATTTGCATAGTAGCAGAAAAGGGCTACTAGGGAGTGAGCCCTTGGTTGCAGTCAGCAAATCGCCTAGAGCTTGGACATAATGATTTACAAATAGTACAGATAGCTGCAAGTTGTTATGGGGTGGAGTGGAGGAGTAATAACAGTATAATGAAGCCACATTTCAAAGGTAATGTACTGAATAAGAGCAAAGCTTCTTTACTGGTACAATGAGTAAGGGCTCCTAATTGATTTCAAACACTTTTTTAAAGGGAATTGTAATTGGCACAAGACTTTTTCAAGTTTTATGCCATTCTCATACCAGTTGTCAGGGTTTTTTTTTCCTGTCACACAAAAACCTCACAGAAAGTAATGGAAAAATAATAAGCAGTGTAACGAGTAAGGTAACAATTTACGTATTTTCATCACTGTAATGAGTAACAGCAACAGGTTATTTTTAAAACACTGTAATTAGTAAGACAATGAGAATTACTTTTACAACAGTAATTTTTTAGGCTCTGAAAATGCCATGGGTCAGCTCTGGGTGTTTGAATACCACGTGTCACCTATGTATCAAGACATTATCTTAATTATATAGCACCATCAATGAGTCAGTAAGGGAAGCTCAGGCAGAATCAGCCAGCTGGACTCTCAGGACACATTTGCTAGCTCAGTGTTCCTGGTAGCATTGACTTGACTAGGGTAAGCCGGCATATGGATTTCAACAAGCAGAATGGACCTTACTCCACTGACACAACGAAGACAGAGAGCCAGGCTCCTACTAGTTAAACCAGCAGGCCTCATCAATGAAGCTTCCTGCAGACTGCAATCTGGGAGGGCTAATGCTGCACAGCCTTCCCCCCTTACACTGGCGTGGGTAATTGTGGTGGATAATTTTTTGGGATTCTCTGGGAGCAGCCCAAACTGCACCAAATCCCCAAAGTGGCCAGAAGTCCATTTCTGGTTCTGAAAAAGAGGTATTTTGGGATGTTAAAATGACCTATTTAAAAGATGAATTGTTGCTCCTACAGGGCTTCCAAGAAAGGCAATACACTTTTTTGCTGTCCAAAAGAGATGTTACTTCAGAGATTCTGGAAGAGTTGAGGGCCACAAAAGAGCCTTAGTGGGCCACTTGCACCTCCAGGGACACATTAGCCTAACTTTGCTTTAGTGCATGAAGAGGCACTGAAACCTGAGCAGCTTCACACATAGGTTCCAAGATTGCTCACCGAGCATATTTTCACTCCAAACCCTGAGGCTTCTGCTGCGCCAAAGCAGTTTTGTGTAAGAAGTTGTGCACATATCAGTGTAAATGTGTGCATAGGCACGTACAAAATCTAGCCATACATCCCTGCGAGGTGATGAATATTACCATGGAATGCCAGAAAAACAGATGAGATTGGCCAATTCTTTCATAACTGGAAAACTGAAGTCACCACTAGAGACATTAATTCCTAAAGTATGTAGTGATGTAAATGTCATATTGCTGGAATGTGCCCAGAGGGGAATGAAAGTAACTAAGTGGCGTTGTGCCAGTAAGTCATCAGGGTTATTAGAAAAATGGCTGCAGTGACATAAGGTGGCCGTAGTGACCAAGGAAGGAAGGGGTGGAGATTCATTGTGTCAGAGGTTAGGGTTCAGTCATTTTGTCCAGCTGGGACTGAATCAGCTTTCTGCTTTCTATTTCATTCTTACCTCTTCTCCAGACAGTAGTCTGGAGTAAAGTAAACTGCAAACTCAGCTTCTTGTCTTTATATAGAACTATGAGATATCAGGAATACAGCTCTTTAGGGACTGAAAGAGATTACACTGCAATCCCAGTTAACTAAGACGTACAGTGTTTCCTCCACATTGCGGGTTTGATCTTCACAAATTCACCTCCCCTGCATTCTCTTCCTCTCATTCCCTTGCATTTTGCCAGGTGTGAAGAAGGAAGGCTGGTGGGCCCAGGCAAAGGAATGGGAGGAGAATCACGCAGAGGGAGAATTATTTCCATTTTTCCCACTTTCACAAGGGTTCTGGTCCCTGAACCTTGCGAAAGTGGAGGGGCCACTGTAAGTCCTACAACAATTCAGTGAGTCTTAAGCCATTTCCGCCATATACTGTTGCAGTGCTATTACTCCACTTTCAACATCCTGTGGAATTCTGGGATTTGTAGCTTTCTGAGGCCAAAGAGCTCTCTGGCTGAGAATTCTAAATGCCCCTCTCTAAACTGCAAACCCCAGGATTCCACAGGATGTTGAAAGTGGAATAATAGTACTATAACACTCTAGTGTGGAAATGGCCCTAGTTTTTAAAGGAGAGAGCCACTCAGCAATGTCTTATTAAGCTTCAGCTTAGGGGTCCCCATCCATAATATGTGGAGTGAGTGTGATCAGCACAGGGAATGCTTCTGGTATCCAAGTTCAGTTGCTATCTGGAGAAAACAAGGTTATTTAATTATTTATTTATTGCCCCACCTTTCTTCCAGCATGGGATTCAAGGCAGCTATTTCAGGGATAAGAGTAATTAATGTTGTACGGGTAGAACTCCCTGCTGCTCTCACAGATTTTTGGGACTGAGGACAGCGTGGTTAGGGTTCATAAACTTGTGTTATCCCCTAATTTCTGCAAGATGAAATAGCCTTTAATGTAATGCCAGCTTCTACCTTCAGTGAAGGAGGGTCTCATGTCAAAGTGAGGTACATTTTTGCAAATCTGTTAGGGTGGTAGCCGTGATTCAAAGCCCAGATCCTAAAGGATGAAAGGATGAGATCCAAGGCTTTTCAGAATTGTGCCATTTGCCTGTGATTCTTACTAAATTAGAATCATAGAATCATAGAGTTGGAAGAGACCCCAGGGGTCATCCAGTCCAACCCTCTGCTTTGCAATTGATAGAACCTTGGCTGTTCACATCACAGGATGGTAAGATTCTCTGGAAAAGTCCTAATGCCAAATGACCATGTTAACATCACATCATGGTGACTTATTTTATTCCAAATATTTATTACTCTCCTCTTCAATCCAAGGACTCCTGAACTAGTTTAAAATAAAAACAAACACACACACACACACAAGTGCAATCAACAAACAGAAAACAGTAACAACAACAACAACAGTAAAAAAAAAGCGCAGTCAAAACCGGGTAGCTCTTGACTCCCATGTCAGTGGGGAGGTGAATTTGCTCCAGCTTTTAGTTAAGAGCTATCCAAGGTCCTGGACCTATCTGGGTTCAGCACTTTGAATAACTCCTTTAACCTGTTAACTAAAACCCACAGTAGATTCCCCATCTCCTGGACATGGAAGCTACCAGGTGCCACTTGTTGAAATCTACAGATCTAAGAGGTTTGGGGGAATATTTTAAAAATCTTTCTGCCTGATACTGAAGGGACAATGGGAGTGGTATCAAGCTTTCCTGGACAGGTGTTCCAAAGCTGGAGCTCTGTCACAAAGAGGGCCTCCCTAGTCACCCTCTACTTTACTCCAGATGAGGGGGGGAAGGAAAGGCAAACTTAATTTTTGGCTGTTTTAGTTTCAAGACACTGGAAGTAACAGTTCTTTCTCATTTTGTGCTCTTCCAGCTTCATCAACCTCACTTGGAATACTATGTCCAGTTCTAGGTGCTACAGTTTAAGAAAGATAAGGCAGATTGGAATAGGTTCAGATGAGGACAATGAGGAAAGTCATGAGTGAGGAAAACAAGTCCCATCAGAAAAGGTTGAAGGAAATGTCATGGCTTTATATTCCTGCTGTTGTTTTAAAAAGCAGGGGTAGACAAAGGTTGGTCTGTGGGCTTTATGAGTTCCCCAGAGCCATTTCTGTGGTTCCCCCATAGCCTCTTAGATGTCAAAAAATAAATGCCCCAAACGCCCCCTAGGGGTTGTGGGGAGCATTTTGCTAAATTTTTAGGTCTGGAATGACCTTTTCAAATGAAAGTTACTTTCCTTCACTTCCTGTTTTTTAAAAAAACGCCTCTGTTGGGCCTAAAATGGCCTAAGGGGTCCTGAAACTGGTAAAAATGCCCCCCAACCCCTACAGTGTTTTGGGTAGCATTGAGGGCAAAACTTTTTTTTTTTTTTGGTAGTGGGAGGTTTGGTGCAGGTGTACAGCCTCCCCAAGGTCTCTAGGAGACCTAATGCAGACCCATTAGTTCCCACAGTTGCTCACCTGTTTTAAAGGATTTTATATTAAAGTACTGATGTCTTAATATGGTAGCTTGCTTAAATGTTTTTTTAACTTGTTTTTTTGTCTTTTTAAATTGTTCAGTTCATGTGCCTTGTGTTGATTTATGTGTGAGCCACCTTGGATCTTGTTTGGGAGAAAGGTAGGATACAAATTAAATTCACAAATAAATAAATAAATATGTTTCACCTGAAAAAGAGGAGACTGTACAAAAAGGCAGGTAGCTGAACTTTTCAAACCCCTGAAAAGCTGTTAGAGAGTTAGACAATAAAGATCTAGTTTCCTGTCATACTACCCAATTATGGCACCATTTTCACATTATGCTTCCACTTTAATTTCCATGGCAACATACCAGGGAATCCTGATTGGCAGCTTAGGGAGGGGCGTTTAGAATTCTCAACCAGAAAGCTCCAGTGCCCCCCCAAACTACAAACCCCAGGGTTCCATAGCAAGTGGCTGTGGCAGTTCAAGTGGTGTCATAGTGTTATAACTGTGTAGTGAAAAAGACGCTTTGCTCTCTGCTCTTCCAGAAGACAGGACTGTTGGAAAAATTCCAGCATTCTCTCTCCCCTGCATCCTGTTCTTAGAGCAAGTTGGCATAGCTAGCATAGGGCTTCCTTTCTCTTTTGCGTGCCAAAGCTCCACCATTTGCTTTTGTGTCATTTAATTGCATGATCATAAATACCTTTGCTGATCAGGTGATCAGATCATGTGACCCAGGTTTGTTGCTTGGGTCATCAGTCTTATAAAAGAAGGAGACCCCCCTTCTCAGATCTCTCTCTCTTCTCCTCCATTTTTGCTAGCTCTTCCTCCTCTCCGACCACGCTTCCATCTCCATCAGAAGATGGTGAGTTAAGAACAAAGCTACTACTATTCATTAGTTAGTTAGGATGTAAGTTCCCCAATGCATATGTAAATATAGAAGCCATTAGTAAACTTCTCTAAGTTTGTAACTTGAAACTGCCTGTGTTTGTTTTGTTTCCTTAGTTTCAGATCAGAAAAGCCACACCGAAATGTAGGCATGCTTTTTCTGCTAAAAGGAGGCTGATTCCTTACAGTTTTAGCTTCCATAGAATTTCCAATTGGACTAACACTTGGAAACTCTAATTCCCAACAAGGACTTTATGTAAGGCGCTTATGGAGGATAAATTTTGATCGAACATTAGGAGAAATGTCTTGACTGTGAAAACATTTTTGACAATAGATCCAATTACCTAGCGGGGTGTCAGGCCAATTACCCAGATTGTTGCAGAGGTCCTCAAGCAGAGGGTACAGCTAGGTGGACCTCTGTTGGGAATACAGTTCTTCTTTTCCCCCTCTGGAGCTCCCTCCTTTCCCTTCCCATGCAAAATGGAAGGGAAAGGGATAGGCAAAAGCTCACATGAGTCTTCCTTCCCCCCTCCAGTGCTCCCCTGGCCATTCATCTGCATTTTGCCTCTGCGCAGAGAACTTATGCCGAGGCAATATGGAAAGGAAAGGAATGGGTGGGGGCGGGAAAGGCTCATGTGAGTTCTCAGTGCTGGGGCAAAACGCATAGGAATGGCAGGGGGAACTCCGGAGGGGGAAAGGAAGGCTCATGTGAGCCTTTCTCTCTCCCCCATTCCCTTCCCTTTTGCATGGGAATGAGAAGGGGGAGCCTCAGAAGGGAAGGGGATTGGGATGGGGAGGCGTTAATAACAGTTTTTCCACTTTTGTGAGGGTTCTGCACCCTGAACCCTTGTCAAAGTGGAGAGACAACTGTACTCTAATTCTAGATTTCCTGAATCAAGCTAGGGGTTAGAAGGTGTCGGCCCTTTAGGTGGTCCTCATTCCTGTCCCACGTGGGAAGAAATCTGATAGCTAGATTAAAGTAGGCCATGTCTTTGGGGCAGGTATCCTGTGTGGAGGCATGAAGGCAGATGTGGGGAACCTGTGGTCTTCCACATATTGTTGGATTACAACTCCCATCCTGCCTGATCCTTAGCCAAAGCTGCTTAAACTGATGGGAACTGGAGTTCAACAACCGTGGTGTTCTCCACACCTGCTTTACAGTTATAATACCTCCCACCAATTATTTTATGCTATAGCCAGAGAAAGGTACAAGCCAGGTTCTCATCTAAGCACACAGTTTAAAAGCTGCTGCTTCTCTCAGCAGTGTCTGGTACAGTTCCAACTAGCAACTTGATACTCAAGGCTGAAGAGACAATAAAATACCTGCCTCTGTGCTGAGCAAAGGACAGTACTTGGAGAATAGGGACAAAGTGAAGGTGACAAGAGAGGGCAGAGGCACAGGGAGCTATATAAAGAGCCCTCTGAAAACCCAAGGTTGAAAAAGATATTTTGGAATGACATCTCCCAGAATTCCACAATCTTCATGATGGGGAGATTATGGAAACTATAGGACAAAAAGTAAAAAATAAAATAAAAATCCAAGCTCAGATAAAAGCCATAATCAAGAATTAATTTCATTTTGAGGAGCGAGTGCCTCATTGACCCAGGTCAAGAGTGTTTTGTACAAGGAAAACTCTCAGAAGCAAAATCTGGGGGAATCAAACCCAGGAACTTCAGGGGAAGCACCTGACACATTTCTTATTATGAGGGCTAGGACCTTTCTCTACTTTCTAAAAATAAAACTCTCAAAACATCAGTTCGCTCTACCTGGTGGCAACTTTGTATTGTGTACATAGTCCTGGGCATCAAGATTTTCACTTAACAGAGTAAAGAAAAATGGGGATTGCATTTGGGAGTTCGCCCAGAGTGGTATGCTTAAAAGTGAAAGAGGCAGAGATAAACAAATGTATAACTCCAAGCTTTGGAGGCTACACAAGAATGCGTGCTTTCTTTGCTGTTCCCACCTGTTTTGTAACATACAAAGGCAACCTAAATTATTCTGGCCCACAATAAGCTGTCAGTCTTCTTAAAGTGGGTCAGAGCTGTTACAGCATCTTCTGTGCTGACAGCCCTGCTAATGGTTGCACTTTAGGATAGACAGAACATCCTTCCTCCTACTGAAACTGAGAACCGCAGGTAATTGACATTATTAATGTTGAATAATGAGTGTCTGTCTTAATGTTACTGTCACGGTTAGATGGCCCAATTGGCCATCCCAGTATAAGACAAAGATCACTTTCCCTAACCATGGGGCAGGGAGGAGAAGGTTTTTATGAACCTTGTTCTATAGCCGATTGGTGAACCTTTGGACTTCAGCGTTCAGGAGCCCCAGCCAGCATGGCTGATGGCAAGGGACTGTGGGAGCTGAAATCCAAACATCCCCCATCTCTGTTCTATGGAAAGAGAAATAATTCAGTGAAACTGGCAGGAAACGCAAAGACACTGATCAACACAGAAGGATGTTGCCTTCAGTCAAGCCTCTGCAAGCCTGGGGAATGCATTGCCACAGGATATTTCTGGGTCAAGTGGCTTAGCAAGATTAAGCCTGAGTATATGCGCATATGTGTCGAAAACAACCAGGTCAAAAAGTTTCAGAGGATACCAGGTGCCTTGCTTCAGGGCATATGCTGATTTCCTGAGAAACAAATTCCTGCCATTATATATTTTTGGTAGCAGGTGTACTGTGAATCTAACAGAGTTCTTTTAAGGTATCAGACACATTATATGTAAACACAGGTTGTTCTCCTCCAACCTCATTTTGTGCAATCAGAAGACAAAAAACCTGATACAAACACAGGAGGTCTTATGAATGCCCTAGCAATATTTCACCACTAGGAAAAACAGTCTGAAAGTTTTAAAAAGTTTTAAATGCTAAAGATAACCCAAATCATTATCATTTCCTAAGCTAAAGCAGTTTCTGAGATCAGCTTTTATTGCACGTTGCACCCTCCCGATTAGTTGACACTTAACACAAAACCCTTTCCTAATTAAAACTGAATAAGCAATAAACAAGAGGGATTGTGGTGTTGGTTATTCAATCACCCTGAGAAAGCAGAGGTTCTGTAAGATAAATAGCATAATTCTAACCATTTCTACCTGGAACAGAAGCAAGTCTCATATTGTATTCAGTAAGTCTGAATTCTGTGTTACTTTGCATAGGATTTAATTATCTGGAAAGAAGGTTAATGGATCAGAGTTGAACACCTATCCACAGCCTCTAGTACTGCAGGTCCAGATAGTGCAGACAATAAAATGAAACTCTGGTAGCAAGTACTCCAGAATCCTGATCTGAGATTAATCTTAAGGTGAAACCACTCCTGCAAGATAAGGAAAGTAGCTCAATTACCCTTTCTGTGTATAACTTCTCTGCTAGCATCCATGCAACATGACAGTTGGGCTATAGGTAAATGCACCCACAACACATCCTCTTATTTTATTTATTACTTGTTGTTATGAGCCTTCAAGTCAATTCTGACTTATGGTGACCCCATGGTAGGGTTTTCTTGGCAAGATATGTCCAGAAAAGGTTTGTCATTGCCCTCCTCATGGGCAAAGAGAGTATGACTTGCCCAAGGTCACCCAGTGGGCTTCCATGGGTGAGTGGGGAGCCAGACTATGGTCTCCCAGAGTTCTGGTCCAACATTCAGACCGCTATACCATCCTGGCATTGAAAGTGGAATAATAGCACTATAACAGTCTAGTACGGAAATGTCCCGGTTTATGAGTACTCCCACAATGTCTTGCTTCCTCTGCTTATGTGGCAAGGAATCCTGAGCCCCAGAAAGATAGAGGGCTATTTTTTTAAATAATTAGGAATACTTCATTCCATCCAGTTGTAATGTACAGGTACTTCTCCCCCATCATCTTTGTTATTGCTGTGTGCCTTCAAGGCGACTCTATCATGGGGTTTTCTTGGCCAGATTTGTTAAGAATGGGTTTGCCTTTGTCTTCCTCTGAGGCTGAGAGAGTATAACATGCACATGGTCACCCAATTGGTTTCCATAGTGGAGCGGGAGTTCAAACCCTGTTCTCCAAGTCATAGTCCAACACTCAAATCACTATACCAGGCTGGATCTTTAAGGTTCAGGAAATACACTGAAATAATAATGGGGAAATTGCTGTTACGATTTCTAGAATCTCTTAGGGGTATTCTGGTAATCATAGTCCAAAAAGTAACTTTACCAAGCTCTACAGTAAATGTACTCTGTATATCTCATGCATCTTACAATAATTGCTGTTTATAGCCAAGGCAGTGTGGGAAAAATCCAGAGCTGTACCTAGAGCGCCCTCTGGTGGTTAATTTTTGCAAAGTAACAGCTTTCTCCTTTTGGTTGTTGTTGTTGTTGACTGCTTGGCTTTGTAATAACTGTAAATTTAAGTCAACAGGAAGTCTGAAACGGTCCTGCATCCTTAAAACACACCATAACCCCTGCCCTCCTGTACTCTCACGAAGTTGGGATTGGCACAACTGGACTTTTTTTGCATACACAATGAAATACATATTACAAAAATAGCTGTGGACACTGAAGTTGCTTCTTAGGGCCAAATTCATTTGGTGTAAGAGATCTGATAGAAATCTTGATCTTCTGTAGGATTTTTAAAAAAGCAGTCTGGGGCCAGTGAGACAGGCCAGGGGCAGGCGGAGAACTTGCTGTTGTTCTCTTACCTGATTAAAACCCTGCAGAAGCTTTTGCTTCATCCACAAGGGGACATAGGGAGGTAGGCACCCATATATTTCCTGTGTGTTTTCTTCACAAAGTAGATTGCCACTTCAGGAGAGCAATTTTCATCAGGAAAACCACTGCATCAGCACAGGAGGTAATCAACCAACCTCCCCCAATACAGTGGTTCTCATTTTCTGGCATGGTGTGGTGTGGAGGTTAGAGGGTTTGATTGGGACTTTGGAAGTTTAGGTTGAAGGCCACAGCTGTCAGTTGCTGGTTGTGGCCCGTTTTTCCCCATCAGCTTGATCTCTCTCACAAACTTGTTGTAAGGATGAAGCAGAAAGGAGGAGAGCCATGAGCACCATCCAGCGCTTGGAAAATTACTTTAAAATCCAGGTGGTTATAATAATGGCCATTTCCGCTCTACACTGTTATAGTGCTATTATTCCACTTTCAACATCCTGTGGAATCCTGGGGTTTGCAGTTTAGGGAGGGCCACTTAGAATTGTTATCCAGAGAGCTCTTTGGCCTCACTAAACCACAAACCTCAGAATTCCACAGGATGTGGAAAGTGGAATAATAGCACTATAACAGTGTAGTGTGGAAAGGCCCTATAGTTCCAAACTCTACAATATTTAGTTGCCGTTGTTGTTTCAGTTTCTAAAAAAAAGTAACTCTTTCTCAAAAATAATTAAAATAATTACCTTCCCATTTGATACAAGCTGCTGGTCTTCCCTTCTACCTTACTGCCATCTACAAAAACAGCCACAATGAAACATAAAGCAACAGCACAAGGCACAATACAAGCTAGCACTGGAACCACACACTCTCTTCCTCCACCACCATGTAGCAAAGTCACAATGTGGAACTATGAAAGTAACTTCAGTATTACAATTATGCTAGAAAAGGAGCTTAAGTTGCAGTTGTAACACAGGCCCTTTCTGCACCTTACCTTTTTCCGGCGCTGGGGTGTGGGGATCGCATGAGTAGCCTCTGGCGAGAGGCTCTCGTGTCCCTGCTGCTTCAGCTCTGCACGAGCTGCCTGCTCGTGTGAGAGCCCCTCCTCTCCCTTCTGCAGTGCAGCCTGGGAGTTTCCCAGGTTGCGCTGGGGCAGGAAGCGCGAGCACCGTGGCTCCGGAGCTCCGCATGCACAGCAAGTGCACGCGGGGCCCCGGAGCGATGCGCGATCGTGCACCATTTTTGGCTTAAAGCTGAAAATGAAAAAGTGCGTGAGCAGTGCCTGCCAGACATGATTGTGAGTGCGTCGTGTGGACCGCTCCTCACATTCGCGCGACGCTCGAGGGGCCCTTTCGCGTGGGAAATGCTGTGCGAAAAGGGATATAGTTATACCTTTGTTGTTTGAAAGGGAATTTACTACTTACAAAAAAAAATTATTTGTACCTGTACTACCAAGCTCTGGTGCCATCCTGTGATTGTTGAGTAGAAAGGCCAGCATCCTGTTGGTGACATACACAACTGAATTATCCCCTGCACAGGTCTTTTTGTGGTCAATGGAGGAAGAGGTATTCATTGCCTCTTTTGCACAGTGATCCCCCTTTGCACACCTTCCTCCTGCAGCCCCCTCAGCATAGCCGTTTAGTGGCCCAAGGGGTGTTAGGGGCCGCCAAGGAACACCTGACTTTGTTCCTGTTGCAGAGTACGTGACAATTAAGGAATTGCCCAGGACTTCCTGGGGCTGAATTCTATTGTAGCAGAACTTTATTGTCTACCAGATAATGCGGGGGCTTAGCTGTGGCTAGACAGAAATACTGTATAACTGGAGTTTCAGGGTGCATCCATACCCCACAATCACAGTGGTCTGATAGCTCTACCCTTTGATCCTGGGGATGAACTGCTTGAAATTCTATGCTGCAGCTAAGGGGAGTGGACTGCAGCTCTCTAGCATAGCACTGAAGTACCTCAACTATAATATCCAAGGATCAGTAGGACGGAACCATGCAGCTAAAGTGCTATCATCAAATTGCTATGGTCATGCAGTGTGGATACACGTTAAAACTAATATATATTTTGCCTTCTAGGGGCCCTTTTACCCAGTTAGGAAAAAAAAATGTGACATTATATTGGGTTATACTCCCAGCTGGAGATTGGAGAATTGAGTGAGAAATCTTTGTTTTAGTCATACTCTGTTGCTTGGTGTGAACATCTATTGTACTCAAGAAAAGGGACCACCTCACAAGCCAATATTTACATGATAGGGAAGAAATAATTAATTACTTCTATAATGATTGATTCTTTTATGGTGATATCTTTATTTTATACGGTTTTTAATATAGAATTTTGTTTCTTTTGTATGTCATAGATTTTACCGTGTCACAGATTTTTTTTCAAGAAGCCAGAAGAAGAAGAAGAAAAGATGAATAAAGTTGTCTTGAATTAAAAAAAAAAAACTGTCAGAAGCAAAGTATCTAGGTATTTTGAATGAAGAGTGGGCAATATGGTGCCTTTGTTTAGGATAACAATGTCCATAAACCCCACTTGCATGGCCAACGGTTGGAGTATGGAAGCTGTACTCTGTAATATCTGAAGATCACTGCCTTGCCTATTCCCAAAAAGGGTAATCCTGGTCAAATGGAGGAAGACAATTAAAACCAGAGCAGTGGCTATCAAAGTCAAAAGGAGGTTCATACAGAGGAATGCATGTAAATAGGGAGGAGGGGAATGGGACACTGTAATCTTGTGTTTCTGAAAAAGTAAGAAATGGCAGCAGATTTCACAAAAGCGGTTGATGTTGAGGTAAGTTGAGATGACCCTGCAAATGTCACTGGGCTTCAGCTTCCATTATTCCCTGACCACTCAGCCAAAGGAGCAGGATCACAGAAGTCACCGGCCATTTCTGCACTGGACTGTTCTAGCGCTATTATTCCACTTTCAACATCCGATGGAATCCTGGGGTTTGCAGTTTAGGGAGGGGCCGGCCGGCCCCTCCCTAAACTGCAAACCCCAGGATTCCATCGGATGTTGAAAGTGGAATAATAGCGCTAGAACAGTCCAGTGCGGAAATGGCCACAGTCTGACAACATCTGGAGAGCCACACCTTCCTAACTCCATAGGAATGTGACACATCAAAATGTTGGTTTCTTTTTGGTGCCAGGGCAAGACGTGGTTCTTTATTAAAACCTTTGGAGCCTAATTTACTTTTAAGCATGTAAAAGTAAAACTTTACCCTTTTAAAGCTCTTTTAACTTGTTTGAATTGTTTAATGTGTTTTTTATCTTGCTTAAATTATTTATTGATTTTAATTTGGAATTGCTTATATTGTTTTGCCTGCTTTATCACTTTCCCACCCTGAGATTTCATGATATAAGGATGGGATAAAGATATTTTAAATAAATAAACCCATAACATTCTTTGTATCCCTTTCTTGTCTGTTCTCTATTCTCCAATGGTTCAATTTTTACTAATCTGTGCAATTTTGGCTTAAAAGGGATAAAGAAGCATTCTGGGAACTTTCCCACAGGTAACCTAAAGCTCATGCAGGAAGGGCATAAAATTCTCAGGAAGCAGAAGGGGAAAAGCTTGTCTGAGTTTGATTTTCAGCATAAATATGTCCAGAAGTTATTGCAGGGATAAATTGTTTGGGATGGACAAATGGGTGCACCTTTTTTGTTAAAAAAAACTGATTTAGATCCCACTTTTGGATTCGTCAATTGCCAGCTCTTTTATCACAAAGGAATAGAACTCACCACACATTTAATTTTTCCATTGCCAACATAGTCTTATGAGAATAGGAGATGTGTCCTGGATTCAAACAGTAAAGAGTAAGATTAGGGGGTCTTTCTCACTAAGGACCTTTCTGCACTACACTGTTACAGCATTATTATTCCACTTTCAACATCCTATAGAATCCTGGGGTTTGCAGTTTAGAGAGGGGCATTTTGAATTCTCAGCCAGAGAGTACTTTGGCCTCAGTAACCTACAAACCCCAGGATTCCATAGGAAGTTGGAAGTGGAATAATAGCACTATAATAGTGTAGTGTGGAAAGGCCCTTAGAGTGTAAGGGTAATAGCATGCAGATGTACTATAGTAGCTCTCAATATTGTTGTATCATCTATTACCTTCACTATAAATCTTCTGTGAGCCTGAATGCTACCTTTGAAGCCTAGGAGACTGTATTGTTTATACATGGGATACAGTGTGGAAAATCCAATATTCAAAAGGATAAGAATCAAAGGCTCTCTTTCTTAAGACTGTGGTATAAAAAGAAAGCTTTGAAGCACTTTCTAAAATCTCTGGTGAGTATCATTTCTTTCCCCAACTGTTTCCTCCGAGAGAGGCTTCCAGGGACATGTACAGAAGAACAGGAGAGCTTCCATTTTTAAGGTAAGTATAATCTGATTAAGAAATGAGCATACCACCTGAGAGAACTAATGTTGAGGAGAATACATGGTATGGGGTGTGAAGAGGACTACATGGAGAAGATGATCACAAATTGTTTTTCTTCTGTGTCTTCAAATTGTTTCTGACTTATGGTAACTCTAAGGCCATTTCTGCCCTAGACTGTTATAGCGCTATTATTCCACTTTCAACATCCTATGGAATCCTGGGGTTTGCAGTTTAGGGAGGGGCCGGCTGGCCGGCCCCTCCCTAAACTGCAAACCCCAGGATTCCATAGGATGTTGAAAGTGGAATAATAGCGCTATAACAGTCTAGGGCAGAAATGGCCTAAGATGACCCTATGACACAGTTTTCTTGGCAAGATTTGGGGGGGGGGGTACCCTTCACTTCCTCTGAGATGAAGAGCTTGTGACTCACCCAAGGTCACCTGCTGGGTTTTCATGGCTGCACTCAGGTTCAAACTCTGGTCTCCCAGAGTCCTAGTCCAATGTTCAAACCTCTCTACTATTCTGGATCAGTTACAAGAGATTGTGTAAATACTGGCAAAAGGTGCAATTGCTCTGGATGGGCTAGCTGTAGAGCATCATGCTATTGAAAATAATGTTAGGCACAGTGAATATTATGGAAGCAGGGGCACCAGCCTTCCTTGCGTTCAGCTACTGGGTGGGATCTGGAACTATCATTTAAAGCCGTGCTGCTCAACGTGGTGGCCTCTGGACCAGTGTTGGGCCCTGAGCCATTGGCTGTTGGTCCCTGGAAACTTTCAGAAAAGAAAGAAATACTTGTAGTCAAGGAGCACAAATACAGCGCCGGTCCCTGTGGACAGTCTTGCTCAATCCACAGCCACCTGGATGTGCAGCATTGTGACTCCTATGCTAGGGGTAATGGGAGCTGTAGTTTGATACAACTGAAAAACAATGGGTTGAGGAAGGCTGAAAAAGTAATTTAGCAGGGGGACAAATAGAGTTTATGGTCTTGTTGGTAGGGAATCAATGGGGATATCAATGTGGCTGAGTCCTACATTTCAGTTACAGATTTGTAAGCTAGAGTTATGGATCCATTATTGCTCTGAATAATTATGGGGCTATTACCATAATCACAATTGTGGGGCTATTGCCATGATCACAAATGTTGCCCAAATCTACCTTAACAGCCATAATCTGCACTGAGCAATGGAGGTCTGATCTGCTGATGATCAGATCACAACGGGGCGACATTTCCAGCCTCCTCCTGTCAGTGATCTTCAGTATGACAATCAGAAGCAGGATGCCATCATAACTCCTTGGCACTTCACATATCTCTGGCAGGAGGGGGCTGCGAATGTTATCCTGCTGCCCCCCCAATTGTCAGTAGAACAGATTCTGTCACTTGATGCAGCTGCTGGCTGTTAAGATAGGTTTGGGGAGTCAGGTTGGTAGATAAGCTGTAGTTACACATTTGTAATTATGTCTGTGGTGTAGAATCTCAGCAAAAAAATTATAAAATAACAGAAGCAATGTGTATGCTATTGTTAGCACTACGGAATATTAAATGTGTAAGGTTCCAATATGATCTCCCCTAGCTGACAGTTAGGGTTTCAAGAACAGTAAGCTGTAGTGTTTCTGAAAAAGTTTAATATGCATTTAATCAGACATTAAAACACATAGTTTAACAATATTTAGTTCATGATCGCCTATCACACTCATGCATTTTGGAAAAGGAATGGTTAATCAAGGGAGTGGAATACTTTTCTGTCAGGACCTCCAGTTGCAGAGATATTTATTATGGTATTTTTGTTTAACAAGAAAGGAGGTGGGAGATTGGGAAGCTGGCTAATGCTTGAGAAAAACAGTTGGCAAGGATATAATCAGACAGGAAACAGGAAATGATGTCACTAGGTAACAAACAGGAAGCAATGATTATAACACAATGAGATCTCCTTGCTTTGGGTTGAAACTTGAGAAAAAAGTCATTGCTTACGATCGGTACAGTCGGAGAGGGCAATTTTGGCACTGGTTATTTCAGCCTCAATCTTTTATTTTCTGAGAGGCAGGTTTGACAATTTATTACTGTATACACAGTAAGTGCAAACGAAAAATGCTTGCTTAGCATCGTTTGTCAGGAAATTAGAAATCACTTATAAACCTAGATCAATAGACATTTTCACAACAATGTACTTTAAACTCCATTGCTGCTTTGTCATGGACAAGAAAATGGGGATATTATTTAACTAAAGAAGAGCACTGCAAGAGCAGAAATTGTGAAAGCTCATGCCAGAATATATATCTTAGTCCTTAAGTGCCACAAGATTGCGTTGGTTTTGAAAAATTATGAATGGACATTGTAGTTTCTGAATTTCACTGGACAAGGAACATAAAAATAATCATTACGAACAACAATTAAGAACAGAAGTCCTGCTCTGAAGGCAACCGAGAATACCCGCTCCACCTTCTTCTCGGAGGAACACCCAGGTTGCAAATGATACTTAAAGGCTGGCCGTGTGTCCTATTTTTTTTTCTTTTCACAAAAGACAGTCCTCTGCTTGAAAGTATCCTCCGTTAAAGTGGTGAGCCACATGGCACTTTGTGGGCTGCATTCCGTCTAGGCTTTCCAGCTCAGGATCCTCCCAGACTATGAGGTTCCCAGGCCATATCTTGAGACCTAGAGATGGCCCCCAGTTATGTCATTAAGAATTGTGCGTTAAGTACTCACCACCGTCGTTCCCATCCTATCGTTCAAACACACACGGAACATATGTTCTTCTCTGAAAATTAAGACAGAGATCTAAAGAGATCTAAAGGAGCTGCTCTCATATCAAGGTGAAATGGATTGATTATTCTCTTTCACCTAGTTAGGGAGATGGTATAAGAAACATTTAACTCAGCCGACTTGCTTCTAGCCAGAAGGTAGATACAAAGTGGAGTAGAGGGTGAGCCCTGGCACCGTGTACATTTGTGGGGAAGGAAGAAGCTAAATAAGTCTATGCAAGATGGAGCATGAAACCAGTCAGTCCTTGGAAATTGTAGCAAGCTGCTGTTTTCCTAGCTGAGGTGGAGACTTGCACGCAGCCCTTTCCTGTTGCCTGCGGTTGAGCCGTGCAAAACTGGGGAATTTCAGGCCCTGAAATCTGGCAACCCTAATTCCATCTCCCCCCGCCCATGTATCCTTTGCTCACGTATCCAGGATTCGTACTGCAGTCAGTGCAGAACTTGCCACTGCAATGGGAGGAAGCTGCGTCCAGAAACTTCCTAGAGGTACAATTCTATTTGTAAACAACAAGTGTGGGAAATGCACACACTGTTTTAAACTTTAAAACACAAATTATAGTTAGTAATTATTTCTAAATCTGCACTGGTATATTAACATACGTACATTTTATGCAAATCTATATATTATCATATAAGCATATTGTGGAAAACCCTTCTCTCAATCACAACAAGAAAAGTTACTTTTAAAAATTAATAGATGACAGTACCAAGGCATCCAAATTGTCAGTTAACATTCTTGCAGTCTTAAAAAAGGTAATTCTTTACCTTCTTGTTATTTAACTATGATAATTACCTTTAGTCACTTTGAAGAAGACTTCGGAATGCTACAGGCCTGTGGTACAAAACAAACCTCAATCATGTGGTCACACGCCTTCTAACTAGAAAAGTAATTAACAATGAAAGTAACAAAAGTAACCCAGTTACAGTTACATTGCAAAAGAGTGACATGATCCCTTGCTCCATTAACATTGTAAAGTGAGAGAGTAATGAATTACATATTACAAAAAAAGAAATTACATAATGGCTGGCATCTTGTCAGCAACTTATGTGCATATAAGTGCAGCTTACATGAGTATAAGTCTAGTTTTGGACGGAGCGCATAAGAGGCCCTTGTTAACTGTCTCTTGCCAAAGAAAGGGAGAAGAAGAGAGGCAATTCGGGCCATGCAGATCTGGCTGCTCTTGGCTTCTAAGGGAAGGAAGAAATGATGCACCCCACTGAGAGCACATCCCTATTTCCCTCCTCATCTGACCTGAGACCAGCTTCAGTGTAGTCTGACTCACTTCTTCCTTCCTCATTATTAAGTGACAGCGGCAGGGGTTCCTCCTGGGGTGTGACTGCTTGCGGGGTGGCGGGAGGATGTGGAACTATATGTGCAAAGCTGCACGCATATGTAGGATCTCTGCCAATGGATTAGATATAACAAGTTCCTATGGTACTGTGCACTGAAATTGGTTCTTTCAGTTTACACCTGCTACTGTTCCCAAGGTGTGTGCAACGACTGGGGTATCTCGAGATTGTGAGTTGTTCTTTACCTCTGTGAAGGAAATGTGTCCTCTTCTTCCTGGAGACTGAGTTGGGTATACTGTGTTCTTTTCTTATATCATTTCACTTCTCTCCTCCATTGCTCCCAGCATGTGCACAACATAAAACAAAAGACAGCTAACAAAAAACAAACACCTTGAAAATGAAGAGTTAAGAAGCCAAACTCTTAAAATGTCACTAATTTGACACACCATAAATGCATTTTAAAATGTAACAATAAAAAGAAAAGCACAGCACAAACACACAACCTCTCATTAAAATACCCTTCTGCGCAATCAGTTCATCACTCAAAGCCTGTTTAAATAAAAAGGTCTTTATGTGCTGTGGGAAGAAGAGCAAAGAGGGGGCCAAAGTAGCCTTGTGTGAAAGAGAATATCACAGCCTGGGAGCAGCCACCAAGAGGGTGATCTCACAGATCCTCCCAGATGAGCCTGTGATAATGGTGGGACTATTTCTGCACTAGTATATTATAGTGCTATTATTCTACTTTCAATATCTTATGGAATCCCGGGGTTTGCAGATCCCAAGTTGGAAACCCCAGGATTCTATAGGATGTTGAAAGTGGAAATAATAGCAGTATAACAGGCTAGTGCAGAAATGGCCTAAGAGAAAGCCTGCCTCCTAAGACCTCAGAACTTGGGGAAGCTCGTATAGGCAGATATGGTCTTTCAGATAATCTTGACCCAAGCTAGTTTGGTCAGTGCTGGGGAAAAAAAAATTTAGACTGGAATTCTCAGACAAAAAGCATTTCTCCCTTTCTGTCACACTGACTCTGATCTGGTATCGTACACCTTACTCTCAGGCCTGCCTTAGGCAGAAGTGTCTAGATGAGTGTTAGGAAATTGCTTGAGTGAGAGGAAAGTTTATGCTCTGCTCTCAGCTGTCTGTGTGCCCTACACAGTTGCTGAGAAACTGGCAAAATTCAGCATGCTGTAAAATGGCATTTGCCAGTTCCACAGTTCCCTAAAAGAGTGCATCTCAAGCTATCCAATGTGGAGCAACCAGCATTTTTTTAAAAAAATCAATATGCTGGAGACTGGGAACTTATTAGTATCCACTGGCAACAATGGTTTCTTTCTTTCCTGAATAGTCACCAGGGACTGGCAGTCAACAACCACTAGTTTGAATAAATAGCACTGCCCCAAGAGACTGAAAATTCTCTGTGTGTAGAATGGTTTATATGGGCTTGTATGGATAACTGCACTATACTGAGGCCTGGCAATATCATTTGGCAGATTTGGGCTGTAATGCAAGGGAAGGAAAAATAACCTTTTATGTTCATTATTATTGTGTTTTGTATTATTGTTGTGTTATTGTATTTTGACTGCCAGGAATGTTGAGACGCTTGGGGGATTTTCTGCTTCATGCACCATTTTATCTTGGCTGGCTTTGAATACTGTGAACGTTCACTCAGGTGGGTGAGGAGCACAATGTGCTGTGCTGCCTGAGATGGCATCAGCAGCAGCAGCTTTGGCATCATCTTGGGCCAGCCCTGGCTACATCACTGATGGAGTAACACTCCCATGTGACTTTCAATGCACACGTATGTGCCATAGTAGTTTATACAGATGTCCCAAGATCGTCAGTAAGGTCTAGAGCTTTGAATGTTGGACTAGGACTCCAGGAGACCAGAGTTCAAATTCTAGCTCAGCCATGAAAATCCATTGGGTGATATTGGCTCTCCACTTCCCCCATTGAGTTGCCATAAATGAGTGCAAATTACTTTTGTTCTTTGAACTAAATTTGCAGCAATTGAAGGAAGCTGAAGATAAAGGAGGAAAGTGGGAGGAGGAGAAAGAAACCAGGGCATTTTAAAAGTAGCTGAAGAATTGGGAAGGCAGATGATTAACTTGGGCAGTCCCTGAAAATCAAGACAGTTGGTGGGTATGCTAGAGGTTGCCATAAACTGAAAATGACTTGAAGGCATATAACAACCTAAGAGAGAGGAAAAAAAGGCCCAAATGATTTTTGTTTTACTGAGTAAAATTATGGCCTGGCCAGTAAAGCAGTCTAGAACTTATGTTTCCTTGGCAATTGCTCATATCTCTTTACAATGTCAGGAAGGCAGCGCACCTGGGAAGGATTAAGACTGGTGAGCTCTTATAAAAGCACAATATATAGTCCCCTTTGCTATGAAAGCTTGGGGTGTTGATATCTTCTTCAGAATTTGGCAATTTGGGAATCTGTGCTTATGGATGACTGTAGTAAGAGCTGAAGTTGTATGACTTCTGCTGCGAAACAGCTAGTTGCAGTTCCTCAGGCTTAGAAAGAAATTAGGAGGGAGGGGAGGGTGACGAGGAAGAAGTATAGTGGTGGCTTCCAGTCAGTAGGGAATCTCTTACCGTCTCCGGCTCTCTCACCTCTCATCTGAACACCCTTTCTTTCCTCTGTTCCACTTTTCTGCATCTGGCAGTCCACTGTGTGCCAGATTTCCCATTCCCCACAATCCATTATCCATGGATAATTGCAAAGCTCAATTTTTCAGACATTACAAGAGCATACAAATTAAAGTATGTTTTGTGAGTGGTGTATGTAGTTGTGTTAGCCAGAAGCAAAAACAGACCACTGTTTTAGAAAATAAACCTTGATCCGCATCCTGTCGTATTTACACCGTAAAAGCAAAAACCAAAACAAACAGCAAATGGAGGTGGAGAAGGAGGAGGAGTATTGGGAAAGTCAGTGTGGGAGTGGCTTAGAGATGAAGCTATAGAATTCCATAGATCTGGGGTCCTTTCACACTTTAGCGTTATGATTCCACTTTAACTGCCATGGCAACATCCTATGGAATCCTGAGGTTTGCAGGTTGCTGTGTTTGTTGTGTGCCTTCAAGTCATTTCCAACTTATGGCAAACCTAAAGTGAATCTATCATGGAGTTTTCTGAGGCTGAGAGTGTGCGGTGCGCCTGAAGTTACCCTATGGATTGCCATGGCGGAGTGGGGAATCAAACCATAATCTGCAGGTTGTAGTCCAGTGCTCAAACCACCACACCAGCTCTCTGATTTGCAAGTTAGGGAGGTATATTTAGAACTCTCAGCCAGAATGTGCTACAGAATTCCATAGGATGTAGCTAAAGTGAAATCATAGCACTACGGTGTCAAAGGGCCCTTGGAGTTGTGCAGCAAGAAACTCCCAAATGGAGGGCATTTACATGATTACATGATGTAAAGATGTTGAAAGGAAGGAAGAGGCACTGGAAATTCAAGTTTGACCATTGTCCTTCACAGACTGTTGGTAACTTTCCATGAAGGGGCATTCTGGGTTAATGAGTATGAGAGTAAACTAAGTTTCTGGGTTGTTGTTGAGTAAGCTGAGACGGCTGAGGAATGAAGTAATTAAAGCTAAGAAAATAAAGAACATGACAGAGAGCGATAGAGTTGGGTACATCTTCAGAATTACAGTACAGCAGCATTAGGAGTAAAATACACAGCCCCAATACAAATATGTATTGATCAAGCAGCCTGGATTTAAGAATATGGTAGGCCAGTGACAGCATAACCTTGGCCAATTTCAGCATAAAAATTTTGCTGGAAATATTGTAATAGGAAGCCAGTAAACTTCCTTTTCTCATTTTAGGAAGAAGGCTTACTACGTGCAATAAATTGTATTTTTTGAAAAATATTTATGCAGATAGGGAGTATTGTATCTCTATGTGAGTCAGGGATAGCAAATCTGTATTCTCAAGATATCTCTGTTACCTAGGCAGGTAGCGAGCAATATATTTTGCCACACAATCCTGACTACTTTATGGGAGGCTGGTTGGTATAATAATGTTGGTAATATTTAACAATTAAAACCTTCATCTGCATACATACTATAATAATAAAACAGTAGAAGCATTGAATAAAATTTTGTGAATGCTATAGCACTGAAAACTGACTGAAGATGATCACTGTACACATACTCCATTTGAAAACCAGTTTCTATCATGTTGCAATTAAAATTTGGAAGTGCAGCCATTGGGTGTATATCATTACAATACACACAGACACACACATACTTCAATTTATGGCCATGTACCGTTCGCCTAAATACTGGCACTATACCAAATAATCCTGCAAACTTATTTTCTTTTAATTCTTTAAAGAATTAAAGTAAAACAAACCCTTGGAGCTGTCCTTTTAGTTTTATCTAAAACTTTATCCTACCCTGAAATTTTTACTGTGTCACCAATCTTTGTCAGATTTGGACAGGAAAGTTCCTTCTTAGGTTCTTTGAAGCTTGTGTCTGGGACTGCTAGGGCGCATGCATGCATTAGTTTTAATGCTATTATTTCTCTGTTTTGTAGGACATGCGAGTTCTTACTCATTAACTGACCAGTCTATTTTTTCAGGCTTCAACAGATACAGCCTTCAGACTTGCCCCTTGCTATGGTTTTCTGTTTTATCTTGAATGCCAAAACTGTGTTTGAATCTCAAAATCCAGGTTTTTAGTCTTTGCCTAAGCTGTGGGAAGAGTTCCCTGACTATTTTTCGGTTTGACTGTTTTTTGTTTGAAGCGGGACTTTGTGTGTGTGTGTGTGTGTGTGTAATCCATGTGTTCAATTAAGAGAAGCATCTGTTGGGTTTATTTCACATTGCCAAGGAAAGGCTGCAAATCAGGAGCATCTGCTCAGCTTTTTTTGTCAATGGCTTGTTTTTCATAATTTGCTCTATGGGGTGAGTGTTTGGGAATGGGAGGGGAATCTTTTTATTTCTGTGTTCCATCTTGATTATTGTTTGCCTCGAATGGTAGTCAAGGAGACTGACTAGGATTTTCAACTGATTTAACTAAGAAAAGAAATAAAGAGAGAGGCAGACACAGTTTTTGAAAAGGTAAACAACATTGCATGTCATTAAGAGCAAGGGGAAATAAAGGCTCGCTCATCATTTTTGTAATTATGACTGTGGATTAAAGACATGAGAGAAATCCTGACTATGAAATTTCATATTATTTTAATTTTTTTAAAAAATATATCCACTGCAATCCACATGCCACCAGAATAGCTGAATTTAAGCTGATTTACTTCCATTGACTTCATGGGCTTGAATCCAAGTACTCTGGAGTAACTAGGGTGGAGTTCAAGAAGCATTTATCCAACTAAAATGAAATAAAGCACTTCAAAACAGAATACAATAACTGTCTTAGTAAATTTGTCTGGAATGGGAAACCTCTAGATGAGAATTATAAAAGTGATAGGTTGACAATACTTTTTCCCCATTCATGATCTACCGGCTGACTGATGAGCAGCGAACAGAGTAAAGGGCAGCCCAGAAACTCTAGTGCAAAAACAGGAATGGTAGCACTGAACCCCACAGCGCTTTTCCTTATTACTTCTGTCAAGGCACTACTGTTGTTGGGGGAAGGACGCTCAGATGTTTTGAGACAGATACACTAATTAATCGGGAGCGCTGAATGTAATAGAAATCAGTAACGGAACCTTCAGAGCGTGGACAGTGAGTTTTAAAAATTAATTAATTATAATTATCACTCCAAGGCCTCCAAACCTGCTTAGTTTCAGTTACTTGCATTTTGGAAGTAATTTTTCTTTTCTGTTTCTCAGAAATATATAAACTTATACAACCACACACATATGATTGCTAAAATGTGGCTGGTGGTACAAAATGCTCCTCTGTTAACCTTTCACTGCCTCAACCAACACAACACAGCATGAGGCATCCATACAAGGCACGGCACAAGCCAGCACTTGAATCATGCGATTGTCCTCCTCCACCATTTAGCGAGGTTGCATTCATAAATGCAGAAGTGACCTAAGATTACCGTTACTGTAAAAAAGTAAATTTATCTGTTGCCAATTCACAAATTAACTCAGTTATATCTTGGCTATTGGAAAATGATTAATTACAAATAACTAATTACTTAGAATGAGTTTCTCCCAGGGTCTGAGAACTGTAGAGTTTGCTATGTAAGTAGAAAGTTGACAATTTAGTTTATTGATGTCCTGGATTGTTTTCCATAATGAACTAGAGGCACAAAGGTTATTACTTTCTCTTGCTTTTTACACTTTTATCCCTAGTGTAAGGAGTTTTTGAAACTTAGGCTTTTAAAAGGTACAAGATAAAACTTATTCAAAAAGCTCAAAAAGAATGAATCCACATTCCAAAAATATGTCAACTTTGTAGAGGTAATTTCTAACTCTAACAAGAAATTCTGTTACCTCAGTGCTGCTTAAACTTTGTGACCCTGAGAGACAACTAGGAAATGCTGCAGGATCATGAAAGGAAAGTCAGAGAAACAAGAAACCACAGTAAACTTTGTAGTAGCAGGAAGGTATTTTCATTATTTGAAAAAAAAAATAAAATTCAAACTTTTCTCATCACATAAAAACATTACATAAGTAATAAACATATTTACACTTCTTTTTTGATTATAAATATACATTATATACAAAATAATGTTATAAAACGTAGAAAGTTCAGTGCTTCTGATTTTCTTTTTAAATTATTGAAATACTAGACTTCAAAATAAACTACAAACAGACACTAGCATAAACCATATTATTGATTTCTGAAGATTGCCTCCATAAAGGTCTCGAGTTGCCAGACCAGAAGGTCAGTAGTGAACATCCCAAGCAAGATTTTGCTTGCACAATTCAAGGCTGTAGGTGGCCTAATCAGATGCTGGGATTTACAAGGTCAGGAACGTTGCTTTTCCACCACAGAAAGCACAACCCCAGCTTCCTTGAATGAAAATTTGCTTCCTCTCTCTGCTTCCGCCACATTCTGTTTCCCACAGTACTTGTTTATCACTACAAACATCACAGCACTTCCTATCTGAAATGTCTATTATTATTGCTGTAAATGTATAAGAGAGTCTGTGTGCACTGAGTTTTCCAGTTCAGAACTGCTCCTTTGGGCTCAAAAATTTAAGGTTAATCCTTTCCTTGTAGCACTGTGAAGGAATGGACAAGCAGGTCAAACCAAGAGATTTGAGATTTTCCCCACAGTATAATCTCTCAAGGAGTCCCTTTCATAGCTTAAGTCTTTGCTAGACTTTTGGAAAAGGGATTGAATGGTAGTGATAGTTGTTTTGTAGCAACAGATATTAAGGCAGGGCTATAACACTTCCCTGTGTATATAACAGTTTACCCTTTGAGATTGTTTGCAATTGTTACGGTGGCACCAGACTCAGATATCTAACACAAAATCCAAGTCCTTCCTTATGCATATGAAGTAGGAAAAAACATAGTTCTATTCAGGGTGACTAGTAGTGCAAAAGGCATTAAAAAGCTGATTGATTTTAAACGCACTTGTAAGGCTTCCAAAAATGAGCATGGAATTAAGTTTCCCCATGCTATGGAGAAAGAGAAAGATCCTCCTTGTTTTCAATTTTAGTCCATGGATGTTCCTATGGTTCTGTATCAGAACAAATTCAGACTTACGGCTTAGTTCATCAAAGCAGAATCATCATCCTTAAGCAATGACACACTCGCTCAGTATCCATCCTTCCTTACATTGTCTGTGAGCAATACATGGAAGTGAAAGGGGATGTAAAACAAAAGGAGCAACAGAAGGTACTGGTTGCCAATTCTGGCCAATACTGTTTGGGTACTTCAAGTTGGGGAGGGAGGCAGGTACGTCTTGATTTGGACTCTCTAGATTCTCAGACACACTTTAGGCACTTTCAAATCCAGAAAAAATGGTGACGTCATTTATTCTGTATCCATTTTCTGCATAGAAAAACAAGTTTCTTCATTCGTTCTTCTCAAAATATTGTTGGTAGGCTCTGTAACGATGGCCAAGTGCCTCCTGCATTGACCAGCACCTCCCAAACTGAAGTTCTGGAAAGTCACACAACTGTTCATGAGCAACTGGCAGCAATGTAATTTCAAAGGCTAGAAAGAGATACAGTCTCTTCCTCTTTTGTCCCTGTAGTCAGTTACATTCCTCCTATTAGGCTTTAAAATAAGGGAACAGGAGACAAAAGGTGTATTGCATCTTTTAAAATTCACAGTCTGTCCAGTTCACCCACTTCCATCTCTCCTCCTCCTGAGAGCAGCAAATTGCATATAATAAAAAAAATTAAAGGTCCAATCCAATTCTGAATTGTAAACAATGTAGCAGGAATGTCCACCTTGTGGCACCTCCAAAACAGAGGTGCAAAAAGAGCAGCCTTCATTCTTATACCTGCCCACAAATAAAATGAAAAGAAAAAAGAGTGAGAAACAGACATACTACTTTATTCAACATAAATTTAAAAATAAATGCCAACAATTACAGACTGGAAACCTCCACCTCAAAGTCAGTTTTAAGTCTGTGTTTACTTATAGTACTAGTAGGGTCTTTGGGGTATGCATGTTTCTTCTTTTTCTGTGTACCCTTTATTCAAGACAGACCATCTAGAGTGGTATAGAATAACAGAATCAAAGAACCATAGGGCTGGAAGGAGCTCCATGGGCCATCAGGTCCAACCCCCTGCTCAGTGCAAGATCTCCAGCTATAGCAACCCCAGTAGGTGGCTGTCCAGCCTCTTTCTGAAGACATCTAGCGAAGGAAACCCACCACCTCTCTAGGCAATTGGTTCCATTGCCAAACCACTCCCACTGTCAAAAAGCTCCTTCTAATGTTCAGTCAGAATCTACCCTCTTGTAACTTAAAACAATTAAACTTACTTCCACCCTCTGAAGCAGTAGAGAACAAGCCTGTACCCTTCTCTTTGTAGCAACCTTTGATGTATTTCTGGACTCACAGAGCTTTCATTTATTTATTTTCTGTGCTTGCTATCCTTAGGTCCAGTGGGTTGGACCCAAAAGGGCTGTGGTGGGAGTGGAAGACACTCTTGTTCATGTAGAGCTTAGAGCTGGTTCCTGGTTTTTACCAATTCCCTCTTCTTGCCCTGACCTTCCCTAGCACAACATCCCATTTTGAAGTTTCCTTCAGCCCCAGGAATAACTTTTCAGGAAACAAAGGGGGCTGCAGACACACAGGGAAATTTGGAAAGCACAGCAGTTTTGGTAAGACCTAAACCTTCTGAAGAAATCTGAGATTTCCCTTATTTGTTTGTCTGTTTGTTTGTTTTCCTAAGTTTTATTTTCTGGGGTGATCTGAAGCAGCGATACAGTGTCATTTCCTCTGATTAGCTGCTTTCATCATAGCAGATATATGTAAATTATGCTCAAGACAGCCCCCCCACAACAGCATTTCTGTCTTCACCTTTTCATTGTCAAAAATGCTACATGTCTATGTAGTTATCATTGTATAGGTGACATCTATGTAAGCAAGGTACATACCTCTGTGGCTATAACACACTCATTTCGCTCTTCTGTTATCACAAAGACAGACTGGTACATGGAATCCCTTGGAGAGCATATTGCTGATATTCTACATTCTGGTTTTTCACTGTAGAAAACATAGAAACAACACACAGTTAAAAACATTGAGTAAAATATTCTAGTTTCATGTGTTTACGTGTGAAAGGGATCTAGGAGTCTTAATAGACCACAAGCTGAACATGAGTCAGCAGTGTGATGCGGCAGCCAAGAAAGCCAACGCAATTCTCGGCTGCATCAATAGGAGTATGGTGTCTAGATCGAGGGAGGTACTGGTACCACTCTACTCTGCTTTGGTTAGACCTCATCTTGAATACTGTGTCCAGTTCTGGGCACCCCAATTCAAGAAGGACATGGTCAGGCTGGAGCAGGTCCAGAGGAGGGCAACCAAAATGGTGAGAGGCCTGGAGGACATGCCCTATGAGGATAGACTTAGAGAGCTGAGGATGTTTAGTCTGCAGAAGAGAAGGTTAAGAGGGGACATGATAGCTATGTTTAAATATTTGAAGGGATGCCATGTAGAGGAAGGAGAGGGCTTGTTTTCTGCTGCTCCAGAGACCAGGACAAGGAGCAATGGATTCAAGCTGCTGGAAAGGAGATTCCACCTGAACCTCAGGAAGAACTTCCTGACAGTCAGGGCTGTCCGGCAGTGGAATATGCTGCCTCGGAGTGTGGTGGAGTCTCCTTCTTTGGAGGTTTTTAAGCAGAGGCTGGATGGCCATCTGTCGGGAGTGCTTTGAGGGTGTTCCTGCATGGCAGGGGGTTGGACTGGATGGCCCGTGTGGTCTCTTCCAACTCTACATTTCTATGATTCTATGATTCTAGATTCTAGCTGTGTTCAGCTATGAATAAAGAATAATCTGCCATAGCTATGGCAGAAGGAAAAGATGCTACGTCATGGAAAATTACAGATGTGTAACAAGGCTAGTTCCCAACAAAGGCTTGTAAATAATAGTCAGAATTTTTCTCCTTCTCAAAAAGAAAAAAAACCTGTCAACATTTTGTTGTGTACAAGAGTGAAAAGACAGAGCTTTTAATTGTGCAAAAAAAAATGCAAATAATTCTGCAACATAAAAGATAACTGAAAATGAGAAAAACCTTTTGTAATCTCATCAAACAGGGAGAAACATTTTGAAATGTCGCATTCATGCAAGAATTAAATAAGAAAAGATTTCCAATTTCATTTCCAATACATTTGAGCCTCACACTATACTACGAACACACAGTGAAACCTAAGACTGAGCTATGAAGGGAAAGGGCACTTGAGAGGACAGAAACTGAGTCTTTAGTTCAAACCACCTGAATTGTGGCCTGTCAATCAGATGGTGTTCCTAAATTCACACCTTTCCTTGCTCCCATATATATGGATGACTGTTATTCTCCCCTATGGAAGCAAAGCACTGCATTTTCAAACAACACTACAATGAAGGACAACCATCCACCATTCTTTTACAGTGTAGGCTGGTCTCAAATTACAGGGGCTTGATGAGGATGTCTATCTTTGAGCACAGCACGGAGTGGGAAAAGAGCTAATGTGCTATTCCAAGGATTCCCTCCAGGAAGGAGTCCACTACTTCTAGCACACACACACCTAATTGGTTGTTATCACTATTCATTCCTGTTCACCAACCCTGGCAGTAAGCCACCATTATTTCTACTGCTGGAAGGGGAAAATAACACTGAAAAAGAGATGTTCCTGAAATTACTGCCAATCCTTGGCTTATTTGCAATAGAATCATGAAATTATGACCGTCTTCCAAAATGTTTATTTATTGACTAGAGATTTGCAACTTAAGACTGAACCAGGTAATTATTTTGCTACACTTTGTCTTATCCTTTGTCATTAGCATCCCTGGTCCATAAGCTCAATTAAATGGGCTGCATAATTCAAGTTCACTGTGTTGGAGGGGAGGTGCCTTTGTAAAAGTAAATATCTCATAGAGGAACAAACACAGAACAGCCCTTACTCTCCTAATGACACTGTTTTTGTTCAAGGAACTGGAGGATCCTAGCTCACAGCTGAGCTATGAGTCAACCTAACATGTCTCACAGAAAGAGGCTATTACCGACATTTCAAAGAAAACTATTACCAGACAGGAAGGAAAACAGACAAACTTTAAAGATGATTTTAAAAACCACCTGTTGAGAAGGACTAACAGTGTACTACAGTGGCAAAGAAAGTAGAATGGAATAGCAGGCCACCTGAACATATGAAGCAGAAGGGGCTGAAGTTACTACCAAAAATCTTCTGCTTTAGACAGCTCCAACGCAGGCTCTGTGCAGGTGCAAAACCCACGCAGTGCACAGAGGAAAGCCAAGAAAAGTGCCTGGTTTATAAGATTTAAAAAGGCGATACTAAGTTACATTAATCTAACCGTTTAAATGGGTTGCAGATTCTGTTACTTATGGAAGCAGTACAATAAAATTAAAATCTCAAGGCTATAAATTCCCCATTTATTTGCAATCCTCTAAGAATCAAGCAAATTTCTCATTTGCGATCTTGTCATATTTTTTAATACTCATACATAAGCGTTCCTGTTCACATTTTCAAACTGTGGAGAGAAATGAGGCTTCTTGAAGAAACATTTTTACCTGTGTAACCAGAAGGGTGATTTCTCTCCTATACACTTTTCACTTTTATGGTATTTGTCTTCCTGAACCCCTCTATTTGTCAGCTCCTTCACTAGGTTATAATCCAATGTGTGGTTCTTCAGTTTGTAATTTGATTTCTCCAGCACACAGTCTACTTCGAGGTCTTTATTTTTATTGGTGTTTTTAAGCTGAGAGGCCGGGATGAGATTTTCCTTCTGGAAGTCAGACAGGTTGTTCATGGTTTCTGAGTTCTGCTCAGGCTGCCTCTGCATCTGCCGGATGACTACAGCAATCATGCAGCACAGGATGAGGAGAGCCACCAGCCCAATGCCCATGGATATAGCTACCCACGGAACCGGTTTAGGAAGCTCTGGCTCTATCACTGGAACGGAATACACTTGATATTCACAATGGCTGCCCACAAAGCCAGGGGGGCAGTGGCAGGCGAAACTGGGAGCATAAAGCCCAGAGTAGCATGTTCCCCCATTCTGGCACGGCCCAGACTCACACCCATCTCTAGTTCTTTCACAGTTTCTACCAGTGAAGCCTGGCAAGCAAGTACATGTGTAATCGTGTGTATTCAAAAGGTCATGACAAGAGCCTCCGTTGGAACATGGGTTTCTGGAGCACTTGCTGATGTTTATCTCACATTTCTGTCCAGAGAAGCCAGGACGGCAGATACACATGTGTTGCTGGCCCAAAACAAAGCACTGCCCACCTGTAGATAAAAACACACAAAAAATTAAATCTAGTGACTACTGTGTTACACTAAACATGATAGTGGCACAGCTTTTACTGAACCAACTTACTATACAGAAATACTATGCATAACATATAATTACAATCAAGGGAATAAATCTTAGAGAAGATATGCTGTAATATACAATCATCAAGTATACTCTCTCTCTCTCTATATATATATAAAATACATATTATATAGTTACAATCAACAGAATAGAAGTTAGAGAACATATGCTTTAATGTACAATCATTAAGTGTGAATGCTTGATGTAAGGTGCCCTAGAAAAACACTGTGGAAGAAGTGAAGGGATTTATGGAAGTGTTTAATCATTGGGAATTGTTGAATGATGCACTGGGAGGGAAGGGAAGGAGAAGAGAAGATGCAAAGGTAAGGGTATGTTGTTGTTTTTTATGAGCAGAAAGAAATGAATAACAGAATGAGAAGAGATACATCAAGATGCACATAGTTGGTTTGGATCAAATAATCACAGTTTCCCTAGAAAACCAGGAGCAGGGATCGGATTCACCTGTGCTCCACTTGTGTGCCAGCTTCAGCACTATGCTTCAATCCCTTGCTTTATTGTGGTGCTAACTGATTACATAACTGATTATAAGCTGATTATAAGTTCCCCATTTCAGATATAAGGCGGAACTCTGGTTCAGAAACATAAGACTGAAGTGCTGAAGGGGAGAGGGAGAGTGAAGTAAAAGCATACTTAAACCATGATTTGCCCTGCCGAAGTTGTTAGTTCTGATGGGGCACAGAGTTGTAAAACTTTAGAAGCAGGTACCACGAATTTCAAATTATGCCAGAACACAAAAATAACCACAAAGAGCCAGTGCAAAGACTAATGGGGTATATTAACACTAACAGTTTATTTGTTTACTTATAAACTTGTGGTTCAACTTTCTTTATTAAAAATAATGTTACATTTATATTGAAACAATATTGGTGAGACAAGGTAAAAACATACAGTCAGTCTATCAGTAACCAGTAAAACAATAACACAGTAAAAACACAGTCAGGAAAAGTCCCATATACTGTTCAACAGCAATTAATCATGTGTGGCAACACAAATTCAACTAAAGTCTGGGTGAACAGATAAGCCTTTGATTAGTAGTGAAACTTTACAAAACTCAGTGTCAGCCATGCCTGAGGAGAAAAGGAATCCCACAGTTGGGGTCCAGCATAAAACAACAACAACAACAACTATCTCAGATTAATGCACATTAAAACCCTAACAAATATAGCATCATCAATGGGGCATCCCCACTGATTCTCAATATCTGGGCAGCCAAAACTGAAACCAAAATCAGATTAAAGATCAAAGTTCTTTAAAATATTTGTGGTGAAAGGATTTACCGTTAGCACAGGGGTTATTGGTGCACCTGTCTTCTTTTTTCTCACAGTTAGATCCTGTAAAGCCCACAGGGCACAGGCAAGCATATCTCGTTTCTTGTTCCCTTTCCAGGCATGTGCCGCCATTAAAACATGGAGAATCAACACAAGTCAAGGCACTGTGCTCACAGTTGACCCCATCATATCCTGGGGGACATGTACATTTGTAATCTTTCCCTAAATCCTGCAGAAGAAACAAAAAAGACGTTTCAAATTTAAGTAGAAAATTGCAGTTGGTTTCTAAGATATTTTGTATTATTCAGTTCCTCCGAGCATCATGAATGAATCCAAAAACAAATCAAAATAAAAAGAAGTGGAAGCTTCATATACAGATAGGGTGACAACAAATAACTAAGCCTAAGTCCAATAGTAGTTTTAAACACATAGTCCCAACTAGAGTAGGCCTAATGAATAAATGGCAACTTGATGATCATCTTTTATACTCTGTTGATTTAATGGTCCCCTCTAGCTGGGACTAAATGTTGGATTCAATGATGGAAGTCCACAAAGCAGTCAAAGATTCTTATTTCACCAATTGCTATGTAATCTTTTGTCTGTTTCCCTATCACTTCTGTAAAGAACAAATTTCATTTTGGCCATGTTAGACCTATGCATTATCTCATCGTGAAATTCTAAATCAAGAATGAGAATTGTACAGCCATCCAGATGTCACTGAACTTCAACTGGAAGCACTCCTGTCACCATAGCCAATGCATGTTGCAACTCAACAATTCCTAGAGGGCCATACAATTCCCACAACTGCTCTAACTGAACCTGAGTACCATGGATTTCAATGGACTTCTGAATGTGACTAAATATTGATCATATCCAATTATAAGAAGGTCTTGCAAGTGAAAAAAAGTTTTAAAACCCCATCCAGGTAAGTGAGAATACTTAAAAGAGACAGAGTTTATACCAGCAATGCACTTCTAATCCAATACTGGAAGCAACATTGAAAACATCTCTATATTCAATTTATGTTTCAGCAAGTGGGATGTGAAATCATATTTAATTATCAGCAAATATCTTAAGAAACTAGCAGTGAAGGGATGATGTAAATTATTTGGATTCTCCAAAATAACTAAATTATAGCAGTCTTCCTAGTCAGAAGCAATGGTTTCTTAAGAACATATAAAGAGCCATGATGGATCAGACCAAAGGCCTAACTGAACCAACATCCTGTTCTGAATGATTAGTTGCATGTGGGAAACCTGCTAACAAGACACCCTTCATCTCACACTTTCAGGCAACTGGTACACAGAGCCATACTATCTCTTGCCTAGGAGAGGATATAGAGTCAAACTGAGCAATAACCACTAATAGACCCATCCTCCACAAAACTATCTAATCTCCTGTTAAAAGCATCAAAGTCAACAGTGACTTGTGGCAGTGAATTTGAAATTTTAATGATGCGCCATGTTAAGTACTCCTTTTATTGTCCCAATATTTGTCTACAGTGAATGATCCCTGTTCTGGTATTATCAGAGGAAAAAAAATCTTCTTCCTATCTGCTTTCTCCACATCACACATGAACAGTCCTATTTGTAACTTTAACTCTTAGAACAGTAGCTCCAACCCCTTGATGTCTGTTTGTCCTCTTCTGCATTTTTTCTCATTCTACAATATCCTTTTTTAAAAAAAACCTCTTTGTTCTGTACACAGCATTCCAATGATAGTTGCATCATGGATGTATAAAAAGGCAACACAATATTAACAGTTTTAATTTAATATGTAGGAATTATCATGTTCCTTTCCTAACCTGTGGACCCTATGCCCACACTACTGGAGTGAAATTCATAAGGGCAGATGTAGTGGTACAGATTACGGTCCAGATTAAAGAGGGCACATGAGTGGGAAAGAGCAAGGGAGAAAGAAATGCACCCTACAGCAGCATTATTTTGCAGGCTGGGACCACAGCCACAGTAAAGCATCCTCCCCATGGCATGAAGTTTTGTGTATGCATGTGTACACATCCCTCATGGCAGCTCCAAGAGCCTTCTATACCACATCAGGAGTGCCACCATCTTTACATCGGCTGTTATCTGCATCATCTTGTTAACCTGAGGCAACAGTGTCTCACTGATGTTTCTCCTCCTCCTCCTCCACTGTCCAGGAATTATCTCCAAGATACTATCCAACAGCAAATCATTATCATTCAGACTGACATATTGGGTAGAATTATTGTGAATATAGAGTAGAATAACTTCATGCATGCTGCCTTGAGCAATTTAGAGGTGTAGGATATAAATATTTTTATTAGTATGATAAGTATGGAATGCAACTTGATTTCTCCTTTTACAGATTTATGTCCGATATATAACTAGTTCTTACCGTGCAACTACCTCCATTCCTGCAGGGGTTACTGTCACATACACTGATATTCCGTTCACAGTCAATGCCAGTAAAACCTTCTTTGCAGGAACATGTGTAACTTCCCTGGCCAGTATTCATGCAAGTAGCTCCATTTCTGCAGGGTCTATGATGGGTGCAGTAGTTCAGATCTGGGCCAGGGGAGAAAAGGGAAACTTCCAGTCAGTGAGAGATTTATGTCTTAACAAATAATAGCATTTGAGATGAGGCATTAGAAACAGCAAAATATAATGATTTGGGCTGAAACACCTTGAATTTGTCATCAACAGAAACAATAAAATGTCCTTAACTAAGGCCCTTTTTGCACCTTACCTTGTTCACAGTGCCATCGCGTGGGGATTGTGCGAAAAGCCTCTTGCGAGAGGGAATCACTGCCCTGTGTACCAGCTCCCCTCCGTATCAGCTCCCCTCCGTACCAGCTCTGTGCTGGACGGAAAGAACTGCGATAGCTGTGCCTCTTCCTTCCACAGTGCAGCCGGGTACTTTCCCAGGCTGTGCTGGGGAAGAGCACGGCCATCATGCTTCCTGAGGTTCTGCTCACCAGGTAAGTGCAGGAGGGATGCAGGAGGAATGCACAATCATAGGTCATTTTCAGCAAAGAGCCGAAAATGATATAATCCGCAATTGCCGCGGGAGCGCTATGGGAGTGCCGTGGGAGCGCAAGAACGTCATGCGGAACCATCCTCATGATTCTGCATCACTCTCATGGCCATTTTGCATTTGAAGTCGCATGCAAAAAGGGCCTAAGTTTAGCAGAATAAACCTCCTGAACTAGATGGGCTACTCTGCATACCAAATATAAATAAAGGTGTCTAAGGGTGTGTAAAGATGGTCCTTTTTTCTGAAGTAGTTCTCAGACATTTTCATGTGTATACATGTTTGTTTGCTGTTCTATTTGTCTTTGTGTGTGTGTGGGCGTGTGTGTGTAGTGTGATGTGGGCATTACTTGGGATTTTGTCCATGTGTATCCACATATCTTGCCTGGGACTGAGGAAAGGACACATGGGTGTGTGATTCCCTGAGTATTACCCATTTCCCTTCTGTGTTGTGATTTTGCTGTACTTTGGAAGAGCAAATTTGAGATTTAGCGTATGTGGCTCAAATATCATTTATGCTTTGTACTTAAAATGCAAGCTACTTTTCTTTTAGGCTTACCTGTTTGTTCACTGAGAAGTGGGAATCTGGTGACTAGCCACACTAACCATGGGAAACATTTTGTAAACCAGCAGGCGCTTCCTTCATTTCAGTCATTTAATGAAAGCACCCATAACACGTTTTTAAAATACCAAATTTATCCCCCAGCCCCGGGAGCCCCCATTTCTCTCTAGATCCAGAGCATGATATATCAAAGAAACATGAAATAAAATGGCCTTGCAGGTTTACAATGAGCTTTTAGTGTAATCAGCATAACTAATGTTATGGTATGCTGTTGATTGCTAAACATTGTTGTGTGTCTTCAAGTCATTTCTGACTTATGGCAACCCTAAGGCGAACCTATCATGGAGTTTTCTTGGCAGAATTTATTCAGGGGGGTTGCCCTTGCCTTCCTCTGAGGTTGAGTGTAACTTGTCCAAGGTCATCCAGTGGGTTTCCACAGCTGAGTGGGGATTCGAACCCTGGTCTCACAGTGTCCTAGTCCAACACTCAAACACTACATAATGCTGGTTCTCTACCTTTACTGAAACAGCCTCAATCAGCAGTCACATCAAAATTAAAGCATATTTGTCATAACTATACCAACTAACCTTGATCACAGAAGAGGCCGCCCCATCCTTCATCACATATACACTTCCCTGGTTTTGTACAGGTGCCATGCCGACAACCCACATGAGGAATGCATTCGTCACAATAACGGCCTCGCCAACCACTGCGACATCTGAGAAGAAATTAATTTAAATGTTTCAGTACTTGTTGAAAGGATTTGAGGTCACTGAGGTCAAAGACAGTTTTTATGGGTTTTGTTTGTTTGTTTGTTTGTTTTTACCAGTGATGCCAATTCAAATTTTTAAATTGAAAGCAGCAGAAAAGTAGGTTTTATACAGTGGTATTCTCCTTCAGATCTAGTATAATGACAACTTACATGCATTCTCCTGGATTTCTGCAAAATCCACTTTTCTCTGAACAACCAGCTAGACAGATTGCTGTAAAAAAAATGTATAAGTACAACATTTTGTTAGAAAAGGAAAGTATTTCAAAACATTTATCACATTTGTATCCTGTTCATCCTCCAGAGAAGTTAGAACAAGATCCTTCCCATCACATTCACTGTGTCTGACTGAAAAGCCCAGACACAGTCACTTATATCCAGAAGTACTATTTATGGCCATTTCTACACTAGACTGTTATAGCGCTATTATTCCACTTTCAACATCCTATGGAGTCCTGGGGTTTGCAGTTTTGCAAACCCCAGGATTCCATAGGATATTGAAAGTGGAATAATAGCACTATAACAGTCTAGTGCAGAAACGGCCTATATTATGCACTAACAGGAAAATTTAAATTATCTTCAAAAGGTAAGTCATTGCTCAGAATTGTGCAGAACAATATACAGTAAGCTGATATACTTTTTAAAAATAAAGTGGCATATTTACATGCATATGTGAATCTAGCTTTTAAAAAAAAAGACTATAACTCCAGCATTGTTCCCATTGTTCACAAATACTGTTTTCCTGTAAAGCCAGGTTTCCTTTTGTTTTCACAACAAATACAGATTTGGTTTCCGAGGGCCAAGAAGAACATGGCTATATTTTTAAAACTACACCAGTTCTATCAGGTCTGGCAGTAACAATTGTATCTGTACACACAACTTTTAGCAACGGTGCAGCTCAAAACTTTTTAGCAGATATACCTAGGCTCAAAGTTATAAGATCTTTATTAAAAAATGGTAGTTTGTATTAAAAAGCTCTCAAGAAATTGCTTGTAGAGTTGGAAGTGCTTAGATGAGATCTAATTACAATTAAAATACTTTGTTATCTTCAGCTTGTACAGAATATGTTTTCTGAAATCAATCTACTTGGGGCATTTCATGACATCCTCGTTTGCATTGGGTGCAAACCATGGGGAAATGTTTCAAAGCTCAAAGTGGAAATAGTCCAGTTGCCATTGGAGCATATACGGGAAGGAGCAAAAAAGACTATTTCCCCACCAGAAACTCTCCTCTACCTACGGAAACCCCGACCCTCTAGTCAGCAAGGCTACAATGGCCTTGTCAGTCGATATAGGCAATGGGTTAATAACAAATGATACAAATTAGCAATACCAATTGCAAGTTTACAAAAAAACAACAACTTTCAAATGCAATTTGAGAACAAGCTGTATATAATTTCAGAGCCAGTTCAGGTCTTCTTACAGGCGTACACATTTGCAGTGAGGAAGTGGACCATCAGATAGAGGGACTTTTCTGTAGTGGTGCCCACGCTCTCCCTAAAGAATTTACTGTTCTCTCAGCTTTAGGCAAAGACCTTTGCGGAAGAACTCTACAAGCAGGATTCTAGTGCAATAGCACCTCCTTGTTTAAGTTCCCAAGGAACTGGCAGTGAGAGCTATATTGCCTTGAACAGAAGCATTCTACACCTGCCATCAAATCCATACTGACTGCTTCCCCAAAACAAAGTGGTACTTCAGATTGCCCTTCAAGCAAGCCTACCCCTGCCAGTACTTGCTAACGTAAATACGCACAATGAATGTATTATAGGTTACAATGCTCAGTGACAGCAGACAGACAGTTACTAGAAAGGCTCCAGCTTCTTGGCATTTATCCGCTGCGGACATGCACCGGAGCTTCACTCTCTCGCACATGCGTCCGCATCAGCAAACCGTGGTGCGAAAGGGCATAAAGTGTAGACCAGCTACTTGAAGCGTGGAAGCCGATCATACATGCGGCCCTCCACATTCACCACGGTTAAGCGAACAGGACCCCCACAAAAGTGGAAAAACCACAAATTTATGTGTGTCCGTGGTAAGAGGGCTGAGGCATAGTGGGGAGAATGGGCACGCAGGGTCCAAACCTGGGCCATTGCCGCACTAGCCTGTTATAGCGCGATGATTCCGCTCTCAACATCCTCTGGAATCCTGGGGTTTGCAGTTTCGGGAGGGGCCAGGAGGCCCCTCCCGAAACTGCAAACCCCAGGATTCCAGAGGATGTTGAAAGCGGAATCATCGCGCTATAACAGGCTAGTGCGGCAATGCCCAGGTCCAGGAAAGGAGAGAGAAGAGGGACGGGTTGGCAGGGTGGCCCTTTGCTTCCTCTCTCTTGCCCATTTTCTTCCTTAGATGCGGGTGGCATTGGGGGAAGGTTTGTGGTGCTCTGGAGGAGCAGAGGCAGGTTTTTAAAGGGGTGCGCAGTCTGATCACAGCCACTGAGAGGGAAGGTTCCCCCACAAAAGAAGCACCTGAAGTGGTGGGTGGGGGGTGGGACGAGTTGGGAAAAAAAAATCGCAAATAATCAAACCCGTGCAAGTCAAACCTGCAACTGTGGAGGGCTGACTGTACTTATAAGGTGTGGGACGAGATCAATGAAGCGTCCACTATTTTACTGTTTCTCAAGGATCCCATGGTTTTTTCCCCCTCCCCTTTATTATTGTGGTGGAACTCGGGGGAAGGGAGGAAACAACTGCCCTCTGAGAACTGCAACTGTATTTTGGGTAAACCTACTGAAGAAGAAGGAAAAAAAAAAACCCGAAAAAACAGCAAGACTCCACAACTAATTTATTACACGGCTAATGCAAACAAAGGGTAGAGATGATTTAGAGGGGTAAAGAGTTCAAGGGATTTTTTTTTTTTAAAAAAAAATGCCTTTCTTCGGTCTGCTTCAGATAAGCCTTCCATGGAGGAGTTTCCTCACATTATCAGGGCCGGCCGCGCTTCCCCGCCCCGCGCCCCGGCGCCTTTCCAGGGGCCATTTCCGCACTAGACTGTTATAGCGCTGTGATTCCACTTTCGACATCCTATGGAATCTTGGGGTTTGCAGTTTCGGGAGGGGCGGCCATAGGGTGTCGAAAGTGGAATCATCGCGCTGTCACAGCCTACCGAGGCGACGGCCCTGGAAAGACAGGAACCGGGCGCGCGTTCCCGCCAAAGGGGCTTACAATTGACCCTACATTTCCGGTTCTCAACTGAACACGAGGGGCAACGATGCTTCACAGGGTGCGGTGTTCCTGCCCCGCACATGGCAGCGTTCGTTCCCCCCCCCCCCCTTAAATTGCCTTTTTCTATCTCTTTGGATCACCTGAACTACAAGCAACCCCTCTCTCTCTCTCATGCCCAGCTTGCCCACACGCATTACCGCCCCTCACGACTCCCGACCCACGGCTGCACGCATGCGCGGCGCTGAGCGCGAGCCTTCAAACGCCCGCACGCCCCCTCGGGCATTTCGGAGTCATGGACGCCCGCGAGCACTAGGGGGTGCTGTTGGCCGTCTTGGCTCCGGCGGCTTTTTCTCCCTGCCGAAGCGTTTCCCGCCTACTCTGCTCAGCGGGGGCGGGAGCGCGAGGGAGGGGGGGGGCCGCTCACCTTCGGTACAGTAGTTCCCCGTCCAGCCCGGCATGCAGGCGACGCTGCCGTCGGATTCGCAGATGTAGTGGCCAAAGTGGTCGTCGCGGCCCCGGCAGAGGCGGGAGCAGTTGTCGCCGTAGTAGTGCTCGTTGCAAACGACGCGGTAGGAGTAGCGCAGCTTGGCCCGCTCGCTGCTCTGCTCGTCCTGGAACCAGTCCTCGCCCACCGCCAGCGAGCGCTTGATGGCCATCTGGCTGATCAGCCATTTCTTGGCCGGGGTCTCGGAACCTGCCAGGGGAAAATAAATCCGCGGGGAGAGACCTCGTGGTTAGGGCTGAGAGAGGCTCTCGTCCGCCTAAGGTCTTTCCACACTACACTGTTATAGCGCTATTATTCCATTTTCAACCTCCTGTGGAATTCTGGGGCTTGTCGTTTACTGAGGCCAAAGAGCTGTCTGGCTGAGAATCCTAAAGGCCCCTCCCTAAACTGCAAACCCCAGGATTCCATAGGAGCTTGAAAGTGGAACGGTAGCACTATAACAGTGTAGTGCGGAAGGAGTCCACCGCAGACACAGATGCCAACATCAATTTTGTAATGGATTGTTTTTTCACTGCCCTTCAGGATTTTGCTCCAAAATCCCCAAGGGTAATGAAAAAACAATCCATTTCAAAATTGTTTTTTGTATCTGAAAGAGCGGCTACCCTGTCTGTTGCTAAATTGTGTGGGATGGGGAGAGAGTTAATTATTCATCTTGTCCTTGGGGCCCATGCCATCTCAGGGCACTGTTGGAAGAGGCAGTGCCTCACCTCTCGTCTCTTTCCACACAAATAAACAGAGTGCTTGCCCAGGTGCCCCCACAGCAAGCAGTGATGTCCCACCTTGTACACAGACCCTGGTGGCAATGTGATTCAGAGCTTTAATCTGTGCCACACTCCTCTGCAGAATCTAAGCATGCAAAGAAAACATAAAAGAAATGGCCTTTGTACATGTGCAGAGTGCTACTTGCCATTGAATAATCATAGTCCTGAAGTGCTTAAATAAAATAGTTATGCTCAAGGTGGAGGAGAAGACTTAACTGGCTAGCGTCCACATGCCTCTCTTGAAAAATTAACCCCATGTGCCTTCCAAGTCTCTTCATACTCTGCCAGGTGTTACCTATCTGGTACAATTCTTTAATTTCAGTGCCACACATGCTTCCTTCCAGGCTACCACTGCATCTTTTCACATCCTCACAGACTGGTTGTTGCTTTTTTCCCCCACCTCTTTCTTTCCAGGGTCTGACAGGGCATTAACTGTATAACAGACAGAAATTCAACAGGTGCATTCCCCCATCCCTGCATCTGTCATCTTGGGCATTCCTTCCTGTGATAAATTTCCGCCAAGCATAATTGTTCAAGACTCAAGAGACCTTCCAAAAAACAGGTAACCCCCTCACAGGTTACCCCTTGACTGCTTATACCTAACTGTATTCCTTTCTACCAACGAAGCTTGGCTAGTGGCAGTAAAATTGCCATGCAGCATCACGCCAGCTCCTGTGGGTTCTACCACACGCTATGACCTTATTAAAACCATTCTCACATTACACTCTAACTTGTACTTCATCTCCAATGTCATCCTAACGAGTAAGAGCGTCTTGAACCAAATCTTGAGTCCCTAGCACCCGAACGCAAGAGTTTCTATCAGTGAGTGCCTTTATAACCCCAAACCAAAACCAAGCAATGTTTTTTCCAACGGATGGCATGTTTAAAATAATTCAAAATTAAGAAATAATTCAGATGAAAAGAATGCCTAGTGGTTTCCAGGTAAAGAGGATCAGGTAGGCCATAAGTGGAAATTATGGCAACGCAAATTCCATTGCTGAGGAATAATGCAGTATTCCACAAATATTCTGCCAAATTATGAAAAACTCCCCTCAGCCAGAAGTACAGGGAAACATTTGGAGTATTTGATAGCAATAATTGGGGATGGGGAGAGCTGTCACACTGTACAAATGAGAGAGAGAGAAAAAAATAACACTGGTTTTTCCTCTTGTTGTTGCCTTTAGGATCCATTATTGTTAACCACGGCCCTGAGAAGTTTTGCAGAAAGGCTTTCAAAGTAAAAGCTCTTGTGCTGTTGAAATATCCTTTTCCTTTATGTCAGAAAAACATCCCAAAGCCATTATTCCTTTTCCAAAGGGCGGAATTTGAAAAAGGTGTAAAATACAGGAAAAGGCAGTCAGGACTTTTTGGCAGCCTTGTAGTTTTCTCACCAAAGAGCTCCTTTCTTTCCCACGCCAAAAATAAACGGGAGGAAACGCAATTGTGTGGAGATTAAGTAAGGGACAAAATCAAAGCAAAACTTCATCGGGATGTAGGGAAAAGCTCTGGCTTGCACACGAAACCGACCAAAGGGGGGGAAAATACTCTAAGGAGCTAAGTGCAGACAAATGTATTAATTTTGCTCAGTTGACCGCTATTTTATAATGACGCTGACAGATTTAAATATTCTGTGTTTTAAAAAATCCCCACAAGTTTATAACATAAAGCGAGTTTTGAACTGCTGTCGCCCCCTAGTGACTACGGAGTGAAACGCCATATTCACCTGCCGGATGATAACCTTCGGGAGCGTGCCAGGCTTCGATGATCAGCGAGAAAGTTCCCTGTGAATGAAAAGAAGCCGTGAGAGAAAAGCACGGGATTTAAGACAAGCGAGGAAGGGTAGTGAAAAGTGATCGGAAAGGGGCCATCGTCAGCTTCGGAGTTTAAAACAATCGGGTGAAACCAGAAAACCTCTACCTGGTAGTGCTGCTAGAGATACATTTCAATTAATCTAATTGCAGATAGCATTACTTTGTCCGAGTCAATGAAATGGAGCTTCCTCGGGCAGGACTGCTTTCATCTCCTGGGAAAACGTTTCTGGTCTCTCCATAGCTAGGAGGGGATCTCCCCCCCTCTTTCTGTGCCCCCTTTTCCTCCTTGTCTCTTTCCCCTCTCCTTCACTTTTTTTCCTCGCCTCGCATGAGTTTCGTTGCGTGTCCATTTCCCACCCTGCACACGCCTCTTTCTTTCTCGACTTAAGCCTTCTTGCCAGTTTTTGGAATGCGTTTGCAAAGGCCACCCTCTATCTGTAGATCTGTGTGCGCGCGGGGGGTGTGTGTGTTTGTGTTTTCACACGTCAGGCAGTTACGGGACGACCTGTTAGGCAGGGTCGTGTTTACGGCGTGGCCGGCCGGGGCCGAGGCGCGTCCTTTGCTTTAACCTCCCTCCCCTCTCCGAGGCGGTTGAAGGTGAGAGCTCACCGGCCACGTGAAGTTAAAGGGCAGCTTGATGGGGCTGCCGAAGCCCTCCGTCTCCTTGATGGTGAACGAGTTGATGCCCAGGACCGGGGTGATGAGGCTTCCGAAGGTGCAGCCGCCCGGGGAGATCACGGCCTGAAAGTGCTTCAGGCAGACGCGAAAGAAGGTCCTGCAGCCGGCCCCGCAGGGTTCGCCGCTCGCCAGCGCGCCCCGGCCATTGACAAACTCGCGCAGCTCCAGTTGGAAGACGCCGGAGCCGGAGACCCCCTGCACAAAAGGGGAGACACACACACACACACACAAGAGCCAGATCAGAGCTTACCCAAGGCGATGGGAGCGGTTCCCTTTCGGGGCCGAACCTCTCGGGCGCCGAGACCCCCGCGGGCCGCGCCGTGATCATCATTACCTGTAGCGCGATCGCAAAGGCAAACGTCAAGCCCAGGAGGCGCAAAGCTGATGCCATCCTGCTGCCGGGGAAGCGGAGTGAAGGCTGCTTCCAACTCGTCCCGGGCTGCGCTCGGATCCTTTTCTCCCTCTGTGCTCCGGCGTATTCCTCGGGTGGCCTCCGGGTGCGCGCCCCCCGACAGCTCCCAAAGCCCCCCCCCCTCGGCGCGCAAGTCCCTCGATCCAGGCGGCACCCCCCTGCGTCTTCCTCTTCTCGAAGACTCCCCAACGGGAATAATCCAGGAGCTTGAAACCATCCACGTCCGGAGATTAATCCTGTCCTCGGAAGGGAAACTTCTGGCGACCACGGTCGACTTTTTATAAAACTCCAAAGCCCCACAAAGAGGAGAGAGGAGGAGGAGGAGGAGACGCGCAAGAGGCGGGGTGGGGGTTCGGTGGAAGGTCTGTGCCGCTGCCCTGCCGCCGCCGCCGCTCCTCCTCTTGCCGGACTTGGCAGCGCTCGCTCACTCAGTGGAAAACTTGCTTCCCTTCGAGCTGTTTATATACTCGCCTCCTGTCCCCGCGAGCTCATTATGTAAACTGTCAGTCAGACTCAGGAGGTCCCGCCCCCGCCCTCCGCCCCCCCCGTTTCTGGAAGAGGAACCAAATGTTGCCGAGAGTCCTCAGATCCAGAATTAATACCCTGCTGCCGCCGCCGCCGCCGCCGCCGCCGCCGCCGCCTCGCCACTGACCACCAAGGAGCCGAGCTGATTATTAACCAGCCGAGCATCTGTTGAGATGTTTACAGCCCTCTCGCCGGAGACGATCCCCTTGGAAATCAGGCGCTCCCGCCGAGAGACGGAGGAAGACTTTGCAAAGGGCAAGCTTAGAGACGGGGGGAGGGAGATGTCAAAAAGAAAGGTGGCCTCGCATTTTCTAAAAACGATTCCAGCAACCCTTTCCAGACACGTGTCTGTCGCTGGACGCGCGCGCGCCCGGACGCTCTTGAGACCAGGGCGAGACGAGAAACGGGGCCGCTTCTCTAGAAACCGAAAGACGCGATTCGCTGCCAGGTTTTCCCGCCTCTACACACCCTCCTGGGCGGGTCGCCCCATTCAAGCGCCTTCGAGGCGAGGCGCACGTGCGGAGAGACCCTCGGCGGCTTCAGCCTCGCTGCGGGCGCTTCCGAGGCCCCCGAGAGCCCCCCAGCGCGGAAGGGCGGGGGGGGGGCCAGGAGGAGGACATCATCCATTGGCGTTCCTTTGGTCTCCTTAATGGCCCCCACCCTAAATTTGGTATACAACCCCCTCCCCTCAATCATTCTGTAGCCTTTCACGTGGAATGTCCTTTTTGTTTGCTCCAACCCCGTCGAGTGGAGCACCGAAGACCCCTTCGCGCCTCCACACCGCCCCCCAAAGTCCACTCTACCGTTAGAGGCAGCGAAGTTCGAGGGAAGAAGCTCATCCCTGACTTCACTTTCTGGAGGCTGAAGAGCACGCAGCCAAGGTGTAGCCACGGGAGTGGGCAGCAAAATGAGGATATTGACTCTTCGAAATAATTCTGCTTCCCAAAATGAAATTTTCCACAAAATGCTGGACTTCAGGGCCCTTGATCTGACTTAACCAGGGCTTCTTGTACGTTGTCAGTCTTTCCCTTTCATTTGGAAACAAATATGGAATCCCAAACATACCACAGGTGTGTAACTATGAGGAGAGGCAAAAGGAGGGTATTGTGCCCCCCAATAAACATTCAGTTCCCCCAAGGAAATTTTTCCTTGGGTCCTCAAATGTCTACCACTGCAGAGTTTGAGGCTCTGGAAGTCGTTCACCCCTAGAACACTTACATTTGCTGTGTTCGCACTACCTTGGTGACTTCGCTCGTCCATTTTCTTTGGACGCCTAAGCATATTTCTAAATATCCAACTGAATGTTAAAGTTACTGCAATGCTAGAAGTTTGGAGACTGAAGGCAAAGTTCATGGTGTGGAGGGCAGAATTCTTATGGGGGGGCAATGTCCCCCCCCGCTATACTCCTGACACTCACTTTGGGTGCAACGCCCTATCAGAGACCACCATCCTCTTCGGGTTGCCGGGATCGGGGCCGCAGTGGGGCTGCCTCGCGGAAAGCAGCCCTTGAAAGGCTCAGCTTGTCCCCTCCTGGCTGTGGGCTGGTGTGTACCAGTAAACCCCTTGGCCTGATTGCAATGCGTGCTTATTGTTAGGTCGCGTGTCCCTCATTAAAGCCAAGCGCAGAGAAGGCCTTTCATGTGGCTTTTATTTCAGCTTGTTAAAAAGAAAGGAGGCGGAGGGAGTCGGGGGAGAGAGCGGGGAGAAGATAAACCTTCAGCTGTATGATAATGAGGTCTTGCCACCTTTATGCCAGCCTCTGTCCAGAAGGTTTAGGGTGCCCTTCACCTGTAGAAACGACAACAGCAACAAAGAAGAAGAAATGAAGCAAAAAGTTGGTGTCTTCTTTAAAAGGAAAAAAACAAAACAAAAGCTAGGCTCGTTAGGACGAGCCTTTTCTTGCCCGGGTGTCGCTAATCTCCCAACTGGCTTTATAGAGAATGTTCTGTTTTGTTTCGGTCGGGGGAAACATCAACACAGGGCGTGTGGCTTGTTGCCTCAACCAAACACATGCCCATCAGCTATTGGCTTTCAACAGAGACCTTTAAGCAACTTCGAGGCGGAGCTCTCGCCACCGTGGTGCCAAGCCGAGGCGAAACTCGAGCGCAAAATGTTAATTTCGAGATGGTGTACCAACAGGGATGGGTAAAATTTGTCCGTGCCAGATGGCTGCGGCGGGCAGGCGGGCGAGAGGCGAAAATCACTTGCCTCGAAATGGATGCAAACTTCTGCCGATCTTTTTTGGCTCCAGAATGTGCGTGTATCTGGAAGTCCTTCCTATGAATTTCTGGGTGCCTCGTAATTTAACATTGAAATCAAAGTAGTGGCGAAGAAAGGCAACCTTTCCCCTCGTCCAGAAGGGTTTCGCTTGCTTTCTTCTTCTTCAGCGTTAGGACCTGTAGGGATTTCAACCATTCTTTCTACCGATCTATAGGCACTGAGCGCGGGAGCTCCCGTTTTCTTTGAAGCCCCAGTTGCTTGGTATCCTCAAAACTGTTCCACCTTGAAAGTCGCCTCTGTTTCCTCTCTTGAAGCAAAGTGACCTGTCTGGTGTTCTGGTGTAGCAGAGCAAAGGCGGCGAGTTGCCATAGTTTCTTCTCTCTCCATCCATCCACCCACCCCTTTTTTATACTCCGCCCTTTCTCCAAACTGGGACTCAAAGCGGCTTACCACGTAGAAAGAGCTACAATTCAAACACATATGGTTAATAACATACCAAAAGTTGTGATTAAAAGTGTTAAACTAACAATAAAATTGAAGCTGTTTTCCACATTGCTTTAAAACAAAGAAGAAACACTGGTTGTGTTTCTCCAAGTCGTTTTCGGTTTACGCAGACCCTCAGATGAACTTACCACGGGGTTTTCTTGGCAAGATTTGTTCAGAGACGTTTGCCTTCGGCGCCTCTGAGGCTGAGAGAGTGTGACTTGCATCCAGTGGGTTTCCATGACCAAGTGGGTATTCGAACCTCGGTCTCCAGTTGTAGTCCAAATAAACTTTAGAAGTAGCCCTTTTCTTGCAAAACAATAATTCCCCAAAGCTTGCGGGAATAAAAAAAGTCTTGACCTGCCTCCCTGAAAAGAAGCAAAGAGTGTCTCTTGGGAAAGGAGTTCCGAAGCCCAGGAGCAGCCCTGGAAAAGGTCCTCCCCTCAAAGTGCCTGTGAAGGCGGTGGCATCCAGAGAAGGGCCTCCCCTAAGTATCTTAATGCTCAAGCAATCTCATATGGGGTCCTTGAGATACCCTAGACCCCATCACTAAAAGGCTTTACAGGTCACAACCAGCATTTTGGATTGAGCCTGGAGGGAAACGGGCAGCCAGTCGAACTGTTGCAACAAGAGAGGTGCGTGCTCCCCGAAGTCAGTCCCAGTTAACAATCTGGCTGCAGCTGTTTGGACCGGTTTTGAGGATATGAAGGAGCAAAATGCCTTGCCTTTGCCTGGATGCTCTTATATTGAGTGTATCCACCTCGCACAGTTGTAACAGTTTGTTGCCGCTTTCGCTTGTCACCTGGCTCCGTCCTAGGGAATCCTGGGATTTGTACTGTAGTTCTGCCAGCTACTTAGCACTGTCAGCTTACAGAGCTCCAATCCACCACCCTGTTTTATGGTGGAGGGTACTCTGCTCGGTGCATCCCCAAGCTACAAACCCCAGAATTCCAAAGGACGGGACCCTGGCAGCAAAAGCGGGACCAAAGCGCTACGATGATGTCCTGTGGATGGATGCAGTCATTCACATAAGAGAGCATCTCTGGCTGCGTGGGCAGAAAAGGAGCTACCAGGGACAGCTTTCCTGGAAAGGCCAAATCGTGACTTTGTGTAACTTTCTTCCCACGAAAGGGCCTCGGATGGCAGCCTGCCCGGAGGAGGGGGTGGGATTTCCGAGTTAACAAGAGGGGGGCAGGAGGCTCGCTGGTTCCCGGGGAAAGCCGGACCTGAGCTCCTTCTGACCATCCCCTCCTCCTCCTCCTCCTCCTCCTCCTCCCAGCCGGGGTTCCCGCTTCCAGCAGCAGCCCCGGCCGGCGTCAACTGTCAACATCAGATCTGATGCTAATAGCTTCGGTCCCAAATAAAACGGGAGGCCAGATAACATCAGTGCTTGATAAATGGTAATGAGCGCCTCACCGAGGGGGAACAGAAGGGCGGTGGGGCGCTTTAATTCACGACTGAAAGGCTAGCTGGGTACTCCGGCGGGCCTCTAGCAGATGTTAGTATGGGTGTGTTTTGATTTTTGACTTGTATGGGAGGTTTACGAGGCTAACCAGAGCCACCCCACGCACGGCCACTTGGCCCAGGCACCATCTGGCACAAGCCGGGCGGCGTGCGGGAGGAGCAGGGCACCGCAGTGGGGCTCGGCGATCATCTACAGGCAGCATCCACCAGATGGACGCGCTCTATTCTTCCCGGCTAATGTAGGTTAAAGGCAGGCACGCGGCGCCCCCCGGCCCAAACCTCCCGGCCCAGCAGCCCCCCCCCCCGCCGCAGCCTCCACCTTCCCGGACAGGATTTCACGTGCTGGGTTCTCTTTGCTCCCCCCCCCCTTTTTTTTAATCGGCACTCTTGGGACATGGTCCGCTTCCCTTCCCGGATCAAAATATTATGATGTGGGCGGGGAACGGGCCAGGCCTCTGGAAACGGAGCCCCTTCCTTTTCAGCCTGAAGCTCGCCACTCCTTTGAGACCCAAAACCTTCTCCACTCCTCCTCCTCCACCAGAATGACGAGCGTGGGGACACACACGTTATCCATGAGACACGCAGAGACCCCGGAATCATATTTAAGGTTGGCAAGTCGTTATGAATGTTACCTGGATGCAAGTGCACTTTTAAAGGCTGGAAAACACAGGCCATTTCTGCACTACCCTGTTATAGCGCTATGATTCCACTTTCAACATCCTATGGAATCTGGAGTTTGCAGTTCAGGGAGGAGCATTTAGAATTCTGAACCAGAGAGCTCTTTGGCCTCAGGAAACTACAAACCTCAAAATTCCACAAAATGTTGGAAGTGGAATCATAGCACTATAAGAGGGTAATGCAGAAATGGCCACTACATGGCATTCAAATAAGGACAGCAGCCATAGTAACCATCACCACCGCCACCACCACCAAACAGGCCAGATAAGGAAGAAGCAAAATACTTCAGCTTTATATTTTCAGCTTTATATTTAGGCTCCTTTGTTAAGTAAAGCCCTTAGAGAATTCAAACTTTTCTTGTATTTCCTTTGCCTGTCTCATACTGGTGCTGTTCGGAATGTACCCCTATACTTCAGTTACTAAAGCTGATGAGTTGTTGGACATTACCCTATTTCTTTAACAGAAAATTTGGTACCCAAGGAAGAAACAACAGGGAAAAAATGAGAATAAGTACCTACATCACAAAAAAGAAGAGCAACTCAGCATGTTTCAGCAAAATTTTCATCCAAAGCTAACAATATGCGCATATTGAAGGAAATAGCTAGGTCAGGCAAGCCCTGCATAAGTAAACAGAAACATTTTGAACCTTCTAGAGACCACTTGAAAGTTTCTTCCAAAATGCAGCCAGAGATATTTTTTTCCCCTTTCACTAGCCTCTACTTTTCATGTGATTTCTATTTTGGTGGCCAAACTTACAGACATATGCTGGGGGGAGCTTGTGAAGGAGGCTTATCTGTTGTCCCCTTTTCCTTCTGTTTTGTTGTACCCATGCTCAGTAAGGGATTCTGGAGACAGCTGCCTTTTGCTTTCCCTGATGTAGGCAGGCAGGCCTACAGCACTGACAAGCAATAAAGGAACACAGGATTTTTGTGTTTCTTCAGCTTTTCACCACCATCTTCCCAGTGCTGATGTTGCTAAAGAATTCCCAGACAGACAGAGGATGATGAGGAAAAGGGGGCTCAGCAGTCATAAAAAAATGTAAAAAGGAGCTTCTTTGTCAGAGGCTTTGTTAACTGAGTTATGCCTGTAAATCAATGAGAGATTGTGTCTATGTTCATTGTGATGTTGTTGTGACTAGAGCGTAAGAGATGAATTTTGAATTAAAGAAAAACTAATGGCTTGCACACAGCATATTAATACACAAATACAATCTTCTCTTGCCTACATCATGTGCAAGAAGATCACAAAACTTTGAGCAAGAAGGCAAAATCTCTAAAAACATTGAGAGAAAATACTTCCAGAGCATATACAGAATGTAAACGAATGGCTGAAAGAGAATGTATTTTGTGGAGGATTCTGAGCTGTGGTGTCATTGTAGGCCTTCCTCCTCAGATTTTTCTCCAGAGCACATAATAATAGTGGCTTCTGCAAGCTATTCCCTTTCACTGTCCGACTGTAAGAAGTAAGTCCATCCTGGCGCAGTGAAGCAACTTGAGAGGTTTAGATATTTTCTAGGACCACTGCAGACAGGACAGACTACCTCCTGCTGTTGTTACCCTGACTTATGGGGGTCCCCTGGGGGACACCTTGATTCACTCCAAAAACGCAAAAGATTGAGGAAATTAGCAGAGCACTAGTGTGGCAAAATGAGGGGCAGGGTAACCCAGCAAGATCTCCAACCCAATTTTACAGGGTAAAACCAAACAAAAAGCCAGACACCCATACTAATGAATGGATTTTATTAACAAATATGTTCTCACGCACCAATGCAGTCACTCACTCATGCACAGAAGGCCTATCAAGAAGGGAAAGAGGTGAAAACTTATAGGGGATATAGTGGAGAGGGTGTAAAGGCGGTGATACTGCACCTGTCCAAAAGTCTTCAGTCCCGGAAGTGGCGAGAAGGAAGGAAATCAGCGAAGAGAAGTGGCTGAGGGGAGCGCTTGACTAACAGAGCGCCTGTCTGCTAGTGTGGCAGGGAGTTCTCAGAGGAGAGTCCTGAAAATGGGGACTACTTATAGGGTAGAATGTAGGCCCTTTCCTGGGGTAGGCCCTTTCCTGGGGAGAACAATGGCCGAGATAGAAGGAAGAAGACTGCACAATAGTAACTTCATGGTTTGTGTGATTGGTTCATGTAAATGGACCTCGCCTTTGAAGGATTTGTCAAAGCAAGCATTGCTCATCATGGGGAAAACCTGGTAATCCCCTCAAGTTGGCTTTTTGTGGCTGAGGACCCTTTGTGCGGACGTTCCTAGCCTGAGGTCTCCTTGGGAAACGTGACTGGGGATTTTCCTGGTCTTGACCTAGGTTTGGTCGTTTGACCTTTTTGTCTACACACTTACCCAGGCAACCTCTCTGGCACAGAAAATATGTTTGATATTAATTTTATATCCCCGCAGGATGGGTGCTGCCAAGGGGGTAACACTGTGAGCAGGAATCTCCAGTCAGGCCATCACAGCAGCTATCATAGTCAGTGGGAGGGCAAATTATTTTCCCTATTCTTATTATTCTTATTATTCTATCAATGTTGACTATGAACACTCTTGCCAGCACAATCCTACTTAGAAGTCCCCTGGGTGTGTTCAGGTGAGCTTAGCCTCCAGTAGATGGAAACAGCATAGAAGGTATGCAGCTGAAATCACTCTGTGAGGACTCAACTATTAATAGGTGTCTTAATCTTTCTGTTCTTGATCATTTAGTACACTTCTGATTGATAATTCCTTAAGGGCCTCAACTACAAAGAAGTCCTGGTGGTCCAATTTTTCTTGATTATTTTTTTTTTACAGGAGTCAACCTCCTCATAGCCAAGTCTAAGGAGTGGGTCTAGTCCCCTGCCCCTCTTTTCTAGGGCCCAGGCCAACAGCATCTCTTCCTGGTGGTACGAAACAGATGGGAAATCTTCTCGAAAGTCAAGAGTGTTATATTGTTGAGATTGTAGCTATTAAAGTGGCTGCAGTAAAATAATAAATACCAACTATAACAAACCACCTGCTTAATGTTTGCAAAAACATTAGATAAAAAGTTGTAGTGTATAACATAAGGCAGTTGGATCTAAAAGTTTGCAGAGGGAAGGTTAATAGGAGTGTCCTTCACAGTTATTGCTACTTCACCTGAATTTTACCATCCATACCGGAGCACTTAAGATAGGACCTGGGTTGGCCTCAATTCTTTATTTGTTTGCTTGTTGTACTCTAAGGTCATGCTCTTGGATTCTGCACAAATTAATAGACAATAACTATACATTCTCCCAGTTTTGTAAGAAAACCTAGGAATGTCACCATTTAAATATATCTTGCCAGACAATCCTATAAGATGCCTGTCCAACGGAACTTATTTCAAAGTGAGGGGGGGTATAGGATTACAACCATGACAGATGAATTCTGTGGCTTGTAATCAATGTATTGGTCAGTTAGATCTGTGTGCAAATAAATACAAATGAGTTAATAATTCTGAAGAAAAAAACTCTGTGTTTTTGTGCAAATTTAGCAGTCATGGAGTAAGAAGAGAAATCAAAAATTGGTTGAAGAGCAGAAACCAGAGAGTAGAAAGAAATGTTCATTTCTCACAATAGAGGACTGTGCACAATGAAGTCCTTCGGGGACTTGTATTGGGAATAGACTTTCTAACTTGTATGGGATCCTGTCGGTGCTCTACAAGAGTGGTTGTACTTTCCAAGGCTCCTGCAGGGATGGCAAGGGAAAGGAGGCAAAATCTGCCAGCTCTTGATCACCTATTTCTCCAGTGACTCTGTTCCTTCATGATCACTGTGCCTGCAGCCTTTTTCTCTTGTTGCCACTACCTACTCCTGCATGGTTACACCCCTATAACACGCTACAGGACCTGGGGTTACAAGACTAGAATCCTATTAATGATATGTGCCTGCATAAGTGTGCCTTATGTGCACATATGTCTTTTTTCTGGATGGGGCATGGAAGCTATTCAGTAGCTCCTTGTACAATGTCTCTCCCTACAGCTGTCAAGTCCCAGGAGGGGAGCCTGATGCAGCTTCTTACTGGTGGGGAGGGGAAGAATGGTGGGATCAACTTAGACCTTGTAGCTCTGAAAGGAAGGGATAGGAGAGTGCACTTCATTTGCAAGTGCATTCCAATTTCTTTCCTCCTCTGAGCTGAGACCAGCCAGTTCTTCTTCACTGGACTTTTCTCTCTGCTCCCTCCCTTCATCATCCATAAGTAGCAGCAGCAGCCCCTCCTGGGGCTTGACAGCTGTTATGGGGAGAGGTGTTAAAAATGGTGCAAAGGACTAGAGAATAGCTCTTTGCACCCCATCTCCAAAAAGACATACCTGGGATTAGATACCGAACGGCATAGTTAGACTGTTATGCTCTGTTTGCTTGGTCATTGTGAGTAGTGAGATGACCAAGTTTGCCCATGACACTAAATTATTTAGAGTGGTAAGAACAAACAAGGATTGTTAAGAGCACCAGTGGGAGCTCTCTGAATTCCTCTAAAATGACAAATGAGATTCAGTATAAGCTATTGTAAAGTGAGGCACGCTGGAGCAAATTGCTGGCATTGCAATAACTTAAAAAAATCACTTGAGCATTTGGAAATACAGTTGAGGCACCCAGCAAAAAAGGGCAAGCAGAGATATTAAAGAAATCTGAACACAACAAATGTAAGGACATTTCCGCACTAGCCTGTTATAGCGTTATGATGCCACTTTCAACATCCTATGGAATCTTGAGGTTTGCAGTTTTGGGAGGGGCCAGTCATAGGATGTTGAAAGTGGAATCACAGTGCTATAACAGGCTAGTGCGGAAATGGCCTAAGACTTCAAGGTATGAATGATTTTCACTGTCTTACCTGAATATTAAAAAGTTGAGGACTGAACAGAATTTTCATTTTGAGGGGCGGAATTCTCATTGGGGAGGCAACATTCTCATTTCATCCCCCTGGAGAGATACCCCTGAGCTATTTGATTTATGCAAGATTATTTGAAGGTACATGATATTCATCTCTTTGCTGTGAAAGACTGAAAGGAACTCTGATGGAATCCATTGCCACCAGAAGGCGTACAAATAGCCGAATGGAGTCCTTGTGTATAGTTCCAGTGTCACTTCATCTCAGATTTCTTGAAAGCCCCAGAGTTGTCTGGAGAGCATATCTATCATTCTTTAAAGACCAAGGAACTAAGACAAATCTAGGATAAGAGTGCAGAAGCACCTATCAGGGTTATTTAAAAATACCAAACTATGAACATCCATCAAAGCACTGTTGAATTTGTTATTCAAAATGGAAGGAATATGGTTGTATTGCAGTTCTACCAAGACAAAGCCACCCACCAAAACTCAGTCAGTGGGTAAGGAGGAGATTAATCAGAGTAGCAACCAAGGGCCAAAAGTAACTCTGAAGGAACTGGAAAAATCACAGCTGAGATGGGAGGAACTGCCTGTGGGACAACTATCACCTGGACATTCCAGAAAGTTGGACTAAGTGGAAAAGTGGCAAGAGGAAAGCCATTGCTGAAACCAACCCATAAAGACCCATTCGAAGTTTGCAAAAAGGTACCCGGAGACTCAGCAAGCACATGGGAAAAGGTTCTCTGGCTTGATGAGATCAGAACTGAACTTTCTGGACTTGCCACAGAGCACCATGTATGGCACAAAGCCCTGTACTGTTTCGTTGGGCTTTAGAAGCTATGAATAGCTATGAGGAGCTATGGTATGCTTTCCCACAGTATTAACTATTTACTGGATGGATTCAGATTATCTGTGCTGTCAAGGCTCTGATGTTTTGGAAGCTGACTATCAAAATCAATATATTTGTTCTGAGTTTTGTGTGGAATCTGAAACAGGGTCTATTACTTTGACATTAGTTGACTGCATCACCTCTCCTGGCCACATTCAGTCACAGTCCAGAAAGACATTTTGGACATGCCCATGTGCTTAAGAAGAGACTGCTCTGCCTTATCAAAAGCATATCAGAAACTGAGTTGGATACAGCCCTGTATTGCCATGTACCAAAGGAAGCTGCTATGGAAGAAACATACAAATTTGTAGCTCTGAGGCCAAGCAGTGGTAAGCTCTTCAGTCTTCTACTGTGAGCTTTGGCAAAGGTAAGAATGAGAAAATGAAATGGGAAGAATGATGACAGTTGGGTATGCTTTGGAATAATCAGAAGGAACTGGTGCTTTAGCACTGAAACTAATAAAGAAGACAAATCAGTAAAATATTTGCTATTGACTTAGCTGGAGTGGATCAAGTAAAAAAGAAGTTAATAAGTCAATTCATAACAAGAAGATATAACATAGGCTTCCTCAGTGCAGTGCCTCCTGGGTATTTGGGGTAAATTTCCATCATCCTTGACCATTGGCCAGGCTGGCTGATGAGAGATGAAATCCAAAGCGGTAGGATGTTCAGAAGAGCTACTATACTGAGGCTAGGCCACAAGGCCAGACAGTTCTTTGTGTACCCTTTTCTAGTGGCTCAAGAAAGTAGAGTCCTTCCTGGAAAATCAAGGCACTTTCAAATGGTGTGTGCACATGTTGTGTGTGTGTATCTCACACTGTTTTATGCAGAATCAGTGTTCAATGTGAAGTGAATCTAGGTTGATCCCTGTACTGAACCTGCTAATTCAAATCAGCTGTGAGCCTTGATGCAGAGGCTGTAACACCATTGATTTTTTTTTTTGCTTTGTTTTAATGTACTATTGTTGTTCTGGGCCTTCAAACTGACTCCACTCCATTCCAGCTTCTCAATATCCATCTTGAAATCAGGTGCTCAGAACTGGACACGGTATTCCAGGTGAAGTCTAACCAAAGCAGAATACAGTGGTATTATTACTTCCCTAGATCTAGACACGATACTCCTACTGATGCAGCCTAGAATTGCATTGGTTTTTTAAGCTGTTGAATCACACTGCTGACTCATGTTCAGCTTGTGATCTGTTAAGACTCCTAAATCTCTTTCACATATACTGCAGTCAAGCCAGGAATCTGTGTTATTTTGTGTATTTCATTTATCTGCATATCAATGTATTTCATTTTTTAAAAATAGCTAAATGTGGTACCTTACATTTCTTTCCATTGAAATTCATTTTGTTAGTTTTGGCCCAACCCTCTAATCTGTTAAAGTAATTCTGAATGTGCCCTCGGGGGTATACTTAAGCTTCCTAATTTGGTGTCATCTACAAATTGGATAATGCTTGTTTTTTATGGTGAACCCAAGAATTTCATAGGGTTTTCTTAGGCAAGGAAAACTCAGAAGTGCTTTTAGCAGTTCTGTCTTCTGAAATATAGCCTACAGCACCTGGTATTCATTGGTGGTCTCCCATCCAAGTACTGATCAGAGCTGACCCTGCTTAGCTTCCAAGATCAGATAGGATTTGGTGCCTTTAGAGTATTTAGGACTTTCCTTTAATTCTGCTTGTCAATCCAGCTCAGGTCTTTGATGGCAAGCTTTGGGTAGAGAGAACCCGTGACTCAGTCCTGGACATCTCCATTAATGGGATAGCCATCCCAGTTGGAGAGCAAAGCAGGTCAGCTGGAGATCCCTGACCAACTATTGTCAGTTAAAGTGGATCCTGGCTTGGCTGGACCAATTCCTCCACATGGCCCAAAAATGTTTCATAAACAGGTAATTGTGACCAGAAGTGACAGCACCACCCTCTTTTAAGACATGAAACAGTAGTAATGAAATCGGTCTGCACGCACCGATTTCCGTCCAAATTGGCTCACAATTCGAAATATGATTTTTGAAGAGGCAGAAAAATTAATTTCAGTTTCACTTCCTTTTAGATTTTAGATCCTGGCTACAGCGAATAGACTACCTTCCCTCCTTCCTGGTTTAAAAAGACCTCGTTTTCTTGTAACACCTTTAAAAACCTGATTGCAGGAAAGACTGTTTTCTCCCTGTGCTTCCTTTATTAACAAGACCTTTTGTGTTCTTGGTGGGCGGGTGCAGGGCAGTAAGGATAACCGAATTCAATTTTAACACTTTTGTTACGGTGCCAGTTTTCAAAAATCTGTATCTGTATTAGCTTTCCTAAGCTGCCTTGAGTCCCGAACTGGTATAAATAAATATCATCCTCATCACCAAACTGGAGCGATAGCCAGAGTCTCCCGGGATAGAGGCTCTGTTTTTTAAAAAAATGCTATTAGTGAGCTATTTAATAGTCTTCAATTGCAGGCAGCGGGGCGGGGGGGAGTGGGGACGGGTACGGGAGTGGGGTGTAAAATCCGAGCATTGTTCTAGAGGACAGAGATCAGCGTCTGAGAGAGCTGGAGCTAGATCTCACCCCTGCCGCCGACCCACTGAATGCCCTTGGGTCAATCCCTCTCTTTCTGTTTCAGTGATTCTCGCGGGTCTTGGAGATCCTTCACGTTTCTTCCAAATGAAGACACAGGCGATGAACGCATGGCCGGGACAGCGGTTCTGTAAAACCAGTAGATACAGTCAGTGTGGGTCAACCTTCTCCAAGGCGGAGCCCTTCGGACTTGTTGGACTACAAGTCCCATCTGAGGACAATGGGATTGGCAACCCAGCATATCCGGAAGGCGCCCGTTTAATCAACTTGGCATAGGCTCCCTTTCGCTTAACTCAGAAAGAAACCTTGGCCATTGTACCAACTGTTCCTTTCCCCGCGTTTCTTTCTCACACGAGCTCAGATTTAATGCCGCCGGTTTCGAATTACATCTCCCCGGAGTCATCCCGGGGAAATTTTTATGTATTTGTTTGATTTACATCTCGCTTTTCTCCCGAACGGGACTCAAAGGAGCGAAAATGATAGGGAACACTCTCCCTCCAGACAGGAGCAGTCTACCTGGCTTTTCTGCTCCGGTTCCCTCTCAAAGGCCATTTCCGCATTACACTCTTACAGCGCGATTATTCCACTTTCAACATCCTATGGAACCCTGGTGTTTGCAGTTTAGAGAGGGGCCGGGCGGCCGCTCCCTAAACTGCAAACACCAGGATTCCATAGGATGTTGAAAGTGGAATAATCGCGCTAAAAGAGTCAAAAGTTGTGTGTCTGGCGCTGACACCTTCCGTCTTGGAAAACTGGAGGAAGGGAACGGGAGCAGAGAGGGGCGCTCTCCCTCCTCCCCACCCCCGATTTGCGCCTTGTTTTGTTTTGGGCAGCCTCATCAATGCCCCCCCCCGCCTACCCCTCCTCTGCGGAGCGAGGGGGCGTCGCGGAGGGGTGTTAAATGTGGTCGATTTGGGAGACAAGTGCTTGGAAAGGTTTCCTGCTCTGCACAGAAGGAGGAGAGATTTGCAAACTGTTGCTGCCACATGGCTCCATTCTCATTGTAATGAGGCCGGCGCGTGCCTCATCTGCTCCAGGGGAGCCGCCACGAGCCAGCCAAGCCCGCGCGCCACGTGCCAACTGGGACGCCACCGGGCCGGCCCGGCCAGGCGCCCCCAGCGGCCGAGGCGGAGGCGGCGGGAGGAGGAGCCCGCGCTCCCGGGCAGCAGCACCTGGGGCAGGCAGGCGGGCAGGCAGGCAGGCAGGTAGGGCGCCCGCCTCCCTCCCTCCCACCCGCCGCCGGCAGCGGCAGGAAGGCCCAGCGAACCTGCCGTCGGCTTGGGTGGGAGCCAACTTTCCCTGCCTCGCGTGCAACCCTGAAGTTGGAAAAGTTCCTTTTTTGGGGGGGGGACTACAGCTCCCAGAGTCTCTTGGGTCACGTGGCTAGGCTCGCGTTGGCTAAAACGTGAGAGGCTATTGGGACGGTGCATCCGAACTTGGCAGGAGCTCTCCAAGGTGCTGAACCTCATGGGGGAGCAGCGCCGTAGGGCGCTACGGGACAGTTCAGTCTTTCCAGAAAGAGACCCCGCCCTGCTGCACTCCTTAGCTTTCGACTGCGGTCCGGCCGCAAGCCGCTTAAGCCGGAGCGGTTTTTGATCTCCCAGTTCTTCACGTACATCGTTTGGGGTTTCAACGGGCTGCTTACAACCACCACCACTACCGCCAGCACCACTGGGCTTCCTTTCTATTTGGCTTTCCGAAGTACTAGGTTGGTCATTCCAATCCCCATTTTACAGATGGGCAACTGAGGCTGAACCTCAGTCTTCGCCTTGCCCGAAGACACAGCTGGAGTCCCACTCGGGGGCTGGCCGGGCGTTGCAGCCCTCTCGAATAAATCTTCTTATCAAGCAAGTGCACCGTTTAAAACGCACCGTTTATTAAAGGCGGGAGGAGTGCGACCAGTTGAAAATGCGGCCCGCCATTGGCAATGCCCGACGCTGCGCCCAGGAGCCGGAGAACTGGACGCAGCCTCACCCTTGCACACACAAAATCGGAAGTGTCACGGCGCATGCCCAGAGGGGGTTATCTACATTGGCCAGTCCTGGAGCGGTCGTCGCTTGATGCCCCCCGAGTCCCCCAGTTCCACACAAACTCTTCAAACATATCATTTCCGATCCCATTTCCAAACCATTTTTGCTGCCGCTCTGAGGTTGGAAAGTTACTTTTGGACTACAACTCCCAAAAGCCCTCGCCCAGCATGGCCACAAATTAAACAGTCTTTATTCTTATCGATTCTTCATATGCTCCAAGTAAAGCGTGGGAAAGTTTTTTTTCTTTTTCTTTTGTTGGATGACAACTCTCAGATTTCCCCCCAGCAGTCCTAGCTGGGTGAGGGATTCTGGGTATTGCAGTCCTCCAGACAACTTCCACCAAGATCTGCAAACAGTAGTAAACTAACAGACTTTTCTCCTGCTCTCTGAGGCTTGAGTTTGGTTGGGTGGGCTCAGTTACAATCCAAGGACGTCGCCCTCGACTTCTTTATCTTGTTATTCTAAGTTTAACTCATAAAATGAGGCCTTTTCTCTCTGAAACGATGGTAGGACGGGAACAACTGACTCCTCGGTGCCAAATCGATGGCTTCCTTTCCATACAAATGCCTGTTTATGCCTTCACGTTCTCTCCATCTGTCTGGCAGCGAACACCTGCCATTCAATAAATCGATTTTCCAATTTAATGTAACAGCTTCGCGGGCATTCTTTCTACCCTCCTTCCCTCCCTCCCTCGCTCCGTCCCTCCCTCCCTCCTTTCTTTCTTCCCCGGCCAGATGCCACAGCAGCTCCAGATCTTCACCTCGTCCTCCTCCAAGCGAGCCCAGGCCATGCCCAGCGACCCGATCGCCTTCTCAGAAGCCGAAGCAGAACACGGGCCGGCCAGCCTGCGGCCGCCCGGAGAGGAAGCTCAGCGGCAGAAGGCGAACTGGGCTACTGACGAAGGGGCCTGGAGCTTTTTCAGTTCCTTGAGAAGAGCTGCTTAACTCCTGCCATCTTCACAATTATTTATTTAATTTTTATCCCGCCTTTTCTCTTATGTCATTCACTTCGTTGATGCCCACAGTCTCCGGATGCAACATCATTGCTTGTAACCTCAGCATTTCTAACCTCCGCCGGTCGCCTAACCTCGGTAAATGCTCGCAGGGGAGGGAAAGGCACTTTGCACGTGGCACTGAACTTCCTTTCCTTTCCTTTCCTTTCCTTTCCTTTCCTTTCCTTTCCTTTCCTTTCCTTTCCTTTCCTGCTTCGGCAGCCGTGAAGATCGGGGGGGGGGGGGGTCGGGGGAAGCAAGGAACAGCTCAGATTAACCCCCAGTTTGCCTCCTTTGAAGTGTGTGTGTGTAGGGGTGTGTGTGGAAGCACTCCTCTGTTTGCGGAGCGCAGTGTTGACCAACGCGCCCCTGCTGGGAGTTAGAGAGACTGATTTGCTTGATTGTGAACTGCAAGCGAGGAGAAATAGGATTCTGGCTAGCTAAGCTCGTTGGGCAACACCCTTATGATACACGGGGTGCCCGAAGGGATAGAGGGTGGGCACGAAAGATTGCGGATCATTCCAGGAAAATCAGAACTAGACTGTTCCGATTTTTCGCACTAGACTGTTATAGTGCTATTATCCCACTTTCAACATCCTATGGAATCCTGGGGTTTGCAGTTTAGGGAGGGGCCTTTGACAGGATAGGATGTTGAAAGTGGAATAATAGCACTATAACAGTCTAGTGCGGAAATGGCCAGGGGGCCTAGGAGCGCTGGAAGAGCCGGACTGGATCAGACCGAAGGCTTTCGGTTTCCACAAGGACCAGCCAGTTTCTTATGAGAAACTCAGTTCGTGTTCTCCAGTTAACTTGCCTCTTACACTGGAGGATAATAAAAGGGGTGGGAGATGAGATAGATGACAAGCGGGAGGGGGTCCAGTTAGAAGACTAACGTCCTGAATGTGGATCTTTAAATCTTCCACCTCAGTTCCTCGTCTGTAAAATGAGAACAACAGCAATCTCGTACCATCCGCTGTGTATTTGTAAGGGCGAACACATTCATGATTTACAAGGTTTCAAAAAGGGAAATAGGAGGTAAAACCAAGCACAAAGAAATACAACGAAGTATTTGGATGAGTAAGAATATTCCTTCCTAACCCTTTTCGCTTTCCCTACAGCCTGGAGAAGGCTGTTCTGTGCTACCTTGGCGACTCGGAAGCAAGCCGGCTGACCCCGTTTCCCAGCAAGTGTCCCTGTGGGCGGGCGGGCTTATATGATGGGCAAGCGCATGTTAGGGGCGTATATGACCTGCGAGGTATCTACCAGGCGCGAGGAAGGTTGCAGTTCAGAACTTCCCCACTAGGAAAGAAGTCCCACGGAAACAAGGAGACTTTCATTTTTAGGAAAGGCCATTAAGTCCTACTGATTCTGAGAGGATTCGTGTAAGTATATCGCGAGTTGCATCCAGAGAGCAGAGGCACTGGAGAGCCCGCTTCCTTCTGAATGGGCCGAACTTCAGGGAGAGGCTCGCCCTTGGCCCCGCCCACTCTGGATTTGGCCCCGCCCACGGGGGAATGTGCCGCCCCACCCCTTGTGTTTGTGTGCCTTCACTCCGACTTACGCGATCCTTAGGTGAACCTATCTCACAGGGTTTTCAGGGGCTGAGAGTGTGTGACGCGCCCAAGGTCACCCAGTGGTTTCCGTGGCTCAGCAGGGAATCAAACCCTGGTCTCCAGGGTCGTCGTCCAACGGTCAAACCCCTACACCACGCTTGCTCTTCCCATCCCCTTTTGTCCTACCGGAATTCGGCCCTCGAATTGGAGGAAGGTCCCCCAGCTTTCTCTCAAAGCTTCTCGTAGGTCCTGGATCAGCAGCCGGGTCGGTGGGGATGTGAAATACGGAGGGAGCTTTAACACAGAGAGCGAAAAAAGGAAAAGCGGGGGGGATAAAAGGCACAATCTGTGCTCCAGAACCACCGAGGCTTGGTGGAAGTGAGATCGTAGTTCGGATTCTCTTCTGACTGGTATCTCCCAACACGACTCCCGTAGCTCCTCGGTCCAGGACTCGAAATGATGCTCTGATGCACAGGCAATGAGATCGCCGTCCTTTTACCGCTAGCAAGGAAGAAAGCTTCGACGTGGGAATCGCCATACCCACCGGCTGCAGGGACTCTGGATCTGGCTTTTCAGTTGTGGGGGCTCAAGCTGGACAGGTCATTGTGAATTTTGTGTATGTTTGAGTTTGAGATTACAGAACAGTGCAGACACAGGATATATAGCCTGGGATCCCATTTGAGAGAAAGGCGGGATATAAATTCAATAAATTAACAAATAAAACCACTGACTAAAGCAGTTAACAAAAGGTAATGACAAAACAATGCACTAAAGCACAACAGACCACGGAAAGGAACCGAATGCAAAGATGGCTGTAAATTAGGACAGCTTCTGACTAGTGTTTCTTCAGCGGGCTCAGCTGCACGGGAGTCCTGATGGTGCCGGATCGTTTCGGGAGAGGGAGCCCAAAGCGCCTCCCCCCTCCCCGTTTCGGGATCCATGCCCCTCCCCCATGTTTTGGACCACGTCACAACCAGGCTGGAAACACTCCTTCCAAGACTCCACCCTTGTCTGCCTCCCCTCCTCCTCCGATTATTGAAACTTTTAAAGGCTTTAGCACCCAAACTGCCCCCGCCGCCTGCCAGCATGGCCAAGCCCAGAGCTCGGGGAAGTTTTTTCGGACTTCAGCTCCTAAAATCCCGCAACATTCTGCCAAGGGCAGAATGAAGAAACGTTACGTTCAACAGCTCGAACACTTCAACAAGTGGGTATATGGCCAAGAACTTCGAAGTTTTTGGCTTTTTGACCGCTGCTCCCAGGATGCTTGAGGTTGGTACGGCCATACCCAGAGTTCGGGCAAATTTCCAGCGGCATGGTTAGGAAAAGATGTGCTTTTGGACGACATGTCCCAGCAGGGCCATCACTGTGCTGGCTGGCGGACTGGGGGGGAAAGCATGTGGTTGTAATTCCCCTATGTTTCCCCCCAGCTCTCGTTCAAGCCGTTCCCTGGTGCCTCTGCCATTCTGATCCGATGCCCTCCCATGTCCTCCTGAAGCTGGATCGCGTTGTGGCGGAGGGGGTTCTGCCCACCTTTTGATGAGGCTCCCATGGGTTTAGGAAAGGGGGAGCGAGGTCATCTTCTCCCCATATGAATTATGCCTCCTAGTGACATTTTCCTTCAGACACCACATTTCTAGCATTGTAGTAGTTTTAAAAAAAATCAGTTGATCATTGAGAAATACAGCTTAGGCACACAAAACAAAGGGAAAGTTAAAAAGGGAATACGAACGCTGCGGATGTGAGTTCTAGGGGTGAATGATTTTCAATGTCTCAGTCTCTACAATGCTATTAATTTGGGGACTGAAGGAAAATTTCTAGGGGGGAGGGATCCTTATTTGAGGGGCAACCCCCCATTTTACCCCCAGCCCCACCCCTGCGTCCCTCCCGGAAGGAGCAATCACCATCCTGCCCTTCTTGCATCGGAGCGATCCTCCCAGCCCTCCTCGTTATCACCCCGCCTGAGCTCTCCCTTCCGCCTTCCAAGGCAGAAGTCGTTTGCTCGCTCGCTCTTTTTTCCGACGGCCTGCTAACACGGGAGCAAAAGAATCAGGCGATCTGGGGAATGGCTGGTCGTCGAGGCTCCTCGCCTGCCTAAGGCAGTCTTCTCACTGACCCAGAGTACTGCTGCCTGGGGGATTCCAGGGCTTATGGTAGAAAAAAAATAACTTCCCCAAGCCTTGACAAAGAGCCACAGCGGGAGGAGGAGTCCGGCTAGGCAGGCTGCAGGAGGAGGTGAGGCAAGGCTCTCTGAAGGCTGCTGCCAAGAACGAACCCCAGATCTCAAGTCATGGTGGATCGACCTTTCCGATTACTGTAAAACAACGTTTTTGATCAGCCCAAATCTCGAAACTTGCTGGGGCAATGGAAACTTCAGTCATTCGAAAGCGAAACTGGCCTTCTGTGCCTGACTGGCAGAACTTCAAAGATCAATCCAATTGACTTCCTGTTGCCCAGGCGTGTCGCCAATCCCCCTCACCTCAGTGGATGCACCAATGAGGAATGAGGATCCCTGTCTTCCCCAGGTGCTAAGAAGGTATTTTCTTTGGCCCCAAGGTGATTGTACTGGGTCTCTGAAGATGATTTTATATGGCTTCCCTGTAGAAATAACTTACATTCTATCCCATGCCCATAACTGTATAGATATGTTTTATCCCTGAGGCCTTAATGCCACTCCCTATTGCATCTGAAGAAGTGGGTTTATATCCAGGACGTTGGGAATGAGAGTTTTCCAGGATTTTTGCAGAAAAATGAAAGCTAAAATTGCTAGGAAGCAGCAGGGTAGCAGAGAAGCACCCCTCAATCTCACCTTGCTTGCCTGAACTGAAATTGACTCAAAATGAACAAGGCAAGCAGCTTCAGGTCCCAAACTTAGAAGAAGTTTACTAATGGCTTTAAGATTTGCATATGCATGGAGAGCCTACTTCCTAACTAGCTAAAGGAAGGAGCTCCGTTCTTAACTCACCAGCTTGTTGATGGAGAAGCAAAGCATGGTGAAGAAAAGGAGAGGAAGATGAGTAGGAATTAGAAGCAGAAGTGGAAAGGTGGAGACTGGGATGCGGAGAGTCTTTATTTGACAATTGACCCTAGAAACTTTCCCAGGTCACATGGTCTGGTTACTTGTATTTATGACTGTATGTTTCAATGGATATGAAGAGCAAATGGGAAGAGTTTAGATGAGAAAAACAACAGGGTTTCATATGCAGGAAACTGTATCCTATTTAAACCCATAGTGATCTAGCAGCAATAGAAGCCGCGAGGTGAGGGGGGAGAGATTGCTGGAATTTTCCAACCATCCCCTTCTCATTCTCTTGGACCCACATTAAGAATTCTTATCACTTCTGATATCTTCAGGAAATGGCCTCTTAGTAATAAAGGCTTGGTAAGAGTATCAGCAATCATAATTTTGTTATTACACTATTCTAGTGAACAAGTCAAGTACAAGTTTATTATTATTACGGCAAAAAGCCAGCAATAGTGAACAAGTCCATTCTGATACATCTCTTGCACCACATGGAAGGCAATATCAATATTCTTCCTAAGTGACTTCCCATTATCATAAATCTTGATGCAGCATTGGTTATCTTGCATCAAAATGGTTGTTTTGGGCTCTGTTATCCCAAAGTACAGAAAGAAGTTATGTAGCCATTTTATTTTATTATTACATGCTGCCTTTGCTGAAATACAATCAACGCCAGCAGAAGAATCTATGATTGTTGATTGCTTCTTATTTGCCCAGCTTATGGTTCCTCCACCATAAAAGATCAGGTTTCTGCTGGTCGATTTCTTGCTGGCAGGTCTAAAGCCCAGTTTGCATCTGTGTCAGCAATCAGTTGTGGTTGGTCACAGACTGGCAGCATCGGTTTGTGATCTGAAGTTTCTTTCAAATATATGACAACTCTCTTCACTGCAATGAGATTCCTTTCAGTAGGAGAGTTAACCATTCTGCTTCAGGTTCCAACAGCATTTGCAGTATCAGGCCTGGTAAAATAAGCTATGTATAGGAGCTTTCCATCTGTAGTCCCATAATTGTCTCCATTTCTCAAAGTTCAGATTTTTCAGTGTCCTTTAAAAAACCCACTTCCTGCAACGGAGGAGAGAACTATCTAAATTTATATGTCAAGGGAATAAACCCAGGATAAAATGAAAAGTCATGACTGATCAGTTATCAAGAGGAGGACTGGCATTACCGGACTTTCAATTATACTACAAGTCTGCGGCAATGACTTGGATAAAAGAATGGATCAACTTACAGAATATGAAATTGTTAGCACTTGAAGGAGTGGATTTGAGAATGGGATGGCATGCCTATATGTTTTATGATAAAGCACTGAGAGATAAGGATTTCTCGCATCACTTTTTAAGAAAATCATTATTGTATGGAATGAATATAAGGCTAAAAACATTAGGCAGCTTCCCTCACGGGTCTCTCCTCAAGAAGCCTTTTTCGGAAGATGGACTGAAACAGATAAATGGCTTCGATATGAGGATGTAATAGAAAAGTCAACTTCAAATATAATCAAGATCAAGACAAGAGAAAGATTGGAAGAAGAAGGAATATCATTGAATTGGTTTCCCTACAGACAATTAAAAGAAAGATTTCAGATGGATGTAAAAACTTATGGAATAGAACAGAAAGAGAATGAAGGAGTGTTAAAATGGCTTATTCAAGATCCCCCACATTTACTATCCCATATATATCAAGTAATCTTGCAGCAAGAAAGAGAGGAAGAAACAATAAAGACAATAATGATTTCATGGGCTCAAAACTTAGGATATCCAATTCAGTTAGAGGATTGGGAAAAAAGTTGGAAAAGAACACAGACGTTTAGAGTAGCCCAAAATTTAAAAGAAAAGTACTATAAAATGTTTCACAGATGGTATAGTACACCAGAAAAATTAATGAGATTTTATAATACAGGTACAGGTCAATGTTGCAAATGTAACAGAGAGGTTGGAACAATGTTTCATATGTGGTGGACTTGTAACAAAGCAAAGAAATATTGGGGGGAAATACATAACAAGATTTGTACAGTTTTACAGGTACAATTTGATAAAACACCTGAAATATATTTGTTAAATATGACACATATGCTTGATGAAAATGTTTCTAAGAAATATTGGAGGATAATAATGTACATGATTACGACTGCTAGAATAGAATTTGCCAGATTGTGGAAAACTCAGCAGATACCTACAATTGATCAATGGTGGGCAACTTTAATTGAGAATAAAAATGCAGACATAGTCTCTCAGAGATTGAAGGGTAAAACAGATGATGAAATTCAAAGAGAATGGAATATAGTGGCTGGTTATTGAAGGGTGCTACCAGAGTACAATGTTCAGTACAAGTTCTAAATATATATTAAGAAGATGAAATCAGATGAATTATACGATATATTATGTAATGAGAATTTATTGTAGGAATTATCATGTAATATGATCATTAGTTAGTGTGGTACAGTAAAATATGTATGTAATAACTGAAATCTAGTAAGGAGTGGAATGTCTATCAGAAATATGTCAAGAATAATAACAATGATATAAGTTTGTTTTATATGTTGAAATTGAATAAAATTATTATTAAAAAAAACCCCACTTCCATTGGGATTGACATAACTCTAGCATCCTTTAGACCAAAACAGTCCAGAATATCCATTACCATCATCATCACCATCTTTTTTTTTTTTGATTACGAAAGAAACTTCAATCACAGCTTCTCTTTGTGCTCCAAGATTTTGTGAAATGTTTCCCAAATCCTTAATATATATCTCTTTCTTGAGATTCTGGATTATCTTGTCACTGTCTGCTTTGTCCTGACAGCACAGGATCAGATCATCAACATAAGTCATAATATAAGCCTGTTTATTATTTCTGAACTTTTTGTACACCCATTTGACAACAGTACCTGGGGTGAACCCCTCTTTGACAAGAAGCTAATTCAGTTTCTCATACTGTGCTCTGGCAGCCTGTTTCAAATCATAAATGCTCTTCTCCAGTTTGCAAACAAGATGCATTTTCCCAAAAATTTGGAATCCTGTGGGTTGTTCCATGTAAAGGACCTTATCTAGTTTAGTGTACAGGAAAGCTGTTTTAACATCCAGTTGTTGAACATGAATTTTATTGGTGGCTACAACAGCCAGGAGAATTCTGATGGTTGTGTACACAGAAGTCCACTGTAATCTTCGCCATATTCTTGACTGTAGCCTTTACCCACAAGTCTTGCTTTATATCTCTGAAACTCCCCTTTTTCATCCTGTTTTGTAGTAAAGACCCATTTACAACCAATTGCCCTTTTTCATTTTGGTAGCTCTGACAAAATCAGTGTCCTATTTTTGAATAAAGATTGCATCTTTTCAGTAGCAGCTTGTACCCACTTCTCAGAATCAGACATTGGTAGTCCCTTGACCTTTTGCCAACCAGAGGGTTGTGAAATCCCTTCTCCTGTGGCTAGCTAAGAGAACCTGTCAGGTGGCACATCTCTATTGCAGCATTCTGATATTCTCACCTGGACTTGTATGACTGGCTCCATCCCACTCATGATGTTTGGTTCTTTTTTTTTTTTTTTGGTGGGTCCATCACATGTGTCCATTGTGTTTGGATGCAAGACATTTGGAGGACGAAAGAACTCCACACATTCTGGTTGCTGGTGTGAGTCTTCTTCCACTGTACATAAATCTAGATAGACATCTTGGTTTGGATTAGATTTGTACTGCGGTCCTTCATCAACATAAATAGCATTTGTTAATTTTATTGTACATCCATTTGAATCTAGAATCCTGTAAGCATTTCTAGCATAACCAACAAAAATTCCCTCTTCACCCCTGCAGTCAAGTACATCTCTTTTCTGCTTGGGAATATAGATATATGTTTCACTTCCAAAAACCTTGAACTGATTCAGTTTAGGCCTAATTCCATTTCCATAAATGAAACAGAATTACATCTCTGTATTTGGTTGGCAGTTGTGTTCTTGAGTATGTAGCAGTCATAATGGTTTCAGACCAATAGCATTTAGGTATGTTAGATTCAAATAGCAAGGCAATTCCCATCAGTTTAAGAATTCTGTTAATTTTCTCTGCTATACCATTCAGTTCTGAGGGAGGGGTAAGGCTGAGTAATTTGTTGCTCAATGTCATGTTCCTTTGAAAACTCATCAAACTGAGCATTAACAAACTCCCTGCCTTTGTTAGTGTATAAACTCTTGGATTTATAGCCAGATTTATTAGAGACATGATTAAAATAATCTTTAAACTTTTTAAAAGCTTAACTTTTCTCTCTGAGAAGGTAGGTCTATGTATGTCTGCTGAACTCAATAATTGTCAAAAAGTAAAAGTTTTCCCCTGCAGACTTTTGACTGAAGGGACCACAGAAATCACCATGTAAATGGTCTAGTGGCTTGGTGGATAGTTCTCAGTGACTGATAGAAATGGAGCTCTAGTTGCTTTTGTCTTTAAGCACTTTATACATCTTTCATTGTTAAATTGTGTTTTGAAAGTAAGGTCTCTTGCAAGTTCCTGATTGGCCAGTTTCGTGATACATTCTACATTTTGATGGCTAAATCTGTGATGCCATAAATTCAAACAGTCTTTGTGACTGCATTGGGTCATACTGTTTGCAAATGAATCCAAATCCTGCATTTTTTCATTCTCAAGATTGCTTTAAGAATTAAAACTTTGCCATGGAAACCTAAACAGGAATTCTTTTTGAATAGCACCTTGTTACCCCTTGCTGTTGTTGGTTTGCACACTATGAAGAGAGGCTTTTAAATCTGTCACATAGTAGGCATCAGGAATTTGTAAAGTCTCTATCCTGTTAGAGCCAAGTTTTGTTTGCAAAAAGTCTGTGCCTCTTCCCTGTGAAATCACATCTTGTCCATTTGTAAAGTAGGTAGGAAAAAATGCATTTGGAGTAGTTTTTTTGTTAATCAGATCATTAATAATTTCAAAGAACAAATGGGGAAGCTTTAGATGAGAAAAACAGAAGGGTTTCACAGGCAGGAAATTCTGACCTATCTAAATCCCAATTGCTCCAACAGCAAGAGAGGAGGGGTAAGAGAGAACATTCCAACTCATGAGAGCACATGCTAAACTAAAGATTAGTCTTACAGATACTGCCACATTTTTCCTCCCCCCTCCCTTCCTCCTTTTTATGTTGCAAGAGACTAACATGGCTACTTCTTTGGAAACGTTCTTATATCAAGAATGGAGAAGAGGTGGTGCTCCAGATGGTGTTGGATTGCAGCTCCCATAATCCCTCACTATTGGTGATGGGACAAAGGCTGGTAGGAGCTGCAATCCAATGAAATGTGGAGGGTCCCACCTTCCCCATCCTCTGACCTAAATGAAACTGTAAAAATAAACTCAAAGTACAGGTGAGTTACACTGGTACATTAGTTATACACAGGATAATATCTGTATGATAATTACAGTGTTCTATTGTACTGAGAATGAGAATGAATGTAAATCCACTTTAGTTATGCCCAGTGCTGTAATCAAGCCCTGTTGATGTGCTGTAATCAAGCCCTATTATACGACTTTGTGTTATGACCAGAGTTTCGAAAAACTTACTCGGACTACACCTCCCAATACCAACCAGCGTCCATGCTGGCTGGGGGATTCTGTGAGCTGTAGCCCAAAAAGAAAAAAATCCCATGCTTTTGATATTACCCAGAAAAATGCCCCAAGGAAACTCACAAGCAGAGCAAGATGGTATCAGCTATTGAGCACTGTTTGTCTATAGCATCTGGTAATCAGCTTCTGAATATAGAAGTTTCATTATGAGGTATCAGCTGGGTAAAGTATATCAAGTCTAGACTGATTAATATTTCTCTACAGAGTTGTACTTCTGGGAGTGGTGATATGCCTTTTATTGCATATGCCTTTTTATGACGTTATTAATATCAGAGGTTGCAGTAGCAGCTGTTGCAATGCCATCAAGCTTTACTCAATACCATCATTTAGAGGGCAAATTTATGGCTTCCATAAAGAGGGGCAGCTCTGTTGAAGTCAATGAAATCACACTGGCTTATGCCAGTGGAGAATCTGGATCTTAGGCGATTTTGTTAACTTGCCAGAGTAGCCTATACATGTGTGGATTATTCCTACAACTCTGGATGTAACATTTGACATAACACAGGCTGAAGTCTACTATGGCTTCTCACTCTCCACCTCAAGGACTCACGGGCCATTTCTGTACTAGGCTGTTATAATGCTATTATTCCACTTTCTACATCCTATGGAATCCTGGGTTTTGCAGTTTAGGGATGGGTCTTTGAGGGGCCTCCCTAAACTGCAAATCCCAGGATTCCATAGGATGTTGAAAGTGAAATAATAGTACTATAACAGCCTAGTGTGGAAATGGTTATGGTTTTGCTGCGAAAGCCTACCTGAATGGTCATCCTGTGGCTGGTGGAGAGTGTAGAGCGGTTGGAGAAGTATCTGGCTTTGCTTCTGCTGTGATCTACTGGGTTCCTCTAAAGGACTCAGCAGATGATGTAATCTCTGAGAACATCACCATACTCCCCAGAAGTTATGGAATGGCTGTTCAGGGGACTATTGCAGCAAATCTTTCAGTCGGGGTAGGAGGCAGGCTTTGGTCATTGTGAAGGGTGGAACAGAATACCAAGCAACACAACAATTAAAAAAAAAGGACATACACAGATCTAAGATGAATTTAGAGCCAGCATTGGTGTAGTGGTTTGAATGTTGGACTCGGAGCTTGCGAGCCCAGGATTGGAATCCCTGCTTGGCCATGGTAACCCATTAGTTGAATCAATCTGCTATATAAAAGCCAAAGTTTGTGAGTGAGTTTGTCTGTTTGTCTGTGTCAGGCAGGCGAAGACCTCATATGATTGGCTGAGTGAGGGGAGAAGACCTCATATGATTGGCTGGCTGTGAAGATTCTATGGAATCCTGGGGTTGGCAGTTTAGGGAGAACCCTTTAGAATTCTCAGCTGAGAGCTCTTGGGACTCAGGCCAGTTGTTATGGAGACAAGGCCTACCAGCAAGAAGAAGGGCAGTGTATTCCCTCAGAAACCAAACCCTCTGTATGTTAACAGCTCTGAATACAGATTGGATTGGGGACTACAGGGAAAAGTCACAGATACTGGACAAGGCAGTTTGGGGAATTAGAGATACAGGATATCAAATTTGTGTATTTCAATCGCATCTAATTTCTAAGGTATTTCTAGCAAGTATTACCTATGAGAAAATAAAATCCTGGGCAATGCCGGGTTAATACGCTAGTGAGCAATAAAAACTCAATGGGCAGGTCACATTCTCTTAGTCTCAGATGATGGCAATACCAAACGCCCTATGATCAAATCTTGCCAAGAAAATGAAATGATAGGTTCACCTTAGGGTCTTCATAAGTTGAAAATGGCTTTAAGGCACACAACATCACAATGGACTTACACTTGCATGTGTCACTAGCAGGATGCTAGCCTTAAAGTGTTATATCCACAGGTTTAATCTGAACCAGAGGCAACCCATCATGATGAGAACCAATGTGGTGAATGTAAAACTGAGACTTTGGGAGATGAGGGTTTGATTGTCCACTCAGTTATGGAAACCCACTAGTTGACTGTGGGCAAGTCATACTCTTTAAGCCTCAGAGGGCAGCAATGGCAAACCACCTCTGAACAACTCTTGCTAAAAAAACCTCATAATAAGTTCACCTGGGGGTTAACATTAGTTGGAAATGGCTTGCAGGCACACAACAACCTCATCATAATTCTGAGACATGTAAAATATTAACTAAGATCTGAGTACCTATAGAAAATTTATTCCAGAGAGGCTTTGGCTGTGGTCCTTCATAAAAGTCCTACACTAGCATAGTAGAATTCGCACATATAGTTCTTCTGGCTTAGACGACCCAATAGCAGCAGGGGAAAGGCAATGAAGCAGGTTTTTAAAAAAAAAGAACTGAGAAGAATGAACACAAATGAAATGTCATATAATGTGAGAGGAAATCATTTCTTTGACAGTATCAGTTGATCTTGAGTGTGGAGATGAATAGTGAGAACACCACTTTGGTTTACTGAGGTTCTCTCAGTTTGTGAATATTTATTCTGAAATTAGAAAGTGATTTGGAAAAGTCAGGTCAAGCACTGGCAGAAATGAAAAGAAATTAAATAGACTCAGTAAACTCTAATGGTTAGCTTGCCATCTGTCTCCAGTGCTTGACACTGGAATACTATTCATTATTCATCACCACTTATAAATAATAAATTGTGAAACCTATATTCTACTGTACATACATTCACATTTGCTATACATTCACTACCATAATATGTTCTTTTTCTTAAAAAAAAAAAAACTTTTAGCGTGGATTTGCTGAGAATCTCAGTGCAGGTGTGATTGATACTTCTAATGTTGCAATTGTTGTTGTTGTTATTGTTTGCCTTAGTGTTGTCCAGTGTGCAAAACAAGCAATAAAGTGTTAGTGAACCCTGTATTAAGTACAACACTGGACCACTTGTGTGGCTATCAGCTGCCATCTTTCACTTATCTATTGCCATGAGCTCATGGAGTGATCTTGGATAATTTTTTTATTTTTTTATTTTTTAAGGCCTTGATACTCCGTTCATCAATAAAAAAGGATTCCCAGAGCATTTCAAACCTCAAACAATAATTAAAAAAAAAAGCAGCAGGAAGCATTTCAACATTAAAGCAGTGTCTCATGTAACTGCTAGAGGCTGGGGCAAATAAAAAGGTTCTTAACCGGAGCTAAAGAGAAAACTTAGAACTTGTTTTGTCTCCTTGAGAGAAAACCCTAGATGTGAGAGGCCATATCTGATGGATGGGCACATTTACACTAAAGGCTTGAAACTGATTCAACCAACTTGACTTCCTCCAGAGGACTGTAGTTTTATAAGGGTTCTAAGGTTTCTTTTTATTTTAGCTAATTTTTTAAAAATTGCATTTCCACCTTGCTGCTCCTCTAATGAGCTCAGAGCAGCAGCCTTGTTCAAGATTGGTAACTACTTCCTAGAACTACAATTCCTAGATTTCTTTGGCAGAGAGCCATGGCAGACACACAGATTTGAGCCAGTTTTAAATGTGAAGTGCTGGATTGTTTCCATAGTTTTCTAGGAAATATCATTATATCTTCTACCGGTAAAGAAAGGTATCAAACCAAACTGCTTCACCATTTCTTATCAGGAGCCGATTATATTTAATCGTCTTCTAGCTTTGGCAGTTTTTTACATGGGACCCAGAATTCATTTGTTTATTGCCTCAAAAGTCTCTGGTTCATTATTGATACCATATACTCTTTTGGTCTATGTATATGGAAACAGTGATCTAGCTGCCTTCTTGTAGCTCTCTCTATAGCTACATCCCTTGATTGTGCAAGGGAAAGAAGATGAGTTGTGGGTGTTTTGCATGGTAAAAGGTCTATAAATATATCTCCACTGCATCCTCCTGACAGTGGCTGACATGGAGAATTTAAAAATACCTGTTTTGGCACTATCCTAGTTTTGTATTCAGTGAGAAGCAGAAATTTGGCCTACATCCTGTTTGCCATCATATTCTGCCATCATCACCTCCCTCTCCCTTCCCCCAAATTAACAACAACTTATAGAACATTTTCCAGAGTGAAACTCAGGGAAGTGGAACATATAAATAAAATAAATTCCATAACCCAAAGGTGGTCTGAGTGTTACACTTTATTTTGCTTTTGTTTTGATTAAGTTTCTGACCAGAATTTCGTCTATATATTTCTTCCCTCTGTTTTTCACTCTTGTTCTTAGTTACTTATGCCCAATTAACATTGTATCTTCCCATCTTCTTGTTTAGACTATTTATCCTTCTTGGAATCTCACTTTTACCTTCTTTTCCATCTTACTGTTCCCTTCGGCTGGTCCCTTCTATCCCTTTACATTTTCACCTGGCTTCCGACTTCATGATGATCTCTCCACATTTGTGTTCAGTGCAATTCCATCAAATGGGATTCTGTGATGAACTACAGAGAAATTTAGTGCTGATAACAGGAGAGGACAAACAGCTGGAATTTTCCCAATCTCACTTTGAACATGCAGATGCACATGTACATGTTTGCATGCACACATGTGCACACACAAGCATTGATCCTCTGATTGGGAGGAAGGCAGAATAAAAAAAAACAATCAGTCAATCAGTCCTTCATGGTTATACAAGATTTGGAGATAGTCTTTTTCTGTAAGCTTTTTTTAACTCAGTGGCATTAAAGGTGATTCATTAATGGTCAGTTACTGTCTAGAATGTTAAAACATGTTTGTGTAATGGAGCATGGTCTTAGATGGCTACTGAATACTAATAATATAACTCTTGCTTGAGTGGGACAGGATATAGATAGCTGTGCAGTTGTGATAACAACCAATGCAGATCTTGGAAAAGTTAGATTTTGAACTATAGCTGCCATAATCCCTCAGTCAGATGGCTGGCACCATGCTGGCTGAGAGTTTCTGGAAGCTGCAGTCCAAAAATGAATTTTATAAAAGCAACTTTCCTAAAACCTGAACCAATGCCAGTAGTCACTGCAGAGACAGAGGTTGGGATTTTATAGCTGTCTGAAGAGAAGAGATATTTCGTCTGCTTTTGAGGATATCATATGCTGCTTTAAAGAGTACCATTAGCATATTATATTAGAGATAAAGACTGGAGAAGAGAGAATTACTAAACATGAAGAAATAAAGCAGGTATTTTATAAGTATTATGAGAAATTGATGAGCAAGATTTCAAAAGTGAAAAAACAACAGGAACTGGAAGAATACTTGGATAGAACAAATAAATTAAGATTTACTGAAGATCACAGATTGATCCTGAATAAATCGGTTTCTATGATGGAAGTAATGGAAGCTATTAAGAACCTTAAGAATGATAAAGCTCCGGGTCCAGATGGATTTACGACAAGATATTACAAGACTTTACAACATGAGATTTCAATTCCATTGCAAAGTACTATAAATGAGATTATAAAAGAAGGAGTACCGGACACCTGGAGAGAGGCAAATGTGGTGCTAATTCCTAAAGAAGGCAGAGACTTAACAGATGTCAAAAATTATAGACCAATCTCACTTTTGAATATAGACTATAAGATTTTTGCTTCAATCCTTGCAACGAGACTTAAAAAGATTTTGGTTGAGCTTATTCATGAAGATCAGAATGGTTTTATACCAAAAAGATATTTAAGAAATAATATAAGAACAGTATTGAACATAATTGAATATTATGAAAAGCATAATGAGAAGAAAATAGCCATGATATTTGTTGATGCAGAGAAGGCTTTTGACATGATCAGTTGGCCGTTTTTGAAAACAGTAATGAAGCAAATGCAAGCTGGAGATAGATTTCTTTCATGGATTGAAGCAATATATAACCGACAAAGAGCTCAATTGGTTATTAACGGAGATAGAACTAAGCAGATTGAATTGAACAGAGGAACAAGACAGGGATGTCCTCTGTCCCCTTTGTTATTCATATTGACAATGGAGATATTAAAGAATAACATAAGAGAAGATAATGCTATAAGAGGAGTCCAAATCAAGAATTATCAGTACAAACTTAAAGCATTTGCTGATGATTTGATTCTGTTTCCTGAAGATCCTAAGAGAAGCATACAAAATCTTATTGGAATAATACAAGAATATGGAGAATTTTCAGGATTCAAAGTAAATAAAGAAAAAACAGCTTTGTTAATGAAAAACATGACAGACAAGGAGGAGAATAAATTAGCACTTACAACTGGATTTAATAAAGTACAAAAAGCTAAATATCTAGGTGTCTGGATAGCAAAAAGGAATAATGAACTGTTTCAAAATAACTATGAGAAAAAATGGAAAGAGATAATTAAAGACTTGGAAAGGTGGACTTCCATGAAATTGTCTATGTTGGGGAGAATAACAACTATTAAAATGAATGTTCTGCCAAAGATGAATTTTTTGTTTCAGAATCTCCCCATAATAACAAACAGTAAACCTTTTACACAGTGGAAAAAAGACTTGACCAAATTTATATGGCAAGGGAAAAAACCAAGAATTAAATGGAATATTATGACAGATCAAATACTACGGGGAGGAATGGGAATACCGGATTTTCAATTATATTACAAAGCTGCGGCATTCATATGGCTAAAAGACTGGATTGACTTACAAGATACAAGAATGCTTGCACTGGAGGGAGCAGACCTGAGGATGGGATGGCATGCCTATATGTTTTATGATAAAGCAAAAATTGACAAAGATTTTTAGCATCACTATATCAGAAAATCGCTTCTGAAGATGTGGGATAAATATAAGAGTAAAAACATAAGGCAGCTACCCATGTGGGTATCCCCTCAAGAAGCTTTCTTTGGAAGATGGAAGGCAACAGAGAAATGGTTGAGATATGAGGATATATTAGAGAAAACAATGACAAATGCATATAAAATCAAATCAAGAGAAAAATTGGAACAGGAAGGACTCCCATTAAGTTGGTTTCCGTACAGGCAGCTAAATGAGAGATTCCAGATGGACTTGCAAACCTATGGAATAGAATTCAAAGAAAGGACAGGAGTGATTAAATGGATCTTTGACAATCCACCGCATCTGTTAGCCCATATATATCAAGAAATATTAACACAGGAGAGACAGGAGGAGACTGTGAAATCTGCAATGATTTTGTGGGCGCAGAATATTGGGCATTCAATTCAATTAGATGAATGGGAGCAGAGCTGGAAAAGGACACAAAAATTTACAATGGCTCAGAATCTCAAAGAGAACTATTTTAAAATGTTTCAGAGATGGTACATGACACCAGAAAAGTTAAAAAAGATTTACAATACAGGTACGGGAATGTGTTGGAAATATCAGAAAGAGGTGGGAACAATATTTCATATGTGGTAGTCATGTCCCAAGGCAAAGAAATATTGGAGTGAAATACATAAAAAGATGTGTGAAATATTGAAGGTTCAATTTGTAAAAAAACCTGAATTTTATTTGTTAAACATGACAAATGTTCTTGAGAATACTAATATTAAGAGGCACTGGATATTAATATTGTACATGATAACGACAGCGCGAACTGAATATGCCAAATTGTGGAAGTCTCAGCAAATACCCACAATCGAACAATGGTGGGGGGCATTTATTGAGAATAGAAATGCGGATATTGTTTCACAAAGATTAAAGGGGAAATCGGACGATCAAATAAAAGCAGAACGGCAAATTGTAATGGGTAATTGCTGGGAACTGCCAAGTGAAAATGTCTGAATTATGGTTGAAATTAAAGGGGAATAACTGTAACATAACAGGGGTTGATGAGAGAAATGCAAGATCAAACACGTAAGCTGAACATGGAATTATGAGGCATAATTTTTTATATGTGAGTAGATATCTAGAAAATGAAAACTAGATCAGAGTGGAAGAACAAAAACATTACATGTAAAAGTACAATTTGAGATGTTTTTTTTATTTGTGAAACTTAATAAAATTATTAAAAAAATAAAAATAAAGAGTACCATTAGCCAACTTGGTCTGGTGTGCTGTCCTCCATGGTATTACAGAAACTCTCATGAAACTCCAGTCAGTTGTGGCTGGTCGCTTCCTTGTCAGAGAGGAATGAATGCAAGCCATCTTTCAGATCTATCTTTGAAGGAACTTTCTAAGGTGCTGAACCTATTTGGGGTATAGGGTTCAGCTCCCAGAAAGCTCCTTCAAAGCTTTGTCAAAAACCTGGAGCAAATTCTCTGCTCCACTGAGATAGAAGCCACTAGCTGCCAGGGATTCCAGTACTCGTAAGATGCCTTTGTTCTTAGGAAAGACTATTAACACCCACAGAATGTGCCTTTGCATAATGTAAACTTTTTGTCTCCTTACTAAGGATTAAGAGAAAACTATAAGTGTGGAAGAGCCTGAAGATTGGAGCTAAAGGTAGGTAAGAGTGTTGAAGGAGCCATGGGAGAGGCAAAGTCTTCATCAGTGTAATTGGCAGCAGCTTACACACACAAAGTAGACTCCATCAAGAAACTGGAATAGAAAACTTTAGAGAGCATCCACTGCTGAAGAGAGAGACAAGGAATTGGTTCTTGGTCTAAACCAGTACTGTCATCAGTAAAGGACTGGATGTGGGTGAACAAACTGAAACTTAAGCAAGCAAGGCAGAGGTGCTCCTGGTCAGGCAAATGAGGGAACAGGGACTGATCCAATGGTAGAAGGGTTTATACAACTTCTGGAAATACAAGTTTGCAGACTAGGGAAAAAGTGGGATCGTAGTACTAATCATATTAACTACTGCTACAGTACTGTTACTGATGGATAGTGAATATTTTATGACAATTGAAATTGAACATTGTCCTATCTCAGTGTATGCTTTAGTTAAATTAAACATTCAAGACTGTAGTTTGTTTCCTTTGAGGTGATTCACACATAACAATTTCCCTGCCTGAATCATTGTGTAGGAAAATATGTGCATAGTATCTATTCTGTCACCCCTGATGCATGTGGCTACACAGATAAAATGCTCACACACCTGTCCATTTCAGTGAGGAACTGGATGAGGCAATGTAAGATTGCCTACAGATTCCTATTGTTATCTGCTTTATCATGTAATACTAGACAGGTGCGATTCTGTGAGGTGTGAAGAAATGAAGTCTACAGTTCACACCCCGCCCTCACTTTTGGACTATGATTCTCCAAATCTCCAAGCCAGCATGATTACAGGGGATTCTGGGAGGTGTGGTCCAAGCAGTAATTTTCCAAGCTCTGAACTAGTAACATTAGTTTCCCTGTTGGAGCTGACATCCAAGAGAAATCATTCAGTTTGGAAGTTCTTTGCTGGTGGTATTCAGAAGAGTACATCTAGGCACATACTTAAGAAGCAGGGAGGAGGGGCAAAACTAAGATCCTGTAAGAAAAAAGCAGGGTCATTTCAAGGTTATTCATTAAATAGACTTCCTATTTAGCTACTTACACATGTGGAAATACTAGACTTAGTCTATGTGAAAGATGAAATGTTTGGCATAGTTTTTTTTTTTAAATCAGCAAATAAGAAGTATGGGAAAACAAGGGACTTGGATTAGACGATGCTCAGTGGACTCTCTTCCCTCTCTGAGCTACAGGAAAGCATAAGGGTACTTCCTGAGAAGGAAGAATGTCGTGCTTTAAATTGTCTCTCCTTCTTCATCTTTTTTAAAAAAGTAGATACAAAACTCCCTAGAAGTTGAAGATTTCTGGCTTTGAACTTGCCTGTTCCTGGCCAAAGGGACATTCTGCTTACTGCCTTCAGAACATGTAATGTGACTCTTGGATTGCGATGGGCATTTTAGTTGTTGATGTGGCAGATTTCAGACTATGAGCTGCAGAACTATATGGTACACACCAGCAAATACGGATGCTCAGTGTTGGCTGATATTCTGCAAGTCACTTACATAGGCATAAATCTAATGCATTGCCTAAGCCATTTTGGGGGTGGGTCATTTTAGAGATCCTTGCACAACAACCAAATTCTAACCCACTTTTTAGCTGCTGCAGGCCCCCAACACAATCATTTAGTGGCTAGTGGTGAGAGCAGGAGATGCAGAGAAGTGTCCAGCTATGTTTCTATTGCTGGATGCACAGCACTGATGTTATTCTCCAGAAGACTCCGTGAGTCTTCCCAGAGGATGCCTTGTCACTGTGTGTCCACTTACAGTAATATAACTGGGCACTTCTTTACCTCAGTGCTCTTTACTAGCTACTGAAGGCCATGTTGTGAATGCTACTGCAGCTGAAAGGTGTGTTTTGGAGGGGTCAAGGCACCAGATCTTGTCTGATTTGGAAGCTAAACAGGGTTGGCATAGATGAGTGACTACCTATGAATACCAGGTGTTGTAGGCAATATTTCAGAGGAAGGAACTGGTAAAGTTACCACTGAGTATTCCTTGCCTAAGAAAACCCTACAAAATTCACGGTGACACCATAAGTCAACACACAGACACAGAAGAGAGGAGAGGTGGCATAGTTCTACTTAGCACAGCTTTATGGTACTTCTCACTGATCAAGGATCTCAGCCGTCATCTTTGCAGAATAAGATGAATGTGGGAATTGGGTTGGTGGGGATCTTCAGGAGAGAATCATTCCCCCCATTTTTCTGGTGAATGTTTTTCTGCTTCTCACTTTGTTAATAATCCCCAAGAGAACTTATGTGGCTCTAACCTTTGCTGTGCTGGCTGGTTCGAACTATTCTTTCAATTTTCCAACAATGACTAAGGCTGTTGCTAAGTCAGGGCTATTGTGGGAAATTGAAAGAGTGTCTAAATCCAGGTCCCTGATGCTGTGTATGGCCAGAAAATGAGGGAAAGGGGAGGGCAGATACAGGAATTACTGTAGCAGAAATTTATATTATTTTAATATGTTTTAAACTGCTGTAGTTTAATGTTTAAATAAAGCCATTTATATTTTTTCTAAAAAAAATGTATCAAATAGGTTTTACTGTGCTATGTTTTTAATTTGATGTGAGCCACCTGGGATGTTATGCAGAGAGAAAGGCAGGATGATTGATTGATTGATTGATCGATCGATCGATGGAAGGACATTAGCAGTGAGACCCATGAGGGTACCAGCAGCTTGCCAAAGGTGCAAAGTAGTGGAATCAGCTCTGATTTCACAATGTAAACTTTCAGAACTACAGTTGTGTTAGTTGCAGAGAAAAAAGGATGGGGGAAGGAAAATGGAAATACTGTCTCAAAATAAAGCCATGTTCAATTGATTTTTATTTGGAATGAGTGACATTAAACTGGGAAAAGAAATGTATGATAATTTAAACCCAATTGGTGGCAGCCTGTTCATGCTGTTATTACCCAAACCACCTGAAGAATGTTGCAAAAAAGGTTTGAGTCTCACTGTTTCTCAACTTAGCTCATTGGTAGACAGTGAATTCAACAAACACCAACTGACTGAGCTCAGCTTGATACCCTCTAGGCTTGGTGCCTGGAGTGAGGGTCAAGCTTGCTCGAGAATAACTCTTTTGCTTCCTACATTTTAAATGCTGGTCATGCACAAAATTCAGATCTAACGGTGGATGGCAAATTCTGCTTCAAATGATGAAAGAAAATCTCAGGACTGTCCATCATGTAAATCAAGGATGGACAACTAGTGGCTTGTGGACCACATGTAGCCCTTCTGCCCATTGTAGCTCCACTTCCCACCACCAAATGGTGGCAGTGTGTTGGTGGCAAAATAGCTGTAACTTTCCTGAAAACAAGGTGCATGGGGAACATGCACTTTATTTTAAAGCAGAATTGCATTTCTGAAAACATGGCAGAAGTATGATGATATCTTAAAACAAGGTGCACACTTCCCACAAACCTTGTTTTGAAAGGAAATTTGCTTTGATGGTGCCACTCCATCAAAATGTCAATTTGCAGCTGCAAATTGGGAAGCATAGTGGCAACAGGGTCCAGCCCCCCCGTGGGATGAAGGGGTTTTCTGTTCCTGTGAAGTTGGCCACCTTTGTTTTAAATCCTCATAGTTCTAGTTCATTAAACAAGGAATAATGATTGGTTGTGCTGTAATCTTTTGTGATGAGAAGAAGAAGCCTGTTTTTTTCTGTGGTGATAAGTGACTAATTTTTTGGCCCTATCATTCTGAGGGACATGACACAAATCTGAACTGCCTTTCCCCCCATGAAATGTAGCCTCTCTCCCAGAACTGCACATAGTACAGTGATTATAACCCAGTAGCAGGAAATTCCCATCATTAGAGGACTTGCTGATCTCATTTTCTTTGGAAACTGGCACTTACCAATTGCATCATGGCAATGTATATGTTGCCCAAGCCAAACATGGTATATATTAGCAGACAGTCATTTGTTTCATGAAGAGTATTGTTCCTCTTTTATTTCAATGACCTTTTTGTTCTTTTTTAACATCCTGGACCAATCAAATGTCATGGCTGTGGCTGAGCCCGGAGGTCAGACAATAGCTTATTCCGTCTATTCTATTTGCAGTGCTGTAGGAATGGTCCGCCACTTTGTCACGGGGAGACTGGAGGTTGTTTAAAGCAACTTTTCCCACCATTTAGAAAAAGGCGGAATCCTGAGAGGAAAACTCTGTCATAAAAATAATCCAGATCCCATTGAAGTTTTTTTTTTCAGCTTTATGATTTTATGGGTGGGGTAGGAATGCAGTGTGTTCATCAGCTTGGACACTGTAGTAGATGCTGGGGGTAGGTGGGTTATGCTTTATTTACATACCCTAGAAATTGAAGTGCTTCTTCTGGTAAGGTTTCTGGAACCAGGAACTCCACTGTGCTTATTATGACGTGGATAACTGGCAACTTCAGGGAACAAGAGCAATAATAAGTGGGTACATGCTAAAGGATGGAATTAGGGCTTTGACTGTTGAGGGGGGTTGTTTTTTATTTGGTTACATCCTGGTTATCTCAACATTACTTTTTTAAGAAAAATAATCAGGAGAACTCACCGTATGTTTTGTAGAACTTGGGAAAAGGACTTTTTGGGATTACAACTCTCACAATCCCCCAACCAGCAGAAGCCTCTTTGTTAGCTGAGGGATTGTGAGAGCAGTTTAAAATTTTACTTTCCCAAGCTCTGCCCGGGACTAATGAAGAATTAGGTTGATCACAAAAGAATCAAGTGAAAGATCTTTTTTCTAAGGCCCATGGACTCTGTTTTTTGTGTTTTCTATTTGGTTCATCCATTCAGTGCAAACACTGCAAGTGTGACTTAGCTGTACCAAAAAATTGTTATGCCTAAGTCACTCTTGCAGCCTGGGTACATTTGCACAGATTTTGTTTTTTGTGATTGAGGCACTTTCTGACATAGGATAACAAGACACTAGAATGGGCATGGGAAGAAAAAGCTTACTATGTGATGGGAGCATTTGTATTCATCTTCTTAAATTCTAAATTCATTCTAAAATGTCTCTGTATCCTTAAAGAACAGAATCCTAGACAAAAGCTGGATTTTAAAAATATTAATTGGCCATCATATCCATTGCTTAATTAAATGACTGTTTTCTCTCTTTTTAAAATTTAAACTATGCTGAAGACATTGAAGTAACCTTGATTTTTTTTTTAAAAAATTAACAAATATATAAAAAAATTCAATGTAAAAACAGAACAGGTTAGGGCAGAATTGTAAATACTGACCATATTCCACCCAAAAGGTCTCCTGAGTATTCTGTTTATTGATAGTGGGAGGAGGAAGGAAATGAGGACACTGTAGCCTGCTCAGAGTACAGAACTCATTTGTTTCAACAGGACTTTGGTAGAAAAGGTTCTGTACTGATTGTACCCATCCCAAATAAAAATGGTTCACGCTCCTGCCAAATCCTCCACTTCTTACACAGGTTTGAATTCAGTTGATATAGTTTGTGCTGTCTCTGGGTGGTGACAGTGTGCTGCTGCTGCTGCTGCTGCTGATATTAATAGTACTATATCTGTTATTAGTAGTCATAGTAATGCAGAGCACGACAAACACTTGGCATCTTCTTCCTTCTTCCTTCCTTCTTTGGAGGTTTTTAAGCGGAGGCTGGATGGCCATCTGTCGGGAGTGCTTTGAGGGTGTTCCTGCATGGCAGGGGGTTGGACTGGATGGCCCCTGGGGTCTCTTCCAACTCTACATTTCTATGATTCTATGATCTACTTGGTTAGACCAGGTGAATCAAGCTTTTTTTCAGAATGGCTTAAAGCACAGTGGCCCCTTGACTTTTGCAAGGGTTTGGGGTGCAGGACCTTCACAAAAGTCAGGAAAAAAAAAGCAAATAACTCCCCCTCACCTAAGTGAATGCTCCCCTTCCCATTCTCTTCTAGGACTCCCCCCCACTTTGCTTGTGTTTTGCCCAGGCATGCTGACTTCCTTCCAGGTGTCTGGAAGATGGGAAAGTGAATGGGAAGGGGCAGCAACATGACCAGAGAAGGCATGTTCCCTCTCATTTGCTTGCCTGTTGCCCAGGTCCATGGAAGGAAGACATGCACACCCGGGTAAAAGGCAGAGGAATGGGAGGGAGGGAATGAGGGGAGGCAAGCGGGTGCCTTGTGAATAATCAAGTTTGTGAAGGTGAAACCTGCAAATGTGGAGGGAGGGCTGTACTTCTTCAGCTATCTGATGTGGGGCACTGGGAGATTTTTTCCCCAGTGTGCCAGAGAGCAGTACCATACTGTGTCTAAAATGCTCTGATCTTTCATGGAAACATGCTGCAGAGGAGCAGTCTGTAGCTTGCAGACTGGTACCAGTTCATGGACCACCACTTTGAAGAGCAGTGGCGTAAAGGACTGGGACCAGTGCCTCTCAAATGATTCAGTCAAAATGCATCTGTTCAGTGCCTCCATTGTCTTAATTTTAACAATGGTTCTGAGAGAAAAGGGGACATCTGAAATAGCTCAAGACTTCCGTCTTAATGTGCACATAGGTGGAAGTAAGGCCCGTAAGACACAGTGGGGCTTACTTTTGCAAAAGCATGTATGATATTGGGCTGCACATCTACATCTGTATTTCAGAATTGTTACAAACCCCTAGACAAAGCTCTGTGTTTTCAACTAACTGTGTGATATGAAGAGATTGATTGCATGCAGCCTTTTTCAGACGTGAATTGAGGCTGTAGTTTCTCTAGTCTGTCCACTGCTAATTGCACAAAGCCATAATTTGGAACAAGATGATAGCCTTCCCAGTCATACCCTCCTTGGGAAGAAGATGGTGTGATGTCAACCAATTAGTGTCTGTGTCACTAAGACCAAAAGCCTTGCCCTGGGTGGCTGTGTGCTGATGAAGAAAGGAAGAATACTCCCCAGCAGATTTCATCAATGTCTGCAAATGAATATGCACCCACAGTGACATTGGCTGCAGGAACCATTTGGGGAAAACATGACTTGGGCAACAGATTGCTCTCAAGGAATCAGGCCCAGAAGGATGTCACCATAAAAGTAGCACATTGTTAGCATCTAGATCAGTGCAAGAGCTCTTTTTCAGATTCCTGTAATTTTTCTGCTAGTCTGCTTTCCCAGGTTATGTGCTCAGCGAGAACAATGAAAGAGCGAGTCCACAAGGCCACTTGCACCACAATATAAAGCAGGAGAACAAAGTGGGAGATGAGGTCAGTATCACAGTGTTTTGGTGTGGCAGGAAGTGAAACAGGATGGTGACTTAGCCAGAGGATGTGAATTAAATGGTCATGCCAGCCTGTTGTTAGGGGTTGGCATCATTGGGCATCTGCTAAGCCACATGCTTCTATAAGTGGCTCACTACCACTCTCTAGAGACCCCTGGCCCTGGTGTCTGTGGTATCTTGCTATCCCTGCTCATTTACCTGTAGTGTGGGAAAGTTACTTTTTTGACCACAACTCCCCAAATCCCTGCTTGTATGTCTTGCTGTCATATTTTGTGTGTCTTGTTTCCCCTGCCCATTCACCTGCAGAACTTGGGAAAATACTTTGTGGGACTACTAGAATCCCCCAGACGTTATCTTTTGGACTACAACTCCCAGAATCCTCCATATTAAAAGAAGTAACTTTCCCAGTCTCTGACCTGTCCTCTTGGAGCAAGTGAGCAGTAAGAGGAGCAAGGTGAAGGAGAAATGAATTCCACATACCTTGTCTTTTCCCAGTGTGAGGTAAAGCACACTGAGCAGAGAGGGAGAGAATGGAAAACAGTAATAATGATGAGGGGATGAAGACACTCAGGCCTATACCCCAAATATGAACCTGGCACAGTTACCATTTTCAAATGTATTGCAGCAGAACTATAGGAGGAATCCTCTTACTCATAGCTTTAATGGGAATTCATTGTCTCTTGGAGAAAAGGATAGTATTCAAAGACTGAGAACTGTGTAGAGGTATCATGGGAGACAGTAAAAAAACTTCATCTGGTCCAGAAAGAAATGGCGTGGGGCTGGGGGTGTTTTCTTAGTCACCATAATGCCAGGGCAATAACTCTTGATTAGTTTCTGAACGAAATCAACCTTGCTGGTTTTAACTTTTGAAACCATAAATGGCAGTGATGTATTTACGTCTTTCACTCCAAGTCTCAAGTCAAGTCTCAAGTCTCTACCTTCAAGTCTCAAGTGCTCGAAGGTACTTTCAAGTCAAGTCTCAAGTCAAGTCTCAACTCTGGAAGCCAATTTTATACTCCAACTAAAATTCCAGAATTATTGGATAGAGTGAAATAAATTCAGTTTTAACCATTTTAGCAGAGTCGGCTCTCCATATTTGCAATTTTGTCTTCTGCAGCTTTGGAAGTGGGGAATAGAATCCTATCTTACTCATTAGTGAAGATTCAAAAGCTTTAAAAGGAAGAATCCTTCTTCCTTGAGCCCATTGCCTAACACATTTGCTGTTGCCCTCTGAGAAATGCACCCTGCACTCTGGGGGTGAGTCTTGTCTTTTGCTCTTGGGAAACGTTTTAGAAGGCTCCTTTGATAAGCAGCAGGACAGGCTGCTGAGCAGACCTCAAGCCTGCCTTAAGCCCATTGCCTGTTTGCTGTTCCCCTCTGAGAAATGCACCCACATTTTGGGCTTGAGAGAGATTGTCATGTGACTAGTAGGCAAAAAGACACAGAGGTGTTGTTCAAAGTCATAAGGTTTCTAGATGACTGTATTATGTTATTGAACCAGTCAGTCATTAAAAATATACAAGAGTCGAGTCGAGTCGAGTCGAGTCGAGTCAGTGCATCATTTATGGCTGAGTCGAGTCGCTGAAGTGACTTAAGTCCGACTTGAGTCTGAGTCTATTGACTCAAGTCTACATCACTGCTAAATGGCCTGGGTGTAAGGTATATGAGGAAATCACCAACAATGTCTGTTCATTTGAATTCTCTGGGACTTGTATTCTGTGTTTTTATACTTTACATTTCCTGCTATCTGCTTTGGACAGAGCCTGGAATATTACTGTGAAAATCAATCAGCTGCTGCTCCAAGCCCCACAAAGCAATTAGTTATCTTCATCATTGCGATTTTTAAAAAAATAACTCTTTATCATTATTCAAAACTAACTGACTTGATCACTTTTGGTTAAATATCAAAACGTACCAGATTGCTACATTTTACTAGTCTGCAATAGAAAACACATCTAAGTAGCAAGGCCACCCTTCTAACTATTAAAGCAGCAAAAAATAGTTACAATTCCATCACAAATAGAACAAAGTTATGGTAGAACTTGGAAAAGTTACTTTGTAGTTCAAAAAGGAACATTTCCATGGTCTGTTTCATCCCTCATTGTTACAATTGTAATACGACTTGGTTATGACACACAATGAAATTCATTACAAGTAACGCTATAACAACTGACTTCTGCGCTCTGGCTTCTGGGGACCATGAGTCAAAAAAGAAGAGATGTATGGAGGCTTTAACATTGTTCTTATTCCTGTGTAAGCTGGGTTTTTGGAAGCTGGCCTGGCCCATTCACAACAAGGCTTTATCTTACATCTTTTACGACGGATGTCAGAACATTTTCCTCCTTATTTGTGCTCCATCTTTTTCTCACAGTCCAGTCACTTATGACATCACCAGCCTTCCCTTCTCAGCCGGAGACACAGAGTGTTTCTGGAGCTAACCACTTCCTGAATCAGAATTTCTAATTCAGGACAGTGATTGAGGGGAGGTGAAGCGGGGAACGGAGTACATGGAGTACATGGAGAATTTCTTTCATGCGGAAGCATTAAATGAGAAATGCAGCCACGGAAAAAAACACACACACCCTCACATAGCAACCACCAGCACCAAGGTTATGGTAATTAATTTCAAATCTGTTTGGAAAAGGTTCCTTTTATGTGAGGTTGGCGCTTTAAGTGGCTCAAGAAGTACAGAAAAACAGGAAATCAAATGGCTTCATTAGAAATTGACTCTGCTCTGTAATTAGTGGCTAGGAAAGAAAACAAGGAAAAGCAGGTGGTGAGTGAACTGAATGGCGCTTGGGCTAGAAATGCTCATTAGGGCAACAAAGCGATGTTGGAGAAGGAGAAGTTGGGGGGGGGCATTTTTCTTGCAGGACCACAAGAACCAGGCTGAGTAGACTTATCACATGCTTAGCAGTAAAATAGAGGCTGTTGGATGTTACCAGCATGGGATTTAATGAATAATAATGAGACAGTGGGCTGGGATAGTTAAAAAAGCATCTTTGTTCTGTTAAGCCCAGGTTCCTCTTAGTAAAATCATGTTAAAAGTAATTAGCGAGTGAGGCTGTATTTTGCAAGGACATCCAGAAGAGATGACACCAGTCATTGATATCAATTACATTTAATTAGGCTAAACTAAATTGGGTTGCTAATGCCAGACTCTACAATTCACAGAGGTAACCAGAGGCAAAAGAAGAAGACAAGGCTCCCTGGGCTGTGAATGGTAGGGCAGAAGATGGAATCTCAGCAGGGGCTTAGGAAAGCATGGGTAAGGAAGGCTGCTTTTTTGCTGGAGCAAGGCTCTCCGCAGTAGGGTTGCCAGGCGGAAACCCTGAGAGAGCTCTTGTACTTTTAATCGCTGTGCAGAAGAGGAGATTTCAGCAAGTGTCGCTTGTCATGCAACCAGGTAACAAGCAACACTTTCTGAAATTGTCTCTTCTACACAACCATGAAAGGTACAGAAGCCCTCTCCAGGTTTCACTCTGGCAATCCTACTTCCAAGATGTTTTGCCACCTGTGGCTAAGGAACAGAGAGAGAGAGAGAAGCCAACCAGATTGGCTGTTGAATTTTACTTAAAAATTAGCAATAGGTCAGTTCCAAGGATATTTCACCATCCTTGAGGGCAACTGACTAGGGTTAGGGGGTATGCTGCGGACTACATAACATACCAGCCCTGTCCTCCAACAGTTGGCTTCTATTCTTCTTGTGTCTCAGCCTGAGGTAACTAGTACCCTCTGCCTAACGATAATATACTGAGACCATCCCTCCTACACAGCTAGTAAGTCAAGCCTTCCAGGTGTTTGTGGATAGCAACTCCCAGCAGCTCTAGGAATGCTGGGGGTTGCAGTTCAACAGTATCAATGCCACACAATTCCTACACCTGTACTAAAGGTACAGGAGTTCTTGTACACTTCTGAATCTGCTGTTGCAGCTGTTTAATAATTACACAGTAGAAACACTTAAATAAGGCTCTTCTAGAAGGACTTTATATTTGTATATATTTGTATTTGTGTATATTTATATTCAGAAATGTTTTGCTTTGCTTTTCCAAAAGACACATGCTTTCATTTGATCTGTGGACATTTGTTCATGTTGACACAGACCTTTGTCCCTGAGTCAATAGCCTGAAGGTGAGTTAAGGCAGAGTGCTGGGATTTAAATCCATATAGTTCCACACTGACTAATACTAATGCAATTTTCAACAGTTTTGAGCAATCAAAATTAAATACATCATAGACTTGTGACTGGGGGCAAGAAGACAAGGGGATTGATACTGGGCCATGCCTTTCTTCTGCCCTCTGTAAACTGTGGCTTCATCTGCAACACTGGGTGGGCAATTGTGCTCTTCTTCAAGCTGTGAAAAGCTTTACTAGCTCGTTCTCTCTTGCAACAAGCAGCAGTTCAAGGCACAGCTAGAGAGGCCAGCTGAACAGTAGCAAATCTTAGCTCTTGCACCCATGGGGATTTGGGAATTAGATAAAAGACACTGCCCTCCTTATATGCTACTGTTCTCCCTGCCCATTGGTTTCTCTCACATACTTTGCCACTGACATCACTGATGCAGCAATAATGTTTATTTCTTTAGATGTGTATAGATTGGGATGTAGCTATGGGGGAGGGAATTGAGGGCATTGGCCCCCAAAGTCAGAAGTCTGTTTCCTGATGAAATTTTCTCTCGCTCCCCCAAAAAAGTAACATAAAACTTTAACTGAGCATTTAGAAATATAGACACCCCCCACAAAAGGGGCAAAGTTACCAAGTTGAATGAGAGCACATTAAATCTTAGATGTGAACAATTTTCAGTATCTCGTCTTCTGCAATGTTAGAAATTTGGGGACTGAAGGGAAATGTCATTGGGAGAGGCAGAATTCTCATTTGCAGTGACAATACCCTCATTTCCTTCCCCCTGTGTAGCTACACACTATATTACGTATACATATATTATGTGTGTTGTCAACTGACCAAAAATAGGAAAAAAACAAACAAATAAAGATGGATCGGACTGCCCTTATATCTTTGAAAGCAACTTCCTGTGCAGAAAACAGACAGGGAATCCTTGTATTTTTTGGAGATAAACATGATCAACCAGTTCATAAAGCTGCTTTCAAAGTCATAGCTACAATGGCTAGTAGAAAAATTGGCAATCCAGACAGATGTACAAGCACTGGGGTAGACTGCACAGAAAAACCATTAAGTAGTATAGGTGGCGCAATACTATAGGGCATCAGAATATAGCCATGTATCTTCTTAAGGAACAGGTTCTGAGGTTTGATTTAAAATCTAGATTTGGTGGAGTTGGCACCCCATCACCGTGTAAAGCAATCAGTGTTTTACTGGTCTTGTACCTGTGCCTTTAACTAACAGCAGCACAACAAGAAGAAATTCAGCAGGGTGAATCTTTTCTCATCACTTATTCCTAAGTTCAACAAAAGCTTTGCCTGATTACAGCCTGCTTGTTAGGCTGCTAAATGGAACAATAGAATACAGACAAATGAAACAAACTTGGCACCACACTACACAAAATACCAACCAGGTATAATTTGAAAACAATTTGTAGATTTTTTTTTTTTAAAAAGAATTCACAGTATAAATCAAATGCCTTCCCTGTAAAAGGAAAAACAACAACTCCTCTTTAATGAGAAAAGTGATTTTGTTCACGGATATCCCCTGGGTAGATAAAGAGACTAAAACTGTTGTGTATTTTTTTTTTGCAGAGAATTTCTTTTGCGCATCATGAGCAATAACAAATAATATCTGATCATAAAGCATGATTATTTACATGCAGTGTATTGTCACGTATCCTCTCAGGATATTGTGCCTTTTGGTAAACAACATTTTTGATTCATTCAGAGTAGGGTGACCTTGCAGGACACAAAAGCACATTCTCATAGACTTTTTTCTACTCCAGGAAACAGTTTCACTGATACCCATGAAATTGCACTGACAATCTGCGTTGTGTTTATTTATGGGCTGGTTCCAGGTTTATAGCGGCTCTTGTGAGGACCCTTGGCTTTTGCTGGTGGGATCCCTCCTACATCAATAACCTTTCCTTTGCTGGGCTTATATGGCATAGAGTTCTGTATGCCCCTTATTAGGAACTGAGAGCAATCCACAATTGATTATGGAAAGTTGGCCCAGCCCTGCCTTTGGACAGAGTGAGGCAATGGCCCAAGACTGTGTCAGCAGTCCCTGGTTGTTCTTACTGAGACTAATGGGCATTCTCCTTTCTTGGAGGACAGAACCATCTGCAGTCCATGTCTTGAGCCCTGAAATGAACTGTTATATTCAGATGCAATGGATGGAAGACAGTATCCCATGACCTGTATTGAAAAAGCAAGATTAAAGCTGGAGATCAGTAAACTTCTATGTGTGAAAAGGTGAATGACCCCATCTTATTTTTTTTCCTTAGGCAGCCAAATGTTATAGGTCAACTCTAGTGAGAAGTTAAAATAGCAGCTCCAAGAGGTGTCATTGTGTTGTGGGAGAGCAATGCATTTGGTATACACCAGAGGCCTCAGTGGTAGGCCTCGCTGGGATACCAAGCTCTTGCATTTGTCTGGGGATGCTACATGCTCTTACCAGGTTGGATTTATTTTCTGAGATGGAATAATCTCTCCCTGCCCGGCTCACCTTGCTACTCATTTAATTTGATTTCAAATGGTCAATGTTTTAAACAGTAAAGCACAAACTGTTTCAATTAGCATTGCCAGCGTGAAAGCTGAAGATGGCTCCTGTAGCTTTAATGGTTGTGTGGAAGTAGGAATTTCAGCAGATGTTGCTTGTCAGACAGCCAGGTAACAAGTAACACCTGCTGAAATTTCTTCTTTTATAGGACTACTAGTATATTTACCCGGCATTGCCCGGGATTTTATTTTCTCATAGGTAATACTTGTTAGAAATACCTTAGGAATTACTTTACCTTACCTTAGGAATTAGATGCGGTTGAAAATACACAGATTTGAGATCCAGTGTCTGTAATTCCCCAAACTGCCTTGTCCAGTACCTGTAACTTTTCCTTATAGTCCCCAATCCAATCTGTATTCAGAGTTGTTAACCTACAGAGGTTCGGTGTTTGAGAAAATACACTGGCCTTCTCCTTGCTGCTAGGCCTCATCTCCATAGCAACTGGCCTGAGGCCCAAGAGCTCTCTGGCTGAGAATTCTAAAGGCCCCTCCCTAAATTGCCAACCTCAGGATTCCATAGAATCTTCACAGGCAGCCAATCCTATGAGGTCTTCTCGCCTGACACAGCCAATCATATCAGGTCCTCGCCTGCCTGACACAGACAAACTAACGAATTTTGACTTTTGTATATAAGATTAATGATACAGAAGCCATCTCTGGTTTTCACTCTAGCAACCCTGATTTCAACACACTTTGTGTTATAACTTTTGGTGACTGCCACAAGAAAGTGAGCGATGTAGCTGCAGTGACATGAAGCGTTTCAAAGGCTACAACACAGGCACATACAATATATATGAACAATACCAAAGTTCTCACTACAGTTTGCAAAGAAAAGTCAACTGTGTTGCTAAGAAATGTCAGCCTTCTTACCCTAGTCTAAGTCTTCTCTTTACCATTGTGAAAGGAGCACAAAAGGCCCTCAGCCAGAGGTAGAGAAAGCCACCTTTTTTACCACAACCCCAAGAATCCCCTAGACAGCATGCGGAAATCTGCCAGTCATAGTGCTCCAGCTCTCCTATGAGTGTAGGATTAGAACAGTGTTTCTCTACCTGATATCTCTAGAAATGTAGGACTATAACTCCCATCATGAGAACCATGATGTAGTGGTTTGAGCATTGGACTATGACCCTAGAGACCAGGGTTTGATTTACCACTTGGCCATGGAGAACCCACTGAGTGATGTCACATACTCTCAGCACCCAGAAAAGCCCCCGATAGGTTCACCTTAGGGTAGTCATAAGTTGGAAACAACTTGAAGGCACACATCAACAACAACTCCCATCATGCCAGAGCATAGCTGACTGTAGCATAATGGGAGTTATAGTCCCACAATCTGGAGGGCTCCAGGCTGGGGAAGCTGGGTTAGATTCTGGGTTTTCTGCAAGCTTAGACTGCATGTTCCAGCTATACAATATATTTCCTGAAGTTGCTAATGGTGTAACTGGGTCCCCCTGAGAAACACAAAGATCCTCATGTTCTTTTAAGTCTGGGAAAAAAGAGCTGCAAAATATTTCAAGGCTAAAAACAACATGCACTGCCTCTCCACCCCGCCTCGTTCCCATGCTTGCATGTTTCTTCCTCCTTGTGTTCCTGACAACCTGGAGAAAACTGGAAGGATCCCTGTGCTTACTGGGCACGCTTAAGCACCCCCCCTGCTCCCCCGCAACTAGCTGCATGAAACATTCTTGGTCTTTTTTTTTTTCCTTTTTCTTCTTTCAATTTCAGGAAGTCTCTTGATGCCCTTTGCTTGATTTTGTTTTGCTTGTTATCGGGACAACTAATATTTTTTCCTGTTAGGGGAGAAAAAGATTTTCCCAAGCAGATTAAAGATTTTTTTTCAAAGTCTATGCATGGTGACATGGTTCACTTTCATTGCTCTGTTTATTTTTCAGAATGGAGGGGAGGGGAACCTCAGGCATCTTGATTTATTGTAATGGTACAAGATGTCTATCCTTAGGTAAAACAGGCTGAATTCAATGGCCACTGCCTTCTTTTTTTCCATTTGAATATGGTTTCTTATCTAGTAGAATTCTATGGGTTAGTGCTGTGGGGGGAAGGAGAGTAACTGATAAGTTTATTCTACGGCATGTACTGATGGCTTTGGGAGGGGGGAGAGAGAAGGAACAATAGAGTTCATGGAGAAAAAAAATCTCTGTTAAGTTGTGATAATTGGGACAATGGTTTCCCTGGAACAAAAGCTGAGCAAAACAGCCACTGGGGCATGATTGATGCATCTAAGTCTCATGGAGGAATACAGAAAACCTCTTCTGTTTACCCATTCCCTGGTTCTATTGTTTTTATTTTGAAATCAATCTGTTACAAAATGGTAATCATTAAGATTTTGTGGATTCAGCAAAGTAGAATAGAAATCAGTCAGCTTAACATTTGCAATGAAGACAACTTTTGCTAACATTTTCCAATTTCTATCTGACTCAGTTCTCCCAGTTCTATCTTGCCTTCAGGACTTATGAGAAAAAAACCCCGCACCAAATTGAGAGCAACAATTTGTTAAGCCACAATTAAGTGTCAGGTTAGGAACCATGGCAGTTAAAGTGGAATAAGAATGCTATGATTGTGAATTGTGAATAGGCTCTTGGGCAGGTAAAATGTACTAGCTAACTTAGATAGGTAATATTATTATTATTAAGTACTATCGTATATACTCAGTGTTGCTGGGGATTTTATTTTCTCATAGGTAATACTTGTTAGAAAGATTTGAGATCCTGTGTCTCTAATTCCCCAAACTGTCTTGTCCAGTATGTATAACTTGTTCCCCAATTCAGTCTGTATTCAGAGTTATTAACATACAGAGGTTGGTTTCCAGAGGGAAATACACTGACCTCTTCCTTGCTGTTAGGCCTTGTCTCCATAGCAACTGGCCTATTCTCTGGCTGAGAATTCTAAAGGCCCCTCCCTAAACTGCAAACCCCAGGATTCCATAGAATCTTCTCAGGCAGCCAATCATATGAGGTCTTCACCTGATAGACAAACAAATTTTGACTTTTATATATTAGATTATTGAGAAAACTATGGTTAGCATCCTGTTGGCTATTCCCAAGTAGAGTAGACCCATTAAATCAATTGTTGAATGGTGAGTCAACACATAGGTAAATCCCATTGTTTCAGTGAGTCTACATTACACATGAGTAATGGGAATTTGGGCCTTTGTGTGTGATTGTTGTCTTCCCCCTTCAATAAATTTCTTCTTATATCTGAATATCAGGCTACATTTTAAAAAAATTCTTAAGGACTTTCGTAATAAAAAATGCTCCAAATGCAAAATGGTGTAGTTCCTAACCTATTGACTGTATACTTATGATATTTCAGAAATGTTTGTTAAACTCTGAGTCTTTTGAGCTCTGGGCAAATACATCCAAAGAAATTTCCTTTTAATCCCTGCCCCCAGAGCTGGACTGAAGGGGAGGGTCCGGGGTCAGAAAGGCCATTTAGTTAATCTGCCTTGAGTCTCAATTTTGGAAGAAAAGCTGGATATAAATCAGGGCTGGCATCCTGTACAGTAGTTGCAAGATCATGAGCTGGACTAACAAACTCATAAGTGCTGGGGATTCACATTTACAGTTGTTAATGACGGAGTATGACCCCCAAAACTTGTCTTGTCAGCCTGGTAGGACCCCAGCTGAAGGGTTTTTGAGGTGCATGACACCTAGAATATTCTCTTGGTCATGGGATGTCTAGAGACAAGGAGATGTGGCAGGACCCTCTGGGACCTCCCCAGTTGCCTGTTCTCCACGTGCCCCATGACTAAAGAGCACTACAGTGTCATTTTCCTGTGCCCTGATTTACAGTGTCTCAGAAACTCAGCTGAGACACTGTCAGGCTGAAAAGGTTGGCTTGGAGGAGTGGCATCATCAGACATGACTATGACAATGGAACTCTGTCATTGTGGTTACATCTGATGATGCAGGATCATGGACCATATAAATGAAAAAAAAATTAAATATGCTAGGCAGTCTAAATCAAAGTATTAATCTCAACTCAAGCAGATCCATTGGATCAATGAGATTCAGTGTTTAATATGTGTGGTAGGAAAGTGTCCCAACTGGTAAGAGTTATATCTCTCCCTGCACAAATACTTTTGATTTCTATCCAAATACTTTGGTCCCATTCACTACTGCAATACACCCCTCCCTCAATGGTTCTTAAATAAATAAATAAATCCATTCCTGATCTATACCAGCCTTCTCTAGCCTGGCAAACTCCACCATCCCCTGATGGCATGCGGATGATGCCTGGGAACAATGGACAGAGTATTCCATCACATCCAAAGGATGCAAAGTTATTGGGGGAGGGGGAAGAGGGAGATTGATCAAATATATTAAATCCAAAATGGAAGGGTAGACATCTGAAGTTGTCAGATGCATATGGGGCCTATTTTTGTCTGTCTTGAGTTTTAAAATGTCTCTCATCCAACAAATTATTAGGATTATCCTTCATTTATATAGGACCATAATTAGACATGGTACTTTACAAGAAAAGGAATGCTCAAGCTTGAGTGAATTGAATACAAATTGCTTTTGCATTTTGAACTCAGTTTGAAAATGTATTCAATTGTTTGAAACAACTGAAGTGAGCAGAGTACCAAAGGGGGGAAAGTGGGAGGAGGAGAGGAAAAACTGGGACATGTTAAAGGCTGCTGAAAAAGTAGGGCCAAAACAATTACCCTGGCTGTCCCTGCCAAATCAGGGCAATTGGACTGTATGAATGCTATAACTGTATAGTGTGAAAGATCCCTAATCTCTCTCTCTCCCTGCCCTTTGCTGATGCTCCACGCCTTTTCTGCTTAGCCTCTTCCTTTCCCTTAAGGAAGCTTTGAGATGAGGAAGGGCCACAGCTTGAACTAAAAATCCAAACAGAGTTGGACGTGAGACAGCAAACTATCCCACTTGTCTACTCATCAACCAGTTGAGAGGAAATGACTGGAGTTGTCCCGACCTGCTGACTTGACACTGTGGATGAAGCTACATAGAGATGTTTTTCTTGGCACCAGCCCTTGCATCTAAGAGACCTGCACGTGCCACCTGCTCCCTCTTAACTGTTTCACCAGTTAAGCCACACACACTTCCTCTTCTTCTGAAGCAAAGTCTGAATCAGTGGGTCTTCAGGGACAGCTTGGTTTGCAGTTTCTTGTTTTCACAAAGAGAAAGAGATTGATGTTGTGTTAATAAATGTCTTCCCCATCCTATGGCTTTGCTTGGAAGCACGTTGCAGGGAGAGCAATGGGAATTCTTGTTTCTGTTTGCCTGGAAGCTTGGTGCATTTGGGGGTTATTAAACCTTTGTACGTATAGGATATGGCAATCTGATTGTTGCCTTACAGCTGAAGGCTAAAAGAACAAAAGATAATAGTCAGCGTAGAATTTCCAGAAATCTGATGCAGGTTCTTACCACCAATTTTGAGTCTAGAGTTGGACAGTAGTCTGTGTTACCCTGTGGACTGGGGGTCCCAGGAGGTCACCAAATGTGCTCAACTAAAGGTGGGGAAAATTAGCTCAGAGCACTGCTTAGCGTTACGAGAGGCAGGGTAACGTAGTAAGATCTTGAACCCTATGTCTACGGGGTCGGGTCGAGTCAAGGAGCACACAAAAGTTCAAACAATAAATGATGTTTATTAAACACAAGCAAAACAGTGTATGCAACACACTCATACAAGATAACTAAAGAAAATAAAGGTTGGAGCGGTATAAAGGGATTTTTAGAGGGTTTGCTGGTTTGGGTGATACTTCACCTGTCCTGAAGCCCGGAAAAATAGAGAGCGAGGCTGGGGTGCGATGTAGCTCAGCATGTGGAGCTGAGGGGAGGCTCGCCAAGCAAAGTGGCAGCAAGGCGGGATGAAACTCGGGAGCGTTCCGAGGAAGGTCTCGGAATCAAGGGTTTTTATAAAGAGAATTGTGACTGCAGGCTATGCCGTACTTGGGGGAAAACAATAGATTTGGAGTTGGAGACAAAGCCTCCGAAAGGTCAGAATCTGAATGATTGAGTTATCGTAGCGGTTCTCAATAGAGTAACCAGTACGCAAACGCAGAATACTTGGGTATTGTATAGTTTACCCATCAAGCTGCCATCGCGGGGCAGAGGCTCTTTTGTAAGTTGCGTACATACCTGATCAGAGTACTTGCCTGGAGGTCTCCTAAAGCAGTGAGTCAGCTATTTCTGGCCTGCCTGTATTGTAGTTTGAATATTACGGCTATTAACGGCTGAGCTTGTTTACGTGCTTGTCCGGTGGCCTCACAAGCACGTGGAAGGGAATAGAGAAGTGAATTATGATATCAAGAGGATATCTTTTAATATCCCCAAAGCTCGGACTAGCCAGGGCAGTAACATCTGGGTGCTCTCCCCACTATTTCAGGTTAAGGTGACCCCCTGCACAGATCACTGTGCCTTTTTCTTCAGTGGTGGGGGCCCTGGATCTCTTTTTAAAGTGGGGGGGGGGCTCAAGATAGGCATTTATTCATTTTTTTTATCCTACCTTTCTTCCAATATGCGACCCAAAACAACATATCTAGGCAACTAAGTGAAAACAGAACAGGTAAAACAGTATGTAGTACAAAAGTTCCATGAAAATATTAAATTACAAACAATTGAAAACACATTAAATACATACAACCCATAAAAACACCAGGACGCACACTGCAAATCCTTCTACTCCAGCCAATCAGTTTGAATAAGAAGGTCTTTGCCTGACAGTGAAAAGAGAGCAAAGAAGGTGCCAATTGGGCCTCCTCTGGGAAGAAAGTTCCATAGCTCTCTGTTCCATGTCCCCACCAGATTATTACAAAGCCATCAAAACAAAATATGTTGCATTAAAACAATAATTATAATCAGGCAACTGAATGTAGTCACAATCTGAGAGAAAGTGACAGCAAAATAATGATCACTGTTTTGAATGAAATTTCCTGAAGGGGCTCAACTACACAGGAATCTTGGTGGTTCCAGTTTTACCTGGTGATCTTTTTTGCGGAGGGAGGGGGTCTCCCTAATGTAGTCTTCAGGGGGTTATGTTTTGGTTCTAGGCAGTTGGCCTAGATTGCCCCTCAGGGTTCTAGACACATGTATTACACATAGGGTGGCCATGTACAAATCACCAGAAAGGATAATATGCATTACCAAAAAAGGAAGACAGAAGAAAACACTTGCATAAGATGATGTAAGCTAAACAGAACTGTAATACATTTTGACCAGCTTACCTACGTGACTGCTGAGTCTGCTGCCCAGATATTAATTGCTGCTGGGCAACTTCAAGGTCCCTCATGTCCCTCCCTATGGATTCTTTTGTTTACTTAATTTTTGTGCCACAATAAAACTGTTCTCCTTCATCACAGTGTTGAGCATCTTGTGTACATCAAGTGATAACAATTCCAATTAAATCCATTTCAGTCCCAAGTTATAGCATAACAAAATGGGGAAAAGTCAAAGGGTGTATGCATGAATATTTACTGCAAGGCACTGTACTGACAACTCATTATAACACTTTGCGCATCTTATTTGTTGTTATGTGTTGTCAAGCTGGCTTCAGCTAAAGGTGGCCTGTGAATATGAGACTTCCAAAAGAATCTGTTATCTACAAACGTGCTCAAGTCTTGCAAATTTAGGACTGTGGCTTCCTTTACTGTTTCAATCCATTTGTAGTGGGCAGTCTTCCTCTTTTCATGTTGCCTTCGTTTTTGTCCAGCATTACTGTCTCTCTGAATGAGTGATGCTGTTTCATGATATGTCCAAAGTATGATAGCCTCAATTCAGTCATTTTGGCTTCTAGAGAGAATTCAGGTTTGATTTGATCTAGAATCCATTGATTGTCATAAAATTTTCCTCCAGCAGCACTGCATTTCTGAAAAGTGGAAATACCATGGAACTGAGGATCCTGACTTTGATAGACAACAATATATTTTTATATTTGAAGTTCTTGTCTATTTCCTTCCTAGCTGCCCTTACAAATCTTAGTTTTATTCTAGGCAATGAATGAGTATACAATAATGACTTTGTAAACTCTTGAAAGATAGTTTGTTCAAGAATTCTCTTCCCTGTTATTGTTTTAGACTGGAATGGCAGTGATTGGATTAAACCCACAGAGAATCCATATCCCTTGGGAATCCAGGCAGAAAGAGTAGGCAAAATGGAGTACAGGCATACATCAATTAACAAAGCCTCTAACAAAGCAGCCCCTCTTAACTTTTTTTTTTTTTTTTGCCTACCCACCATACTTTTCCTTCTTGTCCTCTGCCTAATTGAAAGGTTTTTTTAAAGGAACATTGACAACAGGAGAATGGTGAAGGAGAACTGGAGAAACACAGGGTTTTTGTTTTGGGTTGTAGTCTTCTGCCTGCTGTAAACAATGCAACAAACAAAGCTTAAACTGGGAAAGGGGGGATTTTACTCTAGCTGATCTTTCTGTAGTCATGTGTGCCTGCTTACAATCGGGAAGGCAAATAGCAGCTGCCATCAGAATCCCTTACTGAGCAAAACATACAGCAAAACAGAGTGAAAAGGCATCTCATGAGCTCCCACTAGTAAGTATACATTTGTAAGTTTGGTTACCAAAAGGGAAATGGAGAAGGCCGGTGAAAGAAAAACACTCAGCAAGAATTTATTTTAAAATGCTGTGGCAGACAGCAAGGATCATCTTAAATATTCTTGCCCTGTGGTCAGTCCCTCTGGTTTAACGTACACATTCTTATTAAAAAATGGTGGCTGAGATTCTGTGTTGCAGACAGGTAGCAGAAAAATCATACAGATGGAACTACACCATGGCTTCTCTTTCTCTTCTCCCTGTAAACTCACATTCTACATGCTGCCTGCCCCCAACAGGGCCATACAGTACGGGTGGAGAGCAGGAGAAGAGACCCGTTCACACTACTCAGCTATAGTGCTATGGCTCCATTTCATTGTCATAGGAACATCTTAAGGAATCCTGGAGTTTAGGGAGGGATATTTAAAACTCTCAGCCAGAGACCTCTGGTGCCTCTCCAAACTAGTAATTCCAGGATCCCGTAAGATGCAGACATGACCATTAGATTGGAATCATAGCACTGTAATCTTGTTGTGTGAAAGGGCCCCTGATGAATAGATGGAAACCCATGAAAACTTATGGCAAATAAAATCTGTTTAGTCTTTAAGGCCCCACAAGACTCTTTGCAGTTAAACATATTTTTTTAATCTATAAAACCCATTTTCCACAATATGTAGTTTTTCAGAGGAGGGTTCCCTCTACATACATGCTATGCTGTGATTACGAACGAAATATATGAAATGACATCGATATTAGATATTTCTTTTCATGTATTTCTGTGCATTGAATGTACACATGAATTTCCTTACCCTGAGTCAGACTGCTTAGCATTCTGTGCTCTGGAAGCAGCTCTCAACATCTCAGTCTAGAGTCCTCACCAACCTTGACATCTAAAATCCATTTCATTAGAGAGGCCCAGGACTGAGCCTAGGACCTTTCCGAAGTACAAGTAATGTGTTCTGTTATTGAGCTTCAGCTCCTCTATTGATTCAGATCAGAACTTCATAAGCATGTTCCTTATGATGGGAAGATACAAGAATCTCTTGAGCAAAAATGAATGAAAAAATGGCAAAATGCAATTAGCATCTGTATGAGATGCATATCAGGTTGTCCTGTATCCTACAATATGGAGTCTGGCAACATGAACCAACAGAACAAAGGACAGTAAAAACACAAGTGCAAAATCTTTTCTCAATTCTTCCCTGGAAAAGCTACATGCAAAAGAAGAAAACACCTGCAGAAAATCCCAGAAGGCTTTGCAGTGTTCCTGTTGCATGTTCTCTTGTTCCTGACAGAGGCTTGGGCTGCTTAGGCATGAGGAATAGAAGGTAAGATAAAACCTTTGTATTCACCCTCCCTCCCTCTCACCCAGCCACCCCAAATACAAATGTGCCAGATCTCAAGGCTTCTGTCCATAGAATGCTGGCTCCATTGTAAGATACCCTCCTGGCATCCCTCTTTGTTGGCAGACTGGCTCCTGCAGCTGCCGTGAAAAACCCAGGCACAGTTGACAGAAGAATAGGGCGTAATCATTAAAACAAGAGCCACAGCCACAGCTCTGCCATGTGCAGGCTGGTTTGAAAGGATGGCATTGCTGCTTCCCTGGGCAACAGCAGGACTTGCAAGGCAACTCAAAAGCAAGCAGGTGACCTGGTCTGGGCAGAAGCTCTGCCAGGGTGTGCTGAGAGTGGCGTTTGTTTACAATCAACAGAGCAGCCATAAAGGGAAAAGGGAGGGAGCGAGAAGGAAAACAGTGGTTGGAATCTCCATGGAAACATTTAACCTGCTGCAATGGATGCCTTTGGGGGATTGGCACTGACCAGGCCCTTAGGAAGAGCGCCTGGCACAAGACCTGCAGGAGCCTAATTATTACCCACAGGGTGCCAACAGAGAAGCAAATGTGTTTGTGTGAGGCGGCCTCTTGTTTGGCACACGAGACAAATGGAGCTGGTGTAATGTTGAGATGGGACAACTATCACTTTTAAAGGACCATGATGCTTATAAAGTGTCAGGGGACAGAAAACAAAAAAGAGAGATTCATAGATACCAGACATGATGGTGGGGGAACAGAAGGAGTCTCAGGATTTCAACTTTAGCCTAGGAGCCAGATAGGGCTATCTCATGAACAAGAGGACACGGCACACTTAACTTTAGTGATTGAACAGAAATGGGAATTTTAGCTTGCAATGCTGCTGAAATTCCCTCATCTACCTACTTTGTTAATATAGGTAGAGAAACTGCCCACATCTTCTGGTTCAACTCCCTCCATTCAGAGGTTTTTAAAAAGTAACTTTTCCAAGCTCTGCAATATCCTGGATGTGATCAGTGGTGGAGCTTGGAGTGTGTGGAAGGGGGGCAGGAGGGGGAGGGGCTACGGCACAAGGGGCATGGCCAGGGCACGCAGAGGTGTGGCTATGGTCTGGGATGCCCCAGAAACATTGCCGCCCAAGGCTAATTGACCCCTCCGCCCCCATGTCCCTACGCGACTGGATGTGATAGAACCTCTGGTTGTTTGCTCTTGCTGGGGAAACAGAGTTCTGAAAGGAGGTTGAGAGAGCATGACTTGGCAGTCTGGATACGACTGAAGCAAGGGGCTGTTTTGCACATGCAGGCTTATCACTTCACAGCCAAAATTTTTCATCATTGAAATATGGTGCAAAGATCTGCCACTGAAGTTAGACTACACCAGCACTACACACTTCCTTTACTGAATACCACCACAGGAATGTATGAAAAACAGAGAATGTACATAGTTATGACCTCATTGCACAATGGGCAGTGTGCACTGACCAGCTCTTCTAGGTGCATTATTGAGCATCTGCAAAAGTTCCACTCTACTGCCACCCCCATTGGCTAGCTGCAGCCATTCTGTACCGTTAAAAAAAAAAGTGGTGTATCTAGTGTAAACAGCACCTAGGGCAAGCGTGGAAATTATGCCCTACCTTCTTACCCCTATCCCAGCCCCCAACCCCGACATGCATGGTTTTTTTGTGCACCCCTGGCACTGGTGCCTGGGACACAACCTCTACTTGTACCACCATAGATACGCCTCTGTTCAAAAAAGTCTCCATGCATGTGTAGCTCAACTTATGCCTATCTATGTCACTAACAGCATTCTGGGCAATGATCCTGTTTACTTGTTCTCCTTCATTTGAGGGGGCCAAACTGGGAGAGTGGATGCTCACCGAAACCCCCTTCTGTTGTGTTCCCACTGCCTTATGCAGAGCACTGAAAGAGGAAGGTCTGCGGCAGGGAATTCTGAATGATGCCAAGTTATTTGATTTTAACCATTCTCACCTGCCCTTTTCCCATGTACCAAATAAATAAATAAATAAATAAATAAATACATGTATGTGTACATAAAATAAACAAACATTTAAAAATTAAAAAAAAAAATGAAAATCACCAAGGCAGAGCACAAAGAGACCCAAAAGAATACTGTAAAACTGTAAAGACAAAACCCATAAACAAAGATTTAAAATACTGAGTTAAATAGATATCTATTTATTTTATTTATGATTTATTACAATATTTTATACTACCCCATATTACAAAATCTCAAGGTGGCATACAAAAAATTGATATTAAAAGATTAAAACAATTTTAAGCAGTGGAAATTTAAACAGACTAAAACACATAAAACTCTAATATTTATATGTATGTATGTAAATATATTTTATATTGGTAAACATATAAAACAAATGGACAAGTAAAAAACAGATTGAGGAGGTTAAAACAGTTTTGAACTATGTGTGTATAAATATTCTGGAGTGAATCAACCTGTAAAGCTTTTAGCAAACAGACATGTTTTTATTCGACACCTACCTAAAATCAGCGTTGGCACTAGTTGGGCCTGCAAGGGAAGGACATTCTGCACTTGGGGTGCCCTGCCTGAAAAGGGCCTCTCCAACATCCTCACACAGAGTATTGAGGTCACTGCAGAAGAAGGCTCCTCCAGAAGACCTCACTCCTTAAGGCGGGCACATATAGAAGAGGTACTTCTTCAAGAATCGAGGTCCCAAGCTGTTCATAGCTATAAACACCATCACACATCAAGGACCCTGAATTCAGACTGAAAACATGTTGGCAGTCTGTGCAATTCCTATGACTATATGACTTATCAGCAATTCTGAAAACAAATGGAATGTTCTCCCATTATTCTAGAGGAAGTGCATTCTACGCTTTGGAAGCTACACAAGGGAAAGATCTTTTATCTGTGGCCCTTTCTGCAGCTTACCGGATCCTGGCGGTGTCCCACACGGGTCTCAGTAGAGCTTTTCCTGGGAAGGGAGCACAACAAGAGCACTTCTCTTCACACCAGCTGGCTCCTTGAATGGAGGAAGCACAATAGCACTGTCTCTTCCTTCTGCAGCACGGCTGGGAACTGTCCCAGGCGGCACTGGTGCAGGAAGCACAGTCGTTGCACTTCGAGGACCTCCCCACACCAGGTAAGTGTGGGAGGGTGGTGAGAGGGTTGCGTGATCGCCATTGATTGGTGGGCAAAATCTGTCAATGATTTATTGCACGATTGCACTGCCTAGGGATGGGAGAATGACAGGACCCAGATTACATTGTGCATAAGCATTGTCTGGGTCCTATCCTTCTCCCATTCCCAATGCAGTACAATGATGTCCTGCAAAAAGGACCTGTGTCTGATCAGTAGCCTTCTCTTTAGCAGATATAACTGCAAGAGATACATTTCATCTCATGTTTAGTTAAATCCAGAGAAGAAGAAGCAGGCGAGAGAACAAAAAAATAAAAAAGACAGTGCCAGAACACACCAGAACAATATTTTCACACCATGTAACAACTTACTGGCACCCTTCTACACAACACAAATAAAGTACCGTGATTCCACTGTAATGCCAAGGAATCCTGGGGTTTTTCATTTGGAGAGGCACTAGAGCTCTCTGGCTGAGTATTTTAAATATCCCTCCCTAAACTTCAGAAAACCCATGATAGGTTCACTTTTGGTTTGCCATAAGTCGGAAATGACTTGAAGGCACACAACAACAACAAACTGCAGATCCCAGGATTCTATAGGCTGTTGCCATGGCACTGAAAATGGAAGTGTAGTATTATAATTGTGTAGTGTGAAAGGCACCCATAGCATACATGTCTAGTTTACTTTGGCTTGTTACATAATCATGATTCAAACGATGCTGTTATTTCACACCTGTTACTTACCTGGAAAGAATTGGGAGGTGTCTCAGGCACATCACTTTGCTGATACTTTTCCTTTAAAACATTTCAATACAACTCTGTTATGTCACTATTAGATCTTCTGGCAAGTGGCAAAAAGCATCCGTGAAACATGATAGTTGTACCTGTGACAGGGCAGCCAATGGATATTAATAGCTTTGATTCCATACTGTGCAACAGATGAAAACTAGGACATATGTGGCCAAGCAACATCAAAGTGTGGTCAAAGGTTGTAGCCAGGCAAAAAGAGAGGAAAAGTTATTAATGAGGAAGAACACACAAAACTACTATTTTAAGCAGAAAACCTTGCACTTTATATACTGAGTTTAGAAACACCTCAAAAAAGAGAAAAAATGCAAATCAATAAATACAATATTGTGTGTGTGCATGCATGCACATGTAAACAACATCATGAACAAGAAACATCATACATTATTAAAAAATTGAAAGGCCTTTATCACATCTGTTCAAAACTACAGCTTCCTTCTGCTTCCACTGCCAGAGCGCTACGTTCACATCTACTCCCTCTGCCCAGTGCACATTTTAGATTACATCAAATCCCAGTTCCCACAGAACATAACAATCATGTTGTCAGTTTAAACCAATTGCAGCTCCTCAGCCTAAACTACTTCACAGGGTTGTTGTACCAATGGTACAAAATGAGTTAAGAATGTTGTACCTGGAAATTAATAAGACTGTCATAAAGAATGGCATGCATTTCAATGGCATTTTAGAATGTTTTAGGTTGCAATGCGGTACATGTTTCCCTAGGGCTAAATCTCACTGAACTCACTTAGGCTTACCTCTGAGTAGATACGTGTGTGATTGCACTGGTAATGTAAACAGAACATTGTTCAGCCTGAACTCAGATGGCCACTTACACTCAACCGAGAAGGAGAAAATGTATCACCAAAAAGAAAAAGGACAAGATAAGATAACAATGTGTATTAAATTGGCACATGCTAATTTATGTGCATAATAATGGAAACAATATAAACTGAAATACAATACACCTCACCATACGATGGGGGCGACTGTGACCAAGTAACATGTGTACAGTTGCTAACTTTTGATAGGCATCCTCAAGCCTCCTGCTTTCCCTTCTTATTGGTTCTTTATTTTTAAACTGGACATAGACCAAACAGCTTCAAGTAGATGACTGTCTACTGTAATTGGGGGCCATGATCACTCTAAGCCAAAATATAAATAACATGAAATGCACGGACACATTTACTGTGCTTGGGTGTATTTTTTTTCTTTCAAACAGAATTCATAGGCAAATGAAGGGACCATACCAGAAGTAGTTGGTAAGGTTGGTAAAGATATCTTTTGGGACTGCAGCTCACAGAATCATAAAACAACTGGTTGGGGGATTCTAGGTAGTATGGTATAAAAACCCCCAAATGTTTCCAGTCTCTGGGATCTAGGAGTCTTGGTAGATCACAAGCTGAACATGAGCCAGCAGTGTGATGTGGCAGCCAAGAAAGCCAACGCAATTCTTGGTTGCATCAATAGGAGTATGATGTCTAGATCGAGGGAGGTAATGGTACCACTCTATTCTGCTTTGGTTAGATCTCATCTGGAATACCGCGTCCAGTTCTGGGCACCTTAATTCAAGAAAGATATCGACAAACTGGAACGTGTCCAGAGGAGGGCGACCAAAATGGTGAAGGGTCTGGAAGCCATGCCCTATGATGAGTGACTTAGGGAGCTAGGGATGTTTAGTCTGCAGAAGAGGTTAAGAGGGAATATGAGAGCTATGTTTAAATATTTGAAGGGATGTCATGTCGAGGAGGGAACGGGCTTGTTTTCTGCTGCTCCAGAAACTAGACAAGGAGCAATGGATTCAAGGTGCAGGAAAGGAGATTCCACCTGAACCTCAGGAAGAACTTCCTGATGGTCAGAGCTGTCTGGCAGTAGAATGTGCTGCCTCGGAGTGTGGTAGAGTCTCCTTCTTTGGAGGCTTTTAAGCAGAAGCTGGATGACCATCTGTTGGGAATGCTTTTATGTGTGTTCCTGCATAGCAGGGGTTGGACTGGATGGCCCCTGGGGTCTCTTCCAGCTCCATGATTCTATGATTCTGGTCTTAACTCTTCTGGAAATCACAATCTTGATGACCTCCCCTATTCTGCCAAAGCTCCTATTTGCTAGAGGAAGGAAGCTGCTGTTGGGGCCAATAATGCAACCTAGTGTACTGAAAAATGAAAATATCCCAGCTGAAGTCCAAGTCAGATTTCCTGACAACTGGACTACAGTAACCCTCTTACTGAAACTGTAATATACATTACTCTTGTGTGGCAAACTCTACATCACTTGTATGTGGAAATCACCGAATCCACCTACAGTAAACAAAGGAAATGAGGAAGTGACTTATTGTAAAATAATGTGAACTGACACATACATCTTGAAAGAAAATGAGTGCCAATAGGACTAAGGACTAGCAGCACAGGCCAAAAAGAAAGCATGGCAAAACAGAGTAGCTCTTGACTGGTCTTCACTGCTGTTTCAGTTGAATGTTGCAAAATCCCATTCTGTGGAAATAAAGTTCTCTGGGGAAAAGCATATGCAGCAGCGACACTGTTTCTTATCTTTTGTGGCCTGGCACTTAATGTTCATTCTTTACTGCAAGATTAGTTAGAGGCTTTTAGAATCTCTTGACAGTTAATAATGCATTAGTGGGTGGCCATGTGTGATAATAAATTAAACATTATTACATTGTCCTGGTATAGATATACTATATTTGCAGTTGAATGTGGCAGGGATCCTATAGAAGCGGAGGATGAAGATCTATTTCTAAAGCCTTATTTACTTAACCTGAACAAAGAATGGGAAGAGGCAGATCCATTGCATATCCTATACTAAAAGTATGGAATTACTGGCCCTTCAGATGTTTGGATTTCAACTCCCAAAAGTCCCAGGCAGCACGAGCAGTGGTAAAAGATTGCAGACATAGTAAAACATCTGGAGAGAGTCAAAGATTCCTTCCTCCTGTTGTGGAGCATAGTCAAAGCAGAAGAGCAGTGCATTAACATCTATCCAAGGAAGCTATTAATGGTTGAAGAATGACTTTTCAGTGTGGTTGTCAAAAATGTTTTGTTGGAACTGGAGGAAAAGAGAATGACTGGGCACCAATGAGATGGAAAAAGCCTTTATCTTGAATATCTGAGGCACTATGCTATGTTACAGCAACTTCATAAATTTAGGCTGCAATCCTATATCTACTTACCTGGGAGTAAACCTGATGGAACTCAAGGAGGCATAATTTTAAATAGACATGTATAGGACTATGTTGTTATGCTGCAATTTCTGTGCACCCTTCCTGAGAAGTAAACCCTTTTGAAAACAATCAAATCTACATACTTCTGGCTCAACCTGCATAGGATTTCACTATTGATCATTTATTTAGCGGAACTTTCCAATTTACAGTGGAGCGTGCCAGAAATATTAATGAAAGCATGTATTGTCTACAGTAGATAACTTAGAATTGTGCTCATGAGTTTCATGAAAAAACACAAAAGATCACAATGAAGCTCTATTTGTGTAGGCACAATCTATAGCTCCGTTCCTCCTGAACAGGAAATTTGTACCACTCAGTGCTCCACAAATGTGAACTTTGTGCCTTCAAAACTTCCTTCCCCTCTGGTGACCAAAACTGTGCTGCCTAACAGAACAATGTTGGTAAGTACTTCTCCATAAGGTTTTCAGAATGAGAACAACACTCATTTTAAAAGAAGTGAATGGTATTTATACACTGCTTAAAGATGACTAAGGTCTCATGTTTTGTATATGGCATCCCATGAGACCAGTGGGACTCAGGAGCAAGTTGGGTATACTAGACATGTAAGTTTGGTTTGCAACATACATTATGAGAAAGCTTTCTCTTGAGTATGTAGTTCTCTGCATCCTATGTAGGGAGAGGAAGCAACCAAAGATGCATCTGTGACTTGACATCTTGTTGTATGCCTTTAGGTTGTTTCCAACCTATGGTGAACCTAAAGCAACACAATCATGGCATTTTCGTAGCAAGATTTGCCTTCCTCTGAGGCTGAGGCTATTTCCACACTAGGCTGTTATAGTGCTATTATCCCACTTTCAACATCCCATGGAATCCTGGAGTTTGCAGTTTAGAGAGAGGCATTTAGAATTCTCAGCCAGATAGCTCTTTGGCCTCAGTAGACCACAAATCCCACAAACCCTCAAAGGCCCCTCTCTAAACTGCAAACCCCAGGATTCCATAGGATGCTGAAAGTGGAATAATAGCACTATAACAGTGTAGTGTGGAAATGGCCTGAAAGAGGATCACTTGTTCAGCACCACCCAGTGGATTTCAATGGCCAAGTAGGGATATGAACCCTGATCTCCAGAGTCATGGTCCAAAGCCACACATCTGTTGTACTTTGGGTTTAATGTCCCCTTTTAATGTGATAACTTATTGCTCGTTCCTCATCACTCAGCAATCCAGAGTTCGTATATGCATTATTTCATACTTGGGTTCTTTTGCTGTTAGGAAAAAGAAAAGCTTGGTAGAGGTGTTATAGAGTGAGAGAAACAGGGTAGTGAAAATAGTAGTGGAAGTTGAGAATAAAATAGCACTTCCTTGGAATTTGTTTGTATTTGATTGATTGATTGATTGACTTTATTTCATTTGACTTGCATCATACCCTTCCTCACAGGAATTCAAGGTAGAAAACAACCCACCTGAAAACAATCTTAAAAATGTAACTCTGACATCATAGAACACATCTAATGAAGTACAATAGATCAACAATAAAAAGCAAGCAGTAAAACAAAACTTTACCTTCATGTTCAAATTCTCCTCCTGATGAAATGTGTTTTAGGTGATGTTGAATGACAGTAGCATAGGGAAGAACAAAATTTTAATTGAAAAACAGCTTCACTGCTGGAATGCCACCACTGAGGAGGTGCTTCAATGTGTGTGGTAGCTCTGTGGGCTGTGCTACCCTGAGGCATCCCATAAACATATTCAGTGAAATGGGCATGCAGTTAAACACACACAGAAAAAAATAATACAAATGTATCACATCACGGGTCCCCTTATTAAAATGAGTCAAAATGTGTAAAGCATGCTTATATACACAAGAATGTCTTCTGGCCAAACCCTTCTTCATGATGATTCCAAGAATATAGGGTGTAGAATATTAGGTGTGGTTTATATGAACAGTACCCATAATTTCCTCATGTTTGGAAATTTCCAGGAGAAACTTGTGCTGTTATGAGAATGTTATGTATGAATAAATATTTGCTTGGCTGGAGCAGCATTTGAAGAAATGTTTTGTGTGCCAAGAAGGAAGGCCTGAAAATCCTTTCCCAGAAACAAAATATCTGTTTGGGCAAGCTTGGGAAAGAACATGCATCGGTCTCTGGTCAGCATCAGGGTGTTTCCCTCTGATCATTCCACAGCAACAGTAAAGGGTTCAGAGGAAGAAGTAGCAAAATTGTGCCATCATCACCACATACTGAGGAACAAGGAATAGGAAGCTCGCAAGCAAGGGACTGCTAGAATTGGAGCCCCTTTCCTCGTATGAAATTAGCCTCTGGTATCCTATAGCCAAGGACAGAAACCCTCCTGGATTTCTGAAACGATAGTCAGAAACACACCTTTGAAATGTACCTGGACCAAATGGGGCATAAGGGATTACTTAACAGATCCTGCCAGAATTACAGAGATCAATAGCTTTTTTGGTAGAACACATGTTTTGTGCGCAGCAAGTCCCAGTTTCAATCCATGTCATTTCCAGGCAGGCCTCAAACCCTTGACAGCTGCTGCCAGCTACTGTGGACCAGGGGTGGGGGATTTCAAAGGGCCCGAGGTCATTTTTTCATCACCTAGTTCTGCTATAAGATGGGAAATGCTTCTTTTTTAAAAAGCTGGTGGGGGTCTTTTGGCTAGAAAAAAGGTGTGCGGAGAACTTGCTTGAGAGGAGGCTCCACCCCTGCTTGGAGATTTCTGGAGTGTGTCAGGAGCATAGCAAAAATGGGAGCTGTATGAGTTCACATGATCCCCATTCCTGGTACAGATAGCACTGGGCTGGATGGATCAGTGGTTTGACCTGGGTCCCTTTCACACCACACAGTTATAGAGCTGAAGTTCCACTTTAATTGCCATGGCAACATCCTATGGCATTCTGTGATTTGCTGTTTAGGAAGGGACATTTAGAATTCTCAGCCAGAAAGTCCTGGTGGCTCATTAAACTACAAATGCCAGGATTCCACAGGATGTTGTCCTGGTAGGCAAAGTGGAATCATAGGCCATTTCCACACTAGACTGTTACAGTGCTATTATTCCACTTTCAGCATCCTATGGAATCCTGGGGTTTGCAGTTTAAGGAGAGGCATTTAGAATTGTCAGCCAGAAAGCTCTTTGGCCTCAGTAAACTACAAACCCCAGAATTCCACAGATTTTTGAAAGTAGAATAATAGCACAGGGCGGAAATGGCCATAGTGCTAAGATTGTGTAGTGTGAAGAGACCCCCGTATAAGCCAGATTTCTATATCTTATGGTCCTAACAAAGAAAGGAAATTTCAAAGTTCTTCCAGTTGTGTTGCACAGGAATTCTCTTATCAGTACCCATTCACTCCAGTAGGGCCAGTGGTAGAAGCCTTCTGAATGCATCGTGCCTAACATGTATGCAGAAACAGAGCATATATTTCTTATCTCAAACGCAGAACTAGGTATTCAAAGAAGGCAAAATCTGGCAAGGTCATGCAAAACAATGGCATAGCAAATTCTAGAAGAACAGTCATATCAATCTGTCACAGTAGAAATTCCTAAGAATCATGTGGCACCTTAGAGAATGACAAGTTAGCCACAATTTGTTAGGGTGTTTCCAGCCAGATGGTTCCTAGTGCTGCCAGTCAAAAGACACAATGCAGCTATTCATGTTTTCCCCTCATTAATAGTTCTTTTTTTTTTTTTTGTGGGCTTTTTTGGTGGTAAGAAAAAAACACAGAAGAAGTGGCGGGAAAACATAGGAGGGTTACAAGTGGAAGACAATGGTGTTGTGATATCTTGTAAAATTGCATGGTTTGAGAGAGAGAGCAATTGTGCAATAAAAAGGCTTATCTGGAAGCACCCTTTAGCCCTGAAGATGTCACAGGACCCAATTGTTAGTGCTATAAAAAATCTTACTCTCTTGTGTCAGGAGAGGAATATTTTTGATTATTTTCTTCTCAGAATCTTTCCATCTCTGAGTTCATCATCTGCTATGTATCTTTCTCTCCCCCCCCCCCGCTCACCATGACCCCTGAACGTTATTTCAATGAGTCGCATAAGAAAAAGCAACCTTCAAAGATCCAGAAATTAACAAGTACTATGAGATGGAGCATAGCTGTTCCTCTCCAGATTCTCACTTGAAGTAAAGCCTTGTAGCTCTTGCCAAGAATTCTCTTAGCACACTATAATGCAGATGAAGGGTGTTTTCTCAAGCATATGACACTTGTCATATACAGGTGACAAGCGGCCTATGATAACTCATGCTCTAACGCAAGGATGCAACTCAAGTGGCCTTCCAGGTGCTGTTGGACTGCTGATCATGGGCAACTACATTGGCTAAAGTGGATGGGACTTGGAGTCAAACGAGATCTACAGGGCCGCATGTTCTCTACCTTTGTTCTACAAAGGTCTGAGGCTCAGAGGCAATTCTTTGCAATCCTCTCAAAATGTATATAGCTCAACAATCTCCTGGGTTCAGCAGCACCAGCTCCAACATCACTGGTGGTATGGTGTGGTGTGAGCTGATGTACAGTGTTTTCCTATGGACCTGAGACCTAGTCCATCTAATAATTGGCCATGCCATCAAATAATAAGCCATGCTTAAGAGCAGCCTCTTGAACTCCATGGGAACAATGTCTGAATAAATATAGGTAGGATTGTGCAGTGTATCTTACTGACATGAAGCAGAACTTCAGTGTGCTAGTGACTAGCTTAGTCAAGGTAAAACTAAGTTATAGTTTCAAAAAGGATACGATGATGTGCATTTGTGTGGCTAAAAAGTTGAGATAAAAAATGGTGAGCCTTTTAGAAAATAGGTGTTCTGAGCTAATTCTGAATCAAGGAAAGTCTGTTGTTGTCTGCCTTCAAGTTGTTTCCAGCCTATGGTGTAGCGCACACGACCCTCTCTGGATTGGGCGGCCATGCAAGGTTCAAAGTTCAAGATGCTGGGATGCAAGAATCAAGCTAGTTCTGGTCTTTGAGGATGCAGTTTATTAAGCGAAGAAGCAAAAGGAAGAACGAAAGGCACACAAGCATACATATACTCTGACTCCATCGGAAGGGCAAAGTGGACAACGGAGCAGGGTTCTTTTTGTCCCAACAGATTATATAGACTTGGCATACGCAAGTGGCAAAACAGGCTGCCAATCCATCAACCCACCATGCCGAAACAGGCAGGAGGGGGCTATCCCACCTCGGATGCCAATTACTGCAGCACCCATGGGCCAGGTGCATGATAGGCTCGCGGCCAAATCTCATTACCTGCCCGAAACGGCAGCGGACGGTCTTTAATCAGACTTTGCTCTCCCCCCACTGTACTGGACGGCGCGGGGAGCAAAGCACCCATCGTTAACATTCCTTGGCTATTCTCACAGGACTGCAGCATACAGGGCAGCCTGACCTAGCAATGTAACAGCATGAACTAACCCCCAAAATATGTTTGTTAGTATGAAAGCAGGCTGAACTGAAATATGTGAGCGTGTAACACAGGGCCTATCCAGAGGGCCTCGGGCCCAACATATGGTGACCTTAAGTTCATGGGGTTTTCTGGGGCTGAGAGTGTGTGACACTCCCAAGGTCACCCAGAGTGTTTCCGTGGCTGAACTGGATTGTAGTCCAACAGTAAAACCATTACATTAGGCTGATTCTCTAAGGAAAGTTTGCCTATCACTAATTTGCGCTTTCCCTAATAGAAAACCCAAAAGGAACCTTTTGTTACCCTGTGTACTGGGGGTCCTGGGAGGGACACGAAAATGTGCTCAACTAAAGGTGGGGAAAATTAGCTCAGAGCACTGCGTAGTGTTACGAGAGGCAGGGTAACGTAGCGAGATCTTGAACCCTATGTCTACGGGGCCGGGTCGAGTCAAGGAGCACACAAAAGTTCAAACAATAAATGATGTTTTATTAAACACAAGCAAAACAGTGTATGCAACACACTCATACAAGATAACTAAGGAAAATAAAGGTTGGAGTGGTATAGAGGGATTTTTAGAGGGATTGCTGGTTTGGGTGATACTTCACCTGTCCTGAAGCCCGGAAAAATAGAGAGCGAAGCTGGGGTGCGATGTAACTCAGCACGTGGAGCTGAGGGGAGGCTCGCCAAGCAAAGCGGCAGCAAGGCGGGATGAAACTCGGGAGCGATCCGAAGAAGGTCTCGGAATCAAGGGTTTTTATAAAGAGAATGTGACTGCAGGCTATGTCGTACTTGGAGGAAAACAATAGATTTGGAGTTGGAGACAAAGCCTCCGAAAGGTCAGAATCTGAATGATTGAGTTATTGCAGCGGTTCTCAATAGAATAGCCAGTATGCAAACGCAGAGTACTTGGGTATTGTATAGTTTACCCATCAAGCTGCCATCACGGGGCAGAGGCTCTTTTGTAAGTTGCGTGCATACCTAATTAGAGTACTTGCCTGGAGGTCTCCTAAAGCAGCGAGTCAGTTATTCTCTGGCCTGCCTGTATTGTAGTTTGAATATTACGGCGATTAACGGCCAAGCTTGTTTACGTGCTTGTCCGGTGGCCTCGTAAGCACGTGGAAGGGAATAGAGAAGTGCAGCCGAATTATGATATCAAGAGGATATCTTTTAATATCCCCAAAGCTCGGACTAGCCAGGGCAGTAACACTTTGAACTCTGAGGACCCTGTCTCATAATGCAAGCTATATGCCCATGCAGTTGCCAGAATTAGGACAGCATAGATGTTTCTGCAGGATTGGTAGAGGTGGTAGAATCTTAAGTCTGCAATATTGTATACATATACCTAAGAATATATTCCTCAGAAGGACACATATATGATTCTCCTAATTATCTGTTAGAATTTTAGGCATAATTCTGATGTTTTTACATTGCATTTTCCTATATAAGGATATAAATGAGTTGACATAACTGACCATTAAGGAGAGGGTGGGTTGTGGTTGTGGAATGCCCTCCTCAGAGAGACAGGCCTGGTGCCTGTGTTGTGGTCTGTTGTCACCTGCTAAAGATCTTTCTGCATTTCCAAGCCTTTCAAAAACACTTTGCTTATTGCTGGACTTTGGACACTACTCCTTCTGATTTTATTCTGATGCTGTTTTGAATAGCATGCATATTTGATAATTGTTATATTTTATGGTTTACATTTTCTCCTAATACCATCCAGAGAACTTCTTAATTGGGGAGAATAAAATGCAAAACATAAATAAAATAAAATCATTTGATTATCAGACATGGCTATATATATATATATATATATTAAAAACTAATAATAACAAAAAAATGATCAAAGTACCATAAGGATCCAATGTTGTGTAACATAAATAACACCCTGTACTTGAGTTGAGTTTTATACCCAGGCTTCATAGCTAAGTTCATTGAGCAACCTTGGCCCAGGCACTCTTCCTTTGCCTGGCCTTATCTCACAAGTCTGTTGCAAGGAAGATAAATTGGGCCAGGAGAAAAGACATACTGGTAAGTCTAAGCTCCCTGGAATGTGAGTGGGATATAAATCTAATGAAGACGAAACCAATTTACATAGCTACTGGTTGCATGGGGCAGTTCCATCTTTAAAACTGAATACTGCCCTAAGGGCATCAGATCCTGTTTGATCGTGGAAGCTAAGCAGGGCCAGTCATGATTAGTGTTTTGATGGGAGACTGCTAACAAATACCAGGTGCTATAGGCTACATTTTAAAGGAAGGAATTAGCAAAACCACCTTTCAGTATTCCTTTGCCTAAGAAAACCCTGTGAAAATCATGAGGTTGCTGTAAGTTGACAGCAACTAGAAGGCACATGCATGTGCACACACACACGCACACACAGAGGCAATCTAATCTTGTGTTATGGAGTTCTGTTTCTTTCTGCACTAAACAACCTACCTGCACAGAGCAGGCATACTATGGACAAAGAATCTGATTTTTTTCAAGTGGAAAATTATCACTGACCATCTACAACCCTGAGATCGTCTTATTGTGATGCATCAAGTGTCAGATGCCATCTGCATACTTAAACAAGAGGTGATAGAAACTGTTCTAAACTCTGAGTTATATTTATGAAGTTCTGGCTAAAATGCAACCAACATTTTCCTTAGGACTATTTCCATTCTCTACTGATTTAATGTCACCAGTTTGTATATGGAATCCTTTGTCACTGAAATCCCATAGCAAGATGACATAGTTGCCTGAAGAGGGGACACTCAGAATAAACAAAAGGTGTGAGTGTGTGTTTCAATCTTATGTACTTAAGCATTTATAACTTAATTTACAAAATCAGCCTTGTTTTTGTGACCTCTGGAGAAGAAAGGAGCCAGAAGAAAGTTATAAAAGGCATAACAACTAAAATCTTGATGTCCTCTTGGACATGGCCCCTGGTCTTATTAAAAATTAGTTGTGCTCTTGTTCCACTGAAATGGTGATTTCTTGATATGAGAAAATCTAAGCATTTCTTTCCTGGGAAAATAATGCAGTGAAAATGAATTTACTGCTTTGGCAGAAATTGATACATAAATTCTTATGGGATAACAAGGAGAAAAAAAAAGGAAACACAACACAGATTAAAATTAAAGTAGTTTATAATTCAAGGGAAAGTAAGGGACATGAAATACCAAATTTTCATATGACTGTAGCTCAAATTAATCTGATTGTTTGGGTGAACAAAATAAAATTATGACCATTATATTCTCCAATACAAAACTACTGTTACAAAGTATTATTCCATCACATAATAAGTCCAAGAGGTCATAGATGTGTAGATATATTAAGAATGGTAACTTCATAATGCATGCTTTATTAGATTTATGGAAAAAAAAATACAAGGAAAGGGTAGCATCAAATGTATTATCAGTGACATCTGTGCAAAATAATGAACTATTTAATCATTAGAAATAATTATTTTAGGACTACTAAGGCCTAAATCCAATTCTTAGTCCTAAGCAGAACTGATCAATGAATCAATGGGACTTACAGAAGTACTGATTTAATAAGTTCTCATTGTTTCAATGGGTCTCCTCTTGTTGACACCAGCAATTGGATTTAGACCAGTTTTATCATATGCTGAGATCATTATTACCTGTCTTTGAAAAATTACCTTTCTTTCAGTACCTTCAAACTAGACATCCCAAAATGAAATCTGAATACACAGCACTTACCAATTTTGAAAAACTGGCAGTTTTTCAGCAGACTGAAAAAGATGTATTTAGAATTTTTTTTTTTTTTTGGGAAATCACTGTATCAACACTAATTGTGTTTGGTGAAGTGAAGGGAAAGATCGGTGGAAAACAAATACTTGCTGTTCTGTGACATTTGTAATTCTCCAAAGATCCCTTATATCTAGTTAATTTGGACATTAGAGTCAATTTTTGGAAGATGGACATGCAATTATATTTAACAAAGCAGACACGTACATTTGTACAAATTCTTAAAGTAATTCTATTTCTTGCATGTGTGACAGTTGCAGAAACAATAAGTTGCCAAAGTTCTTCCTTTTTTGCTGGCTGGTTTCCTCTCTCTCTCCCATGTATATTTGATCTCTTCAGTAACTTTACATGATCCAATATTGTAGTTGTTGGTTGAGACATGATTAATATTTGCAAAAACATCAGGAAGAGACTCCTACACCTAGGTCATTTCGGTAGTACACTGTTATAGTGCTATTATTTCACTTTCAACATCCTATAGAATCCTGGGCTTTGCAGTTTAGGGAGGGAAATTTAGAATTCTCAGCCAGAGAGCTCTTTGGCCTCAATAAACTACAAATCCCAGAATTCCACAGGATGTTGAAAAGTGGAATAATAGCACTATAATGGTGTAAGGCAGAAATGGCCCTAATAAAATCAGGAAGGATAAGGAAACCTTAGGATTTTTTTGCCTATTGTAGCTGTGTGCTGTCAAGTTGTTTCTGACTTATAGCAATCCTAAGGTGAACCTATCATTGGGTTTTCTTGACAAGATTTGTTCTGAAGGAGTTTGCCTTTGCCTTCCTCTGAGGCTGAGAGAGTGTGATTTGCCCAGGGTCACCCAGGGAACTTCCATGGCCACATGTGGATTTAAACCCAGGCCTCCAGCGTTGCTTCAATCTGCAATGTAATTGAATGTCAAGTATGTTAGGGCAGTCTCATTGCAATCAAACATGACTAAGCTGGGCTGGGTCTGTTACCACAAGGATTACTGCACTGATAAGCTAGAATGCTGAGGTATGGAAGAGATAATAAGACACATGATTCCTCCCTGGGTTTCTTTGATTGTTTAATTCCAGTCATAGTTGCACACGAAAGTGAAGTTTCATGTTCAGTTTCCTTTTACAGCTTCAAGTTTGTGACAGTTCTTGCCAGTAACACAGTTTCTGTGAATGCCCTCGCAAAAGGGCAATGTAAACAACAGAGAGAAAATGAATTAAAAATGAAAGTAAACTCTTATAGAATTTTGTGCTGCGTAGTTCTGTTTAGAAGAACAGAAACTCCACGTTAGTTTAAAGCACTTGGTGTTACTATTTCCTTCTTGGAGTTTTGTGGTGCGAATTCTTGATTTTTAAAATTTTCCTAGAGAAAAAGGCAACACCATTTTTTTACCCAAGGAAACCTGACAAACTATGAGGTTTTTGAGGCTTCAGATATTATGATTCTCCAATCTCTAACTATAACTAAGAGATCGGGAATGGCCTGCAGGACTCTCTCCTTCCTCAGTTTCCCAAAGTTCTTAACCACTTTAGTAATGTAAACTAAACATTATTTAGTAATGCAACTACGCTTCTCCTTAAACAGAGTTTGCAAACTTGCCTTAAAACCCAGAAGTGTCAAAACCAGGTTATAATCGCTGTACTCTAAATCCTAGATTGTCAGGAATTTACAATCGTCTTTCCACAGATACCTAAAAAGGATCCTCAAATTGACATGCTTTTAATTAATGTTATTGTGATTACATCGTATAAAACAACATTTCTCATTATACATTTTACCGAACTATTACCGCTATCTTCCACTCCTCTCTGGATTTCAATAGTGTTATTTCACTGACATATCAACATTATGCATCGCATTACATTTGTTAACACACAAGATAGATCCTGCTCTTCGACCTTACTTTACATGTTCCATGATATTCTACTGATTTTTACTTCTAACTACTCATGCTACCATGAATTAAGAATTATTACCTGTCAACACCCTACCCATTTCCAGAACAATTTGCCATTCTTTGTTAATGTCATCATCTGATTTTCCTTTTAATCTCTGAGAGACTATGTCTGCATTCAATAAAAGTTGCCCACCATTGCTCTATTGTAGGTATCTGCTCAGTTTTCCATAGCCTTGCATATTCAATACGGGCTGTCGTAATCATATACAGCATTATTCGCCAATATGTCTTTGCAACAGTTCCATCTAACACATGTGTCATATTTAATAAGTACAGTTCAGGTTTCTTATCAATTTGTACCCTCAATATTTTACATATCATATTATGTATATCATTCCAATATTTTTTAGCCTTAGGACATGACCACCACGTATGAAATAGTGTTCCAACATTCTCCTGACACTTCCAACACTGACCTGTTCCCGTATTATATATCTTCTTTAATTTTTCTGGTGTCATGTACCATCTATGAAAAAGCTTATAATAGTTCTCTTTTAGGTTCTGAGCTGCAGTAAATTTTTGTGTCCGTTGCCAGCTCTGTTCCCAGTGCTTTAATTGAATTGGATGTCTGAGATTTTGAGCCCACAATATCATTGCTGATTTGACTGTCTCATCTTCTCTTTCTTGATTTAAAATCTCCTGGTATACATGTGATAGTAAATGAGGCGGGTTTTCCTGCAGTAACTTCAACATTCTTCCTTGCTGTTTTTGTTCTATTCCATAAGTTTTCACATCCATCTGGAATCTCTCAGTTAACTGTCTGTAAGGGAACCAGTTTAACTTTATTCCTTCTGATTCCAATTTTTCTCTTGATTTCATCTTAAAAAGATTCAGATTTGTCATTTCTAATACGTCATCATAACACAGCCACTTATCTGAATCAGACTATCTTCCAAAGAAGGCTTCTTGAGGGGAGACCCATGTAGGTAATTGCCTAATGTTCTTATTCTTGTAGTCAGTCCATATTTTAAGTAGTGATTTTCTTACAAAATGATGAACAAAGTCTTTGTCAACCGCAGCTTTCCCATAGAACATATAGGTATGCCAACCCATCCTTAAATCAGCTCCCTCTAATGTCAGCATTCTCGTATTTTGAAGATTCATCCAGTCTTTTATCCATGTAAATGCTGCTGCCTTGAAATATATCTGTAAATCCGGTAGACCCAACCCTTCTCTTCTTATTGAGTCTGTCATGATATTCCATTTTATTCTTGTTTTTTCCCCTTGCCATATAAATTTAGTTAAATCTCCCTTCCATTGTATAAAAGCCTTAGTATTTGTAATAATAGGAAGATTTTGGAAAAAGCAATTCATCTTTGGAAGTATGTTCATTTTTATGACTGCCACTCTTCCCATCAAAGATAGTCGCATTCTAGTCCATTTCTCCAAATCCTTGATCATCTCTTTCCATTTTTTTTCATAATTATTCTGAAATAGTTCGTTATTTCTTTTTGTAATCCAGACACCCAGATATTTTGCTTTTTGACATTTATTAAAACCTGTTAAATGCTCAAGTTCCTTCTCTTCTTTCTCCCTCATGTTTTTTGTTATAAGCACTGTTTTTTCCTTGTTTATCTTGAATCCAGAAAATTCTCCATATTCTTGAACAATATCCATCAACCTTTGAATACTGCTAAGAGGATCATCCAGAAACAAAACCAAATCATCTGCAAATGCTTTAAGTTTGTACTGATATTTCTTTATCTGAAATCCTCTTATTGCTTTATCTTCCCTTATGGCATTATTTAAGTATTTCCAATGTCATAATAAATAACAGTGGAGATAGGGGACAACCTTGTCTTGTTCCCCTATGCAATTCAATCTGTTTTGTTCTCTCTCCATTAATAATCAGTCGTGCCTGTTGTTGACTGTATATTGCTTCAATCCAAGAGATAAATTTGTCTCCGGCTTGCGCCTGTTTAATGACCGTCTTCAAGAATGACCAATTAATCATATCAAAGGCCTTTTCTGCATCCACAAATATCACTGCCAATTTTCTTTCATTATGTTTTTCATAATACTCAATTATATTTAGCACTGTCCTAATATTGTCTCGCATCATTCTCTTTGGTAAGAAGCCATTCTGGTCCTCATGTATATTTTCTTGAAGAACCTTTTTAAGTCTTTCAGCCAGAAGTGCAGCAAAAACTTTATAGTCTGTGTTTAGTAATGAAATTGGTCTATAATTCTTGACATCTGTTAAGTCTCTTCCTTCTTTTGGTATTAGAGCCAAATGAGCTTCCTTCCAGGTGTCGGGTATTCCCTCCTTTCTTATCTCATTCGTTGTATTCTGCAAAGGTATCGAAACTTCATGTTCCATTATTTTGTAATATTTTGCAGTAAAGCCGTCTGGTCCAGGAGATTTGTCATTCTTCAAATTCCTAATAGCTTCAACTGTCTCCATCATCGATATGGGTTTGTTCAGAATCAATTTCTGCTCCTCGGTGAATCTCATTTTGTTCATTTTTGCCAAATATTCTTCCATTTCTTTTTGTTTTTTCGTTGAGGAGATCAAACTCATTAACTTCATGTAATATTTATAAAAAGCCTGTTTTATCTCCTCCTGTTTTGTAGTTTTCCCGTCGCCGACTCTAATCTCCGTAATAATATTTCTAACCCTTCTTTTACAAAGTAAACTGGCTAAAAGTTTAGAAGGTTTATTTGCCTGTTCAAAGAAAGTATATCTCACTCTTCGCATCTGTTGTTCTATTTCCTGCAAATTTAGTTAATTTAATTCAGCTTGACAAACCTTCATCTGTTGTCTTATCTTGTTGTCCATCGGTTTTTCCCTCATCTGTTTCTCTAGTTCTTTCGTCTTCCCCAGAATCGAATCTTCAATCTGTTTCCTCTCTTTCCTGATTTCCGCGGACCATCTGATAAAGTCTCCTCACATCACAGCTTTACTTGCATCCCAAATTATTTTCATTGGTAATTCCGATGTCATGTTCTCCTTAAAATAATTATTTAATTCTATTTTTGCTTGTTTAATGTACTTCTCCCTCTTGAATATCTCTTCATTCAATCTCCATGTCCTCTCTCTGTCTATAATCTTAAGTTTCATTTGCAACAGATTATGATCCAAACATAAATTTGGAAGAATGTCTGTATCCACTGTTTTCAACATCAAATCCTCAGATGTCAAAATCATATCAATCCTAGACATTGATTTATGTCTGTCTGAGAAAAAAGTATATCCATCTAATTGTCCATTTTTATATCTCCATGTTTCATAAAGATCTAAATCATCCATCATTTGGAAAAAACTCTTAGGCAGTTTATCGTTGTTTCGGGGGACTAACTTCTGTACTGTTCTGTCCACTTTTGGATTAATAACTCCATTAAAGTCCCCCAAAACGATAACTTTTGTGTTTCCTGTTTCTTGTACATATTTCTGTATCCCATTGTGTATTTTGGGGAAGAATTCTCCTTTAACTCCATTAGGTGCATATACTCCAACTATTAATATCTTGTCCTGTTTCATATTTACTTCTATCGCCAAATATCGCCTGTTATTATCCTGAAATTTTTGTTGTGCACCATATCTTGAATTGACGTATATCAATACTCCCCTTTTCTTCTGATCAATCGTAGCTGCAAAGCAGCTACCCAGTTTCGGATTTCTGACATATTTCAAATCTTGAGTCCTTATTCGAACCTCTTGTAAACAAATTATATCCAATTTTTGTTTTTCCAAATGATGAAATATCTGTCTTCTTTTATATTCAGAGTTAAATCCTTTAATGTTCCAAGAGTATATTTTTAGCCCCATTTTATCAGTTTTATATTAAAATTATTTATCCTAATTTTCCAATTAATCCTGTATATTTTCTGCCACCAACTCTCCTTCCTCTCCCAATTCTTGTTCTTGTACTGTTTCTTCTTCCACCTCTTCTTCTTGTATCTGTTCTTTTTCCTCTTTTCCTTTTTCTTCTTCCAATGATTCCTGTTCTTCATCTTTCTCTCCAGCTGTAGGTCTTTGTAAATCTCTCTTCAACCTTTCCATCATTTCTTTGGCTTTAAAAACTGAGTTAATCCTATATCTCTGCTGTTTATACGTAAAAGAAATGCCTTCAGTCTTCTCCCATCTGTAATTGATCTGTAACTTCATCAAAAGATTGGCCAGAGGTTTATAATCTTGTCTCTTCTTGAGTATTTGGTATGGTATGTCTTTAAAAATTCTTACATCTTTATCTTCAATCTTAAATGTTCCTTCATAGCTCTCCTGTAATATTTTGTCTCTGATAACTATCCGAGTGAAGGTTATTATAATTTCTCTTGGTAATTTTCTTTCTCTCGCTCAAATTGACATGCTGAGTTACAAAAAACAAAGTGATCCATCTCCCTGAATTATCTGTCTAGCTTGGAAGTGTCCAAATGTGGCCCTCCAGATGTTTTTCACCTACAACGCCTAGCAGCCTTAGGGGGCACAGTGGCGGAGCTTGGGGTGCATGGAGGGGGTGTGGAGGGGGTGGGGGTGTAGCTACAGCATGCAGGGCATGGCTACAGCACACAGGGGTGTGGCTACAGTGTGGGGGCATGGCTACAGTGTGCAGGGGTGTGGCTATGACAGATGGGGCAGGTCTACAATGCACGGGACAGGGCTACGGCACATGAAGGAAGACAAGCAGGGAGCCATGGCACCCCCCAAAAATTGCTGCTGGGGGTGCACTGCTCCCATCGCCTCCCTGTCCCTACATGACTGAATGGGCATATCCAATGATAAGAGAGAATAGAAGATGCAGTTCCAGAACATCTGACGACCATACTTTTCTACCCCTTTAGTTTGTTCAATTCAAGAAGGACTGGTACATCTAGATCCAGGGGTAGGTACACATTTGGGTTCATTTGATGTGCAAATAAAATAAACAAACAGCTCCAAGTCACGGATTCCTCCAAATCATGGGGTGCTTTCATGTTCCATAAACATGCTGCCCTGGAGTGAAGCAGCTACGAGATTTCCCACATACCTGGATATTAGTGCAGCATACTCTGAAGAACTAGTTTTAGAGTCGTGTTGGTTGTAGTGTACATTTGCATTGATTCTGTCCTGCTGTCTCGTTTAATAAAACAGGTTTTTCAAAGGCCATTTCCACATTAGACTGTTATAGTGCTATTATTCCACTTTCAACATCCTATGGAATCCTGGGGTTTGCAGTTTAGGGAGGGGCTTCCTGCAAACCCCAGGATTCATAGGGTGTTGGAAGTGGAATAATAGCACTATAACAGTCTAGTGCAGAAGTCTGGAAAGTGCTTTGAAAGCACTACAAAGTCCTGCAAGACATACTTGATTAGATATGATCCTGGGAAAGAAAAGGCAAATCTGCACGCTTTGTAAACCACTAATTGGTAAGAAACTCTAGGTTAGCATCACAAGGTTGATTTCCTTGTGAAAGAAAGTCACGGACAGGAGAATCCTAGTAACTCAGCAATACATCCATTTATTATTAGCAAGTATACAGGCAGAGCAGGTGGGAAGGAAGCTGACAAGTAGGTAATAGTAGTCCCCAAACTGCAGCCACCCAGCCGCCCAAGGTCCTAAAAAGCCAGCCAGAGATATCTTAGCAAACATCCTCAACTAGCTCCAAAGCAGAACTTGGGGCAAGGGGCATCTTTGGATAACAACTCTCAGAGGCTATCATCCACTAGGGGGATTTTTGGAGTTGTAGTTCAACCAAGGAACATTTCCTAGCTCTACTCCAAAGTCATTTATAAACCTCCAGCAACCAGCAGACAAATGAAGAACCTTTAAAAAGAAAAAAAACGTTCTCTCATTATTTTAGAACAGAATACAAAGGCAACGGAACTTAGTTTTCATATTCAGTTTAAACTTGAGTCTCTGTACGCCACAAATCTTCTGGCCTCACCCCCCCCCCCCGTCCACTGCCATAACTCCAGATTTTGCCATGTTGTGTATAAAAATAATCATGACAACTTCCATGACTTCCTGGATAGCTACAGGATTATGAAGACCCATGAGTTCATTCTATAAATCAAGCTTTCCCCTCCCTTTTCCTATATGGAAATACCAGTGCTTCCCCATATGGCTTTGGCAAACCTGCCACCCGCTTTTTGTCTAAATTCAATTTCCTTAATTGAGTTTGTGTCCATTTTACCAGCTGCTGCTTTGCAGTATTCTCTCCACCCTCCCAGGGGCTCAAAGCATGCTTGGTAAGTAAAGAGCTGCTTCCATCCAATCTCCCATTTATCATAATGACAACATGCAGTAAGTGAAGGATCGAGAAGCAAGCTGGGTGGTGATGATGAATACCTTGCCCTTCAGAAGCATCTCTCAGCCATCCCCGGGCATCCTAATGATTGAACTTGGCTAGAAAGGCAGCTCTGTCTTAATCCAAGACTGGCCAAAGGAGACATTCTCTCCTTTGTGGCCTTCCCCGCTACCCTGTAAGAATCCCCTTGGGTTCAAAGAGATGCAACTAGCTGAGTGCAGACACATGTTGAACAGGGAAGCCTCCATGTCAGTCAGGATATCCAGTGTGATTTCAGATTCCATATGCTGAGGGATTACAACTTCCACAGACCAGGACCCAGGGGATGATGCCATTCCTGCTGGCCAGCAGGCCAAGGGGAAGCCTCAGGGAAGAGGGCTGGCCTGCATCTGGCAGCAGAGCGTGACTCCGCTTTTGTCCTCTTGAAGGATTTACAATTGCTGCATCCCCAGCTCCCTTTGCACCGACATTCTGTGGCATCACTGACTGCATTGGAGTCTGCAGCTGCCAGAACAGGTTCACTGGAAAGTATAACAGCAGGTGGCTTCCCTTCCCACTTCAGCAAAACGCAAGCATTTTAAATAAGTTCACTGTTGTGGCAGAAGCTCATCTCTAATTAAGGATATCTTCGAATATCTCAGAAATATTCACCCTTCTTCAGTACAGGTTTTGTGAAAAAATGAGTTTGCTTTGTTGGAACTTCCTCTCATACCTCACTTATAGAAATGATGATGATGATGATGATGATGATGATGATGATTGATGATGATAGAAAAATTAATCACTGAGAATAAAATAATTGAGAAAAAGAAAGCTACAGTTATAGATATGGGAATCCTGGTGGACAGTGGAAACAGAGAGAAAGAGAAAAGATTATGAAATAATCAAGATCTAAAAAGAAAGGTTCAGTGCTACTGTCTTATATCACTAAGAACTGTACCATGCCTCATACTAGGCATATTATTTTATCTATGGTGCAAGATTTCACTACAAATGGTTACGAGGCAAAACCAGAAAAAAGCAAAACCCAAAGTTAAAACAAAGGGAGATTTTGTCACTTTCCTCTTTAAAGACGTATGCAGAATATACTATGGACTCTTTCACACTACACAATTATAGCACTATTAGCATGTATATCTGGTGTTATCCGGGATTTTATTTTCTCATAGGTAGTACTTGTTAGAAAGATTTGAGATCCTGTGTCTCTAATTCACGAAACTGTCTTGTCCAGTACCTGTAATTTTTCCCCATATTCCCCAATCCAATCTGTATTCAGAGTTATTAATATGCAGAGGTTGGGTTCCTGAGGGAATACACTGCCCTCCTCCTTGCTGCTAGGCCTCATGTCCATGGCAACCAGCCTATTCAAGACAGACACAGTTGACTGAGGCCCAAGAGTTCTTTGGCTGAGAATTCTAAAGACCCCTCCCTAAACTGCAAACTCCAGGATTCTACAGAATCTTCTTAGGTAGCCAATCATATGAGGTCTTCACCTGACAGAGCCAATCATATGAGGTCTTTGCCTGACACAGACAAACTTTGACTTTTATATATTAGATAATTCCACTTCAAGTGCCATGTCTGCCTCCTATGGTATCTTACAGTTTGTAATTGAGAGGGGCAAAAGATACTGTGCAAGTATTCTATCCTTTACCTTAATAGCTTTTTCATTGAAATAAATAAAAAAAAGATAATACGGGGCAAATATGGGAAGATTATACAAGTATAAGATAACACTGTGTGGATCTCCCTTGTAAAGTCCCTGATTGAAGTAGACAGGGCAACTGTGCAATCATGCAGAAGAAACACCCTAGTCATCATGAATCTTCACCAATTTCCCCTCTTGACGGTGAATGAACACTTGATTAAAATAGGGAAACAACAGGAATCTGTTGCTATCACTGCAGCTTTTGCCACTTAAATGCTATCACAGATCTATTCAGAAACACCCACTTCTTCCTGATTTCCTCCAGCAGTTTCAAACAAAGGAAAATTTAAAATTACGGGGGGGGGGGTGGAATTCAAAGAATGGAAAGCATATTTCATAACATTAAAATAGAAAAGTTCTCAATCTGAAAATAAAACAAAGGCTGAGGCCCTTTTTGCGTGGCATTTGCCATGCAAAAGGGCACCTGGAACATTGCGCGATTGTGAGAAGCGATCTGCACGACACACTCACAATTGTGCGACGCTCCAGGGTAGAGCAGGCGCTGCTCGCACACTTTTTCATTTTCAGCTTTCAGCTGAAAATGGTGCACAATTGTGCATTGCTCCAGGGTCCCACGCGCACTTGCCGTGTATGCGGAGCCTCCAGAGCTGCGGCAGTCACGCTTCCTCCCCCAGCGCAGCCTGGGAAACTCTCGCGCTGCACTGCGGAAGGAAGAGGCGGGGCTCTCATGTGGAGCAGAAGCAGCGGGGATGCGAGAGCCTCTTGCTGGAGGCTGCTCATGCAATCTCCGCACCCCAGTGCCGAAAAAAAGGTAAGCTGCAGAAAGGGCCTGAGTTTGGGCATGAAAACTTTGCAAAAGATGCGGCTGAATAAATGTTATGCAGAACTCCTAACTAAAAACAAAATATGCAGAACTATATTTAATAAGGCAGGAGGTGAAGAGGAACTGCCAATCAAAGATATTAGAATGCACTAAAGTGAAGAATTCCTGTGTTGTACAATACTAGATTTCTGTCATTGTGGATGTAAAAGTCTCGAAATTAAATGAATCTTCAAAGTTTATCATTACTCAGTCAAAACTAAGGAAAAAAATGCATTGCCCCAAAGGCCAGAGAGGGACAAGGTATGGCCCTCCAGATGATCTTGGACTATTTGCCCCAGCAAACATAATCCTTGGTGAGGGATGAGTTACAGTCTAACATCAGCAGAACCACAAATTGCTCCTCCTGCTCAGTTATGTAAGTTTGGAGCATACTTGTCTGTTTTATCATGGGATAAATCCCCAAAACAGGTAGAGACAACAAACGGAGCCAAAATCTCTGGAACTTAATGTACTCAGTCATGAGGCTCCTTCTTCTTTTCTTTTTTTCTTCATAATTTTTATTAAGAATTCTTTTAAAAATGTATTAAGGATTATAAAGATTAAAAAGATAGAAAACTGAGATAACGATAGAATAAAAATTAAAATGTGCAGAACAAAAATAGAGGAAGAATTAGAAAAGAAAAAGAGGAAGAAAAAAATCACTTCCAATCTTCCCTTTGGTGGTTATATATATGTATAGTTATTCATCCCCCTCTGTCCAAAATTACAACATACTTTCTTATTTCAATAGCCTATTCTTTCTAATCATCAAAACCAAAAGTTGCCAAGTCATTGTCTTTTTTCTTCTTCTTCACAAAGTCTAGAAGGAGTTTCCAGTCTTCAAGAAATGTCATTAATGAGCTTTCTCTAGTCCAATCAGGCAGTTTGTCCATTTCTGCTAAGTCCATCAGTTTCAACAACCATTCCTCCACAGTGGATAGTGTTGAATTCTTCCAGTTCATTTCTGTGGGAATCAGTGAACTGAATGCTGTGAGAATCATGCTGCCAGTACTGCTGCTGTTGCTGCCTCCAGTTTGCATGGTGTTCAATGTAATTGGTTATATTGTTTTTCAAGTATTATCCTGACAGGAACAGCAGGTATTAATTTTTTTTAAAAAAATAATGATTTGTTTCTCAACCAGAATAATTAAAGCATGCTTTTCATGAATGAGAGTAACCTCATATGCACTCACAGCTGTTCCGTTTTTGCTTGTGAAGAGAAGATACTGCTTTGAGGAACATCAGTTGCTGAAACTGTATTATGGGATAGTGAACAGTTTCTCTTAAAAGTGAATGAGAGTGGGCACAAAAATTAATTTCCATGTGAGAAAAAGCTTGCGGAAACTTATCTTTAGCATGGAATACAGTATTGCCATGTCATGGTGAAATACGCAGTCATCTCAAGTCCTTTATTAATTCATACTCAGCTCGATGTTAAATCTTTTTTTTTTTGGTGCCGTTATCTTTGAGTTACAGAAAAACAACTGTTTGACCATAATGAAGACCACACATTTTATTGGCCTTGCCACTTTTGGTAGCAATGAAACATAAATACCATTTTTGAAAAAGAAATTTTAATGGGTTTTCTGGGAAGTCATTTTGTCTGGAAAGATAAAAGAGTGGTGCTATCTTAAATTACATTGAAACCTCATTTAAATGTAATGACTTCATTAGTAAGATGGACAGTGTTGTGGGAAGTGTGAATCAGCCCTGATTTGTCCAAAGTTTCAAATATTTCCAGTATAAGTAGATGACTGTTCCAATGTTTTTTGTCCCGGGGAAAAAAAAGTGTGTTAGCAATATATTGTCCTTTTAAGTTCATCCTTATTTCTGAATATAGAAACAAGTCCTAAAGCCTGATGCCTTCACTAATATTTACTAAAGTATCCTGCAACAGGGCAACATGTGTCTTGAAAGAAACACAAACTTAATTGACTAGGCCCAAGAATGACCAGGCCTCTGAGAGGCTAATACAAATATCAGCTGTTCTTAGCTTTTGCCCAAAACATCCTTTTCTGTTCGTCCTAGGAGGCTTACTAACACTGAGACCTTCTAGGCTTTCTGCATAAAGAGGCAATAATCCAGAGAGAACTTCTGTGCCTTTAACAGTTATGGAGAAAAGGGAACTTCAGAAGCTGTAGCTGTATGCAATGTGGTAAGGAGCAACACTTGCTTAAATTCCCTCTTCTGTAGAACCACTAAAGGTATAAAAGCCCTCTCCATTTTTCGCTCTGGCAACTCAATGAATCACATCAGTCTACATCTCTGAGTCATGTGCCAAGGGCATAGGCAAAATTTGTGGTTTGATACCTCAGTTGAATTTCATGAGCAAATGTCTTCAAAACTGGTGGGTTGAGCAAGTCAACTTAGCTTCTCCGAGCGAAACACATCTGCCCATGACTGGCAACTCCACTTCCTCCTTTATATGGCTCTTACTCCATATACTAATCAGCTGCAGTGCTGCATTAAAATAAAATAAAATGAAATAGTAAAATAGCTACATGAATGCATTGCTCCACTATGCTTTTCTGGAAAAGTCTAAGGCTGGCTCTGAATCACAGCTTCACTCACCAAGCCAATGCTGGCCCAAGTAATTGCCCTGTTAAGAAAACAGAAAGGAGATAAATAAGAAACCCTTGTTATCTCTGTTATCATACCCTCCAACTGTCCTCATTTGGAAGAGACAGTTCTGATTAATTCTCTGCCATCCCACTTTTTCAGCTGTTTAAAAAATGCCTGTTTCTTTTTCCTCCTTCCATTTTCCTCCTTTCTCCTCAAATTACTTCTGTGGCTGCAAGCTAAGGCCAATTGCCGCACCACACAGTTGCAGCGCTATTATTCCACCTTCAACATCCTGTGGAATTCTGGGGTTTGTAGTTTACTGAGGCCAAAGAGCTCTCTGGCTGAGAATTCTAAATGTCCCTCCCTAAACTGCAAACCCCAGTATTCCATAAGATGTTGAAAGTGGAATAATAGCACTATAATAGTGTAGTGCAGAAATGGCATAAGCTCAAAGTGCAAAAGTAGTTTGCTCTCAGTTAACTCAGCAGGAGGAAGAGGGGAGGAAGGGGAGGAATCTTGTCCATGCCAGCAGGCTCAGGGAAAAGCAAACTGCTGCAATCTCTCCTATGTTGGATGTTCTCCTTCATTAATAACTTTTGCATTCTTGACCATGCTCTGTTGTTGGAAGGTCTGTGTTAAATCTTTCCAGATGACCTATACTTGTGTTTATACACATGCACTCTACTGCTGAGTAGTGAGAAGCTTCAGGGGCTCGGGGGTTCTGTTTCCTAGGAAAGAAATTATAGGCTTTTCTATAATATAAGGTTCATATACGCATAAGTACTGGCTGAGCATATAGTAGGGGTTAACAGTACTGACAGAAACTCAGCATGGTATGGTGGTTTGATTATTGGACTATGACCCTAGAGACCAGGGTTCAGTTCCCCACTTGGCCATGGAAACCCACTGGGTGACCTTGGGCATGTCATATACTCTCAGCCCCCAGAAAACCCCATGATAGGTTTGTTGGGAATTAGAGTTTCCTGGGATGTTAGCCCTACTGGGAAATTCCATGAAAACTAAAACTGTAACAAATTAGTTTTCTTTTAGCAGAGTAGCAGAAAAAGCATGCCCACATTTCTGTGTGGCTTTTCTGATATGAAACTGCCTGAGAAAACAAAACAAACACAGGCAGTTTCAGGTTACAAACTTAGAAAAGTTTAGTAATGGCTTCTACATTTACATATGCATTGGGGAACCTACATCCTAACTAGCTAATGAATAGATCAGTAGTAGCTTCATTCTTAACTCACCATCTTCTAATGGCGATGCGAAGCATGGTCGGAGAGGAGAAAGAGCTAGCAAAAATGGGGGAGAAGAGCAAGATCTGAGAAGGAGGCTCTTTTTTTTCTTATAAGACTGATGACCCAAGCAACAAACCCCAGTCACATGATTGGATATCCTGAACACCAAAGATATTTATGATCATGCAGTTAAATGACACAAAGGCAAATGGTGAGTCTTTGGCATGCAAAAGAGAAAGGCAGCTCTATGCTAACTATGTCCACTTGCTCTAAAAACAAATAGGGGAGGGGGTGGGGGAAGGAATGCTGGAATTCTTCCAATGATGTTCACCTTAGGGTCACTCTAAGTTGGAAATGACTTGAAGGCACACAACAACAACAACAATACTAGTATGCCAACACATGCCATCAAATTTCTAGGGGAATTCATATTGCCATATGACTGCCTGCAGAGATCAAAGTCAGGCATCAGTCAATCAGATGTGTGGGCAGGTGCATTTCTTAAGGACTCGGCAAAGAAAGGTAGGCCTTCTTTCAGAGCGGTCCGCCATGCAGCAAATCACAGTAACAGTAGAGAATCTGTGTAGCTAAAATGGCTGGACAGCCTCAATCTATTCCAGCAGCTTCTTTTCACAATCATAAATTCATGTGGTTGAAGAGATCACTGAATGATCATTTAGACCAACCCTTCATTTACATGACAATTGTGTGACTTTTAGCTCATAGAGAAAAACCTGGATTCCACACATCTTCCCATAAGGATTTTGTGGAGGAAATCAAATTGTTTCCACATGTAAAATGCAAGTTCCTTTTAATTGCAAAATACAAATTCCTCCCACTTTGTCTGCTTTTAGAAATTCAGTTTGGAATGTTATTGCGTGAGCATCTTGGGCATGATATCCCAGGTGACAAATGATATGATCTTCCCCCCTTCCATTGGAATAAAATCTGCGCTGTCATATAAAGTGTTCCAAAATTCCAATGTTTTGACTGTGTGGCTTATGGGCTGGGTATGGCTTAGCTCTCTAGTGGTGTTATAAATTGGCTGTCAAAATGCAGCGAATAACTGATTTCCCTTTTATCTTCCCCCATCTGTAATCCTGGACTAATTTGACTGATCCAATTTATCTGTTCATTTGTGTGCTGTACTCTTCAGATCATCCTGTAATACAGAATGAGGCACAGAATATGGGAAAGGATTTGCTCTGGCTTGACAAGGGCACTCCCCAGTTGGAGCTGGACTAGAGTTGCACATGTGGCCTTTACTGGGTTTACTCTGCATGTGCCAAAGGGTGATGCAGAAAGTTTACAAACCTTCAGTACTTGGGTCTGCACTTACTGTAATTCTTGTTGGTTAAACCTGTATGTTCCTTTGGCAGACCAGACAAAACACCAATGATCACCTGCTAAAAGTGGCCATTTCCGCACTAGACTATTATAGTGCTATTACACCACTTTCAACACCCTATGGAATCCTGGGATTTGCAGTTTAGGGAGAGGCCTTTGAAAGTAGAATAATAGCACTATAACAGTCTAGAAATGGCTGGGGGGGGGGGAGATTTGATTCAGGCCTTCTTTCCTTCTTGTTGATTCCAGAAGGTGATCAACGTACTCAAAATTGAAAGCACCAACCATCTTGTGCTTTATGAAAAGTTTTAATGCCATTTTTCTTGTACTTTGCCCAAGCATATGGTAGGCAAAGAGCATAATTTATACATTCAGTCAATCAGTCACTAATAAATGTGTTGAACCTGTAGGCATAAGTAGGTCCTTGCACAGAGAAACATACATATAACTTAAAGCTGTAACTGTTAAGGCACAGATGACAAGAATGAAGTGGCTTCAGTTAGCCAAAGCTGAGGACTTCTGAAGCAGTGACATTTAGAAAATGTTTTAGCAAACTGTTTGTTTGTTCATTTTGTTTTAAATGCCACAGCCTTTTTTTTTTTTTTAAAAAAAATTCTCTTTGCTTTAATAACTGTCTGGAATAGAAAGCAGAATTTGTTTTGACTCTTGTGCTTAGTTTGAGGGTTGGCTTCTATGAGCTAGCCATGCTAACCTGATTGGTAAAGAAACTCTGAAAAGGAATCTATTCTAGACGTGATGCCATCTGGAGCCCCTTCTGCACTGTTGCTTAACTTCCCTGGGTGCTCCATTGTTCAGCTTCCTTGCTTCCCCTCTTGCCCTACACCGTTAACACTACTGCAATATTCACTTGTTTTCTTCTCCCCTCTTTCTTACCAGGTGATGGGAATAAGGAAAACAAATGGGCTCCTCTATTTTTTGTCTCTTTCAAAAACACTTTTTACAAAGGTTGTCTAATATGCTGGGTAGTCCCAGGACCATTTTAAAAAGTTAAAGGAAAAAAAGGAACCAGAACATTTACAATCCTGCCACCACCGGCACACTTTCTCTCCTCTTCCCAGCAAGTACTTCTGGCCCCAAGCAGTGACATCATTTCCCTTTCCTTTTCAAAAAGTATCTTTTACTCCAAGAGGGACTGTAGGGTAAAACTCCAGCCACACCTCTACTATCTTCATTGTCCGGAGCCTTATTGGGCATTTCCACACTAGACGGAGAGCTCTTTGGCCTCGGTAAACTACCAACCCCCAGAATTCCACAGGATGTTGAAAGTGGAATAATAGCACTATAACAATGTAGTGTGGAAATGGGTTCTGTGTTAGTGAAGAAGGTGGGCCTGACTGAAGCTAACATGGCTTGTAATTAAAGTCTTTGGACCTTGCAAATTTCCTTCAAATGTTATGCACAATATTTTAAAATTTTTTAATTTTTACAACCTGTTTTCAGTCGTGGATGTGTTCAATTTGTTTTTAGTGTATTTTAGGGTTGCCATATGCCCTCTTTTCCAGGATAAGTCTTCTTTCAGAGCTAACATTTCTGTCCCGGCCAATTTTTAAAATATCTGGGTTTTCTTAAAAGATCTGGACAGGAGGAAACAGGCAATCAGGTAGTAAAGCTTTCTGAAGAGGGAAGAAAGACACAGAAGGTTAAAGCAGGGTGAGAAAAGACCCCAAAACTTCACCTCTGTGGGGTTTACCAAGTGACTCACCAGCTTCCAGCTGAGAGAGCGGTCAGAAAAGGCAAGGGAAAGGGGAAAGAGAAGGCAAAGTTGGTGGAACAAAGAAAGAAGCAACTTGTCTTTTGAATCACTTTGAGGTATACTGCAGTCCAATACAATTATAGAAACATTGCTTGCAAATCAATAAGCAATAAGCAGTTGTTGAGAAAGATATGTACAGAGAAGTATGCTTGGGCTAGTCAGTGGCAAGAGGAAGAGCAAACTGCTCCTGAAACAGATTGATCATGAAGTAATTGTTTTTATTTGTACAGATACAGGAGTTTCTTATACTAATGCCTTTCACAGTGTATTATTTGTGATAATCTGAGCAGACTTTGTTTTACAATTAGTTGAGTACTGAAAATTCAGTTATAACCACATGAATTGTAGGTATTATTAAATATCACTAAATAATCAATTAAAATTGTTGTTACAAAATGCAATCAGTCCTGCATATCTACAGATTCTGTATCCATGGATTCAAGCAACCACGACTTGAAAAATATTTTTAAAAAATCCAAAAAACAAATTTTGATTTTGCCATTTTATATAAGGGATGCCATTTTACTAAAGTGTTGTACCACGAGACTTGAGCATCCACAAATTTTTCCATCCATGTGGGTCCTGGAACTAAACCCTAGTGGATATGGAGGACCCACTGTACAATGAAAGTTAGGAATATTCTAGTAGCAATCATCATAGCTTATATAGTAAGGGTATTTCAAGTGAGAGTCCTCATAGCAATTGGTGGTCTGAAGTAGTCCAGTCAGTAAATATGTCCTCTTTTTTGCTTTTCAAAATATGATAACCCTAGTCAATTGAAATTATTTTTACTGTTTTATCCTGTTACAATTGATTTTACTAGTATGCTGCCTCAGACTTTTTTGATAGGGTGGGATAGAAGTATTTTGATAAATTTTATTTAGTTATGTATATTTATTTTAAATAAATTAAATTAATAAATAAATGGTTTGCTCCACTACTGACTTTCTGTGAAAAATGCTTTTTTTTTTTTTTTTTTAGGGAAAAGAATAGATTTGGTAGCCTTTGGGGTTGAGGGGGCCCTGGACTTTTTCCAGCTTGTACAACCACAGCTGTGCCAGTATTTCTAAAGCTACAGTCCTAAATACACATAGGCCAAAATCCTGTTGGTGTGCTATTAGTGTTGCCAGGTTTTCAAAGTAGCAATAGTGGACAAAGTTCATGACATTCTGGGTTGACAATCAAGAAGTAACCATTAACAAGTTTGTGTTCCCCTTAAATACTAAATGGAAGTATTTGGTATTTAAGATTTAAGTTAATATCTGAATAAGTTAATATAATTGAGCTGTTATGGAACTAAAGGAAATGTATTTAGCTTAAGATAAAGATCAGCTTAACATATAAGAGAGATATAATTGCAATGATAACCTGTCAAGTTAAACAACTTTTTTGTTTTTTTTCCCCTTTGTTGTGTTTTTCTGTTATTGCTATTATTTTTGTCTTTCTTCCTTTTTTGTACTTTGCTTTTCGAATAAAAAAACCCCAAATTGAAGTATTGATTGGAATTAAGTTAGCCACGTAAAATTAACATATTGTCCACATTAATAAATTACGTGATGCACACATTTCTGTGAAGGGCCCACCCCCCAAAATATGGGATTTTTGCGGGGGAGGGATCTTATTCAGTCTATATAAGAGGAAAAGCTTTCCATCCTTCAAATATGGGACATCTGCCAGTCCTATAAGAGATGAACTTTTCAGCCCTCAAATAAAGGACATCCTTTATAATAAGGGACATTTGGCAACCCTTGTGCTATGCTAGCATAATGGTCTGTCATACTAGTTTGATGAACTTGCTCATGCAGGGAGGAAGAGGTAGCAGCAGCAGATATGGGAGAAGAAGGAAGATGTTGTCTCCGAGCCACTTATTTTTGAAATGCTGGCTTTCAGGTGGGTTGTCCTCAAAGCCAAAGGCACTAAAGGGCGAATGGCTTAGAAACTTGGTGTTCGGTGACACAGATGATTTTCTAAGCCACTCCTCCTAGAACTCTGAGCAATTCCACCACCACTGCTCCAAACCCAGATTTCCAAGTAAACATACATAGGAATAAACTGAGTGAAATTTATCTTTGAATAAATGTGTAACAATGCACTGCCTTTTGTTTAACTGTCAGTGGAAGAAATTTAAGTACATGCTTTATTCTTCCCATTGAAATCAGTGGGGCTTAATAAGTACTTATTACTCCAGATGCATGCTTCCCACATCATTCTCTTTTGGGGAGAGTTTACTGCAATATATACAACACAGAATGACTGCTCTAGAAATATAGTTGAACACATTTTGACCTACTTGTGCAAGTGGGTGGCTGCATGGATGGATATAGTTAGAAGGAGAGACTGACATTTTTGAAATTATGTTTGGCAATGTGTTCACCCTTCAGCTTTGCCCCTTTGACACACTTTAAAGTGAAGAAACAACACAGAGTCTTTCATTGCAAAGTCTGTTTACAAAACACTCCCCTCACCCCCCTCCAAATTGACAGCATAAGCAACAAACTGCTTTTAGTGCGATCCAGCATAAACAAGAGCATTTCCTAGGCTGACCAGCTTTCAAAAGAATAGACACAGTGATTACTCTTTAGGCTTTAATTATTTTAGCAATATCTAAAATCATACAACCGTGGCAATAAAACAACACAGCTGTGCGTCTGGTGAACTGCAATAAATAAGGAAGATGGGGGCTGCAGAAGTGTTTATAGGCTACAGTCTAGAATAGAATAGAACACAGAGAATGATCTCGTCCTAGTACAAGCAGTTGCTGCTGTGTAAAGTGCAAAGGGCTATCTTATACCATTTCAGATTATTGATCCAACTACTGTTTACTTGGAGAAGCCTAGGCTTTCTAGCACAGCTGTGGCATTTTATTGCCCCTGTGTGTGAGTTGTGTATGCTGTGTGTGTAAGCAAACACATTAAAATCTACAAGAGGTCAGCAGTGTTTACTTGATCCATAAATCCAGGCTTTCTAAGGTCTCGGGTGGAAATCCAGCTCTGCCCTGCCATCCATTCAATTATCAGGTGGAGGCAGGTAGATTGAATATGGGGCATGATCCACATAAGGCAACAATTCTACTACTCAGCAACACTCCATTCAGCCTTACAGATGGCTGCATGAGACAGCATTGTATCGCTCAGGTCTGGCCCAAAGTTATTTTGATGCCTGAGGCAAAGCAACAGGAAATGGTTCCCATGCTTGTTTTCAAAACAAGTCAAGCTGGCCCTGATGTGGCTCAGCATCCTGGAGAAGTGTGCATACCACCAGGAATCTTCTTGTGGTGGCAATTGTTGATGCTGACATAGATAATCCAGATTGCTTTTGTGAACATTTTCCTGGCCTGTGAAGACAAAATTAGATGTGAAATACAGCTGTGTCTTAGTGGAAAACACGGACATTACGTAATGTTTTATAACTCAGTGTCTTAAGCAGGTGTGTTCTAGAGCCTAAAGCAACGCTTCTAGCATGATGTGGCATTATTTTCCCTGAAGACTAGGATAACTGGGAAAGAGAAGGAAATGCTCACACCATATGGCTAAATCCTACCCCCTTACTGGCAATGCTGCTGCCTCCTTCCCTCCTTGTTTACTAGGGAAAATGATGAAGATGATTCTCTGCTTTTTGATACACATGACTACTCCAGACAGCTTTTGAAGGTATGGACTGGAATCCTGTAGGTGACTTAATACTTGCATAATTGGCCAATTCTGCAAGTGGTTAGATCTTTTATTGGCCTGCATAAGGAGGTCTCTCAGCCTTTTTCCCAGTCTGCCCAAGAGCCCCCACTGCCCCTGGAAAGGAATGTAAGGACAGCTTTGTTTTCCCCCAACCAGTCTGTATGCCTCAGTTCTTCTGCAATCCCATGGAGTTAGGTCAAAGTAGCATTATGCAATGCTGGCTCTCCACAGCTGCTCAGCCAGGGATACCACTGTCCATCATAATATCAAAGGAGAAGCAGCCCTTCATTAAATTCTAATTTTCATCACAACACTAATGCCTCTGTGTTTCATAACGATAACATAAAATGATGTTTGTGGCATTGTGCTGAGCTATCGGCAGAGCCATTGTTCTTGTGCAGAGGTGAGGAACTTTTGGCCCTCCAGATGTTTTAGCCCAGAACTTCAATCAGCCAAGTCCAATATGGCCAGTGATAAAGGATTGTAGGAATGGTACAACAAAGCATCTGTAAGCCCACTGAGTCCCCATTCCTGACATAGATGGTAATACAATGAGATCTGCTGCACACCAGCACATCTCTTCATATTTAGGTGGCCATGTGCCTTTACTAAGAACAGTTTCTATTTGAAAAGCCTCAGAAAGCACTCCTCTGAGGACATCCTCTGTTTGGAGAACTCTATGGGGCAAGACCAGGTGAAAGATAATAAGCCATAAGAAGGGAGAGCAGGAGCTTTGAAGCTGCCCATCAGTAGATAGAAACTGATCAGTAGAGTGAATAGTCAGAAGATGGGTCTGGTTACAGTCTTCTCAATGATGGTGAGATCAGAGCTTTTGGACTACAACTCCCAGAATCCACCAGTCAGCATGACCAAATTTAGAATTATATGTACTGCATTCCTATTTAAATCATTGTAATTATTTCCAGATTTGTCTCTATATACATAAATTAGTGAGAACCAGTGTGGTGTAGTGGTTTGAGTGTTGCACTATGACACTAGAGACCAGAGTTCGATTCCCTGCTCAGCCATGGAAAACCCACTGGGTGGCCTTGGGCACTGCACATACTATCATCCCTCAGAAAACCCTATGATAGGTTTGACTTAGGGTTTCCGTAAGTCAGAAACAACTTGAAATCTCACAACAACATAAATTAGCGGATGCAATTTTTGTGTGTGCAGCTATGGAAATAGTGCAGTGTGCTTGCCTTAAATATTATTTACACATAAAGCAAATGTGTACATTTTTTAAATGACATAGAGATATTTGGCTCAGAAAAAGATGACCCCTTGAAATTTACTATATGAAATAACGGTATCAGACCATTAGCCTATAAGACTGGCCTTGTTGGAAAAGTCCAAGAGGCCCAGGTCACAACTCAAGGGTTATATTATTTATTTTCATGACAATCCTGTTGGGTAGGCTACAGAGAGATGAATTCCCTTGCCCAAACTCACCCAGAATATATCATGGACAAACAAGTATTATAGCTGTTAATCTCAGGAGCATTAATCATGTGGTCTGTGACCTCCCCAAGCTGTTTTTGCAGCCCCAGGCTCCTTGCACTACAAGACAAAATTCTGAATCTGTGAAAAACTGAACTGCTGTTCTAGGAAGGCTTTTAAATAAATTGCACAGCCCAACACACATACACTTTTCTAAAAAAACCCATCACCAACCCCACAACACAGTTTTAACTGGACAAAAAACAAACCACTTTGGTTTGTTCTTTTTCCCCATGGAGGAGGTTTTTATATGGTTCCCAGTGGGCCCTGTGCAGGAAATTGGGCCCTAGCCCTCTAAAGCTTGCCCAACTCTGTTCTGTCTCCGCCATATGAATCTGACTATCTCACATTACAGCATGAACACTAGAGACAGTGCCAGCTGTGTTGTCCAGTGGCTTTAATTTCTCTCCAAAGATGCCTGAGCATCAGTCCACCTACCCTGCCCATCCCCCAGGCCTGTATCTGTTGCCCACAGACACCGTCCCAAAGCTTAACACAGGAGAAGATCTGGTAGTCTGAAAATTTCTATTGATCAAAGCATTATATTTTGTGGTAGCTACATACTGTGAGTAGAGCAGGAGTGGGCACCTGTGGAAGAGTAGGGGGTCACATCATCCCCCAGAAGACCCTGGAGGGCTGAGCACCCCACTGCAGTCACATGAGAAAAAAACCAACTTTTTTGCTTCAAAAAGCTGCAAAATGCTCTCTAGGGGATATGGAGCCATCCTCATAATGTTCTGGGACATTTCTGGGCCCCTGGGGGCATTTTGGATCACTTTAAGATAATTTTTTTAAAAAAAATTTTTTGTTTTGATTCCTGCGGGTTCAAAGGAGCTACAAATGTGGTAGAAATGCCCTGCACACCCCCTACAAGTCATTTTGGAGCAAAAAAAGAGAGTTTTTTCCATTTTTTTTTTAACCTCTAGTGGCCATAAATATGACCTTGGGTGCCACATGTGGCCAGCGGGCCATATTTTGCCCACTCCTAGGAATCACCTCTGGATGGGTATTGCTAACAAAGCTGTCTCTCAGAGGCAAGTGTACCACAGCACCGACTGAGCCTGCAGCACAATCTTCACCCTCCTTGCTTAAAATTTGTAGCAGTCTGCAGCTGGCAGTGCTTTCCGTAGTGTGGACGTGCATCACCAAAAAGGTGTCAAAAGGGGACACAGATGTGTGTAAAATCTGCATACATTCATTTTTATCTTAAGATGCCGATTTAAAAATAAGCAAACTATATTGGGCACATTGGGGAACTAAAAATGCCAAGCGTAACCACAGCTTTCTTCTATAGTGTGCTTGAATTAACAGTAAAAAAAGAAAAAGATAAGAGGAAGGAAGACTGAGCAGGGGCAGAGGAAGTGCCAGGGTGGAGGAAAGGAAGAGCAGAGAGAGAAAGGAGAGAATGGCAGGCTCAGAGAGAGGAAGAAAGGGAGAAAGCAAGGGGAAAGAGCAGAGAGGGTAGGCAAAGCAGGGAACATGGAGAAGCGGGAAGTGTGAGTGGAGAGAGAAAGACCACAGAGAAAGAAAACTGCAAGGGGAGAACACTCAGGAGGCAGTGGCCCTGGGCTAAACTTCTTTAGACCCCCTCAATACTGGCAGCACCTGACAGCTATTGCTGAACAGCTACTTCTGTAAAGTAGGACACCTGCTCCCCACCCCCCAGCTGACTGCCTTACATGGAGAAAAGAGCCACATTTCTTTAATCCAGGTCCCTTTTCAGGAGGAAGAATCTGTGCAACAGAATTATTTGTATCACCCAGCTGCTGATCTTTTTTTGCCCCTTATTTGTTTGTTTATTTATATGCTGTCTTTTTCCTAGAGTGAGACGCAAGGTGACTTCTAAAAAAACTTTCAAAACATTAAAAAAAAACATTTAAAACAGATAAAAACATACAAAATTATTTTAAAAAACCTACAATTTTTTTTTTTAAATCTTGGTAAATTAAAAGCCCATCTTCTTCTTCTGCTGCTCTCTTCTTCCGCTATCTTCAGAAAGTCTTCTTTACCCTCTCAGCCTCCTCTTTGACTGGATGCTGTCGCTGCTGGCACACATCCTTTCCCCCTTGTTCTGGGTCTGCTGTTAATAATTAAGGCCTTGCCCACGCAGCATCCTCTGTATGAGTACCTGAGCCCTCTCCAAAGAGGTCTGTAGAGGTTGAGAGCATCCTAATGATCTCTCTCCTCCACCGGTGCCCTCCCTGCGCCGCAGTTGCCTGGCAACGTCCTCCTAGCGTACCACAAGCACATAGTTCTCCCTTCCAGGTTCCAGTTTGCTCAGGGCAGGTGCGTTGTGTCCTCTGCGTTTACCCTGTGGAAAACGGTTTCAGAGAGTGCGTAGGTCAGATTTCATTTATTTGATTGTGGGTTAGGGGGAGGGAGTTCATGGAGGAGCCAAAGCAGCAACCAGGCTGCCAGATTCACTACGGCAGTAAGTTAGAAGCACAGAATCATACAGGTGGAAGGCCATTTAGTCCAACCCCTTGCTATGCAGGAATACACAACTAAAGCAAACCTGAGAGATATGTATTTATTATTTATTTATTGGACTTCTACCCCATCTTTCTCTCATGATGGGATCCGAGGTGGCTTACAGTAATTTAAAACAAGATTAAGGCCATTTCTGCACTACTGCCCCATCCTGGCATGGGGGCGGCATCGAAGCCGGGTTGTGACATGTGCTACCACATGACGTTGTTGCAGTCCAGCTCCTGTCGCATCTCCAGCCATCATGATTATGCATTACACTATTACCAGAAAAAATCCGGTAATAGGCCCTTTTGCACAATGATTGTGTTGGCTGGGGCTGTGCGGAAAGGGCGGAAGCACTATCTAGGTGCTTCCTTCCTAAATGCAGCACAGGAAGAGGCCGGCGGCACTGCAGAAGGAAGAAGCATGTCCCGATTGCTACCGTTCACTGGCAGCCAGCCGGGTACAGAGGGGAGCATTTGGGACACACTCCCATTTCAGCAAAGGCACTGCCAGGATGATCCTGGGATATCGCGGTAAGGTGTGGAAAGGGCCTACGTTAAAATCTTATTTTCCAAAAGTTAAAAAAGAATTAAATAACAGTATTATTTAAAAACCATGGTTAAAAACAGTTAAAAATATATTTAAAATATATTTACTAATAAAAGATAAGAAAAACAGCATAGCATACTACTTCACACACATACTTGTTGTGTGCCTTCTGACTTATGGCAATCCTAAGGAAAACCTATCACGGGGTTTTCTGTGGCTGAGAGTGTATGATACACAACTGCTACATAATTTAAAGCTCAAAGGCCTACCTGAATAAAACAGTTTTCACCTGCCACCAGAAAGAGAGTAGGAAGAAGGCCAACCAGACTTCCCATGGAAAGGAGCTCTGTAGCCTGAGAGCGGGCCATGGGGAAGGCTCTCTCCCATGTCCTTACCAAATGTGCTTGTGAAGGCAATGGGACTACAAGAAAGCTCCCCGCTATAGCCCTTAAAACTTGAGCTGGCTTGTACAGTAGGGAGATAGGCTTCCAGCTTCTAAGGCAATTTGTTCCACTGTTCTTACAATAAAGAAAAATTTTAAGTGGAGTCTCTTTTTCTCTTGTCATTTGAATCCACTGGTTCATGTTCTAGTCTCTGAAACAGCAGAAAACAAGCTCACTCTATCGTCTGCAGCAAAGATTCGCAGCCTCTGATCCTCCTGCTGTTTTTTACTTCAACTCCCTGAAGACTTTGTCAGCACAGCTGGCACGAACAGATTCTGGGAGCTGAGGTCCAAAACATCTGGAGGACTGAAGGCTGAGAACCAGTGTTCTGCAGGAAATTCAATCAGACATTTAAAGATAGGTGTTGTGTCAACTTCAGAGAACTTCCTTGTAAGTCCCAGTCACTGGCTTCCAGGAATTCTAGCCAGCAGCTGATCTTCAGCATCCACATTGACAGTAATTCACCTGCTCAGTTCCTTTAGGTGAGGCTGCTGTTAAAGGCACATGAGCTGAATTGAGAAAGGAGTGTGGCATAATAGTCATGCTGGCTGAGGGTTACTGGGAGGTGTGTTCCAAAATAGTAACTTTTCCAGGTTCTGACTGTATGCTGTACATGCACAGAGTTCAAGGAGCACTGCTCTGAAGAAGGCAAATACCCCTGCAGTTGTCTGTCATTCCTGCCACAGATATGCATGGAAAAAGAAACCCTGAGTTAACTCATGGTTTATAGGAAATGCCCTTGTGTTTTGGCAGACTATTGGTTTTAGAGAACCTGGAAGCTACATATGCGCTTTAACACTGAGTTTCAGTCCTTCCTCATGGCTATGCATGCTAAAATGGCATTCCTAGACTGCCCTCTTCAACCTTTTCCCTACTTTCCTTTTCCTTTTTTAAGTTTTAAAGAACAAATACAGTGTAGCAATGGGCGTGGGTAAATATGAGAGCAGGGAAGTCCCTGGCTCAAGAATTCAGTCTGAGTCTGAAGCTGTACGATAGTTGCTGCTTCTCAGCTTCAGTTCCTTCCATCATCATCATACGATGAGTGCTTAAAAAAGTAGTTGAAAAGAGTGACCTAAAAATGCCGTGGAACACAGAGTCCTGTGACAATGTGACAAGTTTGGGCTGCGCTTGAATTGGTGAGACAGACTGTGAAATATTGGAATCCCAGAGCATGAAGGGCCTTATTTTTTTTTTAACACATATTGAAATGGACCTGGACATTCCTGGTAAGCCAATACAGCTGCTGCAAAATTAATTAAGTTTCCAAGTAAGGGAGGGAGATGACTTTCCTGTATAGCTCAAGCTTCTGAGTATGGGGCAGGAGGGTGCTATCTCTGTTTCAGTGTGCAGGGATTCAATAATAGTTCCAACCAATCTCTGTTCATTCATTTGAGAAAATAACCATGTTCATTTGCTCTTGGACATGGTGGGTCATACAAATACCATGCAGATTTTTGGACCTCTTCTTTGGTGCTCTGGGTAGAACCCCTAGAACCATGGGAACCTTGGAGATGGGTTAGTCAGAAGGCTTTTCTGCATTACACTGTTATAGTGCCACTATTCCACTTTCACTATCCTGTGGAATTCTGGGGTTTGTAGTTTACTGAGGCCAAAGAGCTCTCGGGCTAAGAATTCTAAGTATCCTTCCCTAAACTGCAAACCCCAGGATTCCATGGGATGTTTAAAGTGTAATAATAACACTATAAAAGTGTCGTGTGGAAAGGCCCAGAGTTGTCAACATGTGACCAGATTGTTGCTTTTTCTGCTACAACAAAACAACAGATGTAGCGGATAGGCTTTGGAGCTGATCAAGTTCCACTTGTTTCTCTATGTTCCTCCCTGCATTCTGTGTGTATCACTTAGGGTATTACTCCAGATCCCTTGATTATGCACAGCATGGTGGGTATCCATTAGAAAAAAATAGCACTTTTTCTGAAGAGGCAGCATCCTGTGGAATAACCTACCAAATGAAACATATCAAGCCCTGGCACACTGTTGCTTGAGAAGTCTGGCAAAAAACATGACTATTCAAAATGGCTTTCAACTGAATGCTCTCTTGGTTAATTTTTATGTTGTTTAACACATTCTCAATGTTCTGTTCCTGGAAATACATATATAATTCCATTACATCAATATTACACATATCTTACATATATATTGGGTTTTGCTATTCTTTTATTATATATATATTTGGTGTTTTTTTTTATGGGTACCTTGCACTATTTAAATATCAAGTGGATTGCATTCCAAATAGGTCTTGCATTAGAGCATAAAGAACTAACACTCTGCACACATAGCTTTGTCCATCCTCTGCCTCCCTCTAGGCATGCAAGTTGGGATTATGCATATGTATATGTTACTTTGTATATGTTGTCACAGGCATCTGACACCAACAGGATTCTAGGCATTAAAAAAATCTTTCAGTTGCTTTGAGTTCCTTTTTCAGGAAGAAGGCAAATACATTAAAAAAAAACACAAATGAAGTATTAGTGAGGAAGCATATGTACCTACCTTTCTTACAAAGAGCTCATGGTGGTATTTATGGATATTATCCTATATTATTCTTTACAAATTACATTAACTGAGAAACAATGAATGACTTGAACCATGGTTAAAATCTACCCATTAACACCACTCTGTGTTATGTTAATTACTTGGTGTTAGAGTACATAGATTTAACATAAGAGTGTTAAGTGCCTTGCTGGGCCAGGCAAAATTCATTCCACTGTTATCCTGGAGGTCTCTCTGTTCTCTTTTTCCCTGTTAGTTAGCATATTGTTGTTGTTAATTGCCTTCAGGTCGATCTCGACTTATGGCAACCGTATGGATGAGAGACCTCTATCATCAACAGCCCTGCTCAGGTCTTGCAGATTCAGGGACGTGTCTTCCTTGATTGAGTCTATGGCCATTTCTGCACTACACTGTTATAGTGCTATTATTCCACTTTCAACATCATGTGGAATTCTGGGGTTTGTAGTTTGCTGAGGCCAAAGAGCTCTCTGGCTGAGAATTCTAAATGCCCTTCCCTAAACTGGAAACCCTACGATGATGTTGAAAGTGGAATAATAGCACTATAACAGTATAGTGCGGAAATGGCCATAGACTCAATCAAGGAAGACACATTCCTGAATCTATGGCCATCTTCTTTTTCTACTGACTTCTACCTTACCAACCATTATTGTTTCTTCTAGTCAGTCATGTCTTCTTATGATATGGCCAAACTGAGATAGCTTTGGTATAGTCATCTTGGCTTCTAGGGAGAATTCAGGTTTGATTTGCTTTAGGACCCAGTTCTTTGTGGTTTTTTTTGGCAGTCCCTGGTATCTGTAGAACTCTTCTCCAGAATTACATTTCAAATGAGTTGATGTTCTTCCTATGAGTTTTCTTCACTATCCAGCTTTCACAACGATGCATAGAAATGAGCAGATCCTAAAGATATATTCCCCAACGAGATATTTAATCATTACTTCCAGATGTGCTGGACCACACCTGGCTGAGGATGATGGGAACTGTAGCTCAACATATCTGGACAGCACTAGATTAAGGAAAGATGTTCAAGACCAAATGGCTGATTTTTCAATATCATGAAATCTCAATTTTCCCTGTTGCCATTCCTGTGAAGCTGATAGCAACACTCTAGATTTGTTACAGATGCAAGGGCTTCTCTTAACACACTTTTGCCAAACCCAGAAGAGCTTTTAAAATGTCTCTCCTAATGGTGCTTTTCAAGTATTTTGAAGCTGTATGCCAAAAAGCCATCTGGGCTAAATTCTATATTCAACACATGTCCCTTTGATGCACATATAGGCATGTACACATCCACCCCCACACGCCATGGACTAAACATATCTAAAGGTCAGCATGGGTTGCTTCTCAGCTCCTGACAATTCCTCAGAGTAAACAGAATATATGAAGATTCGTTCAAATGTTACTTGCTCAAGGTCAGCCTATCATCCAGCAGACTGAGGTGGTCACCTCAGACAGCAGATGTGTGCCATAAAAGTACCTTAAACTGGAGCATGCGAGTTCATTGTTATTGTATTTTCCTCCAGGGCCCAGAGATGTGGGCTTTTCTGTTTCATGTTCCATAATAAGCTTTAGGTGCTGTGCATCTTGATTTGGGCAAGTGTGTGCACATGTGTGTGATTTTACATTGTTTTCAATTATTGTTTTAGCAAGAGAACTAATTTGCTCGGCTGGAATCCAGCACTGGGAGATGTACATGTATCATTTGGTTAAATCTCTCATTGCTACCCTTCAAAACTCAGCACAGCACGGCCCTCCCAATATAGCCATCTCCATGTTGTTGGATAGTAGAAGAATCAGGAGGGAGGCATCCAGCTCTTTTCCTGTAGCTGGATGCGCCACACCAGGCATCCGCAGAGACCTCCAGAGGCTCCTTAGAAGACCTCTGCAGAAGACATCCTTGGAGTGCCATCTGGCTATAAAAAATAGCTGGCTGTCTCCCTGGTCTCCAAAAACAAGGAAACAGTCATGTTGTGGTGCAAGGTGGGCTTATGGCGAGACTTTTGTTGTTGCACAGTCATAAGAGAATGCTGAGCATTGCAATAACCAAAAAAGTGACTATCATAATACACCAGCAAGATGCTGCCCATTGTCTTTTAACTGTAGCATTATCAGCTTTTTAGTTTTATCTTATTTTACCCTTGTTGTAAACTGCCTTGGTCAAGAGAAAGGCAGGATAGAAAGGAAAGGAAAGGGAAGGGGAGGGGAGGGGAGGGGAGGGGAGGTGCCTCAGATAGCAAAATCTTTTGAGGTGGTCCTTGGCTTCTTCCTCACTCTTGGTTGGACACTGTCAGAGCTGTTATGGAAGGCAGACATCTTGGTTCTAGGATAACCTTGTTCTCATTGTGGGAATCATATGTTTTTCAAATCTGAATCTTTTTAATTTTTAAAAAATTGTTCAGATCTCAATCTTGTCAAGTATGGAGCACAGCTACAGACTGATTACCTCTCATATCTGGACTGCAGCAATACAGAACATAGAAAGAGTACCACCAGCCTCCAAAGAAAGCCACTTTGGTGACCTCTCATAGCTTCTGAGGATCCTTCAAAGAGTATTCTGGCCGTATGTCTACTAATTCTCTTTCAATGGTGTGGACAAAATGTGCATGTACAGTTTTGAGCCTGCCAGTAACCTTCCATTACCTTAATATATACTTCATACCGAAAGGGCTTCTTTCCAGTGAGCAGGAGCAAAACCCACACCACACTCTCAGGGTGCAAGGTGGCGCCTGTGCTTGTTGACGGATCACAGTGTGTTAATTTGGGGATCACGTTCTTGGAGCCCTCTGGGTTTGCTTTTGTTTGACTCATTAATCTAACCAAAGCTTTGCTTGCCTCAGATAATGCAAGGATTAACTGGACAGCAAAACAAACAGAAGCCTGAATAACTGCCCAAGTTATCGCCTTTTCCTTTCCACCAATAAAACTCAGGAGAAGATTAATAAAGGGGCATACTAAATCTTACTCTCTCTGTCTGACTGCTTTATCTCAAAAATTCCTGCCAAGATTTCATTGCTGAGAATATTGATCAGACTGTCACAAAATACAGAGAAATGAGCACAAATCATTATCCTGGGCCTGGTCTCTTACCTGTTGTTTTTATAATTCTGATTTTTTAAAAAAGAAATACACAAAAGTTTTGAAGATAGTACATAGGGATGAATATGCATTCTGAATAAGCTAAAACCAATGACGTTATTGTGCTTAGACGCCAATACAAGACTAATTATTATTTTCCAAATCAACCTATGTGGTTATGAGGATGTGGATTACAGTGGCAATGTCAGTCTGAGATAAACATGTCTGCACAGTTGCAAAAACCTCTCCATATTAACTCAAATATCTGGGAAAATGGTTTAAGATGCTCAGATACTTCATGACTGCCATTTGCTTTCTTGTATGTGTTGTATAGAGAACCAGTGTGATGTAGTGTTTTGAGTGTTGGCCTACAACCCTGGAAGCCAGGGTTCAATTCTCCACTTGGCCATTTAAACGCACTGGGTGACCGTGGGCCCATTACATACTCTCAGCCCCAGAAAACCCCATGATAGGTTCTCTTTAGGATTGCCATAACTCAGAAATGACTTGAAGACATGCAACAACAACAGCAACAGCAACAACAAATGTATAGAATCATAGAGTTGGAAGAGACCTCAGGGGCCGTCCAGTCCAACCCCCTGCTATGCAGGAACACACATCAAAGCATTCCCAACAGATGGCCATCCAGCCTCTGCTTAAAAACCTCCAAAGAAGGAGATTCCACCATACTCCGAGGCAGCATATTCCACTGCCGCACAGCTCTGACCATCAGGAAATTCTTCCTGAGGTTCAGGCAGAATCTCCTTTCCTGCACCTTGAATCCATTGCTTCTTGTCCTAGTCTCTGTAGCAGTGGAAAACAAGCCCGCTCCCTCCTCGACATGACATCCCTTCAAATATTTAAACATGACTATCATGTCCCCTCTTAACCTTGTCTTCTGCAGACTAAACAGACCCAGCTCCCTATGCTGCTCCTCATAGGTCATGGCTTCCAGACCCTTCACCATTTTGGTGTTGTATATGTTACTGACATATAGTGATTGTAAGGTTGGTCATGTCATCATCAAGGTTAATTTGCAGAACTTTATATAAGCAAATAGTATATACCCATTTTCCAGACCTTACAGCCCAAATTTAGACTCTGTGTGTGCACCTGTGCAGGTTGGTGGACAATCAAGGACATGGAGCAAGAGCTGCAGCTGATGCTCAAAGAGGAAGACAAGGCTAACGTTCTTCATGCAAAAGGTGCTAGGTATAATTCCTGGCATTTCCAGGTAAGTCTGGAAAAGATTCCTGTTCAAAAACTTGGAGAGCTACTGCAAACCAGTCAGGACCATATGCAGAAGCTCTCTTAGTCACCAAGCTTGCAAGCAGGGGTGCAATGATGAGCGTTAACAGCACCGACATCCCAGCTGGTGGGACTTCCCAGAAGTGAGGCTTGCTGGGACAGAGTGCTGCCCTTGTCCTTTAGCATCTCATGGCACTGCTATGTGAATGACCCAAACAATCACATTAGAGCTTATAACCTGCTCAGCTGTCTTTGGACCTTTGGATCATTCTCATGTTGGGCACAGTGTTTACTCTAATCTGGAACAATATTTTGTACACGTTCCAGTTCACATTGCATCAGACTTGAATCTTTTAAAACTTCTCTCCACTGCTGCTGTTTTCTTTGATCAGGTTCTGGCAGGCTCTGCTGCACTCTCCTTTTGAGGTACATTATAATCACATACTTTCCTCATGGGCACTCTGTCCAAGCAGCTATTGGTCACTGTTGTGATATTTTAAAACTCCCATTTCCCTTTTGAATTTTCCCAACATGGGCATGTTTTTAAATGACGCTTGGATCTCAGGAAGTGTTTAAGCTCTGCTCCTGCTGCCCAGTACATGGCTACTACAGGTTTGGCAAGCACTCATTCCACAGACCAAGGTCTTCAGGGAAATGTTTCAATGTATCCTGAGTACATAAGACTGCTTAACTATGTTTCCCCATTTCTCCTGATTCTAAAGTGGGAGCCATGCCAGAAAAGGTTGGAATATTCAGTTTCACGTAATGAGGTTTTCTGTTACCCTTGTGGAATATTTAGAAAACAAAGAGATTTGTCTTTTTTATCAGTGTTTTCAATAATTGGGAGATTACTCTAGAGAGCAGAACACAATATCCAGAGATTCTGTAACAATGGGATTGAATTAAGTACTGTATTACGCATGCCTGCTGTATTTTAGATATATGTTCCAAACCTTTTATGCACGGACTTTCCAAAATCCTACATGGTATCACAATCACAGCTTTTCCCCTATTTCCCCATCCAAAAGAGAACAAAAGAGGAGAAGAAGAGAACAGGTAAAGTAGAATGGCCCCCACACCATTCTGAAAAACCTGATCAGGATAGATTTTGAAGGCTAAGCAGGATTGGGCCTGGTTATAACTTGGACAGGAGATGGCCAGGGAATACCAGTGATCTTCTGGTAAGGTTAGGAAAGAATCTTGCCTGAAGCCCCAGAGAGCCACTGGCAGTCAGATTTGACAATATTAGCCGGATGAACGAATGATCTTATTCAATATTGTTGGGAGTTAAGAGCTTCCGAGGGTGTTAGCTCTTTGGGGGAATTTCTATGAAAGCTAAAACTGTTAGGAATCAGCCTTCTTTTAGCAGAGTAGCAGAAAAAGCACGTCCCAATCTCTGTGTGGCTTCCCTGAACTGAGACTGGCTTAGAAGCAAAATAAGGTAGGCAGTTTCTGGTTATAAACTTAGGAAAAGTTTACTAATGAATTCTACAATTACATATGCATTGGAGAGCCTAGATCCTAACTAGCCAACAACAAGATTAGATAAGATAATAGCTTCATTCTTAACTCAACAGCTTCTCGGTGGAAAGGTGAAGCATGGTCAGAGGGAAGGCAATAGAAGCAAAAATAGCAGAGGTCTGAGAAGTGTGGTCTTTTATGTAAGGCCAATGACCCTAGGGTCTGTCCTGGGTCACACGGTCTGTTTACCTGGATACCATAACCATGCATTTAAATAACATAAAGAACAAGAGTGAGGCTTTAGGTGAGAAGGCAGAAGGTTTTCACATGTAAAGGAAAAAGCAACGTTAGGCTAGCTAAGCCCCACTTGCCCCAGAACAAGAATGCGGGGGAGAGAGAATGCCAGAATTTTTCAACAAGTATAAGGCAATATCCTTGGTCTATACATTCAGTGTGGAAGGCCTGTGGGACACCATAAGGCTGAGCATTGATCTCTTAAACCAGGGACATGGAACCTTTGGCTCTCCTGATGTTTTCGATTTCAACTACCAGAAGCCCCAAACAACAAGATCAGTGGCAACAGAATATGGGAATTGTAGTCTAAATATGAGGAGGGGCAAAACTTTACTCTTGTCTTAGATTCTCCCCAGATCTCTGCCTACATTAGGTGTCTAGGCATCTGTGAAGCCCTACAAGTACATTTTGGCGGGAAAAAAAAACAGCATCTAGCAGAGTTTCTTGGGTTATATTTTCTGGGTACACTTCTGTAGTCAGTGTAGATAACACTGTGTTAAATGGGCTGATGTTCTGACTCACCATAAGATAGTGTTTTGTCATCATATGACCTTTTGGATGGGGATGAGACTGAGACCTTGACCAAAGATTTCACAAAATAAGTGGACTACAAAGAGGATTATGTATTTGGCTGCACTTTATATAACAGATGTTGATTAACTTTTCCAAGTAGGCTTTTGGTTGCCACAAAGGTCAAAGTTTAAAAAGTCACTGGGTCATTAGTATTATATGATAAGAGAAATAGCAAGACTGGTCCTGCCAGTATTTTAGGTAGTACCTCTGGAATGTAACGTGTATATATTTTCAGCTCACACCAAGTACACCGAATCTTATTCTCCCAAGTAACCGTGCATAGTGCTGCACATTACTGCTTTCTTAAAACTTTTTGTTGTACTTTTTAGACTATATAAATCATTTTGGCTGTTGCTGCATTCAGAATTACATATCCTCCAACTGGCCCAATTTCACAGGGGCAGCCCTCATTAGTCCTTCACCATTCCACTTTTTCAGCTGCTTTTAAAATGTCCTGGTTTCTCTCTTCTCCTCCCACTTTCCCCCTTTGTTCTCAGCTTACTTTAATTACTGCAAATTAAATTCAAAGTGCAAAAGGCATTTATGTGCAACCCAGGGGGAGAGGAGAAGGGGGGGTATGTTCTTGCCCTTCTCTGTAAATGCAGACAAAAGTAAACTGGTACCGTCTCTCCTAGCTCATCTGTCCTTCTTCTTAATACCATTTGCCATATTCACCACATTTTGAGGTTGCTTTGTTACCCTGATTTCTGGGGTCCCTTAGGGGACGCCTTCACGTGCTCCACATGAGAGGGAATGGGATTTCAACAGAGCACAAACAATAGCAGAGTAACCTAGCGGGGTTTTTTTACCCAGTTTTTACGGGGTCAGGCCAAGCCAAAAACCAGACAAAGATGTCTAACAAAGGATTTTATTGAATGAAAATCTCATGCACCAATGCAATCACTCACACACTCACTCAAGACCTACTAAGAAGCAAAAGAGTGGAAACTGAATAGGAGAAGTAGTGAAGGGATTGTAGAAGGGGTGATACTGCATCTTTTCCTGAAGTCCTTGGTCTGAGAAAACAGTGAATGAAGTAGAGCTCAGCATAGAAAGGGCTGAGGGGATTACTCGACTGACAGAGAAACGGTCTGCTGGCGTGGGAGTTATCCAAAGGAACTCTCAAAAACTAGGACTATTTGTAGGGGAAAACGTACCTTGAGGGCAAATCCTCTCCCAGGGAGAACAATAGGTGTTGCAATGGAAGAGAAGCTCCACATGGGCAATTCCTTTTGCATGATGGGATTATGAGGTGTTGCCAATGTTTCAGGATCTTCGGTTGCATGGGGTTGTGGTGTGAATTTACGTAGATGGTCCTTGCCTGATATGATTTTACTGATATCGGTGCTCAACTTGGGGAAAGCACGCTAATCCACTCAAGTTGGCTCCTCAGTAGCTGAGGACTTTTTGATTACTGTGAGTTCGCACAGTGTGAGGTCTCCTGGGTCTGCGTGACTGGGGATTTTACTGGCCTGACCTGGTTTTTGATCGTTCGACCATTGCTGCCTATGTGCTCATCCAGGCGACTTCTCTGGCATGTTGAATCACTTTTAATATTAAAAACTGTGGACCCCGGGATAGGGTATACCAGTGGGGTAACAGCTTGGCCACATGTATCCTGGTTTTCTTCTGTGAAATGTTGGAGACTATAGAATCATGTTGTTAAAATGTTACATTTTTAAAAAGCCCAATGAATCAATCACTGTCCATCCAAATGTTACTATGAAACTATGGCCATTTCTGCCCGATGCTGTTATGGTGCTATTATTCCACTTTCAACATCCTATGGAATCCTGAGGTTTGCAGTTTAGGGAGGGGCATTTGGAATTCTCAGCCAAAGAGCTTTATGGCCCCAGTAAACTATAAACCCCAAAATTCCACAGGATGTTGAAAAGTTGAATAATAGGATTAGTATAGCGCAGGAATGGCCTAAGGCTAGATGTATCTTCCCAAGCAGCCAAGGGACAATGTGTAGCACTGCTCATACCCTGGCCTGCCAATCTTCTCCTAGCTTGCTCCTTCTACTTTGTCCCTCTTGCTGTTGCCAGGACCATTTGGAAGTCTAGTCTGAAAGCAAAGGATTTAGATTACATTTGCAGCTGCTATAGAGGTGCAATGCAGAGATAGGAAAATGACAAAGACTGTGAGTGAAGCAAAAGTGGTAACAGGAATCCAATGAGGCAAGCGATGAGACTAGAGAAGAGGAAGTATCCAGGCCAGCATGGCAGGGTGGGGTAGGGTGGAAGTGCTCCCTGCAAACAATTTGATGCATAACCAAGGCATGCTGTTTGTAAATAGCTAAGTTTTATTGAGAACTCTTCTTGGGTCTGCTAGTTTTTTGATTAATTTAGGTGCTCCCACACCCTAATAAATTTTGGAGAATGATCTAAGCCATCATCATTGTTGACTTTTCCCATGATGCCTACAAGGAGCATAAGAGGAAATGCACTAGGGAAATCAGTGACAATTCATGGCTGGCAAAGCTGGGAAAGTTCAGACTCTCAGGCTCATTTCTGTGGTTGATGGTTATGCCTGATTGTCAGTCCAGGATCCTGGACATTCAAGGGCAGGATGAGGCAAAGTCAGAAGGGATACAAGGCAGAGGCCAAAGGAAACCTGTAGCTTAGCAAGAAGCTAAGAGCAGGGCTCCTTGGTCTAGTTCACTATGGAAATAAAACTGTGTCAGTACTTTACATCTCTGCAGACAGGAACTGATAACTGGGCCTGACTTGCTCAGAGCAATGTGAAAACTTTACTCAAAAAGTTTTATAGTGGTAAAGGAAGACTGAGGAATTCTGGGTGCAAGGAGGATTCATTGGCTGCTAGCTTTTCCTTTGCTCTGAGATGGACAGGTTAGATATCTACCTCACCTCTGGAAACCATGCCCTATGAGGAGTGGCTTAGGGAGCTGGGTATGTTTAGCCTAGAGGAGAATGGTTAAGAGGTAACGTGATAGCCATGTTTAAATATTTGAAGGGATGTCATACGGAGGATGGAACAAGCTTATTTTCTGTTGCTCCACAGACCAGGACATGGAGCAATGGCTTCAAACTACAGCAAAAAAGGTTCTACCTAGACCTTAGAAAGAACTTCCTGATGGTAAGAGCAGTTCAACAGTGGAATATGCTGCCCGGGAGTGTGGTGGAATCTCCTTCTTCGGAGGTTTCTAAACAGAGACTGGATGGCCATCCGTTGGGAGTGCTTTGATTGAATATGCCTGCCTGGCAGATGGTTGGACTGGGTGGCCCTTCTGGTCCTTTCCAACTCTATGATTCTATTATTCTCTCCAGTCAAAATCTACTATAGCTGAAGGCCTGACACTGAAATTCATCTCCAAATGGCCTGGGGTTGTCCTGTTAAGATTGGAATCCAACACACACAATAACAATTAAGTTGCATTCAAAGCAGTGTGTGTCCTGATCTCCTTGTGGAGTCACTGATAATTGGTTATTCAGTGTGTTTCCACAGTCAATGTGGGCTAAGGAGCTGTAGGATCCATATCCTGTTGTTGATCAGCAAAGAAGTATTCATGGCAACTCTCTCCTTCTGTAAGATTCCTCATGGGTCATGCAGGGCTATTGCTTCCCAGGATGGACTTTAGAAGACAGCATTTTATTTGAAGGGCTGAGAACAATTCTCTATTTGATTGAAGGGATGGGGATATGCCTAGTAGCCAATTTTGTCCACATGGAACAGGCTGTAGTGATACCGCTGTTTCTAGCCTGAGCTTGTGGGATATTAAGATATCTTTTCATATCAATAATTTGGCCTTCTTTACCCATTCCTCTCCACGTGCTTGCGAGGCCCCCGGACAAGCACGCACACAGGCACGGCTGAAAATAGCTGAACCATTCAAATCCCAATCCAGGCAGGCCAGTCATTGCTGAATGCAGCTTCAGGAGACCTCAAGGCAAGTACCACATTATGTATGCACACTACTTACAAAAGATCCCCTGCCCCGAGCAGGCAGCTTGATGAGCGGACTATACAACTCTCAAGCACTCCGTATTTGCATACTGGCCACTCTATTGACAATTCGGTCATAATTCCATCATCCAAAGTATTGACCTTTCGGAGGCTTTGTTTCCAGCCCAAAACTCATTGTTATCCCCAAGAACGGACTAGCCGGCAGCCACAATCGTCCCTATAAGAACCCCTGACTTTGAGCGTCTCGTTGGATCGCTCTTGGTTTCCATCCCGCCTTGCTGTCGCTTTGTCCAGCGAGCCTTCCCCTCAGCTCCTCGTGCTGAGAATCTTCACTTTCACGGACTTCATCTTCAGACTACCCGGGCTTCAGGACAGGTGTAGTATTTCCCATACCAAAACTCCTCACAAAATCCCTCTATCCAAATCCTACCTTTTATTTCTATAGTTCTTCGTGTGAATGTGTTGCATACACGTGTTTGACTGTATCTCAATAAAACAATTATTATTATTATTAACTTCTGTCTTATCCTTGACTCGGCCTGACCCCGTAGACATTGGGTTCAAGATCTCGCTACGTTGCCCCGCCTCTCGCATTGCTAACTAGTGCTCTTTGTTAATTCCCTCCCCATTGTTTGAGCACATTGAGGTGTCCATCCCGGGACCCCCAGAAATCAGGGTAACAGTAGGCTGCATCCCTCGCTGCTCTTTTATTGCCAAGTTTTTTGTTTATTATTTGTTGCTGAACTGTGGTAACAACAACAAAAAATCTCTTTAAAAAAATAATTTATGCTTGTTTTAAAGGGCCTTTACCGGTTTGTTGCCCAAACACAGCAGCATGGATGTTAGAAGAGGGGCTGGGAAACCAAAATGGATTTATGGGAGTCATCAAGGGCCATGTGTCACCCACTGCTGCTCTGCTGTATCCCAGGTCCAGTTTAAAAATAAAGGACCATAGAAAATTAGAGGAGTGGCCCTGATGTTGCCTTTCAGTATAGATATACCTTGGATGTGTGCTAGGCATTCTTTAGGCAGAAACTAACATGGAAAGAACTGAGATAGTTTCCTACACCATAAAAAGGAAGAGCAGCTCAACATGTTTTGGCAAAATTTTATTCAAAACTAACAGTACGCACACATTAAAGTAGTGGAAAACACATCAGGTAATCATTGCATGAGTAAACAAAAAGATCTGGAACCACCAAGAGACCACTTGAAGGCTTCTTCCAAAATGCATCCAGAGATGACTTCTTTCACCAGTCTCCACACTTGTTATGATTTCCATTCTGGTGACTAGATACCTCTATGCTTTTTTGATCTGCTGAGGAAGGTTTATCTGCTGTCCCCTTCCCTCTCTGTTTTGTTGTTTTGCCAAATCAACTTTGGCTTGTGTCAGATCTATGAATGAGATACCTCCAGGTCACTCTGTTATCAACAGCCCTGCTCAGGGCTTGCAGGCTCAGGGATATGGCTTCCTGGATTGAAGTCTTCCTCTTTTCCTACTATCTTCTACCCTACCAAACATTACTGTCTTTTCTAGACAGTCATGTCTTCTCATGATACATCCAAAGTACAATAGTCTCAGTTTAGTAATCTTGGCTTCCAGGGAGAATTCAGGCTTGATATGTTCTAATACCGGTCTGTCTTTTGGGCAGTCCACACTATCTGTAGAACTCTTCTCCAGGACCGCATTTCAAATGAGTTGATTTTCTTCCTATCAGCTTTTTCTACTGTCCAGCTTTCATAACCAAACATAGACCATTTCCACACGGGGTATTCAAAACAGTGCAGTGCGTCCTCCACGGAGGACGTCTGCACCTTGGAGCGGACTGGGTTCGGACTACTTACCATAGATCCGCACCGCAGTCTGCTCCAGAACGACCCCAAGTGGTCCTCCAGCGTACTTTTGAAAGACCTGATTTTTCCGGTCTTTCAAAAGCATGGAGCGCGCCACTGTGAGCCTGCTCCCTTGTGCAGATTCGCAGGCTCGCACCAATACGAGCGTGCGATCTGCCAAGGGCGGGCTTTAGGCTGGCGAGCTTCACCTGTTGGTCGAGACCCACGACCAACCGGAAGCTGCCACTTTGGACGCCGGAGCAGTGCGGAGCGATGACCACACCGCTCTTCCTCACCCCGGACCGGACCGGACCACCAGAAGATCCAGTAAGTAGAGGCGCAGGGCGATTCCTTCACCCCGTGCAGAAATGGCCATAGAAAATGCAAATATGATGGCATAGATAATCCTAACATTACTATTCAATGATACACCTTGACACTTCAGGATCTTGTCTAGTTCCTTCATAGAATCATAGAATCATAGAAATGTAGAGTTGGAAGAGACCACACGGGCCATCCAGTCCAACCCCCTGCCATGCAGGAACACTCTCAAAGCACTCCCGACAGATGGCTATCTAGCCTCTGCTTAAAAACCTCCAAAGAAGGAGACTCCACCACACTCCGAGGGAGCACATTCCACTGCCGGACAGCCCTGACTGTCAGGAAGTTCTTCCTGAGGTTCAGGTGGAATCTCCTTTCCTGCAGCTTGAATCCATTGCTCCTTGTCTTGGTCTCTGGAGCAGCAGAAAACAAGCCCTCTCCTTCCTCTGCATGGCATCCCTTCAAATATTTAAACATGGCTATCATGTTCCCTCTTAACCTTCTCTTCTGCAGACTAAATATACCCAGCTCTCTCAGTCTATCCTCATAGGGCATGTCTTCCAGGCCTCTCACCATTTTGGTTGCCCTCCTCTGGACTTGCTCCAGCTTGATTATGTCCTTCTTGAATTGGGGTGCCCAGAACTGGACACAGTATTCAAGATGATGTCTAACCAAAGCAGAGTAGAGTGGTACCAGTACCTTCCTCGATCTAGACACCACACTCCTATTGATGCAGCCGAGAATTGCATTGGCTTTCTTGGCTGCCGCATCACACTTCTGACTCAGGTTCAGCTTGTAGTCTATTAAGACTCCTAGATCCCTTTCACACATACTGCTATCCAGTCCTCCATCCTATATTTCTGTATTCCATTTTTTCTATCTAAGTGTAGGACTTTACACTTCTCTCTGTTGAATTTGATTTTGTTAGCTTCGGCCCAGCTCTCCAATCTATCCAGGTCATTTTGAATTTTGATTCTGTCCTCTGGCGTATTAGCAACCCCTCCCAATTTGGTGTCATCTGCAGATTTGATGAGCATGCCCTCTATTCCTTCATCCAAGTTGTTGATAAAAATATTGAACAGCACTGGCCCCAGGACAGAACCCTGTGGCACCCCGCTAGTCACTTCTCTCCAGGATGAAAAGCAGCCATTCATGATCACCCTTTGGGTTCGGTCGGTCAACCAACTACAAATCCAACTAACAGTAGCCCTGTCCAGCCCGCATTTTACTAGCTTCTTTGCAAGAATGTCATTTGGAACTTTGTCAAAGGCCTTACTGAAATCGAGAAATGCTACATCCACAGCATTCCCTTCATCTATCAAGCTAGTAACTCTATCATAAAAAGAGATAAGATTAGAGATAAGATTCGTAGCCCATCTAAGTCCTAGCCTTCTGACTTCTTGATTGCAGTCTCCATTCTGATTAATGACTAAGGAAAATCTTGAATTATTTCAATGTCTTAATTGTCTTCTTTAAAGTTATGTAAACCATCTGTGTATATTTGCAATATGATCACTAGTTCCTCTTCCTTTCCTGAACCGAGCTTGGACATCTGGCATTTCTCACTCCATATATGGTAACAGTTTTTGTTGCAGAATTTTGTTTGCATGGGAAATTAATGCAATGGTCCTGTGGCTACTGCATTCCATGGTGTCCCTTTTCTTGACTCCCCCGATTCATGCTTTGGACATGCCATGTTCCTATAATATGTGTTGTGCAGCTTTGGACTTTCCTTTCACCTCTGAGCATGTCAGCAGTTGACCGTCTTTTCAACTTCAGTCTATTTGCATAATTATCCACAGTGCTGCTCGTAGTTATCCCCAGCTGTCCCACGACCCTAGTAGCTCAATGAATACCTTCTGACCTCGGAGTCTCATCTTCTGGCACTATCTCTTGATTCATTTTGTATTGTCTCATGACAGGGTTTTCATGGTAAAAGGCATTCAAAAGGGGTTTACCATGCATCCTTCTGCACAGTACTAATATGCCCAACTACTGCTGCTGCCAAGTAGCTGTTTGACACATTTTGTCTGGCTCCACAACAAAACCCTTTCTGACTCAAGAGAACCCACTAGCGGCACTACTACCATTAGCATAGCCTCTTGCCTCACAGGAGCATGCAATCCTACCACCACAGAAAGGTAGTGCCATGGTGAGTTTGTTGTTCATGCATGCTCAGTGAAGGATTCTGGAAGCAGCTACTGTTTATCTTAACTGTTGAAGGTAGGCACACATGGCTATAGTAGGATCAGACAGAATAGAACGCTGCTCTTTTCCAGCTTAGGCTCTGGTTATTGCATATTCGCTATTGAAAACAAACACTGAAAGGCCTCAATCCAACATGATCTGCAGATTCAGCAAGTCAAAGTGGTCACTTTTTCACAGACTTTCCCTGCTATGGTGAGTATATTATTTTTCCATTGTTGTGGGTTTCCGGATTTGTATCTACGTACATTTTGGTCAGATTTGTGTTCTCTTTCACGCCCTGTGGTTGTGATGCTTCTCCTCTTTTTTGGCTGTAAGGTGCCTTTCTCCTCTTTCACACTGAGCTGTTTGTTCCTATATATGTTTTAGTTCCAAATCATATTAGTTGAAGTTGGGTGAATGTCTTCTCAGGCAGCTAACAAGATGAACTATCAAGCATTTTTATTACTCTTATCTTAGCTCAGATAGTCCCTGCACAAATGCTATTACTTTCTCATAGTCCTTTTGGTACTTCCACTTCTGGTGCCAGATGAAATCAGGAAGTGCTACAACCGGTGGAAGTGTGTAAATCCTGCATCCCTCAAGATGAGAGCTGCAAATGGGGGCATCTATCTGAAGTGGGTTTATTTGATGACCTCTTTGAGCAATGTCACTCTGAGCTATTCCCAAAGAGGTTAGGCTCACTCCTTCATTAAATTCACAAGCGGTGCCCAGCCACACATGAGGAAGTAAACAAAAGGAACTCACGGGGGTTTAGTCTCTATTAAAAAAAAATCAGAAAGGAAAAATGCAGAGGTTGCCAAATGGAAAAGGACTAAGGAAGGAAACTTTATTGTGAATCATACAGCGTGAATGTCACAAACAACACGGACATGTGAGAAAAAAAGAAACTGGAAATCTACCCTAAACAAGGAATCATTACACTCCCCAAAGTGCAACTCATTGTCAAGAATTATCTTAACAATACACTCACATGCACAACCAAAGAGTATCAGTTAAAGTATTGTTCTACCAATGGAGTCACTAGCAATATTATTCTAGGATGTAAAAATTAAACTTTTATTCAGGCAGACTGTTGTAACAGGAAGGGCCTAAATACCCTTATGCCATCAGATCCTGTGCGATCTTAGAAACTAAGCATCGTCAAACCCAGTTAGTACTTGGATGGGAGATCGCCAATGAATACTAGCTGCTCTAGGCCATAATTCAGAAGAAGGAACTGGCAAAACCACCTCTGAGTATTCCCTGCCTAAAAGCCTATGAAATTCATGGGGTTCTCAAAAATTGACAGGTGACTTGAAAGTACATACGCATGCACACACACACACACACACACACTATAATAGGAATTCTGTCAATAATAATAATATTGTCACCTTGTGCTCTGTGGGTTGTAATCAAGAATTAAAAGTTAAAAAACAGGGAAATATTATCAATATTAGTACCATCTTGGGCTGGGTGCTTAGGTATCCTTCTGATTTACTGATGATTCCACTTCTAGAGTGGCCACCTACTTATCACCAAAAAAAGAGAAATACATAGCCAAAAAAAAAAAAAAGCTACATACTGAAGATTTTAAATTGTATGTTGCTTTGACTCCAAATTTTGGGGAGAAAAGTGGGAGGAGGAGGAAGCAGCAGCATCAAATTTTCATATGCCAATTTCAAGTATAAATATAATTTTAGAAATAACTACTATAACGCAAATCAAAATATTATACATCTCACCCTAACAGAAGATATGTAGATCAGATAACCTAAGATACTGTTGATGGGCAACTTCAAGACCACTGGTGTTCCTCCTTTCAGTTTTTTACAGCAGTGGCTCTCTGGGATACATGTATCCCCAGGGTTATGCAGGACAATATTTACGGATTCACCAAAAAAGACTGAGTAATGGCAGAAAAAAGCACATACGACAACAGTAAGACAAGCTACAAATCACAGACACATATGCATGCACAGTAGGAAGGAAGGAGGACTCTACCGTGCTTTTACCTGGGATTTCTTTCCTCCCTCTCCCCACTTCTCCTTGTCTCCCTCCTTTGCTGTTTCCATTCCCTTCTTCCTCCTTTCCCAAAGTGAGGAGGAGAGAAAGAGGGAGGCGCTGTGTGCCTTCTTCTCTCTTCTTGCCACCTTTCTTTCTTTTTGGAAGAAAGCTTGCTTAAGCAGCTTTTGTGTAGGATAAAAAGTTCAATGCCTTTTTAAAGAAGAATATGATAAAGGTACAGTTTCTTTTTTCACAGAGAGAGGTGTCAGCTTTTGTGATGAGAAAAGCAGGAAAGCAACAATGCAGCTCACATGCCCTTCTCTCTTGCTGTCTCTGTGCGCCATGGTGCAGCTGTCTTTGTAGCCACTGGGCTTGTAGCAGGTGCAAGTGGGGCAAGGACAGGCCTGGGGCTGCTAATTTCAGCTTGGTTCCCTTCTTTCTCCTCCCTGCTAGCTGGCCGGCCAGCTCTGGGCCGACCTCCTCCACCTCTCCATTCCTTCCAGTTCCCCTCACCTGCCTCTGGTGGCTTTCCAGAGTTGCAGTCCTGCCCTGGGCAACCCTTCTCTCACCTTTCTCTGTCCTCTCTTATCTCTTAAAGGTGCTGCTAGATTTATTCCCCCCCCTTCAATTTTCCTTATTACTATTATTATTATTAGTGAAATCATCATCATCATCATCATCATCGCTTCTGAAGCAGTGGATTGATATGCACAAAAGCTCATGCTAAAATATACATCACTTCATTTCAAAAGTGCTGTTAGTTTTTTTCGCTCTTCCTTCTACCTGCTTGCTTTTTAATCCCATAATTGGGCTATTTCTTTACAGTTACAACATATAAACTTGAAATAGCACCAACTACAGTAGCCCCTCCACATTGGTGAAGGTTCAGGGCACAGAACCCTTGTGAAACCGGAAAAACCGCAAATAACTCTCCCCATGACTCCCCCTCCTATTCCTTTGCCTCTAGCCCTGGCAGTGGCGGCGGGGGGGGGGGGAACCGTTGGGAACGGCAACCTTTGCATACTTCTGAATTCACTAGGTTGCATGATCATTGTAAGTTTAGAGACAAAAACCTAAACTAACTTCCTGTTTGTTTGTTCACGCCCACTCCCTTCCTCCTGCCCATGCACATCCTTTGCCCTCAAGGGGCTTTCTCTCTGTTTGCTTTCTCTCTTCCTTTTGCCTGCCTTTCCTGGGAGCATGTGGTCAGAATTGCTCCAGAGAAGATGCTACAATGAAAGCATGCAATTGCTTATTTTTTTTCTTACTTTTCTTTGTGACCACGAACCTGTGTAGATTTTGTACAAGTATCTGTAAGTAAACCTTTATATACTTTTTAACCAAACTGTTTTTGTGTTTACTTCTCAGCTAGAGTTAAGTGTGTGGAGGGTGACTGAAGTGAAGGCTGGTCAGCTGTTTGAACTTCTGTGTGTGTATTACTAATGCTCTCCTAAATGAGGGGATCCACCAAATCTCTCTAATTTTCCAGTAAATACAACCTAAAAGGCTTACTGGTACTTACCCCTCAGACAGAGAAGGGGAGAGTTTTGGAACTCTAATTTACTTCCTGCAGACATCTTGAGAAAAGAGAAGTAGGAGCAAAGAGAGCACCTGACCAATCAGCAACCAATACACAGCAGAATGTGCAACCACGTGGCAGAGAGGCTGTGCCTTCAGCCGTGGGAGGGGGCTTTGCTCTCCCAAAAGGGGAAAAAAAACATCCATTTTAAACACAAACCTCTCGAGCCTGGGGTGAGAAATGCAAGGGATGGAAGGAGGAAAATGGGGGAGGGGAGGGAAACACGTGCCTTGTGAATAATCAAATTCACAAAGGTCAAACTTGGGAATGTGAAGGGAGGACTGTATATTAATTACAAACAATTTGCTAACATGAAGGGTATAATTTATGGATATGGGCTGCCAAGGGGTATTCAAATGAAAAAAACTTGGGAGCCACTGTTTTACAGTATCTTTAAAAAAGACTGGGATGGCTCTTTAAATAGTGTGTGCCATCCAATGAAGGACTCTCCTCTCTACAGTAGGGCACACAGCTATTCTCTCCATAATTCATTCATTTATTAATTTGTTTGACATATTGCCTTTCTTCTGGAAAGGATTCAGGGTATCTACCTAGCTGTCCACTACCTGTCACTCTCTCTGCCTCAGGTGATATATGATGATTTTTAATCTGATGTTGAGGACTCCTGGAACAATAGTTCCAATGGATCTCAATATCCATGCCAGGGCCACTATGTTTGGGGAAAGAGAAGACTTCATGGCCAACATGACATGACGTCTCAGTATATCATCAGCCTGATGCATGCTGCAGGAACTGATTTTCTGTACAGGAGAGAGGAAGGCAATTTAAATGTGTGAGATCTCCTTTTTCCTGTTGAGATCTAGACTTGCAGTAACTGTTTCACTCTGCAGGAGTGGGCACTTAGGATGCTGTGCCCTTGAAGCCTCTGGGGAATTATCTAAGTAGCATTCTAGATGGTTGTTTTTGTGTGCCTTCGAGTTGTTTCCAACTTATGGTGACTCTAAGGCAAACCTATCATGGGGTTTTCTGAAGCTGAGAGTGTGTGACATGCCCAAGTTCACCCAGTGTTTACATGGCCAAACATTCTGGGTACTCTTATTGAAAACCTTGTCAATCCACAAAACAGGGGAGGAATTGGAAGATTGAGCTAAGTGCCTCCTGGGGCTACATTTTTGCAGCCCCAGTCTCTCAAACTTCCTTACTAAAGTGAGAAGTCTTGGGGCCTGGGGTTGCAAAACTGAGGCCCCCCAGGATGCGCTTTGTTCAGTTCTCCTCAGCTCCTATAGTGTGACAAGGCTTTTGATAAGAGCACCTCTTTACCAAAGTAGAGGCTGAATCTTACTTCAGCAATGTTGATGGAACAAAATCTTTCATCACAGCTGAGGGCAGCAGGTTAATTCAGGAGCCCTTTCATACTATACAATTACATACTCTAACATTTCTCAGATGTCAACATGTGTGGTTGAGCAATGGCAGTGTGAGGTCAGAAGGAACATTGCTGTGCAGGAAAAAAGGAACATTGCAAAAGGAATATTGCAAATGGGATATTGCCCCTCAAAATAAAAAAAAAATCTTTCCAAATAAGTCAACAATACAATCTTCTGCAGTGTTCAAACTCTAAAAGTTACAGATTTTTTTCCTGTGGCTTGTGCAGCCCTGGCACACAAAGAGGAATTGTAAATAAAAAGAATGAGGCACTAAGAGAAGAAAACCAGTAAAACTAAGTATTAAGATACAAGGTTTATACAAATCTCAGTAACATACAAAATTCAGCACTGAAAGGAGGTAAGGAAAAATTCGAACTAAGAATGTTTGTTTCCAATATTTATTCTATTTTAGGGAAATTAGAAATGGGAGGGGGAAATCCATGATTCTGTAACAAAGAGAGATTGAAAGAACACCTGGTTTCAAGAGTGCAGTATTTCAGAGGTGATTTCCTTAAGGAAAAGCCCTCTTAACTGGCAGGGCTGTACCTTCCCCTGCTTTTTACAAGGTGTGTTTTATTCCTTTTGCTTACCTTAAGGGCCTTTCCGCATTACAGTGTTATAGTGCTATTATTCCACTTTCAACATCCTGTGGAATTCTGAGGTTTGTAGTTTACTGAGCCAAAGAGCTCTCTGGCTGAGAGTTCTAAATGCCCCTCCCAAAACTGCAAACCCCAAGATCCCATAGGATGTTGAAAGTGGAATAATAGCACTATAACAGTGTAGTACAGAGAGGCCCTAAGAAAAAGCTTGGAGTCACACAGAACACAATGCTCTGTTTCAAAGGTAGGAAGAATATTTTTTTTTGCTTTAGCTGAGCCTTCTGGGAAGAGCAAAATTGTACCCTCTCCTCTCCTGTCCCTCCTCCTGAATGCAAATTTTGGAATTTGAACTCTGTTTGCAGTGACTGCAGAGAGCCAAGGATGAAGGAGGAAAGTGGGAGCAGTAGAAAGAAACTGGAACATTTTAAGAGCAGGTGAGAAACTGAGATGGCTGTGGAGGGCACGAAGTTATAGTACTACATTCCTGCCATGGCAACATTTGTGGAATCCTGGGGTCTGTAGTTTGGGCAGGTTATAGAGTACTCAGGCAGAGAATTTGAAATGCCTCTCCTTAAACTAGAAACCTTAGAATCATAAAATCATAGAGTTGGAAGAGTCCACAACACCCATCAAGCCCCTGCCATGCAGGAACACACACTCAAAGCACCCCCAGCAAATGGCCATCTGGCCTCTTTTTAAAAACCTCCAAAGAAGGTGACTCCACCCACTCCGAGGCAGCATATTCCACAGTCAAACAGCTCTTACCATCAGGAAGTTTTTCCTGATACTTAGGTGAAATCTTTTTTCCAACCTTAGCATGGGTTTATGGCGGTTAAAGTGGAATATAGCACTATGATTGTATAAGTGTGCGAAAGAGTCCTGGTGGTAGAGAGGAAGGCCCCTTAGAACACACAGCTGCACCTTCCAACAGAAAAGAATTGCTGAAATGTTACTTCTCTCCAAACCACCTAGAATTTTGTGCTTGGGGTGGACTTCTCATTCTCCCTAATGACCCTGGCCAGAACAGACAGAAGCTTGTTCTGTTTGCTCCTGATTGGGATTGAAGATTGTGCTGTTTTCTGGTTGAAAAACACTCCCAGCTGCTATTTACCTTCAAACTAGCAGAGAGCTTTGACCTGTATCAGGAGCACAATCAAGTTTAAGCATGCTTTATTTAAAAAGTACATAATGTAACAAGTAGTTTAGCCCCAACTGTTATCCATCCAAAGCTCATGAGAATAATCTAAACTTCCTTTTACGTAAAATAAACTCATTTTATTATTTCCTTACTGACAGTGGGTAAGATAAATAACAGACCACTATAAGAAATAGTTAATCCTTAGATGTTGTAGGACTGGGCAAGATGGCCTTTTTAATCCCGTGAGTTCCACACACCGGTGATTTTTGAGATGGCAGCCATCTGAAGATGCTAACCCCGCATATCCTTCCTCCTCTCCAAGCCTGAGGGAGGCAACTTTTATAAGCTCACTGTAGATTCCATGCCATTGTTACAAAAGCACAGCTCTCGCTTGAACAATAGCGGGGAAGGGGGGGGGGGCAAGAGAAGAGCTGGCATTGCAAGTTCAAAACTGCAAACAGGAAACACTCTCCATGTCTTCAAAGCATTTGTAAACACTGGAAGTCAAGCAGAACTGAGGAGAGCAACCGTGCCAGCCCAAGTGCACTTGTCCAAAAGCCACATATGCTGTTACTGGACCAGAAATTTGAAAGGCAGCCTTTGCCTATCCTGTTCCTGCCCAAAGGCATGCACATGAGCTAGATGTTATGTTTCACCTGAGGCTGGCTTCTTAATTTTCAAAACCTCTTTCTCATTCATTGAAGAAACAAAAATAGAAATGCACTTGCAGAGGACAAATGTGGGGAACTTAAATCTACTAAGCATATTTTCTTGCTCTTGTTATCCATTCCTCTTAATATAGTTGACTTCTCATCCTTCCTGCTGCAGGAGGTCCTAGGCCCCCGCTATCATTCATATTTTTCAGGCTAGCACCTGGAAAATACAAATTACACAGTTGGTTTTATGGAAATTCCAAATGGCTTTACAATAAACAGTACAGCATGCTGTAGTCCTATATACCCTGACCTTGAAGTAAGTCCTCTTGAACACAGTGGGTCTTATTTCTGAGTAGATAAGTATACGATTGCACTACAAATGACATTACTGCCTGCCACACACAATGTTTGGGACTATAGTAAAGTGTAAATGCTTTGGTTCAAAGTACCAGTGTACCTTCAGTTAATGATGTAAAGTCCTCCTTCCATATTCATGGATTGGACCAAGAATTTGATTATTTGCCAGTGCGCGTGCTTTCCCCCCATTCTCCTCCTCTCATTCCCATGCGTTTTGCCAGGAGAAGGGAGGCAAGCACACCTGGAAAAAGGCAAGGGAATGGGCAGAGGCACACATGTGTGCTCTCTCCACTGGAGCTCCCCTCTCCCATGACCATGCATTTGGTGCCAGCAGGAAAATGTGTGCTGAGGAAAAACACAAAGGAATGGGTCAAGGGAAGGCTCACGCAAGCCTTCCTTTTCTCCTCTGGAGCTCTCCTCCTCCATTCCCATGCATTTTGCTCCAGCATGGAGAACTCACACCAAAGCAAAATGCAAAGGAAGTGGGGGAGACTTGCACGCACTTCCTTTTCCCCTTCCAGAGCTCCCCCTACCCATCCACTGCATTTTGCCCCAGCCCAGAGAACTCAATGGGGGAAGACTTGCGTGAGCCTCCTTTTCCCCTTGGGAGCTCCCCCTCCCATTCCCATTTTGCCCCAGTACAGAGAACGCATGCTGCGGCAAACAGAACAAAATGGGGGGGGGGGCACAGAAGGGAATGGGAAGGGGAGCATGGAGGGAGTTATTTGCAGTTTTTCCACTTTTGCGAGGGTTCTATGCCCCAAACCCTCATGAAAGTGGAGGGGCCACTGTAGATGTGTTCTTAGGCATTGCTGCTTTAACAGAAACTTTGGTAGCCAGGGCAGAAATAACATGGAAGGAATAGGGATAGCTTCCTACACTACTACACTACTCCAAAAAAAAAAAAAAAAAGTAACTTGGACATTTTTTAGCAAACTTTTTATTCAGAACTAAAGATATGTGCATGTGAAATGGAACAACTGGGCCAGGTAATTTTTATGTGAATAAACAAGAACATGAGGACTCTGCTAGAAAACACTTCAAGGCTTCTTCCAAAATACATCCTATGATTATTTTTTTTCTTTCCCCAGTTTCCACTTTTCTAATAATTTCCATTCTGATGGCTAAGCTTATAGATCTATGCTTTTTTAGCATGGGGAGGGGTGGTGAGGCTTATCAGCTCTCCGCCTTGCTCTGTTTGCAATTCTCACATGTTCAGTAAGGAGTTCCAATGGCAGATGCTGTTGTAATTACCTTGCCTGTTGTAAGCAGACACACATGGCTACAGTCCGATCTGCTAGAGCAGAATCCTTCTCTTTCTCCAGTCAAGCTTTATTGCATTGTTTTCCACATGTGTGCTTCGGCAATGCAACACCAAAAGACTGTGCTTCTTAAGCCCTCCATCATCCTCCCAATGTGGATGCTGAGGACAAGGCAGAAAAGAGGGGTTGGGCAGGCATAAAAAGACTTTGACCATTTCTGCACTAGACTGTTATAGTGCTATTATTCCACTTTCAACATCCTATGGAATCCTGGAGTTTGCATTTAGGGAGGGGCCTTAGAGAAGTTAAACCTGCTCTGCTGTTTGTCTTCTGGATTTCCCCTGCCTCTGTTAGTTGCAGATACATGGAAAACAACAAAACTACATTAGTTAGAGAAGGGGGAAACCTTTGTTATTGTCTCTGAGCTTCTGTAGCCTAAAGTTCCAGGATCCCTTTATTCCCAGCTGCTGGATTCAGAAAGCTTTTCCTTTTTAAACTTCCTGTTCACACGGGAGGGGGGGTGGGAAGTGGGAGAGGGAGGTTAGGCATTTAAGAAAAGGAATTAACCATTTCCCTGCTCTCACCTTTGGAAATTTCCCTCTGTGAAAGTGTCAGTATGTGTCTCTAAGGATTATAAATGATATGACACAGCTCTGAGGCAAAAGAGATTGGGACAGAGTATCACGCAGGAGCCTGGGACAAAACTGGGGCAGCAGGAAGTGACTAGATTAGTTTCAGGAAGGAACAGAGGCTTGACAAAGGCACCATCATACCCTCCAACATACATATGCCCACTGGGAAGGGCAAGATTCTACCCTTCCTCTCCTGTCTTTCCTGGTGAGCTAACGGAGTGCAAACTACTTTTAAACTTTGCAGCAACTGAAGTAAGATGAGGACAAAGCAGGAAAGTTGGTGGAGGATAGAGATTTTAAAAGCAGATGAAAGAAGTAGAATGACGAAGAATCAACTGGGACAGTTCTTGCAAAATCAGGCCAGTTGGAGGGTTTTATATAAATACGTGTGTATGTGCGTGTGCGTGCGTGTATTTATCCATATACATGGGCCCACAGTATCTGCTAGGATTTGGTTCCAGAACTCCTGGTGGATACCAAAATTTGTGGATGCTCAAGTCCCCTTATATACAATGGTGTGGTAAAATGGCATCCCTTATGTAAAATGACAAAAATCAAACTTTACTTTTTGGATTTTTTTTTATACTTTAAAGCTGTGGTTATTTGAATCCGTGCATATAGAGTCCATAGTTGTCAAGGGCCAACTGTATATTTTATCTTCTGCCCAAGACTATAGGTGGTAGGCATTTTAACATCTTTACCTTTTCTTTTTGAAAAAGAGAAACTAAACATTCTTTTCTCTTTTGTCGCTCACTTCTTCCTCCTATAGAATTTCTGTTTCCATTTTCTAATACATGTACATCCAAGGAAGAGAACAATCTGCTCTGGAACAATATGATGTCTGATTTGTTTTCCTTGCCTTATATATTATATAACTTTGAAAAGTCATATTTGAAAAACTAATCAGACACTCACAAATATATTAAAAATATAAGCGTCCAAAATCTGGGAGCATGTGTAGTGGGAAAGCATTTTTTTAGAATAAAACTACTGTATCAACGGTAGCAGAGACTGGAATCTCTAACAATTTTGGTTCAATCTTCCAATCTTTTGATTGGTCACAGTAGGAGCTGTCCATCTGATAGTACTCATGGTCTTATGACAACTTACAGACCTTTTCACACCACACAATGATCGTATGATGATTCTGCTTTTACAGTCATGCTTCTGTCAAATGGAACGCTGGGATTTGGAGTTTAGTAAATAATATTCTTTTGAATTCTCAGCCAGAAAACTCTAGTAGTGTTTCACCAAACTACAAACCCCAGGATTCCATAGGATGAAGCCATAGCAGTTTAAGGTGGAATCATAGTGCTATAATTGTGTAGTGTGAAAAGGAACCTGGTCATGCAAAAGCAAACAGGAACTGGTGTCCAAGATAGATCTTTGCTACCTCCTTCATTATCATTGATCAGTGTTTACTATTAACTATCTCTGATAAGACACTGATATTCTCTAGACGTCTAGAGAAATGAAAAAGTAGCAATGATGTAGACTCAAGTTGACTGACTTGGAAGCAAGTTAGACTCAAGTCACTTCAGTGACTAGACTTGACAATAAATGACACATTTACTTGACTCAGCTTGTGGCTTGTATATTTTTGGTGATCGACTTGCTGCCCTTGGTTCGGTAACATAATCCATTCACCCAGAAACTTTATGATTTGAACAATGCTTCCATCTCCTTTTGCTTGCTGGTCACATGACAGTCTATCTCAAGCCTGAAGTGTGGGCTCATTTCTTGGAGGGAAGCAGCAGATGTGTTAGGTAATGGGCTTGAGGTGGGGTTGAGCTCTGCCTGGCAGCCTGTCCTTGCTCCGTATTGGAGGAGCCTTCTAAAACTTATTCCAATAGCATAAGGCAAGACTCATCCCAGAGCAAATGGTGGATTTCTCAGAGGGGAACATCAAATGTGTTTGAGAAGGTTTGAGAAGGAAGGATCCTTCCTTCTAAAGCTTTTGAAGCTTCAGTGATGGGGAGTCAGAAGGATCCTATTCCCCACTTCAGAAGTTGCAGACTCTTTTATGTCCATTGACACAAAAGCCTCTAGCTTGAGGAATGAGGAGTAAGATGGATCCTGTTCCCCACTTGTGAAGCTGCAGACCCTAGTAAGCCCATTGACCCTCCCATATACCCCACCACCACCACCTTTTTTTCTGTTAAAGTTGGCTCCACACTTGAGACTTCACTTGAGACTTGAAGACAGAGACTTGAGACTTGACTTGAGAACTGGATCAAAAGGCTTAAATACATCACTGAAAAGTGGCACTAGAAACCAACATTAAGTGAGCTTTCTGCCCTAAAAATTATTTCAGTCTGCAATGCTAGCCTCCTTAACCTGGAAGGAAACCTCATGGAACTCAACTTGTCTAACTTTTGAGTAGACGTGGTTAGGTGTGCACTGCAATTGTACTATGTTTATTGAATCCACTGAACTTTCACAAAGCCTGGATGTAGCACACTGAAATTTAACAAATTATTTGCAGTTAGTTTCTTTTGGCAGTAATGATTTGCAAATGATTTTTTTTTTTCTTCTTAAAGCAATGAGGGCCCCATAAGTTTCTCATCCTTCCATCTCATTGCAGGGCTGGCTAGCTGTAGATCCTATGGGCTTCTTGGGGTGAGCTTTTAGGCAGCACTTCCTTAAATCCAAACAAGTTAATAGCACATAACATACTGAGTTGTAAACAGTCCTGGCAGTATTAACAATGACATCCTGATCGTCATGTGAAATAAGCAATACAACAAGTTCCTTTTCTCAAGGATTTATTATTTAATTATTTGATTGATATCTTGTTGTAACAGTTCCAGAGGTTGTTGGTCTGTTTCCAGGCACAATTCAAAGTGCTCTTCAAGACCTATAAAGCCCTAGACAGCTTAGGTCCAGACTATATGAAAGACTGAATTTCTCCATATGAACCTGCAAGAGTCTCTCAGTCCCATTATGATCACAGGCTTGCCTGGTGAGGACACAGGAGAGAGCTTGAAAACATTGTTTTTTTAGATATGGAGGTAGGTGGAACTATAACTCTCAAAATGCTCCAGACACCATAGGTGGTAGCCATGCTGACTAGGGAATTATGGGAGCATTAACTCTCCTATATTAATTTGGCCAAGCACCCCTTTGAGGCTACTGATATTGACTGTTTTTAGCCAGTATTCACTCTAGTCTACAGAAAACATAGTTGCTATTATCGTTGTTCTTAACCTTACACTTCATTTTTCCCTCAAGACTGGGACTCAAAGTGACTTACAAATTAAAATGATTGCAATACAGTTAAGATCATACAAAAAGTCAGTTATAAAACTGAATTAAACTGTTAACAGTACTAGAACAATGTAAAACATACAGTAGGCTCCCTCATAAGCATTTGACCAGTATAGGCAATTTCAGTTACCTGCAATGAGATGTGGTCTGAACGTACGTACTTTTGAATTTAATTGTAGTAAGATAGTGTTACCCCAAAACGTAGGTGCCACAAGGCCCACCCTGTGATGCCAGTGCCTCCTTGCAAAAGTGGGGAATTAATTAGCTCAAAGAGGAGGCTTGCGAGGGGGGGCAACTTAGCGAGATCTTTCCTACCAGTGTTTATGGGCACACGCAGGAAAAGAACCAGCCAGAAATTCAGAAGTAAGCTAAAATTGTGTTTTATTGAGGGGAATTCACTCATGCATGCACACAAGATACACACAATCACACATTCACACAAGAGCTAACTGAAAGAAAAAGGGAAGAAAAATTATAGAGAGGCTGAGGGGTTTGGGGGATGTATAATTACCAGTCCAGAAGAGTAGTGAAGGGCAGAAATGTATTTTGGCTTAGGTAGGACCTAAGGACAGTTCTCGTTCAGGAGCCAGACGGACAGAATGACGGGTAGACCTTCGAGAGACTGCACTGGGCATCCTGAAATCAGGGGTATTTGTACCCTGAAAATGGCTTGTGGCTGTTGAGGTTCCAGATGCAAGACAAAGGGAACCTGTTGTGGACAATGGGTCTTTCACCTATTGATGGGCTTAGTGCTTTGATTGACAAAGACATGATGGGTGTTGTATAGCTGTCTATTGTGGGTGCTGTGAGGAAAGAGGAAGGAATCCAGGTGTACAAGGGATGGATATCTGTCAATCAGTGTCCTGGTGCGCTCCTCACAGTTGGATTTCCTGGAAAATTCCAGCTTCTATTTAAGCCTATTATCCACAGGAATGGTGTGTAGTCGCCTGACAAATGACACAGTCTTACCTGGTGGAAGTTTCGAGTTGACCTATCCTTCTCACATCTACAGTCAAATTCTTTCCCTCACTCGGTTTGACCTCTCTGTCACCTCTCAGGCTTGAATTTGATATCAAAGACAATAAAATGTATGGCCAATTACATATGATGCCAATTAGATATGGTGCCCATGCAAACCATACTAATATCAGGGACCCCCAAAGCAGGGCCTTACAATAGAAATTGAAGTTATAAAGGGAAATAAAGTGAAACAGAGTATGGTGCATACAGTATTACATGGAAATGACAGAGAAGGTAAAATTGCTTCAGTGGCACCTCTTTTTTTGTGGTATTGTGCTATCTCGTATTGTCCATCCTGTCTCACGTTTCCTCTGCTGTACACAGTACAACACATGCTCTAACACTACCCACTCTCTTTGCAGGGCTCTCAGTTATTCTTTGCAATCTGATTGAGATACAGGCCCTTTCCGCACCGGGGTATTAAAACGGTGCAGAGCAACCTCCGATGGAGGTTGTCTGCACCGTGGAGTGGATTGGGGCGGACTACTTTTCGTAGTTCCGCACCTCAGTCCACTCCGAAGCGACTGGAACTGGCGGCGCTGCGTGTTTTTTAAAAACCTCTTTTCAGAGGTTTTTAAAAAGCACGAAACGCACAGCCCCGTGCAGCTCCATCGCCACGCTCTGGTGCAGATTTGCAGGCACACACTAGTGCGTGCCTGCAGATCTGCAGGGGGCGGGCTTCCGGCTGGCGAGCTTCTCTGGTTGGAGGAGAGCCTCCACCAGCCGGAAGCCGCCATTTTGGATGCCGGAGGAGTGCGGAGCAGCGAGTTCGCGCTGCTCCGCATGGTGACGGACTTACCCGGCTGCCGGTAAGCTCCGTTTCAGCACGTTTTCCCCCGTTTCCCCCTCCACATGCGGAAAGGGCCACAGTGTCCTTCTGTAAAATCCTTGTCCTTATCCAATACAGTCTTTCCTAAAGTCCTTCTGCTTGAGCCCTTGTGTTCTTTGGAATGGCCCCAAAGTGCAAGAATGGTGATTCTGGTAATCTTGATCAGCCGAAGAGAATCCATATTTCATTTTTTTCTTTAAAAAAAATGCATTTTGGTATTATCTGCATTTTTTGTTATCCACAGTAAGTCCTGGGATGCATCCTCCATGGTTATGGGGGACTTATTGTATACTTAGAAAAAGATAAAATGTAGTTAGAACAGTATACTGTATTTGCTGCATATTAGACGCACCGACATATAAGATGCAGCCCACTTTTCAAGGGTATTTCTCAGGGAAAAATTTTTTTGGTTCTCTGTTGAGTAAAAGACACAAGAAAGGAATGTTGCACCAGGAGAGCAGGGGAATGAAAAGAGTGCTGCACTACCACCCCTCCATTCTCCCAGCAGAATCAAAATACACAGGAGAGGAGGGGAAGGTAAGGAGAAACTAGAAACATCTATGTTCCTATACATCAAGGCTTCTACTACCCCTTCCCTTCCTGTTTTGCCCGGGCGGGGAGAACTCCTTTCATTCCCTCTCCCCTCCCTATGTTTTTAGTGTTACTGTTTGTTTGTTTTTTTGGTGTATAAGATGCACCCGATTTTCAGAGGACATTTTTTAGGAAAAAAAGTGTGTCTTATACGCCAGCAAATACGGTAGTTTAAAGTAGTAGTGTACCCTCCAGCTGTTCAGATTTGGCAGGGACAGACCCAGTTAATCCACTGTCATCTCACTTTTTCTGCTGCTTTCAAAATGTCCCAGTTTCTCTCTCTTCCTCCCACTTCTCCCTTTCTTTTCAGCTTACTTTAATTGCTGCGTATGGAACTCAAAAGTAGTTTGCACTCATTTAGCTCAGCAGAAGGGAAGAGAGGAGAGGAATGGATGGAATATTGTCTTCCTCAGCAGATCCAAGCAAAAGCAAACTGATACAGGCTCTCGTAACTTGTCGGTTCTTCCTCATTAATAACTTTTGCCACCTTTATCACTTTCTCACATTGCTTGGCCACATGTGCCCCAGTTAGATCTGTGAAATGTTGGAGGGTATGCAATATGCCATACCCTTAGAAGCCCTTTCCCTTCAGCCTTCAGTTCTAAAAGGCTGTGTGAATAATGATGATAATGATGTCGTCTCTGCTTGCTGATGGAATGACAGCAAAGAGAGAGTTTTAAAAGCCTGGGGCACCAACTGAGAAGGCCCTATCTTATGTTCCCACCAATGGTACCTAAGAAGGTGGGTAGGCTCATATTTGGAGATATGTTCTGTCAAACAGCCTGGACCAAAGTAGTGTCCCAATCCTTAAAGTTATATCTGGAAGTAACTTCATGAGTAATGTATTCTATTGCCCTAGTATATTTTACATGGAAAGCTGTAAATTGGCTCCACCTTCTGGTTCCAGATCTAGTAGGCAGCAATTCAAAGTGTTCATGTTAATCTGGATCAGTATGCAAAGGGATCTTGTAGCACTTTTGAGACTAAGGGAGAGAAAGAAGTTGGTAGCATAAGCTTTCATAGACTTAAATCTACTTCATCCAATACATGTAGACAGTACAGTTTTCACATTAGTGTTTCCTTTTTATGTCCAGTGTTTTCGTAGTAAAGATGTGAAAACAAATTTAATTTAGGTTTACACTGAGAACAAACCCATGGAAATTAGGATAGAATTCCTTCCTTCCTTCCTCTTTTCTTTGCCGGGGGGGGGGGGGTATTTTTATTAAAGAATTTTCAGTACAAACAAATAGAAAAACAAAGAAAAGAAGAAAAGAAAATAAAGAAGCAACAAACACAGAGAAAAAAAAGACAATTAACATTGACTTCCAACTTTCTATATAGGACAACTTCTCTGAATATACACTATTCATGCACTTCTTCAAGTTAACCAAACCTAATACTTATCAAAACTTGCAGTTAACATGCTACTGTCACTTTTCTGCCAAAATACAATAAAAGGTTTCCAAGTCTTTCAAAAACGGCATCAATGATTTTTCTCTAATTGATTGACAGTTTATCAATTTCAGCTAGATCCTTGTAATAATTTCAGCAAACAATTCTCATTGGCTGGAATAATAATACTCTTCCATTTCTTTTCCATTTCTGTGTGTACATTAGTCTTGGTGCTGTGGTCATATATTGTAGTAATCTTCCATATCTCTTTTCCATTTACTCATTCAACAGTCCCAGTAAATACAGTTCAGGTTTCAGTTGCACATTAACTTTCAAAATCTTCTGTACCAGGCTATGTATTTATCTCCAGAATTCTTTAGCCTTCCCAGAAGTCTACCACATATGACAAAATGTCCCTCCTTGTTGCTCACACTTCCAACGTATGTTAGAAATTATGCATTTTGGCCAATTTTTCTGGAATCAAATATCAATGGTAGATCATTTTATAAAAATTCTCCACAAAATGAGAACAGAAAGAAAATTTAACTCCCTTTGACCATATTTTTCCTATTGGTCCATCTGTATATTATATCCCAAGTTCTGGGCCTACTTTATCATATAATCTTTAACTGGTTCCTCTCCCAAATCAATTTTTAAGAAAAGTTTATAGATCCTATCAATCAAATGTTCATCATCCATACATAACTGCACCTCAAATGCAGATTTATTCTTTTCAAAACCATGCATAGTCTTATCCATTTTAAATCTTTCAAATATAGAATGCCAGTGAAAACTGTAATCCTCTGTTAGTATTTCTTCATTTGACTTAATTCTATATTGGCCTTGATCAAATTTCGAGAGATCCTGGTAAGTTACACACTTTTGTTTTGCAGCTACATCCTTCCTATAGAAGCCTTCTTGCACTGAAACCCACAAAGACCTCTAGAGGTATAACTTTGGTTTGCATCTTTTCCATATTCTTAAGAAGGCCTGTCACACAACATTCTTATTAAAATCTGCATTCACTTTAGCTTTATTCTACCATAAATAACCATACAGAATTCCCTCTTTTCAGTTTCAGGGTATTTTCCATTGAAAATGAAGACTTCCTGACAGAGCCGTTTGACAGGGGAATATGCTGCCTTCGTGTGTGGTGGAATCACCTTCTTTGGAGGTTTTTAAGCAGAGGCTGGATAGCCATTTGCTGGGGGTGCTTTGAGTGTTTGTTCCTGCATGGCAGGGGGTTGGACTCGATGGCCATTGTGGTCTCTTCCAACTCTATGATTCTTTGGCAAATTCAAAATGCTAGCCTGTGCTCAAGAGTGATGGTACTCATGCATTATCTTAATGCAAAGAGGAGGGCAGCGTACTTAAGTTTCAGCAGCACTTGTCTGCTTGCAGCTACCATTACTATTAAAAAGAACAAGCAACTGACAAAACTGGTAGCAATGGTGGTGGAAGACAAATAAGTTTTGTCAGCATCATTGGCATTTCTTTGACTCAATATGGGCCTTGCTGAAATTGTGACATTGTCCTTGCTTTGCTCCCCACTCCCCAGGGACTGAAGTCCCCCCCATCGCATAGGGACAGAGAGCGGAGGGTGGTGGTTTGCCCCAGGCGGCAATGTTTTTGGGCATCCCAGCCCGTAGCCACACCCCTGTGCACCCTGGCCATGCTCCCACGCACAGTGGCCACACCCCTCATGCCGTAGCTGTCAAGGTCAGAGCCAGCCCAGAGAAAGGAATGTGAGAGCCAGCAAAGTCCAGCTGGGAGAAGACAAGCAAGCACTTTACACGAGGGAGTTCATTTACCAGAGCGTCAAGCGAAAGCTGTAGTCAAGAGTTCCAAAAGCCAAGAGTTAAGAGATCAATTCAAGGTAGCAGGAAACGGGTGCTGGGAGCAAGGACCAGGCAAGAGGAGGGCTTGAAAGAAGTTTGCCACAAGCAAAAGGAAGCTTCCAGGCAGGCAGTTATATAGCCCCAGGCACAGGTGTGGCTGGTCACTGCTTCTTGAACTTGATCAAGGAAGCCTCCCTTTGCTCAGCTCTCTTGAGTCTCCGCCTTGTTTGTGGGCTGATTGGCACAGGCTCCAAACCATCTTCAGAATCGGATCCCTGTTGCCCTAAAGGAGCAGGCAGAGGAACGTCCGAGCCTGCTTGGTCCACGGCAGCAGGGGGAGCTCTTGAGCTGCAGGACTCATCTCCAGCCAGAGCCACAGGGACCAACAGCTGCTGCTCGTCATCTCTACCCTGAGCGACAGGGACCAACGGCTGCTGCTCGTCATCAGCAGCTCTGACAGGGGCTTCAGTTGTCACAGTAGCCCCCCTCCACTCCACACACTCCAAGCTCCACCACTTCAGTCCCCTAATCTGGGGAAAACACAGAGATGAAACACTTCGGTATGAATATCATCTGAATGTTCAAGAAATAATTATATTTAGAAAATTCATCTTTGTTGTTATTTGCCATCAAGTCAACTTTGTTTTATGACTGCTGAGAGACCTCCAAGATCCCTGTTAATCAGCAGCTTTGCTCAGGTCTTGCAAATTCAGGGTCTTGGCTTCCATGGTTGAATCTGTCCACCTGTAGTGAGGTCTCCTTGTTTTTCTGCTAACTTCCAGTTTACCAAGCATTATCATTTTCCAATGAATTACAGTGTGCCACTGTGGCACTAGCTTTTAGTGGTAGGGGGATTACGTGCTCCTCTCAGGAAGAGGCTATGCTGATGGTTACACTGCTGTTGGTAGGGTCTCCCCTATCATGCAGGCTTTTGCTGAGAAGCCAGACTAACTGTGCCAGACAGCTACTGGGCAGTAGCAGTACTGTGCAGTGACACTGGTGGAGGATCTCTTAGAGTTGATGGCAGTGGCTTTACAGTCACTCTGACACTAACTTAAACTCTAAAGGAAGTAGTGCTGTTCCAAAGAAAGCAAGAGTAAATCATTTTTGAAGACTTTTACTCTGAAAACCCTATAATGAGAATATTTCTCTATCATCCTTTTTTTTAAAAAATGCCCAGCATGGTTTGCATAATGACTCAAAGACAATTAAACAGAAAGATACAGTTTATAAAGCAGATAGTAGTGCTAAAAATAAGTCTGGTAGCAACGTAAATGTGAGAGCAAGAGTGATATAGTGGTTTGAGCATTGGGTTATGGCCCTGGAGACCAAGGTTCAATTCCTCGCTTGGCTGTGGCAACCCACTGGGTGACCTCGGGCATGTCACACACTCTCAGCCCCAGGAAATCCTGTGATAGGTTCACCTTAATGTCTCCATAAGCTGGAAATGACTTAAGGCACACAACAGCAAGCAACATAAATAAGGTTTGAAAAACTGGACAGAGAGAGCCTTCTCTTGGCACTTAAAAGATGTTGATGGAGGTGCCTGGTGAGCCTCATTTGGGGAAAGAGTTCCACAAATGAGACGTCCTCATTCTCTGTTGCCAGCCTTTTACTTAAGGTGGTTTGGATTGACAAAATGAGGTTGAGAAATCAATAGTAGATAGTTTGAACAGAGGAAGAATGGAAGGGAATGTCCAAAGTGAAATGTTGAGTAGTTGTTAAGTCAATTCGATTTCTTGGTGAAGAGAATCAAGATACTGTAGAGCTGGAAAAGGTGTAGAAATGGACAGCCAACACACTGATGATGCTGGAGCAGCCCCCTCAATCAATTCAAGCAGGTGGAGCTGGAGACATGCCCTCCTTCTGGCCCTCTGGTCCCCCATCCTTTACTGTAATCAAAACAAGACTACTGAAATCTCTAGTTACATGGGACTATATCCCTAAATAACATTGCTGGCATGAGCTACTAAAAGTTTGCCAGGTCAAAATGGGTGCTCTGTATCTTATGTGACCCAGCAATTTGTAACAGATGCCAATTTACTTGCTAACTTGTGCCATACTATTATTAAATATGGTTTTATTTTTATTGCACTTTCCCTCAGGCTCAAACCAGAGAGATGAGGAAGGGTCTCGTTTTCATTTGACCTGTGGAAAAGTTGCTACTGTGCCAGACATTTATGACTTTAATGACAACTTCTTTTGCAGACCTTAGGAAGTGATGATGCATATCTCCTTTTCATGAAAAGCCATCGCCTGCTGATGCCACAAATAAACAAAAACAAAAACAAAGGCACAGGAACAAATCAGGTCAGATTTTTTTCCTTTTTTCAAAAAAACCAATTGGCAACTTTTTTTTTTTAAAGAAAGGATTGGTATCATGTTTATTTGTGACTTTTTTGAGATATAGAAATTACCATTCCCAGGGAACCACCTGAATCAACAAAGGTGCTTCATCTGGCATTATGAACAGTGTATAACCCTGGGACTCTTTTGTGCTACACAGTTTTAGTTTTGTAATTCCACTTTAACTGACATGGTTCCACCCTGTGGGATCCTAGGATCCATTTAGGGAGGGATATTTTGAATTCTCAGCTGAAGAGCTCTAATGCTTCACCAAACTACAAACCTCAGGATTCCACAGAATGTAGCCATGACAGTTAACGTAGAATCACAGTGCTGTAGCTATGTAATGTGAAAGGGCCCCTGGTAGTGCAGGAGATCAGAAGTTCAGGATCTGGACATGAACTTTAAGGGCCTCCTTTGAAGCAATTGACTGAAATCTAATGCTGCTGTAGGCAAGTGGTATTTCTACTTAACTACTTAACTTTGGAAATGTTATCTGCATTGGACTACAACTCCCAGAATCTCCCAGCTAGCAAAATTCTGCGAGTTGTAGTCCATAGCAGCTACTGTGCTGATTGGAGAATTCTGGGAGTCTTAGTTGAAAGACACTAATATTCCCAAGCTCTCTTTCTACAGTGCTGACTGGAGGATTCTGGGACTTGTGGTCCAGATAAAGTAATGTTTGCAAACTGTACTATTCATAAAAAGGAAGTGGAAGACATCCTTACCACTGATTTCTTCTCCTCCAGCCACAGCATTCCAACGTAATGTTGGATGCTATAGGAACAGCCAGTCCTCAGGAGCAGCTTCTGAGTAGCTCAGAGTTTCATCGGAAGGAGAAGGCAGAAACACCGTGTTCTACTAACGACTCTGCTCCCATTCTTAAAATTCAGTCTATTTATTATTTACTATTTACTTCCTTTCCTCTCCTTGCCTCCTCCTTCCTGCCTGCTTTTTCCAACATGAGTAAAGTAACTAGGTGCTATATAAGAAGAAAACTGTGCAAGGCCTACCTTTTAGTGTTGTTGTTGCCACTGTGTGCCTTCAAGTCATTTCTGATTTATGGCAACCCTAAAGTGAACATATTACAGGGTTATCTTGGCAAAGTTTGTTCAAAGTGGGTTTGCTCTTGCGTTCTTCTGAGGCTGAAACAGTGTGATTTGCCCAAGGCCACGAAGTGGGTTTCCATGGCCATATGTGAGGATTTGAACCCTGGTCTCCAAAATCATACTCCAACACTCAACCACTACACCATGCTGGCTCTCACCTGCAAGCATGTAATCTAATAATATTATTAAAAGGTAGGTGGGGGAGTAAGTAAAACAGAGGGCCTTTCTGCACTACACTGTTATAGTGCTATTATTCTACTTTCACCATCCTATGGAATCCTGGGATTTGCAGTTTAGGGAGGGACATAGAATTCTCAGCTAGAGAGCTCTTTGGCCTCAATAAACTACAAACCCCAGGATTCCACAGGATGTTGAAAGTGGAATAATAGCCCTATAACAGTGTAGTGTGGAAAGGCCTAGAAATCATCCATTCCATATGGATAAATTATACCTTGAAATAAAAGTATGTATGTAAACAAGATCTATCATTAACATAGTCTTTGGTTACTGATCTCAGTTAACTTAAAGAGTACATGAAAGTGGTGTTACTAAACATTTAGTATAAACTAAATGTTTTAGCTGTATCTTTTTAGATTATTGTAAGCTTACTTTAGATCCCATTTGGAAGAAAGGGAGGATATAAATTCAATACATGTAAATAAATAAATAACTGCTCCGCTGTTCCACCCAGGAGTTTGGTCTAGAGAGACGCTAGCAAGGTCAATCTTGCCTGTGGAAGCTGCACATGCAGCACACGGAACTGGAATGCAATGAATGTTTACCAGTAAACAGAGTCACAGTTCAGTGCAAACACAGAAGCCAGCCTTAGAGTTTCATGCCCATCCTAGGAACAGTGGGAACAAAACAAGACCTTAGCTCAGTTCACAACCCCAACTGCATTATTCTAAGAACTGGAAGGTTAGGAAGTGGGAGAAGGAAAGCCTGGGGTTATCTTTCAAAGCTAAAGTTGAATATTCCTGCAAAGGGAAGTTCTATATTTCTTTTTGCTTACCAGGGCTGAATTTCATGATACATTAAATGCACAGCAAGCACGGTGGTCCCAGCCACATTTTCTTTTTGCTGTAGAGTAAGTGCAAGATCATAATAATCTGATCAAGACTGCTGTATGCAGTTTGAGGAGGTCAGACATTGAGGAAGTCCACATTGTATGTTTTCCTAAATTCATCCACAGAGGGTTGTGTGTAACAAAAAAAACTTTCACAGGCTACACTGGTGTCTCCTCCTACTTTTTAAACCCTTAAATTCAACAGTGGGCATATTTAAGAAAACAAGTGGTGGGGGTGGGGATGGATAATTTATATTTTTTTCCCCTACACTCTCAATAGCTCCTGTCTGGACTGGGGTACGACACACTTTGCATCTCCCTGAATGGCAATACCAGTCTTCCCATAGCTCCTTCCATATGCATGCCCCAGTCAAAATGGCAGCTGAAAGTGATGCAAGCTGAAAGAGGAGGTCTGCTTGGGTGCAGTGGGAGAGTTGTGGCCCACATGGTGGCCAGGTGGGATAGTTTGCCTATGACTCCAGTCAGTAGCCCATCCCTGTCTTTCCTGCTCACTTTGGTTCTAATCTGGAGCGAGGCTTTGCAAGTTTACTTCTGACTAAAAAGAAAAGAGAGGCTGGGCTAGGCGTGAGATATTTATCTAATATATAAAAGTCAAAGTTTGTTTGTTTCTGTCAGGTGAAGACCTCATATGATTGGTTGCCTAAGAAGATTCTGTGGAATCCTGGGGTTAGCAGTTTAGGGAGGGGCCTTTAGAATTCTCAGATAAAGTGCTCTTGGGCCTTAGTCAACTGTGTCTGTCTTGAGTAGGCCGGTTGCTATGGGGAAAGGCCTAGCAGCAAGGAGGAGGGCAGTATATTTCCTTGGAACTCAACCTCTGTATGTTAATAACTCTGAATACAGATTGGATTGGGATATGAGAAAATGAAATCCCGGGCAATGCCAGGTATATATGCTAGTTTTTAAATGTTCTTTATGGGATGTGTATTTAACCTCCTCTCAACTGAAAAAAGCACTCAAGGCCATGATCAAACATAACTAAAATAATTTAAAAAACAGAACAGTTATTAGAATACGTAAAACAGTTTTTAAAGCAAAACTGATTCTTCCTAAAGGAAGCAAGAGGAGTTTTGACAAATTTTTGATGGATAAGGCTATCAGTGGCTGTTTGTCATGATGATAATGTATTGCCACCAGAATCAGAGGAACTAGTACTAGTGGCTGGTGAACGGGAATGGGAGGGTGCTATTATTTCTAGGATCCTGGGATTTGCAATTCATAGAGGGGTATTGAAAAGTGTCAGCTAGAGAGTGCTAGTGTCTCACCAAAGTAAAAACTCCAGGATTTCTTAGGCCCTTCCTGCAGCTTACTTGGGTCCGGGGTCTTCCCAGCTCCATCGCAGCAGCAGCTTTGCTGGGATGGGAGTGTGGATGCCAGTGCTCCCCTCTGCACTGGCTTGCTCACTGTGGAAGGAAGCATGATGGCCCCACCTCTTCCTGCCACAGTGCAGCTGGATACTGTCCTAGGTGAAGCCATGAGCTTCCAGGGCCTCTGCAGCTAAGATAAATGCAGGCGCAGAGCAGGATGGCAGCGCAACCACTGGTCATTGACAGGGCAAATCCGTCAATAATTTGCGGCATGATCGTGCTGCCTGGGGATGGGAAAAGGATGGGACCGTGACAACATCATGTATAAGCATTGTTGTAGTCCTGTTCCTATGGCAGGTTGGGAGGGTGGTGCTGAAACGGCCTTAGAATGCAGCCAAGGCAGTTAAAGTGGAATCACAGTGTATATTTGAGTAGTGTTAAAGGGTCCTCACTTTTGAACTGACCCTGAGTCTCCAGTTTTTGTGAGTCATCTCAAAGCAGAATGCAAAGCAGGGTGCAAATTCTCCAGTTTTGGTAAGGTCAGCTCTAGGCAAAAGGAAAGCGCTGTATGTGAATCTCTAGTTTAGCTAAGAGAGCATCAGCTTGCCAATATGCAACGTTTAATTGGTTTGTTGTTGCAGCTTGAAAAGACTTAGTGCCTTCTTTCTCAGTTGTTATGTTGCCTCTGCTCTGCATCTACCTTCTGGTTAAAAGCAAGTAAGGTAGATGAAACATTCCTTATCCCATCTTCTTAAGCAGAAGGAGAAATCCCGATTTCACCTTGATCTGGGAACAGCCCCTTTAGCTAAGATTTCTGTCTGAATTTCCTAACAGGAAAATATCTTCTCTCTCTCTCTGTTTCTCTCTGAGTTTGCGTTTGAATTGCAAACTGTGAGCAACAGTGGATGTATTTAATGCATGTATGTATTTAATTTTCACCTTCTCCTCTTCTGTTTCCCCTGCTGAGTCCTTTTGCACTTTGAACTCATTTGCAGCAACTGAAGTAAGCTGAGGAGAAAGGGGGAGAGTGAGAGCAGGAGAGAGAAACTGGAATATTTTGAAAGAAGCTGGAAAAAATGAGACGACAGAGGATTAATAGGGATTGTGGCTCACAGATTGCAACAGTTCAAGCACTGGTATGCCCATCATCTAAGTTGGTAACTGGGATCACATTGATTTCCCAGGAGATCTCAGAGGGCCACACACTCCTGCTGCATTCTGCTAAAAAAAACAGGGTATGTCTAGGCCCTAAATGCCCTCTGGGGTGATAAGGGCATTTTTGTCATCTTCTCCCTCCGCCACCATTTTAAGGTATAGGAGAGGCCCTTTTTTTACAATGGGAAGTGATTCAGAAATCACCTCCTGTTCACTTCTTTATTTGAGAAAGGACTATCCTGGGCCTAAAATGGCCCAGAGAAGGCCAAAAAATGTGGCTAAAATCCCTCTATTCTCCCTTTGGGCATTTGGAGGCATCTTTGACCTCTTAGTGACCCTGGGAGGTAACGCCTAAATGTCCCTGTTACATTTGCACAGCCACATTTGCTCCCTGTATTCACGATGTCCAATGCAATGTTAATTAGAGGGTGCATGGAAAGAGTATGTCTAGTCTGTGACAAAATACAGTCATTCCTCCACATTCGCTCGGGTAGGGGCACAGGACCCCATGAAAGTGGAAAAAGCATGAATAACTCTAGGCCTTCCCAAACCATATTTAACACACACACAAAAATATGATCACCATATTCAACCCACCATGGATTTCTTTGAGGCATCAGGGTTCCTTCACAAGGCAGAAGTAGGTGGCTGGTGAGGCTTACTGCCACCTCCACTGCTGCCCCACACCATTTTTTAACAGGGACTTACAAGCCTCGTTCGCAGTTTCTCAGTCTCACAAGTCTTGAAGTCCCTATTAAAAATGGCACAGGGAGGCAGCAGAAGTGACAGCAAATAATTCATGAATAATCAAATCCACAAATGTGAAACCTGCAAATGTGGAGGACTAAGTGTACCGTCATTTGAAAGCTAGGGAAAAATGTGACAATTTCAGACCTTTCTTTTTTTAACCTTTAGTGTCCTACGTGTGTAATTCCCTTTTCAGGTTGGTTTTGCCTTCTCTCCCCCCCTCCTGCTTTTTCATGTGAGATGAAAATGGCATCATTTGTCCCAGTGTTGTTGTTTTTTAAAAGACTGTTATTTATTTTATGCTGGGGTTAAAAACTTCTAGAACTTGGCTGTTCTTTATTGTGTATAACTGCTCTGCTTTCATGTTGCGTTGATTGTCGTTACTGATTAGGCTGGCTTTACGTAAGCTGCTCTGGCAGCCTTATCGCCTAAAGAACACTGTAAGAATATCACAAAACAAACAAATAAACAAACATTCCCACAACAGAAAAAAAAATCCTGCCTTGGAAACAGACGTCTGCACTTCCTGCAACAAATGAATAATGGCTATGCATTAATTGAGCTAATTAAAACTTCTTTCTTGGACTTGTCCACACTAACCCCTAAAAGCGCCCACTGCTTACTAATTCAAGGACTTTCTAGGTCAGCTCCATTTTGGCCTTGGAAGAAAAGGGGACTTTGACCTTGCAGCTCCTGACATCAGAGACTTTGCCTCATCCCCTCTCCAGCCCTTGCTCAGCTTCACCTCACACTTTGCTCCTGCTCTGTCTCATTTGGCCTCTCCTTGCCTTGACTGATGGATCCTTTTATTATGCAACAAAGCAGCCTTGTTAACAGAATTTTACAGGGAACTGAGAGACTCTTTCACACTGCAGAATTATGGCATCATGACTCCACTTTAACTGCCATGGCAGCACCCTGTGGTATCTTGGAGATTGCAGTTTGGTGAGACACTAGAGTTCTCGGGCTGAGAATTCTTAATACACCTCCATAAACTGCAGATTTGTCTAAACACTCTGAGGGCACCAGATTTCATCTCAGAAGCTAAGCAGTGCAGACCTAGTTAGTATTTGCAAGGAAATATCGTGTGCGTGTGCGTGTGTGTGTACGTGCGTGTTGCATTCACTTATGGTGACCTCATGAATTTCACAGGATTTTCTTAGGCAAGGAATACTCAGAGGTGGTTTTGCCAGTTTATTCCTCTGAAATACAGACTACAGCATCTGGTATTTGTTGGTGGTCTCCCGTCCAAATATTAACCAGAGTTGACCTTGCTTAGCTTCCAAGATCTGATGGGATCTGATGGTACGATAGTCTATATTCAGAGAGAAAGCAATGGCAAACCATTTCTTCCTTGTCAAGGAAAACCCTCTGAAATTTAGGGGGTTCTCATAAGTCAAAGGTGACTCAAAGACACATACTTCACTTTTTAAATTGCAAATCCCAGAGGATATTGCAATGCCAGATAAAGTGAAATCATAGTGCTATAACTGTAGCGTAAAAGTGCCTCAGAAGCCATCATCTTCCACTCATAACCTTCCCAAGTTTCCTTATAGTTTCTTCCATCTTTCCTCTCACCAGAAAAAGAAATAGTCGACAAGGAAAGGCAGAATGGTGCCATAGTTTCTTTCTATAGATATGCTGGGAGCAGTTTATCTGAAATCACTCACTGTTGCTTCTTCTGTGATATCCAGATATGTGCCCTTTGCTTCTCCTTGTCAGAACCTGGAGAGTTACTGGCATAAGCATTCCATTATCTGAACTTCATTGTTGGCCTTCTTACCTAGAACACCCATCTAGGCAAGGATTCATGGCATAGTGATAGAGGCCATGCATGACACGTAGAATATCCAAGGTCCTATCCACGGCATCTCCAGATAAGACATATTTCTGCACTACACTATTATAGTGCTATTATTCCACTTTCAACATCCTATGGAATCCTGGGGTTTGTAGTTTAGGGAGGGGCATTTAGAATTCTCAACCAGAGAGCTCTTTAGCCTCAGTAAACTACAAACCCCAGAACTTCACAGGATGTTCAAAGTGGAATAACAGCACTATGACCGCATAGTGTGGAAATGGCCTAAAAAACTTATTTTCTTGAAACCCTGAAAAGGTTCTGCTAATCAGAACAGACAGTCCTAAGCTAGATGGTCCAGTTGTCTGACTTGCTATTAGGCAGGTTGTCTTTTCCTTCCCAGACTTTAGAATTTTTTTTTTTTTAATATTGTGTTCTCAAAATCTGCCAGCCAGCATGGCCAGTGGGTAGACTTGTAGGGTCTGAGGGCCTGGGAGTTATACTTCAACAAACTAAACTTTCTAAGATCTATTTCCTATTCTATTAGGCACCATGTTCTTATGTTCCCTCTCAAAATTTGGAAATTATTATTTTTTGACAATAGTTTTCATCATCTCCCAGTTAGCATGGATGATTGCTATGCTGACTGGGGTATTCTCAGATTGTAACAACAACAAAAAATGTGAATTTTCCAAGTTCTACTCTTTCCTGAGCCATTATTTATTGAATCTTGTGTGCTCCTTCCTAACATGGCCTCAACCAAAATAGTGACTTCTACTAGCTGAAAAGGGCGAGAGATGGAGGGGCTGTCAATAGGACACTAATTCCTGTGGTGGAAGTGAAGATCTAAATCCAATCACTAGGCTCACCTAGAGCAGATGTACTGAACTGGTGGAACTTCTGTAACACCTAAAGTTCACATTAATTAAGTGGATTCTCTAGTTGGGGTTAGCTATTGGATTTATATCAATAATATCTGCAGTAGCTCTCATGAATATGAATTATTTCAATACGTTCTGTCCTCTAGATCTGGCATAGGATGAAATACATAACTTTCCTGGGATTGGAGACTGATTGATTATTAAAACAGGAATTTTTGGGGGGGATCAGAATTACTTGTCCACAATATTTAGATTATATACATTTTTTTTGTCAGTATTGTTTCTAGTACCTTTACCTGGATGCTTCACCTTGGGGTGCCTGAGTTCGTCTCTGCTTCTCAAACTGTGATCCCTGATTGGATGAGTCCATCATCAATAAACAACTGAATATTTTCCTAAAGGAGAGGCTTTTTTGAAATGAATAATCTTTACAATACTTTTAAAAACTGGGTGTGGTTTTGGCTCAGCTCTGTTTAGATCTTTAACCAGCTATATTTGCATACACTTAGCAAATCAGCAAAGAGCACAAGTGACATTTGAACCACGCACATAATTTGTGTTGTCTGTCAAATTGCACTTTTGTTCGAATGGGAAGTTCATCAAGGGTCTTCTAAAACTTAAAAACTTTGACATTTTTGGAAATTCTTACCAAGTTCTTTATCTACTCACATGAGGTCTAAGAGCTGAGCTGTCTTTGGGAATATAGCGATAGCGTTTCCAGGAGAACAGAAGGCAAATTTGAATTTGTCCCCTGTGCTTAGTTTGTTATCAACATTTTTTGCTACATAACTGAGAAGAGTTTCCCCCTCTCAGTCTCAGAAGAAATACTGCTGATTTACTGAAGGAAAAAAAAACAGTTCAAATTTCATTGCTCCTTGCTAGTCAGTCTCTTGTGAAATGTGCAAGTTTTAATTTGCATTTGTGCAGATGTGCTTTCAAGAGCAGTCAGTTGGGTTTTATTGGTTGGCTGATTCCTTCCTTCCAGCTCCAAGCAGGAAGTTGGAGCAATACTGTGTGTGCAGTACATAGGGCACTGTGTGGAACTGCGGAAGGAAAGACCAGAGTTGGCTTTCTGGTGGCTTCTCTCTCTCTCTCTCTCTCTCTCTCTCTCTCACTCACACACACAGTTTTTCCATGCTTGTACATGAGCTGTTTAAAGTAGAACTGTATCCATTCCCACATTTGCTTTGGAGCACCTTTCCAGACATTGTCCCCAACAATATCTTATTTCTGAATCATTAAAAGGCCCTTCTATTCAGATGCAAATGAAGTCCTTCCTGACAACAAATGTTGAGTAATTTTGACGTCAATACAGGAGCTGTAGCCGGACATTCCAAGAATAGACCTGCTGTTTGGGAAAGGAGCAGAAAGGAAGCAACTGCAGATACTTGACTTAGAAGATAGGAAGCTGAGGAAAGATGAGCTGGGAAGAGGTATCAAGCAAACACAATTTAGGGACAGTTTCCTTGAAGCAGCTTGTAAACTTAGAGGCCCAGGCATGTAATTTGCATAATGCTGGAAAACAACGATCTGTGATCATAGGTTAAGAGGTATGCTCTATACAACTTTAAAAATCTAAAGCTGTATTAAGACAAAGCTTAATTGACAAATCATATGTGTTTAAGTCAACTAATCTATTGATCTGCCTATGGTAAAATGGTATTTCTGAAGCAAAAAACATTTATACATGATGCATACATGTAGCTGGGAACCATCTTTAAAGATGAGATCTCTCCTCTTTTGTTTTAGAAAAAGGAAAATGCTGCTTTTAAGATAGTGCCCCCTGCAATTATTTGTAAGTGAGTGAACATCTGCAAAAACGAAAACTAAACAGACATGCACTCTGGACTTCAAGAAAGCTTCAGTAAGCTTGGGGAAATAAGAGGTTGATCCCATGATCAGAAATGCTCAAAGAGAAAGGTGTTTATGATGCATGGGAGTTTCTTAAAGCTAAGATATTGAAGGCACGAATCCAGACAATTCCACTGAGAAAGAAAAAGAAGAGGTGCCTTAAGAAACCAGAGTGTATGTAGAAAAAACATTCAGAAGAGCTGAGATTTTAAAAAGATGCGTAAGAAATAGAAGAAGGGGGAAAATCACCAAAGGGGAATACAAACAAATAGCCAGTGCATGCAGAGAGAAAGTCAGAAAAAGCCAATGTTCAAATGAATTTACACTTCCCAGAGAGGTTAAAAATAATAAAACGGATATGTTTTGTCTGTTTGGAGCAAGACTAAGAACAAGGAAATGAAAGGGCCATTGCATAAAGAAGATGGTGAAATGTTACGGGGGACAGAGAAAAGGTAAACTGTTCTAACTTCTTTACCTCACTCTTCTCCCAAAAAGAAAAAAAAACGTGTTCTGCCTGGGGAAAATAGAGCAAATGATGCAGTAAGGGGATTTCAACCCAGAATAGGTAAACAGATAGTAAAGGAACTCCTAGCTACTCTAAATTCAAGTCTTTAGGACTGCATGAACTACATCCAGAAGTATTATGGGAAATTAAATATGTACTCTCAGAACCACTGTAACAATCTTTGAGAATTCTTGGAGAGTAGGAGAGGTCCTAGCCAATTGTAGGAGGGCAAACGTCCCAAATTTCAAAAAGGGCAAAAGAGAAGAATTACTGTATTTGCTGGTGTATAAGACTCACCTTTCCCCCCCAAAAATACTATATGAAAATGGCGTGCATCTTATACACTGGTGTGTCTTATCCACCGGCAAACAGTATTTGCCAGCTTGTAAATGGGGTGTGTCTTATACACAGGTGTGTCTTATATCCCGGCAAATATGGTAAGCAACTACTGGCCAGTTAGTTGGATGCTGATACCAGGAAATGTTCTACAACAGATCATTAAACAGTCAGCCTGTGCATACTGAGAAAGGAATGTTGTGATTACTAACAGCCAGCACAGGTTTCTCTAAAGGCATACCAAATTCATTATATCTTTTAAAATCCTTGTTATAGCTTCATAGAGCAGCGGAATGCTATGGGTGTAGTATATCTTGTTTTAATGCCTTTGACAAGTTCCTCCATGGTCTTCTTGCAGATAAGCTGGTAAATTGTGGACTAGACGGTGTTATTGTTAGGTCAATTTGTAATTGGTTTGTAAAGCCCAAAATCAGAGAGTGCTCACCAACAGTTACTCTTCATCCTGGAGAATGATTGATGAGGTTTCTTGAGGTTCCTTCCTAAGCCCAGTGTTGATCAATGTTTTAATGAATGATTTAGATGGTGGAATGGAAGGCATGCTTATCAAATCTGCAGATGACACAAAATTGGTGGTGGGTAGATTTAGCTAATACCCCAGAGGACAGGAGCAGAATGGAGACTGATCTTGACAGATTGAAGAGACATCTTTACATATCTGAATGGGTGTCAGGTAGAGGATGGAACGAGGGAACATTAGGCAGAACTTCAAAACTGTAAGAGTTGTTCAGTGGTGGAACAGATTGCCTCTAAGAGTTGTGGACTCTCCTTGCTTAGAAGTTTTTAAACAGGGATTGGATGGCTATCTCCCAGACATGCTTTAATTGTATGTTCCTATATGGGAGGAAGTTGGACTAGATGACCCTTTTATCCCTTCTAACTCTAAGATTCTATGATTATATGTGCACACCCAAGGTTTAGTAATGGAATGGATAAGTTTACCAACACAGTGGCCATTTAAAACACAAAGCGAAAGATAGCCAAGGGAGAGCTGAACCAACCCTAGGAGAACCAACATGCAGGTGAGGTTGTGCCGAATCCAATTCTTCTCACTCTAGGGATGTTGGAAATTACTTAGGATTGCTGTCACCCTGGCCTGAATATCTGCCAGTGTTGTTACTGCATCTCTGGGAAACAGTTTATAATACAGAGGATTTCGATTGCTAATCACTTAGCTTTTTGTCTAAAGCAAACATATTAGGAACCATTTCTAGTTGGAATCAAATATATGCAGTATCAAGGCTAAGCAGATTCAAAGGACCATAGAGGTCTTATAGAATTAATAATGATACAGAAGAGGGACAAAGGGACTGCTTGTCATGCAAGGCTAAGAAGGTCTACTTCTAGTGAAACCACCTCATCTATAATACTGCTAAGCATAGAGCATGTCCTTTATTGTCCTTGTGCACTCTAAAAATTGCTGAGCAAACCAAGGGCAAACATATAATGCTTAGAAAGCCTAATTCAGTTGGGCAATATTTAGAAGGTGGAACACTGGAACCATTATGCTTGTTTTTAGAGAACCTGTCAGTTTATTCTGTATGGAGATCATGGTCATTGCAACTGACTTCTCTGATTTGCTGGCTCATAAGCAAAAGTGAAAATGCCTCCAAGGCATACTGCCTCTCTCAATTGTTCCTCATTAAAATATTGCTAGATTTCCATGGCTACTATGTTAATTATGCAAATATCTGAAATGTGCTCTTTTACTTGTTTCATCTGTTGTTAAGAATTTCTATACTACCTTATCCATGTTCAGAGTGACTTAAAGCAAGGAAAAATCACAGATATTAATCTATTCACATTTAATCAATGCTATTATCCACTAAATATGGTACTAGGAAGCTTTTAAAACTAATTTTAAAAGTTTTTAAAAATTATTTTAATACTGAAGAAGTTAAAAATATAAATGCCAGGGCAAATATTTAACATTCCAACACACTATTCTGGCTTTGAAGATAAATTTTAGATAGGTTGGTATCTCTGGTGCTGTAGATATTTTTGGTTTATTAATCTGGCTAAGAGAGAGCCAGCATAGTATAGTGGTCTGAGCATTGGACTGTGACTCTGGACACAAGGGTTTGATTCCCTGCTCAGCCATGGAAACCCACTGAGTGACCTTGAGTGCATCACACACTCTCAGCCCTGGAAAACCTCATGATAGGTTCACCTTAGGGTCACCATAAGTTGGAAATGACTTGAAGGCACACAACAACAACAACAACAACACCATTAATCCCAGCCAGCACAACTAGTGATGAGGCTTTTGGACATTCCCACAGTTCCTCATCTTGGTTTCAGATGGTAAACTTCTCCAGTTTTGAAAGTTTTGTTCACATTCTAGAGCAGAGTGTTGATTTGGCCTAAATCAAATAGTCACTGTGGTTATTCTAATGGGACGAAATATCCACATAGAAACCGCTACCATATCCCTCTGATGATATTCATTTTTGGGGTGTCCTAACTTGTCATAGACCGATGTCTGGTATTACCCATACAGAGTGTACCCTTCAGCATGCACAGCTCTGCACCTCTCTTCCACTGGCAGCTGTCAACCCTGGAGGATGTTGTTATGGCTGTTAAACGGCCAGCAGAAGAGAGGGAGAGATGACCAACCAGTGGGGACTCCCTTCTTTCCCTGATGACGTTCTCTAGAACAGTGTTACTCAAAGTGGAGATCCCTGGACTTGTCCCAGTCCCTGAGCCATTGGCTGCTGGTCCCTGGAAAGTTTCTGAGAAAGAAGGAAACCATTGTACCCAGTGGGCACAAATTTGGGCCAGTTCCTGGTGCACTGGAAAACAATAAATGCTGGTTCCCCACAACAGGTAGCCTGAGAAGCACTGCTTTAGAAAGGAGGAGGAAAAATGCTTTGCCCTCTGTCTAGAGAATTACAGTGAGAATGGGAGGCAGTCTCTCCTGCTCAGTCATCTACCTCTCCTCATTTCCCTTCCTTGGCTGTTTGATAGCCATAGCAGAGTCTTCCCCCCAAAGGCTAGGCAGCTGCCAAGGGTGTTGGATGGAACACAAAGGAATAGTGAATAGCCCCTTGCGCCCATCAAAAATGAGAGCTCTATGTACATAACTTGAAAGACCTGCACATATGTCACCAACAAAATTACAGCCATGGGGTTTTATAGCGAGATTGTTATAAATGTATATGTCATATGAAGCAAAATGCACACTAATGCATCAAGCGAAGCAATATGTCTTCAGGATTTTTTTTCAAGGTCTGAACTCAAGCTACTTGTGATAACATTTTGAATGTGATAACTGTCCCCTTTGATAACATTCAAAGCCCAAAATGGCTTGAGACCTTGATACTTATAAATATAGAATCATGTAGTTGGAAGAAACCACAAGGGCCACTGCGTTCAACCCCCTGCTAGGCAGGAATACACAATCAAAGTACTCCTGATAGATGGCCATCCAGCCTCTGTTTAAAAACCTCCAGAGAAGAAGACTCAATCACAGTCCAAGGCAGTGTATTCTGCTGTTGAACTGCTTTTACCATCAAGAAGTTCCCTCTGATGTTTAGGTGGCATCTCTTTTCTTGTAATTTGAATCCATTGCTCCATGTCCTAGTCTCTGAAGCATCAGAAAACAAACTTTGCTCCCTCTTCCATATGACATCCCTTCAAATATTTAAATACAGCTATCATGTCATCTCTTAACCTTATCTTCTCCAGGCTAAATATACCCAGCTCCCTCAGTCATTCCTCATAGGGTGTGGATTCCAGACTTTTTACCATTTTGGTCACGTTCCCTTGGACACATTGCAGCTTGTCAGTATTCTTCTTGAATTGTGGTGCCCAGAAACGGACACCATATTCCAGGTGAGGTCAGACCAAAGCAGAATTGAGTGCTACTAGTACTTCCCTCAACCTAAATACTGTTCTCCTTTGATGCAGCCTAAGACCTCAGTGTGCCAATCATTTTGCTGTACTCTGCCACAGGCACAGGGGACAGCCAGCACTTCAAAACAAACTCATTTTTAAAAAAACAACCTGACTTGACTTTTTGACAGATTCAAGGGGGAAAAATAGTTCCTTTGGGCTTCCTGTTCATATCTCCTGATGTTTTTAAATAGCCATGACCTGTGGAAGTCCCTATGTGCCGTCAGGAGCATTCAGCAATTTCTTGTTCCTCTTTTGCTGGATATTGTTTGTGTGTTCAAATGCAAACTTGTAAAACTCCAAGACTCTTAGAAGCTGAGATGAAAGGAAGCTTTTCCAGAAGTTCCAGCTGTCTGTTAATGAAAATACAGAGGTGTAGCTACTGCACAGTTCAGAAAGGACCGCCCTGAAGTTGTTTCCTCCCAGCAGTGTAAACTGCAGGCCCACATAGACCTGGCCTGTGTCCCTGAGCATTTGTTGGGTTTGTTTTTACTTGGAGATGGAACTTGGAAAGCACTCAGGACTCTGCACAGGAAGCACCTGCTTTTAAAGTGACGACTGTCTTATCTGACCCAGTCACATCAGGTGGCTTCCTTGTTTATATTAGCAATGGGTCCCAGTGGCCCTCCCGCCTCAGCCGTCATTGGTTAATTCGCCTGCTCCTTTTTCCAGCTCGCTCATTGATCTGAAGAGAAAATCACTCGCAAACTTTCCCAGCAAATAAGCTACAGCCTCCATTTCCTTTCTCCCCCCCCGCTTTTTTTTCCTTTTGCAAAAAACAGTAAAGATAGAAGTATAGCAGTTCTTGAGGGGAGTGGCAAGACAGAAACAGTTCCAGGACAGCACTATAGATCTATTCAAAGACAGATAAAGATAGGGCATGCTGTCTACTCTCCACACCAAGAAGATGCCCAGAATTTATTAAAGGTCTGGCTGTGATCCTGGGAATGAACTGTTCATCTTTGGGGAAAAACAAGGGTTTACAGTTAATCTCAGCCTTAGACTTATTATTGGTAATTGACAAATCATGGTTTTTTAAGATAGGTTCAAACTGGGGTTTTTTCTTCCTCTCTAACTTGCATGTAGCTGGAGAAATAAGTTAATTAATACATCTAACTAGTAACGCACAACATTGTTTTAGTGACTCAGTAGATTTCCCGATCAACCTTGAATATAATCACCTATGCTTTAGTGAGTTAATTATTTTAAAACATTAGGTGGATGCTATTTCCTCTGGTAGATTCAGTAAAACAGGAAGGCTTAAAGAAAAGAGGTACTGGGACTAGAGGAAATTTATCATGTGGCTCTGTTGCTAGGCAACAGAACTCAGCAGAAGCACTGGGATGCAAGTGAAGAGCTGGGATTGGGGAGCAATTGAAGAAGAATTGAAAGAGGAGGGGGGAAGAGTACTGATATGCAAGGGATGTACTGGACTGCCACCCTTTGAGAGTGATCATAATATTATTGACTTTGCAGTCCATTCGGGGAAAAATTTCTGGTTGGAAAAAGCAACTTTAAAAAGTACACAAAGAGCTGATGAACAATTATGGGATAAAATCAGTTGCCAGAGATGGTGGCAATTAACCAATTTACCAGTCTGTAACATTTAGCAGCATGGAATTAATTTTCAAACTTAACATTCCAAGCTTTGGGCTACCAATGTTACAATGCCAATAACAGGGGCCATTTCTGCACTAGACTGTTATAGGGCTATTATTCCACTTTCAACATCCTATGGAATCCTGGGGTTTGCAGTTAAACTGCAAACCCCAGGATTCCATAGGATGCTGAAAGTGGAATAATAGCCCTATAACAATCTAGTGCAGAAACCTTCCTAGAATCTGAGGTGTTCTTAAGAACTAATATGCTTTCAGTACAACTACAACAACCACCCTTACTACTATTACCACTCCTCCTCCTCCTTGTCCTTCTAAAAACATACATCGGTTATTATCTGTTATGTGTTATTTCATGATTAGCATGTTAGTAAGCAACACATTACTTTTAGCTTAATTTTAATTGTTTTTAATCCTTAAAAAAATAGAAAATAGAAAAATAGCCAGAAATTCACCCTGAATGATCCCACCGATACAGTGTTTGGGAGATAATGAGTAAATGTTTGCAAAGGAGTATGGGGTTGTAGGTTGTAACCATAAAGGGCCTTGTGGCACAGGCTGTTATTTCATTGCTCCTTCCTGTTGAAGGACATGGCCCAAGAAGGGAGAGAATACCAGAGGTAAACAGCTGGCTCTGCAGATGGTGCTCTTAGGAAAGATTTAGCTTTTTGGATCATGGATTGCATTTTCAAAAAGAAGGACTTCTGGCAACAGATGGGTTGCACCTCCCAGTGGTTGTTGAGGATATATTTACAAAGAATCTTGCAAGTCTGATCAGGAGGGCTTTAAACTGAGTTGCATTGAGGGGGGAGACAGTATTCTAGAGGGCAGCGGAGCACAAAGTACTGGAGTCAATAACCTCAATGATACTGTGGGAATTGGACCAATAGTACAAGAACCCAAGAGTAAGCAGACAAAAACAAAGAGAATGCACAGAGAGAACTAATGAGCAGAGCATGGGATATAAACAAGATGAACTTGAACTCTTAACACAGGAAGGCAAATATGATTAAATAGATGTTACATAAACCTGGTAGGATGAGTCTCATGATTGGAATGTAGTAATGGGGAGACAGAATCTATTCCAAAGAAATAACCAAACAGCAAAGGAGGAGAAGTAGCATTATGAATCAATGATGTGTATGCCTGTGAAGCATGGGAATTTTTTAAAAGCTGAGATATTTAAAGGAGTGTGACAAACAATTTCAATGAGAAAGGAAAGTAGAAAGTGTCTAAAGAAACCACAGTACATGTACAAAGAGCATGAGGTGAGATTTAAAAGAGATACGTATAAGAATGAAAGAAGGGAGAAACTGCCAAAGAGAAATGCAAACAATAGCCAGTACTTGTATGGAAAAGGTTAGAAAAGCTATAATTCAGAAAGAGCTCAGGTTTGCTGGAGAGGCTAAACATATTTTTTTAAAAAAGAGCTGGGGATTTTTTGGGCTATGTTGAAAACAAGAGGAAATATGAAGAAATGGTGTAAAGAAGATGGTGTAATCTAGCAGCTGACAGAAGGCCAGTGTTCAACACCTTCTTTGCCTGACTATTTCCCAAAAAGAAAACAGGGTTGTACCTGGTGAAATTAGAACAAATGGCACAATAAGGGGACTTCTGCCCAGTATAGGTGAAGAGGTAGAAAAGGACTACCCAACTACTCTCCAGGACAGGATGAACTGCATTCATGCATACTAAAAGAACTTGCAAATGTAATCACAGAGCTGCTGTTGACTATCTCTGAGAAATCTTGGAGAATTCTGTTAAGGATATAGCCCAACTTACATCTGCCTATATCATTAACAGGATGCCAGCCAGAATTACCTACTGAGAGAGGAATTGTAAACCAGTTTAACCAGGTAAAGTACAGATAAGCTGTGAAATGTGATTTGTCTCTTCAACTTTCTGCTATACCATTAATGGTTTTATTATCTCTATTATTGAGATAGTACGTGCACTGTGGTTTCAGTACTAAAGGGCTATATGTACCTGTTCAAAGTATGATGCAAAGTGCCCTGGGACTTCTGAAATAAAACTGACAAATCCCCCTTCTTTCCTCCTCCTCTCCCTTATTGGTTTCCTAAATACATAATTTCAGCACAAAGCGGCCTATGCCGCAGGCCTCCTTGAGGCAGGACTGCAGGCAAGAGCTGCCTACTGACAGCACTGAAGGAAATTTTGAAAAAAGGAATTGGCATCATTCTGTCATCCTGGAAGCTGCTTGCTTTTCAACAGCAATTCCCCATATCTTCTTCCAGCTCTGTCTCATGGGCACATCAAGAGAGGCAGGGGACAGGTTCATATTCTCCCTGCCATCAGTGGTGAAGCATTTATACCTGGCGTCCAGCCAAAGCGATGCTGCCTGACAGCTGTCCCTAAGCAGTCCTGTAGTATAAATACACCGATCAGCTGTATTGACAATGACTGGTCTATCTGTCTGTCTGTGTGTCTGTCCATCCATCCATCCATCCATCCATCCTGCCCACAGAAAGATGTTAACAGTGCTCATTTCTACCTGAAGTATTCCATTTTTGCCTTCTTGAAAGCCGTCTTAAATTTCCTTCCAGTTCACCCGTTGTACATCATACTGGGAAAAGCATTTTGCTGTATCTCTCTCTGTCTCTCCCCATTTTCTCCCTCACTCTCCTAGAAATTCTTGGTTCTTAATCAGGTAATTCTTTTGATCATCACAACGCTTCTCTCCTGGTGCAAAGTTTGAAAGTGTTTTATTGCACCATGTGAAGTAGAACAATGAGAGACTAGCCTGTCTGAATATTCATTATGCTAATCAAATGTTAATGAATTACAGAGACATTGCAGCCCAGCTTGGTGCTCTCTTCTGTCTTGCTTTATCTTTTGCCTTCTGGATAAAGGGAAGAAAAGAAAGGGGGAGTCGCATTGACGTTCACAGACAACATGGCCAAATTGAAATGACTTGTTTGTTTAAAGTTGGAAAATAGTAAACATTGTCCAAGGGACATGAGACAGCTGGCACATGGAGTATATTCAAGGACTTTCTACTTTTGTCTGCTACTTTGTTTTGTCAGAAGATACAGGCCTCATAGAGAAACTGCTGCTCAGAGGTAGGGCATATGAGCAGAGCTTGGAAAAGTTGCTTGTTTTGGACGCATCTCTCAGAAACCACCAGCCAGCATGGCAGGGATTGTGAGCTGTACTCCAAAAAATAACTTTTTGAAGCTCTGTATATGTATTTATACAGGGCCCAAGGTTAAGTGCAATATCTTTGAGAAATCAGATTCACCCCTGCCCTCCAAAGATTAGGAAGAACATCCAAGACAGTGCAACTTATCCATCATATATTAGTTGCCATGTTATTGTGATTTGTTGCCCACCAAAGAGCTTCAAGTCAATACTCATTAGCTTTTTAAAGGGGAGAAAATGCATGGGTGATTTGGAACAGTCTGATATCAAAAAGCTTGGTATCAGCTGGATGTCAACACAGCCGTCAGAAGGAGATGAAGTGGTCTCAGTATTTGTTGTTAATTGCAGTCGTCAACCTCAACTTTTGGTGATCCTATGGATAAGAGACCTCCATCACCCTTTCAGGTCTTGCAGATTCAGAGATGAGTCTTCCTTGATTGAGTCTATCCATATGTAATACAGTCTTTTACTTTTTTTCCTGCTGCTTTCTACCTTGTCAAGCACCCTCGGCTTTTCTAGTGAGTCATGTCTTCTCATGATATGGCCAAAGTATGACAGCCTCAGTTTAGTCATCTTGGCTTTTAGGCTTGACTTGCTCTAGGATCCATTCATTTGTCTTTTTAGCAGTCCAGGGTACCTGAAGAACTCTTCTCCAGTACCACATTTCAAATGAATTGATTTTCTTCCTATCATTTTTCTTCACTGTCTAGCTTTCACAACCATACATAGAAACTAGAAATACAATAGCGTGGACAATCCTAACGTAACTATTCAGTGATATATATTTATACTTGAAGATCTTGTCTAATTCCTTCATAGCTGCCCTTCCAAGTTCTAGGCCATTTCTGCACTAACCTGTTATAGCGCGATGATTCCACTTTCAACATCCTCTGGAATCCTGGGGTTTGCAGTTTTGGGAGGGGCCAGCTGGCCCCTCCCGAAACTGCAAACCTCAGGATTCCAGAGGATGTTGAAAGTGGAATCATCGCGCTATAACAGGCTAGTGCGGAAATGGCCCTAGTCTTCTTCAGATTTCTTGACTGCTGTCTTCATTCTGATTAATAACTGAGCCAAGGTATGGAAAATCTTTCACTATTTTAGTCTTTGTTGTCTTCTTTAAAGTTATCATCTTGTGGTCATTATTTTTCTTTTCTCAGTGTTCAGCTGTAAACTTGCCTTTGCACTTTCTTCCTTGACTTTCTTCAGTATTATTTCCAAGTCTTTGCTATTTTCTACTACCTGTACTTCATAGTTGTAACAAAGTCTCAGATTGTGTAGATCATGAGGGACTGTGGATCGCTTTTAAAGAAATGGGTGTATCACAATCTTTGATTGTCCTGTACACAGGACAAGAGGGTACTGTTAGGACAGAATATGGAGAAAAGGATTGGTTTCCAGTTGAGAAGGGGCTCAGGCAAGGCTACCTTTTATCACCTTATTTGTTTATGCTGAACATGTCACATGTAAAGCAGGATTAGATTTGGAGGAAAGAGGCATGAAAACTAGAGGAAGAAACTTCAACAGTTTAAGATATGCAGATGACACCATACTATACTGATGCATAATGAGGACATAGAGCAAAACACAAATTTAGTGGCATGTTATGTATGAAATGGCCCTGAGAAAGCCCAAGTCCTACTGTCAGCGAGAGTGTTGGTAGTCTGTCACTTTCAGCACTGGTGTGACTTTGTATTGATTACTTTACCTCTGAAGGTAATCTGAAAACTTCAGTTAGTATAAAATGCAGGAAAGGAGTCTGAGAATAAATTAAACCTTGATTATCACTAGAAGCCAAAATAACTAACTCAGGCTATTGTACTTTGGCCATATAATGAGAAGACATACTTTTTGGAGAAGATGGTGATGCTCCGTAAAGTGAAAGGCAGAAGGAAAAGAGGGAGGCTGTGTTACAGATGTATTAATTTAATGAAAGATGCTGTAGCTCTGAGTTTTCAAGACCTGAGCAGGGCTTTTGATGACCAGGGGTCATGGAGACCTCTCATTCATACAGTTATCAGAAGTTGAAGCTTGCATGAAAGCAAATTACAATGACAAAGGATACGGATTGGAACTGGGTGTTACAATCATATTATATCATATTTTCAGTAGCCTTCAAGGTTTTCTGGTCAACATTGTTACCCATATATCTATATGACTAGCCCAAGCTGAAGTGCTGGGTAGTAAACAAGAAAATCTTTCATGGCTTGGAGCTATAGTATCTGAAGGAGGTACTTCTTTTTGTGTGTTTCTACCTGAGCCCCAAGATCTTCACTAGAGGCCCTGATCCTGGTACCCTTGCTTGAAGAGGGACAGTAGGCCTGGGATTGGTCTGTTCACTCAGCAGTAGCTCTTTTATTGTTGAATACCCATCCGAGAGCAGCTTGCCTACTACCTACCTGGTTATTGTTTTGCCACCAGCTATATAACTTTTTAAATTCTTTCAGATCTTTTCATCCTTTCTGCTGCTATGTTGAGTTTTTGTCTCTGTGATTTTTAGAAAGATCTTGCTGCGATGCCTCTTATTTTAGCTTCTGCTGGTGGTTGTTTTTACTTGGTTTTATTGACTGCATCTGAACTGATGTATGTTTTGGTGATATTTTCACCATACATTACTTGGTTGAGGCATATTCTCCAACATTTTACAGATAAAACCTGGGACATATTGGGCCAAGCAACATCATGGTATGGTCAAGATGGTGAAAGATGGTGAAAGGAAGAACACACAAGCTAGGAGAGGTTGTAGTAGTTTGCTTTTGCCTGAGTCTAAGGGAAAGGCAAGATTCTGCCTCTTCTTTCCTCCTCTCCTCACTTGAGTTCAACTAGTTTTGGACTTTGACCTCAGTTTGCAGCCATTGAAGTAAACTGAGGATGAAGGGGGAAAGTGGAGGAGGTGAAGGAAACATTCTAGAAGCAGCTGAAAAAGTGGAATGACAGAAGATTGGTTGGGACTGTTCCTTTCAAATGAGGACAGTTAAAAGATATGTAAAGGCCTAAATACCCTGAAGGCATCAAATCCAGTCTGACCTTAATAGCTAAGTAGAGTCAGGCTTGGTTAGTAGTTGGATGGGAGCATGCCAAGTAATACTGGGTGCTGTAGACTGTGAGGTGTAGTGGTTTGATAATTGGATTATGACCTGGACACCAGGGTTTGATTTCCTGCTTGGTCATGGATACCCACTAAATGACCATGGGTGCATCACACTCTCTCAGCCCACAGAAAACTCTGTTATAGGTTTGCCTTCGGGTTGCCATAAGTCAGAAATGACTTGAAGGCACACAACAACTACAACTGAGAAGATATGAATAAGACAACACTGCATAAGCTCTGTGTGTGTGTCTTCACGTCACTTATTAAGTTATGGCAAACACCATTAATTTCATAGAGTTTTCTTAGGTAAGGTATACTCAGAAGTGGTTTTGCTGATTCCTTACCTTGAAATATAACCCACAGAATCTGGTATTCATTGGTGGTCTCCCATCCAAGTACTAATGAGGCTTGACCCTGCTTAGCTTCCAAGATCAGGCAGGATCGTAATAAGCTGCAAGACTGAAATTCTAGCAGGCGTGGCTGGGATAAGTGGCTGGAGGATTCTGTGAATTGTAGTCCAACATGTCTGGAAGATACCAGATGGAGGAGTTTTGATAATATATTTATTTCATGTTTACTTTCACAAATAGTTATAAATAAAGACTAAATGTGGCAGAACTGTCACATTTTAAAAGCACATACTTTGGTTTTAGGACTGATACACAGTCTTGCTGTTTTGCTACGTCAGCAATGTAAGCAGACAGTTACAGACCTCATTGTGACATGCATACAGTCAATAAGAGCAAAAGCTTTGGGACTGTACCTGAAACTGGAGATGCCCCAACCTTTTCTGTCTCCAGTTCCAGATAATGCCCTGGTGTCAAATCCTTTGTATTATGGATGTGCAACAGAGAAAGGCCGAATAAGATAAAACACTGTGAGATGTTGAAATTCTATCTGTCAGGCACATCCTGTCTCTCCTCTCCCTTTCTTCTCCCTCCCCTATCCTCCATCCACATATTACTCTTGTTTCCCCAAGCAGAGTGTGCCTTGACATTCCTAAGAAAATACACATGCACACACATATTGTACTGGGGACTGAGCTGCTTTAAATAAAAGTGCACCTAAGAGTGAAAAAAAAATCATTACATGCCAACCTGTAGGCTAAATTTAGAGTTTTTGATCACCTTGGGACTGGGCTCTTTACCTCAGGCTGTACAGCTTTCCTAATGAAAGCAGCTTTTTCCTCTTGAAGGCAGTGGACAACAGCGTTTAGGCAAATGGTTACCCACAGACAGCACCAGTCCACACAGCAGGTTTGGTGGCAGCATCTAGCATCCTCAATATGTTCCTATTTTTAATTGATTCATTAATTTTATCTATCTATCTATCTATCTATCTATCTATCTATCTATCTATCTATCTATCCTGTCCTTTAATGTGAGATCTCAGGCTGGTGCACAAATAAAGCAATATGAACAATTTAAAACAATTCCAGTTTAAGGCAATAAGATAGTTTAAACAGCCCAAAAACATATTAAATAGGCCACCAGCTTAAAACAGCTTGAAAGGCAGCAGCAGTTAAAGGTATCTACATGTACACTTAAAAAATAAAATTAGACCTTGAACGCTTTCATAAAAAGCCATGGTGTGACTTGATGCCTAAATGGAGCCAAGACTGGTGCCAGTCAGTCCACCAAGGGGAAGATATTCTAGAAACAGAGTGCTACAGCAGAAAAGACCCTTTCTCACCTCCTCCCATGATGTACTGCTCCCTCTGTTGGGAAACAGAGGAGGGCCCCTCTAGCTAATCTCAGTTCTCAGGCAAGTATCTATAACAGAGCCCATTTCTGCACTAGACTGTTACAGTGCTATTGTTCCACTTTCAACATCCTATGGAATTCTGGGCTTTGCAGTTTAGGGAGGGGCCTTTGAGGATTCCCAGGATTCCATAGGATGTTGAAAGTAGAATAACAGCGCTATAACAGTCTAGTGCGGAAATAGCCAGAGGCAACCCTTCAAGTTATAGGCTTGCAGTCTCAAGACAATTAAGTTTTGAATGTCATTACCTGCGCCTCCAATTCAGACTGGAAGTAAATTGGGGGTTAGCGCAACTCTGTTGAGACCAGCGTTATGTGTTGTCTGTATCAGCGGTCGCCAACCACGGTCCGTGGACCACTGGTGGTAAAGCAAGAAAATTTTGGTGGTCCACGGCCCATGAGGGAGACAAGATCGCTCCCCCTCCGCTGTCCTCTCTCACTTGCGCTGGGAGGGATTGCTCCCGCAGCGGGGAGAAGGGCAGCGAGGAGGACCAGATCGGCCCCCCTCCGCTGTCCTGTCCCGCTCGCTCGGGAGGATTGCTCTGGTTGTGGAGAGGAGGAGAAAGAGGGCCCTCTTTCCTCTCCCACCCACCACTGACAAAGTGCAGAAGTTCCACCTGCTCCCAACAGAGAACGCCGAAACACCCATCCCCCTCGTTGCTGGCTCTTGTTTCTTCCCTGAGTTGGTGGCCGTATCAGCGGCAGCGCTTCTCGGGCCCGGCGCTGGTCACCCCAGCCGCCCACCCGGTCGCAGCATCAGGCACCTCTGAGGAGAAGCTCCCCAGGGGGAAAAAGGTGGGGGGGGAAGGAGGGGGAGAACAGCTGAGGATCCACTGAACATGAAATAAAAGCATCCCGAATCATTGCGGAAACCCAACCGGGCTAATTAAAAAACAAAAACAAAGATTTCAGAAAGGAGGAGTAAGGGCGAAGGAGGGGGGGAAGGGGCAACCTCAAATAGAATCAAATATTTGAAGGAACCAGAAGGGGTGGGGAAAGGGAAAGTGTAACTGCTGTGCCTTCAACTCCCAAGTCCAAGTCCCTTCGCAAAAAGGCGCTCAGTGAGGGAGCGGAAGGAGGAGGGAGGAGGAAGAGGACCGGGAGAGGGTGATGGTGGGGGCGAGACTCAGTCCCCTCCCCAGTGAAGCCTCCTTTGCCCACCCCTCCCATGTTCGGATGGAGATAAATAAATAGATATATACATTTATTTGAGTAAAATAAATGAGTAAATAAATAAATAAATAAATAAAATTTACTTGGGAATGAAAAATAAATAAGCCAAAATGGCTACAGAAAATCAGCCAAAATGGTGGCAGAAAATTAGACAAAATGGCCACTGAAGTAACATTGCCTTACTTCAGGCATCCCAGAACACTCCTGCGCAGTTTCCCAAAGGGAGTATGGTAGAGAGAAATGGCCTCTGTTCCCAACATAGTTAAAATCCCTGCTTAGCCATGGAAACCCACTGGGTGACCTTGGGCAGGTCGCACTCTCTCAGCCTCAGAGGCAGACACTGGCAAACCCCCTCTGAGGAAATCTTGCCAAGAAAACTCACTAAACCTTAAATATATTATTAGGATAGATATTTTGAATGAATTGACGAAGTGGCTAATGAACGAACTGATATTTTGATTTATCTTTATAGTACCTGCATGATGAATTAAGAGGTGTCTGTAAATATCAGAATATGAATCAATTGGTATTTTGAGTTATCTCTATATCTACTTGATGATTTAAGTTGCTTGTAAATAATTTTGTTATAATTAAACAAGTGCATTTCATATTAATAAAATGGAACTTTTATGATCATTATTTTATAGATGTTTGTACCTTTTAAAAAAAATTCATGTTAGTGGTCCACGGGATTCAAAATTGTGAGTTTAGTGGTCCATGAGGTCTGAAAAGTTGGCGACGGCTGGTCTATATGGAAGTCCAGTCAATAATCTGGCTGCTACGTTTTGTGCTAGCTGTAGCTTCCAAGTAATCTTCAAGGGCAGCCCCGTACATTACATTACATTACATTACATAGAATCATAGAAATGTAGAGTTGGAAGAGACCACACGGGCCATCCAGTCCAACCCCCTGCCATGCAGGAACACCCTCAAAGCACTCCCAACAGATGGCCATCCAGCCTCTGCTTAAAAAGCTCCAAAGAAGGAGACTCCACCACACTCCGAGGCAGCATATTCCACTGCCGGACAGCCCTGACTGTCAGGAAGTTCTTCCTGAGGTTCAGGTGGAATCTCCTTTCCTGCAGCTTGAATCCATTGCTCCTTGTCCTGGTCTCTGGAGCAGCAGAAAACAAGCCCTCTCCTTCTTCCACATGGCATCCCTTCAAATATTTAAACATGGGTAAATTACATTACATTACATTCCAGTAGACTAATAAGGAAATTACCAGCGCATGGACTACTGTGGCCAAATTGTTCCTATCCAGGAAAGGCAAGACCTGATGCACCAGTCAGAGCTGGCAGCAAGCACTCTGACCAATGGAGTCCATTTGGATGTCCAATAGCACAGATGGATCAACGAATATGTCAGAGCTAGATACTTGTGGTCCTTTAACAGGAATGTAACCACATCCAGGGGGAGCATAAGTTTAAATAAATGAATCTTTCAATCAGTGGGTGGTGTAAAAATAAGGACTGGTATCCTGTTGGTGTTTTACACATGCACGTGTTCCTTTATTCATGTGGTTGTCCTTTTTTTGGCTTCCACATAATATATTCAGTTGAAGGTCATGAAAGCAAATTAGTCCAATGCATTTCAGGTAAGAAGTATTTCTGTGGGCTTCCTCCTCCCTGTTTTACATTGGATGCTTTCAGATGAGGATTATGCCCCCCCCCCATTCAAAGAAAGAAAGAAAGAAAGGAAGGAAGAAAAGTCTTTTGGAGATCAAATGCCCTTCTGTTAGTGCAAGCTTAGCTTCATTTCACAGCATCATTCAGAAGAAGAGAAATCAGATTCTTTGCAATCTGCTGAAGAATTATGTTTCCAAATGGAACTGTTCCAGCTGGGGCATCCTCCCAGTCATGTTGGCCTAAAGCTTCTGTCCTCGGGATGCCTTTTGGCTCTGACTGCACTATGAGAAACAAGCGGGCATGCTGTTACAGCCCAGTTAGCTGCCTCAATAGCAACCAGAACCAACGTAAACATTGTAGCAGCTGAAAGTTTGCTTGGAATGCACCGAAGTTGCTGATAGCTTTCTGTCACTCTGCCTGCGTGTTCCCACTTGCCTCTTGGTGCTCAGCTCCCCCTCTGGCCCTGCTCCTGTCTTATCTGTGCCTTTGGGCTGGGGTTCTACTTTCCTGTCCTCGCTCTCCCAAAGCTTTACACTTACTTGTTTCTGTAGGAACTCCCTTTCTATGGCCTGGCCGCTTGTGTTTATTTTGGCTCAGTAGAGATGCTGTGGTGACATCTGAGCAGAGTTCAGGGCATCACCAGAAATTGCATTTCTCTAGCTGTTTGTATTAAAATAACAATAGCAATTCCCACTCAGCATGCCACACTCCACCCTCTGAACCCTCCTCAAGAGGGCAAAGGAGGAAGGGGAGCTGCTTCCTCTGACCCTTCACCCCTTGCTTCTGAAGTCATGGCATTCCCAGCCTGCCCTCTGATTACAATAAGTGTGCAATATTTGGAGGCCTCTTTATTGCTTTACAACAGGAAAGAAAACCACCACAGAACTGCATGCTCTTCTAGCTTATTCCCCCCCCCCCCACATCTGTGGAAATATTTCTCATGTCTTAAGTCCTAGAGACTGTGAATCACTGGATGGCAGAGGAGATATGCTAGACAAGGATTTCTGTTCTTGGAGAATAATGGGGCTTTCCAGGTGAGTGCTTTTTATTACATACAAGCAAGATGCTCCACTCCATATGACTTGGAATAAAGTAGTCCTTAGAGTGGCATTGTGAAAGCTTTCAAGCAAAGTTAGATGGCTGTCAGAGTTGGACACACTGCGCTTACCCCATTAGAGCGAAACTATGGATGCTGAGGACATGGCCACTGTCCTGGTGCACCTGAGGGATCCCTGGAAGGAAGAGCCTGTCTACGCCACGTTCATGAGGGTAACTATTCGTTACAGCAGAGGAATGGGTGCTCCTGCAACTCTGCCTCTTCAACCTCAAACTGCACCAGCCATGAAACAATAGCTGAAATCCTGCTGGTTAGTCCCAGCTAGAGTAGAGCCACTAACTCAATCGTTGAATGGTGAGTCAGCAAGCAGGTAAATCTAATTGATTCAATGGCTTTATTGTAGTTGGAACTAACAATAGGATTTGAGTCAATCTGATGTTGGACACACATTAATTGAGAATAACTGATGCACTTCCAAAACCAGATAGTTCCTGGTGCCTGTCACTAGTCGCACTTTAATGTGCTTGCTGAGTGTCAAATGTCTAGAGCTTCTGGTCTTACGTAGAGTGGTAACTTTTGCAGCCAGACAGGCACAGACACATTTTATTATTACAGAAGATAAATGTTCAGTGTCACTCTCCACTCGGGAAAACCACATATCATTTCCCAAGCTCAGACATTTAATTCAGGGGAAGTGTCATTTTCTTAAAATGACAAAATGTGAGCTGGCTATTGGAGATTTAAATGCTGTGTGAAACAAAGTCATGGGTACCTATTAACTAGATTACTGATGTTTTTGGTGATTTTAAAAAAACACACCTGCACTTTCTCCCATGTATGGATCAGTTTATGAACATTCGAAAACACTGTGTAGTATGAATCTCTGCATATGGAGTTATGCATTGGAACCTTTGTGGTGAATGGCCACATTGTGCAAGTGAACCAAGAAACCAAATGAGCAATTGCATGCGCAACCAAAGGTGCATGCATATCCAAGTGCTGTGCACAGTGTGCATCCACTCACAATGTGCATCCATGTGCAATGCACAATGCAGTCTCTGCTTCCATAATCTTGAACTGAATGCAGACATTCCACATCAGATAAAAATGTCTAGCTACATCCATAGGGGAACTTAGGCATATGTGAGCCAACCAACAGGATTCTGGCCATCATATTTCATTGCAAAATGTCCATAGTTCATTGAGTTTGTTTAATGCAATGACCCCTGAGGAGTATGTGTGCATATGCATTGCACCTTTTTGCTTACAAGCATATAGAAAACTAGCGTATATACCTGGAGTTGCCAAGGATTTTATTTTCTCGTAGGTAATACTTGTTAGAAATACCTTAGGAATTACCTTACCTTACCTTAGGAATCAGACGTGTTTGAAATACACAGATTTGAGATTCTGTGTCTTTAATTCCCCAAACTGCCTCTTCCAGTACCTGTAACTTTTCTCAGTCTCCATAGCAACCGGCCTGAGGCCCAAGAGCTCTGCGGCTGAGAATTCTAAAGGCTCCTCCCTGAACTGCCAAACCCAAGATTCCATAGAATCTTCACAGCCAGCCAATCATATGAGGTCTTCTCACCTCACTCAGCCAATCGTATGAGGTCTTCACCTGCCTGATGCAGACAAACAGACAAACTCGCAGACAAACATTGACTTTTATGTAGTAGATGATGGACCATTCTGTTTGTAGTGAGCATCAGTTTCACATCTGTGCAGTCATAAGCATATTCTGTCCAGCCTCTGCTACAGTCTGAGACAAACATAAATCCATACAAATCAGCATTTTTCATATGCAGCCTCTCCAAGGTACACATTTTGTATGCATCTCTATAATACATTTTTGTACATGTCTTTCCCCATTATGAACATTTTTGCCCATTTATGCACACTCATGTATGCTACTTTTGAGTTGAGACCTGTATCACAGAATTCCAGGAAGCATACAGTGTGAAGGATAATTGTTCTCTGATCCACATATTAATCCAAGAAGAGCGAATTACATCAGTTCCTTTAAAATGTGGGAAAAAGGGATAGCTTTTCTATCCCTAAGACAGAGACAGAAGCTTATATACCAGAGATACTGAATATTGTTTGCTGTACCATTTGAGCAAATGCACTCCTTTTAAAGGGCCAGGGTCAGGAATCTGGCAACACCAGTAAAACTATGCAGCCCGTTTTTCTAAGCCTTTCTCCTTCCTTAAACTTTTGAACATTTTGTTTAATGCTTAATCCTTCCCTCCTTCATCTTAGTGGGGCAGGAATCTCCCACTTCAGTAAACAAACACAAAGGCCAACAGTGAGGAAAGTATAGCCCATGGGCAGCACATGCCACTTCTGTGGCCCTAAAGCCCCGTTGAGCCCCTCCAAATTTTAAAAATATTTTTGTGTGATGTTCACCAACTCCTGACCCCTTCAGAAATGCCCCCTCTAAAATACTTCTATTTTTTTTTGTATAGCAACCCAAATGGTGTCTAGAAATGAGGTTGTGTCACTTCTGGCTGCAATTTTGGCAGGTATATGGCTGAATAAGAACAGGAGGGAGACAGGATGGGAGAGGCAGGTGCAGCCCACGTGGGGTGGAACTTAGTCTCAGCCCCCCATGTATTTGCCCACTCCTGGAACAGGCTGTGTCCTCAACATAGCTATTCCTCTTGACAGTTTTTCCCGCAATCCCTCTTGCTCATGTCCATTGATAGGGAAGTAGTTACTGCTCTACCTGCGCTGCTAATGTCACACTTTCTTTGTATGCTGTTGGAAAGACCCAGATCTTTTCCTCTGCAGCCTGATGCCAGCACATGTCAATCCACGCCTGGTTCACAGCTAACATTCCTTTGAGCTGGGAGTGAACTATTTGTGTTTTCAGGTGTTACGTGGGAAGGGACCTGAGGTACACAAAACCTAAAGTGGTGTCTAGCATTAAATTTCAGAGAAATGGGTTCCAACCCTTTACTAACCAACAATGGCATGCAATAACTTGCTGAGCACCCAAAGGCTGATGACATAGCTAACTGGTGGAGGCCCAGATAACATACACTGAAAACATCAAAAGTTTTTCCTAACTATAACACAGTTCTGAAGGCTTAAGTATAATAATCGATACACCCAACTATGTGTACCTGAATGCCCATAACTCTTTGTTTCTGCCCAATGCAGAAAAACTGCATTGGTCAGGAGTGTGCTGCCCCACTGCCCGGCAAAACCAGCTTTCTGGTACGTCGAGGCCAGAGCTTCCTCTTTCGCCATTTAGTGGGGCTGCATGCCAGGGTGAGGTTACAGAGGGCAAAATTTGTATCCCAAATAAGCATGCTGCCTCAATTAAATTTTCCATCAGTCCCCAAATTACTACCATTTCAGAGAGTGAGAAACTGAAAATTGTTCATACCTAGAACTCTTGTATGTTCTGTGTTTGCATTCCCTTGGTAAGTTTGTCCCTTTGCTTTGGATGCCTAAAATGTATTTCTCAAGTACTGTATCTCTTAAAGTTTTAAGTTATTGCAATACTAGAAATTTTGGGATGGAAGGAAAGTTTCATTTCAAGGGGCAGAATTCTTAGAATCATAGAATCATTGAGTAGTGTAGCTGGAAGAAACTACAAAAGCCATCCAGTAACCCCCTCCTATGCAAAAATGTACAAGCAAAGCACACCCAACTGATGGCCATCCAACCTCTGTTTAAAAACTTCCAAAGAAAGAGATTTCGCCGTACTCTGGGGCAGAATATTCCACCATCAAACTGCTCTTACCATCAGGAAGTTCTGCTACTCTAAGTAGTATGATTTGAATCAATTGCTCCATGTCCTAGTCTCAGGAGCAGCACAGAACAAGCTTGCCTCATCTTCCATATGACATCTCTTAAAATATTTAAAAATGGCTGTTATGTTTCCTCTTAACTTTCTCTTCTCCAGGCTGAACATACCCAGCTCCCTAAGCCATTCCTCATAGGGCATGGTTTCCAGGCCTTTTACCATTTTGGTTACCCTCCTCTAGTCATGTTCCAGCTTGTCAATATCATTCTTAAATTGTGATGCCCAGAACTGGACATAGTTTTGCAGTTGAGATCTGACCAAAGCAGAATAAAGTGGTATTATTGGGGGGGGGGGGATGTACTTATTTCCCCTCCATAGCTTTACCTTTGATATATGTCCAGAACTATAAAAGTGGCTTAAAGTTACAGTAGAACTGCATTGAGTAAAGGTATACATCCATAAATGACAATTGCAGTGCTATATAGATTTTAACTACATTACTGAGGAGAGGAATTAAATGAAAGTAACTTGTTCTTTGTTACTTTCAGGCTCTGAATTTGACTTACTTTTCTGTGTGATGAAGTGAACTTTCATCCCTTGGTGCTTCAGTTCTGCCAGTGATTTTAGGAAAAGCTGCATGCAGTGCATTGGAGGCCTGCAAGATCTCTCTATGGGGGGGGGGGGTTGAAGTGGGGGGTAAGATGGCTTCCATGTCAGTGAGGCAGTGAATCCACTGTGGGTCAGCCTGAAATGTAAAGGAGATATCCAAAATGCTGAACTGTGCCTGCAAAATTCTGGGGTAGCTACTTTAAAATTCACACTAAAGCCTAGGACAAATTCGCCACTTTACTGGCATTGAAGCCAAAAACTACCACTGTGTGGTAGAAATGGGGAGCAGAGGAAAGGGAGACAGAAGCAAGTGAATAGGAGGGCTGGGCTGTCTCTTCAATTCCCTATGCCCTTCCTGCAGCATATGCTTGGAATTCTCTCCCTTGTTGTTGTGATGATGGTAGTAGTGTGCCTTCAAGTTGTTTTCAACTTATAACAACCCAAAGGTGACCCTATCGCAGGGTTTTCCTGGCAAAATTTATTTTATTATTTAGAGAGGGTTTGCTTTTGCTGAAAGAGTATGACTTGCCTAAAGTCACCCAGTGGGCTTCCAAAGCTGAGCAGTGATTTGAACTCTGGCCTGCAGAGTCAAAATCCAACACTCAAACCACTGTACCACTCTGGCTCCCTTGACTGATACACATTCAACTTCTTTTTTTGTTTAAGAAATTTCTCTCCCTTTCTCCCCCTCCTTCCATAGAATTATAGAATCACAGAGCTGGAAGGGGATTGATGCTTGTATTCTTTTTTCCCCACCATAAAAATCTGTTGAGGAAAGGAAGACAGAATAGCAGTACAATTCCTTTTGATTGGTAGTGCTAGGAGCCCTTTGTCTCAATGTACCCATGGGATCTGATAAACATCCCTTTCCCCTGTTCCTTTCATACTCTGTTACATATCTCTCTTTGTAAAAATGGCCACTCAAGATTTTTTTTAAAATGCGTTGCATGCAACACCCATTATAATTTAGGAAGTCTGACAAATATTAGACTGATGGTGTTGATCATGATCATGATAGAAGCTAAGAAAGATCTGAGCCAAGGATGCCTCAGGATGCTGTAGCTCCATCCTGCATTGAGCAGGGTATTGGGACTATATGACCAAGATCCATTTCAAGGCTATGATTCTTAAAGTTCAGCTCTCCTGTGGTCCACTCTGGACTATGCCTTCCATTTTTTTTAACCAGGTTGATATTATCTCCTTTTTGCCGTCTGATTCTATATGATTCTTTCTAAACGCATTTTCCCCTCTCGCATGTTCTATATTGTTGTTGTGTGCCTTCAAATCATTTTTGACTTAGGGCAAAGTGAACCTATCATGGGGGTTTCTGGGGCCGAGAGTGTGTGAGGTACCCAAGGTCACTTAATGGGTTTCTGTGGCCAAGCAGGGAATTGAATCCAGGTCTACAGGGACACAGTCTAGTGCTCAGACCACTACATCACAGTGGCTTATGTATTTGTGGTTTATATACATACATTATAGGAACCAAAGAGGTTTGCCCTGTGAGCTTCACAAAAAAGAGACAGTCTATCCATCCTTTCCCTGCTGCTTCTCCTCCTAAAAAATAGACAGAAGGAAGCTTGGATATCTGAGGAAGCTAAATCCCTGAGCCATTAACAACATGCTGCAACAAACACAGGAGCATAGCTGCTGCCGCAACCACAACCGTGAAGGAGCATGGTATCAGGTTGCCTTTGCAAGCAATGGGCTTATTTCCCACCTCCCTCACCCTGTCTTTCTTGGTGAATTGTCTGCTTTGTTCTTGGCCTTAATGTGTCATGGCATGTTCCAGCTGAGGAAAGTGAGAGCTGTTGCGTGGCGGCTGGACAAGGATTTGCAGATCAGGAGAGAGTGACTTTAAGCCACAAAACACACAATCGCCAATTTCTAGAATTGGCAAGAAACCAAAGAAACAGCTTTGGGTAGAAGGAAGCTGAAAGTGGGAGGGAGCACGACTTCCCAGCTCTCTCTTTCTCTCTTTGTCTTATAAGAAGAGAGATAGGGTAGCCTGGAGAGCAATCACAGCGGATATCATGAACAGCACAAGATGCAACAAAGACCTTTTGGCACCTGTAGTACATCCATGGGAAGATATTCTTTCTAAGGTATAGGGAGCAATATAAGAAATAATATGATGGCTACCCAGATTCTCAGGCAGAAGTCATTTCTAGTCCTTTTGCCTAAGATATTCAAATCTGGCTGAACCAGTGGCTTTTAAAACTCTGTGTCTAAAACATGCATCTGACAAAGTTGTGTGGGAGTTCACAAATGTTTATGCCAAATAAGATGTGGTCATCTGTTGAGATACCACAAAACTCTTTGTTGACATGTGAGAACTATGTCCTCTCTACTGTGGGTAGCCAGAAATGTGTCACTTCTGGTTTCAATTTCAGCTGCTTTTCAATTTTTGAACTTTTTTTTTGGGGGGGGGGAAGGTATGTGGAAAGCTGGGGGTCAGGATGGGGTAAGACCACTGTGTTTTGCAGCAGTTTTGAGCTGTTTTGAGAGGTTGGCCAAATATCACCTAATTTTAAAAAAATGGATGGGTTTTGGGATTTGGTTAAGGAGCTTCAAGGCAGCTTCAAAGGTCACACTTTGAGGCCCCAAGGACTGCATGTAGACCATGAGCCACACTTTGCCCAACTCTCCCTTATACTGTTTTGCTCTCTAACTAGAGAATAGGAAAAGATCAATAGTATGGCCAGAATCTATAGAATTTTAAGCTGCAGGAGCCCATGGTTTGAGTCCTGAATTTGTGAAAGGGTCTTTGATCCACCCTTCTCTGGTAGATGGTGTTTTCTGCCAGTTTCCTTGCCAGCCTGGAGCGCACCTTGGCACCTCCTATGCTGTTCCCCAGCTCTCCAAAGCTGATCGGAGGCGCAGTGGTTAAATGCCGGTACTGTGGCCACAACCTTGTGAGTTTGATCTTGCAGGGCTGCAGGTTTACTCAGCCTTCCATCCAGTCACATAGGGATGGAGGGCGATGAGGGCGGTGCGTCCCCAGCGGCAATTTTTGGGGGGCGCTGTAGCTCCTTGCTTGCCGTCCTCAACGCGCTGTAGCCCTGACCTGTCAGTTGTAGCCACGCCCCCACATATTGTAGCCCTGCCCCACACACAGCAGCCCCACCCCATGCACTGTAGCCATGCCCTTGCATGCCGTAGCCACACCCCCACCCCTCTGGCCATCCCTCCGCCTGACCCCCCCAAGCTCTATCACTGCTTCCATCCTTCCGTTGGTTGGTAAAATGAGTACCCAGCTTGTTGGGGGCAATTAGCTAAAACACACTGTAAACGACTTAGGGTGTGCTTCACACTAGTAAGCAGTATAAAAATGTAACTGCTATTGCTATTGCTTTTTTTTTTTCTGGTGCGGGACTCAGAAAATAGAAGGAGGGGGATTGGAGAACATTGCCTCTTGTAAATGGAATTCTGCTTCTGGGTCCAAAGGATCTAAGTGTATATCATTCTTCCTTTATCTGTTTTGGTGTAAAGGTGTTATGGATATGGACTTCAGAGTTACCATTAATAATGGCCAGAATCCTGTGTGTTACATTTTCATAAGTGGACTTATGTAGGTAGGAATTAGAATTGCTCAGTTTTGTAACATCTGTATCTAGTAGAGGGCTGCTGTTATGTTACTACTGTAGCAAAGCTGGCAGAGTGCCCAATACACATCACATATCGATGCACACCAGTTCTGATGCACATTGAGGATTCTTATTGGTGTCATGATACACATCTTTGCAATTCACTATCAGTGTTTCTTAAAGCACCTCTGCTACTTAGCTGAGTATGTGTAAAGTTATGTTAAGTGAAAGGTGATGATATAGGATTACAGCAATTATCACTAATTTGTTCAGTTAAGTGCAGAAAAATGTTATCTTGACTATATTCAAAAGCTGCTTTCCTGTTACCTTCCGCTAGTTCTGGCTAGAGTGGTAGAGAGAAAACTCAGTCAGGTGAGGCTGTGACAAATGAGAATAGCAGTGAGTTTCGGTTGAATTTAAGACTTCACATCCATGAGGCAATGCAACTATGAGCAAAGAACATATGAATAAAAATAGCTGAGGGCCAGTTTATATGGAGGAATGTGAGCATGAATGGAACCAAACAGAATTCTAATGAGGAGTCAGATTTTCTGCAATACTCCACTGTTTGGAGCCAAAAATAACAGATTTGAAGATGAGTTTTCCACAGCCTCTTCCAAACCAATTATTATAGAAACCTCCCAAGAGAAGCATGGTCTCTAGAATTCATGCCCTTTGTGCACTAGGCTTCTAATCTAATTTTAAACTCTCTGCATCTTGTTCTGTTCTCTGTGGTCCAGATGAGCAATGGTTGTATTGCTTGTTTCTTATATTTTTTTTATTGGAATGGCAAAATGGTTCCTCTTCAGTTTTTAAAAACCAAATTGAACCCAGTTCTTTCATATGGCATATGGCATGTTTACTAGATGATTATTATTATTGTCGCTTTCCTCAGAAGAGGTACTAGTACTACTGGAAATGGTATTAATATGTCAGACTTTTCTGGAGCAACAAGCATAACTTTTACAGCTCATGTTCAATTTCTTACTATCTTCAATTCTCTAAATGCTATTGCCTATTCAGTTACTCTTATGTTATTACAAATGCATGTCTAATTAATGTTCAAACTAGAGGATACCATTTATTTGTTTGTTTGTTTGTTTGTATGCTGCCCTTTTGCTTTCTTCCTTTCCTTTTTTCCTTATATTGTGAAGAAATCTTCACAATATAATCTTCAGAATATAAGAAATCTTCACAATATAATTTCAAACAATTAAAATAATCAGATAAAACAGTGTAAAATCATGTAAAAGAAACAAGCCATTTCCGCACCAGACTGTTATAGTGTTATTATTCCACTTTCAACATCCTGTGGAATCCTGGGGTTTGCAGTTTAGAGAGGGGCCTCAAAGGCAAACCTCAGGATTCCATAGGATATTGAAAGTGGAATAATAGCACTATAACAGTCGAGTGCAGAAATGGCCTTACAAAAGTTAAAAAGATGAATAAAACATGCCAGTAAGATGTTTCTGTTGCTTACACATAAAAAGTCTGCTTAAACAAAGAGATCTTTGCCTGCCAGTGAAAGGAAAGCAGGAAGTGGGTTAGTCTAGCCTCCCATGGAAGGTAGTTCCAGAGGGTGGGAGCAGCCACCGAGAAGGCTCTTTCTCTCTCTCATGTCCTCACCATGCCTTCTAAGGTATTTAGCAAAGTTGTTCCCTCATGTAGCAAAATATGTCTTTTTGTCATATCAAATGGTTTTCTTCAATGGAATATCTTGCATTTAGCATGGTTTGTTACTATACCATCTTGAATACATCTGATCTCATCTGATCTTGGAAGATAAGTAGGGTTGGATCTGATTAGTATTTGAATGGGAGACCACCAGGGACTACACAAGAAATCTCCAGATAAGTTAGTAAAGAATCCAGTCTGAGGCTCAGGGCTCCTGCCAGTCAGAGTTCATAGCACTGAACAAGATGGATCTGTAAAAGGCAGCTTCATGTGTTTATTCTTGGTCAGTAAAAAGTTAACATGGACCTAATTCACAGTGTAATTGGTGAATCATGTATCCCTGGAACAAGATTGTTGTGATAGGGAAAGTGTTGTAATTACAGAGAATAGGTGTTCTGCTTAATGTCTAGCTTGACAATAAGTTGCCTGACATTTTGTTCTCAGATGGGCCCAGTGATTCTACTGTTTGCTGAAAAAGAGCTCCAACCTTTTGGAATGCCACCAACAAGCTGGAAGTGAGGGAGAATGATTCAGATGGGAATGAGGATTTCTATTCTACTCTATATCACAAGATCTTCAGGCAGCGTATAAAGAAAATAGGTTAAAACAATTTAAAACAATACATTGTTTTAAATAGACTAAAAACTTATAATATATGTTAACTAGTTAAAACAGGTTTAGAAGGTTAAAACAGTTTAAAATCATGTGCATGAGGATTTTGAAATAAATCAGTTAGGTCCAAAAGTTTTTAGTAAACAGACATGTTTTTATTCAGTGCCTAAATGAAGCCAGTGTTAGCACTAGTTGGGCCTCAAGAGAAGGACATTCCACAATTCGGTTGCCACAAATAAGAAGGCCCTCTCCCATAGCCTACTGTGCTGGATAGTATAAGACATGATATTATGTGGGCGAGCAAAATGGAAATACTGCTTGCATAGCCTATCTCCCATTCATTTGTGGTAAACTACCAAGCATTGTGCCAAAATACAACCTGCTTGTAGAAGTTAAAGATAATGTAAAAAATAAATTTGCACTACTAAGTCTAATTGACTAGGAAACAGAAGAATTCTGGACTAAAGCCAGGTTATTGTCAGGGGGAATGCAAAAAGACTGTATCTCCAGCCTCAGTGGGTGACAGATTAAACTCTTCATGCAGTTAAGAACAGACAGGAAGTAAAAGGCGATAGAAATAGGATCAGAATCCCGAATGCAACTGTTTAGCAACTTGTGCACAGGATCAAAGTGAACTACTATAATAATCAATGTAGAGAAATAGAGGATGACAACAAAAAGACAAGAACAAGAAACTTCTTCCACAAGATCCAAGAATTCAAAGGGAACTTTAAACCATGAGCGGGGATGCTATACAACCAGCAGGGGAACTCATTATATCATCAAATAGGGGCAAAAAAAGATGATGGAAACAATACACTGAAGAACTTTGTAAAAAAGATGAAAGGATGGCTTCATTCATTCAAGGAAAGGACCATTTGAAGATGACACTACAATTTTAGAAAGTAAAGTGGAAGCTGTACTAAGGAGAAATAAATCATCAAGAACATACAGCATACCAATACAGCTGCTTCAAGCTACAGAGACAGAATCTGCTCAAATTCTAACTAAAATCTGTCAGCAAATCTGGAAAACAAAGCAATGACCCACAGATCAGAATTGCTCAATATACATTCCAGTCCACAAGAAAGGGGAAACCAGGGACTATACTAACCTCTAAACCATTACATTAATCTCACAGGCAAGCAAAGTGATACTCAAAATTCAACAACAAAAACGTACCATATATGGAGTGAGAAATGCCAGATGTCCAGATGATTATGGTTCAGGAAAGGAATCCTATTGCAAATATACATTGGATAATTGAGTGTACAAAAGAATTTCAGAAGAAAATCAACCCGTGCATTATGGATTACAGCAAAGCCTATGATTATGTAGATCATGAAAAATGATGAACTACACTTTAAAAATGGCTATGCTACAACTTTAGATTGTCCTTATGTATAACCTGTACTCAGGACAAGAGGCTACTACCAGGACAGAATACGGAGAAACAGAGTGGTTTCCAATTGGCAAGGAGATCAGTCAAGGCTGCATTTTATCACCCTGTCTTTTAACTTGTATGCTGAACATATCATATGCAAAGCAGAATTAGACTCAAAGGAAGGAAGAGTTAAAACTGGAGGAAGGAGCATCAACAATTTAAGATATGCAGATGACACCATACTACTAGCAGAGAATAGCAAAAACTTAGAGTGATTACTGAAGAGAGTCAAGGAAGAAAGTGCAAGGCAAATTTATTGGGGAACATTAAGAAAACAAAAATAATAATCACAGACAATTTACAACATTTTAAAGTAGACAAAGACATTGAAATAGTTCAAGATTTTCCTTACCTTGGCTCAGTCATTAATCAGAATGGAGATTGCAGTCAAGAAATCAGAAGACTAGAACTTAGAATGACAACTGTTAAGGAACTAGACAAATCTGGAAGATTTGTTATTTATTATTGAATACTGAAGTTCGGGTTGTCCATGCCTTCATATTGCCAGTTTCTGTGTATGATTGTGAAAGCTGGACAGCGAAGAAAGCTGCTAGAAAGAAAATCAATTCATTTGAAATGTAGTGCTAGAGAAGAGTTCTGTGGATACTGTGGACTGCTAAAAAGACAAACAAATGGGCCCTAGAGCAAATCAAATCTGAACTTTCCCTAGAAGCCAATGTGACTAAATTTAGGCTGTCATACTTTGGCCATATCATGAAGACAACAGACTCAGTAGAAAAGACAATAAAGCTCAGTGAGACAGAAAGCAGGGGGAAAGAGGAAAACCACATTACAGATAGATAGACTCAATCAAGAGAGACACATCCCTGAATCTACAAGACCTGAGCAGGGCTGTTGATGACAGCGTGAGTTAGAAGTATCTCATTGATAAGGTTATCGTAAGTGGAAGTCGACTTGAAGGAAGTTACAAAACCCATGTATAAGGTTGTCGCATAAAGCAAGATTTCCCACAGGCCAACTATTTTTGCATGTACATGTTGTCACTTTAAAAGCAGGAAGTTACTGTCATGGAAACCTTTCTGACACTTCCCAATATATTAACACAATTACCACTTTACTTCAAATTTTTCTGCCTGAATTCCAGAAGTGTCCTTGGATCAGGCCTCTGAGTCACTGCCTCCCCTTCAAGTCTCTTATTGTTTGTGCTGATGACATATAGTGACAGCTGTTACAGTTAGCAACCTTTGCAAGGCTATACTCACTAATTGCTAGTTTACATTACAGTGACTTCCTGTTTGCTTGTTTTTGTGCACCCATACTCTTCCAGCATCACTATAAATCAGTGGTTCTTAACTTTTTGTTTACTGCTTCCCCCCTTAAATATAATTTGTTGCCAGGGACCCTCAAGACTTGACTCAAGATTTAAATATTTAAATTTAGATTTAAATTTTCAAATATGTATTTATTTATCAAAGACTTCTAGAGACTAGTACCATTTCCGCACTAGCTTGTTATAGTGCTATTATTTCACTTTCAACATCCTATGGAACTAAACTACAAACTCCAGGATTCTATAGGATGTTGAAAGTGGAATAATAGCACTGTAACAGGCTAGTGCAGGAATGGCCTAGGATTCAGATCCCCACTCAGACACTGAGTAACCTTGAGTAAGTCACATTCTCTCAGCCTCAGACAAAGGCAAAGGCAAACTCCCTTTGAACAAATCTTGCAAAAAACAACAACTGTGATACGTTCACCTTAGGTTGCCATAACTCAGAAGTGACTTGAAGGCACACAATAACAAAGTGCTGGAGGTTTTTTCTACTCTTTGTGTCTCTACCCTTTGAAAAGTGACTTAAGGCAACCCTATCATGGGGTTTTTCTTGGCAAAATTTGTTGCCTTTGCCTTTCTCTGAGACTGAGAGAATGTGGCTTGCCTGGGGTCACCCAGTGGGTTTCCAGAGTCATTGTTTGAGCACATACACTCACTTGCCACTGTGTCCCTTTTATCAGGGGTGTGACAGCATGGGGAGGCTGCAGATTCTGAAACTGCTCCCTTGTTTGCAAACCAGGGCGCAGTTTGGGTGTGCAGAGATGCTTGCCATCATGCCTTTTTCATCAGGGACATGGCGAGGAGGGCAGTGTGGGTGCCAAAACTGCTTCCTTATTTGCAAACAAGGGACCAGTCTGGGCACATGTACTTCCTCCCTGCCATGTCCCTCTTGTCAAAGGAGTGGCAGCAGGAGGTGTGGGTGCTGAGGGACATGATGGCAGGCATGTGCACATGCCCAAACTGCTCCCTACAAGTGAAAGAGCAGTTTCAGCATCCACACCCGCCCCCTCCCTCCCGCTGCTGTGCCCCTGTTGCTACTGCTGCTGTTGGTGTCCAGCAGCAGAGCTCTGTAGTCCCTTGTGAGGATTCCACGGACCCCAGATTAAGAACCACTACTCTGAACCACAGCTGTTTCTCTTCTCTCTCTGTGTTCCGTAAGACCATGTGTTTGCTTTAGTGCAAGTGTTTATAAGAAAAACTATTTTTGTACGTTTTAGAAAGAAGACCAATCTTTTTCTTTTTCTGCTAGACCCTGGCCGTTTCCACACAACACTCTTATAGCGCAATCATTCCACTTTCAACATTCTATGGAATCCTGGGGTTTGCTGTTTAGGGAGGGGGCGGCTGGCCCCTCCCTAAACTGCAAACCCCAGGATTCCATAGAATGTTGAAAGTGGAATGATTGCGCTATAAGAGTGTAGTGCGGAAATGGCCCCTGTCTCTGGGGAGGAGGAAGAGGGTGGATGGGCAAGGATCTGGTTGTTGTTCAGCTTCTGGCTTGCTATATTTGATAATTCTGCTTGAGATATCCAATACTGTTTCTCACAATTTGCAACTGTAGGAGTCTTGAACTCCCTAAAGTCCCTCTTCAGTTAACCATTTCTATCATTTATAGCTGTTCTTGAATTAATGGTAGCAGATTGCCCAAAGCTGCTACCAAAATCAAGTAAAGTTCAAGTGATGACATCAACATCTGATCATGTGGTGCAAAATACTGGGAGATTTGAAACACAACTTTATATTGTACTAGGATACTGGTAGAGTCTCAGAATAGGTTATTATCTAACAATTACATCAAGAAAACAGGTTTTGTATTTAGTTCCTGAAGACAGGAAGGTTAATTGCCTATTACCCTCAATTTGCATATCAGTGCTTCCAGTTTCCAGTAAAACATCTCCACATTCCCACAAACCTGAAGAGACATCAGCAAAAAGGCCTCTTTCCCTCCAGGAAGTAGATATTATATTGAATAAATATGTTGTTTAGATCTGTTTCATGCACACAAAACAGTGTGGACAGGTTGAAGCTTGCTAGTTTGATAATGCTGTTGCTGTTGCATGGCATGGCAGACAATCTTATTCATCACATCCTCTCATAAACAGATATGACTGACAAGTACAATATCGTATCCCAGAGCAAAGGAGAAAATACCTTCTCTTGCAAAAAAAGGGGTTAGGAAAGTAATTGTGTATTTATAGGATTTCACAGCTGGTTTTGTTCCTGTAACATCTGGAGTTTACTAATCTTGTTTTACTAGAAAAGCAAGCTTCAGAGAAGAAATAGTAACTGCTCTTTCACACTGGAGTTTTGCTAGGAATCTTTACAGTACTTCTCTGATATAATCAAGAGAGTCTTTTGTATATATGACGTGCAAACATGCACAAGAATCTGTGTACAACCAACAAATAAATGGGACATTTATATGGTTGACCACTTGTTAATATTAAACATACATTTCAATCAGGACAAAACTAGTAGCTATAAACGTAGTTTTTAGTCACTTTCCTGAAAAAAGTCAGAGCGGTCAAAGGTTATTCAAGTGAGTAGTCAGGATATTGTCAGAAAAGGAATGTGAATAGGTGGAAAAGAAGGACTGTGCTTGCCTTTAGCGTGAATGTGAATTTTTATTTATATTTCTAATTGCTTTGAATGGTAAAAGAACAGAATACATAATGCCTCCTCCATCTAAAGTTAATAATTGCCAAGGCTGCAGCCCTAAATACATTTATTAGGGAGTAAGCCTGATTGATTTCAGTGGGACTTACCTCGGCAAAACATGCATGACCGCTGCCCTACGATCACTTAGGGTGTATCCACACTACACAATTATATCCGTTTCATATCACTTCGATGTATGTAATCTTGGGTTTCAGTGTGCGTAATCCTGGGATTTGCCGTTTTAAGAGATACTTAGAATTGTCTACCAGAGAGCGCTAATGCTGTAGTTCAAGAGAGTGCACTATAGAATTCTAAGTTCCTCACCAGAGTATTATCCCAGGATGCCATAGGATAGAGGCAAGGCAGTTACAGTGGAATCACAATGCTATAATTGTGCAGTCTGGATTCTCCCCTGTGTGTACATTCCTTCAAGTTGCCTGTCGACTTATGTTGATCTCATGAATTTCATAGGGTCTTTTTATCTGATAGTAAGTCCCACTGAGCATACTGGGATTCCTAAATAAACATACACTGTACTGTATTACTCATACATAGTGATGGTACTTAATACCAGTAATTTTAGATTGGGGTGGGAATAGTGCAGATGTTGTGGAACTGCTGGCCCTAGGAGCTCTAGGCAATATTGCCAATAGTGAGAAATGCTAGGAGTTGCCATTCATCCGTATTTGGAAGGCCACACAGTTTCTGCCCGTGATTTAGATTGGTTTTAAAAGGTATATCTAAGGCCATTTCTGCACTAGACTGTTATAGTGCTATTATTCCACTTTCAACATCCTATGGAATCCTGGGGATTGCAGTTTAGGGAGGGGCCTCAAAGGATGTTGAAAGTGGGATAATAGAACTATAATAGCCTAGTGCAGAAATGGCCAAAATTCGCACATAGAGGAAAAGGCCAGAATATAGATCAACCAGTAGAAAACCAGAACATAAACACAACATACCAATGCGCAAAACTTCACAATAGCTCTCTGGATACCCATTTCTGAAATTCTGGCCCTTTTCACATGGCATTTTCCATGTGAAAGAGAGGGCCTGGAGTGTCGTGCGATTGTGAGGAGTGATCTGCACGATGCACTCACAATCGTGTGATCCTCCAGGGACTGGCAGGCGCCACTCGTGCACTTTTTCATTTTCGCTAGAAGCTGAAAATGGTACACGATCGTGCATTGCTCCGGGGCCCTGCGCGCACTTACCTGGCGTGTGGAGCCTTTGGAGCCACACCGGTCGTGCTTCCTGCCCCAGCACAGCCTGGGAAACTCCCAGGCTGCTCTGCAGAAGGAAGAGGTGGGGCTCTTGCACGAGCAGGCAGCTTGTGCAGAGCTGAAGGACCCCGGACATGAGAGCCTCTAGCCGGAGGCTGCTCACGTGATCCCCGCACCCCAGCGCCAGAAGAAGGTAAGGTGCGGAAAAGGCCTCTCTTATCAACAATGCCACTTTACTATATCTCCTTTATTCCAGCTGACTTTTAGAAGTGACTGCTTTACAAGAAAATGGCTTTTTAAAATTGTGTGGTACTGCTTTTATTCTTTGTTGTTAAATCAATGCTTTAAATGGTTTTAATTCTATATACAGTTTAATATACAGCTGACCCTTCACATTTGCGGGTTTAATTTTCACGGATTCGATTATTTGCAAGTTTCTCCTCCCTCCCCCACCTCAAGTGCTTCTTTTCTGGGTGAACCTTCCTTCTCAGCAACTCCAATCAGGCTGCGTAGCCCTTTAAAAACCTGCCTCTGGCCCTCTCCATCCTCCACCAACTCAGCACCACAAACCTTCTCCCAATACCACCCCACACACACCCAAGGAAGGAGATGGGTGAGAGGGATAAAGTATAGGGCCACCAACTGCCCTATACTGTAAGCTGCCAATAATTACCAGCATTCTGGGAGAAAGGTGAAGTATAAATATGGGAACAGAATAGACTAGCAAATGAAGTCAAAGCAATTGCAGAGAGTGAGACACTGAAAATCATTAACACACAAAACTCTTATACAGCCATACCTCACTTAACAAACCCTCTGATAGAGAAGCTCCTTTTTACAAAGTGTTTTTACACTCCAGTCCCGTCTTTTCTTCTTTGTCCCTTTCTGTTAGTGGCATCAGCACTGGGAGCATGGTGAGGGAGGGCTGGAGAAACACAGGCCATTTCCACACCTTCCAGCAATGTCCCATTGCGATAATGGCAGTGCCCTTGCTGAGATGGGAGTGCGACGCGAGCACTCCCCTCCACATCTGGTTGGCTCCCTGTGGAAGGGAACACGAGTGACACACACCTTCCTTCCACAGCACAGCTGTCCTCTTTCCTGTGCTGCACTGGGGAAGGAAGTGCCTAGATCCCGCTTCCTCCTGTTCTGCATGGTGGCTGACGACAGGAGCATGACGTGATAGCAGGCCATTAGTGGATTTTTTTCCGTTAATTGAATATCCCGTGATTGCAATGGATGGGGATACGTTGGCAGCAGGACTGCGACGAAGTTGTGTGAAAGAACGACTTGCGGGCCATTGCCAACATGTCCCCATTGTGGGACAGTGACACCATGCAGAAATGGTCACAGACTTTGAGTGTCAGGTTGTAGCAGGACAACTGCAGTATACAATGCAATGAATGCCTGAGCTGGGAAAGAACTGGATTCTGCTCTAGCTAATCCTGCTGTAGCTGTGTGTGTCTGTATCCAAAAAACAAGGTAAACTGTGGCTGTCTCCAGAGTCCTTTACTAAGCATAAGCGAACAACAAAGCAGAAAGAAAAGAAGCAAGCAGATAAAGCTTGCCTTCCCAGCCACCCCACTCTACCCAGCATGTTAAACATAGGTATATAAGTTTGGCCTCAGGTGCATTTTGCAAGAAGTTTTTGGGTGGTCTCTTGAAGGTTCAAAGTATTTTTGCTTGCTGGTGCAAGGCTTACCTGACCTGATTATTTCATTTCGCTTGAGCGTGTGTGTTAGTTTTGTCTATAAAGTATGCCAAAACATGTTAAACTCCTCTTCTGTTGTGGTGTGGGGACCTATCCCAATTCTTTCTATGTTATTTCTGCTTCTGATACCAAATTTTCTGTTAAACAAATAGTGCCCAGGGACCAAATGACTTTGTTAATTGCTAATTGAGGTATACCAGTATTTGCTGTGTTCACATTCCCTTGGTATCTTTGGCTGCCTTTTTTCTTTGGTTGCCCAAACTGTATTTCTAAATGCTCTTTGTTATTGTTGTGATGGTGGTGGTGGTTGTTTCTGTGTGCCTTCAAATTGATTCCGACTTATGGCAACCCTGAGGTGAACCTGTCACGGGGCTTTCTGGGTCTGAGAGTGTATGATATGCCCAAGGTAATCAATCTATGAATACCTTCATGAGGGAAAGCCAGAAGTTCAGATGTGTAGGAGTCCTATAACATGCAGCTTTTATTTCCATTTTTGAGGAGTGGGGGTTGGTGTTGTTATTGCCTTAGAAGCTATTTGCAGTGAATTATCTAGAAATTACTGAAGTTCTTCACATCCTTAATCACACATTTTCCCTTAAAAACAAGACGGAGATGCTGGATTAAATCTGGTAGGAAAGTATACTTCCTGTTTATAAAAATATCCTTCCTGAGTGGAAGAGTCCTCTTCCTGCACGCACTTGTCCATACATATCATATGAAATTCCCAAGCCTGTTTCCATGAAGTAGGAAGGCTTGTTTCACTTTGAGAATTTGTTGTTTACCACTTAGGAATTACCCTAAATCCAACTTAACACTTGTGGTAGTGAGTACCACAGATCTATTTTAAAAATTGCTGGCAGTGAATACTGTGTTCTTAATTTTTTGGGTAAATAAAAATGTCAGTACCCCTGTACTGATGTAATTCTTTCATCAATGAAAGGCATAGGAAATGCCAAGATCCCCCCCCCACTTCCCTAAATGCTGACTGGGTATGAAATCTCTGATATAATGATCCATACAGGTGCATACCATACAACTGTTCCGATTTGCCAGGGATCAATTTAATTCTCTGTCATCCCACTTTTTTCAGCTATTTTTAAAATGTCCCAATTTCTCTCTCCTCCTCCCACTTTCCCTCTTCATCCGTCAATTGCTGCAAACGGAGTTTAAAGTTCAAAAGTAGCTTGTGCTCCATTACCTCAGCAAGGAAGAGAGAAGAAGAGGGCGCAGGATCTTGTCCTTCCCTATAGGCCCCGGCAAAAGCAAACTCTGCACCCTCTCCCAGGTTGTATGTACTTCTTCATTAATGACTTTTTCCATCTTGACACTCTAGTGTGGCTTGACACATGTGTCCCAGTTTTCATCTGTGAAATGCTGGAGGCTGTGTTGGAGGCGAGCAGTCTTTAATCTCATTCTGGGAAACCAGTTCTATCTGCATGACATGGAAGGGCATTTGCAAAATGACAAGTGAAAATAAGCTCCTGCTGGCTTTGTCTGCTTTTTCAGGACAGTGCGCTCCAAAGCATAACTATCATAGGAGCGTTTACATTATCTGCATTCTTAAGTAATATGGCAGGCATTCAGTGGTAAGGATGGAAATTCTCAATTTTCGCACTTCTCGACAGATGTCAAGGAAAGGACATCAGTATTTCTTCCCGTTGTGTCGAAACATGCAGGATTTTTTTCCCTTGCAAAGGATAGAAAACTCGCTGCAATATTTAAAACACATGCATTTTTTAAGAAACTCAGCAGTTTTACTTGGAAAGACATAACTTTCTGAAGAACAACTGCACAGTAGTAGGTCTGCCTCTGGCCGGGACTGTCATTTTACACAACTTTTTAAGAAGGAGGGATAAGATGGCACAGGAATGGATGGATTAGATAGCAGAAATTTATAAAGGTGTATTGTATGCTGGAGTTTTTGGGACTGGTTTACTAGTGTTGCCTGATAGAAGGGCCAAAGCATGCAGCAAAAATCACCGTCAATCCCCTATCACTCTCTACTCTAACGAGCCCCTAAACAATGGACTCTCTGGCCCTCTCAGTTTATGCTGCCCTACTTTCTTGACTTATCTGTCTACTCTTACTCCCTGATTCCTTCACATCCCAGCTAATTTGCTTCATCCTTGGCAAAGCTACTCCTCTACCGCTGCCCACTGCTCTGCTGCTGTTTCTCAGCTACCTGCCCAGAATCTGAGAAGGCAGACGAGTCAAGAAGGAAGGGAAGCCCAGAACTCAGAGGTGGGCAGCAGAAGAACAATCTTGGCAGGGAGGAAGCAAATTGGCAGGAATGAGGACGAATCAGGGGATCAGAGTACGGAAGCCATCAAGAAGGAGGGGGAGCACAGACTCAATACCCAGAGAGTTGAGCGACCAAGTTGTAAAAAAAATAACAACAGAGAAAGAGTGGTAGAGGAGGGGGCGGCAGGAGAGGAGCAGCCCTGGTGGGGATGAAGTAATTTAGAGGAGAAAATAGTTGTGGTTTTCATAGCCCATTTCTGCATGACACTCTTATAGCGCGATGATTCCACTTTCAACCTCCTATGGAATTCTGGGGTTGCAGTTTCGGGAGGGGCTGGCCGGCTCCTCCCAGAACTGCAAACCCCAGGATTCCATAGGAGGTTGAAAGTGGAATCATTGCTCTATAAGAGTGTCGTGCGGAAATGTTGATAGTTAAGGTGTGCAGCCTTTGCATTCAAGGGATGCTCTACTTCATTCTCTGCTTTTGAAGAACCATTCAGACTCATATAAAAATTGTAGAGTTCTAGTTAGTATAGAATCATAGAGTTGGAAGAGTCCACAGGGGGCCATCCAGTCCAACTCCCTGCCATGCAGGAACCCACATCAAAGCAGTATCAACAGATGGCCATCCAGCCTTTGCTTAAAAACCTCCAAAGAGCTGCTGTACAGCTCTGACTGTCAAGAAGTTCTTCCTGAGGTTCAGGTGGAATCTCCTTTCTTGCAGCTTGAATCCATTGCTCCTTGTCCTAGTCTCTGGAGCAGTGGAAAACAAGCCCGCTCCCTCTTCGACATGACATCCCTTCAAATATTTAAACATGGCTATCATGTCCCCTCTTAACCTTCTCTTCTGCAGACTAAACATCTCCAGCTCCCTAAGCTGCTCCTCATAGGGCATGGCTTCCACACTCTTCACCATTTTGGTCACCCTCCTCTGGACATGCGCCAGCTTGTCGATATCCTTCTTGAAATGAGGTGCCCAAAACTGGACACAGTATTCCGGATGAGGTCTGACCAAGGCAGATCTAGACATCATACTCCTATTGATACAACCAAGAATCGCATTGGCTTTATTGGCTGCCGCAGTATAAGTGCAGAACTTTGGCTTGGAAAGTTCTGATGTATTCCAACTGTGCATCTTGTAAGGCTGTGCAGAGTTGACAGAGTTGCTGAGAACAACACCGAAAAGTTCCTGCAAGTTGTGGGAACTTTCCAAGTGCTGTTCTGCTTCCCATCAGTGGTGAGGAAGACCAAATTTGAACCACATTCAGCAGGCTGTTGAATACCACATTCCATCCCTATTTAATAATGTTTTTGTGTATAAAATCATAATAGGGTAAACAGAGATGAAGTACTGGTTGTGACCCAAAATTGTGGTGGTTGTTTGTCTCAAAGTTGTTTCTGACTTATGGTGACCCTAAGGTGAACCTATTATATTTATTTTTTCCCTTGGGAAGATTTGCTCAGAGGGGTTTGCCTTTGCCTTGTTCTGAGGCTGAGAGAGTGTGACTTGCCCAAGGTCACCCCATGGGTTTCCATGGCTGAGAGGATTCAAACCCCAATCTCCAAAGTCATGGTCCAATGCTCAAACCGCTATACCATACTAGGTCTCATGTGACCATAATACCCTATAGTATTTGGGTTTTTTTTAAGGAATTTTTATTAATTTTCAAAAAACATAAGAGCATATATAAGCACAAATGTATATATAATTATTATAATCCTTCCGTTCCCCCCACCGCTTCTATATATCAAAAATTTTCTAGCTGAATCCTTCTTCTCCCTTATACATAATCTTTGTCAAATACCTCATCATACTTGACCTGCAAACATTTACATATTTAACCAAAGCATTACCCTTTTCCATTCTCTTTCAAAATTCTGAACCATTTTATTCTTAAGGGAATACGCTAGTTTTTCAGTCTCTACCATGTCTACCATTTTTTATTTCCATTCATCTAATTGAATATCTGTTTTCTCTTTTCAGTGTTGTACATAGGTCAACCATGCTGCTGTAATCAAATACAATAATATCTTCTGTTGTTTTCTAATCTCCTGGTTCTGACCTTGTATATTCAATAAATAAAATTCTGGTACCATTTCAAAATTAACTTTACAAATTTTTTGAATTTCATTGTGAATTCCCTTCCAAAATTTCTTAGCCTTTGGGCAGGTCCACCACATATGAAAAAAAGTCCCCACCTTTCCCCCACATTTCCAACACTTCGTATCTCCATTTTTGGTTATTTTTTGAAGTCTTTCTGGAGTCATATACCACCTATGTAACATTTTATAGTAGTTTTCTCCTAAATTTAAATTCGGAATAAATCTTATGTCTGTTTTCCATACTTTTTCCCAGGCACCTAACTCGATTGGATGACCTATATTTTGAGCCCACTTAATCATTGACTCTTTCATTGAATCAGATTCGAAATCCCTTTTTAATATTCTCTTCTTTTGATGTTCTTTCAACAATTGATCTAGTTTTCCTGTCTTTCAAATCCATATAATTTTTGGTCCATTTTGTACCTTTCTTTCAACTGATACCAGGGGAACCAGTTTAATTCATGTCCTTCAGCTTTTAACTCTTCTATCGACTTCATTTTTGGATTGTCTCTTTTCCATTTTAATATACCTTGATAAGTCAATACCTTTCCTTGTTTCATTGCTGCAATCTTATAAGCTTCTTGGGGGGATGTCCAAGTTGGGAGTTGTATATAGTATTTCTGTTTTATTTGAAACCAGATCTTTAATAAAGTTTTTCAGATGCAATGATTATTAAAATCTTTGTTCACTGCTATTTTGTTATAGCATGGGTAACCATGCCACCCAAATCTGTTGTCGCTTTCTTCCAAATCTTTTAAAGTAGCTTTCTCTAGTATAATCTAATCTTTAATCCCGTCTAAACAACATGCATAATAATACGTCTTCAAGGACGGCACTTCCAACCCTCCTCGCTCTTTTGCATCCTATAATACTTTAAATCTTATTCTTGGTTTTTTGCCTAGCCAAATAAATTTCTGAAGCTCATTTTCCTGTTTCTTTAAACACTCTGCCATTTCCAATTATGGGTAGATTTTGGAAAAGAAACATAAGTTTAGATAATAGAGACATTTTAAAGGCGTTAATTCTTCCTAGAAACAATAAATTTAATTTAGTCCATTTTTCCATGTCTCTTCTGATAGCTTTCCATATTTTTTGATAATTATTCCCAAATAATTCTTGATATTTCTTTGTAATAATTATTCCCAAATATTTAATTTTGGTAACTAATTGACATTCTGATATTTTTTCCAATTCCATTTGCTGCTTTTTTGTCATGTTCATTGTCATTATTGCTGTCTTTTCTTTATTAATTCTGTATCCTGCCACCTGTCCAAATCCTTGTAAGATTTCCAACAATTTCAAAATTGAATCCTTCAGCTCTTCTAGAAAGATGACCATATCATCAGCGAAGGCTCTTAGTTTCAATTCTGTTTTCTTAAATCTCAGACCTTGTATCTCTGAGTCCTCATTTATCTTATTTAACAAAATTTCCAGGACCACAATAAAAATTAATGGAGACAGTGGACATCTTTGTCTCACCCCTTTTGTTATGAGGAAGCTTGCTGATGTATCCTCATTTATTAATAGTTTTGCAGATTGATTCTGATAAATCTTATCAATGCATTTACAAAAGTCCTCCCCTAAATTATATTCGTTCAATATCTGCTGTATAAATAACCAAGAGATGTTATCAGAAACCTTTTCTGCATCGAGAAAATTCAGTGCAGCTTTCTTTCCAGGATTTTTGTCATAATGCTCAATTACATCAAGTATTGTTCTCACATTGTTCCTCATAAACCTTCCAGGTAGAAAGCCTGTCTGGTCGTCTTTTATCTTATCTTGTAATACTTTTCTTAGCCATTTCGCCAGAACTGATGCAAAAATTTTATAATCACCATTCGACAGGGAAATTGGTCAATAATTCTTAACTTCTCTCATATCTTTTCCCTCTTTTGGTATTAGTACTATATTGGATTCTCCCCAAGATTCCGGCTTTCCCATCGACTTGATTTCTGCTATAGTTGCCTGCAGTGGTTTTATCAGTTCTTTTAAAAAATTATTGTAATAAAGCTCTGTAAAGCCATCCGGACCTGGTGCTTTATCAGATTTTAAGGCTTTTATGACCTCTTGCAATTCATTAATTATTATTGGTTTGTTCAGCTGATTTTGTGCTTCCTTGGATATCTTCCAAGTATTTATTGTCTTTACATAAACATTTATGTCTTTCTCACCTTTCAGAAGAGATTTTTGCTCTTGAAATAACTTACTAAAATACTTCTTGAAAATCTGTTTAATCTTGTCGGGTTGGGTGACCAATTTCCTGCAATTCTTCAACTCAAGGACCATTTTTCTTTCTTTCCTTTTTTTAAGTCTGTAAGCTAACCATTTTCCGATCTTATTTGCTTGTTCGAATTGGGTTAGTTTCATATATTTCATTTTTTTCTCAATCTCTTCAGTTGCGAGTATAGCCAGTTCTTTCATATCTTCTTAACCTCCTGTTATAATAAATTTTGTGAAGGATTTTTCTTGAATTCTTTTTCTTTTTCTTGTAGTCTAAATAAGAAGATCTAGTGGTTTTCTCTGTCTTTTTTATTTTGACTGTGTCGTTGTTGAATAAAAAAACCTCTTATTACTGCCTTGGAAGCATCCCAGACAGTTGTCATCTTTGTTTCCCGCTTTATATTTTCTTTAAAATAAAAATTTAAAGCTTCTATCGCCTTTTTGACAATTTCTTCATTGTTTAACAGTCCATCATTCAATCTCCAATGAAATTCTTTATCTTTATCCTTCATTTGTAGCAGCACCAGGTGGTGATCTGAAATTACTTTTGGTAATATTTCAGCCGTTTTAACTTCTTTTAATAAATGATTGGATATTAAAATCATATCAATTCAGGACCATGTTTGATGAACTTTTGAGAAGAAGGTGAAATCTTTAACATCAGGATGGATGTTATGGATGTCTCCATATATCAATTACTGTCAATTCTTCACACATTTCAGAAAAATTTGTTGGCAATTTCCCTTTCATCAATTGTCCTTTAGTTTTTGAAATTGATTTATCTAATTTTACATCCTGGACTCCATTCCAGTCTCCCAAAAGAATCCACTCCTCATACTCATAATTAGACAATCTTTCCAGCAGTCCTTTGTAAAATTCTGCTTTATTTTCATTTGGTGCATAGACTCCAACTATTATTATTTTCTTCCTATTGTTAAAAATTTCCACGCCTAACAATCTTCCTTCCTCATCTTTAAAAATTTCTTTGGCTTCTATTGCTTTATCAACATATACTATTATTCCTCTTTTCTTTTTTAAGTACAAAGATGTAAAACATTTTCCTAATTTTGAGTTATACAAATATTTTTCTTGGTGCAACTTGATATGGGTTTCTTGTAATACCATGATTTGTGGTCTAAGTCTTTCCAAATGATGAAATACTTGTCTCCTCTTAGCCTGTGAAGTAATTCCATGTACATTCCAGGAAATTATCTTCATATTTGTTTCTTCTTTTACTTTTCTTTTCACTGATTCAGCCGATTGTGACTCCTCTTCTGACGTTGGGCTAGTCTCTTCAGCCATTTCTGATTTGGATTCTGAGGTTTTGTCTGGTCCTTTTTTGGTATCAGTTTGTGTCGGTTGAAATTCAGTTCTTCTTCGTGGTCTCTGCACCTCATACAATGGGAATCTTTGTGCATGCACAGTAGCATTTCAGAAAGTTCCAGAACTGAACAGCTTGGCAGGAACCCCTCCCCCATTCGGTACTGAGCATGTTCAGTCTCACCAAGCTAACGGTCTCTCCTCAGTTTCTTTTCATCCGCCGATCTGTTAGCAGCTCAGAAGGTTTCCTCGCTGAGCAGTTTTCTGTTTTATGGCTTTCCTTGGATTTTTGTTGGTTTTCTGTCCTTTTTGGTATCCTTCAGGATAAAAGACTGTAAGAACTCTTCCCCCTTCTTATGTCTTCTCTTTTCAAACTGTTCATTACTTGCGGCCGCAAGGTTTCGCTGTCCGACACCCACCCCAAGTGCTTGTTCTGCCTTGGGGAAGGCCATAACGTTCGGGCCTGTTCCATCTGTAAGGAATTTATGTCTCAAATGCTGAAGAACAGGGATTCCCATCTAAAATCCTATTGTTGGGAGCAAGCTCTCTGATTGAAGGAACAGGCGGCTTCAAATACAGTCGTCTTTACTGCCTCGGTTTCACTGCGTCCTTCATGAGGCCCTTCAATGTCGAAGTCTTTGACCAGGACCCCATTGTCGATCACGACATCAACAGTATTGACTTCCTCTTCGGTACTGACAACTTCGGTACCGGTACCAATGTTGACTCCATCAGCTTTGTCGCCGATCTCTTCTCTGCCGAGAATTCCAAAGCTCTCAGAGATACCTGATGTTCCATCTTCTAGTTTCAGAGATGCCTCCTCCAACTGGCAGCAGACCTCTATTCAGCAGCCTCACAAGGTACCTACCTTGGCGGAGTGCAAGAGAGCTTCCTCACATCACTCTTCTGTGTCTTCAAAGAAGAAAAAGAAGAAGGAGAAGCACCATTCTCCTTTGCCCGCTACCCATCTGTTGGCTACTCGGCCGTCTTCGCTCGGTCCTCTACTGACACCTCTTCTGACGCAGCCTTCGGCATCCACTGTGGAGGAAGTTGAGGCTCCTGTTCTTTCGTCAGTGCATGATTCCGGCCAGCTCCCGATATTATCTGTTCCGGCAACTGTTGACCTCATGTCTGACCCGGACTGTTGGCCTACGCCAACTGCTTCTCCACCCATTACATCAGGTCAGCCTGGAGAGGGATCCTCTCAGACTCCACTTCCTCCGGTGTTTTCTGCTGCCCCCTAGAAACGGACCATCCACTTATATCGGACACTCCTCAGGCTTCCTCCCGAGACTGGCCTCGAAGCAGCGTGGCCTGCTCTCTGGCATGTGGTGAAAGGGGTCGGTCCCCTCGTTGTCGGGATTACAGCTACCACAGTGCTCATGAGGTTCCCTCGGCGAGAGTTGACTCACCTTTCTCATCGGCATCATATATAGCCTGTTACGGCCACGAGCATCTTTGGAGAGAGCAACTTGGCTCATACCACTCTTATTTGCCTGCATGTCGTGATCGATACCATCCTGACATACGTCGTTGGTCTCCATATCGTCCTCAGTGTTTATGTTCCCCATCACGCTCTCATTTGGGATTATGCTACCAACGCTCTCCTCGGTACTGTCGCTCTTGGTCCCGCTCCCAGTCTCGATCGGTCTATTACAGATGATGGCTGTCTCATCCTCATCGTCAGTCCCATGATCAATCGCCTTGTTACCAGGCTGCCTCACCTCCGCCTCAAGTGACAGGTATGGTGTCACGGCCTCCGCCAGACATTCCGGCTGCATCGCTTCCTCCAACTACTTCGTCGGCCCTGCTACTGACGCAGTCTCCATTCTCACACCAGTCCCAACTGTTCTACCGATGTCGTCAGCACCGGCCCCGATACCAGCCTTGGTACCGACCTCCGTACCGACTCTGTCTGTCATACCGGCCTCAGTCTGTGCTCCACCTGCTGATCCCGGTGTGTCTTTGGCTGTTCGAGCTCACCACTCTCACTCACCTCCGTCTTCCCCTTCCTCTAGCTCTTATGATTCCAATGGTGATTCCACGGATTCGACGCCTCAATCTCATACCTCTCCTCCACTCACCTTCGGGGACCTGACCCCTGATTCGGCCCCAGAGGATGTTAAGCAGTTTTCAGACATCCTGGTTAGAATGGCTAATGCTTTGGGCCTTGATATCTCTGGCCCTGCTCCAACAGTACAGGACCTGGTATTCCATTATGTTGCCAAGAGACCTCCGTCAACCACTCCAATTCCTTTTCTCCTGGTGTTGCAGGAGATGTGTAAGCACCCATGGGCCCAACTGGCCTCTCTTCAACCGATTCCTCAGCGTCTGGAGCACCTTTACCGAATTCAAAAGAAAGACGTTGACTTTCTCATCGATCATCCGACACCAAATTCATTCGTTGTTGAATCCTCCCAAACGAAAGGGGGTAAAAAAGCCCATACGACTTCCCCAATCGTGAAGGTCGTCGCCTAGATGTATTTGGTCACCGGTTTTACTCGGCCTCTTCATTGATCGCCAGGATCTCCAACACTCAGGCTTGCCTGGCTGCCTATCAACAAAACATTTGGGATAGATTCTTCCCTCTGATTTCCCACCTGCCGGATGACCACCGGGCTACCACCATCCAATTTTATAATGAGTCTGTGGTTCTCTCGAACCAGCAAATCCTATCTTTTCGACATGCTGTTGAGGGTGTAGTGTGGGTGCGATTGCCCTTCACTGGTTTGCATGGCTTCAGTCCACTGGTCTGACAAAAGACAGCAGGAAGAGGATCGAAGACCTCCCCTTTGATGATCAGGGGCTCTTCCACGCAACCACAGATGATGCTATGGACCATCTGATGAAAGCTCATCTGACAGCAAAGAAGATGGGTCTTCATCCATCAGCCCAGCCTAGAAGGCCCTCTTCATCCCGCTCCTCCTGGAGACGCTCCTCCTATTCTTATAGGTCGCGTTCTCTGTGTTGCACATCTCACCAATCTTCTCTGCGAGCTTCTTCATCTTGCCACTCCTTCAGGCGCCACCAACCATCTTCTAAGAAGTCCTCTTCAACTGCAAAGTCCCGTTTTTGACTTCCCTTGTAGGTCGCCACCTCTACCACTCTTCCACCTCACAGGCCATCTGTCCAAGACCCCAGGACTTGCTCGCCATTTCAACATCTGGTGCAACATCACTTCGGACTCCTGGGTACTAACCATTGTTCGTCTTGGCTATGCTATCGAGTTTCAAAATACTCCTCCTCTCAGCGTCTTCTACTGCATGCCTTTCAGTTCCGCTCTTCTCGAGGAGATCAACACCCTTCTTCGCAAAGGGGCCATAGAATGACTGCCGTCTTCTACCAAATGCACTGGCTTCTTCTTCTGGTATTTCACTGTACCAAAGGCAGACGGCACTCTCCGACCCATTCTGGACTCCGGGGGGTCAACTCCTTCATCTCCCCCCGGAAGTTCAAGATGGTCACACTGTCAACCATCCTGCCTCTCCTCAGGCATTGGGACTGGTTCGCATCCATAGATCTACAAGACGCCTACTTCCACATTGCCATTCATCCCCAGCACAGGAGGTACCCCCGGTTTGCGGTCGATGGCGTGTGCCACCAATACAAGGTCCTGCCATTTGGCCTGTCCACCACACCCAGGGTCTTCACCAAATGCCTAGCCCCTGTGGTGTCTTACCTCCACACGAAACACATCATGCTGTACCCCTACCTGGATGATTGATTACTGGTGGTGTCCTGCAAACAGAAGTTATATGAGGACATTCATGTTGCCCTCTCTCTTCTCTCCAATCTCGGCCTCAGGGTGAATCCCAAGAAGTCTCACTTGGAGCCTACACTCAGCCAAGATTTCATTGGGGCCACTCTGGACTCTACTTCTGCCATAGTGTTCCTGCTGATGAAATGTGTGCGGGTGTTGCATCAAGCCACAGCAGTCGTTCTGCGCAGGCCATTCGTTTCTGCTCACCGCATTCAACAGCTTCTCGGATACATGGCAGCCACAACCGTGGTTACTTACCTGTCTCACCTCTGTGCCTGCCCTCTCCAACACTGGTTCATCAGAAACTTCGACCCTCTCCTCAACGATCAGCATCGAATCCTCCGGATCCCTCATCCGGTCAGGAATTCCCTCCATTGGTGGCTGTCTCTGCATCATCTGCTGTCGGGAATGCCCTTTGCTGAACCCTGTCCATCACGTACCATCACCACCGACACATCTCTCCTTGGCTGGGGAGCCCACTGCAATTGTCTCTCTGTAGAGGGACACTGGGTCGGCCTAGAAACGCATCTTCATATCAGTGCGTTGGAGCTTCTAGCAATCCTCAAGGCTCTTTGGGCCTTTTGGAACCTCATTGTCAGACAGACTGTTCAGATCCTGTCAGACAATACGACACCTGTCTGTTACGTGAACTGGCAGGGAGACACCCATTTTTCTACCCTGCTCCATCTCGCTCTACGCATATGGGATTGGTGCATTCCGCTATGGATACACCCCGCTGCAGTTCATCTAGCGGGACGGGACAGTGTTACAGTGGACACGCTGAGTAGGGATGCAGTGTACCACCATGAGGGGTCCCTCTCTAGCATCGCCTTTTGCTGGATAGTGTCCCGACGGGGTAGCCCAACCGTTAATCTCTTTGCGACCGACCAGAACAAGAAGTGCCCCCATTATTGCTCCAGAGCCAGCCTGGGACACCACTCTCTCAGGGACGCATTCCAGTTTCCTTGGAACAGAGAGTTCCTTTACATCTTTCCACCGTTTCCTCTATTGGGTCAAGTGGTGGCCAAGATTGCTGCGGACAGAGCAGACGCTGTCCTTGTAGCCCCTTATTGGCCAAGATAGTATTGGTTCAGCCCCCTTCTCACCATCTCTCAGGGCCGCATGATGCGACTTCCCTGCACGCCCAACCTCCTCTCACACTCAGACGGTCGTGTGCTCCACCTGGACCTCCATCTCCTCCGCCTGCACATGTGAAGGATAACATTCTAGACTCTCCTGCTATCCAGGCTGTCCTCACAGCCGCTAGGAAGGAATCCACTCGCAGGTCCTACAACTACAAGTGGTGGAAGTTCGTGGCCTTTGTGGATGCCTGTAATGAGGCCCCTTCTCTGTGTCAATGGGGCTTCACTTCCTTCTGTCTTTACGGGAGCAAGGACTGGCCTTTTCCTCTCTCAAGGTTTATCTCTTTGCGATTGTCGCTTATCAGATGCGTGGCTCTCCTTCTTTGGCTTTTTTCAGGAACACTATGGTCAAACAGTTCCTCAAAGGCCTTCAACATCTCTACCCTCCTGTCTCACTGCCACTTCCTCCATGGTCGCTATCGCTTGTCCTTTCCCAGCTTATGCGTCATCTGTTTGAACCCATGGCCACATCTGACAACCGTCTCCTTACTATGAAGACGGCATTCTTGGTCACTGTTACGTCAGCGAGAAGAGCAGGGAAACTAACTGCACTACGTTCTGATGAGCCCTTCCTGGTGTTCCATAGGGACAAGGTGGTCCTGCACCCAGACCTCTCCTTTCTCCCTAAAGTCATCTCTGACTTTCACCTGAACCAAGATATCATCTTGCCGATTTTCTATCCTGATCCGTCTTCGCCTCTTGAGCGCTCTCTAAACTCACTCGACGTGCATCGGGCCCTAGCCTTCTACTTGCAATGGACTTAGATCTTCTACCTTACTCCCCACCTTTTTGTCTGCTACGGTGGACACCGGAAAGGTCATAAAGTCTCCACCCAGCATTTCTCTAAATGGGTGGTCCAGACAATCCCCCTTGCCTATGAACAACCTGGGCAACCACCTCCGTCTCCACTCTGTGCCCACTCTACCAGGGCGATGGCCTCTTCAGCAGCTCTTCTCAAGGGAGTTGACCTACAGGAGCTTTGCCACGTGGCTACATGGTCACGGCCTCTGACCTTTGTGCGCCACTACTGCCTCAATTGCAGAGCCTGACGTGATGCCCGTTTTGGTCATGCAGTGCTGTCCTCCATCCTCTAGGATCTGAGCTGCCATCCAAACGGTAAGCTACTTAATCTCCCATTGTGTGAGGCACAGATACTATGAAGAAGAAGAACAGGTTGCTTACCTGTAACTGTGGTTCTTCGAGTGGTCATCTGTGCCCTCACACACATCCGCCCAGCCTCCCCTCTTTCAGGTCTTTGCTTCGGCGGACTTCGAAACTGAGGAGAGACCGTTAGCTTGGCGGGACTGAGCATGCTCAGTACCGAATGGGGGAGGGGTTCCTGCCAAACTGCTCAGCTCGAACTGTCCAAAATGCTACTGCGCATGCATGAAGATTCCCATTGTGTGAGGGCACAGATGACCACTCGAAGAACCACAGTTACAGGTAAGCAACCTGTTCTTTTCAGATATCTCTCTTGAAACTCAGATGCCTGATCTACTGAAGTTATCTTTACCTTCTTCCCCTCGAAAGAAAAAGAGAGGCCTTCAGGTAATTCCCATCTATATCTTATGTTTAAATCCTGTAATACCCTATAGTATTTGAAAGGCTGTATCTCCCTGTATGAACCTGTCCAAGTTGTAAGATCCTCAGAGAAGGGCTTTCTCTCAGTCCCATCACCATTACAGATATGCTTGGTAAAGTTATGGGAGCAAACCTTCTTGATGGCTGTGGAATTCTCTCATGAAGCAGAGTAGACTGGCTGTCTCTCTGGTCTCCGTCCACCAATTGGTAAAGACCTTTTTATTTGAACCAGCATTTAATGACTAACTGGCTATATAGAAAGGTCTTTTAATAGGGTTGTAATTTTATTGTTATTGTAATGCTTTTAAAGGATCTCACACTGTTTTAAATAATTATGACTTTATATAGTTAGTTAGTTAGTTGTCTTTAGGTTTTTAGAAGCACCTAGTTTTAATCCATAGCGTGAGCCATTGGCAGCAAAAGATGGAAGGATAGATAGATAGATTGATAGACACATAGGTAGTCTTCATAGTTTTGCATTCTATACACTTGGATTCAGCTGTGCAGAATATAGCCATCTCAAAGCTCCAAAAGGTCCATGGGTTTTCCTCTCACTTCAGATAAAAAGGTGGCATCTACAGGAAGCCCCCATCTTTTGATGCCTTGTTATCTGATGACTCACTCTTTTTTGACACTTCCAAATTAAGGACAAGTTCCACTAATTTGATGGGGGTTCTGTTTTTTCCTCAGTTCTTCTTGTCTGTAAAGGCTTGCTTGGAGCCACTTGCTCACATGTGCTGCTTGCAAAGAGAACTGGCGGGTGGAGGGAGGAAAAGCTGGCCAAGAGACGTTGCAAGCAGTGCATGCGCATTTGATCCCAAGTGAACTTCCAAAAGTCCTTCATCCTTGATGCTCCGTACAGTTTAGTACATGGGCCGCACTTTTTCATCAATTCTGTTTTCTGACTATGCTCTAGTTCCTGTCAGATAAGTGGGGAAGGTCTATACACTTCTTGTAGGCTTGGAAAATATGCGCACTTGTACCAAAGACTCTTGAGCATAGTACACAGTTGAATGATCCCTGCAGCTTTTCTCTCTGATATGTCCAACACTTAGTACTGCTTGCCTTTTAAGCCAGTGGTTCTCAAACTTTGGTCCTCTAGATGTTTCAAAATCTGGGATCTGAAGTCCCAATCAGCCATAGGACCACTGTTTTAAACAAAGCTTGGAACACTTTCTTTTGGAGAGCTATAATTCATGCCCGCCCCCCCCCCCCCCCCGGAACAGTAACAGACCATGCTGGCTGATAGGGAGAGGGTAGTGGGAATTGTATTCCAAAATTGTACGAGCACAGTGTGAAGGCATTGTTGTTGTACGAGCACAGTGTGAAGACATTGTTGGTCTCAGGCATCATCCCAGCAGGGCAGTGTAGCTGGGTGGGTGGAACATAAGGGCATTGATAAGAATTCTGTCCTCCAGTGAAATTTTCCTTCTGTCTATAAATTTCTAGTACAACTGTAACTAGGGTTAAAGCTGAGCATTCAGACATACATTTTAGTTATCCAAAGAAAGAAGGCAGGCAAATTTACCAAGGGAATGCAAACACAGCAAAGGCAAAAGTTCAAGGTGTGAATGCTTTTCACTCTCACTCTTTGTAATGCTAGAAATTTGGGGAAAGAAGGAGAAATTCCTTTGAGAGGGGAAGAAACTCATTTCGAGGGTCAGTGCCCTCATTCCTACCCCCCCCCCATAACTATACCTAATGGAGCAGGTTTTTTTTTTCTAACCTAGGAGGTAAAATAACTGAACCAAGACACTTGGATATACACAACCAGACCTGCTTGTCACTCTATCATACCTTTCAACATTTAACAGATGAAAACGAAGATGCATGTGGCCAAGCAACATCAGAGTATGGTCAAGATGGCAAAGTTTTTAATGAGGAAGAACACACAAGCTAGAAGTGGCTACAGCAATTTGCTTTTGCCTGAGCCAGCTGGGAAGGCAAAGATTCTGTCACTCCCTCTCCTCTTCCCCTTGCTGAGTTAACTTAGTGCAAAATACTTTTATACTTTGAACTCAGTTTGTAGCAACTGAACAAAAATGAGGGTAAAAGAAAGTGGGAAGAGACGAAAGGAATTGGGATGTTTTAAAAGCACTTGAAAAAGTAGAATAGCAAAGGGTTAATCAGGATGGTCCCATTCAGATTGGGACAGTTGGAGGGCATGTTCTTTTGCAAAACCAGCCTTTAAGTGGTTCCCAGCCTTCCATTCAAAAGCAGCAGCCTTTTCAGCATTGGGAAGTTCCTGCTTTTTTTTTTCTAGCTGGCTAATAAATTCCCTGTCCTTTCCTGCTGCGGAATTGAATGCTAGCACTAGCGTGCCTCCAGTGCTGAGGTCACCTTCCCACTTTGAGTGTCTGCTGTAATGAATTGGAGATTAATCTGCTATCTTTCCTTCAATCACAATAATTGTTCTTTTCTGTAATGCCTTGCTGTTGTATGGGGAACCAGTGACCTCAGCATGCTGGTATTTACCACTTTTATTGCCATATAGTATCAGGATATGATTAGTGGGTGGAAAGCAGAATACATCTGGTAATATCCGTGCAGAATGTGAGGCGAATATATACAATTGTGGTCAATCACGGTGTGATCAACACAGACATGTTCTGATCCATAATTGCAACTATTGCTTTGTTTTATTAACTTGTACTTGTTTTGTCTTTTTACATTGTAAGTTGTCAGGGGGTGGGGGTGGCAGTGTTTGGCCAGGAGAGCAGGATATACAGGAAAGTAAATAAATGTAGTGGCTTGAATTTTACCACTTAGATCAAGAGTTTGGAATGTTAAGTCTGAAAATTAATTCAATAATGTTAAATGTTATAAACAGGAGGCAGGGCAGCATAGTGGTTTGAGTGCTGGACTGGGATCCTAGCCAAAAGACAGGTTTCTCTTACCCTCATTCCATGTAAAGAACCAGACTAGGACAGGCTGTTGAATTTTACTTCAGCTTTGACAATGACATTGTGAACTTGATTAAACCTGTGGGCGACAGGTGCGTTTTAGGGAGAGTTGGGGCATGGCTGTAGAAAGAGAATCAGTATAAATGGTTGGGGCTGCCATTGTACTCCACCATTTGTTACTGAGCTTGGTGTGTTATTCTGAAAAGGTAACAGAACATTAGAAGGGGCTTCTTGACAAGACGAGTAGTTCAGCAATGGAGCCAATTTCCTAGAGTGGTGATGAGGTCTCCTTCTCTGGGTATTGTTAAAAAGAGGCTGGACAGCTACCTGCTTGGGGATACTCTAGCTGAAGATACTGCATTGAGCAGGGGGTTGGACTCAATGGCCCCTCAGGCCCCTTCCAGCTCTGTGATTCGGTGATTCTAACTACTGTAGCTCCCAAAAAGCAATAATTGTGCCACACATTATTGGAGCTCACATTTTCCAGTTCTTCTTGAGGTCAGAATCTGCCACTGACGGGTTTGCCTGATATGCACGGCCTGCTCCCTGAACACTTACCTCTCTCTTATAATATAGGACACTTGTGTAGACTTTTTTGTAGTGCAAGATACACACAACTTTTTCAAACACCTACAGTGCTTTGGGGAGCCTCCTGGAAATGCTAACAATGTAAATTCCAGATGCATGAATCATAGAATCATAGAAATGTAGAGTTGGAAGAGACCACAGGGTCCATCCAGTCCAACCCCCTGCCATGCAGGAACACCCTCAAAGCATTCCCGACAGATGGCCATCTAGCCTCTGCTTAAAAACCTCCAAAGAAGGAGACTCCACCACACTCCGAGGCAGCATATTCCACTGCCGGACAGCCCTGACTGTCAGGAAGTTCTTCCTGAGGTTCAGGTGGAATCTGCTTTCCTGCAGCTTGAATCCATTGCTCCTTGTCCTGGTCTCTGGAGCAGCGGAAAACAAGCCCTCTCCTTCCTCTACATGGCATCCCTTCAAATATTTAAACATGGCTATCATGTCCCCTCTTAACCTTCTCTTCTGCAGACTAAACATACCCAGCTCTCTATCCTTATAGGGCATGTCTTCCAGGCCTCTCACCATTTTGGTTGCCCTCCTCTGGACCTGCTCCAGCCTGACCATATCCTTCTTGCACTGGGGTGCCCAGAACTGGACACAGTATTCAAGATGAGGTCTAACCAAAGCAGAGTAGAGTGGTACCAGTACCTCCCTCGATCTAGACACCATACTCCTATTGATGCAGCCGAGAATTGCGTTGGCTTTCTTGGCTGCCGCATCACACTGCTGAATCATGTTCAGCTTGTGGTCTATTAAGACTCCTAGATCCTTTTCACACGTACTGCTATCCAGCCACGTGTCCCCCATCCTATATTTCTGCATTCCATTTTTTCTACCTAAGTGTAGGACCTTATACTTCTCTCTGTTGAATTTCATTTTGTTAGCTTTGGCCCAGCTCTCCAATCTATCCAGGTCATTTTGAATTTTGATCCTGTCCTCTGGCGTATTAGCAACCCCTCCCAATTTGGTGTCATCTGCAGATTTGATGAGCATGCCCTGTATGAATGCTGTATTGAAGTGTGACCCTATAGTCCTAGGGATGTAGCTATAACTCCAAGGTGTTCTTAAGACCTCCACAGGTACATTTGGTAAGAACACAGGAGGGGGCCTTCTCAGTGGTTGCTCCCAGGCTCTGAAACTCTCTTCCTAGAGAGACTGTACTGGTTCCCACTGTGGTACCCTTCCAGCAGCAGGTGAAAACTCCGAAGAAAAAAGTTTGTTGTTTCCTTTCAATAGTCTACATTCTAGAATTGGTAGTTTCTATTCAATGGCATCACTAGATGAGTGGGTGTGAGAGGAATGGACTGCACTGGCTTACACCACCAGAGAGGGATGACGCCCACCCAACCGATGCCTCTGCCCAGCTGTCACTGACAGAGAAGCCTCAGACGAAGAGGCTGTGGAAAGCATGCCTTTGGGAACCTGATGCTGTGCCTCTTTGGAGAGCTGTGGAGGGGATGTAGGAACAGTGAGCAGGCCACAGAGGAAGAAGGAGTCAGGAGTGACAGCTCAGCTGGCAAGCAAGCAAGCCACGGGGGACAGTGGTGGCAGCGGCGATGGCAGTGACCGGGCTTATGGGGGCTTCTCAGAGGAGAGCAAGCTCAACATCACCAGTGACAAAGAGTACAAGGAGATGAATGGCCAAGGCTTGACAGGCTTCAGGCCTCCTCTTCAGGAGACAAATCTACCACCACTGCTGTTGATGGGAAGAGCTGCCTGCTACATCTGTGGCTCCCTCTTGACTCCTGGGGCCCAGCACTGGGTTGATGCGTAGAAGCAAGAGAGAGCTTCACAGATGCCCTTCTTTCCCTTTCTATGGCTCTCCAGGCCAGCCCTGGGGACCCTCCCCATCAGTGCCACCAGGAGCACAGTTATCTGTGCCTGCTGCTTTGCTTCCCTCATGTAACAGTTGCAGAACTTCATGTTGACTTGTATATGTGAAGAACACCTACTTCTATATCATCTTGCTTGTGCGTTGAGATCTTTGGAGAAGGCTCTTCTCTGAGTACCATCTGTGGGGAAAAACACATTACATATTTACAGAGAAGAAGACAGTCTACCATGGGACAGTCAAAGCTTTCTGATCTTGCAATATTATCAGTTGAAAATGAGTTGGCAAAAGACATTGATTTTGATGAAATTATTCACAAGTTAACAACTTTGAAGGCTAGGAAAGGAAAATTCTGATTTAGTGAAGATGTTCACTAAGTCGTGAAATGCTTGTGTATTTGTTCCTGTTTGTTTGTTTGATACTATTTCATTTGTGAGTATATTTCCATATGCATTTGTCTATAGCTTCTACATTATTTGGGACATTATTGATTATGCAAACCTAATCCATTAAAGTATCTCATGTAATAGTGAAGTTTAACATTAAAATGAACATAATTTTGATATAATTATTAAATGTTTTTATTTTGAATTTAATTGTTTCTTACTAAACTTTCACTTTAACTACATAAAATGTTAATATCTTTAGGTTGTACATATGATATTTTAATTTAAAGGTGTAATTTTAATTTTGATAATTGTTTATGTCACTATTGTTGTTATTACATTCGGTGATGTTTGGGAATTACAATTAAAGAGTAACATTTGTATAAAAAAGCATTATTAAGGATTCTGTATGGTCTGGTGTGGGAAGAGATCCGTGGAGGTGACACTAACCGTAGGCCATTTCCGCACCAGACTGTTATAGTGCTATTATTCCACTTTCAACATCCTATGGAATCCTGGGGTTTGCAGTTTAGGGGAGGGGGCTCAAAGGTCAAGATGGCCTCAAAGGCCCCTCCCTAAACTGTAAACCCCAGGATTCCATGGGATGTTGAAAGTGGAATAATAGCACTATAACAGTCTAGTGCAGAAATGGCCCTAGTTACACCACTGCTTCTATATTTAGTTGCCCTTTGGCTCAGCTGCATCAGCTGTGTACAAGCCAAGCACTTTTGAAGTTTGCCCTGTGGAATAATGCAAATGTTTCTGGGGAGATCGTAGCAATTCTGACCTTTGTGTTCTTGATGGCAAAAACCATCTGAGGTGTGGAGCTGAAGTTTAATTCCACTAGAAACATTCTTGTTAGCAAAATGCCCTTTGTACTGGGGAGCGAACTTTGCTTTACTCTCGGCACCTGAGCTTTCCCAGAACAGGGTGAAAGGAAGCAATGTTGGCCCCTGGGAATTAACTGATGCAAAGGTATTCAAAACACAGATCAGAGTCTGGCTGGAATTCACCCAGTACAGTCAGCCCTCAACTTTCACAGGTTTAACTTCCGCAGATCGGATTATTTGTGAGTTTGTAGGTGCTGCTTAACTAGCAATGTAGCTATAGCTATAGGTAGTGATCGTACTGTACCGAAATGATGGGGAGTGGCTCCGAGGGAACTGCTGGCTCTACCTTCTTCCCTCCTAGTCCTTCTGCTCCTGCTGCTGCTGGTCTCCCACTCTGCCAGACCTCCATCACCTCTACCAGTCTCAAAGTCCTCCCATCTCTACCTCCCAGGATGCCAACACTGAAGGAGATTTTTGCAGCAGTCATGGCAGGGCCAGGCCAGTAGTAGCGGTGGATCCTCCTCCTCACCCTCCTCGTCCTCTCCATTTCTTTTCCTGCAAACAGCCTGTATCTCCCTTTCCCACCTTGGCACCACAATGCCTCTGCCTTTCTTCAAGGCCACATCCACCAGACCTCTGTCACTTCTGCAGTTCTCCAAACCTTTCCCCTCTGGGTCCTCCTTGACAACATTGAAGGAGATATTTGCAGGAGTTGCCATGGCACCTGCCTCTCCACTGTCTGGGTGGTGGTGGGAGGCTGAGAGAGGAAGGCTTGGAGACCAGCGAAGGTGACAGAGATCCCATAGAGGTAGCCTCGGAGTGAAGTGAAGGCACATGGTGCCAAGGCAGGAAAGAAAGGTACGGGCCAGGGCTGTTAATGGGAAAGGAGATGGAGGAGAAGGGTGAGGAGTATGAGCTGCCACCTCATCCTGCTGCAAGTGCTGCAAAAATCTCCTTCAGTGTCTTCGGGGAGAAGGTGAAAAGGGAAGGCTTGGAGACCAATGGACATGTGGTCCAGTAGAGGCAACCTTGAAGCAAAGTGGAGGTGTCATGGGGCCAAAGCGGGAAAGGGAGGTATGGACCAGGGCTCTTGGCAGGAAAGAAGACAGAGAGGAGGAGGAGGAAGAGGAAGAGGGGAGGCAGAGAGGATGAGCCACCACTGCCACTGGCCAAGACCTGCCATGGCTGCTGCGAAAATGTCCTTCAGTGTTGTCCTTCTCTTCCTTCTCCTCAAGGAGGACAACAACACTGAAGGAGATTTTTGTAGCAGCAGAGCATGTAGCTAGTGTGTTTGGGGGCCCTAGAGATCTTTGTGATTTTCCCACTTTTGTGGGGATCATGTGCCCCTAACCCCCATGAAAGTTGAGGGCTGACTGTACTTCACAATGTGAAATCACACAACCTATCCCCTTCCTTAGCAATCTTTCAAGGCCATAATCTTTCTCAAGCCAGCTTGCATTTGCGGAACCTTTGGCCTTTCAGAGCTTGATGAACTTTGATTCTCATTACTCCTCACTACTGGCTAGGCTGGCTCGGGCTGGTGGAAATTGGAGTCCAACAGCACCTGGAGGGCTACAGACTCCCCAGCTTACAACTTAAAAACATGAATGATATTGATGAAATGATAATAAACAATCTTAAACAAGCTTCCACCAGCCATATCAGCGGGGCATTCTAGACCCTCTTTGGGCCTTTCTACACTACATAACTATTGCACTATGTTTCCACTTTAATTGTCATGGTTCTGTCTTATGGAATCATGGGATTTGTAGTCTAGGGAGAGATATTTAGAATTCTCAGCCAGAGAGCTCCAGTACCTCCCAAGACTACAAACCCCAGGATTCCATAGGAGGCAGCCATGGTAGTGAAAATGGAATCATAGTGCAATAGTTATGTAGTGAAGAAAGGCCCTAAGTATTCCAGTCTGGCAGGAACAGTCCAGATTAATGTTCTGTCATCTAACTTTTTTTTTAGCTGCTTCTAAAATGTCCCAGTTTTTCTCTCTTTCTTTCACTTTACTCCTTTGTCCTCAGCTTCCTTCAGTTGTGGTAAATTGAATTCAAGATGCAAAAGTAGTTTGTACTTCATTAACTCAGCTGGGGGAGGCAGATGAGAGGAGGAGGCAGAATCTTGCCCTTCCCAGTAGGCGCAGGCAAAAGCAAAGTTTTGCAGCCTAGCTTATGTGCCATTTGACCACATTTTTATGTTGCTGGCTGTATATGTCCCAGTTTTCATCTGTTAAATGTGGAGGACATGGGATTCAAGGGCTTGTGGCCAAGAAAGTAATTTTTCCACATTCTGCTTGAATGTCATACTCAACAGTGCCCGGTAAGATCAGTATAAGATGGCCAGGTTTTTCATATTGTTCTGAAGGGGGGTAAGAAGCAGTGCATACTCCCCGTGGCTCCAAATCTCAGATATAGCCAAGAGGATTTCCCGAAAAGAGTGGGAAGCAGGCCCAGAGTATTCTCACTTCAGGATGGTCAACTTTTTGGATCATTCATGCCAGGCACCTGGCATGTCCATCTTGTACACTTTCCACTCTCACAGGCTTTACCTCTAGTCCTGCTAACTGATGCTAAGAACAGGCTGCATGTTAACCCTGCACTCCTGCACTTAAGTTCACCACTGTTTTGACATCAGTGGCATTGTTGTGGCAGGAGACCTTTAAAGGGGGTGCTGTTCTCCTCACCCTCACCATGTCATTCTGTTTTGTTGGTACAGTACTGGGAAATGTTGGCCACTCTGTTGCAGGCAGTCAGTCAGCGTGAGACTGTGGTGGTAGTTTCGACAGTGCGGTCTTTAACAGGGCTGCCATGAAACAAAACATAAACAAGTTGATCCTGTAAGCAAAGCCTGGATTCCAGCTCCTGATGTACTAGTTCTAAGTAGCTAGCATAAATATTGCTGTGAGACTGAAAGGAGTGGAACATGGAAACTCCTTCTCAGTATGATTCACCCCCATTTTAGTAAGATTCAGAGTAGCCATGCCTGCAAGAGGAATTGGGGAGTTGTAATCTAAAAAGTAACTTTTCAAAAGCTTTGCACCAGGCTTCAGCTGTATATGAGGTTTGTTTCTTCAGCTATCCTCTTATTTTTTGTATGTTCATGGAATACTTATGAAAACAGTCCAGATTCCACACGTTTTTTTTTTCTCACTCCCCCAGCAGTGAAAAATAAGAACAAAAGAATAACTTGGCTAGATATGATTCAAGTCTATTTAACCTAATCTGCAGCTTCAAATTGGAGCAAGTTGAGTTCCTCTGGGTTCCTCTTACTAAGAGGACATGGTTGTGCTTTCTTCTTCCCTTGTTTCTCCCCGATAGCTGGCATTTAGGGCCAGTGATTAGAAGTGTTACTCTTTTGGACTACAACTCTCAGAATTCTCCAACCAGAGGTGTATTGCTTCCACATATGGACTGCCTCATCTTCTTTTGATGGCCTTTTTCCTGTTCCTCTATATAGACTTTCTTGACCTCGTGCCTTCTACATGTGCTGGACTACAATTCTGATACCCACCAAGTAGACCCAGTAGTCATGATGATATAAGGATGATGGGACTGGTAGTCTGTCCTATCTGTAATGGGTTTAAGAGATCCTCTTATGATGTTTTGCGGCATTAATCATCTTTCCAAACGTAAGAGAAAATAAAGTTAAATTCCAGCATTCTCATCTGATGTGCAGCACACCTCCTATGTGAGAAAAATACAAGTTTTTCTTCTGAGGAATATATATATTTCCTTTGAGTGCATCTCTGCAGGAGTGGCACAAAACCACCCAGTGATGTGAACCGTTTAATTCCAGGATAGCATTCCCTAGGGAAATACTAGGGAATCCCAAACACTATTTCCTATGGAAAGGCTTAAATATGAAAAGGACTTCAACAACTAGCTGCTCCCAAGTCCCTACCATTTCCTCAGGAAATGAGGACTAATGGTATCAGAAAGTCTGCTCAGTCCCTCACTTCCTTACCGCCGGAACATTTCTTCCTTTCTGCTTTGTCTGGAGCAATGTGAAATGTAAGCATGAATCATGCGAGGGAGGGCAGCCTAAATGACAGCACCCTGAGCCATGAGGTTGTTCCAATTGGGACATAAGTTTCAGATCTTTAGTCAGGACAAGAGGTGCATCGGATCCTCCTCCTGACTGGAGGAGGCAAGCAAGTCCCTTGCATGTAAAGTCTGAGTTCTTTCCAAGGGTGAGGGGAGGTTTACAAATACGGTGAACTGAGCTATTGTTTCACTGCACATAGCTTCCACTTCCTAATCCTAGCTTCAACAATGAGAGTTCGAAGGTGGGCATTAAAAAAATGTCACAAGAGAATGCAAAATAGCATTGCGAAGTTGGTTTGCATTTGCAGATTGTAATAAAGTGTGTGTGCACGCGCACACACGCTTCCTTTACGTTTTGTTATTTACTGTACACTTTCTCTTCTTTGGCTATTAAAAAAAAGAGAAGAAATTCTAAAAGTGTAAAAGTACCAATTTAGCAGTTGAAGAAAAGGACAAAGAGGACAAGGAGAAGGGGGAGGAAGTTGTATTTGTTGTTGTTGTTGAAATAGCTGGCTGGTGATACCTGCCTGATTCCTAGACTCTTGGACAGAATTCCAGTCATGGATGGTCCAAAACTCCAAAGAGTAACATCTGGTGGACTGTAAAACTTGAGAGTAGTTGTTGCTGCTGTGAATTCTTTGTGGGGTACAGATAGAAGCAATCTCTCATGAAACTCTGGGATCAAGGAGAGGGTCTGGGGAGGGAAAAAGCAGGGGTACCATCCTCCTCCTTTCAAAACACCCACCTTCTCCTCTCTCAGATATTCTGTACCTTAAACCAGGGATGAGCAACTGCTGTGGGCCTGAGGGCCAATCTTCTGTTCTTGAGACCCACTGGGGCTGCACAGACTGCCAATAATGGAGGTAAAAACAGAAACAAAAACAAATGGGCAGACCTCTATGGGTTTTGGAAAAAAAAAAGAATTTAAAAAGTATTAGTGTATGGAGCGGGGCTACAAGCTGTTTAAAAGGTGAATCACCGTTTTGGGGGGTGTCTAGAAGAGGCAGTTCACACGCACATACACACACATCACCATTTTTGGTTGGGGCAGTCTGAGATGGTTGATGGCCAAAAAAATACCCATCGGGGCCAGATGTCGCCCCAGGATCACACTTTGCCCACCTCTGCAGGCAGAAGGTCAACAGGCAGGTAGTGAAGCATTGCCTTGATAGGTTTGCTGCCTTGTTTCTCCCCCCGTCCGCCCGCCCGCGCCCCCCCACTCTCCCAACAGACCTTGTACTTGCAGTAGCTACATGTTAAATTCTTATATTTTTCACAACCTGGAAATGCAAATTGCTGAATTTCTGCCCATTGTGCAGCTGTTAAAGGTGGAGGAGCCCTGCCAGAAACAAATAAGGGGCAGGGGCAGTGTTCGTACATGAGAGTCCTTAGGAGGGTGATTAGATCTGGCTTGGGAGACTTTTGTGATGTGCTCTGCCAGCTGGGATGCCTGGAGAAGATCTTCATCAGTGTTTCCAGGAGTGGAATCACACCATCATGTCCTCATTAACCTTTTCCACACCTGAGTTTGGTTTCTGAAAACTTTCTACTTGTCTGCCCCCATAGTGAGGTGTTTGGTATCCCATGTGAAACACGTGGGTAGGTGATGAGAATGATTACGCTGGTTACACAGAGTAGCCAAGCAGAACTGAAGGAAGTAACTTGGAGTCGCACTTGTCATTTGGAAAGGCAAGTTGGCTGTGTGGGTCATAAGGAAAAAAAAAGTCCAATCTGTATTATATTTATACTAGGCCAATCAGAAGAGCACAAAAATGGGTACGCGTGCCTTCTGCCACCTCTTCTTTGTTGCATTTTGTCTGAGGAAGCAAGCTGTTGACCTCAAAACAAGGCATGCATTTTTGTGTCTGTTTTGTATCTGTCTGTGGCCTCAAGATGGTATTGCCTTATAATTTTGGAATCTGCGTGCGGCATTGGCATCAGCTTACCCAGATGATGGGGAGAACACAGAAAACATGTTGATGCTTGTGGTTTGTACTGGTTTTGAAAGTCTCTTGCCCTTTGTGTGGCCTTTCCCTAAGTTGCATTTGCTGCACAGGAAAAGATGCCACATGGCTTCTCCCTGTGTAGTGCTTGGGTAATGTCAGAAACCACATTACAGTTGTCCCAGTTTGTGCAAGAGGTCAAACTTGGAATGTTAGTTGAAAAAGTCGTTTTTGGCAATTGAGAGATGCTAGAGTAGCTAGTTACTGTTGTCAAAATAGTAACTGATTTCCTTCTTGTTTAGAAAAAATGTAAACAGTTGTATATTAGTTACTTTTAAAAATAATCTGAATGCTGTAAGCTACTCACCTATGGTACAAAAGCCATCCCTCCCATCCACCTTTCTGTTGCCTCAGCAACCCAACGGAGCAAAAGGCAACATCCAAAGGCTCAGCAAGAAGCATTCCTTGAATCTTATGGTAGTCCTTCCCTAAGGCCATACCTACTTCAGAATGATAGAAATAACTACACATTACCATTGCACAGCCAAAAAAGTGTCATTTCACCCTCAACTAAACTAAAATACTCTTCTTTGGTAGTGTAATGTGACATACTTATAACTTAGTTCCTGGAGAAGGAAATTAATTACTATTAGATAGTTGCTTGGAACTAGTTACTCCCAAACTCTGAGGTAATCATGGCTTAAGCAGGAGCCATGTTTAAGGTTCATCTTCTGTGACCAGCAGTATTCTCACATTACCTAACTAGCATGGAAAGAAACTAGATTACCAGAGTTCCCATGTTATAAATGTAACTTGACAATGGTGCCTAGGTGTCTGTTTTGTTACTGTTAATGTGGGAGGTAGGACATTTGCAATGCAAGTAACTATTGTGATCATTAGGGATTGCAAACTGATCCAAGACACTTAAGGGCTGCAGTATACACATTTACCTGGGAAAAAGACCCATTGAAGGGATCTTAACTGCATGTGGGTATGCATAAAATGAGGTTGAAAACCTTATATCTGAAAACACAGATGGTGTTACCAAAATCCCTTGCATTTCCAGGATTGTGCACAGCGTTGCAGTAAAGTGAGGCCCCTTGGGATCAAAACACAAGGCCTTTTTGACTAGCAGGAGCAATAAGGTCGTCCCTCCCCTGTCACCAGGTTCTCTGTTTCCTCTTGGGTTAATTCAGGGGTGGGAACTCTGTGGTCCAGAGGTCCTATGGAGGGTCCCATGCTGCCCATGATCCCACAAAGCTATAGAAAGAACATGTGTTTATTGGCTGAATGGCTTTTGGCCCTTTGAAATTCGTCGCAAAGTACAAAGGAATTGATTCCTGGGATTCTTTCATACTACATAGGTAGAGTGCTATATTTAACTGCCACATGGACATCCTGTGGATTCTTGGGATTTGTGGTTATGGTGGGAATTTAGAATTCTTGGCTGCAGAGCTGTAGTGCCTCTCCAAAATACAGGCCCCAGGATTCCACAGGATGCATCCCTGGCAGTTAGTGGAATCATAGGATATTTCCGCACTAGACTGTTATAGCGCTATGATTCCACTTGCAACATCCTATGGATGGAGGGGGCGGCCCCTCCCGAAACTGCAAACCCCAGGATTCCATAGGATGTTGCAAGTGGAATCATAGCGCTATAACAGTCTAGTGTGGAAACAGAGCCAGTGTTATAACTGCGTAATGTGAAAGGGCCCTGGTCACCTGAAGCATCACTTCCAGTCCATGGTGTGGCCTCCAAGCAGCTGGCAAAGCTGAAATTGACCTGTCAAGCCTTGACATAGGCTAACCCCAAGCTTAACTGTAGTACTCGCTGCATCTTGGTTGAAAACAGATTTTCTCAGCAGCCATATATAGTTATGAGTAATCCTTGTTGTAAAATGTAAACTGAGCACATCTGGGTATAACACAGAGACACAGACACACAAAGAAAATTTTAAACCACATGGCTGATTACACTTTGGGACTTTTGCCAGAGGAGCTTGGCTGTGGGGAGGGACAAACCCTGTGTGAGTACCTGGACTTTAGTATTTAGTACATCACTACTTGTGTATATCTGAGATTCCTACCATTCTTAGTCAGCAGTTCTTTGAGCCAAAGAAAAGCAGCATCTCTCGGTAGCCTGATGTGAATCATATGCAGTTTGCTTCGGATGAAGCAAAGAAGATGGTTTGCTTAGATGACCGTAGGAATATGTATTCCAAGGTAGCAAAGAAAAGTCCCTAAAGCTGGAGGCGTTCCTTGCTTTTTCCTTAGCACCCTTACAGAGAATGTGTGATATAAACTATGGAATTCCCATCAGAACTGGGATCATTTAAAAAAAAAAATCGGATTGTCCCCAAAACTTGGACACAAGGGGGTGGGGGTGGGGAATCGGGGCTTAAGCTCTTTTTTTACAGCTCTTTTTTTAAGAAGCCAGAATTTTGGTCACTAGAACCACCTAGTGGTTAAAGATCAGTTACTGCATTTGTTAGTTTGTATCTGAAGGCAAGGACCTGGGTGTGGTCAGTGTGAAAGGCCACCTCTTTTGTACACAAGACCCCAGGTTATTATATGCATTTTGCAGCCAGGCCCCCTCACTCTCCTCCACGCTTCCTACTTACACCAAGTCTGTTATGCTTGTCTCAGCTTAATAGTTCAGAAAATCTTTAATGGCTTCACTACTGCATGAACAATATTACTGTGATGATGGCACCATGTTAGGGTAGCAGCAGCATCTGAAGGAATAAAATAAAGAAGACAAGGTGGGACAAAATGCATTGTGGTAAAGCATGGCCTTCTATGCTGTGGCACCCTCATTACAAAATTTCCACCAGTCAGAAGATCAGTGCCAACACAGATGTGACTTTTGTAGCAAGTCAAAACACGGCCTTTTTAAAAAAGGCCTTTGGGGGCCTAACTGATTTTATTTTATTTGTGTATGTGCTATGGTTACATAATTTTAAGTTATTTCAAATGATTTCAAATGGTCTCATTATCAGTGATAAATGATGTAATATACTTTTAGACTTTTAACATTATTGTTATTGTTTTAAATTCTTCTAAACTTATCTCATTGTACTCTACTTTGAAATCTACAGATATAGGGCAGGTTATAGATATTCGGACAAATAAATAAATAGGGCTAATATTATTAGTAGTAACCCTAACCTTCAAAATGATGAGCAAACATCCTTCTCCACAGAAAAAAGGCCAAGGGCTCCCAATACAGTAGATATTAAAGTCTTATTCCAAATTTACATTTATATATAACTCCTGATTTTAGGATGAACTCGTATTGGCTTTAGTCAATTGAAGACTAAGTTTGTGAGTATTGGTCTCAAACATTATGGAAAGTAACTCTGGCTCATTTTAAGAATTTGTCTTATACTTTTCCTTCCCTTTCAAGTAGGTCTGTAAACACTACAATGGATGCAACGTAACAGGAAGGACTGGACAATACTTATGGTTCAATATGCATGGAAGGCTGGTGCCTCTGGTAAGTATAAAACCCTTCAGAGTAAAAGGAAAATAAACCATATTATAGGAACTTTATCTAGAGCGAGAAAAGTTTGGGGTGCTCTCACCAAGTACGTGCTTTGGAAGAGGAAAGAAGGTAAGAGTCTGAGAGAGAGGAAGAAAATGAAGTGGCCTGAAAGTATTTTATGGTCAGAGAAGACATCTTCAAAAGGATAAAGAAGGCTACATTCTTAACTATTTTTCTCTACCTCTATTGTCCCTGGTAAATATATAGTTCTTGGTGCAAAGATTATTAATCTGAGGTCTATCAACTGGGAGCAAAAAATTATTTTGTTTCCTCCAGTTTCCTTCCTCTTTGAAATTTTTCCTGTCACACTAAATTTGAAGGTAAGTATTTAGTCTTTCCAAGTGTGCCTTATTTTTTTTATTCCAGATTGATCTATGTAAATGAAACAAAATTAATGGTATGCAAAATGTTGTGTGTATATTTGTGTTATTTTTCAAGGGATGGGATCCATAGGCTTCATTAGATTCTCAAAGAGGTCCATGATTCCCCCCATAGCATAAGGACCACTGCAAGCATTGTTGCTCTTGATTTCCAACACTTGTTTGTTTGTTTACTGGATTTATATCTCTCATTTTTCTCTACCTTTTTTTTCTCAGCTCATGTAAAATTATATCAAAATGCAATTACAATATAAATAAACTCAAATATAAAAGATTAAACCCACAATTATTTAAAGCACTCTAATGAAAAAGCTACAGCACCCACCAGTTAAAATGCCCTTCAGCATAGGGATAGAAAGAATAATAGAAAATTATTAAAAATGGTCAATACATGTTTTTCAAGTATCGAGAAACCATGATGAGAAGAATCCTGGACTGATGAGAATCTTCACAGGTCACAACTTCTTTTGCACCAAATTCACATGTGTTGTTTTGCACAGAAAACAGCATTTTCTGTGCAGGAAGCAGCATTCTCTGCATGGAAAGTAATATTTCAATTCAGAAATGTTAATTCCTGCACAGAAAATGTTTTCGTTGCAGGAAAAGCTCTAATTGGAGATTTGTTCCGCATAAAATTTGCACATGGTTGATTTGTATAGAAAACATCATTTTCTGTACAGGAATTAGTATTTCTGCATTGAAATACTATTTTCCACACAGAAAATGCTGTTTCTGTACAAAACAACCATATATGAATTTTGCGCAGAATAACTCCTGAATTGCAAATAGTCTTTGGAAAGTACATGGTTTTGGAAGACTTTCTTGCAGTGGGAAGAAAATAGCTGAAATTATTCATTCTGACTTTCAAGAGGAAACTTAGTGAAGAATTATATCCCTGTTTCTGCAGAAATGAGGTTCAGTTGCCAAAGGCCTACCTGTAAAGAGTTCCTTTTCTCCTTCTTTGCCACAGAGTTCTACAGTCTGGGAGAGGCCACTGAAGAAGTTTGCAGTTTTCCTCCATAACTTCTTTTGGGATCTGAGCCCAGAAATAGGCCTAGCTGTTGAGATACTGGTGGTTGGTGGCTCCCATGTCAGTGGTATGGTGAATCTATGGCCCTTTTCGCATGGCATTTGCCATGTAAAAGGGCCCCTCGAGCGTCGTGTGAATGTGAGGAGTGGTCCACATGACACACTCACAATCGCGCAATGCTCCAGGGTCTGGCAGGCGCTGCTCGCGCACTGTTTCATTTTTGGCTTTGAGCCGAACGCGCATCGCTCCGGGGCCCTGCGCACACTTGCCGTGTGTGCGGAGCTCCAGAGCTGTGGTGCTCGCGTTTCCTGCCCCAGCGCAGACTGGGAAACTCCCAGACTGCACTGCGGAAGGAAGAGGCGGGGCTCTCGTGCGAGTGGGCGGCAGCTGCGGAGCGGAAGCAACCGGGGCGCGAGAGCCTCTCGCTGGAGGCTGCTCGTACGATCCCCACACCCCAGCTCTGTGAAAAGGTGCATTGTGGAAAGGGCCTATGTCAAGTTTTCACTAACTTTAAAGGAGCTATTCTAAGATGCTAAACATATTTGGAGGAAATAGGGTTCAGTACCTTGGAGAGCTTCTTTGAAGCCTAGATGAAAACCTAGAGTGGATTCACAGTCCCACTGACTTGGGAGCCACCAGTCGTCGATGCATTTGGGAAGAAAGGGAGTGTGAAACCATTGGGAAGGGAACATGGTGAGATCCCAAGGCTTTATCTGTGTCCTCTGTCCCCTTTAGACTTCCCAGACTGCCCTTGTTCTGGCCCCCAAGAAAAGGAGGGGGTTATTGCCTTTCCAGGAAGCTCCCTGGAGCAGAATTTCACCTTCTACATGGGTTTCAACCCATACTGCACTGTTTAGCATCAAAATATATCCCTTTTTTCCCACAAACTCAGAAGTATTCTTCCAGCCATTTTCAATTTTTTTTTTAGGCTCTGAAGGGCCTTATGGCATTCTGGCAGTCCACAAAGGTCCTAAACAGGTCCATGGAAAACAAAATTGGCACAATTGCCCATCTCTGCAGTAAGCTGTGTCCCCTTTTTGCCTGGCAACTACCACAGGGATGTTTGGCAGAGAAGTCAGTTTTGTGTTCATGGCAGCCAAGGCACATGTGTGGTTTGCCATGCGTGCATCTAGTTTAAAAAGAGTGCAAAGAGAAAAGGGATCAGCAGAATAGCTTGTAAAACACAGTTGTATGTGAACTGCTTCTCTTCCCCCTTTCCTCCCAAGAAGGAAGATTGCCTTAGAGCCCTCAGTTCCTTTATTAAACAGAACTCTGTTCAGGCAACAAGAACAAGATACTCTACATGCACTTAGCTCCATACAACTGTGCTCTAGCACCATCTAGCAAACTCCCAAGGAAGCTTGGGTTTCCCACCCTTTGGACATCCTTCATGTTACATGTTGCTTAGCTTGCATTTCTACTGAGAGTAACCCTGCCTATTTAGAGGAGTCTATCAGCTAAATATTCTAAGCGTACCAGATCTCATCTGATCTTGGAAGCTAAGCAGGGTCAGCCCTGTTATTTGATGAGAGACCACCAACAAATACCAGGTGCTGTAGGTTATATCTCAAAGGAAGGAACTGGCAAAACCACTTCTGAATATTTCTTGTCTAAGAAAACCCTATGAAATTCAGGGGGTCACCATAAGTCAGCAGGTACTTGAAGGTACACACACACAAATACACAAGTTTCCTAATTATATGCATATTTCATGAGACCCATGCAAGGGCTTGAGCATTTCCAGTGGAGGGGGGGGTGCTTAAGCCTTTCTTTGCCTGCTGACTCCCCCTATAAATGTTTCTGGCAGTTTGCTGCCTGTTTTCTCCCTAGAGCCAGATTCAGTGACCGGGAATAAACATGACAGAGATGCTGTTAATGGCCTGGGGACGATTTGCCGTAGAAACGTAAGCACCTCTTCGCACCTGCTGATTTCCCCCTAAAGGTAGGTTTTGGAATCTGTGCTTCCTGAGGAGACATGTACTGTTTACTGGTGGTTTCCATGTCAGTGAGGTGGTGAATCTACTCCAGGAATTAAAGAGCTATTCAATGTGCTTCATGTATTTTAGCGTAGGGTTTAGCTTCCTTAAAGTTCAGACTAAAACTCAAAGCAGATTACATACCCCACTGATATAAAAGTCACCAGTTGTCACTGGTAACCTGTAATCATCCCTTGGGAAACTGTACGAACCCCATTTATCACAGTAAGAGGGAGATGGCAAATAGTAGGGTAGGAGTCACTGCAGCCGTCTCATCTCCCAGTAAGTCAAAGGACTGCATACTTGTGGCTTCAATATTGTCCTTCATCAATGCATCTAAAGAAGTGGATTGAAGTTTCAAGCTAAAATAAACCACTCAGGCTTAAAGGTGCTGCTAGATTCCTTCCTTCTCTCCCCCACCCCACTTCCTTTTTATATTGAAGCAGATAAACACAGTTTTCTCACTGCAGTCTCCTACACCAGAGAGCATGTATGCCAATGGCAGGCTGTGCAAAACCAGTTGGCCTCTGGGTGTACCTCTAGCTTTCCTCCTTCTGGTTCACTTCCTTTTCTTTGTGCCCATTGCATTGGGAGCCCTGTGCTGATGAAAGCCAGAAAAGGTGGTGGACTTGAGGGTAGGACTGATGTCACTGAAGAGTGATGCTGAATGCTACCTCAATCCTCATGCTTATCCAAAGACTGCCATGCAAATAAGAGTATACTGCCTGGCTAGTTTCTGCATGTCCAGGCTGTATTTTACTCTGATCATTCCTTTTCACTAATTTAGTTTCGGATAAAAAATTAATTTTGTACAGAAACCTAGACAGAGGAAGAATTAAGACTCCCCCACTCCTGCATGCTGGTCCTGAAGTTTCCAGTCTTCTTGGAGGAAAAGGAAAGATTACTAAACCAGTGCCCTGCAATGTGCCCTGCCATAACCATCATAATATCATCATGTGATATTAAATCTATTAAATCTAAATGTAGTATTAAATATGGCGTTGCAAAGAGGAGGGAGAGAGCAGAGAAAGATATGAAGAAGTAAATAGCTGCTGCTGCAGGGAGTGTGCACAGAAAATGGATTGCAACTGTTTGAGAGTAGGAAACTGTAAACTTTTCTCCACTACTGTGGTCCTGATTAAAACTGTCTCTCAAGTGTGCTATTTCCATTGGGAAGAAAGCTTGCAATGGTACTCCTGTGAGTCTTCTTTTGTAATGCAACAGCAATATTGGAGGGGTTATACTGGTGTTGGGACTGCAGCAAGGAGGGAGAGCAGAACACTTCACCTCTCTGTAGCTCCACCCAGCCCAGCCTCCCTGCTTTTAATTCTTTTACGTGGACATTAAATACAGCAAAGCATTGAATGGCAGGTCTAGTTTTGCCCATAGATTAGTTCACCTTAAAATATTGTTATGCGTCTGTAAGCAATACCACTAATTCCATCACTACAAGAGAAACAAATGTGGTTCATAAAAGAGTCTGCATCGGCGGAGGGGGGGGTGTTCTTCTTTTCCGGGAGAGTTCGTACTTGAATCAGTTCCTGTCCTTGATGCAATGCTCTGATCAGTCTAAACAGCTATGTAGGCTCTTGCGCAATGTCCACACAGTTTACAAACATGATTCACCCTTATAAAAATAAATAGAGTTTGGAGCAGTGAGGCAATAGAAACAGACATAATATGACACATCCCATATGTTAAAGAAATTGTTTCGCTTGTTGATAATTGAAACAGTAAGCCCACCACATCTGTTATGTGTTTTTTAAAATGTTGGTATGAAGGGTCCAGAACTTGAATTACTTTTTAAAAGTAATTGCTGCCATTATAGTTCCAAGGCTCAAAATGTATATAGTAGGTAGCATAATAGTTGTTGTTATGTGCATTCAAGTTGACTCGATAGGGTTTTCTTGGCAAGGTTTGTTCCGAGAGCATTTGCCATTGCTTTCCACTGAGGCTGAGAGAGTGTGACATGGCCAGGTTCACCCAGTGGGTTTCCATGGCTGAGCAGGATTCAAACCCTGGCTTCCAGAGGCTTAGTCCAATACTCAAACCACTACATTAATTACATTGACTTTATCTAATTTTAGTTGCCTTCACGAGAGGGAGGAAAACCCAATCCCAAATGCTACAAGCTGCTGGTCTGTGGTACTAAACACTCCTCCCAATCACCTCGTAGTTTCCTTATGAACACCCTCATCACAGTATGAGGTAATACCTGAACCATGTGATACGTCTCCACATCTTTGAAACTATAGAAGTAATTTAAAAGTTGTAATTACACAATAAAGAACGTGAAGTTATCCCTCGTCAAGTTCTATCGTGATTATTGGAAAAACAGGGTTCATTACAAGCAAACAGTTGTTTGTAACTAGTGAAGTCCAAACTCTAGCATAGCTTGACAAGATTCTACACCAAAATAGGAATGGACTTTAAGCAATGAGGGACAGAAGCTATATGGATTCAAAGGAACTGTATAGGGCATCAAAACCCACCTTGGATTAACTGCACTTCCAACTAACTGTACATACAGAGCTCCTTCGTGCAACATAATTATAGTGCAATTATTCTGTTTCGACTTCCATGGGTACTTCCTGTGGAGTCCTGGGGTTTGGTACGCCACTTGAGCTCTTTGGTGCAGCACTAGAATTCTCTGGCTGAGAGTTGTCAGTGCTGAAACTGCACCTTCCAGGATTCCACACGATGTTGCCATCGCTGGGACAGACTGAAATACCAGTCTAACTGTGCTTTCTCAGGTGAAACACAGAGCTGAACTAGGGCTTTAAGTCAGGTTAGGAAGGAGTCACACACGAAATTACTCTTGGCCTAGAAGGAATATCTTTCCAGAGTCTGCTTTCAGTCTAGCTGTATCGCAGGAGTCTTGGTCAGATAGATGAGGTTTATTTGAAACAGTAGCATAACTACAGAACTTTCAGTATTATATGAACAGAGAAAAAATGCACAGGGAGTCAAAGCTGCTTAACCTCTAATGGTCTTTGTGGCCTTTCTTACTATAAACATCGTCTTTCCTATGCAAACAGATGTTCTCTGTCAGTTATCAAATTATTCTTGCTTACTTTTGACACAGTTCTTTGCAATAGCAGTTTCAGTGAGACTGATTAGATTCAATAAATTCAATAGATTCAAATGAAAACATATTCAAAGATTTTTATCCCACAGAATGGCTTATTTAGAATTACTTAGGAACTCAGAAATAAAGGGCTGAATGCTTAGAAGTATTTTTGCACCCAGCACCATGACAGTTAATGTAGAATCATAATGCTAAAATTATTTAGTATGAATGGACCTACAATTATGGTAGATGTGCAATAGGGTTATTTTCCATTCTTTCAGCGGATGAAGAATTCTAACCCCCAAACTAAGGAGAATACATATAGTACTGGGGCAGTGATCTGACTGATACAGATTAGCTGTTGTTAAATTTATACTTACACTAACGTATTTACCTGGCTTTGCCCGGGGTTTTTATTTTCCTCTTAAGAACTCACCAAACTGTCTTCTCCATTTCCTGTAACTTTGCTCCATATTTCCCAATGCAATCTATATTCACAGTTATTTACATACACAGTTTGGGTTCCTGAGGGAGTACACTGTCCTCCTCCTTGCTGCTAGGCCTTGTGTACATAGCAACTGGCCTATTTCTGTACCTGTAAATTTTCCCCATATTTCCCAATTCAATCTGTATTCATATCTGTTAACATACAGCATTTGGGTTCCTGTGGGAATACACTGTCCTCTTTGCTGCTAGGCATCGTCTCCATAGCAACCGGCCTATTTCAGTACCTGTAACTTTTCCCGATAGTCCCCAATCCAATCTGTGTTGTCTGGTGATGTTGATGTACTGGCTTTTTTCTTTCTTTCTGTTGAATTTGTGCAATGGCTTTATGTTTTTCTGAAGGCATTTTTTGTTTTGAATTTCAGCTTTAAGATTCCTCACATATGGAACCCATACAATCTGCTACGTGTCTACTATCTACTAGGCGAGAAGACCTTGTAATTATGGCCATTTCTGCACTACACTGCTATAGTGCTATTATTCCACTTTCAACATCCTGTGGAATTCTGGGGATTGTAGTTTACTGAGACCAAAGAGCTCTCTGGCTGAGAATTCTTAAATGCCCCTCCTTAAACTACAAATCCCAGGATTCCATGGGATGTTGAAAGTGGAATAATGGCACTAAGACAGTGTAGTGTGGAAATGAGCTATGTTGTGTGTGTCACTCTAATTTTTCTCACATATGCCTCTCAAAGGTTTTCTGGCATCCTTATTGATGGTAGGCCTCATCTCTATAGCAACCGGCCTGACACTCAAGAGGTCTCCAGATGAGAATTCTAAAGGCTCCCCTTTAAACTGCCGACCCCAGGATTTCATGGAATCTTCACAGCCAGCCAATCATATGAGGTCTTCTCGCCTCACACAGCCAATCATATGCTGACGTGGACAAACAGATAAACACGCAGACAAACATTGACTTTTATATAGTAGATATACAATTCATAGGAAAAAAATCATAGGAACCTCATAAGTGGACAGATGACTTGAAGTCACAGACAGACAGTACAATTCATATTTTTGTATAAATGAACCTTAATCTGACGATTGATATCATATTGACTGTAGTACTGAGCAAGAGTGAGTGTGGTGTAGTTGTCTGAATGTTGGACTTAGGACTCCAAGAAGCTGGGGTTCAAGTCCCCGCTCAACTGTGGAAACCCACTGGGTGATCTTGGGCAAATCACACTCTCTTAGACTCAGAGGAAGGCAATGTCAAATTTCTCTGAATAAATCTTGCCAAGAACACCCCATGGTAGGGTCAGCATAAGTCAGAAGCAACTTAAAGGCGCACAACAACAATGGTAGTGACTATTGACTACGATATTGACCATCCCGTCGACTATAGTGCATTTACTTCCCTTCCAACAGCCTGTAGTACATTCAACCATTTGCCAACAACATTCAGCAGCAAACCATGTGTCAGTTTAAGAAAAAAAAAGAGCAAGCACCAGGGAGCACAAAAAGGATTTGAGGCTCACACGTGGCCCATGAGCTGCATTTAGACTATTCATGCTTTAGGATGTCTGTCTTTGCTGGGTGGCTTGCCATAAGCAACGTGTGTGCATATGCATTCAAGTTCTCCTACAACCCCGTGAAATTCCCAAACAATGGCAATTAAAATAAAATAAATCAAACATTTAAATATATTAAAAGGGAACAATTATACATATTAATTCAGGCAAGAAGCAAAAAAGGTAGCTCCCACTGTTACAAGCCCCAACATTCTGTTGCTTATAAAGATGATTCCTATGAAGCTAAGAGCATGAACTCTGCCAAATGTTAAAGTGGTCTAATGAGAAACTCCCTATGTACTGTAAGTTGCAAAATACAGACCCATTTACCCTTTTTATTCCAGTTTTCACAAAAGCACGTATTGTATTTCTGTCAAATCTTGGCAAAAACTGCTACCATACTTTAGTCAGGCTTCTCTATAAGGGCAGCACTGCACTGAAGTTCTGGGCAGTGGTTCTAAAGCTATTAATGATTTACTAAATTATTAAAGCCTAAAAAATTATTTTCAATCGTATCATCTATATAATTGGTTTTTTTAAAAAAACTGTTGTAGTATACATACATTTAAATTGTGTTTTGTTCTTAACTTATATTGTAAGGTGCCTGGGGTCCAATATTGAGAGAAAGACAGAATACTAGATAAATAAATAAGGCAACAAATGCTAATTGAAAGGATGTCCATCTCAGCATGTAATCACTGCCAGTTGGAAGTTGGGAAGCTGCCAGTGCTTCAGTATTTTCACTGAGATTCTGTATTTCAGAGAAAATCTAGAGGATTCTATTGCAATGTCAGTCTAATACTTCAGTTAAGGAATGTGACCTCAAAACTACATGAATCCTACATTAATCAGGACCGTAGAATAAGGGGGAGCTTAAACTCTTTCTCATCCTGGAAAGATGCTTGGAGCAGAATCTATTTGGTCCTTGGGACCAAATAACCAACCAAGTTATCCATAATTCAGAACCGTTACAATTTTTGAGAGTCAACATGAACATTTACAACACGAAACCTTGCTAGCACTGCTATTAGGAGAGGCAAAATTGGAGATTTCTAAGAAGTGGAAAGATTTGAAAGACTTAACTAACAGGAGATGGATGGGCAGAGTCTGGCCCTTAGCACTTTTAGAAAAATTGTCATTTAGAAAAAAAATATATGGACACACCAAAAAGAATACATTGAGATGGTTTGGTGGTCATTCATTTCATTTGCTTGCAAAGAAACATCCCCTCGGCGCCCACCAGCCTCACAACTTAAATAGAGGAAAAAGCCATTTTGATAATCTCAAAATGACTCAGTGTACCTAGAACTTATGTCTGAGCTATTATGGGTTTATATTCTTCTGTCAGTCTTTATTGTTCATCTGTGTTTGGTATCCTTCTTGTTGTGCTTCAGACACTTCATTACTATTCTTAATTGATATGTCAATTTAACATTATCCATATAATTACAACAAAACTAAATAAAGAATTTCAAAAAACCCAAAAGAACAGATATAGGATAGGGAATACATGGCTACAAAGTACTACATGCAAAAAAGACCCTGAGATTATTGTTGATCATAAGTTGAACATGAACCAACAGTGTGATGTTGCAGGAAAGAAGGTGAATGCTGTTTTAGCCTGTGTTAATAGAAGCCTAGTTTCCAAGTTGAGAGAAATAATAGTTCCACTATATTCTGTTCTGGTCAGGCTTCATCTGGAGTACAGTCAGCCCTCCACATCTGCGGATTTCACTTTTGCAGATTTGACTATTCACGGATTATTTGCTGTCATCTCTGCTGCCTCCCTATGCCACTTTTAATTGGGACGGCAAGCCTCATGAGACTGAGAAACTGTCAACAAGGCTTGTAACGTCCCTATTATAAATAGTGTGGGGCAGCAGCGGAGGTGGCAGTAAGTCCCACCAGCCACTCACTTCTGTCTTGTGAAGGAATCTTGATGCCAGGAACCTTGATACCTCAAAGGAATCCATGGCAGGTTGAATATGGTGATCATACATTTTTCTGTATTAAATATGGTTTGGGAGGACCTAGAGTTATCCATGGTTTTTCCACATTCACAGGGGTTCTGTGCCCCTAACCCTAGCAAATGTGGAGGGATGACTGTACTGTGTTCAGTTCTGTACACCTCATTTTAAGAGGGATATAGAAAAGGTGGAGAGGGTACAGAGAAGGGTAATGAGGAAGGTAAGAGGTATAGGGTACAAAAGATATCAGCAGGGGTAGAAGCAGTTGAGCATGTTGAGCTTACTGAAGAGAAGAATGAGGGTTGACATGATTGCACTCTTGAAATACCTCAAGAGCTGTCCTAGGGAAGAGAAGGCAAGTCTGTTCTCTGCGGCCCCAGAGAGTAGGAGCAGGTCTAATTGTTTGAAGTTACAGGTGAGTAGATTTCTATTAAGCATTAGAAAGAACTACTGGACAGTAAGAGCAGTTTGGCAATGAAACCAATTGTCTGGAGAGGTTGTGGAGTCTTCTTCTTTGGACATCTTCAAAAAAAAGCCTGGACAGCTACTGATGGGGGAGGCTTTAGCTGGAGATCCTGCACTGAGCAGGCAGTGGGATTTGATGGCCCATGGAACCTCTTTCAGCTCTATGATTCTATTACTCTCTTGACCCTCTTTGTGCAGTGATGGACTTTTATACGTGTATGTATATGTGCTCCAGTTAGCACAGTTGTTGTTTGTTGTTGTTAATTGTCATCATGTCAGCTTCTACTTACGGCATCCCTATGAATGAGAAGCTTCCAAGACACTCTGTTATTGACAGCCTTGCTAAGCTCTTGAAGGCCCAGGGCAGTGGCTTCTTTGATTGTGTCAATCCACCTGTAATGCAGTTTTCCTCTTTCGCTACTACATTCCAATTTACCAAGCATTATAATCTTTTCTGATGAGTCATGTCATTTCATGATATGTCCAGAGTACAATAGCCTCAGATTAGCCTTTCTAATCATTAATTGATTACTAAAACATCTTGCGCATTTTGTGGAACATGATGAACTCTGGCTGTCTCACAATCACATCTCAGGATCTTTCCAGTCTTTCCTGCACGGTATATTAACTTTATTGAACTGTGCACGGTTGCAGTCACACAAATAAATCATTCATTTAGGTGGGAGGAAACCCACAAAGGAACACGTCAGTATCAGAAAACATGGAAATGTATGTTAGTACCAGGACAGTAAGGAACGAATTGAAACAAAATGTGCAAAAGGATTCTTTCTTGGATGCATGCTTACGCAGTATTTCCTCTTCATTCTTACACTGACAATGATTCAGACTTAAATTTAGGAATCCCTCAATCCTGTTGCATCAGTAGTTTGCATAATTTTTGGATATATAGTATAAACAAAGGAAAGGAGGACTGTGGCTAATTCTTTCTTCCTTCAAGCTTCCGAGATATCTGTTTTTCTCATACACTATTAATTAATTGCTGACTGGTCTTTCCAGAAGTGCTTGTAGGGTTTTTCCCCCCTTCTTTCTTCTCCAGAACTGATTTAATTTGGTTTTTCAGCATCTTGTGATGATGCTACAATGGGGAAGAATATTAAATGGCACACATAGAATGATATAATCGTAGAGTTGGAGGGGGCCCTATGGACCATCAGGTCAAACTAGCTGTTCAGCATCCAGCCTCTTTTTGAAGACTCTCTAGGCAATTGTTTCGATTGCCGAACTGCTCTCATTGTCGAGATGTTTCTTCTAATATTCAATCAAAATCTACCCTCCTGTAACTTAAAACCATTAGACTTAATTCTACCCTCTGAGGCAGCAGAGAATAACCTGTACCCTCCTCTTTGTGGCATCCCTTGAAGTATTTAAACAATGCAATCATGTTTCCCTTTCAGCAAGCTGAACATGCCCAGCTCCTTCAATCTCTCCTCCTATCTTTTGTTCTCCATACCTCTTTTCATCTTCGTTGCCCTTCTCTGAACTCACTCCAAGGCTATAATACCATTTGCTTTCTTTTCTGCAACATTACACTGCTGGTTCACGTTCAGCTTATGATCAACAATAATCCCAAGGTCCTTTTCACGTGTAGTACTGCAGAGCTTAGTAAACCCCATCCTATAACTGCGGCCCCCCCCTAAACTGCAAACCCCAGGGTTCCATAGGATGTTGAAAGTGGAATAATAATGCTGTAACTATCTAGTGGAGAAATGGCCTGTGTATTTGGGTTTTGTGACCTAAGTGTGGAATTTTGCATTCGTCTCTGTTGGATTTCATTTTATTAATTTCAGCCTGGTTTTCTAGTTTATCAGGGGCCTTTTGAATTCTGTTCCTGTCTTCCAGTGTGTTACCTACACCTTCAAGTTTTGTATCATCTACAGATTTGATAAGGATTTCCTTCACTCCATCATCTAAATCATTGATAAAAAATATTGACAAGTGCCAGGCTTGGGACCAAATCCTGTGCCTTGCAGCTGCATGCCTTGTTAGTGTTACTTTTTTGCTGTCCATACTAATAGACTTGTAGACTGCTGATGTGCAAAGGAACATGGCCATGATGGCTAGGACTTGGGTGAATGTGGGAATTACAATTCCAAAAAATTTCCCCCACTTCTAAATCAGTGTCATCCATGTTGCTGTGTGTTGTCACTGAGTCTTGTGCTTGTTCTTGAGTGTCTCAGGCATAGATTTGTCCCAGTGTAGGCTACTGGAGCAGCCTGTAAAATAGTAGGAATTGAACTGGAGCCCTGCAAAGGATCTGTTTACTCTACCATTCATTCTTCCTGCTTGTCCTTCGTTTCCTGTCTCTTGACATCCAACTACTTCACCCTCCTGAAGGCTCCAATTTTTTCACAAAAGAAGAAGAAGAAGAGGAAGAGGAGGAGGAGGACGAGGAAAAATCCCCAGATTGCAATATTGAAGCATACCAGCTGCCAGCACAGATTCCAGCGTCAGTTACAGGGATTTTTGGAATATCACATCTTGTTAAGAATCAGTGACCCTTTTATTCATTTTGCTTTGTCTCTGCTAAATTGTTTGTATTTCTTGGAAACACAGCAAACAGTTTTCTGGTAATATTTATGTTGCTAGGGTTGGTTTACAATTAGTGGCTGGCTTGCATTTCTGCTATGTCTTCATGGCATCCAAGACCTTGAACACAGCTTAGAGAAATTATTTCAGTGGGATTCTGGGAGCTGTAGTCTTAAAAAAGAACTTTTCCAAGCCTTGGAGCTCAGTGGGCCTTTCTACACTTTGAAATGCAGTGAGCTGTGTTTCTCCTCAGCTTCAACTCTTCCTGACTCTCTCTAATTCTCTCTCAGTGTCCATATATGAGCACTCAGGTCAATTCAGGGCTCCTCCAAACTGATGATTTGTAGTGTGGAAATGACTGTAGAGTGCTGCAACATTTAACGTCACTTCTTGTTACTTTCCTGTCTAAAGGCTTTTCTGATTTTTTATTTTGGTTTGATTTGTGGGCGTCTTTCTTCTGATGTGGGTTGTGACGTCAGATATCGATGTTCTCAACCCCTCATAGCCATGTGCTTCAAGAAATGTTGCAAGCCGCTTATGGTTTCATTTCTCCAAGTTCTTTTTACTGCTTTTTAAAAATTATTTTTGAAAAATTTCTTTAGAATAGTGGTAGGCAAAGTGTGGCCCCCAGAACCCCACAGGGTTGGAAATGTCCCCCAGATGTCTTCTAGAAGTGTAGCAGGCATTTTTTGTCAAGTTTTTGGCCACCCTTGGCCATTTTAAGCCCAGGAGAGACCTTTCTTGAAAACAAGAAGTTGTTAACAAGGACCTCTGTTGAGCTCAAAATGGCCTTAAAACATAGTGACATACTTTCTAGAGAGCATTCAGGTCCATCTGGGGTGATATATATATATGTATATATATATATATAAATATATATATATATATATATATATATATATATATATATATATATATTGCAGTGGGGTACAGTTGCCCAAGGTCTCTGTGGGGCTAATGTGCCCCCCTAGCTTCCCCACAGTTTCCCACCTCCTTCTTTAGAACTATAATGGTATCAATATAAACTGATATCGTGGTAGCTATGTTTTCAATCTGGAAGAAAAATGGTAGTGTTATCACCGCAGCTGCTTATTGTAATAGTGCAGTAGTACTCAAGCTCTTAATTTAATTTAATTTAAAATAAAATAAAATAAAATAGACTTTCTTCATGGGAGGGTAACCAGTTTCTCTGGGCTAGGGAAGAAATGAAACACTGAAAGTTGCCAGGTGCCAAAACCATAAAATTCATGTCACTGAAAATTTAGAATATACCCAAATGTATAGGACAGGGAAAAAAATGCTTCATTGAGCTAAACAGTAAAACGGTGAAGTAATTGGTAGGAATTACAGAATATACAATGGTACATGAGAAACATTGGCTAGCATCCTGTTAGGTAGGTAAGTTAGACCATTTCCACACTATACTGCTATAGTGTTATTATTCCACTTTCAACGTCCTGTGGAATTCTGGGGTTTGTAGTTTCCTAAGGCCAAAGAACTCTCTGGCAGAGAATTCTAAAGGCCCCTCCCTAAACTGCAAACCCCAGAATTCCACAGGATGTTGAAAGAGGAATAACAGCACTATAATAGTATAGTGTGGAAATGGCCTTTGACTTATGACCATGCAAGTGTTTCCTATTCACACTTATGCTTGTGGTATCAATGCTATCGTAAATGCCCTCCAAACCCACTTCAAAAGCCAGTCAGCCATCCCAAACAATGGACTTCTGTGAGCAAAGTATTGCAGGATGACACGTCCAGTACTCTCCTGCCAGCAAGTGACAGTTTAAGGAGCAGAAGCAGGGAACCCTGCAGGGCCCTATGAGAATTCTTTGTTGCATTGTCACTTACTGGTGGGAAGGGACATGGCCACTTGCCAGCACTGCAGAACTCCCTTGTTTGGGACAACTGACTGGGTTTTAACATGAGCTTCAGGGGTCAGATTAGGAGATGATCCTGATATTGCCTCTGATGCATGATCTCAGTCATCCTTTGGGTCTCAAAAAGGAAAGCAGCAAGTATAGCAGTGAAAACCACACATCCCAACACATTTATCCAGTCTAGATGTACCCTTTGCTGAGCTCTTCATTCCATAAAAAAATTCTGCTTCCAATGCCCAGCAAGCAAGCTGGATGATATACTCCCTTTAAAAATGGGTACACCTTTCCTCCTTTATTTTTCAGATAGCCGCAGCTGGAGGTTTAGTGACAACGGACAAAGTTATATTTCCTCCATATAAGAATTCTGCCCCAAATTATATTTTCCTTTGTTCCAAATTTTATTTGGGAAGCAGAATTTTTATTTGGGGAAACTATGTCTTGTATGCCCCGCTCCCAACCATACCCCGGGCGACTGCCTGCCATGAGGGACGTTGTACTGCAGGTAGAGGGAATGGTGGACTAGATCTGAGAATTCACACATGACATACTTTCCAACATTTCACAGATGAAAACCGTGACACGCATGGCCAAGCAGATTCAGAGTGTGGTCGAGATAACGTAAGTTATTAATGAAGGAAAAAAGACAAGCGAAGAGAGACTATGTCAGTTTGCTCTTGCCTGAGCTTACTGGGAAGGGGAAGGGTAAGGGTTTCCTCCCTCCTCTCCTGTCCCCCTCCCTCCTAAGTCAATTAAGTACAGAATGCTTTTGCACTTTGAAATTAGTTTGCCCCAATTAAAGTAAGCTGAGAACAAAGGGGGAAACTGGGAGAAGGAGAAAAAAAACAGGATATATTAAAAGCACCTAAAAAGTGGGATGGCAGAGGATTAATAGAGACTGTTCCTACCAAATTGGGACAGCTGGAGGATATTATGTGAGAGTAACAGCATCATTGTTGACTCCTTCTGGACCTCGCTTTAGAGATAAATTGTTCCTCTCTCAAGTTGCAGTCTGGAAACTGTACACATAGTACTCTGTACACTAGACTTCTCCATGCAGGTTGCTTTGGCACTCTATCAATGCCCATAATGGTGGTGGTGATGGGGAATTTGGGGTGTTGCAGTCCAAAAAAGTAATTTTGAGTTTGCTGGTTATTGATTATAGTGTGATGGCTTTATTGTTTAATTTATTTTCCACAGTGATGTTAGTTGCTCGGTGCTTTTTTTAAAGTCGAAAGGCAAGGGTAAATGTAAAATAAGTAAACAAACAAATAAATTTTTGTTCACAACCCTGGAGACTTTTCTTTTGTTCCCATTGTAAGAGCCCTTCCTGCTGCCACTGGATACAGATGATGGGAAAGATGAAAATTCCGAGTTGGACTGACCTAGAATGCAACAGTGCATGAAAGCCTCAGGCCTTCTAAAGTCAGGCCAGCAATTATCCCAGCAAGAGCATTTAGGGATTTGACAGGATCCTCTGGCACAAATGCTCAATGGATGTCTGGGAATCATGACTGAAACACTAAAGAGAGAAAGTTGCCGATCTAAAGACTCAACAAGAATATACCATTCCACTGGAACATATATGGTAAGAAAGGATTCACCTTGAACATGGCCATTTCCACACTACACTGTTATAGTGCTATTATTCTACTTTCAACATCCTGTGGAATTCTGGAGTTTGGAGTTTGCTGAGGCCAAATTGCTCTCTGGCTGAAAATTCTGAACGCCTCTCCTAAACTGCAAACCCCAGGATTCCGTAGGACGTTGAAAGTGAAATAACGGCACTATAACAATACCCATGTATTCCATTCAACATTTGTTCCATTACCCTGGAATGGTGCACACATGTGTTTCAGCATGTACATGCTTTAGGGCAGGGGTTGGGAAGAGGTCAAATCTGTTAGTGAATCTGGGTTGGTTGCGATAGATCAACAAGAATTCTGGTGCTCAATGATTTAAGAACTCTCCCCTGCACTGATTATACTGCCAAAATGAATAAAATAGGGAAGGAGGTGTCGGGTGGCTCTCCATATTTCAGTTATGGGACATGTAGTAGGAGTTAATTAGCAGCTTGCTTGTAACAAGGTATGAGAACCAGAGACCATTAGATAAACAAAGCTAGGAATGTAGTGATAAGCGCTGCCAGGCTGAAACCAGAACTCCAAGGTCTCTTGCGGGTGGGATGAGAAACTCTTTGCTTTTAATGTTTTGGATTTTGCTAATTGCCTTCAGTTCACTCACTGAAGTCCTGTACCATGTATCACACTCCTAATAAATAGTGTATTTGCATTGTTACATTTGTGTGTGTGAATTCGGTTCCTGACAGGAGGGGTGACCAAAAAATGAAATATGTCAAGAAAAAGAAGTGTGATCTCCATGAGTCCCACTAATTTGAGCAAATTCCTGGATTCAGATTTCCTTAACTATTGTGTTTCTTTTGTACCAGGTTCCAGGTGATGTGTGGTAAGGTCTCATAAAACCAAAGGAGATCCTGCAAGTCTCCTTGTTTCTGCTCTCAAGTACAAGAGTTAGAGGAACGGTGGATGAGTACAATCCTGTTAATGTTGATGTACTTTGAGAACTAGCCAGCTGCCAAGAAGGTAGGAGTACAACTGTCTCCTCAGATTCATGTTCTTCATGTTGCCAGGTTTGACATCTTGTACATATGATAGGTCTAGCTGACTGCCCAGAGTCCAACATGAGTTGTGCTGTTAAATTTCACTGACGTCAATATGTGCAGCTAGATCTGTGTTTAGTTGTGGCCTTTGTTTTTTTTTTTTATTAGTGTATGTATAATGACCCAGTTTGGCAGAGAGAATCCTGATTAATTACCTGTTGTCTCACTTTTTCAGCTGCTTTTAAAATGTCCCAGGTTTTATCTCGTTCTCCCACTTTCCCCCTTTGTCCTCAGCTTACTTCAATTAATGCAAACTGATTTCAAACTGACGAGTAGTTCGACCTCAAAACTCAGGTGGGGGGAGGGAGGTGCAATCTTGGCCTTGCCTGTAGACTCTAAAAAAAGTAAACTGTTGCACCCTCTCCTAGCGTGTGTGTTTTCCTCATTAATAACTTTCTCCATATTGACCATACGCTGATGTTGTATGGCCACAGGTGTCACGGTATTTGTATGTGAAATGTTGGAGGGTATTATTATTACCTTCTTCCAGTTAAGCATCCAAATTATGCTCTGATAAGTTTTTAACTTTATGCTTTAATTTGGTCATTACCATCAGCTCCACAAGTGACCTGAATGAGGCTGAGGCCATTTCCACACTAGGCTGTTGTAGTGCTATCATTCCACTTTTCAACATCCTGTGGAATTCTGGGGTTTGTAGTTTACTGAGGCCAAAGAACTTTCCGGCTGAGAATTCTAAATGCCCCTCCTTAAACTGCAAACCCCAGGATTCCGTAGGATGTTGAAAGTGGAATAATAGCACTGTAACAGTGTAATGTAGAAATGCCCAAGTCTCGGCATGATGGAGTTAACTCTCTGGTAGATAAAGAATGAGCAAGTGACCGTGCCCTAAAGCTCTACAGTTTCCCCATTACAGCCCTTGGAGAATGAGTACAAGTATAGAAAGACTTTTGCTTTGAGCGGAAGAAACTTCAAACCTATTCCATCTGCAATTCTGTGGCAAATAATCATCAAATAAATACTGGATGTCTTTGAAGACCAGGGCAACTTGCCAACCTTGTTCAGATGCTTAGTCTTTCTCCACTTAGACCTATTTTTGTGATGACACTATATTTTTGCAATTGTTGTTACTATTGTCAACCTAAATCCAATTGTGTATAGAGTAAGATCCACTGAATTTTGGAGCTTTGTGCAATTATCATTTATGTAAGTTCTGTTGATTCTGTAGTTCTACTTTAGATGTGACTAACAATTGGATTTAGCTCAGAAGTAAGAATCCTGAAGCTTTAACAGATGTTGTGAGACTGCAACTCCCAGAAGCCCCTGCCAGTACAACCAATGGTGATGACTATTGGGAGCTGAAGTACAACAACAGCTGGAAGATCACATGATTCCCACCCCTGATTTAGATGATGATGAACAAGAGGATGAATACGGCATTTTCAAGCACTTCACATCAATACTTCATCTTTATTCTTACAACAACCCCAGAAGCATAAGCTAAATGGCTGCAGGACTAGGCCTCAGAGTACATACCCTCCAACAGTTCACAGATGAAAACTGGGACACATGTGGCCTAGCAAAATCACAGTATGGCCAAAAGGACAAAAGTTATTAATGAAGAGGCAGGAGGCCACCACTGGCGAGAGGCCCAGGGCCCTGAACCACACTCTTTGGTAAATCAGTATTATTCTCAGCAGTAAAGATGATGGGGACCAAGGAAAAAAGAGAGAAATTTGCCTAAGGCCACATCTGTAATTCATGGCAGATGGGAATTTCAAACAAGTGACTTCCTGTTTGTAGTTCTCTCTCTTAGTCATTATAATGCACCACCTCTTAGCAATGCTCCTCTCACATCCTGCAGAAGACTCACCGCTGCACATATCCTCATACCACTTCTAAGCCATTAGTGTTTCATATCCTGCAAGAAGACTCCTATACTTTCAGGTTTTGTGGGAAAGAATAAATGGAACAGGCAATAAATAGAATAGACCAAACAATCTGGATGCTGGGTTTGGTCAGCCAAGACTAGTTCATATGTTTCGCAATAAATATCTGTGTCCCAGACATTACAAGTGGGTTTTATAATGTTAAGCTGGCAGCTTGTGTCATGTTCATTATGAATGTGTAGATTAGAAAGATGGCATACATGATGGCTTTGCTGTGTGTGTAATATGGGTTTAAATAAAGGTCGCCAATATGGGTTTAAAATATGAGTTTTTAAAAAAACGTGCAATATGGAATTTTTTAAAAAATTTTAAATATAAAGTCTTTATTACTTTGTACATGTAAAACAACGACAAATACAAGTACATTCACAAAAGAAAAAAAATAATATAAAGGGCAAAGCAAGGGACAGAGAAAGAAAAAGAGGGAAAAAAGAGGAAAAAGAAGAAAGAAAAAAGAAAAAAGAATAGAAAAAACAAAAACAGAGCAAAACACTTAAGTAACCTACAAAAAAACCCAGCTAGATTGCTTCCAAGTTTTTTCGTCTGTTGGTGGTAACTTCACTTCCTTTCAACACCTCTCTCTAAAATAAATAAATCGCCATACACAAATAACTATATAAATTCTGTATATAAGTTCTATATATAATTCTGTGTATGACCCTTTCTGCACCTTACCTTTTTTTCGGCACTGGGGTGCAGGGTTGCGCGAGCAGCCTCCAGCTAGAGGCTCTCGCATCCCCGCTGCTTCAGCTCTACACAAGCTGCCTGCTCCGGAGCAGGCAACGCGAGAGCCCTGCCTCTTCCTTCCGCAGCGCAGCCTGGGAGTTTCCCAGGCTGTGCTGGGGCAGGAAGTGCAACCACTGTGGCTCTGGAGGCTCTGCACATACAGCAAGTGTGCATGGGGCTCTGGAGCAATGCACAATTGCGCACCATTTTCGGCTGACAGCCGAAAATGAAAAAGTGTGCGAGCGGCACCTGCCCTACCCTGGAGCGTCGCGTGATTGTGAGTGCGTCGTGCAGATCACTCCTCACAATCGCGCAGCGCTCAAGGGGCCCTTTCACATGGCAAATGCCGTGCGAAAAGGGCCTATGAGTTCATATATGATACCCTTCTTTATCCCTTCTCTATATACAGTTCTAGAATTCGCATATCCATTTTATATTACTTTTATATAACTCCCTACTATCCATCCCTCATTGCTCTTCTCATCGAATTAAAACCCACTCGTATATTTACCTTTTATACATCAAAACCACTAACCATTAAATCTCTTGTCTTTTCCTTTACATGTTCCGTGAAAGGTTTCCATCTTCTTAAATATGATTCTATTGAGTTCCCTTTTAATATAGATGTGAGCTTGTCCATTTCTGCAAGCTCCATTAATTTATTCATCCATTCACTAAGACTAGGTGTTCCCTTACGTTTCCAATATTTAGCATAAATTATCCTTGCTGCTGTTACCATATTGTTTATCAAATCTTTGTATTGCCTTTCTCCCTTATCTAATAAATCTATCATATTAAGAAGGAACAATTCTGGTCAGAATATAACTTTTATCTTCAAGATCTTTCACATACGTTTATAAATTTTTAACCAAAATTTTTTAACTTTAGCACACTGCCACCATATATGGAAAAAGGAGCCTTCATGGTGTTTGCATTTCCAGCATTGACTGTTCCCCTTTTTATATATTTTAGCCAGTTTGCTAGGAGTCAAATACCATTTGTATATCATTTTGTAAAGATTTTCTTTCAGATCATTAGATTTGGTAAATTTCAACCCTCTCCCCCAAATTTCTTCCCATTGGTCTAATTCAATACTATGGCCTCCCCGTTGAGCCGAATATATCATACTTACTTTTATTCTTTCTTCCTCTGTATTCATCTTTAATAATAACTTATATACTTTTGAGATTAAGTGTGGTTCCTCTGCAAATATTGATTTTGCAAATTCATTCTTTCTACTCTTAAAATCATATTTTTATTAGCCTCTTTAAATTTCTCATTTAATTGATAATACGATAACCATTGTATGTCATACCCTTCTATTTTCAAACCTTGCAACTCTTTCATCATCCAATTATCTCCTTTCTCCTGTATTAAATCACTATATTTCAACCATGTTTTTAAACTTCCCATCTCTCTCCTGTAAAAAGCCTCTTGCAGTGACACCCAACCTGGAATTTTCAAACCAAATCTATTCTTATATTTTCCCCAAATTTTTAGAATCGATCTCCTTATAATATGATTATTAAATCCGGCATTCACTTTTACCTTTCCATACCACAAATAAACATGCCAACCAACTTTTAATTCGTGGCCCTCTAATTCTAATAACCTTTTATTTTCCAATATCACCCATTCTCTAATCCATGTTATGCATGCAGCTTCGAAATATATCCTCAGATCTGGAACTCCAAGTCTCTCTCTCTCTTTGGCATCTACTAAAATTTTCCATTTTATTCTATAAAATAAAAATTTATATATAAAAATTTAAAAATTTCTTTATGACAATTTTTAAATACAGTATTTGAGAAAATAATAGGGATTGTCTGGAAAAGATACATAAATTTAAGTAACACCAACATTTTAATTACCGAGGTCCTTCCAAATACAGAAATATTTATTTTCTCCCATCTTCTTAAGTCCCCTTTTATAATCTCCCATTTCTTAACATAATTATTTTCATAAAGTTATTGGTTTTTTGTTGTTAATATTATCCCTAAATATTTAACCTTCTTTATAATCTCAAAACCAGATTTGCAACATGGATTTTTAAAAAGCTTGCCAGAAAAAGGAATTTTTTTTAAAAAAAGGTTGTCAATCAAACATATGATAAAATACAGATTAGCTTATATGTATTAATGAGACAAATAAATAAAGTCAAATCCTGTTGTTAGTCCCAACTAAGATAAAAAACAAACAAACTTATAAGTATGTACCTACCAGGTTCCCATGATTCACTAGGTCTACTTGGGATGGGATGGGCAATTTGATTTAGTCTTCTGTCCAGACAGGACTGAAATGTTCTCCCCTGGGGAATCTGGATAATGGTGCATGCTTCATACTGTATGGTGGTGAACCATTCCTCCTTAAAACCCAGATACAGTCTGAGAGTTCTCCCCTACTCTGTGATTTCTCTTGTAGCATGATTGCATTGATGGTCATGGATTGTTTTGCCAGCTGTGTCTGGTTCACTGAATGTGGTTTTACTAGAGGAGACAAATTAATGATGTGAATTGGTTTTATCCAGGCTGGATTACTGTAATGCACTCTGTGTGGGGAACCCTTAAAGACAGTCCAGAAGATTGGTACAGGATTCAGTAACAGGAAGAATTCCCATAGGCGCTCAGTGTTCTGAACACGTTATATCCATTCGGTAGCAGTTACACAGGCTGCCTATTTATTTCAAGTTTAAGTTTCCAGTTAGGGTGCTAACATTAACCTTTAACAGAGTCAGCATGCAGTAGTGATTTGAGCATTGGACTATGATGCTGGAGATAAGCGTTTGATTTCCTGCTCAACCATCGAAACCCACAGGATGACTGTGGCCATGTCATGCACTCTCAGCCCCAGAAAATTCTGTGATATGTTCACCTTAGGGTCCCTATAAATCAGAAGCAACTTAAAGATGCACAACAACACATTAATTTTTAAAGCCATAAATCAAGGTGCGCAACGGTGGCAGGTCCAGGGGGCCATGTTTCTAGGACCCTTTTGGGAAGGGTGGGCAACTGTGGGAAGCTAGAGAACCACATTATCTGGGAGGGCTGTACCCTTCACACAGTAACCTCCTGCAGGGAAAAAGAAATTATTTAGCCTCAAATGTCCTCTAGGAGGCACTGAGGAGCATTTTCAACATGTTTTGAGGGCCCTTTGGCCCATTTTGGGCCCCGTAAAGCCCTTTATTTCTAGCAAAAGGAAATGACTAGAAATTACTTCCTGTTAATTTCCTTTTTTTAAAAAAAGGCCTCTCCAGGGCCTGAAGTGGCCCAGGTGGAGCAAAAATACGGGGAAAAAAATCCCATGCCCTCTAGAGGTCATTTGGCAGCATTCAGACCGAAAAAGAAAATGGTTTGAAAACAAATTTTCAAAAAATTAAATAGGCATGCAGCCCTTGGGCTACAATTTGTTCACCCCTCTCTAGGAGCTGCATGGACTGCCAAAAGTGCCCCCAAATGGTATCTGGTAGTCTACTTCTGGTTTTGAAAAACGTATTTTTTAAAATAGAAGTCAGGGGAGTGCGCCATAACCTTTTATAGCTTGAGCTTCCCAGAAACTTCAGTCAGAATGGCCAATGTTTTTATTTTATTATAATTTAATTTAATTTAATTTAATTTAATTTAATTTAGCAGGAAGGGGAGGAGAAAGAGATGTGGGACAGCAGCTACGCCCATCATGTCTTTTGTAACGTCTAGTGATGCTCTAATTGCAAGTTGAGGGCAGGTAGACTTACCTCCAGAAGAACACAAATCAAACCCACAATTCAGCTGTTGTTATTTTTTTTCCTCCAGATTGTGTCCTGTGTTCATTGATAGGTAAGGCTGAATGAAGAAATAATCTGGTAATATCTGGTGACAGTTTCTGGTGGTACCTGTGGAGTATCTCCCTGTTCATGCTGGCTTAAACACCACAGGGGATGTTTTATTTTTTTGATAGACCTCTGAAAGAACAAAACTTTTCTTCCTGTATATTTCTGAACTGTATAGGGTCGGGAGGGGGTAGCGGATGGAAGATTGGCTGGATGTGGTCATCTGTCCTCCAATGCCAATTTCACAGACATTTAACCAGGCTGTCAACTTCACCCCAGCATCTAATTGGGCTACTCATCCTGCCGTGTTCAATGGAAACAAAGCAGGGAGGCAAGGAGAGAAGCAGTTTTGAAAGGAATGAGAGCTCTGTTCTTGGAGCCTCTAAAAGTTTACCCGCTTGAGGTGCCAAACAAATGCCAGCCGTGATCATTTACTGCCATGAATATTCAAGCCCAGCTGCCAGCAAGAGGGAGCAGCTGTGCTGGCAAAAACTGGCATGTCCCCTTCAGGGTGCCCTTGTACACTGACCCTAGCATCTGGGTCAGCTTAAGAAGAAAGGCCTCTCTCTTGTCCCAGGGTTTTGGAGCTGATAAAATGGATGCCTCAGGCCAACACTACTTTGCAAACAAAAGATGTTTAAAACATACATACACACACACAGCAACAAAACAGCCCAATATTTTTATAGTTTTGGCCATCCATGGTTGGAGGATGGGAGGATCTGAAACTCAGGTATGTTGTTTTCCTTTAAGACTGGATTTTTGTGAGTGGATTTGGCAGTTTCGGGTAAAGTAATAGGTCACGGCTAGAATCTAAATTGTCTCAGTTTGAGAATGGAGTGTGGGTTTTTGGCAAAAAAAAACAAACATTCAAGACCTTTGAAAGAACCTTGGACTGTGGTGGACTGGCATGACTTGGTAGCTAGCTGCGCAGGTTGGGTCCTTAGGCTGGGTCATTAGAATGGGATGCTGTAAACTGAGCTTTAGTGGCTGCAGTTGTCTCATTGCATTGGCTAAGTAATTGTGCTCTTAAGAAAAGGAACAGATGTCTGAGGCTTTGTCTTTTGGACTAACAAAAAGCATCTGGGCAAAAAGCACCACTTACTGCTCCAGATGGCTTAGGGGCCTTCAGACAGCAACTGGCAAGAAATGGTGAATGTAGGCAATAGCAGACAGATATGGAATACTACATTTCACCCAAACTTAGGGCTCGTTCTTACATTCTTGTTTAGATAATGAGTGCAGCCAGTAACACACAATGACCTTTATGTGTGAAGGAACTATCACCGACCATTGTTCCAAAGGCAGGAACATAACTTCAAATACAATGCCTTACAAAGGAGACAGGCCACATAGGCTGAGATCCTACTTCATGATTGCATAGTGTCAATCACCATTTGCAGAGTTACATGGCAGTTGTACTGGACCACTCCTACAGTGAATGGCAACATTGTGCCTCCAGTTGCACATTGGGCAGCATGCCAGGGGCGTAGTTATGGGGGGGGGGAATAATTAGGGCCTTGCCTCCCAATGACATTTTCCTCCTGTTCCCAAATTTCTAGCACCACAGAGAGCAAGACACTGAAAATGCTTCATGTGTAGAATTCTTCTAGTAGCTGTTTTTGCATCTCCACGATAACTTTGTCTGCTCCTTTTCTCTGGCTGCTTAAACTGTAACTCTTGTGCTTTACTGAAATGGGAAGTGACTGCAATGCTAGAAGTCTGAAGAAGTGAAAGAAAATTTCATTTGGATGGTAGAGTCTTGATGGGGGCAATGCCCACATGTTGCCCCTCCCATAGCTACACCTCTGATACACTTCCTCTGGGTCCCAAGGTATAATGGCCAAAACACAATGGCAATTGTATTCTAACATATCAATATGCATTCAGATTTGAGTACACTAAGTATATTAGAGAGCTTTCAGGGCACTTCTGCCCTGGCTACACATCTGCTTTTCTTTGAGATCGGTCCTGCCGTCCTCTGACTCCCGTTCCTACTACTGGGTGTTCTGTACTGTCTAGACAGGAACTTATCATTCAGAGATATTCACTAGTGCCTGATCAGAATCCAGAGCAGGCTGCAAAGATGAATACAGCCCATTTCTACAGTGACAAATGGTTATGCACTGGCTGGAATGCACAGCCACTTGTACAGTGATCATGGTTGCACACCTCTGCTTCCACACCATAAACTGAATGTGATCACTGCACAGTTGAAAATGCACAGCTGCATACATAGGGGAACAAATGAGTGCAGAAGACACCAACAAGATTCCAGCCACAGTCAGCTTCAGGTTGTCCAGTGATGAACTGACAGGCCCTAAGAATAGTAGTATGCTATTACAGGAGTTTAAAGGAAATGCATCATTTATTTGTAGTGACATTGGCAATTTCATTTTCATCACTGAGGAGATACAGCTCCTTGGTTGTCAGATGTCTGGATGTTCCACTGGATATAAATGGTTCTGTTGAAGGATTGGACTCCAGCAAGTCCCAAGGATAATTCTTCATATCTACATTTTAAATTTTTTCCTATTTTTTTTAGTGCTCTTATTCCACTTTCTTTTATTTTTTTTCCAAAAATCCAAATGAGTTTATTTACATATACTACTTATTTACAAAGATTAACATCAACATAGAGTATCATGTACAAATTACAGACTAAATATTCTCTATACATGAAATAGCCAAAATAAAGGAAAATAAAGGAGGTCAAAATCGAATATAAATATGTAACATGTTATCTAAGTTATTCTCTAAAAGCTATAACAAAAGTTTCCCCCCATTTCTCACCAAAATATGCGATTAGGTCTTCCCACTGATTCCTAAAATTATCTAGTGATTTATCATTCACCAGCATTGTCATTTTATCCATTTCCAATACTTCATAAATATCTATAAGCCATAAGTCTATGGTGGGAGGTTCGTCCTTTTCACATGTTTTCGCATAAAGAATTCTAGCTTTGGTTATCAGATTGAGTATTAATTTCTTGTACCGTTTCTCAACATAATTCTCATTTACATTAAACATGTTTAACAAATACAATTCAGGTTTCATTGGAAAATTCTTCCTTATAATTTTTGTTATTTCTATATGTATAGTCTTCCAATATTTCTTTGCTTTCCTGCAGTTCCACCAGCAATGCTAAAACAAGCCTCTTTCAGATTTGCATTTCCAACAATTTTAATTCCCCCCTCTGTAAATTTGGGCAATTTTAACTGGAGTTAGATGCCATATATATAACATCTTGTAATAATTTTCTTTAAATGATTGACAGCCTGAAAAGCTTAAATCTCTCCAAGCCTGTAACCAATTATCAAATTGAAGTGGATATCCAACATCTTGAGCCCATTTTATCATGCTGCTTTTAACAGTCTCATGTTCTAATTCCCATTTTAAAATGAGCTTATAAAATTTGGCTGTAAGATGTTTTTTGCCAGCTTCTAAGATAGCATCTAACCCCGAAAGAGAATTACTTAATTGTTTTTCTTTCTTGTGTTGTTTAAATCTGGTATATAGCTGCAAGTATAAAAACCAAGGACAATTTATCCCATCAACTGACAGTTCTTCTTTAGTTTTGAAAATTAGTTCATTACCTTGAAATTTTATTTTATTTTTTAAGAGAAATTTTTATTATTTTCAAAATACATAAAATCATATATAAACACAAATATGTATATCATTATTATAGTTCTTCCGTTTCCTGCCCCCACTTCTGTATATCAAAAATTTTCCAGTTGAATCTTTTTTTCTCCCTTATACATATCTTGTCAAATACCAACATACTCAATCCACAGACATTTACAAGTTTAGCCAAAGCATTACCCTTTTCCATTCTCTTTCAAAATTTTGAACCATTTTATTCTTAAGGGAGTTAGCTAATTCTTCAGTCTCTACCATGTCTAACATTTTAAATTTCCATTCATTTAATTGAATATATGTTTTATCTTTCCAATGTTGTGCATATGTCAGCCGTACTGCTGTAATCAAACACAATAATATCTTCTGTTGTTTTCTAATGTCCTGGTTCTGGCCTAATATATCATAACGTTAAAATTTTAATAGCTCTTTATATGTCCACCAATTATTTTGAGGATTACTTAACAAGAAGTAAAAGGCTTCTTGTGGGGACACTCATAATGGCATTTGTGGACAGAGCCGGGATTTATATTTGAACCAAAATTTAAATAGCGAATTTCTTATTGGGTGTTCACTGACATTTTTATCAGGATTTCCCTTCTAGGAGCAGTTATCTTTTGTTATGTAATAAAATCCAATCCGTTATCCAAGTTAGGGCATTAGCGTGTGCATATAATTGTAAATCAGGTAGACCTAGACCCCCTCTTATGCTGAGATCTGCCATTAATTTCCATTTTATTCTTGGTTATTTCCTAGCCCAAATGAATTTTGTTATGTCTTGTTTCCATTGATTGAAGGTATCTCATTTGAATATAACTGGAATATTTTGAAAAAGAAAATTCATCTTAGGTAATATACTCGTCTTTATAGCAGCAATTTTCCCCAACAGTGATAATTTTAATTTATTCCAAGATATCAATTCTTTTTTGATCTCCTTCCAAGTTCTAGAATAATTGTGTTCAAATAGCTCTCAGTTGTTCTTAGTTATCCAGATGCCTAAATATTTAGTTTTCTTCTCAATTTTAAATTTTGTTCTGGATTTCCATTCTTCCTCATCTTTTGCAGTTAGATTTTTTGTTAGTATTACTGATTTTTCTTGGTTAAATCTTAAATCCTGACATCTGTCCAAATTCTTCCAAAATTTGGGTAAGCTTATGTATTGATTCGAAAGGATTTTCTAGGATTAGGACAAGGTCATCCACATATGCCTAGAGCTAAAACATTGTCTCTTTAATCTTTAAACTTTGTATATCTTTATCACTTCTTATTGCATTATTAAGTACCTCAATTACAATTAAGAAAATAAGTGGCAAAAGCGGGCAACCTTGCCTGGTTCTTTTTTTTCAACTTTACAGGGTTTTGTTTTTTCTGAATTGACGAGTATATGGGCCTCCTGCTCAGAATAAATTGTTTGAATCTATTTAATGAAGTCATTCCCAATGTTCATCTTTTGGAGGACTTGAATCATGAATTGCTGGGAAATATTGTCGAATGCTTTTTCAGCATCTAAGAATAACAGTCCCAGTTTCTTACTCTGATGAGATTCATAATGTTGTATAATATTTATCAAAGTCTGGACATTGTTTCTCAAGTGGCAACTGGGTAAAAAGCCTGACTGGTCTCCATGAATCCAATCCACGAGAATGTTCTTTAGCCTTTCTGCCAGAATTGCAGTGAATAATTTATAATCCTGATTTAACAATGAAATTTATCTGTAATTTTGTGGGATTGTTGTGTCTTTCCCTTCTTTAGGGATCAATATAACATTTGCTGTTTTCCAAGACTGAGGTTTCTCTCCATTTACGGCTTGGTTCAATGTTTCATACAATGGCAGTATAAGCTCATTTTCGAACATTTTATAGAAGGTGGCCGAGAATCCATCAGGTCCGGGGACCTTTCCTAATTTAGCCCTTTTAATTGCCTCAGATATTTCTCCTATAGTAATAGGTTGTTTTAATTTATCTCTTTGCTCGTCTGTTAATTGTGTAATATTAGCTTTTTGTAAGTACGTTTTTATTTTTTGTTGTTAGATATCTTGCTGTTGAGTGTCGGCATACAGTTGAGAATAATACTCATAAAAAACTTGTTTGATTTTCTCTTGTTTCATAGTAGTTTCTTCTCCAATCTTGATTTCAGTGATTATCCTCCTTTCTTTTTCTTTTTTCAGTTTATAAGAAAGCCATTTACCCAGCTTATTAGCAGATTCAAAGTGCCTTTTTTTAAATATTTAATCTTCTTTTCTACTTGTGTGTCCAAAACTGCCGCGAGTTGGTCCTTCAGAATTTTTATTTTATTCACTAATCTAGTATTTGATGATAATTTCTTAAGTTTTTCTTCCCTATCCTTAATTTCGTCTAGAATTTGGTTTTCTTTTTCCAGTTTTTTCTTCCTTGATTCATGTTCCAGTTGGATAATTGTTCCTTGAATATATGCCTTGGCTGCATCCCATATCATATTAATTGAAGTACCTATGTTCATATTTTCATGGAAGTATAGATTCAGCTGTTGTTTTATCTTGTTGACGGTGTTCTTATCTGTAAATATTTGATCTTTGCATTTCCATTGATATCCTAACTTCCGCTTCTCCAAACAAAGCAGTACTGGATTATGATCTGACATTGTTTGTGGAAGGATTTCTATCTTTTTTGTAAATTTCAAAAGTGTTTTTGATGCAAAAAATGTATCAATTCTACACCATGACTTATGATGATATGAATAATATGTGAAATCTTTCTCACTTCCTTTTTCATATCTCCACATATCTAGCAAGCCATGGTCTGAGATGTAGTTGAGAAAATTCTTAGGTAGCCGCCCTTGTGACTTCTTTATTTCTTTATGAGATTTCCTATCTAACATTGGGTCCACAACAGCATTCCAGTCCCCCATCATAATGATTTTCTCATATTGATATCCCACTACAGTTTCAAAAACATTTTCAAAAAATATTGATTTATTTTCATTAGGAGTATAAACACCCACCAACAATAGTTTCTTGTCTCGTATTTTAACTTCTACAGCGATGTAGTGGCTGGAGTCATCATAAAATGTTTCAGTTGGTGCTAAATGTTTACCTATATATAAGACAACTCCTTTCTTTTTTTGTTTGTTTGCTGAGATGAAGCATTCACCCAATCTGGGGTTTTTCAGATGTTTGATGTCTGATTGTTTAACATGGCGTTCTTGCAAGCTTACAATATCTAGCTTCTGTTTCTCTAAATAATGAAAGATCTTCCTTTTCTTTGTTAACACATTAAGGCAGTGAACACTCCATGTCAATGTCTTGATGTTAGTCATGGTTAACTTTGAAACCTCCTTCAAATTTAGTTTCGGTTCTCAAATGTATTTTGTTCTTCTTCTTTTCCACCAACTAATAGCTGCTGTTTTTCCCTTTGTTCTTCTTCTTCTTTCTCTCCATTCTCCTCCTCCTCGTCCTCCTCTTCTTCCTTCTCCTCTTCTTCTGTTTCTGCTTCAGTCTCTTCATCTTCTCTTCCTTCTTCTTGGGTTTCTTCAAGTGTTGATTGTTTAGATCTTTCTCTATATACGGTTTGTTCTTGCTCCTCTTGTTCTTGGAAGTTCTTTCTGTCTTCTTTATTCATTTCTTTCTTCAGTGCTTCCCTATGTTCTTCTAAGAATGTTTCGGCTTGTCTTGGAGATGTCAAATTATATCTCTTTCTTCTGAAACAGAATGAAATCCCTTCTGGAAATCCCCATTTATAGTTGATTCCAGCTTTTTTAAGCTCCTGGGTCAAGAATGTATAATCTTTTCATTTTTGAAATAGCGCTCCAGGTACATCTTTAAAGACTTAAATCGTTTGTCCTTCAATTATTAATCTTTCAATATAACTGTTTTGGATTATCATATCTTTAAGCCTTTGGGAAACAAAAAAGATGACTATATTGTGGGTTAGGTTGTTCTTTCTGGCCATTGGTGATCGTATTCGATAAAGTTTGTCAATCTCCAAATCCATCTGCTCTGCAGGCCATCCTAGAAATTTTTGCCAATGCCAGTATCACTCTTTCAGCTAGTTTTTCAATTTTTTTCTCTCTTAAACCCCTCAGTTTGGGGGATCTTTCTCTATATCTGCTTTCTTATAGATCTTGCAGATTCTGGAACTGGATTTGTGTTGATTTATTGTCTGCTTTTATTTAATCTATTTCTTGTATTTTTTCCTCAAATTCTTGTATTTTACTATTAATTTTTTTAATATCCTCTGTCATTACTTCAAATTTATCACTTAGGGTCTTTATCTCCTTTTTCAAATCTGCTTTAGTCAAGCAGATTAAATTTTTTCCTTAAGAACCTTAAGTGCAAATTTGTCCTCAGAGGATTGTCTTGAACTAGGTACTTTTTTTTTTTTTTTTTTTTTACAAAAACTAAGTTTCCCATCAATAAGTTGGGGAGATGACCACCATTCATCTCCAAGTAGATATGCAAATAAAACACCCTATACACTTGAGAGTGCTATACAGTCTGGAGAATAGGTCTGTCACCATCAATCATTACAGTTAAATTGAGACATCATATAGATAAGTAGTTTTTTTCTAAGCCCTGATCTTGGAAAAGTTACTTTTGGGGACTAAATCTCTCAGCTAGTGGATTCTGAAAGCAGTTGTCCAAGCAAGTAAATCTTCCAAGCTCTGTTCTAAATACCAGATGCTGACAGTAAGAAATACAAGGCCATTATCTTTGAGTCTAGTTGTGAGGGTTCTCCAACCTTGTGCCTTCCAGATATGATGATCCCCCCATTCTCTCCAACAGGATTTCCATTAAGCATTTTGGCTAAGAATGGTTGGATTTAGAGTACCATGTATCTGGAGGATGCCAAGTAGAGAAACCTACCCTAGTGAAATCTGTATCCAATTTTTGGCAATGTAGTGCTGAACCACGGCTGCAGTCTCTCCTAAGAAAATACTTAGGAGTTTGTCTCCATCACCTGAAGACTATGTGGGGCATAGTCTTCAAGACTGTTCGTGGAAGTGGCAGCAGTGCCCCAAACTTCATGTTTTCCCACCCTTATTTTAGAAAGCATGTGCATATACCACTTGAAATGCTACAAGAATGTTTTTGTACTACTAACACAAGAGTAGCAGACCAGCCTGGTTTGAGTGTTGGATTAGGACTCTAGGAAACCAGGGCTCAAATCCCTGCTCAGCCATGAAAACCTGTTAGGCAAATCACACTCTCTCAGACTTAGAAAAAGGCAATGGCAAACCTCATCTGAATAAATCTTGCTGAGAAACCCTAGGGTCACCAGATTTTGGAGTTGACGTGAAGGGACATACTAACAGCACAGTGTGAAGTTTGAAAGCAGAGGCTCTGTATAGTAAAACTGACACCTGAAGTGACACTAAGTCAGGGGTGGGAAAACTGTCGTTCATGAGCCACATGTGTACTGCCCTTTAAATGCTTCCATTTTCTTCTGTAGTCCCTCTTAAAACAGTGCCAGGGAGTGATGTTGCATCCTTTCCTGTCGCATTTTGAGAGAGACAAAAACAGTGATGTCACTTTCCATTGCCATTTTGAAAGTGACTGCAGAGGAAAATGGGTGTATTTGGGCTTGCTGGGGGGACGCAGCCCAGGGAGGTCTGGGGGGGGCACTGGCCCCTGGCCCCTGGCCTCCATGCACTGCAGTTGCCCACCCCTGCCCTAAAGGATATAGAAAAATAGCATCTTAGTGTAAGAAACAAGCAAGCCTTTCCAAGCAGATGTGGAAATGCTAGTGTTGTTGCTGTCACTGCTTCTGGTACTCAACTGCTGGTGTTACTGTATTTAGAAGCTACAGGGAACAGGTGGAAACTTATACAAGACCCATATGAAAGTGGACTCAGCTTTCCCTTGAACAGAAGACTAGCCACCTTTATTTGTTAAAACATAAGAAGAGCCCTGCTGGATTAGTCCAGCATTCCGTTCCCACAGTGGCCAACCAAATGCTTTTGGGAAGTCCATGATACGAATGTAATTGCACCCTCCCACTGGAGTTCCTCAGTAACAGATACAGAGGTGGAATGCCTCTCCAAGCAGAGGAAATATCTATACACCATGGTGGGTAGACATTGATAGCTTTAACCTTCACAAATGGATCTCTCAACTGTTTAAATACTGAAAATGGCTAGAGTGTTTGGATGAACTCCAGACTTATTCAGAGACCTGACACCATCATGGAATCAAATTACTGGAATTTGACAAGGAAGTGATTTTAATATAAGTAATACAGGTATATCTAATGTGAGCCTTCTTTTACAAAGTCATTCTGTGCTCACTACCACTCTTTTCCTCTCCATCCTCAGCCTAGCTAGAAGGTTTTATTGAAGTAGTATCAGGATTGGGAGGTTGGTGAAGGAGGGCTGGAGAAACTCAGACCTCCAAGGTCAGGTTGCAGTAAACAATGTTATAAAGCTTGAGCTGGGAAAGAATGAGATTCTGCTCTAGTCAATCCCAATGTAGCTGTGTGCACCTGCCTACAAAAGCAAGGTAAGCAACAGCTGCTCCAGAATCCCTTACTGAGCATGCATAAACTACAAAACAGAGAAAAGAGGAGAGCAGAAAGCTCCCTCACCAGTTCTCCCCAGCAGGTTAAAAAAATCAGATCTATCAATTTAGTCACCAAAATGGAAAACCATAAGAAAAGTGGAAGCTGGGTTTTTTTTTATTTTAAAGTCATCCCTTGATGCATTCTGGAAGAAATTTTCAAGTGGTCTCTAGAAGGTTCGAAATGCCTATGTCTTCTTATGTAAGGTTTATCTGACCTGGTTGTTTCATGAACATTGTTAATATTGTGTAAAAGTTCTGCTGAAATATGTCGAACTGATCTTCTCTTTTTTGATATATGATCCTATTCCTGTTCTTTCCATGTTATTTCTGCCCCTAGTACTAAATTTTATGTTAGAAAAGTAACGCCCAGGAAAACATCTACTATGTAAACTAGGTATACCTGTAGTCAAATATGGGAACAGTCACCTGACTCCAGATCACAATGAATGGCTGGTTGCTGGAATTGGCTGAAAGTTTTCATACTGGAAGAGAGTATTTGTTACATTAGAAGAGCCTTGCTGTCTTGCTTGTTACATTTTTTTAGTCTTGCACTGTAACAACCTCTTCATTCTTCTGGTTCCATTCTTGTACATTCTTCCTCTTGCTTCAGTAGACTAGCAGACTAGCAGAAGGGCAGCTGTGTTCCCAGGAGATCCTGCAACAACAATTTGGGCAACTTTGTTACAGTTACTTAGAGCTTCACAGCTCAATCTGGAGTTGATTATTTCTTTTCATAAGGGTGAAAGGACAGGACAATACTGATATTTCTGCCAAAAGCCCACTGGGCCTTTAGTGTACTTGCACGGTGACCCACAGATGCCATGGAAGAACAGGACAAGCCTGTAGCAATGGCAAAGGTCTCGAGAGGAGTCCTGAATTCCCATTATATTTAATCACTCAACAGGCTCTTTTCTCAAATTGTTTATAATGGTGACAGTGTAAAGAAGGCCAAACCACAAGTCTTAATGCAACCACTGATTTCTTATGTCTCAAACTTCCATTGCTTCTTCATTTTCTTTCTCTCTTCCCTTCTTAGTAAGACCAAACACAGGGATTTCTTTAGTCCCCTTTGGATAGCCCTATACAAAGTTACTTGCCTAGTCATGTGTGGTGAGAATTTCCTTCAGATTAACAAATTAATAAGCTTACTGAAAGATTACTCTTTTTCTTTCTCTTTCCTTTTAGGAGACAAATATAGAGGCAGAATGTAATTTTGTACAGGAAACTGAAAGGTTGAAGTAAGAGGTTGGAGTCTTTAGACAAAAGCCAAAGGTAAACTAGTTCAACAGATGGTTTCACTTTGGTAATGTTCTTTCCTAGAACACTGGAGAGGTTTCCTCCATGAATGTCTTCTGGTCAGACCTTGGCTATGTCCAGGGCCCAGTGGGGTGCTTCTAGAAGCCAATGGCACTGTCAGCACAATTAGGAGGAGTTAAGCACCTTCCTCACTGCACCTCTCCCTCGGTCCCTTCCAAACCAGCTCCAGAGTACCAGGAAACCTTTCAGGGCCAGTTTTCAGGTTCTGAAGAAGGCTGGAGCAAGGAGGGAAGGGGAAACAAGTTCCACTGTTTGGGGTTTGGACATAGGCTACTGTATGTACAATACAGCCTCTTTTATTTGCTGCAGAGTTAATAATACCACAGATAAATATTTAGGCTGCAGTCCTTGCCTGGAATGGAGCTCTACTGAATTCAGTCAAGCTTATTATTGAGTAGATGTGCATAAAATCACACTGTTAGATATTGAATAGTGATTAGAGGATGCAAAAATGTTAAGCACCACCCAGTACTCCAACTGTAGCTGGAACTGTTCTTCTGCAGCCACGTTGGCTTTTAAAAAGTTGGGAGATCCCATGAAAGTAGTTTTGTTACCCTGAAAATTGGGGGTATCTTGAGGACACCCAAACCAGGCTTCAATTAAGGGAATTAGCAGAGCTACTCAGCAAAACTTGCGAGAGGTCAGGGCAAGGGATCCTCAACCCTATGTCTACAGGGTCAGAACCATGCAAGAGTCAGAGGAACAATCTAAAATGATTTTATTAAAAACTAACAGAGAAGGTCACAGGCACACGTTATCAAATACTGCTCCAATCATACAAGAGCTACAGAAATATAGTTGGTAATAAGGGACCAGTTGGGATAAAGGGCATACAGACCTTAGTCTAGACATCCTAGGAGAAGGAGAAGATTAGTGCAGGCTTGGTGTATAGCACCAAGGGGAGGCTGAATTCTGGGTGGGACGGCTAGCTGCTGTGGGGTCTTGCGGAGGATTGAGGACGTGAGTTGCGTTTAGCTCTCAGCAGCATTTGAGAGGCTTGGGTGGGAGGCTTTGATAGCAGCAAAACGGGCCCTACTGTCCAGTCTAGGAGGCTCTCCAAAGAGTCTCCAAAAGTGAGGATATTTATAGCCAATTTCTGTCCTCAGGCTGTGTATCGGCTAGCAAAGTGGCGTTAATGGGCGATGATTGCGGACTATAATGTTAGGCAAATATCACGACCCCTCCTCGGTATTGTTTCTTACAGGGAAGTCCAGGTGCGTGATAGGTTTAAAAGTCCAAATTGATTAGGCTTTGATTGTCTATCTTCGCACCGTTCATCAACGTGGCTTGGGGCTGTGACGGCGTCAATGATTCACTTTATTAATCAAGGAGAGAGTCTATTGTGGCTGCCTAGAGATACGTGACTCGGAACAATAGGTCGTTGTCTGCGTTCCCCTACAGCAGTGAGGGGCGGTATGAGTTTTAAGAACGTCTAATTCAAAACCAATTTTTACCTGAAACTGACCTTTGCTAGCCAATATCCAACTTGGGAGAGCTAAGCCAAATTTAGGAGTCCTCTCTTAGGATTACTTTGGGGTGTAACAGTTTGACCTGTACTTTACAAGTTAATCGGAGAATCACTGTTGGTCCCATGTTGGTAGAAAGCCAGTCTATGCAAGGCTGCTTTTGAAGAGCGTTCAGAAACATCTATTACACCCAGGGAGCTGCAGCCAGACAATTAACTAGAGCTGGATGCAGAGAATGCAACGCCACTGTTGCAACAACCCCATAAGCTGCCAGTCTGTTTCCAGGCACAATACCAAATTCTAGTTGTTGCTTGGAAAGCCCTATACAGCTCAGATCCAGGTTATCTGAAGGAGTACATTCTCCCAAATGAGCCTCCCTGTGTTTGTGATATTCTAGGGATGATCTTCTCTTTGTCCTAACAGCCTCAAAGATACAACTGGTGGGAACTCAGGAAATGGTCTTCTCTGGCTGCTCTCAGTCTCTAGAACACTTTTCCTAAAGAGGGTAGACTGGCACTGTCCTTCCTATCCTTTTGTAGGTAGGTAAGACCTCTTTGTTTCTGCAGGCCTTTGAGGGGGAAAGGGCCTTTCAGAATGTGCTGTGCTGTTTACTTTTTGTCTGCTTTTTATTATAAACTTTAGTCTAATACAAATTTTTATCTACACAATAAGCCCCCCAGTTTTCTTTTTTGATACTTCCAAACTAAAGACAAGTTCCATTCATTTGATGGGAGTTCTGCCCTTTCATCAGTTCTTCTTGCCTATGGAGACTCACTTGGGACCACCTGCGTGCTGTTTGCAAAGCAAGCGGAGAGGGGGAAAAACATGCTAAGCTGGCTGAGTGACTTAGCAAGCAGTGTGCCTGTGGTCAGTCCCAAGTCGGCCTCCGTAAATCCTTCATGCTCCCTACATGGGTTCTGTTTCTCAACCAATTCTGTTTTCTGGCAGTGCTCCGGTCCCTAACTTGTCAGATAAGTGGGGGAAGCCTGCATCTGTTTTTCCACTTGTAAGACACACTGAATCTTGGAATGTGGAAAAGACAAATAATAAGAATAAAATATGAATATGAATGTGAATAAATAATAACTAAATAAATAGTACCAAGGAAAAACTATTCACTATCATCAAGGGACACATTTTCACCACTGTTAATCAAAGTAAAAGTTGAAGTTTCCTGCTGCTCTTAATATTTTCAGAAGAGCTAAGTAGATATAGATTGCATTATTTCATCATTAGTCAGCTTTTAGCATCTAAGCTGCTCAAAGACACAATCCCTTGAAAATTGTAGACTAAAGAGCTCTTTCTCCAAACTAAATGTGTCTGTTAGTCACATATGAGAACACTGTCTTTCTTACCTCTGTGTTTTCCATTTCACCAGAGTCAGGGTTGGGAACCAGCTGCTGTTCCTCTATCTCCCAAGCAGAATTCTGAAATATTCCTCTTGGACTACTAGTCCCCAGAACCTGCTAGCTAACAGAGCCAGGGGTCATCCTGGCTGGCAGATCTGGATGGGGGTTATAGTTAAGAAAAAGTGATTTTGCTAGGCTCTGCTCACCACTGTTACTTGGGCTCACTCCCAGGTAAACAGATGGTTAATGAGAGTAGGATTAAGTTATATTTACCGGGGTCAACATCATATAGGATCTACAGAAACCATGAGAGACAATCATCTAATGGGATGACTTGCTTGTGAGAAGGTATTAAAGCTTCCAGATGCTTCAAAGATAAGAAGTTATAAAAACATGGCACCATGAGGTGCAAGAGAGACTCTAGGGACTGATGGACATACAGGACAGATGCTGCCTACCTTGCCATGTCTGGAGAAGCATTGTTCTAAGCTGGACAAGGAAGTCCAGATTTCCAGATTCCCCAGGAACATCCCAAGATGTCAACTGCATCTTGAGCAGAAAAGCAGTGGCGGAACTTGGAGTGCATAGAGGGTGGGTGGCTGGGTGGGTACCGGGCTACAGCGTGGGGGCATTGCCACCGTGTGTGGGGGCAGGGCTATGAGCTGGGATGCCCCAAAAACACTGCCGCCGGGGGTAAACTGCTCTCATCGCCCCCCCTGTCCCTACACAACTGCAGAAAAGGAATGTTTAGCTAATCAAGTTAAGGCTTGTGTTTTCTGCCTAAGCTTGGCTGAATACAATTTAAGACTGTTTTGTAACTTTGTAACTTCTCTAAAGTAACCCCTGAAGGAAGGTGCTTTTATATACAAAATACCCTTTGCTAACCTAAGATTTACTTGATTAGAATAAAAGCTTTTATTCTCTGTCTGTTTCTCTCTCTGTCTTTCTGGATGCATATACATGTGAACAGAAGTCCTGTATTCTGTGGGGTGGGGTGGGAAGGGGAGGGGAGGGGAGGGGAGGGGAGACCTCTGCAAAGTCAGAGGTACAAAAACAGCAAGATAAACCTTCTCACTAAGTCACTGGACCTTAAGGTGCTAATATTAGTGGGTGGTGGCAGCTAATAGAATTTGGTGTCTCCATCTCCCACTAGGATTCCAGGATACCAAGGCTCAAATCCCCACTCAGCCATGGAAACCCACTGGGTGACCTTAGGCAAGTTGCACTTCTTAGCCTTAGAGGAACACAATGTCAAACCTCCTCTGAATTAAAATTGCCAGGAAAATCCTGTGGGAGAGTCAACAGAAGAATTGAGTTGAAGGCACAAAACAACAACAGCTCAAGAAGCAGGGCATACAAATGCACCCACATTCAGATCCTGAGCAACTCTCCTAGAATCCCTCTTGCCTTACAACAGCCAGATCCTCTCCTTTCTCTAAAATGAAACTGAAGTCTTCATAAAGATCCTACTATTTTGCTTTTTAATTACACAGATTTGGCACTGATACTAAAGTCAGCTGCAAGAGGGGTAATTGCCAAATGCTACAGAGAGTGAATAAATCAGGTCTTAGAAAGATCACTTTTTGAACTACGGCTCCCAGAATCTCCCAGACAGCATGGTCAAAGGCTAGATGGTCACTGGAGAACACACAACACACTCTGGGGATCCTTTCACATTGTGCTATGATTCTGCTTTAACTGTCATGGCTGCATCCTGTAGAATCCTAGGATTTGCAGTTTAGGAAAGGGAATTTAGAATTCTAAACCAGAGTTGCTTCACTAAACTACAAATTGCAGAATTCCATAAAGTGCAGCAATGGCAGTTAAAGTGGAATTGTAGTGCTATAATTGTATAGCATGAAAGGGACCTGGATCTGCCTTTCCTCAACCAAGCAGGAAGATGGCAGTATTATCAATGTGGGGGGATATATCCCTTTGTCATGGACAGATCACTTCTTAGTGAAGTGCAGACTTTCAGCAGTCTTTCTTTCTGCAAGGTATTGAAATGATCTGTCATTAGAGGCTAATAGATTGCAACAGATTCTGAATGACTTGAAGCAAATTTCCTGCTGGTGCTTCTGTCAAAAACCTTAATTGTTTTGTGGGATTTGGAGAGGACCTGAGCAATTGACAGAAAAACACCCTTCTCTAACAGCATTGTGGTATACATCTTTGCTTAGGGTAATGTTACTAAGATGAAATGTTTAGAAGGCATTTTAAAAAACAGATTAAAATTAATTATTGGGCCTGTTTTATGGTAGTGATGGTGGCCAAGGGAGAATTCTTTTTCTCCACCATTGCATATTCTTAGCACCAGTTAGAGCAGCTTTTTACTGTGGTTAGAAGCCTTTCACAATTTGGTCCTGGGGGACATTTGGAAGAACCCTGGCTAGAATGCAGTGCCCAGTCTGTGAGGCACTTTGCTGCTAACATTTGCATCCTTTATGGCTTCTTCATTCTTCATTTAATAGAGAGCTCAACCAGAGCACCATCTGGTTGAAGTGTCATGGAGAAGTTCCAGTTGTTGAGGCTGGAGGATGTGGAAAAGTCCTTTGCCAAGTCCAGCTGCATGTGCTCTTCTGCCTATATCTTGAAATTAATGGCAGATATAGGTTCTCTATGCCCCTTGGCAAGCTAAAAGACTTACACTCTAGCACTGGAAAGAGAAATGCCTACCCTCTGTTAACCAATGGATCAAGGACCTCATAAGCCTCTCAGCATTTGATCATGAGAGAGAGAGAAAGAGAGAGAGGTCAATTCCACATGGATACCCACTTGGAAATTTGGTTGCCTTTTCATGATTTGTTGTTGTTGTTGTTGTTGTTGTTGTTGTTGTTGTTGAAATAGCTGGGCCATGGTTTAAAACAATATCCAGAATTGTATTAATTTTGAAAAGTGTTGCAGATTGTGTGGGCCAGTAGTGCTGATGGATGGTAACTGTTATTGGATAGGGCTGATAAGGTTTTTGGTCTAATAATATCTAGGGAACAACATGTTGCAGACTCTTGATTTAGATTGTCATCATTCATTCATTCATTCATTCATTTCTCACCTTTCTTACAATGATGGGACCCAAGGCAGCTAACAACAGATTTAAAAACTATACAGATTAAAAACTATGCAAAAACTTTGATGAAAGTATAAATATGAAATTTGTTTAAAAAGTAATTGAAGAATTTATAAATTGATTTGATAAGATTTGAGATGCTCTGTTTTTGATGATTATTGTACAACATACACATTTCCATTTTTGAAAGGGTAGGTGTTCCTTGAAGGGGCAGGAAGAGACCATGAGGTGTCTGGAGAACTTCATAAGTGGTCAGAGGATTCTTAGTATATTATCACAGGTCTTGAAGTATGCATATATGTTGAAAAGATGTGTTCAAATCTCAGTGGCTCCTAATGGCCATGAGTGGTTTATCCAGAGGTGAGTAGGTTTGTTTGTTTATTGTCTTTATACTGTTACTGCCCTGGCTAGCTCGAGCTTTGGGGGATATAAAAAGATATCTCTTGATATCAATAATTCAGCTTCACATACCCATTCCCTTCCACGTGCTTGCGAGGCCCCTGGACAAGCACGCATACAGGCTCGGTCGATAATCGCCGTAATATTCCAAAACAATACAGGCAGGCCAGAAATAGCCAACTCGCAGCTTTAGGAGACCTCAAGGCAAGTACCTTCATTAAGTATGTGCGCAGCTCTCAAAGGATCCTCTGCCCTGCGCTGGCAGCTTGATGATCTGGCTATACAAAGCTCAAGTACTCCGCGTTTGCATACTGGCTATCCTATTGACAATTTGGCTGTAACTCAATCATTCAAATTCTGACCTTTCGGAGGCTTTGTCTCCAGCCCCAAATCTATTGTTTTCCCCAAGTCCGACCTAGCCTGCGGTCACAATTCTCCTTGTAAAAACCCCTGACTTTGAGCGCTTCCTTGGATCGCTCTTGGCTTCCATCCCGCCTTGCTGTCGCTTTGTCCAGCGAGCCTTCCCCTCAGCTCCACGTGCTGAAATCCACGCTCCCCAGCTTCTCGGCTTCCAACCGGGCTTCAGGACAGGTGAAGTATCACCCAAACCAACAACTCCTCTAAAAACCCCTCTATCCCACTCCAACCTTTATTTCTTTGGTTATCTTGTGTGAGTGTGCCGCATACACTGTTTTGATTGTGTTTTAATAAAACCACGTTTATTATTTTAACTTCTGTGTGCTCCTTGACTCGGCCTGACCCCGTAGACATAGGGCTCAAGATCCTGTTAAGTTACCCTGCCTCTCGTAACGCTAAGCAGTGCTCTGAGCTAATCTTCCCCACCTATTGTTGAGCACATTTTGGTGTCCCTCACGGGACCCCCAGTAAACAGAGTAACAATACACTGACCTTCAGCCAAAAAGGGTGGTTTTGCAAATCATTAATCTGACAGTTTTCTACCCTGAAGGATATTTCTCCCCCAAAGTTTGCCCTTTGAAGCCCTAGCTGGATTTCCAAATAAGTTTTTTAATATCGTGGGTTCACTCTTACAGGACAAATTCACAAATGAAACTGGGCAGGCACAAAACATAACATTATGTTCACACCTTGAAAATGAAAAGGAGTCCAAAGGTGTTTTTTTAAATGTCCTTCTACATGTTGTTGTTGCTGCTGCCGCCGCCACATGCCTTCAAGTCAACCCCAGTTCTTAGCTCTATTCAGGGAGGTTTGCAACTGTCTTCCTCTTCAGCTGAGTATGACTTGTCAAAGGTCTGGAATCCAAGTCCAACACATGTATCCCCCTCTTCTAAATCAAACTGAGTGCCGTTTGGCCTCCTCTCTAAAATACATTTGCAGAAGTAGAAATGTAGACTTGCTAATTTTGGGGTTGCAACTCCCTGAATAGTTGCAAGTCAGCATGGTTGCCATAGCCCACAAGAGTAATTTTTCCAAGCTCTGGTATATCTTATGCCTGCTCACTGAAATCTACTGATAATACAAAGAGCACAAGTCAAGCATTTGCATAAGAAGAAAGAAGCCCAGTGCTCTCTGATCTGACAGTTGCATTACACCTCTGAAAGAGAATCTCTTCCTTCTTTGGCCATTGTGACCGTGTTTGGCTGGAAACAGAGGCTTTGTCCTTGAACGCTATTGGACAACGTGCATTTGGGGCAATGCCACAAAGTGACTGCATCAGTGAAGGAGCCCAAGAGAGCTTTGCTCCTGAGCACCAGGCTGCTTTGCCTGTGAGACCAGCATGGTGCCAGTTTCCTGATCCTCACAAATGAAATTAGGAAAATGGGCAGCCGCATTGCATCTGTTTTTACCCTGCAACAAAATGGCATTACAAAGAGGCTGAGGAAATATGTAAATATAATTTCCTACTCGAGTTAGCTGTACCAATCTAGCATCATCATCATCATCTGTAAAACATTTTTTAAAAAATTGAAACTGAAAGCAACAAGTGATCTCCAACTACAGAATGAAACAAGACTATGTGGGCAAAACTTCAGTGGATTTTTAAAAAAATCCATATTTTAATACAGCTTTGGTCTGTGTTTGCGATTGTAAAAGTGACTTTTACAGTCACACTGAGAAGTATGAGAAACCCCTGGTATGCCAAATGAATATTTTCAAGAAAGATTTTATTTAGATAAATTTTTGTTAATCAGGTTAGAATGAGATAAGAGACTGGTAGTGAATAGAGGCCAAATCCTTTTCAATGTGTCATGAGCACATCTGAACTCTGGTACCTCTCATAGTACTGGGCTACTTCATCCATGCACAGAGCCTGAAAAAAAAGTTACTTTTTGGGAATACAGGTCCATGAATCTCTGCTGGTTGGGAGATTCCAAAAAATATTGTGAAAAAAGTAACTTTTTCAAAGCTCTGTCAATACATGTGCATTGAAATTATTTGTGACCCACTTGCAGCTGAAAGTATGAACATGATCCACAAGAAAGCAGCATAACTGAGGTGGAAGAAAACTATACCTGCAAAGTAAAATGCTGTCTTGGCATATCAGAGCAGTAACAGCAGAAGTTAATCAGACTATCCACTCTTGAGCCAACATTTGAACAAGCCAGACACATTGGCCACCAGTTAGAAGGCACTGGATCTCTTAAATATATGTGAGAGATGAGAGTTTACCCTTATTTCCTCTCCCATCTCTATGTTTCCCAGTCAAAATGGAATGTGATCCATAGGCAGGATTTGTTCAGAAGGAGTTTGTCTTTGCCTTCCTCTGATCTTTCCCTAAATGACAAATCTCAGGACAGAACTGTGGCAGTTGAAGTGGAATATAGCACCATGATTGTGTATTGTGTTAACATTATTGTTGTCAAAACAAGAAAATAACAATCCTGCCAAATTGTAGGACACAACAGTATCAAGTACCAAACTGGAATCCAGGAGTGGAGCTCACAGCAAGCAGCAGCCTAGCTATGAAATATATTATTGGAAGCTGTGCAGTGTTTTATATTGTGCCATTTCTGCACTACACTATTATAGTGCTATTATTCCACTTTCAATATCCTATGGAATCCTGGGCTTTGCAGTTTAGGGAGGGCCCTTTGAGGGACAGGCCTTTGAAGCCCCTCCCTCAAAGGCTTCCTCCCTCCCCTCCCTAAACTGCAAAGCCCAGGATTCCATAGGATGTTGAAAGTGGAATGATAATAGCGTCATAACAGTCTAGTGCGGAAATGACCTTAGCTTCAGTCTGTTCTATAGCAAACATCAATAGACAAAGTGACAGCATAAACTCCAGCACCTGAATGAAAATTAGCTTTGTTCATTTAATATTTCCCTAACATGTCATCAAAAATACAGATATTCACATACTAGTAGGCATGGATTCACCTCTGCATGCCTTAGGCACTCACCAAAAACATAATTTGAATAGAAAAACAAGTCGCCTGGACTGACCCTCTGTAAATTAAATAAACAGTTCATCTTCCTAAGCTTCACCAGTAAGTAATAATGAGGCAAAACCACTCGCACAAAGTTCTCTAGGAAGGATTAGCTGAGGCTAAGCTTTTCCTTTGAAGTGATTCACTGTAATATTATTGTAACACCCAATGCAAGAGGATATGATTATGAGGAACTAACAGGTGAAGAGCCAGTTTGGTTTTATTTATTTCTTTATTATTTATGTAGCATTTTCAGTATACATAAATGGCATTTGTATTTCTTTATGTATAGATGCACCTCCTGAATATTTATCAGATTTTTATTCCATCTTGTAAATAGTTCCAGGTCTGATGAAAAATGCTCTTCTAAAATGGCATAAAAGCTCTCGCACACACTCTTGCTCTCTCGCACACACGCATGCTTACACATATATTTTTTCCTTGTAACAACCCTATTGGGTAGGTTATACTGAGAGCTAGTGATCAGTCCAGTGTCATCATCCACTGAGCCACATGGCTGAGTAGAGATATTTATATAAGCCAGATATTCATATTAGACTCCCTGGTCTCTGGCCTACAGTATATATTGCAGCATACCAGTTCTCAAAGTGGTCATTTTGAACCATACTAGGTTTTCTTGGGGGGGGGGGGGATTGCAATCCTTTTCCTGTTCATTATTTATGGAGAATCCAGATGAACTAATTGGTGAGTAGCTTTAATTTGAACGTTTTCTATGCCTTCTTTCTGTGCTATTTTTTATTTCCTTTTGACATTAAGCTGCAATTGTAGAACTAACCTGCTGAAACTTTTCAGGACATCTGTGCCTTTAATTAAAAGTTTCCTGTTTATAGGTTCTTCCCATTTAATACTCTTTTCGATTCTGGCTGTGAGATTAGAGAGAAATGACCTTTTCATTGCCTTATTGTCTGCTTCTATTCCAGTGGAAAGGCAAGCTTTCCTTTAATGATTTCTTCTCAGGCACTCCATTTTTAAATGGGAAAAATGCAGTGAAATCGCTATTAAAAATTAATAATTAAACCTGCCTTCACTCTATAGGAACAAAAACTGATATTGGAGCAATTAAGAGGTTGTTAATCACCATTCCATGGTAAAGATGAAACCATATAATGGGAAAAACTTGAAAACAGTCTGCTTTTCATAAATCGTGACTGGACAGAGTTCCTCTTGGAGCTCGGAACTACATCTGTGAATATAGCTGAACTCGTTCTCATGAACGCCTGCTGAACATCAGGCAGGAAAGGAGGGGCTGGCATGTGATTCTGTCAGAGGGTGGCCCCGTATGGTGCCCCTCCACATATTCCTTCACACTTGGAGGAGGCTGTGCGTCTCCCTCTCCCCACATCTTGCTCCACTGCAGTTGGCAGTGATGTCTACTCCCTTTCCCAGCAGACAGCAGATTTCTTCACTGCCCAAGACCATGGAGTCATAAAATGGGGATGATTTCTCAGTGAAACTGTTGGGAGGTCTTCAAGGTAAATCACAAAGTGTTGTGGGCATCCAAATGATCGCCATCAAAGAGCAGCGCTAGAAGAGTTACTGGTTTGGCTTCCACAATTACCCAGTTAGCATGGTCATGCTGACTGGGAAAATCTGGGAGTTATTCTCAATCAATCAATCAATCAATCAATCAATCAATCAATATATATATATATATATATTATATATATATTTATATTTATATATAAGCTCTGTCAGTGTGGCATCATAACTTGTGACACCCTGCTCCCAATGCTTAATGCATCACTTCAGGTCACATATGAGGACCAGTGCTCCTCTTGATTTGTTACCTGACTGATCCAGCAGAAATAATGAGATTGCCAAGAATGTCACAGCAGTCATGGTGAGTCGCAGATTCCACTAGCATGGGATAAATCAGTTCTTGCTCTTTGCCTCCACTCAATCCATTTCCACACTACAATCTTATAGTGCTATTATTCCACTTTCAAAATCCTATGGAATCCTGGGGTTTGCAGTTTAGGGAGGTGCCTCTAATGTTGAAAGTGGAATAATTGCACTATAACAGTGTAGGGCGGAATTGGCCTCTTTTTTTTCTTTTTTTTTCCTTTTTTTTCTTTTTTTTTCTCTTTTGTGGTGATGGTGATGATTAACTTCATACTTTCCAACAGTTCACAGATGAAACCTGGGACTTGTGTGGCCAAGAAACATCAAGACGTGTGACCAATATGGCAAAAGTTAATGAGAAAGAACAGAAAAGCTAAGGGAGGCTGCAGCACTTTTGCCTGAACCTACAGACAGGGGCACAGTTTAACCCTCTCTTCTCCCTTTTGCTGAATGCAAGCTATTTTTGCACTTCCGACTAAGTTTGTAGCAACTGAAGTAAGCTAAGGATAAGGGGGAATGTGAGAAATGGAAAGAGAGACAGATATTTTTAAAGCAGCTGAAAAAGTGAGACAATAGAGGATTAATCAGAACTGGCCTGCCAAATCTGGACAGTTGGCAGGCGTGCTTCATTTGTACCCTGCCTTTTCCCCAAAATTGGGAGTCAAAATATCTTACAAATGTAAATGGAAAAAATAGCTAAAAGCATACAAAAGTCAACTTTAAAATAGAATTAAACTATTCAAAATATTAAAACAATACACTTTAAAAGGATGAAAAGCCATTAAAAATAGTTCAACAAAAATAATACAGCAGCCTCTAAAGCCCTTTCTTTAAGCACCTTCAGTTTTAAACGCCTTTTGGAAGTTAAAAAAAAATTGTTGCCTGTAAACAGAGCCTCCCTGGGAAGGAAGTTCCAAAGCCTTTGGGGCAGCCACCAAGAATGCCCTGTCTTGGTTTCTACCAACCATGCCTGTGAAGGTGGTGAGACTAAAGAGAAGGCCCTGTCCCGAGGATTTGAGGGACCAGACTGTCTCATACAGGGAGATACAGTCCCAGGAAGCCCAGAACTAAGCCACATAAGGCTTTATAGGTTTTGGCCCACACTTTGAATTGTGTCTGGAAACAGATTGGGAGCCAATGGAGCTGTTTTAGCAGGAGAGTTGTATGCTATCTGTAACCATCCCCAGTTAACACTCTAGCTGCAGGTCTTTGTACCAGCTGAAGTTTCTGAACACTGTTCAAAGGCAGCCCCATATGATGCTCATTGCTGTAGTCCAAATGGGATATAACGAAGGCATTTGTGTCTTATCTGACACATTTTTACTTATCTTATTTGTCCTCTAAAACAGGATCAGCTCAAGGCCTTTTGATGCCTCAGGACCAGGTGGAACAGCAAATGGCGTCCCTCATCATCCAAGCCAAGGTGCTATCATATCCACAGCTAGCCAAGTTATTCTGGTGTGTGAGTGAGAAAATCCCACTAGCATCTTTCCCCATCTCTTGCAGTAAATAAACAAAAGCAACAAATTCAATAACAAATTGTTGTCCTTTTATTATGACACCCCAAACCTGCTCCCTGAAGGAGCCACTTTACTCTTTCTACTGGAAAGGCCAATCCTGCTTCCCACAGCCTCAGGCCCCAGCTCAAATGGGCACTGGTGGCTCTCAGGCCAGTGGGGTCAGTGAATCCACTCCTGGTTTTAGTCTGAACTTTAAAGTTGCTATCCAAGATGCAGAACTTGTTTTGGGGATAGGATTTAGCACCATGAGTAACTCTTATAACATTCAGGCTAAAAATTGGGAGTGGCTCCACTGGCATGAAAGCCACTAGCCACTACTGCCCAATTCACATGGCACAGGAAGGGGGTGGCAAATCGAGAACTGTTTTCTTGCTGAGGCTTACTAGTCTGTGGATGAGCAGGATTTGAAGTCATCTTCAGAATCCTTTAATCCTGACTCATATTTTGGGAAAGATCAAGGCTGGTCATCACAACTATTCCTCAATCATCAGCCCCCAAAATGACTCAAGAACTAACTTAAATTCTCTGTACCTGTGCAACTCTGCCACAGCTTTCAAGCTGGCATGGATGCATTTTACTGCACTGAAATATAGCACAAGAGGAATAACTGGGGGCATCTTTGCTAGCTGCTGCATGGCAATGCCAGTGGCAGAAATGCCTGGCAGAAAAACAAACAAACAACTTTTAATGGGGGCTCAAGTGCTTCTAAATTTAGCTTCACTCCTAACTGACAAAGCTTTGGACCAAGCTTAAATAAACACAAAATCCAATCAAGCAAAAGGTCTTTAACTCGTCTCCCATAAGCCACCTCCCACCTTAGCATTGTGTCAGGCCTGCTTCCAGCACTGGTTACATAGACAATTTATCAACCACCCTTTGATATCAGACTCCAAAGATAGCAAGCAGTTGATCACAACAACAAAAGAAAACAGCATGAAGACAAGGAAAAGGGCACAGAAAACAGCGGATACAAAGTGAATAAAATCAGAGCTTGTACCATAATTCAGTTCAATTCAGTTCTTGCAAGATATTGAAATGCCTGAAAAAGGAAGAGCCAGGTAATACCAAGGAAGTTTGCCAGGGGATCACATTCCAGAACCAGATGCTCATGCCCTTCTTAGACTGTGTCATTGGTTATCATACATTGCCCATCTCAACTCAGAGAAAGCCAAGTATGAAAAACTGAGTTCCAGGAAGTTCAAGAAGGTCTTTCAAGTAACCAGAAACTGTAGAGTTGGGAAATTTCTTGCCTCACATGTATGGTTGGATTGTTAACTCCCATTGACTAGAGCCAATATAGGCAATTGTCAGGGAAAATGGGAATGGTAGCCTTAGAAAAGCTATGGACTTCCCAGTATTAATTTAGAGCAGCAACAACAAAGGCTGTGCATGTTCCTCAGACTGTTTTTTGTTTTTTATTTTAATCTTTGACCCTTTGGACTCACCAAATGTCATTTTTATTGTAAAAGGATGTGGGGAGAGAGACTGCAACTCCTAATTAGGTCACAGGGACCTCCATTTTAAAACACCTCCAATTTTTCAATACTATATTCAAGTCTTGAAATGGACTTCCAGGTGCTGGCAGGTTTTTCTTCCTATTCTGGCTGTTTGGGCAGCCCATGCAGCCCCCACAGGGCAAAAAATGGGTCCCAAGACCTCTTGCAGTTGGTCACTTTAGAGTCTTATGGGGTAACAGTATTTCAAAATGTGATCAGAAATGAACTAGCAGGTGGTTGAATTTTTTAAAGTGCTAAAGTGATGTGTTCCTCATAGGTGATCCCAGTTAGCAACCCAGCCAACCTGAGCTGCATATCTTCAGGAAAGAAGTAATAATGAACATAAATACATGTGATGATTAGGTAAAAATGTATTTGTGTAAAAATGGAGGATTCATTATGGAAAAGATAGTAACAACTGGGGAAGAATAATATAGGGAAGTGTGGGCGGGGGAAGGGACATACCAAACATGGTGATGTATGTCTCTTTTTTTTTATGTGTTGTGGAAAATTAATTTTAAAAATTTATTTAAAAAAAAGGAAAGAAGTAATAATGTTGGTCTACATCTTACGGCCTTATAAGGATGAATAAAACCACAGGTATAAAGCACAGCTTGGAAAAGTAACTTTGTGGGACACAACTCCCACAGTTCCTTGGCCAGCACAGCCACTAAAAGTTTTAGTTCAGATTCTGGACTCTGGATTCAAAGAAAGATAACTTTTCCTAACTCTCCTGTGAAACACTGTTAAACATTCAGAAAAACCAATATAAATGCTTAGCAATAGTAGAACTACTATCCTTGCTTCATCTCCTTACGTGTCAAATTATTTCAGAACATCGCTACTCACAGTAAGTTTCTTCTAAAACATGATTTAAAAATATGGAAGTAGAGGATAAACGGAAGCAAGTAGCATTTCTCTCTTTTACCAAGTATTACATCTGCAGGTCTCATGTAAGTTCTCCAGAAAGCAAAGGTCCTTCCACAATATATAATTGTAGCACTTTGCTTCTGCTGACTGTCATGGTTCCATCCTATGGAGTGCTGGGGTTTGCAGTTTTGGGAGCGGCGATTTAGAATTGTCAGCCAGAGAGCTCCAGTGCCTCACCACAGAATGGAACCATGGAAGTGGAATTATAGTGCTACAGTAGTCTGGAAGGACCCAGATGGGGAGTGATGGCTTCTACATTAGTGAATCTGCTCCAGGTTTTAGTCTGGACTTTTCAAGGAGCTACTGAATATGCTAAGTTTGGTACCCTAGACTGGTTCAACACCTTGGGTAGCAACTTCAAAGTTCTGACTAAACTCTCAAGTAGATCCATCACCACACTGACAAGGGAACCATCAGCTGCCATTGAAGATCACCTCGCAACCTGAGATGTTCACAGCTTTTAGCTCTCAGCTTCCAGTTCTGGGCCCAGACTGCCTTCTTCTCCACTCACACCCTTACCTTTTATCATCTTCCTTTCCTTCAGTGTTTATGAAGGGGGTGCCCTACCTGCCAAGTTAGCTTTCTCTGTTAGACACTCAAAAGATCTCCCAGCTATTTCTACTGAAGAACTATTTACCCACCATCCTGGGCTATTAATCACTAATCCAATTAAAGGAATTGCCACCAACAGTTGTGACAATATTGTAACTAGGTAAAAAATATACAGTTGGATACTCAGGGCTCATTCACACTATACAATTATAACAGTAGGTTTCCAATCTGAGTGCCATGGCTACATCCTACAGAATCCTTGGGTTTGTAGTTTGGTAAGGGACTCAGCCATGGAAACCCACTGGGCAACCTTGGGTGGATCACAGACTCTCAGCCAGAAAAAAACAACAACAAAACAAAACATGATAGGTTCACCTTAGGGTCACTATAAGTCCGAAACAACTTGAAGGCACACAAAAAAACAAGGCACTAGACCTCTCTGGCTGAGAATTCTAAATACCCCTCCCTAAACTATAAATGCCAGGATTCCATAAGTTATAACTATGGCAATTCAAGTGGAATCACAGGCCATTTCCGCACTAGGCTTTTATAGCGCTATGATTCCACTTGCAACATCCTATGGAATCCTGGGGTTTGCAGTTTCGGGAGGGGCCAGCTGGCCCCTCCCGAAACTGCAAACCCCAGGATTCCATAGGATGTTGCAAGTGGAATCATAGCGCTATAACAGTCTCGTGCGGAAGCGTCTACAGTGCTATAATTGTGTACATGACAGTGTAATAGCCCTCATCTATTTGCAGTTCGCATGACAGCAGAATTCCAACTTCCCTTTGACTGGAAGTTTACAAGTTCCACGAGGCTGAACAGAGGTGGACAGGATAAAAGAAACCAAGATTAGGCTTTTTTTCTTTTTCTTTTTTAAAAAGAACCCATAAAATAGCTTTAGCTACTAATTACTTATGTGTATAGGTATAATATTATGCATACATGGTCCAATGAGGAGAGGGGGGATGGGAAGAATGAGAGAGAGAAAGAGAGAGAATGGGAGAGGGAGAGAGAGAGAGAGATTGAGAATGGCTGCTGGTTAGAGTGATGGAGGAAGAGCATAGACGTGCTGACAGCAAACAAACAAGAAGTTAGCAAGCATGCAAACCAGCAATTAGTGGGTACAGTGCAGGCATACAGTGGTTGCTAACTCTAACATTTTTATTGTTCTTTTCTAATGGAGTTCTCCCTCTTTCAGACCTGAGCCAGAGAAGTCCAGGCATGGCTGGGTCAGTAAGAGTAAGTAAAGAGGTGGTTCAGAAGATCCAAAAGAGAGCTCCAGGGGACTGTATAAGAGGTGAGCAATTATTACATGTTTATGCACAAAGAATAGGTAAGAAAGCCACCCCGCTCACTTTCACAAAGCCTGTCTTTGTTGGCGCTGTGAAAGTGAAACTGTTTTTTCACTCACCATAGATGTGTTGGGGCATAAATGTATTTCTCTTGTTCAATATTTGCTTTGGTGAAAGTTAACTTGAGAAGAAAGTGTCCTTGGTCCCCTCACACAGTAAACCCTAGCAATGTAGAACAACTTAAAACCTGTTCACAAGCTGATTATTATGCAGATCACCCAACATTATCCTTTCTTTCACTTATTACCTCAGATGCTTTCTGCCATCTGTTGGTAACAAACCTGCATCTGGCAGATTACCCAGTGATTAGAGCTTCTCTGATAATTCTCTGATAATTGGGATAGAAGCAGAGCTGGGAAGGTGCACAAGGAAAATGACTGGTACAAATGTGAGGGACAAGAGAGTCTAGGCCTTACATCCAAATCAGGGTTGATTTTTTTTTTAAAGATATTTTGAAATTTAAATCAGGTTGTTGTTGTTGTTGTAATTGTGAATAATAAACTTCTCTCTTGGCACTTAGCCAAAAATAGCGGTTAAAACAAGATGCATCACAAACAAGTTAGCTAAACTTTTACTTGCATATGTGTTATGTTCCTAAAGTCTCCTGCTGGTTTATGGCAAGCCCATGAATTTCATAGGGTTTGATGGGATTAGGCAAGGAACACTTAGAGGTGGTTTTGCCAGTTCAGCTTCATAAAAATGAATGGCTCTGTGACACACACATTAAGAGACCTACAAGCAAACATGAGAAACAAGAAAACACCTATTTTTGTCTCAGTCTGTTAATTATTAAAATAATAACAATGTGCGAGAAGATGAGACCTAGGCCATTTCCGCCCTACACTGTTATAGTGCTTTTATTCCACTTTCAACATCCTGTGGAATCCTGGGGTTTGCAGTTTAGGGAGGGGCATTTAGAATTCTCAGCCAGAGAGTGCTTTGGGCTCAGTAAACTACAAACCCCAGAATTCCACAGGATGTTGAAACTGGAATAATAGCACTATGACAGTGTAGGGGAGCAATGGCCCTAATTGTAAAAGCTTTAAGAACCACGTAAAAGCTTTACATTTATTTACTGTTGAGATTTTGAGAACTGAAAAAAATTGGAGTTTAAAAGAAATAACTTGTTTTGAAATAGCAAGCAGAACAGTAAGAAGTCAAGCGATCTTAAGCACTGAGCTTTTTGGTGCCCAGTTCAAAACCTATTATCTGCCTATCCTAGTTGTTTCTCTTCCTGCTCTCCTGTTCCAGATATAATATCTCTATGCAAAGCACCTACATGCCTAAGTTGAACAGGTGGCTGCTACAGAAGTATTTGTTGTTATTTGCCATCAGGTTAACGTATGGTAATCCTATGATGAGAGACCTTCCAATGCCATGATTGTCAACTGCCCTTTTTAGCAGACCATGGTATGTGTAGAACTTTCTTCCAGCATGACGTTTCAAATGAGTTGATTTTCTTCCTGTCATCTTTCTTCACTGTCCAACTTTCACACGCAAACAAAGAAATCAGAAATGCTGTGGCCAGGATGATATGATATATCTTTACACTTGAAGATCTTTTCTAGTCCTTTCATAACTGCCATTCCAAATCTTAATCTTCGTCTTATTTCTTGATTACAGTCTCCATTTTGATCAATGGCCAAGTTAAGAAGTATTTATGCACATTTTAAAGATAGGATTTAGCCAGTAATGCTACAGTAGCAAATGTGACAGATTTGTGTAACTTTTGTTACAGAACTGCGCAGCCCCCACGATTGGCATAGTGTAATTGGCAAATATTATTTAATTGGCACTCTTAATTAGTGTTGATATAAATAATACCTGGGGTGACTGGGAGGTCATGCTGGAAGAGGCATATTACTGCCTGCTGTAAACGCGAGACTGCAAGGCAGGTCAGCCACACCTACCTCTTAGGCAGGAACCAAGTCCTTTTCAGACTAATAGTGCAGACCCTCTTGAGACAGTAGGCTTAAAGATAATGAGCTGGACATCTCCAAGCTGAAAGGGGAAATCGCCACCATATTGTAATTGTCTTAAATCTGACCCTGAACACCTGAATGTTTCTCTATGGCTTCTCCACCTCTCCACAATATAGGGCTATTACGACAGCCATTATCCTTTTGTCACCTAAACACTAAGACCATTAGCTCCTTCCAGACTTCATTGTTTATGTTGCAACTCCCACTGTCTGTTTGGCTGAGAGAGTGATTCACACTTATCCCCGGCAGGATAAGGACCCCTGATTTCAGGCTGTCTAGTGCAATCTCTTGCCTTTCTGAATGCCACTCTGTTCATTTGACTCCCTAATGAGAACTGTCCTTAGGTGTCTACCTAAGCCACGTTGCTGCTTTCCTCATTGCTCTCTTGGACTGGTAATTATAGTAAAAAAATCACTGAAAAGTCCTCTATCATGCTTTCCTCTCTTTCCCTTTGCCTAGTCCTTGCATGCCTGTGTGAGTGCTTGGATCTTTGCATGGATGTATGAATTTCTCTCAATAAAACATATTTTTAGTTTACAATTTAAACTCTCCAGCTGGTTCTTTCGTGCAAGGACCCTGTCAACATAGGTGGCAGATCTTGTTCAGTCCCCCACCACAGGCCTCCTGATTTTGAGCTAATTATTTCCTACTTTTGAATGGAGGTACTGGTTTCACTGGTGGGCCCTTGTGGCACCCACATTTTGGGGTAACACTTTTAAGATTTATTTAACTAAGGCCGGAATCCACTTTAGTTCCAACTAGAGGAGACCCTTTGAATCAATGGAACTTGCCAAATTCCCATGAGGGACTTTTCAAGGAGTATTGAATGTGCTCCCGTTTGTGTGAGCTTGAAGGAAGTTTGCTTTAGTGCTCATTAGTGTTCTATTGTTTTTTTTGTTTATAGGCCCAGAACATGGTCTCAGGAGGATGGGTCATCGGTTGAGAGGAAGTGAATCTAACTGTTTATATAGCTGCCACCACAGTCTTTGGAGCTCATTGAACCAGAGTTCTCAGCTAAAAGGCAAGGCCAACAGGTGTTTTGTGTGGGCATTTAGCAGGGGAGCTTGGAGGGGAGGCTTGGAGTTCTGTTTCAGACTACTGAATATGGATGGTGAGGGAGCTGCTGCAGTCACCTGTAACAGATGTGGTATATTTGTGCTCTTGCCAGATATGGGTAGCTATACCTGCAGCAAGTGCAAGTTGCTCTGTTGAAAGAAAAGGTCCAGCAACTTGAGGAGTGTATATCTACTCTTTAGTCTATTAGGGAGCATGGGTTCTCTTGAACAGAGTGGAACAAACTGTCCTGGATGAGGAACACAATGGGGATGACTTTGAGGAGAAAGTCAGTCCCCAAACACAAGTGGTAGACATTTGGAGCAATGTGACACATAGAAGTAGAAGAACCAGGGATCATTCTCTGAATTTGGAGCTACGGAATCAATTATTTATCAAAATTCAGAATCAAACCTGTCTCTCTTTTAGTGATGATAAGCATCAGAATAAGAGCAACTATGTTAGTCCTCAGAGAACATGCTGGTGACCTTGGAAGATTCAGCACATGGAATGAATGGCCTTTGCTGATCTCCTGAGGAGATGTGTGGTGGTGGTTGTGATAGGGGACTCCTTGCTAAGGGGAACAGAAACAGTGGGTTGCAAATTTGACAGAATGTCTCAAAAGGTGTGCTGTCTCCCTGGGACAAAAATCCATGATGTAACAGAATACTGACCATTATCCTTTTCTTTTGGTCTATGTGGATACCAATGACACTACAAGGCATAGCCTTCAGGATATCACAAGGTATTATGATGGTCTGGGTAGGAAGCTGAAGGAACGTGAGCACAGGTTATCATTTCACATCTCATTTCACAGAAGAACAGCAGAAGTGAACAACTAGCTTGACAAATGGTGCCACTGGCAGCGATTTGGTTTCTTATACCATGGTCTGCAATTTCATGAAGATAGACTTCTGACACGTGATTGACTAGAAGTTGGCAGGAACATTTTTCTTAAAAGTCTCACAAACCTGATCACAAACTGAGTTATGGAGTCGGAGGAGAGATAGTATTCTTGAAGGCAGGAGCTCGTCAAGTGTTGAAGATAGTAGCCCTAATGTTATAGAGGGATCTGAGTGAAATAGTTCAAGAATCCAGCAGTAAGAAGGGGGAAAAAATCCTTAAATAAGCAGTTGAGGGAATGACCCATGGTCTTAGATGTCTATACAACAGTGCACATAGAATGGGAAATAAACAAGATTAACTCTTAACATAGCAAAGCAAATATGTTATAATAGGCATCACTGAAACTGTTACCCTGACTTCTGGGGGTCCCGTGGGGGACACCTTGATTCACTCCAAATTATAAAGGTTGGGGAAATTAGCAGAGCACTGGCAATAGCAAAACGAGGGGCAGGGTAACCCAGCAGGATCTTTTACCCAACTTTACGGGGTCAGGCCAAGCCAAAAAGCCAGACAAACGTATCGAATAAATGGATTTTATTGAATGAAAATATTCTCATGCACCAACGCACTCACTCACTCACACACACAAGGCCTATTGAGAAGGAAAAGAGGTGAAAAATGGATAGGGGATATAGCAAAGGGATTGTAGAGGCATTGATACTGCACCTATCCTGAAGTCTTCAGTCTGGGAAGTGGCGAGAAGAACGGAGCTCAGCAAACAGACGGCTGAGGGGATCACTAACTGACAGAGTGCTAGTCTGCTAGTGTGGCAGGGAGTTCTCTGAAGAGACTCTCAAAAACTAGGACTACTTATAGGGCAGGCCCTTGAGGGCAGGCCCTCTCCCAGGGAGAACAATGGTCACAGCAAAGGAAGGAATGCCAAACAATGGCAACTTGTTTTACATGATAGGTATATGCTGTGTTGCAAATGTTTCAGGGTTTTGGTTGCAAAGGGGTGCAGTTTAAATTTATGTAGATAGACCTCACCTTGTAGGATTTTTCCAGAATCACAGTTGCTCAACCTGGGGAAAACACACTAATTCCCTCAAGTTGGCTCCTCTTGGCTGAGGACCCTTTATCTTCGTGGATTTGCACAGCTTGAGGTCTCCTTGGGCTACGTGACTGGGGATTTTGGGCCTGACCTAGTTCTCAGTCGTTCGACCTCTTTGCCTACGTGCCCATTCGGGCAACCTCTCTGGCATGGTGGGCTTATCTGATATCAAATTTATAGTCCCCGAGATAGAGTATGCCAGTGAGGTAACAAAACTAGTGAGATGAGTCTCATGATTGGAGTGTAGTAAAAGAAGAGTATAATCTATTTCAGAGAAACAGACCACATAGGAAAGAAGGAGTAGCACTATATACCAAGGATGTTTACACCTGTTAAGAGATCCATAACTTAAATCCTAGAAGCCAGGCTGAGAGCATCCAGATAAAAATCAAGTGGGAGAAAAACAACAGTGGTGGGTCTACTACAGACCCCCAAGCCAGACTTGGATGATGCCTTCCTGAAATAGAAGACCAAACATTCAGAAAAGGGAAGTGTGGTAGTAATCGGAGATTTCAGCTATCCTGATATTTGTTGGCAGTCAAACTCTGCCAAGAATATAAGATCCAACAAATTCTTCACTTGCCTTGCAGACAATTTCATTGTCCAGAAGATGGAAGAGACAACATGGCAAATAGCTATTTTAGATCTGATCCTAACCAACAGTGATGACCTGGTTAATGCAGCAGAAATGGCAGGATCCTTAAGTACAAGTGACCATGTTCTCCTGGACTTTATTATACAGTGGAAGGGGGAAGACAAGCATAGTCAGACATGCATTCTAGACTGTTAAGAAAGGAAAATATTAGGCGTGATCATATGATCAGGAATACTAAAAGAGAAGAGAGTTCATGATGGATAGGAGTTTCTTAAAAAGGAGATTTTGAAGACACAATTTCAAATACTTCCAGTGAGGAGGAAAAATGGAAGGTGCGTAAAGAGACCAGGATGAATGTTTGCAGAACTTTCAACTGAGCTAAGATTTAAAAAGGACATGTACAAGAAATGGAAAAGGGGAGAAATTACCAAAGAGGAACTCAAATGAATAACTAGCAGATGTAGGCAAAAGGTTAGAAAAGCTGCTGACACCTCCTTCCTGGGAACATCTGACAGGGTACCATGAAGTCTGTGCATTTGGTGTCTTCCTTCATATTCATAAAAACATGTACCCCAGGCTACTCCATTTCACCCTCTCCCATGGAGGAGCGTTGGTTGCAGACCTTTCTACAGCTTCTTGGTGGAAGGTTTGTGAAGTGATACTTCCTTTCCCAAACATGGGAGGATCTCAGCGGAAATTAGAAAAAAAAGAAAAGAAAAGAAAAGCCCTAGAGCTCCTAGAATGGCCTCCCAGGAACAATAGGGTTACACCTAAATGAATGCTACATATTCATAAATAGGGAAAAAATTTAAACCCATAATATAAAAGGAATGCTGTGGTGGTGCTTCATGAGATTCCAATACGCATCTTCATGAGGCTCCAGTCAGTGGCAAGCATCATCCCAGAAGACATATTTTTGCCAGCAAAGCTGTGGGGTTTTTTTTAATCATGTCAATTTATGCAGATTTAATTCAGTGATTGGAGCTGTTACAATACATCCACTAAGATTTCTTTACCTAAGTGATAGTCCAGTTAATGTTGGAGCATCTGTCCAGGCATCTTTAGGTACCTATCCAAAGTCAGCATTGAGGTGAATAGGAAATAATAATCTGAAGCTCAGTCCAGATCATTGCTTAGAAATAACTTGTGAGAAGCAAAGAAGTTACCTGCAACAAGGCTGCCTTAACAAAAGGAAAGAAAGACAAAGGGCCAGACTGAAATTACATTCTAAAAGTGATGTTCTGTGTGAGCACAAACTCATTTCATTGGTGTAATGCAGGGGAATCCCAGAAGTTGTTAGACTGCAACTTCTAGCAGCTGTAGTAAGCTGCTGATTGGTGAAAAGTGCTGGGAGTTGCAGTCCAACATAATTTGTAGGGCTGTATTACTCCTAACCCTAGTGTCACATTTTATTGTTAATTTTTAAAAGTTGCTTTCTAAGGGCATTTTTAGAAGTTTTAAGCAGAGGTGCTTCACGTTTTATTGCATTCTCTTACAAATCCTATGAAAACCCCACTCACCCAAACAGGGGAAATGAAAAAGCAGAAAGTAACAAAACACAAATACTTTTAGAATGTTGCAATATATAAGGATGATGGACAACTCTTTAATCACCGTAGCAAGTAACAGAAACAAATACCTTAGAAATTTTCCACGTTACAATCCCAATCCATTAGTATTAAGAGTATACACTCCCTAAACAGACTAGGGACTGGAATGGTTGGCTGATCTTCGTGGACAAGGTCATTGCCCCTTGAAGGATCTGGTTGCAGCTACAGCGGGGGAATCTACTGAATTCTTTTTGGGTAACAGCTATGGTCCTGGGTTCCACTTCGCTTGGCACACACTTGCTTTTATTCATCCTAAATCATAACTAGCTTTGATACTTTGCAATCCATGAGCTTTGTAGCCACAGGATATAGCCACAGCAAGCTATATGTATGGCTGCTGTTGAAGATATCTGGGAACTACAGCACCTCTAGTCCCCCTCAAGACGAATCCTTAAAATCACTGCATTGGTTATCAGTTTCTGGGCCAAGAGTGCTGGTGTGGATTTTTAAAGCCTGAATGATCCTAGTCTCGTATTTTTGAAGTATTGCCTCCTTCTGCTTTTTCTGCTTAAAAACCAGTACCTTGAGACTGTCCAGAAATACCTTGTTTAGGAGGTATTCTACATCCTGTGGTAAAAGAGGACTGAAAGCAGAATATCTTAAGTGAAGGCATCCTGGTGATAGAATGTCCTCTCTAGGGAGATCTCTCTCTGAGCCCTATTTGAGCCCTTTCTATTGCCTATCAGTTTGATGGATTTGTATAGTTTAGCATGTCATGCTGTTTTGATGAGTTCATTGTTTTTGTATGTGACTGTTAGGTGTTTTAATTCATTTGTAATCCCCACCTGTCTGTGTTTACTAAACCATCTGTACAATTACTTCTACAGGCACACAAACCATACATGCATCAGCAGGATCCCTGATCACGTTTGGGCTGTGCAAAGCAACAATCTAGCAAAAAACAGTACAGTCTAGGGAAATACACATTTGCTCAAAGGGTAAAGAACTACTATGCCACAACCCCTTCCCGTTGGCCATATTGGGTGGGCTGATGGAAGCAGTGGGCTGTAACATCTGGAGATCCAAAGGTTCCTCGCCACAGTCTGAGCAGGACTTGCTACTATGATTTGGTTTGCATCTATTTTTAATAGCCTTTTTTGAAGGCCTTGAACACTATTTATCTTAGTTGAAAGGCAAGAAAAATGCAATGGATCCACCTCACTTCCCCACCTATAAATTTAATTTTAAGTGCTATCATATGAGCAAGGCTACTGTTATAGCTATGAACCAACATGATTCAGTTCACATCTCACCTTATTTACAAACATTCCCTTGTACCAACTTGTCTCAGTTTCACTCACCCTTTCACATTATGGGAATAAAAGAAGAGAAGGAATTACAGAATAGTTATAAGGATAACTGAAACCATGTTCATTAAAGATTGCCATAGCACTGGACTGTATCACATGGGAACTACAATATGAAACCTTTTTCATGACAGAGGATATTTGCAAAGATGACTGTGTGACCAAAAGTGGGCTCTGAACATCATTTGACAAAATATTAAATAAGAATATATAGATGTATCTGGAAGCCAGTATGGCATAATTGTCTGAGTGCTGGACTAGGACTTCAGTAGGCCAGATGTCCAAGCCCTATTTAGCTACAGAAAACCACTGGGTGACTTTAAGCAAGTCAAACTTTCTCAACCTTGGAGGAAGGTTATGGCAAACTTGCTCTGAATAAATTGTGCCTACAAAACCCTGTGATAAAGTCACCGTGAGCCAGGACGGACTTGAAGGCACAAAGAAAAAAAGAGAGAGAGAGAGAGAAGGAGAGAGAGAATGAGCCTAAGGCAAATTCAAAACATAGTATGAGCTTGTCAAACACTAGTAAGTGCTTACTTTCCTAGGACCAGCACTTCTGCCCTGTTCAGTGGAAGAGGATAACAATTATCTACATCAGAGAAAACTCTTGTACTTATGTCACAGTTGTAGGCTTCCTAGAGGTAACTGGTTGGCCACTGTGTGAACATAATATTACACTAGATAAGGCCTTGGTCAGATCCAGCACAGCTCTTCTTGCATGCTTAGTGACTGACAATACAAGATGGGAGGAGATGGTAGTTCTCCCAGAGTAAAGTCCAGCCAGAATAAAATGGTATAAATGTACATACCTGCCTTATCATTCTGCCACCCACTAACTGTTTCCAAACAGATCCTAGGCAGCAAGCCAACAAGCCGCACGCCAACAATCTGTACAAGATATCCAGATGAGAAGGTAGGCTATCTGGAAGCAAGCTTGGGAGGGGACAAACCATTTTCCTGCCCAGCTCAAATTTGCACTAGAGTCAATAAAGGGCACCTGCAGGCCGGGGAACACCATTCTCATTACGTCAGCACATAAAGCCCTCAATTCACCTCTATATTATGGAAGAACAATACAGCCACAAGGAAACCAGCAGCAGGCGTCCCCTGTCAGTCGCACCCCTTTCAGAATTATTTCCTTCTTTTCTTCTCAGCTTCCCAAGTTCAATTTCAGAGCATTTTTTTCTGGGTCTGTCTCCCCCACCTGCTCTTCCCATATTAAACATTGATGTTGGAGTGGAATGTGATAGGGGTGGCATTTCTTTACCCATGCAGGGAGTGAAGTGGGGGAAGGACTGATGCTGGGTTTGCGAAGGGGGGGTTGGGGAAGTGGAAATGGTTGGCCGGTTAGCATGTTTCTGACAGAGCAACAGAGAGGAAGCGAGGGAAGAACATCTGGCAGGCAGAAGCATAGCTGGGACTGAGGTCAAGAACAGGCCTTGTGCTGCAGCAGGTCATTCTATATGCACTTTGAGCCTGAACAGTGGAATGAGGAGGGTGTAACATTACACACTTTTTCTCTTAAGCCTCCTAAGACAGTGAGCTCTGCTAGGCACTTAAAGCATCTTTGGCCACAAATATTTTTGGAATCAGCGCTAACCTCTTCACTAGACACAGTTTTGAATATCATCTGGCAGAGCTTGGATCTCTCTTTCTTTCGTTCTTTCGTTCGTTCGTTCGTTCTTTCTTTCTTTCCTTCCTTCCTTCCCTCCCCAAGAATCCTCAGCCAACTTGGCTCTAGCCATGTTACCTGGAAGACACAGGGAACTGTACTCCAAACAATTTCCCAGCTCTACCTGTTGATGGTGTATTTTGAACTATATGTATATGTATTTCGAGCTTGGTGGTACTAGCCATGCTGATTGACACAGGGATTTTTTGTCTCCCCTGAGAAAAGTAACTCGCCCAGCCTCTGCATGGGCCCTTTGAAAGCCTCAGACATCCAGGTTGCCACTTTGTTCAATGCTCTTCTAGTAGGTAACTGAAGATAGACAAGACCCTATATGAGCTGATAAACTATGCTGGCACCTTTACTCAGATATCACAATACCTAATGAGTAATTTGAAGAGGCAGTAGCTGGAGCAACAGGAGAAGCAGTATCAAAACATCAAGCCATATATTAATAATAATTAACATCACCCCAAAATTCAGAAGACATAAAAAAGCCATCAGGCTCTTCTTGTTTTAATCCATCACTTCCTCCTACTAAGGCCTGGTGCTAGTAGTCAGCCTAAGTACTCAGATGTATACACATCTATTTAGCACTTTTATTACATCAGAACTCTCTCCAATCTCAAAGCAGCCATCTTTTATAATTACATGGGTGGGAGGGAGAATAGGCTGGGCACACAAAGTATTTAGCCAAGGCTGCCCTTTGGGGCTTAACAGATCTTGTTCCTCCATGGCTTTGAAAGAACCCTTCAGCACTGAATCCATGGGATTTTATATATGAATGCCACTTATAAAATCACTAATCTGCATACAACCAAAGCCTCTTTATAATTCTCTGATGGTGAATCCACATTACACAATTTGATACCACTTTGACTGCTATGGTTCCACTCTGTAGTAGCTTGGGATTTATAGTTTGGTGAAGGACTTGGAATTCTCTGCTAGAAAATTCTAGTGTACTGCTCTGATCCACAGCTTGAGAAGCAAACTCAAAATCCCAGGTTTCCACAGGATGAAGCCATGACAGCAAAAGAGATATCAAACTGCTGTAAACATCCAATGTTTATTCAAAACTTTAGTCTTGGGGAAGAAGTGACACCTAGTGGTTGTTTCTGTCTTTTTACTTCAAGTTTGGCTTTTTCAAAACAAATGAAGAAAATGAAAGAACTACTCTGGATAAATGCACCACAAATGGGAAACTAGTATTTGTGTGTTTCTTCCTGGGAACATTGTGACTTGGTACATTAGTCCAGAATTTCCTGGAGCCTTCTTTTATATATTGCCAGTTATTATTTACCAATGTTTAACAAGAATGGTATCATTTTCTCAGTCTCTATAGCAAATTGGTCACTGAGGATAATGGTCAGTCCCCCCCATAGTCACAAATGGTATAGAAAAATACAGCATCTTTCCCTGATTTTAAAAAATTGACTAGCAGTACAATCCATAAATATTTCCCATGTAGTTTTCCTAAACAGATCAGTCAACACTAATTATGTTTGGTGAGAAGCTAGCTTAAATTGGAAAACCTATAACCATCCATACATTGTTGAACCACAATCTCCAGCACAGGGGATAAGACTGAGGCATGATGGGAGTTGTAATTCAGCATCCTGAAGGCTTGATTAAACCGTTGTTGGCCTGCTCTACTACTAGACCCTAAATCAAGTTTTCCTTCCTGGTGCCAGTACTGTTGTCCTTAATGCACTGTGCAAACCAGGAGTAAAATTTCTCTTTTCCATCTTGAGAAGTAACTGTCATACAGCAGAGTGCAGACTAGAGTTTTGTTTTTATTCAAAACCATTTTGTAGTGGCAATGGATTATTAAATAAAAGTCATCTGCCTGGTTTCTTGCTAAGTCATCCAAGTCTACTGAAACTAGCCGCCTACTCTTAACTCTTAATCAGACAGAATGTGATAGCAGAGTGTGTGCTAGTGGCATAATTTTCCAATTTATGCCCTAAAACAGAGCTGGAACATCTGTGGTCTTTCAGGTGTTGGGCTGCATCTTCTGGCCACTGAACATGCTGGCTAGATGTGACAGGAACTGGTCTCCAACATCTGGGGAACCACACATTTGCCCAGGCACATCCCAGTAACAGCAAAACACTGGTAGCATATGTATGTGGTGGGAAGAAAAGCAGAATGGCTTCTCACTGGCCACAGACAAGCAGTACAAGGGGCAAGATGTTGACTTCCGCTCTCTCACATTGACCGTCTGGGTGTTTGACCCAATTAGATTTCTTCTGCTGCAGTTTCTGCTCAGTACAAGCAGAAGGTGAGAAGCACTCACAAATACAATACAGGTGAGGGATTCCAGCTGACCAGTTGTGTTCACAGAAGAGAAGCAACAATGTTTGCTAGATTTCAGCACAAACACTACTGTAAAAATCCAGATTTATTGAGTGTGGATTTGGACTGTGGGGCGTTGAGCTATATTGTTACCTTTAGAAGGATTTCATTCTTGTTACTGAATTCCAAAAGCTAGTAAATATAATTGTAAATGCCAAGTTCTAAAAAATCTTATAAATATGCACTGGATTTTGTTGTAGATGGTTCCAGTTTTTAGATGGCATATATATGTATATTACTACCTGAGCAATAAGCAATGCAAATAATAATGAAAACTAATAAGCACTGTTACTCTACAATAGAAGCTGTTTACATATAGTTGCATGCAACTGAAATGCAACAAAAATTGGAAACTCCAAATAGTTAACAGAAACTCTGAAATCAACCAGCCATTTCAGGGATTTTTTTTTTATATGCAACTTCAAAAAAATAAAAAATAAAATCAACACTAATAAGCAAAGGAGGAGCTCCACCATGGAAACTTTGTTATAAATATAATTTGATTCATTATTAATGGCAGTTCAGAACCAAAGCCATTAGAGACTGTGCTTTCAGTTATGCCCTTTTGAAACATATTTAGACTTTCAAATTCCTTGTCTGGCATTCCATGTTACCTATTCTCTATTCCAGTGTATGCAGAAAACATATTCTTTTAAAGAAAGAGGCATAAAGCAGCGTTAAAATCTGAGACTATACCCAACTACTGCTCAAATCTTATCATTTTCCTACAATCATTTCGGGATCACTAAAACTGAATCATGAGTAATTCTCAAACAAATGTAGAACTGGTTATTAAACTTTCCCTTTTAAGGTCATCAGCCCACAGATATATCCAGAAAATAGTGCATAAGAGATTTTATTAAGATCACAAGTAGCCAAGTACTCCTCTAACCTGGCCAGTGGCAATACTCCAATACTCATGTAAGAGTTTCAAAGTTTGGTTGGGAGTTCATCTGCACAATTGTTTTCAGTAAACAACATCATCACTATTCCACTTACTTTGAACAAAGTGAAGAAACCCTACAGAAAATTTTAACAAACTGCAGCTGCCCCAAATAAGATGTCAAGAAACTGGGAATAAGAGAAAGTATAGTATCATCGTAACAGGCAAGGAGACACAGCATTTACATGACACTGTTTTGCCTGCATATTAAACACAACATTTTAACATGGTATTAATAGAATGGATGTATGTTCAGAAATGGAGCTTGTGCACATTTACTCCCTTTTACGCATCAGATTCTTAGTCTTCTGATCAAGAATAGCAAAAGCAGAAGCTTCATGTTTGAATGTGTGTGTGTGTGTGTGTGTGTGTCAGTTTATGTAGTAGGGCATTTCCATCATTGCCTAGTTCTTTACAGCAACAGGGGAATTGCCCAAATGTAACACAAGCCATCATTTTTAGTCCTCACTCAACAAGAGAAAAGTCCATACTGAAAATCCATCTACAGAAATCCAGCAGCTGGAGTGCATACCAGAGCTCCAACTCCTGGAAGCCAAAAAGACTTCATATCAAGAGCCATCACTGACAGTCCATTCTACAGAACTGACTCACAGAGAACAAGACTTGTGTAATACTGTTACAAACCTCTGCAGAATCCAAGTTTCAGATGCCTAGAGATTAGCTGCCCAGTATTATGCTCTGTAAGCCATTTTCACATGCTTCTTTAGTCAGAAACATGTTGACCCTACAACCAGCTCTGCATCTCTTCATCATACCTCTGTGGATCAATGAAAGGCTTGTCAATTGATCGGATCATTAACTCCCCACAGTATACACATTCAGCAGCCACAATATCATCAATGTCAGCTTTCATCTGTTCCCGACTTGGTTGGCCCTTTCCTTGACCAGTTGCATCAGTATCCTTAGGGCGATGGTGGGATTTGGACGGTTGGCTTGTGGCTGAAAGTTTCTTCTGAAGGTCCTCCAGCTTAGCTTGCTTATAGGCAGGCAAATTTGGATAAACTACCTGGAGAAGGCAGTCATAATGGAACATGTGGCCGCAGAGAAAGAGATAAAAGGGACGGTTTAGAAGTGGAAAGTCACAGGCTGCACATTTTTCCTGGGGTTCTACAGAGCCATATTTGTTTCTCATTTCCTGAATATCCTCCCTGATCCTTTTGGCACTCTGCGTTGCTTCCTCCATATCTGTCTTCAGTTCTTCTATGTGCCTGTTGTAGGCCTCAAGAGAGTTGCAGATGGCTTCCTTGAAGTGATCAATAGTGACAAAGTCTGGGAAGAAGGGCAGTACATCTTCAATCTTCAGGAGTTCACAGCTAGAAAGGCAGGCCATAGCCTTCTTGACATCCTTCTCTTCTTGGACCACATGTCGCGCAATCTTCAGCCAGAGCTTCTTCCTCAGCTCTTCATCCTCTTCAGGGAGATCTGCACAGGACTTTGCCATATCAACATCAACCTGGGTGCGGGAAATCAAGATGGAAGAAAGAAAAGAAAGGAAACTGTTAGCATTTTCCTTCTACTTCTATTACAAAATATACTATTAAAACACTGCTAAGGGGAACCACGCCTGCATCAGAACAGAAGCATAAGAAACAGATATTCCCTCATCCATTGGATGCTATTTTTAGTGGTCACAGATCATTTTGAAAATCTGTCTGCCAGAGGTGCCAGAATGAAATCAATTGCATTTCCATATGAGTCTCATTTTTAGCTTTAACCTGGATCCTCTGACTGCTGCACTAAATGGTAGTGACTTGACTAAGTGGGCCCACACTTCTGGATCTGTTTTCTGCTCCTTCCCCATCTCCTCTGGGCTCCACACAGCTGCAGGGATCCACAGCCTGCTATACTGCTTTCTGGGATTTCCAAGGGAGTGAGAAAGAGTCCCTCTAGCAGTTTACTTTCTCAATATTAGTTCTTCAGAAAACCTCAAAATTCTGTTCACGTATGCTGGTATCTCCCTCTTCTTTCTGCACAGTGCAGTTGTAACTACATGAAAATTAGCATGCATCTCTGAATTTTGTCACAACAGAAGGATTAAGATACAAACATGGCAAAGGCAGATACATATCAATAGCTACTATTCACAAAAGCTAAATGGTACCTATTTCCAGTTTGCCAGATACAAGCACAACAATGGTATGGTTATTGCCCGCTTATGAGCTTCCTAGAGGCAAAGGCTAGGTGCTGTAGACAAGAGTGCTGACCTCTGTTGTAGAAAATGATGTTGACCAAGGCAATTCTTATGCTTGAGACCCCTGGGATAAGGGTCTCGATTTCAGATCTTTGATTACAGCTCCCTAAATTCCAATCACATGCTGGATGGAGGATTCTGGGGAGCTGTAGCCACCCCCTCACAAAAGTAACTTCCCAAACTCTGCTTGCTTTTTAGACTGTGAAGATGACAACAGCGTCTCCCTGTTCATTCTCAGTCCCAGTCCATCTTCAATATCTAACTCTCCCTATCTTTCTCAGAGAGGTCTTAAAACTTTCAAAAACTTAAAATATTCTTGAAAGCTGAAGATCTTATTGTTTATATGGCAGCACATATACCTGCAAAGCTAGATCCACAGCTTCCTCATACATCTCCATAACTTTGTACACGTGGACACAGGCACGATGATGGCCATGTTCTGCACAGAGACGAAGGGCATATTTCAGATCATAGTGGATGTTTTCTGCGTAGGTTCCCGCTTGTTCCAGGTACGATAACAGCGAGTCAGGGCGACACAAGGCATAGAGGGACAATAGGTAATTGTGAATGGCCTGCTGAGTTTCCTTCAGCTCACTCACACAGAACTCCATGTATCGAATGGCTTCATTAACCTGCTGGGTGCTCCCACTCTGACTGTAGTTGACCAGGGCAGGGATGAGGTTCTTTGCATCCAGCTTCTTGCCCATTTCAATCCAAGCATCCACAACTTTCTTGGGGATGTGATGAATCAACACAGGAGAAAACTTGTAGAAGAGATTCTCATCCTTGATTTTTGACAGGACCTCTAGTGCTTCATTGTAATTTTCATGCTGACAGTAATGGGCTATCACCCGCTCGTAGTCGTGCGTTATGACAGCAAAGTACACCATATGTTCTGTGTCCCCGTGGCTTGCCAACAGCTCATGGATGGTTGCTCGGTTGTTAAACAGGCAATCCTTGTTTTTGGGGCTGCCCAGGAAGCTACGGAACTTATCACGGGTCATCTCATAGAGGTCTCGTTTGGAGGGATCTCCTTCTAGCATACCCAGGCGATTTAAGTATAGCTCTGTCAGCCAAGTGGTCAGCAAGGTGGTCTGAGTCTTTTCAGACTGCTTCAGGTTAGCTAGTTTTTTAATCAGAAACTCCATCAATGCCTCTTCCTGCTGGGCTTCAATAAACTTAAGGGCAATCTCTTCAAAGTAATTTTGGGTCAATGCATAACATTTTGCACTGTCCAGGTATCTCCTGTTCTGGAAACAGTATTCTGCCTCCTTTGCCAATACAGTATCTAGGCACTCAGGGCGGTCTTTACAATATTCTTTTGCCAGATCAAATTTATTGATGTTCATATACATCTTCCATACATCACGGGACTCTCGCTGTACGTTGTACCGAAACACTACCTTTTCTGTGTGAATCCAGATCTGCCCAAATGAGGGATCTTTGATCATTCGCTTTAGGGAGCCAAACTTTTCCAAGAACACGTCCTGGAAAACAACCTGTCCATTCAGAGTGCACACAGCCTTCACATGGTCAGGAAACAGCAGCAGAAAATGGAACTGTGTGAGCACTATGGAAATGGGCTTATTGGCTACCGCATCGACATCAGAAGGATATTCCCAGACTTGCTCATCACTCAGAATAGAGTCAGGACGTCCATAGTCCAGTGACCCATATAGGACACCATTTCCCATCATCCAAGCAAAAGCACTGGGAGATGAACGAAGCTTTGGTGTGTAGAAGGCTATTTCACTGTAACCAAGGCTGGCTGGAAACTCCCGGAAGCCAGGCAAGTGATCTGCAGGCATGCTAAATATTGCACCAAAGGCCTGCTGCTCTGACCCCTCCGGAATCTTGCCAACAAACTGGAAAAGCCTCTTGCGTGTGGTGGCAATGATGAAGCATTTCCCATCAACACCTCGCTCAATCTCAAGGCAGCAGACAGGGGCGGGCCCAGCTTCCTCCTCCAGGTTATAAATGAGGCGGAAGTATTGGTCAGGATTAGTGCCAAAGAGGCTGCCTTCACTGACAGAAATTTCAGCCTCATATATGTGGCCTTGGGATGTTCCAACCAAAATGGGGCCTGTGTTCATCTCTGTGCCACAGAATTTGTTCCAGCCAACACTTTCAATCAAATGACCTTTCCAGCGGGACAGGATGCGCACTTTCTGAGCACTTCGGTTCAGATAGAGGCACTCACTGGTATTCAGGGCAATGATAAGATGAGAACCTGTAAAGGAGAAATGGATACAGCAGATAAGATAAAGATTATGAATAGATAACCATAATGAGGACCCAATCCCCTTCTCCCTAGACATTTGCTCTGATGCCTGAGGAAGGTTCCATGAATTTAGGAATGGTAAGGACAAAATATTCAGAATATGCAAGATGATATTTGTTAGAAGAGCTCCTCCTGCTGGATCAGACCAAAGCCACTGTCTACACCCAAATTTTCCTTCTAGTTGCCTATGGGAAGCCTACAAGCAGACTGTGGGGGTAACAGGACTATCTCACTTGTGCTCTCTAAAAGCTGATATATATCTATATCTATATATAGGCATACTGCCTCTAGTATTAGAGGCAATACAGTTCCTCCAGCCACAGGTGGACCCATCCTATATCTGTCTATCTCATATCCTTTAACAAGAACAAAAGCCCAATAAACACATAGGATGAATCGTATCAATAAGTATTGATCATTTTATTACACACTTGTTACTCAATTCAAATGAACAACGCCATAAAAAGGACCTGTTTTTATTTTTGAGGATGATGCTATGTGCCCTCAAATGCTTCACATAAGAAACTTACAACTTTTCAGAGGCTAATGGGTATCCTTTTTAGGGCTTTCATATTAATTTGTGCATCCATTACTATGCAATACTATTAGGACTTTGGCTCTTTTTTAGTTGCAGTAGATACTATTTTTGCTATTAAAGAAAATGTACACAGACAGCCTTTAAAACCTGATTTTACTAACAGCTCCTAGGCATTAACAGATACGAATCTACAGATCAGTAGTTCCCAGTATTACTCACTTACTCATAAAATAGCTGTTTTGATTCTGTTAGCAAGCACCCATGTTGCTAAGCCCCCTTTTTCAGTTGTCAGACAACAACTTGCAGAAGGACATCACCAAGGAAGTTTGACAGAATATCACCACCCCATTTAATTAGTACAGACTTACTGAAAGAACATGTGTATGCCTATGCAAGATGGTTTGATCAAATATGCATAAGCAGAAGGAACTGCTCAGGCCAATTAAGGTGAGAAATTCAAGAACTGATGCAATTTCCTTCACATAAATGCACAGCGCATGCAAAAAAAAAACCCTTAAGGAAAAAAACTGTATCTTGTTGATATGAAATATACAGAAAGAACAAAGGATAATCTTCTAGATACAAAGAAAAACAAATACACTGTTTACAGAATTTATTAAAGATGTCAAGTATCACTTTGCATCTCTTCTTCTCACTTTACCTGTGTGGTCCAAAAACAACTTGTGCACTTTGGCTTCATCTTTCCGTCCAAGCTCTACCTGGTTAGGCTCATCTGCCTTGGCCAAGTCAAGTCTACATAAAAAGAGAAAGAAAGCAAACTCTTGAAAGGTATAAGAAACAGAATAAATGAACAGAAATGTTACTGCTCAACAACAGATTACAAGATCATTTCACACATAGCTTCCTCTAAACGGACCTTGTTTTTTTGTAAAAGTGTATTATGTCTGTGAATATCTCAACAAAGAAGACACGGACATTCAACAATCATGAGCTTGTGAACGGTCAAGTTCCATGGAACCCTCTTTTAATTAGAAGAGGTATTTTAGTTCCTCAGAGTCATGCTTTGTTGTAGAATACACAAAAATAGACTTACAGGCAAGTACTGTATGACACAGTCACCTGAAGAGCTGTGAACAACAATACCAACTTTCAGTCAACTGCCATGTACAGTTTGTTTTTTAAGATAAGAAACAAGTGGGACAAAAATTATGCCAACAACTATGATCAATCTACAGAAGGTTGGTAGCTACTCAGAATGTTCCACTTCATACAATCATGTGTTTCCGTGCTCTGGGTATATCCCATCTTGTGAGATATCCTCGATTCAGTACCCAACAACTTCTGTGGATATGGAACATTTCTATACCCCTCAATATATCTGAATTCTCATTGGGACCATAAAATACCTCAGACTTAGGCTTTAACTGAAGCTTTTTTTCATCTAATTGCGGGAGGGTTAACAGATGAAATAAAATTAAAAGAATTAGAAAAATCTCCCTCAAATGCTAAAATTACGAAACACTTAGGTTTGTTGTGGGAACAGGTTAATACGGTGTTAATATGGTGAACTATAAGAAACCTCTTTGATTTGCCACTTTATGAGGAGCAAGTAAACAATCCTCAACAAAAACAGAAGACATTACATTAATAGTAGAAGAACATCTACATCTACATTAATAGTAGAAGAACAAAGAAAATTACTTTGTTTCCACTAGTTCTCCAACATGCCCATAAGAAGAACCGAGCAAAGGAAACCAAGACCAGGGACTGTAAAGAACTAATATTGTACATAGTCTTAGCTGAAACCCTTCTTCTCACATGATTTTTTTAAATGTACTAAAATAGTTATAAAATAAATTACCAATTTCTTTTTGTCACAATTCTATTCCCTACTTGCAATTCTAATACTCTCCTTTTAGCTTTTTCTTTCCTAATTTTATAGGCTAACCATCTACCAGGTCTATTTGCAGATTCAAAATTCCTTTGCTTTGTAAATGGCAGTTTCCTCCTAATCTCATCTAATAACACCATACGTGATTTTTAGAAATAACTTGGGGGTGGTAAGTATGTGAATGCCTTGCCTTCATTCTAAAATAAAATATTTGATAATACATTTTGTCCCAATTTTTCCAGAACAAAGGTTTTGGAAAAGAAGAAGGAGGTAGGAAGGACTTCCTTCCCCTCAATTTTTCTGGTTTGTTTGTTTTTTTTAAAGCCCATAGTGTGATTGTTTACTTTCTCCTCATTAACTGGCAAATCAAAGAGGTTTCTTATAGTTCAGATGTTTCTTGCAGTTCAGGACCTTGGAGCTCCATTTGTAACAAAAAGTACAATTTTAAAAGTAAATTTGCTTCATAATTATTTTCTGAATAAGCTGTGCTTTCAATATATCAAATGTAGTAATCTTGTTTAATCAGGTTATATGCAATGTATTTTATGTTCCTAAAGTAAGAAACTAACTTTAATCTGTAAAGGTGCTATATTGCATTTTTGTGAACATTTCCGGTTATTTTTCTCTCCCCAACAGCTTCAAAATTTCTGGAAATTTTACACTTTTTCTTAAACATAGGCCATTTCTGTACTAGGCTGTCACAGTGCTATTGTTCCACTTTCAACGTCCTATGGAATCCTGGGGTTTGCAGTTTAGGGAGGGGCCTCCTAAACTGCAAACCCCAGGATTCCATAGGATGTTGAAAGTGGAACAATAGCACTATAACAGTCTAGTGTGGAAATGGCCACAGTGCAACCTTTAACACACTACAGCTCCACCTCTTGTCACTTTGAGCTATACAGCTCCTGTTTTAAAATGTGAAGTGGCCATTCTGACGGAGTTTATAGAGACATTAAGCAAAAGCTCTTTAGTTTTTTATCACATCAACTGTTTCCCCTTTTCAAAACACACTTTGTCATCACAAATTGAGAAACAAATCTAGAAAGCTAAGGCAGGATGGTTGGATACTTGCCCTCTACATCTATACTTCATGACTTACGTTCAGAAGTCTGAATAAATGGAATGGCATAATACAGAACTCTGAACCAATTACCTAAAGAGTATGTCTTTTCCAAGACTCATACACAGTTGGTTAGAGGAAACAACCAGGCTGTTAATCTTCTCAGGAGGGGTGAAATCAATCCTCTGTTTGTTAAAAATTGGCGTCTCCTTTTCCAGGCGAGCATTCACGTATCCTTAAGGAGACAAAAAGAAACTACTAGTTTAAAAAAATAAATTCAAACATGAAAGTAATCCATTGTTAGATTCTCACTCTGAAGACAGGTGATAAATTAAAGCAAGTGAAGACCATCATAGCTTTCTCTGTTGTTAGTTGGGATCTCCTATGGCATCTATGGCTTTTGTTAAGAAACTTAGGAAACTACCGTAAAGCAGGTGAGATTAGTTATTTATCTAGCCCAATGCTTTCTACCTTAGGTGGCAACAGCTCTACAAGATCTCAGATTTGTTGTCGTTAACTGCCATCAAGTTAAATTCCACTTATGGTAACCCTGCGAACAAGAAAACTCCAAGTCACTGTATTATCAAAAGCCCTGCTCAGGTCTTCCTTGATTGAGTCTATCCATCTGTAATGTGATCTTCCTCTTTTCTTTCTGCCTTCTACCCTACCAAGCATTCTTGTCTTTTCTAGCAGGTCATGTCTTCTCATGATATGGCCAAAGTACAACAGTCTCAGTTTAACCATCTTGACTTCTAGGGAGAGTTCAGGCTTGATCCGCTCTAGGATCACATTTCAAATGAGTTGATTTTCTTCTTATCTTTTCCACTGTCCAGCTTTCACAACAATACACAGAGACTTGAAATATGATAGCATGGATAATCATAATTTTAGTACTCAATATCTTTACATTTCAAGATCTTGTCTAGCTCCTTCATAGCTGCCCTTCCAAGTCCTAGTCTTCTTCTGGTTTCTTGATTGCAGTCTCCAATCTGATCAATGACTGAGCCAAGGTATGGAAAATCTTTCACTGTTTCTATGTCTTCATTGTCTGCTTTAAAGTGATATAAATAATCTTTGGTCATTTTTGTTTTGTTTTCTTAATGTTCAGTTTCAAATCTGCCTTTGCACTTTCTTCCTTGACTTTCTGCAGTAATTGTTCCAAATCTTTGCTATTTTCTGCTGGTAGTATGGTATCATTTGCATATCTTAAACTGTTGGTGTTTCTTTTCTAATTTTCAAGCCTCCTTTCTCTGAGTCTAATCCTGCTTTACATATGATATGTTCAGCACAGAAGTTGAACAGATGGAGTGATAAAATGCAGACTTGCCTGGTTCCCTTCCCAACTGGAAACCATTCCATTTCTCCATATTCTGTCCTGACAGTAGTCATGTGTCCTGAGTACAGGTTACACATCAAGAGAATCAAATGTTGTGGCATACCCATTTCTTTAAGAGCAGTCCACAGTTTTTTCATGATAGCAGAGTTTTTGAACCTTCACAGAACCTAATTTTTCTTGCACTGCTTTAAATGAGGCAACCTTTACACAAGACCTACTAATAGAAATCTGTCCAAAGCACATAGGAGTAGACAACATGATCAATTGTGGGTCCTTCCAGTTGTGGACGCTAAACAGAGTCAACTCTGATTAGTACTTGGAGGGGAGACTACCAATGAATACCAGGTGCTGTAGGCTACATTTCAGGGGAAGGAACTGGCAAAACCATCTGAGTAATGCTTGCCTAAGAAAACCCGATGAAATTCATGGGGTCACCATAAGGCAATGGGTGAGCTGAAGGTGTACACATACCTGTATTCCAATCTAGTGGTATGTAAGGACTGAAGCCCTACTTTCTCTGGATAAAGAATTGGTCTGGGCCTTGACTACTTCAAATATTGAAAGATTGTAGTACAGAATGAAATGAAATTCAAATGAAATTCAACTGTACTTTGTATGAAACATGTGCCCACAGCAGGGGTGGGCAACTACGACCTTCCAGAAATTTTTTGGATGTGGGTTTCTCCAGGTCTTCTGACACCTCTCTCTTGCGCAGGGCTAGGTCACGTACATAAGGACCATCATGCAGCTATTGCTATATAGAACTGCTATATAGAATGAAAGGTGCAGGGAGAAATGTTCTTTATAATGCAGTATTAAAACTCTAATCCTCTCACTAATATTGACTGATAGTATTTCAAGACTGACTAGGGCAGGGATGGGCAACGGTGACTTTTTAGATCTTTTTGAACTGCAGTTCCCATCATCCATCATAATTGTTTACACAGGCTAGGACTGACAGGAGTGGCAGGCCAAAAACATCTTCAGTGCCATAGCTGCTCACCCTTAACCTATTACTGAGCAGGTGCAGATACAGCTGAATGAGAAACACATATTAACAGCAGTGGCCACTCTGTGTATAATGTCTCAATTAAGCCAAGAAGCAACTCCAGTGGCTCCAAATTTTGCAGATCATTGGCAATCAGTCTAAGGCCATTTCCACACCAGACTGTTATAGTGCTGTTATTCCACTTTCAACACCCTGTGGAATTCCGGGGTTTGTAGTTTCCTGAGGCCCAAGAGCTCTCTGGCTGAGAATTCTTAAATGCCCCTCCCTAAACTGCAAACCCCAGGATTCTACAGGATGTTGAAAGTGCAATAATAGCATTAGTGCGGAAATGGCCTAATGTTCCTACACCGAAAGTTACTACGCTTCCGATCCGGTGGCTCCAGGAGAGAAACTGCACAGGCTCGTTGGCAAAAAGGTGCAAGACGAGGGTGGGGGGAGGAGGCTGCGAGAGGGGGATCCTGCAAAATGTAACGGCCCGTCTAGCCAAGACCGGAAACAACCTCTCTCACCCGTATGCGGGATCCCCAGGCTGGCACGGCTCTGCTGCGACGAAGCCGAGTGGGAAAGGGAGTCCACGTACTGGTCCAAAATGGAAGCCATGGCGGCTGCTCCTGCTGCCGGCGGTGGTGCTGGTGCTGCTGCTGCTGCCGCTGCCGCCCCGTCAGCCTGCGACCCCGCTCCCGGTTCCCTGTCACGGCCAGAGACACGAACGCGCCCCCACCCAAAATCCTTCCCCTCCGGAGCGCTCAGCCGACCCGCACCAAGAGGCCAGCGCTGCGCCCACGAGCAGCACTTCCTGCTTCCGGGTCGATATTTTGACCATAGAGATACTGCCAATGGGATTGCCCGCTACTCTGCGGGAAAGCTCGCTTTGCTGTGATTAAGGCCATTTCTGCACTAGGCTGTTATCGTGCTGTTATTCCGCTTTCAACATCCTATGGCATCCTGGGGTTTGCAGATTAGGGAGGGCCCTCAAAGCCCCCTCCCTAAACTGCAAACCCCAGGATGCCATAGGATGTTGAAAGTGGAATAATAGCATGCTAACAGTCCAGTGTAGAAATGCTCTGAAGCTCGTTGGAGAAAGTAGGACTGACCTCTGAGTAAACGTAAAAGAGTCAATAGCTGGCAGCTTGCCTCCTTCCTTCCTTCCTAGCCTAGGAGAAAAGATTTCTGCAGGGGTGCTTCCCCACTACCACCATCTCGGTGCTTAGATAGCCTCCATGCGTTCAAGGAGTACGACCCCTTTCCTCTCACTCTTGGATACTGTTATGTGCCGATGTTCATGCCTGAGGGCTGCAAAGGCTTTTGGTAATTCATCTGATAACTTTATAAGTAGTCTGTGTGTAAAATCAACGTTACAAAATCTGTGCGGATGGGCTTTAAGATGACAAAGCAAAGTCAGGATCCCTAAGTAGGGAAAAGCAGAATTTGGCATGAAACAGTGAGAATTAAGTGGGTCAGATTTTGGGTGGTGGATGATCTTAACGAATTACAATAGTGGATTTTAACCAAAGCGAACAGCTTCAGTAGGTTGCAGTGGATGTGAAGAGATGGTGATTCTCTCCCACCTTTTGTTAAAGGAGAATGCAGACTGAAAGACTGGCAAGATTTGTGTATCATATTTATTTGGAGGAAGAATCGTTCTTAAAAACCTCTAACAAAGGGAAGCTTTTTTTTAAAAGGAAGTATAATTTTTATGTTGGCATACAAAACATTATGAAGTGAGGAAACTCACCTATTCATAGAATAGAATTGTATGACGAAATTGGGGTTTAGGCACTGTTAGAACATGCATTCTGATATCAGAAATAAAACTGATATGAATGTATTTTTGTTAAATCCCTGGTCTGAGGAAATCGATTTTGTCAGGTGGGTAGGGTACAAAAGATTCCTGTATGACTTCGGAATATAATGAACAAATTAAGAAAAGAGAAGTTATTCAGATAGGTAAACAGGAAAATACTATTTTTGAATATGGTTTGAGAGATGGAGGTTGTTTTGTTTCCTTTGAAGGGAACTCTGTTATTACTTTGACGTTTGTTTTGTAATTACAAAACAAAGGATTAGTGAAGATGATATGAAACAATATCATTTTTTTCAGGTCCCAGAACAAATATCTTTTAACCTGACAGTAAGCCACCTTAAAATCAATAGGACTAAGCATCTCAGTAGACATGTATAGGAGTCTCCTGTTACACCAGATTTCCTGTATACAGTTACAGGAATACAAAGTAGATGTGTTCCTGGGTACTTCTTTAACAGAAAATTTGATATCAGAGGCAGAAATAACATAGAAAGAGCAGGTCAACATGTTTCAGCAAATGTTTTATTCCAGTGGTTCTTAACCTTTTCTCTGTCGGGGACCACCATAAGTATAATTTGTTGCCAGGGATCCCCAAGACTCAACTCGAGATTTAAATATTCAAATATTTATTTACATTTCCAAATATTATTTATTAAAGGCTTCTGGAGGCAAGAATTCAAATCCCTGCTCAGACACTGGGTGACCTTAGGCAAGTCACATTCTTTCAGCCTCAGAGGAAGGCAAAGGCAAACTCCTCCTGAACAAATCTTCACAAAAAGCCCTGTGATAGGTTTACCTTAGGGTTGCCACAATTTGGAACTTACTTGAAGACATACAACACAGTGCCACTGGCAAGGGGAGGTTCTTTCTAGTCATCAAGCCTCTCCCCTTTGAAAACTGACTTAGGGCAACCCTAGCACAAAACTGTCATGGGGCTTTTCTTGGCAAGATTTGTTGCCTTTGCTTCCTCTGAGGCTGAGACGGTATGACTTGCCTGAGGTCACCCAGTGGGCTTCCATGGCTGAGTGGAGATTCAAACCCTGGTCTCCAGAATCATAATTTTGGTGCATACTTGTGCCTGTGCTGTGTGCCTTTTGTCAGGCACATGGCAGTAGGGTATGGGTTGCAAACGAAAGAGCAATTTCAGCACGCCTCCCCACTGCTGCTTCGTCCCTGTGAGGGGTCCCCAGAGCCCGAGTTAAAACCACTGTTTTATTCAACAATAACAAAAGGCGCATGTGAAGTAAAACAACCTGTTCAGGTAAGCCGTAAATAAGGAAACAAAAAGATTTTGAACCTTCAAGAGACTACTTGAAAGTTTCTTTCAGAATAAATCACAGAACGATTTTTTTTTAATTCCACCAGCCTTCACTTTTCTCATGATTTCCGTTTTGGTAGCCAAGTTTATAGTTCTATGCTTTTTTAAACATGTGGGGAGTAGCTGATGAGGGAAGCGACTCTGCTTTCACCTTTTCTCTCTGTTTGCTCTTCACACTTGTTCAGTAAGGGATTCTAAAGTAGCTACTGTGTACCTTGCCTGTTGTAGGCAAGCATACACAGCTACAGAGAAATCAACTAGAGCACATTCCCATTCTTCCACAGTTCAAGCCTTACTGAATTGTATTGTTACTCTGATAGAGAAACCCTATCCCGGGATCTACAATTTGATATTAAATATGATTCTGTGTGCCTGAGAGGTTGCCCGGATGTGCACGTAGGCAGCCATGGTCGAACGACCGAAAACCAAGTCAGGCCAGTAAATACCCAGCCACGTAGCCCCAGGAGACCTCAAGAGGTGTAAACCCACAATAAGCAAAGGGTCCTCAGCCCTGAGAAGCCAACTTGAGGGGATTAGCCGGTTCACCCCAAGTTGAGCAAACATCTTACCAAGTGAGGACCATTTACACGAAGTCACACCACAACCAAAGGCAGCCAAAGTCTTTGGCAACACCTTGTAATCTCATCATACAAAGGAAGTTACCATTATGGAGCTTCGTTCTCGCTCCAACACCCATTGTTCTCTCTGGGAGAGGATTAGTCCATCAGGTACTTTTCCCCCTACTAATAGCGACGGTTTTTGAGTGTTTCTTCAGATCGCTCCTGGTCACCCCAGCAGACAGTTGCTCCATCCGTTGAGTAATCCCCTCAGCCCTCTCCGTGCTGAGTCCCACTCCTCCACTGCTGTCCCGGACCATGGACTTCAGGAAAAGGTGCAGTATTACCCCAGCTACACCCCCTCAATATTCCCCTATCCAGTTTCCTCTCTTTTTGCTTCTTAATAGGTCTTGGGTGCGTATGTGTTACTCAATAAAATCACTTACTGGACATTTTCGTTTGGTTTTTGGCTTGGCCTGACCCTGTAAAAACTGGGTTAAAAGACCCTGCTAGGTTACCCTGCCTCTCACATTGCTGTTGCTCGTGCTTTGGCTAGTTTCCATTCCTCATCACATGGAGCACATTGAGGTGTCCCCCAAGGGATCCCAGAAATCAGAGTAACAGTATACAGTACTGAAGATGTGCCACTGCAAACATGACTGAAAATCTGTTTCTCCAGGTCTTTTTCACTATCTTTCTAGTGCTGATGCTTCTAAAAAATTTCCAGCTACAGAAGATGAAGAAGAAGGGGGGTGAGGGCTGTAAAAAGACTTTAAAAAAAAGAATTTCCCTGTCAGAGGCTTTGTTAACTGAGATACGCCTGAACAGGCAGGTAAATACCACTTCATTCAGTAGGATATACATGTACATGCATGTAGCTAGATGGTCTGCAGTTCAAAAAGCATATGCCAATGACTGCCACCGCCTCTAAATAAAATTGCATGGTGGAGACAGAAAGTGTGGGAGATATATCAAAAGAGAAGTCCCAGTCCTAAATTATTTTAAAGAGAGGATTTGTGCCTCCCCTCTTTTTTTAATCCCATGGAGTGAAATTAGCTGCTAGAGAGAATCAGTGCTTTAAAGTCAGTCTGGCTCCAGTTTTCCCAAGCTGAGTGCCCAAGAAGAGGAAGCCACAGATACTTTCCTGTCAGGGCTTGGAATATCTATTTCTGGTGGCTATAGCTACCCAAATCCCTCAGTCATCATGAAGATTCTCAGATGAGGGCCTCAAAAGTTACCTTTCCAAGTTGTACTCTCTTTTCTTAGAATGCTTAACAGGCTTGTTTTATTTAGTAGTCTTGATAAAAATTACATTTTATGACAAAATTAGTGACAAGTTGGTATGTATAGTTTCATTCTGTTTGTAAACCTCTGCTGGTGAAGAATGCACATATGGTCTCCCCTTCTCATGTGTAAAATCATAGGTGCATTGATCATTTCTTTTCAAATCAGTGGTGATCTTTGTCCATCAATCTTGAACTTGTAATTGTATCTTATGGTTTGAACTGACTCATTCCCATCACTGTAACCAACACCTTTTTGAGTTTTGGACCCCACACTCAAGTAAATGTGCACAGAATAGTAACCTAACACGTGTTGCAGATTTAATCTTTTTTGCATCTGTGAAGGCATCCACAGTTTAAGGCAGGGATGGTATATGTGTGGTCCTCCAGATGGTACTGGACTGTAATTCCCATCATCGCTCACCATTGTTGAGGGCTGATGAGATTTGCAGTTCAACAACTCCTGGACTGCTACTTGTTCACCACTTCTGGATAAAGGTTAATTTTCAGCTGAAGCTTAGAAGAAACTATTAATGGGGAGAGCAGCATGACAATGGAAGCAATTACCTGGTTGTTGGTCTGAACAGTTATCTGTTGGGAAGTCTCTAGGTCTGAACATTCTGCATCAAGAAAAGACTTCAATTAAAAGGCTGACACATCTCCCCTCTAACTCTATGACTACATATACTTACCTGGACATACAAACCTCCATGAATGCAATGGGACATACAGCTGAGGAAACATGTACTCTCGGTCTATGAAATACTTCTTATCTTGTAGGGCAATACAAACTAAAGATTATACTTAATTGATTTTGGAAATGCAACTTTGCCAGGGCAAGGAAATCTGGATTTCATTATGTGACAAGCCTTTATTTCTTACTAGATTGATTCACAGTTCCAACTCAATAAGGTGCCCTGACACTAAGACTGAACTCCACCCTTTAAACACAACCTTTGTGTCAACGAACTAGGGTTGTAAGTGTTTCCTCAGAACCAAATAATTTATTTAAGGTAGTGTGTTCTTCCTTGTTACCAGTGACTTTAGCTAACTCAGGCTGACTCAGTAGTTATAAAAACAAACTGTATCCTTTGTTGTAGTAACATTAGAAATAAAGTGTCTTGCCAAGGTACATGTCAAATACAGTATTGTTGCATTAAACAGTTCAAACTTCTGACAGTCTGACAGCCAATAACTCCCAGCCTTAGAACCAGTTATCTGTGTCTTTTTCTCAGCTGCTTAAACACAACCCAACCATTGTCTCTGGCTAAGATCTCACTGAAGGCCCTTTCTAAACAGAATCTTTGACTTATAATTCTTCTCATCCATAAACCCTTCCCACACACACTACTGTGTGGGTATCACTCTGAAGGTACTACTCCTGTTGCCTAGCAACCCACCATCAAGTTGCAATTGCATTCCAAATAGCTGACCCCCAAAGCAACTCCGTCATAATTAGGTTACTAGCAATATGCACTTTTCCATACAAACTTAATTAACCAGAGTAGGTCGACAGCTTTAGGATGACTGCAGATGCTGTTGCTGTGTTGTTGTGTGTCTACAAATCATTTTCAACCTATGGAGACCCTAAGGCAAACTTACTACAGGGTTTTCTGGGGGCTGAGAGAGTATGTGATGGGTTCAAAGTTCATCCAGTGGGTTTCCATGACCGAATGGGGAATCGAACCATGGTTTCCAGGGTCATAGTCTAGTGCTCAAACCACTACATCATGCTGGCTCTAGATGTTGTTGTTATGGGCTTTCAAGTCAGCTTTGACATACGGCAACCTTATGAATGAGTGACCCCTGCTCAAACCTTGCAGACTGAGGGGTGTGGCTTCCCTTATTCAGTCAATCCAGTGTGGTCTTCCTTTTTTCCCTACTGCCGTCTACTTTACTGAGCATTATCTATTCAGTGTACCATAGAATCTCATGTACAATACCTTCAGTTTATAATTTTGGCTTATAGTGAGAGTTCAGGCTTGATTTGGAGGTATTGCTGGCTGGATAGCTGGCTGGACAACAGTATATGTGAAAGGGAACCAAGAGGCTTAGCAGACCACAAGCTGAACATGAGTCAGCAGTGTGATACAGAAGCCAAGAAAGCCATTGCAATTCTTGGTTGTATCCATAGGAGTATGGTGTCGAGGTCAAGAAAAGTAATAGTATCATTCTATTCTGCTTTGGTTAGACCGTATCTAAAATACTGTGTCCAGTTCTGGGTACCTCATTTCAAGAAGGATATTGACAATCTGGAATGTGTCCAGAGGAGGGCGACCAAAATGGTGGAGGGTCTGGAGGCCATGCCCTATGTGGCGTGACTTAGGGAACTGGGTATATTTAGTCTGCAGAAGAGAAGGTTAAGAGGGGACATGATAGCTTGTTTTCCACTGCTCCACAAAGTAGGACAAGGAGCAGTGGATTCACACTACAGGAAGAGAGATTCTACCTGCACTGCAGGAAGTACTTCCTGGCAGTCAGAGCTGTTTGGCAGTGGAATATGCTGCCTTGAATTGTGATGGAGTCTCCTTTGGAGGTTTTTAAACAGAGACTGGATGGCCATCTATTGGAAGTGCTCTGATGTGTGCTCCTGCATGGCAGGGGATTGGACTGGATGGCCCCTGTGGTCTCTTCCAACTCTATTATTCTATGATTCTGTCAGAAAGATGTATATGTACTTCCAGTTGAAAATAACATAAAAGAAGAAGCAGTTTGGAGAACGTTTTTCTCAATGTTGGAGCAAAACCACAAAGAAATAGAATGACTGCACTTTAACAATTTAGGGTAACAGAAAACTTAAAGTCAGTAGGCATATAACTTCTTTTTGTAAGAATGCATGGTGAGAGTGTACTGAAATTTGATTGACATCAAATTTTATGTATGATAAACACTGGCTTGGAGAGACAAAACCTAGAGCTGATGTTGCCAACTGATGTTGTCAGTATTTGTTTTGATCTGACCAGACTTCATTCAGATGGAAAAAAGATGCATAATCTAATGTAAGGACAACAACAGAAACAACTTCTCATGCATGCATAGTATTTATTAAGTATTATTTATTAAATTATTTTTATGCTGCCCTATATCAGAGCATGTGACAGATACATCAAAAACGAGATGGCTACCAGAATGTATTGCTGAGAACATTATTTCGAAGGGTGTGTGGGTTGGGTTGGTAGTGTGTTATACCTCAGTTTGTCTTCGCATTTCACAAAACAGTCAAACAAATCCCAAAATCCAGGTAACAATTCTCACAATTTTGAAACCTGGTTAAAAATCTATCTGTCACACTCTATGCTCATGGAAGCTGTCCCTGTTACATATTTTGACCAATAGGACAAATTCCAAAAGATTAGCTGTATTGATAGCAAAAGCAAAATATCCAGTAACACCTTAACTAGTTATTGAGATATCTTCTGTGGGCAAGAGTTATATCTTGGGCTTGAACTGACATTCTGTTCATCAGATAAAGTAGGACTGTGTATCACAATAGTAGAGTCTTCATTGTGGATTCTTCATTGCAGCTTTTCTCCACTGGATGGCAACATGCACTCGTAAAGAGTAATGAACACAACTTTAAATACTGTACAAAATATCAGGTAGCTATTTATTGGCCCATGCTGGATGCAAGGCACAGCAACATATGTGTTTGTGTTTTTTTCTGGAGCATTTAACAATATGTAAAATATCTTGCTTTAGATCTAGAAACAATTTAAGAGTTGTGAAACTGGAATAGCCAAAATTTTCATAACTTTATTTGTTTTGGAATTATTCAGGCTGTTCCTTCATAGACAAAGGCAATGCTAGGACAGAATACATAAAAAAAACCCACACAATATAGTGCAAATTATAAATTTAGAATTTCAAAATGGTCCTTAAAAATACTTCGGCAAACAGCAAAAAATATACAGAAAGAATGGTGCACACACTTCTTTCTACATTTTTCAAGTCTGTTTACATATTTATATGTAAAGTAACTTTATTTATATGGCATATGCAGTAGAAATATGGTCAATATATAAAGTCTGACCATATCCTGTGGCCAGCATGATGTAGTGATATGAGTGTTGAACTATTTTTCTGGAGACCAGGTTTCAGATCCCTGCTTGGCAATGGAAATTCACTGGGTGACCTTGGGCAAGTCACATTCTCTCAGCCTCAGTGGGAGGCAAAGGCGAACCTCATCTGAACAAAACTTGCCAAGAAACCCCTGTGACAGTGTCATTGTAAGCTGGAAATGGCTCGAAGGCTCACAGCAGCAAACAACCATACACTTGGGTCTTTATTTACTACAAGGGTCTGATATTAAATGTCTTCTCGTTTCTTTTACAGTTCTATCTCAAATACTCTATGCTACCTGAATAAACCAAAATATTCATACTGTCCTTTATCCCTCTTGCACCAGGATGAGATATTTTGATTCTCTACTGTCACATTTTTTTAGAGAATCCAGCATTGTATGCAGATACATATTCTGCAACATTGCCACCTGCGTGGTTACATTTTTCCAGATTTCAACCACTTGTTAGGTACAATTTAAAACAAACAAACAAAAACTTTGGTTCAAAAATATCCTAAGAAATCTGTAGCTTTTTGCCATTGTAGCATGTGTGTGTTGTGCCTTCAAGTCAACTTGAAGTGGTGACTGCATGAATTTCACTGGGTTTTCTTAGGCAAGGAACACTCAGAGGTAGTTTTGCCAGTTCCTTCCTCTGAAATGTAGCCTGCACTACCTGGTATTTGTTGGGGTGTGTGTCTCCCATCCAAGCAGTAATCAGAGCTGACCCTACTTAGCTTCCAAGATCAGATGGGATTTGGTACCTTTAGGGTGTATTGGGACAAAAACATGGTCTATTCTATTTGTCAACAAACCGTCATGCAGCAGAGCAGAACTGACATTTTATGGAAGTGCTAAGCACTGATTGTCAGTAAGAAGGCCCCATTTGGAGTAGGGCAACAACATGGGAATTCTCATTGGACATGAAATGCAAGAAATGTATGTTATATTGTAACTGTAGTTTTCTTACTCTCGAGATATCAGAATTGGGTCAGAACATAGCCAACAACTCTTTCAATGCAACTTTTTAAAAAACCAGTTGTGGCACATGAGGCTTGGTCCGTAACTGGTCAGGAAGACATTGTTTGTCCTGAGTCTAGATGCCATGCTATCACTATCACAATAAAACAAGTAAACAAAACCAAGTGTCAACTCTTCTCGCAAATGGAATACAGTTGACTTACCTAATTCTGCAACAGTGGGTTCTGCATCTTCATTAAATAGCTATAAAGGAAAACACAACAATAGTTATTTACTGTTTGGGAACAGAATTGGTAAATGATGTTCAGATTTTATATTCTAAAATCTGCAGAGTTGAGAAAATTACTTTTTTAAAAATTAATTATTTGCAGTTATGGCTCTGAGCCCAAAAACAGTAGTTAGTTGCCATTACAGTAGTGGCCATTTCTGCACGGGGCAAGGGAATTGCCCCGTGCCGCTACTTACCGGACTTCTTGGCTCCCTGGTACGGTCCGCGCTGCTCCGGAGCAGTGTGTGCTCATCGCTCCATACTGCTCCAGGGACGAAAATGGCGGCTTCCGGTTGGTCGAGGGTCTCGACCAACTGCTGAAGCTCGCCAGCCTAAAGCCTGCCCCCAGCAGATTGCAGGCTCGCACTGGTGCGAGCCTGCAAATCTGCACCGGAGAGCGGGCACGGAATGGCGCGCTCTGTGCTTTTGAAAGACCTGTTTTAAGCGGTCTTTCAAAAGCACGCTTGACAACCACTTGGGGTCGTTCCGGAGCGGGCTGAGGTGCGGATCTACGTTAAGTAGGTCCGACCCAGTCCGCTCCCAGGTGCAGACGTCCTCTCTGGAGGACATTCTGCACTGTTTCTATTAGCCCATGCGGAAATGGCCAGTAATACAGTAATTGATCCCACTTAGAATAAACTACTGAATCAGTGGGACCTTGGTAAGTCAATACTTTTATATGCTTTATTGATTTAATGGAGGCTTGTTCACACTATACAATTATAGCACTATATTCTACTTGAACTACTATGGCAACATCCTGTGGAATCAAGAGGTTTGTAATTCAGTGAGGCAATAGAGCGCTCTGGCTGAGAATTCTAAATGCCCCTCCCTAAACTGCAGATCCCAAGATTTCCTAAGATGTTGCTATGACAGTTAAAGTGAAATGTAGCTGTGTAATGTGATGGGCCCTATATTAAGTCCAGATGATACTAAGGCCATTTCCACATGACATGGCTGTCCTGCATAGGGGGACATGATGGCAGCTGTCCATGGGTCATGCTTTCATATGACATCATTGCAGTCCTGCAGCCAGTGCATCCCCACGTGTCGCCATCACAGGATATTCACTTAATGGAAAAAATCCATTAAACGCCCATGATCGCATGACACTCCTGTCACCCCTGGCCATGCAGAAAGGGCAGAAGTGTGATCACATGCTTCCTTCCCCACTGCAGCATGGAAAGAAGGCCAGCTGCAGTGCGGAAGGAAGAAGTGTGTCCCTTGCGTTTCCTTCTGCAGGCAGCCAGCCAGGTGCAGAGGGGAGCATTGGGGATACACTCCCATCCTGGTGGAGGCATTGCTGGGATTGTGACAGGACAGTGCAGGAGAGCGTAGTCATGTGGAAATGGTGTAACAGTTGGATTTAGGCTATTATTTATAACTAGTTGCTTATAAGTTCTGAGCATTTGCCACTGAGATCTGTTATTCTGATATGTGCTGTTTCGACTTTTGAAACAAAAAAGGATAAGATGTTGAGACAAACTTTGTACATTTCAATGGCACTTTGGAAAAGGTAAACCAGCTAATTGGCAAACTTCCCCTTTTAAACAACGGTTTATACAGTTCTACAAAGTGTCAAATTTACAGTTACATACAATGGATCAATCTCACTAGGATAAACTTCTTACAAGTGAGGGATTTTTTCTCACCACACCCAACTCCTAACAAGTGGAGAATAAATTATTTTACTGTTTACTTTTGAAATGAGGGAGTTGGCTTTTCTCTCCACAGTAGACTGAGATGAGCTGTCAAAGGCAATGTGTGATGAGTCAGTATTAGTCAGTATCTTTCACTAATTAGGTGAGAATTAAGTATGTTGTTGGCAAGGAAGGTGCATGTCTCGTTACCAGAACCATCTGTCTTGGTTTCACCATATCCATTTACTCTACACTAATACTCTTATGCCGTTTTCTGTAACCTGGCCCCCTCAGATATGTTGGATGGCAAGTCACGTAATCCCCTGTTGACAGAAGATCTGTGAGAGTTGCAGTCCAGTGCATTTGGAGAACATCCAGTTGGTTGGAGGAGCCTGTCCTTGATGATGCGACCTCTCCAGTTAAGTCAGCAGAGATCTTGGCATTTTCACACAAGAATGTTTATTATTCTTTAAATGAGGCAAACAGAGGGTGCCTATGGACATTCATTTGGACATAGATTCCTACTGAATCCAAGTAAGCAGTCTTCCAAATACACAAAGATTTGGCTTGTATATCTCTTTTCAAGGAGATGAATACTGATTGGTTCATCAGAAACCACATGCTTAATGTTTGGATACTTAATCTTGGAAAAATTCTTAATGTGAAGCATGTAAAACATTTGGTCACTTTCAGCCAGATCACTTTGAGACAGCCACCCATCCTTGAGATTTGGAGGGAATGAGGACTTTGGAAGGAATGAGGACTTTGTTAGAGGTTTTGTTTGTTTGTCAGGTTGGTCTACCTGGGGCTTGAGCTAAAACATTTTCAGTAGTGGTCCTGCAGTACAGGACTTCCATCTCTAGGGAGACCCATTTTGAGGACCTCTTTCTATTGTTGTGTGTGCCTTCAAGTCATTCCCACTTACAGTGACCCTAAGGCAAAGTTATCACATTTTTTTTTGTGGCAAGATTTAGTCAGAGGGAGTTTGCCATTGCCTTCCCCTGAAGCTGAGAAAGTGTGACTTGTTCAAGGTCATCCAGTGGGTTTCCAGGGGCAAGTGGGTACAACATCCACTAAAGACAACACCCAAATCATTCCACCACACTGGCTGTTACTTGTTTTACCTTTAATAAGTAATTACATTAAAATAATTATAAACAAATTGTAAACATACAGGGTATAATGTCTTATGGTGGTTGGTATGAGACATAGACCATTTTCTCACTGCACTGTTATAAAGCTATTGTTCCATTACGAAAGCAAATGTGATGCATTTTGTGTTTTTTGGCTGGCCCAATAAAGGTATTGCCACAGAATGCTATTGTTCCACATCTTATGGAATCCTGGGATTTGCAATTTAGGGAGGAGCATTTAGAATTTTCATCCAGAGAGCTCTTTGGCCTCCCTAAACTACAATCCCCAGAATTCCACAAAGTGAAGCAATAACACTATAATAGTGTAGGGCGGAAATGGCCAGAATATTGTCATTAATTCCCAGTTTTGGGAGAAAGGTGGAAAATAAATAAATAAATAAATAATATTTTATTATTAATTCATAGACTGCCTCAAGCAAAAAGGTAAGAAACAAATGTGGCATGTGGACCAAGCAAGGTGGGGGGCAGTGGCTCACATCAATATATGAGAGTGAGGCACCCTATCCCTGCCTAGACCATCTACTGCCCTAAATAGAAGTCATGTGCAGAGACAGTGGCCTAAAAAATATTCTAATATATATAAACTGAACAACAAAAGAGGCATTCTGCATGCACCGCTATTACTTTTCAGTTACTCCCCTGTGCTCTTGGAGAGTCTAGAGGTCAGTGGGCAATAATATTTTCATGGGTAGGCCTAGGAAACCAAAAATGGAGCAGGAAGAGAGAGAATCAAAAAAGAAGGAAGATGGTATAAATAAGGAAGTTGCGGATAGCTGGAACAGCATGAAGAAGAACAAAATCAAAGTTAGTCATGGCTTAATAAGCAGGACAACTATTTCCCTGTCTTTGCCTGATGAAGAAGCTAGTATATCTACAAAAGCAAATGTTGCCACGGGATGGATTTTGTTGTATTTTTGTCTAATGGCCAACATAGCTACCCCTGAAATGTTTCCTGAGAGTCCCAGCGTTACTCCAAAAGGCAGGTGACTCGGGGTCCACCTGTAATGCCAGTGCCTCCATGGAACAGTGGGGAATTATCAGCTCAATAGGGAGGCCTGCGAGAGGGGAGTAACCTTACAGGATCTTTTACATCTGTGTATACCAGTACTAACTGGGAGATACCAGTTGGGAGTTGAAACAAAATGTTTCATTTGGGGAAACTTCACTATCACACACAATACTCCAGCAGTCTCACATCTATACAAGGCTAACTGAAGGAAAGGGAGGAAAGACTGGATAGCAAAGGGTTCGGGTTGAAGTGGGTGATATTTACATATCTGAAGAGGAGAGACAAAGCAATGTGGCTCAGATTAAGAATCTGAGGGTAGTAATATGAACAGGAATCTGGGCGACAGAGTGATGGGATGCTACGGTACTACTACAAGTTGTCTGGCTTGGGGCTAGGGTTTATATACTCCTTTTCTGCCCTGAGGGAGTGAGCGTTAGTGAGTCTCTGGCAGAGTAGACAATGGGGTTGAAATGTGACAAAGGACTGATGGGAATCATGATAGCTTTCTAATGTTGGGGCAAGTGAGGAGCAAAAGGAGAGTTTTGGTGCTCTGTGGGGGTAGTCTTGCACACCTTTGTTTCTAAAGGTAAAGTTGTTGAGCCACATTTAGAAGTCCATTATCACCAGAGTTTCCCTGAGTATGACCTGACCATGCCCTGAGGTCCCATCTGACCTACTTTTGCGTTGCAAGTGTTCAGCCAGTCCTCTCTTGCCAGAATGATGTTGCAGCTATAGCAGTGTATAATTTATGCCAATTAAGTGATATTTGCTGATTAAACCATATCATGTAATGGGGCTGTACAGCCCAGTAATACCAGTGCATTGCTGTATGCAAGGTATGAACAGAACTTTTTGAACTACAGCCCTCACATCCTACAGCCATCAGGGCCACTGGCCATTCTGGTTGGAAGATTCTGGGAGCTGTACATCAAAGAAGTCACATATCAAGAGCAAATAACTATCCCAGTGTCTATGCTGGGGTGGGGCAAGGAGATGGAGAACATAGAGTAGCCAGTGAGAAGCAAACTGAGAAGCCTGCTTCCCATTAGAGGAAGGCAGTTGCCTCAGACGACAGTTGCAGGGAGGAAGAAAGATGGTGTTGGAAGAAAACAGAGTTGTGTGTGCCTTATGGACAGCGCTGTAGATCCTAACCTAGCCTGCTGCCCTCAGGAGTGTGGTGTGGGATACAGTCTCCTCATGAGTGTGGAATAAAGTTTCCACTGTTTATGTACAAGGAACAGGAGCGGGTCCCATCTTGACTTTTGCCTCAGGTAGGAAGTATGTTGCCATTAGAGCCAGCAGCATTTCTTTTCTTGGCAAATTGAAGATTTTTTTTTGCTGCTGTTACTGTGGGAAGCGTTACATCCTGATGACTGTCATGTTACAGGCACAATCTTGGCCCTAGTTTGGGTGTGTGGACAACCTGCGCCCCTTTCCTTTCTCCCCCCACCCGCATCTGATTTGCTATTGGTTTATGACCCTGGCTTGCTCCACACCTGGGGCCCATTCACACTACAAAATTATAGCTCTGTGATTCCATATTAACTGCCATGATTCCAACCTATGGAATCTGGAGCTTGAAGTCTAGGGAGAGAGCATTTAGAATTCTCATCCAGAATCCAGGGAATTCTCATCTCGAAAATACAAACCCCAAGATTACACAGAATGCAATAATTGTAGCTGAAGTAGAATATACTGCTACAACTGTGTAGCATAAAAGGGCCCCGTTAAGAATTGTTTCCCACTCTGGACATAATGGGACACAATTATTGAAGATTTCTGGAATTAATCCCAATGGGATGGTAGTAGAAGGCTCAGTTATGTCATCCAGTGGGTACTGGAACCCAAAGTCTCCTGGAGTCCTGGTCTAGCACTCCAACCACTGTTCCACACTGGCTCCTGGTGGGGAGGCTTAATGTATTTGTCTAAAGGTTCAGCTCACATCTTCTGTTTCCATTCATAGGATCAATTATGTATTTCCTTATAATCAGACTATTGTCCATCTTGGAATCTTTGCCTCAGCTGACCATATGAATGATGTTGCAACTCTTAGCTAAGATCATGCAGCCACTGATCAGTTATGTGAATGGACCTGGATTTCCTCGCTACATACTTCATTTTATCTGTCTCTTGTTTGTTGTTCAAAGATTTACAAAGAGGTCAAACTTACAAGACACATTTAAGTAGTCATTCCACTTACCAGGCAGTAAGTTATATGTTTTCATTAATCATTTTTCCATACGCAGGGAAGTGGAGCAACTGCCAGCTGCTTATGACCGCAGGCTTTTTTGTTTGTTTGTTTTTTCTGGTTTCTCTTCTTGTTGACCTTGGGTAATTGCAACCAAGGCTTTTGTCAAGCAGTTGCCCTGCCTTGCTCATACAGACTAATGAGAGGTAGGTCTCTAGATGTCTTTTCTCATGTGTTCCGACTACATCTTTCATCTTTTTCCGGGGGAGATCTATTAAGGAGGAAAAGGTGAAATAGTCACACCTAACTGTATTGCAGGAAACCCTCCATCTGGACGCCTGCCTTGCAGAATTTGGAAATGTTGCCTTTTGAACTATAACTCCCAGAATTTATCATCAAACATGGAAAATTCTGTGAATTGTAGTCCTCCCAAAAGGAAGCAGAACAAATACTATGTTCTATAATATATGTATACTGCATAGAACATTGGACTCAGCTGGATCAGGGAGACCATGCTAACCCATCTTAAATTATAGAACCACAGAATCATAGAGTTGGAAGAGACCACAATGGCCAATGAGTCCAACCCCTGCCATGCAGGATCACACACTCAAAGCATCCCCAGCAAATAGCCATCCAATCCCTTTTTCTAAAAACCTTCAAAGCAAGTGATTCTACCACACTATGAGACAGAATGTTCCACTGTTGAACGACTCTTACTGTCTGGAAGTTCTTCCTGATGTTTAGATGAAATCTCTTTTCCTGTAGTTTGAATCCATTGCTCTGTGTCCTAGTCTCTGGAGCAGCAGAAAACAAGCTGCATTCGGCAATGACTGGCCTGCCTAGATTGGGATGTGAATGGTTCGGCGATTGTCGGCCGCGCCTGTGTACGTGCTTGTCTAGGGGCCTTGCAAGCATGTGGAGAGGAATGGGTACAGAAGGCCAAATTATTGATATCAAATGATATCTTAATATCCCACAAGCTCGGGCTAGAAACAGCGGTAACAATCCCCCCCCCCCGAAAATGGGTGATGTTGGGGACAATATCGATCATTTTCCAATCAAAAATTAAAAATAATTTTAGAGCCAAATAGGGGTCTACAGGTTCAGAGGTAGTATTTCTCCATAGGGAAAGGGAATTTTGGGGGAAAGCAACGGGTTTCTATCTTATAAAAACATTCCTAACTAAAACCTAGACACATTCACACAAATGCATAGCAATAATAAGCAATAAATAACAATAAATAGTCCCGTCAATTGGAAAACGGCAGTAAACGAGAAGTTGAGGCAAATGGCAAAGTGCAAAACAGTCGAGTCTTTGAAGCAACGCGTGCCTTCCAATGAAGCACTGGAAGTCTTGAGCAAGGAGAAAGTGGTAGCTCTTACAATGTGTCCAATTTTGCAAAACTAGCTAACAATCACGAGCTGACTATTTGCTGCTTGCATCTTGCAGATCTTGGAGAAAGGAACAGTCCATGAAGAGCTTCTTCGGTGATCAAGAAGGCAAAAGTCTTTCAAAATGGGTTTTAAGTCCAAAGTCCTTTGCTTCTGTCGGGAGGTGTTTGGGTCACCACCCCCCCGTGGTCCCACAGCTGCTGCAGAGGGCTTGGACCGACTCCCGATTGGAGCTGCGATTTTCTTCACACACCCCTCGATACCCGGGGGAGATGGTCAGGTCCGGGGGATCTTCCCGGCTCTCCGGAGCTGTCGACCTATAGCTATTTTGGTAACAGAACTGACAACAAGGTTATCCAATACATAGATAAAACACAAATTACCAGCTCAGCGCCGGATGGGAGTTCAAGCTGAAACAAGTTTTGCTCGCTGTGACCTGAAAGTGTATGTGGGAGCGAGGATTTAAATAGCTCCCAAGTATAGAGCTGTTTTGGCTGTAGGAAGGCTGAGAAGGCAGTGAAGCTGTGGATTCAGAACCTGCATCAATCCGCAGGCCCTGAGGCTGGGTTAGCCAAAGTCATTCCAGAACAAGGTTGGATTGAGATATCCAAGGTCATTCCGGAACAAGGTCTGGTTCCAGTTAGCACACAAATAGCCAAAGTCATCCCACAACAGGATGGGATCTCACTTGGCAGTTGATTCACTGAAGTCCCCCCATCACTCAAGCCTAGAGCCGGACTCCAAGCCTGATGATGTATCCCGAGGGCTTCGGGGTCTGCAGGTACGGTGCTGGTAGCTAGATGTAGGTTCTGAGTGCACAACTTCCATACCTCAAGAAAGCTGGATTCCGAGGCAGGCCTGAGAGATGGTTGCCTTCGGATAGGCTTTTGAAACCAGATGGGACATTCTTATTCAAAACAATTCACTCTAACTATTTACAAACTATGAGCCTCGGAGCTCTCAATAAAACCGGCCAGCTTGTTACTGGAAAATTTGTTTCTTGACCCACATGGCGAGGCCAATCAAGCATAGGGCTAGTATAATCTGAAAGGCAACCAGAATTATCAAAGGGTGCAAAGCGAAGTGGGCAATTGCTTGCTCCATGGATGACCAATTGAAGGTGTCCCACCATGACTGTTGGGAGGTTGACTCCAAATCTTCGGATGATTCAACAATTACTTTGGCGGAGTGATTAACTGTCAATGTAATCTGATGGAGGGAGTGAGATACCTCCTTTATTCTGTTGGCTAGGCGGGTAAGATTCCGTAACCATGTAGACACAAGAATCTCATCCTCGATGTGGAATCCGACTAGTTCGGACTCTGTGGGCACATATCCAGTCTCTAAGACATAATCTTTTATCTCCCGCCTGAGATAGAAGTCGTTTCCAAAACAATCCTGTATGTGCTGCGAGCAAAAGCACGGGTTGCCAGTGGTGCAGTTGATGCTTACTGTCGCACCACTAGGCAATACTGTCACATTTGAACACGGGGTTCTTAAACAAAAGCACTCCTTATTAATCTGTGCCATGACTGTATAATTTACCGGGACTACTACATATTCAGAGATATTGCTATGACCAAAACTATCCATATTGCGAAAACACTGTACCCAATGGTGGTGAATTGCGTTGTATATTCGGGAGAGGCTCCGAGGACATATTTAAACAACGAAAACAGTACTGCAATCCACGTGAACGGTCCCATTCCGTCTCCCTGTAGGGAACATAGATATGGGAGTCTGTCACTACTATAACTATCTACAAGAGCTATTTACAGAAACGGGAAAGCCAGAGGGGGCGCCACTCCTCTCTGTCCCGTTCAGACAGTGTTCATTTACCCATTGTCAAAGGCCTCGTAGATTGAGACAAACGTCTCAGACAAGTTTAACGGCTGGCACTTCCTTGTGATTTAAAGAAGTCTGAGTGATTATTGGGCATACAGTACTTGGCTGCTGCACAAAAGAGAGGGTTGCCCAGTCTGGGGGCTTTCCTTTCCAGTCCTTTGATTGTGCTGGCTGGTGGATCTCTGAAATTACTTGCGAGAGTGGCAGAGCCCACTCATGGCTTGAGAACCTTTTGGCCAAATCAAAGTGGAGGCTGGTATCTGACCCAAGTGCCTCCTGAAGTGTTGTCTTTTCTCTTGGCATCATGGTGACTGAGACAAATTCATGGACTGCCTTGGCCCTTCTCAAGATCACCAGAGTAAAAAGGTATTGAGTGCCACTGAATATGAATGTCAGCTGGCAACAGTATAGCTCTGTGGAGGGGAAGGCAGTAGCCACATCCACCTCCGTGTGGTATTTGGGACTTACAGTTGTTGAAATCTCCCCTGATGGAATGCAGTCAAAGGGAGTGTGTGGTGTCAATACAGGGTGTGCCAGGGTGAGTGCCTTTACTAAACTGTGCTCTGGTTGGGCAGGAGCATCTTGCTGCTTGGATTCCCACTTTGACAGGAACTTCTCTTAAAAGAGGGCATAGAGAGAGTGAACTCTCTCTGCCAAGGATTCAAGGAAATTCCATGAGAAATTGCAGGTTTCTAACAGGGGGCTCAGAGAGGGAACAATGGCAAGTTCTGGAAGCTTGGAGCTGGCTTCCCCTGGCTGTGTGCTCTCCTCTACCTGGCTCTCACACGGGCTGGCAATATCTTGTGCCTGGTCAAATTTGGTGGGGGCTTCCTCCTGAACCTTAGCCTGGCGTGATGCTTCTCGGTGCTCAGAAAGCACTATGGTCTCAGAGGTGGTTGGATTCGCACTCGGGGCTATGTCAGGAGGAGGGGCAATCTGCCTGGTTTTAGTGCACACTGAGCGTTTGTGTCTTCTGACAGATTTAGATTGCCCCCCCCCCCCGCCGTATCCAGTCAAACGGATAGTGTCTGGGGTGGGCTGACCCTGTCTTATCTGGTTGGGACACAGCACTTTTAGCACTGCGCCGGAGTCTGCAGGAGGGGTGGCAGGGGTCTTTTCCCTATCGGTCCTGATGCCTACCTTCACCCTAGATCTACCCCATTTGTTGGGCTTCAGTTGAGCCACAACCCTTGGGGGGAGATCCCGGGACCAAGGGCACCCCTATCCTGACAGCTCTAAGTCGGGGTAGTATCCAGCTGGAGGGGGACCGTTGGTCACCGCATTCACTGGCTGGCTACTTCCCAGTGGTAAATGCCTGTCTAGGGCATCAAGGAGCTTGATCGTGGGTCTCCCATCGAACTGGCTCATGTCCAGTCCGAACTTCCTAAGCATGCCCCAGATCTTCACTCTGTCTGAAGAGTAAGTCTGGGCTGTGGGGTCGTAACCGCCGGATGTCTCCCTAGGGGCACCAGGGTCCGGGGTCTGCTTTGGGGCTACAGGTGGCTGAGCGGAGTTCCCTGTCCTGTTGGGCTGACTGCGGGAATCCCTAGCCTGCCACTGCCTGTTGTCTTGTCTGGGAGGAGGGCGCGAGTTCCAATTCCCCTTGGGAACGGAATTCGGAGCCGTCTTCCTGTGTTGGGAATGGGGTCCATAGTTGGAGTAGGTAACCTCCTGTATGGGCTCCCAATTCCCGGCGTCACATCTATGAGGTTTGGGAGGGGGCTTCAGAGAACCAGCCTTGCGAAGCAGGTCAGCGACCCGCCGGAGGTTGTTCCCGAATTCCTCCCATCCAGTTGTTGCAGGGTCCACCAAGCCCAGGGCCATTTTGGTTTCATGGTTAAGACCTCCATAAAGGAGAGTCTTAAACTCTACCTGATTAAAATTGTACCCTCCTGGGGCCAGGGGAACCTTATCAGCTAAGATGGCCAGAAGCTGCTTCCACACCACTTAAGCTTCAGGGTTCTCTCTGGGACCCTGTTGCTCCATGACGTACAGAAAGCTAACACTCTGCCCAGGCCACAAAATCCTTATTATCTCCCTCATCCACTCGTGGGCCTCGAGTCTTACCAAGCCTCGAGCCGCCATGGCAGATTCCAATGTGGGGAGCTCTGAAGGGGACATGCACAACCTAGCCAGCTGGGTCAAGTCCTGGCCATTGGCTGTGGGGGGGGAGCGGATCACGGCATTGAGCCACATGATCCCTGTGGACTTATTCAGAGGACCAAGCTGGTCCGCGATGGCCTTGGCTTCGGTGGCTCTCCAAGGGACCCGGGTCTCAATCTCTTGGGTCTCCCGCACCTCTGCCCTATCTAAACTTCCTTCTCCCAAAGGGGCAATCCTCTTTGTCATGGACCGGGTCTCCACGGACTGGACTGGGACCCCGTGGTTGCTCCAGTCTGGGTTGTGCGAAAGAGTGGCCAGAGCATCCTCTGGCAGCAGCTCTTCAAGGGAGAACGATGGGAGCAGTTCAGGGCAGACCGCAGAGATCAATGCCCTTCAGATGTTAAGCTGGCTCTCCAACGCCTCTATCTGTTTCTGGCAAGCAGCATGACTAACAGCCTCTTGCTGCTCTTTGACTTGCCCTACCATGAACTTGGCTGCAGAACTGGCGTGAGCTAGCTCAGCTTCTAGAGCATGAGCTCTCTCCTCCCAAGTCTGAGCCTGCAGAGTGGCAGCACTCAACTTTTGTGCGGTGGTCTGCGCGACAGACGCGAACGTTACTTTGTCTGCGCACAGAGCCTCCATCTCGGCATGAAGCTGGGCAATTTCCTTTTCTGACACTACAAGCTTGTCTCTGGTCTCTACCAGGGTCCTTGAGGTATCTCTGGCCATCAGCCAAAGTCCCCATGCAGCCAAAGCATCCTTTGATGGCCCGAAGTGACTAGCGGGGTGCCACAGGGTTCTGTCCTGGGCCCAGTGCTGTTCAATATTTTCATCAATGACTTGGATGAAGGAATAGAGGGCATGCTCATCAAATTTGCAGATGACACCAAATTGGGAGGGGTTGCTAATACGCCAGAGGACAGGATCAAAATTCAAAATTACCTGGATAGATTGGAGAGCTGGGCCAAGGCTAACAAAATGAAATTCAACAGAGAGAAGTGTAAGGTCCTACACTTAGGTAGAAAAAATGGAATGCAGAAATATAGGATGGGGGACACGTGGCTGGATGGCAGTACGTGTGAAAGGGATCTAGGAGTCCTAATAGACCACAAGCTGAACATGAGTCAGCAGTGTGATGCGGCAGCCAAGAAAGCCAACGCAATTCTCGGCTGCATCAAGAGGAGTATGGTGTCTAGATCGAGGGAGGTACTGGTACCACTCTACTCTGCTTTGGTTAGACCTCATCTTGAATACTGTGTCCAGTTCTGGGCACCCCAATTCAAGAAGGACATGGTCAAGCTGGAGCAGGTCCAGAGGAGGGCGACCAAAATGGTGAAGGGCCTGGAAGCCATGCCCTATGAGGATAGACTTAGAGAGCTGGGTATGTTCAGTCTGCAGAAGAGAAGGTTAAGAGGGGACATGATAGCCATGTTTAAATATTTGAAGGGATGCCATGTAGAGGAAGGAGAGGGCTTGTTTTCTGCTGCTCCAGAGACCAGGACAAGGAGCAATGGATTCAAGCTGCAGGAAAGGAGATTCCACCTGAACCTCAGGAAGAACTTCCTGACAGTCAGGGCTGTCCGGCAGTGGAATATGCTGCCTCGGAGTGTGGTGGAGTCTCCTTCTTTGGAGGTTTTTAAGCAGAGGCTGGATGGCCATCTGTCGGGAGTGCTTTGAGGGTGTTCCTGCATGGCAGGGGGTTGGACTGGATGGCCCGTGTGGTCTCTTCCAACTCTACGTTTCTATGATTCTATGATTCTATGAATGGGTTCCTTGACTGGCACGCCTGAGCATATGCCTCCCTCAACGTGGCAAAGGGATCTGCCGTCTGGAAGCTTGTCTCCTTCCAGGGGCATTTCCCCTTGCTCAGCACCCATTTCTCCAACTTTCCTCTGACCTCCCTCTCAAGCATGAGGTCTTTCACTGCTACTTTGCTACTCTCAGCCATTTTACACTAACACACAAGGGACCAGGATCTGGAGGGATGAGTAGGATCACCGAGACCCCTGGGGGATTCTAGGGAAACAAACTCTGTGGAACTTAGCGAGGGAAGAGGTTTGGGAACCTAACTCCAACCTGCCCAGAAAAAGTCACTTTTGTCTGACTAAGCCTGGCCTTCCACCTCAACAGCTTAGGGACAAAAGGACGAGGAAACGGTTCAGGGATGGGGAGAGTCACCTAGACTCTGGGGAAACCTTCACGAGTACTCTCCCTGCCAATAAAGGGGGAAACGAACCCAGTGGAACTTACAGCCGCCGCCTGGCCAAGCAGCGGGGAAAAAGGGGTGAGGAACCAAAACTGAACCATCCCTAACAGTTTTTTGGGTGAGGGGCGCCTTCCTACACCTTGGGCAAAACCTTCTGAAACCCTATTCTAGGTTGGGACTCACCACTCGCACTTACTATACTAGCAGTCGGGATGCATCCGAATTCAAATTCAGCCAGGACGCACCCGCGCTTACTAAACTACAAACGGGACGCACCTGTGTCACTCGGGGGGGGGGGATTTCTTCCCTAAGTGCTTTTGCCTTGTCTTAAGTGTTGCATGCGTGTGGACTGTTCCTAACGCCCTAGCACTTCAGATGCCAGCCCGCAATAGACCCCAAGTTAGATTCCCAGGACAGCTTGTGCATACCCCTTGCTATCGGTCTTGATTCACTGCCCGAGAGCTAGTGACCAAGCCAGGGCGGCTGACACACACAAGCCAAGCAAGAAAGGGGGACAGATTTCCAGCCCAGATAGAGTAGCTCCTGGAGCTCAAGCACACAGATTTCACGCACACGTGTTCCTTCCTAACAAAGCTCTAGAGACTTGACCGGCCATCACCTAAGTCTATACCAGCCTGATTTGAGAAGGTTCGCGACTCCCACTCAAATTAGGGGTACAGGGGCTGCCCGCATTACTCCACCACTCTGTTACCTTGATTTCGGGGGGGTCCCGGGAGGGACACCTAAATGTGCTCAAACAATGGGGAGGGAATTAGCACAGAGCACAAGTTTGCAATGCGAGAGGCAGGGTAACGTAGCGAGATCTTGAGCCCTATGTCTTCGGGGTCAGGCCGAGTCAATGATAAGGCAGAAGTTGAAAATAATAATTGTTTTATTGAAATACAATCAAACACGTGTATGCAACACACTCACGCAAGGAACTATAGAAATAAAGGTAGGAGTTGGATAGAGGGATTTTTAGAGGAGGCGTGATATGGGAAATACTATACCTGTCCTGAAGCCTGGTGAAAAGCAAAGAAGCTGGGGAGCGTGGATTCTCAGCACGTGGGGCTGAGGGGAAGGCTCGCTGGACAAAGCGACAGCAAGGCGAGATGGAAGCCAAGAGCAATCCGAGGAAGCGCTCAAAGTCAGGGGTTCTTATAGGGAAAATTGTGGCTGCAGGCTAATCCATACTTGGGGAAAACAATGAGTTTCGGGCTGGAGACAAAGCCTCCGAAAGGTCAGTACTTTGAATGATTGAGTTATAGCCAGATTGTCAATAGAGTAGCCAGTATGCAAACACGGAGTGCTTGAGAGTTGTATAGTCTGCTCATCAAGCTGTCTGCGTGGGGCAGAGGATCTTTTGTAAGTTGCGTGCATACATAATATAGTACTTGCCTTGAGGTCTCCTGAAGCTGCATTCGGCAATGACTGGCCTGCCTAGATTGGGATGTGAATGGTTCGGCTATTGTCGGCCGCGCCTGTGTGCGTGCTTGTCCGGGGGCCTCGCAAGCACGTGGAGAGGAATGGGTACAGAAGGCCAAATTATTGATATCAAATGATATCTTAATATCCCACAAGCTCGGGCTAGAAACAGCGGTAACAATAGAGTGGTATTATTACTTCCTTTGATCTTGACACTATACTTCTTCTGATGCAGCCTAGAACTGCATTGGCTTTTTTAGCTGCCACATCACAGTGTTGACTCACATTCACTTTATGGTCAACTAAGATTCCTAGATTCCTTTTATACATACTGTTTTCAAGCCAGGTGTCACCCATTCTGTATCTATGCATTTCATTCTTTCTTCCTAAGTGTAGTACCCTACATTTCTCCCTGTTAAAATTCATTAGTTAGTTTTGGCCCAGTTCTCTAACCTGTCAAGGTCATTTTGAATTCTGACCCTGTCCTCTGGGTTATTAGCTATCCTGCCTAATTTGGTGTAATCTGCAAATTTGATGAGCATGCCTTCTATTTCATCATCCAAGTCACTGATAAAGCTGTTGCATAACACTGGGCCCAGGACAGAACCCTGTGGCACCCTGATAGTCACTTCTTTCCAGGATGAAGAGGAGTCATTGGCGAGCACTCTTTGTGTTCAGCCAGTCAGCCAATTACAAATCCACCCAACAGTAGCACTGTCTAACCCACATTTTACTACCTTGTTTGTAAGAATATCATGGGGGACCTTTTCAAAGGCCTTACTGAAATCAATATATACTACATCCACAGCATTGCCTTCATCCACCAAGCTTGTAACTTTATTTTAAAAAAAGAGATCAGATTAGTCTGGCATGACTTGTCCTTGAGAAACCCATGTTGACTTTTAGTGATCAGGGCATTCCTTTCTAAGGTCCTTTTCGCAAGACATTTGCCATGCGAAAGGGCCCTTTAAGCGTCGTGCGATTGTGAGGAGCAATCTGCACGATGCACTCACAATCGCGTAACACTCCAGGGTAGGGCAGGTGCCGCTCGCGCACTTTTTCATTTTTGGCTTTCAGCCGAAAATGGTGTGCGATTGCGCATTGCTCCAAGGCCCCACATGCACTTGTCATGCATGCAGAGCCTCCAGAGCTGCGGCAGTCGCGCTTCCTGCGCCAGTGCAACCTGGGAAACTCCCAGGCTGTGCTGTGGAAGGAAGAGGTGGGGCTCTTGCGCTGCCTGCTTGGGGGCAAGCAGCTTGTGCGGAGCTGAAGCAACGGGGACGCGAGAGTCTCTCGCTGGAGGCTGCTCGCATGATCCCCGCACCCCAGCACCGAAAAAAGGTAAGGTGTGGAAAGGGCCTAAGTTCTTTTTTCCCCCCAATATTTTTTATTAAAACACTAAAAAAAAAAACTAAACATAACATACATTACCTAACATTCATAACAAAATAAACATAATAACATACCAAAACAATACATACAAAAATATATAAATAATACACATACAACATACCTTATTGCATATCTAAACAAAACATAAAGAACTTCCCCTTTTAGTGCGATACAGCCTTATAATCTTCAAACAAAAAGTGTTACCTCCGTATATCAGAGGGGGAAATAACAATATTCCTTTTTACACCATTATCTTCAACTTTACTTACATAATAATTATATAATATTTTAATGTTACTATTTAATATTAATATTTTAATATTAACTATTTTGTTTTGTTCAGTAAGTCCTTAAGTTTCACATAAAATTGTCAATATACTTTCACATCCTGATTCTTCCAAAAATAGCCTTGTTACGTCAACACATCTTCTCTTATTCCTACCTCCCTCTACAATATTACCTAAGGATTATCTCTCATTATTTTAACAATAGATTATCACTTTTCTGCTTATTCCTTATATATATTATTTTACTAGGATTGATACTCAAAATTAAAAATCTTTAATTGAGATTTCCTTATTTTCCAAAAACTCTGTAAACGGTTCCCACACTTTATAGAATTTACTGTCCATCTTATTGTCCAATCTGTAAGTCAGTTTGTCCATCTGTGCTATTTCCATAGTTCTTTCTAACCATTCGTCTACTGTTGGAATGTGTATTGATTTCCAGTGTTTAGCATAGACCAATCTGGCCGCTACAATCAAGTGCCATAATAGTCTTTTGGTGGTAAAATCCATTGAGTTGTCCGCACCAAAGACTCCCAATAAAAAAATTTCAGGAATTAAATCAATTTTCCTTTTTGAAATTTTTGAGATATTTACTCGTATGGCGTACCAAAATCTCTTTGCTCTGTCGCATCCCCACCACATATGATAATAAGATCCCACTTGATCTTTACGTTTCCAGCAGTAACTATTCATATTCTTGGTCATTTGAGCTAATCTGCTTGGTGTCAGATACCAATGATACACCATTTTCAGCACATTTTCCTGTAATGCATAGGATCTAGAATATGACATATTGTTTTTCCAGATTGTTTCCCAGTCTTCTAGGAGGATATTATGGTTAAGATCTCTTGCCTAATTTACCATACAGTCTTTGACTGTCTCTTCTTCTAACTTAAAGGATAATAACTTTTTGTAAAGTCTTGAAAGTAACTTTTTTTCTCCTTTTAGCATCAGCTCTTCCAATTCATTTTGTCTTAAGTCCACTCATCCCCCTTGCACATCTTTTTTAAAGTCTTTCTTTTATTTGCATGTAGGGAAACCATTGTATGTCAAATCTTTCTTCTTTTATTCTCGTTGGTCTTTCATTAAAACTGCTTCCCCACTTTTCTTTAATAAATCCTTATAAGTCAACCAGCTTCTCAATCCCTTAATAGAGAGCACCTCCAATGGCGAGATCCATGATGGTTTTTTTTGACAGAAATAAAACTTATACTTCTCCCATACTTTAAGAAGTGCATTCCGTATTACATTTCTTTTGAAAATCTTTTGGGCTTCCATTTTACCGTACCACAGGTACGCATGCCAGCCAAAATGTAAATCATGTCCTTCTAACGCCAATATTTTCCTGTCATCCAGAAGAATCCAAGGTTTCATCCAGGCTAGGCATAGGGCCTAAGTCCTTACAGTCTGTCTGTGTAATGATCTGCTCTAGGACCTTTCCTGGAACTGGTGTCAGACTGACTGGGTGGTAATTGTCTGAGTACTCTTTTTTCCCTTTTTTGAAGATGGAAATAACATTTGCCCTCTTCCAGTCTGCTGGGACTTCTCCTGATATCCAGGAACTCTCCAGGATTATTGCTAGTGGTTCTGAAATTACTTCTGCCAGTTCTTTAAATACCCTTGAATGTAGTTCATCTGGCCCTGGTGACTTGAATTCATTTAAAGTAACCAAGTATTTCTGTACTACCTCTTTACCTATTCTGTGGTGCATTATATCATCTGTTGTATTTTCTCCAGGTTGAACATTGTTTTACTTTTGGGAGAAGACCAAGCCAAAGAAGGCATTGAGTATTTCTGCCTTTTCTCTGTCCCCTGTTATCACTTCACCATCTTCTCCTCACAGCAGCCTTACCACCTCCTTGTTTTTGCTTTTGCTGACTGGTGTGTATACACTACTAATAGCCAGAAGATCTCATTAATGGTATTTTATTCCTCAGTGTGATGGGCAGAACTGAACCTATCACCAAGTTTTCTAGGCAAGATTTGTTCAGAAGGGGGTTGCCTTTGCCGTTCTCTGAAGCTGAGAGAGTGTGACTTGACCAAGGTTACCCAGTGGGTTTCCGTGGCCAAACAGGGATTCCACCTGTGATATCCAGAGTCATACTCCAACACTCAACCCACTATATCACATTCACTCTCTTTAACTTTTTATTATGTTTCAAATGTTTGTTTTAAATTAATGCTCGTTTAATGTTTTTAAACTATCTGTATGGTTTTTAAACTATATGGGTTTTAAAATTTGTACCGTATATTGTTTTAGCAACATTTTGTTTTAACTTATACTGTAAGACACTTTGGGTCTCATATTAGGTGAAAAGACAGGATATAAATTAATTAAATAATTACACAGTTAAATGGGAGTAAGTCCTTAATGAAGAATGGGCATGCATAAGATTTCTCTGTGGGTCTCCATAGCAAGGGTAGAATGTGGCGCCCTCCAGATTCCAGCAACATTTTCCTTGTCCATCCTCCACTGCGCTAGATGTTCAGTTGTGGACTATTCCTGAGCTAAGATTTACTTTGGTCAGAAATGGGACAAGGGAGAGAGACTATTGTTTGAAAGTTCTTAGTATTTAAGTGAAACTGCACCTGCAAGTTTAGAGACTGGAAGCCAGATAACTTGTGAGAAAGAAACTCTTAGGTAGAGGGGGTTTCGTTGTTGTTATTGCAAATAAATTAATTATTCAAATTAAGAGAATTCCCACAGAGGTGAAGAAGTCATTCTATTCAGCTCCTGTCAGAACTTTATTACTTAGGAGCACACAAGACAGCTGATATTTCAAGAGAGACTACAACAATGGCCACTCCCAATTGACAAGTCAAAACTCAAGGAGTGTTGCAGTTAGGTTGTTAGAATGGTGCCAACAAGGGCTTGATTTCCTTCTACATGTTCTGGATTCACAACACTATCACTACACTGAGTCAGCTCCAGATTGGAGGTAAATTATGTTGGATCGGCTGGACAAATTGCAGCTTGCAGGTGGCCCCAAGACCAATTTTGCATACTTCCCAGCATGCTCAGTACTGGAAAAAATATGTTTGTGTTGTTGTGTGCCTTTAAATCATTTCCAGTTTATAGCAATCCTAAGGCAAACGTGTCACAGGGTTTTCTGGGGCTGAGACTGTGGCCCTTTTCACATGTCGGGGGGGAACGGGTGAAAACGCCCAAAAACGGAGCTTACCTCCAGCCGGGTAAGTCCGTCGCCACGTGGAGCAGCGCGAGCTCGCTGCTCCACACTCCTCCGGCGTCGCAGATGGCAGCTTCCGGTTGGTGGAGGCTCTCCACCAACCGGAGAAGCTCGCCAGCTGGAAGCCCGCCCCCGGCAGATCTGCAGGCACGCACTTTTGCGTGCCTGCAGATCCACTTTAGAGCCGGGCGACAGAGCGGCACGGGGCTGCGTGCTCCGTGCTGTTTTTAAAAAACACGCAGCCCAGCTAGTTCCGGCCGCTCCTGAGTGGATTCTGGTGTGAAACTACGAAAAGTAGTCCACGCCAGTCCACTCTACGGTGTAGACGACCTCCGTGAGAGGTCGCTCTACACCGTTTCCCCCCACACACACACATGTGAAAAGGGCCTGTGTGACATGCCCAAGGTCACCCAGTGGGTTTCAATGGCCAAGTAGGGAATTCAAAACCCTGCTTGCCAGAGTCATAGGCAAATACTCAGACAACTATACCATGTTGGCTTACGGGGGAAAAAATTATCAGAAGGATTTTCTTCTGTTTCTGGAGGTTTCCTGCAGCAGCAGTGTTGGGGAGAGGGTCTGCAAAGTTGCCCCAAAAGTCCAAAAATCAAAACTAGAAATGCATTTTGGTCCATTTCCAGACCTTGTACACCTTGCAGTCAGTGCTGGGGCAAAGAGTTGGCTCTCAGCGTAAGTATTGCTGCTGATCTCTAAGACAGATTAATGGCTTCTTCTTTGAGCTAGCATCAGCACCAGACATTCTTGGGGCACTGGAAAGTGCCGCTGTACCTTTAATGGTTATGCAAAAGAGGGAATTTCAGCAGGTTTTACTTGTTACCTGGTTGCATGACTAGCAACTCCTGATGAAATTTCCTCTTCTATACAAGGATCAAAGATACAGGAGCCCTCTCCAGTTTTCAGTCTGGCAACTCTAGGGACTGTCAATACACCAAGCAACTGGGAAGGGGCCACTGTCTGGATGAGGCCTAATTCCCCCTCCTCTGGTTGGGCATTCTGGCACTCTAGTCCCTCTCTAAAAATTTCACACAAAATCCTTGACTTAGCATCACTATATGGCATTGCTGGAAGCTGAAAGGGAAGCGAGACTCAGCCACCCAATAATTCTTGGAGTACTACCATAACAATTGAGAGAGGGGGGCGTTTTCCCAAGAAACATGAAGAGGAAAGGTCAGGAAGTGCCCATAAAGTCTAAGCAGGGTAGAGCCATGCTGAAGAAAAAAGTCTGCTGTGACACAGAAAATGTTAGGAGCTCTTAGCACTTTCAAGTTAAGTCAAACATGTATGAGACTTCCTGAACCATGTCCTTAAACATATCGATGTGTTCTGAAGAGATTCCATTTAGAATACTGTCTCCCCCTCAAATCTGTAATGCTCCATAGTTCTCTTGAGCATTTGCCACACATTGGCACCACAGGCATTCACACCATGCTTGCTGTTTGCAAGGTGATCTAGAACATCTGCAGTAAAGATATGTGGGAGACCCCAAGTTTGGACTGAGGCCTCTTTCCATATGGCTTGTAGGAATTAGCTGTATCTCAGTTCTCTGTGCAAAATGAGCCTGGAACTGAGAGTTGTTGAACTAAGAGCATGCAAAGATAAAATCTATTGTAATATCCTTAGTAATATCCAAAAGCATCAGTAGCTATTGTTCTTTCTGATATGACCCCAGAAGGGAGGATAATAATGTTCCCAAAAGAGCTTATAGAAGGGTGTGTACATGTCATTCTCCTAATCCTTCCCTGCTAAACTTCTTACAATTGTGCTATCAGCTGTACTAGTGATTGTGACACTAGGAATTTTCACATCAGCACATTAGAATAAGTCACTTAGGGTGCAATCCTATAACTCACTTACCTGGAAGTAAGCCAAATGGAGCTCAATGAGCTTTATTTCTGAGTAGACACATAAGACTGTGCTGTTAGACTGCAATCCTATTTGTTGTCCTTATTGGCTGTAAAGTCAGCTTTGACTTAAGGAGATCACATAATTAGAGACCTCCAACAGGTCTGGGTCCCATTCACAGTACAGAATTATAGTGCTATTATTCCAATTTAACTGCCATGATTCCATCTGGTAGTCTGGGACTGGTAGTCTGGTGAGGCAGTAGAGTTCTCTGGCTGAGAATAATAAAAGGTCTTCGCTAAACTTCAAATTCCAGAATTCCATAGGACAGAACTATGACAGTTTAAATAAAACAGTAGCACTATCATTCCGTAGCACGAATGGGTCCCTGCTAACAAGCCCTGCTCAGGTCTTCAAATGCAGGACTGTGGAATCTTTGACTGAATATGGAAGGCCATCTGCAATATGGTCTTCTTCTTTTCCTACTGCCCTCAATTTTACTGAGCGTTTACATCTTTTCTAATGAGTCATTTCCTCCTGGGATATATCCAAAGTACAATAACTCAGTTTAGTCCTTTTGGCTTCTAGTAGAATTTCAAGCTTGATTTGCTCTCAGTTATTTAGCTTTTTGGTCATCCCTGTAGTCCTATAATGTAGGAGCAACATATCTGAGTAGGCATGCATAAGGGTTGTCCTTTCAGCTGTTGAAAGCCATTTTTGGCTTTCAACAGCAGTAAGTCTGTTTCTTCTGCTGGGAAAAAAAAAATGTTCCTCAGTGTATGCAATGTATCAGACACACCTCTCCGACTAAAGGCAGGAGAAAGAGACATGTCTGGACACTGGTTGACCCCAGTAGATATCATACTGCATGAAACACAGCAAAGATTTCATTTTTTTCAAAAAGCTAGGACTTGTTTGGTTGCTATGCCCTGTTATACAGGACATAAGAAATATTACACACTCACTGCCCTTTCATTTGTCCTATGTTGCTATGCTGTTTGTTGACCAAAGTTACCACTCCTGACAGTCTTTAGAAATATCTGTCAGAAATGGAGTTTGACCCTCTTTGAGTGAAACAGGTAAGGTTCTGAAATGTAATTTAAAAAAAAACACAGGAGGAGGATCTTTTGAAGAAATGGCCAGCATGATCAAGGACCAGGTTACCCAGAATAGTGCAAATGCCTATGGAAAAGTAAACGTAATTAGCCTGCATTCCTTCCTTCTTTTCTTGCCTTGACACCTTTGTGGCACAATTTCTCCTTTTTCAAGGCCCCTACTTCTTGACTGTTTCCCTTGGGATCCTGATCGCTCTATCTGCTACTTCATCTGCATTCTTACTTCAAAAGGATCCTGCCTTTTTCTCAGCCATATTGTCATGTCTAGAAACCATGTTATCAAACCCAGTGTGATGTAGTGGTTTGAGTGTTCGATGCTGGAGGCCATGGGCAACCTTGCGCAAGTCCGAATCCCTCAGCCTTAGAGAAGGGCAAAGACAAACTCCTTCCGAACAAATCTTGCCTAAGAAATTTGGTGATAGGTTCACCTCTGCCAATTACACTGAGGAATAAAATACCATCAATATGATCTGCTGGCTGTTGGTAGTATACACACCCCAGACAGTTTAACCAATGCACAATCTGTAGAGAAACTTTTTCTGGGGATATACTCCCAAAGGGCAAAGGGGCTAAGGCAGTGCCTGCAAGTTGGTTGCATTTAAACTGTATGCTGCTGTTTCAAGATACTGGAAACAGTGGTATATCAAGGGGGAGAAACTCTGTGTTACTACTTAGGAAAAGTACTTTTTGCACTGCTGTCTACGTGCTGGCTGGGGGATTCTTGGAATTGTAGTGCAAAAAGTATCTTTCTCAAGGTGTGCCTTATAGCATAAAATTGCAGTGGGCACAAGACTTTCCTATGTTGCTGAATGATTTTGTATTTACTCTTCGAGAAAAGACTTGATCTCATCTATGTCTTGGGAAAGCCTCTGTTATAATATGCTAATGAGAAATATATCATTTGCCTGAACTACTGTGCGAGCTGTTTGGCTGAAGCATACAGACATTAAATAAATTGCTTCCCCCTTTTTTATCATCTCAAGTCCTAACAAAAAGAATGCAAAGTAAGAGGCCCACTCCCTGAGGCATTCATTAGGTAAGAGAGAACTGGAAAAGTGATCTCAAAAACTCAACTTCCAGAATCCTTCAGTCAGCATGGGTAACTTTTTCAAGCTCTGATTTGAAAGCTTTAATAATAACACCTTCGGGCAACTTCCTCTCCCAGGTCATCACTGCAGAAGCAAGTCAGAAAGAACGGATTGTTAAAGCAACACTAATCCAGTTTGCAGATGTGCAAACAATATTTTCTCCCACCCCTCACACCTACCAGGGGTGCAGTGACTGTGGAGCAAATCACAGCATTGCCTCCCCCAGTGAGGACTCAAATGAAATTTTCTTTCATTCTCCAAATTTCTAGCATTGCAGCTGAGCATGTACCAATGCAGTTTAGGTAGCTAAGGCAAGGAATATGATAGAATCCTGCAAAACCTCAGCATTTCACATATTAAAACACTGTGGAAATACTGTACACGTAAACATTTCCATATACTTTGTATGCTTCAGGTCTCACCTTTTGTGCAGCTACAGCTGGGTGTGAAAATTCCATCATACAGGCATTCAGTGGTTTATCATAGAAAGCACATTTAATTACCTTCACTTTTGAAAGTAATGTATTTGAAGAAATTTCAAGTACTATAGACAGCTTCTCTACAACTCTGCAGAGAAATCACAGCTCATTAGGCTCTATTAGTGGTTCAATTATTATCACAGTTTGATTTGCACAATATCAGTTTACTTCCTTGTCACTGTTATTTAGTTTACACAGCTGTTTTGCATGTGGAAAATATTGCATTTTAAATTATTTTGGGGGAAGCCTCTTTTGTCATTCCCTGTGAACCTTTTTATTCCCACAGAAACTTATTTTATATTAACTACTAGCGTATTTACCCAGTGCTACCCAGGATTTTATTTTCTCCTAGATAATACTTGTTAGAAAGATTTGAGATCCTGTGTCTCTAATTCCACAAACTGTCTTGTCCAGTACCTGTAACTTTTCCCATATTCCCCCATCCAATCTGTATTCAGAGTTAATAACATACAGAGGTTGGTTTCCTGAGGGAATATAATGCCCTCCTCCTTGCTGCTAGGCCTAGTCTCCACAGCAACTGGCCTAGTCAAGACAGACATAGTTGACTGAGGCCCAAGCACACTTGGGTTGAGAATTGTAAAGGCCCCTCCCTGAACTGCAAAGCCCAGGATTCCACAGAATCTTCTTAGCCAGGCAATCATATGCATCTTCTCCTGACACAGACGAACTTTGGCTTTTATATATTAGATTGCATGAAGCTTTCTGCTCCTTCATCCTTGGGGCCTTTCCACACTACACTGCTATAGTGCTATTGCTCCACTTTCAACATTCTAAGGAATCCTGGGGTTTGCAGTTTAGGGAGGTGCATTTAGAAGTCTCAGCCAGAAAGTTCTGTGGCCTCAGTAAACTACAAACCCCAAAATTCCACTGGATGCGGAAAGTGGAATAACAACGCTATAACAGTGTAGTGCGGAAAGGCCTTTTGTCTGCCCCCCCCCCCCGGTGAAAATTCCTACACCCCGTATCCGCTCATGTGTCAGCCCTGCAACTGGCATTAAATAGTCTGACCTACACTCACACCAGTGCAAGGGAAAGTAGGAAACAGCTGGGAGTTCCACGTTTGTTGAAGCACCTATGACACCGAATCATGTTACAAGTCAAAGGGGTGGCCCTATGCAAATCACAGTGGTTGAGTTCTAAAAAAAAATACCGGTCTGGGAAGTGAATGCAAAGTGAGGCGGGTGGAAATCCCGGCCAAGAGACGAACCTCGGTTGCAACTTTCTCAGTCACTCCCTCGAGCTCCAAGACACCTGAGGGATGCGGTCCCAGAGAGAGAGAAACTACCGCTGCGCGTGGGAAACACCGACTCACCCACCGTTTGCTCTCCCGTCTTACTCTGGGGCACCCTGAAAGCCTCTTCAGGGCTTTGTGGGGTTGTTGTAAAAAAAAAAAAAGAGAGATGCGTTAGACTAAATAGTATCTGCAGCTACAACATTATTTGCTTCAAGTCACACGGCTTTTTCAGAAGAGAGGCACCAACTCGTTCCCAAACGATGCCTCCCCAGGAGTTACTGGATTACTCCCCGACCTTGCGAAGGAGGAGGAGGTGCAGCACCCCCAGCAGAGGCAGCGGGCCCGAACTGGGCATCAAGTGTGTCCTCATAGGGGACGGGGCCGTGGGCAAAACCAGCCTGATCGTCAGCTACACCACAAATGGATACCCCGACCAGTATCAACCCACCGCCCTGGACACCTTCTCAGGTAAGCAGGACGGAAGCCGAAAGTGCATCTCCTCCTCACAGGGGTGGGCTGCGGGTGTCGTGTCATCCAGGATGTGGAAAAGTAAACTTTTTGGACCACAACTCTGGCCATGGCCGCTGGGGGATTCTGGGAGAGGGAGTCTCTCCAAAGTAACTTTTCCGAATTCTGTTTTCTCCTTTTTTAAAAAAAAATTTTAAAGGTAACATATTGATCTATGGAATTCATGAGGTGGGAATACCAATGCTGTTATTGAAACAGATAGATAAATAGGAGGCCAGCGACTTGTCTAGGTTGTGTGTGAAAGCATCCTGTGCGTGCGTGTGTGTGTGGTTATTTGAAAGTAAGAGCCTGCTAATTGCAATTGGCAATTAATCTTTCCCCTTGCAAGTTTCATTAACTACACTATGGTCATTTCCGCACTACACTCTCATAGCACAGTTATTCCGCTTTCAGCATCCTATGGAATCCTTAATTCCAAATAAGAATGGGCAACTCTTCCTCTCCGCCCACTGCCCTAACAAGCAGCAGTTTAACAGGTGAAGCTTTCTTCAGCAAGCAGATGCAGGGACAGGAAAAACCATTATCTACTGAAATTTCCCCCTTTCATATAGGAGCCTTGCAAAGGAGGAAGAGATGATAACGCCATATGTGATCTCTGTTTCAAATAAAAACACTTTGTAATCTTCCGTACTAGGTATGGTTTTGACCTTACAGACAACTGCTGTGGAGACACCCATTTCTTACAGATAAACAGCATTCTGAGTCTCATATCTTGTTATTGACTAGGGGTCTGGGAATCTCTGGTAGATGTTCATTTGTAAATAGTAAATCAAGCGTGAACCATTTTAATCTTTCCCCTTGCAAGTTTCATTAACTACACTATGGTCATTTCCGCACTACACTCTCATAGCACAATTATCCACTTTCAGCATCCTATGGAATCCTGGGGTTTGCAGTTTAGGGAGGGGCCGGCTGGCCCCTCCCTACACTGCAAATCCCAGGATTCCATAGGATGCTGAAAGTGGAATAATAGCTCTGTAAAAGTGTAGTGCGGAAATGGCCTGTGTCTACACAGACGTAAGCCCCACAGAATCCAGTGAAACTTACTCCCAGGTACATGTTGGAACTTTGATGCCTAACATGGTATTTAAAGCAGAGGGGTGGAGAGTGTGTTGCCCTTGAAATGTTGCTGAGCTGCTTGTCTCATCATCCATGGCCGTAGACTACAATGGGTGGGGCTGAGACAAGCTAGAATTCAACAACATCCAGAGTTTCCCTGGCCCCGCTTTAAAGCATCGAATGGTTGCATGTATGTTACGTGATCACATGATTAAACTCTGGTGACACTAAACTAGTGTTAATAATTATGAGAAGCTTTATGCAGAGAAGTTCTTCTCTAGGCTCATCTTGAACCTTCAATAAGAGGTTGCAAAAGAAACAGGTTTGGCCTTTTACCCGAAACATGGGTGGCAACACTCTCGCTTAGGTAACCGTGCGAGACATCTTAGTCTGCTTGACTGGTTTGGGGTGTTTTTAAGATGGAGAATAAAGCTCAAGAATTTACTACACTTGAACCATGTTTCCAGTTAACTTTGTGGGAAGAAGCAAACAGCTGGGTGATATTTGAAGGAGAATTAGTAATTTATTCATGATAGTGATACAGATGGCATGAAGGGCTGGATTGTATCCAGTTTGCCACATCCACTAGCTTCCCACATTGCAAGTCTTGTGAGAGGACATTAAACTAGAAGTACTTGAAACCCAGCTTGTTGCAGTGGTTTAAGTGTTGGACTGAGACCCTGAAGATCAGAGTTCAGTTCCCTGCTCAGTCAGGCAAACCCACTGGATGACCTTGGGCACATCACACCCTCTCAGCCCCCAGAAAACCACATGACAGGTTAGCCTTGGGGTCTTTCAATATAAAAGGAAAAGGTAGGGGAGGGGGAAAAAGTAGTCTTCTGGCACCACTAACAATAACACATTTACTGTAGCACAAAATCTTATCCTTGACATTCTGCTTCCTCAGGTGTACTGAGGATGCATTTGAGAAAGCAGATAGTAATCCATAAAAGCTCATTCTACAATAAATCTGTTAGTTTTAAAAATTGCCACAAGACTCCTCCCCCCCCCATCTTCTCACATAGTTGATAAGAGATGTTTTAACGACACAGTTGAATTCGTGTCTGCAGTCTACTCAAAACAAGCCCCTTTGAACTTAGTGGGGCACATTCCTAATATAGCATGTACAGGATTGCTGATGAAGTTACAGTTAGAGCTGTGATGAAATAAGATTGTGCATGATTTTTGCATCCCTGGGGCAGACGGGGCACTGGGAGGAACTACTTCCAATTTCTGAGTACCTGAGTAGGTAACTGCAACTTAGCAAGTATTTATCTAAACCGCTCAGCAGAAAGTTACTACTCGGTAAATAGTTATTTGTGTCTAGCTTTTATCTTCAGAAATAGTTGAAAGCAGTATCTTTTAAAAAATAAAAAAGTTTGAGCCTGATACATCTCTAATTAACATACTTAGTTTTTCCTAAACTTGGGAATCTTGCACATTTATCATGATGGGCACTAGGTGAATATTTTAAAATAAAATATAAAACATAGCATTGAATAATACTCTTTTGGTGGCTTTTTAAAAATTAGAGTAGTTCCCAAGAATGCCTGAACTGTCTTCTCTGTAATGTTGTAGCTGCTCATGTTCAGTACCATCTCCTTGTACTCTTCAAAGGTCAAAAAGTCCCCACTTCGTAAGAATTTCTGTTAGCTTGGATGTGTGCCTTCTAAGGGAAAAGGCTCAGCATGAGAGTCAGGTGTAATGGCTTTTGTAGTGCCTGTGAATTGCTGTAGGGCAAAGTGGTTACCTGCAAGGGGAGGGGGAAGGACTTAGTGAGTCACTAATTAGGCTGATGATCCTGAGTGGTTGTGGGAGAAGATTTCCTTTGTGGAAAGATTTTTGGTTTTGCTGTCTCTAGTTCCCTGAGAGAGTTGTTTGTTCCAAAGCTAAGAAGGATTTTTAAAATATTTGGGCCTCTTAGAGTTTCTACCAGACATCATGATGGAAAAATGAAGAGAATGTCAGAGAAATGTTTCTAGTGCAGTAGGCTTTTGCTTTTAGCATTTTTATGGTGCTGTGAGATTATCTTCATACCTGTGACCAGCTAATTCAATAACCCTTCTAGGTTGCAATCCTGACTTGAGAATAAACCCCACTGACCAGTGTGGGATTTATTTTTGAACAAGTGCATAGATGGAAAATGTTTTGGGGGGAAATAAGAAATGAATGACTCCTGACTTCTGTATACTTACCTGATAACAGGCCCCACTAGATTTTGAAAACATCTTTCTAATGGAGAACAGCTATGTCATTGTATTATTACACAAACTTGTTGGCATCATTTAGGTGGGCTCTTCCAGCCTATTCCTTCCTTTTTTTCCTAGTAATTGTGCTCTGCTATACTGCTGGAAAGAGATAACACTAAAAGAAAAGAGGGTTGGAAGGGGAAAACAAAACAATGAATTTAAAAACAAATTCTCATTGATATGAAGTTCTTCAGCCTTTTGCTGGGTGGAGGCAAGACACACAGAACTGTCTTCTTGAGAGGGCTGATAGTGAGCCTGATTCTTCTCCCTCTATTCTACTGTTTCTCCCTTTTTCTTTTTGGAAGCATCCAGAAGCCTGCCTCTATCTCTTTTGCTGCTGGTGGTATGGTCTTCTGAAATAACATGGAAAAAATTTTGACTGAAATATTTGGCACAGCTGGCATTTGCAAGAGTATTCTATATACATACATATCACAAGCATTTTAACTCATCTGATTATAGTAGGGTAAAAGGAAACAATGTACTAAAAAAGGAACAGAGTTCTAAATCAACAAATCCCTCCATTGTGTCCTTCCTCTGCCATGTGCTCACTAGGTGTTGCTTTTTCATTCTTGGCTCACTTTCATTTGTAGCACAGAGATAAATAATATGATATTGTCCTACAATGTAGGGTTGTTGTAAGGATTGCAAGTTGTACATTAAGGGGTTTGAATATTTTGTAAATGAGAAAAAGAACATGTGGCCTTCTAGATATTATCAAACTACCCTAGCATAGCCAATGATGAGGTGTAATAGGAGATGCGGACCAATGGAACCTGGAGGCCCACGCATTCCTCATCCCTGTGCTGGAGTATTTAGTATTATTGGAATTTACTTTTGGCGTATGTAGGATCAAGGTATCAGCTAGTGTCTCCCTTTCCCTTTATTGTGCCTGATCATCTTCCCTAGGAGAAGGGGCCCGCTTGTGCCAATAGATTGATGATATCTGGAAAAAGGATTATTTTTGGTTTTTTTAAGTTGGAGCAGATAACAGAAGACAATGGCTCCAATTCATGTTACAGTGATTATTTCACTGTTGGCTACTTTCTGAAGTTTCTGTTTCAAGGCTTTCCCAGCCATTTTTAAATCTTTGTATGTTGCCCACTGCCCTGAAATTGAATACAATGAAGGATGATGTATAAATGTTTCAAAATCAGTCAGTTGTGAGCTTCACATCCTGTTGAACTGTGAATTTTTAAAAGAAGTGCTTTTCTTACTATAGATGTTTCTATAGTTTAGCAGAGTGAGGCAACTATGTTAGGCAACAGCTGGTGGGAAGGACTACCTGTTTGAGACTATCCCAGATCTGAGATTTCAGAGCGAAGACCCTGAAAAGGACTTGTAATGTCACAGAAGCCAGGCTCTGGTGATGGCATTAAGCATGACACGTTGAGTATCAACCACAATTGCTCAGAGTATGCCAAATCAAGAACAACATGTAAGAGCAAATGAGGAAAACACACACAAACTTTCCAAGGTAGTTCTCTGATATTCTTTCCCTTTGCCTGCACACTGGGAAAGAAGGGCCTGACCCTGAGACCTGGGAACCCTAACGGTGGGTGATGTGGAAGGCTTGGTGGAAACAGCCCCTTGGACCATTGTCCTCTGTTTTAAGACAGAGCTTGTGTCTTCCCTTTACCCCTTAAAGTAATCTGGTGCCCTAAGGTATGTTGAAGGATATGACGTCAAGGTATGATTCAGCATTGGGCAGGAAAAGGGCAAATCTTGTCCTTAACCTCTGTCAGTAAAATGTCCACAGCTGTCCCTGAGCCCAGTTTTTCAATATCCTGAAGGTTGTCTTGGTTTGCTTTTGTCCAGCATCCACAACAGATGCCTCATCTTTCTGAAACCAGGCAAGGTCTTACCCTGACCAGCAACCATTGTATACTGTGCTTTTCCTTATCTGAAAATTGTTTTCTGAGACATAGCTTAATTACTGTTTCTGCCCCACAAAATTTGAAAATGCTTGTGTTTCTGCCTTTCTGGAAGAATCCCTGCAATCTCTTTCCTAAAGGTGTGTGTTTGTTTTCAACACTCCTCCAAGGACTCAGGCCAGGATACAATATGCCCTTATCTCATTTTTTCCCCTTCTTCTCCCACCAGCAACCCTGGGAAATGTTGACTTACCTAAGGCCACCCAGGGAGGTTTCACAGCTAAGCAGCCATTTGATTGTTGGTTTTCATGTACACACCCAATGCTATGTAGTGTACCATCAATGCCTCCCTCAGATTGGAACATACTACAAGCAGGGTCTCTTAAGGATGCTACAATTGTTTTTTTCCTGCCAAACCCAGCTGAATGAAAAGAGAAAACTCAGATTATCTTCTGATTTATGAGCAATGAGAGGCCTATGCTACAAACCCAAATCAGAATAGCTGTAAGCCTCTATTACTTTTTCCTGTCTAAGACCTACCTTATAACCTCATTGGGATTTCCCCTATCACTACTGAAATTCCACAAAACATTTGCTTTCTAAAAAATTTGTTGTCTACTGTCTAAGTGTCTGCAAATCCTTTCCTCAAGATTGTGCTCAAAGATACGCATTTTCCTCTGTACTCTTGATGAGCAACTTCTTCTAGGGTGTTCACATTGTCTGCTTTATAGAAGACATAAAGGAACCCAGTAGCGCCTTTGAAACTAACTGGGAAGAAATTTTTAGCGTAAACTTTCCCAGATTCAGTGGACTTTCTCAGATATATAGAGTGGAATCTCTGTGGACAGACATATAAACAATGGGGAAAGAGAAGGAAGTGTAAAAAGTAACAGAAACAGAATATTTTACAGAGGATAGTCCTCCATTTGTGGGCCTGTGTGGTCCAAATCTGGTTTAAAGACAAAGAGTCGATAAGAATGACAGCAAAGTCCTTGAAGTTCCCTGTCAACAGCTAGTGCCTGGGTTCAGCAAGCAGGCAGGTTATTGTCACGCTATGGAGGTGATGTATTGTATTCTGTTTAAATCTAATGTGACTTCTATATCCTGATCGTCGCATCCATGTTGGCCAAAATGGCAGGAGTGCAGCTTGTTTTGCTCAAGGAGAATCCCAAAATGTCCCTCCGACCCTTAGGGCATGCCCACCCTGGCATAGGCACTTTTTATCCTCCTTGCTTCTCTTGTTTTGGCAATGCATAAATGTACTCTTATCAGTCACACTCTTCCTAAGCAGCTCACTTGCTGTTGTCTGGGTTATGGGGTAGAAGAGGCCTACAGCAGGATGGTAAGCATTTCCAGGAAGACACATCTCCTCCTCCCAATGGAATACAGGTGAACAGAATTTGCTTCATGGTATGACTTTTGCGAAAAGGAGTGCATGATATAAAAAAGTATATGATGCAGCTACTTTGCTGAAGCTATGCAGACTTGGGTCAGATAAGTTCCTGAACAGCAGACTGACCTGGAATTCAATTGGTGCATTCACATGTCATGATAATCCATGTTTGGTGTTAAGCATGATTTGTTGGTTAAGTAAGGAATTGTACAACCAAACTGTTATCTTTTCTTCTTTATTTCTGGTTTGTTTTCCTCCCACCCCTTTAGTCATTTCCTGTTTCAGAAGAGGCAGAAAGGTATAGGGAGCAAGCCATTGCTCCAGGTTTGGATAGCATGGCAAGCCATGGTTCAAACAAACTGGAGTTTGTGTCAGTGACAAACCACAGATTCAGATTGTGTTTTTTGAGGCTGGTTAACAAACAGCTTGTTAGGAAAGTCAAGCTCACACAACACAACAAGCCAGGCTTCAATAAAATGAGGTTCGGGGGCTGTTTTCTCCACAAAAGGCAAGATATAAATGAGTTAAATGAATGCCCACCATAATTTGGTTTCAGATGTGCTTTGATCAGATAGAAATACATTGATGCAGAATCTATCTATACCACGCACTGTTCTATCAGTTTCATACCTCTTTAATTGGCATCCTAAGGAATCCTGAGATTTGTAGGTTTATGAGATATGCAGCTGCTAACAAACAATAGTCCACTCTCCTAAACTATACTTCTTAAGCTACATGGAGAAGAGAGGCATTGGGGATTGCTATTATGTACCTTCCATGTTCACTTGACATCTCCTAGGGGTCCCCCCCCCAGGTCTATTCAGTGAAGGCTTGCCATTGCCCTCCTTTAAATCTGACAGAATACAACTTGCCCCAGGTCACCCAGTAAGTTTACATGGTTGAGAGGGGATTCAGTCACTCAGACCACTATACCATATTAGCTCTCTAGACTGAGGATTAAAATAGTTTGATTCTGTAGTGTAGATAGGTCCTCATAATATCGTACTGTAGTTTGTAGGGATGAACTGTAGCTCCTTACCTACCTTTCCAAACTACAAATCCCAGATTTCCTTAAATGGTGTAATGACAATTTAAAATATCACAGAATTGATAAACTGTGTAGTAGAGATACACTGGTGGACTTTTTATCCATCATGGAATAAAGCCATTACAAATGGCAAGCAATCAGAATAGAAGAATTGGAATATGGTATTTTGTATAGCACAAGAAAGCAAGTATACTTCCTATGGGTTTGTGCTGAGATCAGAGCTACTGATATCTCTGATTGCAAGAGAGTTTTGTTCTAAGGGTCAGTTATATGCATAAATATTGACCGTCACCTACCAAACTTTCCTGTTTAGCCTGTTATACTGAAACTCTCTCTCAGAGATTACAGAAGAGGCCAGTACAAGGTTTAGACAAGACATGCAGACTGACAGAACTAATGATGAGAGTGGGAACAAATTTCCTCATACTATAGTGCTGCACCTTACTGATCTGTCCCATACACGTTTAGATATCCTCAAAAGGGATAAAATTCTGCACTGTCTCAAAGCAGAGCTTGTTTTGGGGCTACAGCTTCCAGATTCCACTGGCCATCCTTGTTGGGGGGATTCTGGGAGTGGTAATTCAAAAAAGGAACTTTTCCAAGCTCAGTTGTTTCAGGCAAGCTCTTCCCCTTTTCACTGCTGCTGTGTTTCAAGCTCTCTGTCTCCTAACATCTTTCCCTATCCTCTTTCATTCTTTGTTCAACTAAGCTTCACCCAGGTAAGAAGGACAGAAAAACATGCAGACTGTCTTTTCTTTCTGTATAATGGAGGGCAGAAATGGTTAAGGGACAATCTGGAACCCACTTAATCTGTGTTTTTTGTAAATGGGATAACTACGGCTCCAAAATATATTCTCTGATCATTGTGCAGAATACCAGTGGATATGACACGTATGTGAGTGGAGAGGGATAGACATTTAGAGAGAGACAGAGGCCATTTCCGCACTACATTGTTATAATGCTGTTATTCCACTTTCAATGTCCTGTGGAATTCCAGGGCTTATAATTTACTGAGGCCAAAGAGCTCTCTGGCTGAAATTCTAAATGCCCCTTGCTAAACTGCAAACCCCAAGATTCCATAGGATGTTGAAAGTGGAATAATAGCACTATAACAGTGGGATTCAGAAATGGCCAGAGAATGAATATACTCCACAGAGGGCAATAACATGATGTCTTTATGTGGTCATTTCACAATAGTAGCGTATCCTTAACACAGTGATTGTTATTGTATGCCCTCAAGTCATTTCTGACTTCTGGGAACCCTAAGGCAAACTTCTCATGGGATTTTCTTGGCAGAATTTGTTCAGAGTGGGTTTGCCACTGCCTTCCTCTGAAGCTGAGAGAGTGTAACTTGACCAGCATCACCCAGTAGGTGTCCATGGCTGAGCAGGGATTCGAACCCTGGTCCAACACTCATCATTCTGACTCTCAAATGCAGTGATACCAGAAAGTAATTTTATATCTGCGATTAATAACAGGGTCATGGTTGTCTATAGATGGCAATATGCCCTACTTCATTGCTTCAAAATGCTTGGGGGTCATTTTGCTGAATGGGGCCCTTGAGCTCTGTCCCAGAGTCCTGCCCTGACATCACTGCCTCTTTAATCATGAAGACCACCAGAGCCTGAGCTGCAAAGACTGTCCAGTATGTGCTGAGTCTTTTCAGTCTGTGGCTTGGATTCTAAGAGATGTTAACCTCAGGAAGTCCATTAAAGTAGAGTTACCTCCCCTTACTCTCCTGTGCAAACACATAGCACCCCAATTCCAAAAGCCTATGTTCAAGAAGAAACTCCTGAACAATATGGGACATGAAGGATACAGGAGAAGAGAGTACAGGAAACTTTTCTTGCATCTACTCCCTTAGGTTAACCAATTTTAAGACTTTGAATGATTCCCCCTTAACTTAGTAGCTTCCCATGTCACTCTCAACATTGTTTACTGTTGTTTGAAGAGGCTGAAATGATGGTAAGTGGCTGTGGGTGAAAGGAGGGGACCTGAAACACAGTAGCATTTGACTTCAGGTTGCTGCTCTGCTGCTCATGAGATTGGGAAATTTATTTTGGACTAGAATTCCCAGAATCCCCAGCCAATATGGCTGGTGGGTGGGAACTGTGGACACTGTAGTCCAAAAATAAGTTTCCAAAGTTTTGTCCATGCCAGTAGTATATACTGTGCACTTAACATCATGTTAGGATTACAGTCAGCCTTCCACATGTGCAGGTTTCACTTTTGTGGATGTGATTATCCACAGATTAATTGTTATCAACTCTGCTGCTGCCCTATGTCATTTTTAATAGGGACTGCAAGCCTCGTGAGACTGAGAAACTGCAAACAAGGGTAGTAAGTCCCTATTAAAAATAGTGTGGGGCAGCAGTGGAGGTGGCAGTAAGCCCCGCTAACCACCCGCCTTGTGAAGGAACTCTGATCTCTCAAAGGAATCCACAGTGGGTTGAATATGATGATCACACTTCTTTTGTGTGTTAAATATGATTTGGGAGGGCCTAGAGTTATTTACGTTTTTTTTTCACTTTCACAAGGGTCCTGTACCCCTAACCCTAGCAAATGGGGAGGGATAATTATATTTACATATGTGCATAAATATGTAATCACTTATTGCTTGCATTAGTAGAACTCTGCTTGCCACCAATGTTTCAGTCAACTTGGGGCTGGCAAATACAAAAAGAGAATGCCCAATTGTATCATGAAGTCCATGCCAGAATCTGAGCTTTTCTTTTGATCAGAACTGGTTCCTCTTCTTTCTGTGTAAATGTGGCAGTAAAGGTCTTAACTGACTCTCTCAGCCACAAGAAGGCAGTTGGTTTCACATCTCTTCTCCTGATGGTTGAAGAGGCATTAAGTTTGCTCTGCTTTCTCTTTCTTCTTCCTGTACCTACATGGATCAGTTGTTTCTTGCTGTAATCATGAAAGCAGTTTATCTTATAATCAGACTTTGGAAAAGTTGCTTTTTGGACTACAACTGCCAGAATGCCTTAGCCAGGGGACACGTAGTGTGGGGCATCCTCGAAGCTGTAATCCAAAGAAGTTTCAAGTCGTGCCCACAAAACAATGGCAGGCAAGAAGGTACATGGGGTCTCCAAGCTGTGAATCAGCATGAGGAGTCCAGAATGGGCAAGCCCTGGACCCTCAAATTCATTAAGGGTGTCTTTAGCTTTGCCCTCCTTTTTATCCTCTGAAAAGGAGGCATTCATTTCCACCCATTCACTGATTACTCTAGGTATTTTGCTCCCTGAAGAAGACTCCAAACGTCCATCTTACCCTATCATGACGGGTAGTTCAAAAAGTCTTGCTATACCATTCAGAGCGACACCAGATAAACTGTCACTGTGCTACATCTGGGACAGCCTTGTATGCATTCTGTTGCCCAGTGACAGCACTGCTGTTTTTCTAAATCTCCACCAGCACAGTCTTGTGGGATAGGTGAGACACCTCTGTATCTGGGTTGCTGTATAGACCAGCCCTATTATTAAGCAAGACCAGTGCTATTATTAGGCAGTGGTTGGCTAGCAGCCAGCCCTATCATTAGGCAGCAGGAGGGGTTCATTTTATCAGTAATCTTATATAACAAGATGGCCAACTTCCCAGGCTTTCTCTTAGTCCCACCACCCTCTGAGGCATGTTTGATGGCCACTCCAGGATTGTACAACTCCCTACCAAATGGGAATAGGACCCCTCTCTGCTGTCCCCTACCTTTTTATTCATGCAGGTTCTTGGCAATTAAGCTAGGTTGCTTAATTGGTGGTTTTAAATCAACTATTTGGCTGTTTTTGTTGCTGTGGTTGTTGTTACATGTTTTCAAGTCAGCTGTCACTTGTGGCAGCCCTATCATAAGATTTTCTTGGCAAGATTTATTCAGAGGAAGTTTCCCATTGCCTTTCTTAAAGGCTGAGAGAGTATGACTTACCCAAGGTCACCTAGTGGGTTTCCATGACTGTATAGAGATTCAAAGCCTGGTCTCCTAGATTCCTGGTCCAGGATCTAGACCACTTCACAACATTGCTGTTGTTGCATACCTTCAAGTCATTTCTGACTTATGGCAACCCTAAGGTGAACCTATCACAGAGGTTTCTTGGCAAGATTTGGTCACTGGCGGGGGCTCACCTTTGCCTTCTTCTGAGGCTGGGAGGGTGTGACTTACCCAAGGTCACCTAGGGGGTTTCCATGGTTGAGCAGGGATTTCAAACCTAGTCCCCAGAGGGGTAGCTGAATGCTAAAACCATTACACCTCACTGGCTCTCACACCACATTGGCTCTCAATTTTTTCTTTTGTTGTTGTTGTTGTGTGCCTACAAGTTGTTTCCTTGTTTGGTGTTTCCATTGCACTGGTTTTTATTTGATTTTTTTTTCATTGCATGCCATTATTTGGAAGTAAGGTGGAGTATAAATTAGATAAATGGTTTTACTACTGTGGTGGCATCATTTTGTTTGGCCGTGTGTGTTGTGTGTATGTGTATATCACTCAAGCATCTGTTTAAGGACTTCCTTCTTACTAGTGTCCCTTCATGTGTGGGCTGCATTCAGTATGAGAAGGACACACCAGCACCTCACTCCACCCCTTCAGTGCACAGCTTTGCAGCTTTCAGTCTTTGGGAGACTGTTCAACAACTTATGTGGTGTGCAGTGAAGCAGCTTGAAACAGGCTGTTGCCTTATAGCTGCTCCATGCATAAGAGAACTCCATCTTTTCCATTATTCCTTAACCAAAGACTCTTCCCTAAAAATCTGTTTAGACTATGGTGAGATCTTCCATGATAACATAAAGATAACTTTGTTATGGGATGAATATGGATTTTACTGTGCTGTTGCCTGTCAAAATTTCCACAGATTGTAGGTTGGATGTAGGCTTAATCATATTCAGAACTGAACTGCTGAAATAAATTTGACCTCAATTAGCCATTTGGGCCCCACTGATTTCAGTGACTCTACTTAAATAAGACTACTCTGGATCCCATTGTTACTGTGGGCCTTCAAGTAATTTCCAACTTATGATAATTCTAAGGCAAACCTGTCACAGGATTTTCTTGGCAAGATTTGTTCAGAGGGGGTTGCTGTTGCCTTGCTCTGATGCTGAGAGAATATGACTTGCCCAAGATCCCATAGGCATGCATTAAAACTGCAGTATGAACATAGTGTTTCATCTTAGTATGTTTACTTTTCTTTAGTTCCCAAAGTACCCTTGATGGCCTTTTTATATGATAACAAAGGTGCATTCATTTTTAATTTGATGTATGCAGCATTCACATAACCCTTCAGATTGGTGCTTCTGCTAGCATGCATATTGTACTTCAATACATATTTCAACTGTAATACTTCAGAGAATATATTTGTTCCTCTATCAGGGGTTTGTTGGACCAAGGAGCCATATTTCACTCTCAGCACCTGTTGTATTCCACATCAGGCCCAGAATTGGCCCAAAATGAAAAAGATCAAAATCAGAAGTAGTCTGATGCCCACTTCCATTTTTTATATTTAAAGTTTGAGAAGATGGAGGGGTTTGGGGAACACTATGTGTCCCCCGTGGAAAAACTACTATTCCTGGAAGTCTCTATCATCAGAAACCCACATTTAGGGGTGAATAGTTTTGGTGCAGGGGACTGCAGCTACAAAAATGACCTGAGCACCACCTTTGCCTATCCTTGTTTGAGGTGATCCCTGAATTGCTGCTTCTGTTGTGCTGTAGAATTTGGTGCCATTGGCTTTTATTGGATTGTGAAGTGTTTAGCAATGATCATTCCTATCTTTATAACCTGAAACTGGCTGAGATCCTGAATCATCAAATGTGACTATCATGAGAAAACTCTGAAGTCATAGTTAATGTCTGATGATGCCATCCCCCCAAAAAACACAGGAAAGCACAAATATCTGTTTCTAAAACTACAAGTTCTACTATAACTACACAAGCACACCCTCCTTGTCCTTGAAAAGGACCTAGCCCAGGAACTCACTGTTCAGAATGTTGTTTGTTGTAGGATTGTGCAACTGATGTGGCCAAATCTTGAATTACAAAGTGAATTGTGCTGATCAGATCAATTTGTCCCAGTTCCAAATGAATCAAATTGGCTCTGTTTAATTATGGAATGAGAGGCGGCATGGTGTAGTAGTTTGAACATTGGATTATGAGTCTGGAGAACAGGGTGCAAATCCCCACTCAGCTGTGGAAACCCATGAGGTGACCTTAGGCAAGTCACTTTCTCAGCTTCAGAGACCCTCTCTGAACAAATCTTGCCAAGAAATAACCATGATAGGAGTCACCTTAAGATGAAACAATTTGAAGGCAAACAACATCAAGTCCAGAATGGAACCACACAGTCTGAAGTCCTTCAGATGTTAAAAATAAGCGTGAAAACTCAGTCTCCAACATGGCCATATAAGGAAAACTCAAAGGTGATGTGTGGAGGGGTAGGAGGAGAGTTGGGCTCTGCTTATTTGCAGCTCTGTTACGCAATCTGTCCCAAGAATCTCACCACTATTCTTCAATCACAGTGAAACTTCTGGAGCATTAGCACTCTCCAATCTCCTCTAAGTGGGATCAGAGGGATTTGTCAGGGGTATATTACCAATTCATTTGCTGCTAAAGCATGCTCTTTTCACCTTGCATTTCCTTATGCTTTTGTCATTGAATGTCACTAGTTTAACAGGTAAAAGATTATATGAAGTCATTGAAGTTAGACAGTCAGTTCTCTCCTCTGGCATCTCTTCATTGATAGATTTAGCTGTGTTAGAAGCAGATCATGAAAGAACTGTAGTAAGGGGTGGACAGTTTTTTATTGTCATCTGAGTTGGCCTCTCAGGCAGGCTCTATCTAAGGGCCCTATCGCACTACACTATTATAGCACTATATTGCACTTTAGCTCCATGACAAGATCCTATGGAATTCTGGGGTTTGTAGTTTAGTGAGGCCCAAGAGCTCCCTACCCTCCCATATGGTAATTGCTGGTACAGCTTCATCTTGTCACTGACCAACTAACTTCCTTAAGCTGAATCATTGAGTCTTACCAGTTGGACTGGTGGTAGAATAGAAAAGAAGTACTTTCTTCTCAGAGAGCCAGTGTGGTATAATGGTTTAAGTGTTGGACTACAACTCTGGAGACCAGGGTTCAATACCCACTTGGCCATGAAAACTCACTGGGTGATATTGAGTAAGTCACACTTTCTCAGCCTCGGAGGAAGGCAAAGACAAAGGGCCTTATCATACTACACTGTTATAGTGGTGTTATTCCACTTTAGCTGCACAGTATGGAATCCTGGGATTTGCAGTTTAAAGAGAAGCATTTAGAATTCTCAGCCAGAGAGCTCTTGGGCCTCACTATACCACAAAGCCGAGAATTCCACAGGATGTGGCCATGGCATTTAAGGTAGAATAATAGTGCTGTCACAGCATAGTATGGTAGGACCCAAACCCCCTCTGAACAAGTCTTGCCGAGAAAATTCTGTGATAGGTTCACCTAGGAGTCACTATAAGTTGGAAATGACTCAAAGGCACAGAACAAAACAAACTTCTTCTCATGTCATGTTATTATCATGTTCATTTCAAATCTCAAAACTTTTAAGAAGCTTAGCAGATTGATGCTTTTATGGGTACTGTCAGGACAAAAGCAGCATGACTTGCCAGAACTGAGCAGTCAACAGGTTTCCTAAATTATTTTATTTCTGGTTTTGAAAAATAACAGGCTTTATGTGTGCTTAACATGAAAACGCCTAGAATTACCTCTGTGAAACTTTGCAAGGTTTATCCTCTCTTTCGTGACAACAGTGTCTTGAAATCTTATGTGGGTATATGTATGATTTTTTTTTCCAAGTTATAGCTGTTTTATACTTTCCAGTGCAAGTCAGTGGGAGAGTACTGGCCACTTGGATTCTTGAGGGTCTGGTTTGGAATGAATTCATTCTCGATTGATCTGGATCAAACCAGGCTGAGATCCAAATCAGAAAATTGGATTCAAATCCAAATCTAGTTCCCCTATGCACAGCCCTAAGGTAGATGCAAGGGGAACCTTAATCATAATTTACAATTAAAGTTGTTGTTACTCCCCAAGCTACTGTACAGTTTAAATCTCTGGGCTTTCTGTAATGTATATTGGCCCTTTTTCGAAGCTGTGCATGGCTTCATTGTACAATTCCAATGTAGCTATGTCTGTGTACTCATAATATACTGTATGTGCTTTGAACAATAGTAGGGCTTCCTCCATCTTCCAGCAGCAATGCTTTTAGACAGGGTTCATAGAACCTTTCAGGAACACACAGTATAATGCCTTTAATCCTACTCCATCTGCAGGCTGGGTACACATGAGAAAAAGTGTTACGTGCATAATACACATGCATTTAGAGCCTTTCTCCATGAGAGAGGCTTCCAGTAGCTTACAGCTGTTGAGGTCATGGCCAGTTGAGGGAGTGTTAGTGTTGGATGCTGCTGGGTGCAACTTTATCCCCCCCCACACACACATCCCTTTTGGTAACTTCTGCTTGTTGCAGTGTTGCAATGAAATTAGTGAAGATGTGGGTCATATGGGCTGGGTGAATGAAGCCTTGCAAAGATCTGAGCTGGAGAAACATACTTTAGTTACAACCAGTGTTATTCATAAAGCCACACAGCAATTGCTCACACAGATTGTGAATGCTGACACAAGAACAATGCTGTCCCCACCTCTTTCTTAGGCCACTAGACTTAGGCTTATTTGTAGACTTGATAGTCACTATTCTAAATGTTCCACTGTTTCACCATGGTGGTGGGTGCTGGTGCTGACAACTTTAGTCCTAAAAAACAGCAACAATAAAGAATCACAAATGGTACTTTCTACATGCCAGCTGCATGATCACAAAAATTCAAGAACAATAGAAATACAAATGCTGAGGTATAGAAATTGATTCTTCATCTCCTTACAGAATAAACAAACAAACAAAACATGCATTCAATTCCCCTTAGTTAAGGTGGTTGGAGCCCATAATTATCCAGCTATTTACTCTTTCATGTTCCCAGACAAAACAAGCTGACTTTTCCTCCCTTTCAGCTATTCTTTAAGTAATACCTTCATCCCCGCAGGGCCAAACCAACTACTTTATGACACCCCCCCCCAAAAAATCTGTTTATTTTCTAAATTGAATGTTGTATAACCCCCTTTCCTCAGTAGTACTGAACATCTCATTATTTTATTTTTAAAGACTGACCATCCAAACAGCCCCAGTTGTTATTGTATAGCTGCAATATTGTTGTGTTGTCACTGGAGAAGGGCTTTAGGCTGAAATTTCATGACGGACAACTGTCTGTAGTGCAAGGCCCTGAGGAAGTAAGTGTTATTTCACCCAGTAATTTAAATGACTGCAGACTCTGAAACTGGTTGTTTTGTGGCCCTTCTTAGTCATCTGCTAATGACATAAAGATTGAAAAATATTAGCTCTCTTTCACTGCAAAACAAAAGACATCTATACACCCCAGTTGAGTGAAGGATACAGAGGTAATATCACTAGTTGGTGTTAGTTGGTGTTAAGTACCAGCTGTTGTTACCTTTAGGACAGGATGTCATCATCTTTCCTCATTACACATGCATGCTAATTATGCATATTCTTTTGATTTCTTTTCATCACCCAGCCTTTCTTTCTGTTTCCTGCATTGTCTCTTCAGTAGCTCCAATTTCCATGAACCTTCAGGAGACTGAATTGCTCATGTCCTAATTCAGCAAGCCTATACTTGTCCTAGAACAAAGGGGAGTGTTTTATTCCTTTGGTCTTCTTCATCCTTGTTTCCAGTGTTTTTCTGTCCCCTGCCCCCCGCCCAGTCATACTTGATCCTCAGCTGGGTTCACTCCACCATTACCACCACCCTGCAATTGCAAAGAGGATTGTTGTTGCTGCTACTTCAGATGATTAGGCTAGATCTAAGAGACCTGTGTCAATGGGAGGGTGGATTTCAACTGAAAATTAAGGGGGAAAGTAAGACAACCGTCACAAGGAAATGGAACCAGTGGTTTTGTTGGTTGGTTTTATTTTTCATCTGTAAGGTAATAGTAACTTCTCAAGCTCTGGTTTGCATAAAAGAAACCTTATGCTTTTACAGCTATTAAAGTGAGAGACGTCGGTGCAAACCTAGAAACCACACATTCCTCCAGATGATGTAGGACTGCAATCTCCAGTAAATTCTAGCCAGCACAACCACTGGTGAGGAATGCTGGGCATTTCAATCTAACTACATCTGGAGGGCCACACGATTCTCACTGCTAGTTTAGCTATATTTAGTGGAAGAATACTAACATATTATGAAAACTATGAACAAAATGTGAAGCTCACCAGGGAAAGACAGGTAACATTGCATCTCAGGTTGTTGGTTGAGCTGTTTTACAATGCCACAATTCCTTCCAATTAGTCACGATGCAATAGTATTGTTGTGAATATGGAAAGACTCTGGATGTTTAGAGAGAAACCTCTACCATTTCACAAATGGGGCAGTAACGAAAGAGAGTGACTGAAAATAACTTGTAACTTTCATCTCATCTTAAAAACAGCTGCTTTTTAACTAGGCACTTCTGCACAGGAGATAGTGACTAACAACCATATGGATTGTCATGATTGATTATTGCATGTATATTTATAACAGTGTATCCACATGGAATGTTCACATGCACACTGGGAAATCACTGCCAGTTCTGGCTTCCTCACTATTATACACCACAATTCATATGAGTAATCAGATTATGTGATGATATTTGAGGAATTACTTCCATCCAGATAGAAATGTTGACATGCATTGAATTGCTGAAGTTTATTGCTTTTGTACTTTGATTTTTCCCTTTATTTATGGAGTGCTTCAATGATTTTTACCTTTGTATAGTGTGCAGCCAACTTGAGGAACTTAAATAATTTGTGTGTGTGTGTGTGTGTGTGTGTGTGTGTGTGTTCATGTACTTGGACATACACGTGCATGTATGCAAGCATAGGAAGCAATACATTGAATGATAAACTGTTTCTATTTACTATCTAAATATTTGGAGAGATTAATATTCTCCAGCATACAACTGCCAGCACTAAGCATTAGGAACGGAGAAGAAACCTCACTCTGAATCATTTGTTAAAATAAATCTCTCTTTTTTTTTCTCTTTTCTGTCTATTGCTATACTCCTTAAAAGTTAATAATTTGAGGTGGGGAAGGGAATGCATCCACACAGATAAAGCGAAAGAGACTTGGCACATTTGCGTGGGTCTTTTTTAGAAGGACATTGTTGTTTCTGATGTGGTTCATGTGTATAATGAACTTTCACTCCTAAATGAACAGCTCATTAGCTATCTGAGAGAGCCAATGAAGGTCTTCAATATATGCTATAGCTTAAATCTGAGTTTGGAAAAGCCACTTTTTGGACTACAAAACTTAGATATTTTCAAACTTGTAGTCCCCAAAAACAAGGACCTGGAAAATCTAGTCAGTAGATTTCCTATGATGAAAACATCATTGTTTATTACCTGTTGATAGGGTGAATGGGTAGACATAAGCATTCACACAAAGTAGGTAAAAGTAGGTAAAAGCTGTAGGGACCTGTAAACTGTGTGAGTTTAGATGGGCTTTGACTGAGCTTTGAAACATTGCCTTTTTCAGCTGTAGTGTTCCGATTCCCTGAGTCATCATGGCCATGCCAGTTGGAGGATTCTGTGAATTGCCATCCAAAAAAACCCCCAAACCTTTCCAGCCTTTGCCTTTGGATGCGGTTTTGATTGCCTCTGAAGTTTCTAATGCATTGCTTTCTGTGTTTCCAAACATTCTTGCTTTCAGTTAGGAAATGGATTATGGTATTTTATGCAGCTGCCCACATTCAAAGTAGTCCCAGGGACATAAAGTTTTGTTGATTTTGTGTGACTTCAGATTGTTTCCAACTTAAAGCAACCCAAAGGCAAACCCAGCAAGAGATTTTCTTGGCAAGATTTGTTCAGAGTGGGTTTGCTTTTGCCTTTCCCTGAGGCTGAATATGTGTGGCTTGTTCAAGGTCACCCAGTGGGTTTCCATGGCTGAGCTGGGATTTGAATCCTCATCTCTAGTGTTGTAGTCCAGTGCTCAAACCATTACACCATACTAGCTCCAATATGAAGGTATTGAATGTGGATGAAATATGTCATGCAATTACTCATCCCTTTCCTTTCTGTTTACAGTTCAGGTCCTAGTAGATGGTGCCCCAGTCCGTATCCAGTTGTGGGACACTGCAGGACAGGTGAGGCCCATGAGTTAAAGAAAAGTGTGATTCTAATTCTACTTTTTATTTTACTGAAGTGACAAATAGGATGCTAGGAATGGGAACAATAAATAATAGCCAATCGTGCACAACGTATTTCAAGCAAATGCACCAGCTCCATGATCTTTATTACAGCAGGCCTGTATGTCAACCTGGTGTTAGCAATCTTACAAGGCAGGTGAGAAATGCACCTGGACAGAGGTGGAAGAGCCTGGACAGAGCCTGGAAGAGTTACTTTTTGAACTGTAATCTCCAGAGTCCTCCAGCCAGCATAGCCATGCTTCCTGAGGTGGATTCTGGGAGTTACAGTCCAAGAAAGTAACTTTCCAAAGATCAGATCATGGTAAATTCATGCTTCAGATGACATATGAACTAGGGTATCTAGCAACTGAAATGGACTGCTGTTTTTACAGACAGGGCCTTAAAAATGTAAGATGTCTTTGTTTAGAGCTCCAGATTTTACTATGGGAGACACGAGTTTATTTGCCTTTTTATATGCTGCTTTTCTTTTCTTTTTTAAAGAAATCCTATATCCTAAACTACTTCAGAATAAAAATTAGGTTAAAGGACAGCTTTCAAATATGTATTGAAAGAACTGGTTTGCTTTATTTGTTCATGGGTCTGTTTGTTTAGTGGGCTCTAAAAATTTCTCCTTTTCCATTATGTTTAACTGCTCTATACCTGCTGAGACTCCTTTATTTACACTTGGGATGTTCAAGCCCTTTGTTTCTTGGCTTCATGAGATTTGCTTCAGAGAAAGGCTGAAACCTCGTGCTTTTAGACCTTTAAGGAAATGTGGATGCTGCTGTTTTTTGCAAGATCCCACAAAGTAGGTAGATATCTGTCACAAATTCCTCTCACTGTGCCTTTTCTTTTTCCTGTATAGGAAGATTTTGATTGCCTACGCTCACTTTGTTATCCTGACACTGATGTCTTCCTGGTCTGCTTCAGTGTTGTCAACCCCACGTCTTTCCAAAACATTACAGAAAAATGGATCCCTGAAATACGAACTCACAATCCCCAGACCCCAGTGGTGCTGGTTGGAACACAGGCTGACTTACGGGATGATGTCAATGTGCTGATCAGCCTGGACCACTACCATGTAAAGCCCGTGCCAAGAACTCAAGCTGAAGGCCTAGCTGAAAAGATCCGGGCCCAGACTTATGTTGAGTGCTCTGCCCTGACTCAAAAGAACCTGAAGGAAGTTTTTGATACAGCCATTGTCAGTGCTGTGGAACACAAGGCCCAGCAGGAAAAGAAAATGACAGCAAAAGGAATCAAAACCCTCTCTAAATGTCGATGGAAGAAATTCTTCTGTTTTGTCTGAAGCTGGTTTGGCCTCAGAGCCAGACATGGACCTCACCACTTCTCCCTCAAAGGGTGAAGTGACTGACTAACAGCTCCAACAAGGAGAGTAGTACAAGCCAAGGGGACCTGGAGCCCAAACTTTTACTGGGTTATGGTAGGACTTGCCTGGAAGACTGGAAATGGACTTTTGTAGCATCAAAATACTGAATGGGCCATGTAGCCCTTAACCAACTGGGATGGCTTGCTCAAGGCCAAAGACGTTTTGAAGCAGACAAGACAGTGCTGTTCCCACTCCACATCCAGAAATTAACTAGACTAGCAGCTGAGTCATACATCCGTAGGAGATCTTCCCCACCAGGCCTGAGAACAGAAGACTAGTTTAAGGGGTACGATGCAGATCAGCTTAGCGGGTTCAAGGGGAACAGTGAGAGCTCCTGCTGCTGTTGAAGCTGTCACCTGAGGTGAAGGTCAGATTTGGGTTTGTTGCTGAGGTCATCATTTTAGATACTCAGGGCAGCGTGGTCATTTTCAGAAACTCCTGAAAGCTTAACATTAATTAAACCTTGATTTCAAACATGAGCTATAACCTTGAAAGTGGTCTCATTTTCAAGACACAGTTTAGGATAGACAGAGTTCTCCACAGCAACTAGAATGCAAAATATTGTGACCTGCTGAGGTGAAAGGATCCCTTAAACTTTCCCTTCAGTCCCAGTTAAAGAGGACAAAGGTAAAATATGAAGGGGAAATCTCAAAAAGAGAGAAGCATGTGATGAAGGTAGGAGGGACGGAAGGAAGGAAGGAAGGAAGAAGGAAGGAAGGAAGGAAGGAAGGAAGGAAGGAAGGAAGGAAGGAAGGAAGGAAGGAAGGGGGAGAGAAAGAGAGAGAGAGAATTTGGAAATGTTGTTTTTTTGGATGGCTGTTTCCAGAGTGGGCATGCTAGATGAGAGATTCGGGGAGCTGTAGTAAAAAAAAACAAAAAAACTTTCCCAAGGTCTGAAGTGAAAAAAATGCAAATAAGAAAGAAGGATTGCTTAAAGAGGTTGAAAGGGAGGAACACAGCAACTTTGGGAGGAATAGCTAATACAGTAGTTACGGAGTTTAGATAATGCTGGCAGGCAGTTTTTAAGTGCTGGGAATGCTTGGTGACTTCATCAGTTGATTGTTAGTCATACCTCAAATTCAAATGAAGGAAGCTGACCTGGGAATGAGGAAATACAATTGTCCTGGAAATAAAATGTTTTATGTGATGTATAAAAAGCAAAGAGAGACTCTGAGGAGAGACTCTGTATCATATCCTGTTAAATGAATGAATAAAGATGTTCTATTTGAGCAATAGACACATGTGTATTATTTTCATGGATGAGAAACACTTCAGCAGATAAAATAAAACTATGCAAGACAGCAAAAGCCCAAGAGAGACTTACGAGTCACTGAAAGTTCCTTTTCCACAGCAGTAACAAAAAGTGAGTGACAAAGTAGAATATGAATTTCAGTGATCTTGGCTAAACTGTGCACACCAGGGACCATTTCTGTTGGGAAATATGAGACATTGTATGAACATCTGATGTGCTAGGCTGAAGTTGAGCAGCTCACCAGCCCGCTTCACCCCCACACAAAATCTAGCAGAGGAAGAAATCACATTTAGTCTTCTTCATAAGGTATATAAAGTAGTTTACTCACAAATGCTTTTGCATAATCAACACAGGTTCCTCTCTTAAGGAAAGAAAGAAAATGAGTACTACATGGTATTAGGAAAGCTAGAGCATCTCACCTAGAGATTGCTCTTGTAATCCATGCTTCATGGAGGGTAGGCAGGGAGAGAGAGAGGTGACAGCACATCAGACCCCAGAGAACAAAAGAAAGCCTACCTGATGCAGGAAGAGATTGGATGTGAACAAAAGTTGGGTATGAACAAACAAGAAGTAGCCATAAACATGCTGTGCCTAAGCTCCTAGAGAGTGGCATGCAATCTAACTACCAGGGAGTATAGGCATGCAAAGGTTGCTAACTCCAACAATTACAATTATAGCACTGTGGCAACATCCAATGGAGTTGCAGTCTAGAGAGGGGTGTTTAGAACTCTCAGCCAGAAAGCATTAGTGCTTCTACAAAGTACAAACCCTTGGTTCCGTAGGACACAGCCCTGGCAGCTAAAGTGGAATATAGTTCTACAGTTGTGTAGTGTGAAAGGATAAACTTAATGTTAGCATGTGTTATTGCAAGTATCATTATACAAACTTTGCTTTTTTAAAAAATGCACATGGATCTATTGTTCAAAAAAGAGAACAAAATATTAGGAGCAGTAAACATAACACAAAAAACATGTGGTGTAGTGGTTTGACTATTGAACTTTAACCCTGGAGATCAGGGTTTGATTCCTCCTTTGGTCATGGAAACCCACTTGGATGATCTTGGGTGGATAACCCACTTTCAGCCCCAGACAACCCCATGTTAGGTTCGCCTTAGGATCACTATGACTTGGAAACAAGTTGAAGGCACACAACAGCAACTTTATAAAGCTTCTGAAGATGTGATTGCATCTGTTCTATGTAGACTATAATCTAAAGTTACTGGCATAACCAGTAGTTTGTTGCAAGTTTGTCAGGAACTGAATTCACACACACAAATAGAACAGTGCATAAACATTATTTATTAGGAGCGTGATACATCATGCAGGACTTCAGTGAGTGAACTGGAGGCAATTAGCAAAATACAAAACATAAAAGACAAAGAGCACATCTTCCCGCCTGCAAGAGACCTTGAAGTCTTGGTGCAGCCTGGCTGTGCTTATCAGTGAATTCCTAGCTTTTGTTTATCTAACGGTCTCTGGTTTCCATACCTTGTTGCAAGCAAGCTGCTACTTAACTCCTACTACATATCCCATTACTAAAATATGGAAGACCATCTGACAAAGTTGGTTATATTTTCAATATCCAAGCTTCCTTTTTCAGAATATGAGAAAATATGCTACCAGTCTGATGCAAGCTATAGGTTAGGCACCTCAACAGCTCATAATGGTACGCAAGTCAATTTATCCAGGTTCTTCAAGCAAGATAGTTGCCGTAATTACCCTGCAGAAACATGGCAACAAATTATAAAGGGATGGAATGGTATAAGTGTAAAAATACAGTCTGTACAGTTCCTCCACCGCCGCCGCCGCCACCACCACCCAAAAAACCCTGGAAGATACCCTATTATCACGGTAGAAGATTACAATTACATATAGGAAACTTCTTTTGTGTAACACAATCTGTGGAAGTGTGAAGAATAATGAGAGTGAAATCATAGGAAATTATACTGAATCAGACCACTGGTTCATCTAGCCCAGTACTGTCTACACTGACTAGCAGCAACTGTCCAAGGGTTTTTTCCAATCCTATCTGAAGATATTGGGGCTTGAATCTGAGACTTTCTATATGCAAAGTGTCCACCAGAGTTTTGAAATAACATGTTACAGTTAATGATGTTGGCCGGAAATCTTCATGACCCACCATAGTGTGCTAGTTCTGTATGCAGAACTATGTGACAGCTGGATGTTCAACACTCCCAGACATATTGCTGAGCCACTGCAGCCCCCCCATGGCCATTCTATGACTGTTGGAGGACAAGGGGAGGATCAGAGAAGCATCTGGTTATGTCCCTTTAGCCAGATGTGAAATTACATCATCCACTGAAATCTGGTGAGGTCCTTCTGAGGGGGGGAAATGATGTAATCATTTCAAGTCTGGCTCTCTGACCACCACCACCACCACTCCACCAATCATGGAATGGCAACTAGGGGAGATATTGGGAGCAGCTCAGCAATTAAGTCTGCAGGAGCTCTGGTCATTGTGAAGGGAGGAAGGAATACCTCCATATGACATTGTCCATGATAGTGTACAGGATGCCAGCCAGTACCTGTTATGCGTTACTTTTGGAAAGTTACAAAGGGGCAACAGTTTGTTGTTATTGTTTCCAAAAGTAATGTTAGCAACTGGTAATGTCTTGTTACCAGTTTTTCATGTGATAAGTGACAAATGAAATTGTCACTAGGGATTATTTTAGGGGAGATCTAAGGTCATTTTTCTATTTTTCTGTCTCTTTTTGTAAAATAATAACACAAAAGCAAAGCATTGATGACACATTACTCCTAAATTAATGAGCAAGGCTCAACATGTTACTTCAGAAGTGTAATGTTTCTTGTACTAAATTTGCTTTCAGTTTTTTTAGTTAATGGTTGCTTATGATTCCATGCTCTGTGTCTACTTCTTTGTTTGAATTTAATTTTGGTTTGTGCATTACCTTGTTTGGCAGTAGATAAGAGATTCTCTCTACTATTAAAGGCATTAATTTCAGGAAAAAAATCATTATTTCACAGCAATCTACTGAGTCACCAGCAAAGTAGACATATGCTAAGCAGTTTAAATTTGCTGTGACGAGACTGTCACTTGACTTAGCCAAGTTACAGCATGTTTTCCTCTTGTTTTCTGTGTAGCTTTTGAACCAAAAAAAATACACAATGACCCAGATTTTGGAGGAACTCTTTGTCTGCTGCTTCTTAGTTTTCCAAAATAGGTAGTGAGAAGCAAAATGACAGAAACAGCTGTGGCTGGAAGTGATAGCAATGTGACTGCAAAAGAACTGTTGCAGTAATTAATTACAAATAGCATTGTGTTTATGATCACAACAAATATTTTAATTTGAATAATTCATTAGCCTATCTTATAACTGTCAAATCCTGTCTTTTAATCTGAGTTTAATTTTATTGATTTATTGCATTATAATCTGAATTATTGAGTTATTATATAACATCGAATTAGAATTATCTATATGTGTTGTACACCATCATGATATATCGTCTGATGAGTTCCAGAAATATTTGGGAGGGAGCAAGAGAGGCCTGATATATCTTAGGAAAACAAGAAGAGGGGAAAAAATCTGAGGATTATAATAATATCTTATATAACACTTTTTATATACAATCTCTCTTACAGTTTTTATTGCTTTCATCTTGCAAAATGAAGAGTGATAGGACATTTTTAGTACATGTCAAGTGTTCAAAGCATTTCACATACATTATCTCTGTATTCTCTCCCGGCAAGGTCATAATAATTACCCCCGCATTGCAAATGGTAGAAACTGAGCTTGAGAGAATAAATAGCTGGCAAAAAGTTACTTGTTGAAGTAGTACAGAAAGCTAGATTTTGCAAGTTCAGTGCCATCTTACTAACCTCTAGATAGCAACAATGCTCAGAAGGAGCCAGCAAGATTTTGATTTCTTCCTTAATCTCTGCCTGCAGAATATGGCCACCCAGACTTCAGGTCTTAATTCAGCCATTCAAAGCCAAGCAGAGCAACTGACCCATGGCAAGAAAAAGGTCCAGTGAGGGATGGTTCAAGTCTGCAAACACTTTTGTCAGGTTACCCTTTATCTAGTTGCTTTCTGTCCATGCTACACATTTATAACACTCTGAGGTCACTTTAACTGCCATGGCTCTATCAAATCCTAAGACATACAGTTTGATAATGTCCTCAGAAATCTTTGCTGTAGTTCAGGAAAAGTGAACTAAAGCTCTCTACTTGAAAATTCCAAGCATCTCACCAAATTATAAATCCCAGGACTGTGCAAAATGGAGCCATGACAGTTAAAGTTGTATCAAACAGCTATAATTGTGTAGCGTGGGTACACCTGTAGTTAGTAAAATAATCCCTTAAATTACTTAGCTTCAGCAAACCAGCTTACTTCTGATAGTGCGACCCTGCTTTTGATCCATTGTGTGGAATACTAGGTATTGTCCAACTCAGTGGGGTTCCTTCTCCTAATATAAGGTGTGGCTGGGCTTGAAAAATTCACCAAAAGATTTCCACCTCCTGCTATCTTTTGTTCTAGTACAATTTACAAAGCCTGACAGCCCATAAATATTGGTGAATCATCCAACAGCTCTCAGTAGGTAAAGCTGAAGAGGCCACAGGGAAATTAACTAAACCGTGCTAATTGCTGTGCTTTTAACAGGGATGGGTCTTTGATTCTTGTGAACGATAGTGAAAATCCTTATTCTCTTATAACAGTCCAATTCAGTGCGTTGGCAACATTGCTGTTAGACATCTGTTTTGTATATTTTTGTTTGTTTGTTGTTATGATGTGTCTTCAAGTCAACTCTGATTTACAGTGACGCTAACCTAAGGTTTTCGTGGCAAGATTTAATCAGAAGAGATTTGCTGTTGCCCTGCTCTTAGGCTGAGTGTGACTTACCCAAGGTCACCCAAGGGGTTTCCATGGCCACTCAGTAATTTGAACCCTGGTCTCTTGGTGTCATGAGAGCCACCGTGGTGTAGTGATTTGAGTGTTAGACTATGATCTTGGAACCCAAGGTTCAATTCTCCACTCAGACCCCTTCCGCACTGGACTCCTACAACACTGTTATTCCACTTGCAACATCCTATGGAATCCTGGGGTCTGCAGTTTCAGGAGGGGCCGCCTAGCCCCTCCCAAAACTGCAAACCCCAGGATTCCATAGGATATTGCAAGTGGAATAATAGCGCTATAGCAGTCTAGTGTGGAAATGGCCCCAGCAATGGAAACCCACAGGATGACCTTGGGCATATTACGCACACTCAGCCCCAGAAAACCCCATGATAAGTTCACCTTAGAGCCACTATAAGTCCAAAAAGAACTTGAAGGCACACAACAGCAACAACTCCTGGAGTCATAGTCCAATGTTCAGATCACTATGCTACTCTGGTTCCCTGTTTGATATTTTACAGGTTTTATTTCAAGCCAAACTGGGGCCAAATGTGAGCTTTTTCACCATCCTTTCACCCCTGGTTTCTTTTATGTCTTCCTTTATTTAATATTTGGCTTGATGAAAGGTTTAAAAGCTTCTCATTTCTTTCTGCTCTTTAATGGTTTCTCATTTAGCTGCTATCCATAAATCCCAGCCTACTTCCTGACTGTTACATATGATTATGGCCATTTCCACACTAGACTATTATAGTGCTATTATTCAACTTGCAACATCCTATGGAATCCTAGGGTTTGCAAACCCCAGGATTCCATAGGATGTTGCAAGTGGAATAATAGCGCTGTAACAGTCTAGTGCGGAAATGAGTACAATATTCACTGACGCGTTTTTACCCTGTGCAGATGTTCTACTATTTTGTTTGTTCTGAAATAGCGAAATTTTTAATCCTTTGTAATTGTTCTTGGCAATGCTGATTGGCCATTGAAAGCAATAAATAACAGAAACAAACTCTTTTTTTCTTCGTAGCGATGTGATGCGTCTTTCCATCAGAAATAGAATTCATATGTAAGACAAAGTAGAATATACAAGACATGTAATTGAAATTTATTTAGATACATAAAAGATATAGAGATATCTGTATATGTAGACTAAGTTAGAAGAGCAATAGAAGAAGAAGAAGAAGAAGAAGAAGAAGAAGAAGAAGAAGAAGAAGTTGGATAGGTATACAAATTTGATGGTATATATTTCTTTGCTTTTTGTTTCTTATATATTTATAAAAAGAAAGAATGATTATTTGTAAATATTGATTGTTACAACTTTTATAATAATAAAATTTAAAAAAAAATAAAAAAAAGAAAGTGGAATGATAGCACTATAACAGTGTAGTGCGAAAATGGCTTCTGTATTTTAAAAGTAACTTTTCAAGTTCTATACATGAGCATGCATTGGGACAATTCACTGTAATGGTGAGCAGGAATTTTTAAGATCTGTGACTTTACATGCATAAGCCAGAATGAAGTGAACTTGTTGAGCGTTGCTACCTGCAGTGGGAGCAGCTGAACGCACCAGAAATGGTTTGTTCAATGAGACATCTGAGCCAGCTCGCCGGCCTGTTTCTCTCCCAACAAGCAAAAAGCAAAATAAATTCTTTCTTTGGCATGTTGTAGGAAGAAACAAACCAGACAGGAAGTTTTGGACCAATTCAGTGCAGGTATTGCATTTAAATCAGGTGCTTTCACACTGCACAGTTATACTGCCATGACTCCCAGTCTAGTTTTAATTGTGCTTTTAATTGTATTTTTAATTGTACTTTAACTGTACTTTTAACTATGATATTTTATATTTGTATTAATTGTTCTGTATATATTTTAACTATGACTTTTAACTCCATCTATTCTGTACCCCGCCTCGAACCATGGGGAGAGCCGGGTAACAAATAAAATTATTACTATTATTACTATTTAAAAAAAATAGATATTTAGATTTCTGGAGTTCTGTATTTATGCAGTGTGCACACCTACATGCATCCACACTCCCTTTCTGAGGTGTGTTTTAATTTACAGTAAGTTATTTCCCGGGCTCCTCCATTTGGGCTAGATGTTGCTGTTGGGCTTTACAGTTTGATTAGGCACTTAAATTCTTTGGCTTGAGAGTCCTAGATGCCCCTTTCCAAACTGCAGATCCCATGATTCCACAGGATTTTACCATGGCAGTTAAAGTGGAATCACAGTGATATAATTGTATACTATAAAAGGCTCAATTGTTGAATGATGAGACAACACTTAGGTAAATTTAATTGATTCATTGGGTTTACTGTAGTTGGGATGATCATTAGGATTCAGATCTATGTGTGAGACATAAAACTTTGTCTGCATAATGGAATGACACTTGGTGCATTTACAATACCTTATTATATTGCTTAGATCCCAGTCTGACTGTCATGGCTCTATCCTATGGAATCCTGGCATGTGTAGTTTGGTGGAGGACTTAGGGCCCATTCACATTATACAATTATAGTGGTATTATTCCACTTTAACTATCATGGATGCATCTATGGAATCCTGGGGCTATAGTTTGGTGAGATTGCTGGCTTTTTGCCGTAATAATAATAATAAACTTGTATAGTTTGGTGAGGCACTGGAACACTCTTGCTGAGAATTCTAAATGAACCTCCCTGAACTGCAAATCCCAGGATTCCATAGGATGGAATCATGAGAGCTAAAGTGAATAATAGTACTATAAATTGTGTAGTGTGAATGGGTCCTTAGAATTCTGTGCTATATTGCTCCAGTATTGTATGTTGTGAGAGCCAAAGTGGTGTAGTGGTTTAAGCATTAGACTACCACCCTGGAGACCAGAGTTTGACTCACCACTCAGCCATAGAAACTCACTGGGTGATCCTGAGTATGTCACACACTCTCAGCCCCAGAAAACTCAGTGATAGGTTTGCCTTAGGGTTGCCATAAGTCAGAAAAGACTTGCAAGCGCACAACAGCAACACTGCATATTGTTCAGGGGTGTGAACTCAAATCTCTAACAGAAGAATCAATCAAATTGCAAAGCCCAGGATACTACAGGATGGAGTGATGGGAATTAAAGTGAGATCAAGCAGCTATAATTGTACAGTCTGGATACTTCCACTATTTTGATTCACCATGGGCTAAAGGGAAAATAGGAATGAAAGGACCAGCTTGAGGGAAGGCCAGCTGGGGGGCTATCCCTGTACATCCCACAAGCATCTGCTACCTGAGAGAGTTGCTTCACTCTTCCTAATGGCAGAGCCAACCCTAAAGAGAGAGAAGGGAGGTCAGAGCTGGTACAAATCCATGGCTGAATAAGGTCTTGAACTCAGCCTTTAACAATCTTTCCACTGGACGACACTGACGCAGTCCACAAAGTACAGAGCAGTTCATCAAATGTCATGAGAGCTCCTCAGGCGACAAGCTCATTCTGTACAATTTGTAGCATGGCTCGATCCTAGGGAGGATAAGACACTGAGATGATTTTAAAAAAAAAAAGCCAGCTCATCCTGCTCTCAGGGCCTCCTGAATAAAAAAATCCGCTTACTCATGTAAATTGCAGTTCCCTTTTGTGAGACAAAAGTTCCCAACATGATGATAAATGCTGTATTGTTCTGTCCCTTTGGAGGTCTGTTGTGTGAGAAGCAGGTGAACAAAGGGATGGGGGGGGGAGGAGTAAAGGAGGGAAATGATTCAATGCAAGCCTGAGACAAGGAGCAGAGCATCAGCCACATCATGTGATGTCAGTTCCCAGGCTGACACCATGCCGTCTTCCTTCTGAGAGCCCCAGTTCTCCACGCTGAAACTGGTCTAACCAGTCTCAGAAGAGAAAGATCTGCTGGGAGGCCCTCTCTTCCTTTCTTCCATCAACAACCCCTCCTCCCTCCCCAGGAGAGACTGTGTTGTGAACCTGAAGCACAGCAGGCAGTTTTGCCTCTGACTAAGGTGCATCGGGTGTGTGAAATTTGGCTCCCAAACGAGTTTCGCCACATGTCACCAAGCCAAGGCTCTCTTTCCCATGAGATAATCCTGGGCGGGGCAGACAATCTATTAAAATCGACACACAAGGAAAATGAACGGCTTCCCAGGGTTTACTGTAAATCTCTCTTGCCTGATTTTCTCAAGAAGGAGGCCAGAAGTGTATGAAACTGCTGTCAGGTTTCTGGCACAAAGAGTAAGTCTATGGCTTACAATGGCCTAACCCACCATTATGACAGTAGAAGGTATTTCAAAGACATTGCACAAGAAGGTACCTACTGCCTCCTGACACAGTATCTTTGTCCCAGAGACACAAGAGGAGGCCAGGGGTTCTTGGATGTCCCTCCAGCCCTCAGCTACTGCTTGGCCGTGAGATGCACCTGGGAGCAATTTGGCTAACCCTGGCCATTTCCACACTAGATTGTTACAGTGCTATTATTCCACTTTCAACATCTTATGGAATCCTGGGGTTTGCGGTTTAGGGAGGGGCCTTTGAGGAACCCCAGGATTCCATAGGATGTTGAAAGTATAATAATAGTACTACAACAGTCTAATGTGGAAATGGCTCCTGGGAGTCCAGAAAGGATGTCTTCACCCTTATCCAGGGGTTGGGGGGGGCGGATCTTCTTTTTCTTCCTATTTTCTAGGTGTGCAAGGGCAGCCAGACAGTGCCTGAATGTATCCCTGTAGCGTTTGGATGGTGTGGCAAGGCACTACTGGACCGCAGAGCTGTCATTGTGACTCTGGAGAAGAAGCAGCAACTTCCCCCTCCACTAAGACCTGCATAAGTGTATTGGCAGAGACCTGTGCTCCACCAGTGGTCTTGTTGGATCATTTGTACAACCAAAGTAAACAACTGCTACATCAGAGTTACTAAAATCATAGTCAGAGTTATTGGTTAAAAAGAACACACACATTTTAAAGGGGCTTTTTTTTTTTTTGGAATGGCACAGGAGCCAAGTGTCGCACACCAACTCTACACGAGTTACACCCATGACTGATTTCTGTATTGATCTCCCAACTCAGGTCTTAGTTTTGGCATTAATCTTTGTACAGTTTGAGATTATTTGAAAGTATGGTTGCCAGAGGTAAAGCTGGAATGAGCTCCTGTACCTTTAATACTTGTACAGAAAAAGGAAGTTCATCAGCTCTTGGTTGTCATCTCATTGCATGACAAGCAATGCCTGCTGAAATTCCCTCTTCTGCACAACCTTTAAAGGTACAGAAAACATCTCAGCAATCTAACAATCTGAATTGAAAGATCCTGTGCATCCAAATGAGCCTGCCCATACCCCAAGATCAGCCACGGGGGCTTTGTTCTCTGGCTGGCCACTAGCAGCTATCAGATTAGCAGATACACTGGACAGGGCCTCTAAGTGGTGAGTGGTGTCCTCATATGTTTTTGGAACTCCCTCCATCAGGGAGTTATGGTTCAAGTTTAAATTCTTGCTGTTTCAGTAGTTATTTTGGGTATATTTTAATGCTTTGGTTTTTCGATAGTTTTTTGTTGTTGTTTGATAGTTTTAAAATTATGAAATGGTTTTCAAATGATTAAATAATTGTATAACTTTAATTCTATGGATAGTTTAATTGCATTTTAGCTGTCTTTATGTATGTTTTACTTATGCCCTTGTAAGTGCCTTTACTTGTATTTGTTTTAAATTTTGTGTGCTACTTTGAATCTCAGTTTGGGAACAAGACATGACATAAATGAAGAGGAGAAGGAGGACCAGTGGCGGCAGCAGCGGCTCCAGAATGTTGTAGAGGACTTACGTCTTTGGACATACATCTGTGGGAATTAGAATTGAGTAGTTCCATAGCATCTATATCCATGAAACGGCTTCTGTTACATTACTACATGGCCAGAAAAATGACCAATGCACATTGGTGCCCAATGCATATTGATCCCACTGTGCATCACGACACCTGCTAGGGAGTGCTAATGCTCACTGGGACATTCTTGCCAGTATCCTGTTATGCATCTTCACAATTCACTAACAGCATTTCTTAGCTGCTCTGCTATGTAGGTAAGCATATGTAAAGTCACACAACATACAGTATGAAAGAGGCTCCCAGTCCTCAACAACAACAATAATAATTGTCCTGGATCCTTCCAAGGGCCACATGGCCTGCCAAAAATGAGAAAAGCAAAAACAAAACCAGAGGTCCACTTCTAATTTTGAAAAAAAAATTGCTTCTTTTTAAAATTTTAAATAGGGCATACGTGCCCTTCAATGTTGTTTGAAGTGCTGCTCCTGGAAGCTTCCAGGGGGACAATTACCTCTTTTTTCAGTTAGAAAAAGGGCAGTCTGGAGAATCTTCAGGTGTCATGAGCCACAAAACTATTGCAGGGGGAGCTGCATGTGTCCCTAGGGTCACGCTTTGTCCCCTCTGGCTTAGCATGCTGCCCAAATGCAGATGCAGCTCCCTTCTCTGGTTTGTTTCAATCCTAATAAACCAGAGGAGGAATCAAGAGATAGATTTTCCCCCCTCTGGTTTGTGGGGAGAGCAGAGAAATATCTATGGCCAAGTTCAGACAACACGTTAAACCACAGAGCTCCTTTTTGATCTTCTGATAGTTGGTAAGGCTGTTATTGCTGTTGTTGTCGTCATTGTCACATGCCTCCAAGTCAGACACAACCTAGGCCAGAGCTTTCCAAACTGTATCGTGACACATTAGTGTATTGGCTGCAGTGTGTAGGTGTGTCATGCAAATGTAACAGGTGGAGGGGCTGCCTGTCAGGATTCTCTCCCTGCCGAGCCTCAGCCAGCAAGGGAGGAGGTCGGTTGGGAAAACTTGCAGGGAAAGTCCGAATACACCAAACACAAGGAAAACGCAAGCCAAGCCAGGTCAAGGTCCGGTCCTAAGGTTCAGGAGGCAGAGACCCGTCTGGAGGGTTTCAGGGAGCAGGAGACACAAAGGTCGTGAGGGCTTGCTAGTAATTTGCTGCAAGCAAAGAGCAACCATGCCGGCAGACTTACATAGCCGCTGTGAACAGGTGCTGCTTGATATTGTTTCTTCAACCTAGTCTATGCAACCTCCCTCTGAGCAGTCCATTTCAGCCTTCTTCATGATTGAGGGCTGATGGGCACAGCTGGCTGCAACTCCTCGGCATCACTGCTGGCTCCCTCTCCGTCATGAGCTGGCCAGGGCAACTCTGTCTCTGCTTGACCTTCCAGTGCAGGGGATGTTTGCAAGTTGACTTGCTCACTCACTGGCTCAGTTCTCAGCACAATCAGTTGCTCCTTGATCTCAGAGGCATCATCTATCACACTGCCTCTCCTGCTGCTGCAGTAGGCCAGGCCTGGGTGCAGGGGCTGCCTCTGCCACCTCTGTCCCAGGCTGAGGAAGACCCCAGTGAGGGCAGTGGCAGCAGCAGTGGCGAGCCAGGTCTGGGTGGAGGGGCTGCCTCTCCTGCTGCCTGGGGCTGAGGAAGACCCTAGTGAGGGTGGTGGTGGTGGCCAAGTTCAGGTGGAGGGGCTGCCTCCACTTACAGAATTACTTACTGGATTACTGTGTCATGAAATGACGCATGTCTCAAAAGTGTGTTACCAACATGAAAAGTTTGGAAAGCTCTGCCATAGGATGTTGAAAGTGGAATAATAGCACTATAACAGTGTAGTGTGGAAATGGCCCTATAGGGGGTTTGCCATTCCCTTCCTAAGTGGCTAAGCATACATGACTTGCCCAAAGTCACCCAGTCAGTTTTCATGGCTGAGCAGGGATTCGAACCCTGAGCCATTTCCGCACTAGGCTATTACAGCGCTATGATTCCACTTTCAACATCCTACGGAATCCTGGGGGTTGCAGTTTCGGGAGGGGCCACCTGGCCCCTCCCGAAACTGCAAACCCCAGGATTCCGTAGGATGTTGGAAGTGGAATCATAGAGCTATAACAGGCTAGTGCAGAAATGGCCCTGGTCTCCTGGAGTCCTAATCCAGCAGTCAAATCATTACACCATGCTGGCTTGCCCAAAGCAGTGTGCTAAGTGATACTTCTCCTCTTTACCTTTTAGCATTGGAATGGTGTATGGCTGATCAGCACGGCTGTTGCTGACCAAGCACTTGCACAGAGTCCTACCCAGACTTCCTCAACCTCCAGGTATAGTGGACTGCAACTCCAATACTCATCGTCCCCAGAAAGCATGGCTGTTGTCTGCATATGCAGGGAGTGATAGGGTTTGTCAGAAAAATCCAGGGATATTTTACTGCCTGAAGTACAGGACAAGATGGTCCCCTACCACCCCCATTCTATGTACATAAACAAACTGGACAGGCATAGGCCAGTGGCTTTGCTGGTTGGATGATCATGAGAATTAATGAAAAAAAACTTGTCCAAATTCTGTAGTACAAAGAGATATCAGCAGAGTGGACACATAAAATTCATACACCCCAGATCAATCACATGTTCTCAAGTGCATGGAGAAACACACCTTTTTTCAATATCTGGTGTGTCTAAGTGACAGAACTGGTGTTCATTGGTAGCAGCTGCAACCACTGTATACTCTTATGTCATGGACTATAGGTTTGTACCTATAGGTCTATATACTATATATAGGTCAGTCAAGATAACAAGATCATATTTCAATGTAATAAAAGCTAGTGTATTTACCCAGTGTTGCCTGGGATTTTATTTTCCTCTTAAGAACTCACCAAACTGTCTTGCCCAGTACCTGTAACTTTTACCCATATTTCCCAATGCAATCTGTATTCAGAGTTATTTACATCCCTATTTGGGTTCCTGAAGGAATACACTGTCCTCCTCCCTGCAGTTGTCTCCACAGCAACTGGCCTATTCCAGTACTTGTAACTTATCCCCATATTCCCCAATCCAACCTGTATTCAGAGCTGTTAACATAAAGAAGTTTGGTTTCTGAGGGAATACGCTGGCCTCCTCCTTCTTGCTGGTGGGCCTCATCTCCATAGCAACTGGCCTGAGCTCTCTGGCTGAGAATTCTAAAGGCCCCTCCCCAAATTTCCAACCCCAGGATTCCATAGAATCTTCACAGACAGCCAATCATATGAGGTCTTCTCGTCTCACATAGCCAATCGTATGAGGTCTTCACCTGTCTGATGCAGACAAACAGACAAACTCACAAACTTTGACTTTTATATAGTAGATAAGGAAGGGCGGAGGGAAGCACCATGCACTACCTGTAGTGGGTGGTTGTACATATACTGAAGATACCCAACTTCCTTTAAACCAAAGGTTGAAATTATGCAGAGCTCCAAAAGTTTTTGGATTGCAACTCCCCGCATCCCTCACCATTGGTTGTGCTGACTAGGGCTAATGGAAGTTGCAGCTGAACAACTTCTGGAGGGCTGCATGATCCAGATCCCTGCTTTAAATTCTAGATTATTTACTGCAGAAGTTTCACGTCAGTAGACATCCATAAGAACTGTACCCCTGAGCTTTGGGAAGAACAGATAGAAGAATATCAAGATAGTGAGAAAAAGGAGCAAAATGGACACATTTTTACAGTCTAAAGCTGGTTGAAATAATCCTAGCAGGGACAGAAAATATATTTTAAAAGGCTTCCTCCACCTGCCCTCCAAGCCATTCAGTTGTACTGTGGTTGTGTTTTACTGAAACTGAGGACTGATCCAGCGGAAACTGTGGGAGAAATAGAACAGATGGAGCAATTCTTGGGGGCATTTCTGGGTCCTTGTAGGACAAGTTCAGACTCAAAGATGCTCCTTGTGTTCTTCATGCACATGAAAAAGCCATATTTGGCTGAAGATCTAATACGTGAAAGCTCCTGTGTCCCACACTCTGGGAGATTGCAGAAGCATGTTGAAATCAGAAGCTGTAGAAATACAAGCCTAAGTATGGTCAGGAGAGGACTGCCTTAACTGTGCCTTCACCTTCCCCTCCAGTGAGTTGATACAAGAGCCCCAGGCAAGGCAATGATGCATCGCACACCTTAGATCATCGCTTCCATGGGAATAGTCTCCTGAGTCAGTCACCGTCAGCATTCACAACACAGATTTCATGATAATCCCAAAGCCTTTAATAATTGTAAGAGATCTGCTATTAAAAGCCTTTGAGAAGTATACCAGAATATGAAGCCAACTAGGGGACAAAAATCTCAGCCGTGCACAAATGAATCAATTGCAGGGTGGGGAGGAAAGATTTCCATAGGAAATAGACCAAACCACTTCAGATACCAAAGGAAATCCAGGAATATTGGGTGCTTTACAAGAGAAAAACAGCACCTTTGAAACATTACTGGCTTGGACTATAACAACCAAAATTTTCTAGCCAACATGACCATGGTCTTCTGCAGGGCAGAGGTAATGATTATGCCAGCAACGTTAGGGTTTCTCAACTCTGTCTGGATGTCTAGTCACGTGTTTACTCTGCAGTTTTGAAAGAAAAGAACATACACCCAAAACACTGTAGGGTAATCTGATGTGAGTCTCAGTTTAATCCACTTCATGAGGTTGTTGTAAGGAAGAAAGAGTGATGAGGAGAGCTATATATGCTGTTTTGAGTTTACTGAAGGAAAGGTGTGATATAAGCGTATTAAAAAATATAAAAATAAACCAATCCCCCCTGCAAGCCTCATACTCCTCTGATTTCTGTTGCCATTCCTGTTAGTCTACACCCTGCTGAGAATGGCACCAATCAGCATGGCAGAAACACAGAATGGATATTTTTTTAAAAAAATCCCCATCGTAATAATCTCCTAGCTGGCATGGCCTGGGAGATTCTTAGAAAGGTAGTAAATCCACAACAAGATAGTGCTTGCTTTTGACTCTCATATAGTAAATTGTTGCTATGATACCAATTGAACAGTTATAGCATTTTGATACCACTTTAACTGCCATGGTTCCATACTATGGCAGCCTAGGCTCTTCAGGCACTTTGAATTCTCTGCCAGGGAGCTTTACACTGTACAGTTGGTCCTCCAGTTCTCTAGGGTTAGGGGCACAGGACCTTTGCAAAAGTGGAAAAATTGCAAATATCAAAATGTGTGTGTCTGTCTGTGAGAGGAGGGCTGAATCATGGTGAGAGGAACAGGTGCCCAATGTCCAAACCAGAAAAAGGAGAAGAGAAAAGGAGTGGGTTGGCAGGGTGGCCCTGTACTTCCTGTCTCTTGCCCTTCTCCTTGCAGGGAGGCACTGTGAGGGGGTTTCTTGTGCTGAAAAGCTGGGCTGTGAGCCATCCTTAGCTGGCTGCACAGCAGCTCGTGAAGGAAGATGAGGACCAGAGGTGCTTTTTTAAAGGTCTACGTGGCCCTGATCGGAGCAGCAGATCAGTTTCCTGGGAAAAGAAATACCTGAGGTGGAGAAGGCAGGGTTTGAAGAAACTTGCAAATAATCAAATCCATAAAAGTCAAACTCACAAATGTGGAGCTCTAACTGTAGTTCAAGGGAGCTGACTAAGGCCATTTCCGCACTAGACCGTTATAGTGCTATTATTCCATTTTCCACATCATATGGGATTCTGTGGTTTGCAGTTTTGTAAACTGCAAGCCCAGGATCCCATACGATCTTGAAAGTGGAATAATAGCACAATAACAGTCTAGTGTGGAAATGGCCTAGATTTGGAATACCACCTGATTACATTTGCAACATAGAGGAGGCCGTTGGCATATTTGTAAAACCTTGCGAATCTTGCTGAAGAGCTTCAAGCACTGAGGAAAAAAAGCACAATAGAAATAGAAAGCACTGGGATTAAGGAGTGACAAAGACACATGATTCACTTGGCGGAGCTTATTTCTTCTTTTCAGACTGGAAGGACCTGCACCTGAAAGAAAAGAGGGAACAGACTGAAAAAAGAGAATGTACTGTATATAGGTTTGTTCTTGGAATAACAAATGCCAGCTAGAGCAAAGCCTTTGTATTAGCAGGCCTAGTTATAGGGAGCACATAACTCACTCACTATAACAGTACCGCTGACTGTCGGTCTGTTTCTGGGCATGATGCAAAGTGCTGGTTGTGACATATACAGCTTTATAGACCTTGGGTCCAAGTTATGCATCTTCCTATATGAGACTGATTGCAACTTGAGGTCCTCAAGACAGACCCTATTTTCAGTTCCACTACCTTCACAGGCACATTTGGTGGGAACATGACACAGGGGCTTCTCTGTGACTGCTCCTAGGCTGTGGAACTCCCCTCCTCAGGTATCTAGGATGACCTCTCTTCTTGTTATCCTCCCCATGGCAGACAAGGACTTTTTTTTTATTACAACAGGCTTTTAAATTGAATATTTTCAAAGAGATGGCTTTTAATAGGATGCTGTGTTGCTTTTTTTATTTTTTTAAATGTTATCGATGCTTTAATTATATTTTAGTATATTTTAATACTAGCCATTTTGATTATATTGTACTTGATTTAACTTACAAACTGCTTTATAAATTATATAAAAAATAAAATTCCAGTTTTGGGGGAAAGGTGGTATATAAATAAACTGAAATAAACTTAATAATAATACTAATAATGAATAAGTGAGATTAAATAAGGGCTGGTTTAAAAAATACTGGATCAGGCTCAAGACAAGCAATGATTTTTTTGTAAACACAGACATTGTGAAATCTCCTTTGCCATTTCAGTTTAAGAGATTGCCTGGGTTTAATTACTTTTTTCTGCTTACCAGCAACTCTGAGGTTGTCTTCTGTGAATCATCAGTTCCTGGAAGCTGCTTTTGTCATTCTATTAGTCCTTAATGGAGTTGACATGAAACTAGATTCATTTTCTGCTCCATTTCCCCTGAGGAGAAGGAAAAGCATTTGAAGGGAAAATTTCCTCTTAGAGAAAAAAAGAATGCTGATCACCTGGTGGCTTTTGGCATCCTACCATTAAAAACAGCAGCATTCATAAGGATAGGGTTGTTCCCTTTTCTTCTGACAGATATGTGTAAAACGCAGAAATTCCACACATCCCCTGGCACTTCTAAAAAATAGCTGCACCTGGTGAAGATACCAATCTACCTGTTGGGGAAAATGTGCCCTCAAAGGCATTAGCAGGATTGTTAATGAATGAAAAAACTTTGCATGTCGAAGGTCCAACATTCTACCTCTGGTGTCTCCAGCTGTAAAAGGATTAGCTGGATGTGTGAATGTTCTGAGACTCTAGAAAGCTACTGTAGTTACACAAGACAAAACTGGGCTAGATGGACAAAGTCCGTGAAGATTGTGAGAACACACAGGCACCCCACACCAACCAGGTGGATCAGACCAGTTGTTTTGTGTGTGTGTGCATGTATTTTCAAATTGCCTGCTGACTTATGGTCATCTATGAATATTATGAGAGCCAGCATTGTGTTGTGGTTTGAGTGCTGGACTATGATCATGGAAACCAGGGGTCAATTCTTCATTTGGACATGGAAACCTACTGGGTGACCTTGGGCGTGTCACATACTCTCAGTCCCAGAAAACCCTGTGATAGGTTCACCTTAGAGTCTCCATAAGTCAGAAACTATTTGAAGGCACACAACAACAACAACATGAATAGGCTTTTCTTAGTGCATTTCTGCACTAGACTGTTATAGCGCTATGATTCCACTTTCAACATCCTATAGAATCCTGGGGTTAGCAGTTCTGGGAGGGGCCGGATGGCCCCTCCCGGAACTGCAAACCCCAGGATTCCATAGGATGTTATAAGTAGAATCATAGCGCAATAACAGTCTAGTGTGGAAATGGCTTTAGAAAAGGAATAATCAGAGATGGTTTGCCATTGCCTCCCTCTGAAATACAACCTATAACACTTGATATTCCTTGGCAGTGCTCCATCCAAGTTCTAACTGGCCTTGACCCTGTTTAGCTTCCAAAAGCAGAGAGGATCTGGTCTCTTGCCTTTTTATCAGCAGTGATTTTTTTTTCTGCCCACCATTTAATCAATGGAGTCAATGGAGTCTGGAGCCAACTGTTGATCTCACTTTCATATAATTCTTTCCTGTACGTTTAAGTTTTTTGTTAAATTTTGTTAAATTTGAAGGGAGCACAGAGGTGATGGTGATGGTGGTGATGATGATGATGATCATGATGATACCACAGCCACTATCACCATCTGGTAGGCAGCTTTTTATATTTGTCAACAAATATAACTGGAAGTCTAGTTTTGAGAAAGAGGGATTTGGAGTTTCCTGCAGAGTTAGGACACCAAAGCATTAAAAGAGTTTAAAGGCACTGAAATGAAGAACCATGTTAAAAGCATTACTTTGAAACAGCTAAAAGGCCATTAATATTAATGATCATAAAGAATATTTGATATCCTAATTAGGAGACCTTTCCTAATGCTCAGTTAACAATGACAGAGACAGATAAACGAGAGGGTTTTTGCCTGCTCACAAAAGAGAGCGGGGGCAGGGCTGAATTGTCCTCCCACAGGAAGTAATTCTATACTGAGAAGGCTCTCTCATACATTTTCACCAACCATGCCTGTGATGGTGGTCTTATCTTGTCTTACTTGTTTTTGTCTTATTGGGCATCTGAGGCCATTTCTGCACTACGCTTTATAGTGCTATTATTCCACTTTCAACATCCTGTGGGATTCTGGGATTTGTAATTTACTGAGGCCCAAGAGCAATCTGGCTGAGAATTCTAAATGCCCCTCCCTAAACTGCAAATCCCAGGATTCCATAGGATGTTGAAAGTGGAATAATAGCATTGTAACAGTGTAGTGTGGAAATGGCCTGAGACAAGCACCAAAGTGGGAAGAAAAGTCATCCTACTAAGAAAACCTTCCAGCAGCAAGTGAGGAAATAGTCCTTTTCAGCATTTGCCTAGCTGATTGATTTGCCATCCAGAAATTCTGTGCGCATACACATTACTTGTAACTGGGTCCATGTATACACACATGCACTGTGCATGAATTCATAGTCAGTTATGGGAAGAATGATCAGGGGAAGAGACCTAAGTATGTACAGATTTATAGCAGATGCGCACTCTAGTTTGGACATGACATCATAAAAATACCAGGGGCTGTGCACACGTGGCCTTGCTGCATTCAAATTTACATCAAGCAACTGTGTTAATAAGGCAAGAGCAATTTAAGGCTAAACTCAAGCTAATTGAGGAAAATATTGATATACAATGTCCAGCACATGGACCCACTTTCCGGAGAATATAAACCATCATTGTTGTTGTTAACTGCTGTCAAGTTGACTTCAACCTGATCTTGTTTCTGCAGAGAGATTCTCCATCTTCTGCTTCTGATAATGTAGTCTATTTGATTACTATATTGGCCATCAGGTAATGTGTATGTATGCAGTTATCTCTTTGGTTGCTTGAGGAACGTGTTTGGGATGAATAAACTATTGACCTCACAAAATTCAGTCAATCACTTTCCTGCTTCATTTCATTTCTCCTAAGCCAAATTTTCCTACAGTCTTATTCTACTCTGTTTCCTACTTTTGCATTCTGCCTATGGTTAACAATAAATCCTTTTTCTTTTCTTTTCTTTTCTTTTTTTTGTGACCAGTTTTCTTGAACTCTAGCACAGAATCTTTCTTCTGCCTCTGCAGTTGGTTATGTTGATAGGCTTTCCCTGAAGTCTTATTGATATGATTTGGTTAGATTTTGCATTATATCTTTTGACTGCTTTTGCTGCAGTTTTCTTCACTATTAATGCCATACCATTTCTTCTTAGATTTTCCTGTCCTGAGTAAAATACACTGTAATTATCTGATTCCAAAAATGTTCCATTCCTGTCCACTTTAGCTCACTCATCCCAACTATGATAATATTTATACATTCCTCATCTGGTTTTCCAATGTCTAGCTTCTCCTGATTCATGCTTCTCACATTCCATATTTCTATACTATGTGTTGTGCAGCTTCAGACTTTTCTTTTATCTCTGAGAAGATCAACAGCCGAATGTCCTTTCTGCTTCTATCCAGCTACACCATTAGCCACAGCACTACTCATAGTTGTCTCTTCCTGTACCCCAATAGTTCACGGAATGCCCTCCAACCTGGGAGTTTCATCTTCTGGTGCTATCTCCTGTTTCATTTTGGATTGTATCATCAAAGGGTTTTCATGGTGAAAGACATTCGAGAGGGGTTTACCGTGCCTTCTTCTGCACAGTACTAACAAGTGTTAGCTATGGTGCCACTGCTGTCGTCTCTGAGAGATCTTCCACCAGTGTCACCCTCCCTCACTGCTGCTGCCCAGTAGCTGTTTGGTATTTTTGGTCTGGTTCCTCAGCAAAAGCCCATCTGACATAAGAGATCCTACCAGCAGCACTGCTACTGTCAGCATAGCCTTTTGCTTCACAGGAGCACGTAATCCCAGTACCAGAGAAAGATAGTGCTGTTCTGAGATAAACCATTGTTACGTTATTATAAAATATGTTACAAGCTGGAACATGTCCAGAGAAGGGCAACTGAGATAATGAAATGTCTGGAAACCAAACCTCACTAGAAATGACTTCAGGAATTGGGTATGTTTAGTCTGGAGAAGAGACGGTTGAGAGGTGACATGACATGACATGACATGATATTGTTGCTGTTGTGTGCCTTCAAGTCATTTCTGACTTATGGCGGCCCTAAGGTGACCCTATCATAGGATTTTTCTGGAGGCTGAGAGTATGTGATGCACCAAGGTTACCCGTTGGGTTTCCATGGCCGAGGGAGGAATCAAACCTTGATCTTCAGGGCCGTAGTCTAGCACTCAAACCACTACACCACACTGGTTCTCTCTAGCCATCTTTTATTACCTGAAAGGATGTCATGTAGAAGATGGAGTGAACTTGTTTTCTGCTGCTCCAGATAATATGATATGAACCAATGGCTCCAAATTATTACAACAGCAAGAACAACAACAACTCTACTTAAACATAAGGAAAAACTTATTTTCTGTAAGACCGCCTTGGAGTGGTAGACCCTCCTTCTTTGGAGGTCTTTCGACAGAGGTTGAGCAGTCATCTTTCAGGATGCTTTAGCTGTGTATTCCTGCATGGCAGGGGGTTGGATTTGACAGCCCCTTCAAACTTTAAAAGTCTGTATAATATGTACCTTTCAGTCTGCCTAGCATTTATACAAACACTTTCAATATACTGTGAGTACAATCTGAATGTTATGCTTAACTATTTGTTAGCTTGACAGAGTAGCATCCTGAATACAGGCTTTTGCAGAGGAGAAATAATGGGCAGAAATAGTGCATAATTTTTCCTGCCTTTTCTCCTCTTCAAAAGTCTTTCAGGGAAATCCCTCCCTCCTCTGTTAAGTGCATTTACAGTCTAGACCAGCTTGAGGCGGGAGGGGGATAAAAGCCATGTCCCATGGAGAATCCAAAACTGCAGGAAGCAATGTTGATCCATGTCACCTGTCCAATTCTAGGAGTTTTCATCTTTACCAGGAGGTCTTTTGTAACAATAAAGGTCTTAATAATGTATTCAAAAAGAAGGCTGCACAAATATTTTTCATTACAACATGGATAGCTCAGGATACTATATTGTTGCAGGGAAAAAACTAGTTCCCTCCAGCTACTGTGAACTCTAAAGTTAAACTTAAAGGGAAAAAAGAATTTTGAGGAGGAGAGATGATGTCATCAAGCCTACTAATAAAAAATTCCCAGTGGTTCAACCTTGTGAGTGTGATACCTCAAATGCCATATTGTGGGATTGACTGTTAAACAGGCCTTCTTTTTCGAGTAATCACATCTTTAATTGTATAAACCAGACCGGTATTATCAACTCCACATTGTAGACAGAGGGCTGATGCTGAAATGGAGATAGTGTCTTGCCTAAGACCAACTAATGAGTTCATGGTCAAGTTGAGATTTAAAGTAGGGAATGTTCCTTCTGCCACTGCATTACACCAAGAGATCTGATTGGAGTCCCTGCTGATATGAGCCAACCACATTAAGCCAGGATTCTGATGTTGTTGCATTTGAGGTATTTCAGCACAAGAGCTCTTATTATAGAACACTGAGGACATTAGCTTGCCTTTTCCTATAATTTTTGGGCTGCATGCATTCTCTACAAACCTCCCCTCTCCATTTACCAGATCACTTGCTTTAATTCTAGCCCCAGAGATGTTCTTTTCTATGTCTGTGTTCACATATTCTGTTTATTCCCAGTTTGCACAAATTTTGCTCTTCCCACATATCATATTGGTAATGACCATCCAATACTTCCTTGCAAAGACTTGGGAGACTAGTGAGGAATTATGGTAATCCCACTGGACAATATTGCATATTGGCTTCACCGGCAAAAGTGTTCTGCTGTTTCAGAGACAGGAGCACGCTTGCTGATCACTGTTCACCGTTTGTGCAGAAGATTCTGCACATAGCATCCGAACAAGGAACTACGCTTGCCAAATTGAAAACTGAAAGAAGGCTCCTATACCTTTAATGGCTGTGTAGAAGAGGGAATTTCAGCACACATTGCTTGTTATAACCTGATAACAAGCAACACCTGCTGAAATTCCCTTTCTACATAACCATTCAAGGTACAAGAGCCTTCTCCAATATTCAGTCTGGGAATCCTAGCTGGAAAGGACCTGCATGAATAGGGTTTGTCAAGATTTATAGCAGAATACATAGGACAATGCAAAGGATTACAATCATGACTCAGCTAAAGCAATTACAGGAACAAACTAATTGAAATCAATCAAGTTATGAATTGAGTTGGAAATCTGTCAGCAAAGGGGGCTTTCTTAATGAAAGCAATTGACTTCAAAGCTGGAATTTCAGCACTGACTTTTGTCCAGAATTAAGTGCTTAGGAGCAAACAAATTTTACATTACGTATTTAGTTCTTATTTAGTTCTTTCTTTACTTATTTAGTTCTTTATCCAATGCGTAGTTCTCCTGGATTTTTGCAAAACTACTTCTCACTTTGACTGAGTTCCTCAGATTGTTGAATCACATGATTCAGGTCAGAAATGCAGTAAGGATAGCTTGGAAGGAGGGTGGCAGTCTTCTTTGCAGCCAGATGGTCCTCCTGCCATTGACAGACAGGGAACCGCCTACAGGTTCCTCATCTGTTTCAGGAAACTGAATGTTTAATCTCTTAAACCTGGAACGTTTGCCATGATCCACATGAAGTCAATAAACTAAAGAAAGAGAAAGGATAAGAAGATAAGATTATAAAGGAGGGAGAGAAAACAAGAGAAGGTTCTTGGGCAAGGCTTCTGAGAAATAGGGTTTTCAAAAATTTATGTAGCTATTTCCTTCCCTCCCCAACTTAAAAGAAAAACCGTCAAATAATGGATGGAATTTTTCACCTTCATTATGATGAGGTTTTTATTGTCATAATGCAATGTACATTTAAACAGCAATTTGATTTAGATTTTTAAGAAGTTTACTAATAGTTGGCTTAATGCAATGACCCTTTCCTACTAACTTTCTTGTCTCAGAGCTAGAGGTACTAGGCCAGGAACTATAGGCAAAGTATGAAATACATTAGAGAGTTGAAATTCCCCCCTAAGAGAGGGGAATAGTAGTACAGCTTCATCTTGGAAAGGTTACTTTTTGGGCTTTAAAATGGCCATGCTGGTAGGAGCTATCATCCAAACAAGTAATTTTTCTGAACTTTGATCATAACTTGGCTTATTGCGTTAATTAATCAGGTCGTGATACCAACACTTGGGTTCCTTAGTGAAATGCAATAATGTTGGCTGATGCAACTGGTGTGTCTTGGTTTCTGTTCTGCCGATAATATCAATAGTTTCACAGGGTTATATGATACGTCAATATTTTTCCCACACTGGAAAAGATGCAAAGAAAAAGAGAGTGAGAGTATTAAATGGAAAACAAAGTTGAAAGGAGGCACAAGCAAGAAACAGGAAGTGCTAGGTTTAGAACAAGTCCTGTCTTGTCTTTTGCTTCAGGTGTGGCCATTCGATCTAGATGCGACAGTAAGAACCGGAGTGACCCAGGATTAGGAGAACACAAGGCTCATTTGCTGAGCTGCAACAGTGCCAAGCTGAGCTGGCAAACACAACAGGGTGATGAGTGTGTTAATCACATAGCGGCAGCCCTAGCCAAGGAGTCCTGCCATGGTAACAGATGCAATGAAGAAAAGGACTGTTTACACTTGAGATCTATCTCAAGGCAAAAGACAGCGTACAATGCCTGGTCATGGGAAGGTGACAAAGAAAGAAGATCGCTACTGATGGATACAATTGATTGAAATATCTATTCCTTGTACAATACAAAAACCAGAGCTCGGAAAGGTTGGGGTTTTTTGGATTAACGTCTGAGGTGGGGAGGACACAGTCCAAATAACCTTCTTTGTAAAGCTCTGTCTCAAACTGTAAAAGTGGACTTGTGTGTGATACACAGTTGCCAGGTGAAACAGGCGATGGAAGGACAGGGCGCCTTTTCCTTTAATGGTTGTGTAGAAGACAGAATTTCAGCAGGTACTGCCTTTCATGCAAGCTTGGAATAAAAGCTACCATATCAAAAAGATTTAAAAACTATAATTAAAACCTCAGTTCAGTTGCACAGTTTGGGGAAAGAGGCATAAATCCCTTACATCAGATGGATAGGATTAGAGGAAGAAGCCCTTTTAAATGTTTCCTGATCAGCTCATGTAAAATGAAGATTGTGGAAATATAGGTGTATCAGACTAAAATTGTGGAATTTATTTTTACACCATGCTACCAAGCTATTACAAAAGACAACATGTAGTAGTAGTTTTGGGTGTTGGACTAAGATACTAGGAGGCTAGACTTTGCCCATGGAAACCCACTGGGTGATCTTGGGTGAATCACACTCTCTCAGCCTTTGAGGAGCAATCGTAAAGACCCTCTGGAAAAATGTTGCTGAGAAAAAACACATGAAAGTGTTGGCTTATGATTGCTGTAAGTCAGAAATGACTTGAAGACAGCTAACAACCAAGCTATTTTTCTGACATTCAGGAGGCATATATAGGGTTTATTCCATATTTCTGTTTCAGTTGCTGTTGGTGTGTGCCCTCAAATCATTTCTGACTTATGGTTTCCTAAGGCGAACCTATCGCCGGGTTTTTCTTGGTAAGATTTGTTCAGAAGGGCTTTTGCCTTTGCCTTCCTCTGAGTCTGAGTATGACTCGCCCAAGGTCACATAGTGGATTTCAAAGACTGAACAGGGATTCGAATTCTGGTCTCCAGAGTCCTAGTCCAGCACCCAAACCATTATACCATTCTGGCTCAATTTATTGGTAACTGCTGTCAAGTCAACTTTGGCTTATGGTTACCCTATGGATGAAAGATCTTCATAGCCTCCTTTAAGGTTATATAGATCATTTGCAGTCATTATTTTTGTTTTCTTAATGTTCAGCTATAAACCTGCCTTTGTACTTTTTGTCTTGACTTTCTTCAATAATTGTTCTAACTCTTGACTGTTTTCTACTAGTAGTATGGTGTCATATGCATATCTTATATTGCTGATGTTCCTTCCTCCAATTTTCAACTCAAAATAATTTAAACTGAGTGATAGTGGCACTCAAGGCCACCTGGTGGAGTCCCATGGCTTAGCAGTTAAGGTTGCTCCACTGTATCTAACAGACACTAAGACCAACCAGTTGGTGGTAACTCTTTATTATATAGGTATTGTTCTTGGCAATATTGCTTGAGTGGAATTCCACTCAAGACAACAGGAGAAAAAGGGGATGAAATCTTTAACAATCCCCACAGAAGATACTCAGGAATACCTTTCACACTGTTCTATAGGGACTCCCAGATCCTCCTTTTTTTTTTTTTTTCAGGGAAACAGGGACAACTGGTAGGTTTGGTGTGGAACTCACCTAATGTCTTTGGAAGCTATTGTGGCTACCATGTATGGCAAGTTGGGGAAGCATTTAACCCAAGGGTCCAATGTAATTTCAGATCAAGATCTTGAGGGCTGCATTCCAATGATGGGTAGGGCCAAAGTTGAGGACATAAAATAACCAACATTGCCTTAGCTTAAAAATCTTACAGCCAGTAACTAAGCTTTAGAAAAGGTAGTTCAGTCTTTTAAAGTAGAGCAGGAGAGATGGTACATAAATTGGGGAACAACTAAAAAGTGTCATCATAAAGAAAGGGAGACCCTTGAGGGCTAGATCAGGACCCCCCCCCAAGTGAAATTGAGCCCCAGGGTCTGAGATTCTTGTTGTATGATCGTGTTGCCACATATATTGTTCTAGGCAGTGAAATATTCTCAGGTAGCCCTGAACTGCCTCTGCCCATTCAGCCTGCCCATTGGATCTTTCTGTATAGGAAAGACCCTTTAAAAGGGCTTCCTTGTGCAGTTGTAACTTGCTGAGAAATATGAGCCAAGATTCTGCATCACCTGAGGAGCCTAAAGTTCCTCCAGATGCCACTCTGCCCTGTCCCTTCTTCCTGTACTGAGAACTCACTTTCCTTCTGTACTCTCCCAACACAGCTCAATGGAATTAGTGCATTTTGTATAAAAGTTATTCCTTCCATGACTGTGCACAGGCTAACAAGTCACTGAAGAAAAAAAACAAAACACTTCTCCAGTTTTGATTTTTGGCTTGAAAAATATCAATCCTGGTTTTATAGAAATACTATATCACTATTTTCCCTACCATCTTTAACCCATCCACCCACCCCACTGTTGCTGCTGCTACTACTGAGAGTAATTGAAAATTAGGGCAATGGATCCTTGATTATCACAATCCACCCAGTGCCATGCAATCAGGGTTCACACAGTAAACTGTACTGTAGCCATTGTGATAGATGTCATGAAAATGAGATTTGGCTATATAATGACATCATTGAGAGGTAGCAATGGCAAATGAAAGTCAGAACAAAAAGGCAACACAAATGGTTAAGCAAACATTTTTTGCCAAGAGTGTGAAAACGTTCTTGAGAAGAGAAGGTTTTTCAACATTGCCAAAATGGATCATTATTTTAAGCAACTAATGCTAAACTTCAGTCAAATTTGGACTGTGTGTAACTTCTTTGCACAAGACTTGTTTTCTGTTTAATAAAATTTACATTAGGAAAACAACAAATAATGTCCTGTAAACATCTTTGTACAGTCCTGTTGTGTCCTTATCTCAGGAAGACAGCATGGATGTATCATTGCATGTATAGGACAATAAGAACAGTGGATAATGTTTTATTTGGAAGTGTCTTGAAATGGGCTAGTCTGATAGAAATTTAAAATATGGGGAAGCTGTGGGGCTTTTGAGATACTGTATCTGAATAGCATATATATGAGAGTCATACTGAAAGTAATATCTGTGTGCCATTTTCTCTGAAACTGTTGATCTAATGTGATGCTATTATACCACTAGATAGATATTCTTACTGCATGACTGACATAATTTCTGTATTTCTAGGTGTTGCATAACCATGGATATGAAGCAGAAACAGAGTAGTTATTGAGTTTTTGACCAAAGAAGGATGTACTATTGCCGGCATCCACAGAAGGTTCAGATATGTGTATGGTGAGGTGACAATTGATGAGAGTAATGTGTGTAGATAGAAGAAAAATGTTAAAGAAGGTGAAACCAGTGTTGAAGACAAACCACATAGTGGAAGACCAGCAACAACAGTCACTGATGAAAACCAAAACAGGGTAAACAACATGATTCACACAGACCAGCACATGACTGTCCCAAAGATTGTTGAGGAACATAGCTGTGGTCACAGTGCTATTGAGCAGGTTATCCACAACCTTGAATACATGAAAATGTGTGCTATGTGGATTCCTCATCAATTAACAGCTGATTTGAAGGAGAAGAGACTGCACATGTGTTCAGAACTGTTGGCAGCATTTGAAGCACTGTGCTAAGTGCACAGAAAATTATGGTGAATGTTTTCGGTGATGACAAATGAGGGGATGATTTTGCTTGATTTTCTTGAGCATGGGACAACAATGAACCGTGACTGCTACATTGCATGACTCTGGAAACTTTGTGAGACTATCCACAAGAAAAGAGGTAGTTTTCAGGGAAAACCTAGTGGGATGCAGAAGAATTATTAAGTGCTAATAGGATCTGGTCAAAGAGTGTGACCTAGATTATGGGGTTAAGCCTTCAGTGGAAGTTTAGCAAAAGTGCTCTTGTATGACAATTGTACCTTTAGAGAATGTCTAAAGATATAATTGAGCTGTTTCTGAGCAGGGAGTTAACTGTTAATATTGTGTGAAAAGCACACTGTAGAAATGTATCAACAGTGAACTGCGTAAGAACTCTAACATACTACTTTATTCTTATTTTTGTCTTAATAAATGCTACATTTTCTCTTTGTAAATACTGACTCAGCTTGAGTTGTCTACTGTGATAAGTAACATAGAAAATACACTACCATAAAATTATTAAGTGGTTCTAAATAAATATTGAAAACCTTCACCTTTTTGCACAAAGGTGTTGTTATAAGTGGGGAAGGCAGAGTTGTGTAGTAAAAATAGAGCACCTTATCAAACTGGGAACCAACACACCAATCTGGGTAAAGTAAGGGCCTGTCATAAATTGTTTGGTCAGATGAAAGAAAGGCTTTTGGGATGGTTTCAATGATTTGGGGAAGTGGAAGATGCTATCAGACACTGGACCAGGGAATGCCTGAAAAAGTTCTTCCAAAGTGAGTTTGATGAGTGGGTTCAAAGGTGGGACAAATGCATCATCACTATTGTTGTATTGTTGTGTGCCTTCAAGTGGTTTCTGGCTTATGGAGACCTAAAAGTGAACCTGTCACAGGATTTTCTGGGAGGTGAGAGTGTGTGATGTGCCCAAGGTCACCTTGTTTCTATGGCCAAGCAGGGAAACAAACCCTTCTTTCCAGGGTTCTAGTCCAGCACTCAAACCATTACACTCAAACCAACACTCAAACCAAACCACACTGCCTCTCACATCACCACTGGTACAAACTATTTTGAATAGTACCATGTTGTAGACAAAGAGTTACTTTATTCATCTATGTAGTTGCATATAACTCTGGTGTTTAATAAAACAGTTATGATCTGACAGGCATTACTTTCAGTACAAACCCTCAAATGACAAGAGGTGTCAGTATGGATTTGACTGCAATTCAGTTCTTTACATTGGATTTTGCCAGTACAAGGTAGGAGTAATAGCTACGCAGAATTGCAGATAGGTTAACAGTTGGCAGATCAACACTACAAGCAGAGTTATCAAGTTGAAACTAGCCTAACAGAAACTCCACCCACTAATAAACTGCAACAAAAGCATAAAGAGTATCACATGAAATTGATTAGTTGATTTATTACTCTGTGATCCTGAGGACATAACTTAGAAGATCATATGTGCATTTTTAAAGGCCTTAATAGTCACTGAACAATCTCACTGTCCCACTTCTCTGGTTCTGTAAATGTGAATTGTCACTCTTTCCAGGTTATATACACCATTTAAGGGCAAAGCTTGGAAATAACACGTTCTAAGTTGTGAAGTTGAAATATGTTGCTGTGTGGGCAGGGGGGACAACCAGGGGACAATAATGTTATTTTAAAAATAAAATATTGTAATGAGTAACATTTGTAATGAGTAATGTTTAGGTGCTACTCCTAAAATTTTGTACCAGAAGGGTCATTTGGGGAGTTTTTTGGGTAATTTTTGTATTTTTGAAGTGTATTTTTAAATTTTTAAAATAATAACGAAAGAGTAATTAAAAGAAACTAAATGAGAAGGGAAATTGTATTTTTTTAAATAATAATGAAATACTAATACATTCATAACATGCTACACTGTAAATAACTTGTAAGAAGCAACATTAACAAGTTGCTAAAAAGAGATAACCTAATTAGTAACAAATTACTTTTTAAAAAATCTTCCAAATCGCTGAAATGTTGCTGAAATGTTCCCCACGGCTGACCTGGTTACTGGAGACCTAACCCAGCATTTAGGCCACTAAATCATGCTGGATTTTGGATGGCAACAAAAGACATATCTAAAAGGGAGTAAGACCCCTCTGTCCAAAATACACATACTTCTGTGAGTTTTTACTTCTAAGGGATTTACTATTGTATGCCTTGTGTGTGCATGCATGAGACTTGTGTACTTTTTAGTGTTAGAAGTACAGCTACACTTAGCACTGAAGAGTTAAGAATGCCCCCCTGCATTTGAGGAACAGACTTCTAGATCTTGTTACAGTGGGCCCTCCTTACCTGCTGTCTGTGGACATGCGGTTTTAAGCGAATGTGACTGTGTCACAACCTGTGCTTAAAATGGTGGTGACACGCGCATGGAAGAGCTGAAGAATCTGAGCACATATTGCCACCATTAAGTGTTATGGGACACGAGTTTTTCTGTTTTTTCTTTCACACACAGTTTCCTAGAATATACAGAGGGTCCATTGTACACTTATTTTTGTTATTCCTTCACAATACATGATGTCAAAGTCATTTACATCCTGTTAAAAATGTGGCAGGATAGTATCTCTTTGTATCTTTTTTTTTCTCCACTAAAAATACTGTCTTTTCTTTATATACTGTACTAAAAGGGCTAAAATATAACACAGGGCCCATTCACACTATACAATTATTGTTCTGTTATTCCACTTTAACAGCCATCCTATGGAATTCTGGGACTGGTGCTCTGGTGAAGCACTAGAAAAGTCTAGCTGGGAATTCTAAATGCCCTTTTCTAAACTACTAATCCCAGGATTCCATAGGATGGAACTATAGCAGTTCAAATGAAATCAAAGCGCTATAATAATACTGTGTGTAATGTGAATGGGCCCACAGAACAAATAAATACAATAATACACAACGTGCAGACTATGGGTCACATGTGGTCACTGGACCCCACTTTAGTGGCCCTCAAAGCCTCCACCAATCTCCAAAGGCCTTCAAACTCACACATTTTTTTTATAAAAAAAAAATATTAGTTTTTCACAACACATAAAAACAGAGACATACATCACTATGTTGGTATGTCCCTCCCCCACCACACACTTCCCTATATTATTCTTCCCCAGTTCAGTCGTTACTATCTTTTCCATAATGAATCCTCCATTTTTACACGAATACATTTTTACCTCATCATCACATGTATTTACATTTTTGACTAATCCATTACCCATTTCCATTCTCTTTTGAAGTTCTCAACAGACTTGTTTTTTAAAGAATATGCTAATTTTTCGGTCTCAACCATATCCAAAACTTCTAGTTTCCATTCTTCTAAATTAATTGCTATTTTTTCTTTCCAATGCTGAGCATATGTCAACTGTGCCGCCGTAATCAAATACAATATTATCTTTTGATGTCTTCTAATCTCTCGATTCTGACCTAATATATTCAACAAATAAAATTCCGGTACCAATTCAAGATTCACTTTACAAACTTTTTGAATTACATCATGAATTCCCTTTCAAAATTTCTTTACATTTTGACAAGTCCACCACATATGAAGAAAGGTTCCCACCTTCTCCCCACATTTCCAACACTTTTGCATCTCCATTTTTTGTTATTTTTTGCAACCTCTCTGGAGTCATATACCATCTGTGCATCATCTTATAGAAGTTTTCTCTTAAATTTAAATTAGGAGTAATTTTTTTTTCTGTTTGCCATACTTTTTCCCAAGCGTCTAATTCAATTGGGTGACCTACATTCTGAGCCCATTTAATCATCATTTCTTTTATTATATCTGGTTCCATTTCCCTCTTTAATAGTAATTTATATAATTTAGAGCAAACCCACCCATTTTTTTAAAAAATGCCATTCTCTCAACATTCTCTTAGTGTTTTCTGGGCATGTAAGTCCTACATCCTTGTATGATATAATAGACAACACTTCCTGTCACCAGTTTGGATGGGCCCAGATAGTTCTGTTTTCCTTTGTGGTTCCTCTCAAAATGGTGAGAGGAAGTGTTGTATATTATAGCTTAGAAAGACATAAGTCTCAGAAATGGGCTTTTTGCATGCTAAGTGTTGTTAGGACTGCAGCACTGGCTGGCTGAATAAACACAGTGCCCTAGTAAGCACAGGGTGGCAACCTGAAACCACTAATTATCAGTGACATTATGAAAGTTTTTTCCCATTAGATGCTTAGTTCATGCATTCATTCATTTGTGTGACTATACTCAAGAGAAAACTGAAGCAGCTAACCTAGTTGGTGAAATGACTCATGTTCCCTGCCATCGTGTTTAGAAACTGTGATAGTCTTAACAGAGAAGTATAAATACCCTGAAGAGATCAGATCTTATCTTGGAAGCTAAGTAGGGTCAGCTCTGATTAGTACTTGGATGGAAGACCGCGAGGGAATACCAGGTGCTGTAGGCTATATTTCAGAGGAAGGAACCGGCAAACTCATCTCTGAGTATTCCTTGCCTAAGAAAACCCTACGTAATTCATGGGGTTTCCATAACTTAATGACAACTTGAAGGCACATACACACACGTATTTCCTTGATAGAAGACACACAGGTTCTGCATAAGAAATAAGCATGGTACTGTTTTTTTCGCTGAAAAATAGATTGTCAAGAGATTTAATATCACTCACTAAACCTCAAGTTGTTTGTTTGTTTGTTTTGTTAGGAGTTCTGGGAACAAAATACAATCAATGAGGTTACATGTGAAAGAGAAAAAGTGGACAGCAGATCTAAACCAGATCTGTCAAACCTCTCTCGGTGGTGACATGAATATCGCACACAGGTACAACTGGTTTAGTAATGGGTTTGCTTAAAATGAGTGTGTCGAATGACAGGTCATTTCTCTGAAAAGAAATTTTCTGGCTCTGTGAGTTAAGGAAGTTAAAATAAATGTTTTCCTTGATTAACTTTTTTTTTTTGAGTACAGGTGCTGTCTTCACAACAGAAAATAGTACCAACACTGGGTGTGACAAAGCTGAAACATTAATTTTAAAGCTCCCATTGTCATCTGAGTCATTCTTAAGGAACCAAAAACAGTGGGAACAAGAATTTATGCACAGACTTCTAAGGATTATTGTACAAACAAGGCTGGCTGAGACTAATAACTGCAAACAAAATACCAATAGAATAACTTTGTTGCACAAGATGAAAAATCCATTTTGTCCTGCTCATGGGAAAATATTTTTGGGCCACAGCTTGCTTGCTCCCTCTCTCTTTCCTGAGGGAGGACATTTGCTCTACCCCAGAATCCCTCTTCGGCATGGCCACCATCCATCCTGGCTGCGGGATTCTAGGAGTCGTAATTCTTCCCTCCCATTCCTTTCCCCAGCTCTGATCTAGGCCAGCATCCTGTTTTCTTCAACAGGGGCTAATCAGATACAGCTAAACAAGGCATCAAAGCAACACCTCAGCCCCACTGTCTGCCAAAGCTGGCCCTTCTAAGGGATAGGGCAAATGTCCTGCCTCAGGCTACAGAGAGGGAAGAGGTGGACTGAGCACACACACACATAAACACACATCTTAAAGGGCTCCTGTTGCTTCAGTGGAATAAGGAAGCACCATAGTGGTTGCTCCGAACAGCCCTGCTGGGCCCACTTTCCTGCTGTGGCTGGTCTTTGCAATATAAACAACAGCAAAAACATAGCGTAGCCGCTAGGACTCTGTCTTCTTAAGATTAGGATTTCCAGATTTCAGGGCCTGGTCCTTCTTCTTCAGTCCTGAGGGCAAGGGAAGGAATCTCAGAGTGAAAGTACTGCCTTGGAGTTCATGTGTATGCGGGGGCATAGATTCTCCTCGTTTGTTAGACTTGGTTTTTTTTGTTTGCTTTGTTTTTCTTATTTGAATGGCTGGTTCTGTGCAACAGTGGTCTCTGCTTATTGTATTAACCTTAATGGTATCATCAGGGCTTGTCCCTTGTGACATTACAAGGTGTCACGCCTAGGCTGCAGTTTTTGGCCCTCAGTTCCCAGGGCTTGGGATAGCCGGGTGTGGCAACCCTAGAGGCAGTTCTCAGACAATGGTGTCAAGTGAGTTCACTGTCTGGTACAGCCAGCTACCCTTCTTCATTGTGCGTAGGGGGTCTTGGGATACACCACAGCATCACTGGAAAGCTGACCAGGGCCAAATGCCTAGCCCTACAGTTCTTGGAGCCAGCTACTGTGGGCAGGGTGTGGAGACCTTTATGTCGCACATGTGGTGTGGGAGCATGTCTAGTCCACCAGGGGTTAACCACTCAGAACCACCGTTTGGGCCTATCTCTTCACAGAGCCCCCTCCCCTCCCTCCTGTCTTATTCTGATAGGATCCCCAGAAGGAGACTGAAAGTGGGTAGGAACAATGGACTGGAAAGCTGGAGGACTGGCAATTGGTTCTCCTGCCTCAGGCAGCAGAATAACTTATGCAGCAGTTGCTCTCTGCCCACACCCCAGCAAAATGATATAATCCTCTGGAGAGACTCCAGGTTGATTTTAGCTGCATGGGAAAACAGTAACACTTTCCTACTTGCAGATCTTTTTATGAAGTCCCACAGAGGATTAGGTGAGACTTATTTCATACTACAGGTATACTTCAGTTAACAAAGCCTCTGATGGTGAAGCTGCTTTTTATTTTATGCCCCCAGCCCCTCTTCCCTTCTCAGCTAGAAGTTTTTGGAGGGAAAACAAACTTTCAGTATTGTGTGTCCACATGTGTCATATTTTAAAAAGTGCGAATCTAAAGTCTAAAGAAATCCTAACAAGGATAACTGGTGGAAGAAAAAGTAATATCTCACGTCATTTTGTAAAAAGACTTCAAGTAATCTCTAGAAGGTTCAAAATATTTTGGTTACTCATTCAAGGCTTATCTGACCTCATTGTTTTATTTCATATTTCCATATTGTTAGTTCTGAAGAAAAACTTTGCTGAAACATGTTAAAGTGCTCTTCTTTTTAGCAGTGCAGGAACTTAGCCCTATTGCCTCCCATGTTACTTCTGCCTCTGGTACAAATTTTCTATTCAAGAATGATAATGTTCAGGAAAACATCCACTTGGTTAACCGAAGTACACCTGCATAGATTTCAGATTCAGTCTGCAGTATATGACAGGCCACACCTGGCAGGACATACTTTCCACACCCTTGAGATAGAAGGGCTGATTTGTTGGCTAGTGCTGAGCAGATGCAGCAATGTTAGAAAACTTTCCTCACCATTGCCACCATTTTGGGACCCTGAAACGAACTCTTAGCGCCCCATGTTCTCGCCAAGTTTTTCTCTGCTAGCAGTCTTAGTATGATGTACAGAATAACTCCAGTTCCAGAAACTTGGCTTACAGGTTTTCAAAAGCTTTATTCAGGAACAACAAAGTAACAAAAGCACATCTTGTTCATTGCTGACAAAACAAGCATTGAGTCTGCAGTACTATATAAACCATTATATTTCAAATTAGTGCATGCTATAATCCATTTGTTACCAAATCAAACAATTCCTTTCCTGGGCTTTCCTACCCCTGCCCCCCACCATCTCTTACCAAGCCTGCCAAGTGACGGACCTTGCAGTTGTGCCTGGCTGTTCTTATCACCACCAGCCCCATAACACTCCTGAGGTTCTCAGCTCATCCATCATCCCTACCTCCCATTTACAAGTGAAGTGTCTTAAAAGCAAAACTACTTCCTGAATCACGGCAGGGAAGGTGCAGCTGGCTTGACACTTGGGGCCGAACAATATGTGATGTTAAGTGACACCACCTGCAACATTAGTTGATCATTAATAAAAACAATAATTGTAAGCACTGAGAGAGATCTGTTTTGAATCAGGATCACAGCAGATAGGGAAGGGAAAAGTAACTTACCAATCCTGTCGTAGCCTTCTCATGCTGTAAGACCAATGGGAGGGGGAGACTCCCAGCGGTCACTTGAGCCGCCTCGGTTTCTTATATGATCATTCATATTGACCTTTATCAGTAGAAAAATGCAGCTTCTGCCACCGTGTTTGCAAAGGATCTTCTGAGATTTGGCTTAGCTCACAGGGAAGGTTCTAGTATTAGATGGAGTGACAGCAGATTCTGACGGACCATTAAAAGGCCCCCACCAATTTATTGTATTTTACTACCTGGGTTGGGTTGGGTTTTGTAGTTCAGAGACAAAAATGCCTTCAGACATTTCTGCTTGAACATGGGCACTCAAGGATAATGATACTGATTCTGAATGCAAACTATCTGAGGTCCTTTCATACTACATAGTTACAGCACTATGATTCCACTTCAACTGCCACGGATGCATCCTGGGGCTTGTAATTTGGTAAAATATTTAGAATCCTCAGCTACAGACTTCTAGAGCGCTCTTTTGAATAAAAATTCAACAGCTCTCTATTAAAGAATTCTAAGTACCTCTGGAAACTACTAACCCCAGGATTTCATAGGATGGAACCATGGCAGTTGAAGTGGAATCATAACATTATATTGTGCAGCGTGAAAGATCCGCTGACCAGCAACCTAGAATTTACCACAGAAACAAAACTTTGACTAATCCTCCAAACTGGTTCACCTACATTCATCATCAAGCAGAATAATCACTGGCTATTTTGTGTTTTTGTTTGTTGTGGTGGTGTGTCTTCATGTTGTTTCTGAATCTATCATAGGGTTTTCTTGGGGCTGAGAATGTGTGACACACCCAAGGTTACAAAGTGGGTTTCCATGGCTGAGCAGAGAATTAAACTCTGGTCTTCAGGGTCGTAGTTCAATGCCGGCTCTTTTGTTTTAGGGACCACATATCCATCTAAAGCAGGCTTCTCCAACCTGGCACTCCTCAGATGTCTTAGACTACAGCTCCCATTCTCACTTCCCTGCATTGGCTAGAGATTGTAGGAGCTGTAGTCCAGCATATTTGGGAGATACCCAGATAAGGAAGGCTAATCTAAAGTCAGAGTATAATTACCTGTGATCAGGGGAGTGACACTCACAGCACATAAACTTAACTCTCTCAGTAAGTTCCCTTAGGTTGTGCAATACTGCCCTCTGTCTGCAGGAGATAACATTTATGCATTTTCCCCCTTGGTAAAGGCCTGAAGTTTCAGTCCTTGTAAGCTAATTCACTTAATATCCTCTTCCCCCCTCAGTTCTCAGGGGACTATTGGCATGGACAGATATAAATATTTTTTTAAAAAATAAAATAAATAACTGGTACAGCAAATTCTCATCAAAAAACAATGTTTTCTCTCACTGAAGTTCAGTTGCACCTACCTGAGCCACCATCAACCTGTTTTTCTCTTACCCGTGCCCCTGAATCCTATGTCCAACATCCTATGGAATCCTGGGGTTTGCAGTTTAGTGCGGGGCCTTTGAGGATTCCAGGATTCCATAGGATGTTGAAAGTGGAATAATCACACTATAACAGTCTAGTGAGGAAATGGCCAGAGGTCTTTTTATGCTGCCATTTTTTAAGTGTGCCAGTTCTGAACACAAATGAAATGATGATTTGCACCTCGCTTGGTTCTGCCCATCTAACAACAAATCTGCCTGGCTGCTGTCACACCCACACCTTCCAACATTTCATAGATTAAAACTGGGACACGTGAGGTTCAGCCGTATCAAAATGTAGTCAAAAGGTGTGGCCAGGGAACAAGAGGGCAAAAGTTATTAATGAGGAAGAACACCCAAAACTACTGCTTTAGTAGATAAATCCTGGAATTTATATACTGAGTTAAGGGGGAAACTAATCCCCCTCTTCTCCTCTTCCTGAGTTAACTGAGGGCAAACTCCTTCTTTGCTTTGTACTCATTTCTCAGCAATTGAAGTAGCCAAGGATGAAGGGAGGAACTGGATTAACCAATTAACCAAGGTTGTACCTGCCAAACAGGAAGAGTTAGAAAGCATGCTTATGTCTTACATGAGTGTTTTCTGGATGTTTCTTTGCCCTTATGTATAGAATTACCCTTTCTTTTTCACCTTCCCTCCTCACTCTCTTTCAGTAGCTGGAAGGCTCCCTTTGCATATTCTCAAGAGCACTTTGCTTCTTGGTGTTATGTTCTAATGGGGTTTCTCCCTAATTCTTGAGCAGTGAAAATTACTTTGAGGTAAGTACATGTAGGTTTGGCTCGTGTTTTTCAGACTGCAGGCTGGCCTACCAATAATGATTTGAATTCTTTAACAGCTTTGTTCTCATTCCCCACTATACGCAGTGGGAGGGCAACAGTGCACATACTTTTCTGAAGAAAAACCACAACAAGGAAATGTATGAACACTTGCAAAGGGATGGCCCTCTGTTACAGTCTGTTGCAGCAAAAATAATGAAGAATCTTGAGGCATCTTACAGACAAGCCAAACTTGTTACCAATTTATTAGGACATATGTTTTTGTGCATGCCATCCACATCATTAGATACAGGACAAAGTTCTGGTTAAGATTCACATGAGACAGTGAATTCTAGTCCATAGGTTATTGACAGCCTTTAAGATGTTAATACGAACAACTAAAATGCACTTGTGCCATGGGCCATTTCCTCACTAGACTGTTATAGTGCTATTATTCCACTTTCAACATCCTGTGGAATTCTGGGGATTGTAGTTTACTGAGGCCAAGAGCTCTCTGACTCAGAATTCTAAATGCCCCTCCCTAAACTGCAAACCCCAGGATTCATAGGATGTTGAAAGTGGAATAATAGCACTATAACAGTCTAGTGCGGAAATAGCCATGGTATTGTCCCTTTGAGAACTTCACCCTCTTAACAGGCTGACATGCTGCAACAAGCACCTCCACATTTCCTGGGAGGAGTGTGACCCTTTGTTATTTCTCCTGTTCAGGATGGCTCCAGTATAGCACGCTAGCTGCTAAGCAATCTTTCTTGCCGTATACACACACTAGTCTTACATTCTTTTGCCATCCCTCTGTTTCTAGCAATTTTGTTTCTGTCTCTTCACAGGGTGTTCAAAGTAAAAGATATTCAGAGATGGTTCAGCAATGCCTCACCGTTAGAACTATCAGTTCTGTTCTGCAAATGTGGCTGTTACATTGTGAAGAGGATAGATTCGTCTCAGTCTGGTGTCCCTGCTTTGAGCATCTGCCTTGTTTGAGCCTGTTAGGACTCTAGCCTCTTAATACAGTCTAACCTCTTGATGGTTCTGCTCTCAACCTCCCTGTCACTCTGAAATTCCCTCACCACATTCAAGTGTGCATCTGAGAATCCCCTCCCCCTAGTTTAAAGCATCTTACAAAGAGGAAAGCCAGCTGATAGAAGCTGTGTAATGCTACAGGACAGAGGAAGTTTGGGGTCATATTGCTACCATATCCCATCACTATATGCCCTGGTCCAAAAAATGACTTATACTGTAGTAAGTGACCAATAGAGAACTAGCGTGGTATACTAGTTTGAACACTGGGCTGCAACCCTGGAGACTAGCATGTGATTCCCTGCTTGGCCATGGAAACCCACTGGGTCACCTTGAGTATCTCACACATTTTCAGCCCAGGAAAAACTCGTGATAAGATTCACCTTAGGGTCACCATAAGTCAGAAATGGCTTGAAGGCACACAACACCAAGTGACAAATAGGTTTCCAGCCCTCACCTCCTGAAAATGATTTTCAGAGGCACTAAACCTATGCGGGCCTTAAGTTAAAAAATTTTTGCAACTTTTTTGCTTTTCCAGTTCCTAGCAACTTTAAGAAGAGTAGTATGATTTCATTGTTTCTTTTATTTATAAAACCTTGTATTGTCACCTGTCAGATGAAGATTAAAGTGAAAGGTGGGACTTGTCTTAAAGAGTCACACCCAAACTGAAAGGGCGAAAAAGAGATTTCCCCTTCTTATTTTTTTGAAAAATGCTGACAGTCTGAACAGCGTGCCAAAGCTACAATAGTGTCATGCAGGCCCTGCCTGTAGGTACCACTCCTGAATCTTCAAGCCATTTGTAATGATTGTTTTCTCAGGAGAACGTACAATTAGTACTTGATCTTATAGGGACACTGTCAGGACCTTCTTTTCTCTGTGAAGATACACTGCCCAAGCTTTTCTAGAAAAAAATGACCTCACCTTCATAATGATATATATTATTAGGACTTTTGGTTTCCTTCAAGCAGGACTGGGAATCATGCAACTCTTCAGCTTACTAGGCTGCAAATCCCAGTATTCCTCAGCATTGGCTATGTTGGCTAGGGCTGTTGAAACTTGCAGTCCAACATCTAGAGGTATGCACGATTCCCTCCTCAACCTCAAAGGGAAGCCAGGACCTCTCTGAAGGGGAATGCTTATTCCTCTGCAACACTTCCCACAATGTCCAGATCCACATCAGTGAAGAGTGTTGTCTCTGTAAGTGTGCCCATAGAAAAGGTATTTTCTTTCATTCATTCATTGGGTTTCTGTATTGCCTCCCAGCCCACAAAGGCTCCCAAGCTAATGAACAATTAAAAACAATTAAAACGATATGGAGATAAAAACATTTTTTAAACACATTAAAATACTCTTTGAAAACTCCTAAAAGGAGTCTAAAATCAACCTCAGAATTCAGTTTTAAAACATTAAAACAGCAGTTTCAAACACTGAATGCCAGGTAGAACAGCACTGTTTTGGCTGCCTGGCAGGTAGGTTAGACAACTTCCTCACAGTTGGCTTTTTCAGAAATCAACACCCCAGCCTGTCTTTCTAAGCGATGGGCCAAAGCCTTCTCCACCAGTCTCCCATGAATGCAAATTAACGCCACAGTCTTATGCCACTTGGCATAAGACAGAGGCATTCCTATTTTGTTCTGGTTTTAATGTAAGCCATACTTAGAGGTGTTGGGAAAAAAGGGGTACGCTTGCTTTAAAATTAAAAAGGTATCAATTCAATTACCCTTTTAGTCTTCCCATTCACCACTAACTACTTTCTATACCACCCTTTTTTCTTCATACACATCTCACAACACACACACACGCGCGCGCGCGCGCGTGCGCACAAAAGAGAGTAGCTTTGGTGACAATACAGCCAAATTCAAAATACACATTATGGGCATATTCAAAGAATAGTCATATTATTCTGTATCAGTATACAAACACATCTGGTTAGCACCTTTGCAACTGAGAAAGTTTGTAGCATAGGCTTTTGTAGATTGACTCTGCAAAAACAATTCTACAAACTTCTTTCTCTTAGTCAGTCCTAAAGGGGCCGCAAATTCCTATTGTACACATTATGGTGATGTCTTTATTAGACCAACCAAAAAGTGTAAAGTACATCATACTAGCTTACAATGTGCAATGTCTTTTTCATCAGACAAAATTGGTAAAAAATCATGTAGGGGAAGAAAAGTGACGGTGTTCAGTGTCACAGATCTACATTTTCCTTGAGATGTTTCTTATGAGAGGGTGCTTTATCTGTTTAGGCCACATTGTGTAACCTTCCAGGTGACTGAAGCTCCCAGCAGCCCTGACCAGCATAGCCAATAGTGAGGAATGTTGGGAGTTGCAATCCAACAGCTGTAGGGATGTGTAATGTTCATCTCTGTTTTAGTCCTACTTTAGTCAAGCATCTTGATTTGGTAGAGTGGCCACTTTCATGTCAACATGAAATGGAAAATGTGCCATTAAAGGAAGGGACAAAATAGAGCTTCAGTTGCTCGTGTATAACTGCAATTTCAGAAATAGTCACTATAATTTAAGAGGCAGTACATCTCAGCATCGTGGGACCTGTGACCAGAAGACCCATCAATCTATGTGCTCAGCTATTGATAAGGTTCTATTTGAAGACAGAAAAATTCAATCCCTCCTTTTCAGCAGAAAACACCTTCAAACAGAGTACTGTCCCTATGGCCACCCAAGTTCTTAAGGCTGCAGTCCTATCCAAATTAGTAGAGTTAATTTCTGAGTAGATGTGTAGGATTGTATTGTAACCCTTGTGAGAGGATAAGCCTGGCTTGTGGGTACTTCACAATAAACAGTTACGCCACTACAATAATCAAGTCAAATGTTGTGTGTTACATGTGTATGTGCCTTCAAGTTACCTGTTGACTTATGGCAATCCCATGAATTTGATAGGGTTTCCTTAGGCAAGGAATACTCAGAGGTGGTTTTGCCAGTTCTTTCTTCTGAATTATAGCCTAAAGCATCTTGTATTCATTGCCAGACTCCCATTCAGGTACTAATGTGTATTACAATACTGTTTTTACTCAAGTACATTGCTACTGAAATACAATACATACTATATTCATCCTTAGTAGCCATAGGTTATAAGCAGAATTATACCACCATACTTCCCTACTTTCATCTAGTTTTAGAAGGTAAGCAGTGTTGGGACCATCAGGAATTTCCAGGTAAGGCTAGTTAAAATATCTTGCCTGAAAGACAAGAGACATTTTGACCAATATGAATTGACAGTACTGGGCTAGATGGACCAATGGTCTGACTCAGTGTAGTTGAGCTTCCTGTGTTTCCAATTACTTCTTGTTGGGTTTTCTCATTGTTCCAAACTAGTCTGACTAGCAGACCTAGTTTCAGGCTACACCCTTCTCTTGCTTAGCACTGGGCCCTAATACTGAGAAATGATCTCCAACCAGTATCTTTCTAGCATAATTGCTACCTAGTTGAATATCAATACTGAATCTGCCATTTCTACTGCCTGTGTGACTAATGAAGTCACTTCTGTTATGAAAAGTCTCATTGCCTCTTCTTTTCCCTGAGGGATTTCCACAACAACTCACCAGAAGAATTTTAAGTTGCTGAGAGGAATCCTGGATTAGAAAAAAAGACCCAATTTTCAAGCAAATTAGATAAAAAGAAAATATTTTATTAAAATTATTATTTACTAAGGGAGAGAAATCCAGACCTTGAGGGCTCAGAGAGCAGTGAGGGTTTGGAGGGAGGGGAGGCAGAAGAGCAAAACTAACAAGATTACATGATCTACTAACTACAGAGACAATGAGTAATCGATTTGTCTCCACCCTTATAGGCACAATTGCAAATCCTATCATTACCTTCTCCACTCCATTTTGCCATTTCTCTGAGCTGACTTAGGCCATTTCTGCACTATATTGTTATAGGGCTATTATTCCACTTTCAACACCCTGTGGAATTCCGGGGCTTGTAGTTTACAGCGGCCAAAGAGATCCCTGGTTGAGAATTCTAAAGGCCCCTCCCTAAACTGCAAACCCCAGGATTCCATAGGAGCTTGAAAGTGGAATGATAGCACTATAACAATCTAGTGCAGAAATGGCCTTAGGCAGTTCCACACTTTATACATTTGGTCCTTGCAAACAGCTGGTAGCTGTTGATCTCAGCCACCAGTGACTTACATCCAAGTAAAAAGTCCTTTTATACACACACACACACACACACAAAACAAAATGACATGCCACCATCCCAAAAGGGGGAAATACAGAAGTATTTCTGCTCTTTCCCTCACCTTCATAACTGAGAGTATTTCCAAAGAAGCAGTTATTCCAAAGAATAACTGAGAGTATTTCCAAAGAAGCAGACAGAGCTGTGCACATTTCCATTCAGAGAAGGCATCAAACTGACTTCAGAGAATAGCCATCTACCTCTTTCTCCACAGGCAACTGGTACTTGGTCTAGTTTCAAAAGCATCATTGAACAGAGCTACTAGATTCTCAGGAGTGTGAAAATGAAAATTTTCTTGTCCGCTGGAATGCAAAGAATTTACGTGTAAGTGCATTCATACAACACCCACTCTGAAAACAATGGAAACAGTACCCTAGGAGCCACTGCTCCAGATAGCAGCTAGCCGTGCGCCACCTCCCAACCACAGGGAGAACATCCACGTGATCATCAGGAAAGTTTGGCAGTCACACAGGAACCCTCCATATGATAAGGGAAATCTATACAGTGAGACTTGGAACAGTTACGACATGAGCCCTTTTCACAAAAGTGCCCTCCATATCTAGGCAAGCATGGGGAGGATGAAATGGGGGTCCTGATTATGTGGAGTACAAAATGCTCAAAAAAACTTTTTTGGGTGATAATTCCCAGAATCCTCAGCCAATTGACTGGAAGATTCTGGGAACTTGTGGTCCAAAAAGAGATCTTCTGAGCTCTGGTAAAGTACCAGCACTTGAGTTACCATCGATGAGCAGACTTCCTCTTTTCGACACCCACATTTGATACATATAAATTTACACATGGGGCCAAGACGAGAAACTATAAGACTCTATCAGATTCAGGGGCAAGGTGGGCAGGGGAAAAGAGATTTTAAAAATCCATCATACTGAACAATATACAGCAATAAGAGAGCTATGGCTTGGCTTCTGCTCAGCAGGGTCAAGACAGCAAAGTATTAACAGGCAGAGTTTTACATATTCTTTGTACCGATACCTACAATTGGTCACAATGGAGAAGCTGGAACACACTGTTGGTATTTCAGTTCATCCCTGTCCATTTTGGGCTCAGCTTCTACTTCCCTTATACTGCTCCCAAGAAACAGTATCATGGTTCTCAGATTTTCTTTTCTTCTGAAACTTTTTTGAAAACTGGCTATGGAGAAGAATCCATTTAAGGCACTACATTAGTAAAGGAATACTTTGAATTTTACATAGTGGAGGGCAGGAATGAAGTTACTGTTCTACAAGATTTTACCATGTACTCAGAAAAAAGCTGAGAATACCAAAACATTATTTTTCCAGTCACCTTTTGGTTCTAAAAAATAAATACATACAGATGCAACACTCAAATCATTCAGGCCACTAAACTACTCATTTAACATTACAAGCAGAAATGGCAATTTTGGAGGTAGAAACGGAAGAAGGAACAGAGCAGTTGAGAAGAAAATAGATACAGATCCAGCTTTTCAGTCATTTGGGGACATAGTTCATGGATTAAAACTAAATTTAAACCCACTGGTCATAAGATAATGTTGTATTTATTCTACTGTGGTGTTATTCTACAACTGAGAAGCCGGGTATTTGAAGTGTGCTGCCCACTGGTACTTAAGGTGCACTAGTTTGCCCACTACAGGCGCTAAAAAAATTACGACAATCTCACCCTGGTGGCCAATCCAATGTTTGAGTAGCATGTGCAAGCTCACACGGATAAAGCTAGTGGACCATGAACTCAAGAGGTATCACTTGCTTTAACCGCTTAGTCTCTTAGATTTAAGATTACTTAGATTTTGGCATGATTTGCAAGGAGGGAAGAGTCAACATTTTTATGATTAAAAAAAATACAAAAATGCAGACTTCACTAGATTTGTGGGACAATGAAAAATCCATTCCAAATAAAACTATGGTTCCTTCAATAAGTGCATCAAGTGCTTATATTTAAATGATTCCCCCTCTCTTTGAAGAACTAAGAGAAACACCCAGAAGGAGTCATTAATGTCTGCTCACAATAGGAGAGGCGAGGAGACTGATAATCTTGTCATTCCTCTTCCTCAGCAGATGTCACATATTCAAGACAACTGGCAGGACTTGTGAGATGGATATAGCTTGATAGTCTAAGAGAAGGGAGTACAAAGGGACGGGAAGAATCCTTCAACTGTTAGCCTCTTCAAAAGTATCAACAAAGCTAAAAAAAGTCCCCACTCCCAATTGTGGAGGGCACCTCTTCAGAATCAAATTGGCTTTGTGGTGCTGTTGTAAACCAGATGCTCCGTGTCCTCAGTAGTGGAGAGAACAGAAGAAAGCGTGGAGTTGGCTGCAGTAGCCGGCTGGCGTCGGCGTCGGTATGTTTTTCTATTCTTCAGGAAGAAGTAGCCAAGAACTGCTGTTACTACCATGATGCTCACACAAAGGAGCACTGCAATGGCAATTTCGAAAGAATCTGTGAGAGACAGAAAAGAACCACAGGAGCCTCAGTAAACAAAAAACAAGAGAGTGCTGCCAAAAGAATGTATTTACACTAAAGTCTGAAGCAGCAAACCTGGTTATATCACTATGTCCCACTCCAACCAGGGTTTTTCTCTTCCATTTGCAGTGTGTGCCTGGTCCACTGTATTATATGTGGCTTTTAATGTGATCAGGTACCTCAGATGAAAAGGAAGTACCAGTGCAGCATAATTTCTGATGTACAGATTCTGAGATAAAGCTTCTTTTTACACTAAAATGCCCAGACAATTCTGGAACAGTAAATAAAGTATGACTGGAATTTCTCCCCAGACAGTTGACAGCTTAAGGTAAGTTCAGTCCAGTTCTAAAGCATTGAGGGATTTCAGCAAATAAAGCTTATACTGTGGCATTCACCAATGCATACACCTTTCTTCTGCTGCTGCTCCAATTTAATGGTGAAATAAGGCCTAAAACGTAGGCCATAATACAGTTGTCTAGTAAGTGTACCTTTTGTAATGCCACTGGCAAATATACTGCTGAGTCTGGGGAATGCAGTACTTGAGGAACTAGTTCCTAACGTTTTTAACTTGGAAGACCAGAAGTTGACATCCTTGGATATTAAGAACATATAAATTTCTGAACCTATAAAATCATGTACGTATGAGAGACTATATAGCATTAAAATAACAGAAGGAAATTCTGTTGTCAAAAGCTTCCACAAGAGCAACAGAAAACTCTAAGAGACATCATTTACTATAAGAGCAAAATGCTTTCCCCAATGAATGGACATGACTGTTTTCAATTCCATATCTAGCTTTAATGTTTACTTAATTTTAGAATCCACATCCAGAAAATACTCTCCAGTAACAAAGCATGATTACCGTTTTCTTCTGAAGCAGCTGCCTTGCTTAAAATATCATATTCAGCACACAGCAGTGTGATCAGAGTGGCACCATTTATTGATGGATTGAAGCACAGAGCACCCAAAAAGCTAGGTTGTCACAGGAATGAGCCCCCGAAGGCTCATGTGTCTTAACTTCCCCTTCGTCCTCTGGCTATCAGAAGCAGTTCAGAAGCTGTGGCTTCCAAATTTATTTGTGGCCTGCTGTTTCAGGCAGCACCACACTCCCAAATTGTGGATAATATTAACAATGGTTTGGATAAAACAAGCCAACTTCAAAATACATATTATAAATCTGGCTTATTTCAACATATCATACTTAGATAACCATACTTTAATGTTTGGATCACAAGCTGAAGTACAGTTCATTCTAAAATGTGTGAACCCAGAAAGAAGGAAGGCTGGTTTCTGCTATGCTAAATCACAGTTTATCACGACGTCTTAGTATAGCCAAAGTGAGAAGTTTCTAGTAAATCGCCCACTGCCCTACTGTCAATGATATCATGTCTGATTTTCACTTAGAAGAATGCAACAAAAACGCAGATTAATTTTAGATGCTATATAAATCTCTGAACTATATACATTTACTAAAAAGTAAACCCCACTGTGCTGAATGGGACTTACTCCTAAGGCTTTAACTCCATACGCATTTGTTTAAGAGTAAGTCCAACTGAACTCAGCAGGGCTTCCCTCTGTGTAGATTTGCCCTGTTGAGATATGTACTTGTGGAAATAGTCATCTAAAAAAAAATAATTACAGCCTTGATTTCTGATTTGACTGGAATTATTGCTCTACTGGATTTCTATTCTATTCATCTACTAAGATGAATTAGAATAGAAATCTATGAATAGATGAAATCTATTCATCTACTAAGATGAATTAATTAGACTTAACTATGGTGATAATTTGATGTCAACAATGTGTTTCTAAAAATCAAACACTCTGTGTGGAAAAAAAATACTTCAGAAAATATTAAACTCTGCTTCACCACACATATTTTGTTAAGGTCATTCCACCTCATCAGGGATATCAGGATCTCCCTCCACAAACTCAAATCCTTTCAGCCTAAAAGGCAAAGGAGCTTAGAAATAGAAAACCCAGAAGGGAGAAACTGGGGAGAAGAAAAAAGTGAAGGGCACAAGGCAAACAGGTTTTCAGTCACATACTTAAACCTGATCGCTGATATTCATATCCTCTCCATCTCTGGCCAATCAAATCTGCTTCTGCAGGAAAAAGAATAGACAAAATTAGTACAGTTTGAAGTAAAAAGATCCCTCAAAGAGATATTTCCATATAGCATACCCTCAAAACTTCCTATATCATATTTCTACTCCAAGACAGTCAATTATACTATTATCCACTTTCAATATCTTGTGGAATTCTGGGGTTTGTAGTTTACTGAGGCCAAAGAGCTCTCTGGCTGAGAATTCTAAATGCCCCTCCCTAAACTGCAAACCACAGGACGTTGAAAGTGGAACAATAGCACTATAACAGTGTAGGGCAGAAAGGCCCCATGGTCTGCATTGTGCCCCTAAACAAGCCTAATACCCTGAGATATAGTAGAGGACACAATTTCCCATCATCTGTACTGAAGTAAGAGCCATCAAGCCATCTTTAGGTAAGGCTTCTCATGCTGATAAAAACAGACATGATCCTGGGCCAATGAACCACATTTTGCTGATCTCTGATCTGCCAGGGGCTAATTAAATTACATCGAAAAGTATATTCAGGAAGAGATGCCACCATGTCCTATTCCTCACTTAAAGTTGTTTTACTTACTTGTGACACCTGCACAGGATTTTATGCATGCCTCCTCATCTTCAAAGTTATTCTTGTTGCCGTCACAGCCTCCATAGGTGAAACGATCACATTTTTCAGCAAATGGGTTGTAATACCAGCGAGGTATGCTGTCTTCACACTGTCCTGTCTCTGGCATATCCACACAGTGAGCTGCCAAAAGAGGATATGCAAGATGAAAATCAGGGTTGGAATACCTGATAGTAACACTTAATTTGCTTCTTTCACAATTTCCAGAAGGGTTAAGATGTATGGAACTGCTGAGGTTAATCCAGTAGAGAACCCTGCTGTATCTTAAATATTTTCATTCTTCTTTTATGCTTGTACTGCAAATAACAGTCTCTGTGACCCCTTTGTTTAGGCAAACTTGTCACCTATCTCTTCTTAGATCCTTTAATTACAAACATGATGGCCTTTAAGATGTTGCAAGGCTCTTGTTAGTTTTTGTAATTAACATCAATATCAAACGCATTGGTAAGGAAAATATCTGATTATTCAAAGTTAGAGTTTTAAAAATCCAGACTTATTTGGCCAGTCTGGGACAAATGCTCAATCCTTCTTGTTGTTGTTGTGTGCCTTGAAGTGGTTTCCAACTTATGGCAACCTAAGAGGTTTTCTTGGCAAGATTTGTTCAGAGCAGATTTGCCTTTTCCCTTTTTTTTTTTTGAAATATTTTTATTAAAACATTTTAAATACAATAAAAGAACATAATAGGGAAAAACGTACACAGTAACAACATACAAATATACTACACAAATATAAACTACAAAGTAACTAAATTACAAAAAAAGGCAATACACATTTCATCTCCCATGCCCCAAGGACAATTGGTTATTGTTACACCTTTGATACACTTCCATATTTCTTATCTATATTTATAAAAATAAAAAATATAAGCTAAAAAAGGGAAACTTAACATAACCTCAAATATTATTAAGCTATCTTGGCATCTCAGTTCTAATAATTTTCTACACCACAGGTAATCAACCATAAAAGTTAATTAAAACCTCTTACTGCTTGGTTCCCATCCACATTTGTAGGTTTAACTTTCACAGATTTGATTATTTGTGAGTTTCTCCAGTCCCTGTCCCTCATCTTAAGCACTTCACTTCTGGGGGAACCTGCCCTCTCAGCGCTTCTTTCAAAACCCACCCCTGGTCTTCCTCCCTCAGCTTAGCCAGCTAAGAATGGCTCACAGCCCAATTTCTCAGCACCATAAACCACCCAGTGCCCTCCTACACCCAAGGTAGGAGATGGGTGAGAAAGTACAGGGCCACTATGCCAACCCACCCTCTTTCCTTCTTTTTTCCCTGACCTAGTATAAGACCCTGGACGCCTGTTCTCCCCACCATGCCTCAGCCACCTTCCTACACACACACACACACACACACACACATTTTATTTGCATTTTTTCCACTTTTGTGGGCATCCTGCACCCCTAACACTAGTGAATGTGGAATGAAAGTCTTGAATGTTATAAACCTCTCCCAAAGGGTGAGCATGGTATAGTAGTCTGACTGTTGGACTACAAGCCGGGAGATCAGGGTCGATTCCCTACTCAGCCATGGAAACTCACTCGGTGACCTTGAGCTCATCACACACTCGGCCCCCAGAAAACCCGACAGTTTTACTTTTGGATAGCCATAAGTCCGAAACGACTTGAAGGCACATAACAACCCTATCCCATTCTTTCTTGCAGTCATTCAGAGAAGTACTTCTATATGACATTGTCAATTTATCCATCTCTCCCTGTCAAACAGTTTAATGATCCAGTCTTCTTGAGATGGAATCGTGGGATCTTTCCACTTCTGAACATACAATAGTCTAGCCCAGTGGTTCTTAACCTGTGGTTCACAGACTCCGGGGGTCCATGATGTTCTCACAGGGGATCCATGTAGGCTTGAAGAAATGTTGTTAGCTTTTACAGTTAAAACAGAACAAAAGGAAGCAAGGAAGCAAGGAAGGAAGGAAGACAGATGGTCATACATTGATCTGAAAGTCTTTTGCTGGTGACAGACATCAGCTGTACAAAGTTTCATTACAATATCTCAAACTGTTCAAAAGTTATGAAAATAACCGACTGATAGCAAAAACTGTACTCAATATTTGTTAATTCTGCACTTGGTGAAAACACGCAAGTGAATGATGCTCAGTCACTGAGGCCCTTTCCACACTCTACCTGAACCTGGCAGAATCCCACAGCGATGCTGGTAGAGCCTCTCCTGGGAGGAGAGTGAAACAGGAGTGCTCCCCTCCACCTCAGCTGCCTGTGGGAATGGAGGAGGCACGATGGCAATGCCTGTTCCTTCCACAGTGCAGCCAGGCACTGTCCGAGGCTGCGCTGGAGCAGGAAGTGTGGCCATCACACTTCCTGACCCTCTGCAGCTCAGGTAAGTGTGGGAGGGTGGCGAGAGGGCTGCGTGATTGCCTGTCATTAATAGGTTTTACCCGTCAACCATTTGCGGCATGATTGCACTGCCTGTGGACAGGAGAAGGGACATGGACGACATCATGCATAAGTGTCATCCAGGTCCCATCCTTCTCCTGTCGATGACATACACTTCTTATCTATCTCGTCATGTATCAGTCCCAGCAAAAACAGATTCAGTTTCAATTGCAGTTTAATCTTCAGAATCTTCACCATGAAGCCATGTATAATCATCCAAAATTTATTTGCATTATTACAAGTCTACAAGAGGTCCCTTTAACACAATTACATTTTCAGTAATTTAACTGTGGAAGCTTTATACATTTGCTGTCCTCTGAGGCTGACAAAATGTGACTTTTCCAAGGTCACCCAGTGGCTTTCGATTGCTGACTGGGGATTCATGCCCTGGTCTCCAGAGTTGTACTCCAATGCTCAAACCACTACATCATGCTGGCTTTCTCAGTTTTCCCACTGATAAAGATTATACACATTAATAGGTTAGCATTCATGCCAATAGTTGTTTCCAGAAAGCCTTCTGCACTGATGTCTACAGAAGGCTTTCATTCAAACAAAACTGGAACTGGATTGCAGTTATTGTCTTCTGCCTTAGCTGTATATTTGAGGAGATGTAAAAGTAGATTTTTAAGAAACAGGTGGCCATTGGTACTGTTGTCCCAAATATTACCTCTTAATAAACATTTATATGAGACCTACCTTGGCTGGTAGTAACATTGATCCTGCGTAATTTATTGAATCCTTGGATATCTGCAAGAAACAATGGAGGGTGGGCTTTTTACTTGACAGTACAAGGCGTTTTTATGGAAGTGGGCAGCTCCCTAGCTGACAGAAACTCTTCACCAGGTCATTTCTTACTATCATTTTGTTAGCTCCCTATTTTTACCTCCCCCACCCACTTCCTTGTCTGTTTCCATTCTTAAGAATATTAGATGAATACAGAGAGAATAATGTACATACCATACTTTTAAAAAAGCAAAAAAAATGGCAATATCATGCAGCTAATCAATCCAATTTCTGTGTAAGTAAAACAGAATTCTGGGGTGCAAATGAATTATGCAGAATTGAACATATTCTGTGTTGTTTAGCATAACATTGATATTCTTTGTTGTTTGCTGTATTGATGCTGCGCTGTGCTGATATTCTGTGTTCTGTCTGTTAGTTTTCACTGCTTTGTACAATAACTTTATTCTGGTTTTGTCAGTCACAGTGCAGTTTTGCACTTCACTGAAACCCATTGCTAGAAATCCTCCTATTGGAATCTAGAAAGTTTATACACTTGCACAGAAATACACAAAGAGGCCTGCTGTATCAGAGCAAAGATCTGTATGGTCTAGCATTCCATTCCCACAGAGGCCAGCTGGATGCCTCTAGTTGCTCCTTCCTTTAGTAAATCCCACCTCCCACAGCTCTATCCAAATACAAAGTCACGTGCAAGGATGTCTGCATAAGCCAGATAATATGCCAAATGCAGCAAGAAGTGATCATCAGTGATTCCAGAGACAGAAATGACTAGCAGCTGGTGGTGTTCGCTGCATCAGCACGTTGTCCAGTTTACACTGGTATTCCTTCATAAAGATCCTGGATTCACAGACAGATGGGAAGTATCATGTGAGGTGGAGGGGGCCAAAGTGTTTGATTTGCATGTATGAACCAAACCTTGGCCTTGCCAAATAGACTGTGACACCTATATAGGTCAAGTAAAGTAAAAATTGACATTGAAAGCCAAGCTGATGCACTATGTCCTTTAAACTCTTAGTTCAATGAACTGGGGAGGTGGGGAAATAGTTTTAGTACAGGAGATACATAATCTTTTGTAGCAGCCACAGACAGAAGGCAGATAGGAATCTACTGGTAGATCTGACTAATTAATAGCAAATGAGAAAATACTTCCAGTTTCCATTGCTTTACAACAGCAGCAGCTGAATGACTCCCTTCTTGACCTCAATTATATTGCTGAGATAAAGAAAGCTTTGAGAAATGAGGAGAGGGAGGACTGTGGCCTCCATTTAAATTTTGTCCTCAAAACAGATTCCCAGGCTCAGAGTGCTTTAATTCCACATGTATATCATGTGTATCAGTTAGCAGTTGGTGGATGTTGGGGTGCACAGTTTTAAATGACTGTCAGAATGGAACACAAGAAGCACTTTCACTATCTGTACTCTACTAACATTGCTTTGATGAAGGAATGAAGTTAGGAAATAGGAGAAGAACTGTAAGGGTCATACAAAAATTTTGGAATACTAGTGGGAAAACACCAGTGCCTCGGGGCAGAGAAGCAAGATCTCTTTTTATCTTTAATACTCAAGTTTGGAAAAAATATTTTTGGACTACAGCTTCCATACTCCCTAGTCAGCACAGCCATTGTGCTTGGGGCATTTGGGGAAGTTATACTCCAAAATAACTTTCCCAAGCTCTATTTATGCAGCTAAATGACTACTATTCCACCTAGCTCAGCAGTGCCCATTTTCAACAGCAATGGTTCACTGGGATTAGCAGAGATCTTTCCCAGTAATAGTGACCTTCAATCTATTTTACTGGAGATTCCAAAAACTGCAACCTTCTTCATACAAAGCATGCACTCTGCCACCAGCCTGTGAACTCTCAACATAACTCTGCCCTATTTTTAAGACAAATGTTCACCTACTTACATGAATCACAGAACTTCTCATCTGAACCATCTCGGCAATCTGGTGTTTCGTCACATTCCATGAAGCTATCAATGCAGCAGCCATCTCCACATTTGAAATAGAAGGGGAGGCAGTTTCCATGACACACTGTGCAAGGAAAAAATGATTCTTTCTTCTGGTTCCCAGCAAAGACAAAGTATCTTTTGGAGAGATTTTCTTTTGGATCAATTATCTCTAGAAACGGAGGACAGGATAGCAGGGCATAAGCAGAAGATCACTCACTGCACCAAGCAAAGCAGCAAAGAGAAATGGCAAGCGCTTCCCAATGGCATGAAAGTTGCCTCTTTACAATACCGCAAGCAGAGAGTAAGAGATCAGCCAGACAGATTTACTAAAAAGCCACAAGTAATCAAGAAATCAAAAGAGGGAGGACAAAATCACAGAAACATACAGAACTCCCTACCTGGTTCTTGCCGTTCTTCCACAGCACCTGAAGAGAAAGGAGATTATTACAAGACTGCTGTGCTTTGAGATATCCATTTTGCAATCACTGACTCTCATCTAAGAAATCAACGAATCTTGAAAAAATAAATTAAAATGCAGACACACATAGAACACATTTCCAGACATTCTACACTACAAGAACTGTAGGGGCAGAAGGGACAAAAATATTAATTGATATAATTTCCAAAAGTATTCTCCCTAGATTACTGACATACGGAAACAGTCCTTCCTGGTTCTACAGCCTGGAGAGGCTTTCCCAGTTCTGCTGCCCTGCAGGAATGCAGGACTAGAGCAGGGGTGGGAATCCTGCAGCCCTCCAGATGTTGTTAGAGCGCAACAACCAGCACTCCTTACCATCAACCATGAAGGCTAGGACTGCTGGGAATAGCAATATCTGCAAAGATGCACCATTTATTTCATGTCCATGTCCTAGCTTGGAAATGACGTGGTACAAATAATGATGTTACTTATGATGCATTGCTTTTTGGTAACAATGTTACTAGTATTATTGCTTGCAAAAGATAATATGACAGTTTGTTGTCAAGTAATGTTTGCTTGTTACTTATAAAACGTTCCTATTTTAAGGAAATTGGAGGAGCATTAAAAAAAACTAAAAAGTAACATGTCACAAACAGATAATATAGCTTATCCTTTTAAGAAAACAGCAGTCAGTATGAAACATTAGCATTCAGTTTTTTAAAAGTATCAAGTTAACTTAAAAGTAACAAGTTACTTTTTAAAAGCACAATCCTAAACTCTGTGTACAATTGCAACTCTCATCATTCCCAGCTAGCACAGATACGTAGCTCATGTCAACAGCTGATGGATTTGTTCTTCACCCCTCCAAATTTCACTTCATCTTTCAAATGACAAAGTCTCTTCAACTGAATATCTAAAACTCAACAGATGACATTTTTCTGAACAGCATACCAACCTTCGACATCCTTGCAAGCAAGTTTACATTCCTCTTCTTTCAGGTAATTGTTCTTGTTAGGTTTGCAGCCCCCGAAGGTGAATTTCTGACACTCCTTGGTTGCTGGATTGTAGTACCAGCGAGGGAATGAACCGCGACATCGACTCACCTTATATGGAGCCAAACAGTGCTCTAGAAATAAAAATTAGAAATGGTACATGACTACACAGTAAATACCAGAGAAGGCATCAGTAAGGTTTAGCATATTCTGCAGAGCTCAGAAGGCCCAAATAACAATACTGTAATGAAAAGAAAGTTATAACAAAATAAAAAAATCTACCGAGACAGTAGTCATACATAAAAGCACTCTCTCAGATTTTGTGATCTGGAGAGAAATCCCTTCATATACTACTACCTGGAACAAATTTATTCTCAAACCATATCAGCTGTTGAAAAGTGAGCCTCCTAAAGACTGCCTTAATATTATTTTAGTGACAAGAATGAATTGTAGATCATACTGGAGTCAGTATACTGGTTAAGAGTGAAAGGTACAATGTTTAAAAGTATATAGTGAACTAAAGAAGAACATGGGTTCAACCACAGTGGATCAAACCACTTTCTTATCCAATACAGAGGGTCTTTACTGCCAATAAGTGGCTGAACTCTGCCTGGAGCACACACACCCTGCTTCCAGTCTAGTCATCTTTCAGGGGCCTTGACAGAAAATGGTAACTGCAGAGAAGATTCTGCTCATAAAGCTCTTCAAAACCAGTTGGCCTCAGAGTGGGAAAAGAGTTCAGTTAGCTTTTTAAACTTCACTATCAGTTCACATGGGCAAAGGAGTTTTGAAATAATTTACACAAAATAATTAAAAATATAATATAACACATAATGTATTAAAACTATACAAATGCATTAAAATGTCTGTTTAGAAAATCATCTAACACACAAGAAGTCATACCTCTTCTCTCCTAAGAGTGAATATTATGATGGCAGTGAAAGCCAGAACATTAAAACTAGTCTACTAAAATAGTCTTCTCCAGGCCCCACAAAAGTTTTTTAAAAATGGTATTTGGAGAGGCCATTCCCAAAAAGACATCTTTTGTCAACACTCTCATGGAAGCAAACACAGGGAGTAAGTTCTTAATCTTGGAGCCTGGACTAGGTCATGTGAGGCAAAACCCATGGAACAAGAGGCCCACCATTTGTTGTACTGTGCCTTTTAGCTCCTGAGACTTTCACCTTTGTTTCTGTCATGTGACATAAAATCACCCCTTGACTAATGGCATCCAAGCTATGCAAAACATTGTAAGTCAAACCTAGCACTTTGAGGGGGACTGTAATTAGCAATGCAACCATTTATTTAAAATACTTACACTGCCTTCCCTTACCTAATTCAAAACAGCTTGCAAGAATAAACAGAACAAAGGGAACTGTAGGAAATCAACTGCTTTTGTTTCTTTTTAGAATAGTAGAGCGAGGAGCATGGAGAAGCTGGAACCTATGAAACAATCTGTGTTCCTTCTGCCCTTGAACCCACACATTATTCTTGCCTATTTCAAATGTGAAATGTCCATGGGACCTGGGGAATGGAACACCGGACACAAGAGAGTCTTGCCCAAATACTAGTCTTGGAAAAACACATGACATGGTGTCATAGATTGTGACTTTTTCCACCATTGTTGTTACATTTCCTTGCCTACATTTCATGGTGAAGAGGCACTGACAATGTAGAAAGAGTCAGCTTCCAAGGGGAGGATGGTACTACGTTAAGACTGTACTTTGTGTCTGTCTTACCCAAAGCATGAAAGTTTCCTTTTTTGAACTACCGTACCCAGAACCCTAAGGTCAACATGGTCAGTTGGCTGGAGGATCCTAGAGCTGTAGCCCAATAGCATGCTGCTTATGCCTCCTTGTTCTTGGCCAGAATACAATCAAATCCCATAAAATCTATACAGCTGGATTTTGTGAGTTGGATATTCCCAGGTCTGAGAGCTGGATAAACAGGCAGCCACCAGTGGGGTTGTACTCCCTCTGAAGGAGAAGGTACGTAGCTTGGCAGCACTCTTAGATTCATCTTTGTCAGCTCCTGGTTCCAGCTCTGAAAGGTGCTTCTGTGAATGACCCACCTATAGTCTGCTCAGCGTTCAGCACAGTAACAGTGATGTTGGTTGAGTCCTGCTGTCCAGCAGTATCTGTCACAGTCAATTGGAAGATGTAAACTCCTTCCTGCAGATTGGTGAGCACCATGTGGTCGTGATTTTGCTACGAATACAAAATGTGAAGCAAAAGGGAATTAACTTTATGACATAAGCTATGTAAGCATTGTAGCTATCTCTTGCCTTCATTCAAATAAATGCATTTGCTGTCTTCAGAATGGCCACAGAGATCCATCTAAAAACTAAGATTTTGCTATTAACATAGAGGTTTCTATTACTATAGAAAGTCACCACAGGAATCGTAAGGGAAGCAAAACAAGTTTCGTGGTGAACATTTCTCACAGAGAGGAAGAACACTGCTCATGAAGGAGGAAGTACCTACACATCCAGCATTCTCCACTCTAGAGTATCTAGAATATCCTTTATCATGTTGTTCTGAAGGTGATTTACCACATTAACAACACTAAAATGCATACTGTCCAACAGATAAGCACAAGGAGCCACAAGCAACTGGGAGTTCCCCATAGCACATTCCAAGCATTGTATACATGTCTGAGAAGGCAAAAGTCTTGAAATACTGTGCAAGTCACTTTATTAAGAAAGTGAGACAGCTCTGCCTGTTCCAAGTGCTTTTTAGTACTACTTACACCAGACAAAGCTGTCCCCATCTGAGGTTATCATCTAGCTAGATAGAACTATAAGTTCATGTATGTACTACATACATGAACTTAAACTATAATAGAAGGTCACTGATCTACACAGCTTGAAATAAGACTGTTCCACTCAGGATTTGCCAGGAGAAAGTGAAAAAGATGCAGAAACAGGTTGTGATGCTTTCTACAAAAGAATTTCCAGCCTTCATGAAACAATCTCCTACTTTGTTATATACTGATCAAGGATTCAGTTTGCTATACAATCAGGTAAAGGGGTGTTTCTAGAGAAAAATATCTTTTTCTTGCCTGTGTAGCATGGAGGCCAAGACACTCATCATCCTGATCTTGAAGTCTTTCCCAAGCTACCTAGATTTTAACCTACCAGACATTCAAAACTACAGGACAGTCTACAATACTGAGTCGTTCCAAACATCATCAGTATTTTATACTACCAATATTTTCTTCTCCTTTCATTTTCCTAAGGCGAAAATAAAAATTCAAGAAGAGTTCAACATTAGTGTTTTCTAAATCTCTCTTCACATCACTGTGAAGTTAATTTTGCATTTAATTTTGCCTCTTCTTCTTCAGTAACAAAAATATGGAGATAACCATATTTCTTTTTAAAACCTTTGACAAACTCACAGGGGGAAACTAACTGGCAAAAGCGACAAGATCAAACCATGTTCTTCCTTGATATACCTCCTTAAGTCATATTTCATAAGTCATATTTGACCCTATACTACATAGGAATATTGTGCCTTTGGGAAAATAAACCTTTTCAGTATCCCCCATGAAAGAGGACTTACTGTTGAATCTAAATGATTTGGTGATGATATAAAACTAAAAGTCTCTCAGGAAACTCAGAAATTGGGAAGTTTTCAGTTCTAGTGGTATATTCACAAGAGAAGTTAGATTTTCTGGTTCAGCAGTAAGTCCTCTTTCCCACCACTAAGAAAAGGAAACAGAATAACTTGGTGCTGTACCAAAACCACTGTTAAGTTATCTAAGTTTCCTTCTAAATACATGAAGCTGTCAGGAATCTCTCCCTGCAGGGCCACAGCCAGCAAGGGAGGAGGGAGGTCAGGAATACTTTCAGGGAGAGTCTGAGTATACCAAACACCAGGAAAACACAAGCCAAGCCAGGTCAAGGTCCAGTCCAAGGGTTCAGGAGGCAGAGATCCGTCCAGAGTTTCAGGGAGCAGGAGACACAAAGGTCGTGAGGGCTTGCTAGTAATTTGCTGCAAGCAAAGAGCAGCCACGCCGGCAGACTTAAATAGCCGCTGTGAACAGGTGCTGCTTGTTATTATTTCTTCAACCTAGTCCATGCAGCCTCCCTCTGAGCCATCTGTTTCAGCCTTCTCATGATTGAGGGTTGATGGGCACAGGTGGCTGCAACTCCTCCGCATCACTGCTGGCTCCCTCTCCGTCATGAGCTAGCCGGGCAATTCTGTCTCTGTTTGACCTTCCAGTGCAGGGGATGTTTGCAGGTTGATTTTCTCACTCACCGGTCCAGTCCTTGGCACAGTCAGTTGCTCCTCCATCTCAGAGGCACCATCTATCCCACTCACTGGCTCGGTGCCATGCACAATCAGTTGCTCCTCAATCACAGCAGCAGCATCTATCACAGAAGCTGCTATTTGCAAGTGTCAGGCCATTGCTCCACCATGGCTAATTCCATCTCTTCAGGGTCTTAACCCTTCTCAGATTTTCCATTTGAGATATGAAGACAGCAGAAATTGAGGGCCTTTCCTCACTACACTGTTACAATGCTATTATTTCACATTCAACATCCTGTGGAATTCTGGGGTTTGTAGTTTGCTCAGGCCAAAGAGCTCTCTGGCTGAGAATTCTAAATGCCCCTCCCTAAACTGCAAACTGTGGGATTCCATTGTATGTTGAAGGTGGAATAATAGCACTATAACAGTGTAGTGTGGAAATAGTCTCAGCTTGAGTCTTCTGTACATGAAGTGTGTTTTTTTTAACTTACTTTACTCATTTATATTCCATCCTTTTCCCAATGGAGGGAGTCAAAGAAGTTTACAGCTTATTAAAAATGATACTAATTAAAAACTATACAAAAACATCAATAAAATGTATGTGTGTGTGTGTGTGTGTGCGCGCGCGCGTGTTAATTTTTAAAAATCAAATAATCTATAAAGTTAAAACCATTAACATTCATTAAAAGATCACATCAAAAACCAACAAAGTAGAACAGCATATCATTAAAAGCCTTTTACAGTCAATTTCTAAATGCCTGAGAAAATAAAAATTCCAGCGGAAAGACAGTGATGAGGGAGCCATCTTAGCCTCCCGGGGGGTGGGGGTCCAAAGTCTAGGATAAGCCACCAAGAAGGTACTTACTGTTCTTCTCACCAAATGAACCTGAGTAGGTAGTGAGACAAAGAGAAGAGCCTCTCTTGAAGATCGTAGAACTCTACATGTTCATGAAGGGAGATAAGGTCCTTCAAATAACATGGACCCACATATAGGGCTTTATAGGTCATCACCATGGTGTACTGTACCACTGAGCTTTGGGACCACTTGCATATTTAACAGTAGTGATGAATTTATATCTACAATTATTGCACCTAATCAATTGTGTATATAGGGAAGCCACTGCCAGGACACCATAATCTTGTTACAACCTTCCTCCACTGTGTAGGAAAGGCAGTGGCAAGAATCAGCAGATGATTCCTAGAATAGATCCTTGTCCTGACTGCTGAGAGAAGACGGCCCACCGCCATCTAGTTAGGGCCAGAAAAATGGGATGATCTGACCTAAGATGTTGAAGCTACTTCCATAAAAACAAAAGACTGCTAAAAGACAAACTGTCAGAGTATTGCTCCTAAATCCAATTAGTCGCAACTAGAATACACTCACTGAATCAATGGAATTTACATAAGTGTTGACTTATCAAGATCCCACTGATTCAATGTACCTACTCCAGCTGGGACTAACAATTGATATTAGGCCTCTGGAACCCTGCCTTTCTTTGTATTGGTTTGCAGCCATTTCTGGAATCTGCCTGAACTGGATTTACCTACTTGGTTCAAAGTACTCAGAAGACATATAGAGTCTCAAAACCACATATTTAATATATGCAATGTTTAAGACAGAATCAACTTTGAACTGAGTGAGGTCTTACATAATCACAGAATCATAGAGTTGGAAGAGACCACAGAGGCCATCCAGTCCAACCCTCTGCTATGCAGGAACACACATCAAAGCATTCCCAAGAGATGGCCATCCAGCCTCTGCTTAAAAACCTCCAAAGAAGGAGACTCCACCACACTCCGAGGCAGCATATTCCACTGCCAGACAGCTCTGACCATCAGGAAGTTCTTCCTGAGGTTCAGGTGGAATCTCCTTTCCTGCAGCTTGAATCCATTGCTCCTTGTCCTAGTTTCTGGAGCAGTGGAAAACAAGCCCGCTCCCTCCCTGACATGACATCCCTTCAAATATTTAAACATGGCTATCATGTCTCCTCTTAACCTTCTCTTCTGCAGACTAAACATACCCAGCTCCCTAAGCCATTCCTCATAAGACATGGCTTCTAGACCCTTCACCATTTTGGTTGCCCTCCTCTGGAAACACTCCAGCTTGTTAATATGCTTCTTGAATTGAGGTGCCCAGAACTGGACACAGTATTCCAAATGAGGCCTAACCAATGAAGAATAGAGTGGTACCATTACCTCCCTCTATCTAGACACCATACTCCTATTGATGCAACCAAGAATCGTGTTGGCCTTCTTGGCTGCCGCATCACACTGCTGACTTATGTTCAGCCTGTAATCTACCAAGACTCCTAGATCCCTTTCACATGTACTGCTATCCAGCTGCGCTTCCCCCATCCTATATTTGTGCATTCCATTTTTTCTGCCTAAGTGTAGGACCTTACATTTCTCTCTGTTGAATTTCATTTTGTTAGCCTTGGCCCAGCTCTCCAATCTGTCAAGGTCATATTGAAATTTGATCCTGTCCTCTAGGGTATTAGCAACCCCTCCCAGTTTGGTATCATCTGCAAATTTGATCAGCATGCCCTCTACTCCTTCATCCAAGTCATTGATGAAGATGTTGAATAGCACTGGGCCCAAGACAGAACGCTGTGGCACCCCACTAGTCATTTCTCTCCAGGATGAAAAGCAGCCATGGGTGAGCACCCTTTGGGTTCAGTTAGTCAACCAATTACAAATCAAATTTGCATACAGTGTTGCAAATCAAATTTGCATACAGTGTTGATTCGATGTACACCTACAGTTTATATTACATTTGGCATTCAAGCTTACACAAGATTCCCACAGACACCCATTCTGGCACCAATCAGACTCAGATCTGCCCAGCTCCAATAATGTAACAAAGTGGTGAGGGGTGTAGGAATGGAAATAACAGAATTACACTTCAAGTCTTCACTATATTGGGTAGAAGCTAAAGATTCCAGCTTGGGCCTTTTATTTTCATTTTCCTATTCAGCTTTTGGTTTGCTTGTTCTTCAATAAATGAGCTATTTGGTAATTTGGGAATAATGGGCATACACTTTAGGTCCTGAACCATCTCTTATCGTACCTTTCTTACTCCAGCTTCACTTTTGCTTACACTCAAGAGATTATACAAGTTAAAAGGATGAAATACTGAGATTATTTTCAGAATTTGTGATATGTGGTTTGAATGCTCTAAGATCTACAATTGTTGGTCTTTAATTCAAGATCAAATCTCAGCCATCACAAAGTAGAAAGTTCATCAACACCCAGGTCTACTATTGTTTAATGTTTACAGTCATGAAAACAAATCCCAAATACGTGATTGCTTTTTTCCTCACTCAAATAGTCTCATCGGCAATGATGCCTTCACCCACAAAAGACTTCCCTTCATAGACTATATAAGTAGGAAAGTGTATGCATATGTGCCTTCAAATCTACTTATGGTGACCCCATGAATTTCACAGGATTTTCTTAGCCAAGCAATACTCAGAGGTGGTTTGGCCAGTTCCTTCCTCTGAAATATAGCCTATAGCACTTGATCAGTGGTTTCCCATCCAAATAAGTACTAACCATGGCTGTTTAGCTTCCAAGATGAAACAGGATCTAGTGCCCTTAGGGTATGTAGAAAATATATGGTCCCAAACCACCACTACACCAAGGGACCTTCTGGGAAAGCTTTGTTAATGTGGAATCCTACCTGCCTGAACTCTAACCCTAACCCTAATCTGCCTAACCCACTTGAAATAAATCCAATATTGACCTAAAACATCCCTGGAAAGGTCACTCTGAAGTACTGAGATAACTATGATTTCATTGCAATATTCCTTACCAATTGATTCAATCCCTTTGATTTTAAAATGTTACTGAGTTTGAAAATTTCTTTAATAAATATACATTTTAAAAGCCTGGGCATACAGAAAGACAGCTGACTCTCTCTTCTTTGAAAGTGAGGAACTTAACATGCACTTCTTTTGGATACTTCAGGTTTCCTAGATCTTCTAATCATCTTACTAGAAAGCTAAGGTCCTCCAGCTGCAAAACAGGGCAGTATGCCAGAGTGAAAGAAATACACTCAGAAGTATGAAATAGGTGCTCCTGAGCACATCTTCAGCCCAAGGATTTGTTTAGTACTCAACATGAGCAATGGTGGCTTGTGGCATCCATGTCAAGGGGTCAGTGAATCCATTCTTGGTTTTAGCCTGACCTTTAAAGGATCTATCCAAGGTGCTGAGCTTATTTAGAGAATAAAGCTCAGCACTTCAGAACGGACTCGGGTCCACTATCATTTGAACTACCAGTCACCACTAGCACTAAGCTTGCAGGCTTCGCATTACACAGATCCTTTCCTGATTTTCCTCATATGCTGCTGAAATAGAGGGAGGGAAATTCATTTTAAAAACTAATCAGAAGGCAAGGATAACTCTATTTGTTTCACTAGGGGAATACCAAATTCAGCTGTTCAACAACTTCAAATCATGGTGTAATATCCTTGCTTTTTCTGAAACTGGTTTAGACAAAACAGATCACAGATCTTCACAGTTCATGTGAAGGAAAGAGTAAAGGGGTTTATGTGTTTGGACAGAAGGCTTGTTCATATCTCAGACAGTCATCAGCTGCTACATGATACTCCACATTTATAGCACTTTGAGTGGAAACTTGCATAACGGAACTGTACTTTAAAGTGTGTTCTACCTTACCTCTGTCACCACTGAGGCATCACCAGAGAGAAGCGTCCATTCATAATTCACAATTCCATTGTCATCAAAGCTGTCTGTACCCTTCAGTGTCACAGGTTGATTAGGCTGCACTTTCATGTCCTTCCAAGCACGGGCTACAGGTGGCCGATCATCCACTGGAGGAAAAAGTGCACAGAAATGTCTATTATTTCATGTATATTCCATTTCCATACCAATAGTGTCCAGAGTAGGAAACAATACAAATGCTAAGACAATGAAACACATTAGAACAATTTTAAGATACATGAGATCCAGTTCTGAAAAGAAGAAGGGAGAACCAAATACATGATTAAAAAGAACTGAGAGTTACACCTCTCTCACGTACAACCTGGAAAAAGTAGACAAAATGGATACCAGAGATGTGGCATACTACCTTTTAATTTCATTCAATGGAGGTGCCTTGTGGACAAACCATATACCTCTTCAGTTCAACTTTGCTGAGTCCTGGCAACTGTGCTGGTAAAGCAGTTCCATGAGCGAGGAGAGGAGAGGTCAGAAAGAAAGAAACATGTAGACCTTCCAGCTTTGCTAATTAGTCAAGAAGAAGGTGTCGCAGCTGCTGAAAGTCACAGTCATGAGGTCAGGTGCTTCCCCCACAAGTTTTCTGGACTATAAAGAAGTAATTTAAGGGTTTGTTCTGTGACTCCAACACAAAATGAAGGTATTATTTAGGCACTTATGACTGAAGATGAAGAGAGGAAAGAAAAAAGGTGTCCTATTTGCACACTTCTACTAGAAGAGTGTTTTCACTAGAAGAGTGAAGAGTTAACACTCTTCTGCTCCAGAGCCTAGAAAAAGAACCAATGGATTCAAATTACAAAAAAAGAGATTCCACACTGAAATGTTAGGAAATGATTCAAACTCTGGTCTCCCAGTATCCTAGTCCAACACTCACAGCACTTCATCTTTTCTACACAACCATTAAAGGTACAGGAACCCTCTCCAGTTTACTCTGGCATCCTAGTAGGAACAATGGCCATTTCCTCACTAGACTGTTACAATGCTGTTAGTCCACTTTCAACATCCTATGGAATCCTGGGCTTTGCCTTTGAGGCCCGTCCCTGAACTGCAAACCCCACAATTCCACAGGATGTTGAAAATGGAATAATAGCACTATAATAGTCTAGTGCGGAAATGGCCAATACCTTTCTTGGTGCAGCAACTTACATTTTCCTGTTACTTTAAAGCAGAAATATTTCAGTTAATTTATTTTTATTTTTTTAAAGGCATTCTTAAAAGACAATTTTCAAAGTCCGCCACTTTCACTGATCCTATTTTTTTTTAAGAAACAGAAAACAACAATAAAGTATGAAGTAACATGAGGTACTTTTTAAAATACTGTTAATGAGTAACAAGGAATTGCTTAAACAATCCTTTCTCAGCCTCTAACTTGGGACTGCAAGAATGCTAGCACCTGGTTAGATGTTTATCTCATACAAATATCACAGATACACCAGACAGCAAGAGGGACGAGTTATATCATAGACAGGATGACAAATGTCGTAGGAATGATGATTCAAGGTGGCATCATTATTGCTGACGTTTGTCTATCCAAATGGAAAACAATTTCAAGATTAGGGATTAGCAACTAGATTACATTTACAGGCCATCTGAATCATTTCTAGACATTGTAACATACTCTATTTTTCTATCACAATCTTTTGTTGTTGTTTGTCCTTGCTATAGTTACTCTGGACCTGGTGATTAAAAAGCCAATTATACTGAATGATTCACTGGGCCCTAAACTATTGGTAAGGGTCAAATTTTAACGCTCACTTTGCATTTGCTAGTCACTTCCCAAATACCCAAACTGGCAGTGCCAACTTCTTCCGTTAGTCAGTCTTCACATACTCTACTATAAGTGTGCTTCTCCCACTTTATCCTTATGACAAACTAGTAAGATCGGCTAAGTTGAGACATTATAATTGGTCCAAGGTCACACAGTGAGTTTCATAGTACTGGAGGGACTTGAGCCTGAGTTGTCCAACTTCACTGACTTACAGGGAAACTACTCTGAGGGAACTTCAATGATAGAAAAAAGAATAAAATTGTGTATGATAGACATACAGTCCAAAACATACTGATTGTCACTTTGCGGAACAAAACGTAAGTGTCGAAGAAAGGGCAAAACGTTTGTCATAAAATGCTAGAGTTTTTAACTTGATGTCATAACTTTTAGCTTATCCAGGCCTTAGAGTGTTAACTACTTGTTGCAGAAGGTCTTTAAACTGGAGTAAGCTGCATTTGCATTTTTATCATTATTACTATATTTTAACCACCTTTTAAAAACTTCGTTAAATTAATGTTTTCACATGATTGCTTTTTTCTTGTTTCATTTATTGTTTTGATTGCTTTGTACTATCCCATTGTTTTAACTGTGTTTTGTTTTAACTCAAATTATAAACCACTTTAAGTTCCATATTGGGAGAAAGGCACATTATAAAGTAAATAAACAAAAATAATAACTATGACAGGCATCACAAAATTGCTAGGGTACCCTAAAAACCGGAAATTGTGTAATTTGTCAGAGTGAAATCTACAGTATTTAAATCAGTTTTGCAACTGTTTCCAACATTGCTCTGCATTTATTTCTAAAAGTGCTGTGTTGGCTGTTTCCCAGCTGGATAGCTATACTAAACTTCAGTTTGTTTATTTGGAACAATCAAGTATTTAACTAGAACAACATCATTTCAAGATGCGGGTGAGAGGGTGCATTTTGAACAAGCTGCTACACTCACAAAAGACAGGTGGCAGGGATGCAAGACTGCTTGCCAGAAGTCATTTTTCACTGAAACAACCATACCTCTATTTGCACTATTAATATCTGGAACAAGAGTAGTACAGCCTGGAAGAAATATTACCCACTGATTGCATGAACAGGTCCTTGAGTCAGATGCTGAAGAAACTCGACTATCTTTTACACTTGAAAGTTCACTATAGTTCTTTTGTTCAACGCTAGATCACAGAGGGAGTGAGAATCTATAAGCTTATGTGAGAATTGGGTTTTATCTTTTTTTAAGTGTCCCAAAGCATTTTTGAACAAGTGTTGTTCATCGGAAGTAAGGAAGGGGTTCTAATAGGCAGCAGTGCAAACTATTTGCAGATAGCATAAACGGGACAACTTACATATTAATTTCAAATAGAAATATACCAGCATTTAAAATGGACAGATAATTAAGGCAGACAAAAAAGTCAATGACATCTAACACAGCATGTTGTTGCCAGAAATATTCAAAACACATTCAGAGGTTTGGACTAGCCCCCCAAAACACTCACACAAACACTTAACTTTTCCTTTGTATTTACATGCAGGACTTACAGCCTTCTCTCAACTGTTTGGCATACGTTTTCATGGTTGGAGTATACAAAAGCTTATGCAGAATAAGACATATTAGTGGCACCAGAATAACATGGCTTTGCCACTAGAATATTGGGGGTGGGGGCTTAAACCATGTAAGCATATTTGTCCAAGACACTCTTGGACAAGATGCTCTGGTCAAGACACTCTGATGCTCCATATGTTGAGACTATAACTCCCATCATTCACTGTAGTTTCAGCTTATGGAATTTGGGAGTCCATCATGATCATCAGAGGAACACAAGTGCCCTTATACCTGATCTCACCTGATACAGTCTGCTGCAATATGCAGTGTTTATCTGGTGTCTTTGACAGAGTACTTGCTGATCACAGAGACTGGAAGGTTTGAACCTAGGAACCTCTGTACACAAAGCATTTGATCTGCTCCTATGAATCCTACCTCATGCATGCAGCAAGCACTATAAAACCAAACCCATAAGGTATTGCAGTGGTGAACGGGGTCACCTCTCCTGTGATTTTACTCCGCAGTCCAGATATAATATGGAAAAAAGTGCAGCCCATGATAGTGTTGACTTGGGACGGATGGATCGATCGATCAATCGATCGATAGACAGATAGATAAAGGGGGGGGAGAGAGAGAGAGAGAGAGAGAGATACTGGGCAACTCATCCATCCCTAGAGAGTCTTACCCATGTTTGTTTTTCATCTTCCCCACTTTTCTTCTCACCATGACAGTCATTTAACACCTCACTGAACAGCATTCTTTCAGATTTTCAGTTTTACATCTCCAAAAGAAAGGTATCATGACTGAACAATTACCAATTTTATAAAATAACTAGCACATATCCCCGGCATTGCCTGGGATTTTATTTTCTCATAGGTAATACTTGTTAGAAAAATTTGAGATCCTGTGTCTCTAATTCCCCAAACTGTCTTGTCCAGTACGTATAACTTGTTTCCCAATCCAATCTGTATTCAGAGTTATTAATATACAAAGGTTGGTTTCCTGAGGGAATACACTGTCTTCCTCCTTGCTGCTAGGCCTCCTCTCCATAGCAACTGACCTATTCAGAGCTCTCTGGCTGAGAATTCTAAAGGCCCCTCCCTAACCTGCAAAGCCCAGGATTCCATAGAATCTTCTTAGGTAGCCAACCATATGAGGTCTTTGCCTGACACAAACAAACAGAAAAAAATTGACTTTTATACATTAGATTTTCAAAACTACATAGCAAACTCGGTAAAGGTCCTCTCTTTACTGTGCTGTACCTTTCTCATATGGATGAGGCGTATGGTTTCTTACTAAGTTGCATTAGACTTTTGCCCAAACAGAACTGGGCAACAGGGAAAGTTATAAGAAAAGGAAAGATTTGCATGGCTACATCTCATGACTACTGGTTATCCTGACTCCCTAACATGGAAAAAATGCAACAGGCTACCTGTCTGACTAAAATAACATGTACTGTGGATGCACACTGCAACATCAGTGTGGCAGATCAAAAGTATGTCATTGGTGTTTACAAATCAACTCTAAGCAAATATTGCTTTGGAAACAAATAATTCCCCAAGGGTGTTGTATGTCACCCCTTCTCCACTGAAACTCACTAGATCAGTTTCTCCATAGCAAGATTTAACATAAACGGCCTTCTAGTGTGGCTCAGGCTGTTCGTGAATTCAGGATCAGTCTTCTCAACATTATTTCCTCATGGAAGTTGTTTTATTTTCCCTGTTCTATGCAAAACCACTGGAGTTGTGGAGAATGTTCATATGGACTGCTGGCGAAGCTTTCCTTCTGCTATGATCATATTAGCGTGTCCCCTCTTTTTTTTTTGGTGGGAGGGGACACAGTAACATCAGTCACAGCCCTCCCAGTGTCATGTGTATTTTGTGCAGAGTACTTTCTTACAACTTGGAAAAGCAGCTTGGAAAAGTTAATTGTCAAAGACTACCAGCTATGTTGACTGAGGAATTCTGGGAGTTTTGCATCCAGAAACATGACTTTTCCTCACTCAAGCCTAGAACTGTATAGCTTTACCTACTGAGCTGCTGCTAGTCAGAGGTCTCAGGCCAAAGTCTCTCACATCCACAACTGTAAATGCATACCTCCAGTGTGCAAAGTAGGTGCCACTGAATCATACACATTCTCTACCAGTCACACAGAAGCTACTTGCCCAACTGGGCTTGTTGAGGAAGTAGGTCAGCTTTCATATTAACCATGCTGTTAAGCAGCACTAATCTCCAGTCCTGCCACTGGTATTTGTCACATCCCATCTTGCTTCAGTCTTCCCTCTGTAGCCGTACTGTATCCTTCTGTCAACCTGAAGAACCTGAGGACATTTAACAAGAAATCTCTAGGGTTAGGGGCCAAGACATTTCACTACTGGAGACGAAAGACAAGACTGCATCACCTCTGCAGTCCATGGACAGAAGATGACTGGACTAGCAGTTGAAACCGACCTGCTCAGGCAGAAGGACACCATACTCTGCCACATCCAAGGGAGCAAGCTAGGTTAGCGGACTAAGGAAAGTTGTGTGTCCTGCATAACTCTGTCCTCAGGCAGAGAGGAACAACTGGAGATTTCAAGGGGAAAAGCAAGAGTATCACCATAATCCCCAGTATCTACTGCCTGAGATAGCATCTCTGCTTTGCCTAATGGTAGATGTAGCCCAGGAAAGCCACCTGTCTCTGTGTACTGGAACCCTCAGAATCCAGGATTCAAGGCAGCTTTCTCTCCTCCAGATTTGTATAGCTGAAGAACTCAACTGCTTCTCCTTCCCAGTATTTATCACTGTTAGCCTTTGTTGTTGTTCTTGTTTTTGTTGTTGTTGTTATGTGTCTTCAAGTCATTTCTGACCTATTGTGACCCTGTTATGAGGTCTTCTTGAAAAGATTTGTTCAGAGGAGGTTTGCCTTTGCCTTCCTCTGAGGCCAAGGTTCCCTCAGTGGGTTCCCATGGCTGAGCAGGGATTCAAAAGCCGGTCTTGTAGTCCAACGTTCAAACCACTACACGCTGGTTCTATTGTTAGCCTAACAGCTAAGTAAATAAAAAGAGCTAGGAAAAATCAACCCACTCTCATGTTCTTCAGAAATCCTGGGTGGACTCAGGAATGCTTCCATTTAATAACTGCTTAGTTCAGTGCAGGTGTGGAAAACAGGTTTTTTTTGTGAAAGACCCTCTTACTAAGCTATTACTGGCACCGGAAAATTGTATCGATGAGGTTTTGAAGTAAAGACATTAAAATAAATTTTTTACTACAAAAAAGCCAGAGTGGTCCCATATGCCACACATCAACCATGCTTACCTTGAATATACCAATGCTACATAAAGTAAACACACTCTTGAATACCAATATACCTATGTGGGACAGCAGGCCCCCTAATCAGCTCTGCCTCCTAAAAAATCTACAAATGTTCAAGGGCATGCAGCTATTGTTCACATTCATTACGTAAGCACCAGGGTTACATTGGTGTAATCAAGACTAAGGGCCTTTCCACACACGAGAAAGGAAACGGGCGAAAATGGAACTCACCGGCTTTCTTGATCGTCCGGGCGAGTCCGTCGGGACGAGGAGCAGCGCAAGCTCGTTGTTCCGCACTGCTCCGGCGTCCAAAATGGCGGCTTCCGGTTGGTGGAGGCTCTCCACCAACCGGAGAAGCTCGCCAGGCTAAAGCCCACCCCCAGCAGATCTGCAGGCACGCACTTGTGCGTGCCTGCAAATCTGCAGCGGAGTGTGGCGACGGAGCGAGACGGAGTCGCGCGCTCCGTGCTTTTTAAAAACCTCTTAAAAAAGGTTTTTAAAAAGCACGCTACGCGACCAGTTCCGGTCACTCCGAACTGGACTGAGGTATGGAACTACAAAAAGTAGTCCATCTCAGTCAACTCCATGGCGCGGAAGACCTCCGTCAGAGGTCACTCTGCCCCGTTTTAATAGCCCAGTGCAGAAATGGCCTAGAAAGAAAAAAAAGCTGAACTGAATTATATTCAGTTATATTCAATCATATTCAGTCATTCCAGTTCATTAGCAGTGGTATGAACAAAGACAACAGCTTCATGGTATACTACATATATTTAATACAAGAGTCCTTGTTACTGCACATATGACAAAAGGAAACTTCTCAGAATTTTCAACCCAAGGAAACTGAGTTTTGGTAAGCAGATTTATTGCATTCACCTATCAGCACTGGAAAGATCTGAAGGACCTGTATCACCTCACTCAGCCCTCTGAAAATTTAGGGCAAGGGACATGATTTGCATCTTCCTGGATCTTAGTACATTCTATCCCACTTCCACAGCCGTATAAATATGCTTTATACTGGAGGCCTTAATATCACTGAAGAAATCACTGCATCTGAAGAAATGGGTTTACAACCATGAAAGCTCATGCTAAATTAAAAACCTGTTAGTCTTAACAGTGCTGCCACATTTTTTTTCTCTTTCTTTCTTCATCCTTTTTAAACTGGTGTGATAACCATGTCCACTGTGGTTGAAATAAAACCCAGAGCTTCACTTTGAGAAGATGGAATTTCACAAGTAACCTTGGCCTCCAAGACATTACCTCAGTCCCAGCCACCCATCTGCAGAAACAGAACAATATGCTCACCAAGAAAGGTACCGTTATTCATACCTTGATCTCACACTGTAGCCATATGTGTTTTCCACAGATGCTCCAATGATCAGAATTTCAGATAGTTTTTTTTTCCTATTACTGTATCTCAGTTTGTTCCCAAGTGTGAATTAGCAATTTACTTGTGCATTGTCATTCTAGAGCAAACAGACGATTTCAAAAGAGCAGCAGTACAAACTCCTAGTCTTTTGTGTTCAGTCTGCTGAGCAACAAGCTGATCTGATCATGCAATTGAACTTGGTTTTTCAAATATTTCACTGGTTCCTGTAATGTCTCAAAAATTTACCAGCCAACACAAGTCTCCAAGAAGGGATCCTTATGCAGCCAGAGTGGTACCACCTGTCCACAAAAAGGAAGCATCAAGAGGTTTATGGAAACACCAAGGTTTGCTGTAAAATACTTTAGAGGGGGAAAAAACTAAGAGGGAGAGAACACAAGAGCAACTTAAGAAAGACTAAGCATGTTCACTGGCCATGGAGTGTAGACTGATGAGGGGGACATACAGAAAAAAAGTAGCCAGGAATTTAGATTGGAAGAAACTGAACACTACAACATTTTGATGCATGATCCACTTTAGTTCAGATATTAAAACTGTAGTGTCAAGCTATTTCAGCAAAACCTCTCAGTAAGTGATGGCTGCTCCTGGAATCTGCTTAATTTAGCTTACCTGTTCTGTTTCAAGCGAAAGATTTCATTCGAGACACACATGCAGAAAAACAAACCAGAAGAAAGATTCACTTCTAGAATTGGCTCAGCTTTTACAGAACTAAATTCATGCTGGACAGCACTATAGTTGAGTGCACCACGTTCACCTTTACAGAAAGGCGGAACATTTACAAACACAACACTGACCTTTGCTCCTTCATTAGTGTTCATTTGTAACAGGGAAATTAAAAGAACAACAGAGGCACACCTACGTTACATATGCAGAAATATATTACTTGGGGAAAGGGAGGTTGCTGGTCCATTAAATAGTATTACTGTTAGAACCAGCTAGCATCCAATGTACACTGCAATTTTAGTTTTACAAAGCTGAGAAGAATCTGTTTCGTGTGTTGTGAAAGAGTACTAGCCTCATCACAGAATTCCCAAAGTTCCTTTGGAGGATGGGGGAGCACCTGCGCTAATGTCTGTAGCCTGAACATGCACAGGCCAAGTAAAAAGTGAAAAGCTATTTAACAGTCTTACATAGAATCATATTATACCTCATCTTGTTCAGTATTTGTTTACGTCTGACTGACAACAATCCCCACGGCAGAAATGGGGAACACATGGCCAACTAGACGTTATTGGACTCCAAATCCCTTTGCCAATGGCAAAGAAAGCTGGGAGGTACACTTCAGCAACTTCTGATGGGATGTTTTGGATCCCATTCCAGGAGAAAGGCAGGGTATAAGTTCAATAAAGCATTGATTCCTCCACACTGCCCTAAGGTCTCTGGCAACGGTCTCATTGTCCCAATATCCATTTAACTGGAGAACCTTTTATCTGGAGATGCTAGAAGTAAAATCTAAGACATCTCCACCAACAAGTACTGTTTTCAATGAACATAGGCATACAGGAGCAGGGAACAAAGTGTCTCTCTTCACTATGGCCTATACTGCCATCACAGTGGAGACAACACAAAACTCTCTGTAATACACAATTCCAGACTAAGTATCCGTGGCAAATTGAAACACAGGTTTTCCTTTATCTATGAACTCTACACTTTGACTCAAAGCATTTGTATGTCATAAACTCAGATCAAAGTTCAGCTGCATCAAATTGTTCCTATGGTTACTTCTTCGGCATTTCTTATACTTTGCTCAGTGTCTGTCTAAGCATAGTAGTTTAGCTTGTGTCTCTTTGTGTTCTCTCAGGTTTGGCTTCCTGTGCTTTTGGAGAAACAGAACTGCAATTTCCGCAGTAAATCTGCCAGGCGCACTGCCAAATGACATTAAAATGGATTAGTCTATTGTGAAGATGACATTAGAGGCCACAAATTTTGCATCATTGTGATGGATAGATTTTAGCTCTCCCACAAAAACACGGGCAAAGGAACAAGACCACTTTGAATTAACCTAAACCATCCATGTTATGGTCCACTAAATCAAAAATAAACTCTGAACAATCCAATGCATGCATGGACTTACACTTTTCATAACAGCGCATTCACGCCCATTGATAAATGGTAGCATACCAGAACCAGGGTTCAAAAGGTTGAACTCTGGGGCTTTCTGACAAGCAAGGACAATGGTTTCATTTTCACCCACTCTCCCTGTTCCCTCTGAAGTGAGCTGTAATTTTCACAATAGTAGTTCAGTATAGGTGGGGAATATATTGCTGTGATCAATCCCTGTTGCAACCTGAGGTATTTTACAGTGATCTGTTCTTGAAAGGGTCAAGATCACCTCCTGGTATAAATGAGAACAACTCATGGTTGTGAGAACTGTTGTGCTGAACATCTTAAAGTTTCTGATTTATTTCTGCACCACCACCCACAGTGAGGGTAAGCAAAAGGAAGAAAACAGCCACAATACCCTAGAGCAAAGCTCTTCAATCTGTCTCATATGATAGACCATTATTCAGGCTCGGCTTCTAAGGTTTTAGAAAGACTCAGCAAGTGGCTGAGGAATAAACGACACCATTTTCCTTCAGCTGTAGGCCCTCCATCAGTGAAAGGCTTGGCTCAACTGCATGAAATGAACCACTGATAATCCAGCCTGGGGTGCCGAGTGTGGCCACATGCATTTCTTGCCATTGCTGCTTTGCTTTCCAAGAGTCCTCTTCTCCCTGGAATTTTCCTTTTCTTGTCTTTTGTGGGCAATGAGTAAACAGCCATCCCCTTGAGCCTGCAGGGAAGGCAAAGTTTCTTCGAAACAAGAAGGTTGGGGAGGCAAAGCAGCAGCAGAAGGAGAAATAAGTGCTAGAGCACCCACTCCCAGCTTTCTCATCCTCCATTTCTCATCCTTCCATGACTAGACAAGTGTGCAAAAGCCATGCCCACCAAGGAAGAAAACGGAAAACAGAAAGGCCAGTGATTGCAGCTGCAACCTATACTGATTGTTTCTTGTCATTTTTTGGTGGCAAACCATGCCACTGCAAAATCATGCCAACAAATGTAAGCAGCATTTGTTGAATCCCCAAGAGCTGAGGTACAAAAAGGAGGGTTGGGGCCCACAAACAGTCTACAAGCCATATTTACCCCACTCCTGATTTAGGCACTTGTGTAACAAGGAAACTTTTACTTTCACACCTGCCTGCTCAGGGAAATTCAAAAGACTATGCAATATCTGAAATTAAAATGATTATGGGCTGGATGCAGACTGAGTCAGAGCAGATCTATTAAAATCAATTGGGTATAGGTTAGTCAACCATGGCATGGCACTGTTATAGTGCTATTATTCTACTTTCAACATCCTGTGGAATTCTTGGATTTGCAGTTGAGGGAGGGACATTTAGAATCCTCAGCCAGAGAGCTCATTGGCCTCAGCAAACTATAAACCCCAGAATTCCACAGGATGTTGAAAGTGGAATAATAGCACTATAAAAGTGTAGTGTGGAAAGGCCCTAAGAAACAGATGAAATAATAAATGAAGCAATTCAGACTTATGACCCAAGCACCAGAATGGGGTGGTGACGGAGAGTGGCAAAGAACAAGCCTTAATGCCAGGTTCAAAGTTATCTATATTTGTTCAGAAATTTAAAACTCTTGGGAATACTATCTTTGTGGCCAGTTTTTAAAAAATTATCTCTCTCTCCTTCTCTTATTCCTTTTTAAGCTGCAAGAGACCAACATGGCTACTACTATGAAAACTAGAGGCTTGTCTATAAAAGAGTGAGGGTAGCTAGAGAAAGGGTGAAAATTTCAATAGTGTTTTAGGAGCAGAGAACATGGAAAATATTCAGGGAGTTCACATTTAACTTATTTGTTATATAAAAAATATTTACTGGTTATTCTCTAAAACTGTGTCTGACTGTTTGCATTTAAGAAGAGAAAGGGAGAACTGATCATGCTTTACCACACTGAATCCACTGATCCATGCAACCCCCTATCCCATATAGTGGCCCACTTGAGGCCTGTGTACCAAATCTAGGGCCATTTCCACACTAAACTATTATAGTGCTATCATTCCACTTTTAGCATCCTGTGGAATCCAGAGGTTTGCAGTTTAGAGAGGGTCCTCAAAGGCCCCTCCCTAAACTACAAATCCCAGAATTCCATAGGATGTTGAAAGTGGAATAATAGCACTATAACAGTGTAGTGCAGAAATGGCCTAGGTAGGAATCTTGAAGGTAAAAGGGCAAGATGAGCGTCAGGAGCCCGTGCCTTGGAATTACGAAGTCTACATGGAGAGAAGTTCTGCCAAAGTTTCAAGACTGGGTTCATCTGAAAATTGCATGACTCCAAGTTCTGCATCTAGGGCTAGGAAACCCAGGTTAAAAGCCATATAGTCACTTAGGACCCTGGATGAGTCACTTGCCATTGAAGTTTCAAGTTCTCTATTTGGTCAATGAGCAAAATAAAGTGTTTGTCTAAGTTCTCTATTTTTAATGTACAACAACTTTCCTTGGAATAATTTTGATGCTGACGGTGAAAAGAGCACAGAATCACAAAGCACCAACAACACTCCCATGCTAGGACATTTGCTTCCAAGAAAATCTCTAATTTTAGTAGAATTTACTTCCACATACCGGTGCTTAGAATCAGACTCCAAAAGTCCTGAACTCTTGTTTATTTATTTATTTACTCATATTATTTATTAGTTACATTTACATCTTGCCTTCCTTTGGGTGAGCTGCAGGTTTTCCTCCTTCACATTTTTATTCTCACAATAATAGTATCAGGTGGGGCAGACACAGGCTATTTCCACACTACACTGTTATTATGCTATTTCTCCACTTTCAACCTTCTGTGGAGTCTTGGGGTTTGTAATTTAGGGAGGGGCATTTAGAATTCTGAGTCAGAGAGCTCTTGGCCTCAGTAAACTACAAACCCCAGAGTTCCACAGGAGGTCGAAAGTAGAATAATAGCACTATAACAGTGTAGTGCAGAAAGGCCCACAGACTGGCCAAGGTCACCAAGTGAGTCTCATGCCTCCATAAGGATTAGAACTCTGATTTCCCAAGTCCCTGTCTAACATTCTTACCAGCATTTCTTACCAGCCCTTAAAGTTTATGGCATAAACTGAAAAGTGGATTGTGATTCCAAGTATTTCACAATATTAGAAGGAGGCGCAATTCTAAAAACATGCAGACATTCAAGGATGCTATTGTTCTGCTCCCACTGAACTGGTTTGCCTAGACCTAGAATAAACCCATGAAGTCATAGTTTAAATAGCAGGTCATAGTGCTGCCAATAAAAATTTTATGCGACTTGCCCTTCTATGTAGCAGATATACAATATTCCCCTTTTGCAGAGAACGCAATAGAAAAAACACAGGAAGATGCTACTTCTAGAGAATTAGGACAGAGGTGAGCAAATTGTGCCCCTCCTCATATTTTTGGAATGTAAATCCCATAATCCTTCTCCATTGGCTATGAGGTTAGGCCTGATGGGTTTGCATTGTTGGGTAGAAAAATTGTCAATTTTTAAGTTAGAAAGCATTGATAATTCTTCAGAATGGTAGCCAACCCAGGGCAAAAAGTGTTTTTCTCAAGGAAATGCAGTTATTAGTAACCACAACAGAGGTATAAGGTGTGCAGAGCATCAAAATGTCTCCGGAAATAGCTCTAGGTCTTTGCACTGAATCTTATTATCCTTATCAAGACAGAGGTTTTAAAATACACTGTAATGCAAAGCCTCATTATGATATTACAACACAGCAGACACACATTATCAGGTCTAAACTTTAGGAAGCCTAAGCTCCTCTGAAGGGAGCTATGGATATGGCAGAAATCCTGCAGCAGCCCACTCCACATCTTGGTGGGATACAGGATTGCTCTGTTACTTTCTAGTCCTGCTCAGCTTCAACACATCCTTATGAAACTGAAATGATTTTTTTTTAAATGTCTATCACTTCCTTAATTCTAGACCTTTTTGAATAGGAGTTCCATTTCTTTCCAACTGCAGAGGTATGTCCTCATATATTTGAACTATATTTTTATCCCAGTATATTGCAAGCTCATCTAGAAAACTGTTATGGGGCTTTTGCCCATGGAACAGATGGTGGGTAGAGAGAACAGATTTAGAGCTTGGAAAGGTACTTTAAGAAGTAATTACTTCTTTCCCATCAGTTTGTTACCATAATAGGTGAGCTTTCTTTAACAGGAACTCTCTGCTTTCCCTTTTCTCAAAAGTAAGTGAAAAGATAACTCTTAGTTACACTTTAAAAAATCTGAAAGCTACAAGCCTTAAAAGGGAGATACTGAAGGCACAGTCTAAAACTGTGCCAATAAGGAGGAAAAATGGAAGGCATCTGAAGAAACCAGAATGGTTGACTAAAGAACTCTCAGCTGAGCTAAACGTTAAGAGGAACCTGTACAGGAAATGGAAGAGGGGGGAAACCACCAAAGAAGAATTTAAGCAAGTAGCCAGGAAATGTAGGGAGGAGGTCAGAAAGGCTAAAGCACAGAACGAACTTAGGCTGGCCAGAGACATTAAACACAATAAAAAGGGCTTTTTTAAATATGTCCGCAGCAAAAGGAAAAAGAAAGAGGCGATAGGGTCGCTGCGCAGAGAAGATGGCGAATTACTAACAGGGGGAAGAGAAAAGGCAGAACTACTTAACACCTTCTTTGCCTCAGTTTTTTCCCAGAAGGATACAAGCTCTCAACCTGGTGGTTGGGGAGCAGGTGAGGAAGCAGGGGAAATGCGGCACATAATAGGTAGAGAGGTGGTACAAGAATACCTGGCCACACTGGATGAATTCAAGTCTCCAGGGCCAGATGAATTGCATCCTAGGATATTAAAAGAACTGGCAGAGGTCATTTCGGAACCGCTTGCTATAATCTTTGAGAAATCTTGGAGGACAGGAGAAGTTCCAGCAGACTGGAAGAGGGCAAATGTTGTCCCCATCTTCAAGAAGGGAAAAAAAGAGGATCCAAATAATTATCGCCCAGTCAGCCTGACGTCTGTACCCGGAAAGATCCTGGAGCAGATCATTAAGCAGTCAGTTTCTAATCACTTAGAAAGCAACGCGGTAATCACGAGAAGTCAACATGGATTTCTCAAAAATAAGTCATGCCAGACTAATCTGATCTCTTTTTATGATAGAGTTACTAGCTTGATAGATGAAGGGAATGCTGTGGATGTAGCATATCTTGATTTCAGTAAGGCCTTTGACAAAGTTCCACATGACATTCTTGCAAAGAAGCTAGTAAAATGTGGGCTGGACAGAGCTACTGTCAGGTGGATCTGTAACTGGTTGACTGACCGTTCCCAAAGGGTGCTCACCAATGGCTGCTTTTCATCCTGGAGAAAAGTGACTAGCGGGGTGCCACAGGGTTCTGTCCTGGGCCCAGTGCTGTTCAATATTTTCATCAATGACTTGGATGAAGGAATAGAGGGCATGCTCATCAAATTTGCAGATGACACCAAATTGGGAGGGGCTGCTAATACGCCAGAGGACAGGATCAAAATTCAAAATGACCTGGACAGATTGGAGAGCTGGGCCAAGGCTAACAAAATGAAATTCAACAGAGAGAAGTGTAAGGTCCTACACTTAGGTAGAAAAAATGGAATGCTGAAATATAGGATGGGGGACACGTGGCTGGACGGCAGTACGTGTGAAAGGGATCTAGGAGTCTTAATAGACCACAAGCTGAACATGAGTCAGCAATGTGATGCGGCAGCCAAGAAAGCCAATGCAATTCTCGGCTGCATCAATAGGAGTATGGTGTCTCGATCGAGGGAGGTACTGGTACCACTCTACTCTGCTTTGGTTAGACCTCATCTTGAATACTGTGTCCAGTTCTGGGCACCCCAATTCAAGAAGGACATGGTCAAGCTGGAGCAGGTCCAGAGGAGGGCGACCAAAATGGTGAAGGGCCTGGAAGCCAAGCCCTATGAGGATAGACTTAGAGAGCTGGGTATGTTTAGTCTGCAGAAGAGAAGGTTAAGAGGGGACATGATAGCTCTGTTTAAATATTTGAAGGGATGCCATGTAGAGGAGGGAGAGGGCTTGTTTTCTGCCGCTCCAGAGACCAGGACAAGGAGCAATGGATTCAAGCTGCAGGAAAGGAGATTCCACCTGAACCTCAGGAAGAACTTCCTGACAGTCAGGGCTGTCCCGCAGTGGAATATGCTGCCTCGGAGTGTGGTGGAGTCTCCTTCTTTGGAGGTTTTTAAGCAGAGGCTGGATGGCCATCTGTCGGGAGTGCTTTGAGAGTGTTCCTGCATGGCAGGGGGTTGGACTGGATGGCCCGTGTGGTCTCTTCCAACTCTACATTTCTATGATTCTATGATTCTATGAAGCCTGTGGTACAAAACACCAAAGCAGCATGAGCAACTTTAGAGGTTCAGAGGGCAATCTTCCAACATCCAATATATTGAAGATGTGGGGAGGGATGATTAAGAAGTCCACTTACGGTCTGTGCCCCGTTTTCTTGCAAAACTGCTGTGCCTACAGGATTCCACGAGTGAAAAATTGCATTGGAGAGCTGATGAGGGAGTGAAGGGTACTAGGTAGTCCTGGAGGATTCATAAAAATAACCCATTGTCTGCACTTTGCCCATCTCCGGTTTACGACAACATGCAAAGTAAATGCGCACACACACTCAGGCATAATAAGTAAATGGCATACTAGTAAGACCAGACCTGCCTCTCACCCCTGCTGCAACAAGACTCAAGAAAGAGGCAGACATTTTGAAAACACCAAAAAGTTATATTTAAAAGTCTGCTTTTAAAATACAGCCATTTTTGTTTCAGAGGAGCTAGCTGTTCAAAGAACAACATTTTTCTTCCTTTAGGGGTTTAAATTTTCTTTGTTCCTCTTTAAAAAAAAAAATCTTACGGCGGCATGCCTTAACCATTTTGAGCATCCAGGCAACATCCAGATATGAGAGTGCTCTCTCTCTCTCTCCCTCTTTCCTCATTGCTAAAGGCTGCAAAAGTCAATGTGGTTTATTTGCTAAAAGTAAAATAGTGATTAAAAATACATTATAGGTATCCTGCAAAGAGGAGTAACATTTCACTCATGTTACAATCTTGGTTATATGTTACAGGAAAAGATTACTTGTTGCTGTGTGCCTTCAAGTCATTTCCAACTTACGGTAACACAAAGGTTCATGGAGTTTTCTTGGAAAGACTTCTTCAAAGGAAGTTTGCCATTGCCCTCCTGTAGAGCTGAGAGTGTGTGATTTACCCAAGATCACCCAGTAGGTTTCTATGGCCTAGCTGGGATCCGAACCCTGGTCTCCAGAATTGTAGCCCAGTGCTCAAATCACTACATACCATGTTGGCTCTCAGATTACTACAAGTAATTTATTTCTAAGGCTTAACTTTATTTAAATATCTTTTACTTGATGAAGATGCCAGTGAAGCTTCAAAAGTTGTATGACGTATTTTGTACATTTCAGTTGGCTAATAAAAATATCGCACTTTTGTGGATTTTAAATTCTGTTGTATTTTGTTGAATGGACAACATGGGTGCCCCTGAATATGTTTTTTCTAACTGGTTATACCCAAATCTGGGTAAACAAGAGGAAAAAATGTTTACTTCAGTGAAGGAAGGAGATGTATAGAAAGAACGTGTGTCTACACACCCACATATACACACAAGTTTCTTTGAAGACATGGGTGGGAAAGTGTAAGGGCCAAATCTAGATCTTTGGAGGGGCCCATACGGGCAGAGGCCTTCCCTCATCACACCACTGTCTGGTGGCACCCCAACTTCTGTACAGTTTCTTTCTTCATTCTAAAAGGTTGAAAAGTTTCCCCTAAGGCTCTACTATAAAGTATGCTGATATTTTGGGACTCGCCCTTTTGCCTCTGATCCCATCTACTGTCGGAATGTGGCCCCCAAGAATTTCTCTGACTTTAAATTCTTCCCTCAGGCTGAAGATTTCCAAACTTTGTTCTATGGAAATTACCAGAGAACTCTTGCAAACTGAAGGACTCTAAGTGTAAACTGAAAGGTACTGTTTTTGGAACAGAGAACTACATTAAGAGAATCATAATTTTACAGTACAGTCTGAGTGGTGTGTATATTTGACAGCACAAGTCAACAAATGTATGGGATGTGTCAATGTTTTGTGACCTGATTGGTCAATGCCACTCTACATGAACTGGGTAGAAGGTTGTCACCCAAATGGGGCAGGTCTCAGAGAACTCACACTGGACATACCAGTTGAGGCATTTGGCCTAGAGGATGATGAAAAGGGAAGTAAAGTAGACTAATGAGAATGCTCTTCCCTGTTGTGACAATACATTGGAAGTGGGAGTTAACAAGGCTCCCGCATTACCGACTGGGAAACAAGGATGAAGGAAAAGTTATCTGCCACAAATCCACTCATTTCTGATTGTTGCTTCTGCTGTCATTTTGTGCCTTCCATTTGACTCCAACTTATGATTTCTTGGCAAGATTTATTTGGGGGAGGTTTGCCATTGCCTTCCTTTTGAGATGAGAAAATGAGTTGTCTAAGGTCACCCGGTTGGCTTCCATGGCTAAGTGGAGTTTCAAACCCTGGGCTCCCAGAGTCCTAGACTAAGATACATCACTACACCACACTGGGTCTTCTGATCCCATTTGCAAAAGAGCCCCCTCCACAGTTCTCTTCGAGGAGCACAGTAACATCAGTACTGCCTACCTCTTCCTCAACGAAGGCATACTTGACAGCTGTTTTTGCTTGATCTTCCATGGTCATGTACTTATTTAACTTTACCTCCATTTCTCAGATTGTGTCTGGCAACAATTAAGGATTTTTCTTCCAGTTCTTTAACGGCTACCTGCATGTGCGTGCTGAATTTCAGAAGAATTTAATCTCTCGTTCCATGCTTAATGATCCTGACACACAGCCTTCCTTTACAGTAAATGAAAACAGGCCAGAGAGTGCCACACTGTGTAGTTAAAGTAATATGTCATTTGACCTAGAGCTGGGTCACTCCAGCCTGCAACAAGGGACAATGGAATGTTTCTTCATCCAAAATAAATCTGCTTAACACAGGAAACTAGGTGTGTCAGAGAAAAAAGGGTGTAGCCTAGCCTTTTCCCTAGCATGCTAGTTCTCTATGTGCTGAAAAGTCTTCATTTTTTAATACAGAAGGGCAATCGGTCATGCAAGCCCCTCCCTCCAGCCACACCCATTTGCAGCCTGAGGTGGCCCAGCCCAGACACAGGTTGAGCTGCATAGCAAGAGGGAGACTTTTGTTTCCTGCCAGAGGTACCTCCTTCCAGCTGCTTTAATGTTTTGTCTTGCTCCTCTCTGCAGTGTGGGTCCTTCCCCCATTCAAACTAGTCGGGACATTCATTGTACTACTATAATGCACAGCGCTGGCCAAAGAATTTTTCCTGTCTGAGGCAAAAGGCCAGATGATGTCTGCCTTCTATTTCCATGCATAAAAGTTGTCCTGACTAGAAGGTGAATGTTACCTCAGCATCAGACAGTGTCTTCCATGCCACCTAAAGGAAAGCCTTAATGGAGCGCATGGCACACACTGTTCTGTGCTCCAACAATGTGCCACTGCTTTCTGCCCCTGTGGCTCCTGCTACCAGCTGCAGATGCCCCACTCTGGCTTAGAGTAGAGCTGGCCCCAAGTGCACATTTTTGAAGACAAAATAGAGGGGAGAATTATCCCCATCCCTTTCAAATCGTCAGAGGAAAGGTGGGATATACAAAGTAACAACACATATTTATCTGTTTGGTGTGAAGAGGACCTTAAGAAGCCTCAGACTGGATGAGGGACGGATGACCAGGGGAATATAAGCACTTGCCATAAGCAGTTGGCAAGAAAAAAAATCCCTCCCAGAGAGAGCCATTTGATTCAAGAGAAGCAGAGCTCAAGGGAAAAGGCATTTGTCAGGAAGAAAACTTTCAGTGGCATTAAACACAGTGTGCCCCTAAATCATTCTTACCCTTTAAAATATGGTTGTTGCAGCTGAAATAGAAGACAAAGAAATATTTGTGACTAAAGCACATTAATCAGTTCTCCATCCAGTCTGAGGACCAAACAAACAGGGGCTACTTCTGCACTAGACTGTTATAGCGCTATTATTCTGCTTTCAACATCCTATGGAATCCTGGGGTTTGCAGTTTCCCTCCCGAAACTGCAAACCCCAGGATTCCATAGGATGTTGAAAGCGGAATAATAGTGCTATAATGGTCTAGTGCAGAAATGGCCTGTGAAGTTAATTGCTTGGGTGCAATTTTGATTTTAGCTATGGGACTTGGATTAATGTGCACTGAATCATAGAATCATAGAAATGTAGAGTTGGAAGAGACCACACGGGCCATCCAGTCCAACCCCCTGCCATGCAGGAACACTCTCAAATCACTCCCGACAGATGGCCATCCAGCCTCTGCTTAAAAACCTCCAAAGAAGGAGACTCCACCACACTCTGAGGCAGCATATTCCACTGCCGGACAGCCCTGACTGTCAGGAAGTTCTTCCTGAGGTTCAGGTGGAATCTCCTTTCCTGCAGCTTGAATCCATTGCTCCTTGTTCTGGTCTCTGGAGCGGCAGAAAACAAGCCCTCTCCCTCCTCTACATGGCATCCCTTCAAATATTTAAACAGAGCTATCATGTCCCCTCTTAACCTTCTCTTCTGCAGACTAAACATACCCAGCTCTCTAAGTCTATCCTCATAGGGCTTGGCTTCCAGGCCCTTCACCATTTTGGTCGCCCTCCTCTGGACCTGCTCCAGCTTGACCATGTCCTTTTTGAATTGGGGTGCCCAGAACTGGACACAGTATTCAAGATGAGGTCTAACCAAAGCAGAGTAGAGTGGTACCAGTACCTCCCTCGATCTAGACACCATACTCCTATTGATGCAGCCGAGAATTGCATTGGCTTTCTTGGCTGCCGCGTCACATTGCTGACTCATGTTCAGCTTGTGGTCTATTAAGACTCCTAGATCCCTTTCACACGTACTGCCATCCAGCCACGTGTCCCCCATCCTATATTTCAGCATTCCATTTTTTCTACCTACGTGTAGGACCTTACACTTCTCTCTGTTGAATTTCATTTTGTTAGCCTTGGCCCAGCTCTCCAATCTGTCCAGGTCATTTTGAATTTTGATCCTGTCCTCTGGCGTATTAGCAACCCCTCCCAATTTGGTGTCATCTGCAAATTTGATGAGCATGCCCTCTATTCCTTCATCCAAGTCATTGATGAAAATATTGAACAGCACTGGGCCCAGGACAGAACCCTGTGGCACCCCGCTAGTCACTTTTCTCCAGGATGAAAAGCAGCCATTGGTGAGCACCCTTTGGGAACGGTCAGTCAACCAGTTACAGATCCACCTGACAGTAGCTCTGTCCAGCCCACATTGTACTAGCTTCTTTGCAAGAATGTCATGTGGAACTTTGTCAAAGGCCTTACTGAAATCAAGATATGCTACATCCACAGCATTCCCTTCATCTATCAAGCTAGTAACTCTATCATAAAAAGAGATCAGATTAGTCTGGCATGACTTATTTTTGAGAAATCCATGTTGACTTCTCGTGATTACCGCGTTGCTTTCTAAGTGATTAGAAACTGACTGCTTAATGATCTGCTCCAGGATCTTTCCGGGTACAGACGTCAGGCTGACTGGGCGATAATTATTTGGGTCCTCTTTTTTTCCCTTCTTGAAGATGGGGACAACGTTTGCCCTCTTCCAGTCTGCTGGAACTTCTCCTGTCCTCCAAGATTTCTCAAAGATTATAGCAAGCGGTTCCGAAATGACCTCTGCCAGTTCTTTTAATATCCTAGGATGCAATTCATCTGGCCCTGGAGACTTGAATTCATCCAGTGTGGCCAGGTATTCTTGTACCACCTCTCTACCTATTATGTGCCGCATTTCCCCTGCTTCCTCACCTGCTCCCCAACCACCAGGTTGAGTGCTTGTATCCTTCTGGGAAAAAACTGAGGCAAAGAAGGTGTTAAGTAGTTCTGCCTTTTCTCTTCCCCCTGTTAGTAATTCGCCATCTTCTCTGCGCAGCGACCCTATCGCCTCTTTCTTTTTCCTTTTGCTGCGGACATATTTAAAAAAGCCCTTTTTATTGTGTTTAATGTCTCTGGCCAGCCTAAGTTCGTTCTGTGCTTTAGCCTTTCTGACCTCCTCCCTACATTTCCTGGCTACTTGCTTAAATTCTTCTTTGGTGGTTTCCCCCCTCTTCCATTTCCTGTACAGGTTTCTCTTAACGCTTAGCTCAGCTTGAGAACGCTGTGGATCATGGAGGAATGGGAAGGGAGAGTTTTCTTTCCCCCTTCCTCTCTCTGCCATGGTCCTACGGAAAGGGGGGAACGAGACACTTAATGCAAACCATGCAGCCGGGGGCTTTTGGGTACTGGTGGTCCAAAAATAACTTTTCCATACTGAAAAATACTGTAGTTTTGGCTCTCCCAAGTCTCTGTAACACAGCAGAGAAGGATGCCTGCAGGGGTCTCAAGAAGGTCATGATGAAAGAAAAGCGGCACAAATACTGAGCTATCTGCCAAGTAGATGATATCATCTCACTGCGCAGGGGCTTTGTTAATCCCATCTCCTAGAAACACACCTGCAGAGCTCCACTATTTTCTGCCATTCAAGGGAAATGACGCACTCACTGGCCCTGTTCAAACAAGCCTGTCATTCTCCATACGTTTCCCCACCTCCCAACCTAGTTTATACGTCATAGCTTTGTTTATTTTGAGGCTGTCAGCCAAGCGGAATTCCCTGTTTCCTCAGCTTGGGAATTCTTTCTTTGCTCAGACATGTTTCCACTATTCAGCCTTAATGCCACGAATGCACATGTACACACACATACACACGAAAGGAATGAAAACATCAACAAAAGACTGAAAATATGAAACAAAGTAAGAACTAAGCTAGAATCAAGCAACCATTTTCCCCACTTCTTCAAAGACCCATTTAAACAGAATTCATGATTAAAGGTCAAAGAGTAGACACCAAGCAATCTTCCTGCGAAAGATATTTTGCTATGCAGAAAAACTACCTTTTTGGAATATGCGGCAAACTCGATTATGCTAGCAAACGGATTTGAGGAGCTGTAGTCCAAAAAAGTAATTTTTCCAAGCTCAGCCACAGTATGTGTACCATCAGCAAGGGGGCTCATTGCCCAACAGACACAAAAAGCAAGATCTGAGATTATAATCTAAATTCATGGGCACAGTCACATGGTAACACTCAGAAACCATGTTTCCAGGTTAAGTTAGCATTATCATATGAAGTCTTCTTAATTGTTCCTTAATTTTCCTAATGGCAACACAGCAATAAGTCAGCATTTTTTTTTAATTGCAAATTGCAAAGAATGTGAAGCTAATGCAATTCACTGTTTTAGTAGCTTCTATGTACACCAGCACCTTTGTTACACAGTTTCATGGAATTTCTGCATTAAAAGGTTAGGAATTATATTCAGGTTGCTTACTCTCGGAGAATTCTACAGTAATTTTGGATTGGTTATTACTGGGGAACTCCACAGTAATTGTGAGTCTGCAATGGAAACGTGTAGTATGTCTACAAGAAATTTTTCAAGCCTCCCTATGAAACCATCCATTCCTATATATTCAGTCAACATGAAATCCCAAAACTAGGAGGAGGTAAGTAATTTTTAAAATGAAGGATGGGGCTTACTCTAATTATAATGAGCACATATAGTAACAAAAGTATGAAGCTAAAGCAGCTTCAGCAAAGAGACAAGAATTGCTAGGAGTAAAGAAAATGTGGACTCTGCTATTATATTCAGCTTATCTGAATCTTAACCTTGTTTATTTTTATTAAAAAAACAATAGACAATATTGAACACAATACTCTCAAATAAGTAGCAAGGATAGCCGTTTCAAATATCCAGAGCCTGGAAAAATTATTTTCTTGGATTATAATTGCCAAATCAAGCCAGCATAGCCATACACGCTGATGGATTCTGTGAGTTGTAATCCAAAATAAGAACTTTTCAAAACTCTGCAAACAGCCTTAACATCATCATAGCACTCAACTGGATTCCAGGCTATGTAACTTCACAGAAACATACAAAAACTACCACGTCACAACTCGTACTATTGGTCCATCTAGCAAAACACTTTCTGTTCTGTTCTTGGTTCTATAATGATGTAGACAGACGTTTTTCATATCTCTGTTACCAATTATTTTAGCTGGGGATGATAAAATTTGATCACAGATTTTTCAGCATACAATCAGTCCTCTATCCATAAGTTACAGGCTCTCCTTCCAATACAGAACTATTCCTTATTTCACAAGGGGTGAGGTATTCCAAAAGGCTCAGAATTGAGTTTGATGGCATTTCCAGCAGTACATTTAGATTTCTTTAAAGCTTCTTTAAATTCTTGTGTCACATTGGAGGCGGGTGTACAGCCATTTAGAACAAAAATTTTAAAAATATTTAGCAGAAGGTATGAGCATAAACAAAATGGAGGATGCATGGAGAACTTTACATCCAGAAGAAAAGGATTATACATGTTGCTCAGGCATGTGCACCAGCTATTCTAGAATAGATCATTTACTAATATCAGTAAATACTATGCCAGAATAAAAATATATTCTTTTTGTCCAAGCTTGATGTTTTATCATTCACCAATAATACCAAGCTGGAGCTCAGAAATAAAAAGAATTAAAAATACAACTTTGGGGCTTAACAGAACCTTGCTTTTGAACAAGCAGTTAATGAGGAAAAAATGAAACAACATATGAAAATTTTTTATGAACTGAATACTAGACATAACTGTAGTTCAGGGAGACTATGAAGGCATTTATTAGGAGAAATTTTATTATGGAAAATTCAAGGATAAAAAATGTTAACACCTAAGGGAAGCGTTGCAAAAAAGAATTAAAGAACTATCAAAAGAACACATAAAAAGAGGAAGCAAGAAAATATGGGCACTTTTTTGCAGCTAAAGTTAAAAAAATTACAAGACAAAATTGCAAACCTGCTTATAGTAGGAATGTTCAGTACATAGGTATAAACATTTTTAGCACCAGTTCCATCACCCCTTTGTCCTTTCTTAGAACATCACTTTTAAAAACAGAAAGACAAATATACCAATTTAGAGGTTGGAAAAAGAAAGGAATATATAGAATAAATAATGTATATTCAAACGGTAAATCTATATAATCAGCACAACTGAAAAACAGAATTAAACCAATAGATCCATCATCTTTGCAACTAATGCAAATAAATTATTTTCAAGCAAAATTAAACAGAACAGACAGCCCAAGAACTTTAACTTTATTTGAAACATATTGTAAGGACAGCATAAAGGACAAGCTTCAAAACTATATCAAATAATACAAGAACCAAAATTTGGTAAATCTAAAGGGATGAGACTTGTTTGAGAGGCAGATCTGGGGATAAAAACAATGGAAAACAATAGGACTCAATTTGGAAATTCTACCCTATAAATCAGTATCTACCCAGATCAGAGGAAATGCATTAAAATTATTCATAAATTATATTACTACACACTCAAACTTCATAAGATCAATAATAAAGTATTAAAGCTATGTTGGAGAAGTTGTGGCAAAATAGGTTATTGGAATCATATGTGACTAACTTGTCCAAAAATGTGCTAGATTCTAGGAGGATGTATTAGAATGGATAAGTCAAATGTTGGCACAAAAAGTCCAGCTTCAGAGGGACACTATTATTAATTTCTGTATTCAAAAGTGAAAATGAAAACTCGCCAAATAAAGATCTTATAGCACTTATGTTAAGTGCTCCAAGGCTAGAAATAGCTAGAGCATGGAAAACATTAGAAAAACCTCTTGATACAAAAGTGGTTAAATAAGATATGGTCCACAGCTCTTTCAGAAAAATTAACACACAAAGCAAGGCCAGCAAGAGAGGACATACACTCTTATAGTGCTATGATTCCACTTTCAGCATCCTGTGGAATCCTGGGGTTTGCAGTTTAGGGAGGGGCCTTTAGAATTCTCAGCCAGAGAGCTCTTGGGCCTCAGTAAACTACAAACCCCAGAATTCCACAGGATGTTGAAAGTGGAATAATAGCACTATAACAGTACAGTGCAGAAATGACCTGAGATTACTTGGAAGCCATTTATTGCTTATTTTACTCAACACAATATTGGACTTAAACCTCCTTTGGATCAAGAGAGATTTTGGAAAAATGAGCCTTGAAGGTTATGATTAATAATTGTAATTATTTGGAAGACAGTTCATATTTATGGTGATTGACAGGAATAAGGTTCATGATTTCAGGAAGGGTGGAAGGGAGGGATAGAGTGAGAAGAAAAAATTAAATTATGACATCTGTATGGGCATAAGGAATTATTTTATGTGTTAGGATTAAAGCTGTTGTTAATTTAAGTTTATTAGAATCAAAAAAGAAAAAGATTACATAATCTTTAAAATGAAACCTTTTTCAAACTTGGAATCAGATGTTCTGCAGGTATCTTAGATATTGCAGAAGGAGGAATTTTAATTTTAAGAGTTTCTCACAAAAAATGAGAACAGAGGATACTGCTTTTCTCCCACTACTCTTTGGACATTCAGAAATGTTTTTGAAAATAGCTAGAACAAAGTTTAAAAGCGAAGAAAACACTTTGGATGGTTGCACTACCTCTTACTGACCCTTCCTTCAGCCCTGTATCTGCTGATCACACAGTGCAAATTCAACCTGGGTTTAAGCAGAGCCCTTCCCATGGTCTGGCACCACTTTATTCATTCAAATAACTTTAAAACTCCCCTTCAAATGATATAAGGCAGAAGAAGATGTATTTTCTACTACCTCCTATGAAATTTCTACATGATTATGCAGCAATCAGAGTTTACACTTAACCTGACACTCCTATAACCTGGATCTAGAGCAAGTAGCATTATAACACATCACTGTGTCATAGATGGATTAGTGGAAACTCCTAGCAGGCAGTTAAGCTCTTGTGGGTCAGCAAACAATAATCAAACTGTTCCTCATTCTTCTTTAAAAAGAGTTCCCAGCCACCAGAGAAGGACACTGGATACTAGTTTTTGAGAACTAATGCAACTGTCTACAACCAGTTGGCCATGACTACATAAGAATCACAACACTATTGTGGGAAGGGGGGCCACAGGAAATACACTATCCCAGTCAGCATGGCCAAAAGGTGGAAAAGCTACTTTTATGGAATCCAACTCCCAGAATCTCCAGCTGGCATGGCCACAGGCCATATTAATTGGGACATGGAAGCAGGAAAATGCCTAGGGCACCATGCTCTGGGACCCACCAGTCAATACTATCTACTCAAGTACCTTCTCAATACAAAGGTTTGTTAGGTTGAAAACACTGACCCTAGCAGGGAAAAGTGCTTTAACATTTGGTTTGTGGTTTGTCAGTGTGAATGCTCAAAAGACTAGAAGCTCAGTGCTATTCAGACAGCATGGTTCTGAATTATTCTGACTGGATCCACAGAAATCGAAACAAAAGAAAGCAGGAGGGTACAAAAATGCTCTTTGCCTGAGGTGCCATTTGGTTTCTGCCCAGCCTGTTTCCACGCAAAGATTACAGCAATTTTTGTGCTTGGAACATATAACTTTCCCAGAATAGAAGCAGGGCTTTGAGGGACAGATAACTAGAATGCATTCAGAACTCATGCATTTGTGATGTAAAGACGATCTGTACAGAAAGGCCTTTGGAAAAGACATTTCCCATTTGACAATTTTGTTCATGAAAATACTCCTCCTCCTCATTCTCCCTACACATCAAATGGGGATGCTGGATTGGCTTTCGTCACTTGAATGATTTACATTGGTACACATAAAGTGATACTGTAAGATAGAAAGAGATGGTTAGTTAGTGCCATACTTCAGGTAACTTGGGAGCTTCTTGCTGTATTTGCTCCTATTCAGGAAAAAGTCTGAAGATTTGTTAACTAATGATGAAGAGAGAAAGAGGGTAAAAAAGTAATGTCCGTCTCTCCCATGCACATAAATTTTCTTGCTAGATCAGATCAACTTCCATTAGATCCAACATTCTGCTACCAATTGTGATAAAGAGAGTCTCTCTAGACGTTCATTTTCAAGGAAGGAATGAACTTCTCCTACTGTCTGTGCCCAAGATATGCTATTCAGAGGCATGCTTCTCCTGGAACAGAGATTTAATGTAACTATGGGGTTAACAGATTTGGCCTTTTCTTGCTTATCTAATCCTTTCTTAAAGCAGAACCCCCCAAATTATTATTTAGTACCTGTATGCAACTGTTCAAGGACTTCTGCACAGAACAAGGAGAACTACTATAATAATCAATGTAGAGAAATAGAAGAGGACAACAAAAAGGACAAAGAGGACAACAAAAGACCTCTTCCACAGGATCTGAGAAATACAAGGGAAATTTAAACCAAGAGTGGGGATGCTCTACAACCAGCAGGGAACACATTACGTTACCAAGTAAAAATAAAAAGACAGTGAAAATAATACTTGGAAGAACTGTATAAAAGAGATGAAGGATTGACAGATTCATTCAAGGAAGAACAATTTGAAGACAAAGCGCCAATTCTAAACAGTGAAGTGAAAGCTGCGCTCAGAACACTTGTTAGAAATAGACCACCAGGAACAGCTGGTAAACTAATAGAGCTGCTTCAGTTTATAGAGACAGAATCTACTCTAGCTCTAACTCAAACTTGTGAAAATAAATAAATAAATAAATATTAAAAAAAAGAATGGCCCACAGATTGGAAAAACTCAAGTATATTCCAATCCCAAGAAAGGGGACACAAGGGATTGTAGTAACCACAGGACCACTGCATTGATTTCTCATGCAAGCAAAGTAATACTCAAAATTCCACAACAAAGATAGATCCTTTACATAACCTTAAAGCAGATGATGAAGGCATCAAAATAGTGAAAGATTTTCCATACCCTGCCTCAGTCATTAATCAGAATGAAGAGTACAGTCAAGAAATCAGAAGAAGACTAGGATTTGGAACAACTGTTAAGGAACTGGACAAGATCCAGAAATGTAAAGATATATCATTGAATACTAAAATTAGGATTGTCCATTCCATCATATTTCCAGTTTCTATGTATGGTTGTGAAAGCTGGACAGTTAAAAAAGCTGATAGGAAGAAAATCAACTGATTTGAAATGTGGTGCTGCAGAAGAGTTCTACAAATACTGTAGACAAATAGATGAATATTAGAACAAGTCAATCCTGAATTCTCCCTAGAAGCCTAGGTGACTAAACTGAGGAGGTCATACTTTGGCCATATCATGAGAAGAAATGACTTGCAAGAAAAGACAACAATGCTTGGTTCAGGTAGACAGCAGTAGGAAACGAGGAAGACCAGATGACAGATGAATAGACTCAATCAAGGAAGCTATTGCTCTGAATCTGCAAGACTTGAGCAGGGCAGCTGATGATAGGGTGATCTGGAAGTCTGCCATCCATAGGGTCACCATAAGCCGAAGTTGACTTGATGGCAGTTAACAACAAGAACCAAAATGAAATAGTATTTCTTCTTTCCTATGAAAGAAAAAGTGCATAAGAAGAGACTTACAGGATAAGACTAGAGGCCTACCTAGTCCAGTAGCCTATTTCCCACTGAGGCTACCCAAAAGCCTTATGGGAAATCCAGAAGCAAAACATGAGTTTTCTTGTTCCCTGTTGAGATTTCAATTATCCTGATATTTGTTGGCAGTCAAATTCTGCAAAGACTGCAAGGTCCAACAGGTTCCTTGCTTGCCTTGCAGACAATTTCATGGTCCAGAAGGTGGAAGAGGCGACAAGGGCATCGGCTATTTTAGATCTGATCCTGACCAACAGGGATGACCTAGTTGATGAGGTGGTGGTGGGATCCTTAGGAGGGAGCGAGCATGCTCTCTTGGAATTTGTCATCCAGTGGGAAGGAGAAGCCAAGTGTAGCCAGACACGCATCCTAAACTTTAAGAAAGCTGATTTCTCCAAACTTAGGGAGTTACTTGCTGAAATCCCGTGGACAAGAATACTAAAAGAGAAAGGAGTTCATGAGAGATGGGAGTTTCTTAAAAGTGAGATACTGAAGGCACAATTGAAAACTGTGCCAATAAGGAGGAAAAATGGCAGGTGTCTAAAGAAACTGGAATGGTTGACTGAAGAACTCTCAGCTGAGCTAAGTGTTAAAAGAAACATGTACAGGAAATGGAAGAATGGTGAAACCACCAAAGGGGAATTCAAGCAAATAGCCAGGAGATGTAGGGAGAAAGTCAGAGAAGCTAAAGCGCAGAATGAACTCAGGCTTCCCAGAGACATCAAAAACAATAAAAAGGGCATTTTTAGATATGTCCGCAGCAAAAAGAAAAACAAGGAAATGATAGGATCACTACGTGGAGAAGGTGACCAATTAATAACGGGGGGGGGGGTGTGAGAAGGCAGAACTACTTAATATCTTCTTTGCCTCAGTTTTCTCCCAAAAGGATAGAAGTACCCAACCTGGGGCATGGGGAGCAGGTGAGGAAGCAAGGGAAATGCAGCACAGAATAAGTAGCGAAGTAGTACAGAATATCTGGCTAAACTAGATGAATTCAAGTCCCAGGGCCAGATGAATTACATCCAAGGATATTAAAGGAACTGGCAGAAGTAATTTCTGAACCACTTGCAATAATCTTTCAGAACTCTTGGAGAACAGAAGTCCCAGCAGACTGGAGGAGGACAAATGTCATCCCCATCTTCAAGGGGAAAAAAGAGGACCCTAATAATTATCACCCGGTAAGCCTGACATCAATTCCAGGAAAGATCCTAGAGCAAATCATTAAACAGTCAATTTGTAATTACTTAGAAAGCAATGCCGTAATCACTAAAAGCCAGCATGGATTTCTCAGAAATAAATCATGCCAGACTAATCTTATCTCTTTTTATGATAGGGTTACAAGCTTAATAGACAAAGGGAATGCTGAAGATGTAGCATATCTTGACCGCAGTAAGGCCTTTGACAAAGTTCCACATGAAATTCTTGCAAAGAAGCTAGTAAAATGCAGGCTGGACAGGGCTACTGTTAGTTGGATTTGTAATTGGTTGACCGACCGCACCCAAAGGGTGATCATCAATGGCTGCTTTTCATCCTGGAGAGAAGTGACTAGTGGGGCGCCACAGGGTTCTGTCCTGGGCCCAGTGCTATTCAACATCTTCATCAATGACTTGGATGAAGGAGTGGAGGGCATGCTGATCAAATTTGCAGATGATACCAAACTGGGAGGGGTTGCTAACACACCAGAGGATAGGATCAAATTTCAATACGACCTTGACAGATTGGACAGCTGGGCCAAAGCTAACAAAATGAATTTCAACAGAGAAGAATGTAGGGTCCTGCACTTGGGCAGAAAAAATGAAAGTCACAAGTATAGGATGGGGGACGTGTGGCTGGATAGCAGTAGGTGTGAAAAGGATCTAGGAGTCTTGGTAGATCACAAGCTGAACATGAGTCAGCAGTGTGACACAGCAGCCAAGAAAGCCAACGCGATTCTTGGTTGCATCAATAGGAGTATGGTGTCTAGATCAAGGGAGGTAATGGTACCACTCTATTCTTCATTGGTTAGGCCTCATTTGGAATACCGTGTCCAGTTCTGGGCACCTCAATTCAAGAAGGATATCAACAAGCTGGAACGTGTCCAGAGGAGGGCGACCAAAATGGTGAAGGGTCTGGAAGCCATGCCCTACAAGGAGCGGCTGAGGGAGCTGGGTATGTTTAGTCTGCAGAAGAGAAGGTTAAGAGGGGACATGATAGCCATGTTTAAGTATTTGAAGTTGAGGAGGGAGCAGGCTTGTTCTCTCATAGAATCATAGAATCATAGAAATGTAGAGTTGGAAGAGACCACACGGGCCATCCAGTCCAACCCCCTGCCATGCAGGAACACCCTCAAAGCACTCCCGACAGATGGCCATCCAGCATCTGCTTAAAAACCTCCAAAGAAGGAGACTCCACCACACTCCGAGGGAGCACATTCCACTGCCGGACAGCCCTGTCAGGAAGTTCTTCCTGAGGTTCAGGTGGAATCTCCTTTCCTGCAGCTTGAATCCATTGCTCCTTGTCCTGGTCTCTGGAGCAGCAGAAAACAAGCCCACTCCCTCCTCTACACGGCATCCCTTCAAATATTCCTTTCAGTCTAAGACCAGTCAGCTTAACGGCATTAGGTTTCAGCCCTTCAGAAGGCTATAACTGAACAATGCAGTGCCTCCTCCAATATATCCAAGGGTTGGGATGGTCCTAGCGCATAGAGATGGGAATAGTTATACTTCTGTATTTGTAGATTACAGCATGTAGCTAGATGTGACTTGCCATCCTTCTCATAATAAACAGGATAGAAGTGTTGGAAGAGACCCCGGGGCCATTGAGTCCAACCCCCTGCCATGCAGGAATAAACACTCAAAGTATCGCCAGCAAATGGCCATACAGCCTCTGTTTGAAAACCTCCAAAGGTGACTCCACCACACTCCAGGGCAGCATATTCCACAGTCAAACAGCTCTGATTGTCAGGAAATTCTTCCTGATGTTTAGATGAAATCTCTTTTCCCGCAGTTTGAATCCATTGCTCTGTGTTCTAGTCTCTGAAGCAGCAGAAAACAAGCCTACTCCATCTTCAACATGACATCTCTTCAAACATTTAAACATGGCTATCATATCCCCTCTTAACCTTCTTTTTGTCAGGCTAAACATATCAAGCTCCCTAAGCCTCTCCTCATAGAGCATGGTTTCCAGACCCTTCACCATGTTGGTTGCTCTTCTCTGGACATGTTCCAGCTTGTCAATACTCTTCTTGAACTGTGGTGCCCAGAACTGGACACTGTTCCAAGTGAGGTCTAACCGAAGCAGAATAAAGTGCTATTATTACTTTCCTTGATCTCGACACTATACTCCTGTTGCTGTAGCCCAGAATTGCAGTGGCTTTTTTAGCTGCTGCATCACACTGCTGGGTCATGTTCAGCTTGCGGTCCACCAAGACTCCTAGATCCCTTTCACACTTTATCTTTTTCAAGCTATCGCCCATCCTATATCTGTGCATTTCACTCTTTCTTCCTAAGTGTAGTACCCTCCCTTTTTCCCTGTTAAAATTCATTTTGCCCAGTTCTCTAATCTGTCAAGGTCATTTTGAATTCTGATTCAAATTTCTGTCCCAATCTTCTATCATCATCATCATCATCATTATCGTTGTTGTTGTTGTTGTTATTGAAATACTTATATCCCACCCTGTATTATGTGATCTCAGGGCAGCATATAAGTAAAATCTACTCAGTTATGAGGCGTTTTCTCCCCCGGGAGAAAAACACTCTGCAGGCTTCCCTGACCCCAAGGCCCGGCTCTGCCTCCCCATTTCTTCCCACAGCCGCGCTCCCAGCCCTCGCAGGGGTCTCCTTACCCCGGCTGCCTTGCTCCCGCATGGCCAGGTAGGCGTCGTACACCTCCCGCTTGACGTAGTTGAGGAAGCCGACCTTCCGGGCGAACTTGCAGACGAAGGCCTGGTCGTAGAGGCAGTCGAGGAGAAAGCAGCTCCGGATGCCGCCGCTCTCGTCCCCGCCGGGCGCCTGCTCCACCAGGGCCAAGGTGCAGCGGGGGTGCTTGCAGCACTCCCGCACGCAGTCCTGGGCCCTCTCCAGCGGCGGCGAGCCCAGGAAGGTGGCCCCGTTTGCCACCGAGGCGTCCGTGTCCAGCACGAACTCGGGCAAGCCGGCTGTGAAATGGGCCAAGCAGGTCTCCCCGAACGGGGCGCCTCCCCGCTCCTCTTTCTGGCCCAGGGCGAGCGCGGCGACGAAAAGGGGAAGCACAAGCCCGGCCAGGAGCTGCCTTCGACTTCTGGCCATCTTCTTCAGGCGCGCAAACCGAGAGAGTCCCGGAGCGGGGAGTTTTCCCTGTCAGGTGAGCGCGAGCGCTTAAACAGACGGCGAGAACGGCGGAGGCAGGGAGGAAAGAAAGGCGGAAACGAAGCCGATCTGAAAGGGAAAATAGGACGAGGACGATCGCCGGGTTTTAGCAACTCCTCTCTCCCTTTTATGCCACGATTCTCCCCAGATGCTTCCCTTTAACTCAAGTTTTTTGGTAGGGAAATGTCCCAAACTTTTTCCGAAATAACAGCAACAATTAAAAAAAAAATCGAGGTTGCTTCCCGATCGCTTAGCTCGGAGTTGCCCGTTCCCAAGACCAGTTCCAGAGGAGGGTGTCCGGGTGACCCTTCCTTGTGACCCGCTCGCTTGGCCACAGGCCGGAGGGCGGCTGTTGACTGGACAGCGCTTGAAGTTCCTCCGCCGCAGCCTCGGAGATCCGATGCGGTGTCTTTCTCTTCCTCCTCCTCCTCCTCCTCCTCCTCCTTTGGGGAACTTCCGACTGTTTCGCTTTTCTTTGCCCCCTTCGCTACCTGCCGGAGAGTTTCAGGTGAAACTGACTCATCGGCGAGTCTCCAGCCGGAGAGGGTGTTTCCCTTCCCCGTCCGAAGGGACCTACCTGCTTAACTCCTTACCTGCTGTCGGACTCTCCGGCTGCACCTCCGGGGAGGCACAAAGGGCGCCAGGTGACAGGAAGTGAGATCCAACGCCCGTCACGCCGGGCGGCAGCCCGACCTGTTCCTCTTCGCTTTGGGTGGGTGCGGCGGGGAGGCGCTTTTTTTTTTCCCTCTCTCTCAATCGGGAGGGAAAGGCCGAGTCTGAAGGTCTTCGAAGACCTTGTAAGGCCAGCTTTTGAGGGACGTGCGGTCATAACAGAGAGGTCCGCCGCTTTTCTTTGCTCTCTCGCTGTCTCCTGTGTAAATAAGAACGGAGAATCCTAGAGCTGGAAAGAGTCCCACGGGTGATCTAGTCCAACCTCCTGCCATGCACGGATACCCAGCCAAAGGCCAGCCGAAGGCCAAAGAACTCTCTGGCCCAGAATTCTAAATGCCCCTCCCTAAACTGCAAACCCCAGGATGCCATAGTATGTTGAAAGTGTAATAATAGCACTATAACAGTCTAGTGCGGAAATGATCCCAGTTATAGCACTCTTGGAAGACGCTCGTCCAACCTCTGTTTGAAGACCTTCAAAGAAGGAGAATCCATAGGTCTCCAAGGCAGAGCATTCCGCTGTCAAACTGTTGTTACTGTAAAAAACAAACAAAAAACAAACAAAAAAACACTTTTGCTAATTTTAGGTGGAATCTCTTTTCGTTTTAGAGCCTTGTCACACGATGTCATACCACCAGAGCAATGTGTTATTCCTTTTTTTTTTCCTGGCTGGGATTCAAAGCAGCTTACACTAATTACAAAAACAAAACAAAAAAGTTAAAAAAAACCCCCACAGAATACAAAAGTTGAAACAACAACGAAATGTTGAATAAGAATTAAAAGTTAAAATATAATTAAAACTTCAACATCCATAAATTCAGCATCGTTAACAACCTCTTTGAAAAAAACAGGCCATAATCACAATTTTGCAATCATAGTAATCTCTGTAAGATACTTAGATGTCGATACCAGAGAGCGCCAGTACTGTAGGTACTGTAGGCCAAGGAGAATTCTAAGTCCTCCAGCAGACTGCAAATACCAAGGAATTGGTACTTGATTGGAATTTGATCAGAAGCTTGGGAAGTGTTTAGCTTGCAAAGATGGACACTTGCCTGATCCAGAACCACCCTTCTTGTTATGCCATAAACAAGTCAGTCTCCAAATCTGGATTTGATGCTGAAGTAAAGGGGGAGGGACGCACAGTCAATCTGACTGGTTGAAACTAACAAAGGGCGCTTGCATATTGTGCTCCCACAGCAGATGCAACAGTGCTAAACCAAGTATACAAGAAAAGGGGGGTAGATATATCTCTGAACTTTAGGATGATCACATAAAAATCAATATGGTTTGAAAGCTCTACATAGAAAAGATTCTAGCTTTTATCATATTTCAGACAATGTTTTTATGTAACTAATTTCTGTTAAGATTGTTGTGTGCTGTTTCTTGAGTAGAAACTTTTTAACATGCACAGGTATAATTGTTCTGAGGATTTGGGCAAATAACTAAAATTATTTGATAACAGATTTTTATTGTAATTAGTATGATATATCCCCCTTTCACAGACAGTTTTCATGCCTGTAGTGATTAATGAGGTACTTTATATTCAGTCACATTGGTCCCTCCAGTCCAGGGGTGAGAATCCTTTGAGCCTCCAAATGCTGTTGGATTGTGACTTCCAGAATACATTGCCATTGGGCATGCTGGCAAGGACCTGGTGGGACTTGCAATTTGGAGTGCCATAGGATTTCCACCCCTCTTTTAGCCAGTATTTTTTACTATTCTGATAGGCAGCGGCTCTCCAAAGCATCAAGTTTTTCCAGTTGCGCTCCAGGAGTATTTTAACAGGAGAGAGCAGGGAATGGCCAAGGAAAACACATGCTCTGCTTATCAGGCCCAATTTAGTGATCTAAGGGACTTATCACAGAAATAATATGATTTATATTCTGCTTCAGTCAACCTCCTTACTATATATATTTGTCTAAGAGCAAAGCAAGAAGTTACAAGTTAAGAAGTTGTTAAGAAAGTTGAAATGAAAGATTGTCCTCTATGTTCAGCAAAGAGCTCTGAAAGATTGCAATAAGGGAGATATTTATTTATGCAATGTTATTTCTAAATCCTTTAGGAGTTCAGTGGGGTACATGTTATTTTCCTCTTCCATTTTATCCTTACAATCATCCTTTGTGGTAGATAGTGCCCAAGTGACAGAGATTAGCACAAAACAAGCTCTTCTTGCTCCAAGAGAATTACTTTTTTTCCCCACACCACAGGGCTTTGATCTCAAGAGGCATGATTATAATAAAAAAGTAGCACCAGAAGCATTCTTCATACGTTTCTCGTTACAAAATGGTATGTGGGAAGAAGCCACATTGGGATCTACTGACAGATCTCTGGGCACTTTTCAGTAAATCAGGGAGCATTACTTACTATTTAACAACAAGAATAGCAAAATTATTTCCCCACCTAAAATGGGTTGATTGAAACAAATTAATGTCAGGGGTGGATGGCTAGGAAATGGGGAGCAGATTTTTCTGTAAAAGGAATGGCAAATTCAGTGTGCATACTAAAAACAAATTCTTGGTCTGAAACCCGTGCTTGGAGGCATCTCTTTTTCCTAATCCTGCTTAATTTTGGTCTTCTGGTCATACTATTTTACTGCTCCAGTGGTGTGCCCTGGGGCTTTAGCAAAGAAAAACAGAAAAATACATTGCAGGAGTCTGAAGTCTGCCCACTCCCTGATTTAGATACTGCAGCAAAAATACCAGGCACTCATGGGCCACTTGAGATTACTGCCCCTTAAACTTAATCAGCATACTGATCTGATACACAAAGCAGAACTGTCAAATAAAGCTCTGCAAAGGGGGGGGGGGGTGCACACGCATATGTGAATGTATGCATGCATATGTGTTTTCATGTTTTCTGTTGACTTATGGTGACCCCTGGAATTTCATAGGGTTTTCTTAGGTAAGGAATACTCACAGGTGGTTTTGCCAGATCTTTCTTGTAAAATATAGCTGACAGCACCTGGTGTTTGTCTCCCATCCAAGTTCTAACCAGGGCTGATCCTGCTTAGCTTCCAAGTTCAGAGAGGATCTGATGCCTTTTGGTATAAATAGCATTACTGGTGAATTTAGGGTTGCAAGAGAAAACACAGGACAGCATCTAAAACATAAACTTCTGACACAGCATACCTCTTAATAAGGGAGGCATCAGAAAGTCCAGCCTGCTGGCATATCTAAAGTCAATTCATTTGTGTACTGCTTCTCTCTCTTAACTCTTTCTTTGTTTGCTCTTTCTGCAGAATGACACAAATTCTTATCAAGAATAAATACTGGGCCTATTACATAGCTTGACTTTCCATATCTATTATCTAAACTGAGCAGGCAGTGGAGTGAACACCACAGGTGGTATCCAGTGGTTAGAAACCAAGAGGAGACTCCTCTATTTATCCATTGAGGAGAGTGGGTCAGTGTCTCCTTTTGCCTGTCTCTCTGTCTTCATACACTGACCAAAAAAAAAGGTCCAACAATGCTTAATTGAATATAGCAACTTTTAACATAGAGACAGGTGTCCAGTGCTTCATCAAATATCTGGAGAAAGTTAGGCCCTAACTTCTTGAATTTGAAATGCTCCCAGGGTGTAGTAGGGAATAGGTCCTACTGGGCAAGTAGGATTTACTTCCATGTAGAATATTTAGGATTGCTTTACATTTTAACTGAACCACATTACCTCCTGAAGGAGAAAAATAATCTACTCAGATCCTTTGCTTACCCTCTCATATTACCTGTGGCATATCTCTGTTTGCTATGACAGACAGACTTTAGGGGAAAAAATATTATGACTCCCACACTCCCCCAGGCAGCATAGCTGACAGCCACATTGTCTGCCAAGTTCTAGGAGTTGTTGTCCAAATACTTAACTTCCCTAAGCTCTGAACTCAGCTATTTGGTTTTCTCTTCCTTTAGATGTAATATATCTTACTCTACACCCTGACATCCTCACTCTTCATTTTCCCCACCTACAACACACATCATTTAATGGCTGCCACTGGCAGGAAATGCTTACGACGACATCAGAACATGAGGTAAGGGACACTATGTGTGTGTGTGTGTGTTGCCCATTGACTTAGGGTGACTCCATGAATTTCATAGGGTTTGGTTAAGCAAGAAATACTCAGACATAGTTTTGCCAGTTTCTTCCTCTGAAATACAGCCCACAGTATTTGGTCTCTCATCCAAGTACTAACCAGGACTGATCCTGCTTAGCTTCTAATATCAGAGTGGATCTGGTGCCTTTAGGATATTTAGGTCCCCTATATGATGATAAAGAGAAGGGGGCAGTTTGACCTGGAGCTGTTGTTTTCAGCCTTTTGCTTCTCATAAGGCACGTGGGAAAGCTTTCCCTCTTCTCTGGGTCTTTTGGACTATACCTCCCATAATCCATTATCACTGGCTGTGTGGAGTCGGGTTGATGGGGAACATGGGCCAAAACATCTGCAAGACCTCTTCTATTATGCATTTTAGTGAGTGAAGTGTTGGACTGATTTCAGTGCCAATTATTCTGCAAATCGTACATCTTTCTTCCCTGTGTTTGGCTGTTTCCACATTGCCTTTACATAATGTCAGCTTTGCTTCTAAAGAATACTAGGAAATATATACTGGCTTGCTTGTTTTTCTACTCTGTCTTCACCCATCAGGTTAATTGCCCTGGGTGTCAAATCACCCAGGCAAAGGGAAAAGGTGTGGTTGTCAGTGAAGACAAAGAGGTGGCACAGGAAAAACACTAGGGAAGCATTCCAGGATTTATCAGATAATGACTAACAGTCAAGTAAGCAGCAGTGTCAAGTGGAGCAAAGGAATGAATGAAGGACAATGTTCGGAGCGCACAAGGAAATACTATGCAATGGTATTTTGAAATATGTTTCTGTGATTTGTTCTTGAGGTTTTCTTTCTTATGGGTGGCCATCTTTTCACACTATCCCATGATATATATCTCTGTTTCGTATAGGAAATCAGCTTTTTGTGTTCTAAATGTTGCTAGACTTCAGCTCCTATGATCCCTTAGAATTGGATATGCTAGCTAGACTGAATCAGAAATGCAGATCAAGACCACAGAGAGCCATGCAATTCCTGCTCCATTTATATATTCTGGATCTTCTGACTGAATTATTCACACTAAAGGATAAAGTCAGAGCTCATAAATGTTATTATTTGGACTGCGACTCCCAAAATCTCCCAGTCAGTGTGGGCCATATTGACTGTGGTATTCCTAGATGCATAGTTCAGAAAGGCACCTTTCCAAACTCTGGAACTGAGTTCTCTTTTTCTAGCCAAGGTCAGTTTCTCATGTAATCCTTTGTGAGTCTATTCTGTCCAATTTCCACATCAATCTGCAATTCATTTTTTTAAAAACACTGACAGAAGTTCACATTATTTTATAATTTCTCACCCAGCCAAATATACCTTTTGTATACATTTTGTCCTAAAATATTTATTTTAGCATGATTTTATTTTAAAAAATTGTATTTGTAAATGGATATGGATAGCATTTTTCAGCCAAGAATTGTTTCCAAAATTCAAAGAACTTTTTTAAAAAATGGACAATAAATGCATTCTGTTTCACATAGTAGTCCAAGAAATGCAAATCAGGTCAGTTTGCTTTCCAATGCAGGCCAAATGAAATCCTGAAGTATCCATAGGATTAGAATCTAGACTTACTAGAGCTCTATAGAATACTTGTGCATGGACTCTAGAGCTGTTAGCAGAAAAGTCATTATCATACTGGAAACGGGAGAAGTGCACAGTTCTCATCTTCTTTATGGCCCTTTCTCAACAACATATTTAGCTGTGTCTTGACCCGTGTTACTGCCCTGGCTAGTCCGAGCTTTGGGGATATTAAAAGATATCCTCTTGATATCATAATTCGGCTGCACTTCTGTATTCCTCTCCACGTGCTTGCGAGGCCACCGGACAAGCACGTAAACAAGCTCGGCCGTTAATAGCCGTAATATTCAAACCGCAATACAGGCAGGCCAGAAAATAGCTGACTCACTGCTTTAGGAGACCTCCAGGCAAGTACTCTAATTAAGTATGCACACCACTGACAAAAGATGCAATACCCAAGTACTCTGCGTCTGCATACTGGCTACTCTATTGAGAACCGCTACGATAACTCAATCATTCAGATTCTGACCTTTCGGAGGCTTTGTTTTTTGTGATTGGATACGCCCTTGGAACCTCGCCCGAATACAGCCAAGTTTACACAGATTGGCAGTTCAATGTGCAGGCAGTGTGTTATTGGAACCCCTATCCAGAAGTAGAAGCCTTGTTGACGGGGATGCAGCTGCTCCTCTGGTTCAAGAAAAGGTACCCCTTCGAGCTGTTCACAAATTTCCATATCCGCTCTAGAAATAGACTGAGTGCAGTGTTAAAAATGGCCGTTGCCGGCAAAGAGGTTAAACTCAACCCCAGCATGGCCACAGCAGCTGCTCCCATGACCGCCCAAATAGTCCGGGGCGACCACCGCTATGCAGCCCTACTAGTGCTTAGCTTCACTTTTGAAGACTGCCGCCCTATGTGGGTATGGAAAACATACATGTTTCATTGCCAGAATGTCACCCTGAGCCCGACAGGTTGTAAGTTCTCCTGCGGGAAGATGTGGTGTCCCGACTCTGATATCCACACCCCTCCTCCTCCAGAATGTCACCCGGCTATGTATGTGGATAGTCCCGTAGTTCGCAAAGATATAGAAATGGTCGCTTACTCGAACGTCCAACCCATAATAACTACAATGATATTAAATTTCACGGTTGTCAATATCTCCAGAGTGATTCCAACTTGCCAACCATACCTAAAACTAGCATGGACTCAGTGGGAACACTGGGAGAAACGATGGCTGTCTGTCTCCCACCCACACACTCGCCCTAAGCGAAGTGTCTTAGGAACCGCTTTAGGTGGAATTGGAACTGGCGGCGCGTTCATCAATGCTATAGACAATGAGATCCTAGCAAACAAATTAGGCGTGATTGGCACCAAAACTAGAGACATTGGGATATCCTCCACTGCTGGCTTAACCAACGTAGCAAGAGGAGTAGATCTAATTAGTCAATTGCTCCCACAGTGGGTTGGCGTCGAGCGAGACATAATATCCGACCTTGGCCATGTTCTACAGATCACGACCCGTGATTTGTCAATAGTGATACAGTGCACGCAACTGCAGAGCACTGTGATCACCTTTGCCGCTCAGGTGATCCAGGCCAGCCTCATGGGGTTAATGCACCCTGAGATCCTGAGCCTACTCCGAGAGCGATATCCGGAATCTCTGGAACACCCTGCCGCTTTGGCGCAGATACGGCACGCCACGTGGAAGAGCCTAACTCTCACGGTGGATGTTGCCCATGAACGGATTCTGGATCCAGTTATTCTACATCCAGTATCCCATTTAGGACTCCCCCTCATAGCCGCCAATGCCACTTTGCTGCCCCCACAAATGTACCATTGGTCCAACGGTACACACTCTTTTGATTTAGCTGACTGCCTATTCAACCGCCATTGGATCCAGTGTTTCCACAACCTTAATGGTCTCAGCCACGGCGATACCTCCGAATATTTGGTAATAGCCGTAAATACCACAGTCATGGCCCAGATTAACTGTGAGTGCTTCTGTTTAAGGACTCCTTGTACCAATTTGATAGTACTGCCTAGTGGTGCGACTGTAAGAGTAAACCGCACCGCTGGGAACCCCTGTTTTGTTCACAGATGGTCCAAGACTGTTTTGGGCAGAACTTCTATCTCCAGCAGGAGATACAAGATTATGTGTTTGAAAGTGCCCATGCACCTACAGAATTCGAGTTAGTCGGGCTCCACCTTGAAAACGAGATCCCCACGTCTTTATGGCTCAGGAATCTCACCCATTTGTCTCAACGAGTAAAGGAGGTATCACAGTCCCTTCATCAGATTGCCCTGACTGTTAATCATTCTGCCCAAATAATAGTCAGCACTTCAGAGGATTTAAAATCCGACGCTACACAATCCTGGTGGGATGTCTTTAGTTGGTCCTCCACAGGCCAGGCTATAGCACATTTCGCTCTCCACCGTTTAATCGTCTTGGTGGTGTTTCAGATCCAGTCTTGTTGGTTTGGTATTTTGGATAAAGAAACAGATCCTCATGTTGCAAATCGTCCGTTTTTATTAAGGGAAGAGGTTCCCCCATTTGTAAATAGTTGTTTGTTGTAGAATATAGTTGATATAGTGTGTTTGAGTCTATCCTTTAACCTCTTTAAGGGAGAAGGGTTTTTGTTTTATGGAGGAGACAGATTCTTGGGATGGCTGTCCCAAGATCCTCTTGTCCTCTGAGGTAGATTGGGCCTACAGAGTCAGCCCTGATACTCTGAGGAAGGGAAGTGAGTCGGACCAGAGTACCGACCTTCTCTCACTCTGAATGCCGGCATTCTCTCACTCCGAGGGATTGCCTTGTGCAATGACGTTCTAGTGGGGTTAGGGTGAGACGAAGGGGGCCTCACGACCCTCTCAGGAGAACCAGGTCTGACTCTGGACTCCTGGTCTACTGTCCAGATATGCCCCTCATCACATCGAGGGCCTCCTCCCCTCTTCTTTCGTGTGCTTGGATTGTTAGGGTGAGAACAATCAGCACCGCTATTTTACTTGTTACTCCATTCAGTTGGATTTCACCAATTTAGAACCATTCTCTGATGCCTCATAAGGGCCAGAGACCCACACAATTGGCCTGACGCCCGGCCCTGGTGCATTGTGTCTCATTTGCATATGTTAGGAGGACATTTGCATACGTACATCCAACCATCCTGGCCAATCACTGAGAGAGTCAGTGTCCACTCTGACAACGAGCAAGCATATACTCGCTTGTCTCTGATTTGGTTTATTCTGTCTTTTTCACCAATGTCGGGAGCCCCGCCACCAGGCAGAGCAAAAAAAAAAGGGGGGGTCAGAGCCCAACCTAGTTCAGTCTGAGCGGGTACTCTTCTTATATCACATCATGATATTTGTTGCAGGCCCGGTCGAACTCAGAGTGAACTACGGTTGGGTACTCAACTCCCCAAGCTCTGACAGACTTGCCACCAGCCTAGGGTGACCATGGTCTGCAGTGGCCTTAACATCACCTCATCTGGTATGGCTTTAAGATCTAATCCCATCCAGTGTCCACCAGTTGCCCCAGTAACTCCATCTTCAAACAGATCTCATTCCCAGTAGGCTTTGAGCCGGCTATTTGCATTTATGGTATATATTGGATAATAATCCTGTCAGTTTTTCTGTTAAAACTCTAATAGGTCAATTGATCCGGAAGACTGGGAAGATCCCGAGGTTGTACCATCACCCCCGAGTACCGTGGGGGGGGTGTGATGAAGAAAGTTGCCGCTCCATCTGATGGCCGGTACTTGGAGATTCTTGGTTCTTCCACAACACCCATGACCATGAGGGAAGGTGACCACGCAGCCTTCCGATTGCAATGGACTTTTTGCCATTCCTGCTACCGTTTGCTGACCCGAGGAAACTTATGGACTATTCCAAGCTCCAAACTCTGCAAAGACTCTTTCCTCCTGAACTTGCAGCGCGCCAGGCTGCACCAACTTGGACATTTTGTTGTTGTTGCTGCTCCGTTGCCTGGATGGACTTATGCTTTGCTCGCCCGCTCCAGCTAAGAGACTTTTCCTGTTGCAAGGGGGGGAGGTGCCAAGACTTTTGCTTGCACCTCACCTCCCCCAGACTACGAACTTTCATCCCACATCGAACTGTTTGCTCATTGGAGTGCCTTCATTGCCAAACCATGCATTGGATTTACAGTATTCCATTGATTATTCCATTCATTGATTGCATTTGCTATTTTACTACCATTGCTCATTTTTCGACCGTTACCTATTGACGGGACATTGGACATTGTTTATTGTGTAATTGTTTATTATTGCATTATTGACATTGGTGTGTGTGTGTTTAGGTTTAGGTTTTAGTTAGGACTGTCTTTATAAGATAGTAATCCTTTGCTCTTCCCGGAATTCCCTTTCCTAAGGAGTGATACGGCTACCAACCTGCAAGCCCCTATTTGGCTCTAAATTGCTTTTTGCTTTTTGCTTGGAAAATGTCTGATATTGTCCCCAACATCGCCCATTTTCGGGGGGGGATTGTTACTGCCCTGGCTAGTCCGAGCTTTGGAGATGAGACCTCCAGGCAAGTACTCTAATTAGGTATGCATGCAACCTACAAAAGAGCCTCTGCCCCGCGCTGGCAGCTTGATGGGTTAACTATACAATACCCAAGTACTCTGCGTTTGCATACTGGCTACTCTATTGGAGAACCTCTGTGATAACTCAATCATTCAGATTCTGATCTTTTGGAGGCTTTGTTTCCAACTCCAAATCTATTGTTTTCCCCCAAGTACGGCATAGCCTGCAGTCACAATTCTCCTTATAAAAACCCTTGATTCCGAGACCTTCCTCAGATCGCTCCCGAGTTTTATACTGCCTTGCTGCCGCTTTGCTTGGCGAGCCTCCCCTCAGCTCCACGTGCTGAGCTGCATCACACCCCAGCCTCGCTCTCTATTTTTCCGGGCTTCAGGACAGGTGAAGTATCACCCAAACCAGCAATCCCTCTAAAAATCCCTCTGTACCACTCCAACCTTTATTTCCTTTAGTTATCTTGTGTGAATGTGTCGCATACACTGTTTTGCTTGTATTTAATAAAATATCATTTATTGTTTCAACTTCTGTGTGCTCCTTGACTCCGCCTGACCCCGTAGACATAGGGCTCAAGATCTCTCTACGTTACCCTGCCTCTTGTAATGCTAAGCAGTGCTCTGAGCTAATTTTCCCCACCTTGAGTTGAGCACATTTTGGTGTCCCTCCCGGGACCCCCAGTACACAGGGTAACAACTGGCAAGTTATTTAAATTATTAGGAATAATAAAGCTACTTTACATGGGGCCTGTGGTGTCTTTCAGTTCAACTGTAGGATATTTCAATGACTTGATTCTCTTTAGAAAGGCTCTTGAATTATTTAGTGTGCATGTTAGCAGTTGTTCATTTTGACAGCGCAATGAATAAAGGTCACTATTAGAAAAGAATGCAGTAAAACCCAGCCTTCTATCCAAAACTGCCTGAAGGACAGTTGCAGTACGTTATGCTCTGTATCTACAGGGAATGCAAATCCTAGCTTAGATTTTAATAGACTCTGAAAACATAGGCCTATGCTTGTCTGTCATACTAGTTTGCAATTCATTATCAGTATTGCTCCATAGTGGTTTTTGTTCAAATACTAAATTTGCAGTACATTTGTGAAGGTTTACAGCAATATGTTTCTTTACTGTCAAATTAGGATGTTGAAAGAAATTCTGTTTTCCGTTACCCACATTTTTGCATATTGGATCTGGTATACCCTGTGTTTGATTTCCTGCTTGGCCATGGAAATGGTCCCAGTGAGAGACCTTGGGCACATCACACACTTTCAGGCCCAGAAAACCCCATGATAGTTTCAATGTAGGGTCACCTAAAGCCAGAAATTACTTGGAGGTATCCAACAACAATAGCAGGACAATAAAATAAAAGCAACCAATTGGTTTACTGTTAGACTGAACACAATAATATATAGTAAGTATTACGTAAAACTGAAACTATTTTGCACATACAAATTCTCCTAGTATTGTTCTTCGAGTGATGTTGTCAAATGTTCTCTGGTTTGTTTCTAGTTATATAAATATTTGTTGAATGTATTTACATCAGAAATATGTAATTGGCACAGTAGCAGTCCAACTGGATTTGTCTTCAGTACTTAATACTTGACTGACATTTGGTATTAGACAACATTTGGTGATCATCCAGCAGTGATGGTTAGTACCTGACAAATGAATATGACAGTGTGCAAGATTTTATATTAGCTAAACACAAAAGAATCAAGAGATGTGCTAAATATTCACACAAAATATGACTTCAAAATGTCATATCCAAACTACAACAATGTTGGAATTTATCCAGATTTTGAACGCTTGCAAATATTGGTCTTAGCTCTAATTTTATGCACCAAAACATAAAGCAATGTTTTGAATGCAAGTAACCATTCCTGTTTGGTAATGGACAAAGTCTACTATATAGCCCATATCCAGCCTCTCCTTTAAATGTGAAGGAGAATGCACAAATTTCTGAGGTAGTGTGTTCTACTTTCAAACAGCTTTTACCATTAGGAAGTTTCTCATAGTGTTTAACTAAAAACTTCGTCCCTGCTACCAACATACATTAGTTCTTGTCAAACAGAGAACAAGCCTGCTTCATCTTCTGCATGAAAGTTCTCCAGATGTTTGAAGACTACTAACATTTATCATTTATTTATCAGTTTTTATTTTTCAGTTATCTGTTCTCCAGCTAAAACCATTTTGTCAATGTTCCTCTTAAACTGTGGCACATACACGTGGATACAGTACTCTAGTATAAAACAGAGCACTGTTCTCTCTTGTTTATGTTCTTGTTCTCCATCAACAGGAACTCAAAGCAGTGATATGGAAAAGGGGTGGGGGAAGAAAAAAATCTCCCCTAAGTCCCATTTTGCAATCCCATTGTGGTATGGAAGAGGTAGCAGCAAGTGGTTTCTACTTCTGAAGTATCTAAGGAGCTATCCAAGGTCCTGAAAGAGGTTTAGCAGTTCCGATAGCTTCTTGAAAATTTTGACTAAAACTCAAAGATTTACCAGCCCACTAATTTACCAGCCACCATAGAGATTATCTCAAAGACTATGTGACTGGAGCATAAATTCTCGTCAGTTTTACCAAGTTGATCAGTACGGTCCCAGTGGCAGATTGCTTATCTCCTGTTCAAGGAGTAGCCTCTCTAACTACAGAGTAGTTCATCACCAGAAATTTGGCCATCAGTTATATGTTAATTGAAAAACATTCAAAGGTACATTCTGTAACGTTACGAGAAGTGTTTTTGTTGGGCATTATGGATAAAGAACTGGAGAGTATATAAAGATTATGTCTTCAATATATGACAACAGCAGCAAAAATATTTTTTGCTCAAACTTGGAAGCATTGACGATGGAGAAATGGGTTGTTAAGGTTTCTGAGTTAGCCCAAATGGCCAAATTAACATGGGTTCTAAATGATAAACCAACTGAATACTTTTTGAAAGACTGGAAACCATTTATAGTTTTTTTGAGGAATAAGAAATCTAACAATGAAATAATATGTGGTTATAGTTATTAGTAATTTTAGTAGGATTACTTAGTTAGATCTATAATGCTAGTTTTCATTGTTTTTACTTTTCTTTTTGTTTTCATTATAGTCAGGATGGGGGGCAGTGTCAGAGCCCTACTGTATACAGTCAGCCCTCCACATTTTCCGGCTTCACTTCTGCGGGTTTGATTGTTCACAGATTATTTGCTTCTGCCTCCACTGCTGCCATATGCCATTTTAGCAGGGACTGCAGGCCTCAAGAGACTGAGAAACTGCAAACAAGGCTTGTAAGTACCTATTTAAAATGATGTAGGGTAGCAGTGGAAGTGGCAGCAAGCTCCTTCAGCCACGAACTTCTGCCTTGCGGAGGCGCCCCAATGCCTCAAAGGCCTCCACAGTGGGTTGAGTAATCTGATCATACTTTTTTTGTGTGTTAAATACGGTTGGGGTGGCTAGAGTTATTTGTGGTTTTTCCGTTTTCACAGGGGTGCTGTACCCCTAACCTCGGCAAACAGGGTGGAATAACTGTATTAGTTGTGTATCTTTTCTTCTGTTTCTTTTTTTCTCTTTTACTTTTTCTTTTTCTTTTCTTTTCTCTCTTTTTCTTCTTCCTGTTTCCTTATTTTTGAATGCATATTACTTTGATTGTAAATTAGATTGTTCATGTTAAATAAATAATAACAATAGCAATAACAATAACAATAACAATAATAATAATAATTTGGCCATCAGATGATGAATCAGCCACACTAACCAGAACTACAGTAGGGTCATAGAGCAGTTGTGATATCTGTCAGTGGAGGGACAACCTGCACTAGTGGATTGGTATATACACACACACATTGGTATATGCACACACACATCTCAGAAAGAGACATCTTTCTGATATCTCAAAAAGAGATGTCTTTAAGGGAATTAGGCCTAGATTAGTAAACAAACTAGAATTAGATGATTAAAATGAGAGAGTGCAGACATACATCAATTAACAAAGCCTCTGATAGTAAAACTCCTTTTTACAAAGACTTTTTACACCCACCCAGGTTCCTGCTTTTCCTCCTCAGCATCATTATAGCTTGAGTTTTTTAAAGCACCTTTAGCAGTAGGAGAGTGATGAAGGAATGCTGAAGAAACACAGATTTTCAAGATTGAGTAAAAGCAGTATGTGCATGATAAACAATGCAACAAGTAAAGCGTGAGCTGGGAAAGAATAGAATCTACTCCAGCCAATCCTACTGTAGCAGTATGTCTCCGTGTACAAGAAGCAAGTTAAACAGCAGCTGTCTCTGAAATCCCTTACTGAGCATGTGTGAATAGCAAAAAGGAGAAAGAAGGGAAGAGCAGATTAGCTTGCCTTACCACCTCCTATCAGCATGTTAAAACACCATCAATCTATAAGTCTGGCCACCAGAGTGGAAACTATAAGAAAAGTAGAAGGTGGTGAAAGAAAAACTCATCCTTGGATACATTCTGGAAGAAGCTTTCAAGTGGTCTCCAGAAGGTCCAAAATGTTTCTATTTATGCAAGGCTTATCTGACCTAGTTGATTCACTTCAGATGTGTGTATTGTTAGTTCTGAATAAATAGTTTGCTGAAACATTTTGAAGTGCTCTTCGGGGAGGGGGGGTATTTTGTTTTTGGTTCTTTTTAGGTGTAGGAATTTATTCCTATTCCTTCCCTGCTATTTTTTGCCACTGGTACCAAATTGTCTGTTAAAAAGGTAAAGTCCAGGAATGCATCTACTTTCTTAACTGAGGCCATTTCTGCACTAGACTGTTATAGTGCTATTATTCCAATTCCAACATCCTATGGAATTCCCTAAACTGCAAACCCCAGGATTCCATAGGATGTTGAAAGTGGAATAATAGCACTATAACAGTCTAGTGCAGAAATGGCCTGAGGTAGACTTGAAATAACCCAGGAACGTACATGTCAGAAATGCATCAGTGGTGTGTGAGTGCTTATTTAGGGCGAAATGGAATGGAAATCCTGCCTCCTGGCTCTCTCCTTGCTCTCAATTATCCCCACTTAGGCCATTCTTCTCAGGAAGTGAATTGCATGAAACATTAATGGACTTTGTCCGCCAGGCCTAGGAGGCAGGTCAGCCTCTTTTACGAACAGCCATCGTTACAATGACTCCTCTCCCTCCCACAATGAAACCGAAGCAGCTTTTTCCTGTAACAGCTGATTGATTGCTTCTCCTGCTACCCTTCCCTCTTCTTCTCTTTCATCTAGCAGGGGCAATTTATTCTTCTATTTCGAAAAGAAAGCAATGGCAACATTTTTGAAGAAATAGGAAAGGTACGAGGAAAGCAAAATGTTGGAGGAAAGAACTTTGTTAGCAGAGACCACAGAAGAAGTGGGAAGTTTAGCGAGCAAAGCCCACGGGTCAGGTGCTCACCCTCGGGTTACCTTTAATGCCCCAGAGAAATCAGAAGAGGAGCCACACCACAGAAAGTTGGCCAAGTTAACTGTCAAGTATGACCGAAAAGAGCTTCAGAGGTGGCTAGATCTGGAGGAGTGGATTGACTCCCAGCTGCAGAAACTGTATCCATATCAGGTGGGTAATTCTGGGGGGGAATAAAGGATTGGTGCACAGATCTGAATCATTTTATCTGTGCTGTGTGACTGTAGCTTGACGAAAGGACGTGGAGCAGAATTGAGCAGTGTCTGCTTTGGTGGTAAAGAAATATAGCCCATCGATCAGCTCCTATCGGTTCTATTCCTCTTACTGCCATTGTCTCTGCATGTGATTACTGGGAGAGATTAGGCTGAGGAGGAGTAACCCTCTCTGCCCTAAAGCCAAGGCATCTGATATCCAAAGAATTCCTGGGAGGCACCTGTCCATCTCTGCCTTGAAAATCTCCAAGCAGGAGATACCACAATCTTCTTAAGTAGCTCCTTTAACTGAGGAAATGTTGTTTCGCTCAGCAAAGGTTTCTTAATCTTTCATTTACATCTGCCTCCTGTAATTTAAAACTGTTGCATTCCTGTCAGGCACCTGGGTGTTTCGTTACCTAAGGAAAAGAATGGGCGAGAGTCCATCTTTTTTATCCGGAGAGCTTTGTAAATTCCTGGAATGTGTCAGTGTCTTTCCTTATATCAAGGGGAAATTGTGTGACCCTCCAGATGTTTTTGGACTACAACTCCTAGCATTTCTTACCATTGGCTATGCAGGCTAAAAGCTACTGGGATTTGCTGACCAGCAACATCTGGATGGCCTCATAACCTTCAACCTAACTTAAAAGTTGTTCAGGGCTTAAAATATTCCTGTTAAAAAGGATTTTTTTTTTGTTACCTGCTACAGTATTTGAAATACAATTTGTTGTCACTGTTACAGTGTTGGAAACTTAGTTGTTTGTTGTTTGCTCTCAGAGTGTCTTCAAAACCATTTGAAAGTAACTGGAAACCATTACTTGTGCAAAAAAGTAACTGAACTCTTGCTTGATTAAAGTTAACATTGAAATGTGATTTTATTATTTTAGCGTTCCCTGCAAAAGTAACTAGTTCCAGGTGACTTTTGTTACTTGCAACTCTTTACTTTCACACTCTCATGTTTGTTTATTTATGAATTGGTACATTCCCTTTCTGCCCCCTGCCCCCCAAGAAAAGGCTTTTGAAGCTGCTAAAAATAATGAGTTACAGAGTAAAAACAGACTGTTGATTAAAAACACAGGTCTGGTCTTCTAGTTCTTTCAGTCTGGAGCTCATAGGATTTACTGTTTATACAGGCCCTAAATTTTATCCATCTTCCAAGACCATTTTTAAATCACAGTCTTCTAGAGAGCCCACAACCAGCAGAATGAATTTAATAGCTGAGGCTGGACATGAACTAAGAGTTTCCCATTCCAAATTCATAGTATAACCACTGAAGCTATGCTTACTTTCTGTAGCTTTCTATAGTCCAACTCATTCAGAGTTGGACATAATGTGCTAAATAAAATCTTGGCAGTACCAGTCAGCACCACTATTAACCTCCCAGGTCTTGAAAGCCACACAGCCATTATAAAATACTAGCAGTCTTTTGTGACAGAACACCACGTGGACTGATATTAAGTGTTTTGTAGATCCTCCATATCTGAAAATAGAAGTACAATGATGGAAAAGGTGGAATTAATATGCACATATATATTTAAAACTGGCTTCCAGTATAGTTAATTGTGCATTTATATTTATTTATAAGGTTCACTGTATAGGCCTTATAAAACAAAATGAAACAAAACAAACATTATTTACGGAGCTTCCTCAGATGGTACAAAGGGAGAGAAACACAACAGAAGCAGGCTGAATATTGCCTACCAATTATGCCAGGTGTGTGGAATGTGTGCCCTTCCAAATATTGCTAAACTGCAACTCTCATCATGCCACCATTAATGATGCTGTGTAGGGCTGGTGGGAGTTGCAGTTCAACAACATCAGGGTGCCCATGTGTTGCCCAACCATGAATTATGTATTATTTCTTTGGTCACACACATAAACACACACACACACACGCGTTATCACAGACCCAGGAACACAGCCAAGGCATAGAAGCTGGCTATGTCTGGCTTGGTGGGAGCTTGGACCTGAGCTCTGCTCTATGGCATCATTAAAAAATTCTAAGTTGAAAACAGAAAACAGCCAGGAGATAGTGAAGATCTTGAGAAGCACACATTCACAAAGGTTCATTGTTTAATGTGGGGGTCAAACCTGTGTACCAATTTTCAAATAATGTTTCCCTTGGCAATGGATTTTAGGGTATTGTAAGATCCAACTGAATGGTTGCTGTTCTCCTCTGGCTTCAAGCTGTTTCTGAATTATGGCAAAGCTGTCATGGGTTTTTCTTGGCAAGATTTGTTCAAAAGGAGATTTGCCTTTTCCTTCCTCAGAGAGTGAGAGGATATGTCTTGTCCAGGATCACCCAGTGGGTTTCTGGGGCTGAACAGGGATTTGAATCCTGGTAGCTAGACTCATAGTCCAAACTACTTCCCTATGCTTGCTTTCAACTGAATAGAACTAGAGCACAAAACCCTGCCAGTAAAGCAAGGTAAGATTGCTGATGATTGCGACAGTTTACGTGGGAATCTCTAGCGATTTCCGCACTCGAGTTTGAGGCTCCTCCCTAAACTGCAAACCCCAGGATTCCATAGGAGGTTGAAAGTAGAATAATAGCACTATAACAGTCAAGTGTGGAAATGGCCCCTGTTTAGAAACAGTGAGTTCAACTCACCTGACAACATCCTGGATGCCTCATTGCAGTGAAACTGTCAGACCACTCACACTATGGTCCATTGTACACAAAGCTGTCTGTAACAGAAGCCTGCTATGTATGCCTATGTATGACAACTCAAACAGGAAGCTGGCTTTGTTTCTAAATTGGCATTGGCTCTTTCTGTCATTTAATGGAGTAACATGAGGAAACTGGATATCTGGACATTCTGCTACTCTGAGGACACAGCAAAATAACATAGACGCACAAAAGTCGTACACCGCCATGCTTGTGCTTACAACTGATTCAGGTCCACTAATAATAAGTTCAGAACAATGTAATTTAAACAATTAAAACCAGTCATGATATACAATCACATTCCATAAGAGAAGGGAAAAAATCCATGTAATAAAAACAGAATGAACAAAGCAGCAGATGGAACAAAGGTAATGCACATAGTTGTTAGAGTGCTTAACTGCACCTTAGGGGATACAGGTTCAACCCCCCACTCAGCTTTTCAGCTCCCTATAAGTGATCATGGGCCAGCAGGCACTCTGCCTCAAATGAACTTACCTCAGTGCATTATTGTCAAGATCATGTGAGCAAGAGGAGCCCTCATGTTCTTTGGAGGAAGGACAGAATATAAACACATACACATATATCTGTGTGTTTATATGTAAGTATGTGTGTGTATACACATAATGACTTAGCCTAAAAACAGCAAATGCACCAGATCCTGTCTGATGTTGGAAGCTAAGCAGGGTCAGCCCCTTTTGCATTTGGATGGGATACTGCCTACAGATACCATCTGCTGTAGGCTATAGTTCAGTGTAAGCAACTGACAAACAATCTCTGAATATTTCTTGCCTAAGAAAATTCTTGGTGTTGCCATCAGTCAATAGACAACCTGAAGTCACATACACACACACGTACTTATGCATAGAAGATAAAATGGCTATGCTGTCTTTTGACAGTAAGAAAATCCCTAAGAGAGCTTTCCTGTGTGCATCTTGTCAAGAATATAAGGTCCAACAAATTCTTCATCAGTTTTGCAGACAATTTCATTGTACAGAAGGTGAAGGAGGCAACAAGGTAATCCCAGAGGCAGAAAATGGAGTCACAGACCCACCCAAGTTGCCCACCTCTGCTTTAGTCCCAGACACAGTTTCCTTCCCTAGATAGCAAAAGTCAATACACCATGACCTTGGAAAAATTATTTCTGGACTACATTTCCAATCGTGGCCGGAGACCTCTGGGAGTTATAATCCAAAATGATAACTTTTCTCAGCTCTGCCTTTGTCCTTTACAGAAGATAGAAACTCTTTCTTCAGTGAAGTGAGTTAGCAAATGGGGCACCTGAAAATCCCAGGGAGATTTTCCTCTTTCCTGCATCTGTAATTATGCCAACAGGACATACGGAATATTAGGTAAACCAAACAGCAGTTGCATGGATAATACAAAGGGATCTGTAATGAATGTCTGATCAAATTACTGCGGAGGTGTGTATAAATTGTGCCCTTCAGGTGTTCTCCACTGTGAAGGGATTTCCTGCTATTTTTATAGCTCTTTTTCCCTGTTCCAAAAGGAAATGGTGAAGCATGAGTAAAGGGGATTTTGAAAGATGGTAAAGGAAGGTGAGAGGGCTCATTAAAAATTAAGTCAATTGCAGGTTGTCCCTCATAATTAGGGGCCTGACAATCAGGCCTGTGGCTGCAAGGGAACTGTCCTGAACTTTAATCTAAATTCTAGAACTTTTCTTTCTTACATAGGGTTGGTTGGTTGGTTGGTTTTGTTTCGCTTTAATGCTACCTGCTCTTCCCAAAAGCAGGTAAAACTGGATCTATTAAGGTAACAAATGTAAACCTGTACTGTCCCATCTATAGCCTCTAGCTGTCCCAAACTAGCATGGAAACTCTTTAATTCCCTCCTATTCTGCTTTTTCAGCTGCTTCCAAAATGGCCCGGTTTCTCCCTCCTCTTCTCACTTCCTCCTTTCTCCTCAGTTTACTTCAATTGCCACAAACTGAGTTCAAAGTGGAAAAGCAGTTTGCATTCAGTTAACTCTGCAGTGGGGACAGGTCAAGAAGGGGCAGATTCTGTCCTTTCCCAGTAGGCTCAGGCAAAAGGAAACTGCTGCACCCTCTCCTAGCTTCTCTATGCTTCCTCATTCATAATTTCTGCTATCTTTACCACACACAGATGTTGCTTGATCACGCATGTCCCCAGTTTTCATTTGCAAAGTGTTGGAGGATATTCCTGGTAAAAACTGGTCTATTATTCAATAGTTTTAAACACTCACAAATTAACATTCGAAAAAAAAGGCTTAGACAAGAAATGGAAACATGTGCTCTCCCATTTCCTTGCCTCTGGCTCTGGCACTGAGAACACACACTGAGGCAAAAGGCAAGGGAATGGGTGGAATGGGTGGAAGCCTCAGAAGTGAATGGGAGGGGGATCACAGGGAGGACTTATTCCTAGTTTTCCTGTTTTTGCAAGAGTTCTACACCTCAAATCCTCACAACAGTGGAGGGGCCACTGTATTGTCAGCCCTCCACATTTGCGGGTTTCACTTTTGCAGATTTGATTATTCACAGATTATTTGCTGTCACCTCTGCTGCTTCCCTGTGCCATTTTTAATAAGGACTGCAAACCTCATCAGACTAAGAAACTGCGAATGAGGCGTAAGTTTCTATTAAAACTGGTGTGGGGCAGCAGTGAAGGTGGCAGTAAGCCCCACCAGCCAACCGCTTCTGCCTTGTGAAGGGACCCAGATGCCTCAAAGGAATCCATGGTAGATTGAATATGGTGATCACACTTTTTTTGTGTGTTAAATATGGTTTGGGAAGGCCTAGAGTTATTCACGGTTTTTCCACTTTCACGGGGGTCCTGTGCCCTTAAGCCTAGCAAATGTGGAGGGATGACTGTATACCCAACAATGAGGGATGATGAGAACTGCAGTCCAGCAATATGTGACTGCCTGAAGACTGAGGTCTGCTTGTGTGGGAGGGTCTCCTCTCTGTCCCACTGGTGAGGTCAATATACCACATGAGGACATGGAAAAGAGTTTTCTTAGCTGTGGTGCCCCAAATGTGGAATGCCCTCCCCTTGGAGGCCTGACCAGTGCTAGCACACTTCCATTTAGGTGCCAAGTAAAAACATGGCTATTTGTTAAAGCCTTTCGGACCTCAGTGATTTATTTCAAATGCTATGCACATCACCTTAACGGTTTCAACCTTTAAATCTCTTTCAACATTTTAAACCTGTTTAGGGTGACCTGTTTAAATTATTTTTATTGTTTAAAATTGTTTTAACCTATTTGTGTTTGTTTTACTGGGTGATCTTGGGCACATCATACACTCTCACCCCCAGAAAATCCTGTGACAGGGTCACTTTAGGGTCACCGTAAGTCAGAAGCAACTTGAAGGCACACAACGACAACAAGAAATATTGAAATATATACATACAAACAAGGATAGATACATAAATATAAGCACATAAATAAAACAAGAGCTATAGAACCATGTGTTCCCCATCAAAGTGGGTAATTATGTCCCCCCCCCCCCGAGTTTGCTGAACTGCAACTCCTAACAGTCCTTGCCATTGGTTATGCTGCCTATTGATGCTGGGAACTGCAACAACACTTGGAGGGATGCACAGTTTGTACCCCTGCCCTTAAAGGAAGCTTCAACACCAAACAAATAAACATTATGCATATATGAAGACTGCCAAATGAGTAACAATAAATGTGGGAGACAGGCATGAAATGAAATGAAAAATACGAAAAGCATTCTACTATAGCTGATATGGCTGATAGCCATATCTTCTACTATATATCAGAATAGCAGGTTATTCCAGACCCTTCAGCATTCTGGGCATAGTCCAATTTGTCAATGTTCTTCTTATAACGTGGGACTTACAACAGGATCTAGTACTCCAACTGCTGGCTGATTAGCAATGTTCTCTCTTTCATTTATGTATTTATATCCTACTTTTTACATCAACATGAACTCAATTTGTCTATATAGAGAGAAAGGGAAGGTGGGGAGAGAGAGATTCTTCTCCACCAAGTCCCACTGAGCCACCACGCTGTGACATAGAGGCAGTTCAAGAAGATGGCTTCCATGTCAGTAGAGCAGTGAATCCACTCCAGGCTTCAGTCTGAACTAGAAAGGAGCTCTCTAAGGGGCTGAATCCTATCTCCCATGTAGGTTCTACAGTTTGGATAGTTCATTAAGAGCTCACACTAAAACCAAAAGCAGATTTACCAGCCCCCTGACTAGCTACCACTACACAGAGGTGATCTCAAAGACTATGCCGCTGGAGTTTAAGCTTTGCTTGATTCTGCCAAGCTGGTAAGGTTACGTCCCCAAGGACAGGTTGTTTTTGTGAATAAAGAGATGAGGCCTATGCCAGGGAAAATGCTATTGTTCTAAAATATGCTGATAGCCATATCTTCTTTCTGGGAATGCGACAGAAGCTGAATGTGACAGACGGCTACTGTTTAACAGGATGGAATGTCTCTTCAAATTCAGTGTATAGGGGTACAGAAGGAGAGCCAGTCAATTAGCCAAAAAGAGACCCTGTGATATGGAGAGCATACAATCTCTGGAACTAGCAAAGTGAACAAAGCAATTCAAAACTGAGGACTTGCCTCAGTAAGGTACAGAGTCACATAAAGCACATGGTAGAGTTTAAGCCATCCAGGCCCTTGAAGGTGGAAAATCGTCCCTTCCATTTAAAAAAAAAAAGAAAAAAAGCTGTCACTTCAGAGCTCAGAAACATTCCTGTGGGACTACTGCTCTCAGACGCCTCCTCCCAGCCTATTCCCAGCCTACTGGGAATTGTAGCCTCAAAAATCTACTTTCCAAGGTCTACACAAAGACAGCCAACTACTTGCCTCAGTGTAGGGTTGCTAGGTCAAGACTATCCCAGGTCCAAAGATTTCAAGGCCAGAACTGGAGACCCAGAGACCCCTTGTGTTATTGCAGAAGGTGGGCTGTGGTGATATCATCAAGCATGATACTTTAAGCATCAACCATAGTTGCACAAAGTATACCATTCCATTTTAAAAAGTCTAAATAAGGAAATATAGATACACACACCTTCCAAGATGATGCTTTCACCCTGATATTCCTCCTCTTTTTACTCTGAGGACTGGAGAAGCAGGGGCAGACCCTGAGATCTGGAATTCCTTACCTCAGGGAGCATGGGCCCCATAGCCCAACATGTGCAGGGTCACAGTCGCTGCCCACTGCACCACCGCTCTGCACCAAAAATAATGGGATGCCTGTCTGTCATTGGAGCACTGATTATTCTGCTCTAGTTGCAGGAGGAAGAGGAGGAGACAGAAGCAGCAGCAGTCCCAGAGCCAGAAATTGACATTGAAGATCTTCTTGACATCTCTAATGAGGAGCAGAAATCAAAGCTACAGGTTGGGCGGGGGACATCTGAGGACTTTTTAATATTTCTTTGTGGGAGGTAGTGTTTTTGCAGATCACGCAAGTCAGCAAGACAGCTGTAGCTATCCAAACCTCATCCCTTGAGCTATTTTGGCAGCGTTCACCATGGCTTGTCCAAATGCCATGGGAGAGGGAAACCATCTGTCCTGTTTTAAGTGTTGAGTTTGAAAATAGGTCCACCAGAGTTAAAGCATCTGGCACTGCATTGCGAACGAGGCATTTGGAGATGCACAGAGTTCTGAGCGTGGCATTAATCCATCAAGCCTGGGAGCAGAGGTGGCCCAAAGCATTTGTCAATCTGAGATGGTGCCCAGCCACCTTCATTCCATAAACTGAAGCCAACCAGACTGGCAAATGTATCTTACTTATATCTTTATCTCACTACACTGTCATAGTGTCATATTGCACTTTAACTCCGTGGCAACATGCTCTGGAATTCTCGGGTTTGTAGTTTAGTGAGGCCCAAAAGCATTCTGACTGAGAATTCTAAATGCCCCTCTCTAAACAGCAAATCCCAGGATTCTGTAGGATGTTGCCAGGGCAGTGAAAGTGGAATATAGTGCTATAATAGCGTAGTGTGAGAAAGCTCTTAGACAGTTGCAGTGGGATAGCATCTGCCATGACACATGAGGAGAACAGGCCTGCTTTTGAGCTTCCCAAAATACAGGAATGCTCTGAGGGTCAGGAAGAATGGGTTGGGGAGGCACTGCCACTATTTTCCCCCCAGCATCTGGCACCTCAGGCAATTGCCTCTTTTCAACCTGATGGCGAGGGCTTGGAAAAGCTACTATTTGGGCCAGAAGTCCCAGAATCCCCCAGCCACCACAGCCAGTGGCCATTCTGGCTATAGGGATGTGGCAGTTGTAGTCCAAAACAGTAATGTTTTGAAGCTCTGCTAATGGTAGGATCAGCCCTGTCCATGGGAGGGCAAGTTCTTTTCTGTTGAGGGCAAAATTCTTCCAGGGTTATCTGTCAGAGGCTGCATGATGGTGGTGGGGAAGGCCATCCTTTTCATCCTGTCTTCCTCCTCACCACCAAACAAGCTGCCAAGGGAAGAATAGAGTGTTCCTGCCAGACATTTGAACAGATCAGGTACAGAGGGCTTTTGGAGTTAGGCTGAGGACTACCTCTCCAGAGGCTGCCTAATCTTGGAGCCTTTTCAAACTACACAGTTACAGTAATATGATTCCACTTGAACTGCCATGGCAATATCCTATGGTATCCTCACATCTGCAGTTTAGGAAGAAATACTTAGAATCCTCAGCCGTAGCATTCCAGTGCCTCACCAAACAGCAAACCTCAGGATTCTGTAGGATTTGTGGTGACCCTGTTCTAGAGTTTTCTTGGCAAGATTTACTCGGGGAAGTTTGCCATCACTGTTTTCTAAGGCAGAGAAAGTATGATTTGCCCAAGGTCAGTCAGTTGATTTGTGTGGCTAGATGGACATTTGAACCCCTATTGCTTGAGTACTAGTCCAATACTCAAACCACTACATCCTGCTGTGGTATAATTGTATGAGTATTGGACTAGGATTCTGGGGAACCAGGGTCAAATCCCCACTTAGCAATGGTAACCCACAGACTGACCCAGGGCAAATCACACACTCCCAGCCTTAGAAGAAGGCAACAGCAAACCTCCTCTAAATAAATCCTACCAATAAAAGCCTAGGATAGGGTTGCTATCAGTTGGAGTCACCTTGAAGACACAAAACAACAAAACAGCATGGTGAGGATTTCATTTTTTTGTATATTTATAGTGTTATGTTTTGTTGTTCTCATCTTGGACTGTATATGTTAATATTCCACTCTTTGGTGAAAAGGACATTATAAATAAATGTTGTTGCTGTTGTTGCTGTTTTTTATAACACTTTAAAAGCTATCTGTATTATGATCAGTGGGATATGTTTGTGTGCAGGTATATAGAACCTGGAAATGTTACTTCATGTTTATGCAGTACCAACTAGTCTTCCATATCGGTGGGGAAGTGTCCATTCTTGTTCACCTTTGCCCTTCCCCTTCACTTCAGCAACATGACAGGAGCTGGATCTTACAACCTCCTGTCACACTCTTGATGCTTAGGCTTTGGGAGCAAGACAGATCTAGGTGGAAGTCAACCAAAAGGTACTCAAATGCAGTAGAACCTGTGGTGAATTCTATGTCAGTGGGACAGTGAAGCCACCCAGGATTTTGTCCAAACTTTAAAGGAGCTACCCAAGGTGTGGAATCTCTTTTGGGTATAGGGGTCTTTACAGGTCTTAATAAAATCTTTTAAAGATAGCATAAAACTTGGAGCAGATTCACTGCATCACTGATAACAGTCACCACCAGCCATCACTGTTTATGACAGCTAGAAGCTAAGTGGATGCTAATTCTGTGAAAGGTGAACAACAGCAGTAAGGAATCTGTAAGCTTCCAGATGTTTTGGCCTTCAGTTCCCATGAGTCCTAGCCAGCCTAGTCAATAATAAGGGGATATAGGATTTGCTGTCCAAAACAATGGGTAGGGGGAGGGAATTCTCCAGCCTTGTAGTAAAGTAATTGCTGTTTCAAACTTTAATAATCTTTTCACTGAATGCCTCTACAACAGTTTGCTGTACCTACTACAAGCATGTTTGCGTTGTCTTTGACAGCTGTGAATCTTTGTATTACAGCAATGGAGAGTAAAAGGGGAAATGTACCACTACACCCATATAGATAAGGATTTTCCTTTCTCTTTTAGGAAATTCTTCATGAGTGTTCCAGACCAACAGAGGTGAGCAGAGTTTGTCAAATAACTGTTAATAGCTTGCTTCTCAACAGTGATATTGCTCCAGTATATAGATGAATGGCTTCCTCTCTGCTATAGATTTTGAAGTTTGCTATATGTTGTATTCAGTGGAGTTGCTTATGTTTCCACTTTCCTATATTTTTAAATATAAGAAAGTATACATCCTTTTACCCAAGTCCTCTTGTATTCTCGAATATTTGGGTAATCCAAGGGATATCAATAATCAAGAGTGTTATTTGTTTTCTTCAAACAAGATCAAACTGCATAGGAAAATTGTAATGGATCCAGTTGACCAAATCAGAAGTTCCACATATAAACTATATCTATTTTTAGTATGATGGAGTGATTATCAGTGCAACTTGTAAAAAGTTTATTTATTTAAAGTATTTCTGTATTGCCTCTGAGTCCACAAGGGCTACTCATGTGATGAACAAATAAAAACCAGTTAAAACAATACAAAGATAAAAAACATTTTAAAAAAACATTAAAGTACTCTTTAAAAGCTCCTAAAAGCAGTCTAAAAACAATCCTAGAATCCAGTTTTGAAACAATTAAAACAGCAATTTCAAACACTGAATGCTATGTGGAACAGCAAAATTTTGGCTGCCTGCGAGAAGCTTAACAGAGATGGGGCCAACCTAAATTCCTTGGGTAAGAATTCCATGGTCAAGGTGCTGCTACAGAGAAAGTCCTGTTATGTGTACCCACCAATCTAACTTCATGAGGTGTTGGGACTCACAACAGGGCCTCCTCTAAACACCGCAATTTTTGGAGACGTTTGTATGGGAAGAGGCAGTCTCTCAGATATCCTGGCCCCAAGTTGTTTAGGGCTTTGTTGATCAGCACCAATATCTTGAATTGAGCTTGGAGGCAAATAAGAAGTGAGTGTAATTCTTGCAGGACCAGTGTTATATGGTCTCTAAAATGCACACCTGACACCAGTTTGGCCACTGCATTTTGCACTAGCAGCAGCTTTTAAACACTTTTCAAGGGCAGTTCCATGTACAGTGCATTATACTAGCCTAATCAAAATGTAACTATGGCATGAACTACCATGGTCAGATCTGCCTTCCCCAAGAAAGGGCATGGCTGATGTACCAGCCAAAGTTGGGCAAAGGCACTTGTGGCTACTGCAGAAACCTGGCTTTCTAGGAGCAACGCTAGGTCCCAGAGCACTCCCAGGCTACGAGTCTGACCTTCCAGAGGGAGAGTAACCCTATCCAGAATAGGCTGTGATCCCAATCCCAGGTTGGTTTCCCTACTGACTAACAGCACTTCCATCTTGTGTGGATTTAAGCCTCAATCTATTAACCCACATCCAGTCCTTTACTGCATCCAGACAACAATTCAGAACTACCAGAGTCTCCTTGGCATCAGTTGTAAAGGAGTGATTGATCTGGGTATCATCAGCATATTGATGACACCAAACCCTGAAACTTTGATAACCTCTCCCAGAGGTTTCATGTATATGTTAAGTGTTATTTATGAAATAGTGTTATTTATGGGACACTGTTGACTCTTGTGGAATCCCACAGGCTAGTAGCCAAAGACTGAACAGTCCCCCCAGCACCACCCTCTGGGAATCTTCAGCTAAGAAAGACTGGAACCACTTTAAAGCCATGCCCCCGGGTCCCATATCAGCTGAACAACGCAGAAGGATACCATGGTCGGTGGTATCAAACGCTGCCAAAAGATCCAGAAGGATCAATAGGGACTTACTCCCCCTATCCAACCCCTGGTGTAGGTCATCCACCAAGGCAACCAACGCTGTTTGTGCCCCATAACAAGGCCTGAACCCAGATTGGAATGGGTCAGGGTAATCCATTTCATCCGAAGAAGACTGGAGTTGTGTTGCCACCACTCGCTCAAGGCCTTCCTTAGAAAAGGGAGATTAGAGACTGTCTGATAGTTATCTAGGGAGGTGGGAGCTAATGAAGGTTTTTTTCAGCAAAGACCTGCTTTTTTTAGAGACATAGCCCCCTTTCAAAGAAGCATTTGTAACCTCCACCACCCAACTGCCCAGTTCTCCTCCAGCAGCTTTAGTTAACCAGCATGATCAAAAAGTTCCTTTTTTTGGATCGTGATATCCAGCAGCCCCTGTTACCATGGTCACTGGGAAATTTGGGAGTTGAATCCAAAAATGGAACATTTTTCAAAGTCTATACTTTTTTATTCAGAGGTACTTCCTACTGAGTTCAACAGGCCTTATTGCCAAGTATGTAGATACAAGGTTTCAGACTAAGGCCATTTCCACATTAGACTGCTATAGCGCTATTATTCCACTTTCAACATCCTATGGAATTCCAGGGTTTGCAGTTTAGGGAGGGGTCAGCTGGCCCCTCCCTAAACTGCAAACTCCAGGATTCCATAGGGTGTTGAAAGTGGAATAATAGCACTATAACAGCCTAGTGTGGAAATGGCTTAAGAGGATTATCCCATTCTGCTTCATCATTCCCTCTCTCCCTTTCACACATGCTTCTCCAAGCAGGAAGGAGGCCCTATCACCAATTTTTGCTTCCCCATCAGCAACCCTCCCCCTTGTGGAAATCTGCTTGACATTATAGGCAATCAGCCTAATTTTGTTATTTTATCTTCAAAAACTATTCAAACCAACAATCACAGAAATCAGATCAGAGGATATCTCTCAAATTGTAGATATATTTGGAGGGGAAACACTCAAACCCACACCTGTTATTTATAGAACACTATTCCTAACCTAACCATCTTCAATATACCTGATCCCATTAGATTTTGAAAGCTAAGCAGGGTCACACTTGGTTAGCAATGGACTACCAGGGAACAACAAAGATCTCCACACAGGGCTAAGAAAAAAAGTTGCCAGAAACATTAGAGAGACATTGCTTCACATTATAGCTGACTATAGGGAGTGGGATGGATCAACGGTCTGACTCAATATAAGGAAGCTTCCTATGTTTCTATTGATTTTCATAGAATCATAGAAATGTAGAGTTGGAAGAGACCACACGGGCCATCCAGTCCAACCCCCTGCCATGCAGGAACACCCTCAAAGCACTCCCGACAGATGGCCATCCAGCCTCTGCTTAAAAACCTCCAAAGAAGGAGACTCCACCACACTCTGAGGCAGCAGATTCCACTGCCGGACAGCCCTGACTGTCAGGAAGTTCTTCCTGAGGTTCAGGTGGAATCTCCTTTCCTGCAGCTTGAATCCATTGCTCCTTGTCCTGGTCTCTGGAGCAGCAGAAAACAAGCCCTCTCCTTCCTCTACAATGGCATCCCTTCAAATATTGAAACATGGCTATCATGCCCCCTCTTAACCTTCTCTTCTGCAGACTAAACATACCCAGCTCTCTAAGTCTATCCTCATAGGGCATGTCTTCCAGGTCTCTCACCATTTCGGTTGCCCTCCTCTGGACCTGCTCCAGCCTGACCATGTCCTTCTTGAATTGGGGTGCCCAGAACTGGACACAGTATTCAAGATGAGGTCTAACCAAAGCAGAGTAGAGTGGTAATTTTGCTACATGGGTGTATGTGCCTTCAAGTCACTTGTTAATTTATTGCAAACCTGTGGATTTTTCATAGGGTTTTTCTTGGGCAAGGAATATTCAGAAGTGTTTTGTCATTTCCTTCCTCTGAAATGTAACCTACAGCACCTGGTATTCATTGGCAGTCTCCCATCCAAATGCTAACCAGGGCTGACCCTGATTAGCATCCAAGATCAGATAGGCTCTGGTGCATTTTGGGTATTTAGGCTGAACACAAAGGAAGCAAAACTCCCCTTTTCCACAATTACGAAATGTGTTTTTCCTTTACAGTCATTTACATAGCAACTGATCTCCTTTGCCTCATTAACATTTATCACCATGGTTACCTGACCAAACCTCCTAAAAGACATATAGCAATAAATAGGCTGGTGAATGATTTATCAGTGAATAATAAAGATACGACAGTCCTGTATGAATGTAGATAAACCCACCTGTAACTATATGTTCTAAGGGTTTTACACGTACTAGCACATTAAGCCCTTAATCTGATCTGGCTAGAAGGCAGTTTTTACCTGGGTATTATCCCTAAACTGGTTGAAAAACTGTATGTGCAATTCCTCCTCTATCCAGTTGTTAGAAAAATGCCCGCATTTTGATCTAGTTATTTACAGTGTGTAAACACACATGCACATTTTATATTTTTTAATATTTTTAAAATGTGTTTACACCAATTACACATTGCTTACACATTATAAAAACACCCTTTAACCGATCTTGATGTAGACTGAGGAAAGAGGAAGGGGTGATCTCAAGGGAAGTTTTTGCTCAGATTTCTTTAGCCCTGGCTTTTTCAATCTGGCACTCTCCACTTGTAAATTAACTACAAGTCCCATCACCTCTAGCCAGCATAGCTATGTAATCTGGGGGTGATAGTAGTTGTAGTACAACTCAAACAGAAGGTACCAGATGGAGAAGGCTGCTGTAGTTTATATGTGCTACCAAGATGAATGAAATGACTAGAGCTAATAGAGCACAGGGCCCCTGCTTTCTAAATGGCTACATAGCAAAAAGACAATTTTGCATTTGTTTTAATTTGTAAGCTGCTTTGAGTTCTGGTTTTGGGGAGAAGGCAAGGTATACATAAAATTAATGACAACAATAATAACAACAGTTGTCATCTATCATAGCACTACATGGTTGAGAAAAAACTGTATCCATTATGTTTCCCTCTTTTGGCACAATTGCTAGAAGTATAGCACTTCTGTTGAGTGGCCACTTAGTGGCTCTGATATCAATGTGGTGGTGAATCCACTCCAGGTTTTACTATGAACTTTGGAAGGGCTATTTTAAAGTGCTGAACTCTATGTTCAAAAAAGAGTCAGCACCTTGGATAGCTCCTTTAGACTGAATGCTGGGACAAATTCAAGACCCTAGAGGTACGGAAGCCAGCAGTTGTCAGAGATTATGTTGAATCCGAACACTTCAGTCTTGCCCTCTTTGTTCTAGATTGATTCCTATTTACAGCTGACATGCATCCAAAGCCTATGCAAGAAGGATGTGATAAACAGACTATAAGATAATTTCATGGGCATGGAGTGAATATAGGTGCTTAAGTGAACAAAAAAACACAGCTTGCATAATCAACTGCTTGAATTAAAATCTCTTTTTCATGGATTTTGATCCAGGACTTTGTCGCAGAACTGCTCAGTCGACTGAGAGGTCTCAGGAAGGTGGCCAATCCTCAGAAGAAATGACTCAAAAGGGCAAACTAATCCCATAAAATGCATTGTCCTGAAGAAGACAACACTCAATGAAAATGGAAATCCAGCGGTGCCCCCATATTTCAAAGCATCCACCTTCGTCCTTCCTTTTTGGATTTCTGTCTGCTGGCAGTGGAATATGGGTACGAGAGAGGCTATAGCTCAAGGGTGGATCAGATGCTTGGCCTGTCCAAAACGCCAGATTCAGTTCCACCTAGACATTTCCAGCTAGTAATCATGAAACAGAATGAGGAGTTCTGAAGTTCTGGAGGGCTAATGCAGACCAACTAAGCAGAATACAGTACAGGAAGCCCCCATTTTTTTGAGGCCCCATTATCTGAGAATTTGCTTTTTTTATGCTTTCAAATTAAGGACAAGTTTAATTAATTCAGTTGGGGTTCTGTTCTTTCATCAGTTCTTCTTGTCTAGGGAGACTCGCTTGGAACTGCTCACACATATGCACTGCTTGCAAAGTGAGCTGAGAACAGGGGAAAAGGCACAAAGCTGGCTGAGAGACTTTGAAATCAGCACATGGTCACTCAGTAACAAGTGAACCTCCGTAAGTCCTTCATGCTCCCTATCATACACTATGTGGGTTCTGCTTTTCAACCAGTTCCATTTTCAGACAGTGCCCCCATCCCTAACCTGTCAGATAAGTGGGGGAATCCTGTATAGCAATTGTAAGAGGTTGTGGGAGTTGCAGGCCAATAAAATAATAAAACATTGGGAATTTCTAAAGCAATCTGAAGAGAAGAGTATGAGAAATGGCAGCTAAGAAGGAAGTTCTGAATCCCCACCCTTTATTCTACTGTCAAAAATTCCTGAGGTGTTTTCAGATGATGCAACCTCCGTACCTCAATCATAGAACTCTACCGAGGGGGAGTTTCGAGACTGACTCCCATTTGTAATCTTCCCAAGCTCTCCCCCCCTTTCTTCCACCTTTCTTCTCTTCACAGAACATCTGTGAGGGAGGATAAGACAAAATAGTTTCTTAGTGTCTTTTGATTGATAATGCTAGGAGCTAGCTGCTTAAAACAAAGAACGGGAAATTGTGCCCCATTTTGAGGCCTATGTAATCCCTGGACCTGCATCTCTATGTTTTTCTGGAATGATTGCATCCAGTTTCAGCCAGTTGAGGGAGGAGATTTGTGAAGTGTAAAGAAAAGTTTTACTTTTAGAAAAGTAAAGAACCACCACATGTTGGGGTGGTTGTTCAGTGCTTGGGACATTTGGGGGAAAAAATGGATTCTAGGAGTGTCCTGGGTAATTGAGGAGACTCGAAATGGAATTGACAATTACTGACAATGGAGCTAGAAGCACCCTCTCTCTCAGCCGTCTCGTTCCCAGATAGATTTACAAGGCTGGAAGTAAGCCCCTCTGAAGTGCAGTCGAGGAGAGTCAGCTAGGAAGAAAGCAAAGTTGAAAGGCTCAACACATCCTCCTCATTTGCTTCTTTACTCTAAACTATCTTTCCCTACCTTGGCAACCTCCAGATGTTTTAGATTATAAATGCAATCAGCCCCAGCTAACATGATGAAAGACCTATGGCCAGAGATCATAGGAAGTAGAAAATATATGGAGGGTGAAGGTCAGAGAAATCTGCTTTACATAATTTTGAGCCCTACTTTATACAGACAAAGCATAGCCTGCATACACATAGGTTGTGCCATCTTTGTATCTAAATAGACTACGAAGTAGTTGTGTGTATGTGTGTTTGTATACGTGTACATTTACGATTATTAACCTTTACATATACCTTTCTATATCATCATTCTTGATATGATATCAGACACCTTCAAAAATCACTAGGGCTTTGTATTCTCATTGATGAATAGGAACAAAATCATTTTCAGGTCTATGCTTTGATTTTATCTGCTGCTCCTTCATTGTTCTCAGGTTCTGTTTATCTTGCATGTTCCTAATGACTGCCTCTGGACAGAGATAACAGCAAAACAACCATTTCTTTAACATCCCTTGTTTATGAAAATAAGCAAACAGTGCAACCACAGTTTCTCCTGCCATCTGACTGTTAGAATTATTAGAATCAATGTTGACATATGTGAATAAATACAGTAGCTACAATCATGACTGAAGAAGGAACACCATGCATTCTTACTTCTCCACGAATGTGTTAAATAAAGTTTTTCAGAAGATGTATGCTTTTTTACTGAACTTACTGAAAGACTACTGTATGCCACTATGGTTTGTTACCATTCTAGAGTTAACTAATGGCCTGATTACATCAAAGGTTATTTAAATTTTAAACAAAGTTTTGGCCTGTCACCTGAAAGCCAATAAGGGAAGGTGCCAAGTGATATCCTGTAACTACTGAGAACTTTCTAGACCTTTTAGCCACTTGCTGTACTTCAGACGATGTGAATATTTTCAAGACAGCCTCAGATGACCTCAATGCACATGGAAAATATATGGCAGAAAGTGTTTCTCAGAGAGTAGCACATAGTGCTTCAGGAACAAAAAGCACTTTGAACTGGGCCTAGAAACAAATAAGTAACAAGTGCAGATTAAAACTGCTTCATAACCTCCATGCATCATTTTATACAGATGTCTAAAAAAGCCTGAAATGCTATTTGGGACTCCCAGACACACACATTTCCAGTTTCTGTTTTTGGAAAAAGAACTGGACAGCATATCCTCCAACATTTCACAGATGAAAGCCGGGAATACATGACATATCTGTGTGTAAGTATAGATGTGTGTATTGTGCTCCATTGAAAGCTTTCCCTTCAGAGTGGCTATTAAATCCCAGGAGAGGCCATAGCTAGTGCTAGTGCTTACCAGTGATGTATTTACATCTTTTACTCCAAGTCTTTTACTCTAAGTCTCAAGGCAAGTCTAAAGTCTCTACCTTCAAGTCTCAAGTCAAGTCTCAAGTCCTTGCAAGATACTTTCAAGTCAAGTCTCAAGTCTGGGAGCCAACTTTATACCCCAACCTGTATGCCAGAATTTCTCGACAGAGTCGAATAAAGTCAGTTTTAACAATTTAAGTAGAGTCGGGCCTCAGCTTTTGTGATTTTGCCATCTGCAGTTTTGGAAGTGGGGAATAGGATTCTTCTTACTTCTCATTTACAAAACTGGGGGCTTTTTCAGAAGTAAGAATAGGATCTTTCTTATCCCCCATTACTGAAGCTTCAAGAACTTTAGAAAGAAGGATCCTTCCTCCTCAAAATCATTGCCTAACACATTTTCTGTTCCCCTTTGAGATACTCATCCTGAACTCTGGGCATGAGTCTTGCCTTCTGCCCTTAGGAAACATTTTAGAAAACTCCTCCTATATGTAGCAGGGACAGGCTGCTGAGCAGATCTCAATTCCACCTCAGGCCCATTTGCTGTTCCCTCTGAGAAATGTGTCCACACTTTGTGCTTGAGACAGATCATCATGTGACCAGTAAGTTGTAAGATTTCTGGATGAATGTGTTATTTTACTGCACCAAGTGCAGCAAGTCAGTCACTAAAAATATGCAAGTCTCAAGTCGAAGTCAAGTCAGTGTGTAATTTTTGCAGAGCGAAATCCAAGTCAAGTCACTGATGTGACTTAAGTCTGATTTGAGTTCGAGTCAGTCAACTTGAGTCTACATCACTGGCGCTTACCGGTGGAAATGGGAGAGAAAAGAGAAAGCAGTTCGGACAATGAATATGTGGCTGCTCTGGGCTCCCAGGAAAGGAAAAGGAAAGTATACTTCATTTGTGAGTATACTGTCATTCCCCTGTCCCCGAGCTGAGCCCCTTCACTTCTTCAGCACTCCCATCCAAACAAGTAAGCAGAAACAAGGGCCTTCCCAGTGCTTGACAAGTGGTGGGGAATGCAGTTTGGGGGGAAATAAAGAGCAGAGCATTATGTTCCACTTACTCAGGGTAGGATCTCAGCCAATTTTCCCAGAAGCCTCCATTCATTATGGCCATTAGAAAAATGAAAATGATGTATGATGTGCCTATTTGGGGAAAAGCTGGGATATAATAATAACAATAATAATAGCAAAAATAATAAGCAGTATAATGTTACTATTCATCATTTAATCATTTGATGATGGCAATGACACCACCCTGTTCAAAATACAAACCCACACGGATTGACGTTTCCAGAAGACTGTGAATCAAGCACACAAATCATAGAATAAACAAGTTATTTTTTAGGAAAAAAAAATGGAATAGAAGATCAGATGTCGGAGGACAGCTTCATTTCACTCTAACTTATAATTGTTTTTCCTTCCTCCATGGAGAAATACTCTTATGTATTTACATGTAGCTCTATTAACAGAGGTACCAGAGCTTAGAATTCAAAAGTATTTGGTGTAGAAATATGTAATAGGTAAAAAATGAAGGAGAAAAAGCTGAAAAACCTGAGCTGCTGTAGAAGTGTGAGTATCCTTTAAATTGCACACATTTCTTCAGGTAATTACGAGGTGGGGTTTCCTGTCCCTTCATTTCCTATGAGAAGGAACCGATCCTGATGATTAAGGAGCTGGGTGTTCGGGTTACATTTTTTTCTGAACAGTGAGAATGATTTTACCAGCCAGCACTTTGAAATGTTACTTTTGGGACTACAATAAATATCTATAGCAATAAATGATCCAAGTTATTACAGTTTTCTAATGGCTGGTGTTTCATTTTTCACCCTAGACATGTGATTGCTCACGGTGTTGCTGTTCTGTGCCTTCAAATCACTTTAGACTTATGACAGCTTAAGACTTAAGAGAAACCTATCATGGGGTTTTCTGGGGACTGAGTGTGTGACGCACCGAAGCTCACCCAGTGGGTTTCCATGCCTGAGGAAGGAATTGAACCCCGGTCTCCAGGTCATAGTCCAATGTTCAAACCACTACAGCACATAATTAACACTGAAAACTGATATGATGTTTCACTGCAATCATTTTGTATTATGTATGGGTTTTTTTACTACCTGTCAAAAGAGTTGGTTGAGCTCTACCTTTTCTATGTCCCGAAGCATGTTCTTTCAAACATCATTCAAAGGATTGTGTCCAGTAAATAACTTGCCCTTTTCTCTTGGTCTGCCCTGTTTGGTACACTGGGAATAGAGACAACTTTATGCCAGTCCCACCCAGAGATTAAGGATTACAACTCCCATCAATCCCAGCTAGCATGGGTGGCAGTGAGAGAGCATGGGAAATGAAGTCAAAAATAAAAAGAGCAACGCCAGCAATTTCCTATCACTAACACCAACCTGGGACCATAAAAAACTATTACACAATCTGGGATAAAATAAAGGGGTTTAAACTTCCTTTATTGAAGAATGCCACTGTGTGACTTATCTCTTAGCATACTCAGACAAAAAGAGCCTTTATGTTTTGTTATTCTTTAAGCTGCCACAAGAGTTTGCTACTTTAGTTAGTGGATTTGACTGTCATCTAGACAAAGAGACTGAAAGAAAAGGAAATAAGAAGAAAATGAGAGTCAGTGTGGTGTTGTGGTTTGAGCACTGGACTGTGACTCTGAAAGGATTCTGGAGACCACCGTTCAAATCCCCAGTCAGCCATGGAAACCCACTGGGTGACCTTGAGTAAGTCACATTCTCTCAGCCTCAGAGGAAGGCAAAGGCAAAACATCCTCTAAACAAATCTTGCAAAAAAAGAAAAGTGATAGGTTTGCTTAAGGTCACCTTAAGTTGGAAATGATTTGAGGGCACACAACAACAACAACACACATGACATGCTGCAGTACTCTTAAAAGAAAAGTCTCCCTCACCCAGAAGAAATTACCACCCCAAAGCAAAAGAAATGTATTAGCAAATGATAGAGAGCTTCTCCTTTGGCTCCTGTCACCATCAGTCAATACAGGCTGCTTACCTGGCATTGAACAATGACTGGGAGGAAATGTACATGCCCTGTGCTTCTGTTGAAATCAGGACAGACACAAATGTGAAGTAGTTGTTAGGTATGTGTATTTCATGTGCCTCTCCTACCAGCTACTTACACATGTGAATAGAAGATGTATTCAACTTGAAGACTTGTGGAGTTGCATTAAATCTCAGGACTCTTGTGTTTTTATACCAAAGGAGAACTTAATCTACTTTTTGAGGAAAATGCTGCACACACACAACAAACATGGACAGATTCCCAAACATGCATCCTGTCTTCCCGTTCTCTAAATATCACATACCACTTTTAGTTGTAAACTTTGCATCTGCCAAATGGTCTCCACTTCTTCACTCACCCTTCTAACTCTGTGCAGCTGACTGTTCTCATTCTCTTCCAGATGGGGAACTAGAACTGTCATGGAGTGGAGGGGTGAGACATGAAAACAGGGCTTTAATGACTTATCCGTTGAACGGGTGGCACTGATATTTTACAGAAGAACAGAACTTCCATGAGATGAAGACAATAGTATATGCTCTAAGGACATGGTTATTGTATACTTTCAAGTCTTTTCTGACTTATGATGACTCCAAAGTGATATCACAATTTTCTTGGCAAAATTTGTTTACAGGGGTCGAGGTTTTGCTTTTCTCTGAGGCTGAGAGTGACTTACAACCAGACTGGCTAAGGGGATAGGAGCTATTGTCTAGCACACTGAAAGGGCATCAGATTTAGAAAAGCAGGTAAAAAGAGTACAAGGCAGCTAGCTGCATGTATTGCACTGCAACACAGTTCTTCTAGTAACTGGAATAAGTGCACAAAAATGGTTTTGAACTGTCCTAACCAACTCCTTCCAAAATATGTTGTCTGAGTAGTACTTGTTTTACAAGTTGCTCAAGGCCTAAACTCACAAACACACAGAGAGAAAAGAAGCAAACAGACAGGGTCAAACTGAGGCTGAAGTAGACCTTGTGGGATACAGAAAGTAACACGGGGTATACCCAGAGCTTGGAAAAATTTCTTGTTTGAAGTACAGGGCCCAGAACCCCACAACCAACAGTGGCAGTGCCATGCTGGCTGGTGGATTCTGAGACCTGTACTCAAAAAAAAGAAAAGAAAAGAACAGAAAAAGAGAAAGAAAAAAGTAACATTTCCAAGCTTTGTATATCTCTTTATCAACTGAACCTGAGGTTTCCCTACTTTGACAGGTAGCTTCATACAACCTCAACATGAACATGTTCTACACCATAATTTCTCAGGCTACCTGATGTAACAAATTGGCAATTATTTTCCTCAATGTGCCAGGAACCAGTACTAAATTTGTGCCCATCTATTATAATTGTTTCTCTCTTTCCTGGAAGCTTGCTAGGGACCAGCAGCTAACAGCTCAGGAATGGGTGCCAATCCAGGGACCACCACTTTCAGTAGCACTGTTCTATGCAACATTTCCCAGTAATATATATTTTTATGATCTTGAATTCTGAACTGAAACCTCTGATGAAGAATCTGATTTGCCCTATCCCCTTCCCTTCTCTGTTAAGGAAACTTTCTGATAAAAGGACAGAACATACAGATGAACATGGGGGGGGGAAAACCCTGTCAATCCAAGGGCAGGGCCCAGGACAACTAAAAATAAAATCTAAAAAACTGGTTATTTAAACCATTCATGGAACAATAAGCTTGATATCATATTGATTGTCACTCCTTAGCAGACAGACTGAAAAATAGACAGGAACACCCAACTTTTTGTTAAGCAGCCAAGGACTTCATCTGACTGGTTATCTCAACTAAAACAGACCCATTTAATGGAGAGGATCTAAATACATACCAGTAACAATTCAACAATTTATTCAAAGGGTCGACCAGCTGGATTCAGGCTCCAACAACAGACTGACACTATAGTTCTGCTTTCTGCACTAGCCTAAACTGAGCAGACAGCATATGGACCAGACATAGCAGTGTGACTGAGCAGCTTGAGACAGATGGTAATCTTATCAGAATGCGTTTAACATTTCTTTTCTTGCTCTACTTCACAGTAGCCTTCCAAGTGATAAACCAGTTCCTATGATCACACAGCTGAACGATTCTCTTCCCATGGTCAAAGTGAGCATACCTCCATCCACTATGTATATGATGTAACATGGGATGCCATACTGGTATTTTAGGGGAAAGATAATGGAATCAGCCCTCTCCTTCTCATTCCTTTTATGTTGGAGATCACATTTGCCCTTGCTTCTTGGTCACAAGAAAAGGAGCCTTTAGGTTGCTAAGCATATAAAACTGGCCCCATATTGTAGATGGAGAACTGAAACTGGGAAACAGAGTGATGCCAAGGCCATTTAGGAACCAAGTGTTGCTCAGTGGAGTCCACATCCAACGCACAGCAACTGCAACACCCTGCTTATTAAGTTTATTCTCCCTCTCCTTTGGTACCTGCTTGATGTAGTCTGATAGACTGTAACCTCTATCACCCCTAGCCATCACAGCCATGCTGACTGAGACATCAACCAGGCAGCGACCAGCGACTGTGCAAGACATTTCTGACTTATGGAGACCCTAAGGCAAGCCTATCATGTGTATTTCTGACAAGATTTGTTCAGAGGGGGCTTGCCTTTGCCATCCTCTGAGGCTGAGAGAGTGTTACTTGCCCAAGGTCACCCAGTGGGTTTCCATGGCCAAGTGAGGATTCAGACCTTGATCTCCAGAGTCATAATCCAATGTTCAAACCACTGCACCAAGCTAGCAGAGACTATATTAGTCCAAAGAAGTGAAAGCAACATCTCATTTGGCTTTACTGGAGCTGGAGATCCTCCAGGTACAGTCCAGTTAACTTACAAAGAAGTATAATAACCAGTTTATTTTCTGATGAGATATAGCCTCCTTATCTTGGCCAGCCATTTTGATGGACCTCTGTTTCATCTAGAACTCCAATTGTTCTTTCCAAAACCCCAATGATCATGATTGCCGGCCACCTTGGGGTTGGGTCTTGAAGCTTGTGCATGGAATTTTCTAGTTTTATTCCAAAGTCTGATCATTGTAATGTATTAAGTACATTTAGGCAACTTATGGCACTATATAAATAAATCAATGACTGAAAATAATGTTCGTGATTTTTTTTTTTAAAAAAAGAGCTTTTATAATTTCTCAGTACAGTGTCATAGATTAAAACAGCATTGTCTCATAAATGTTTACTTTTGTTTTAATCCTGCTAACTGTTGACACACTGTGGTTACAATCCAGTTTGCCAACATATCTGCCCTGGTATGAGAGGTGATGTAGGTGGTGGAAGAGTGACCAGGGTGAAATGGCTACAGCAAGGTGAGGGAATGATGTCTTGAAAGAGAAGTCACCTCTGCCAAGAGAAAACCTGTCCTGCCAGTTCTTGAGCTGCTTGGGAGCCAACAGGGCAGCTCTCTCTGCCCAAGTAGATGGCTTTCTCTTCCAGTCCCCTGCCAATGCTACATATCACTCCAAAAAATGCCTCACATTGGCACAACAGAACATTACACTGTCATAAGTCATTGAGAGGAATCCTGTCCATGGCTGCAATCCAAAGTACAATTCCCTAAAATAAGTCCACCACAAACAGTGGGACTTCTTGGTATACTAATTTCAATGAGGCATGTACTACAATAGCATAGGTATTGCTGGGCCACTTCCAGCTCTACTGATGTATGAATTACCACACAGATTGATACAATCTGAAGGTAATACTTCATTCACACTTGCCTGTACAAAAACTCCTGCCAAATGTCTGGCTTCCAAAGCAAATGGTTCTTTCATTTAACTTTGAGGAGGACGCATGGAAAGGGCAACTATTGCACCTAAAACAGTACTGTGATTGCAAAAAAGATGCTAGCAAGTTTCTTGCAGAATTTCCCATAACCCTTTAAACTGATTGATGCATTTCATTTCTTTTTAATTTGTTTATATTTTTTACAGTGATCTGTGTCCAACATGGCTTACAATGAACTTAATGAAACACATCATATTTGAGGAAAAGAGGAAGTATGGTGTCAGGGCCACAGTGGCTGGAAGATTCTGGGAGCTGTAGTACAATCGTACATGTTTAACGCACTGGTTAGATCAGAAATGACAAAGTTGCTCAAGTACCTGTTAAGACAGCAGTCAGCAATGCAAGTTCTGTTTCAGTGACTCTTTTTCTCTCAGTACAGGCATGAGTTTGGTCCCCGTGTCCAAGATTGAACTTACCTTGAAGAAAAGCAAAGTGCTAGATTTGGGGCACCAGTACCAGTCAATCAATAAACTGCTTAATAATTTTATTTATTCACAGCGAACATTAGAGTTTTCTGTTTTAGGTGCCAAAACATCTTGTTCTGGCCCTTCACATTGCTGACAGTAGCAAGTTCGGTAAAAACATAGCTAATTCTAATTAAAAAGATATTGAACAAACACTTTGCTGATTGCATTTGACATTGTAACAAGCCATGGTGTGGTCTGCTGAAATGTGTTTGATCCCCCTACTGCTATAAAGCTGTGGTTTGTTAACCAGCCACAAACCACAGTTTCAATCCACAGTTTGTTGTTGACCAAATGCTGGCTTGTTTAAACTCTGGCTTGTCATGATATCCAAAAGTGAAACTGCAGTTTAACCCTGGATTCTTAACTGCCCACTTTGACAGAAGTTCACAAAAACAGTGAAAGATGAAACAATCCAAAAACAGGGAAGCCAGCCATGTGTCTGTGGTTGTCTCTGATGAAATTTGTGGCTTAAGCAACATAAACCATGAGTTATTGGTAAGTGACTAGGCCCACTGAATTCCCCAGAAGGAACTGTTCTACCAAAATCTGGCAGCAGAAGAAGAGGTGGCATGCAGCTGAAACAATGAAGTTCTGTTCCAAGCGTCAAGTATTTCATAAGCCTAAATTTCAGCAAGGCTTCTTAAATGCCCAGATTTTCAAAAACCATTATGTAATTATTTCAGCAAAAGACATAAGAGAAATAAGACTCAAAACCACATTCACTATCAGATTTTGAGATCAAGCACCGTGTCACGCTATGCAATTATAGCACAATTATAATTCCACTTTAAATAGCCATGCTACTGAATCCTGGAATTTGCAGTTTAGGAAGAGGTATTTAGAAGTCTCTGCCAGATAGTTCTAGTGCCTCACCAAACTATAAACCCCATGATTCCATAGGATGTTGTATGGCAGTTAAAGTAGAATCATTTTTTTTGAAGTGCCATAAAATCAAGTAATAGTTGGCTTCTTAACATATGAGATCCAAACTTAATTTCTTTAGTGAAAAACCAAACAGAGGAAAAAAAGCAATAAAGCTTCCATGTTATTCTTGTGTTATAATTTATTAACTTACAATATTATAGTGGTTTATCTCATCCAGTCAGAGAGTTAAGAAAAAGGCCCACTTTTTTAAGCACACCATTCTTCATAGTCTTAATTTGACTTACAAAGCAAACCATGTTCAGTGTACCGTTTTTCTTCACAGCAGCTGCCTTGATCTTACTAGTGACAGTGGCTTGCCCTCCAATCATCTCAACTCTGTTTACTGTCCAAGAAGCTTCCAGCTCATGTCGCAATGGCAAACCTTTGCTCCCACCCACCCCCATTTCACATCTTTTCTTTTCTCATTTTTCTCCATCTCTCTTTTGGCTCATTTGTGGGAACGATGATAACTAGAAGTTCGATGCTCCTTCCGATCGAACTCATCATGGCTTTCTCTGGAAGCCAAAATAGAAGCATAAGCTGAGTTTAGTGAATTTGACTGGGCCAAGCAGAATATTATTTATTTATTTGATTTATATCCCAATAGCAGCTTGCAATTCAAGTTAAAGCAAAATAGGTAAAATGATGTGTGGTACCAAAATTTTTAAAAAGCATTAAATGATACAACCAATTAAAACACATCAGCACATATTAAAAATTAAAAAGCAGCACATCCTTCTACCCCATCCAGTTAAAACCTGAAGACCTGTTTAAATAAGATCATCTGCTGCTGGCAAAAAGAGAATAGAGTGGGGGCCCTCTGAGCCTCTCTTGCAAGGGAGTTCCGTACTGTAGGAGCAGCATATTCTCATCAGATAAAGCTGTGAGAGTGATGGGATAGAGAGAAAGTCCTCTCCCAAAGATCATAAGATTGAGGCAAGATCATGTGGTTAGATCGGGGCTTTCAGAGAGTCAGGACTCAAGCCCTAGGTATGCATTTATGTTTTATCCCACTTTTCCTTTAAGGATGTCAGTGCAGTGAGGCAAGTCAGGTAGGGAGAGAGACAGACCCAAACTCACCCACTGAGTTTCATGGTACGGTGGGGAATTGAACATGGACTCCCAAAGTTCCACTCAAAGGCTCTAACTGCTACACTGCACTGGCACAGCAATAATGTCCAATAATACTGACAGGGACTCTCACTTAGGGAAACACATTCAAGGAGCAAAGATGGTTGTGTGAGTGTGCATGGGCAATGTCTGGAGAAAAGTTCAACAGGGTCGGAGGAGGTGGCAGTGCCATACAAAGTGTTTTGTCTTGCCTTGTAGCTTCAAAGGCAGAAGGCCCTGCTAAACACAGAGCACGGAAATCTTGCTTTTACTCTATGAGACTGCTGCCATTACCTGAAGCATCGCTGGCAGTAGAGGTCATCATCACAGCCATGGCAGCGCAAAGCGGCATCTTCATTGCAGATACAGCACCATGGCAATTCTTCTTCATCACTGTCTGATGCTTTAGAAGGCAGGACGGGAGGTTTAACAACACATGGAATCTTGGCCTAAAGGAAAGGATGGAGAAATGCAACACAAGCACACAAACTCCACTTACTCCACGTAGCTTTAAAGGACAGCTGGAGGAGATCAATGTTTGTATCCCCTAAATCTGCTCTGACCCCAACTATGTATGGACAAGACCAAAAACTTATGAACTTGAAAACATTTACCTGCTCAACAATTAGGCAAATTTCAAATTTTACTCCAGTAAAGCAAAGACACACAGTGCAGTCTTTGATCTGGGGCAGTAAACCATATGGTGTTAAGAGACAAAAAAGAAAAAAAAGATGTGAAGGCAGCTGGAGTACACATGGAGAGAATATGACTGGAGACCAGAAGGTAGGGCACAAGAATTCTTCCCTCTGAAGACTTACGGGGCAGTTCTATACTAATCCACTCTGGAATTAGTTCTGTTGAATTTAATTTGCTTCCACATAAGTGTGTATACAAGAGATGGGGACCTGTTGACTTTCTCAAGTTGTTGAAGTAGAATTTCCACTATTGGCCATAGTGTTCGGGGATGAGGGTAAAACTGCTGCATTTTGACTCATTTACATGGTCTTTCAGAGAAGAAAATCATCCCAACTTTTTTTTTAAATTGGGGAGATCTGGAAGCATGTGGGGACTTCAGGTGTTGTTTCACACTTCGCTGATCCCTGTCCTACAACAACGAGGATTACGAACTTATTTTGGAAAACACAGTGGCCCCTCCACTTTCGTGAGGGTTTGGGGTGTAGAACCCTCATGAAAGTGGAAAAACTGCAAATAACTCCCCTCCCCCGGAAGCCGCCTCCCATTTCCTTCCAGGACAACCCCTCTCATTCCCTTGTTTTACACGCTGGGGCAGTGGCGGCGCTTGGAGTGTGTGGAAGGGGGCGGCGGGGCAGGGCTATGGTGCAAGAGGCATGGCAACTGTGTGCAGGAACATGGCTGCACTGCATGGGGACATGGTCAAGGCGCATGGGGGCGTGGCTACGGGCTGAGACGCCCCAAAAACATTGCCGCCCAGGGGGAATCACCCCCCCCCGCCCTTAAGTCTCTATGCAACTGCGCTGGGGCCAGAAGTAAGGGAACGGGAGAAGAAGCTCCAGAGTGAAGAAGGAAGGCACACATATATACCTTCCCCCATTACCTTGCCTTTTGCCTTGGGGCACATTCTCAGTGTGGGATCCAGCGGCAAGGAAATGGGAGAGGGAGCTCTGGAGAGGAGAAGGAAAATGTGTGAGAGCCTCCTCCCCCATTCCCTTCCCTTCCCTGTCGCTTGGGTGCAAGTTCTCAGGGCCAAGGCCAGAGGCAACAGAACGGGAAGGGGAGCTCCACTAAGAAGAAAGAAGGTGCATGTGTGCCTTCTCCCTCCCCCATTCCCTTGCCTTTTGCTCGGGTACTTGCCTTCCTTCTCCACACCTGGCAAAACTCAAGGGAATGGGAAGAGGAGAATGTGGGGGGAGACATTTGTATGTCTTGTGAATAATCAAATTTGCAAAGGTCAAACCTGCCATGTGGAGGGAGGACTATATATATATAAAAATCGAATTGGCCAGAATATGGTCCAGAATGTGGTGGGAAAATTGGCACCTGGCTAACTGCAGATAATGATGAACAGGTCTGGCAAGAAGTGTAGCAAAAGGAGACGCGCAGCTGAAACACTGAGAGATTACAAATGCTGCCAAAGGTCAAACAGGAAGTATGCAGAAGAACTGCTCATCTTTTCACTTACCAGCATGAATCATGCCTGAATGTTACTTATTTTCAAAAGCAGACACAAGTTCAAGCACCTATTTTGATTTGCTAACTCCTTGTTGATCCCTTCCTTTTGCATATGGCATCATCATCATCATCCCTAAGATCTACAGTGTTGAACTAAAGTGTTACAGGACATCCAGTGATTTTGCATACAGCTGAAGGGCTTTGAATTGGCCAACTTAATGGAGAAGGAAGATTGTGGTTCTGAAGTCACGTGTATTTTATCTCTCACCTTAACTAGACCCAGAAGTGTTTCTGATTGTTTTCTGAAATGTAGTTCCATTTACTTTATAGAAAATCATTTAAAGGAACTTGGCTGATATCCAGTAAGCACTTGGTTACAAAGAGGACACGAGTCAGAGACTGCTGCATAGAATTCAACAGACTGCTCACCTGCCCAGTTTTCTTGGCTGATTTCCTTTGTGAAGTTAGTGGTTTACTGGACTGATCTGGGGAGATGTTGAAGCCACTTGCTTCATCCAGAGCAGCTTCTTCAGTAAGCTGAAGGCAGACAACAACACACAAAACCAGTTTTATTTCTTTACATAAAAGCCCCTCTTACGGGTTGCTTTGTTCTGCTCCCTTAATTTTTTGTTTAATAAACAGGCACCAGCATACAGAGCTGAAATACAAGCCAGGACAAGAACATGCTTTTTCAAATAGTGCATTGTCATATATGACCAAATACCATTGCTAAATGGTATGTAAATATTCACAGAGATACTAGATTCAAATTTCTACTTAGCCACAAAGTTTACTGGGTGATCTTAGAGTGGCCATAACTGAATGAGCCAAACAGCTACCAGGCAGCAGCAGCAGTGAGGGATGACACTGATGAAGGACAACAGCAGTGGCACCATAGCAAACACATGTTAGTACTATGCAGAAGGAGGCATAATAAACTCCTCTTGAATGTCTTTTACCATGAAAATCCTATAAGGCAATCCAAAATGAAACAAGAGATAGGTCAGAAGGCAGTGAATAAGCTACTGGGGTACAGCAGAAGACAACTACAAGTAGCGCTGTGGCTAACGATGCAACTGGACTCAGGCCAAAAAGACGTTCGGCTGTTAATATGCTCACAGGAAAAAGGAAAACTTGAAGCTGAACAACTCATATTATACGAAGATGGAATGTGAGAAGCATGAATTGGGGGAAGCTAGACACAGTGAAACAAGAAATGGAACATATAAACATTACAATACTTGGGATGAGTGAGCTAAAGTGGACAGGAATGGGACATTTTGAGTCAGATAATTACACAATGTTTTACTCAAGGAATAAAAATCTAAGAAGAAATTTGGCGGCATTAATAGTGAGGAGATATGTAGCAAAAGCAATCAAAGGCTATAACGCAAAGTCTGACTGAATCATATAGCCAAGACTTCAGGAAAAAAAATCAACACAACCTAATCCGAGTGTACGTTCCAACAACAGAGACAGAAGAAGGAGGAATTGAAAGATGTTATGATGGAGTCCAAGAGGAAACTGATCACAACCAAAACAGGACTTCTTGTCCTGTGCTGGCAGCTTGCCAAGGCTTCACAGCTGTGTAAATCAGCAGTAACTAGCAAACAGCATTTGTTAAAGCAGTCCAAAAACAGTCTAGAGCTACCGAGTCTGAATTTACCAGGGAAAGAGTCCAGGGAAAGAGTGTCCACAAGCAGAATCTATATTCCAGGGAAAGGTCCAAGGTCTGAAGAACAGAAGCACAGGATGCAGGAGTCAACAAGGCTGTCACTACCAATGGAGTCAGTAGCTTCCAGCAGCTTTCTGCTGTCCTGACCTCTGACTGCATAGCCTCAGCATCCTGGCCAGCTGTGGCCTCATTAACAAGCTCTTCCTCTTCCACCTGCACTGGCTGCGTAAGCACTGTCCCTCTCATGTCTCTAGGGTGAGGCTGTTGGGAAGAGTCCTGTCTGGGGTCCTGGGGCAGGGGCATGACACTTCTTGTTAATCACAGGTAATTGAAATGTAAAAGGAGGAAACACAGCAGAATCAAAGATTGCAAGAAAATCTAGTCTAGGATCAGGAAAGGAAGCAAGAGAATGACTGACTGAATTTTTTGAGACCTGCCAAAATTTGGTCCAAAATAGTCCAAAATTTGGACTATTAAGCCTAACTGACTGGGAGCCAGAAGAATTCTAGACTGAAGCCAGGAACACTGTCAGGGAGGAATGCAAAAAGACATTATCTTCAGCCAACAAGAAAGAGTCTCAGTGGATGACAGATGAAACTCTTTAAGCAGTTAAGGACAGCTAAGAAGCAAAAGTGAAAGGTGATAGAAATAGGGTCAAGAGCTCTGAATGCTACGGTTCAGCAACCTGTGTGCAGGGACAAAGAGAACTACTATCAATCCAGAGAAATAGAAGATGACAACATAAAAACAAAAAACAATATATCTCTTTCACAAAATCTGAGAAGTGAAAGGGAAATTTAAAATCCCAATTCTAACAGTGAATTCAAAATTGCACTCAGAGCACTTACAAGAAATAGATCACTAGAAACAGATGGCATACCAATAGAACTGCTTCACTCTACAGAGACAGAAACTACTTTGGTTCTAACTAAAATCTGTCAAAAAATATGGAAAACAAAGAATGGCCCACAAATTGGAAATGCCCAATATACATTCCAATCCCCAGGAACGGGGTCACTAGAGATTGCAGAAACCACAGTACCACTGTATTAATCTCTCATGCAAGCAAAATCATGCTCAAAATTCTACAATAGAGACTTTTACCAGATACAAAGTGAGAAACGCCAGCTATCCAAGCAGGGTTCAGAAAAGGAAGAGGCACTTGGGCTCATATTGCAAACATGTGTTGGATAATGGAGAAGAAAATCAGACTGTGCTAGATCATGAGAAACTTTAGATCATGAGTGGATCATGAGAAACTTTGGATCACTCTTAAAGAAATGGGTATACCACAAACTTTGATTGTTTTGATGTATAACCTGTACTTAGGACAAGAGGCTACCATGAGAACAGAATATGGAGAAACGGAAGGGTTTAAAACTAGCAAGGGGGTCAAGAAAGACTGCATTTTATCACCCTATCTATTTTACTGGTACACTGAATATATCATATATACAGCAGGATTAGACTTGAAGGAAGAAGGTGTGAAAACTAGAGGAAGGAACATCATCGACTGAAGATGTGCAGATGACACTCTACTACTAGCAGAAAATAACAACGACTTGGAACAATTACTGAAGAAAGTAGAAGAAGAAAGTGCAACAGCAGGTTTATGGTTGAACAGCAAAAAAAGAAAAATAACAACTGCAAATGATTTATGTAACTTTAAAGTAGATGTTGAAGACTTTGAAATAGTTCAAAATTTTCCACATCTTCATTCAGCCTTTAATCAGAATGGAGACTACAGTCAAGAAATCAGAAGACTAGGACTTGGAAGGGCAGCTCTGAAGGAACTAGGCAAGATTCTGAAGTGCAAAAACACAGCACTGAATACTAAAGTTAAGACTGTCCATTGCCATTGTATTTCCCGTTTCTATATATAATTGTGAAAGCCAAACAGTGAAGAAAGCTAATAAAAAATAAGCTCATTTGAAATGTGGTGCTGGAGAAGAGTTCTACGGATACCGTGGACTGTCCAAAATAGGTCCTAGAACAAATCCAGCCTGAACTCTCCCTAGATGCCAAGAGGACTAAAGTGGGACTTTAGTCCAAGAGGACTAAAGGGATACTTTAGACATATCATGAGAAGACATGATTCACTTGAAAAGACAAGAATGCTTGATAAGGTAGAAGGCAGTGGGAAAAGAGGAAAACCACATTACAGATGAATAGACTCAATCAAGGAAGCCACAGACCTGAGTCTGAAGTTCAGGGGTTTATAATAACATTCCCAATAGCCACACTGCCAAGGAGAATACAAAAATGCTAGCTGCTATGTAGAGAGACATATATCAACAAACCAATTCCAGCATTTCATTTCTACCAAAAGCAGGGCTTTTGCAAAGTCAATGGGTCTTAATGGTCCAATCAAGAAAGAGTTATCCCCAAATGCTTTGCATTACAACAGGTCTAACTCACATCCCTATAGCGTTGCTGAGAAAATGCATCACTTCCGCTTTACCCTTCACGCCCAGCTCCAATGTGTGGGTACTCTCAAGGGAAAACTTCAGCGGCTGCAGCAGATAATATCAACATATCTGCTCATCAAAAAGTCTCAACAGTTTGGCCCCACAAGCTATGTCTCCACTACAACATTAGATAAATATTGTATCGTATCGGTTGATTTATACACCATGTTTTCTCCAAACTGGAACTCAAGGCAGCTTACAAAATAAAAATAATTGCAAATAGAACACATACAGATAAAAGCATACAAAACATTATGCTTAGAATGTAACAAAATAAATATTATCAAAGTCCTTTCTTTCACGCTTTTTTCTCTTCTCTAAAAATTATTTCACTGTCCTTATTTTGCTTTTGCTACTTTAACTGAAAACCAAACATTTGTTACCCCTACTCTTCTCATTCCGCTGTTCTTGTCTGTTTAATACTCTAAGGCTATAAACATGGTGAACCTAGTGGGTTTACATCCGTGTAAATATGCACAGGATTGCACTGCATAATTCATACAGTTTACTGACTGAGGCTGAAATCTTTATACACTTACCTGGTATAAGTCCCACAGATTCAGTGGTATTTACTTCTAAACAGAGAAGCAGTGGATTTCATACCACAATTTGATTAATCACATGAGAGACAAAACTATGTCATAAGGATTATGGACCACTTTGGGGCAATCTTTTTGAGAACATGCTCAGAGGATGAAATTACCACAGTAAGAAAAAGCTAATTGTGGCAAAGTATTTGTCCAAGTAGTGGGACAAAAATATCAAGACCAAGGATGACAACATAACTCCAGGTACCACAAACCTGTTTCAAAATTCTCTGAATGGCTTCTTCCTCCTCCATTTCTTCATCACTGTTGGGCAGTTTGTAGTCATCCAAAGTAACTGTAAAAAGAAGGGAGAAGAGATACCCTTCATCAACAGCCTTTCAACAGCTTGTGTCCTGGCAAACATGAATAAGCCTGCATTGCATAGTTCAAGTGGGTGGACTTTTCCCTCCAGATGAAGTTCAGGAAAGATGAAGCCATCCTGACTTCTCTTGGAAGAGAATTCCAAAGTTGGAGTACCTTGACAGAGAAAGCCCTGTTCCATGTACTTACAAACCCAGAGTTGGTGGTACACAGAGCAGGGTACTCTTTGAGGATCTCAAATTCTGGGCAGGCTCATAAAGGAGGTGGTTGACCTTCAGCTATCCTAGCCCAACTGTTTAGGTAACTATGTCAAAAACAGCATCTTGAATTGAGCTTGGAACCAATGCAAAGCCAGTGTAGTTGACCCTAGAGTATCACCAAAGATCAACAAAACTCTTCATGGCATCAGTGAAGCTGACAAAAAGTCAAACTATTGCTCCACTACTGCATCCTCAACATACTGTCCAGCAGTGATTTCAAATAGCAAGGAGCCTGTGGGAATCAGGCTGAGAAAAAACAACAGAGGCACCCTTGGTTGCTCACTGTTGACAAGTTTGCAGGTACTTCAAAGCAAAAGTAGCTCAGATTTGCCATAGCCATAGACAACATGGCTATTACACTGAGGAAGTATCCAGTGTCCCATCTAGTCAGGTTTTCTTGGTATCAGCTTCAGTTGTTGCAGCCTGATGACATGGACAAGACACTTGAATTAGTCTGTCCCACCACATATAAGCTTGACCTTTGCCCATCTAATAAATAATAAAATCTAGCAGAATTGGATTGTTCAGGTGGGTACAGGAAGTGGGAGGCCTTCTCCTGAAGGGGACTTCTCTGAATCCAGAGGAATGTGACAATTACCCCCCCATTGCAAAAATTCTTTTTTGGGGCAAGGTACTAAACATATGACGGCTGGACAACTTCAGGTTTCTTGAGAGAAACAGATTATCTGAACCCACTTCAGTCTGGCTGCAGATGTGGGCACAGCACCAAATTAGCCACAGTTGATTACTTTGAGTCAAAGACAGAGGGTGGAGGAGCACTACCCTCTGGATCTTTCTGAATTGCTCAGAGGTTTTCAACACTACTGATTTACCAATTTATTTTACTGGATGGGTTCTTCCATATGGGAATAGCAGCCACTATGTTACAGTGGCTCTCTTCCTAGCTGCAGGTCAGTTCCACAGAGCAGCATTACAGGATTCCTGTTCAGCCCATGTCCATGAAGTTTTGGGATGCCACAGGGCTCCTTCTTGTTCCCCATGTTGTTCAATATCTATATGAAGCCACTAGGAGAAGTCATGAGGGGTTTGGAGGTATGTGCCATCAATATGTTGAAGACAGCCATCTGATGGTTGATGTATCATGCTTAATGTCATCACCAGGGGCTGCCCCTTGTAACACTCACCTTGTAAACATCACCAGGGCCTCACTCTGATATCAAGGATAAATAGAGATGGCTATCATCAGCGTACTAATGGCACACACTCCCAAACCCCTCACGATTCCTCCTAGTGGCTTCACATATGTTGAACAACATGGGGAACGAGATGGGGCCCTATGGCAGCCCTAACACTTAGGGGATGGGGCTGAACAAGAATCACCCAATGCTGCTTGGTGGAACTGACCCACAACTAAGAAGAGAACCACTGAAACACAGTATGCCATTCAAATCAAAAACATCAAGTGTAATAACCAAGGAAATAAAATACACACACGTACACACACTTTTCAAGGCTGCGCTCCCGCCCAGGGATTTCTCCACCTTGCCCCAAGGACCAGAGAAGAGCTGCCAGGTTCTCAGATCTGCCAAAGCTATTTACCCAGAAATGAGAATAGCCAATGATCACCAGAGAGAGGGTTGTACAGGGCAGGCAACAATATTTTCTCACACCTGGGATTGTTTGAAGGGATACCAGGAAAAATTTAAAGAAAGTTAGCTGGGGATGATTATAGAGTAATTGTAAGTTAAGACTAGAGGAGAATCCAGGTTTGAGGGGGCTGCAGCAAACTCCCCTGTGACGAGACACTTAGTAAGAGCACCCCTTCCCATGTGCAAGTGACACTCAGTAGGCTTCATTATTGGTGAAAGCAGCAGCAGCAGCACAGCATTTTAAACTTACACAATGCTGATTGAGACCAGAGTGATGCAACATTGGGGTACCGTGGCCATTTAAAATGGCAGTGCTCAGACTCAGTCAGCTGAGGAAAAATTAAAAGGCACCACATGTAAGGTGTTAATGGTGGGCCCTGGCTGTTGCCTAGGAATGGTGTTTGCTGATGTCAGGCACAGAGAAGACATAATGAATGCACTGAATTTAGACCTGTTTAAGCAAAGAGAGCTTTGTCTTCATAGTTTTGCTTGTAAAAGAAACTCAGAATTCCTGTTCCCAGTTAGTGCCAAGCCATCCACTCATATTAATTACCTGCTCTGAAAAAGACTGCAGTATCCTCACCAGGAAACAACTGATTTCTAGAGAATTACCTGTTGGACACATTTCCACTAGTTAATAAATAAAGGTTTAGAGCTTCCAGAGAAATAAAGTGGCTGCCACCCAGCTTACTCCAATGTTCCTTGTCACATACCTGTCTCAGGATCTTGGCCCCTGAGTACTGCTAATCGCTTGGCCACTTCTAGAAGCTTCTCAGCCCTGGTGTTCTCCTCCCTCAGCTCAGAAGCAGCCTCTGCCAGCAGCCGACTTTTTTCTTCTTCCAGTTGTTTGGGATCCATATCCATAATGCCAGTGATACTGTCAGTTCGATTTAAGTCATTCAAAGTCTGCATCTTAACTTCTGGAATGCAGAAATTTAGAGTGAATTCACTTATGCACATCCACTCAAGCACAGTAGCTGCGACAACAGATGAGGATTTGCACGTACAAAACAAACTTTGCAGACCAAACAGGATTTATATCCCCTATAAAACCATAACATATTTCAGTGGAGTCAGTTCATATGTTGGATTAATAGCCATTATGTGATGAGACATAGAGTGATCTATGAGAAGACTTATCAGCCCATGAAAAGCATTACTGGATTAATCCTTCTGAAAAAAGCAAGTAGTTAAAATAAAAGACATAGAAAAAAATAATATGAAGGATACTATGTAGTAATAGTAGTAGTATGCAGTATTTATAACACATTTTCAAAGCAAAACTGTTTTTACCGAAGAAGAATGTTGGTCTTGATGCAGAAGTAGCAATTCTGCAAGTTTCAGTAGAAGCCAGTTGTGGATGCTATCAATTGTCTAGTGCCTGAATGTCATAAATGACTCTGCCCACCTGATTCCCAGAATAGTTTTGCAATTCCTAAAAAAGATTCCTTATTAAGGGGAAAATTAAAGAAAAATGTATGCACAGCTAACACTTTAAAAAAAAAGAACGATCCTCTTGAAACACAAGAGAAGTGTGGAGAGATGCTGCTTTTTTCTTACAAGAATGTACATCTGCCACTCAAATTGTGAGTCAAAGCTCGTATTGCAAAGCTTAAATACCTTGCCACTGTCTGATGAAAATGTGCTTCAAACTAAAGAATTCACTGCTATTTCCTTTCTGAAAAATGACTTACAATATACAGAGTTGTTGAGAGCAGGTGTCTAGTAGTAATGATAAATGAAAGGTCTCAGTCTGCACTTTTTCATGTTTTTGGTTTTTTTTTTGCGAAGTGAATCATTGTAGAAGTTACGTATACAGAAAGAGAACAGCCAAAAAACCCACTAACACAGGACACCACAGACTTTAAATGAAGCACTATGCTCTGATATTATGACTACTGCTGCAATAGTTTCTGTCACACATGCATGCATGCGCGCGCACACGTCACACACAGACTTAGATATCCATACTTCCTTCTTCCTCTACATTCACTGCATTCTGAAAAAAAAAATTGAGCCAGAATTTTTTTAAAAAAATCAGAAACCTTGAGGTGTAACTTCTACACCACCGTTCTCATCAATGGCAACTTCCTCAGCCATCTGGTTCAACAGGTCCTCTGACTGCTCAGCTTGTGTCCGGGTGTTAGGGGGTTGGTGCACCTAACAAGAGCAAGGAAGACACTCAGAAATACCCATCATAGGAAGGCATATGAAGGTTCCAAACTCAGAGACTGAACAAGTCCAGCTATGCAAAGTGCCAAATGTCTCAAAGACCTGGGGACAGACATGCAAAGGCACCCCAGTTCAGTGCTCAGCATCTTAAGTGGGGCTGGGAAAGACCTTGCCTAAACCACTAGTGTTTACAGTGGGGACAGCACTGAGCTAGATGAGAATTGGTCTGACTCATTAAAAGCCATGTTTGTATCCTATTCTGTGCCAAGTCAAGGTTTCTTCAAGGCTAATTAAGTTAGGACCAAGCTTTAACAAGGATAGGTATCTATAAAAGCTAACCCAGTCAGCAGCCTTACAGTCTGAAGACTATACTCAGTGGTGTGCCCCTACTCATGGAAGCTTTGCTTGTCCAGTGGTGGCTTCTAGTTTTCATGGGTGAGCAAGGATTCAAAGCCTCACCTCCAGAGTTGTAGTCCAACTCTCAAACCACTACACTACACTGGCTCTATGTGTATACACATAATTGTGTGGCCTCTGGTCCCTCAACCAACATGGGACACAATCATTGTATAACTCTGAATTAGAGCAGAGGGTAAATGGATATCAGCTTTTGCTTAGACCCCTGAAAGCAGGGTGACAATGTTGGCTTATATTGACGGGAGCTGGAGGTTAGTAAAATCTGGAGGGCTACAAGTTACATAAAAAGATTCCATTTCAACCTTAGAAAGAACTGCCTGATGTTAACAGCTGTTTGGGAGTGGGATGGAATGCCTCAGAGAGGATGGACTCCCCTTCACTGGACATTGGCAACAGAATGACAGGTGTAACAGCATCTGCTAGCAGTGCTTTAGGTGTGGAGCCTTGAAGTCTTTTTCAACTTTACAGTTCTATGACTGTATGACTACCTGAGAAGGACAGTAGCAAGAAAGAACTTGACTTTTATTTTTTTGCCACTGTGTCTTGCTTCTACATGGCAATCTGTCTCAAAAGGATAGAGCAAAAACAATGTTTAATAACACTTTCCTCTCAGTCTCAGAAGACAAGTATGTCTCAGCTGCTCTGAGAAACAAAACTCCAAGTGGTGTTCAGAATCATCAATACCATATGGAATCTACATCTTCTTTCTATTACAGCTCCCAGAATCTCCCAGACAGCATGGCCATGAGGGTTAGTGAGGTTTGCCAGTAATAGTACACAAGAAGTAACTTTTCCAAGCTCTGGGTCTATGCTCATCAAATTATTAACATGTCTCTCAAGCAAAAACACAGTATACACTCAGATCAATAATACCTCTAACAGTACATGTAGCAGACCCCAAATTGGTATAGAGTCCTTTCTCCACATTCGTGGGTTTGACCTTTGCGAATTTGATTATTTGTGAGGCACCGGCTTGCCTTCCCCCCATTCTCCCTCTCCCACCCCCCTGCCTTTTGCTAGGGACAGGGGCCTTCCTCCTCCACGCCTGGACAAAAGCAAAGCAAACAGGAGGGAGGAGCCCTGTGCATGGAGAAGGAAGGCGCACGCAAGCCACTCCTCATTTTCCCCTTCCCATTCCCTTGCCGTTTGCCTAGCCACAAAGAAGGAAGGCAGTGTGCCATGGCAAAAGGGAAGGGAATGGGAGGGGGAGAATGGAGGGAAGGTATGCATGCACCTTCTCCATGTATGGGACTGTACCCTCCCATTTGCTTGCATGTGAAGGAAGGCAGATGCACCCAGGTAAAAGGCAAGGGAATGGGCGAGGGAGCCCTGGAAGGGAATGGAAGGGGGAGTGCTCTCTTGGACAGGGGAGTTATTCATGCTTTTTTGAGTTTGTGAGGGTTCTGTGCCCCAAGCCCCCATGAAGGTGGAGGGGCCATTGTGTTCAAAAGAGTAACAAGGAAATCTTACTGGCTGGGCAGCTGCAGAGGGAGGCGTTCTGCCCTGCAAGGCTGCCAGACGATCTTCCATCTCCTGAGCCGACGGAATGGGTCTTGCAGGATCATCTTTCAATGCTGCTAGCCTTGATTCTATCTCAGCCTGGGAAGGAATGGACTCTGTCCAATTTAAAACAAATGTGTTTGGTCATGGTATCCAAAAGACTTTCATACAACTTTATTTCCTTGCACTTAAACCAGTGGTATAGTGGTAACTTCTGGAGTGCAGGAGCTCATTCTGGTTGCATTCATACAAAATAGAGACAGCAGGATAGAATGTACTACTCAGGTTATTGGATTAGCCTGTACCTTAGAGCAAGCTGTATTGAATTCAATAGCGTGTGCTTACTTCTGACTACATAGGTTCCAAGTTGTGAACCACACTGACCTTTAACAAAAGATTTTCATCCAGCTCAAATGCATCCTCTAGCTTTTCATTTTCAAAGTGTCATCAAGTAAAGTGTGAAAATGAATTAGGTATCCCATCAAAAAGAATAAAAGTATCCAGCCTCTGTGGATTGTGTGAATCTGTCATAAACAACAGTAAAATCATGAAAGACTTATTATCCACTCATTCATTGGCCAGGATCTCTCTGTGCTCTGACAGATAATGTCATTGCTCCACCTCTGAAAAAAATCCTAGAGCTATACTGTACTGCATCCCTTCTCCACTAAACTGTGGGTAGATAGACTTTGGGCCTGCAGGATCCACAACCAGGCCCTGGAGAAAAACAAGCACACTTTGAACGAGAGAACTGTGAGCCCAGCAATGTGTTTTTAGGCATTAAGACAAAACAGAGCTCACAACCTTTTACAGAAAAATCCATTCCTTATTACCCCAAGATTTTTCAATCTCAGCACTACAGTATAACCAAGAATGTGGATAGAAGGGGGCAAATCATGATGTTATTGGGTGTCAGAAGTACTTGTTGATCTAATACAAATCCTCCAGTAGATTCAGATCTGCATTCTGCCCATCTTTGTACTACTGAACTAGAGTTAATAAGAGAAGCAGATTCCCACCTCGCCACACACATAACAGATTACATTTTGCCAAGGGACAACTGAGGACATGTGCCAATCACACAGAAGCCAGAATTCTATTGTTAGTCCTGACTAGAGTAGACTTAGTGAATCATTTGGATTTACATGTTCTATTCAATAACCAATTCAGTGGGTTTACTCTAGTTGGGAGTAACCAACAGAATTTTGGCCAAAATGTGCTTCCTCAGAATTATGTCCATTTAGTGCCTATAATCTCCACCTTTTTTGTCTGAATAAAGCTTAAGAAACAGACAACAATCAATCCATTCCCTGCCAACTGTGGAGGCAAGACAAAGAATTATTTAAAATGCTGAAACTCCATCTGCTGACCACTGGAAACACTGCAGATCTGAATTTCTAAGGTTCATGTGACCCTGTCACATTGTCAAACAATGCTGTCTCTGAAACCAAAAGAGCTAGACACCAGCTTAAAAAAGAAACACAACCTATAACAAAAAGAAAAGCCACAAAAATACTTCTTACACTATCATCATCATGATGCAATTATTAGATTCTTCTTTTTCTGTGCAACAATCCCATGAGTATCAGACCAATACATAGCCTTGCCTATGGATCTCCTAGATGCCAGCTGGTAAATACCAAAACTGGAATTAGTTAGAAAAATAAGGAGTGATTTTTCTCTGGGGGCTTTCTTTCAGCATCTTCAAAAAAGGGGATCCAGAGGAGGCTGCAGCAATAATAAAGACAGTTTTAAGAAAGAAAGAAAGAAAGAAAGAAAGAAAGAAAGAAAGAAAGAAAGAAAGACAGACAGACAGACAGACAGACAGACAGACAGACAGACAGACAGACAAAGAGGAAAGCCAGCCAGCCAGCCCTATGTGCACACAAATGTAATGGAATCAGAACATACAACAAAACAGCTACTAAATGTACCTATTTACAGTGCAATACCAGGTGTGTCTACTCAGAAGTAAGTCTTGCAGAATTCAACAGAATTTACTCCTAGCTAAGTGTGCCTAAGATTGCAACCCAGCATTGTTAAACAGAACTACTATATAAAAATTATACAAATGCAGAACTAATAAAGCATTTTAAATTTGGAAGTTTATTGTGGGCAGGGACTTGTCAGGCACAAAACATGGAAGCACCATTGTGTACCAGCATCACTGGGTTGTAATAACTGCTGTTTCACAACAAAACTTCCAAGATCAAAAAATCGAACATGCTGAATGTACACCATTACTTTAAAAACAGCTTTTCTCAACCTGGTATCCTCCAGGCTTGTTCAGATTATAATTCTGAGAACCCCACAGCAAGTACAGTGCCAGTATGTGTCAAACAACAATGGGAATAGTACAGAATACTAAGTTGGGGGAGGCTGCTTTAAATAGACATTATGTATAAAACAGCAGATTTTGTGTACGCTTGGCCATAATACATGCATGTGTGTGAGAATGTTTAGCATGTTGTTCATTTATATGGTTTACAGTCCTGCCACATTCTGCCTTGCTGTGCTGATCCAAGCCCATGCCTGCCCCTGATAAGCTGAGGACAATTCATCCTCTGCATTTGCATGGATGGAAACAAAGATAGGAGCTCCATTTTAATGTTGCACCTGAAGCAGACTTTCAGCAGGGCTGGATGGGATGAGATAGGATTCCACAGAATGGTGCAAAACTCACTTGGTCTTGTCTCCTTCTTGAGCTTCTCCAATCTCTCTGCTAGAACTCTGTCTTCTTTGGACAACCCTCGATATCTGGAGTCTGTTTGACTCTGGGATTTCACCAAGCCTTTCTGAAGGCCCTGTGGCTGGTTCTGCTTAGCCTCAAGAGCTGCTATGCGCCTGCAAAAAAAAAAGAAGACCCCATATGAGTTAGAAGTGTAACCACTCTCTGTGCTTCTTTAAGAGTCTGCTCTTCCACAAGCACACTGTTCAATCATCATAGTCATTTGATGGCTTGCACACATGAGCCACTGTAGATCAAACAGTGCAAACAAGAGGTTTTCCTATCTTGTAAATCAGATCAAGTTTACCACATACTTTCACATGTTCAGCAGGAATCATGAACACTCTAGTAATCAAGTATGTGTGAAGCAATATTAAAAGAAAAATCATTTAGGTAAAGATTAGACACACTACAGAAAGAAAATCTGCAGCCAAGTGAATATGTATATGTGTGTGCATGATCACAGGTGTGGAAGAAGCACAGCTACTTTAATCAGAGATAAGAGCTGCTAGTTTAGCAGCACACTAAATAAGGTTAAGAAAGTCCTATACTTTTTTAACCCTCTACTTGTGGGTTTGAAACCTGTCACAGACAAAAGCATTTTTACAGATGGCAAATGGATGACCAAAGCTATTGGTCTCAGTCTAATTCAAAACACAGACTAGAATCTACAGAATGAGAACACACACACACTTTGTTTTCTGCAATGTGTACCAAGGTGGTGGTGGTGGGAGGCTATTAACACTTACTTTTTATAGTTCTGTGGTGGAGACCATTTAGCTGTATTGGATTTTGAAGGCCCACTGAAAAGTAACATGAGAAATGTGAGCAGCGCAGAACCTGGATCTAGTATGTATCATAGCAAGAGATGGCCTGAGCAAATTCCCCTTCTTGCATGCAGTCCTAGGGATGCCATTATGATCAGGGCTAACCCAAGTTATTCTGCTGTCTTAGATATAACAGACACTGCCCTCCCTAAGTTCCATACACAAAAGCCAATTGGACTCGCTGTTGAATAACATTATGGCAAGAGGTGTTTGATAGTGGAATAGTTTCCCTCAGAAGATGGTGCATTCTCTTGCCATGAAGGTTCTTAAACAGAGGTTTAAGGAAGTGTGCTTAGTGGTGGATTCCTGTACTGGCTGGGGATTAGACTAGATGGCCATTGTGGTCCCAGTTTCAATACTAGCAACAGGACAGTATCCTTCACTGTAATTGATGCAAAAGACAAGCTTGGAGACCTTGATCAAGCCACATGTGGAACACACAGTTCTGTTTCCCTGCCAGCTGAGGCAGCCATTTCACTTTGCCTAAAGAGAGGGATACAGCTGACTGTGATACTCTGCCTATTTCTCCAAAGCAGCAGATGAGATGGTAGATCTGTTTTTTGACCATATTTCGCTTCATTTTGCCAAGCATAAGACTGTGTGGCTGAATGCTCCCTCATACATAAACAAACCACCCTCCCAGCCAGAAAACTAGTTGTCAAAGAGAGGAGTTCTAGCCTAATTTTCATTCTGGTGTACCAGTTTTCTATGTGCAGAGACCGCTTTCTTTAAAAAAGAAAAAAAAATAGAGACTTCCCTCCACATGCAAGCTAAAATGTTAATGCCCAGAAACAGTTTACCTCTTCATAGGTTGTTATGGGTTTTCTGGGCTTTGAGACCGTGTTCCGTTAGTATTTTCTCCCGACGTTTTGCCTGCATCTGTGGCTGACAGCTTCAGAGGATCCTCTGAAGACGCCAGCCGTAGAAGCAGGTGAAACGTCAGGAGAAAATACTATTAGAACACGGCCTCAAAGCCCAGAAAACCCACAACAACCTATGGATTCCAGACGTGAAAGCCTTCAACTTTACAGTTTACTTCTTCATCTTCTGTTTATGAAATGTCAATCTTAGTATCAGATCACAGTCAGATACTAACACTACTGATTATTATGATTATTATTGCTATTATCATTATTTTGTATATATACCTCTCTTTTCCCCTTGAGGCTGATACTCAAGGTAGCTTACAAATTAACAATTGTACATTCTTAAATTGCTCTGGAGTGTTCATGCGTCTTTCCCCCAACTTTCCCCCCAAATATGCTAAAACAGCAAAAATAGTGTACACTAAATTCTGTGCCTTAATAAAAGCAAACTTGACAATCTATAAATCAGAACCATGGCTCTGGTCTTACCCTGTTAATTCCCCATGACATTGCTTGCAAACCTTCTGTTGAGTGTTTCCACAACGGGGAACAACAGCACTGAATCCAAGGCACCCTGAGCAAAATAATCGGCCACAGTTCTTGCATCCACACTGAGAGTGGAAGTAAAATGGGGAGGAGGATGGGAAAACAAGCACTCTTATTGCAGTCATATTGAAAATTCTGCACAGTTTCTGCTTGCATAGCATTCATTAACTATATGCTTCCACAATAAAAATTTGTAAATATATAGTGAAAACTTTGATTCTTTTCTAAATTTAAAGAAGCAAATAATATATTTTCATGGTAAGGGAGAGCACTGGCTAGCATTAATTCTGACTATGACATCCATAAAGAGTTGCATAACATTGCATTAAATCTGTTCATAAAATCACAACCTAAAGACATGTGCCTTAATTTCAGACACTTCATTATGTAGCTGTAAATCTGGAGTTGCAACTAAATCCAACAAACACTGGTAGGCAACACTGGCTCTCCACTGAATGTACTTGTATCATATACACATGCTTCAAAATACATGCTTGTCTCATAGCCATATTATGCATTAAGCAATTCTTTACACAGTTGCTCTCCAACAGCATCTGGTACATGTTCTTCTTCTCTAAGAAACATTAATCATCAATTTCAGATAATCATAACATCTCTCTCTCTCTCTCTCTCTCTCTCTCTCATACACACAGACACACACTTTTGTTTTTGTTAAGTGCCTTTAAGTCAGTGTTGACTTATGGCTACCCTATCATAGGATTTTCTTGACAAAATTTAATCAGAGGAGGTTTCGCATTGCCTTCCTCTTAGGCTGTGAGGGTGTGACTTGTTCCTGCTTAGTCAGTGAGTTTCCATGGCCAGGTCCCTAGATGAGCACAAAACACTACACCATGCTAATTTCTCTCTCTCTCTCTCTCTCACACACACATACAGACACATGTATATAGAGAGAAGTTCATTGTCAGTGACATTTATGAAGACTATATTACATAATGAAGAGAAACATCTTATTAGCATTAACAAGATTGCTGACACAGCCATCAATTCTTTAAAGGATCTTGGTCATTTTCATTTTCTAACATAAACAAACAGTAGGTGATGGCATATCAACACTGGATACTGTTCTTCTTATGTGAGTTTTCCCTGAAGACACTACAAATAGTAAGCAATCAGCTTTAATGTACTTATCATTCTTACCTCACAATACTGAGAAACAGTTTTCAAAAAAGGTTGTATGTCATTCCTGAAGTTTAGAACAGCATACATATCATCTTCAGTCAACCTCCCTTAAAGCTTTCTAAGGTTCAAAGAGGAAGCAGATTCAAGCCACCCTCTCTAGCCCCAATAAGTCCTTGTTAAACTTATACAAAAGAAAGGCATTGTCTTACAAGACCCGTTTCACCCGTCTCCAGATTGCATACTATTGTTATTGTTAAAATTATTGAAATTGATAAAATGTGTGAAAAAGCACTGGACACTGGCAGATTATTTTGGAACTCTAAATCCTGTTATTCAGACTCTCAGGGTTCAAGACAAAGATGACTGCAATGTAATGCTTATATTTCTGATGCAGAAGTTAGCAAAGAAGCACTTGCCTGTTTCTTGAAGACACTGAACTTTGATGCACAGCCATAACATCTGCTATCCATAATGTCAAGATGAGGTAGCACACTCAGTTCTCACAAAAAGCACAAATGGAGACACATAATTCTACTGTCTGTATACAGCTATCCCATTTTCTTCCTCTTCCGAAGAGGGAACAAAAAATAAAAGAAATGTGCAGTTATGAAATATTAGCAATGGATCACTGAAAACATGCCTTAGTACGGAAGTTATACTCTGGTAACCATTCAGCCAAAGAAAAGATGAGGTTCTGGACTTTGCTTAACCAGAATAAAAGCATCAGTAATAATTATTAATTTATATTGCAACCACAGAGTATCTCCCATTCAAAAGAATAGGACTTAATTCTGAAATGAACTTGTTTAGTATTGTGTTACTAGCGATTTTACTAATACTTCCAAAGCTCTACTGTGGAAAACTTAAGGGCATGAAACTTTATTTTAGTGAGCCTTCCAAGCTGAAGGAAACTAGTGCTAAGTCTCCTAAAACCTAATTTCAAGGAGGGCTAGGCCAAGACATTTTGCTGCCTGAGGCAATGCAGCAAATGGTATTCTCAACATCCATCCAACTCATGGAACATAGCACATAAAGCCAGCCAAGTTAATTTGGAACATGAGGTAGAAAATCCTGCAAGTGCTTCTTCTTCTCCCTGATGTACAAACATGTAAATAACTAAAAATGGTCTGACCTTTCATTTACTCAAAATCTGCTGTCTCAGTCAGCCATCTCACTCCACCTAGTTTTAGGCTGTCAGTTGCATTCACATACAGTTTCAGCTGGGAGCAGCATCTCATAAAGTCTGAATCGTCTGAACCCATTGACCTGAAATCCAGCTGTTAATCCCAACTAGAACAGGACCATGAATCAATGAGAACCTCTGTGCAAATTCCATTAACTCAGTGGTGCTGCTCCATTTCGGACTAAGAACTGGTTTTCAGCCATGCTCTCTTACCATCACCATTCATCGTGAGTGATAAACAGAGTCACGGCAGCTGCACTGATTACCAATTTATTTTCCTCATGTAATGTATTGTACTTTTCTTCTCTCCCTTTTTTTAAAAAAGGGGAGTGCGACTAGCAGGGTTCAAAGACACAATTCTAGAGACAAAGATTGCACTTTAAAAGTCCACAGTGGGGAAAAAAACAGATTGCATGCTTTGGGACAAGCCAGTAGAGGACTAAAGTATATATTTATATTTTCCCAAAACTTTAACATTCTGAAGCAATTTAACTGCCACATTTGACAGCACCATATAGCAGAGATCTGAATTTAGGATTCCCAAGACTCTTTATTTTTAATTACTAGTTCTCCAAAACTCCTTATTTTATGGTTGAGAGCTGAGAACTTGGACTTTTAAAAAGAAATCCATCTGAATTTGCAACCACAGAACTCATTTTTAATTCTTAAAGAACGCATGTTGGAGGTGGAGATTTCTCCTCCTTCCACCACCACCCCCCCACATGCAGTTATCCCTTCCTTCTCTTTTCTTTTGGCAAAACGAAAAGCGAGGGGGATGAAAAGGGCGATGATAATACAAAGGCGCTGGGGCTGAACTGGAGTGTCAGCCAGGCCATTTCCGCACTAGACTCTTACAGCGCTATCATTCCACTTCCAACATCCTATGGGGTTTGCAGTTTAGGGAGGGGCCTCAAAGGCAAACCCCAGGATGCCATGGATGTTGGAAGTGGAATGATAGCACTGAAACAGCCTAGTGCGGAAATGGCCCCGGCTGAGTCGCCGCGGCAGGCGTGGAACGAATGCACAGCACCCGGACTCAACCGATACGTGCCGCATTCTTGCTACGACGGAGGAACTCAACAGGGACACGCCCTTGACGACTCCGAGAAAGCCGACGCCAAACTGCACACGTAGCATCGTTGCGGGCAGCGAGACGGAGGATTTTGTATCGCGGTCGACGGGTAACACCAAGATCAGACGGGAGAACAGGTTCTCTTCCCACCCCAAAACTGGGTCGTCACACTAGAACACCCATCAGCACACACGCTTGACTTTGCAAAGAGGGCGACAGCATACCGTAACTAGTCTAGGAGGCAGGGCCTTTCCTCTTCTCTTTCAGTATTTGCCAAGAAAATCCACTATACTACCGCAGGTGTGACGAGAGTTATACTTACATCGCGACCGCGGTCTTCCGTCCTCAGAAAAAGACGTCCGACAGACTACATTTCCCAAGATCCTTCCCACCTCACGCTCCCTGGCGCGGTGACTGTTGGGAGCTCCCGAGGGTTCTCTTCGACACATTCGTGCCCGCAATTGAGGGAACGAAGCGTGGCACGATGGGAATTGTAGTTTTTCTGATTCACGCCTTCCAGATGTAGCGGAAGGAAATTGTGGAACCGAAAAAACTACGTTTCCCAGAAGTAAAATAGCCGTCTGGAGGTCAAGCGTTGTGAGGGGGATAAGAAGCGCTTGGACGGAGAACCCCCGGTCCGGAGTAAACTGTTGTCGTTTGGTCGGGGAAGTACGAGAGAAGGAAATGGCGGTTGACAAAGAACTGTTGGCGCTGGACTTGTACGCTCTGCTGGGAGTCGGCGAGAAGGCGACGGATAAAGAGGTCAGCGTGGCCCGGGAGGGAGAAAATGTCCTGGCAGCCCCGCTCTGGGGAAGGGAGAGGCGGCCGGGCGGAGACGAGTTCTAGGAAAGGGGCACGTTGTAGGCGACTAAAGTTACATGAAGGCCTCCTCGTCTCACCAGCCTTAAGTTCAGGCACGGGCAGTTTGTAGTCCTGTAAGGTCTGGAGGTTGTTTGACTGCGGCTCCCACAATCCTTCACCATTGGCTGTGCTGGTCAGGGGCTGATGGGAGTTGCAGTCTAACAGCATCTGGAGGGTTGCTGGTTGCCCATCCTTATCTTAGACTTTTTAAAATTGCAGCCGTTTCCGCACTAGACTGTTATAGCGCTATTATTCCACTTTCAACATCCTATGGAATCCTGGGGTTTGGAGTTTCGGGAGGGGCCGGCCGGCCCCTCCCGAAACTCCAAACCCCAGGATTCCATAGGATGTTGAAAGTGGAATAATAGCGCTATAACAGTCTAGTGTGGAAATGTCCTGCGTTGTTACTCCTGTTATAATATAGGGTCCCACCGGTATACGCATCTGCTGACCCGTCCTTGGCGGGGCTTGCTTTTGAGTGAATCCCTTTGGGATGGTACAGTTGACGCGAGCCATCCCAGGACAGCATAAAAGTCATTTCCCAAACTGCGGTGCTATGAATTATTATGTCTCTTCAATTAGCTAGTCCACAGCGTTTTCCCAGTGTTCCATCACGCTGTAAACCAGCGGTGTAGAACTAGTTGTTCTCTAGAGCAGTAGTTCTTAAGCCTTTCTTTCTTGGGGAAATATAATTTTTGACGGGGGACCCCCCCCCCAACTTAACTCAAGATTTAAATATTTAAATTTAGATTTAAATACTCAAATGTTTTTATTTATTTGTTGAAGACTTCTGGAGACAAGGACCAGTTCTGCACTACACTGTTATAGTGCTGTTATTCTACTTGCAACCTCCTGTGGAGTTCTAGGGTTTGTAGTTTACTGAGGCCAAAGAGCTCTCTGGCTGAGAATTCTAAATATCCTTCCCTAAACTGCAAACCCCAGGGTTCCATAAGATGTTGAAAGTGGAATAATAGCAGTGTAACAGTGTAGTGCAGAAATGGCCTAGGATTCAGATCGCTGCTCAGACACTGGATGACTATGGGCAAGTCACATTCTCTCAACCTTAAAGGAAAGCAAAGGCAACCCCCCTCTGAACAAATCTTGCAAAAAACTCTGTGATAGGTTCACTTTAGGGTTGCTATAAGTCAGTATTGACTTGAAGGAATGCCACAACAAAGTTCCACTGGCAGGGGGAGGTTCTTTCTAGCTGTCATGTCTCTCCCCTTTGAAAACTGGCTTAAACCCTAAATGCAAGCCTTTAGCAAGATTTACTGCCTTTGCCTTTCTCTGAGGCTGAGAGCATGTGACTTTGCCTGAAGTAACCTGGAGGGTTTCCATGGCCAAATGGGGATTCAGACCCTGGTCTCCAGAGTCATAGTTTGGACATGTGCACATGCCTGTTGCTATGTCCCTTTCATTTGCAAATGAAGGATCAGTTTCAGCACCCACAACCGCCCCCCGATTCTACTTCTCTGTTGCTGCTGTTGGATGTCCAGCAGCAAGCAGGGCTTTGCGGACTGAGCCCCTTATGAGGGCTCAGTGGATCCCCAAGGGTCCCCAGACCCTAGTTTAAGAACCATTGCTCAAGAGCAGGGCTTTCCAAGTGGTGTGTTGCAACACGTTAGTGTGTCACCTGAAGGGTGTAGGTGTGTCACTTCTTTGGACTGAGAACAAGCCCCCCCCACCTGAGCCTTGGAAATGTATGTTATATGTTATTAAAAAATCATATTTTTAAAAATATAAATGAAAGGTTTTCATTAGATATGTTTTGTCCTCGTACATTTCATTATTACAATTTATGTATGTGCCCAGATCTCCTGTATGGGGTTAGTTTAACCACCAGTTTGCTAGTTAAACTGAGTTACTGTGTCGCAAAATGATGCATGTCTAAAAAGTGTGTCACCAACATGAAAAGTCTGGGAAGCTCTGCCCTAGAGTAATGCTACTGAAAGTGGTGGCCCCTGGGCTGGTGCTGACCCCTGAAATGAAAGAGGCAGTTGGACATAAATTTAATGCATTTTTTGGCACTTTGGGGGAAAAATTGATGGTCGCCCATAGCCTGAGAAGGATTGCTCAAGAAGTGGGCCTCCAAGTGCCGTCACCACAGCCACCAATGTGGGTTGGTGGGAGTTACTCTCTGACAGTATTTGAAGGAATGCAAGTCACCTACCTCTCTGCTAGAGTGACCAAGGAACGTCTCAGGATAGAGCCATGCAGAGAAGTGCAAATTTCATTGTTAGTTGCTGTGGGCAAGGGACAGGGACAGGATTAGCCCCTTCTCAGGTATCCAAGAGTGAACTCATTGATTTCCTCATAAATAAATGACTGTCACATACTCCTGTAGGATACAGAGCACTGCTGTTATGGGCAGCAGCACTGAGAGAAAAATCTGTTGAAAGCTCACTGGTAAAAGAACCATAAGATATCTCCATATCTCTAGGAAGCTAACAAGCAGGATGCAAGTGCTGCAGTATTCTTTGGCTCATGTTTCTAAGCAGCTGGTATTCTGAGGCATACACTGCTTTGCGTAAATATTCATCCCCTGTGACTTTTCCATATTTTTTGTGTTAAAACCTGGATTTGAACTAGATATAATTGGCATTTTAATACTTGAAGGAGTTGGGGAGATCCACAGCTGACATGGGAAAAGTTATCCATGGGACAGGTATCAGCCACATGCTTTATAAAGCTGGGTTTTTGTTTACTTAAATTTTGTGCTATAATAAAAATCAACTTTGTAGCTTTACAATGCTAAATATCTTGTGTACATCAAGTGGTAACAATACCAATACTAAGACTGACAATACCAGCTAAACTAAACCAATTCCAAATCCAAATCACAGCATAGCCAAATGTGGAAGAGTCAAAGTGGAGTGAATACTTCTAATCCTGGCCATAATATATAGCCATCATGACTGATAACCATTGATAACCTCATTCCTCATACTCCAACAGTTTGATGTAAGGTCCCATTTCAACTTACCTATGAGAAACTCTTCAACACACAAGTTTTCAGTTAAATATCCCAGACCTTAGCCTCTGTAATAAATGATTAATACGGTACATATTATACTCTACATTTTGTCCACAAGGTGGTGCACTAATGCTTTCACCCTATGCGTTGAGACAATTATTTTCCTTCTGCCATCTCAGAATGAAATCCTGTTTCATAATTTGCCAAGATTGATTCATCCAGTTTCCTGTGTTTTGTCAGTGAAGGTCTTCTACCTTGAATACTTCCATATGGCCCCAAGTGTAGGAATCCGATTGCTTAGTGAGAGATGTGTTTGTGCTGCTATGGTATGAAAATTACAGTGAAGTTAGATTTTGGCAAAAATTCATTATTATTATAATCTGTTGGATGCTGTCATATGTTGCCTTTTCAAAGAAGAATAAAATTCTTATAGATGGTGGTGTTAAAGCCATTTCTACTCCCTTTCACCATGTTATATTTCCTCACTGCATCCTTTTTTTCCCTCTGTCTCTTACAGATTAAGAAAGCCTACAGACAGCAGGCCCTGACCTGCCATCCAGATAAGCATCCAGACAATCCCAAAGCAGGTAACAGTCTTTGTGGAAACTCAGTCTCTCTTAATACTGTGCCCTTTGTGGTCACCAAGAGTGATTAGATATATAAAGAATTTGCTCTTGATCTAAAATTTGCTGGAGTCCTATGACCACCATGCATTACGCAGACCTGTAATGATGTTGCTACATGGAAAAAAAGAAAAGAATTTGCTGTCTATTCTTGTTGAGAGATGGAATATTTTGTGTAGCAGTTTATTTGCATTTCTACGTTAGCACTCATAAGAAGTTTTCAAAAGTTTACGTCGCAGTTATTTACTCTGTTGGATTTGTATCCTGTCTTTTCCCCCAGCATAGGACTCAAAGTGGTTTCCAGTTTGGAGAATAATATGCAATTAAAACATAAAATAAATTTGTATTGAAACACAATTAAGTTCAAAATGCAATTTAAAATGGTTCCACAAAAAGAAAAGAAAACACTGTACCTTCTTTGTGTTTTTTCTTCTTAACTTTTTCCTCAGAAACCATTCAGTTGCCAGTGCTTACCTAAATAAATTTATGGAGATACTTTTCTTTGGCTAATTTTTGACCAGTTGTCTTAGAAGACTGTCTTCATTTTCCTTTTTAACTTACTTTCATACTGAAAAATCACATTACAGTGGTCCCTCCACTTTCATGAGAGTTCAGGATACAGAACTCTCTCGAAAGCATCAAACTGTGGATAACCCCCATGCTCCTTCTCCCATTCCCTTACCTTTTGCCTCAGCATGCATTCTCTGCACCTGGATGAAAGGCAAGGGGGGAAGGCACATGCACCTCTCCCACCATTCCCTTGTCTTTTGGCAGGGCACACTTGCCTTCCTTCTCTGTACTCTGACCAAAAACAGGAATGGGCAGGATGGCACAGACACCTTCCTTCTCTGTACTCAGACAAAAAACAAGGGAATGGGTGGGGTGGCACAGATGTGATTCCCAGAGGAGAGAGCAGAGGGTGAGCTGGGTCTGTGAAGACATCCTTGACCAGGTGTTGTTTACAGGCTTGTGGGGCTGTGCTTGCTTGCTTGCTTGTCTGTTTGTTTGCTTGTTTTTGTCAGGTCTCCTTGTGCCGGCCGTGTGCTCTCCCTGAGCACACGGTCTGACTAACGAGGGGGAGGAGCCAGCTAGGGGGGAGGAGTCTTATTAGGAGCTCCCAACGGCCCTCTAGCTCATTCCCAGAGGAGAGAGCAGAGGGTGAGCTGGGTCTGTGAAGACATCCTTGACCAGGTGTTGTTTACAGGCTTGTGGGGCTGTGCTTGCTTGCTTGCTTGCTTGTCTGTTTGTTTGCTTGTTTTTGTCAGGTCTCTTTGTGCCGGCCGTGTGCTCTCCCTGAGCACACGGTCTGACTAACGAGGGGGAGGAGCCAGCTAGGGGGGAGGAGTCTTATTAGGAGCTCCCAACGGCCCTCTAGCTCATTCCCAGAGGAGAGAGCAGAGGGTGAGCTGGGTCTGTGAAGACATCCTTGACCAGGTGTTGTTTACAGGCTTGTGGGGCTGTGCTTGCTTGCTTGCTTGCTTGCTTGTCTGTTTGTTTGCTTGTTTTTGTCAGGTCTCCTTGTGCCGGCCGTGTGCTCTCCCTGAGCACACGGTCTGACTAACGAGGGGGAGGAGCCAGCTAGGGGGGAGGAGTCTTATTAGGAGCTCCCAATGGCGCGCACCAAAGGCGCGCGCAGTGGAAGCCCTTTTCTTCAACCCTTCCAATTCATCTCTTGGTGATCAGCAGAGGAGACATACTTGATTCAGTTGAATTTTAGAAAGAAAGCCCTGTTATTCTTTCTAGACCTACTCCCTGTACTACTGTCTGTAGTATCAAGGATGGAAGGTGAGGGAGCTGCCGCGGTCACCTGTAGCACTTGTGGGATGTTCCTTTTCTTGCCACAAGATGTTGTCGCGTACACCTGTACCAAGTGCAAGCTGGTGACCTTCTTGGAGGAGAAGGTTCGCCAGCTGGAGGCACGAGTTTCTAATCTTCGTCTTATTAGGGAAGGTGAGGAGTTTTTGGATAGGGCAGAGAAGACCTTCCTGAAGACCGAATGCACGGGGGAGCTGCCAGATCAGGAAGTCAGCACACTGGGCCAAGAAACGGATGCTTGGAGGAATGTCACATGGAGAAGTAGGAGGACCAGGAAGGAAACAGAGACTCTCAACCTACACAATCGCTTCAAAGTTCTTGGCCTTATGAACGATGAGGAGCACCAGGAGGAGGGAACAGAATGTCAACAAGAAGGAATCCAACTTCGGCAACAGGAACTAGATCAACACTCCCAGCCTCAACAGAGTGCCCAGGCAGTCCTAGAAGAACCTGCTGGTCGAGGAGCCCCGGACAAGCCTCAGAGGAGGCGAGTTCTGGTTCTTGGGGACTCCTTGCTCAGAGGAACCGAAACGGCAATTTGCAAACCCGACAAGTTCAATCGAGAAGTCTGCTGTCTTCCTGGGGCCAAGATCAACCACATAACGGAGAGGCTAACCAGGCTGGTCAAGCCCACTGACCATAAGCCCCTCATTGTGGTTCATGTCGGAACCAATGACACTGCGAGGCGCAGCTTTTACCACATCGCAAAGGACTATGAGCTTATGGGGACAAAGCTTAAGGACCTTGGTGCACAGGTGGTCATTTCATCTCTCCTCCCTGTTCAAGGATATGGCGCACAAAGGGAAAGGGCAGTAGCAGAGGTCAACAACTGGCTCCGCACATGGTGCCGCCGGCAACGGTTTGGGTTTGTGGAACACGGACTGAATTTCCATGAACGTGGGCTTCTTGCAAGGGATGGGCTGCACCTCACGAAACTTGGCAGGAATGTTTTTGCAAACAGTCTTGCACGGAGGATTAAGAGGTCTTTAAACTAAGTTCTGCTGGGGAGGGAGACAACATTATTCAGGGCAAAGACTCGGCGAGTGCAGGGGGTAAAGGCCCAAAAGATATTGACCAAGTAGTACAAGCGTCCAATGGTGGGAGGAATAGAAACTATAGTACAGGACTTGCAGGAAGGGCCCGGGGATTTAAGTGTCTCTACACTAACGCGCAGAGTATGGGAAACAAGCAAGATGAACTTGAACTCCTAGTACAACAAAATAAATACGATTTGATAGGCATCACTGAGACCTGGTGGGATGATTCTCAGGATTGGAATGTAGGAATGGAGGGGTATAGCCTATTTTGTAGAAATAGACCAAACAAGAAAGGAGGAGGAGTAGCTTTGTATGTCAAGGATGTTTTCACCTGTGAAGAGATCCATGACTTAAACCCAGAAAACCAGGTCGAGAGCATCTGGGTAAGAATTAAGGGAGTGAGAAACAATAGGGATATTCTGCTGGGGGTTTACTACAGACCTCCAACCCAGACTGAGGACCTTGATGACGCCTTCCTCAACCAAATGACCGCGCATTCAAAAAGGAGAGATACAGTAATAATAGGAAATTTCAATTACCCGGATATATGCTGGCAGTCAAACTCTGCCAAGACAGCAAGGTCCAGCAAGTTTCTTGCTTGTCTTGCAGACAATTTCATGGTCCAGAAGGTGGAAGAGGCCACAAGGGGATCAAATATTCTAGTTCTGATCCTGACCAATAGGGATGACCTTGTTAATGAGGTGGAAGTGGTTGGATCTTTAGGGGGGAGTGACCATGCCCTATTGGAATTTGGCATTCAGTGGGAAGGAGAAAATAAGTGTAGCCAGACACTTGTCTTAGATTTTAAAAAAGCGGACTTCTGTAAACTTAAGGAGCTGCTGGCTGAAATTCCATGGTCAAGAATAGTGAAAGAGAAAGGAGTTCAGGAGGCATGGGAGTTCCTTAAAAGGGAGATACTGAAGGCACAGTCTAAAACTGTGCCAATAAGGAGGAAAAATGGAAGGCATCTGAAGAAACCAGAATGGTTGACTAAAGAACTCTCAGCTGAGCTAAGCGTTAAGAGAAACGTGTACAGGAAATGGAAGAGGGGGGAAACCACCAAAGAAGAATTTAAGCAAGTAGCCAGGAGATGTAGGGAGAAGGTCAGAAAGGCTAAAGCACAGAACTAACTTAGGCTGGCCAGAGACATTAAAAACAATAAAAAGGGCTTTTTTAAATATGTCCGCAGCAAAAGGAAAAAGAAGGAGACGATAGGGTCGCTGTGCAGAGAAGATGGTGAATTACTAACAGGGGGAAGAGAAAAGGAGAACTACTTAACACCTTCTTTGCCTCAGTTTTTTCCCAGAAGGATACAAGCACTCAACCTGGCGGTTGGGGAGCAGGTGAGGACGCAGGGGAAGTGAGGCACATAATAGGTAGAGAGGTGGTACAGGAATACCTGGCCACACTGGATGAATTCAAGTCTCCAGGGCCAGATGAATTGCATCCTAGGATATTAAAAGAACTGGCAGAGGTCATTTCGGAAGCGCTTGCTATAATCTTTGAGAAATCTTGGAGGACAGGAGAAGTTCCAGCAGACTGGAAGAGGGCAAATGTCCCCATCTTCAAGAAGGGAAAAAAAGAGGACCCAAATAATTATCGCCCAGTCAGCCTGACATCGGTACCTGGAAAGATTCTGGAGCAGATCATTAAGCAGTCAGTTTCTGATCACTTAGAAAGCAACGCGGTAATCACGAGAAGTCAACATGGATTTCTCAAAAATAAGTCATGCCAGACTAATCTTATCTCTTTTTATGATAGAGTTACTAGCTTGATAGATGAAGGGAATGCTGTGGATGTAGCATATCTCGATTTCAGTAAGGCCTTTGACAAATTTCCCCATGACATTCTTGCAAAGAAGCTAGTAAAATGCGGGCTGGACAGGGCTACTGTCAGGTGGATCTGTAACTGGTTGACTGACCGTTCCCAAAGGGTGCTCACCAATGGCTGCTTTTCATCCTGGAGAGAAGTGACTAGCGGGGTGCCACAGGGTTCTGTCCTGGGCCCAGTGCTGTTCAATATTTTCATCAATGACTTGGATGAAGGAATAGAGGGCATGCTCATCAAATTTGCAGATGACACCAAATTGGGAGGGGTTGCTAATACGCCAGAGGACAGGATCAAAATTCAAAATGACCTGGATAGATTGGAGAGCTGGGCCAAGGCTAACAAAATGAAATTCAACAGAGAGAAGTGTAAGGTCCTACACTTACGTAGAAAAAATGGAATGCAGAAATATAGGATGGGGGACACGTGGCTGGATGGCAGTACGTGTGAAAGGGATCTAGGAGTCCTAATAGACCACAAGCTGAACCTGAGTCAGCAGTGTGATGCGGCAGCCAAGAAAGCCAACGCAATTCTCGGCTGCATCAATAGGAGTATGGTGTCTAGATCGAGGGAGGTACTGGTACCACTCTACTCTGCTTTGGTTAGACCTCATCTTGAATACTGTGTCCAGTTCTGCGCACCCCAATTCAAGAAGGACATGGTCAAGCTGGAGCAGGTCCAGAGGAGGGCGACCAAAATGGTGAAGGGCCTGGAAGCCATGCCCTATGAGGATAGACTTAGAGAGCTGGGTATGTTCAGTCTGCAGAAGAGAAGGTTAAGAGGGGACATGATAGCCATGTTTAAATATTTGAAGGGATGCCATGTAGAGGAGGGAGAGGGCTTGTTTTCTGCCTCTCCAGAGACCAGGACAAGGAGCAATGGATTCAAGCTACAGGAAAGGAGATTCCACCTGAACCTCAGGAAGAACTTCCTGACAGTCAGGGCTGTCCGGCAGTGGAATATGCTGCCTCGGAGTGTGGTGGAGTCTCCTTCTTTGGAAGTTTTTAAGCAGAGGCTGGATGGCCATCTGTCGGGAGTGCTTGAGGGTGTTCCTGCATGGCAGGGGGTTGGACTGGATGGCCCGTGTGGTCTCTTCCAACTCTACATTTCTATGATTCTATGATTCCACTTTCACCTGTGTGCCTCTCCCTCCCATTCCCTTGCCTTTCGCCCAGGCACTGAGAAGGAGGGCACGTGCACGCAGGCAAATGGCAAGAGAATGGGAGGGGGAGACACATACCTTGTGAATTATGTTGGCTTCATTTTTTTCATTGTCACTGTTGAATTTATTAGACTGGTCTTAAATTTTTGATTTGTTGTAAGCTGCCTTTTGAGTTTTACATTTTTATATTATATTTAATAATGAAATAAATTGAAATGATACAGGAGTCATTTCTATTCTGAAGTAGGCTGAAGGGAAGAAAAAGAGACCTCAGATATTTTCTTGTGATAAACAAGTATTAATTTCTCAGGTAGACAAAAGTGGATGAAATGTACCCTAAGTTTGTAGTGATTTGTGAAGAAAGTACTGAGCACCTTCATGGTGGTTGATACTGGCTGTGAAACTCATTCTGAGGAAGTCTTGAATGGCCTTTCCTCTAAGCAAGCACAGATTTTTTTCATTAAGGCAGGCTATAGAGAAAGAGAGTTACAAAAGCTGGGTGCTACATGTTATAATCAATGTTCTTCTAATTGCTTCCAATTCACTTGTATTTTAATAATTGTTTAGCTGTGTTTTAACATTATAGTTTTGTGTGTATATTTGTACCTGTTTTAAATCTTGTTTTTAATCTTTTTTAATCTTGTTGAAAACAGATACCTTGTCTGGAAAAAATGGCAAAGTATAAATCAAATAAATGAATAAATAATAAGCTGAGATAGTATACAAAGCTGTGCACCTTATGATTTTGTCTTGAAAAATCTGTAATACTTTAAAATCAGAAGTGGAAAAGGCAGTAGTTTATTCCAAACAAGAGTCAAACTTGTTGGGAGCTTGTAAGATAAAGGAATAACGTTACATGCTTTATGGTGGGAATTAACTTTCAAACATGATAGAAAGCTTTCTTGTTCTACAAAATCCTTTTCCTTGTAAAAAATTCCAGTTTCAGTTATATATCCAAGAATTTTGTGCAGTGTCCTATGTTATTGCTTTAATATTTCCTTTTCTGTTCCGTAGCTGAGCTCTTCCATCAATTGTCCCAAGCATTGGCAGTTCTAACAGATGCAGCAGCAAGGGTGAGTTATTTAGTTCAGTTTCATAAATGCAAGCTTATATTGGCTGTGCCAGTGCACATGGTTGCTTGAAGGACCAAAAATATATGCAGGCACCTATTTCAGCTGCTACTGTGTGGGTCACTACAGATCCACTGTTTGCTCCAGGCTGATCCAGTGCAAGGAAACAAGTGACCTGGTTGCTTGTAAAAAGGAATAAACAATCTGCATCATACTTGGGTGAAAGGAAAACTCACATAACAGCTTTTTGAGAAATCATGGATTCTGCAATAAAATGATGCGCACATAATATGGATGCACTTCCACATCAGAAACTGCAGAGGGCTGTATTTACCTGTTGATGTGCAAGAAATTGGTTGTGCTCCTTTGCAGAGTGGCACAGATGTTTTAGCATTTTGCCTTCCTCCGTAATAATTTTCTAGAATGAAAAAAATCACCAAAGGATGTGGAAAGCCTTCTGATTCAGTTTAATGTAATTGAAATTTTAACACTGCTTTTCTCCTGATAACAATGTCCAGAGTGCTTTAAAAAGAAGTAAACAATGTTGGTAATAGTTGGTACCGAATCAGGGCTGGGTTTTTTCTAACATGATGCCATGGGCTCATGCAGCTCTGAATTTTGTTTTTCCTCCTTACTTTGATCTGTTTATCCAACCTAGAGTCAAGAGTGTAAGTGACAGTTGCTCTCATCTGCTTAACGTTATGCATTTGTTAACCTTGGAGAAGGTTTACACTTGCTTTTTTCTCCGTAGTTAAAGGATTTTTGCATATGCAATTGCAAGTTTTATTTCTTTCAATATCTCCTTTATTGCCTTGTTATTTCTTCAGGCAGCATATGATAAAGTAAGGAAAGCCAAGAAACAGGCAGCAGAAAGAACTCAGAAACTTGATGAAAGGAGGAAGAAAGTTAAGCTTGGTATGTAAATCCAAAATACTACTTTCACATAGGGATTATTGTCTGTAATAGTTTATATCAAAAAGTTATTTGAAAAAGTGAGATCATGTTACATGAGTTATTCATGACCCACATGCACACTGTTTCATCCTGTTGTAAATAATATTTGTGTTTTGCTGAGTTTGTGAACTTCTTATGCTTTAGATCTTGAAGCCCGGGAAAGAGAGGCCCAGTCCCAGGTCAATAGGGAGGAAGATATCCATATAACTAAGACATTGGAGCAAGAGGTAAGGCTAGCATTCCAAATAAAATGTTGTTCTCTGTTTGAAATGCAGGTCAGATCATGTACATGCAACAGCTGAGAGCTAAATGGATTTGAAGAATTTGTGAAATAAATTATTCTGAGAATCTATAGGGGAATAGGAATTTAAACTCAGAACTTCAGAATGTGTGAAGAGTCAGCATAAAGGGATTTATTCAAGAGCTGAATGGATGTAGCTGAGTGGTAGAACATGTGGTGTGTATGCAGTAGGTCCCAGTTTCAGTCCCTGGTGTAAGAAGGTGAGGGTCCAATCTAAACACAGAAAACCTATTCCAGTCAGTGTACAAAATACTGAGTTAGTTGGAATAGTATTTTCATTTTGTATAAGGCAGCTTTTTATGTTCCTACTACACTCTTATAAATAAAAAGTTTTCCATTTGGCTGTTGCTGATGATCAAAATGTAGAGCTAGACTTACCATCAGTCCACTCTTTGTGACAATCTTATTCTGTTTTTTTATGTAAAAATTTAAAGGTGCAGATTGTTTTGTGACAATAAATCTTTGTGCAGATAGTCTCATTTTTACTATTCTTTGTAGATTCTACGTTTACGTGAAGAAGGATCCCGCCAACTGGAAGAGCAACAGAGACTTATCAAGGAGCAAATACGACTTGAGAAAGAACAGCGGGTGCATGGTAAGGACAAGCAATATCAGAGTCTCTGGTCATGTTGTTTGGCTTCTCTTCAGAATACATCTTTCTGTAGTCTTGACCAGCTTTTTTTTATTTGACTAAGATTTGCAAATAAGAGTATATGGGATCTAGCTTTAGTTTGTAGGATCACTGTATACTGACATCCCATATAAAGACAGACTTGATCTGAGGTACACAGATGACATTATTGTCATTTGGACTCATGGAAAAGACTGTTGAAGGAGTTTCCTTAGAATTTCAACCATTTTACCCTTACCTTCAGTCCGAATCCAAAAAATCCACACAAACAAGTTTCTTTTGATTCCACTGTACAGCTACACAGCACCACACTGTATCAGTGGACATCTAAACACTACACTACACTTAAATATCTCCAGTCTCCACTGAGAACACACTATCAAATCCATTTTTACAGCTAAACCCTCTAGTTCAATTGTGCTTAAGACCCACAAGGAAAGGATGCAAAACTTACAGGTTTGCAACAGGCTATTCTCAAACTATCCACCCAGTAAGGTTTAAAAAAAAATCAGTAAAAAAAATCAGTAAGGCAAGACTGATAGCCAGGAACCATCAGCTACAAGAAAGACCAAAAGACCAAAATATTACAAGAAAGACTGAAAATGGAAAATGACAGAAAGCCACTAGTTGTCTCTTACAGCTCCCAGTTGAAACCATTCAACTTATCAAAGAGCTATCAACCAATTCTGGAGAATAATACTGCCTTCTCACAGACATTTGGGTAGCAGGGCTTGGAGACATGACTTTGCCACAAACCCAGATGCCAACTCTATTTGCACATGTACTCTGGCAGTAATATTACAAGTCTTAATAACATCAGCTACATCAGTGATGTACTGACATGCTAATCCTCCAGTGTGATATAGGCCGTCCTGTCAGAAGTGCCCCTCTACATTTTACATTGGACAAACAGAATGCTGTCTATGCAAGAGGATAGATGGACACAAATGTGATGTTAGAAACAGTAATACCCAAACCAGGGGCACATTTTAATCTTCATGGACATACAGTCAATGGTCATCAAGTAGCTGTTTGGACCAAAAAATTCAAGAGAAGATTGGAAGGAGAAATAGCTGAGTTGAGATATGTTCACAAGTTCCAATCCATTAGCAGAGGTATAAATAGATAATGATTTGTGGGCATACTACATATATTAATATACAGGTCCTCACAACTGCACATGCTGACAAAAGAAATCTAAGCTGCAGAGTTTCTCTCTTAAAGGAAACTTATGCAGAATGTGTTGCTTTCATACTTCAGGACTAGCAGACATGTTACATCATACACAGCCGTTGGAAGGTTTATGGCCTTCATTTTGTATCTTTCTCCATCCTGTTGCATTCTGATTTTACCCACACAGCTGTTTAACTGGTAATACGTCCATGGCTTTAATACGATTTCAACAGTGCATCCAAAGAAGTGGATTCAAATCCATGAATGCTCATGCTGAAATAAATTAGTCTTGAAGTTGCTGCTAAACTCCCTCTCCCTCACCCCTTTTTCCTATTATGCTGAAGCAAATTAACATTACTATCTTTTTTAAAGTTTTAATTTTATAGCACTCATTTTCTGTTTGGTCTGAGGCAGTTGATTTGTCCTTCTGAAATCCCTACATATTGCAAAAAGAAAGTATTGAGGAATAGTTTAATAGTGTTTATCAAGACCTTGCCAGAATTTGTTAATTTTAGAAATGCAGTTGGTGCTTCACGTTTGCAGGTTTAACTTTCACAAATTTGATTATTTGTGAGCTTCTCCAACCCCTGCCCCGCACCTCAGGCAATTCTTTTCTGGGGGAACCTTCCCTCTTGGTGGCTGCAGTCAGGCCAGGCAGCCCTTTAAAAACCCACTCCTGGTCCTCCACAACTAGCCATTGTCTGGCCAGCTAATGATGGCTCGCAGCGCAATTTCTTGGCACCACAAACCCTCTCCCAGTGCCCTCACCACGCCCACAGGAGGAGATGGACAGGAGGGAGGAAGAACAGGGTCACCACGCTGACCCACCCCTTTTCCCTCTCCTTTTCCTGACTTGGTTTGGACTCTGGGTGCCCATTCTCCCCACCACGCCTTGCATCCCTTCCCAGACACACACATACTTTTTGATATTTGCAGATGTTCCACTTTTGCAGAGGTCCTGCACCCATAACCCCAGCAAATGTGGAGGGATGACTGCATTTGTTTACCACTTAGTTTACCTTTCTCTGGTTGTCTCTCTGCTCCCCACTCATTACTTCTTTTGCTTTAAATGAGAGTTAATGAGAGTAAGTATAAGACCTCCTTTTAACTTGTGTCATTTCCAGGAAAATTGCCATCATAGATCCTGTCTGCTCAGAAGTAGTCTATGGTGGAGTTACATTAGTGTGTCCAGAATGCAGAACTGCTTGAATATTTTCATTTTTAGTAAAAAAGCTACTTTATACCATCAAAATAGTTTTCATGGTATAACATTTTCTTTTTTCTTTTTCTTTGAGGCAAACAAGATGGGTACAGAGAGGAGGGCAAAGGAACACCCAAGCTCAAAGTAAGACATTCCCCAAAATCTGAGCTATGAAGAAAGATGAGCAACTAACTTTATCATTCTATCAGTAGAAGCCACATGGATCGCCTCCAGCCTCCCAGAAAGCTGGACTGTCCCTGGCATCCTCGCTGCTTATTGGAATGATCACTTACTTCACCTTAATGTGTTCCTTGCACTTTAATCTAGAATCTAGGCACTAGGATGAAGGTAATTACATCTGTGACTTGGAATAGTGACAGGTTACAAGACACTACTTGATGTATGTACCAGTTTTCCTGTGTTCTTAAAATATGAACTCTTTCCTATGACTAGTTGTATCTGTTCGTAAGGAGTCTAGAAATGTTTTCTAGTATGCCTACAAATATTTATATTTAAATCTATACATATAACATATTTGTAAAATCAAATGCTAGAGTCTCCTGTATATTGCACCCAGTGTGCTACCTGTGTGAAGCTAATATGTCACTTTTCTCCATTAGCTACGATGGAAATGCAGGAAAGAAGATGAGACTAATGGAGGCTATTCCAAAGAAGTTCTTCTGCAAATTCTACAGAAGGTACTGTTCCAACATGCTTCTTCGCTTTAGTTAGCTTTGCCTTATACTAGCTATATTTACACAGACGAGTAAGTCAGAATTCTGGTGAATCCTGGTTTACTATATTGTGTGCTTGTGCACAAAGCCTTGTTTGCTTCTGCCTGGCTCTTCCCACCATTACAAGCCATTAAAAAAACTGGAAATTGTTCATTCAACATACTGTCTGAACTAGGGTCCTGTGTCAAGGCACCCATTGCAAGCCAGGATAAGTCAGAGATTGGTTTTGGCTTGTTTATATATTATAATTATTATAATAGTTACATTGTGTTCTGTAGCAGAAGTTCTTGAGCAATACTCTTTAAAACAATGTAAAACCACAATGTTTTTAAACAATCTAAAATTATTTAAAATAGTTTCAAACTAGGTACACTGTGACAGAACTCCACAGTCTTGTTAGGCCATGATCCCTAATCCCGAAAAGCTTTGATAAAAAATGTAACATTAACTTAGTGCGCACACATCAGCATCATTTGGCCTCCATGGGAAGAAAATTCCATAGCCAAGATACTATACCAAAGAAGGCTCTTGTATCCTGGCTTGCTTGGGAGCAATAAACCAGACTCCTAGATTGGAAAAGCACCTTGAATAAACCATACCTGCTCTGTTTAACTGATTAAATTAATGGGAAGAACCTAGTGGGAGCAAATGGGCTGGATGTATCAATGCACAACTCATTGGTAAACCAGGATTATATGTTGCCCTCCACTTTTGTAGGTGTAAGGGGGGCAGGACCCCCGCAAAAGTGAAAAAGCGACAAATATGATAAGCTCCCCAAACTGTATTTAACACACACACACACACACACACACAAGTATTTGTACTGGTGGAGTAGCTGGGCCTGGCCATGTGTGTGTTCCCTCACTCACACATGCATGGGGAGAAGGGGATGGGAGAGTGGGAGGAGGGTGAAGGGAGACACTTGTCCCATCCCTTTCCTCCTCTCCTCTCTGTGTGAGTGAGTGAATGTGCACACCCTCTGTCCTCTCATTCTGTTCCCTTCCTGATGCCCACACAAGTGAGTGAATGCATATACCCTCCCTTCTCCCAACTGCATGAGTGAGTGAACATGTGTACTCTCCCTGCTTCTCCCATCCCCTTCCTGCCCCCGCATGTGAGTGAACACACACGCTCTCCCTCCTTCCATACCACCAGCACAAGTAAGTGAACATGTGCACCCTCAATCCTCCTGTCACATCCCCTTCCCACCTGTGCAAATGAGTGAATGCTTACGTCCCCACTCCTCCCTTGGCATCCGCTTATCTCCCTCCCACCTGCACAAATGAGCAAACACATGCACCCTCCCTCTTCTTGTCCTATCCCCTTCCCACCTACGCAAGTGAGCATACATGCATCCTCCTTCCTCTCATCCAGATCCCCCCATGCAAGTGAGTGAACATGCACACCCTCCCTCCTCCTGTCCCATCCCCTTTCCTCCCACAAATTTGGCCGGGCCCAGACACTCCCCCAGTTTGATTTCCTCCCAGCAAAACAGTGCACGGTCCACAAAGGGTTAACCCATAAATGTGGAGGGCCGACTGTATAGTGAAGCCAGGATGGTAAACCAGGAAGTGGTGAATCCTGGCTTATTGTTCCGTATGAACATTGTGTAAAATAAATGATGTAAATTTCTTGAGGCTGAAAAATATACCTGAGGCTACATAATAGGCATGATAACTCCTTTGATTTGTTTTTGTTAGTAAATGAGCATACCAGCAGGAAGGATTTGTCTTGGTGGTAAATGAGCATACCAGCAGTAATTTAGTAACTGTCTTACTGCATCTTGATTTCTGTATAACTTTTGACACAGTGATTTGATTTGTCTCCCCCTCCCCCCTCCATGATTATTACTACATTTTTGGTGACTATTAGTTCTTATTCAGCAACTGATAGGCTGATTTTTCTGGCTAGGGATTCCTTTAGTGATTTTTGCTGAAATATATTTCAGAACCACATAATATTGCTGTTCTATTTGGTTTGGTTTTGTTCAGACGAGTCTGATGTATAAAAGTGAATTCTCTGTGTCTCTTCATCCACTCCACTGAATCACTAACTGCCTTAATAGTATTTCTGTAAAATGTGTCTCAACATATATTACCCTTTGCTGACATTGAACCCTTATGCCATTTACAATTTTTCTATCATCTGTACTTGCAGACTTTGGCTAGATCTTCGAGTTTTAAAACTTATTGTTTCTCCTGTCAACTTGTATCTCACTTCTTTTTTTTTCCTTGCTTGTGGCAGTACGGTGAAGTTCTGAATTTGCTGATTTCAAGCAGGAAGAGCGGGAGTGCAGTTGTAGAATTTGCCACAGTAAAAGCTGCTGTAAGTTCTGTGTGTGTGTGTGTGTGTGTGTGTGTGTGAGAGCTGGAATTTCTTGGTGCATCATGGTAGGCATGGTGGTGCAGGAGATACCTGCTGTGAAGGACACAGCATTATAGTGTAAACTTTGATTTATTTGTTTGCATTATTTTTTTTTGCGTAATACATTTGTGTTGGGAAAATGTATATTGAATGGAAAGGAGCTTAGAACTGAATAAAAGTGATCTTGTTAGCAGCTGAAGCACTTTCTTCCTGAGCCACTTTAACCTGTAGCAGACTAGAAGTTACTGATGGGGTAGGACCTTCTGCCCTTGAGCTGTTCAGAGTCCCAGGGCCCCTGTGTCCTAGGGCACATCTGCTGGGGAGGACACAAGGGGTTAGGGGAGAGGAAACCCTGCTGTTCTGTTCAGTCAGAGGTTAAAAGCTATAGCAGGGATTTCCCTGCCTGCCACTCCTAATGGAGACAGAGATTCATGTGTGAAGCCGGCCACTTTCACCTAGTGTTTGCCCCACCTTTGTGACTCAGCTACAAGCACCAGTTGAAAACAGTTCCCTCCCTCATTCCCCTTCCTAACTGTGTGGGGAAAACGGAGGAGTAGTGAAGTCAATTTCTTGACTGAAATGCTGGGTGAAGTAGCTCTATCTGGCACTTTGATCAGGGATCTGATGATGTCAAGTTGGGGCCATGCCCCCTGATGACATCTGACCTGTGGAGACCTAGGATGATGACAGTCTAGTCCCCCACTCTTCAATATGACTCCCTCCTCTTTTAGCTATTGTGACACAATAGAATACAAGATCAACATTCAAAACGACTGTAACAGATTGGAGAGCTGGGCCAAGCTAACAAAAATGCATTTCAACAGAGAGAAATGTAAGGTCCTACACTTAGGCAGAAGAAATGGAATGCACAAATATAGGATGGGGGACACATGGCTGGATAACAGTATAACGGGATAATACATGAAAGGGGTCAAGGAGTCTTGGTGAACCCCAAGCCAAACATGAGTCAGCAGTGTGATGCGGCAGCCAAGAAAACCAACGCAATTCCTGGTTGCATCCATAGGAGTATGGTGTCTAGATCAAGAGAGGTAATGGTACCACTCTATTCTGCTTTAGTTAGACCTCATTTGGTTAGACCTCATCTGTGTCCAGTTCTGGGCACCTCATTTCAAGAAGGATATCGACAAGCTGGAGCATGTCCAGAAGAGGGCGACCAAAATGATGAAGGGTCTGGAAGCCATGCCCTACGAGGAGCGGCTTAGGGAGCTGGCGATGTTTAGTCTGCAGAAGAGAAGGTTAAGAGGGGACTTGATAGCCATGTTTAAATATTTGAAGGGTTGTCATGTCATTTTTTGTTAAAAAAATGGGGTTTTATCAACACTGCCCAGTGACTTTAATTTTTAACTTTCCTTATAATATGTGCCATGACTTCTTTGTTTGGAGAAACCTGGATTTGTTTTACTTCCATTGTTTCTTGCCTCCCAAGCCCTGTAACATTGTACATCCTGTCAGTTTGTGGCATGGAGAGAGAAAGAGAGAGATGGAAGTGGGAGGGGAGGGGGCTGTGCAATCAAAATGATGCGAGTTTAGCCAGGAGTTGGGCAAGAGTCCAAGTTCAGATGGAAGGGTTTTTGGGTTCCATCTAGCACTGCAGTTAAATTCGGCTGTGGCTGTTCCTCTGTTTTCCTAGGGTTTGGGTAGGGAAACGTGTCTCTGCGAAATGAAAGGTAATATAATTGCAATCTTTTAAAAATATTTTAGGAGATGGCAGTGAAAAATGAAGTTGGACTGATAAATAATCCTCTGAAAATCACTTGGCTAGAGGGCCAACCACAAGGCAGCACAATGTATGCTGATGGCACCATCCAGCCACGAATATCCCAGGTAAGGCAAGGCAGAGCAGATTGCTGATGCTCTGTGTGTAGTTGTGTGTGTGTGTGTGTGTGTGTGTGTGAGAGAGAGAGAGAGAGAGAGAGAGAGAGAGAGAGAGAGAGAGAGCATGCGTGTGGGAGGAAAGAGTGCTGTTTCACCTCTGCATTAGCAAAGTGTTCCTATTCTTTATCGTTGCATTTTTATCATGGGACAAATTCAATAAGGCTTTTATGAGCTGTCTATTTTTGCATTTGTTTGAGTTAAATCAACCATAAATCTGCCTTGATTTTATAATTTGTATAGACAGTCTGTGCTAGGATATCAGCCAAACTGTTGCTAGTTAAAATTGATTTAGGAAGAATGTCACCAGCCTTTGTTGTGTTGGGTTTGGGTCACCAAAGGTGGACCTGTGCAGTTTATGAAGTGCAAGCATGGGAAAAAGATGTATATGAATATCTTTTGTAAATTTACAAATGAACACATTTCTTCAGCATATAAGTTGTGCTCGTGTTATGTTTGTGGAGGTTGCAACATTTTTAAGGAGCATATCAGTTAGGCTCACTCTGTAGATCTGTTGTTGTGGTGCCTTCAAGTTGTTTCTAATTTAGGGTGACCCTAATGTGAATCTGTCATGGGATTTTCTTCAAAATTTGTTCAGAGAAGGTTTGCCATTGCTTTTCTCTGAGGCTGAGAGAATGTGATTTGCCCAAGGTGCCTCAGTGGGCTTCCATGTGTGGACAGGGATTCAAACCCATATCTTCTATTAAAAAGGGGAGAGGGGTAATTTCTCTGGTATTTTGTTCCCCTTTACAAAGAAAGAAAAGATGTCAATTTTAAAAATAAATCTCAGAAACATAGTTCCGTGTACTGTTTCTAGGCAGACTGCTCTCCTGTTCTTGTTTGTGATAGATTGAGTTGGTGTTTTGTGGAGTCAACAATGGGTCTTTTAATGTAGAACCATGAGAACCTCCATTTTATTTTTTACAGTTCTATTTATTTTTTTAAAACTCAGTCTTATAAGTTAGGGCAGCTAATATTAGTTGTGAATGAAGTAAGAATCTACATCCATCAAAGGACATACAAACAGAACAAGCTATACAGATGAAATTAGGAGATGTGGGGAGCAGGCAAATATAACTTTAAAATGTTGGTCTTAACCAGTGTGGTATAGTGGTCTGAGTTTGGACTTGGACTCTAGGAGATCGAGGTACAAATCCCAGCTCAGCCATGGAAACCTTGAGCAGTCACACAATCTTAGAGCAGGGCAAAAGAAAGATCTTTTGAACAAATCTTGCAAAGAAAACCCTCTGAGAGGGTTGCCATAAGTCAGTGTCAAAAAAAAAAGTTCTTGTGCATTTGTGGGCTTCCCAAAAGCTGCTGATATCCAGTATTTGAACAGTGTTGGACTAAGAGAGGCCTTTAGTTTGCTCCAACATGGTAGCTCTTGTGTTTTGAAGCAGGGGTGGGCATATGGGGAGGGCAAAGGGACCATTCCCACTCTCTTAGTGGGCTGCTTTGTCACATTTCAGTGTAACAAGTGATGATGCATCACTTTTAGCTGCCATTTTGGCTGATTGATTTATGACTTTCCTTGACATTTCAGGGATCTGGGGCATTGAAGGGCTCTGAAAGGGTGGGGAAATAAACTGTTGCATTTGCGTCAAGTGTTAGGTCCATCGGCTCAATGTCAGGTGAAAAATTGCTGGAAAATCACAATTTTAAAAAAAATTGTTTTAGTTTCAGGGCCTTGAGGGGGTTTCAGAGCCACACTTTAGAATCCCAACTGGCATATGTGGCCATGGGCCATGTATTGCCCACCTCTTCTCCCAGCTTTCTCTTTTTGATCCCCGCTGTTTATTCAGAAGCTTAATCACAATCATGTACACACGCACACCTTTCATCATGGCCTGGATATCTTCTCCAGCAGTGCGTAGGTGAGAAAGTAGCAGTTGTGTACTTAATAAGCAGGTGTTTTGGCAGCTTCTTAGGAGAAGCTATTGTTTTGCATGTTCTTTTGTTTTGCTAGCTGGTTTCTTGGTACTCGATTCCAAGTGGCATTTCCTGAGAAACTACCTCACAACTTCCCTGAGGTTTTATTGGAGCTTGGGCGGCTCCAGCTTAGGTACCCTTGCAGCTCTCTGGGAAAGTTTGCTTCCCTATCTGACTCCACAGGGCTGGCTGTTTACAACCACAGATAGTCCTGCCTGGAGTGGAGTAAGTAACAGCCTTCTGATTGGTTACATGGAACTGGATGGAATCCCAAAAAAACTTCAGGAGGGATAATTCTTTCCCTTCATAACAACATAGACAAAGCTGCCACAAGCAGGCCCCCACAGAAGTCCTTGTTGTCAAGTCACTTTGTTAAGAATGGAAGAGCAACAGCTGACTGTAGCCAGAAGCCCTTGTTTGCATTTAGGTGGAAGAATTTTGGCTGCACGTAGTGCTTCTTAAATCTCTGGCTTGTGACTCAGTTTGTCTTGGCTGGTTTCCATTGCAACAGTTCTGACTGGGAGGCTGTAGTCTGCCTGCTGTACAAGATTAGTATGTCTTGAGCTGAGGGTAGGTAAGGAAGCCTGGGAGTTGTGATTTATGTTCATAGCTGTGTCACAGTGAGAGAATTACGCTAATAAAAAAGAGAAAGGGCCTTCCAGCTACCTTCAGCATTGTAGAAGTTGAAACATTTTGTTCTGAACTCTTCCATTACTCCATTAGTAAGTTTTATTTACTTGGGGAAGCAACTTGGGGGGTACAGTGCAAGTGGATTGCCAGCTAGAAAGAATAACATGAGTGCATCTGTCAGAGTGGAAGAAACAAGTGCTTTTTCCTGAAGGAGGAATTTGCCCCTTAACTAGTTAGCATGATAGAGAAAACTGGTGCTACCAGCATCAATATTCATCAGGGCTGAGTTTATTACCAAAAAGTTGAGATAGCTTTGAATCCTGAGGGTTTTTTTTTTTAAAAGTAGTGAATTCTGTGCCGTATCCTAAAATCTTTCCGATAAATCCAAATTCTACAACCTAAGTTATGTAAGTGGAATAAACAGGCATATATTTGCCTATCTTGTGGTGTTGATGTGTGCCTTCAAGTTGTTTCCAATTTATGGAGACCCTAAGGTGAATCTGTCATGGGGTTTTCTGGAGGTTGAGAGTGTGTGACACTCCCAAAGTCACCCAGTGAGTTTCCATGGCCAAATGGGGTATCAAACTCTAGTCTCCAGGGATGTAGTCCAGCACTCAAACCACTAGACTACACTGGTCTATATTGTACCCATGTGCAGATGGAAATGAGATTCTTCATTATAAAACTTGAAAACTGTTTTGAAAATAAATTCCCGTGATTATGCAGAATCTCAAAACTGTGAAAAGACTCCTTATGAGCCAGGCATAGACTGTGGGCAATGTACCTTTGTACTTTTGATCTATGACTATCAGAGTTCCAATCAAGCTAACACTTTGATAATGAAAACATTTTCTTCTTGTTGTCCAATGCTTGTAAACATGTATCCCCACCCTTCCTGTTTCTGTAGAATTACTTCTGTGACCTCACATTCCTTCCTTCCAAGAATACAGTGCTCTCCATAGAACCTATCTGAAATTCAGTAGACAGACCATGAATGTGCACACTTTTAATTTAATCTTCTCTTTCTCCTACTCTTTTCAAGCTATATTGTTTTTCCTCATTATATATTATGTTAGCACTTATCTCAGATTATTTCTTGCATCAAATATGAGGAAGAGTCCTGAGGTTAAAAATTATATTAGTACTTATTCCATTATTTCCACTTGTCCTGGGATTGTTCTGTTTTCTGTTACATTCATGTCACCATATATACCTGTCAGTCTCTCAGTTAATATCTATTGACCTGCTCTAAGCTTGAAATCTTGTACAGTCCAAGCAGGTAGTTCTGTGCGCTCTGGGTGGGCAACTGAGAAATCATGGGATACTTCCAAATTCTCTCTCTTTCTCTTGGCAGATGGAGTACTTCTTGGGTCAATGGCAGTGGCAGTTTCCACTGCTGTTGCTGTTTTGCCCACAGCATTCCATGGATAGTCAAGGCCAAATTGAGGCATTTTGGAGACATGGCAGAGAAAGATGTAGATCCACAGACTGTGTGTTCCTCTGACATGCCTCAAACTAGAGCTGGTACCATTAATTAATTCCCATTCTTTTCAGTGTGGCAGTGAAAGAACTACAGACAAGGCAGAAAGTGAAAAACACCCTCCTGTCTCCCATTCTTAGTACAGTGAACTTGAGGGGCTTTGATTGCAACAGTAGTTCTTCTGTGTTCATACCTCCACTGTACTCAGGATTGATCTGCCTTTGTCCTGACAATAAGATATTACTTCTGTTTGGCCTGCACTGTCATCCTGATCCACCTAAAGGAAGCATCCTTTAGCATTAACCAGTTTGTCAGCACACTACTTAATGCTGCCTATTCAGTGGCTCTTTTATGTTACAAGAGTAACAGAAGAACAGCTTTTTCCAAAGCTTATTCACATAAAGCAGACATTGACAGTGTCTGATAACAGAAGGCACAATCCTGACACTGACAATGAGACACAATTGCTGTCACTTTTTTTAAAACTTAGATGGGAATCATTTAGCATGCTGGTTGAGCAGCCATGCTGCTAAGTAAAGTAGAGCATGCTGTGCATTTTGAAATGCTGCTTACCTACTTTTTAAAGCTGAGGAGATAAACCCTTAATTTACATCTGACTCTAACTTGTTGATACTGTTCAGCCAGAAGCTGAAGCAAGATCAAGAGTTGGCTTAATTAAGAACTCTTAACATGTATCAGGTTTTTTTTCCTTGATGGCACAGTCAGAATCTTAGCTATGCAGAAGTGGGTGGAGTTCAGAATGCAATACAAGCATTAGTTCTGTGATGAGACATACTATATGTGATGCTGGTCACGTGTTCAAACAGGCATGCCTAACCCAGCTACTTTTATTTTAGAGAAAAGGCCACTGCAGGTCCTCCATGTAGATCAGTCACTACACACCTTTTGGCCTACTTTTTACAAACAATGCCTTCAAGGGAAAATGGCAGCCAGGCAAGAGGTGCTTCTTCAGTAGAAAATCAGCACTTGAGGGCTACTTTTCCATTAAAATAAAAGTGGCCAAGTTAAGCATGTTTATATTTTGGCCCTGAAACAGTATTGAGCCCAGCATAGTGGAAGGATAGGACTTGGAATCACTCTACTACTTAGTTTATTCTAAGGTTGCTTCCCAAGAGATAATTCTAGCACTACCAGTCAAAAGCATTGTGCAATTATTTCTTCCTTTCATTATGGGTTTTTTGTGTGGAAGAAAAGACAAAGGCACTGGAAAAACACTGGAGGGAAGACAGTAAGGTCTAGATCCCTGCCCCAGTAAAATTCCACAAATGAAGCAGAGAAGCTGAACAATGAAAGTCTCGCTTTGAGTCAATAACTAACAACCTGCTACTGGAGACACCTAATTCTGGCCCTGGGGCATGCAGATTATTATTTCTTGTAGAAGGCTGTTGAAGAGTGGGTTTTGTTTGCAGGGGTATGCAGGGCAGAGCAGTAGCTGTATTACTTTTCCTTCAAGACCTTTTTCATGCTTTTCCTAGACATAACAAAGTAGGGGTTTGTCCTTTCTCTATATTAATGTTTGTCAGTAGAAGTTAAAGGAGTTGCTATGAATGTAGAGTAAATACTTTTAATAAGGGTTAAAATATACACTCTTTCACATTTTACATTGGAATATTGATAGCATTTTGCAGAAGCACTTGTTCCACAGTAACAGCCCCTGCCCCTGGTGATGAATACAAAGGATAACAATAATTCCTTTATGGTATGAGTTCCTAGTAGCTTAAATATGTTCATTAATGTGGGAAAATATTTACTGACATAAAAGCAGCTAATCTTCACCTTCACATTTGCTGTCTCCACTTCACTAGCACACTTCTAGGCAGTTGCTTTCAGTCTTTGAAATAGCTTATGTGCAATGTCTCTGAACTGGACGTATCAGATATTTGGGAAATGAGATTACCCAAGTGAGCGTCTCTGTCCCTTATGATAAGAGCCTTATGCCACACCACCCATGCTTTTGCTTACGCACCTTTGTTTTACAGTCCAAATGTAGCAAATGTCTTGCCTGGCCATGAAGATGAGATACTCCAACAGTTCTAAAGGACAAAATTCAGGGTAGGTTGCCATGTACCAGCAAAGAATGGCCAGTAGTCCAGTAAGAATCTTTCCTCTGGTTTAGCTGGAAGACCAGCTAATTTAATAGCAAATTCTGTTTCCTGAGTGTATGCAGAACATCATCAAGGAGTGAGGGCCCAAAATCCAAAGTGAAGGAAAAGAAGGGGTCTGAGGGATCTGGAAGAGGTTTCCCAAGCCAGGAAGAGGTTTCAGAAGGGTACCAGTTTGTGTCTTGATTTGTGGAAAATAGATCAGGTGATGTTTGAGTTGCCTTATGGGAGTGATGTAAAACGATTGGAAAGGAGCGATTTGCAGAAGGATCTGCATGGTCTATTATATTGGGGCAGCTGGCACTGTCCAGATACAGCCGAGGTGGCTTTGGAGGAGGCTGTGGCTTTGTGGCTAAGTTTTGCTCACTCTGGCAAGATAAGTAGGTGGACTTCCCCTTCAGGTCTCGTAGGAGCTCCTTTTGGTTGTAGTGTCCAGTATTGTCTATTGTTTGACTGTCGTGATTCAAGATAATGACTTGATTGCCCAGCTTCTTATGCCTCCTGAGTGACAGACGTTTGAAAAAACCTGAGGACCTGATGGATCCTCTCCGCCAAGTGTCCATAATGAAGAAAGTGATAAGAGGGTAATGGTGATAGTTAACTGCACAGTGATGGCTTAGAAGATTTTAGTCTCAAGCTAAATTGAAGCTTCCAGTCAGTCAGCTCCTGTTCCCTGGAAGAGAAAACAAGAGAGAGAAAGAAAGAAGGGGGGAAAAACCCCAAGCTGACTCCTCCTAATAGACTTATTCACTCTTAGTACCCACCTGCATGTTAAAAGGAAAAGGCTATACTAAAAGTGATTTACCAAGGTTATGGATTTTACTGTTCTGGATTTTTTTTTTATTATGTACACTAGATGTACATTGGAAATCTTCTTACCTTAAAAGTGGGCTAAAATAATTGGAAATAAGAATAATTTTGGAGTAAAGGCTGGGTAATTTGAGTACATATTTACTCTTAAAGACAAGATGTAAGAAGATACGCACAAAAAGCACTAATTGTGAATTTTAAAATCAACCCTTAAGTTTTCAGGTATAAATCATGGTGTTTTTCCTGTGGCCCTGTTTTTCAACATACTTTCAGTTAGTCCTTTTTAGAACACTTTTTTCCTATTCTGCCTTCTTACAGGACTCCTTCTTTGTAGTCCCCATTTGTACAATCTATTTTATAGCTTTTTGTCTCTCTCAGCATGAGTTCAAGCCCACAGACCACCATCCTTAAGTTACTACCTTTCCCATTTCCATTTGTTATCTGCCATTCCTTGACTTCCCCCTCCCACTTGCCTTATCTTTCTAATGTTGACCACAAGCATGGCTTGGCACAAAGCATAAACTGTCAGATCAACAAAGCTGAAAATCAGTGTAGGCATGCCATTTATCTAACAAATTTACCCAGATTCTAGAGCACAAGACAGCATCAGTATTTTTTAAATATTCAGTATCCCACAGTAAAAGTTTACCATTGGCCCCTCATTGTTAACTGATAAGCAAAAAGATGCTTTTGAAGAATTTGTAAATGAGTGGTGGGAGTTAATAGTCATCAAAATGAAATTTAGAGTTACTACTTACTGTTAGATGGAGCAACAGGAAGTTAGCCAAGAAGGAAACTCTGAAGGGAGTGTATCCAGCACAGTTAAACGCATACCTGTTTCAGGGATATTGTGCATTGGCAGTCTTTTAAAAAGTCCATCCAATTTATCTTTTCAGTTGTTTTCCTCTAGAATACCTTTTTTTCAGTGTTGTTCTTCACTCGTCTCAGTCAGCTACTCATATGTTGCTGGTGGTAATTCCTTTGTGTGTGTTCTGTGCCAACCCCTTGCTGACTCAGTCACATCAGAAACTGGAATCTACCCTGTTAGTTAATTGTCAAGATTGCAGGAAGTAGGTGTGTAGAACTGAAGCATCAGCCTACATGTGGTGCCAAAGGCAAATTCAAAGCTTCTGTGGAGCGCTTGAACTACTTTCATTAGCATCAGTTGGAAAGGAAAGATAGAGAAGTATGATAGAGGCCAGTAACATTTAGTTCTATCCACCTAGCTCCAGGTTTAAGAAACTCATTGAATTCTAGCTATTATTAGAAATGGAATTTCCTCTTATTTTGAAATGAGAAGTGACAAGTGATGAAATACTTGTGACTCACATGCAGAACCATGGCAGCGGATTAGTAAACCTGATGACCCAGAAGCTCTTAAGAGCCACAGTGGGACCATCTTTGTGTTGAATGTAACTGGTGAGTTGCCCATTAAACTTGTCCTCATATTCTTTCTCATGGAATCATAAGACTGAAGAAACCTGGATATTTAGTAGCAATATCTTCAATGGCTATGTTGAATTTTCTCTTGACCCCAAGCATCTGCCTTTTTAACATAAATCTGATCTCTCCCTCTCTTCCTCTCTCTCTCTTTCTCTTTTGGTGCCAGCAGGCGGGTAAGGAACTTACAAAAGCCCACTTTATTAAATAGTAAATTTCTTTGCATCCTTTTCATTCTCATAGAGGCACATGTAAAATGAATATTGAATTAAAACCTAATTTCCTATCATATTTGGGGGATATTTCCATGTAAGCTTCTGCAAAGAAGTGATCTCTTGATGCAATATGCTGTACTAGCTAGGGTTCATATTAGCTCAGGGAGGTAAATCCTCACTCAGCTATGAAGCCCACTGTGTGTAACCTAATCTACCCCATAAATTTCCTTGTGGAAATGAAATTTGTGTACTGTGGCCCTTGTGTACACAGATATAAATTCCTTTCAGTCTGAGTGGTATAAAAATATAAATAGTAATTACATTTATTTCTGCATTATATAAAGAAGTACTGATGCAGTTTCTTAATTGTTCTAGAGAAGAATATTGTTCATTGCCTTAATGTTAAAAAAAGCTCTTCCATTTAGCACAAGCAAAATTATGGGAGCTGTCGTAATTGGTTGTTTCCTTGTTTCTTGGTTAGGGAAACCCTTAATCTTCTGTATTCTAGAAACTGTTGTTGTTGTGTGCCTTGAAGTCATTTCCAGCTTACAGTGACCCTAAGGTAAACCTGTTATGGAGTTTTCTTGGCAAGATTTCTACAGAGAGGGTTTACCATTGCCTGAGAGAGTGTGACTTGTCCAGGGTCACCCAGCGGTCAAGTGGGGATTTGTACCCTGGTCTCCCAGAGTCTTAATCCACTACTCAAAGCCACACCACCGCACTGACTATCCATAGAATCTATAATAATCTGTGTTGTACAATGTATAAAATATAAAAGAGGATATTTATCTGTCAGAGCTACAGCTCTGGGATTATGAAATCTGCACACTTAAAGGGACACTATTACTGTTTTTTAAAACAGATGTATAAAGTTTAATTTAAATATGTTTGCTTAAAGCCAAAGGTCTCATCTTTACTAATTAGGTGGCAAGTTCCATAACCAGCATCTAACATTGCATTCAGTACAGTGTGAAGCGCAGGAGGAAATGTCTGAGGGTCAGAGTTAAAGAATCCCCCCCCACATCCAGTCACAAGTATGATGTAGATAAACCTCATCTTCATAAGACTTATTGGGCACACAGAAGGCATGACTACAGTCCACAGCAACGGTGGCTTCTTTCAAAAGTGTGGGGCAGAGTATATCCAAATATGACATCTGTAGCAGCCATGGGTCAGCCATTCTCAACTCTTTTTGGCCATGGCCCCCTTTGGAGCTCTTTTCAGGTTTCAGGACCCCCTGTCAAACAGGGATGCAACATGAACAGATAGACATAAAATCATTTATTATTGAACACCAAGAAACTTGAATATTCCGATATACTGGCCAAACCTTTAAGAAAGACTATATGAAATTAAACATCTCCAGTGGAGACTGAGCAGATGCCTCTAAGACAATGTCAAATACTGTTTGAATCCTCAGAAGCTCACTGTGTCTGAACATACTTTCATTAATCACTTAGTTTAAGGCTAATATTGATCAGGCAGCTAATAGGTGAATCTGCCTAATGTTGTGCTCCTAGTGAGATATAGTTAGTGGTAAGGGGTTCTATCTATAATGGAAAAATTTCCCCACCTATAAGAACGTTCATTTAGCCTATCATAACATTGATGGAATTTTTGCTTGGGTTGGTTGCATTAGAGTGGTCTTTTATAGCCTATTCTCCTTGTTTCTCTCTTACACACACATCATCTGGTATCACCAATCTGACTTCTGTTTTGTGGACCTTCATTGCCTATATATCCCAAATCCAGACTGAGAGAGAGATAATGTCCCTCACATGCAATTGGAATTCCTTTTATATTACCCTGGTCCATCTGTCTCTTTCCCTCTCCCTCTCCCTCTCTCTCTCTCATAGCCTCAGGAGATGAAAGGCAGGGAGGTGCTGCCTCATATAGCATCAGCTAGTGGGATGGACACTGCTGGACAATGGGACTTGTCCAGCAGTGGAATGCACGCCATTGACCAAATGGGTTTATCCTGTGTGTCCTCCCCCCTAGTATGTACTGTATAGTTGGGGGAAAGAAATCCTGAGGTATGAGTGGAAGTCCACTTAGCTAATATTGGTTGTCATCCTTTATTCCTTCCCTCTGCACTGTTAAAGCATTAAGAGGTTCTTCTGTCAACCTTGTACCTCACACTGTACTCATGATCTCATACATGATCATAGGGCTCTAAAGTTTACTTTGAAGCCTTAAAGCTTTTATCTTTATGTCAAGAGCACTGGTGTTTTCATGGCTGTGGACTCTCTTTTTAGATGTTTGTTCCCTATTAGCTGTAGTAACCCATCCCTCAGTTAAGAGTTCCTTCAAAAATTCCCAAGCCTTGTCAAGCTTGAAAGCGCACATGGCCTTCAGCAGACCTATTATCTGTTATATATATAGACATACAGAGCTGTACACATTACCTTAGTTTCAGGAAGCAGCAGTTATGTTCCTAAGAAATCCCATCGTTCTCCAAAACAGCTTTGAGCTTTGTAGAAAAATAAGTATTTTAATAAATAGAACTGTATGTAACAGTCTAGAAGAATGTATTTTTTATCTCTCTCTCTCTGTCTCTCTCTCTCTCTCAAGTTGACTTGACAGAATCTTTAAGATATTGAATTTTGGCTAATATTCTTTGGGTGTTGTAAACCAGTGTGATTTAATTCCCTTTGAAACCATTTTTTCATGTACAGTTTGACCATTGTAATATTGATGATTCTAATTTACAAAAAAAAAAGCACACTTGTGATTGTAAGTGCTGATAGCTGAACAAGAGCTACATTCTGTGCAACATTTGTTCTGTTTATTTTATGTATTTGGAAAACTTCAACATTTAGCCATTTAAATTTGAATTCAGACAAAAACACTACATAAATTTCTTACTATACTGTGAACCAAATATATTGCCAGTATCACAACTGTCTTGATTCTGCATTTCTGTATACTGCTGTGAGATGTACTTTTTCCTTGCACCTCTGTGGGAGAGGATGACCCCTCTCCCAGTCTCTCTCTCTAATAGTGTCATGACTTTCGAAAGAGGAATTCTGCTTAACATTAATTGTTGTCACCTTTTCCTTAGGATTCAGTCGTCTCAGAGCGGGATTATGAAAGCCTTGTGATGATGCGGATGCGCCAAGCTGCTGAGAGGCAGAAACTGATTGAACAGATGAAGCGAGAAGATGAGGAAGAGTCATGCACGTAGTACAAGGGGAAAAAGTGTTATTTGGTGCTTTTGCTTATGTTTCTAAGTTAAGTCAATAAATACCCTTTTTCAAAACAAGTGTATTTTTCTTGGAAGAATAAACTGATCAAGGAACTGTATCAGCTGGGAGATGTACTGCTTAGATTAGACGTTCACAAATAATAACCATTCAGCCCTTTTGAAAGAAGAGTATATGCTCTGTCTGTTCCCAATTGTGTTTCTCTTCCCATCAATAAAACGTGAGTTTGGGTACCTACAATTCCAGTTATCTAGAAACTGCCAGAAAATACTTCCAGCTCATGTTACCTCCACAAATTGGCATAAATTATACAAATGCTTTACCATGTTCATGTAGTGTCTCTTCACTCCACCATTTTGTGTGTAAAGACCCCCAATCATAAATCTAATATATTGGGTTAAAGAGGATTTCAGAAGGTAACCCTGAAAAAGAAACTTCACTGATACAGATTAAAGTGTTATTGTATAAAAGGCTTTGTGTTGAGAGAAAGAATTCAACAAGAGAATCAAAATGTATTTACTACATTTTTAGGGTGAAGAACACCACAAAGTATTCCAAAGAAAATGTCAAGTCTGTTTTGTTAAATTCTTTATTATTTTTCCAGTTACTTCACGAATGACTTTAGTATACATAATTCAAAATAATCTCAGCAATGAAAGGGCAACAAGTACATTTATAAAACTCATGTTGAAATATTTGCAGGGTCTTCTGCTTGCAGTGTAAATGTAAACAGTTGAAATCCACATATCACAGCCTCACAATTTTCGATGTAGCTTATTTTGATTTTGAATGTATGTCATGCATAATTGTGACTAACTTGTTCTGTGGCAACTTTGTATTAAGCTTTTGCAGAAGTGACATCTTCTGATTGATCTTGCCACTATCTGCATCACTAAGGCTATTACTTGCCAGCTTGCTACTACCTAGTAGTAACAAATGGGCATAACACTACAATACTGGCATTCAAATTAATACTAAAAATGATCAGTCTCTTTAGGAAAGTTCCAACCTGCCTTCCCTTGAAACTAAACTTGGCCACCTTTGTTCCTGTAATATTCTTGAAGTGATGGCTGGGTTTCTTAATACAGGGTTTTGACTAGCTCTGCCTTCAGAATGCCTAATCATGTACAGCACATTTGAAAAACAATGCCACACCCATGCAGGGTGGTTTACAGCAGTATTTTAGGCAGGCAGAAAATTTGGGGTCTCTATACTTTCTTTGTGGAGACACCACACCAGTGTCTGCCCCACCCCTGTCATGCTGATCACTCGATAACCACATTTCTCCAGTTTGTCCAAGACGATCCGGGGGGCATCCTGCACATAGTATTCCCAGCTGTTGTAACAAAGATATAGAGACAATGAGAAAAGTGCAGTTTTCCAGAGAACGTCAAAGAAAGTATCCACACTGATGGGGATCTCAATGAATGCTGAGATTCTAGCAACAAAGTATGTACAAGATCTGTATCACAGATTATGTTCTTTCTAAACTTTTGCAGATTTTGAAAATGGAGCAAAAACAGTCAAGGGACATGAAGAATCGCCCATTATTTTAAGCACACACACACAGTTTAAATCTAGACAAAATAATCACAACTTTCAAATTTCTTACTATACTGGAAGAGAAAGATCTCTGAATTCCACTGGGCTCATTTGATCAAAATAATGGAAACAAGGCTAGATAGCAAAGTCATTCCCACTGGTTCAAATGGAGATCCTGCCCTCTTAACTGGTTCAAATGAGATCATCCACATGATTACCTTGTCAGTCTTAGCAACACATTAAAGTACCTATGTAGATCAATTAATTAAATTGTTAACTAGCCTTCTGCATCAAAAAGGGAACAAGTCATACATAAGCCAACTATCATGTTCTTATCTGTTTATATGTAGGGTACTGTTATGCAAGAAATGTCAGCACCACCATCTGATGGCTGTGCTGGAACTCATCTTTGCCTGTTATTTTAGAGAAGATCCATACAGATTTACCATATTATTTACAAAATTTGTGGGCTTGCTTACAGCATGAAACTTCCTCATCGCATGCCGTAGCCAGACCAACATGGATAGTAAGTACAAAAAAATAGTTCATCTTGTCTGTGAAATCTTCAGGGTAGATTTTTTTTTCCAGTTTAAAGATCATGTTGCAGAGGCACATAGAATGTACACACTGAGCAATTAAGGAAACATAGCCTCATTAAATATGAAGCCTACAATTTAGGAATCTAACTGCTAAAGTGATTAGAAACGGAATGCAAATTGACCGTATTCTGGTTCTGCTACCTCCTTCCTTTATCCAAACCAATAAAGGAAAATTAACACCTAGAAAATATTTTCAGCATTGCTGCAGTCCTTGCTGTATAACAGGAGTAAGCAATCTGGACTACATCTCTCACAACATACAATTATTGGCCACAGTGTTTGGGACTTTGGGGAGTTCCAGTCCCAAACCTCTGGAGATCATTAGGTGGCTCACCCGTGCCATATAGCTTGTTTTAGAGATGGGGCTGCATGCCTCAATGGTGAGTCCATGTTGTACACCCAGAAGATCCCAGATTCAGTCCACAATATTTTTGTTTACTTCTTGTCTGGCTAACCACAGTTGTATGCTGCCTTTCTGACAATGCACTTGAAGTAATTTAAATGTTTAAATATTAAGGCATTTTTTAAAAATACCAGCATGACTTGAAAGAAATAAATACAGCTCTGTCAGGCCCAATGCTTCATACACAGGAAACTACAATTCTATCCCTGCCACCATGGTATAAGGACACTGTCATATGCTGAGTCAGAACATTGGTTATCAGACTGGCACAGCTTACCAACATTTCAAGCAGGAGATGCCAGAGACTGAATGTGGACCTTTGGCATGGAACACATGTGTTCAGTGGTAACAAATGCTAGGAAAAAATGTCACTGCAGCCAATAGAAACTAGCACTTATTTGAGTAGATAATATTGCGAGGGATAAAGCAAGTATAGAGTAGTTTTCTTTATTTAATTTCTGCCAACATGCTCAAAACCATTCAGTAAGCTTGTAGAACAACTCAGGCCATGTATTGTAGGTTAGTGGTAGAAGAAGTTGCATGTACCAGGTTTAATCCTCAGATGTTCAGGTCAAGCTGAATCCTTGGAAACCCTCTGGCTATCAGCGCATGAAACAGTAAACCAGATGGATGTACTAGACTCTGATTTAAGACAGCCTCCTACATTCTTACCATCCAATAGGCCAGTAGCATTGGATATACCATGATAAATGCAGGAAGCAGGGTATGAATTAAATTAAATTAAAATTAGAAACATTTTCTGGCTTACTCTAAAAGACTATTTGTAAATGTTAATCATTCCATTAATATTCACTGAAATTATTTTATAGAAAGATAAAATATTAAGAATAACTAAACATTTAATTATCATTTAGTAACATGTTAATGGTACAGCTATATTTTTTTAATTTTATTTTTATTAAAAGTATCAACATCCATAAAATAAAAAAATAAAAATAAACAAAAAACAAAAGGAAAAAAGGGGAAAATGTAATGAAAGTAGTTGAAAAAAGTTGAGTACAAACATTTCTGGTGCAATGACACATTACAAAATTACATTCAGTTTTTTAACTTAATGCTGATACATTTTTTTAACCCATGTTTCCCTTTCTTTTTATATACATTTCAGTTGAAACAGAAAAGAAAAATAAATACATGATTTTTTTCCCTCTCCCTTTCCCCCCTTCCTTCTCCTTTTTAAAGGAAAGGAGAAGAGAAAAAAAAAAGAAAAGAAAAAAAGTTCCCTCTTTCCTACTTGAACTTGAAACCTATTTCATTATCTGTTACTTACACTTCCTTCCCCTTTACAGTAATCTCAAACAAATACTGAATACTCTGCTCAGTTTGATGGGTTTTCTCCTTGTCTCATGGAACTTATTCATCTAGCCCATGATGTTATTACAGAAGCGACTGTAAATATCATTGAAATACATCTACAGTCAATGTCACATAAATAAAACCATTATGTCTACTTTAACCTTATTTTTTACTTATTTTAACCAGATCTAACAGTATCTAGTCTATAACTGAATTACCTCAATTATATTTGAGAAATTTCCAAACTGGAAACCATTTGTTTTTTATTTTATCCACTTTCCCTCTTATCCTGCATGTAAGAATGTCTTTTTCCTTCATTTCTATAATTTTTGTTATCTGTTGTTCTAATGTAGGAATGTCCTTTTCTTTCCATCAACTAGCCAGAAATAGTCTGGCAGCCGTAATCAAGTAAAGGAAGATTCTCCAATATTTTCTTACAGATATCGGATCTATATTTTGTAACATATTTAACAGAAACAGTTCAGGAACCAGTGGGATTTGTATCTTAAAGATCTTCATAATTGTATCGCACATCTGTTTCCAAAATTTGTTTACCTTTGGGCAACTCCATTACATATGGTGGAATGTCCCCACCTTCTCTTGGCATTTCCAGCACTTATTGTCATGTGTCTTGTACATTCTATCTATCTTTGCTAGTGTCAGGTACCACTTTTATAGCATCTTCAGGTAATTTTATTTCAAATCTTGTGACAATGTAAATTTATGTGACAATTTCCAGGATCTTTCCCAGTGTTCCAAATGAATTTCATGACCTACGTTTCTCGCCCAAGAAATCATTGTATCTTTTACTACTTCGTCTTCCGTGTTGTAGCTCAGAAGTAGTTTATACAATTTAGACACAGTATGGTTAGAATAACCCAAAATTATTTTTTCTAATTTGTTGGGAGGACCTTTTTGGGCAAAACTTTCTAATTTCAAGTCCATTTTGTATCTTTCTAGGAGCTGTCTATAGGGAAACCACTGTAGCTTAATTCCATCTTGATACAGATTCTCCCTCGATTTTAACTGTACGTTTCCTAATTCATCATGTTCTAATAGATCTTTGTATGTTAACCATTTATCATTAGGATTCTTCCATCTTCCATAAAATGCCATAAAGGGATTTTGGTGTAGAATTTCTTTTTGATTTTAATCCAAATTTTTAACAAAGCTCCTCTTATGAAGTGATTTGTGAAATCTTTATCGATTTTTATTTTGTTGTACCAAATGTAAGCATGCCACCCCATTCTACTGTCTGTTCCTTCCAATGTTAATGTCCTTTTGTTCCGTAATGTGACCCAATCCACTATCCATGTGAGGTAACTTGTGTAATAATATAGCTTGAGGTCAGGCAAACCACATCCTTCTTGTTCATGACAGTCTGTTAGATTTTTCCACTTTATCCTTGGTTTTCTGCCTGCCCAGATATATTTTGAGAGTTCTTTTCTCCATGCCTGAAAGAGTCTGTCATTTCTGATAACTGGTAAATTTTGGAGCAAATTCTACAGCTATAATTTTAAGATTGTCTTGTTGGACAGAAAATACACTATCCTTAGGTATGGCTCAGTTCCTGCTTTGATATTCTGTTGGCTTCCCTTTGTTACATCCATACTTCTGTTTTGGTTTCTGAACTGACATCTCTGTATTCATCTTCTTGGAATGCAGCATTTCACACTTAAATAAAGACGCCAAGTAAAGTGCTACATTCCAAACAGGTTGTTTTGCTTTGTTCTCACTTGTTGTTTCCTCCTCCTCCTTTCATTCTATTACAAAACTGGAGGAGGTTATACATCTTCATCATAGTGCAGGAAAACAACCTGTCCACTATTAAACCTTCGATCACATGGATGGGGTAAGAATTAGAACCTGAACTATTCAAAGACATATGAGCTGGAGGCTAGTACAAAAATTGACACAAGTGAGTGATACTTCTGTTCCTCAGGATGGATTCTTTTTCCATACCTAAAAATGCCTAAGTTGGCCACTTACACATTGCTTAAAAAAAAAATAGGCACAGATTTCCATGAAATCTGTAAATTCTACTATTTTCAAATTGTCTGTCCAGAAGTCTGTTTATACATCTACATACAAATTTAGAAATAATATAATTTAAATAGAAAGATAGTACATCTCCTCATACTGAGGAATAATGTGAACAGAATAGTGTTGAAAGTTGTATGCGGTGTGCTGTGTTTTTATTGTGTATGTTTTTAATTAAAGTTTAATTATTTTAAATTTTTAAACTATTTGATTTTTAACAGGGCTGCTGTTCAATTATTTTTTTAACTTTTGTGATATAACATTCTAGCCATCTTCTATATTAAATTATTATAAGCCACCTTGGCTCCCTTACCAGTAGAAAGGCAAGGTATAAATTGAATGCATAAATAAATAATTAAACAAACAGGAGACTTGTATAACTGTCCTGTCTGCTCTCCCAGGTGCTGTTGATAGTTAATTTCAAGGTCTCTTCTCCCTATTCTTACAATTCTTTAAATCAGATCTAGAGTAAACAGCCCTTCAAATAGAGCACTGTCCTCATCTGAAAATTAAGACACACGGCCACCCTAAACGTTCTTCAGACCTGCTGAAAATGAGTGAAAGACTGAAGTGTTGGTGTTTGCCTAAAACCATTTAATAGTATAGTCATTTAATCAGAACTTTACAGTGAAGCCATATGCAAGTGTGCATACGTACCTAACCAAAAATTAATCCTGTTCTTAATGAGACTGTTCTGGGGAACACGTGTGTAGTGTAAATCTCATGAGAAAGATGACCTTCCTCATAAGTGGCAGTTTTCAGCCAAGCAATTTATTACACTACAATAATTCTATGTACTTGGTAACATTTATTGAGCCCTTAAGGGTGCTTTCAGGCAGGGGTACAGCTACTGGGGGAGGGCAAAATTCCCCTCCAAATGAGAATTCTGCCGCTCCTGGTGAAATTTTCCTTCGCTTTGCAGATTTGTAGCATTTTAGAGAGATGTTGAAAAATCTTTCACATCTGTTTGCTGTGTTTATACTCCCTTAGTAACTCTGCCTTCCCCTTTCCTTTGGATACCTAAACTCTACTTCTATATGTTCAACTGAAGTTTTAAGTTACTGAAGTGCTAGGAATATGAAGAATGATGGGAAAATTCACTTAGGGAGCTGAATTATTATTGGGGGGCAATGCCCTCCACAGTTACATCCCTGGTTTCAAGCAACCTTAAGGAATTTTACCAAGTATTAAAGAAGGGCATGAATACAAATTACAGATATTTAAAATACTTTGGCAATGTTTTCTTCATCATTTCTTATTCTTTTGATCTGTCTGCTAAATGTTAATGGGAAAGAAAACTATTCCCTCTTTCTTTTCCTATCTGATGAACCTGATTGAACTGATTGTAAGGTTTTCTTGATAGCCATTAAATAATAAGTATTACCTGGAAAAAACCAGGGGACTCTATTTAAACCACTGTTTAAGTCTTCACTGTTGCTATACCAAAACTGATTTTTTTACTGCCCCATGAACCTAGTTGGCACTCCCTTGAGCTCACATTTAGGCAGGACAGACACATTTTATCCAATGTCTTTGTTTTATCTGCATGTCTGTTTAGCTTTTATTGTCATATTTTAATTTTGGGATTATAATTTAATGATTTGTTAGAACTTTTCATTGCCAAACCTCGGTAACAGATAAATCAACATAACATACAGAAATATTCAAATGTCAAAGAAAAAGGAGGCAAAAAAAACCATGCAGAAGCCAAAGCATCAAAATAAGATAGGAGAAAAATTGGAACAGCGGTGGCAAAATGTTTATAGCTGAAGCAGGAGAAACATAATATAAGGAAGAATGACTGGCCCATGACACTATTTTTGTGGAATTTCTCTAGCCTTTCATCAGGTTGAATGAGCTTCTATTTTTGTGACTGCTACTGCTGTCATGTTGGCGTTTGCGCTCCACTTCAGATTCAACACAAGTCCAGGCATTCAAAATGGGCGGGATGTACCAACCATGCTGAAGAATGTAAACAGAGCTGAGCTGAGGGATGGAGGTGACAAATAGAATGTGGCTAGGGTTGTCATCCATCAGGAACTGTTTTTAACAATTTAAGACTGTACATACTGAATTGGTAATTCACCTCGACATGTTATTATGATATCCAATGTTTTGAAACTGTGGGTTTTAATATCAAATGCCATTTGCTGAGTTCTAGGTCATCCAAAGATTGACTAAAAATCAAATTAAAGCCTACTTCTCAGATTCACTTGCTTTTTCTACACTTCAGAATGATTGTATAGTTGTGGGCTAACAACTGAATGTGTAAGCTGAATTCTTCTGATAAAGCCTATGTTTGGCAGGTGGTATAGACATTCTATCCAAAGCAACTCTGATGGTTTTGTTTATATATTCAAGGTATCATCTGATATGTAGTTATCCAACAATAAACACAGATATATATGGATGAACCATCCAGAGTTGGGATTGGGGGTGAGGCATCACATATATTAAGTCAAAACAATGGGGATGAGAGGATGGACCCTCCCTCTACGAGCCCATTACAGATCTAAGATCTTCTGGAGAGGCCCTTCTCTCTGTCCTACCGCTTTCTCCCTTGGTGGGAACAAGGGAGAGGGACTTCTTCGTGGCTACTCCCAGACCTTGGAACTTCCCTCACTAGGGAAGCCAGGATGGCTCCATCATTGTTCTCCTTATGCCAGAAAGCTAAAACAATCTTGCGCCATCAGACGTTTAGAAACTGAATGGGCTTTTAATGGTTTGCTGGTTTATGATTTGTAGAAAGTCTTTTAATAAACTTTAGCATTTTTAACTTTATCTATTGTTTAATTGTCTTTTATAGTAAGCTGTCTTGACTTCCATTATTGGAAGAAAAGCAGGATAGATGTGTTGTTGGTTGTTGTTGTTATTGCTGCTGCTTTATACTGCCAAAAATACATCTGGTTTAGAAAAGGAGGAGAAAAACAATGAAAGAAGATGTATAGGCAAGATCAAAAGGCACAGAAATACTTACAAATGATTTCCCAGCATATTTCTTTTTGTGGCCCCAAGGTAGTTCATCAAGTTTGGATCAGAATGCTCATCACCAACCATCGTGGGCCCAACTTCCTGCAGACAGAAAGGTATAGTTCCATTAATGAAAACCATGTAGCATCAGCCATCAGGGCATTTCACTCTGTCCAGCACGGGTGGGGAACATGCGGAAGTTCTCAGTTTTTTGGACTGTAACTTTCATAATCATTCACTGTTGGCAATGCTGGTTAGGACTGATAGGAGCTGTGATCCAGCACCATCTGAAGGGCTTAACATTCTCAATCGCTGCCATTTAGCAAAATTAGCACATTCTAAACTAGCCTTGTCCATGTTGCCTGGGGGTCATGGGTACTGTAATCCAACACATCTGGAGAGCACTGAGCTGGGGAAAACTGAGACTGATCTAAACTATAGATAAGAGAGATGTTTGCTCTAGACAATATCTGTCTTGGAAAGTGTTCATAAAAACATTCAATACATCAAAGATTTAGTCTGGCATGCCAGCTCTAGCCACACCTAGATAAAGATAATATTGCCACAGCTGTCCATGTTGGTAGTATCCAGATTATATTACTGTGATGCAATGTACACAGAGCCACCTCTGAAAAGATTCAGAAAACACCAGCCAGGTTTTAATCAGCATTTGATGGGCTGGCATATTTTGCCAGTGTTAAGATATTCATAGAATCATAGAATCATAGAAATGTAGAGTTGGAAGAGACCACACGGGCCATCCAGTCCAACCCCCTGCCATGCAGGAACACCCTCAAAGCACTCCTGACAGATGGCCATCCAGCCTCTGCTTAAAAGCCTCCAAAGAACGAGACTCCACCACACTCCGAGGCAGCCTATTCCACTGCCGGACAGCCCTGACTGTCAGGAAGTGCTTCCTGAGGTTCAGGTGGAATCTCCCTTCCTGCAGCTTGAATCCATTGCTCCTTGTTCTGGTCTCTGGAGCAACAGAAAACAAGCCCTCTCCTTCCTCTACATGGCATCCCTTCAAATATTTAAACTTCATTTATGTCATATCTTGTTCCCAAACTGAGATTCAAAGTAGCATACAAATGGCTATCATGTCCCCTCTTAACCTTCTCTTCTGCAGACTAAACATACCCAGCTCTCTAAGACTATCCTCGTAGGGCATGGCTTCCAGGCCATATTCACTGGCTTTCTGTTTGTTTCTGGGTACAGTTCAAAGTACTCCCTTTAACCAACAAAGCTTTGTATACAGAAATTCTTCCATATATACATCAGATAGTGCAAACTGTATACAAACACACAGATGCAGCCCTATGGGGGAAAAAATCCATGGTATCAACTTTATTGTCTTTTTGGGGCCAGGTGAAGACACCATTCAGTAGTTCATTGAGTGGCTATATCATTGCTGCTTCTGCTCTTATTTTGAGCTAATTTGTTTTTGTTTGGTACTGTGTTTTATGTTATAGTTGCTTGAATAATTTTTTTAGCCAGCTTGTTGAAAAAATAACATATGCAAGTGCTTAGAAAAAGCAAAATTAAAATAACTGCTTATAAACCTAAGAAGAAGAATAGTTTGACTGAATGATAGCTAGCTAGCTACCTTTCTTAAAGTGTGACAGCAGCCAGAAGACTCAACAAGACAGGCACTTGGAATTAAATGCTCTGTAAGAGTTCCCCCTACAGGTTGAAGAGAAACACCAGAAATTCCAAATACATCCATCATTCTATAGTTATTTACTTCAAAATATTTCGAGGATCAAAGTTTGAGAATTTTGCAGGGAAATCATGCATTCTGTGGTTTGTATGTGGGGGACTCCCATGAAGACCTCAGGGGAAGCTTCAAAACCCAATTCCCCAAAATATTTTCAGCCAAAAAGTCCCATAATTACTTAATGCGATGCACTTCTAAATTACATTAGAGAAAAAACACCACAATTATTTTATGGGTTTCACCTCTGAAAAGGCAAAAATCACACACAGAATTGACCAAACATGACTGGAACATCACTTCAAGTTCCTGAAAATGGCAACAATACACCATGAGTGGGATTGGGGGGAGCCAAAAATGACATTGTCATGGACATCCATCCCTGCTATATATCAGTGTATACATAAATGCACCTACTGCACAAACCATTGCATACACAAACAGGGAGCAGCGGCCATAAGTCCCAGAAATCCACAGCCAGCATAGCCACTAGCTAGAGTGGGAGGTTCTGGGAGCTGTACTAAAAATATCCCTTTTCCAAGCTCTGTGCATATGAATTGCAAAGTAAAAAACTTAAAGATGTCAAAGATTGCACATGGACATTTTACATACAAAGCATGTACTCTTCCACTGAGTCAGAACTTGAGAGAGTTACTTCTTTGGACTACAACTACCAGATTCCCCCAGAATTGGCCATACTGGCTAGGGGTTTCTGAGGAATGTAGTTGAAATAAGAAATGTTTCCAGACTCTGTGCATATGCACTGTAAAGTACAAGTAGGTCCTGAAAACCTGCAGAAGGCTCTTATTGATTTTGCTGTGACCTACTGAATGTAATTTGGCTGCAACACAGAAACAGGCCTTCCTTGTGGTGGCACCTACCCTCTAGAATGCCCTCCCTCATTATTTATAAGGCACCAACTGTACTGTGTTTCCCCATTGGGTAAGAGGAACAAGCATTTTTTTCCAGGAAATCTCTGGCTATTGACACTTATTCAACAGCACACATGTGCACACATTTCAGGGTTTCTGATTTTTCTACTTTTTGCACTTGCTTTTAACATATTTTTCAATATTGTGAATTGCTTTGAAGTTTCTTTCAATAGTAAGTGGCATAAAATGTTTGAAACGAAATCAACAGATACACAGTTGGATGATGACACTGCAGACTCTTTGGTTAAAAAAAAATAAGTATTAAGTGCAGCTGCATTTTCTTGCTAATTTGTCCAGTAAATGAATCTGTATTCCAGCTTCTTCAGTCCCCTGGGAAAAGATACAGAGTACAGCCAAGAACTGTTGCCACAAAATTTTGCACATCCTGGGGTTTGGCAGACATAAACAAACAGCATTCCTTGAAATCCCAGTTGTAGAATGGCAACTAAATGTTGCAATCATAACTTTGTTTTGCTATAGGGGAAGTGAGTTTGCTTCTGCTCTAATGCTCTAAAGCCTCTTAAAATCAGGCTCTTTTTCATTTTCCCTGGAAGTAGTCCCTGGAAGAACATTACAAATAAAAACTAGAATTTATTACTCCTATGTAACTTTACTTACTCGGGCATAAATATTATTTAAGAGCCAGCATGCTACAGTGGTTTGAATTTTGGATTAGGAGTCTGGAGACCAGGGTTCAAACCCCCACTTGGCCAAGGAAACCCACCGGGTGATGCTGCGCAGGTCACCCTCTCTTAACCTCAGAAGGAGGCAAAGACAAACCCCCTCTGAACAAATCTTGCCAAGAAAGCCCCATGATAGATTCACCTCGGGATCACCCTAAGTCAGAAACAACATAGAGACACATGACAACAACCACAAAGTACTATTCAACTCAGCCAGGGTTCTGAGTAAACATGTTCAGGATTATGCTATTTTTTTAAATTATCTTTTTATATATATATATATATATATATATATATATATATATATATCAGGACAACACAGAAGTACAAGTTTTAATTTCAATCTGAAAATAATGAAATGATTCAGAATAGGCTAAAACATATTGAATCATTTAACATTAGAACAGCTTAAAAGATTAAAATAGTTTGAAAAACACATACATGCACATTTTGGAAGAAATCAGTTAAAGCCCAAAGGCTTTAATAAAATGCTTTGCTTTAACTTGGTGCTGAAATAAAGCCAGCGTTGGCACCAACCAGGCCTCGAAGGGATGGTCATTCCAGAAACAAACAAACATTCCAAAGAGAAGGCTCTTTCCTACCTCCTCTCATAGTGTATTGCTCCCACACTTAAGTAAACAATGAATCCATTAAACTTTCCCTTAATTGTCTGCTTTCTCTTTTATTATATGATTTTCACCAAACACACATTTAAAAAACATCACCAACCAGGGTACAAAATAATGTGCGTAAGCACCTACTTTTTTAATTTTAAATGTTAATGTATCGCTCTGCAGAACAGTGCATAAAGATATAATTATACTTATGGCATTGAAAAAAAGCATTCAAAGAGCATGCAAGGCCAATGCAATCAGCCAAGTACTAGTTTCATTCTGAAAGCACAGCTGGAAGAAAACAACAATATTTTTTCCAATACAGTTATGAAACAGGGCTATGAAAAATAATAGACTACCTATACACAGCCAGACAAGCCAATGTTATGGCTGAGTTCACAGAGACAGTAACATTATATATACCAATTACAAATTTCTTTCTCTTGGTCAAGTTTTGATTTCTGGAGGGAACACACCTCTGTCATGTACTGCAGAAGGAATAGGGCCAGGCAGGAGGATATGACACATAACAAACATTAAAAGCTTATCATTTCCTGATAGTCAGATTATTAAAATATTGCTGACACATATATCATTATATTTACCATCACAGAAAGACAAGTGGCACAAGGAACAGCATCCAGCTTTTTGAAAAATGGATCAATTTTGAACTCTCAGGTTGACTACTGCGGCCCTTTAGATGTCTCTGGACTGCAAATTCCATCCTAAGAACTAGCTATGTTAGCTAGTTACCATTGGCGCTGTAGCCCCACAAGGGCCAATGTGATGAAGTTCTGGGGGTGTGGCTATCTGAAGTACCAGAGCACCCTGGAAGCAGGCTGCCAGGCAACCAGGACAGCTCCTCGGGAATGAAACCCAGCCCAATAGTGAGTGGGAGGGGCTGGTGGCTGAGCGGAAAAGTTATACAAAGGTAAGTACCAGCTGGCATTCAGTTCTTCAGTAAGATTCCTAGCAAGAAGCTAAGGAGTCCCTCAGTCAGCCAAGGAGGGTGACTGTGTAGAAAGGTTTAATTCTGAGTGGAGCCTAGTGAGGGGCAGAAGAGTAACTGAACCTTAACAGAATCTGGTCAGAGTGTGATCTAGACTGGGGAATGAGCCTTTGGTGGGAACGTCGCTAAAGGGCTGTTATATGATACTTCTACTTTATATGAGAGTCTAAAGATACAAGTGAACTGTCTCAGAAGTGCACTGAAGAAATTTATTAACTTTCACCTGCATACGAACTTTAATACCTTATTCTTATTGTTATCTAAATAAAGGTTACAGTTTATTTTTGTAAATGGTGACTTGGCTGAGTTGTATACAGTATTTAAAGTACCACTGAAAACACACTACCATAAAACTATTGAAGGGGTTCTAAATAAACATTGAAGATGGGATGTATGGTAAAGACAGTGAGCCTTATGAGACCGGGGGACTGCTATACCAGTCTGGCAGGAAAAAAGGCTTGTCACAGGCTACAACTGTTCATCCCAGTTTTAAGCTAGCTACCTAAGCTCTCGGAGTTGGCTATGCTAGCTACAGATCGTGACAGCTGTAGTTCGGATGACAATGGAACATGCTAGAGAAGAGCTGGAGTACAGGTGGTGTAGGCCACGGTGCAAATACAGTCTAAGATTGGTGAAGACCATTCGTTATATCGGTTATGCAGCAATGAGGTTGGCAGAAAAGTTATACTATGCCTCTGCTATCACATCATTGACATCTGTTCCAGAGACCTATTCCCACTGATCCTATTGGGAGTAGGGCCAGAGGCTACAGAAGTAGTCATCTGCTTCAACAAAACTGCCCAACACTTCAAAGGAAAAGTTGTTTATATTTATTTAGAACATGGCACTCCAGTTATGAGAGAGTCTGGGAAAACTTCAAATGACTCATCTGTTTAGGTTTGTTGGGATTAGTTTCAGTCTGATGATGTGACCAAAACACTTCAATTGGTTTAGCCCACCACATGCAAGCTTGAACCGTTGGTCATCTAGGCTGGTAAGATCTAGAAGAAATAAACTGATCAGACAGGCTCAAGTTCAACACCTTTGAAAGAGGCTGTAGTGTGCTTCCCCTGAAGAGGACACCCCTGTACCCAGAGATATGTGAGCACTACCACCCTATTGCTAATGTCTTTTTTTGTAGCAAGGTGCCTGAGCAAGTTCAGACATTCTTGAAAAATACACATGATCTGAACCCATTTCAATCTGGTTTCAGTCTGATACAAAAACTGCCTAAGAAGCTTTCATTGATGATCTACTATAGGCAAAAGACAGGCTATCCTATTGATCCTCCAGGATTTCTTAGTTGCTTTCAATACTGTTGATCACTGTATCCTACTCTACCAATTCAGGGGGAGAGGAAAGAAAGCACTGTGCTACACTGGTTCTACTGTAGTGTACCCAGCTAGTTCCAGATAGTGTTATTTGGGGATTCCTGTTCATTGTCATGGCTATTAAAGTGTGGTGAGTGACAGAGATCCATTCTATCTGTTTAGCATCTATATGGATACTAAACAGGTAGAATGCTGTTTAGTATCCATATGGAGGCTCTGGGACATATCTTTAGGAATTTGGGGACACAGTGTCATTAGTATGCTGACGACACAGGACTCTACTTTATCCTCATCATCCAAGTCAGCTGAACCCTGGCAGGTGTTGAGACAGTGCCTGGAAGCTGTAACGGGCTGGATGAAGGGCAGTGAAGAGCAGCTGAATCCCAATAAGACACTCTGTGGATTAGCGGTTCTCAGGTCTAGGAAATGGGTAAATTACCTGCGCTGAATGGAATTCCACTCCCCTGAAAAAGCAGGTGCATAGCTTGAGGATCATCCTGGATCCATCTCTGCCACTGGAGGGCCAAGTGGGCTGGTGCACCAGTCACGGCATTTCCTGGACACAGACAGTGTTCCACCATCTGCTAGCTGTGCTGTTACTCAGGACCCTTTCATACTATGCAATTATTGCACTACAAATCCACTTTTACTGCCACAGTTCCACCCTACAGAGTCCTGGGATTTGCAGTTTAGGGATGAATATTTAGAGTTCTCAGTCATAGGGGTCTAGTGGCTTCCCAAAATAAACCTCCAAAATGCCACAGGATGCAGCCATGGCAGCTAAATAGAAGTCATAGAGCTACAATTCTGCTGTAATTCCAGAAAGAATAGCTAATCAACCGGCAATCCAGAAAAGGGAATTGGGGGACGAAACCCAGAAAACATTCAGCTGAGTTTAAATGCCAGCAAAGCATCACAGAGAGCCTTGATGACATCTGACGACTCACCACTTCAACAGCCCTAAACTGCAGGCGCAGATGGAAGGGACCAGGCAGGGTCAGAAACACTTGGCGACACATGTAAATGCAAAGCAAAGCAAGCAACAGGGGTCGAGCTAATCTGAGCCAGGCAAAACTATCCCAAAAGCAGTGTCTTCGCCAAAGTAAAGGTATCAGCTCCACCCCTCGCGAAATTAAACCTGGGATGTCGCTTTCCGACAGACACACACACACACGAGTACAGCAAAACACAACACACCCTTTTCCTTCCTGGGCATGGCGGCCAATGGACTTAAGTTCAACATCCCACCAGCGATTGCACGCAGGATCCCGCTCTTCCCCCTCCCTCCGCCCTCTCTTTTTGGCAGCCCCCTCCCCGAATCGCTCACCATGCGGATCTGGGTGCTGATGAGGACGTACGGCATGATCCCCGCTGCGCCCACCGGTGTCCCCAAGGCGGCGGCCGCTCCAGCGTCTCCTGTTTTCCCCAGCAAGATCCCACACGTGACACGTCCTGCCACTCCGGAGTCACGCCCTCTCCTGGAAGTAGCCAATCAACGAGGGGGCTGTCTGGGGGCGGTGCCGCTTTGGAAATACTGGCCCGGGGGAAGGCGTTTCGGGATGGAGGGAAAGTTGTGAGCCGGCGTGCTTTGGTCCTTCCAGAAACTTGGGCTATTTCCGTACTAGGCTGTTATGGTGTTATTATTTCACTTTCAACATGCTGTGGAATGTTGAAATAATATGGAACCCTTGAGGCCCCTCCCTAAACTGCAAAGCCCAGGATTCTATAGGAGGTTGAAAGCGGAATAATAGCAGTATAACAGTCGAGTGCGGAAGTGGCCTCAGAATCGTTTCTAAACGGAGGAAAAGCAGAAAACTTACCCATCTTTTATTTGGGTGGTCTCCTTCTGTTTCCTTTACTGACTTGACTGACCATAACAAAACCGCAAGAGGGCATCAAACGCACAGAAAGTTTCACAATAAGTTCAAATAATGACGAGCAAGGACAGAGATGCGTATAATTTCTAACCAAAATACCTTCGTTGCCAAGCGATGCGATTGTAGGGGGCGGGGGGAGAAAGAAGAACACAAGGAAGAGAGAATGAAGAAAACCCAGGAGTATGAAAGACTTTGGATGCAAACCTGGGAGCATGCGGGTAAAATCAAAACAAAAAGCACTGGAAACTCAATACTTCCAGAGACGTTTTTCACTTCTGGATGAGCCCCCAAATAAATAACGTAAGCCAAATTTTACGCCCAGCAAAATAACTTTTTAACTGGATGCCGCTTTAAATTTTTGTAAGCCGCTTTGAGTCCCTTGTTTGGGGAAAGGCAGGGTATAAAAATAAACACTGCGGGGAATGCTGGCTGCCCATCTCTGTTGCCCTCTTATGCAAATTCCAAAGCAAACAACCTGTATAACTTTTACATTTACAAGTATAATTTTTGTCCAAGTTAGTAAATGTAGACAGTATATTCAACAAAAACACTGTACTCACCTCCTCTAATCAATGCCCTGGCTGGGCACTCGGATCGCCCATCCCTGAGGTTGGTTTGCATGGCATCCACCCTGACACATCAATTTTAGTATGTGTGATGCTGGTGAATGGAAGTCAGCATGTTCCATTATAGCCATGCACATGGCCATGACGGTGGGCCTTACAAATTTTATTGAAGCAGCCTGCAGATGCAGTGGAAAATGTGAGCAGCACATCTTTAATTTGATTGTCTGGAGACCAGGAAACTTCCCAGATCTCATAGAGATGGCAGTTTAGTTATTAGATTTGTTTTGCAATTGACTCCTGTAATCCGTAATGCTGGCATTGTAATTACCTCCTTCTATGCATTTGATTATACTCTCCATCTCTGAGTGGTGAGAAGTGCTAAAGGGGTGCATGTGTCTGTGTGCTTGTATTCTTACAGATGTATGAAACAGCACTGGCAATTTATGGATTTTTGTACTATTTACTTCATGTACCCTAGTGGAATATTTTCACTGTTCCACATGGCAAGTTCCAGTAACAGGATCAAGCAATGCAAAGTCCAGGTCAGCAGAGTAGGTAAGGATAATCCAAAAGCAGTGTTCAGAGCCAAAATCAAACATAGAGTCCTACACAGTCTAGAATCAAGATTCAACAGATCAAATCTCAGGATACAAGGTATTCAGAAACAATGTTGTTCACAAAACAGTGTTTGGCCAACACTGAGGCTTACATGCTCCTGTTGCTATTTAGGCAATGGAAGCTGAAAATCAAGGTTGATATAAAACAGTAAAGAAGCTATTTTGCTAATTTGCTCTTATTAGCATTAGGTGCTGAAATGGTTAACAAGTGCTTTGCTGTAATATTCTAAAATATTGAAAATACTCCATATGGGAACTGTAGAGATGAGCTCATGGGGAAGACAATAAACAGGACAGGTTGACCCAGAGACAGGAACCAGCTAGAAGGATAATGAACTTGTACTGCCAAGTGGACACTCGGACAGGTGGAAGATGGATAAGGATTTGGCTGAGTAAGGAAAAGATAAGACTCTAACAAGGGACATCGAAAGATTCCTTAATAGATGGAGCCAAAGCTGACATAACTAGAGAAAGGAAGCCAATTATGTCAGCCTGACCTGGGAACATGTTACAGAAAGGGATTAAGCCAAAGATGACAAAGTATCATATTGAATATCTTGACCAATGGGAGTGATATTGAATGTCTTGACCAATGAGAAGTGAATTGTAAAGAACCAATCAAATGATGGATCCTAAAACTTGTAAGCAATCAGATCCTACTGGCAAAATGTATTTAAAGGATTGTAACCCCTTTATCTGGGTCCTAGATTTTCTCAAGGCCTAGGACCATTAATGTACAGTAATTAATAAAAGCCTCTGTTAGAAAGACACTAAACTGGTGTTGGTTCTTCTGAGCACACCAGGCACAGACCTGGGAGAGCGTCTGTCTATTTGGGCGTGATACTACTATATGAAACCAAGGCTCAGGTGTCTACATTCCACCTTAGGACTCTTTGTGAGGACAGTCTTGCTCTCAAAGGAACCCTCTAGTTCCTGAGGAGAACTTCCTTGAAGCTAAGCACTCCTCCTGATGGTTTGAAGCTGATCCCTAGTGTTCACGTGGTGTAATTTTTATGGACTAGAAACAATCCTGGGGCAGGTCACCTCCATCCATGGGCACAGCCTCCTGTCGTCAACAGGCAGCTTCAGGATCCTTCTTTTCCTTTCTTATGGTTCCTTATCCTTAAAGTGAACATGGACTGAAACCTGCTTCAACTAAAGTTCCTATAGAATACTGTCCTCTAAAGAAGATGAGCAAACTGTAGATGCTGTTTTCACTAAAAGCCAAAGTGACCAAACTGAGGCTATCATACATTGAGAATATTATAAGATGTCATTCAATGCTCACTGAAGTGGAAATAGAGTACAAATAGAGGAAAACTGCATTAAAGGTGAATAGACTCAATCAAGGAAACCATGACTCATTTGCAAGATTTGAGCAGGGCAGTTGATGTCTGGGGCCCAGGGAGATCTCTCAGTCATAGGGTTGCCATGAGTTGAAACTGACTTGGAGGCAAGTAACAGCAACAAACTAATACTATGTCAAATGTCTAGAGAGCTTTGGTTTAGCCCAGTAGATGTGCAGGTAGATAGGATCAGGCTGCCCACATGAGGTTCATCTAACAATTCCCAGTGCTGAGAAGTGTATGAAAACTACTTGGTACAAACTTCTGGCAGTTGTAAAACACATAATAGCTGTACTTGAAGTGCAGCCAATTGCCTGAAGCTCCTAATATATTTGTAAGGATATGGATTGTATTCAGTTGTAGAAACAATTGCATAGGCAACTGTAGCATTTCATGCTATTGTAATCCAGCTGCAATCCTACAACACTATGGGAGTAGAGGCACAGTGTACTTTGGGGTTTTTTTCTTTCTCTTTGCTGTCACTTTGAAGCACTATAAATATTTTCTGAAGACAAAATGTATATTTTTTATTAATGGATATATGAAAATTTGGTTCTTTCCATTTCTGTCCCTTTGCTTCTTCTAAGCCTGAAATATATATATGTATATGTATGTAAATATTCAGGGATAGCCATGATGGCCTTGCCGCAAAATACAACAAAATCAAAAACCCACAAGCAACAATATTTGGGGGGAGGGGCAAATCCAAAGCGTAAAGTACATTATGCAAGCTTTCAAAGCTTCACTTGCTTCTTCATCAGGCAAAGATGTTAAAAATCATACAGAAGAAAAACAGTGATGATGTTACAGGCAAAGGCCTATATGCTGTCTGAGATGTTGTCAATTAAGATATACTGAGAGATTCCAGTGCAGGCAGAGGCCATTCCCGTGATTGTCCAAGTGAGGATTAGACATAAAAAGCAATAAAAGATAAGTAGTAAAATTTTAACTCTATTAGCAACAGAAGAGTAACTTCTCTTGAGATCTATCTGTCTTTAAACTGTGCAAAGATAACTGCTCCTCTCTTAGGGTCAGAACATTGAATTTCTCAAGGAGTGTCTGTACTGTTACATCTGGAAAAACTTTTAGGTGCTATATAGGTAAAACTTGCCAAATTGTAGTCCAGTGAAAGAGTTTTACCTTTGTTGGAGGTAGAAAACCTCAAAGAGGTAAGTCCCAGTCTTTTGGTTACCTCTTGCTTAGGATTCCCTTGTTGTATCTAAAGGTGATGTCTTGAAATCCAGGAAAAAATATATATATATTCACAGGTAGCTGAGCTGGTTGTGCAGCAGAATACAATGAAATCCACAGTCCAGAAGCTACAATACTTTTATTGGGTGTACTCCAAAGCACAAAATATATTATGCAAACTTTAAAATTTCACTGCCCTCTTCATCAGGCAAAGTTGTTAAAAATCATGCAAGAGAAAAATGGTGATAAAGTTAGATATGCACACCTACATTCTGGCAGAATTCAAAGACAAAGCCATGTTAGTCTGGTGGCAGGTGCTGCTTTTTTTCCCCCTCCAGACAGCATCCCAGTCTCAAACCATTGCTTAACTACAGGTGGACAACACAGATGTGGAAACATTACAAGGCCTTGCCAAAAACCCAGATGCCAACTCTGTCTTCTACTTGGCAAAGCTCATCACTTAATCAGATCACCCACAATATTAGAGGTACTTTCACATGCTCATTTTCTACTGTGATATATGCCATCCTCTGTCAACAATGCCCTTCAGCACTCTACATTGGGCAAGCAGGCTAGTCTCTGTTCCAGTGGATAAATGGAGATAAATCAGATATTAGGAATTAGAATAAACAAAAACCGCTGTAGAACTCTTCAGTCTTTTGGGGAATTCCATCTGAGACCTCAGAATACCAGTCCTCGAACAAACAAAACAATACAATACAATGGAAGATTGGAAAGGGAAATAGCAGAACTGGAATATATCCACAACTCCAGACTATTGGCAATAGCTTGAACAGAGACAATGGTTATAACACTAGTTAACATCCCAGCCTCATGAGAGCTCTCTTAGCCAGTTTACCACATCCTCTTGCTGGTTTCCAGCCAGCATTACATCCCATTCCAATAACTCCCTCCACCATTCATACTCACCTTGGCTTTAGGCAACATCTTTGTTCCTGCCTTTGACCCCCATTATCATGCCCACCACACTACTTTCTATTGCTATTCACACATACATTCTCTTCATTCATAGCTATAAAGGTCTGTTCCTAGGCACTTCACTTCATCCATCTGATGAAGTAGACTTAAGTCTATGAAAGCTTATGCTATCAACTTCTTTCTCAGTCTCAAAAGTGCTACAGGAGTCCCTCATTCTGCCTGAAATGTTGTCAGTTAAGATGCTATTGAGGGATTTCAATGTAGGCAGAGGCCACTCCCTTTACTGGCCAAGTGAGAACTAGGGCCATTTCTGCACCACACTGTTATAGTGCTATTATTCCACTTTCAATATCCTATGGAATTCTGGGCTTTGCAGTTCAGGGAGGGGTGTTGAGAATTCTCGGCCAGAGAGCTCTTGGGCCTCAGGAAACTACAAACCCCAGAATTCCACAGCATGTTGAAAGTGGAATAACAGCACTATAGCAGTGTAGTGCAGAAATGACTTAGGACAAAGAGCAATAAAAGACAAATAATTAAATTATCTCTGCTTGTGAATACAAGGGATGACCTTATAAGTGTGGACTTCGGTGTTTTCCATGTCCATACATATGCCTCTACCAAGTATGTTCATTTCTTTCATCAGAGGCAAGACTCCAGTAGTAACAATAGCTGACAAAGGCTATCTTGTCTCAACTGAAATATTGCAGCTACTGCTCTGCCAGATCAAACACATGTCATTGTCTACATAATGCAACTAGTGTTGGGCTTCATGGCGCAGGGAACTGCACTTAAGGACAAAGATGACCCTAGGTAGTGCTGGCAAGAGATGAAATCTCCTTTAGTGATTCTGACACATCTCTTGCTTTGTTGAAAGGACAACGAACACTCCCCTTCTGTTGGCACAGAACAGGATATTTAATTAAAATGGCAGTCAAAGATGACATGAAAGTTGCTTTTTGATATACACAACAATTATTATTGGGAATGAGTACCACCACTGAACTTAGCAGGGCATAGAAAAATTTAATTTTTCTGATTATACTTCTCAGAATCCTTCAGCTTGGCTTCTGGGCATATTCATAGGGAATTATGGTAATTATAATAAAGTAACTGTGTCAAGCTCTGGAACTCAGTGGGGCTTATTTCCTCAAAGAGCCTCTAAGCTACAATGCTAAGTAAACTCTCTTGGAAGTAGGTCTCATTGAGGTGAATAAGCAGAACCAGAAAGTCACCTCAGGTGGTAGAAGCTGAGAGGCAGCCATAGGGTTTTAGAGGAGAATCCTAAGGGCTAAGTGGCCCATTGCACAGCCTAAGCTACCTACCTTCTAACATATCCTGACTTTCTTCAAGTTGCAGGAGTCTAGTGCAGATGGTATTAAACTAGATGGTCTAATGGTCTGACTAGGCATAAGGTAGCTTCTCATGTTAGTATCCTATGATGTTTCTCAAAATTCAGCAATATGGAGTGAACATGAGAGTTACCTTTGCTTGATTCAGCATCTGAGTATTCTTAGATATAGTTGACTGTAGTACTGATTGTCAGTTGGCACATTCATTCTTCAAGGAAGCTGCATGTTGCAGCTCTCCAGATGCTGTAAGATTTCTCACTCCCTGGGACTTTAATATATGTGAATCTCTGAACAGCATATGAATTATAGGATCTGTGTTTTGAACTTGTGGAAAGTGCTAGATGCTCAAACAAGAGCTTCTTTTCTGCTGCTACAAACGGTATGTATCAAACCAATGGATTCAAATTCCAAAGAAAGATCTAAACATTAGGACAAACCTCCTGATGATTAAGAAGTGCTGTTTATTACTGAAATAAACTGCCTCAGAAGATGGTGGGCTTTCCTCCAACAGGCTTTTTTTTATTTATCTTTTTATTAAAAACATTTATAATATTATAATAAAAACACACAGAAATAGAGGAAAAATCAGAACTCAGAAAAGTAAGAGGAAAACAAATAAAAAGCTAATCCAGTACTATTTATCATACAGAACTGTCCATCCAATACAAGAAAGAAACATATATGTAAACACTGAATTAGAAATTGGAACATTTAAAAAAAGGTGGTCGTCTACTTCCTTTTGCCATCTATCTAGAACACTATTTATGCGCTTTTTTTTATAAATATATATGTGTGAAACTCCCTACTACTTAATTCTAAATATATGCAATAGTTTGAGTACACTCTTTCCCTTGTAATTCTTTACATAACATATCTTGTTTATCAACACTTTTTTTCCCGAAGTGTAAAGAAAAGCTAATATCGTAATTCAATTCAATTTATCTTTTAGTCCTCCATACATAATGCATATATCCATCTTCTAAAATTAATATCTATGTATTAATAATTAGAGTATACATTTTGCTATGTTATTTCCTTTTATCTTATATCTTAACACTCCATCTCTTATTTACATATGTTGTCACAGGCTCCCGATCTTTTTCTAATTGGTCAATTTGTTTTCCCTTTATATAATGAGTAAGTAAGTCATATTCTCTCAGTTCTATTATTTTTGATAACCATTGATCTATATCTGGCATATTTGTTTTTTTTCCAAATTTTTGCAAAGTTTATTCTTGCTGCCGTAACCAAACACAACAAGATTTTATTATTTTTCTTTAAGAAAGTTTTTTCAAACATGAAAGTCATATTCAGCAGAAGAATTCTGGACACATAGGGAATGTAATCTGAAATATTCCTTTTATGACCTCATATACTTTTGTCCAGAATTTCTTTGTTACTGGACAGGTATACCAACAATGATAATAAGAGCCTGTTTTTTCCTGGCACTTCCAGCATTTGTTGTTTCCTGTGTGATAAATTTTGTCTATTTTTTCTGGAGTCAGATGGTATCTATACATCATTTTTATAAAGTTTTCTTTCAGGTCTTGGGAGCAAGTGAATTGATTTGTATTTTTCCAGTAGTATTTCATGTTGTATATTTTTTTTGCCCATTTTATCATAACATCTTTTACAGTTTCATCTTCTAAATGACGGGTTAAGAGATATTTATAAAATAGGAGATCTTTTGTTTTGTTTTGGTGAAAATTATTGTTTCCAATTCATTATAAGTTTTTTGAAGTGCAAAACCTTCTAATTTTAAATCCATTTTAAATCGTTCCTTCAATTGTAGATAGGGAAACCAATTTAACTTGAAGCTTTGATTTTGAAGTTCCTCACAGGTTTTAATCCTGATCTCTTCTCTAAAGTTTTGAGTTATCAGATTTTTATATCTAATCCAATCCTCTTGTTCATCTGTCCATTTTCCAAAGAAAGCTTCTTGCAGAGATACCCAGCCTGGTATTTTATTGTAAGTCTTCTTTTCATATCCATCCAAATTTTTAACAAAGATTTCCTGACATAATGATTGCAAAACTCTTTGTCTATTTTTGCCTTCCTGTACCATAAGTATGTATGAAATCCAAACTGCATATTCGACCCTTCTATTGCCAATGTTCTTTCATCTTTTAGAGTGATCCAGTCTTGAATCCATGCTAGTCCATTGGCATAATAATAAAGTTTTAGGTCGGGAAGATTGCAACCTCCTTTTGTTTTTTGATCTGTCAATAGCTTCAATTTAATCCTTGGCTTTTTTCCTATCCATATAAATTTAGTCAATTTTTTTCTTCCATTGTTGAAAAGGTTTATCATTAGTGATAACTGGTAAATTTTGAAATAAGAAATTTAATTTTGGTAAAATGTTCATTTTGATTGATGCTATACGACCTAACAGAGATAGAGGGAGGTTGATCCACTTTTTCAGATCATTATCTATTTCTCTCCAGGTTTTGTTATAGTTGTTTTCAAATAAATCTTTGTTGCTTTCTGTGTACCATAGACCCAGATATTTTATTTTTTTCTCAATTTTGAATCCAGTTATCTTGGTTATCTCCTCTTTCTCTGACTTTTCCATATTTTTTGCCATAACATATGATTTACTTTTGTCGATTTTTAAACCTGCAGCTTCTCCAAATGTCTTTAAGTTGTGCAGCAGTTTTCTGGCTCCTATTGTTGGGTCTTCCAGAAAGAAGACCAGATCGTCTGCGAAGGCTCTAAGTTTGTACTCTTGATCTTTAATTCTAATCCCTTTTACCTCAGGGTCAGATCAAATGTTGTTGTTTAAGACTTCGAGAATAGTTATGAACAAGAGAGGAGACAACAGGCATCCTTGCCTTGTTCCTTTGTTTATATTCAAATAATTTGTTAATTTGCCATTTATAATAAGTTTTGCCTTTTGTTCTTTGTAGATTTCTTCAACCCATCTGAGAACATTCATTCCACATTCCATTCTTTTTAATGTTTCAATCATAAAAGTCCATCTAACTTTATCAAATGCTTTTTCAGCATCAATAAACAGGATGGCCAGTTTCTTTTCCTTTCTCTTTTCAAAATGTTCAATTGCATTTATCAAAATTCTAGTATTATTTCTCAGTTGTCTATTAGGCAGGAAGCCATTTTGGTCAGGATGTATCTCTGATTGAAGAACCTTTTTTAGTCTCTCAGCTAATATAGAAGTGAAAATTTTAACATCAGTATTTAGTAAAGAAATAGGTCTGTAATTTTCTGGTTGTGTATGATCTTTTCCTTTCTTTGGTATTAAGGTAATGTTTGTTTGTTTCCAGGTTTCCAGTAGGCCATCCAATCTAATTAAGTTCAAGGTTTTCATCAATGGATTCAATAATTCTGATTCAAAGACTATAAAAACTGGCTGTGAACCCATCCCGGCCTGGAGCTTTTGCTGTTTTCAATCTTTTGATTGCCTCCGAGATTTCTGTGGTTGTAAATGGAGCATTTAAGATTTTCCTATGATCCTCCCATATTGGAGTAATTTTTTGTTTGTCGAGATATAACTTTGTTTTTTTATTTTCTATTTCTTGTGGTAAATCTTTTTCATATAGGTGGGCATAGTATTTATAAAAAATCTTCTTAATTTGCTGCTGATCTGTTGTTTCCATTTGTCCTTTTTTAATTTTGAGTATCATTCTTTTTTCTCTCTCTTTCCTCAACTTGAAGACCAGCCATCTACCAGGTTTATTTGATTGTTCAAAGTGTTTCAGGCGACAATATTTTGTCTTCCTTTCAAACTCTTCCATGTTGTTTGTGGCAATTTGGTCTTGCAGGAGCTTATAAGACATGGAAATGGCAGGATTCATATCATTCCTGGACGTTACATGGATTATAGGAATCAGCATAGTGCAGTGTTTTGAGTGTTGGACTAAGACTTGAAGACGAATGTTCAAATCCCTGCTCAGCCATGGAAACCTGGGCAAGTGACACTGTTTCAGCCTAAAAGGAAGGCAATGGCAAACCTCCCTTGAATAAATCTTGACAAGAAAAACCTTTGATAGGTTTACCATAAACCCATCCATAAGTCAGGGTCAACTTGAAGGCATATGACAGCAACAAATATTGATTATTGAATTTTGGCATCCAGATTGACTTTTCATAAAGATCTCCTGACACAGGTCAAGTGATGGCCTGCCTGTCAAAGCATTGTAGTTTAGGGGTTTCTAATGTTTCAATATTGGGTCATTGTTCATCTGCTTCAAGTTATATCTCATTTTTCCATGAAGGCTTTGGTGCAGCCTCCTAATCCCCATCCTTACTGCAACTATATTATATGTGACTGAAATAATGTTGATTATTTGACCACTTTCCATTCTTGCTAGGGGATTCTGAGAGCTGTAGTCCAAACAGTAATGAAGCTAAGCTATGCCTCTTCCTCTTTTTTTTTTAAGTCAGATTCTTAGCACTAAGCCCTCTTTTCCAGGACCTGTCATGGTAAATCTTCATGTACATGGCTGCTGTTATAATCTTGAAGTTACTTGAAATTTTAGTTCATATATTTGAATTACCAAAAAAAAAGCCACCTTGGTAGATATCCTATCAGTGAATTACAATTACATAAGTTGGACTTATGCCATCACAACTCACTTTTATGGTTGTGTGAAATCCACAATTCTGCTCTGACCACATAACAATCAACAGCCTTCAGAAATTGTAGGCAGCACAGCCCCCCACAACTATTTCCATGTTGTCAAAGAGCAGGAGGATGCGTGGGGATGCATCCAGCTATTTTCTTGTAGTGGACATGCTGCAAGAACCCCTGAAAGTCGTGGCAGATGCCCACTACAATGTGTCCAGCTACAGGAAAATACAGTATGCCCCCCGTATCCACATGACCAGTATATGTGATTTTACTGACCTGTGCTGAAATGCTGCTACCCTAACAGGTGGGGGACTTTGAAGTCCATCCGCAATGCCAGCATCTCCTTAGAATTTGAGGAATTATAGCTGAAAGGAGGCCTGCAAGAGAAGGGTAACGTCAGGATCTTTTCACCTGTATATACCAGTACTAACTGTAGAGAGGATTCCAGTTAAAAGTTAAACAGAGTATTTTATTTGGAATTAACAAACACACAAGAAATCAGACACTCTTAAGAACCATACAAGGCTATCAGAAAGTGAGACAAGAAAGGCTGGATAGAGAGAGATTGGGTGGAAAGGATGATAGTTACCAGGTTTGAAGCAGAAGGTTAAAGCGGAGTGGCTCAGGCAGCACATCTGAGGGTAGCAAGAACAATACTGGGTACCATGTATTACATCCAAGTACTACCATATATTGGGTCTGGATCTGGGGGTTTTATACCCTATTTCCTGCCCTGAAGGAGGGTACATAGACAAAGCAGTAATGGCTTTCCCATGGGGTTAACAAAGGAGTTCAGAATGGGTTGATTGTCTTAAATTACGTAACAAAACTTTGAAGGGAGTCTTGACACTCTCTTAATGTTTTCTTCAGGTAGTGTGAATAGGGAAGATCTCTGTAGGATATGCTTATAGTAGGGTCCCTGATTGCTTCACCTAGGCAGTTTCACCTTCTTTTGTTTTCAAGAGTGCTTGTACCTTGCAGTTCTTGAAAGGATTATCACAAGCCCATTAGCATCAGGCTTTCTTGCTTAATCTGCTCTGAACTTATGATCTGATCATGTCTGTGTTCATCGTGACCTGGCAACATGCTTCCAGGCAGCATGCTTTCAAGCATGTTTTTCAGCCATAAATATGTCCAATTATGAAAATAGCGCATCCCGCAGAGTGGGGGTATATGGTGTGGTAACAAAGCGGTCTGAAAATATTGACTTGAATCTCATATTTGACCACATTTTGTTGTTAATTTTTATGTTTTTATCAGTTGTGCATTGGCTTTGGACTGTGAATAATGGCTACAAAGCCTTCATTCTCTTAGATTCTAAAGTTCTGTCCAGTTGCAGGGCCTTCTCTCCAAGCTGCATACTCCTCTTGATACCTACATCATTCATCTCATTAAAAAAAAAGTGTTCATTATTATCTTCATTTTTCATTATCCATGGTAAGTCTGGGAATGTATCCCTTGCAGATACAGGAGACATAATGCAGCTGGATATATCTCCACTCATCCTCCTACTCTCTGACAACTTGAAAATGGCCATGTTGCTGGTTGGGACTGTGCTATTTAAAAGATGAGTTTTGGGGAGGCTCACATCAGAAGATGTAGCAACGTGATAAACGGACGTCTCCTGATGCAGGATCTCGGCTATACATTCTGTATTTTGACCATGTTCTCTTTAGTGGTTCACTCTTTCTGTGTTTTTTGTTTGTTTGTTTAATTTCCTTTGTGTTTGTGTGAGCTTTCAGCCACAGCCATTTTATTGGAGTATAATACATTCTTACAAGACAAAAGATCCAGACATGTGTTGAAGCTTCAGTAAAAACAAATTTGCAAATATGTGTGTCATCGTCTCCTGCCACATAAAAGCTATAGGATTTCAAAACATTCCATTTTACTAAAACTAGAACACTAAATGTAATTACATTTCCTTTCTAATATTCTTCTGAATTACTTACGAAGACCTTGGCCTGGAATATTACCTTGCCACAATCTACCTCCTTTGATCTTGCTCCATGTAATGAACTCATGGGCTTGTTTTTCATGATGGAACAATGGTTTTCATTTTGAAGTCATGACTAAAGAATTAAGAACTTTCCTGTTAGCAGGAAGAAATAACATCTAAAATAAGAAACTTCTGGGTTCTCAGTAGAATACTGGGATAGAAAATTCCAATAAATAACATTTTATACTAATCCAATTACTAACAATAAATTGAAGCCAAAGCAAGATGGACTGGCCAATCCACTAAAGATAGTTTTTGTATTATTTATTAGTAGAAGTTCTTAGGTTTGCAGGGATGAGAACCTGTTAGTCTCCACTCCACTCTAGCACTTTCTCTTTTCTATACTTTTTTTCTTCCTGATCTTTCTCTCCTTCTACCCTTCCTTTCCCTCTCTTCACTCTTCCATACCTCCCCCTTACCAGGCAGCATGATCTTTTCTCTCTTTTTCTTTCTTGCTCTTTCAATTTTTTCATGCGATACTTCAAATGGAAGCAAAATTGCACTCTAGAGCTCCTCAAGAGAAATTACTATCCACATTTATCTGCAGCTTTGTCTCTGATGTATGAGGACGTGTGCCACCTACACACTGAAGATGTCACAACAGACAGAATCTAATTAACTAAAATTAATCCATATAAAAAATAAAATAACACAAAAGTGCAAAGCATCAGGGTCTAGTCAATATCCATGTCAAGTTTCAAGTGGGTCTGGCTGGGGAAATGAATGCTCCAATTGGAAGGATGGGTTGCTTGCAACTCTTTTTTTTTTTATAATCATTTTATTCAAATTCAAATATAAAACAAACAATTATAACTGTCAACTTATTTGAAATATTCTGATCTTCCACACTGATCTAGATTTCATTATCAATATTTCTTAACATGCTTAAAATATTGTACTACATTTTAGTGCTATTATTACTTGTTGATTCTTGCATTTCCATCTCCATATTCCCGCTTCATGATATATATCCTGTAGCCCCCTCATAGTTTATCTTAAATCATGAATCACAGATTTCCATCTGATGGTACCCAGCAATTACCCATTACAATTTGCCATTCTTTTTGTATCTCTTCGTCTGATTTCCCTTTTAAATTCTGAGAGACCATATCAGCATTTTTGTTTTCAATCAGTGTACCCCACCATTGTTCTAATGTGGGTATTTGCTGAGTTTTCCACATCTTTGCATATTCAATACGAGCTATTGTTATCATGTACAGTAATATTCTCCAGTACTTCTTTATACCAGTACCTTCTAATACATCAGTCATATTTAACAAATACAATTCTGGTAACTCTAGCAAACTGTACTTTCATTAATGCACATATTTTGTTATGTATTTCAGTCCAATATTTCTTAGCTTTAGGACATGTCCACCACATATGATATATTGTACCGACCTCATTCTGACATTTCCAACATTGTCCAGTACCTGTATTATAATTCTTTTTTAATTTATCTGGTGTCATCTACCATCTATGAAATAGCTTGTAATAGTTCTCTTTCAAGTTCTGTGCTACTGTAAATTTCTGTGTTTTTTTCCAGCTCTGCTCCCAAGACTCTAATTGTATTGAATGTCCGATATTTTGTGCCCATGAAATCATTGTTGCCTTTACTGTTTCTTCTTGCCTCTCCTGATGTAGTATTTCTTGATATATTTGGGCAAGTAAATGAAGCGGATTTTCAAACAGCCATTTAATTACTCCAGTTTTCTCTTTAAGTTCAATTCCATATGTTTTTATATCCATCTGAAACCTTTCTGCTAACTGTCTGTAAGGAAACCAACTTAATGTTATTCCCTCTTGTTCTAGTTTTTCTCTTGTTTTAATCTTAAAGTTGTTGGACGTTGATCTCTCAATTATATCATCATATCGCAACCATTTCTCTGTATCCGTTCATCTGCCAAAAACAGCCTCTTGCGGTGAGACCCAGGTGGGTCTCACCGCAAGAGGTGAGATGTTTTTAGTATGTTTTTAGTTTTATAATCCTCCCAAATTTTCAGAAGCGATTTTCTGATAAAGTGATGAGTGAACTCTTTATCTATTTTTGCTTTATCATAAAACATATAGGCATGCCACCCCATCCTCAGGTCTGCTCCCTCCAGTGCCAACATTCTTGTGTCATGTAGGTCTACCCAGTCTTTTATCCACGTAAACGCCACGGCCTTATAGTATATTTGAAAGTCTGGTAGTCCCATTCCTCCTCTACTTTTTAAGTCTGTCATAGTATTCCATTTTATCCTAGGTTTTTTCCCTTACCATATAAACTTAGTCAGTTCTCTCTTCCATTATATGAAAGGTTTCATGTTCGTTATTATAGGAAGATTTTGGAACAAAAAGTTCATTTTTGGCAAAACATTCATCTTTATTGCAGCTATCCTCCCCATCATTGACAAACGCATGGAGATCCAACTTTCCAAGTCTTTTGTTATTTCTTTCCATTTTTTTTTCATAATTATTTTGAAATAACTCATTATTTCTTTTGGGTATCCAAATACCTAGATATTTTACCTTTTGTCTTCTATTGAATCCTGTTTTTTGTACTAATTCCACCTCTTCTCTTTCAGTCATATTTTTGGTTAAGAAGACTGTTTTTTCCGTATTAACTTTAAAACCAAAGAATTCTCCATATTCTTGAACTGTAGTAATCAATTTTCCAATACATTTCCCTGGGTCATCCAGTAAGAAGACCAGATCGTCAGCGAAAGCTTTTAACTTGTAATGATATTTCTTAATTTGGACTCCTCTTATTTCTTTATCTTCTCTTATAGCATTGTTAAGTATTTCCATTGTCATGATAAACAGCAGAGGAGACAGGGGACACCCTTGTCTCGTACCTGTGTGCAGTTCTGTCATTTGTGTTCTTTCACCGTTTATGACCAGTCGAGCTTGTTGTTGGCTGTAAATTGCTTCAATCCATGCAACAAATTTTTCTCCTGCCTGCATCTGTTTAACCGCCGTCTTCATGAATGGCCAGCTGATCATGTCGAAAGCTTTCTCCGCATCTACAAATATCATGGCCATTTTCCATTCATTATGCTTTTCATAGTATTCGATTACATTTAAGGCCGTTCTAAGGTTATTTCTCAAAGATCTTTTTGGTAGAAAGCCATTCTGGTCCTCATCAATTACCTCTGACAGCACTTTTTTAAGCCTCGCTGCTAGAATTGAAGCAACGATCTTGTAGTCTGTATTCAAAAGTGATATTGGTCTATAGTTCTTTACATCGCTCAAATCTCTTCCTTCTTTCGGGATCAGCACAACGTTAGCTTCTTTCCAAGTATCTGGTATTCCTTCCTTTATTATTTCATTTATAGTGCTTTGCAAAGGTATTGAAATCTCATGTTCCATAATTTTATAATATCTTGCAGTGAAGCCGTCAGGTCCTGGAGCTTTATCGTTCTTCAAATTCCTAATAGCCTCAACTACTTCCATCATAGTAATAGATTTGTTCAAGATTGTTCTTTGGTCTTCATTAAATCTCATTTTATTCTTTTTCTCCAGATATTCTTCCACTTCTTGTATTTTTTTCCCCTTTGAGATCTTACTCATCAGCTTCATGTAGTAATTATAAAAAGCTTGTTTTATTCCCTCTTGTTTTGTAATTCTTTCTTCTCCTGTTCTAATCTCGGTTATGATATTTCTGGACCTTCTTTTATGCAGCAAACCTGCCAAAAGCTTTGAAGGTTTATTAGCCAAATTAAGTTGATTTAATTCAGCTTGCTTTACCTTCATCTGTAATCTAATCTGTTTATCCGACGGATTTTGTCTCATCTGTTGTTCAATTTCTTTCATCTTTTCCAAAATTCGCTGCTCAATGTTTCTCTTTTCTTTTTTAATCTCTGCAGTCCATCTGATAAAGTTACCACGCATCACTGCTTTACTTGCGTCCCAAATGGTTTTCATCTACAGCTCCGACGTCAGGTTCCCATTAAAATAGTTAATTATCTCTGTTTTAGCTTTCGCTATGTACTTCTCCTTATTCCAAATCTCATCATTCAGTCTCCATGTTCTTTCTCTGTCTTTAATCCTTATCTTTAATTGTAACGGATTATGATCAGAGCATAAATTGGGAAGAATGTCCATATCTGTAGTTTTCATCAAAAGTTGTTTGGATACTAACATCATATCTATTCTTGACATTGACCTATGTCTATCCGAATAATATGTATGTCCATCCAGTTGCCCGTTCTTGTATCTCCAAGTGTCATATAAGTTTAAATTGTCCATCATATTAAAGAAGCTCTTAGGAAGTTTGTCGTTGTTTCGGGGAGTTAACTTTTGCATTGTCCTGTCAACTTAGGGACTGATTACTCCATTAAAATCCCCCAAAACAATAATGTTAGAATTTCCTGTTTCATTAAGATATCTCAGTACCTCTTCCTGTATTGTGGGGAAGAATTCACCTTTAGCTCCATTTGGTGCATATATTCCAACTATTAATATTTTATCCTGTTTCAAAGTAACTTCAACTCCTATATAACGACCGTTGCTATCCTGAAAGATTTGCTTTGCACCAAATTTTGAGTTTACATATATCAAAACTCCCCTCTTCTTTTTATCAATCGTAGCTGCGAAACAGCTACCTAGTTTCAAATTCCTGACATATCTCAAATCTTGAGTTCTAATTCAAGCTTCTTGCAGACATATTATATCTATATTCTGTTTCTCTAGATGGTGAAAAATTTGTCTTCTTTTGTGTTCAGAGTTAAACCCCTTAATGTTTCAAGAATAAATCTTCAAATCCATTTTGTGGGTTATATTAATATTTTATTACTGAAGTTTAGCTTATTCCTTCAGTATGTCTCCATCCACCTCCCCTTCTTCTTGTTCCACAGTTCCTTGCACTACTTCTATTACTTCCTCTTGTTCTCCGTCTTCTTCTTCTCCTTGTAGTTGTTCTCTTTCCTCCTCTGGAGGTAGCTGTTCATGATCTTTCTCTCCTTCAGAGGTGTCCTTTTGTAAGTCTTTCTTCAATCTATCCATCATTTCTTTTGCTTTGTGTACTGAGTTAATCCTATATCTCTGTTGTTTATAAGTAAAGGACAAACCTTCAACCTTTTGCCATCGATAATTAATCTGACGCTTTTGCAGAAGGTTGGCCAATGGTTTATATTCTTGTCTTTTCTTTAGGATTTGATAAGGTATATCTTTGAAAATTTTGACGTCTTTATCTTCAATCTTCAGTAATCATCGTAGCTTCGCTGTAATATTTTGTCTCTAACCATAGTCCTCGTGAACGTTATAATAATGTCTCTTGGTAATTTCCTCTCTCTCGCTACTCTGGAGGAAACTCTGAACATTCTGTCAATATATGTCTCCATCTTTTCTTCTTCAGTGTCAATGAATTCTGCCAAAACCGGTACAATTTTTTCGTACAGATTCTCTGCTGAAGCCTCTGGGACACCTCTAAATCGAAGACATCTTTCCCGATATCGTAACTCCTGCTGAGTAATTTGAAATTCATCTTCTTGTTGCTTCCCCTTCATCTCAGTCATTTCCTTTTCGACTTGTTTAACTTGTTGTTTTATCTCCTTTGTTTCTGTCTTTAGCTTTGTCATATCCTTTGTTATATTTTCCAATTTCTTCCCCAGTTTGTCTATGTCTTGTTTCATGTCAGCTCTCATCTCTTTCCTTGTTTCTTTTATATCACTTCTTATTACATCTTTCATGCTTTTAAACTCTTCCATCATCTGTAACATGAAATCTTGAGGTTTCTGGGGTATATCCACTGATGTCCGTCTGGTTGCCTGGGAAGTTGTTGTTGTTGCAGCTGCCGCCGCTCCTCTTCTTGTCCTTTGGTCCATTTTTGATTTTTTTTTTTTAGTACCTAATGCAAATTGCATTTTTGCTTTTTGTTACCTTAATCAATATTCAATATAAAAATCAATTCCTTATACCTATATTTTTTACAATTAGCACACAAAAAGCTTAGTATTTGTAACCTTGTAGTTTTCAAATTCTAATAAAATTCAAATTGTTATATCTATAATTCCTTCACATTAGATCCAATTCATTGCATGTATAAATCAATCACATCAATCCCATATATCCTTAGCTTGAATTAATTACTTTAAATTGAAATTAACACTGCTACCCAGTCACTATATCAATGAAATGGAAATAAAAATAGCTGTATATATGTAGATTATGCAAGTATCTTATGTATCAATTTATATATGTAGAATTTATATAGATAGATGGATAGATAGATAGATAGATATAGATATATAGATTTATTCTATAGGATTATATATAGCTAAATAGAAAAGACAACTTATTTTAAAATCTAGTACATTGTATTCAATTCATTCATCAAATTCATTCAATAAAATCATACAGTGAGTTCATTCAATATAATTATTGGGCTGTGCCTAGGCCCAATTCTTTCACTCCCCCCTCCCAGCGGATGCTGAGTCTCCTCTCTCTTCTGGAACTGTTCCCAGACTTTGACTGTGAGAACTTCTCCTCCTTCTCCTCCAATGTTGATAACAGGAATCTGAGCTGCTCTGCTGCGTGGGGGCAAAAGTCTCTCTGTCTTTCCTGTCCTTCCAGCACAGCCTCAGAAAACACTCCCTTATGAATATTTTTAAATCCTCAAATTGTTCTCAAAAACCAAACGGACAAAAAATAAAGGAAACAATGCAGTTGCAAAGCAAAGTCCCCGATTTTAAAAATCAAACCACCATCCAAATGTCACAGTCCCGAATTTCAATATTCCATTTTCATTGTTCCAAGTTCAATGTTCAATGTTGTTCAATAGATCAAAAGAAGAAGAAAAAATCCAAAAGGGAATACCGATGTCCCATCTCGTCACCAAAAAAAGTACTATAATCTACAAGAGTTCGGCAGCCACATCTTAAATCCTATACTCCCGAAAACACAGATGTAAGGTCCCAAACAAACACAGATCAATTATGTACCAAGATTCCAAAATTCCAAGTCAGTTCAATCAAAATGGAGGGCAAAAACAGAAAGGCAAAAGCTTAAATTTAAACCAAGGGTAACCATATTCTCAATCCAGTCCAGTCTCTTCATACCAAGCATAGGCAAAAAAAGCACAGACTTCGGTCCCGTCTCTGTAACTCTCCACTTATGCTCTTAATCAAAGCCGCTAGTGAAATCCATTACATTCTTAATATACAGTCTATCTTAGGAAGTTGTTATCTTCTAAAAAAAATTTTCCGACCATTACATACTCACAGTTTGCTGGGTCACTACGTATTGCCACTCCTGTTCACCGCTGCGAGTTCCAAATTGTTGCAGTATCAATGAAAAACTAGATCAGATGCTTACTGTCTCAAATCGTGTCTTCTTTTTTAAAAAGTTGGCGGTGGTACTTGTGCTGCAAACACAGCGTCCCTGCTGGATCCGTCATAGCCCTTCGGCCCCCCTGAAGCCTCCCGCTCCCTCTTGTCAGAAGGAGCTCGGCACCAGTTACGGAGCCCCCTTCGAGCAATCTTCCGCACCCCCTTTACCGGGGGGATTGTCTAGCCGCTTATCAGATGAAAAAAGCGGCTGGATTCCAGCGGGAGATAGCACAAAGTTGCGGAGCTCACTCCGTGTGACCACTCGCGCACGCCATGCGACTGGAAGTCCCCAGAAGGATGGGTTGCTTGCAACTCTGAACAAGAACACTCATCTTAGGAACACCAATGCAACAGATGTTGCAAGTTACAGTCATGGAATTAGAGTTGGAAGGGGGCTCATGGGCCATTGAGTCCCAACCAATGCAGGATCTTCAGCTAAAGCATCCTCAGCAAGTAGCTGTTCAGACTCTTTTTGAAAACGTCCGAAGTAGACCCCATCAGCTCTCTAGGAAATTAATTCCATTGCCAAACCACTCTTACTGTCAAGAAGTTCCTTGTAATAGTCAATTCAAATATACTCTCACTTAATTTAAAACCATTAGAACTGGTCTTACCATCTGGGGCAGCAGAGAACAGGCCTGCACCCTCCTCTCTGTGACAGCCCTTGAGTTATTTAAAGAGTATAATAATGTCAACTCTCAGTTTTCGCTGCACCAAGCTGAACATGCCCAGGTCCTTCAGTCTCACCTTCTATGTTTTGTTTTCCACACCTCATATCATCCTTCTTGCCTTTGTCTGAACCCACTCTAACTTGTCTATATCCTTTTTAAAATAAGGTATCTAGAACTGAACACAGTTCTCTAGATTTGGAAACTATGTTTCCATTAATGCAGGCTAAAATAGCATTTGATGTCTTTGCTGAAGCATCACACTGCTGGTTCATGTTCAATTTATGATCAACAATAATCCCAAGGTCCTTTTTGCATGCAGTACCACTGAGCCATGTATCCCCCATCTTATATCTGTGCAATTGGCTTTTGTTGCCTAAATATAGAATTTTGCATTTGTCTATTGACTTTCATTTTATTAATTTCTGCCCAATTTTCTGGTTTATCCAGGTCCTTATGAATTCTGTTCCTATCTTCTAATGTGTTAGACACCCCTCCCAGTTTTGTGTCATCTGCAAATTTAATAAAGATTCCCTCTACCCTGTCATCTAAGGCACTGATAAAAATGTTGATGAGAAATGGCTCCAGAACCCTGAGGCACTTGATACCTCCTTACAGATTGAAGTGCAGCTATTGATAACTCTTTGAGCATGATTTTCTAATCAATTATGGATTCATCTGAGAATGCCACATCTATTCCACATTTAATCAGTTTGCTAATCAAAATATTATGGGGGAGCTATCAAATTTTTTGCTGAAATCCAGATACACGACACCTATAGCATGCCCACAATCTACTAAACCAGTGGCCTAATCAAAAAAAGATATTAGTTTGGCAGGGTTTTTTCCCCCCTTTTTATTTACAAAACCCATGCTGGCTCCTATTTGATCACTGTATTGTCATCAAGATACTTGCAGACAAACTCCTGTATAACGTAGATTCCTAGATCTTCTTTTTTGCCTTTGCCTTTTTTGAAGAGACAGAATGTTTGTCCTTCTCTAATCCTCTGGCACCTTACCCGTTCTCCAAGATTTCTCAACAATGATGGGAAGGGGTTCAGAGAGTACATCAGTAAGTACCTTCAGTAGCCTGGGATGCAGTTTGTCTGGCTCTGCATTTAGGTTAGCTAGGTGATTTCTAACTCCCTATCAATCTTGATTTGCAATCCAGATCCCTTGCCAAGCTCTCTGCTGCTTAAGGGATGCACACAGTTCTCCTTTTGAGAGAAAACTGAAGCAAAATAGGCATTGAATAGTTCGGCCTTTTCATTGTGATCTGTTAGCATTTTACCATCCTTACCAAACAGCAGTCCCCTGTCTCCTTGGTCATTCTCTTGTCTCAAATGTATCTCAAATGTAAGTTTTTGTTTCTCCTTGCTTGCCTAGCCAGTCTCAGCTCATTTTAAGCTTTAGCTTTTCTTATACTATTCCTGCCCCCTCTCTCTATATACATATAAAATACCCCCCCCCCGCCCAATATATATAAGATTTGTCTATACAGTGGACCCTCTGTATCTGCAGGGATTCTATTCCAGGATCCCTACGAATGGGAACAATTGTGAGTGCTCATGTCCCATATTATTAAATGGCAGTGACACATGCACAGATGCACACTGCTTCTGAACTTAGAAGCTTAATATAGCCATTTTGACTGGTATGAAAGGCTGGAAAAGATCATTTTGGACTATACTTCCCCAAATCCCCCAGCCAGCATGTGTTTCATCTGAAAACAATAATGGTAGTAATCATGAAGACAGCTGTTACTATAGTGCAACTTCTCTGTAGTCTGAATATTGTGGCTTGGTGGGTTTTGCTTAAGGACATTTTGACATCATTTTTACAAGGCTGATGTTCCCACACAAGCCAAGTCCCATAAACAGAGAATGAGCTAGGATCTACCATCCTGTGTAGATAGGATCTTTAATATCCGTAAAAACCCAGCTTCAAACTCTCAGTGCCTTGAGCCTCTATTATTCCTTCACTGATAACAAAAGACAGAGAAGCCTTGAGGCAAGATTGTTTCCATTTCCACTCAAGTCTTACAGATTTATCAAATGAAATCTGTTCTATTTGCTTTCACCAGGCAATCCTGCGTCAGCAATGCAGCCTTGACAGTCCAAGAGCAAATTTCAAACAGCACTAGATGGCTGGAAAGCTCATAGTCTTCAGCAATTGCCTTACGTCATGATCTGATACCATCTGAATGTGATGAAAACCAAATATTGTTGTCTAGAAACAACTGAAGTTTAGGGGACCAGCAAATATAATGCTTCAAAAGTTTGAAAACATTTCCGAAGAAGTGGAAAGGCTGGAAAATCAGATATCATGGAGTGTTTAATATTACTTAGTTCCAATGTGCTAAATGCTATGCCACAAATGAAAATCTTGCATTGCAGCCCATTTCTGTCCAGAGATGTTGCAGGCCTTAGATGACACAAACATTTTTTATGGCTTCTGTAAAGGGACATCTTGTGTCATCAAACTCTGGACTTTTTTTTTTTTTGAGAGTGTCAACAAGTGTGTAGGGGAATGGTCCAATCACCATTATAACCATTAGAGTTAATCAAGAAGACCTGATAGCCATGTAATGCTGATGAATGTTATTCTTCATTGAAGGTATGTTATTAGGGTGGGGGCCCAGTTCATATCATGTCCACTTATAATCCTCTCCCATGTTTTCACACTACTTTTTTTTTCTTTTCACAAAAAGTAAAATTAAGGAGCACACAATGGAATACAGGTATACTTCAGTTAATGAAGTAGATGTGCTCCTGGGCTTCACTTCTTTAACAGAAACTTTGACACCAGAAATCATAGAATCATAGAGTCAGAAATGTAGAGTTGGAAGAGACCACACGGGCCATCCAGTCCAACCCCTTGCCATGCAGGAACACCCTCAAAGCACTCCTGACAGATGGCCATCCAGCCTCTGCTTAAAAACCTCCAAAGAAGGAGACTCCACCACACTCCGAGGCAGCATATTCCACTGCCGGACAGCCCTGACTGTCAGGAAGTTCTTCCTGAGGTTCAGGTGGAATCTCCTTTCCTGCAGCTTGAATCCATTGCTCCTTGTCCTGGTCTCTAGAGCAGCAGAAAACAAGCCCTCTCCTTCCTCTACATGGCATCCCTTCAAATATTTAAACATGGCTATCATGTCCCCTCTTAACCTTCTCCTCTGCAGACTAAACATACCCAGCACTCTAAGTCTATCCTCATAGGACATGTCTTCCAGGCCTCTCACCATTTTGGTTGCCCTCCTCTGGACCTGCTCCAGCCCAACCATGTCCTTCTTGAATTGGGGTGCCCAGAACTGGACACAGTATTCAAGATGAGGTCTAACCAAAGCAGACTAGAGTGGTACCAGTACCTCCCTCGATCTAGACACCATACTCCTATTGATGCAGCCGAGAATTGCATTGGCTTTCTTGGCTGCCGCATCACACTGCTGACTCATGTTCAGCTTGTGGTCTATTAAGACTCCTAGATCCCTTTCACACGTACTGCTATCCAGCCACGTGTCCCCCATCCTATAGAAATCCTATAGAAATAGAAATAACAGGGATAGGTTTCTTTGCCACAGAAAAGAATAGTAATTCAACATGTTTCAGCAAACTTTTTATTCAAAACTTAACATTCTGCACATATGAAATGAAACAACCAGGTCAGGTAAGCCTAGCATAAGTAAACAAAAACATTTTGAATCTTCTAGAGACCGCTTGAAAGCTTCTTCCAAAACACAATTGTGGGATGATTTTTTTTTCTTTTCAAGAGCCTCCACTTTTCTTTTGATTTCCATTTTGAGGGCAAAATTTATAGATCTATGGTTTTTCAACATCAGAGTAGCTGGTGAGGCAAGCTAGCCTGTTTCCCCCTTTTCTTTCTGTTTTGCTCTTCACACATGCTAAGTAAGTGATTCTGAAGACAGTTGTCTACCCTGTGTGTTGTATGTGAGTACAGCTATATTAGGATCACCTAGAACAGAATCTTATTCTTTCCCAGGTCAGGTTGTATTGCATTCTTTACTGCAGGCATGCTGTGGCAGCACAACACCAAAAGCCTGTCTTTCTCCAGCCCTCCTTTACTATTCTCTTAATGCCAATGCTACCAAAAACCTTCCAGCTAGACAGAAGACAAGAAAAGGCGGAGGGGAGCTAGGCAAAGTCACACAAGACTTTGTAACAAGGAGCTTCTGTATCTGAGGCTTTGTTAAATGATGTATGCCTGTAGCTGCACAGTGCTTTTTGACTGGTAGAATTAAAAGCCTTCCACAAGGAGCCTCTAGTCTTTAATCGCATTCAGAATAAGACAGTCGTCTTATACAGAATTCTGCTAAGTTTTTTGATCTGGGAGGCTGTTGTTGTGTGCCTTCAAGTAATTTTCAACTTATGGCAATCCTAAGGTGTGTGATGCACAAAAGGTCACCCAATGGGTTTCCATGGCTGAGTGGCGAATCAAACCCTGGTCTCTAGGTTCATAGTCCAGTGCTCAAACCACTACATTGTGGTGGCTCTAGGAGGCTGTAGACACCTCCAAATGTTGCAGATGTATGAAGTCACTTTCAGGCTGGTTTTGCATAGGGAAGTTTATAATACGTTCTTCTGAGACAGCTCAGTTCTAAAAGAAAAAGGCATCTTGCCACAGAGACAGAAGTGTGGTCGTACATGAGTGTGGATTAAATTTTTCCAGTGGGGATAGTCTTACACAGGAATTATTCAATTACTAACTTTTTACAGAATGGTTTATTAACCCTACAAATGCAATTTTATGTTTAATTTGGGTGGATGTTTCCTTTATGGGTCCCAATGAACTAATTTATTGATGGAGAACTTGTGGCCCACTAACTGTTGTTCAGTTACAACTCCCATTATTCTATACCACTGGCCATTCTGACTTTGAGGGATAGGAGTTACAGTCCAAAACCCTCCAGAAGGCCAGTTGTTCTTTTTCCCTGGTCTAATCATTACTCACCATTGTAACTGTTTTAACAACTTATTTTTATCTGATGAACAGGTTAAAATGTTTCAAGTAGCAAACAAACCCTAAGCAGGCTCAAAGACAGATAGTTTTCACCACAGACCTTGTGGTATAGCAAAACCAGGCTTGCAGGGGTGATTTTGCGCTGAGCTAGGTCATCCTCTGCCACACCACTGGAGTTTGCTGTAAGCTGTGAGTGGAAGTGAAACTCAGGCCATTTTCGCACGACACTGTTATAGTGCTATTATTCCACTTTCAACATCTTGTAAAATTCTGGGGTTTGTTCTTTCCTGAGGCCAAAGACCTCTTTGGCTGAGAATTCTAAATGCCCTTCGCTAGACTGCAAACCCTAGGATTCCATGGGATGTTAAAAGTGGAATAATAGTGCTGTAACAGTGTAGTGTGGAAAGTGGCCACAGATGTATTTCCTCCCTGAAGGAGAAAAAGATATTCCTGACATCAGTGCACTGTTATGAACTATACCTGCTGTAGACTTTGTCTTGAGTTGGCAAAACACATTTTCTTTACAAAAGACCTGCGCCTGGAGGAGACAAAAACACGCGAAAATTGTGTTACCGGAGCTGTGTAGTTGTATTTTTTGGCCTCCTCTCGGTGTGTTGCTACAGGGGCGTCTTTGTAAAGGCTTCCACAGGATGTTGAAAGTGGAATAATCGCGCTATAAGAGCGTAGTGCCGAAATGGCTTACGCCACTCGCTGCCATGCATACCAATCTCCTTTCCACTCTCCTGCCCGCCGCATTGAGGGACTCTATCCTACCAAAAAGAGGCGCGGTTCTCTGTCTGTCGTCATTTTCTCGCGCCATTCTCTAAGGACAGTGGGAAATGTAGGTTGTAAACTAAGCGGCAGGGAGGAAGGCCTTGACGTCACTTTTACGTGCCGGCGGGAGAGGGGCCGCTCTGCTTCAGGGTAAAGGGGTAAAATAGAGATAAGCGAGGCGGACGGTGGCCGCGCGGGGACACACCGAGCGGGAAGCGTAGTCGTGTGGGTAACGTTTAAAACAGCGCCGTAAGGCTTTCCTCGCGTCGTGTAAGTGGCTCGCCCGAGAGACGGACATGAGCTTCTTTTTCCGCCGCGAAAGGAGCCGCCCAACCGCCACCGAGCCCCGTCTTCCGTCGGCCCGTGGCGCATGAGAGAGTCCTCGTTTGGGGTAGGGGAGGAGAGGACCCACTTTGCTATTAAGCCGTCTTTCATAGAATCACGTACACAAACACGCTGTTGTGTGGGACCTTAAAAAGTTACAGTCCGAGGCGCGTCTACTTCGCAGTTAGAGCTGTATGGGTCTCCCCTCCCCTCATTTAAGTGAGTAGGGCGTCGCAGCGTGAAGAAATCTATTGTGTGGTCGCTGTATTTCTCCTTCGTGACAGTGCCACCATTACGCGGGGGCGGGGAGGGCATGGGCTCGTTGTCAACAGCCCAACATGTCCCCTCAGGCGTTTGGCGTCACTTGTGCGTCTGCCTAGACCTACAGGAGCAGCGGGTGCCAGCCGCGACGTCCATGGGGTGAAAAGGGCGTGTGTCTCGGGTGGCTCTGTGGCTGGCAAGATTTCCCGCTATCTCTCAGCGAGGCTAGGCGGGCTGTGCTCTCTCTCGACGCCTGTGGCGTAAGAAATGCGGTGTCATCGCGGGTCGGTGGCTTGGCCTGGTTGTCATACCGCCTAAGCAGATATGGGCAAGAATTTCAAGGCCGTTTCTGCACTAGACTGTTATTAGTGCTATTACTCCGCTCTCAGCATCCTATGGAATGCTGGGGTTTGCAGCTTAGGGAGGGGCCTCCCTCTCCCTAAGCTGCAAACCCCAGCATTCCATAGGATGCTGAAAGCGGAATAATAGCACTGTAACAGTCTAGTGTGGACATGGCCCAAGTCCCCTTTCAAGCTTGCTCAGTAGCTTTTTGACCATTAACGCTGCGGTCCGTCCTTCCTCAAATAGTCACGTAGGCTCACACTGGGAAGCCACGATGGGGCTTTGTCTCGCAGGAGTATGTTGAGGGCTAGCAGTAATGTAGGCAAACTGATGTATTTACATGGAAGTGGGTTAAGTGCCAGTAAAAAACTTCAGTGCTGTGTGTATGACAGCAAAAGAGATCTAAATTTTGAAATTTAGCCTGCATTGATTATGTGGGTGCAACTCTTTCAAATTGTTTCTAATGTTACTGACATTGGCATTCTGGTTTGGTAAGGCAGTGATGTTGAAATTGTCCAGCTTCTTGTTGACACCTCGCTGGTCATCCAAGGATTTCAGAGCAGCTACCTATCTGGATCTCTGCCAGGTCTTAGGTGGCCAAAACATACATGGCTTAAGCAGTGGAACTTCATTATGTCCCTTCAGACCATTCATTGGGCTTATTTTTAATTGTATTTTGTGTTGATGATAGTCAACAATAGTTTTTCAGAGCAAAATCAATTTCTGAAGGTCAGCAAGAATTATTTTCTAGTGTCAAATAAATCAGGATTTTCCCCCTACATTGTTTAGAGTTAAATATTTTAAAAAGCAACTACAGTATGTCTAATGCAGTGTTGAGGAACTGGAATTTGCGTTGTTTAGCACTATTTTCAATAAATACTTAGAAGACAATTACATTATTTTAGGTTTTCAGACCTAAAGTATTTAGGTTTGTTTGCGGTAAATATTGTAGGCCTGTTTTTGATATTCTGTTGTCTTGGTGATAATGGGTCATACTTTCTCAGAGGGAAACCTTATTCTTCTGCAAGTGAGCAAGAAATTACCATTGGGTATCAAACTAGAATTGTATGCTACATTGAAAGAGCACCACATTGCTTAGCTTATGATATTTTTAGAAGCAACGTGCTGGGTACCCCATGTAGCAAGGAACTGGAAATTGTGTTATCAGTCAATTTTTTTAAATAATACGAACGTTGTAAATAGTTCAGGCTCACTAGGGTTGCTTATAGTTTGTTATGACTCAGCTGTTTCTTCTTCATATGTTACCCTATTCCCTAAATGGATAGACAAAAGAGATGAGATCTTTGTTTTCCCCATCTAGTGTAGCATGCTATCCTGTTTAAGTTTGCAAGACCTGAGCAGGACTGTTAATGAGCAAGGTTCATGGAGGTTTCTCATTCATAGGGTTGCCATTAATCAAAGCCAACTCAACAACAAATAGCAACAGCAACTAGACCACTATGTGAATAAAGTTCTCACTGTGATTTTATGTTGTTTTACATTATTTACTGATATGTACATAGGGGTGGCTATTAAATACTAAGCAAATAAATAAATGTTGTCTGTTTGATGTTTCAGTTGCATCATGTCCAAAATGGGAGCTTTGCGTGTGGGACTTGGTGTGGTCTTGGGAGCAGCTGCAGGAATAGGTCTTTTCTACTACTTCTACAAGCAAAAGAGAAAAAAGTCCTGGCATAAAGGGAAACGCAGACCTCTAGATTTACAGAGCCAGCACAATGCAGTGGACCCACAGGAACACACAGAAATTCTGCAGCCTTATAATCAGGGTAGGATGATCATTGTCATGTTTTCTATTTGCATATCTGTTCCAAAACTTGCTATCTAGACTGGTAAGATGTATGTGATGTCTTCTTTCTGCATTGAACTTGGAATTAACATACCAATGTTCTTTTATTTGATTATATCAGTGCATGTTAAGTCTAAGGCGATTGTGCATTACATTATTCTAAATACATTTGAGAATACTCTTTATTTTTAGAGAAGTTTCCTACTTCAGCTGCAACTCTATTGCCAGCTTCACTAAACAAGGAAGTATTAAAAGATTCTGATTGTTTGCAGCATAACAGTTGTCTTCAACTCTCTTTCCACAACACTTTTCACACATTAAATTGAATGCACGGAAGAGGAGAAGCAGGCTTGCACACAGCAACATGACTTCCAACTGGCCTGTGTTCTGTTTAATGCTGCAAAGCAGACCTGAGGTGCATGTGGTAGGCTACAAAGGCAAGTCTGTTTCTCCAGTGGTATCCGTTCAGTTAGTTTATTGGCACATTTAGATTTCATTCCATGTGTGCGTGTCTAGGTACTTTCTGTGTACTTGAGAACCTGGACAACAGTTAGAGGAGTGTGTTAAGCTGAATGTGTGGAGGATCTCTTGCCATTTACTGCCCAGATACTAGTTATTATCACTGAACAAATATAGATATGTTGTTTGTAGTTTTACAGGAATTATCTGTACAGGGATGTTTTTGTTAAAGCAGATGTACCTCTGAGTTCTTCATTCAGATACACTGGTTTGTACACCTGTGTGTGTGTGTGTGTGTGAGAGAGAGAGAGGTCTTTCTGGATGTTTTGTTGTGTATGCTGTGTTGGATATCTTCACGGATTTGTTTGGCCACTGCTGCACACTGAACTGTGTTACATAACTGAGTTGCGGTGCCCTGTTGCACAATATGACGGTTGCTGGGTACTGTGGGATTTTTTATTTTTTTTAAATTTATTTCTAGGAGTATCAGTGTTGCTACATGCATTTTTACTCCTCTACATGTTGCGGAGATGATGCTGGTACTTAGGAAGTCATACATTCGCAGTCATCTTATGCTAGTTTTAGGCTGGTGTACTGGATATAGCAGGACCATAGGTTAAGGTTATAAAGTACCTTGCTGAAAGCTGTGTTTCTCTAAAAATGTAATTTTCTTACATTTATATAACATAAAATAAAAAAAAAAGTTCCAGTTGTATTTAATACATGTTTACAATAGAACAGGAGAAATATTCTGATATCAATAACAAAGTAGATTCAAGTAGGAATGGACAATTTTTTTTTAAATCTCAGGTTTTCGGTAAAAAACTATATAAATAAATTTGCAAATTTTTGCTATGTTTTTACTAAAAAAAACCCATATGCAACAATATTCTCAGCTAACTGCACTGACTAAATTAAATATGTATAGCCATTCTCAGTCTGGACAGGACCATATTGTACCTGTCTGCCATGTAATTGATATGCTGTTGTAGGGGAAAAACTGTGACAAACCTAGTTCAGCATCAGAAACGTGGTTGCATGTACAGGGATTTTAAGAGCTAAATATCAACGCGTTCTGCCTGGATGACTGACTGTGTCAGCTCCATCCTTCTGTATTTTTTTTTAATTTTAAATTCCAAGTTCCTTCTGTGTGATTTATGTAGAAATTGGTACTTTTAAAAAACTATTAAAGAAAGATCTCATCTATCCTTAGTTAAAAATTCTCAGGAATGAAGCAGTAGCAACATATCTTGTACAGTGAAGATGAAGTAGTCTTATTGTAGCTACTTTCTTGTCTCACTTTAGTTCCGTTGATGAGAACTGGACCAGTTGAGGCTGGTGATAATATTTCATATACGTGTCTTCTAACACGTGAAGAACAAGCTGAAGTGCTGAACCGTCTGGACTTCCTGCTTAGAAGCCTTATAGACCTGAGAAATGAAGTGGAAGAGCTACGGAATAGCCTACAGGGTTTAGCAGGAGACATTATTGGAGAAGTCAGGTTGGTATAAATCTATAATCACTGACAACCAGGTGGCTGAATATCTTCCACTGAGAGACAGGCTGAACCAGGTTTATAGTGTAATTGATATTTGTGTTGCTGTTTATGGAATTCTGTCTTGGGATATTAGCACAAGGCTGAGCTGCAACCTTTTTTCTAGTAGAATGAGTCACTTGTGAGCTTCTAAATGTTGTAGCAAAAATATAACCAGCATTAAGTTGTACACCACTTTAGGAAACCAAATGGCTTTATCAAAAGGGAAAATAAGGGCTTTGTTTTAAAACTATGTTACTTATTATGTCACTCACTATGTCACTTATTAAACTTGAGACTGTTTTTTCCAACGCACTTCACTTTCTCTTAGTAAGTACTTGTTTTGCAGTCATTTCTGCCTTGTTCAATAAGAGAAAGTGTTATAGTAAGAAAGCATTTGATTGTATATTTTCCATAAAATGCAAATTTTTTAAATGATTTGTTCAATAGGTTGGTGAAAAAAGAGGGCCTTGTTTAGCTTTTTCAATAATGCTTCTGTCACTTGTGAAGAGAATAGCTTGCTTCACATTTAATGATAAACCAAGGGTGGGGAAAACTTCCAAAGTCATTTTGAGGTCCTCTGGGCTACCCAGCACCCCCAGCTTTTTTCAAAAGAAAATTGATATATTTTTAAAAATGTTTTTGCCTCAATTTCACCATGTTTTGGGGTACCCGTGGGCTGTTTTATGCCAGGTTTCTTCTAGGTCATTTCTTGATGGGAAAAATCTTCTGCAGAGCCTAATATTGCCAAATTGCCCCTTAGGAGGCATGTTAGGATAAACATTTTAAAAAGAAACTTCTTTTTGAAGATGGCTGGGATGACCTTCTATAGGTCCCGAGCCCCTAAAATGCCCACCCTTATGAAGACAAGCCATGGTGAACCTCAGAGTTGCACACTCTCCCTCTCCTCCTCTGGTGCAGCCTTGAGAACATATAGACAGCTTCTGCTTCAGTTTTATATGAATCACAGTTTGACACTGGATCCAAATCCTAAACCATCTTTCCCCTCTAGAAGCTATGGATTACCTCTTCTGTCATCCCTGACCACTAGTCAAACTGTTTAAGTCTAATAGGAGTTGAAATTCAAACACCTGGAAGTAGCAGGTTGGAAAGGCTCTACTAAACTACCATTAGCTTGTATTCAGTAACCATTGTTAAGATTATCTTCATAAACTACAGACTGAATTGCCTAGTTTCCACTAGTCATAGTTAAGAGCAGATATGGTTTCACTAAGTTTTGACATTAAATCATGCTATGAGTATTGTAAAATTGAATCTTTTAGGCTCTTCCCTGCAGCTGTTCTAGAAGGTGGATCCTGTGAGCACAGGGCTTGCTGTGGCTTGTCCTTGTGATGCTAATAGCTTGTCTTTATAACCAAGGCTTAGTGTTGTGTATAAATACAGCCTGTGATTATTCTTTCTGAGAACTGGTGTCCTCATGGGCTTGCTTCTGGTGTGGAGAAGACAGAGAGGGCAGATAAATAATTACGGAAAACTTGCTGCTAGGAGAATCCTGGAATACTTTTCTATTCCACTTTTGAACTCAGTCCTCTTTACTAAAGAGATGAAAGAAGAGGGAATCACTTCCACTTCAGACTTCCATAGCCTTTCTGCACCTTACCTTTTTGCGGAGGTGGGGGGTGGCGGTCGCGCGAAAAGCCTCAGCAGAAACGCTGCCGCTTCCCTGCTGCTTGAGTTCTGCATCAGCTTCCTGGTCGCGCAAACGTCGTGCAAACGCCCTGCCCCTTCCTACCGTAGCACAACCTGGGAATTGCAAGCTAGCGCTGAGGCAGGAAGCGCGACCGGCCCGGCTCCCGACGCACCGCACAGCAGGTAAGTGCACATGGGCCCCAGGAGCATTGCGCAACTGCGCACCATTTTCGGCTTAGAGCCGAAAATAAAAAGGTGCGTGTCCGCTGTGCATCCGGCTCTTGAGCGTTGCGTAAATGGGAGTGCGTCGTACGGACCGCCCTTCCCATTTACGTGATGCTCAAGGGGCCCTTTCGCTTTAGAAACGGCGTGCGAAAAGGGCCCCAGTTTGATTCGGATTTGCAGGCAAATTGTAGCTACTAGTTACTGTAGTTTGCTAAATGTGGATGTTGTGATATTGTGACAAACACGTAGCTCCACTCCATCAAGTGGGATTGTTTAATCTTGGACAGGTTTTAAAGTATTTTAAGTTGATTCCAGTGGTATAAGGTTGTGCAGTTCTACTACAGGTTGAGCATCCTTAATCCGAAAATCCAAAATCTGAATTCTCCATAATCTGAAACTTTGAGTCAGGAATGATGATGATATCAAACAACCACAGATTGCCCAAGTGGGTGGCTGAGATAGTGAACCTTTCTTTCTGGTGGTTCAATGTACACAGACTTTGTTCACGCATACAATTATTAAAAATACTGTATAAAATTACCTTCAGGCAATTTGTAAAAGGTATACAGTAGCCCGTCCACATTTGTGAGGGTTTGGGGTACAGAACCCTCATGAAAATAGAAAAAACACAAATAACTCCCTTGCTGTGATTCCCTTCCCATTCCCCTCCAGAGCTTCTCCCTCCCATTCCTTTGCCTCTGGACCTGGCATTGTTGCTGAGGGGGAGAAAAAAGACAACCTAAAAGGCTTACTGGCACTTTTCCCTCAGACAGAGAAGAGGAGAGTTCTAGAGTTTTAATTACTTCAGGTGGCCATCTTGAGAAAGGAGCACCTGACCAATCAGCAGCGAATACACAGCAGAATGTGCAATCATGTGGCAGAGAGGCCATGCCTTCAGCAGCAGTAGGAGGAGGCTTTGCTAATCAACAAGGACAAAAAACGTCCATTTTAAACATAAGCCTCACAAGTCTGGGGTGAAGAATGCAAGTGATGGGGGGGGAAGAATGGGGGGGGGGCAAGCACATGCCTTGTGAATAATCAAATTTGTGAAGGTCAAACCCACAACTGTGGAGGGAGGACTGTGTATGAAACAGAAGTGAATTTCATTTTTAGACTTGACTCCCATCTCCAAGATATCTCATTATGTATATGCAAATATTCCAAAATCTGAAAAAAATCTGAAACACTTCTAGTGCCAAGCATTTTGAAGAAGGGATACTCAATTTGTACTATTCATAACTGAAGTATACTGCTGCTTGTCTGGTGCAGCACAAGGGGCTGACTAAATTTGTCTGTAGATTTCTGAATTGCATTTTCCTGCTACATTGCAGTCATAAAAACACATTCCAGTGTCACAAGAATAATATTAAACAAAAAGCTGTGGAGATGCTGGACAGACTTGTCTTTACACAGATAGTTACTTTTCACACACTCTTCCTTTCTCTTTAGTGTTCATTATGTGAAGGATCCATCTTTACTATACTAAGCAATGTTTTACGTTATAAGCAATTGACTCACATCTAATAACATACTTCTGTCAACATCAAGTATTAGTAACATAGCAGAACACTGGTATGAAACAGGCTATAGTGTAGATTAGAAGTAAATCTAAAATTTACAAAACTTTGTATTGTAGAAAGAGCAACTTATAATTCCACTGGAATGCTGCAGCTGGTATGGAACTTTCAAAAGACTGGTATTCATATTACTAGCTACAAAAGAGAATCATCTGTAGGAGACAACAGTGCCTAGACTTCAATGTCATTTCATTTATTTATTGAATTTATACCCTGCTGCTCCTCGTAAGACCTGGAGCAGCTAATACAGTTGAAAATGACAAATTGCAAATATTATTTTCAGCGTTCTTTCTCAATTGTAGTTGGTTATACAGTGGAGTCTTTGTATTAAAGCTTGCAAATGTTGCAGCCTTATGCTATGTTGTTGTGTGTCTTCAAGTGGTTTCCGACTTATGGCAACATGAAGGTGAACCTGTCGTGGGGTTTTCTGGGGGCTGAGAGTATGTGACATGCCCAAGGTCACCCAGTGGATTTCCAAGGCCGAGCAGGCAATTGAACCCTGGTCTCCAGCACTGTAGTTTCAGTGCTCAAACCAATACACTGCGCTAGCTCTATGTATCAGTAATTAAATGTTTGAGTTTTGGTAGGACTCATTCTAAGTTTTACTGAATGAAATGGAATGATCTTACTGGTTGTGCAAGGGAGAGTTAAAAAAAGAATGAAGCTTTCACATACTAATCTCTTCTTGCAGATCCCATCTAGAAGAAAGCCAGAAGGTTATTCGACGGAGGCGCTTTCCATATCCCAGAGAAAGAAGTGATTCTACAGGATCTAGTTCCATATATTTCACAGCCAGCTCAGGAACAGTCAATACAGATGATGGCGAAAGTGAAGGGGGGTAAGCAAGTACTAGTTCAAACTTTTAAAAAGAAAGTTTGAAGCATATGCTAATTAAAAGTAATATACTTATGGCAAAAGTGTCGCGTAAGTACTAGGCAGTTGTAAATTATCTAATTTCGTATTGATGTGATAATATGGTAGCTTATTTTATTGTTAAAAAACCCTTTTTTATTAAAATTCGCACTTTTTACGTACATATTTGCTCTTGACATATTCCATTTTTTTGATTGTATAAAAAAAACTTACATTTCATTATCTCTATATTAACCTTCTATATAAATACTATCAGTACTTATAACGCTTAATTATACAGTCCTCCATTTTATCTATAATTCATTTTTTCACCCCTAAAGGATCCTTTAATTTTGATCCTTTTTAGCTTTCCATCATCTTTCGCTTCCTACTTTCTTTTACTTGGTTGTTCTTTCTCTCTTATATCTGTTACCTCTATACCTAGTGATACTGTTGACTGGCCTCTGACAATACATTTCTTAGCTTATATGTCATTTTCGGCTTCCTCTCTATCATATCTTGATCAATTTATTCTTCTTGGCAAATCTTTACCCAGTTATTCTCTATATATCTCTTAACTTCCATCATTTTGTTGTCTTTTTCTCCCCTTCTTCCTCCTTTCATTGCTCGTGATAGGCTTTCTAGAGAAACATACTCTTGTACTTTCATTAGCCATTCTTCCAATTCCGGTATTATATTTCTTTTTTCAATATTTAACATATGTTATTCTGACTGCTGTGATCATATAAAGTATCTTGTTTTTATGTTTGCAATATTCTTTGTTGACTTGATGCAACGTATTCAGTAGAAAGATGTCTGGTGTTAGTGGTATCCTTATTTGTAGAATCTCCATGATTATTTTATGAATCTTCTTCCAGTACTTTTTTGCTTTTTCACACTGCCACCACATATGATAAAAAGTACCACATTCACTGTCACACTTCCAACATTTCTTTTCTTTGATCTTATAAATCTTACTCAATTTCTCCGGATCTAGATACCACCTGTACAACATTTTAATATGATTTTCCTTTAAACTCTGTGCCAGGGTAAACTTCTGAGTGTCCTCCCAACTTTTCTTCCAGTATTCCAACTTGATCTCATGGCCGATGTTCCGTGCCCAAGCTATCATTGTATCTTTTATAATTTCAGTTTCTAGCTCTCTCTCTAACATAAATTTATATAATTGTGATGCCAGATGATCTTTCCTCTCAAATATTACTTTTTCAAACTCATTTAGTTGGGTGGTAGTTTCCAGTCCTTCTAATTTTTTATCCATTTTTTGTCTTTCTTTAAGCTGGATGTACAAGAACCACTGGCAGTTCCTTCCTTCATTTATTAGTTCTTCTCTGGTCTTTGTACGTTGTGATTCTTTTTCAATATTCACTATTAGATCTCTGTATGTTATCCATCTATCTGAAGGTCCTTTCCATTTACCGTATAAAGCTTCATGAGGTGAAACCCATAACGGTATTCTGGAATATAGTTTTCTTTTCCAGACTTTCCAAATCTCTAGCAAGGATCTTCTTATGTAGTGGTTTATAAATTCTTTGTCTACCTTTGCCTTGTTATACCACAAATAACCATGCCAGCCGAACCAGAGATCTGAGCCTTCCAAGTTCAACAACCTATCTTCTCTCAACATAATCCAATCTTTTATCCACGTCATCCCATTCGCATAATAGTAGAGTTTCATGTCTGGTACACCGCAGCCTCCTTTCACTTTCCTGTCTGTCAATGTTTTCCACTTTATCCTAGGCTTTTTTCCACTCCAGATAAAGTCCGTAAGGTCTTTTTTCCACTCTTGAAAGCATTTGTTGTTGGTAATTATTGGTAAATTTTGGAACAAATAATTTATCTTTGGTAATATCATCATTTTAATTGCCGCCATTCGTCCTAATAGAGATAAATTCTGTTTTGTCCATATCTGTAAATTTCTTGTAACTTCTTTCCATTTTATACCAGAATTATTTTCAAATAGTCCATTATTCTGTTTAGTTATAGTTATTCTCAAGTAATTAATCTTCTTTTCCTCTTTAAATCCTGTCATCCGAATCAAGTCCTCTATTTCCTCTTTACTCATATTCTTAGTCAAAATCTTCATTTTTTCCTTGTTTATTTTGAAGCCTGCAACTTCCCCAAATTCTTTACTTATTTCTATCATTTTCTTTATACTTGTTTTTGGCTCTTCAAGAAACAGCACTAAATCATCCGCATAAGCTTTCATCTTATATTCCTGTCCTTTTATTTTCATTCCTTTTATTGTGTCTTCTGCCCTTATCTTTCTCAAAAGTACTTCAATCGTTATTATCAAAAGAAGAGGTGATAAGGGACATGTTGACGTGTTCCTTTTTTAATTTCAATTGATGCTGTCTTTTCCACATTAATAATTAGTTGTGCCTTGCTATCTTTGTATATCTGTTTTATTCAATTTACGAATTTATGTCCACATCCCATTCTGTCCAATAATTCTATCGTGAATTCTTGATTCAAATTATCAAACACTTTTTCGGCGTCAACAAAGACCAACACTCCTTCCTTGTCATTATGTCTTTCATAGTATTCCAGAATATTTATTACTGTGCGCACGTTGTCTCTGATATATCTTCCTGGGAGGAAACCGCTTTGATCTGCATGAATTATTACTTGTGCGATCTTCTTCAGTCTTTCTGCTATTATATTTGTAAATATTTTATAATCAATATTCAATAACGATATAGGTCTGCAATTTTTTGGTTCCTCCGGATCTTTGTCCTCTTTTAATATCAGAGTTATATTTGTTTCTCTCCATGATTCTGGTTTGCCATTTATTATGATCTCATTAAACATTTTCTGCATCGGCAAGGAGAATTCTTCTTGTAACCCTTTATAATTTAGCGCCGAAAATCCATCCGGTCCTGGCGATTTGCCTATCTTCATTCTTTTTATCGCCTCTGTAACTTCCATCATTGTTATGTTTGCATTCAGGTTCTTTTCTTGATCTTCCATCAGCTTTGGAATATCTTGTTCTCGTAAGTATTTATCTATTTTCTCTTTCATATCCTTGTTGTTGTCCTTACTGTATAAGGTCTTATAATATTGTCGAAAAACTTCCATGATTTTCTTTTGGTCTGTAAATATCATGTCTTCTTTCTTCGCTCTAAGTATTAAATTTCTCTCTCATCTTTTCTTCAGTCTGTACGCTAACCATCTTCCCGGCTTATCAGCACTGTCAAAATGTTTTAACCGCATTGGTCGTAGTTTCTTTTCCATTTCAACCGTGTTCTCTTCACGAATCTCTTCTTGTAATCTTTCTATCTCCCTCCTCAGTTTTTTATTAACTGGGTCTCTTCTTAATTCTTCCTCTTTCTGTTTGATCTCTATTTCCAATTTTGTCATCTTCTCTATCTTCTTCTTCTTCCATTCTGTATTCCACTTTAACAACAGCCCCCTCATAACCGCTTTCCCAGTATCCCATACAGTCTTGGCTGCGATTTCCTCCTTTTCATTTTGTTTAAAATAATTTCTTAATTCTTGTTTTGCTTTTTTCAAGTATTCTTCATTCCTTAACAATAAATCAATCATCCTCTATGTAAAATAGCTACTTTGTTTCTTCGTGCTCAATTTGACTTGGATTGGATTATGATCCAAGAATATTCTAGGTATAATCTCGATATCTTTCACTATTTTATGTAATGATTTTGAGATTAAACGTAGATCTATTCTAGACATTGTTTGATGGCTGTCGGAATAGAATGTAAATCCTCTTTCATCTCCTTTTTTGTATCGCCATATATCTATTAATGACAAGTCTTCCATTATTCTAAAGAAAGATCTTGGAAGTTTCCCTTGTTTCATTTTTTGCTTTTTATTTGTCGTTCTGTGTTGTTCTGGAGCCAAAACTCCATTCATATCTCCCATTATGAAGATTTGTTCCTGAGTCTTCTCTTTTATGTATTTTTGCAATTCTTCACCAATCTTCTAATAAAATTTACTCTTATTATCTAATGGGGAGTATATTCCAAGTAACAATAATGTTGTGTTTAGAAATTGAACTTGCACTCCTAAATAATGTCCCTCGTTGTCTCTGAATACTTCTTCTAATGGATACTTTGAATTAACATATATCACCACCCTTCTCTTTTTCTTTTCAAAAACCGAAACGTAACATTTTCCTAATTTGGGGTTTTTCAAATACTTTACATCCTAATCTCTGATCTTCGTTTCTTGCAGACAAATTACGTCCGCTTTAGCTTTTTCCAAATAATGAAAGACCTGTCTGCACTTGTAATTAGAATTCAGCCCTTTTATATTCCAGGATATACACTTTATATTCATTTCTTAGTCTTCTTCTTCTTCTATGGATTTCTCTACTGTTTCTAAGCTTTGCTGTTCTTCTTCTATACCTTCTTCCTGTTCCTCTTCCTCTCCTTCAATTTCACCATCATCTCTTTCTTGTTCTGACCTGTTTTCATCCTTATCTTTCCCGTTTTCTTTTTCTCCTTTTCTTTTTCTAGGGCCTCTCTTTTTACTTTCAAATGTTTCCCTTACTTTTTCGATAGCTTCACTTGCTTGTGAAGGCGTCATACATCTGTATCTCCTGGAATTCAGGGTAAAGGAAACTCCTTCAGGTCTCTCCCATTTGTATCTGATGTTATATCTCTGTAAAGTTATTGTAAGATTTTTATAGTCTTGCCTTCTCCTTAATATTTGATAAGGGACATCTTGAAAAACTTTCACTTCTTTTCCTTCCACCATCAGTCTTTCTTCATAATTTCTCTGTAATAGTTTCTCTTTCATCCTTATTCTTGTAAAGCAAATGATGATGTCTCTTGGCCAGTTCTTCTCTTTCACTGTTTTTGAACTTATACGAAAAATCCGGTCAATTTCCCTGTCTATTTCTTCTTCCGTCAAGTCCATATATGCCGCTAGTTCAGGTATCAATCTCACATATATATCTTCACCCGCCTTTTCTTCAATTCCTCAAAATTTCAGACATCTGTCCCGATATCTCATTTCATGGGCCTCTATTTCAATGTCCTGTCTTTTTTGATTGTCTTTCATATCTTTCCAGTCTTTCTCTGTTTGCTTCATTCTTATCTCCATCTCTTTAATTTCTGTCTGCATTATTTTGCCCTCTCTATTTATTTTCTCCATTTTCCTATTAAATGCTTCCATCTCCTTTTTTACATCAGTTTTAATCTCATTTCTTGTGTCTTTTAATTCTTGTCTAATTTCTTGCTTGAAATTTCTTAACTCCTCCAATATTTTTGTTCCTATCTCAGTTGAGTGCTGGGGCTGTTCCAAGGAAGGTCTCCTCTCAACAGCAATTTGAGATTGCGTATAAGTAGCTGTTTTCTTCCTTGTTGTCATGATGTATATTCAAATACAGTACAAAGTACAACACAGTAGAATATATTATAAAAAGACCCACAGTTCTATGTTCTTATTCACTTATATATATTTCTCTTTTCATATAAATTTCCTATAAACTTCTTTTCAATTTCTAATAAATATTTTCTTATAAACTCCTATAAATATCTATTTGTCTCTTTTCTATTTTCTATAAATATCAATCAATAGGGTATTAACTTATTATATCAGCAATCTTTAAACCACTTTCTATACAGTCTTATTCTTATTATGTATAACTATTTCAATGAAGTTTTTTGATATATCACAATCAAATTCTGTATTTTTTACATTAAGTTTGTCGGCTTACATTGATTTGTTAAACGTAATTTCCAGAAATTAATTATATACACATCTTGTAGTATTCTAGTACCCCAGGAGATGGAGCTCCTTCCCCACTTTAGATTCGTCTCAACGTTATGAGCTTAATCAAAGACTGGCAAGGTCAGTTTACAGATCTTAACTCCTTGATAATCATGCGGGTTCTCCTCCCTTCTACTTTTCCAAACTTCTCCAGCTGGTAATAATTCCCTGTATTACCAACCTTCCGTATGTACTTTGCGTGTGCTTACACTTTAGCTCCAATTCAATATCTCTCTGTTCAACCCCCCTCTCTTACACTATCTCGGGCAGTTTTTACACACTTTTATATCACAAATTAATTCGTACAACAGCAGAACAGCAACAATACAATCTTCACAGACTTATCCCTTCAGATTCTGTCGCCAAAAATATAGATCTCCTTTTTCTTCTCTGTCGTCTCTTCGTGTCTTTGAGGAAGCAGTCCGTGTAAACATTTCGAGCCAATCCTATAGTCCATTTAATTGCTTCTTTTACTCAGTCTCTCCTTCTTATTATCCCAAGTTCCCAATAGATTATTATGCAATACTTTATGCTCTCTAGGTCTCCCTCTTCCCTTTGTCACACCTTACAGTTCAAGTTATATTCCACAGTTCATTCAGTCTTATTCCACAAGATCAGTTCTTTCCCAAGTATAATAGTCCACTTCACGATTTAATGATCCTACTCCGCAGCTTAATGAATTAATGAATTTAATAAATCTACAGTATCTTTAATCTACCTCTATTTAATTGTAGTTCATTACTTAGTAGCTTCAATCCCTCAAGTACGATTTACTTACTCTTCCTCTTCATGACAGGCTCAGTCCATTCGTGTTGAGGTCTTTACGATCCCTCGTGAAAGAAAGTATTAATGTTCAGTATTTCTTCCACTGTCTTCTTCTCGCTTCTTTAAAAAAGGTTTCGGCGTCTCTTTGCCCCTCTTGGAGCGGCTGCCTGGCGTGGCTGTGGTTTCTTTTCGGCTCTGCTCTCATCTCCATACCTTCGGCACAGTGGTAATCGCTGTGCCTTTCCGTCCGACGATTTCAGTCGAGCCCCCTTCGAGACCCTTCGGACCCCCTTTACCGGCGGGGTTCTGGCCGGCTCCGATTTTCCCGTTTTCTCTTCGGCTAGTCCACGCTGGGCAGTTGTGTTTCAGCTGGCAAGGTTCTACACAGCCGCGCAGTCCGCCATGAAACCCGGAAGTCAAAGAACTTTTTATTATAAATTTTTAATTCATGTACTTTGTTTCAATTTATATTTTGATCTGCCTTGGGTCCCATTCAGGAAGAAGCCAGGGTATATAATAAATAAATAAAAAAATAGATACAGTCAACCCTCCACTTTTATGAGCATTAAGAGTGCAGGATCCTGTGTGAAAGTGAAAAAACTGCAAATAAGATTTCCAAAATCCACCTGCCTCCTAGTACTACTGAAACCAATTTTATGAGCAGCAGCAGGCAGTGGAAGCAGCTCCATCCCATGCTCTCTCTTCTCTCTGTCTCCTATCCTCCCAACACCTCCAGACCGTACCTTGTTTGACGCTTTTGCACCACTAGGCCTCACCCAGATTTTCAGACCCAGCAAACTGAAGCCAATCTTACAAGCAGCAGTATGATGTGACAGTATCTGAAGAAGGTATGGGCTGGGGCTGTTGGGAAGGCAGGACACAGAGAGGAGGAGGAGGAGAAGTGGGGGCAAGAAGCTGGATCGGCCACTGCTGCAGCCAGCTGCTGCTGCTTGTGAAGTTGACTTCAGTATGCTGACTAAAAGTCTGGGTGAGGCATGATCATGCAAAGGTGTCAAAAGAAGGTACAGGCTGGGGCTGCTGGGAGGACTAGAGACAGAGAAGAGGTCAAGCTAGTTCAGCAGCAGCTGCAAACTTACCAATAATCAAATTCGCAAAAGGGAAACCTGGAAAAGTGGAAGGCTGTTAATGGAATATTAAACTGTTTGGGTGGAAAGTTCGGGAAGAAATATCTTTCAAGACAACTGTCTATATTTAAGTATATTTTGATTGACAGAATGCCACTTTGTGTTGTTATGTACCACTTCAACAGCCTTTTTTTCGCAACACATCACAACAGCAAAACTGTGCTAGCAATGGGGAGCACCCAGAAGCACTAGGGCTGGGGAGCAAAGCCTACGTAACATCTTGTTTCCGAGGTTTTGCTGGTTGTCCTCCAAACATTTTTTTTTATTCATTGTTGTTATGTTTACAAAGTACTTGAGTTTCCTAAATGCTTTACAAAGGTTTAAAAACTATATAATTGGGTCTCAGCTGCATAATTTTAAATTTAATTTCATGGAAGGAGGAACTTGGTGCTTTCTTTTTGATCTTGGGGTTGAACTCACCCCTCTTTGAGCACAAGTTTATTGAAATTTCAGAGTATAGGTTGTTCTTTGTGTGAGTTTATGTGCCAATATAAAACACGATGCTTGCAGAAGTGTAAGATTAGTCTTGATGACATCATGTGTAGAGGAAAAAATTTGATGCAACAGTCACCTAGAGCCAGTTGACCTTTTTCCAAGATCAACAGAAATGTTTTTATTTTTTACCTTTATCAGGTTTAGACCACACAAAAATAAAATGCAAATAAGGGTTGAGATTCCTGCAAAAATGTCATGACAGGTGGCCTGTAAATTCTTGCTAGCTTTGATGACTAACCAAAACCTTGTAGTTGCTGAAATCTTGTTTTTCTCTCAGAGCAGGCTATTATCACTTACCTTGGCCTGCATGTTCAAATTGCAGCACAGAGTTGAAGACTGTTTCTTCCCTAGTATTGAGCTAAGAGAGCAAAGACCAGTATAGTAGTAGTGATTAAATCCAAACTCTGACAAACACTGTTCCTCTCAAGCCAAACATCAATATTGATGATGGTTTGACAGGTAAGTTTGTGTGCAACTCTGGATGAGTGGAATGAATGGGTGAAGATATGTATATCTGCAGTTTCTTGCTCAGCTAGAGCATGAGTGGGGAAATGCAGCTCATGGGCTACATGCAACCCCCAGCTCCCTTTTGTTGCCTTCATAAGCCCCCTGCCAAATCTCTCCTGGTTGCAAAGGGTCATAAATACCTACCACCAAAATTGTGTCACGATGTGTTTCTCTGGCACAGTTTGCAGATAAAATTCAGCAACAAAACATTACAGCAGCTTGGTGCTATAGTGCAGAAATTTTCAAAGGGCCTTTCCGCACTACACTGTTATAGTGCCATTATTCCACTTTCAACATCCTGTGGAGTCCTGGGATTTGCAATGTAGGGAGGGGCATTTAGACTTCGCAGCCACAGAGCTCTTTGGCCTCGATAAGCTCCAAATCCCAGAATTCCACAGGATGTTGAAAGTGGAATAATAGCACTATAACACTGTAGTGTGGAAAGGCCCAAAGTATCGGGATACTTCTTGCATTTCCTAGCTAGCCAACTCAAAGACTTTGATGCAAGGATTGTAAGTTCACTACTGCAGTAATTATATTCAGTTACTGTTGAATTAATTTAGAATTGTTTTAATGAATTTAATCCTAAATATTACATATTCATTTAATGAAATGAATTAATAAAATCAATGAAATAAACATATCATTTATTAAAATATTTATTTATTATTATTTGTTGTTATTATTTATTATTATTTATTAAAATATTTAAATTGTTACATATTTTAGTACATTTTATGTATTTAGCCAGTTTTTCTCTATGTTAGTAACATAAACAAAAAGACAAAAAACCAACAACAGTAACATTCCTCAGGCACTTGACCAACCGAGTGAATCCCTGACTCTATTATACCCCTGAGCCAAAGGTGTGTGTGTGGATATTCAGTTCCATATACATGCCCTCCTTTGGATTTGCTCATTAATGAAAAATGCACTTTCCTGTCTTGATGTCACGTAGAGGAGTTAGTTCTGCATATGTTCCCTGAATGACCCAGGAATGACCTAGGTGGAAGTGCAAGGTGCTCATATTCTAGCTAGACAGCAAATGATGCAGCATGGTTGCCACATGGTGCTGCTTTCTGACGTGATCCAACAGCCTGTATGTACTACTTCTGCTACTTCTTAAAAAGATTGAAATCCCATTCATGAGGTAGATCCAGTGTTTGCTTCGCCGTTAGCCAGTTTTTAGCTAAAAAAATCTTTTAAAGGACTCCACATAGCTTTATAGATTATATTAGATAAAAGGTGGGGAAAGTGTGAGCTGTGGGCTGTCTGAACCCCCCTTAACCCACAGTTTTTTATAAAAAGAAAAGTAGAATTATTTTTGATTGAAAAATTTCTAAAAATTATATCCATAAGTGATGAAGTTCTGGGGGCTGTGGCTATCTGAAGTGCCAAGGCAGCCTGAAAGCAGGATGCTAGGCAGCCAGAATAGCAGCCCAGGAGAGAAACCCAGCCCAGTAGTGTGTGGAAGGAACCTGGGGTGGAGAGAAGAAGGTTATATAAAGCCACATACCTGGGGGTATTGTTCTTCCTTTAGTGAGAGCCTGGTAAGAAGCTAGAGAGTAGATTCTCTCAATCAGCTGGAGGATGTGGCTGTATTGGGAAGTTTGATTCTCAGTGGAAGCCTAGTGAGAGGCAGAAGGGTAATTGAACCTTAGTAGAATCAGGTCAGAGATTTAGATTGGGAGATGAACCAAAGAGCTGTTGTATGATACTTGTGCTTTATATGAAAGCCTAAAGATATAATGGAACTGTCTAAAAAGTGCACTGAGGAAATATATCAACCCTGACATCCATTTGAAGTCCAAAATCCTACTTTATTCTTATTATTATCTTAACAAATGTTACAGTTTACTTTTGTAAATACTGACTTGGGTGAGTTGTATACAGTGTATAAAGTAATACAGAAAACACACTACCATAGAGTTATTGTGTGATTCTAAGTAAACATTGAAACTCTCACCCTTTTAGACAAAGGTAGTGTTATAAGTAGGGAGGCAGAGCTGTGTGGTAAAGATAGGGCGCATTATCAGATTGGGAATTGCCACACCAATCTGGGCAAAGTAAGGACCTGTCACACCATAGCTCTCCCAAATGTGGTGGTGGTGGTGGTGGTGGTGCTGTGGCTTCTTGTGGTTTCTGACTTATGATGTCCTTTGTTCAGAGGGGAGTTCTTTGCCTTCCTCTGAGGCTGAGAGAATGTGACTTGCCCAAGGTCATTCAGTTGCTTTCCATGGCAAGTGGTGATTCAAATCATACTCTCTAGAATCATAGTTCAGTGTTTAAACCACTGCAGAATGTTGTCTCTATCCTCAGATGTGTGCAAACCCACAAAAACCACCTCCAAAATCTCCTCAGAATCCCCCATCCCCTTCTCAAAGATCTTCTTTTCTCTCTGTTTTACCTTTAAAATGATGATAGGAAGTAATGTGATATCACTTCTGGTCACCGTTTGGAGGGAAAAACAGAGAAAACAAAGTGTTTTGGTATGCTGTGCGGTACAGCCCGTAGAAGTTGTAAAAAATTGGCATCTGAACCCCACACAGTTGCCCATCCCTGTGTTAGATTTTCTCTCACATCAGATTGACTTGGATAGTGATCTGTTTTAAAAACAGAACAAAACTATTGCTCTCATATATATTCATTTCCACTTCGCTAAAATGTGAGCAAGTGCTGCCCATGAATTTAGAATGGTTAAATAATATATTAAATAATCAAACGTTTAACTGAGTAATGGGCCTTAGTGCTTAAATTCTTGCTTACTACACAGTATATGTCAGAACTGTTAAAGATTAGGCTGATTAGACTAGGATAAATTTCAAAATGAATGTGCTCTAGATTTTGTCTAGCAGGTCAGTGTGTGGATATGATGTGGGACAATAAGAAGAAAAACACAGTTGGCAGTTTGGTTTGGAATTGAACAATTGAAGCTACGCTATCTTGATAAGTAACTAGTTGCAGAAAGCTCCATATAGATTTTTAAAAGCATATATTCTTTGTTTTGTTCTTGAAACTCAAAATAGTTCAATATTGCTAGCATTACAAATCAAAGCAAATAAGAGCACTTTGTGTAGTACAAAGCATTAAAAAAAGGGGGGTATGAATAAAACCCAAGTCTTTCAGCTTGGCTTTTTACATGTTTATAATTTGAAACATCTTGGAAGATTGTTTGCTTGGTATCTTTAAACTTTCCTCTGTATGAGCAAGTTCTTTATATTTTGTGCATAGATACTCCTGAAGTAGTGGTGGCAAAGTAGCAAAAGCTGACTATTAAGATTATTATGTCTCAGTCAAGAATGGACTTGGAAATCTGATGTGTGAATTCTGTCCAGATGAATCTTTTAAAACTGTTGGTGATGAGTCTACTGTAAATTAGACAGCCATTTGCCATCTGCTTATTCTGTTGTTTTTGTGCCTTCATAAATTAGCCTTGTTTTACAGGCAAGGTGTTTATGCACTGAAAATCTGTTCTTTTGATCCGTGCAGGTTTGATAACTCTACATTTTTACATAGTAATAGGGAGCATCTCTGGTGATCCTGGATATATTTGACATGACTGTGATATTTTCCTTTGCTGCAAAGCAGACAGATCTTACCGGAATGTGCATGTATTTAATTTTCTTTGTTTAGTCGTGTATGTCATGCATAGGGAACAAGTTTGTGTATTGTCTGTCTGCTTGTCCACTTGGGATTCAACATTTAAACGCCGGCAGTTTGTTACTATCCAGAAATACAGTTAACTGGCCCTGACCCATGGCAGTGTTCGTGCTTTTCATGGTTCTGACTGATCAAGGGACTGGGAGTGGTGTAGGTATTGGAAAAAACCAAACTAATGTGTTCCGCTGATGGAGCTACTTCTGTCCTATTCTGTCCATATTCTGTCCTAACAGTAGCTTCTTGTCCCTGTGTACATCAGAGCAATCGAATATTGTAGTACACCCATTTCTTTAAGGAGAATGTGTAGTTTTTCATGACCTGCACAATTAAAGGCTTTGCTATAATTTATAAAGCACAGGTTGATTTTCTTTTGAAATTGCTTGGTGCGCTCCATTATTCAGCATATGTTTGCAGTATGATCCCTAGTGCTTCTTTCTTTCTAGAACCCAGCTTGGATGTCTGGCATTTCTTGTTCCATGTATGGTAAAAGTCTTTGTTGTAGAATTTTGGTCATGATGTGATTTCGTGGGATCTGGCCTGCTAGGGGTCTCTAATAAGCAAATCTTCAGAAGTGAGGGATTATGGGATAGAGCAGAAAGTCCCATTACTTAAGTGGAGATCTGCTTGTTGGATTTCTTCCTTTATCTTACCAAGATGGAATAGTTTTTAAGAAAAAGACAGAAGTCATACTGTTTGTACTTTTTGATCTTGGTATAAGGGATACTTGCCTTGACTGGCGCTCCTTCCCATAAAGAGTAGTCTGGATTTCATGTGGACAGTGCCATTTTGGACATTGTGAAACTGCATAAGTTGGGCACTCTTTGGTAATCCCATTTTAGCCTCAAAGTGAAGAATTGTTCCCTTAGTCTCCTGCTTTGCTTTTTTTTTTGTCTGCCAGTTCTCTAATAAGCTGTTATCTGTAATAGAGTTGTCTGAAGAGTAGTATGGTTGCATCTACATTTTATGAAACAGATTTTCAGGACTGATCAGTAGTAGGTCTGGTTGAAAATGAACTTCATGCCTACGTTAGCAAAAGGGATCTATAAACAGTTCTTTTTTTTTTTTGTTATAATTCCTTGTGTATTCTTTAAACTAAATGATTATCATTCCTTAATACCATTTTTGGAAAACAGTATTTTTTTTATTTACTGGGTCACACATTCATTTGTGAACTGAACTGATGACCATGTTTGTATATATTAGCTCCAAGAGGCATAGCAGAATGATTTTGCCTACTTTTCAGATTCAAATGTACTCTTTAGTGCTGTGTTGTCTGCTCAGTCTGATGTTGATATCAAAGCTATCTTGCTGTGTCAGATAGTTAGGGCTATGGATTTTGTATATTAATATTCTTCTCTGTGTTTTTATTCTCTATGAACTATTGACTGAGTTTGTATAGAAGAATGAGCCAAATTTCTTAGTTCACCCAGCCAGTTCTTGTGTTTTTATCCTGTCTTCTTACTGCTGCTCATCCAAAGCTCTTGGCTTGTTTCTCCCAAAGAAACCAGGATTCATAAACCAAGAACCAACTGTGGTTTGTAATCCTGATTTTAAAAAGGGCAAAGAAGTAGGAATGTGGGTTAGGACGATATGAGAAGCTTTCATTTCTTGACTGAGTGTAACCTGGCAGCTTCCAGATGTCTTACGTTATAGCTTCTCTTCTACTCAACATTGACCTCATTAATTGAGGTTGGTGGATCTCAAATATCAGGAGCACAACACAGTGAAGTAGGCTGATTTAACAGGATCTGTTAAAAGGCAGCAAGCAGGCACAGACAAACTGCATGCACCATCATGCACATTCACAGTAAGTCAAGAACACTGAGAAACCTGCTTTGTAGTTATGTGTGAATGCAGCCACTGGCATGCTTTTGGGGGGAGGGGGAAAGAGAATGAGTGTATCGGAGTGTATTTAGAAAAATCTTCTGTGTAAATGCTATATTCTCCTGTATTTTGTGTTACAGGTACACCACAGCTAATGCAGAATCTGATTATGAACGAGAGTCTGATAAAGAGAGTGAGGAAGGAGAAGATGAAATCAGTTGTGAAACAGTGAAGACTGCGAGGAGAGATTCCCTGGACCTTGTCAATGAAGATGAAACTGCCTTGACTATGGACTCTGCTGCAGAAGAGGAACTTGGTCAGTTACTACAACAAGCGGATCACTTGCACCAAGGCAGTGACCAAGAGAAGAGAGAAGGATTCCAGCTGCTGCTTAACAATAAACTGGTGGTAAAGTTCACTTTAGCCATTTCCCAGAAAAACTGAGTTGACCTAACCAACAGAGCAGAGTAGAATAGGATATTATGTAAAGTCTTGTCTCCACTGCAATTTTAAATAAGACTGCTTACCCAGCTTCAGATTGCTTATGCTCCGTGTAGAGAATTAAAGCTCGTAAAAGCTCCTGAGACTTGGCCTCTCTTGAAAACTATTTAGTTATATTTTCCATTGAACACTACATTCATTCAGTCATCTAATGTTTTCAAGTGAAATTGCAGCATTGCTGAAATTGATAGTGACGCTCTCCTGAGACATGTTACTCTGGGTTAGAAGAATTGCTCAATCAACTCCATATGCTAGCTTCTTCTAAAGTGATATAACAGTGATTGCCAGACCTGTTAAAGAGAAGGAAAGTTCATCAAAATTTGCTGTGCCTTCATTTGCATTCCTCCTTTATTCTTCTACTAGTCAAGAAGTACTATCTATCTTGGCCCTTCTTCTGCTGTGCTACCCCTAGAGGCTTCCAACCCATTAAAACTTTGCCCAACCAACCGCTACAGACTACTTGCTTAATCTTAAATTGGACCTACCATCTGAGTACTGAAGATTTATCATAATCACCACCCCAGATATTCAGAGTTGTTCTATCTCTTTCCTTTGTATTCCTCATGGCAAAATTAGGTTAACAAACAAATATTTAATTCTTAATTCAAGTACCCTATTTACTAGTGTATAAGACTTTCCCCCCAAAAAATACTGTTTGAAAATGGGGTGCATCTTATACACCAGTGTATCTTATACACCGGCAAATATGGTAGTTGGATTTCCGCTGGTATTTTTCATGTATAATTTATCATAATATATTTCTCATTACTGGAGATGTTGGGATCTGTACTTTACACTCAGTAGTGTCTACTTGTGCCAATTATACATTTTTGTTGATTTATATAGCATTGCAAAAATTCAGCTATTCTTTGGTGATAGACATGCTGCTATGAAACTGCACGTTTTACAGTATTCCCTAGTTCTGTCCCCATCAAGAGTGTATATACCCAGTCCTCTGCCATGCATATTGTGCACAGTATTGCCTGATATACCACATCTAGTGCAGACAGCGATAGACAGTTGCGAAGCAAACACAAGTTCTCTGTGTGTAATGCTCTAGTAGTGCCATGGTTATTGTACATCTTCTAAATCTTTATTGCTGGAGCAGAGACTGGTATGAATAGTTTATAAACAAAGTGAGTCCTATGTGCAGTTGTGATTTTTTTCTAGGATAGCTTCTACTTTTTCCCTTGTATTTCACAGAGGTGCTTAACTTTTAAGCCTGAGTCCTATATTACTGTTATTAAAATGAGAACTGTCACAATATATTGCATTCTGATACTTCACATCAGTGGGAAGATTTAAACAAGCTATTGATGTTGATTAATGAGGTTTGCGTAGAGCACTTCAGTACAAATCTTCACAAAGCAGCTAAAATCTAAATAAAATGATGTCTGCTGTATATTGTAATTGGAAATCCCACTTACCTGTAATCTTGAATGACTAGAATACAAGTAAACCAACATTCATTCTGTCCACAGTATGGTGACAAGCAGGATTTCCTTTGGCGTCTGGTCCGAGCATATAGCGATATGTATGAAATCACAGAAGATGTGGATGAGAAGAAATCCTATGCATCTGATGGTAAGAATACTTTTTGAAATAAGAATGTGTGTTTTTCACTGAGTTAAATCACAGCATGAAAACCAGGTGCTGCTTATACAATTTCACTATAGGTTGTTCGTGCTGATCCAGTGCAACAGTTTTATATTATACATTGAAAAATTGTTTAAACTGAATTGCGTTGAGAGTACAACTCCTCAGGTGTCTCAATTTTCTCATTTTAGCAGGTGCTTTAAACCCATGAATGACACAATAAATAAAAAATAGCTGCAAATATGTTGTGCCAGGCCACACTTCTAATTCATGTCATTGCTACAAGCTCTTGTTCATTGTCAAATTCCTGAACTTTATGATTATCCCAAAACTTCCCACTTTCCTTTTCTTCTGGTGTTGTCTTTGTCTGTTGATTAGCTGTAGACAGCAAACATCTGCTTCTCTTTGTGGATGGAAAAAATGTCAACTGGTACTGGAATGTCCCAATTCTTCTCCAGATTGTTGTGGGAGTTAGGAGGTCACAACCCATAGTTTGCTATTAAGAATATCCTGCCTGTGTAGTTTGTATTTTTTCTTATTTTTAAATCTGATAAAAAGTTTATTGACTCCAGCCTTCTTTCTCCCTATGCTGTAACATGTTGACACATGTTGGAAGTGAGGCTTAATGCCAAAGTCTGTTACTTGAAAGGTAGCCAAAACTTTGCAAGTTGGCATTCTTCTCTGCAAGAATATGAATCAAAAAGTTCATGGCCTCTGTTTACAGGAATAGCAGACTGCCAGGTAGGTAGCTGTTTGGCTCTTACATATATCGTCCAAACATAGATAACTTTCCTGAAAAAAAAATCTGTTTTAATGAGCATGTGAGAGTCCATCACACACTGTTTAAGTCTCCATTTGCCAAGTATTTGAATAGCTAGCTGTTCAAAATGTGGTGTGGAAATAAGTTTTTTTTAAATTGTGTTGCAGGCAAAGAAGAGGCAGAAACGGCTCTGCAGATGGGAGATCAAAGTGCTGAGTGTCACCAGTGGTATGTAATTACTTCCTTTTTAAGGAAATGAAAAGGAGATAAAATTGTTCTGTATGTTGTACTTCTGTACATTGTTGTATTTAGGGAAAAGAAAACATTGTTGGAAGTACGGCCCAGATGGAGAAGTTGTTTTTTTTAAGGGCAGTTTTGAATTATCCTCACTACACAAATATATCTTCATTTGGAACAAGAAATTATGAGTTCAGAGACAGTATTGGTTACGGTTAATCAAAATAGTGTGTGTTTTTCGGTTCATTGGCTCTTGTCAGTAAACTAGAAACTGTGTCAGAAAAATTGCCCCAGATAGTTTTTGTAAAGTTACAGTAACATCTCTTGACTCTGATATCAATTGCATTCCCAGTATCTCCTATGAGTCTTCATCTAGTAATTTGCCGTTCTTCCCAAGAGATATTAATGATACAGTGTAGGCCAGTGGTGAGGAAAGTGCATGCAATTTGAATTATTCAGGAACCTCACTGGAATTATCAAGGTGCAGTTCTTGAAGCACCTGGGCCTCTCCATTTTAACTGTGCTGATTTGAGAGAATTTTTCACACAAAACCCAGCAAAATTGGCATAAAACAGGGCACAGATGTGGAAGCTTACTCTCCCTAGTGCCGCCCGTCATGTGCCTCAAGGCGAAAAAAGGATGAAAATAATCCAAAATGGTGACTGAATATGACATGGCATCACTTTCAGTATGCCAGAAATGCAATACTGCTGGGGAGAGGGCACAGACAGGAAACTGGTCCCTGCTCCCTCCTCAGTTGCCCATCCCTGGGCTAGGCATATAATGTGTCTCCCTAAAAAAATCCAAGTATGATTCAGGTGACAACAGTAAAAAGGCTCTTTTTTGCTCCATTTACTTTCAACCTTGGTTCAGTTTGCAGTGATTTTACTGTTCCTAGTAAGATTGACATAGTGTACTAGAAATTGATGGTACTGATGTAACCTGTGGCCAATTATAGAGCATGGAAACCAATAAGATAGCAATGGCTTCAGTGACAGTCATAAATATTCAGGGAATTCAGTGTTTAAAATGTCATGTCTGATGGGCTGCTCATATTATCAGTAAACCAGTCCAACTCTTTAACATACCTGGAGCTGTTAAATACAGATGTTTCATGAATTCAGCATGTATGTGAGATCTGTGATTGTATTTGGAGAGAGATTCTTAAATAGGAGAGGTACACTTATTTTGGTATTTATACAATTCGTCAGATAGTCAAGAACATGAATTAGACTAGAGAAGTCATGTTCTTGCTGTCTGAGGAATTGTATAAATACAATTTTATAATATAAATGGCAAAAAAAAGTGTATTCTGTCCCTTTTGTTACATACCAGTCTGGTTCACAAGGAGAGTGCGGTAGCAACACCAGAAATTTCTGTTGGATTTATGGCATGTATGAGATTTATTTTTTTATATATATATATATAAAATGGACTATTATATGAATGTGTTGATTTTATATGTGTGTTCTTCTTTCATTTAGTATCGTTGTATCTGTTTTTAATGTAGCCCCTGAAGAAGGCCAAAAATACAAAAAGAGGCCGAAACGTGTTGGGCTATTCCATCTACAAGCACATGGAGTTCGTTCGCCTTCTCCTTTGCTGATCAGACACATGCTTTCCAGTTTTTGTTTTTCCCCCTATCTTTTAGAGTAGGCCTTGCACAATTAGGTATAATCACGCAGTTGGTATCATCAACTTGTACCTTAACTGAGCAGTATAATAGATGCTTTCTATGTAGCTAGACTTTTGGATTACACAAAGTATATCTAAGATGACATGTCTCAAGCCACATCCCTAAATTAAACATCATCATCATCATCGTCGTCGTCGTTTATTGATTAGTCAACTGACCATATCAACAATAAAAATATAATACATAATACAAAAATACAAATACAGAAATTACATACACAAATGGACTCAACTCATATAAAATTACTAAAATAATTAAAACATATAAACTTAAACTTAATAAATAGTGAATTTAATATAAGAAGTAAAATACATAATAAACAAAAAGGTAAAATGACGAGTATAAAAATTCAGTCATAACATTTAAATAAGCTCGTCACCATGACAGGGGACCCCATTTTGTGTGATAAAAAGATCTCTCAGGTAGGCAGCTTTTGTAATAAATTTTGCAATCCTGCGGACTGAGTATGAATTCTCTCCGCAAAGAAAATAGGTCAATTTAACAGTTGGATCCCAATTGGTCGTTCTAACCAGAAGTGGTTGTAAGTATTGGGATCTCACCTTGGTATATATACAACAATCAAACAGGATGTGCGCAATATCCTCTATGGCTGATGCACCACAGATACATGTTCTTTCGTGGTATGGAATTTTTTGAAACCATCCTATTCTTACCATAGAATTAAGTTGTTCAAATCTAGCTCTGGTGAAAGCTATTCTCTGTCTCTGTGTTAGGTTCAGCCTAAGATACTTTTCTAGACCAAATATAGTTTTATTTTTGGCTAACCAATTTAGAGACTTAGAACCGGCCAGCAGAGCTATGTCTGTTTGGGCACTGATGTCCAAAATTCTTTGTTTTAATATTTCCTGTGCTGAGTGTCCACAAGATAATAAATAAGATGGGGAAAAGCCAAGCTGGCGCATTAGTTGGAACAGTTGGCATATCCAGGAATTTGAACGCTGGAGATCCAACTGTTCATCTAAGCAAAGTTTAGGGAGTCTTCGTGGTTCCATTTTGAGGATCCTTAGCCAGTAGTTAAAAACTTTTATCAAAACCTGGCACTGAATAGAATGTGCCCCTAACCTAAATTAAACAATTGAAATGGAAGACATCAAGAAAGAAGTACTGTTGGGCATTGGAGATTCCGCATGGGTATTGGAGATTCGGAGAAGAGTTTGTTTTGTGCAGTATGCACATTAAATGTACAATGCTTTACAAAGGAATAGCCACAGTAGGAAAATGAATTCATAAATGATGTCAGCTAAAGTTGTAGCTATTGACCCCTTATATTCTGTCTACCTGCGTTTGTGAGACAGGAAGAACTGCTACGTTGCCCCTGCCCGTGTGTGCACATTAATATATTGGTGGTTAATTACTGAGCCTGGCTAGGAGGGGCATTGAATTTTCTCTTGAAACTTTCATATCCTCCAGCTTCCCAACAGTGGTCAAGGCAAGTTTTTTTACTAGCTAAACTCTCTTACAGCACTATAAATTCATACTTTAATGCTATGCGAGAATGGTTTTACTGCACTCTCCTTTCCACTCAGCTGTAACTGGATGGCTTTGAATGGAATGCCTTATACCACTAGAGAAGCCCTATACCACTAGAGGAGGAGAATGATACAGATTCTGTGTCTAGTAACAGGAGAAGACTGAGCTTCATATTCCAGGCCAGTGCAAGGCATTGGACTAAATAACGTGTTTCTTCAACAAAATAAACTAAGTGACTGATGTAGCTTCATTCTTATGTAGGATGTTTTTAGCATTCTTCCACGAACTTTCAAAAGTAGTTCTAATAATTAGTCACATGACAGATGAAGAAAAACATGAACATAGCCCAGAGATGGGGGCATGTCTGCGCTGCACAGGATCTGTCTTAATATGCTGAGGCCCTGATATGCAAATTCCCAAAAGCCTTGCAAAAGAGAAACAGTTGAACTCTCTTTCCACTTGAGCATGTCTGTGGCCTCTGCATTCCTTAAAAAGTTACTCTGTGAATTGAGAATCAAGGGAGGGAGTTGCTTGTTTGGCTTGGCTTCAGCGTTTGCTGTTAGAAGTAGTGTTGGAAGTACAACAAGAACAGTAGGGGATTTCAGAGATCTCTCTGGAGAGGAAGCTGCGCAGGTGCAGAATTATGTGTCCTTTATGTAGTTAGAGTAGCTCTGAAAATATTTACTGACAACCCGTGAAATCAAAGTTTGTTATCAGCCTTTTGAGATTGAACCTACAGATTCAATTTACAAGATGAGTAAGGCTTGCCTCAGAACCTAAATGGAGCTCTGGTGCTTTGCTTTAAAAGGAAAGAGGCATTTAATGTCCAGAAAAAATGAAGCACCAGGATATTTTTTAGAGGCAGAAATTGCATAATTCTGTCACTATATTTTTATGCACTGAATGTAAAGTGTAACATGTTTGGGTTTTTTTTTTATTGTGTGCATTTATTTGTGAGTAAGCCAAATGTCATTAAATCTTGTTAAACTGAAGCAACATACTCACCTTAAAACTGCATGGACTTTTTGGAGTTCAGGTTTATGCCCCATATTATCTCTTTTAAGTACATTGACAGAAAGATTCTGGTTTCTCCACTAATCATACATGATTTCCCTATAACAGTTACTACTACAAGGTTCATCATACTCAAGTTTGTAGCTGGTACTGATGGAGCTGGTGTCTTAAAACAGGCTCACATTTTGGCTAGCCTGGTAGGAGAGAGAATCATAGCTGTAGAATAGCCACTGAAAGTTAATTTTGAGGCATGTTTACATTGAATTGCAGCACACAACTGAAAATAAATTTTGTGGTCATGATACGTAAATGAGAAAAAATTCTTAGATGTGGTTCTTTAAAGAACTTTCCTCATGTTACCAATTGTACTCCATAATATGGCTGACCAAACTGGAGTAGGGCCTTCAATATGTATAATCAGCTCATTTTCTTCACTGTGTATACAAGTAAATAATGTGAGCTATCCTATGCTTATATAAAAGCAAGATTACCTTTGTCCCTTGACAGGGAACTCTGGTTTTAGTAATCCACTTCAGAATGGCAGGGAGGAAGAGGTTTGAATGTGAACCTGAGACCAGCTCTTCGTGCATGGATGTGAAGAGAATAAATCTCTGCTTCTACCACCTTCTGAAACATGATAACTGAAACACGAAAAACTTCTTTGTCACGATAACTAACAACTTGAGTAATTTTAAGTGGTTGATTAGCCACAGTGTTTACCATATTAGGAATACTTTAGTGATTAGCTTACATGGTTTTTGTTGTTTCCTTTTTATTTTCATAAAAAAGGAAGTGTTTCTCTTCATTTTAGCACTGCTGCTGTACAAAAGATGAGCCAGTGTGGTATAGTGGTTTGAGTGCTTGATTAGTACTCCAGGAGAGCAGGATTCAAATTCTCAGTTGACAGTGAAAACCCCTGGTTGGTCCTTGGCAGATAATACTCTTTCAGCCTCAGAGAAGGGCAGTGGCAAACCCATGTGAAGTAATCTTGCCAAGGAAGCCCCATAATAGGGCTGTCGTAAGTCAGAAATGACTTGAAACTAGAAAATTACAAATAGCATTATCTCTGAATATCTTCTTGAAATAATGCTTAAAACAGGTAGTCAGGTCCAAGAACTACAAATATGTGAAGTAGAGCAATCTCTCATCCAGATGTCAAAGCAATTGTTGAAGTTTCCTACATCATCTGCCATTCCTTTTTGTTCACCATATTGAGAAGTGTTTTGAGAAATACAGTGACTGAGGAAAATAGAAATATGTCCAAAGTTAGAATATTCAGTTGAAGGAAGAAAAATGAGTCTTATCTGGCTCAGCAGCTGTATTGCTTTAATTTCTGACTTGTCCTTGAATCCAGTCCCAACAAATCTTTAATATGATTTCTGAGTGGCTGATCTTTATATATACCACAAATCTTTTAGTCTTTAAGGTATTACAAGACTTTTGTGTTGAAAGTGTAGAGTGGAGAAAAAACTAGAATTTAGTTGAGTCAGTTTAATCTTGGTAGATCTTGTTTAAATAAAATTTCCAAAAAGTTCTCTTTGTATAGAGAAGAGATTTGAGGAAAGTGGTTTGCTTGTATCCAGCAATCTTCCCCTGTGTCTGCCTCCAGGAAAAGGTTCATTTATAAGTCAACTTGAATTACTTCCTTCACTGATTGACCTTGTAGACAGAATGGAAACATCAAGCCTACGTTTTGGCTAATGTCAAAACTGTTGTGTAATAAAAGAAGTAACTGGAAGTAGAGGAAATTAATATTGTTTTGACAATTGAATATTTTGCAGTGTAAATCTACAAAAAGAGTTTGGTTAAAAATGGAAACTCTGAGGATACAAGAAAAGAATATTGATACTCTATTATGCTGTTATATTTGGTATAATGTTTAATAGCTTTCTAAATATTAATTACGGCAGTGGTTTGTACATACTTATCTGTTTTCTGTTTCATGGCTGATGAGAACTTCAGGAGAAGATCAGGAGTGAAATGGGTAATGCTACCCCATAACCGTTGCTTGTATCAAATTTCATGCTTTCCTAATGGCTGCTTAATAGGTTAGGAGAGATATGATCACACTTCTGTTTGAAAATAATGTTGCTTGTATGGAGTCATGTATGCCTCTCATGCAAGAAGGCTTGGAAGAAGGGTTAGATAAAATGTAGTATGTAAAAATGTTAAAAAGTCATCTGTTCATATTTTGCAATGTGTATGGTGATTAAAATTGGATTTAACTGCATGATGGCAAGCTAGAGACAATCTAATCTTCCTTTTCCATGGATTTAATTGGCTACTGTACAGGCCTTCATAGTCTAAATCTATCTATAATGAATCCAATGTGTCTTTAATGACTAACTCTTCAGTCTTTTGCTGAAACCTACCTAAAACTTGAATATTTTCTCAAATTTGGGGTCCCTTTGCCTTTTGAAATATGGAAAGTATCAGTGAACATCTTATGGGGGGAGTTTACGCTGCTTTGTCTTTTATGGGTTTTGGGATCAAATTAAAGCTGTGTTATTCAGCGACCTTTTAGAGGTCTTCTGGCTTCAAGGCATTATTTTTATTGCTCTTTTGTTGAGTATTTTCTGAATGTTTCGGGCTCAATTCTTACTTCATTTTACTGTCAGGTTATTTTGGTTGATCATTTTACATATTAGAATGGACCTGGGCAACCTGAAAGCGTCTGGAGGGGAAAGCAGTTTGAGGGTAAAATCCACATCCACCTTGACCCTAAAAGTTTCAGTGGTTCAGTCACAGAATCATCTGATTTGACTGTATTGTTCTGAACTTTATGACCTACAATTTGTGAAGCCAGAAAGGGATATCAGGGGTACCTTCATCCATCTCCTTGTACATTCTAACTTTGGTCTGGAGATCTTGGTTTATTTTAAACCAGTGCTCCTTGTTCAGTATGAAATCAGGGTTTCTGCACAGAAACTGGTATATGAAAATAGTAGGGTAGTATATATTCATGCTGCTCATCTCTGGCTCCATAAGCATGACTGGTAATTTTATTTGCTTCATTTTTTGAATTTATAACTTGCCTTTTTCCCGGATGGAGATCCAACAGAGCTTACAGTAAGTTAAAACAAGATTAAGTTAAAAATCTTATTTTACAAAAGTTTAAAAATTAAAGTTATAAACAGTATTATTAATAAACCATGGTTAAAATAGTTAAAACACATTTAAAACATAATTTCTAATAACAGAGAGAGAGTGCACGTTACTTCACATACACTACTGTTACTTATTTTAGATCTCAAAACCCTGCCAGAATAAAAAAAGTCTTCACCAGCCAGCAGGAACAGAGCAGAGAGGGAGCCAATCTGACTTCCCATGGAAAGAAATTCCACAGTTTGGCAGCAGCCATGGCAAAGCTTCTCTCCTGCATCCTCACAGTGGTGGGACAAGAGAAAGCCTTCTCTGCAGATCTTAAATGTTTGATCTGGCTTGTATAAGGAGATACACTCTTTCAGACAGTCTGGATCTAATTTCTGTGGGGCTTTAAAGATCAAACTAGCACTAGGAATTGTGCTAAGAAATGGAACAGCAGCCAGTGAAGTTGCTTCGGCAGGGAGGATCATTTGAGACCTGAAACCAATTCTGGTCAACACCCTGGCCACAGCAATTTGAACTTGCTGAAATATCCAAATAGTTTTCAAAGATAGACCCGTGTCGAACATGTTGCAGTAATCCAACAGGATGTATTCAAGGCAACTGTCTCTGTAGGCAGATCTGAAATGTCAAGGAATGAGTGAAGCTGACTGGATAGTTTTAACTGTAGCACACTCCTGGCCCTCACCAAATCTGGGCATCCAGGCTCAGTTCCAAGTCCAGGAGTACACTGAAACTGCAAACCTGAGATTTCAGGGAGAAGCACCTCTGTCTTGTCTGGATTAACTTTCAGTTTGTTCTGCGTCATCCAGTCCATTACTGATAGCAGGCACTGGTTTTGTACAGAAACAGCTTCTTTGGAATCACATGGAGATAGAGTTGGATGTCATCAGCATACTTGTGATGCTCAGAATGTTACATCCAGACCAGTTACATGTGTCTAGAGAACCATCTAGACTTTTCAAGATGGCTTAGGGAACTCAGGTGCTGCTGTCCTTCCTCAGGAATCTTGGTTTCTGAGTAAATAAAAGAATGAAGATGTGAATGTAAGAAAAAAAAGATGAGACCTCAGAGGCTCACAACCATTGTTGTGTTTTCAAAGGGCCATGCAAATGACATTTCTGGAGTACAGTCAACCCTCCACTTTCATGGGGGTTGGGGCACAGGACCTCTGTGAAAGTGGAAAAACCACCAATATCATAAGTATTTAATACACACAGAAAGTACCGATACTGGCAGAATGGCTGGGCCTGGCTGCACGTGTGTTCCTTCAGTTGCTCATGGTGGTGGGGAATAGGATGGGAGGAGTGAGAAGAAGCGACAAGGGAACACCTGTCCTGTCCTTACCCTGCCCACGCAAGTGAGTGAATGTGTGTGTGCCTTCCCTCCTTCCTCCCAGAAATGTGGAGGGCTGACTGTATTTTCAAACAAAACTATTAATGCAGATGGATTTATATGAAAAGTGGCTTAATATGATGTTGTTACCCATTTGTTAACCTTTCATGTTTTCCCACCGCTTTTTCCATCTGGTTTTTTCCCCCCCACAAAAAATTAGTTGGACAGGCTCAGCCGTTGTTACAAGAGTATCAACACTTCTATTTTGTTGTAAGTTTGGCTGTACCTTTGTAACTATAAGAAAACTTTATTATCCTAAAAATTAGGAAAAAATTATTTTAAGTTATTATGATTTTAAATCAATTTGACCTAGGATCCAATTTTTGGTAGTGCATTCATTCAGTTTGGGATTGTGTAAATAGTAACACCTTTGCAGTGCTTGCACAAAGAAGATATCCTGTACTTTGTTGCACAAGTGGTTGTCCGTTTATAAAGAGGTATGTGTTCATGTTACAACTGTTTTTGAGTAGATGCTTCCTTTCTCCTCACCAGTCCGCAACATGTGTAAGTGTGACAGCAAGGCTTTTTATTAAACCAGCACTACACTGAATCTTAGCATTTACTTTATTAGCCACATGTTGGTCAAAAGGGGGGAATATAATTGTTTAACCTTTTTAAAACATACAAGGAGGGCCTACAGCACAGATGTACAACTTTGTGGCGGCCAATTTTTGCCTCTGACATTTTCCTGTGGGCTGCATCAGCACACCTGTTGTGTCATTTCTATGTGCCATTTTCAGCAGGTTTTGACTGGAGTTTTGTGTATTGGATTGGTTGGGGTTCTGTTTTGGGACAAAGGATTGTCCAAAATTTTGCCTTTTTTTTAAACAAAATAAAGGTTCAGGGGGCTTTGAAGGTCAGGGGAGCCCTGAGGGCTGCAAAAATGAGCTCAGGCGCTGCACTTCCTTCACCCTTGGCATATAGTTACAATGTGAGGTTTGAGATAGGTACATCTGTGTATATCCTTATCGTACTGGGTGGGTGATTTTGTTTTTTCAGCTGACCAAGTTTCATGAGAAACTGTACAGTTCTGAAATGCACGGTATGACTCCAACATCTGAGCCATCAGCATCTACAATCTTGGAGCTGTAGGACAGCAGCGGGAGGGGAGAAGAGGGGGAAGACAAATGGAGCTCTTACAAGCTCCCAAGTTTATTTCCCAAGGAGAGAAACTCCATCTGAACTGCTGGGAGATCTTTGTGATATTGAGTTCCTTCCTCAGTCTTGCCTGGGCTGACTCATTTTCTGATCTGTGACATTCCTATATAACTGTGTGAGTTTCTGCACAGTTTGACATTTCCTGAGGTCTTGACCTGGTGTGTGTTAACCAGGAAAGGGGGATGGGAACATGAAAGTTATTGCTGATCTGATATATGCTTATTTAGGAGTAAACCTGAGTTCAGTGGAAGGTACATTCATGCACAGTTTTGTTTTTTTTTACCTACAGCTCCCACAATTCTTGTTGATATCAGCTATGTTGGCTAGGAAATTACTGGAAGCTCTAGTCCAAAAAAGTAACTTTTCCCAGGTCTGCTCCCACATAAGAGTACAATCTTGGAATATATTCCAGAGCTGGCTCTCGAGAAGCCCTGATTAAGCTGTTCATATTCTTCTTGCTAACCCCAGCAGCAGAAACTGAAAGTGCTGTCTTCTCTGACTATGGTAGGATTTACAAGCCATTACGGTGAACACTATTATTGGGAATAGAGTTCCTAGTTTCTGGTTGGTTTTAGGGCAGTCGTGGAGATAATTAACTGCGTTTATTGGAAGGTCTGTGAGAGTTCACATGGCATTTATATGGCATTGTGTTGTTTAAGCAACCTTGTAAAACTGCGTTTTAAAGAGCACATTAACTTTTAATACTCTTCTAACAACCTTCATTATATCAGCATAATGTTTTATGGAGTTTCTGAGCAGGATAAATTAGAATATGATATGAACCCTTGAACTTCCAAACCTTTTGCTTTCAAGCCTCATAGCTTTCCATAGCCATTTAGCTAGGAGTTACTTGTTTTTGAAAATGTAGTGTTGGAGCTAAATGTAGGCTGAAATGGCAGAAAACAGTAACTCAGTTTCAGAGAACCCTTCTCCCCTCAACATTTCCTTTCCTTTACAACTAGGATAGACGTTATGAGGCCCTCCAGATGTTGTTGGACTGAATCTCCCACCATTCTTCCCCATTGGTTATGCTGAGCAGGGATGACAGGAGCTGTAATCCAACAACATGATTCCCACCTGTGCTCTACAGCTAGAATTGCAATGTTATCTAGGTGACCTGGTCTTGCCCTGGGTTTAGTTAAATCCCCCCAGTGCTAGTTAGATAATTAGTTAGTCTGTACTCCAGGCTTTCATTTTTTTTTTAGAGTAAGTTTCCAGCACTCATAGAAGCTGAGATATGGAGCAAAAAATGAGCAGTTACTGTTCTGTTGAGTTGTTTTCTGAGAAACAGGCCGGTTACTGCCTTTCAGTGTATTCAGCTAATGAGTGAGGTCTCATTCCTCTGAATTTCATTTTTATATACTTATAATTGTAAGCATGATCCATCTTCTTCCAGTTCCTTCAGTAAATGTTGAAATGTGGGAGGAAAGTCTAGCTTTGGGGAAAAAGTCAAGCTATCTGTTTGCAGAGCTCCCTGTAAGATAATAGAGACATAGGAATGAAGAAGGTGATGCAACAAAGTAAAGTACATATGCAAAGTAAGGTGAATCAGCTATTATTGAGTGAGGCATAATGTCTGTTGGGCCTAAATACTCTAAAGGCACAAGATCCTGTCTAATCTTGGAAACTAAGGAGGGTCAGCCCTGGTTAGTACTTGGATTCGAGACAGCCAGTGAACATACCAGATGCTGTAGGCTGTATTTCAGAGGAAGCAACTGGCAAAACCACCTCTGAGTATTCCTTGCCTATGGAATATTCATGGAATCTCCATAGGTGGACAGGCCATTTGAAAGCACATGCTTTCAGTTGGGTTTCACATGACAGTATGATGCATGTTTACTTGACGACCAAAGGGGGAAAAAACGGTTTCACTTTACTGGGGGAACTAGGGCTGTCCCACTTAATGTTATGGAAGGAAAAAGAGCTACCTTTCTACTATTATTACTATCCTCTCTGTCCCACTTTACCTCTCCCCCCGCAACTGCTCCTCGTGCCCCTCTCCTATCTCACTGTCTCTGCCTCTCTCCCTAGTTTTGTAGCAGCAGCACCACTGCCACCATTTACTCACCTCCTTACTTGTCTTCTGTTCAAAGCGACACTAGCAGTTTTGTGCAGCCATTGCTCTTTTAGAGGCCAGACAGGCAGAAATGCAAAGTGAAGCAACCAGTGGTGGAAGGAAAAGGTGGGAGGTGCAGCAGCAGGTATAAGGGAAAGAAACATGCCATAGGTACACAGGAAGCACAGGAGAGGAAAGTGAGGGAAGGGAGGGCAGGAAGTGTACTGACAGCTGCAGAAAACCAAGGAAGGGACACATGAGGAAGATATGAAGTGAAGCAAGGGACAGGAAGGATGGAAGGCTGTGTGAGAGCAAGGGAAACATAGTTACAAGGGAAGGGAGAATGAACGACACAGTAGCAAAGTGCAGGCAGCAAGGAAGGTAGGCACGGCAATGGTATGAGACGAAGCAAATGAGAAGAAAGGCCGTAAGATAGTAGCACAGTGAAGGAAAGATGCAAGGCAGTGGCACCAGAGCTCCAAAAGGAGGGGAGCCATGCAATTTATGAGTGGTAACCTGAGGGAAGGAGCTGGGAAAAGACAGTAGAAGAGAAAGGAGAGAACCTTAATGGGGTAATACTTGATTTGTATTTTAAGTTTTTGGAAGGAGGTTTCAAACAATGGTAAAGAAAAGATGAAGCCCTTCCAGAAGGACTAACTCCACATTTAACTGTCTTGAGAGTATGTTAAGGACCTTCATTTACTCACACGTACATACTAAGTTAAACAGATCTTACATGTAAATAAATGTGTAGAGGAGACCTATATATTTATTAGGAATACAGTTATCTTCAGCAGTGTAAGCTATAACAGGGAAACAACAGCAGAGGGAGTGAGAATGTAGAAAGGGTTTATATGAATGAGGCTATAAAATTTGGGAGGATGATCTTGGAGGGAAACAGATTTGCCACACTGAATTTATACTTCTTTGAAATATAAGTTTGTTTTTTGCACAAAGGAATACCTCCCAAACTTCTTGCATGGATAAGCTATGTTATTCTGTTGCAGCAAAAGCAGGGTCCATTTGCCCCTTAAAGATAACTTTTATGTGACATAAACTTCCATGGAAACAGAAACATAGAAGTGTTACTGTGGCTGTGATCATTAACAAAAGTAGGTAGGTGTTAGCACAGATAATCTAGTAAAGGTGAGCTAACTAACACATGATGAAAAGCCACAGAGGACAAAAAAAGTTTTTCTTCTTAATAAAATATTTAATCTGCATCTCTGAAGGAAATCAAGCCATGCTTATGCCCTGCAATTACTGTTCTTTGCCCTTAATGTTCTCCGCTTTTCCCTCTGTAAATCAGATGTCAGTATAGCTCTGGGGGACTTTCTATGGTATTGTCATGGATTTGTATTTAAAAAAAAAAGAAGATAATCCTCCAGCGATCTGACAAGAATGCCAGTGGAAAAACCTACGTGTGACAAAATCTTATTGATATTATTACTGTTTTTATTTTATCTGTGAGACACCAGGATTGCACATGGTCATATTATATGGTTCTCCTCTACCCATTAATCTGTACAACAATCCTGTAAGTTAAGTTTACTGAGAGATGGTGATAGCCCAAAGTCACGAAGTAAACTCCACAACTGAGCAGGTATTTGAACTCGACTCTCACTGTTCCAGATCCATCACTTTAAGCATTACACTGTACTACTACTCTCAGATCAGCAGTTACCATAAGAATGCTACCAAAGCTCAAACATGGGAATAGGAACAAATGTAACAGTTAAAGTATATGATTTGTGTGATTTGCGAATTAGAACCATGTGCAAATTAGAGGTCCAGATTTGAGGGACTGGAACATGGCATCTGTGTGTACAGCCCCACAGATCTAGTCTCTCTTTCCTCCGCCCCTCACAACCTTGTTATCACAAGAATGAGTGTTAATATTACACCATCAGTCTGTCTAGACCAGTTGTGTCTATTCTGCCATGCCCACAGAATTTCTTTCCACTGAGTTTCTTTCCCTCAGTTTAGCAATGTACATTTGTCTCTGACCCCTCCAGGAATAGTAAATTGCACTTGTGAACTTCTTCTGTAGCCTTAATAAGGCCAAGCAAAATAGCCTTGAGCTAAATGTGTTGACTTATCTGCTTGAACCAAGGGCTGGATTGTGTCCAGATTTTAACAGACATCCTGAAATTGGTGTATGTTCAGTTTGTGTAAGCCAAGTGTTATCTGTGTTTATAAAGGGTCTGGAGAAAACTGTTTCCTTCATGAAAAAGAAATCAAGGTAGTAAAATAAGGTAGAGCAAGTATTTATTACTCTTGTGTTGGGTGGTTTTTGTTTTGTTTTCTTTTGTTTTTTCATGTATTTGTTACCTTTGCATTGTTTCTTCTATGCTATTATCACCACATGAGGAAACTATTGTAACTCAATATACTTCAGTGGTTAGCCTCTCAATCCATAAAACTGATATGATGCATCTGTTTCCCTGGAGAAGATATTAAGTTTAGATTAAATTTTTGAGCTCTGTATAAGAAAAATAAATACAGCTGAAAACCCATATTTGGGAATGATGCACTAATGTTTAGGCTTACTGTAATTTCCAGGTATGCTATTCTGTGTGGCCAGTTCTCAGAGCATGAAAGTATACAAAAGCGCATTCAAGCAGGGCATGATTTCAAGGTGAGCCTGACTGTTTTTTGTACATCTTAAAAGAATTTTGTTGCAAGGGATAATGTGTTAATGAGGCCTCGAGACATGCTCGGAAGGACACCAGGAGTAGTATAAGACTAGCCTCTGAAGATTTCCAACTAATTATAGTCATGGTTTGCCTAAGACTATTCTATATGTTTATGGCTGAGGTGATCCTAACTTAATGGTCTTAGGCACTCTTTTGCCCCAGATATTTCCTTCTTCCTCCGTTGTGTACATGCAAGAGTTACTTTTTTACAATGTTACCTTGTACTCATGGAGAGTGTCCATATTTGTGAGTTAAACATGCCTTGTAGACTGGTTCTTCTGACCCACACAGTTGATTCTTCTCATGCTAAAGTTGGATTCACACACACTCTCTGGTAATGTGAGGTCACAAAAAAGGAAAACAGCTTCTATCTATAAGTGTGTGTGTATGTGTGTGTAGGAGAAGGCATTTTAACAGACACTTTAAAAAATACCTTCTTTGCCCCTTGGGAGATTTCAAGTTATAAATTGAGGTCATTTCAGAAAAATGAGAAGCAAGCTTGTGATTTATTTGTATTCGATGTAGACTGTGGCATTAGCAAATGGTATATTCACAGCCTTTGCTTTTGTTTAAAATAAATAAAATGGTTGCGTTTTAAGTTCTGGACTCTATAAAGGAATTGTAGATTTTTCTCAAAATGCAGCCTTCTGAATTTTCCAGGTGTGCTTAGTAAACAAAATAAGTCTCTTTGTATACATTTTAGAAACATGTGGACAAAGCAATCGCTCTGAAACCAAATGACCCCAAATCTTACTATCTTCTGGCCCGATGGTGTTACCAGGTAATTGATTTTCTTTAGTATGCTTGTCTAGAATCTACAGGATATCATACTACATTTGTTTAAATAGGGCATAAAATACATCTGTAGAATGCCTTGGGGTAGCTCTGTTTTTAGTTTCTCTGCATTTGTAATGAATCTTTGAACTACTGACAAGATCTTCACTGAAATGGTCAGCTTCGTTGACTGGTTTAGTGACTTGAATTATTACATTTGTTTTGAGGCAGATAGATTACTACTTGCAATGTTTTGATGTTTTGTGGTGTTACTGTCTTTCCAGTATAATCCTGTTGTGCAGATAGTCCTACATTTAAAAGACAATTCTATCCTACAGCCCTTCTTTCAGTTTCTCCCCATATTTGGTGACTGCCAATGTAGATGACACATTGATTGAGGCAATATAATTTATGGGTTAAGAATAAACTAAAGTAGAGTCTTGGCAATGAAATTATTTAGGCAAGTGCAGTGGCCTTGTGATGCTAGCTCACTGTCCATATGTACACACGCACAAACACACCTGTGTCTCCGATGATGGAGTCCAGTGGCGTCTAACAACTTCCAGCCCTCGAAAAGTCGAGCACCACAAATCACTTAAATCAGAACCTAAGACATGACAAAACAGGGTTCTTTAAGTAAAGAAGGGTAGTCTCTGTAAAAATTGGAGATATTAGGAAATCAAACTAAAATGTTCATACTGACAAATCCACCACTAATAATTATCTGACAGATTTATTGTAAGGATAAAGGGAGTGGGAGCCAGATTCATGTATATTGTCTTGAGCTCCTTGGAGGAAAGGTGGCATATGAATGCAATAAATAAATAGCAAGGCACAACAGCAACTTCGTAAAACCTGTTGAATGTTCTGTTGAAACACAACACTATTCTGTGTAGCAGTGGATGGCTTTAAATTACTTTCTGTCCCTCTGTGCGGATTGTATGAGTTTTGTAGTAGCAACAGAAACTTGACTCTTGATTCTAATACCTTCCTTTTCTTTTTCTCTGAAGAGGAAAAAAAAATATTTTACTGAAAGGAGGTTTGCAAGCTGTGAGAAAACAAGGATGCTACATAGTGTTAGTGCTCCTAATTTATGGCTTTAGTCATTGGAGGGGGAAAGCAGGGAGAAGGAAGTGGATGCAAAGGGGTCATGAAAGAAAAGCACTAACTTCACTTTGCCCATATTTTTTACTCCAGTAAAAACAATCGTGCTGTAGACTTTGAAACACACATGGGTGTGATTAAAGATATTTTGCAGAACTCCAGGCCTCCTGCATACAGTGTATCTGTATAGTCCCCTGCATGTGTTTTTCATCTGCTCCTTTATCACAAATTGCTTCAGGTATTAGAAAAAACATGCCATGTGCTTTTTATTTTTCAATGGAGTAAGCCATGAAAGCCTATTCCAACACTCTCTGTTTTGAGGGTGTCTATAAGGAACCAATATTTTGGTGTTATTTTAACTTTAATGGGTAAGACATATTTTAATTAAAATGAAGCCACCACTGCAATGGGTTGTAATAGTTTAATAAATAAATAGTAATGTCATTGCCCTTACCTTGTATTATGATGAGGAAGTCGCATTGTGTAAGTTGGATTGCCCTTTTTAAATCTTGTGTTGTGTTTTTCGCACTTCACAAAGTACATTTATAGCAAAGAATGTTAGATGCAATCAATCAAGTTTCACTTATTCAATGCAAAATACTGATAATAATGGGTTTTGGATAAAAAGTTAATTTTTGTCTGCTGGATACTGAGGAAGGAAACATTAGTCCATATAATTTCATTCTTTAAACAGCCAACTCTGTGTCAAAGCAGACGGTTCATTCATATTTGAACAAAGATGTTGGTGGAACTGGTGGTATTACTATAGTGACAGAGATCAGTGAAAGGTGCCCAGGCAGTGGATTTAGGAACATACAGAACTGTTCAAAGAACACAGGAGACCTCTACTCTGGCTCACATTATCTAAACTGACAGTGGCTACCAAGTGTTTCAGGCAGGGATTTTTCCCAGCCCTACCTGGAGATACTGGGGATTGTCTCTGGGAACTTTGGCATGCAAAATATGCGCTTTACTTCTGAGCTGTGGCCTTTTCAATTTTTTCTCCTTCAACTCACCAAAGTAGCCAAATGTACTTAGTTGAGCAGTGCTGTATAACAGAACAGATATCAAATGGTATAATAAACATTGAACTATTTTATGCAGGTCTCTCACCTGGGATGGTTGGAAAGGAAAACTGCTTCTGCTTTGTATGAAGAGCCTCCTACAGCCACTGTCCAAGATGCACTGGAGAACTTCTTAAAGGTATTGACAACTGAGTGAAACAGTAAACTGGCTAATACACTAGCTCTGCACAAACCATGAACAGAAGTAACAAGAGGTAAAAAAATTGCAACAGCCTGATTTATTCACCTAACACTGTAAAATGCCTCTGTGAGCAACAGCAAAGGTATCTGCTGTGTTGTACTTATGCTTGAATAGCCTCATTCAGGATAGAGCTTTGGGCTACTTCAGCAGTGCTCAATAACCTTTAATTAAAGGATTTTCAACAGAAAATGCTTAGAACAAGAATAATAGAGTTGGAAGAGACCCCAGGGGCCATCCAGTCCAACCCCCTGCTATGCAAGAACACACATCAAAGCACTCCCAGCAGATGGCCATCCAGCCTATGTTTAAAAACCTCTAAAGAAGGAGACTCCACCACACTCTGAGGCAGTATGTTCCACTGCCGGACAGCTCTGACCATCAGGAAGTTCTTCTTGAGGTTCATATGGAATCTCTTTTGTTGTGGTTTGAATCCATTGCTCCTTGTCCTAGTTTCTGGAGCCATGGAAAACAAGGCCATTCCCTCTTTGATATGACATCCTTTCAAATATTCAAACATGGCTATCATGTCCCCTCTTAACCTTCTCTTCTGCAGACTAAGCATACCCAGCTCCCTAAGATGCTCCTCATAGGGCATGGCTTCCAGACCCTTCACCATTTCAGTCGCCCTCCTCTGGACATGTTCCAGCTTGTCAATATACTTCTTGAAATGAGGTGCCCAGCACTGGACACAGTATTTCAGATGAAGTCTGACCAAAGCAGAATAGAGTGATACTATTACTTTCCTCGATCTGGACACTACTCTCCTATTGATGCAACCAAGAATTGCATTGGCTTTCTTGATTGCTGCATCATACTGCTGACACATAACCCGTTTGCCTAGCTGGGAACTGGTTGCAGTATTAGATCTGTGACTCAGAAGACCAAAAAATGAAAAGTTTTAAACTTTTTTGGTTGTTTCTACCTTTGTGTGCCACAGTTGGGATGACATTTTAGACTTAGTCGATAACTTTATGGCATCAGTATGGAGTTGAGCGAGAGGGAGTGACTTGGCCAAACCCCCACAGTGAGCTTCATAGCTTAGCAGAGTTTTGACTCTTTGGCTCCCATATTTCACCTCAACACACATACTGCTGCACTGCTCTCTCAATTACTAAAAACTAGCAATTAAAAACATGCAGAGCTTATTTGCTTTGCAAGTTGTTCATAGCAAACACTGTTTCCTTGCATATGAACTGACATTGTTTATAATTTGCCATATGTTTTTGTGAAACACCAGAGAGTCTTGTAGCACCTTGAAGACTTAAACAAATGTATAATGGCTACAACAGACAAATACAACTGTCCCTCAATATAGATTTTGTTTGCTATTCATTAGTTAGGCTGATCAGGTACATTGATGGGCAAGGAGACTGAAGTGTGGAGGAGATATGTGGAAAGATGTTAAAATGTTCTCAAAATAATTTGTGTAGCAAAAAGACATATAGAATTAATGGGGAAAACTGCAATTAAAGTTAACTGAAAATGTCTATCTAATATGAATTGCATAGGCTGGACTGTTTCAAATATGCACTATGTAGTGTGAGCAAAAATTAGCATAGGCTTAGCAAAACTAGTTTCCTTTGGAGTCTTGCTTTTTTCCTGTTTTGTAGGCTGAAGAGCTGAACTCAGGTTTTTCAAAAATGGGAAGAGTATACATTGCCAAGGTGAGTGTGTGTTTGCTGGAACTTAATAACTTGTCTTTACATATTAAGTATGCTTCAGGTGTTTATACCTGTTTGTACTTTACGCGAACGTAGGAGGCTATCATGACGTCACACCTTATTGATTTAGAAAACTTACAGCCCACTCTTCCAGGATTTCTGCATCGTTCAGAATGGCTGGCCATTTAGCCCCGTGTTCATTGCTCAGTCTGGCAGTGGTTCTCAAATGTCTCAGGGAGCATGTTTCCAGATGCTGTAGTCAAAGACCTTTTTCACTGAAGGTGCTGAGAAATGAACATGACCACATACCAGACCACTGAGCTGTGGTCGCTACTTCAATGATACAGGACAGGACTAGGCAACTTGGGAAGGTCCATAGGCTGCACATATCCCCAAGTGCCCACTTCAGAGGCTAGACACCTCCCTCATATCATCACCACTTCATTTTTTCCCAGAAGAGGCTCTTCACACTTTCTGAAGCGGTAGGGACAATTTCAGTAGGTTTCTCCTCCCTGGGCTGTTCTGGGCTCAGAAGAGTCCATTTTTCAAAACTGTAAATGGCAGGAAAACAATCGGGGGAAGTGCAAAACAGTTCATAAATGCCCCTCCCACACTTCCTAGAGAGTGTGAATGGTCCTTCTCAGTTAAAAATATAAGGATAGGGACACAGAGGCAGTGGAGGCTACAACGTAGTTAGTACACATGAATTTCAATGTAGCACATAACAAAAACCTGAGGTTATAGGAGAATTAAGCCAGTTAAAGCTGTGAAGTAACAACGGAATCGGTAAAGTTGCAAAAGATTAAAGACTGGCATTGTAAGTCAGAGAAGAAAATTATTTTCTGCTGAAAAAATTTGTTTTCCAGTAAAATAGTCTCCATATGTATTTAGTAAATATATGAACCACATAAATGGGATCAAGCCCATTTCTGTTGGGATCATAGAAGCGAAGTCCTACACCTATTTAGTTTACACAAGATGTAGTTTTTAGTGAGCGTTCTTCTAAAAGAGTAATATAACACAAAAACATGGGAAATACAGAAGGTATGTCCACATTGTTTTCCACCAGTATGCAAGGGAGGACAGATATGTGATTGTTCATTCCATAATTTAACTGAGACACACAAAGGATTTGGAAAACGTTCTTGTTTGCGCAAATGGAATAATGATTTTCAAGTGGTAGAACTCCTGCAGTGTCCTGTTCCTGTAACCTCCAGTTATAATCTACATACTTTTAAAGCCAAATGACTTTGCTATTATAGCCAAAGGAGAGGCCAAGCATAGCATAGCTGAATAAGTTCCCTGTGAAATCAGTGTATTCCCAAAGTCCCAAACAATCTCATTTTCGTTTTGAGTGTGCAAGCTGAAGATTCTGTTCTTGCTCTAGAAGTTAATAGAATGTGAAGTTATAATATGCAGTAAAAATTTGTTGTTAACTGGAATAATATGTTCACTGATGTAAATCATTTTGTAGTGATTTAAAAGTTTAAAAGTTGAATACAACAAAATATAGAAAAATTTGCACTGAAATAAATTTGTGTTATTTATTATGGGTAATTTTGTATTTTGTATGTGAATAAGATATACAGGAGGTATTCTTATCTCTAGTACACAAATGAACGTGAACTTCTTATTGATAAGTACATGCCAGGAGAATTACAAGGATTTCCTAGAAGTACACAGGAAAAATACTGTTTTTCCTGTGTACTTCTCTGTGTCTCCATCTTCCATTTCAGGAAGAAAGTTGGCTTTTAATAGAGCCTGTATCTCTTGACGCATTCATCTTTTGAGTCTTTTGAAAATCATTTGCTCTCACCAGAGGTGTGGCTTTTTAACTAAGGCTGCAGTCTTCTGGAAGGATAAGCTCTATTGAACCCAATTGAACTTGTTTATAATCAAACATGCTCCTTATTTAGTATTATGCAAAATGAGGCAGGTGTCTCAACCAGCATATTTTTACTATAATGGAAAGGCAAAATATTGTTTAGTTATTGACATTTTTGTTATTTTTTTAATGTCAGGAATAGGAAAAGATGCTTATGGAATTATCTGTCTTGTGTGGCAGAACAACTTGATGGGCTTTAGGTATTATATGTCTTCACTTAGGTGGGTGGGAAGGGGGGTTCCTCAGACAGAAAAATATTTTGGGTTGCTCTGAACAGGACTGCACTTTGAGGTTAATAGTGAAACTTATATCTCTGGGCCACTGGATTTACATTGATAGAATAATGAATCCAGTGGAAGCAAGACAGGTTAAAGCATTATATACTCAGTTCTAAAACATCCGTTTTCTCCTGCCGATCATCTAATATCCCCAGTTTATCCTCTCAGACTATGAAAACTCATTCTGGTTGTCTGCACTTGTGCTTAGTTCAATAGAGTTTATGCATATATGAGATAAAAATGAGTTATGTCCCATGACACAAAGTTATCCTGCAAAGAGTGAATGAGGGTCAAATTTCCTGGTGCCAGAAATGAATTTGCTGTACAGTACTGTGGCTGTATAGTATTCTGTGCATGCCATGAAATGTTAATTGGGGGTTATTCTCAGGTAAATGCACCTCCAGTTCAGGCCTCAGATAGCTTATCTGTACTGCAGTTAAGCATGACCTTGACGTGAAAGCATCTGAGGCAAGCTGATGAAACTTTCAGTTGCTGAACAATTGGGTGGAAAAATAAACTGTATTTTCTTTTCTTTTTTTTACTACTGCTTTCAAATTTTCTATTGTTTTGTCTTTTTTGTGACTTTCCTCTTTTGTTGCAGTGCTACAGGGAGCTGGGGGATAATTCTGCAGCTGCTCACTGGCTGAGTTTGGCTTCAGAGCTGCCAGTTATCACAAAAGAGGTAATTTTGCCATTCATATGTGAATGCATTGATTCACTTAAAGAGCAATCCTGTAGGGGAAGGAAATTGAGAAGAAGTGGTGGACAGGCCTTCTCCTGGCTAGGCTTATGCTAGCAGGATGGAAGGCATGGGGGCTATTCTTGGCCTTTCCCCTCATTTTGTTTCTTTTATCTCCCACTGCCAGCTCCAGGGATGGTGCTCCATGCTACGGGTATACCTCTGTTAACAAAGTAGATGCGTTCCTAAGCATTACTTCTTAAAAAAAAACAGAAACAAAAATAACACAGAAAGAATAGGGTTAAATTCCTGTACCATGAGAAAGAAGAACTACCTAGTTCTTTTTATCTTTTTAGCTAAAGCTAACAACAGGCACATGTGAAATGAAACAGCCAGGTCAAATAAACCTCATCTTAGTAAATAGAAACATTTGGAAATGTCTAGAAAGCACTTGAAAGCTTTTTCCAAAATGCACCCAGGAATGATTTCTTTTCTTTCACCAGCCTGTTGTTCTGTGCCTTCAAGTAATTTCTGACTTGGGGGTAGCCTTAAAGTGAACCTGTCACCAGGTTTTCTCAGCAAAATTTGTTCAGAGGCCGTGGTTCCCATCGCTTACCTCTGAGGTGTGTGATTTGTCCAAGATCAGCCAGTGGGTTTCCATGGCCAAGTGGGCATTTGAACCCTGATCTCCGTGATTCAAGTCTGACACCCAAACCACTCTGGCTCTGTACCAGCCTATGCTATACCAGCGTAGCAATGGCGGGGGAGGATGGAGGCGGTTCACCCCCAGCGGCAATGTTTTTGGGGCATCCCAGCTCATGACCACACCCCTGCGCAACATGACCTTGCCCCCTACCGTTGCCCTTCCACACACTACAAGCTCCACCACTGCAGCCTATACTTTTTAGTTTTCTTTCTTGTGATTTCCACTTTGATAGTCAGATATCTAGATGTATGCTTCTGTCACATACTAGAGGCAAATAATGAGGCAGGCGTATCTGCTCGTCCCTTTTCTCTCTGTTTTCCTGTTCGTCCTACTCAGAATAAATTCTGGAGGCAGCTGCTTGTTTACTTTGCCTGTAGTAGGCAGGTGCACATAGCTACAGTAGGATGGATCTAAATAGAATTCCATTCTTTCCTGTCTCAAGCTTTTGTCATGCTGCTTACTGCAGACATGCTGCTGCAACCTGGTCACAGAAGTCTGTTTCTCCAACCCCCTTCACTATCCTCGTAATGATCATGTAAAAAAAAAAATGAAAAGCCTTCCAGCTAGACAGAGGACAAGGAGGAAAAGTGGGGGCTAGATGGGTATAGAAGGACTTTGCAAAAAGGAGCTTCTTTGTCAGAGTCTTTGTTAACTGAGTTATGCCTGTATTTGGAGAGGGCATTATTGAGGAAATAGGAGGGCTTCAGAGCCTGTGGATCTCAAGCATGCTTCTGTTATGCCTCCTTTTTTGCCCTTTCCAGCATTGGTGGGTGTTGGAGAAAGTGTGAAAAATCTCAAGTCTCAATTTTGTAGAATTTCTACCTGGTTTTTGTTTTTACTTTTGTTTCATCCTGGGTTGCTATACTCTGTTTTTTCTTATGGCATGGAAATTCTTTAATATTTTGGTACACATTCCTACACATTTTTCTTAACATATACATTTTCCTGTGCATTTTTCACATTGACTTCAGTATGTTCGTGCATCTTTTTCATATGAGTTTGAAACTACAGATATAGTTTGAATTACATTTTAATATTGCTTACATACAACTCCAGGAGTGATAAGAATCTATCACTTGGAGTTTCTGCCTAGTGAGAGGAAAATGAATGATACATGCACACTTTTTCTAATAGTCTTGCAGGCTGTTAAGTGGAAATCCTAAGTTTGGATATGAGTTTCTTCTCCATCCCTAGTAATTTGTCACCCTTATACTGTTTTCCTCTTCTCTCTTTGTGGATTCTCCATCTGGAGTTGCTGCTCCATCTGAAGTTGTCTCCTGTGTTCATCAGACCATCTCTCTTAGAGAGCTGACTTCTTTAGTGAAGTCATCCATTTAGTCGACCCCACAATTAACTGAATAGTAATACAGCTTTGTGCTTAATTTTATGTGTTCCTGTAAAAGCTATTTAACTGGACTTCAGATTACAAATATAGAGTCTTGCTCACTATTTGGTATTATGCAAATCGGGCATTGCTACCATCTCCAGAGCAGTGTTTAGCACTACATTAGCAAACTTGCCACTGAAGACTGCCAAAATTTGGGAACCAAGATGTCAAACTTAAGAATTCTGGTTTCTGAACAGGGAATTTTGAGGCTCAGTCAAAAGTTAGATTAATCTATTCAGAAATAGCTGCCAGAGTGGAAACTGAACAGAAGGGTTCTTCTGTTTTAGTCTTGTTATTACTAAGCTGAAGAAGAGTGCTGATCAGCAAAACCGTGTAATTTTGCAAATGGGATTACTCATCAATTTCTTTATTTTTCTTGCTTTCTCCAGGATGCAGAAGGCAACAGAGAAATAGAAGAGATGCAAGCAGTTTCAGAAGACTAAGCAAGTTTAAAGTTCCCATCTATGTAATATTATGAGCAAAGCAAAGGATTTCACAATCATTATTACCCTCAGTGGACCTCCCAAACAAGCCTAAGAAAACAAAAATGAAAAACAAACTGCTGTTTCAGCAGTTCTCAAAGATTTCAACTGACTGTGCTGTAATGGTTGAAAAAAAGTAGTTCAGTTCCCCTCCCTTACTAAATTAGATAGACCGGTTAACTTCCAAGTTGATTGGCATTTCTTCATGTATATTTTTAAGGGATGCAGTTCAACAACTAAGTTCATCATTCCAAAACATATTAGTTGCACACTTCCTGTAATGATATTGGATCAAGATGCCATTTTATTTGTTTATCCTCTTTCCATAGAGTTTTATTAATTATTCTTGGAAAATAGAGGCCGTGCCAGGGCATAAATCCAGTTGACACACCAAGGCCTAATAAGAGACAATTGTGCACGGGCTAGGTGCATGTTAATCCTTATATGTTTTCCTCGACAGGGCAAATAGCAGCTTATTTAGGAGGGACATTGTTGAGGCAACAGTATATGGTAGGGAAGGAGAGGCTGTCCTGACACATTAGCCACAGTTCAGATTTCCCTAATTGATCTAAAAGGAAGACCTACCACCACAAAACATCTTGCTGGTAGAGTCCTCGGCCTGAATCCAGTTGTTAGTCCCAACTAGGTTAGATATACTGACTCAGTAAGATTTTGGCAAGTCATAGCAATAGGTCATGCTGTTTTGATTGAGTGGTTTTATTCTAGTTGAATATTAAAAACGGAGGGCCTTAATTCAATTCTATCTAGCCTGAACACACAAATTAAACTGAGAGATTATTTTTTCTGCAACAAATTGATTCTCTTTAACTATTTGTTTAAATACTACATTTAAACTATTGGCTGGTTGTGTACACAATCACATATTTGGCTTAGATATTTATGGTCAGTTTGCAAGGGAAAATGGGAAAAATCTACTTTGCACATTAGATACAGTTCTCTCTGTTTTTATTTAAAATAGTGGAGCACTGACACTTTGAATTTTGCTACAGTGCAGTTTCCAAGAGACTATTACTCTGAAAACTAAAGTTCTACTTGACCCCTTACAAATACTTCTTAAAATATTTGTGGCTAAAGCACAAACCTGACTCCTTTATGATGTTAGGTTGCTTCTTGACCACACTGTGAAGATATTCTGCATGAGCAGAAGAGCCAAACCCAAGAAGCACCTATCATAGAAGCATCAATACTTTAACATTCAGGGGCCAGATGACCTGCTTTCAGTTTCTAAGCATTATTTGGAAGAAAATAGTAACACCATTACTGGAGACAACTAAAAGATAAAATTTAAGAGATTTTTAAAAAGAAGAATTTTGTGTTTGCAAATATATGGTAGCCCGGCTTTTTTAAAAGTTGTCACTAAAATGCATTCCTTCTCTGACATTATTTGCTGACTATAGAGCAAGAGTGGGCAGACTGTGACCTGAGTGTGGTCCATAAGGAGCTCCAGTGTAGCCCTGCAATTTTTTTTGTAATTTTTAAAAAACATCACTGGAGTGCCCCTGTAAATTTCAGTTTCACCAGGAAGAAGGAAGGGTGACCGGGCACTTCCTGTTGGGAAAAAGAAAGCATTTCCTGGACCTACAATCTGTCAGAGCCTCCTGAAAAACTTGGTGAATCTGCTTCACAAATCTCGTCCCAAGAAGGCTAGGGATGTGTGTGCAAATTTTTTCCCAAATCCCATGCATTTACCACTGTTATTATGACTTAATAAATTGAGTCACAGGACAGTGTGTACTACATGTGCTGTGAGTGAATTAAATTACCATTCAATTTCACCCTGCTGTAGACCCAACAATCTTACTAGTTCCAAGATGTGGTGCAATTCTGTTTTTTGTATGTCCTCTGTCCTTTTGCCAAGAACCCAAATGAGGTTTCTCCATATTTTTAAAAGCTACGTTTTACAAGTATATTGTAGCTGAGGTACCTGTAATAAGCTTTAATACACACTGCCATGTTTGACATTTTTATAAAAGGAGGTTGTAGCAAAATATATGTTATAAGAACTTTATGATTCATATTCCTAAATATAACATTATACTAGGATTGCTTTTTTCAACATTCCAAAAATCATGGTGAAGGACAGAACAATAATTTTCATCCAGAGATCCCCCCCCCCCATTTCTGTCCAAAATATGTGAACTTTCACTTTGGCCTGAATACACTTCCAAACAAACAATCTTATTCCAAGAAAGCAAGTTTCTAAAACTTTTCTTTCACTGAGTTCAGCCTTATACATTAATTGCGCTTGCTTTAAAACAGGAAAAGCAGAACTTTGAGTAGGTAGTGATACTATCTTCTTATATGACTGTGAAGTGTGGGTGTAAATATACTGCTGCAGTTCATTACATAGCCAGAATAATTATGTCTAGAAAATATCTAATAAAGGCTCTCTCCATCAATACAACAAAGTGAATATTACCTGGTATATAAAGGTTTATAACATACTAATGTTTAGTAATTCTTGTTTAATCCTTTAATAAGTCATCCCTGCCCACTTTAGCATAGATCAGGCTCAAAAAGGTACATCTGCCAGTGCAACTGTCAGTAGAATCTGGTGATCTTCCCTGCCCCCTGCAGCCCACCATGTATCCCAAAAAACTCCTCTGAAGGGATGTGAACCAATGCAGAGCTGGTTTCTGTGCAGTGTGAAGGGCTATAGAGGGTAAGAGAAGACTGTACCATTGTACTGTCGTTGCAGTAGCAGGGCAACATTGGATTTAAGCCTTAAAATTACAATCCATTTGCTTCATTCCTCATACAAAGCTTATGTGCTTCAACAATGTCAGTGCAAGAGAAGATTCCTACTGGATCATGCCATGTTGTACTTAGTCTGTACCATATCATAGCAAGATTTTAGAGCACTTTCAGTTTGAAGTCTCAGAAAATCAAGGTGGGATACCTTTCAGGGACAATTCAACTCTGCCCTTGGTTAACCCTAGTATAGTCCTAATACAAATCTCTTTTTTACAAATTAGTTCAATTTGTAGTAGAGAATTTGCAAGAAGAGACTGATGGAATTTGAGTCTTCTGATTTTAACAGAATATGCCACTTTTTTTTTTAACCCAAAGAGCTCATTACCAAACCCAAGGTCCAGTTTACAAAGAAGTGGCTGGACTAGCTTGACTAGCTTAACTAGTATTTTCCTTTAAGATTCTAACTGCAAGTCTTCAGTAATTTTCAACTACATAATTTAAAAAATAGGGGATATAATCTTGCCAGTTTCATCTTTTCCAAAGATTGTTTTTCTTTTGTGGTGTGAGTGTGTGTGTGAGCAAGAGAGAGAGAGAGAGAGAGAGATGAAAATTTAATAACTGACTATTTCTAGATTAGATGTCCCTTCCCTATTCTAAAACAAAATGTACGTGTAGATACTTGATTCTTGGTTTGGTTTGTATAAGTGTTTGATTGTTCCAGGTGTGCAGACATAGAACTATAATTTCTTCCAATTTTTGTAAATCAGTCTTGAGGGTTTTGTAGTTATGCCTTGCAAAGAATCTGTTGTTCTGACGCGGTGGTTCTCAAACCTTTCTCTGTAGATATCTGCTGGAGATTTTAGTGGACCACTTAATGAACTGGTTTGTGTTTACAGATATTTTAATAACACTTTTCTTCAGCTCTAGAATCATTGTCAATACCAAACAAGCCCTACCAGCTACTACTAAGAAAGGCCCCTTTGATTGGTACATGTTTAAAAATAAGAACGTGATGTGGTGCTGGTGCAACTTCATGTAAAGTTCACAGGCCCCATGTAAGCCTGTTCAGTAATCCAGCCCTTGTGAAAAGAACTGCAAACCTCAGGTTATTTAAAAAGAAAGACCTGAGTGGAGTTTATGGGCAGAGCTTGGAAAAACAGTGTTTTGACAGCAGTTTCCAGGACCGTCCTTCATTCAGTAGCTATGCTGATGTACAGTCTGGGAGTTGTGATCTGGAAAGGTAATATTTTCAAGATCTCATGGGTATCAGCAGTATGCAGATGTCAGTTTGAGAACTACTGAACTAATCCCATGTACTGTTCCCTAGAAACATGTGTATGTCTGGTCAAGTTAAAAACATCTTCCGTTTCTCTACACTATCTGCACCAAATTTTAGCTTTCCATGGAAAGCAGCATCAGTTGTTTGCAAACCTGTCCATTCTCCAGTGATCAAGGAAACTGACAAGCAGCTCCCTAGATGTCTTTGAGATCAGTTTTGGCTTATGGGAACAGAATTTTAATTTTAGTGAAGTTTAATACCTTTACTTGATATGTGTAGGAAAGATGTATAACTTAATAACCATTGACAAAACTGTTTTCTGTAAGTATTACATTTTTTAAAAAAAAGCTTTAAAAGCATTTTTAAAAAATTAATAATTTGAAACTAAAGCTGCAGTCCTATCCCGACTTATCTGCAGGTAAGTCCTATTGAGCTTGGACTTATTTCTGAGTAGATATGTAGTAGATCACATTGCAGGTACAGATTCTGCCACAGTTTAACATTCCATGTTAAATTCTTATAGATGAGAACCTAGAATGATACAGTATTTGCAGTTATTTGAATATCGATTGTTCAGAGTTTGTTTCCTATGTGTGAAATTTTGAAACTGCATCGAGAATTCCTTTTAAAAAATTATGAACCTATTTCTGTTAGTGCGGTATGGATGGATGTTTGAATCATGTAATTGGTAAGCTAATAGTGCTTTAGCACATGAAGCAAACTTAGCAAATAAAGCTAATTAAAATGGCACTGGGGATATGAAATTGGGATCTTCCAGTAACCTCACATAATGTTTAAGGGATGGGATGGGCAGCTCATGATCCCCTGGTTCCATTATATTCAGCCAGGTTTTGAGAACTTATGATATTATTTCTCTCACAGACACCCCAAGACCACCTATAGGTGAATTGCTGCAAGGGAGCTACATGGGGCTGGGAGAAAAGGATGAGGTGGTTGTCGAGCTGTTCATTGCTTGCCCTTACTTTAAGGAACCAAAGAGAAGGTTTCCTTGAAAACCATCCTGCTTTGTTCTGGAAGGTTCTTATCCAAGATTGTACATTATAATTAATGCAAAAGCACACTGTGCTAAAAACTCAAAATATTATGAAATTGCTTTAAATGACCAAAATGGTATAATCTTGAATGAGGTAAATAGTAAATCTGAAGTCATTTGTTAATTGTTAATATTTGAGGATAAGATGTGGGTTGCCATTCAGATGTGTGTGTATATAGTTCAGTTGTACAAGTTTTGTTGACTAACTGTGAATTAAGTTAAAAAGCTTATATGAATTCACTACAGCCCTCCCAGAGGGTGGGCTGCTATGCACTGAAAAGTCATGTGGGTGAACGATAGTTGAGAAAAGGCACATCATATCACTAATGTGGGAAGATTAATTGTCAATATCTATTATGGGAAACAAAAGATGATTATATTTTCCTTTAAAAATGTTTGATTGTATATTTTTATTGTTTCTGAAAACCAAACTAATATAAGAATTGTAAAACTGTGTAAATGATCTTAACTTGCTTTATTTGAAATAAAAGTAAAAACAGAGCCCAACATCCAGTATGTAAGAGTTGAACATTATGTTCTTTATATTCTTTATTTTTGGCTGTGATTTGAATCCAGAGTTCCATTCATGAGATATTCCCACAGAGAAAGGGAGAGATGTGGTTTTCACTGGTTCATAAGCTTTTCTAGCCAGTTTGGAGAACTTTCTCCAATGACAGTGTGAATGTTGACTGAAAGGAAAATAGTTAAAAGGCAAACATGACAGTTAAATATTACTTAAAAAGTCATCTCACCTCTTCATGAAGTATATTTTGACTCTGAATGTGCACCTGACGGTAGTGTTATTGTAACCCTTATTTTTCCAAAATAGGGAAATAAAGAGAAAGCTGCAGTAAATCATAGTGTCACTGTCCTCTGCCACTTTCAGCCAGCTTTATTGAGGTGGGAGACAAAGTAATTCTCAGATAGGCTGAAGCTGATCTTGATCCCGATCCAGCCAGCCAGGCGATCAGAAAAATCCACATCCGTTAAGGTCATTAATCATTCCCTTTCCCTCAGTTTTTTCTCCTGCCTTGTCAACCAGTCAAACCTTTGCTTTCTCTTTCCCTTATTTCAATCTTTTGATTCTTTTTTCTTCTTATTCACTTTAATCTATTAAGTTAGTTAGTACTCAACATGGAAATACTGTATCACTTTTTTTCTTCTCTAGTGGCTAGCGCAGAGTATATTGCTGTTTAAGCATTAAACCCTTGGCCAGGTCAGTGGTGTACTTCTGCTAGCCTCTAGTGCTTCCAGAATTGGCAGCTATCCTCTTCATTCCTACAACACTGTATGCACCCTTAAAATCTGGTCTGGAGGGTTGTGAAACTCCCTGGTACAGGCATTTTGGTGGGATGGAAAAGAAGTTCCAATTTAGCTGGTATCAGGTATCCACTAGTACAGCAGTCAAGCCATAATTAAAATGAGAATTATCTGCCACAGGCATGGAATTGGTATATCATTCAGAGATCCCTCAGAGTAAAATGCAGTCTTAATAGCTCCAGTTTTTAAAATAGCATCTGATTTTTATAACTAGTTGACTCAGTTAGAAATACAGCAAAATTTCAAATTCAGTATGTCTGGTGTAATTTATCTCTTAACTGTATTGGTGCAACACTTTAGTTGAAGTGAAGCATCTCAGAGGATTTAGTAGAATGTTAATGGTTTCCTGTAATCATCTGAAATTATTAAGGTCCTGTAGCACAGAAAAATCCTTCAGGAATTGTAATCTACAGAATCAGATTTCAAGCAGTTCTTGAATTTTTGAAGTCAGTAATATAGAACTTGCGAGCCAGAAGGGTGTAGTTGTTTGAGAAGTGGATCACAGCTCTGGAGACCAGAGTTCAGATCCCTACTTGAGCATGGAATCCCACTGGGCGACCTTAGGCAAGTCACACCTTCTCATCTTCATAGGGAGGTAAACACAAACCCCACTCTAAGGAAATCTTCCCAAGAAAACCCGTGATAGGATCAGTTTAGGATAGCCATAAGTTAGAAATGAAAGAACACAAATAGAATTTAACACAGCTGTGTGACAGGTAACTAACTGATCAGAAGATGGAGCAAATTACCATGGCAGACAGAAAGCTCCATTCTGACCATTCACCTTTATTGTTATCAGGGAATTCTTAACATGAAAGAGCAATCAAAAATGTGCTCCTCTGCCTGCAGTGATTTAATTTCTTATTTCCACATGCCACTATCAACTTATTTTATACATGTAGACTAGGCCTGAAACAATTACTGAAGAAAGTCAAGAAAAAAAGTGCAAAGGCAGGTCTATGGTTGAACATTAAGTAAACAAAAATAATGACCACCTTAAAGTAGATATGGAGAAATTGAAATAGTTCAAGATTTTCCATACTTTGGCTCAGTCATTAATCAGAATGGAGACTGCACTCAAGAAATTGAAGAAATTAGGACTTGTAAGGGCAACTATGAAGGAACTAGGCAAGATCCTGAAGTGTAAAAATGTATCACTGAATACTAAAGTAAAGATGGTCTGTGCCATCTTATTTCTAATTTTTATGTATGGTTGTAAAAGCTGGACAGTGAAGAAAGTTGATAAGAAGAAAATCAATTCATTTGAAATGTGTTGGAGAAGGGTTCTACAGGTGCCCTGCTCTGCTAAAAAGAAATGAATGGGTCCTACAGCACATCAAGCCTGAATTCTGCCTAGAAGTCAAGATGGCTAAATTGAGACTTGTGTTTTGGCCAAATCATGAGAAGATATGACTCACTATAAAAGACAGTAATGCTCGGTAAGGTAGAAGGCAGTAGGAAAAGAGGAAGTCCACATTACAGATGGATAGACTCAGTCAAGGAAGATACATCTCTGAATCTGCAAGACCTCAGCAGGGTGGTAGATGATAAGGAGACTTAGATATAGGGTTGATGGTAGGGTAAAATAGGCATACTATTAAGTCAAAATTGATTTGACAGCAGTTAACAACAACAACAGACCTGGCCTGCATTTATCCCAAATCCCACTATGATAGAACTTACTCAGTTGTTTTTGGAAATCTATGCGTGATTTTTTTCTGGAGCACTCCTACCTACATGCTTTTTGCTCATTTAATGTATCACAGTACATAATTTAAGGGTTTTACCTCTAGGAAATAGAACATTGCTTTTTTCTCCAGATATATTAAATGAATAAACCTATTTGTGTTTATGAACTCTCATTTCTAAGCTGTACAATGGTCGTTTTTCTAGGAAGCAAGAATTGAATTAAGAACTTGCATAACTCCCTGCTATTTACTTTCTTTTCTGTATTGTCGTGAGGGATCTTATATTGCAAACCACCAGAATTTGTTTCTAGTAGAAAAGACAGGAGTGATACAGAGAGGCTTTGTGCTCCAGCTCCATACTTCAGCCACAGGGGAGCTGTGGTAATTGTTATGATGCTTACAGCAGCCTCAGCTTTGTTTGCACCCACCAGCTACCAAAAGAGGTTAGCTGCTTGCCCACCAAAGCCTAAGAAAATTACATTTTGGAACTGCAGTTCCCAGAATCCCCTAAGGAATGCTGGTCAGGGAATTCTGGTAGTTGTAGACCAGAATTTCCAAATTCTGTTCCTTCTTCAAGGTTCATATAGCTACCAACCATTCCTTGCCTACCTGATAATCCTGCTTCCTTCAACATCCATATTTACTAAACTATAAAGTTTCAATATTTACTGAAATATAATGTTTCACTAGAATTGGCTATGGGGAGATAAAAGAATAACTATAGGTGGAAAAGGGGTCAGACAAAATTTTGTCTGAAGAAGAGCAGGCCTTCTTAGTCCTCTGTCTATAAGATTTAAAGACTGTCACGGGAGCTCTTTTAGACATTCACTCTGAGGGCTGAGATTGTTGGATGGCCAGGTTCTTTGATTCTATCAGGGCTTCCACACAGTAATACAAGAATCTCTTGTAAAGGAAGACTTTGACAGACTAATGTAATAAATAAAAATTTCGTATTTCTCTACCATGAAAAGGACACAGATGTTCTCTCCAGTGACAGCTATGAAGAATTGGCTCATGTTTATAGCTTGTATAAGCACAGGGACACCCACGGGACGGATTGATGTCTCTCCCACTGAGTGAAGAAGAACGCTGGTAGTCTGCTTCCAGATTTAGTCATATGTGATTGCTCAGAGGATTGGTTAGTGCCTGAGAATAACAGAATCATTTACTGAGATATATGCTGACAACAAGATTTGGTTTTGAGTAAATTCTGTTTTAGAAAATGGCCCACTGCATTTACGACCAAACTGGAGCCAATCTGCTTTGACCCAGGTCTAAACCCAAGATGAGATACCTGAAGAGTTATACTTCCCATTTGGAAATCCAAAGCCAGTTATGTTCTTTTTTCTATCAGAAGTGGTTCAAACTGCAATTATGTTAGCATCTTTGGAGGGGATTAGGCTACCCAACTGCAAACAAGGAAGTGAAAGGAGTTATGTCACATGCCTTTAGATGTCCACTTTTTGAAAGAAATTAAATTGTCATTTTAATTCTCGGGCTGACAGGAGGAGCAATCCACTATGCATGGGTTGTGATCCTCGCGCCAGCCAATGCAGGAGCTGTCCACATGTCACATCAAAAGAACCATTAACCGCTCCAGTCCCTCTCCGGCCAGTTCGTTTTTCTCCTGCAAACCAGCTGGGTGCTTTTCTGACCCTCTGGTTTTTCGTCAGATTAGGAAGGTGTTTGAGGGGAACACTAATTTACCAGGCAGGAATAAAAAAAAACTGTCAATATGTCCACGGAGAACGGAATTGGAGCGGCTTCGGGTGACTCAGTCCGAAGCACTGCAGTAACGCAGGGCTCGGACAAGGACAGGGAGCAACCTGTCCAGAAAACCGCTACACAGTGGGTCATGGACGAGGGTTTGAGTAAGATCAAGCACCATACCGTCCAGAAAATCACATCTTTGCGGGTTGTGGACAATGAGGTGGCTGGTTCTGGTGGTAGAGCCAGACCACAGAAGGTGCCGCAGGATGATCACTCTGTGGACTTAAGAAAAATATTCTTAAGCTCCAGTGAGAGTGAGGTAGAAGAGATAAAAGTTTCAGCCCGGGCTGCGGACAACAAAAAGGTTAAGAATGTGAGTAATAAGGAGAAAAAGGTAAAGAAAACTGACAAGTCCGGGAACACTAAGAAGCTCCTGAAGGTGCCAGAGGCTGCGTAAGAACTTACGGTGGAGAGTTCCGCCTGCCATCTTGAAATCGGCCACTATAAGATGGCATCGCAGGAGTCCAACAAGGCCTTAGAGGCCTCTGAGGAAGGCATAAGCGGTAGAGCTGCAGCTCAGGTGACCACGACGGATCATCCAATCAGAGAGGGAGTCATGGCACCACAGAGGGAGCAGGCATCTGTCATTTCAGAGCAGCATACAGCTGGGCCTTGCTTCCCAACCTAGGAGCAATGGAGGCTGCCACCGGAATTCAAGCAATTCCTATCTGGCTGGATAGGAGCTGGCGGCGCCTGCTCGGGGCAGAGAGATGGAGGCCGCAGCATGTGAGTCACAGTGGGGCCCATGCCGTGGCCCGCTGCTGCGCCCTACGAATGAGTTTATGGGGGAGATACAGCAAATTGTTAATGAGGCTGTACGTGCGCAATTGCAATCAGTTTTAACAACGCAGCTGCCACCAATGAATTTAAACTCAAATGATTTGCAAAGTCAACTCAGTATGGGTCACTTAATGAATTTATTAAATACAAATACTCAGAATCAATTTACGCTTTTTAATCCAATGAATTTACAAACACGGCCTACAGGCCAGGAATCCAGCAGGGCGGATGATGAACTTAACCAGCCACCATCAAAGAGGAGGTGAATGGAGCAGGTGGACAGTGCAAGTGTAAACCAAATAAAGAATAGTAACAGCATGCAAACCATGCCAGCGGGACAAGAAAGAAGTGTTAACAATACAGAGCTTGTGAGGGAATGCAGGAATGAGAAGAGAGTACTACAGCAGGAAGTGGTAGATAGTGATGAAGAGGATGAGATACAGAAGGAGGTGTTAGATTTAGAGGAGAAAGATTTCATGTGTACTGATGATAAAGAGGAGGAAAAGGCAGATTCAGATAGGATGTTTGAAGTACATGTTTTCCGTAGTACTTTGAAGAGAGTGCTCCAAACCTTGGGATTGGACTCTGGCAAGGAACAGAATAGTGATAATACCACTAAGGGGAGTCAAGTAGCTTCTGTAATTAGAAGGAAGGAGGCAAGAGGTATAGAGTTGCCTATGCCAGAATTTTTTAAGGATGTGATATTGAGTGAGTGATCGTCACAGTGGTCTACTAAGAAATTATTAACTTATTCTCAAAAGTTATACTCCTTTGTGAAGTCTGAGGTGGATTTCCTTAAAGTGCCCCCAGTGGATGCCCCGATTGCAGGGTTGATCTCAGGGGCCATTGTCCCCAGGGAAGGAGACAAACAATTGAAGGAGGTAGATGAGCGGAGACTTCTCTGAAAAAAGCTCATGAGGCAGCATCCTTACTGATAAAAGCTTCAGTGGCTGCTCCCATGTTTGCAAGAGCTGGGGTTCTCTGGTCTCAAGATATCTTAGATTCCCAGGATTTGAGTGTGCAAGAATTAATGAAAGCTGTAGAGAGAATTCAGAGAGTGTTAAAATATGTGGCTGATGCTGGTCATGATGCTACCATGTTTGCAGCAAGAAATATAAATTTGTTAACAATTGCAAGGCATTCCTTGTGGTTAAGGCACTGGGGGCGGACCAGAAGTCCTGCAGTAATTTGGCCTTTGTCCCGTTTCAGGGAGAACTTTTATTTGGAGAAAAAGCGTTGGAGAAGGTCTTGGTTGAGACTAAGGAGAAGAAACAGGTAATGCCTACATTGCAGAGGAAAAGGGTAGATAAAAGAGCTTTCAGAGGCTCAAACTACTCCTTTCGTGGAGGTGGATCGTACAGTTTCTCTGGAAGAGGCTCTGAGTACAGATCAGGTAGATATCAATGGAGTAGACAAAGGAATCATTTCAACAGACAATTCCAATATCCCAGGCAAGGACAAGGAAAGCTTGGAAATAATTCCAAGCAAGGAAAACCTCAATACTGACTCTCAACGCCAGGCAGTGGGGGAAAGACTTCTTTCGGACACAGATGGTCTGGAGTAACATCAGATCGTTGGGGTCTACAGGTAGTGACCCAGGGTTACAAAATACGTTTCCATATGAGACCGAAAGACAGATTTCTTCAATCCCCAGTATCAAAGGACAAGGTCAAGCAACAGATAGTTCTACAGGAGATTTGTCACTTGCTACAGATAGAGGCAGTAGAAAATGTTTCGAAGGTACAGGGATTCTCAGGGGATTATTCAACATTTTTTGTCGCCCCGAAGCCCAATGGCAAGTACAGACCGGTTTTGAATCTAAGGTACCTCAACACTTTCATGGAATACAGAAAGTTCAAGATGGAGACTCTGCAGACAATCAAAGAGAATTTGTCGCCGGGGGATTATATGGCTTCCATAGATCTCAAGGAGGCATATTTACATGTCCCCATGAGCGAAGAGGACAGGAGGTACCTGAGATTCCATTACCAGGACTGTCACTACCAATTCAAGGCTCTGCCTTTCGGTTTGGCATCAGCGCCACGAGTGTTCACGAAAGTGTTGATTCCACTGATAGCATTTCTCAGGGTTCAGGGGGTACAGCTGTAACCATATTTGGATGATATCTTGCTGAAAGCGGGCTCAGAGTTCAGGTTGAGGAAGGATGTAGAGTTAACAATCCAGACGTTGAGAGACTACGGTTTCCTTCTCAATTTCAAGAAGAGTATGTTGAGTCCAGTCAGGGTGCTCACGCATTTGGAAGCACGGATAGACACCTCGAAGGGGAGGTTATTCCTTTCTCAGAACAGGCTAGTGAAATTGAGGCAGGAAACAGCCAAATTGCAGCAATGCAAGTCAGCGGATCTGAAGCGATTGGCAAGGCTGTTGGGGATATTAGTATCTTCCACGCAGCTGGTGCAGTGGGGAAGTTTCCATGTGAAATCTCTGCAAAGGCTACTGATGCAACACCAGTTGGCCATATCGGTAAAGAGACATTATCAGGTGGCGTTGACACAGCAAGTTCGGGAAGAACTCTTCTGGTGGCTGAAGGAGAGGAAAGTGGCTTCAGGAATTCACATTCACAGCATGGTGCATATAAAAACAAATGCCAGTCTCCATGGCTGGGGTGCCCACTGCGAAGGGTACTCAGTGCAAGGTATTTGGATGCTTTCAGACAAGCGGCACAACATAAACTACCTAGAGTTGAAAGCCGTCCGCTTGGCGCTGCAGCGGTTTCTGTAGCTAGAAGATATTCACGGACAATGTGACGGTCAAAGCTTACATTTGCAAACAGGGCGGCCTACATTCGGTACCTTTGGTGGAAGAATCCACCCGGTTGTTCCGCTGGGCAGAGAAACATCTGAGCTCACTCACGGTGGTACACGTGAAGGGAGAGATGAATGTACAAGCGGACTACTTGAGCAGGAATTGGCTGCACCCGGGAGAATGGTCTCTCAATGTTGAGTTCTTTCACACCGTGACAGCTGTTTTTGGTCAGTTACAGGTGGACTTGTTCGCTTCTGGTGGAAACGCCAAGTTGAAAAGATATTTTTCAATAGATGGAAGCAGAGGTGCAGAGGCAAACGATGCTCTGTCAGTGAAATGGCCATCAGGCGTTCACTATGCATTTCCCCCGATCACGATCTTGCAGAAAGTTCTATCAAAGATCCGAGTGGAGAAGGCGTCAGTGGTTCTAATAGTGCCTTACTGGCCACAGAGACCGTGGTTTCTGATGCTGTTGCAAATGGCACAGGCACCGCCATGGAGGTTACCACTGAGGGCGGACTTACCCAGGGTCCAGTGGCCCATCTGGACCCCAAATGGTTGAGTCTGGCAGCATGGAAATTGAACGGAAGTTTCTAATGCTCCAGGGATATGCGGATAATGTGGTCCGGACTATGTTGGGTTCCCGACGGGAGACCACTCAGAGAATATACGATAGAATTTGGAAGGCTTTTCAGAAGTGGTGCGAAGTGAGCAAGGTTGATGTGGGGGAGGTAAGTGTCTCCCACGTCCTGCACTTCCTCCAAGAGGGCTTGGGAAAGGGTTTGCGCCCTAACACCTTGAAGAGACAGGTGGCAGCGTTGTCCGCTTTTCTGTCTACACGAAGCATCCGCATATAAAGAGATTTCTGAGAGGTGCAACTTTGACATCTTTTCCAACCAGGCATAGGTTCCCTACCTGGGATTTAAACCTGGTGCTCAATTCCTTAACATCGGCGCCTTTTGAGCCACTGCGGGATTCTTCCTTGAGATTCCTGTCTTTCAAGACTGCGTTTTTGCTTGCAGTTACCTCAGCCAGGTGAGTTTCGGAGCTGGCAGCTTTATCTGTCAATGAACATTTGTGCAGATTTGAGCAGGACAGGCTGACGCTGGGCTTCGACTCTTCCTTCTTGCCAAAATATGTGTCATCAACATCTCATCCGGAGGAGATACATTTACCGACTTTCTGCCCGAGGCCTGTACACCCTCTGGAAAAGAAGTGGCACACTTTGGATGTAAGGAGAGTAGTAAAGGCCTACATTAAAAGAACAAAAGGGTTTAGGCGATCCGATGCCTTGCTGCTGTCTTTCCAGCCAAAAATGTTGGGACAACAGGCCAGTAAATCTGTCATTGCTGGTTGGATCAAGACATGTATTTTCCTTTGTTATGATTATGCAAAGAAGCCTCGAAAGGAGAATGTGTGGCCTCATTCTACCAAGTCAGTGGCAACATCGGTGGCATACGCATCTTCATGCTCTTTGGAGGATGTATGCAGCGTGGCTGGCTGGAAAGAGTCATCAACTTTCGTTAAACACTACAAAGCTGGACAAGTATAAGTCTGCACAGGCGGCGTTTGGGCGCCGTGTTTTGCAGGCCGTGCTGTAGATATACACCCACGCATAGAACAGCTTGGGAAGGTCCCATGCATAGTGGATTACTCCTCTTGTCAGCCCGAGAATGAAGAGTTGGTACTTGCGTGAACGGTCATTCTGGAATGACAGGAGAAGCAGTCCACACCGACCCATAGGTTGAGGGAAAGTGCATATAAGTTTAGGGTGGGGGACCAAAAAAAAAAAAAAAAAACCAACTGGATACGCTAGGAAAGAGAACTGGCCAGATAGGGACTGGAGCGGTTAATGGTTCTTTTGATGTGACATGTGGACAGCTCCTGCATCGGCTGGCGCGAGGATCACAACCCATACGTAGTGGATTGCTCCTCCTGTCATTCCAGAATGACCGTTCACATAAGTACCAACTCTTCATTTCTTGGCAGAACTGAGGCAGGGGGCAATCTTCAGGCACAGTTACCTCTTCTGAGGCATTTGGGATGCCAGACAAACAGGTTCAGGGACTTTTACCAAGAGGAGTTTTCCTGTTTGGAGGCTATCCAAAAAGTACATGGTTATTTGCCTAGATTCCTTGTGGAACATGGTTTTGGGGCAGGGATGCTTGAAAGTGGTGGCTTTAAATAACAAACCTGCCAAGTTTTCAGAAGGACAGGCATAGTGGTTTAAACGGAAGGGAAGTCCCAAATTGTCTTGGTGAGGAGTATGATTTGCCTCTCTTCCCCACTCATATTGTGTGAAAATGACACTTAGGTGTCCCTAAGCAAGAAAAATGACAGGTTTCCAGAAAATAATCACAGGAACTTGTTATTATGATTCTTGAATGCTTACTGAAGTGTGATGGAATGAGAGGAATGACTACTCCACAGTCCCATATTTGTCCCATTTCCAAAGCACAGTGATTGGAAAGCTCTTTGTAAAATATGCCCTAGAATTAGAAAGTATACATTGGAGAATGTTGTGTTCTGTGCTTCTTGCTGTGTTGGCTTTATCTATCTTGTGGTTCTTTTTTACCATTAAGAATTATAAGGTGGACCTATCCAGTTACAGAAGCCCATTTCTCTTCTTCTCTACCATGGGTATTTTCATAGTAACGTAGTCTAAGACACTTTTGGTTTTGTTTCATTTTGTTTCTTTGCTTTTCTAAATTCCACACAAAATCCCAAATTGGGTTTTGGTGCATGTTCTGTTAACTTTGGAAGAAACACTACTTTGTCTCAGGAAGCAATGGAAACAGTATAAAGTATGAGCAGTATGAACAATATTAGCTCAGACTTTGTGCTTTATCCAGATCTATTGCACAACCTTGCATAAAATTATATTTTTATTAGAGGCTCCATGAGGTTGTGGCAGTGGTGGATTCATCTCAATAGAAATTAGCTTTTTCTTACAATCCAATAAAAAGTGCAATATGTTACTTTCTAATGTATGATTTCTATTATATACACAGTGTATACTATTTTGTGTACAGTCTCTTTGGGATTAGAACAAATAAGTTCACAAACATTTCCTCCAGGTATTAGTAGAACTCTTGGTATGCCCTTTGTGTTTACCCTTGCAGTACAGTTGGCCCTCCGTATCTGCAGATGCCCTATCCATGGATTCAACCAGCCAGGGTTTGAAAATATCCCCCCGCTCCCCGAAAAACAAATCCAAAAAGCAAAGTTTGATTTTACCATTTTATAAGGAGTGCCATTTTACTACACAGTTGTACATAATGGGACTTGAGCATCCACAAATTTTGGTATCCATGGGGGTCGTGGAACTAAACCCTAGCAGATACTGAGGGCCCACTGTACACAGTTTTACATGGGAAATGGTAAGGGAACAGCACCATTTAGAAAAATCTGTATTGGTATCAGCACAATTTTCACTCTCAATCCTTGCAATGGAAAATATTGATAAGCAGTATTTTTGACTGCTGTTGTGTGCTTTTGTTTCTGACGTACGGCTACCTTAAGGCAACTCTTGTCAGGGATTCCAGGCAGGGAACCCTGGGAAAATGATCAGCCCACTGCAAAGATGCTGCATCATGCTCCAGCTGTGGGTGATTGCAAGGTTGCATCAGAAACTGGGGTCGTGTGCAGAAGGTAGAGAGAGGTGTGCAAACCTCTACCTGATTGGTTGTAAATATGTATATAAGAAAGCAATCCCCAGTATGTATTTGTCTGTTGACCAAACCGGTGTCTGGCGCAAGCCTTTGTCCGTCTGTTCCATGTTGTGTACATATCGGAACGTTGCTACAAGATAAAGTGCCTCCTGTTTGGAAGAAACCTCCGTGTGTGAGTATCCTTACGGGGGAACAAGGCTGCTGCTGTTGGCTCGCTGTCCTATGGTTATTCCGCTGCATCTCTGTGGGGCTGAAACTCCTATCATCCCCCAACAGTGGTTATGGGCCCAGACCCACAGTGCACAGCATCCACAACGCACCTGTAGTTGTTTTCTCCTGGATACTGGGACTGTTTTTGACTGTTTGCCTGGCTCTCTGGTGCCTTGAGAGTTTGTGTTTTGGCAGAGAGACAGTTAATCTTCAGTCTGGAGCTCATCAGGGTCACTGCGGCCAGCTGCTTTGTTTGTTGAATTTTTCCTTACAAAGGCGGCAGCATGGCTGAGGGAGGTTATCTGCGTTTTGAGAAATTGTCCGACTCTAATTATCAAAGCTGGCAAATTTATGTGAGAGCTGCTTTGACGAAGGAGAACCTGTGGCACGTTATGGAAAATGAGGGACAGCCCCCAGAAGGAGCGACTGCTGCCCAAATAGCTGCATTCAGAGGTGCGGATGAGAAAGCCAAAGCAGTTATTTTGCTTACTTTAAGTCCTTCCCAGTTGATTCACGCTGCTGCTGCAGACACAGCATATCAGCTGTGGCAGGCTTTGAAGCGTGTGCATCAGCCTTCCTCGTGTTTGTCCAAAATGCTATGGACGAAAAGACTGTATAACACAAAGTTATGTCCCGGAAGCTGTGTGAGAGAGCACCTCATGCTGATGAAACAGCTTTTCCAAGAGACAGCCGAAAGGGGGGTAAAAATCCCAGAAACGCAAAGGAGTTTTATTCTGCTGGGAAGCCTCACTAAGGAGTGGGACTTTTTGATGTACAGCCTGCAAGGTGCGCGTGAGGAGGAGCTTACTGTAGACCTGGTAGCCGGGAGGATCCTGGAGGAACTCCAACGTAAGCTGTTCGATCCCAGACTGCAGTCAGAGGGAGAGGCGGCTCCGGAGGAAGAAGGAGCAGTGTGCAGCTATGTCAGACGCTGCTACAGATGCAAGAGAGTCGGCCATCTCCAGAAGGACTGCAGAATGCCAGCGCCGAGCAGAGGGAAGAAGACAGCCCAGAAGCGGAGGGGCGTGTCGTCACAGGCTGAAGGCCATGTGTCTATGGCAAAGGAACAGTCTGAGAGTGGTGTGTGGTTGCTAGACAGTGGTGCAACTCACCACATGGTGAACAATTTAAAGCTGTTGAATGATGTAACAAATGCAAATATAACAGCAATTTCCCTTGCAGATGGGGCACCAAGCAAGGTGCAGAAGATGGATACTGCATATGTGCCATGCTTTGGTAAATCATTCAATAACGTGTTGTGTGTTACCAAGCTGCAGAATTGTATTTTGAGTATCTCCCAACTGACCAGTGAGGGTTACAAAGTGGCGTTTGAAGGGGAGAAATGTACAATAACTGAAAATGGTATGTTTTGTGCAAAAGGGGTGAAAAAGCAGGGGTTGTACCACATGTTGCCCAAAGGAAAAGTGGCAAACGTTAACCCATTGTGTAACAAACCTCTACATGATAAGTGTGTACATTACCTCCACCGAGTGATGGGGCATGTCAGCTACCTTAAGGCAACTCTTGTCAGGGATTCCAGGCAGGGAACCCTGGGAAAATGATCAGCCCACTGCAAAGATGCTGCATCATGCTCCAGCTGTGGGTGATTGCAAGGTTGCATCAGAAACTGGGGTCGTGTGCAGATGGTAGAGGGAGGTGTGCAAACCTCTACCTGATTGGTTGTAAATATGTATATAAGAAAGCAATCCCCAGTATGTATTTGTCTGTTGACCAAACTGGTGTCTGGCGCAAACCTTTGTGCGTCTGTTCCATGTTGTGTACATAACGGAACTTTGTAGCAAGATAAAGTGCCTCCTGTTTGGAAGAAACCTCCGTGTGTGAGTATCCTTACTGGGGAACAAGGCTGCTGCTGTTGGCTCGCTGTCCTATGGTTATTCCGCTGCATCTCTGTGGGGCTGAAACTCCTATCATCCCCCAACAACTCTCTCATGGTTTTTTTCTGGGGCTGAGAGTGTGTGATGCACCCAAGGTCACTCATGGTCGAGCGGAGAATCAAACCTTGGTCTCCAGGGTCATAGTCCAATGTTCAAACCACTACCCCACAGTGGCTCTCTGATTTTTGGCTACACTGATAGTGATTGGTCAGGTGCATCTTTTAGTTCCCTTCATTTATTTGTCTGAAGGCATTATAAATTACCAAAGACAAACTGTCTACAATTAACTACAAACGATACTTGATTGTAGCAGTCTTGCATTTTGATATGATCTGAACACAATCACACAGCAGTTTAACCATTGGACATTGGAGTTATCACCTGCAACTGTGCAATTTGTTGTATACTGAAGAGCAACTGATTTCAGATATTAGAAGTCAGAAACAAGACTTTCTCTGGTTTGTGTTAGTGACATTTAGAGCTCTGCTTGAACCTCTCACTTGCAGGATTTAAGGGAACTCTAAAGACACTTATTTCACCAGGCTTTGTTATTGCTGCTATTATACTGGACCTCTGTATAATTTCAGCTTATGGATTTTTTTTTTTAGTACACATTGTTTCTTCATTCTGTTGTGTTTAAGCTGCCTTACAGCTTGCGCTAAAAAGCCATGAAGAAACAGACTAAAAACACTTGTGTTTTGATTTAAAATGAGAAAAATATGTAAGTTGTAAAATGTGTAACCTGCAACATTTTACTAGACTCAGTTCCATTGTGGGCCAAATTGAACAGTGTTTATTCCCACAATGTATTTAAGATAGAGGTGTCAAATCAGCTAAAGTTGGCAGCTCGCACTCCTCTAAGTCCTCAAAAATTCAGTATTTTTTTATTGTATGCTTTGTTTATCTGTGCATACCTGTCAAGTAAGCGACAGGTATGCAAGAATGTAAATCATTTATTTTATATATGAAGAGCGAAGGCTAAGACTATAGGACTTGTGCAAAGAAACACAATGGGTTTGTGATTTTAGTTTTGGACTCCAAATCTGAATTTCACACTTTGGCTGAAGTCTTATGTCACTTTATAGAATCACAGAACGATAGAGTTGGAAGAGACCACAGGGGCCATCCAGTCCAACCTCCTGCCATGCAGGAATATACCATCAAAGCATTCCCCACAGATGGTCATCCAGCCTCTGCTTAAAAACCTCCAAAGAAGGAGACTCCATCACTTAAGTAGACTGTAAATATCTACTAGTGGATGTAATATTATGCAACCAGTATCACCATACTGCAGTGTAGATGTATCAACTGGTCCATGCACATGGCTGACAATCCACTGTGCAGCTGCAAAGCACAATGTACAAAGGTCATACATAGAAGCAATGCACATTCACCGCTGCCTTGTATGACCACATGCACAATAGCGCCACGTATCCAACTCTGCTTATGTTGCCATCAGCTGGGCATGACTGTTGCAAAAAAATCACTCTGTATGCAAAATGGAACTAATGCCTGTGTGTGTCATTAACAGGATGCCAGCTTTTGTGTATCCTCTGAGTGCAAAATCTGACAGCACATAAACAAAAATCTAACAGGGGGTATAGACCTATAGAAAGTTACAGCACATGGCTTTGGCAATTCTCCAGGTATTTACAGGAATGTAGATCCCAGTAAGGGAACAGGGTTAACAATGCACTTGCATTTCTAGTGTGCGTCTGTGATGTGTTGCTCTTCACCACCAACATAGCAAGAATACAAACTACTGTGACAAAATCTTTATTCACGGAGGACACAAGTTACATTTTTGGAAGCATCAAGTCAGCATTATTTGAGTGTGTTACTACAGAAAAATACAAAGAGTGCCATCTATGGAAAATGATATCTTCTCCCAAATGTTAAGAATAAGGTAATGTCTGGTGTTGGATGCAAATATATACTGATAATCAGGCTGAAAAAAACAAACTCAGCACTTCCTAGAAATATGTGATTTTACTAAACAAAATATAAAGGCTGCCATAAGGAAGTAATTGCTACACAACTTAATGTCTTCTGAGTTTTGACAAAGAGCAAGCAGGCAGATAGATGTTTGATTTAGACTTAAACAATATAACAGAGCATCCCTTTGCCTCTGCAAACCCTTCTTCTGGAGCACAGAGCTGGTTCATCCAACACCTTTCGCAAGCTCTCCATGATGACAGTGTCCCTACAGAAGTGAGGCCAACGCTGCTCTTCCTTCTTACACGTGTGAAATGTGTGCGGGACAGACAGCGAGTATATCCACACTTACACAACTATAGCACTTTGAAACCACTATAACTGCCATGATTCCGTCCTGAAATTTGTCCTTTGGTGAAGTACTTATAATCAACCAGAACACAAAGATGCTGTACTTCAGGGAAATATATGTCTACGGATTCTTAGTATCTCACAAACAGATTCCAGGGATGGACTCATAGTGGTTAAAGTGGTATCAACCTGCTATAGTTGTGCAATGCAAATACACCCTATGTGCTCACCAAATACTTTGATGGCAATTCCCATAATTCTTACTCCTGTCCTATCCTGCCTGAGGTTGATAGGAACTAGAGTATACATCTAGAGGGCAGCAGGTTCCTTGCCCTTACAGCAGGGATGGGGACTGGGTGGTTTTCAAGATATTCTTGGATAGCACTGCCTACCATCCCTCACCATCGGCTATGCTGGATAGAGATGCTGGCAGCTGCAGTCCAACAATTTCCAGAGAGCCAGGGCTTCCTCACCTCTGTTCTAGTGAATGAACATATAACACATCTGTGCTCTTGCTGCCACTTGTGGCTTCACCACAAACATGCAGCTGAGTACCTTATTATCACGATGACAAGTACTGGCAGCCAACCTGCTTAAACTTTCTCCCACAGAAATATTTTTCCCTGTGAGTAACCTCCCACCAGGCTCTCCTTTGGGATCAGCAGAATTGAGAAATGACATTTTGACTCCCTCCCCCCCAAAAAAGTCTCTGGAGGAAAGAAGCAGCTGCTTTTCTAGCTGCAGACTGTGGTGGTTGTGGTGATGCCTTGTGCTTCTTTCTTTCCTAAGGCATGGCCAGAGACATTCGCGCATCCAGAACTTCAGGCTCCCAGAAAGAAACCCTCCCGGTCCAACGCTCATTCCTTTCCCACACCTCTGCTGGAACGCTTCTTGTCTTTTGCTTCAGCCACAACAGTTGTTAACCTGTCTCTCAGAAAGCAAAACATCACCTCCGTGCATTCGGTCCCTAGAAAAACTGGACAATCAGTGGTCAAAGTTCGATTGCAAACAACTGACTAGAGGATGGGGGGGGGGGATGAGAGGAACGAGTCCCCGTGCCTTCAACAACAGACCTTGGAACCGTTCCAAAAAACAAGGGACCGGTTCTAAAGTCTGCTTAACCAGGAGCTTAGAACCTGTAGCTTGTGAGCTTCCTGCAGTTCAGAAGCGATGCCCTCTCCCGATTTTCCCCATCACTGCGGCTGCAGACAAGACCAGGAACAGGAACACAAGTTTTTCAAAAAGCCGGCTCCGAGGGTGGAGGGAGGAAAGCCTCAGTTCCCCTGGCGAGCGGGCGGCTGTTCGCCCCGCGGCGCTTACCTGGAGCCGTCGGGCGGGAGGCGCGGCGCCGCGCTACGAGGGGCGAGCGGCGGCTTCTTCGCCCCTCGGGCTCCCTCCGCGCTCCCCGCCCGGCGAGAGCTGGCCTCGCCTGGCCACGGCTATCGTGTAGGGCCGGGGCCGGAGGACCAGCCCGTGCTGGCAGCCCATGGTGAGCTCCTCGGCGGGGTTGGCCTCCAGCTCGCACTGGTGCAGGAGGATGGCGGCGAAGAGGAAGAGCTGCAGCTTGGCCACCTGGTCGCCGATGCAGCGCCGCTTGCCCAGCGAGAAGATCATCACCTGGCGGGCGAGGTCGCGGTCGAGGCTCTCCCGCCGGGCGTCGAGGAAGCGAGCCGGGTCGAAGACGTGCGGGTCCTTCCAGCGGGCCGGGTCGTGGTTGACCGACCACTGGTTGACGAAGACCACGGTGCCCTCGGGGATGTGGAAGCCGTCGAAGAGCACGTCGGCGGTGGTGGCGTGCGGGATGGTGAGGGGCACGAAGCTGGTGTAGCGGAGCGTCTCGTAGAGGAACGCCTCGAGGCGGGGCAGGGAGGCCCGGTCGTCGGCGGTCGGGAGCCGGCCGCGCCCCACCACGCCGTCGAGGTCCTCCTGCAGCTGCCGGCGGAGCCGCGGGTGCTTGAGGAGGAGGAGCAGCACCCAGGCCAGGCCGGTGGAGGTGGTGTCCTGGCCGGCGCCGAAGAGGTCGGACAGCGTGCCCTCGACGTAGTCGCCGGCCAGCCCCTGCTGCGCCCCGGGCCCGTGCTCCATGCAGTCCAGGATGGCGTCGCTGATGTGGCGAGGGGGCGCCCCGGGCCGGAAGGTCAGCCGGTGCTGGGCCACCTTGGCGCGCACGAACTCGTCCATCTCGCGGTTGAGCGCCTGGAAGTCGCGGAAGACGCTCCGCACCGGGTTGGGGAAGGCCTGCAGCCAGGGCAGCACGTCCACCAGGCTGCCCGAGGCCACCGTCTGCCCGAAGCGGTCGTTCCTGCCCAGCAGCGCGCGGAACTCGCCGTCGTCGTGGCTGTAGCGCTGCCCGAAGCAGAGGGCGCACATCACGTTGGCGTTGGCCACGGTGAGGAGCGGCGCCGGGTTCACGTAGCCGCCGCCCCGGCTGAGCCGCACCAGCTCGTCGATGAGCTCCCGGGCCTCGGCCGCCACGTGCTGCTCGAAGAGCCGCTTGCTGGGCGTGTTGGCCGTCGAGAAGGCGCGGAGCGTGGCGTGGGCCACCCGCCGCTGGGCCCGCCAGCGCTCCGTGTAGCGCCCGAAGGCCATGCTCTTGCCCCCGGAGACCAGGTGGAAGGAGGGGAAGTCGGGCCGGCCGGCGAAGGGGCCCCCCTGCTGCACCAGCGCCTGCCGGATGGCCGCCGCGCCGTTCAGCACCACGATGGCGCGCATGCCCAGGCGCAGCTGGAAGACCTCGCCGTAGCGCCGCGCCAGGGCGCAGAACGTGAGGTGCGGCAGGCGGCCCACCTGGAGCACGTTGCCCAGCAGCGGCCAGCCGACGGGGCCCGGCAGGCGCTTGCCCGGGGGCCGCGACGGGCCCCGCCTCGCCCACAGGTAGAGCAGGAGGGCGCAGGAAGCCAGCAGCGCCGGCTGGAGGGCGCTCTGGAGGAGCGCGGGGGCCTCCCCGTCTTGGCCGGCCGCGCGGGCCCCCATGGCCCCCGGCGCAGCGGCCCTCCCGCGGCGCGGCCGCCCGGGCTGTTTTTACCGGTCCTGCGGGGGGAGGGAGAGGAGGGTCGCCTGAGAAGGTACCCGCCCGGCTCCCGTTAGGATGTTGGACTCGTTTGATGGGGATGGGGAGTCTCCCCTGCCCCGTGCGAACCCGCCCCCTCTAAGACGCCTCCGGTTCTGCTCTGAGGAGTCCGGAGGATGCTCGTCCCGGCTTTATAAGCCGTCTGGGAAGGGGGCTGAACTTTCCCTCCCCCTTCCCTTGCGGTGGTCCCAGAGTCTCCCGCCCCCCCCCGCGCGCCGCCGCCCCGCGGTGCGCAGCCATTCCGTGCGTTCCTCCTAGAGAGGATTGAAACAGCAGATTGATCCCTCGCACCAGGAATGTGTGCAACTTTCCAAAGTCTTCCTTGTGCCAAAGACAGCCTGATCCCCACAGGAGGAGCCCGAGGACGGGGCGGGACTGGGGGGGGGGGTGGAGAGTGTTGTTTGCTACTGGACTCTGCCAGGCACCTTGGGCTGCCTTGGAAATGCTGCAGCTTTCGTGACTGGAGAGGAACTGGCTAGTGACTTGGGGGCTGAGACAGAATGATCAGGCTGATTCCAGTCCAAGATCTGGGCTTCTTCTGGATGTTTGGCTCCTCTGTGTTGTTACCACACTTGAGCAGCACTCTGGGGCCCCTGAGGGCGGCTGGCACTAAACTGTCCTTGTCTGACTAGTGCCTGATCTTCTCTCTGTAAAGTCGGGAAGACCGTGAGGGCTTTTTATTTCAATTTTGCAGCTATTTGACAGCTCAGCAGCTCTTGGGTAGCATATGCCTTACCCCAAAGGAGTGCAGATTACAAAGTATAGCATTAAAGGTGAGGGAAGAAGATGGAGCTCCACAAAGAAAAGGTGAGAGGGGAGGACCTGGGCTATGACTAGTCCAGGAAGGACTTCAGTGTCCGGTGAGGGGTGTAGTTAGTAGATGTTGAAGCTTGCAAAAGTTACTATTCTGGACTACAGCTCCCAGACTCCCACCCACACGTCTGTGAGCACTAGCTGGGGAATCTTTGGTGTTGTACTTAGAGACACAAGAGGTGAAGGGCCATCTATTTAAATTCTCTGGCAATGAAAGAATCCATAGGTAAAGCATCCCTGAGAGATGCAGAAAGGTCCCTTTTCAGCACTCTGGTCCAGTGCTGAAATAAACAGAACACAGTCATTTCACTGCTGAAAGAAAAGATGCTGGTAAGACTAAATGTCTCGTAAAAACAAGGCAGCACTGTAGCTGGTTAGGGGTTTTAATAGCATCATTTGGAATTCCTGCATTATTGTTTTCAGCCACGAAATGTTTGCAATTCTGAAAATTCTCCTGGTTTCCATGATCCCCTATATGGCTTCCGAAGTCTCTTCAGTGCAAGAAGGGCTAGAAGTTGGATGGTGACAGGCTGAAACCCATTTCAAAATGACCAGCTGAAACTCCTTTAACTTTTTGCTGACCACTGCAAGTGAATGGGAGACAATGAAGGAGATTTGTGCAGTTTTTGCAGAAGCCATGGATGAAGTGAATGTAGCTAATGTGGAGCAAAAGATGGACGATAATCTTTAGTGAGGAAAGTGCATCCTGTATGCAGCTGCTGAAGCCCCTACTAATACCTCAACTGCATGTTTCTCATGCAGTATTTGTCTGAAAACTGTGCACGAACCACCCCAGGTACACTAAATCGTGCACCTGCAATAACAACAAAAAAACACATTTCAAAATCTGCCTGACTCCTTCCGAACACAGTATGCCTTCTTCAGCCATATCCTGGCCAAAACAATGACTGAAAGTGACACAATGTCACTTCTGTCACCATTTTGACTGGGATAATGCCAGCAGAGCTCTGTTTGGGTACCCAAAGGGAACAGCCCTGTAGGGAATCAGAAGTAAGAAACTGGCCCCTGACTTCTGTATGGTTGCCCACTCCAACTTTAAAAAAAAAATTCTAATTAAAACCTTGAGCTGTTGGCTGTGTTGACTGGGGGATTCTAAGAGCTATAGTTTAAACAAAAGGGATTTTTCCCAAGCTCAGGAAAATAGGAAGGACTGTGAGATGCCCACAACAAAGCATGAAGAGTACAATAAATAAGGAAGGGATTATCTCATGGCATGTGGTTGTATGACTGAACTGAAATGCTGATTTCCCCTAAAAAATTTTTTAAAGTAAGCTATACAATCAGTATTCGTCAAATGACCACTGCTAATCATACTTCAAATGTGAAGTACAAATTAAGACCACCTTTCTCCAGGAGCTGATAGAAAAATATTAAGACTCTGCTGTTTTGGAGCAGCATATATCACCAGGTGGATCTTCGGGTCTAATGATTGGTTGTATGTCCTTCCTTTGTCTAGGTAATATCTCTTTTTATGTAACGTTTTCTTAGTTCATGGAATCATAGAATCATAGAAATATAGAGTTGGAAGAGACCACAATGGCCATCTAGTCCAACCCCCTTTCATGCAGGAACAAACACTCAAAGCACCCCCAGCAAATGGCCATCCAGCCTCTATTTAAAAACCTCCAAAGAACATGACTCCACCACATTCCAAGGCAGCATATTCCACTGTTGAACAGCTCTATCAGAAAGTTCTTCCTGATGTTTAGGTGAAATCTCTTTTCCTGTAGTTTGAATCCTTTGCTCCATGTCCCGAGTTTCTGGAGCAGCAGAAAACAAGTTTGCTCCATCTAGCTCTATCTAGTTCTTGCTGTATATACAACTAAAAGAAATGGCTGTGGCACCCCATCTTTTTTATTGGCTAGTTTGGATTACTGAAGACACACCTTTATTCACTGACCTGCACGAGAATCCTATATCACACTTTGCTTAACATAACTTTCCAAAATACCTATACCTATACATACAGCAGAGATCCTAAGAAACCCTGCTAGCTAATTGCAAAGATGAATATCAGGATGATGGCAATGAACATCAGGCCTGTTCTGCATCAGTCCCATTGTACAACAGTCAGACTGCTGGCTCTGCATGCATAATAACAGCTGCCCTCTAATGGATACCAGTGTTAAGAAACTGCCCCAGTTTAATTCCCACCCACATAAGTCTATCTATGATGGTTCCTACACCACAAAAAAGGAGAGCAGTTCAACAAGTTTCAGCAAAGTTTCTATTCAAAACTAACAATACGCATGCATGAAATGAAACAACCAGGTGAGGTAAGCCATGTATAAGTAAATGGAAACTTTTTGAACCTCCAAGAGACCCTTTGGAAGTTTCTTCCAAAATGTATGCAAGAATAATTTTTTCTTTCACCAGTCTCCATTTTTCTTCCGTTTTGGTGGCCAATTTATAGATCTCCACTTTTTTAATATGCTGGATGAAGCTAGTGAAAGTAGGCTCATCCACTTCCCCTTTTCTTTCAGTTTTGCTGTTCATACATGCTCAGTGAAGGATTCTGGAAGCAGCTGCTATTCATCTTGCCTAGTGTAGGCAGGGCCACACAACTACCGTAGGATTGGCCACAGTAGAATTCCTCTCTTTCCCTGCTCAAACTTTATTGTATAGTTTACTGCAGATACACAGCTGCAATCTGATACTGAAAGCTGGTATCCTCCCAGTGCTAATACTACTAAAAAAACTTTCAGGAAAGAGAAGAAAAGATGAGAGCTGGGCAGGTATAAAAAGACTTTGTAAAAAGGAGCTCCTTTGTTGGAAGCTTTGTTAAGTATGCCTGTACTTCATATGCAAGACATGGTGACAGTTCACTTTGGTTATGTGATGAAACAGTTGGCTTCAGTTAACAATTGGCCTCAATCTTCTTGGTAGTCCCAGCTCAAGTAGGCCTGAGGAACTGATTTCTTAAATTGTGAATCAACACTTGTGTAATTTGTAATGGTTCAGTGGATCTGGTAAAGTTAAAACTATCAATAAATTTATGCCAGGGGCTGGAATCATGTGGCCCACCAAATGTTGCTGGACCATAGATCCAGACTGGCAGCTGAGAGATTAGTGCTCCAGCATAGCCAGTGATGAGGAATGTTCAAAGTGAAGGTCAGCATCATCTAGAGCTGTGTGATCCCCAGCCCTGATTTAGGACACTGTGTCCTCGATTTACTTATGAATGTGGAGGGATCAGTCCTGCTTTTTCTCTGCAGGTGAACATCACCATAGATTTTGAATGGGGAGCGGGTGCAACGTGAGACAGCTACTGAACATTTCAGCATCCTTTTAATCAGGTGTTTGTATTGGCTCACAAATTTCAGCAAGGTGCTCTGAGATCATGGAAGAAATTCTGACCAGTCTTCTGAATGATCATCCCACGAGCAACAATGACTGGTCACTCCCACATGAGTGGCTGCAAGCTTTTATCCAAACTTTAAAGGAACTGTCTGAAGTTTTAAATATATTTTGAGGATAGTTTTCATCACTTTGGGTAACTCCTTTAATGTCCAGACTTAAAACAGCATGGATTCAGTCCCCCTCTGAAACAGGGACTGCCAGTTACATCTTTGGATGAGGTAGAGCCAGGAGGCCGCAGGGAAGTAGGCACGGCAGTTCCACAAGGCCACCAGATGTCATTATCCTCATGATTATGGTCACATCAACCCATGTTCCCAACCAGAACATTTCACTCTGACAGATAGTGTGGACCTTTCAGACTCCTCCCTGTTTATTTGCATTTCATTTCTTGTGGTTCAAGGTACCTGACTTGCCAAGGTTCAGAGGGCCATCTGCCAAAAGGTATGGAATTGTGTTGCAAACACGGTGAAGATCCAGTTTTCAGTTGCTACTGTGTTCCGCTTGGACAGACATGATATTCATTTTTCTCTTCTATTTAGCCCCAAAACATAGTTGTAGATATGGATGGCATATTCAGATAATGGCTGCCATTTTTCCATGATAATGGCTGTTGCCCAGGTGGGATTATTTGGGACTTTTAATATGTTTAGTCTGCCTAATGGGGTCCCAGGTGCCCTGTTTTCTGTGGGACCTCCTGCATTTGGAGGTTTGAAGTCCGGCCCTGTATTGGAGCCATGCTGGCTTTCCCAAATTCCACAATTTTTGATTTGCTGAGAGCAGTTGACAGCCACATTCCTAACAGAGCAGTATCCAAGCATTTGGTATGCAGCAAGATGGTCTAGTTTGCCAAATGCTGCGGGTCTACCTGCTAAGACTGGAGCTGGCATGGCTCTGTGATTCATCCTCCTCCCTGGACAGCAAGGCAGAGCATCCCCAAAGTATGTCTCACATGCCCCTCTCTCAGTCTCCTGTATTACTGAGACCAGGAAGAATGGATACCAACACCAGATGGATCCTGGTCTGAGGGCATTCTTTGTGTGTATGTGCCTTCGAGTCACCAGTGGACTTAGGACAACCTCATGAATGTCAGTGGGTTTTCTTAGGAAAGGAATATTCAGAGATGGTTTTGACTGTTCCTTCCTCTGAGATACAGCCTACAGCACCAGATTGGCAGTCTCCCATCCAAGTACTAACCAAGTCTGACACTGCTTAGCTTCCAACATCAGACAGGATCTGGTGCCTTTAGCTATTTAGGCCCAGAGGGCAAATGTTATGAGTCATATATCAAATCAAAGTCTGTTATGAGCACAGCTTGCACTCGTGGAAAGAGCAGACACCAGCTGTACTCAGACTGACCCCAGAGCATTTAGTATGCAGCAAAATGGCATCAGATGGCATTTGCCTGTAGTGAGTGCAGCTGCCACCCACTCCTCTTACTTTGGGGTCTACAGATAACTTAAGAGGGGAACATGTGAGGCAGGCCTATATAAGGCCCTTTGAAAGTCTCAGAGGAGGGCCTCTCATGGGAACTCTGGGCTCCTGTGATATCTTAAGTCTTGGAGGAGCCTGAAACTCTCATGAAAGCTCCTCCTCTTGCAAGATTTGAGGCAAGACATATAGGTCTGTGTCCTGTGTACCAGACGGTCTTGAGCTGACTGGGCATTGGTGAGAGTTCTATACTGGAGTCAAAAAACCCTGGGAATCGTACTGTTTGAACAACAACCATGAGTTATGACCATTTACTAAAATTTATCTTCTTTCAAATTTCTCCGAGGCAGACAACTTTTGGGGGGCTAAACTTCCCAGGCTACTAGCTGAACATTTTGTGTGGTATTTTAAAAGAGCTAACCTTCAAAGGAGAGTTCATGATCTTATAAGCTGCTCGGCATAGTGTACTGTTGGCTTCTTCCTCACATATGCAGATTGGTTTTCCCCATCTTCTTTCCTGGGGAGATCATGAGATGGTCTTCATGAATATTTGTTGTTGTTTTTGTTGTTATATGCAATCTAGCTGATTTTGACTTAATGGTGACCATACCAATGGTGACCATACCTCCAAAAGCCCTGGTCATCAACTGCCTTGCTCAGATCCTGCAAACTCAAGGTTGTGGCTTTCTTGATTGAATCAAACCACCTGTAGTGTGGTCTCCCTCTTTTTCTACTGCCTTCCACTTTACCAGTCACTACAGTTTTTTCTAATGGGCCATATTATCTCATGATATGTGTAAAGTACAATAGCTTCAGTTTAGTCATCTTCACTTTTAATGACAGTTCAGGCTGGGTTTACTCTAGGATCCATTCATTTGTCCTTTTAGCAATCCATGGTATCCACGGAACTCTTTTCCAACACATTTCAAATACACTGATTTTCCGTGGTGTATACCATATTCTATAGTAGCAGATGTATATTTTACTACACCTTTAGCATTTCATTGTACTACTTTTGTCCTGAAGGAACATCCACACTCAGAATCAATCGAAGTACAAAGCTCCTACCTATGGAAACGTCTCTCACTTATGTCTTTGGGGATAACTCATTATTCGAATTTTAGAAAAGGGAACTGAGGCTGAGAAAAAGTTGTAAGTCAAGAGGCTAAGGCTGAGCTGTCATCTGTCCCCAGGCTGCCAAGACAGAAGTCCATCATGCAAACTCAGCTTTCCTTAACGTGGCACCCTCCATCTGTTTTAGACTTCAGCTATTCTCAGACCCAGCCAGCAAAGTGATGTGTCATAGATGATACAACTTGTAGTCAAAAACTTGTGAAGGAAACCAGGTTAGGGGATGGCTGTGCTTACCACTGATCCATGGTGATGCTTGCCAATCTCTGCAGAACATTTTGTTCTATTCTTTGCAGGATGGATATATTCCCTAAATGAATGTCGTGTTATGTTTGTGCCCCGAAACACACGCAAGTGGAAGAACATAAGATCATTTGTAAAATCAAAGTAAGTGTAAGAGGGTAATACTTCTTTAAAACAAAGAGAAAAAAAAGAGGGGTTACTGAATGCCTACTTTGTAGGGGCTGGCAGTGGCGTGCCACTTGGAGATCACCTTGACGGATCTGTGCAGCTTCAGAGTGTCAGAGACTAGGCTTAATGGCCTGGCCGTGAGTAATCAGAGCTGTTGGCATGGCATCATCCAAGAGGGGGCATCAGCAGGTCATGTGGAGGGAAGAAGCTGCAGCTCCGGATAGCCTGATTGGAGCCAAAACTTTCTGCAAAGCTAAAATAAGATTAAGCTTTATTGTTGCTGTCTGCGATGATGCGATACCGTTTAATACTTTATGACTTCAAAAGTTTTCCGGTGCATCCTCCCCGCCCCTCAACATTCCTGAGGAGGAAGGAAAGGCTGTCGCCTAATAAATTGACAGCCTGCACTATCAACATGTCATTCACAGCTGCACTGCCAAATTGAGCCCGTCTGTTGCTCAAGAGTTCTGCTGAGGATGTTTCCAGCATGGAATAATTATGGGCAAAAGGAGCGCTTGCCTGGATTTCTGAGAATTCCATGTTTCTGTGGCTTTCTAGACAAGCCTGTAGCCAAAAGGGAAGAGGGCAGAAAACTAGATTTATGACCGTTCATTTCACTGGACTTTCTTGTAATACGTTTTTTTTTTATTTTTTTTTTTAAATTTTTTGGTCTTTAAGGGGAAGTATTTTTCATGATAAAAATATTGTTTGAATTATAGAGAGAACCCCCTATTCCCCCAAATGTGATTTTTGTTAAGGACTTGGCATTCTATTTAGCCAAAATTGGAAAGGGGTAACTGTGAGTTGGTTGTGACAAAAGCAATAAAGAATCCTGAATCAGCTTAAAGACGAACACAGATTCATCATGGCATAAGCTTTCTGTGACTAAAGCCCAGTTCATGGAATGTGAGTGCTCTGTAGCCTCCTGAATCTCATGCCGTAATGCATCCATTTTAAGATGGAGAAATGGTCCACGTTTAGGGGTGTGAAACTCAGCTGGTTTTGTGTTTTCTTTCTTTTCCCCTCTCCAGTTCTCCCAAATTGTTATGCAGGTCAGGGGATCACACTCACTGGGGTACACTCTGATGTGAGAACCTCACCCCCCCGCATGCTGGATATAACCAGTGGTGGAGCTTGGAGTGTGTGGACGGGGAGTGGGACGGGTGGGGCTACAGCACGAGGGGCGTGGCTACTGTGCGTGGGGGCGTGGCCAGGGTGCATGAGGGTTGGGACGTCCCCAAAAGATTGCCGCCAAGGGCGAACACCCCAACCCCACCCCACCCCACCCCTTGTCCCTATGCAACTGGATATAGCCCCCCTCCCTATAATCCCGTTCAACTACAGCCTACCCCATTCAACTGGGTCCCCGCTCCTTTGTGCTGGCTTTTGGATGAGAGGCAGCCAGGTGGGATGCTGAGAGGAAGCGAAGTCTGCTCTGCCATTTCAGTTGCACCCTTTCAAATGTGGATCTGGTTCTCTTTGTTTTTTACACAAGCCTGAGCTTCTGGGATCTATTTTGTGTTTGCATTTGTACTTTGTCCTTTCATCCCCTGACAACTCCAAAATCAGTAGAGCCCGGTACAAAATAATCGTGGGGGAGAGAGAAGGTTTAAAATGATGGTTAAAGGAAATGGATCCGCTTATTTACTACCACATTGACCATAGAGTGCTTTTAGATCTGTTTTGTTTTGGTCCTTTTTTTTTTTAACCTTTGTTTTGAGTGCTACACTGCTCTTACCTTTTGTCGCTGCTCTTACCTTGACTTTATTACATGCTGTATATTTCACTGCCAGCCAACATGGTGTGAGTGTTGGATAGGACTCCAGGAAACCAGGGCTTGGGTTGCTGCTCATCCACGGAAGCCCACTAGATGACCCTGGGCAAGTCACACTTAGGCCATTTCCACAGTAAAATGTTTTAGTGCTGTTATTCCACTTTCAACATCCTGTGGAATCTTGGGGTTTGTAGTCTAGAGAGAGGCATTTAGAATTCTCAGCCAGAGAGCTCTTTGGCCTCAGTAAACTACAAACCCCACAATTCCACAGGATGTTGAAAGTGGAATAATAGCGCTATAAAAGTGTAGTGCAGAAATGGCCTTAGTATCACTCCTTAGTATATCTACACTACAGAGTTAACAAGAGTTCGATTTCACTTTAAATGTCATTTTTTCCCATCCTATGGAATCGTGGTCCAGCCCCTTGAACTGTAGGCCCGTTTCCTTAAAACGGAGCACTAGAGAGATCTCGCAGCAAATTCTAAGTACCTTTCCAAGCTCCAGATTCCAGGATTGCTCAGCACAGAGCCAGGACAATTAAAGTGAGACTGAGCTGCCTTAATGGTGTTAACGGTAGATTCTAGAACAAGGCAATAGTAAGCCTACTCTGAATAAAACTTACCAAGAACACCTTATGATAGAATCATGATACACCAGAACTGATTTGAAGGCACATAACAACAATAACTTCTATATCATTGTTTAACATCTGAATTTCATGCTTGATTTATATGTACATCACTTGCAGAACTCTGGTTATTGCCCCCTTGAAGGGCCCTTTCACACTACGTAATTATAGTGCCATGATTCCACTTTAACTGCTGTGGTTGCAACCTATGGATCTTAGGATTTGTGGTCTGGTGAAGGACGAGAGTTCTCTGGCTGAGAATTCTAAATAACCCTCCCTAAACTACAAATCCCAGAAATCCATAGGATGCTGTCAAGGCAGCTGAACTGAAATCATAGCACGATAATTGTACAGTATGAAAGAGCCCTAAAAGTGCAGTCAATCAGTCAGTAACCTGTACATGGAAATCTGTATCTTGAGTTTATAGATCAGTGATTCTAACATAGTTCTAAATTTGGGCCATTTCCGCAGTACTCTCACTGTTATAGTGCTATTATTCCACTTTCAACATCCCGTGGAATCCTGGGGCTTGCAGTTTAGGGTGGGGCATTTAGAATTTTCAGCCAGAGAGCACTTTGGCCTTAGTAAACCACAAATCCCAGAATTCTACAAGATGTTGAAAGTGGAATAATAGCACTATAACACTGTAGAGCAGAAATGGCCTCTGTCTCTAACTAAAGCAAGAAAGGAGTGAGAGTTTTAAGAAGCATCATAGGAAGCAAGAAAGAATGAAACAAGAGGAACTATCAGTAGAATCCTATTCTAGGACTGGGACCCTATTTGTCATTGAAAGACAGCTCATGTTGTCTCAAAAGTATGGTTATAGTGTGGCCCATGGGTCCCATTTTCTGGCCCCTGAAGCAAGCCCCTAACCCCCAACTTTTTTTGGAAAAAAAAAAAGGTTGGTGTGAATTTCAGGCAATGTTGCTCCCACAAAAAGCACCCCCTAAATACATGAAAGCATGTGGAAATACCCTCCAAGCACCCCAGAACCCCATATTGTTGTTGTGTGCCTTCAAGTAATTTCCAACTTACGGTGACCCTCAGGCAAATCTATCATGGAGGTTTCTGAAGCTGAGAGTGTGTGACACACCCAAGGTCACCCAGTGGGTTTCCATGGTTGAGCAGAGATTCGAACCTTGATCTCCAGGGTCGTAATCCAATGCTCAAACCATTGCACCACTCTGGCTCTCCCAGAACCCCATATTACCCCTAAATACCTGAGTTTTCATCTGCAGTCCTGCTCAAAATGGTGACAGGAAGTAGGGTTGCCAGGACCATCTCAGGACCTGAGGCTTCAGGGTCAAAATCTGAGACCTAAGAACGGCCTCTGGGAATGTCATTAATAGCTACACATTAAATACTAACAATGGTTGCCCACAGCTTTTCATTCAAACAGACACACAGAGAACACATTTTCCTGTTTGGAAATCAAGACAGAAGTCTTAGCTAAAGGGTCGGGTTCCAAATCAAAGTGAAATGAGGGGACTATTCTCTTTAACATTGTTGGAGAGATGGGATAAGGGACATTTAATCTAACCTACTTGCTTCCAGAAGGTGGATGTAGAGTAGATACGAGAGTTAGCCTTAGCACAGTAATGACTGGGAGAGGAGGAACCTAACTAAGTAAATGCATAGACAGTCTAGACAGTCTTTGTAAGTTTCTACAACTGATCAAGGAAGCCTTATAAATTACAGGAAGCTGCTTCTCAACTAGTTGAGCTGGACATTTGGTCACAGCCCTTTCACCTTGCCTGGAGCTGAGTCCAGCAAAAATGGACCATTTGCATTTTCATCTCCTCCTTGGAGAAGGCCCATGATAACTGGAAGCTTAGGGCCCTAAGATCTGGCAACTCTTAACACCATTTTGAGAGGGATTACAAAGGAAAATGGGGGTATTTGGGCTTGTGATGGGGGAGGTATGGCCTATGAGGGGATTTGGGGGAAGACTGCCTCTTGCCCCGTGCAGTCCATTCTGTGGGGTGGTATATCTCCCATTCCAGAGAAGGCAGAGAAATTCAGTGGCAATTGTGAAGAACTTAGTTGAGGGAAATGGAAGTACTTAAAATAACAATAAAGTGCAACAGCAAGCAGTGTCTTTTCCCGTCGGCAAACCTTGGCAAGCAGAGAGGCAATAAAATAGATTTAGAGCCCTGTAACATTATGAGGACACCTATCAAAAGCTAGCAGATATACTGAAAGCTGGAAAGAAGTTTTCAGCAATGAATGCATCATTGTGAAGAAAAAAAGGAAAGATATTATGCACTTGTAAAACACTGATGGTTTTGTGTCCTTCCTTTAATTAATGGTTAAAAGGATTTGCTAAAAAAAAAAAACCCCTTATCACAGAGGTAGGGTCACTGCTTTACCACTGTGAACTAGGAGTAGCTCCATCGTTTTATTCTGACATTTGTCTGATCCTAATATCTTACGCTGTCACTTGGATACATGTGTGAGCACATGCATATGTGTATTTGACCACTCAGTTATACTCAGAGCTTAGAAATGTTACTTTTTTGGCACTATAACTCCCCAAATCCCCAGCCAACATGACAACTCCCAGAATCCCCAAGCCAGCATCTGGAAGACACCAGCTTAGAGAAGGCTAGTCTAATTACTAGATTGATTATTACTTCTTGTTAAATTATATCAGCTCAGTGAATATTTTTTTCTCATTGGCTTTATGCCTATCATCTGGAAATAGTAAAAAGAAGATGGCTGTAAATATTGGCCAGAGGTCGAAGGAGATGATGATTTCATGTTATAACCCTATAATTTTATGACCGGAGTATGAATGGTTTTCCTTAAAAAGAAAAAGAGAACCTAATGGATTTTAAAAAGCACTGGAGTTCATTATTTGAAAGGATATAATCTGTGGGACAATATTTGAGAAATGTCATCCTTGCCTAGGTTTTGTATATTAGCAATGCAAATGTACATCTCACCTCAGAAGTAAGCTGCACTGAGTTTAACAGGACTTGCTCTTAGCTCATTGAACATGGTTGCAGGGTACCTACCTCTGAATGATTTCTTGCAGATTTCAGTAGGCATTCAGAACAGTGGCTGTTCATTTGACCGTCTCTGCTCTCATCTTCAAGCAGAAAAAAGCAGATCTGAAAAGAGGAGGACAAGCTTTTCTTCATTTGAGACTGTGAGAGGTACCTGTTCTTATATTCTTCTGCTCCTGTGTTACACAGGTCATGAGAAAGGCAGTTGCACAGGGATATTCACCTCTCCAAACAATCAGTAGCAGCTATCCCACAGCTTGGACTATAGGTCCTAGAATCCCTCAGCCAAGATGGCAATAGGGGATTCTGGGATTTGTAGTTTAAAAATACCTCATTAGAGCTTTGGAACGAACACTAACCATGTCAGTAAAGAGGAAGATTTTATGGCTGTTTCCGCACTAGACTGTTACAGTGCTATTATTCCACTTTCAACATCCTTTGAGGCCCCTCCCTAAACTGCAAAGTCCAGAATTCCATAGGATGTTGGGAGTGGAATAATAGCACTATAATAGTTTAGTGGAAATGGCCTATGTGTTGCCTGTACTCAAGTGACAGTCAACTGTCATGATGAGAAGTCCAGTAAGATTGGTAGTGCCTGAGCAGACTGAATACTCCCTTCCTGGGCGTACTGCAGTTAATAAAGCCTCTGCCAAGTGAAAGTCCTTTTTACCAAGTCCTTTTATGTCTGCCCAGCTCTCTTTTCCTCCTCATCTTCTGTCTAGCTGGACGTTCTTTTGCAGCGTTGGCACTGGGGGGATGGTGAAAGAGGTGTGGAAATACACAGACTTTTGGAGTCAGGTTGGAGTCAAGAACTTCCTGATGATCAGAGCTGTTTGGCAGTGGAATATGCTGCCTCAATGGAGTGTGGTGGAGTCTCCTTCTGTGGAGGATTTTAAGCAGAGGCCGGATGGCCATCTGCCAAAAGTGCTTTGGTGTGGGTTCCTGCATGGCAGAATGGGGCTGGACTGGACTTCCAACTCTGTGATTCTATGATTCTATGTTGCAGTAGCATGTCCACAGTAAAAAATGGCATTAAGCTAGCCTGAGCTGGAAAAGAATGGGATTCTGCTCCAGCCAATTCAGCTGTGGGTGCATGTGCCAGCCAAAAACAGGCAAGGCAAACAGCAGCTGCCTCCAGAGTCCCATAGTGAGCATGTATGAACAGCAAAATAGACAGAACAGGGGACAGCAGATAAGCCTGCCTCAGCACATACCACCAGCATGTTTTCTAAAAGTGTAGATGTATAAGTTGGTAACCCCAAAGTGGAAATCATAAAAAAAAGTGGAGGCTGGTGAAAGAAAGGTCATCCCTGGATGCATTTTGGAAGAAGCCTTTAAGTGATCCCTAGAAGGTTCAAGATAGTTTCCTTTATTCATGCAAGGCTTGCCTAACTTTCATATGTGCATATCCTTTAGTTTTGTCTTTAAAAAGTTTGCTGAAACATGTTAAAGTGCTCTTGCCTATTCTTTCCATGCTATGCTGCCCTCGGTACCAAATTTTCTCTTAAAGAAGTAATGACCAGGAACACATCAACTTGATTAACTGAGGTAGACCGGCACGTCATTTCCTCAATATTGCCATCCATACACATTTCTCATTCTCGGTGTGCCAAAATGGCTACCTAAGGAAGAGAAAGGAAAGGCGGTCTGGGGAATGAGGCCCAGGTCCAGCATCTTCCACAGGTGGAAAGACTTCTTTAAGAGAAGAATCTTTAAGAGGAGGCTGTACTTTAATTGCATTGTTTTAACTGCTTTTTATCGTTGTTAAATGCATGTTTTTAATTGTTTTAATGTCACTAATAGTTTAATTCTGTTTTAATGGTGGCTTTTTATATGTTTTTAAACTTTATTGTGATCGTTTTCACTTGCAAGCCACCCTGAGTCCCAGATTTGGGGAAATGGCAGGATGTAAATAAAGCTCATCACCACCATCGTCAGGCTTCCTATGCAGCAGTGAAAACAATCTTTGCCATTTCACTTTCTCCTGCAGTCCCTCATCCACTTGAAAGTTTGCCCTGGAAAATTGAGGACTGTTTTAAACAGCATGAGATGTTGCACTATGATCCTGCTTCTACCTAGATAGGGTACAGAGGAATGGAGAAAAATCATCTATCCCATTTCCCCCCAGAAGAAACAGTTGGAGGACAATTCTATTCAGAATGCTCCCATTTTCAGGAAAGGAGCTGCATCCAGCTGCAAGAGTTACGCAGGAACCTTTATCATGGCTATTGCTGCTGGAAGTAAAAGGATGTCAGTACATATATTGTAATCAGTGGGAGAGGGCAAGTGAGAAGCTGAAGCTTTTCTCCTCCGTATTTCCTTAGATCTATTTACTAAGCCCTTTTGTTAAACCACTGTGTTGTAGTGATTTGAATGTTGAACAAGGGATCAAATCCCTGTTCGGCCACAGAAACCTGCTAGGGTGACTTTGAGCAAGTCACACACTCTCAGCCTCAAAGGAAGGCAATGAGAAACCTTCAAAGAAGAAATCTTGCCAAGAAAACCCTAGGATAGGATCACTGTAAAACAGAGTCAGCTTCAAGACACAGAGGGACAAGAACAAAAGGCCTTTGGGTTCTTTCCTGTCTGTGAAGTCACTTCCTTCTTCTCCAAGAAATACAGTCAGGGCTGTTTGTTTCATTTGTCTGGAAAGAGTTTCTGAGGGACTCCAGCCCCAGTAATGTTTGCTAACATAACTGCACAGGTAAGAACCAGCTACTGGGCTCTTGAAACCAGGCGTAACTTAACCACTTTTGTTTATTTCCTTTCCTATCCTTGGATGGATTTCGTGAAATAACAAACATTTCTTTTTACCTTGGAGCCCTTCTGGATGGGGCAAAAATCTCTGAAAATCCCAGGTTTTTTTTTCTTGTACAAACTGATTTTATTTTGGAGATCCAGATGACATTTTCTTCATCCTGATGTTTTTCCTAGGAACTCACATATCTTTACTTGGCAGTCCATTTGTATTTTTCTGGAACTAGCAAAGATGACAACTGCCAGTAAAAACATCAGTTTTTTCCCAGGATGCAGATTCAACAGAGATCAAGTGAGGAGAAAAAGGAACGTTTGCACCAAAACGAAATTATCGTAATGTTTAACTAGTCTAATATTGATAAGGCATTTTAGCACTCTGACCGTAATTCTTGAGCAACAATAAAGAAGGCTCAGTGTAAATTGGGGAAAATCAAAATCAATTCCTGAAATGTTACACGAGTCTAGATGTGACATATGATCGGTGGCGGGAGGAGGAGGAAGACAAGGGTGGAAGGGTGAGGGGGAACTTTCAAGAAAAAGTTTGCATGCAAACCTGAGGATATACAGGTAAAATCAAAACAAAAAGAAACTGAAAGAGCTTGACACTTTGACGGACTTTTGTCTGGATACTAGAACATTTGGAGTTCCTGCCACAAGCCCATTGCACTCTGCCTAGCGTAGCTACCAAATATTCCTGTCATTGTTCTATGTGGCTGGATTCAGTGCTAATTTGTTTGTGAGTGTGTGGTTCTCATCAAGTTTGTAACAGTGTTGCTGCATACATCCAGGGTGGCAATGAACAGGAGATCCACCATCACCTGGGGTTGCCCTCTGTCTCTTCCAGACTGGTCTACAGAAGCAAGAGTTCTCACAACATACCTCCTTGGGTTTAACGGTTACTGTCTTCCACTGTTCCACTCATTTCATCCCCCCCCACCACCACTTTTTGGACTGTTTATAGTGATTTCTTAGATCTGCACAGGGGGGTTCCAAAGGTTTATTGAAACGGGGGGTGTGGTTTGCTGAAGTGATCCTATGGTTTAAAAGGCAGATTTTATCTTCCTTTCTTTTTTCCCCCCTTAAAGTTATATTCCCAATTCAGTTTATCTGTATGCTACATGGAAATTAGATCTGCACAACATTCTAGGATCTTTTTGATATAGAGTGGGAGATAAATATTTAAATAAAATAAATAATAAATAAATGCTATTGTTGTGCAAAAATGCCATTTTACTGATGCACTAAAGCGATCATAGATTTTTAAAAATGAGAAGAAAATGAGACATTTTTTGTTCCACTGTCTCAGTTACTCACTCAAAGGTGGGAAGAGAAGGTAGTGGGTGCTGGGAATTGACAGTAAATAGTTGAGGAGAACAGAAACATTGTTTGGATATTAAAAAAAAAAAAAACTCTGAGGGCTGTCACAACAAATGTCACAATCCTGACACGTTTGCCCTGCCTTGAGGAAAACCACAGGAAGTGAGATTCATGTGACTTTTATAGGTACTTAGTTTGTTAGGATTGAAATGAGCTGCTCAGGAGTCAAACTACCCTTAAAAAAGAACTTCACCTTGATTTTGACACTAATTAAAATGTGTGGTATGAATTCTGTTTGAGAAACACGTCAGCTGGTGTTTTTTTCTTTAGCAAACTACAACATTTTAAAGCTACCGAATTGGCTGTGCTTATTTTACAAGAGGAACATGAGCACGGTCCCTCTTAGAGCCTCTTCATACATAACATTTTTACAATCCAAAGGTGAAAGGAAAGCTGTGTTCAGCACGCGCACAGTGTCTGGAAGCTGCTGTTGTTAAGTGTTGTTTAAGACAATGAATTATTCAACACACACAACCCCAGGACAGCTTTGAACAATAACGAAAACCCAGAGTTTGGACAATGTTACTTTTTTGGACTGGCCACAGTGGACTCCCTAATTTTTTTCCGAGCTCTGTGCAAAACTGGGAGCCGGGGGCAAATTCCTCAATGGAAAAGCTTTCCTGCTTAGAAAGTACAACCCCATTTGTGCAGACAGCTGCTGGTATTGCTGCTACTGAATGATGCAAAGGTTGCCCCATTCTAGGATAGGCAATTGCAACAGCTCCAGGGTCCAATTTTTTTTGCCAACCCCATGAGCTGCAAAAAAAACCCAGTCTAGAAGTCAATTTGTCACCCTGCCAAATGGTTTCTGTAATGTTAAGTAGTACGAGGGAGTGGTCAGTAATCTATTTAAATAGTGAATTGCCTCTCTTGGGGCTCATAGGAAAAAGGTATCTCAACGTCTCTTATCCTGGCAAGGAAAAGACTGGTTTGGAGAAGACGAAAGAAGAGCCTTGGGGAACTGCATACGAGCCCATCTGTGTCCAGTACAGTGGACTTTGGGCATCTGTGGACTTTGGGTATCTGTGTCTAGTACAGTGATCTGGGCTGCCCCAGAGAGGAGTGAAAGCCAGCCACTTTCAGCATCTCCCTGTGTGCATGGATTATGGTAGGGATGGGCAAAATACAGCTCCCAGAGCCCCCCGATACTTGCCCCAATTTTCTTTAAAGAAATCCACGCTAATAATTTTTACGTAATAATTTTTACCTAAAACCTAGTAAAATTGGCTTAAGATAGTCAAATTCCCCTCCCCTCACTACAAATAGGTTGAACACTGGCCAAAATGGCAGTGGGAAGTGACATGACCTCACTTCCTGTGCATAAAATGTGACAATATGGCCTTCCAGTTGCACCAGAGGGAAATAGGCCTCCACCTTCTCTGCCATTGCCCATTGCTTAAACAGAGGGCTTAGAAATATGTGAGACACTTTTCTTAATGATTTCAAAGCTTCTATTCAGATTTATTCCCGGGGAAAACATTCCAAAAGGATTTCTTCTGCACAAGTAACATCTTAATGAAAGGAATCCGTGCATTTGTGAGATTCTGTTTCATTTAAAAGCACATTTTCAGGAAAGACTTCTTGATGGATTAGATCCAAAGTGGGAAACCTGTTTGTTTGTTTGTTTTAAGATGACTTTAATTGCCCATTTTCAGGAAAAATCTTTACACACCAGCCTGTGTTTACGTGACTATGAAACATTCATGGTTGGATTTTAAAATGCCTGTTTTGTTCAAGGAATTCATATTTCATTTTCTAAAGAAAGTATGAGCAAACCAGTGTTGCATGCATTTGCTCTGCAATGCCTTCTGGTATTTATTTTAATTAAAACCTTTCAAGCTGCCAATATTCAAAAGCTGCCTGTTGCACATATGTTGTAACTTTAAAATCATTTCAGTGGCTCTATTTACATTACCAGATTGTAGGTTACTTGATACCAAAGCAAGCTGTATAGAATATTAAATTGTCAGAGAACACTTTTTATATCCTCCTCTCCTTTTTGCTCTTTTTGATGGTGCTGCACAAGTTTTACCTCCTTTGAATCACCAAACTCCTACCTGTTATATGTTACCTGGTGGCAAGTGGGAGTTTTCATGTCAGTGGGGCAAACCAGACTTGCTCCTAAAGTCCTTCTATACCCATTCCATTTTTGGTTGCAATGGAGTCATCCAATAGCTATGAGACGCTTCTCTTTCTGAATTAACATTGGATGCACATTTCATTTTTATGACTGGGGAAACTTTACTTTTGCCTAATAGAGAAAGAAGAATTTCAAAAGAAAACCAACTATAGAAAATTTATAGATTGTAGCAAAACTTCTGATTATGAAGATCATGGAAATCTATGGATTGCTGTAATAGAAGTGGGAACGGGACAACAAATGGTTGTCATGATATGTAACATATATTATGAATAAGAGGCTACTGTCAGGACAGAATGTGGAAAAACAAAATGGTTTTGACTTGGCAAGGAGGTCAGGCAAGACCAAATTTTATTATCCTACCTGTTTAATTTATACACTGAATGAATCGTACAGAAAGCAAGACTTTGGAAGGAGGCATGAAAACTGGGGAAACAACATCAACAATTTAAGATGTACAGATGATATTACTAGCAGAAATTTCCAATGGTTAGGAACAGGGGCATATCCAGGCTCAACAGCGCCTAGGGCAAGCATGGAAGTTGCACTCCCAGATGCTGCTTCTCCTGACACCACCCTGAGCTGAGGAAGACCCGGTGGGGGTGACGGCAGGGGGCTGCCACTGCTGCTGCCACTGCTGCTGCCACCTCTGCACCCGGCTAGGAAGGACCCCAGTGGGGGGGGGGGCAGGGCAGGCCCGGCAAGAGGATGGGGGTTTGGCTTTTTTGCACCCCCCGGCATTGGTATGCAGGGCACGCGCCCTAGCTGCCCCACCCTAGATACACCTCTGGTTTGGCATGACTACTGACAAGGAAGAAAGTGCAAAAGCAGGGCTCCCGCTGAATATTAAGAAAACAAAAATAGCAACCACAGATGATTTGTGTGGCTTTAAAGCGGATGCTGAAGACATGGAAATAGTTAAAAGATTTTTCTGTACATTAGCTCAGTCATTGATCAAAATGGAGTCTATAGTCAAGAAACTAGAAGAAGACTAGGACTTAGAAGGGCAACTATGAAGGAACTAGGTAAGATCCACAAGTATAAACATCTATCACTAAATACCAAAATCAAGATCACCCATGAGACAGTTCTTCCAATTTCTAGGTATGGTTGTGAAAACTGGGCAGTGAAGAAAGCAGACAGGAAAAAGTCAGCTCATTTGAAATTGCTGGAGAAGAGTTCTACAGATACCACTGCCAAAAAGACTGTGAAGTAAATAAATAAATAAATAAATAAATATTTAAAAAATGGATTGTAGCGCAAAGCATGCCTGAACTCTCACTAGAAGTGAAGATGACTGAACTGAGACCATGATACTTTAGACACATCAGGAGACAACATCATTCTTGATGACAATAAATTGAAGGCAGTAGGAAAAGCAGAAGACCACATTGCAGGTGGACGGACACAGCCAATGAAGCCACAGCCCTCTGTTTGCAAGATCTGAGCAGGACTGTTGATGATTGCTGTTCTTAGAGATCTCAGATTTGTAGGGTTACCACGAGTCATGATGGTAAATAACCACAAGAAGAGTTGGAATGCTCCACTCTTAAAGGAACCCAGCCAGCATTTTTACAGAAGCCACTGATCCAGGGATGTCTTCTGATTTTGAAGGAAGCAAGTCCAGTGGCATGATCTGAACAATAAGGTAAGGGGTTTGTGTGTCATCTCCTGAAGGGCAGCTAAGTTGTGCCTGTGAGGGGTATAAAGATATGAGCAAGCTCCATTGGACAGGGAGACTTGGCAGAACTACCCAGCTTCAAGAGAGGCTGCAATGAAATAGGCACAGAGCAAGCAGCTTCCTCTGAGTTTGTAGAAGCCTTTCATTATAGGCGATTATATTAGTCTCATAGAAAATTGTTCTTCCTCCAGCACACAGCTTTAGAACTGTGGGTACTCCAGAGCTTGGAAACTTTATCTTTTTGGACTATAACTCTCAGATTCCCCTAGCCAGAATGGCCACTGGGGCATTCTGAGAGTTCTAAAGTAATCCTAAATTCTGGCAGTTTGACAAACGAACCATCACGACAGGCCTGCATAACACCCCTAGTACAAGTGAGTGCTATTCTTTTATTAGCCTGCTTGCTTTCAGCAATGGGAGGACAGTAGAGGAAAATATGTTTATGCAACAGCCTCTTAAAAACAAATTGGTAATTGAAGGAAAGACCTTATTGAAGAATGCAGTCTTGGCGACAAAGCGGTGCTTGTAGACTCGAGGTCTGGCACTCAGGCTGTAGGACCTGAGTGTCTTGACCCTTACAGCTTGATTATAAGCTGTCTTTATCTCCCTCCATCCTTCATTTTCCTTCTCCCACACTGTCTCCGTCTCAGACAGCACACTCACAAGTGATCCAGGATGAATGTTTTTCTTCAGTCCTGCACTAATTCAGATCTTTTGCTTCAGCTCTTCCTTTAGGTTAAAGACAGTGTTGTGTCTGCTCTTGAAGTATAATTTCCACTGAACTTGCCAAGTAAAAGAGCCAGACTTCAGTAGTGTTAACCAGTTATATATCTTGGCTATGGAGAACCAAACTAGACTAAACAAAGGTGGAGAAAGTTGCTTCTTCACACTACAAAAATCCCAGAATTCCCCAACCAACATGACCACCGAAAATTGTAGCCACAAATATGTTGAGCCAGCAAGTGTGGAATCATAGTCCTTTTACCTTTTTTCCCCTGATTCTACATGTTTAGCACGTTCTCATATAAAAATGGGTCAGGAGTCTTTTTCTTATACGAAAACAAGTACACAAAAAAGAAATGAAAACTATCTTTTCTGAAAGCCAGCCATATAGGGAAACCTAAGAGGGACATTGAGAACCATTTACTTTTGTTGCCTGCTGAGAAGGGAGCTATATCACGCAGCTCCTGGTCATATGGTTGGTGAGTTGCTTTCTGCTTAGTGAGTCAGCTCATGCATATGAAACTTGCATTCACTCTTCGAAACTCAACTGCATTTCTCTCACCTTTTCAAACGTAGCATTTCATTTTCAGATACAGGGAGAATTAATGCTACTGGTCTTGAAATGTGGGGAGAACTAAAACAGTTAGTCTAGAATTAAAATGTTTGCTGCCTCAGGTTGCTTTTTATAAGAGGCCTTGGGCATCACAACTTGGAATTCAGCAAGGGGTAAAGGAGATCACAGATATGCATCCACTACCTGGGCTGTCAGGCTGTCTTGATGAAGGGAGGAATTGAGAACTGATTTGCCAAGGGATAGCGTGTCCTAGAAGTACAAAGTGGGAAGCTAGAAAATGTGTGACCTTCCAGATGCTATTAGATTGCAACTTCCATTAGCTCTAGCTAACATAAGTAATGGTGAGGGATAATAGGAACTGCAGTCCAAAATCCAGAGGACCACTTGTTTTCCATCTCTGTTACTGAAGAAAAGAAAAAGCTCTTGCTAGCTGATAGGACATTCTGGTTGGAAAATGCTGCTTTCTATTCATCTGTACATGAGGCCTTGCACTGGTACCGTATTTGGTGGCGTATAAGACGTACCGGCATATAAGATGCGCCCCATTTATATGCCAGCAAATACTGTTTGTGGGCGTATAAGATGCACTGGTGTATAGACGCACACCGTTTTCAAATAGTATTTTTCAGGAGAAAAGTGAGTCTTATACAACAGCAGTTAGGGTATTTTGAAATGTTCAGTAGGCAAGAGTCAAGACGCAGTAGGGACTAGAAGATGTCTCTCTCCCTCCCTCCCTCCCAAACAGAAGCCTAGCATGGACAACAGGTACAAGGGCAAAACAGCTTGTCAAATGGGACAGCAGCCCCAGCAAGATCCAGCAAGATCCAGCAAGATTGGTTGGAATTTTAAGGTAGGAAGTAAGGAGCTTTAGTGGGTCTGAGACTACCTGTAGCAATTGCATAGTTTGACTGCAGCATGCCTCTACTCAAAATAAATATAAATAAATAAATAATGGATAAATAAGGAGATGTCTACATGCCTTTTAAGAGATATTTTCCCCAAAAACAGTACACGACATATAATAACCGATAAAAGTGAGTATTAAGGTTATAATTTAAAATAATGAAACAGCAAAAGTTATATAAGAGTGGAAATAGAGATCTGAGGATTCTGCATAAGAAAAGATGGATCAAGGCAAAAGAGGGAACTATATTTTGGACTTTACATTGTTGTTGGAAAATTCAATATATTTCAGTTAAACTTGGTGACACAGTGACTTTTTAAAAAAAGAAACAGTACATTATATCAAAGGCTTATAATGTTGATGGCTTCAGGCTGTGATTTAATTTGCAGATGCAATTTATCTAGAGCTTGCTTAGTTTCTTCTTAATTATGCTAATACAGCTAAAGTATCATGATGAAAAGTCTCCATCTAGTGTAAAATTCCCCAGGAATGCTGAGAATCTGAGATGAGAGACCTTAGTGGGGCAGGTCTCTCTCAGCCCTTTCAAGATGTGATAAACAAGCTACATGCAAGGTAGTTGTGTAGTTCAGTAATACACCCTCCTGGGAGCTCGAAGGGTAGGCCTTGCGAGTTTTCTGTTAGTAGCCTGCCATGCAGTAGCAGCTTTCTTTGAATAAACAGATTGCTATTAACTTAGAGCAACCCATTATAAAAAGGTCTCCAGAGAACCCTCTTTAAGACAGCTGTTTAATTTAAACCTGACTGCTTCATTATGTGTTCTCTCATCTCTTTGGCTGCATGTAAAAATAAAATGAAGACAACAAAGATGGAAACCAACTGTCTTGCAATTTCTCAGCCCCTTGTACTCTTGAAGTGATGACACTGGTGGGCCAAATGGTTGCATATGCCTTGTACAGACTTTTTAAAAGAATGTAACAGAACACTCAGAGAACACACGTTTGGTTTCTTTTCCTAGAAATCCCTGTTTCCAGAGATTTTGTAAAACATTGCTAAAATAATAAGCATGGCAGTTCTAATTCCCATTGCCCTTCTTTTAAAAGTTAGTGACTTTGAGAAAAACATGATCTGCGCTGAGAATTACAAGCAAAGAATTTGGGTTTATTTTAATGAAATCCTTCACTTGTACATCAAGATGGATCAGCTTTAAATGGTTTCATGACAGAGCAGTCTTTTTCAAGCTGTTAGGTAATTAAATGAGACCTCTGTGAGCAGCATGCTATACCTCAGTAACAGACATTTCAGAACTGATAACAGCAGGAGGGCGTCAATTCTGCCTACTACCTCTGAGCTACATATACACATGACCTCAATACTGTTTCAAAGAATCCAAAATTTCCAGTGCAAATTCTGCAAATAATGTTAAGCGCATGCATGCATACATCCATTTGTCACTTTATTTATATCCTGCCTTTCTCCCAGGCTGGGACTCAGATGGCTTATAAAAAAATACAATAAAACACATACACTTTCGCGAGGGATAGGGAAACAGAACCTCCGCGAAAGTGAAAAAAACACAAATAACTGTGGGCCTCCATTTGTGCCATCGAGAGGGTTGCAGGAGAAAGCCAAGAGGGGAAAGAACTTCCCTGCTTGCCTTTCTTCTGGCTTCCACCCCCGCGATCGGGCAAGCGGATGGGCACAGGAGAAAGCCAAGCGGGGAAAAAAGAACTTCCCTGCTTGGCTTTCTTCTGGCTCCCAACCCCACAATTGGGCTAGTGGGGGGGGGGCAGGGAAAAGCCAAGCGGGGAAACAACTTCCCTGCTTAGCTTTCTCTTGGCTCCCACCTGCACGATTGGGCAAGTGGAGGGACACAGGAGAAAGACGAGCAGGGAAAGAGCTCTTTCCCCGTTGGCGGTCTCCTGCGCCCCCTGTCTCACCTTCTGCCACCTGCTGAGGGAGCGCCTGCACCAGTGACGGCGGCCAAAGGAGCGCGGGGAAGGGTCAATCGCCCTCCCTGTGCCCTCCTGCACCCCCAGGCCAGGGAATGAGAGGGGGAGAAGGGGGGCAAGTGGGCATCTCGCGAATAATCAAATTCACGAAAGTGAAACCCGCGAATGTGGAGGGAGAACTGTAGTTAAAAATATACAAAATCAAGAGTGAAACAGTATTAAATAACAACAGAATTAAAATTAATTGAAATCTTACTTTAAAATAGATTGAAATCAGTACAGCAGCATAAAAGCCATTCTTCGTTAAAACTAGTTTCCAAAAAGCTTGCTAGGAAAGAAAAGTCTTAACCTGTCAATGAAAGGAAAACAAGGAACCATCCTGACTTCCCCAGGGAGGCAGTTCCAAAGTGTGGGAGCAGCCACAGAGAAGGCCTTCTCCCATTTTCCCACCACCTGTGCCTGTGAAGGCTGTGGGATAGGGACAAGTGCTTCCCCTACAGACCTTAGAGCCTAGGCAAGCTCATATGGGAAGATACAGTCCTTCAAATGGCCTGGGCCATATAGGGCTTTATAGGGCAAAACAAGCACTTTGTTTTGTATCTGGAAACAGACTGGCATCCAGTGAAGCTGTTGCAACAAGCGAGTTGTATGCTTCCTGTAACCAGTACCCATTTGTAATCTGGCTGCAACTTATTGGACCATTGAAGTATCTGAGCACTCTTCAAAGGCAGCTCCACATAGAGTGCATTACAGCAGTCCAATCAGCATGTACCAAAGCATATGTCGCCACAGCAAAGTCAGACGTCTCAAGGAAGAGGTACAGCTGGCACACTAGCTTTAACTATGCAAATGCGCTGCTGGCCACTGTGGAAACCTGAGCATCCAGGCTCAGGTCTGAATCCAGGAGTACACCCAAGCTGCATACCTAGGTTTTCAGGAGGAGTGTAAATCCCATCTAACACAGATTGAATCCCTGTTTGCTGATCTGCCTTACATCTGACCATTCATGGGAGACAAAATGGAGCTCTGTGGGCTGTTACCCTGATTTCTGGGGTCCCTTGGGGGACACCTCAATGTGCTCCAAATAATGGGCAATGGGAATTAACCAGAGCACAAGCTGTAGCACTACAAGAGGCAGGGTAACCTAGCAGGATCTTTTACCCAATGTTTACGGGGTCAGGCCGAGTCAAGACCAAGACACACTAAAGTTCCAATTTAGTTCCTTTATTTGTAGAGTCACAGCGCACTTGTGTGTTCACTCACACGGAACTAAGAAATACTGCGTACTTGCGTACTCACACACAGAGACCTAAGAAAATAAAGGGAGGAAAGCAGATAGGGGATTGTAAGAGGGAGTTTTTGGGGAAATACGACACCTGATCCTGTAGCCCGGACAGTCTGAAGAAGGTCTGTAGGAGCGGAGGTTCTCAGCACATGGAAGCTGAGGGGAAGGCTCGGCGAACGGAGCAGCAGCAAGGCGGTATGGAAGCCAAGAGCGATCCGAAGAAGCGCTCAAAACCAGGGGTTCTTATAGGGGAAAATGTGCCTGTAGGGTAGTCTGTTCCCGGGGAAAACAATGAGTTTCGGGTTGGAGACAAAGCCTCTGAAAGGTCAGTTTTTAGCATGATTGGATTTTGACAGCACTGTCAATAGTGCAGACAGTATGCAAATGGAGAGTGCTTGACAGTTGAGTAGTCAGAAACGCTAATCTCGTCAAGCTGCCTGTTCGGGGCAGAGAATCCTTTGTATGCCTTGTGCATACTTAATATAGTTTTAAAGTGTACTTGCCTGGAGGTCTCCTGAAGCCGCGTGTCGGAAAATTACTGGCCTGCCTGGGTTTGTTTTGTATTTTTCAGCTTGTACGGCCGTGTCCGTGTGCGTGCTTGTCTGGGGGCCTCGCAAGCACGTGGTGGGGAGCAGTTTGGAATAGTCAGTTCTTTAATATAAAATTATATTTAGTGGACCTCGAGCTCGGACTATGCACCACAGTAACAGGGCCCTCAAGTGCTAATGGACAAGGGGTTGAACAAGAGTTCCCCTCCATCTTCTGGGTTTGCCCCCCCAGAAAGGAACGGAGCCACTGCAGTTCAGTGCATCCAGGTCCCATGCCAGTGAAATGGCCCAGAAGGATGCCATAGTGGATGGTGTCGAATGTTGCTTAGAAGTCCAGCAGTACCAACAGGGACACACTCCCCCTGTCTAATTCCCAGAGTAGGTCATCCACCAAGGCAACTGAAGCTGTCTCTGTCTCATGAACAGGCCTAAAGCCAGAAATGAATCCAGATAATCTGCCTGATCCAGAAATCCCTGGAGCTGGGAGGCCACTGCATGCTGCAGAATGTTGCCCCAAAATAGGATATTGGAGACTAGCTGATGATTGTCCCACAGGGTGGGGTCCAAGGAGGTATTTTTTAACATTTTTAACAATATGCATGCCTATTAATTCTTAAAATAAGGCTGTTAGATCTTTTTCAAATGTTTAATAAAATGATGTTTGAGCCTGGAAAAGTTACTTTTTTAGATTGCAATCTCCATCTAATGTGGCCTTTGAAGTTTAAAAAACAAACAAACTGGAATCCTGTTGGTTAATCCCAACTGAAGTAGACCCAGTGGGTCAACTGTTGAATGGTGAGTCAACACATAGATAAATTTCATTGATTCAATGGGTCTACTCTAGTCAGGATAACATCAGGATTCAGGCCAGCATTTCTACATTCTGTTTAAGTTGTCTGCAGCAATGAGTATGGAAGAACTGATTTGTAGGCTAGTGTTGTGTTACTGTAGTTTCTAGTCTGGACTTGTGGTATATTAGATATCATTTGATATCAAGAATTTGGCCTTCACTACCCATTCCTCTCCATGTGCTTGCGAGGCCCCCAGACAAGCACACACATGGGCACAGCCGAAAATAGCTGAACTATTCAAAACAAATCCAGGCAGGCCAGTAATTGCGGGACTGCAGCTTCAGGAGACCTCCAGGCAAGTACCCTTTTAAGGTCACGTTATGTATGCACACTGTTTACAAAAGATCCCCTGCCCTGAGCAGGCAGCTTGACGAGCTGAATATCCGACTGTCAAACACTCCGCATTTGCATACTGTCTACGCTATTGACAACGCTGTCATAATTCAATCATCTAAAGTACTGACCTTTAGGAGGCTTTGTCTCCAGCCCGAAACCCATTGTTTTCCCTGGGAACGGACTAGCCTATAGGCACATTTTCTGCCATAAGACCCCCTGATTTTGAGCATCTCTTCGGATTGCTCTGACTTCCATCCCGCCTTGCTGTCGCTCTGTTCGACGAGCCTTCCCCGCAGCTCCCACGTGCTGAGAATCTCCAATACAACTGACTTTTCTTCTGATAAACCGGGCTTCAGGATCAGGTGTAGTATTTCCCCTTAAAAATCCCTATCAAAACCCTCTATCCAACTCCTACCTTTCTTTCACTAGGTCTGCGTGAGTGTCTGTATACATATGTTTTGACTGTATCTCAAAATAAAGGAAAATAATTATTATTTACTTCTGTTTGATTATTGACTCGGCCTGACCCCGTAAACATTGGGTTCAAGATCTCGCTAGGTTGCCCTGCCTCTTGCATTGCTTAGCTTATGCTCTTGCTAATTCCCATTCCCCAGTATTTTGAGCACATTGAGGTGTCCCTCACGGGACCCCAGAAATCAGGGTAACAGATAGGCACATGAGGATTTTCTGAGGGATTATCAGAAACTTCAGAAGCATCTGTACATTTCCTGTATCTTTCCTCGGTGGGTTAAAAAGCAGCTCTTCAAAATAATAAGAAAAAATAATTATTACCAGCATCACCACCACTACTGTGGGGAAATCCTAATCATCTATTGATTTTTCTGCTTCTACTGATATATGAAATGTATCTGCCCATATTTGCTTCTTAGACTGAAGACATCATAACAAGCTTTCTTTCTGGTTACAAGTGATAATGTACTGCTGCTATATTTGCTATTGTTGTTATTGTTGTATACCTTCAAGCCAATATTTACTTATGGTGACCTTAAGGCTTCTCTTGGCAAGATTTATTCAGAAGAGATTTGCCATTGCCTTCTTCTGATGTTGAGGGAGTGTAACTTGCTCAAGGTCATCCAGTGGGTTGCCATGCCTGAGCAGGGTTTACTGTAGACATGCTGCTACAACACAGTCCCCAAAATTTGTGTTTCTCCAGACCTCCTTAACCATCCTCCCAGTGCCAAAGCTGCTAAATAACTTTCAGCTGGACAGAAGGCAATGAAAAACTGGGGAGCTGGTCCAATATAAGATTTGTAAAAAGGAGAGGGTTTTTTTTTGTCTTTTGTTGTTTGAATTACATCTGTAATAACTTCTGTATCTTTCATTGATCCAATTGGTCTACTGCTGTTGGGACTAGTAATTGGATTTAGTCTACTGTAATGCTAATTGCAAAGTTGACTATCGGCAGAAAAGCTTATGTAATGGTGTATTCTAGAGATTTCTTAGGAGAGAAAACCTACAAGGTATTTCAACTCTTTAGAAGGTTCTGTTTTAAAGAACAACAACTTGGATTATTCCCATACCATGATCATCCAGAAAACAGCAACACAGATAGATGTTCTCAATGCATGATAATGCAGCACTAACAATGGGTATGTCATCTGTTCCTGGTGATTTATTTCTCCCAAGTGCTTTGAGTGCAGCTTACACTACACTTTCTAAAATTGTGAGTTCATCTTCAAATGCTTCTTACTTGAATTAATCTATTGTTCTTTCATCTCTTTTATTTAGTTCTTCAGTGTAATGTTTCCATTAGCTTTTTATTTCTTCTTGATCATCCACTGCATTCTCCTGCTTCATAGAGCATCTCCACTTTTGGTTTAAATTTCTCTTTGATTTCTTGGATCTTGTGGAACAGATTTCTTGTTCTTCCTTTTTTTGTTGTCATCTTCGGTTTCTCTGCATTGATTATTACAGTAGTTCTCCTTGTTCCTGTACACAAGTTCTTGAACAGCTGCATTCAGGGTTCTGACCCTATTACCCTCATCTCCTTTTGCTTCACAGTCCTTAACTGCTTGAAGAGTTTCATCTGTCATCCATTGAGACTTCTCTTTCTTTTTGGCTGCAGATAGTGTCTTTTTGCATTCCTCCCTGACAATGTCCCTGGCTTCCATCCAAAGTTCTTCTGGCTTGCAGTCAATTAGGCTTAATAGTGCAAATGTATTTTTTTATATTACTTTTAAATTCCAAGGGGTTGTTCTTCAGGTTGTATTTTGAAATGAAGCTTGGTTTAGCATTTTTTAGCTTTAATTTTTGATGTTAGCCTTTCATGGTCCATGCCACAATCTGCTACTGGTCTTGCTTTTTCAGAGAGAACAGAGCTTCCCCATCTTCTGCATGAATCATATAGTCTATTTGACTTCTGTATTGGCCATCAGGTGACATCTATGTATACAGTTGCCTCTTTGGTTGCCTGAAAAATGTGTCCACAAAGAGCAAACTGTTGGCTTCACAAAATTAATTCAGTCACTCTGTAGCTGCATTTCTGGATCTAGGCCAAATTCTCCTACAACATTTCTTTCTGCTCTGTTTCCTACTATTGCATTCCAATCACCTACAGTTACTAACATTTCCTGTTTCAGTGTGTGATCAATTTCCTCTTTGACTCCAGTGAAGAATCTTTCAATTTCTTCCTCTTCTGCCCCTATGGCTGGAGCATAAACCTGGATTATGGTCATACTGATGTGCTTCCTCTGAAGTCTTATTGATATTATTCGATCAGATTTTGCATTATACTGCTTGACTGCTTTTGCTACAAGTCTCCTCATTATTAATATCACTCTATTTCTACTTAGATTTTCATTTCTTGAGTAAAACACTATGTATTTATCTGGCTCAGAATGTCACCTTCCTGTCCACATTAGCTCACTCATCTCCAAGTATGCAATGTTTATACATTCCTTGTTTCACAATGTCTAGCCTCCCCTGATTCATCCTTCTCACATCCCATGTTCCTGTAATATGTGTTGTGCAGCTTTGGACTTTCCTTTCACTTCTGAGAACATCAGCAGTTGAGTAGCCTTTTGGCTTGAGTCCAGCTGTGTCATTACCCACAACGTTATTCATACCTGTCCTCTGCTTTTCCTCAGTAGCTCATTGATTGCCTTTTGACCTGGAAGTGTCATCTTCTGGCACTTCTCTTGTTTTATATTGGACTGTCCCATCATAGGGTTTTCATGGTAAAAGACAATTCAAAAGGGGTTCATTGTGTCTCCCTCTGCACAGTGCTAACAAGTATTAACTATGGTGCCACTGTCTTTGTCTCTCTCCCATTACTGCTGCTGCACAGTAGCTGTTTGGCACATTTAGTCTGGCTTCTCAGCAAAAACCTGTTTGTGGTGCTACCAGCAGCATAGCCTCTCGCTTCACAGGAGCACACAATCTCATCACAACCACAGAAGGGTATGCCATGGTGGGATCTCTGTGCTAGATAACATTGTAGTACAAGGTACGTGGATTGCTGCTAAATGCACTTGAGTGACACTGTGTTGCACATTTAACAGTGTACAATGTGAAGAGTAATAGTACGTATTCTGCACTGGGCTTCGTTATGTGTCATAGTGGAGCCTCGGATTCCATTATGGAATGTGCAGAGGCCAGTTGTGCATCATGTATACCCCTCTTGATGTGCACTGGTAGAAATTCTACATGTGGCCTCCATCCCCTTCACAGATACCCCTGCCTTGGGAGCAAAATATACTGTCAGAAATGCCCCAAAATGGTAGGGAAAAAAATCCAAACAAGAAGTATCTAGAAGTCTACTTTTAGTTTTTGAAAAAAAAAAAAGATTTTATATTAAACAGTATGGAGGAATCCTGCAGTCTATTGTAAAGGTGAACTTCACAACTCATGCAGATTTCTAAGAGAAACATTTCAACTTTTTTGGAGGAGGGGGGCAGGAGTCTGGTGAATTCACAGCAGATCAAGGGTTGCATGTAGCCTGATGGCCGTATTTTGTTCCCCCTTGGCCTAATGGTAAGGCTAGCTTTGTCCATTAGCGTGGCTTGTCTTGGATGAAAAACAGCTACATCTCTTCACAGGCTTATGTGCAAAAGGCTACTGAGAACCTGTTTGCATGCTTTATTGCAGTTTCCAAATGACTTTGCTTTATTATTGCCATTTTGAAAAGAGCACATTAGGAATATTTTCCTGGACAGATAGAGCTGCTGTCAAAGCAGTGTAAAAGACGCAAAGTCAGTTTTCCTGGCATAAACAAGGTATTTTCTTTAGAACCATGGCACTGAATTCCACATCGGCATTGTGTGGACTGCAAAAATCCCTTAATAAGTGCTATTGAATTTTTCGGGAACACGCCAGGTCATGATGCCAGAACCCTGGGACCAAGAGCTGGAACGGATTTCAGGTTCGTGCTCAGTTAAATTGGATACTGGTTGCAACCTGCTGTTCTAATAGCATTTCCCTGTTGGCCACTCCACAAAACTATCTCAAGTGTTTGCATAAGCTGACAGTGCTCCAAAGACTTAGAAATAACACGGGGACTTCCAGAATTTTTAAGATGTCAGGTATCTCTTTTCGGAATACTGAAAACTCTATTAATATTAACAGAATGAAGCAAAATCCATGCTGGCTGATGACTTTTTATTTGTCTTCATAATTTCAAAAATATTTTTTGTTTTAACCGATGAAGTGTGCTTTCCAGAACTCATCAGCAAGTCTGTTTCCCTGTGGGCGGTAATGTGGGAGGGGGACATTACATGAAATGTGATCTTTTATAGAGTTTAGAAGTAGCACATTAAAACTGATGGTGTTTTCTGCTCCTTTTTAAAGTAGTTACCAGCTACAGTTCCTTGGAACCCTTGGATTCTTCAAGAGGTTACTAGGGGTTCCACAAGAGATCATGACTGAGAAAAAGAAGAAACATTTCTTTTTTAGGTCACTTTAGATATAATTTTTATGCAAGGTTCCCTGAGACCTGAAAATTACTTCAAGACTTCCTTCAGGGTAACAAGGCTGAGAAAGGCTATTTTAAAGTAATAACAGGCAAGGTTGTTACTTTTAAACATCTTGGTGAAAGTGAGACAAATGTTAGGGGAACTTTATATAATGAAATTTACTAGGTATTCCAGAACCATTATGGGTAGAAATTTTGTTTGTTGGCTAGTTTGGACCATTTTCAGTTATTTTTGTTGAGGAAAAAAATCCAATAGTTATGCCCTAGTAAACACAATATGAAGCCATAAAAATCAATTACTAGCAAGTAATTCATGTGTGTACCGTATGTATGTGCCTTCAAGTTACCTGTTGACTTATGGTGACTCCAAGAATTTCATAGAATTTTCTTAGACAAGCACTACTCCAGAGTTTTGTCAGTTCCTTCTTCTGAAAAATAACCTACAGCACCTTGTATTTGTTAGTGGTCTCCCATCTAAGTACTAACTAAGGCTGACCCTGCTTAGCTTCCAAGATCACACATGGATCTGGTGCCTCTAGTGGTTGTGTAGAAGGGGAAATTTCAACAAGTGGTGCTTGTTGTCTGATTGTGTAATAAGCAACACCTGCTGAAATTCCATCTTCTATGCAACCGTTAAAGAGACAAGGACCATCCCCAGTTTTCAGTCTGGCAACCCTTGTCCTAGAGAATGGCTGGCATTCAGCAGAGAGGTGCACTACTAGCACAGGACCTGCTTGGAAACCAGAAGGTCCCAGATGCCACCCCCTGCACAGAGCTTGGATTAAAACTCCCATAATGCTCCAGATGTTTGGCTGGAGGTCCTGGGAAGTGTAGTCAAAGCAACTTTTAAAAGCTGTCCCCCAGCATCTTCAGGTAGAGTTTAGAAAGACTGCTGTTTGAAACCTGTGACAGCTGTTGTTTTTCAGGGAAGGGACAATGTTGTTTCCCCTGTGGGGTTTAATCAGTATAAAGTCTCTGTCATTGCTAAAGACTATCCTCTACACTTTCCATATGATCTGAGTTTGCCAACTTCTGACTGAATCCACTGAGAGATTTTTAAAATAGTCTGGCCAGCTCAGAATCACTAAAAAGAGGAGAAGAAGATGCCAATTTGCATAAAAATCTCCATATATTAATTTATGTGAGGAGGCACACATTGAGAAATAATTACTATGGCTGACATCCTGTTAGGCAGTTACCAATGTCATCAGCTAGCCTTGCAAACTTGTAACTGTTTTGTATTCACATTTATGGTTGTATCACTGTTGCCAAGACGACAAATGCCTCTAAAACCCACCTTAAAAGCCAGGAAGAAAAGAGTACTGCAGTGCTAGCAAGCAGGGTGCTGAAGAATGATGTGTCTAGCTTTCTCCTGTCAGCAACCCAAACTGTGATGAGGATTTGCAACAGGATCCCATAGGGGTCCCTGCTTCTGTTCATCACAGCATGGTTCACAGCTGGGAGGGGGCTGGGTGTGTCATTCTTCTGCACCCCACTAACCAGCACAAGAGAAGTCCTATTGCTCAATACAGTCGCCTGATACTGAAGGTGGGTTATAGGGGGCTGGATTGGGGGGGAGTGTATAGCCATGACATCATAACTAAGTGTCCTATGCAGGATCTTGGCCTAAAATTTTAAGCAGAAAAACAAAGCACCCAATAAAAAGGGAGAAGACTGTAACTGGATGGCCTCTCTGTGCCTTCTGTTCTCCAGGCACAAAGAGTTGATGGATAACTTGAATAACATCTCCTCCTGCTCTCCCTTCTCAATAGCTCTTTATCTTGACTGAGGCCATTTCAGCACTAGGCTGTTATAGCGCTATTATTCCACTTTCAACACCCTATGGAATCCTGGGGTTTGCAGTTTCGGGAGGGGCCCTAGGCTGCAAACCCCAGGATTCCATAGGGTGTTGAAAGTGGAATAATAGCGTTATAACAGCCTAATGTGGAAATGGCCTTAGACTGGGCAAATAGAGGACTTTATTCCTCTGTAAAATGGGACCTGTGCTTCAAAAGTGATGACAGATGGCACAATTATTCTCTCTTTATTGTTGTTTTCTCCAGCCTTTGGAATGCCAGGCTGTGGTTCACTCGACATGACTTTTAAATTAAGCGGGGCGGGGGAGAGCATTTATTTTGAAGTTAGACTGTGGACCTTCGTGGAAGGCAGATTTCTCTGCAAATAAACATTTCACCCATTTTCTAGAGTTAGAGTAATATAGGGTTTGCTACTCTCTCAAAACGACCAGCAACCCCAGTCAAGCCTAAGCACATTGGTCATAACCTAAAAGTGCCTTTAAAAAAAACAAGGGAGGGGAGAAGGAAGTTGGATTTGTCTGGGACGCTTACACATGCGAGCCAGCATCCGAGTTTTGAAAGAAGAGTTCCACTTGCTAACCGTCTGTCAGTCTGCATGTAATGTAATTCAATCCATTCCAGGCCGCAAGCATTGTTGTTCATAATTATTGCCAGCTCTGCTGGTGAGCAAGGGAAATGGGGGCCGCGGGGAGGGGGGAGAGCGAGTTTGGGAGTTCAGCTTCCTGCCACCCTGTATTTCTCTACAGAGGTACATTTTTGGGAGCTCTCCTCCCCCTTTCTAAACATTACACGCAGAGCTGGCTGTGAAAAGGGACCTGACCCAGGAGCGACTCTAGCCGAAATTTGCGTGTGAAAAAATTTGGCTGTTGAGGAGCCAGAGGGCTGCAGTCACGAAGGCCAAGGCAGTAAATTCTGGAGCTGATCAGCATTTACCACTTTCATTTCCTTTATCTCCTGGCTTCTGTCACGCACTCCCAAGGTAGCTTGGCCAAGAAAGAGAGGGAGAAACCGTGGGGGGAATAGAAAATGGAAGAGTCATGGGGGCCTAAGGGATTGTTGCTGTACTTATTATTGCTGGGGGACTGGGGGAGTTTAAAGGCAAACAGCCAGGTCTATCAGGTCTCTGGCAGAGCAGAAAACTGGAGAACTCTGATTTTAAACACAGAGCAAGGAGCAGGATTTCTTTTACCCACAGTTTGCATATTAATTCAGCCACTGTTGTAAATAAGCATGGGACAGCACAGCATGCCAAGTGGGACTGAGATAAGACTTGCTCATCTCATCTAGAACAGAGCCAGTTCTTCCCTCAAAGAGCGAGGCAGCTGCCTCAGGCGTCCGTTATGATGTACCCGGGAGAAGGCAGAGAAGCACTGTTGAATTTGTTCTTCTGTCACCTGGGATGGGGGGGAGACACTTCCAGGATTTTCTGCCTCCTGATAAAACCAACTTGCAGGGCTTTGGCTGCAGTGCACTTCGGCCTGGGAGGCAGGGGGTGGTTTGCTGCTCTGCCTAAGGGGGCAAAATATCTTGGCCTGGCCCTGCTACAGCAACCCGGGTGGGGAGCCACGTGTTGGCCCTGGGCCACTTCCCCTTCTCCGTGTTTACCATCATTTGGTGATTTACCAGCTTTTGTACAGGTTTCTTCTCATTCTCAAAGCTAGAAATGCTTCCCCTAAGGCTTTGATACTGGCAGTAAGTATGACTGGTTTTTTAAAACCTTAGTCTGTTGCCTTCCCTCTGCCCTGAGAATGACCCATTCTGCACTGGACTGTTATAGCGCTATTATTCCACTTGCAACATCCTATGGAATCCTGGGGTTTGCAGTTTCGGGAGGGGCCAGGTGGCCCCTCCCGAAACTGCAAACCCCAGGATTCCATAGGATGTTGCAAGTGGAATAATAGTGCTATAACAGTCCAGTGCGGAAATGGCCAATGTCTCTCAAAGTGAATCTGGCCCTTGGATGGAAAGAGATTTCTCATCCTTCCTTAAAGGCCAAAGGAAAGAACAAAAGTGTATACAGCCATCTGTTTGGTGAGCAAGAGTTATGGTGTTCGAGGAGACTCTGCTACAGCCCTGGACTTCCACTGGCCCCTGAGTCCTTACCCTCCAGCTGACCCGATTTGGCAGAGGCAGTCCTGATTAATCCATCCCATGTTAGTTTCTCTGTCCTCTTCCTACTTTCTCCTAAGCATATTCAAAGTGCAGAAGTAGTTCGCATTCAGTTCACTGGGGAGGGGAGGGGAGGGGAGGGGAGTTGGCAGAATTGGCCCTTCTGCATGGGCTCAGGCCAAAGCAAACTACTGCAACCTCTCATAGCTTGTGTGTTCTTCCTCGTTTGTAACTTTTGCCATCTTGACCACACTCTGATGTTGCTTGGCCAAATGTATCCCAGTTTTCCTCTGTGAAATACTGGAAGATATGGTTGCTGGTAAGACTTATTCATGACCAATGCTAAATTTCTAAGTGCTAAATCATGACAAGGCCAGGAAGAAGCCTTTCCAAATACACTCTTTTCCAGCACGTCCACTTTTACTTTATCTCTTTCCCTTTCTTTCCTTTCCTTTTTCTTTCCACCCACTTTTGTGGTGTGGGCTGTCCTCTCTCTCTCTCTCTCTCTCTCTCTCTCTCTCTCTCATACACACACACACCCTTGCAGGGCAGTCAGAAAACTAAACCATTTTAAAATACAGCAAAATGCCAACCTCAGTTTACTTGTCTTACTGCCCCTCTTTGGTGGCTTCATGCATGTTAAATTTAAAAAGTTAAACTAATGTTACTGCCCTGGCTAGCCCGAGCTTTGGGGGACATAAAAAGATATCTCTTGATATCAATAATTCGGCCTCACATACCCGTTCCCCTCCATGTGCTTGCGAGGTCCCCGGACAAGCACGCATACAGGCTCGGCCAATAATCGCCGTAATATTCCAACACAATACAGGCAGGCCAGAAATAGCCGACTGGCCGCTTTAGGAGACCTCAAGGCAAGTACCTTCATTAGGTATGCACGCAGCTTTCAAAAGATCCTCTGCCCCGCGCTGGCAGCTTGAGGATCTGACTATACAACGCTCAAGTACTCCGCGTTTGCATACCGGCTATCCTATTGACAATTTGGCTGTAACTCAATCATTCAAATTCTGACCTTTCAGAGGCTTTATCTCCAGCCCCAAATCTATTGTTTTCCCCAAGTCCCACCTAGCCTGCGGTCACAATTCTCCTAATAAAAACCCCTGACTTTGAGCGCTTCCTTGGATCGCTCTCGGCTTCCATCCCGCCTTGCTGTCGCTTTGTCCAGCCAGCCTTCCCCTCAGCTCCATGTGCTGAGATCCACGCTCCCCATCTTCTCCACTTCCAACCGGGCTTCAGGACAGGTGAAGTATCACCCGAACCAACAACTGCTCTAAAACCTCCTCTGTCCCACTCCAACCTTTATTTCTTTAGTTATCTTGTGTGAGTGTGCCGCATACATTGTTTGATTGTGTTTTTGATAAAACCACGTTTATTATTTCAACTTCTGTGTGCTCCTTGACTCGGCCTGACCCCGTAGACATAGAGTTTCAAGATTCTGCTAAGTTACCCTGCCTCTTGTACCGCTAAAGCAGTGCTCAGAGCTAATCCTCCCCACCTATTGTTGAGCACATTTTGGTGGCCCTCACGGGACCCCCAGCAAACAGGGTAACACTAAGGTTAGGCATAACTGTGCAGGCAAATAGGGGGCTCAGTGGGCATGCACCTTTCAGAGAATGCTTGGTTTTATTGCTGTCTTTAGAGGCATTTTAGTCTCCCAATACATAGAGGGAACTTTTCTAGCTTTTCCCTCTATACTTTCTTTTAATCTCACAGAGAGATTTTAGAAGTAATCCAAACTCATCCAAAGGTGCAGTGGTATTATACTTATCTGTCTGTAATTACCAGGGGAAATCTGTGAATGGAAGCAGGCTCAGTATTCTGTGCAGGATTAGGACTGTTTGAATCACCTAAAGTAAGGATGATGCAACAGGTGACCCTTCAAGTACACAGCTGAGAAAAGTCAGTTTCAGGAATGACAACTCCCAGCCACCAACTACCATGACCACTGGCCAAGGTAGCTGCGGATTTTGGGGGTATAGTCCAAAAAAGGAACTTTTCTGAGCTCTGCATGCTACAGTTGGAATCTTGTTGGTATCTTACGCATGGTAAGGTTCCCCTATGGAAATGGAAGCAGCTGGACATTTTTGTCAGTTCAAAATTGCAGAAGTAGAGTTATGCATGTGGTGCTGTCGTACATAGTTGTGTGTTGATGCACACATGTGCAATGTGTACAATTGGGCCTTGATGGGCCTTGATATGGCTTTGCAGATTTGGCTGTGTGACATCATATTTCACTAATAAGGTGGCATTATGTTGTTGTTGTGTGCCTTCAAGTCAATTATTAGCTGTAATCTCTGCAGTGTTGATAAATCAATTCAAGGCTGAAATTTTGTGTACATATTAGAGAATAACCACCACTGAATTCAGGATGAATTAATGCCAAGTAAATATGCTCAGGAGTTGAGTTGCACTATTAACGGGACAAAAAGTTTTTTTAATGGAAGGATGTGTCAATACCTTTTCATTTTTTTAAAAAACATAATTAAAAAAAACCTCTTTGAGACAGCTCCTTATTTTTGATCAATTTTAATGAAATCGTAATGGAACATATTTCATGATTTAGAGGGTATGATTTTTTGCTATCTTGGGATAATGTTAACTTACAAAGTTGTGGTGTGGGCTTAATAAGAAACATCTGGAATTCTTCCTCTATGGAACTGTCATTTAAGAAGGATGAATTTGTTGTCATGATGGGACTTACGGTCCAATAACACTTTTGCCGTACCTAACCACAATACAGCTTGTACATTATTTTTCCAGCATCTCCCTTTTACCTTGCCTAGTTGCCTTTAGTTGTATTTTCTTTTAATTTTTGTTAAAACCTGGGTACCATACTGGTAGAAAGGTGGGATATTAATGGCAGTTGTGCCTTCATTCCTTGACAAAACACATCCACACTACAAACTTAATACTGCTTTTACTTTAGCTTAAAAGGACTAGAAAGAATGCTGGGACTTATAGTGTGGTGAGTGAGGGTGCTAAGAATTCTGTTACAGATTCTGATGCCCCCCTCACAGAACTACATCTCCTTAACTCCCTGTGGAGAGAGACTCCCCTCAGTGTGTCTAAAATAAATTGGTTACATTGTGCTCTAATAAACATGTTAATCTTAAAGCTACCACTTGAATCTGTTGTTTTGCTATGAACAGGAACTGGCTATTAGAACCAGGTTAACCCATCTTTGGTGTGGATGTAAAACATGGTCCCTTTCACACTTCTTAATTACAGCATTATGATTCCACTTTAACTACCATGGATCTGTTATCCCAAAACGTGGGTGACTCTGGGTCCACCCCTGATGCCAGGACCTCCTTGTGACAAGAGCGGAAATAATTAGCTCAAAATTAGGAGGCCTGCGGGATGGGGTAACTTAATGAAATCTACCACCTATGTTTGTGGGATCTTGCAGGAAAAAAAAACAGCCAGAGATTCAAAGGTAAACTAAAGTTGTGTTTTATTGAGGGGAATTCATTTCATGCATGCACACAAGATACTAACAGTCAAACATTCACACAAGAGCTAACTGAAAGATGAAGGGAGAAAAAATTATGGATAGAGAGGGTGAGGGTCTGGGGTTATAATTACAACTCCAGAGGAGTAGTGAAGCAGTAGCAGTGACTCTTAGACTTGTGGTTTAAGGGCAGTATACAGCCAGGAAGCAAACTGGCAGAGAGACGTCCAGCAACTGGTGAACTGCAAAGCTAGTTGTTCAAAATTGGAGGTTTTTATGCTCTCATTTCCCTCCCTGAAAGGGTGTGAGTTGATTGCAATCTCTCAGGCTAGTGAACAATGGGAGTTGCAACACAGACAATGGAATCTGAATGGTGCTAATGGTTTCAATATCTTGGCTGCGTACTGTCGCTGAGCCAGGCTTTGGTAGGAAATGCATACAGCAGGGGATCTTGCTTCTGTCCCTGGGCACCGTATTGTTTTCTGAGGTTGGGCAGTTGATAGGATTAGTTCAGAGCTATTAAGTCTGGCTTCCTTGGGTAATTCTTATGAACTGGCCATGTTGAGGTCACCTCTGATCTACTCCCAGCCAGTGTTCCTTTCTTTCACATGGCCTTTCCAGACATAAGTATATATAATTTATATTTTGTGCCAATTAAATATCTGCCATTAAATATTTTTTTTGCCAGTTAAACAATATCAAAGCATGGAGGTATCCAGCTGCTAACAGACCCTTCCTGTGGAATTCTGAGAAATGCAGTTTAGGGAGGGATATTTAGAATTCTTTTCCAGAGAACTCTAGTACCTCACCTAACTACAAACCCCATGATTCCGTAGGATGGAGCCATAGCAGTTAAAATGGAATTATAGTGCTATGAATGTTTTCTGTTTGGCAGGAGTTGATGCAGGAGGAAAGAAGTCTTTGCCTCTAGCAGTCTATTTGCCTCTGTGCAGAAACTGTATGCTTAGAATGTGGCTTCATTGGCACAGATAACTGTGAGGCACTAGAGCAATGGTTCTTAACTTTTTCTTTATCACAGACTCCTTTTAAATATCTTTTGTCACCACAGATCATCAAGGCTTAACTGAAGACAGCTTCTGGCTCATTGGCGGAGCTTGGCGAGTGTGGAAGGGGGGAGGGGGGTGCGGCTACTGTGAGAAATAGCTGGAAAGACTCATAAAACAATTTAGTACAGGATCGGCTGAAGCACTAATGTTTATGAAAAGTATGTTTCTGCAGAAGCGGGTGTTCCCCAGAGAGAAGGACACACCCTAGAGCTGAATACAAATTGTTTTTATTACCTAGGACACGGAGGCATGGCTGTGGTGCATGGGGTGTGGGGCCACGGCATGTGCGGGGTGTGGTTATGAACCAGGATGCCCCCCCAAAATTGTTACCAGGGATGAACCGCCCCCATTGCCCCCTTGTCCCTACACAACTGTTCTGGCTGTTTGTGTGGTAGAAAGAAATGTCACGTGCTTTCTTTCAGCCACTCAGTGTCGTTCACTTGCATGTTTTCACCGCGTGTAGAAGGAGCAGTACTGAATATAATTTTTGCTACCAAACAATTTCATAACTTTTGAATGGTTTGAAATACTGTAATGAACATGTGTAAAAATGATGTCTGTCACTGGCAAAATATTCCTGCTCTTTGAGATCAATGTATGACTGTCAGACTTTCTGACTGTCCATCTACCTTCCTTTCTTCCTTCCTTCCTACTGTAAAAGCTCATAATATTTTGTCAAGCGTTTATAAACCCTCTGTGGGGACATTGCAGCCCACCAAGGGCTCAAGGACTCCAAGTTATGAAACACTGTGCTAGGCTATTCCTCAGTTACACTGGAAGGTTCACTTTCTATTAAAGGGAATTCATCTCAGGAAGCACAATGAATAGCAAAGAAACACAGAATTGCCATAAGCAATAAGATGTATAAACATGCATATTCTTCTCCAGGAAAATAAATTGTACTCTTTAGACAAGCTCCCGTGTGTGCAAGTAATAAACCAATGTGGTTATAACTGGCTACGAACCTACATGTTGAATCAGCCTGAAACAAGCATATGGTGAGTAAACTGAAACCTTGCCAAGCAGTCTTTTCACAGTTCTGAACGTATGGTTCCTATAATACTTAATTATTAAAAGTCTTTTGCAATAGCTCATGCAATGTGTAGTTTTAAATGCACAACATGTGTGTTCAGGGCAGAAAGAAAATAGCATCCTGAGCCAACTGGAGTAGGGTTGACATTTTTTACCATCCAGGTAAACTGAAAGTCTGAAACTGAATCGACAGTAATTTGAAATAGTTGAGAATGTTTGGCCAGTGGACACTCAAATACTAGTAGATCCGTTATTATGAATATGGTAATGAAGTAGCTAGAATGTGGGGTAGGATTGGATGGAAAACCTCAGGATCAAGAGTCGTGTTGAGGCCTGAAGTATGTGTCATGCAGCCGCTGTATTTACTGTCTAACCTAGGCCATTTCCGCACTACACTCTTATAGTGCGATTATTCCACTTTTAACATCCTATGGATGTTGAAGTTTAGGGATGGGCCGCCAGCCCATCCCTAAACTGCAAACCCCAGGATTCCATAGGATGTTGAAAGTGGAATAATCGCGCTATAAGAGTGTAGCGCGAATGTTGAAAATGGAATAATCATGCTTTAAAAATGTAGTGTGGAACTGGCCCTAGAACTCATTTTCTACAATCTCAAGGAAGTGCTTTGCAGTAGAGGAGGACCGGGAAAAGGATGTAGTTAATTCTTCTTCAGGCAGTTATTTCCCCATGAACACTCCCCCACACACACACAAATGCACAAATTATTTCACCTCATAGACTTGTGTTTGTGAGATAAACACTGTTCCAAAATACTAGCAGCAGAAAAGCAACAGAGCGATGGTCTATTGTGAGGAGTTTCGGGGAAAGTTGACTGGGAGAAGCAGGGATAAGACTCTCTTATTATCTGTAAACATATCCCAAGTTCATAACTGGGCAACACCAGGGACCCTGGAACTGTTTTTAAGGGGAAAGGCTTGACATGGGTGGGCTAGTTGTTATTAATTACAAGTACTTGCCAGGGGAGTGTATCTTATGTTTCCCATCCATTATCACTGAAACATCCTCAAATATGAAAATTCCTACAAGCACAGTGTGTATGCAGAAGTGCCTTCCGTGTGTCCAGAGGTGCTCATTCCCAAATCAGTGTGATTGCAGGGTGAATTGCAGGCGTCTTTTATTAGTCCTGGGAGGGCTCGGTGACAACAGCTTATTTTCATATTTCTTAGTGCTTGATCATTTAGATCATTCTGTTTGGAAGTTCCACTGCTACATAGGAGTCTCGATGATCCAAATTAACCGGATCATGTGGGGGGGGGGAATCAGCCCCCAGCCTCCCAATTCTGGGAACCATGGGCAGCAACTTTTGAAGGACCAAACAGAATACTGCCAAAGAAGGGGCAAACTGTTTCTTAATCTAAATGGCACACAAAGCAGGCAGTGGGAGGAGAAACAGGGAAGTTAAAAGAATATCAGACGTGGTGGCCATGAGTTAAGTTTAGATCTATACCCCTTTCATACTACACAGTTATAACACTGTGATTCTACTGTAACTGCCATTTCAACTACTAGCCTCCACTCATATCCAGAAGCACTTAACAGGTCAAAACTTAATAGCAGCTGAGCAGGTGAAGTATGCTCTGATTGCCCTGAAGTGGAAATTGTCAAACAAGCAATGAAACTTTATTTTTTACACAGCTATTGAAGGTATCTATTGTTATGTGCCTTCTCATAGTTTCCAACTTATGGTGACCCAAAGGCAAATCTATCAGGGTTTTGGCAAGAATTGCTGTTAAAATGACAGGAGCTGGCAACCCTAGCACTAGATCCTGGGCTCCTTTCACACTATGCAATTATAGTGCTTATGTTCAACTTTAACTACCAAGGCAATGTCCTATGGAATCCTGGGGCTTGTAGTTTGGTTAGGTACTACTATTGTTTGGCTTGATAATTCTAAATGCCCCTCCCTAAACTACAGATCCCAGGATTCCATAGCATGGAACCATGGCACTTAAACCATGGCTGCAGTTACATGGTGTGAAGGTACTCAGGACTACTTACTTAAACAGCAGGGGCGTCCTGGGCATTTTATAAGTGCTACATGGAAATAGTTCAAGATTTTCCATACCTTGACTCAGTCATTTATCAGAATGGAGATTGCAGTCAAGAAAGCAGAAGAAGGCTATGATTTGGAAAGGCAGTTATGAAGGAGCTAGACATGATCCTGAAGTGTAAAAATATGCCATTAAATATGAAAGTTAGAATTGTCCATGCCATAATATTTCCAATTTCTGTGTATGATTATGAAAGCTGAACAGTGAAGAAATCTGACAGGAAGAGCATCAACTCATTTGAAATGGGGTGCTGGAGAAGACTTCTGTGGACTGCTAGAAGGACAAATAAATGAGTCCTAGAGCAAATCAAATCTGAACTCTCCCTAGAAGCCAAGATGACTAAATTGAGATTGCTGTGCTTTGGACATATAATGAGAACACATGACTCACTTGGAAAAGGCAATAATGCTTGGCAAGGTGGAAGGCAGTAGGGAAAGAGGAAGACCGCATTACAGACAGACAGACTCAATCAAGGAAGCCATGGCACTGAGTCGGCAAGGCTGTTGATGAGACGGTGACTCTAAAATCTCTCATTTGTAGTGTCACCATAAATTGGCTTGATGGCAGTTAACAACAACAACATGGGAATCTCTGACACTGTGAAAATAAATATTTTGGTGACTCAAAGAACGAAAACAAAATAAACTGACTGTGTTGCTTATGTGCTTGTTTCTGTTATGAAGACATAGTGACAATACTTAGTGCTTCCAATACACAGGCAAATGGAAGTTACATCTTATTGTTTCATGTTTTATTTAGTTTGCACTGAAAAATGCAAGCAAGAACCCATTAAAACTTGAAATTAGTGTCATGTGAGCTCTGTAGCAGAAACGGAAGCGAAAAATGTGTGATCAAGATCCAACTTAACAGTAACATGGCATGGTTTGAAATATGAAATGGAACTGTTAAAGCACTGTAAAATCTGGACAAATTGGTAATGCAAAAGCAAGCAATAACAGGCATATGCAGCTGCTTTATACTGACAGTCTATAAATTTATTGAACCACGGAGCATCTGTTCCAATGGTTCTGAGACTTCCTCTCCCTGAGATCCACTTGAAAAGTTACAGGGTCACAACCACTTTGTAATTTTTGGGTACATGTCCTACAAATCAAAGCACAGGCCTAACTTCCTATTTTTAATAACTCTTTCTTTTCAGAATCAGCAGAATCAGTTCAATCCGTAGTGCACTATGAAAATCAGGGAACCTAGGCTGAGAAAGTTCCATTTAGTTAGTAATTTCTGAGGGAAACTTTACTACGGCACTGATGCAGTTTATGATGAGAATTTTGAGACCCAAACTAGGACCTTGTGAATCTATTTGATAATCTTGCCCTAGTTGAAACAGGCTTCATCTGCACAATCACTAGCAACTGAATGCAGTGCCAAGTGCGTATCTTAAACTCTTCTGTAGCCTTTCTGGAGATGAAGCGTGGGCAAAATGCAACCCGTCACATGTTGCTGGTCTGGAGCTATCACCAGGCCTATTCAACGTAGACAATAGTGAAGAATGCTGGAAGTTGTAATACAACAACTTCTAGGGAGTCACACTTTAACACTATCTTGTGTAGACCAAGGATGTTCACCTCTTTCATCCTGAGGGCCAAATTCAAATTCAGAGAAGGTTCTGTGGACCATATTCTAGTTATGGCTGGGGCCAACAACAGCAAAATGAGATCATATATACCAGCACATATCATCTAAAAGCTCTTGCAGCCAGTAACTTTGCTGTAGGAGAGGCATTTTAGCCTTTAAGAATAGCAAGGGACATTACAAAACTTGGCAAGCCACCTATTGGAGTAAAAAGTGCTGTCACTTGGAGACCCAAGGGGCTGAATTGGGCCATCTGGAGTGCTGGATTTGGCCTCAAGTCCTGAGGTTGCCACCTGCCAGGAGACCCCCTGAATGGGCTGCTTAGTGGCCCAAAGTTCAGCATTTGAGACCTCTAATCTACTCCATTGGTGGTAGCTTCCTAGAGCTCAGACAAAGGTTTCCTTCTCACTCTGCTTAGCTGAGCTCCTTAAGGTAGAAATGGCAAAAGTGCAGCTGGGATCTTCTGCCTGCAATGTGAAGACCATGTTAAATGAAAAGTTGCCAAACTGTTCTTTGATGATGCCTTTTTACGCTCCAGGGCTCGGAAGAATGATCTTTTTTTGATTATAGCTTCCATAGTTCCTCAGCCAGCATCGCCAGTGACTTCTAGAAGTTGTAGGCTGGGTTTTTTTGCCCCTGAAATTCTGCTTTTAACTTTCACAGGAGTAGTGGACAACTGTGAGCCTCCAGATATTGTTGGACTACAACCTTTGGCACATCACAATTGGCTATGCTGGCTATGGATTATGCAGCTTGAATTCCAGCAACATCTGAAGGGCCACTGTTGTCCACCACAAGTGAAAAGAGGGTGTCTGATATTTGTATATGCCTTCAAGTTGACTCTGAATTATGGTGACTCTTTCTCAAGTTTTCTTGGCAAGCTTATTCAGAGGAAGTTTGACACGGCCTTCCTCTAAGGCTGAGAAAGCACGACTTGTCCAAGATCAGCCAGTGTGTTTCCATGGGTGAGTATGGATTTCAACTCTAGTTTCTCAGAGTCCTAATCTAGTACTCAAGCCTATCAAGTCAGCATCAATTTTATGGTGATCCTCTGAACTAGACACTTCTAAGACACCCCATTATTAACAGCCCTGCTGTTAGATCTTGCAAACTAATGCCATAGCTTCTTTGATTGAATCAATCAACCTGTACTGCAGTCTTCCTCTTTTCCTACTATCTACCATATTACAATAGTAGGATTACAATTATATAATCCTACTATGATGTGATAACAGGATTCTATAATAGTAGGACAGTAGGGTTATAATCTTTTCCATTGAGTTAAATCATCTCATGATATGTCCAAAGTACAGTAACCTCAGTTTAGTCATTTTGGCTTCTAAGAAGAGGTCAGGATTGATTTTCCGTAGAAGCCACTATTTGTTTTTGGTTTTTGGTAGTCCATGATATCCATAGGCCTCTCCTCCGGCACCACATTTCAAATTAGGTGATTTTCTTCCTGACAGCTTTCTTCAATGTCCAGCTTTCACAAACATACATAGAAACTGGAAGTACTATGGAATGGATGATCCTAACTTTGGTATTTAATTAAACATATACCTTTATACTTGTGGATGTTATCTAATTCCTTCATAGCTGCCCTTCCAAGTCCTAGTCTTCTTCTGGTTTCTTGACTATCATCTTCATTTTGATTCATGAATAAGTCAACATATAGAAAATCTTTAACTGTTTTAATGTCCTTATCATCCACTTTAAAGTTATATAAATCATTTGATGCCATTGATATTCAGTTGCAACCCTGCCTTTGCACTTTCTTTGCTGATTTCCTCCATAATTGTTCCAAGTCTTTACTATTTTATGCTAGTAATATGGTACCATCTGTAAATAGAATGTGATATTCATTCTCCCAGTTTTTATACCTCCTTACTTCATATTTAATTCTGCTTTCTGCATTCTGTGTATAAATTAAACAAATAGGGTGATAAAATGCAGACTTATCTTATCTTCTTGCCAAGTCAAAACCATTCTGTTTCTCCATGTTGTGTCCTGACAGTGGCCTCTTGCTTGGAGTACAGATAATGTATCAAGATAATCAAATGCTGTGGCCCAGCCATTTCTTTTAGAGCAATCCATAGTTTTTCATTATCTGCACAATCAAAGGCTTCGTAATAATCTATAAAGTGCATGTTGATTTTCTTCTGAAGTTCTTTGGTGTACCCCATTAGCCTGTGTCTGTTTGCAGCATACTCCCTGTGCCCCTTCCTTTTCTGAACTCAGATTGGATGTCTAGCATTTTTTGTTCTATATATGGTGGACACATTTGTTACAAAATCTTGAGCATCATTTTGTTTCCGTGGGAGATTAATGAAATGGTTCAATGAATTTTACAATCCTTTGTGTCTTCTTTCTTTGAGACTGCAATATACATTGTGTGTTTCCAATCTATGGACCATTATTTTGTTTTCCATATTTTTGGCAGATTTTTCTTACAATTTTGATGGATTGTATCTCTAGATCTACTCCTGGTGATTTATCTTTCCCAAGTGATTTCTCAAATGTTGTGGAAGAGGTCTGCTTTCCTACCCATTTGTTGTCTTCTTCTATTTCTTCACATTGATTATTATAATGCATCTCTTTGTCTCTTTGCACATGTTAGTGAATTGCTGTGTTCAAGATTCTAATCCTATTTCTGTCACCTTTTAACTTTTGCTTCTTGCTGGTCCTTGAAGAGATTCATTTGTCATCAAAAAAGTCTTTTCTTTTGGCTACACATAGTGACTTTTTGCATTTGTCTTGAACAGCATTCCTGGTTTTGTTTCAGAATTTGGCTCAATAGTGCAAATCTGTTACAGAGTTTTTAAATTCTACAGGGATGTTCTTTAGAATCTGTTTTGACACTACAATAGTGTATTTCTTTATCTTTATTCTAATTTTTTATATTAACATTTCATAATTTATGCCACAAGCAGTTCCTGGTTTTGTTTTTGCAGAGACAATGGAGCTTTTTCATCTTCTACTTCCATTGTTGTAGTCTATTTGATTTCTGTATTGACCAGCTGGTGACATTCATGTATATAGCTGTCTCTTTGTTTCCTTGAAGAATGTGTTTGCAATGAACAAACTGTTGGCCTCACAAAATTTGATTAAGTCAATCTCCTGCTTCATTTCTAGGTCAAATTCTCCAACAGTGTTTGGTTTTTGCTCTGTATTCTAATCACCTGTGATTATCAACAATGTTTTATTTTGTTTTGTGATCATTTTCCTCCCGGTCTCCACTTTCAATTTCTTCCTCTTCTGCCTCTGTTGTAGGAGCATAAAATTGGCTTATGATTATATAGATAGGTTTTCCATGAAGTCTCATTATGTGGTCAGATTTTGCATTGTATGCCCTGACTGTCTTGCCAAATAGATCTCACCTCACTTTTAATGCTACCCCATTTCATCTTAGATTTTCATTTCCTAGGTAAAACATATACTTACTTGATTGAAAATCTTCCATTCCTGTCCACTTTAGCTCATTCACCTCACACTTGCAATGCTTATACGTTCCGTTTCTTGTTTTACAATGATGTGCTCCCCAATTCATGCTTCTCATATTCCATATTCATATTTTTTGTCAGCAGCTGAACACCCTGTCACATGAGTCCAGCTGCATCATTAGACACAGTGCTACTTACACCTCTGCTTTTGTTCTTTCCCTAGTAGCTGGCTGAGTGCTTTCTGACCTAGAACTCCCATATTCTGGCACTGTCTCTTCCTTCATTTTGGATTATCTCATCATAAGGTTTTCCAGTAAAGACATTTGGAAGTGGGTTTTACTGGTGCCTCTTTTGGTGCAGTACTAACTCCTTTAGAGTTAGCTAAAGTGTCCATGCTGTTGTCTCTCCACCAGTTTCAACTCCCCACCTTCTGCTGCGGCCCAGTAGCTGCTTGGCACATTTAGGACCTCTCCACACTACATTGTTATAGTGCTATTATTCCACTTTCAACATCCTATGGAATCCTGGAGTTTGCAGTTTAGGGAGAGACATTTAGAATTCTCATCCAGAGAGCTCTTTGGCCTCAGTAAAATACAAACCCCAGAATTCCACAGGATATTGAAAGTGGAATAATAGCACTATAACAGTGTAGTGCAGAAAGGCCCTTGTTCTGGTTTCTCAGCAAAAGCCTGTCTGACATGGGAGACCCTACCAGCAGCAGTTCTGCCATCAAAATAGCCTCTTGACTCACAGGAGCATGCAATCCCACCACTACAGGGTGGTAGGCGAGAGACAACCGGCATGTTTTTAATTCCTCTGATAATGTGTGTACTATTTGTTTGTTACAAGTCACCTCCAAGCTGCTTCCACTGCTCTCCACCATTTTTGTGACTGGCAAATGTTCCCACATATCTTATCCCATGTTACAACAGCCTGTTTTTCATGCCTCTGTGCAGCCACTCTGGCTGACTGAGATGTTCAGCAGTATGCCTCCACTGTGCTCTTTTGATATGACAGGGCTAAAGCTAAAAAAACTCCTCTCCTCTGCCCTTTTGACACAGTGACCTGAATAGCATCTTTCCACCTCTGTGTTTCAGGCTGTTGAGCACTGCAGTGATTGATCTCTCTGTTTGTGAAATTCAAGCAGTGAAGTCTCAGAAACCAGGACTTTGATGTTAGCTATGCTGCAGGGTAGGTCTCCTGGTTTTTTGGAAGGAGGGCAAGAAGAGGGACATTGGACAAGCATGCCTTCCTGTTGACAGCCAGGAAGAGGTAAAATGAACCAAATGCAACAAAGATGAAATGGATGTGCTCAGTGTTAGTTTGGCCCCGAATCATACCAGATTTAAAAGGCAGGATGTGGTTGTTATTCCCATGAAAATGGAGTATGCAAGGAAATACATTCCAGGAAGGAGAAGCGTGATGTATTCTTCAAACACTTTAAGCAGGAGAAACTGAATCTAGTTTTTGTGATTACATTTTTGTTCCCTTCCTTACAGTTATATTTAGCTATTACACTGGTCAGATCTCCTGTAGATTGATCTGTTCTACACTGATTTAACCTCAGCATCAGATAACCCCACTGGTGCAATGAGGTAATTTTAGACCCTGGACTTAATGGTCTTTGCGAGGGGGAGGTTTCTCCTTAAAAATCATGTAACCAAGATATTTTCTTCTCCCTCCTTCCTATACTGTTCCATGCTTAATAATCACTTTTGCCTTCCCAAGATAATTAAGAGATAGATAGAACTATTTCAAGTATATTAGTTTCAAAATATGTGGTGCTTATCTCCAAATAAATCTGTTTAGCGTCAAGGCAGGAGAAGCAGTCTCCAGTTGTAAGAATCTAAGAGTCATGGCTACGCTATGATTTAGGTGAATTTAAAATGAAAAATGGCACTTGCTCAGACTATTTCTATTCTTTTCAGTCAGGGCTGAGAAACCTTTCCTTCATTCTAACATCTTGAGAAGGTAGAAGCATTTGTTACCTGTTACCTGGTAATTAATTTTTGCCCAAAGTTGTATGCTATACAATCAATTAAAGAAAATCTTTAAAAGAAGATGAAAAACGTTTTTAAAAGTGATTTTTTTAAAAAAGTTTTAAAGCAGAGGACAGGTTCTTTGTGATTGCAATAGGATCCATTTATGCTTTTAGGGTATCCCTTGGATATTATAGAAACTCAGATCTGTACTGCTACTAGTGTTGTGATGGCTTCGAGTTCCTTTTCTGGAGGCCAAGCACAGTGTGTGTTTCACTTTTCCTGCTCTCAGTCCCAAACAGTCCCAATACAGCAGGAATCATAAATGAACTGTGTAATTGGTAGGATAGGATTCTGTGATTCTTTCATCTTCCTCATGTACAGATTTTCCACTCCATCAACAATCCAAAGAGCAGCTGACATTTAGCAAGTAAAGAACACTCTAAGTTCAGGTAACATTTGGATGGTTTTCCTGACCTTTTTTCTCCTTTTTTTTTTTTTTTTTGCTATCTATGCAGCAGGGCAAGTAAGGCAGCTGATTCTCTTGGTGAACTCTAGAAAAAGAAAGCAGCCAGTGAGGAATTAATTCTTCCCTCCAGTTGCCTCCAAACTCCCAGTTGTCAGCTGTTCCCTTCTCAATTAATGTATGATTTTGTCTTTATCTTGTAGGATATCTAGGTTTAGCCATAACTCACACTCCCTCTTCCTCACTGTTTTATGTTCTATTTTCAAAGTAAGCAGGATCAGAGTCATCTCACGTTGTTAATTCCACAAATTTATCCATGTAAACATAGGTTTTCCTACAAACATATCACCAGAGAGTCTCAAAGAAGAATAGTTTCTCCTTGGATGAGATGAACCAGAGTTAAGCCATCCAAAATAAGAGTTAAGCAGTTTCCCCCGAAGGCATGTATACATGCTATCAAAAGGCATGTATGCATGCTAAGAAGTTTCCTCAAAAGGCATATACACAGGTTGGTTGGTGGGAGCTAACCAATTTTTAATACTGATTTTGAGTCTCTGAGTGCTGGCATTTAGCTAGTCAAAACTAACCTACCCACATGCAAAAGGTATTAGGAAACCTAAGGGTACCATGTAGTGTAAAGGGAGGGGAAGGGATTCAATGATAACAGAACACCTGCAGTGCCCATGGAGTGCTGCATGTCTGGGAGGGAATGAAAAATGTGTGAGAGATGTAAGAGAGAACTGTCTCATTGTTTGGGTGGGTGGTTCATTTCCTGCTTCACATTGAGGATCGTGGAATCTTAGGGATGGAAAGGACCACAAGGGCCATCTGGTACAACTGTCTGCCATGCAGCAATACACAACTGAAGCACATCCACCCTCTGTTTACAGACCTCCAAAGACTCCACCATCCTTTGAGGCAATATATTCCACCATCAAACTGCTTTTATGGTTAAAAAAAAAGTTCTTCCCTATGTCTAGGTGAATATCTTGTAATTTGAATCCATTGATTTATGCTGTAGTCTCTGGAGCAGCAGAAAACAAGCTGGCTCCATCTTCTACATGACATCTCATCTGATATTTAAAGATATAGCGGTTATATCTTCTCTCAATATCCTCTTGTCCAAGCTAAATATACCCAGCTCCCTCAGTCGTTCCTCATAGGGCTTGATTTCCAGACTTTTGATCATCTTGGACACCTTTCTCTGGACACATTCTAGATTACCAGTATCTAGCTTACCAATACCCTTCTTGAACTGTGGTGTCCAGAACATAATACTATTCAAGGTGAGCTGACCAAAGCAGAATAGAGGGGCACTATTGCTTCCCTCCTTCTGGACACTATACTCCTGTTGATGCAGTCTAAAATTGTATTGGTTTTTTTGGCTGCTGTATCACACTGTTGACTCAGGTTCAGCTTGTGGTCTACTAAGACCCCTACATTCTCTTCACATGTGCTACTTTCAAGCCAGGTGTTATTTATTCTATATTTATGTGTTTCATTTTTTCTGCCTAGATGTAATACCATACATTTATCCCTGCTGAAATCCATCTTGTTAATTTTGGCCTGACTCTCCAATCTGTCATGGCCAGTTATATTCTGCTCCTGTTCTCAGGAGTACTGGCTACTCCACACCTTAGTTTGGTGTCATCTGCAAATTGGATAAGCATGCCTTCTGTTCCATCATTTATGTCATTTACTCTCTCTCTCTCTCTATATATAAAATATGTTCAGAGAGAGATATGAAAGCTGCTCTTAGAAATCAGTAGGGACATACAAGATTATCATGTAGGTGGGAGTCAGGGCCAGTGTGCTCTCCAGCTCAAACCAGTCCAAGGAAACTCAAATACATAGTCATTGGGCATCAAATGCTGGTTAATTTGATGTGTTGGTCAGAACAGAATAGAAAGGCTTGAATTCTGCATAGAAGAAATACTGCAACATTTTTATTGCACAACTTAGATAGTTATTGTATTTCTTAACAGATGAACATAACATTTTAATGTAATATTAACCAAATGCAAACAACAGGATTATTATATTTCAAAGAAAGCCTTCAGACTGAGTAATGTATTTTAATTTTGATTATTACTTGTGTGTTGATATTCTCTTTTTGGCAAGTAAAGGTTACCAAGTGAATGTTAATAAAACAACACTGAAATCAGTGTTGCATTTGCAATGAGGTATTGAGGTTTCATGATGCTATAAACACAGACCAAATAGTTATGAAGACAACAGCATATACATCTTCTACATTAACCAGTATAAATAAGCACACATATTCACAGAAATTTTTATCTACCCAAGAAGAAATACTGATGGGAATTACGTCCTAATAATTTAGTGCAAAATAAATACTATAAGTACAGAGCAAAGTATAATTGACTTTAATGGAACACAGGTATTGTTTCACTTCTGACTGGATCTGATTAGTTGTTTAGAGATTTAATGGTATTCCTCACTCATTAGTATTTTGTATTATTTTCTGTTTCTCCTTGTAAACTGCCCTTTTTAAAAATGAAGAACAGCATATACATTCAGTTATAAATAAATTTGTTTTCACAAAGAATCATCTGAGGAGCTTGGAAAACTTACTCTTTTTTTTTTTACTGTAACTTTTAGAACCCTGCAGCCATGATGACTGGACAGTTCCTAGGAGTTGTAGTCCAAAAACTATGGACATTTCCAAGTTCTGCTCCGGACAAAGTTCAGGAAATCTTTCTTTCTTACTCTGATCCTCCCTGGCATCTGACTGTTGTCCTGAGATGCTTTGGCTCTCTAGCCCTTGTCTCCCTGCAAGAACAATATAAGCACAACAGTCTGTGTGCAGTTCTCACTTTGTGCTGCTGGTTTTGTGGACTGGGACTTACAACTGAGTTCTGGATGTGGAAATCAAGCAGGGGCTTTTAGAGATAAAGCCTGGCTAGCACTGATAAGTCAGAAAGAGGTGAATGGAAGTCTTGTACTCTTGGTTACCTCAGATATTCCCATAGCTGACGTACTGCCTTCTTTGGCTTTTCCTCTGGTGAACTGCTTCTGCTCTAGTAACTAAACCTGAACTCCTTACCTGTCTTCCCCCACTCCCCAGCCCAGCCACTGAACTTTATCTCACCCTTGGCCTCAGCAGCTTGTAAAAGATCCATTAGGCTGACATGTATGGGTCTTCTTACATGGCACAGCGTAGCATTCATCTCAAATTATGAAAGATAACATATAGAATATTGCCCATCAGAAGCCCCTTTCATGCTCAGGATTGATGCAAACTTCAGAAAGAGACAACACTGTGAAGCTAAATTGCCAATGAGCCACCACTCTCTAAGTTTCTCTTATCTGCAAAGAAGATCTTGATCCAAAAAAAGGAAAGTTAGTTGTTGAGGTGTTGAAGGGGGTTAATTCTGATATGTTCCAGATTAGGAGAAGCAAAAGTGGGTGACAATGTGATCATTATTGCTTGGTGCAGTAATCTACTGAGTTACTTTTGCACTACAACTCCCAGAATCCCCTGGTTAAGAAATGATGGGAGTTGCAGTCAGCAACAATAACCTTGCCAGGCTCTGCAGTAGTCAAAGGCTTTAATATTCAGAATGAATCATCTGAGAAGATGACAAGAAGGTATTAAAGTCACCAGAACAGAGCAGAACTGATTTATTTCAAAATAGTCCAGAATGCAATATTTTGAATACATTTGAAAGTTGATCTCCTCACTCAAAGTTTGATGGCATATCAAATGCCTAAGCAGTTTGCTATTAATTAACTCAAATTCCAACATCTGTTGTCAAATACCACTGTATGTCAGGCATCAGACACTATCAGATGCTAAATATAATTGTACACAATCTGCATAATACTTTCCAATATCAAATGTCAAATATTGTTACATGTTAAATACTGGATATTTATCCATGTCAGATCGTTTTTTTTAATGGAGGGAATGCAATGTGTAGCACTTAATTTAATTTCTGCAAGTGAATAGCACTTAAAAGTTGCATACTAGAAACAGACTTAATATTTGCATCAGGGGTTCCAATCAGATCTTCCAATTCATATCCCATGAAGGACGTTGTGACAGAATGTTAGTTACCTGTTCCATCTCACCTGTTGCATTCTCTTCCAGCATGGTGCCCTTCAGAGCTGTCCAATTAAAATTTCCTTGTCAGTGGGAAGATGGGATTTGTAGTCTGCTATATCTGGAAGGCCCCAAGTTGGGGGAAGAATGAATGAATGTGTGTGTGTGCGCATGCCTGTGTGTGTGTATTCAGCAGAAAAGTTTCTTTTCTGCAGTTCCCAGAAATCCCCTGACCAGCAGGATTCTGGGAGTTGTACTCAAAAGCTAACTTCTCCAAGTTTTGGTACTTTCCTGGTTCAGTACTTTGGGCAGTGGCTCAATCTTTGGGCCTCCAAACGTTTTGTACCTCAGCTCCCAAAGGCCATTGCTTGCAGAGTTGTGGATTCTGAGAGATGAAGTCAGCCTAGAGGGCCAGAGGATAAGCAGCACAGCATTAAGAAAAGGGGACCCAAGTGCTTTGCTTATCACCATTAGCTTTTCAAGTCCCTGTTCAGTCCAAAGAATTAAATTGAAAGTCTCCCCTGTCCCAATCCTACTCCTTACCTCCTTCTACACAGAGAAGACTAAGGAGACTGTTTGGACTGTCGTGGAGCTCCTGGTTCTCTCATCTGTTAGAGTGTGTGTGTGTGTACACGTGTATGCGCATGTTGGTGGAGAGAGAAGATGGTGGGTTATCTTGCCAAAGAAAAAGAAGAACTGCACTGAAAAAGTTCCTTCTTCTGGCAGGCAGAATTGAGACCTGGGCCATTTCCGCACTAGACTGTTATAGTGCTATTATTCCACTTTCAACATCCTATGGAATCTTGGGATTCATAATTTGGGGAGGTGCCTCAAAGGCAAATCCCAGGATTCCATAGGGCAGAGCTTTCCAAACCTTTCATGTTGGTGACACACTTTTTAGACATGCATCATTTTGCAACACAGAAATTCAGTTTTACTAGCCAACCGGAGGTTAAACTAACCCCTGATGAGAGATACAGACACCTTCCTACGTTGTAATGACAGAATGTATGGGGACACCACACATCTCATGAAAACCTTTCATATGTTTTTTTAAATATATGATTTATAACTAATAACATATATTTCCAAGATTGTAGGCAACACACCTATACGCTTCAGGAGTCACACTAACGTGCCGCGGGCACACTGTGTGGCAAGCCCTGCCCTGGGGTTTTGAAAGTGGAATAAGAGCACTATAGCCGGCCAGCGCGGAAACGGCGCTGATCACTGCTACGGCCAGCCCTGGCGGTTATTTCGGGACGGGTGTGAGCGGAGCCTTCGGGGCCGACTCTCCTCCCCGCTCCCAGTCCCGGCTCACCCTCGGGAGGCGAGTGCGTGAGTGTGTGTGTGTGTGGGAGGCGAAGATTAATCCACTGTCGGCGCGGATTAATGCTGACAGGCGGGTCTGGACCGTGACAAGATAGATGACAGGGTTACACGGCAATGCGTGAGAACCCTGCCCCCTTTGAGCGAGCGCTGTTTTCCTTGCGTGACTGCTTTTCCTTCTCCCTTCCAGCCGGCTTTCACCTTGTGACAGCCTCCCCTTAACTCTTTGTCTCCCTTCCGCCAGAGGACGGAGGAGGAGGAGGAGGAGGAGCAGGAGCCGCCGCCGGAGGGACGGAGGGCGAGAGGGAGGGAAGCGGCCCCAGGCCGCGCTCAGGGGAAGAAACAAGGTGCCCCGGCTGGGCACCTCGCTTCTCGGCCCGTGGTTCCTCCTCTGGAGGGGCTGCCCTCGGTTAAGCCTCTCCTGGCCACGCCGGGCAGCGCCCACGAGCACCCCAAGTCGGAGTGGCGTGGAAAAGTTACGTTTGGGGTTGGAAGTCCCGGAATCCCTCCTGCTGGCTTGGGATTCTGATGCAAAAACAACTTTTTCCAAGCTCTGCCGCAAAGCTGTCAGGCCGTAGCCGTGGAGAGCTGTTCGGAAGCGGGAGCACTCCGAAAGTGATCCAAAGCCCCAGGGTGGGGAATGTGTGGGAGCCTCCAGAGATGGTTGAACTGCGACTCCCATGTCATTCCCCTCTGGCTAGGGTAGCGAGGAATCATGGGATTTGCAGTCCAGTATTAACCCGGAGGGCGTCAGGGTTATCCTCCCGTCGAGGTACGTAAACGTGTATGTTTCCACGTTCTTTCATACTAGGATGGTAAAACAGCAAAGAGGAAAGGGGCTTGTTGCTGGGCTGTTCAAACAGCTAGTCAGCTGCAAAATTCATTTGATTACTATTTTCATTTTAAGTTGACCTCACAGGGCTTTTGTAAACCTAACATTTCGGAAGAATTGTATGGAAGTCTGGATCTGTTTCCAGCCAAGTGTTGCTGAGGTTTTGGGTGTGTGTGTGTTGGTATCATATTAGCTCATCACGCGCACACAGGCCTAGACTTTTGGATGCAGAGGCCGCCTCGTACTTTTAGAATTCCCTTAAGTCTGTTCTGGATAGACTGAAACCCAACCTCAAGCAGCTTTCAGAAGTTATAGACTTTTCTTGCCTGCAACTAAAAATCAAGGTGGGGTTAAAAGAGTGTGTCTATTATGCAACTAATAATAATTCCAATTGCTTGTCTCAACTAAATTCAAATTGCCTGAATTCAGTTGCAACCCTCAATTGGAGCAAGCTCATTGAATCAATTGCTGAATACTAGGGTGAGTCTCAATGTATCAACTGGATTTACACTAATGGGAACAATCCATGGGGGTGTTCTCTTACCACACTTGGAAAAGTCACAAACTCCCAGAACTGTGCCTTTGTTTAGCTTCCATTCATATACATTTGCGTGGGAGAACTTGAGATTGTGCTTCAGCTATCTAGTGCTTAACTGTTCGGATATATTGCTGAAAATAAAGTTGAACCCTAAATATTCCTCAGAATGACGTTGCTGCTGTGTGCCTTCACGTCATTTCTGACCTATGGCAACCCTAAGGCAATCCTATCACAGGAGTTTCTTGTAATGATAGGTTCAGAGGGGAGTTTGCCTTTGCCTTCCTCTGAGGTTGAGACAATATGACTTGCCCAGTGTCATCCAGTGGGTTTCCATGGCTGACCAGGATTCAAACTCTGGTCTCCAGAGTCATGGTCCGATGCTTAACTCACCACGCCGTGCTGGCTCTGCTCCTCCTCATAATTTTTTTTGTTATGCGCCTTCAAATTGTTTCTGACTTATGGAAATCATAAGGTGAAACCATCCCAGGGTTTTTTGAGGAGCTGAGAATATGTGGCGTGCTGAAGGTCACCCAGTAGGTTTCCGTGGTCAAGTGAGGAATTGAATCTGGGTCTTCAGGGTAGTACTCCAAGGCTCAAACCACCACACCACAGTGGCTCTCATTCCTCAGGATACTCTACTGTAATCTGTGGTTGCAGTCGGTCAAACATTGGACTTTCTTGTTACCTGACTGAATTTGACAGCTGACAGGCTTTAATCTTTGGCACCTATTTGGCACTGCAACAGTTTGTTACAGATCAATATTCAAAATGTTTGGTCAGAATCCTGTATGTCCTTTCATGCTGCATAAATTTGTGTGCTCTTAACTAAGTAGCAGAGGGGCTAAGAAATCTGGTTACTAAATTGCAAAGATGCGCAACCAATGCCCAACGCACACTGGAACCCCCTTCTCAGTGTCCCAGTGCACAGTGGTCCTTTTGCTGGCTCTGATACATAAATACAAAGCAACAGCCTTCTGGTGAATACACATCTTTGTAATTCTGTTTCCCAGTCATGTAAGTCCATTTATGAACATGCAACGCCTCAAAAGGATTCTGGCCTTTAATATTTGCCTCAGGCTTTTGATAACTGTATTTTATACAATCAAAAGGTTATGTTTGTGTGTGTGTGTGTGTGTGTGTGTGTGTATGCGTTTTTTTTATGCCACCTTACTTATTATAGTATTAGCAGATGGCCATCTTTATTTGATATTCATATTTAAAATCAATATAGTGGGCCCTTGGTATCTCCTAGGGTTTGGTTCCAGGACTCCCTGTGGATACCAAAATTTGTAGATGGTTTGGTCCCAGTATGTACAATGGGGTAGTAAAATGGCATCCCTTATATAAAATGGTAAAATCAAAGTTTGCTTTTTGGATCTTTTAAAAAATATTTTCAAGCCATGGTTGGTTGAATCCATGGATACAGAACCCATGGATATGGAGGGCTGATTCTTTCCCTAGGATAGGGATTTCAGTTCAGTTAGTAATTTAGTAATGTGCAAATACTTTTTTTAAAAAACTGGAATACTAAGGCAGCTTATTTTCTCTCCTAACTAGGTAAGACAACCTATAGTTCTTGGGAAAAAATCCTTTGTAACCAACTGCTGCATTCTGTTTAATACTACATAGCAGGTTGGAGTTATGAAATAAACGAGTATCATAAAAATAAGAAAAAAATAGAGAGATCTGTTTTCTTAATAGTCCAACACAGTTTGGAGCTCAACAGCTGTTTTAAAGCTCCCTCTGAGGCCTATGCATATACCATAATAACCACCCTTTCTCTTCTTTGTAGAGGGAAGAAAAAACAAAGTGTAGCAAATGGTTTGGCTGACACAATTTTTAAAGAACAATGTGGAAAGCTATTTAATTAGCAGGCCACCAGCCAATAAAAAATGGGCCAAACTGAAATGTTCTTACCAGTTACAAAGCAAATGGAAGTCAAAACTGGAAGCCCCAATTCTTGCTCCCAAAACTATAGCGATAGTTGAGATTGCCTCCCATGTGCAGGGGTCGGGGTATGCCATTTTGTATACAAAAGACGGGGAGAAGAAGGAAAAGATCCAATTCAGGGTTACATCTTCCTCTATGAGCAGCCTGTTTTTTCTTTAAGATAGTCCAAATGAAAATGAAGGTCCCTCTTATTTTGCATCTTGTGTGGCAGCCCACACATAGTTGTTTAACTAGATAAATCTACTGCTCAGACTACATTTTAAAGATATGGGTATATTCTGCAAAGCAGCATGTAACTCTAATACATGTATTAAACAACAGCCTATACCACATTATTGGTAAAATTAAAAGATAGATGGGATGAATTAGCAATCCTCCTATTTTTCACTAATCAAGTCCACATATGGAAAAAATTAGCATATGCTTCTGAAAGCTGGGCACAAAACTAGACATCTCTGACCACACACAGTGGCAAATCCAGCCAGTTCTCTGCCCACAAACTTGTTATAAGATGTGGGTTTTCTTTCCAGAAATTAGAAAACAGATTTCTCAACAACACAAAGCTACCCATTTGTCCCTCCAGCAGAGTAGCTGGCTGAGTTCCTCTGGAGCTGTGGTTTCTTCACATCTCACATATTAGGCAGCAGTTAAACTTGTATACAACATACTAATTGTGTAGTCTATGGTGCTGCCAGTTCTCGGGATATATGCAGCAGATGTGTGAGACCTCCAAAGAGTAGCAGTGGGATGTTCGTGACTGGTAACCAAATCAATGTACTAAAACAGTTTGGGTCAGTTTAGGCAGCAGAATGCTTGGTTTCCCCTCCAGCTGTCAACCTATCCTAGGGAAAAAAGCAAATACAAGTACTCATGCTGAATACATGGAGCTTGGATTAGCTCAGCTTCTTCAAAATCCTTGTTTTACTTAAGAATTCCTAGCTTTTCCATAAGTTCGCAGCCTACTGGTATATTAACCAGCTTCTGCTATTCAAGTCAGCCTTCCACTATGTCACATCTAAATATCATTGTAGTTTTGAACAGAGAGATGCAAATCATGCATCCTTCTAGGGACTCTTTCACACTACTTAAATATAGTGGTATAGTTCTGTCCTGTAGAATCCTGGGATTTGGAGTTTAGGATAAGGTATTTACAATGATCAGCTAGAGCAATCTAGTTCCTCACCAAACTACGAACCCAAGATTCCATAGGATGCTGCCATGGCAATTAAAGTGGACTCATAGTGCTATTGATTATATAGTGTGGAAAGCCCCAAATATTGCTAGACTTAACTCCCATCATTCCTCACCATTGGCTCTACTGGGTAGGTTTGCAATCCAACAACATCTGGAGGGCCATATTGATCCAACCTTTGCTTAACCACAATGATGTTGAAAAGTCAAGCTGCCATTTAAAAACAAGAACTTTTTAAATTTTTAAAAATTTTGGAAATTAAAGTTCAGCCATTTCATAAGCGAATACCTTTCCAATATCATAGAAGCTTTATTCTGAAACTAGAAGTATAACCTCTCAAAAGATGGGTTTAATGAAGTGCTACACCATGCATCCTTCCACAGTGTTGTTTCTTTTCAAAGGTTTTCCCTTGAAATAAATGCCTTCAAATGGGAAAAACCCAAGAGGGTTTGCTGATCACTACACATACTTGCAAGCCTCCAGTTTCCACAGCCAAGCCCTCCGATACAACTGCATCTGCTCAGACCCACAAGACAGAGACTTGAAACTCTTGGATTTCTCAAACTACAATACCCACTTAAGGAGGAGAAGAAACAAATCAACAAAGCAAGATTAATACCCAGGAACCATTTACTACAAGACAGACCGAAAAACAAAAAGGACAGAAGACCTCTAGTGGTCACCTACAGTCCCCAGCTGAGACCACTTAACTGCATTATCAGTGAGTTGCAACCAGACTAACACAGCTCTCTCACAAGCTCTGGGAGGCAGGCCTTTATTGTCCTACAGACAGTCTCCAAAGCTTCAACTACTCAGCATACATAATGTAGATAGTAATACAAGGACAAGGCCCTGCCAGAAACCCAGATGCTAACTCTGACCCCACATTAACTCTGGGAGCATTATTACAAGGGCCACAGCCTCAGCGGTGCCTATATTTCCCACAGCCTCAGCGGTGCCTATACTTCCTCTTCCTCCCATATGATACACAGTATGCCATCCTATGCCATCAATGTCCTTATATACTCTACTTTGGACAAATAGGACAGTCTCTATGCAAGAGGATAAATAGTCACAAATCTGACATTAGAAATGGCAATACCACAAAATCAGTTGCAGAATATTTCAACATTCCTGGACATACAGTAGGTTGTGGTTCTTGAACAAGGAAATTACAGAAGACCAGAAAGAGAAATAGCTGAACTTAAATTATATTCACAAATTCCAATCTATTAGCAGAGATATGAACAAAGACAATGGTTTCATGGTACGCTACATATATTAATAAAAGAGCCCTAACTACTGTGCATACAAAAAAAGAAATCTTTTCAGAGAGTTTTGAACTCAAGGAAACTGACTTTTGTTAAACAGGCTTACAGCTTTCACACACACTAACTGACCACTGGAAAGATCTGAAAGACCTTTATCACCTCACTCAGCTCTTTGAAAATTTAGGTCATGACTTGTATCTTTCTGGATCCTATTAAATTCTATCCTACTCCCACGAGTGTAGAAATATGCATTATATTTGAGGCCTTAATATCAATTCTATACTGCATCTGAAAAAGTGGGTTTATATTCATAAAAGCTCATGCTAAAATAAAAATCAGTCTCAAAGATGTTTTCAAATTCCATATTTTCTCACCCTCCCTTCTTCATTTTTATCCCATCCATCTACTTAAAGTGCAAAGATAAGATAGCTTCTTGAATGGCTGGCATAGAAAGTCATTCATCATAAATATCCATTTAGGGTATCTTCACAGGTTTCCCTCATTTCTATAGCTGGTAGAACCAAGAACTTCAGAAGTCTGTAACTGGGAAATATGATGCTTATTGGGTCACTAGCAGAAGGCACAAAAACAATGTGGGAGGGTGAAGCCATTGGTGGAAAGTATAAACAAATAACTGAGCAAAAGTGGACAGGAATGGGACGTTTTGAGTGAGGTAATTACACAGCGTTTTACTCGGGAAATGAAAATATAAGAAGAAATGGGATGGCATTAATAGTGAGGAGAGATGTAGCAAAAGCAGTCAAGGGATATAATGCCAAGTCTTACTGAATGATATCAAGACTTCAGGAAAAACACATCAATATAACCATAATCTAAGTTTATGCTCTAGAACAGAGATAGAAGAGAAAGAAATTGAGAGTCTTCACTGGAATTCAGGAGGAAATTGATCACACACTGAAACAGGACATGTTAGTAATCATAGGCGACTGGCATGCAAAAGTAAAAAACAGAGCAGAACAACATGTTGTAGGAGAATTTGGCCTAGGATCCAGAAATGAAGCAGTAGAGTGACTGAATGGATTTTGTGAAGCCAACAGTTTGTTCATTATGAACACATTCTTCAGGCAACCAAAGAGGCAACAGTATATATGGACACCACCTGATGGCCAATATAGAAATTAAATAAACTGTGTTATTGGAAGCAGAAAATGGAGAAGCTCCATTCTTTCTGCAAAAGCAAAACCAGGAGGAGATTGTGACATGAGTCCCACTCTGGGAGAAAGATGGCCTACAAATATAATCAATCAATCAATCGGACCATGAACTGCTAATATCAAAAATTAAAGCTAAAGAATGCTAAACCAAACTTCATGCCAAAATACAACCCGAAGAACATCTTAGAATTTAAAGATAATATAAAAAAAAATACATTTGCACTATTAAGCCTAATTAACTGGGAGCCAGAAGAACTCTGGACTGAAGCCAGGGACATTGTCAGGGAAGAATGCAAAAAAACACTGTCTACAGCCAGAAAGAAAGAAAAACCTCAGTAGATGACAGATGAAACTCTTCAAGCAGTTAAGGACAGATGAGAAGCAAAAGATGACAGTAACAGAGTCAGAACCCTAAATGCAGCTGTTCAGCAATTTGTATGCTGGGACAAGGAGAACTACTGTAATAATCAATGCAGAGAAATAGAAGGTAATCACAAAAAAGGAAGAACAAAAGACTTCTTCCATAAGATCTGAGAAATTAAAAGGAAATTTAAATCAAGCATGGGGATGCTCTGCAATCAGCAGGGGAACACATTACATGACCACATAGAAATAAAAAGATGCTGGAAACAATACACTGAAGCATATTCAAAAGAGATGAAAAGATGAGATTTATTCATGGAAGAACCATTTGAAGATGAACCTATAATTTTAGGAAGTGAAGTAGAAAATGCACTCAAGGGTACTTGGGAGAAATGTCAACAGGAACAGAAGACATACCAATAAAGCTGTTTCAAGCTACAGAGACAGAATCTGCTCTAGTTCTAACTAAAAATCTGTCAACAAATATGAAAAACAAAAGACTGGCCCACAAGTTGGTGTCACTCAATATACATTCCGATCCCCAACAAAAGGAAATACCAGGGATTGTAGTAATCATAGAACCATTGCATTGATTTTCCATGCAAGAAAAGTGATGCTCAAAATTCTGTGACAAAGACTTTTACCATATACTGATTGAGACATATCTTATGTCCAACTGGGTTCAGGAAAGGAAGAGGCACTAGGGATCATACTGGAAACACGGTTGAATAATGGAGCACACCAAAGAATAACAGAAAGAATCAGCCTGTATTTATAGATTCTAGCAAAACCTTTTACTGTGTAGATCATGAAATACTTTGGATTGTTCTTAAAGAAATGGGTGTACACAACATTTGATTGTCCTGATGCATAACCTGTATTCAGGACAAGAGGCTATGGAGAAATGGGTTTCCAATTTGAAAGGGAGTCAAGCAATGCTGCATTTTATCACCCTATCTGTTTAACTTGTTTTGATTCATTGTCACAAATACTAAACCATTAACTGCTCTAGTTAGCTATCATACAATTGCTGTTCCCAAGTTGCTATAATATACCACTGGAGCTTCTAACCTTACTTTATCCTTAAATTGAAAGTAAGACTGTAGATGTGAGAGTACTATTCCAACAATGGTAGAGAAGCCTGAAAACAGCTTTACTAACCACACGAGAAAGATACACATTTTGATTATATACCATATCTGTAGTTATTATGGGTCTGTTTCCTTGTATGTATTTAAATAAGAGAAGAAAAATAATATGGAAGCTTATCAGACACAGTACTCTTACACATATATAACTATTCATATTATATATGACTGTTTTATTCATTTTGTAAGGGCATTTTAGTGACAAGATAAACCTATATTCATTTAAGAAGTATTATTCTTGCAAAACTGGAATGTCCGATTAGCACTCTTTGAAATAAAGCTCTCAGTTGGACTTTCTCCTCTGAGTTGCTCAAAGTCCTCTGCCTGAAGGTCCTCTATATTCCTTCAACATGCTTATTTTTCATCACCTTTCTTTTATGAAACCCTCTTCAGTTTGTAAATTTATACTGCAGTCTGCAATACACATAGCAAGTACATCTGGAGTCTTCTGAACCAAAGCATGACCCTGTCTGACCTGTCTACATTATTTCTTCTCCAGGCTCCATGGTTAATCTGTGTAGTATGTTTTGTTTGATTTTTGCTTGCCTCAGAGATACATATAAGGAGACAGAAGACAGAAGTCTCCAAAGCCAAGTTGGTATATGATTAACTTTAATTAAATCAAATTATATAGGAAATATTTATAGATGGAAGATACAGTTGCTGAACATATCAACAGTGTTACCATGAAAATGTCTTATAGCCTTTGTAGGCTGATTCAAAGAACATCTCAATTTACAGCTGTACAAACAGATATAGAAAACTGTAAGTTTCAGCTTGTGGTAGGATAATGAAATAGTCTTGTAGCTCCTGAATACAATAGTCTGGCAGTTGCAGAACACATTTGATCCATTTTATTTTGGCATCAACTGCAAAATCAGGAAGTGTTTAAGGCTTCACACTTGCTATATACATTTGCCTTTCCTGCATTTTACAAGTGGTTTCTTAGAACTGACTACAGTAAAGGGAGCAAGAAACTTATTCAGTAGCACATGCCAGGAGATTTGGGCAGGATAGTCCTCAGGTTTTTTTTCTTAAACTAGGTGCCTCAAGCCTAACACGAGCAGTCATTCTGAGCATACCTAGTTTATGACAGATTCTTCTCACAGTCCTAGAAACTACAGCAGGAGAATCATGAGGAAGAGAGAAAGTACAGCCCTTTTTTGTCCTGTTTCATGTTGGAAACTGAATGGGAAGGGTTCTTCAGTCTTTAGCATCTCCTATTCCATCAGCATTAATAGCAAACATGGCTTCCGCTTCTGGTAGGCAAGGAGAATCATAGATTTTGCATATCCTAGTTTCACCTCGACCTTTCCTCAAATACAACCTGAGAAGAACAAATGAATGCATTTATTCAAATTAGAGTTGCTCATTTATTAAGTAAAAAGAAGATCTTTAATAACTTGCCATCATATCAATTATCTGTAAGCTCATGGCTGAGATCCTACATCAAGAAAGAAATGTAACACTCTGTCCCTGCATTTCTTTGCTATCCCTCTAAGTAGCTGTCAAGTCCAAGGAGGTCTGCTGGAGCTGCTGCTTACCAGTGGGAAGGAGAAAGAAGCAGTTTAGACAAAGGAGCAGCAATAGGCCTCAGCTTGGAGAGGAGAAGGAAGAAGTATGCACTCACAGGTAGAGTGCACCATCCTCTTCCTTCTCCTTGGAGCCCAAAGCAGGTGCATTTTCATCATCTGAACTGCCTTCCCCATCTCTCCCCTTCCCCCAGTAAGCAACAGCAGCAGCAGCTTCTCTGGGTATTGCCAGTTGCAAGAGGGAGGTTTTGGAAAGAGTGCAATGGGCTAGAGAACAGGCCTTGCACCACATCTCAAAAGAAACATATGTGCACATAAGCCACATTTATGCATCTGTATGACACTAACAGGTTGCTGCCCAATATCTCCCCCTGACACCATGATAACTTACCAGGAACAAAGAAAAATGTGCAGGTGTAAGTGAGGGGAAGAGTTTATCCTGACAGTTGACTGGAAGACTGAATAATCCCTTTTCCCTTTTTCAGCTGACAGACAAACAAGATCCACAGTTAAGATTCTTCTAATGAGTAGTGAGATACCATGTTTCTATGTTTCTTCACCATTAAATCAAGCACCACTACTTCCTTCCTATAGAGAAATAGGATTTGGGAGGCCTTCTATTCCCAAACACATTTTCTGTTGATAGGACAATGGCAATCATGAATGTGTAGATTTTTTAAAAAAAGACATAATGATGAGTAAGGCCTTTTTTTAGTAGTTAAACCATTATTAAATACAACTGGATGGCACAGTTTTCTACCCCTAGTTACTGCAGCATTTTACTGAGGGAGCAGAGTGGCCCCCTCACTTCTCTTTTCGCCTCAGAATGTCTTAAGTAGGTGCCTCAATAACTTTCAGATGTTCTGACTGACAACAATGGGAAGAACTTTTTTACTGTAAGAGTTATTTGACAGTGGAACAGACCGCTTTGTGGGGAGGTGGACCCTCTGTCTTTGGAGGTTTTTAAACAGAGGTTGGATGGGCATCTTCCAAGAGTGCTGTAGCTGTGCGCTTCTGCAAGGTGGTGGTGGTGGGATTCGACTAGACAGTCCTCGAGGTGCCTTTCAATTCTTAGACTCTGTGATTCTAATAATCCTTATTGGCTGGGTCTGATGGTGGATGTAGTCCAAAATGCACACAGGGCACTGCATACATTTCTTACTCCTGGCCATAAAAAGGCTAGGTAATGGCCCTTTCCATGCAGGACAGAAAGCAGAAAGATTAAAGTGTGCTTTCTTCCTTGTGCCAGAGAGAGCAATTAGACAAGAAGCAGCTTGCCATGTTCTTATTCCAGGAACCCACAGGGATGTTTAAGAGGCTTCCCAAGTCTTTGTGCGACCGCCACAATGTTCTGGAGGCAAGATTCAAGGCTACAGGCCTAAATATCCTAACAGCACCAGATCCTGTCTGACCCATGGAAGCTAAGCAGGGTCAGCCCTCGTTAATACTTGGACCGGGGACTGCTAACAAATACAAGTTGTATGTCCCTTATTTGGAAATACACGATCTGAGAAGTTCTAAAAACTGAAATTTTGCCAGTAGCCACCTGCTTCCATCTTCAAGGTGGTGGCTGCAGTGCTCCTGCTTGTTCATCTCTCAGATCCTCAGTCTCCCTCTAGCCTCATGTCTCATACACAACACAAGTAACAAGATGCGAGGTTGGAGATAGATGTGAAGATCTGTGCAGTGGTGGGAGGCATAGATTCATGTCAAGCACTATGCTTGGATCTCCCTCCATTTCACAGATCCCTACACCTCCCTCCAGCCTCACGTCTCGTTCATTCACTACTTGTGTTGTGTATAAGACACAAGACTGGAGAGAGACTGAGGAGAAGGGACCTGGTACTTGTAAATAATGATGATGATGATGATGATGATGATGATGCACCACACTGTACTGTACAGGAGATCTGAGGACCCTAACAGCTGCCCGCTTCTACCTTTAAAGCAGCAGCTGTGGTACTCCTGTTTGTTCATTCGTGGGCTCCCTGGAGATCTCCTTTACAGTACTGAATTTTACATATATGCAAATACAGATATTCCAGAATCTGAAAAATTTCAAAATATGAAACAGTTCTGGTCCCAAGAATTTTGAATAAGGATACTCAACCTGTACCAGGTGCTTCAGGCTATATTTCAGAGGAAGTCACTGGCAAAACTACCTCTAAGTGTTCCTTGCCTGGAAAACCCTATGAAATTCATGGGGGCACCATAGGTTGACAGGCAACTTGAGGACATATACACACACGTACAACATCCTACCTTAAAGAGTCAGTAGCTCTTTAAGGATACAAGGGAGAATGTGGCAGATAGTTTGACTGACACAGGATTCCGAGTAAAGGAAAACCTACTAGTATATAGAATGTTCATTCACATTTAGTTTGCAAATTTACCTACGCAAATGTAGACTGTTCTACAGTGCAATAACACTACATTCAACTGTTTACAACACATGTGCCAGGCCATTTCATGTGGCCCTTGCATCTCTCCTACAGCTGTGGCACTCCCCACACCTGGTGAGCCTGATCCCCACATTGCAGGCCCCTGGCTGCCAGTATCCTGAAGAGGGGCCCAGAAGCTGGCACTCACAATCTACTTCTACTTCTGACTGCTCCTCTTTCCAAGTCTTGCCATCAGAGCGTTGCTGGGGGTTACCATGGCAATGCTCTGTGCTGCTTGCAAGAGTTGGAAAGAGAAGTCAGAAGTAAAAGGAAATCGTGAGTGCTGGCTGCTGGGCTCCTCTTCAGAATACTGGCAGCCGTAGGCCCACAAAGTGGGGATCAGGCTCAGCAGGTACAGAGGGGGGCAGGGGGACATAAAGAGCTACAGGGGAGGGGGGAGCAGAAAGATGGACAGAGAGGGTCTGGGGGGGCAGAAAGAGGCACAGAGAGGGTCTCAGCTGGGACCAAAAAGTTAAACAAAGTTAATGCATTAAATAGTGCTTGATAATATTTGTCTGATGATTAAAAAAAACTTTCTGTTTTCAAAACTAATTTTTCAATAAATTGTACAATAGTTGTTCACTTAAATATTTGCATGCTATTATTTTTCCTAGACTTCTAGTTTCAGAGCTAGTTATTACTAAAACCAGTAATAATAGAATACAGAGGCAATTCTTTAATACAATAAAAGAGTAGATATATTTATATAGTCTTACAGATAAAACCAGCCCTTTGAGGACAAGTATAATGCTGATGCAACCCAGGATGAAATTGAGTTTGACCCCCTGGTTTAGAATATAATCAGATCCCAGAGATCCACAGCTGTTCAAACTAGGCTACTTCAAACTTCCCTGCTTGGCTAGGCTGTGTCACAACAACACTGGGCTTCCAGTGCTCATTTGATGTAGCTCTTTGATTCCATGTGTCTCTTCCCTTTCTGTTCACAGCAATTTCCACAAATTCCCTTTTTCTCCTGGAATTCACATGAAACCTCTGGAGGAAAATTTGTGAGGTACAGGAGCTATGAAAATCAACAAAATTTGCCTGCTTCTTCCTTCTGTTGATAGAAGTCACTGCTTGATCAAAGAACCTTCTGTGAACCAAGGATACAAGGTACAACTCCTACATAACAAATTATTTTTTAAAAATGCCAGTCATAAAGATCATGGAAGTCAGTTCCTCCCATCACTAGACATAACCATATGGAGACAACAAAATATTTCAATGAACCCTTTGAGAGGTTTACTGTAATCCACCTTGCATCCCATTCTTGGGAGAAAGGCAGCATGTAACTGAAATAAACCAGTTGCTCTGAGCCCAGGCCAAGGGTAGGAAATAAAGAATATTCTTTTCCTTTGACCAACAAAATATATTTTAATAGTTTGGTTTATTTATTTATTTTAACAGAAAGCAGATTTTACATTTCACTCTCAAACCATAAACCGTTTCTAGTTAGATAGACAATTACTTAAAACAATGTAAGAATAAACTAATAACCATCCATCTTACCTGGTTGTTGAAGCATGTGCAATAATATTTCCTCCAATAGGTTTCTTGGGATCTGCAGCGAACATTGCAGCTCCATCCACTTGTGCTACCACCTGGTTTGTGATCACTACTGCTACTCCAAACTGCAGTAAAGAGGCAAGTAATCTATTATTTGACATGAACAGAAATTGCTACAAGAGTCCCTACAGTTGCACTAATCTGGACATTGAAAATGGAACAAAAAAGAGAAGAAGCATGTCATAAGGACATTTACCTCATCTGCAAGTCGTAGCAACATGCGTAAAAATCTGGCCAAATGCATCTGTCTGGCAGACAGTTCACCTCGGCCAGAGTAATCTGTCCTATAGAGTGCTGTGGCACTGTCCACTATCAGCAAAGCGTATCTGAAGAAATAGAGCAGATGAACATTATGCAGTGATTTTTCTTCTTGCCTCAAGAGATTATTCCTGCTTTTGTACACAACCTGGTCTGAACCCTTAATAATCAGAAATAAGATGTATCTTGTAATTCCTCTTGATTATCATGCAGCCATGTTGTCTAGCACTAAAATCAAGTCTGAATGAAAGCCAGTCAAACTCAATGAAAACCATTTTATTTTCTCTTTTTTGCATTCACCCAGTTCTATATCCATTACATCCTACTGTTAGGCAGATACTCCTAATTACAAGCAATCTACTGGGGGTAACTGTCCTTCCTACCTTGTCTTAATAAAAGTAACAGAAATGGGCAAATGTGAAACAAGTTCTACCAACTGACAAAAATAATGTTATACAATGTCATATCTGAAAATGGTTTCTTTCTTGTAAAATTTTTCCTTGAAATATGGGACAGGGAGGGAAGAGCATTGCTTAGAATTCATCTTGTCAGTAGCACAGAGAAAGAAATTGGTATTTTGCTCTCTCCAGACAAATAGAACCAATGAGTAAACTAACTGGTAATGTTCAGCAGAATAATAACAGCTATATATTACTTTAACTTAAGTAATGAAAGTTTCCTTAAAAAATTAAGTTTGGGGCAAAGCTTGATTGTTTTAGAAGGCATTTTTAACGCCAGAAGTGAAATAAACAAGAATGTTTTATAGCTTTCATCATGACAACTTTCAAAGATAAAAAGAGTATTAACACTAGTATCTTATTTGTTAAACAGTGACAATCTCTCTGCTTGTTACTTTTTTACATTGTTACATTTTGTTACTCTTATTACCTTGATTCAGTCATCATAGCAGATGCCTGGTAAAGAAGCTGGGTCTGATGATCTGTGTTAAATGCTCGAGCATATGCTACATTATCAAGCACATCACTACCAGATAAGCCATACCTAGAAGATACATCCAACAAAGGAATATTTATTGCTGTTTTTAACAAAAAGGAAAACACTATCAGACAAACACAGAAAGATTCTGCAAAATAAATCTGGCCAGTTATTCTGAAAAACAGCAGTTTCTCCTTTTTTGATTATATTGTCCACTATATAGAGGAACTCCTGATAAAGTAACAGGTCTTCAAAGACATGCTTTTGGTGCTATAAAAGATTTGCTTTTCTCTTCATACCCCTTCCATTGTTCCTCTCAAGTCAGATATTTTGGTTTCTTTTCTCTGATGGATTCTGAGTTTACAGCCTACCTCAGAGCTTTCCAAACTTTTCATGCTGGTGACACACCTTTTAGACATCCATCATTTTGTGACACAGTAATTCAGTAAGTGGAGGCAGCCCCTCCACGCACACCTGGCCCACTGCTGCTGCTGCCACCGCCCTCACTGGGGTCTTCCTCAGCCCGGGGCAGCGAGAGAGGCAGCCCTTCCCCCCATTATAGTCATGTGATACACCTACACACTGCAGCCGACACACGTATGTGTCACGACGCACAGTTTGGAAAGCTTTGACCTATCTTTTCTTCAGTCCCTTCAGCTGAAAACACAAGACTTCCGTAGTTCAGCCCAACACAAGTAGGAAGCATACACTCTGGTGGATATACCAAGTCAATTTTACAGAAGCGTGAGATTAGGTCTGATGACCCATGTGAGTTCCTACATGGTTCTAGATCATTTTATAGTTTTTTCTTTCTCCTTTCCTCAAATCTAACTTCTTACTGCTTCCTGTCATGGTTGATTTGACAGAACTGGGGAGAAGCTGCTACCTTCTGTGCTACTTTTTTTTTTGAGCAGAGATGTGTGCCAGAAGTCCTAATAAGTCATCTCTGATATTTAACTTTTTATTCATTGCATCCCTCAAGTCTCCTGAATTACAGCCATTAAAAATCCCTATTAGCATCACATTTGAATTAACAGTTGTTGAATATGAAAGCTGTCTTATATTGAGGGAGACAACTGGTACATCTATCCCATTATTGTCAACACTGGGCAGCAGCAGTTCCTGACGATTTCAGGCCAGATTCCTTCCCAACCATTTCTTGCAATGCAGGGGACGGGGGCTGGGCCCTTCTACATGGGGATCATGCAGTCTGCCAATAATCTATGCCTCCTCCTTTTAAGACTCATAGGTACTCCAATACCTTCCAATAACTGCCTATCTTGTATGTTTAGTCACTTACTAGTTAGGGTTTTCCTACACATTCATGAACAGAGAGCGCTGAAGAAGCAGCTAACATATCAATTATAATCATGGGTAAGTTAGCTCTTTTTTCATCACCATCACATATAAGTTTGGGAATATCTCATGCAGAATTATATCAAGTCTGTTACTATACTGTGATGTCGCTAAACTTCACCATTTACACATTGTCCAATAGAAAACAGGGAGCACCTGTCCTTCAAGACAGGGGAGCAAAGCACCTTCCAAAATAGTTCATGTTAATTCCACACCAACCAGAAAAGTTAACAGAGCTGACTACACCTATTAGCACTTTTATAATCATAATACAGGCCAAAGCCACAGGACATAGCACCTCAAAGTACACATGGAGTGGTATTTCATTTCTTCTTGGATCAGCCTTTGAGGTGGTACTTTCACTTGCAACCTAGAACATGTGTTTGCAGTACAGTACCTGTTTACCTATTAACAGCATTATAAAGATGATATATTGTAGCATTCTAACTTTTTATATATTTTAACTAATGCAAACAATACAGTATTTTTAATGGAATTCAAGTTGGTTCAAGGTAGATCAGGTTTACTATTGAATTTTATGTGTTTCTTTCATCAGTTGTCAGCAGATGGCACTGCAACCTTCTAAAGGACCCTGGACGCAATCCCACTGATTTCCTGGATGTCTTTACAGACCTCTCAGCCACAGCAAGCAGACGCTCTGGACGGAAGGTGCCTTCTGTGTCAATGTACATGGCTTTTCCTTCACCACCACCTCGATCAATAGGGAGCTGAGAAAGGCAAAGCCAGACTGTTACAAGATGGCTTAGAACTGTGGGAAAATTACACCTAGTTGCATCTTTACATATTGTGCATAGTTTATTTGGTATATCTGGAGTACTGCTTCAGAAAAAATGAACACCAAAGCAAATAAAAAATCATGTTGGTCTTGAAGGGCAAAGACTGATTATTTTGTTTGTAATTCATAAAACAATGCCAGCTAAAATTTTTAGAATGCCAGCTAAAATGGAAATTTGGAAAGTGCTATTTAAAGAATGACCAGGAAAGCCATGTCTGAGGTAAATACTAAATCACAATGATATACTGTTAGATACTTTAAGCTGCCTTGGGTCCCATTCCTGGAGAAAGGCGGCCTACAAATATAATAAATAAATAAATGAATAAAATAAAAATTTACAGAATTCCTTATCCATTGGTCATACTCTAATAAATAATATGGCATTATTTGATAGGCCTCATGGGACAGATTCACCCAATGAGCCTTCCATTTAAAAGTAGCTGACAAAGCCAGGTTTATAGCCCCTTTGAGAGGTATCACTCTGCAAGGATGGGATAAATTTATTTAGGATCCAAACTAGGGGAAAACCATTAGTGAAGGAGAAAGAATTCTGGAAAATAATACTGAATACAGAAAGAATCAAGCAGTAAGAAGCATTTCATTTTTTTTATTTAAATATCTCCCACACTGAATAGTGCTTTTAGCAAATTATAGAATCCTTCAAAGGGACTTCAAGATTCTTTCTCCACAACCTTTTACTTAACAGTTTAGATACTTACCTGGCAGTTTACTGCAAGTGTGTGACACAACTGAGTCTTGCCTGTGCGGAATTCTCCAAACATTTCTGTTATAGATCCTGTTTCTATTCCTCCTTGGTAAGAAAAATACTAAGTTTCAGACTCAGTAATCTTATTTACAACACATACATATCACCAATATGTAAATTCAGGGTCATAAAACCTTAAAGATCACTTTGATGTCTTATTTTTGAAATATGTCTAATGCTAAATTATGACTTCTGGAATAACATCCAAAGTAGTTTAGTAAGTCCCAGACTACAAGGAACAGTGAACAGATTTAGATGATGGGAAGTTCCTAAGGGCAAATGAGCTATACAGAACAAATTTTTACTCCTCTTGTACTGTGAAAAGTATGCGGCATTATTCAACAACTAGATAGGGATTTTGGGGTGAAGCTACTGCTTGAGTGTTTCTTTGCTGAATAATTTTTGCTTTAATGACCTGCTACAGGATATGATATATATGATCCAGCAAGTTTGTTTTTGTGAAACAGCAATGCAATCATTTGAAAAAAGCCACCATTCTCAGTAATGCAATCCTAATAAGTCCATTCAGAAATAAACTGCACTGAGCTTAGTGAGACACTGTGGATATAGGATTCAGTCTAAGTGTGAAGTTCAACATCTGTGTGGTCTAAAAGTAGATTCTTTCTTATATTAGTAGTTTGATGCTACCTATGTCTGTCATACTTTTTATATACGTTTGCCTAAATCTCATTTGACACTTGATTTTTGTTTATAGTTTGTGATGAATAAAAATAAACAATAAATCAAAAGCATTGTTCAAAAGAACTATAGTTTAAAAGACCCACACCTTGAAGGAGCTTATCAAGTTCTTTTGATCCAGTAGTGATTTGAATGATCTCTGACCTCCGTTGATGGAACTCTGTTGCTGTTGTGAAGCCCATTGGAACTAACTTTGCTGCTTCTGCCTGAAAAAAAGAGGAACATCAGAATATTGAGTACCAAAATGAAATAACACAGCATTCCCAATTTAAAATTCTTGTTTACAATGATATGTTTTCTTTAAATACTATACTGTAATACAATTAGAACAAAACAAACAATCATACCTTACTTGGAAAGTTTCAAAGAGCATTATTCAAAAGTAGTAACTAACACAGAGAAAAGCAATGTAAATATTACTCATTTTCATTTTCTTAATAAGTTTAGATGTAATTACCAAGATTTTGTCTGCTTTAGCTTCACTGATGCCTTTAATATTGAGCAATTCCTTCTTTGGTGCATAGGCAACTGCTTCAACTGTGTGAAATCCAGCTTCTTCTAATTTCTTCACATCATTTGCATTTATGCCACATTGCTATGCAAAACACAAGTACTGTTATTCATTGCAACTTGTTCAGTATAGGATCTGAAATAAGAAACTTGAGTGCAAATAGGAAGATGAGGTATTTTGAGTTCAAGTTTTTGGAAGAAAGGTCGGATAGAAATTATATAAAATAAATAAATAACCACATTTTCATGTGATACAATATACACTACGATGATACACACACACACACACACACACACACACACTAACTTGTACTCTTAGTTCATCTGCTAAATACTGTATGATGTAATAATAGATAACTTAGCTCTGTTAAGGATTAGATTCATACTACTAGAAAGGACTCTAAGGGCCATCTAATCCAATCCCCTGATAGTGCAGGAATCTACCACTTTCAAGTGCCTTCCATGATTAGCCTGCCTGTCACACTGTGGCAAAATTTATATTTCCAATAACAAACTAGCTGCTTTTCTAATATTATTGTTTTGATGAAACATGTTTAAGAGGTGAAAATTAAATTTAAGATTAAGATACATTTCATTTTAAGATTTCATCACTTTAGGTCTTTCATAGACTCACCAGAAAACAAAATGCCAAATGACGCCGCACTTCCTGTCACCATTTTGAGAGGGACAACAGAGGAAAACGGAGATATTTGTGGATAGTGGGGAATACTGGGGTGGTTGTGTGCATGGAGTGAGAATGTTTTTGTGTGTTTTCACATGGTTATAGAATTTTCTGCAAAAATGGCCTGCAAATCATGTTTTTGTTTATTTTTTCAAATAGGAAAAGTAGAAGGGTTTGAGGGCCTTTTGGTGCTGTAAAAGTGAGGTCCAGGGGCCACATGTAACCCATACTCTGAGCACTCCAGCCTAAAATTGGACTGGAATATGTGATCATCATCTGAGACCCTCCTGAGTATGCCACAGTCTGCAAATATGCATCTAGCAGCAACAAGGAGTATGATCTCTTCTGTGATGGCACCTGCTTTCTGGAATGTCTATCCCCCCAGAAACAAAATACACACCAACACTGATGCAGTTGCATACAAAAACTTTTATTTGCCTCACTGTTTGATGGTTTGTCTTTAGTTTAAAATCAACTGGTTTCTATAATTTTTTAAAAGTTATGCTGCATATACTGTTCACCTGTATACCTGTGTTATTGTTGTATTGTTATACATTGCCTGGATATGTTGTAGAAGACAGGTGGTATAGATATACCTTAAATAAATAAATAAATATGTAAGTAAGTAAGTAAATCGATCCAGAGTTTGATTAAAGTTCTCACTGGAGGAGATAATGTTTGTTTTTATTTTACTAAGAATAAAAAGCATAGTAGAATTCTTTGTAGTGAAACTGGCATTGCCACAATATTTAAAGACTACAAGTAAAGAATATTTTGGTATTCCTCAAGCATTAAACATAAACATGTATTTTACGATAAACATTACATACCTCCAGCCGTGAAATAGGTTGAGGACCAAAGCTTTCCTCCTCTGTTGATATATCTATACTTGTATCACTCTGCATTTGCATGGCCATTACATAAACCATTCAATATTTCTGACAAAACAGGAAAAGCGTGATAAATGACAAGAGGTTTTATGTAGTGTGCTTGACACAACACTCAATTTAATAATATTTTTATTGTATGGTCACACAATAAGCGCTGTTACTACTACTTTAAACAGAAATACATTTTATTTGCTTAAAAAGCCTCTCCACAGTGCTTTTCATATTTTACAGGCGACCTACCATATTTCTTCTCTACCACGTATGTATTTGCCAAGGACATGCCTGCCTTTGACAGATGGCTTCTAAAACCTTCTAGTAAGCTTAAATAGGAAAACATGGCAATCTCTTCTTTAAATATAATAAGCCATACTGAGTTTAACAAGATTCAAGGGCGGAGCATCGGATTTATGAACTTTGAACGTCTCCCTTGAACGACAGAAGCCTCACCCCCTTGACGGCCCGGGGCAGCAGAGAGAGTCTGGAAGCCCGACACATCCCAGCCCGTCCCTCCATACACACACCTCGGAGACGCTACTCTCGTCGACTGCAACTCCCAGAACCCCTCAGCCACGCATGGGGGGGGGAGGAATCCTGAGGGCTGTAATCCAAACCTATACCTATACCTACGAGCTCCTAAAGCTCTGCCCAGCCTCTTGCCTCCCACCCACCTCTCGCGTCCCGCCAGGAAGGAGAAGAAGCCCGACTCCCGCTCCTTTCCCAGACAACGGCGATGGCGGCCCACTCAGTAATTAACGTCCTCCCCTGAAAAGCGGAAGGCAAACGTCTTTTTTGAAGGGGAAAAAAACACCTTTCCCTTTTCTCACAGCAGGAGGACACCGAGGGGAGCGGGCCACAACTTTACCTCGAGAAGACGGGGGGAAACCAGCCTCCGGCCCGGCTCGCTCGGACTCTGAGCCCCCGGCCGCTTCCGTCCTTCCTCTCCCTCTCCACCCCCAAATTCAGAAGAGCCCGCCACGGCGTCACGTGACCGGGCGTACAGGCGGGGCAACGAATCATCTGCAAGCGGACTGGCCTCCGCCTCCGCCAGCAGTCCCGTGCGCATGCGCGCCGTCCTGACAAGGGAGGGGCGGGGCTAAGTTTTTTTCTCTCCAAGCGTCTGGGTGGCCGCTTTCGAGTGGTGCGTTTGGTGTAGGAAGCGCTTTTATTTAATTAATTAATTGATTGATTGATTGATTTGTTCGTTCCGTGTGTATACCCTGCATAATAAGACAAGGCGGCTGGGGAATGGAAGGAAGTCGTGCTCTAAATCCACGCCGGCTGGTGCGGAAACTAGCTCAGTCTGGCAGCACTTCCATAACACGCGGCAAGGTGCAAGTTTAGTACACGCGCCGTCTGAACACACTGCTAGGTTGTTAGGAAGGGAACCCTGCCCTTCCCTGAAGATCGGACATTTTAACCTCTCCTCTCCAAACGTTGGAACAAGAAGTCTGTGGTCGTTTCCGCACTAGGGTGTTATAGTGCTATTATTCCACTTTCTTTCTTTTCTTTTTTACAATAATTTTTATTAAAATAGTCCCAAACAAAAATCTCATGTGTCTCATTATTACATTGTTTACACAATTAGTTTCTTTATCCATCATATACAGATTCCTACATACAGTTACTGCAATTAATGACATTTAAATCTTTTCAAATACAGATTTTTAAAACCTCTATTCCTTTCCCTCCCGAATCCCTCCTCCGTTTTAATGTTTATCTCGAAATTATCTTCTCTTTCTCTCCTCCCACCTTCCTTCCCCCCCCTTTCCCTCTACCTACTATCCTTTTTTCTGCGCTTTCTTCAAGTCTAACCTGCTTTCCAGTGTTTCCACGGAGCCTACAGTTTATGTATTATCTTTTTATTGTTGTGTGTCTAGATTATATTGTTGTATACTTAAATTTCGTAGAACCAGCAAAAATTTGCTTACCTACTTTTATATTTACTATTGTTAATTATCTAGTACACTTTCTCTAATGCCCTCTTATAAATCTTCAGTTCTTCCTCCTCTTAACTATTATTCCACTTTCAACATCGTATGGAATCCTGGGGTTTGCAGTTTAGGGAGGGGCCTTTGAGGATTCCATAGGATGTTGAAAGTGGAATAGCACTATAACGCCCTAGTGTGTCAATGGCCTGTGTCAGCATCACCGAGCAAACTGATCCTCTAGAAAGAGCATCCTTTCCTATAACCTAGTGATGTTTTTAAGGTGCGTGTCTTAAATATCAGGAACGGAACATGTAGGATTTCATCATGGTTTGGCGAGGTGGGGATTGATGCGGAAACAATTCTTGTAGAATGTGCATGTTATCGGTCGTTAAATTTCTGTTCCACCTTCCTGAAAAGAAAGGCAGATAAAGTGAACCAGTTGTGGTACAACCCTGGGTATCAAGAGTTTGATTCTTGCTCAGCTGTGGAAATTCGCTGGGTGACCTTGGGTGTGTCACATACACACACACACACACACACACAGCCCTCCAAACAACCATGATAGATTTGCTTTAAGTCCTAAGTCAGAGATGACATGAAGGTAGACAGCAACAACAAAAGCCATGGAAAGGAGACAGAACAATCCAATAGATGTAGGCCAAGTTTGGCCCTCCATGTGCTTTTGACTACAATTCCCATAATTCCTTAGCATTGGCTATAAGGAGTGGGGCTTCTAGAAATTGAAGACCAGTTTGCAATTTTTAAAATATAGAAAATAATGTTAGAAATCATATTCTATATTGACAGTGTGGGGTTGTGAAATATAACCAATATCGTCAGTGTTTGCAGTATATGATGGCATTTGAAAAGGTGCTTTTTCTTTCTGATTTGGGCAGAATACAACAGCCCTACAGTATTGGAAGTTATTTGAAGATAAGGCATCTCTTCCATTTGAAAATCAAGACCTGATACAAGTTCTTGTTCCTGTTTGCCATAAAGTTGGTTTTGACTTATCACAACTCTATAAACGGGATTTTCAAAAAGGTCATTGTGAACCCTGCTCAAATCTTCCAAACTTAGGACCATGGCCTTGTTGACAGAATCAATCTGTCTAATGTGGTATTCCTCTTTTCCTGCTGCCTTCCATTATTGTCTCTTCCATGGAGTCATGCCATCTCATGTTATAATGTCCCAAGTACAATAGCCTGTTTAGTCATTTTGATTTCCACTGAGAATTCAGGCTTGTTTTGCTCTAAGGCCCATTCATTTTTCATTTTGGTGGTTCATGGCATCTATAGAACTTTCCTCCTGCACCACATTTCAAATGAGTTAATCTTCTTTCTGACAGCTTTCTTTACTGACCAGTTTTCAAACCATACATAAAAATTAGAAATGCTATGGCATGGATGATTCTGACTTTATGTATCTTTACACTTGATGATATACACCTATTCCTAGACTTGTTAAAAATGTCACTGGGTACATGAATGTGGAAAAGCTCATTATTAACTTTGCAATTGTAAAAGTAGAAGATTTGTCATGCCTGTTTTTTTAAACTGATTTCACATGAGTCCAATTTCTGACAATAATAGCCTTTAGGTCATGAGCAGGAAATCGGGGCACATATTGAAATGATATGATTTTTTCATAGCTTCAATTTTAGCTGCTTGCCCTTGCATAGTTGCTGTGTATGAGGCAGAAGCACAGCACTACAACTTACAAGATGCAGAGAGCATCAGTTGTATTAAATTCATGTTGGCATACTTGTCCACTGGGTTAGCAAGTAATTGTTTACAACAGACATAATTCTTCAGTCTGTTATGGTAGGGTACCATAATCCCAGCTCCTACCCCCCCAAAAAAACCCCCCAAAAAACCATCCAACTCTCAGCAGAGCTTGGTACCCTGGGTAAGAATCATGGCTAAGCACAAATTCTCTTGATTTTGAAATGATTCCTTTTATGAAGATACATGGTACAGCCATGCTCAATTCTCCGTCTTGTCCACAAGCTATATGTAGCTACCACATGTGCATGAACAAGTTGCTGGGCTCTATTGCGTATGTCCTGGCCATAATGTGGAGTCATAAATATCTTTAGATGCTTAAGATTTGAAGCCATTCTATAATTTGTTTTGTAGAATGGTTATAAACAAAAGGTGAACTTTTTGGGTACAACCTTTTGAATTTGGAAAATTGGTTCATAATCAATATCTATAAAGAAAAAAAAAAGAATAGTGAGAGTCTAGAAAAATATTTAGGAGATAATGACATGACTGTAAACTCCAAAATGTGTGGAGAAGTCTTAACAGCTGCATATATTATAACTAGCACTGTTTCACTCTCGGGTTATGTCCACATTCACTCTTGGTCTATCCTCTAACATGAAAAATAAGCAAATGTAGCCAGCAAAGCAACTAAGTAATTTGATAGTTAAACCAAACCTTTACGAACTACTACAGCAGAAGAGCCCTCTGCTGGTACACCTATAAAACTGAAAACATCAAATCCAAAGCCTCCAAAGGTCTTTTTTCCCTGTGGTTCTACCAACATAAATTTTTCAGTAGGCTGTTTCTAGTTTTCCAGTGTATAACAGCCATTATTATAGTAAAAAAAAAAAAGAGGAGTATTAGAAAGCAGTATGTCTTCATTTTAGAAATTTAAAAACTATTTCAGAAATGTGTTTGGATTATTCTTGAAATTATTTTTTGAGAACTCTGGTACAATTGGAGCTTATTATTAATTGGTCAACTCCAGTTGATTTTAAACATGTTTATTACACTTCCCTTCTTTCACAAAGGGAACCAAAACCATTTAAAAATACCAACACTCAAAATTTCAAAAGAAGTTTTTAAAATAATTACATATATACAGGAATTTCCAGTAACTAAGACCAGAAAATGGAGAAATTCTGGATGTGTCACTATGGTAAAACTAACCTTACAGATCCAAGAAGCAACTATATCAGCCTGAATAAAGTTCAGAATGCTGTACTCAAGGGCATTCCAGTGATTATTAATTATCTCTGCTCACACATTGAATTCAGCCAACAGAAGCATGCGTGCAACCTAACTTGAGTCTATCTCAGAATCAAGAGTTTGCATCTCTGAAACATCACTGGGAGGCCCATTCAGTTTACTTAATGCACTGTTTTAATTTTTGTACTTCCAGTTAATTTGATGTTGTGAGCTAGGTTAAGAAAATAAAACATTTACATGCATGCTCAAACTGAAGCAGCTTAGTAAACATCCCTTTACTGCAGAATTCGATCTTTGAAAACTGCATAAATCAGATACAGATCTGCAACATTATTTTATGTGAGAAGAACATCGCCCAGCCACAGTTAGCACTTGAAGATAAGAATTTTAAAGGAACCACATGAAATTCTCTTTTCACTAGATTTTCCAGAACAGCTAGATATTAACACTACCTAAGTATGTAAGTAAATACCAGGCCATTGTGCTGCTCAGCAGGTGATGTAAGGTTTTTTTTTCAATGTTCTAGGGGCAGAGTGCATTATCGAACAGCTACTTTTTGCTGTTTGTGGATTGTCGAAGGAGAACACTGGAGCAGATTATGACTAATTTGTTTGACTATTCGCCTCAAGTAGTTGGCTCCCGCTGGAACACTAGACAAAACCATAGAAATTTCTTCTTGGCTGAGAACAGAAAATATGAGATGGTGAGCACTCAAGTACTTTTAATCAAACTTTCCTTCAAAATTATAATAACAATTGTTGTTCACAAGTCTTCTGCTTTATTTCACTCACCTAAGATTGCCTGTGCATTCTTGGATGGTGAAAGTGACTGGTGATGCAGGATAGTTGGCGGATAAAGAGATTTCAACTTCAAACTTCGCACAAGCAACCGAACTAGAGAATAAAAACTTCACTCTACATATATTAAAAAAAATACACAGAATTATTAGTGAGGTAATTCATTATCTGAATGTAACTGTTAAGCCTGTACATAGCAGTGGGCAACTGCTATTGGTGTGGTGGCCAATTCTTGCCCTCACAGACTCATGGTACGCCATTTATAGCAACTCTGTTGAAACACCTTCAAGGTTTTTTCCCACTGTGTGTGTATGTGTATAGGAATTAGCCTCCAAGAGTCACAATTTACTATCTGCGGATGAAAAACACTGCCTCCCCCCCCCCCCCCCCACGTGGAGGAAGAGCTTTGGCATTTAAGAGAAGACTGGGAGCCATGTGCAGACTGCATCCTGCCCACCTCAATCTACATGAAATTACTGGGAGAACTAAGGGAATGTGGAGTGAAGCATCATTGACATGCATAGCTGTACTTCTCCCTTTCATCCGATCCAAGGAAAAAAATGATAGCTGTACTAGTGTCTGGGCTGGGGAAGAGCTAACAACCTGAAGCTGAATTTGAACAGGACAGAGATATGATATTTATATTAGATGGGAATCACACTCCTGCACAGAGATCTAGTTGGTAACTTGGGGATACTTCTCAACTCAGTTTTGCTGTGAGATGCCCAGATAGTATTAAGGACTTAGAACATCTTTTTAAAACTTCAGTTGGTACACCAACTGGACATGGAACAGAATGATCTGACTACCAGCCCATGTTTTGGTTTGTGGCAGCTAGGCTTGTTTAGCGTAACACATTAAACAAAATTACTCATTTTTCCCCCTAAACCTTCTTTACCTTCCACTTTTTCCATCACTGTCAACAACACACTTATCCATTCGGTGAAGGAAGCTCGCAGTCTTGGATTAATTTCTGACTCCTCTTTGTCTTTTGCTTCCTATATCGAGACTGTTGCTACGTCATGTTGCTTCTTTCTTTATAACATCTCTAAAATCCGACCCTTCCTTTCTCCCTTTTCTGCCAAGATTTTAATCCATGCTCTCGTTATTTCTCGTCTTGATTACTGTAATCTTTTACTCACTGGTCTTCCTCGATCTCATCTTTCCTCTCTGGTCTCTGTTTTTCATTCTGCTGCTAAAATCATTTTCTTAGCCTGCCATTTCGATCACATTACCCCTCTCCTGATTTCCCTTCATTGGTTACCTATTCCTTGTAGGATCCTTTATAAGCTTCTTATTTTGACTTTTAAGGTCTTACATAATTTAGCTCCTCCTTATCTTGCTGCTCTTATCTCTCCTTACCAGCCAGCTGGAAACCTACACTCTGCGAATACTTGCCTTCTTACCCAGCCTAGACTCTCCTTCTCTTTAGCTTGGTTACGCCCTTTTTCTCTCGCTGCCCATTATGCATGGAATTGCCTTCTGGTGACCTTGTGAACTGCCCCTTCTCTTACTGTTTTTAAATCTAAACTGAAAACTTTCTTGTTTTCTGAAATCTTTGGAACGTTGGACTAGTTTTATTGCCATTTAGATATTGTATTTTATTGGCATTATAGTAATGTTTATTGCCATTATAGTAATGTTATGTTGTACTGTTTGTAATTCCATATACCCTGGATCCTTTTCGTTGTATATTTTCATTTTATTATGTATTTATTTAGGGCAACTGTTGTATTTTAAATTTGTAAAGCACCATGTACATGGATGGCACTATATAAATAAAGGATAATAACAATAATAATAATAATTATATACACCTCTGGAAACTTAACTGGTCCAGAATACAGGCAAGGTTGTTAAAAGGGTCCATTGTTGTGAACAGCAGGCCAGCCCTTTGTCTCTAGGGAGAATTCAAGATGCTAGTTTTGCTGTAATAAAATCCTACGTGTCCTGAGACTGGGTACCTGGGGGATTGTTGCTCCTATAATGAATATGTTGAGCAAGCAGGATCTTTGTAAGAAGTGATAGACCTGCCTAGAAATTAGGTGAGTGAGCAAAGGGGAAGGGCGATTTTCTGTGACTGAATGAATGCAAGTCTCTCTTATGGATTTCTGCCTGGTTCTTTTTTAGATATCTGGCAAAGTCCAATCAATTTTGACCCAGCTCTTTAATTTTGTTTTGTTTCATCTTTGGCTCTGAAGGTACAATATTTGAATCTGGCTTTGTTTTTTTTTTAATTATCTGATTTCGCTGAGTTACTGCATTTTGTAATTTTTTAATATTATATTGGGTGTTATGATTCCTTGTTCCATAAGTAGCGTTGAGAGAACTAGCAAATGATTTTAAAAAATATCTGCAGAGCTGAAATGTGGCAATGAACAGATACAACTCAATTGTATCTGTTCATAAAGATACTCCATTTTTACAAACTGTCTTTTTTCAAATATCCAAGATCTTCAATACAAAGGACTGGATTAAAGTTTACTTACTTTGTATCATTCACCTCAGTTTTGAGCAGGTAAAATTTTCCACCCCATCTATTCAGAAACTCTATCTCTTCTCCCAGAAGCTGGCAGCGACTCACCACCAGAGAGATGTCACGCAGCATCTGATGGACAATTGGAGCAAGTTATCATTACATTTTAACAATATTGTAAATGGCAGACCTATAAAAGCTTACCCTGGTCGCTTTGAAGGCAGACTTCAGAAGCATTAAGATAAATAGGAATTACAAATTTTAGAAATATAACCGAAGTAACATATAAGAGCAGAGAACACACAAATCAAATTGAAGTCAGAAGTAAAAGAAGATAATGGAGCAGTAGCAGCAGCTACTATTTTTGAATCTACTTTAATTATCATCTAAAAGAGCTCTGGGTCCACTCCACTAACTGAGTTGATGGGATGCAATAACATGTCAATTAATATTTTAATTGTTCAGGTGCTGGAAAACCTCAGACTAACAGCATGGAGGACCTACAGACAAAGCAATCTGTGTGGTGAGATGCACAGAAACAAGGAGCAACTTTTAAGACTAAGAGGGGAGTGCCCTGGAGTCATTTTGTTAGTGTGGAGATGTAATGACTAGAATCCATTGTAGATGCTTTTTTCATGTACTCTACATTTGACTGTTGAAATCAGACCTGGTTTCCAAGGAAAGAAGGGAATGAATGTTTAGTTCTCACATTTCCTGGAATGGGAAAGGAAGAAAAACTAAGTCACTCTTTCTGTACTTCAGAGAAGGAAGAGAAGTGATAATATAGGCTCCTATACTGCTCTAAATACAGTGGGATGCAAGTCAAACCACTGACTTCTACCTCTTTTATACTGTCATTTATTTATATTTCATAAAAGTGACAGATTAGCATGGCAACTAGCAAAATTGCAATTTCAAAATAGTCTCATGGTGGCTGAATGAAAAAGATGGCAATTGTGTCAATTCCCCCTCTTCCTCTGCAATCCCCTGTGCTCTTTGAAAATCTGCTCCAAAGAGTTGGGGCACATCCCAGACAAGCATGAGAGGTGATGCTGGTGGCTACACTGCAAAACTGGCAAAAATCTCTTTCCTCACTTCTGGTAGCAGGAGCATTCTAAGTAGAATTTTGTTCCAGATGCTCCCTTTGAAAGAAGGTCTGAATGCAAGCCACCATGGCTAGTTTGTTTAGTTTCAAAAATAAAAATGGCTCTTCCATCCTAAAAGAAACCTCAAACTGGAATACAAAGAAATAAAGCAGGTTACAATAAAAGTGTAGTCTCTGTAATCTGCTTCAGGTGTCAAATGACCGTTTAGCAGATAACAAGCGCTATTGCTATCTACCAAAAGATGCCCTAGACCAGGGCTTTCCAAATGGTGTGCTGCAACATGTTAGTGTGTCTGTTGCCTGAAGTTTATAGTTGTGTCACCTACAGTCTTGGAAATGTGTGTTATTTATAAATCATATATTTTTAAAAATATATGAAAGGTTTTCATGAGATATGTTGTGTCCCCATTTTGTTACTACAATTTCTGTATGTGTCTGTATCTCTCATACGGGGTTAGTTTAACCTGCAGTTTGCTAGTAAAACTGAATTACTGTGTCACAAAATGATGCATGTCTAAAAAGTGCATCACCAATATGAAAAGTTTGGAAAGCTCTCCCCTAGACCTTTTGAAAGTTTATGCAGTTGAAACTTCTACCAGTAGAGGCACTAGCAGAAGGATTTTTACCTGTACCCTGTCTAGATCAAATTCTATGCTTTCTTTGGAAACTGAATTTGAATTTCATGTTAATTACCTGAGAAAGCTGGTTCACTGTTAAGCATTTCTCCTGCCATGAACTTTGACTGTTAATAAATTCGAAGATGAGCCTATGTACAAGTTTTGATGAAGGCAAAGCTTTTGCTTCTGTAAGAACAATCAAGCAAGAAACAGTAAGATATTGTTACATTCAAATTATTTCCAATATAAGTTAAATTACAATCATTTTTAGGCTATAAAGAAAACTTTAAATACACAGGCTTTGTGGAATTAATATGCCAGTTTCTGGGCAATGGCAGTTGCAGGTTGCAGGTCATGCGACTGAAGATGCCTTTCATACAAAATGCAAGGAAGAAATGTTCTAGCTCTTTATTTTTCACATGCAGGGCTGTTTGTGTGTGTGCAGAGAACATTCAATAAAACCTATCTGCAGTCTTCTTTTTAATTAAAAGTTCAAATAAACAACAATAGTAGTAGTAGTATACATTTATATCTGACTTTTTTCCCAAATTGGGACACAAAGTGGCTCACAATTTAAAAAAACAATACAGTTAAAAACATACAAAAAGTGAACAGTTTAAACTATTTAGAGAGAGAATAAAACATAATTTAAAAAAAATAACAATTTAAACAATGCAACATCCCTCACTTGTTCTTTAAAAACTTTGAATTTATTAAAAGAAAAAAAAACTTAACCAGAACAATAGCAATGCAGTTCTGCAAATAAAATATACCTTTCATGCATAGGTTGAAGGTGACTTGACTGTACAAATCAAGAACAAATAACTGATTCCCTTTAAAATCTGTGTATTTTGATCAGTAATGTTTCATATCAAGCTGAAAGAACAGGTTGCTTACCCGTAACTGTGGTTCTTTGAGTGGTCATCTGTGCCCTCACACAATGAGAATCTTCGCGCATGCGCAATAGCTTTTCGGAAAGTTCCAGAGCTGAGCAGCTTGGTGGGAGTCCCTCCTCCATCCAGTACTGAGCATGTTCAGTCCCACCAAGCCAACGGTCTCTCCTCAGTTTCGAAGTCCACTGAAGCAAGACCTGAAAGAGGGAGGCTGGGCGGGTGTGTGTGAGGGCATGTGAAGAACCAGTTACAGGTAAGCAACTTCTTCTTCTTCTTCGTGGTCTCTGTGCCTCACACAATGGGAGACTGAGTAGCTTACTGTTGGATGGCGGGTCAGGTCCTAGAGGATAGAAGACAGCACTGCATGACCGAAATGAGCGTCACGCTGGGCCCTACAGTCAAGGCAGTAGTGGCGGACAAAGGTCGAAGGCTGCGACCATATACCCACACGGCAAAGCTCCTGTAGGTCAACTCCCCTGAGAAGGGCTGCTGAGGAGGCCATCGCCCTGGTAGAATGGGCCCGAAGCAAAGCCGGGGGAGGTTGCCTGGCAAGTTCATAGGCAAGGTGAATTGTCTGGTCAACCCATTTAGAAAACCGTTGAGGGGAGACTTTATGACCTTTCCGATGCTCACTGTAGCACACAAAAAGGTGGAGAGTCTGACGGAAGGTGGAGGTCCGTTGAAGGTAAAAGGCAAGCGCACAGTGCACGTCAAGAAAGTGAAGAGAGTGCTTGAGGGACGATGCAGGGTCTGGATAGAAAGTAGGTAGAATCAAGTCTTGATTTATATGGAAATCAGAGACTACTTTAGGAAGAAAAGAAAGATTGGGACGGAGGACCACTTTGTCCTGGTGGAACACCAGGAACGGCTCATCACAATGCAACGCAGTTAGTTCTCCTGCCCGCCTGGCTGAAGTGACGGTGACCAAGAATGCCGTCCTCATAGTGAGGAGGCGGTCATCAGATGCAGCCATTGGTTCAAAGGGATGGTGCATGAGTTGGGACAGGACAAGCGACAGTGACCATGGAGGAAGCGGTGGAGTGACAGGAGGATACAGGTGCTGCAGGCCCTTGAGGAATTGCTTCACTGTAGTGTTCTGGAAAAGGGCAGAAGAAGAAGAACCCTGTGGCTGATAGGCCATGATTGCGGAGAGATAAACTTTCAGGGAGGAGAAGGCAAGGTCCTGATCCTGTAGCGCCAGGAGGAAGTGAAGCACTGTGGACAGGGAGGTAGGAGAAGCAGACTCATCACGGGAGATGGCAAAGGCCACAAACTTCTTCCATTTGTACTCGTAGGACTTATGGGTTGATTCTTTCCTTGCAGCCATGAGAATAGCTTGGATAGCAGGAGGGTCTAGAACATTATCCTCCAAGTGTGCAGGCAAAGAAGAGGGAGGTCCAGGTGCAGTACCTGACCCCCCGAATGAGAGAGGAAGTCCAGCGTGTTCCGGAGCCACATGGTGTGGCCTCACGCCATGGCGAGGAGAGGGCCGAATCAGTGCTGCCTCGGCCAGAAGGGAGCAATGAGGATGGTGTCTGCCTTGTCTGTCGCGATTTTCACCACCACTCAACCTAGGAGAGGAAACGGTGGAAACATGTAAAGAAACCCTGTTCCAAGGAAACTGGAATGCATCGCTGAGAGAGCCGGGGCCCAGGCCAGCTCACGAGCAATAATGGGGACACTTCTTGTTGTGATTGGTCACGAAGAGATCGATGGTTGGAGTGCCCCATTGGGACACTATCCGCCAGAAGGCGACATCGGACAGGGACCATTCGTGATGATATGCTGGTCAGCGTGTCCGCTGTCACATTGTCTGCCCCATGAGGTGGACGGCAACGGGGTGTACCCGTAGTGGAATGCACCAGTCCCAGATGCGTTGAGCCAGATGGAGCAGAGTGGAAGAGTGAGTGCCTCCTTGCCAATTCACGTAACAGACAGCTGTTGTATTGTCTGATAGGATCTGGATGGTCCGTCTGACAACAAGGTTTTGAAAAGCCCGAAGCGCTTTGAAAACCACCAGTACCTCCAATGCATTGATATGAAGACGCAACTCCAGGCCGGCCCAGTGGCCTTGAACTGTGCAACCATGACAGTGAGCTCCCCAGCCCAGGAGAGATGCATTGGTTGTGATAGTGAGAGTTGGACGGGGCTCCCGAAATGGCATCCCTGATAAGAGATGGCTTGGCGACAGCCACCAATGAAGTGAGTCCCGCACCGGATGAGGCACACAAAGAACACGATGTTGATTGTCGAGGAGAGGGTCAAAACATTGGAGAAACCAGTGCTGAAGAGGGCGAGCGTGAAGGCGGGAGGGACAGGTGACCGCCATTGTCGCAGCCATGTAGCCTAGGAGCTGTTGAATGTTGCGGGCAGAAACGGACGGATTGCGCAGGACGGCTGCCGCAGCCTGTCGCAGACTCTGTGCACACCTCAGAGGTAAGAAGGCCCAGGCTTGAATGGAGTCGAGGGTGGCCCTGATGAAATCTAGGGCGCGTGAGGGCTTGAGGTGGGATTTCTTGGGGTTCACTCTGAGTCTGAGATCAGAAAGGAGGGAGAGGGCAATATGGATGTCCTCGTATAGCTTTTGTTTGCAGGATGCCACTAGGAGCCAGTCGTCCAAATAGGGGTAGACCAGAACATTCTTCATGTGGAAGTAAGACACCACAGTGGCTAGGCACTTTGTGAAGACCCGGGGGGCGGCGGAGAGGCCGAAGGGAAGAACCTTGTATTGGTAGCAGATGCCGTCGATCACAAAGCGGAGGTACCGCCTGTGCTGGGGACGAATGGAAATGTGGAAGTAGGTGTCCTGTAAATTGATGGATGCGAACCAGTCCCAGCACCTCAGAAAAGGTAGAATCAAGGACAGGGTGACCATCTTGAACATCTCGGGGGCAATGAAGGAGTTCACCCCCCTGAGGTCCACAATGGGTCGGAGCATGCCATCCGATTTGGGTACTGTGAAGTACCAGGAGAAGAAGCCCGTGGATTTTGCTGCGGGCAGAAGTTGCTTTATGGCCTCTTTGAGAAGGAGGGTCTCTACCTCTTCGAGGAGGGCCGGGCTGGCAGGGGTAGAATAGAAGATGCCGAGAGGAGTACTTCGAAACTTGATGGCGTAACCAAGACGAACTATGGTCAAAATCCATGAGTCCAAAGTGATGTTGTGCCAGATGTTGAGGTGACGGGCCAGTCCTGTGGTTCTAGTGAGGCAGTTGGGCAAGTGGAAGAGGGGCAGAGGCGGCAACCTGCAATGGGAGTCAAAAACGAGATTTGGCAGTTGAGGAGGATTTCTTGGAAGCCGACTGGCGATGTCTAAAGGAATGGTGAGAAGAGGCCAGCAAGGAAGATTGCAGGGATGAGCGGCGAGGAGAGCATGACCTGTAAGAGTAGGAAGGGTGCCTCCAGGAAGAATGTGATGAAGGTGGCCTTCTAGGCTGGGTCGAGGGGTGAAGGCCCATCTTTTTAGCTGTCAGACAAGCTTTCACAAGTTGGTCCATCGCCTCATCTGTAGTGGCATGGAACAGCCCTTGGCCATCAAAGGGCAGGTCCTCAATACGCTTTCAGCTATCCTTGGTTAAACTGGCAGAACAGAGCCAAGCGAAACGGCGGAGAGCAATTGCACCGACCATCATGCGTGCCGCACCCTCAACAGCATGTCAAGAGGACAAAATCTATTGATTCGAAAGGGCCACAGACTCATTAAAATATTGAACAGCAGTGGCCCTGTGATTGTCCGGCAGGTGCAAGAGAAGGGGAAAGTATCTATCCCAGATGTTGTGTTGATAGGCCGCCAGGCATGCTTGAGTATTGGGGATCTTGGTGATCAAAGAAGAAGCAGAATAGAAGCGATGGCTGAAGACATCTAAACGGCGGCCCTCGCAATCAGGCAGGGTCGTATGAGCTCTTTTGCCCCATTAGTTTGGGATGACTCAACAACAACCGAATTTAGAGTCGGATGATCCAAGAGGAAATCAATGTCTTTCTTCCGGGTGTGGTACAGATGCTCCAAGCGGTGAGGGATTGGTTGAAGCGAAGCCAGCTGGGCCCAAGGATGCTTCAAAACCTCCTGCAGGATGGGTAGGAACGGAATTGGAGCCATCGAAAGGGGGCGAGTATCGACATAGTGGAAGACCGGGTCCTGTACAGCAGGAGCAGGTCCAGAGATGTCGAGGCCCAAGGCAGTGGCCATACGGACTAAGATGTCTGAGAACTGCTGGACGCCCTCAGGAGCGGAATCAGGAGATGAGTCTCCAAATGCTAGAGGTGGTGAGGTGCGAGATTGTGGTGTGGAATCTGTAGAATCACCGTCCGAATCATAAGAACCAGAAGAAAGAGACGATGAGCGAAGGGATCGAGAACAACAATGTCGGGCTGGTCCCGTCGCAGAAAGAGCAGCAGATGGAGCAGAAGCTGGTAAAACAGTCGGGGCCAGTAGCAAGACTAGAATTTGCACCGGTACCAAGGCCGGGGTGCGAATTGGTACCAAAGTCAATGCCGACGAAATGGGTAGTACGGTTGGGATCGGTGCAACGACAGACTGTGTCGACAACAAAGCTGACAGAGATGTTGGCAGAGTGGGTGCAGGTTGAGTATCCGGCGGAGGCTGTGACACTGTGGCTGTGACCCAAGGAGGAGGTGAAACATCCCAACAATGAGGTGATGGGTCTCGTGACCGGTGGCGAGACCAAGAGCGGCAGTAGTAGGCCGATCGGGACCGAGAACGGGATCTGGAGTGGCGATACCGAGGGGAATGCCCAGTAATGAGATCTCGAAGGGGACTGCAATGGAGAGCGTGAACGTTGAGGGCGGTAAGGAGACCAACGACAAACATCGGGATAGTACCGATCGCAGTAGGCCGGCAAGTAAGAGTGGTAGGAGCCGGGCTGCTCTCTCCAAAGATGTTTGTGGCCGTACCTGGCGATATAGGAGGCTGAGAAAAAGGGCGAATCCACCCTCAACAGCGAAGGCTCATAAGCGGTGCGATCTCGGTAGTCCCGACGACGTGGGGATCTACCCCGTTCACTACACCCCCGACAGCGAGCCACACTAAGCTGTGGTTGGTCTCGGGAAACCGCCTGAGGAGCATCCAAAGCAGGTGGGCGGTCGAACTCAGGACAGCCAGGAGAGAGAGTCAGAGCCATCTGAGTTTGCAGGCAGCCATCTTCGGAATGGCCAGACGTCACAGGCAAGGAAGCCATCAGCGAGGATCGACGGTCCAAGTCGGAAACCAGAGCCACAGCAGCTGGGACCGACAGTACTGGGAGCTGAGTAGCATCCTGTACCAGCAAAAGGGCGGGAGCATTCTCTTCCTCGACGGTGGACATTGCAGGCTGCGTTGGCGGAGGAGTCAGTAAGGGACCGAGAGAGGCAGGTCGAGTAGCCGACAGATGAGTAGCGGGAGAAGGAGAGCAGTGCTTCTCCTTTCTCCTCTTCTTCTTTTCCTTGTTGGAGGAAACAGAAGAATGGTGTGATGAGGCGCATTTACGCTCTGCCAAGCGAGCTTGCGAGCTTGTTGTGAGGTCAAAGTGGTATCTCCAGCGGCTTGGACAGCAGGCATCTTGGAGAGCTTCAGAATCTTAGGCAGAGACGAAATCAGTGGCAAGGTCGATGAGGCTGTTGATACTGAAGGAGCGGACGCTACCGATAACTTCGGGGCCAAAGTAGAGGACGTCGTAGAAGGTGCTGATACTGACATGGTGGACAGAGCAGTATGCAAAGAAGCCTGCTCGTTAATGCGAAGAGCCTGCTCCCAACAATAGGATTTCAACTGAGAAGCTCTATTTTTAAGAGTCTGTGAGGTGAAGTCCTTACAAATAGAGCAGGCCCTAACGTTATGGCCCTCCCCGAGGCAGAACAAACACTTGGGGTAGGCGTCCGAAAGGGAGACCTTACGGCCGCAAGACACACACAACTTAAAGAAAGACGACATAAGAAGGGGGGGAAGAGTTCTTACAGTTTTGTTGTAAAGACGAGAAAAAACGAATGAAAGACGAAGAAAAAGGCCAAGAATCGAGGAACTGCTCAGTGAGGAAGCCTTCCAAGCTGCTAAAGGTCAGCGGATGAAAAGAAACTGAGGAGAGACCGTTAGCTTGGCGGGACTGAGCATGCTCAGTACCGGATGGGGGAGGGGTTCCCACCAAGCTGCTCAGCTCTGGAACTTTCCGAAAAGCTACTGCGCATGCGCAAAGATTCCCATTGTGTGAGGCACAGAGACCACGAAGAAGAACATAATTTCACAAAGTAGCATGAGTTTTGGTGGAAATATTCAATAAATGGGAGCTGATACTATTCTTTAAAAAACTATTTGTGGATTATAGATCATTTATACTTTTTAATGTATCAAGTTAATTTGCCCATGAAGGCAAGAGTCTATATTCTAGTTTTCAATTTCTCCACAGTAAGATCATAATTTTTTTTCCCCTCCCAGAATTATATGTAACCACTGGTTAGGCACAGTATACACAGGTGGCTTGTTCTGTAGAACCATTCCGATGCTTGCCTGAAAGGTTTTTATTAACATATTTTAAGCAGATTGGAGTGCAGGACCACCTGTGCATCACCTTCAAATGGTGTACCTGTATCTTAGATGAGACATGTTTCATAGGTATACTAGACTACACAGACACTTTGAATACATTTGATGTTTGGTTTGCCTTAAAAGTTGTTAGCTTATTGTCGATAATTTTCCTGTTGACTAAATGTTTTCTTCCCCCAATTAAAAAAAATTGTAAGATTTATTCAAACATGGACAATTGAAGGCTTTTTATACGAGTTTGCTTTTAATATTTCTTCAAAAGTCTGGAACATATTTCACGTGAGAAGTTGGAGAACACAGATCTCTCAGAAGCAGGATTATCAAAGGATCAAAGCCTTACCATCCAAGAGCGATTCAAAGTTCACACTAACAATCTTGTTGCTGTAAATTGCACCATCTGTGAGAAAGAAAACAACGTAAAAAGTACTTCTATTTTCACTGAGGTAGTCAGCATGTATTTAGGCTGTCCTACTCTGATCAAAACCAAGCAGAGCAAGGCTTACACTACATGCTCAAGTATCTTGCTTAAGAACGGCAAATTAGAGACCGTCAAAAAAATAATCCAACACTGTATGGAGTTGACTTTATCAGCAAAGGTCTTACAATAGCCACCTTAAGACTGGATAGAGATATGTCTTCGTCAGATGAGGTGTTCATCACCCTCCTTACCCATCTGAACAAGCCTTCTTTGGATGCATTAATTAGCCAGGAAGGCAATGGAGCAAGCACTGAAGTAATTTAATTTCACACTACCAAAGATCTTGTCTGTATCCCCAGATAGCTCGGACTGAAATGTATGTCACCCAGTAAAATCATTTCAATAAAAATGAAATAAAAATTTCAATTTCAATTTCAGTAAAAATGACAAAATGTGTCCTCAGTCAGTGCTGAAGCTACATAGTTTTTACAGATTTGAAGTGCTAATCTAAGTTCCGTGACTGTTCCCATTCACAAGCTTTCCACATAATCAGTTTTGACTGTTAAATCTGACATGATATTTTTATGGTTTAAAAAATTACAAAGTTTTTCAAGTAGCCGTGGTATTTTCTGTGGCAGTATAGGCTTTTCAAAACTGAAATGGTCTTAAAAATAGCAAGGTGTATTTCATGTGTATGTTTTGGTGTTTATACCAGATCCATTTCCTGGTATTTTTGCAACTTACCTACAGGACACTCAAGCCCAACAACAAGCTCAACAGAATCATAAAGAAAAGTGAAAACTGCCTGGTGATCATTCCATTCTTTCATTACCCACTCAGAAAAGCTATAACAGGGGGAAAAAAAATTAAAAAATTAATTCATCAGAAGGCACTGAAAGAGATAAGCTTCTTGTTGCCATGCTCATTCTCCCTATGCCTGGTTTCTTTACTAGTTCCCATTTCTTTTTAATTAGAACTACATCAAGCTTGAATTTTGTGAAATGTAACTTGTGTTTGTCATGTAAAGCCGCATACAGATTGATCTGTTTTGTGACCCTTTCAGCCTTACTTCCTGGAATTAACCTAACAATTATACACAGAAAAGGAGGGCAGGCACTGATTGGATTGTAGCTGTTTAATTGATCAGTGCAGAAACAGGCAATTACACTTTCATGCTTGAGGTTTCAGTGTAAATGCAGGCAGAAAAAAATCATCTCTATAAAAACTACACCATCCATGATTGAAGGTGAATGTAGTTACGAAACAATTACACTGTAAATTCATTGCTGATAGAAATGAAATTCAAGGGTATACTAATCTTAGGCAAATATGGGTGATATTGCAATAAGATCTTCTTTAAGTTAATGCACTTACTCGTATTTCTCTGTGATTTCCTGACAACTGCTTGCATATTCCTGGAGCTGCTTTATTTCAGAAACCATCTGTTCCTTTTTATCTCTGAGATTGGATTGATCTCTGAAGGAAAAGAAATGCAGCACATCACCAAAACACTACAAATAGTGCTAAAGCCAACAATTTTTCATACAGGTCAACATCTAATGCTATATACTACCTTTGAAAAGCCTCTTCTTGAACTCTGAGGTTTTCCAGCTCTAAAAATGAGGAAAATATACATTAAGAGTCTAGAAGCAAATGACAAGCAGACCTGTTTCTTTTATCTAATTAAGAAACTTTCATTTCAAAAAAGCTCCTCTTAAGTTTCTCCCCTAAAGGCCAACTTGTATTCAGTAAAACTGTTATATGGAAATAAATTTGTAAAATTGTGTGAATCCTATATATAGGGTATATGTGATCATCCTACAGGCATTCAGTTCACATTATGTACATAAACTGTACATGCATTGGGAAGTTAGAGCCAGTCACAGCTTTCTAGAGCATAGGTAAGATGCACTAGCCTTCTTACATGACAGGACTTCCCCCACTTCCCACCATGCTATTGCGGAGGACCTTTTTAAGCATTACTAGAATACGTGCAGGCACTCTCTTGCGTTCTTATAGTAGTAACAAAACACTGAGTACTGTACAAATACCACGGGCACCACCAATTGAGTATTTATTCTTAGCTTTGTACAGGATGCACCACAAAGGTATCTCATTACCTCTTTCAGTATCCCTCACTTTGGACTCATATTCTGACACAACATCATTGACATCCAGTTCAGACTCTTCCAGTGCAGCAGTTTCTAAAAATCAAATAGTATTTTAGAAGGATAGTCAGTCCAAACGTAGTCCAGTGAATTTTGCTAGTAATGCAACCTTTGTAATAAAGTAATATGCTTCCGAACTGGAGGTTTCAGCTGCATCACACAAAATAGAATATTCTTCATTTGGACTTCTCTCAACTTTTGGCTCTCTCTGTATACATTTGATAAGCTGTTTAAGAGAGTACTCAGAAAAATAAAAGAATGTTTCAGGTAACATCAAGTCACTGCAGTGTAGAATCGGACACTCTGAGTAATTCAGTTTTTTTTTAAAGTTGCTTACTCATTACCATGTAATTTAATATCATGCAGCTGGTATGCAAAATAACAGCAACAAAAAACAAACATCTTGAAAAGCTACATATGGCTACAGATACAGTATGTACTCATTTATAAGTCTAGAAATTTTAGTCAAAAAATCAACCCAAAACTTATCCACAAGTCAACATAAGCAGTGTATCTTAATTCTTATCATAAAAAGGAACCGTCCTCTTCTCTGAGTAGAGTTGCAAAACCAACAGCCTAATTCATCCTGGGAGGACCTAAAAGAAGCACTGACTCCATCTCCCGTCTCTGCTGTGGCACCACTTCTGGCCCTTTTGAATTCTTGAGTGGAAGAATGGCAGGGGCTCTTTGGCACTTCACCGCAAAGGAGTACCAAGAGAGTAGAGGGAGTTTAGGTTCTCTTGGGATGGACTAGGCTCTTGCCTTTTGCCACTCCACTCAGAGAAGGGGATGGCTCCTTTGTTTAGATAAGATATGGTACTTACATTGATTCAAACACTGGGTGGTCTTGGGCAAGTCACATTCTCTCAGCCTCAAAGGAAGGCAAAGGCAAATCTTGCCAAAAAAACCCTGTGATAGGTTCACCTTAGTGCTGCTATAAGTCAGAACTGACATGAAGGCACACAACATGCTGCTGACAGGGGGAGGTTCTTTCTAGCCATCATGTTTCTCCCTTTTGAAGAATGACTCATGACACCCCTAATGGCTATCATGAGGGTGTTCTTGGGGAGATTTGTTATCTTTCCATTTCTCTGAGGTTCAGTGTGACTTGCCTGAGGTCACCCGGTAGGTTTCCATGGCTGAGTAGAGATTCAAACTCTGATTGCCAGAGTCATAGTTTTGGCGCGCACGCGCACACACACACTTGCTGCCATGTCCCTTTCACCAAGGTGATTGGGTGCTGCAACTGCTCCCTGGCTTGCAAACACGGGGGCAGTTTGGACATACACATACACCTGCCTCTATGTGCCTTGAGAACCCCTGTTGCCATGTTCCTGACAAAAGGGACATAGCAGCAAGCATATGCATGCACTCAAACTGCTCCCTCGTTTGTAAATGAGGGAGCAATTTCAGCACTTGCACCCCAGCCCCATTGCTGCTGCTGGTGTCGTGGACTCCCTGTGAAGGCTCTGCGGACCCCTCTGGGGCTATGGACCACAGGTTAAGAACCACTGATATAGACTAGGCATCTGATGAAATGCACTCAGTGATGCAAAAACTTACACAATGATGCTATTTGTAATGGTGTCACAAAACACTCCTCTTTTGCTGTAATCAGTTAACATAGCTTCCACTTTAGGGTGAAAAAAAAAAGATAAATTGCTGAAAATATCTCTAGCAGAAAAGTAAAGTTGTCTGAAAGCTTTTGAGCTCTACCTGTCTCCAGATCTTTAATGCAGCCATCCATTTCTCTCAAAAGTTCATCAATTTCAGCTAATCTTGACTGCAGTTTTTCCCACTGGAGCTTAAATGAAAAAAAAAAGTTATTTAAAACTTCATTTTTATTTTTGTGTCATTTGTACAGTCATCTCTCCACATTCGCTAGAGTTAAGGGCACAGGACACCCGTGAAAGTGAAAAAAATGTGAATAACTCTAGGCCCTCCCAAACCATATTTAACACACAAAAAAAGTATGATCACCATATTCAACTCACTGTTGATTCCTTTGAGGCATCAGGATTCATTCACAAGGCAGAAGTGGGTGGCTGATGGGCCTTACTGCCACCTCCAATGCCGCCCCACACCATTCTTAATAGGGACTTACAAACCCCATTTGCAGTTTCTCAGTCTCATGAGGCTTGCAGTCCTTATTAAAAATACCAAAGGGAGAGAGCAGAGGTGACAGTAAATAATCCGTGAAAATCAAATCAGCAAAATTGAAACCCATAAATGTGGAGGCCTGACTGTACACTATTGTGTAGCTACACTGGAACTCAGTAAGGTCTCTTAACAGGTATAACAAAGCCTCTGACTAAGAAGCTTCTTTTTACAAAGCTTTTTGTGCCCACCAAGCCTCCTTTTTTCTCCTTGTTCTATGTCTAGCTGGAAATTTTGTAGCAGCATCAGGCTAGAGAAACATGAACTTCCAGTGCCCAGTTCCAACAGTATGTCTGCAGTAAACAATGCAATAAAGCCTGAACTGGGCAAAAGCAGAATTCTATCATAGCAGATCATTCTGCAGCTGTGTATGCCTGCTTACAACCGGCAACATAAATAGCAGCTGCCCTAACAACCCCTTACTGCATGTGGATGAACAACAAAACAGAGAGCAAATGGATAGCAGATAAGCTTGCCTTATCAGCTATTCCCATCATGTTAAAAATAAGCACAGGTTTGGCCACCAAAATGGAAATCATAAGAAGAGTGGAGGGTGAGGAAAATAAAAATCATGCCAAATGCATTTTGTAAAAAGCCTATGATTGCTAGAAAGTTCAAAATGCCTTTCTTTACGTATACAAGTCTCACCTGATCTGATTGTTTCATTTCATACGTGCATATTGTTAGTCTGGGATAAAAAGTCTGTTGAAAGATGTTGAAATGCTGAACAGCTTTTTTTTGTGTGTGTGCTTGAATATTTCCTTATTCTTTGTGTTATTTTACCTATAGTACCAAATTTTCTTTTAAAGAATTAATGCCCAGGAACACAGCTACTTTGTTAACTGAGATATATCTGTATTTTATATTCTGACTCCCAAACAAAACCAGTTTTTAAAAAATATTCTTCTATTACTTGACTATTACATGTGATTCCTGGTGGTGTCCCATCCAGGACAGGTCTGGTCCACATATGTTTAAATCAACAAGGTGGTGGAATGATCTTAGATCATTCACAGGACCTTAAATGAAACCAGTTCCAAATACTCACACTGGAGACTTTCTATTCAGTCATTAAGCTCACCATCAACAAGACATTATTTCCCTTATCTTACCAGCCAGGGGGAAACAGAACTGCTGCATATATGCTAAAATCAAGGAAGAAAGAGCAAGATATGCATTGGGCTATGACTGCTTCACACTGGTTACTTTAAATAATTTACCTGTGCATCCTGCACCAACTTTGCATATAATTTTGCTTTTCCTTTGTGAGCAAGTACTTTACTCTTCTTAGTGAAACAGGATTTCATTTTGTTCAGTTCTGCTCCAAAGCCTTTCAGCTGTGATGAAATTAAAGACAGTAAGAGGGTAAAACCATATTGTTATGACCAGGAAAGAACCACTGTTGGTAACTTAGTACAGTAGTAAACTGCAGTTACAATGGGTTGATCCTCAATTCAAGGAAAATGCTTCCATGCTTCCTCCTTCTTAGCCACTCATAATACAGCATACATATATCAGGTTCTCCCAGCACTTCATGGAGCATTGGGGTAGTCGGATGAAGGGTCTACTTTGCAGAGGAGCGGAATAGGAAAGGGAGCTTGCCTTTTTGCACTTACCTAAATCTGAATCATACCCAAATGTGATTCACAATTAAAATGTCTAAATAACATGTAAAATCAAGATCAACATGGGCTTAGGAATTCAATTTTCTGGAGAATTTCACTTTTAAAAGCAGGTTTTAGATACCTATGAGAAAGGGGCCTGACCACAATACCTTTATAGACATCCTCCTTCCAAGATATGGGGTGGAAATTTGTATTGCCTTAAATGTATACGACAAACTTAGAATAATATTAAAATACACCTGCAACAGATTTCTAGCATTCTTTGTATTTGGCTATACTATAAATACAGATAATAGGACACTCAGATCCATGTACTATTCAATACAGACCTGAAGTCATTCTTTGTGCCACCCACCTCAATCCATTAAGTAGGCATTTTTACATTTTATTATGCTGATATGGATAGTCATTTCATATTGTTCCATATTTGGTATTGGACTGAAGGTATTCTGCTACAGAATCCTTCTTCTTGCTTGGAGAAATAATGATGTTCCTCCTGTTGATGTACAGGCAAGCAATGGATAACGCATTTTTCGTTTCTGACATAAGCAGATTCTAGTTACTTCTAAAATTAAGAGATCTAAGAGCTTCCCCTTTTTGCACTCCAGTAACATTACTGGTGTAAGTGGGTTCAGCTGTGTGTGTACATTTGTCTTCCTTTTTAAAAATTAACCAACAGAATAGACTACTGCCAAAATAGAGTAATTAGATATTGGCAGTTAATGCACAAAGAACAGTATAGGGCTAGCCAAAAAGCAAAACAATCTGAGAACTCTGACATTGGATTACTGGTGCTGACATATCTCAGCAGCTGCAATTATGGCAAAATATATCAATTGTCCATACCTCCTCATCAGAACATGTTCTCATTACTTCCCATAGACTTTTATGCACATTCACTAGAAGCTTATCCTGGTCACCTGCATGCACCTTTAATCTGAAATATTAATGAATATATATAAATAGTATCAACATACACTTGAAGATATGCTTTTTAAAAACTCAATCGCAAGGGCTGTATATTGACATCAGTAGGCATAAGCACAGCATTTATCTGTTTTCTAGTTGTAGAGTAACTAAAATGGATTAATCCAAAAGTTCCAAGTGTTGTTCTGGAAGTTCAAATGATATGGTTTCAAATCTTGTATATACAATAAATAGATACCAAAATAAGATGTTCTTCTCTTTTAAGGGTCTTAGTACTGTCTTTGAGTGGATCTACAATCTCAGGCAGAAATATTTTCTGCTATTCATCACTATTGTGGGATTTCTAAGATATCAGCATTTTATTTGTTCATATGAATTTAATTGCAGGATGCTTCTGACAGTCTTAGCAAGATCTGCTCCAAAACTAAGAACTTGAAGCAAGGACACATTGGCTGGGACTTTTTTTTTAAAATAAACCTTTGGCACTGAAATATCCCAGGCTACCTCTTCTGAAACCAACTGCTTCTGCTGCATAGAAGGTCATCCTAAAGTGCTTCTCTGACTTCTAGGTGCAATGTTCAGGCATCTTTGAAATAAGGATCTCAAATGGCACGACATACATGTATGTAAAACTGGAAAGGGACAGGGGCCTGTGGCCCTTCCAATGCTTTGGACTACAGCTTCCATAATCGATTATTATAGGTTATGATGCTTGAGGCTTCTGAAAGTTGAAATCCAAAACATCTGGTGGACCAAAGATTCTCCACCTTTATTGTATTTGATGGTGTTATACTCCCCTGAAAGACTCAAGTTTGCAATTTGGATGTATTCCTGGTTGCTCCGATTTGGCCAAGTTTGTCTGAATAGCTAAGGCTAGGGGGGCTTCTGCTTTCTGGTTCCAAGCCTAGAAATGTGATTTAGTGGGCTCCTGCTGAGTTTCTCATTGAATCATGTGCTCTTTGATAGAGAGGTCTCCTGTCAGATCAGAGGTTTCCTGATTTATGAGAGACCTGAAGGTTCTTGGATATATTGTCAGAGCATAGCCTGCAATGTGGCTGCTCAGGAATGGAGCAGCAACTCACAGCAGCCAGGCAATTCAAGACAACAGCCACTAACTGAAAGCCAAGGAGGAAAGCCTTTCTCACTCATTAATGGACATTATATACTCACTGGGACCCGTTATATTTAAGAAGATTGATTTAAAGAATAAACAAGAAATATTTAGTAATCTGATTCCCTTGTTTGTACCTTCTCTAGTCGTGAGATTTAAGAAGTCTGAAGGAAGGCATCGTGAACAAACATATTCATAATGAATAAGCATATGTTTTATTATCTGCCTCTTATTATTGTTAATGTTATGGTATTATTGTAGATCTTCCTGTTTTAATTACACTTGTTCATCACCCAGGAATATACTGAATATAGATGCCAGATAACTGTTTTAAATTAATTAAATTAAAAAGCCCCTTGTTAATGGATCAAGCCTGGTATGCCTAAAGCATATTGGAAGGCAGGGAGCAAAATAAAGGAAAGGAGAAATGTCAGGCTCATTTGGATTCTCTAATTATAACCAAAGTGAGACAGAAAGCATCAGTATCTTTCTATATGAAAACTTGCAAAGCTCCCAGTAAATATTGCCATGCGAACCACATCAAAAAGACAACTGAACACAAATGATAATACAAGCTTGTCAGGTGTATTTGTTAAACACTACCCAAAATGCACTTTTAAAAAAAAACAGCAGTCATCTTACTCTTCTATTATCTTGTAGAGGGCTTGACAGTCTTCATCATAGGCCAGCAACTTGGGACGATATACATACTGACTGGTAATCTCATCTTCTAGGGTAGGAGCTGTGTTGATTTCATACTAAACAGAAGAGGAAAAGCTCAACATAGTTCTAGTGATTTAAAAATCCTGAGGTCATCGTATGTGTGAAGGAAAGAATCATAGGCTTAAGCGTGTCTTTGTTGCTGAAGCAATTTCAAGAAGATCAGCTGTGTTTTAAATGGCATAGTGGCTTCTTCAGAACTGCCACATTATGACAGCCAAATCTAAATTTATGTTGAGCTCAGGTTTAGTGACAATGCAGATTGGCTGTGATGCTTGCATGAACAGCTAGAAAGTCCCATATGGGTGCTTATGAATCTCCATTAACATCTGGTATGAATCAGCAAGTCAATTTAAGTTTTGTCAGAGAAAAAAAAAACCTGGCAGAAAGTATCTGATAAAGAGCTATGGCTATATAGTTTTTGGGATGACTTACAAATCAGTAATTTATGCTAAGTAATTACACCTAAATCTGCATGCTCATATACTCACTTTGGGTGGGAGCTGACTTTGCCGTGGCTTCTGTATAAGAACATGGACTTCAAGAAGTGTGAAAAATTCACGGACGGTTATGGTACCCTCCTGTAATTTCTGAAAATAAGGGAGTACAAGCATAACTAATTAAAATGGTAAAATAGGCATCTTGCTCCTCAAGTGTTTTAAATTAAAAAAAAATCAGTACTTTATATTTTCTTTCTGTACAAAATCAATTTATAATAATAAGTGATAATAAGAAAACTAAAGAGCAATCTCAACAGAAACAATACAAAAACTAAAACAAATCAATAGCAAAATTAAGCCTCAGTGGCAGGATCTAACACTATACTTCCACTTGCACAAACACTTCCACTAGAAGACTTGGAAGGCCATAATGCTCCACCCACTCACCACTCCGCATGCAGAAAACCTGTTCTGGAGGCTAGGAAATATATATATATATATATATATATATATATATATATATATATAAAAAAAAAGATTTTCAGTGCTACAAAGGGTTGCAGGCAGGGGAACAAAGTTCCAGAGCTACAGTGAAAGTAGGGTTTAGCCTCCAAGGTTTATTTGAATAAAAATGTCTTCTGTGTGAAGTAATGTAAGTCTTGACAGACAAGGGTATTAAGGGCTTTAAAGTAACATACCTCCCGCAAATTTTGTTCAGAAATACTGTCCATAAGAAGCTGAGTTTCCATCTCACTATTTCGCTGAACTAGGAAGAAAAAATAGATCTGATAAATGAGAGGTTGTATTCCATGTACATAACAGAATATTGACAACATCTATGCTGAGTAAACACTTCTTTCGGCAGAAAGCTAGGCTTCATTGGCTGATGGGATTTTTTAAAAAATAATGATTGTGTATTTATTCAATTTCTTAAACACCTCCTAGACAAAGTCTCTTGAAGCATTTTGTTTCTGAGTCTTTTAAAAATAAAGACGTGCAGTCATTGATATGTTCACACTGAGAAGTGCTTACATCCCAATCTGTAGCATAGAAATCTGTAAGAGTATGAATAGTACAAATGAAGAAGTTCTTCTCCAAAGCTCCTGAACGTAAAGTAACCCAGTTTCTTTAGAAGACATATAGTGGCAGTGAGGAGGGAGACATATGGCCCTCCAGATGTTTTGAGAATTCAACCCCTACAGTCCCTAACCACAGGCCATGCTGCACAGGGTGATGGGAGTTCTAGGGCAACTCATATGGAGGGCCAAAGTTTCTCCACATGTTGAGAACCAAAGATTCCCCACCCTAATAATACAATCCAAGTAATCGCCAAATCAGATCATAAGAGCTGCCTTTGTTCCTCTGGTCAGTGGTAGAGGACAGAATGTTCTTCCTTCTTCTTCCAAGTCTCAGAGAAATTGACAGTTGGAGAAGAGTTCTTTCACATTGGTGGGAGGGGCTGCTCATTTTCTGGCGAATGGCTAGGGCCAAATTCATCTTCCCTTTGTTTGTTCTGGGAGGAAAGTAGGGGATGGAATCTCTACTGCTCCAATGAAGCTGATTGTTCAGTTTGGTTACATTCAAGCAAAAGGAACTACTGTTTCATGCATAAGTAATTTATGGAATTTATTATGAAAGAACATGATGATTATGCTGGCTTAGACATCTACCAACATGATTAAACAAATTCCAGGAGGATTGCTGTATCATGGTTTGTTAACCATAACAGCTAAAAACATAAGTTTATTATCAAAGATGTCTATAGCTGGTATGGCCAAGAGAAAATATCCATTATACCCTGTTCCCATGTTTATTGGCCACTGCTGGACAACAGTGCAGTGCTAAAATACACGGAATTCCAGTCTTAGCCAGCCAACTAACTGTGTTCTTAACCCTTTCCACTTTCAGTGCAAGTTTAGTTTGTACATCACACTAGACAAGGAGAGAGAGCAGACCGTGTTTTAGCAGCACAAGTGCAAGTGCGTTGGGACTGGGGGAGCTGGTACTTTGCTGAATATGTCTTCACACGATAGAAAATCATTCCAGATCCTCATTGGTGGAAAGTTTTGGATCCATGAAAAGAAAGTCTGTCCCTTATAGACATCTCTACTTTCCTCAGAATTCAGTAGGAGTATCAGGAGTAACACGCATGTTTATATGGATTTGTAGGAGGGAGGGGCACTGCTGGGGAAAGAAAATTGGCATAAATTGGGTAGACTTCTGCCTGATTTAAGACAATTCCTCCTCATCCAAAGGGCCTCTGCCTGAAGATCTTATTGAAATACAAATATAGTATGTGCCATTGTCCGAATTTAGATAGGCTTGCAAAAGTCACGTGGCTACCTAAAGAGCCAAAGGTATGCACACGGATGTAATCTTTCAGCAAGTGGATTTCAGAAACCCTGTAAGTCTTCAACAAACACTAAGGCCCTTGGAAGGTAAGACTAAACCAACGAGGCATAGGGAGACACAGGGTGATTAGTTCAAGGTTTGTCCATATTTTTTGTATAAGCCCTGCATCTGAAGCAAGCCATGCCTGAAAATTCTCTTTTCACTGAAGGAGAAACATCAGCTGCATAAATAATATCATAGTTCCTTTATCAACTAGGTTGGCTGAAACCAAAATAATCAGATTAAGAAGGAATTCTTACTACTGAAGTCTATATTAGCCTTACCTGAATCCAAAGAGCTGCTGTTGCTGCTTTGTGTCTTTTCCAGATTCACAGCCATCAGTTCCGGAACATTTTTACCTTCTTGAGTTTCTCCATGGTTATCAGCTATGACAGTGCTGCAGAGGGGCTAAAATTAAAATAGTAATCATTTAATGAAGATTGTATCAATAAGATTACTTAGCATATTTATCAAAATGTTTTTTATTACTTGCCATGGATTATCACAAAGAGCAATTTGGAATGTTACCCAAAAGGTTGCTGGATTCACAGAAAGCCATGCTGAGCTGCAATCCTCTATTCCCTTACCTGGGAAAAAGCACCCTTGAATTCAGTGGACCTACTGTATAGAAATGTATGAGTCTGTATAGCACATTTTGTCTACCACGAACCAGGAAAGTGTGGAGGGGGCACAAGCCTAGTCAAGGGGAGCTGAGCCTCTCTGAAATAATCAGGCAGAGTTGGACCACCAAGACTCCCATGTAACTGGGTTGTCTCAGGAATTAGCAATCAGAAGTGTACTAACTGATCAATATTTTGCTATTGCTTTCATGGTACTCAGATTGTTACCACCTTCAGCTGGATTACGACAATGAAGATGATTATTTTAATGGGATGTATCACATTTTCACTGTCCTGTCACACCTGTAAGCAGTCAAAATTACTATTGACCATCTGCCAATTTTGAGCTCCCTACCTTACAAATGGTTCTGGAGACCCTGCTATTCATATTCAAAGCTGACAATGGAATTTGCAAAGAATGTTTTAAGTACATTAGTCCTTCAAGTGGTTAATGAAAGATGTCATTAATCTTGCTGACATGAGGAAATATGTATATCAAACCATACTGCTTTTCAACAAAAGCTATGCTTAACCTTATCATCTGTATTTTGCTTCAAACTAATTTTGTGAAGAATACTTAAACCAAAAATAGAGGTCTGCTTAAGAATCTGGCTCAAGTTTGTGTGCATCCGCATATATTTGTTTTCTAAAATATGGACATGACAAACGTTAGTCCATAATTTTGTAGGTGTGAATTAGTTTTTTATAGTCCTAATAGATCAGGAGTGGGCAACAACTGGGGCATTGGGGGCTACACTGAACCCCAAGGAGACCTGGGGAGAGGTGACACCCATCACTGCATCTACATATACAAAATGCACTTTTGCCCCCAAATACCCTCTGTTGGAGTTTGAGGAGGAACTGTGCCACATTTCCTCCCCACCCCCCATGGACCAGATCAGAAGAGGCCTTTTTTGACTTTTACAACAAGAATTGACCTGAGTAATAGAATGTGGGGAGGGGACAAGAACATCATCACCCCCACCACCCCAGAAAAGAGTTCTGCTTCCTGCCTGCTTGCTGCTCTGCATCTTCCCTGGTGGATTGCTACCTGTTCCAGACACCTTCACTCCCAGCAGAACCAGGCCCAGCTACTCAGCCAGTTACTCTCTAATAAACTAGAGGACTACCTGCCTCTCTTCACTGCTGTTGGGATCACTGTCAAAGAGGGCAGCCATAAAGTGGGGGGCGGGTCACCCCTTTGGGGAGACAGTGTGAGTGAGGACCAGTTCCTTTGGTTGCAAGGGGGAGGAGTACATTGGTTTTTTTCCTTTTCTGTGTAATTTTATAGAAGATGCCTGTCAGCAAAAGAGAATGTGTTATATAGAGAGCACAGAAGGGGGAAGCAGCCCAGGGAGCAGCTATTACAACAATGATGGGCAGAGGAAGACAAGGCATGGGAAGACAGCCTCATTATCACAGTAGAAGGGAAAGCCATAGGATGCTGGTTACTCCTAAGCTGTCCCCTGCTTCAAATAGTCTGGACAGCTTTGGCCACAGACCTGCTGGGTTGAAAATCCTGCTGCTCAATGTCAAGTTGGTGAATAGAAAAATATCCTTGATCCAAGATTTGAACCTGGATAAGCATGCCAATCTGGCTTGGATTATTGAGACCCGAGAGGATGAAGTGGCAGGGGGGATGTGTGTTTAACCCCACCCAGCTTTGTCCACCAGGGTTCTTTGTGTAGCAGCAGGCAAGGCCTGGGTGGCAGGGAGGCGAAGTGGCAGAAGTCTATCAGGATTCCATCTCCTTCACCAGGTGCCCTGTCCATCCCACAGTCTGCTAGGTTTGAGTGTGTATTTTTGAAGGTGGCCAGGACAAGAATAGGGATTCTGCTGGTGTACCGCCCACTCTGCTGCTCATCAACCTTCCTGAGTTGGCCAAGTTGGTCTTGGCAGCAGTGTTGGGAGTTCCCTTGCCTTGTTGTACTGGGGCATTTCAACATCTATGTGGAGACTGCTCTGTCAGTAGCAGCTTGGCTTCATGTCTGCCATGACAACCACAGGTCTCTGCCAAGTAATAAATATCTGGTGCCACTCATGTCACAGGGCACACTCTGGACCTGGTTTTCTGTTCTGGGCAGTATGATGGTGATCTGGGAGTGGAAGAACTTTCTATAGTTCCATTGCCATTATCACTACCTTGTGAGGTTTAGATTCACTGGGACTCGGAACCACTGCTGGGGTGGGGGGCTGATCAAGATGGCCCGCCCCAGGAGGCTTATGGATCCAGATGGGATTCCTGATAGTTCTTGGGGAGTTTCCTGTTGCCTTGACAGGTGATCCTGTCAAAACTCTGGCTGATCTCTGTAATAGGGAAATGGCAAGGGCAGTGGACACAATTGCCCCAAGCATTCCCTCCCATGAAGTGGGGACAAGCAAGCCCCCTCATTTACTAGGGAGTTGGCAGTGATGAAATGAATGGGACAGAGACTAGAGCGACATTGGCAGAAGACTTAGAGTGGAGTCTGGCTGAACAAGGGCTAGGGCTCATTGGATGGCCTATGCCATGGTGACAGTGAAGAAATTATACTCCTCTGCCACCGCTGCATCTGCATAGTGTTGTCCAACGGAGCTGCCTCAAGTGGTCAGGGGCCTTTTACACTCTAGCCCACAAGAAAATAAAGGCCACTTGACAACCCGCTGTGACAAATTTGAGACATTTTGCAGACAAAATCTCTCAGATTCACTCTGACTTGGATGCTGTAGTTGAGACAGGTCCAGTGGATGTAATCTTGGCACCTGCTTGTCCTGTATTATTGGATACATTTCAGTTTGTGCAGCTTGAGGATGTCGGCAGGATCTTTGGAGAAGTGAGAGCCATCAGGTGTATACAGGACCCTTGCCCCTTCCAGCTTCTGAAAGACTGGTCATGTGGTAAGGTGAATGGTGAGTGCCTCACTACAGCAAGGGAAGTTTCCATCCTGTCTAAAAGAAGGCCTCTCTTGATGCCACCGTTCTGAATAATCATTGGTTCATCTCTAACATTCCATTTTTGGGCAAGTTTTTGGAGCATGCGGTAGCCGCTCAGCTCTAAGGGTTTCTGGATGAAATAGATTATCTAGGTCCATTTCAATACGGCTTCAGGCCTGGTTATGAGACAGAGACAGCGTTGATCTCCTTGGTGGATGACCTACATAGGGAACTGGACAGGGCAAGCATGTCCCTGTTGGTTCTGCTGGGCCTCTCAGTGGTTTTCAATACCATTGACCATGCTATCCTTCTGGGCCAACTCTCTGGGATGGGACTTGGAGGCACTGTTTTGCAGTGGTTCTGGTCATTCCTGGAGGGACAGACTCAGAAGGTGGTGCTGGAGGACTCCTGTTCAATGCCCTGGCCATTGGCCTGTGGGGTCCCTCAGGATTCCCTCAGGATAGCGTCCCTCAGGATTTGTCCCCTATGCTGTTTAGCATCTACATGAAACTGCTGGGAGACATCATCTGGAGTTTTGGAGGTCGGTGTCACCAATCTGCTGATGACATCCAACTCTATGTCTCCTTTCCATCTGATTTCAGGGAAGCTATCTCTGTAATAGTCTGGATGAGGGTAAATAAATTGAAACTTAATTCAGACAAGACAAATTTGCTTCTGGTCAACTGAAAGGCAGATCAGGGAATGGGGACTTTGCCTGTGCTGGATGGGGTTACATTCCCCCTGAAATCTTAGGTTCACAGCTTGAGTGTTCTCCTGGACTCAAATCTGAGCCTGGGTGCCCAGGTTTCAGCAGTGGCCAGGAGTGCATTTGCACAGCTAAAATTTATGCACCAGCTGCGCTCATTCCTTGAGACGTCAGATCTGGCTATAGTGGTACATGCCTTGATTACATCTCAGTTGAGCTACTGTAATGCACTCTACTTGGGGCCGCCTTTGAAAACTGCTCAGAAACTGCTCAACAGGTTCGAAATGCTACAGCCAGTTAAATGCTGACCAGGGCCAGTCATAGCGAGCATATAAATCCCTTGTTAAAACAGCTTCACTGGCTACCAGTTTGTTTCTAGGCATAATTTGAAGTGCTGAACATGACCTATAAAGCCCTATACAACTTAGTCCAGATCGTCTGAAAGACTGTATCTCTCTATACAGATCTGCCAGAATTTTAAGATCTGTGGAGGAGAGCTTTTCCTTGATCCAGCTACCATCCCAGGCTCGTTTGGTAGGGGCACAGGAGAGAGCCTTCTTAGTGGCTGCTCCCATCTTCTGGAACTCCCTTCCACTGGAGGCTAGGCTGGGCCCCTCCCTGTTTTCAGTGTGTGAACAGGAGAGCTTTTTATTTTTATTAGGAAGTTTTATTTTAGCTTTTAACTTGTATATGTTTTTGTAATGATTTTATGTTGTTTTATACGGTTAATTTTAATAGTTTTAAATGCTATTGTACTTTTTAAAACTGTTTTGGAACCCACCTTGGATCCTGCCCTAGGAGAAAGGCAGCATATAAATTCAGCAAACAAACATCTATCCATTCTGCTAGAACAAAGGTATTTCCTGAACCTAAAATGGTTTCTATGTCCCCTGGAGGGTATTTGAGGACCAAAACCCCACAACTCTCTTTGGACCCTGGGGGGTCTCATGCAGCTTACGGACCACACCTTCCCCTGTAATAAATTAACAAAAAAAATGTACTGGTTCTTCACACTCATAATGCAATACAAGCACAGTTTTTTTAAAAAAATGGGGAAAGTTCTTTTTTTAATTAAAAAATACCCTTGCATGCCCTCTTTTATTTGTCTCATCTCCCCTGTTCTACAGAAAATGTCACATTTTCTATATACAATTTAAACAGAGTTTAAGTAGAGAGGTAGCTAATTCAGAGGGCCTAGGACCAATTTTCCACTCTCTGGACCCACACTACCTCATTCTACTGAAACTAGAACTGGACAGAAGTTTACCTCTTTTCAAACACCCCTTTAAAAAAAACAAAAAACAAAAGTAAAATAGTTGTGGAAGGGAGCTTGGTTTAAAGGAAATCCCCAGTTGCTGGAGCACAATTTTCTGTATTTGAACAACAACAAAAACAAAAAGGTGGAATGATACCTCTAGGACCAACAAAAACAAGTAAGAGCCACAAGCAGGGTGTCTGTTGACCACCGCTTTAGGATAATGCTACTTAAAAATTCTTTATATATACATATGTAACGTAGCCATTCTCAGAAAGGGTGAATTTGTAGCAACTACCTCATAGGGTAATCCACTGTTAAACATTATTTTAATTATATAATGCACAGAAGCTGATTCTGTTATGCTGGCAAAAGTAACCATGTCCAATTAATAACAGTATACCCACCTGCTTTAAATCTGCAGTATCAATCCAGCCATCATCTGCCTTGAACTTTTTTTCTTTTTGAAGTTCCTCATCTCCTGGATTCAAAGCCCTTTGTCTCTTATTAGTTTCAAATCCTTCAGACAGACAGCCTTCATTATCAGAAATTCCTTTGTTTTGCCTTACATTGTAAACCTTTTCTGGTATGTCACAACTCAAAGACTCATTAGAATCCATTTCTCCTACATATGCAGGAAGCAATTCTTCATCTATATAACAAGATGGACTTGAGCTTTGTGTGATTTTATCAGAGGATTTTTTAATTAGCACAGAAATTTCTGAATCTTGAGTTTCTCTTTTCTCTTCCATTCTGGCAGTAGCACCTTCTGCATTAGAAAAGGTAGATCTTTTATTTGGCAGCTTAGGTGGAAAGACACCCAACGGCAATTTTTTAATGTTACAGCTTTCTGTAGACATAGTATTCAAGAGTATGTTAGCAGAAGCACCCTCTGTAAAACCAGTATCTGTCCATTCTGTAGAAGCAACAATGCCCATTTCTTTTTTAAGATCTTCTTTAAAACTCAGAAAATCATCTGGCTTTACTGTCAATTTTGGCAAGATATCCCCAAGACTGGACACCTCTTGAGTGAGTAAGACAAGTTCTGACTTCTTCTCAGTGTCTTTAAGCTTTGGACACGAGTTGTCAACACCAGGTAGTTCAGACAAAAGGACTGGCTCTTTCTCTGAAGAAAATGTGTTGATGGGAGGAGATTCCAAGTTATTCTGCCAATCTTTTGTAATACTAGCCCATTCACATGGCTCTTTCTCATATTTCTTTCGCACTTTATCATCAAACAGAAATGCATCTGTTTCTCCAGAGGACCTAGCTTCCTGCTCTGCCTGATACAACTTCCTTGGATCATTTTTCAAACTCTCTGTTTCACTAACCAATATGGGCATTTTCTCTTTGTTAAAGCCAAATATAATTTCTTTAGATGATTTTGAATCCATGGTTGTAAACATGAAATCCTCTCCTTTATTTGAAACAATATTTAATGTAAGTTCTTGTGCAAAATTAGTAATATTAGATGTACACAAGTCTGGCTGGTTTTCTTTAATTTTCAAATAGTCCTCGTTCTCCAATTCAGCATCTAGACATATAGGTAGCATCATGCTGGCAGGACACATGGATGTTTCAGATGGACCTTGCTCAGTTTTGGCAGTATCTAGTTTGCTTCCATAAGTATTAACCAAAGCAGGAAATCCAGAGCTAAATTTGCCTTCAGAATTTAGGTGGCATTCATTGTTAACATTCATGTGCATAAATTCAATTCCTGTTGTGTAGTTTCGAGTCATTTCCATGGTATTGCCATCTGAAAAAACAACTGTCTTTTCTTTGGACTTTGTGAAGGAATTTAATATATCCTTTTCACCACCAGGCACATCATTATTAGGGTCATAAGTGGAAATTGTGTGATTTTTGGAAATTTCTACATCTTGTATTTTCCCACCACATGTATGAGAAAGCACCTTATTCATACTCTGTTTTATGCTTTCATTTGACATTTCTTTTTTTTCAGTTCCCTCTAGATTCCCATTGTTGGTAGCATTAGCAAGCAAGTTGGTGACGGTTGTGCTATTATCCTGGTAAGATGTGACTGTACAAGTTGTGCTGACAGGTAAAGGGAGCTTAGCTTGGATAGTTGGCTTACAAGGCAGATCTGTTTTGTTATCAAGTGTTATAGTGTGTCTTTTACTGAACACTACATCATCAGCAATCATTTGGTTTGAAAAGGGTACACTTTCAGCAAGCTTTCCCAATTTTACACTCTTATACATATTTTCCTTAGCAACAGTGTGAGATCCTGTAGTATCCATTTTGTCCTGATAAAATAATACTTGAGAAGTCTTTTCACAATGAGATACAATACCATGAGTAACTGCCACTGTATGGCACTTTGTAGTCTCCATTTCAGCATCATGCTGTGAACAAATGGTAGTATCATCCTTATCTGATCTTGGTAATGTGGTCTTTCCAGTTGCTTTTCTCTTCTGTGACAAAGCGCTGAAACAGCTATTTTCCAGAAATGTATCTGATAGAGGTTTTGTTATTTCCATATCATTGTTGTACATAAATGTTTTATCTGCAGGAACAAAAGTTTTGGACTGAGTTGCTGCATCACCCAGATCTGCATGTACGTTGGATTTATCTACAGAACCTAAGGCCAGTCCTTGAGCAGCTACTTTGACCTGTTGGAGAATATCATGGTTTACTGCCACTGTATGGGCCCTTGTAATCTCCATTTCATTGTCTTTGTGCAAATACACGACAGTTTCTTCCTTGGCTTTTCCTGGTAGAATCACATTACCAATTTCTTCTTTTTCCATTTGCAAACCTTTGACACTGGTATCTTTCGAGGATGTATATGTTATGGACTTAGTTATTTCCATGTCACTATTGTTCATAAAAAGCATAGTTTTTTCTGCTGGAACAAAAGGTACAGATTTACTTATTGTTATGTCACTGCTGTGTCTAGACATGTCGGGTTTCTCTGTAGGAATTTGGGAGAGCACTTGAGGAGCTCCTTCTACTGCCACTGTAAAGTTCTTTGTAAGGCTCATGTCACTGATTTCAGTCAGGGCAGGTCCAGTTTCTTCACTGGCTGATCCAATTACTCCTTTTTTACCAGGTCTTGTATTTTGATCTGGCATAGCAAAGGAGTCAGCTACATTCTTCAGAGATTTTTCAGTGACATATTCAACAGGGTTAGTTACCTCCATATCCTCCCCAACTGTAAACATGGAAGTTTTATTTGAAAACAGAGTTGACGAAATAGGAATGTCTTTACCTTTGGTGACAACATCATGTTTTAATGCCACTGTATGGCTCTGTGTAATTTCCATTTCATTCTCATCACTGAGTGAAAATATAACAGTCCTATCTTTGGCTGATCCAGCAAGTATCATTCTCTCAGATTCATTACTTTGTTTTTGTGTAGATTGGCTACTAGAGTTTTCTATAATCTGATCTAAAATGCCTGTTATAGCTTTAGTCTCATCCATATCATTATACATATAAACAGATCCATCTACAGATTGTACATAGTGGGCTTGAGGGGTTCTCTTACACTGCTGCATACCATAGTTTACTGGTGGTATGTAGCTCTTGTTAATCTCCATTTCATTGCTTTCACATTGGGAAAATACAATAGTCTTATTACTGCTTGATCTTACATTTTCCTTATCACTTTCTATTCCTTGAGGAGGAATAGCCTGGAATCCAGCAGCACTCAGAGAACTATTTTTGAAATAAGTTATAGGTTTAGTTATTTCTATGTTCTCACTGAAATGAAATGTGGCCGTTTTACCTTCAGACCTTAAGGATACTCCACTGTTTGAAAGTCTACTTTTTTTATTAATTTTATTTTCTCCAGCTGTTCTATGAACCTGTTGCATAATGTCATCAGACAGGGAAAGAAACTGATTCTCTGCTTGACTTCCAGAACTATTTGCAATTTGACTGCTATTTAAATTGCTATTTTTAAGACAGAAGAGAGATGCTGCTCTGCTTGTTTCATCACCAAGGCAGCAATTGGTTTTTTTCCTCTCAGAAAAGTAGGATGTCTGAGGACCACTCTGTATTCTTGGATCTAGCAGACCCATTTTATCATAAGTAACCTCTTGAGTTAGAACAGCTTTTTCATTGAAAATAGAATGTTGGGCACGATTTAAATAAGAATTTGCAGGAACTTGATTTTTAGTGATGTCCATATGCTCTTCTTGAAAAATAGTTCCATCTATTAGTTTAGAGACATTGTTTCTTGGTTTTTCAAGATCTTCATGAATAAGGTAGCCTATTTCTTTGGAATTTTCTTCCAAAACTAAACCTGTGCAATTTCTTGTCAGTTCCATATCTGCACTAAAGCTAGAGAGAGTAGTTTTGTCTGCATGGAAAACAGGCATGGAAGTAACTGAGCCAATGGGCACAGGCATTATATTACTTTTATAATAACAAGCCAATGAGGCATCTTCCTTTGTCTTAATATGATTTTTGTTAGCAATTGATTGTCTATCATTCACAGTTATGTCATTAACACACATACTTTGGTCCTCTTGAACACCAAGTTGGCCCCTAGAAGTCTTTAATCTACTATTCTCCACGTTATAACTGACTGGGCAATCCATCCAGAGATTCTCTTGGGAATTTACCATGTTAAATGAACTAATTCCAGATGTCAAAACACTTTCTGTATTGGTTGTAATCATGCCCACATTTTCTTGTTCACAAGCTAACTGCTTTGAAGCAAACGTGACAGCACTTCTGTTAGAAAGGATAGATGATACAGGCTTTTGCCTATTATCATGAAGCACTCCAGAAGCAGTGCTTTCCTCATGCAGATGAGAAGATACATTTTCCTGGGAAGAACAAACATTTCTTTTTGGAATCCCTGAAGGAAGACTATCCACAGTAGACTTCAAGCTTTTCAAGAAGTCACCAAAGTTAATTTTAGGTGTGTTTTCAGTGTTTAGTTTCTGCTGAGATAAACTGGTATCTTTCACTTTTGTAGAGCCAGTGAAAAAACTAAATTCATTCATTTGTGAAGCTTCCTTTTCTGATTTTAAATCAGCTGAAAATGATTTGAAATCTATTTTCCTGGTCTTGTCAGTTTCTTGACAGACTCTAATGTCATGGGTAATCATTATTGTGTGACCTGATGTCATATCCATTTCATTTTCCTCTGAAAAGACGAGTGTTCTATCCATTTTCTTCCATTCTTGACCACTTTCTCCATCACACTATTAAAAAGAAACAGACACTGCTAAGTTTTAAACTATTAATTATATCTCACTTAGATTTCATAAACATTGAAAATAGAAGGCTATTTTATCATTCTGCCTGCTTAAACAATGCATAACTTTCTTTTCATCTGAGTTCTGGGTGAAGGTCCCACAAAAAATGAAAAATGAGAAAAGGATTATTTTCCCATTTTTTCCTGAAGTTTTTTTCCCTAAAAAACTGAAAAAAACCCAACAGATCATGGAATATTTTCTTTCAGAATTAATAAAATGTTTAAGAGAAGTGTTCATATATTTATTCCCCTAAAATCATTTCTGAAACTATGTAAGAGAAGGTCTTTTATGTGCAGCATTGGATTATTACAATTCCTGGTCTTGGTTTCCTTCTCTTTGTTCTTTTTATGGAAATGAATGCATTTCATCTGTTTGATGTTATGGAAAATTGGTGGAGAAAAATAATTTTTGCTATTTTAGTAATGTTGATGGTTTCTTCTGTTTTATTCGGTGAGGGGAGTTGGTCTCGTCAGAGTTACGAAATCAAAGAGGTTACTTACCGTTCAAGATCTTATAGCGATATTTTTAAAAATTTTTAAACAAAAAGTAAAATATTGAAAAAATCCAATTTGTAATTATATTCTGAATAAACTACACTTTTAGTATACCAAATGTGATTATTTTATGCCACCACAAGGTATATATAATACATTTAATACATTTTATGTTGCTAAAGTATCAAAGTCAGTTTCAATCTGTAAAGAATGAAAATACAGTATTTTGCAATTTTTCAAAAAAATCTTTTTCACAAAAAAATAGGGGAAAAACATTTTCCCCCTCCCATTGCTTCAAAATTTCAGAAATTTTATCTCTAGCTTTATGAACACTGAAGTTCCTGAAGCTCTTCTTCTAACCAAAGCTTAATATTCCGTATTTACTAGTTTGGGAGACCTCACACACATCCCATGCCTTTCAGCTGACAAAGCAGATTGCATCTACGGGAATCTCAATGCCCTCTCCAATCAAATATCAGAGAAAAAAGCGCACTCCTCCCCCAATTCACAGTTCCTACTGGGAATATGTGGAGGGCTGCCTGAAGTTATATCTGACATAAGAGAGGCATTATTCATGTAGAGACAGACAATGATGTCCTTGCCTCTCTCTGAATGAAGAGGGACTAGATACTATAGGGAAGAACAGACATGATCATAGGTGGAGCAGGACACTATCCCTTTAATATCATTCAGCCAATCATTTCTGTACACTTGAGTTAGAAGCTATTTACTGTGCCCATGGTCTATTCAGAAAAGATTTTAAGTTAAGAGGAATGAATTATTTTCTACCCAAAGGACAAATTAGTCCCATACCAGAAATGTTTTGGGAGAAGGGGGCATATGCCAGAAGTGGGAGGAGCAACTGCAAGCATGGCCATTTCCCTCCCTACTGTAATAATACACACCTTTTCTTACTCAGCTTTTCGCCTGATTAGTGTAGACAGCTGAATGTAGGGACATCTTCCACAAACAGGACAAAAAGGTATACGGACAGAGTTCAGAGTTCGCCAGAGGGTGAATGCCTACAGGCTGGAAGTTCCATTATCTGGGCTGCCAAAGAGCCAGTGAACAACTATGCTAGCTATATCACAGAACATCTATGTCCAGATGACATGTATATATTTAGAAGATGTAGTAATTTCTTTTGGAATACTTTCTGCTGGAACATACATCTTCTTTATAATTCTATTATAGGAGATACGAATTGAAATGTAGAACCAAGATTACATGGATGAAAGAAAACCATGTATTTTTACCTCCGTTTGCTGTAAAGATGTCTGGATGGGGGCATGAAGTAAAGTGTTCATCCCTTTTAGGAAAAAAAAAAGTTAAACCTTCATTTCTGGTTAGCAGAACATGCAATTTTTAAATTCAAGGGAAGAGAACCTCTTTCTGTTCCAGGGCCAAATTCAAATCTAAATACATTTTTGGGCTCTGTATTGCAATGGTCAGAAGGGCCAAATATAAAAAAAGCAGAATCATAAGTAGCTGAATATTTTAGCATGCAGCTCTTCCTGCATATGAATAAACCTCAAGGAAGGGATTTCAATATTTTAGAAAGAAGAAAAACCAAAAGCTGGGAAACCATCAAGTTATGAAGCCATGGAGAAGAAGGTGTGGCCACCTTGGGAACTTCAGGGGGAAATGAAGAGTTGGTACTTACGTGAACGGTCATTCTGGGATGACAAGAAGAGCAATCCACAACACATAGGTTGTATCCCTCGTGCGCCAGCCAATGCAGGAGCCGTCCACGTGCCATTTGAAAACAACCGTTAACTGCTCCTTGTCCCCCTCCGTTCAGTTCTGTTTCCTAGCACATCCAGACGATGGTTTAAACTCTTCTTCTGTCTGTGACATTTTTGTTGTTGTTGTTGTTGTTTTCTTCTTCCTCTACCCCAGACCTCTACTCTAAAACCTAGGCCTAAAGGGTGGGCGTGGATTGCTCCTCCTGTTATCCCAGAATGACCGTTCACGTAAGTACCAACTCTTCATTCTCGGGCTGACAGGAAGAGCAATCCACTACGCATGGGACTTTCCCAAGCTGTTCTTTGGGTGGGTACATTTTTAAAGCACAGCCTGCAGCACACGACGACCAAAAGCCGCTTGTGCCGACTTACACTTGTCCAACTTGTAGCGTCTAATGAAAGGGGAAGACTCTTTCCAGCCTGCTGCACCACACACATCCTATAGAGAACAGGATGATGCACATGCCACAGATGTTGCCATCAATCTGGTGGAATGCGGCCACACATTTTCTGGTTAAGGCTTTTTTGCATAGTCATAGCAAAGGTAAATGCATGTCTTAATCCACCCAGCAATAACAGACTTGCTGGCTCTCTGTCCTAAAGTCTTTGGCTGAAAAGATAGTAGCAAGGCATCTGATCGCCTGAAAACTTTTGTCCTTTTAATGTAAGCCTTTACTACTCTCCTTACATCCGTGTGTCATTTCTTTTCCAGAGCGTGCACTGGCTTTGGGCAGAAAGTCGGCAAATGTATCTCCTCTGGACGAGATGTTGAGGAAACACACTTCGGCAAGAAGGAGGGGTCGAAGCCAAGAGTCAATCTTTCCTGCTCAAATCTACACAAATGTTCATTTACAGACAGTGCTGCCAACTCTGACACCCTTCTTGCTCATGTCACCGCCAGCAGGAATGCCGTATTGAAAGTCAGGAACCTCAGTGAAGAGTCCCGTAGCGGTTCAAATGGTGCCGATGTTAAGGCATTGAGGACGAGATTAAGGTCCCAGGTAGGAAACCTATGCACCGTTGGAAAAGAGGACAGAGTTGCACCTCTTAGAAAACTCTTTATATGAGGATGTTTTGAGAAAGACTCCCCATCTGTTGTTAGGAATGCCGACAACGCCGCCACTTGCCTTTTCAAGGTGTTTGGGCGCAAACCTTTCTCCAAGCCATCTTGCAGGAAATGTAAGATGTGGGAGACTTGCACATCTTCTTCCGCCATCTTACTCGTATTGCACCACCCCTGAAAAACTTTCCATGTTCTGTCATATATCCTCTGAGTGGCCTCTCTTCTCGAACCTAACATGGTGCGGACCACACTGTCAGCATACCCTTGACGCATTAGAAATCTCTGTTCAATTTCCATGCCACCAGACTCAACCACCTGGGGTCTGGATGGCACACTGGTCCCTGGGTAAGTCCTCTCTCAGTGGCAACCTCCACAGAGGTGCCTGAGCCTTTTGCTGCAGCAGCGGAAACCATGGCCTTCGTGGCCAGTAAGGCGCTATCAGAACCATCGTCGCCTTCTCCAAGCGGATCTTTGACAGTACCCTCTGCAAGATCCGGATTGGCAGGAACGCATAGTACAGGCCTGGTGGCCATTTTGCTGACAGAGCATCGTGTGCTTCTGCACCTCTGCTTCCATCTATTGAAAAATATCTAATTTGGCGTTCCCGGCAGAAGTGAACAAGTCCACTAGTTGCTGACCAAAAATAGTGGTTAAGGTGTCGAACACCTCCGCATTGAGAGACCATTTTCCAGGGTGCAGCAAATTCCTGCTCAGGTAATCCGCCTGCACATTTGTCTCCCCTTTCACATGCACCGCCGTGAATGAGCTCAGATTTTTCTCCGCCCATCGAAACAACCTGGTGGACTCCGCCACCAAATGCACTGAATGCAAGCCGCCCTGTTTGCAAATGCAGGCTTTGGCTGTCATATTGTCTGTGAGCACTGTCACATGGCAGAGTCTCACTAGCCGCCAAAGCCGCTGCAGCGCCAGGTGAATGGCTTTCAACTCCAGGAAGTTTATGTTGTGCCGCCTGTCCAAGTACATCCAAACGCCTTGCACTGAATATCCTTCGCAGTGCGCACCCCAGCCACTGAGACTGGCACCCGTTGCCACATGAACCATGTTGGATATTTGAATGGGGATTCCTGAAGCCACCTTCCTGTCCTTCAGCAACCAGGAAAGTTCTTCCAGAACCTCTTTTGTCAAAGCCACCTGGTAATGTCTTTTTACTGCAATCGACAACTGATGTGGTATTAGTAGTCTTTGCAGAGATTTCACATGGTAACTTCCCCACTGCACAAGCTGTGTCGAAGAAACCAATATTCCTAGCAGCCTTGCCAGCTGCATCAGACCCGCTTACTTGCACCTCAGCAACTCCACCATTTCCTGCCTCAACTTGAGTAACCTGTCTTGGGAAAGGTACAGTCTCCCCTTCGAGGTATCTATCCGCTCTCCCAAGTGCGTAAGCACCCTGGCCGGCGTTAATGAGCTCTTCTTGAGATTGAGAAGGAAACCATAGTCCTTCAATGTCTGAATGGTTAACCGCACATCTTCCCTCAACCTGATCTCTGAGGCTGCTTTTAGCAATATGTCGTCTAAATACGGGTAGAGCTGAACCCCCTGAATTCTGAGGAATGCTATCAAGTGGAACCAGCACCTTCATAAATACCCGAGGTACTGATGCCAAACCGAAAGGCAGAGCTTTGAATTGGAAGTGATTGTCCTGGTAATTGAATCTCAGGTACCTTTTGTTCTCTTTGCTCATGGGAATATGTAAATAAGCCTCCTTGAGGTCTATGGAAGCCATATAATCCCCCAAGGACAAATTCTCTTTGACTGTCTGCAGAGTCTCCATTTTGAACTTTCTGTACTCCACGAAGGTATTTAGGTACCTTAAATTCAATACCGGTCTGTATTTGCCATTTGGTTTGGGAACTACAAAGAACATCGAGTATACCCCCCGACACTCCTGATCCTTTGGGACTCTTTCTACTGCCCCTATATGCAGTAGGTGGAAAATCTCCTGTAGAACTATGTGCCACTTGGTCTTGTCCTTTGCTACTGGGGATCGAAGAAATCTCTCTTTCGGTCTCGTATGGAAATGTATTTTGTAACGTCGGGTCACTACTGTAGGACTGACCGATCCGATGTTATCTGCGACCATTTGAGACCAAAAGAAAGAAGCCTTCCTCCCACTGCCTAGTGTTGATAGTCAGTATTGGGGCTTACCTCGCTTGGAATTATTCCCAAGCCTGCCCTGTCCTTGTCTTGAATACTGAAATTGCCTGCTGAACTGATTCCTCTGTCTGTTCCCCTGGAATCTACCAGATCTGTATTCAGACCCCCTTGCAAAGAATCCATATGATCTACCTCCACGAAAGGAGTAGTTTGAAGCTCTGAAAGGTATTTTTTCAACCTTCCTTTTTCGTAAGGTGGGCATTACCTGTTTCTTTTCCTTAGTCTCAACCAAGACCTTCTCCAATGCTTTAGCCCCAAACAGGAGCTCCCCCTGAAAAGGGACAAAGGCCAGATTATTGCGAGACTTTTGGTCCGCCTCCCAGTGCCGCAACCACAATGAATACCTCACAATTGTTAACAAATTTCTATTTCTGGCTGCAAACGCTGTAGCATCATGAGCAGCATCCGCTACATATTTTAGTGCTCTCTGCACTCTCACCACAGCTTTCAATAACTCTTGCATCCCCAATCCTGATTATCCAGAATATCCTGGGTCCAGAGCACTCCAGCTCTTGCACGCATAGAGGCAGCCAGCGAAGCTTTTATAGCTAAATGTGATGCCTCATGCGCCTTTTTGAGGGAAGTCTCTGCTCTCCTCTCATCTACCTCCTTTAATTGTGTGTCGCCCTCTCTTGGGACAATGACCCCCAAAATCAATCCTGCAATCGGGGAGTCCACTGGGGGCACCTTGAGAAATTCAACCTCAGATTTTACAAAAGAGTATAACTTTTGAGAAAAACTCTGGCATTGGTAGCTCTAAGCCCCTTGCCTCCCTCTTTTTAATAACCGAAGCTATTTGACTTTCTTTTTTGGTGGTCTCAGTGCTTATCTCTTTGTCCAGTTCCAAACCCAATGTCTGTAGTACCCTCTTTAGAGTGCTGCGGAACACTTGCACATCAAACAACCTATCCGACTCCACCTGCTCATCGTTCTCCTCAACAGAACATACGAATTCCTTGTCACCCAAATCTAAATTCTCCTCAAGCAAATCATCCTCCATATCACTCCCTATTACTTCCTGTTGTCTTCCTCTGATATCCTTCCTGCACTCCTTCAGATACTGCGTAACTGTATCACTTTCTTCTCTTTGTAAAGGAGAGGCCTGCAAACTTTTAGAATTGCCAATATGGTCCACAGTTCTATCTTCCTCACACTCCATTCGCCTTCTCTTGGATGGTGGCTGGCTAAAGTCATTATCAGCAATCTCTTGTCCTGCCGGTTTGTTATAAGAATTCATTGGATTAAATAATGGTAATTGATTCAGTCCTTTTGAGTTTAATAAATTAATCAGATGGCAAATCATGAGTTGAGTTTGTGTATCATTTAAGTTGTAATTCATTGGGTTTAAATTCATTGGTGGCAACTGCGCTGATAAAATCAATTGCACTTGCGCCCGAACCGCCTCATTAATCATTTACTGCATGTCTCCCAAAAATTCATTACTGGGACGCTGTGGGGGAACAGTTCCTAAACCCCACTGGGACTCGCGTACTGTTGCATCCTTCTCTCTGGGCCAAGCGGGCGCTGCCCGCATCCATTCCGATAGAAACTGTTTAATGTCCGGTGGTAGGCCCTCGTCCTGAGCCGCAGCCACCGGCTCCGCTGCCCTGCAGCCCGGAATGGCGGACCCCTGCTCTCTCTCTGGCGCCACCGTAGCGCTTTTGATTGGGCGAGGCGAAACGGCCCCATGAGCTGAAGCTCTGCCCCCCATGCTTGCCTCAGCGGCCTGTGAGGCCCTGGAGGAATCACACTGCGTCAATGTAGAAGGGCCGGAATCAAGATGGCGGCCCGAACCATCGACGGTAAGTACCTTCGCTGCCTCTGACCCCTTCGGGATTTTCTTTTTGTCACCCTATTTGTCCATTTTCCTCACTTTCTTTAACTTATCTGCTTTGTCCTTCACCTTTGCATTTTTGGGCTTCACCGCTTCAGGCACCAACTTTATTTCCTCCACTTCACTCTCACTGGAACTTAGGAATATTTTCCTTAAGTCCACAGAGTGCTCATCATCTGGCATTTTTTGTGGCTTGCCTTTGCCAGCCCCACTAGACTCCTCGTTTGTGACCCGCAAAGTTGCAGTTTTCTGGACGGTAAGTTGATTTCCATTCGAGGCAACCTCGTCCGTGACCCACTGTAAAGCGGTTTTCTGGACAGTATGCTGTTTTCCCTTTGAAACCCCCTCGTCCACGACCCGCTGAAAAGCGGTTTTCTGGACGGGTTGATTCTTTTCCTTGTCTGATCCTGGCGCTACTACGGCGCTTCAGATCAAGACGGAAGCCTGCGAGTTAATATCAGCCTTTACTGGCATTTCCCCGTTATTAGAAAATAATTTTCAGTCGAAGAACCGAAGAGGGATAGAGAAACACCACCAGCTGGTAGCAGGAGAAAAAGGAACTGAATGGAGGGGGACAAAGAGAAGTTAACGGTTGTTTTCAAATGGCACTTGGACGGCTCCTGCATCGGCTGGCGCATGAGGGTACAACTCATGTGTTGTGGATTGCTCCTCCTGTCAGCCCGAGAATATATGTCCAAACATCATTAAGGTCCTACCCTCTAGTTTGAACAAAACAAAAATGAATCTGGAAGCCTCCAGCCAATAGATTGTATTTCTTAGTTCAAATCAATGCATGATGTTCAAACCTAACATGAACATTGCTTCAAATCCTTTGCTCCCAATTTAGGATTGCTGCACTACAAAAACATGCAGCTGACAGTGTGGTTGGGGAGATGCATTAGTCCCCTACAGGACCTTGGAAACCAACAATCCCCCTGGACTATGCCTCACTAGATATTAAAAATGTTTTAACTTTTTGTCCATATTGTTAAAAACAACCTCCTTATGCAATTTTTCTCCTGTTTTAAGCCCTCCTAGGCTTCATTTAATCAGAAGTAAACCAGGGAATCAAGTTTATTTCCTGCTTAAATAAAAGCATCCTTTGGAACTAAAAGAGTCCAGGGGAAGCTGAAAATATGGTGAAACTGCCCTCCCCTGCAAAGGAGTGTGGATCTTTTTTTGCTTAAAAAAAATCCAAACAATTCCCCCCAAAGGGTCTTATTCCCACCCTCCCAAATTTTTTTGCCCACAAATAGTATAGTATTGGGAGGATGCTACTGATATTTCATCATGTTTTCAGGTATTTTTCAGTCTCTATGTTCTAAAAGCCATTTTCCCCCAAAAGAAAGTGACAATTCAATTCCTGTTTTGAAAAAAAAAAAAGCCCATGCAAACTTAAACAAACATGGCTGAAAGCATGGTAAAATTGCCAGTAGTGCTGTTTCCCAGGATGCTTGAAGGGGTAATACAAGCAGTCACCCCTTGCTCCCTATGGTATGAATGCTACAGGCTCTTTTTAATCAATCAGTTGCCCATTCTGTACTCTTCCTTCAGCCTCCTTTCCTCTAAGCCATTTTTTCCTGGATTTGTTCTCCCTGTCCAGCTTAGCTGTGTAATAGTTTAATCCCAGAAAATGCAAACTGTTTAGTTCCACCAGCTATCAAATTCTGGGTGACTTTATGACCTGAGCCAATTGGAATCAGAAACTTCATAATACAGATAAACTCAACAGGCTATATTACTACATAGCAGTAATTATCATTTCACAAAGCCAGGGGAAAAGCACACAGTAAGAGAAAGCTTTGAATATCTAAAGATACTTTGGGGATATATACTTACCAGTGATCTCACATGAGACAACTTCTGGATCTTCATTTCTTTAAAAAACATCACAATTTTAATTATATAAAAGATCATTTCACAGAACTGAGCAACAAGTATTAATAGAATGATGTAATCCTGGATTTAGATCAGCACTTCTACAAAGACTGGAATGTCAGTAACAAATGAAGAAATTACTCATAAGAATGCTCTTGAAACCCCCCTCTCCGTTAAACTTCTTAATTGCCCATGGCATTAATTTTGTACTCCATACATGAAGAACTGTACATGTGAAGAACAGGTTTGAAATCCATGAAAATTCATGTTAAAAAATAACAGTCAAAAAGTTGCTGCTGGATTCCTCCCTCTTACAGTTTCCTTTTTATGTTGAAAATCATTACATTTGGAAATACTCTATCAATGAAGTCACAAAGACATGTAATAAGCTTCCTTTGCAGTGGTTCCCTTCATTAAGTCGTTAACTTCTAAACTGTGATGGGACATATTATAAAAAAGGGCAAAAAAGAAGAGAATGATCCAATCATTCCAAGTGCAAAAAAGTATTTAAATATCTATTTCCTGCCCTTTATATTATAATACTTAACAACAGCTTACAATAAAATTGGTTTAAAATGTATGATCATACGTAACAGTTTAAGCAGTTTAAAAGCATATTAAACAATTCACCAAGTTCAAACAAGATAAAACAGTTTCATACTATGTGCATACACACATTTTGATAAAATCATCAGACCCTGAAAAGACTAAAAAAAATGTCTTAACCTGGCACCAGAATGCCTATCAAGCCTCCAACAAGAAGGTGTTCCAGGAAGGGGGCACCACAACAGAAAAGCCCTCTCCCACAACTCTCACCAGAGACAAAGGCCCTTCCAGAAGTTCTGAATTCTATAGCTCCTTTGAGCACTGAAGTATACTGGAGTATAGTTCCTTTGGGCACTGAAGTCCCACGGCAATTATATGCACAAAATATGCCCTTAAAGTTGCACTAAAAACAAACATTTCAGTTTCCTGTAAAATTCCAATTCATGAAAAAAAATGCCTTGTTTATAAGAAGTTTAGGAAATACTGTGACAGTCAATTTTGGTAAAGCTATTATAAAGCTGAAAAGGTTTTGGGACCCTTTTAAACTGAAATGTTTGTCCAGTTGGGTCATTTATTTCATACTTACTCATTAAAAAGATCTTGATCTCTTAATTCTCCTACCGTTTCTGAAATTCAATTTAAAAAAAAATCACAAAGAAATCCTAGCATTATGACAAGTATATGTGAAAATAATAATGAATAGAATAAGACCTTTATCAACCCTGGTCAACCAAGAATATAAATGCAAACAGAAGTTCTCACCTGCATGCTTTAATTCCACAGTGATTTGAGGATCTGGTGGAAAAACCCTAAGAACATATACAAACAGCAAGAGTTTTATTAGTTTAGGAAAAATGGTTATGTAGCATTTTTTTATTTGTCAGTTTCCTATTCTAGCCCTTCTGAGTTTCAAGTTTATTGCACATAGGGACATTCTCTTTTATAACATAAAAAAAGCAAAAGAACACTACATCATGCAGTGCAGAGGTTTGAGTGCCTGACTACAACTTCAGAAACCAGGGTTTGAATTCCTGCTGTGCCATGGAAACTCACTGGGTGACCTTGGGCAAGTCACATAATCTCAGCCTCAGTGGAAGGCAAAGGCAAAGCCCCTCTGAACAAACCTTGCCAAGAAAACCCTAGGATAAGGACAACATCATCAGTTGTTTCAGTCAGTTTCAGGGTACATAACAATAACAATATACAATCCCTAAATGGCTTTGGGGCAGAACATCTGAAAGACCACCTCCTTGCATATGGGCCTTTGAGTTTATTCTCAGAGGATTTGTTACAGAGTCAATCTTCTATTGGTGAGACATTGGCAGGTACCTCAGAAAGCTTGAATAGCAACACCCAGGTTCCTCCCTCATGATGGCTACAGTAGTCTCTTCTTCAGTATTCTGAATTTGACTGGCAAAGACACCATTCTTCTGCCAAGCTTTTAATAGTAAATGCCACTCTCTGAGTCCTTTCCTGGTTTTACTGTGCAAAACATTGTCCAGATTTTTATATCCCATCTTATCCTGGAAACTCAATAGGTTCTGGCCTGGTTAGTACTTGGATGGGGGATTTCCAAGTTTCAGCTGTATTGAAGTTGAAGGCAATGGCAAACCATTTGTGAATATTTCTTACCTAAGAAAACCCAGTGAAATTCATGCAGTTGCCATAAGCAGGCAGGTGACTGGAAGGCACATGTATGCATATGATTAGATTTAAAAGAAGCAGATTAATTTGCTTCTTTGAGAAACCATATTTTGATCAAATTAACTGAAAATAACCTGCTGGCATTTGGCCACAATTATCAGTCTAGTCTAAACAAATATTATGACTAATCATATGAAAATAGAACAAAAAGACTGTGTCTTCAGAATCTTGCTGCATACTCAGAAACTCCCCATGTAGCACTCTGGCTCTGGCAACAGATTGCCATAAGTCATGAAAGATCCCCCACCCATATTCTAATCCTGTCTATGCTAGCAATCCTTCTTCTTAGAAGCAACAAAGAAACTCAGGCCACCACTCACCCTGCTCTTGTTTCCCCACTTATCCCTTTGCTGGATTGGGTTACTGGGTCTTAGATGTGGACTTATGGCCGTATTATGTGAGTTCTTTAGTTTTGGTATATGTGGCCTTAGTCCAATTCAGGCTTAATAGAGAGCCAAAGAGAGGGTTTAAAACAACCATAAGAATATATTTATTCAACATGGTAGAGGAATATAATAATCTCTCACTCTCTATACAGTCACCCCTCCATATCCATAGACTGTGTATCCACAGATTCAACCAACCACAACTTGAAAGTATTCTAGTAAATAAATAAATATTTAAAAATTAAAAAAACAAACAAACTTTGATTCGCCATTTTATACGAGGGACACCATTTTACTACATCATTGTACACAATGAGACTTGAGCATTCATAAATTTTGGTATCCCAGGGGATCCTGGAACCAAACCATAGCTGATACTGAGGGCTCACCGTATGTATGTGTGTATGTGTGTGTATTCTTTTAAGCTCCTTAATACCATAAATAGTTTTCCTTTCTTCCTCAAATCCACAATCCAGCCTTTATCAGCTCATAGGTCCCTTTGTCAACTTCACTCTGTCAGTGGCAGTTCAATACCATCTCCTTCACACCCTGCCTGCTTCACAACCACTCTGAGCTATGATTGGCTGCTTGCATGCCAACCTGCCTCCTTCACAGTCCCTACAGCAAATCATTTCTGAGTATTTCTTGCCATAAGTCGACAGCTGACTTGAAGGCACATACATACATGCCCTCATCTCCTTTGACACAGACTTAGAGCTAAACATCCTAGCTCTAGGTGAGAAGGAAAGGCAAACAAAACAATATCCCCTAGCACTTAGCCTCCAACAGCAATATTACAGAGACTGACTGTACTAGACTTTTCTCTCTCTGCAAGAAAACCAATAAGCATTTAGTTCCTTGAAAAAGAAGCTTATTACAGACTTTCAGATAAAGGGCTTCTTACTTATTTATCACAATGGAACAGCTTAAACATTTCTTAATATTCAAAATGAGATTTACAGATGATGTAAAACTTTGAGAACAAACTTACCGTATGGTATCTGCAAAACTAACGCGCCTAGAGTTTCTCTGACGTTTCTCAATATTGCAATCCTAAATATGCAACACAGAAATAAAGTCAACAGAAAGCAGAATTTCTTTGAAAGATCCCAAGAAAAATGTTGATCTCATGTATAAAAGTGATTCTCAAGCAATCTGATGTAGGAAACTGGCATCTTCTTTTCTACGGTTCTATGGACTAGTACCATATTTGTTGCTCTTGGCTACACTTTTTTTTTCTTTCCTGGAAATTCACCACAGACCTGGTGGCTTGCAGACTTGCAGCTTTTATTGGCAGTGATACAAAATATTGCATAAGAATTTTATAATATAATGATGTATCTATACCAGCAGAACAAATATAAATTGCAATTTACACACTCTCTCTCTGTCTCTTGATCCACACTGGTTGATTGTGTATTGCAGCTCGAGGAATGTTATGGGGCTACTTCCCAAGTGAAATAGCAACATAATTTTTAAGTTCTGCAGTCTAAGACACTTGCCTCCTTGGACAAAAATGGCACTTCACCTAATCAAGAAGGAAAATATAGCTTAAGGAACACTGTCTGAGGTAGAACACAAAAGCTAAGCAGTAATATCAAATAGATCTTGTAAAAACCTTTGTAAGATGTTCCAACCTGATTCCAAACATACTTTCATGCAGGTATGTCTCATCAACTTCACCTGAGATTGCTTCCACACATAAATTATTTGCTTCTTTATAGTATTAGTATTATAGTTTTGGTTTTTCAGTCAGTGAAAGCTGCAGGCACTGACATAGATTGCAAAAATGTTTCATATGCAAGATATCCACAAAGGAAATATTTCATGCATACCTGAATTAATTCATTTCCACTCCCTAAGTCTTGAAGAGGAGTTCTGGGAGCTTTTAAAATCTAAATGTAAAATAGGTATAGATAAGAGAAAGTAATTTCTACAGCACCAATAACACATTTAATTTTTTTAAAAATAAACTACAGTCATCCGTCCACATTCACTAGGGCTAGGGGCACAGGACCCCTGTGAAAGTGGGAAAAAAAACGTGAATAACTCTAGGCCCTCCCAGACCATATTTAACACACAAAAAAGTATGATCACCATAGTCAACCCACTGTGGATTCCTTTAAGGCACCAGAGTTCCTTCACAAGGCAGAAATGAGTGGCTGGTGGGATTTACTGCCACCTCTACTGCTGTCCCATACTATTTTTAATAGGGACTTACTAGCCTCATTCGCAATTTCTCAGTGTCACAAGCCTTGCAGTCCCTATTAAAAATGGCATAAGGCAGCAGCAGAGGTGACAGCAAATAATCTGTGAATAATCAAATACACAAAAGTGAAACACACAAATGTGATGGGCTGACTGTATTACATTTTATTAATAATATATTATAGATACTTTCAGTCTACAGATCAAAATCGCAGTCCAGAAAACCATAGTATAGGCTTTAGTACTAGCTCATCAGTTCTTAAAGATGGTTGAATTTCAAAAAGCAGTCTGTGATGCAATTTTTGCTGCTCAAAATATTTTTTTTAAAAAAATTCTGTAGGCATGTGTTGTCAATATGTATTTAAAACAACTCTCTGTATTATAGTCCAAATGATAAATTCCTATCATGTCATTATAATTATTAATAACAAAGAATGAGAATCTTATCACTTCAGCTCAAAGATAAATGAACATACTTTAGACGAGAAGTAGAATGTACTAATGCTAAAAAGAATGAAATAAATATGTATGCCATGAATGTTATATATATGAAAATTTTCCTTCTGAAAATTGTTTTCAAAAGCTAAAACAGGAAACTAAACAAATTGGCTTGCTTTGCTAGTTCTGGAGCTACAACAGCAAGAACTCCAGAAGAAAAGGTTTAGGCCAAGTATTCTACCCTTGCCTTTAGATGAATGCCTCCACTATACTAATGATCTGTGTTAAGTCTAAAGATTGTCCTAAGAATTTTCTTGCCTTTTAAGCACAGTAGGACATGTAAGAAACTTGACCTGTGTGATAAACATAGGTCAACACGGAAGTTTAAAATACAAAATTTAAAACTCAATTGTTAGTAAAATTGCTGCATCAAACAGAGCTTTAAATAAATAATCTTCATAACAGTCAGCATTCAGCTTCATAAAATTCTTACCATCTTTTTAATCTCTCTTTGTAAAGAGATTTAGACTTAATGTTTGAACTTTAGCTATCCAATGAAAATCTGTTTCATTATGACATACTCTAATCTGCAGGCCAGACAAAAATATATTCCCAGGACAAAGTAGACAATTCAAGGGGGGCTCAAGGTCTTCTATTTTGATGATAACACATTATTATTATTGTTGTTGTTGTTGTTATTCCGTAATAGCATTGCTAAAGTCTGAAGGATATTGCAACATCTTGTTAAGAACCTTAGCATTACACTAAAATGCGTCTTTATATAGTTATAAGGAGTGATGACTAAAATTATTTGCCTTTGTTAGGGGTAAATATATAGGACTGATTCATGTTACACTTACTGAGGAAATTCTTCTTTTAATTGTACCATCTGTGAAGTCTCTATAAAAAAGCAATGAAGAAAACTCAGTATAAAAGCCAAAATCCCATTCCTTCCTCAACACTGCATACACAAAGTTGTCCGCAATGAAAAGCTACCAGCATTTTCAAACATAAAATAAAGTTATTCTCAAAAAAAGAATTATAGTGCATTCCCAGTGTGAAAGACAGACACATTGAGTAATATAGCAGGTAATTTATAATTGGTAAAGAACAATAAACTGTCAAGACAGAGAAGGCTGGAAGCTCAGCTTACTTTTCCTCACTTGCTTCAGAATAAATCCTGTCCATTTTGAAAGACCGCGGTTACCTGAAATAAGAGTGGCATTAGTTTCCCAAAACACTCCCTGAGGCACAATACAACAACCCACCTACCCACGGAACAAAATAAATACTGTACAACAACTTGTTTCAAGGAACACATTTTAACCTTTCCCTTCTTGAATGACCAGGAAAAGTTAGTATGGATCTGCTCCTTATTTGCGGACATGCTCCTTACTTAAGTCTTCAACCAGGGAAATAAGATCTGAAAACTTAGTGGATATATGTCTAACACGATGGTAGAACTCTACCAGGAAGGTAAGTTCCCTGAATCCAGGAAAAGTCCCAGCTCAAGATGTTCCATGGCCATTTCCGCACTAAAGTATTATAGTGCTATCATTCCACTTTCAGTCCTGGGGCTTGCAGTTTAGGGAGGGGCCTTTGAGGATTCCATAGGATGTTGAAAGTGAAATAACTATAGCACTCTAGTGAGGAAAGGGCCTATGTTTTGTTGGAACAGCTGAAGTTGGAAGTTTGCCCGAGACAGTGAATGAGAAACAGGATGGAAAAATCAGCCCTCAAGAGCTACTGGAGACGAGGGCCACGTTTCCACTGGAGACACAGATAACTACTCTCAGGGAAACCTAAACAGGAGGGAGTTTCAAGTGGGCACTGAGAGAGAGGGCGGAGAACTAACGTGGCTAAGAAGAAGGAGCAGATAACAATCAGAGCTCGGAAAAGTTCCTTTTTTTTGGACTGCAGGTCCCAGAATCCCAGTGGCCGTGCTGGTAGGGGGATTCTAGGCGGCGCAGTAGTCCGAGAAAGGTCCCCACCACCAGCATAGGCTAAATACTAACACGGAGATAGGAGGGAAGGGGACCTGCCCGCTTGGGTACAATAGGGAGGGACTGCGGAGCCGCATCCTGCCCACAATATGGAACTGCGCCTCATGAGGAAAAGCGTCTTGGGAAAGTCGCAAAAGAGCCAGCCGGGCGGTCAAGCGCCCAGCCCGCCCGTCTCACGGTGACGCCTAGCGCGCCCCTATGGTACGACGCCCCCCCTCCATCTCACCTGGCCAAAAAGGCCGCTTCCAGGCCCAACGAAACCTCCACCGCTCCGGAACAGAGGCTGTTCTCCTCGTCTTTTCGGCTCCCCGCGGCCTGCAGCTGAGGGGAAGGAGGACAACTATTCCCCACCCGCTCTTCTCTGCCGTCACGGAATGCCACCGGTTGGTTCAGGCCGCCATCGGCGGCACCCGATTCAAACTACCCGCCAGGCCGCGCGCATGCGCCTTGTCTACCAACTACGATCATAGCAGCGCCCTCTTTCCGTACAAAATGGTTGCGCCCACTCGGTTAGGTCTGCGCCCCTCCCAGAGCAATAATAAGGAGAACGGTAGTAAACCGCCTGAGAAAGCGAGCTGTGGGTTATCACAAGTTCCTGCTTAGTGTAGCTGCACAGTGTGTAGTCACTGTTACTGAGAAATAACTGTATATTTTAAAAATGAAACTGTTAATAGAAGAAAGTCCGTTTTAAGCAGCTCCTTATAGGATTGGAGAGAAGCTTGGCTTCTGTGACGAGGTGGCCGAGTGGTTAAGGCGATGGACTGCTAATCCATTGTGCTCTGCACGCGTGGGTTCGAATCCCATCCTCGTCGTGAGCTTTTTTTCCCCCCCCTCTTTTATCCGAAAAATACACAGCCAAACTTTAGCCGCACCGCTGTTATTTTAATGGTGTTTCATCAACTCGACAAATTATTTAACATTTACTTCCGGTTTGCGTCCTTTTCATCAAGCGCTGAGGTCGATTCCCAGCGCTACAGGAGACTTGCAATGAATCCAAAAGTCCAAATGCTGTGTTGTGTCAAGGCTGCAGTACCCACCAACGCTCTTTAAAAAAGGCAGGTTGAGTGTTCTTGTGCCTGATGTCTCTTGCTAAACCTTTGCATCGATTCGAATAATGTTAAGCAGTACTTGCAGGGAGGGAACTCGGATTCATAAACCTTTTCACTTTTGGCGAAATGCATGTCACATACACGTTGTCTACACATCACACAGGACACGCACTCATTCATTGTGTCGTTTTTTCTCTTATATACGCAAAGGCCAATTCCGCACTAGACTAAACTACAAACCCCAGGAGTCCATAGGTTGTTGAAAGTGGAATAATAGCGCTGTAACAGTCTGGAAATGGTCAAAATGAAGGAAAGCAGCCCCGCAGGTACTTCTATTCAGAAGTTATTCCCACTGAATCTTGTGAAACTTCCTTTGAGGAGAGAAACAACAAAACTTCAGTCTGTGACAGTTTGCCCTATAATACAGTTCATTTTCTTTAATTTTTTTTTTTGACATGAAGGAACAAGTCTGCTTTCCTAGAAATTAAATGGGCCTTCTCTGTAGGGAAAATGCAGAAACTGTACCTGTTGTAATATAATTCTGGATGCCTTGAGCACTTGGGCATTGGTGGTTCCGGTGGAGCGAGAGATGATAAACAAATGTCTTAAATAATAAACTACAAACTCAAAAATATTCCATACAGTGACATTCTTCTGCATAGTGCACTGGCAACATTTCAGTTATCTTCACAACAATGAGAATGTGGGTTATTTCCAGTTTTTGTTTGCTTTCAAGCAGTTTTTGACTTATGGCAACCCTAAGGCAACCCTATCATGGCGTTTTCTGGGGCTGTGAGTGTGTGACATGACCAAGGTCATCCAGTGGGTTCCCATGGCCAAGCAGGGAATCGAACTCTGGACTCCAGGGTCATAGTCCAATGCTCAAACCAGAATAAGAGGACTCAAATAATTGGGTATTTTTCTAGTCCAGCCCCCTGGACTAGCTGCTTTTTGGCTATGCTGAGCCTGTTATTGCTGTTGTTGTGTGCCTTCCTTCCATTCATTTCCGACTTATAGCAACCCTAAGGCGACCCAGTTACAGGGTTTTCTTGGCAAGATTTGTTCAGAGGGGTTTTTGCCTTTGCCCTCCGCTGAGGCTGAAAGTGTGTGACTTGCCCAGTCATCCAGTGGGTTTCTATGACCAAGCAGGGATTCAAACCCTGGTCTCCAGAGTTGTATAGTCCAGTGTTCAAACCACTATAATGCTCAGTTTATTTGCTGTCAACTCCACTTCGATTTATGGCAACCCTATGAAATGAGAGAACCTCCAAGAGGTCATTAGCAGCTTTTCTCAGGTTTTGCAGATTCAGGGCTGTGACTTCCTTGGTGGAATTTGTCCACCTGTAACTCAGGCTCCCTCTTTTTCTACTGCCTTCCACTTTGCCAAGCATTATTCTCTCATAATATGTCCAATGTATGACAGCCTCAGCTTTAGTCATCAACACTCATTGCTTCTATCTAAGGCAGCTGGGAGACCCTGGATTGGGGGTGGCTGCATCGATGCTGTTTGCCAGCATGTCCATTTGTCTTCCGCTACCCATCCATTCTGACATTGGTACTAGCATGTCAAAATGTCTTTATGTTTATTCTACAAAACGAGTATTAACAGTGTGATGTTGCCCAGCTTACAACGTTTTCCTATCGAGGTCTGTATTTTGGATGAATAGTTTTCTTTATGAATTTTCCCAGTACTGAGCATCATTTTATAAATTTTTATATTGCACGCTCCTCCTCCCATTTTACTTTTGAGAAAATATTTTGGATTTTCGGTCTCTACTGGACTTTATTGTTCTGTCCCATACAAACCTGCTCATGTTTTGAGATCTTCTTGGGAGACCTTGTTCTCTATCCCACTATCCTCAGAGAGAACACAGGAGAGGACCTTCCCAATGGAACTCCCTTTGCAGAAACGCTAGATTGGCACCCTCCTTACTCTCTTTCTGCGAGCAAGTAAAAACCTTTTGAATTCTGGCAGGCCTTTTTTCAGTTGAAAAAGGTCTTTTATAATGCACTCAACTTTATTTGCTGTTAATTTGTTTGAACTGATTTCAGTTTTATGATTAACAACTGTTGTATCCTGTTAATTTTTAACTACAAACTACAAAAAAGACAAAATATGAATAAATGTAATAATAGTAATGATAATTGTATTGGTTTTAGTGTGCTCTCTACCTCCTATAAATTAGGTTTAAGTCAATCCACCTACCTTGTGCTTATTAACAAATAAACTAAGAAGCCTTAATGCCAACAAAAATCTTTCAGGGTCTCTATTTTTCCTTTTCATTGAGAAAACTGTCCTCTATACCGATCTCTACCAGTTCCTGAAAGGAGCCATGGTTTCATTCCACATCTGCAAAATGTTTTTTTTCTTTTTCTTTTGCACTGTAAGAATCCAGATTCTTTTTTACAGAATTAGAAATTCTGTTCCTGGCACTTTAGAAATTCAGAGACTGGTGATGCTATATTTCATTACTAGGATAATGCTGTTCTTCCCGCATGTGCTTCCTCAGATAAGGAAATGCAAATACAGCATGCATTTCAGGCTCCATGCTTCAGGCTCTTTCAAGCACATTGACCTTGTCCATGTAATTACCAAGAGTTGTTTTAATATGGATAATTACTGAAGGTGGTTCTATACTTCCTAATTTTTATAACCACAAATGATTACTTCTAAGAGGCCACCACAGACTGTATCATTATGCAGATTTTTAAAGCAGTGAAGTAGGCACTGAAGAGCTCCCACAAGGCAATTCTACTCCATAGGTTAAGTATCACTGCAACTGTTTAACGAGCCCCTTGCGCAGCTAATTTATTGGCACAGTTAGACAGCACCATTAAGGAATGGAACAGCAGCCAGCCACAGAGCAGCTAGAAAGTATAGAAATGGTACTGCACTCAGACACTTGCTCTTCAACCCTCTCATCATATAATCTGTACACTGTACCAGTGGTGCTATGCTTGAATAAATTAAGTCGGAGAACAGCCTGTTCCAAATAAAGGGTAGTTTTTTCCCCCAACACATACCAGACTGAAATACTTGGCTAGTTTGCTGTCTTTGCCATGTCCAATTTTACAAACCAAAGAGCTTTCAGACTTACAATTGAGCTCACAAAATACTTACCACTTTAATTTTTTTTAGGGGCTTAGTTACCAGAGCACCCAGAACAAAAGGATGGTATGCCCACCAATTTGGACACTAGAGGCATACCTTTGAAACTCTTCCCTGCTACTCACACAATAGGATGGTGAAAAATAGTTGTGGTGCTTCCTCAGAGCTTGGGAAGTCACCTTATGAGAACTAAAACTCCAGAAGCCTCTTCAGTCAGAGCTATTTCAAGCCCTGCTCTTCCCAAAAGCTCCCCTTAACTCAAATTCTTGCCTAGTAAAGTGAGAAAGAAGTGACAGAAACATAAGAATGAGTAGGCAAAGCTGCAGCTGCCTCACTTCTGGCTATATGGGGTGATATGAAGGTATACATCCAGATGGCAATCCTAGTACAATGCTAATGTCTCCACCTTTTTACAACCTAGGGATGTTTACAGGTACACTCTGAACAGGAAACCTCCCCTAATGGGAATATAGCTTTTCATGGTGTGTATAATACAGGGCTGCTACTTTTTAGAATAATAGTTCAGTCAGGTGGGTGATCTTACCTGCAGTTGTTCTTTGTGAACAGGAATAACAGACAAAAGTTAAGAAAAGTCAGGAACAAAGCCTGAATAACCCAAGATATTGCGCCCAGACAACTGAAAGAATTGTCTCCCATCCAGTGGAAAAGATTTTTCACAAAGCCCATTTTTGTGGCCTTTAGTGTCTGCCCAGCATTCCCATTTTTTTTTTGCCTCCAAATGTCAATAACATCCCCATAACATCCCATTGCATGGAGGACAATTCTGCCAAACTTGAGAGGGGGGGGCACATGCCTCTTTTGTAACAAGAAGTGACCCAAAATTTATCTCTTCATCGCTTCCTGGTGGGAAAAAGGCTGCTTGTGGGTCTAAAATGGCCCAGATCCATCCTAAAGATGAAAAAATTTATCCTACAACTCATTGAGGAGCATTTCAGAGCAAAATAAAATTTTCAGGTTGTGGGAGTGCCGAGGAAGCCCCTTTACCTCCAAAACTAGTCCTCCTCTTTCTTAAACTCAAAGGACAATTGCTCCAAAACTATGTAAAGAGAAACCTAGTTTCATTCACTAATCCATCCATCTTCTTATAGACATAGGATGAACAGAAACAAAAGGGGACAGGGATTCTGCATGTCAATGGTTGTGTCAAAGGGGGAATTTCAGCATGTCCAGCTTATCATGCAGATTATACTGTGGGAATACTCTCTTTTAAACAACTATTAAAAGCACAGGAGCCCTCGCCTCTTTTGTTTTTGCATTCATGAGATTTGTTTTCTATACACACTTAGACACCTGTTCATGTATATGACCACTGTTTACTATCCAAACCTGCCTGGAAGAGCCTGTTATGTTCCTTTATGCTAAGGCAACCATTTCAAGCACCATGCTGTACCCTCAGATCCATCTTATTCCTGAAAATACTCCATCCCAGAGAAAGAGCAGAAATTGTGCACCTGTTTTGTTGCAGACATTGAACACAGGGCACAAATCTTAACAAGAAACCTCAGCTTCATGCCTAGCAAGAGTTATTAAAGGCCTCTTTATATAAGACTGTTTTTATATGTTTATCTAATACACAGATTTGGGCCAATCTGAATGACCATCAGATTTATGCTCTCCCCTTCTACACAGACTTTGGCAGTTCAAAAGTCATTTTTTTAAACTATAGGTTCCTGTCGTATGTGAAACTGGGAAGCAGCTAAATATTAATTTACTGACCAAGATATCAAATCCCAAGCAATATAGTTCTGTTTCAGATGCAGTGGGAAACTGTGATTTAAATAAGCTATGTTTCAAATACCAAGACAAGTGTGCATGGGAGGATTGGAGCACTTGGATTCAGCCTTTTCTCTCAGCTTAATAAAAGCCATCATCTACTAACCAGAATCACTACTTTTAAGCCAACCAATTAACTGTATATTAAAACCCATAAAGTGTGAATACAACAGAAGTCTACTTATCAACACCCAAGGCTTGGCTGTGACTCCTTGTTGAGAATACACATGCTCCTTCCACACTCCTTGTTGGAAGGTAAACAAACTAAGTTTGTAGACATGGAAAATATGGCGTATCCAACAGCTCTGGGACTGATTGGGAACTCAGTGCATGTTATAGTCCAGACTTAAGTTTGTTCTGTAGGCATTTCATCAAGGTTGTCCATCCATTCTCAGGATAATAGTAGGAGCAATCCACAACACTTTGGGTCATTCCCCATATGCCAGTAATAGCTTGAGAAGATAGATGCAGCTGGATGCAGTAGAACATTAAAATCCTACAAGAGGGGTGGGTATTTGCCATCCAGATGGTGTTGAACTGTAGTAGCCAGCAATGGCGAGCAACGCTATGAGAGTTACAGTTCAGCTACATCTGGAAAGCCACACAACCCTTATGCCTGCTCTATAATATAAAAATAGGTTCAAATACAATTAAAAAGGTCAAATGAAATAAGAAATTGTGTTTAATTGTAACACAGGTAATTTGTTTAGGCTGTAAAAAGTCCATGAAAGTTGGAAATGTGTGTGTGCCTATGTGCCTTCAAGTCACCTATTGATTTATGGTGACCCATGAATTTCATAGGCTTTTCTTAGGCAAGAAATACTCAGGGATGGTTTTGCCAGTTCTTTTTTCTGAAATATAGCCCACAGAATCATAGAAATGTAGAGTTGGAAGAGACCACACGGGCCATCCAGTCCAACCCCCTGCCATGCAGCAACACCCTCAAAGCACTCCTGACAGATGGCCATCCAGCCTCTGCTTAAAAACCTCCAAAGAAGGAGACTCCACTACACTCCGAGGCAGCATATTCCACTGCCAAACAGCCCTGACCGTCAGGAAGTTCTTCCTGAGGTTCAGGTGGAATCTCCTTTCCTGCAGTTTGAATCCATTGCTCCTTGTCCTGGTCTCTGGAGCCGCAGAAAACAAGCCCACTCCCTCCTCTACATGGCATCCCTTCAAATATTTAAACATGGCTATCATGTCCCCTCTTAACCTTCTCTTTTGCAGACTAAATAGCACCTGGTATTTGTTGACAGTCTCCAATCCAAGTACTAACCAGGGCTTACCCTGCTTAGTTTCCACAACCAGACAGGATCTGGTGTTTTGAGGTGATTTAGGCTGACAAAGATGGAAATACAGTGCTTAAATCAGTGGACAGACTAGAACTGATTCAATTGTACAATGCCTGAATTAAACAAGACTGTAAACCACTTAGGCAAGAACCATGCATCTTCTGTGTTCTGATGCTTGCAATGTATGCTGGGGTTCACAGTATCTTGCCAAAGAAGCACTAAAAAACTGTCTCTATAGTGAATGGAAAAGTATTCATTTGTGAACAGGACCAAGTTAAGCTCTTACAGTGATGGGGACACTTAAAAAAACAAATTATTGTGAAAAATAACCCAAATTATTTGCACAGACCTTCACATTCTGAAGGCAGATTTACAGATGTAAATTGGAAATGAAAAGCTAACACACTGCTTTTCAAATGCAGATATTAAGCAAATCATTGTACAAATCATTCAACTGAAAACCTGTAAAGAGCATCTTTTAAATTTTTGTAGCGTCCTCAGTAAGTTTTAGGTACTCTATAAATAAGAAATTTAAATTAAGAACATTCTTATCTTCCAATAACTGTATCTAGTTTCTTTGTAATAAAAAGGAGACAAAATATCAAAACCATTCCCTAGAAAAGCTGCTAGGCATTCCTTCTTCTTGATGGCTTCCCACACATAAAAGAGCTTTTCACAATTTATGTACAATGGGTAATAAGAATAAGAGCTGCAGAAAACCCCTCTCTATCTCTGTCACACACTTTAAAAAACATTTTGAAAGTCTCAAGTCTCTTCCCAATTATCCTCTGCCCATGCGGGCATCTTGGAGCAGTACTCAAATTCTGCTCCTTTGTAGCACAAAGCATGGAGGTACATCACCAGATCTTTGGGTGATGGGTCAGGCCTCACTATCTTGCATTCTTCACACAAAGGATCCTTTCCAGCCCAACGTTCATCTAAACAGGGTTCTTTGTTCTCTGACTTGCACATCTGTGCTTCAGGGACAGAATTCTGAGAACATGTCAATATTCCACTTTTGCCTCCATCCTTTGATTCTTCAGCCTGACCAGAACTTGTTGGAGGAACAGTCTCCACAGGTTCAGCACAGTTCCCTGGAGTCTCCTTCCCTTTATCTCCAATGATGGGTTTCAAGTCATCCTCAACAATGTCCAAGATACCCAGGCTCTGTTTAGAAAGGTGCTCCTCCACCAATGCCCGAAGCAGCTCCTCATCTGTTTTGTCAACAATACCACCTTTGCCCTTTTCAGGACCCCAAGCATTTGTGTTGTAGACAGGGTCATTGACAATGGGGTGTCCCAAAAACTGCAGATGGACACGGATCTGATGAGTACGTCCGGTGTATGGAAAACACTTCACCACACTAGTCTTGCCATTGTAACTGAGCCTCCTGAAGACTGTTTTGCATGGCTTGCCCTTGGGGTCCACTCGACACACTCCCACTTTGTATGACACAACCAGGATGGGTTCTTCACAAGTCACCTCATTTTCTGGAAACTCTCCAAGCACACGACATACATACTCCTTCTCCAGCTATTGGGGGAGGACGTGACAAGAAAGGAAAAAGAAACAGCAAAAATCAACATCGGTACAGGATCTGTAATGTATTAAGTTACTTACTAGCCACTTCTATTCTCTCTAATTTTTGGCCACCACTACCTAGAGCTACCTAGAGCTTGGGAGTGGAAAATTTGGTGTTCCAAAAGTTTGGGCCTATGACTTCCATCAGCCTCACCCAGCCTGGGCTTTCTCAAACAATTGTTGGAGTCGCAATTGAAAACAACCAAGAGCCAAAGATCTCTACTTAGCTTCCCTCAGGCTATTTTGGGTCTTTTCACCCTACACAATTACAGCAGTATGATTTCACTTTAGCCACCTTGTCAACATCCTATGGAATGCTGGTACCTCCACTTTAGGGAGGGGCATTTAGATTATAAAATTATTAAGTTCAGGACTTCATAGGGTGCAGCCATTGCAGTTAAAGTGGAATATAGCACTGTAACTGTGTAGTTGAAAGGGCCCTATGACTTGGAATGTTGTATATTTACACTGACGCTAAAAACAATTCTAAATGATGATTAATACATCACACAGACCAATATTAATTTTCTCAATAGCTAAGAATATTAATGTTACATCTCAAGTGTATTATAGATCACACTACCTTTAGCTTAGAATCCAAGACACCAAAGATAGGGCAAACAGATGGTCTTTCAGCCAATACCACAGCCATATCTACTAACATGCAGCAATGTTGCTGAAGCATGTGTCTTTAGATACTGCCCTGAGTTTACTTAAATTAAACTTAACATATCAATAAATAATTACTTTAACTTTGCTAGCTCTGGCATCTGCATGTTTCAAAGCTTCCATCAGTTATATGGTTACATATATTTTAATATGAAGGAGTTTCTAAGCAAATTTTTTTGAAGTTTAAAATCCACTCTTCAAAAGACAGTAACATTTATAAACAGGCCACCAGTACAGCTAAAAAGTCAGTTAAGAATTGGGTGGAAAAGTGTAGGTGGGGAAGGTAACATCTGCATTCTGTTTCTAGGTCAAAATAATAGTGCAAATCATGAACCACTGTTTATACAATACAATGCAGAAAGAAGATTTGTAAAGAAGGGACATCAACAGTATCAAAAAATAACTATCAAGGTTTTTGTTGAAAGTTGAAATACACAGTTCAGTTACCCAATGTTGTAAGACTACTGCAGGAATGCAGATGTTTTGGTCTACAACTCTCATAATCCCTTATCACTGGCCAAACTGGCTAGGCTTCGAGGAGGAGAATCCCAAAACACCTTGGTAGGCCAAAATGTCCCCACTTCTAACAGCTCCACATTTTAAAAAAGGGTATAGGGTATGGCCACTAGGATCATCCTAGAAAAATTTTAAGTGCCTTATTCAAAAGGCATTTATTCATCCATTCATTTCATTTTTTTTCTGAAAGAAACATAAAACATAAAAAGTCGCCCACAACAAAAGAAAAATGATGTGCAGTTGTAATGCTTGGTAAAAAGGAAAGCGATAGGGAAAAAAAGGAAGACTACAGTAGGGATGGACTGACTTAGTAAAGAAAGCCTTGGCCCTGAACTTGCAGGACTTGAGTAGCACTGTTGGTGGCCACAGCTTTCAAAGGTCTCTGCCATTCTGAAATATTCAACATCTCAGTCCTATGCAACAGCTTTGCTGCTGGGAAAACAGCTCACATCTTTGTTTTTGTTCTGTGCCTTCAAGTTGACATCAATTTACAATGATCTACCATAGGGTTTTCTTGTAAGATCTATTCAGATAAGGTTTGCCACTGACTTCCTCTAAGGCTGAGAGACTGTGACTTGCCCAAAGCCACCTAGTGGGTAACACCATGGTGGAAGAGTGATTCAAGCACTGGTTTCCTAATCCAACACTCAAAGCACTATACCATACTAGCTCTCTAGCTCAGGTATACACAGGATATTTTAATGCCTTTAACCATCATCCAGGCAGATAAAAAACCTGACTTAATCTCTGATATTTTTTGCCTAAATAAGAATCTGAATGTATTATGGGATATAAAACTGCGCCACGTCCGCAAGAATGTTTGCAAATGTAACAAACATCCAGAGCCAGAAAACTCATGTTCACATGAAGTGGAAGGCTGTTCTGAGTTGCTAATAGCTCTCCTTTTTTTTTTTCCCCAAAAATACCACACAAGACAGTTTCTGTGTTTTCAAGATACTATTATTTTTGTATTTTTAAAAACTACATACAGCAGCTGGCTGAAACTTGACACTGTTTACTAGTCTTTGAATAACAATGTTGTAAAATGCCTATTTTACAGGTCTAGTTCTGTGTGAATTCTGCAACAAAATCTGACTCAAATAGACTAAAACATTCTCTCTGCCTGGATGAGGGTAAAATACTGAAAATATGATTGCAAAAGAAGCTTATAAGCCAGACAAGGAGGCTGCATGGGAAGGCTGCACCTTGGAGAAAGGATGGATAACCATTTAAACTTCACCTGTCTCTGTCGAACTTGTTCATCAATTCTCTTGGACACTTCAGCAGACTTAGCAAACATGAGGACGCCTGATGTCAAGCGATCAAGCCGATGAATAGTGTGCAGCTCCTTCAGGTTATGTTCTTTACCCAAAATGAAGATGACAGTATTATGTCGAAATCTGCCACAGGGATGGACTGGCAAAGATGAGGGCTTGTCTACCACTACCACCTCATCATTTTCTTCTATAAATTCAACAGGCTGCGCTGTGACTGGAGGTTCATGGCGATGTATTGTGTTCCGCAGAAAGTCATTATTCTGAAAGCAAAGCAATCACTGTACATGAATAGGAGGACGCCATTTTGTTGAGCAGCCTGTTTGAAAAAACTATAGCTAATAACACCATTCACAGTAAAAAGGAGAACTTAACTATTACGAAAAGTAAAAAGCTAAAAATAGACTGGAGCAGATTTTCTGCAGTATCTACAAATCAATTATACCGTAATCAGCAAAGTAGGTTAGATACTGTGCCATTTCCATGATCAATACGGACAAGAAAAGGAGTGACTCAAATCAAATGTGTATTTTTTTGAAGTTACTTCAGGGTTATTAAGTTCCAAAATATATCTGAGGTTTTCAAAGGAATGTAAACTCGAAAGCCTTCTAGACTTTTAGAATTTAAGAAGCACCACACTTATTATCTTCTGAAAAAATGATAGTCACACATTTGCACAAGTCACGCAGAATCCTGCAATAAAATGTTGTGAAGTGTTTCTGTTCAAGCTTTCAGCCATTCAATGTTTTCCCTCTCCATCTGCTCCTTCACACCCCCTTAGTAGGCTGAATAGCTGTGCCTAATGCCAGGTCCATTTTGTTTCTTACACTGGTGTCTTATGGGCATCTTTCACTTCTATCTTTGAAATCATTTTAAAACAGCTTCTCAATGTGGTCCTGAAAATTATTTACCAAAACAACGATATGATTCTAGATATCATTCATTTTATCTCTCCCCCTTCCTCCTACATACCAATTTCATACTATTCCCCTCCATCTGTCAGGTTTTTTCCTCTCAATCTGTTACCATTCTGTTCTATTATCCCTGGGTTGGGGTCATTTTTGGAGAGAAAACAACACAAAATAAGCAGGTGCAAACTGTGTGACCCCATAGAATCTATGCGATATTGCACAATATACCACAGAACATGGTTTAATAAGTCTTCTCTAAGCTTCTATGCAGGCCACATTTTAAATCGTCCTCTGTCAGCAATCAGTATGGTTAAATGGCTTGGGTCCAGGCTCTTGGAGGACTCTATCTTCCTATATGAACCTGTCTGAGCTGTAAGATCATCAGGGGAAGCCCTATTCTCAGCCCCACCACCTTCTCAAGCACATATGGTGGGACCATGGTAGTGGGCCTTCTCAATGGCTGCTCTCAGACTTTGGAATTCCCTCCCCAGGAAGGCTAGGAGGGCTCCTTCCTTGCTGTCCTTTTGCTGGCAAGTGAAAACCTTTCCATTCTAAAAGGTTTTAATGAATTGACTGCAATGGCCTGTAACAGTATGCTATCCCATTCATTTTTATCTTCAGTTTCTAATGGGTTTTTAAGTGGTTTTAATTATATAGATTAACTCCATTATAAAGTCCCTTTTACATATCTGATTGATGTTTTTGTATGTATTTTAATTGGAATTCGTTTTATTATTTTGAAAACCACCTCGACTATGGAGGGATACAAATGACAAAGTCATTTTTTTTTAATTTAAATTTTAAAAAATTAAATATGTCAAAAATGTATGTCCTCCAGATTGGCTGCAAAGCCTACATGGCACAGATCACATACATTTATTGAGTTCATAGTAAATTTTAGTGAAAATATGTATCCTTAAGAAACTCAGATTTGACAGTGAAGAGGACACACTACAAGGCACGTACACTGCAGAGATTGAATCACAGAGTGGGACAGTACTCTAAGGGTCCAACCCTATTGTCAGTCCAGGAATCTGTAATTAAACCATCCCTGATAGGTGACCATCTAACATCTATATAAATACCTCCAACTCAGCCAGCATTTTATTATTTCTTTATTATAGTATTTTATTTATTATTTAGATTTACTTCTCAGCTTCTCTCTATTGAACTCAATGGCTCTTTTCATTTTTTTATTTTTTTTACTTTATCCTCATAACAAAATCCTGTTTGGTAGGTAAAGTTGGAGAGAGAGAGAGAGAGAGAGAGAGAGAGAGAGAGAGAGAGAGAGAGAGCGAGCGCAACCAGCTCAGAGGGACTTGAACCTAAAACTCCTACATCCCATTTTAACACACTTAATACAGGGGTTAAAATCGTGCAGCCCTCTAAATGTTGTACTGCAACTCCCAGCAGCCCTAGTCAGTTAAGTCAATAAGCACAAATGCGAAGAGCTGCAATTCAACATATGGCAGGCCACACAATTCCCCACTTGATCTACCAATGAAATCACAGGTTGAGCATCCCTACTCTGGAAATCAAAAATCCTCCAAAAACCTAAACATTTTGCCACCAGCCACCCATTTCTGTCTTTCAGGCAGTGGCTATGGTGTTCCTGCTTGTTTGTCTCTCAGATCCTCAGTCTCTTTCCTACTTTATGTTTTCTATACAAGTACCAAACAAATGACACACAAAACTGGAGAGAGACAGAGAATCTGTAAAATGGCAGGAATCCAAATACAGTGCACAGCATGAATGCACATCTCCTGACATTTCACAGATCCTCACATCTCCCTCCAGCCTCACGTCTCATTTGTTCTTGACTTGTCTTGTGTATGAGATGCAAGGCTGGAGAGAGACTGAGGATCTAAGTGACTGAGGATATATGGGACCTAACACCTAATATTCAAGAAAAAAAATACAGTACTGTCCAGGAGACCTCTGAAGAGCCCGCCAGAATTCAAAAAATCCAAAATCCAAAATATTTCTGGTCCCAAGCATTTTGTATAAGAGATACTCAACCTGTACAGGGGAATAATATCACGGTGATGCAGTGGAAGCAAGGCTTGAAGGGTCAAGGTATGGTAACGATATTATCTGCCACCCTCTCTTTAGAAATCTCTGATCTCCTGCAGTTTAAGCACATTGCTTACAGCAGCTAAAGAGAAACTGATTTTCCCAGCAACACTATACTGTTGTGACCTCTTTATGCTGTAATCATACAGTTTTGGCAGTGATTTAGTCTCAGATGGGAAACTAAGGCCCATTAGATTTGCAAAAGACCTGCTCCTGTAGAACTCATTTGTTGGCTTAAGGCTGCAGTTTCAATTTTTGGACTCTTCTGAGAATGCAGGTATGCTACTCCTAACACACAAATGCCAGAGCTTCAAAATTCACTGCTGATGTGGGTCACCTCCGTGAAGTCGGAAGACATTTCCTGGACTACACGACTGCAATTCAACACGCGCTAGGGTTGCAAAGGTTTTCCTTATTATAAAGAATGTCTACTATTTGAATGCTGGAACGGATCCTTCACAGAAGCAGAAATACATGCATCATGTAATTTATGACAATAACATAAATTACATGATGCATACAGGGATAATATATTAATTTTATAGAAAAACACATGACTAAGTTAAATAAAATCAGTGCTTTCATTTTAGATCACAACGTGTTAACAGTTACTTCCCGTCAACTTTCCATGTAAGGAATTTTGACTCTCCTTTATTGCTATTTTGAAAACCTGGCAACATTAACACACACACACAGGTACACCCCTCTCTTCGGAAGATCTTCCCCAAAACCGAAATGTACATTCTCCCCGACATAACAGGTTACTTTGGATACTATTTTTTCCCCTCTTCACCAGACAGTGGCGATTTCCGCACTAGATTGTTATAGCGTTATTATTCCACTTTCAACATCCTATGGAATCCTGGGGTTTGCAGGATTTATAGGATTCCATAGGATGTTGAAAGAGGAACGATAGCACTATAAGGCTCTTCCCTAAACTGCAAACCCTATGATTCTATGGGATGTTGAAAGTGGAACACTATAACGCCCCTCCCTAAACTGCAAACCCCAGGATTCCATAGGATGTTGAAAGCGGAATAATAGCGCCATAACAGTCTAGTGCGGAAATGGGCCGTGGGTCTCGACGTGGGGCGCAGGGGCGGCTTTCCCAGCGCCGCCGGCCGCTCGCCCGCGGGCTTTTCCGTCTCCCCTCCGGGCCCTCACCTTGAGGACGACGCCGAGGTCTCGCACGGGCTGCTCGTTGAGCCGCAGGCGCCCGGCTCCGGCGGCGGCCCGGTAGTACTCGAGCGGCTGGGCGCGGAACTCGGAGCGGAAGACGTCCAGGAGGCTCTTGCCCACCCAGCGGCCCTTGCAGTAGGTCTGGAAGTCGAAGAAGTAGGGCCGCACCTTGCGGAGGCCGCCCTCGAAGTAGTAGCTGGTCTCGCCGAAGTGAGCCTCGTTGAAGCTGACGCCGGGGTTCCGCTTCTGCGGCGGCGGCACGTAGCGCTTCTCGCCTTCCTCCGGCCGGCCGGGACTCCGCTTTCCCTTCAGCAGCCGCCGCCTCTTGGCCGACGGCGGGGAGCTCCCGCGCTCCGGGGCCGGGCTCTCCTCCATGCTTTTGCCGGCCCAGAGGGAGGCCCGGGCGCCCGCCGGGGCCCCGCGCTGGCTTCCCGGTCGGGTTAGCGGCGACACGCACCGCGGCTGCAGCCGCTGCAGCATGAGCGGCAACCGGCTCCCCCCCCGGCACGTGGCATCGCAGCTGCGCGCCCCTCCCTGAGCGCAAACGCCTTCCCCCGTCGCACCCGGCCGCCTCCGAGTGACGTGTAAGTTAAGCGACGGGAACCATAGAGTTGGAAAAAAATAGTGTTGGCCGCACAGCAACATCCAAAATTCGGAAAAGAGCGATACCTTTATTGGGCAACTAAAACTAAAACAAAGCACATTTTGCAAGCTTTCGAAGCTCCACTAGCTTCTAAATCCGGGAAAATATGTTCACAAAAATCAGGCAAGAGAAAGAAAAAAAAAGTGACTATCAAAGGCCTACATTTGATACAAAACCAAAATATAGTAATCAAATCAGAAGATATTTCATATACATGTATTTGTATTGATAAAAATTTGATACAAAATGTAGATCTATGGCTCCAACACATCACCTTTTTTTTTCTTTCTCCATGATTTTTAGAATCAGAGAATCATAGAATCATAGAAATGTAGAGTTGGAAGAGACCACACGGGCCATTCAGTCCAACCCCCTGCCATGCAGGAACACCCTCAAAGCACTCCCGACACATGGCCATCCAGCCTCTGCGTAAAAACCTCCAAGGAAGGAGACTCCACCACACTCCGAGGCAGCATATTCCACTGCCGGACAGCCCTGACTGTCAGGAAGTTCTTCCTGAGGTTCAGGTGGAATCTCCTTTCCTGCAGCTTGAATCCATTGCTCCTTGTCCTGGTCCCTGGAGCGGCAGAAAACAAGCCCTCTCCTTCCTCTACATGGCATCCCTTCAAATATTTAAACATGGCTATCATGTCCCCTCTTAACCTTCTCTTCTGCAGACTAAACATACCCAGCTCTCTAAGTCTATCCTCATAGGGCATGGCTTCCAGGCCTCTCACCATTTTGGTCACCCTCCTCTGGACCTGCTCCAGCCTGACCATGTCCTTCTTGAATTGGGGTGCCCAGAACTAGACACAGTATTCAAGATGAGGTCTAACCAAAGCAGAGTAGAGTGGTACCAGTACCTCCCTCGATCTAGACACCATACTCCTCTTGATGCAGCCGAGAATTGCGTTGGCTTTCTTGGCTGCCGCATCACACTGCTGACTCATGTTCAGCTTGTGGTCTATTAAGACTCCTAGATCCCTTTCACACGTACTGCTATCCAGCCACGTGTCCCCCATTCTATATTTCTGTATTCCATTTTTTCTACCTAAGTGTAGGACCTTACACTTCTCTCTGTTGAATTTTATTTTGTTAGCTTTGGCCCAGCTCTCCAATCTATCCAGGTCATTTTGAATTTTGATCCTGTCCTCTGGCGTATTAGCAACCCCTCCCAGTTTGATGTTATCTGCAAATTTGATGAGCATGCCCTCTATTCCTTCATCCAAGTCGTTGATGAAGATATTGAACAGCACTGGGCCCAGGACAGAACCCTGTGACACCCCGCTAGTCACTTCTCTCCAGGATGAAAAGCAGCCATTGGTGATCACCCTTTGGGTTCGGTCGGTCAACCAATTACAAATCCAACTAACAGTAGCCCTGCCCAGCCCGCATTTTACTAGCTTCTTTGCTAGTAGATGACAGCTAGTAGATGTTCTTTTAAAACATCTTTTGGCTGATGAAGAACCCAGTGGAGCTTTGATAGCTTGCACGATGGATGTGCTTTGTGCATTTCAGTTGCCCAGTAAAGGTGTCACATTTTTGTGGATTTTTAAAATAGAACTGGAAGAGACCACAAGTGCCATCTAGTCCAGCCCCCTGCCACGCAGCAATACAGAGCTGAAACACTCCTGAAAAATACCCATCCAAACTCTGTTTCCTCTAGGGAAGGAAAATCCATGCCAGCTCTCAGGGCAATCCTTTCTACTGTCAAAACAGCTCTTACACAGTAAAGAAAACATATAGCAATGTTGGTCATAGAGCAAAATACAACAAAATCTAAAATCCACAAAAGAATGATACCTTTACTGGGCAACAAAAATGTAGAAATTTATGTGAGCTTTCAAAGATTCACTGGTTTTTTTAATCAGGAAAAGATGTTAAAAATCATACAGAAGGAAAAAGGTGAAAATGTTAAGAGTCACAGGCCTACATCCTGTCTATGGTCAGTTAAGAAGTTACTGGGGATTTCAAAGCAGGCAGCAGCCACTCCTTAGATGTGTGACTGCTGGATCTCAAGGGAAATTACAAAAGCAAGATTGTGTATCTTTCCTCATGAGTAATCTTTGCCATCTTCATCACATCTGATGTTGCTTGGCCACAGGTGTCCCGGTGAAACACTGGAGGACATGTTCTTCCAGTTTATCTTCCTCATACCCACCCCCCAGCCCCAGTTTATTTATTTTGACAGCCAAATTTAGGAACTGGCACAGCCTTTTTCTTGTTGTTATATTAAATGATTCAGAGACAACTCTTGCATACTGAAAATAATTCAAGATCTTCACAGTAGTGTCTGATACATCTTTGGTCCATCTGGAGCAGGTTTATCACACTCTTTACTTACTGTTTTGACTTTTCACACAGCACAAGGTCTAGAACAGTATCTTCCATTGGCCAGTATCAAACAGCAACTTTTATTAAGATTTAAAAGCCCATCTTTATGTCTGACAGTAATATACAATGGCTGCAGGAATGGGCTGCAGCCATTCTTTGCATCAGGTTGGCAAAATTAAACCTTGATGGTCAAATGCCAAGAACAAACAAGCATGGCATTATTAGGACTGTGACCTTTTATCAGTTTTTTTTTTAAAAAACATGCTGTAGTAGATAAACCTGTATCTGATTCCACAAGGTAAGATGGTTTTTTATGAAAACAATAACAAGTACACCATGAAAAAGCAAGATTTAACTTGTTTTATTAGATTAAGTTGTTAAAAGTGCAAGTTATATCCAGTATTTTGTTTTCACCAATACAAGACCATGCAAAAAGATTTCTCCAAGTATCAGAAAACCAGATAAGGATTGGTTCCTTATTTATAAAAGGCATACAGCACAAAGAGGCCAAGCACAACTATTTTTTTTTCACTCCTGCATACACAAGAGCTTATTTGTAGTCTATGAAACAGGAGAACCAGACTAATGCTAGTTGTTAGCCTTGAGTCTATCAAGCTGCTTGGTTTCCAAACTGCAGTCCTTGAAGTTACATACTGAGTCTGTTGTTAGTCTTAAGGAGAGATTCCTTAATTTCTCCCAAATTTTGATGCTATGTTACATACAAGGAGTCAGTTCAAAAAGCAGAACACTGCATTAGTATGTACAGGGTATGAATTCCTATTCCTTCCAAACAGTTTTCATAGGCTTTCCAAATATCCTCTACAGACTTATGTCTTTTAAAGTTCACCCCTAGGGAAGAAGAGACAATTGACCATTACTAATTATCATACACTAACATCTTCCCCAAAAATTCAGTGTTCATGTTTGGCTGAAGGATTAATATATTCCCAGATATGAAATGACATTTCTCACTATAGCACTTCCCCGACTTAATGTGTGCAGATAAGCAGCAGCAGAATGCTTCTAGAAAAAGCACAGCTAAAAGGAACAGGCATTCATTGAGGGCAGAAAAGGGTTCCATTCAGGAGAAAGGCAGAGTATAAATTAATTAAATAGTGTTTCATCAGTATGGGGCAAGCAGATTAAAGACTTCACGCAGAGACCTTCATTGAATTGTTACAAGCAACAAGTGTTATTTGTAAATTCCACTCCTTCTGTGGTTTGCTTTAGTTAGGCCTAATCTTGGATTTAGGCCAAGGGTATAGAAATACCATATCTGTTTGATGGCTATAGTTTGAAATACTGTACAGCAGTTTTAAATAATTTTCTTATTTTTTGTTATTTGATGATGATAACAAGATTAATTTTCTTACCCACCTCTCCCTAAGGCTCAAAGCAGGGTATAACACAGATTAAAATGCAACTAAAAACACATAAACCCATTTAAGATATATCAATTTAAAATTCATAGTTTAAAATTGACTGGGTAGACCTGCTGGAGCAGATAGGTCTTTAGTACTTTTAAAAATTTAGACACCATATTTAGCTGTTCAATCTCTTCCAGCAGGTCATTTCACAGTCTGGGGTGGATGACAAAAGGGTCCTCTGGGTGACTGTTACCAGTCTAGTCCTGGCTAGTTTAAGTAAATGGCCCCCAGAGGATCTGAGTGTACAGGGAAGATTTTACAAGAGGCGGCAATCCTGCAGGTAACTTGGACCCAAGCCATGCAGGGCTTTAAAGATAATAACCAACATTTTGTACTTTGCCTGGAAACTAATTGGCAGCCAGTAGAGTGATTTTAAAATTGGTATGATATGCTCATTCCTTGATGTACCTGTAACTACTCTGGCTGCCATAATTTGGCCCAGCTGGAGTTTCTGAACTTGGTACAAAGGCAGCCCAATCTACAGTGCATTGCCGAAGTCCAACCTTGAGGTTACTAGTGTGTGCACTACCATCTGTAGGTCTTCCTATTCTAGGAGGGGGTACAGTTGGCTTATCAGCCAAAGCTGATAGTAAGCACTCCTGACTGTCACATCTATCTGAGCTGACATTTGGAGCGACAGATCCAGGAGCACCCTCAAGCTGAGAATACAGTCTTTCAAGGGAGAGTGTGACCCTGTCCAGGCTGGTTGACATACCTCCAACCCCAGATTAGGGCCTTTAATAATAAACACCTTTGTCGTGTCTGGATTCAGTTTCAATTAGTTTTTCTTCGTCCAGCCCATTACCTCTTTCAAGCATTCATTCAAAGGAGGCATACTATTCTTAGCTAAGACTGTTTTTGAAAGGATGAGGAAATATATTTGAGGAGCAGCCTTCCCCAAGCACCACCATCTGGAGCCTGCCTATATAATAAGGGTAGCTGGTCTTAGTTACTGGAGCTGGGAGGGATTCTGCCAGTGTGATGTATATATGTGGATCTTTTTCTATCTGTAGACACATATGGAGAAGGATCATGCCTACAGTGTCATCAATTCAATTCTCTCATCCTTCTACTAGACCTTTTTTGACCAAAAATACCAAAGGTATCATGGATTCCTATTTTATGGTTTTACTTCCAAAACTCAAGGTTGTAGGCCTTTCAAAAATCCATTCAGAGTAAGTGTTTAAATATACATTTCTGCCCATCTACTTCTATAAGAGGTAGTAAACTTTCCTTATCCTACGTATCTTTATAAAGCACAATATCCAAAGTTTGGTCTCACGGTTTCTTTGTGAACAAGAGCTAATGTAAGCAGAAGTGTTGTTTTCCTTGTCCCTCAGGGCCTGGTTTGGATATTTGAATTGCTTGCTTTCTATAGATGGCTTAAATAGCCAAGAATGAGTAAGACTACATACTCGGCCACCCTAAAGCAATTCCTTGTGTTTTAATTAAATCATTGAAACGGGAAACTGAGGTTTAATATCAATTTACTATCCAGAATCTGAAGCCACAGTTTGAAGTTACGATTTTGATTCATAAACTGACAATGAACCATGGTTCTCGCTTTAGACTTGTTTAATTTAAAAAGAAGGCTACAAGAAAAGGAGGGGTGTGTGTGAAGGGAGAATATAATCTTGTTACTCATCTCCAACTAATGAAGTATGGTTTTGCAGGTTAAGAACTGAACATCCAAAGTGAAACATTATCACTAAACATTAAACCATGAGTAATAATTGTCAAGTCTTATCATTTACAAGATAGGAGAAAAGGAGATTTGTAAAGGAGAAAATTCCAAAAAGGAATTAAGGACTTTTCACATATGAAAATACATGAGCAGTCCCATTATATCCATGCTGACTATAAAGTAAGGGGCACTATGTTTACAATTTATTTTCAAATGCACATGGAGTCACAGTATTAAGTGTCGTGAAATTAAGCAAAAATTGATGACGCACCACTGAGATGCTATTTTGGAAGACATCTAGTTTTGACTATACTCTAAGGAGGTAAAATGCTTGCAGTAAAGCATTGCAGAGAACACAGGCTTTCTTCAAGCTCGCTGTCTGTATCATCTTGGCTCCACTTTTGTTTAACTTTTATATTAACTCAATGGTGGAGTGTTTTCATAATATCAATTTCCACCCACCTAAGCTAGCAGGAAGAACTATCCCCATACTGCTTTATGCAGATGATGCAGTTATTCTTTCAAGAACACCTAATGGCCTTAAACGAGCTCTGAGAGAATTGTCCCAATTTTGTCAAGAAAATCATTTAGTGCTTAATTATCAAAAAACTAAAATTATGTCATTTGCCAAACATCCTAGGCAATTCTCTTGGTGTATAGACTCCCATAGGATTGAACAGGTTTTCTGCTTTAAATATCTGGGTGTAGTCTTTCACTCCTCAGGGAGCAGGAAAGCACATGGGGATTATGCTGCTAACAATGCCCAGAGGAGCTCAATGGCCATTCAAAAATTTTTTAGAACTAAAGGTGGATATTATGTACCAGCTGCTTTAAAATTATTTGAGGCAAAAACAACTGCCCAACTTTTATATGGAGCCCAGCTAGGACCCTTCCTTAACAATGTGATTTTGGAGCGTGTCCAATCCAAGTTTCTGAGGTCAGTTTTCCAAGTTCCAAAATGTGTATCTAATGCTACTCTGCGACTAGAGGCAGGCTTTTTGAGTATAGAGGCCAGGATATGGATGTCCATACTTTATTACTGGCTTAGGCTAGCCTTTTTTTTCAAAGGGGCTGGCTTCTCTGGTGTTGAAGGATGACTTCCAGTCCTCATGGATCAAGGCAGTCTCAAGGAAAATTGTGACGTTGGGTCTCTCCCCAAATTCTCTGCTTCACTTGGGGTATGACCAGGCTAAAGCAGCCATTAAACAGCACATCACAGACATAGAGCGACAAATGGATTTAGCCAGAGTCCCTTCGTTCATTGTCAGTGAATGCAACAAGTACTTAAAAATGCCAATGGCTTATATAAGCAACTTAGAACTGCCAAAACACCCTGGCTCGATGTCACGCTCTTCCTTCAGCTGTCCTTGAAGGACGCTATAAAAAAGTTGCATTCTCAGAAAGATGCTGTCCTTGTAAAACTGGTCAGATAGAAACTATAGAACATGTACTCCTTCAGTGTTCGTTTTACAGAGATTTACGGTTTGACCTTATTTTGCCAGTACTTCAAAACCATATTGGTAGATCTGATCAATTCTATGTTTCCTTGCTACGCACAGACATGAACCCCAAGATAACCCATAGGGTGGCAAATTTCTGTGCAGCAGCTATTAAAATATGCCAGGCGATGATCAGTAATAATTGATATTTAATGGTATTATATTATAGGTACATTCGTATGTAGTTTTATGCACTTGTCTCAGGAGCTGTTTTATTGTTTTTAGTCTATTTTATATTCTCTGTAGTTTTAGACCAGCGCATAGTGGTAATATTGTTTTAAACTAAATCTAATATTTGCTGTTTTAACACTTCATTTATATTGTTTTAAATACCGCTTAAATCACTTTACCTTACTTTGTTACTGATCTTAATGTCTTATTTTATAATTTGTATACCCGTCTTGTGCTGGTCAATGACTGTAATAAAGATATATACATACACTGTCTATAGTTTTCAAGACATTCCCTCTCTCCAATATATGGAAATAAACTTATAGTTTTTATGATGGCTTCATTGCAGGAATGTATACAGGTAGCAAGGGTGGACTTTAAGTTTATGGGATATTTATTTTTTGGTACTGTCCTCAGACACAGCAACCAGAACTGTGTGTAAAAGACATACACTGGGATTGAAGAATCCTACACTCAAGCATCTCTCTTGAGTACCATGATGGAATGACGCCTTCCTTACAGTCCTCCCACAGAAACTCCATTCCCACTTATCCCAAGCACTGTTTCTCAGCATGAGGGCTGGGGTGGGACAAGACTCATTTTCCTGCTTCTGTTATTAATAAGCCTCAGTCAGAAAGCCCTGTTTGATCTGCTGTGAAATCACTTAGAAATCTGTCTTCTGTCCACTCTGACTTCCAACTTGTTAGCAGTTTTGTTTTGCCCGCAGAGAAGCAGATCAGGAGAGGGATTCTTTTCACCACTGTGTTGTCATCTTAGGAAAAAAAGAGCTTTTATCTAGCCATGCCTTAGAACACAAGATTGTAGGAATATTAATATTTTACCGAGGCCACTGTTTCTCCTTGTCTGTCAGAGGAACATATATCACCCCCATCAAATGCTTTTCCACAATCTGACCACCTTTAGTCTTGTCATACTGCATCATAACCTGGTTTCCACCCTCTGGCCCTACTGGCAGGATTAGTCGTCCTCCTGGTTTCAGCTCATTCAGTAACTGGTAAGACAGAAGAAGAATTACTAAAATTAACAAGAAAAAGCAAAAAAACCAAAATCATGAAACAAAACGAAATGGAGAAATGTCTATGTAATGAAGAGGAACGCGCAAAATTAAGCACTGTAACAAAGAAAGGAAAGCAAAATTAAGTTCCTTGGGTTCTGCAAGAAAAACAGAACATTTCCAGATAACTAAAGATTTGAAGGCTGAAGGGGTGCAGGAAAAAAGGGTTTCCTTCATTTTTTTCCTGAAGCTTCTCTTTTTCCATATTTTTAAAAAATGAATTATGTAGAACTGTCTTTTAGAATGATAAAATGTTTAAGATATGATATTTACGTACTGCCTCCCTCATCTTAAATTATCTCTTTATATAAGCTTATATACAGAGGTTAGATCATTGCAGGTCCTGCCCCTTCCTTGTTCTTTTTATGGGAATGAGTATTTTAAGTCTGCCTGATACTATGGAGGAGCAGAAGAGACAAAATGAGTTAGGTTTTTTTTTTATTTTTGCATAGGCAAAGATAGGCAAAACCAAAGAGGTCAGCTGTTCCTCACAGTTCAGGACCTTGTTGCTCCATTTGTAATGAAACTCCTAAAATATTAAAAAGTAAATTCAGTTCATAAGTACTGTTTGAACAAACTGTTCTTTTAACGCTCCAAACATTATCCAAACATTATAAATGTATGCCAAACCGAATTAGGCATAACACATTTATGTTCCTAAAGTCACAAAGTGACTGTCAATCTGTAAAAGGTATTGATTTAGTATTTTAAAAGTTTTTCTAAAACCTCCGGAGTTTTCCTGGAAAAAAAACAAGGGAAAAAATGTTTTCTTGTCCACGGTTTCAAAATTTCCAGAAATTTTACATCTCTATACATAAAGAGAGAAATTGCTATTTATTTGTAATCCAACTTTCTCTGCATGAGGCTTTCTTTGTGGAAGATTTCTATGAAAGGAATCATCCTGAATCTATTTCTTTACAACTCATATTGATAGAACACTAAGGACCAAAACTTCAGGCAAAAGAATACTGTTTAAGAAAGCTACATATATAACCCATTCTTCCTACGTTTATTCCATTTCAATCCTCTTTTGTTATAAGCGCAAGTGCCACATGATATCAAATACTTTTCAATGGAGTCTCTTAGCTGACTTGGGTCCCTTGGAAGGAGAGAGCTGGGATATAAATGGAAAAATAAATGAATAAATAAATAAATCTTAAGGTTCTAGCCAGCACTGAGGGGCACATGAGGCAGGCATATATCTTCCTTACCGCCTTTGGCACTGTGGGGGCAGCTGCTCCAACATGGATGGCATCATAAGGGGCTTCTTCAGGATACCCCTTCCTGCCATCCCCAACTGTGGAGAGAGAATGTGCAGTGAAGGTTCTTGTTCAGATGGCAGCTTCTCCTAAACAGTTCTCCTCTGCCTCTCCTTTCACTTGATACCTACATGCAGAAGAGACTGGTATGCAGATTATGTTAGCGCTGGGGTTCTACAACAGAGTATGGAAACTGAAGGACAAAACCTAAGTGGGAGAAAAACTTCTCTTTCATACTAAGATTCCATGCTAAACAGAGTTAGGAAAGGAAAAAAAGAATTGAAAGAAAAGCCAAGTAGAATTTTAGCTCGTTTAGTAACTATTTCACAACTTGTAGGGCAACCCTTTGCATGGTTACTGGTAAATATCACTGTGATAAATAAGGCTTATTTCCAAGTGTACACGCATAGGACTGTAGTCCTAGAAATGTAGCTCTAAATGTGCAATCCTATTAATACTTGTTTGGGAATAAACCCCAGTGAAATTAACTGGGCTTACATCTATGAAAATAGGAATTTGTTATGTTGGAGGAAAAAGGCTATTTAATTTTCTACAAATTTGCAACCAAGATTGATGCTTACTTCCAAGTCTATATATTTCCATATTCAATGGAATTTACAACTAAGTATGTTTTGAATCCTGATTTTATTACAGAAATATGAAGTAATAAAGATAGCAAAATTAGCAGGGATTAGCATGGTTCTGAAGTGATACAAGAAAAAGAAGCCACAGGGTCCATATAGTAGATCATAACATTTAAGAGCTCATAAGGGAGACAAAACAGTTTAACCTAGAGAATTTTGTCTCCTTTGGAACTTTATTATTAGCTTAGCAAAGCAGTGGCAAGCCAACATCGGCAATAACGCCCTTGCCTATATATCTTTAGAAAATATACTTCAGCATAATTCTCAGAACAATGCTGTCCTCACAAAGAAAATATTCAGAGGTGACAAACTTACTTCTGGATTACCAAGGCTACAAACTAGAGCTCTTACCTATAAGTTTTACTCGTCCAGAACTCAGCAAAGTTGGATCATCTTCTCTGACATTTCTGATGGATTCATGAACCAGCTCTTCAATGTGTTCAATGCCCACTGCTTTCCCAGTTGGGCCCACCTGTAAGAGCAGCCACTTTCACTTCAACGTAAGCTTCTATTACAAATGAACTAATTCAGAAAACAGAATTTCCCCGTAGAGGAATTATTTCCTAATATCCGATCATTTATACACAAAGGGTGGGATTCAACACTTCTATCTACACTTTGCCTCTCCACTATGTAGCCCCCACCACCCTTCAAACCATGCTCCAGAAGGCTGGAAAACCACTCGGGACAGGTTTTTGATCTTTAGTGCAGTATTAGGTGTAGGCCAGTCATATCTACAGCCAGTTTCAGAATTCCTGAGGGATTAGCAAAACTACCTAGAAAATAGTAAGTCTAATTGCAGTTTACCTTCCCAACTATATGCTGTCATGAATTCTTCACAGAGATACAGTGAGCTAACTGTGCAATCCCAATAAGAGTATTTTATAGTGTAGTTTTCCACATGTCTGCTCAAAGTCTCACTGAGTTCACTGGTACATAGCCTCAGAAAAGTATACTTAGGATTGTAGCCTCACTCTTCTTTTTGACATTGCTACCTAAATTTACTTGGGAAGCTGATTATGGTAGAATATTTTCAGTATTAGCAAGAGAAAGATCTACTCAATTCAAGAATGTGTTACTTCAGTGGATCCCTTTAAATTTACCTAAACTTGTATTTCACTGTATCTTGATCATTCTCTGTACAGTTACAGGATCAAATATAAGACTGATTAGAAAAAGTAACATATATATGTGGGCTTTTCTTTTCTTTTTTTAAAGCAGAGAGAGAATGGTACCTCTTTTCCTCATCACAGAACTCCAAGAAATCCATGTTGTAATCTGCTTACCATTCTAGCAAAGCAAGCTGTAAGGTATCCACTTCCTGATCCTACATCCAGAGCTTTTGCTCCTTCCACTAACTGGTCCTTCAGTAACTCAAGGGCATGAGCATGCTGCAGAAACAATAATGCAATTTCACACTATTCAGATGACTGTCTTTCATGATCCTTTCATCCAGTAGTGACAAAAGCAATATAACAAAACACTATCACAATTCTATGAAAAGTTTAGAGATGCCAGTCCCTTGGCTACACTCCAGTTTTATGAAATCGTGAGTTCTTATTTTTACTTTAGAAATGCTAGCACAGGAGGAAACCAGGCCCTGCACCAGTACAAATTCAGCTGAGAACCATCTGCAGCATATCTTCTGAGCATTTTCATTTTGCAGTAGATGTAAATACTACTTCTTGTTGACTGATACCACTCGTATCAGCATAGCACATAGGACTGCCTTGCAGATGCTTAGCACAATGAATAATTTGGTCATGTTTCTAGGACAGAACCCATAACCCAGTAGCAGGGCACATAGTTTTCATATATATGGTTCTGTTTTCAGTTTTCTTGAATCCTTAGCTCAAAAGTATATATGCAGCAAGTCCACAGGAGACAGCACTACGCTAGAGCTACCATGCTATTTCTTAGTACAAGACATTTTTACACATTCATGGCCTGTGTGCATCTTCTACTGAATATCCACTGGGGACTGTGTCATCTAGTACTTAATAGATGATGTTGTAGTAGGTCTTACCATGTGAGGTGCACTTATTGTAGCCTTGTATCCTGAAAAGAAAAGCACTGGTCAGTTGTTTTTTCATTTCAAGAATTGTGGCAATTTGAGCATCTTCTGCTAACACACTGTTAGCATCACAAATGCTTCTCTCCCTCAGATGCAATGCAATTCTATGCAATTCAAAGATTTAAGAATCTCTGCTTTAAATATGCTGCAACATCTGAAAACTATTTTGGCCCCATATATAATTTCCAGGATAAACTTTTGCAGCCCAGATTTGAGGTTCCAAGAGCCAAAGCTACATACAAATAACTGACAGTAATCTTCTTCATTTCTTACCAATCGACTGAGGAGAATCCATATATGGGAAATACTTGATATAGTGGGCTCTGTCTGTGGCCAGCAACACATCAAAAACACGCTGAGACTTAATCACACCATTTTCTACGGAACAGAAAATAAAAGGATAGACAGTGGTTCAGTGGAATCCAGCTCATTTGGACAGTTTAGTAGCAAACTCATTCAAGTAAGTGGTTCCATTTCCTGTAGATTAAAATATTCTTCATAGCTTTTGTAAAACTAAATGATGATTAGACTTGTTCTAAAGAAATAATTGTTAGCTTACTATGTGACAAGTTAATCAAGCTATCTTCCACTATTCAATTTCGCTGATGACCCCAGGTTATGCTATTTTGTTCCCATTTCACAGTACCGGAACCCAGAGTTGCTCAATGGAAAATCAGGCATACAGCATACAATTAAACCATTACATTTTCTACTACTCCAGGTAACAATAGCCAGTAGAGGTATACCTTAGTCAACAAAGCATATGTGTTCCTGGGCATTACTTAATAGAAAATTTGGTACCGGGGCAGAAATAACATGGGAACAATAAAAACAGCTTCCTGCCCACAAAAAAAGAAGAGCAGTTCAACGTGTTTCAGCAAACTTTTTATTCAAAACTAACACTATACACATTTTTGGGCCTTCTAGAGACCATTTGAAGGCTTCTTCCAAAATGCATTCAGGGATGACTTTCTTCATTTCACCAGGCTTTACATTCCTTATTGTTTCCATTTTGGTGGTCAAACTTACCGATCTATGCTTTTTTAACATGTTGAGGGGAACTAGTGAGGCAGGTTTATCTGCTCTCCCCTTTTCTCTCTGTTTTACTGTTCACACATGCTCAGTAAGGGATTCTGGAGGCAGCTGCTGTTACCTTGCCTGGCATACACAGCTATGGTAGGATTAGCTAGAGTAGAATCACACTCTTTCCCAGTTCAGGCTTTGTTTATTGCATTGTTTACTGTAGCCACATTGTTGCAACCTGATACCAAAACTCTGTGTTTCTCCAGCTTTCCTTCACCACCTTTCGAATGCCAGTGCTGTTAAAAGAGGCTAGCTGGAGGACTAGGAAGAAACTGTATGCTGGAGAGGCACAAAAAGACTTCATAAAAGAAGCACTGTTGTTAGAGGCTTTGTTAACTGAATTATGCCTGCAAGGGGCAGTTCTAAAAGAAAATTATACTAGTTAATGTAATATAAAACTATTAATGGCTACAATGATGATTGCATATTATCTTCAGTGTCACAGCAGTATGCTTTCAATAGCAGTTGCTAGGGTATATGAGTAGGAAGATGCTACTGTCTTGTTCACGGATAACTGCAGAGACAGGATACTGGACTGGATAGATCTTTGGTCTGCTCTCGAACAGCTCTTTTTATGTTCTGGAACAGGGGAACAGAGGCACATGCTCATTTCAGTGAGCCAGCAGACATTTGGAAGTGGCATTTCAGCTGCTATAGAATTCTGTCCCCCACCTCCCCGTTCTAGCCCCTAAAATATGCTGTTCCACTATTTCCTTAGTTCAACTCAGGATTTTTTTTAAAGGGCTAGTAGTGTTTCTGTATTGTATCTCAATATTTCAGTAGCTGGTTTAAAAATGAACCCTGGTCGCTGTTTGTACTCACTGTAAAGGTTGTTGAGCAGTTCAGCATGTGTCTTCCCCGTCGAGGTCCAAGCCATGGTTCTGGATAACAGAAGTCCCATGAGCAAGGAGGCAATTGGCAGCATACAGCTCATCACATGAAAATGCACCGGGGATTCCCAGGCCTGACCAGCCAGTCGTGATGAAGCAAAGAGAAACATTTGTTATATGACAAGCTCATGTAACAGCCCACAGAAACCAAATCCGCCACATGCAGAAGCAGCCAAGATTAAGAATAGATACACAGATGCAAAAAAAAGAACCGGGGAAATACATTTGCTGCCAAAGTAAAATATTAATAGTCTGCTCCACATTAATTCAACTGCCATTTGTTCTACTTATTTTGGCATGTGTTATTTTTTGTGCGAGAAACACACTTGGATTACTGTAACATATGTTACACAGGGCTGCTGTTGAAGCCAGTATGAAAACAGAAGCCACTCCAAAACATTGTGGTTAAAGTGGACAGCATATCAGACAGATTGCATGTCATCCACACTGAAAAAGTGACTCCTGCTAAGTGTCATAGTACCGTTCAAAATGCTTACCTTAACCTGTAAAACCCTATCCAGCTTAGGGCCGAAATACATACTTTCTCCCACATCTATTTGCCTATTTGCTTAGTCATCTGAGGTCATTTTCTGAGTGATTCTGTTATTTGAAGTACATGAAGCAGTGACTGAAGTGACTTCAAAATGCCCTTACCATCACTTCAGTTCTAGAGCTAAATGTTTTCTGTTCCCAGACATTTTAAGGAATTACCAATGTTTTTCTATTTTTTGTACATTAATTGTTTCTTATTAGCTGCCACTCAAAAATATGTTTCTGCTGCAGATGTGAGATATTGGAAGTAAATAAATAAAAAAGATGCTGTCTATCCTAGTATAGCAGTAGCCAGTTAAAAAACAGATATTCAAGATGACTACTATCACTACAAACTAAGAAATAATAATTAAAAGAGAGCAATTCTCAACCATTTGTAATTATGGTTGTACAGACAAGAAAAAGCCATACTCGGTCTTCCCAAACGGAGGCTATCAATCTAAGTAAGAGGACAACAGTATTAATGCAGAAGGTTTTCAAGTTCTTTGTCAGAAAGCAAGTCTGTTTTTAGATGGCAAACTAATTGCATACAAGTGCAAAGAAAAAAGAAGCTGCATCAACACAAATTCTGTGGACCTATTTGCAAAAAAGAGGGAGATAAAAAAGAGCAGTTTCGTTCCAACAGCTATAGCATTCTAGGTGTCTGTGACTTTGGTAGTGGAGGTGGCAAGCAATTACAGCCGACAGGCTTATTTGGGCTTCAAGGGAAAGCACAGCAGTAAGGAATCTTCGTTATAGCAACAGTAGCCCTAAGCGATGGTGAGAAAGTCTACTATGCATTTCGCAGCACTTTAAAAACGAATTATTTTTTTTAAAAAAAACATAATTCCTATCCTTCTAATATGTACATACCGTTCAGGATTGCTAACAGTAATTAAACCCCATGATCAAACACAATAAAATTGCAAAATAAAGAAATAATCAATCAGGTATTACAAATGAAACAGTAATGTATTGTAGTTTTCAGGGACCGCAGCCCACTTCATCAGTGGTATCTGATGAATGGTGCTCCCAGTCCATGAAAACATAAGACATTTTAAAAAAAAAAGTTACCCTTCACAGAGATAGCCATGCTGGTGTCTCAGACTAGGCGGTGGGGAAAGACAAAAGGGTGTGTGTGTTGGGGCATCTTTAGGACTATCCAGTTTCTTTCAGCCTCAGCTTTGCAGAGGCTGCAAAGGCAGGCTGAAACCAACTGGTTAGTTTCAAAAAAGGTGCCACAAGAATCCCTTTTTCCTTCTTCCCTTTTCTTACTCCGAGCCTTTAAGGTCCCACAGGGCCTTTTGCTGGAGGCTTATGTGTATCTGTCATAAGGCACAACATTCCTCAGGTAAATATTGCCCCCCTCTTCCCAGGGGAGGAGAAAGCCCCGAGAATTAGCGCTCGGAGGCCATTTCCGCACTAGACTGTTATAGTGCTATTATTCCACTTTCAACATGCTATGGAATCCTGGGGTTTGCAGTTTAGGGAGGGGCCGGACGGCCCCTCCCTAAACTGCAAACCCCAGGATTCCATAGCATGTTGAAAGTGGAATAATAGCACTGTAACGGTCTAGTGCGGAAATGGTCAGAGCTTAATTCAGGCCTGGGCAGCCGCTCCCCTTTCCCCAAAGCAAACTCCCTCAAAACAACCCTCCAGTACTCCCCACCTCAGCAAGGAACGGCCCAGGACAGACTCACCCGCGCAGCCGCACTAACCCCTTCGGGGCTCACATTCTACCCCTCCCACTCCACCTGCCGCCGGCTATTAGTCACTGGAAGGTACGGGCGGAGGAAGAAGCTTGTTTCTCGCCCCGTTACGTAAAAGAGAGAAGACGAAGGTAGACAACTTCCGCCCGGTTTCAACATGTCGTCTTTAACGGCCGTTGAATGGCCTCACCCCAAAGAGATTAAAAAAAAAAAAGCCCGAGATGTCTTATTTCCGGTTCTGGATAGACAGCTTCTATACGCGTTGATAGGGGATGGAAGTTCGAGGACCACGGGAGAGTATTTGATTGATGTTGTTCGTTTCTGGCTTGTGGAGACCCAAAGGCGAATCTAACGCGGGGTTTTCTGGGGCTGAGAGTGTGTGACGTGCCCAAAGTCTCCCAATGGGTTTCTACGGCCGAGCGGGGAATAGAACCCTGGTCTCCTGGGTCATGGTCCGACGCTCAAATCAGAGGTCTGATCTTGATTAGAAGCCCCTTTTCATTCCCGTGCATTCTTTCTCTCGGGTTATTTTCTCCTCGGACGAGCCCGTTTATTATTTTATCATTTTATAATTATTTATTTTATTTCTATCCAGTCCTTCCTCCGGGACAGGACCCAGGACCCTGTTTCCTCACTGTCTGTGGATGCAAACACACACCGCTTTTAAACTATAACTCGCCCGGGCGTGAGTTTCCGTGCCATTCCTATGTCCATCGTTCTCTCCCCGCACACTGAAGGCCGTTTAGAACCGGAAGTCGAATGTGACAACTATTAAAACCGTAGCCCCGCGCTTCTGCCTTCGCTAGGAATGCTTGCGGGGCAGACGTTTCCCTCCTGCCTATAGGAGCGGGAATTTGCGTCATGTCCCCGCCCTGTTCGTTGATTGGCTAGTGCGGGGGCAACAAGCACTTTCTAGCTCAGCCCTCCTGCTTGCAGTCGGCCGCTGCGACGTCTTCCCTTTGTGGCCCCTTGGAGACGGAGGAGGCGGTGAAAGAGCCTCGGCCGCTTCGGGTAACGGGAGAGCCGAGGCGGGGCGTCGGTGAATGGGGCGGGTGCCTCTGGGCTAATCTAGGGCCCTTTCGGCACTAGACTGTTATAGCGCTATAAACCGTAGGATTCCATAGGGCCACTTCCGCACTAGCCTGTTATAGCGCGATGATTCCACTTTCAACATCCTCTGGAATCCTGGGGTTTGCAGTTTCGGGAGGGGCCGGCCGGCCCCTCCCGAAACTGCAAACCCCAGGATTCCAGAGGATGTTGAAAGTGGAATCATCGCGCTATAACAGGCTAGTGCGGAAACGGCCTAGGTGTGAGGCGATCCATAGAATGCAGAGGAATTCCCTCCAGGCGATCGCCCGGGGAAACCAGTCAAAGGCCTTCTTTCTTCCCACCTTTGGAGGGGCTTCATGTAAAGTGCTTTTTTTGCTCCTTCGGATCGCTGTTCTTACGCTGGTGCTCATCCAGTTCACGGTTCCGGAAGACCACATTTCCTCTGAAATGTTTTTATTACTCTGTAGGGGGGCTTGCAGACGTGTTGAGTTGCAACTCCCATCATCCCTGGACATCATGGTCGCTGGAGGTTTCTGGGTGAGGATGATGAGACCTGTACTACGACACGCCGGCAAGACTCTCTTGCGCAGTGATGATGATGTGTAACGTTGCCCTTTATTTTTCGTCTGTACGGCCCGGTCCTGTGTCTGTAGTCAGCCCTCCGCGTTCACTGTGGTTAAGGGCTCAGGACCCTCACAAAAGTGGAAAAACCACAGATATCAAAATGTGTGTGTATATGTGTGTGAGAAAGGGCCCAAGGGATGGTGGGGAGAACTGGCATCCAGGGTCCAAACAGGGTCAGGGACAGGGGGTGAGCAGCATGGCAGCCCTATACTTCTTCTCTCTCAACCGTGTCCTTCTTTGGAAGTCTGGGGGGCGCATTGAGAGAGGATCTGTGGTGCTGAGAAGTCTTAGCGCATAGGCAGTGGCTGGTGGAGGGGGACAATGAGCTGGCTTTTTAAAGCGCTGCACAGCCTGATGAGAGCCACTTAGAGGGAAGGCTTTTCCGAGAAAAGAAATGCCTGAGGTAGAGGGACGGGGGCTGGAGATACTCTTGAAGAATCAAATCCATGAAAGTCAAACCCACAGATGTGGAGGGCTGGCTGTCTTTCAGTGTGTATGTGTCCCATCAAATTGCCTATTGATTTAATAGCTTGAAGGAATCTTTCCTGTATCAGCAAATTCAGTGTGAGTTAATCCCAAGAAAACATGTAAGATTGAAGCCTTGACTTCACAGCCTCCAAGGGAGGTAGATTTGGCTGTCAACCTTTGACTAAAGGCAGTGTTTTTTTTTAAATAATTTTATTAAGTTTCACAAATAAAAAAAACATCATCTCAAATTGTACTTTTACATGTAATGTTTTTGTTCTTCCACTCTGATCTAGTTTTCATTTTCTAGATATCTACTCACATATAAAAAATTATGCCTCACAATTCCATGTTCATCTTACGTGTTTGATAAAGTGAAGTGAAAAGAAATGCCTGAGGTAGAGGGACGGTGAAAATGTCTGAATTATGGTAAATTAAAGAGGAATAACTGTAACATAACAGGAGTTGATGAGAGAAATGCAAGTTTCTCTCATCAACTCCTGTTATGTTACAGTTATTCCTCTTTAATTTACCATAATTCAGACATTTTCACTTGGCAGTTCCCAGCAATTACCCATTACAATTTACCATTCTGCTTTTATCTGATCGTCCGATTTCCCCTTTAATCTTTGTGAAACAATATCCGCATTTCTATGCTCAATAAATGCCCCCCACCATTGTTCAATTGTGGGTATTTGCTGAGAGTTCCACAATTTGGCATATTCAGTTCACGCTGTCGTTATCACTAAAGGCAGTTTTTGAGGCCTGTCTCAGATCAGATGAAAGAGCAGAGTCAGTAGATTATTGACAGTTGACTTCTGACAGTAGATCATCACAAGACATATATGCTTGTTAACTGCTGTCAGGTTGACTTCAACTTATGGTGATCTTATGGATGAGAGGCCTCCAGGTCGTGCCTATCATCAACAATCCTGCTCAGGTTTTGCAGACTCACGGCTGTGGCTTCCTTGATTGAGTCTACCCATCTGTAATATGGTCTTCCTCTTTTCCTCCTGCCTTCTACCTTCCCAAGCATTATTGTCTTTCCTAGCGGGTCATGTCTTCTCATGATATGTCTGAAGTACAACAGTCTCAGTTTAACCATCTTGACTTCTAGGGAGAGTTCAGGTTTGATTTGCTCTAGGACCCATTTGTCTTTTTAGCAGTCTGGGATATCCATAGAATTCTTCTCCAGCACCACATTTCAAAAGAATTTGATTTCCTTCCTATCAGCTTTCTTCACTATCTGACTTTCACAACCATACACAGAAATTGAAATGTGATGGCATGGACTATCTGAGTTTTAGTATTCAATGATATATCTTTACAATTCATGATCTGTTTAGTTCCTTTATAGCTGCCCTTTCAAGTCTTAGCTTTCTTTTGATTTCTTGATTGCAGTCTCTATTCTGATTAACGACTGAGTCAAAGTATGGAAAATCTTGAACTATTTCAATGTCTTTCTTGTCTACTTTAAAGTTATGTAGATCATCTGTGGTGATTATTTTTGTTTTCTTAATGTTCAACTGTAAACCTGTCTTTGCATTTTTCCCTTGACTTTCTTCAATAATAGTTCAAAGTCTTTGATGTTCTGTTATTAGTATGATGTCATCTGCATATCTTAAATTGCTTAAATTGAAAATCTTCCCATTTTCACACCTACTTCTGCCAGTCTAATTCTGCTTTATGTATATATGTATTCAACATACAAGTTAAACAAATATGGTGCAGTCTTGCCTGATCCCCTTGCCAATGGTAATCATTCAGTTTCCCTGTATAAGGTCCTTACAGTAGCCTCTTGTCTTGGGTACAGGTGCACATCAGGTCAATCAAATGTTGTGGCACACCCATTTCTTTAAGAGTGATCTATAGTTTTTTCATGATCTACACAATCAAAGGCTGTGCTATCATCTCTAAATCACAGGCTGATTTTCTTTTGAAATTCTTCGGTGCACTCCATTATCCAACATATGTTTGCAATATGCTCCCTAGTGCCTCTTCCTTTCCTGAACTCAGCTTGGATATCAGACATTTCTCACCCAGTATATGATAAATGTCTGTTGAGTTTTGAACATCACTTTGCTTGAATGGGAAATCAATGCAACAGTTCTATGATTACTGCAATCCCTGGTGTTCCCTTTCTTGGGGATTGGGATGTATATTGAGCATCACCAGTCTGTGGCCCACACTGGTAATAGAGAGACATATATACAGAGCATGGGTAATGAGAACATTCATGTTGTGAAGGTGACCTGCTGCATGAGTTTGAAATAGATTTGTTGCAGTCCTTCTGATAAAGTGATATTTACTTCTAGTTTTCAAGTACGCACAGTAATACAAGTGAGACCTGTGACAAACTGTTGCAGTGTGAAGTAGTTCTATTCATGGTGCCAGTTATTTGAGCCCTCTTCCATTTCCTGTCTCTCCCCTCCCTCACTATACTACCCCAGCAGTCAGTGTTCTGTATCCACTAAGTGTGCTCAGGTTTCACTGAACAGTGATCTGAGTTTTCAAAAATATTCCTTTCTACCACCATCTGTAAGGATGTTTTTGAACTTCTGTAAGATTTGGAATTTAATATAGGGAAGCCTGCTGTTGCTTCCTTCTCTCTGTTGTGTAGATAGTGCCATTTGATTTCTTAAAAGTGCTACACTCAGAAAGTATATTTGCTATTAACATAGAGAATGAATCAGTTAGCTAAATCTGGTTGTCTGTCTGCATATGAATTACCGTATTTGCTGGCATATAAGACACACCCGTGTATAAGATACACCCCAGTTATACACTGGCAAATACTATTTGCCGACATATAAGACATACCAGCGTATAAGATGCACCGCATTTTCAAACAGCATTTTTTGGGAAAAAATTAGTCTTATACACCTGTAAATACAGTACTCATTATTTCCTAATGATGCAGGTGAACTGAATTTCAGTGTCATGTTTGATCTTGTGTTTAAGGCAGTTCTTCTCCCCGTAAACTCACGAGGCAATAAACAGCACTGGTAGTAGCATTAATGGGACATTTCAAAGTCTGAAAGATTAAAAATGTGTTTTAGAATTTTTTTGAGTTTCTGCATTACTTAGTAGTGTTTAAACATAATAAAACTAGGACGTTGGAAAGTTATTTACTTGTTACAGTGTTGAAAAAAGTAATCTTTTTGCTGCTTGTTTCTTTTTTGTTATCTTTTCTTGAGAGAGTAGCATAAAACTGGAGAATTTCTGTCAACATAACTTTAAATGCCCTTAAAAGGTATCTTCAACAAGAAACTACAAAATGTTACTCGTCGCCCGATAAAATGCAGTTGGCCCTCCACACTTGCTAGAGCTAGGGCCACAGGACCTTAGCGAAAGTGGAAAAATCACAAATATCCAAATAGGTGTGTGTGTGTGTCTGTGGGAAAGGGGCTGAGGCACAGTGGGGCACCTGGGGTCAAAACCAGGTCAGGGAAAGGAGAAGGAAGGGTGTCGGGGGGTCAGCATTCCTCCCTGTTGCCCGTTTCCTTCCTCGAGTGTGTGCCAGGCATTGGGAGAGGTTTGTGGTACTGAGAAATCAGAATGAGAGCAGTCCTTAGCTGGCTAGGCAGTCGCTGGTGGAGGAGGAGAAGGACCAGAAGTGGGTTTTTAGAAAGACTTGGAGCCACCGAGAGGAGAGATTCCCCTCAGAAATGAAGCACCTGAGGTGGTGGGGGCCTAGGTTGGATGCAAAATGCAAATAATCAAATTGGTGAAAGCCAAGGCCACAAATGTGGAGGGCCGATGGTAATTTAGCCCCTTCTTGTTAAATTGGTTTTGAAATATAATTTTGTTATACACTTGTTTAAAAGGTAACTTGCTACCAGCAACTGTCACTTGTTACATTTAAGTTCTGTTTGAAACTGTATAGGGGAGGAAATGGTACAGATTGTTCCCTGTCCTGCCCCCTCCTGTAAGTATTTACAGGAATGGGGAAGATTTTCAAACTTCAGAAACCGGCAAGGTTTTGAAGGAGGCAGAGAGAAGCAACTGGCCTTTGCAGCAATCCAGGTGCCATCTGCTTGGACAAAACATTGAGGTGTCTGGATTATAGCAGGCACTCAGTGGCCAGTTGAGTAATTCAGCTTCTGTTTGAGCAACCCTCTTCCTGCCTTATCACTGTTTTGGTCTGAAAAAAAAAATGTACTGTGTGTTAAAATCTACTCTGAGTGGAGGAGCTCATAAGCAACACTTGACCTGTTTTTCAGGATTTCATCATAATGATCATGATTGAAAGTATTGACTCTATAGTCACTATTTCCAGCCAGGACTTGTGGGCTGAAATATGTTCGTCCTTGCCACATCCAGACCAGAATGAAGAGTCTGGCAATGCATTTGCAGATTCCTTTACAGATTGTTATGTTCAGAATGATGTAATGGACACATCTTTCCAAGCAGCGAACCTGAAGCCTTGGGCACCACTAAAGGATTCTGAGATTTATTTGGCATCTTTAGGTCAGTATATCAAAATTTGTTGCCATTGATGCTCTAATCTTTTGCATGAAGCAGACAGTATATGGTTATTAGTCTAACTGTCATTTATTACTAGGAAAAAATGTTTTTACTGGAGTGTGAGAAAATTACTTTTTTTGGACTATAGATCTCAAAATACCCCAGCTAGCATGGCCATTGCCCTTACTCTTTCAAGATTCTGGGTGCTGTAATCCAAAAAAGTAAATTTTCTAAGCTTTGGCTTCTACTTATATGTTTGTGATCGCCACCAACTTGTATTCATGCTGTGCAGAATTAAAAATATAAGGTGGTATTGGAAAAAAACCCTGATTTCCCCCAGGTTTAATCTTGTTAAAAGTCAGTCTACTCTATAAATGAGTAGACAGGTTTTAAATAAGTTTGTGTGTGTGTGTGTGTGTGTGTGTGTGTGTGTATTTGTGGCCATTAATTTTATTCACTATGTGTCACAGTCTCACTTTTGTGTTTCTGGATATTTTGAGACTTGAAAAAGTCTACTACTATGAAAACCCAGGTGAAAATAAAAACCAGTTAGTCTTAAAGGAGCTGTTACATTTCTTTTTCTTTTTGTCTCCCCTTTCCTTCTTCCTTTTTATGTTGCAAGAGACTAACACAGCTACTTCTCTGAAAAGGTCTACTTGTTATTTCTGAGAACATTAGTAGGATGAGAGTAAGAGTGTAACACTTTTCTGTTCCTGACACTTAATGTACAATGTGAAAGAAAAGGAAGAAAAACATTGCAATTTTGTGTAATGGTATATTATATTAGCTTGCCCAATAACTAATGTGAGAAGAAAACAGTTAATCCATCATTGAGTAGGAAAATGAAAGCTCTCACTTCTCTAAATGCAGCTGGATTTCCAGAGCATAAAGAAGGCATAATGGCGAACCATGCTGAAAAAAAGATAAAATAAAATGGATTTTTTCCATAAAGTATAAATACCACATTGACCCAAAAGCATTTTAAATGTTTATTGTGGGTTTTGTAATATGAACACAAGTGGATGGTGAAGAGGAGGGAAATTTTTTCACTTGCATTGTTGTGTGCAGATTCTTTTTCATCTGTTCTCCATAAAAGTTGGGATGTAAAAGAGAATCTCTGGCTGTCCCAATATGGTAAAACGGATGCCGTAAACAGCAATTGTATTTTCTATGAAACTTTGTCTGAGAAGCTGGATTGAAACTCCTTGAATTCAGCTTGTCTGCTTATTTTTACTCTGAAATAGGGAAACATTCTTCCTTCCTTTCTTTGTTTGGTTCTTTTCCTAGAGAGAAGATTAATGAGAATAAAGGGTTTGTCTCAAGAAGTGACCTCCAAGGATATGCTCCACACTCTTTCTCAGGCTAAGAGAGAATGCTGGGACAGGTTTCTGCAGGAGAAATCTGAATCTGACTTTTATATGGAGGGAACTGAATCAGACGAGAGGTAATAACACACAGTAAGCTGCAGTGCCCTCAGCTGCCTGATCTGCACTGTCCTCTTGTTCTTTGTTGAAACTCTCAAGTGGTTGTAGAGTTTGGAAAAGTTACTTTTTGGATTGTAGCTCCCTGAATTCCTGCTGTGTCTTCCAAGTTAATAGAAATACTAAATAGGGGCTTTCGGGGGTTTGATTTAACCTGTGCTAGGCCCATTTTCAGTGCTATAATTCATCCCTAGATATAGTAGAGAAAAGGGTAGAGGAAAGCTATGGCCTTCAAGATATCTCACTCACCATGGCCAGTGGTAAGGGATTGTGGGAGTTATAGATCAGAACATCTGAAGGGCCAAAGGTTCCTTTCACTCTCGTAGTGGAATTGCTCTTTATTGCATCTGGAGTTCATTCCTTCCCTGCTGAGTAACCACAGTGTACTTGTAGTTTCACTTCCAGACATCTGCAATTAGGGAGTAAAACAGTAGTTAGGGTGTCACTGTCTTTTCAAGTTTTCTAAACTCTGGGAGGCCTAGCAATAATGTAGGAGTGCTCTAGGGTTTGTATTGACTTGTTTTAGTTTTTTTTTTGATGGAGTTCAGGGGCTAGTTCAAAAGCTCTGCCTTAGCTGAGAATTGAATGCTTTCTGAAACTAGTTCAAAATCTTTGCATTTGGACTGGCGTTTTGTAGCTGAAGGCTCTTTTAATTGACTGTACATTGCTCATTATTTCAATCTGCTTTATCTCTGGTTTTAAGCATGACATATGCCTGTGTAAGCTTGTTTAGTACCAATGGGATTACATACATTGAATAGAATCTGCTTGCTGATTCTCAGGCTGCTTTTCACACCTTGAGGCCTTTTGTTCAAGACAGCTGAAATAATGAGCAAACTGTCGGCTTCCATATCACCAAGCCCTGTTCTACAGTATCTGTTTGATTTTTCTATAAAGTTGCTGCTGCCTTCTTGACAGGAAAGCGTGATGGAGACATGAATTCCCTTTGCTTAAGCAGTGGCGCTTTCTTTCCCTGCCCTAGTTTGCATTTCCTGTCTTTGAAATGTTGCCTTTTGGAATACAGCTCTCAAAATACCCCAGGCAGCATGGCCAAGGGAATCTAGAGTTATAATCTAAAAAATAACTTATTCAATATCAGCCATTTCATGGAATATTTTTCCCCCAGTACAAGTTTGGGTTTATTTGCTATCATCTTATTATGCACGCAGTTTATGAAACAAAATCGTTAGCACCTTCTTCCCAGATGTGAACTTCTAGATCAATCCATTTGGAATACTTTTGAAGCACTAATACAGGTGGCGCTGTACGTTTGCTAGGGTTAGGGGCACATGACCCTTGCAAAAGTGGAAAAACTGCAAATATCAAAATGTGTGTGTGTCTGGGAGGGGAATGGGCACCTGGGGTCCAAACCAGGTCAGGGAAAATAGAGGAAAAGGGAATGGGTTGGCATGGTGGCCCTATACTTCCCCTCTCTCACCTGTCTCCTTCCTTGGGTGTAAGGGGCATTGGAGGAGGGTTTGTGATACTAAGAAATCAGGGTGCGAGTGATCCTTAGTTGGTGAGGCTGCAGCTGGAGGAGGAGGAAGGGAAGAAGCATGTTTTCAAAGGGCTGTGCAGCCTGATCAGAGCTTCTGGGAAGGAATGTTCCCCCAGAAAAGAAGCACTTGAGGAGCAGGGGGTTATTGCAAATAATCAAATCCATGAAAGTTAAAACTCGTAAATGTGGAGAGCCAGCTGTAATCTATATTGGACTCCTCCTGTTTTAACAATTGCTTACCTTTAAAGAAAGCAAACAAATTAATTCTCATGATATCCTATGATCTCTTTGAATATTCCCACTGTTTCCCCTTTTCCAGTTATTTATTTGTTATACCTGCTTAGAATTATTACTTCTGTTTATAACCATGTACTTTTACAATGATCCCCCCAATATATATATGTGTGTGTGTATCTATCTATCTATCTATCTATATATATATATATAGAGAGAGAGAGAGAGAGAGAGAGGCCACCAGTCTGACAATCAAAGGTTCTTTTGTTATCTATAGACTGAAGAGAGTAAAATAGTCTTGTAAGGGCCTGTTGGTACTATTCTTTTTTATTTATTATTCATTCCTGCTTCTCTTTATTTTTATTTGCATTTTCTGTTTTCAGCACTCTGGAGCACTTGAAGCGTTGGTTGCAGCCTGATAAAGTTGCTGTCAGCAGTGAGGAAATACAGTATCTGATTCCCCTTGAAGCCCGTGTCGAGAAGCAAGAGACTGAAGATGAAGCCATGGCTGTAGAACAGTGAAGTGCAGTCAGACCTGGCCTCCAAGCCAGGGGCTGGTAGAGTTTATGTTAAATTGGCAAGAGGAGGGAAGTGCCAACCATTGGTTGAGGTAGACCCCTCAGTATCTTGTACCCTCCCCCACCTTCACTGTATTTTCTAGCATACAGTGGTTATTCCAGTTTGAAGTTATACATTGTCACAGATTTAAAGTTAGACGTATGTAGTCTGTGAAAATGATTTAATGTAAAGGAAACGAATGCAGACTTGAGATAGTAGATGGACTGGAATTGAGTATGCAAGTTAAAGAGTCAGCTAATTCATTTCGATTCTCTCCTGTTATTATCTGTCTGTGCTGGCATCATTTCCAGATCGTTTTTGCAGTATTGTTTCTGAAGGACTTAACATCCACAGTGGATGCTTTATCCCATCTTCCTTTGCACTGGCAACTGACTCAACAATGCCTCAAAATGTGCAGAAATTCCACTGTCCAGAAACATTTTATTATTTCTTCTTTCCAGCATGAAAGAGGAACCTCTGATCCATGGACCCCAAAAGTTCACCATACAGCCCACAGAGACACCGCATGAAATTCATCTCCTTCCTAGCTGGCTGGCAGAAAAACACCCATCCTAACCTATGATCAGTGATCATAAGTGGCAAGCGTCTCCTTTTCTGTGGTCTCAGATGACCCTTCAAGCAGCGACTGAGTCCTGAGGTGAGAACTCGGCCAGTTCTGAGACTGCTTACCATCTCTTTTCTGCACAGTGAGGTGTGGAGGAGCAAAGCCAAGTCAGGTAGAGAAATCCACTCAGTACCTCAGCCACGTTCCCTTACAAGATACAGCCTAGAAACTATCACACACATACACAGCCTATACAGTTTCCCACCACATTAAGGAAATTATACTTATGCAGTTGTCGGCCTCTTTCCCTCAACTTTCATCAGTCCAAAAGATATATTTTTCCTGGTGAAGCGAAAAGCAGTTGGTGTGTGTGTTTTGAATGTCTCTGCTTATGTTGCTTTTAGTTACATAACAAAACACTGAGGCCACGATCAGGTAGTTTCAGCCTTACATAAATGAAGCACTTCCAGGGGAGGGGGAAAAAGGCCTTTTGTGTTAATATTATTTTTATTCCCACAAAGGAAAAAATTTTAAATGCAGCACAAGTACTTCATGCAGTTATTTACTCACCACTTTGAACTTAAATTGCTCTGAAATGGATTTACTTTGCTCCATGATTCATTTTATACGTAGACTAAGGTTACATGTACTGGGTTTCTTTTTTTTTTTTCCTGATCAATTACTCTTCTTGCCAGATGATGTATTCTGAAAAAAAATCTGGAATACAAATTGCTACAATGTGTTGGAATGAACAAGACAAAATATAAAATAAGCCAAAACAAGATGAAGTAAGCTGCAATAAAGTGATAAGTTTCATTAATAGGATGCCCATCTCATGATACATTCCCTCCTGTTTCATTAATTTTGGGTGAAGATGTTTGTTCTAGTCATCATCCTTCTTTGCTGCTCCTGCAATCTGCATCACTCCCTGCTTGCTTCCACTTTTTTCCCACTGGCTTTTCAGTTTTTAAGGATGATGAAATTGTTATAAACCAATCAGCTTTGACTTGTGGATGACATCACTGTTGTCAAACACCGACAGAATATCTGTATCATCAGAGAAGCTGTCATGGTACTACCTCCGAGTGACTACGTGGTGATTTCATTGGTCCAAGGAAACAGTCAAGTGATTTAAAATAATTTCTAATCTGACTCAAAGAAAGTTTGCTTAGGTAGCCAACATGAAAAGGACAAAAGAAAAGAAAACAGAACAAAAATTTTAAAAAATTGAGCCTGGAGAAAATTTGACATATTACAGTTAAAGTGTGCATGTGGAAAATTGTGGTTCTGAAAGAGGTTTTTTGGAGTGTGGGATGTAAACAAGTCATGATTGTCTCCTCTCTGAAATTACAGAGTAGTATTGTTTTCCTGAAATTATCAATGGACAAGTTTGTTAGAAAAAATGTTGCATAAGAGAGAAAGTTTGCATTGGGTTATTTCACTTGATTTCATGTGTAGTTGAAGTGCTTCCTGTTCTGGTGAGATGTTATACATTGTGAACCGAGTATTTTGCTGTTGTATCAGTGTGTAATCTATATATTGTCTATTTGTATAGTTGATACCCTTTAACAGAGTAGTTTCAATTACCTTTCTCTAAATCCAGCAAAGAAAAAAAAAGACTGTGTAAGAAGTACATGGTGTGACTGTTCCCCCCCCCCTTATATGATATTATGACCGAAGATAATATGATTTCAGAACTGTGACTTAAATTTTCACCCTGAAGTATGTTTTTTCTTCCCAGTGCTGTGACACTAATAAGGATGTTAACAAACCTGACATGAAAGAATCTCAAAATATCTCTGTCATATACTTAGATATCCTAGGAGAAAAGCAGAATATAAATAAAATGCATGCATACAAGTAGAGCTATTTCAAGCAAAACAAAAAGCCTTACTTCCCACTGTTTTGGAGTTCAGCTTCCCGTTAAAGTGTAATAACATTAAGTGATGTAACTGGTCTCAGTTGCCCTTTTACATATTTTGGAAAAACTGTTAATGTTTTCTATCTGAATATAATGGCTTCAGTGCATTTGGAGTTACACACAGGTAGGTTCCCTTCTGTGCAATCTCAGCTGACATCAGGACTTGAGAAAAGATTCGAAGATAAGGAAAGGTTAATTGGAAAAGTTTCAAAATAGATTCAGGCTTCTGGAAGCTGTAGTCTTTGAGTTGTGTTTATTCTAGAAAGTGGAAACCACTAGTATTTATTTGCTGAATATGAGAGCCAGTGTGGTTTAGTGTTTGAATGTAGGATCAAGACTCTAGAATATCAGGATCTGAATCCTTGCTCATCCATGGAAACCCAGTGGGTGGCCTTGGGAAAGTCAACTGTCTCAGCTGAAGAAGAAAAGGCAACCACCCTCCAAATAAATTTCACCAAGAATCTCCTATGGTAGGGTGGCCGTAAGTTGGAGTTGACTTGGAAGCTCAAAAAACAACCTGCTTAGGAACCTGAGAATTGCTATCACAGCTCAGATCAACTGAGCAGCCACTGGGCTATATGCTATGCCTGAAATTTACCAGAATTTGGGAGACTGCATACAGAAGGAGAAGTCATCGTGTCAGCAAAGTACAGCAAAGTCTGGAATATTGCCCCTAGTCATTCACCAGACTGAGCTGATACAGGGTGTGCTACAACCATTCACTAGAATGCACAAACATCTCTAGACTTATTGCCTGCCTCCCGCAAGACCAGTCTTTATTTCAAGGGCTCATCATTTTTAAGAGCATGACTCCATAATGAGAAGCATGGGGTATATTTATAGCTTGGAACTGTTACGTTTTGGGCTACAATTCCCAGAATCCTCCAATTCATGTGGCAATGCTTGCTTGGGATTCTGTGAAGTATAGTCATATAAAGTAACATTCCAAGCCTTAGTATGTCTCTGGAAAAAAGCAAGTAATTTTCCCCCAGGTATTTCCGCACTAACAATGGAGAGAATTATATCTCCCATCATGATCTTTGAGTTACCTCTTTTAGTTGTATGGATATCCTGACAGCTGTGGATTGTGGGAATCTGATGCATTGCAAGAGTGCATGGGAGATTCGGAATAAGTGCTATGTGCGTGTAAAATAAATCAGGTACAAGGAAACAAAGGAGAAGACACAGAATTTTAAATCTTCACAGCCCTCTCAGTAGAAAATGGTAGGGGGATGAAGTTGGAGGAGGGAATCATATTTAATAACCTGCTGAAGAAAAGATGAGACTTTGTTTTTTTTGTTATTCCAGGAGCATGTCTCTGTTGTTTGGCAGAAGGCAAAAGAAAACAGCTAGCATTGGAACTAGCATTGAATATATATGGCAGCATTCTCCAACCTGCTGTCCTTCACATGGGTTGTAATATAGAACGGTGTGGCTGGCTGGGGATGTTTGGCGTTGTAATCCAACTGATCAAGAGGCTGCCCAATTAGGGAAAACTATAGCTATGCAGTATAGGGTATACATTCTAATATCATTACACAGTTACAACACTAGTTCTTGCTAAATTTAAATGGCATAGCCATGAATGAATGAAGTAATTTTCCACATTCAGGCAGAAATTGATACTTTTAATGTCTGGTCAGGTGGAGCTCCTTCAGATAGGTAAGCTAATGCCACTTAATATGTAAGGTTAGATCGAATGAGAAGGAAATTATGCTATACTGCAGAGAATCATCAAGTTGGACGGGACCACAAGGGACGTCTAATCCAACCGCCTGCCAGTCAAGAATCTTCAACTAAAGCATTTCCCAAAAGATGAGATCCATCCTCTGTTTCAAGACCTCCAAAGATGGAAAGGTGGGCTGTTCTTACAGTCAAGAAGTTCTTCCTAATATTTATGTATGTGCATTCAAGTCACCTGTAAACTTATGGCAACCTCATGAATTTCATAGGGTTTTTAAAGGCAAGAAATACTCAGAGGTGGTCTTGCCAATTTCTTTCTCTGAAATATAGTCCACAGTATCTGGTATTTTTGTGTGATTTCCCATCCAAGTACTAGCCAGGGCTGACCCTGCTTAGCTTCCAAGATCAGACAGCATTTAGTGTCTTTAGAGAGTGTAGATCCCTAATGTTTTGATGGAATCTTTTTTTTTCCCTTGTAATTTGAATCCATTGGTTCAAGTCTTAGTCTTTGGAGAAACAAAAAGCAAACTTGCTCCATCTATGTGACCTCTCTTAAAATATTGAAAGATTGCTATCCTATTACCTCTCAGTTTTCTCTTCTAATCTACCTGGGGCTAATCTACCTGAGGCTGAAAATACATTTCAGTTCTGTTTCTAGCTCTTTGTTGCTAAAAGAAGAAGTCAAACCATCATTTCTTCCTGTTTTCATGGGTCACACTTAGGATAAAAGGATTGCCCTTTGTTCTGATTTTTTCCTTACTGAGTTACAGTAAGGAAATCTTTTGACCTATAGTCTGCCTCTTTTTAATCTCACCTTTGCTCCAGCATCAGGTTGCAGACAGGGGGCATGTTGGTGTTTTTGTTATTTCTGTCTTAGGAACTGCATCATACTAATACATTTTTACGGTGCCCGCGTCATTATGGCTAGATCCAAAATCTGCAGGAACAGGCACAGTTGACAAACCAGCCTTACTTGTGTAGAAATATTTGTGGAGACCAAAAATACCTGGACGTTCAGTTCAAACATGCATTCAGGAGTATATCCAAACTGCAAACCTGAGTCTTGAAATGGGGTATAATCCCACTGACTACCCCATCCAGCACAGATCTCAGGAAACTTACTGTTTTGGAATTCAACTCCAATAATGACCCATCTGGTGGGATTTATACACCAAAAAGGTCATGTTTTCCAAGTTTTGCTTTTGAATGATGAGAGGCACCTCTATCTTGTTTGGATTAAGCATTGATTTGTTCTCCATGTTTTAGGACCTGATAAGCTTTTTTTGGATTGAGGTGAAACAGACAGATAGAGCTGGGTGTTATCTACTGCAAACCCTTATCAGAAAACCCACAACCACTAGGGCACAATCACTACAACACTGGGGACAAGGGTTCAATTCCCTGTTTGGCCATGGAAATCCACTGGATGACCTCGGGTGCATCACACACTCTTAGCCCCAGAAAACCCTTAGGTTTACCATAAGTCAGAAATGACTTGAAGGCACACAAAAAGAGCTGTTCCCAGAGGCACAAGTGTATAATACAAAAAGAATTCATTAAACAGAAGTTCAATATAAAGGATTGTTTCTGCGTGTGCCTGCAAACTGCTTGTCAACTTACGGTGAACCCATGAATTTCATAGGGTTTTCTTAAGCGAAGAACACCCAGAGGTGGTTTTGCCAGTTCCTTCCTCTGAAATACAGCCTGCAGTATCTGGTATTCATGGAGAGTCCCCCATCAAAGTACTGGTCAGGGCTGACCTTGCTTAGCTTCTACGATGAGACCAGATCTGTTGCCTTTAGGGTAAAACGTCTAAAACCTGCTTGACCATAATTAACTAAATCTAATTCACAATTCTATCTCATATTCCTAATTTCAAAACTCTTACCTCTCATTTTATGACTCTTTAATACATATGCACCTAACCATTTAAAAACACTTAGCCAATCACTAACCATTCCCAACATTCCATACTCTCACCCCCTCTGGACAGATCTCTACCTGCTTAAGTATACTATACTTGACATCCATAACCATATTTTATCTTAATTTTTTCTAATTAGCAAACAACAATATTTTTTACAAAAGTCTGTAATGCCACAACCCCCCTTCCTTTCCTCCCAGCTGGTAAGCAGCAGAGGCAATCATTGTCTTCTTCTAGGACAGAGCTTTCCAAACTGTGTGTCATGACACGTTGATGTGTTGGCTGCAGTGTGTAGGTGTGTCATGTGAACATACCAGGTGGAGGGGTTGCCTCTCCCGCCACTGCCACAGGCCAGGTCCACGTGGCTGCCTCTGCCACTGCTGGTGCCCTGGGCCAAGGAAGTCCCGGGCAAGGGCAGGAGCAGCAGGCCAGGTCCGGATGGAGAGGCTGCTTCCACCTACTGAATTACTTACTGAATTTACTGTATCACGAAATGATGCGTGTCTAAAAAGTGTGTCACCAAGATGAAAAGTTCAGAAAGCTCTGTTCTAGGATCTGACAGATCTCAGAGTAGGATGAGGGGACACAGAAATGTGTAGGTATGGCATTACATTCTACTTGTTTGATGTAGGTTGTCACTCAGTGTCTGCTTTCTGGTGTCTTTGGACCTTTTCTTAAATGAGCTATACTGCGTATATCTGTCTCTGATTCTGGCTTTGTCTTGCATGGCTTCCTGTGAGTAGACTACCTCTGGGCTCACAACTTTCTTCTGACCTGTGCCCAGTTCTCTACAGTACTTAGCTCCTTGATTGCTTCCAACCCTGTCTATCTATTACATCCATCTCCAGTTGGTATGTCTTGCGACTATTCCACAGCACTCTGTGAGCTGCTGGTTTCTCTTTTGTTGAAGCTTCAGTTTCTTTCATGGACAGCTTGATGCCTCCCTCCTGTGCTTGTTCCATGAACCATCTCTTGTTCTATGAGAGGGAGTGTACGATTCTGCACTCACAAAGCGGCTACGGTACTCAGCTTAAATACAGGAATGTGCAGTTGGAAAGCTTCTGCTTTGATTAGTGTTATTAATATAATTTACCATTTGATTGTATTTTCAGGAACAGCTGCAAGAGCTGCATGATTTAGCCTAGAGACAATTTAGATTAAAGGGAGATATGACAGCAGTGGTTCTCAAATACCCAAAGAGCTGTCATGGGGAAGATGAAGTAGACTTGTTCTCTGTGATTCCAGGGAGCAGGATTAGAACTAAAGGGTGGAAACTGGAAAGGACTGGATGACTAAACATCAGGAGAAACTTCTGAACTGTGAGAGCTCTTTGACAAGTGGATTAGTCTTGCAAGATAATGGAGTCTCCTTCACAGGAGATATGTAGGCAGAGGCGGCTGATGGCTAGCTTTCAGGGATGTTCCAGTTCTATCCCACATTGCCCATCTTGAACTGAGTAGGGTGAACTAAATGAACTCCAAGATACCTATCAACTCTGTGAGTCTATGATTCCATTTACAGTTAACCTTCAATGTACACTAAGGTTAGGGACACAGGACCTCCGCAAAAGTGGAAAAAACACAAGTATCAATTTCTATGTGTGTGTTTCTGGGGAGGGGAGCAAGGCATGGTAGGAAGAGTGAGCATCTGGGGTCCAAACTAGGTCAGCGAAAGGAGAGAGAAACGGTGTGGGTCAGCATGGTGACACTATACTTTCTTGCCTTTGTGGAACCTGCAAAAGTGGAGGGATGAGTGTAGTCAGTTTCAGTTGAAGACAAAGGTTTCAGTCTATAGATGGGAAAACAAAGAAATGAAGAAAAAGGGGAGGTACATTAAGGCCATAGTCCTACACACATTCACAAAGTAGTAAGTCACACTGAGAAACTCAGCATAGGCCAGTGATTTGAGTGGTAGATGAGGACTCCAAGAGACTAGGGATCAAATCCCTACTCAATTATGGAAAACCACTGAGTGACCTTGAGCAAATCACATCTCTCAGCCTAAGAGAAAGGCAATGGTAAATTTCCTCTGAATAAATCCTGCCACTAAAACCCTATGACAAGATCACCATACATTAGAGTTGACTTGGAGACACATAACAACAAAAATATCTATATTGGAAACTGCTGGACTTACTTCTAAGTAAACGGGGATAGTATTGTACCACAAATACAACTATCTCCTTAGGAAGAGGTGATAATTGTCTTGGGTTATGCCAAAGTAGAACTATTCAGTTTGGAGACACTTACTAGTGCTTAACACATATGGTCAGTTGTATAGCAGCCAATCACACAATGCTTTAAAATAGTATAGAGCTATCTATTGTGATTTCGTTTATCTCACTGTGGGGGAAGCATCTTGTCATAAGAAAGAAGATATCAAATACTCAGCTGGGATTTAAAACACTTAAGAATCTGTGCAATTACTGAGAGCATGAGCTGGCATCAGTGTATAACCATTAAAGTAGAATTTTGTATTTGAATAATATGTTCTGTCTGATGTTCCGGACACACTTGAAAATAAATGAATTAGCTCCTTTTGGTTTCAGTTGAGACTGCAAAGCATAAATGCCAAGTTGTGGTCTTTTGTGCCATAAAGGTTGCTTCTCACACTTCAAGTTTTTAGGAGTACTTCTGTGAGTCACTTTTGTCTACAGAATTATCACCCAAGAAATGTATTCATTCCTCCTGCTTTTTTCTTTCTTTTTTGCTTGGAGTTTCTCAGAAGCTTCAGAGTGAATAGCAACCAGAAACATGCAATTAACTGCACAGCTCTGTCCGTGCATACTCAGGCCATTTCCACACTAGACTGTTATAGTGCTATTATTCCACTTTCAACATCCTATGGAATCCTGGGGTTTGCAGTTTATGGTGGGACCTCAAGGCCCCTCCCTAAACTGCAAATCCCAGGATTCCATAGGATGTTAAAAGTGGAATAATAGCACTATAACAGTCTAGTGCGGAAATGGCCTCAGAGGTATGCCCCATTTAGTTCGGTGGGTATGTGGTTATAGGACTGCAGACTGAAGAGCTTGCTTAATTCTTGCATATTGTTCAATAAAACTGAACAAATTAACTGTGGCTGAAACATGTGGTTTACATTAATATAAGACATAAAGGAACTCAGTAGCACCTTTGAGATTAACTGGAAAGAAGAAGTGTCTGGCATAAGCTTTTCTGGACTCAATCCTCAAAAATTTACGCCAGAAATTTCTTATTCCATTTACTCTGGAAAATCCTACTGGGTTCCTTTATGTCTTTTTATGTTAAAACAGACCAACATTACTATCTCTCTGCACATTAACAACAGAATGAAGGTTATCTATCTGTCTGTCCTTTCAAGTTGTAACTCCAGGACCATGAAACCTCCAATATAAAATGTATTTATTGGCATACATACTACAGTGACCCTAGAGATGTGGCTGAGGGTTATTTGATTGTTTAAAGGCACTGATTAATTTTAATTAATTTAAAGGTGCTCCATAGTGTTTGGGGAATCTTTACAACAGACTTTAGGGAAGCAGAGGGGACACAGGGCAGGGGAAAAGAAGAAGATTCCTCGTGCAAATGGAAGTCTCCTGCTACACTGGGTCTCACCCTTTGTACCATTGAAGAGATTTCCAAGCACAGAAACCCATTCATGTATGCAGTTTGGAAGCATACACCTGCAAGGAACAGCTGGATTGTGGTAACTACAGTTCTATTATGAGTAGGAAAGGCTGGTTTACAATAAAATCTCCCTTCCAAATCATAGCAGAAATACTGATAGATTTGGGAAGGATGTCACAATACATTAATACTATCTGTATTAATAGATGTAAGGAGTGTAGTGGGGTGGGATCTGGCAGAGAAGATTGTTACACTGATGGCCCATTATCAGTAAGAATTCATTTTCTGTCTGTCATTTCAAATGATTTAAAAAGGGCCACCTGCTTCTGCTGTTGGCATACAATGATGTTCAAGATCAGTGTAGATTCTTGCCAACAAATGGCAGTTAATTAAAGCTGATTGCCTTCCTACTATGTATAACCCTGACTGTGTTTCAGACAGATGGGCCCCACTGACTAACCTTTTTATAATTTCCTCTCTCCAGTATTTGCAATAATGGTTTCTGTCCTGAAGAACAAAAGAAATTTCTCTGCTGATATTTTTAAACAGACAGTTGCGCTCCTTGGAATGCATTTTATTAGGAGAGATATGAAATCTTTTGTTTGAGATGAGACAATTTAGAAATAAATACATCTAAAAAGAAACAGCCTACTACAAAATAAGTATTTTTGTGGCCAGAATTCCATTCAATACCTAGTGTGAGCTATTATTTTAAAGATCGTAATAAAATGCATTGCCCAGAAATGAAGCTTGTAGAGAAACAAAATCTGTTGCTTCTTTTTCTTCTTTTTAAGCAAAATAAAAACGGAGATTTTAAAAAATTGGATACTTCAGAAGGGAACGAAGCTACAAAGCTGTAATTTTGTTCCACTATGTTATTCCATTGAAAAGGAGGTTTCAAATGTGAGTGCTTTTAAAGGACATGGATTGCTATAGTAACCATTAACTTCTAAGGAACACACACATTACATATGTAACTGAAAGGCGTGTTTTGATTTTTGCTGCCTTTATATTTGTATTTTGATGAACAGAAAACTCTCAATAGTAAACATAAGCATGGATTTTCACATGCCTGTGTTTTTGTTTTTGTTTTTTGTCCACTGTCATTTATATTTACTTTGAAAATCACAAACTGAGATTTAAAATCCCCAGTAACATTTGTTTGATGAACAGGGTATGTTGAACAAATCTCATTTATAATTAAGAAATATGCAGCAAAATAATACACACTGGGCACAATAAGACCCCATTGAGTTCAATGGGAGATTTGAGCACATAATTATATCTCTTCTGTCGTAATCCACAACAGCATTTGATTTGATCTGAGTGTGTGATTGATTCTGTAGAGAAGGGTAAATGTCTTTCCCGGTTGGTTGGTCTGCTGCAAATGATGAACTACTACTAGGGTTTTAACCAGATTCTTGTCCAGGTGTGATCTCCCCCAAATTTACCATTATTTTTTAAAAAAGTTTATTAAAACTGTTAGTAAACAATACATGTATAAAAACCTAGTAAGACTGTCATTACAATCAGGATCAAAATATGACATATATTGAATGGATAGCTCCGGAATCAATTACAACAACTACATGGACAAGACATGAATTAAACAAGTGTTTCCAATGATTACTGTGCTGTCAATTATGGGGGAGAAAACTGACTCTTTCATGGTTACATTAATCAATAACAAGCAACCATCTTTCTACAGAAGAAATTGTGTGTTTGGCTGGTTCTTGTTTTTCTTACTTGCGCTGTTAGTTTTTCCATTAAGGCTATTCTCCAAAGTCTGTCCTTCCAATTATTTACAGAGAGAGATCCTTTGCCTCCTTCCAGTCTCTAGCAATTTTTAGTCTGGTTGCTAGACAAAGGAAACCAGTTTGATATTTATTTAAAAGAAGATCATTGCTCCCATCAAAGAGATTTAGCAAGCTGAGCAAAGGCAATAAATTGCTGTTTCGAGGTATAAGATTAGATATTTCTTTTACGATACTTCTCCAAATAGTTAGGTTTAGGAACATGATTGTCATATGAAAGCACGAACTGTCTTCTGAACTCCAACAGTCAGTCCCTACCGTATTTGAGATGTGATTTAATATAATTGGAGAGTACTGCCATCTGTGGTTAAGTTTGTACGTATGTTCTTTTATTGTTGCCAAAACTGAGCAAGAAGTTTCTTTGCACTACAATTGTCTCCGTGTTTGTTATTCCTGTGGGGAAACTGAGGTCTTTTTCCCATGCTGGTTGAATGCCCAAAGTACTGCTGTAAGAAGATTTGATCAGCATACAAATTTTGAAACCAGTTCACTTTTTTTTTTTTGAGAAGTTTACAATTCACCCTTCAGGATTTTTTAAATCTTGAAATACATGTCAACACATTTGAAACACATTAAAAATACATTTGCTTTAACTTGAAGATGAGACAAAAAACACTTTACTTGAAAAATCTGCATCCTGTGTGCTCAAAGATCCCTTAATTAGAGATCTGTGCTCCTGATTTAAGAGAGACTGCAACATACATCATACAACCTATCAAGATTAAATGCCTCCCAATCTCGATAATAAGACAAGTTATCTGAATAGCAAAACAAAGGATGATCTAAAGGATGAAAAAGAGTGATTTGGGACAGAACACAGACCAATCTTTGTTCCTAAACACTCCACAATCTCATAGGATTTTTTTTTTTTTAATGGAAAGTATTGTCCAGTTGTGAGAAAGAAAGGAAGGGGACACCTCTCAGCCTGTTTTGACTGAGGTTATAAGGTCAAGCAGCAGCTATGATGTTGACAAATTGCAATCAAATGTAGACATGGTTACCTCACTTGAAAAGCTGAGTAGTAGCATTTTATGTTTGAGACATGCAAACCTCCACCTTTTTGTTTTTAGAAAGCTATGGCTTTATGACTCTACTCTTTTTTCCTCTGCTGTTTCTGAATTCACTCATAAAGGATTGCCAAAAACTTTCTGGTGTTATAAGAGGCATAGTTGAAAGAACTAAAACACTCTGGTTATTTTTACTGCCACAATTCTACCTAACCACAATATTCGTAATTTCTCATATCAGTTTAACTTCAGCATCACATATTGGACTTGGGGTTTGTAATCACCATATGTGCTATATCAAGGGTCCCAGAATAATCTCTGTTAGATATTTTAAAGAAACTATCGTAACAGAGATCTTCACTGGTGATTATAAACAATCCCTGTCCTTTGCACACAGACTGACAGAGGAGAATTTTGGATTGTTACTTATTGATTGTTGAACCAGCAGAAGTCCCATGTTCTGAAATTATTTCCAGTACATGAGGAATCACCATTACTGTGTGTTACTCCAGTATCAGCTGGGAAACAAATTATTGTCATTAAGCTTGTGATACCAACTTCCTCAGTCTATTGGCTAATGGCTATGTTGCCAATGCTAATAGAAATTGTTAGAGATAGCCACAACATATCTGGAAAAGAAGTCTCAAAAGGCACTGTGATTACTGTATAAGAGCTGACTGCTGTTAAAATATTAGTGCTCAAGTCCACCTTTTCACCAAACTTCCACAGAAAATGCCCCTTCAAGCTGTAAAATCCTTTTAAGTTATCAAATAATTCTGTAACTATGGGGCTAGACTTACTTGTGTGTGTTATGTTAATTGCTATCAAGTCAGTTTTGACATATAGTGAGGCTATGAATGAAAGATTGCCAAGATCAGCTGTTATTAACGGCCCTGCTAAGATCTTGCAAACTCAGGGCTGGTTGAGTCTATCCACCCATGACATGGTCTTCCTCTTTTCCTATTGCCTTCCATTTTTCCAAGCATTGCTGGGTTTTTTTTTAAAGTTTATTGACATTTTACCAGACATAAAGTAAATGGACTTAAACAATTATTATATACTATTTTTAAATCACAAGAAAACTAAAAAAGAAAAATTAACAATAACACATATAGAATCATACAATCATATATAACATACATCGAAAAGGAAAAAACATATAACATATACATCCAAATACAATACATATTACAAATAACCTAATTACATATCTACTATTTAACAGTCAAAGTTTCTGAGTTTGTCTGTCTGTCTGTTTCAGGCAGGTGAAGATTTCATGCTATTGGCTGTGTGAGGTGAGAAGACCTCATATGATTGGCTGGCTGTGAAGATTCTATTGAATCCTGGGGTTGGCTGTTTGGGGGGGGGGGGGCTTTAGAATTCTCAGCCAGAGAGCTCTTGGCCCTCACGCTGGTTGCTATGGAGACGAGACCCAGCAGCAAGAAGAAGAGAGTGTATTCCCTCAGAAACCAAACCTCTGTATGTTAACAAGTCTTAATACGGATTGGATTGGGGGATATGGGGAAAAGTTACAGGTACTGGAGAAGACAGTTTGCTGAAGTTCTTGAGAGGAAAATAAAATCCCAGGCAACACTGGGTAAATACACTAGTAGTATATATAAAAGGAACTTCCCCCATAATGAAGTAAAAGCCTTATTTAGTTATTAAAAAAAAGAGTAAATTTTAACCTCTCCAGTGTTAAAGAGAAAGGGAGAAACAGTAATTAGCAATAACCATAATGATGTTAACCTTATACATTATCATTCTTAACAATAGAAATCTTAACAATTGCTAATTTAACCTTATAATTATTACTATCTGTTATACTTGTTACTAAAATTTATACTATTTTATACCTTAATAGCAATAACATCTCATTCCCAGTCACTAAAGCTCCTTCAGTCATGAAATTTATTTTCAAAAGAGAGCTACATTTTTTTCTGTCTCATCCCTCCAGTGTATAAATGTCCAAGAAATTCCAACGTAGTATCAATTATATGCAGAAAAAGGCAGAAAGCTACTGTTTTACATGATAGCTGCTACCACAATAATTATAGCCCAAATGTGGAAAGGGAAAACCCTCGCCTCAATAATGGATTGAGAAATGAAACTGTTTGATGTGATAAAGATGATAAAGATGGACAGATTTACTTATGTTTTAAGAGGGGAAAAGTTTGAAAAATTAGTCAAAGATTCGGACAATGTTATATTTTAGGAACGTCTGGGGTAATATCAAGATGGTAAACACTGATTTTTGATCACAGGCTGAAATATGTAGCTACAATAGTTATATTGTACTAAACTACAGGCAATATGTTGTATAGAACACTTTAATTGGCCTTCATTTGGGGGAAAGTTTGTGTGAAAGAAGTATGACTTAGAGAATAATCGAGAAAAAAAGAAGGTGATGAAATGAGTGACTAACTATATAACTCCTACTTTTGAAATATTTTTTCTGTTTTATTATGTCATTTGTACAGTCACATATAATGTCTTTCTCTCAGTTGAAGTGTGATATCTATTTGTATTAACTATTTAAATATTTTTAATGAAAAAAACCCAGGAATAGTATTGGTGATAAAAGATCTTCAAAGATTTTACAAAGTTTTCTGTTGAAACTATTGAGACCAGTCACTTTATGCACCTTGAGTCTCAATACATTTATGAAGATGGTCTTGGTAGATCAATAAATAAATTGCTGCTGTACAGTTCAGGGTAGCCGTCACAGCAAAAACATTAGTCCTGGGGGGTGGTCAGTGGGGAGCCATAGAATAATTCCACCTGTAGAATTCTTGTGTTATGTGGTGCAATGTAGAGTCTTGAATCTCCCTCAGAACACAATAACCCTCTCCAAGCTATCCTGGAACAGTCACAAAAGGATGGTTAAAATGATGGTCTGGCTAGCCTCAATTAGGGATTTACTTAAATGATTACTTAACATTTGTTTAATTAATATCCTGACTTTCTCCTAGAACAGGATTCAAGGCAACGTGCAACAATTTAAAGGTAAAACAGAATTTTTCAAAAGTTTAAATTTTCAAAATTTTCAAAGTTTGAAAAACATCTAAAACTTAATGTAAACATTCAGCAGTGAAGCCATGGGTCTACTCTAGCAACTGAATGTAGCCCTTCATCTTCTACTGGCACTAGTGAGGTTATTATTTGCCAGGGGTGCCCAATAGCTGTTCGGTAGCTTGGCACACATCTCTTCCTTCATTGTATAAGATTTCAGATTGAAAATGTTATGTGTGCATTTCAAATCAGCATAAGACGTCTACTTCCTTTAAGCATCCTTTTCCAAAAATAAAATAAACACAATCCCTCTACACACAACATTTCAGGTCATTTTTCTTTTCCCTGTAATTCTACATGTTGCTGGCTATTTTAATTTTACCTTATTTTCTGTAAACCCTGGACTACATTTTCTTGAGTAAGAGCTATTCACAGACACAGTACTATCCATTATCCATCCTCACATGCAATACATAGAGTTCAAGTCTCCTCAATATATGCACAGCTGTAAATCTTGTGGCTGAAACAGTTAGTACAGTATTTTCTATTAGGTTCTCAGTATTGTGCCCATTGTATAAACTGTGCCTAAACTCATTGCAGAGCCGAATCTTAGGAAAGGACTGAAACTTCTCCACAAGGTGCATGGCAAGACTATTAATTTTCCTGGGGTGGGTTATTATCATGACAGCTTCAGGCTGCCTTGAATCAAAAAGCAACAAACTGTTCAACTAAAGAATTGGATAGTTGTATCTTCCTGCTTTCATCTTCAGGAATGTTCTGAAGATTGTCAAAGTTGGTCTGGTATGCCTAGCTATATTCTCTATATTCAATCATTGGGGTGAGAATGGCATTTATTCTGACCAGAAAAACCCTTCAGAAATATATAGTAAAGCCAAAGAGATCACTGAAGTTTTCAGTATCTGGGTGAATCTTTTGTTGTGTCTCAACACCTATTACCTGTCATGCCCTGCTTCCAGAACATGGATTCTGGCTCAGAGTCTGAGACAGGAGGCATGCCGGAGGCTGAGAAGGCGGCATACCAGGACCTGCTGCACAGGAAGAGGTTACAGTGCCACAAACAGACCAGGGGGCAGTGCCAGCACTAGGAGAGAATCCTGCTCCTTCAGACACAGAAGATAACTTATCAGTACCTACCTTTGCTGAGTGCAGATAACAAAGAAAGAACCTATGCTGATCCCAGAGGATATATAACTACCAAGAGTTAATCAGGCAACAGCTGCGTTAGGCTTCTGACCTATATAGTTGCCACCTTTCCTCTCCAGGAGTTGTCAGAGCTCATCTGACCTCTCTATTTGCTGGATGCCTTGCTGACTGCTGCCAGGCTCTGGATTACTTTGGATTACTGACTTTGGACTTGCTGCCTTTGAACTCTGTTGGACTTTATTTTGACCTTGTGCTTACTAAATAAAAGTAAGTGATGAGCTGGGTGCAATTCAGTTTGATTTGTTTGAATTATCAGCTGTGCCGCTGAGACTGAGATAGGACATTACCAGGCCATACACCCCTACTCCATGGTATTGTTTGATTGGCAAAATATTTAATTGGAAAGAAATGTAAATTATATCCTGCTATGACTGGGAAGCTTGCTGGCAAACCTGCATACATGCATTGCAAAACTAAGTCAGAACAGCACCTCAGGACATGGCTAGGTGATAGCCAGGGAAACCCTGGACAATGGACAATGCAGATGTCCCTCAACAAGTTGACCTTTAGAAACAATAGCACCCAAAACTGCTTCTATAGAATGACTGATTGTCTTCAACTTTCTCCCTTTGTCCATTGAAACTCTCTTTTTATCCTCTCACCTGTCCCACAATTAAGGAGCTATCACGACTCCCATCAGTCCCTTTGTCACCTAATGCTAAGACCATTAGTCCATTCTGGGCCCCATCGTTTGACTTGCCTGAGAGCTGTTAACACCTTCACCTTCAGGGCAGAAAAAGAGTATTTAAACCCTGGCTCCCAGTCAGACAACTTGTAATTTAGTACTTTGGCATATTGGCCATCACTCTGCTGCTCAGATTCCCAGTCTCTACTACCCTTGGACACTTGGTTGAAGCCACATCATCTTGTCTCTTCACCTATGGATAGGTAAATATCACCCACTTTGCCCTAAACTCTTACTATCCAAACCTTTTCTCCCTTTTTCTTTAGTTAGCCTTATATGATTGCAAGATTGCTTGGATCTTGTGTGTGTGCTATTGTTAATTCCCCCATAAAACAACAAACTTACTTTTGAATCGCTGACTTGTTTTTCCCTGCATTAGTACTGGTATATGAGAACCTATAAAGTTAACCACCTCTTGCAGGCCTCTTCTTTGAGCTAATATTCCGCACAGTTTCATAGAGGCACTGACATCACAGGTGGATCCGTTAGGCACGCATATTTTGGAGTAACACACCCTTTCATACTACACGGTTACAGCACGATGATTCCACTTCAACTATAAGAGCTGCATCCTATGGAACCCTGACATTTGTAGTTTGGTGAGGCAGAAGCAGAGAATTCCAAATATTCCTCCCTAAACTGCTATAATTGTGTAGTGTAAAATGGACCCTCACTCTATGCCTGAAAGATGTTGCTTATCTAAACTCGATATCTGGATAAAAATTACTAGTGCAATCCGATACATATCTGCTGAGATTTTAAAGACATAGCTGTCTTAGTTTGGATCAGCATGCAAAGCAATCTTCTAGCACCTTTGAGACTGAGAGAACTAAGTTGGTAGTACAAGCTTTTGTAGACTACCACCATTTCTGCACTAGACTGTTATAGTGCGATTATTGCACTTTCAACATCCAATGGAAGCCTGGGATTTGCAGTTTAGAGACGGGCCTTTGAGACGCCTTTGAGGCCCCTCCCTAAACTGCAAACCCCAGGCTTCCATAGGATGTTGAAAGTGGAATAACCACACTATAACAGTCTAGTGCAGAAATGGCCTAAGATGTAGCATCTGATAAAGTAGATTTAATTTATGAAGGACTACATTACCAACTTATTTCTACTGCAAAGATCTGTTTGCATACATGCCTACTGAGAAGAAAGTCTGTCTGAATACAACCAGGCTCCCTGTTTCTATGTGCAGTCAAGTCAGCTTTGACATATGGTGACTCTATGAATAAGAAACCTCCCAAAGGGATATTCTGGTGGGGGTTTACTACAGACCTCCAGCCCAGACTGAGGACCTTGATGATGCCTTCCTCAACCAAATGACCGCGCATTCAAAAAGGAGAGATACAGTAATAATAGGAGATTTCAATTACCCGGATATATGTTGGCAGGCAAACTCTGCCAAGACAGCAAGGTCCAGCAAGTTTCTTGCTTGTCTTGCAGACAATTTCATGGTCCAGAAGGTGGAAGAGGCGACAAGGGGATCAAATATTCTAGATCTGATCCTGACCAATAGGGATGACCTTGTTAATGAGGTAGAAGTGGTTGGATCTTTAGGGGGGAGTGACCATGCCCTATGGGAATTTGGCATTCAGTGGGAAGGAGAAGATAAGTGTAGCCAAACACTTGTCTTAGATTTTAAAAAAGCGGACTTCTGTAAACTTAAGGAGCTGCTGGCTGAAATTCCGTGGTCAGGAATAGTGAAAGAGAAAGGAGTTCAGGAGGCATGGGAGTTCCTTAAAAGGGAGATACTGAAGGCACAGTCTAAAACTGTGCCAATAAGGAGGAAAAATGGAAGGCATCTGAAGAAACCAGAATGGTTGACTAAAGAACTCTCAGCGGAGCTAAGCGTTAAGAGAAACCTGTACAGGAAATGGAAGAGGGGGGAAACCACCAAAGAAGAATTTAAGCAAGTAGCCAGGAAATGTAGGGAGGAGGTCAGAAAGACTAAAGCACAGAACGAACTTAGGCTGGCCAGAGACATTAAACACAATAAAAAGGGCTTTTTTAAATATGTCCGCAGCAAAAGGAAAAAGAAAGAGGCGATAGGGTCGCTGCACAGAGAAGATGGCGAATTACTAACAGGGGGAAGAGAAAAGGCAGAACTACTTAACACCTTCTTTGCCTCAGTTTTTTCCCAGAAGGATACAAGCACTCAACCTGGTGGTTGGGGATCAGGTGAGGAAGCAGGGGAAATGCGGCACATAATAGGTAGAGAGGTGGTACAAGAATACCTGGCCACACTGGATGAATTCAAGTCTCCAGGGCCAGATGAATTGCATCCTAGGATATTAAAAGAACTGGCAAAGGTGATTTCAGAACCGCTTGCTATAATCTTTGGGAAATCTTGGAGGACAGGAGAAGTTCCAGCAGACTGGAAGAGGGCAAATGTTGTCCCCATCTTCAAGAAGGGAAAAAAAGAGGATCCAAATAATTATCGCCCAGTCAGTCTGACGTCTGTACCCGGAAAGATCCTGGAGCAGATCATTAAGCGGTCAGTTTCTAATCACTTAGAAAGCAACGTGGTAATCACGAGAAGTCAACATGGATTTCTCAAAAATAAGTCATGCCAGACTAATCTTATCTCTTTTTATGATAGAGTTACTAGCTTGATAGATGAAGGGAATGCTGTGGATGTAGCATATCTTGATTTCAGTAAGGCCTTTGACAAAGTTCCACATGACATTCTTGCAAAGAAGCTAGTAAAATGTGGGCTGGACAGGGCTACTGTCAGGTGGATCTGTAACTGGTTGACTGACCGTTCCCAAAGGGTGCTCACCAATGGCTGCTTTTCATCCTGGAGAGAAGTGACTAGCGGGGTGCCACAGGGTTCTGTCCTGGGCCCAGTGCTGTTCAATATTTTCATCAATGACTTGGATGAAGGAATAGAGGGCATGCTCATCAAATTTGCAGATGACACCAAATTGGGAGGGGTTGCTAATACGCCAGAGGACAGGATCAAAATTCAAAATGACCTGGACAGATTGGAGAGCTGGGCCAAGGCTAACAAAATGAAATTCAACAGAGAGAAGTGTAAGGTCCTACACTTAGGTAGAAAAAATGGAATGCTGAAATATAGGATGTGGGACACGTGGCTGGATGGCAGTACGTGTGAAAGGGATCTAGGAGTCTTAATAGACCACAAGCTGAACATGAGTCAGCAATGTGATGTGGCAGCCAAGAAAGCCAATGCAATTCTCGGCTGCATCAATAGGAGTATGGTGTCTAGATCGAGGGAGGTACTGGTACCACTCTACTCTGCTTTGGTTAGACCTCATCTTGAATACTGTGTCCAGTTCTGGGCACCCCAATTCAAGAAGGACATGGTCAGGCTGGAGCAGGTCCAGAGGAGGGCGACCAAAATGGTGAAGGGCCTGGAAGCCAAGCCCTATGAGGATAGACTTAGAGAGCTGGGTATGTTCAGTCTGCAGAAGAGAAGGTTAAGAGGGGACATGATAGCTCTGTTTAAATATTTGAAGGGATGCCATGTAGAGGAAGGAGAGGGCTTGTTTTCTGCCGCTCCAGAGACCAGGACAAGGAGCAATGGATTCAAGCTGCAGGAAAGGAGATTCCACCTGAACCTCAGGAAGAACTTCGTGACAGTCAGGGCTGTCCGGCAGTGGAATCTGCTGCCTCGGAGTGTGGTGGAGTCTCCTTCTTTGGAGGTTTTTAAGCAGAGGCTGGATGGCCATCTGTCAGGAGTGCTTTGAGAGTGTTCCTGCATGGCAGGGGGTTGGACTGGATGGCCCGTGTGGTCTCTTCCAACTCTACATTTCTATGATTCTATGATTCTATGATTCAAAGGTTCTATTATTAACAGCCATGCTACAGTCTTGCAAACTTAGGCTGTGACTTCCTTGATTGATTCAATCCCTTTATAATGCGGCCCTCCTTTTTCCCTATTGATATCAACCTAACCCATCACAATTGTCTTTTCCAGCTAATGAGATCATCTTACAATATGTCTCAAGTAAGAAAGCCTCATTTTAAACATTTTGGCTTCTAGGCAGAGGGCAGGCTTGATTTGCTTTCATACACGTTCATTGGTCTTTTTGGCAGTCCATGGTACCCAAAGAACTCTCCTGGAGTACATATTTCAAATGAGCTGATTTTTTTCCCTGTCAGCTTTCTTCTCCATCCAGCTTTAAGATCCATATATAGAAATCAGTCTTGGTTTTCTTCTGATTTCTTGATGACAAAATCTTAATGATTTTGATAGATGTCTGAGCCAAGGTTATCTTACTCTCACGTAAGTAATGAGAGGGTTGCAGCTTATGTCAATCAGCAGATTAGGAAGTGATGGAGACTTTTTTTTTTTAAAAGACTGATTCAAGGAGTGGAAGTTTCCTGGGAAGAGAAGGCATCATTTTGTGAAACAGAGAGAAGCAGAAGTAGGAGACGGGCAGTTTCAGTTTTCAATAGCAGCAGATCTGTTGCTGAGATGGTACAAATGATGGCCTAGCTTCTGCAATGGCAGATGGAGCTCTGTCACTGTAGCTGTGTCTTCAGATTCAATCCCCCCAAAACCCATGTTAGAAGACAAACAACCGCATGAACTGCAGGGGTTCCTCCCACTGCTTGTCGCACTGTACTTTGCTGGCAAAAGAGACGGAAGCATCATCATTCAGCACTCTACTCTCCATCACCTCAGAACTCCTCCAGATGGTACTGCTGCCTGACTTTTGAGGTGGGTTTTGGTAGGCATTTGCTATTATTGGTATGATGCATAACCACAAATGTGAACTCTAGTGTTGACGATGTCTTAGGTTTGACTTAAGATGTAAATCATAAGTCTAGCTCAGTACAGAAGGATGCAGAAGGCCAGCCAATGGCTTTTCAAGTACCTTCTTGTCTGGATTTGAGAAACAGATGGATTGGTCAGAGATAAATACTGTAGAGTAGTGTTTCTTAACCTTTTCTTTACCAAGGACCTCCTAGAAATATAATTTATTGCCAGGGACCCCTAAGACTTAACTCAAGATTTAAATATTCAAATATTTATTTATTCACGGCTTCTGAAGACTAGGATTCAAATCTCTGCTCAGACACTGGGTGACCTTGGACAAGTCCCTGTTGCTGCTGCAGCTATTGGTCTCCAGCAGCAGGGTTTCCTGGACCCCCTTTGTGGACCCCCAGAGTCACCTGGACCCCGGTTAAGAACCACTGCCTTAGAGCACTGGCAGGATACCACAGGAGTAGATAACATTACTTTTCATTCTACTCTATTCTATTCTATTTATTATTTATGGTATTTGTAATTTGTCTTTCAGAGTCACACTCTCACGAAGTAGCATAGTCCAAAGAAAGAATGATAAACAGATATATTGGATACATCAAATTGATATACACAACTATGAGGCAGAGCTTAGCACTGAAGATCTGAATACTATCATTTATAAGGATTCCTATACATAGGTCAGAATCATATGGAAGTAGCTGCTTGAAAGCATTCTTAAGAAAAGTCTTCCTGGAAGAGATGCATTTTAAGGTCCATTTGAAATTTGTACTGTGAAGACCAAGCATACTTTATTTGGAAGGGCATACCACATTCATGATACTAACACCAAGAAAGTCCTGTCTTCTATGCTTGCCAGTCTAATTGATCTTATTGGTAGAGATACAAGAGGACTCAAACCTGATCGTAGTGTATGGAAGATCATGAGGGTGAAGGTGGCTCTTAGACTAATCTGAAGTGTGCTGAATGGTTGGAGGATTCATACACCAGTCCAAAAGCCATTTTGTGTCAGTCCAACAGTTTAGATCTCTAAGATCCATCTGTCTATTTATCCCTCTGCCATATCCAGACAGCAAGATAAAACGCAAATGACTTCCACAGTGCTGGAAGTCATTCTTACTCTTCTTTTTCACAAAATCAAGTGCAATGCTTTTATTTATATTTTTGTCAGTATTCCTTTTGCAATTCGGTGTTAGAAGGGAAACCGTGAACTTTTGGTTATGTCTGAATAATCTCCAGCTGTGTGGGGTTTAAAATCTGGGTGATTTAATAAACGCTTTTAAAAACCTTCATTTTCCAAACCCTGTGGAGATGGATATCCAGGGAGACTGTTTTAAAGCAAAAGAAACGGACATCTGTAGGCTAGCAGCAAGTGATGTGGCAGAATGAAGAGGTTACCATAGCGGGTTCATCAGTCCCCAAGCGCTCTCTCTTGGAACCACGGCTGCGCTCTCTCTCTCTCTCTCTCTCTCTCTCTCTTTCACACACACACACACACGTGCGCGCGCGCGCTTCTTTCCCAAGAGGGGCAAAATGAAATCTGATGCCAGGGGATGAAAGGGGAGGAGATCGTGTAATTGGAATTCAAACCGAGGAGGCGGCTGGGCGAGGCAAGGTACGCTCCATCCGTCACTCGCTCCACAAGGTAGGGCGCACGATCGCGGCTCTTCAGCACCACAAGGAGTGGACAGCTCCTCCGCGCCTTTCTTCTTCCCTCCAGGCGGCGCCGGGACGCGGTCGCTGCTCCCCCGAAGACCCCACTGAGAAGCGCGCCTTCACCGCGGCTCTTCCGCTCGACGTGACCCTTTGAAAGAAACCGACTAGACAACAGAAGAGACTTTTCCTTGCCGAAAACCACCTGTGGCTTTCCTTCCGCGTCGGGCCAAAGAGGGGAAGGGATTTCGGAGTGCGTTTCTTCGCAGGGCAGGAAGAACCACCCAAGTGAACACCCGGCTGTTTCAGGGAAGGGAGAACCGTGAACCCAAGAGGAAGAGAAAAAGGGGGGGTGGCAGATCTCTTGGGTCCTCTGCCTGCGGGAAAACCCGGTCGGCCACCCGGCAAAAATTCCGCCAGTGGTAAGTGCGAGCCTGGGGTTGCGCGGGCGAGGAAGCGAATGAGAATGGAAGTAGATTCAAAAAACGCAGAGCGGTTCCAGGCTGAGGAAGCTCCCGGAGGTTTTTGGAGCGTTTGCAGAGCTTGGGAAAGTTTCTCTTTTAACAGTTCTCATAGTCACCGACCAGGGCGTGCGCTGGGGATTCTGAGGGTTGCAGTCTAAAGGGGAACGTTTCCAAACCCCGAATTTCGTATTCGCTCTTTTTGCTAATTCTTCCAGCCTCTGTGCCTATTTATTGGTGGTGCAGGGAAGACCAAAAGAGGAAGTTCAGGTGAAACTCTGAAGTTCTTCCCCAGCAGATACCACAGAATCATAGAGTCGGAAGTGACCCCAGTGGCCATCTAGTCCAACCCCCATCATGCAGGAATAAACCACTCGAGTGACTGTGAGAGAGGGTCGTTCAACATCTGTTTCAAGATCTCCAAACAGGGAGAGTCTGTCATGCTCGGAGGCAGTCAGTTCTGCTGCAGAACTCCTCTTACTGCCAGGAAGTTCTTTTAATGTTCATATCATTTTCACTGTTTTTTAAAAGAGCTAACCTGACCCTGTGGGGTGCAAAATGTCGTGGAAATGCACCCCATATTTTGGAGCATTTTGGAGAGTGGCCTCCACACCCACTGGAGTGCATTTGGGGGACATTCTGAAATAAAACAAATTGAACTCTGGGGGACCCTGGGGGCCAGAAAAATGGCCCTGAGGGCCACTTGTGATTGATACGCTGCACTTTGCCAAGATGGAATCTTTTCTCTTGCAACCCAAATTTTACTAGTTTGTGTCCTAGTCTCCAGAGTAGCAGAAAATAAGCTTGCTCCATTTTCTAAATGACATTCCTACAGATATTTAAATCTGGCTATCATATAACCTCTCAGTCTTCTCTTCTCCAAGCTAAACATAACCAGAATCTTGAGCCATTCCTCATAAGGTTGGTTCCACAGCTTTTTATAATAATACCTAACACTTGCATAGACATCCAAGAATTCAAAACCCTATTTTGCTTTATCTGTCTGGAATGCTATTAGTGGATTACCAGCACTGGTGTAGATGCTTGCAGTGACTGCAGACAGAAAAAGATCGTAAGTGCAGTCACCAAAAAGAGGCTATGTAAAGCTAACTGCCTTCCCTTGCCTCCAGTATCTAACCCTGGATGAGGTGACATTGCTAGTGTGTTGCACCAGTGGGATCCCAGCCTAAAGCTGAGATTCTTGCAAGAAATCTGCAAGATCGATATTATCATTGTGTATCCATACTGAGGACATACTGAGGATCCACAAGGTACAAAAACATGTGCGAGTTTTTGAGAACTGTAGCTCTCTTTATTAGGTAAGATTTCACAAAAGGCAAACGGCTGTGAAGCGGAACATGACATGTCAAAACTGAGTAATTTGTATTTCAGGATATCAATCAGCCACCAGGATTCCAACACCAAGAGTGTTTCCTTCCCCACTCTACTACCCGGCTATTTTGGGGAAGGCATCTTGCCAGTTGAAAAGATCTGGAGAGTCTGAAAGCTTGCATGCATTTTTGTGCCTTTGAGTTGACCTAATAAAGATATTACTCTAAATTGGAGTTGGGGATTTTTTAACAAAATGACCAAAACAGCTACCCCTGCTTTTTGCGTTAAACCCCATATTACCACAGGGTGGGGAAGAAAGGGAATTTGCATCTGAGAGAGACTGATGTGCCTATTGAGTTCAGACAGGAGTAAAATTCAAACCAGAGACATCCTATTCCTAGCTTGACTGCTACAATGCTACATCTCCTCCTGTATTAACCATTGTGCTATCTAGTGATACACAACATTTAAGTTGTTACTTGCTTTAGTGTTGTTGTGTGCTGCAATATTTTAAACTCTTCCTCTTGTTTTTAATGCATTTCAATATTATTATTGTGGGCTGTTTTGTATTTTATGTTTTTAATTTTGCTGTATGCCACCTGAGGGACCTTGATTACTGGGTAGTTTAGAGCTTTACTAAATGAAAGAAAACAAAGAAATAGAACAATTTTGAATTCCTCCAAAGTAACAATACCACACCCAACCCTTTCTGGATGGGTAGGGAACATGAAATCCACAAATCTGCCATCTTCTGCAGTGATCACACTGAAATGTCCTGCTGCATTGCATATGCTAGCAAGGTAAAATTGGCCAATCTATTCGTGGAGTTCCTGCTTTCCCCTTAACTGAAGGATGTCTGCACAAAAGAAGCCCTGTGTGTGTTAGTTAACATTCAGCAGCAGAGTCAAAGGGATTTGTGCTCTCATTTGTCATGCTGTTAACATACTCTCTTCAGGAAAGCGGAGGGTAGATGCCAGGCAGCTTTCTAGACCCTACTGAGAAGAAAGGTGAATGAAGTAAGGCTTCTTTGGGTCAGTTCAGTAAAAAGAGACGAAGCAGCAATATCCCCAGTCCAAAAGCTCCATTTCAGGCTCTGTCATCTGACTGCACAGCCTGCAATGTAAACTTCTTTGAAATGTGTCAGGTGACAGCATGGGAAGGATACAAGATTGGGTATTACTGACAAAGAGCAGAGCTAACTCTTCCATGGTTGTATTGGAAGCAAACATTGCTTGGTTCCTGCTCACCACACGAAAGAAGGTGCTGGCTTACTTCTACAAGTAGCAGAAAAAGGAGTCACCAGGTTTTTTTTGTTGGCCAAGCAAGACCTCTTAAGGATTTAGTTCCATCTTTTCTCTCATGACTGGGATGCAAGGTGGCCCATTTACAATTTCAGTGCTATCAGCATGAGAGGGAAACACAGCTTCCATGATGAAGAGCTTTCATCTTAGCTAGTAAGCGCCTTAAGAGTAAAGAGCATGCATAGACTAGGGCCATTTCCACACTAGACTGTTATAGCGCTATTATTCCATTTTCAACATACTATGGAATCCTGGGGTTTGCAGTTTATGGAGGGACCTCAGAGGCCTTTTCCTAAACTGCAAACCCCAAGATCCATAGGATGTTGAAAGTGGAATAATAGTGCTATAACAGTCTAGTGAGGAAATAGGCTAGGCTAGCATTTGGTCATGGAAGGTTGGTTCCTGCACCAGGATCTGTGGTAACAATCTAAGGTGTGAGCAGATACTTTAGAGATTACAGGGTCACTCCACAAGTTACAAAATTCATGTAAATATGCCAGAAAACAAAGGTGTAAATGAGCCTTCCCCCACCTGCCACCCTCCAGAGATGTGGGAACTACAAAACCCATCACTCCCAAACAGCATGGCAAAGATGATGGGAGTTATAGAACAATATATGGGAGAATATATCTTGGAAAAAAGTCTTGTAGATCTTCCCATCTGACAATCCTGTTCTGCGTTCTGTGTTTCATATGCCTGCTGGATAGCTATGAGTGGCTGTAGTTTTTAGTATATGTGCACTGAAACAACAACAATAGGGATGCTGTAGTGGTAGATCCCTGCACTGGCCTGGCTTGGATTAGATGGCCCTTTGGGTCCTTTCCTACTGTATGAACCCTTGTCCCAATGCCTGTGTAGGAATATCATCAATTAAAAGATATACAGCTTTGATGCTAATTCCTGCTTGGGACAACCGGAATGGATATACTTAGACTAAAGTGTGAAGCAGACTGGCTGTGACAGGTTCAATAATACTTTGTAGATTTGAGGGCACACAAGACAAAGGAAGCAGTTGCAGCACACATCTTGTATTAGTTCCATTTGATGCAGGTAGGAGGTGGAGTTCCTGCTTAGATCAATCCCTAGCTTAATGTAGGGAAGCATATGTGTTGGAGTAGAAGAGGAAATGCAATGATCTAGGCAGCTTCGGGCTGCAAGTCTTACACACCTGGGAACCAATACTACTGAATTCAACAGGACTAATAGAGATGGGCTGCCCAGTTATAATCCTATACACATTTACCTGGGCATAACTCTCATTGAACATAGTCCAGCTTACTTCTGACCAGATATGCATAGGAATGCACACTCAGAGAAGTGGATGTAATCGTTTAACTTGTTTCTTCCCAGCTACATGCACACGTGCACGCACGCACACACACACACACACACTTATAATTTTACTGATTGCAACTGACAAGGAATGGAATTAAAACTGGATGCACATTACAATCAGTATATATTTTTTTAAGAAAAATCTAATTTAAGCAAAAACACATGTAAGAAATACCTTAAGGGTGCTTCCAGACAATATTTGTACTTGCTGTGCAATCGTCAATGCAGACTTTTATAGGGGTGGATCTAGACAGCATTATCTTCCATTTATAATTCCCTTTCATTTCCTCAATGCTGCTTCTATGTTTTTTTACTTCTCCAAAATCCCAAAAGCAAATATGACTGAGAGGAAAAGACAAAGCAGCTGTTTACTGTTTTTTGACTGGTAGCTTGCAACCTGTCTGGAAGCATTTTGTGCTGAAATTGAAAACATACTTGAGAAAGACTCAGGCCTGAATCATATTTGCAGTCCCAGAAGCAGACACAGTGAATCAATTTTTAAATGGTGATTCAACTCTTATGCATCTCTCATTGATTCAATGGGTCTATGCTGATCCTGTTAACCCAGGGCTGTGTGCTTCTTCACATACTGTGCAACTACAACGCTCACTAGCTCTAGCCAACACAGCCAGTGTGAGAGGAGCTGAAGTCTGATGTACAGGTCTGAAATCTGACAATATCTGAAAGGATCCATACTTCCTATCAATGCATTAATGTCAGTGGAAGTTACTCCAGAGTAAACATGCAGAGGGTTATATACATTCGTACACTCCTTATTTGAACAGTTTGCTCAGATTCACTGTTGAACAAAATCAGTCTGGCTGGAGGAAAGAGTGAGGAAAGGCACTGATAAATAATACATGTGTTATGGTGAAGATAGCAATGGCTTCAAATGTCTTGCTCAAATGCACAAAAACTTTCCCTTTCCCTATGTCTACCATGATCAAGGGCTGGCTCAGCCATTAGACAGGATGAGGTAGCCATCTCAGGCAGCAGATTTCTGGTACCATGAAACAACAGCAAAATATTACTGATAAATTCCTTGCTTCACTGCAAGATTTGAGGAGAGGCACTTGTGCGGTTTTCTGCCTCAGGTGCCAAAACAACTGGACTGGTTATAGCTACAGTGCAGCACCATTTGGAGGGAGGGTGGGGAAGAAGAGAGCATTTGATGCTCTGCCTTTTGGCCTTGTACAATCCTTCTTTGCAGTCAGTGTCCTGTACCGGCCCATTCAGTGGTGGAGCTTGGAGTGTGCGGAGGGGGAGCGGGAGGAGGCGGTGCTATGGAGCAAGGGGCATGGCCACTGTGCATGGGGGTGCGGCCGCGGTACGTGGGAGCATGGCCAGGGCGTGCGGGGGCGTAACTACGGGCCAGGATGCCCCAGAAACATTTCTGCCTAGGGTGAACCACCCCCCGCCCCCACATCCCTACACAACTGAACCCATTTTTTTTCTGGAAGCCCTTCTCTTTGCAACATCTCATTCCCACTCTTTCAGCTGGCACCTCTCATTCTTCACCACACGGCCTGGCTTAATCCATTTTCAGGGTCTACTATCACCACATAAGGAATACGGTATTGCTATTAACAGGACTGGGAATTGGAGTGTCATGGTAGGGGCTGGAAAGCAGATCCATTGTGAGATTCAAGCTCTCCATGATTGTCTGGTAACACAATATATGCACATAACTCCCCCTCCCGTGCACTTTTTCAATAGAAGATGTTAGATGTGCTACATAATGTATTAGTATACACTGAAGGAGTTCTTTCTCAGCAAAGCTTTAGATTGGGTTGAGAAACACTGGGCTGTTCTTGGACTGCCAGTTGCAGCAGACTTTCCCAGTAGTCTCAGTTTGTGAAGAACTCACAACATCTGGAAGGTAGGTCACACTCTTCCCACCTCTGCTTTAGACAGGAATCATTCCAGTTACTATTCCTTACAAAAGGGATCAATTACTCCTGCCCTCCTTTAGCAGACGTTTTGCTCCCCCTCGTGGTGAAATATGGAATAGCCAAAGACCTTTGTTCCAAATACTCTACTGTACTACTCTCCAGACTTGGCAGAATGCTTATTATTGTTGTATCAATTTATGATGATCCTAAGCCAAATCTATCACAGGGTTTTCTTGGCCAGATTTGTTCAGAGGGGGGTTGCCTTTGCCTTCTTCTGCAGCTGAGAGAGCATGACTTACCTAAGGTCACCCAGTGGATTTCCATGTCCAAGCAAGGATTCGAACCTTGGTCTCCAAAGTCATTGTCCAATGCTCAAGCCACTACACCACACTGAATGCCACAAGAATCCTAAACAGTTCTAGAGTTTAATCCAGAGTGTGCCAAATGGTGAAAAGTCTTAGATGAAAAGTGTCTATGTGAAGAAAGCAATTCTAGAATCAGAATCATAGAGTTGGAAAAGACCACAAGGACCAGTTCTCCTGGAGACTTGCTTGAAATTCTTTTTATGTAACTGTTGAAAGAGCAGGAACCTCTTTCACATTTGGCTATTTTCTTGAGGGAAATATCTTTTGAGCTTTATACACATATATAAATCAAGATGTCATGGCCTATTAACTGCCGTGGTTGCATCTCATGGAATACTGGCATTTGCAATTTAGGGAAGGGTATTTAGAATTGTCTGCAGAGCGCTGTAACGCCTTGCCCAATTAGAAATCCCAGAATTCTACAGCATATTGCCATGGCACATACATTAGAATCACGCGGTGTGGCAGGGTCCTGGGGGAGGGGGCTCCACTCACGTGAGATGCCTCCATCCAACTAGTGGGAATCTCCTTTCTCATCTGTGTTACAGCTCATTCCATTTATCAGTATCCTCCTAAGTCTCTGCATAACATTTTCAGAAGCTTTAAGATCTGCTGTATGGAAGAATGGTAGAATGTTCTCTTCTATCAGTCCAGATACACAAGCCTAAAGAGACAGCATGCCAAACAGTTCAAATGTTACCATAGAACTGGGAAATCCTGGTTCAGTTCTTCACTTGTGTCCAAATAACTGAGTAACTTGAGCAATGTATGCAAGTTTCATTTTCTTGGAGGAAAAACAGGATATAAATGTAACAAATAAATAGATAATAATGGAGTTGCCATAAGCTGACTTGAAGGCTTATACATGCAGACACAAAGTTCTGGATCCAACCCAGTGATCATACCCTACAAATACAGTCACAGTTGGTTCTTGTGGGTTTTTTGGGCTTTGAGACTGTGTTCTGGTTGTATTTTCTCCTGACATTTCGCCTGCATCTGTGGCTGGCATCTTCAGAGGAAAGGTGAATTGGAAGTGGAGTGGAGAATATATATGACAGTCTCCTCCTCCAGAGGGGAGGGAGCAATTCGCATAATAGTCCTATTGTGTGTACTGAATACTTGTTCCTGGAGGGAGACTTCCTGAGCCCAGGTGGGGTTCGTTAGGGCTCGTTAGTATCAGTTTTGATGTGGTCTCCTTGTTCACCAAAGTCCCCATAGCAGACACCATTGCACTCATCAACCAGATTTTTCCCAAAGACATCACAGCACTGTTTCAACATTGCCTCACTACAAGCTACTTCCAGTGGGACAATGAGCTCTATGAGCAAAGAGATGGGGTAGCCATGGGAAGCCTGCTCAGCCCGGTGATAGTAAATTTTTACATGGAGCACTTTGAAAGGCAAGCCCTGGAAACAGCATCAAAAAAGCCCACTACATGGTTCCGTTATGTGGATGACACCTTCATCATTTGGAGCCATGGTGATGAACAGCTGATCCGGTTTCTGGACCATCTAAACAACATCCACCCGAACATCCAATTCACCATGGAGAAAGAAAATGAGGGAAAACTACCATTTCTGGATGTCCTAGTCACCCGCAAACCTAACTATTGATTGGGCCACACGGTGTACAGAAAACCTATACACATGGACAGATATCTACACAAAGACTCCAACCCCCACCCAGGACAAAAAAGAAGCACAATAAAAACTCTGGTAGACCGTGCAAAAAGAATTTGTGAACCTCACCTCTTGAATGAGGAACTGAATCATTTAAACTGGGCTCTACAGGCTAATCGGTACTTGAGCTCAGATATCAGAAGGGCCTCAAGACCCCCAAAAAACCACAGGAGTAAGGATAAACAGCTACCTGAAGGGAATGTGTTTTTACCATATATCAAAGGAGTCACTGACCAAATAGGGAAACCCATGAAGAAACAACCTCCAAACAATTTACAGACCAACCAGGAAAATTCAGCAAATGCTTCGCTCAGCAAAGGACAAGAGGGATCCCCTAACTTCTGCAAGAGTTTACCGCATACCGTGCAGCTGTGGTCAGGTCTACATAGGGACCACAAAATGCAGCATCCAAACACAAATCAAAGAACATGAAAGATACTGCAGGCTGATCCAGCTAGAAAAGTCAGCAGTAGCAGAACACACTATAAACCAACCCGGACACAGAATGTTATTTGAAAGCACAGAAATTCTGGACCATTCTAACAACTACCAGGTCAGGCTACACAGAGAGGCCATTGAAATCCACAAACACTTGGATAATTTTAACAGGAAAGAGGAGACTCAGAAGGTCAACAAAATTTGGCTGCCAATATTGAAAAACATCAAAATCAAAACACAAAAGATACTAACGAGACCTAACGAGCCCCACCTGGGCTCAGGAAGTCTCCCTCCAGGAACAAGTATTCAATACACACAATAGGACTATTATGCGAATTGCTCCCTCCCCTCTGGAGGAGGAGACTGGCATATATATTCTCCACTCCGCTTCCAATTCACCATTCCTCTGAAGATGCCAGCCACAGATGCAGGCGAAACGTCAGGAGAAAATACAACCAGAACATGGGCTCAAAGCCCGAAAAACTCACAAGAACCAATGGATTCTGGCCATGAAAGCCTTTGACTCTACAAAGTCACAGCTATCTTCAAGTTGTTGTCATTGTTGTTGTTGTTGTGTGCCTTCAAGTTACTTCTCACTTCTAGCAAACCCAAGGCAAGACTATCACAAGGTTTTCTGGGGCTGAGAATATGTGACATGCCCAAGGTCACCCAGTGGATTTCTATGGCTGATAGGGGGAATCACACTCTGGTCTCCAGGGTCATAGTCCAGTGCTCAAAGCACTACACCACACTGGTTATCAGTTGTCTTCAATTTGGTGCTTAACTTTGCCTCTACAGCAAGCTCTGTGGATTGTCTATGGCAGCACTCACATTGCAATACTTTATAAGTAGAAAATCACTATTGAAATTTTTGTGTACTTCTGGAGTCAGTGTTTGCAGACCATGGCATTGCAGGCCATGCATTCGTGTATATCAGTGCTCATAAGGTAGCTTTCCACATGGTTTTGTAGACAGAATTGCTAAACAACAGGGAAATCACCTGAGGCTAAGATACTAAACATACCACACAATGACTGTTGGTAGCAGAAAATAATTGTGCAAACCATCTTCCTCTAACAGCCACAAATGTCACAATCACAATGTCTTGTGGCATTTTAGAGATCAATCAATTTATAGTGAAATGCAAGACAGGCAGACAGACAGGCAGATAGGTAAACATAGGTAGATATTCTACCACAAATTCCTCTGAATGGGGTGAGGCTGAATTTCAGGCAAGTGGGCACAGAAAACCAATTTTAGGCCATTCCCACATTACAGGCCATTAACATGATACGCTATTACAATTGCGGCATTGCCATTCACACAGTGCTGTCGGGTCAGGAATGCTGTTTTCTTTACCCTTCCTCCCTCGGCAGATGAGTAGGCTATTGCCACCAGTGTTCCTTCTGCACCACAGTATCCTTGGCCACTCTCGGTCCCTGCCTTCACCCCACCCCACCGCCCCTGATTGGTCAGGATTTTTTTTCCCTTTGGGAGCAGTACTGAACACAGCAGCACACTTTTGCATTTTCACGCTTTAATGCCTAAAAATGTATTTAAAAAAAATATAACTCAAAGAAGAACTTTGAAATAAACGTGGAGCAGTGATAGATTTTGAAGTTACCGTGCCATGGGAGTCATGGAGGGAGGGACAAGCTGGGCATGCCCACAGCCCATCCACTGTTGGATTTGCAATGACTAGACACACTATCAAGCACTATAACAGTACTGTACTTAGCCAGCTGATGGGATTGAAGCACGATAGGAGGCGCTTAATGGATTTTTGGTTTGGCAACCTTTGGGGATGGGATAGCAGCTCTAGATAGCAACAATGTTGTGTGGTAGCACAGCTCCTGATCCGGAAACAACCTGCTGCTATGGCAGTATAGTGATGTCATGTGGAAATGGCTTAACTTCAGCCCAAGATTTCATGTGGACTAGCATGCCTTTCATTTGATTGTTGTTGTTATTGTTGCTGCTGCTGCTGCTGCTGCTGCTGCTGCTGCTGTGTATTTTCAAGTTGTTTCTGATTTATGGTGACCCTAAGGCAAACTTATCATGGGTTTTCTGGGGCTGAGTGTGTGTGAGACACACCCAAGGTCACCCAGGGGGTTTCCATGCCAAGAAGGGAATTGAACCCTGATCTCCAGGCTTGTAAACTTGATAAATCAGTTTTCTCAGACATTGACTACTTGTGCTATAATGACAGTGCAATTCTATATGTATCTGTTCAGGAGGCAGTCCCATTGAGTTTAAATGAGCTTACTCAATTATCTCTTAACAATTGTTTGTTGTTTTTGCTGCAGCAGGATAAAATGGTGGCCCATGTTGACAGAGTCAGGAAGAAGACAGCCTGAATTTGATCCTATCTTCTGTCACGCTAGAACACTCAGCTAACTGCTGTGAGGTAAAAGATTCTGACCAATTGGAGCAGAACAATAGACATATCTTTGTGCTATACAGTTATAATAGTTGGATATCACTTTAACAATCCTGGATCCATACTGTGGAATCCTGAAATTTGTAGTCTGGTGAGATGCTTAAAATTATCTGCTAGAAAGCTGTAGTTCATTCCTCTCAACTACAGCACAAGAGCTCTCTCACAGAATTCTAAGCACCTTGCTAAGATGCAAATCCCAAGACTCTGGCCCTTTTCGCTTTCGGCTAGGCCCTTTCTGCACCTTACCTTTTTCCGGCACTGGGGTGTGGGGATTGCGTGAGCAGCAGTCTCTGGCGAGAGGCTCTCGTGTCCCTGCTGCTTCAGCTCCACACGAGCTGCCTGCTTGTGCAAGAGGCCCACCTCTTCCTTCTGCAGTGCAGCCTGGGACTTTCCCAGGCTGTGCTGGGGCAGGAAGCACGACTGGCCAGGTAAGTGTACATGGGGTCTGGGAGCAATGCGCGATTGTGTACCATTTTCGGCTTCATTTTTGGCTTCTAGTTGAAAATGAAAAGGTGCATGATCAGCGCCTTTCAGCCCCTGGAGCGTAGCACAATTGTGAGTGAGTCGTGCAGATCGCTCCTCACAATCGCGCGACACTCCAGGCACCCTTTCGCTTGGAAAATGCCATGTGAAAAGGGCCCTAGAAGCTGAAAATGGTGTGCGATCGCGCATTGGTCCCGTGCCCCACACACACTTACCTGGCGTGCGGAGCCTCCGGAGCTGCGCCAGTCGCAGGTTGCACAGTGGAAGGAAGAGGCGGGGCTCTCGCGTGAGCAGGCAGCTCGTGCAGAGCTGAAGGACCTTGGGCGCAAGAACTTTCACCAGAGGCTGCTCATGCAATCCCTGCGCTGCAGTGCCGGAAGAAGGTAAGGTGCGGAAAGGGCCTCTGTAGCTATAAAGTGATATAATTGTATTGTAGATGCATCCTAGAGTAGTGGTTCTCAAGTAAAAGTAAGGATGATAAAATGCTGAATTTAAAAATCATTGTATTAGAAAGGGCATTATGGAGAAAGAACTGAAGAGTAAATGTGGATTACTACTTCAATCAACAGCAGCAAGAATATTGTTTGATCAAACCTGGAAACAGACTGAAGCACCAATGGTGGAAGAATGGATTATTAAGGTTGCTGAGTTGGCCCAAATGGCCAGATTAATGTGGGTTTTAAAGGATAAGCCAACTGAAGACTTTTGGAAAGATGGAATTTTATGAACTTTTTGACCAAAAAGAAATCAACAACGTAGTCATTTGAGGTTATGGTTATTTGTAATTTTAGCAGGATTTTTTACTTGGATCTGTAATGATAGAAAATATTTTTGTTCATTTTTTTCCTTTTCTTTTCTTTGCATTACAGTCAGGATGCAGGGGTCAGAATCCTACTCTGTATTAGTTATAAGCCTTTTTTCCCTTTTTTTCCCCTTTTGTTTTCTTCTGTTTCTTTTTTTCTTTTTTTGAATTTATATTATTTTAATTGTATATTAAATTGTTAGTGTTAAAAATCAATCAATAAATACATTGTACACTGTGAAGAAAAATCCTCTGGGACCATCCAATGAAAGGTTATATCTTTCTTTTCTTTTTTAAGCCCCCCACCAAGAACTTATACTTTCTACATTTCTTCAGCATTCTTTCAGGAATGTCTTTAAAAATAGCTATTTCATTTTCATTTATTTTACACTTTTTCTCTCAACATTTCAACTCTGATGCTTTCATGTGTGAAGTGAAATATCTCATCTCTTGGATGATTTTTTCTTTGTGCACAAGAAGAATTTTGCCTTCTTCTCAAGTTCTTCTAAATTCTGGCATCAGAGACAATTGGGCCTTTCTGCATTACACTGTTATAGTGCTATTATTCCACTTTCAACATCCTATGGAATCCTGGGGTTTGCAGTTGAGGGAGGGGCCTTTAGAATTCTCAGCCAGAGAGTTCTTTGGCCTCAGTGAACTACAAATCCCAGAATTCCACAGGATGCTCAAAGTGGAGTAATAACTCTATAACAGTGTAGTGCTGAAAGGCACAATATTTATTTCCCCTTTTCTAAAGTATGCTTTCCAAATAGACTTTTTGATTTTTGAATTTTGGAGTTCCCAGATCTATTTCTTATTTCCAGTCCAAATTGCCACTTAGTTTTATCTTCAGTTTTTGAGTGCTATGCTATCTCTCTCTCTTGACACTTAGTTTCATTTTCTAGTACTTTGTCAACAGAGACTGGATTTTGAATATTTATAATGGAAATGTTTGTACTCACTCAAGCATAATAAAACACCAACCAAGTGGGAGGTTTCTCCTTCCCAGTTTAGGATGGACCATCCTTTAATAGTACTGTAAATCTTTATTTGGAGAAGCTTCTGTATAGCTAACCTTAATAATTTTTTGTAATTCTTCAGCTTTGTAGTGGGGAATGTTACAGCTTTCGAGGTGCATGTCTCTATCAGGCAGCTCCTCAGCCTGCTGCTGAGCTGGGGGTGGTATTCAGGAGACGGTGGCCATTTCCGCACTACACTATTCCAGTGCCATGATTCCACTTTCAACATCCTATGGAATTCTGGGGTTTGTAGTTTACTGAGGCCAAAGAGCTCTCTGGTTGAGAATTCTAATTGCCCCTCCCTAAACTGCAAACCCCAGGATTCCATAGGATGTTGAAAGTGGAATAATAGCACTATAACAGTGTAGTGTGGAAATGGCCTGCGTTTCTGTCCTTGTGGAACCTTTCCGTATTGTAACAGGCTTCAAGATAATAATAAATCCTGCAAAGCTAGAGCAGCACATAAATTGTGCTGCTAATGGTCAGCCATCTTGGCTAGAGTCCTTGGGGACAGGTTTTTCAAGGGATGGAGAAAGACAGAAGAAAGTTGTCTGGTTTCTCTTCTGCTGGGAAGCACCAAAAGAGTCAGGGCAAAAAATATCTTCTGCACCATCCAAGAACCCCCTGGTTCCAGTATATGCAGCATGTGTTTGACCAGAACTTAGTAAAGTTACTTGTTCAGACATGCAGATCTATCCATGTTGGCTGGCCAGTTTTGGGAACTGTAGTCCAAACAAGTAACTTTCCCAGACTCTGGCCTTCAGACACTTGGACTTACATGAAACTCAAATTCCCTGTTCTAGTTAAGGCTAGAACAGAGAATATGAGGCCTTTCACACTACAAAAGGAGTGAGAAATTCCAGAGGGGGAGGGGACAATTTTTGATCTTCCCCACTCCCTAGCAAGCCACATTGATACACAAAACCCCCCAGACCATCTCAATTTTTAAAAAAAGGTCTTTCTGGATGTTTCCTTTCCTTCAGAATGGCTCAAAACCTTTGCAAAATGCAGCAACATCGCTTTTTGTCTTTATTTCAACCAATTTTCAACTAGTTTTTTTGGAGACATTGAGCCAGCATGGTATAGTGGTGTGAGCATTGGACTATGGCCGTTTCTGCACTAGCCTGTTATACCATAATTATTCCACTTTCAACATCCTATGGAATCCCTCTCTGGATTATGAGAGGGAATCCAGCTGGCCCCTCTCGTAACTGCAAACCCCAGGATTCCATAGGATGTTGAAAGTGGAATAATAGCGCTATAACAGGCTAGTGCGGAAACGGCTTATGATCCTTCCCCATTCAGCCATGGAAACCCACTGGGTGACCTTGGGCGTGTCAAACACTCTCAGCCACAGCAAACCCTGTGAAAAGTTTTTCTTAGGGTCACTGTAAGTCAGGGGTCTAGGAGTAGAAAAAAGAATGAGTTTTGTGGTGATTTTGAGCCTGAGGGAGCTTGTGGGAGAAAATTATCCAGATTTTTTTTTTTTAAATAGGTAGTCTGCAAGCTTTACAAGCCACACTCTATGGGCTGCACTTTGCCCACAGCTATACTACATAATTATGGCACTATGATTCCATTTGAACTGTCGTGACTGCATCCTATAGACTCTTGGGATTTGCAGTTTAGGGAGAAGTATTTAGAATTCTCGGCTAGAGAACTCCTGTAGTGACTCACCAAATGAAGAACTTTAGCCTTACATAGGATATAGCCATGACAATTCAAGTGGAATCATAGTGCTATAAACGTGTGATGTGAAAGGGTCCTTAGGCTCTGTGCTGGAGGAGAATCAAATAGCAGTACTGGTGTCTGGTGGTAGGTAGGCCTCCACATGCCCACACAACTGCCCACTTCTGTTTACAGATTCTTCTTCAAATATTTGGCACTGGTAAACATGTTTTGGACAAAGCGGAGAAAGTCATCATATGGCTGTATTTTTCTAGATGTGAAAACTTGCCCTGCACTTAACATTTCCCTTACCTAAAATATATAAAATTATATAAATACAGGTGTGCTCTCAAATCCAGCAATGGAGTGTAGAATTATCTGCAGTTTGAACAGCTTGCCTTAAAGGTGCGGATGTTTCATCTGTTTGCTAGAAATGATAACTGCATATTTCTTGCAATCCCATCTGAATGGAAGGTAGATAACTTCATCTTTGATATAAATGAGAAATACTAACTAGTTTGCAGTATCAAAATAATAACCTTATCAAGGGAAATCAGACGAAGAGATACAAAAAGAATGGCAAATTGTAACGGGTAATTGCTGGGTACCATTAGATGGAAATCTGTGATTCATGATTTAAGATAAACTATGAGGGGGCTACAGGACATATATCATGAAGCGGGAATATGGGGATGGAAATGCAAGAACCAACAAGTAATAATAGCACTAAAATGTAGTACAATATTTTAAGCATGTTAAGAAATATTGATAATGAAATCTAGATCAGTGTGGAAGATCAGAAATATTTCAAATAAGTTGACAGTTATAATTGTTTGTTTTATATCTGAATTTGAATAAAATGATAAAAAATAATAATAATAACCTTATCTTCCCAGAGAAGAAAATAAAAGCTAGGCAAAAAGGAGAATCTCTTTCAATCCAAACCACTTACTTTGAAAAATAATACCAAGCATCAGAGACTACGATGATCAAAGTAAAGAGCCCAGGGTAGGAAAAGAATATATATGAAATAGGAAAACCTGGCTGTAGCTGCTTTTTATTTTCAAACTTGGCCATTAATCAAAATTTAAATTTGAATCAGGGATCATCAGAGGCCATTTCTCTGTCATTCCTGTAAAATAAGAAGCAAGGACTTACAAAGTCAGGATTACTTCTTGTCACCTCCAGCTCACGGTCTCCCTCACTCCCAGCTTTCATCTTGAACAATGGTAGATTGTCAGTGCTTCTTATTGTTCAGGGCACCATGTTTTTTTTAGGCTGCTGTGATTAATCTCTTCTCTGGATTGCTCGCACAGGCCATTTCCACACTGCGCTGTTATAACGCTATTATTCCACTTTCAACGTCCTGTGAAATTCTGGGGTTTGCAGTTTACTGAGGCCAAAGAGCTCTCTTTCCAAGAATTCTAAATGCACCTCCCTAAACTGCAAACTCCAGGATTCCATAGGATGCCAAAAGTGGAATAATAGCACTATAACAGTGTTGTGTGGAAAAATTCTATTCTTCTGTGAAGTAAGATACATATAACTGCACAGTGGACTGCAGCAAAAATGTGTAAAAGTGTTTAAGAGGTTACCCAGATGAGGATGATATATATATGTCTGTTTTACATATTGCAGTCTTTCTTTTATAGTGGAGTGGCATAACACAATAAATAGCTATTCACATTAATGCAAAATTGAAGATGGTATTCTAGGAAAAGCAGTCTTTGTAAATACACAGTGATTTGGATTAAATAATTTAAAATATGACTCTTAGAATGAGTAATGTCTGTTGCTGTATATGTTTGCACAGGCTGGGATAGACGGATTCAAAGTTAAATGTGGACTGGAGAAGACTTCATGGAAGAGGTACGTTTTAAGGAAGGGGGAAGGAGGTAACACCATATAAATAGAACTTAAGTTACTTTTTTTGGACAGAGGTAATCAGTATAGTGATGCTGACTGGAAGATTCTGGAAGATGTAGTAAAAAAAAAAGTAACTTTCCCAAGCTGTGGCACCATGCACGTATTTTGTTGAGAACAGACATCCCCAGTCAGCGTGAGGGTGAGTAGCATGGGCACTACCTGAAGCAGTCTTTCCAAAATTTTGGTGGAGGGTACCAAAGTAAAAGCTCTCTTGGGCAACAACAATCCATCATACCTGGGAAGGCCAGATATCAACAGAGGCTCTCTTCCAGATGGTAAGTAAAAACATCTGCTGTACATTAAAGACAGGGCAGACACTGCTGGACTACAATTCCCATCAACCGTACTTAGTTTGGCCAATAATCTGTACTGCCAGTAATCTGTACATCCAGTAATACTGGGAGGACCACAAAATCCTATCATAATCTACCTTATCAAGAAATGTAAGTCATTGGCCATTTCCACATGGGGTTTTTAAAACGGTGCAGAGCGTCCTCCAGGGAGCAGACTGGGTCGGACCTACTTAACGTAGATCCGCACCCCAGCCTGCTCCGGAACGACCCCAAGCGGTCGTCCAGCGTGCTTTTGAAAAACCTGTTTCTTGAGGTTTTTCAAAAGCACGGAGCGCGCCAGTGCGAGCCTGCTCCCTTATGCAGATTCGTAGGCTCGCATTGGTGTGAGCCTGCAATCTGCCGGGGTGGACTTTAGGCTGGCAAGCTTCAGCGGTTGGTTGACAGCCTCGACCAACCGGAAGCCGCCATTTTCGTCCCCGGAGCAGTGCGGAGTGGCGGCCACGCACTGCTCCGGAGCAGCGTGGACTGGACCGGGGAACCCAAAAGTCCAGTGAGTAGCGTCACGGGGCGATTCCCTTGCCCCGTGGGGAAATGGCCATTGTCAAACTCAAATGGAATCAAAATAGCTTGTGTTCATTTGTCTGATCCCAGGAATAAGAGATATGGGACTGTTAAATGTCCAGATAATACATGGCCAAACAGAAGAACAGTCTTATATTCTGAATGGTATAAGGAATGTTTAACTTGACCCAAAATGATACAGGGATAAGCACTGAGATTTTTAAAAGAATAAAGAATAGGTGTTAGGAGTGTTGAAACACTATCATTACCGGCAAATATTACCCTCTGGCTAAAATGACATATGATAAAAGGATTAAATGACCGTAAAGATAAGACATAAAAGGGCCCCACATGATGATTTATAATCTTGCCGTTTATTATTTATAGGGCCAGCTGTAGTCCCAACACTGTGCAAACATTAACTAGAAAACAAGTCTCAATTCCAAATTGATTTGGAATCTAGGATTAGTTAAGCGAAATGGTAAACAGCAGAATGGAAACACAGGGACAGGTAGAGATTAAAAACATATTTATCACTAAAAAGACAAACTCATAACAGGCTAGACACACCTGGCAGAAAGAGGGATTACAGGAAAGACGTTTGGAGGGAAAATAGGATCAGAAGAGGCATGGTGGAATGGGCTCTGGCAAGAGACCCCAATGCAATATAAGGAGTAAGAATTCCAAGGGCAATACAAATATGCACCAAAAGTTGTAGGAACTTTAAATATAGCATAGTCTTTGACTTGATTACATTTATAACAATTATTTGAAGAGCCATTATACATTTTAGAGAATCTTTCAGGTGTTAGATACCATCTATACATCATCCTATAAAAAAAAATCTTTCAAAAAAATTCTTTCAAATTGTAACTTAAGAAAAATTTCAGATCTTTTGTCTACATCCTTTCCCACTGATCCATCTACACTGAGTGACCCTGGGAGTTGCAGTTCAGAGAGGGGCATTTAGAATCCTCAGCCAAAGAGCTGTAGTGCCTAATTGAACTATAAATTCCAGGATTCCATAGAATGTTGCCATGGCTACTAAAGCGGAATCATAAGGCTATCACTGTGTAGGGAAAAGAGGCCCCTAGTGATGTGAAAAAACATGTAGAGCTGGAAAAATAGGTGTCCCCCTACTGAATGTAATGCCTCTCTTTTTCAGCAATTTATTCCCTATCTAACCAAACTCCCCTTTCCTTTTTATACTTAAAAAAAAGGAAACAGGTGAAAAAGATGACACAAGCATCATCACAGCTAAAATCCAAGATGGCTGCTCACTGCCTGCTACCAAATGACTCCTGTGCAAATATTTCAGCTCCCATTTTCACAGGCCTGGATCTCCTCTTCGAACTGAAGCCTCTTTTCATCCCTCTCTATGCCATACTAGTACTTGTCGCCTTCACAGGCAATGTTCTCCTCATTGTTCTTATTGGCTTCACCAAAAAGTTGCATAGCACCACAAATTTCCTGATTGGAAACTTGGCAGCAGCTGACTTGATCATGTGCATTTTTTGTGTCCCGCTAACTGCTTCCTACGCGTTTGAAATCCGTGGGTGGCTCTTTGGGATGTTCATGTGTTACTTTGTCACTCTCATGCAAGTGGCAACTGTGTTTGTGTCTGTCCTGTCCCTCACAGCAATCGCTGTGGACCGATATATTGTTGTCGCTTACCCCATCCGCAAAAGGATCAGATGCAAGACCTGTGTCTATATAGTGGCTTTCATCTGGTTACTCTCTATTGTGATCTCCATACCCACCTCCATGCACACCCACTACCTGGATCTAAACAGCATTGGTCATGACATGATCATCTGTGAAGAGTTCTGGAAACACCACAAGACAGAGAGGCGCCTGTACTCTTGTCTGATGCTCCTGTTGTCCTACATGCTCCCACTGTCAGCTGTGTCAGTTTCCTACTGTGCCGTTTCTTATCACCTCCGGAAGAGGAATGTCCCAGGAGCTGCGTGCCACAGTCAGGAGAAATGGACTAAAAAAAAGCAGAAGACTTTCCGAATCCTGGTTATCTCTGTCATGTGTTTTGCTTTTTGCTGGCTCCCCCTTCAAGTGGTTAACCTGATCAGAGATATTGATGAGGAATTTGCTATCCTTGACAAGAGATATGTGAATGTCATCCAAGTATCCTGCCATGTTGTTGCAATGAGTTCTGCATGCTTCAATCCATTCATTTATGCCTCCCTCCATGACAAGTTCCGACTCCACATCAGTAACTATTTTTATCACAGGAAGAGGTCAAGCGTCATGTCCCGCAAGGTCTCCCGGCTGAACACCTGCTCCACTTTGGCAGATAACCCTGTGGTCCTTTCAGAGAAAATAGCACTGCAAGCTGGGCCCAAGTATCATTTGGGGGGAGCCAGTACAAACTTGTAAGATGGGCCCCTGCCTATACACATAACCAATGAATCAGTTCCAACCCATATGCACAGTTTCATGAATCATGAAAGAAAATTTACTGTTTTAATTCTGTTAAAGCATGTTGTACATTTCTGAAATAACACCTGTGACTCACATTGAGTTCTTTTTTAAATATTATATCTATTTTGGGTTAACAAAACAACCAGGCTAAGAAAGAGTCCTACAGAGCTTTCTGACTCATGTATTGGTTGTGGTTGTTGTTGTTATGTGCATTCAAGTTAACTCTGACCTCTGGTAATCCTATCCTACAGATTTCTTGGCAGCATCTAATCTAAGGAGATTTGCCATTGCTTTCCTTTCAGGCTGAGAATGTGATTTGCTCAAGATTGCCTAGAAAGCTTTCTTGGCTGAACAGGAACTTGAACCATGGTTTCCTAGTCTGCTAATCCAACACACAAACTGCTACACTACACTGGCAGTATTTTGTAAAGCCTACTACTTACTTCAGTTTCCTCTGTCCCTGCCTGAGTGATGGGGCTGCAATCAGAGTTGGAGGTGAGGAAAAAAAAATCTCCAGTCATAAGCAAACTGTGTATTTTCTGTCCTCTAGTATATGCCTTGGATCTCATGTTCCCTTGGATCCTATGCAGGGAGAAAAGCGAGGTATAAATTAAATAAATAAAATAAATTAATAGAGCTTGGAAAGTTACTTTTTAAAAGAAATTATCTGTGTAACTCACTACACAGTCCACCAAAGCAATGTGTAACTATTAATGTTACATTTTTAAAAGCTACTTCATCATATGATTGCTGCTTTCCTCATTGCATTTTTTAAAAATAAGGTTTCTTAAACCAAGTGTAGAAAGAAGAACAGCATAAAACATGTAAATTTCTAAATAAAACACCTATAAAAATGTCTAAAAATGCCCTAGCAAGGTAATTTTAAAAAGTAACTGGAAATATTACTCCCTGTTTTTAGTATCTTCCCCAAACATTACATGTTACTTTTGAATTACTTCATTATGCCCTCATTATTAAAAAAAGCAGATCAAAAGTAATTTGTTGCAGGTAAGTATGTTACTTGTAATTTGTGACTTCCAAGCTTCCCTTCCCTGTGCCCGAGTGCTGATGGAAAGAGAATTTCCTTCTATCTTAATGCAGCATCCTTTCAAATATTATGTGTTCCTGTAGTCATTCTGGGCATCTTTCTACTAAGCTTTTATTTTGTGTGATATGAGTTGTTGTCCTGTAGTGTTACCCTGTTTACTGGGGGTCCCATGAGGGACACCAAAATGTGCTCAACAATAGGTGGGGAAAATTAGCTCTGAGCACCGCTTAAGCGTTACGAGAGGCAGGGTAGCTTAGCAGGATCTTGAACCCTATGTCTACGGGGTCAGGCCGAGTCAAGGAGCACACAGAAGTTGAAATAATACACATGGTTTTATTAAAAACACAATCAAACAGTGTATGCGGCACACTAACACAAGATAACTAAAGAAATAAAGGTTGGAGTGGGATAGAGGGGCTTTTAGAGGAGTTGTTGGTTCGGGTGATACTTCACCTGTTCTGAAGCCCGGTTAGAAGCGGAGAACATGGGGAGCGTGGATCTCAGCACGTGGAGCTGAGGGGAAGGCTCACTGGACAAAGCGACAGCAAGGTGGGATGGAAGCCAAGAGCGATCCAAGGAAGCGCTCAAAGTCAGGGGTTTTTATAAGGAGAATTGTGACCGCAGGCTAGGTCGGACTTGGGGAAAACAATAGATTTGGGGCTGGAGACAAAGCCTCCGAAAGGTCAGAATTTGAATGATTGAGTTACAGCCAAATTGTCAATAGAATAGCTGGTATGCAAACGTGGATAGTCAGATCCTCAAGCTGCCAGCGCGGGGCAGAGGATCTTTTGAAAGCTGCGTGCATACTTAATGAAGATACTTGCCTTGAGGTCTCCTAAAGCTGCGAGTCAGCTATTTCTGGCCTGCCTGTATTGTGTTGGAATATTATGGCGATTATCGGCCGAGCCTGTGTGCGTGCTTGTCCAGGGGCCTCGCAAGCACGTGGAAGGGAATGGGTATGTGAGGCCGAATTATTGATATCAAGAGAGATCTTTTTATATCCCCCAAAGCTTGGGCTAGCCAGGGCAGTAACAGTAGCCTGTATAGCTAAGATATGCTGAAAACAAGAAAATAAAATAACAACAGAATCTCTTTGAAAGTATTATAACAAACGTGTGGCAACGGGATGAAATGAGCAGTATCAGCAAATCTGAAAAATGAGTTGCTCTATATTTATTCAAAAAAAAAATCAACGTTTGAACAATTTAAAGGCATATAAAACAGCTTTTCGTCTTCCACAGTGGAGCAGTATATCTTACAAAAACTGAATTCAGCTACCAGGTTTATGGGACAAAATGTCTACAAATGACTTGCATGCACTTTCCATTTTCTCTTGTTTTTTAGTGCACCACAGCCGAAAGTCAGGTGTGGCTGCACATATTGCATTTTCATGCATAACAGTTATAACTTTGACTGTATTACAATACAGTCAAATGTACAACAATGGACACATTGAAACTATTTTTCATGAGAAAACGGAATAAAAAAAATCAGCTCTGAAAGAAAGAACTAATTGTGGCATTGAGAGATACATCAGAAAGGAAAGTACTTCACTTACCAATTGATGGTAGATAAGGGGAAATATACTTACCTGCCGGATCATAATTCCAAGTTTTCTTTCTGTTTCTTGTACATCTACCTAAAATGTTTTTAATTCTCTCATCACTACTATTCTAAAATCATGCGTACTGTATGTCTGCCTTCCTATTCTGTGTGGCCATCTATCACTGAAGCATTAAAACTCTAAAAATATCAAGAAAACTTGTAGCAATTTCTGATTACCATACTCTGAGGTCTACTCAGCAGGTACGACAAATCCCTTCAACAGAGCAATCCCCAGCTCAGCATTAGGCATTTGTGAATGCAGGTAAAATTTTCCCACCAGCCCTGTTGAGGGGCAGCTTATATCTGCCCACAGGAATTAAATAAAAACACTCTGTGATTAAAGTGAGTGGCAGAAAAACTGATGTGAACAATGCACCAAACCACTGAGTTACAGGACAGCATAGTGCAGTGCTCTGTCCACACAGGTCCATGCGCACCAACCCTGGCAACTGTCAAACCCAAGAAGGGACTCTTGATGTTGCTGCTTACCAGTGGAGAATGAGGGAGGAGGGAGGCAATGCACGTAAAGAAGAAGCTGATGGTGTCAGCTGGGAGAGGAGAAGAAATGAGGGTGGAGTCCTTCTTCCTTTTCTTTCTCCTCAGAACCCAGAGCAGATGCATCTTCAGCATCTGAAATGCCTCCCTCCTCTCCTCACCAGAAAGCACCAATGGCCCCGGGACGGAACGCAAAGGGATATTTGATACAGTAATGATGGGCAAAATAGGACGGAGTCTCTACCACCTGGAACAATCTGGAGTCAGGCTCAGAAGAGAGTAGAGAAGACTTTGGCCATTTCTGCACTAGACTGCAAACTGCAGACCCTAGACCGAAACTGTAAACCCCAGGATTCCATAGGATGTTGAAAGTAGAATCATAGCACTATAACAGTCTAATGCGGAAATGGCTTTAGTCCTTTTCTCCCCATAGTCAGGTTGCTCTATCTGGCAGGTGTGGGAATGACTCACAAAGCTTCCTTTCCTAGGCCATTTCTGCACTAGACTGTTATAGTGCTATTATTCCACTTTCAACATCCTATGGAATCCTGGGGATACTTTTGCACTTAGAAATTAGTTTACACCAATGAAAGTAAGCTAAAAAAAAGGGGGAAAGTAGAAGAGAGAAACTGTGTCATTTTAAAAGCAGCTGAAAAAGTGGGATGGGAGAGGATTAATTGGGACTGTCTCTGCTGAATCAGGACAGCTGGAGGGCGTAAAAGTCTGTCTCTGTTTTTCTAAGCTGGATACCTATTGAAATCTGCTCTCTTTGTCTGATGAATCCATTTCAAGGCAATGGAATGCAAGCTTGTTTCTACTGCTTTATTTCACACAAGTAGAAGACGGTGGTGTGAGATCTACAACTCCCTGCGGCTCCAGGCCCACAGCAAAGTCTCAACTGTTTCTTAATTCATTTGTGTGGCTGGGATTGTTTCAAATACAGAAGCTCAAATACAGCACACCACTCACCTGTGAAAACTCAGATTATTAAGCTTTAACAAGCACAGTGGGCTCCCTTATCCATTTCTTTCAGGCTGAAAATTTGGAAGAGCATTGTGTCCCCTAATAATAATTCTGTAAGAAGAGTATTATTGCCAACCATGCTCAACCAGTTGAGGAAAAGAACTTGCTAAAAGCAACGTAATGGAGGCAAGTGATTATTAATTTTACACAAAATGAAATAAAATGGCATTCAACCATTCTGCTATCCAGTCCGCACTACAATACTCTGCATAATGCGCAAAGAGAAAGTAAAACATTTTTATATTCAATTATGGTATTCAAACTCTCTGTCTCTGTCTCTGTCTCTCTCTCTGCATGTGCCTATTTGGCTATCTGTGTGCACATGCATTCTGGATTTTTTTTCTTTCAAAGCAGAATTTTTTCCAACTGCAATCTACTTTTATTCTAGACAAAGGCAGCTCTGAAGGATCCTGCACTCAGAGCTTCAAAGGAACTTTTCAAAAGCCCTTTCAAAGACAGGAAGTCAATGGAAGATTGAATTTGGGGTAGCGTTACCAGACTGGATACATGACAGGGGCCATTTCCGCACTAGACTGTTATAGCGCTATTATCCCACTTTCAACATCCTATGAAATCCTGGGGTTTGCAGTTAGCCTCTGGCCCCTCCCAAAACTGCAAACCCCAGGGTTCCATAGGATGTTGAAAGTGGGATAATAGCGCTATAAGAGTCTAGTGTGGAAGTGGCCAGGGACTCCTGTAACTTTAATCCTGAACAGATGATCGAGTAGTACAAGTTACCATAAAACTCTCTGTCAAGCAAGATGATAGCAGTGTTCCTCTCTCACCTTTTAAGCTCCACCTTTCAGTCACAGCCACCCCTTGCCAAATATGGCCCGTGGAGAACAGGGGGCCGGTTTGTGAAGGTATCCACAACAAGAACAGAGCTGGGTGCTTCCCCTGTGCCCTGCCCTCCTGCCCTTCGCTGGAAAGGCCACAGCCATGTTAGGTGGGGGAATGGCTGTGTCTGAAAGCTGGAATTTGGATGGCAAGAGAGGACGGGCACTTCTGTCTTGCTTGACAAGGTTTTACAGTATCTCACGTTGCTCCATGACCAGGATTAAAACGACAGAAGCCACACCTAGTATCCAACTGGCCACCTTGTCATCACCTCAACATTCACAACAGAGCATGGAGATACAAAGGAAGGCACACATGAGACATCCCTTGAACCTTGTGATATCCTTCTCTACCATATGGAGAGACTATACTACCATGACTATGGTCATTTCCGCACTAGACTGTTACAGGGCGATGATTCCACTTTCAACCTCCTATGGAATCCTGGGGGTTGCAGTTTCGGGAGGGGCTGGTCGGCTCCTCCTGGAACTGCAAACCCCAGGATTCCATAGGAGGTGGCAAGTGGAATAATAGCTCTATAATAGTCTAGTGCAGAACTGGCCTATAAAACTGTAAAAGTTATAAGTTCCACTTTAAAACGAATGAAGCTTTCTGTCATTAAATTACAATAATAAAGTAATTCAAGTATATCATCACTTTTGTGAAAGGCGCCAATTACAAATAATTAGTTTTTTTACTTAATCATTTATAATCTGTAATAATGTAACATTTTCCCTTCTAAACTTCCCTTTTCCTTCAGCTTGCAAATCAGGTTCTTTTTAAGACAGAGATTGGGAACAAATGGCTCCCCAAATGTTGCTGAAGTGCAGCTCCCATCATCCTTCATCATTGGCTGTGCCAGCTAAGACTAATCGGAGTTGCAGTCTAGCAACATTTGAAGAGCCAAAGGTTCCCTAGCCCCATTTTAAGTAAAGCAATTCCACACAAAATGCAATCAGCAGAGATTTTGCTTTTTCTGGCAGACTCCTGGCTATTCTCCTTTAGGATAATTTTCAAACAAAATTTGTCTAGGTTAGACAAACTATGCTTCAAGCCAAAATGGGAGCCCTGCAGTTTGAAAAGGATCTGTGTTGATAAAGTCAGTGGGTCCTTTCTCCATGGGAAGCTTTGCAGAGAATTGGTCTTAAAAACATTGTTTAGACACAATGTTAAATTGATATTTTAACACTGTTGCTCCACTGAAATTAGCATTTGACCCAGATGTTCAGAATCAAAAGATGAATTTTCAAATGTGTTTGGTATATTTGATAGCCAGAATAACTATCTGACTGTAAACAAAAAGCAAATAATTTTAAAAAACTATCCAGGTGGGGGAAAACGGCTAATTTCTAGCCCAAAGAAATTAATGAGACCTCTGAAATGAACAAGCTGAACTGAATATCTTTGCACTCACAAGATCAGAAGATCTCAAAAAACAAGGGAGTTTCTAGTTCTTGCTAATTTCAGTGTTAATGCTTCTTTGCAATATTGCTTGTAGTTTTAATGAACTTCTGAAGGTTCCATTTCAGTTGTTCAGTTTTAGTGTGTTTTCCAAACTGAACCTATCCACTCAGAAGTAAGCAAGTACAGCAAAGTCTGAAAGAGTTCCTTCCCAGGTAACTATGCATAGGATTGCAATCATGCACCAGAAACTTTGATGAGGTTTTACTAATGTTTGGCCATTTCCACACGGGGGAATTAAAACTGCGCAGTGCATCCTCCATGGAGGATGTCTGCACCTTGGAGCAGACTAGGTTCGGACTACTTACCGGAGATCCACACCTCAGTCTGCTCCAAAATGCCCCCAACTGGTCCTCCAGCACGCTTTTTAAAGACCGGAAAAAAGAGGTTTCTCATTTTTCCGGAGCGCGCCATTGTGTACCTGCTCCCTTGTGCAGATTCGCAGGCTCCACCAATGCGAGCCTGCGATCTGTGGAGGGCGGGCTTTAGGCGTGGCGAGCTTCAGTGGTTGGTTGGGACCCACGACCAACCGGAAGCCGCCATTTTGGAAGCCAAAGCAGTGCAGATCTAAGACCTCGCACTGCTCCGATTCATCCTGGACTGGACTGAGGAGCCAGAAGATCCGGTGAGTAACGGCACGGAGCGATTCCCTCGCTTCATGCGGAAATGGCCTTTGTTTGTTTGTTTTGATAGAATCTTAGAATCATAGAGTTGAAGAGACCCCAGGGGCCATCCAGTCCAACTCCCTGCCATGCAGGAACACCCATCAAAGCACTCCCGACAGATGGCCATCAAGTCTCTGCTTAAAAACCTCCAAAGAAGGAGACTCCACCACACTCCGAGGCAGCATATTCCACTGCCGGACAGCTCTGGTTGTTAGGAAGTTCTTCCTGAGGTTCAGGTGGAATCTCCTTTCCTGCAGCTTGAATCCATTGCTCCTTGTCCTAGCCTCTGGAGCAGTGGAAAACAAACCTGCTCCCTCCTCAACATGACATCCCTTCAAATAGTTAAATATGTCTATCATGTCCCCTCTTAACCTTCTCTTCTGCAGACTAAACTAACCAGCTCCCTCAACCGCTCCTCGTAGGGCATGGCTTCCAGACCCTTCACCATTTTGGTCGCCCTCCTCTGGACTTGCTCCAGCTTGACCATGTCCTTCTTGAATTGGGGTGCCCAGAACTAGACACAGTATTCAGGATGAGGTCTAACCAAAGCAGAGTAGAGTGGTACCAGTACCTCCCTCGATCTGGACACCATACTCCTATTGATGCAACCAAGAATTGCATTGGCTTTCTTGGCTGCCGCATCACACTGCTGACTCAGGTTCAGCTTGTGGTCTATTAAGACTCCTAGATCCCTTTCATATGCACTGCTATCCAGCCATGTGCCCCCCATCCTATATTTCTGTATTCCATTTTTTCTACCTAAGTGTAGGACCTTACATTTCTCTCTGTTGAATTTCATTTTGTTAACCTTGGCCCAGCTCTCCAATCTGTCCAGGTCATTTTGAATTTTGATCCTGTCCTCTGACGTATTAGCAACCCCTCCCAATTTGGTGTCATCTGCAAATTTGATGAGCATGCCCTCTATTCCTTCATCCAAGTCATTGATGAAAATATTGAACAGCACTGGGCCCAGGACAGAACCCTGTGGCACCCCGCTAGTCACTTCTCTCCAGGATGAAAAGCAGCCATTGGTGAGCACCCTTTGGGAACCGTCAGTCATCCAGTTACAGATCCACCTGATAGTAGCCCTGTCCAGCCCACATTTTACTAGCTTCTTTGCAAGAATGTCGTGGGGAACTTTGTCAAAGGCCTTACTGAAATTGAGATATGCTACCTCCACAGCATTTCCTTCACCTATCAAGCTAGTAACTCTATCATAAAAAGAGATAAGATTAGTCTGGCATGACTTATTTTTGAGAAATCCATGTTGACTTCTCGTGATTACCGCATTGCTTTCTAAATGATTAGAAACTGACTGCTTATTGATCTGCTCCAGGATCTTTCTGGGTACTGACATCAGGCTGACTGGGCAATAATTAGTTGGTTCCTCTTTTTTTCCCTTCTTGAAGATGGGGACAACATTTGCACTCCTCCAGTCTGCTGGAACTTCTTCTGTCCTCCAAGATTTCTCAAAGATTATAGCAAGCGGTTCTGAAATGACCTCTGCCAGTTCTTTTAATATCCTAGGATGCAATTCATCTGGTCCTGGAGACTTGAATTCATCCAGTGTGGCCAGGTATTGCTGTACCACCTCTCTACCTATTATGTGCCGCATTTCCCCTGCTTCCTCACCTGCTCCCCAACTGCCAGGTTGAGTGCTTGTATCCTTCTGGGAAAAAACTGAGGCAAAGAAGGTGTTAAGTAATTCTGCCTTTTCTCTTCCCCCTGTTAGTAATTCGCCATCTTCTCTGTGCAGCGACCCTATTATCTCCTTCTCTTTCCTTTTGCTGCAGACGTATTTAAAAAAGCCCTTTTTATTGTTTTTAATGTCTCTGGCCAGCCTAAGTTTGTTCTGTGCTTTAGCCTTTCTGACCTTCTCCCTACATCTCCTGGCTACTTGCTTAAATTCTTCTTTGGTGGTTTCCCCCTTCTTCCATTTCCTGTACATGTTTCTCTTAACACTTAGCTCAGCTGAGAGTTCTTTAGTCAATCATTCTGGTTTCTTCAGATGCCTTCCATTTTTCCTCCTTATTGGCACAGTTTTAGACTGTGCCTTCAGTATCTCCCTTTTAAGGAACTCCCATGCCTCCTGAACTCCTTTGTCTTTTACTATTCTTGACCACGGAATTTCAGCCAGCAGCTCCTTAAGTTTACAAGAAGTCCGCTTTTTTAAAATCTAAGATGAGTGTCTGGTTACACTTATCTTCTCCTTCCCACTGAATGTCAAATTCCCATAGGGCATGGTCACTCCCCCCTAAAGATCCAACCACTTTTACCTCATTAACAAGGTCATCCCTGTTGGTCAGAATCAGATCTAGAATATTTGATCCCCTTGTCGCCTCTTCCACCTTCTGGACCATGAAATTGTCTGCAAGACAAGCAAGAAACTTGCTGGAACTTGCTGTCTTGGTAGAGTTTGACTGCCAACATATATCCGGGTAATTGAAATCTCCCATTGTTACTGTATCTCTTCTTTTTGAATGTGCAGTCATTTGGTTGAGGAAGACATCATCAAAGTCCTCAGTCTGGGTTGGAGGTCTGTAGTAAATCCCCACCAAAATATCCCTATTGTTTCTCACTCCCTTAATTCTTACCCAGATGCTCTCGCCCTGGCTTTCTAGGTTTGAGTCATGGATCTCTTCACAGGTGAAAACATCCTTGACATATAAGACTACTTCTCCTCCTTTCTTGTTTGGTCTATTTCTACAAAATAGGCTATACCCCTCTATTCCTACATTCGAATCCTGAGACTCATCCCACCAGATCTCAGTGATGCCTGTCAAATCGTATTTATTTTGTTGTACTAGGAGTTCAAGTTCATCTTGCTTGTTTCCCATACTCCGTACATTAGTGTAGAGACACTTAAGTCTCCAGACCCTTCCTGCAAGTCCTGTACTATAGTTTCTACTCTTGCCACCATTGGACACTTGTACTACTTGGCCAATATCATTTGGTCCTTTCCCCCCTGTGCTCGCCGAGTCCTTGCCCTGAATAATATTGTCTCCCTCCCCAGCGGAACTTAGTTTAAAGACCTCTTAATCCTCCTTGCGAGACTGTTTGTAAAAACATTCCTGCCAAGTTTTGTGAGGTGCAGCTCATCCCTTGCCAGAAGCCCACGTTCATGGAAATTCAGGCCATGATCCAAAAATCCAAACTGTTGCCGTCAGCACCATGTGCGGAGCCAGTTGTTGATCTCTGCTATTGCCCTTTCCCTTTGTACGCCATGTCCTTGAACAGGGAGGAGAGATGAAATGACCACCTGTGCACCAAGGTCAAATGGTCAAATGTTCACTATGCTGTCTTAAACTATTGATAACAAAAATTGTTTTTAAAAGCCTCATTGCAGCATGGAATGCATGGGTGACATTGTAGAGACAGTTATTACTGGGGAAAGAAGAATCATAGAATAATAGAATCATAGAGTTGGAAGTGGCCTCCCTGATCAATTCAGGATCTCCAGCTAAAGCATCCCCAGCAGGTAGCTGTCCAGCCTCTTTTGAAGATGTCTAGAAAAGGAGACCCTACTACTTCTCTAGGCTATTGGTTCCATTGCTCAGCCACTCTCGCCATCAAGAAATTCCTTCTACTGTACAATTGAAATGTATTCTCCTATAACTCAAAACCTTAGACTTACTGGGGCAGCAAAGAACAAGCCTGTTCCCTCTTCTCCTTAAAGGCCCTTGAGGTATTTAAAGAGCTAAGGCCCCACTCCCATAGTTACATATCATCTCTCCATTCAACACATTTTGTTGCTGCTGTTGTTAAAATGAGTGGAAATCAGCAAACCACTGCAGATACTCAGTGATTTCCATGTAGGCCCAAGGGCCTTTCATATTAAGCCATTATAGCTCTGTAACGCCTCCATTCTCTGGAATACTTGGATTTGCGGTTTAATGAAGGGAATTTAGGATTATCAGTCAGAGTAGTCTAGTACCTCACGAAACTACAAACCTCAGGATTCCATGGGATGCAGACATCGCAGTCAAAGTGGAATCATAGCGCTAAAATTGTGTATAAAGACCCCAATCCTTTTCCTCCTTTTGACCATTCTGTCTTTCCTACACCTTTCCCAGTAATCCTAAGAATGTAGGAAAAGTGCATTGTCAACTGTGGGTGTGAAAATATATTTTTGATGAAGAGTAATCATCTATATGGCCTAAATACCCAAAATCACTTCTTCTCTTGGAAGCTAGGCAAAGTCAACTCTGGTCAGTACTTGCATGAGAGACTGTCAATGAATACCAGGTGCTGTAGACTATATCTTAGATGAAGGAACTGGCAAAACTACCTCTGAATATTCCTTTCCTATGAAAACTCTATGAAATTCATGAGGTCACCATAAATTGACAAGCAACATGAAGGCATATGCTCACACAATCATCTGTATCATTGGTATGCAACCAGCAGGCCCCTAATTAGTATGAGGGGTCTCGGGGGGGGTGTGTGTGTGACATGCCAAAGTAGAATTACAGCCATTGGGAATACGTTGACATCCATTCACTTAAAAACCTCTCAGAAGAAACTGACCATTAATTAGCTTCTTCATCTATCTCCATGTGGATTTTCTCTCCAGACTAATTAAAAGCTATCATTATCATAGCAGGGACAAATTAGGCCACACATATCATTTGCAATTTGCATTTATGTTTACAGAAAACATATTAGCAATCCTAGCTGGCTCCTACAGGACCACAAACCTTTTAATCAAGTTAATAATTTGTATCCTTTTGGAAGACAGAGATAGTTTCTATATAATAGGCAGCCCAGATTCACAAGAAACTACTAATGAAGTTTCAGCACCAAGAAACAAGTAGTATTATCCATCATCCATCATCCAAGACCTTTCACTGACAATATTTCAAAGATGCTTTAAGGTATGTTGTTCCAGGCATCAATTTACATTTAAAACAACTAGCTGTTCTAACCTTAAAATTATGCTGTGTGTGATCCTCTGCTCTGATATTTCTTGCATTCCTTACGATCAGCAGTTAACTAAGTCCATCTACATTTCTTTTACAAAGCTAAACCTTGATTTTTAAATTCCATGGGAACAGTAAGAAGTGTTTCAAAATTACAACCAAGGACCAGTGTTTTGTAGCATTTTTACTTCCTGATCTTAGCTGGCAAATTCTGTTGCTCTATCTGGAGGCAGAATTGTATCACTTTTGTTTCTGTATGAAAGTCCCAACATTTGTGGGACTTGAAAAAGTTCCCTTTTTAATTTCCACGTCCTAGAATTTCCTTGACAAGTATTGGGAACTGGACTCCAAAAATGATCCCTCAACTTCAGTTGTTAACACTGTAATAAGAATAAAGTTTTTTGGGGGGGGGGGCGGCTTTTGTTTGGTTTTGGCCATGCGCACTCCCCGAGGACATGGTCTGAGGGGAGGGGCTTCTGCTGGGTCACTGATCTGCTTAGGGGTGGAGCTAGCAGCCACTAGCTCTATATAACTGCTGCCTTAGTCTCTGGAGCTCAGTCTCTGAGGGCCAGCAATATGTGCCTTGTAGCATGTATAAGCCTATCAATAAGACATATTACAGTCTGAAAGGGGTAAAAAAATGCAGGGATGGAAGGAGAAGGATCTGTATGTGGACATCCAAAGCCTTGTTTATTCTCACCTTTAATTTTACTGTGAGTTTTGCTGTGGCTCCCATCTTATCCCTCAGCTTTTCCTCTAGAATTCACATCTCAGTGTTTAGAGTTTGCCTTTGGATAAGTATTCAGGCTATCACCACTGATAGAATCCTGAATGCAGCTGTTCGGCAACTTGCAAGCGGGGACAAGGAACCTCTATAACAATCAATGCAGAGACATAGAAGATGAAAACAAATACAAAGAACAAGAGAAAACAAATTAAAAATGATGAAAACAATACACTGAAGAACTATAGAAAACAGATGAAAAGATGACAGATTCATTCATGGAAGAACCATTTGAAGATGAACCTACAATTTTAGAAAGTGAAGTGGAAGCTGCACTCAGAGCACTTGGAACAAATAAATCACCAGGAACAGATGGCATACCAATAGAGATGTTTCAAGCTACAAAGACAGTTCTAACTAGCTTAGTTAGCTTAGTTCTCACTAAAATCTGTCAGCAAATATGAAAAGCAAAAGAATGGCTAACAGATTGGAAATGCTCAATATATATTCCAGTTCCCAAGAAAGGGAATATCAGGGAATGCAGTAACCACAAGAGCATTGCATTAATTTCCTATGCAAGCAAAGCACTGCTCAAAATTCTACAACAAAGACTTTTACCAAATATTGGGTAAGAAATGTCTGATGTCTAAGATGGCTTCAGAAAAGAAAGAGGCACTACAGAGCATATTACAAACATGCATTGGATAATGGAGTGCACCCAAGAATTTTTTTAAAAAAAATCAGCCTGTGCTTTATAGATTATAGCAAAGCTTTTGATTGTGTAGATCATGAAAAACTATCGATTGCTCTTAAACAAATGGATGTGTCCCAACATTTAATTGTCCTGATGCATAAGCTGTACTCAGGTGAAGAGGCTAGTGTCAGGGCAGAATGTGTTAAAACAAGAATTGTTTCCAATTGGCAAAGGGGCCAGGCAAGGCTGCATTTTATCGCCCTGTTTAACTTGTATAGTGACTATAACACACGTAAAGCAGGACTTAGGGAAGCAACATCAACAATTTAAGATGTGCAGACGACATCGTACTACTAGCAGAAAATAACAAAGACTTGGAATGATTACTGAAGAAAGTCAAGAAAGAAAGTGCAAAGGCATTAAGAAAACAACCACAACAAAATGACCTCAGACGATTTATATAACTTTAAAATAGTCGATGAAGACATTGAACAGTTCAAGATTTTCCATACCTTGACTCAGTCATTAATCAGAATGGAGACTGCAGTCAAGAAATCAGAAGAAGACTGGGACTTAGACGGGCAGCTATGAAGCAACTAGACAAAATCCTCAAGTGCAAAGATATATCATTGAATGCTATAGTAAGGATGGTCCATGACATCATATTTTGAATTTCTATATATGATTGTGAAATCTGGGCACTGAAGAAAGCTGATAGGAAGAAAATCAACTCCCTTGAAATGTGATGCTGAAGTGTGTGAAATGTGATGCTGTTCTATGGATACCAAGGATTGCTAAAATGACAAATAAATGGGTGCTAGGGCAAATCAAGCCTTAACTCATCCTACAAGCCACGATAACTAAACTGAGACTGTCGTACTTTGGACATATCATGAGAAGACATGACTCATTAGAAACAACAATAATACTTATAAAGCAGAAAGGAGTAAGAAAAGAGGAAGATTGCATTACAGATGGTTAGACTCAATCAAGGAATCCACAACCTTGAGTCTGCAAGACTTGAGGACTGTTGATGAAAAGGTATTTCATTCATAGGGTCATCATATGTGGAAGTCAAATTGATGACAATTAACAACAAAAACTAGGCAAGTTGGAGCAGGTTCAGGGAAGAGCAATGAAGATGATCAGCTGTATGGAGAGGAAAACATATAAGGAGAGGTTGAAGGAGCTGGGCATGTTCAGCTTGGTGAAGAGAAGATTGGGGGGTGACATGATTGCACACTCAAGGGCTGCCACAAAGAGGGGAGAGTGCAGCCTTGTTCTCTGCTGCCTCAGACAATAGAACTAGGTCTAATGGTTTTAAGATATGGGAGAGTAGATTTCAAGTGAACGTTAGGAGGAACTTCTTGACAGTAAGAGTGGTTCAGCAGTGGAACCAGTTGCCTAGAAAGGTGGTGAGGTCTCCTTCTCTGGATGTTTTCAGAAAGAAGCTGGAGAGCTCCCTGCTGGGGATGCTGTAGCTGGAAATCTTGAACTGAGCAGGGGGTTGGACCCCATAGCCCATGGGGCCCATTCCAGTTCTCTGATTTTGTCATTAAATGCCTCCAATCACTTCAGTGAGCGATTGGAATCCCCATTCTGCATTTACAATGAATTTTGTATTGAGACAATTCTCTGAGGTTTCAAACAGACACAGTGATGTCCTTTATTATGTATGGATCCACTCTTTCGAATAAACAGAATGCAAAGGTTTGGGTTTCACAGTGTTCCTCTCAATACCAGAAGTCATCTTTTTAAAAAATATCTGTATCAGTATATTTTTTCATGGTTGTCCTGGCAAAGTCAAGAGTAACAAATATTGAAAAACAGCTACAAGTACAGTATTCTATTTCTTGCTGCACAGAAGAAGACATCAAGGTCAATAGTCGCTAGCCTTTTAGGACGCAAAAGGGTGATAGTCAATTTACCTACAATGAATGGCATTGATTTATTAGGTCACCTTTCCAGCATGCAATTTACCATGTCAGCTGGGGCTAAGAGGGGAACCATACATATATGATTCATTGCCCTTGTCATTGTGAAAGATATGGTGAGATGGTGTGTGGTTGTCTTGATATTTTTGTCTCCTGGCATTTTTGCGAAAATATACTAAGTCCTAGTCAGCTTTATTGGTCCTGACTTTCTTGATGAAAGATCATTTCTATGGGAAAAAGTAATAGAAAGCAGACTCCACAAATCCTGTTAGAACTTGGCATAGCCACAACACAGGCAAAACCAATTAAATTCGTAAACTCTGATTTATCAAAACTGAATTCAATCCACATACTCTGTCATGGCCAGGTTGTCAGTTGCTCATAATTACTGGTTTTATGTGAAGGGAGTTAATTCAGAGAAATGTGGTGAAGTGAACGAAATGTTGGACTTGACAGTAAGCTGCAGAATTTATACCAATTTATACTAAGCCCTGATGTTTCAACTTCAATGAAGCAGCCTTGGAGGCTGAAGCTTGGAGCGAAAGAAAAAGGTGTTCAAAAATCACCTGAGCTCCTCCTCCCACCAAGATTCCTCATGTGTAATCATTCTCAGAAACACACATCTAGAATCCTGAAGGACAAAAGCACTTTGGGAGCAGTAAGGGAAGGGTAAAGCATGCCCTTCTAATTGCCCTTACTTGGATTTAGACCCTAACTTCCCAAAACCAAGTCTTCAAGTGCTGGGGCAATGAAGATTTAAAGATGGAATGAAGGGAAAAGTTACAGTTGGGAAAAACTACCCTTTTTGGCGGGGCATTACAACTTTCAAAGAGAGCTAGCATAGTGTAGGGGTTTGAACATTGGCCTATGATTCTGGAAATCAGGGTTTGAATACCCACTAGGTGACTTGGGCAGGCCATACTCTCTCAGCCTCAGAGGAAGGCAAAGGCAAACTTTCTCTGATAAAAATTGCCAAGAAAACCCTGTGACAGGTTCACTTTAGCTTTGCCATCAGTAAGAAATAACTTGAAAGCTGGCTGGTTGATTCTGGAAATGGTAGTCCTGAACTGTGGTCCTGAAAAGTGTCTTCTGTAAGCTCTAGAAAGAGTGGCTGGCATCCTGCTAGGGGCTTCCACAGGTCTAAGCCCAACCTATACCTGCATAAGTCATTTTTTGAATGTTGCAGAGACTGGAATGACATACTAAGTTCATGCAGCAACCAACTCCTCTCTAAGGCCATTTCCGCACTACACTCTTATAGCATGATTATTCCAGTTTCCACATCCTATGGAATCCTGGGGTTTGCAGTTTTGGACCGGTCAGCCGCTCCCTAAACTGCAAACTCCAGGATTCCATAGGGTGTGGAAACTGGAATGATAGCACTATAACACTCTAGTGCGGAAATGGCCTAAAACCCGTGTTTTACCTGCTGAACCTCTCCCCAAATGGCCACTTACTGCAGAAGAATGCAGCTGTGTTTTTTATAGCTGGATGCACAGCAATAATGACATCCTCAAGAGCCTAAATACCTTAAAGGCATCAGGTCCTGTCTGATCTTGGAAGCTAAGCGGGATCAGCTCTGGTTAGTATTGGATGTGAGACCTCCAATGAATACCATGTGTTATTGGCCATGTTTCAGAGGAAGGAACTGGCAAAACCACCTCTGAATATTCCTTGCCTAAGAAAACTCTATGAAATTCAAGGGGTTGTCATAAGCCAACAGGCAACTTGAAGACACACACACACAGGGACCTCCAAAGGAATCCTGGGAGGTACTGGAAGATACATATCACTGTATACCCAACTATAGGTGTGTAGTTGGACACTGCTCTGCTGCCCCCTGCTCTTCAGCAGCCACTAAATGGCTGAATTGAGAGGGGGGAACTGCAGCAGGTATGGGGTGGGTAGGAGAGGAAGCTCAGAATAGTTCTGCTCAGCAGAAGTTTATGCTGTGTTTCCCTGATCCAGGATTTTGACCAGAGTGTTTTGCTTGGCTCGGAATGCTGACTCGCTACCATGAGGTGGACATGAGGTTGCATTGTAGAACACACTTGAGGTTATTTACGGAAATTTAATTTCCTTGCACTGTAATTATTTGTTTTTTTTTGTACTTACTGTCCAGCTCTTGTAAGATTTCCTGGACACAGGAGCAGACTTGAATGTTACTTTAAAAAAGGAGTTAGATGCTTTACCGTTCTGAAATATTCCCTATAGTCATTAATTATTATAGTTGTAATTAGCACTTTGGGTTTTTGCATTAATATTGGCGTAATTTAAAGATTATTCCTGCCATTTAGTGATACCTGCAGTACTTAGCTAGTAGATGAAAACAGCACTTTTTAGTTTATGCGGGAAATATAAATACAGCTAACACACTTACATTCAGTTACTTAGAAACACACACCTGTCAGGGCATTCAGAGTGTGAGTGCAGTGTGGCCAGGAAAGGTTTTTCTAAGTGGACAAAAGAATGAGATGATGTGACTTTGAAGGTAGCTGTGAAGAAATGTTTTGGCTAGCCTGCCTTGAAAGGTCTTACATCATCACAGAGTACTCAACATGAGGAAGTTGCATGCTGTAAATGCAATTGGGTCACCCTATTTGGACTGGGAAGTGGTTAAGCCCTTAAAAAGGCTTAGGGGTGACAATGTAATTTACCGTAAGTTCAGTTGCATCTGGTCATGCTGCTGTTAGGACTATTTTTTTTGGCTTGCATCTAGACATGCTGTCAGTCTGTGTTCCATTCTGCTGATTATTGTGCCTGGCTGTTTTATGCATGCTACCAGAAGCCCTAACTTTTATCTCATGTGCTCTGTTGAATAAACAGCACTAAGACTTATTTTGAGTCTGCGAGGCTTCTTTTTCCTGTCTTGAGCAACTGGCTGCAGCTGAACGTTGCTCCCCGATTAGCACTCAGCGCATGCTCTGAGGTGCATACCTCACATTACCCTGACAACACTAACATACTACAAGCTGCTGGCCTGTGATAAAAATCATACCTAAATAGTGGGGAATCACCCTCTGTAACTATGAAAGTAACTAGCCACACTGCAAAAGAAGTAAGCTATCTCTCAGTACATTACAATCATAATTGTACTTTTGTTTTAGCTGTTGTAAAAAGAAATTGACTAACAGGTAATTCCTTTGTGCAGGGTAACAAGTTACTTCCTGACACAAGCCATCTGGCAGCAGAATAAGCTCCATTTTTAGTCTAGGGTCATTTCTGCATGATGGGGCTGCGTTGCTGTGAGGCCAGGATGGCAACAGTTGGCTGGTCGTGCTTCTGTATGACCTGTTCATCAGCCCACCACCATCTTGTTCCCAAGAGATGCGGATGTGTAGCATTTGCAAAATGAAAAAAAAAATCCGTTTAGCAACTGCCATCACGCGGCGCTCTCGCCCTTCCCAGCCATGTGGAAGGGCGGGAAGTGTGCTGGCAATGCTTCCTTCTCCAGCGGAGCAATGAAAGCTGCTTGGATGCACTGTAGAAAGAAGAGGTGGGGGCACCGTGCTCCCTTCCACAGGGAGCCCATAAAGTGTGGAGGGGAGCCTTCCTGGTACGCTTCCTTCCCGGCAGGATGCTGCCAGGACTGTGACAAGACGACACAGGGGAGCATCGTAGTGCAGAAATGGCCTAGGATGAAGAAGCAGAGATCTGTGTTTTCCTGGGTGACATGCTGTCTTATTGGCCATGCTAGCTGGCAGTTGCTTGGAGTTGTAGTTCAAAATGTTGCTTTTCTAAAGTCTATGAAAGAGTTCATTCTCTGGTTAAAAACACGGCCATTGCCCAGCTCTACGATTTAGCTCTCTCTCTCTCTCTCTCTGGTTAAATACTCTGTCATTCACTATGTTGGTTGCTGTTTTCTGTGAGTTGTAGTTCCTCAAAGTAACATCTTCAAACTCTGTTTTAAAGGAAGTTTCTCTCTTTTATCAATTCCTTGCAGGCAGCTATGTTAGTCCATTAAAGTAAAAGAATCAAAACCCTAACAGAAAATTATTTTTAGTAGGATCAACCAAAAAGTTACAAAATATCCAGCAGGCTTTGTAGTACTCTTCTTCAGGCATGTGTGTATGTTAGGACGTGGCATAACGTAATTCCAGACATATAGAAAAAGATAAACTTTTTGAAAATGATTGTTTCAATTGCATATATGTGATGGAATTGGGATGAAATCATTGTTGATATGCAGGAGGGAGTCATGAGCTGTTTTACACCATTATGATTCTATTTTTGCTGCCATGGCTGCATCCCACAAAATTCTTTCAGACTTGTAGTTTGGGAAGCCACTAAAGTTTTCTGGCTGAGGATTTTAAATGCCCTTCTCAAAAACTGCAAATCCTAGGACTCCACGGGTGGAAGCATGGCCATTAAAATGGAATCACAATGCTACAACTGTGTAGTGTGAAAGGGCTCCATGCTGCAAGTTCATACTTGGTCCAATTATGTGATCTAAAAACTGGCATATTAAATCAGCCTGGGAAGATATTTTTATTTTTTCTTGGTATGTCGAAACTATGTTGAGAACAATGTCTCCTCTAATTAGGGATGGGACAAATCCAGAATTTTCCGAATCCGAATCCCTGGAAGGTTCTACGAATCTCAAATCTTTTGAATAATTTTTTAAAAAAGGATTTAAAAAGCAAAGGAAAGAAAGCACTTCTAATGAAAAGTATTTTGAAGCAGAATTTGACATCTTTGTTTAATGAAAAACAAACTAAATAACAGTTTTCATTTTCAGGAAACATCCCCATATACTTCTTAAAAAGATACAAATGCAATTTAACATGTTCATCTACTACAGGAAGTGCATAAACTCCTGAGTCTTGATTCTTTCCACAAAATTAAGAATAGTAAAAAACATATTACTTTTAAACTTATAAGAGTTCCTGTATGACTTTCAGGGCAATGTAAACAAACAAACAAAACATAGCTGAAACCTTTAATGCAGATTTTTATTCAAAAACACCAGGATTCTAACTCGCTCTGGATCTAGCCTACTGTGTTTTTTATCAGCTATGATACCTGATGTGCTGAAGAGTCTTTCTGACATTACTGTCAAAGGTGGTGTAATTAGGAACTTTTTGGACAGTTTCCTCAAATTGGGAAGTTTTTGTTGTCCTTCCAGTACTTGAAGATGTCTGTAGATGGCAGAAACAGTGGTTCTGACATGTAGGCATCGATTTCATCTTCAGGAGACAAAGTGCAACTGTCCTCACTGCTGCTAGATGGGGTCATCAACTGAGCATAGTGTCTCCACTAGCTATGAACTCCTTCTGGTTTGTTTGACAATGCTGGAGTGGTGTCTCTTTCTCTTTCTTGTGATGACTGCAGCTCAGTGGCATCTGTTTGCAAATGAAGATCAGAAATTTCCATGGCCAATGTTGATTTCACTTGATCAAGGTGTTCTTTGTTCAAAAAGACACTGGCTTTGAAGTGCGGATCCAGGAGAGTTCCAAGAGCATACAGTTTTTCTGTCTCCACAGACTGATAGTGCCTCTTCAGAGATGTTAGCAAGTCATTTCGGAAACCCTGGATGGAACCTAAGGTTGATTTGAAGTTTTGGAGAGTAAAAGTGGTGCTATTCACTAAAGAAATTATTTCTGAGATGGTCACTTCACTGGAACTGGCCACAAATGTTACACTATCAAACACATCTAGGAGTCGTATCACTTCTTCTATAGCGGTCCATTGTCGAGTGGTCAGATCCACCTGAAAATTCAACTCTGAAGCAGACAGTAAAACAGCTTGCTTTTGTTCCATGAGACGACTGAGCATGCGATGCTGAGAATTTCATCTAGTCGGTTCATGTTGTATCAACCGATGGCGTTTCACACCTAGCTTGACTTGAAAAGCTCGTAACACTTTCATGGTTTTAGAGGAGTGCTTGAAATGTCCCATAATACTCTGGCAGGTGGACATGATCCCCTTAATTTCAGTCTTGTTCAGTAAGCCATCTTTGACAACTAACTGAAAGGTGTGAGCAAGGCAGAGCAAATGGTCAAAGGTACTGTGTTCCAAAGCTGCAACCATATTCAGCCCATTGTCTCTCATGACACACGCAACTTTGTGCAAGAGATTCCATTCTTTCATAGTGGTAGTGATGAAAGCTTCTATTGCAGATGCTGTGTGGGAAACCTCTGCAAAGGGAATGCATTCTAAGCACAAGTGATGGTACTCAAAGTTGTCATCTATGAAGTGAACTGTTAAACTGAGGTAATTGTCACAACTTGTGGAGGTCTACATGTCAGTTGTCACTGCAACAAAGTCAGTGTTCTCTAAAAGATTCTCCATGTTTCTTTTTTCCTCTTCATACATCTCTAGGATCACCTTTTGGGCAAAGCATTTTGTGCTTGGGATGCTGTACCGTAGCTCAAGGTGGCTTATCAACTGGTTATCTTTGCAGATCATTTCAGCAACCAACCTTGTGATGGTTTTAGCTCTTCTGTCTCCAGGCTTGAAACTTTGAATGGTGTACATGAAGGCTTTCAGAGACAATTGGAAAGAAGATGCTGTCTTGCATTTCACTGAGGGTGATTCTAAAGGGCTTGGTTCTCCAAAGGAGGAAGCTGCTGAACTTGGACTAGAACTTAAAGGAACTGATGCGAGAGTCCCAATAACAGCCGTATCATCCGTGTCAGTACTGTCTTCATGTTGGGACTTGGCAAAGGAATCTTTTAGCTGTCCTTGAAATCTCAAGAAGACTGCACCTTCCAGTCAAGTCTCAAGTCCTGCAACAAGGAAGGCACTTAAAAAACAACAACACCAGCCTCTAGTCCAGTCCCAATTTTCCACCCCAGAGCTTTCCAAACTTTTCATGTTGGTGACACACTTTTCAGACATGCATCATTTTGCAACACAGTAATTTCAGTTTTATTAGCAAACTGGAGGCTAAACTAACTTACGTACAAATACAGACCGTTTAGCACTTGATTCTTGAGCAGTTTTCTCTACAGCTGCTACATTTTGTTCATTGCAAACGTCATCTTCACCAGCTTTTCGTTTCTTAATCAGAAACTTATCCATTTTAGGGGTAATTCAACTGCAGTGTAACTAACTAAAGGAGAAAATAAGAGCACTCCACTCTCTCAGTGATAAAGTGAGAGAACAATCCCTTGTGGTACACACCTACACAGCTCCTGTACCTTTTCACATTCGCTTCAGTTCTTTCCAACTGATCGGGCATGCGCAGTACCCAGAGGCCTAGCTGGGGCGGGGAAAGGCAGCCTCCTCCTACTCAGTCCTGATCGCTGCCATTGCTCTTGCTGGAGAAAGGCTCCAACGAGAGCAACGGCAGGGAAAAGGCAGCCCCCTCCTACCCGGTCCTGGCTCACTGATGTCGCTCTTGCCAGGGAAAGGCCAAAATGAGAGAAATGGCAGTGGGCCAGGCCTGGGGTGTGTGGGTCTTTCTCCACCAAGAAGGCGACACACCAACACACTACAGGCGACACACTAATGTGTCACGACACACCGTTTGGAAAGCCCTGCTCTACCCTGATGTCCAGTCTCAAGTCAAAAGAATAGAGAAGAGGAGAATAATTACCTTGCAGAGGGAGGCAGCACGAGTGGGCACAGGCAGGCAGCACGAGCGGGCACAGGCAGGCAGTGTGAGTGGACGAGCACACAGGCCGAGCGGGCAAGCACAGACAGGCCGAGCGGGCAAGCACAGGCAGCCCAAAGGGGTGAGCACACAGCACAGGTGACCACAGGCAGCTTCCGGGGCATGTGATTTTCGCATGTCCAGGGGTCCGCCGGCCAATCAGGCTTTTGGTGGGCTCCAGAGGTGCCAATTTTGAAAACAAACAGGCAAACTTGGTTGGCGGATTCAAAAGACTGAATTCGCCGTTTTGGTGCTGGGATTTGGATTCCTGAATCTTGAATCCCTGGCCAGAATTCAAGGATTAGTTTGGCCCAACCCTACTTTTGATTTAAAAAAGTATATAACTAAAATAAATAAATAAATAAATCACCCTTCTGAGACTTTTAGTTGGATTACCTGAATTTATGTACAGTTGGCTCTCCACATTTGTGGGTTTGGCTTTTATGGATTTGATTATTTGCAAGTTTCTTCCACCCCTCCTCTTCCTACATTGGGTGCACCTTTTCAGGGGGAACCTTCCCTCCCAATGGCTCCAATCAGACTGTGTAGCCCTTTAAAAACCCACCTCTGGTCTTCTTCCTTCTCCACCAGCTGCTTGCCTGGCCAGCTAAGGATGGCTCACATCCTGATTTCTCAGCACCACAAATCTTCTCCTGATGCCCCCTGCTGCATCCAAAAGGAGATAGGTGAAGAGAGGAACTATTGGACCACCATGCTGATCCACCCACTCCTTCCCTCTTCTTTCCCTGACCTGATTTGGATCAGGTCCAAATCATTCTCCCCACCATGCATCAGCTCTCTTTCCACACACACACACACACACACACACACACACACACACTTTGATATTTGTAATTTTCACACTTTTGTGGGGGTCCTGTGCCCCAACCCTAGCAAATGTGGAGGGTCAACTGTAGTTGTATTCAAGTTTATGGAGAGCCAGCATGGTGTAGTTTGAGTGCCGGATTACAAATCTGCAGACCAAGGTTTGATTCCCTGCTTGGTCACAGAAATCGCCCTGGATGACCTTGGTTACATCACACTCTCTCAGCCCCCAGAAAATCCCATGATAAGTTTACCTTAGGGTCACCATGAGTTAGAAATGACTTTGACAGCACACAACAACATTCAAGTTTGAAATACACATAAACTGAAAGCCACAATTTCTAACTTTTTTTCTGAACACTGCTGGCATCATAAAATGATTGAAATAATCCATAAACAACACCCCAGTGTTAATGCAAAGAAGCCCAATGTTAATACGAAGATGGTCTTATAGACTGCGGGTATTTTTCAGATGTTTGCTAACTAGCTGTTTTGGAGAGTGCTGACACTGATTTCATTCATCCCAGCTGTGGCCTATTCAGATGTAAATTTCCATTTGGGCTGATGTAATCACATGATTTTTAAATAAGCTAAGTTATAGCTTGCATAACAATGAAGTGATTTTCAACAATTAAAAGCTAAGCACTGACAGACAAACTAAAGATGGTCATTTTGCAATACAAAATTAATGTTTTGATCTTTGCTGAGGCATATAATCAGGGTGAGTTTATTTTCCAGTTGCTGTAGTGCTAAATTTGGTGCTGAGCACAGAACTCAGCATCCTTAGAAAACCTGCCATTGGCAGGAGTGCAAATGTATGGTCACATAATGCATGATGAACCTGCAGAAGCAAGAAAGGGAGGCTAAGAGACCAGTCCTAACTGGTCAGGATGACTAAGGACCAGCTGCTGGCAGATCGTATGCTCTGTTAGCAGAGCTCATGAAATCACCCAGCAGGAGAAATGTGTCCCTAATCCCTACAACCAAGCCATCTTGGGTTTACATTTGCACTGCCATGGTGTCATTTTTTGGTTCCAAGAGGCCATAGGCACTGGAGCTCTCTGGCTGAGAATTCTAAATGATTCTCCCTAAACTGCAAATCCCATGATTCCATGTGATATTGCCATGACAGTTAAAGTGGAATAATAGCCCTGTGTAGTGTGGTGTGATAAGGCATCAACCACTGATGCTGAAAAGGAAGAAGAGGGGACATCCTGCAGGAGGTGGGAAGAAGCTGTGGATTCCTTGTACCCACAACTCTCCTTCCTTCTGACTACCTCCCACAACAAATCATGTGCCAGTCCTGGAGCTAATGTAAATAAACTCTCATTAGTTTCAGGCAGGGGGGAGGGGAGAATTGTTTTGTCAAGGAAACAAAGAGAGGCCAGGAAAAGGCACAAGGAATGGAAATGTTGATCTTCTCCAGCTACTAGCATGAGCCTAGCAGGATACTGGAGAGATTCTGGTGTCAGAGCTGTCAGAGTCTGCAAGGAGCATTGCCTCATGAAAAGGCAAAGCAATCTTTCAAACCGCTACTCTCCCATGATTAGCAGAAGCAAGCTAAGTGATGCAGAATAAACAAATACCAAAAGATGTGCTTAATTAAAATGCTTTATGTAAACAATTTAAATTATTATTATGCAAAATTACTTTTGCTTCTCTTGACATGATTTACATTGCCATGGTGTACAATCATTCCTTGCTGGGTGTCCTGGCCTAACAGTCTTATAGTCATAACCTATATATGCTCAATAGGAAAGTCAGCAGTACAGCAATTGTTGTAAAAACAAAAAGAGCAATAATGCTTGAAGCTATTCCTACAGCATCCCTAGAAGCTGTGCTCCAGCCATGATATGTCACACCACAGCTTGGGAAATCCTATAATCCCCAATGGTGCAGTGTTCATGCTGGCTGGCTGGTTCTGGCAGTTACAGTCCAATAACTAACTTTCCCAAGGTTTGATTTAGAGCATCCCCAGGAGAACAGTCAGCCAACAGAGGGAGAGGAGACCTCCATGTAGAATCCAGAGGCCACAGTGGTCCACGAGAAGGCTGGGAGTCATGCTGTAGCCACAATGGTAGGTAGAGTTGCCAGTTCAGGATCATCCCAGGCCCTGACGTTTTTGGGCCAAATCCTGAGATGTAGGTGTGGCCTCTGGTGACATCGTTAAATGTTATGCACCAAGTACAAACCACAGTTGCTCACAGCTTGCCATTAAAATGCACAGAGAGAGAGAGAGAGAGAGAATGTATTTACATGTTTCGTTGTTGTTATGTGCCTTCAAATCGTTTCCAACTTATGGCGCCCCTAAGGTGAAATTGTCATGGGGTTTTCTGGGGCTGAGAGTGTGTGATATACTCAAGGTCACCCAATGGGTTTCCATGGCCTAGTGGGGAATCAAACCCTGGTGTTCAGGGTTGTAGTCAAACGTTCTAGCACTACACTATGCTGGGTCTCCAAGAATGTACAATTGCATAGCTGGAATCCTATTGGTTCATCCCACCTAAGGTAGAGCCATAGAATCAAATGCTGAATAGTGATTTAACACATGGATGAATCCAACTGAATGATCTCTTTATCTCAGACCATTTCTGCACTATACTGTTAAAGTGTTATTATTCCACTTTCAACATCCTGTGGAATTCTGGGGTTTGTAGTTTACTGAGGCCAAATAATTCTCTGGCTGAGAATTCTAACGCCCCTCCCTAAACTGCAAACCACAGGATTCCATAGGATGTTGAAAATGGAATAATAGCACTATAACAGTGTAGTGCAGAAATAGCCTCAGTCTCACAGGTGCTACAAGATCCCTTTCCCAACTGACTCAATGGCTCTACTCTATCTACAATAGGATGTAGGTTCATGAGAAGTGGATACAGTTCTGGAACACCATTCATTACACAATTGCCAAAGAATACAACCACATGTGTAATTGAACTTATAGTGTGCATGATACCAACAGGATTTTAGTTGTAATATAAGATAAAGAGTTCCCTCCAGATAATCAGCATAAGATAATCAGCATAAAAAGGAAAAAGGGGGTGCTGAGATGAAAGCAGCTATCAGCACCTTTGAAACTAACTGCTGTATTCCAGCATATACTTTCATGGAGATTAATCCACTTCTTCAGATTGTATAACAGGCCTAAGTATGAGGGGTACTAATTGGTCATACATCCCATCAGGAGCAGAAAAATGTCTTCCCTGGGCCAAACTATTGACAATCAGAGCACATGGCTTTTGCTCTGTCACATCATAGTTTGTTTTTAAAAAATGGCATGGGACCTTTTTGTAGCCATATGATACATGGATTAGATCCAAAAAAGTACTTCAGCTGCAAACATCAGTAGTTCTGTTGGGATGTATTTTGTCCTGAGCACTTTTTTGCCTTTAAAAAAGCTGTACATGCCAAGTGGCCAAAATTTAGAGAAATTGTCTACTACACTTCAGGTGACAATGCTATTAAATGCCTGCTTTGCTAAATCTAGTTCTATGTGTATTCTGCACCAAACACAACATTAGTAGACTAAAATGTGCCATCTTGATAGACTGAGGGTTTTTAAAAAGTCAGAATGCCACAAGCTGCTGGCCTGTGGTACAAAAGACACCGCACACCCTGAAGGCATAAAATTAACTTTTAAAAGCAACGTTTACCCTGCAAAAAAGAAAGTTGTGTTATCCTTTGTCCATAATATAACTTACTGATTGCAAAGAAGAATTAATCACAAGTAAAATGTTATTTGTAACTATAGTGGGCCCTCAGTATCCATTAAGGTTTGGTTCCAGGACACACACACCCCGACACCAAAATTCATGGATACTCAAGTCCCACTATGTACAATGGTGTGGTAAATGGTGTCCCTTATATAAAATGGCAAAATCAAAGTTTGCTTTTTGGATTGTTTTTTTTTAATATTTTCAAGCCGTGGTTGATTGAATCTGTGGATACAGAATCTGTGGATATGGAGGGCCAATTGTAGTTACTTTCAAGCTCACTGATCAGAGTAAGCTGTCTGCAGAGCACACCTCTCCAGTCCAGATGACTTCTATGCTGATTTTGTGTCATTAAAAAAAAAAAAAATCCATTTGGCAACAGCAGTCTATAATTTCAGCTTCCAGCTGAACATGGAAAAGAAGCTATTACCCACAGATTATATCTTTTCTGACAGCACCAATACGAAGCAATTTGTTTTTGTGACTTGAAGAAAAGAGGCACTTTCAACTTAAAGAACCACAATGTTATTTTTGTCCTATAGCAAAGCAACATGAAGAAAAGGAAAAGCCGCTGAGAAATAAACATGCTATGTTCTCTGGCCCCTCTATCTCAGCCAGAGATCTCATGCCCTTCTGAGTGCAATGGTGACAGCAGTTCTGTTCGCTTTAATCAAATCTGGCACAGGACTGACCCAAAAAATTCTGTGGCCTGAGGCAAAGAACAGGATGGGTCCCCCTTGCAAATACTGTGTAGGAAAGCTAATCAGACTGACGGAGGGATCTGACCTCAGCAATGGTGATGGGTTATCTTCTTCCACTGCACTTGAGGACGGCTGGCTATTTCACAGTGGTACACCACTATAAATCCTATCCCGGGGTCCACAATTTTTAATATCAAATATAGTTCATCATGCCAGAGAGGTTGCCCGGATGAGCACATAGGCAGCAATGGTCAAATGACTGAGAACTAAGTCAGGCCAGTAAAATCCCCAGTCACATAGCCCAAGGATACTTCAAGCTGTGCAAACTCACAGTAAACAAATGGTCCTCAGCCACAGAGGAGCCAACTTGGGGGAATTAGCGTGTTTTCCCCAAGTTGAGCACTTATGATTACGGAAAAATCTTCCAAGGCAAGGACCATCTACATAAATTTACACTGCAATCCATTGCAACCGAAGATCCTGAAACATTGGCAACACATCATAAAGCCATCATGCAAAATGAGTTGCCATTGAGGAGCTTTCTTTCCATTGTGGTGCCTATTGTTCTCCCTGGGAGAGGATTCGCCCTTAGGGTACGTTTTCCCCTACAAGTAGTCTTAGTTTTCAAGAATTCCTTCGGAGAACTCCCTGCCATGCTAGCAGACCGTCACTCTGCTAGTCAAGTAATCCCCTCAGCCATTTCTTCGCTGAGTTCATGTTTGTTTGCTGTTTCCCGGATTAAGGACTTCAGGAAAGGTGCAGCATCACCCCATCTGAAATCCCTCTCTACATCTCCCTATTCAACTTTCCTCTCTTTTACATCTCAATAGCTCTTGTGTGAGTGAGGGAGTGATTGCGTTGATGCGTGAGAACATTTTCATTCAATAAAACCATTTATTTGATACATTGTCCGGTTCTTGGCTTGGCCTGACCCCGTAAAAACTGGGTAAAAGATCTTGCTAGGTTACCCTGCCTCTCGCTCTGCTATTGCTTGTGCTCCGTTAAATTCCCCACCCTTTTCTGATTTGGAGCACATTGAGGTGTCCTCCAAGGGACCCCCAGAAACCAGGGTAATAAAAGTACACACAGCTAATATATTTAGCTCTGGCCGCTTCCTGCCCCTCAGCATCTTTGGTGCATGAGGCTGCTGGCTCAAGTCCTGCTAAAGAGAGGGCCAAGCCTCATCTCTCATGATCTGTAGCTGGAAGTGGGAGGGAAAGCCTTTTCTGCTCACCCCTCTGTGCAAAGGACTTGTCTGTCTCTCACAGAAATCACAACAACATAGTGCATGTAGTGTTCCCACAAAGTCTGTGGTACTTAGAATTGCCAGATTTCAAGACTTAGCCCTCAGACTGCAGTTTTCATGGGTCATTTTCAGGAGAGACAAGGGTGCAAATTCTCCAGTTTTGTGGATCTCAGGGTGAAAATTTGCAGCTCAACTAGCATAGCAACAGATTGTTATAATTTCCTATGCTTAATTGATTTGTTGCTGCAACTTGCAGCAGCAGGGGTAAATAAAGTCTGTATATTTACATAATTCTCTTCTGTGTTTCTTCCCAGTTATTCTGGTCCCTGGGCTCACCCTCCATTCTGCTCTGCATCTACATTCTGGCTAGAAGCAAGTAAGCCAGATTAAAGGTTTCTTATTGCTGAGGTGGTGAGAAGGAAAAATTCACTCCTTTCACCTTGACTGGGAAACAGCCCCTTTAGCTAACATTTCTGTCTTAATTTTCAAATAGGTAAAACATGAGAGCCAGGTTAACCGAAGGTCATCATAACTGGGAAATGCCTTGAAGGCACATAACAACAACAAGTCATCAGTGCTTTCAGTGCACTACCTTATTCACTGGGATTGCAAAAATACACACTGTGCACTGTGCACAATGGGACAATAAGGAGACAAACTGGCAAATTCATAGTCAATTGCACAAGGTCAGAAGGAAGTGGTATGGCGCAACCATTAGATGATCATGTGAGTATAGATTTATACTACAGAACCACAATGTGGGTTCTTGCTAGGTAAGCACCAGAATCCTATATCACCTTTTACATACTGTAACTTTGCATATACTTAGGCCGTTTCCACACTGGGCTGCTATAGTGCTATTATGCCACTTTCAATATCCTATGGAATCCTGGGCTTTGCAGTTTTAGGGAGGGACCTCAAAGGCCCCTCCTTAAACTGCAAACTCCAGGATTCCATAGGATGTTGAAAGTGGCATAATAGCACTGTAACAGTCCAGTGCGGGAATGGCCCTAGCTAAGTAGCAGAGGCTCTAAGAAACTCAGTTACTGAATTGCGAAGATATATAAAGGGACATCAGCAAGAGTATCTCAAAATGTGCATAGATGCCCAATGCTCATTGGAACAGAAGTGACACACATCAGTCCTGTTCTGAATCAGGCACTTTGCCAGCAATGCCACATAGTAATGTCACAGCAGTCCGCGACTGGATACAGATGTTGTGCAACTATGTAATTCTAGTTCCCGCAGGCATTAAGTCCACTTATGAAGATGCAATGCCCCAACAGGATTTCGGCCATTTAAAAAATTTTTCTACATTTTGATGGTAAAAAAAATGCTTCGAATGTTTTTTTTAAGAAAACAAATGTGAAACAGCAATAACGGCAACAGCAGCACAATTGAGCTCCCTCTGTTTCAACAGATTTTTGTTTAATTCATTGGCTTTGGCTGTTTAGTGATTTTGTGTATCTGGTAATTAGGTTGTAGTCATTATGCAGTTCAGTCCCAACAAAGTTAAACACTGTTCTATTCCATTCATTTGAAAAAGAGGTGGTAGTTTAAAAGTATGTTTAAATCTTTTCAATGTCATTTAATAAGTTTTTAAATAAACGGATTACAGTTTCATTTTGGAAATATTTTGGAAAAGAAATTAAAGGACAATTTATTTTTCATTTCAATGTTTCTCTAAAACATTTCAGAATAATTGGTTGGAAGATGTTACGTAAATAGAAGACATTGTTTAGCACTATGCATTTTCTGCCACCCAGATAATTCTTTAAGGTCCTTTCCACACCTTACTTTTTTCTGGCACTGGGGTGCGGAGATCACACGAGCAGCTCCCGGCAAGAGGCTCTCATGTCCGGGGTCCTTTGCCTCTGCATGAGCTGCCTGCTCGCACGAGAGCCCTGCCTCTTCCTTCCACAGTGCAGCCTAGGAGTTTGCCAGGCTGCGCTGGGGCAGGAAACACAACCGGCATGGCTCTGGTGGCTCTGCACACCAGGTAAGTGTGCGCAGGGCCTGGGAGCAATGTGCGATCGCGCACCATTTCCGGCTTCTAGTGAAAAACGAAAAGGTGCGCAATCGGTGCCTGCCGGCCCCTGGAGCATCACGCGATTGTGAGTGCATCTTGCAGATCGCTCCTCACAATCGCGCCACGCTCCAGCCCCTCTTTTGCATGGAAAACGCCATGCAAAAAGGGCCATAGACACGTCGTTCCTCTTCTGGTAAGTGGATGTATTCCTATCTACAGGTGTTAATTTTTTCTGTTCTGAGGCCCAACCTTTTAATAATTGTACTTGTGCCTCACTTGAACAATTCTAGAAAAATTAGCTTTGCTCATTTTGGATGCAATCCAGTCTTACTCATCCTGTCAAAGTCTTCCTGGTGCACACATTTTTGTATTTCACCATAAATCTCTTCAACCAGTCACAAAAGAACTGAGTGAGACTCTCCAGCAGGAGGGTGCTGTTCCTTTAGCAGCTGGCTTGTGGGCTTGTATAGTTGACCACTCTGGGGAAAAAATGCTGAATTAGATAAGCCTTTGGTCTGACTCAACACAGTCCTTCCTGGGTCCTTAATGCTGTTTTTTTTTTTTTTTTGCTGAGCTGCCATCAATGTGCCTTCTTTTTAAGAAGCCACAATGAAGTATGGAAAATATATTGCTTTTTCAGTACATACACAATTTTTTCTCATTTACACAGGTGTAAGTGACTATTTCCTCACTACACTGTTATAGTGCTATGACTCCACTTTCAACATCCTGTGAAATTCTGGCGTTTGTAGTTTACTGAGGCCAAAGAGCTTTCTAGCTGAGAATTCTAAATGCCCCCCCTAAACTGCAAACCCCAAGATTCGATAAGATGTTGAAAGTGGAATAACAGCACTATAACAGTATAGTGCAGAAAGGTCTTGAGTTTCCACTCCTGAGTTAAATCACAGGCCATTTCTGCACTACACTGTTCCAGTACTATTATAACAGTTTCAACATTCTGTGGAATTCTGGGGTCTGTAGTTTACTGAGGCTAAAGAGCTCTCTGGCTGAGAATTCTAAATGCCCCTCCATAAAATGCAAACCCCAGGATTCCATGGGATGTTGAAAATGGAATAATAGCACTATTACACTGTAGTGAGGAAATGCCCACAGTTAATGCAGAATAGTGGCCACATCCTCAGTGCAAAATAGTACTGATTATTTTATTTTATTCAGCCCAGTCTCAAATCCTGAGTCAAATCAGATTTCTTTGGGCTTCTGACTTAAAGGAGAACTTCTTCTGAAGCAAGAATCTGGACATTCTTGAAGCACTGGGAGCAATTGGGCACTTTTACAGAGTGTAGACAATGGCCCTTTCCACACCTTACCTTCTTCTGGTGCTGAGGTGCGGGGATCGGGTGAGCAGCCTCCGGTGAGAGGCCCTCATGTCCGGAGTCCTTTGGCTCTGCACGAGCTGCCTGCTCACGGGAGAGCCCTGCCTCTTCCTTCCACAGCGGAGCCTGGGGGTTTCCCAGGCTGCCCTGGGGCAGGAAGCATGACCGGCGCAGCTACGGAGGCTCTGCATGCCAGGTAAGTGCGCGTGGGGCCCGGGAGCAATGCGCGATCACGCACCATTTTCAGCTTCTAGCCGAAAATGAAAAAGTGCGTGATCAGCGCCTGCCAGCCCCTGGAGTGTTGTGCGATTTGTGAGTGCATTGTGCAGATCGCTCCTCACAATTGTGCAATGCTCCAGGTGCCCTTTCGCATAGAAAATGCCGTGCGGAAAGGGCCAATGTCTGCAGTGAATAGTTACCTTTCTCTGAATGAGAAACACCATGGCGGGGGTGGGGAGGGGAGGGGAGGTCTGTCTTGTAATCACTGGGAACATTTTATCACAACTTTCCAATCACAATGCTTTGGGGGAAAGATGTTGAGGTTTACAAAATGTTCATTGCCCTCTGCTCTTTGTTAGTTTTTTCTTATTTCAGGAGGATTTTGAAATCTTTGGTGGGGGGAGGAAAGAGTAAATTGTGGCTTCTGCATCTTCTTGATCAACTCTTTCAAATCTCCACTCTTGAAAGTAAACTTATTTCAACATCTCTATCGTTTTCCTCTACCCTTTTTTCCATTCAAGCCTCCTTATTTACATGCTCTTTGCACATTAGTGAAACAAATGCTTAAAGCAATCCCATAGCACAACATGAGCACAACAGCACCATACCAGTCCTGCACGCCAGCATACAATCTAATATATAAAAGTCAAAGCTTGTGAGTTTGTCTGTGTCAGGCAAAGACCTGATATGATTGGCTGCCTAAGAAGATTCTATGGAATCCTGGGGTTTGCAGTTTGGGGAAGGGCCTTTGGAATTCTCAGCCAGATAGCTCTTGGGCCTCAGTCAACTTTGACTGTCTTGAATAGGTTGGTTGCTATGGAGACAAGTCCTTGCAGCCAGGAGGAGGACAGTGTATTCCCTCAGGAACCCAACCTCTGTATGTTATTATCTCTGAATACAGATTGGATAGGGGACTATGGGGAAAAGTTACAGATTCTGGACAAGGCAGTTTGGGGAATTAGAGACATAGGATCTCAAATCTTTCTGACAAGTATTATGTATGAGAAAATAAAATCCCAGGCAATGCTGGGTATATATGCTGGTAAATAAATAAAATTCTAAGAGAGGGAGAAAGACATTTCTCTCTCAGCTTTCTCCACAAAACTGTATACACTTCTGTTGTAAATCTATCATTTTTGCTTGTTTTTCTTAGTTAAAAATCCCTCTGAGCATTCTAAATATTAAGTGTTACTTTAATTCCACAGCTATGAAACACCAGCACCTAATTCCATCCTGGTTCAAATAGATCCCATCTCTTTCAGATTCATTTGTCCCAGTGCCAAGTAAATCCAATCTTTCCCTTCCTACAGAATTGTCTAATCCACAGACTGAGATGTTATCACACCTTACCCCCGCCCGCATCCTGCGGGATGGCAAAATTGGCAAGAAATATCATTTATGACTGTAAAGGCATGCGGAAGCAGGACACTGGCTGTAAGCATAGGCTAGGTCAGGATGACCTCAGCATGGCCAGGTTATAAGTTCAAGAAGATTAGGTGGGAAAGCTCGGTGTTAATGGGCTTCCAATAATCCTTTCAATAGCACAGGCAACCAAGACAATAGTAAATGAAACTGCCCAGGTATGGCAGGCAAGCACTCCTGCTGTGCGCCTTTCCTACAGAGACCTTCCCTATTCACATTACCCAATTAAGACATTAAGAGGCTCACAGGACGCCCATCAGTGTTTTGTCACCTAAAAGTAAGACAATCAGCCCCTTCTGGACCCCCTTTGTTTACTCTGCCAGAGAGCCATTAACACTCACCCTTTCAGGATGGGAAATAGAGTGTAAAAACCCCAGCTCCAGCCCAGGTAATTTGCTAGCACTCTGGCATCATACCGTACCCCAGACTCCCATTCCTCCATGCTGCCATCAAACTTGTTTGAGCCACTCTTCTTAGATCTTCTGCTTCAGGACCAGTACCCCTTCCACCCCAAATATCTCTCTATCCAACCTTTCTCACCTTTTCCTTCAGTAGCCTCATATGGTTTGTAAGACTGCTTGATTTCTTATGTATGTCTATTAATTTCCAATAAAGTATTCTTCTACCTTTTAACTAGAGTCATCTCCAGAGTTAGTACTGGTATACACAGATGAAAAGATCCTGGCGTTACCCTCCTCTCTCAGGCCTCCTGTGAGCTAATAATCTCCCAGAAGGAGATGCTGGCACTGCTGGTGGACCTCAAGGTCACCCACCTTTTAGGGTAACAGGGATCCCTATTCAGTGTGCACACAGTTGGACACACACAGTAAAACATCAAAGAGCAATCTAGTTTCTAAGTTATTAGTCTCAACAGGACTGCAAAATGATGCATGGTTACCTAAAAGTAAGCTCCACTGCAGGCATCAGTGCTGCATCAGTTCAGCTTGGACTGCACATCTGTCTTCAGCCAGGTCAGGAAAAGCCGTTTGCTTTCAAACAGAAATGAAAACAATGTCCGACACCCTACTAGCTAGACATAGTTATGTTTGCATAATTTACTTGTTGGTTATCTGGAGGCTGGAATCCTCCATCTTCCTCATAACAATGACTAAAAACCCCTGAAAACTCACTTTTGCATGCTGTCCACTGCCAACATAGTCATACAATGGCTATGGGAGAATGAACCACTTCTGAAAAGCATAAAGCTTCATCTCTATAGCTAGATGCATGACAATGGCATCATCTTCCAGGACCTTCAGAGGAACCTTGGGATATCTGGAGGATTCCTTCATTGTCATGTGTCTGGCTATAGAGACATTGCCAAATGCTTCTCAGACATCTCTCTTTCTTCACTGGCCCTTACCAGTTCATGTTCAAAGCAGGTAGCATGAAAAAGATAGCATTTCAGGGGAAAGAGACAACAGACATGGCATAGTTCCATCTGCACAACTTTTATGCTACATATCCACAAGATTTCAGCCAATTTTCCAAAGAAGAGTTATCAGGTGAATTGCAAGTATGAAGTAGGAAAGCTGTCAACAAAAAGAAGTCTGAATTCTTTGCTTACTCATGTTCCATTTCTCTAACCTCCTCTATGCTGCTGTATTGCAACCACAGTAAAACATGAAAAGTCTCATTATCAGAGGTGGCTAGTGGCTTCCATGTCAGTGGGGCAGTAAATCCTCTATGGGTTTTAGTCTGACCTTTAAAGGAACTATTCAAGATGCTAGGCCCTACTCCCAAAATATATCCAGTGCCTTGGATAGATCCATTAGAGTTTGGATTCTAACATGGAGTGGATTTACCACCTCACTGACATGGGAACCACCCACTACTACTGCTTGTTGTCACTTACTCACTTGCGAGAGCAAGGAGAATTCACATGCAGTCTCAGCTTATAGTCTGGATAAAAAGTCCCAGAGCTGTGCTCCCCCACTTTCCATTCTCTTACTGCTTAGGAAACCCATTTTGTGTTATTTATATATACATACACATTTTTTTAAATGTTTGATTTGAGAAAGCACCTGTGACAATTTTTTTGGAAAGACCCTTGTTTCAGATTTGGAAAACATTCTTTGTGGTGGCTGAAAATTATTTCCTGAACTGCTTTCATTCCCTGTGCAGATGCTCCAAGGAGGGAACCATCTGGTGTGACAATAATTCCCCCATGTTGGCAGCCAGAAGCATAGGCAGTGGCATAAGGGGTGTCAGGAGGCACAGAATGGAGAGTGGAGGGGTAGAATATGTGCAATGAAAGAAGTAGAAAGAGGAAAGGCTGAAACACAAAGGAGAGCTAAATACAAGCTATTCAGTCAACAAAATACATAGGGCAAGTGGCTTTATCCTGGCTGAAGCCTTTAAACAGACTAAATATGTTCAAGGCATGGGAGGATGGTGAATTTTTAGGATGTCTTTTAAGCCAAGTTTGATGAGAGCCAGTGCATGTCAATCAATAGTGTGTGATATGGTGGATACAGTTGAGATGCCACTGTTACTTGCTGTAAAATTGACTTTGACATATGACAATCCTATGATCTTCCAGATTCAGTGATGTGGCTTCCTTGATCAAGTCTATCCACTTGTGATGCTGTCTTCTTCATTTCCTACTGTCTTCTACCTTGCCATGCATCACTGTCTTTTCTAGCGAATCATGTCTTTTCATGATATGTCCAAAATCTGACAGTTTCAGTTTAGTCATCTTGGCTTCTAGGGAGGGTTCAGGATTAATTTGCTCTTGGACCCATTTATTTGTCTTTATTGGCTGTCTCTGCTATCTATAGTACTCTCTTCCACATTTCAAATGAGTTAATTCTCTTCCTATCAGTTTTCTTTACTGTCTGGTTTTCACAACCACACATAGAAATTAGAAATATGATGGCATGGACAATCTTGACATTGGTATTCAATCACACATCTATACTTGAGAATCTTGTCTAGCTTCTTCATAGGTACCCTTCCAAGTCCTAGGTCCTTTCTGCACCTTACCTTGTTCCGGCGCTGGGGTGTGGGGATCGTGTGAGCAGCCTCTGCTGAGAGGCTCTCCCTTCCCTGCTGCTTCAGCTCTGCACGAGCTGCCTGCTTGCATGAGAGCCCCGCTTCTTCCTTCCTCAGTGCAGCCTGGGACCTTCCCAGGCTGCACTGGGGCAGGAAGCACAACTGGCCTGTCTCCAGCGGCTCTGCACGCCAGGTAAGTGTGCTCGGGGCCCAGGATCACGCACCATTTTTGGCTTCTAGCTGAAAATGAAAAGGTGCACAATCAGCCCCTGCTGGCCCCTGGAGTGTCGTGTGATTGTGAGTGCATCATGCAGATTGCTCCTCGCAATTGCACGATGCTCCAGGCCCTCTTTCGCATGGAAAATGCTGTGTGAAAAGGGCCCTAGTCTTCTGATTTCTCAACTTCACTCTCCATTCTGATTAATTACTGAGCCAAAGTAGAGAAAATCTTTAACCATTTCAATGTCTTCATTACTTTCGTTTTCTTAATGTTCAACTGTAAACCTGCTTTTGCATTTTCTTCCTTGACTTTCTTCAGTAATCATTTCAAATCTTTGCTATTTTCTGCTAGTAGTATGGTATCCTTTAATTGTTGGTGTTCCGTCCTCCAGTTTTCACACTTCTTTCCTCCTAGTCTAATCCAGCTTTATGTATCATACATTCAGCATACATGTTAAACAGCTAAGGTGATAAAATGCAGCCTTGCCTGACCGCCTTGCCATTTGGAAACTATTCTGTTTCTCCATATTCTGTCCTTACAGTGGCCTTTTCTCCTGAGTATAGGTTACACATGAAGACAAGCACATCAATCTCTTTAAGAGCAAGCCATAGTTTTCCTTGATACACATAGTTAGGGACCTTGCTATAGTTTATAGAACACAGGCTGATTTTCTTCTGAAATATTTTGGTGGGCTTCATTATCCCATGTGTCCTTGCAATATGATCCCTAGAGCCTCTTCTTTTTCTGAACCCAGCTTCAATATCTGGCATTTCTTTCTCCATATATGGCCAAAGTCTTCATTGTAAAATTTTGAGAATCACTTTGCTTGCATGGGAAATTCATGCAATCATCGGATGGTTACTGCAATCCCTGGTGTCCCCCTTTCTTGGGGACTGAAATATATATTGAGTGTTTCTAATTGGTGAGCCATTGTTTTGTTTTCTGTATTTGTTGGCAGATTTTAGTTAGCACTTGAGTGGATTCTGTCTCTGCAACTTGAAGCAACTTCATTGGTATTGTTCTGTCTCAATCCTGGCACAGCTGATAAATCAAACAAAACAAACTGACTATCTCCTAGCTTGTTACTTACTTCCAGGTAGTAAGCAAGGAGTCATAAATAAAGTCCAACATAAACAAAGTCCAAGAGGGTTCCATGCAAGAGAATGTCCAAGGTCAATCTGAGCATTTATCAAGGCATCCAGCAAGGTAGCAGGTCAGATGAACTCTGACAACTCCTGGAGTGGAAGGACACCAGCTAAATAGGTCCCGTGCCTAGTGCAGCTGAGACTTGGTTGATCGTTGCCAGTTATAAATCCTGAGAGAGTGACACTGGCTCTCTATTTGCTGCCTGTGCACTGCAAAGCTGGGTCGAGGCAAGTGTTCCTTCGTATCTGAAAAGGCAGGACTCTCTGTTGGAGCTGGCACTGTCCCCTGCTCTGTTTCTGGCACTGTACCCTCTCTCTGTACAGCAGGGTCAGGCATGCCTTCTGTTTCAGCCTCTGGCATGCCCTCTGTTTCAGACTCTGAGCAGAGTCCATGCTCTGCAAGCAGGGCATGACAGGTATGCCATCTGTTCCTGGTGATTTATTTCCCTCAAGTGCTCTGAAGGTAGCTTCCACTTCACTTCCTAAAATTGTAGGTTCATCTTCAAAGGGTTCTTTCATGAAGGAATCTGTCATCCTTTCATCTCTTTTATATAGTTCTCCAGTGTATCACTTCCATTTTCTTTTTGATTCTTCTTAATCATGCAGTGTGTTCTTCTGCTGGTTTATAGCATCCCTACTCTTGGATTTAAATTTCCCTGTGATTTCTTGGATTTTGTGGAAGAAGTCTCTTGTCCTACCTTTTTTATTGTCATTTGCTATTTCTCTGCATTGGTTATTATTGTAATTCTCATTATCCCAGCTCACATGTCAATGAACAGTTGCATTCAGAGTTCTGACTCTGTTTCTAGCCCCTCTTTATTGGTGTTTTTTGTCTGTCCTTTACTGCTTGAAGTGTTTCATCTGTCATCCAATGGGCTTTTCTTTCTTTTTGGCTGCAGATAGAGTCTTTTTGCATTATCCCCGACAATGTCCCTGGCTTTGATCCAGAGTATTGGACCTGGTCTATACTGATCAGGTGACATCAATATATACAGTTGTCTCTTTGGTTGCCTGAAGAATGTGTTTGCAAGGAACAAGCTGCTGGTCTCACAAAATTAAATCAGTCAATCTCTTGCTTCATTTTTTTATCCTAAGTCAAATTCTCCAACACTGTTTGGTTCTGCTCAATTTTGTGCTTTTGTGCTCCAAAAGCCTATGGTTATCAATATGTTCTATTTTGGTGTGTGATCAATTTTCCCCAGACTCTGGCACAGAATCTTTCCTTTTTCCCCCCTGTCCTAACACTGGAGCTGGAACATAAACTTGGATTATGTTTACACTCATGGGTTTTCCCTGAAGTCTTGTTGGTATTAGTCACATTTTGCATTATATCCCCTAACTGTCTTTGCTACATCTCTTCTCACCATTAATGCCATCCCATTTCTTCTTAGATTTTCATTTCCTGAGTAAAAAACTGGGTATCTGTCTGACATGTCCCATTCCTGTCCCCTTTAACTCACTCAATAAAATTATTGAAATTTTTATACATTCCATTTTTTGTTTTACTATGTCTAGCTCCCTCTGATTCATGCTTCTCACATTCCACGCTCTTATAAAATGTGTTATGTAGCTTCAGACTTTCCTTTCATCTCTGAGCACATCAATAGCTGAACATCCTTTCAGCTTGAGTCCAGTGCAGTTATATCATTAGCCATAGAACTACACATAGTTGTCCTCTGCTGTACCCCAGTAGCTTGCTGAGTGCCATCCAACCTGGAAGTTTCATCTTCTGGCACTAACATTTATTTCATTTTGAGTTGTCTCATCACAGGGTTTTCATGGTAAAAGACATTCAAAAGGGGTTTACCATGCCTCCTTCTGTGCAGTACTAACAAGTGTTAGCTACGGTGCCACTGCTGTTCTCTGAGAGATCCTCCACCAATATCACTCACTTCCCACTATTGCTGCTGCACAGTAGCTGTTTGGCACATTTAATCTGGTTCCTCAGCAAAAGCCTGTCTGGCCCCACCAGCAGCAATACTACCAGCAATGTAGCTTCTTGCCTCACAGGAGCAAACAATTCCATCATGAGGTGCTATCACATTGAACCAAGGATGGGTACATCTACACTTCCAAATGCTATTGAACTGTAACTTCTGTGGTCCTTCACCATTACCTGTGCTGGCTAGGGCAGATGGAAGTTGCAGACCAACGAAATCTGGACAATCACATACACCTTACCCCTGTATTTATCTTTCTTTTCCTTCTGCTATTGATACCATTTGCCCCTTTCATTGTTTGTAAGAATTCAGGTGAAATTTCAGCCAAACCATTCTGTTTTTCTCCCCACTAGAGCCCTTTCATACTACAAAATTAAAACACTATGATTCTGCTTTAACTGTCATGGTTCCATCATACGGATTCCTGGAATTTGCAGTCTAGTAAAGGGCATTTAGCCATAGAGCTCCAGTGCCTCATCAAATGACAAAATCCAGCATTCCATAGGATGTCACCATAGCAGTTAAAGTGGAGTCACAGTGCTATAACTGTGTATGCTGGTTTCTACAATTGTTAGAGTTTCAAGTTTGAACTGATATAGTGCTATTATTTCACCTGGCTTGGAGTCCTTGGAAAGGAAAGGTGGAGTGTCTTCCAGTCATGAAAAATTCATTTACTGCTGTTGATTTTGCATAGAACACAGCACCAACTATTTCCTAAACCCTAACTTTTCCCTCATCTAAAAATCAACTAGAAACAAAACTAAAGAGGATGGGGATGTGAAATAAAGGAATGGGGAAGAGAGAAGAGACATGTAACCAGAACTGTAAAGGATGAAGAAGGAGAAAGACTTATATTGTAAGCTGTTCTTGGTCCCATATTGTGATAAAGGTGAGAGATAAGTCTAAATAAATAAATAAATAAGGATGTGGCAGGGAGACATTTTGCCAGCAACTGGGAAAGAAGAAAGAAAAATTAGAGAGCAGGAGATTGTGATAGATGCTGCTGCTGTGATTGAGGAGCAACTGATTGTGCATGGGGCCAAGCCAGTGAATGGGATAGATGATGCCTCTGAGATGGAAGAGCAACTGACTGCACCAAGGACTGAGCCCGTGAGTGAGCAAGTCAACCTGCAAACATCCCCTGCACTGGAAGGTCAAACAGAGATAGAGTTGCCCCAGCCAGCTCATGACAGAGAGGGAACCAGCGGTGACGCAGAGGAGTTGCAGTCAGTTGTGCCCATCAGCCGTCAATCACGCAGAAGGCTGAAACGGGCTGCTCAGAGGGAGGTTGCATGGACTAGGCTGAGGAAACAATAACAAGCAGCACCTGCTCACAGTGGCTATTTAAGTCTGATGGCGTGGCTGCTCCTTGCTTGCAGCAAATTATTAGCAAGCCCTTACAACCTTTGTGTCTCCTACTCCCTCAAACTCTCTGGAAGGATCTCTGCCTCCTGAACCCTTGGACTGGACCTTGACCTGGCTTGGCTTGTGTTTTCCTGGTTTTTGGTATATTCAGACTCTCCCTGAAAGTATTCCTGACCTCTCTCCTCCCTTGCTGGCTGTGGCTCAGCAGGGAGAGATTCCTGACAGGGATTAGGGAATGAGGGGGCAGATGAGTGTAGATAGTTGTGGTGGTAGGGGAAAAATAAGCAGTGGATGTGTGAAAGAGAGAAAGAGGAAAGAAAGAGGAAATATTGTGCCAGAAGTTAAGAGAGGCAGAGAAAGAAGTGAAGTCAAGAAATGAAGGAAAAAGAAATCAAATGCCTAAGCAGAGCTAAAGGAGAAAGACATTCATACTGTGCTTTTTAATGACAATTCTGCCCCGCATGGTTATCTCATAACAAGAAAGGAAATTTTAGTTCCTCTTCAGACATTTAAGGTTGTGTGAAAAAGGTGGGAACTGTTGGGGAATTGAGAGATTTTTAGTAACAAGTCTCCTAATCAGCAGAGTATTTTGTAATACACAGGCAGAAGTTGAACAAATTACCAGTCCCACTTTTCGTCTCCACCCTAGACACACTTGTTTGGTTAAAAATATGTAAAAAGGATTTACTCACATAATCTTGTGCATAGTTTACACAGGTTCAAATTCTTGAAGAAAGGTAAGATGAAAATGAGAACTCACATGCTTACAAGAGACCATGCTTGCTGGAGGATCGAAGACCACATTGCTTGCAGGGAAGCTGAAGAACAAAAGGGGAGAGGGAGAGAACATGCAAAGGAAAGTAGGTGCTGACCAAACAACAGGAAGTTTACTCTAGGCAATCCCCTCTATTCCTACAATAGACATGCAAACTAACTAGCCAGTTAATTAAAGCATGTAAAGGTTGCCACTCCCAACAGGAACTGGGAAAGTTAACAATAAGAGAAGAAAAGCACCAAAGGAAAAATTCTGCTGCCCCACTTTCAGCAACTCTTGAGGCAGTTCCGTATTTCTCCACATTGACCACTCTTTCCCACTAAGTCCTGCTGCTGGCTGTGATTCAAGCAGCTTTGAGGGGGAGGGGAAGAGAGGAGGCAGGTAAATCCTCTGCAGAGTCTACAACTGGTGCTCCACAGCAGCCTGTAGTTGTGAGGCCCAGCAGCACAGTTTAAACAAGGCAGCCCTCTCAGCCTGATATTTCTTCTCATTGTCCCATGAACTGGAAAAGCATCAGGTCCTGAGACGAGGCTCAGGCCCTAAGATCTAGAAACCTTAGCTGTCTGGTGTTGGCAAGGGACTAAATGAAAGTAAAGGGGTTCAAACTTAATCTATGCAATAAATAGTGTACTCCAAACAGGTATTCCATGTATTCTGGATGGGGTTGCAATCCTTTGGAAGTCTCAGATCTGCAGTTTGGATGCATTCTTCTGTCAGGGTTGGCAGGATTTGGCTCCTCTGAGCATGAGCAGAGTGCAATATGTGAAGCAAGGCTTCACCACAGCAGAGGGTCCCAATGAAGCAGAAAGAATTCCAGAGGCTCATTAAGTAAGACTTAGAGGCTTGATTTATTGCTGCACTCTAAGATAAGGCTTAGCAAAAACATGCTAGCATTCCAGCAATTAGACAAACAGGAATAACGGACGATAATGGAGGAAAATCGGGTAGCATCTCCCCTTACAAACAGTATACTGCCAACAGCATGGCAGGTCCAGCTAGGGTTTCTAACTGGCAGCTGGTGAAGCCAAACAGCAGCCTTTTTATGCTACCTTGTCACCCTGGAACAAGTGGGGTGACCCAATCAGCACTCTGGCGTGTGGCCTTCTCTAATACGCAAGACATAGCCATAACAATCCTGCTGGCCTTACACCTGGCTGTCTGGCCACACCACCTCTTCTCTCTGCTGTCCACTCACAGGAAAACTTTGCCTGCCCGGCAACAACCTTGACATCTTCAATTGATCAGTAGGACCAGATTTTGGTTGTAGCCAGGACTACATTGCTAGAGCTTGAAAAATTTACTGTTGTTGTCTGCAGTTCCCAGAATCCCCCAGCCCTCAGTGCATTTATTGTTTTAATGGCTGTTTCTGCTTTATGAATTTATTTAATTTTGTTCTTATTTGATTGTAAGCAGAACTTGGAAATATTCTAGGAGGTAGATTTCACCTCCTAGAATCCTCCCAGCTAATGCAGATCATGCTGGCTGGGTGGTTCTGGTAGTTCAAAAAAGTAACATTTCTGAGCTCTGTTTGTAAAACACTTCAAGGTCCATTAGCATGAAATAGTAGAGATTACTGCCAGAAGAGAGCAAGAGAAACAGCTTTCACGGAGGAAAATCTGGGCTCCTCTGACCTGCAGGGAAATAAAATGAAATGATTGCTATGAATCTCCAAATTACCTATAATGTCTCATTCTTAAGAATCTTGATTCTGAAGCAATCAGTATCATTACTGCAGGTTTTTTTAAAAAAATTGTCTCACCCTTATACAGGCATAACTCAAGTTACTCACTTATTCTTGATTATTCTAAGATACAGAGAACATCATTAGCTGGTGGGATAGATCTTCATTTAATTTGTTCTCACCTGCAGGCATCCATAATTTCTGTAGTTTGCTCTTTGCTGCATGAGAACACAATGACTTCTATATTGTGTTTGCTGGCTATTTGTACTTCAGAAAGTCTTTGGGGGAATTCTTTTGTATAGAAATACATGTGGTTTTTCTACACATTTTTCCACCACCAAACACAATATTTTCTATGGAATTCCATTTTTTTGGTACAGAAAAATTGTATATATATTTCATAACCAAATAGCCCTGAAAAACTTCCTGAAATGCAATAACCTTGCAGCTGCTGTTTTTGGCGGTGGTGATTGGTGTGTGTGTGTGTGTGTGTGTGTATGTGTGTGTGTGGGTTCTCTGTTTTTGAAATCTTCTTTTTGACTGGGAAATGTGCTCCCCAAAAAGGGGGTGACAATGGCATCTACACTGTCCTGTGAGTGAAAAGCCAGTCAATGCATGAGAAATGCCTCATTCAACCAGTTAGGTAATATAACAACCTTAACTTTGGATCGATCGGAGCTTGTAAGTAATATATTGCAAGTTACTGTTGCTGTGTTTAACTGTGTTTAACTATTTACTGTTGCTGTGAATTATTACATGTATTGTGCATGAGTATCTTAATAGGCTTAATGCTATAATGCCACCTGATTGCTGATCACATGTTTTCCAGAATATTGATTCAGGGGATTCCTGTTAGTTTTTGCTTTTGTGTTTAACATTAAGGCAAAGACAAATTCCTTTTGCAGAATAATGTTGACAGTTAGCAACAGCATTACATTTTTGTGTGTGTAATGAACAATGTTTATACATTACTTTTCCTGTTACTTTTTATGGGCAAAAATGCTCTGGGGAGCATATTTTGGAAGAATTCTGCCTCCCATTTCAGACCACTTCATTTTTAAGTTGATTTATTCACCAAGAACAACAAATAATGGAAAAGTACAGAGTAATGCAAAAAATTAGTATAATATTGTGCTGTATAACCATAGTCAATTGGTTTGATGTATGCATGTGTGTTCGTAATCATTAAGAAACAAGTTACTTATAGAAAGTAACTTCCCAAGCTATGGAATTTACTTATCCAAAGCTCCCACCAAAGCACAGAAATTAAAAAAACCCTTGTATTATGGAACATCCCAAGAATAGTGGGATAACTTGCCCCATGCATGTTTGCACAAGGGAATGGTTTTAGCATGAAATTTTGTTTTAAAATAATACAGCCCAGATATATAAAGGGATTCATTTAGGAAAAGCAAAAACCAGGAAAAACAAGAGAAGACAATACTGTACCTTTCCGAATAAAACCAAAGAAATCAATCTACTTTTGTTTGTTACAATTTGCTTATTAGAGTAGATTCTCAGAACATATGCTGAGTGCCTCATGTAGAGTATGATGAGGATGAACGAGAACTTCTCTGTTCTTATAAACAGATGTTGTTAGGAACACCCTGATGGAGATGAAAGTCATATGACTGTCAAAATTTGAGATCAATAAAACAGTCTCTAAGGACAGTCAGAGTGTTATTTTGTCCAATAGTGCAATACTCTCCATTTCTAACGCCAGTGATCTAGCCAGCAAATCACAATATTGCTGAATGGCTGGACCTGCATTCATATTGACCCTACACTCGAATTATAAAAGAACTAGCCAGGTCCTGTTCTATAAAGCATTGTGGGAAGAAATTGGAATTTTTAAACGGTTGTCAGACATTTTAAAAAATGCTTTCTCATTAAGAGGAAAGACATGGTCTTCCTTTATCCAAGCAGCTGTATGTACATATGTCTGCATACTTTTTTCATCTAATGCTTCTTTGAAAAACTATGTTGCTTGCAGTTGTTGTTTGCCATGACATTATGCTATTCTTAGTCAATGTGGTTGTTTGTACAAATGCCCACCTGATGATTGCTGTAGGCTCAAGCTTTGCTAGAGTACCATGGCTTTCAGAAGAATGTCTTCCCAGAGAGCCTAAGTGCTTATTGCTTCCACTTATTCTGCCACCAGACTTTAGAAAGCCACTTAGTACTCTTAGTACTCTTAGCTTACATTTAACCAGTTTCTCTAGTTGGGGCGTTCAAAGTGCACAGTGTTTTTGTCTATCACAGTCAGGCTTTTAGCTGGAATTAAGTTGTTGAAAAGATCCTGTTGTGTTGAGCATGGCATCCATCCAACTGAAACAGAAATAGAACAGGCAAGATCCTTGACCATTTCTAGACTTGCAAGGGCTTGTAAAGACACAAATAGATTCAGTGATGTCTATGACCAGAAACCCACTTGCATCTGGACAGTTAGAATCATATGGTGAGTGGAGTTCTTTGAGTACATTCAGTGGGGCAAGAAGAAATCTATGGAGTCTGAACACTGCTACAAAAGGGTACAATGCAGTTTCCCCACTTAGTTTCTGGAATCCTACTTTGTGTAGTATAAATCTACACTCAGGCAGTCAGGCAGGGATTGTGCTACACCGCCCTTCTGTAGAATACTGATATTGGCAGGTACACATTTGGTTGCACAGCGTGCTTGCTTATCATCCTGTTCTGAAATGAAGAATGCACAGTGACTGTTTCTGCAATCCCAGTGAATCAAATGGTATCTTGAAAGCATTGAGAAATAGTTGCATTGTTGTTGTGTGCCTTCAAGTCCTTTCCAACTGATGGGGACTCTAAGGTGAACTTATCATAGGGTTTTCTTGGTGCAAGATTTGTTCAGAGGCGGTTTGTCTTTGCTTTCCTCTGAGGCTGAGAGAATGTGACTTGCCTGAAGTCATCCAGTTGATTTCCATGGCTGAGTGGGGATTTGAACCCTGGTTTCCAGAGTGCTATTCCAATGTTCAAACCACTACACCATGCTGGCTCTCAAATAGGAGCCAGAATGGAGCCATTGTCAGTACCAATGAGTTCTCCAAGTGGAAGTCATTCCAGAGCAGAGAAGACGCTGTCCCTCAACCTCCCACAGTGTATTGCTCCATTGGTAAGAGACCAGCAAATGTTCTCCCAGCAGACCTCATACCTCAGTCAGGTGTATATAGGGAGAGGCATTCATTTAAGTGTCAAGGCCCAAATCATTTACGGTTTTAAATGTCATCACCAGCATCTTGTGTTCAGAAGCATATTGGCAGAGAGCAACTCCTTTAGACGGGTGTTACATGGTTTTAGTCAGCAGTCTAGCTTCTGCATTTTGCACTAGCTGTTTTCAAGGGCAGCCCCCACACACAGTGGCATATCTAGTGTAAACAGCATCTAGGGCGAGTGTGGAAGTTGCGCCCCTCCCTTCTTACCCCTATCCCCACCCCCACCCCTACATGCATGGCTTTTTTGCACCCCCTGACATTGGCGCCTGGGGCACATGCCCTACTTGTCCCACCATAGATACTTCTCTGCCTGCATAGAGCTCATTGCAGTATTATAGTCAGGAAATTACCAATACATTGACCACTCTGGGTAGGCAATTCTCATTCAGAACAAACTGCTGCTGGAAAACTGGCTGAAATTGTCCCCCACAATCCATGCTATGAAGTCCGCATAAGCCTCCAGTGACAAAAATGAATCTAAGAGTGCTGCCAAGCTACATACCTTCTCCTTCAGAGGGAGTGCAACCCCAGCTGTGGCTACCTGGTCATCCAGTTCTCAGACCTGAGAATATCCAACTCACAAACTCTCCATCTTATCAGGATTCAGATCCAGCCCATAACAGCATCCAGGCAGTTATCCAGCACCTGTATAGATGGCACCCCACCCTCAAACTCCTAATGACCTCAAGAGCATAGGGAATATTATGGGACCCAATGGTGTAATAGCCATGGGACTGAACTGTAAGTTCTCAATGCCACTTTCTGGAATTGGTCCTGTAGAGAGGAGTGGAACCATTCTATGTCATCTGAAATCCTGTTGGCAGTCCCAACTGGAGTAAACCCATTAAATCAATTATTGAATGATAATTCAACATATTTGTAAATACAATTGATTCAGTTGGTCTACTTCAGTTAGAAGTACCAGTGCCCTTACTCTCATCCCCTAGAGCTGGCCACATAGGATACCATGATCAATGGTATCAAAGGCTGCTGAGAGATCTGGAAAGATCAGCAGGGTAGCACTCCCCTGTCCTTCATCCAGAGTAGGTTGTATCACACTCTGGGCTGAAATCAGGCTGAAATGGGTCCCAATGATCGGCTTCCTCTAAAGATGTCTAAAATTGTCTATCTCAAGCATGTTGCCCAAAAAGGAACTATTGGTGATGAAGTGGTAGTTCTTGCATACCTCTGGGACCAGGGAGGTCCTCTTCAGGAGATGGAAAGCTACAGCTTCTTTCAAATAGCACGTACCATGCCCTGACAAAGTAAGACATTTACCAACTTCTAGTCCCACCGGTGGTGTAGTGGTTTGAGCACTGGATTATGACCCTGGAGACCAGGATTCAATTCCCTGTTTGGCTATGGAAATGCACTGGGTGACCTTGGGTGCATCACATACTCTCAGCCCTGGAAAATCCCATGATAGGTTTGCCTCAGGGTCACCATAAGTTGGAAATGACTTGAAGGCAAACAACTACAACAGTCCCACCCAGTCAATCCATCCCAACTAATCTTATCAGCCAAGATTAGCAAGGGTCAAGTTTATAGGGGGTCAAGGACTCCAGAACAGGGGAGCAGGGGAGCTTGAGCCCCCCCTAGGCTAGGCTAGGCTAGGCTAGGCTAGGCTAGGCTAGGAGAGCTAAGCTCCCTCCCCAATAATCAGGCACCAAGGATCAGGATCATCAGGACTCCCCAAAAAACTGCTATCAGAACGTCATCATTTATTGCCATCTTTTCATTTGTTTAATAGGGTTTTATATATTTCTTCCTTTCCTTGTGATATTAATTTTATGCTTTAAACAATTTTACTACACATTATTGCATTTATTATTTTGTCATTGTGTTCATAACTGTCACATAGTTAACTGCTTTAGTTGGTGGTGTTATTAACATTGTCCTCATCATCATCCACTGTATTCTGTGTTTTTACTGTTTTGTGAAAAGATATGCGTTATGCAAAATTCATAATGACCTGCCTGCCAGTCTTGAGCCCTCCCCACCTTAAAGACAGTTCTGGAGTGTCTGAGTGTGGCGGGTCAGTGCGATTCACATCTCTTGTCCATAGCATTCCTTTTCTTTTGAATCTGAAGCAGCTGCTGAAGCCAAATTGTGTATGGTAACAACTCATGCTGCATACTGCAAGGAGGCAGACTTGTCTGAGCAATTTCTGAGACCCTTGGCTATGAAGTGTCACTGTAACTCTTTTTTAAATGAGTAGTCGTTCTGGAATCCACTGACTTTGGCCATTTCCTCATGACGATGCTCTTCTGTGTCATTGTGCCACAATCCTGGGTCCAGAAGGGAATGAGTCAGCAACTTTCCTCTCCGTACCTCACTGGTTCCCTGTGTAAGGGAGCATGATGAGGCTACCTCTTCCTTCTGCAGCATAGCCAGACACTTTCTATTGCCATGCTACAGAAGGAAGCATTGCCATTACGCTTCCGTGGCTTCCACACAGCCAGGAGCAATGGGAGTACCATGCAGTTGCAGACACAAAACAGATTTTTTCCATCTTGAGAAAACTGTGCAAGCATGACACTTGAGAGCAGGATGGCAACAGGCCAGCAATGACGTTGTGTGGAAGCACGACCTGCTGACTGCTGTCATCCTATCCCAAAAGCAGCTTAACGCCATTGTGTGGAAATGGCCTATATCTCTATGTCATAAATATTGTCAAGGTATTTTTTTAAAAAATATCAAGTTCCTTGCACATTGAAACAAGCATCTGTTTTTCATATACTTTCACATCACATCATGCTGGCATATGATCTTGGTGATGCAGAATAATGCTTATTTTCATATGAAAATTTGTTTCACTGAATGCACATTTCAAATATTATTGAGCGAGGGCTTAATAGAAATTCACTCAACTGGAAAAATATTCATATCGAGCCTGTAGAACTTCATCTGATGAAACTACAGTTTTTTTCTTCACCTTAGTAATCTCATGCTTTGTGTAACTAAAGCCCATCTCCACTATTCTTCTGGCTTGTGTTGCAGTGTTAATATCCTTGAAGACTCTAGTGTAGACAGTACAAGAATATGGTGAGAGATTTGTGAAGATGGCATCGGAGACAGACTTGGGGTAGCAGAGCTCTCTCTTCAAACAAGCTATTAAAAATGGCTAAATCTCTTTAGACTCATATCTTAATTGCTAAGATATGAAGTGGAGCTTTGTAAGAAGGAAGATTTACAGCTTTTTCCTGGTTGGAGGAGTGACAGACGCTTATTGAGGGTTGAAGATAGGAAGTAAGTTGTAACACTGAGCTGGGACCGTGAGGGTGCTAATTAAAGTGAAGTTTTTATTGAAATGAGACTTTCCAGAGAACTGTGATTTACAAGTTGTTGGGGGTAATTGTACTATCTATTTACTTAACAATTTGGTGTGGTTTCCAACAATAAAATACAAGCAAGTTCCTGAAGCTCTTCTGTTTCTCCCATAACTTGCATTTCCAAATATACTACCTTAACTCCCAGTTAGCAATGGTGGTTACAAGAAAAGCATACAGAGAAATGAAAGACCCCCCTCTGTTTGAAAGTATTCCATCAACTGATCAAAGGCCATTTCTGCACGGAGTATTTGAAATGGTGCAGTCCGTCCTCCAGGGAGGACGTCTGCACCTGGGAGCGAACTGGGTCTGGACTATTTAACATAGATCCGCACCCCAGCCCGCTCTGGAATGATCCCACGTGGTCATCCAGCGTGCTTTTGAAAAACCTGTTTCTTTCGGTTTTTCAAAAGCACGGAGCGCGCCAGTGCAAGCCTGCTCCCTTGTGCAGATTTGCAGGCTCGCACCAATGCGAGCCTGCGATCTGCCGGAGGCGGGCTTTAGGCTGGCGAGCTTCAGCGGTTGGTTGAGACCTCGGCCAACCAGAAGCCGCCATTTTCGATCCCGGAGCAGTGCAGAGCAATGAGCACACACTGCTCCGGAGCAGCCTGGACAGGACCGGGGAGTCATAAGACCCGGTAAGTAGTGGCACGGGGTGATTCCCTCTCCCCGTGCGGAAATGGCCAAAGAAGAAAGGAACAAACAAAGATAACCCGTTTCTTTTCCCCAAGTATGGTGGAGTGGAAGAAGGAGCAACTACTAAAAGCAAATGTACTAGTCTCAGGATCTCAGCATGGAGAACAGCTGTTAGGAGTTGAGAGAAACAAAAGGGCGGATTTGTCGCCAATGAATTTGGCTCTGGAAATTGCCCTTGCTGAGACTAAGTACATTAAGGAACGCTCCTAAACTTGTGGGGAAAATAAGCAGGTGGAAAAGCCCAATCAAGATCTGGAGTTTGACACCCATACGGAAGGGGCAATTTTGGAAGAACCTCATAGTAAAGAACTGAATACAGAAGGCAACAGGTGGATAGAAGGGTGGCTTTGCTCCTTGTCTAAATATATAGAGCATGTTAAATCTTTTATATCTGACTGTACTGAGCTCTTGACTCTATTTGTAAGGGTCTACAAAATCCTGAATATTGACAAGCAAGTGGATAAAGCTTTAAATGGTGCTAAGTTGCAACCAGTTAATTCAACCAACTCTATTCACCTGGTTAAAGCAAATAGATGTTACCCAAAGAAAAAACCAAATAAGAAGGTTGTTAAAAATTTGAAGAAAACTAAAAATATAAAGAATGTAAAACACCCGAAACATGCACCCAAGGTGAACTTTGAAAAGCTTTTCGACTTGCTAGCCAAAAAGGTAAATAAAGAGATAAATCTTACTAAGGGAGCAAATATAAAGACTAAGGACAACATCTGCAATAGCCCCTCAACAACAACCAATGAAATTTTATCAACATCCCAGACTAATACAATCTCAGTCACACAGCACCTTGCTACACTGAAGGAATTAGAGGGAGAAGTTAACTTTCAGACTCATTCTCCTAGATACCAATCTGTGGAACTTCAGGATCCCTGGTCTGTCTCAGCATTTGGGGGGAAAAAATTATCAAAAGAGAATACCATTGGTACTACTTGGAAACTAGTGCTGGCTAGGCAGAAAGTAGTAATTCTGAACTACCCTAAACCGGTAGGGATAGTATCTCAGTACGAACGTAAAGTTCATTTCATAAAATTGCTCACCAGTTCCTACACCGACTTCTGCATCCTCAGAGATATAACCCATATAGAATATATATTCTTCAATTACGCTTGTGCTCGTGCAGTGGTAACATTCACAAACAGTTCACTGGCAAGTTGGATGCCAAATAGCAAAGATAAATTAGTACATCTTGGCCTAACGATGACAAAGATGTTTGAAAATCAAACTCCTCCAGTGCAGTTAAAAGGGAGTAATCCCAGATCTGCTACACAAAAACATAGAATTTACAAAAACCTGATTGACCTAACTGATGGGCATCTGGATCTGGCAGAACACACCCCAGCTATTGTCCAAGTAGAAAAACAAAGTACATTCCAGTTGAATCATAGTCCAGACTTCCTACACCACCAGAAAGAAGAAATATGCTTTGATGAGGAGGAAGCATTACTGAACTCATTCTCTGCTTTACCCCCTGAGGAACAAAACAGTATCCTGAAATGTTTAGATATTTTGAGAATGATATTATTTAACAAGCAATTCTCAAATATACATAAAACTACTGTCACAGAAGTAGTCTCAGAGATAGTAACTGCACATTTATCTGAGGAAAATCACCATAAAAATAAAGGAATTTGCGTTTCATTTCCTCAAGGCAAAAAGCAATCGCCTATCATCATAAGACCTCCTGAACTCACTGCGCAATCTACTACATTTGAGTTGATGTCACCAACTGCTAAGACAAAAGCCCCTTTACAGACTGACAAGCCACTTTTAGACAGCCAATTATTAGGATCAATAATACTCCACGAAGCTCCTGCTCATCAACTCCCGAAGAGGACTATTCCAATAATTTCCAATATTAGCAGACCAGCTCCCCAGTTAGATCTCATAGAAATATTGGAAGAGGATGTAAGCAATCAAATGGTAGGGAAGAAACTTACAAAAGGACAACATCTTGCTGTCGAATATAGAAATCCATCTAATTCAGTAGTAGCACCCACAAAAACATCCTGACAAAAAATGTTCCAACAAAAGAAGACCCAGATCTCTCTGCTGTCATAGAATATTGCAGGGTGGACAAGGAAAGCATTAGATCCTTCCTTTATAGAATTTATTCAAAAACATGAGATCTTATTTCTTCAAGAGACGTGGGCTACAAGAGACACTGGTGTTAATGGCTTCTCTTCTTACTGTTTAGCAGGAACTTCAAGTAAGAAGGGTGGACAAGTTAAAGGAGGTTTGTGCATATTGGTGGCAACAAAGCTTAGGGCCTTACTTGTCAAATTGGAGCCCTTGGACTCTTTGGCTCTGGCTCTGTTACTAAGATGTAGGTCTTTTTGTCTTTTATTAATCAATGTATATATTCCACCTCAAAGGGAAAAGCAGACAGTTAAAAGTAAGTGGGTCAAGCTAGAAAACTATATTGACAATATGATTAATAGGTTCCCTGATGCATCAATAATAGTGGCTGGAGACTTAAATACTTGAACTGGCCAATCTGATAATGCTTTGTATTCTTATTACCATGAATCTCTGCCTGAACTGGATGAAGCTCACCCCATACCATTTAGGCAGTCTAAAGACAAAGCCTGCAATTTTGCAGGCCTATGTCTTTCAAAAATGATTAATAGGCTAGACCAGGTAATTTTGAATGGAAGTATTAATGGTGATACTGTGGGAGAATACACTTATATCTCCAAGTCAGGAACATCAACAATAGATTATATTATAGTATCCTACAACCTTTTGAATAGGGTCTCTGAATGTAAGGCAGGGGACAACATGGAGAGTGATCATCTTCCCTTGTGTCTATCCCTTATGGCAGAGAATGATATAATTTATAATGAGTCTTTGGCGAATGGAGATGTAGAGTTGAGATATTCTCACATTAGATGGTCTACCCATGTCGACGAAGAAATCTCTAAAAAACTGAATTGCGAGGAATGTGTAAAAATACGATCTAATTTATTAAATGCAAACTCTACAGAAAGAACAATAACTCTGTTTCAGGATATGATCTCCCTTCTGCGAGACTATCTAAGTCAAAAAAAGGGAACAAAACTCTCCCACCCATCACACAAATCCAAATGCTCGTTTGATCAGGAATGTATTGCTATGAAACGTACTCTGCTGGAAAAATATAGGGCTTATAGGGAAGCTAATATCTCTACATTGCCAGCTGAGTGGTTGGAACTTAAGAGAAAATACAAAGCTTTGATTAAAGTAAAAAAAAAAACCAAGCACAAAAAGAAGCATGGCAACATTTAATAGATGGCTCCCTAAGGAAGGATTCTGCCTCCTTCTGGAGAATTGTTGCGAGAGGATGGCACGATACCCCTTCAGAAGTGGAATGTTTTATCCCAGCTAGGGTTTGGGAAATATATTTCCTTTCCTTGTTTGAAAGAAAACAACCCCCCCAAATACTTTCCTTATCCTTGAATAATGCTGGTCCAGAATGGCCCCCAGTTACCATAGAGGAAGCTCAGCGTCTCATTTCAGGATTAAAAGTGGGTAAAGCACCAGGGGCAGATAATATTCCACCAGAAGTGTTTAAAACTAATATTGACTGGTGGGCCCCAGTCCTTGCAGAATTGTTTACTAGCATTGACCGTTCCGCCATCATTCCTGACGACTGGGGACTAGCGATTATAATACCAATATATAAGAAAGGGAAAAGATCTGATCCCCTAAATTACAGACCTATCAGTCTACTAAGCATAATCAGCAAATTATACACGGCTCATCTTTACACTAAATTGGTGGACTGGATGGATCAGGAACACATTTTAGCAGATGCACAAGCAGGATTTAGGGTGGAACGGTCTACCATTGATCAAGGATTGGTGCTTCAACATCTTGTGGACAAATATACGTCCATTAAAGGAGGCTCTCTCTATGCTGTGTTTATAGATTTTAAATCTGCATTTGATCTCATTTCACAAGATAGGTTATGGGAAAAGTTGAGCAACACAAATATAGACAGGCGCCTTTTAATTCTTATCCAGGATTTGTATCAAAATACATGACTTCAGGTTAGATGTGACCGACAGGGACATTTAACAAAGCAAATCCCAACTTTTAATGGGGTAAGGCAAGGCTGCGTGCTTGCACCTATCTTATTTAATTTTTATATTAATTCCTTAGTTGCAAGGTTGGAGGAAGAAAGCACCCACCCATCAAAATTGGCAAATATAGCTCTTCCAGCTCTTCTATATGCGGACGATGTTGTTCTGCTTTCCTTGTCCTGTGTGGGTTTAAGATGTCTCTTAAGAACCTTAAAATCCTATTATACTATGGAACAATTAACAACCAATTATGTAAAGTCAAAAGTGATGGTGTTCTCTAAGAAAAAAACGAGGCATAAATGGCAGATCGATAATAAGCATATCGAACAAGTGATGTTCTTTAAATATCTGGGTATAACTTTTCACGCCAGATGTGATGACTGAAGCCCCTGCCAGAGCTGCTCATGACGAGCAGCAGCTGTTGGTCCCTGTGGCTCTGGCTGGAGAGGAGTCCTGCAGCTCAAGAGCTCCCCCTGCTGCCATGGACCAAGCAGGCTCGGACGTTCCTCTGCCTGTTCTTTTAGAGCAACAGGGATCTGATTCTGAAGATGCTCTGGAGCCTGCTTCAATCAGCCCCCAATCAAGGTGGAGACTCAAGAGAGCTGTGCAAAGGGAGGCTTCCTTGGCTAAGTTTAAGAAGCGGTGTCTAGGCACACTTGTGCCTTGGGCTATATAACTGCCTGCTTGGAAGCTTCCCTTTGCTTGTGGCAAACTTCTTACAAGCCCTCTCCTTGCCTGTTCCTTGCTTCCAGCACCTGGCTCCTGATACCTCGGATTGATCTCTTGGCTCCAGACCCCTGGCTTTTGGAATTCTGACTATGGCTTTTGCTTGTTGCTCTGGCTTAGGTAAATGGACTTCCTTTGAGTAGTTGCTTGCTTGACTCCTCCTGGCAGGACTATGCCAGCTCTCCCACTCCCTTCTCTGGGCTGGCTTGCTGCCTGGGTCTCTGACCTTGACACCAGAGGCACATGGGATGCCCACATAAAACATGCCTCTGCAAATGTGCAAAGGAACACCAAGGCAATAATAAGGTTCTTTTATGGAAAAGGAGGCCAGTTTATCCCTGCTGCTTCAGAAGTATTTATAGCCAAAGTTATCTCTCAACTCTTATATGGCTCTCAAGTTTGCACTTTAAAGAGTGTTTCCCCTTTTGAAATCATACAAATCAAGTTTCTTTGTAGTTTGTTAGGGGTTCCTTCCTGTGTCCCAAATGCAGTAGTCTGGCTGGAGGTGGGACAGATCTCAGTTGAGGCCCGGGTGTGGATACTTAGGATTTGTTATTGGCTAAAACTGATTTTTCTCCCAGTAGTTCTGGCTCCTCTAACATTACTAGACTTAGCCCAGAATAAGTGGAAGTCCACACTCTTGGAGAAGTTAAGAAGCCTGGGGATAAATCTTGATTATGAAAGAAGCCAAATCGACAATTGAGCAGTGCATTTGCGATATAGACCTACAATGCCATCAGAGCGAAATGGGCAGGTATTTGGAATTTAATGACAGTGGGGGGTCTTTTACACGGGCAAGATATCTTTTCCAGCTAAACATCCCTAAGTACGGGAAAGCCGTCACATTAGCGAGATTTAACGTCTTGCCATCCGCGGTACTGCAGGGCAGATTTAACAGAAATCCTTACCCTGAGTGACTTTGCCCATGTGGACTTAAACAAGTGGAATCAGTTAAGCATGTCTTATTCCATTGCCTTTTTTATAAAGAGATTCGACTTTCACTGATTATTCCTATGGTGCAGCGACTCCCAGGCAGAACTACAGACTATTATTTAAAATATTTATTAGAGGCTAGGGAATCACAGACCACTCTATCAGTGGCTAGATTTTTTGCTGCTGCTGTTAAACTAAGAAGTTGAATTGTAAAGGATCTTAATGGTTAAAATTTTATTTTGTATATTTTAACTTGGTTTTATCTTTAATTCTTTTATACTTGTGCGTATAAATGTGCAAGATCTTATTGACTTTGTTATACTTGTATTTATGAATTAGATCTAAACTATATGGTGGTAACTTGCTATTTTATCTCTACTGTTGTCATTTTACATTCTTGGTTTACGATTGAAATAATGCGGACGGGCCTGATCAACTTTTCTCAAAATTTTGAGTTATAACTGTGTTTAATGAGGTTGTTTTTAACTCTACTTTTAATTTGGAATTATAATTATCAATTCAATTGTATTTTACTGTTTTTTTAAAAAATTGTATTTTACTATTGGATCTTTGCCACTTACCCCTTTTACTCTGTATACTACTTAAGTGTTTGTGATGCTGGTCTATGACTGTAATAATGAAGATTCAGATTCAAGAATATGGCATAACTTGCAGGAATAAAATGTGTCCTGCATACTCTGATTTCAGCCAATGAGTAATGAAATGACAGTTTGTAGGGCAGGAGCAAGGTAAGGGGTAGCGCTTGCTGTTAACTAATGACATGTTGACTAGCTCCCAAAATGGATTCTTCTTCCCATGTCCTTTGTGGCCTGTGAAGATAAGATTTTCAGAATTTTTCTTTCTTTCTGTCACTCTCTAAATATTGAATTAAATGAGGAGGCCATGCTGATCAAATTGTTGTTCCAGATGCATTAATGCACCCTGGGAAATTTCATCCTAGTAGTTGAGTTTCATAAGAGCTTTTTGTTCATTAGTGCACAGCAAGCTGATTTTAGGATCTCACCAGCTTTGATTACTCCTTGGATACAGCATCTTCCTGCTGGAACAAATTAATGTAGGTCTATAAGCCCTCATTTACAGTTCTTTTTCCTTAGTTTTCAGTATCTCATATTAGATTTCAGGATGAAGTTTCTTCACTTTAAGAATCAAGAAAGTATTGCATTATTCTTTGGTGACTCACAGCCTTGTGACAACGTGAAAGAAAGCCTTCAGCAATGGCTGGTATTCATGACTAATGTTGTTGGTAATGCTTGAATTCTGAGACATGTTGCTTAAAGCTGGGGAAACTAGATGTCAGGCCTGTCAGGTATATTTTGGTTATTAAAAAAACAACAACAGAATGCAGAAATCCATCAACTGATTCAAAGGATAGACATTTAGAGTTAAAGAATTCTGAACCCAAAAATTTCTGAGTAGCAGAACTAAACAGAGCTCACAGTTTGTTCATATAAAAACCTACAGATGTAAATTTCAGAAGATACGTGTCCCTGAATGTGACCTTTTTAGTAAGGAAGTCTGAAGAATGCAGGCAAAAAGGAGGAACAAAAAATGAATTTTGAGGGCTTATTGACAATTTAAGAATTTTAAAAAATCACCAGATGAGAGTGGTATCTACTTGAGAGCTGTTGAAAAATATAAAGGTGAAAGAGTTGATCTTGTAAAAAAATAAAACGTAATTTGTCAAGGCTGGAAAATGAGCAAAACACACAATTTTTAAAACAATTGTTGAAAGAGGAATGGAAGAAGTTGCATGTTGGGAGCCTTAACATATTTTCTAAGTGGATTGGTAGAAAGCATGATAAAATATAAAGATATTTAATAAAGATACTAAAGTTAAAATAAGGAAACATTTAGAAAAAAGAACCCCCTTGGTTCCTGCGAATATTTATTGACAGTGTGGATAAGCAGGTAGGTAGAGATAACCTAGCAGTGCATTTCAGTTTAAGGGTATAGCAATGCACATTTGAGAAATGCCCCCACTAATTTCAGACACATTCTAAGGTGGTGGCGGCTAACCAGGAAACAGATGCTGGGATTGCAGCAGACAGCTGGATGAAAATGCCAACCTGCTGGGTGAGAAAGTGACAAAAGGTGGGAAAAGGGCAAATTTCATTTCAGGGCAGAAGGATTGATTTTTTTACACACCATACATAATCAATCACCCTCCAGGGGTCTGTATTGGGACCAACATGTTCTAAATACACAATCTGGAGTTAGAGATGAGTTGTAGGGTACCCAGGTTTTCTGTGGACATCAGATTACAAAAATGGACCGTGAAGAGCCCCGAGAAGATCCTTATGAACTGGAGATAGGGCATAAAAATAACAGATGTGGTTCACAATGTAAACCAATGAAAAATAATGCACCCTGGGACAATAAGCGAATAAAATCGTAAGTCTATCTTGATGGGATCTGAACAGGTAGCAGTTGAGCAAGAAACAAATATGGAAATGAAAATGAAAATGTTAAGCTAGAGTATCTAAAGGATCATTAGGAAAAGAATCAAAAATTAAACTGCCAATATAATATTCATATACATAGCATGAATGCACTTGAAATATTGTGTATGTTTCTGCACTTCAAAAGCTTTGATTACTTGTAATTTAGATTAGCATAATATGCTCTGAGGCTTCCTTTGGAAACTGGAAACTTCAATGGGTGCAGAATAGTGTGGCCAAATTGTTGTTTGGGGCTAGTTGCAAGGAATGTATAATTCTCAGACATGTTGTTCACTGGCTACCTGTCCACTTCCAAGCACAATTCAAAATGCCAGTTATGATATATAGCTCGGTTCCAGCCTTTCTGAAATATTGTGGCTGAGATCTGGCATCAGAACCTACAGCTGTGTCTTCCAATGCAGTACCCTACAACCTACTTTTTAAGCATTGCAGCCCCCCCCAACACGGGCATTTCTATTGGGGCAGGAGCAGGTATATGTCAAGTGCTTTTCCTGTAGCTGAGCATGCTGTATGGGCCTTACAGTACGAAGGTGTCATGCTGCCAGAGCAATGCATTATTCCAGATTCAGGATCTGTGCTATCACATGACGTCACTGCTAACCAGCATTGTGATCTGTGTGAAATCTACCCTTTTCCAATGCTGGAAATAATCTGGTAATGACCCCTTTCCTGCAACAATCCCATCAGCTGGGAGAGCGCAGTTTCTCAAGAGCTCTTCCATAGCTGATCCAGAACTGTGCACAGTATGGGTGTCCCCAGGTTGTCCCTCCCTCAGTTACTCCCATGGTGTGGTAAGTTTGAAATCTATCACCTCTCTGTGTTTATTTTAAATTTCTCCTTTGAGTTTTTTTAAATATATTTTTTAGCATTCTAGCACGAAAACACAATAGTGTACTAGTATGTCATGATGTTACAATGTTGCTGCACTAGTACAGCTTACACAAAAACCAAACAAAGACCAATCATGGCTGTGGGGTGGAGAAAAGGATTTGCCAATGATGCTGTAACGTGGTGGGAACACCGGGGGTAATAATGCTACTTATCCACTGAAGTTGACAGGGTGCAGTAGAGAGTGGTCAGAACCTGATACTATCACAGAAATGGCATGCTGGAGTTGAAATTGAACAATGCGCTATTGAGGTGTGGTGAGGTAAGGGCCTATCACAGTGCATTCAAGTATAGAAAAAGAGCTGGATGTCTTCCTGTGCAGCCCGCTGCTCTTTGGTAACATGGAAATGACTGTGTCAGAAGGGCTGCACAGCTTAAAAGGTAAGTTTTGAGGAGACATTTTGGTAGTTGCATAGTTGGAAGAAAAATCTGAGCTGCATAATTACTGTAAAAGTGAATTGTGATAGTGTGAGTCAGACTTATGACATGGTAATTCATGAATGCATCTCTCTTTATGAGCTAGCCCAAATTTTAAGATCTTGAGGAGAGGGCTTTCTCTCAGTTCCACCATTGTCACAGGCACATTTCATGAGGACACAGAAGAGGGACTTCTTAGTGGCTGTTCCCAGGCAGTGACATTCCCTCCTATGAAAAGCTCTGTTGGCCCCCTCTCTGCTCTCTTTCCCCTGGCAGGGGAAGATCTTTTTGTTTAGACAGTCCCTTGGCTATTTACTGGTCGTGGCAGAAGTGTATTTTAATCGGGTGAGTGAGTTCTGTGCTTATGCCTTCATTGCTACATTTTAGTTTAAGAAAACCATTTTAATTGGTGCTTTAATAGGATTGTTTAAAAAACACATACACTTTTGTATCATGATTTGTCTAAGTGCATTTTGTTTTCAACCCATGCTATGAGCTTCTTTGGATTCCATCTTAGGAGAACAGTGGGATATAAATTAAATATAGAAACAAATGGAAGTAGTTGTACAGCTGGGAAATGTGCACAAAAGGGCCATGAGGAGGGGCTGGACTGAGGCAGTGACTCTCTTAGGAAATACTACAACTTTGGAGGCTGTTTAGCTTAAAAAAAAAGAGAAGGCCATGATAGGATTATATAAAAGCAAACCTTGAGTGGAGAAAGCTTTTAGGTAGAAGGAGATCCAATACAGGTAAAAGTGTGAGTGTTGCTACCAGGAGGGAAGTGAAAGCATTACCCTCACAAATATGAACTTCACCTCCTAAAATGGAATTTTCTTTCAGTCCCCAAGTTCTAGCATTGCAGTAACTTCAAAACTTCAACTGAGTGATTAGAAACAGAGCTTAGGAATTGAAACACCCAAAGGAAAGGGAGCAAGCAAATTTAGCAAGGGAAAGTGAACAGAGCAGATATTAGACTGGTAGGTATGAATGGTTTCTCACTCTCTATTATATATTTGGGGACTGAAGGAAAATTTCATTCAGGCAGAATTCTTATTGGTAGGTCAATGTCTTCAGCCTCCCCCAGTCCACACACTCCTGGTAAAAGGAAGCACTTTTTCACACTGTACATAATGAAAATGTCAAATTCACATTCCCATGAAGTGATGATGGCTGACAGCTTAGATGGTTTTAAGAAGCGATGAGACAAATTCATGAAAGATACAGCTATCAGTGAGTGACTATGAGTCAGGATAGTTATATTCCCTTCAAAATCAGAGGGTGTGTGCTTTTGAATTCCAACTGCTGAGGAACAGCAGTGGGAAAGTACTGTTCTCCTTTTGTCTTGCTCAAAGACTCTGCACTGGGGGATCTGGTCAGACAGTGAGAGAACAGAATTCTGGACTAGACCAGTCTCTGGTCTGATCCTGCTGGAGGAAGTTCTCATACCCTCCAACTGCCCTGATTTGGCAGGGACAGTCCTGATTATGCTTCCGTCATCCCAGTTTTAGCTGCACTTAAAATGTTCCAGTTTTCTCTCTTCTCCTCCCACTTTCTCCCTTTTATCCTCATCCTACTTCAGGTGCTGCAAAGTGAACTCAAAGCACAAAAGTAGTCTGCAATCAATTAACTCAGCAGGGGGGCAGAAGAGAAGAAGAGGTGGAATCTTGCCCATCACAGTAAGCTCAGGCAAAAAGTAAACTGCTGTAGTCTTTCCTAGCTTGTGTGTCCTTCCTCATTAATAACTTTGCCATTTTGACCACATTCTGATGTCCCTTGACAGCACGTGTCTGGGGCCATTTCTGCACTAGACTGTTACAGTGCTATTATTCCACTTCTGGGGTTTGCAGTTTAGGGAGGGGCCTTTGAGGCCTTGATTTTCATCTGTGAAATGTTGGAGGGTGTTCATTTGTGTTGTGTGGTATGATGAGAGCCAGTGTGGTGCAGTAGTTTGAGTGCTGGACTATGATTCTGGAGACTGGGGTTTGAATCCCCCTTCCTTGGTCATGGAAACCCACTGGATGACCTTGGGCAAGTCACACACTCTCAGCCTCAGGGGAAGACAATGGCAAACCTCATCTGAAGAAATCTTGGCAAGAAAACCCAGTGATAGGTTTGCTTTATGGTCACCATTAAGTTGGAAATGACTTAAAGGCACACAACAACAATAAGGCATTTACCATCTTGATCACACTCTGATGTTGCTTCACCATGCGTCTTGGTTTTCATCTGGAAAAATTCTGGAGGGTATGTATTCTTACCATTTAACTTTCCTATCCCCAACTCACAATAATTGTAGATAAATGATTAGATTAGCCCAGTAGGGCTGGAGGCACTCAGTGGGTATCTAGAAAGAGAATGCTGAACTTTGTGCTCCTGAAGAGCTGGCAAATATTCCTCTTATTGCTGGTTTGCTTGTTTGTTTATTTGTTTGTGAACTCCTCTAAAGAGTGAATATGTCCAGGTCCAGGAAGAAAAGAGAGGGGAGGGAAGAATGAAATCATAGTGGGGTTTTTCTGGATAGGGACATTTGTCACTGCAGCTTTTGTGTCATGCTTGAACAAAAACATAAATGAAACATCTGTTGACAGAAAAATAGAACAGTGTGGTTATTGCCGCTCACCATAATGATGTGTTGATCAAACACCATAAAGATCCCAACACTCAGAATAATCAACCTTAATCTCAGGAAATGAGGATAGGCATATTATTATTATTACACGAAGGTAGGTGCTGACATTAATAATGTCCTGTTGCTATAGAAACACATAAACAGAGGAAAACAGGAAGCTAGACTAATAGGTCTGTTTGAATGCAAAAGCTGCTTCTGGACAGTTCTGTTTTCTGGGCATCAGAAGCAGCACTCTCATCATCACTCTCAAGGCAGGTACCTCAGCAGAGAGAGATTTTGAGAAGGAGGGAAAGAAAGTGGGAATGAGAGAGAGATGGATAGGGCTAAGCCAAAATAAAGCTCCATGTCAAAAGTGCAGAGCCTCAGACCATGGGGCACACAAACACAGTGGCGGAGCTTGGAGTGTGTGGGGGCATGGCCAGGGTACGTGGGGGGCGTGACTACAGGCTGGACCCCCCCCAGAAACATTGCTGTCCAAGGTGAATCACGCCCCCCCGCCCCCACATCCCTAAGCAACTGCACAAACATGTAACCAAACTCCGATAGGCTCTTCCCCTCACCTGCTACTTTCGTGTTCCAAGTCACATCCTTCTGAAGTGGTACCTCTTCCTGAGTAAAGGAATACAAGTGGTATCGTCAGCCAGGACTCTCAGATTAAGAATGCCAACAGCTTTTTTTGTAAAAAAACAAACAAAAAAAACCCATTTAAGCATTTGTCATTATAACGCATCCTTGGGTTCTAGGAGGCCACTTATAAATGAACATTGCAGAGGCAATTACAAAAGTTTGAAACACTTCCAGATGTATGTCAGCTTTTTTCTTTAAACAATAAAACTAGCAATGGTGCTGTGTATTTTATACTGAATTCAGCACATATACAGTCTCCCAAAGTTCCAGACACTCCCACAAGGACTCACTTGCAGGAGTCTTAGAATCATAGAGTTGGAAGAGACCCCAGGGGCCATCCAGTCCAACCCCCCTGCTATGCAGGAACACACATCAAAGCACTCCCAACAGATGGCCATCCAGCCTCTGCTTAAAAACCTCCAAAGAAGGAGACTCCACCACACTCCGAGGCAGCATATTCCACTGCCAGACAGCTCTGACCATCAGGAAGTTCTTCCTGAGGTTCAGGTAGAATCTCCTTTCTTACCACTTGAATCCATTGCTCCTTGTCCTGGTCTCTGGAGCAGTGGAAAACAAGCCCGCTCCCTCCTTAACATGACATCCCTTCAAGTACTTAAACATGGCTATCATGTCCCCTCTTAAACTTCTCTTCTGCAGATTAAACATACCCAGCTCCCTAAGCTGTTCCTCATAGGGCATGGCTTTCAGACCCTTCACCATTTTGCTTGCCCTCCTCTGGACACGTTCCAGCTTGTTGATATCCTTCCTGAACTGAGGTGCCCAGAACTGGACACAGTATTCCAAATGAGGCCTAACCAATGCAGAATAAAGTGATACAATTACCTCCCTTGATCTAGACACCATACTCCTATTGATGCAACCGAGAATCGTGTTGACTTTTCTTGGCTGCCGTATCACACTGCTGACTCATGTTCAGCTTGTGATCTACCAAGACTCCTAGATCCCTTTCACACGTACTGTTATCCAGCCACACATGCCCCATCCTATATTTGTGCATTCCATTTTTTCTGGCTAAGTGTAGGACCTTATATTTCTCTCTGTTGAAATTCATTTTGTTAGCTTTGGCCCAGCTCTCCAATCTGTCAAGGTCATTTTGCTGCACAACAGTTACTGTAGGTATTCTTAAAGCATTGAGTAAAAATAGAAAACAAATATAGAAAATAAATGCATATAAACAAATAATATGGAGTCCACTATAAGGAGTTTAGGCTTTCATTCCCTCCTAAATCCATACGTTAAAACCATATTACTAAACCCAAGGGCCTAATTGTTCCTGGCAAGCACAGTTCTTCTTCGCTGTGGCGCTCTCATTCTCACCCTCTCTCCCCTGCCAAACTGAACTGGCAAGTACATCCCCTTCTGTCAGGTTTCCCACTCATTGGTCCAAACTATTAATTCATAGGGTTATATTATCACCCTTGGACTTCTCTGTTCTTTCAGAGTTTCACCTGCCATCTTTACAATAGCTTGAGAGTGAACGGGCTTCCCCAGCAATGCCATATTGTTCTAAGCTATTCCTGTTGTCATGCAAACTTATTTGGGAATAGCTTGGTCTTGAATGGCAAATTAAAACCCATTAGCTTTATTAAAGACCAGTCCCTAGTGGAAATGAAAACTGGGACAACTAGTTTGTGGATACAGATCATATCAGGTGCCTGTATTTTTGGATTCTCTTTGGACTCTAGAAACTGTCATGGTGAGTACCTGTACCTCATTGCAACTTAATAAAGGTTGCATGGTTCAGTTTCTAGTGATGGATAACAATTATCTTCACTATCACCAGCTTCTTTAGAGAAAATCTACAAGTTACTTTAAGTGAAATATATTTACAGCACATATTTACAAATATATTTACAATAGTTTTTTTATTGAAAAAGTAAAGTATACATTTTCAAGTTGCCTGTTGACCTATGATAACCCGATGGATTTCATAGAGTTTTCTTAGGCAAGGAATACTCAGAGGTGATTGTGCCAGTTCCTTCCTCTGAAATAGAGCCTACAGCACCTGGTATTCATTGAGCATCTCCTATCCAAGTACTAGCTGGGCCTGACCTTGCTTAGCTTCCAAAGTCAGAGAGGAGCTGTGCCTTCAGCATATTTATTTTTTATTACAAAAATATATTTTAAAATAGAAAAATGGTGATACATACGGCTCCAAATAGCTTTTAAAAATTGTAGAAATAACAAGTAAACTTAGTTGTTGCACTCAAGTAACTCTGGAGGTTGACACATTACTTTGCAAAAATAATGCTGTTATCATGTTGGTTTCATCATCCTACCCCCCCCCCCCAATAACACTCTGTTATTTGTAAAGCATTATTTCTAAGTTCTTCTCAATGGTCTAGTGAAAGAAGCTTGGCAGGTCTGAAACCCGCCCACCCCAAATATATTATATGTTAGATGCAGTGTTGTACTGGAGCCAGGGCTCACTGGATTGAAAGCCTTAGACCTTTATATTAATTAAGACTACACCATCATCTTCCAGCTCCTTTTAGATTTCTTGCTGAGTTTAACTGGGATCTCCACAGTTGTGAAGGAGAAATGGATTGCCCTAGCTGACAGTGTACTGTTATGAGCTATTCTTGTTGTAATCCAAAGTATTTCAGAGTGGCTTGGTCATAGAGTGAGCAAGACCCATTAGCTTTACAAAAGTCCTGCTCTTGGTAGAGAGAAAAACTGCATAAAATGTTCATACATAGATAGATCAATATGGCTGTTTGCATGTTTGGACTCTGCTTTGAGATGATGTTACAAAGACTATCATAATGAAAGCCCGCCCTTCGAATATTTAACACTACACCACTGGCAAGATGCCTCGCACAACCAAGATCTGATTTTGTTTTATGCACTTAGCTTTTAACTACTATTTTATCTACTATATAAAAGTCAAAGTTTGTGAATGAGTTTCTCTGTGTCAGGCAGGTGAAGACTTCATATGATTGGCTGGCTGTGAAGATTCTATGGAATCCTGGGGTTGGCAATTCAGGGAGGCGCCTTTAGAATTCTCAGCTCTGGGCTGGTTGCTATGGAGACGAGGCCTAGCAGCAAGACCTTTCACGAACCCAATCTCTGTATGTTAATAACTCTGAATACAGATTGGATTAGTGAATATGGGCAAAAGTTATAGGTACTGAACAACCAGTTTGGGGAATTAGAGACACTGGATCTCAAAGCTGTGTATTTCAACTGCATCTAACTACTAAGATAAGGTAAAGTAATTCCTAAGGCATTTCCAACAAGTGTTACCTATGAGAAAATAAAATCCCTGCCAGTGCCAGGTAAATATGCTGGTTAGGTATAAAAAGAAAGAAGGAAAGGAAAAAAGGGGGGATTTGAGATTACATTCCACTCACATGCACAGATGAAATACAATATCCAGTGGCAGCAGGTGACTCCCAGATGGGTTGATAGTGAATCTATAAAGACTTCAGCACCTTAGAGAACTCATTTAACATTTATACTAAAACCTAGAGTGGCTTCACTGCCCCACTGACATGGAAGCTACTGGCTGCCACTGACAATGTTCACATCTCAAACACAGTTACATTGCTGTGAGGTTAAATCAAAGTGAAATGGGATACATAAAATGCCATTTGTAACACTGGTAATCACTTACTAAGCGGTAGCATTTGTTAGCTAATTTGGAAGCTAGTACACAGATCTGCCAGGTTATGGGTTTCTACGTGTCTCTGACGTGTTAAAGCATGTGTTCTGCTTTCAGGTAGCTTGAAGGCAGAGTCTTTTCTTGAAGAAGATTTGTGGGGAGTTATACATACAGCACTAATAAAAGGCAGCCCATTAATACATGTAGTGTGCTATTCAGCGGTCTCCCTTTTCCAGCTTCCTTCGAAACTCCTTTGTGCCACAACAACCCATTTGAGAGGATTTTCAGAATGTCTTGGGAGATGGAAGTATTCTGACACTGATGACAGATTTGTGTCCATTTATTCCCATGCGTAGAAATTGTCCTGCAGCAGGGCACTGGTGGCAGATAATGGGATGTATGTGCAGCGAAATGAATCCCTTCTATTATGGATGATATTGTGTTGCCAAAGCATATGTGCGAACAGGGACAGCATCTTGATTTGTGGCAGAGTTTGGCTCTGTCTTTCCATCCATGTTATGTGGCCTCTTGAAGGTGAGCAGTGGTTTAAGGTTGGGGGACTGTCTGTATGTAAGTACAGGCCTGTCACCCAGAACCTGTGAGAGGTCACTGTTATTGTCCAGAAGGCATAAGACCTCACCAATAATGTATTTTAGTGTTCTCAGCTGGGAGCTGTAGATAAGACTGGTAGTCTAGTAGCATTCTCTCATTGTCTGTTTTGGATCTTGTCTTGAGTAAATTGCAAACTCAAAGGCAAGAAAACAAATGTAAAGCTCAACTTCAAATCTAACAAACCAAAAAAACAAAGGAAGTCAAGAAAGTAATAGCATATAGTATAACATTAGGCAAAGATCCTATTTTCCCCTAGTGTAGCATAAGATTTATGTAGCTGGAACTCCACTAGAGCTCCCCACTCCCCACTCCCAGGATTCACAGACTTGCTCTGACAGATGTCCTAAACAGTTCCTGCAGTATTTTGGTCAGAATCCTGTTGGAGACTTATGAATATATAACCACTACAATTTCACAGCTACACAGTGAATCCTGGCCTGACTGCTCCCCCCTCCCCACAGCTCCCAACCTCCACTTACTGGGAAGCAGCTGCTGCAGTCGGCTGGGCTCCGTTCCCTGGTTACTCAGGAAGCAGTCGACTGACATTCCCACCCCCTCTTGTGAGCAATCCCTGTCAGAATTCACCTTCATGCTGGAGATGGCTCAAGCGAACATGGGTGGAAATGTCAGTTAGCTGCTTCCTGAGAGACAAAGAAACAGACCGCTGTCAGTCATGATGGCTGCTTCCCAGTAAGTGGGACTGGGAGACTTTTACAGTCCCTATGTGTCCCCTAAGCTAGAGAATACATAGGGATTGTGAATAGCAAACAACTCAAAGGCCCTTCCCTAAACTGCAAACCCCCAGATTCCATAGGATGTTGAAAATGGAATAATAGAACTATAACAGGCTAGTGCGGAAACAGCCTTAGACTTATGCATTTGTAACTCCCCAGCAGGATTCTACCCAAAATGCTGCAGGAGCTCATCAGTGAAGAAGAAATTTGACCCAAAAGAGTTCAGAAAAGAAATACAACCCTAGCAGAGTGTGTTTTCACAGAAAAGATGGGTGAAAAAAGTGAGACAGAAAGCAAATAAGTGAAAGAATTTTGGTCAATATCCTGCATAATCAGATATAGCTAAAATGACAGAGCTCTCTTGTCACAGCTGCTTTTGTCGGTGCCACCTCTCAAAAACCTACCACTTAAGCCAGGTAAAGACCCAGCTGAAGGGTTTCTGTGATGCTGAAGATCAGGGTGCTAAGAAATGATCTGCAACACTGAACCAGTTATGGGACACATTGAGATGGACAGTTGGCCAGACCCAGCACAGTCTGCCAAAACTGTTTGTCTCAGTGAACCCTGTGACTGTAGAATGCTACAGTCATCATTCCACAGTGCTCTGATCTGAAACACTGCTTTTACAGATACGTATCAACCTCAGGATGCAGCAAAAAACATTTTGCCTGGAGCACAACCATCTGTGAGGAGATATTCGCAGTTTTAACTCTGATGTACTGGTCATAAACACTTTCCACGACTAACAAGTAATCAGCAAAGTTTGTTTTTCTTGCATTTGAAAGACTGGTGGATTTAACTTTGGTCAATTATGACGTTATATTAAATCTGTAAACTGAAACCATTCTAAAGTATTTATTTAGGTTCTATGCATTTCTCTATTTCTCTGAAAATTTGAATTGCAAACTGACAATTCAGAAAGTATTCCTGTATATTTACCAAGCCATTTTAAAAAATACCAGAGAAAATGTACCATACATTGAATATTTTACAAAGTTAAGAACTGAAATCTCATTGACTTAACATGTTCTCAGCACCATTCTCTCTAAGTGCTTGACTGTGTTCCCATTGTAATGCACTCTTACTCTGCACTTAAACCTGCTCTTTTGTACTGGCACCTCTAAGAATTCCTTGCCTAAGAAAACGAGTATGAGAGCCAGTGTGGTGTAATCGTTTGAGTGTTGGACTATGGGAGATCAGGGTGCAAAGGCCATGGATACTCACTGGGCAATTCACATTCTCTTAGCCTCAAATGAAGGCGATGGCAAATCCACTATGTACAAATCTGGCCAATCCCACACCCCATGATAAGTTCACCTTAGTGTTGTCATAAGTAGGGAGCAAGTTAAAGGCACAGCATACCTAAGATGCCCAATGCCCCACTTAAAAATGTGGCTGCTCCCCATAATAAGGAGGGAAGGCTACAGAAAGTCCTCACACTTTTCTATGCCTAAAAGGATTACGTTTATGTGTAAGGGAGTACTCCCGATCTCTGCTTGTGAGAAAGAGCCACCAGATTCACAGCAGTAGTTCATAACATCAAGCCTTTGCATATTCATATTGTGAGGAAGTGAACCACAGGAACAGTTTCATGTGCTATCAGTGCAGCATGAATCACAGTCTTGACTGATGCTGAGTGCATTGGTGAAAGAGAAAATTAAACCATTATCTCCACTTTTATGCCTATTTTGAAGCCTAAATTGGCTGTAAAGTATGAAATTTGCAAACTGCCTCATCAAACGAAACAAAGTAGATTTAAATTGGACTCTTCTTACTCAGGTGATTTTTTCCCCCCATCTTCCATGCTGGCAGGGTAATTCTGGTTGTCCAAAAAGCAGCTTTGATATGAGCATACATTGCAGTTTTATACTAGTTCCTCTAGCTCAGTTCTGTCAACACTGACCAGCAATCAACAGCTTATGGTCACCATCTCTTATATCTTCAATGAAATCTACATTGGGAAAGTACCATGACCTGGGCTAATATGTAAAACCAACAAACTGGCATGTGCTTATGTTGGTGGGCATCCTGTCAGAGACATATGCAAATGCAAGTCCAATGTACACCTGCGTATAACATTTTTTTTTCGTCCTCTGGTAAACACCACCATTTAGGTCCTTTTCACATGGCATTTGCCATGCGAAAGGGCCCCTCGAGCATCGCGCAACTGCAAGGAGTGGTCTACACGATGCACTCACAATCGCGTGACGCTCCAGGGTCTGGCAGGCGCTGATTGCGCATTTTTTCATCTTCAGCTGTGAGCCGAAAATGGCGCACAATCACGCATTGCTCTGGGGCCCCGCGCGCACCTGCCGTGCGTGTGTAGCTCCGGAGCTGCGGCGCTCGTGCTTCCTGCCCCAGCGCAGCCTGGGAAAATCCCAGGCTGCACTGTGGAAGGAAGAGGAGGGACTCTCGCGCAAGCAGGCAGCAGCTGCGGAGCTGAAGGAACTGGGACACAAGAGCCTCTTGCTAGAGGCTGCTCATGCAATCCCTGCACCCCAGCTCCGCAAAAAGGTGAGTTATGGAAAGGGCCTTAGTGTCCTCATGGCCAGCTGCAGAACAATTACCTCATCTGCTGAGAACTTCAGAGGGCACCACTGATATCAGTGGATGATGCAATTGTTCTGCATCTGGCTATTGGGACATAGCCAGATGCTTCTCCAGTCTTCTCTCTTCTCTACTAGCCACTAAATGGCTGTGGGGAAGTATTGCAGAGATACAGTGAGTCCTAGGTATGGAGAGAAGAGCAGTGGCAGACCAAAAGAGGAGTAGGGGTGGACTTTGCCCCAGGTGCCAATCACAAGGGCCTGCAATAGTGCCTTCTCACTCCACCCTCCCCTCTCCACTTGGCTATGAGGAATCCAAATTGAGCAGCAGATACTTGCAACTTTCCTCAAGGCAAGCTGATCTCCTGCCTTTATTCCCCTTCCCCTTAGAATTTCCTTGAGTAAGACAGAAATGAAGGGAGAATGTCAGGGGAGACATTTGAAAACGAAACTGGCTGCTCTAAAAGAAGTAGTCCTGCTAGTCTGAGTTGCAGCAGAAGGAAAAACAAAGGGACAGAGGGGGAGGGATCTAGCAGTCCCTTTAAGACTTTAGGATTTATATTTTAGCACAAACATTTGTGGATATCAATCCACTTCCACAGATGCAGTCACTGAGGAACTGAATTGAGATTCACAAAAGCTCATGCTGAAATATAAATCAGCTTATCTTAAAGGGGCTATAGATTCCTCCCCCTCATTTTCCTTTTCATTCATTCTCAAATGGGAGTTATAATTTTCCTTATTCAGCATCTTTTCTTCTCTGCAAAATTGTGAGCACAGTGGAGAGTTTGAAGTGGTATTAATCCAAGGTTCATCTTATAGGGCTCCCATATAACTGAATTGGCCAGATTCTTGGCATTTTACTTGGTACTTGTTCAAGCCATTAGCTAGCCTGGATTCTACGATTTTGTTTTTTGTTTTTTAAATAAGAACAATATAACCATAATCCAAAATTATGTCCCACCTACAGAGGTAGAAGGAGGAGAAACGGAGAGATTCTATGATGGAGGGAAAACTGATCACATACTCTAACAAGTGACTGGAACACAAAAGTAGGAAACAGAGTACAACCAAAAATTGTTGGAGAATTTGATCTAGAATCAAGAAAAGAAACAGGAGAGCAACTGATTGAATTTTGCATGACCAACAGTTTGTGCATTGCAAGCACATTCTTCAGGCAACCAAAGAAACAACTGTATATAAGGATGTTGCCTGATAGCTAATATAGAAATCAAATAGACTACAGAACTGGAAACTGAAGATGAGAAGCTCCATTCTCTCTGCAAAAACAAGACCAGAAGAATATGTGACACCATCCATGAACTGTTCATATAAATAATTAGCAGAAAGCTAAAGAAGAATACTAAACTAATCATCATGCCAAAATGCAACTTGAAGAACAGCTCTGTAGAATTTAAAGGTAATGTAAAAAATTAATTTGCACTATTAAGCTTAACTGACTGGAAGCCAGAAGAACTCTGGACTGTGTCAGGGAAGGAAGAATGTATAAAGATAATATCTGCAACCAAAAAGTAACTACTTGATTCATCTACAATCTCCCTCTTGAAACTTGATTTAAAAAAATAACAGATCTCATGGTCATTCACAACATCAGAGCTAATTTTTGGATTTTTTTAAAATACTTATCCTGTCTCCTGGTTTTTGTACCATCTAGCCTGGGATGCAAATTATACAGTCCTCTAGATGTTGTTGGACTGCAGCTCCCAGCATTCCTGATCTAGTTATGCTGGCTAGAGATGTCAAGAGTTGTACATTCAGCAACATCTGGAAGGCTGTGTGATTCCCACTCCTGATCTAGCCTGATGACTTTGCAGTCTTTTGTGACTGGTTGTTCCTAGATCTGGAACGGTTACAAAGATATCATAAACCTATGTGGGTATCAGATACAAGATAAGTAACAACTCTTTTGAGGTACTTATTTAGTAATTTATTGCATTTAAATTCCACCATTCTTCCATCTTATTGCTCAAGGCAGAACTATTGGGGTCTCTCCTTATTCACATGGCCATATTCAGACCTAATTAGTTTCAGTAAGGCCATTTCTGCACTACACTGTTACAGCACAATTATTCCACTTTCAACATCCTATGGAATCCTGGGGTTTGCAAAACTGCAAACCCCAGGATTCCACAGGATGTTGAAAGTGAAATAATTGCACTGTAAGAGTGTAGTGCGGAAATGGCCTAAGGTGGCTACATCACACGTTGCTAGACCAGGGACAGAGAACTGTTGACCCTTCAGATGTGTGGAGTTTCATCACTCCCACCGAGCACTGCCAATCATGAGGGATTACTGAAAATGAAGCCCCAAAGGTCTGAAATCTCCACAGCTTCCTATCCCTGCCTTATAGATTATGCTCTAGGAGGAAAGCTTTTACTGCACAGAGGGGGAAAAGGATGAGTAAAATCAGTGAACTTACTTATAACTATCTGCTTATTTCTTTGCTTTCTTCACTTGACCCATAGACCTGTGTTGCTTACTGCCATGGAGCAAACCTAAGTTTTAAATTAAGCTTTCATCAAACTCACAGGGGACTGTAGCTTGTTTTGTGTGTTCCAGCAACCATTGTCAAGGGAACAATTTGCTTTTCAGTTCCTTCATTTGGTAGTAAATGTTTGTTTTAATCAGGGTAGGCAAGTGCTGAAATCACTGAAAGAAAGAAAAAGAAACCTCTAAAAAGGAATGTCAATAAAAACTGCTACTTTCACTCAGTCACATGATTGGGAAGCCAAAAAAGCTCCATAGTTCTAAAAGAGGTTCAGTACAAATAACTGCAAATGGAAAACTGTGAGGGATCAATTTCTTGGTCTCTAGGGAAAACCAGGAAGTCTAGATGAATAGCAAGCCATTTAACAATGGTGGGCACAGAAGACATGAGTCAGTCTGCAATCAGTACCAAACAGCAGGTCAATTACTTCAAAAAAGAATAAGTCTTGGGTCTGAAGCAGAGCTTCACTGCAAAGAATTCAAACCTTTGTAACTGTCTCTTATTGTAATAGGGAAATCAACAAACGGCTATAACTTTTTAAAAAAGGTATAGGTTTGGGGGCAGAATTAGATGGAGTTTGTAACATGCTAGTTGCTTGAATTCACACAACAACAACAACAGTTGCTTTGAAGAGGATGAAGTCCAATAAATTCCAGCCAAATTAAGTACAGGAGATTTTGCACAAATACTTTGTAACTTTGATTTTTCTTGGGACAAATGAACTACATTTGCAGGCAGTGCTGCTGCTTCTGAAGCAATCCAGCCTATCAAATACCAAGTAGACAGACACAAGGCTTTTCTGTAAGGAGATCCTAAGTCTGGGGAGTGGTAACAGATTTGGTGAATTGGGGACTTGGTATCTGCAGGGAGGGGGGAAAAAACAACTTCCAGGAGTCCAAATCTTCAGGACCAGCTCAATTGCTCTGGATGGGACCATTTAATAGAAGCTCTGCTTTGCCCCCAGATAAACCCTGAACTTCATTGAAACAAGTTTAGTTCTGAATTTGGCCAAAATAGCATAAAGGCACTAGATCCTGTTTGATCTTGGAAGCTACGCAGGATTAGCCCTGGTTAGTATTTGGATGGGAAACCACCAATGAAAACCAGGTGCTGCAGGCTAATTTCAAAGGAGGGAACTGACAAAGCCACCTCTGAGTACTCCTTGCCTAAGAAAAACCATGTTGACAGGTGGCTTGAAGGCACACAGACTCAAACATGCCTATACCTGCATTTAACTTGATCTTACTATTTTATATAGTCTGTCTAGTACAAACACAGGTATCATTGCTTGCTTTGCAAAAGAAGTTCATGAAGAGATCTTGACCAGTTTTAAAATAATCCTAATTGCCAGAAAAAAACATGCTTGGAATTCACAGTACTTAAAGCAGCCAGAATCCATGGATCTAAGCTAAGGGATGACTCATACAATAGTTATCTTCTTTGCATTCATCTTCTTTGACATATGTAATAAAGTGGGAGAAATAAACCAAAACATATCTTTTAAATGTCAAAATAGGTGCTAAAATGAGAGTCTATCTAGACAATGAAGTCATATCATTTGTATATAGAATTTACAACATTACTTTGAAAAATAGTCACAGTTACAGTTCTGAGGCCTCAAAGTAGGTACAAATTTTAAAAACGTTACTCTTCTTTCCCATTTTCAAAAGCATTTAGAAGTTTTGCAACAAATAAGCGTGCTCAAAAGACTACTAGATGGGCCATAACTTTATGTAAGGCTAAATCTAGAGAGAATTATTGCGATGGGATTTGAGGATTACATTTTACTTCAGCGTTACTTCAAACCCAATTTATATGCCAAGTATTTTATTCCACATGGAAGGCAACTGAAAACAGTCCTCTAGCCTTTTCTGTGTCTCTTGATAGTATTTCTTATATGAAATGAATCACCCAGGACAATTCCACCAGAATAACTTCTCCACTTTTTTTTTTTTTTTTTGGTCCCTCAGAAGGTTCGATGTGGAAATCATAAGAATCTTTAAGACAGTTAAGGAGTTCAGGACAGCAGCTCTGAGTGAGTGGAACTTGAGCACTGATGATGATTTCTGTGTTTTCCATATTGGACTTCTCTGGGGAGTAATAACCCACATCCAAGGAATTTCTTCTGGTTGGATGATTTATAGTGAACATTATGAGACAGGTATCTAACAGGGTAAAGGGTTATTTTCAGCTTCCTTCTGTAACGAATAACATATTGTTCCTTCAGTTTTTGTGAAAAATTGAACTGAGATATAATCCAGAGAGCTTGTCATAATGACGACAACAAGCAAGCATTCTTTCATACATGCACTTAGAATACTTGGCCTATTTATTGTACGAATCCATGAGCAACATGTGAGGGCAAGATGATCTTCCTGCTCATATTCCCACAGAGAGGTATTGAAAGACTGCTTCTGATACTGGAGGTAATATGCAGATAGTACCCATTGCTAACCTTATCCTTATCCCCATGAAAGACAGCCAAGCTGACAGCCGTCATTACACTCTGTTGTGGCAAATTCCCATGGTTTATGCTTTGTGTGAAGAAGTCTTTCTTTTCATCTGTTCTGAATCTCCTGCCATTCAGCTTCAACAGATATCCCTAGGTCGTTGTCTTATGAAGAAAGGAAGAAAAAACATATCTCTTTCCACTTTCTCTGCACCATATTTGGTCTCTCTCATTAATCATGTTTAATAGGCAACTTCTGGTGTTCCATGGCAACACACTTTTGTGATATCTCAAACTCAGGCCATTTCCACACTACTTTGTTATACTGCTATTATTCCACTTTCAACATCCTATGGATTCCTGGGATTTGCAGTTTAGGAAGGGGCGTTTAGAATTCTCATCCACAGAGCTCTTTGGTCTCTGTAAACTACAAACCCCAGAATTCCACAAGATGTTGAAAGTGGAATAATAGCACTATAATAGTGTAATGCGGAAATGGCTTCAGTTAGCCACTTCACACAAGGTATTTTTCCTTCACATAGGTTATCACCACAGTATCAAAAACTGAGCCCTTACCCTGGCTGTCCAACATGTATACTTACAGCACAATGTATCTTCGAGCCACATTTTACATACAATAGGGTGCTACTTAGTAAAGTTACATTTTGGGGCTTTGGGTCCCATAAACCACCAGCCAATAGAGCCCCTCTCTAAACTGCAAACCCCAGGATTCCATAGGATGTTGAAAGTGGAATCATAGCACTATAACAGTCTAGTGCGGAAATGGCTTTGGTCAGCACTAATTTGAATCGCATCACTGGCCTCATCTGACAGAATCCACTCTAAGAACAAAAGGCTATAACTGACAAAATGTTTCCCTGGAGAAATGATTTCATTATCATTAACAAGCTATAGTGTAAAGCTTGATATTCTGCCCTTAACCACAGGCATCTCCTTAAGTTGAAGAACTCTCAAGAATGATGATGAGCCTTTCCCGTTGTGTGTTGTTGACATTTCTCAGAAGGACTTTGAGCACAGTTCCATCCCTGATAATTCCAGACCATTAGCCGCAGTGGGAAGGGTGTCCTCGGGGTGTTATACTTGATGTGAAAGCACTGATCAATTAAAGAGGGAAGAGAAAATTTCCACATCAAATTTCCATTTCTTAACACACATTTATCGTGCAGTGGGCTGAACGGTAGAGCTTTTAATACATGATACAGCAATCGCAAGCACGGTCTTTGGTACAGATTCTATTCTTGGTGCTCCTGCAATCCTTGTGCCATTTAGAAACTGGAATACACCCAACAGCCAGCAGGTCCACTGGCAGGATTAATGCCTTTTCACTGGCATGATTCACTGGCAAGGAAGTCATTGTTTTCTCCCGCTTTAGCAAAAGCAAGAAAGGCAAAGAAACATTGAAGGAAACAGGAAAAGTACACCATACTACCAGGTAACTCAGGCCCTTTTCCCATGTTACCTTTCTCCTGGAGCCATTGTGTGGTGATCCCAGGAAAGCCTCTCCCAGGAGGGAATCGCGTCTGCTGCTTTCTGCTTCGGTACTGGCTGCCTGCTGGATGGGAGGAAGCGCGATGGCTCAGCTCCTCCCTTCTGCAGAGCAGCCCGGCAGTTTCCCAAGCTGCACTGGAGGAGGAAGCGCAGCCATTGTGCTTCCTGATGTTCCGTGTGACAGAAAAGTGTGGGAGGGACGCGGGAGGACTCCGCAATCGTGGGTCATGTTTGGGAGAAATCTGAACATGATTTAATCTGTGATTGTAACAGGATGGCCACAGGATGGCCATGGGGTTGTGACGATATCATGCACAACTGTCGTCGCGATCCCGTGGCCATCTTGTGGCCATTTCGCATTGGAGGTGGTGTGCAAAAAGGGCCTCAGTGGTTTAGATCAGTGCTACTCAAAGCAATGGTCCATGGACCACTGCTGGTCTGTGAACCATTGGGCCGCAGTCCACAGTGAGCTTCCAAGAAAGGAAAAAACAGTTTTAGCCAATGGACACAAATATGGTACCAATCTCTGACATATTAGGGGAAGAAAAAAAAACTTTGGCTGTTGCTCACATGAGACAGCTTGAGAAACACTTTTCAGAGTATAAAAAGGTAGGGTATAGCTACTTTTCCGTAGGTAAATTCTAAGGTCTCCTCTACACAACCAAAAGCTCTGGTAAGCTCTGTTGGGTTATAATGTTTCTTGATTTTACACCTTGAAATAGTTGTTCCTCCTCCCACGTCGTCATGCCCTAAATATACTGGGGTTTTGTTCACTCTCTGTTCTCACTTTCAGTGTGGTCAACTGTGGTGCGAGTGAAGTTTCCTTCCCTCCCCATCATCCCATCTATGTATTCAACACCCCCCTGCATGATTCTCCCGCTCTTATCCACATACCCTGTCTTGCCCATTTGTTTTGCTTTTAAACATTTGTTAGATAAATAGTGCTAAAAGCTGTACCACTTCAGCACTAGAGCTGAAAAGAAAAAGAAACAAAAATAAAAAAAGTTCAGTGTGGTAACTGGAACTTTAATGAGGGAAGGAAGATTAACCACAAAACCTGGAAAAGGTCTTCACCTCCATTCAACACGTTGCCAGTGGGACTTCCCAGAAGTTTAGGAGAAACTGAGACAATAGATACAGCCATGAGATTTTACCCCTGTCTGTAGTTGAAACTCTCAGAGCAGGGGACACTGGCCTTGGCTAGTTCAGGAAATTCACAAGAAATAGACTAGGAGAAGAGGTACATCGCATGCATATTTCTAAAAATCCAAGTAAGTTCAGATACAACTCCCACAAAATCTCAAGGCTTTCAGCCAGTCTGGATGAGACCTAGAACTTTAAGATGGGGTCGCAACTTCTGGCTCTACAACTGCTTTGTCCTTCAACATCTATCAGCCAAGCATGGTCAATGGGGAAGAATTGTAAGAGCTGCTGCTCAAACCAGTTGGAGAACCAAAGTTCTCTTGTGGTGGTGGTGGTCATGGTTGCTGCTGCTGCTGCTCTTGTGTGCCTTCAAGTTGTTTCAGACTTACGGAGACTGTAATTCAAACCCATCATGGGGTTTTCTGGAGCTGAGAATGTGCAGTGCACCCAAGGTCACCCAGTGGGTTTCCATGACTGAGTGGGAAATCAAACCTTGGTCTCCACGGTTGTAGTCCAGTGCTCAAGCCACTACACCATGCTGGGTCTCAAAGCTCCCTACTCCTCGTCTAAATGAAGTGATATGCAAAGTAATTTTAGAGTAGAGCTATCCTTTAGGAGGGGTACAGGTATTTCCTACCGCATGTGTGCCATGTAACACCAATAAATGGGGTGGACATTTGAAGAAGGACTTCAAGTCACAGCTCACCTGACAGGTTTTCTCTATAAAAATAATTGAAGGTGTCTTTAAACGATTTCCCATATAGCGAAACTCCAAAGTAAGCTGTGTCAGAGTAGCAAGAGGTAGCTCCTCAGAATATATGCAGAGTGTTGACAGGGCAGCAATGTCCAGCTGCAACCAAGTGACTCCAGGCAAGCCAAAAACAGTTCTGAAGACTCATAAAACTAAGCTCAGGGCTATTTATTTAGTTAAGCACAATGAGGTTAAAGTTAGGGCTTCTGGCAGTATGCCAAGAAGCAATAAGTAAGATGATAAATCAGCATACAAACCAGCAGCATGTCTAGATGCAGTCCATAAATCAGTCAGCAGAGCAGTATGACCACCAGGGGTTGATCTGAATGGTAAAATACAGTGGCATACTCAAAACATCACTCCAATCACATTTGCTGCAGGTAACCTTCTCATGTTGACGAGGCAAGATCTTCTGAGGTTGGCTAGCCAAAACATTCTTGCAGCTGCACTCAAGGTCACCTCATTCCTGCCATCCCCATAGAAAAACTTTTTCTGCCACACCGCACTCACACCGAATGCCTTGACAAGCTGTACTGAAGGAAATCCATTATTTGGAGGGATTATTTGGAGGTGACAATCAGCAAGCAAAGAAGGAAACACCTGTATGTGTGCCTTCTAAGATGGCAGAAGATTTTAATGGGCAGGAACATACAAACTAGAAGAGGCTGCAACAGTTTGCTTTTGCCTGAGCCTACTAGGAAGGAAAAGATTCTGCTCCTTCCTTTCCTTCCCCCTGCACAAATTCAACTGAGTGCAGGCTACCTGTGCACTTTGAATGCAGTTTACAGAAACTGAAATAAGCTGAAGACAAAGAGGAAAAGTGGCAAGAGGAGAGAGAAACCAGGATGTTTAAAAAGTGGCTGAAAAAGTGGGATGAGAGAACAGTAATTAAGACCCTGCCAAATGAGGAGAGTGGGAGGTTATGCCAATTGCAGCCATATCTCTGGAAGGCCAAGTCTTTTGCATAAGTGTTTCTGCTGAGTTCTGCAACTAGAAGAAAAGAAACACCATCCTCATCTCACCCTGGGAATTTAAAGGTGTATAAAGCACTGTTATTGATTGCTCTTTGTTATATAAATTTGAAGTGAAGCATTCTCTGAGCTTTTGCTGTTATTAAATGCCAATTCTTCACAATAGTCAGAGCACAATGGAGGCAAGATAGCGCTGATAGTCTATTCTTTAGCTGTGCTGATGCGTAAGAAGTGCTGGCCACTGCATGCAATATAAGGACACATACAAAAGCAGGTAGCAAGGGGAGCGATTAAAACAAAGTCTTCTTCTGGTTCTCTGAGAATTGTTATCTGATGTGCTTGTTGCCAAATGTGATGCAGTGTCAGATTTTTAGATGCATAGGAATGACTATAAAGAATGGGAACGACATAATGGGGAATTAGAGAGCACACAAACAGCAACACAAAGTTGTCTAGAGTGTTACACTGAAGTTTAAGTGCTTTTTCCCTGGCGGGTATGCCATCAAAACAACCATCTTCAGATTCTGAAAAGGTACTTAATATCTGTAAACTGAATTCTAAATGCTGACTCTGAATGTGAGAAAACCAATTTGGAGGCACACAACAAGGGTAAAAAAATAAGGTGCATCACTGGATCAAAGCAATGATCTGTCTCATCCAAGAATGGGAACAATGTGGTCCTCCAGTTGTTGTTGGACTGCAGCTCTTAGCCCTCCTCACTATTGACTTCACTGGCTAAGCCCTAGTGGCACAGTGGTTAAATGCTGGTACTGCAGTCACAACGTTGAGAGTTCAATCCTGCAGGGCTCCAGGGTGACTCTGCCTTCCATCCTTCCATAGCTTGGTAAAATGAGTACCCAGCTTGTTGGGGGCAATTAGCTAAACACATTATAAAACCACTCAGAGAGTGATTAGCACTATAAACTGGTATAGAAATGTAAATGCTAATGCTATTGCTAAGGCTGCTGGGAGATGCAGTCCAAAAACATCAGGAGGTGCACTCAACTCCTACTGTATCTCTAGTCCAACATCCTGTATTTCACAGCAACTCAGTATGTATGGGAAGCACTTTCAACACTACTGAATTCATGAGACTCTGTGGTGGCATGTGCACAACTTGGTGTATGGGTGATACTGTGGCTTTCAGCTATGCCCAGGCTTTTGAAACTAGTCCTTTTTTCTTCTCAACCCACACTTTTTTTTTTTGTTATTGTTTGTTAACATATTTCAAATAGAACATCCATTAACGCACAAGGTATACAACATTCAGAACTGAGAAAAATTACCTTTTTGGACTACCAGAATACCCTCTGTGTTTTGAGGGTTCTGGAAGTTGCAGTCAAAAATGATGATGGCCAGGATTCTGTAGCAGCTACTTAGTTAAATATACTTAACTAAGTAACTTTTCCTGGTCCACCCCACACCCAAGCCTGATGGTCACGATTCAACTGTGCTTCAATTGCTGGCAGAATGGACCTCCTTTTCGCCCATGCAGCTGACACATGGTAAAGCAAGTTTGGGAGAGAGTTACAACCATGGTAATGGTGTCAAAGTAGTGGCTATGTAGCAACCATGAATATTAAACAGTCACAGATGAGTAAATCTAGTAACTGTTTCATATTCATTATCACAATTTGATCATGACGGTGATAGTCACGATGGGCCGAGGAGAGGTTATTTAGCTAGAGCCATTTCCGCACTAGCCTGTTATAGCGCTCTGATTCCACTTTGAACATCCTACGGAATCCTGGGGTTTGCAGTTTAGGGACTATGTATCACAGTCCTAATAAATAGTGTAATTGCACTGTTATATTTGTGTGTGTGAATTCAGTTCCTGACAGGCACTGTCTTTGAGCTGCTTTGCAGTCCCCATGCAACTTGTTCCTGGAACATTAGAGTCATGTGTATCCCAACTTGTGTTCCTTGGATCATCTATTTTAAAAGCTCTCTCAACATCAAGGGGAAACCATTTCAATTGGGTGATACTCTTTGATCAAAAGCCACAAGCATTTTGTCTACAGAGCCTGACAAAAATGTTGTAGTCAGAGTTTGAAGTGACTCATTTTACATTCACACAAATTTTGCTGCAACCAGCTGGCTGCGCAAACTAACACTGTTTGAATAATCCAGTGATGGGGAGGGGAACCTGTTTAGCAGTCACTGAACATTCTGAAAAATGTTGCAGTAGATGAAAAGAGTATCTTTTCTTCTTTTTATGCTGCAGAAGAGTAACATGGCTACTTCTATGAAAAGTAGATCAAAGAGTTACTCTAGGGAGTGCAGTAAAGCACAGTCCACCTTGTATTTACATTGTATACTATGTATCCTAACATTTTGATTGTTTGATTGGTTTTCTGTCATATTGGGCCACATAAATAATTAGAATAAAGATACCTGACAATATTAGTGAGAGGCAGTGTAGTCTGTGATTTGGGAGATTGAGGTTCAAGTCTCCATTCAGACATGACACTCACTGGATGACACTGGGCAACTCTTTCTCAGCCTGACTTCCCTTACTGGATTGCTGTAAAGGAGAAGTGAGGAGGAGGAAATCTATGTACACCGCCTTGAACTCGTTGCAGGAAACTTAAGATATAAATGTTTAACAAGAAAAGCCCTATGATAAGTGAATGGACAGAGAGATTAATAAGATTAGCTGAATTAGATACATTAACATTTTTGTTAAAAGGTAAAAAGTCAGTGATGTAGGCTTGTAGCACACACGACCCTCCCTGGATTGGGTGGCCGTGCAAGGTTCGAAGTACAAGTTGCTGAGAGGCAAGAACCAAGCCAGTTTTTGTCTTTGAGGATGCAGTTTATTAAGCAAAGAAGCGAAAAGAAAAATGAAAGGCACACAAGCATACATACACTCTGACTCCATCGGAAAGGCAAAGCAGGCAACGGAGCAGCGTTCTCTTTGTCTCAACAGATTATATAGGCTTTTTGTACACAAGCAGCAAAACAGGTTGTCCATCCATCAACCCACCGTGCCGAGACGGGCAGGAGGGGGGGGCTATCCCACCTCAAATGCCAATTACAGAGGCATCCATGGGCCAGGTGCATAATAGGCTAGTGGCCAAGCCTCACTACTTGCCTGAGATGGCAGCAGACGATCCCTAATCAGGATTCACTCTCCCCTCCCTGTACCGGACAGTGTGGGGAGTGAAGTACCCCTCGTTAACATTCCTTGACTATTCTCACAGGTCTGCAGCATACAGGGCAGCCTGACCTAGCAACGCAATAGCAAGAGCTAACCCCCCAAATATGCTCGTTAGTGTGAAGGCAAGCTGACCTAAAATGTGTGAGTGTACAACACAAGGCCTGCCCAGAGGGCCTCGGGCCCAACAAGACTCGAATTGATAGACTCGGACTCAAGTCAGACTTACATCACTTCAGTGACTCGACTCGGACTCGGCTCAGCAATAAATGAGGCACTGGCTCAACTTGAGACTTGTATATTTTTAATGACTGACTTGATGCCCTTGGTTCAGTAACATAACACATTCATCCAGAAACCGTACGACTTTGAACAATGCCTCCATCTCTTTTTGCCTACTAGTCACATGACAGTCTCTCTCAAGCCCAAAGTGTGGGCGCATTTCTCAGAGGGGAACAGCAAACAGGTTAGGCAATGGGCTTGAGGAAGAAGGATCCTTCCTTCTAAACCTTTTGAATCTTCAGTAATGGAGAGTAAGATGGGACCCTATTCCCCACTTCCAAAGCTGCAGATGGCAAAATTGCAAATGTGGAGAGCCGACTCTGCTTAAATTGCTAAAACTGAATTTATTTCACTCTGTCCATTAATTCTGACATTTTGGTTGGGGTATAAAGTTGGCTTCCAGACTTGAGACTTGACTTGAAAGTATCTTCAAGGACTTGAGACTTGACTTAAGACTTGGAGAAAAAGACTTAAATACATCACTGGTAAACGTTTAGATTTACAGTCAGCCCTCCACATTTGGGGCTTTCACTTTTGCGGATTCAATTAGTCACAGATTATTTGCTGTAATCTCTGCTGCCTCCCTACGCCATTTTTAATAGGGACTGCAAACCTCATGAGACTGAGAAACTGCGAACGAGGCTTGTAAGTCCCTATTAAAAATGGTGTGGCGCGCAGTAAACCCCACCAACCAACCACTTCTGCCTTGTGAAGGAACCTGGTGCCTCAAATGAATCCACAGTGGGTTGAATACAGTGATCATACTTTTATGTGTGTGTTAAATATGGTTTGGGAGGGCCTAGAGTTATTCACAGTTTTTCCACTTTCATGGGGGTCCTGTGCCCCTAACCCTAGTGAATGTGGAGGGATGACTGTATATTTGGCTATATGGCAACCTTTCATAGACTGTGTGAAAAAAGAAAGAGGAGAAACTGTGACTATTGGTTTTGATTAGAAGAGAGAATTCTTTTACGGTATGCAGTGTGAATGATAAAAAGATAATATAAAGCTGGAAAGAAAAGTAGAAAAGATGATTAATGTAAGAGCAGTAATAGCAGGATATTATTAACTTTAATGTACGTGGGGTAGGGCGGGAAGCCAATTTTAATGTAAAATTTTTAGCACAATAGATCTCATGACTGAAATCAGCAGGAGAACAGATCAAAGGAAGCAGTAGTGCCACTCTATTCCGCTTTGGTCAGATCTCACCTAGAATAACTGTGTCAAGTCCTGGGCACCACAGCTCAAGAAATTGACAAGTTGGAACATGTCCAGAGGAGGGCATGCAAGATGATCAAAGGTTTGGAAACCACACACTGTGAACAACAGCTTAGGCATGCTGTGTGTTTAATTTGGAGAAAAGAAGACTGACAGGTGACATGATAGCCATCTTTAACTATCTGAAAGGATGGCATGTAGACAATGGAATGGGCTTGTTTTCTGTTGCTCCAGAGGCTAGAACAACAAACCAGTGGATTGAAATTAGGAAGAACTTCTTTACGGTAAGAGCTGTTTGGTAGTGGAATAGAGTATGATGGATTCTTTGACTATCTCCACACTACATTGTTATAGGGCTATTATTCCACTTTCAACATCCTGTGGAATCCTGGGGTTTGCAGTTTAGGGAAGAGCATTTAGAATTCTCAGCCAGAGAGCTCTTTGGCCTCAGTAAACTACCAACCGCAGAACTCTATAGGATGTTGAAAGTGGAATAATAGCACTATAACAGTGTAGTGCAGAAAAGCCCTCAGTCTCAAAGGAAGACAGTAACAAATCCCTATCTGGACAAATCTTGCCAAGAAAATCCTGCAATAGGGCAATCTCGTTGGGTGCCTTCATGTCATTTCTGACCTATGGCAATCCTAAGGTGAAAGTATCACAGGGTTTTCTTGACAGGGTTGGCTCAGAGGGGGTTGCCTTTGCCTTCCTCTGGCCGTGGTCACTCGGGGGGGGGGGGTTCCGTGGCCAAGTGGGGATTCGAACCATGGCAGTTAAAGTGGAACATACAGCTGTTAACAGTGTAGTGTAGATTCTATGTTCACAGAATCAAATGGCCTTTGATTCTATGAACATCTGAATAAGGATGAGTCCTAGCATTTTTTTTCAGAAGGTTTTTTTAAGCACTGTTGTGAGAGGGCTGGACCCAGCTATGGAGGAGAGAGCAAAATAAGGAATTGTCACCAAATAAGAATTTCAACCCCTTTCCAGCGAAATTTTCCTTCAATACCCAAGTTTCTAGCATTGCAGCACACCAGGCATCTAGAAATACAGTTGACGCATCTAAAGAAAATGGACAGACAAAGCTACCAAGGGAATTGTAGATGTATGAATTGCTGCTGTTGCTCAGTGGAGGAGAAAAGCATGCCATACATGTTTTAAGGCACTCTCCTCATATTTTCATGCCTAAACTTTGATGCTGGCTAAATTGATGGAATATGTTCCATTAATTTATCACAAATCAGAAAGGCGCTCTCCCAGTGTCAAAAAGCTAAAGGACGCACTTACAGATAATTGCCATGGCCAGGCCAATATTTCACTAAAGTCAGAACTAGCTGTCTTGGAAATGCCAAAAATAAAAATATGAAAAATACTGTGCTTTGAGAAGGTGCGTTGGCTGTCTATAAGTACTTGTGAGGCCAACTTTTAAAATGAGTTTTGTGTTCAAGCTGCAGCATACAATGGACTGTGTGAGGATAGATTAATCTTCTAACTCCAAAGCAATGGAGGCTTAGGCCGTTTCCGCACTAGAGTGTTATAGCGCTATGATTCCACTTTCAACATCCTATGGAATCCTGGGGTTTGCAGTTTTGGGAGGGGCCAGCCGGCCTCTCCCGAAACTGCAAACCCCAGGATTCCATAGGATGTTGAAAGTGGAATCATAGTGCTATAACACTCTAGTGCGGAAGCGACCTTAGAAAGGAGAACTGGATGTTGCAAGGAAACAACAGAGGCCCTTTTCACATGGCGTTTTAAAAGCGTATTAGGCACGCTCCCTCCCCCCTTCACGATCCGCTGTACCGCATGACGTTCTGGTGAACCAGGTGTTATCACAGCCACGGATAGTGCTGATAGCGCGTTTTCTTAATTTCACCTGAAAGGCGAAAATAACCTCCCTTTCATGCATCGGTGGCGTGACCAGAGGGCCTGCGGAGCTGTCGTCCGGTGTGCTTCCGGGAAGGACTCGAGAGTGGGCGGGGTGTGGGCGGTCCCTGCTGCCTGTCCCTCATGCAGCAACTCCCAGGGGATGCTCCGCCCAGCAGCAGGCCGGCCGCTGCCCCCATCGCAGCAGGGAACACTGCACGACACGTCGCCGCGAGAGGCCACCCTGGGGGCCGCATCGCCACTCACACTCGAGATGATAGCAGCCCCCGGGGTCCGGCTGACTGTTTTTTTTTTAAAAAAAAACCCGGCGCTATCGTTAGCACGTTAGCACGTTACCAACGTATCACGAAACAGCCTGTTGGCAGGATCTATCGTGCTAACGTTAGCAAGATAGCCAGCAAAAAAATAAAAAAAAAAGAAACACCGCTGCCCAATCAGGGGCGGTGGGGCGGGGACAGGGCGGGACCTAGGACCAGGATGCCGACATGCGGACAAGCCACCGGGCGGGGACTGGTGCTCTCTCGCCAATGCCCTGCTGTATGCGGACTGCAAGGGAGTCTCTACTGAGTCGCTTGCGATATTAGCAATATCGTGAGGGCTCTGGTTGGTCGCGCTATCAAGGTAAGGTGCGGAAAGGGTAAGAGTTCCCAAAGGGCTTGCAGGAGAAAATTGTGTGTGCATGTGCATGTGTGCTGCAAAATCCTCCAAGTGCTCCATCTCTGTATATTATTTATCTTGTCTTAATAGCCAGGTTCTGAAACTAGAAATAGTCCTAGCTATGGGAAACACAGTGGACTGGGCTACTTTGTTCCAATGAAGCAGGAAAGGAACTACTGTAGAAAGATTTGGCAGCCTCCTTTCTTATCCAGTTGCTTTTCTAGACTCTTTTCAGCTATAGTACAAAAAGGCAACTTTTCCAGGCTCTTCTCCATCTCCTGCTGCTTCACCACAGGTGTCCTCCAATCTTTGCTATATTGTTTTCTCAGCACATGCAAACTTGTTAGCATGCATTTACCAAAGACAAGGGCTAAGATCTCTACCAGTGTTGCATAGCATAAATCTTTGCATGTAGAGCCACACATCGATAGGGCTACAGAAGGCCTATGTAAAATGGCAGCATTATGCAACTGAAGGTACAGTTGAAAGTGCAACTGAAGGCATAATTAAAAGCAGATGTGTGCTATACTGCTATGCACAACCCCGCTTCCACAGTCTTGAACTGAATACAGACATTCCACATTGTCTACTATATAAAAATCAAAGTTTGCCTGTGAGTTTGTCTATTTGTCTGCATCAGGCAGGCCAAGATCTCGTACGATTGGCTGTGTGAGGTGAGAAGACCTCATATGATTGGCTGGCTGGGAAGATTCTATGGAATCCTAGGGCTGGCAGCTTAGGGAGGGGCCTTTAGAATTCTTAGCCAGAGAGCTCTGAACAGACCAGCTGCTATCGAGACGAGGCCTACCAGCAAGAAGAAGGACAGTGTATTCCCTCCAAAACCAAACCTGTTACGTTAACAACTCTGAATACAAATTAGATTGGAGAATATGAGGATAAATTACAGGTACTGGAATAGGCCTGTTGCTATGGAGACGAGGCCTAACAACAAGGAGGAGGACAGTGTATTCCCTTAGGAACCCAACCTCTGTATGTTACCATCTCTGAATACAGATTGGATAGGGGACTATGGGGAAAAGTTACAGATACTGGACAAGGCAGTTTGGGGAATTACAGACACGACATCAGATCTGTGTATTTCAACTGCATCTAATTCCTAAGGTAAGGTAAGGAAATTCCTAAAGTATTTCTAACAAGTTTTACCCAGGAGAAAATAAAATCCTGGGCAATGCTGGGTAAATATGCTAATACAAAATATAGACACAAGCAGGATTCTAGTCAAATTTTAATTCTTGTCTTAGGCTGATGCTTTTACTTTCAAATCAAAATACAAGCCTGCAATCCTTTTGGGGAGCAGAGAATTGATAGTGCTATAGTATGGATGGATTACTTAGTCACCCAGTAGAATAATGCCTCTTTTTTGCTTCTGAAGCATGGAGTAGGTTGATTTTTGATGATGATATCCACATAAAAGAAATTTCTGAATCCCTTTTTGGTAGGAAAATGAAGCTTGAGTGAATGAAAATAGGCGTTCACGGAGTGTATGGTCTTCATACAACACAATATTTCAAAAATTATATGTAAAGAAGGAAGATAGGGAGATTACATATCTGTTGCAAGCAGTTAAATTTAACTTTCTTAATGGTTTTCTCCATCTGCATCAAATTTTTAGTGTCAGTTTGCAGGACGAGCATCCAGGCATGTCAGTACAATGTCAAGAGATGGAGAAAATCCGCTTCTGGATTCACCCTAACAGCAGCTACCTGTCGTAAGTGTAAGAGTGTAACTCTAATTCATAGGAGTGAATTTGGGGGCTGTAGAGTGGTGTAGATCAGCCCCTGTGCCAGAGGAGAAGAGCTCTGTCAAAGTGGAAGGACAGCAAGGGTGTAGCTACAGGGGGGATAAAATGAGGACATTGTGGTGTTGTTGTTGTGTGCCTTTAAGTTGTTTCTGATTTTTGGTGTCCCTAAGGTGAACCTATCACAAGGTTTTCTGGGTCCCTGAGTATGTGATGTGCCCAAGGCCACCCAGTGGGTTTCCATGGCAAGCAGGGAATCGAACCCTGGTCTCCAGAGTCGTAGTTGAATGCTCAGACTACGACACCACACTGGGTCTATCCACAAATAATGCTGCCAGCCAATGAAATTTTCCTTCAGCTCCCAAATTTCTACCATTGTAGTAACTTAAAACTTCTGTTGAGCATTTAGAAATAGAGGACTGAAAGAAAAATTCATGGGGGGCAGAATTCTCATTAGGGTACAATGCCCACATCCCCCCCTATAGCTACATCCATGGGGTACAGGTAGTTATGGTAGCCACTAGTATCTTGTAGAAAATTCTGCAGGAATAGATACAGCACTGCTGGCATCTCATTAACAGTAGGCACCGAAACAGAATGTTCTGGGGTGGCTGAAGGATAGCCTTTGACCCACTGGATCTAAGAGGCCCCAGGATCAGTGCCCTCACCTATGGCATCCTGAAGCTGGTAGAGAGATTTTCCCCTCTCACTTAAACCAAGGGAGGAATTTTAAGAAGAGAACTGTGATTTTAAAAAAAGATGCAACCACTTCAATACTGGCAAGGCTTTGGATGCTGCAGACTTTCCTCTTCTTTGTCCACACACAACCCCACCAGTCCAGCTTCTTTAGCAGTGACTTGCCACTGGACCCCACTGAGGATAAAGTAAAAGAAGACACTCAAAACAGCAGAAAATATTCTGGGAATCAAATTCCTTACTTCATTCTCAATGCCTGGAAGATGTTTCAGTCACTGGTTATCAGTGGCTTCCATGATGGTGCGCTGGCGAATCAGTTCTAGGTTTTAATCTGAACTTTGAAGGATCTACTCACTATCCCCAAAGCAGTTTCAGCACCTTGGAAATCTCCATGAAAGCTCAGACTAAGGCCATTTCCACACTAGACTGTTATAGTGTTATTATTCCACTTTCAACATCCTATGGAATCCTGGGGTTTGCAGTTTAGGGAGGGGCCTCAAAGGATGTTGAAAGTGGAATAATAGCACTATAACAGTCTAGTGTGGAAATGGCCTAAAACCCAGAGTAGATTCATGACCCTATTGACAATAAGTTACCAATGGCCTCTGCTGATTCACTGTCTGGAATGATAAATCAAGCAAGTCTGCTTTCTTTCAGAGTGGATCACTAAAATGAAGAAACTGGTGTTGCTGATATTGCTACATTGCAGGGATTTTCAAAATACTGTTCTCTTGTCCTTTGAAAGACTTATCTGACTAACAACACATAAGCAAAGCACATGGGGGTGACATTGTGTTGTTAAAGAAAATCATGCTCCTGGAGCCTCCAAGAAGGGTGATTTGCCTCCTTAGGCACCTTCTTTACATATAAGGAAACAGTGACTTTGGTAACCACCACATTTCTCTTAACCCTTTCTTTAAAACCTCTAAGGTAGCATGATAGCCCTTTATTTGACCTCCAAAATTATGTAGGCATTAAATTAAGATTAATCTGGCTAGATAACAGTTAAACATTCCTGAATGTGTGTGGGAGTCACAAACATGAAGAAATACCATGAACTGCTAATCTATGGTAGATTCCAATGTACAAGAAATGTACGCCTTTTACCCATAATGATTGCCTCCTTAATTGTTACTTTAAATTCATGAGCACTATTTTTGCAGAAAGAATGAGATATAAATGTAATGAATAAATGAACAGGTAAATTTGTGCTTCATCCTTCATCACAAAACCAATTTAGGTAGATCTAGAAGCTTTAATGCCTCTCAAGCTTTGACACCAGAAAAGCAAAGTCATAAAGAAATGTTCCTATTATTCTTGTCTGCCCTGACTTTAGACCAGCTATTTAGTTACATAACTACCTTAGCTAGGTAGCTAAATATTGTCTCACCCCTCCCCAGTCCAGATGTACTGTGCAGCAGCCTCTATGAGCACCAGTAGTCTGTTCTCTTGTCAATCAGGATGCAATGGACTGACATTTCCATCCCTTTCCCACAAACAATCTCTGGTGGAACAGTCTGTTACGGCACTGTGCACTCTCCATGATTGGTATGGTTTAATTGGCAAAAATTATTTAATTGGTACTATTAATTGGAATTGCTATAAATAATACCTGAGGTGACTGGGAGGTCACGCTGAAAGAGGCATATTACTGACTGTATATGTGAGATTGCAAGGCAGGTCAGCCACACCTACCTCAGGCAGGAACCAAGTCTTTTTCAGGCTAATAGCACAGACCGTCTTGAGACAATAGGCTTAAAGATAATGAGCCGGACATCTCAGAACTGAAAGTGGAAATCCCCACCAAATTGTGATTGTCTTAACTCTGACACCTGGACATTTCTCTATTGTTTCCCCACCTCTCCACAGTACAGGACTATTATAACAGCCATTACCCTTTTGTCACCGAAACACTAAGACCATTAGCTCCATCTGTACTTCATTGTTTGTGTTGCAACTCCCATTGTCCACATGGCTGGAGAGCAATTCACACCCATACCTGCAGGGTATTTTTCAGGTATAAGAACCCCTGATTTCAGGCTGTCTAGTGCAGTATCTTTCTTTTCTGAATGTCATGCTGTTCATTTGATTCCTGAACGAGAACTGTCCTTAAGTGCCCGCCTAAGCCACGTTGCTGCTTTCCTTGCTGCTCTCCAGACCAGTAACTATTGCCTCATCCCCGAAAGTCTTCTATCACCACGTTCCTCCTTTTACCTTTGGCTAGTCCTTGTATGCTTGTGTGATTGCTTGGACCTTTGCCTGCTTGTGTGAATTTCTCTCAATTAAACATATTTTTAGTTTACAGTTTAAAATTTCTGGCCGGTTCTTTCCTGCAAAGACCCTGTAAACATAGGTGGCAAATTCTATTAAGTTACCCCCCCTCCTCACAATCCTCTTGATTTTGAGCTAATTATTCCCCATTTTTGAATGGACGTACTGGCATCACTGGTGATCCCCTGTGGCACCCACGTTTTGGGGTAACAAGTCAGAAGCAGGATCCCCGTCATAATTTCTCCCTGCACTGCATATCACTCATAGGAGGCAGGAATGAAAACATCAGCATGCTCCATCCTGACCAACAGGTGAACAGACTGTTGTTTGCAGCAACTGCTGCCTGATAAGTACAGATTGGGAGATTTTTCAATCCCTACATATTTCCTACACTATTGGATAGGTAGGGATTATGAATATGAACCACTAACAGATGTGGGGGTTACACGTTTGTAACAGATTGTGAATTACAGTTGTCATCTTTATATCTCGCCTTTTTTCCAAATTGGGACTCAGAGGCTTACAAATGAAAATGATTACAATATAATTAAAAACATACAAAAAGTCAGCATTAAAACAAGATTAAACTATTAACCATATTAAAACAATTTAATTTGTACCCTTAAAAATAAGGCAGGAAAACAGTTAAAACAGGACAATTTAAAACAGTACAGCCCACTCATTACAACTCTTTCCTGTTCTTAAAAGCCCATCTGAACACAAAGCTTTAGCCTACCAATGGAAGAAGAGTGAGAAAGGAAAGAAAGCATTCTAGCTTCCCCAGAAAAGGCATTCCAAAGTCTAGGGGCAGCCACCAAGAAGGTCCTCTCTCATGTTCCCATCATGAGAAGGTGGTGGGGTCTCAGGGTCTGGGCAGGCTCCTATGGGAAGGTACGGTCTATCAAATAGTCTGGACCCAACCCACAAAGTAGGAGTGACAGTTGTGCAGCTGGTCAGATGTCAGACTCCAGCTTCAAGCATTCCTACACAGCACAGCCCATGGTGAGGAATGCTGTGAGGTGTGGTCCAGTAATATTTGGAAGGCCATGTGATTCCCAAACCTGCCCTAAAGCAAGAAGCAAGTTCCCAATTTATGGGTAGGACTGTGAATAGTCATGTCTGAGCTAATCCATGTTGGCAGAAAACCAGGGAAGTGGAACTGCAAGGAACTTCATGACTTCATGACAGATAAGATTCATGCGTTCCTTGGAACAATGAATCAATTTCCTTTCTATCTGACCTTTTCTCACAGATGCTTCAGTATGGTCTCCTTTACCTCCTGGAATTCATACAAGCCAAGTGAATCATTCACAGGGCTTTGTTTGTGTTTGCCTGCAGAGTTAGTGTCCCTTGCTTTCAGTTCCTAGTGCTGTGCATCTGGGGTCTTAATTGACCTCCAGCCGTATGGCTGTTTGTGAGTTCAGAAAAGAGAATCATTGGAAAGGAATCAAGTAACAAGGGAGCAAGGGAATACAGAAGCTACTAAGCAGCTGTATAATTTCAGCTCTCCCTTAATTTTCTCACTTCTTTTTCCATGAAACTTTTGAACTACAGCCCCAAATCCTCTTCCAATTAGGCATAATCAAGGCCATTTCCACACTAAACTGTTATAGTGCTATTATTCCACTTTCAACATCCTATGGAATCTTGGGGTTTACAGTTTTGAGTCCTCTCCCTTTGAGGTCCCTCCCTAAACTGCAAACCCCAGGATTCCATAGGATGTTGAAAGTGGAACTGTAGCACTGTAACAGTCTCATGCGGAAATGGCCTAAGAGTGTTTTCCTCCCATTTATCCAACTTTCTTCCCCTTTCTGTACTCTCTCTTTATCAGGGCTGCTAAGATGGGTTCAGGCCCTGGTGATAAAATATATCTATACAGTGGGCCTTTGGTATCTGCTAGGGTTTGGTTCCTGGACCAATACCACCCTCCATGAATACCAAAATTCACAGATACTCAAGTCCCATTAGGTACAATGCTGTAATAAAATGGCACTTCTTAAATAAAATGGCAAAATCAAAATCTGCTTTTTGGATTTTTTAAAAACTATTTTCCCACTGTGGTTGGTTGAATCCGTGGATACAGAATCCACAGTATGGAGTCCCACCTGTATCTTCCAATATTTCACAGATGAAAACCGGCTCACATGACCAAGCAGCATCAGGGCCTGGTCAGGATGGTAAAAAGTGATCAGTGATGAACACACAACCTAGGAGAGGCTAGTGCAGTTTGCTTTTGCCTCAATTTATAGGGAAGGAAAGGATTTTGTCCCTCCTCTTTCCCTGCTGAGTTAATTGAGTGCAAGCTCAAACTCAGCACATAAACTCAATTTGTAGCAAGTGCAGTCAGCTGAAGGCAAAGGGGGAAAGTGGGAGGAAGAAACTACAATATTTTAAAAGCAGCTGAGAAAGTGGGATGGCAGACGATTAATTGGGATTGCCCCTACCAAACTCAGAAACATATGAAATGTTTCATCCTCCTAATAAAGATGGACTGGCTAAAAATTTGTACATGAAAACTGGCAGAATTTTATGTATCACTAACGTATATACCCAGCTTTGCCCAGGATTTTATTTTCTCATAGGTAATATTTGTTAGAAAGATTTGAGATCCTCTGTCTCTAATTCCCCAAACTGTCTCGTCCAGTAAATAATCAAAGTAAATAATAATCAAACTTTATTTTACGGTCCATAGACCCAGCACAGCAAAACCATCCAATGGTACGGTATAGATAAAATGCACCTACTAAAAATAGTATACAAATATATAAATAGGATAGACTATAGACAGGATATAAAAGCATAAAAATAGGACACAAATGCATAAAATAATATAAAATAGTATTAAAAAGTACATGAAGTAAATTAATATCATAGATAATATGGATTATTAGGTAAAATATAAATAGGTGTTTATCAAGTCCCTCTCATTAGAACAATAGAATTGGGTTGATCTTCAAGTGCATTACCAGTATCCGGGCATATTTTTGATATTTATCTCTCTCTGATCTTAACAGCTGATGACAGAAATTTAGCAAGTGATAGGGTTATGTTCGGACATATGTCCTCCAACAGGACTTTTACATAGAATTTTTCTGAATGGCCCTGCATACAGCTCAATAAGGGAGAGATCAAATAATGGTGGCTCTGACTACAGTAGGCCCTTCACTTTCACGGGGGATAGGGAAAAAGAACCCCAGCGAAAGTGAAAAAAAATGCAAATAACTGTGGGCTCTCACCCGTGCCATTGAGAGGGTCACAGGAGAGAGCCAAGAAGGGAAAGAACTCTTTCCCCACTGGCTCTCTTCTGCACCCCCTCTCTCACTTCTGCCGCCCGCCAAGATTGCGCCTGCACCAGACATGGCGGCCGAGGATGCGTGGGGAGGGGTTGATCGCCCTCCCTGTGCTCTCCTGCCCCTCCCCAGGCCAGGGAATGGGAGGAGGAGAAGGGGAGCAAGCAGGCACCTCGCAAATAATCAAATTCACGAAAGTGAAACCTGTGAGTGTGAAGGGAGAACTGTATGGAAAATACAAGATAGCAAAATATGTGACATTGATTCAATATCTTGTGACCTACAAGGACAAAGTCTTGAGGAAGTGGGGAAGCCAGTAAATCTGCCAAAAAGTAATTCTGAGGGAAAAGCATTGCGTCTGGCCTTAGTAAATAATATGCAATGGTTTGGCACAGTCAGGTTATTTAAATAAGTAGCCTGACGGAAGGGTCCCACACACTGAATATTTAAAGCACTGGGTGAGCAGGATGAGATGGAATTTGCCCGAAGATTACCAAAAGCGATATCCCATAGTCTTTGCTTTACAGATTTTAGTGCTGTCTCATGACCCAAGTTAAGGAGCAAGGATGGAGAGAGGCCAATAGTGACCGCTTTTTGGGCTATGTATTTAGACCACCTGCTGACATAGTTATCTGATGGAAGGTGGCCTACTAGACCTTTGCCACACTTGTCTTGTCCAGTACCTGTAACTTTTCCCCATATCCCCCAATCCAATCTGTGTTCAGAGTTATTAACATACAGAGGTTGGGTTCCTGAGGGAATATACTGCCCTCCTCCTTGCTGCTAGGGCTTGTCTCCATAGAAACCAGCCTATTCAAAACAGACACAGTTGATTGAGGCCCAAGAGCTCTCTGACTGAGAATTCTAAAGGTCCCTCCCTAAACTGCAAACCCCAGGATTCCATAGAATGTTAGGCAGCCAAACATATGAGGTCTTCGTCTGACACAGACAAACAAACTTTGACTTTTAAATATTAGATTTTTGTCTTTGAAAGTCAGCAGTTTTATAATGGATGTTAATAAGCAATAGACAAACAATGATACTATTGAGAAAGACAAAAGCTTCTGCAACATAGTTGAACCCTAGGCCTGATCTGGACCTTGATAATTTGTACAAAGTTTTCCTTCCTGCTTCATTGGCTCTTTTCCTAACAACATTGCTGAACAAAACATGGTTATGGAATCCATGCATAGCATTATATAAATGCCTTGCAGATGTTCATACAGATTGTTGTTGTTGCGCTATGCCTTCAAGTTGTTTCTGATTTATGGCAACCGTAAGGCAACCCTATCATGGAGTTTTCTGGGTCTGAGAGTGTGTGACATGCCCCAGGTCACCCAGTGAGTTTCCATGGCTGAGTGGGGAATTGAACCCTAGTCTTCTTAGTCCAATGCTCAAACCACTACACAATGCTGGTCTGTGTTCATACAGGTACACCTCAGTTAACGAAGTAGATGTGTTCTTAGACATTAGTTCTTTAACAGAAAATCTGGTACCCAAAGAAGAAATAATATGGAAAGACTAGGGATAAGCTCCTACAATGCACAAAAGGAAGCAGTTCAACATGTTTCAGCAGACTTTTCATTCAGAACTAACAATATGCATATGCAGTGGCATACTTAAATATTTGATACCTGGTACAGATCATTTTTTAAAAAATACCTCCCTCGAATTTTTTTCAGTAATATTCAAAAAGGAAACAATAATAATTGCCAGAAAAGCAGCACTGACAGTGAAAATTCTCTTCTGTTGATCCTTGTGTATGTGATCCTATCAGTAAAAATAATCAATAAAATAGTAAGTACACAAAGTAAATTAAAGAATTAAAGAATTATTACAATACAAAAAGGGAAAATAAAGTAACAAATTAATACATTTAAGATACGTTAATGTATTTTTTTGAAAAAAGGGGAAAAATTTATCCAACATATGTTTGCAATATGTTCCCTAGTGCCTCTTTCTTTTCTGACCCCAGCTTGGACAACTGGAATTTCTTGCTCCACATATGGGGAAAGTCTTTATTGTAAAACTCCGAGCATTGCTTACATAGAATATTAATCCAGTGGTCCAATGGTGATTGCAATCACTGGTGTCTTGTTTCCTGGGGACTGGAATGTATATTAAAGTTTCCAATCTGTAAGCCATTGTTTTGTTTTCCATATTTGTTGGCAGATTTTAGTTATAATTTGAGCAGATTCGGTCTCTATAGTTTGAAAAACTCCATTGGCATGCCATCTGTTCCTGGTGATTAATTTCTCTCAAGTGCTTCGAGTGCAGCTTCCACTTCACTTTCTAAAACTGTGAGTTCATATTCAAAGGGCTCTTCCTTGAATCATCTGTTCATGTTTTGTATAATAGTTCTTCAGTTTATTGTTTCCATCATCTTACTATTTCTTCTTGTCGCATCACTCTTTTTTTTTTCTTTTGCAGCTATCTGAAATGTTGGTGTTGTGCACAGATGTTTCCTGGACTGGCTAGTAGATTCCTGAGCAATTTCTGTGACTTGTGGCATCCTTCCCATCTAGTCTTGTAGATATGATGAATTTGGCGTCCTTGGGCTCTTGAAAAGTTGGCATCCCTGGCCATTTTCTGGATATTTTGCCTGGAATGGTTGAAAAAGGTAGTTTCTATGGAATTTTGTGGCTTGCTGCATCTCTTTCCCACCTAGTCTTGTGTGGCTGGTGAATCTTCTGGGCTTTGGACAGCTGGAGGCAATGCCATCAATGAAAGATAATAAGATTTTCTAATGTTCAAGCTACCACAGGACTCTTTTGTCCTTTTTCTTGCAAAAGACTAACACAACTGAGTCCCTGAAAAGTCTGTTTTCCTTTGTGCAAGAATGCACGCACACACTCAGAGCAAGTAACAATCCAGTGTGGCACAACTTTTTCCCCATTAACACCATCCTACTACATTTTATTTCCACTTTTTAAATAAATTCCTCCAGTCCTACTCCCTTATTTACCTTATAACTTCTGTCCCTGCTATGAAATACACTGCAGTAGGGACTGGAATGGTAAATACAAATACGTAATCGATATTTACTTTAAAGACACATTTAACTTAGGGGTTGATAGGCCTGAGTTAAAGGTTCAAAAAGACCATACCATACACCAAAGACAAGGAAATGTGGAATTAGCCCTTCTCCAAAAACTTAATATATTATTTAAAATTACTTACAAGAAATCTAAAATCCACTGTAAACATCTCAACAAACATCTATCTACCTGTGCATTTATCTAACCTCTGCCTGGCTTTCTCTCATCTCCTTTCCATCTGGGAGCATCTAGTTCAGCTCTCAAGAAGCCAGAGCAAAACACCATCGAACTTACATTTTTCTGGAAATCCTATGATTGCATGTCTTTGCCCTGTGTGCTTGTATGCGTACAGCTTTGTAAATAAAAAAATAAAGAACAAAGAACAAAAAAAGAAAGAAAAAGAAAGCAGTTCTGCTCTTTGTACAGACCACAGACCGTGAAATTGCAACATTCACCTGGGAAACTTTGGATAACAAAAATAACTCTTTCTCTCCCCACAAGGCTAGAGAGACCTCATTTTCTAAAGGCTATCTCTGCTTCCAGATGGGCTGAAAACGTTTCTTTTTTTCAAAAATGAAAGACTGGTTTATAGTTTAGAGTAAGCTTTCGTGGATATCAATTCAGTTCCTCAGTCATTGCACCCGAGGAAATGGATTGATATCCACAAATGCTCACGCTAAAATATAAATCAGTTAGTCTTTATCAGCTAGACTCCTGTTCTACTTCCTCTCGCTCCTGATTTTTCGTCCATTTTATTTTTGCAAGATGCAAAATATCCAAATGGACAACTATGCTAGTTAGCCAAAAAGGAATTCTGTGGTCCATTAAATTTGTTAGTGTTTAAGGTACTACAGGATGTTTGTTATTTTAAAATACGAAATATAAGTTATATTACTGTGATATACTATATATGCCTATATATAATATATATGCCTACAGCTAAGTAAAGTCCGCTGAATTTATTGGGATTTATTCCTGTATAGGTTTACAGTCAAAAAGATGCAATATTAAAATATTGGTATTTCAAAGCTTGTTATTCACGACTTGGTGACATAATTTTCCGTATTAATGACATTTGGGGCCAAAAATATGTCTTTAATAAAATTTTATTGGACTACCCAATTTTATTTTATTTATACACTTCAAATGCACCTTTTATCATAAGATCTTAGGGCAACATACGGTATGAACAATTTAAAACATGTGCAAATTGACCATAAATAATTTAAACAAAGTAATAGATTAACAACAACTTAAGAAGTTGTACATGTACACTTTGAATGAAATCAGTTCTGAGAGAAGTGAAATCTATTTTAGCTTCTGCACTGGGTATATAGTATTAATAACTTGTATTAGAAGCATATATATTAACTTATATGTATAAAACATATTTTAGATATATTTACACATATATTTCAGTATATTTTATATTTGAGCTTCTGTAATACACTAAGTCTAAGAAAACAGCTTCCTAAAATTTGCAGCTGAACAAAAGAGGGCCTCCAAAACCTTGGATCTTTAGGGTGGCTGGTGTGTTTCAGATAACAACACACCAGACAGGACAAGGCCGTCTGTAAGGAGTAAACTGGTTGATAAGGAATATAAGAAAAAAGGTTGGCATTGTTTAGAAGTAGGGGTGGTTAGAAACTGTTAGGGTGATTACACCAAGGGGCATTTTGAAACTGCTAATGAGAATTAAGGATACATGAGGGAAATGCATGATTAGTGCGTGATCACTCATACTGTAAATATGGGGAAGGGGAAATATAACTTCTTAGGTGATCCTGATAGGCTGTAACCTTTGGGGTTCTATCCAATGGGATCCGAGGGGAGGGAAAACCTGTGACTGGGACAGGGGATAAAATATGAGGTATTCAATACTGGGATGTGTCCTTCTCTCTGGGGAGCACCCGCTTCTGCAGAAACATACTTTTAATAAACATTAATGCTTCAGCCAATCCTGTGCTAAATTGTTTTATGAGTCTTTTCAGGTATTTGTCACAGTTCCTGAAAGCTTTAATTAAAAAAAAAAAAACAAATTGTTTTGAGTTGGTGCCAGGAAGCCATTTCCGCACTAGACTGTTATAGCATTATAGCCTTGAGGCCCCTCCCTAAACTGCAAATCCCAGGGCTCCATAGGACATTGAAAGCGGAATAATAGCACCAGCAGTGGCAATAGCAGTTATATTTCTACACCGCTTACCAGTGCTAAGCACTCTCTAAGTGGTTTACAATGTGTTAGCTAACCGCCCCCAACAAGCTGGGTACTCATTTTACTGATCTACGGAAGAATGGAAGGCTGAGTCAACCTGGAGCCTGCAGGATTGAACTTACAATGTTGTGGCTGCAATACTGATATTTAACCACAGTCCCACCAGGGCTTTTTTTACTATAACAGTCTACTGCAGAAATGGCCAAAGAAACTAGTATTGGCATCAGCTGGTCCTCCAAGAGGAAGGTATTCCACCACTGAGGGACTCAGCTGAGAAAGGCCCTCTACCACATCTTCACACAGTGCATTGACTTCACTGGTGGAAGGCAGAGGAGATCCCTTCTTGCAGACTTCAGTTCTTAGGCAGGTGTATATTGGAAGAGGCAATACTTTAAAGATGCTCAACCCTGTCTGATCTTGGAAGCTTGGATGGGAGACTGCCAATATATACCAGGTGCTGTAAGCTACATTTCAGAGGAAGGAAGTGGCAAAACCACCCCTGAGTATTTCTTGCCTAAGAAAAACCTGTGGAAAGTCATGGGGTTGCCGTAAGTCAACAGATGACTTGAGAGGGTGCACGCACACACATTCCTTAAAGTATCATGGTCCCAAGGCCTTCACACTTTAGATGTCATTTCCAGCACCTTGAATTCAAAGCGGAAGTGAATTGGCAGCCAGACAGATTTGTTTTTGGTGATGGTGGTGGTATGTCTGCCCTGTCATTTGGCAAGTGATTTGAGTCATGCAGTGTCTGCTCTACCAGCATGGCAGATATGCTCCTGCTATAAAATGAACTTTTAATATCACTTGAGCAATCAGGAAGGATGTGCCAATCAGAAAGGATTTTAGCTTTGGGACAAGTTGCCCTAAAAAATCCTGTAGGCTATCATTTCTTAAACCTTTCCAAGAAAAGATGAGATCAGGAATGCTTTAGACTGGAGTGGGTAAGACACACTCCAGCAGACTTTCTCTGCCAATTTTTGCAGCTTCTGCTGCTAAGTGTTTTTGCTATGCCACTGAAATTTGAGGTATATACTTTCTTTGAAGTCAAATTGCAGCCTTTTTGCTGTCACACTGGCAAAGTTGAGGCTGGCAACGGGGGGGGGGGGGGCACATCAGGGCATGTGTCGTCCATCCCAGATACAAAGCATCCCAGCTTTTCTTGAAAGTTTAAGGAATTATACCCAATAGTATTTTTAGACAGTTTGTGTCTGTGCTAAAATTCTCTGAGAGTCTCAGGACATCCTTCCTAAATTAATTGGTCCTCTGACTGGACCTACTGTCCCCCCTGAAGAATTATGCACCTAAAACACAGTTTTTTAAAAGTTACACAGGCTGAACATTGGCCTGTATTGAGGTCAAGCGTCCAATGAAAATAAATATTTCTCTCAAGGATACTTTCACAAAGATTATTTTTAGAAGGCCTCTTCCTGTGAACTCCAAAGAGCTGTGTTTTACTGGAAAAGATCCTCCAGACTGTTGCTGACCCCAGTCTCTGCCGTTGTCCTTGTATTTAACAGTGGTGTTCTACAGCCAGTGGAATGATTGCTTTCAAAGGGAGACGCTTGCCAAATTATTAATAACAACCGGCTGCTCTTGCTTCTTTTAAAACATAATAATATAATAAAATACCATATCAACAAAATTGTCTATTTATTCAAAACAGAAAATACAACTCAAAGAGCACTTCAGAAAATTACCAAGCACCTATTTCTGCCTTACAGAGGGACCTTCTATGTGTTCAGGTTACATACACACATATTTTCCTGCTTCTGTTTGCTTCCTTTTTCCATCAATGGAATAATATTGTATTATATGTAAAGTGCATATTTGTTTGCTACATATTGTACTATTTGTGAAGAAGACATTTGTTTGTTTTTATGATTACCAGCAGAGCACTGTACGTGAAAAGGCAAAAGGAAATACAATCAAGCTGTTGGCTCATTGAGGCAAATAGACTTCTGGGAAGTGCAGCATTGAAACAGACGGAGGGATGGAAATAATAGAAAACCCAGGGAGGGAAATAAAATTCTGGGGAACTCACCTGATCTTGCTTCTATGAAGCAAAGCAGCAAACAGGGACAGCAGAAGCACAGGTTGGATGGCTGAGGGTAACTCACAAATACTATTTCTCTTTCACAGAGAACAATATTGTTTTACTAACATCACATGGAGCTGGGTGTTTATGCAGGGCCACATAAACATTTTCATAGGCCCTAGTCATTGTGCCTAAGTGCCTAATAGATAAGGCATCCCTGTATTTACAGTGTTCCCTTCACTTTCATGAGTGTTCGGGGCACAGAACCCTTGCAAAAGTGGAAAATCTACAAATAATCGAACGAACCAGATCAAGCCAGTAAAATCCCCAGTCACGTAGCCACAGGAGACCTCATGTTGTGATAACCCATGGTGGACAAAAGGTCCTTAACCTTTAAGGACTCCACTTGAAGGGAGTAAAAGTGTTCTGGAAAGCTGGGCACTGGAAGCAATAAAACCTTATCAAATCCATCTCCAGAAACTCACACCTCAGCCTCAAAGCAGAGGAAGATCCTGTTACTGGGATGACACCTTGTTATCTTCCGATATCAGAGAAATGCCAGATGTGGAGTTGTTTTTCTTTTCTGTCCCTGTTTGTTTTCCCTGTGAAAGGATTTGCCTTCAAAGTAAATTTGTCCTACAAATAGTCCCTGTTTTTGGGCTAGTTAGGCAAGGAGAGAAGGGCGACGCAAGGAGAAGGAGTATGATGCCTCCCGATCATACCAACTGACTGGTCCCCCCTCCCAACAGCTGTGCGATCTCCTCAACGTCTCTTCACTGAGCTGCTGTTTGATCGCTGCTTCCCAGTCCAAGGGCTTCAGGAAGAGGTGCAGTATCACCCAAGCTGTGAATCCCTCAACAATCCCTCTATCTTATTTCCACTCTTTATTTCTATTAGCCCTTGGATGCGTGTGCGCATGTTTGCGTTAGTGCGAACTATTACTATTCAATAAAGTCATTCATTGGATCTTTTTGTGTGATTTCTGACTGAGCCTGACCCTGTAAACATTGGGTAAAAGATCCTTAATTACTCTGTCCTCTTTGCATCTCTAAAGCAGTGTTCGTAGCTAATTTTCCCCACAAGTGATAATTTTGACAGGTGTTGGGAACCCCCCTAAGGGACCCCCAGCAAGCAGGGTAACAGAGGAAAGACTGCCCTGTTCAAAAAACAAAAACAAAAACCTGTTTTTCAAAGCCAGAAGTCAACTTCGAGCCATTGCTTTTTTGACATGTTGGTTTTGGGGTGTCTGGGTGCACTTTCAGCAGACTGTGCAATCCCTGCAGAAAAATCTGCAAGATCCACCACAATTCCCCATTTATGTTCTCAATACTAATTTTTAAACTCAGCTTGGACAGGACAGCTCATGAACCTGTATGCTCCAGGATGGGAATTTCAGACATCCCACCCCCGAGCCATATTTTATTGTACAGTCTATACAGAACTAGAGCAAGGGTGGGCAAAATGTGGCTCATGGTCCTCAGACAGCCCTTGGGACGCCAGAGTGTGGCCCCTGAATCCTTCCAAAAGCTCCCTAAGCCACCGGCCTCCACGATTTGGGAGCGATTTTTCACCCCAAACTGTCCACAAATGTGTTGTCTTACATCCCTCATTCCCAGATCTGTCCCTCAAAACAAAATAAAAAAGTTGAAACTGGACAAAATGAGATCTGGAAGTGACATTAGATCACTTCCAGCATGATGAAACGTAGTGCTGCAGCCTGACCCCTCTGCAGTTGCCTGCTCCTGAACTAGATCTACAACATCATCATTTTATGTCATTGTCACCTGGGCTGTTGTAAACGTCCCCAAATTTCAGCTGCTTGTCATGTGCAGTGTTATTTTTTCTCTCAAAAGAGAAAATAGGCAGGACCTCTCCCCTCCCAAAAATTGTCTCAGTAAAACTGTTGCTCTTTAACACTGGAGTACTATTTTTGTCCCAATCAAAGTGACTAACTGTGATGAAAAAATGTTCCCTGTTAATTTTTTTGGATTAACCTTGATGTATTGAAACAGAACCTGTCTACTCTGATTGTCACCAGGTTGGTCCCTTTTGGGGGAAACTGAAATTTTTTCTGTGGGGTAGGGGCACTGGAATTCTCATTGAGGTTAGGAAATACAAGACATGTGCTTTAAACCCTATCCACGAATGAAATCCTGACTACAGCCCTCGAGCTTCAAATTTTCATTGCAGTTAAAAAATATGTCACAGTGTTTTTTAAAAGTCCTAATGCATGAGGGTGAAATAGTGGAGCATCGCCCGACAGCCCTTAAAATCAAGGATGATCTCTGTAAATTAAGAGACATTTCAACCCTTGGGTAGCATGGAAGAAGTGGTAGCTGTCAAGGAATGGCTAAGGAAAGAAAAGCCATTGAGAACAGACAGGGTAATACATTTCAAGGACATCAATAGACAAACTAACAACAGAACAAGAGATATGGGAAGGAGAGGAAACACGTGAGATTCTTTAGCTCATGAGCTGTGGTTCATTTCTCAGAGGAAAATTCATAGGGTTCACCCCGTCTGAAGGTCACTGATCAATAGCTTTGCCTCTTAGTATGTGTTAACTAGTGTGCTATCTAGCGTGGTAGTGATAAGCTCACTCCGAACAGACTTAAAGGTTTTCTTCTGCTATCCTATTCTTTTTGTGCATTATTGCAGCGTTACTCTTTTGCGCAGATATGAAAGTGAATTTTTTTGGTTGGCAAAATGGTTATGTTTTTAGCAAGTCAATTTTAATGTTTTTCTTAACTAGTTGATTGATTTTTTTTAAGTAAGTTAAGCAGTTGGTTTTCAATGTTTGCAGTTCACACAAGCATATACTCACAGCTTTAAAGAACAAAAATGGGGCACACCTAATTTAACATAAGTTGAAAAGTTAACAAAATTTAATTGTCAGTTTTAATAATATTAAAGATTGGATTTTCTTGCCAGTATTGAGCCACTGTATTGAATTATTCTTTACCAACCCTTGAATGCTTGACTGTAAGCAAATTTCTTTCTCCTAAACCCACATAAAATTTTGTTTCCTCTCCTGTAGACTGTCCACTACCGCTCTGGGCAAAATTTCTATAATTTTATTAGAGGTATGGATCACTTAATAAAGCTTCTGATAAAGCAGTTCCTTTTTACAAAGTCTTTTTATTCCTGTCCAGCTTCAGGTTTATCTCCTGGTTCTCTGTCTAGCTGGTAGTTGTTCAGCAGCATGGACATTAAGAGGATTGTGAAGGAGGTCTGAAGAAATAAAGATTTTGGATGTTGGGTTGCAGCAGATGTCTGCAGTAAACACTGAGCTGGGAAAAAAAGTGGGATTTTACTCTAGTTGACCTACTGCAGTTGTGTGCGCTTGCCTACAAAATACGAGGTAAACAGTAGCTGATTCCAGAATCCTTTACTGAGCATGTATAAACAACAAAACACAGATAAGCCTGCTTTACCAGCTCTCCACAGCATGTTAAAAATCATAGACCTGTAAAAAAAAAAAAGCATAAGAAAAGTAGAAGCTAGTGAAAGAAAGAAAAAATCCCTGCATATAGTTTGGAAGAAGTTTTCAAAAGGAAATATTTGAAATAGAAACATTTTTCTTTAGTTACCTGACACATACATATTATTAATTTTGAATGAAAAGTTTGCTGAAACATATTGAATTGTTTTTTTTTTTTTTGTGCTGAAGGAACCTATCCATATTCTTTCCATATTATTTTTACCTCTGGTACAAAATTTTCTGTGAAAGAAGTAATGTTGAGGAACACATCTACTTTGTTAACTGAGATACACCTGCACTCTTGTTTTAAATTGCTTTCCTCCATATGGTGCCCTCCAGATGTGTTGGGCTACAGCCCACATTACTCCTGGTCAGCATGACTAAGGCCATTTCCGCACTACACTCTTATAGCACGATTATTCCACTTTCAACATCCTATGGAATCCTGGGGTTTGCAGTTTCGGGAGGGGCCAGGTGGCCCCTCCCGAAACTGCAAACCCCAGGATTCCATAGGATGTTGAAAGTGGAATAATCGTGCTATAAGAGTGTAGCGGCGGAAATGGCCCAAGTTTGGGGATGGCCAGTGACAGCGCTGGCTGGGAATGATGGGAGTCACAGGCTAACACATCTGGAGGGCAACAGGTTGAAGAAGCTGGGTTTAGACATTTATTTTCCTGCATTTAAGTGTGGTTATCAGGTTGGTAAAATAAAACCAGCGGTGGAGGGATGGGGGGGTGAGGGAGGTAGGGTGCCCTGGGTGGCACTTTTTGGGGGGCACTGCTGCTCCTTGCCTGGCCCCCTGCGAGCTGCTGCCCTGCCCCCATGCTCCGTTGCCCCTCCCCTGCGTGCCGTCGCCCCGCCCACATGTGCCATCGCCCTGCTCACACGCCTCTGCCCCCACCCCTACCCTGCTTGCACCAAGCTATGCCACTGAATAAAACCATGGACCTTGATGGGCCCAGAAATTAAATCAGCTTGAAACTATCTTCTCCTTATGTTTATGAGACTGATATATGTACAAAATGTTTTCCTTCTACCTTCCTAAAAACTCCTAGATCGCTTATTTGTGTGTCTATTTAGGAAAACGGTAACATGCCTGGCTCTAATGCACCACGTAACAGGCTAGTGCGGAAATGGCCATAATCCTTCTTCCACAGACTTTAATTGTACAGTTCCTAATGCAGCCCGGTTGATTATGCCTTGCTTCAGCCCAACAGGCACAGAAAGAAAAGGATGTTTAAGGTTAGGGGGTTCATCCTTCATTATAAGCAAACGGTCACCTCTTGACTGCTTTTCCTGCACAAAAAGGGAGGCACTCACCCGAACATCCCGGCAGCTAAATATAGCGCTTTAATTGCTAAATTGCCCTCATCCTGTAGCAATTACTTTTGCATTCAACATAATTGTCCCTCAACATGAAAATATACTATAGGTTCCCATTGGCAACAGAAGTCTGCTGCTTCTCCTTCCTTGTGGGGAGTGTACGTGTCCCTCTTGTTTAGGGCCTCCAGGAGACATGCGCTTTCTTTGAAGCAGAAACAGAAGCCTTGCATTATGCGCAGGGAACGAATGGTGGGTCATGGCAAGAAACTGTTCTTTTCCTGCCTCTGATCTCCATTTCTACATTTTCCTGGGGAACAATGTTCTCAAATACACAAAGACGAGTCAGACAGCAATGGCTGTCTGAAGTGGATGAGTGCGCGATGCTTCTCCGTCTACTCTGCAGTGATGATAAAACTGTAATTGTTCACTACTATTGAAGAAGGTATGACAAGAACACCTTAGAGAATAATAACTGTTCAAAAAATACCAGTCTTTTTAAAAAGACTATTGGCAAAACAAATTGTTTTTTATACAGCACGTTCGACTTACACAGCACTTTTCAGCCATTTAACACAAGCCATAAAAAGAGAGGGCCTTGCCTCAAAGAGCTCACAGCCGTTGTTTTGATAGCAGGGGAAACAACAGAGGAAGGAAAGGAAAAGAAAATAACCGGGTAGGATTAGGATCATTTGCAGGTATATCATGTTTTTAAAGGTTGGAGGTGAGTCTAATACCAGGGTTGAGAAACATATTTGGCCCATGGGATGAATAGGCCCCAAGATGGTCTCTTCCCAAGCTGAAATGTCAGTGGCTACATGCCAGCTGTGGAGAAACCTTTGGTACATCCCTCCACAGACAAATGGTCACATTCACATACACAGAAATACATCATTCGTTTCCAGAGGCACATCCTTTCCAGATCTCTCTCTTCTCAGGTGATTAAGGTGTTGGGGAACACCCAGGTCACACTGGATGAGGAGGTTTAAATTAGAAAAGTTCCCAGATGTTATCACCATCATGGTGCACTGAGGATGAAACTGTGGTGAGGTCCCAGAGTTTGTATGAGGAGGCTGAGATAAACACTGGGGCCTCTCTATGACTGTCTAGATCGAGGGAGGTACTGGTACCACTCTACTCTGCTTTGGTTAGACCTCATCTTGAATACTGTGTCCAGTTCTGGGCACCCCAATTCAAGAAGGACATGGTCAAGCTGGAGCAGGTCCAGAGGAGGGCGACCAAAGTGGTGAGAGGCCTGGAAACCATGCCCTATAAGGATAGACTTAGAGAACTGGGTATGTTTAGTCTGCAGAAGAGAAGGTTAAGAGGGGACATGATAGCTATGTTTAAATATTTGAAGGGATGCCATGTAGAGGAGGGAGAGGGCTTGTTTTCTGCCACTCCAGAGACCAGGACAAGGAGCAATGGATTCAAGCCGCAGGAAAGGAAATTCCACCTGAACCTCAGGAAGAACTTCCTGACAGTCAGGGCTGTCCGGCAGTGGAATATGCTGCCTCGGAGTGTAGTGGAGTCTCCTTCCTTGGAGGTTTTTAAGCAGAGGCTGGCTGGCCATCTGTCGGGAGTGCTTTGAGGGTATTCCTGCATGGTAAGGGGTTGGACTGGATGGCCCGTGTGGTCTCTTCCAACTCTACATTTCTATGATTCTATAATTCTATGTGATGGGGAGTGTAGAAGTCCTGATCTTTATCTGTAGTGCACCACAATGGAGATCACAAGTGGGACCTCTCCACCGCAAAGCTGAGCTTTCAAGAGTCCTAGGTTTTTCAGCCTATCATCCAGTGCTGTGTTGGTTGAATGTTTAAACTGGGGATAAAGACTATGGGTCCTTTTGCATTACATAACTATAGCACTGTGATTCCACTTTAACTGCGATGGCAATATTCTGAGGTGACCTGGCATTTGCAGTTTGGTGAGGCACTAGAGCTCTTTGGCTGAGAATGCTAAATACTCCTTCCTAAACTGCAAACCTTAGGATTCCATAGGATGTTGCCAAGGCAGTTGGTAGAATCACAGTGCTATAACTGTGCAGTGTGACAGGGTCCTGCGGCACAGCTGCTTTCTGAAGCTCAGAAAGCTTAGTTTGAATAAAAGTTCCAGTCTTCAGTCTGCAGTGTAACTCAAATAACGTTGAGGGGGAAAAAGCCAACGGAACTCATGGGATGAACATCCCCTAAAGCTGGTTTAAAAGGATTAAGCTAAAGGATTTATGAGGGGACACTTCGTTTTGAGAGTCTACAGCCTTGGCAGAGGAGAAAGGTATAGTGTGTCAAGGCATAGCTGTAAACACAGAATTAAGCCCCTGTGTTTTATTGCCCAAACAGAAGCCAAGTAAGAAAACATTGACTCATTGCCAAAGTATAAGGATTAGAAGGCCATACCAGATCTTGGAAATAATTAGTTACAAAGGATGAGCTACTTATAATGAGTTACCTTTTCAAACAGGAAAATTATTACTAGGTTACATTACTTACAAGAGATTGCTTTGTTAAAAGACTGTCGTGTCAGTTCTTTTGTAGTATAACTGTAACTTTTTAGTTATAGATCTGGAAGTGCCTACCCTCCAAATGTCCCAATTTGGCAACGAGAGTTCCATTTAATCCTCTGTCATCCTACTTTGCCAGCTGTTTTAAAAACATCCCACTTTGTCTCTCCTCCTCCCTTTGTCATTGCACATTTTTCCTCATTAGCGGCTTTTGTCATCTTGACCACACTCCGATGTTGCTTAGCCACACTTGTGCCAGTTTTCACTTGTGGCCATTTCCACACTACACTGTTACAGTGCTACTACTCCACTTTCAACATCCTATGGAATTCTGGGGTTTGTAGTTTACTGAGGCCAAAGAGCTCTCTGGCTGAGAATTCTAAATGCCCCTCCCTTAACTGATGAAAGTGGAATAATAGCACTATAACAGTATAGCGAGGAAATGGCCTGTGAAATGTTGGAGAGTGTGTCCTCATTACATGAGTAAGGGGCATATAGGTCACATTGTTCAAGTGCTGCCTTCTGCTGTGTTTCATGCTGCTGCATTCAGATGTGATTTTTAAAAGCAACTATTTTATTTTAGTTATTTTTGAGAAAGAAGGCAGTAGAGAGTTCTTTTTTAAAAGTGCAATTCTAATGGCAACTAATTTTTGTGCCCTTGGAGCTGTGACTGGAATAAATAACTTTTGAAAATAGCTTTCTGAACTCCATTTTGTGCCTTTTGGGGTCAGGACTTTTGAATATATTTCAGAACTTAGCTTTGGCAGGCTCAAAAGTGATTGATACCGCGTAAGTGATATTTTAATGATGACAAAGATGAGGATTAACATGACAAAAGAAGAGCCACTGCTTCCTGTTTCAGTCAGCAGCAGGCTGCAACTCAGCATCTGGGCCCTTTTGCTCTTTTAAAGAAGGAGAGCGCAGAAGGTTTCTTGTGTGCATTGTGAGTGGAGGCCAGTGGCGTATCTAGGCTCACCAGCGCCTAGGGCAAGCCTGGAAATTGCGCCCCTGTGTGCTGCCGCCACCCCTGGTGGGGGCGGAGCCGTGGTGGGTGTGGTTGGGGCGGGGGCAGGTGGGGGGGCGAGGCTGCGGCAGGCAGAAATGGGTGGGATTGGGTGTCAGCAGGCGGGGGCAGGGCAGCGGCGGGTGGGACGGCTGGAAGGACACCAGCGGGGGCAGGGGTGGGAGCGGTAGTCGCAGTGGGGGGGTGGCGGGCAGACGGGGAGGCTGCTGCCACTGCCACCCCTGCCAGAAAGGACCCTGGCAGTGGCGGGAATGGTGGCGGTGGGCCGGGGCTGGGTGGGAGGATGGGGAAGTTTCCACTTTTTTGCACTCCCTTGACCTTGGCACCCAGGGCTTGAGCACCAGTTGCCCCACCCTAGATATACCTCTGGTGGAGCCAATCAAGTTTTACATTCCCAGAATAAGCCAGCTCTACCATGATGCCCAGTGAAAGGACTGTCTTGGGCAACAGAGTACATGGGCTGCTAAATGTCGCATTCCCCTGCCCCAGGCTGCCAGAACCCCAGGAGGGCTTGCATACAAATGAAAACTGGCATCCATGTGGCCAAGCAACATCAGAATGAAGGGCAAGATTCCACTCCTCTCTGTCCCTCCCAATGACTTCACTGAGTACAAATTATTTCTGAACTTTGAAAACAGTTTGCAGGAACTGAAGAAAGCTGAGAAGAGGAGAGAAAGAGACTGAGATATTTTAAAAACAGCTGAAAAAATGGGATGAGAGAGGATTATCTGGGCCTGTCTCTGTCAAATCAGGACTATTGGAAGGTATAGTTTTGGTCTGTTTAGAGAAGCTACTGTTAGATGTGCTATTCAGTATTGATATTTTAAATTGGCACAGGAAGGAGGAAGGAAAGACAGTTTTTCCAATTCCTGCATCCAGCTGCCTTGCTGCCTAGTCATAATCCAAAGCAATTCCAATGGGTCGCTCCCTTGTTGGTTGCATTGCAGGCATATGGAAGCAGCCAGCCAAGTTCTCCACTGTACCACAAAAGGTTTTGAGTACTGATGTTATAGTTCCTGAAACAAAGGATTCAAAATGCCATTCTGTATGTTTTTCCCCACTTTGCTTGCAGGACCACCCCTAGCATTAGACAGGGTGAGGCAGTTGCCTCAGAAAGCAGATTCATACTATCAGGAAGAGTTAACAAACTCTTCTTTTGTTTATTTTGTTATTATTGTACTTTCTTTCTCCAGGGGTGGGGAAAAGTGTTTGTGGGATGTTTTATATCAGGTGCCCAAAAACTATGGGTGCCTTGGAATACTACGCACCTGATGTGCACGTGGGAGGGCACAATTTACTACTTTGCCCTTGGAAACAAAATGCCATACCATAGCAGATTTAAAAAAAAGTCATTAAAAGGGGAGCTTTTATATTTAATTTTCAGAAATAGAGTTACCTTTAACATTATAACGACAACAGTAACAAACTATTTGTGGGGATTGTAATTGTATCTTCAGGCAACTATTTTTCAGAAGTAGCTTTCCAAAGAAGAGCCAGGGTACTCTGGTGTTTTGAACGTTAAAGCAGAGCTTTCCAAACTTTTCATGTTGGTGGTACACTTTATAGAGATGCATCATTTTGCAACAAAGTAATTCAGTGGGTGATTCAGTAAGTGGAGGCAGCCCCTCCACTTGGGCCTAGCCCGCTGCCACCCTCACCGGGGTCTTCCTCAGTTTGGGGTGGCAGCAGAGGCAGCCTCTTCACCAAGGCCTGGCTCACTGCCACCACCCTCGCTGGGGTCTTCCTCAGCCCGGGACAGCAGCTGTGGGAGAGGCAGCCCCTCCACCCATTACATTCGCACAACACACCTACAAACTGCAGCCAACACACTGACGTGTCATGACACACAGTTTGGAAAGCTCTGCTCTAAGACTCTGGGTGTCAGGAACTGCATTTACACACACAAATATAACAGTGCAAATACACTATTTATTAGGAGTGTGATACATAGTACAGGACTTCAGTGAGTGAACTGGAGGCAATTAGCAAAATTCAAAACATTAAAGGCAAAGAGTTTCTCATCCCACCCACAAGAGACCTTGGAGTTCTGACTTAGCCTGGCAGCGCTTATCACTACATTCCTAGCTTTGTTTATCTAACCGTCTCTGGTTTTCATACCTTGTTACAAGCAAGCTGCTATTTAACTCCTACTACATGTCCCATAACTAAAATATAGAGGGCTACCCGACACTGGGAGGCCAGAGTCTTAGCTGTGGCATAACTTTGGAAACCCTCTGGGTGACTTGAGCAAGTCACACTCTCTCAGTTTCAGAGGAGGTCAAGGGCAAACCACCTCTGAACAGATCTTGCCAGGAAAACCTCATGATAAGTTCACCTTTAGGGTTGCCAGAAGTCACAAATGACTTGAAGGCACACAACTGCAACTACAAAGTTGGAGTTGACTTGAAGGCACACGAAGCAACGTTCCAAGCTCTGAGCAGGACAAATTTCAAGGTGACCCTGGAATACCTTTCTGTGGTCATATTTTATATATATGTAGTATAGGCTTGCATGTAAGATTAGCTGTAAAATCTCTAAGAGCTACTGTATGTAGCGTGAGAGCAAAGAAAGTGATCTGTAGACTAGGAAGGAATTTTATTTGGCAATTACTATATACTTTGCATGTCAAAGATCCCGGGTTCACTTCCTGACATCGCCAGACATGGGTGATATAGGGTTCTTTTTTGAGTCCAAGTGAGATGCTCTCATACAATGTACACAATGCTGGCAAGATGGATGATTGGTCTGACTTAATAAAAGGTAACTTCCTGCATTCCAGTGAACTAGGCAATTCTCCTCAGCATAAATTTTGTATCTGGGGTGAACATAATAAGATGGTGTTGGGCAAGCGACACGTACTATAGGATGACATGACCAGCCCCCTCCCACCAATGAGAGGCAGCATGAGAAGCAGTATAAGGGTCTGAATCCTTGACTGAGTCTTTGCAGAATTCTGCCCGCAAGGATCTTGGCCCTGACTACAGTCTCTGCAGAATCCTGCCCAGTACCTCAGGCACATCTGGCTGCTCAGATGCAAGGCAACTGGAGTGGCCAGGAGCCAGCTGTATAAGAGCTGGGTTGTCTCTGCAGCCTTGGCCTGAGCAATATGGTTTTCTGTGCTGGCTAGAGCCTCTCCTGATGCTTTGGTGGTCCTGGACTTGCTGACTTCTGACCTATGGACTCTGACCTTTGGCTTGTTTCCTGGACCTGCCTCTTGCCTTTGGCTCCTTGGTCTCCTGATACCAGGTCAGGCCTCTGTTGCTGTGGATTTTTGCTGGACTCTGATCCTTGGCATCTGAACCCAGTTCCTGTTCCCTGTCCCAGCCCTGCTGATTATCCTTGTCACCCATGCCCTGGACCCTGACAAGCAGAAGCAGGGAGCCGGTCCTGTGGCAACTTCTTGTTACACCACTCCTTGGTGGAGGGGGACTGGTCACATTATCCTGTAGTGCCCTGCTCACCAGGACTGTACCTCTCTGTATCTCAGGACAGCTGACTGGTTTTTAAGATGATTTTCAGGGGTCAAAGCAGGAGGTGGAGCATAGCTACCATATTGGGTCTATGCCTCTAATGTAGGATTGCAGCCAATGGCAACAAACAGCAACACAAGAGTGTAGTAAGTACGGCCGTGGTGTTGTTGGCCCTTTGCCAAACCCTGTCCCAGGGTCTACAACTTTGATATAAAATTAATCTAACCCACCAGAGAGGTCACTCGTATGTGTACGTGCAAGTAGGCAATAAGTGGTCGTACGATTGGAAGAAAACCAGATCAGGCCAGTAAATCCCAAGTCATGTAGCAACAGGAGACCTCATGTTGTGATAACCCATGTTGGACAAAAAGTCTTTAACCTTTTAAGGAGTCCACTTGAAGGGAGTAAAAGTGCTTCTGGAAGACTGGGCACTGGAAGCAATAAAACCTTATCAAATCCATCTCCAGAAACTCACGCCACAAAGCGGAGGAAGATCCTGTTATTTAGATGATTTTCTGATATCAGAGAAATGCCAGGTGTGGATGTGTTTTTCCTTTCTGCCCTGTTTGTTTTCCCTAGGAAAGGATTTGCCTTCAAAGCACATTTTTCCTACAAATAGTCCCTGTTTTTGGGCTAGTTAGGCAGGCAGGAGGGGCATGCAAGGAGAGGAAAGGAGATGCAATGTTGTGATGCCTCCCAGTGTGTCTCATTGCTGAGCTGGTAATCTATCTCTGCTCTTTCTAACCATAAGACTTCAGGAAAGGTGCAATATGCTTACTATCCTATTTTCACTCTTTATTTCTATTAGCCCTTGAATGAGTGTGGGTGTGTGTGTGCTTGAGTGCAAACGATTGTTATTCAATAAAGTCATTCATTGAACCTTTGTGTGTGATTTCTGACTGAGCCTGACCCTGTAAGCATTGGGTTAAAAATCCTTAATTACCCTGCCGTCTTTGCATTGCTAAAGCAGTGCTCAGAGCTAATTTGCCCACAGGAGACAATTTTGACAGGCGTTGGGAATCCCCAGCAAGCAGGGTAACAGTATGGTAATGTATAACATTTGATTTTTGAACACTAAAATGTATTATAATGTATTATAAATCCTTGGTTGCATCAGTAGGAGTATGGTGTCTAGATCGAGGGAGGTAATGGTACCACTCTATCCTGCTTTGGTTACGCCTCATTTGGAATATTGTGTCCAGTTCTGGGCACCTCAATTCAAGAAGGATATCGACAACCTGGAACGTGTCCAGAGGAGGGCGACCAAAATGGTGAAGAATCTGGAAGCCATGCCCTTTGAAGAATGGCTTAGGGAGCTGGGTATGTTTAGTCTATAGAAGAGATGGTTAAGAGGGGATGTGATAGCCCTGTTTAAATATTTGAAGGGATGTCATGTTGAGGAGGGAGTAGGTTTGTTTTCTGTTGCTCCAGAGACTAGGACAAGGAGCAATGGATTCAAGCGGCAGGAAAGGAGATTCCACCTGAACCTCAGGAAGAACTTCCTGATGGTCAGAGCTGTCTGGCTGTGGAATATGCTGCCTCAGAGTGTGGTGGAGTCTCTTTCTTTGGAGGTTTTTAAGCAGAGGCTGGATGGCCATCTGTTGGAAATGCTTTGATGGGTGTTCCTGCATAGCAGGGGGTTGGACTGGATGGCCCCTGGGGTCTCTTCCAATTCTATGATTCTATTCTACTTATAATTTTATTCCATATTCTGAATAGTGAAGGCAAGCATCTTTGGTAGATAACGTGAGACCAGGGTAGCATATAATCCCTACAACTATTTTTTGCTGTTGTATTGTACTCTATCGATCAGCTATTGGCTTTCTGCAACTATTTGCCAAATGGGCATTGCATTACATGGACATATGTTTAAGATTTTCACAGTAAAATCCTCTGTGATGAATCAGTTGCTATTTGTCCCTAATTTATGGCCCTTGTCTCCCAATAAAATGCACTGTGATGGTATAACTGGCTTCCTGACATGCCTCCATTCTCTCCCACATAATTGACATCAGAATTACAATTTTGACATTCAGTAAATTTAAATTGTCCTCAGGTTTAAAAAGCAAACCAAAAATCAGGTGAGCATATGAAACAGGAATGGAAGGAATTTATTGATGGATTGTTGGTGTGTAGGATGGGGAGTGGGTTTATGTATGAATGCTGTTGAGTCATATGACTGAGGCAGAAGGGGCTGGAAAAAGCTTATTAGCTTGTTTATCAGTCGAAGTGGTATTTCATTGTGACTCTGTTTTGTGCCTGTCAAACATAAACTAATGTTACTCAAATAAAAACTCTACCTTGGGAAAAGAATTTAATTTGTTCTGGAATTTGGTAAAACTCAGACAAAGCAAAGCAATGGAAATACTCCCTGTTGTATCTTTGGTCTCTTCCAAACAGATGGACACCATCTTGCCTGTAACAGCCACCATGAACTTTTATTCAGCTTTTTAATCCTGTACTTTATGACCGTGGAGAGTGAATTCTTTTGCTCCCTATAGTAGAGACTGGCCTTCTTGAGCAACAGCTTGCCGGTTTCTGGTTATGTTATTTAGTCATGCCTGTCTCCCCTGGAGAGTTTTACTATCTCTGACTTGAGCTTGCACATTTTTCAGAACAGATGAATAATACCTATTTATATTGTGTTTCAGTTATTGATAGTTTCTGTTTTCTGTTATGTCACCACTGAATGGCTCATTTAAATTTGTATATTATGTTTTGGAATGAAGCAGTTCCAGAATGTGTACTGAAATTACAGGAATTACATTCTTGTCCTTATGTTGTGAGCCATTTTGATCACATCTGTCTGTGAAGGCAGCATGCAGATTAAAACAAAATTTCTCTTTGTGTCTCTTTTTGCTTACTTCCTCTTTCTTCCCATCATGCTTCAGTTTTTGTGATATCCCACAATACAATGTTTTATTTTAGACTTAACTTCTTGGGGAGATGGTATAATTGTGTCTGAACATTTTCTGCCTGGGAACAGAATTCCGTGTGTGTGTGTGTGTATACGTGTGTGTGTGTGTGTGTGTGTATCTCAGGTTCTCAGTTCCAGTAATGGGCAGGATCCAAGGCACCTGGGAGCCAAATATAATTCTTACCCGTGTTAACATATTCTGATCAAGCATACAGAGTAGCAGAGTAGCTGAGCCCTCAGTCTGGCTTGGGGATCTGTAGTAGAATGCCACAAAGGCATCACTGTTGTTTCTTTCCCCCTTAATTTTTAACCAGATGTTCTTAACCTGGCTTGCAGGATTTAAGTCATTGATCTCTTCACAGGTATACAATGGCCCTTCCACATTTGTGGGGGTTCAAGGCACAGAACCCTCCTGGAAGTGGAACAACTGCTAATAACTCCTTCCCTGCTATCGCCCTCCCATTCCCCTTTGGAGCTCCTCCCTTGCCTCTGGTCCCAGCAGTGACATATAATGCTACTCTTCCTCCTTTCCTGTTTGGTCTATTTCTCTGAAATAGATTACATCCCTCTACTGCTACGTTCCTATCATGAGACTCATCCCACCAGATTTGCTTTGCTCTGCTATTAGTTCAAGTTCATCCTGTTTATTTCCTATGCTCTGCGCGTTAGTGTAGAAGCGTCTGAGTAACCATGGGTCACTTCCGCATTTGGTTATTTAAGTTTCTTTCACTTTCACTGTTGAGTTCTTGTACCATATATCTGGTTTTTCCCACAACATTCAGACTGTTATCTCCAGCGCTTGATGAACTACTGCCCTCAAGAATACTGTTCCCCCCCTGCCCATAACTCAGTTTAAAGCCCTCCTAATTAGATTTGTGAGATTCTTAGCAAAAACATTCTTGCCAACTGCTATGAGTTGCAACCCATCACTTGCCAGAAGTCTGTATTCATGAAATCCTAGACCATAGTCCAAGAAGTCAAACTGTTCCTGAGAAGCCAGTTGTTGACCTCCACTGTTTTTCTCACCCCTCCTTGGCCATGTCCTTCAACTGGAAGAAGATATGAAATGAGAAAAGACAATCTTGGAAGTAACATATTACAGGTAGTGACAGTGGCTGTTATGTATTACCTTTTGGGGTCATAAGAGCATGATGATATTTCCCTTACAAAAGAATGTAACAAATGGTAAAGTGGTTCCTTCTTTTCTCTAACAGGAAATGCTTATGTCTTACCGTATCTCATTATTTGGAGGGGAGCAAAATGCTTTGGGGACATTGAAATAGTCCACTGAAGTGAATTACTTCAAATGTAGTCCTTAAAAAAAATCTTTGTAAAGATGCTGGAGGAAGGAATACCAATAGTAGTGTCCTCATATCATCTAGCCAGAGAAGAAAAGTGTAAACCAGCATGCCATAAATAGCTAAGCATTCTAAGTTTTTCTGCACAGTCGAACTTTTATCCATGTCTTGAGCTTGGCGACCCTAAAACTCAATTTCCAAATTAAAAACTTCTTCCTCGTATGCTACTATTTTAGTTTTTTAGCATTATTCACAGAACGTAAACTGTTATTCCTTCATTACAACAAGCTACAGGGAGCACTCTAGTGGAACACCATGGTGATTAATCTAAGCATTGCCTGACAAAGTGGCAATTTTTACTAACAAAGGGCTTAATTTATCTGTTTTACTAGAATTTAGTAAGAGGCAGCATAATGTCCTGCTTTTGGGCTTCCCAGAGGATCTGATTAGCTACCATAGGAATAAGATGCTAAATTATTTTTGTGGTGAAAAAATATCCCAGTAAGGTAACTGCAGTCTCAGACTAGGTCAATGAGTGGCATGGTAACTTCACGCTTCTTTACATGGCTGAAAGTCTCCAGAAAAAGTGGAAATAGTACAACAATGTAAACAAGAGCTTGGGAAACTTTTTGAGCTGAATTTTAACAAGAATAATCCCACAATAATTTGGGATGCAAGCAAAGCTTGTGTGTGTATGTGTATATCTCTCTTTCTCTGTGTGTGTGTATAAATAAAGTTTCCAAGTTTTCTTATTTAATTTTCAGATTTTTTTTAGACCTTTACAATCCATGATTTTTCTAATTTATGTTGAAACAAATTCCTCTGCCAAACAGTATAGAAAATCTGGACATTACAAACACCTTTTGGATAATGGCAAATCTTTTGTATTCAAACAGTAGCTGATGATTGATGCTGGGGTTGTTACTACATTTTAACTTTCTTTTTCAGGCTCATCTGTGTCAGCGTTATTCAAGACTGGTATATTTCTCCAGGATGTTCGCTGACTGCTTTTGCGGGTCTTCAGTGTGAGAGTTTAAAATCACTTCAAAGTCTTTAGCTCATTTCTCTTCCTCTTGCAGGAACTTTTCTGTTGTGGTTGCAAGAAACAGCATCACTGGGGAAGACATCTGACTTGCTTCTGCAACATAGATATGTTTCAGTAACATATCAGACTTAGTTTTTTCAGGAAAGTAGGTGTATAGTGTTCTAGATATGCATCCAGTGGTGATGGAGATCTACCATCTGCTATGGGCTCACGGACTTTGCTTGGTCTTTGAGGAGGTGAAGTGCAGCTGCTCTCAGTGTTGAAAATATTGGCCTGGTCATGCCAGGTAGGAATTTGTGTTCTGCAGCATTCATAAGAAGTAGACAGTGTTGCCCATTTGCTTTCATTTTCCACAGGTTTTGTCATGAGCTTCCAGGACCTGGACTCAGACTGAGAATCTGAGACAGCAGAACCTTCTCTGAGACCTGGCACAGAGACTGTTACAGCAGCACCTGCAGAGCAGATAGTACCACCACCAGTACCACCACCTGCCCCAGAGACAGAGCAGGGAGCTATGCCAGCCCCAGCAGGGAGCTTTGCTCATTCTGACATGGAGAGTGACCTATCCATACCTACCTTTGCCCAGCTTAGACACCAAAAGGGTCTTCTGCATCGCTCCCAGCAAATTTATGCCAAACAGCAATTAATTAAACACCACCTGTGCTGATCTTGGAACCTATAAGAATGGAGTCTTTCCCCCTCTAGCTTTTGTCGGTAATTAACTGACTGCGTCTCCTGTGCTCCCGTTCACTGCCCTTGCCTGTTGTTTCTGCCTTTGACTTGGGTTTGTATTTCCTGCCTCTGATTTATGGACATTGTTGGAACCATTATTGCTTCTCATTTGCGAAGCTGTTTCCTTGCTTAAGTAAACTGACCACTTAGGTTATTGCTGAGTTCCTGACCTGTGTTTGTTATCAGCTTCTCCTGGCTGCCAGTGCAGACTAAGCTTAGACAGGTTTCTCTTTAATCCCTTGCATTTTTATTGAGGTCTAGTTGACACCATTTGTTCCAAAATATAGAATGGGCTTCATCAGTAAAGGCATATCTATGTCTTTTGGCACATTAATAAAATTCAAGCAAAGCTTATACGACAGGACAATTTATAAAATATGGCCCCAGACTAAAAAAAGAAAGAAAAGCAAAAAAACAACAACAGTAAACTGATGGATGAAATACAAAACCTGGAGGGAAAACTATAGAAAAATTTTGATAAAGAGACTCAATAAAAGATTGTCAGCAATAGTTCACTGTATACAGTCCAAGAAATTAATGCCAAACTACTATATCTTAAACAAAAGAATTTTGAATTTGCAAATAAACCCCGGAAATGTCTCTCTTATAAATCTGAGAGAGGAAAGGATGAAGAAATCAGTCACAAGTATTAGGAAGGGAGATCAATATTCAATAGACAACTTGAAAATATTAAAAACCTTTACAGAATACTACAGAGGAATATATGCAAGGGATAATGAAGCAATCTCAGATATGGAAGATTATTTGGACAGATTCCAAATGGATAAACTTCATCTGGAACAAAAGTGAAGCTTGAACGTGCCCATGACAGGTATGGAGCTTATTCAAGCAGTTACAAAGATTAAATTTGGGAAAGATTCAGGCCCAGATGGATTATCTGCAGTGTATTGTAAGAAATTTGAAGATGAGTTACTTCAACCATTAAAGATGGTGTGTGATGAGTTATTAGGAAAAGGCTGGATACCAGACTTTTGGACAAACATTTATATTACAGTGATTCATAAAGAGTGGGTCCGGTCCGGTCTCGGGGTGAGGAGGAGCAGTGCGTGATCATAAATGGCGCCTTCCGGTTGGTCATGGGTCTCGACCAACTGCTGAAGCTCGCCAGCCTAAAGCCCACCCTCCGCAGATCGCAGGCTTGCATTGGTGTGAGCCTGCGAATCTGCATCAGAGAGCAGGCACGCAATGGCACACGCCAGCATTTTGAAAGACGTGAAAAATCAGGTTTTTCAAAAACATGATTGAGGACTACTTGGGGTTGCTCCGAAGCGGACTGAGGTGCGGATCTACAGTAAGTAGTCTGGACCCAGTCCACTCCAAGGTGCAGACGTCCTCCATGGAGGGCGCACTGCACCATTTTATTTACCCTGTGTGGAAATGGCCAATGACAATGCTTCTGTTCCTCTCAGCAGGGAGACCGTTATGACCACCACACACCTCCTTTGGGGATTGGCAGGAGCCGGTCCATGTGCTGAATCTTCCAAGGTCCCTGCATATTATCTGAGGACTGACACTGTTGCTTTTGCTCCTGTCCCTTGCCTTCACTGATAAGTGGCAGAGCTTTGAATCAATGCCTGTAGCTCCAAACTAATGGAAAGATCCCTGATTCTTCTACTTCTGTTCCTCCAAATGTCTACCTCCTGTGTTTGGGAATCAACCTCTTCCTCTTCTAGGTCAGTCTGCTCTGTCCAAAAAAACCTCATGTGCCCTCATATACTGAAGAGGCTGCTGGACTGTCTCTTCCGACATGGCAACCAACTTGCACTTCCTGCAGGTGTAGCGACCCACATCCTCTGGCAAGAACACAAACATACCACAGCTGTCGCAGCAGCTCCCTCATCATCCATATTCAGTAGTCTTAAGTAGGCAATGAAACAGAACCCCAGGCCTCCCCCACAAAACTCCCCCACCAAACACCCATGTAAAACTCCTGTTGGCCTTGCAGCCTCTTAGCCAAGCTCTTGTTTTATCATCATATATGTCCCTATTAAACACATTAGCCTGAATTCAGTTGCTATTACTAACTGAAATAGATCCATTTAATGACTTGGTGAATGGTAAATCAATATGTATGTAACTCCATTGATTCAGTGGACCTGCTGTAGTTGAACTGAAGCCACTACAACAACTGAAGTGAGGCCTCAATGAGGAAGTTTCTTTGAAATGTCGGTAGATTTTACTTGTAGGTTTGCTCATTAAGCACTACAGGGACATTTCCGCACAGGGGAATTAAAACGGCGCAGGGTGTCCTCCACGGAGGATGTTTGCACCTTGGAGGGGACTAGGTTTGGACTACTTACCGGAGATCCGCACCTCAGTCTGCTCCGAAACGCTCCCAACTTGTCCTCCAGCATGCTTTTTAAAGACCAGAAAAAAGAGGTTTCTCATTTTTCCAGAGCGCGCCATTGCGTACCTGCTCCCTTGTGCAGATTCACAGGCTTGCACCAATGCGAACCTGCAATCTGCAGAGGGTGGGCTTTAGGTGTGGTGAGCTTCAGAGGTTGGTCAGGACCCACGACCAACCGGAAGCCACCATTTTGGAAGCCGGAGCAGTGCGGATCTAAGACTTCACACTGCTTCGATTCACCCTGGACCAGACCGAGGAGCCAGAAGATCTGGTGAGTAACGGCACGGAGCGATTCCCTCGCCTTGTGCGGAAATGGCCTAGGCTGCCATAGGCCCAATGGCTCTTAGAGATCATAGCAATGACATCACAAAACCTAAAATGATTAACTACAATTTAAAACATTTTCTCTTCAATCTGGCTGTGTTTTAGACAACCAAGATTCCTGTCTCTTCATGTGAACTGGAAGAGCTTGTGATGCCATTCTTCAGATTTTCTGTAGTACCATCTGACCTCTTAGTCCTAATATATTGGAGAGAGGCAACACATTAGGACATTTTTATTCTGGAAACATTTTATGACATCAGGCCATTGGGGAGCTGTTGATATACAACAACAAAATGGCAAATTCCATGCTAGCATCTTACAAGGCCTTTTGAACTGTTTAAGCTAGTAGTGGCTGGAGCATGTTTTTCCATTGTCATTTTAGGATGTTTACTCCAAGAAAACAACTTACCGTAATCATTTTTATGATGACTGTGGTACACTTGCATGTGAGAAGGAAAAAGCTTTCATAATATATTATCTTTCCCCTAAAACCAAGTGCCTGTATTTGTATACTGTGCTTCCCAGTGTCTTAGTCCAATATTCAAATGACTAAACCACGTTGGCTCTCCTGGATTTGTATAGCAGGCTAGGAAGTATTTATTTAAATAATGAACACTTACTGCTGCTCGCAGTGTGTAAAAACCTTTGATATTAACTGCAGAAAGAGAAAAATTGCACAATTTTAAGTGTTTTCTAAGCAAATATGCCTTGATGTCTTTTCTTGGTGGAGCAAGGAGATTGACAGGGACCTATTAACAATAGCTGTAATACAATGATAAGAATCAGACAGCCCTCCGGACAGATCCCAGGAGAATGAGGACACTGCCCCTCATAAGAATTTTGCCCTCCCAAAATGAAATTTTCCTTCAGTCCTCAAATATCTAGTATGGCAGAGAGAGAGAGACATTGAAAATCATTCACACCTAAAAGTCATATATTTGGTGTGTTCGTATTCCCTTGGTCACTTTGCTTTGGGTGCCTGAAATGTATTACATGCTCAATTGTAATGCTAGAAATATGAGGAGGGAAGGAGCATTTTATTGGGATGGGCAGAATTCTCATTTTGGGAAGAAGTGCTCCCAATAAAGGTTTCAGTTTGAGACTAGAACTCTGGGAATGTGTGTGTACACGTGCTTTCAAGTCATCTGTCGACTAATGGTGACCTTATGAATTTCACAGGCAAAGAATAGACCAGGGTTCAAATCTGTGCTTGGCCATGAAAACCCACTAGGTCACCTTGAGCAAGTCACACTCTCCTGGCCTCAGAGGAAGGCAATGGAAACCCCCTCTTTAACAAATATTGTCAAGAAATCCCCATGATAGGTTTATCTTAAGGTTGCCATAAATTGAAAACACCACAACACAACAGCCTTTGTTTTGCCTTTCAGTAGCTATACCTATGCCTTCGAATAGTGTTGGGCTGCAACTCCTACCAATATTTGCTAGATCAGATGATAATTAAGAGTGCTGGAATTAGGAATGAAGAATCATCTGGAGGGGCACATAATTTCCACCTTTGTGCTAGTATGTTTATATTTTTATAGCTGTTGTGCGGCCTTTAGGTTCCACAAGAAACCCTCAAAGTGACTCACAAAAATCTGTGTAAACAAAGACCAAAAATAAACATAGTATGAAAAATGGTGATAGAACTGAAATCAGCATAAGAGGAAAAGATATTCAAGGACACAACCAGTGTGAGCAAGCATCAAATAGCCTCCCCAGGCAAAAAGCTTCATTGTGGGGCATGAAAGCAACAATGCACAGATATTGATTTACAGAACAGAGAAGATTATCATGTCATTCTAAGGAAATGGGCGGGGCCATGGCAAAGAAAGGAGTTGGGCTAGTAAACTACTACTCCCAGAATGCCATCTAGGTGAGAGGATTCTGGGAACTGTAATTAGAAATGGGAATTAGTCAGAAGATATTTCTGCATTAGCTGCACATAATTGTATTGTTTATAAATGTCAGTTTCAAGAGAATGCAGTTTAGGAAACATGGTTCGCTTGTACAAATGTACAGCAATAGCTAATGTATTACTGGGTAACAATACATTAATTTTTTGCTCCGTATTTAGCAAAGAACTGTGGGTGTACGCTCAGCAACAGTCTTAGGCCATTTCCACACGGGCTTAAAGAAATGGTGCAGAACGTCCTCCAGGGAGGACGTCTGCACCTGGAAGCGGACTGGGTCGGACCTACTTACTGTAGTTCCGCACCTCAGCCCGCTCCCGAACGACCTGAAGTGGTCGTCCAGCGTGCTTTTGAAAGACCACTTAAAACAGGTCTTTCAAAAGCACGGAGCGCGCCACTCCGTTCCCGCGCTCCGGTGCAGATTTGCAGGCTCGCACCAGTGCGAGCCTGCAATCTGCCGGGGGCGGGCTTTAGGCTGGCGAGCTTCAGTGGTTGGTGGACAGCTTTGACCAACCGGAAGCTGCGGTTTTCGTCCCCAGAGCAGCGCGGAGCGACAAGCACGCGCTGCTCCGGAGCACCGCGGACCGGACCGGGGAGCCAAGAAGTCCGGTAAGTAGCAGCACGGGGCGATTCCCTTGCCCAGTGCGGAAATGGCCTTAGTTTTCATATCTTAAGGGAAATGTTCACTGTCAGTCTCACCACAGGGATTTTTAGTGAAGACACAAGGGTGTTCTTGGTGGCTGCTCCCGGGTTGTGGATTTCCTTCTCATGGGAGGCTAGGTTGGCTTCCATGCTGCTGTCTTTCTACCAAACAAAGGCCTTTTATTTAGACAGGCTTTGAGCCATTAACTGGTTGTTGCAGAAGGATTTCTTAACAGGAATTTCTGTACTCACTCCCCATTTCTTATATCTTAAGTGCTTTCAACTGTTTTTTAATTCAGTGCTGATTTTAATAAGACTGTTTTTAAATGCTATTGAACTATTCCTATATATGCCTAGCCCTTGTTCATTCTCCATGATTTCCCCTTCTCCTTTTTTCTTGCTTGTTTCCTTTATTTTTTTTCTGTTTCTTTTCTTTGTATTCACACTTTAAAAACCCAATAATTTTTGAAGAACTCTTCTTCTGGAAAGAGACAATTTAAATAGTTTTCAAATTAAAAAAACAAATATTTTTGTTCTAAAAAAATAAAACAGAAAAGAATATAAAGAAACAGAACATTTTATTCTAAAAGTTGAATAACCACACAAGAGTTAGGTACAAAGGGTTCCAATCATGGCAGGATGCGTGGAGGACATGATTTAGTGCTTGCCAGCAATGATGAGCACAATTGCATACCCTGAAGCCTTGTATTTGACAGGAGGGAACCCTCCTGTCAAGGAAGGAGTTCTCTGATCCACAGGGAATCTGAAGAGTCCATAATAGCCAGGTTGGAGACTGGCATTGGCTATTCAGGAACAGAGTGGCAGTGGCCGGAATCCGGGCTGTGGCTCTGCCATCACAAACTTTGGCAGAGCGAGGAGGTGAGAGATCCCATTCTTCCTACGGACATTACACTCTGCTTGGCCAGATCCCCTGGATTATAGATATTTCAATTTAAAAAATAATGCTTTATTATGAACCAGGCCCTTGTTTTGCATCAATTGGGGTCTTCGTCTTAACTCTTTTTATTCATCTCATGATTCTAGGTGTCAGAGGGACAGTATCATTTTTTTTAAACTATCATATCTTGCAAGTTTAAAAATCGTATGGTTTCTGTTTCTGCCCTCTTTTTATTTCTTAATAATTATTGGATTAATTTTGTTTTATAGATATAATTTGGTTTGCATATTTTTAACTAAATGATGAACATCTGATTGCCAAGTTATATAAACTTTTATTGAAAGAAGATGGACAAGTTAAGGAGTATATAATTAACTGGGCTAAGAACTTTGGACATAATATATCCGTGAATCAATGGGAAAGACTTTGGATTGAAACTAAAAATATACTTTGTTATGATGTCACTTCAAGAAAATTTTTATAAGATGATGTTACTGTGGTAACCTCACACCTGGGAGATTGTCAAAGATTCATGAAGATATGAAAGATAATTGTTGGAAGTGTCAAAGAACATACAAGATCGTTGTTTCATATGTGGTGGGCCTGTGATAAGGCCAAAATGTATTGGATGGAAATACATATTATGATTCAAAGAATCCTGAAATGTCAAATAACCAAGAAACCTGAATTGTTTCTACTAGGAATTTGGAGTGATGATACTAATATTGACAAGCAACGACAGAGATTACTTCAACATATGCTATTGGCAGTGAGACGCATATACGCATAGTGTTGGAAGAAAATGGAAATCCCAACTATGGTCAAATGGTTCAATAGACTGATGTCAACTTTAGAGTTAGAAAAGTCGTCAGCCAAATTAAAGGGAAATTCTGAAGAAGAGTTTATTTCAGAATGGAGATTTGTAATGGATTACTTAAAGGATAACGAGGGTGATTTGATGATTTTAGGATTCTGAACTTGCAAATTACGGTTCCTTTTTACTTTTCTAATTCTATTCTTATCATGAGATTGAGACTATGGAAATGAAATATGATTATAGGTTGTTGCTATTTCAATTTTTTCTTGAGATATATGTTAATAGAGATAACAAATTAACTGAGAATTAACTAATGGCTTATTTATTTAAATAATAATTATACTCTGTAGTGATTAACAATTTTGATTTATAGTTTGAGACAGAAATCTAAGAAAGTCAGAATTTAAATTAGCGAATGAGTATAAACATAATGAGCAAAAACTTTATTAGTAATTTCAAGTAATGATTTTAAGTTAAGTATACCTATATAAGTAGGAGCTGTTTGCAACAAGGGTGGGACTCATTTTTAATTTGTTGTAGCTTTTGTTGTGTACCTTCAGGTCATTTCTGACTGATGGTTGAACTTATCACGGGGTTTTCCAGGCAAGATTTGTTCAGAGGGAGTTTCCCTTTGTCTTCCTGTGAGGTGGAGAGAGAGTAACTTACCCAGGCTCACCCAGTGGGTTTCCATGGTCAAACAGGAATTTGAACCCTAATCTTCTAGTGTCCTAGTCCAGTGCTCGAGCAACTACACGGCTCTGCCCCATAAGAGTTCTAGGTAAGGACAATTTTCTCTGGCTCCCTATTTGCAATGCTATGAATTTGGGGACTGAAGGAAAATTTCATTGGGACTGAGTGGCAGAATTATCATTTTGCCTCCTCCCTCCCTTGCTAAGGGACATCCCTGCTTTTAGTAATAATACATATGTAGGGAAATTTGCCCAGATACAGCAAAGCAGCCAGGGAAAGATAGAAGAGTATTGGAACAGCTTGTTCTGAAAACTATGCCTGGGTAAGTCCAATGGCAGCAGTAAATACCAGAAGAAATTTGTGAACACACTTTGAAGGCAATTTCCCAGGGAGGGCATTGTGGTAATCTTTCCTGGATATGTGACAACAGCCAAATTGTGAGGAGATTTGGGGCATGATGTTACCAGAATGCTCGTGACCCTGGTTCTATTTCATCTGAATTAGAAGAGGTTGCATCTGTTTATGACCAGTGGCTGCATGTGGAGCAAGTGAGGGATGAACGTTGATTTCTAGTAATACTGAGGTTCTATGGCTGGGTTGCTCCTGAGTTCAGCATCGAGGCAGTTTACCTGTTCTCCATCACACTCCTTGTGAAACAATAGGTACCAAGGTATTCCTGGATTAGGGCTGCAATTGTGCAGCTTGGACAGGCCCCAGTTTGATTTCTGGGACCTCCACTGAATTCCCAAAGCCCCTCTTACCTGCTCAGCCACCCACCCAAAACAGGCAGGAAAAGGCCTTTTTTTTTTTTTAACCATCTGAAAAGAGATCTCAGAAGTGCTAAAACCCTTTTGTGAGGTTGTGCAATGCTGTTTTGAGAAGCTCCCCACCCTGAAACAGCCAAAAACGAAAACCTGAGGATAACTTAAAAGGCAATTGGAAACTGTACACCATCACTTCCAGTTGCCCAGTTTATTGTCTTAAGGACAAGGTACAGACTATCAGAGGAGGTGAAAATGGAGTCGTGTGATTCTCCGAGTTATGGGTTGTGCCTTCCCTTTCCTAGATCCATCACTACCCAAGGAAGAGACTCACATAGCTTCTGTGCATGAGGGATGTCTTTTACTAAACTTAGCTGGTACATTGGCCATGCCCATCCTTAAACTGGATACACTGTTAGGTAGGCACTGATAATACCTGAACTGGACTGCAGTGATGGGCTCTATTTGGGGGTTTCCCTTGTTGGTGCAGAACTTGCAGCTATGACAAGGATGGTGGCAAGCAGCTATTACGTATAGTGTAATTACATATTACATCTGTGCTAAAGGAATACTAACGACCCTGAAATGGGTCCCTGTGCTTTGGATGCTTCCCTTGGCGCAAAGGTTGAAAGTAACATGTGACAAGTAACATTGGCAGGTATCCTGTTAGTGAGTTAAGGCATGCATAAGTGCAGCTTACGTGTGTGTAAGCTCCTTTTTGGATTGAGCACAGTGGGCTATTCTCTTATCCTTGCATTCTGTTCAAAAATCTCTCAAACCCAGCAGCTGTCAAATTCCTTCTTGATGAAGGGACTGGGATTGAGAGGGAGGTGATTCAGAGCAAGAATATCCGGCTTCTCTGGGCTCCTAAAAGAAAGAAAAGATGGGTGCCCTCCATTTGAGAGCATGCCCTCATTTCTTCACACTTTGACCGAGCTGAGATCAGCTACTTCTATATACTCTGAACTGCCTCCCCACTCCGTGCTTGAGTTAGTAACCTTTGCCATGCCTATATTCTCCGGTAGATTGCATGTCACTCCCAAGGAACTTAGCACAGCATGTTTATGGTTATTTCCTGTTTATGTCTTTGTTCACATCCACTCTCTTCCTGCATCAGGTAGGCTTCCCTTTGTTCTCTGGGGCCTAATCTGCTCTCACCTCTGTCTCTTGCCTGTCCCCCATGAATCATGTGTTATAAGAGCTCTCTCTAGGTGGGATGTTCCAATTTCCTTGATATCATGTAGTTCTCTTTCTTTTCTTACTTTCCTCAAGAAGATGAACCTGTGCTGATTATGCACAAGTACTGGTGAATAAAACAACTGTCACGTACTTTATGAAGAAGACTAAGCTTGATTTCTTTCCCTTCTAGATGTTATGTGCAGGTTGGAGTGGGCTGGTCAGTTGTTCACCTTCTGCCTAGTGCATAAGACACTCTGCTTGGGAGATCCCCTACAATCTGTCATCTTTCCTAATGGTCCCTTCCTTCCACACTTGTAAGCAACAGAATCAAGGGCCACTCCTAGAGCTTAATAGTTGCCAGGTGGCGGGAGGATGCAGAACTGTCCATGTGGAACTCACACACACATCAGATCTTGGCCATTACTTCGGGAGATGCTGAAGACAAATAATGTTATCTTGAAAAGAACAAACAACACAATGATGGATAAAGCGATTTTTTTAGCATAGGAAACAACATTATTCCTCAAATATTGCTGGGGGGGATTTTGTTTTCTTAAGGTGTATTTTTAATTTTTGTGGTAGTAGTAGTTTTTTATTGCTTGGGTCATAGCTGATTCAGACACAAAGCAAGGGGGTTAAATAAAAAAGTAAAAAATAAATCACATAAAAATCTAGAATATTTAAATGGAAAATGAATGTATTTTTTGTTTAAAAAGGGGTGAGTAATGTTTTTCTGATGTGTTCCTCCTTCTAAAATGAGCAGTTGGCAATGTTAACAAAGCATTTTCAAAGAAGAAAGCAGGAAGTAATTAATTATTTTAAAAAATAGCATTCAAAGTTCTGTTGTGGCTCTGTGGGAACCATCTTCTTTGATGTCTTCAAACTTGCTTGAAGACCTATTCAGGCTTTTTCCAGTGCTTGACATTAAACCATGTAATTGTTTACTAATATATCTATTTTTATCTTCTTAAAAATATGTTCTTTCACTATATTCTATGCTTCATTGCTTTAAAGCTTGTTTTTTTCATAAGCAGTTTAGGACAATTTTAAAGTAAATAAATGTGAAGATTTTCCTGTTCACAGCAGCCACCTGATCAGCCAGGAGCAAAACTGGATTAAGGTACACTCTTCAATGGTAAACCTGGTTCTTCAAGAGACATTTTATCCTAACATCTTAATAGTCTGTAGCAGTTATAACAATAGCAGTTACATTTCTATACAGCTTATCCGTGCAAAGCATTCTCTAAGTGGTTTACAATTTTTTTTTAAGCTAATTGCCCCCAACAAGCTGGGTATTCATTTTATGGACCTATGGAAGGCTGAGTCAACCTGGAGCCCTGAAGATCGAACTCACAATGTTGTGGCTGCAGTACCAGCATTTAACCACTGCACCACCAGGGCTCTGTATTCCTAACATCAGATTGGTTTTCCTGCTGAATAAATGCATCTGTTTCGGCTATATCCAGTCTTGGATTATTAGCCCACAGAGAGTTTACGGCCTATGAGTATCTAGTATTAAAAGCAAAGAACATCAGTCTACAAGATTTAAGTATGTAGTTGTGCCTGATTTCTTGGAATTATGTTCAGACACAGAGCACTTTAGACAGAAAGCACTTTTAGTATCTGAAAACTCTCTGCCTCTTCAAAACACAAACTCATTCCAAGGTAGGACATAATTATTTCCCTGTTTTAAATGACACACTTTAAATAATGACAAATGTTGAGCCCAATTATTCAGTCACCATGTGTTAAATAGTGTTTTAATCCAGATTCCAAATGCAACATGTGAACTGCTGGACAATACTGGCTTTTAATTGGATCACTTTGTTTCTGTGTACATTGAAATGTAAATTTAGAGCCTCCTTTTGCAAGATTTAATTAAACAAAATTTATATTCATCTACAACCACTTTATCTGCATCTCATTTATCTGTACAATCATTTTAATGGACCCAAAGCTACAAGAAAATCATTTAATTGGATTGGTGTTCCATCATTTTAATATGACAGCTGCAATTTCCCTTGACACTGGATTGGGATAATTTCTGGTACAAATTACTGTCAGTTACAATTAGCCATATCTAAGCTGGCAGCAAAATGTAACCAAATCTTTCATGCATTTTCTTCTCTATAGCTCTATGGGTCATCAAATACCCACTAACATTGCCTGTAATTCTTTACTGTAAGCCTTTCACAAAAAGAGGCTAAAGCTGGCAAGGCAAGGTTATGCCAGAAAGGCTTCTTCCACATGGGAGTTTTCAGGCTTTTCATATTACTCTAGCATATGACGGAATAACCAGAACTGGAAATGTATTAACAGAACAGCCAAAGCTGGCAATATCTCTCAACGTTCCTCAGCCAGTATAGCCAATCAGGATACTGGGAATTTACCAAGTTCTGGGAATGGTATTGCAGCACCACCCATGAGTCCAACTCTACGGAAAAGCAAGTTCTTCTGAATGGCCCTCTTCCTAGATAATGCACTGTCCAGAACATTACTTCTGTAAGGCTGAGAACCTGTATCTCTATAGAACTCAATGGGATTTTCTTTCCTGAGCAAACACACGTAGAATGGCACTGAGTTTCTGTTCCTAACAAAAACCAAGAAATACTTTAAAATTTGCAGATTCAAATAGATTATAAGCAACATATAGAAGCCACAGCAATGTTAACTTTAATGTTTTGAGAGAAATATCTGACCCTGTACAGACTCGACCTAGGTCCCTTGGATACCAACCAGTTGCAGCATGCTTTCCTTATGTGGAATTGTTGCAATTCTTTAAAAGACTGAAAGCTTTGAAAGTTAACCTCTGTAAGAAAATGTATGTGTGTGTGGGAGCAGGAGAAATAGCTTTGATAAACCCATCATTTTCTTCAGTGCAAGTATTTGAGAACTTTACTTTTTGCCACCAGATGGCACTTACTTACCAGTTCCTGAGAAGATTGTAAATCTAAGTTACCAGTTCAGTTGTTTTATTATATAGTCCCACACCCATTCAAAATGCACTTTATTTACACATAAATACATATATCTTTTATATAAGATGTATAATCCACCCCTCTAGAAATAACTGAACACTTCAGGGCTCCTAGTAACAAAAACAAGCAATACCTGAAGATCTGTGTTTTCATAGGTATTGGCAATCCTTTCACTAAAGCAGTCTGCAACCATTTCACATCATCACTGCATTCAAAGTTACAACTGCAAAGTCCAATAATAGGATATAATAAAATCCAGCAGCACTTATAGAAGCATGGATTCTCTGAGCTGGAAGGGACCACAAAGGCCATCTAGCCTAATCCCTGTCATACACAAGTACATAACAAAAGCATTCCTAAGATGCAACCTCTATTTAAAGGCCTCCAAAGATGGTGAGTGGCCATATGCTTGGTGAGGTGTGGCAGGGAAGGGGGGATTATTGTAACTGTAACTTTGACAAGATTGTATTGTTACTTCCACTAAGGCATGGTCACCAAACCACCATTTGCAGAAGTCATCGAAAAAGAACCAACTGCCACCCTAACAAAGGGCTCCAAACAGCAGCTTTATTGGTGTTATGTGTCTTCAAGTCAGGTTCAACTTACTGCAACTCTAAGAGTGAAAAGACATCCAGGAGCCCCAAAACTCAACAGCCCTACTCAGATCTTGCGAACTCAGAGCTGTGGCTTACATGATTGAATCAATCCATATCTAATGTACTTATTTTCCAAGCATTATTGTCTTTTTCAGCAAGCCATGTCATGTCATGGTATGTCCAAACTACAATAGCCCCAGGTTTGTCATTCTGGCTTCTGGGGACAGTTCTGGCTTGATTTGCTCTTGGACCCATTTGTTTGTCTTTTTGGAAGTACATTGTACCCATAGGATTCCCATTCAGCAACTCATTTCAAATGAGTTTTTTTTCCTGTCCAGCTTTCTTCACTGTCCAGCTGGTCACAACCATACACAGAAATCAGAAATATTATGGCATGGATGATTCTGACTTTAGCATTTAATTATACATGTTTATACTTAAGGATCTTGTTTAGTTATTTCATAGTTTAGTTTTCTAATTTCTTAAGTCTCCATTTTGATTGATGACAGATCCAAGGTACAGAAAAACTTTCAACCATTTGATGACTTCATCATCCTCTTTAAAGTTATATAAATTTTAATGTGGTCATTATTTTTGCTTCCTTAACATTAAAATATAACTATCATCTAGCCCAACTTTCATCAATAGTTATTCAAAGTCTTTGCAATTTTCTCCTAGTTACATGGTGTCACCTGCGTATCTTAAAATAATGTTCTAATGTTTAGCCCACTTCCTCTAAGTCTAATGCCCCCTTCCTCTGAGCCTAATGCCACTTTGTGTATATGCTCTGTGTATTTAAAAAAACACACACACATAGGAACCTTTATCTGACTCTTTGCCAACCAAAACTATGCTGCTTCTCCATATTCTGTCCTGACAATGGCTACTTATCCATAGGATAGGTTACACAACAGGTCAGTCAAATGTTGTGATACTCTCACCTCTCTTTCACATTGATCCATAGTTCTTCATCAACCTTTCTGCAATCAAAGGGTTTCCTTATGAATGATAAATCACAAGCTGATTTTCTTCTTGGCTTACCGAAAGTCAACAGGCAACTTGAAAGCAGATACACACACATTAAAAGAACCAGGCTTTCTTTGTTATGGCATTGGTATGGCACTATGTGCATGTAGAAGTTCCTTTTCTGGAGATGTCCTCTAGCAGTTTAAATATAATTTTGGCATTGTGGATCATAACATAAGAATTGGATGTATTTCATTCTGAAATCTTAATAACCTTCGATATCCTTGCCCTTGAAGTGGCCCACCATTTAATTAATAAAAGACGTACTATGTCCTTTGCTATTACAAAAGAAGTGTCCACTAACACACTGAACTCTGGAAATAAAAACTACAAGACAACTGATGCTTTGTTTTCTAAATCAATACAATTTCTCAAATTTATTTTTAAGAATTACTTCTAATATATCTTTTTCACAGAAGGAGGGTATAGGGAATGTTCTCATTCCATCTGTAAACACTGAAATACAGATCTGGGAAACAAGGGAAAGAGACACAAAAAGTGCATTTTACAAAATTATCAACTAAAATATATTTTACATGTATTACATTTCAATTTAAATTCTACTGACTGCATTTTCGGTTTCAAAAATATTTCCATATCTAATAGATTAAAAAAGCATGAAATATTTTCATTTCAGATAAGACATTTCAAATCATTTACATGCTGTCCGCGAAACAGCATAAAAACAACCACACGAGTCTTTAAACAATATTTCTTGGCCTGAAGTAGATTCGGACATTATCAGAAACAGAGAAGGGTTGGGATTTCTCCTTTCCAGAACGGGGGTGGGGTGCTAGCCTACCACAGAATCCAGGCAAGTATGATTTCTTTCCTTCTGGAGAATTGCTTTCCTTTCAACCCACTGCCTGGAGAGGAGTCAGGAGAAAGGTGAAGAAGGAAGCAGTAGAAATCAGGTTTTTTTAGGAAGTTGCCCTGGTTCCTGAAGCTTAAGCGTCAAAACCTCTACTCAGCAGGAAAGAAGGATCCTGAATTTTGAGTCTGGATTAAATAGTTTGAGGATTCCTGTCACCACGCCATGAACACCACCACTCCCTCTTTTCGTAAAAGAAGATATCTAGCTTTTCTCCCCCTGCTCCCCCTTATCCCACCCAGTCACAGCAATTCTGAATCTGCATAGATCAGACTCTCCACCTCCTAACACACGCATCTTTACCCATATCATTTCTCGGAACGTACCCTATTCCAGTTGCTTCTTTTTCTCTGCAATTCCCTCCTCAACCAGGGGGAAAATGGAAGAACAGGCAGCAGCTACAGAACCTACAATATTGCTCCCAAATCACTCCTGCTTACCCTTAGACTGCCAAGAGTGATGTCAGTTCTACCTTTCCATCAACTAGAGAGTTTCCCTCATCCCCCACCTTCCCTCTGTGATGCTCTCACTGGCCTGAGCGAAAAGTCATAGGGAAACTGCCATTCCACTCCTGTGCTATAAATAAAGTGTGCTTTGCAGCACAAGTTTAATTCCAAGAACCCCCTCTGTGTGCCCAAGCCATGGTTATGACAAATCATGGCACCACATTTGGCACTAGGAAATATGCATAAACCATGGATTCTTGCTCTGAGGGAGGTTTCCCTCTCATAGTAAGAATGAATCCTTTCCAGCTGGACCACTGCAGGAATCATCCATCTCCTTACCAAACCTTGTGGCTCTGATCTCTCCATTTCTTCTCTCCCTATCACTCTCCCCTCTTTGGTATGCAGAGCAATTCTGTAGGGACAGCTCGTGTAGACACACACATGCACACACTCACAGGGAACTAAATGTGGCAGGGGGCTACTTTCTCCAGGCCAGGCAGGCAGATATAGAGCACAGGTTGAAAACCTCTCTGATCTAGCCTGTGGGCAAGAACAGGTAGTGCTACTTCTACTTGAAAAAGACAACAATATTAAAGCCATAGGAACACTTCTATATCATTTAACACTAGATTGAAACACCCCTCCCACCCACCCCCCACCCCAAGCAGGTCCCTAATTCAGGTGAGCAACTCTGGCCATCAGCAGGTACATGGACTGATACAGTGTTGATTCTCATTCTTCAGAATTAGTGCAATCTACAAATGGAATCCCAGCCTTGTGTAACTGATTCGGTGGACTCTTCTTATGCTGTCCTTTGGTTTGCTTTAGAACTAACTGAAATAGCTTTGTGTTAAAGCTAAACTAAAGTATTTCTAACAGCTATACATGTAAGGCAAGAGGCAGAAGTATCCGTAGGAATCAGGTAGCAGTTTCTCAAAATGCAAACCTCTCATTGGTCAATTCCTTTTGGGAGCCAGAGTCTCGCCTTGGTGGGCATGCTTGGATGTCAGTGTTTGAGATTTGAGGGAGTGTGGGTGCTGGGAGAGAAGAGAGGTAGACAGGCAACAGTATACCAGGTTAAACTGGTCAGGTTAAGATGCCTGTTTGAAAGAATGCAGCTCAAGCAATACATTGTCATTTCTTTTAATTCTGGCTTCTAGCCCTCCCCAGTACACTGGAGTATTCAAACCTGGGTTCTGTGAGGACTGAAAATGAGAGCAAGGGAAATGGAATTGAGGTGGGAAAAAATATAAGGTATTTCTACTGGCAGAAGGGAGGCCTCTCCAGGCTTATGGAGGGAAGAGATCTGTACTGTGGCAGCTGTCACTTCAATTTCATATTCAGAGAGCTTCTCAGGTGCACCCCTCCCATCCGCCACAAGAAGAGCGACCTTTAAGGATGGGCCTTATTTTCATATATCCTCATCTGAATCACATTTACTTCACAGCAGGTTCCACTGATCTCAACAGAAGCTCCTGCTAGGATCACAGCCTTAGAAAGATATGCAACTTTCTCACCATGGTGTGAATTTCTCATATTATGTCTTTCCCATTTCAGGGATGAAGTCCACAGCAAGCTAGAAAACCCCAGTCTGACTAGACAACCATACTTGGTTTGCGATCCTTCTTTTCTTACAAAGAGAAATGTAGTCAGCATGTGAAAAGGACACTCAAGACAGTAATGTCTCCAGAATAGCGATTCATCTCAAAGCTCACGTATTACACCAACCAAAAATGTTCTCTGTTTTTACCTGTGATATCAGGACATGGGAGCCTGGGAGCTGTCACAGGGCTCATTCCTAGACTGCACTTTCCCATCTGTCTGTTCTCACCATCCCCACAAAGGCTGGCTTTTCTCTGGATTCAGTTTACTGGCTTTTATCCCCCTGGCCCAGCTCCCACCCTCCTTCCATATATGAAGCTCATTGTACATATAGATATAGATTACAGAAGCGAGCACCTATATCTATATACACACACATTTCTCTACAGATATATATTTCCATTTATGCTCTTTATACGAAGTGCTGTGCTTTGAACATCTGCCTTGACAGGAAATCTGCTCCCAAGTGCAGAGAATAGAGTGCTTAGGCATTCTGTTCTGTGCCTATGGGCACTGCTCCACAAGAGTCAGGAGCATGCACTGGTAATGAGGTCAGTCTGCCCTTGGCCCTCTTTTGCCACTTGTGAACCCCACAGTTGCTGAGCTCCATTATTGGGGATTCTTCAAGATGCGCCCGTGTCTGAAGTCATAGACATGGCGACAGAGGAAAACCAGCTCCGGATCGGTGTCCTCTGGCACCTTGCGATGTGGAGGGGTTGAATACTCTTCGGATGGAGGGACCATCACTGTTTTCTTGCCTGGGATCCCCTCAATTCGACGCTTTGCCAAGGCACAAAATCTGGAAGACAGTTAGATTACTATAGTAGTATCAGTCTTGCTTCCTCGACAAACACTGCTCACTGCGGCAAATCATGGGATCTGACACCTTCCCACTTTTGCTACTGCAAACATTTCTAAACCGAATAAAATATTTTTCCATCTCAGCTTCTTGGGGGGGGGGGGGGGCAAAGAAAATCACGACCCTGGAGTAGATTACATTCTTCCACTTACAAGAGGTCCAAAGAAGAAAGAGAAAGAGAGAGAGAGAGAGAGAAGTGTGCCATGTCACCATCTAATGTAGGAGTGGGTAACTGTGGAATGCTGGGGGGCATATTAGCCACCAAAGAGACCTGGAAGGGTTTCACTCCTCTTAATGCACTCCCTGCAAAAAACACACATTCCTCTGCAAATGCGCCTAGACACCCTCTAAGAGGCACGGGGGGGTATTTCTTTTTTTTTTTTGCCATGTTCTTAGGTATCCCAGGATATTTAAGGCCCAGAATAGGCTTTTTTAAAGCAACAGAAAGTACATGGGCATGGTCAACTGGAGTGTCTCTCTGCTCTTTCAATGGTATAAGTATAAACCAGTTTGCACCAGTATATTTAAAACACATTATCCTGCCTTTCTGTAGAGAAACACACAAGATGGTTACACAAAAAACTATCATACACACATTCCAACTGGTGCTTTAAAAAAAGACTAGTCCAACTGGCTCTCCTGTAGTGATGCTCTCTGAAATCCTACCTGCTGCAGACTTAGACTCAATTCACAGCAATGGAAGTAGTCAACAGAGGTCAGACAAGGTACAGGCCCCCCAACCCCAATATGATAGTCATTCTACCTGAAAAATACTATGTAGGCAAAGATCAATATTTACTTTAAACCTTTTATTCAAAAAACAAACCAATGAAGACAAAGTACCCCAGAAACCAATAATCTGACAGATGCAATGCCGCCCACATAGAACATCCCTATCTACGTTTTGGACGAACAAGGAAGCCTTTGACAAATGCATATGCGTTTAGCCACAGCTAACAGGCAAGTACAAACATTCCATAAAACATTCCTTCAGAAGGAGTGTAAGTTTAGCTTTTTGTCAGAGGTGGGGGAGAATCCTGTGCTTTTAGCTGCTTCTAGTCTTAGGGGTTTGCATATTTTTGCTGACTCACAATTATACACTGCATAGAACACCAAATATGTATGCACATATTACATACATCTCTCTCTCTCTCTCTCTCTTTGCACACTGAAGGAGTAAGGCAGAGCTTTCCAAACTTTTCATGTTGGTGACACATTTTTTTAGACATGTACCATTTCACAATACAGTAATTCAGTTTTACTAGCAAACCAGAGGTTAAATTAACCCCTTATAAGAACTACAGACGCATATATAAATTGTAATAACAAAATGTATGGGGACACAACATATCTCATGAAAACCTTTCATATATTTTTAAAAATATATGATTTATAAATAATAACATACATTTCCAGGATTGTAGGTGATACCTACACACTTTAGGTGACACACTAATGTGTCGCGGCACACCGTTTGGAAAGCCCTGGAGTAAGGAAATGGACAGAGAGTGGATGGTTTAAACAAAAAAAAAAAAAAAAGAGAGGAAGCAAAAAGTCAAGAACAAACCATTAAAATTGTATGGATCAAGAGAGAAAGGAGCAAAAGCAGGTAAAGAGCACCACCTACCTGCAGTACTCTGCAAAGGTCAGAACGTAGCACTTCTCCTCGATGCAGGCAACACTGTTTTCATCCTGATGTCGGGATGCAAAGATCTCATTCTGCAAGACAGCACAATAATGGGTACCATCACTGACTGACGAAGGATGCTGCTATCTATGATAGCTTACGCCCAAAACAACTTACTAGTCTTTAAGGTGACACAAGATTCTTTGTTCTTATACTTCATATGGAAATATCAGCTAACAAGTAAAGACAGAAAACTATCAGTTCAAAGACATGATTAAACTTTTTGGAATCCTTCACTATCTGCTTCAATAACCTGGACCAACAGAAGCCATCTTCTCCACGAATACTGATTTTTTTCATCAATGGGACCCTGATGGTTTGAGAGGAAATAAACGCCTCCCCTTATACTGACAAACACTTTCTACCTTTTCAATGTATGATTTTGAACTGAAAGCCAGATGGCATCATGGCTCTCTTCCTCTTAGGCAGCTTAAGAACTTTAGCTCTGAAGGAATTGAGAGTGGCTGGATCATTTTGTATGCTGGACAATGTTTATGGAACTAGTTTAACAGAAGAAATTGCTAGCTGGATGGTGGAAAAGAGGTGAGAATATTTTGGTTGCTGGAGGGCTAAAGACATTTTAGCTCTTCCATAACAGAATACCATCTGTGTATTTATTATGCAATAAAAGCAATCATTTGGAAAGGCAGCAATGTAACAGGTGTATGTCTTAACAAAAAAAAAATCTACCCTATAAAGAGCACTCAATACCACAGCTATTGCACATTCTTACATTCTCATGTTTTACTGTTTTTGAACCCTACAAAATTGGGGAAAAACACTCTCTTACGATGGGAACAAGTACCAATTACCAGCAAATTCTTTTGAAATGTTCATATAGATACCAGGGTCTTTTCAGTATAGTCAAAACTGATTAAACATCATGAATAATTTAGGTAAGGCACTGGAGTGCCAACTTTACCAGTTTCCTATCCAGATTACTTGCCAAAACTACAAAATACTATAAATGCTTATGTAATCAAACCAAATTGACTACACAGATTGAAATGCTGGGCCACCAAGCCAAGGACAAGCCACAGCTTTTGAACAGCTATGCATCTATGAAAGGCAGCTAGCTTAACTTCCCCTCTTCCCCTGCAAAGAGTGGCTGTGCAGTGATGCTAATCATCCTAAGTTTCACAAAGCCCCAAAGAGGGGAATCTTTTCCAGCCCAAATTGAATTTCAGAGATGGATGGGGGACACAGGTGGACCCAAAATACCAGTGTTTATTTTTAGCTTAATAATCACACTGCCAGTTACTAAAGTTCAGGAGAAGCATTTTCACTTTTGGAATAGGAAAATAAATTGTGAGCAAGCTGGGAAATCACCAAACAGTGGTGTCATGGGGGAAAAAGGAAAGCCACTGGAGGGACCCTGCTGGGCTAGTTTAGGACCCCAAGAGGGCAAAAATTGGCCCCTAGGGTCCATATTTCTCTAATATAGACACTCGCAGCTCACCTGATGCATGCTAGGATTGCGGCCTCCCTGAGTATGCTCCGGCCTGTAATACCACAGGAGGCTCATCATCAGTTCCCCTGGAAGGAGACAAGGTATGTTTTTACATAAATCCAACAGAGGAAACAGACAGACAGACAACACTACTGTGTTCCCAGTATCTCACTCTACTGCAGAAAAACATCAGCTTCACAAAGAAAACTAGAGATGTAACTAAGGACTAGTGTATGCCCGCCCAGGCTCTAATTTGCCCCTTGGCTCCATTCTTTAGAAAAGCCATCTGCCCCCCCACTTAAAGTGTCCAGCACCACTCGAGAAATATGAAGGAAATCACATGATCATTATCAGAACTGTGAACAGCCCACACCAAATTTGCAGAAACTCAACTCATTAGTTCTCTGGTTTCTATTCAGCATTCCGCTGCCAAGATTATCTTTTTGGCTCATCATGTTGATGATGTCACTCCAATTTTAATGTCACTTCACTGGTTGCAGATTCCTTTTCACCCAACCAAGAGTTTCTTCTTCTTTGACTCAGCTACATCACTTTTCCCTTGCTGCTCCAGATTCCTGGAACTGGATCCCTGACTATTTGTAGCCTGCTCTTCTACCTTGTTGTTAAATCTCAATTAAAAACCTTCTGGAATTTGATCATATGTATTTGTTAGCTTGTTCTGTATTGTACTGCATTGGTTTTTATATCTACATTAGGACAGCTTGTTTTACAATTGTACTGTATTGGTTTTACATCTCTATTACTCCTTTCCTCCCATAAAAAAAATTAAAAAAAAAATTGCATGTATTTGGCAGAGCTAGTTTCCCTTATTGTTTTATTCTGTGAAGTGCCATGTATACTGATGGGGCTATACAAATGAAGGAATGAATGAGTCAATAATGGTGGGAGTGGAAGTGACGATGATGTGATGACAATAACAAACAACCCCTTCATTAGACCTCAGCTTTGAAGAGGACCTTAAGTACAACAGAATGACTTTTAGTGAAGGTGCTCACCAAGTGGCTCCACTGTTCTGTACCTTCACCCTTAAAATGACCAGCCAGGGAGAGGTAGTCAAATTATTCCTGAAGGCCCACATGGCTGAAATTCTAAGCAGCTCAACATCTAAGCAGCTGAAATTCTAAGCAGCTCATACAGTGGAAGGAGGAAACGCATGGCCTGGGGGACACAAACACCCTGGCTGCTTTCATTTGAGGTTGTCAAAGCACTGCTACAGAAACGAGTGGTGTCACCATTCACTGAACTTCACCACTGAAAGCTGACAGTGCTACAACAAAAATCTGAGCTATTTTTGGGGGGGGGGCAACTGAAAACTTTTTCTATTCTTACAGGTTCTCAGCAATTGACTGGAATGATTTTTTAATGGTGTGCTGCCTTGTTGATTTTTATCTTCTGTTTTTAATATATTTTTAAATGGTTTCAATCTACAGATTGTTTAATTCCATTTTAATGTAACTTTTTTGCATCTTACTGATGTTTCTGTAAGTATCTTAATCTGTGCTCATTTCAATATTTTGTTAGCTGAGTCCTGATAATGGAAAAGGACAGGATATATATGAATACTAGGGATGGGCCAACCGAATCCTCGAATTCTGGGTAAGGATTCAAGATTCCCAAATCCAAATCCCTGTGCCAAAATAGGCAAACCGAATCATTCCAATCTGCCAACCAAACAGATTGTTGGAGACTAGGATGCCTGAAAACCTGGGAGACCAGGATTCCTGAAAACCTGGGAGACTAGACATACAAGGGAAGATGGTAAATAGGTGAGTTTTAGCCTTGGAGTAATAATGGCCTTTGCTAACAATTTCAGAAATTACATCTGGGGTTGTATTCTAAGATATTTAAATTAAACATTTCATATTTAAGTTCAGCACTTGGCTGGAAGCTACAGGCTTGAGATTTCAAGGACAGCTGAAACATTCCTTTGCACAGCTCCCTTGCAAACCTCTTTCAGACACAATTCTAGGGTTTGGAGTTTTACAAGGTGCCACAGCCTTCTCTGCCAAAGTGTGCTGGTGTATCATCAAACTACAAACCCCAGGATGCCAGAAGGAGCTATGCAAAGAAAATCTAGTTTTGACCTAGATTATCTCTATACTGTAGTATGTGGCCCTGTTTACACATGTGTGGGATTAATCCACATTTTCCTGTCTATGTAGAAAGGGCCTTCATGTCATTTTCAGTCTGGGGAGATCCTGAGGCAAAACTATGACAATTGTCTTGGCCAGATTTCTTCAGAGTGAGGGTTGCCTTTGCCTAGGCTTTTGCTAAGGCTGAGAGAGTGTGTCTTGCCCAAGATTATCCTCCTTTCCCTTGCTTTTTAAAGCCTTTCTTAAAAAAAAGATTTGAAAGATTCAAGATTTGTGAATTCTCAGAACCTTCCAGGGATTCGGATCCGGATCTGGAAAATTCTGGATTTGTCCCATCCCTAACAAGTACTGTAATAATAACAACAATGTATTTATCATTATTACTATTGTTGTTGTTGATATTACTACTACTTATTGTCTCTGTTATTATTACTATTCCCAAGGGAAACAAAGGGAAGGTTCTGCCCTGCCCAGCAAGGTGCTCTGTCACAGGGGACACTCCGGCATTTTCGCAGCATGGCAGAAATCATGGCAACAGTGCAGCCCTGATGGATGGTGAGGTTCAATGTGCATCCACCCATCCCAAGAAGTTGCCTAGTTCTGTAGTACATTCTGGACCAGCTTGTTTGGGCCTGTTTCAGGCTGTTCACATTTTCTGGGTGATGACAAAACATAACAAAAACAGTTTGTGGAAATAGGATGGCAGTGGCTTGGCTCTACTGTTTCAAAAAAAGGACAATATGGTCATAAATTAAAGCTTGAACTCTAGGATTTCAAACTCCCTTTTAAATAATTCAATGATGGGTCAGCTGTAGGAACTCAGGGAGAATGGCAGAATATTTTTCTTCTGGAAACTATATATAGAGCATGGATGCTCGTTGTACCTTGCATATAATGGATTAGGCATTTAACATATGCCTTGAGCCATCTTTGGTGAGAAGAAGAAGTTCACCCCCAATCACAATATTTGATGGATGCAGTTATAATGCTCAGTAGTCCAGTATTCCCCTTCCAAAATTACTATTACTGTTTATTCCCACTACCACTGCAGCATGAGACTAGTTGTTAGTAGGAAAACTATTACAAGGCAGCAAAAATCAAAGCTTTGTACTATTTCCAGACCGCAAGCTATAAAGAACATTAGCCTAATTAGAGGTTCATGACATTCTGGCTGCTGCAAAATCATGTTGGAGCAGCTGCTGCAAAGAAGCTCAAACCAGCAAATTGGTACAAGTGTTTTCAGGGCAAACATGTCCCAAAACAGGACCTCAGCAAACAACCAGAAGTTGCAGTTCTTGAGACCAATATGATAAATGAACTGAATGCAGGGATTATCCTGAAAAGTTTCAACCATGATTACACTATAGCTTTCTCTCCCTGCTCTGCAATATAGAGACATCCAGGGATTGGATTCAATTCTCTGAAATAAGCTGGCAGATGCACCAGGGATGGCCAACCAACGTGGGAACTGGGTGGAATGCTCCTCTCCCCTTGTGTTCCTTGTCTGGAGAGGTCTGCTCACTAAGACTGAAGACTGCCCCACTCCCAACTAAGAAAGGGTATTTCATAAATCTCAGTGACAACAGAAATCTCTGGCCTTTCATTTAGCAAGAAGATGGCTGCTGTCATACTGTGAGGGGCATCCTAAAGTCGTACTTCCTGTGCCCTAGACCTAGAGTAGAGATGAGAAAGCACTGGATGTCTAGGGGCCAATTTCTAGTCCCTAAGGCACACTGGAACTAGCAACAATTTCCCTTACAAATCCAAATTGTGAATGGCTGGGGGGGGGGAGGGCAAAACAATGCCATGCTTTAATGCAAAATTATTACTCCTGCAGGCAAGTAGGAACAGAAATCAGTATACCACACCTTGCAAAAAAATAATGCAGAAGAGAACTATTTCCGTGATGGGACTCACAGGCCGTTAAAAACAACAACAACAACCCCGGGATGAAATGAGGCCCATGGGCCACAAGATGTTTAGAGGCATCTGTGTTAAGGGAGAAGTGTTAGGGTCATTCTCCTGTCACTAAAGGAAGTGTTGTGAAGAATGAAAAACAGGTGATCATGCATGGCTATCATCCTTGCTAGATGGCTCTTCTGACTCCACAAGTGGTCAGTGCCTAATAAAGACTGATGAAATACTGCAGAAACCTCTGGAATATTCTCATCTACCATCATTCTGGACAGAAAAAACACAGGCTTCAAAATAATAAAACATCATGGCAGAGATATATCACTGCAGGTGGCCAGTTGCCCTTGCTGGTAATTGATCATCAAATTGGGATCAACAGGAAATTTTCTTCTGTCTCAAGCCTGAGGCTTTTCACCATCACAAGTACAACTCATTTGAATGAATCAGTTCCATAAGTTCCGCTAATCCTATTCTTTGCCCAACAAAGATCTTTGATACGGCAACCTTTAGGTTCCACCTGCTTTCTTTTAATTTGGACAGCATCATTAATAAAACAGGGAAATTTGGGGTAGAAGGTAAGAAGCTAAGTCACCTAGGGGCCTTTTTGCACTGTGCAACTTTAGCACTATGATTTCACTTTAAGTGCCATGGCTGCATACTATGGAATTCTGGGACTTATAGTCTGTGAGGCATAGAGTTCTCTGGCTAAGAATTCTAAATAACCCCAAACTGCAAATCCCAAAATTCCATAAGGTGTTGTCACCAAAGCTGATAGAGAAATACTGCACTATAATTGGGCTGTGTGAAAGGACAACCTCTTAGCTCTCTCATAAACAAACCTGGCATAAACTAAGGCTTCTGCAGGAAAGAGGGGTATGATGGTTGGACACATTTCTAGCCAATTTTTCATAATACTTTATACAGGAGATCATCATATATAGATACATAGGCATTTTGTCTGTCCAATACCTGTTTTGGGGTCTTCCCAAAGGGCAGATATCTTTGCCACATAAGGCATAGATTTCTTTCGTGGTCCTGATTTCAAGAGGACTGTGTCTCGGACCCGGATGATCTCGCCATCTCTCTCCACCGCCTGGTAGCTCTTGCGAACAGCTGGCTCTGGTTCATTCTACAAATATTGACAAGAGAGAGCGCCAACAAGAGAAGTGAGGCTGGGAAAACAATGTGAGAGAAACGGCCCCTGGCTTCCTTCAAGCCATCTATGCCAACCCAAACACTTTCTGCCAATAAGGGTGTGTGCCTTTGCTGCCAGAGAACCCCATGGAGAAGCTGGAGCGTATGAAGCAGCAGGATGCATCTCTCTTCCTAGGGGGTTCATTTCGGAAGCAAACCCCACCCCTGCCCCCCCACTGCTCAGCTGAAAGGCAACAATGATTATACCAGAAGGGAAAAAAAGGCCACCAGTTAGTTCACATTAGTTTTAAGGAAGGCTCTGTAAAAGGAGGCACTGCTTTAGCGTCTGGGTCTCTGCAAGACTGCAAAGTGAATTCCCCACATGAAAGCTTCTCATTTACCTGCGTTTCCTTCAAATGGATGCCCAGTTGCCCCAACTGCTACCTTCTCCTTCACACTCTCAAACTGCTTCACTCCTGCCCTAACCGTAGTAGAATTTGCTTATGTACCTAGACCCCTCGTACTCAGGAAGGGCTTCTCACCTCCTTCGTGCCCTCAGGATGACCTTGACTCTCAAGATGTGGACCTTTATGGACCGCCACCCCCTGCCCTTTCCTAAGAGTGTGGTCCCTGTGCTCTGTTATCTGAAAATAAGCCCTGTTCAACTCAGTGCCTCTTACTTCTGAGCAAGCCTTTGATCGCCTATCGGTTACTGGGAAGTTCATTGTGGCTTAGCCACTAAGATGAATAGGACCTGCTTCCAATTTAGTGCACAGAGGCTGGAAGTCTGATCCTGGGAAGCCGGTCTCACTGAAGTCAATCAGATTTGTTTTGAAAGAAGGAGTAGGCTCAACAGACGGTTGGACTGTGAGACCCCACCACTAATGCTATCGGGGCTGTTCTTCCCAGAACGCCTGCATGCTGGGAGGCACCTCCACCATATCACCTACCCAATTTGGTTCTCCAAACCACATCTTTCTGAAAGAGACTCCAATTATGCTGTTCTCCCTTACTTGACCTTCCCTCTTTGCCTGTGTTGTGGGAAGGTATTACATTTGCTCCCAGTTTCTCCATCAGTTTGTATTGTTCCTTGGAAACAGAAGCAATCAATCCAGCTTAATTCAGGGCAGCAGGGAAGCTCCAAAGAGCCATCATGATGATAGAGAGAATGGAGGGGATCAGGCCTTTCTGCAGTTGGTACTTCTTTTAGGCTCCTCCCAGACAGACTAAGCTCTTGCCTTTGTTTGTATCACAAGACTCTGAAAGAAGCCCTAACGCCCTCCATTCTCCCCCATGATGGCAGAGAGAGCAGAGAGGATCAGTGCTTTTAGGCTCTTCCTGGACAGACTGAGCTCTCACTTCAGTCTGTCCTGAGAGAACTTGGGAAAAACAACAACAACCACCAGTCCCTCCTGCTCTCTCCACTGAAGTGACCATTATTTGTGGCTTCCCTGCCGGGGCAAGAAGAATGAAGGCAGTTTTAAAAACCTCAATCCACTCTGCTCTTTCTGCTGCAGCGGCAGCTCTTTGGGGCTTCTCCACCAAAGTAGGGAGAGTGGAGGAGGTTGGGAGAGGCTAAAAATAAGCCCCAATCCACTCTGCTCTCTTTGCCAGGGCAGCAGCAATCTCTGGCTTTCCCAGAAAGGTCTGGAGTGTGGAGGGGGTCAGTGCTTCTCTTAGGTTCTTCACAGACAGATTGAGCTCTTGCCTAGGCATCAACCCCCTCTGTTCTCTCCTGAGGCCTCTGGCAATCCTGGGCAGGAAATCTATGACAGCCAGGGGCAGCTGGTCCTTTGATGTAGTGCTAGTGCTTCTGCCTCTTTGTGGAATGGAACCAAGGAACCCCACACTGCGCCCCTAAGTTTTATCCTCAAGTTATCCATGGGTCATATCAAAATCTATAATTGTGGCCCTAAAAACCTGTCCCCAACTAATCCACACAGTCAATTTATACATGAGCATATACAGTAAATATTTCAATTATGTGCTATCTATGAATAGTGTGCCTTGATGTCACCTGTCATAATGAGGTACTCCCCGCAAAAAAGGGGGTAAATAAGATGAACCAGAATTTTAAGCTAATTGCTGGGAACCAATCTGACTTCCCCTCTCTCCAACATAGAGGGAAAACTGTACTGTATTTGAATGCAGAAGCAAGTGGCCTAGCTTGGGGACAGATTTGGGGGTATCATGTGAAAGTGCCAAACTGACAAATTATTTACAGTTTGGCATGCTAGGTGGCAAACACACCCCAGGTCAACTCTTCTTTTTTCCAGTTCAAAAAGTAAAATGCTAGACCACTGGATACACAGAAAAGGCCTTAGTGATGATGTCCTTTTTCATGTAACTGATACTCTGCTGTCACACATTATTTTTTCAGTAGTAGCACCATGAGGTGTTCCTCTTCCTCCTCCGATATTTATTCCTCTTTCAGAAATAATGTAAACTCCAGATTTTCCCTCAGTTCTAACCTGATTTCTGTTATTCTAAATGTTTTCTTTCTGAGACTTTAAATTCATCGAGATCACAGTTTTACCTTCCACTGAGCTATCCCAATACACCTCCTCCAGTAAAACATCCTTCAAAATCCATTAGGCTGAACTGTATTTTCTGCACAGACCATCCAGAGCCAAAGGCAAGCTACAGCCAACCAACCCCCCTGGCGCTGCTGTCGTAGCTGCAGGACTGCCACAAGACATCCTGCTCTTCTTGCTAATGAGGGCCTTCAGCATCCAAGGTTGACTCAGCAATTACTGAGCCAGAGGATTTTTCCAACATTGAGGAGCAGGTGCAGGGAATTCTTGGCACAAAGCCCAAATATTCTGTCAGAAACAATCCTGGCTCAATGTAAATTTGTTTGGCTTCCTTTGCTTTGCTTTGCTTTTATTTGACTCTGCCTGATGAGACAGAAGTAGTCGTCCGCTTAAAGCCAAGGTGCCAACTGCACCCGTTTCCTGGAGATGCCTGATCTGGCCCCAGTGACATATGCCTTAGCTATATGCCAGTTGGATTACTGTAATGAGCTATACGAAGGGCTTGCCTCTGAAGAGTCTTTGGAAACTTCATTTAGTACAAAGCATTGTAGTCAGCGTACTGACCAGGGCTGGTTACAGGGAGCACACAAAAGTCCCTTGTTACAACAGCTCCGCCAGCTGCTGAGCTGTTCCCCCAGCACAACTCAGTGTTGGTTATGACCCATAAGCCTTATATGGTTTAGGTTCTGGCTATCCTGCAGTCTCTTTCTTCCCATAGGTGCCTGCCCAGGCCCTGAGATCCCGACGAGAGATGCTTCTTTCAGTTCCATTGCCTCCACAGGTACAATTAGTGGGGAAGCACGGTAGGGTTTTCTCAGTGGCTGCCTCTAGGCTTTGGAAAACCCCTCCTAGGGAGGCTGGGACAATCTTGTCCTTCCTATCCTTCCATACACACACACAGACTTTTTTAAAATTCTGACAGGCTTTTGAGAACTGAAGGTTTTAAAAGAAATGGCGTTAAAGAGCATGCTATACTGTTTTAATTATCCTGTTTTGTAAACTGCTTTCAAACATTTCTAACTTAATGTCTGAAACAGTTTTTCGTGTCATTAAAAATTCAATTACATTTTAATGCTGCTTTCTGTACATTTTAACTACACTGCAGTTAAAATGTACAAAAGTTGTTTTAATTTGTAAGTTGCCCTGAGTTCTGATTTTGGGGAAAAGGTATAAACAATAATGCCGGTGATGCTGGTGATTATTTATTTATTTATTTATTTACAGCAGTCATTTATTGCCTCTTGATCCAGAAAGGCTCTCGAAATGATGCATAATGAATAAAAACATTTTAAAAATATGAAAGATGTAACGAAAATAAAAATAAAAATAACTAAAGTGCTCCAGTTGTTATAACACTCTGGAAGTCAATTAAAACTTCTCTTTAACAACAGCTCTAAGGCAAACAGTTTAGAAAACCATCAGAGCAGATAGCAGATCCAAAGGCCAAGCGAAACAGCACAGACCTCACTGTCCACCGGAACTTCGCCAATGCATAAAGCCAGTTTAACTTCCCTCAGTCAAGATGTTGTTACAGAAAAAGCCCTGTCCCATGTACCTACTCATCTAACCTTATTAGGTAATAACACTTTGCAGGTATACTTACCACCACATAAACTGCCTTCTCAGAGGCTGCGCCGATGGGAATCCAACCGTTTGTGGCTCTCCTCCGGTTAATGCGTTGCTGCTTTGGGTGAGAGTGGCCCCCAACTGTTTTGCTGTCAGACACATGTAAACAGCTAGTCGTATTACGGAGGCCAGATTTAGAACCGCTGGGGGGTTTGGAGCTCTGTGGGCATTCACGGGCCATTGTCTGGGGTTCTGAGTTCGGTGTCTGCAAATGAGGAACAGGTTCTGCAGCTGGTGGCACACTGGGTACCGGACATCCTGAGAGTGGGTGGGCAGGTGAAACAGGGTGTCCTGCCACGGGGATTGTGAGGCTCAGCTGGTCCAGAGACTTGCAGCTATCTACAAAGAGATAGGTGAAAAAAGAAGACATGATGGTCCAACAGGGCTTTGCTGAGAAAGAGCATCTCTCAGGATTACTGGGACAAATCATGGAGAAGAGGTGAATGCTATAGCACCATCCAACAATGACTAAGCAGAAAGTATTACTATGAGAAGCTAGGTTTCATACTCAGAGCTAAAGCATTTGCAGACAGGCCATGTAAGAATGGCACTGTGGCCCTAGCAAATGTTTTGTGCTACTGTCCAGATCTTACTTCCATTTCACTCTCTCGACACAATTTACATATTATTTTCGACAGTGAAAAATCTTGACCACCTGATAACAAATTTTTTGTTCAATGAAGAGAATTAAGAATCTGTTTTCTCACAAACTGGTTTTTTCCCCTCAGTGGCCTCTTCAGACTGCTTTTAGCTTTCTGTATGACTGATGAGCTTCAAAATGAAAATTCACATGGTTGTGAGTCCAAGTGTCAGCTCTGACTAAAACAGGTTCACTGAATAAAAACAACTTATATAAGTGTTGACTTGCCACTGTACCACTAATTCAAAGGGTCTGTTCTAGCTGGGACCAAGAACAGGAATTTGGGCTAAGCAGTTTTTTTACTTGATTCTTAGAAATCAATGTGGGCCAGTCAGGGGTAAGATTCCAGTACCCTGAAAGATATATTTCTCCCTAGTCTGTACACAGGTACTCCCCATCTTTCCTGAGAAATTTACTTTGTCCACATTTTAAAGTTGGGGAGGGACTTTTGACCTCATTCCCACCCCTCCACTGCAAAAAAATCTCTTATAGCCTAAAGAAAAGGAGCTAGATCCCAGTGGAACTCAGTACCACTTAACTTAATATTGTCTTCATCTGTTTCCCACTCATGCACAAAATCCAAACATCCTGGGTACGCAAAACATTCTCTTGAAACCTGCCACACAAACCATATAGTGGCTTTTTCCTGCTGATAATATCAATGAGAAAATATATTGGGACTTTCAAGCTTCCAGCTGACCCTGTACACACAAATACAAATAAGTAAAAGGTTTCTGCTTCTATAGATAATAGAAAAAAAAACCCTGAACTGTTCCAGATCAAAATTAAAGGTTTCTCCCTTTGAAAAATTAAGAATAGCTGCTGTTAAACCATGAAAGCAGAATAGTTTTCACCGCTGAGAACAGTAATTCCAATTCAGCTCCAGAAGAAAAAAACTGCTTTACTTTTCAAGAACATACAGGGCTTGAGTCCAGTGATACTCCAAGGCACCCCAGATACATGGTATTTACCTACTTCCTGCCAAAGGAAATAAATATAGCTGAAAAGATGCTTATGCTTGACCATGTCAGCAAGAAGCACAGTTTTGAAAGGTATTTTTGGACTACAACTCCCAGAATCCCCCAGCCAATAGCCATGCTAGCTGGGGAATTCTGGGAACTGTAATCTAAAATGTAATCTCTTCCCAGCTCTGGCGGTAAGGGAGCCTCACATTTGAAAAAGCAGGCATTCATCACGGTGAATAAACAGCTTCAGGAAACCTCTGCAAAGTGAGAGATTTCACCAAAATGGAAGCCGTAATGAAAGTAGGTACCTGCAGACATAAAGCGCCATAGAAATCCTAACAAATTAAAAGAACCAGTGTGGCAGCTTATTTCGATCTACAGAGCAAAAGCATGACTGAAGCCCTTTTTTTTTCTGTGGGAAATTGCTGCCCTCTGCCTCCCACTCCACAAGCTGTAAAGTGGCGATGAAACTATTTTCTCTCCTTTTGAGACTGGAGCATTAGCAAGCAAGTGATGCTGTTGACCTGTCAAGAGCCACAGCTGTAAAAACAAGCGCAGCTAATAAATATGACAGGATCTCTTAATGACCAGGATTACTACAGATACACTCACCTTTCTAGGGCTTCCTGAACTGCCTCTCCCACACTGCGGTAAAATACAAACAGTACCTAAGTTTCTGAAACTGGGAAGGGCTTTGGGAGTGCTGACAGGAAGTGCATCTTCCTGTATATTTGGATGTTTATGGAGGAGGCTTCTGGGGCCACAGAGACCAGCCCCATACTCTATTGTAGTCATTACTGGTGTCGTGCACTGCTTCCTGTCATAAACATCTGTTGTACATTTGTAAGAAAGATTCTCCATATATACAGAGATAACTACCCTTCAAGAGGGATGCTGTCCAATCCGGGAACCCTCTATTCTCCACACAATAGAGAGAGAACTATGCTAGAAGAAGGATTCTACTCAACCAGGGAACTCCCTATTCTCCACACATACAGGTAGAACTACACTTGAAGAGGGATGCTTTCTCATTAGAGAAATCCTTCTAACGAATAAGCAGTGTTCATTCATCACAGGCTAGATCACTGCGGGAGAGGGTGGTGCGTGCACCCAGGCAACCCCAAGAATTCTTCTCAGCCAAGTGCCCACTGAGGTGGTAAGCTTGAGTCTGGTCTCTACCACACCTATCTGCAGATAGGGGAGAGCTTGGAAAAGCTACTTTTTTTGAATCCCCGAGTTGCAGAACACCCTCACCCCACCCTCAGGCAGCATGTTTAATTTTAAGCACTTGTAGCCCCAAAACAGACCCTGGGGTATTTGTAATCTGATTTATATTCTGCATTTCTCCTAGGGATGGGATGCAAGATGGCTTCCAATATAATTATACAGGTTCCAATAAAAACAGCAACAAATCACATATCATAAAACAAAAATTATATTATTGAGAAGCTAATTAAAATAATTTTAAATTACAGCAATTAAAAAAATAAAAACATTTAAAAGTCTGGGCCATCTATTTTATCACCCATTGACTGTAACGGGTAATTGCTTAAGGTTTGCCTGAATAGAAAGGTCTTTGCCTTCCAGTAGGGACAACGCAGGGAGCCTTGTGATATAATGTTGTTCCACATGTGTAAAGAAATAAAAATAAAATCTTCCACACCCAACATTTTCATATCAAAGAGAAGGATTCTAGGTTCAGCCTCAGCATTTGAAGAGAGAGTGGGATTTAATTCATGCTTCTTGTATAGCCCAAGATCAGCAACCACTATAGAGAACAAAGACCATCTATACTTTTCAGTCAGAAGCAACTACAGTTGGCAGTTCACATTCGCCAGGGTTGGGGGTGCAGGACACTTGCAAAAGTGGAAAAATTGCAAATACCAAAACGTGTACGTCTGTGGGAAGGGGGTTAAGGCAGGGGGAGAAGGGGCACCCAGGGTCCAAGAAGAGGGAAGAGGAGAATTGGCTTGGTGGCGCTATATAAGCTGTCCTTAGCTGGCCAGGCAACGGCTGACGAAAGAGGAAGAGGACCAGATTGGAGCTGTCGATAGGTAAAGTTCCATGGAAAAGAAGCACCTAGCAGGGATTGAAGGATTGGAAAAACCCGCATTTTAGAGGCTGGATAAGTGGAAGGCAGCCGACAGGAGAAGCCTGGAAATTCATGGGTGACACGGAGGTAGAGGGGAAAAAAAGATTAACTTTCTCAGAATTCAAGAATTTTGGATCAGACAGTGATGCTGGTAGAGATTAGGTTTAAGACAGAATGAAAAACACTACTGGACTACCTACCAAACTTACCACCACAGAATATTCCAGTTGCTGCACTGTCTAAAATTAATGCCTTTTTGAAAAACATTAGGTGAATAAAGCACACCAGGCTACTCCCAATTAATAATAACCAGAACTACTACCTGCATCTTGTTTATACATGCCTATGAATATCTCATATCATGTCAAGCAAGGGACTGACTGACAGCCCTGCCTTCCCCTGTTTCTGACCTTCCCCCAGAGCTGCTAGTGTCGGAGACAAAATGGCAAGCTAGGTGAGCTGATGCACTACAGCAATCCTCATATGATAAAGTAAGTTCAGAATAAAGCTAATTGGCAGTTCCCTGCTGCACAAAGTAAGATTTAGAGCCTCAAATTAAGCTGTGACATCATTACCTGTTGCTCTGCTATTAAAGCAACTCCGGTTCTGCAGGTCTAAAAAAAAAATCATGTTAAAGTGTTGGAGCTAAAGAAGGCTTCCACACAGCTCTCAAAAAGAGGAAGGCCTCTCAAGTACATTCATTTTTAATTCAACCTGAAGCCTGTAAAGCAGACCTAACTTCAGTCAGCCTTCCCCAATCTGGTGCCCTCTTGATGGAATAGACCTCTCATCATCCGCTATCAGTACACAGGGCACCAGACTGGAGAAGACTGGCCTCAACAGCTCACACATTTACAAAGACTAAGAAATTCAGATCACTTAGCACTTCCTCCTTTCTAAAAAGAAAGACGTACAATAACTAATAATACTATTAATAAATTAGAACTTACTAGGCATCTCTGGCTATCTCATCAGTTCATCAGCATGGTAGAAAAGCTTAAGGACAAGAATGAGGTAGATGTTCTGCGAAGTGTCTCTATCTTGCTACAGCTCCTTTACCTCCACTGTTTTAAAACATGATTTACTGGGTGAAGTGTGGTCTATGAGCCACAATGTGTCCTCCATTGTGGCCCACAGATGCCTGCCCCTCTTCAACCTTCCATACCCTCCCCTGCAACACTTATGGCTCAGAATGGCCAGTTATATCCCCCCAAAAAAGTTGCACGAGGCCATTTCACCCCATTTTCATTCTTCCACTGGCCATTTTAGGACTCTGGAAGGTTTTTCTTCAAAACTGAAAAAGACTGTCTTAACACTTTTCTTTTGTGGGGGTGGGAGGACCCACGAAAATTTGAAATAGGCAGAGGTGGGGGGAGAGTGGGCAAAATGCGCTAACACATCCCCTAAGGATGGATTTATTTATTTGGAATGAAAAGTGCCTGTATGCCTTCCTTATTATATAGTCATGGCACTATTATTCCACTTTAACTGTCATGGCCACATCCGATGGAATCTTAGGATCTGTCATTTAGTGATAAGCATTTAGAATTCTCAGTCAGAGAATAAATCTAATGCTTCACCAAATTACAAGCCCAGGATTTCACAAGGAGTGGCCATGGCAATTAAAGTGAGATCAAAGTGCTATAACTAAAGTGTGAAAAGGGTCCCTCTGTGGGTCTCGCAGACTCCCAACTGGAAGTAGTCAGAAGTTCACTTGGGTTTTGCAATATGGGTATTTAAAAAAAGGCACAACTTTATAGTGCTGGGAGAGTGGTGTAATGCAGTGGTTCTTAACCTGGGGTCCACAGACCCCTGGAGGTCTGCGAAGGCCTACTTCTGGACACCACCAGCAGTGGCAGCAGCAGGGACACAGCAGTGTGTGTGTGTGTGTGTGTGTGTGGAAACTGCTCCCTTGTTTGCAAATGATGGAGCAGTTCATGTGCACACATCTGTCACTGTGTCTTTTTCATTAAGGATATGGCAGCAGGGGATGTGGACACCAAGGGACACAGAGGCACGCATGTGTGTGCACCAAAAGTGCTCCCTCGTTTGCAAACAAGGGAGCAGCTTCAGTGCCCACACACACACACCACTGCCACCTTTCTGATGAAAGGGACATGGCAGCAGGCATGTGCCCTTGCCCAAACTGCTCCCTTGTTTGCAAGAAACATGGCAGCAGCATGTGTGCACACTCATACCATGACTCTGGGAGACCAGGGTTTGAATCTCCACTCTGCTATGGAAACCCACTGGATGACCTCCGGCAAGTCACATTCTCTCAGATAAAAACAAAAGCAACAAATCTTGTCAAGAACCCCCCCGTGATAGATTTACCTTAGGATTACCATAAGTCAGTTTTCAAAAAGGAGAGACATGATGGCTAGAAAGAACCTCCCCCTGTCAGTGGCATTTTGGTGTTGTGTGCCTTCAAGTCACTTCTGACTTATGGCAATCCTAAGGTAAATCTCTCACAGGGGTTTTTTTTGGCAAGATTTGTTCAGAGGAGGATTGCCTCCTCCTCTGAGGCTGAGAAAATGTGACTTGCACAAGATCACCCAATGTCTGGGCAGGGATTTGAATCCTAGACTCCTAAAGCCTCTAATTAATTAATTAATATTTGAAATATTTAAATCTAAATTAAATATTTACATCTTGAGTTAAATCTTGGGGGTCCCTAGAAACAAATTATATTTATAGGTGTGCCCAGTAAAAAAAAAGGTTAAGCACCACTGGCATAGCCTATTGAGAAGGTGAACTGCTATTTCTAAAAGCTTCCTTTTTTGCCAAAAAAACGGCAACTTATGAGAGCCATGGGCTAGGAAACAGCCATAAGGATGGGCTACATTCAGCCACAGCACCAGAAATTGCTCTTCCCTGCTATAGTGCTTTGAAATGCTTCACACACATTCTCTCCATGACTCTTGGAACAACAACAGTGCAAGGTAGATCAGTGTTATTCTCCCAAATCTAAACACACTGTGAAAATGATGCTTCTCGTGGTTCCTTACAAAAAAAGCTACGAAAATTAATCTGACAGATGCAGCCCCAGGTACAAAGCCTTCCATTACCTGAAGTCAGTGAAGCACTGGGAATCCTCAAGAAAAGGAAACTGAAGGAAAACCAAATGTTATAACCTAGCAATTATTTCTGATCCAACTGACAATAACAATTTCATAGCCTTGCAACTGTGTTGGAGCCAAACAAGCCTTTTTATTTACTTACTTGATTTATAAACTATCTTGCTCAAGGTTGGTTTCTTTTCAGACTAAAAACAAGTATAAATAAAACCCCAAAAAGTTCTAGTAGAAGTTCAAGTAAAATATAATCTTGTGTAATTAAAATATTAATAGCAATGTAATTAAAAGTAATGTTTAAAAACTTGGCTGAGAATAAAAGTATAGCATCTCACAGTTGGAAACCCAATCCTCAACATTTGTCAAAAGTTTACTTGCCCTGAAGAACCAAACAGACTAACACTTTTTTTATTACATAGGCTGTTAAAGGCATCGTCCACTTCACTAAGTAGTTGCAGGCAACTGTTCCTCACTAGCCTTCTCCTTTCCTGTCACGCATCTGCTACGAGGCTGCCAAAATGACAGATTAAAAAAACAAACAGCTGTGGGAAAGGCTTCAAAGGACAACAGACCAACTGGCAGGTGTCTATAGACTATATATATACAGCCCAAGGACTACCTGGGACCAACCTACACTTGAACCTTCTGTTTTACGATGGACAGAATTATGTCATGTCTCTTTCTCTAACAAATCTACTCCCTTTTGAGGAAGTTGTTTGTGGATGTGGTTAGATGCCTTCCCAAGCATTATACAGAAGAATGAACACCACTTCCTAGTTTGGAATATTAAACTACAACCAAGTCCATGAAAACACAAATCGCTCTGACTTTGAGAGTTGATTCTTCCAAGAGAGTCTGCATTGTGAACAAGCTGATACTGCCATCCCACGTCCTGAAATTATGTTGTGCTCACTAATGCTTTTAGTGAAATGGAAGGCTACTTCTCTTTTTTGCCCAGGAGCTGAGTTACAGCTTAGAAAGTGTCTTGAGAAATATATTTCAACAATGAGAGGGCTAAATTCACAGGGGACACCATTAAGGTTGCCAGACTGAAAACTAGAGCAGGCTCCTGTACTTTTAATGGTTGTGTAGAAGAAGGAATTTCAGTAGGTGTCATGCAATCAGGTAACAAGCAACATTAACGAAAAGTCCTTCTTCTACACAACTATTAAAAGTAAATGAGTCTTCTCCAGTTTTCCTAAACCCTAAACACAGTTAAGGGCCATGTTTAAAGGAACAGGGTACTTTTAAGCTCAAATGACTTGAAATCCCCTTTTTTCTCTGATTATGGATTAAAGATAACAGCAACTTTTCCCTGCAGTGTGCTGAAGAAAGGCTGCCTTTCTTCAGGGCTCAGCACAGGGAAATCCCAATCTTATTTCTAGTCAGCAATTGGAGACAAGCACAGCACTGGGGGAAGAGGGGAGAAGTGGTGGAGCCTTCAGTATCAGCTTGCTGATCATATGGGGAACACCTGTTGGACAGATTTGGCCCATGGGCCAGAGGCTTCCAAACCCTGTTTTAGTGCAACATCAGGTTTATGATGCACGTAAAGCCACTGGGACAGGAATTACTGCTATATGGTAGCAAGCTTTCCATTTAGAGAAATGCAGCCTTTATTCACATGCTCATTTCTGTTCTCCTAGAACAGGAAGAAATCACACTGCCCATCTCACAGTCCTAGATTAAACATTTCATCCATCCACTTAAAATCCTCCAGTTTAATTGGATTAGTTAGCCCTTCCTGAGAATCTTAAAATCTGTTTTCACAGCATGGCCACACACAGCCAGAAAGTGATGCCCACAGAGGAAAGTGCCATCTAGGGCAGAGGAAACTGTCTCTTTATTTACTCATTTTGTAAATAACAGTGATAATACAGAATTGCACAGCTTTGTAGTTTTTAGACCAGACATACTGGTGTGGAATTTCCTAGCATGGCAAGTGTTAAGAAGTCTTTTTAACAGCCAGAATCGTTTTTTTTTTAAAATAAATGATCCAGAAATCATACAGGCAGAGCCCAGCTCTGCAGACCTCAGATGCTCTACTTGGAACATGCAAAGCTGTCCTACATGAGCCAGCATACTGGGTTATTGCAGGGATAGGCACACTTCTGATTTGCCTAGTGTACTTCTTAAAAAACTGCAGCCACATGATCCATGGCCCAGAGATGTTACAAAAAATAGAAGCAAAGATTTATAAACCTAGGAATTTGTTCTGAGTACCAGAACTGTACAGAATACTCAGTCAACTCATTCCTGGTATCACTTAAAACTGAATTTATGACTCTATTACAAAAGCTGCTTTACTTCATAAAGAACCATCTATGGGCAAAACCTAGTCATCGGTAATCATACCGCACAACAGTACTTTCATCAGTATCAAGCCACAGTGTGTGACCCAACCTGAAGACTTTTAACTCCTGGTCTATGTCTGGCCTTTTAAAATCTCTCTGAAATGAACAACACCTTAGGTTCCAGATGACACATTTTGAAAGTGAAAAGTCCAAGGTTCAAACCCTGGTGATTTTTCCAGTTGTGGGACCGCACAACACTTGTGAGAAGAGCTACAGCCAGTCTGTAGACCCAGGGTGAGAAACTGCAGAGGAGGCCATGGACACTTTCTGGACTGCACTGCTTTGGTCAACATGGCATTCATTTTTCGCTGATTCGAGGGGTTACATTTTGGGATATGTGGGGAGACTGGAGATTCTACTGTCAAAACTGCTCCATTTTGCAGCAGTTTTGACCATTTTGGGCAATTTTGGAGGCAAAAAATTGCTTGGTTTTTAAATTGGAGGGAGGGGCCTGGGGGCTTTAAGAGTCAGAAATTTGAGCCCTGAGGGAAGCATGCAGCTCACAGGCAATTCTTTCCCACCTCTGCAGTAGACAATAACTGACTTAAATGGACCAGTGGTCTGACTCAGTATAATGCAACTCCCTACAATTGTTTCATTCAGAGTCAATAGCGTCGAATTTAGGCTCCCTATCATTTGAAGAATATAGAAGGTTTCCTTCTATTCCATGGAGGACATGATTTGCCTTCTAACTACCGTGAGCTATTGCTTCTGGTTTCTATTATTTACTTTTCTACGGGGAAAGTGTAGGGTAAGACAGGAAAGGTGTGACAATATAATTCAAATCAAAATATAAATACGAAATACAATTCTTGTGCTGCAATTCTAATGCAACTCAACTCATGAACACTATCTAAAAACAAGCAATGATTCATATTTTCTTTAAAAGAGTAAACATATGTAGCTTAATGTTTAAGAAATTTGTAACATACTCTGCGAGGCTGCAAAAAAAAAAACCTACCTAATTTTAATTCAGTACGTTTCTATGGCTACAATCAAGAAGAATGTCTTTTTATTTGGGAAGTATCCAATAAGAAATGGAAGATTTTTATTTAGAACAGGCACACTGGTGTTTCAGAAAACCTAAGAGTATACAGTCACCCCTACCTTTGCAATTTTGACTTTCACAGATTTGATTATTTGTGAGTTTCTCCAACCCATGCCCCCCTCCACAACTTAGATGTTTCTTTCCCAGGGGAACCTTCCCTCTTGGTGGCTTGGATCAGGCAATGCAGCCCTTTAAAAAACCACCTCCAGGCCTCCTCCTCAATCAGCAGCTGCCTGCAGCCTGATTTCTCAGCACCACAAACCCTCTCTCAATGCCCCCCTACACCCAAGGAAGGAGATGAGCGAGAGAGAGGAAGTATGGAGCCCACCATGCCAACCCACTCCCTTTCCCTCTACTTTCCCTGACCTAGTTTGGATCCTGGATGCCCGTTCTCCCCACTATGCCTCAGCCCCTTTCTCACAGACATACGTATACATTTTGATATTTGTGATTTTTCCACTTTTGCAAAGGTTCTGCGCCCCTAACCCTAGCAAATGTAGAGGGATGACTGTAAACTTGGCAGCCATGCTGTAAAAGAAACAAAGAACTTTCCTACAAAGTAAAACAGCTTGGAAATTACAATTCTCAGCCAGAATTATGGAAGTCGTAACCAAAAAAAGTTAACTTTTGAGCACTGTGGAAAGGAGTTAAAAATCAACCAATTTTAGCTGATATGAGGGGAAAAAATGCCATAGAGAAGAATGTCCAGAGGTTAACAGGAACCAGTAAGTCCCAGAACACTTCCAACATCCTTTCTCTATAAAGATACTGGAGCCTTTCCTTCAGGAAACACAAAGAACTTCTCACAGTCACAGGCCTACATCCTGATATGCTGCCAGTTAAGATGGCACTGATGGATTTCAATTTGCAAGTAGAGGTCACTCCTCTTACTGACCTTGTGAGGACTAAACGTGTTTTACATATAAAGTACCTAAAAGTTCTTCCAGATGTAATAGTACCGAGACTCCTTGAGAGACTCAATGTCCTCTGCCTAAGAAATGAGCTCAGCTTCATATAGAACAGGAACACCTGGATCTCAAGAGAAGTTACTTTTCTGTTGCTAATGAAGCTGAAATTTATTACCTGTCTTTTATTGCTCTTTGTTTCTAGTCCTCATAAGGCCAATAAACGGAGTGGCCTCTGCCTGCATTGAAATCCCTCAATACTATTTTAACTGACAACATCTCAGTAGGCCTGCAACTCTTAACATCATCACCATTTTTCTGCTGTACCGGTTTTAACATTTTTCCCTGATGAAGAACCTTGTAAAGCTTTGAAAGCTTGCATAATATATTTTATGCTTTGGAATTGGCCCCAATTAAAGGTATTGCTGCTTGTGGGTTTCGTTCTATTTGCTGCCCATGGCTACTCCTGAATATTTTTGACAAAGAGCTTGTAACATACACTCAGCTCCCGAGAGCTGACTGCCTACTGATAATCTGCCCTCAAAACTGACAGGATCTTTTACAGCAGCAGGGGCTGGAGACTTAATTTGTGGAGAGGGGGGAAATCCTTCCCCAGGCTGGACGGTATCAAGGATATTGGCACACCCACAATAACACAATTTCCACCAAAGCTCTTTGCCACCCAGTATTTTGGCTCATAACCAGCAAGATATGCTTGATGGAGAATTCCCTCTATCTGTAATTAATTATTGTTATTGGTGACAGAAGACAGCAGGCAAGATCCCTTTTCTGGCAAGCGAGCGGGGAAGGGTTTCAAGAAAAAATAGGAAAGATGTATCCAGACTCTGAGCTGGAGGTCCTCCCTTCTCGGATCTGCAGTAATATCTGATGTACTGCAAGCCATCTACAGAAGAGAACTGCACAACCACCAACGAGCGCATGAAAGTGCTGGGGTCATTAGTGTTGCCTGTGAAAGGCCCCCCTTTTTGTAAATGAGGACATGGGGATAGCTTCTCTTCGATTTCTGCCTTTTGTTTCCAAACTATTTATTTCCCAGTATGCAAGCCTAAGTACTTGAAGACACCAGATCCTATGTGACCTTGGAAGCTAAACAAGGTTAGCCCTGGTTAGTACTTGGATGGGAGACTGAGAAGGTTGTATTACTGAAGGCTATTCTTCAGAGGAAGGCAGCAGTAAACAACCTCTGAGTATTCCTTGTGTAAGAAAACCCTATGACATTTATAGAGTTGTCATAAGTTGACTGGCAACTTGAAGACACATACAAATAAAAGAATAAGAGGAGAAAGGGGCATGCATTACTGGACTGGCACTTGAAAGATCTGGGTTCTGTTTCCCACTGAGTTCTAAACATCAGTGGATGACTCTGAACCAGTTTGTCTCTCTGTCATTCTCTCTCAATCTGACCAACTTCACAGGACTGTTATGAAGATGAAACAAACAGAAGAGCCACACACATTGTCTTGAGCTCACCAGTATAATTATATCACAGGAAGAAGATCACATTTTTGAAATGTGGCGCTAGAGGAGAGTTCCATAGGTAACATGGACTGCTTAAAAAGACCAGTGAATGGGGTCCTAGAGCAAACCAGGCATGAACTCTCATAAGAAGCCAAGATAACTAAAATGAAGCTGTTTTGTCTTTAGAGCATCATGAGACAATATAACTCACTGGAAAAGGTGATAATGCTAAAAAAAGTGGAAAGGAAGAAGAGAAAAACCACATTATAGGTGGATTGATTCAAATATGGAAACCATAGCCCTCAGTTTGCAGGACCTGAAGGGGGCAGCTGATGACTGTGGCTCTTTCAGGCTCTCATTCAGAGGGTCACTGTAAGTCAAAGCTGACTTGACAGCAAAAGCAACAAATATCACCATTTAAGCCTGAGGACTGAGGTCTTGGGGGGAGGCAGTCTTCTAAATCCCACCAACTGTTTGGAACAATTTTAATTGATTTTAATTGTCCTACTCTACTTGCCAATTTGATTAACATGTCTTTAGTCTATTTAAATTACTTCTTACTGTTTATATTTTAATCAAGTTAAACTGATTTTATTGTAGTCTGCCCTGTCTTACAAATTACTGCACTCACTTGTCTTTACTTGACTGCAATAAACCATCTAGGAATATGGTTTATGTGCACTCCCTCCCTCAATAATATAGGTATAGGTAATGAGACAGACCAGGGAGAGATTGCACCGGATTACTGGCTGGCTTACTGCTGCAGCCCAGTGCCAGCCAAATGGTTACAATGTTTTCTGGCTTTCTTGACATTTCTGTTTACAAATAAACCAAAATTCTGGCACTGTTGTGACATTTAAGTTACTAGGAATGTATTTCAGAATTCTTTGGGGCCAGAATCAAGTTTGTCGACCCCAGACCTGGGGCAGAGACAAAGCATCAATTCCCTAGGTACCATCCCTGGACGCTTAAAACGTGAACTGACAAGATCAAATATACCTGAAACAGGATGCACAGGCTGCTGAGAAAAGGTCTTCAAACTTTCCAAGGAATGTTTAAAAAAGGTTATTGCCCAGATTCAGGATGTGTCGTTCACTAAAGGAAGGGCTCCACTGCCTAGTTTGGGGGATCCACATTTCTTGTACACCACTGCTGTCAATACGTCCTCCTGCTTGTGCAGTATTTTCAGGGTGTTATAATAGGGCAGGCCAAGTGCTTAAAACTGATCCAGCCTGCTGACTGCAACCTGGAACTCTGTTTGAGCATATCATCATCTTCCAGGCTAAGATTGTTCCCCACAGTGTGCCTGCAGCAGAGTGACATTCCAGAGGTGAACAAGAATATTCCTTCCCACCAGACTCTAAAACTGGCCCTGCTGAACCATGATGGAGGATATGCAGAAAGAAAAAGAGCAGTCTCTTCTATGGAGATTTTAAAGGAGCCAGGCAGAAGTCTGAGAGGCAGCTTAACCTTTCTGTCAAAACACCTCCAAGGATCAAGGACATCCAATTTTTCATCTAAAACCCTGTCCCAGAATGGGGCAGCTCCATGTGCTCCAAATGCTGCTGGACTGCAGCTCCACCAACGCCCCCGCCCTCAGCTAAACTGGGTAGGACAAATGGAGCTACAGTCCAACAACATCTGAAAGGGTGTAAGTTGCCCATCACAACAGTAAATACAATACTCCCTCCCCCTCTTACGGTGTCATACTACTCATCCAGCCAGGATTTATCCAGATCTACTACCCTACAGTTCTATACTCTTATCAGTAGTGCACTCTTAGCTAGATATGTGAAGCTTTATGAAGGTCAGACTGCTGCTGTTTCCTCTGTATATTCCCAACCGTTGCACTCATGCATACCATCCTCCTGTTGACCTCTATGATCACAGAAGCTAAATAGCATCAGGCCTGGTTAGTACCTGGATGGAAGACTGCCACCAGAGATCTCCAGACAGAGCTAAGAAAGAATTCTACCCGAATTTCTAGGGAAGGTCGGCCAGTTAGAGATGTCTGTACTGGGTTCTGTCTTAATATGTGGCCGCTTCTAATGAATATTTGGGGAAAATGAACACAAATCAAACAAAATACCTGATTTGTCATTTAAATCAGACAGACAATCAACAGAAGTTTCAACACTTCAAATTACTTAAGTTTCTCTTTAAAAATGAAGTATCTTAAGCTAAACAGATGCCAAACTAGGTAGGCTCCAAGTCTGTAAGCCTGGCATCTCGTGGGATAAACATAACCCAGGATCACACAAAGAGGTGTTTGTAAAATGAAATTCCTGATAAAATACTGTCCAGCTAATACCCTGCATGTCGCACACAGATGATCAAGCTCAAGGTCTCCGGTTGGAGAAACTGGGCTGCTAAGTACAACCCACTGAGAGGCAGCATGTATCATAGAAAGAGAGGGCCTTCCTAACAAGCAAGGTGAGGCAGCTATTTCAGACAGCAGATTCCACAGGAGGGGGCAGCTCCAGCATTCCACCTGTATTTGCGCATGAATAAAAACAAGCAGCGGGGTGTGTAATTATCAAGGGAGTTAGACAATACTGACTTCTTAAGTTTAAAGATGTCAGAGGCAAATACAACATCCTAGCATCCAATTATTCAGAGAAAACGACTTTGTTCTCATCTAGCTGTATTAAGTGCTAACTATCATGACACTATTTTGGTCATTAAAGCTTCCACTACTGCCAACATAAGCTTCTATTTATGATGAAGATGACAATGATAATAGTGATAATAAAATAATAACAAGCATTAGCAATAGGGGGAAAGAAACTGTTCAAAACTTACCTGCCGCAAAAGGCATCTTATACGGGTAGCCATTCCGCCCTGTATGCACACTACCAATTCTGGTTTCTGGTACATGCATAACTCCACATAGGCTGTAGCTATTAATTGCTGGCCCTTCCCCACAACAGTATGGAGAGTTACACCAGTGAAACGGCTGAAACGAGGGGTCCGGCGGTAAAGAACCTGGAGATACCAAGAGCCCCTCACAGCCTGTTGCCTGGGACAGCTCATCCTTCGGGTAAACTGAGCAATGAGTGTAAGTATTGTATCCACTTTGGCCATAATAAACATAAAATCCATTCAATGGAGTCAAGTCTGACGATTCATAGAGACAGCCACAATCTGGATGGTTTCCTGGCACAGGCAAAGGATGGAACTGAGGTACTGGGAAAGAAGGCTGATGAAATTCCTGTTTTGGAGTTGGAGATTTTTCTCCAGGCCTTCCATATTCTGGCTTCATGGAAGCTTGCCCACCCATTAATAAAGGTAGCCTGTGAAAGAAGCCCTCTGTGCCTTCACAAGAGTTAGGTAATGGTTCGTAATTGATAGATTCTGTTTTTCCATAGATTCTAGGAGGATCCTGATGGATTACTTTTCTAAATGCACCCTCAGTGACTCCTTGCCAGCTGTGCTGACCCTCTATATTTATAGTGGACATTTCCTTTTTGGATTTAACACAGTTTTTCCCATTGGCTTTGGCCCACTTGAGCTTTGATTTGGAACTATGGTTCTCAGGCTTGCTTTCTCCAGTTGATTTACTCCGTGGCTTTAGCGGTTGGTCTTTTTCATGAGTCAGTTTCAGAAATGCTGCAGCATTGAGACTGGCCAATCTCTTTGGAGCAGGGTGATAGGAAATCCCACCATCCTCCCTCTTCTTCCCTTCAAAGACATCATCCAACGAGTGGTCACCGGGAGCAGACTTCAGACCCGATTTGTTTTGGTTCTTTCCCTTCACTGTTTTAGAGCTTTGCTTTTCTGTCAGGGGCCAAGTCCCCTGAGATTTGCAACATGTGCTCTTAGTGCAACAAACTCCACTGACTTTGGGGGAATCTTTGCGAAAACGCCTGCCAGATAATAAGCCATCATCCCGTTCAAAAAGCAGGTTGTTGACAGCTTCAGCATTCAGGGAGGCTAGCCTTCGTTTCCTGGGTTCCGAGAGACAAGCACTGGGCCCCTCTTGCTCTGTTCCCAGACAGGATATTGTGCGTTTTCCCCCAGAAGAATCTGGTTTCCCTGCACCCACCACCTGAACTGGTTCTGGAAAGCAGGCAGACCTGAGGTCTTCCATACAATGGGCAAGACCTCTTTTCATTCCTCTCTGAGTTTCCTCTGACAACGATGTGGCAACATCCTCCAGTCTAGTGAGGAGCACTGAGCATGTTTTTTTATCCACAGATGAGCTGAGACGTTTCCTCAATGGATACGTCTTTCTGAGTTCCTGTGAATTCCTGCTTTTATTCACGCCGGCAAATCTGCTCTGGCAGTTTTGCCCCTCAGTGCCATTTCCTTGCTCACTATCCTCCGTCTCAGTCCTATCCATTCTCTCACCGTCAATCGGTGACAAAGCTTGGCCCGCAGAACCAGCTGAGTGTTTCAGAAGTAAGAGCTGTTTCTTCCGGGCATGCGTCATAGGATCAGTGTCCACCCCTGAGAACAAAGAGGAAAATGTCTTAATATCACTGGTAGAGAAATGCATTCTCGCATAATGCACCAACTGATGCCCTGCACACGCTTAAGAAATGGGTGCCTTATATAAAACATGGATTCCTTAGTGAGCAAATGATATGTTTTTATCAGAATTAGGACTCCGGATATATTAAAACATAGCTTTATTTCAAACAACAGAGCTACAGAATTATAGGCAATAGGCCTATCTCTTACTCCTAAACCTCCCCCTCCTTTTCACTTGCAAACTAACCTCAGGAATTCCAGCTGACAAAAAAAAATACGTAAGACAGTGTCACTATATTAAAATAATTTCTCATCAGAATTATCCCCTTGCAGGATTTTCCCTCATGATCTAGGGAAACCTTTTTTTTGGGGGGGGGGGGTAATGAATAGCAATAGTATTTACTCCTCCAACTGATTTTTTTAAAAAAATAATCAGCACTATATGCTATATAATATACTGAACCATCTCATTTCCCCCCATCTGTATCATTATACATTAATAATCAAATGGCTCATCAACAGAAGCAGATACTTCCTAGCAATCTACTTAAACATTTTAATCTGGTATTTGGGAATTGATATCCTGGAGTGTGCCATTTAAATTCATGTTTAACAAATGCTGTTAAAAAGATCTGAAATGTGTTCATAATATGCTTGAAGCTTTAACATTGTATGAAAAGTAACGGAAGAGAAGACACAAATGGTAGTCTGGCTGGGCTAGAGAAAACCCTGGAGAAAAAGAAGACCAACTGATAGGAGACCACAACTTGGCTGGTGTCAGAAACGGCTGCATGGAGAGCTGGACGGGTAAAGACAAAAGTAAGGAACCTGATCCCAAAAAAACAGACTACAGCAATGAAGGCAGGTGTAGAAACAACCACATCACCTAGTCACTTTATTTATATGTTTATTGAGTTTTATGTGCCCTTTTCCACCAAAGAAAGAACTCAAAGCAGATCATAGCAGTGCTAAAGAAAAGAATATCATTAAAATGCAAAACAAGATCCACTATCAAAACAGAAAGAAATGAAAACCTTATTTGGAACAACTGAAAGCATGATTTGAAAACATGTCCCTAAGAAAAGTACTAAGAGAAGTAAATTCTTCACAAAGGTCAACTGTTCCCGCTGATCTGGCTTCCAGCCAACAAACAAAGGGGTAAAGCAGCACAGCAAAATTTTGTATGTTTTCAAGTAGGAAAGGAACACACTTAAAGGTATTGTGGTTCAGTAGACTGTCGAGAAGCTTATCTGGCATTCTTCCTGCATATATACAATATCTGCATTTACAACAATTGCCCTATGTCAATCGTTTTTTGATCCAGTTGCAAAAAACTTTCAGATTAATACTTAATGTCATCTGCAAATTTATTTCCAATTGTTAGCCTCAATCAGACCAGACCAACAACAGAATTTACCTAATAGCTCCTAACTGCTAAAAAGCTTTCTCATTAGGAAAGCATCATGCACATTTAGATTTTGAATCCCAAACCCAATACAAAAATGTGTTACCACAAACCAACAGAAAGGTCACACACAAAACCCTCTGTTTTCCCTTTTAAACCATACACGAGTAGCAAGCAGAGCAGGTCTCTCAACCTCCTCCTCTTTTAAGCCCTAGAGTGGAAAGATAGAGATGCTTTGATGGATCACCACTCTTGTTGATGCCTTCCCCCAAACTCCAAAGTTTGCTTTCATTTAAAACAAACAAACAAACGGGACACACATGCACATCATACTGAATCTGCATCTAACATGTAGTGAAGTTCTTAGCTGCGCATACTTTCAGGTCACCTGTTGACGTACAGTGACACCGTGAATTTCATCAGACTTTTCTTAGGCAAGGAATATTCAGACTTAGCTTTGCTAGTTCATTCCTCTGAAATACAGCCTACAGCACCTGGTATTTGATGGCAATCTTCCATCCATCTAGGAACCAGGGCTGACCCTGTTTAGCTTTCAAGATCAGACAGGATCTGGTGCCTTTAAGTGATTTAGGCTCCTCAGTTACCCACTAAAAATTTACACACAAACTGAACATTTCTGCAGCCTTATAGTTTCTTTTCCCTGTGAAAAAGACAGATTTCTATCAATGAAGAAACAACCCTAACTGTGGATAAAAGAATCAGTAATATATTTAGATTGCCCTGAGGAATTTAACTGCAACTGAAACAATCTGCTCTCTCCCTCTTGCAGAATTATTTGAAATAACTTCTAAGATTAGGCAAGTGACACTCAGCCTTGCAAGGCTTAGGTTTCTGCCAACTCTCTTCCCCCTCTTTTTGTAGTGATTACATTTGAGAATGGCTTCTAGAAAAGCATCAACATTTATAAAAGTAGGTTAAAGTCAACTCCTTATTGTTAAGTGGTTTATTTTGACATATTATCACTGAGTTACAATTCATCTATTTTCATCTTGGTGCAAGTCACTCAATTTTTAAAAGAATGAGAACACTGAAATGACTTCTACCAACATTTCCCCAACCAAAAGCTAAAGTTAAGTGCAGTTCTATAACAATGACATAATAACGTATTTCATTTATTAAGCTAGGCAAAACAAAATTCAACCTGTCACGCCTACTTCCATCTCTTCTATACCTGTGGTTCTTAACCTGGGGCCCACGGATCCCAAGAGGTCTGTGATGTCCTCACAGGGGGCCTGCGAAAGCCTGCTCAGCCCTTCTCCTCTCCACAACAGAGTGACGATGAGACAAGAACCAAGGCAAAAGGAGGCACACAAGCAAGCTGGCTGGCTGGGCCTGAGCATTAACCATCACCTGGCTACCCTGCTGCAGGGAGGAGGTACGATGAGCAGTTGAATGACAGTGAAACTGACAACCAGCTAGCCAGCCAGCCTGCATTTGCCCTTCTTGTCTTTCTCTCCCTCCTCTCCTTTCCAGTGAAGAGCAATCCAATGTGCTATCAGAAATGCTCAAACGCTCCCCGCTTTTTTTTTTGGAGACCGAGACATGCTATCCTTTTTCAGAGTTGGCTACCACGCTGCATCAGAGATCCCACGCAGAGTGGGGCCAAATTAGAAGAAGGGGCACTCCTGTGGTAGGTGCCACCCTCTGGCAAGATACGGGAAGTTGGAGCGACAGATCACCATTTGGAAAATAAGCTGCCACTCAATTCTGACAGAAGTGCACAGACTTATGAATAGAAATGAGGAGGTACACTTGGGGCCTTTTGCAGAGTGATTGCATCAATCCCCCTTTTTATCCTTTTCTCTCCCACCCACCTTTGCCCGTCTTGGTCCCCTCTCCTCCTGATGAAAAAAGCATAAAATACCATCTTTCCTTTTAAATGCTGGGCAACTCACACTCCAGCCAGCCAAACTGAAATTAAGTGGATTTTTATCCATATTCTAGGCACCAGAATGGGAGGCATCTTCTAGATTAAGCCTTTTTGTCTTTTTACTTAAGTTTAACTTCTATTTTAAAGCCACGTAAAAAGACCACCTTACAGATCATGGGTTGGCTCTAAACTTACACATATCTAGAGAACACCCAGAGAGTCAGTGTGGTATAGTGGTTTGAGCACTCGACTACGACAGAACAGGGTTGAAACCCCAGCTCAGCCACAGAAACCCACTGGGGGACCTTGGGCAAGTCACGCTCTCTCAGCCTCAGAGGAAGGCAAAGAGAAATTCCACTGAACAAACCTTGCCAAGAAACCCCACAACAGATTTGCCTTAGAGTCACCGTAAGTCAAAAATGACTTGACGGCACACAGTAGGAGCAGCTGCAGCAGAAACAACAACAGAACACTCATGAAGCTTTCAAATGCTATAATTGATTAAGCAACAGTGTGAGCTGTAATACAACAAATTGCATGCTGTACAGTTGGCCTTCCACATTTGTGGGTTTTACTTTCACAGATTTGATTATCTGCAAGTTTCTTCAACCCCTGCCCCCTCAACTGCTTCTTTTCCGGGGGAACTTTCTCTCTTGGCAACTCCAATCAGGCCACACAGACCTTTACAAACCCACCTCTGGTCCTCCTCCTTCTCCACTAGCCTGGCCAGCTAAGGACAGCTCATAGCCTGATTTCTCAGCACCACAAGTCCTCTTCTAATGCTCCCCTCCACATCCAAGGAAGGAGATGGGAGAGAGAGATGTACTGGGCCATGACAACAACCCACCCACTTTCCTTTTCTTTCCCTGACCTGGTTTGGACTCTGGGTGCCTGTTCCTTCCAGCATGCCTCAGTCTTCGTCCCCTCACACACACACTTTGGTATTTGCAATTTTTCACTTTTACATACAAGGGTCCTGCACCTCTAACCCTAGTGAATGTGGAAGAACAACAGTATTTCGTAGCTGTATAGGTACTTGCAAAACCTGCTAAGGCTCAATTTTGAATCTTTTCTCCAGGCAACAGAACTGGATCCATAGATTTTAGTAAAAAAAGACAAATGTGCCCCCTTTTCTATTCACTGCACACCAGTGACAAGCCAAAGCACACAGAGTAAAGGCAAACCTGTATGACAACACCTGAACCCCCTGCAAATAAGGTATCATCATTTTCAGTGCAGATGTGCCCCATGCTATAAACAAGAGAGTATAAGTATCACCCTTACAGAGCCTCCCCCAAAGGAGAGGAGGACTGCTGGCATTCTGATGAGTATATGTAACTAACATAAATACAACTGTGCATTTGTATGCATGTTTCAGTGCAAAGGAGCAACAATGGCAATTTCTCTAACTCTCAGAGTTCTTCTACGAAACTCTGACAGGTAACTTAAAAACCAATTTACGTATAATTACTATAGATGTAGCCACACAAACAGTACAAGCATAACAAGTAAACCTGCCAGATTAAATCTGGACAAGGCTTTCTTCCCTTTACAGAAACAGCTTCTTATAAGACCTCTGCAATTATTAAGATATGCAGACTGCAGAGCTGCCCACTTGTGAAATTTTACATTCAAATAAACAATGCAAAAAGATGTGCTGTAAGCAGCTTTTCCATCCCCGCCCCCCAGAAAATTACAGTAGTGAACATATGTGTACCTTGAATCTCTGTGGGTATATATCCCATCCTAGCAATTATATTGCTGTCAAGCAATTGTACTCCACAGTAAATTACAGGACCTGCTAAACTGTTATCAAACCCAGTGCTTGTCTTTGCTGGAAAGTTTGATTTCAAGACCATGAGGCAAGCACATCATAAAGTCAGGAGTCACTGCAAGCGAACCACTTACAGAAGCCTGAAGCAATAGGTTTGCACCTTCCCTTGGTACTCATTTTTAATTGCATGTATTTAAATCCTTTAGAGTATTGCACTGCTTGGTAGTCTTAATTTTTGGCCAAGTAAGCAGCACTATAAATTGCTTGAAAGGAGCACATAACTGACAAGGACAATTGGTGTATTTCTACTGACACTATACAATAATCGCTAAGCTTTATTCCAGCTAGAAGAAAACTGTCCCTGAGGTTTAACAATATTTAGCTAAAATTGCACTGGAGCAACAGAGGAACAACTACGGATATAATGGATTTTCATGGGGCTGAATAAGTATGAACCTGCTTCTGTGGTGAGAAATCAGTAGCTGAGCACATGCTTTAAATGCAGCAGTTCAATGCAGCACCACAAGTTCAATTTCTGATATTTCCAGTTAAAAGGATCAGGTTGCAGGTGATGTAAAGGCATTTGTTTGAAGTTCTAGACAGCTTCGGAGGACAGCCCAAGGGTAGGGAATCTCTGGTCTACTGGTGGTCCCAATCCCACCTGCAAAGTCTCTGCAGGTTTCCAGGAAAGCTTCACATTCCCCAAAGCTTTCTCCAAAGCTCCACTCTCAGAGGATTTGCTTCTTTCTGAATCAGCCAGCTTCCAAACAGGGAAGGAAAGCAGCGCAAGAGAAACTCCTATATGATTATTAGAGCACTAAGATCTTCTGGAGAGACTCAACACATTTCTCTGGCTTGCACAGTGAGGACAAGAGGGCTTTCTCAATACTGCTGTATGACTTTGGAACTCCCTCTGAAGGGAAGCCAGGATAACTGTCTTTGCTTTCCTACTGCCAGCAAATTAAAACATTTTTATGCCATCAAGCTTTTAGAAACTGGCTGGGATGATCTTTTAATCTTGTGCAGTGTTGTTTTTATAGTTTTGTATACAGTGTGCCCATTGTACATGTGTGAGTTCTGTTCCAGGAACCCCTGTATAAAACTGAACAGACAAAGAATTATAGGCAATGGATGCAACATGTGCATGCAACCGTCACATTCACTGACTCTAATGGGATGCAACACTTAGTGCAACCTCACATTTAGGCTTTTGGAGGTCACACAAGAAGAGGCCCCAATGTATAGTTTTTTTTAAACAAATATTAATATTTTAATTTTAATGAATTAATGAGCTTTAATGAATTTTAATATTTTAACAACTATTTATAACTTTTTAAAAAGAACTATTACATTTACTCTTTCATTGCAGTTTTTGTACAATTTTTAATCTGCATTGTTTTTAAATATTTTTTTAGCCTCCTTGAGGCTCATTACTGGGAGAAAGGCAGGATGCCAATAACTACTCCTGCTACAGCAGCAACAACTTCCACTTTCTGACGTTCTGAATGAGCAATATGAGTGGTTTGGAGGGAATCTCTTGTATGGGCAACTCCCTTCTTGTGTTCCTCATCATCCAATGAGGTATCAAATAATGTGATAAGGGACTTTATTTATTCAGAGAGAAAATGGGGAGCATCCAGACCAGATCGTGGGTGGGGGGCAAGATGTCAAAGTGAAGCCTTCATTATCATCATAATCCAGCTCCATCCCAAACACAATCTGGCTTCTGAGACAAGAGAGCATTGTCCACTCTTTGGACAACTGTGGGCTAGATAAATAAGTAGTTTGATGTGGTATAAGGCAGCTTCTTATGCCAGTGTCCCAAGATCTGTTCAACAGCTGAACATAGCTAAATTCAAGCCAATTCTTTCAGCATCTGCAATACTATGAAAAACTGTGAAAAGCCTGTAGTGCTTTTTTTTCCCCATGGGAAAGAAATGTCCAAATGAACTATTATACATGTACAAGAAGACAACCACTGTCAATCCTTTGTATTAGGAGGCATTTTAAAATCAAGTCAGTATTTTACAAGCATGTTTTCCTTTGGCCTTGAGCAGGTTTTAGAAGAATACAGAATACAAAAAAAACACAACTTCTCCCAAGATTTATCAAGAACTGTTTGAAGCCATCAATGCTCATGAAACTAAATTCAAGGTAAAGAGATTAAATTGTGTAGCTGCTCATAGCAGATACTCACTGCTGCTTATAGAAGATGTTCACGTCAATTTATTCCTTGGCTCTCTCCCCCACCCCACCAATTTCAGGTCTATCTTTAAATCACAGCTGCATTTTTTCCAACTTCTCCTCAGAGGTCAAGTTTCACTTTTCATTACCACAATCAAACTTCTTGATTAAAATATCAATATTCCTGCCCTTGCTGCAGGTGCAGTTTTCAGATTCCCTGCTACTCTTTTCTGTCACACAATTTGAATTTATTCAACTGCTCAACATGCAACTTTGTTCCTTTTTAATTCCCAGTATCTTAATACATCATTTTGAATTTAGAATACCCTGTTCTGAAATACTCTCTGTAACTGCAATGTTTGCTTTTAAAAAACGTTTTGTAAATGATATATTCTGCCCCTGCTTTGCAAAATACAGGCTGATGAAGAAAGTAAAAAAGGAACTGATCTTGTGTGACCTGAGGAGGGGAGAATTCAGGATTTCTTTAGTGGAGACATACTGAATTGCCCCAAAAGAAAAGCACAACAGCTGAATCAGTATTGTTCACACTTGAAGATAACCATTTCAGAACAATATTTTAGGATAAATGCCATATGTCTACCAACGACACTTCAGCATCTGTTACGTTCATAAAAATATGTAAATTACATTCAAAGGCATTTAAAAATATGCAGATTTCTCACTTTTGTTACAGAATCATGAGTGTGCATTAATTCAAGGTGGAAGGAAAAACAAGAGTTCAAAAGAAGGAAATAAAATCAGTCAGAGGATTTGCAGAGTGGCAAATTTTACAGAGGAAGAAAGTAGATCCCAAACAGATAGCTAATAAACTAGAGGATTCATGGACATTATATACTTTTATCTTTCCAGGGAAGCTTACTCCAAGCTCTAAGGCCTATAGTTTGGATCCAGACTGAAATACAATTCCATGGAAGTGAATGAAATAAGTGAGTCATGACTTAAGTCCACATTAAAATGGATGAGACCTAGGTACCAGTAAGTCTTGACCCAAGCCAATGTAAACTATTGATCCAGTTTTGCATAAAGTGTTCTGTTTCTGCTCATTGTGAAGAGAAGCAACAAGTTATTTGGGACCTCAAAGCCTTTCCACTGGGTCACTGGAAATCCTGTTTTACCCACCACCCTAACAGAGACATCTAGACTTTTGAAATTTTACAAGGTCTGAAACACATAAACAAGCTTACAACTGCTTCCTCAACAGCTAGATCCCCACTCAAGAGAAGTGCAGGCTGAGAAACTTGAGATTCTTGGATTGCTTATTTCTGTGCCTTAGAACTAACTTCTGTGACCACACTGCATCCTAGGGACCAATTTAATCCTTATCTGCCTGCCTGAAGAACACTGGCAGAGGCCTTGCTCTTGGCCCATCCCAGTGCGATGGGTCCTTTTCTGCAGCAGTGCTGTACTGCAACACAGGAACCTTCTCTCAGTTGAGATCTGGCAGGCTTCCTACCTTTCTCTTTTGCTACAGACTGAACTCAATTATTTAGATGGATTTTTTTTAAACATACATGAGTTTTATTATTGCCAGTTTTAGCATGCACTGTCTCTTACCTTTGCCATTGCTGGGGTTTTCTCCTTTGGTTTTTTTTTTTTTGGAGTTTGTTAAAGAATTAAATCTTTTAAATAGTTTGTTGCATTACAGTCTTTGTTATGGCTTCTAGAATGCTGTTGTCTTATACTGCTTTGGATACACTTACTAGGAGGGTTGACATGATAGATCCAGATTTAAACACAAGCAACTAGGATAACGGAAATGGCCTTCCTCAAGTTAAGGAGGTTCCAGGGTAGCCCCCCCAGCCCCCTAACAATGTTCCACAGAAGGCTTATGGACCTTGTAGAATGGGATGAAGTATGGTGCAGGAAAAAGAAAACTGCTTTCCCCTTGTGGCCTGCATACAGATTCTGTTAGCGTGCTTTTTCCTCTTTGGTTTTATTCTTTGTATTCTTTTGTGTTTTTGAACTGCTTCTGAAATGGCTGAGAAAAGGTAGGAAGAATGTTTGAAAACAAACTTTTAAACTTATCACACAGGGTATGTTTGTAGTATGTCAGAATATCACCACAGTTTTTGCTGAATATGGTTTGTTATTTAAATCACAAATCATATGACAGACAACCAAATATGATGTGCTGTGGCTTAAGACTCTTCCCTGTGTAGGTTTTGTTTCTTTCCTGCCCTTTTTGTCAGCTCCTGTTTCAGGATTGGCAGCTGTGAAAACAAGCCAGAGACAAGTTACAGTTACACGTTTGGAAGTCACAACAAACCACAGTTTAAACCAGCCAAACATTGTAAGCCAACAACAAATCATAGGTTCAGGTTGTGGTTTGGGGCTGTCTTAAAAAAAAAAGGCTTTTGAGCGAAACTGTGTACTGGCAGGTAAGCATAATTCACATACACAGCAAGAATTACCACAGAAAACAGCTTAGAGCAGACCGCTCTTTCTCTCAAAGTTACTATTCTGTTCACACAACCCAAACCTTGTTGCCCTTATTCCCTCAGGGCTCTGACATCCTTGCAACATCTTTTAGAAGTATTAATCTGAGGCAGCAGTGTGCTTCTATTCTGGGCAGAGAAACGTGGACTGTGCATCTTCTCGAGATGCAGAAGATGCACAGATCCTTGGTTTTCTCTAACTGAATTCAAATTCAAAGACAAAATTATCAGAAGCCAGTCTGTGTATTAGGAAAGTCAGAACAGCATAGGAGTCAGTGTAATCAATATCAGCTCAGTTAGAAAAAAAACCCACACAGAATTGGAGGGTGATGCTCAAAACACATAAATTTTTTCTTCAGAAGAGCAAAAATAGTTGCTTCCACAAAAGCACCACTTGAGAGGCTAAACTGATTCATCCAAGTTGTGAGTGACATTTTTACTGCTAAAAACAGATTACTAGACTCGATGAAGTGCTGCATTCATCAGTTGATGGAAAGGCTGGCACCACTCATCACTGGATGGACAGCAACACAATGACAGGTTACAACCAAATCATACTAAAGTGACAAAATCTGAAATTCAAATATTAATACTTATTAGATGTCCCATTTGTTAGATCAAATGACAGATTCACTCCTTCTATCTAAAGGTTCATTTTCAGTTGATCTGTGCATGCCCTAGGTAAAAAAAAATACTCTACAACACCATGGGTGTATACAAAACTATGCAGGACTGTCCATTTTTGGCCTTAATACGCCAAAAACACAAGATCCAATCTGATCTTGGAAGCTAAGCAGGGTCAGCCTTAGTTAGTACTTGGATGGGAGACCACCAATGAATCCCAGGTGCCGTAGGCCATATTTCAGAGGAAGGAATTGACAAACCCACCTTTGAGTATTCTTTGCTTAAGGAAGCTCTATGAAATTCATGGGGTCACTATTAAGCTGACAGACAACTTGAAGGCACATACACACACTCACATTGCCCCTTCACTTAGAAGCCAGGGATTTCAATTAGCACAGTTCAGAGTGAGAACCAAACATCTTCCTTTTCCACAAGTAAAGCCAACAGCTTTCATTCTTTAGTGGGGTTTCTCAGAGAAAGAAGGCAATCAATGAGCAAAACTGATCAATGCACAGCCACAGAGGAATGTGACAAGTGTGCAAGGGAGCTGGGTTTTATTTCATAATAGATTCTGTGGGTCTCAGTGATGCTCAACAAGTCTCGCCAGAACAGTATTATGTGAAGTGGCCATGTATCTATAATATGCCCCCAAATCTTCCATAAAATATTCACAGCCAATAAGCTGCCTTGGGTCCCAGCTGGGGGGAAAGACGGGATACAAATCAAATGAATAAATAAACAAACAAGCAGCTCCTCAACACACAAGTCAATAACGAAATTTATGTCTTACTTTCCACCTTAAAATGATGTTCAAGGCAGCTACTAGTAACAAAATAAAGATAAAAATCTTGATTAAATGCTTTCAATTGATATTTTAAACAAACAAGAACAACATACAAACCAAATCAAACTCATTTCAAGTACAGAGCAGCTTATATGCCAAAGACCTTCCTGAATAAAAATGTGACTGCACCTGCGAGATCAACCGGTAAGGTGCTAATGTTGTTTCCTACAGCACCAAGTTCTAGAGCCTCACAGCAGCCACTAGCAAGGGCCTCCTCCTGCTTCTTCAACCATGTCTCTGATGCTGGCAAAAGGAAATAGTAAAACCCAGGGAGGCTGGTAAAAGAGTGTGCATTCTCTTAATATGGAAAGGCTTCTCTTGAGAGGGGGAAGTTTGGAAGTTTGAAACCTCTGAGATAAGCCAAGACAAAAAGTTTCACTAAATCACCGAGTGCTATACATGAGCACTGCAACATGAAACCAAAGATCTATGACATCCAGCATCTGGTATTCCCTGAGGGATAACCAGGTGTCATGAAGAAGTCTACAAGTTTTTTCCAGCTGCTGCTGCTTTCCAAAAGTTAGCATTCTTGCCACCCCTGAATTGAGATTCCACATAGACACCAGCTTTTCCACCATAAATGGGTCCAATTCTCTTCCAAAGCTAGCAGCTATCATTACAGTTTGTGACAGTAAAATTCCATAAATGAGCTACATGTTATGTGAAGATACACTTAGAGCTTAGAAACATTACTTTTGGACTGTAACCCCCAGAAACTCCCAGTCAGCATACCAGAGAAATTTTGGAACAGTAGTCCAAAAAATAATGTTTCTATGCTTTGGATAGCCTCTTCTTTTGTCTACCCAGAATGTAATTCCCGATGTTCTTCAATGAACTGAACTCTAGTATTCCCAGAGAAGAAGAAAACCCAATTGCTAGCCACTGCCTCCAATTGCTAGCCACTGCCTCCACACCATAAAGAATAAGTATGTTTTCCTGAAAAATGCTACTCAATGAAAACCAAATAAAGTCTTAGGTCCCAGTTATAGCTCACCAGCACTGCCTAAAGAACAAGGAAAGTGTGGAAAGACCTCACATAGGTTCCATTCAGTGCTTCCAGCTCCACAGGCAGAGGCTTCAGAAAAAATGACTGGAATCATGCAGGAAAGTCATTAAAGGAAACGGTGAATAAAGCAGGTGTTTCAGCTTTTAAAAATGAAAGGCACAGTTTTAAACTATATATAAAGGCTGATGGAATATGGGGGAGCATATATTTCGAGTCTATCAATCATCTATAGTTAACATACATTTTGGGGTTGGACTGCAATGACCTATGGGCCACCAGTGGAGAAGGGGAGAACAGGATTATTTTCACCATAAGAAAGAAAGGTAGTGGTGGAAGGTGGAATCTAGCAGCACCTCTGAGACTAACAGCTATATTTCACCACAAGCTTTAGTTGACTCCAGTTTACTTCATCAAATGCAAAAAAGTGAAGCCTTTGTGGACAGACATATATACAAATGAGAGGTGGGAGTTTAAAGAGTAATGGAAATGTATTTTGTTGGAGTGCGGACCCGTATCAGTTTAACAATGCATATAACAAGTTGCTAAAGGAAAAGAGTGAGAGACAGATTTTGCATATAAGCACAGAGTAACAGGTACAATGTAGAAGTCTTTCATCTAGTGTATTAGTTTGGGCACCGAAACAGTAAAATATTGTCATACTAGGGATGAGAAGAATACCTTTGTTACTTGTCTAGCTGTGGTGAAAACTTGCATTTTAACATACATAATAGGTAAAGAAACACACATTTTACACTACACATTGTATTTCAACTGATTATTTCGTACAAGTTTTATTTAAAAAGGAAACAAAGGAAAAAAAAGGTATATCTGGTAATAAGAATAACCCTGAAAGGTCACAAAGTATAGAATCCAACACTGAGAGCCTGGGAAGTCCACAATTCAAATGTCACTACAGCCACTATTTTAGTAGACTGCCTTAGGCAAGATATTCTCTCCCCACATATCCTCTCGCAGTACCGCAACAGAAGAGGAAATATTTACAGCCTGATACTATGCAAATTTACTGGGAAGTCCAAATACATCTAACCCAGCTTACTCCCATGCACAAAATTCCAGCCTTTCTTGCTTAGTCAGCCAAAAAGACAGCTCCAATTAAGCATGGCAAAACTGTAAATACAAGACGTTTTCACAAATGTGTATAGCAGATACCATCCTAGGTAAGATGCTGCCCTTCTTCCCCACATGAAGGAGCACCTCTAAGCAGTATCTGATGCAGCATCTAAGAACTGAGGGGTAATATAATGGTTTATTCAGAACTATTACATCTATTCATATACAGATATATAAAAAGGTAAAATAATGGCTCAATCAATGAAAGTTCATATGACTCACAGATTAAGAATCTTTTACAATCAGACATCAGCCCTACAATATAGGATGATACTTTTCAGAGCTGCTGTCATGACTGCTTAAGATCTGATCTGAGAGATCTGATCACTCAAAAAAGTGCTATATAAATTCTAAGCATCATAATGCTATGCAAAATATTGATCCAAGGAGGCCAGTATTTGCTTTGCTTCTCTATTCATCATGTTCTGTCCATCTTGAAATGTCATATGGAAACTACTTCACATCTTTATCTGAAAATGAAGAATGCTCTACAGCAGAGGAGAGCAAATGGTGCTGGGGGGGGGGGCACTGTGGTACCCGTCTGCAAAAAAACAAAACAAAGCCAAACCCAAAATGTCACTTACAGGTTACTTCCTGTATTAAAAAAGGCTTTTCCTGGGCCTTAAATGGGCAAGGAGTGATAAAACTGTCCCCTACCACCAAGCAGATATGTGGGGCAAAAAACTGAAAAAATGTTCAACCCTGCGTGGCCTTGAAGTCCACAAAATTGGCTGGGGGGGCACACTTTGCCCAGTTGTGTTCTACAAATTCTACTTGGGAAGAATTATACTAGGTTTTACAAAAGCTACCAACACCAGCAGAAATATTGTCAACACTGATTTCATTTTCTCTTATCCATGTATCTCCCTGGTTCTTGAAATTCTTCAGTACTTCAGCATGAGAAAATTGGTGATCTTAAAAAATGAGAAGCTGGTTGTACTATCGGTCTTCCCCTCTGGAAGTCTGAAATGCAAAGCAAAGGGGGATTTCTTTATTGCTAACCAACATCTCCCTTGGGATTTCCTTACTTTCTGGTTGCTTCACAGTGCTTGCCAGAAATGCAGCTCAGGAATATCTATTTGTTTCACACAGTTGTCTGTTTCACCTCATTATGTGAAACTCAACAAAAGGGAATTATAGCCATTATTTCCATGAATCCAGCAAGTTCTGCATTTCAAACTGAATCTACAATAGCACACTGCTATTTATAGAAGACACAGAAGGGTAAACCTCCCAGTATTCTTGGTGTCAAGGCTATAAGCCTCTGCATGGTTCAGTCGTCTACAAAAACCATCGACTTTAGCATTACTTAAGATGCCTAAGCATACACAGAATTGCAGACCAAATCTGAATAAATTCCAGCTTTTGACTGTACTGCTTGGAAGTAGATCCTGATATCTACTTACTCCATCTGCTCACTCTAACAGGTAAGGCTTGCCATTCAAGACAAGGTAGGAGGGAAGCTACCATATAAATACGAGAACTGAAGCTGAAATCATAAAAAACCCTTTCTCAAAAGCACCTCTATTGCTCATAAGATATACTGTGATGAATCACTGTAGTAATAATTATGCTTCAACCAGGGTTGATAAAGAATGGATTTTTCATTTCGATCAGATTTCAAAATTTTCTTAAGTCAATTAGTTAAGCCAATATTGCTTCATAAATGCTAATTATACAACATCTAATTATAATCTAGGAACACTTTAAATACTGTTTATGGAGATGGAGGATAACTCGATCACTCTTGCTTTTCACATAGTATATATGAAGCATGTGAGAGCCAGCATGGTGTAGTGGTTTGAATGTTGGACTACAACTCTGGAGACCAGGATTTGACTCCCCACTCAGCCATAGAAACCCACTGAACAAGTCACAATCCCTCAGCCTCAGAGAAAGGCAAAGGCGAACCCGCTTTGAACAAATCTTGCCAAGAAAACCCTGTGATAGGTTCACCTTAGGGTTGATTTAAGTCAGAAATGACACACAGCGGCACAACAACACACATGAAGTACATGCTTGCTCTTTTGCTCTCAAGGCCTTTCTTCTTTCTAAATGCAAAGACAGAGATGGTCAATGAAGAAAGAATTTGCAGCGATGGAGTTTTTCTGCATCCACTCCTGGAGACGTCAGATCTAGCCTTGATTACAATCTTCCCTCCCCATTTGTGGGTTTCACCTTCATGAATTTGATTATTTACAATGCACATGTGCCTTTCCCCACTATGCCCTTGCATTTTGCTGGGTACAGAGAAGGAAGACAAGCGCCTAGGCAAAAGGCAAGGGAAAGGGGGTGAAGACACCAGCAAGCCTCCCCTCTGGAGCTCCTCTCTCCCCCCCTTTGCTTCTGGTCCCAGTCCTGAAAACTCACACTGAGGCAAAAGGCAACGGAACTGGAGGAGGAACATGCAAGCCTTCCTTTTCCCCTCCAGAGCTCCCCTTCCCATTCCCTTGCCTGTGGTCTCAGTGCTGAGAATTCGTGCTGAAGCAAAAGGCAAGGGAATCGGGGGAAGACATGCATGCATACCTCCCTGCTCCCCTCTGGAGATCTTCCCTCCCATTCCCTTGCCTCAGGCTGCCTTTAGAAACTGTTCTGAAACTGCAGCAGGCCCAAAATGCTGTGGCTAAACTGCTGCCTGGTTAGAGGAAACATATAACATCCTTGCTGAAATAGCTCCACTGGCTGTTGCTCTGCTTCTGGGTGCAATTCAAAGTGCTGGTTATAACCTCTGAAGTCATATACGGCTTAGGTCCAGGCTGTCTGAAGGACCTTACCTACCCATGCAAGTCTGCCCAAATCCTACAATCTTCAAGAGAGGACTTTCTCAGTCCCATCACCTTTGCAAGCTTGTCAGGTGAAGAAAAAGCAGAAAGTTTTCTCAATGGCTGCTCCTAGGTTATGGAACTCCCTCCCAAGAGAGGTTTAGTTGGCTCCCTCTCTCCTCTCCTTTCATTGGCATGTAAAGACTTTCTCTTCCTCCTCCTCCTCTTTTAAACAAGCCTTCAGGTTTTAAATGGTTAGGACAGGCAGATTTTTAAAATGGATTGTGCTGTATTTCTTTACTATGTTCTGAACGTGTTTTAACTGTTTTAAATTAATGTTTTGATTGTTTGTTTAATGGATACTTTAAATTTTGTTTTACATATTGTTTTAGCTACATTTTAACTAGGGCTAGGACAAATCCAGAATTTTCCGAATCCAAATCCAAATCCCTGGAAGGTTCTGGGAATCCATGAATCTCATATCTTTCAAATCCTTTTCAAAAAAAGGGTTTAAAAAGCCACTTTTAAAAAAAATTAAACTTTTAAAAACTTCTTTTAAACAGAACTTTTTCTTAAAAAACCCTATTTTTTGGTTGGTGGATTTGAAAGAATTGGTTTCCTATTTTTGCACAGTGATTCAGATTCGCAAATCTCAAATCCTTCCTGAGGATTCAAAGATTCAGTTGTCCCATCTCTAATCTTAACTTATACTGTAAATCATCTGGGGTCCTGGGCAGGAAGAAAGGCAGGATATAAACTGAAATAAATGGATAATGAACCAAGCAGAAAGAGTCTGGATATAAAGGTAAGAGATCTCCTTTTTGATGAGTTGAAATTAATCTGAAAACAATCCAGAACAAGTGTTCAGTGTGCACCCACCTTCTAATGACACCCACAACTCTGACTATGTTTTAAGGACATACCACACAGTACCAACCTTCTACAAAAAATGATTAAATATAACCTTCCTCACTAGTGACTTAATTAAAACTAAGTCATTCAGAAAAGTAATCAAAGACACCATTGAAATCAATATGATTTAAATCAAATCAACTCTGGCTACAACATGGAGGGGATCTACATTTCTACTCCCCATTCCTACGATTTTGTGACTTTGGGGCAAATTCAGTAAGAGGGCACTGGGCTTCTTCTCCAGCTTGAAATTGTGGAGGCTCAGTGCAACAGCAGAGAAGACTCCCTCCTTCTCTTTCTACTGCCAGGACAGGAGAGCTTCTCCAGATGGCCTCACCTTCCTCCCCACGACATTCACAGAATCACAGAGGTGGAAGCTACTGCAAGGGCCAGTTAGTCCAACCCCCTACTGGGCAGGAATATACAACTAGAGTATTCTTGAGAGATGGCCACTGTCTGTCCTTTCACAGCTTTCATATGCACTTTTCTCCCATTCTAAAAGGTTGAAATGCCCATCCAAGACCTTGTTGTTGTTGTTGTTGTTGTTGTTGTTGTGTGCTTTTAAGTTCTTTCAGACTTTTGGAGATCCTAAGGTGAACCTATCACAGGGTGACTTCTTGGAAAGATTTGTTCAGAGGGGGCTTGCCTTTGCTTTCCTCTGAGGCTGAAAGAATGTGACTTGCTCAAGGTCACCCAGGAGGTAGGCCAAGTGGAGATTCGATCCCTGGTCTCTGAGGGGCTTAGTCCAACACCCAAACCACTGTACTACACTGGCTCAAAACTTAAGTTACTGCTACTGGCAGCAACAAAATTGTAAGCTTATACACACTGGTATTTTTGGCCCCACGTTTTTGCTTCTCCTCCTGTCTGCCAATGGAAAACAGCACACAAGAACTTTGCAGAAACTGACCCAGGCTGAAAAAGGTCCTCCTCTACCACCATCATGTACTCAATCCAAACAGTCAGGTTGTGGTTGGGGGCTGTTAGGGCCACAGGCAATTGAGGAGCTCAGAACTCTTCAAGCAGCCTCCCTAAACCATGTCCTTGCTCCTGCTGCAGCTCCACAAGTCTCAAGCTGAAGAGGAGAACTACAGATTGGGGATCATCTCCTGTAGATCCAGTGAGGTAAATGTAGATGTATTGCAATAGTTTTAAAAAAACACCAAAACCCTAGAATGTGGGTTTCCTACCCAATGTCCTAAATAGAAAGTGATCCAATTTAGCGTGTGTCCTTGGTCTATATTTTGTAAATCAAACAAAAAGATTATCCCATGTCACTTTTATGCTCCAACATCCATAGGCAGAGGAACTGAAATAATGGGGTGGGGGAATAATATACCCATAATATGATTTAAATGTCAGAGTCAAACAAACCACAGGAATTATTGTGAATTATTTCTGTTGAGACAGCTATATCAGTTTAAAGGTAAGAGCATTCTGCTTACAACGTTTAAATTGCAGGGGAGGGAAGAAGGTGCTGAGAACTATTGTATGTGTATGTGCTTCAAGTCTCTTGTCAACGTACGGCAATGCCATGAATTTCACAGGGTTTTTTTAGGCAAGGAATACTCAAGGGTGGTTTTGCCAGCTCCTTCCTCTGAAACATAGCTGATCACACCTGGGATTCGATGGCAGTCCCTCATCCAAATACTAACCAGGACTGATCACACTTAGCTTCCAAGATCAGACAGGATCTAGTGCCTTTAGGATATTCAGACAAAAGTATACTAATTACACCACACCCAAAAACTGTTCATTACATGTCATCATTGCCCACTTATTACTTCATCAAAATTTAAAATTTGACTTCTACTAAGCACAGTGGGATACCTCTGATTTCATTATCTTTATGTATAGAACTACCTACACCACAGTGGCAGGCAAAGTGGTGGGTTGTGGACTGGTCCCAGTCTTGAACTGCCAATTCCAGGAAAGACAGAAATAAATAACAATATCCCATGGGTACAAATATGGTACTGATCCCCAGTACATTGGGAGGCCAAATGCCAGCACTCCCACATCAAATAGGTTAACAAACACAGGTTTACACTGGTCATCAATTCCACTAAAGGAAATCTGATTTTACAACTGCCTGAAATCTCATACTCTTTCAACCAAGGTCTGATTCTACCAATGTGCTATGGGCACGACTAACACATCACATTTCATCTTCTATCATAAATTGTGACAGACTCCATTTGAAGCTACATACACCTAGACTTGCCTGATTTGGGGAGGTAAGCAGGGTCAGGCCTAGTTAGTGCTTATATGGGAGGCAAAGAAAGAATACCAGGGACTATGAGGCACAATTAAGAAAGAATCCTGCCTGAAACTTTGAAAAGTAGCTGTTGTTTAGAGCTGACAATCTTGGGCTAGATGAACAGCTGTCTGGCTTAAATTTAGAGAAAATATAACAAGCTTTGCCGGGCATTAATTTTTTAGCCCAATCCCTCCTTTTGTCTCAACTCAGCCGAAAGCCTTACAGTTCCGTTTACAAGAAGCTGCTGCTAGCTGAGTGTTCAGAATCACTGGGAGAAAGACATTTTCTGCTTCCTGTGACACGACGGGCAGTGCTTCTTTTTTGACTTCTAACACATCTTATAACTTCCTCGCCTCACAAAAAGAAATGAGACACTGCTGTGTGTGTTTGCAGAAAGTGAAACAAACAGTGCCTTTAGTTTTGGTTTCACTTGCCATCTGAGATGAAATAGGAATTTCACTCTTGGGTTGCATCTTATGTACGCAGACAATCAAGTGAATTCATAACTGTTTGGTTTAGATTACTAAGTACATTTCTATTTTTACTCCTGTTTAATGAATGAAACATGTATGTACATGTTCTTGTTCTCTCAAACTACATGTAAATACATTTGCCCTAGAAATAATCATGTGAAAAACAACAACAATTTTTTTGTTAACTGACAAGCTTGCCAAATATGCTATGGGTATTCATAAATTTTTACTAAGGAATTGTATGAAACAATAAATGTTTGGAAACTGAAAGTCTTCCACGGCAAAATAAAGGAACAGAAACACATTTTTTTCCCAAAAAAGAACAGGGAACAGCAAACCAAAAAAATCCAGCAAATTATCTTTCTGATCCAACAACCACAAATTTGCTTCCTCACTCAAATTATCAAATCACACTGGAGCCTAAAAGTTAATGAAACAAGTGCGGGCAGCTGTTGTTGTGTGCTTTAAAGTCATTTTGCTTAAAATCCTAAGGTGAGTCTGTCATAGTGTTTTCCTGGCAAGATTTGTTCAGAAGAGGCTTGCCGTTACCTTTCTCCAAGGCTGAGAGAGTGTTACTTGCAGACCAGTCATTCTAAAATTAATCCTTACCATAATACCAAAAAACCCCAAAAATTTCACATTCCAATTAGCGGGCAACAGTCTTTCATTTAATTGCACTAATGTTTTCGGCCAGGTTTGGACAAGCTATGAGAACCTTTGCTTTCATCAAGTTATTAAACATCTCCATCAGAATAGACAGTTTCCACTAGCCACTTCCCCATAAAAGTTAATTGCCTGGTGATTAAATATTTCATTACTAAGCAATTAGCACTTAAAAGATTTAAGCACTCAACTGTATTCTAGTACTGCATAGGAGGTAGGGAGGGGCCCATCTCTCCACCAACAACTCAAATGGCACCAAGAAGACCAGGCTTGATATACAAGCATCCATCAGGTGCCATATTGCTTCAAGAATCTCTAATATGGAACATATTTGAATATGAGGTTCCATACTACAAAACCTGAAGATGGCACTGAAGCAGCAGGAATACAAAGGAGTAACGGATACCACTAGGTGTAGTAGTAGCTAGAGATGCTACTGGAGAATGCACAAAGAAATTTCACCAGTCAATAAGTACTTCTGTTGAAATTTGCTACATGTTTCTTTAGTGTAGGACGAACCACAAAACTCTCTTCAAAACTTTATTTTGGGCAGGAAACTACTTGCTAATTCAGGGTTATACCATACACTAACCTTCTCCGAAAATAATGGTAGAACATGGAAGGCAGCCTAACACCAGAACAGAAAATTTGGCCACCCAGTCCAGTTTTGTCTATTCTGAGTTAAACTGCCAAACAGAGAGGTCTTTTACACCACCTATGATTCAGACCTTTAAATAAAAAAACTGCAAGTCCCAAAGCCTGAATCTTTGAACAAGGTTTGAGCTCTGCCCAAGGTCTGGTAATGTTACTTATCTGGGTTACAATTTCCAGAATCCCACATTCAGCATATTTACCAGTCATGCTGTCTGAGGGAGTCTCGGAGTAGCGGTCCAAAAAGTAACTTTTCCAAGACCTGGCTCTACAATTGAACTATTGACTCTACCCTAACTATGGTGGATACTAAACAAGTTGTAAAATTTCCATAACACAGGCTTCCCCAAGCAATGAATAACTAATATTAAATTGAAAGAAAATCTTAGAGGAGGAAGAAAATGTTGGGAAAACTGGAGTCAGAGAGTGAGATGGGACCATGAAAGAAGTAAAGCAGTCTTCTTATTCTGCAGAAGGAAGGAGGAAGCAGAGACAAAAAATGAGCTCTCCAGAAAATTAAAATAGAGAAGAATGAAAAAGATAGCAGTTTAATCAACAGAAATTACGTAGAGGAAGAACAGAATGAAAACAAAAAACACTGCTAACTGTCTTATGAAGAATACAGAAAAGACAAGAGCAAACACTTTTAGTTCACACATAATCATCTTAACACATGACACCAACACAAAAAGTGTGGGATATTTATGCAGTAACAGTAGGGAAGGAGGAGCATTACATGCAATTCAGATAATGCCTTTCTCCCCAAACTATTTGGCACATCTTTCCTCTCAGCTCTTTGCACTTGTAATGTCTATACAACTAGGCAGTCTTGTTCCAGGTAACTTTTGTGCACACAGAAGTACCAGCTAAATTCAGTACTTGTAAACACGGGAACAGGAGATTTACGACTACTAAAGAGTCCAAACAGTACCAAGCAACAGAATGTGTAAGGCGAATTTTTCCTTCCAAGAGAAGTGCAACTTTGAAAATAGGGCCTCCACTTTTGGGCTGATGAATATTTAAATAAATCTAACACATGGTTACTAAACAGGTGTAAAAGAGACATACAATCCTCAAGCGCAAAGCACAAATAATCTAATAAATCCATTTCAAAGTGGTGATGAATTTCCCGGTTACTAGAAACAGCAGGGGGCTGCAGGGACTGAGATCTCTTGAGACATGGAAGAAATATAATTTTATGATTTCTTTAAAGCCAAAGATTGTGCTATTAATATGCTCACCAAAGTGTTCTGTTAAGGAACAGCAATAAATTCAGATATCTAACAAAACTTTATAGTCACTACTATAGTATAAAATGATATTTATATAACTAAAGAACCTGAACAAAGCATCCTGCAATTCCTTTCTGCTTTTCAGAAGACCTTCTGTGAAGGAATACTCCCATTCCCCCCTTCGTTCTATCAACATGGACTGTATGGAAGAAAGTTATGTATCAACCCTCCTGTACTCTGCAAGTATCAAATATGAATTAAAAGAAGTATGCATGTTTGCCACCAAGAAAATAACATCTCTCACTAAAGCAAATTTAACAAGCATGAGATAAAAAGATGAACTCTCTTATAGATCAGTAGGTTGGCTTGGCGGAGCTGTTTTGGCTTTCAGTTTTACACCCCTTGGCAAACTTGGGTTTGCCTGCATATAGTCTGTGAAAAAACACAGATATGGCATACTGGACATGGGCCTAAAATAACCCGAGCCAAAATTAAGGCCTGTGAAAAATCAATATTTGGGATGGACAATTCTGTTCAATTGACTTTCTTCCACCACTGAATTTTAAAAATTAAGTTATTTCTACCCCCGTTATGAAGAAATCTGCAAAACTGGACCTCGATTTTAATCAAAAGCTTCAACCACCTGCAGTGGCTAAATGCAACAGGTACAGATATTCCTAAAAAAGTAGGAAATCATATTTTTCCAACCTGTCTGTTGTCAGAAAACAGAGACAGAGGGCTAAATCAACACCATAACAACATAGAGAGATTCAAGCACAGACTCTTAAGAGCTAAGTCATCTTTCCAATAAGTGAATCTGTCGGTTTCACTTTCTCCTTCATTCCTTTTTTTCAGCCTCATGTTTCTTGTTGGACAGGTGAAAGATCCCTTTCTAAAAATAAACCAAACTAAATTCCCACCTACCCCTAGTGTGTGTACCTGCACACAAAGACACACCTAGACTTTGAAACCATCACTATGCCAGCTCCTGTAAACATTCATATTATACACACACACACAAATTAGTCATCGCTAAATAAATCTACTTGGTCATATATAAGTCAGTATCATCCACCAGCAACCATGAAATATTAATCCTAGTAGGCATGAAAAGCTATCAAATACTGGACCAAACCTTGTATTCGCTGCATTGTACAAATTTACCCTGGATGCCTTCCAAACCTAAAGGACACAGATTAAATACAATGTTGCTTCAGATAGTTTTCCATTAGATTATTCAAGAAAGCTCTGTGCAATTGGGAAGCTATTAATCTACTAGCCTATTTATATGCAAATAATACTTTTTCCTGTGAAATTATATTGTAAGCAATATAAAAAAAAAAGCATTTTAAGATAATCACCTGCAGAGAGCACTTGGACAGAAACAATCACCAAATATAAAAATGCCTCTCACTTAAAGAATATCCCAAGCCTTCAAATAAATCCAATCTCCTTTACCATGCAGATTTTCACACCACTGCTATTTGGCATAAATTTCCTAAGAGCTTCAGTTTCCAACAGGTACATGTCCCAAGCAGAGTGCCATACACTATATACACATGCACACACACATACACACACTCTGTGCTTCGTTACTGCAAGCACCAGACTACCACCACACGATTCCGTTTTAAACCTCTCATGCTTTCAAAAGAGCCTACTGCCTATGCCCCTAGCCCAACCAGAGCATACCTATTACTGTATGCAAAAGAAGAGACCTTTGCTCTTTTTACTACTAGTACTCTTGCTGTAGGAGAGATCAGAAAAATTCCAAGACAGGTAGTTCTATCCAGGCTATACACACATGCCAAGCAACCATAAACATCTTGCAATCAAAACCCTCAGCTAGAATGGAAAAGAAGAAACATTACTTTCCTAATCTCCCTACAGCTACTGCAATTAGTCTCTAGGAAGCCTCCTTTTGCTTATGGATATTAATTCTTTGCTTGTTTTGTTCTTGTGTTCTTGGAAGAGCGAACAATTTCAGAAGTTCTCACTCTTCTGGGTGAAATTAGGAGAGTTTCTGACAATTTTTTGACAGATTTTTGCACTTTGAAACTTCTCTGCGAAAAATTCATTTGCACAAAATACTTTATTGCAGATGCATAACAGACTAATTTCTGCATGCAGCATATTGCTATCTGTGCAAAAGGAGTGCATTTGCACTTTCCTCCTAAGTTTTTGGCACACTGTTATTGTTTTTTCCACAAAAAAGGCAAAATAACCAATACAAACAAACTTATCACAGCTGGCCATCTTCTCAATAGAATGTTGCAATGTGTCAAGGCATCCTTTTTCAACAAAGATGGGAAAACGTACATACCTTCGTTACATGTCTATTGTTTAATAGTCCCAGGTGCCACCACATCTTTCATTTCATTTTCACACCAAAGAAAATGAATCCTTGTGTTTCCCATTAAGTAAACATGGTGATTCCAGTAACTTGTTTTTTGTATGTTCAGCTTCACAACTGATTTCACACTGCTAATAGAGAATACAGTTTCACACCCTTATTGTACAATGTGTAAGCTTAAGTGATTACACATCAGCATGTCACTACCAGAATATTAACCACTTGGAAATTCAGTATACATAAGCAAAGTCCAGTTACAAGGAAAATATAACACTGAAACTTCAGTATTGCAAAGAATTTCTTCACATGGAGCAAAAATATACAAAATAGCTACTACTACTAAAGATAAAATTATGTTTGCAGTCTGGCCCTATGTGTGTACTCGAGCATACATCCCACAAAACTTAGTGGGGTTCTATTCCTTAAGAGTTGCTGCAAAGATAAAGTGGAAAGGAAGACAGTCATTGGAAAGATGGGGGAATGTTAATGTAACCAACAATAATAAATTAAAAAAATACTGGCACCTTGAAGCCACAGATAAAGTATCTCCTTATTCTTACTATTGCAGAGATCTGTTTCTGTTAAGAAAACAAGCCTCACTAAGCCAAGACAGGAAGGCAAAACCTATTTGCAGTCTATAACTTCCTCTATCTCTGGCATCTGAAAATAAGTCATGGCCAAGTTATGACACATTCTAGAGGCATAATAATGAGTTCTACAGCCTCAAATAATTAGCCATGTTTTCATAGTGGTACCACAGTTACGGTGTTCTATTTTTGGTGGTTATGCTTATGTCACTTAGCACTGCAGCAGATATTTTCTCCTTCATTGGTATACAGCTGAGTGGTCAGCGGACTTACCTATTCTGGAGTTTCATGAAGTATTAGAACATCCGGATGAATTAGTAATTTTAGAGATGCTGATCACCTGCACTCATTGTTTTCTGGATCAGTGCCAGCATTTCCTTGCCTTAAGTCTGATGTGGCAAGATTCACCACACAAATGGTTACTGATAGCTAGCGCTCAGCTGGGCTAAGGTAGTGCAGGAGATTAATGGGGGAAATAACTGCGCCTCTGGTAACCATATACATGTTGTAGGTGGGTGCTTGCAAATCTCCTGAGAGAAGACATTTCTTCTACCTGCACTGTGTAATAAGTCATGCTGAGGTCAAGGGGATATACCAACATGTACAAGCTTGTGTCTACATTTATAGAGAAAGACCCAAGCATAAGTTTCCAAGCATATTCAAGCTAGATGGATCCTGCAACTATCAGAGTACTTCCCTAAGCAGCACATATGATGACACTGTTGAGATCCCCCCCTTCCAAATGGAAGCACAGTTTTTTGGCCATGTGTCTGATGTAGATTCTCACAGAGAGTAGGAAGAGCTTGGACATTATATGCACGTGCTGATCTACTAAGAAATAGGCCTGAATATTGTCCTGGGGTACTTAAAAAAAAAACTATCCCAAACTGAGCATTAGGCCAGCTTCAGAATTCCCAAACAATGGCCTTCAAAGGCCCTGTTTGAACTTGTTGAAATGCTGCTGTAGAGATGCCGGCACAGGAAACCTCAGAGAAACAGCCAGCTTTATTGTTCACTCACATGCTGCCCTAACAGAGAAAAAAGGAAAGTTCTTCACTTGATGTTAACATTTCCAACAGGAAAACTGGTGCCAAACAAAAGTGGAGAAAGCTATGGGGGATACTGCTTGGCTAGCAGTGTAGACTAAACAGCAGCCCAGCACTTCAACCACTGTGTTGAAAATAGCCTCTTTTATGCACTTGTGCTTTCTCTAACTTCTGCAGAACTGCTGAATGGTGAGAGTTATAATAAACGAACCCGAGAATGATGAGAAGATTATGTACATCATCTCTATATCCCCTAGGAAAGCTGCAAGTGTCAAAGTTTGCATGGATGCCTCCAGCTGCAGCAGGGGCTAATTCTCATTCATCTCTAGAATACTAGTAAGTCTTGTTCTCTCTGAGGCATCAACATCTTCTCTTTCAATCATTTTCTTAGGCATTATGACACCAAGGAAGTTACCTTTTCAAAAAAAGTTCTCTTCCTAATAAATGGGGAATATGTGCTTCACTTTCCAGTCTATTATCATATTGCTTTGTTCCACTGCTTACCAAATGTTAGAGAGTTTACACAAAATCTTTTGACCAGGTGCTAACGTCCTTTACAAACCTTGTCAGCAATCTTACTATCATTTAGCTGTCTGTTACTGGTACTTAACTGGTACTCAATCTTCCTCAAATAACTCACTAAGGAGTATAAAAGAAACTCAGGATCCCTGTTTTCTCATTCAGCTTTGCCTGGACAAGTCTGGTTTCAACTGAGCTCAAATCATTCCCTCGTATCTGTGTGTGTTTCTCTTCATGGAAATGATTTTTAATTATGCTGGGGTGAATCTCTAAGAGTATTCACTATTAGATATGCGTAAGTGAACTCCCTCTGTTTTAAGAGTTTTTTGGAACTTTAAGTACGATAGCAGAACTGATTCCATAAGCCACCTTCCAACTATGCCATTTATCCTCCTCTCAGTTTCACTGCTAACCCAATCATTTCAATAGTTTAACCCAAATACACTCAATTCTTCTAGCATTTGTAGGAGATTTCAGACTTCTATAATTTGCCCCCCATTTTTGTTTGTTAAGTTGGAAAACACTTTATTTTATTAATAGTATTGTTGACAGTAACTGTTTTGTTTCGTTAATGCTATTTGTTTTTATACGTATTTTCCACAAACATCACCAAACCCAATGTAAAGCAAACCAAAATAAACCATCACAAAACATTTTAAAACTCAAAGCCACTAAAAGCAATATGAAACACCAAATTAGAAAAGAGACATCTAAATATCAATGTGAAATGATGATAAATCTACTGGTATCTATAAACAATATCCCACCAACCCTTCAATTATTGCTTGGCTACTATCCTCACAATACCATCTCTGTTTACAAACCTCTGCCCATGCTGATCCCAAACAGAGCCTAGAATACTATACATCTCATTGATATTGGATACTGCCTGTATATTACTTTGGTTTTCTTTCAGACTACCAAATACTGAAATCTGGGGTTTTTTTAAAATGTGAATTTCTCACTTATTGTAATGCCCTTATATTTTCCAAGACTCTTGCAAATCACCATGATTAAGCACTACCTCATACACAGATCCTAACAATCCTTTTATAAACACATGTTCTGTCATCTACATTTCAGGGTAATAGCAGTGAATGAAAGATATTTATTATTAACAGCTGTTGAAAGCAAGACATTTGGGGAAAAATCACATGCATGAAAATACATATTCTGTATTTTGATTTACTTTTGGTATTAAGTATAATGAAACAAAACCACATTCATATACTGCTAATATCTGAAAACTGGCAGGTTAAAAACACCAATTATTAAAATTACTATCAAAAATTAATAAAATTAATAGTATCAACCAAAATTGTATTTACCCATACTTTCTGCATTATCTTAAATAAGCAAACACAGCACACATTGTAACAAGATAAAAATATTATAGCAAAGTAGGGTTTGGCAAATTAAACTGACTAATACCAATACAATGGCATGAGAATACCTTTTTACAATACATTCCTCATTTCCTTTCCCCTTCTCAGATAACCAGGTATTAACCCTGGACATTTTACATCTGAGAAGAAAGTGATTATTCTAAGATGCATATTCAATATGCTTCTGGAAATTTTAGGAATAACATTAATCTTGCTTGCTGCAATCTTTCTGTCTTTGATATTTGGTATACTACATCAGAGCTTTCCAAACTTTTCATGTTGGTGACACACTTTTTTAGACATGCATCATTTCACAACACAGTAATTCAGTTTTACTAACAAACCGGAGGTTAAACTAACCCCTTATAAAAGATACAGACACATACATAAATTGTAATAACAAAATGTATGGGGACACAACATATCTCATGAAAACCCTTCATATATTTTTTAAAAACATATGATTTATAAATAATAACATACATTTCAAGACTGTAGGTAGCACACCTACACACTTCAGGCGACATACAGAAGTGTCGCGGCACACTGTTTGGAAAGCCCTATACTACATTGATCTCCACTACCCTTACATTCCACTGATTAAATTACTGTAGTTATTTGAAAATAAATCACCAGGTCTAGAAATGATTTCAATCCCTGAATATTACTGAAGTTTATTTCTAACTCTTCTGTTAAAAAAATACTTTTATCTCACTTTCTACAAATATGGGGAAAATGGTGCATCAATTGTGACTTGGTCAAGATAGAAGACTAAACTTTTTAACATTATTTTATTTTCCTTTTTAAAGTCTGCTGTCTTCCTTTGTCATATTAAGTGATCTTAGGTCTTTTAAAAAGGACTCCCTCATCCTTACATGACAATTAAGATTAAGGAAAGAAGAAAAAACTGTAGAGGAAAAAGACAACATAACTGAATAAAAGTATAATCTTTTATAAGCGTATTTTAATAATGTGCATAAACACATTTTAATAATTTCCAGAAATATGATACAGCACATCATCTGTATCATCTCCAGAGATGTACTTCATTTATGTCATCTAAATCAATTTTTTTTAAAAAAGGTTTTAGTAAATCTGAAATCCTCCCAGTGATGGAGTGGGTGGGTCTATCCTGAGTCAGGCGGGTAACTCACAATAGGATTGCCTGGCGAAAAGGTCCTTTTCCAAGGTTATTAATACAATTAATTAGCTTAAAATATAACCAGATTCATTAAGAGCTTTGTTGGGTTCCTATATCAATCCCACAGTAATTGCTCACCTGTATTCTGCAGAAAACTCTGTGACAGGTCCGTCTTAGGGTAACCATAAGTCGGAAACAACTTCAAGGCACACAACAGCAACTACTTTGCACACATCTCTTACTGCCTTTTCAGTTTTATCTATACAATCTCAATATAGCTCTCCACAACCAGATGTACTGTACTACAATCCCCAGTCTCCAGCTAGCACAAGGATAACAAGCACTATATGCCAACACATTTGACAGACATTGGGCTTGGAGAGGCTGTATTTTGCTTTCACTGATGTTGTTACTGTAGATCTGTTCAGCCAAATACACGAACTGAATGCTACAGCAAAATATGAATATATATATATTAGAGCCTCCTTCCAACCCCCTACAAAACCTGCAACCAAACTGTATTCAAAATCCATTCCCTCTTCAGAATATGATCAACCTTGCCCTCCCAGTCCACTCTGACTAACTAGAGTGCATATATGGTAATAATTCTCACAGAAACCAGCGGCTTTTGGTGGTAAATATTCACAGAATCAGGCTGTTAAGAGAAAGCAATTATCTGCCTTTCCCCCCAAACTCTGGCTGAAGACAGAAAATTGTTCTTAAGAGATGGAAGCGGCTTTACAGAAGATTCACTTCTTTACCATCAGGCACACACTTCTTTAAACACATTACTGCCTTCGGTCAAACAGATTTTGCAGGTTTTAAAATGCAAAAACCTGTCTGACTAGAAGCAACAATGGAATAAGCACACATACAAAGAATGATATATGTTTCAAACCAGATTTTAAACCACTTTTAAACAGTCTACAAAAAGCTTTCAAGCCAAACTGCATAATCTCACATAAAAACCATTAATTTCAGTATTGGTTATTGCCTCAGAATTTCTATCTTATAAAATGCATTATTTATTTGACCTTCTTCACAACACAGTCACTATAATCCAAGATTTATTTATTTAGCTCTGCTTTTTAGGGATGCATAATTTTAGGGATGTATATTTTTTAATGGAACTGAAGATTTTTAAAGACAGGAGTTTTCTTTTAAAATTGTAGTTTTTAAATTGTACTGTTTTTTTAACTGCTTTGTATCATTTCCATTGTATGTTTACTATTATTTTTAATGTGAACTGTTTGATTTTGTATATTTTAACTCCCCTTTATTTATTCTGAGTCCTGACTTTGGGGAAAGGGTGGGGTACAAATGGAGTTAACAACAACTAATGATATAATTATTTTCTTCATCCGATCTTGCTCTGATCCCACACATAACTAAGTTCACTGTACGTATATACCTGAAGTTTCAAGCTTCAGAAGTTCCATGTGGAAGCGGACAGAAGTCACGAAAACTCATGATGTGAATTTCAACGGTGCCATAATACTCCATGGCCTAGATCTGACTGTTTGCCCCAGTTGGACTAGACCAGCGGAATCAGTGGAACTCACAGAAGTTGGGATTAACAGTTAGTTTTAAGACAGTGTTATTTGCTAGGATTGATTAGCATGGTTTCTTCTCCTTTGAAACCTACTGAGCTCATAGAATCATAAAATCCATAGAGCTGGAAGAGACCACAAGAAACATCCAGCCTGATCCCTAGTCATGCAGGAATACGCAATCAAAGCACTCCTGACAGACTGCCATTTGATCTATTTAAAAACTGAAAAAAAGGAGACTCCACCTACAAAAGCAGTATATTTTACTGTCAAACTGCTCTTATTATCAGGAAGTTCTCCCTCAAGTTTAGATGAAATCTCTTTTCCAGTAATTTGAATTGATAGCTCCGTGGTCTAGTCTCTGGTGCAGCAGAAAACAAGCTTGGTCCTTCTTCAATACAACATCCTTTCAAACATTTAAACACAGCTACTATGTCACCGCCTTCTCTTCTCCAGCTCCCTAAGCCACTCTTCACAGCACACTGGCATTTTTAGCTGTCAAACCACACTGCTGAATCATGTTCAGCTTCTGGTCTACTAAGATTCCTACATCCCTTTCAAATGTACCATGGTCAAGCCAGATGTCACCCATCCTGTATCTGTGTATTTCATTTTTTTTCTGCCCAAGTGTAGCACCTTACATTTCTTTCTACTGAAACTGATTTTGTTCATTTTGGTCCAGCTCTTAAGGTTATTTTGAATTCTAACCCTGTCCTCTGGGGTATTAGCTACCCCTCCCAATTTGGTGTCATCTGAAAATTTGATAAGAATGCCCTCTATTCCCTTACCCAAGTTATAAAGATGGAGAACAGCAGTGGACCCAGGACAGAACCCTGTGGCACCCCACTAGTCACTTTTCTCCAGGATGAAGAAGAACCCTTTGGATTCAATTGGTCAACCAACTAGAAATCTACCTAACAGTAGCATTATCTAACCCATATTTCACTAGCTGGTTTGCAAGAATATCATGTGGGACCTTGGCAAATGCTTAAAATCAAGATATGCTACATCCACAGCATTCCCTTCATCTACCAAGCTAGTAACCCTGTCAAAAGAAGTACGATTAGTTTGGCATGACTTGTTTTTGAGAAACTCATGTTGGCCTTTAGTCATCACAACATTACCTTCTAAGCACCTACAGACTGTCTAATGATCTTCTCTAGAATGTTTCCTGGTATTGATGTCAGGCTGGCTCGGTGGCAATTGTTTGTTGCTCTTTCCCCTCCCTTTGAAGATTTGGGCATTATTTGCCCTCTTCCAGTCTGCTGGGATTTCTCCTGTTCTCTAGGAACTGGATTATTGCCAGTGGTTCTAAAATTACATTTGCCAGTTCTTTTAATACCCTTGGATACAGTTTATCTGGCTCTGGAGACTTGAATTCATTTAGAGTAGCCAGATATTCCAATACTACCTCTTTACCTATTCTCTGCTGCATTTCCCCTACTGCATCATCTGCTCTTTTTTGCCCAGGTAGGGTACTGTTTTCCATTTGGGAGAAAACTGAAGGAAAGAAGGTGTTAAATAGTTCTGCCTTTTCTTCGTCATCTTCTCTGCGTAACGGACCTATCATTTCTTTGTTTTGCTATGGATATAACAAAAAAAAAAGCTCTTTCTATTGTTTTTAATCTCTCTGGCAAGTCTGAGCTGGTCCTGCTCTTTAGCTTCTCTGACTTTCCCCTTACATGTACCAGTTGTTCATCTGAATAATTCTTTGGTGATTTCCCCCTTTTCTCATTTCTTATATATGCCCCTGTTAAATCTGAGCTTCGTAGAAAGTTCTTTAAACATCCATTCCAATTTCTTTAGACACCTCCCATTTTTCCTCCTCACTGGAACTGTGCCTTCAATATCTTACTTTTAAGAAACACCCATCCATCATGAACTCCCTTCAGTATTCCTGGCCATGAGATCACATTCATTATTTCCCTAAGTTTAGTGAAATCAGCTTTCTTAAAGTCTAGAATGCAAGTCTGACCACACCTGGCTTCCCCATTCTGCTGTATTACAAACTCCAGGATCGCTCCCACCTAAGGATCTCACCACTTCCACCTCATTAACCGGGTCATCACTGTGGATTAGGATCAGATCTAAAATAGCTGATCTCCTTGTTGTCTCTTCCAAATTCTGTGCATTAGTGTAGGGGGTCATTCCATCACTTGCTTATTTAAGGGGGCAGTTGATTCCCACTGTTGGGTTCTTGTACTGTTTGATCCATTCTCCCTGTAACATTTGGGTTACTATCTCCAGCACCTGATGAACTCCTGCCCTTAAGAATATTGTTTCCCTCCACCACATATCTTATTTTCAAGTTCTCCTTATCAGGTTTGTGAGACTCTTAGCAAAAATCTTCCTGCAGACTGCTCTGAGATGCAGCCTACCACTTGCCAGAAGCCCATCTTCACGAAACCACAGACCATGGTACAAGAAGCCAAATTGTTTCCGATGGCACCATCTGTGGAGTCAGCTATTCCACGTCCCTCAGTTTTTCTCTACCTTCCTGGGCTGTGTCCTTCAACTGGGAGCAGGGATGAAATGACAAACTGCCTATCAAGCTGATCTCTTTCACTATATAGCTGAATTCTGTTGATTTATTTCTCATTTTGACTGTGCTTTTTTTTTTATTTTATTGATATGACCTAGTTATGTTTGGATGTGAGACTAAACCAGAATTCCAGAAAACACTGGCTTAGTGTTCACAAGGAGTACAGTGGTCCATGCAGAGCAGTGCCATTCTGGCTGCCAAAAGGAGCCAAGAATCAGAGATCCAGTACCATCCACCAGAATGATATTCATGAATGCTAGACAAGAATTCTCTGGAGTCCTAGCTTATTATTGTGTGTATGTGACTTCAAGTCATCTGTCAACTTACAGCAACCTCATGAATTTCATAGGGTTTTCTTAGGCAAAGGAATACACAGAGGTGGATTTGCTTATGACAACTAAGGCATTGCATTTGTTAGTGTTATGTTTTGATAAATTTTGGTACTTCATTGTGAGCTATTGTAGACACTTTGTTTCAAATAAAAAGAAACAATAAGTCATCTTACATAGCTCCTTCACATTATCCAGGTAGAGAAATTCCAGTAATGTAACATCATTTAGAATTACTGTTCCATAGATCACTGGTTGTTTGCTCTTTGCCTATTCTTGTTAATTTCATTCTTCAGTGATATTATCAGGAAACTGAGATCTGCACTAAGGAGCCAATTATATAAAACACATCACTGTAAGTAAGCAATGGGTGGCAGAAATATTAGGTGAGTGAAAGCATATGGTCTCCTGTCTATCACTATTCCACTTTTTTCTTCTTTTCTGAACAGTTTTGCAACAAAGATGTTTGCACTCTATTACAGATATTAGTATACAAAACCCTGTATACAATCTGTTTTTCTTTATTACACTTCATTCCATGAAGGAATCTATAAAATCTCTCTTTTCCAATCTGAGGGAGAAAAAAGTGAGAAGCTGAAATAGGGAGAAGCAAATTATATGTACAAGAAGGGTTGCCAGACTGAAAACAGGAGACAGTTCCTGTACCTTTAATAATTATATGAAAAAGTGACTTTTACCTAATTGTGTTACAAGTAACACCTGCTGAACTTCCCTCTTTCAACCAACCCTTAAAGGTGCTTGATTCTCTCTACAGTTTTCATACTGGCAATCCTTTATTCAATTTAAATGAGATTAATTAAACTTAAGTGACTTTCTGATAGTTTGCACTATTTTGAAGAATGCCTGCTTGCAGCTGTCCACATGCAATAAAAAGCCTGGAGTAGGGCAGTAAGAGAAATTGCTAGATCATTTTGATGAGCTCTCCTAATCTCCTATAACATACTACATATATGAATCATACTTCATATGCTTAACAACATACACAATTGGTTTCCTACAAAAACCTGGTCTGAAGAACTTTCTAGATGATCAGGCTTGAAGAGCTTTGCAAGCTTGAAGGATATTCAACACCAAATTGGAACAAAAATGATTGCTTAGGGAAGCATTCCTTCTCTCTGCCATTGAAATACTACTTTTTGAGCACTAGGAAATTACTGTTTTGCCCCTGTATGCACACTACACTGGGAAAAGAAGCTATGTACAGAAACTACATAACAGCATGATCACATGACATGACCCTAATAATATTAACATAACTTTTCATACCAGAATATTTAGATGGGCCAATACACTGTCCTTATGTACCTAAGCTGAGTAAGTTCACAAATAGCTGCATGAATAATTTGTTGTAAATAATTACATACAGTACGGCCACGATACAAAACAATCTTTGTAAAACAAGTGAAACCAGCTACTGACAATGATGGCCAAAAATTAAACTATTTCTTTGATTTCTTGAATAAGAGTACAAACACAGCAACATCATTTCTGTCATAAAGCTTAAAATGAAATAAAATAAAATACCCCTTACTTCACGTACACTCTTCATACACAAAGCAAGGGCATCTAATTTTATTTATCTACTGGACAATTTGCAACTATTATTTACTACTAATCACAGGTAGGCATATTTTGGCTTTACACATTGTGTGTGTATGTGCACCTACCTTCAAATCACCTGTTGGCTTATGGCAATCATATGAATTTCAGAGGCCTTCCTTAGGCAAGGAATTACATGAATATATAATATATAGAGCTTGACCATGTAATTTTGCTATTCCCTATTATAAAAATAACCACCTAGCCACTCCTAGCATGTTGAGATAGAAACAGGTATCTAACATGTAGAAGAAATCAACAATAACTGAAATTGATTTACGAAAAGGACAGTAACCTATTGCACCCTAGGGAATTTTTAGAGAAAACTGACTAGTAGGATTCTTAAGTTTACTAGTACTGAATGCTCATAACATGCATTGCTATCCCACCCTAAACAGTCTAAACACTTGAACAACATAGCTATTAAGTGTATCATTTTATTCACTTTCTACTATTTTGTTCAATAAAACTGAATTACAGTTATACAGAAGTCTACAGCTCTGACTTTCAATTAGTTCCATTGATTAGCTGAAAACCAGAATTTGCTCCCATGGTAGCCTCTCTACAATATTTCTTTGTCTGGGTCTTTTACAGTTATTTGGTTAGTGAGGGGGGGAAAACAAGCAAGTACAAATAGGGCCTTTGATGATTAAGGGTAAGTGGCTGGTTGCAGCTGTATTTTTAATAACAGGTATTAACTGGGATAGTTTGTGGTATCAAGTGATAAGAGATAATAGCCAGCTATAGGTTCGCCAGCTATTCCAACCATTTTTATTGCATACATTTATGACTAGGAACAGAACTGAAGTCTTAAAGTAAATCTGATATTAATCTGTTTCCAATCATCTATTTCTGTTTCAGTTAAAGTTCCAAATTATGAAACTCCAGACAATATAAAACTACTAAATAAATAAATAAAAGATCATATGCTTGTGAGAGAGTAATTCAGTTACTTCAGTGTCTTGCCCCAAGGTTGGATCCTCCAGGCACAACACATATTAACTATTTAACTCTTTATGGTACACAAGGAAAAAACAAGAAATCAAGAACACCAGAAGCACAAATAGAGCTGAAATACTTATTCAGCAGCAACAGCTACATGGAACTTGATTTTTTCACGCTGATTTATAAAGAACCACAAAACACATCATGCTGCAGAGCAGTGGTTCTCAAACTTCAGTCCTTTTGGTGTTTTAGACTTCAGTTCCCAGAAGCCCTCTCCAGCTTACCCCAGCAGTCAGAAATTCAGGGAGCTGACAGTCCAAATTATCTGGAAAACCAACATTTAAGAACCACTGATATAGAGTGCAGTTCTTGTACCAAAGATCTGCAACATGAGATTGTCACAAAAAAGCATGCAAATGACCTACGTCCCTCAAATCAGTTTCTGTTAGGCCAAACTGCTAAAATCAGGGCCATCTAAATGTTCAGTGGTTCCTTCACTCTCACAAGGGTTCAGGGCGCCGAAACCTCACAGAAGTGGAAAAATTATGAATAATCTCCTCCCACACTCTCCCTCACAGTCACTTCCAGGCCCCCCCCCCGCCATTCCCTTGCCTTTTGCCTAGGCATGGCTTCTCCACACCCAGGCAAAAGGCAAGGAAATGGGAGGAAGGAAGATACGCACATACTGTCCTTCTCCACATACACTGCTCCCCTCTCCATTCCCTCACCAGTTGCCTTGGCACGCCATCTCCATGCCCAGACAAAAGGCAAAGGAATGGGGGTAGGCAAATATGAGCTGTCCTTCTCTGCATGCGGTACTCTCCCTTCCCATTCTCTTGCCTTTTCCCTCAGTGTGCCTCCTCCACACCGAGGCAAAAGGCAAGAGAATGGGAAGAGGGGCCCACATGTCTTCCTTCTCCATATGCGGTGCTCTCCTCTTCCAACGAAGGAAGGTACACATGTCCATGCAAATCACAAGGGAATGGGAGGAGGAGAATGCGGGGGAGGCACAAGTGTTTTGCGAATAACCGAATTTGTAAAAGTCAAATACCCGAATATGGAGGGAGGACTGTGGAGTATAACTCCTAATAAGCATTTAAATGCTCCAAGAACGCATGATCAAACTCTGTGAAAAGCTCTGTTTCACAAACACAAAGGGCTCTACATGAAGAGTAGGGAAGCTCTGGTAAGAACAGTGGCAGCAACTCCAACAGTAGGGGCACTCTGTTGGAAAAGACTACAGGATAACCAATGCAATCCCACAAATCTTAAATGTCTATCCTTTCCAACAATGTATAATTCAATAGAAGTTAAGCCAGGATAAACAGTAATACATCATTGGCTCTTAACTCAGTGGCAGAACACTTGGTATGCACATAAAACATTCCAAGTCCCTGATATATTCAAGTAGAGCTGACAAAGACCACCACCTGAAATCTTGGAGAGTAGGGATCACTACAGTGCAGACAAGATTAGAGCTTCTCAGGCTATCTGATTTGGAGGACTGGCAATTATTACAGCACTGTGTTTATGCCTACTGCCTGTAATTGTATTTTTGTTCCTAGAAATTCACCAGGGATAAGCAGCCAATGGGCCAGCAATCACTAAGAAGCACTGGACTAGATGACCAACGGCCTAAGATAACACTTTTAAACTTATAACCCACTCAAGTGAAATATTAGGCACTTGCCAATGAGTTTTCTAGATTTTTCAACGGTGCATGGCACTTTTCTTAAGCTAGTATGGTTTATATATTTTTATAAAACACCAGGGTTCATTCAGAGTGGCATCTACCAAACGTATTTCTTTAAAGAGTTAACAATTCTGTGTAAAGAGAAGAGCCTTAAGGAAGTCAACATCCCATATCTACAAGAACACATTTAGAAAACCTTGTATGGTTAAAGAAGGAGCTGTAAGTATTACAACAGTGAAATAAACGGTTGTTGGGAGTGTAACTCGCATCAACCATAACCAGCATTACCACTGGTCAAGAATGATGTGAACTGCAGTCCATGATTATCTGGAGGGCCAACATTTTCCAACAAGGTGCAGTTAAGTGTCATGTCTCCTATTGGGAAAATGAAAGTGAAATGCAAGACTGTGCATAAAAATTTGCCTTTAATTTTAATCTGCGGCTAATTCTTCCAGCACCACAATGTTACTACCTGCAGTCTTGGCATATGTCAACTTACACTGCCAGTAATGTTTATTTAAGTGATGTGACATGCACCACCTTGCAATACTTCACTAGAATGCACTGAGAAGCCAACAGTAAAATCATTCAGAGAAGGAAATTTAAAGTCTGGGTATAAAGTTGAAAAAATTTAAAAGCAAGGGAACATGTAAATAAGAAAAGGAACTATTCTTGCTGTCTATCAAGAAATCAGAAAGTTCATCACATCACAGTCTTACACTTACAAGTTATACCAATTAAAGCCATATTTTGCACCAGTAACGCATGGAGAGAGAAGAAAACTTGGGGTATGTTTTAAAAATGAAAAGCACCACAGTTGCCCCTCCTAGACAAAGTTACTGAAAGTGCACATTCCACGGAAACCATTTAGAATCCAGTACTTGCAACTCAACATGTGTCAACACAGACATCACCAAATCCACAGGGCAAATGGATTCAACTATATTTTAGAACACATCACAGACATCTCACAAATACAGGGAAAGCTGTGTTTCTAAAATAAACAGATAAACACACCTGCTTTTTGTGGGGGAATGTCATCTTCCATGAGGAAGTGACAAAATTAATAATACCACAGTCCTTCCTCATAGAGATTACTACATCTCTTCAACTGGAATGCCAAACTTGGGTTTTTGCTTAATACTTAAGCCAATACATTCAAAGACAACAAAAGTTTTCTATAGTTTTTTTTCCCCTTTCCTTTTAAAGGCTGCTGAAAAGTGTTTGGCTGGGTCAAAGCAGTACACAAAAGGAAACTTTGGGTTCTGAGCCTTGTCAACAGACTGTAATACTGGTGGGTGGAAGGCAGTGCACCTCTCGACTCCTCAAAGTGACTCAAACATGATTAATTTCTCTTGAAAAAGACTGGGAACAGGCTCTTCACTTAAAATAACCTATACTTTAATAAGGCTTAAAAACTGTCAAAATCTAACCATTCCAATCCATCTGCTATATATCATAATTTACTTCTAGCATGTGAGGCACTGTGGAGTCAGAGCTGAAGAATGGGCATCCAGAAGGTCCTGAGCTAAGCATTCCACCTTGAAGTCACTTTGCAGCATTAGCAGTCCACAGCCTGACCGAAGAGGGCACCTCAACCCACAGTGGCAGGATGTGAAACTTCCTTCCACGTTCAAACCAAGGCCATTCGTACTGGCCAATTGTCCTTAGACAAGCAAATAGCTGTTCTCTCATTTCACCACCAATCATTATCCCCACAATATAGGGGCAGTAATTCTGACCTAGATGTTGTTCTACTTCCGACTGACTAATAATAAATGATGGATACCCCAAACAAGGCCTTTTCTGTTGTGCACCCAATTTTTGGAACATAGAAGCCTGTATGACCTCCTCCTTCTTGCCATTTCATCACTTGATTAAAACAATGCTGTTTGATGGAGGGTGGAAGTTGATCAATTATTGTGTGTTTCTCTTTTTCTATGATACTGTTATTATGGTCTGCTGGCTCCTTCGTCAGGGGGACTGTGCTGCACTTCCATTAAGAACAATCACCATGCTGTTAGCAGCCTTGGATATTCATTAATGGAATATGGAACTTTTTAAATAAATAAAAGTGCTGCTCTCTCTTATATTTGAGGATTACTATTAAACAGAGCAAATCAAGTATGAGAGCCATTATACAAAGGATGCGATCCATAAAGATCTCTTCAAATGTCACTTCCCAGGAATGACTTGCACACCTGACTAACATGAACATCAAAAGCAGAACTCAACTTTCTCTAGCAAGAAGTTTTGGTTATCGCTATATCCAATGCTGAATCCTGAAGATGGGGAGAGGAAACACGTGCATATATGTAATTATATATGTACCTAAAAACACAATTAACACATACGTTAAGAACAAAAGTGTTCTCCATAACCACACAGTGGGCCCATTTTAAAAACTGAGCAAACAAAGATTCTATATTCATACACTGGTTAAAATATTTCAAGCCATTCAAAATATCAAAGTCTAAATAATGTAATTAAGAGGGCATTTCTCGTCTGCTTGACACTAAAATCATAATACCCAATTTGATACCAAGAACCTCTTGGTAAGCTGATACTTGACAGCTAGCTGATAAAACAGTTCTGTCACCTTTTCACATTCTTTATTGGGCAGATATACAGTTAATCTTCCTTTACCCTATCATCAGTACTACTAACAGCCATAGCTGATATTTTCAGTTTTGCAGAGTTCATCTGAAAGACACTCATGACCAGTGTCACTTTTCTGTCCCACAAAGAGGCTACTAAATTTCTAACCCTAGAATCCTAGAAATCTAATTCTAGAAAACTGCTGAGTTATCAACATTGAAGAATTCCCTTACAGTGCCCAGATATGAAGCGTAGATCTGTCAAGCACCTTTTGGTACGTAAATCATCAGTATTACGAACCCTAGCAAGGATCAAAAACAGTGGAGCAAAAGACTGCATATTCAGTCATAAATGTTGGACAGCTGAAACTCACAAAGTGGAACTTGTCTCTAATATTTCTCCTTTGAAAAAAGAAGCTTCTGCAAAATGCAATAATAAACAAGACACGATCAAATCTTGGAGAAACACATTCTGACCATAATGCTAGAGATGTTTTCAAATGTCTAATTCTTCAAGTCCTCCTTAAAAGTCATACCAAACCTTCCCAAGGACATTTTAAAATTGTCCCATCTCCTTTATTCAGAACTCTGGTTCTTGCAACCTACTCCACAGATCTAGTACCCCAACAACACCATGTAAGTAAAAGGGATCACTTGGATAGGATAAACACAAGCAAGACCAAGGCTTAAATACCAAGTTAAGCCATGGATTTACCCAGCAACTTTGGCCTAGTGTGTCTGCACTTGTGAGCAATGACTAAGAATTTTTCTCCAAGAATTAGGACAAAAGCATAAGCAATAAAGAAATATTACATGCCTTCAGGATTATTCAGAGTACAAAATTTAAATAAATAAGTAGCAACAATCAATACAGAACTGACCACTTCTGAATATTAGTGCCTGCTCTTTCAAAACCATCTAGACAGAAACAAGAGCTCTTAGAAGTACATCCACACAACAGAAAACAACACAATCTTTCAGCTTGTATTCTCCATACTACGTACAAGCAGAGAAACATGGAAATGGGCAAGCAGACATCAGCAGAACACTAGCATTAACCCTCATTAACATATCATTTCACTCCTCCACAAACAGGACACGATATACTAAACTAATGATAACAGGTTATATCCTAATATATAAGTTGCTTCCAGTTTCTGTATTTTCACATCTGGTCTACATAATGAAGCAGAATGTCTGATGTTCAACATCACCGCAAAAATTTCTGGCCACTACATAAGAGTCACTAATATACAAGTAAAATAATGTATAAATAAAAGTGTGTATAACTTTTAATACACTTGTCACAAAACATCTGTTTAATCCACCATACTCCTTTGTCTCCCTCAGAATAATATTTTTATGCTTAATACTCTTGCCGAGTACTTCTTCAGAACTGATATAACCCTCAAAAGAAGTTTCATATATGTGACTTACTGGGCCTCCTTCCCATTTTTGGTGTGGAAGACAGACAGGCAATTTTAAAAGAGCTTCCACGTGGTTTTTAAACTGGCATATATAGTCACCACATATATAGCTGTCAACCATATTTCAACTCTCCCACAATATGTGTGCGTGTGTGTCACCTGCAAAGTGACACATTCCATCCAAATTCTGTGCACATTTTGACATGGCTGTGTGTGTGTGTGTGTGTGTGTGTGTGTGTGTGAAGTTTAACCTCTACTAATCATACAGAAAGAGTATTGGGGAAGGAGCCTTTCTAGTGATGTAGATTTTATCCAACGCACAGACACACACGCGCGCACACCCTTCTTTACTGTCTGGTGAAACAATAAACTGGAGAGTGTCACTGCTCTCCCCCTTTCCCTGCTGCTCAAAAGACATGAGTGGGACTGGGTTCTTTCCCTTCAAAGCTATGCGCAATATTGCTAATGTCTTCTTCCACACCAGCTGGAGAGCGTGCGGTGCGATTTGATGCAGGAAAAGCATAAAGTTAAGAACAGTGATAAAGTGCATTAACTGGAAACGAAGACTGAAGATTGAGTTAACAAGAGCACTTTAAACCACACGTGATTTTGGCCTACGCCACCATTTTTACGTCCAAGATTTGACAAAAAGAGAAATATCAATCAGAAAATCCTTTACAACAGCTGAGCTATTCTGCAAAATCATCATCTATAGGAAAAATACAGCCTTCATTTGCTCCTCCTGACTTTTACTGCCATCACCTTATGAGCTTCTTTCACTGTCTTCATAAGTATTTCTAAACACCGGTGTGATTCTGTGGCTTTATGTCATCTCAACGTTTATCTTAAGTCAATTTCAAGTTATTAGCTGCCTCGTTCCTTCAAGATTCACCATCAAGATTCACTTCTCAGCATGTCTCTTTCCAGAGTAACCCTCCCCACCTAAAACCTTCTCTCAATCATGTATTTTTTAAAAATGTTCAAGGCTTGATCCCCTCACTTCTGGTGTTTTGATCCCAAGTTCCTCTTTCCAACAGACCACTAACTAGGAATAGAAAGTGTTTTGTGGGTCTTTTGTCCTTTACAGCCCATTTTAAATGAGGACATCTGTCTCCTTGTCTGGTTTATCAGCAACGAGTCTCCAACAGACAGCGCAGCCCTCTCCGAAGTGGGGAAACAAGTACCAGGCGAGGGTGTCTTTTAAAGGAGGGCAGGGACAACATTAGGAAGGGGAAAGGGCGGCGGGCGTCATGGGGCAGCCAAGGGGGCAGAGACACAAACGTCATTCATTCACGTGGATTCGGTTCCTGGCTTCCCCCCGATCGTTTGGAAATGGGATTTTTTGCGGGAGGGGGGTCGGGTGGGAAATTGTTGCTGCAAAAGTTAATGGTTTTTGTCGTCGTCGTCGTCGTTACATAACTTAAGACCTAAAGCTAATCCGAGGAAGCCAAGCGGCAGCCGGGCCCTCCCTGCGACCCAAGTGGGCCACCGCGGAGTCGTGGCCCTGGCTCAGCCCACCTGCCACCCGGGGCCATTCCCCCCTCCAAGCGGCCGCCGGATGGGCGGGGGGAGATGGGAGCCGCCGCCGCCGCCGCCGCCGCCACCCGGCGTGTCCTTCAGCCGAGGCAGAGGACCCACCCGGCGGCCCTCGGTGCCCTTCCGAGGTGAGGGAGAGGAGGGAGGAGGAGGAGGATCATGGCCGCCGCCGCCGCCGCCGCCCCCCGACGACGCCATCCAAGGGCCCCAGCCGCAAACCCCGGCCCCGGGAGACGGAGGCTGCCGGAGCCGCCGCCGAGTCCCGGCCGGCCGAAGCAGGCGCCCACCCTCCTCCACGACACGAGGAGGGGCGGCAGCGAGGGGGCTCTGGGCGGCGCGGAGGGGGCGAAAGGGAAGGAAGCCCAACACCGGCGCGCCGCGGACGAGCCTCGGCTCGCCGGCCTCCATTCACGGGGGCGGCCCTCGATCCAGCATTAGCCGGATCCCGGCAGAAAGTTCCCGGTGGTCCCCGGCTGAAGCCAGCGCGCCGCGGCCGGGTCCTCGGAAGGGCGTCCCGCGAGAGCCGCGCCCCCTCCGCCGCTTCCCTTCCCTCGCGACGGCCATGGACGCCCCCCCCCCACACACCCGACGCACGCAGACACGACCCCGCTCTCTCTCCTTCTCCGCCGGCGGAGGCAGCACCTGTTCCCATCGCCCGCCCCCCACAACTTCCTCGACGCTGCGCTCTCCCGCCGCCGCCGCCGCCGCCGCCAACTCCGCCCGGGAGGCAGGCAGGCAGGCAGGCTCCCGAGGGTGGCGGCGGCGGCGGCGGCGGGCGGAGCCCCATCGCTCTGCCGGCGGGCGCAGACCGCCTGACTGACGAACGAACCAGCCGCCCGCTCGTTCGCTCACCGGGGCGCTCGAGGGCTGCCGCCGCCGCCGCTCCTCCTCCTCTTCCCCCGCCGTCCTCGTCGTCGCCTTCGCCGTCGTTCGGCTCTGCGGGGCCCACCCAGGGCAGGCGGAGGCCCCGGCCGGGCTGCAATCCGGCGGCCGGAACGCCGCGGGGCGCCCGAATCCCGGGCTCCACGCTGCTGCGTCAGCACCCCGGCTGCTGCTGCCGCCGCCGCCGCCTCCTCGCCCTCCGCCTCCCGCCGCGTCGCCACCCGGCTACGGGATGGGGACGGGAGGCGCGCCCCCTTCTGGGGCCCGCGCGGCGAAGGCCGGAGGGGGCGGTCGCGGCGGCTGAGGCTCCCGCTCCAGCAGCAGCGGAGGCTGTTACTCCCACCGCGGCTCCCGCTCAGGCGCTGCGCTGCGCCGCCGCCGCCGCCGCTCCGGCTTCGTCTCCCTCTCCCGGCGGCGAAGGCGGCTGCCGCTGCTGCCGCTCCCCCGCCTATCCAGCGCCGCCGCCGATGTGCTCCAACTCCCCGAAAGCAGCAGCGGCGGCAGCACCGAGCCCCTGCTCGGCTCTTCGGCCGTCCTCCCTTCCTGCTTCCTCGTCGCCAGCCAATCAGGGCCCTCCCCACCGCCGTCCGCTCGGCCGCGCCCGCCAATCGCCGAGCACCTTGCCCGCCCCCGCTAACCAATCTCCGCACCCGCCGCCCGCCCCAGCCAGGTCCCAGCGCAGGCGAGGCAGGCGGCTCCCAGCGGACACGGCATGGCCACGGCCGCCCGCCCGCCCGCCCGCCCGCCCAGCCAGCGCGGGGGAGGGGCGTCCCCACGCGAGCCGCGGCGGCGGCGGCAGCATCCTCCGCGCGTGCCCCGCCCCCCTGGAGCCCTAACCTGTCTCCTCCTCGCGCGAGGGGTCCCCCGCCGCCCCGCCGCCCCCTTCTGCCTCCCGGGACGCGGCGGGAGCGGGAGGGGGAGGGGATGCCTCCCGCCCCTCCCAGAAGCCTCAGTCCCTTGCCCGCCGCCACCATGATCGCCGCCCCTCGTGCTCACCCGCCACGCTCCCGCTGGCCCCGCCGCGCGCGCCGCCCGCGCCGTTGCCCGGGTGGGGAGAAGAAGCGACGCCTCGGCGAAGTTTCTCGCGCTCCGCGGCCTCCCCCGGCCCCTCGGGCGCCCCTCTCGCTTCCGCCCCGGGGCGCCTTCCCGCGGCCGCCGTCGCCGCCTTCTCGCGACGGGGCGAAGGGCTTCACCCGCGCCCACCGCCGCTTCCCTGCGAGCCCGCCGCCCCTTCTCCTTTGTTGTATCCACTCCCCTCTGGAGGGCTCCCGTATTCAGGTCACCGGCTCCGCTTATCAGGCGCTCTGATCCAGGAGCAGCCCCCCGAGCCCCCCCCAGTGCCTGCGCCGACCCTTCGGTCCCCCCCTTGGCTGACTCGGGCCGTTTCCGCACTACCCTCTTGTAGCGCTATTATTCCACTTTCAACATCCTGTGGAGTCCTGGAGTTTGCAGTTTAGGCTTATAGCGCTATTATTCGACTTTCAACATCCTATGGAATCCTGGGGTTTCAGGATTCCATAGGATGCTGAAAGTGGAATAATAGCGCTGTAAGAGTGTAGTGCGGAAATGGCCTCGGACCTGACCGGCCGGTTCCGCCCTGTTGTGGCTCTCCTAGGGCTTGCTTCGTGTGAAAGTGAGCCCTCCTCGAGGTAATCCTAGGTGTCTTCTCCCCGCCCGTAAAAAAACCGACGCCACTTATTCTATTTAATTGTTTGATTTATAACCTGTCTAGGCAATAAAGCTTTGGAGATCTTAACGGAAATCTCTCTCTCTCTCTCTCTCTCTCTCTCTCTTTTTAATCCTCAAATTTTAAAATCCTCCGGTGCAAACATTGTCCTAGTTCCCTTTCTTCAAGTAGGCAGTTGTTTCTGCTATTTTTGTAGCCATGAGGTAACTGTGCATACAGCTGCAATGTAGATAAATACAAGTTTATGTTGACTGCCGAACCAATACTTAGCACACAGTATCATGTCTGCGGTGACTTCTGACTCAGGCATATTACCTGTGTATCTCTCTCCTTTCAGAGCTGTCAGGTTGACAGGCATCAGATCATTCATTCTTTTTCCTAAGTAACCAAACTTGGTGGATGCTTGTTTTTTCCAAGCTTGGAGATGGAAAACCAGTGCTGAAGCAGACACTTTTTCAGGGCTACCAAATGCTTGAGCTGGAACAGCAAGCCTGAAGATGGTTTACTGAAGAATAATGTCTGCCAAAAGTATGGAATTCTGGATCACAACATTTGTGAGCTCAGTTTTTCTATCACCTTGAATTCAAATAATATATACCATACTGACAGATTTTTCCCAATTGACTTAAGCAGGATATAGGACTGCAATATTAACGTCTGGCCAGACAGGGTAAATCCGATTGTCAGCATTCACCAAGTCAAAAGGCAAGTGTGAGAGTCGTATGCTTGTGTTATAGTCTCCTATACAGAACCCTTTTCAGTTGGGTGAAATTTTTTCTTCCATAAGTGGCTTGGGTTAAGGCTAACAAGGTGACATTTTTAAACAAACAGATAAATACTTACATTCAAAAGAGTTGCTTACATACATTAATGTTCCAGTGTAACAAAAGCAAGAAAATAAAACACAAAAGTAGGAAAATAACCAAATTAATCGTAAGTTTCTATAAAAGCTATTCAAATGTCCAAATATAAGTCGATTTGTAAATTTCTTCTATGCATCATTCTTTCAAATGTTGCAGGTATTGTTAGATGTTCTGTATTTTGGGTCACGTGGGAGAAAATTATCTTTTCAGTCACAAAGTATCAATCTTTAAGCAGTCAAAAGGGCACAAAAAAATCGGTTAGCCATGTGTTAATTTTTAAGAAGTTGTGTGTCTTCCAGTTGTTTTCAACTGATGGCAATCCTAAGGCAAACCTATCATGGGGTTTCCTGAGGCTGTAAATGTGTGATGCACCCAAGGTCATCCAGTGGGTTTCCATGGCCAAGTGGGGGATCAAACCCTGGGCTCCAGAGTTGTAGTCCAGCTCTCAAACCACTATGTGACACTGACACTCAATTTCCAATAAACAAGTAAATAATTAAAAAGGACATGTACAAGGAACAATCCAAGGACAAACTTTACTCCTGTGATTCTTTCTTCCCCATGTCTAGTTACTAGGGGACAACTCCAAAACATGAACATTAAGGAATTATTAGCAGTATTCCATCTCCAATAATTTGCTGATTTAGAAAGCTGTTTTTTGAATAGACATTGTGGTGACCAAAAGAGAAATTTCCACTATGTAAGATGTAGTTGGAGGTCTATAGCCATACTAGTTATAAATGCTAAAACCATCTGCCATTAATTAGTTAGAATTGGATATTCCAGTTCTCTATTCCATTCTTGCTGCAAACCTCGTGTGTCATATTTATTGTGGATAACAGAAAATTATATATATAAATTGTTGGCTTGGCCACTCAGCTGGCCTCAATTAATGTCTCTAATATTAAGGGAGCCTTGGATGCACTAAAAGCTGCAGGGCCAAATCTGGATTATAACAAATGTTTCAGTTGTAGACATTGCTGTTTAAATGACAGAGGCAGTTTAAACTGCTCTTACAAAACTGAAAAAAGCAAAAACTCATTATCAGCACCAAGTGTCTGATTTGAAGTAACAGTCGATAGATAGATAGATAGATGGATGGATAGATCGATCGATCGATCGATCGATCGATCAATCGATTGATCTGGAAGTTGTAGTCAGAAAAGTAACTTGCTTCATTTCTGTTAGTTCATTCTAGGTGTGACTAAATCAGGACCTAACTCCAATTGTTGGTCTAAATTAGAGTCACTGAATGGATGAGAACCAGGGACATCCACACTTAGGTAACCCTCATTGATTCCATGGGTCATGGGATTCCATTGGTGGGATTCACAATTGGATTTAGGTTTTCCAGCCAATTGTGGTTGAGGTGTTCCTGAATTTTTCATGCACACACAAGTGTTTCTCAACTAAGCAATTTCAGTATTCCACATCACTTGTGATCTGCATGAGGAAGGGTACAGAACCCCCTACCCCAAGGACTGTGGTATGTGTAAGGAACCCTTTTCCTTTTAATACTCTCTTAAATGCCCTGAATATGAGTAGGGCATTTAATGAGTATAAAGGAAGCAGTTGCCCACATGAAGTCATCCTGGGTTCATAGCTAGAGCAAAGATGTTAGAGTTTTTACTGTAGTCTTCAAAGTAGGAGAGGCAACCATATATACATAAAAAATGAGGTCCCCTGGTGAAAAATGAGAAACGATGTTTTCTATGTCTTGAGCTGCACTGAAGCAAGGTTTCCTGTGTAATTTCTGTTTTATTTCTTAGAAAAGTGCACCTAAATTACAGCAGATTCTCTGACTCATCTTAAAATGAAGCAGCTGTCACCACAGGATTCTTTAAGAATGATTTCTTTAAATGAGGGCATCTTCTGCTTCAGAGTTCTTACAGATGCATCATTCATCTACCCCACAACTCCCCCACCTCCCAAAATAGCTTTGTGAAATTGCTATCTGTTCAACTGTTTAAGATACAAGCACTTTAAAAAAAGATACCTTTTCTATACCTTTGCGGGGCTATTCACAACATGTTAAGGATTCCAGTGTGGTTGCCCAAAATCAATCATCTAGCCTTCAGATTAAGTCAAAAGATGCTAGCACTGGGATCAGCAAAGTCCAGCCCTCTGTTGCCCAAAGACTACCCCTGAAAATACTGGCCTGTACTGTAGTCTTCCCCTTCAAGTGCTGGTTTACGTTGGGTCCTGCAGCACTTCTAGTTTAGAATCAGACTGACAGGCACACCCAGAAAACTCCTGTCCAAAGTTAACAGATGAAGTCACAAAACACAAAATGATTAGAACTATGCTTGATTTTGCACATATACATTGTGCAATGGCTGTATTCCCAGTTGGTGGGAACAGGCAATTTTCAATGGTCTCATAAAATGTTACTCAAATTTCATCTGAGTTCAGATATATTTAGCAACTAAGACATCCAAACTTGAAGGGAGTTAAGAGCTTATTACCAATAGGATGGTTCAAGATGACTATGATATATACTTATCCCCCCCAACACCAAAAAAACAGCTACTTGCTATGTGATGCCATTCTTAATAGCCAAAAATAGGATAAAGTATCCTTTTTCCATGTCTTTGGAAGCTCCTCCCCAAAGGGTATCTTTGGTCTACCTGAAATGATGGTCTCAGGCATGGACAAATCATGTCAATTTCTGTGGACTTCCTCCTTTTCCCACTCTCAAGTCCATTTCATGCCTGTTCTGTTCATGTTTACAGAAAATCCCTTGTGTGAGTGTATGTGCATCCATGTCCCTGCTAACCACTACTGATTAAATTATGTGCATATATAAATTTTAGAAATATACACAGTGTTTTGTGAATTTTTCATATTTGTGTATACTATTGCTTTCTCTTGCTTTTGTGGATTGTGTTGGAAGCCTGGAAATGCACAGATTTTTGACATAAACTATATCCGTGCCTGTTTTCAGTCTTAGAGATGTGATTCAGATAAACTGTTTAAAAAAACACGCAATGGATCAGATTTCTTACATATCCCTATTCCATGCATTATGAGCAGCAACCTCCGGTACTTGTGCATTGCTTGAGGCTTTGGACAGTGCTGTGTCCTGCTGAGTAACATTAAAGAAAGGTCTATGCTGGCCTAGTGCTCAGGACCATACCTAATTTGATGCGATGGGATGGTTTTGTGTACAGTCTATTGGTGTAACTTCTGTGAGTGGGTAGGTATGCCTTCAAATCACCTGTCGACTTATGGTGACCCCGTGAATTTCAAAGGGTTTTCTTAAGCAAGGAATACTCAGAGGTGATTTTGCCAGTTCCTTCTTGTGAAATACCACTTACAGCACCTGATATCTGTTGACAGTCTCCCATCTAAGTACTAATTAAGGATGATGATGCTTAGCTTCCAAGATCAGACAGGACCTGGTGCCTTTAGGGTATTTAGGCACTGCTCCCACTATTGTGCCCCAATTATATTTGTGAAACTTGCATATTCAGCGTGCCCCAAACTGCCTCAATAATTTCTTATATTTCTAACTGAGCCTTTCTACTATTTCTGTCGCTACTCTTTTTAAACTTAAAAGAAGTGTTCCTTATTCCATTTATTCTCACATCAGTGTTTACATTTTGTAGGTAAGATATGTATAGTTACATAACTTGTGTATTACAGTATAATGCCATCTTTTTCTTTGAGAAAGAACAACACTTATCATCACATTTATTTATTAGTTTCAATTATGTCCTGTTTTCTTTGATGAGTTCAAGATGCTGCACATGGCTCTCCTCCTCCCCACTTTATCTTCACAAAACAGCCTTGTATAGTAGGTCAGGTTGAGAAAAAGTGACTGGCCCCTCAGTGAGTTTCATGGCTCAGTGGAGACAACAACCTAGGTTCTTCAAGCTTCAGTCAAACATTTTAACCATTACACCACATTGAAGGCATAGATTAAAAAGTCAGAAGAGTAGCTCACTTCATAAGAACACAAGAAGAGCCATATGGCAATACGTAACATGCACTTTGTAAAGAGGTACTTCCTTTTAGCTGTCCTGAGTCTCCTAATGTTCAGCTTCAGTGGATGATGCTAGGTCCCAGTATTATAAGAAAAATACCTATTTTCTCTGCACTGTGCATAATTTGCATACTTCTATCCTGTTTCTTCTTGCTCAACTTTTTTCTCTAATCTAAACAGCTCCAAATATTGTAAACTCTTCTTTCAGGGCAGTTGCTCCAGTCTCTTGATCATTTTGGTTGCCCATTTATGCACTTTTTCCAGCTCTAGAATATCTCTTTTGAAGTGCTATGACCAGAACTGTATACAGTACTCCAAAGTACACAGTACTCCACAGTACAATCACCATAGAGTTGTATCAGGGCAGATTGTGATAATATCAGCTTTAAAAGTCACTTCCTAATTATGCCCAACATGACATTGACTCCCCACCCTTTTTAACAGCAACTGTAGATTGGATCAGCATATTCATCAAGGTATCTGTTCCCTTTCTGGGTCAGTTACTGCCACCTCCGATTACAACACGCAAAGTTGGGATTTCCCTCCCCAGTATGCACAACTATATTACCCAGTCCTTTTGTTGTTGTTCTCATCACCTTAAATAATTTAGTGTCATTGTCCAAGTTGGCCACCTTACTACTCTGCCCTAACTCCGGGTCAGTTATGTATGAGTCTTTTAAAAACACTGATCCAAATTCAGGTACTCCAGCAACCCTGGTGTTGGCATTGCTGTCTGGTGAACCCTGACCATTGCAGGGGTTGGCAGCAAGGCATTATGGTATGTTATTGTTATGTGCCTTCGAGTCATTTCCAACTTATGGCAATCCCCAGGTGAATCTATCACAGAATTTTCTTTGCAAGATTTGTTCAGATGAGAGTTGCCTTTGGTGTCCTTTGAGGCTGAGAGAGTGTGACATGTCACACAGTAGGTTTCCATAACCGAGCAGGGATTTGAACCTGGTCTCCAGAGTCCTAGTCCAATGCTCAAACCTCTTAGACCACACTGTTATAACTAACTATAATAACCCATGGCTTAAATCCAATTGCTAGCCTCCACTAAAATGGGCTCATTGAATCAATAGGATTTACATAAATGTTGACTTACTATCCAGCAGATAATTCAATAGATCTACTCTAGTTAGGAGTAAAAACTGGATTTAGGACTACATTACTAAGAAATTTCACCTATGGAGAAGAGGGTATTTCCCTATCCTAGGGGGAAATACTTAATGTTTACAAGGGGAGCTGGAGTGAGAGCCTGATAAGGAGCGGATTTAGAATGAAATTGAAAAATGAAAAATGAAAGTTCTTGCCATGTGCTCTACTCTCACTGTAATTCAAGGCATGATCCATCTCCCTGTTGTCTAAATTGATGGCATAGAGTGCATTTCTCTTATATTTAACCTCTATATACCTACTTATGGTACCTGAATCTTCCCATCAGCTCTAACAGTTTTCCAATCAATTCTGGACAACCTCTAGTTATTTTTCTCTATGAATGTAGAGTAGAAAATGCATGCAAACCCACACTGTGTGTATAAAATGGAGCTTTAACTTCCCAAATGCACCCCAAATTTCAGCCCAGGCCTTAAGTCTGCAATTTATACAATGCTTTCCATTCACAAATAATGCTGTGCTGGGTGCATATATTTTACATGCAGTGCTTGATTCCCATACAAGGGAACTGTTTAAAATAGCCTTCAGTTCTACACAGAGTCACAGAAGTCACAGAATACATTTTGTATAAAGTAAACTAACTACCGTGTAGTGATGTCTTCAAACAGAAGCCGCATTTTTTTTCCTGCTTTACCTGTTGTGCCTGGAAGGCCCATCCAAAGTCTTTCTGGTTTCAGGGGTGGTGATCTTACAGCTTCAGTGCCTACCTGAGCCAAAAGTGGTAAATCACTTTTACATTTGTTATGTAATGTGTTGCAAAGCACACACATACCTGGAATTTGTAACCAGTAACTGGGAGAGGAGGGTTATAGGTTGCTGAATGACTTCTTCCCCCTTTGTTAGTTTTGTTTAGTTTGCAGGCTCCTCCAGATTGCACTAAAGAAGCGTCAGCTTTTGTGATACAGCGATATAGTTTTGCCAGTGATATTTCAATAATACACTGATGCATTGTGAGGCTATAGCCCTTTTATAAAGGAGAGAAAGAAAGAGAAAGAGAAAGAGAGTTACATGAAAGAAGATTTCTCCTTACCTTTCTCTTTCCTGCTGTTCATCTTGAAATGGAAGTACAGTTGGCCATCCACAGTCACTAGGGTTAGGGGCGCAGGATCCCTGCAAAAAGTGAAAAAAACATAAAGATCAAAATGTGTGAGTGTACCTGGAGGATGGGGGCCAATGCATGATGGAGGGTAACAGACACCCAGGGTCCAAACCAGGGCCATTTCCGCACCAGACTGTTATAGCGCTATGATTCCACTTGCAACATCCTATGGAATCCTGGGGTTTGCAGTTTCGGGAGGGGCAAGCTGGCCCCTCCCGAAACTGCAAACCCCAGGATTCCATAGGATGTTGCAAGTGGAATCATAGCGCTATAACAGTCTGGTGCGGAAATGGCCCAGGTCAGGGGAAGCAGAAGGAAAGAGGGTGGGTCAGCGTGGTGGCCGTATACTTCGTCCACCCATCTCCTTTGTTGGAGATCATCCCGGTCATCAGTAGAGGGTTTGTGCTGCTGATAAATTGGGCTGTGAGCCATTCTTAGCTGGCCATGAAGCTGTTGGTGGAGGAGGACAAGGACCAGAGGTGGTTTTTAAAAGGGCTGTGTGGCCTTATCAGAGCTGCCGAGTGGGAAGGTCCCCCCAGAAAAGAAGCACTTGCAGTGGGTGGGGCAGGGGCTGGAGAAACTCACAAATAATCAAAGTCATGAAAGTGAAACCTGCAATTGTGGAAGACCAACTGCAGCAGGTAAGGCAGAGGTAGGCAACTGTATGTGGGGGAGCCAGTTTTCTACCCTGTGCCTAACCAGCAGGTTGCACTGGTGCATTTCAGCTTGCCCCCAAATTATGCAACATCACTTCTGGCTGTCATTTTGGCTAATTTTGGCTGATTTTCTAAAAATCTTTTGTGTTTTGTGAAGGTTTGGAGGCTTTGGAGGGTCAGGAAAGCAAACTGCTGAGGTCTGGACACATTTTGGGCAGTTATGGGACAAAAGATCACAGAAAATCAGCCCTAATTTTTAAAATTTATTTTTTTAGTCAATTTTGGAAGGCTTCTGGGAGCTTCTGAAGCTGAACTTAAATGTTCCAAGGGCTGCGTGAGAACCATAGGGCACACTGTGTTCACCCCAACGTCAGGGAAGCAGAAAGTCAACCAGCATTCAGACACTACAACCCACGTCACCATATACATTATTAGTGGATCACATCCTCCCCGCACCAAAAAAACCCAGTATGAACCACATCTGTTGATATAAACATTCTCATATAGCTCAGATTTTTTTTTAAAAAAAATAAAGGTACGAATAAAAACTGAAGTGTCAGGAATTGCCAGAAGACAGTCCAGACCAACAGAAACTTCATTTGAATTAAAGAAAAAACAAACAAACAAAAGCCCCAAGAGCTTCCATGACAAATACCACAATTTCCAGCAATCTCCTGTCATATTTGTCCTTTCCAAAGGAGATTTGTGTTTAGAGCAAAGGAAAAAAAATCAGTCTAAAAAGAAAATGACAAAAGAACTCCCCCAACAAATGCCCTGAAAGAAATGTGAAAAAGTGTAAATATCACTTAGAGAAAAAACGTAACGACATTACATATTATATTATTGACAAAAAGAGTGTCCTTATTACTTTGTTACCTGAACAATAATGTATTACAGGCCACATTACTTACACTCCCATTTCTTCCTTCCTTTTAAAAAATAAATCCCACTTTCTCCCAGTACTAACTTCTGTGTGTTGTTTTCACAGAGAACTACTTTTTCCCTGTCCAGGGTGGGGTACAAAGTTGTCTATACAAATAAAATTAAATTTCTATCTATTTGTCTATTAGCATATTACATGAAAATGGCTGGACAGATTTTCTCCAGATTTTAAAGGTTTGTTTGGAACAGTGTGACTTAAATTTAGACTATATGGTATATCCAAAATGTACTTGGCATGAGTGGTGGCATACTCCAATTATATATTCACTGGATTTTCTTCAGATTTAGAAAATATATTTGGAATGGATAGATGAAATTCACTTGAGAAGGTGTGAGGGCACTCCAAGGCTATTTCCGCACTTCATTGTTACAGTGCTATTATTGCACTTTCAACATCCTATGGAATCTTGGGGTTTGCAGTTTAGGGAAGAGCATTTAGAATTCTCAACTAGAGAGCTCTTTAGCCTCAGTAAAGTACAAACCCCAGAATTCCACAGGTTGTTGAAAGTAGAATAATAGCACTATAACTGTATAGGGCGGAAATGGCACAAGTCCATTTATATAGAACAGTATGGCACTTCATTTCAAACAGTTCATCTCAAGCTATCTGATGTTGAGGATCACCATTTTTCCCCCAGTGTGTCATGGACTAGGATCATATTTGTGCCCATTGGCTACACTGTTGTTGGCTTTTTTCTTCAAACTTGCAAGGGACCAGAAGCTGATGGCTCATGGAGCAGCATGGATCCTTGACTTCCACTAGAGTAGCACTTATTTGAAAGATTTGAATAAGTTGAGTTCAAAAAATGACCTCTTTTTGAAGTTTTGGCAGAACTATATGTAGAAAATTAAGCTTCTGCCTGTTTGTTACTACATCACAGATAAATGGAAAGGTGAATTTTTACCAAATTTGGAGAGGATGTTTGGGGTGGCCTGACTTCAAATAAAAGCTATATAGTATGCATAAACTGGTTTTGGGAAGTGATTGGTAGATACTACATTTTGTCATTCATGCATAATTTGGAGGCTGATTGGCATGCTTTGTTTACGCAACTGAGGAATGTTTGAGCACTTAAAGAGATAAGTACTGGTACTCCAGACCAGTTGAAAGTGAACAATAATTCGACTGTGAAATCTGCAATGATTTTGTGGGTGCAGAATATTGGGCATTCAATTCAATTAGATGAATGGGAACAGAGCTGGAAAACGACACAAAAATTTACAATGGCTCAGAATCTCAAAGAGAACTATTTTAAAATGTTTCATAGATGGTACATGACACCAGAAAAGTTAAAAAAGATTTACAATACAGGTACGGGAATGTGTTGGAAATGTCAGAAAGAGGTGGGAACAATATTTCATATGTGGTGGTCATCTACCAAGGCAAAGAAATATTTGAGTGAAATACATAAAAAGATGTGTGAAATATTAAAGGTTCAATTTGTAAAAAAACCTGAATTTTATTTGTTAAACATGACAAATGTTCTTGAGAATACTAATATTAAGAGGCATTGGAGATTAATATTGTACATGATAACGACAGCGCAAACTGAATATGCCAAATTGTGGAAGTCTCAGCAAATACCCACAATTGAACAAAGGTGGGGGGCATTTATTGGGAATAGAAATGCAGATATTGTTTCACAAAGATTAAAGGGGAAATCGGACGATCAGATAAAAGCAGAATGGCAAATTGTAACGGGTAATTGCTGGGAACTGCCAAGTGAAAATGTCTGAATTATGGTAAATTAAAGAGGAATAACTGTAACATAACAGGAGTTGATGAGAGAAATGCAAGATCTAACACGTAAGATGAACATGGAATTGTGAGGCATGATTTTTTATATGTGAGTAGATATCTAGAAAATGAAAACTAGATCAGAGTGGAAGAACAAAAACATTACATGTAAAAGTACAATTTGAGATGATTTTTTTTATTTGTGAAACTTAATAAAATTATTTTAAAAAAAAGTGAACAATAATTCATGATGGTTAATGATTCCTCTGTGTCACACTTGGTAGTATGGTAAGCACTTTATATAGTCAGTTGTACCTCTGTAGCAATATAATGTGGATTCCATGTTCCATGCTCAAATGAAGAGTGAAGAGGAAACCTTGAGACATCCTCTGTTGGATTGTGGAGAAGCCAGGATATACAAGGTCAGGACAAAAGCTAGGAAAAGTTATTTTGGATTATCACACCCAGACTCCCTGGTTAGCATGTTGACTGAGGGATTCTGGGAACTGTAATCCAAAATAATTTTTCCAAATTCTGCCAGCTAGCTCCACAGAAACGAAGCAAAGCAAAATGTTGTATTAATCTGTAAAATGTTGTTATTAATCTCCCTAAACTGCAAACCCCAGGATTTTATAGGATGTTGAAGGTGGAACAATAGCACTAAAACAGTCTAGTGCGGAAATGGTCCAAGCGTCTCCTACAGTGAAGAGGCAGACTTGTTCACATTCAGCATAAGGATATGAAGAAACCCTGGAGAATGAAGCGCTTGAACAGAGACATGCAGGAACAAGAAACAGGATTTTTATGCAGCCAGAGTTCTCTAGTTAGTCTCAACAACAGAATGTGCAAAAAAAACAAAACAAAACAAAAAACCTCAAGCCAACACTAGCACCACTAGGGCACAAAGCATTGATCCAGATATGCTCTAACAAGAACATGTCTGCTATTTGAAGAAATGTGATCAGGAGGAGAGGGACCAGTGGGCCACAACGAGATTATTCATTAAGGGGTACAACCAGAGAGCAAGGCTGATTGACAGGCAAGCAGCCACATAGCAGATCTACACACTGAACACAGAGGTAGACATTTCTGAAGCACCTCTGTAAATAGACAAGCTTATTGGTCCCTATGATGGTTATTATGAGAGTATCCGTGAGTTTTACTCTGAATTGGCCTTTGGCCTAAATCCAGTTGTTAGTCCCAATTCCAGTAGACCCACTGAATCCACAGAAATAACATGAGTATTGACTTACCAATCTCCCATTAGTTCAGCTGGGATAAATTTCAGTTGCAGCCAGTGTGGTGTAATGGTCTGAGCATTGGACTAGGATGAAAGAGGCCAATTCACACACTCTCAATATTGGAGGAAATCAGTGGCAAACCTACGCTGAATAAATCTTGCCAATAAAACCCTAAATGGGTATACCATAAGTTGGAGTTGACTTGAAGACACACAACAAATAACAACAACAGGCTTAAACTGAGACTAGCAATGGGAATAGGCCTTTGCAGTGATGTAGACTCAAGTCAGTTGACTGGGACTCAAGTCAGATTTAAATCACTTCAGTGACTTGACTCAAACTTGACTTGGCAATAAAATGACTGACTCAACTCAACTTGAGACCTGTATATTTTTAGTGGCCAACTTTCTACCCTTGGCTCAGTAACATAACACATTCATCCAGAAACCTTACAACTTACTGGTCACATGATGATCTGTCTCAAGACCAAAATGTGGACACATTTCTCAGAGGAGAACAGCAAACGGGTTAGGCTTCAGATGGGGTTGAGGTCTGCACAGCAGCCTGTCCCCACTACATATAGGAGAAGCTTTCTAAAACTTTTCCTAAGAGCAGAAGGCAAGACACACATCCAAAGTACAGAACACATATCTCAGAGGGGAACCAAAAATGTGTTAGGCAATGGGCTTGAGGAGGAGGAAGGATCCTTCTTTCTAAAGGTCTTGAAGCTTCAGTAATGGGGAATAAGAAGGATCTTATTCCCCCTAGCTTTGCAAATGGAAAGTAAGAAGGATCCTCATCCACACTTTCAAAGCTACAGATGTTAACATCACAAATATGGAGGGCCGAATCTGCTTAAATTGTTAAAACTGACTTTATTCGACTCTCTCCAGAAATTCTGGAATATAAGTTGGGGTATAAAATCAGCTCCCAGACTTGACTTGAAAGTGTCTTGCAAGGACTTCCGACTCAACTTGAGACTTGAAAGTAGAGACTTGAGACTTGACTTGAGACTTAAGAGTAAAATATTTAAATATATCACTGGCCCTTTGTTCCTCTCAACATGGAACGATATATACTCTTCCATATTTTCCAGTTAAGGCTTACTCATAAGCCTGGCCCTACCATTTGATTCTAAACCAGCAACTGCCTCAGGCAACAGGTGCCAAGGTGAGGAGAGAAGTAAGAAGTTGCTGGAGAACAGAGTTGTAGGTGTGTCAGCCAGCCTGTCCTGCTTTATTCATGGACAGCTGAGTATGCTGTTCTGTTGCCAGTGCTGAAGTAAGTTTCAACCAGACTTTTGAAAAGTTACTTTTTTGAATAAAGCTCCAAAAATTCCTGAGCCCTAGAGATAACAAGAAATTGTACTAACAGTTTTAAAAATAACATTTCCGGTGCCTGGATTCAACTGGCAATCCTGTTGGCTTTTGTGTGTGGAATGAGATGTTATCTTTTTCTTTACCTCAGACAGTAAACTGTTTACTCTTATAGGAATGACATTTCTTAATCTGCCTGGGAAGGCACTGTCAATTTGTGTTCATAATCTGAAAAAAAATAGTCTCTCTAGGAACAATTATTACTCTTGAATTACACAGCTCTCTCTATAGACATTCATCAACATGGTCCAGGGTATCTTAGCAGATAGTAGCTAAAAATGAAGTGTTCAAATATTCACTTTATTATCCAAAAATATCATTTGTCTCCCTTGGACTGTACTCCTACAAGGGAAAAAGTTCATTTGTTCACTTCAAGCCTTTCCTGAAGGAGGCTTCCAAGAAAGAGGAACTGGGCTACGCAGCAGGAAGTTTTGCTGACGAGTTTGTGGGTGGACTCTGCCCTCCAGCCCTCCCGTTGATCAGTATCATGGCTGAGCACTGGAAGCCAGCAGGATGCTAGTAGCATCATTTTTTCTGATGAAACATATCTCAGATCTTGATTTTGCTTTCGGTGTACCACAAACCAAAGTGAGAAGAACAAAACAGAGGCAGACACATTAGGGACATCCTGAGCAGCATTCAACACATAACAAGATTCTGATTCTCTTCAAGTTGCCCTGCAAGAAGAACAAAATTTTAAAAGGCGAAGTTCATACATAGCCCATTTATTTTTATATATCCACAGAAACGATTCTATGTCCTCAACTTTCTTGTTGTTATGCCTTATTTTCCTGCAGCCCACCTGACAGATGAGCCATCTGTATAAAAATTATATTGAGGAAGAGATCTGTCAGTTGGCAGAGTGGAATACAGGAGCTTGTCGAAACTACTCTGTCCTCCTACACACTTAAACATAAAATTTAAGAACAGGAGAGGCTAGTATATATCCACATGCTTCAGTTTATTGCTAATTCCAGTTGCTGATATACTGCATTACTCATTTTTGCAGTCTGATCCAATGCATATTTATTTAAAAGTGCTGTATGTTGTATTATATTCAGTGGGGCTGCACTGAACCAGTCTGTATACGACAACAGCGTTAGATAAGAAATTGTGCATTCATGCTAAAATGCAAGTGGATGCATGGGAAAGAAGGAAGGGTGTGGCAATAAGTTAGTGATTTAATCATTATACATTTGATGTTTTATGGATTAAACTGAGTGTTGCAGCTGCTTTTCATACCAAAGTTTTTATGTTGTTTCATCCCAGCTAGACACTGGCAGGCAACAGGAATAAGGGGAAGGAGCTTGGAAAAGTAACTTTTTTGGATTACAGCTTGCAGAATCCCCCATCCACCTGGCCAATCCATACCTGAATCCTACTGCTTTAGATAATTACTAGCCAGTATCCCATTTCTGGGCAAGTTATTGGAGTGTGTGATGGCCTCTTAGCCCCAGAAGCATACAGATAAAATGGATTATCTAGCCTACAGATAAAATGGATTATTATTATTCATTCCAGTCTGGCTTGAGGACAAAGACAACTTGGTCACCTTGGGGGATGACCTGGATCACAAACTGGACAGACAGAGTTTGTGTCTTCTGATTCTGTTGACCTTCATTGACTTCCATATTACCAAGAATGGTATCCTTCTAGGCTTCATCTCAGGGACGGGACTTGGAATCAATGTTTTACTGTCCATTCCATTCTGCTGATGACACCTTATTCTGTTTCTCCTCTCCACCTAAATCAAGAGAAGTTGGTTTGATTCTAAACCAGCATCTGTCATCCATAACCAACTGAATGAAAGCAAATAAACTGAAACTTAAATGTAGACAAGACAGAAGTGCTCTTAGTCAGTCAAACTGCAGAGCAAGCAGTAGGGATTCAGCCTGTGCTAGATGAGGTTGTACTTCCCCTGATTATACAGGTTCCTAGTTTGAGGGTACTCCTGGATTCAGCTCTGAGACTAGATAATTAGGCTTCTGTGGTGGCCAGGAATGCATTTGCAAAGTTAATGGCAGTATGCCAGCTGCACCTGCTCCTCAAGATGCAGTGACATGTGCTTTAGTTATGTCCTGTTTGGATTATGGTTAGGGTGCCTTTGAGCAGTGCTCTGAAACTTCAGTGAGCCCAAAGAGCTGCTGCCAGAGTACTGATCACAACTGGTAACAGAAAATGCACAGCTCCCTTGTTAGAGTAACTCTACCAAATACCAGTCTGTTTCTGGGCACAATTCAAAGTGCCAGCTGTGACCCATAAAGCCTTACATGGCTCAGGTCCAACCTATTGGAAAAACTGTATCTAATCTTGCCCAAACTGAGATGTTCAGGGGAGGACTTTCTTTCAGGCCTGCTTCCTTCACATATGTACCTGGTAGGAACATGGCACAAGGCCTTTTTCCTAACTTTTGAACTACTGCCCTCCCAGGCTATGATAATTCCCTCCTTGCTGTCTTTCCACTGAGATGTTTTTTTCCCCTCTATTCAATATGCAAGGACTTTTAACAGAGTGGAATTCTATTGATTTTTAACTTTTGTCTTTTTAATGGATTTGTTCTAAATGGCTTAAATTATACATAGTTTTGTAAGCCACTTTTGTGTTCCACTTTGGATGCAAAACATGATATATGTGAATTAAGAATAGTAATAGTAAGAAGAGAGAGCCAGCATGGTGTAGTGGTTTGAACACTGGACTACGACCCTGGAGACCGGGTTTTGATTCCATGCTCAGCCATGGAAACCCACTGGGTGCTCTTGGGTGTGTGACCCACTCTTAGCCCCCAGAAAATCCCATGATAACTTTGCCTTAGGGTTGTCATAAGTCGGAAATGACTTGAATGCCCACAACAATAGCAAGAACAACAGTAGGAGGAAGCAAATGCCAAATAATGACAGAAGGGAAAATCTTCTCTGCCTGGAGTAGATTTTAAAGACCTAGGGAAATTTGAAGGTCTTTGTCTTGCACTGAAGTGATGTCAAGGTAGATATTAGATGAGCTTCTCTGCATAGCGTATTCCACAGCTGGGGTGCCATCACTGAAAAGATGTTTTCCCCAGTAGCCAACCAGTATGCTTTGCATGGCAGAGGCCTTCAGAGTAGTAATAAAAGAACTTGTATTTACAACCTATCCAGTATTTACCATTTCCAAGTTACTTGCTCAGCTTTGGTAAGGAAGCTACCAAAAACTTTCCAGTTATTCATCTTAAAGATATTGTCTTGCATCTTTATCACATTTCCCTCAACATCCAATTACTTTTTTTAAAAAGGGCAAACATTGTCAAAGAGTAAAAAGATTACTTCTTCTCTGAGATTATTATTATTTTTTACTAGCCATCAAACAATTTCTTACAAGCTTTGCTATTTGACATTTCCTTCCCATCTAAAAAGAGCATACTTTGCTAGCTGTACACCTACGGAAGGAAAACAACTGTGCTTGTCCTTCCCATCTGAAATAGGTCAGTGGGGTAAAGAGCACAATATCCTTGCTGGGTGATCAACACCAACTATCAACAGGCAGCATGGGCCTGGCTGTAATTTCCTAACAACAACCACTGCAGCAGACAAAAAAACAAAAACAAAACCAGGGCAGGGCAGGGTGGCTTGTGCAGGCTTATAGCAAGGTTCTGTAATCCAGGACAGCAAGGAAGCTGAGCACCTGTTTCTTGTGCAATGGTTGCAGCTTGTGTGATGTGACTCCAAGTACCCATGATATAAGAATCTTTCTGCCCTTTAAGCAAACAATATAACCCCCTCCCCAAAAAGGAGAATCAGATTGCTCTTCAGTTAAATCAGATTTCAAATTCACAGGCAGTTTCAGTGTTATCAGGACTCCAGAAGACCAAGGTTCAAATCTTCACAAAGCCATGGAAACTCACTGGGTGACTTTGGGCAAGTCACACTCTTTCAGACTCAGAGGAAGGCAATGGTAAGCCTCTTCTGAAGCAATCTTGTCAAGAAAACCCTGGCACGAGATCTCCACAAGTTGGAGCAGACCTGAAGACACATAAAAATAATCAGAACTGGTTGAAACATAAAAGGTATGGTGGGAGGTGGGATGGGTCACACATACAATTTCTCTCATGAGAGAAAATTCTGCTGAGAAACAACTGTGGAAGAGACGTCAAACAGAAGAGGAACTAGAGTAGCACAACAGAATTGCCTGTCCCAGCTGTAATTTGGATAAGGACACAAAACAGGGTAAAATAACTGTAGTAAGACTTGTGTAATGCTTGGTTTCTAATAGGATAAATGAGAAGCACGAGAGGCTTACTGGGGACAGTAGTCCAGTGAGACTGGCACAGATTCAGCTTGTCATTGCTCCCACAACAGCCTTTCACATTTAGCCATTGATGCTGCCAGAAGCAGTACCTGGAACACTGTGTCCATTTCTGGACAAATACACTCCTGAGCACCACAGAAGCCTGATTATCTCAGGGGCCTGTTCCAACTCTGGGATTCTACAATTCTATGCATGTATGTATGTATGTATGTACGTATTTAATTTTCTGCCTTATCTTCCAAAGCAATATCCCTGTTGTAGCAATGGAACCTCCTGCTTTTCACACCATTGGCTATGCTGACTAAGTCTGCTGGGACTTGCGATGCAACAACAACTGTGCTAGGACTGAATGACCACCACCTTCTTTACAGACTCTTTTCTGTTCTCTGTTTCATGGCAGTGAGCTTCCATATTAGTTGCTGGGGTGAACAGGCAGGGAATAAGCTGTTGCACTGATGTCCTGCTCATGATCTTCCCATAGACAACTGTTTCACTCCTGTGGAAAAAAGACAACTGACCTAAATGATGAAGGGACAGTGATCCAGCAGAGCTACTCACATTCTCTTATTTGCTACATTGGTTGGTACTATAGGGGGTGGGAGATCCATAACCTGATGTAATTTATTTATTTTTTAAAATAGTAACAGATAGTAGCTTTCCTGGGGTGTCTCTCAGTGCGACTTCAAAATATACCTTCATAGCCATGCAGCAAAATCCTTTCTTTTTTCTTTGATCTGCCCACTAATGGGCTAACTGGCGGGAGAGCGGGTACTGCCAGCTGTGCTTCCTGGCAAGGTTCAAGTGCTTTCATTTTGAGATAGAAAAGGTTTTTTCCCCCCTACGGAAGCATGATGCAGCTGCTGCAAAAGTGAAAGTAATCTTAAAGCTGCATTAACAAAGATCAGGTGCTCCAAAAGACAAGATGACAACCATCCAGTTGTATATAAAGTTTAAAAGATTGTATACAAAATAAATAAGAACCAAGTCATTCAGGTTAGAGGTGTAAAAAAAATATCATCCTTTTGCTGAATATCTCAGAATCTTGTTGGCATTCTCGTCCCCTCCCAGTTCTCTCTTAGGTTGCTAGATTTTATCTCCTTCCCATGGGGAAATATGTGTGTATTTTTGTGGTAGTTTCCCCTGAGTAGGCCCTTTTGCGTGCATTTTTCTGATGATTCAAGCTAGGTTTTTAAATGTGTATACTATATTTCTAATCATACACATTTTCCAAATGTATGCATAGTTTTGTGTGCTTTACTCATTCATTTTGTTTAAATACATCCAAAGACTTGGAGATGTATGGATTTCAATGCAAAATATGCTTTATACTGTTGCCAGTCTCAGGAGGAGGACAATGGATATTTCTGAAAAGAAATACAAACCCATTCAATTTCTTTTGTATTCCTAGTTCAGATTTTGAGAATTAATGGTTCCATCTTATTCTGAGCTGGTCAAACCACTTTTGGAGCACTGTGTCTGGCTTTGAATGCCTCATTTTAAGAGCACAGAAAAATTAGTTTGCATCAGGGCATTTTCCTGTAGGGACTGTCAGGATGAGCACTTACACTTCAATATTTATGAGTGCACTGCTGAATGGTAAGCACTTGAGGTATATGAGCAGAGGCTGAAGGGCCATCTGTCAGGGATGCTGCAGTGCATGGTACATCCTGCATTGAGCTAGATGACCTCCATGGTCCTTCCCAACTCTCTATGAGCAATTCTGAAGAAACAGAACCCCTGCATTTCTTACTATCCAGGTAGCCAAGGAAATGCTCAGAAAATATGAACTGTACATATAAAAAAAATACTAATAAAGACATTTCATTAAACTGGGTGTTGTGTTTGGAGACCTGGACCTATTGAAAGTTTTTTAAAAAATTAGACTCACTACAAGCTTAGAAGATGCACATTTCACATTCATATGACTCCCTTCTGACAACAGCTCTACTGGTTACCAGTCTGTTTCCAGGAACAATTTTTTAAAGTGCTGATTGTGACTACTCCATGCCCTTCCAACTGGCCTGATTTGGTAGGGAGAGTCCCCATTAATCTTCTGTCCCACTTTTTCACCTGCTTTTAAGATGTCTCTGTTTCTTGCTTTGCCCTCAGCTTACTTCAGTTGCTGCAAACTGATTTCAAAGTGCAAAAGTAGTTTGCACCCAGTTAAGCAGGAGGAAGAAGAGAGGAGGGAGGGGTCTTGCTCCTTCCAGTAGACTCAGGCAAATGCTAACTGCAGCAGCCTCTCCCAGTTTGTGTGTTCTTTGTTATTAATAACTTTTGCCACCTTTACCATGCTCTAAGGTTGCTTGGCCACACGTTCCCGTCTTCTGTGAAGTGTTGGAGGGTATACTGAGAGCCTGCGTGGTATAGTGGTTTGAGCACTGAATTACATCCTTGGAGACCAGGGATCAGTTTCCCACTCACCCGTGGAAACCTACCAGGTGACCTTAGACACATTGCACACTCTCAGCCCCAGAAAATCTCATGATGGGGTCACATTTCTCCATAATTTGGAAATGACTTGAAAACACACAACAACAATGATGCTTAAGCCCTATATGGCTTAGGTCCAACCTATATGACAAACATACGTCTTCCCGTATGAGCCTGCCTGAGCCTTGAGGTCTTCAGAAGAGGGTCTTCTCTCAGTTCTACCATACCCACAGGGACGTCTGATGGTTATGTCAGCCGGGATGTTCTTGGTGGCTGCTCTTAGCTCCTGAATTCCCTTCATAGGGAGGTTATGATGGTGTCCCCTTCTTGCTCTTCTTCCATTAGCAGGCATTGCAGCAGACTTTCAGGAACCAAAGGGGGCTGTATTTTAAAGGGCTTTTAATAGACTTATGTACTGCTTTTAACTGTACTGCTTTTAAACTGCTGTTTATTCTTTTTAACTGTATGTTTTAAATGTTATCGACAGACTCTATTTTAATTTCAACATTTTGATGTGTTTTAGCTATACTGTACCTATAAGCCATCTTGAGTCCCATTTTGAGGCAAAAAGGCAGAGGAAGTGATAGTGTGTGTGCAAATACCCTCAAGCTGCCTGTCAACTTAGGGCGACACCACAAATTTCTTAGGGTATGCTGAGGAAAGGAATACTTACAGGTGGTTTAACATTGCTTTCTTCTGAAATACAGTCTACAGTAGGTAGTATTCCTTGGTATCCCTCATCCAAGTAATAACTAGGGCTAATCCTGCTTAGCTTCCAAGATCAGATGGGATCTGGTGCCTTCTGATATTTAAACCTGACAAATGGTGGTGATAGTGGTAACAATAATAACAACACTCTATAGTTTCTTCTCTGCTTAATACGACAAGCCAACTGCCTTTGCCTTCCCAGAAAGCTAGCAAAATCCCTTGGATGGGCTATCTACATTTAGTCCTAAATGTCACAAACCCAGCCTAATTCAAGGAATGATTTGCCACAAACATTACAGTACGGTTGCCAGTTTTTCATATAGCATCTGCAGTGGTACTTTGACTAGCAATATGAGGTACAGAAATTAGCAGCTGATCATCATGTGTTTGGCTTTATGCTGTGAAAAGCTCCATGTACTGTTTCTCATAAACCAACCTACTTCCTTTAGTAATCAAATGTTTGCCAGTAGCTTTCCATCGGCGGCTTCCAGATCAAACATAAATAAGTGGCCCACGGCTCTGGCTAAAAACACAAAAGAAGCAATTAATTTTAAATGTAAAGGGAAAATCAGATGTATTCTAAGCTATTCTACTTTTAGAAGTGAAGTCACTCTTGAACCAATGATATTATTTTGGATTATGGGAAACGTATGATGGCAAAATGCAGAGTGTAACAGGCCCATTCCAAGAGTGTAGTGGGGGAAACAAAATGAAGGCATTGCTCCCAAAAAGAATTCTGCCCTCTAATGAAATTTTCTTTTAGTCTACAGATTTGTAGCATTGCAGAGAGACACTGAAAATCATTCACACCTAGAATTTATATTTGGTATGTATACATTCCCTTGGTAACTGCCTGCCTCATTTCTTTGGATGCCTCAACTATTTCTAAATGCTCGACTGAGCATTTTAAGTTACTACAGTGTTAGAGATTAGGGAGTGCAGGAACATTTCATTTTGGAAGGACAGGATTCTTATTTTGGTGGGCAATGTCCTCATTTGCCCTCTCATAGCTACACTGCTGGACCTTGTTACCTTTAATATTCGTATATCCTCCAAGTGTCCCAGTTTGTTGGAGACAGTCTTGATTAATCCTCTGTCATCCCACTTTTTCAGCTACTTTTAAACTGTCTCGGTTTCCCTCTCCTCCTCCTCCTTTCCCCTTTGTCCTCAGCTTACTTCACTTACTGCAAACTCAATTCAAAACACAAAAGTAGTTTGCAGTCAATTAAATCAGCAGGGGGAAGAGGAGATGAGGGAACAGAATCTAGCCCTTCCCAATAGACTCAAGCAAAAACAAACTGCAGGAGTCTCTCCCAGCTTGTGTGTCCTTGCTCAGTAATAACTTTTGCCATCTTGACTGCATCCTAATGTTGCCTGGGTACATGTGTTCCTGTTTTTATCTGTGAAATGCTGGAAGGTATGTATTCCTATAGCAGAGCAATAAATTTTGTAGAAGAGGGTATTTCAACAATCCAATAGCTTGCCACAGAGCATTCAGAAATGACAGACCAGCTGAGCTTCCTTCTTCTGCACAATCATTAAGGGAACAAGGAATTTCTTCTCCTTTGCATGAAGTCACCCTAATCTGAGGGTGAAGAGAAAGCATGGCATAGTAAGAATAACTGGCTGCTTGATGGCATCACACAGCATTTCTCCAGTGCAACAGGGAGACATTTCTCATGCAGTGTTTGGCTCCATTGTCCAAATGAACTCTTAAGAATATATGCATGTATCAGAGTTTCGCTCCTAAAGCCATTCATTAGCATCAAAATGAGTCAACAGCTGTACAAACTCATGCGCCAACTAAAGCACAAGCTCTAAAAGGACCAGGATACACAGGCTAGATCTTTCTTTTAATTGCACAGAGGCATCCCTCCCCCCCTGAAAACAACAATCAATATCACCATCGTAAACAGGGAAATGTGAAAGAGCCAGCCTTCATACAATACAGGCATATGAAAAGAGATCCTTTTCACTTGACATTAATCTGGATTAGCTACCATCATCTGGGCAATGATTCACAATCATCAAAAGGAATTAAAATTGCTATATTCCATATGCAAACTTTTAAAGAAAGAACAAGGGAGCCCACCTGCTGACTACCCTGATAATTTACATGAAAGGGCAGCTAAAGTGTGTAAGATGGCAATTAATTTGTATTAGGCCATCCTGAGTGTGTGCTCTAAATGTAATTTAGCCTGCTCTTAAGAACCCTGCTACAGCCACTCATGCAGACGTTTTTAGAGGACTCCAGGGAAAAGGTAATCCAGGCTTCTGGAGTTGTGAAGGCCCTTGGCAGCTGTGTGATGCGGTTGCTTTCTGAGAAATAATGAAATCGCCTATCTGATTATCCATCTCACCTCCCTGCATTCAATGGCCCCCCAAAAACACAGTCACAATTTTCACATTTGAAATTAAGTTAACCTCAACATCAAGCAGGGGTGGGAATCATGTGATTCTCCAGACATTGTTGGACTGGAGCCCCAGCAGCCCCTAGCAAGCATAACAGATGGTGAGGGATGCTATGTGTTGTAGTCCAGCCACATCTGCACGGCCCAATCTCTGCCCTAATGTAATCACTATCACCCCTCTCACAAATTGCTTACAAATGAAAACAGTTCCCTGTAAAAGCGTGACCTAACATGTTTTGCTACCTCAGGCAACAGACAAAATGGCACTCCTGTTGCATGGACGGAGACAAACTGGACTGTAGCATTTTAACCTTACTTCAACATTAGCAATGGGACAGGATCCTCCGGGGTTTCTGAGATTTACATTTTAGTTTAAGGCAGAGTTCTGCAAAGGCAAAAGTTTCAAACTGGGTATGTGTTCAAGGGCAGCTTGCCTTACTTTTATGTTGAAAAATGAACGCCCACACTTTTAATTAACGGAAGAAAATCCCCCAATCACCCTTGATGGCTACTATATTTATATCTGATACAGATGTACTTAAATTGATTTCAACTAACATGAAATTGACTATGTAATATGATACTGAGGGATACTACCGCTGGGGGTCACCTGGTTGTTCCAGCACTAAAAATATTCCAAAGCAAAGTTATTGCTCAGATTCTCTATGGTGCGCTGTATGGGGATGGGATGACTCTCACATATCTAAACTGGAAGCTATCCAGAACACTTTTCTTAAGAAACTGCTAAGACTCCCCCCGGGCACCCCGGCAGCTTTGGTTCGGGCAGAGGTCAGGTTCCCATCCATCAGAGCCCGCATTCATTTGGCTTTATTTAATTATTGGAGAATAGTTAAAGATTCCTCAGTTAGAGCTTTTCCCAAGTTATGTTTCAAACAGCTATCTAATTGTCAAGTATGGAATTCAAGATATTATAAGTTGCTTGAAGGGTATCCTAGTCCACCGGACAACTTTTTCATCTTGAATTTCAAAGAGAAGCTCCGGGATTATATTTTCCATCATGCCGCTCAATTAGACAGACAGGCTATCAATAATTCTAATTTTTCTAAATGGTACAAATGTTATAAACTTGACCATCAAAGGGCCAGTTATTTGACAAAGCTCAGCTCTCCAAAGCTTAGGCAAGCTTTTACAGCCCTTCGTTTTCAAAGTATGCCTACTGCTGTGATTGACGGCAGATACTCGCATACCCCTTTGGCTCTCTGTTTATGCATTTGTGGGGCCCCTGAAATAGAGGATCTGCCTCACTATTTGTTTTTCTGTCCACTATATTCTGTTCCAAGAGCAAAATTTTTGGGATCTATCCTGCCTCATTTGGAATCTAATATTGTTTTAGAAAAGATTTTTTACCTCCTAGCTGATACTGACTCCATGGTAACTCATAAGGTCTCTCTTTTCACTTTGGCAGCTATGAAGATCCGGGCCAGATATGTTGCCGAAATCGCGGTTGATTGTTCTGGAGACGCGTTCACTTAATCATAGTTTTATTGTTTATGTTTTAACTAAACCAAATTCTAAATTTCCCTCACACATGTCCATTATGTAGCTTAATGTATGATGTATTTTTGCTATGCTGTCTTTATACATGTATTTTAAATTATTTTATACTAACATTTTGTATTGTATTGTATTTTAATACTTTGTATGCAAATGGCCTTTGGTCTACGTATTAAATAAATTATTTGAATACTGAGGGAGCCAGCATAGATTATGACTCTGGAGATGTAGGTTCAAATCCCTGCTCAGCCATGGAAATCCACTGGGTGACTTTCGACAAGTCACACTCTTTGCCTTCCTCTGAGGCTGAAAGGGAAACTCCCTCTGAACAAATCTTGCCACAAAAACCTGGCTATAAAGTCTCCCTTAGGGTTGTCATAAGTCAGCAACAACTTGAAGGCAAACAACAAGAACAACAACAAATATGATACTATTACATTGGTAATAAAATGCTTTATACTCAATGGCCAAATGAACTCTTAAGAATATATACATGTATCTGAGTTTAGCTCCTAAAGGCATTTATTAGCATCAAAATGAGTCAACAGCTGTACAAACTCATGCACCAGCTAAAGCAGAAGCTCTAAAAGGACCAGGATACACAGACGGGATAGCATTTAGTTCTTTGTCTCATTGAATGCAATTAATTTAGCAGTTTGCAACTGAATTATTGCAGCAAACTGCAATTCTTTTAAAAAAAATATGTGGTGCTTTGGGGGACACAAAATGATCTGGAAGTTGTGGGCCACTTTACCCATCTCGTGTTCAAGGAATGCTAGTGCTGCTGAAGTACAGGCCACACGTATCTTCAGCATTTCACAGATAAAATCTGGGACACATGTGGCCAAGCTACAACAGAACATGCTCAAGACATACTCTAGTTAGGAGAGGCTGCAGCACTTTGCTTTTGCCTGGGAAGTGCAAGATTCTGCCCAGTCCTTTCCTCTCCCCTTGCTGAGTTAAATTAACGCAAACAACTTCCACACTTTGAATTGAGTTTATAGTAGTGGGAGTAAGCTAAGGACCTAGGGGGAAAGGTGGGAGAAGCAGAGGGAAACTGGGACATTTTAAAAGCATCTGAAAAAGTGGGATCACAGAAGATTAACTAGAACCCTCCCTGCCAACTCAGGACAGTATGGAAGGTATGGCCACATGATGCAACTCTGTTTCCAAGAAAGGGAAACATCCAGATGAGTCAAGAGGAATGGATGAAAGAAGAACTGTCTCAGCATGTGTACCACCTATTGCCTCACTTTTTCTCAGGATGGAGTCAGCCTTGCTCCTGTGTAAAAGAACGTGGATAGGACTAGGTGCAGTCATGAGTCCAAATCTGGTGCCTAGTGATGGTCCCACCACCATCACAGGCACGTTTGGTGGGAGCACAGCACAGGGCCTTTACGGTGGTTGCTCTGAGGCTGTGTGTCTCCCTCCTATAGAAGACTAGAGTGTTCCCTCTCTACTCTCCTGTCAGCAGGCAAAGACCTTATTTAGGTAGGATTTTGGTCATTAGCTACTTTCCATGAAAGGGTTTTAATGGAGAGAAGGGAGTGCTGTATATTTTATCTTTTCTTTTTGAGGAACAGAGTCATTGCTGAAGGATTACCTAATTCTTGATTCTGTCCTATTGTTATGATGAAGGATTTGATACAGCAGTTCAAGTCATCTTTCCATGAGTCCAAAGGAAGGTGAATCATAGTGACTGACCAAACTGTATCAAAGCACATCTGCTGAATGGAGGGAGGGGGCAAATGAGTGCATTCCCAATAAGAATTCTGCCCCCCAAGATTTTTTTAGTCCCCAAATATCTAGCATTGCAGTAACTTAAAACATCAGTTGAGTATTTAGAAATATAGTTTAGGCATCGAAAGAAAAGCATATGGTAGAATTTTGCAAAATCCTAACAGTAACACTTCATGAGTTTACTAAAACATTATACTTGTACAAGGAACCCTTTCTATGCATGTTTATTTTATGCTCCAGGACTCACCTTTGGTAGATCTACAGCCATGTGTGAACATTCATTCTCAGCTTTGATACATGTGCTGATACCATACAAGCGTTCAATGCTTTGTAGAAAAGTTAGTTAATAGTCCTGGCCTTTGAAAGTAACATATTTGAGGGAATTCAAAATTTGCAGAGAAGTCATGGCTCATTAGATTTTATTAACAGTTCAAGTCATTACAATAGCACTGCTCGCACAATATGAATTTATTTCTTAGTCATCAATGTTTGCTTTACACAATTGTTTTCCATGCGTAAAATACTGCATTTTAATTCAATTTGCATTTTGGGAAGCTTGTAGAGACCAATGCCCAAACCCTTTTGCCCCCAATTTTTTCCTCTGCTGCCCTCCTCAGTGTAAAATCTGTTTTGCTACACCACAGAGGCAGCTTAACCTTTGTTGATAACATTTGGGGGAAAAAATGTGTCCAAGGGCATAACTATATGGAGATGCAGATCCGGCCAGATATCCATCAGCCAGAGGAACACTTACTTGCTCAGCAGAAATTCCATACTTGTTCCCTCTTAGTACTAGCTACTTCCACTAAACCCCTAAACTGATTTTTTTTCTTTTTAAAGTATTTCAGAAGCAGAAGGAATGTGCAAAAGCAGTCATTCCTGCTTCCCTGATGAATTTAAAGGCAAAGTATGTAAGCCTCTGGGTTACTACCTAGCAATTCTAGCCATTTCCACAACAGACTGGTTATAGTGTTATTATTCCACTTTCAACATCCTATGGAATCCTGGGGTTTGCAATTTAGAGAGGGGCCAGTCTAGTGCAGAAATGACCTCTGTTTCCCATCCAGGGGTGTAGCTATAGGGCTGAGGGGCAAAATGAAAACATTGCCCTCCCAATTGAGATTTCTGCCCCTCAAAGATTTTCTGGAATTGCAGAGAGTGCTATTATTCCACTTTCAACATCCTATGGAATCCATTCACACCTAGAAGTTTTATATTTGCATATAATAATGTGATTGCATACCCTTGGTAAATTTGTCTACCCCTTTTCTTTGGATGCCTAAACTGTATTCCTAAATGCTTAACTGAAGTTACTGCAATGCTACAAATTTGGGAGCAAAATTTCATGGGGGGACAATGCTCTCATTCCCCACTCTCTATATCTATATTCCATCCTACATCCTATCTACATCCCATCCCATCCTTCTTCTGAGCATGTGAACAACAGGTTTTATGAGATTTTACCTATTTCAAATAAGTACAGAGAACATGATGTTAATCTGACAAACCTATGTACTCAAACTTATATTTGCACCCATAGCACAAGCGGGAAGGGGGCTTACAGGGGAGAAACCATAGCAGGGAGGAAGCGATGGAGATTCAGCACAGATAAAATGAACTAGTTTCTCAGACATCTAGGGTTCACAGATCGCAAGGCCTGGGCCTCTCCTCCAGTCCTCAGGGTGGGGGGGGGGGATCTCGAGGTGAGAACATTAGCTTGAAAATTACATATATTATTATGTTCCTGGGTCTCTCTGTAGGCTGATAAAGAGCAGTTACTGTAGCCTGTTGACTATTTGAAGCAGAGCTTGGATGGGCAACAATTCCCACGTGGTCTTAAAAACAGTGCTTGCTAAGGTGTTAAAAACAGAGCTAGGAAAAGCTGTTTTTCCCCACTGTTCAATGCAGAGTTTGGGAAATTTGATTTCTGACAGGAGACAAACTTTCACATTTGCCAGATTTTGTGTTTATCATTTGAATTATATGCACTGAGCAGCTGTGGTTGATGCTTACTCATTGCCCTTAAAAATATAAACGGGAGCACCCCTAGCTGTCAGGTTTTGGTCTTGAAATCTCAGAGCCTGGAATTCTCCTCAATTGGCCACTCTGCACACAGCACACCATTAAATGCAGGATGCAGCAACAAGCACCAAACTGGATGTCTTTAAAGAGGAATTAGATGAACTCATTCAGGGTAGGACCATCAATGGCTTTTAATAAGGACTTGCTATATATAACTTGCAGTATGAGACAGCAGTTTGCCTCTGTATATTGGCTGCTGGGGAACACAAGAGGGATGGTGCTGTCATACTCACAACCTGAGTATGTGCCTGGTGTAAAAAGAATGCTGGGCTAGGCAGGCCTTTGGTCTGATCCAGCCAGACTCTTCTTATGTCCTTATATCATCAGATTCCCCACTGCAAATTATTTAGGGAAGGGAGAAGGAACATCCTGTCCTTGCCTCGATGCTGCCTGCCCTTCTTAATGAGCATTATAAGGCAAACCTGTACTTGGGAACACGGATGTTGTGGAACTCCAACTCCCATGTTCCATCACCATTGACTATGCTACCACTGGCTGATGGGAGTTTCAGTGCAGTAACATCTGGAGGGCTACCAGTTGCCCACTCCTGCTTTAGAGTATCTATTTAAGCTTTAAGTCAGGGAAGAGCAACTTCTAATTTTTTTGCCTTCAAGAGCCACTGTGGGCCACACCAAATCAAAGAAGTAAAAATATAAAGCAAAAAATCTGAAAGTAGCCAGAGGTATAGTTCAGGTTTCATTTTGGACATGTGTGTTTTTTGTGTTTCCTGAAAGCCTACAAGCATGGGGAAATCATATGGCTGAGATCCTGCATCAAGGCAACAAGAGTTACATGGCGATTCTGCAGCAGTGAATTGCAACACTGCCCAACTGAATGGCACCATATGTTCAACTCTGCTTCTGCAGACTTCAGTTGAATGCAGACATTATGCCATCACACACACACAAAAAAGCATAAGGGAATTTTGGCATGTGCAAAGTGACCATAAGGCAAACCACAACATCCGTGTTCCCAAGTACAGGTTTGCTTTAAAATGCTCATAAGGCAAACCATGGGGTTTTCTTGGCAAGATTTCTCCAGAGGCGGTTTTACCTTTGCTTTCCTCTGAGGCTGAGAGAGTATGACTTGCCCAAGGTCACTCAATGGGTTTCCATGGCTGAGAACTCTTGAGACCAGGGTTCTAATCCCCACTTGGCCATGAAAGCCCACTGGATGACCTTGGGCAAGTCACACTCTCTCATCCTCAGAGAAGAGCAAAGGTAAAACTGTCCCTGGACAAATCTTGCCAAGAAAACCCCATAATAGGTTTGTCTTAAGGTCACCATAAGCTGGAAATGACTTGAAGATATACAACAACAACAACAGCACAGTCACTAAGAGGATGCCAGCCATATTTTTCAGGAAAAAATTACCATTGGAGAGTTATAAAGCGTACATAGAGGCCATAAACATGGATATAAACATGGCCTTGGGAACCACTTTGCCAACCACTGCTCCAAGGCATATGGAGACAGGAAAAGGTTGTTCTGAGACGTAGTTATACCTTCAAACTGTCCTCATTTGGCAAGGACAGTACTGATTAATCCTCTGTCATTCCACCTTTTCAGGAGCTTTTAAAGTAACCCACTTTCTCTACCCTCCTCCCATTTCCCCCCTTTGTTCTAAGCTTGCTTCAGTTCCTGCAAACCAAGTTCAAAATGCAAAAATAGTTTGCATTCAGCATGGAGGAAAGGAGAAGAGTGGAAAGAACTTTGCCCTTCCCAGTAGACTCAGACAAAGGCAAACTGCTCCTAGCTTGCCTGTTAATAACTTTTTGTGATTGTGGCCACACTCTGATGTTGCTTGCCAAATGTATGTCCTGGTTTTCATCCGTGATATGTTGGAGGATATGTAAAGTTTATTTGTTGGAGGCTAGCATGCTTTTTAATTAGACATTATGTAACTAGTTACTTTAGCTTGACTTCCTTTTGAATACTATGTGTGTGATTCTTGCCTTTCCTTATTGACTCTCTTTTCCATCTAACTTTATTATTAGCAGCAGAATTATCCTAACTTTCCTCCAAAACTTGCAGAAAAATGCAATCTGTTTAAAATATATAAAAGGTCAACATTAAAATGGAGTTAAACAATAAACATAATTAAAAACAATTTAGAACATTAAACTAAAATAATAAAAGCAGTTTTAAAACAGTAGTTAAAAACAGTACAGTGTCCTTTTAAAAGATCTTTCTTTTTTTAAAAAAAAATACATCCTCAGAAGCCTGTCAGAATCAAAAAAAAGTTTTTGCCAGCCAGTGGAAGGACAGCAAAAAGGGGTACATTCTTGCCACACTGGGAAGGAAGTTCTAGAGCCTGGGTACAGCCAGTGAGAAGGCTCTATCTTTGTCCTCACCAGCAGTACTTATGAAGATGGGGAGAATGAAAGCAGGTCCTCTCCTGAGAATCTTAGGGCCCTAGGTGGGCCCATATGGGGAGATATGGTCTGGTAGCCTGAAGCTGAGCCATACAGAATACTATAGGTGACAACCGGAACTTTGAAACAGAACCTAACAGAAACTGACCAAGAGCCAGTGGAACTGTTATAACAAGGCAGTTGTATGGGCCCTATAACCATCCCACTTTCACAATTGGTTAATATACACGCTTGCATTGTTTATAAAGACAGTGCCAAAAAGAACTTTCTTCCGGGAACAGCTTCCCATTTTAATGACAGCAATGCAATAAAGAAAATTGTGACTGCAGAAATTCTGCCCATTATGCCATTAAGTAACTCTTTATTGCTTTGAGTCCCAACCAGGAAAAAGGGAGGGTATAAATAAAGATGAAGTTGATGATGGTGACAACAACAACAACAACAGATATAATATCTATCTCAAGGCTGTAGATTTAGCAATCTGAACTTGAGATTTAGCAATCTGAACCAGCTGACAGAAGCCTTCTCTGAAAATGATCCTGAATCTCCTGAACAAGAAGGCCCCAAAGAACAGGTTATTTGAGGTGACCTTGGGTCCTCGAGAGAAATGCTGAGGCACCTCCCCTTGGGGAAGGGCAGCTCTACTACTAAATCAGATGATGAGGATTCAGGTTGCCAGGCTGAAAACAAGAGGAGGTTCCTGTACCATTAATAGTTGTGTAGAAGAGAGAACTTCCGCAGGTGTTGCTTGGGATGCTCCCTCTTCTACACAACTATTAAAGGTACAGGACCCAAGCTCCAATTTTTATTCTGGTAACCCTAGATGGAGCAGAAGCCCCTCACAGACTAAAAGATAACCAATGGTTAAAAACACAGGCTAGGTGAATGGTAATTTGGGGTCTACTCTGAGGATATCCTGGTGAGCAGGCCCTCCACGTTTGGAGGACTTTCCAGTCCTGCATCTGAGCTCAGAGAGGGGAGGGGGGGTTTCTGGGAGCTCTGTTTTATACATCTTAAGTCTAGGTAAGGAACAGGAAAGAACATCCACTACAGGCTTTAGCCCTTGTCCACCCCTTCCTTGATGGCTGCTTCCTTTGCTGCCACAAACTCTGAGGGCTTCTACCTTTCCCACTTATGTTATTTATTCTTTTATTTGTTTATTGAATTTCTATGCTGCTTTTCTCTCAAAATGGGAGTCAAGGTGATTTTCAAAAGGTTAAAAAAGCATTAAAAACATTAAAAAGACATATCAAATTGTAAAATAATAGATTAAAAAAATAAGTAAAAAGGTCTCCAGCTCACCCATTAAATGCCTGCTTAAAAAGAAATGTCTTTGCCTGCCTATGAAAGAAAAGCAGGAAGGGGGCCAGCTGGGCCTCCTGTGGAAGAGCGTTCCACAGGGTGGGAGCAGCCACTGAGAAGACTCTCTCCTGTGTCCTTTCCAGGTGAGCCTGGGATGGTGGCAGGACTGAGAGAAAGTGTTCCCCTTATCTTCCACTGATTCCAGCCACTGCCACCAAATGTGAGGGCTTTCGATTTACCCCACCTCTGCCAACAATGGGAGGACCTCCTCCTGTCCCACTGCTGTGCTACCAACTGTGATGACCTCCTAGATGCTCTTGTGGTTCCTGTGTGAGATTTTATTCATCTTCTATCCCCACCAGAGACCACTGCCCTTTATCACCTTCTGCCACCACAGACACTGTGTCTGAACTCAACTTTCCAATATGCAGCATTCCTGCAGATAAAAGTATATAATACAAAAATAACGATTTAGTAAACAAAATTTGAACATAACATTATGGATTACTTATTTAATACATCTAAATCGTATCTCCCCCTCTCTCACACACTCATCTGCTAGCTAACTCTGACCCTGATTCTGACTCCTAACCACTCAGATTCTAAACTCTACTAACTAATCTCTAATCCTGACAGATTACTAATCCTAACCTCGACAGACCTAATCCTCACTCACTCTAACTGCCATATACATCTGCCCTTTAAAAATCCCTTCAGACGTCCAAACAATCACCTGCCGCTCTCAACACCCCTTCCAATAGATCCTAACCTTACAACAGGTAATACAAGTGCATACACAACTATATTACCCAAATATCTCATAAATGAAAGAACATTTTCCCCTGAGAAGTCCAGAACATCACAGCTGCTCTAATGTGCATAGCCTTTTTCTGTGCTTCAGCTTGGACTGCCTTTGACCCTGCCTCTGGATTGCCCTTGCCTGACTTACCTTCTCTCTGGTTCAACCCCGTCAGCCTAACTGCTGGGCTGTCTTTTGACCATGTCTTTGGATTCCCTTTATCTGATCTGTGTCTTGAACCCTGCAGCTTAGACTTGGGACTCCATAGACTTTGCCTCTGTAGCTCACCACAGCTAAAACTGGACATTATGGCCTAATTCCTATTGTGAGTCCCAACTGGGGTAAAATCACTGAATCACTTGGATCTACTCGCATGCTGACTTGCCATTCAACAGTCACCATTTTTCCAGTCAAAACCATCTCTGAGAAGTTGCCATTGCCATTATCTCCATTCAGGCACGTTATTCTGCCTGTATTGTTTCACTAGCAAGCTGAACAGTAATCTATATATCTCTCTCTCTCTCTCTCTGTGTGTGTGTGTGTGTGAGAGAGAGAGAGAGAGAGAGAGAAAGAGAGAGAGAGAGAGAGATTTACATTACAAACATATCATGAGAAAAGGGGTTAACACCTCCCCATACTTAGACTGAAACTGAGGTCCACTATTATGTAGCTTTAAAGATAAAGAAAAAACATGTGATTGGATCACAGATCTCTGGCATCACATCTGTTTCAGCTCTAAGATAAAAATATTAGAATAAACAGATTCAGACTGGAGAAAAGGAAGGCAGGCTCTCTCTATACTGCGTCTAACATAGCTATATTGATCAGGCCCTTGGGATAAAGCAGGATATAAATCGAACTAGATACATGTCTTAATGATAGACTTGCCATTTAAATACAGGAATCTACTAACCTTGCTCACAGTCTGTATTAATAAAAATGCATGCACAGTGGGAGGTGGGGGTGGAGAAGGGCAGCCACAAAGCTCAGGTTGATTTGGCACTGCTAGGTTAGCAACTGCCGAGGGATAATTGTAAATAATATATTTTTAAAAAACCTGGATTCTGTGAGAGATACAATGCAATACAATGACTGAGTCACACCCTCCCCCTTAACTGCTTCTTAAATACAGTACTGCTTTTCAGAGCGGGCTCTTTTATTACCATTCCAGCTAAGCTGCTTTAAACACTTCACATCTAATGAGGCTCTTAAGCACTTCAGGTTGCCTTTGGCTCTGAAAGCTTTAAAGCTAAAGGCATATAGGAAGAGGACTAGCTCTTTCAGGTGCCTCTGCTGCATACTACAGAAGCCAACCTTAGCTTCTGACACCTGCAATTCTTATGAAAGAGCATCTGCACATACACAAAGAAAATGCTTACTGGCCTGTTTTTTTCCCCTACATTAATTCACTATGTCTGTGCAAATGAAAACGGGAGCAGGAGGGGTTTATATCACAAGTTTTTCCCGTCCACTTAATTTTTTTTCAGAGCTTTCAGTTATCCTGTACGTAGGCCTTTGGTGATGGGGAGACAACTGTAGCAGAGAAGTTGGGAAAACAAAGAAAGGTACCAAAACCCGTTCAGCACAGCATGATGATATCTTGGCTGACATACAATGCATGGGAGAAACAGCACGTTGGTCACTAACAGGGCAAGTAAGAAGGAGGCTGCCCTGATGCTGTGCCTCTATGCACTTGTATGGGACTGTATGCCCCTCATCTGTAACCAACTTGGAATAATTGAGAATGGATGAGTAATAGTTATGCAGAGTTATATATTTGACATACAGAGTTAGTGTAGTGTAGTAGAGCCAGCATGGTGTGGCAGTTTGAGTGCTAGACTATGGCCATTTCCTCACTAGACTGTCATAGCGCTATTATTCCACTTGCAACATCCTACGGAATCCTGGGGTTTGCAGTTTCGGGAGGGGCCTACTGGCCCCTCCCGAAACTGCAAACCCCAGGATTCCATAGGATGTTGCAAGTGGAATAATAACGCTATGACAGTCTAGTGCGGAAATGGCCTATGACTCTGGGAGACCAGCGTTCAAATCCCTCTTCAGCCATGGAAATCCTGAGAAGCTGCCATTATCAACATGGGTGAGGCGCCTTGGGCAGGTCACATACGCTCAGCTTCAGAGGAACCCCTTCTGCAAATCTTGCTGAAAAGGTTCACCTTAAGAGTCAGCCATAAGATGGAAATAACTTGAAGTCATAGAACAACAACAATGTATATAGCATGCAGCTAACATTCAGTGTGTTTGAGAAACATTTTCTTTGCAAACTCTTAGCATTCTTCTGTTTTCACTGGAGAAGAAAGAACAGGAAAGGGAAACCACACATATTAGGTTTCCATTTCAGAGTCAAACAGAGCCAGGTTTTTTGGGTGGGTGGGTAGAATTGTGTTGTTCTCTAGACTGCAACACCCACAATTCTTCACCATTAGGTCTGTCGTCTACGGCTTCTGGGACTTTCTGTTCAACAATATTTCAAGGGCTACATACAAGGCCAGATTAAAGCAGCTGAGGTCAGTTCCAAAAATAGGTCCTCTTCATACAGAAATACCTTTGTGTGAACCCATTTTCAGCCCTACAACTTTGGCTAGACTAACAGCCTGACGCCATACATTTTTACTCAAGTATTCAATTACACAAGTAACAATCAAAATATTGATGACTGCAGAACCATGGTGGGAGTTGCAAAATGACTGGGAAATGAGACTGAGGAACCAAGTTACACCTTTTTCCTTCAGCAGTAGGCCCTAGTCAGTAAGGACCTGGAGCAACAGCAGCAACTGAACCATTGATAATCCAACCCTGGCTGCATCACTAGAAAAGGAGCAAATTGCCTTTATTGTACTGATGGAAATGAGGCTTTCTGCTCAAATAACAAATAAAGAAAGTATCACGGAAATGTCTCTTCATTCTAATCTTATTTAACCTAAGCTTTGCCATATTTTTTCCCTAAAATTTCACCTGTTGTGGATACATGGAACAGAGAAGCAGGAGGAGGACAAAATAAAAGTTCTGTTGTGTGCCAGAGATGTGTGTGTGTGTGTGTGTGTGTGTGTTTCCTCTTAGAGTTCTACTAATGGCAAATATGTTTAGCAATATCCCCACCTCCATAAATTGTTTATGGGTGGGTCAGTTGATGGTGCACAGTCATGCTGATATGCCATAAGAAGGACAGTTGTTTGTTTAATTGTAAGAGTTACATGCTTCAGTGCTGGACAGTGAGGAAGGAAAACAAGTATAACACATGCAAACACATGCAGAATGAAAAAAGTTTAAAACATACAGCATGGGATGGCAGTTGAGAACTGCAACTTGCTGAAAAGCTTGAATGGCTGAAACTCTTGAAAGGCGTCACTATTTCAACAGCAGACTAGGGCCATTTCCGCACTATAGCGCTATGATTCCACTTTCAACATCCTATGGAATCCTGGGGTTTGCAGTTTCGGGAGGGGCCAGCTTGCCCCTCCCGAAACTGCAAACCCCAGGATTCCATAGGATGTTGGAAGTAGAATCATAGCACTATAACACTCTAGTGCAGAAATGGCCTAGGTTTGTCAGTTTCATATACTCGAATACAGTTTACTGTCTCTTTGGATTATTGGTTTGAATGTTGGTGTCCCTGTTTCTCTCACCCAGTGGAATATTAACAGGGCTGACCCAAGTCTTTTTTTCTGGGATCATGTTCAAGGTAACAAATAATATCCCATGCACCAAAGCCAACTGACCTGAAAGTTGAGTCTTTTTGTTTCAGCACTGAAAACTGGAATACCAGCAGCATCCTCCTCTGCACATGAAGTCAGCAACATGGTTTGGCATCCAGTTTCTTCCTCCAACCCCTTCCTGCTGTCTCCCAGCACTCAATGCCAGACTTTACTGCTTCAGTTTTCCTTCTGCTGATGGAAATAAGGGTAACATAAGCAAGGATGGATAATTATAGTAGCTTCTGTGAGAGAGAATGACTTTTTTTCTCTCTTCAGCATTCTTCCTATATTCAAATGTCCCAAAGTATTATGGAGATATTATTCTGTGGGAGAACATCCCCTCCCCATGGTTTCTTGTGCAAAAAAAAGCTTTCTTTGTGGAGAACAGGCTTTCTGTGAAGGAAAAATGTTTTCTGTGCAGAAAACATGGTTTCTTTGCGGGGAAGAAAAAAAGCAGGTGTTTTTCTCTGCAGAATTCCTCCACACCACTTGAAGACCTCAAATATCAGGAGAAAATTGCACAAAGTTCTCACAGGTCTTTGCTTCTAAACTGTTCGGAAATTTTTTTTTCTACCTGAGAATGAATAATTATGAATACTCTTGTCATCTCTATGGCAGCCTCAGTCTCAGTTCATAGAATAATGACAGAAGGAATAAACACCTGTGTTTCTGAGGGTCACTGGACCAGTGCCAAAAAATTCCTTATATAAGGCTTTCCAAATTTTGTGGAAAATCTCTAAGAAGAGGAATTTCAGACAAGCAACAAATAGCTTCCAATGCTGAAATATTACTATTGTGATTGAGAACTTCCCTCTTTTAAAGCTGAATTTATCACCCAAGATCTCCATGTGAAATCCACTCCCACTAGTGGCTGCTGGTGACTTCCAGTATCAGTGAGGTGATGAATCCACTCCTGGTTGTCCAAAGTGCTGGAACACTGGAACACCCCCCCAAAATAGGTTCAACACCCTAGGTAGTTCCTTTAACATTTGAACTAAAATCTGGCTTACATTCACTGCCCCATTAACGTGGAGCCTAAAGAAATCCTGCAACTGCTTTTGCAGTGTTCTGTTTTAGGAATAACTTTACTAAAGGATATGCTACATTATTCTCTTTGAAGGTTGTCAGACAATGTATCTTTTTAATGATTCCTCCTCCTTTCACTTGGCTAGTTGACAATAGTTTCACTTCTTCCAAATGTTGTCACCGCCTTTTCCCTTTCTGGATTTTGAAATATCCCTGTATAGCACAAGATGAATCTATGCAGCAAGGAAGATCTTCCTAATATCTTCATACCCTCATCGTTCCTGCCCAGTATTACTTTCCTTTTTAGAAAATATGACTTGTGCAAAAACTAATCGGACTCTAGCACCAACATTTTACAAGTCAGTCTCATATAAGTCACTGAAGGTTCTGCAAAATCAGCATGACAAAACTGCACGTTATAAGGAACCCTCCAGTTTAGGTCACAGCCAGCCTCTTGATTAACAGCTGCTTCTTCAAAGGGCCCTGCAATGCTCCAGCAGAATTACACTTGTCTTGAAAATTGCTGTCTTTTGTAGTTGAATACTGTGGGAGATCTTGTGAAATGGCACTGTGCTGTGAGGGGGAGGGGGTGTTTGTGTAAAAATTTGCTCAGCCTTGTAACTGCAAAAATTGGCAAGACTTCTTTTCTTTCCCTGCTATTTCACAATGTAGCCCACAGATGGGCAACTGAATGGGGGGCAAGCGACAACCTCCTCCCAGAATCTCCTACGTAGGCACCCCTGAACTACCCTGATTCTCCTCTTTTCCTCTTCAGTTCCTCTCAAAATGGTGTCAGGAAGTGATATCACATCATTTCTTCTCTCTGTTTTGAGAGGGAATGCAGAAGAAAGCAAACGTGTTTGGGGTAGTCCTGGGATGCTTGTGGGGAGTATTTTCACATGCCTTCACACATTTGGCAGGTTTTCTGAGTGTTTTGAGGGTTAAAATTACATGACAACTGTGCCAAAGTTGAGATTGGGGAGCTTTGGAGGACTGGTGGGGGCCTTCAGGAATCACAAAACAGGGGACTTGGGGCTCTCATGTGACCCATAAGCCACAATCTGCTCACCCCGATCTAGTCTTTATTATTTAACTACTAGGAAAATGGAGAGTGTTTCTGAAGTACTGATGGATTATGTTTTTCCTTTGCTAGGCTTTAGTGCATGAATCAAGTGAGCGGCAGCCACCTACTCTTGTAAGTAAAAAAGTAAAATGGTATGTTCAGACACACACAGCTTGGTACATTAAAACTGCCTCTTATTCTTGGTTGGTGATCCATAGAGGGTTTTTTTTTCTTCTTCTAACAATACAGTCAGTTACAAGCTGTTTACTTTGTCCCACTGAAGTGAGTTAAGAACTGCTGAGAGTGAAGTGTGTTGTATCTGTTTAGCTCCAATCTAGACTCTCCTTTTTGGCAGAAAACTGAGAATTGGCTTAGATGTAGATATAGGTATTACTTATAGTTGAGTCATGATATGCTAGTCCTAAAAATAATTATAATAAGAATCTGTGTGGGAGGGAAGTGCTAACTTTTTTTTAACTCTTCCAAGTAAAAAAGTTATCACCAGTTAGAAAATGGATGATTGAACTAAACAAATAATGCAATCAATAAATTAAAAGAAAAACATACACACAGACTAAAATACCCACCTTGATTTACTTAGTTATAGATTTCAAAATTAGCTCAAATTAAAACAAACAACCATATATCTCAACGCTTCCAAAAGGTATGGAGAAGTTTGGGCCCTGGCTAATCTTCAGGGGAAAGGGAATGCAACAACTGATGGGGACAATCACCAAGAAAACCTCAACTTCATCAGAAGTAGCAGATGAGCTTCTGCATAAATGTAAGTGTTTGCTTCCTATGAGCAACCATGGTCATTTTTGCGGTCAAATTGGGGCCATTTCCACACTAGACTGTTATAGCGTTATTATTCCACCTCAAAGGCCCCTCCCGAAACTGCAAACCCCAGGATTCCATAGGATGTTGAAAGCGAAATAATAGCACTATAACAGTCTAATGCAGAAATGGCCTGGGAGAAGTGATGATGATGTCGACATAATACATCACATTTATACAATGTTTTACAAAGAATGAGAGAGTCATGGAAGCAGGCAGAAACAGAGAATGAATGTTGAATCATTTCAGTTATACGTACTTAAGATTGATTACTGCTCCTTAGACAGGAGAATCTCAACTAAAAGAATACTTTATTTTGTAAGACAAAATACATTTGCTTATTGAAATTCATATCTTGGGTTCCAATCCTATTCCCAGTTACCTTAGAATAAGCCCTACAGAATTTTTTAGTTCTCAGTAGACACGTACAGAGAGCCAGCATGGTGTTGTAGTCTGAGTGTTGGACTATGACCTTGGAAACCAGAGTTCAAATCCCCCGTGGGTAATCTTAGGCACATCACAACTCCCAGCCCCAGAAAGCCTTGTGACAGGCTTGCTTTAGGACTGCTGTAAGTCAGAAATGACTTGAAGGCAACAACAGACATGTACAGGGTTGCACTACGAGATGTAAAAGAAAATACTAGGCTTCCCTTCCTCTCTTGTTCACCATCTCTTGCATCCAGTGATGTAGACTCAAGTCGACTGACTCGGACTCAAGTTGGACTTAAGTCATTTCAGTGACTTAGCTTGGATTCAACTCAGCCATAAATGATTCACTGACTTGACTCAACTGTGTATTTTTAACAACTGACTTAATGCCCTTGTTTCAGTAACATAATGCATTCATCCAGAAACCTTACGATTTTGAACAACGCTTCCATCTCTTTTTGCCTACTGGTCACATGACAATCTCTCTCAAGCATTTCTTGAGTGGGTGCATTTCTCAGAGGGGAACAGCAAACAGGTTAGGCAATAGGCTTGAGGCAGGCTTGGGGTCTGCTCAGCAGCCTGTCCCTGCTGCATGTTGGAGGAGCCTTCTAAAGCATTTTCTAAGAGCAGAAGACAAGACCCGCCCCCAGACTGCAGGGTGCATTTCTCAGAGGGGAACAGCAAATGTGTTAGGCAATGGGCTTGAGAAGGAAGGATCCTTCCTTTGAAGCTTCAGTAACGGGGAGTAAGACACGATCCTATTCCCCACTTCCGAAGCTGCTGGTGGCAAAATTGCAAATGTAGAGAGCGGACTCTGCTAAAATTGTTAAAACTGAATTTATTTCACTCTATCCATTAATTCTGAAATTTTGGTTGGGATATAAAGTTGGCTTCCAGACTTGAGACTTGACTTGACAGTATCTTCAAGGACTTGAGACTTGACTTGAGACTTGGAGTAAAAGACTTAAATACATCACTGCTTGCATCTCTTCAGCCTTTCTCCACTTAGAAATTCTGTCCCTTGAATTAATTGCTCCAAACTCCAGAGTGGTGTATTCTTAGTCTTTTGGCCCTCCATAGAAATTCTAAGTTGCTCTGGAATAACCCCTACAACACAACTAACAAATGGGAGAGCATCTGTGTTCATCTGCTGTAGTAAAACTAAGTCCTACAGCATTTTAAATACTAACATAAGCACAGTCCAATCTTATATATGTCTACTCAGAAGAAAGCCCCACTGACTTTAATGGTTCTTACTCACAAATAAATGCATACAGATTTGCAGTCTTACTGTTAGAACAGCTTTCATGGGATATGATGAAATTACCTCTAATCTATAAAATCTTATGCACACAATAAATTAATCCGTAAGATGTTTTACTTGTTTATGAGTGCTTTTAATGCATAAGTGCACATGTCCTTATCTCATTTCATTATTGTATTTGCATAACTACAGCAGTGTACAGAATGGCCTGTGCTTCAGTAGCATCTTGTACATAACACACAGAGTAGATTCTGACTCCCTGCCAATTTTCCCTACTTTAAAGAAGGCTGTACAAGAAGAGAATAGGCATATATTATTAGATCAGCACAACCGATCACTGTTGGGCCAAAATGCCCTCTTTACGTGATTTAGATCTTCCCTCTCATCATGTGTGCTACACACACAGTGCAGGACCAGCTCTACCTGTAGGGAGAGTGAGGCAGTCACTGTGGACATACTGGGAGGTGGCAGCAAGGAGCTGGAAGAGATAAGTGCGTGCACACAGTTTGATCAATTAGCTTTGTATGTGGGATTGGGAGGGAGAACCATCTTGTTTTTTACCTCAAGAAGGCAGAAAAAATTTTTGGGCCAACCCTCTGGCAATATATGGTATGAATATGATCTTTCCTGCAGTACAAAAGAGTAAAAGCCTATACAGCAGCAGAGACGATACAGGTATGATGGCCCTGTCTCCTGGCAGCTCTGATGCCATGTCAAAAACTGCAGTATTGTTCCTGAGCTAGATTAGGACATGCTGAAGCCCCAAAGTGGCGATTGAAAGTATGTGTCTGGGAGGTCCTTGGATCTCTAACAGCCCTCAAAGCCTCCTGAACAACCCCCCAAAAGATTGCCCACCAGATTTGATTTTGGCCACACATATTACTCTCCATTCTGCCCTGAAATGATAGCTCAGTTAACCCAAAAGAGCAAGAGCCATTCCCTCCAAGTTCTCAAAGGTTCAGTATCATTTCTGACCACTGTGGTGGTGTGGCGTGGTCCTCTAGAGATCTGGAGGAGGTCAAACTGGTGTCGAGTAGGCCCCCACGCTCCAGTATGTACCCACCAGGCTTGCCAGACTGAAAGCTGGACTGGGATTTTGTACTTTTAATGACTGTGTAGAACAGAGAATTTTATCAGGGGTTGCTTGTCATGCAACCAGCTAACATGCAACACCTGCTGAAATTACCAGCTTCTACACAACCACCTCTACAGTTTTCAGTCTGGCAATGCTAGTGCCTACCCCTGTCCTAAGATGAATCATATATAAAAGATCTAACCTGCTCCCCCGCTTTAAAGAAGACTGTTCAAGAAGGAAAAAAGCATATAGCACTGTTGTTGCTGATGTTACATGCCTTCAAATCTGAGTTATGGCTACACTCTCCTAGGGTTTTCTTGGCAAGATTTCCTTTGAGGTTTGCCACTGCCTTCCTCTGAAGCGAAGAGTGTGTGATTTGCTCAAAATCACCTAGTAGGTTTCCTTGCCTGAGCAGGTATTTGAACCCAGGTCTCCTGGAGTTCTAGTCCAAAACTCAAGCCACCATACCATGCTGGCTAGAACTGCACAATGGATCACTGCTGGGCCAGCTGATCACTGCTGAGCATTATTTTTCAGAATATGATAATTTTGTACTTAAAAGCTCTTCATATTTCCATACCTTCCCGTACATCATATACATGCAAGATGACCCACAGATATCATTCATTGGTCCAAATGAGAAAGAAAAAAACAGAATGGCTAACTTTGTAAAACAACAAGCTGCTGACAGTTGTTGTCTGCAGTAAGATCCCCCTTTGCCCTCAGTTTTTCTTGACTGGTATTAGAAAAGGCTTTACTGCTTCTTTTCTCCTAGATACACTATCACATTTAAACTATTTTCCACACCCATTAATGGGCAAGTAGCAGAGAAGGGTTTTTAATAACCTGTCAGCATTGGGTGATAACTACGGTGTAGAAAAGGCTCTGGATGCTGGCCAAAGAAAGAGAAGGCAGCAGCAGAGGGAAAATTCCCTAATATATGTCAATTTCCTGTAAGTGGCTTTAGATACAAAATTGTTATTTTATTTTTTTGGCAACAAATAAAATGCACAGAGTAGTCTTCTCGCAAAGGCTTCATGCATGGTTATCTATCTGTCCTATCATTTGAATATGGATGAAATTTACATTATTATTGACTAATGACATAAAGCAATGAAGAACTTTTATTGTATTCAACTTTACAACTGATTATAATCACTGTCTTTTCACAAATTGGGATGGAGAGCTAAAGTCATTCAATAAATCTACCTAGAAGTGAATTCCTGAGTCCAGAACTGCTAGATCTACAGCAACATCTGTGGAAGTCTGACAACGACTCTCAGGAAAATGACATGATTACATTCTCATGCAGGAAAACTTCCTGCCTCTTTCACAACTTTGTTGAACCCATGTCAAATTAATAATGCAAAAGCACACACCTGAATATTGATTTTACCATTTCACTAAAGTTAAATGTGGCTAAACAGCACTCACATCCAGGAAATAGGTAGGCTACCCATTCTTTAAAGGATCAAGTGCACAGTCTGGAAGTACTCCCAGGGCCATCTTTGTCACTGGAGACCCAGGTGACCTTGATGGCCCAGCATGCCTTTTACCAGCAGTGGCTGGTACGCCAGTTGCACCTATTCTTTGACAGAGATAGCCTGGATGTATTGGCCCAGACATTGTTAACTTCAAGGCTAGATTACTGCAGTGCGCTTTATGTGGGACTGCTCTTGAGGCTGGTTTCGACAATGCGGCTGGTGTAGAACGCTTTGGTTAGCCTGCCGAGAGGGCTGTCCTATTGGCAGCCCATAACCCATTTGCTGAAAATAATTGCCCTGGCTGCCTATTTGCTAATAGGCCAAGATTATTTTGTTGTTCACATATAAAATCCTAAAAAACTTGGAAACTGGTTACCTGAGACTCTGACTTGCTCAATATAGAAGTATTCAGTCCATGATGTTATTTAGAGAGGCCCTCCTGCTGGTGCCACACCCTCTTGAGATCCATTCCAAAGTTGTTTTGAGCAGGACACATAGTGTGGCAAAATCTCCCATACAGACTACGCTTCTCTCCAATATCAGACATACTCCATCAACGTTTCATTTTTAGATACGTTCCAGATTTACTTGTTTTCGCAAGCCTTTCCTGCATAGTCCAGTCTGCTATCTGTTTTATGGATAATGTAAACAACTGTAATTTTATTTTATGCATTTTTAATGTTATATGTTATATTACTGTTGTACACCACTTTGAAACCTTCAGATGCACATATTCATAAATATTTGTAAATAATACATAAATATTTGAAAGTTAGTTCTGCTTGTAAATGTGCTCATATAATCAATATGTATAAAATTATCAGTTGTCTTCATTTTATATGCTTGGAAAATTAATTGAGCCAAAATTGGATAGTATCCCAAAATATATATTCCAATACCCAAGAAAAGAGACATCAAAGACTGAAGTAATTACAAGACCTTTGCATTAATTTCCCACGCAAGCAGTTATGCTCAAAATTCTACAACCAAGACTTTTATCATATATGGAGCAAGAAATGCCAGATGCCCAAGCTGGGTTTAGGAAAGGAAGAGACACTGGGGATCATATCACAAACGTACGCTGGATAACGGAATGCACCAAAGAACTTCGAAAGAAAATCACTGTGTGCTTTATATTGGTAGATCATGAAAACCTATGGATTGCTCTTAAACAAATGGGTGTGCCACAATATTTGACTGTTTCAATGTGTAACCTGCACTCAGAACAAGAGGTTACCATCAGAACAAAATACAGAGAAACAGAATGGTTTCCAATCAGCAAGAGGGTCAGGTAAGGCTGCCTTTTAACACCCTATTTGTTTATCTTGTAGGCTGAACATATCACTTGTAAAGCAGGATTACACTTGGACGAACGAGGAATGAAAACTGAAGGAACATCAACAGTTTAAGACATGCAGATGAGACTATACTCCTAGCAGAAAACAGCAAAGACTTGGAATGAGTCTGAAGAAAGTCAAGGAAGAAAAAGTAAATGCAGGTTTAGAGCTGACCTTTAAAAAAATGACCATGGGTGATTTATATCACTTTAAAGCAGATGATGAATGCTGAAACAGCTTGGCTCAGTCATTAATCAGAATGGAGACTGTAGTCAAGAAATCAGAAGAAAACTAGGACTCGGAAGGGCACCTATAAAGGAACTAGTCAAGATCCACAAGTGTAAAGATGTATCATTGAAAACTAAAGTTGGGATTGGTCATACCTTTTGTATTTTCAGTTCCTGTGTATAGTTGTGAATGGTGGCCAGTGTAGAAAGCTGATGGGAAGAAAATCAACTCATCTGAACTGGAGTTCTGGAAAAGAGTTCTATGGATACTGTGGACTGCTAATAGGACAAATAAATGGATCCTAGAGCAAGTCAAGCCTGAATATTTCCTAGAAGCCAAGATAACTTAACTGAAACTGTTATACTTTGGACATACCATGAGAAGACATGACTCATTAAAAAAGACAAAAATGCTTGGTAAGGTAGAAGGCAGTAGGAAAAAGACTGCATTACAAATGGATAGATTCAATCAAGCAGACACATTCCTGAATCTGCAGGACCTGAGTAGGCTTGCTGATGATGGGGTGACTTGGAGTCTCTCATTCGTACTGTTGCCATAAGTTGAAGCCGACTTAACAACTGTTAACAACAACAATCCTGAAGTACAAGTTGCTGTGAGAACATTAAATGAATCTTATCTCAACCAATCAATCACTTCTTCCTTAGAAGACAAAGATAGTACAGGAACTGAAGAAAAATACAGATTTATTTTATCCAGACCTTACTATCTCAATGTTCAGTGTCTCACAGTGGAAGATTAAATAAGGATCCTTATGAAACTTTAAAATGGCTGGCAGGTCTTTGGACCCAGGGAGACTTGGTACATTATTACTTTTGGAGTGCAGCCTTTCGTTCAACAGGTCAGATGTAGTCTTCGTTGTTTCTGGATCACAGCTTGAAAGTGTTACATTTTGGACCACTACTCCTAGAATTCTCTCACCAGCATGGCCGGTGCCTAAGCTGAGTAGGGATTTGGGAAGTGGCACTCCAAATTGTACCTTTTTCAACCTGTGTTATGGCTAGAAGGTCCAGTGCTCAGGCACATTTCACCATCTCCAGCTGAACTGAAAGCATGCTATGGTTTTTGTAAGAACAAGAACACAACCTTCTTCTAGAGTCCTTTCCTCTTAAACAATAGCACAACAATCAGAAATGCATCACCAGCATGAAGATGTCATGCCGTAAAGCTTTGTGCTGGATTTCTCATATCACATAGATGGTAAAGAACTGAAAATAAGCAAAATCCTATTTGGGCAGAAACAGGAATGGATTGTAGTCCTTGTTTCAGGGATCGTACTGGCTTCCTGCCACTGTCTTGTCACAACTCAAGATGCTGATTTTCCCGTTTTAAAAAATTAGAAAGCCCTATGCTTTCCTAAGAGACAGATCCTGGTTAAAATCCAATTAAAATCCACAACATAACCCCCTATGTAGTGAATTAACTGATCACACCTGTTCATCAATCCATTTAGTCATATTAGCTTAAAGACTCACTGCTCAGCTTGCTTCCCCTTCATCGTTCTCACTAGTTTCATGATCAGTGCCAGTAGGAGAGATCTTGTCTGGCAGATGTAGATCAAAGAGAAAGCATATTTATGAAATAAAACCAACAAAGGGGGAAGATGGCAGCTACAGAAAACCTGTCGTAATCATCTGTATACTAGGAAGTAGCATCTTAATAATACACCATACACACACTCTTTAAATATATAAAAGGAAATGCTGTGTGCACGAAGGTATGTGTAAGAAGGTCTCTCAGAGGTAGCTCTACACAGTGTTTTGAAGTTACATTCTTCTGGGGATAAACATATTGGTAGCATTTTTCTCTAAGAGACAGACAGTCTGTTCTCTCTGGTGAAATCTATGTATAAGGAAGTTCCACAGTGAGAAAGGTTATTCTGCTTACAAAAGTTAACACAAGCCCTGGAGGCCATTTTAGAAACAGTCTTCCACAAAAACCCAGTTACAGACCGCAGATTCCCAGCCTGTTTTAAGGTTCAACCAGAAGAGTTGTTCTCAGCCTTTAAAGCCCTTCTTGACTTGTGGACAGGGTGCTGTAAGGACCACCTGTCTCCAAATATGCCTGACCTCATACTCTGCTCCTTGATTTCCCACCATCTGTATAGAAATAATTTTTGGTAGGGGTGCCCCATCTCTGGAATGCTGTCCTCAGAAGGCTGAATGCCATCCACTCTAATACTATTCAAGCATCAAGTAACTAAGAAAAAAAAATTCCTTCAGTTTTTTTTTAAAATCCCTTTTATTTGGATAGCTTTTGTAGAGTTGGTGTTTCTAGCTTCCACTTCTGCATAGCCCTTGCCTAAAAAAACCCTACCAAATTCATGGAGCCACCGTAAGTCGGCATTCAGTTTGAAGGCACATTCTTGTGGTGTGTGAAACATGTCATTAGAAGCCACATTTGAAGGGCACGACATCACTATAAACGATTAACTAAATAATAGTAGGCTTGCCCCCAAATCATGGCTCTCCAAAATTCGCTTCCAGGGCCCAAACTTCGTTCTGATATAATGTGAAGCAACAAGCAAGCACCTCTGCGCACGTACAGAGCGCAGGTCACCCATTCGCAGAGGAACTAGCTACCACCAGTCTTACGTCTGAAATTCGCGGGAAAAGGAGAGGCTTTCAGGACACTGTGCGTGGCTTTCAAACGAGTTCCGAATCCGGCACGTTACCTCTGAGACCTGAACCAGCAGCTGCAGCTGAGGCCATTTCCGCACTAGACTGTTACAGCGCTATCATTCCATTTTCAACATCCTATGGAATCCTGGGGTTTGCAGTTTAGGGAGGGGCCAAGCCCCTAAACTGCAAACCCCAGGTTTCCATAGGATGTTGAAAATGGAATAATAGTGCTGTAACAGTCTAGTGCGGAAGTGGCCGGAGAGACAGAGAGGGCTTCGAGAACCATCGAGAAACTTCGCCCCACGGAGGCTACGGGAGGGTTTCTCGCCAGAAACTCCCAGCAGATACGCCGAAAGAGAGTAGGGCGTCTTTTCTACTTAGTGAAAAAGCTTTATTTTGCCCAGCTGGATCCTCAAAGGCCCCTCCCTAAACTGCAAACCCCTGGATTCCATAGGATGTTGAAAGTGCATAATAGCACTCTAACAGTTTAGTGCGGAAATGGGCCAAGGCGTGGTTTCTACTTATGGAAAAAGCTTTATTTTACCAGAAAGCTTGCGCGGCTCTTGGCGGAACGGGGAACGGCCATACCGCACTATATATACGCACCCTCGTTACCGACATCTCCTCAGAAAATACTCTGAGCAAACGCCACATGTATTTCCATCCTGACTAGACTCTGCCAGCCGGGGAGCGAGGGCTACGAGCACGGCTCTCTTGCGGCCACGAGGGTTTTAAAGAGGAGGACGAGGCGGCGGCGGCGGCGGCTAGGCGGGCACGACCCTGCGGAGCAGACGGGGCTACGGCGTAAGGGTGAAGAGAGCGAAACGCCCGCCTCGTCACGCTGTCGCCATCTCTTGTGCAAACAGGGGCGGCGCGGCGGCGGCAGCGACCACCCACTCCCGGGGGCCGAGCGCCGCCGCTCCGCGGGTCCTTCCCCGCGCGGCGAGCCCGCAGTCGTCCTTGTGCGCGCTGGCTCGTGGCTGCTGCAGTAGCAGCGTTTCGCCCACTGCTTCCGCCTCGTGGAGGAGGCAGCGAGCTGCTCGCCTGGCCCCGGGCTTCCAGCAGGCACGCCCCCCGGAGAGGTCCTCGGCCCCGGGCCAAGCCAGATCAGCGTCGGCCGCGACCCCCCCCCATCCCCCTCGCTTTCCGTCTGCGGCTCCTCCCTGCCAGCCGAGCCTCTCTCCCACCGCTAAGCCCGCGCGTTGCTCAGAGTCGCCGCCGGAGCGTAGGAGAGAGACGTGGGGGGCCTTTCCTTTCGGACGTGGGGCAAGGCAGGGCAGGCCGCCTGCGTCATGGCAGAGGAGGAAGTGTGGCTCCGCCAAGGGAACCGTTTTGTGCTGAGGTGTAAAAACAAAAGCAAAAACAAAAAAAAGGCTGTCGGAAGTTAGGCTTCCTCTGTCTAGAGCTCTCGTCAGGACCTGTTTTTAGTACCACGGGACAGTTCATGAGATGTAATGCGGGTTTCTTCCCCGTGGGGCGTGTACAGAGAGCCTTTAGTAAGTTGCGAGGGGACTAAACCTACTGGGTGTCTTTGGACACACTCTCAGCTTCGGAGAACTCCGTGATGGGTTCACTTTAGGGTCGCCGTAAGTTGGAAACAACAACTACTGCTTCTAATACGGTCGTACTTTCCATGTGTAGGTGGAGGCATCCTGGTGCATTCGGGTGCTTATGAACTCAGCTAGGACATCCATAAGCTAATATTTGAATCAGCCTCACTTTGGCATCCTTATGTACTGATTTTTCGTTTTGAATGTATAGTTTATTTTGTTCGCCAAATAGGTTAAAAGCAGCCATTGTCATTGTCGAAGGAAGTGCGAGATAACATACAAGAGGAAACAGGTAACACTGTGCTGTGTTATGTTTAATATTAACTTCATTATTCCCTATTATAGTAAAGCGCTAAAACTGGATAAGCTGCCAAATTACATTAGATAACTTTATGCTCAGCTCCCATTTGGTGAGTGGCCTTGCAGACTACCGTCTTTAGGGTGTCTTCAGCTAAGTGCGTGAAAAGACTAAGGCAGGAGCAGGAGAAATTCCAGCAGGGATGTATTACAAAGCCTAATTTCCTTTTGGTTATTTATTCCTGAATCTGAATTGTGCTTTGCTGTTCAAAAGTACCTTTGCTGGGCTTTTGCTAGAGCGCAACTAGGTTGTCCTTGAATAGAATATGCTTGTGACTCTCTGAGATTACGCCCTCCCCAGTATCTCTGGAAAAACACAATGGAATACTCCTGTCACCCAGGGTTAGTGAGAATGATTGCAACGTGGAGTCTAAAGAATCCACTTTACACAGTTTGCATGCTATATGCATGATCAATACTGGTAAAATGATTGGTCATTTTGGAATAGATTTACCTTTGTTAGTTTCAAAAATTTCCTCATTTCTCCCTGAATGTTCAGAGAGTAGCAATTAATATGCAGTTAGAGAACTGGAAACAAAAGAAGGATATGAGAAGCATGCCATAAAACATATAATGGACTGAACCCTGAAGAACACAATGTATAACCTTCCCAACAGGCATTCCTGCCCTCCTGCATAATCAGCAGTTACTATAAAAGGCATCTCCACATTCAGAACAATTCTTGTGTGGATCCTAATTACAGAAAAGCTCAGTCATCGCCTGTGTGACCTCTCTGGTTATTTATCAGAGCCAGTTATATTTCAGGAAGGGGACTTTCTGCTCCTGAGTTTCTTTTCCTACCCATTCTTTGAGTGAGGTTCTTGTGCTGAATTTATAACATTACATTACATGCATTCCCATGGCAACAGACCGTGATGTTGCAAAAAGAGAATTATGGCTTCACTACAGGTGCTGCCACAAAGCTAAGCTGGGTTACCCAGGAGGAAGTAAACATTCCAGAAGGAACACTGAGTGCATCTGAGAAGGGAATGAAGCAGAGTAATTACGAATTTGTTGTTGTGCCAGTGAATTATATCCTACTGAAACTCAGTTATAGGTGTGTTTAATCAGTGGGCAACCCACAGGCTAATCAAAACTGAGCTTGGAAAATTAAGAAACAGCCTTAAAGAAAATCAGACAATTTTGCTCAGTATGGTTTACTTTGAGTGAGAATGGCTCTTCAGGGTCTCAGGCAGAGGTCCTTCCCTGCTAGGGATGCCAGGTAAAATAAGGGTCAGGGCACCTATACCTTTAATTATTGTATCGAAAAGGGAACTTACTGAAATACCCTTTTCAGCACAACAATTAAAGGTGTTAGAGACCTGTCCCTTATTAAACATTGCAACTCCATGCTGTGACCTCTCTGGTCATACTTCTGCTTGCGAAGTACGTTCACTTCTACTGAGCTGTACTGGCTCTCTTCACCCATTTATTTAGTCATAATCCTGCCTGCTTGCCTGGGAGCAAGATCTACTGAAAGAAACGGGCTTACTTTTGAACTGATGTATTTAATACCGCAGTGTTATTCATGCCTCTGCAGTCAAAAGAGGTCTAGATGAATTAGGACTCATCAGGGTGTAGCCATGGAACTAATGTAATGCCGGTGAGTCTCGGAATGTAACAAGTAATTATGAAGGAGGGAAACCTGAATCTGTGCAGTGTCTTAGACTTCCCTATAGACAAAAGAAAGTACTGTATTGTATTGGCAGTTCATTTTTTCTCCTGCAACTGGGATTTCCTGGTTACTTCTTTCTGTCATCATGGCTAACATCATTTTGTTCAAATGGGTAAAAAAAAAAAAAGGGGCAGCCCATAAAAACAATGGAAAACACCAGACCTTTTATTATTGTAGTAGTTTGGCAGCAATGTGTTAACCAACCCACTTCACCATGCCACCTTACCTCAAAATAAAAATAAAGATATAAGTTAACCCTTTTTCCAAATTGTCACTTATGTGGAGCAATATGTGGATGTTGAGGTATTGTTTTTAAAAAACTGTGCAGAGTTGCTCTGGATAATATTATCTGTTGTAAAAACTTGAAGATAACAAGATACAAATAATTAGTTACTTGTGATTCCCTTTTTTGCAATAACTAAGTCATAACTAAATAGTATTATGATTGTAATATGACAACATAACAATCTATTTGTGCAGTATAATTCTAAAAGATTTAATTACTTTCACAGTTTAAGGGAATGCCCATTGCCAGAGTACCTAGCTTTCATATTTTTAAAGTAACTGAAAGTTACAATTTTACTCTTGTTTGAAAATGAGAAAGCAGCTATCTTTTCAAATGTATAGCTAATTAATTACCTGAAAATATAAATATCTTTTAAGGGTAACTTCCTAAGATCAGCTGTTGTTGCTGCTGCTGTTATGTTATTTCTACCTTGCAAGTGGGGTGAGGTAGGGTGAGTGATACTTTAGGTTGGACATTGTTGTTATTGTGCGCCTTCAAGTTGTTTCTGACTTATGGCAACCCTAAGGTGAACCTATCATGGAGTTTTCTGGGGCTGAGAATGTGTGATAATGTTGATGGTCACTCAGTGGGTTTCCATGGTCAGATGGGGAATCGAATCCTGATATCCAAGATCATAGTCCAAAACTCAAACCATTACACCACACTGGCTCTTCAGGCTGGATGTAGATTATCGTAATTATCATGTTTCAAGGTGATGGTGAATTAGGGTGAGACAGAATAGCTTGTGAGCACTTTCAATGAATCATGGAGTTGGAAGAGACCACAGGGGCCATCCAGTCCAACCCCCTGCCATGCAGGAACCCACATCAAAGCACTCCAGACAGATGGCCATTCAGCCTCTGCTTAAAAACTTTCAAAGAAGGAGACTCCACCATACTCCGAGGCAGCATATTCTACTGCCAAACAGCCCTGACTGTCACAAAGTTCTTCCTCAGGTTCAGATGGAATCTCTTCCTATTGTTTGAATTCATTGTTCCTTGTCCTAGTCTCTGGAGCAGCAGAAAACAAGCCTGCTCCCTCCTCGACATGCAGTCCCTTCAAATATTTAAACATGGCTATCATGTCACCTCTTAACTTTCTCTTCTGCAGACTAAACATCCCCAGCTCCCTAAGCTGCTCCTCATAGGGCATGGCTTCCAGACCCAGACTTTGCAGTATAGTCCAGTATATTGCCAGGCTGTCACTGAGCGTATACATAGATACTGTGTTAGTCTCTGAATATTAGTGTTGAAGATGAGGTTTACAACCAGCTTTATTCCCAGTATTTTAGAAGTGGACAAACATTGATTAATCACACAAGAGAAAAATTTAAAGGGATACACATATTTGAAGTGAACTGATTTCCCTAAGGTTGCAGTTGTGTGTACATCTCTCTGGGAATAAGTCCCATAGGAAAATGGTACTTATTTCTTATAAAGCTGCATTGGATTGAGTTGTTTGTGCTAAGATCACTTGAATTCATTTATTGTGTAGAGGACAGGTTTCCAGAGTTCAATCTATTTTTAAAAACGAAAAAAAAATCTTGTTCTCAATTCTTTCCCAATCCCTTTGTCAGGAACATTACATATTCCACCTTCCCCATTTTATCTTCACAACAACCCAAGGAAGTAGGTTAAGGCAAGATATGATTAGTGGGCCATGGTGGCCCTGTGATTTTCGTGATTGAATGGACATTTGTAGCAGTGATTCCACATCCTTCAAGACTCTGGCTACTACATACCATAAGCTCTCCATCAGATGACAGTAGATAAATGTTGTGCTATAACATTCCAGGTGGTAGTTTTAAGATAAGCATGTTAGTCTGTTTTGGTATAAAAAAAGAGACTTGTGTCACTTTAAAGACTAACCAGTTTATTTCAGCATAAGTTTTCATGAACAACAGCCTTCAACAGATGCCTGCATCTGAAGAAATGACTTCTTTTTATAACGTTTCAGGTTTTCTTTTCTTACAGTACCATTGGGCTTATGTAAAGAACATAGGAAGCAAATAATAGAATCACACTTATTGCTACTTATTTCCTCTCTTGAAGAAAATAAACTTATTACCTCCTGTGTAAATGGCCCCAAAAGCAAATGACTGGCTGCAGCAGGGCTGGGTCTGATTTGGCAAATGTTAGGTTTGATCCAGCAAAGTACTTCTTTAATTTTTTTTCACTCCTTATCTTTGTTTTGACTCTTTATGGATTTCTTGCATGTTATTTGTCACCTAGGGCCTGTGACTTTGTGTCAGCTAAGCTTATGGCAAATGATACCTTTTAAAAGCAGGGTAATAGCAAATACTGAATTATGCATGAAGTGTTCTTAGTAAAAGAAAATAAACAAAGTATGAGTTGATGTAAAACACTTGAATTTTAATGCTGGGAATTTGTTTAAAGGTTCACATTTCCCTGCTCACTTTTAATAGGTGGGAGTAAGAAATGGCACCAACTGGTAATGTTCTTCTTTGTCATTTTTTAATAAAAAAATGATGGTGGGAAGAGGAGTGTATAGCTGTTCCTCCTTCTCCAACTCAAGCCCCTTTCACACTGCACTATCACTTTGGTTCCACCATGTCTGCATCCTGTGGAATCCTGAGACATGTAGTCTGGTCAGGCACCATACCTCTCTGTCTAAAAACTCTGGCAATTAAAGTGGAACCATAGCAGTATAACCATGAGTTGTACATTCCCCACCTCTGCATTAAGCACTCCCTGTAAGTTGGCTTGTAATAAAGGAACACTATAACAGACTGACCTATGCACACACACACCCCAAAAATGTGGTGAAAGAACTAGTTTTACCCTCCTCTTACCTATTAAAATTAAACATTAAAAATGGTAGCCTTTAAACAAATACACAGTATTAACATTCAAATGTTTCACACACACAAGGCTTACACACAAGAATGCAATCCTACATGGTTCAACATAGCATAGTAGATTGGCATGCTGAATGACAGTACTCTGAGCAATTCAGCACCCTCCAGACCTACCACAGAGCTGCTGAAGCCCCCACCTGGAAAGCCTGGAGAAGAGTGGGAGAGGGATTGCGGAAGTGTCTGGCTATGGCTATATCAAAGTGATTACATCATCTGCTGAGGTTCTGCAGGGTCCACCAGAGGTCTCAGCATCTTTTGCATCTAACTATAGTGGCAATGGCTATGGAGACACAGACAGATGCTGTAATTTCTCACTCCATACTCGCCGGGTGCAGTGGCCATATGTGGGGTGAGAGGGTGCTGTGGTAGCTCTTGGCAGCTGGTGGTGGTGGTGGAGGTGGAATTGGTTGCTGCAGAAGGAGGACAGGAGTACCAACCTCCACAGAGACCAAAAATAGATACACAGAAGTGTAGGAATAAGTCATGCCAGTATGTGCAACTAACAGGATGCCAGGCAGAAGGAGAGAATGCTGGGCAGGAGCACTTCGTTTCATTCAAAGAGCCTTGTTGTACACATGCAATCTGAACATGAAAACAGAAGGCACATAGGAGTCTGTGTGGGCCTTTATAATGTTGGTGTTATAAGGTGACAGCAGCTCACTGTCTTAATGCTGGCAATGATACAGCAAGGCAAAAAATAAAATAAAGCAAGGTTTGATGAAAAGGGAACATAAATGAATTGGAATACAGATGTAGACAGGCAGAAACCAAAATGAGAAGATGACTCTAGGAGAACACAGAGGGTTGTATTTATACTGTCAACTTTTAAAAACTGGACTGTGATCCTCTGCCTAGAATAGTGGCTTGTTTAGCTGGCATTGTTACCAAGTGATAGTTCTCTTCTCACCCTAAGGAGATTCTGATTCCTGAAAAGTCAAGCTGCTGCGAAAAATACAGGAGCAACCCCAGTTATTTCTACTCTAATATTTGGCAAGCTTATCAGAATCAAGTGGTTGTTGTTGTTAATCGCCTTCAAGTGTGGCCCTTTGAGTGAGGGACCTACAAGTGTGCCTGTTATCAACAGCTCCACTTAAGGCTTTGCAAGCTCATGTTTAGAAAGCAGAGGATTAGAAAATCAAGTGTAGAGAGAAATGGGAGCAAGGTATGAGGAAAGCCAAAGTTTGTTGCTTCTGCTGTTACTATTAGATGCCAGCACGGCTCTTGCATTCTGGAAAGATACTTATTTAAGGGAAGGTGTTCCCAAACGAAGACGACCTTTTCATGTGTCAGTAAAGAAGCAGCAGCAGAAATCTAAATAGATGAGACTACAAGGATTTTCTGATCAGCTTTTATCTTTTTCTCCACTGTCATTAGAAGATGCAGTTTGCAAGCACTGTATTGAATCAAGGGGTACTGCACATCTTTCCATGCTTCCAGAGATCAAAATATTGATATTGTTTCTACTCTCCAGATAAACCTGTTATAGGGAGTGAGTGTATTAAACAAAAATAAGTGTTTTAAAAATTCCTTTAAAAAACCAGTATGCAGTTTATCAGTATAAACAGATGGCAACAATGCTTATAATAGTAGCATGTTCTAGACATTATTGTTACACTGCAAGTACTGGTGAGTGTAGCAAGAAACTGGAAGAACTACGATCTCTTACTTTAAGAGAAAACAATTATCGGTGTGCATTGTGTCACACCTGTTCTCTCTACAGTTAGCCAAGGATTTCCAAAGTCAACAATTTACATTTTTGCAGAGCAACATCCCCCTACTGACGTGGCCTGTGTCTTTAGTATGCAGGAATCTTGACATCCAGCTGGTAGATTTATGCCTGGTGAAAAAATTGTACAAATTGCAGAGAGTTTTCAGGTCTCCTGAGTACAGAGCAAACTGTAATTAATTGATTTGTTAAATGCTGATAAGGTGTACAAAGCAGAAACTGGCATCCTTGACCCAATAATTTTTAAAGGATTTAGGAGCTCTCCAACTAGTCATCTGGAGATTCCAGCAGACAGAAACAAAGGGGTGGAATTGAAACTAGAAAACCAGAGAAAAGATTAACATAATATTAATCCTGTCATCCTGCTGGTCTTTGAAAACCACTTCCTGTCAAGTTACATACTGTGGTTTTGACATCATGGAAGATAGTAACTTGATTAGACTATGACCCTCAGGAATGGGACCATTTTTTTATTATGACAAGTCTTTATATTTTGCTTTCTTGCCTTTTCAGTTAATTAAAAAGCTGGTGCAGTTCAAATTTTGAAATCAATGCAGAGAGTTCAAAAACTGGTGATATATAACCTTTGTGTATACCAAACAATAACGTACCTGCTGAATTTTGTACTAACTTTAGTTTCCGTGGTTGACTTACAGGAGATGGTCCCAGATTGTTTATAAGGAAAAGTCTTGGCAGACTTGAATTGGTAATTAGACCCAGACAGGGAGGCAGGGCATGAGAACTGAGTCCAAAAATACTTGTCAGAAGGAGATAGAAATCAATCAAATCAGCTTCAGGAAAATTAGGGCTACCATCCTGCTGGTGAAATATGCAAATATAAGTCTAACATATAACTGCATACAAGTTGTTGTTCTTGTGTAGTTCTCTTCCTCCTTATGCAATGGCCAAAACCTACCCATGTCTACCTTTATGTGCTGCACACCTCCCAGCATGGCCATATACTGGCTGATGGAGAGTTATAGGAAGGGCAGTGGCAGTGAAGCATCTATGTGCCTGAAGCTGGAGACAGAACAGTGACACATCCTCAGACCTACTGTGGGTCCTCCAGATGTCCTGGATGATGACATTGTTGCTGAGTGCAGGCACATAGCTGGATGCTTCTCCTTTACTGCCAGCCCTCTTCCAGTAAATGGCTATGTTGGGTGGCTGCAGCATGTGAAAAGTAGGTTTTTGCTGCAGTGGAACAAGAGACAGGATGTACTTCTACCTGTGTGGAACATTATATCCCAATTTCTAATGCCGGATCTCAGCCAAGTTAACAGAAATGTAAAAAACTGAAGGACAGCAACAAGGATGTCCAGTTGTTCTTAAGACAAATTCTTGAACTGTCAACCAACAGCTTCTTCCCTTCAACTTCATATAAGAGTTGTTGGGAGGATGGGGCCAGTGAAGTCAGGCAGTTCAAATTAATTGCTGGAATAATTCATTCCAACTGGTGTGCAAGATGGGAAGGAGGTTGGAGTGGAAGCCCTGAAAATGAGATTCCTGAGGCCCACACATATTGTTACAATCCTGTCAGTCCAGGTAAGCCCCTAGCATTCCTCAAATGAGCACAAGCAATTCTGAACTGCAAAAAGTTACTTTTTGGACTGTTGTTATGTGCCATCAAGTCAGTTTTGACTTACGAAGACACTATTAATAACAGCCCTTCTCAGGGCTTGTTAACTCAGTGCCATGGCTGGCTTCATCTTGAATTATCTCTTCATAAGGTTTCCATGGTATAACCAATGAAATGGGGTTTTCAGAAAAACTGAAACTGGATCCCCCCCCCAGTGCTATAAGTAATGTTACTTATTTAGGGTGTTTTGTTTAAATTATATAGTCAAATACATTCAAATTATGGAATTTATTTTAGTGGAATATTTGTAATAATATACATAAAATATACTTTCCTTATGTTTAACAAAAAACAAATTAAAATTGAAAGAACATTGTTATTTGTATGGTCATGTACCTAAAGAGAGCTATACCCGATATATTTTATACCAATAGTTTACTTTTCTTTTGCTAAGGTAAAACAGATCAGATTCTGGCTGGGTTTTCCACATTGTCTCCATCCTAGATCCCAGGTATCAGTCCAGGGCGAGGCATAGGCATCCTAGGTGTCGCCTTACAGGCCACCAAATTTGATAGTGACAATGGGCAGGTTTTCCCTGGAGCATAATGAAGCCAATAAGTTACACAACAGTGAGAAATTCAAAATAAAGGTTAATCTTTTATTCAGCTCAAACAAAAACAAGCAAACAAACAAACAGAGAGAGAGAAATAGACATCCAGGGAAGATTTCTGCAAATCAGATGTGCCAGAACAAAGGAAGGCATACATGTTTATACTTGCCCATAAGATAACAAATTAGCATACTAAGTTACATCACTACTGTGTAAAATCTGGTGGGTTTCAGCTATTGGAGCATGCACTTTGGCCCTGTCAAATAGTAGCCACACAATACATCACTGACTTAGCACCTATCTGTTATGTAGCGTGAGTGGGGCTTATATTCCATATTCTGAGAGCCTGGCAGCGCTGTCTCCTTTGTTATCAGTAATATATACATTCTGTTCTCCATGCCTATATGTCTCCCAAGTCAAGCTGCTGCTTCTCAAGGCTGGCATCCTAATTCCTGTGTGCCAGCCATCACCACTTGAGGGTCTGTTTTATAAATAGCTGTTAATAACAAAAACAGGCTAGGGCAGGCAAATAACACAAAGGGCACTGAGGAAAACTCTGTAGAGCCCTAGTTAATTGATTCCTTTATACTATTCTATGCTACTGTAGATCCCATCATTCTCAGGTTTCTCTGTCACCTTCAGATTCACTCACTCATTCTCTGCACTGCTTATCAATTTAACTTCAGATTGACAAAAAAATAATTCAGTACAATGTACAATGTGGGCACAACCAATTTACCGTATTTTGTCTTGGCTACTTGTAACTGATTCAGAAGCACAAAATTATGTGAAATAGAAACAAGTTTAGCAGTATGGTTGTGTGTTAGTCTGTTCTCTGAGGGTTTCCTCTGAGCCCTAGAGTTTGTCAGTGTTTGTTTCCTTCATATCACATACTTAGGCTGTCTAACATGATTGAACACAGTATAACAGCCCAGACGGCTATGGATGAATGGGGGGGGGGAGTGTTCTACAGAAAAATATATCATCAGAAAATTTGCACCCTGCATCTCAGGGTATGAGACATCCAGAAGTAGTTACCAGTATCTTCTGCTGGTCAGTACTAGCAAGAGTTAGCTCAAGTGTCACTGCTGTTATCTATAAAGGGATGTTATGTCATTTTTGTCTACTGCTAGTGCCCAGTCACTTCCCTTCAAGGTTTCCTCAGACAGTATGGCCTGTGGCCTTGGGAGTTTTATTCCAAAGAAGTATTTTTTCCCCCCAGTTCCGAAGCTCCCAGCTCTTCCACTTGCCTTGTCTTGGACACTAGACTCCTTTGATGCAAGCTGTTCTGATATGTAAACTAGCTTCCATAGACGGCAGCTGAGAACTACAACAGTGCAAATCCAAACCTGCAGTGCTAATCCTAAAATCAGGAATACTTCAAGGTATGGAAAAAAAGAGTTAAACTAACAACTCCACTTCTGTGGTGCCTCTTTCAGCTCTTTGACAAGACGTAGGGAGAGGATGGTTATATATACCTTTTCTTTCATATATTTCAGTTGGGGAAAGATGTGGGACTCAAGGGTGTGTGTGTGAGAGAGTGAGTGAGAGAGAGAGAGAGAGAAAATGAAGGGGTACCTCCTGAATTGCTAGGGTTACTTTGTGCAAAAAGAAAATATTTTGGACTGGCCTTTTGAAAATAATAATCTGCTTATTTTATTTTAGGTTACCCCCGTTTAAAAAAATCATTTGCTTATCCTGTATAATACAGTCTACCTTACTATGTTGTATATCTTCAACTTCTTTCCAGCTTATGGTGACCCTTAGACAAACCTATCATAAGGTTTTCTTGGTGAGATTTATTCAGAGGAAGTTTGTTATTACCTTGCAGAGAGAGTGTGACTTGCCCAGTGTCACCCACTGGGTTTCCATGGTTCAGCGAGGATGTAAATCCTCATCACTTGGAGTCCTAGCCGAGGACTCAAACCACTATACCACATTGGTTCCTATCTGTGCCTTTGCAAAGAGCAGTTGTTCTTGTTATTTGACATCAGGTCCATTCAGAGCTTATGGTGACTCTATCATAATGTCAGGCGGGATTTATTCAGAGGAGGTTTGCCATTGTCTTCCTCAAGGGCAGAGAGATTGTGACTTGTCCAAGGTCACCCTGTGGGTTTCCATTGCTGAATGGAGATTTGAACCCTGGTCTCCCAGAGTCCTCTTGCAACACTCAAACCGCTACCTCGCACTGGCTCTTGCAGCCTTATAAAAAGCAATTACAGTCCTTCCTCCACATTTGCGAGATTGACCTTGGCAAATTTGATTATTTGCAAGGTGCCCATTCCTCCCTGCCTGTTCTCCTCCCCCATCCCCTTACCTTTTGCCTTGGCACCAGTTCTCAGTGCTGCGGCCAGAGGCAAGGGGACGGTGGGGGCAACTCCAGAGGACAGAAGGAAAGTGCAGGCTGCTTTCCGTCCCTATCCCCTTTCCTTTTGCCTCGGTGTGAGTTTTTCTGCCCTTCAGAGCTCCCCCCTCCGATCCCGCTGGCCCCAGAATAGAGAAGAAAGACCTGTGTGTGAGGACAAAAGGTAAGGGGATGGGGGGGACTTGAGAGGAGTTATGTGTGATTTCCCCACTTTCACAAGGATTCTGTACCCTGAACCCTTGCAAATGTGGAGGGACAAGTTAGGGATAAGATTTTAGGTTTTCACTTTGGTACTGCAACAAAGACAAGATGGAATTACTGAATCAAGAAATGTTCATTGAATTATGATAGTTATGTTTCCAGAAACAAAAAGGCTCGCATAGAGCAAGGCCTTGAAAATCAGCTGTTTTAAGAAACAATTTGGAAAATCTAGGTAGTTTTCTATTTATATCCTGTCTGGAAAATTATTAAAGAAATATTTGTCATTCAGTTGTCTTGCTTATAATGATAATTGATTAATAAAGGTGGATGAATTAACCCCAATTAACTGTATTCATTAGTGGTGTGGTGCTTTTGGAACCATTTTGTGCCACAGTTAATCTGCTCTTGGCAGGCTGAAGGTACCTAAAGGAAAAGAACTTGTACTCCATATGCTATTGTTGTGATAGGTTAACCTTCTTAACTTACAAGAGTGTGGGGGAAATTGTTCAGCTAGGCTGGGCTTTGACAGTGTTTTTTTTGACTCAATTATATATTTAGATTGGTATTTAGGGAAGGGGGAACATGATAGAGATACATAAATAGGCATGGTCCGTAGAAAACAGGGATAAAATCTCTCTCGTATTAGAGACAGCTAGTGTGGCATAGTGGTTTGGATGTTGAACTAGGACTCCAGGGCACCAGGGTTTGAATCCCCACTCAGTCATGGAAACCACCTGGGGTGACCCTGAGCAAACCATGCTCTCTCAGCCTCAGAGGAAGGCAAGACGCTGAATGAGTATTGCCAAGAAAACTCTGTGATAGTTCACTTTGGTGTCACCACAGGTCAGAAACAATTTGAAAGCACAGAGCAACAATGACAACAACATAATATTAGAACCCAGAGTCATTTAATGATGCTGCGCAATGAGAGATTCAGGAGAGATGATGGGAAATATTTCAGCACATAGGTAAACTGTGAAATTTACCATAATGATATCTGCCAGCTTGGAGAGTTTTAGAAGGGGGTCTGACAAATCCATGGAATATAAGGTTATAAATGGCCTCTCAGTATCAGTTGCAAGGGAAATGAACAGGAAGATGCTATTGTATTCATGTCATGCTTGTGGACTTCTTGAGGTTGTTCCTGAGCCAGCAGGGCCCCTCCCATGTAACTACTTTGGGGGAGCCTCAGAAATGTAAATTATGTTTTTGAAAAATAACTTTCCAAACTGGTTCATTCTTAGATGATGTATTTAGCCATCATGCTTCAGCTTTTTGGAATGCTGTGCTCATAACTGGTAGAAATCAGGGGTTTATATTCAAACATATCTTCCCTCCCATCTTGTGAAGCAATAAGAACAAATAACACAGCCCAGAAGGAACTTAATTTATACCACTGCCAGACAAACAAACAAAACCCAAAGCCACAGAAGCCAAAAGGGATGGGCCTAGCAACAGTGACTGCTTCTCTCCATCTCAGCACAGATCTCAAGCCTAGGCAAACATTGACCTGATGCTGAAAACTACGGTTTTCTGTGTGTATATAGAAAGGGAAAAAACAGTAGCAAGTTATTAGTGGGAAGAGAGAAATAGCGTAATAAAATGAGAGATCAGGATGCTTCCATTCCCTGAGAAAGAAAATAAACCATGGACAAAAATTATTACATTTCTTAGGAAGTCAAGCTATTTAAGAACTGAAACAGAGATGAAAATAAACATGCTATCATTTATCGTGTGCTTTTTTAAAAAAGTACATTGCAGATGCCAGGGATTTCTATCTGTATCAGAACCTACAAATTTTTTGTTCCAACCCTGATCTGATCCCTCCGGTGGCAGCAGTTTGTATTAAAGATCACTGGGCACTAAAATATCTGGTGTGAAAAAAGATAATGTATTATGAAACGATATTTTGAAGAGAGCAATCATAAACCTTATGCGGTGGCAGCAAAAATTCGACACAAAGTTTTCCCTTGTGGAGATGCAATAGCAAGAGATGTTTCTTTCATTTGGTGCATTTCTGCCAGTCAAACAGCTCTGGCATCCAGTTCCCCCAGATACTATCACCAGCCAGGAGTGCAAGGTGTCTGATGTGGGAGGATGTCCACTGGTCCTCCTCTCTACTCTCAAAAGGAAGCCAAGATGGGAGGTGATTTTTAAAAAATTGATGAAAAACACTATGTTGGTCTTGATCCTATAGGCAGTTTTGATAGGAATAAGGAATATTTCACATTTCTGTGGTAGGTATCTTTTGGTTTACCCACCATTTATTTTGTGATGAACAATATGAGATTTATAAGGGAGATATACATAGGGATGTATACTGAATATACACTAGGGAGCTGCTGTGATTCACTGTGGTTCTTTGGATGCATGTCTGCTACATTATTGCAGGTGATTTTTACCTGTTGGCTGTTACAGTATTAACTCTGTAACCATGGCATGTTACACATTAAGTGCTCTAAGGTTGATCTAAAGATTTGTTCGTTCTCACAGAATTTTTGCTGGTTGTCGTAATCTCCACATGCACTAATTCCATTCTTTTTGTTGGCTGATTGTAGCTATTTCTTGGATCTGTACTAAGGCTCTTCCAAAGGGTTGTTGTTGTTTTGAAAAAGGAATGATTTGTTGCATTTGGAGCCCTATCACACTACATTGTTACAGCACTATTACTCCACTTTAACTGCTGTGGCAACATCTTACAGAATCCTGGGGTTTGCAGTTAGGGAGCAGGCATTGAGAATTCTCAGCCAGAGAGCTCTTGGGCCTCACTGACCTACAACCCCCAGAATTTCACAGGATGTTACCCTTGCAGTTAAAATGGAACAACAGCACTGTAACAGTGTAGTACAATAGGGCTTTTGTACTATGGTGTGAAGAGCAGATTTTCTTCTTCTTGAATTGTCTTTATTCTTTTAAATTTAATAATAATAATAATTATTATTATTATTATTATTATTAAAGAGTTATAGTGGAAAAGTGTTATTTCAGTGATGCACAGGGTTGCCAGTTGGAGCACTGTAGATGGCTCTTGTACCTTTAAAACTTTTGAAGAAGAGAGAATTTAAGCAGGTATTGCTTGTTATGCAACCAGGCAACCTCTTGAAATTCCCTCTTCTATGCAGCCATTGAGCCAGTATGATGTAGTGGTTTGAGCACTGGACTAGCACTAGGACTGTGGAGACCAGGATTCAAATCTCTATTCAGCCATGAAAACCCAGTGGGTAACCTTGGGCGAGTCACACTGTGTCAGCCATGGAAGAACCAAACTCCCTCTGAACAAATCTTGCTGAGAAAACCAAGTGATAGGTTTGCTTTAGGGTCACCATAAGTTGGAAAGATCTGAAGGCACACAACAACAACAACAACTACAACTACAACTGCAAACATTAAAAGGTACAAGAGCCCTCTCCAGTTTTCACTCTAGCAACTCTATTTAAAAAAAAATATGAAAGGAAGAGAAGACTGTGGAAGTGGGACTTTCAGCAGGTATAGCTTGCCACATAAGCTTCCTCTGTCCTTTTCCACATAACTATTAAAGGTACAGAAGCCCTGTCCTTTCTTTCCATCTTAAGGCTATCCTAATGCAGAGGACTGACAGCAGGATCAGCCAAAACACTGTGCCCTCTTAACTATCCCAGTTTAGTAGGCAAAGTCCCAATTTTCTGTCATCTCGCTTTTCAGCAGCTTTCAAAATGTTCCAGTTCTTCTCTTTTCCCCTCACATTCTCCCTCTGTTCTCAGCTTAGTTCAGTTGCTGCAGACTTGAGTTCAAAGCGCAAAGGTAGTTTGTATCTAGCTTAGCATGGGGGAAAGGAGGAGGAATCTTGCCCTTCCCGGTAGACTCAGACAAAAGCAAACTGCTGTAGCCTCTCCTGGCTTATGTGTTCTTCCACATTAGTAGCATTTATTATCTTGACTACACTCTGTTGTTGCTTGGCTACATGTTTCTCAGTTTTCATCTGGGATTTGTTGGATGTAATAAAAAGCCCCCAAAAGATACAAGGTTGATGAACAGAGAAAAGAGACTTCCAGCTCCTGGTTAGCTGCTTTTTGGTACTTGCATCCACTTGCAAGGAGTTAAGCCCAAGCTGTGTCCCTGCAGTTACTCTACACTCATTTCTGAATGTCTCACCTAGGAGCAAGTGTTTGTGTAGTTTATTTACTTATACACCACACTTGCTTTCAGAGAGCCCAAGGCAGGCATAAAAGGAGTGTCTGTCTGTGTCTTATGCCCCATAAATCGTTTACAGTCTGAAACTTTGGCCAGCCCTGATTTAGCCTATTTTGTCTACTTTGACTGGCAGTGACTCCTGGGGTCTTTTCCCTCATCTGCACACAAGTCTTTGAAATGAATTGAATCTGTGACCTTCTGGGTGCAAAACATATCCTGTCATTGACTTTATCAGCCTCATAAAGATGCCCTTAACCCCAGAGATAATTGCGAGTCTTCTATCTACTCATCACATTTATGCTCAGGATATGAAAACATGCCCCTGAACATATTTGCTGGCAAATAAGTCCTATTAAAAACTGCTGAGATTCACTTCCAAACATACTTAGAATCAGAGTATCTGTTTCACTGGCTCAAATAGAATTTAATCAGGTTAAATCCTAGCATTGCCATTTTTCAGTGCTTTAGCATGTGACAGTCTGTGACTAAGGACAATGGGGATTCAGGTGCAGGAAAATCATAGGGTTTTCATTTTAAGTGTGGCTGAATGGGTATGAGATTTCACCTGTGCTTGGCAAAGGCAAACTGCAATTCTAGAACTTAGGATACTACTGTAATAAACACTGTGAAAATACCCTAAAGGTACCAGATCATGTTTGATCTTGGAAAGTAAGCAGGGTCAGCCCTGGATAGTACTTGGATGGAACACCCCCGCCCCCCAAATACCAAGTGCTGCAGGCTTTCTTTTTTCTTTCAGAGGAAAGAAACTGGTAAACTCAGTATTCCTTGCCTTAGAAAGCCCTATGAAATTAATAGAGTTGCCATAAGTCAACAGATGACTTCAAGGCACATAAACACATACACACACACAATATAAGAAGATAATTGGAAATCAGAGGTGCTCCACAGTAATAAAAGAAGAATGTTGCAAGAGGGTGCAGTTAGCTTGTCCACCAGCTTCTCAGGGATTGCGAATTGTCATGTGAGGTATACCATGAAACGGGTTGTGAATTGTGATATGAAATGCACCATGAAGCAAAATACATTGGCTTCAATTAATTCACCTACTTCCTTGAAATTGATGAAAATACTTAGGCAACTAAAAGCAGAGTCAGGTTTAAAAGACAAATTGTAGTTTTTTTCCTTGTACAGACAAAATTAAGAGATGCCTTTTTGATGGTGATGGTAGAGATTTGAGAACAATTTAAAAAAACAAATTTTTTCAAGCTCTACATTTTCAGTGTCTTCCAAAGACTACATTAAGCCTACACTGGGGAATGATTCTCTTGTCTCTGAGCCCAGAGACCATTTGCCTTTTTTCACTATTCATAGTGTGCTATAATGCAAGGGTAGGAACATGTGGCCCTTCAGGTGTCATTGTATTTAAATGCTCAACAACTCTGGTCAGCATAGCCAGTGGTGAGGAATGCTGATTGTTGCGGTCAGACAACATCTGCAGGGATACAGGCACAGCCCTGCTATAAAGTCTTCTCATACTTACAGTCCATTAGGGTGACTAGGCTATGCTGAGACATACAAGGCATAGAACTCTGAGGAAGACTGACCACAAATATTTAATTTTTAAATGTAAAGATAATTAACATCCTGATTCTCTTCTTTTTTTAATTTTTTTTTATTGACACACAGTTTAAAGGTATAAAACAACATATGGGGTATATCAACTAAAAACACACAAAAACAACAACAAAAACAACTACCTACAAAGGATAATAACACTTGCCTTGACTCTCTTCTGAAATGTATTGTGTTCAAGACTGCTAACAAAGAATTTATAAAATAAAATTCAAGGCTACAGTAAAACAGTAGAAAATGAAGAAAAGATATAAAGTGAAGAGCAACAGATAGAAACAGCAGAATCATCATACAGATGTATAGCAAAGATCTTACACTGAGCAATGGTCCAGCTGTGCAGTTCTGTGATCTCCCCACACCCTGCTTACTGGTGGGGATGGGAGGAAGAGAGAGACAATTAAGAAAATGAAGATAGCACTGGTCTCAGCTCAGAAGAGGAAAGAAAGGACAGTATGGTCACAGAAGGAGTACTTTCTTCTTTTCCTTTCCCTGGGAGCCCAGAGCAGCTGCATCTTCCTCATCTGAATAGCCTGCTCTGTCCCATTTCTCCGCACTGGTAAGAAGCAGAAGTGGCAGCTTCTCCTGGGTCTTGACAGCTGCCAGGGAGGAGGTTTTAGACAGCAAGCACAAAGGAAGCTTGCTGTGTCCTGTCCAAAAAGACATACACATGGAAGCCACATGTATGCTTCCATACGTCACAGTGCGATGCCACCTATTATTGGCAAATTAAAAAAAACCCTTCTAAGCAACAGTATATTAAGAAAAACAAACACATCTTAAGTTACAAAGATTGTTTTAAAAATGGAAAATAGATAGAATGTTCACTCAAGAAGTAGAAAATCAAATGCAACTTCCCTGTCATACATATTGGGAATTAATTTTTTCTCTTGCAGAAATGACTATAAACACGCATGCTATATAAAACTAATTTTGTGGGCTTATCATGTGATGGCTATAATGATTTAGTTTGGCAGGAGAAAGAAGGGTAGCAAAAGTCCATTTTTCAGAGAAATGGCCCTGTTCACCAACTCATGCATACACAGGCAGATCATGGTCTGAGCAGGATGTTTGCGTGCTCCACCCTGAAACTGAGTTGTCCTCTTCCTGCTGGGACCATGAGCCACCTGTGTATGCACGATAGTCTCCAAATGAGCGAGCAACAAGTCACATCATTTCTTTAGGTCATATTGTTGCTTGAATGTCTAGAACCAATTTTTCGTTACCCAAATCCTATTTTACAGTTTTAAAAATATTTTAAGAAAAAAGAAGAGGTATATTGATGCCAGAATGCTCTTGCTGTTTGTCTTGGCAGTTATCTGATGAGCCCTAAATCTGAAAATCATACGGAGCAAAAAACATTGGTGAGAGTGGCAGAAAGACATGCAAATTGTGTGTGTGTGTGTGTGTGTGTGTGTGTGTAGAGAGAGAGAGAGAGAAATGTCATGATTTCTAATCTTTATGGCGTGCGCGCGCACGCACACACACACACACAGAAGCAGAGTATAATAATAAGATGGATCCCCAGGAGAAAGAAATGTGGATATATTATCCTGATCCTCTTCTCTGCTATCTTTCCCAAAGGGCAACTCGTTATTTAAGATGGCAGCAAATGCAATGAAGGGAGAGCATAGCAGAGGTAGCATTAATTGTGTAGTGTCAACTTGGTCTTTTCTTTTCTAAATATATGGACTACAAAGTGAATAGCAGAGGTGTGGAGTAAGAAAAGCTCTGCTGCCCTATGATTACCAGTAAAACATTTTTGTTTTAAAAAAAAATAGAATTCATATATTAGAATCTTTGCCCAGTTTCAGTTAGTACTTCCTGCAGTTCCCAAACCAGAAAGACAAAGTGAGGTTTCCGGAGTTTGCATCCTTTATCAGATTGAAAGAACAAGGATCTGTAATGAAGAACCCTAAGTTGAGAGCAGGACACACTGCTTTTACGGCTTGATGCAAATACACTTTTCCCTAATTGTGTTTTTTCTTGTTTCTGCTCCCATCTCCTTGATTCTTTCTGTATTATCCCCAACTCTCACTCAGAGGCTCTATCAAAAGTTATGTATTTTAGAATCCACGCAAGAGAAGGCTGTTCCCAAGGCAGAGAGCCAATTGTGTGATGAGTGTGATGACACCAAAGCATGGAGCATTACAGTTTTGGACTACAATAGCCATTGACCATGCTGGCCAGGGGTAGTTCTGGGGACTTATAGTCCAAAAGAGGTAACTTCTCTAAACTCTGGAGAATATACAACTATAAAGTGCATATTAAGCCAGCCTTTCTCACTATTTCATGACAAATCTCTAAGAGGATTGCAGCTGGCAGGGCAAATGCACTTCTGCAAATGAGACACAGAGCCTTGCTATGTAAGATGAAAACCTTGAGCTGCTGCTCTGCATCTCTGAAGATGACCTGACATTTTCTTTGTTGCCAGAGAAGAAGGCTAACTCATTCATTAGAATATTTGTGCATCAGGGAAAAGCAGACAGAGGAGGAGCCAACAGAGAGGAGAAGAATGTCTTCATCAAAGATTTAAGCAGCAGAAATGAACAGAGGCCACCAGTGTGGCGCTTTTACAGCAGGAGAGAATAAGTCAGCAAAATAGCGCAGATTTGCTAACGTTGAGGTTTCATTATATCAGAGGCAACAAGTCAAGGGGATGACAGAAGGGACCGAAGATAAAGAAGCAGCCTTTCACTTCTATCGACTGGGCTTCTATTTGCCAGTTCCTTAGTATGGGCTCAATTGGCAGCACCCCTACAGGGGCAGAGCACTGCATTTATAAGCCTTTACATAAACAGCTGGTATCCACTGAGGCAGAGGCTTATATTAGCTCCACCATGACACAGCTCTGGCAGACACAGACACAGAGCAAATGCTTTGTTGAATGAGCGATGAGACATGACAGGCAGCAAATTTCCCAGGCAGCATTGCAGGCCTCAGGCAGTTTTATTGCATCCCCGATGAAGCTTTAGGCTAGATGACCTTAAACATCCAGGAAGGTCTCTGTGGTTAAAGAGCCTCCTTTCTGCTGTGTATACCCTAAAGGCACCAGATCCTGTTTGATCTTGGCAGCTATGTGGGGTCAGCCCTGGTTAGTACTTGGATGGGAAACCCCCCAACAAACACCATGTGCTGCAGGCTACATTTCAGAGGAAGGAACTGGCAAACCCATCTCTGAGTATTCCTTGCCTATGAAATTCACAGGGTTGCCATATGTCAACAGGTGAGTTAAAGGCATACCCACACGCATACACATATTGGGATTTGTAGCACAGAGGGCAGAGCATATTCTGGGCACCAGTAAAGGGATAGAAATGTCAATGCTTACCAGCTTTCATCTTGATTCAAGTTTCATCTTGCACTTAAAAAGGTAGAGCGGCTCTTTCTGGGCATATCTTCTCAAAATTCCAGTTTTGTTTTGCAGTTGGAAATGGAGTTACTTTTAAGAAGAAAAAGTAGTATCTTAGGCAATAGTCCCAAACTGTTCCCAGCTTCAGAATGAAACAAATTTCTGCTTAATCTATCTTGTAGACAGATTATTTGTATGCATTTATATTTGTATTATAGTTCACCTTTCATGGCTCATTTCACTCCTGCAACAATGTTATAAAGAAAAGTCATTTTAATGTTCTTTTTACAAAAAAAGCAGGCCTGTCAGAAAGTTGTCAGGGAACAACACAGAGGTTTAGCCACTGTGATTGGGTGAGGGCAGTGCTTCCGGGCTCCACCAGCCCAACCTAGACCTGTCCTCCAATGGCTTCCCCACTCATGCCAACTCCCAGAGTAGGTGGATGCATTTTTCTCAGCTTGTGCCTCTTCTGTGCTTCTCCATCACTGTGCTTCTCCATCACTGCTTACACCTATGCATAGACACATGCGCACACAGAGAGGCTGCAACACCTTCATGCTCTGTGAGATGGTAGTCTAAAATGTGTGGGATCTGGAGACAAAAAACTGTGCAGGGGATCAGAGGAAAGCAGGAAATAAATGAAGTTTGGGTTGTGGATGAGGGAGAAATGGAAGGAAAGAGAACCAGAATGGCTGAAAAGAAAGAGGGGAAGGGAGATAATTGACAGCCTGGAAGGAAAGCGAGGAGAAGATAGGATAGATTGGCGAGGGAGGCAAAGGGATGTGATGGAAGTAGCAAAAGCAGAATAGCAGAGCCAGGCAAAGGGAAGCACCCTGCAAGCCAATGAGGACCACCTGGCGCCACCTGCTGCTGGGCACGAAAAGTATAAATCTGGAATAGCATCAGCACAAAACAGTGATATCACTATAAAATGTAATGTTCTTCAGGCTACAATCCTGTATCTGGTATAGAAGTACAAACATAGTGAACAATTATAAATCCATCCACCTGTTTCAGTACAAAACAAACAAGATGCCTTTAAAATTTTATTTGTTAGTTCATTCAGTGGCAGAGCTTGGAGGGGTAGGTGGGCAGGGGACATGGCCACGGTGCTTGGAGGTGTGGCCACAGTGCATGGGATGGGGCTACAGTGTGAGGGGGTGGCACTACGGCATGCGGGGGCATGGCTACGAGCTGGGACGCCCCCCAAAAAATCGGCCCCTGGGGCAAACCACTCCCATCAGCCCCCTGTCCCTACGCGACTGAGTTCATTCAATTATTTACTTCTAAAACTATATGAAACACAAAGAGGCAACAGGACATATTGACAGGACAGATTGCACGACGCACTCACAATCGCGTGATGCTCCAGGGCCTGGCAGGCGCTGATCGTACACCTTTTCATTTTCGGCTAGAAGCCGAAAATGGTGCACAATGGCGCATTGCTCCTGGGCTCTGCGTGCACTTACCTGGCGTGCGGAGCCTCTGGAGCTGTGCCGGTCGCGCTTCCTGCCCCAGCGCAGCCTGGGAAACTCCCAGGCTGCGCTGCAGAAGGAAGAGGTGGGGCTCTCGCGCGAGCACGCAGCTTGTGCGGAGCCGAAGGACCCCGGACGTGAGAGCCTCTCGCCGGTGGCTGCTCGCGCGATCCCAGCACCAGAAGAAGGTAAGGTGCGGAAAGGGCCTTAGAGAGGATGGCTTGCCCAAAGTCACCTAGTGGGTTTTTGTGGCCAAGCAGACATTTGAACCCTGCCTGCAGAGTCCTAGTTCAATGCTCAAACTATTATACCACACTGGCTCTCCATTTTTTAAAAATTTGATCTGCAGTAATTCAGCAGAGGTTTCTTTCTTTCTGCCTTATAACTAAATGACCTTTTTCCACATACAGTCACCTGCTGAAAGCAAGCAAGCTTGAGGAAACAGGCAATGGATTATTTTTTTAATCACCTCGCTTTAGAAGCAAATTCCTGGGATCCAAATGTGCTTAGAGGCATCCTGTTCTAGAGATGGAATGATTTTGGGGGAGGGGGGATGCATTTGTCAAGTTTCTGGAAACCTTGATGAGATGAATGTTGGATCGACAGGAGCCTTCACAGTTCAGGACGTATTCTGCACAAAATTCAGATGTGGTATTTTTGTGCAGTAAACAGCATCTTCAGCACAGAAAATGTTTCCTGTACAGAAAATGCTGTTTTCTGTGCCAAAAAGAAAATAAAATAATGCAATTTTGAAGTCCCCAATTACAGTATTTTTGTACAGGAAAAATACAGTATGTGAATTTTACAGAGAAAAAGTCCCAAACTGTGAATAGTCAGTGAAAAGAAAATTGCTAAAATTACTCATGGCTTCCTCTGAAAATCAAATGAGCAAAGAATTACATTCCTTTTATTCTGGCTCACATTGGTGGAGGCTGAAGTTCACTGTCTGTTTGTTTTTTAAATGACCCAACAACCATCTGCCCATGTTGAGGCTGCATCATTCATTGCACGAATAAATGTGCTTTACTGCAGTTGTTGACTTGGTAAACAACTTTGAGTCCCATTTGAGAAAAAAAAGTGGGATATAAATCAAATAAATATACATAAAAATAAAAATGAAGGGACACAATCTTTAATCACCTGTTTTATTTCATTATTGATTATATTTGCATAAAACTATATATGTATAAAAACTATTTCTGAAATCGTAAGTGTGCTTTCCTTGCAGCTAAGCTGTACAGTAGGAAATACAACCTCCTAAGAGACCTTCTGTAGAAAAAGAATGGTCTTTTAAGGCAGTGTTAGCTGTGAGATATTTTAAAAAAACATAGCAAGTACTTGTATTTGTTTTAAAAATCTGCTTTTTGATTAATTGGGGTCAAGCCATAGTCAATTAGAAGTACTTTCAATCGATTAACCTTACTAATTACTCTATTAAACACGGCACTTCTGTGATCAATACATCATGTTGACTTAACAGGGTGCGTTCAGTCAAACGCCTCTGTCCGTTTCCACACCAGTCTGTTACAGTGCTATTACTCCCGAAACTGCAAACCCCCGGATTCCGTAGGATGTTGCGAGTGGAATAATAGCGCTATAACAGTCTAGTGCGGAAATGGCCCTGGGGTTTGTAGCTTAGGGAGGGGCCTCTGAGGCCCCTTCCTAAACTACAAACCCCAGGATTTCATAGGATGCTGAAAGTGGAATAATAGCACTATAAAAGGCTAGTGTGGAAACGGCCTATGTCTCGCGCTGGAGGGCAGACGCCGCTGCGTGGAATATTTTCATCCAAAAGGGCGGCATTTCGCGGCGTCCCTGTAATTACACACCGTAACATGTGTGAGAGTGAAAGAGCGCGGGGACGAAGGGGCCCGGCCCCCCCCTCCCGAGCCTATCCCGCCCTTCGCCATTACAGGCAAAGCGCCGCGGAACTGCAGCCTCCCTCCGCCCGGACTCCGCGCAGCCCGGCCACGCGCGCCCCTGGCACGCGCGGGCCTGCGGAGCTTCCCGGGCTGAGGCGCCGCCGCCGCCGCCGGGCGGCCCGCTGGCGCCTGGAGCGCGCGGGGTGGGAAGCCGGCGAGGGCGGCGAGGAGGGAGGAAGAACCCCGCCGCTCTTCCTGCTGCCTTCAAAGCGGCCCGCCTTGTGCGCGTGTGTCTCCCCCCCCCCAACCCTCCGCCTCGCCGGCTCGAATGAGAGCCGCCCTCCTCCCGCCAGCGACGGCCCCCCGCCGCCTTGCGCCCCGGGAGGCGGGGCTGCCTGGCTGGTAATCTCCCGGCTGCTCTCCTCTCGCTGTCAGGCAGATTGCGGGGAGCGCCGGGGAAACGACGCACGCGGGCGGGGCGCGGGGGCGGAGCGGTGCCTCTCCTCCCGCCCGGCTCTTCGCCTCGAAGGCCCCCCGCGGTTGTGGCCCAGCGGGTGTGCCGGGGGCGCGCTTTCCCCCTCCCAGAAGCGGCTTCCTCCGGGGGGGCGGGTGGCCTCGGCTGGTTGCCAGCTGGGCGCTCAGTCAGTTTTAGGCCAGCCGGGGGCGGCGGAGGAGCGCAAGGCTTCGCCCAGCAGCGGCCCCCAAAATGAACTCCTGCTGCTCCTTAGACGAAAGGGAGGTACCCCTGCCCCCGGCTCCTTTCTCCCACCGTTCAGTCTGTTTCCTTCTCTATCCGGAGGGCTCAGGACGGGTCATTTATACGGCTTAGCTCGTCAGTGACATTTCATCCATGTCAATAGTTCCTAGTTCCCAGCGCGGACATGGTGCTAGAATGAATGTGTGTGGCGGGGGTAGAGCTTGGAAAAAGTAACTTTAGAAAAGTTACTTTTCCAGCCCCTCTCCGGTTCTCAACCAGCCTAGCATGAAAGCATTATTGTGCTTTTTTGTGTACAAAAGGTCCTAAATTCAATCCCGGTATGTCCAGGCAGGGTGAAGCAAGGCTCTTATCTGAAATCCTGGAGAAGTGCTCCCAGCTTGTGTAGCCTGGCCTCACCCCACTTGGTGCCTTCCAGATGTGTCGCACTGCAAAGCCCTGTTACTCCAACAGCATGAACCAGCCGGACGTGCTTCTGAGGCAGCGCGTGTGAGGAATGCCCTGCGTGGTGTGCCAGTCACATTTCGCGAAGAGAAACTGCCACATGACCTGCCCTGATAGGAGGAGGATTATGTTGTGTACCTGCAGGTTGTTTTCGACTTATGGCAAACCTCAAGGCAAACCTATCACTGGGTTTTCTTGGGAAGAGTTCTTCAGAGGGAGGTTGCCTTTGCCTTCCTCTGAGGCTGAGAGAGTGTGATTTGCCCAAGTTCACCCAATGGGTTTCCATGACTGACTGGGGATTTCAGCCCTGGTCTCCAGAGTCATCGCCCAACATTCAACCACCACATCACATTGGTTCTCTGATTGTGTCATTGCGTCTCTTTAAATGAGAGCGCTCCCTGTGTCTTGTTGAAACAGACACCATAGATTCCTCAGAGATTACCCTTCTCCAGTGTAAATTACCCTTCTCCAGTGTAAGGAAGCAAGCAACGGGGGCTATATAAATGAACACTGCGTTCAGTTTTAATTAAAGAGAAATATGTATGTCACTTTAAGACCTGAATGAATGGATGAATGAATGAATGAATCTTTATTGCTCAGCTAAAAGCCGTTGCAACTCACCACAGTCAGACAAAATACATCTAAATAACAGAATAAGACATTACAAATGGTAAAAGACTCATATAAAAGCTAACATACAGGAACAACGTATGAGGAATAAACGATCAATGTAACGATTTTAAAAAATCGGAGCAATATAAAATATAAAATATGTCTCTAAGATGATATAATGTAGTCCAATGTAAAATTCAATATAAAATTATATCATGTTATATAAAATATACAATTTAAAATTACACTTATGTATTCTATAAGACCAGGATCAATTACTTTTATCACCTCTGTATTATTTGTGGGGATAGTTTTGATATCTAGATCTCATCTTACTTGCAGCTAACGCAAAATTTGCAGCCATAACAGTGACATAGGGGTCGTTATCAGCTAATAGTCCACAAATCTGCTCAAGAGGTGGTCTATTGGAAAGGGGAGAGGAGTGGAGGAAGCAATTAAGGAACTTTTGCCTGGGAGATGTATATAGAGGGCAATATAAAAGGTAACGTTGGATGTCCTCTACATCCCCGTTCTCACAGATGCAGCGTCTTTGGTGGACAGGGATATTATCATGTCTTCCCTTCAAATAGGCAGATGGCATACACTGAAAGCGTAAAGCTGTGAATGCTTTTCTAAGTGGAGCGAAGGTAAGGTTTAAAAGATATTGCTCCATTCCAAAATATGTTTTATATAATGGGTACCATAAGGAATCTGCTGTTCGGCAGAGCAAATGTAGGTCACCCCATTTAGAAGCGAGGTAGATTTTTTCTTTAACCAGTTGTTTAATTTTTTTGGAAGAATAGGTGAGTAAGGCTTCTAAATTGATCTCAAAATAGAGGAGTATAGGCCTTACGGAATTTGTCCACGAATTTTGGAAGGGGGACTGTAATTGCTCTAGAAAGCATTTTCTGGGAAGCCTAATGTCGTTCATACTGGCCAGCTTCAGCCAATATAAAGCTAAAGCCACCTGTACTCCAGCTTGTAAAGAGGCTAACCCAGTTTCCGCTCTTAAGATAGAAGCAGGGGTACCTTTTGGGGCGGTCAACAAAGATTTCAAAAAAGCATTCTGAACTGTTTCTAAAGGAAAAGAGTGATCATATCCCCAGATCTCCGCACCATACAATAATTGGGGAACAATTTTCTTTTGGAAGACCTGAACAGTGGGAGCAACCAAATTCCCCCCGTAAAAGTTATGAAATCTCAGTAGAGAATTAATAGAATGAGAGGCTTTCAGCTTAACTGCCTGGAAATGTGTTTTCCATGACAATTTTGAGTTAAAACCCAAACCCAGATATTTAAAATAAGTTTGCTGTTCTATGGAGTTTCCATTAAGTCTCCAACTATGTGGTTTTTTCTTCTTCCCAAAAACCACCACTTTGGTTTTAGTATGATTTGCTATTACTTGCTCTTTTAAACAAAAAGCACTCAACTTCTTTAGTAGTCTCCGCATCCCAATCAGAGTGGTAGCGATCAAAACTATGTCATCAGCATATAGGAGAATTGGGAGTTTAACATCTTGAATGGAAACTGGAAAACATTCTGGGCCACTCATCTCTCTGACAATATCGTTTATATAAAAATTAAATAAAAAGGGTGCTAGAAGGCATCCCTGACGAACTCCTCTGTCTGTAGGGATATTATCAGACAAAAGTCCATTTGCTCCAAGACTTTAAGACCTGTTAACATGGGTATACAGTTGGCCCTCCATATCCACAGATTCTGTATCCATGGATTCAAGCAACCACAGTTTGAAATATCCCTCCCCCCCAAAAAAAAAATCTGAAAAGCAAACTTTGATTTTACCATTTTATATAGGGGATGCCATTTTACTACACCATTTTACATAATGGGACTTGAGCATCCACAAATTTCAGTATCCACCAGAGGGGGTTTTGGAACCAAACTCTAGTGGATACTGAAGGCCCACTATTATAATAATGTTATGTGGGGGGAAAATACATCCTTTCTGCTGGGGTACATTGATTGAAGTAGTGAAATATATAGTTGGGGACAATTACATTTTCACAGCCACTAGTGGTGCTAAGTTGTGCAGAAATTTAAATAAGTAACATGCCTTGCAAAACAAATAAATTAGAAGTGTATATTTATAGTAGGGGTAAGAGGTTGATTGGAAAAGTCCCAAGTGTCTGCATTACTCAATTTCCTCTTTTTCAGCTTGTAAAACAGATTACCTTGCTTGGTATGCATACCAGTTTTTCCCTATCTCTGAACATTTAGGAACTTCAGGAAAAGTTCTGTGAAACTTATAGACTTGCCCTTTTAAAACTGGTAGCCCAATAACATGCCATCTCATTATCTGAATGTTTATTTTTAGGAACACATTTTACAAATAATATATATTGCTTCCATTTAATTTATTGTAGTTTGCTAAATTTGGAACCAAGTGCCACTACCTATCTGATTACATTCTTGGTGATCTTTCCTTGTAGGTGATATTGTAGGCCATATTGTGTCAACAGATGTGGGGTGCATATTATAAACTCTTATTTTTGAACCCACAGCTCTGTGATTCATAATGATGTTCTCTGTCTGCATTTAGACAGGGACATGTGACATTTTCAGTGGCGTGCCCAATGTAGTCATGATAGATAGAGACCAAATTTAGAAATTTCCCAACAGCTAGGAACAAGAAAATCGTCTCTGGCCTAAGATTCCCACTATTTCCACCCAGCCCTCTCTAATAACACTCTCCTTCTCCAGCATATTAAATGCAAAATTGTAACAAGTGAAGAAGTTGGTGTAATTTCATTGTCCTGCATGGAAAAAGAAAGCATCAGCTACTAAATTCTGGTATCAGAGAGCTACCACATGCATAGAAGCATATCATAAAAAGTTGCTAATCATGTTTAGTAGAGACATTAATTTATAATTATATTATTGACTCATTATTTTAATAGATAAAGCTTTGCAAAGCTGGACTGTACATCAGTGGGCTGTGTCGTTAGCAGCCAATCAATTAGACAAAATAAATGACAGAGATTTGTTATTTAGTTAATTTATCTGAATTATCTGAATCATGTTTTGTTGTTATTTTATGATCATCATTGTTATATGTTCTATATGTGGAACTCTTAATGGTAAATTCTATTCAGAGTTAGACCTATCTGATTAAGCCCGTTGCTCAGTTGACCTGCTGGCAGGGAAGGGGTAAAGAATTCTGGGAGTGCTGATTTTTAAAAAGCAGTGTTTCCAAGCTCTGTGTGGAATACAGCATATGCTTAATTATACTAATTTCTATTGCAAGCTGACCGGCCCTGATAGTCAGCACTGCTTTGCAGGAATACTTTGAATCACTGTGTAGCTCTTGTAAAAAGATTCTGGAGTTACGTGGATGAGACACCGGCTTCACACTTTGGAAAAGCAATTGTGTTTGCTGCAATTTGCTAGCATTATAACACGCCCTCTACATTCACAGGGTTTAGGGGCACAGGACTCTCACAAAAGTGGGAAAACCGTAAATATTGGAAGTCCCTGCCCTAAGGTGAACTCCTTTCCACCCACTCCATTCCCCACTTTGTCACCATGATACATCAGCCAGATTTTCAAGCTCCTTCTGGCAGCTTCAGCTCTTCACCACCACTCCTTCTGCCCCCCCCTCCTCTCCTCTCCTGCGGAAAGCACCAGCCCCTCACTCCCTTTCCCACCTTGCCACCACCAAGCCCCACCCAGATTTTAAACCACCTCAAGTCCATCAGTTCTTCCCTCCACTCCTCTTCCTCCCAAGCCTCTTTGACTTTCCTTTTGCCTGAGCCAGATTTTAAACCCCTTCAAGACAATCAATTCCACCCATCCACTCCTCTGCCATCCAAGCTTCCAGGAGATTGAGAGGAGAACTGGGAGGAAGAGGAGTGGGGGAGGAGGTCGATGGGCTGGACAATGGTGTAAAATCTGGCTCAGGCAAGGTGGGAAGGACTTACTGGGCTGAGGTTGGAAGGACAAGAGACAGAGAGCAGCTGGGCAAGGAGGACAAGCTTGTCAAGCAGCAGCTATAAATTCATGAATAATCAAATCCATGAAAGAAAAACCTGCAAATGCAGAGGGCAGACTGTATGTAATTGTTTCCTGCAGTTAACACATCAAGCAGAGGAGGGCAACTGACTTCTAGCTGGTAGCTTCGAGGGGTTTTAGTCCAAAAAGTAACTTTTCCAAGGTCTGCAAAGACACATTTGGAGAACATCCAGAAAGCAATGAGCTGTGTCATCAGCTTCACAGCCAGCTAAAGTCTAAGAAATATTACTGGCTTAGCTGGCCAGACAACTTTTATTTTAAAAAGTCAAATGTTCATATCTTCAGAAGCTTAGTGAGCATACTGTGTTTGTCAGCTGCTTGCAAAAAAATAGGGTGTAACTCCACTATAATCAGTGGGTCATCTCAGCTGTGTGTAGGTTTTCAGGAATAACTTCTTTATTGATGTGCCCAAGAGAATATGTTCCACTTAACATGTTTCTGGTTATACCATGTGGCGCACAATGGAATTTTGAGTGGAATGACCTGCTGCAGCAAAGATGCCAAAGATTCTTCTGACACCTTAACAGCTAACAAGATAAGCTCTTGTTGATTCTAGCGCACAACTTCTGATGAAAGCAGGCCAGAGTCCACAAAAGTTTGTGCCAAACAGGGCTTAATAGTTCCTCAAGACTGTTAATGGATATTATTGCACTTACTCCATTGAAGATAGCATTTAGGACCAGTCCATCGTTTTAGCAACGGAGATGTGTTTAAGTTCCATTATTGCTTCTTAACACTGCAGTAGTGTTGGCTGCCAATATAGCCATGAGAAGTATCAGCATGTTCATGGGAAGTACAAAGAAACACTGTTGCCTTTTTTTTTTTTAAGGGAATTGGAAGGATGGATTGGAATGGAATATGCTGGAGGAGGGCATTGCTGGGTGATCCCCTGGCCATGAGCCTAGAAAAGTTATTTTCTGGATTTCAAAAAGCAGTTCTGCAAGCTGTTTTCCCAAACGTGGTTTTTCCGGGCTCTGCCATGAATATGAATACGCCTCCTAGGAGGTAAGGCTATAATTGCAGCCTCTGATTTCAGGTCTCACTTGTCAGTTATAAATGCTGAAATGTCAGCAGGATAATGACTATTTAAAATTATCCTCTTGTATTGCAATAATCCCAGATCAACAACTCACTAATGATCATAAATGACCTGTTAAAAGCTGTTTTAAACACCTCATCCTTCACAGGTAAAGCCCAGCAGAAATTACACAGCATTATACTATCCTTTGATGTGTGTTTTGTAATTCCAGTGATCTGACAAACACACAACCCCCACCCCCCAGTGTGACTGGGGTTAATTTCAATTTATCCTGTTCATGTTTTTCACAGTGCTATAGAAAATGCATTGTCCTATTACAGATGTTAATAATTTTCTCACTAAAGAGGATTAAGGAGAGACAAGTGGGAATTTGTAGAAAGAGACAATGTGTTTGACCTAAATGTATTAAGAGTGAAAGGAAATGTACTTTATTAACAGTAAACCTTGAAATGTGGATTTTCATGGATATGAACTATTGTAAAATTATTATGGAAGAGGTCAATGAGTTTGCTTCTATGTATTTATAAATTACTACAAGTATGAGATGATACAGAATAAAAATATTTAAGTAAAACTGAATGTTTGTGCTTCTCAGACCTCATTACCTCAGAAAGATGTTACATCACTGATACAGTGAGCTTCTGTCCAGTCTTGCAGTACTGTCTGCTGAATTGTTTTTTTGTGTTTGGTATATATATATCATGGTTTGGGCAAACTCTTCACATTTTCAATAATGCATGCAACCCTAGCAAAACAGAATTTAGATACAAATCAAATTGTGCATATAGAAAGTTGAGATGTTTGCATGATATCCCTGGAACTCGCTCTTACGGAGTGGTGGGGAATCATCCCCTTTATTTTTCAGCTAACAATAGTAGCATCATATGCCCAAACAATGGCATCATTAAATCATTTCCTTCCTAAGCTTTTGTTCAAAGAAGCCAGGCACATTATCTTGTGTAACCCTTACCAGAACTCGTAAAATTAGCTTGGGGGACTACAGCAGATTCTGAGAGTTGTCAAAAAAGTAACTTTCTGAAGCTCTGATCCTTTCAACATCTCTCATAGAATCATAGAGTTGGATGGCACCACAAGGGTAATTGAGTTCAACCCCTGCCATACAGGAATACAAGATCAGAGCACTCTAGACAGGTGGCTATCCAGCCTCTTCTTAAAATCTTACAAAGGAGACTCCACCACACTCCAAGGCAGTGTATTCCACTGTCAAACTTCTCTCACCATTAGAAAGTTCTTCCTAATGTTTATGTGGAATCTCTTTTCCTGAAGTTTAAATCCATTGCTCCATGTCCTAGTCTTTGGAGCAGCAGAAAACAAGCTTGCTCCATCCCCCAGATGACATCCCATCAAATATTTAAACATGGCTATCATGTCACCTTAAAACTTCTCCAGACTAAATATACCCAGATCCCTAAACTGCTTCTCATAGGACATTGTTTCCCAGCCTTTTATCATTTTGGTTGTCCTCCTCTGAACTTGTTCTAGCTTGTCAATATTCTTCTTGACACAATATTCCAAGTGAGATCTGACCAAAGTAGAATAGAGTGGCTGTTGAAAGCCCGTTTTGTGTTATTCATATATTGCAAATGGTGTGAGAGTAAAGATGGCAGTAAAGATGAAAAATAGCTCATTACTTTTGTGACCGTTAGTCCTAATGATGATATTCATTCTACTGGGGTATTTGAGACCTCCCTGCTCCCTGCCACGGACAAACATGGCTCCATACAAATGTTCTAGTGAGTTTGTGGCAGAGATGAAATTTAAATTCAGAACACTGTGCTTTATAGTCAATTTGCTAGCCACTCTTACATCTGCTGTCAGAATGCACGTTTTGTTTTTCTGCTGCTAGGGTCACACAGGGAGCTCACTTGAGGTGGAGCTTGCTTAGAAATTTAGTTTAATCTTCTACCTCCCCACCAGTCTTTTGCTGTGCCAATAAATTTTGCAGTAAATACTTCACCAACTGGCTGCCTGATGTTTAAGAATCAAATGTTTGAAGCAAGCAGACACCTCACCCAGCAGACCTTTGCCTCCACGGGTTGCACCGACCTCCCCTCCTCACTGCTTTATGCCCAGCATGGGTGGACGGTGGGATGCCTGCAGCTTCCTTTGGCTCGAGCACTGATCAGAGGCTCCCCCCCACCTCAATTCAAGCTGACAACTGGGCCTCAGGGTTAGCCTTTCAGCAAACAGCAGGTGCAGGCAGAGAGAGCCCAGCTCTGTGAACAGTAATCCTCACTCCCCTTTCCACCCCCACAATGTTGTCTGCTTTGCTGAAGGATGTTTTTGTTTTCTCTTCACAGTTGTTAATTCCTTTATACCGGAGTGAAACCTCTTCCTAATCTTCTGTGCCATGATTCCTCAGAAAGGGCAGCGCCTGACACTGTCATCAAACAGCAGGATACTGCAGGCACACTGCTGTACATGAAAAAAAGGCCTACTTCTGCACAGAAGGAGTGGTGGCCAGGAGAACCGCTTACTTGTACAGCAGCAGTCTTACCAGACTGTTCAAACAAAAAGGTGTTCAAACAGTCATTGCATATTGTTGTCACAAACATAATGTGAGTAGCACAACTAAGTTCAAATGGTTACCATAGGTCTGTAACTTTAGAAACAAAGACCATACACTTCAGAAAAGACCATTCAAAGTTTCTGTCAGCCAAGATGGTTCACACTATTTCACTGATTTTTGTTCCTTTGGGGTATTTATCTCTGATTTTTCTGTGATAAACTCAAGACAACTTACAGTTCAAGAAAGAATATCCTGGTAAGTTTGAACAGCATTCCAATAAACACAAGTAATAATAAAATAGCCTCATGAAAGCAAGATAAAAAACAGCAGACATCACTCTCTCACACACAGGGCCATATGTGAATAACAACTGTATGAATAAAAGTCTCTTGCACCTATTTAAAAGCAGGGAGAAGCATCCCTGAAAGTAAATCTCTCTTGAAGGGCTATTCCAGTGTTTAAGCTCTTATTTTGAGGAATGGCAGGGCTATAGCTGTTGGTAGGAGGGGGATAGAATGAGAATTCTGCCCCTCCTGTGTATTTTTTTTTCAATATGCAAACTTTTAGCAATGCAAAGAGTGAAACTGTGAAAATTGTTCACACCTAGAACTCATGTATTTGCTCTGTCTGCATTCCCTTGGTCACTTTGCTTTCACTGATTCTTTGGATGCCTACTGTATTCTTGAACACTTAATTGGTTTTAAATTACTGCATTGGTAGAAGTGTGAAGACTGACGGAAAATTTAATGAGGGATGCAAAACTCCAGCAAAACTCTCATCACCTCATCCTGCTCTAGGTGTAGATTTACCATGTTGCACACTTCTGTGCATACTTTTTTTTACTAGTTATTAAGAGCCCAATAATTGCTAGGAATGTACTGTAGAATCAGTAATCTGATTCAGTAGAATTGCATGATTTGGGCATAATTCTCAGGGTTCTGCATAGTGGACTTCTAGTTGTTACGGTGGTAAGAAAAAATAGTTGTCAGTGGGTATGTTTAGTGTCAAAAATCGAGAACACCTTATTGCTTCATATCTTATAGCTCAAGATTCCAGTTTTCCATCTTGATAACTATTTTGTATGCTGCCATTTATAAAGTTCAATTCTATAGTTCAGAATACTTTGGTGAAAAAAAAGTTGCAGGCAAATTTGAGCTAGCATTTGTATTTTACTTTGAATTTTAGAACAGCACATTTAACATTAGTGCCTGTAAAATTAATGAAACTTTTTTTTTAAAGTTGCACTTCAAAATAAAATAAAGTGCAAAATGTTTGAAAGTTTAATAATTCAAAGCATTCAGCTAAAATCCAGATTTTTGCACTGTTTTGTCCCCCCCCCCCCAACCCGGCTTGGTTTCATTATCATTAGCAAGCTAGACTTGCTCCTGCAATAGTAATCTCCCAGCCAAACAAGGAACAGCAAGTAGCCTAAGAGAAGAATAAATCAAAACAACAAACCAACATTTCAAAACAAAACCAACACAAACCAACACATACTTCCAGGGGGTGCGACAGAGACATTCTTTTAAATTCTACTTCATGGTTCCTTCAAATAATGCTGTTGCTACATGGTGCTCTCTGAGTGGGACACAACACAACATCTGAAGAGATTCTCAGAATAGGGCAGAATGTCACGTAATGAGAAGGATGGAAAGTGTTTGAACTGAGGCACTGAGGCTGCCGTTCAAGCAAATTTGCTACCCTGGAAATGTGTCAGACTGCAAGTCTCATCAGAGTCAACCAGCACAGCCAATCATGAAGGATGACAGAAGGCACCGCTCAACTACATTTAAGAGAATCCCACATTCATTTTCCCCATTTTGTGGGATATCTTGTGGAAATGGGTTTCTGAAAAGATCATGAAGCAGAGTCTCCTTACATACTACAAGATTATAGTGATACCAGCCTGTAGTGCCTCAGTGCTGTTTATAAAGAGGATGAATAATAATTTATGCTGGTGGCACATCTGGCTCCTCCATGAGTATTTCACAATCCTTGTATGCGGTTATAATTTAATCCTACGTGACAACTAAGGAACCTCTTTATGTGATAGGCTATTAATACTCTCTCTACGGAGGAAGTTTTGAGAGCCAGCAATTTATCCATCTCCATTCTGTGAGAAATCGTGCATTGGAAGCCCAACTACCTGCTACAGGTTCTTATAGCAAACTATATTTAAAAACATTATATAAAATGGGAAATATTCTGTCTATCTTCTGTGTCTCTATCCTTGTTAAATACAGTAATTATAAAGGATCATCATGTGAACCGTGGCAAGCCTGGATAACCACAGTAGGTTTGTATTTGTATGAATTATTACTTGCTGGCTAGCTCTCAGGGAAATGTACAATAAAAAAATACAATCTATATTGGTCAAGTCAAAAATAGCATAATAAGCCAATTAAAAGCAGCAACCAACTAAAGATATGGCTAGCAAAATCCCTTTTATCCATGTATTTTAGAGGATTGTGGCTTCACATGATTTCTGTCAGTTATGATTTTTCAGTGACCAAATGTTGCAATATTTTGCCCATGCACTGTGAACACTTTAACAGAAGGAAGACAAGGCTGAAGGAAGAGGTAAGAGTAGTCTAAAAAGCAGCAACCCATGCCAGCAGTTTCATCTACAAGGGTGTGGTGGTTGAGAGAAGTCTGGCCCTTGAACTATGGTGATGTAATGTTTAGAAGCATATGAAGGTTCTACCTGCCTCCTGCTGGGCAAAACAGAACATGTTAACAGCTGACACACAAGTACAGAACAGGTATTTTTATTTGTATAGCAATAAAATCACCAGTTAGCCAGCAAGTTCTCCATGTTTTGCTACTGCTGTAGCCCCTTAAAAAGCTACAAAGAACTCATTGAATAAATCATTAAATACATTCAGCAAAATGACTTATAGAAACATCCAGAGTTTAGTTGACAATCTTAAAGAATTATAGATTCCTTGCTCAATTCCTCTCCTCTTAAAAAACAACTGTTCCGGTTTCAGTTGGCAAGTTGCAGAGGCCCAGAGTGTACTGGCTCTGCTTTGGGTTGGGTAAGTTACAATCCCTAGCAGGATACAGTATTCACATCCACTTCACTGGAGCTCTGCCTTAAGGTGGGTGATAAAAGCCACAAGTAATTCCACTGCATTTCACAATTTTCAAGGAAAACTGCCATTCTCACACTTAATTCAAATGTGTGTCTATGTGTATGAAATCTATTTAAAAATGACTTTTCTTGCATTTTAAAAAACACTTTCCAGTTTTTGCCTTTTTGAGTAATGATTTTATCACTACAGTGGCCCCTCCACTTTTGACAGGATTCAGGGCACAGAACCCTTGCAAAATCAAAAATGCAAATAACTCCCCCACTGAGCGAGCAAGGGAATGCATACGCGTCCCTTCCCTCCCTGTCCCATTCCCTTGCCTTTTGCCTGTGTGCACATGCCTTCCTTCCACACACCAGGCAAAAGACAATCGAATGGGAGGAGGCAGCCCTATGCGCAGAGAAGGCACACGTGTGCCTTCCTTCCATTCTCCCCCTCCTATTCCCTTGCCTTTTGTCTGGGTGCAGAGAAGGAAGGCACACATACCCAGGCAAAAGGCATGGGAATGAGCGGGGAAGAATGGGGAGGAAGGCATGTGAATAATCAAAAGTCATGAAAGCCAACCCCACAAATGTGCAGGGAGGACTGTAGTGCCCCTGCCCCAAAGCTTCCCTTTGTCTAATACTTTATAACAATGAGGCAAAAATCTGCTGTCTCCTATCTGACCTGGAGATGCCAAGGTCCCATCATTTTTAGTGGCAGAGATGTCCCCAAATAATAAATTTGGGGTTACATGCAGGCAGTAAAATATTTAAATGAATCCTGTGTTGCTGCAAGGGGCCTGGATGGAGCCTGGATCTGAAAAGCTTGAATACTGAGCTGATAACCAAATTAAAAATCAAGGATTTTCCCTAGTAGATAAGACTGTCTTGCCACAAAGTGCTTGTACTGTCTGTTTGATCTGTCACAGGGGCAGTTCTGGCATAGCACACAATATCTGATGCTCTTCCCTGTGTCTCGCACCCTAAAACTTGTGTGACTCATTTCAAAATTATTCAGAAAGTGATATATAAATCTGCTAAATAAAACAGACTGAACCTGACTGATGTGAACAGATGTGACCATAAACTGGATGTCTTCATTTGGTACAAGATTTTGACCTGTACAACCCTTCTGGTTGTATAATTCAGTATCTTCCACAAAGGAGAACACAACTTAGGTAACATGAATCTCACATAAAACTTATATGTTCCAATGTATTGTTTCTTCCTGATGTTTATGCCAATGCTGATCCCTTCTGGGATTCATAATCCATAAAGCTCCTGCGCTGCAAGTCACTGCTTTCTGTGCCAACCGCCTCCCTTCCTATCCTACAGAGGGCAACAATGGAAGTAGCTCAAAACAGCAGCAGAACTGCAGCCACATGCAGCATGCACCCCCTCAGAGTCAGTTTTACAGTGAAATTTCAGGGGGAAAAAAAACCACAACAGAAAAATGACATTTGGGGTCCCGCAGCTCTGACAGAAAGCTCAGAAATCAGCCGCATTTTACCCAAATAATGGAATCAGAACTGGCATCACTTCCAGTTACACAGGAAGCAATGGAGCAGCCAGCATAGCAGTGTGTGACTCCCATCCCGTTAGCAGTTGCTCACTCTGGCCTAGAAGCTCAAAGCAACTTCTGTGTATTTCACTGTCCAGTACTGAAGACTAGAAGTAATCATAAAGCCACTGGCAGCGATTTACACTGTAGTGAACTTAAGCATTTCTCCATGTGCTTTAGATTCTTGGAAACTGTGTTATGCTGTTTACTGCACACAAATAAATCCACATCTTCAGTCTTCATGTGATGGTATAAAGTAGTCTGAAGTGCTGTTAAATCTCACCTGATGTGCTTTCCTTTCTTCTTGCCAGGTAAAGCAACGTGGATTTGCTTCTATATTTGCCCATGGAAAGCTTCATAAAAAGATCCTATATTCCCCAATCAAGTTGCCACTTCCTCCTCCCCAATTTGACTCTTGGATGGTACAGAGCAGCATTTTGACATTTTAACTGCTTCCAGAATGATAGATGGTGACATCAACACATGAATCAAGTGCAAGGTGGCAGTCCATCAAATGAATGAAGGCTTCACGTGGCACTAATACACCTCAGTAAGCAGCAGGAGAGAGAGTGCACAGAAATATGATACCTCACTTTCTACTAATCTTTAGCAGCTTTGACATTGCTTGTGTAGCTAAGATCCCATCATATCCAATAACAAAGAAAGATTCCTATGAAGTCAGCTAGCATTCTGGAGATGTGGCACAAACGTATGTGTCACCAAAAGCAGCAGGCTGGAGATGGGAGTCCACAATGATTCTCCAGACAAATTATTTTTTGAAGAGTGGACCAAATTCATTTCTTTAGAATGAAGCATGATGATGGATATGCACACATTCCATCTGAATGGCCTGTTTTGTTCCATTGTAACAGAATCTCATGTTCTTAGACAAATCTAATAGTATTCATATTGAGAAGAAAAGGTCAAGAACCACACAGAGGTGTGGTCATCTGGATATCAAGTGGAGAAAAATACTTGTGCACTTTACAGTTTTGGAAATCCAAGGCCTCTAGGGTTAAAGTGTGATTCTTTCTTTAATGGCAAGTTTTACTTAAAGACAGCATTAAATGCTCGGCCAATAATTATTCTCCGTACTTCACTGGTTCCTGCCCCGATTTCATACAGTTTGGCATCACGTAGAAAGCGGCCCATGGGGTAGTCATTGATATAGCCATTTCCACCTGCCAGATAAAAAGAAGACTTAGAAATCTAAGAAGAGACAAAAATCCCAGACCTAGGATGAGGATCATGTGGGATAGGGAGTTTGCAGGATGAGGAACATTCAAGCTTGAATAATTGAAATAATCACACTCAACTTACAAATCACCAGACCAGTGGTGGAGCTTGGAGTTTGTGGAGGGGGGGTGGGAGGGGCATCCTCCTGTGTGTGGGAGCATGGCCAGGGCGCACGGGAGCATGGCTACAGGCTGGGATGCCCCAAAAACATTGCTGTCCTGGGCAAACTGCTCCCCTGTCCCTACGTGACTGACTAAGACAGGATAACAAGCAGACTGTAGGCATTATACAATTAAGTCCACTTGCTTCTTTGTGACAATCGCATATCTATGATCTTACCCAGACATTGGATTCCATCCAAAGCAACTTGAGTGGCACATTCTGCAGAGTAGAGAATCACTCCAGCACAATCCTGAGGGAAGAGACAAGATCATGTGTGTGAAAGCAGAATTTCAAGGTAGGATGAACAACTCTTTCTGTCCCTCAAAACATCAGTTGAATTACTTAGGTTTTGCTCCTGTTCAGCTACAAAAAATTTCAAATACATATAACGCTCCCAGAGAAACTGAGAACATTTCTTCTGTGACAAGGCCATTACTGTGTCTCCCTAAACTCTGCAACTCTCTCCAAGTCACCTCCAACCATGATAAAATAAACTATAGCTTCAACCTACAGTCACCTTAGGTACATGGAGTGCAATTTAAGAAAAGGCAGCTGTCCTATGTGGCTGCCATCTTCAAAATGTATGTATTTACGGTATGTATGCTGTGAGAACAGCAACTATTTCTAGCAATATGGTAATTATAATGGCAACTTTATATGCTATATCTCAAAAAGCACCTCACTGCTACAGATGCAGGAAAGAAGGAAAAGACTGCCCAAGACATCTTGTATTTGCTGCCTCTGGGTAAAACTATTAATGTTTTAACCGCTCTCTCTTTGTCAAATATACAAAGGACAGTACAGGGGTCCAAAAAAAAAAAAATCCTATACCACAAACAACCAGCTGTAAACTCACCTTCGCATTGAAGTGTCCTTGATCACAGGCCCTTGCCACATTGTACACGTACTGTCGACATGCCATCAGCCGTGTGTACATGTCAGCCATTTTACCTTGCATAAGCTGAACACCATGGGCAAGGGGTAAAAAAAAATGAACTAATTTATTTTCAACATTTTAATCCCTCCTTTCTATAGAAATATGCAGAAAATAAATAAAATTTTTGTTGTTATTGTTAAGTGCTGTCAAGCCAACTTTGACATACAGTGACCCTATGAATCAGATACCTGCAAGCCATTCTGCTATCAACAGCCCTGCTCAGATCTGGCAAACTCAGGGCTGTGGCTTGTTTCATTGAGTCTTGCCACCTGTAATGGGGTTGTCTTCTTTTTTCCTACTGCCTTCTACCTAGCCAAGCATTATTGTCTTTTCTAATGAAACATCCTTCCCATGATACAATAAATAAAATAAATGTGTAGGAAAAAAAATAAATCCGAATGATCATGTTAAAATTACTTAATACAGCATAAAACCACACACTGTATTTCAAATTGAGACAGCAGAGGTCAGGAGTCCTTCATAACAACCACCACCACATTTAAGTGGCTGCCCATTAAAAGATGAATGACAACAGAGCCAGCCACACTTCCTTTGGTGGGGCCTTTGACCATTTTAGTGTCGCCACAGGAAAAACTTTTTCCCTTTCACTCACTGGCAACATTTCAGACAGCAAGGAGGCGTTGGAAGATCTCAAAGGAATGAGTGATTCATATGGAAGCAGAATCTGAAGAAACTCTCGTTTCATACAACTCAAAACCAGGTCAAACCCAGCACTCTGAGTTGCAGCCAGAAACAAGTTGCCTTGCCATGTGGTTGATAAGAAATATCAGCATTCTATGTTCAATCCTATTCAGCTTTAACAGTGTGGCAGCCATATTCTGGACCAACCTTAAATTCCAACTTGTCAGTCTTCCAAAGGCAGTCTCACAGTAGACATTACAGTAATCTAATCTGGAAATGATTAGGACATGAATGACTGTGGCCAAATCTGGTTTCTTAAGGAAACAAAATAAATAGACTAAACCTACTTAACAGTGAATTTGAGGAAGTGGGCAGACTAAAGTGAGAAATGGAATTTTGTGCAGCTGTTATGATTTTTATTTGATCTAGTACGAATTAACAATATGTGCATACAAAAAAAAATACAGGCAGTCGTTCTGTATACTAATCGTATATAGCCAGAAAGAATAATTTCTGCATAGGGATATCATATGGTATGGTATGAACACTTAAAAAAAATGACCTCTCTGTTTCCACATCTACACTGGGTGTGTGTTGCAAGGAGCACTGCGGGCACAGCCATATACTAACTTTCTGGACATGTGTATCAAGCCAGAAGCCAGGCTTATTCAGGGATTTTTTCTTCTTACAATTCCAGAAAGCCCAGTCAGCATGTTCACAGATCACCTGGGCTGAAAGATTCTGAGAGCTTCAGTCCAAAAACTTTATCCAATTCTGTTCTTTGGTCACTAGGTTTGGGTCATCCACATCTCCTTTCCCCTAATATGGCCTCCAGCTCATACCAGCAGTAAGGAAAGTATTAAGTATATGTTTGTAGGGTGAAGTAGTTTTGCTCTTACAATCTGCTTGTGAAAGACAAAATTAATTCATTTCTTCTTGTCTGCAAAGCAAGATGAAATAGAAACTATAATAACTGATGTGGGATAGGATTTAATCAGTGCTAGACTGGACGACAGGAAAAGCAGTTATTACCAAGGAAAAAGGGGTGCAACACTGGTAGGAAATACTGCTATTCTACCCGAACAGCGGAAAAATTCTAGTGCCAAATCAATTCCAAATGTGAACTTTAAGATAAAACGGTTATTAGTCAATTTCTCACTTCAAGTTCTCATCAGGGATCATAATGAACAACTCTAACCCAAATTCTGGATCTCCTCAGCACTAAATTCCTCAATGAGGAATGTCCCAAAGTCGTAGCACTACGATACCTTTTTCTGTCAATTTATTATCAGCCAGAAATTTAAGATGATGGGGGAATCTGATAGCTTTAGGTTTGCATTTTGCTTTATTGAAAAACAAACTGTATCACATCTAAGAAAGATGCCTTACCTGGTGAAGAAAGGTTAATCCAAAATACTTTCTGGATAGTATGACAATTAAAAAAAAACAGCTCTAGCTATATGAAGGGATGCTCTAAAAGTTTCTTGGCAACCTTCTAATCACTCTTACCTGGAAATGGCCAATTTTCTCGCCAAAAGCCTCTCTCGCATGCAAATATGGAACAGCATTGTCTAGTACAGCCTGCATGATCCTGAAAAGGAAACACTCTTTATTTTAAAGGCTTATATGCTTCCTTTGGAAAGGCAGTTTTAAAAGGTTCAGTTAGAAGAATAATGAAAAACATATAAAATAATAAGCAATAAAACTAAGGGCCTTTCTGCACTACACTGTAATAGTGCTATTATTCCACTTTCAACATCCTATGGAATCCAGGGACTTGGGAGTTTTGGGAGGAGCATTTAGAATGGGGGGAGCTCTTTGGCCTCGGTAAACTACAAGCCCCAGAATCCCACAGGATGTTGAAAATGGAATAATAGTTTAAAAAGCGCTTCACTGCAGCACAATGCAAATTCAGCAGTTGAGCAATAGGAAAAAAACATGCATCCTCTAGTGGTTTTGATGCTCCATTATCTTTGAAATGATGTCAAAAAATGCCATCTTTATTTTGTGAGACCAACAGAACAGCAGTCCCCAGATACCAGATAGTTTTAAAAAGTGGTACTTCTCATTCTTCAGGCTTGGGCTTCTACATGTTGTTCAAAGAGTCCTGAATTAGACACCAAACTGTTTGCCATGTAAAGTACTAGCAACAGCATACTGCTAATATAAATGATTGGCCTCCCTAGCTTATCATCATGGGGACAAGCCACAGTGAGCCTCAGGCTTACATGTTCTCCCTAGTCCTCTGAAACAGTGGTTCTTAACATTTCCTTTACCACAGACTCTCTTTAAATTATCTCGTTGCTGTGGAGCACCAAGACTTAACTCAAGGCAGCTTCTGGCTGCATTTGTGGTTGCAAGAAATGTCACGTGCTGTCTCTCAGCCACTCAGTATCATTTGCTTACATGTTCTCATTGTGTGTGGAAGTACCAAGTGCTGTGTGTCTTTTGTTAATCAGTTTCCTAACTTTTGAATGGCTTGAGACATGGTAATAAAGCTTTGTACAAATAATGTCTATCACTGGCAAAAGATTCCTGCACTTTGAAATCAATTTAGGAACATCCATATGTCTGGTTGGCTTTCATTCTTTCTATTTTAACAGTAAAAGCTCAAGCTTTCATGGACACCCTGTGTGGACATCATGGCCTCCACTGAAGTCCTTGGACCACAGGTAAAAACCACTGCTCTAAAGTGTCCAGGAAGAGAGTAGAAGTTTTCATTCCTGCTTTAGACTAACTACAATTAAGTATTTTGTTTGAACCTGGACCAATTTCAAACCATAGTTTATAAAGCCGATTTATTTTAACTAATAGTTAAGATTAACCAAGACCCAGTGAGGTACAGTGCTTTGAGTCCTGGGAGATCAAGAGTCGCGTCTCCACTGAGCCACAGAAAAGCAGTAGGTGAACGTGGGCAAGTCACATTTTCTCAGCCTCAAAGGAAAGCAAGGGCAGACCTCCTTTGAAGGATCTTGCCAAGAAAATCCTAGGTTAGGGCCTCCATAAGTCAGAGGCAACCTGAAGGCACACAGCAAGAACAAGTTTAACCACAGCTTGGGGCTTATAAATTAAACTTTGCTGCTGCTAAATATGAAACACAAGTGAAGGCTCTGAGGGAGAAGGGAAACAATAAAGCACTGTTCACCATTATGCCTGAACCAAGCCATTGCTTCCATTTAGGGACACTGGGTACACTCAGTAGCCTCCCTCCCCCAGCTACTGCCTCCATAAGCAGTAAGTACATAAGTAAGTATTCAAATAAGCATTAAGTCTGTAGGTATGAACTGCTGCACCAATGTAGGGACTATCCACCCAACTGCTAACATTAACATAGTGAATGCACTCATTTTCAAACTGTACCTAGGTGGAGGAACAGATGAGCCCCTCATTGACATAAAAAAAGTGACTGTGGCTCTATGGGCTTTTGGAGATAATTACTTGGGGACCACCAGTTCTATGAACATGCTTGTACTGTATTCTACGGTTCTTGTAAATTGTTTCAAGTACAAAGAAATTCCCAAGTGACAATAAGAGAAGTAAAAAGACCAACTGCTATCTTCCATTCCAGTCAGAATAATTTCCACTTGTGATCAACAACTTGTAAACTGATACAACTGCTGAAAACATGAACAAGTATGTCAGTAGAGCAAATAAATTAATACACACTCACCCTAGGGGACCAGCAGACAATATGAGTCTCTCCAGATCCAAGCCACTCATCAATACATAGACACCTTTACCCTGATGTCCCAAGACATTCTCGGCTGTGAGAAGTAAATGAAGGTGGGTTACTTGCCAGGAAATCTCCACAAGTATCCTAGATGAGAAGTGCACCTGACATATGTTATGCCTGTGTAGATATATGTAGATGTAGATATCTAAAGAGAGATACTCACAGCTGCACTTTGTAGTAAATGCATTAATTTCAAGCCACACAAAAGAGAAAGCGCCAAGATGATTCTAAGTACTGATGTATTTTGCTCAAGCAAGGAAAATGTGTAATGGCCCATGTTTTGACCTCACTAAGAGGCAACACAACAATATTATGCATGTTATGATGCAAATGGTACCTAATGTGCCATAAGAGATCGTGGCAACAGATCTGAAACATGAGTCTAGTGTGTGTGCATCCGTGCATACAGTAGGCCCCCAGTATTCACTAGACCAGTATCCACAGTTTCACTTTCCCACAGTCCACTCCAGGGCTATGGCTGCCACTGCCAGCTGGACTCTGTGCAGTTCCTGCTCCCCGTGCCTCTCTCAGCTGATGAAGAGTCTCCCCCCTGGTTGAGAGAGGTGCACAGTGAGGCGCAGCTAGGCTTCCTGTGTCTCCACCCCTGCCCAAGAGAGGTGCACAGAGAGGCACAGCTGGGCTTCCCATCTCTCTTTCAGCCAAGGAAGGAGTCTCTCTTCCTGCACAGCCAAGAGAAGCATATGGCTCCTCCTGTGTGTCTCTTGTTCGAGGATGGAACAAGAGGATCGACACTCCTTCCTTGGCCAAGAGAGGTGCTGGAAACCTGGTTCCATGAAACCATGTGCCCCTCTCAGCTGAGGAAGGAAATGGACACTCCTTTCTTGACTGAGAGAGCCACATTGCTCCAAGCAGCCAGGGTTCCAACCAGATTTGGCTCCCAGAGAGGGGGCTGCTCAGCAGCCCTGCTGGGAAAGAAAGCAGGAAGGGAGCAGGAGCCAGGCACTGCCTGCTTCCCTCACTGCCTCATCCAGCCTGGGGGTCAAAATACAGTGTCTGGTATTACCTGCATTTTTCGCCACCCATGTTAAGTCTAGGAATGTAACCCCTATGGATACTGGGGACCTACTTATATGATAATAAAAAGGGCCTAAATACCCTAAAGGTACCAGATCCTATTTGATCTTGGCAGCTAAGCAGGGTCAGCTTTGGTTAGTACTTGGATGGAAGACCACCAATGAATCCCAGGTACTGTAGGCTATATTGCAGAGGAAGGAACTGGCAAAGCCATCTCTGAGTATTCCTTGCCTAAGAAAGCCCTATGAAATTCTTGGGGTCAACATAAGTTGACAGGAGACTTGAAGGCACATGTACAAAGACACATATATATGTATGTAAAATATATATGTAAAAAATAAAATACAAATATGACAAAATTTATTTACTCATTCAATTGAACTATGTGTGCAAATGATTTCAAAATCCAGATGAATCCCAAATCTCAAATTTTATGCCTTGCATAATCTAAACAAATTAGAGGCATCTGAATATGCTTGTTTATTCATCATGAGCTAGCCTGCTTTTGCTAATAAAAGGCAGAAGCTAACAACAAAGTGTGGTATAGAAATTCTTCCTTTTGAGCTGTGGAAATCCTGGTAAACAGCAGCCTTGACTTCAAGCCTTCCCTAGGCACTAATCATACACTTTGAAATTTACTTTTCATGTAAAAAAAAATAATAGTAATCTTGCTTCAAAACAAATGACAGTCAGGGAAAGTGAATTCTGTACACTTAGTACTGTATCTTGTTCTGAACTCTAACCATGATGTCACAGAAAATACAGCCCACCTGGACAAGAGGAATTATTCAGTGATACACATTTGGATTGTTTGCTGAATTTGGAAGTGGACAGTATACTCTTAATGCCTACTGATTCACTCGTATAGCCCAGGGCTTGGGGAAAAAAATATGGGGGCCACTGAAAAACAGCAGCATAAATAAAAAGCATCTGATGAATAGGTAGCAGGTAATGCAGTTAAGTGGAAAAAAATTCATAAAGCAATAACTTGTGAAATGCAAAAAGAGAGCAACATCTGAATTCTCTGAATGTACCTCAGAGAGCAACCTTCAACCGTTATGCCTCAGGCTAGATGCAAGACGAGCCTTCTGAATCTGCTTCTGCCCACTGCTACATGACCCGAGAGTGTGACTCCATGGGTACTGCTCACTGTCAAAGGAACTTATGCTACACTCAGTGGAGCACAAGCAACACTACAGCATACACTAATATAGCTGTCAGGGTTGTAACACTAAAGTATACTTTGATCTAAGTGAAAGATTTTTTTTTTTGAAGATGCAAGGAACTACTGAAGCAGCTCAATACTGAGCAATGATTGAAGTGGCCCTGGGAGACCAGGGACAGTTCAAACAGAACATGAGTATTTGGCACTGTTGCTGATCTCTTCCACCACCCTGAGGACAGGGAGTCTGTCTCCACTCAAAAAAGGGCATGCAAAGATGAAAAATACATTCTGAGATATCCATTTCGTTGCCAGTTGTGGTGAGAGTTCAAATCTGCAAAGAGGTTGTGGAGAAAAAGCATGCAAACCATGGGTCCTAGAGTCCTCAACAACATCATAGAGAAGAGACGGTGTGGTCAGAGTATTGGACTGGGACTTGGGAGACTCAGGTTCGAGTCCACACTGTCCTCCAACAGTGAGTCATTCTTTTGCTCAGTCTAACTTAATATGCAGGGTTGTTGTAAGAATAAAAGGGAAGGAGCTCAGGGGGAAGTATATACACTGCCTCAAGCTCATTAGGGGCTACAAACTTAACTAATACATAATAAAAAATGAACATCAGCAAATGACCAAAAAGATCTCATTACACAGAGAATATAAAGTAACACATCTCTTCCATTAAAGTGGAAAACAGCAATGCTGGAACAGACCAAAGGCTCATCTAATGTAACATTCCCACTGTGCTAACCTCCATTAATTTATCATTCCTCCTTTAAAGCCATCCATGTTATGGCTGCCATAACTGCATCCTGTAGCAGTGCATTCCACAGTTTAACTACGTGTTTGGTTTTCCTCCACAGAAATCAATCAACAGTGTCACAGCTAGCAGCCAAAGCCTTTTATTTATTTTTTTAAAATATTTTATTAAAGTTTAATTGCAAAAAAAAAGAAAAGAAAAATGAGTGGGTTACATCATTATTAAATGTACCCCTCCCACCTCCCACTTCTGTGCTTGTGTTCTCCAGTTGAAACTCCTTTGTTTCTATTTGCACAAAAGAAGAGCGATTACATTTTCATTAACAAAGGAAAACACAATTACATTGTATCTTATTCCATTTCTTATACATCTTATAAGCTTATATCTTTATCCAGCCCAATACACCTTTCCATTCTCTTTCAAAGTTTTGTATAAGTTTATTTTTCAAAGAAAATGCTAATTTTTCTATCTCTACCATCTCCAGAACTTTTAGTTCCCACTCTTCTAAATTTATATCTCTATTTTCTTTCCAATATTGCGCATACAACCACCTCACTGCTGTTATCAAATATAACAATATCTTCTGACGCCTTCTTATCTGTCTGTGTTGTCCTAACATATTTAACAGGCCAAAGCCTTTTAATGGGTTGTGCTTGTAGATCAACTTCAGCCTCAGTGGTGGCCATGCTTGGGTTCAGCTTCTCAGGATGAGAGGCATTTTGGTATCGATGAAAAGTTGCCCAAGTCTGCTGCTGTTGCCATACTAAATTCTTTTAGTACGTAGGTTTCTCATGCTGGTTTCATTTCTTAATATTTCCTTCCATAGTGATTTGAATATTTTGATAACAAATATAATTATAAACTCGCTTATTTAAAGGCAAATATATTTATAAATAAAGAGAAAGCAGAGGAGTTGATATGTATAGAACAAAGTAGCATAGCTTCAGCATCACTCACCAGGAATCTTGCAGTCCTCAAAGATTAATTCACAGGTATTTGATCCTCTCATCCCCAGTTTATCAAGCTTTTGTGCAGTGCTGAAACCAGGCATACCCTGAAAGGAGATAAAAATAAGGGCAGGGAGGTGAAAGAGGAGGGGGAGTTCTCTCTCATTCAAATGTCAAAATACAACCTGGAAAATATCTTCAACAAACAGGCACAAAGACATGGTTCACAAACCTACCTTTTCCACAATGAATGCTGTTATACCCCGAGAGGCTGGAACAACACTGGTATCAGTTTTGGCATAAACAATTAGTACGTCAGCATCTGGTCCATTGGTAATCCAAAACTTGTTCCCATTCAAAACAAAATAATCCCCTAGGAAAAAAGGAAGGAAAGGGTTAATTTTCAGGTAGATAAAAACGCCGAAGAACAACCATCTCCCCAGCTAATTGAGACAATGTAATGCTGAAGTCACTCAGGACAATTCCTCCAGCTTCTTCAGCACTAAAATCTACACGCTTCCTTCAATACTAAAATCTATAAGCTCTTTTCCTTGAGTTCAGTAAGATAACCAGTGATGTAGCAATTACTGTTGGGGATACTGGCGTAATGTAACATGCTGGATTGGGACTTGGGGAATCCAAGTTCAGTGGAAGCTATAAATCACAAATTCATTGTGTGATGTTGGGCCAACTACTCTTTCTCACCCTGTGACCTATCTCATAGAGTTGTTAAGTAGGGAGAACAGCTCTATGTATGTATGTCACCCTGAATTCATTGAAAGAAAGGCACGGTGTACACACAACTAATTATCACAAGCCAGTTTCTCCTGTTTCTAGATTCAGCATTTGTAGAAATAGACCTGCCTATTTTCACTGCTAAAAATACAGACATGACACAGCTCAGCCTTCTAGCTCTTTTCACAATAACGTGGTTCTCATGAAACAAAGATGGTAGAACTGTCCACTGTTAATTTTTAGAAAAAGTTAACAGAATGACTGGTACACTGGACAATGTTTCTTAAATGGCAGGAGGTTCTTTCTTTCTCCCTCTCACATACATACCTTCTAAAATTTAATTTGTCTCCCAACTTGGCACCTTCACACAACTTCTCAAAGTTTGGACTATCACTCCTAATACTGCCCACCCAGCAATCTGAGAGCTGTAGTCCAAAAAACAAGACAAAACAAACAAACAAAAAACCCACAAAAAATCAACCACAAAACCCAAAACAACCACTTTTTTAAACGCTGTCAACTCTCTCTGAAACAGATTCCCTGCCAGTCAGAAATCTGTAATCCCCACTCCATCTGTTCTGTAAGTCCAATGGGGCTTCAAATTGTCTCAGATTTTGTCAAATATTGCTCAGAATTTTCTTGGTGACTTAGGCTAGCACAACCAGTGATTACACCAGCATCAGTATTTTTGAGCCATTGTGCAAGAACATATCCAGGAGCTCCTTGCACAAGACCTCTTCCTAGGCTGGGCAATGGTACACAGATTGCACCTGAGTGCAACTCTGCCCTCTTACTCAGACATCCACTGACTGTCCGTGGAGCTGCCCTAGAAGCACTCCCCTGCATTGTCATCTGACTTATACCTAAGACCTCCAGCATAATTATGCTGACAGAACTTTACCATCTGCCAGCATTAAACAGGATCTCAACCACTGTTCTAAGTGCCCCAGGCCACCACTGTCCTAAATGATGGAGAAAAATAAGGAATGGAGACAAATGAAGGCATGGGAGTTCAAGTTATATGGCCTTCCTCTGGCACTGTAAACCCAGCTGTAGAAACTATCGAATGGATCCAGGGATGACTGTATGGAATTTAGCACAAGCATCAGTGGAAACCTTCTGTGTGACTTTTGGCAAGTCACATTCTCTCAGCCTCAAACAAAGGCAAGGAGAAACCCCCTTTGCACAAATTCTGCTCAGAAAACCCCATGACAGGGCCACCTTAGGGACATTAGCAAGCAACAATCAATACTTTCCTGCTCCTCCTCCTCCAGTCCCCTCCCCCCTCCAAAATGTATGCACATAGGAAGCTGCTTTATACTGAGTCAGAGCATTGGTCAACACTGCCCAGGGCCAACTTGACCTGGGAGCAGCTCTCCAGGGTTTCAGCCAGAATTTCCTCCTAGTCCGAACTGGAGATAGTTGGCTTTCTCTGCTGGTCTCCAATCCAAATACTAACCAGGCTTGACCCTCCTAAGTTTTCAAAATCAAATGAGATTGAGCGCATTCAACATGGTATGCTAAAAAAGTATGGGATGGGCCACAGGAGGCTGAAGCAAAACAAAGGAATTTAGCAGGGCTGCTTCAGGCAAGCAGAAGTGCTTTATCTTACAGCTGTGACTGGCAGGAAAAATACACAAAGGACATTTGGGGACTAGAAAAGATCCTGGTTGGGTATCAATGACCCAGACAGCTGGAGTGTGAACTGCTTCAGATCAGTAACAACTCTTGTTTTAGAACTACAGCTTCAGCATCTGAAACAGCCAGTCAGACTCTTCTGTTCCTACACACATTGCAGTTGTATCATCTGTTTCATTTTTTGTTATTCTATTTGAGAAATGCACAAATATGCTTCAGCACTTGGGCTGGAAATGGCTACATACAACACAACTAGAGCTTGGAAATGTTCTAGCCATGGTAGCTAGGGGATTCTGAAGTGGTAGTTTAAAAAGCAATGTTTCCAGTCTCTGAACACAATGCACAGAGAAGGCTAATACTTACCAAAAAAAAAAAAGAATCACATCAAGATACCACTATGGATCTTTTAGAAGCATCATACAAAAAATGCCCATACCCCCTGTGAAGGGAGGAGCTGGGTGAGCCCGGTTGCTGCTAGTCAATCACAGCTCAGGAAATGCTGTGAAGGGGGGGGGCCTATGAAGGAGAAATGATACAAAACTGGGGTTTATCTCTGACACCAGGTAGACAGGAAAAAGATGGCCTAAAGATAGGAAGAAGATGACACAGAGATAGGGAAGAGCTGTAATAGAGACAAGACAGTCAGCCAGAGGGAAGAACTACAAAGGATTTTGGGGCACTACAAATGATTAAATAGTTCAGCGATTAACTTATTATCTAAATGTGTCTTAATAAACTTCTACTTTTTTTTTTTTTTAACAACTGTGTCTGGCTGTTCCAATTAGGTTTAATAAAGAGTCTGGTCACAATTAACACAGCAAACCCACAGAACAACACAACCACTGGTCCACACAGAGATCATCCTGGGGCCCAAGTATCCAGTCCACAGAGGGATTAAGAGGAGGAAAGGGGAAAGGTGAGTGACAGGAGCCCAAGGGTTGGAACTGCAGGGCCAACCTGGAGAAGGGATCTGTCACACACCCCATATACCTTTTCTGTCTGCTCTCAGCTTCATAGAGACAACATCAGAACCAGCGTTGGCTTCACTCATTGCCAGTGCTCCAATATGCTCTCCACTGATCAGCTGGAAGGACAAGAAAGATACAAAAGAAATATGCCGCAGTCATCCCCACACCCACCTTTAAAAAATATCATGATAAATCCAAAACGCTACAGTGATTCCCACCCTTCCTTTTTCCAAAAAGAGAAGGAAAAATCAAAATAAGCATGAAAGCCTCCCATGCCATGGAAGAACTCCAAATGGGGATGTTACTCATAGCAGAATTCTCCAAAGAGGTTTATTGGTGCCACTATGAGAAATGGCACAAGATCAAATCACTGCAGTTTACTGAAGACAGGGGCAAATGAGCAATGCAGCTATTGCTCTGGTTCGCTGTTTTAGATAGGAGACAGTGCCAAGAGAACCATGCTAGCAGCTGTATATATCCCTCTCACTCTCTGTCCTGCCCTGGCCTTTGAAAACAGATGACTGGAAGGGGCAAGACAGCTCAGGCACACTTGGTATGAAGCCAGCTCATTGAAAACAAGATTCTCTGCAGTGAACGGAATGATTCAGGGAGACGAAATACGATGCCAAAATGTTAGGCAATAAACTAAATCTCCACTACCCTTCAACCCTTGTAATGGATGAGCAGATGGTCACCCTCCTTCTGTGTTCCCTTATGCCACTCTTTGGCACAGCAGCCTCCTCCCTCTCACTGCCTTCCCATCTCGCTGTCAATTTCCTCCTATCCATCTTTCTTTGTCTCCTCTGCCATCTATCCTACTCTGCTTTCGAAGTTGGTGAGTACACCCACTGCAGGGACAAATTTCATCAGAAATCAACTGTGATATAATGGCAAACTTGACCACCACCCTATTATGCTATTGAGAGTTTTAGATAGTAGGATGCCTTGTAAACTGCCAAATATGGGTTGTGCCATGAAAAATGTTTCAAATAACTGAGACTCAAACTCCCTTTGTGTTTAGCTAGATAAAGTCTGCTCAGTAGCATTAGGCATAGAAACTGGTTCATTTGAGGAATAAGTGTACACTAGAACAAAGCCGTTTAATAAAATCAAAATGTAAAAATCATACTTTACCATAACTATGTCTATACCCCTACTTCAGAATAAGTACTAAACAAGTAGGAAAATTAATCATCCACTGCATGGTTCTCATCTCTTTATCATCCCATTTTGTCCAAAATCATGTTTAATTTTTAATTCTTTGAATTACAGCTATAATTATGATACATTAGGACTTAAATACAAGGAAGATATGCATGTGTTTAACGGACCTCTGAAACCGGCCTTCTGCAACCAGGTGCCCCTCCAGATGTGTTGGACCTCACATCACTCCCCGTCAAAGTTAGTTGAAGATGAGGAAGGTGTTGTCAAACACATTTGGGGAACATTGGATAGGGAAGGACAACTTCAGTGAACAATTCAAAACCACTGAACGGGAATAGTAAGGAAGAACCAAATTAAATCAGTGTCAACTATCTAGTGCATCTATCTATCCGTGCAATGTGAGCACTATGGGGGGTGAGCTGAGGCCAAATTAAGAATACAGAACTATGGACTGAGTATGTGTATTGTGTTATGTTTATCTGTGTAATACCAGTTCCACCAGTGGTTGCACACTTTCAATCTCAGTGGAACGGAGGTATCCAGGATGCATCTGTGCAAATAGTTCTACCACTGGCAAGGGTCTGAGCATTCTCAAAGTGTATATGTGAACTTTAACTAGAATATGTCCCTATCTGTAAGAAGTTGTGTAACTGTGGGGAGCGGAACCAGCTTTAAGCTTCTGTTGAACAAACACTCGTGCAAGAGTGTAATCTAGTGCAACTGCATAAGCATATATAGTTCGTTATGTTGAGGAAAATATTCTCCCCAGTGCTTAGAATTTTTTTTTTTTAACAACTCCAGTGTTCTGAGGGTTGCAGTCTAAAAATTAACACTGTCAAGCTCTGGTTTCCCTTTGGGGACATGCTGGATCAGCAACTGCAACATCTAGAGTCTAAGGAGTAGACAGATTAATATCGTTCTTCACTGAATTATCCCACACAAGCCACAGGCTATGCAGCAATCAAGGGCCCTTTCACAGTCCACTTTAACTGCCACGGCAACATCCTACGGAATCCAGGGATTTACAGTTTAGAGAGGAGTATTTAGAATTCTCTAGTGCCTTGCTAAACTACACCCCCCAGGATTCCACAGGATGCAGACATGGGCAGTAAAAGCGGAATAACAGTGCTGTGCTTGTGCAGTGTGAAAGGGCCCCTGGACTAACCAGCTCCAGCCCCAGAGAGGGAGGAGGATATTTTTCTATACATTCATTGAAGAACCTTGAAAGAGAAACCATTTGGAGGACCATGCTTTTTTTCAGCCACCACAATCACATTTTTTCTTCTTTCCTCTGTTCCGAATGTTTATTCTATGTTAAGTTTTTGTTTTACAGTATTTTAGGTGCGCTGACAGGGAGAAAAGTGACATATAAAGATATTAAACAAATGAAACATCATTCTAATGAAAACTTACCCTGGAAAAAAAGGTAGCGGAAGGGGTTGGGTGGATTAGTGACAGAACACTCAAGTGACAAAGGTCGAGGTGATATCTCAGACTGGCTGCTATTGCTGTTTTAAATAAGGGAAGGAATCTTTGACCCAACAGAGACAACCTCTCATCCTCAGCTATGCTGGTTGGAGCTTCTAGGAACTGAAGTTCAAACTCATGAAAAACCAAGGACTTTCCACCTTGGCAAGAAAGACCGTTTTTGCTCTGGGGTCTTTTGGAACCTGTTTGAAGCATCCAGTGCTGGGTCGTCTTCTCTAAACACGACATAGGCCATCCATGGCGGCAAACAGACTGAGGCAAGGTTTGTAAATATACCTTACATGGAGTGTACTTCTGAACACTTTGAAGTGTTTAATTTGCAATACAGCAAAGCTGAAGTGCAGCTCCAGGTTTTTAACAGATATAATATCAGCTTCTGTATCTGATGAAGCACACAATGCACTGCTTGACACTGGATGTATGAACTTATTTTTTATAGGCTGACTGTATTTTTAATGGTAGTTTCAAGGGTACTTCATGCTTCAATCTTCTTGTTCTCTTATATATGAGACCACACAAATCTACATACCTTAGGCAGATATTTCTGTCTCTGTGCTTCATTGCCATTCCTCACTAACTGATTAACACAGAGATTAGAGTGGGCACCATAACTTAATCCAACAGCTGCTGAAACTCGAGAAATTTCTTCCATCACCAGTACGTGGTCCAGATAGCCCATAGCAGATCCACCATATTCAACTGGTAAGAGGAAGGAGGAGTTATGTACTTATAACAAAACTACATTCAGACATCACTGAATTCTAGAATTTCTACTGCTACCAACTTCCATTAAGAAACTGTTGGCACCATCACATAAAGCAAACATAAAAGAGGTTTTTGCACATTACATGTGTTCACTCTGTATGTTCACATGTTCCAAATTTTGAGACAATATTTGTGCCTGTATTCATACTTGAGTTGGACCCAGGTAGAGGAATCCTCTTAAATTCAGAGTACAGATCACCCGCACAGCTATGCCTAGGCAGAATGAACACATCTATGCATGATGTCATGGACTGATATTGGGAAATGTTGTTTGATGTACTGATTGTATATTGGATTATGAGGAAAGGAGCAGTCAGACTGGAATGTTGGAATGAATGCTGATTGGTGGAATATTTGCATAAGGCTGGTGAATGATAGTTGGGAGTTTAGTTAGACAAGGGTTTTTGGAGTTAGACTAAGGATGAAGTAAGAGAAGAGAGTTTTGTTGGGGGTTTGGTATGGCTGGTCTGAGTTAGAAAGAAGTATGAGAGAGGGTATGTGGTGTTCTAAATGTAATAAATAATTAATCTGCTGTGTTACATTCACCTTCTGCTTTTTTAAACACACATTCAGACTCTGGAAATGCTATCTGAGAGCTTGGATTTGGATGTGGTGACAGCACTGAAGCTAAAAGGATGGTTTCCACTGAGGACAGAAGTTGCACAAATTCTGTATGTACTTTGGGAGCATTTAGATGATTCCCCATAGTTGGTGTCACACAGGTGGGACAGGAGGAAGTCATTACATTGTGGCAAGAATGGGGATCAGGGAGGTCCTTTCTCTTGGGAACTGCAGTGAGCATTGTGGAAGTCTTCACATTTGGTGGGTTAGAAACCACACATTCATCCAGTGGTGGGATTGCTCAGAGAAACCCTTACAGCTGGTTGCACTGGTGGGATTGCCCGAATGGAAAATCCCATAATTAGGGTTGGATAAGGGATGGAAAACCCCTATAGTATGTTTGTGTAAACTGATGAACACATGTTCACTTTATGTAAAGCATAAATGTTGCTCTCTACAGATTTGAAAGTGTGCAACTATTTTGTCTTTAAAATAGCTGCCATAGGAAATCCTGAGGAAGGTATTCTGTGTGCAGGAGGAAATGTTGAGGGAGAGAGGAAGAACTAAGGGAGGAAAGAGATTGAAGAGAGCACAGAGAGAGAGTGAACTACATTGGTGAAGTAAAAGCATCAGTGGGAGAAGACAATGGATGACAGAAGTGCTGCTGATGTCCTCAACACAGCCTTCATCCAGCAGACTTATGGCAAGTCTATGAACACAAGAGAACTCCAAGAGTCCCTGGTCATCAACTGCCCTGCTCCAGTCTTGCAGACTCAGGGCCATGGCTTCTTTGATTGAATCAATCCAGCTGTAATAATCACCTTTAGTCCCAGTGATTACAATGGGTCTTCTCTAAGCAGGGATCCAAGACAAGGCATTCAAACCAAAGCACATGTAAAGCAGCCTTTTATATTCTGACATTTAGTCAAAAGCTAAGGCTATCAAAGAGCTAATCATGTCAGTTCTCCCCTTCATCTGGTACGCCAATTCCCTTGTCTTAAATACATTTAAATTATTTATCTGGAACAATATGTAAATGCAGTCTTTTTATTCCACATAAAGATATTTCATGTCCATATGAATAACTGGTACAATGAAATCTAATCACAAAGATAGCCATCGGAATACAAAAGCCCCTCTGCCTGTGTTCCAAATTTATGGTGGGAACAGACAGGGTAAAGAAAATTCACAGAGAGAGATGGAGGCTACACACAAATCCACAGAGGTCTCAAGAAAGGGATGAAATGTAGCAATACCATGACAAAGTTTGCAGTGGGATAATCAAGAGGCTTAAAAGAAAGAAGCTGAATTAATTCAAGGATAGAAACTGTGCATGAAGATTTCAGCCACAGGTGTGGTATGGAAGTAACATATGCCTAAACAGTGAATGATTTGTAGAATCTTAAACTGTGAGAGGAAGATTCTAGACCTGTGGTACAGATCTCTGGCTCACAGTGCCACAACTGGTCCATGGAGACTTGTTCCGCAAGCCCCATCTCTGTAGACTTGGTGCAGGCACCACATAAACCCCAAAATTGAGGCTTAGCTGGTAGTTGCACAGACCAGCTGAGAGGACTAGTGCAGACTAGAGAAATGAAATTGGTCACTCTGGGATGGCATTGGCAGGCGCCGGCTGAACTTCAGCTTCAGGACTCAGCCCAGCACTTGCAAGGACTGACTGCAAGCATTTCTTTTCCCTTTCCTGTTTCCTGTTGAGGGAAGAGGGAGGAGGAGGAGCAAAGCCATGCCCCCATCCAAACTGCCAGACGGAGAAGCTCCACCCAGCACTTCAGTTGGGGATCCACTGATATTTCTGCCTCCCGATTTCCTCTAGTCAGCAAGGTGGTGTTGGTGGTGAGGAGTCCTTCCCTCCAGGTAATTGCGTGCAACTACTATATTACTGTCTTGTTTTATTCTGGTTAGTTTGTTACAGGTAGACATATACATCAAATCACAACAGATATTTATATCTTGCTGTTCTCCAAAGCAGGAAGATGGCAATTTTTGGCCAGGGTGGATAAATACTTACCTGGAGCAGTTATTCCCAGAACTCCTAATTCCCCCAGCTTCTTCCAGAACTCCTACAAAGATCAGAGCAAAACTATTTTCATGACCGTAGTCTAGTATGAGACTAAAGCCATTTCTGCACTAGACTGTTATAGCGCTATTATTCCACTTTCAACATCCTATGGAACATCCGGCTGGCCTCTCCCAGAACCGCAAACCCCAGGATTCCATAGGATGTTGAAAGTGGAATAATAGCGCTATAACAGTCTAGTGTGGAAATGGCCTAGGAAAGCAGTTTTTAACATTTCTTTGAGCATACAGTTCAGTCGCCTCATAGAAACAAAGAGCAAGATATTCACTGCCTTGCAATATAAATGATATTCACTGCCTTGCAATATAAATGAACCAGAATCCCTTAGCCAGTTTTGTATCTATTAAAAAATTTTGCCCTTTTTTTTAAAAAAAAATTTTATACTTATTTTTCCATGCTGCTACACAACTGCAGCCTTCAAGATCATGCACACTATAATCTTAACTAATTTAACACATGAATGGCTCCTCTTACATTCTAAGCAGTGTAGTAGCTATATGGCTCTCCTGTAGTCTGGTTGGATTTTTATGCCTAAAACCAGCACTCTTGTCAGCGTATAGAGATCTGAAGAGCATTTATGCAATCATCTTCTCCAGGAAGTGGTTCCAACCATACAAAAATTGAAAATTACATCTCACATCAGTTGCAGCATAGATGGGGTCTCTGCACTGGATGATTTACAGATTTATATTTATGTTCCACCTTCTTCACAAAATGACCAGCAGATTACATGGGTTTATGCTTCGCTTGCAAGTTGCTACTGTTCTGACTTAACCCATGCCAAATAAGAACTTGTAGGCTCTATTATAAAGTTGGGTTTCTTTCCCTCTTTTTAGGCCATAAATAACCAACATTCAGGCAGTGGATTAGTAAGCCTTCCATGAACGCATCTATTCTCAATTCATTGTCTAAGGTTTGCTTACACTTCTAAAGATATAGCTTAGAAAGGTTCAGTTTTAAGCCAGTAAATTTATGCCACCTTTCACTTTAAGTACTTCTATTAACAAGAATTTGCTCTCTACCTAAATTCAGAATACAGGATGTCATTCCTTCCTACGAAGCTGTATTTTTCTTACTCATTTCAGGGCTGTTGGTTGATCCCTCTGGTTGCTTGGGTTCAGCTAGGAGAGCATTTGTTCACTGCTGCCAGAGCTAATCTTTTTAGACTACAGGTCCCAGAACCCATCAGCCAGCATGGCACTGATGCCCAAAGGACTTGCACCAAAGGAGAGGAGCAATTTACTACATGTTATTTGCTAGGGGAATATATCAACTGCTACTCTGACATAAGGATGAATGGCATATTGAATCTCTTTCACCAACCTACATTCTCTGCCTAGCTAGAAATAACACTGTGGCACTACTCAGTGTTACTGCTGTTGTCTTCCAGTAGATATAGCTAACAGCACTTTCCTGCCCTTTTCCTGGTTTGGAAGGGGCTGACTGATCAAAGGAAGGTAGCTGGGTTACAACCATGGTCCACAGTAGGAAGCAAAGTCTGGAAGTAACACAACAGAAGAAATGACGTTGCCTATAATGTATTACTTCTGGGGTAATGATGTTCTTTTGATTTTTAACATTAACACTAACACTTCTCCCCCACTCCTTCTTTTCATGCATGTGTAAGAAGTAAAGTCTGGTCATTCCCGGTACTTTTTTCTTGTATTTTTGCATCCTTCTAAGCAATATCTGGGCATTTTGGTATTGTTCAATGGTTTCTTAAGAAGCAACTTAAAAATAATGTGTTTGTAACAAATGACTAATGATTAATATAACATGTCACTCTTTGCCCAGTGACCAATAAATGTGATTTATTATTTTTTTAAAAACAAAACCTATAACACGTTAGCTTTTTAATATAACATCTCAAGGCTGGAGGTTGGCAGCATGAAGGAGAGGGCAGCTAGTCTGTACTGTAATTATTCGCAAAGCAATGGTTCTCAAGCTGCAGGATGATCCAGTGGAGGCAGGGGAGATGAAGTCCCAAGAAGGGTAAGGATCCCTCCAACAGACAACCAGAGGCTCTTTCATCCCAGGAACAAACACTGAAATATTGTGGCCACGAATATTGCTCTGTTAGCCTTGGATGTCGGAAAGACTAAGAAAATGTAGTAGTGGTTTGAGCACAGGAGTTGCCCTTCCTGACTCCTGCTTTGACTTGATGGTTTCAGCAAGTTGTCCAAGATGCCTTTTATTATTCTTTTAATGCCAGTGTAGGATCAATTCATGTACCCTTACTCATTCAACAGTCATATGAAGACATTAGACTGTGTGCAAGGATTCTGAGCCTCTGACTGCTGAAGGGATAGTCAAGGGGCTTGGGAGGTAAAATAAATTTAGGGGTTGGTTAAAGTTCAAAAAGTTGGGGAAAACACTGCTTTAAGCATGGCACTGTGCCCAAAGCCCAGTAAAACTTCACAGCACAGCTTCCCTGACTTCAAGTCAGAAAGTTTTCTAGCCCTCACTCCACCTCGTCATTTGGCTCAAATTCTATGAGTCACCATTTTGACACAGGCAGAAACAATTATATCACAGTGTTCTGCATCTCTCAGAACTGACACAGTGTCTGCCAAAACCCCACCTCCCTCTCAGTGATGCTTCATCTTTCTGAGACATTCCTGACACAAGAAAAAATGTGACATATTTCTGCTCACTAGCAGACTCCTCTTACTGACAGATGGACAAAAAACCTCTGAGTACTGTTAACCCCATCTGTTCCACATTATGGACCAGCACTTCTAATCAGCTATAAGCTTAAAAATTAAAATACTTTCAAAATATTCTGAATTCTCAGTAAGTTTCTTCCTCAATCTTCCTCTATCCCACACATCACATTAAAATCACTTCTGATTTCTCATCAAGGGTTTCCTCCTCTAGCCTGCACATCTCACCATTAATTCTTCCTGAATTTCTGGCTGGCAGGAATCAATACAAAAAAGGAACGAATGTTTGATGACGAGCGGATGTTTCCAGTTGAACTTCACAGGAAAAAATTATGGATGACCATTGGAGCAACCAGCTCAGTAATGTCTACTCTGGCAGCAGCTTTTCATGGGCCCAGGCAAAGCTTTGTACTAGTAACATTACCGGAAGGCAACAGGGATTGAACCTGATCCTTTCTGCATTGAAAACATCTGCTGTACCAATGAAATAGCATCCCTTCTTTAGGAAGGACTCATCAGATGAATCTGACTGGGGCACTTTGGTCTGGGAAGCTGGGGAAGATTCAGCTTCCTTGGCCTAGTTGCTTGAGTCCTCTCAAGCCATTTTCCAGACCAGTACAGCCATTCTCTGACTGTGCAGCATGGACAGGTTTAGATAATCATCATTTGTGGCTCAGGCACCTTTAGAGACAATCATCATTTGTTAACTCAGGCACCTTTAGGGACCTTACAATTCTCAAGGTTTTCCACATTAGCACAGAATTTACATCCTTATGTCAGAAGAAAAGTCACATCCTTAGGATCTGAGAACCACACAGCAAGCATAGGGCAAAGGTCTTTTACTTTTATGCCAGATGGATCCATATTCCCATGCATTTTCAACCTCTGAACCCAGTCCCACACAGCATCACAACTGGTGTCTATCCTTAAAAATACTGTCAATCACCACAAGCCACTGCTCATTTGCAAACTGTAATTAAAAGTAGAAGAATGAGTTAATTGTGTGCAAGTCTGACTTTATTAGATCTTCAGCTTGCTAACTTTCTTGAGAACAATGAGAAGCAATGCCTTTTGCTGAAGACTTCTCTCTATTCCCAGTCTTTTTAGCTGAAAGATTCTGGTTTCCTTGGATTTTCATTTTAAACATTTTAAAGTAATTCTCACTGAAACATAGCAGGTGCACACAGTTCTAATAGATATAAGCTTACTTAGGACTTCAAGGCTGATAAAAGAGAGCAGTGAAAAGAATCATGTCCTATAAAATATACCTTGTGCTCATCAAAATTTATAGGTGCCCTTAAAGCACTCTAGTAAATCCCCCTTCTAGAAGCCCAGCAGTGAAACCTTCACGACTAGGGGATGGTTCCAAGAAAACGTTTATGTACTAAAGACAAACCACATGCCATTTCACACACCTTTTTTCACTACTGAAAATTTCAAGCACTGAATTTGCTCATCCAAACTGAAACAAAACCCAAGCATGTAAGGAAGTTTGTCTTCAGGCATATAGTTTAGTTTATTCCAGCCTGCTTTAACCTGCCAAAACAATGAACACACTAGCTGAGGAAGATGGCAGTTGCACATCAACATATTTGAACGGCACCAAGTTGGAGAAAAGTTTACTGTTTCTACTATGTAACAATTTCATAACTTTGTGATATCGTCTATACCTGAATCTTTAAATTCCGCAAATTCATCTTGCAAAGTCATAGCACATAGTAAACTATGCAAAAACACTAGCTAAGCATCTAAGCCAAGATGTATGCTATTAAAGGACTTACCCTCATCTCTTTGAATTCATTTTTCTGATCAATTTCTTGAGCCTTTGGAGCCAAGTGCTCCTGACAGAATTTCATCATGGTTTGCCTAAGCTGTTAGAAACATAGTAAAAACAAGTATCATAAACCACAATTACTAATGTCCTACCTTTGTATCTTATCAAAAAACTTCCCTAAACAAATCTTCCCTGATGTCCACGAAATCTCTATCTACTTTTCAAAAAGTTACTGCATGCCAATTATGGGAACTGCTGACAACTGCTAAATTATTGACTGTTGAGTTATACTTTCTGCCTAATACAACTCAGAAGTGTGTCTCTATTGATATTTAAAATTGCTTTTAACATATTTTTACATACAGTGGGCCTTCTCTTACTGTGACCTCTACAAGGAGTTGTGCTCCTCTATGTAAAATGGTAGTGATGGATGCATCCCAACACTGCTGCCATTGAGAGTTATAGGATGGGAGCATTTGTGTTGTGTCTTTTTATACAGGGGTTCCTCTAATGGAACCTCCGCATATACACAGGGCCCACTGTTTTTCACTCCTGACTAGTAGAATAAGTTATTTTTACTGACTGTAATTGCACATTTTTTTCCTAGGTTTAATTGTTATTTTATGTTTGAGCATACCAAAAACTTACATGGAAAAAGCCACAGTAATCCTCAACTACCCTTGCTCCTATCAGCACAAGATGTCAATTGTGAACATGATGACACTTAACAAATCAAGCAATTTGATTTTGTAAAAGTCGTTCTCAAAATATCTCCCAAAGGCCTGGAAAAAAAAAACCTGGAAAAATCTGGGGAAAAAGTCTCATCCCCATTTTGGAAGACTTTTTCCCCAGGAAAAACTTGGCCAAGGGGATTATGGAATATTGTGTTTTACAATAATAAATAAAATGCTTAAGACAAGATGTTCATATATTTATTTCCTCAAGACTGTTTCTAGAAATTGTTTCTAGAAATTAGGTAACAGTAAGAGTTTTGTGTAAGACTATGTACAGTATCAGATTTTTGCAGCTGCTAATCTTGGTTTCCTTCTCTCAGTTCTTTTTATGGGAATAAGCACTGTATGGTTGGTTGACATTACAGAGAATTAGAAGAAACAAAGTAATTTTGGTAATAGTGATTGTTTATTCTATTTTTAGTGTTTTTTGCATGCGCCTCATAAATTGACATAACCAAGGAGGTTTCTTATAGTTCAGAACTTTGTAACTCCACTTGTAACTAACTAACTAACTAAATAAAAAGGTTAAAAAGTACTGTAAATTCCATTTGTAATTATCTGACTAAACAGTACTTTTAGTAATTCAAACATGGTAATTTTACACCAAGCCAAATCAGACATAATACATGTTCCTAAAAGTTTTAAAGTGGCTTTCAATCTGTACAGTGTGCTATTATCATTTTTTCTTTTCATTTCCCCCCCTCAAAAGTCCCTTCCCCCAAAAGCTTTTTATCATGGCTTTAAAAATTTTTGGAAATTTTCCATATCTGTCTTCTGTGCCAGTAAAAAGTTAGGGAGCCAGTCATGAGGACAGAGACTCAGGACAACTGAACAGCTGCAGTCTACATTGCAAACAGATGAGACTGTACTGTGAAGGAGGCACCTGTGGATGTGAATTCCTACATGTTATAAAAATGAGATTTCCGCTTCCTTCTTCTTGGCATTTTCCCCAGCCATACTGCGATATGTGTTATTTGCAGACTCTAAGTCAAGGTTCACAATTTTAACTACAAGTCCTTTGTACCATATGATCTTCCTAGAATATTTTGTCTAACACAGACCCCATTTTAATCCCGGAATCACCAACTTCCAAAGGTTGAGGGACTGCATTGGTCTTGCTTGGAACCATGGAGGGCTGGCATGTGTCCCAAAGCCATCATTTTCAGTCAATGATCCTTCAGGGATCCACCCCCACCCCCTGCATTGACCTATTACACCTGTGAAAGACTCCTGTCAGTGTAACTGGACACTTCAGGGGCTCATGGAGCTCTTCTGAGCAAAGGAGACGCTTAAAAAACTATGAAGATTTCTGAAGTGCTGAGAAAAGGGTGGTAAGCATGTAATGAATAGTAAAGAATGCTAATCTGAAATGTGATGCTGGAGGAGCGTTCTTATGGATAAAATGGACTGACAAAAAGATGAATAAATGGATCCCATAGCAGATCAAGTCTGAACTCTCACTAGAATCCAAAATGACTAAATAGAGGCAATTGTACATTAGACAAGCTGACTCATTAGAAAAGACAATATGCTTCATAAAGTTGAAAGCAGCAGAAAACAGGAAGACCACATTACAAGTAGATAGACTGAATCAACGAAACTTCAGTTCTGAGTCTGCAAGACCTGAGCTAGCCTCTTGATGACCAGGGCTTGTGAAGGTATCTCATGTCTGGAGTCGCTGTAAGTCAAAGCCAACTTGATGACAAGTAACAACAAAGAGTGCTGTCACTGGATGAAATAGTTGTGCTAAAACAGGATGGAAGATAGAAAGAAAGATAGGAAGGCAGGAAGGCAGGAAGGAAGATTTCTAACATTTCCAAACATTTGGAGCAGAATATCATGTGATTCTGAGTTATCTGTACTTTGTTCCAAAAAGAAATATTTTATACATAAAATGCAATCTTTTACACTGCAATCTAAAGTGGGAGACTGGCAAAATGGGCACATATAAGCCTGGGATTGTCGTTGTTGTGTGCCTTCAAGTCATTTCTGAGTTATGGCAACCCTAAGGCAAATCTATCACAGGGTTTTCTGGGGTTGGGAGTGTGTGTTATCCCCAAGTTCACCCAGGAGGTTTCCATGGCTGTGTGGGAAATCGAACCCTGGTCTTCAGGGTTGTAGTCCAGTGTTCAAACCACAACACCATGGTGGCCCTGGGGCTGAGATTACATCAATCTAAATAATACCCACTACCTCCTTGTACAATGTCTTTCTCCCAGCACTGATTCTTCAGCACTGTAGGTACTGTCTGCACTCATCAGAGACTCTAGGCTTGATTTTCTCTAGGACCTATTTATTTGTCTCTGTAGCAGTTCATAATATCTGCAGAACTCTTCTCCAGCACTACATTTCAAATGAGTTTTCTTCGTATTAGCTTTCTTCACTTGTCCAGCTTTCCTAACCATACACAGAAATTGGAATCATGATGGCACAGACCATCTTAAATTTGGTATTCAATGATATATCCTTTACACTTGGGGATCTTGTCTAGTTCTTTCACAGCTACCCTTCCAAATCCCACTCTTCTGATTTCTTGACTTCTCCATTCTGATTAAAGACTGAGCCAACATATGAAAAGTCTTGAACTATTTCAATGTCTTTACCATCTATTTTAAAGTTACGTAAATCACCTATGGTCATTGTTTTTGTTTTCTTCATGTTCAACTGTAAGCCTGCTGCTCCACTTTTTCTCTTGACCTTCTACAGGAATTGTTCCAAGTTTGTTTTTGTTTTGTTTTCTTTCTTTTTGCTAGTAGGACGGTATCATCTGCATATCTTAAACTGTTGACGTTCCTTCCTCCAGTTTTCAAACCTCCTTCCTTCCAGTCTAATCCTGCTTTATGTAGGATATGTTCAGTGTACAAGTTAAACAGGCAGGGTGATAAAAATGCAGCCTTGCCTGACCTTGCCAACTGGAAATTATTCTGTTTTTCTGTATTCCATCTTGACAGTAGCCTCTTGTCCTAAGTACAGGTTACACATCAGGACAATCAAATGTGGTTGCATATCTATTTCTTTGGGAGTAATCCATAGTTGATTGGCAATCAAAGGCTTTGCTATAATCTATAAAGTGCAGGCTGATTTTCTTCTGAAATTCTTTGGTGCGCTCCATTATCCAACAGATGTCTGCAATATGATTTCTAGTGTTTCTTCTTCTCCTGAACTCAATTTAGACATCTGGCATTTCTTGTTCCATGTATGGTAAAAGTGTCTGTTGTAGAATTCTGAGCATCACTTTGTTAGTACAGGAGATTAATGGAAAGGTCTTGTGGTTGTTGCAATTCCTGGTGTCCCCTTTCTTGGGGATTAGAATGTATATTGAGAGTTTTCTTTCACTGGGCCATTGTTTGGTTTTCTATGTTTGTTGACAGATTTTAGTTAGAACTACAATAGATTCTCCCTCTACAGCAGCTCTATTGGCATGCTTATCAGGAACTTTTTCTCCGAAATGCTACGAGTGCAGCTTCCACTTTACTTTCTAAAACTGTAGGTTCATCTTCAAATGGGTCTTCCACTCTTAAGGACATAAAAAATGAGGGATAGTTCAAAGGCCTGTAAAAGTCAAAACAATGGCTGGAAACCAGCAGCACCATCATGCTAGTGTAAGAGTAGACTGGAAAGTTACATTTTCTCAGAAGTTGTATAAGTAAGGTCACAAGTACATTCAAGCATTCTGCAAGCATATTCATGACTCTTTCCTTCATTTCTGACTTGGTAAAGTGTGAAGCTAATCAGCTACTGCATACCAGAAAGCTCAGGACCATGGTACCCAGGGATTCAGCATTAATGCACTGGTATATATTCGTGCTACACTAAAAGTGTAGAGGATCCTTGCTTCTGTTCCCACAGTGGCCAATCAGATGCCTATGAAAAGTCCACCAAGGAGGACATGAGTGCCTTTTTGCTCTTTAGCTTTTGCTCTTTAGCAAACTGTACTGTGAGACATACTGTTTCTTATACCAGATGTTATAAAGCCATCATCATTAGAAGCCAGTCGCTAACATCCTCCAGGAATCTGTCTAATGCCCTCTGAAAGCTGCCCAAGTTCATGGCAGTTGTTACATCTTACTTAATTAATTTACATCCTGCCTTTCCCCTGTGACAGGATCCAAGCGGCTTATGGCCCCAAATTCCATAGTTTAATTGTGCACTGTTATAGTTTAATTATGCACAACTTTATCTGTTAGGAATCCCTCACCATTTAGTGTCATATTTTAAAAGACGGAAAATCTTTCCTTCTCTATTGTCCATACAACATAGTTTTATAGTTTTATGCCCTTTCTTACTTTTCTTAGTTATAAGCTAACCCTCTCCATCAAATATACTATTTCTTTGAGTAGGGGGTTGCTTCAGTCCCTTGTTTTGATTGCTGTCCCTTCCAGCTCTTGTTGTTGTTGTATCCCTTCAAGTCATTTCTGACTTATAGCAACCCTATCACAAGGTTTTCTGGGGCTGAGAATGTGTGACATGCCCAGTGCCACCCAGTGGGTTTCCACAGCCAAGTAGGAAATTGATCCTTGGTCTCCAGGTTCACAGTCCAACGCTCAAATCACTACACCACTCTGGCTCTACAATATCCTTTTTTTCAGATCCAGTGAAAGGAAAAGTATTCCAAGATCAGTGGTATTATACATTTGGACTGGGGCATTACAACTTAAGCTTAGTTCAACTCTCCACATAACTCTAAACGTGTATTTGAAAAAGCATGCTTTACAATGCTGCCCTTACTTAGAAGGACAGGAGTATGACTGGGTGAGAAGTGACTGTATAGGAAAGCATTAAACAGCAGTCTCCCTCTCTTTCCCCAGCATGGCCTGGGGAAAAAAAATAAAGGGAAGAGGACCAACCCTGGCTGGAAGTTCCTCCAAAGGTGAGTTTTGCCACTTCAGTCTCCACTGCGCCTGAGCAGTACCCCTTCTGGAAGCAGGCAGGAAAGGACATCAACAAGTCACAGCAAGGACATTCTGGTTGAGCTGTCTGCACACCTGCAGCATTAATGGCTAGCCTTGCCTGTAGCTTCCCTCTGGACAACGCAGCACGGAGGGTTGGTTGTAGAAAGAATAGCCACTTCATGCCTTCAGTCCCCTAACTGTACTCTTCAACTGAGTGGAGTACTAGTGGGCACTGGCCTATCCAGCTCAGTCTCTCACCAGTAAGCAACCACAAAATGAGCACGTGGAGGCAGGCCTTGCTCCTAAAAGGATCAGTATTGCTTCTTCTCACCACTCTGGCTTCTTATTCACTCTGGCTGGCACAAGAGGGAGGATCTGGGTTCAATGCAAGAATCCCACACCATGTGGATTGCTTGCAAAAAGAGAATTCAGATGAGGAAGTCAGAAGATGAGACGGCGGTTCCTTCCATAACCTTTTCCGTGTGGAGGAACAAAGGGTGGGAAAGGTACTTCTTGACCAGCTGGTTGGGGGAATTCTGGGAGCTGGAGTCCAAAGAGCAACTTCCACAACCTTTAGCCTCTTCCTTGTTCTTTCCAGCCTCTGTGGAAGGCACAGCGCCAAGGAGAAGCAGATTTCACAGCCTGTCGTCCAATTCCTCCTCCTCCTCCTCCTCCAGCATTCGGCCAGTTTTCCTTCAAAACAAAACGACCCTGTCCGCCCCCCTTGGGAAGTGCTGAAGCGCAGGCCTGGTTTGGTCTCAGGGGGAGCTTTTCGACCAGCTCCCACTCTAAAGCCCCTTGGGAATCCTTTTGCCCCTTCCTGATTACTACCCTGCTTATATCTTCCTGAATACAGAAATCAGAAGAGCAGCGAAAGCCCACATGACTACTCAGAGGGATAAGGGAAGACTTCGGGAGAGTTACTTTTTTTGGACTACAGCCTACAGCCTAAGAGATCACCCTGTCTGGGGGTCTTTTAATAGCTGCAATGCAAAATAAAATAAAATAATTTTCCCGAGCAGGCCCTCTCGGAAACGCGTTAAGGCAACCCGAACCGACGTTCAGAAGCGGGGCTGGCACTGCAAGGAGCAGGGCAGAAAAGGAGCTTCCCAATACAGAAGGACCCCCAAACGGAGCGACCTCCCTTGAAGCAACCCAGGCCCTCCGCCTGCGGTACCTGCTGCTGCTCCTCGTTCAGCCCGTTAATCGTGTCGTCCACGGAGACTCCGACACAGCCCCGTCGAGGCTGCAGCAGTCCCGCCAAAAAGCGGCGCCGCACCCAGCCGGCCCCTCCCTTCCTCGCCGCCGCAGCCGCCGCCATCTCGGTTTCTTCTGCGAGCGCGGCGCCGGGGACTACCGGCCACGGCTCCGCGGCGCCCTCCTCCGCCAATCAGCGCGGCGGTGGGTGTGCGCCGACTGTCCACTAGGCTTCAAGGAAGGGGAGGAACAGCCAATCATTGGACAGACGTTGCCTTGCGCAACCGAAGGAGCCGCCTTTAGATGTGGATGAAAGCGCCGAGGAGTCCCTGTGGCACTTTAAGCCTTTAGGGCTCATTTACTGTGACACGAACGTGTGGGGATGAGCGATCGCTTCATCAAATGCATGAATTATTAGTGCATAGTATGGGTTGAATTGTAGACAGTGAAATGCAAAGGAAATTCGAGTGGAAATAAGCAGATTCAACTGGAAAAGTTCAACTGGTTTTTTTTTAAATTAAATTTTTTTAATAAGAAATGCAAAGGAAATTCAAAGGATAAATGCTGGGAGTGACAGTCACATTATTGTCAGACATTCACCACCCAATTGCTTAAAACACAAAAATCCTGCACTAAGCAACCATAAGGAGTGTGATGAGAATATGTGATCTGGATTCCAACCTCTGGTGGTAGAACTTGTAAAAATTAATTTTTGAACTTGCGGCCATGCCGACTGGAGAATCTAGAAGTTGTTGCGTTTCCCAACTTTGTTGACAGTCGCCTTCAAGTCGTTCCGGACTTATGGTGATCCTAAGAGGAGAACCTATCACGGGGTTTTCTGGAGTTGATTGTCTGTAGGGCACCCAAGGTCTCCCTGTGGGTTTCCATAGCCGAACAGGGAATCGAACCCTGGACCACTACACCACACTGGCTAACTTCCTAATAAATTGTAACTTCATGGCCTTTTGTTGTCCGCAGGAGTTTTTTGTGCATGTTGTAGGCCTCCACATTTTCAAATGGTTTTGCCTCTTCTGAGAATGGGAACTACGGTCACACCCCGTGCATTTAGGCCCTGTTAGGCACTAGATCAGCAGCCCCTGGCAGTTTTGTTCTTGTCCAGGCCCTGTGAAACTCCTCTACCCATACTAGCAATTACTGAACTCTTGTAATCAGGTATGTTATTGTATGTGGCATCATCTATGGAACAAAATTTGAATATTGGTTTCCATCTCTCAAATAATATGTCAGATGAGTTAACAATATAAGGACAGCAGGAAAAAAAAATGGAAATTAATATCCTGCAAAATTTAAGAAAGGAAACTGAGAACATACTTATACAGAAATAGGAGAGGTTTAGGCAAGGGAATAGCGGGGGGGGGGGGAAATAAGGGCACACTGTCCCCACATAAATAAGAATTTTGCCCCCTACAATTTCGCCCCTTTTTGTAGTGGCTCCAAAACAGAACATACTTGCTATTAAAGTTTACATGAGTTCTGAAGACCTTGAACATGATCAATACAAACAGTCTGTTTAATGTAGCAGTTATTGTTCACAATTTTCCACAGCCCATTTGCCTTATGGGAGCATATCTACCTATCTCCTCTCCCTCCCCCCCCCCCATGATGAACGTTTTAAATAACTAAGTCTGCTACTGGGGCAGGTTGTCAAGTGAACAGCTTTTTTCATGATCATATTGGTTTTTATCAGCATAGCAGAGAAGACTGAGCAGCCATTTCCTCTAACTCAAGAATTCCTCCTATCTTTCACGGTCTTCCTTGAAACATTTACGGGGGGGGGGGGTTACATTTCCCCCTGTAGGCAGGTTCACAGTTTGGATGTATTCTTGGACTCAGCCTTGAACGAAGAGGGCTAGGTTTATGCAGTGACCACAAGTGTTTTAGCCCACTTAAAGTTAGTAAGCCAACTGTGCCTGTTCCTGGAGATCCTTGATCTGGCCAAGGTCTTGTCATCAGCAATGGAATGGATGAGGCAAGCAAATTGAAATTTAATCTGGACAAGGCAGAGGTGCTCCTGGTCATTCAAAAGGAAGATAAGGGAACAGGGATTCAGCTTGTGTTAGATTGGGTTACACTCCCCTTGAACATAGAGATCCATCATTTGGATTTACTCCTAGACTCAGCTTTGAACCTAGAGGCTAGGAGTGCTTTTTCACGTTGAAAGTTTGTGAGGCAACTGCACCAGCTCCTTGAGATACTGGATCTGGCTATGGTGGTACATGACTTAGTTACATCCCCTTCGGACTATTGTAAGGTGCTGTACATAGCTCTGCCTTCGAAGAATGTTTGGAACTTCACCTACTTGAGAGCTGCAGTAAGAGTGCTAACTGGGGCAGGTTGCAGGTTCCATACTATTCCCCTGTGAAAACAGCTCCACTGGCTCCCAGTTTGTTTCCAGGCCCAACTCAAAGTGCTGGTCATGACCAATAAAGCCTTAAATGGCTCAGGTCCAGGCTATCTGGCAAACCATATCTCCATGTGCTTGCTTGGAGATCATCAGGAAAGGTTTCTCTCAGTTCCACCACCTTCACAAGCACAGCTGTGGGGATATGAGAGGGCCTTCTCAGTGGTTGCCCCTAGACTCTGGAATTCCCCTCCCAGGGAGGACAGAATGGTTCCCTCCTTGCTGTCCTTCCATTGGCAGACAGAATCTTTTTTATTCTGACAGGTTTTTAATACAGAAAGTTTTGAAAGTGTGCCACAGGGTTCTGTCCTGAGCCCAATGCTATTCAACATCTTCATTGATGACTTGGATGAAGGAACAGAGGGCATGCCGATCAAGTTTGCAGATGACACCAAATTGGGAGAGGTTGCTAATATGCTAGAGGACCGGATCAAAATTCAGAATGACCTTGACAGATTGGAGAGCTGGGCCAAAGCTAATAAAATGAACTGAATTTCAACAGAAATGTAAAGTCCTACACTTAGGCAGAAAAAATGGAATGTACAAATATAGGATGGGGGACATGTGGCTGGGTAACCGTACATGTGAAAGAGATCTAGGAGTCTTGGTGGACCACAAGCTGAATGTGAGTCAGCAGTGTGATGCTGCAGCCAAGAAAGCCAATGTGATTCTTGGTTGCATCAATAGGAGCATGGTGTCTAGATCAAGGGAAGTAATAGTGCCACTCTATTCTCCTTTAATTAGACCGCATCTGGAATACTGTGTCCAGTTCTGGGCATCTCATTTCAAGGATATTGACAAGCTGGAGTGTGTCCAGAGGAGAGCAACCAAAATGGTGAAGGGTCTGGAAGCCATGCCCTATGAGGAGTGGCCAAGGGAGCTTGGTACGTTTAGTCTGCAGAAGAGGTTAAGAGGGGACATGATAGCCATGTTTAAATATTTGAAGGGATGTCAAGTAGGGAGCGGGCTTGTTTTCCGCTGGTTCAGAGACTAGGACAAGGAGCAATGGATTCAAAGAGATTCTACTTAAATTTCAGGAAGAGCTTCCTGACAGTTAGAGCTGTCCGGCAGTGGAATATGCCGCCTCGGAGTGTGGTGGAGTCTCCTTCTTTGGAGGTTTTTAAGCAGAGGCCGGATGGCCATCTGTTGGGAATGCTTTGATGTGGGTTCCTGCATGGCAGGTGGTTGGACTGGATGGCCCCTGGGGTCTCTTCCAACTCTGATTCTACGAAAGAACACTAGGGGGTGCTGTATTGTTTTAAATTGCACTATTTTTAATAGCTTTTTTAATTGCATTTTATTCTTTTCAACATTCCGACTAGTTTAATTCTATTTTAACGTGCACTTTTTGTACGTTTGCAACTGTATTGCTCTTTCAAATTAAGCTGCCTTGAGTCCCAATTTTGGGACAAAGGTGGGATACAAATACAATAGTGACAATAATGTCTTAGTAGGCAAAAAAATTTTTTATTCTGACAGACTTTTAGCATTGAAGGTTTTCAAAGGTGCTGTATTGCTTTGAATTGTACTGTTTTTAACTGCTTTTCATCATTTAAAGTGTATGTTTTCATTGTTCTGAGGTGCATACACATCTTTATTGACTAAATCTTCAGATATGTGTGCCTTGTTTTAATTTGTAAATAGATAATCAACAAAAAAGTTTGAAAAATTAGAATTTGTGTTTTTAACTATACTGTGATCATTTTATTTGTAGGCTACCTTGTGTTTCAGTCTTGCGAAAGGCAGCATATAAATACAGTTAATATTGTTGCAAGCCCACTGACAAAAGCAACAAGCAGCAGACAACAGCTAATAAATTTAAAAAACCCTATAATCTGCATTTATGGAAGTTTGGTGGAAGGGGTGATAAGCAGATGTATTTACAGCATGTTTTGCCATTTTTATTGCCTTAGACAAAAGAGCTATAAGTTATAAGAAATTATACTTTTAGGCATCAGTATAGTTCTGAAGGTATCTCACATAGAGCCTATACAGATAGATATATATGCACACATATCCCAACTACACTAGATGTTTGTTGGAAGACATTTGTAATGAGTATTTGCTTAAGGTAAAAAACATTCATAGATTTCAAAAACAATACAAGGGAATAACAGATACACAAGGTTGGGCAAGCAGACCTTTGAGTGGGATTTTCCCAAATAAGCAGACAAACTGAAGGCTGGAAGATAGAGCTTGGAAAAGTTATTTAGACTGCAACCCCCAGAACTTTTCTAATAGCTAAGAGCTGAGAGATTATGGGAGTGTTGTAATCCAAGTAAGGTTTCAATCCAAAAAAGTAATCCAAAAAGTAAGATTTCCAAGCTCTGGTTAGAAGGTAAAGAAACTGAGTTTTAGGACAATCCCCCCCACACCCGTTCCAACAAAATTACGGAAACTGCAGCCTTCTGTATGTGCCCATGAACACTCACTATAAATACTTGATCATAGCACATAACACAGCCTCCCATCTGGCCTTTATTTAAATCTTTCTTGAAAACTAGCCTGCATTTTCTTTAATAACTATTCATGATTATCTCCACCAATTTCTTCAGAAATTGGGCAAGGATACTCTGACCTTCTACATATCTTTGTATTACAATTTCCAGCATTCCTGACTATTGCTGAGATTGGCTGAAGTCGATGGAATTGGAGCACATTAATATCTATGACTCCTAGTCCTATTTTTGAAGCTAAATTTGATTACCAGCTTGACTAAAGGTTAGTCCTTTTTTGATCCTTTTTAGTTACTAAATGGTGAATTTCAGGATGTATTTGCACAAATGCAAGCAAATAATAGAGCTCATTAAAAAACTAAACATTCCAAGCCTACAGCTCCACAGGAATTATTTATAAATAACAAACAGTATTAACACAGTATGACACAGAAAGAGACAGTAAAGTTGGCATAAAGACAAGTCTTGTAGATAGACCCTGAACTTCAAGGGAAAGGGACCCTTGACCCTCTCTCCTGGCTTGGAACTCATTAAACAGATACGGAATAATTTCCACTTGTAGTTTGATCAAATATTATCTTTAAGAAGACAAAAAACAAAGCCATTGATGAAGCAGTGAAAGTGCATTGATGAAATGTTTTTCATTAAAATAATAATCATTGCTGAAGCAAAGAAACCAGAGCAGTGCAGGAGTCCACACTGCAGCCCTTTCTACGAAGAATTCAAGAAGTGGTCATTCTGATTCAAGACAGCAGAGAGATCTTCCATTTGTTTATGAAAACATTGCTGCTGCTCTAAGAAGTGGGCCTCCTCCTCTTCTATTTGCTTCCACTTAATTTGCATGTTCTAGGTGGACAGAAAAGCCATAGTCAGAGTTCTTGTTATTTGCCTTCAGGTTGACTCTCGTTTATTCAGGAAAGGTTTACTATTGCTTTCCACTTAGCATGAGTGTGATTTCCCCAAGATCACCTAGTGGCTCCTGGTCTTCCAGAGTCTTACTTCAACACTCAAAGCACTACACCACACTGGTTCATTAAAGAAACGTGCACTTGAGTGAGGTGTGGTGAGCCTGGCCTCTTGAGCTTCTCTAGACAGCTATGTCCAGAGAACATAGTCACTTTGGTGGTTTCTAAACTTCTGCATGGGTTTTCCCTCATCCTAGAAGGTTGAAATGACTCTTCAAAGCTGAATTAATCAGTAAGAGTCTTAAGCGGTATTTTTGGCCCCACTTATGCCTTGAATCTCACCTACCCACCCAGAATTTTGACAGTGAATTGGCCCTCTGCATGAAAAAGATCTTGTAACAGATCTGCAATCATTTTCAGAAGGGGATCACGTTGTATCTGGAAAAGACATTAGTTTAATCCCTCTCTTCCTTGCCTTGCCAATAAAATCTGAGGGGTACACACATATACAGCTTTAAGTCCACATTATAGACAAAACAAAATAAGAAAGAAACAAGACCTTTAGAAGAAGGTAAGTTGTGTGGTGCTGTCATGCAGATATATGCTTGAAGACCAAGGAGGGCATATCAAACTTTGAAAATGCTGTTACTTGCCAACAATGAGAGAAGAAAAACAGTTATAGTTTTACCTGAAAGTTCTCTTTCTGCTCTTTAGCCATTTGGACAAACAATTCAAGATCAGCCTTAAGCTTCTCTGATAAGTCCTGAAGGAAAAACATGACAGCAGTTTTCATAATGTAAGAGATTTCATACTCACTAATTTTACAAACAAAATTTCTGTAGGAACAAAAAGTGAGACTTTGGAGATCAGAGAGGAACAATCTTTCCATTAGGCAGAGTAAAATAGCTGTCTCAGACAGTAGATACTGGGGGGCTGGAAGGACCAGTGCAATGATTGCAGACTGAGTAGTGTGTGCCACGCAGCTTGCACTGCGCTTGCTAAGCGAGCTCGCAGCTCTCAAAAACACCAGAGGATATTGTTCAGTTCCCACTGTTGTAACAATATGCCCTGCTAGTTCAAGTTGTCTTTTAAACACAGAACAGGAAACACCATCCTGTCCTTTGCTTCAGGCAGCAAAATGTCACGAGACAGCCCTAGGATCTGCTTTCTCCATCTTCTAGGCAAGAGGAAACAAATTCATCCTCACCATTATTTCAGTCTGTGTCTTCTTGTTCTCCTCTTCTTCTTCCAAGATGTTTTCTCCTGTAACTGATTTTCAAATGTTTCATTAGATTCCAAAGATAGAATCATTGTCCACCTTGGGTCCTATGCTAGGAGAAAGGCAATATAATAAATAAATAATCAATTTCCCCTGAACTTACTAGAAGCATGACACAAGCACCATACTTTTAAAAACTCCTAAGAATCAGTTTCTGGACTTACTTATTATATAAATATCCTCTCTTTCCTACAATAAGGCCATGTACATAGATCCCTGTTCCCTTACTTTATCCCCCAGTAACCCTGCTAGACAGGTCACAGTGAGAGAGAGCTTGGCTCAGTGCAGACTAGAACTTGGATCTGGCCAGTCCCAAACTCTTAGCCATGATACTGAATTATTTTGTGCCACTGGCTATGCTGAACAAGATTTATTGGAATTGCAGCTAAATGTGTGAAAGGCTAAAGGTTCCCCACCCCACATTATATATTTGCTTTTGCTCTTAATTTGTAGTGAAACCTAACTCAAACCTTTCACATACATATATTAAGGCATATGGAATGTGTGAGCCTACACTCTACTCTGAACATCAATACACATCCTTGTTCTGCCCTCAGAATCACCATTAGTTCAGTAGGACACCTGAAAATGAAGCATTGGCAGGTATTTGGTGTTCAAGGTGTGTAAATACTCCATGCAACCAGAAGCTCTGCTCATACGGTTATCTTTATACTGAGTAGCATCTATCTGCTCCCACCCACTCAATCTCCATGCACTCACTTTTAGACAATAAAAAAAAAGAACAATATTCTCAGGAGGCTCAATATAACTTAAGTTTGAGGAAAGCTCTCTAGAGAAAAGAATCAGTAGGAAGAAAGCAGAAAGAGTTCCATATACTGGAAAGCACAGAAAACTGACTATATTTCATGTTTACCTGAGTCACAATTCCTTGTTTCCAAGATCAACATGCAGCTTTCTTGAAATCTCTTCAACTCCTGGTTTTCTTCTTCCAGACTATCATACTGTTCTTTCATCTCTTTCATCTCCTTCTGCAAACAGAGAGGGCAAACAGTAGGAGATGTTAAGAAGAGTACCTTTTTCTATTATGCCTTCAATCATTTCTAAAAGTACCAAGCTGCCTTGCCTATTGGAGAAGGATAAAGAATTATACAATAAAAGAAAGCAAGTTCCCCCCCTTTTTTTTTGGTGTAGGGGGAGAGGACATAGGATGACCCTTTTCTAATGGGCCATTTTCATGAGATATCATTTATCTCTACAAACTGTATTTTTGGATTGACATTTGAAACCTGTTAAGTTGGTCACACATATAGATAACACATGTAGATGCAACTTTGAAAGGAATTTGGATACACAGGCTGCATTATTACATATTATGTCCTTGGAACTCTTTATAGCCTAAAGGGCAGAGCTTGGAATTGTTACTCTTTCTGAAAAAACTCTTTAATAAATCCTTCCCCCACCCAAAATGTACTCTTTTGGAGTAGAATTCCAAGAATTCCCATGGTGGTCAGCGATTTGGAGAGTTTTAGCTCAAAGGAGTAATTCTTCCAAGCTCTAGGTCAGATGAAAGAATAAGACAGTTCTTGATCCATAGGGCCAAAGTATACATGAGATCAAGCATGAAACCAACATTTTGCATGCTTGCTTTTTGGTTTACCAGGCAGCAGCTGCAGGGAACAGGAGGTGATTCAGATTAGGACTGTAACAGATCTGATCCACCATCATCTCACTGTATTTGCTGCAAAGGAAAACTTCAAATAGCAGACACACTTGAAGATAGGGAGCAATGTACCTTGTGGACACAGCACAGGTGAAGGGCTAATGCTTCTCCACAGTGTTGTCCCACTCCATAGCATCACCTCCTGCAACTGTTGTTTGGTAAATTAAAAGGGCCAGTCATGTGCTTAATGTTAGGCTTGGCAGGGCCTTGAACAAAGGAGCTGCTTGTACTGGAACCTGCCCATTTGACTGTGAGATTCCAACATCAGAGTACAGTTTCCAGTAGGATTATAGCAAGATACCCTTTAGGTTCTGTTGGAATGCACCTCCCATCATCCCTCATAATTAACTGTGCTGACAAGGGTTGATGGGCATGCCAGAACATCTGAATGACCACACCTGGAATACAATACAAGAAAGAAATAGCAGCAGGCTAACTGGAATATAGAACATGTACAACAGAAGTCTCACAAAGATATTGCTTTAATGCAATTATGGACAAAGGATAGCATGTAGGTACCTAACCCCATTTTAACAGTTGTTGCTACCACAGTTGCACTTTGCACCCAGACACCTCTGCCATTGTTGCTTGTTGCATGAAATACTTCCCAAATAGTGAGGCAACCCCATTCTAATATTGTCCTAAAGATCCTCTGCTCTGCCCCATTAATCTAACTGCACATAAACACTATATGAATGGACTATGTAGCTTATACAATTATAGCACTTATCTTGTACAACAGCAACAGTGAGGTTACAGGACTGTCAAAATAACTTTTGTATAAATGAAGTGAAATTTTTTTGTCCTGGCAAATTTACCTGACCATAGTTCTCTTCTGAAATAGTTGACTAAGATATGGTATAGGATCTTCTTGAGAGAAGTTCCAGTGTTTATTTGAGTAATTGATAGCTCTTTTATACCATCATTCAGGGCAAAAGCCTCCCAAGGAGACATACAAAAGATAATTAGCTTCATACACACAGCAGGCAAAGCGTAGCTTAATGCACATAGCTCCTGAATGATTTAAGACTACAGCCCCCTTGCAGTGTGCTTCCAGCCCAATGATCTTTTCATTTGTCCCCTTCTGATCCATCCTGCCATGCCTATCTACCAAAGTTTTTTCCAGCTTTTATGCTTTCCTACACCATAAATTTACCTACCCTTTTGGATGGTCCAGTGTGACACACTGGGAAACTCTGCACAAATGTAGCTCATACAGATGACAGGTGGACAGGAAGGTGTACTCTTGCTCCATTTATTGCAGGTGTGATACTGGCCCACCAGGAGACCTTGCAGGGCTATGCTTCCCCAGCCTAAATATAACTTGTATTTGCCTCCAACCTAAGGGTGTAGGGTGATTTTTGCCACATTTTTGCACCTAGGCCATTTTATGCTCAGGAGAGGGCTTTTTTTTTTTAACAATTGAAAGTGATCCAGAGTTGGTTCTTCTTCACTTCTTGCTTGAGGATGTTTGGGATCATTTTTGGACAAATTTATTTTTCAAAAAAATGTTGAATATTGGGGGTTCTTGGAGGTCACAGAACAGTCCCGCCTAGCTAAAGTTTGCCCATCTCTGGTCTATTTTTTATGCCACTACACGCTGCTGCTCAGCAGCCTATGATTTGGTTATATTCTGTTTAATCAGAGCAGCATCAGGAGAATAAAGACAGCCTTCTCTTTTCAAGGCATCAATCAAAGTAGCAGATCTCTGAAAGCTCAGTATACCACACACAGCAGATGTACTAATAAGACCCATGTTTTCCTCCCTACCTGGATTCCTGCCAACTTTATGCTCAGTTCACATTTAACAGACTCCAGCAGCTTGTTCTTGTTCCTGAGGTCCGCCTCTCTCCTGTATCTGTTTGTGGGGCTATGAGATTAAACGTTATCAATGAAGTATCCTAGATAGCTCTTTTGTCTCTATGTAGCATTGAAATTAACACTCACTGCACCATGGATATTAAGAGATGAATGCACAGACATTGTGGCTTAAGAAGTTCTCCACCCAGGGCCCTACCTGAGAAACACATCCATCTGGAATTTATTATTGTTATAATATCATCAGCCCTCCACGTTCATGGGTTAAGTATTCACAAATCTGATAATTCACAGATTGCTGATGGGAAGGGGATGGGAGAAGAAGACAGGTACACATATTTGCTCACTTGTGTAAGTTGATGGGGGAAAGGAATGGGAGGACAGTGAGCTGGTTTGAGTCCTTCTGAAGAAACAAATGGGATATAAATAATGCTAATAATATTAATAATTATAATGATGATGATGATGATGATGATGATGATAGAGGATGTGCATCTGCTCACTCACATGGGGAAGGGGATGGGACAGGAGGAGGGTACTGCATTCACTTCCTTGCACCGATGGGAGCCGGGATGGGGATGAGACAAGATGGGAAGAGGGAGAGCACATTCCCTCGCTTGGGCAGGAAAGGGCTGGGATGGATGTGCCTTTTCTCCCTTCACCCGATCTTGTTCCATCCCCTTCTCCCCTCCCACCCATGCGAGTGAGTAAGCAAACGAGAGAGGGAATACAAGTGTTGCCAGGCCCAACCAACCCCAAAGTGCAGGTACTTTCACGTGTTAAATACAGTTTGGGGGGGGCTTACAATATTTGTGGGTTTTGCACTTTTGTGGGGTCCTGTGCCCAACCCTTGCCAAAGTGGAAGGCTGAGTGTATTTAGTTATATCCTGCCTTTTCCCCAGAACTGGTTCTCAAGGTGGCTTACAATTTTAAAAAGAATACAATTAAAACACACATACATACAAAAAAAGTGAACATTAAAATGGAATTAAACTATTCACATTATTAAAACAATTTAAATCTACATTTAAAAACATAAAATGCAATTAAAAAGATAAAACACAATTAAAACAATTCAGTTTGAAAAAACACAGCACCCTCATCTTATTCTTTAAAAACTTTCTTTTAAAACCCTGTTGGAATAAAAAGATCTTTGCCTGCTGACCAAAGGACAGCAAGGAATTATTTTCCTTTAAAAAAGTACACAATAGCCTTATTTCCAAGCCAACCTCATAAACAGCAAATTAGCTTAAAAATAAGGAGCGTTCTCTTGGTACACTTTGTTTTAAAGGGAAAATGGGAGGGTACACCATCACACAGCAAATCTGGCAACCTGGAGGCATGAAGTGCAGTCCCTGGTAGGTTGGAGGGAGTGACAATGCATCCTACCACTTACATAAGCTGCCTATCCACAGTCTATTTACTGCTCTTGAAGTCACAATGTACACCCACAACAGGAATATAATCTCACATAACCAACCACTTAGTCAGTACAGCAGTTTAATGTTTGTTTTACATTATGAAATTATTGTTTAAGTACAGCAAACAATGTTTGCATAATAATTTGCTTTTGCAAGACAAGACTAATTTCATTACTTGTTTTGAAATCCATTCAGGTAAAGAATTTTGCTGTAAAGAGCAGTTGCTGAGAGAAGGAATTAAAGAAAGTAGGTAAGAAAAGTTGCTTGTAGGGACTCACCTGCGCACAGATGATGTCACGGCTTTCTTAGCAGGGTGTGGCACTACGTTCTTAGCTAACTTTGGGGTCCTGAATACAAGTAGAATAAAGAGATATTTGTACATGTAAACATAACAATATTTACAAAGCCAAGCTTGCAGCCCACATATGAACAATAGCTGGATTCCCCAAGTACACTTCTTTTTCTGAAGCAATTTTTCGGGAATGGTACAAATGTTAGTTTGTTGCAGCAAAAATACAACACAGAGTTTAGAGATGATGATCACCCTGTGTGTGTTAACTGAATATCTATGCCAGGATCACCAGTTGACAACCATGATAATGACCACTGTTAAGACCATCCATATGATGATGTCTTTTGCATTTCTGTTCTCTTACTTCCACTCCTCCCCACCTCAGATTGCTTGCATATATGTATGTGTATATGTATTTGTGTATATTAATATATATAGATATTGCTTTCAGCATAAACACTTATGCCAAATAAAACCTCTCAAGTATTTTAGGTGTCACAAGATTGTTATCCTTTAAAAATCTAATTACTAGGTACCATCCAGACAGAACTCTGAAAAACAACTTTATTGAGAAAAAGTATGCTTCCAAGCTCTTCAGGTGGGACAGTTAATCAAACATAATACAAAACAAGTTCACTGCTACAACCTGTTCACACCTAATGTTAAAAAATGTGGACAGTAAATCTTCATTAAAATGATTTTGCCCCACTTTTCTATTAAAAGAAATGATCAGTGCAGCTTACAATTAATTCTGACCATGTTTAGTTGTTATGTGGCTTCAAGTCCACTCTGAGTTATACAACAACAAGATTAACAATAAAATGCATGATGTACATGAAAAATAAGCAAACATCAACAATAAAAGCGAAGAGGTACCAGATAAAAAACCTCAATTTTCTCTTTTAGGTGGGAAGTCTAAAATCAACAGGTAAACAGGCCAAAAAAAAAAATCATTAATGGGAGGACCCCAGAGAGACAAGCTGGCGTTCTTTTGGCAAGAAGCTCCAAAGTCTAGGCACTGGCAAGAGGAAAGTTCCCCTCCCCAGTCAAGTGCTGCTCCCATATTTGTGGAAGCAGAGCAGAAATGAGCAATTATGGTACTCCAGATGTTTTTGGACTGTAACTACTATAACACTTCACCATTGTCTAAATTGGTCAAGGCTGCTGAGAACTATATGCCAAAAAAGATCTGGAAGTACACACTTGCCTGGTGGGCAGCTTCAGAAGATCTGCTTGATACAAGTATATTTTCACGTTACCTTTGGTTTGTGCCTTTAAAGACAGCAGATACAGGAACATTCTCAGCAAAATTAAAATCAGCATCTTTCAGGGGCTTTAGGTCCACTGTTTTGTTGAGACCTTGGTTTTTTGAATTAAGCTGTGTATCTGCAAATAAGTAATGTGTTTTGTTAGTGCTAAAGAAAGAGATTAAAGAGAAAGTGACCTGAAGTAAATGAACTGCCATAATTGAAAGGAAACAAAATGAAGAGAATGAGCCTATGTTCTAATTGTAAGAGAAAGAACTGAATGAATTCTAGAAATAGTCAAGTGAAACAAATGGCAGGAATAAATAAAAGAATTAAGTAACTCTGAAATTATGGATCTTACCAAAAAGGGAAATGCAGCAAAAACCAAATGTAAAGAAAATAGCAGATGAAGAATAAGGGGAACGCAGAAGCTTGTTTCTTTATTTATCTCATCAAATTTCTACAGAGGCATTCATTGCTTTAAAGTTCCCAAAGCAATTCAAAATAAAAACAGGTAAAACAGTAAAATTCACCACAAAGCATTCTTTAGAAGGATAGCATCAACTGGGAAAGTTAGCAGTAAAATGCCTGGATAAATGACCAGGCCTTCAGTTGATAGAAACAGTCAACAGTGGGAACCCAATTAATCTCAAGATCATTCTACATGCTCTACAATTTCACATTCTAGGGCAGAGGTAAGGAGTTCTCCCCGACTGTTTTGGGTAGGGATGATTAAATACATGAAAGATGTGGCAGGGGGAACATCACAACTCCTAGTTTTTCCCTGAAGCCTATTTGCCCTGGAAAAACAGGCAACTATAAAAACTTGATTTTTGGAATATTTACTATTAGAATGATGAATAAAATGTTTTAAGACAAGCCTTTCATATATTTACTCTCCCAAAATTATTTCTAAAAACTGACACGAGGAAGACCTTTTAAAAGGGCAATGTACATCAGATAATTGCGATTCCTAGACTTGATATCTTTTCCTTAGTTCTTTTTATGGTAATGAATACTTTAGTCTTCCATAGTGTCAGGAAGACATAGAGGAGACAAAATAATTTTCTCTGTTCTATTACTGCTGATTGTTTCTGTGCCTTCTCTTAATAAAGTTGCAAAACCAAAGACGTTCTGTAAGTTCACAATCTTGTAGCTTCATTTGTAACAAAAAAATAAAAGTTTAAAAAAGGAAATGCAATTTGTGATGATTGTCTGACTGAACTGCATATTTAAAATACCATACAGGATAATTTTGTGCCAAAGTTGTATAAATTTATCATGTTACATATATCATACACATCACATTCCTGAAGTAACAGTTGCCCCCAAAAAATCTATTTCTGAAAAAAAAGTTTTTTCTCCACATAGCTTCAAAATTTCCAGAAAGGTTACATCTTTAGGGCTGATATGATTTGCCTTCTAACAATATTCAGAGAACTAGAAGCTTCCCATTGTTCTTGTAGTGGTAAGTATCCTTGGAGGAACTGCAGCAGCCTGACAAATTAACCCTATTACCTGGCTTGGAGTAAGTTCCAATGAAACCAATAAATTTATGTCTGGGTTGATACATCTGGAATTGTATTATTATTCAGATTGGAGGATGGCACTTTTAAGTCCTTCTTCTTGTGTCTTGTTTCACTTGTGCAAAGCTACAAATAAGGTCCAGGGCACCTGCCACTGTTTCTTCTCCTCCAAATAGCTGTGCAAGTGAACCAAGACTGCCATTTCCTTTAGCCTGCTGCTAACATTAGAGGCCTTGGAAAACAAGTAGATACTTCCTTCAGCCAGAGGAAGGCTGGTGGAAAACAATTACAGCTAGGATCTCTCCTGTTTCTTTTCTAGCCCAGTCCTTTTCCCAAGCAAGTGAAGTAGTTTCCAGCTCTCTTCTAAGCTTCCTGCACTTGTCTTGAGTGCTTGGGATAAATGTAGAGCTCTGTTCCTGGTTTGTGGCCTGGGACAATGGAAGAACAACCAGGAAGATTTGCCTTTTTACTACTATGGAATGAATGAAAGTCCTGCAACTCCCTTTGGAAGGCGTCTGTTCCAGCAGTTTTTAACCTTTTCTTTAGTAGCGACCCCCTATAAACTTAATTTGCTGCTGGGAACCCCCAAGACATAACTCAATATTTAGATTTAAATATTGAAATATTGAAATTCAAATTTATTTATTTAAAGTTGCTTATCATTTGCTCACCTTTATCCCTTATTCTTCCAGTACACAATGCAAGACAAAGGAGGCTTGTTAGTGGTTTGTGGAGTAGCATGCTGAGACCCTTCAAGTGTCAGGAGAGCAGAATAAGCTGGAATTTCCTAAAGGAAGCTTATGAATAGGAGGCAGGCCTAAAGAATAATTTCTTTTGCCCTTTCCCCCAAAGCAGTACCTGGAAAATAAGGATGTTGGTGTTGTTTTGGTGGAAAGTGTGAAAGAAATGCCATTTCCTTCTGAAGGAGCACCAAGAGTAGAGAGAGTCGGTGGTTCTTTTGAAAGCACCTTCTTTCTCTAGTGCTCTTTCAGAGGAAAATGATATTTCTTTCATGCTTTCCCCCAAAGGAGCACCAAGACCCTTGCTGTTTCACTTCTAATGAGCCATAAGGGTAAAGAGACTTCATTCTATTTTTGTGGCTACTTGGAAGCAACGCTCTGCCATGTTGCTGGCCCTAGGCTCAAGCAGCATTGCCACACTTACCACACAGGGCCTGGACTGGGCGTCTTCCCTCGTCTTCTGGACGCTCAGCTCACCTTCTCACTTGTGGGCACTCTGGCACACCTGCACAGTAGCGCCCAGATGCTCCAGCACAGGATGACATGCCTGCCAGCACATCATCACCACTGCTATCATCACTATAGCTTTTTAGGAATCTGGGACATGCTGCATCAACCAGCCACAACTGGCCTGGACATTTTTTAACCTTTTAAATCTGAGATTTTCCCCATTATCCAAGATGAATGGCAATCCTATGTGGATCCCTGTGAGGGCTCTGTGAACCCCAGGTTAGGAACCACCGGTCTATTCAAACATTCTAGAGTAGAGGACTAAACCACCAGAAGAGAGCTTTGTGCCATATTCAAGATTAGATACCCTATTTGCTGGCGTATAAGACTCACTTTTTTTCCTGAAAAATACTGTTCAAAAATGTGATGTGTTTTATACGCCAATGCGTCTTATACACCAGCAAATAACAGTAAATTATGGCACAGCCCACTTCATCAGATGCACAAAAACAATAACCTTAGTTGACAGATTTCCACACATAAGTGTGATCAGAGGGAAAATAAATATAGAATGTACAATCAATGATCATGACTACAAAAGTGTCCAGTTGTAAAACAAACAAACAGTTGTTGTGCAACATCGCCGTAAGGATGTCTGTAGTTAATTAACACATGTATTGTGATAGAGCAATGATCTTAAAATGGTAACGAACCTTTGAGTATACTAGTTGCCTTATTGTGTTGAGAACTGTAAATAGGGATCCTAGACTTTTCATTCTCCATGATATTCAAAACCTGAAAGACAGGAAAGATATACCACAAGTGACCAGCTCCTACAGCAGCATGGAATGCATGAATCACACAGAGTGGAGGGAGGGCATGTTCAGACACAAGGAATGAAATAAGCCAGAAGAAAATAGCACTGGAACTTATAGCAAGTGCAAATACTGTAACCCAAAAGCCTACCAGTTCAATCTATCCTGCTTCTTTCAATCATGTTTCCTGAAGTTTTCTTACAATGGCCAAGGCTTAGGTTGAAAAAGGGCACTTAAGTCCGCTGGAAGCCCATTCACTGTTTTGTAATGTGATACAGTGCCACCCAGATGTTGGAAAATTTTACTTTAACTGCAGCTCCCAGAACTCCCATTACCATGGTCACATCAGCTGAGAGATTCTAGAGACTACAGTCCAAATGAGCAGCTTTTCCAGACTCTAAACTAAGAATCTTTGGAGCAAAAATCATGAATTTTCATAGTCACTAAGGAGCACCTATAAGTTGGGCCACAACTTCTGGCATATTTGATCCACAGTTCCTCCCTGAGAAATGTACACTGGACAGGTTCTCTTGAAAGACTTCAGTATCCAGAGTCACTTATCTAAGGTGGACAATGAGGCTTGAACTTCCCAAAGGATTGGGAAAATTCCTAGGCACAGTCAGATCATTGATGTTCCATAGCAGCAGCTTCCCTACTGAAACAGCTCTATACATAAGCAAATTGTTCCTTATAAAGGAAAATGGACAGTCTCATAACAGTAATTTTGCTTAGAACTAACTAGGTTTTATGGGACACTAAGGAACGTGCTCACTTAGTTTTACCAGAAGGTGTGAAGCTGAATTTAAGACATTTATAGCGCAACCCTCCTGAGAGATAAGCTCCATCAAGTTCAAATAAGACAAGTAAGCGAGCATAGGATCACAAGCTTAGAACTCTTATGTTGTTGTTTATAAGTCAGTGCAAGCATCATACAGAAGCAGCACAGATTCAAGCAGGAGTACATACTCCACCTCCTACTGCCCCCTTCCAGAGCAAGCAGCTACATTCTGCTCCAGCTGAAGTTTCCAAACAGTTTTCAAGGAAAGCCCCCTGTATAACACAATGCAGCAGTCTAGTCTTGAGGGGATAAGGCATAAATGATGATCCTCAAGTAGCCATCTGACAGATGCTGCAAAGCCAGGATTGTGTATGTATCTACCTTCCACTCACCCGGCAACGTACAGCACCCTCATTAATTTTAGAGTCTTCTCAGGCAAGGAAGACTCAGAATCAGTTTGTCATTACCTTAATCTGAAATGTAGCCTAACAACCCCAGGTATATCCTTGATAGTCTCCCATCCAAGTACTAACCAGGTCTGTCCCTGGATTACTGCACCTCAAATAATTAAAATTTCGTAAGTGAACAACCTCTAGGACGCCATTAAAAAAAAATATTAAAGCCTTCTCAGCATTTGGATTTCCTTTTTTGGGGGCGGGGGAAGAACATTTAATTTTTCTTCTCCAGTCTTATTCAGGAAGAGTGAGATGTCTTTCCTCTTCGACAGCCACCTTAACTTCGTAGCTCCCAGAAGTACTGGACTACAGCTCCCATTGCTCCCACCCAGCACAGCCAGCGTGAATCATGAGAGCTGCAGTCCAACAACCCGTGCGAGAGCACAAGGTTTTGAAAATGAGCACTAAGACAGCCCACATGGTGTAGCGCTCTGACGGTTGGGACTACGACCCTGGAGAGCAGGGTTCGATTCCCCGCTCAGCCATGGAAACCCACGGGGTGACCTTGGACGCGTCACATACTCTCAGCCCCAGAAAACCCCGTGATAGCGTCGCCATAAGTCAGAAACAACCTGAAGGCACACACAGAAAATCAACCACCACGAAGGCCCCTGAGCCCTACCAGGGATACTACAAAAACCTCAGGAACAGCACGGGAAAGCTACTCGGAACGTTTAAAAAATCTTTTCCACGCATTTTCCCACTCCCCCTTCGCCCAGCTGGAAACCTCATCCCCACCCAAGGGGATACGAGGGCAAACGACTTCGAAGCTTTAGAATCTCGAATCTGTAAAAGGAAGCACTAAGCACCCCGACTTACTTACTTTGAAATCGCCACAAATTCACCCGCAGAAAAGAACGACTTCGGCGCCTCCGTCCCGCCGCCGTTTGAAACGGCAACGGCGACACCACCCACCACAGCCCTGGCCGAGAGCATGTCGGGAAAAGACGCGAACGCGCAGGCGCTAAATACTCGGCTCTGGCGGCGGCTCCGGACGGCTTGCTTCAGTGAGGGGGAGGGTCGAGTGCATGGAACAAAGGCCTTCTCCGCACTAGACTGTTATAGCGCCATTATTCCGCTTTCAACATCCCATGGGATCCTGGGGTTTGCCGTTTCGGGAGGGGCCGTGCGGCCCCTCCCGAAACGGCAAACCCCAGGATCCCATGGGATGTTGAAAGCGGAATAATGGCGCTATAACAGTCTAGTGCGGAGATGGCCAAAGACATGAAAGTAGACCTATCCTCCAGCGCTGTGGAGATGTATGTGCGAGTTTAGTAGGACGTTGAAATATATATGCTTTCGTCGCTCTTTGGAGGGGTTGTATCGTGGAGAAGCAAGTAGCGAGGCTTCTCAGATATAAATTTTGTGGGACTTTAAATTAGCAGACACGTGCACATTTCTGTGGGAGAATCTTAACACAAGCTGCTCTGTTCCAGAGGGTGAGGTTCTGTTTCATTAGTGCAGCTTCCCCCGCTCGAAATTCGCGGTCTGTGTTGGCTGGGGATGATGGGAGTTGCAGCGCAACACGTCTGGAACGTGCCATCTTGAAAGGCAGGTATTTCGTAAGAGTCAGAGAATCGTACGAGTTGGAAGAGACCCCAGGGGCCATCCAGTCCACCCCCCTGCCGTGCAGGAACCCACATCAAAGCACGCCCCACAGATGGCCATCCAGCTTCTGCTTTCACAGAAACAGGCATAGTTTCTCAGGAGAGGAAAGCCAGCACGATGTAGTGATTTGGGCATTACATTAAGACGCTGGAAGACCGGGGTTGGAATCCTCACTGGGCCATGGAAACCTACTGGGTGCCCGTTTGCCTGTCACACTCTCTCAGCCTCAGAAGGAGGCGACGACAACCCCCCTCTGAACAAGCCAAGATAACCCTGTGATAAGATTTGCTTTAGAGTCGCTGTTAAGTCAGAAATAACTTGAAGGCACACAGGAGCAACAAGAAGGAGCTTGTCGGCAAGGTAGATGTTCCACAGATCAAGCTCGTACTGTCATGGGAACTCCAGTCAGTGCTCCTCAAAGTGGTGCTTCATGGACCGGTGCCAGTCTGTGAGCCATTGTCTGGTGGTTCCTGGTGAGTTTCGGGAGAAGAAAGAAGGAACGGTAGCCAACGGACACAAATATGTTTCTGGTCCCTGGCGGACTGGAAATGAAAGATTGTCAATCCACATCAAATAGTTTGAGAAAAAACACTTTAAGTAATGAGATCAAGGCCAGACAACTGGGACCCCAGAGCAATTCCAAAACCAAGGCTCAGTTTTGTGTGTATGCTGTCCTGTTAAGAGGGCTAGCTGTGGGCAGCTGGGTCAAGATGAACACTCAAGGGGCAGGGCCAGACTCTCCCAAGCCCGAGGGAGGTGGCGGCTCTGAGAGCTCCCCCGCCGGCTTTTTCCCGGCCAATATGGTAAAAGCCAGAGAGCCATTTCACGCTGTGCAACCTTGGGCAAGTCACATTGTCTCGGCATCGGAGGAAAGCAAAGGCAAACCCCCTCTGGACAAAGCTTGCCAAGAAAACCCTGTGAATAGTGCCTTAAGGCTGCCATAACTTTTAAGTGACTTGAAGGCACACAACCATGCCAATAATAAAATTATATAGCACTGTGCTTCCACTTTAATGGCCATGGCTGCATCCTATGGAATTTTGGATTTCTGCAGGGGTTTTTTTTGGGGGGGGGGACGACACTAGAGGAGTTCTCTAGCTGAAAACTGTAAACGTTCCTGCGATGCAAATCCTAAGAATCTACAGGATGTTACTATGACAGTTAAAAGTGGAATTGGAGTGTTATAACTGAGTACACTGTCATGGAAAACGCATTTCCAGGCAGTTAAGCTGAAAGCCTCTCACTCTATTAATTCTCTACTGAGATTTCACAAATTTTACGAGGGGAATTTGGTTGCTCCCACTGTTGAGGTCTTCCAAAAGAAAATTGTTCCCCAATTATTGTATGGTGCGGAGATCTGGGGATATGATCACTCTTTTCCTTTAGAAACAGTTCAGAATGCTTTTTTGAAATCTTTGTTGACCGCCCCAAAAGGTACCCCTGCTTCTATCTTAAGAGCGGAAACTGGGTTAGCCTCTTTACAAGCTGGAGTACAGGTGGCTTTAGCTTTATATTGGCTGAAGCTGGCCAGTATGAACGACATTAGGCTTCCCAGAAAATGCTTTCTAGAGCAATTACAGTCCCCCTTCCAAAATTCGTGGACAAATTCCGTAAGGCCTATACTCCTCTATTTTGAGATCAATTTAGAAGCCTTACCCACCTATTCTTCCAAAAAAATTAAACTGGTTAAAGAAAAAATCTACCTCGCTTCTAAATGGGGTGACCTACATTTGCTCTCCCGAACAGCAGATTCCTTATGGTACCCATTATATAAAACATATTTTGGAATGGAGCAATATCTTTTAAACCTTACCTTCGCTCCACTTAGAAAAGCATTCACAGCTTTACGCTTTCAGTGTATGCCATCTGCCTATTTGAAGGGAAGACATGATAATATCCCTGTCCACCAAAGACGCTGCATCTGTGAGAACGGGGATGTAGAGGACATCCAACGTTACCTTTTATATTGCCCTCTATATACATCTCCCAGGCAAAAGTTCCTTAATTGCTTCCTCCACTCCTCTCCCCTTTCCAATAGACCACCTCTTGAGCAGATTTGTGGACTATTAGCTGATAACGACCCCTATGTCACTGTTATGGCTGCAAATTTTGCGTTAGCTGCAAGTAAGATGAGATCTAGATATCAAAACTATCCCCACAAATAATACAGAGGTGATAAAAGTAATTGATCCTGGTCTTATAGAATACATAAGTGTAATTTTAAATTGTATATTTTATATAACATGATATAATTTTATATTGAATTTTACATTGGACTACATTATATCATCTTAGAGACATATTTTATATTTTATATTGCTCCGATTTTTTAAAATCGTTACATTGATCGTTTATTCCTCATACGTTGTTCCTGTATGTTAGCTTTTATATGAGTCTCTTACCATTTGTAATGTCTTATTCTGTTATTTAGATGTATTTTGTCTGACTGTGGTGAGTTGCAATGGCTTTGAGCTGAGCAATAAAGATTTATCCAACTATAACTGAGTACAGTCAGCCCTGCACATTTATTAGAGTTAGGGGCTCAGGACTTCACAAAAGTAGAAAAACCACAAATATCAAAATGTGCGGGGGGGGGGTGGCATGGTGGGGCAAATGGGCAGCCAGGGTCCAAACCAGGTCAGAGAAAGCAGAGGGAAAGGGGGTGGGTTGGCATGATGGCCCTATACTTCTCTTTTCCATCTCCTTGAGTGTGAGGGGAGCATTGGGAAAGGGCTTGCGGTGCTGAGAAATTGGGCTGCCATCCATCCTTGGTGGCCATGCAGCTGCTGGGGGAGGAGGAGGACCAGAGGTGGGTTTTTAAAGGGCTGCACAGTCTGATCAGAGCCATCGAGAGGGAAGGTTCCCCCAGGAAAGAAGGACTAAGGTGGGGAGCGGGGGCTGGAGAAACAGGCAAATACTCTTATTTGCTGGAGTATATGACTCACTTTTTTTTTCATGAAAAATACTGTTTGAAAATGAGGTGCATATTATATGCTGGTACGTCTTATACACTAGCAAATACGGGTAATCAAATCTATGAAAGTCAAACCTGCAAATGTGGAGGGCCAACTGTAGTGAAGAAAGGCCCTTAAGATGGCAGTCCTCTGGTGCTCTCCACTTTTTCATAGAATCATAGGCCATTTCTGCACTAGACTGTTAATAGCGCTATGATTCCACTTGCAACGTCCTATGGAATCCTGGGGTTTGCAGTTTTGGGAGGGGCTGGCCAGCCCCTCCCAAAACTGCAAACCCCAGGATTCCATAGGACGTTGAAAGTGGAATCATAGCGCTGTTAACAGTCTAGTGCAGAAATGGCCATACAGTTGGAAGGGGCCTTGCGGGCCATCAAGTCCAACCCCCTGCTCAGTGTAGGGTCTCCAGCTAAAGCACCCCCAGAAGCAGCTCTCCAGGTTCTTGAAGATGTCTAAAGAAAGCAACCTCCCCAGCTCTCGAGGGAATTGGGTTTCATTGCCAAATCACTCTTGTTGTCAAGAAGTTCCTTCTAACGGTTTAACAAAATCTACTCTTCTATAATGTCAAACCATTAAACGTGGTCCTCCTGACGGGCAGCAGAGAACAGACCTGCTCCCTACTCTCTGTGAAAGCCCTTGAAGTGTGTGTGAAATGAGGCCGGAGTAGAATGTAAATGCTACCTTTGGGGAAGGAAAGAGGAGAGAAATCAGAACCCCTCCCAGCTGTTCTGTCTGGCCACCATCACAGAACAAGAAGCTTGTGTGTGTGTGTGTGGCATCAACAGCAGCACTGGGCCTTTATCCACTGGGGAGCTTTGTTGCATTTGCTCCAGTTGTGCCACTGAGAATCTAGCCTTGGATGAGACAAGCAATTTCTATTGAAATTTATCCTGATTTTTTAAATAGAAGCAGATTCTGCTTCCCTGATGCGCGGCTGGTGAGTGGGCATAACCAACTGATCCTCGTGTTGGTACTTCCAGGCTTACTCTTAGTAATGACAGCCAACTCTCCCCACCTCTCACGGTAGCAATGGGGAGAATTTCACCTGTTGAATTTCTAGTCAGGCAGCAGTATTACGCAGAGCCAGGAAAGAAAGAGTCAAGGAAACCTGACTACTGCCAGCTGCAGACCCTCTTGACTGCCTATTGTGTAGCAGATGAACATTCATATTACTCGTACTAGAGAACCAGCATGTGGTGCAGTGGTTTGAGTGGTGGGCTACAACTCTGGAGAACGGGGTTATAATCCCTACTCGGTCGTGGAAACCTAGTGGGCGGATACTTTCTCAGCCTCAGGGGAAAGCAAAGGCAAAACCGTCCCTGAACAAATCTTGCCAAGAAAACCCCATGAAAGGGTTGCCTTAGTGTCGCCATAGGTCAGAAAGAACTTGAAGGCATACAACACACAAATTACTCACTCGTACTGGCTCCCACTAGCAGCCGCCTTTGCTCAGTGGCCCACAGGGGGCGCAAGTGGCATGTGATGGCTCTATGACTTCTGGAGGGAAAGACTGCCAGAGAAAGTTGGTGCAAAAGCAGCAAGTTTTTGCAGACTTATCAGGTCTCAGTCTCAGCTGTTTTCTCCTGGCAGAGAGTATTGATTCAAAGGATAGGCTCCCGCATGTCTTTCACAATTGTAGGAAAGAGGAGATTTCAGGAGTTTTTTTAAAAAAATTAAAATATTTATATTCTGCCCTATATTTTTGTAAGATCTCATAGGGTGAGGTTCAGAAAAAAAAATCTAGAACAGTTTTTAACAATTTACATTTAAAAAAAAAGAAATGAAAAAACACCCAAAGCCTTTCATTTCATAAATATCTTAGAAGAGTATGGTCAGTTGTATTTGCAGAAAAGTTAAACAGCCATTTTTACATGACAAATGAGAAATAAAGGATGAAAACTTTCTAGCAACTTGGTACTTACTTTTTTATGTATTTTTAAGAACTGAATGTTTAAAGGTGCACCTCCAGGTAATCAACTGGACTTTTGGCACAGCAGATATTAATATATTGCAGAAACAGAACACTTAATAGACATTTTTTGTTTAGATTACTTAAATTTGATAATGTATGTAAATAATGTATGTGCTTGGTAGGCTGTCATAACTGTATTTATAATTTAGGGTGATTGGTGGGATGGATTGAGGTGTTTGTCACTGTCAAAGTTTAAAAGAATAAAAATTAATTTAAAAAATTAATTTAAACACTCTAAAACATATTTTAAAAAATTAAGCATTAGATCGAATTAAAACAGACCAAAGCCACATACCAGTACAGACATGTGGCTTTTCTCACCAGATGGACAAAGCAAGTCAGTGTTTCATCTTCTGCCACATGAAGATAGGAAGATTCCAGTTTTCACTACTGTTCCACTAATTTTTACTGGGTGAAGTTAATGCAGCAGCCCAGCCAATTTGTTGGCTGTTAGTTGCCTTTACTTTTCTGGCTTTCAACCCACCAGATGTCCTATGACAGGGATGGGCAAAGAATGGTCTTCCAGATGTTGTTAGATGGCAACCCCCCCAGCCAGTGTAGTCAATGGTGAGGGATGATGTGCAACTGTATCTAGAGAGCCACATGCCACCCCGCCAAATTTACTTCCTTCATGAGAGTTTTTGTGAGGGGAGAAGCTCTGTCTTAACTGCAAAGCTAACAGATTACATTTATCACAAGTATACTAATGGTGCAGATCCTTCTGCATGATTGTGCAGTGGTTATAGCTGTCTCATTTGCCAGCTCTAGATTGAATTACCTTAGTGGGGTGGGGTGGAGTATAGCATTACTGCTATAGCATTTACCAGTGGTAAAGGATGCAGCCAATGGTATTCAGCAGAGAAGCACTCCAGCTCATTCGCTGATAGCCAGTGCTAGAATTGCCTCACAGCCAATGGTACAATTGGGTCCGCAAACAAACTCTTCCCAGTCTTACCATGTGGTTAACAATCAAATTCCCATTGATGGGGAGGCCTTGTGCTGAACTGTACCCCCCCCCCCGACAGATAGATAGGCTGATAGATAAGGGACTTCCATTGGTTATAAAGTGCAGAAGCAAACAAAGAAAATCAAAGTGTACAACTGTGTTCCATCACCCCCCAATAGCTGTGAAAGCTGTGCACGCAGTTTAGCAACAGAGAAAATTCACTCCCCCAGTCCCATCCCAGCCTTCATACCTTTTCCCAAACTCAGGGGCTTTCTGCACTACACTGTTATAGTGCTATTATTCCACTTTCAACATCCTGTGGGATTCTGGGGTTTGTAGTTTCTTAAGGCCAAAGAGCTCCCTGGCTGAGCATTCTAAAGGCCCCTCTCTAAACTACAAACCCCAGGATCCCACAGGATGTTGAAAGTGGAATAATAGCACTATAACAGTGTAGTGCAGAAAGGCCCTCAAACTGCAAAGTGAATACAAAAAAGATCCCACAAGGTCACTAACACAAGAGAACTCTTTTGTGCCATGGTTAACATGTGGCCTATTAACAAGGACTCCAAAACCCATCTGCCTGGTGATAAAGGCTCAACTCAGTAGACTCACAAAACCCCAACATCTACTCATTGATTGTGTACCATCTATGTAGTTTCCTTTAGAGTTCCACCCTTTAAAGAGAATATTCCCAGGGCCTTGAAACTGCAGCATTTTTGTCAATCAGGAAGACTGTGATCCTCCACTTATTCTATTTAAAAGCAGTGATGAAATTGTGATGCTTGACTTGGATTTGGTTTGTGACATAAGCAGCAGTTGCTACTTATTTTCTTTGGCAGAACTGTGCAATAAGATCTATATATCATGTTCTACACTAGAGGCTCAAAACAGGGGTAGTCAAGTGACCTGCAGCACCCACAACTATAGCTATTTCTGCACTAGAGTGCTATAGTGCTATTATTCCACTTTCAACATCCTATGGAATCCTGGGGTTTGCAGTTTAGAGAGGAGCATTTAGAATTCTCAGCTAGAGAGCTCTTTGGCCTCAGTAAACTACAAACCCCAAAATTCTACAGGGTGTTGAAAGTAGAATAATAGCACTGTAACAGTGTAGTACAGAAATGGCTTAGGACTTGGAAAGGCAACTATGAAGGGATTAGACAAGATACTCAAGTGTAAAGATATATAATTGATTATTCAAGCTAGTATTATCCATGCCATTGTATTTCCAGTTTCCATGTATGGTTGTGAAAACTGGCTCATGAAGAAAGCTGACAGGAAGAAAATCAGCTCATTTGAAATGCGGTGATGAAGAAGAATTCTATGGATCCCAGAGACTGTCAGGAATCTCTCCCTGCTGAGCCGCAGCCAGCAAGGGAGGAGAGAGGTCAGGAATACTTGGAGAGTCCAAATATGCAAAAACACCAGGAAAATACAAGTCAAGCCAGGTCAAGGTCCAGTCCAAAGGCTCAGGAGGCAGAGATCCATCCAGAGGGTTTCAGGGAGCAGGAGACAGAAAGGTTATGAGAGCTTGCTAATAATTTGCTACAAGCAAGGAGCAGCCATGCCGGCAGACTTAAATAGCCCCTGTGAGCAAGTGCTGCTTGTTATTGGCCATTTCCACATGGGCTTAAAGAAACGGTGCAGAGCATCCTCCAGGGAGGATGTCTGCACCTGGGAGTGGACTGGGTCGGACCTACTTTAGTTCTGCACCTCAGCCTGCTCCTGAATGAACCGAAGTGGTCGTCCAGCGTGCTTTTGAAAGACCGCTTGAAACAGGTCTTTCAAAAGCATGGAGCGCGCCACTCCGTTCCCACGCTCCGGTGCAGATTTGCAGGCTCGCACCAGTGCGAGCCTGCGATCTGCCGGGGGCGCGCTTTAGGCTGGCGAGCTTCAGCAGTTGGTGAAGAGCCTTGACCAACTGGAAGCCGCCATTTTCGTCCCCAGAGCAGTGCGGAGCGGTGGCCACACACTGCTCCGGACCAGCCTGGACCCAAGTGTGGAGCCAAAAAGTTCGGTAAGTACTGGCACAGGGTGATTCCCTCACCCTGTGCAGAAATGGCCATTGTTTCCTAAGCATAGTCTATGCAGCCTCCCTCTGAGTAGCCTGTTTCAGCCTTCTGTGTGATTGAGGGCTGATGGGCACAGCTGGCTGCAACTCCTCTGCATCACTGCTGGTTCCTTCTCCATCAAGAGATGGCTGGGACAACTCAAGTTTGCAGGTTGACTTGTTCACTCCCTGGCTCGGCCCCATGCACAATCAGTTGCTCCTCAATCACCGCAGCATCATCTATCACAGAGTCTGTTAAAAAAAACAAATAAATAGGTCTTAGACCAAATCAAATCTGAACTCTCTCTAGAAACCAAGATGACTGAATTGAGACTGTTGTGTTTAGACATATGAGAAGACATGACTTACTAGACAAGACAATAATGCTTGGCCAGATAGAAGACAGTAGGAAAAGCATGAAGACCGCATTACAGATGAATAGACTCAATCAAGGAATCCACGGTCCTGAATCTGCAAGACCTGAGCAGGGCTGTTGATGATACATTAGATCACTGTAAGTCAAAATCAACTTGATGGCAGTTAACAACAAGAGGCAGCCTAAGCCTCCCTTTATTGTTTTGTTTGTCCATGGACAAGATTTTTCTTAACTTAAAATGTTCACTGTCACATCACTTAGTGCCTACTCTTGTTTCAGTGTAAGTTACAATAATGGCCCAGGATTGACTATGCCACTGCAGACAGCAAGGCAGTTACCTGAGCAACAGACACAAGGAAGAGTTCTCCTGCCATATCCATCTCGTGTAGAACAGGGCTGCATGTGTATGCAACATAGCCTGTTCTTACTCCCTAAACTACCTGTCTCTGTCAAATGTGGCGCAGGACGTTATCCTGTTGCCAGTGTTCTTGCTTCCCTTCAGGATTGCCCTACATATCAAAGCCAGCTTCTCTCCTCTAAATTAGAATCTAGATTGGCCTAGTTCCAACTCTATCATTTCCCCACAAAGCCTGAGGCTGGGACGTTCAAGCCAAGACTGAATGCATGAGAAAACTGTGCAACTGCTCTACTAGGCAATCATGTCCCTGCTCCTTTAAAAAAATTAATAGAAGTGTATGAGCTAGCTTGGGATACTACAGGGCTTAGCACTGTAAATCTCCAGTACTTGGAGGGTCATGTGGGTAGAATGCCCTAGTATTTCTGAGTTTTCATAAAGGAAAGATGAAAAAAAAACTTTAAAAAAAACTTACTCATTTGTTTTACCTTCCAAGCCTATATAGGTCTACTCAAATTGAGTCCTATTGTGTTAAATAAGACTTCTTCCCCAGTAAGTCAGTATAGGATAGTAACCGGTAGGTGTTATCTTAAATGTATTTATATGGAAGAAAGCCCCATTTGATGTAATGGGGCTCAATCCTGAGTACATGTTTAGGCTTGCACAGTTAATAACTTTGGGAGAGGGGCTGGCAACTGCAGCCTCCAGATGTTAGAATCACACCTCTTACAACCCCTCACTATTGGCTATGCTGGCTGGAACAGACAGAAGTAGAAGCCCAAGAACATCCGGAGGGCCACGACAGCCCACCCTTGCTTTACAGCAGACTAAAGTTCTCTTTAGTTTCTTCCGAAACTAGACAGCTAGAAGCAGACTTTAAAAGCAGCTCTTAAATTCTCTTGGCTTTACTACTAATCCCACACCAATCCAAATTATTTTGTCAGCGCATAGGTTGAACATCCTTAATCTTACTTTAATGTTAAAAACGACATTAAAAGCTTAACAGTGGCCTATTCTTTGGTTGGCAAATAGCATAAGCAGGCAGATGAGAACAGGAGTTGGATTGATGTGTGGATGATATTGTAAAGGAAACCTGTCCTTTCTAACTGGATTCATAAGGAAAAGATTTTATATAAGAGGTACGATTTGTTTTATCTGTCCAGCTCTTACACACTTCTGTCTGCTTTACATTAAAACTACCCCATAAGGCGTGGGCAGGAGTGTGGCTGTGAGGAGGGGAAGTGATGACGTTGATCCCCCAATAAGAATTCTGCCCCCAAATGAAATTTTACTTCAGTCCCCAATTTTCTAGATGCAGTAACTTAAAAGCTCAGTTTGAGCACTCAGCAACATGAATACAGCAAATGTAAGAATTCTAGGTTTGAATGATTTTCAGTGTCTCACTCTCTGCAATGCTAGAATTTTGAGAACCATAGGAAAATTTCATCTGGAGAGGTCAGAATTCTTATTTTGGGGAAACATCCCCATTTTGCCTCTCCAGGTGGCTACAGTCCTATGCAGGGATGGGCACCTTTGCTGGCTCTGGGGGCCAATTTTGTTTCCATGGTACCTAGAATGATCTGCAGACTACAAAAAATAGACCCTCCCCAGCATATGCACTTCTGATTTTGAAAAATGGGGGGGGGGTACAGTGCAAGGGGCTCCTGTGACTTATTTAAAGAAATATCAGAGGCCTATTTACCTTTCGCTGCCCAGAAAAATGGCACTTGGGTGAAATCAAAAACAGCTTTTTGAGCCACAGGCTGCCTCAGGGCCACACTTTGCCTGACCCTTCTGTAAGGTCTGCCTTACAAAGTTGCCCTAAAGGCTGCTGAAATAAAATGCAAGTCACCATTCTGGGAAATTTTAATACAAATGTTAAGTCATGCCTTGCAAAATGTAGGCTGGAGGATTCTGGGAGTTGTCGTCTGAAAAAGTAACTTTCTTAAGTTTTGTGCTAAAAAGTATTTAACTAGTAATGAGAGGTGAATAAAGGGCAAAGATAGTCCAGGGTCTATGGGCTCGACATCTCTCTCCAGATATTTTTCTTGTTGTTTGCTGTCAAGCCAACTTTGACTTATGGTGATTGTATAAAAGAGAACTCTCAAAGAGTCACCAACAGCTCAGCTCAGCTCTGTGAAATTTAAGGGTCCTAGCCTCCTGTCTTCCTCTTTTCCTACTGCCTTGCACATTACCTAGCATTGTTACTTTTCCCAGTGAATCATGTAGTCTTACAGTATGTCCAAAGTATGACACCCTCAGTTTAAGCATCTTGGCTTCTAGTGAGAGTTCAGCCTTGGTTTGCTCTATGGCTTATTCATCTGTCTTTTTGGCAGTCCCATGGTATCTATCAGTCATTCATTCATTCAATAGCCTGCTTTTCTCTGGTATGGGATCCACAGTGCTATCTGTGTCTGTAGAACTCTCTTCAGCACCACCTTTCAAATAAGTTGATTCTCTTCCTGCCAGCTTTTTTCACTGTCCAGCTTTTACAACCATACATAGAAAATGGAAATATTTTGGCATGCACGATTAATCATGCTATTAATGATGAAGAGAGGGGAAAAAACCCATCAAGGCCAGTTTAAGAAACATGATGTTTATTTGTTAATGCTGGGTTATCATTTAATCAGACAGATGAAAAAACAGATGAAAAAAATTGTGGTGGTGGAAAGAGTTAAGGGCTGTGCCTCACCAGTTGAGGAAGAAAATTTCAGGCTTCCATAGACAGGCAAACCTAAAAATCTATGTACAAATTTGAGCAGGACACTTCGCATGAAGACTAGCCTCCACAGTAAAACACTGATTACCCAGGTTGAAAAAACGAAAAACGATGACAATAAAGTTATGATAAACTTTGAACACATCATCAAGGTGGTGGGGGAGGGGAGGGAATCCATCCAAATTATCAATTTAGAGTAAATTGTTAAATACATGTAGAAAAGAGTGGTGAGTACAGCAACATTTTTTTTAAAAAAAAAGAGCTACTGATAAATCCTCTCTGAAAATGCCCAAGAAACATGTTTTTCCCTATCTGAATATTTATTTCCTATGGAGATTTATATGAGCGATGGTAGAAAGAGATTTTTAATGAGAAGACACTTTTTCTGTTGAGTCAACAATATTCAGTCAGTCAGTTGCACGATGACAACGATTCATCACACCAAATACTTTTTAGTATAAACTCTCTCTCTGTCTTGCAATATCTATTGAGTTGTTTATTCCTCTAATCAGTATGCCTCTCCGTTGATTCCCCACAGGACTGACAAGCCAAAACAAATTGCTCTAGAGAGAATGACAGACAACTCTTGCTTGATAATCCTACAGTATAATTGAGAATATGGCACTGACTACTGAGTAGGCAGCTGAACAGCTGACACGGCATTAACATTTGCTTCTAATCCACATCAGATTTGCTGGCTTTGTAAAAATGCGTCACTTTCACTGTACTGTAACAGCACATTTTGTTCTCATGTCAGAGCACACACAGCTACATAGGTGCTATTCAAAATGGACATTTATTTTCCTTGTCCTTAAAGTAGCATTTATTTCCTCTGAGATTTTCCTTTTAGTATCCAGAATTTTGCACACTGGACCTCTTGATCCAAACATCGGGCATATCTGGTTTGCTGTTTGGTAAAATGACGGGCTCCTCCTCAATCCCTAATCCTCCTAACCGAGTTCTCCTCAAACCACTGTTTTGCTGTGACGTTGATGCAGATGTGTCAAAGACTGTCTCCCTCAGGTCCAGCCTCAGTGTGTCTCTCTTTCCATTCAAGTGACCTCTCTGAGTTGGACAGCAAGAATCGGCTACATTTAAATGACCTGGGCAAGAACTGGCTGATTCCACAAGTTTTATGTTTGGTTCAAAGTCACTGAGGGAAGTCTCACTGGAGACATTCTGAACACTGAAAGAGCTGCCAGTGGAATAAAGGCATCTGTGGAGATCATACAGTTCAGCTTCTGGTAGATTACTGTTTTCTGAGGTATAATCGGATTTTTGTTGCTCAGTGTTGCTTGAGCAGTGTGATTTATTGAGCAGCCTGTCATCATCTATTGTGGTGGCTGACTGAAGATGTTCCCACATTTGGGGGGCATATTTTTGACATCTGCAGTCTCTGCAAAGCCCATCTCGATGGCTTTCAACTTCTGTTCCTGAGTTTTTTCCATGTTTATAAGGAGAAGACGTTTGCAAGGCTGGGCACTGACAAAGAGCTACATGACATCCCCCAGCTTGTTCAAGGCTCTGTCTGTCCCTTTCAAAAGAAGGATGGATTTCCATTCTTGGGCACCTGCTGTCTTGGAGCTGAATATCTTCAGATAAGACAGAGGGACGGTTGGACAGCTTGCTTGTAGAGGTGCTGTTGTCAAAGCTGTCACTAAGCTTCCTGGCTAAAGGTTGGAGCTCATACTGTTCATTTGCACTGTTGGATTCCTGGCTTTTTGGTGTTCTAGTCTGTTTCTCATTCCTTCCACAGGTAAATGTTCTGCTGGATGAACTGGGGCCATCTGGGTAGTCCTTCAAAGCACGAGTGCAAGGCCAAAGAATCTGTCCACAGTTCTTCTCTGGGCCAAAGAAGCAGCACAGAGACTGGAAGAAGAAGGTTGCAAAGCCACAGCTGATACACTTGAGCATCATCATGAAGATGCCTAGCTTCCTGTATGCCAGCACAGTAGCAGGCAACATAATTATGCCTGCAGAAAACAAAGCTGAAGTCCCCATGACCGTGGCACAGCTCATCTGCTTCAGGGAGAAGGCTACACGACTCAGACGATCAGAGTGCGAACACAAGTGGTAGGAAATACAGTAGTTTACTGTGAAGTCAACAGAGAGGCCAACAGCTGCTGAAATGAAGAGAGACTCCACAGCATTGAGCTGCCATTCCAGAAGAACTAGAAGCCCCACACTTACCAGAACAGTGCCTGAAATGGTTGCAGCAGAGAACACACTGAGAAGGACATTCCAAGTAGTGAGCAACAGAACCACAAAACAAATGACTATGGAAAAGCCCAACACTACCATACTCTCTGTGTCTACACTGTGCTGGAGATTATAGAGCTCCAGCTTACTGGTGAACCAGCCATTCTGAAGCCCCATAGGGGCCATCTTCATCTCTTCTCTTATCCAGAGGCCAATTTCATCATAGAAATGCTTGGCCTTGGTATAGTTGAAACTGTAATGGTAAATGGTTTGAAACTGTAGCACCAGAGCAACAAGGTTGCCCTTTTCGTCAAATCTGAGGCCCAAGTCATGAGCTTCAGCCTTCTCTCGGTTTTGTTCCATGACCATCATCTTGATGCAGTGAAGGAAGACTTCTCTGCCATAAGGGAAGGAGAAGTGGTTACAGCAGAGGTTGAAGCTATGATCTCGTTTGGAGCACTGGCGGCTGTCCATCCACCGTTGGAATTCCTCCATGAAACAAATGGTGGGTTTTCGTTCCAGGTCAGAGTAGTAAAAAGTCTGATTCTTTACTTTTTGGCAAAAATCCAATAGCCACCTTTGTGCTTCAGGGTTTTCCATTGTAAATGCTGTATCCATCACCAGGGTGCCATTGCTCTTGGGGTTAAAGTGATCCCCATTATCTATAGGGAGGACACCCCATACAATGATGATAGGCATGGGCAGGTCTTCTCCTCGTTCTAGCCTTTCAAACATGAACTCGTTACAATATTCGGCATCGTACCTCTCAAATGGGTGGCTTAGCCTGAAAACCTGCACAGATGACAGCTCTAGAGTGGGGAGTTTTAATCTAGGATTCAGACATGAAATGTAGACCCCTCCTATAGCCATGGCAGCAAACCAGCAGATCCAGATGTAACGAAATTTGATTACTCCACAAGGAAGAACTTTCTCAAATAATAACTTGGAGGTTTCACTCCAGGTGTTCTGTATGCTCCTGAGAATGTGATGGAAAGAGAGAATGATACTCTTGTGCCCAGGGTTATTCCAATAATCTTCTGGTTTATAAATGCAGTTTCTTGCTAGGTAGCGCTCATATAGCACAACAGAGGAAGGCAGCCATGTCAACATGAATACCAAGTTCACCAGGACAGAAGTACCCATAAAGACAGCAAAACAGCGAGTGGCAGTTATGTAACTCATGTAGCTAGTGTAGAAAGCAGCACCAGTGGTCAGGCAGGATGCCAGCATGAGATATCCAAAATGATGCATGGTTAGTCTTACCCATTGCAAAAGCCCTGCAGATGGGTTCTGGCTTTTGCTCAGGTTCCAGAGGTCAAAGAAAACACAGGTATGGTTGGCACAGAGACTGGTGAGAATGATAATTGCTGCCAGGTTTACAAAAGGGAAGTAGGAGAATCTGAAGGCCACCTTGTACAAGAAATATGAAATCATCAAGGTACCAAAGACGATCATCAAGATGATACAAGTAATAAAGATTGAGCATGAATAAAAAAATATGCTTAGAAATATGGCCAGTATTGCCATGGCTGGATACACAGTATCCAGTAAAAGGTAGTGCTGGAATAATTTCTGCTTAAGGCCCAGGTCCATACCAGTGATGGACGTGTAATTATCAAACAAGTCCCACGATTCAAGGTTGTTCAGGTAGATGCCCATCATGGATGCTCCCTTCACTGTGGGCAAAAACAACAAGCTGTATTTCAGGGTTGGCACTTGGTATCCCACGGTCTGTGGGCTGAGAAAATCTCTGTCAACTATGAAATGAAGGAGCTGGTAAATGGCACGGAACCGAGTGCATTTCTCCGGGACCTTGGAACACTGTGCGTGTTTGTCTCTTTCACTTTTGGGGCCCATGCAAGGAGGGACAAGGACACCTCTGTGATAGTCAGGGGCACACGAACGTAGGAGTGCGAGGGTATGGGAGACATCTGCCTGGGTAATCTCTAAACAAGAGGACCGGTTGTACAGGACAGCAATGTAGTTCCCAAGAGACCAACTTGGGCAGCATTCATTGGCTTCAGTACGCTGGCAAAGACTCCCAAACTCTGGGTGAGACCGAATCTGGAAAAGAGTAAAGAAGAAAGGAATGAATTAGGCCTGCCCAAGCCTCTCTGGAACAGAGAGTGGTAGAATCTCCATCTTTGGAGATCTTTAAACAGAGGTTGGATGGGCATCTTTCAGGGATGCTTCAGTTGTGTGTCCCTGCATGGCTGGAGTTTGGACTAGGTGGCTCTTGTGGTCCTTTTCCAACTCTAAGATCCTATGATTCTTTCTTTTCTAAGCTACCTTTTCCTTTCTCTCTTTCTCTCTCTCTCTTTTGTGACAAAGTTTTCATTCTCTGTGGACATGTGGCTCTATGATGTCTTCCCCCCTCCCCTGTCAAAATACAATGTAATAATCTTAAAATTGACAACTACTAATCCACAGGCACAATCCAGTCTTTAGAAGGCTGCCAAGTCGCTCTTCCGTGATAGTGAGGGTAGGCAAATTGGGGATAATGTCATCGTCAATCAATCAATCAATCAATCAATCAATCAGTTAGTCAATGATCACTTTATTTCCTGTCTTTCCCCTAGAATTCTTCTCTTGGGAAAAAGTCTTTTTCACACACATCTGCTTTCAAATGAACAGGAAGCTGTACACCAGCCTTCCTAGCCTCGTGCCTTCTAGATACGTTGGACTGCAGTTCGCATCATCCTCAGCCAGCATGGCTGTAGGTCAAGGGGCACAATCATGCAGCCCTTCCCAGCATTCCTTTCCACTAGCTATGCTGCATATGGCTATTGAGGCTTACAGTCTCACATCTAAAAGGTTGAATACAGTTTGCACTTAACAAAGTACAATACAATAATGGTATGAAGTAATTGTGACCTGCATCTGTGGAGGGACTACTCATACCACGGAATCATGACTCTTCAAAGTATTCAAGATATTTTAAAGGTGCACAGCTTTTCCTGTATCACTTAACTTCTGAAGCAGCAAATGGGTGACATATGCTCTGGAATTTCCTTTCTACTGTTCTACCCAAAACTTAAACATACCTCTGTTTTAGTAACATGAGAACTAGCCAAAAGCAAATTTCATTATCTAAAGAGTCAACCTTTGCCTCAAAAACTACCAAGAAAGGAAACTAAAAAAGATTACTTTCTCCTGCTTTTTTTCTATGGGTCAGAAATGGGAACCATGTGGCCCTCTAGATGTTGTCGCACTGCATCTCCCATTTGATCTCATCGATAGCTGTGTCAGCTGATGGGAGCTGCAATCCAACCACATCTGTATGGAAGTAAATCCCTGCCCCTCCCATAGCCCCAAGATAACTTTTAATGTCTCAGTCTGAATATTAGGGCCACATGCTCTATAATGTAATTATATATACTTACCATACTTTCCACCATTTCACAGATCAAAACTGGAACATGTGTGGCCAAGCAACATCAGAGAGAGTGTGGTCAAAATGGCAAAGGTTATAAATGAGGAAGAACAGACAAGCTAAGAAAGGCTTGTTTTTGCCTGAGCCTACAGGGAAGGGCAAGAGACAACTCATCCCATCCTACCCTTGCAGCTAGTTGTTGTGTTAATTGAATACAAACTACCTCTCACTTTGAATTCAGTTTGCAACAACTGAATTAAGCAGAGGACAAAAGGAGAATGTGGGAGGAGGAGAGACAAACTGGGACATTTTTAAAGGGACTGAAAGAGTGAGACTGCAGAAGATTAATTAGGGCTGTCCATGTAAATTAGACAGCTTGGGAGTATGACTTCCCTAGAAGTAAATTGAACTCAGTGGACTTTATTCTCAGCTGTTTATTTGGTTGGACCTTAGAGCTATAATTCTATACTGAGTTTAGTGTTAGATTTATCAAGACTGTCACTTTGCTAAGGCTGCTGGTGTAATTCAGAATTATAATTTAAAGATGTCTTTCCCTCTAACAATGAATGACACATTCTCCTTATGAAAGTGGGAGTTCTTATCTTTGTTACCTTAAAATCACTCTGGCATTCTGATTTTAGCACTCTGTGATGGCATGCGGTTAACTGATTGAGGAACCCACAGTTAAAAGGCTGGTAAGTTAGTTACAAATTCCTTCATTAGTTGACAGGTTGATTGAATCCATGTCTACCTTGATAAAGAGCTCATTAAAACTTAAAAGCATTCCTATTTGTAAATCAATGTTTGGGTGGAGAAAAGATATCCTATCTATTCCACTTATTCAGCTGCCAGTGCCATTTGATATAGGTCACATTTCCAAGCTTAAGATTTTGGCAGTTGATCTGAACCTAATTCCTTAATGGAACTCTGAAATTTTGTGCCATTTTGCTGTAAGTCAGGGAGTAGGGAACATGGTGATGTCTTCCACTTGTGTTCAATTAAATCTCCTATCAGTTCCAGCCAGCATGGCAGGTGGTTAGAGATAATGATAATTATTATCCTAATTCATGGACCCTCCTGCACTGAGTAGGTGGTTGGATGAGATTACATCTAAAGGTTCCTTCCAACTCTACAAGACTGCAAGACTGGATTGGTTACTCCTCCTCCCCTTGCTTTCCACTAAGAATTTCTGTCCAGAGTGATAATACTTTATTTCTGTACTCAGTGAAGTGTTGCAGGATGCAGTATTCTCATACTACATGTAGAGGGCTGGAATTCTGTTGATTAGTTTCAACTTGAGTAGACGTACTCAACCAACGCTGAATGGCAAATCAACACATAGGTAAATCCCATTTGCTGGGTCTAGCCTTGTTAGGACTGGCAAGAGATCTCTCTCTCTCCTTCTCTCTGTCTCTTTCTGTGAGTACAAGTATGAACTATATTTGAAAGCATTGGCTTGTCGCTAATTTAGAAGTGTTAACCTGAAATGAAACTTAAAAACAAAAATGTGGGCATCTTCCCTGCAGCACTACAAACCTTGTCTTGTTCCATTTGACACATAGACTGTATTGCTTGCAAGTTCCATAAGCTCCCAGCAGTTGTGGACATAAATACCAGCTGAGAATAATTCTTCCCTAAAGGCAAAACAAAGTGGATAGAGTGAAAGTGGAGAGAGCTCACAAACTGTGTGGGATCATGACCAAAAAGAAAACAAAATCTTCCAGGGTTGTTTTTCATTGTTTTTGTTGTCTTTGCAAACAGAAATTTATCTTGTCTGCTTAATCACCGTTTACCTTCTATTATTTATCCTGCAATTCCTTGCACATTTACCTGACAGTAACTCCATTTAACATATTAGTGGGGCTGACTTCTGAGTTGGCATGCCTAGAATCAACCTGTTTAATCTTGGCTGTAACCCACCTACATTGCCATTTACCAGGAGACCAGCAGAAAGATTCACCAGAGTACCTTGGCAGTAAAACGAGTAACTCCACAATGGTGGAAATCAAAAATAAAACATTCCTCACCGCAAAACCCCTTAACAAATTGAACAGCTGGATCCTAGCATTTTTTTCCAAGAATAGTTTTTAACATCAGGGATGTAGCTATGAGAGAGAAATGGGGGGGATTGTTTCCCCGAATGAAATTTTCCTCCAGTCCCCAAATTTTTAGAACTGCAGAGATCTTCCACAGCTGGAACTCATATATTTGCTGTGTCCACACACTCTTGGTCACTCTGCCCATCCCTTTGCTTTGGATGTCTAAACTGTATTCATAGAATCATAGAGCTGGAAGAGACACCAAAGGCCATCAAGTCCAACCCCCTGCCATGCAGGAATATACCATTAAAGCATTCCTGACAGATGGCCATCCAGCCTGTGCTTAAAAACCTCCAAAGAAGGAGACCCCACCACAATCCAAGGTGGTGTATTCCACTGCTGAACTGCTTTTATCACCAGGAAGTTCTTCTTATTGTTTAGGTGGAATCTCTTCTCCTGAAATTTGAAGCCATTGCTCCATGTCCTAGTCTTTTGAGCAGCAAAAAACAAACGTGCTCCATCTTTAACATGACATCCCTTCAAATATTTAAACATGGCTATCATGTCACCTATTAACCTTCTCTTCTCCAAGCTAAACATACCCAGCTTCCTAAGCCATTCCTTACAGGGCATGGTTTTGAGACCTTTTACCATTTTGGTCACCCTCCTCCGCCACATTCCAGTTTGTCAATATCCTTCTTGAATTGTGGTGCCCAGAACTGGACATAGTATTCCACGTGGGGTCTGACCATAGCAGAATAGAGTAGTAGTATTACTTCCCTTGACCTAGATACTATTCTCCTATTGAGGCAGCCTAGAATCTCATTGGTGTTTTTAACTGCTGCATATTCCTCAATGCTCAGCCAAAGTGTTAAATTTCTGCAGAAATTTAGAGGACTAGAAATTAGAAGACTGAAGGAAAATTTCACTGGGGGTAGGCAGAATTCCTATCTTGGAGGCGCAAGGTACCCTTGTTTAACAGAAGAATTCATGTAGAAAATTAATGTGTTTAATATGATTTTTTTTCTTTAAGGCCATTGAGTCATAGCTGCTGCAACACTGGCCTGAATATATGACCCATAACCACCTATCTTATTAGTATTCTTATTTTTGTATTCCTGCTGTTCTGTTTGGTTAAGGATTAATTTTCGTAGCAAGCAGGAAACAAGGTGGTTGGATATAATGAATCTGGAAACATGAGCGACAACATTTGCATCCAGATGGCAGTGAGAGCAGTTTGGCAATGGAACTAATCACCTAGAGAAGCTGTAGGGTCTCCTTCTCTGGACGGCTCCAAAAAGAGAATGCCTGCTGGGGATGCTTTAGCTGGAGATCCTGAACTGAGCAGAGAGCTGGACTTGGGGCCTGTAAGGCCCCTTCCAGCTCCATGGCCATTTCCGCGCTACACTGTTATAGTGCTATTGTTCCACTTTCAACATCCTGTGGAATTCTGGGGTTCATAGTTTACTGAGGCCAAAGAGCTCTCTCACTGAGAATTCTAAATGCCCCTCCCTAAACTGCAAAGCCCAGGATTCCATAGGATGTTGAAAGTGGAATAATAGCACTATAACAGTGTAGTGCAGAAATGGCCTATGATTCTGTGATTTCTGTGATTCTGTTATGCTACTACAGTTGCATGGCATTGCTTCATTGTGACCTTCTTTAGAAATGCTTTTGTAATTTTTAAAAATACAGATTATTTAAAAACAAGAGCTATTTTGTTGATCATATAATTAAACAAGATTTAGTCCTGTTCAAGTTGAAATCCTATTTACCTTGAATTAAGTCTCACCAAACATTTCTGATTAGGCACATATAGAATTGAGCACCGAAGAATATAAATATCCTCTTTTTTTTCTTTTTCAAAAAGCATGTTTCAACACAATGAACTAATGAAGATCTGTAATGCTTTGATACCTGTCATGTCATACAAGAGTTATTCATATTGTACCAAGATTCTGAGAAAGTTCTGCAAAAGAAAGTCTAAATTATTTCAACGGGATTTCTATAGAGTGTCCTGAGGACAGCAGTGCTGGCAATTGGAGGACATCACAGAAGAAAAATAGGAAGGTTAACATACAATACAGTTTTGCAACTGCCCAGTGCACTTGTTTGGTGTGCCACCCAACCAGCCATGTCCTCTTTTGGAACACTCCATTCCACTTCTGCTCCCTGTGCCATTCCATATCCCCTAAAACAGACATTCAGCATCTTGTCACCCCACTGAGATGCTCAGCCTTTGGCTGGGAGGGCAAGGGATTGGGTGACCCTTGACATTCTCCCCTTATTTTGCTTATTAAATGTGTATCTTGCCTTTGTGCCCTCAAGGTAGCACAGAAGTAAATAGTACAACTTTAATTAAAAATAATAATAAAACACAATATAAAAAATCCGTAAAAGGAAAACTTATGAGCCTGCCTGGACTCTGAGATCCACAGCGGAGACCCTTCTTTCAGTCCCACCACCTTTACAGGTACAGTTGATGGGACCATGAGTTAGGGCCTTCTCACTGTCATTCCTGGACCCTGGAACTCTGTCCCTAGAGATACTAGAACAGCCCTATATTTGCTGTCCTTCTATCAGCTGATGAGCACTTTTTTATTCTCACAGGTGTTTAGAATTCTCCCCTGCTGTTTCATTTTTTTTTTTAACTGATGGAAACCAATAAGGCTTACCTGGGGGTCCACAGAAGAAGCCATCCTTTTCATAGTTTGGCTCCACCATCCTCTTGATTCTTGCTTCTCGTTCATTGTGTATGGATCTCTGCCCCCTGTTCATGCCCATGTCCCCATAGCTAACAAAAGAAACAACAATACCTTTCTCTTGAAGCTCTTGACTTAAGCATCTCCCTGTAAGTCAACTAGCTGAGCTCCACTTCATAATACAAAGCTGTAAGAAGAATGTATTTTATTCCTACCATCTCTTTGGCTTCGATTCTCAAGGCCAAAACAAAATGCTTGCTTTAGCACATAGGGCATGCAAATGCATCATCTTGTTTTACTGTAACTTGTTTTTATTTTAAGAGGATGTGATTTGGAGCCCATTCCTTCAGAATGGCCCCAAGCTGGAAGGCTGATCTAGACAAATTACATAGCTCAATAAATCCTCCACCCATTTTTGGAGAACTGGGTGCAACATAAGCTATCTTAACCTTTTTTTTTTTTTTTTTACTGTGGAGGAACCTTGAAATAATTTTCAGGTCTCAGGGAATCCCTGCATTAAAAAAAAAAAGTTTATTTATTTTTTAAAATCACATTCTCTCACAGAACCCTACAATGTCCCATGGGACCCTATAGTTCCAGGGAACTGTGGTGAAAAAACTCTGCTGCAGAAATGCAGTAGCTTATGCTAAGACTTAGGGCAGACTTAAGCATCAACCACAGGTCCTCAAGAATATGTCACTCAAACTTTAAAAAAAAGTCTAACAAAGGGGAATACACATGCTTTTCAAGGCAGTGGTCTTGCCCTGTAGTTTCTCCCCAGTGACCTGAAGACCAGTAAATGAGGGGCATGGCCCTGATACCTGGAAACTCTAGTTTTACCCAGAGGCAAGTATAACTTTTTCATATAGTTTATTTATACAATATAATAAATTCCTTGGCAAGGTCTAAGATTTCTAATCCAGCCCATGCACACACACAACCCAACAAAAAATTTACCTGTTTTCAGTAGAGGGAGAAAGAGAAAGAGTCTTTTTATAACCTGTCTGGCTTTTCATATTCTTCCAGACCATGAGTTTTCTGCCAATATCAGTGTCTCGTGGCTCAAACCCCTATTTGTAGAGAAACAACATTTTAAAAAAATAAATAAATAAATCTAGGCATTTTTAAAATAGACCATGGCTGAGATCCTGTATTGGGAGATGTGTGTATCACATAGCTATGTCTCCCAATGTTTTACCCAGAAAGCTCCTTGTAACCAGTGCAGCCCTCAGCAATATGAACGTTTCGAGGTTGTTGGAGAAGTGGGGAGATCAGTGGGGATGTGTCCCGCTATATTCCTGTAGCTGAATGCTCCTCAAGGATGTTATCTGCAGAGACCTCCCAAAGGCCACTGGAGGTCACTGTAGAAGGTTGTTGCAGTACATCCAGCTACTGGAAAAGAGATGGATACATCCCTGCTGAGCCCCCAGCTTTCCAATAAAACAGGAATGATTGTGTTCGGGGGGGGGGGGGGCTGCACTGCTGCCAAGGTGAATTGAGGGTTGGATTTTGTTTGTTGCATGGTTGGAACAGAATTCCACCAAGAAGTGATTTGCCATGGCATATGCCCGATTTATGCCATGTAATTCGCCAATAGGATGCCAGGTCATAACTTTTCTAGAACAATCATAGTTCTGATATAAGTGCAAATGAGTCCTGTTTTATAGAATATATACAAACATAAGGTCTACAACTAATTTCAGCTATAATACATCCTTTGAATCAATAAGAACCTAGTAAGTCACCACTTACGCAGAAGAAGGAGTTAGTGAAGAAGTACCACTACATTATGTTTACACTAAAAATCTTTTAAAAATTTCATTATTTACATTTATGTTGAAAAAGTAACATATATTACACTCAATTTACTTCTAAGCTGATGTTTAAAGTTACATTTCATTACTGCATGAATGCATTACCAGAATGAAGGTAAAAAAACTCCCATCCATGATTTTATTCCTCCCCATTTAGCCTGTTTGTCCTTGTTTTCAGCTTAGAGAGAAGGAATCAGCTACATTAATTTTTGAAATCCCCATTTCACACTCACTAGAAAAGAGTCTTGATTAAAAAATAAATATGTATATACAGGAAAAACAGGAAACAAAAATTTTCTTGGGTGACATTATAGAAAAAAAATAGAGATAGGAATTAGAGCTTACCTTTGATAAAGAAACTGGGGTGAATCCCAGTCCAATCACCAAGCAATGGATATAAACTCAGTAACAAAGAAATGTCAATTTAGGATCCCGACAATCCCCAAAAGATACTCCTACAACACTTGAAAAACTAGCAGTCCCAGACAGCATGATCCAATATTTTACCCACTTAGTTGTTGTTGTGTCCCTTCAAGTCATTTCTGATTTAGGATGACCCTCAGATGAATCTATTATGGGTTTTCTTGGCAAAATTTGTTCAGAAGGGGTTTGTCCCACCCTCCTCTGAAGCTGAGAGAGTGTGACTTGTCCACAGTCACCCCATGGGTTTCCATGGCTGACTGGGGATTTGAACTTTGGTCTTCCAGTGTCCAACATTCAAACCACAACATCACAGTGGCTCCACCCTTCCCCACTATCATAATGTTGTTTTAGAGCCCCCAAAGGTGCACGTGGGGTGTTAGTCTGTAACTGTGATGTGGCTGAGTGGGCAAACCAAAGGCTTCAACCAAAGAGCATCAACAAAATGGAAGTGTGAGGAGCAAGAAAAAGACAGTAGAAAAAGACAGTTCAAGCTGCAGCTGCTATGGTTTCCCAGAGTTTTTTAATCCAGGAGGAAAAGCTCTAAAAGTACATGGGAGGGTGGGGAGAATGATGTGGAAAAGAGTGGTACTAGTGGGAAGCTCCTTCTTCTCCTTCCTTCCTCTTCTTCTCCCACCCTTTTCCTTCTTTCCCTCTGCCTTTCTCATGCATGCACCCCCCATGAGGCAGTGCACTGTGGGTTCTCTCTGCTCCTCTTTTCCTCACTTATTTCTAAGAAAATGCTTTCAAAATGTAATTAAATTTTCTTGGGGAAAAGGTACATTTACATTAGGGATGGGCCAACCGAATCCTCGAATCCTGGATAAGGATTCGAGATTCCCGAATCCGAATACTTGCGCCAAAATAGGCAAACCAAATCTTTCAAATCCACCAACCAAATAGATTGTTGGAGACCGGGATGCTTGAAAACCTGGGAGACTAGACATACAAGGGAAGATAGTAAATAGGGGAGTTTTTCCCTTAGAGTAACAATAGCCATTGCTAACAATTTCAGAAATTACATATTGGGTTATATTCTAAGATGTTTAAATTGAACATTTCATATTTAAGTTCAGCACTTGACTGGAAGGTACAGTCTCAGTCTTGAGACTCATTTCAAGGACAGCTGAAAGATTTCCTTGCAAACCTCTTTTATACACAATTCTGGGGTTTGGAGTTCTACAAGGTGTCACAGCCTTCTCTGCCAAAGTGTACTGGTGCATCATCAAACTACGAACCCCCGGATGCCAGTAGGAGCTATGCAAAGAAAATCCAGTTTTGACCTGGATTATCTCTATACTGTAGTGGTCCTATTTACACAGGCAGGAAAATGTGGGATTAATCCACATTTTCCTGCCAATATAGAAAGGGCGTTCATGCCATTTTCAATCTGGGGAGATTCTGAGGCAAAACTATGACAATTGTCTTGGCCAGATTTCTTCAGAGGGAGGTCTGCCTTTGCCTAGGCTTTTGCTAAGGCTAAGAGAGTGTGTCTTTGCCAAGATTATTCTTCTTTCCCTTGCTTTTTAAACCCTTTTTAAAAAAAGGATTTGAAAGATTTGGGATTCGTGAGATTTGTGGATTCCCAGAACCTTCCAGGGATTTGGATCAAGATTCGGATTTGGAAAATTCTGGATTCATCCCATCCCTAATTTACATTCTACTTTTTAAAAAGCAATGTAGCATAATGAATACAAATGCCTTGATTCTAATTTTTGGTATAGGAAATTCCACTTATTCAATAGGCCTGCTTGATTTGAGACTAGCAATTGGATTTTGGCCTAAGATCCCAATGTCATGATGATGCAACACCCAGATAGCTCCACTACATTTTGAGAAGGCTTTTTGATGCCTCGCTAAGGGTTCCCAGTAATGGCAATGGGGCTGAGCAAACCTCACACCATTCTTTTAATTTCACTACCTGTCTTCTTGGGCAGGGCAACACCAGTTCATCTTGATGGGACTTGTTCAGGAGAACTACAGGAGGATCATGCCTGACAGGTTTTAGATTGAAGCACGTGTAACTGAGCTGATCAAAATAGAATTCTCTATTCCTTCCTCCTAGGTAACTTCCAGATGGTGTGTGTGTGTGTGGGGGGGGGAATGGGGACATCCTCCTCCCCAAACAGTAATCCCTCCTGCCATGAAATAGTGCTTCAGTCTCCAAATTCCTAGTGTTGCTAAGAGGAAGACACTGAAAATTGTTCACACCTAGAACTCTCCTATTTGCTATGTCTGCATTCCCTGGTTACTTTTCTTTGAATAGCTCAACTGAGGCTTAAAGCTACCGTAATGCTAATAATAGGATCATTTCACAGCAGGAGAATTCTTACTGAGGGCAGGCAATGCCTTCATTTTGCGCTCCCTCTTGCAGTTACATCCCTGCTTTCTCCCCTTGGCAGCATCTCCAGGCATCTAAAAATGATTGCAGGACTCAGAATTAGGTGGACAGTGATGCGTGTGTGAAGCAAGCCATCAGAGAGATCTTTCACAAGCAGAGAGCCCTCCTATCCCCAGAGGGCAGATAATGGCTGCAAGCCAATCTGTATGGCATGGGTGCATTCTCTTCATAATTTAAGGAGTCTATTAAGGTCATTTGATTTAACAAACTTGAAAATATGAAAGAGTAGGGTATTTTTTTCCTTTTCCTTTGAATACTGCCCTGGTGGTAAAGTGGTTAAATGCCAGTACTGCAGCCACAAGGTTGTGAGTTTGATCCTGCCAGGCTCCAGGTTGAATCAGCCTTCCATCCTTCCGCAGGTCAGTAAAATGAGTATCCAGCTTGTTGGGGGCAATTAGCTAACACATTGTAAACCACTTAGAGAGCACTTAGCTGATAAGTGGTATAGAAATACACATGCTATTGCTATATGGTTTATTTAGCTGTCTGTGGGAGCACAAATTTCATTGGGCAGCTAAGAGTATTTACCAAAAGACTTCTAAAACATGAATTATACATTTAGAAGTTACTAAATAGCTGTTACTTGGATAAAGTGGTGAAACACAATAGGATTAACTTCTATCACAGGACTGGTAACAAAGAGCTTGAAAAAGGTTACTTTTTTGGGACCACAACACCCAGAATCTCCTAGCCAGCACAGTCATGGTAAGACTGGTTGGGGATTCTGGAAATGGCAGTTGAAGAAGTAACTCCTGGTTCCATGGGTAACTGCAGCCTTCTAGGTTTTTTAGCATGCAGCTTCCATCAGCCTCAAACAGCCTAACCCACGGTGCGGGATTATGAGGGATGCCGTTAAAAAAAACCCATACCTATGGAGGTCCAACAGATTGCAAAGGCTTCTGTTATGGGGCACTTTCCCCACATCGAGGAAGATAAAAAACCTCTACAATCAAGAATGGAAAATGTGCTGACCTACCCACTTCCTTAGTTGGAACTTACCATCAAGGGTTCAGAAAAATCTGGCAAATTTCCCACTAGCAGGCCCACCAAAGTACAGACCAATACTATCACTGAGCAGAGTGCTAAGACAGCAACTGGCCACTCTGCAATCACTTGGGACAAGCTAGACAGAAGAAAAAGAAAAATAAGAAGCCGTTACTGACGTCCTTCCCATCTTTCAGTCATTTTTCACCTAAACATTAGGAAGAACTTCCTGATGGTAAGAGCTATTCAACAGTGGAATATGCTGCCTTGGAGTGTGAAGGAATCTCCTTCTTTGGAGGTTTTTAATCAGAGGCTGGATGGCCATTTGCTGGAGGTGCTTTGAATGTGTGTTCCTGCATGGCAGGGGGTTGGACTCTATAGCTGCTGTGGTCTCTTCCAATTCTATGATTCTGTTCAGACTTACTAGGACAAGTTGGGCACAGTGTGACCTTCAAAATGCCATTGAATTGCAACTCCCAGGATTCCTCACCATTGGCAATGCTGGTTAGGGCTGACATAGTTCAACTACAGCTGGAAGGACACACTTTGCCCACCCTGTGTTGTGCAAGGAAGAAATAACACGTAACACTGGGTTTCTTCTTATGCATCAGCTTTCCTGCTCCTACTCTTCAGATCAGAGGTGGGGAAAGTGTGGCCCTAGGCTGCAGGGTCCCCCCAGCTCCGTTTTTTTTCCTGTGACCCAAATGCCTAGGAGTGGCCTTTTTTGTAACAGGAAGTATCCTCTACTGACATAGAAAACTAAAAACCACACCTAAACTAGCCAAGTCAACTTATTTTGGCACATAAGACACCTCTTTCTATGCTAGGCAGTAAAAATGCAATAAGGACAAAATAAATAATTAATCTTTTCTTTCCTTTCTATGATGACAAATACTCTGCTGCCTGAGGACTGCTGCCTCATTCTGCCTTGTGGGTAGGACCAGCCCTGGTTTTCCAATGTGTGATCACTTGCCACACAAACCTACATTCAGAAGGTAGTACCATCACAATAGCGTTGACTGGTTTTTAGCTCAGACTTCCTACCTTTAGCTCAATTCTTTCTCATTAAGATGCTATTTATTTCAGACTGCATCTGACAAACAGTTTGTTAGCAGACCTCTTAGTGAGGTAAATAAACATTATCAACATCTGGCAAATGAAGAGGCTGCAGTGTGCAGAAGTCAAGAAATGTGGCCAGTCTCCAGTGATGTAGACTCGAGTCAATAGACTCGGACTCAAGTCGGACTTAAGTTGCTTCAGTGACTCGACTTGGACTTGACTTGGCCATAAATGATGCACTGACTCGACTCGACTCTTGTATATTTTTGATGACTGACTCGATGCTCTTGGTTCAGTAACATAATGCCTTCATCCAGAAACCTTACGACTTTCAACGCCTCCATCTCTTTTTACCTACTAGTCACATGACAATCTCTCTCAAGCCCAAAGTGTGGGTGCATTTCTCAGAGGGGAACAGCAAACAGGTTAGGCAATGGGCTTGAGGCAGGCTTGAGGTCTGCTCAGTAGCCTGTCCCTGCTGTATATCAGAGGAGCCTTCTAAAACTTTTCCTAAGAGCAGAAGACAAGACTCGCCCCCAGAGTGCAGGGTGCATTTCTCAGAGGGGAACAGCAAACGTGTTAGGCAACGGGCTTGAGGAAGAAGGATCCTTCCTTCTAAATCTTTTGAATCTTCAGTAATGGGGAGTAAGATCAGATCCTATTCCCCACTTCCGAAGCTGCAGATGGCAAAATTGCAAATGTGGAGAGCCGACTCTGCTTAAATTGTTAAAACTGAATTTATTTCTCTCCATCCAATAATTCTGGAATATAATTTGGGGTAAAAAGTTGGCTTCCAGACTTGAGACTTGACTTGAAAGTATCTCCAAGGACTTGAGACTTGAAGGTGGAGATTTGAGACTTGACTTGAGACTTGGAGTAAAAGACTTAAATATATTACTGCCAGTATCACCAAACTGTGGCCATTTCTGCCCTAGACTGTTATAATACTGTTACATTCCACTTTCAACATCCTATAGAATCTTGGGGTTTGCAGTGCAAACCCCAGGATTCCATAGGATGTTGAAAGTGGAATAATAGCACTATAACAGTCTAGTGCGAAAACTCAGGATGCTGAGCGCAACACGATCAGCGGAATGGAATCCCAGTTTTTCTACAGCAAAGAATTGTGGGTGCTGGTGGCTCCCATTATCAGTGAGTCAGTGAATATACACTGGGTTCACTTTGAAATGCTCTATCTACAGTGCCAGACCTATTTTGGGAGTAGGATTCAGCACCTTGGATAGCTCTGTTAAAGTTCAGACTAAAACACAGAACAAACATGGGACCCACTAGCCACCATGTCTTCTGGATCAGAATTCCACTGCAGTAGTGTTAGCTTCAACAGCAGGCTGCACACAGTACACAAGTTAAAAAATTTAGCATATACCAAGCCCAAAATGCAACCCCCAAACCCTCAGTCAGATACATAGGGATACAGTAAATAGAAATAGCAAAGAAATATTAAACGATGACTTCTTAAGAATTTGCAACATTAATAAATCAGTAGTCAAAACAGAATGTTTAAATCATCAATTATAGTGAGTATCTGTGTTTTCAGATTTACGAGATGTCTTATGGTTTTGTTGTTGTTGTGTGCCTTCAAGTTGTCTCCAGCTTACAGGTACCTTCTCTTTTTATTTTTAATTTTTGCTGAATGTTGCATTTTCCTTAACTGTTTCCATAAAAAAAAAGTTTAGCACACAAAAGTTCAGATGTGTGTGATTTCTTATAGGCACCTTCTGTTTCTCTGCGTTTTTTTGCTGAATGTTTCAGTTATGTCTTTAAAGGTTTAGCACTTATCATGTTGCATGGGAGGTGGCTACATCTGTTCTCTCTTCACACACACAAAAACACACACACCTCATATATACAGATAGACGCATTGTGTGGGAAAAGAATCACAAGGGTTCCAATGCCCTGGGACATGTTTCTGCTTCATGCAGACAATGGGCATGTTGCTAGCTCACATGTCATAGGGTAAAACAGTACTACTCAAAGTGGTGACGTCTGGATCACTGCTGGTGTGTGAGACACTGGCTGCTGGTCTGAAGAGTGTGTCTAGGAAAGAAAGAAACTGTTGTAACCAATGAGCACAAATATGGTGCTGGTCCCTGGCATGTTAAGAAAAAAAAATCCAGTCCCATTGGATAGCCCAAGATACATTGGTGTAGAAGATCAACTTTTGCTAACTTGTAACTCTGAAATGTTTTGGACTACAACTCCTGTAAACCCCAACCAGCATAAAAATAATCTGATACTATGGGAACTGTAATCCCCATAGCCAGTCACTGGGTTGCCTATTCCTAGTGGAGATAAAGGGGCATTTTTTTAAAAGTGCCATATGCAAAGCTTGCTAAGTGAAGCAATGTACAAAGAAAAATGCCATATATGAGTCTAATACCTGGTTCCAATCTAGCATAGTGTGTGAAATGGCTCTGAAGCTGTGACTCTAAACACATTGACTAAGGAGTAAGCACCACTGAATACAGAGAGATGGTGCCTCTGAGGAAACACTTAGAGGCATGACCTTTGAGTGCCACAACCCCAAGTCTGAAGAGCAGCAGATGAGCATTGTCAAAACCAGCTATCTGAAGAAACTATTTGGACTAGCAGCTTTTAAGGAGAGCAGAATACCTCTATTGCAGATTGCGTATGTGTGTTTTGCAGGACGGTGGGGCACAGAAGAAAATTCAAACAGATGGGAAGCTCATAATGAGGAACAGTAAGCCTGCTAATGTAGTCATAATTCTTTGCTGGTCCAAGACATCACCAAGAATAATACATTGTCTCATTTGTAACAGCAGGAAGTGTGAAGGGGGAAACTGATAATGATGTAGAAGGATAAGGAATGATTGATCTTAACCTACCTCTTTGGCATCCTGAATGCTTTGTCATGTCTGTGGGGAGAAAAATATTCATTGGCTTATTAATTTCATGCAGAGCAGAGTTCTCTGTTAATGAGACTGTTAACCCTTCTGGGCAGGCAAAGGACACAATCCCACCTCTATGAAGCACCCCTGGCCAAGAAGACAAAAGGAGCATGGTGAGGGTGGCAGTCTGGTAGCTCTGGCCTTATCTATCCTTTACTGGGGTCCAATGTTTAGTTCATTTAACCATATAGTCCCCCTTGAGCCATTAAACTCCCTGGGTAACCTCGAGGCTCCTTCCCTCCCTTCCTCTTCTCTTTGGCTGAGCTATTGTTGTTGTGAGAGTGGAGGGTTGTTGTGAGAGTGGAGCAGGGAGGAGGAGATCTATGTCTTAAGCTATTTGGAATGAAGGTAGGATATATATGTAAATATTATAAATATAAATAGTATAAATCAGGGTGGGCAGATTTCAGGGTTGTCGGATCTACTTTTTAAAAAACCCTGGAACCTGGAGATCCACAAATCAGAGCCTGTAGCAAGAGATATTCATTTGGATAGAATTCTGAGCCCTGGAGTTTGTTATGAGTGTCAGAAGTTTTTACAGCACATCAAACTTATATACTGTAAGGTTGCAGGATGTGCACATGTGTTTTGTTGCTGCTTACTATTTGACAATTAAGAACCAGAAATCCTTGATCATCTACTTGCAATTCACCCGAGGATCTACCAGTACAGGAAGCCCCCACCTTTCAGTGCCCCATTATCTGATGACTCGTTATTTTGATTCTTCCCAATTAAAGATAAGCTCCATTAATTCAATGGGGGTTCTGCTCTTTCATCAGTTCTTCTTCCTTGTGGAGGCTTGCATGGGACCTTTCTCTCTCTCTTTCTCTCTCTCTGGTTGCAAAGCAAGCTGAGAGAGGAAAAAAGGTGCCCAAGCTAGCTGAGACACTTTGCAAACAGCCTGCGCATGGTCAGTCCCAAGTGAACATCTATAAATCCTTCATGCTTCCTGCAGCATACTACATGGATTTTGGCTTTCAACCATTTCTGTGTTCTGACAGTGCTCTGGTCCCTAGCCTGTCAGATAAGTGGGAGAAGCCTTTAGATTAAGGTCTACCTCTTCCATGTCCGTAATCTAAAAGGAAAATCTATTTCTCTTTATGTTAAATTCAATAGCCACCGCTCCTAAAAAAGTGATTTGTATTTCGTTCTGGTGTTAATAACTACCTTGAATAATAATTTTTTAAAACGTTGATACTCCAAATACTCCCAATACTTTCTCTGAAGATAAAAAAACTGCAACTTTTAATCTTCACTACTCTTTGTAGTATGCCAAATCCTGTTTCTGTGGTCTCAGATTTTATATTTGATATGTGATTTCATCAGCAGAGTGAGCCCAAGTGAAAAGGAAGACTTTTCACAGACTCTTTCCACTCCTAACATCTTCCTTTACATTACACCAATAGCTGTTCGGTATGGATCAGATAAAAGTACACAGTTGTTGATCAGATGGATGCCAAGGAGACCTCTCACAAGTGTGAGCACGGAGGACTGTGCTAGCCCACAATATTTTCAGATAATATATGATAAAGCTAGGGCAGAAATTATTTATTGCACAAATGCAACAGCAAGCAACATTTTGGAATTTAGGCTTAACTGAATGGATTTTGAATGATCATGTTCTGCATTTCAAATTCAAATAAGGACACACTTTTCAAAAGCATAGGGTAGTTTTCCTCAGCCACCAGAATGGCTGAACTACAATGACCATGATATCTAGGGATGATGGGTATTGTATTCCAAGGCATCTTGATGGAACCAGGAAGAGGAAGGCAGGACTAAGGGGTATAACTATGTCTGTTCCCTCTGTGTGAAAATGCACTGCAGAACCTTTGGAGAACTATAGTTTTCTACAGAGGACATGTCTTATGAGGAGCAAGACTCTGTGGCAAGTGAGGTATGTATGCAGGGCAGGGCATGTAAGAAGAGGGGAAAGGAAGTGGCAAGAGACCAGATTACCCCAATAAATCATGCTGACAACATTTTTAGGGGAATAATATTAAAGACTGATTGGTTGGTTGATTGGTTGATTGATAAAATTTATATCTCATTTTCACCATGAAATGGGCACAACATCTAATAGATCATCATAAACAAAATTTGAAAACACACAGCATTAACAAAATTTCATCTATAACATCTGTGTTAACTACTTTACCCTAATACTGTAGTTCTTAACCTTTATGGGGATCATGGATCCCATTGAGAATCTGATGAAAGCTGTGGACCCCCACTCTTTCCAAATATACTTAAGCACAATTTTCAAATTAACAAGAAGGGAATTAAATGAGAGGGGAATAATTTTTGCTCCCGGTTTCCCATGGACCTGGGTTAAGAATCCCTGCTCTCATATGTAAACCAAACTGCATAATCTGGGGGTGGTTAACTTTGGTCAATCCAATTACAGGCCTTGTAATCTACTGTAAGACACACCTTCTGCCCTTGCTGCACCTGCCAAAATTCAGCATTCTAGCAAACCTGGTTTGTCAGAAAGCACATTTTAAACATGCACCTTGTTTTAGAGGAGATCTTTATGTTCCAGACCCCCACAGAACCACAATTCTTCACTGAAAGAAGATGCACAGTCCAGGTGCACTATATTTTAGCATTCAAAAGCAGTTCGTTTAACTACTACATTGCCATCCCACTAAAATTCAACAGTGTGCCATTGAATTCAGTGGTGGCAGGTGGGCACTGGAGGCTGCACAAGCTGGTTGTTGCCCTCTGCCCCAGTGTCATCAAAAGGCCTGCCCCCCACCCCCACAAAGGATTGTTTACACTAGGAACTGGAAGCAACAACAAGGGGAAGGAGCTCTATTTGGTCCACATTTCACAAAACTTTTGAAAGAACTGGTTGAACTTCTGGAAATTTTTTTGTCTCTAAAGCTTTATGAAAATGTAATCATTAGACCAAAATGCACAGGGCAATTTTGGGTAGGAGCAGAGAACACAGGAAGGGTAAGTCTGCAGAAGCAGTTTGCAGGAGACAAATGCATAGACTCATAAGGCCAATGTGACATTTTTATGGAACCTTACAAGCAGGCTTAACTCCCAAAAGTGTAAGTAAATATCTTAGAAGTGACACAGTAAAAAAAAAAAAAAATAGCCAGAATAAGAATTGTTATATTTTTGCTTGGAGAGTAGTTTTAAGATCAAAATAAAGTTAACAGTTGTCCTTATGTTCACACTTATCAGAAATGTGTGAGGGTCAGGAGTGTTAACAGAAATAAAAATGCCACAAATCCATAAACTTATTTGCATCCCCTTGGCTACTTCACTCCTTATATGACTGCAGATTCAGGTGTGCCACTGAGTGTATATTTAACAGGGAGCATAACCAATCCTGATTCCCTAATGAATACAACACATAGCACCCTCTACTGTGAAGGTCCCTCAGGAAGCCCTTCTCCAAAGGGCTACTTGGGAGAAAAGTGCCTGCTATCTCCAATCCATGGCTGGAAATAGCAGAGATATCCTTTAGTGATATCCAGTCCAGTCCTCATAACCCACGGCAGGGATTGGTTCTTTCTTACCTGACAGTTACAACGTGGTGCTGCACTGGCCGTAAGGGCTGCTGGTCACGGGACCACTCTTTCCATCGAGTTTCAACAGCGTCATCATGCCGTGAAGTGGATGATGAATCCGCACTGGAACGATGGGAGCACAACGTGGCTCTCTCCCCATGCCCGGGCAGAGGAGGCAAGGCATAACTGCTTCTGGCTTCTTGCTGGTTGCAGTGGTAATAGAAGTGAGGCTGAAATGAGTCCTGAGAGCCAGAAGGCAGCTGCCCATTGGATCGAGTGGAGATTGGGGCATGCACATGACTGGAAGAAGATTGAGGGGCCCTCCTTGCAGCACTGGGAGAAGCATCAATCAGGCAGTGGTGGACTGGGCATCTCCTCCCCCAGAAAATGCCGCCGGGGCTTGGTTCCGACTTCCTGACCTCTGGTACATTAAGACAGGTCTGACAAAGTACTGGGTTTACTTTTTCTCTGCAAGAAAAAGTGTCTTTATTTTTATCAAGTTCACTTTTGTTTCTGTGCTGTGCTTTTCTGCTACTGTTACATCATCATCCTCATCCTCATCCTCATCCTCATCATGATGTCATTGGCCATTTCCGCACAACAATGTCCTCACGCTTCATCCCGTGGCAGTCCCAGCAGGAAAGGGAACATGAGAGGATCGCTCCTCTCCGTACCGCACCGTCTCCCTGCGGAAGGGAGCACTATGGCCCTGCCTCTTCCTTCTGCAGTACAGCTGGGCATTTCCTATGCTGCGCTATGAAAGGAAGCGTCACCATCGTGCTTCCCTGCCCTTCCACATGATGGTAAGTATGGGAGCACCGTGCCATCATAGGTGCAAAATGGATTTTTTCCATTTTGCGAATACCACATGAATGCATTGCTTGGGGACGGGATGGCAGCGGACCAGCATTGATGTCATGACAAATCATGACCAGCCAACCGCTGCCATCCTGTCCCCAAAGCAGCACAGTTCTGTTGTGCAGAAATGGCCATCACCTTCTCACACCATTTGCTATCTCATTATATTTGAGGAGAAGACATAGAGATCTGAATTGTTAAATGCATTATTTTTATTGATTGTTAACTTGAACTCCCCAGAGCAGGGCTTTCCAAATGTTAGTGTGTCAGCTGAAGTGTGTAGGTGTGTCACCTACAATCTTGGAAATGTATGTTATTATTTATAAATCATGTATTTTTAAAAATATATGAAAGACTTTCATGAGATATGTTGTGTCCCCATACATTTTGTTATTACAATGTATGTATGTGTCTGTATGTCTTATAAGGGGTTAGTTTAACCACCAATTCGCTAGTAAAACTGAATTACTGTGTCACGAAATGATGCATGTCTAAAAAGTGTGTCACCAACATGAAAAGTTTGGAAAGCTCTGCCCCAGAGGAAAGGTTCAAACTGCTTTGTGTCCCATACTGGGAGAAAAGCAGGGTATAAATATAATAAATATTTTTTTAAAAAAAGGGTGAGATATATTAGGGTTTATATACAAATAAAAATGAATAGATTAAAGGGAGTTGTTTGCTTTCAGTGGAAACTTGGCAATGTGTAATTTATTTCCCCCAGTCTCCCATTTTCCATCTGTTTGTTGACATCACATACCCTTTGAATTTATCACATGCTGACCTTCTGATCTAGTGGTAAATACATCATTTTTTAGCATAATGCCATAAGATACACTGAAATCCTGACACACAGAAACTCTCTTGATGATTGTTCCAATTACCAGCCAATTGCAAACCTCCATTTTTTAGCTGCTTGAGTAGGTGATGATAGATTAACTCCAGTCTTGGTTGACAGCAATTACCCAGATTAATTTCAGTCTGGCTACTGGCCTTCCTTTGGAACTGAAGCAGTGTTGGTCACCCTGATGGATGATGAATGACCTTTCCTGGGTGAAGACAGAGATGGTGTGACTGTGCTAATTCTCCTGGACCACTTAGCAGATTTAACTACCATCAAAAATGGTATCCTTCTGGAACATTTTAGAAATGTGGATTGGTAATATTGTGTTTTGCTGGTCACTTTCCTAAATGGGATTATTTCTAGAATGTAGCACTGCAGGACATTAGCTCTGCGCCATAACATATGTGCTATGGAATTTTACAGGCTTTTACTTTATCTCCCATGATCTTTAACAGGAAACCACTAAGGTTGGTCATTTCAGAACTAAGAGTAAAAGTGTCCCTATTATGCACTTCTTCATAATGCTATTTCTCCTTTTCATCTAATTTAAGTGAGACTGGTACAGTTTAGAAAGGACATCTGATTATCAATAATGGATGGACTTTGCAAAATTTACCTTTCTTGGCTATAGCACCTGGAATCCCAAGCTGGCTGGGGAACTCTGGGAGCTGTAGTCCCTCCAGCTCCAAATTCCAAGCTCTATTAATGGATGGTTGAAATGGGGAAAAAAACACTGAATCTTGATCTATGTAATAAGGAATTACTGTTCTTGCATGGTTTCTTCCTGTTCATGGCATAGTAGTGTTTCTTCTAACAGTGGGAGTTTTTGTGATAACCAGACCAGCTGGACTTTCATTCAACGTCTGTGTGGCATTTGTTGTATGAAGAACCTTACAATGAAACCAGTGACCTACAAAATTGATGGCTCTTACTCATTGGAGGACTTCAAGCAGAGACTGAAGAGGCATATATAGGGGATTCTCTACATCAGTGGTTCCCAGCCTTTGGTCATCCTGGTGTTTTAGACTTCAACTCTTAGGAGCCGCAGCCAGTTTGGCCAATAGTAAGGACTTCTGGGAGTAGAATTCCACAACATCTGCAGGATCAAAGGTTGGGAATCATTGCTGTAGCTCTACTGAGCAGGGGATTGGAGTAGATGTCCTATAAGACTCTCTAAAATCCAAAATGTCTACGATTCACCAGTTTAAGGTGGTGTGCCAGCTGTCATCCCTCCTGGCCACTGTTTTACATACACGGTAATACAGCCTGGAGTCCTATGGGAGCACTGCGCTATCCATTGGCCTTTTCCCAGCATCTGCTGGCTCTGAGTAGTCTATTTTCCCACTGTCTTATTTCCTTTGTGGCTGCTGCACCTGTGGTCATTTCCCTCTTATCACCACCACCAATGCTGGCATAGTTACACGCTGGCACAGTGTGCTAACAGGATTCCAAATTAGGCAGCTGTGAGGCATGAACAGCTAAGTCTGCAAATGTATGGACAGACATGTTTTATTTAGTAAAATATTTATATTCCACCCAATTATCAAAAGATCTCAGGGCAGCATTCAAGTAATAGCATTTAAAACAAGTTAACACAGTAAATAATTTAACTATTTAAACAGCCCCAAAATATACAAAGCATTTAAGCAACTTAAACACAATACAGAATGATTTGAGGCTACGTGTGGCTTGAGACAAGAACCTTACGCCGCCATACATACAAGCTTTGATCTAAAAGGCCATGTCTTAATTAGGCATCAGAATGATGCCAGCACTGGTACCAATCTAGTCTCCAACAGGGAAGCCTTCCCCCACTGGGGCACCACAGCAAAGAAGGCATTAAAATTATTCAATTTGTGTGATAACCTAAGCACATCTGTCAGAAAATTTGCACACTCACACGTAATGCACTGAACACAGGTCAGATTCACTGAACTTCAGCTCAAATGCTTTCTAACATCATAACAGAATGATCTCTGAACTGCCAGGTCAAACATTTTGTATTTGAGACGTATTATAACCCACCCACTGCCTCTAGTTTTACTTGTAAAGTGCCATGTATATAGATGACACTAAATAAATAAATAAATATAATGATGATGATGATGATGATGATGATGATGATAATTCTCACATGTGAGCAGCCTCTTAAGACAATTTCAATTAAAGGACTACAACAGTGATGTTACAGCTACACTTAGGCAGAAATGTTCCCTCGTCCGCAGAACAGTCACAGCCTGCAGCTTCAAAGCTGTGGTCTGACAGTTCCATTTTGTTTAGCCCAGCTGGATGCAATCAGGAAAGAAACAAAAAGCATGGTTCCTTGAAGCAGACAACAAAGAAAAGGTGGAGTCAACACTTCAGATTTGGCACTGCAGCTGCTCAAGTGCCTTTCCTTATTTGTGTCTCCTACCGCTTTCCTAAAGCAATGCAAAGAAGATCCCTGTGTTGATTAGAATCCGGACGTCTTCATGTGAGAATCAGTAAAAGATGACAGGAGAGCAAGGAAATAAAAAACTAGAAAGCTATGTTCGTGCATTAACAATGTACGCAGCTGGAGCAATTGAGATGTTGTGGTAGCTCTCATCTGCATTTTGTTCTTCTCCATCAGCTTGAAGTTCAGTGTGAAGTAGCAGCAAGCTGTGTGCAGCCCTGACTGGTGGGCATCCATGTGACATCATGAACCCACCCATTCTTCCAATGCACAGAATACTAAAGTAGCTGAAGCTTGGCCTAAGAGGAAGGCAACTTGTCAAGAAAGCCCTATGAACTTACTTGTAGGCATGTAACAATCAAAACTCTGTCCTCTAGTCAGATGGCTTCCAGAGCTGTTTACAAAGACAGTTCCTGCTCTCGTGTATATAGTGTAAATTTAAGACATGGCACACAAGGAATAAGGATGCAGAGGGAGGAGGTAAAAAAAAAAGTTCAGTTCTTAAACTGAGTGGTTAAATTAAAATGACTAAGGGAGCCTACTGGGCGTCTGTTGAGAGTGTTAAATCACAATATTAAGAGCCCTTTCACATTACACAGGTATAGTACTACAGCAAGTTAACTGCCATATCTGCAGCCTATGGAATCCTGGGGTTTGCAGTTTAGTGAGGCACTAGAGTTACTCTGGCCAAGAATTCTAAATACCCCACCATAAAATGCACATCCCAGTTTCATGGGGTGGGACCATGGTAGTTAAAGTGGATTCATAGTACTATAACTGTGCAGCATGAAAGGGCTCTAAGAATCACACTTTTGTTAGGTGTCTTTTTTCCCTCCCTCCAAAGTGGCTGCTCTCTGCAGTGAGATTCTTCATCAAATATTGATATAAGGAATTGTTTCCTTTTTAAAAAATCCCTACTAATCTACAGCTTTGTATTGTTCATCACATTTTTGTCTAGGTTTCATAAATTCTACCACCACCCCATCCCAAGACTCGTGGTAGAAATTTTCTGAATAAGATGTTAAAATGAAATTTTAACAGAACAGCAGACCCGTGGAGCTGAGAGAAGGCAATGTCTAGATAGGGAGGGCTGAACTTGAATGGAGAAAGGCTCGTTTCTTTCCAGTCAGATATGCTGCTATGGAACAGTGGCCAAATGGAAGAAGTACCATCTATGGAATGGCGTCTACGCCTCTACACTGTGTAAGAATTTGTACACAAGCATAATATCTGCCCTTTACATAGATTGTGTGGAGTCACTTTGCATCTTACCTGTGTGACTTTCCTGTTCTCTTTATCATGTAGATAAAGGGAGAAATTGCACCAAAAACAGAAGCAGCCAAAGACACAAGAAAATGTAAAATATAGTATTATGCTTAACTATTGGTCTCATCTTTCTACCATATTAAAGACCGTCCTTTTAAACATCTTGCATGCCTCTGGTCAAGATTCTCTCTCAAAAGCCTCTCTTTGTGAGAGGATGCCTTCATTTCACAAATAAGTGTCTGTGTGTAAGTGCTGGTGAGGTGGAGAAGTATAGAACCTGATGTGTTAATGGGGTTTCCAGTTCTCCACACCTGACTATCACTAGTTGATCACCTAATTACACTACAGAGGAAGGGTGGATTATTACATGGATTAGTAGGACAAAAGATCAAGGAGGCTATAGTAAGCAAAAAGGATTATGTTGAAGACTAAGCCAGCAATAACATCACTTTGTTGGTGGCCTTGGATATTTACAAATTTTTGCTTCTAGACCTACATGTTGTATTCCACAGGGATTTCTAAATAAATGATTACCTAGGGAGCAGTATCTGTTATTGGATCCATTTATCTGAAAGTGAGAAATAAGTAATGTTTTGTGTTCCAGAGAACTCTTTGTCACACAGACTAGAACAATGTCTATGCAGACAGCATCAGAATAGTTTCTTTGTGGTGGATATAGAAAAGACTGTAGCCAAGATCCTACTGAGAGCCAGCATAAAATACTCAATTGGTATAATTCCACAGGACTGCAGAAAGCTGAGGCAACCAGAGTGGTGGGAGGGGGAGATTTCCCTGCACATCGTTCCAGGAATTCTGTCCAACTGGGAGAGCATTTGAAAAAGGAAGGCTGAAAAGTCTCCTTATAAAAGCTGATAAAACGTACACCTACCACACAAAAGTAAAGTTGTGCGTAAAAACCCAACAGGATTGCTGCTTATGAAGGCAGACTACTAGTTTCTTTGGCTAACAATTACTTAACATAGTAATCAGTTACAGGGGGAAAATACAGGCACCTAAATGACCTGAGGACATCAGGTTCTGTCTGATTTTGGAAGCTAAGCAGGGTCACCCTGGTTAGTATTTGGATGGGAGGCCACCAAGGAATACCAGGTGCTGTGGGCTATATTTCAGAGGTACGCAATAGGAAACCATCTGTGAGCACTCCTCATCTCAAATAACCCTAAGGGGTCACCATAAATGGACAGACAACTTGAAGGTACATACACACGGGGAAAAACCAACTTTGAAGTCCTACAATAATAAGCAAAGTTAATATTCAGGATCTTGAATTACCATAGCTTTAAATGGATATAATGCTAAGGGGCCAAACAGCCATCGAGATGTTGATAAACACCTTCAGTCTGGTGATTAAGGACATATCCAGAACTGTGAAAAACAGTAACAGGATACAATAAACTCTTTCACTGAGCATGTTTTGGTGGCTTTGGCTGGAGGCTGCCTTATGTGAGTTTGATAACTGGCCCACCTAGTTCAGTATTGTCTACTGTGACTATTGGAGGCTTTCTATAGTGATGGTATGGAGATGGACCACTCAAACTATCTGGAGGAAACTGGAAAAGACTGTATTGGACAATTGTGTTCTTTTTTGCCCTTCTGTTCCTGCCCACAGCTTTGCTAGAGCTGTCAATTCACAAATGGTCTTTTTTTCACACCCTCCCCACAATTTTAGTTATTCTAGTTTTTAATCCATCAGCCTTTTCATTAATTCAAAATATATTTGCACACTGCAAAACCTCAGCATGGGTGCCTTGATGAGGATCTTGAGGGAAAGGAGGTTTCTCTGAAACATGAAATAGCAGATTTTTTAAAAAAACAAACAGACCGCAAGCTGTTGTTAAAGGAAAGATTGTCTTTCATTCCTTCTTTTTCAAAACATTTGTGAATGGCTTCAACCATAAACAAATTCAGAGCAGATCAATATTGTTGAAGATCTAGGTTTAAGAGACAAATACTGAACACCAAAGAGCTATGCAGGATTGAACAAAAAGTCACCTTAACCTAGCATTCTTTTTCCAGAAATGGCTGTTTGAGGAGGTTACAAGCAAGACGTGTGTCCTTGGCACTTGATTTTCAGAGGAACATGAAAGCTTCATTTACAGAAATATAATTTTAGAACTTAAGAACTGTACTGGGTTGGACCAAAATGAGGGTAGGCCTTCCAAGAACATTTTACTGCCTGAAGCAAAAAAGATGATGCCTCCTTCATGGTTTGTAAACAGAAACTGACTGGATTGGCCACTGAATTTTATTTCAACACTGGCAATGGGAAAACTTCCTCAGCAACACCTGAGGCAGCGAGCTCAATCTTAGTGGGCCCTGGACAAGCCTGAGGAAAACAGCTGGAAAATTCACAAAGAACAGCTGGGAAGATGCCAGCGCTGCCTCCCAATATTTGCTGCCTGAGACAGTTGTTCCACCTTGCCTTATGGGAGGGCTGATCCTTCCAAGAATCTACCTAGTCTAACATTTTTTTTCAAAATAGCCAACCAAATGCATTTACTAGCAGGTCATGAATGCAATAACACCCTCCCATTCATGTCCTCCAGCAACTGACTGCTAATCACTAACTGATCCATCTTCATGCATTTCAAGGAAACTCAACAGTCTGGGATAGCTTAAAGACATTGCTAATTGCATAATTAACTTCAGTGGCCTGTGGTTCCACATCGTTTGAAGCAACATTTTAAGTATTTCACTTGGAAAGCCAGATTTTGTTGCTGTTACTGTGAATTCAAATCGATTCAGATTTATGGTACATCTATTGTAGGGTCTATTTGGCATGATTTATTCAGAGGTTTAATGATCATATCAGAAGTGTATCTTTGTGTTTTCTTTCCATTAAATTAGGGGGGAGGCTTATGTGTGAGCCCTGAAATGGCCTCTGCATGGCCTAGATCAGGGGTGTGGAATGGCTATTTTCTGCCCTTGGCAGCCTGTACAGACTCTACTACTCTCTCAGAATGGTGGGGGGAGGGGGGTGGAGACCAGAAGTAGAAAGATGACTATCCCTGTTACAAAAAAATGGGATTTGGAGAGTCCACAGGCCACAAAAAAGCCTTGCTGGGTCACATGGCATTCAAGGAATAAGCTTTGTCCACCCTTGCCCTAGAGCAGTGTTTCCCAAACTCTAGTATTCCAGGTGCTTTGGACTTCAGCCCCAGAATCACTGATCATTGGCTAAAGCAGCTGGGACTTCTGGGAGTTGAAGTCCAAAACACCTGGAAGACCAGAGTTTGGGAATCACAACCCTAGAGCTTTACTTGCTTCCAAACCCTCTTATGAATGGGGGTTGGGAAGGAGAGAAGGCCACCTGAGACTAACTGGGTCATCAACACGGAATTTGATTTCAACAACCCATTTTTAACCGGTCCCTCTCAACCATGAGCCTGCACCTCTCCATAGCCTGTGAATGGCTCATGAAGTCAACCCAGCAGGAGAGCTCTCCTTAAAACCAGGCTCCCAGCACTCACATCTCAACACCCTACCGCTTTCTTCCCCATCATTAGGAAAAGACACCTTCCTCCAGTAACGCCTGTTGTCATTCTGTCTCATTCTGCGGGAGAAAATCACCAATGTCAGGCCTGCTCCCCCCCCCTTCTGGACGACCACATGTCCTCCTTGTTCTCTATTTGGCCCTCGCTGAGCGACTGCGGTCCAGCCAATAATACTGACACCGAAACAGCCTGGCTGGTAATGACGGGAGAACACGAGGCTGCCTTCCTCCCAACCTCCGCTTGCCTGCTTTGCATTTGTCGATCGGGGAATCTCTGGGCGAAATCTTTGTCTCTTGGGTTCCTTTTGTTTGCGGCTCAAATGGAGCGGGGTGTGTGTGTGTGTGTGTGTGGAGAGACAGACACTCCTCTTTGCCTGGATTTGCTCTGATTTCAGAGACCAGCAGCGACAGACACCCTCCTGCCAAGTGGTGTCTCCGCGAGGATCGTCCCGGAGGGCAGGGAGCGCGTCGCTTTCACGGGGGGAGCGGGGAAGGCACCCCATCGGTGGCGACGGAAGCGCAGACGCGGCGGAGGGAGGGGGCCTCGATCGAGGTGGCTGGAAGCCGGCGAGCACGCTCCTCCGGGAGACGGCGAGGGGAGATCTTTCCTCGAAGCGAGCGTGGGCGCGGTGCCGCAGGAGTTTCGAGGCAACCTCCCCCGCCCCCCGGTCCCCGAAAAGCGACCTCCGCCCGCTGGAGGAGTCGCGGGCATCCCTTGGACTGACCCTGAGGAGAGGGAGGGACGGCGGGAGGGCTCCTAACGCTCCCGCGCTCGCCTCGCGACGAACATGGCAACTTTTCAAGGAAGGGCGAGCCGGTGAGGCACCCGCAGGGCTGAGCCTCTGTGTGGAGGGGCGCCTCTGTGGAGGCTGGCGGCAGGACCGTCGGAAGAAGCGGCGGCTCCCTCCCTCCTGTCCCCCCGCCGTCTCGCCCGGAGGAGCTCGCCTCCATTGTCTCAAGAACCGCGCAGGAAAGCAGACGCCGGCAAGGAAGGAAGGCGGCCGCGTGTGCGTGTCCGCGGGTGGGGAGGCGGAGGGGCGACAAAGGGGCCACGGGTTCCCCCGCTCCCGAGGGCTGCGGGAAGGGGAAGGCGACGGAGCCACCCCGGCCGCGGCCCGTTAGCCAAGGCTTACCTGGACGAGCAGCCCGCTTTCTCCAGCCGCACCGCCGTCCCCTTCTCGCCGGCGGCCGCCTCCTCCGGGGGCTGGGAACCCCCGGCAGCCCCCGCCGCCCCGTCCTCCGCCATGGCCGCCGCCGCCGCCGCCCTCTCCGTTCTTCTGGCCGCACGCGGCGTCTTGGGGAGGGGGGCCGGGCGGGCGAGGCCAAAGAGCGGCTGTCCGCAGCTCCGCCGTGCTGAAAGCGGCTTCCAGCTCCGCAGCGGTCGCTCTCCCCGGGCGGACAGAGCGGCGCGTGCGCTAACCCGGGGAGAACCGCTTGGGGAGGGGAGCGGGCCGAGCCGGGCACGTGGTCCAATGGCAGCGAAGGGAAGCGGGGGACGGCTGGAGACAGTGCCGAGGGGGGCCGCCGGCCAGTCGGGCGGACGGCTTTCTTAACTGCTGTAAAAAGGCTCCAGAGGTCATCCTATCCTCTAGGGGGCACTCTGCCACCTGTGTGGGGGTGGGGGTTACCGATGCGCGGGAGTCTCCGCAAAATACGGGTATTATTGTTTTGGCATATTTTTCTCTCTTTTTTCCTCCCAGTTTCCCCACTCCTGAAGTCGACCATGTTCCAGAGCTGTCGAGAAAAGGAAGGCTATTTGCTCTGGAATAAATCTTTTATGAGCAAACCTCCTGGCCCGTTTGTTCCTATAATCGGCCAAACAGGGGAAAGTTTCTTCTGGGTCTGCAGCTTCCAGAAATCCCCAGTCAGCATGGCCAGTGCCTATGCTGGATAAGGGATTCTGGGAGTTGTAGTCCCGTCCTCCCCGCAAAATAACCCATGTTAGTTATAAAATGAAGTAGCAAGTCTTGTGACATCTTGCACAAGAGCAGACCTCCTGACAAGAGCAGTACAGTGGATCTTCTGTGTATGTGACCTGCGAGTCTGAACTTTCAAGTGACTGTGGAGCATTGTAGCTCAACAAGAAGATGAACTTGAACTCATAACACAGCAAAGCAAATATGATGCAATAGGCATCACTGAAACATGGTGAGATGAGTCTCATGATTGGAATGTAGTAATGGGGGGTATATAATGTATCAGAGAAATAGAGCAAACAGTAAAGGAGGAAGAGTAGCATTAGGTGTCAAAGATGCTTACACCTGTGAAGAGATCTATGACTTAAATTCTGGAAGCCAGGATGACAGCATCTGGGTAAAAATTAAGGTGGATAGAAGCAACAGTGATGTCATTGTGGGGCTCTACTACAAACCCCCAAGCTGGGATGATACCTTCCTGGAACAGATGACCAAACATTCAGAAAGGAGAGATGCAGTAATAGTGGGCGATTTCACCTATCCAGATATTTCTTGGAAGTCAAACTCTGCCAAGAATATGAGGTCCAACAAATTCCTCACTTGCCTTGAAGACAATTAAATTGTCAAGGCAGAAGATACAACAAGGGGACCGGCTATTTTACATCTGATCCTAACCAACAATGACTGGGTTAATGAGATGGAAGTGGCAGGATCCTTAGGTGCGAGGGACTGTGTTCTCCTGGAGTTTGTTGCACAGCAGAAAGGGAAAGGCAAGCATAGTCAGACACACATTCTAGACTTTAAGAAAGCTGATTTTGATAAGTTTAGGGAAATACTGGGTGTGATCCCATGGTCAGGAATACTAAAAGAAAGGGGAATTCACAATGGATGGGAGTTTCTTAAAGGTGAGATACTGAAGAAAGAATTTCATAAAGTTCTAAAAAGGAGGAAAAATGGAAACTGTCTAAAGATTCCTGGATGATTGTCTAAAGAACTTTCAGTTGAGCTCAGATTTAAAAGAGACGTGTACAAGAAATGGAAAAGGGGGGAAATCACCAAAGAGAAATTCAGACAAGTAGCCAGCATGTGTGGAGAGAAATTCAGAAAAGCTAAAGTGCAGAATGTGCTCAGGCTTGCTAGAGACGTTAAAAACCAAAATAAGCCATTTTTATTAATATGTCCATACCAAAAAGAAGAACAAGGAAATGGTAGGGCCACTGTGTGGAGAGGATGGTAAAATGCTAACAAGGGACAGAGAACTAGCAGAACTACTCAATATCTTCTTTGCTTTGATCTTCTCCAAAACAGTGCCCAGGGGAAAATAGAGCAGATGACACAGTAGGGGAAATGCAGCATAGAATAGGTACAGAGGTAGTACAGATATGCTTGGCTACTCTAAATGAATTCAGGTTTCCACGGCCAGATGAACTATATCCAAGGGTATCAAAAGAATTGGAAAAAGTAAGCTCAGAACAACTGGCACCAATTTTTGAGAATTCTTGGAGAACAGGAGAAGTCCCAGCAGACTAGAGTAGGGCAAATGTTGTTTCCATTGTCAAAGAGGGGGAAAAAGTGGACCCAAACAGTTGCAACTCAGTCAGCCTGACATCAATACCAGGAAAGATTCTTGAGCAGATCATTAAACAGTCTGTAAGCACTTAGGAATGTTGTGATCACTAAAAGTCAACATGAGTTTCTCAAAAACAAGGTATGCCAGACTACGCTTATCTTGATTTTTGATAGAGTTACAACTTAGAAGACAAAGGGATTGGTGTGAATGTAGCATATCTTGATTACCCAGGTCCCACATGATAATCTTGCAAACAAGCTGGTAAAATCTAGGCTAGACAAGGCTGCTGTTTGGTGAATTTATAACGAGTGCTAACCAATGTCTCCTCTTCATCCTGGAGAGAAGTGACTAGTGGTGTGCCACAGGGTTCCATCCTGGGCCCAGTGATATTCAACATCTTTATCAATGACTTGGATGATGGAATTGATGACATGCTTATCCTATTTGCAGATGACACTAAATTAGAAGGGGTAGCTAACACCCCAGAGGACAGAATCAGAATTCAAAATGAGCTTAACAGATTAGAGAGCTGGGGCAAAACTAACAAAATGAATTTCAGCAGGGAGAAATGTTAGGTACTACACTTAGACAGAAAAAAATGAAATGTACAGATAGAGGATGGTGATACCTAGCTTGACCACAGTACATTTGAAAGGGATCTAGGAGTCTTAGTAGATCACAAGCTGAACATGAATGTGATAGGGCAGCTAAAAAAGCCAATGTGATTCTAGGCTGCATCGATAGGAGAATAGCACCTAGATTGAGGCAACTAGTAGCAGCACTATATTCTGGTTTTGTCAGACCTCACCTGGAATACTGTGTCCAATTCTGATTACCACAATTCAAGAAGGATATTGATAAAGTGGAACATGTCCAGAGGAGGGCAACCAAAATTGTAAAAGGTCTGGAAACCATGCCCAATGAGGAGGGGCTTAAGGAGCAAGGTTGGTTTAGCCTAGAGAAGGGAAAGTCAAGAGGTGACATGATAGCCATGTTTAAATATTTGAAGGGATGTCATATGGAAGATGGAGTAAGCTTATTTTTTGCTGCTCCAGATATGAGTACATGGAGCAATTGATTCAAACTATGGGAAAAGAGATTCCACCTAAACATCAGGAAGAGCTTCTTGACAGTAATTGCTGTTTGACAGTGGAACATGCTGCTTTGAAATGTGGTAAAGTCTCCTGCTTTGGAGGTTTTTGAACATAAGCTGTATGGACAACTGTCAAGACTGCTTTGATTATGTATTTCTTCATGACAAGGAGTTGGACTGCATGGCCTTTTTGGTCTCTTCCAACTCTATCATTATATGGAGATTAATTGATTCAATGAGTCTACTCTGCTTGGAGGTAACAACTGGATTCAGGCCTAAGTGTTGGAATTCAGAATAGTAAGTTCCATGTCCTACCATTGTTATGCTTTGAGGAACAATTGGAAAACTCCCCTTGATCTAAGTGCTTTTGTACTTTTCCACATAAAAGCAGCTGCACACCATCATTAGGGCTCCAATGAATGCTCTGTGCTTTGCCTTCATTGTCATGAAAATGATATGTTGCATATTTCTCATTCTGTGAAAAAAATAGTAAAAAGGAAAAGATTTAGACATTGCTAGAGTGGAGAAAGCACAGTAATCCAGTTGCCTTTTTGAATAAGCTCTTCCTCTCTTAATACTGTGGAAGTCTTAAGATAGCATAAAGAACATAAGCCCTTTTGCAACACCACTTTAGAGATTCCCTCTTAACTTAGGATAATGGGATTTACTGAGCAGTCCTATACATAGCTACTCAGAAGTAAGTGCTGTGGAGTTCTATGGGACTTACTCTCAGACAAGTTTTTATAGGATTGCAGCCTTAATAGTCTGGAGAAGGAGTCTTAAGACCAGGATGAGTTTAAAGGAAAATGCTGATTAAGCAAATACTTTCCCTTACTGAACTTCTGTGATTTACTTAAACAACAGAATGCTATGGCCCGATCCAAGATTGCTTATGTTGTGCTCCAGCAGAAAATAATGAGCTACTTGACAGAAAGACAGCCCAGGATTTGTTTTGAAGTTAAAAATTTGTCTCTGCTTACTGATTTATTTTCTTGCCCGTTCTCATGAAGCTTTTTAAGTTACCAAAAAAAAAAGGGGGGGGCAGCTGAAATGTATAGGCAGATTGACTTGACAAGCTTTTGTAAACATGTCATTACATTTTACACTTTGTGGTTTTATGGAGGCTGAAATCTATTGTGATGGCTTGATTCCAGAGGATAGAGCTGAGGAGTGCAAGCTAGAAGGACTTTATTAATTCTCAGTTCTCAGCTTTTGACTGGTGTGCAATTCTAAACAACCCAGCAAAACAAGAAATTCAAGGAGGACTGCAGAATATTTCTTGAATATTTGGTGTAAGCATGTGCTTGCCTTTCCCCCTCTCCAACATGTTGAAGTGCTAAATGAATTTTGCATATTGCAAGGATTTGGGGGTGAAACCTGGTGGACAGAGCAATCAATTGGAGCAGAATCTACATTTTTTTCATCACCTCCTTTGTCTTTGTGGGCACCCCTAATTGCTTCCTTATCCCCTAACGTCTCCCGATCCCGTCCCTCTACCACTATGCATGCTTTCTGCTGCTGTCAAGCATTCACTTTTGAATCTTACATGGCTACAGCAGTGCAGAGTCCTAGCTCAACAACACCTACTTGAGAGCTGCTTGAAATGGGCCTTTTCATACAGCACGCACTATGAGGCTATTTCCGCACTAGACTGTTATAGCGCTATTATTCCACTTGCAACATCCTATGGAATCCTGGGGTTTGCGGTTTAGGGAGGGGCTGGCCGGCCCCTCCCAAAACGGCAAACCCCAAGATTCCATAGGATGTTGCAAGTGGAATAATAGTGCTAAAACAGTCTAGTGTGGAAATGGCTTGATTCTGCTCTAACTGCCATGGTTGTGGCCTGTGGAATCCTGGGGTTTGTAGTCTGTTGAATTAATGGAGCTCTCTGGTTGAGGATTCTAAATATGCTTCCTTAAAGCGCAAATCCCAGGATTCCATAGGATGGAACCTCAGCAGTTAAAGTAGAATCAAGAATGCTATAAACTGTGTAGTGTGAAGCGGTCCCAATACTCCTATGCAACCTGTTTTGTTGTCTAGGAGATGAGTCTGTTGATGAATAGGCCATGTGGGTACTGAAGTAGTCTTATATTTCCTTCTCAACTGTCCCATTGACTTCCTTGTTGTTGTCATTTCTGCCTTTCTCCTCTGTAATATTCCACAACAATTGTAGCTTTTCATGGTGAGCATTCCATCCTGCCATCTTGGCTCTTCAGTCTTCTCCCATGCATGCATCCCCAAGTCATACATGAATCATATGCATCACACAGGATTTTATGGGAAGTTGTTCAGGGCCAACATGCCAGTACTTCTGGTCACCTTGGTCTGCTACTGTCTGCCACAAAGCTGAAATAGAGCTGAGGGGGCATGTTGGCTGGGGTATTTTGGGAGTTGTAGTCTAGAAAAGGAACTCACCCAAACTCTGAAATAAATCATATGTGGAAAGCTGATGCCATTCCAATGCTAGGGCTACACTACTTTTCCAGTATAAAAGCTGGGGAGCTAATAGGCCTGCTTCTATGTACAAGAGATTCCAGGTCAGCTGCTAAGCTACTGTACTTGCAAGCAGCAAATTAATGCTGTCAGTGCAATCTTCTGTAGAACTTGGTGATGGGATAGCAGCATCTTTCATAAAATGGAAAAGCAGTGTTACTGCCCTGGCTAGCCCGAGCTTGGGAGATATAAAAAGATATCTCTTGATATCAGTAATTCGGCGTCACATACCCATTCTCCTCCACGTGCTTGCGAAGCCCCCGGACAAGCACGCATACAGGCTCGGCCAATAATCGCCATAATATTCCAACACAATACAGCCAGGCCAGAAATAGCCGACTCGCAGCTTCAGGAGATCTCAAAGGCAAGTACCTTCACTAAGTATGCACGCAACTTTCAAAAGATCCTCTGCCCCGCGCCAGCAGCTTGATGATCTGACTATACAATGCTCAAGTACTCCGCGTTTACATACTGGCTACCCTACTGACAATTTGGCTATAATTCAATCATTTAAATTCTGACCTTTCGGAGGCTTTGTCTCCAGCCCCAAATCCATTGTTTTCCCCAAGTCCGAACTAGCCTGCGGTCACAATTCTCCTTATAAAAACCCCTGACTTTGAGCGCTTCCTTAGATCGCTCTTGGCTTCCGTCCCGCCTTGCTGTCGCTTTGTCCAGCGAGCCTTCCCCTCAGCTCCACGTGCTGAGATCCACGCTCCCCAGCTTCTCCGCTTCCAACCGGGCTTCAGGACAGGTGAAGTATCACCCAAACCAACAACTCCTCTAAAAATCCCTCTATCCCACTCCAACCTTTATTTCCTTAGTTATCTGTGTGAGTGTGCTGCATATACTGTTTTGATTGTGTTTTAATAAAACAACATTTATTGTTTAAACTTCTGTGTGCTCCTTGACTCGGCCTGACCCCGTAAACATAGGGTTCAAGATCTTGCTACGTCACCCTGCCTCTTGTATTGCTAGGCTGTGCTTTTGACTAATTTCCCCAGCTTATAAAATTGAGAGCGCATTTAGGTGTCCTTCCTGGGACCCCCAGGAATCAGGGTAACAGCAGTAGGCCACTCACTGCCACAACATTCAAACTGCAGCAGAATGAAAGGATCTCATGAATAGGCAAAAGTGGAAAAATAGCATTATTGGAGCTATTGACAGGTATTTTCTGTGAATGAAAAGAAACAATAACAATGCAAATGCAATCCAAGAACAGGAAAGTGATGTCTTGTGGTAAGAAGAGATCGTACATGGAACTAAGCCAGTGCAATTGTGCAACAAATCCAGTGTGTGATAAAGCCCACAGCTACAAGAAGGCACAACAATTGTCTTCCATCCACCCCGCTCAACCCACCATTTCTAGGCTGCAATCCCTCATGGTAAGCAAGAGAAAGAGCACCACAAAGATCACAGCAGCATCCAACTATTTTCCTAAAGCTGGATGCAGAGCAATCGGCATTTCCAAGGACCTCTAGGAGTTCCTGCAGATGAGGTCTTTCCCTTCCAGCTCTCCACTGACAAGGAAATGGGTGGATTTGGGAAGGCTGCAGCTAAGAACAGATATGGTTTGAGAGGATTTTGGTTGTTGTGTGGGTGCTAGTGAATTACAGCTTCTGCAGCAACCAAAAAGGTTAGTTGTATTTATTTTTATTTATATCTCACTTTTCTCCCAAATATGTTTCAAAACAGCTTACAGCATAAATTAAAAGCAGAGCAGTTAAAACAATGTGGAGTAACAAAATTTAAAGAGCATCAAGTGATATATTCAATTAAAACACTATTTTTAGAACATTAAAATTTAAAACAATTAAGACACAATGTGTGTTACACAGCACACACAGTTGCACATCATTCCACCCTGGTCTAGCCTGTTTAAACAAGAAGGTCTTTGCCTGCAGGCAAAAAGACAACAGAGAGGTCAAACTTCCCACAGGAGGGAGTTCCAAAGCCTTGGAGGGTGGTGAGATGAAGAGAAAGCTCTCCCCTAAAGATCACAACACTCAGGCCATTTCCGCACTAGTCTGTTATAGCACTATTATTCCACTTGCAACATCCTATGGAATCCTGGAGTTTGCAGTTTAGGGAGGGGCCAGCTGGCAACTGCAAACCCCAGGATTCCATAGGATGTTGCAAGTGGAATAATAGTGCTATAACAGACTAGTGCAGAAATGGCCTCAGACTGGCTCATATGAGGGAGGGTGTTTTCGTTGTTGTTATGTGCACCTTCCAATTGTTTGCGATTTATGGCCACCCTAAGACAAACCTGTCATGGGGTTTTCTGGGGCTGAGAGTGTCTAATGTGCCCAAGGTCAACCAATGAATTTCCATGGCTGCGCAGGGAACTGAATGCTAGTCTCCACGGACATAGTCCCAGCACTCAAACCATTACACCACACTGGCTGTCTATACAGGCTTTCAAAGAGTCTGGACCTAAGCTGTAATTCAGGCTTGTAATGGCACAAATCTGATTTACACCATTACAATTCTCTAACAGGATGCCAGTTAATGTCTAGGACAGCAGAGCTTAGCCCTTACTTTTGTAGACTGAAGACATATACACACAACCCTGCTGAGAGCATGAAAATATCTGATCAAGGTTTCTTTGGGCTGCATGCTCAAGTGTAACTGAGCAAACTGGTAAATTACAGTTCTTGTCAAACAATCAAAATGGCAGAGCCTTGTTTAAAGGCCCATTTGTATTGATTAAATGGAAGTGCATAATTGCTCATCTGTAAAGATTAATGCAAGAGCTGAGCGAGTCAAAATTTCACTGCTCTCTGTCAGCCCCAGGGGCAGAGTTCAGTATTTTCAGCGCATAACAGGCAGTGTGTAATGAACCCACAGGCTTAAGTGCATTTATTTATTAATGACTGTCAATGGGCTATAGATTCTGCAGCTATTGCCCAGATCCTGCTAAGAATCCAATTTGCAAACCCAGTTTCCCCAAAATTAGGACTGCCAGGACACAAATCAAACTTTCAAACCAGGTCCAAGACATTTTGCTGCCTGAGAGAAAGGATAAACATTAGCAATGGACCAACATCTTCCACCACTCTGAAGACAAGAGGCTAGTTTAGAGGGTCAAGAACAGACTGTGTGGTCCACACACCTCTGTCCTCCAAGAGAGGGCTGTTGCTTCCATAGCTGGCCCTGCTGTCTGTCGCCTCAAAAGTTACTGTTAGAATCCTGAGACTATGTAGCTGCTGTGCCTCCCACTTTTACTTCTAGTTTTCCCTCACCTACTGTGAAGCAATCCTCAAGTCCCATTCAAAGAGCAGGTGCGCAAGGAAGCTGATCTGGAACAGCAGAGATGGACAGCTTACACAACGAACTACTGCAATGTTGACATTAAAAGTAAAGTCTCTGTAGATTGCATCCTGGCAACCAGATTCACATTCACTAGTATTTATTTCTCACAAAGCAGTGCAATGAAGTGAAGGTGACTTTGGCAGCCCAGTCTTGATTCTATGATGTGTACTGATGACTGGTCACATGTGAAATGGTTGCACCAAGAATGAGACTGGCAGGGTGAGGAAAATCATTGGGGGCAGGGGGAGAAATTAAGAGGCATGTATTTGTGTGTTCTTCCACATTTCACGAGAGACAATTAGTTCTGTATGTTGCAAAATCACCCTGGAATCTGTGCCAGCGAATGTCTTCTCTATCAGTGGGACAGTGAATCTACACTGAGATTAATTTGAATTTTAAAGGAGCTTTGCAAGGTGCTGAAGTCTACCTCCAATGTAGGTTTGGCACCTTTAAAGTTCAGACAAAAACCCAGATTGAATTCACGAACCGACTGCCTAGGAGAGGGACAGGAACCATTTGGCCTCTAAATATGTTGGCTTACAGCTCTCTAGTGCACCCATTGACCCAGCACAGGGATTGTGGGCGCTGTAGTACAAAACATCTGTTTTCAAAATGTTCCATTTCTTGTAATTTCATCTCCTCCTTCTCCTCCTCTTCCTTCTGTTCCCTCAAGGGACAATGTTTCTGTTTGCCAAACGCTGGAAAGAAACCAGATTTATTTGCAAGTCTGTCTTGGAACTATCCCCTTTAATTTCTTTGCATTCCACGGTAATATGCATATTTCTCTGTTTCAGTTCCTCATCTCCAGCAGTGACACAGGCAAATGGCCACAAAGACTCACTCAGAGGTTCTATAAGTGGAACTTACAACTGGAAACAGGGAACGGCTCCTGCCAAACGCATGCTCCTGCTGTTTGTGCCCTGAGCTTGTGACTCCTTCAGGTTCAGAGCATCTTGCTCTGTCACCACTGCCAGCAGGGTGCCTTGCCTCCTGCAGAAGCAAATGGAACAGCCTGATGGGCTGCTTTGCATCTGTCACTGCAAACATAACTTGATCCAGCTACTGCTCTAGGCAGCCTTCCAAAAAAGCAGCCTCTGCTAGGAGTGCAAAGGAAGGAACAGGCCGTTGCATATGGGCAGCCTCCCCCTTAGCTTTCTCTGCCCATAGTTATGTCACTCTTCAACTCTCTGACTTTGATGGATGCCAGGGCTGTGCAATCTAATAAATGTCACATTACTCACTCTCTCCTGGCAACCTCTGTGTCTATGGACTGTTACTCATTCTTCTCTTGCAATTCACCTGTCAAAGCACTGGCTGCACAGGCCTCTGACTATCTGACAATAGGCCGTAGGCCTCTACCAGCAGCGGTTTTCTCTGTTATTCCTTTTGGCTCCTGAGAAGCTCCAGGATTTTTTTTTCTTACAGAAATAGCCTTCCAAGCACAGAAAATTTACATCAGTACACATTTCCCCTCAAAGGCAGGGTTATTGTGAAGTTCTGTCTATATCTGAAATTTGTTCAGTGCGAGTATGCAAAACAGAAATGTAGGCTTGATCCTGTGGCCCTAAGGAAGAGACAAGGCTGTAAATGAGAGTATGGCATAATTTGTTGAGGAAGCCCTGCTACATTTTGTTTTTCCAACAGAGAAAGGCAGAAACATTTCACATATTTGCTCTTCTGAGTCATGGAAAGAAAGATATAATGTAGTTGGGGAAGAAATACTGAGCTGACCTTTGTTAGGCTGACCTGGAGCTGTTGGAGAGCAAAGTACTTGCCTGCCCCCCCCAAAAAAACCCGGTTCACTCCCCAGTGTCTCTATTCGCCAGTAACTCCAGCTATTGCTGGGAGAGACTCCTGCCCAAAATCCTCAGGAGATATTGTCAGTTGCTGTAGATCAAGGGTGGGCAGGGATATAGCTATGAGGCAAGGGAGAGTTAGGGCACTGACATCCAACTGACTCTGCTCTGCAAATGAAATTTTCCATCAGTTCCTAAAATATCTAGCATTTCAATAACTTGAACATTTAGAAATACAGTCTAGGCATCCTAAGAAAAGGGGCTAAGTTACCAAGGGAATGTGAATACAGTAAACTCTTGTAAGAGTTTTAGGTGTGAACAGTTTTCAGTGTCTCACTCTGCAATGTTAGACATTTTGGGACTGAAGGAAAATTTCATTTGGGGGAGCAAAGTTCTCATTTGAGGGAATGTCTTAATTTTGCATCCCCTCTAGCTTAAGCCCTAGAGGTGGGAAAACTATGCAGCACTGCAGGCAGAATTCTCCCATCTCTCTGCCCACTGGATGATCATAGGAGGCATGGATAGATCAGCCAACATTATGATATCTCTTCCATATGTGGGATGAAGAAGAGTGAGATACACTCCTCAGCCATATTTCCAGAAACTTAGTGCATCTGGGTCTCAGAACTCATGCTGACATCTGATAGCATAGGATGAATGTATGACTAGCTTTGGTTTTCCTCTGCCTTTCAGATGCTCAGAAGGTGGAAGCAGACCAAAGCACACAACCAGAACACATATAACATAGAGTTATTATTTTTAAAATATTTTTTCTAGCAATTTGATCAACTCATTAGCTTCTCAACTTAATGCTGAAGTTGACAATAGTCTTTTTTGGTTAGGTCATTAGAACTAATTAGGGTCTGCCATATTCCATTAAAAAAAAACTCCATTGCTTTAGGAGGAGCAGCATCAGACCTGGAAGAAATACATCACTTGGCTTCATTGATAGGCAGGTCAATCTGTAGGCTTTCTTTGGGAAGATAGTGAAGACAAGGAGTGAGAGAGACTCTTATGGAGTCCATGTCAAAGCACAAGAAGGGGTGGATTTTGGAAAAAAGAATAGAAGAAGAATGGAAAATTAGGGGGGAGGAATCCTGGAATAGAGTGGGGGGATGAGGGCAATGACTTGTTTGATTAGCAAGAGACCAGGCCCTCAAGCAACCAGGATAAGCCTGGAACTTGGACCTGTATGGAAGGAAAGAACATGTCCTTCTGGGAGAATTGAGGTGCATTGTGACTCCCTTCAGTAACTTCTCCCCTACTGATTATATTCCAGGCTGGTTTCTATTGCATATTTCTGTATAACATGATTTGGGAGTGGGCTGAAATGAATCCCTTTGTGATCTTATTGTTGCTCACAGAGTGCTGTGCACTGGGATTATTAAATAGAACATTTTATACACACTTATTCCTCCTTTCTTGGCTTCTCCAACCTCTTTTCCCTCACTCTTTTCATTCTGCTTTCTTACCATCTACTTCATCTCTTCCATTTAATTGTACAAATAAATGTGAGAGGCAAGATGGGATGCAGAAAACAGTGGGTGTCTTGAATCTCTGTAATATCATCTGAAGATAACACAGATCAAACTTTGGATCCCATACCTATATCTTATCTTTCTAGATCACACTTCTTGATGGTGGAGGAAGCAGTAACAATGCAATGATCCAATTCTGCATAAGTTCAGAGGCTCTGAAATCGTTCAGATTATGTTTCCACTCCTGATTCACTGATTGATCTTTGTTAGTACAAAAATGAACCTGTTGCTGTATTTAGAGTGGATCAGTGTCTTCTAATTGAGATAAATCACTCCTTATTAACGTCTAATAAAAAAGTCATTTGGAGACTGAGTTTGTGGGAGTGAAAAGAAAAGAGAGACACAAATGTGTAACAAACTTAACTGAACAAGTTGTAGGAAGAGATCCTATACTTTAGGACAACCTCTCCCAGCCTGATAGTTCCTAGACATGTTGGACTCTTGCAATTCCTGGGTAACAATCTTATTATGCACTTTGTGGTCCCTCTGGGAAAAATTCCAGGCTTCAGGAAGGAAACTTTAAAAGGACTTCTTAAGAAATCTTTTTGAAGGAGCCAGTAACAAAATGTGCTGTTCTAAGATCAACAGTGAAAACATACATGCCATTCTTTGTATAACCCCAATGGCCTGTTCTGAGAATTAACATTAAGTACTGAATTAATTAATTATAACAAAGCTAATCAAACATCTTCAGTGATTAGTGCTGATTACACTGAATTAATTTTCTAATTTCTAATGTTTCATATCATCAAATTATTTTTCAGACCTAAAGCTCCAAGTTTTGCATTTGACCATCACTTCCAGGAACTAGATGAACTCAATCTTGGGACTTAGCCAGTTTCTGAAAATGGCACCTGAGTATAAAGGGGAAAGGAGTGGGCATACCATGTTGCTCTGGTTGGAGTGACAACATGTATGCAAAGTGAATCCCTTCTGTTATCTCTGATCAATGATCAGTGATAATAGCGGTGCAAGGAACAAGACTAGGGAAGGGGATGTTGATCAGCAAGGAGCCACTGTGGGCCAAATGGGGAGCGGTGGGGGGCTGGATTACACTCACAGGTTTCCAATTCTTGATGTATATAATAGACAACTAGAATGAACAACGGTCTGCCAATTCCTTAGGCTTCACACAGGCGTCTAGCTGGTGGGCATACATTCCCTGGACAGGGACTGTTTTCTAGGCAGATTCTGGAAAAAATATTGAGTAAAGATGGCTCACTCCTCTGGTATTTGGAACCAGAGCCTGGAAATCAGCCAGTTAATTGACACAATCAGTTGTTAACTTGTTGGATATTTTTCCTGCTATAGGTCAAATTGACCCAGTAGACTTTCTAACACTGATTTTAACTGTGTAATTCAATGAGATTTTAGAATATTAAAATTTAGAATGTGACATGGGTGAGGCCATGGAAAACAGATGTAAAATTTACACCAAGTTTAAACTTAAGAGAAAATTTTTATAAAATGTTACACAGATGGTATATGACACCAGAAAGATTGCAAAAAATAACTAAAAATGGAAATGCAAGATGTTGGAAATGTGATGAAAAGGTGGGATCTTTTTTTCATATGTGGTGGACCTGTAAGATAGCAAGAAAATTCTGGAAGGAAATACATGATAAAATTCAAAGAATTTATAATTTAAATTTTGAAATCAAGCCAGAGTTCTATCTGTTAAATGTGCTAGGGCAACAAAGAGAAATAAGATGTCATCAGAAGATATTGTTATATTTGATAACTGCCACAAGACTGATATATGCGCAGTATTGGAAAGAAAGGAAATATGTTGATATAGAAGAATGGAAATTAAAAGTCCTGGATATGGTAGAGACAGAAAAGTTAACATTTTCTTTGAAAAATAAACTATCCAGAACTTTGAAAGGGAATGGAGGGAAGTTTTAAATTGAATAAAGACATAGTATAAGAAAAGAAAAAGGAATAAAGTAAGATTGTATGTAATGTAATGTAACAATGTAAAAAGGTAATGTAACAAAGCAAAAATGTAATAATGTAAGATGTAACAATGTAAGATCATCTTCTCCTTTGAGTAAGCAATAATTATGTGTGAATGGAATGAAAACAAGCAGATTCAACTGGAAAATAAGCTTGGAAGTGGGGGGGGGGGTTATTTTCAATTATAAACTTCAATAAAAATATTTTTTTAAAAATTAGAATGTGAGAATGGATAGCTCTTTCTCCAGTTAATTCAGTAATACAATAAGACAGGAAGGCCTAAGGAGAAAGAAGAATTAGGACTGGAGGAAATGCATCACTTGCCTTTATTGATAGGCAGGCTAATCTGATTCCTGTAAGGAGAGAGGCAGAGGTCTGGAAATCCAGCAGAAGAATAACTGGGAAGCAGCTGAATATCTAGGATTTTGGAGCAAATGAAGAAAAATGGGAAATATGAAAGAGAATGGGGTGGGGGAGGGATTTATCTTCTTAGCTTTATAGGATGCTATTTAAGCCTGAAAGGTTGATGCCTCCCAACTCCCTGCCTGCCTTGGCCCATACACTTTTCTGGCATGAGTGAAGTTTCCTTCTCTATTCGTTTTATTCTTGTTCCTATTGTATCGTATTGCATAATATACAATATTGTATATTTTTATTTGCAGAAGAGCTGCCATAAATCCCTTTGTCATCGTTAATGTTTTTTGTTTGTTTGTTTCTCATAGAGTGCTAGGACCATGGGTGATTAAACAAAAAGTTTTTCCTCAAACTCACCCCATTTCCTCTCCCCTGAGCTTCTCCCTCTCTTCCCCCCTCCAGTTCTGCTTTACATCCCCTCTTCCCCTCCCCACTTCAGTGGATCACATATTTTGAGGGCTTCAGTAAAGTTGGAAATACTGCTTTGGAACAAAAAGATTCACCTATCTAAACATTTGCCCTTTCCATTTATATTCATACACAAATCCTATTGTACTCCTTTATAATCCTTTAGTGTGTTTATTGTTTCTCACGTAACAATAAACACTTGGAAAATTAATTGGAAAATTTTCTTCATCCTCCTTTTCCTTTCCTTCTCCCATAATCCTTTAACATTTCTAATGCTGAGCGGGGTTTATGAGTGTTGTGGGAAAAACATCTGAATATATATCTGTACTGATATATAACATCCCTGCTGCCATTTTAGAGTACCATAAGAACATCCTTTTCCAGATTCTAAAGTTCAGGCCAGTCCCTGAAGATGTACCCTGAAGCCTGAGAAGCAGAAATAAATTATGTGGTTTCATGCATGCTGGCAAATGCAGCTTATTAGGAATAGCTCTGACCTTTGCAGCTTATTTGGAACAATTCTGACCTTTGCAATGTGCTTTCTACCCATACTCAAAATCAAGCTGTTTTATTTCAATTAAAAACCTCTATGGTCTTTAAATACCATTGATTCTTCTGGAACCATTTCAGTATATGAGTAACCTTTCTTGAAATGATATACTGCTAATTCACCCGTTCTACTGCCATACAGTGTGTAGCTGGTCTTGAAAAATGTTTCTGATACGTGGATGCTGGAAAATGGTCAAGAAACTGTGGGATGAAATATTCAGAAGCCTGGGTTAGCAAAAAACGTGGTTAGCAAAAAATGACTTGTAGTGGTAAAGGCAAGACAACTGCTAGGGTTAGAATGTCCACCCTGCGAACAATAACAACAGTGCCCCAGAGCAGCAATGTGGTTTGGACAAGGAAACTGTAATGAATTCAGGCACCACATTCAAGTTCTGCAGGGGATAGCTATGTTTTCTTTAACACAGACCTGCACAATTGGCAGTAGGTAAGGGCCAAAATTAAATAGGCTATACTTCTTCAGGCCGCAGATAGGTTTTTAGTGCCTCACTTTCCAAGTAAAGTTATAACAATGGTATAATAATGTTTTTTATTTGCAAAATATATTATAGTATAATTAATGATCAAGCTATTTTGCAAATAAAATAAACCATATTATAAAAAAGGGAAATTAGGGATGTTTTTCCTAATGATTAGATGGAACTTCTTTTCCTGCAGTTTGAAGCCTCCTCCGTGTCCTAGGGCCTTTCCACACTACACTGTTATAGTGCTATTATTCCACTTTCAACATCCCGTGGAATTCTGGGGTTTGTAGTTTCCTGAGGCCCAAAAGCTCTCTGGCTAAGAATTCTAAATACTCCTCCCTAAATTGCAAACCCCAGGATTCCACAAGATGATGAAAGTGGAATAATAGCACTATACAGCATAGTGTGGAAAGGCCCCTAATCTCTTAAGCATGAGAACACAAGCTTGCTCCATCTTTTACATGACATCCTTTCAAATAACAGCTTCACAAAAGTTCATTTTGGTGAACTACAACATCCCAAAACCCCAGGTAGCATGATTACTGACAGGAATCCTGAGAGTTATAGTCTTAAAAAACAATGCTTTCGAACTCTGGGTAAGCTTTTATCTTACTAGAGTAGACTCAGTGAATTGTTACTGTTGTGTGCCTTCAAGTCATTTCCAACTTATGGCAACCCTAAGGCAAACCTATTACTGGATTTTCTGGGGCTGAGAGTGTGTGATCTGCCCAAGGTCACCCAGTGGCTTTCCATGGCTGAAAAGTTCAAATCTTGCCTCTGCTACAAACTCACATGGCAATCTTAGGGAAACCTCCTTCCTTAAATTTAATCCACCACCAATATACAACATAGGGAATGATACCACTGGCCATTTCTGTCCTACACTGTTATAGTGCTATTACTCTGCTTTCAGCATCCTGTGGAATTCTGGGATTTGTTGTTTCCTGAGGCCAAAGAGCTCTCTGCCTGAGAATTCTAAAGACCCTTCCTAAACTACAAACCCCAGGATTCCATAGCATGTTGAAAGTGGAATAAAAACATTGTAATAGTATAGGGCAGAAAAGGCCACTGTCTTACCCTCTTGACCTGTTGTTAGGACAACTGAGATAATGCAGATGTGGCAAGTTGTGATTACACAAACCCAGTAAATAGGATTATTGGAAAGACAAGAGAGCTATGCTTTAAGAAATGTAGCAGTATGTAATTTGCAAAAAATTTGCAAAAGATCAAAGGGAAGGAGAACAACTTGGGGTGGCAGAAAAAAGCATTATTTGTGAGGAAGGGGGAAGAAAATAAATTTGGAGTATAAACATGGGGAATTCCAGATGGTGGGGGGCTGGAATTTATGAGTGTGCACACCAGAATAGACCTAAATGCAATTAATTTTTCCCCAACGCAATTTACTGGGGATCCGGGTGAACGAGGGCATCGACCTGTAATAAGCTGCTTCCCCCAGAGGGTCCCAGTTTGCCATGTAACAGTCCATGTTGGCTTGCTCAGGGAGGAGGAGACCACCTCCTTTCTTGACCCCTCCAGCCCCAGCTGGTCTCCTTTTCCCAAACACTTTCGCCCTCATCAACCATCCAAGGGAAACAGAAGAAGCAGCAACTGCCACCACCTTGCACAAGAGCAAAAAGTAGCATCAGCTCGGCTCTCTGCTGCCCCCCTTGGAGGAAAGGAGGAAGGAACAGCCCAGCCGGGTTCATTCAAAACCACCAGCAACATAATTACTGCAACCTTTTTCGGCCCTCGTGTTCATGAGCGATGCGGGCCGCACAAAATCCTTTGGCAGGCAGCATGCAGCCCCCGGGCCATATGTTTTGCAGGCCTGCTTTAACAGAATCAAGGACAGAGTTCTAAATGCCACATGACCTATACTGGGTCCACTGAAATAGCTAGCTTCCCTCCACGTCACTGAAGGATACCACTCCATTACTAGTGTTAAGTAAGACTGAACTGCCAGTCCAGTTGGCTTCTGTAAATGGAATGGCAGGTGGCAGCAAAGTAACACTGTTTTTTTCTAGTTTACTGTTTCCAGTTCTGCATTAGTCCATACGCAGTTCTAGGTGTGAGCAATTTTCACCTTCTGCAATGCTGGAAATTTGGGTATTGAAGAAAAAAATCAAGAAGGGGCAGGATTCTTATGGGGGTTCGGAATTCTTATTTTGCCTCCCAGTAGCTGCATCTCCAGTTTAGGCTCCCTGGCAGAATGTTTGCAGAATCACTTTCAAATGCTGCTCAGTATTACACTGCAGGATGCTGATATGGAAAGGGCAGGAAACGGGGTTAGCAAATACAGTAGGCGTATTGTCACGTTTCTTCAAGTTGACTCTGACTTATGGCAACCCTATTGAAAGGTTTCCTTGGCAATATTTATTCAGAAGAGGTTTGACACTGGCTTCCTCTGAATATAGCCTACAACACTTTGTATTCTCTGGTGGTCTCCCTTCCAAGTGCTAACCAGGCCTGATCTTGCTTAGCTTCCAAAATCAAATAGATGACTTCAAAGCATTTATGCATAAATACAGCAAGTACCAGAATCACCTGGAGGCTGCACACACAGGGGTTTCTGAAAAAAAATTCAGGTATGTTCCTTTATACAGTGTTATCATCACAGAGACTAACAAACTTGCACTTTCTTTTATGCATGACCACATCCCCCAATAGGCCAGCCCTAACATTTGGCAGGATGGGGTGGCTGCCTCCAGCAGCAGATTTTGCACATGATGAAAAGACAGCAAACAGTTAGTTGTTTGTTTTATTGTGCTATTTTTACTGCCAGAAACGGAAAGATATTTCTTTTTTGCAGGAGGAGGGGGTTCTGCCTTATATGCCTAAACAATTTTGGCTGGTTTTAGTTATTATGCACTAAGGACTGGAGCAAGGAAGTAGCAATGATATGCTGCTCTGACTCAGTTAGTAAAATCTCTTGGGTTATTCCCATCCTGCCAAATGTGTCTGGGAAGGATTTATATAAGGATCATGCAACCTGCAGATGTTGGACTACAGCTCCCAGCATTCCCCACAATCGGCTCTGCTGGCTAGTGTCACTGGTACTTGCAATCCAACACCACCTAGAAGTATACAAGATTCCTACCACTGCTCTAAGTAAGTGTTTCAATGCCCAGGCTGAAAATCAGAGATTCAGAAATGGAAGAAACCAAAAGCTGTTCACTTTCTCCTTCTACCCAAAGACATAAGAAAGAGCCACTGCTAAGGTTATCACAATTTCCTCCCATTTTCCCACCTCCCTGCCTTTAATAAAATTACTTCACAGCTCCATCTCACTTCCGGTTCCATTTAGAAACAAAAACCTAGAGAGTATTAGGAATGTTTATGCACTATGTTACAAGTACTGTTATGCGATGGTTAAGAAGTGAACAGTCTGTCCTTAGCTGTTTTTACTCAGATTTCAACTCTGTTGATGCACCATACTGTTGACTCATATTCAGCTTGTGGTTTTCTAAGACTCCTGAATCCCTTTCGCACGTACTGTAGTCAAGCCAGCTGTCACTCATCCTGCACCTGTGCATTTCATTTTTTTGTGCCTAAGTGTAGTACTTTACATTTCTCTCTGTTTCACTCACAGAGAGAGTGATCTGCTTGAGAATCTTTCCTGGTATTGATGTCAGCCTAATTGGGCTGTAATTGCTTGGGTCTTCTTTTTTCCCCTTTTTGAAGATGGAGACAACATTTACTCTACTCCAATCTGCTGGAACCTCTTCCGTTCTTCAGGAATTGTCAAAGATTATTGCCAGTGGTTCTGAGATTACTTCTGCCAATTCTTTTACTACCCTTGGATGTAGTTCATCTGGTCCTGGAGACTTGAATTTATTATGAGTAGCCAAATATTTCTGTACTACTTCCTTACCTGTTCTGTACTTCATTTCCCCTACTGCATCATCTGCTCTATTTTTCCCAGGTTGGGCACTGCTTTCCTTTGGGGAGAAGACCAAAACAAAGAAGGTCTTGAGTAGTTCTGCCTTTTTTCTGTCACCTGTTAGTGTTTTGCACCTTCTCCACACTATGGGCTTACCATTTCCTTGTTCTTCCTTTTTCTACAGACATATCTAAGAAAGCCCTTTTTATTGTTTTTAACCTCTTTAGCAAGCCTGCACTTGTTCTGCACTTTATTTCTTCTGATTTTCTCCTTAACTGTGCTGGCTTATCATCTGAATTCCTCTGGTAACTTCTCCTTTTTCCATTTCTTGTATATGTACCTTTTAAATTTGAGCTCAATTGAAAGTTCTTTAGACATCCATCCATGATTCTTTAGACAACTCCCATTTTTCTTCCTCATTGGAACTGTATGAAATTGTGCTTTCAGTATCTCATTTTTAAGATACTCCCATCCATCATGAATTCCTTTCTCTTTCATTATTCCTGACCATCAGTATTTCCACAAGTCTTCTGGAATAATCTTTCTTAAAGTCTAGAATCTGTGTCTGACTATTTGTCTTCCTCTTTCCACTGTATAATAAACTCCAGGAGAACATGGTCACTTCCACCAAAGGATCATATCACTTTGACCCCATTAACCAGGTCATCACTGTTGATTAGGATCAGATCTAAAATAGCTGATCCTCTTGTTGCCTCATCCACCTTCTGTACAGTGAAATTGCCTGCAAGGCAAGTAAGGAATTTGTTGGACCTTATTTTTAGTAGAGTTTGGCTTCTAACAAATATCTGGATCATTGAAATCTGCCTACATCACTTCTTTCAGAGTGTTTGGTCATCTGTTCCAGGAAGGGATCATTCGAGTCCTCAATTTGGCTTGGGAGTCTGTGTTAGACCCCCAAACTGACATTGCTGTTGTTTCTCTCTCCCTTATTTTTTTACCCAGATGCTCTCAACCTGGCTTCCAGACTTTAAACCATGGCTCTCTTCTCAGATGTAAACATCCTTCGCATATAATGCTACTCTCCCTCCTTTTCTTCTCTGAAATAAGTTATACTCCTCCATCACTACATTTCAGTGATGAGATTCATCCCACTAGGTATCAGTGATGTCTATTACATCATATTTGCTTTGGTGTGTGAAGATTTCAAGTTTATCCCTTTTATTTCCCATGCTCTGTGCATGGGAAATGCACAGTGTAGAGACATCATTCTCTCAGCTTCATATTTAAGGTTTTCCCCTCCACTATTGGGTTCCTGTACTATGTTCTCTCTATATGATTTGGGCTATTATCTCCAGCACTTTATGAATCCCTGTCTTCAAGAATACTGTATCCATCCTTCCTCCACATATTTCAGTTTAAAGCCCTCCTGATCAGAAAATCTTGGCAAAAAATTTCCTGCCAACTACTGTGAGGTACAACCTGTCACTTTCCAGAAGCCCATCTTCCTGAAAACACAGACCACAGTCCAAGAAGCCAAACTGTTCCCAGTGGCACCATTTGCTGAGCCATTTATTCATCTCTACTGTTCTTCTCTCCTTTCCTCGGCTGTATCCTGGAACTGGGAGGAGAGGTGAAATGACAATTTGTACATCAAGGTCCTTCAACTTCCTACACAAGGCCTTGTAATCCCTTGTGATATCCTGAAAGTGATGCCTTGCAGTGTCTTGGTTCCCACATGGACCAAAGGAAGGGATAATGGTCAGTGAGTTTGATGAGTCTTGTCAGCTGCTTTGTTACATCATGGATTTTTGCCCCAGGGAGATAGCACATCTCTTGAGACAGTCTGCCAGGCCCACAAACCACTGCCTCTGTTCCCTTCAGCAGGGAGTGCCCTATTGTCACCACATGTCTCCTCTTGGGGTTGGCAGGACCATTTCATGTGCTGAATCTTCCAAGGTCACCTGCTCATTCTCCGAGGACTGACACTATTCCTCTTGTTCTTGTTCCTCATCCTTACTCATAAGGAAGAAAGCTTCTAATTGATTCTGTAGCTCCAAACTCACAGAACGATCCCTTCTCTTTCTACTTCTATGTGTCACATTCTTTCAATTGTCTTCTCCCTGTGTTGGGGAACTGACTTCCCCCTCGGAGACATCCCCTGTGTGCTCCTTGTTCAGGATAGTTTGCTCTGCTCTCCTTAAGAAAACTTCTTTCTCTCTAATATGCTGAAGAATAGATACATGGGCTTCAAGTTGCTGGATCTTCTCTTTCAACAGGACAACCAACTTGCCATTCCTGCAGGTGTAGCTACCCATATTCTCTGGCAAGAATAGAAACAGGCCACAACTGATGCAGGTGACTATAGTAGCTCCCTCACTATCCACATTCATTAGTCCTAAGTAGGCACTGAAACAGAACTCCAGGCCTCCCCCTCAAAGCCTCCCCCTGCTAAACACCCCCACAAAATGCCTCTCAGCTTTACCCCTGCTTGCTGAGCTCCAGGGACTGCCTATATTTAAAGAGCTCCTTGCTGCTACCTCCTCCCCTAACCAAATCTGTGCTTCACTTCTTCTGTGCCAAAACACAAGAGAGCAATAGAGCCCTAATGAGCACGCCCTCAAGCCCCGCTCAGCTCACACAAACGATCAGCTTTAACCCAACAAAACACAATAGAAAAACTGCTCACACAAGGAGCAGCATAACCCCAACAGACACACCAACCGTAACCCAACAAATTCTACCAAAAGGTTCCTGGGGGCTGGGGAGGTTTACCAAACAGACACAAGCTTACCTTATGCTGTCTCTGCAGAGTTAAAAAAATTTAAAATTCATTAAAAGACAATATAAAAAAAAAAACCAGCAACACATTTAAAACCTATCCCAGTCAGTTTCCAAAAGCCTGACAGCATAAAAATGTCTTAACTTGCTGACTGTGGGAGAGGAAGGATGGAGCCATCCTGGCCATCCTAGGGAGGGAGTTGCAACGTCTGGGAGCAGCCACCAAGAAAGCCTTCTTGTTTGTTCCTGAGAAACAAGCCCAAAAAGGTAGTGGGACAGAGAAAAGAGCCTCTTCCAAAGATCTCTGAGCTCTAATAGGCTCACATAGGGAGACAGGGTCTTTCAAATAGCCAGGACCTGAGCTGTATATAGGTCATCACCAGCACTTTCAATTCTTTTTGGAAACGGACCAGCAGCCACAGTACTAATCAGATTCTTGGATGCCAGGAAATTAATGATGCAACCACCATGAGACATGGCATGGATACTGTTGCTTGTGATGACAGCATGAGCTGAAAGGGGGATGATTAGCTAGGCCTCCATCTGCATGGTCTCTGTTGTCTGTCCCAGCGCTGCCAGAGGTGGGGAGAGCATCGATATTTAGTTCATCCTTGAACCTCACTGTCCCTTTACATCATCTCTAGAGGGCTCCAATAGTAAACAGGAGCCAAGCATTCTGACTTTTGATTAAACAAATTTGGAAGGAGATTCTGCAGACACCACACCACTAAGATCTTAAAACCCAACACAATATCCTCTATATGTGTTGGGCTATAAATCCTCATTGTTTGCTGTAATGGCTGGGGTTCATAGGAGTTGTAGTCCAGCACTTATAGACAGCTTGTGGCAGCTATCCTACTCCATTCAGAAATAAGTCAAGTTTTGTATTACACACAAGAGAATGCAGCATGTCATAGGTTAGCATGAGGGAGTATAGCATGTCACAGGTTAGGGAGAAGGTAGCAAATAAATTCTCTACACTGGCATTGTACTGTTTCCTACTGTTTTGGTTCCCTCCAGTGGCTATACTATGTAATTTCATGGCATAGGAAAGCGACTGGTAGTGTCTCATCGTGTAAATGAATTCTGTGTACAGAATGCAAACCAGGGATGTTACCTTGTATTTCATCCTCACATGCAAGGACAAATAATTTATTTAGTACTCACTTCACTGGGGGAGAAAAGAAATGTGTATTCCAAAGTGTTCTGAGAAATTATTCTGTACAGAAGCACATTTCTGTACAAATGACCCCCCTTTTTTGCACTGAGAACATGTTTCCTTTATGGTTCTGTTTTTATGGAAAAAATGTTTCTATGGGAAAAAGTTTCCACAGAAAAACCACGTGTTTCTGCACAGAATAATCCTCTGAAATACTTCAGGATGTGTGAATAATAGGAAAAAACTGTGCAAAAGTCTTGCTGTTGTGTTAGTTTCTCCAAATGGGTTGGGAAACCCTTTTTCATTGGCTAACAATGAACATTCTTTCTGTCCTTAACACGCGCGCGCGCACACACACACACACACAAAAGTGTGACAGGATGTAAGTGGGCCAATTCACAAAAGTCCCAATCTGATATATTGACTGGTGGAGGCCAATACAAGCCAGAGCTCCACCCTTGTATATATGAGATGAGCTGAAATTGCTAAAACCACACATTTATAATCTAAAACAGAACCATAAAGATGGAACTGTCCCAGCATTGTTTTTAAATTATTAGTGATAACTAATTAATATTTTAATTATTAATACCCAATACTGTCTTTGTGTCATCATTATTACATTTCAACTGTCTTTAGAAGCTTTTTAAAATTAATTTTTCATTTTTTTTGTTTAATTTTTAAAAAAGGTTTTCTACAACTCATTGTTTTAACTGTATTTTAACTCAGATTGTGAGTCACCTTGTATCCCATATTGAGGGAGGCTGAGATATCAATCAATAAAGTTCCATCACTAAAGAAAAACAAGCCCATTTTAAACAAGGAACTTCCTTTTCTGCAGCCAGGGACATGGGGCTCAGAGCAGTGACTGTAGAGTATTCCAAGGTGTACTGTGGACATTGTGGAAACACTTCCCCATATGCATCCCAAACAAAAAACTGGGGCAACCAAACAGATCAGCTTCTGTCATCTTATCATTACATTGCCTTACACTTGCATTACTATTAAGTTGCCCGTGTTTTTAACTGTGTTTTTAAACTGGCTGTGTTTTTAACTCTGTTTTAAATGTATCTATTATGTTTTTAATCAAGAGTATGATTTTAGACCTTGTTTTATTATGCTTAGACACCTTATGTGACTTTTTGATGGGAAAGTGGGATAGAAACTGAATGAACGAGTGCAACTGTTGGAGGTGTAACGACGTGACACGAAGCATGAGGAAAGCAATATACCTGCAGTTGTTACCAAAGCAATTGCTACGTGTTGGCCATTTCCACACTAGACTGTTATAGGCCCCTCCCTACACTGCAAACCCCAGGATTCCACAAGATGTTGAAAGTGGAATAATAGCACTGTAACAGTCTAGTGCGGAAATGGCTGTTGTCTGGTGTGTCACCCAGTTAGCATGATTAAACCTATCAAGGAAAATTTGCATTGTATCATCCCCTATCTGTCCTACTGGCAAGAATCATCTTCTGGATTAGATGCTTAACACAGACCCTGTTATCTGTGGGAGGCAATTTCTGGATTCCACCCTATTATTTTCTGTAGAGTGACACTATGGAGCATCATGGATTCATCCAACAACTTTACAGCAGAGCTTGGAAAAGTTACACGTTTGGACTACAACTGACCATGTTGGTGGAAAAGGGTTCTGGGAGTTGTTGTCCAAAAATGTAACTTTTCCAAGGTCTGCTTTATAAAGGCACAATAGAGTTTTGAATTTGTTGTAGGATTAACCACATCATCAGTATGGCCTCTGCTTTGAAAGTTCTTTCCTTCCCTGCAAACAAACAGAAGTGGCAAAACATTGCAGAAATACACTCCTAACACAGTTTTAAAAATATACTGTCTCCCACATTCTTGACAATATAATATTATCTTTCTCTTGAGGGTGGAGACATTTCCCAACTCTAACCTCTTAATTCCAAATGTGTGTTATTAGAGCCAAACTATTGAGCTCAGGACTGGACTTTCTGGATTCTCTGTACACTTATTGGTTGATATTTTGGCTCCAGGAGAATAACTGGTATAGCAAGTTAAGGAGAATATATTAGTGAACCAGTACACTTATCAAAACAATGAATGCTAAGATCTTAATTAACTGAAACTATTAGAGCTGACAGCAGTATCCAACCACATTGTATTGACTGTACATGGAGTAAAGCTGTGCAGGAATCTGAAATATCAAGGTATCTTTTTTTGTCTTTATCCTCTGCTTTTACAGCTCCTCTCCCAATTCTGTATAATTGGGAGGGAATATTTTGGCACCTTGTAGGAAATGCAAACAAGGACAAAACATGGGCAGAACTTAGCAGCAGTCATGGCTCTTCTTCAGGCAGGCTTGGAAGGTAAAAGTGTAGTAGTTGTTGTTGCTGCTGCTGTTGTTGTGTACCTTCAAGTTGTTTCTGACTTCCGGTGACCCTAAGGTGAACCTATCATGGGGTTTTCTGGGGGGCTGAGAGTATATGATGAGCTCACTGGCTTTCCATGGCTGAGCAGGCTATTGAACCCTGGTCTCCAGGATCATAGCCCAACACTGAAACTACTACACCAGATTGGCTCTTAGGTAAAAGCATAGTTAATAACAATTGGAATACAAGACTCCAGAATGAGTCGGCAGCATTGTTCTCACTCTGAACTGGCTTCCTGGTGATGCCACATGATAAAGTCCGGAGGCACATCGAAGTGAAGGCAATGCTGAAGTTCCTGGTTCAGACTTGGAATACTGTTAACAACAACAAAATTGTATACTTAAAAATTAGGTGCCCACCTGCATCTGGAAGTGTAATTGTCATTTCCAGCATGTGGACCAAATACACACATGCACACACATGAGGGGGGAAAGACAGTTGTGATAAAGGGGAAACACATAATCAGGTCTCAATTCTTAATTATTTGTATTCATTAAAGTCAATAAAGGGTCTCCCAGCTCACTCATGGGCCGCATTTTGCATCCAGTGAGGATTAGTGTGGAGAAAGCACATTCCATAATTTCTTCTTGGCATGGCAGCAGCTTCTCAGAAGCCTGGGCAGCTGGTGTGGGCTCCTGTGTCTCATCTCCTGGGCAGCCAGTCAGGTGTGCTGGAGGGTGGGCCTTACAGCAAGTGTACTGGAGATTGGTAGTTTCCTCTCCTTTCTGCCTGGGGCAAATATATAACTATCCCCCCTTGCTGCTGCACTGGCCAGTCTGTCTTTGGCATTCTTTCCTCCAATCTCACTTTGCATTCTGTACCTGCATGTAATTATTGTGATTTGTCTTGGATATATAATCAAGCCTGCTGTGGTCCTTTCTCATATTGATCCTCTCCTTTTTATTGGCCACAACTTATAGGGTTTTGGCATGGGAGCAAATAAGTTGGGGAGGAAGATAGTGCCTAAGTGTCCCATCTTGCCCATTCTATTAAACTCTGAGGGATCTTGGGGTAAAGTCTTCTGGGACACACCTGGCTTGGGGGAGGTTGGGCTTACGTCATCCTTGATAGCATGAAAATCATGCAGTGGCTTATACCCATGGGAGATTCCATGTGTACACTTATACAACATTGATCAGACCCTGGTCTCTGAAGAATTACAAATGCTCCAAAACAATGCAAAATAAAATGGTGTGAGCTCTGGGAAATTATATCATTTAAAAAAAAGACTATCTGGGCTCTTCCAGTTTGGTCTAACACCACATGACTTCTCACGAAACAGGTCCTGGGTTTTGCCAGATTTTGCTAGTTGTTGACTCCTCCATTTCCATTGATTCCATTTTTGCAGGGGGCAGGCTGCCTGCAGCAATTTCTTGGATCTGCACTAGGCCTCTTCAAAGGGCTTTATAAAACCAGATGTGACTTGCTGAGGTGGTCCTATGGTCTGAAGGACAAATTTTCTTCTGTAAAGAAATTTAGAGTTGTAGTGCCAAAGTGCAAAAAGTGCCATTTCACTAATATGTTGATGCAGCATATTTCTAAAAAGGAAGTTTTAAAAAGAGAAAGAAGAAAAGGATACTTTGTTCCATTATGTTTTGGAATCCAAAAAGAAAGCCACGGAGAGTGGGAATAAAAGTAGCAGCAGCTTTTGGGAACTGCCAGAAAATAGTCAAGGACAATAGAAGCACACTTTGGATTTTAAAAAACAAACAAACCCTGAGACAAATACCATAACCTCCTGCTACATTGCTCCATTTGGAGGAGCCCTCTAATGCAAACCAGAATCAGAGCTTGGGAAGTTATTTTGAAGGAAAAAGGAGTATCAGAACAAGTATAGCCATCCATAGCTGAAAAGTGCTGAGGCAAGTAAGCACTGGGCTGTCATCCTATCAGAGATACCCATTTGTCAAAAAAGTAACTTCCCAAGCCTTGCTACAAATTCATTCTCAAGGCATGATAGCAAGTAAGGAATATGACTAAAGGAGGTGGGTGAGTAGATAATGCAGGTCTGCATGTCCTTTTCATGAGAAACTGTATCATAGCCTACCAGTGACACTTGTCCAAACATAATACTCAACACAGAATCACAGAGTTGGAAGAGACCACAGAGGACATCCAGTCCAACCCCCTGCCATGCAGGAACACATATCAAAGCACTCCCAACAGATGGCCATCCAGCCTCTGCTTAAAAATCTCCAAAGGAGACTCCACCACACTCTGAGGCAGCATATGCCACTGCTGGACAGCTCCGACCATCAGGAAGTTCTTCCTGAGAGTCAGGTGGAATCTCCTTTCCTGCAGCTTGAATCTATTGCTCCTTGTCCTAGTCTCTGGAGCAGCAGAAAACAAGCCCGCTCCCTCCTTGATATGACATCCCTTCAAACATTTGAACATGTCTATCATGTCCCCTCTTAATGTGCTCTTCTCTAGACTAAACATCCCCAGCTCCCTAAGCTGTTCCTCATAGGCATGGCTTCCAGACCCTTCACCATTCTGGTCGCCAAGACTTCTGCTAAGACTTATGGGTGCATGATGTGTGTAATGCTTTTTCTAAGTGACAAGAGCTTGCTCTTGGACTGCTCAGGAAATGCAATATTCTGGAACTAAGACTCATCACAATCAAAATGTATTTGGGAAGCAATAAACAAAACTGAAATACGAGCACACCCTCATCACACATGTGATATATCCGTGTGCAGCCAGATGAGAAACCAGGGAAAAAGAGACAAAGCAATTGCCTTAAGTGAAACAACACATTTGGGGACAAGGGCACTATGTTTTTTATCTGAGCATATCAAGGAAGAGATGTTTTCTTTCAAATCCCTGTGAGTGGGACAGTCAGTAACATGAGCTGGCTGTATAGCTCTGGCTGGGTTAATGAACAGACACGCTGAATTCACAGACACCTGCCTCTGTCAATACGTAAGACAAGTGGGGCAGAGTATTCTGTTCTGATCACAGTGCTCCTGACCCAGAAAGCTGGTTTGCTCCTACATAGAACAACAGGAGATGAAGACTGAAATATTCTGTTTCCTTTCTCTTTTTAGGGATAATGGCCATATGTAATTTTTCTATTCACGATAAAATACAGAAAAGAAAGCTGTGCCACTACTAGTGATTCTTAATGATCTGATAGCTGAAAGGAAAACTGAAAAAAAAATCTAAAATAATGTGTCACTGAGAGCTAAACTTAACATTACAAGAGAGACTCATATAATTGTCATTTGGTAGCACTGTAGTTATGGATTATGAGTTTTAGTGGAGGAATGGAGGGGAAAAGTGGCTCAGTTCTTTCCTTCTGCTTGTAATGGCCTCCTTTCCACTTGTACCTTAGCTCCTCTACAAGTGAAAAAATGGATTAGTGGAAGTGAATTTCATCAGGAGCATGGCCAAACAGAAAAGGGCTAAGCTCTCCTTCCCTCTGCTGCTTTTCCACTCAAAGCAGTAGCTGGCTGTGAGAAACCTGTTGCATGATTCTGCCACGGATAGTACAGTCCTAAGGACAAATTACTGGCGGAGAAGGAACATGAAGGGAAAAGAAGGTATAAAGTAAGTTGTATGTCATTTATTGGAGGGCCTAAATACTCTAAAAGCAATATATCCCATTTGATCTTGGAAGCTAAGCAGAATCGGCCTTGGTTAATGCTTGGATAAGAAACTACCAAAGAGTAACAGGTGCCATGGGCTATATTTCAGAGAAAGGAACAGGCAAAAACATCTCTCATATTCCTTGCCTTTAAAAACACTATTAAATTCATGTGGTTGCCATAAGGCACATGCACACACATGTCATTTACTAAGACTCAGAACAAGAATAAAAGTTGTAGAGCTTTGGTTGCCTTGGAAAAGCAGGGGAATATAAGTGATACACTTGGACCATAGCTATTTTTTTTTTAAAAAAAGGTGAACTACTTAACATCTGTTTTGTTTTGATCTGGCAAAAAAGGAAAAACTATGAGGAGTCATTGAGGCCATTTCCACATTACACTGTTGTAGTGCTATTATTCCAGTTTCAACAGCCTGTGGAATCCTGGGGTTTGCAGTTTAGGGAGGGGCATTTCGAATTCTCAGCCAGAGAGCTCTTTGGCCTCAGTAAACTACAAGCTCCAGAATTCCACAGGACATTGAAAGTGGAATGATAGCACTATAACAGTGTAGTGTGGAAATGGCCTTAGATTACTGACAGTACATCAAAACAGACAAGTGACACACTCTTGTAAGGCTGAGAATTATCTGGCTCACAACCTACATGTGGCTCACGAATAAGTTTCCTAGATCTCAGGGCCTGCATCCTCTTCTCTGATTTTCAAGGAAAGGAAGAGGAATCTCAGGGAGAGAGCACTGCCTTGCAAAGAGAGTATGTGTATGTGTGTGTGTGAGTTTGTGTGTGTCTTTGTGTTCTCATTCATTAGACTTGGAGCTTTTAATTTGATAGTGTATGTTGTGCAACTGTGGCTGAGGCTTGAGGTCATTAAGAGGGGCCTCCTCTGTGAAGCCACCTTTGTAACATCACTAGAGCCTACTCTTCATGACATCACCATCTGCCTTCTTTTCCTAAGTCTCATGGTTGGCCCAGAAATCCCAGGTCCTGGGATAGTCCTGACCTGGCAACCCCACTCCTTAAGGAACAGTGGCCCTCAGTGTCCCATCAATGAGGGGGAAAAAAATCCAAAATATATAGTTATGCAACCAGAAGCCTCCAGAGGGCATGAGTCTCCCATTTAATACTGTTGGGAGAGGGGCAGTTGGAATCTGAGTTCCAAATTGTATTTTTTTAAAAACCAAAAATACAGGGGCAGGGGCAGTCTATATAGATGAGGGGTAGTGGAAAATGCAGTGGGTGGGGCTCCTGGCCCTTCTGCAGTTTTCCACCACTGTATTAGGGTAACAAAAAAACATATTAAGTCATATGTGGTTGATCTGAATGAACTCAAGTTAGCAGAATCTGGTGATGATCACTCAAGAATCACAAAAGTGATGGCTGGTTAGGTGCCAGATGAGAACTCAAGAAGAAACAGCATGGGCCTTAAAGAGTAGGAGGAACACATACAAAAGCAAATGCAAGAAAGAATTATGGAGCTGCTAGTCTGAGTTCAGTAGCCTAAATCTTTGTCTTTCTTAGAACAGCTAGTCAGTGGATTTGTAAGCCTTAAGGCCAGGAGTGGGGAATCTTTGGCTCTCCAGATGTTGCTGAACTCCAATGTCCTTCATCCTTGACTCTGCTGCCTGGGAATGATGGGATCCAATACCAACTGAAAGGGTATACATTCTCCATCCTTGATCTAGATCAGGGTTGGGAGTTATCCAACACTCCAGATGTTTTTGCTGTGTGAATTCCTTGGTATAGCTGGGTGTTCCAGTTCAACAACATCTGGAGGTCTGCATGATTCCTAACCCTGACTTTCGGAAGCAGAATGCAGCTAACACATCTACCAGTTGTTGGCATCTACTTAACAGGGTGCTTTTTATTTTCAAAAGCTGGGAAGTAACAATTCTTTTCTACCCAGAGTAGGTACGACTTCATCTGGAGTCATGTTCAGTCTACGCAATACACTTCAAGAAAGCAACTGCTGGTTCAGATAACCATATACAGAAAAATCATGTCTTAAGATGCTGAAAAATGGTGTTTAATTACTGAAAAGATCAACATGTTTCAGCCTGAATATATTTTTAAGGTCTTTATCAGGGGCCTACACAAAGAAAGGGCGAAAATGAATAAATTTGTTGTTATTATATGTCATCAAGTCAGCTCCAATTTATGGCATCACTATGAAAGAAAGCCATCCAAGAGCCCTGGTCATGAACAGCCCTGCTCAGGTCCAACACACTCAGGGCTTTGGCTTCCATGATATCCACAGAGGTCTCCTGCAGCACCACATACGTATAACCTTCACAAAATGGAAAGTCATTTTAATGCATGTACATTGCATATACTGTCTACATACTTGTCTAAAGAGAAAGTGGGCAGCAATTTCTGATAAGAAGGATTCTGGCAAATGAGATCATATGATGAACAATATCATTGAAGATATTGTATGTTATGAGTAGATATTGGAATAAACTGATAACGTTCAAGGGCCCAGCCAGCGTGACTGGGGACTCAGTCAGCCTGTCTCAAAATATTGTGCATTTCCAACTCTTTTTGTTTTGGTCGTACCTGCATATTTGGGTTTTACATCCAGTTCTCTCTCCTGAAATTGGCGTGTTTCATTTCATTTAGTGCCCTCTCTCTCTCACTCCCTTCCTGTTGGGAGTTAGAGTTTCTCTGGGTGTTAGACCTTTGGAGAAATTCTATGAAAGCTAGAACTATTAGGAATTAGCCTTCTTTTACTTGAGTTGCAGAAAAAGCATGTTCCAATCTCTGTGTGGCTTCCTAAACTGAGACTGACTTGGAAAGCAAAACAAGGCAGACAGTTTCAGCTTCCAAACATAAAAGATTTACTGATAAACTTTACAATTACATATGCATTGGAGAAACTAGATCCTAACTAACGAACAAAAGGATTAGGGAAGATAGTAGCTTCATTTTTAACTCACCAGCTTCTTGGTGGAGAGGCTAGCATAGCAGAGAGAAAGTGCTAGAACCAAGATTGCGAACAGGCAAAGAGAGAGAGGCGTGGTCTTCTATGGAAGGTCAGTGACTGACTCCAGGGTGTATCCTGGGTCACATGGTCTGGATACCATATCCAATAATTTAAAATAACACAGAGCAACAGTTGAGACTTTGGAGGGTTTTTACATGCAAAGGAAAATTAACCCTATGCTAGCTAAGCCCCATTTGTCCTAGAACAAGGATGGGAGAGGGGAGAGAATGTTAGAATTTTCCAACACTTCCTTCCATCTTTCTTTTCCCACTTTATCATGTATTACATCCAGTCTCATTCAACATTTCAGAAATTGATTTTCACCCATTTCCATTGAGTCTTTTTTTAATTGTGAATTATGGTCAAAAGTACTAAAGTGCTTTAGTTATATTATACTAGTTAAGCATTACAATCATGTTGTTTTAGTGCTATCATTACTCTTTCCTTTGCTAGATCTCCACTGAATCTGTGTCCTGGAAACAATAGCTGTTTTTTCTTGGTGACCATCTTTACTCTGAGACATGGCAAGTAACCAATATATTTCATTTTGGAAAGTATTGGGTTAATTTAAACTGATCTGGGAAGTGGAAATAAAAAGTCTTTGGTAATGCCAGGAGCTCCCAGGAAATACTTTTGGATGAAGAAAATGGCATATGAATTTCCAAAATAAAATTGGTTTGTACAGAAACAAAGCTTAGGACTTCCAGAGATGAGTTTCCGCATCTGGAGGCACCCTATGCTGAAGGAAAAGGGAACTCTGAAACCTCTGGGAGTCCTGCCAGATGATATAAAGGAGGAGGAGAGAGGGAGAAAAACACGAATGTGGTAGTACCTTTAAGGCTAACGGTTTTTTATTTTATCATGAGCTTTCATGGATATAAACCCACTTCTTAAGAGTGATAATACAGCCTCAGGTTACACAGTCTATTTATACAATTGTAGGAGTGGGATAGAATGTAATAAGATCCAAAAAGATCTTTCAGATCTTTACAGTTAGTGTTGATGTGTGAAAGCAATAAATCTGCTTACTCAAAAGTCAACTTCCCTAAGTTCAAAACTCTCTCTGAGACAATTCCTTTTGTTATGTCTGCAGGTATAACTTGGCTGCTGACTGGGGACTGCAGCAGCTAATAGTTGAGTCCTAGGTGGATTTTTGTCATTTTGAGAGGTTGGCAGAGAATTCTGACCTCTACAAAATCCCAATATGGTGGAAGATCAACTTACTAATAGGATGCCAGTCTATATTTTTGTAGGAGTAGAAGAAGTTCAGTCTCTTCATAAGCCTATTATTTATACAGCCCTCCTGAAGACTGTCTTCAAATATGTATAACTCAAAATGTGTAGATCTTTTTAGCTGTTAAACATAATGTTTCAACATCTTGAGGCATGTCTCCTTTTTTTCATGAGTTCTATTGAATGCTCTCTGTTTTGGTTTTTTTTTTTTTTTGGCACAGATACAACCTTACATAGGGAAGATTTTTTAAAAATTACATTGAAAAAATTATAATTTTGGACCACAGCTCTAGAATTCCCCAGTTAACATGGCCACATGTCCCAACTCCACTTGTAATTTAAAAAAAAATGTTTCTATGCTCAGACCCAGATCTTTTGAGAGTATGATGAAATAAATGAATGTAATAATATGGTAGAAGAAGACAGATTTAAATAGCTTTTCTAAATCCTTTTCCTACATCTACTACCTAGGCGAATATTTAGATTCTGAATTAATACTCAGACTCTTTTTTTTCTCTTCTATGGGCAAAATTCCATTAATTGTTCATATAGCCAGGGCTTCTTTGAAGTTTCTGTCCATTCACTGTTTGCACTGCTGAAGAGGCCACCTCTTTTCAGAGTAATTAAAAAACAGAATAATAGAGAAGCAGACTACCTCTTCAACATGTTGCCAAAAATACTGCTCTCTGCCTTTCAAATGTCTTTCTTTTTATTGTCCTTAAGTTCTCCTGTGAAATTTTGCCAGGGGCCAGCAGGGCTCCCTCAACCATGGAAGAAACACTGTCATATATACAGTATAACTTAATCTATGGATGGAGTAGATTTATGATTGATTTGCTCAATGTAATCCACACCAACGAAGTGATTTGATCTCAGTTTCACTTCATTCTCTGGACTGCAATGAACACCTACTCACAAACTAAACTGCTGTGTGTATAGCACATGATGCAAGCAAATCCTTTGAAGTCCAGCCACTGAGGGGCAAATGTGCTTTCTGATGCCCCTGAAGGTTTCCCCGTTCTGACACGGGGGTTACAGGACCACGACGCAATTGACTGCATGTCGCACAGGGAGTAGCAAAGAGGTGCAATCCTGCAGAAAGGCGAGCGAAGAGTGGAGAGGAGGACACATCGGCGTTCTGATTGCTTGCCTCTGCTTTCGTACATTAGGCAGCCAGTGCTTTTGGCTGGGAGCCCAGACCGGGCTTTTGTAATCAAAACATGATCTTGTATGCTGTGCAGCCAGTACTGAGAAAGGCCGACTGATGGCTCTCCTCTTTTAACTCTGCTGTGGAATCCGCCGAGCTTCACCTCTCTGATGTCCAAAATGCACCGATCTGTGAGTGCTGCCTTTGTCATAACTGGGAGGGATGATGGGGGAGTCATTCTTGCATTCAGAAAGCCAAGAAATTACTTCTTTCTTTCTTACCTTCTTTCCTCTTTTTAAAATATCGCATTGTGTTCTGGGGTATTTTGTTTTCAGTCGGTGGACATGTATCAGAAGGATATGGGAGGGCAAAAACAGTGGTTTTCCCAACCACAGGTATACGATGTGTCTGTCATTCAGGAGATGGACAGGTGAGGTTACCCACAAGGAGGGCAGGGATGGGGGAGGGAATGAAAAACAAAGCACAAATCAACCCAGAATGCTGGGTAATGTCAGATATCTCCCATCCCAAGACAGGGGGACTGGTCCAGCCGTGACTATCAGCGCAAAGACAGAGAGTGTTTATGAAAGAGTTTGAGTGGCAACTGGCACAGAGAAATGCTGGCTTTAGGCCCTCTGCTTTTCCTTAGTGCCCATCCCCCAGCTTTTCTTTCTCTCGTGAGCCTTGCTTTTCTTGGAGTCTTTCATATCATAAATAGCTGACTTTGAAAGCATGCAGGGATACGCTCTTGTCAAAGCCATGAGCTGTGAGAAAATCCCATTCAGCCGGGGCTGATGGTGGGTGGGTGAACTTTAGAGGATAGGTACATGATGCAAACAGTCTCCATAAAGCTTCTGATGCTTTGTTCAACCCCTCTCCCATTTTTTTTCTGTTGCATTTTAATAGAGAGAGAACGATATCTATGCCTGTCAGATTCTCCTTCCCCTCCTCCTCTCCTATTGGCCTCTCCGTTTTTCCAAGCAACAAGGCATGATTTCTGATTCACAGGCATGGCACGTTTGCTGGGCCAAAGCCATTTCTAACTTCCTTGCTCTAGTTGGTGTGTGGCACATGGATGCCTGCCACCCCCGGAAGAGTTTTGTGCTGGAGAGGGCAAAAGGGGTAACACTTCCATCCAAAGTGGAAGCAGAAGCAACTTACTTTCCAGTAACTTGGTGTTAGAGACTGACTGACAGACCAGCTGGCTGGCTGGCTGGCTGCAACGCAACAGCAATAGACAGGAGGAAAAGAAAAAAAAACAGAACGCTGACCGTGCTTCAGAGGGCTGGTCAGTGCTCATCAGGGAATCAGTGTTAGTCTTCAAAGTGCTGCTGTGCAGCTCTGGGCCAATCCAGTTGTGCGGTTGTTGATGCTGCTGCTATGTCTGGATGTGGAAAGGGGGCAGATCTGGGTATTAAACCTAGTGGTCGGACTACTACTAGATCAGGCGGACGCTCTGATGCCCTCTAGAAAATGCAGATCTCCTGTTGGCAGCCACTCCAACCAGACCCTGTCCTGATAGAAAAGATGGCAATGGACTGGACGTTACACTCAAATATACACTCTGACTGGCCCAATTCGGCAAGGACAGTCCCAGTTAATACTCCATCGTCCACTTTTTCAGCTGCTTTTAAAATGTCCCATTTTTTCTCTCCTCCTCTTGCCTTGTCCTCAGCTTGCTACAATTGCTGCAAAATGACTTCAAAATGCAAAAAGTAGTTTGCACTCAACTAACTCAGCAGAGGGAGAGGAGAGGAGAGGGCAACGTTTGCCCTTCCCAATAGGCTCTAGCAAAAGCAAACTACTGCAGCTTCTCCTAGCTTATGTCTTCTTCCTCATTAATAACTGTCGCCATCTTGTCCACACTCTGATGTTGCCTGGCCACTTGTGTCCTGTTTTTCATTGGTGAAATCTTGGAGGGTATGCTCAAGGTGAGTGGTAGTTCTCCTTTTTGCCTGTAACGCCCTTCCCACTAAACTATGTCCTTGATGGTAGCTGTAGGAAATAACAGTGACGTGAGACCTGCAGCAAAATATTGCAATATATTCTCTCCACCCATTAACAGGCTTGCTCCCAGGGATGTCCCAAAACATTTTTTGTTCCTGAATTATAAGTGGGCATTAACCTGCCACCACTGTTCTGTGTACGGAAACTGACTAGACTGGCAGACAAATCTTATTAAAAGACTGTGAGAAGATTGCATTCTCTGCCACTCTGAAGGGCAACACAGGTTGTCTTGGAGAGTGCAGGCCAGGTCAAATTGCTCACACCATTCTGTCATCCAACAGTTGCTGCTGCTCCTGAGCTGCCACTATTTGTTGCCTGAGGTTGTTCCCCAACTGTGCTTAATGGCAGGACCAGCTCCAAGTGCTTCTGTTCAAGATTTTAGCTGGCTGGCCATTACGTTTTCCAGTACAGCATAAGAGGCTCAAGCAGGCCTGTTCTTTCTTCCCAGTCCCATCCCTCATTTTCCAGTTTTCTGTCCCAGCTGATACTTCAATTCCAATTATTTTTAGAGACCAATAAACATGCTTGGTGCTCTTTTGGCTCTTTTTGGGGGGCACAGAGGGGAAGGATTAGCCCAAGAAAAAAAAGTATTATTCATACTTCAGGATTTATCTAAACTTATGATTCCTTCTATAACACTAAAGATCTTGAGTGAGCTCTGTGGCTTTCACATGTGCTCTGGGACATGGGATCTTACATTTGATTTCCTCTTTTGCTCCAAGACTGTCAGCAGAGCAGCACTGAGTTCACTCTTAGAGGGAGCAGTAACTTTCTGCAATGGTTGTCATCTTGGAAGTCTTAGAGGAGTACTTAGGCAAGTAAACACAGAATTTGGAATGAGGTTTTCAAATGTTAGCCTTCACATTACCTCTTTAAAAAAAAGTGAGTCCCCACTCATTACTTGTTGAGTTACCTATAAGTAACTAGCACATTATTTTTTAAATCAATCTTTTATTTTTCAAAGCATTAAACACTTAAAAAAATAGATGGAAATGGGCACCCCCACAACAATTTGGAAGTTATTCATTGCACGTGCATTAAACAATGGCATTACCAGTTGCTTTATTTCATGATAGGAATACTATTCCTCTCCTCATCTCCAAAATTAGTGTATCACAGTAATGTTCCGTATAGGATGTTATTTCCAAGCTCTGCTGAAACATGAACTCCAGCATCTCTCTCTTACAAGAGCAGAATAGCAACAGGTAATTTCCAATTCACCCTACATTAATCTAAGTCACCACCTAGTGAGTACACTATATCATGGCAATCTCTACATGTCTACTCTCTTATTTTCAAAACAAAGAACAACAAGTAAATGTTTGGTCATTCAAGGTACCAGTAATTTACCTCTAAATCTTAAAAACTTCCAAATAGTATGACCAGAGTGCACACCAGTCTGAATAAAATGGCTCAAAAGAGGAACTTTGGTTCACAGGTATTACCTCAGGGTTTGGCAATGTTATCTTTTCTGGAATAAGATGCAGATGCCATCAATTTCTGTTACCATTTCGCATTTGGCGAAAATAATGTATAAATTGTGGGTCAGACTCTCTGGCCATTTCCACACGGGGTAATAAAAACGGTGCAGTGCGTCCTCCACGGAGGACGTCTGCACCTTGGAGTGGACTGGGTCCGGACTACTTACTGTAGAGCCGCACCTCAGTACGCTCCGGAACAACCCCAAGTAGTCATCCAGCGTGCTTTTGAAAGACCTGATTTTTCCGGTCTTTCAAAAGCACGGAGAGCGCCACTGCGAGCCTGCTCCCTTGTGCAGATTCGCAGGCTCACACCAATGCGAGCACGCAATCTGCCAAGGGCGGGCTTTAGGCTGGCGAGCTTCAGCGGTTGGTCAAGACCCATGACCAACTGGAAGCCACCATTTTGGATGCTGGAGCAGAGCGGATCGACGATCACGCGCTGCTCCGGAGCAGCCTGGACCGGACCGGGGAGCCAGAAGATACGGTAAGTAGCGGCGTGGAGCAATTCCCTCGCCCCGTGCGGAAATGGCCTCTGTTAGATCCATCTTTGGTGTTGTGCGTGTGTGTGTGTATGTGTGTAGCTGGGAACTTCCATGTCTTTTCTCTATCTTACTCTATATAAACTTTGTCTTGGCCTTAGCTGTGATAGTTCTTCCACCAAATTGTGCTGGTTGTAGAAATGGACATTCCTCTAGCTTAGTAGTCTGAAGAACTGACCTTTTACAGGCTGAGCCACTTTGGAATTACAGGTATACTTCAGTTAACAAAGCAGATGCATTCCTGGGCATGATGTGTTTAACAGAAGCTTTGGTACCAGAGGCAGAAATAACATGGAAAGAGCAGAGGTAGGTTCTTAGACCACAAATAACATGAGCAACTTGAGTGTATTTCAGCAGACTTTTTTATTTAGAATTAAAGATGCATGCATGTGAAATGAAACAACCATATCAGGTAAGCCTTGCGAAAGTAAACAAAAACATCTGGAATCTTCTAATGACCCAATCTAAAATGCATTCAAGGATTATTTTTTTTCCCTTCACTACCCTCCACTTTTCTAATAATTTCCATTTTGGTTACCAAACTTATAGATCTATGCTTTTTTAACATGCTGCGGGAAGTTGATGAGGCTTATCTGCTCTGTCATTTTCTCTGTTTTGCTGCTCGTGTATGGTCACTTAGAGTTTCTAGGTGCAGATGCTGTTTACCTAGCCTGTTGTAAGGAGGCACACATGACTACATATGGATTGGCTAGAGTGGGCTCCTGTTCTTTCCCTGCTCAAGCTTTACTGCATTGTCTACTACAAACATACTTCTGCAATCCAAGATTGAAAGTTAGTGTTTCTCCAGTTTTCTTTCCCAGTGCCAATGCTGCTAAAAAACAAACCTAGCTGTACAGAGGACAAGGAAGAAAGGGGGCTGAGCAGGCATAAAAAGACTTTGTAAAAAGAAACGTCGTTGTCAGACGCTTTGTTAACTGAAGTATGGCTGCAGATTCTTCTCCAGATTTTAAATGGATACTTCCATTTATCATTAACAATTCTGCCACATTATAATGCTCAGTAAAGTGGAAAGCTGAAGGAAAAGAGGAAGGTTATGTGGTCTTGGGGACGGGCAGATTTTACACACACACACACACACACACACACACACAATTTTGTGCTTTCAATTTGCATCAGTGCAACATGGATAGTTCTTGGAATCCGACAGAAAACATCTTTGATCCTCCTTCTTCTAAGAAAGAGATTTTGTGTGAGGGAGACAGAAGAGAAAGAAGATCAAGTTAACTGTACATAATCATCTAGGATGGAATCCGTATTGAAAAAGGAGTAGCCAGCTGGAGGATCTGTGCAGTGCTTATTTCTGGGAGATACAAGCAGAGCGACTGTGAGCAGCGCTTTGTTTTCTCTGAGTTTTTCTCTGTCTGCAGAACACCGAGTGAATGGATTTCTGCCAAGTCTTTGTGTGTGTGTGTTTTGTTTTGTTGCATGGAATGAATGTCCAGTTTTTGGATTTCTGCATGGATTCTGTGTGGGGTATACAGATTTCTGTTCAGAGAGTGGATTTCTAACTGGAATGATTGTTGGATGCATAGATTTCTTGTAGGACTGAGTGGGATCTCCCCTCACCCAACACTGTTTTGGACTCATGTGTTCACTTTCACTTCGTTCTGTTTCCTCCTCTGTGTAATGCAGATTGTGGCTGGAAAAATAAAATCTGGCTCTGAAGGAGTACTTTAGTGTGACTGGGTGGATCATCATTATCATTACTGTCAGTTAACTTTTACAACATGTAAAGATTTTGGATGCTCTCAGAACTTGCTGCCTAGTCCTTGTAGCCCTCTTCCTGCTCATTCTCCTCCACTTCCATCCTGTTCCACTCCCATATACTCATCACTGCTGGCATGGTGCTTCAATTTTCCCTTTTGTAACTGGTTGCATTAGACGAAGCTGAAGATGATATTTTAAGTGACTTAATTAACTCACCCTCTCCTCTTTTGGCACTTATGAAGAAACTTGTAGTTTTAGATAAGCGTGTACCCCCCCTCCAAAAATCACCCCTAAACAGGAACCTTTCTGAAAGAGCTCTGTTACAGTTTGGTGCTTTAGGTAGGTTGTGTCTCTCTTTCTAACTGTAGCTTGTGTTCATTCTGCCCAACCCTCCTTTCTTAATCCTTTCTCAGTCTGGTGCCATCCTTTTACGCATTGTCAACATTTGTTGTCTATTTGAGTGAACCTCTGTGTTAGTCTGCTTGTTGTTTTAGTAGTAATTTTATTAGCTGTTCTTACTTTCCTTCTTGATTTTGATTTTAATCTTAGTTGCATGGTGTCTTTGCTCTTTCTTCCTTTTCTTTTGAATCTGTCTGTAGTGTGTGTTTGTGTATTACACATACACAGTACTCATTAGAAATGTATCATAACCTCTACAATACTACAGAAAATCAGGACAGAATCCATGATATGCTTCCAGTCCTGAAGCTAAGCTAATTTTTCTCCCCACTTTATGTGGCATTTTAACAAAGGGCAAAATCTAGACAGCACCTAGTGAAATCCATGATGAAAAAGAAGACAGCATCTCAGGATGCTAAAAAGATGGTCTTTGTTTTCCAAAACTCTATTTTATTCTCTCAGTGATTGATTTTGGTTTTCCTGGCTGAGAAATTTCTGTAGCTTTGATTTGACGTAGGCATTTACAAGCTATGAGCAATGTACAAATAGAATATTAATGTCCTTGTGTAAGTGGATGTCATGTATTTATGTGTTGCCTTTTGTGATTTTTATAGAGTCCCCTGAAGAAAGCCTGAAGAGTATTCACAGGAGGACATGTGTTGGGCTTTTTTTTAAAAAATAAATGCCATCAAAAAGATCTTGAGATCAAGATCAAAAAGCATCTTGAGACATTACTACTTTTTATGCAGAATCTCCCAACCTCCTTTTACCCTAAACTTTATTTAAAATGCAGTTTTGCAGCACACTATGCTTTAGGAGTGGTTTTAGCAATGGTTGTCACAATTGTGTGGGTGTACATTTTCCTGTCTTCCCCACTCCTATCCCACTTTCCTTATCCTGCACTGGAGCCATGTCCGCACTAGCCTGTTATAGTGCTATTATTCCACTTTCAACATCCTACAGAATCCTGGCATTTGCAGTTAGGATGTTGAAAGTGGAATAATAGCACTATAACAGGCTAGTGTGGAAATGGCCTGGGTGTGTGTCAGTGGCGGAGCTTGGAGTGTGTGGAGGGGGGGCAGGAGGGAGGGGGGCTATGGCGCAGGGGGCATGACCACTGTGTGTGGGGGCGTGGCCGTGGTGTGTGTGGGCATGGCCAGGGCACAGAGGGCATGGCTGCGGTGCGTGGGGGTGTGCCCAGGGCTTGCAGGGGCGTAGCTACAAGCTGAGATGCCCCAAAAATATTGCCACCGGGGGCGGAGCACCCCCATTGTCCCCCCGTTCCTATGCCACTGGTGTGTAAGATGTAGTTATCATCCATATCCTTCCTTCTTTGTCCTCCTAACTTCATTCACACTTGCCTATGCCCATTTCTTGCCCTTTTTACACCAATTTTAACCTTTTCTTTGAGATTCTAAGGAGTGCTTCCTAATTCTGCAGCACTGAGCAACATACCTCCACAGCAGCACATGAGTGAGGACATTTGACATTGCAACATCAATATATAAGAAGTATTGGCTAAAGAAATAGGAAACTGTACCAAGGCAAAGGCCATGAAGACAGATATATCACAAGGTATAAATCACAACACTAAACTGAATAGCAGAATTTATGCCTTCCCTGCTGTAAAGAGTTCCACAGCAGTACAATGAAGCTATGAAACATGGGTATTAAAGCAATCTGCCTATGTGCATATATTTATGTTAATAACATGTGTACGGATGACTGAGAAGCCCAACTACTAAAAACTCCTCACCAATCTTCCCACAAACATGACTTATTACAGCCATGAAAAGTTGGACTATCAATTTCTATATGGATTTCGATCTGAACTGGGCTTCATCAGGTCCAAAATAGTCCAAACTAAATCTGAATCAAGGTCACAAGTGCACAGTCCCAACACAGGCCAGATTTGGCCAGGCCTACCCATTGATTCGTACAAACAATTGGAACGTATTGCTTGCTCCAAATACTCTTCCATGAATAGTTTCAGAATCAATCTATCTGATGCCCCTTTGGAGCTGAACCACCTTAGGATCCCTCCACTTAATAAAGAATGGCATAGAGTCCTATGAGATTTCTGTTGCTAGCATGGTCTTGTGATATAACTGCTCACCAATTAAAATTTGATCCACACACCCATGCTATGAGTTAACCTTATGGACTAAACCTGATTTCAAAAAGATGACACAATCCTTGTTACAGCATCAATAGGCTGATTATATGGACTAGATCTTTTAACATTTTCAACTTTATAGTCCACACCTACTTTACCTTCTGGTGCTGTGTGGCAGTATGAACACTGTCTATATATTGGCCACTGGTTTTGAGTCCTTTAGCCAAAATCTTTTAAGTTGGGAGCATTAATTGAACTCTGGGACTACCATCATAGTCCATAAACCTTTGTTAGGAAAGATAAAATTTATGCAAATAAAGTCAGAAAACAAATAGAATAAAGCAGTAGGCTGTACGTAGGCAAATTAATAAAGGAAACTTGCTCTAGCTTCAATGTCTAAAATTTTTTAGAATTTATAACAACTGTATTCAGGTCAGTAAAACCAGATATTTTGGGCCAATTGGACACCACTACGTCATTTTAGGAAGAAATTGACCACTTCCACTAAATGCTGGCAATATAATGCAATTTATATTTTCTTGTGGGATAGGATATGGGATATGCAGTACTGCATCCTTTTTTGGATGGATACATATAGTGTATTAATTTCGTATTAGAAAAATCTGTTATAATTGCATATGCGTATGTATAGTTCTCCCTCCACATTCGCAGGTTTCACTTTCACGAATTTGATTATTCGCAAGGTGCCTGCTTGCCCCCCTTCTCCCATTCCCACCCCACCTGCTCCTCCCATTTTCCTTGCCCTGGGTGCAGGCGTGCCCCTTGTGGGCAGCAGGAAGGCCCAGGTAGGCCAATCGCCATCTCCCTGCACTCCTCGTGCCACCTGCCGCAGGTACAGGGGCAGCCCATGGTGCAGCCCGCGCAGGTGGCGTGAAGGCCCAGGGAGGCCGATGGCTGGCTCCCTGCGCTCTTTGCGCTGCCCTGCCATGGCGGGCATGGGTGCAGCCCGCATGGGCGGCACAAAGGCCCAGGGAAGCCGATCGCCGGTTCCCTGCCTCCCTGCCCCTGCCTGGATGGGTCCACTGGCTGGGCAGAAGTCGGGGGGGGGATACCCTATTTGCGATTATTTGACATTTGCAAGGGATTTGTCTCCCTCTCCTTCGTGAATATGGAGGGCCTACTGCAGTTTAAAACCATGTTTGTATAACCTGGACTTTAAAAGATGGTTAGTATGAAAGTTAAGAGGGGACATGATAGCCATGTTTAAATATTTGAAGGGATGTCATGTTGAGGAGGGAGCAGGCTTGTTCTCTACCGCTCCAGAGACTAGGACAAGGAGCAATGGATTCAAGCTGCAGGAAAGGAGATTCCACTTGAACTTCAGGAAGAACTTCCTGACAGTCAGGGCTGTCTGGCAGTGGAATATGCTGCCTCAGAGTGTGGTGGAGTCTCCTTCTTTAGAGGTTTTTAAGCAGAGGCTGGACGGCCATCTGTTGGGAATGCTTTGATGGGTGTTCCCGCATAGCAGGGGGTTGGACTTGATGGCCCCTGGGGTCTCTTCCAACTCTATGATTCTATGATTTTATGACTGGATTCTGTATATCTTAGCAAAAAGGTTTCTACTCCAAGGTTGGAAAGATTTACCATCTATGATTCAGCGGTGAGAGATTCTTTCTGCCTTATCTACATATAAATGTGTATTTACAAAGGCCGCCTTCAAGGGAGTAGTTTGAGGACAAACAGTCAGCTTATATAAATGTATATACCTAATCTATGATTGTAAGACAGCATAGTGTAGTGGTTTGAGAGTTCAAATAAGACTCTGGGAAACAAGTGTTTGAGTCCTCACTTGGTTTTGGAAACCCACTAGTGAGCTGGGGAAAGCCAAACTCTCTTAAGCCATTTCCACACTACGCTGTTATAGTGCTATTATTCCACTTTCAACATCCTGTGAAATTCTGGGGTTTGTAGTTTACTGAGGCCAAAGAGCTCTCTGGCTGAGAGTTCTAAATACCCCTTGTGACAACTGAAGCCCCTGTCAGAGCTGCTGATGACGAGCAGCAGCCGTTGGTCCCTGTTGCTCAGGGTGGAGATGATGACCAGCAGCTGTTGGTCCCTGTGGCTCTGGCTGGAGATGAGTCCTGCAGCTCAAGAGCTCCCCCTGCTGCCATGGACCAAGCAGGTGCGGACATCCCTCTGCCTGCTCCTTTGGAGCAACAGGGATCCAGTTCTGAAGAGGCTCTAGAGCCTGGTTCAATAAGCCCCCAATCAAGGCGGAGACTCAAGAGGGCTGTGCAAAGGGAGGCTTCCTTGGCTAAGTTTAAGAAGTGGTGACCGGACACACCTGTGCCTTGGGCTATATAACTGCCTGCCCGGAAGCTTCCCTTCGCTTGTGGCAAACTTCTTACAAGCTCTCCTCTTGCCTGTACCTTGCTCCCAGCACCCAGTTCCTGATACCCTGAATTGATCTCTGGACTCTTGACCCTTGGCTTTGGAACTCTGACTATGGCTTCGCTTGGTGCTCTGGGTAATGAACTTCCTTGAGTAGGTGCTTGTTTGTCTCCTCCTGGCTGGACTTTGCTGGCTCTCCCACTCGCTTCTCTGGGCTGGCTTGCCGCCCAGGTCTCTGACCTTGACACCCCTCCCTAAACTGCAAATCCCAGGATTCCATATGATGTTGAAAGTGGAATAATAGCACCATAACAGTGTAGTGTGGAAATTGCCTTAGTCTCAGAAGGCAATGGCAAAATGCTTCTAAAAAACTGTTGCTAAGAAACCCCCATGATAGGTTTGCCTAAGGGTTACCATAACTCAGAAATGCCTTGAAGCCATAACAAGAGCAAAGCCTGTCATTACAGCTCAAGAATCTCATTTATTGCCCTCTCCCTTTCCCCTCTTTGCTTTGTTCTTTCTTTCCTCTTTTGAATTAACATTCAGTATATTTTATTAAAAACATCACCAATGAAGATCTGACCTGATAACAACCATCTTCCTGTGATTATAGCAGGTCATGCTGTGGTATGACTTGAGGAATTACCTCTGTACAAATTCATGGTGTCTTGTGGCCTTTCAAAATGTGGGTTTGGCTGCTCTGTGCTGTTTTTGTAACATGCAGAATTAAAGGTGTGGATTTCAGAATGCACATTATTTGGATTCCAATGTTTATATATCCATACCAAACCCCTAGCTTTCCTATTTATACATGGAACTCATGTATAGCAAGAGTATTTGCAAATCAGTAGAAACCCTGAAAATTCTGGTCAGGTAGGATCTAAATCCAATGTAAACCAGTTCTGCAAAACGGACATGAAAATTCATCAACTTGCAAAACTCTCTTGTTGCCAGGACACAGTTGTGGGAGAAGGCAGAAAAGCTCTTAAAGCTATAGGAGCAGTCTCAGAGTGTAGGCCTAGCAATCCTGTGCACCTTCCTCTCACAGGCTCATAACCATTCTGTTTCCAAACCATCCTGCTGATCCATTCTTTTTTGCCAAGAGTATATGGCTTCTCTTGTCACCGACCTGTTGCCTCCTTGGTGCCTTCTTAGTTGAGTTCACAGTGTTTCTTTTTCTCAGTCTACAGTCCTCTCTCCACATTTGCAGATTTGACCTTTGCAAATTTGATTATTCACAAGTCACACATGTGCCTCCCCCCAGTCTACTCCTTCCATTCCCTTGCATTTTTCTGGGCATGGAGAAGAAAGACAAGCACCCAGACAAAAGGCAAAGAAATGGGTGGGGGAAGGCTCATGTGAGCCTTCCTTCTCCCCTCTGGAGCTCCTTCAGTGTGCCAAAGGCATGGGAATGGGAGGGGGGCTCCCAGAAGAGAATGGGACCCTGAACCCTTGCAAAAGAGACTGTACTATGTGGGCTCAACTCCAGGCAAGCGGAGAGGGTCTGCGCAAACCTCCAGCTCAGCTAGTAGAGAAGCAGCTAGTTACAAGCTCTAAGGATTAAGTGAAGTGATATTGGAACTTGCAAAGACTCTCCAGGGAAGTTATGCATTTACTTGGCTGGTTTACTTTTTCATCGTCCCCTCTGCTATGCATTTGCCCAGTGTTTAGAAGCAAATCAACTAGATTAAATGTTTTGTATCCTGTCTCTTTAAGTACATGGAAAGGAATGATTCCCCCCTCATTTCATCTGGCTTTGGGAACAGCCCCTTTTGTTAAGATTCCTGTCCTAATTATGAAACAGGAAAATGCTCTCTCCCTTCCTTCCTCCCCCTTTGAACGAAAAGCTATGAGCAAGTGTGATTGCATAATGCTTGATGACATCACCGGTGGCTGTTCCTAGGTCTCAGAATTTGGCTCAAAAGCCTCAGACTTTCATGATCCTACAACGGCAATCCTATAAACAGCCTATAACATCAGAATGGATGTCAGAAGGTTCACTATCAACAGATGCTTTGTGCAGCTTTGTTCAACCTGGTGCTCTACAGATGGGTCAGAATACAACTCACATAATCCCTCCACCGGCAGTTAATAGGGATTGTGTACAACACATCTGGAGGGCACAAGGTAGGGTGCATTAGTGCTTTAAGTACAGATGGAGCATTTTTAAATGAAATTTCCTTTAAAACACAATGTTGCCATCTGTGTGCTTCTGGAAGCCCAAATCCAATTGCTAGCCACAAATCCTGCAGACACCTTGAACTGATTGCTAAGTGGTTATTTAAGACTGATGAAAATTGCTTCAGTGGGTCTACTGAAACGGAGACTAGAAACTGAATTTAGGTCTGAAGATTCTGCAAGATTATACATGCTATCATTTATTTATGCAATCTATCAATTCCATGAACACAACATTCCTTAATTTCTACTGTAGTGTTTATCAAAGGGGTGAGGGACAGCGTTCAAATTGTAAATGCCACATGTGCTGGCATATAAGACACCAGCGTATAAGACGCACCCACTTTAACAGTATTTTTCAAGAAAAAAAGTGAGTCTTATACACCAGCGAATACAGTACACTACACACTTAGTTTTCAGGTGCAAATTCAGCATGATTCCTCTACCAATGGGAGATGCTAAGAGGCAGAGCAAATGGAATTTACACTGAATCTATCTGGCTCAGAGTCTGACAAACCTGAACATGGTACTTTGGCAGACTAGAACCCCTCACCCACTGGGCTAGAACCCCTCAACCAGCATGGTTACTGACCGGTTTCTACTGATTCATATGTAGTCTTGATACTTCTTTTTTTTTTTAATATAATTTTATTAAATTTCACAAATATAAAAAAAAGATTATTTGACTTGTACTTGTTACATGAATTTTCTTCTGTTCTTCTACGCTGTTCTGGTCAACATTTCCTGCAGCTTAGTCCACTTGTTACATTAATGCATCACAATAAATTGATTATCTCATCTGTTCGAACACACATTTCCTTCTCCTAACAATCATAATATAGTCGTTCTGGCTAGACAGTTCCCAACCATCACTCTCTTCTGCTTAACTCAAATCGTCCTGTTCCATAATATTTCCATATCACTCTCTTGAAGCTTCTGTTTCCTCCTTATATATATCTTTTTTTCCCTTTAACTCTCCATTACCTACAGTCCAAAATCTTAAATTTTTTAATTATTTCTGTCATTATGTATCTGGCAGTCTGAGCAATTATTACTGCAACAATCCCCCATCTTCTTACCCTAAATTCCATTGTACTAAAATGTCTTGTTTCTCCTTAAGTACTTTTTAAACCCCTTCTCCCATTCAGCAATATCACAATGTTCATATTCATGAAATATATCGATATATCATCAATTGCAAGCTTAATTAACAATGTCAAAATAAGAATCCATTTGTGTAATTCAGAAGCCTGTGCATCGTCATCTTCCCGTTCCCCTCTCTCATCTGGTGCTCTGCAGCCCGGATATTCATTTGCAAATTCTCTGTACTCTTAAAGTCGCTTATATTCCAAGCTGCACCACGCCTACAAGAGAGGGTATTTTACTCCACTTATCAAATCAGAATCCTGTGACTATATCCGCTCCTTTTCCCCCCTCCCTTCCTGGACTTTGCGGTCCGGAGTCTATTTCTGAATTTTTACTGTATTCTCCTAGTCGCTTAAGTTCCGAGCCGCTCCGTCCAGGAGAGTGAGGGTCTTTACTTGACTAACTTCCACCACAATCTCCCCGTTGCCCCCTCCCATCTTGGACTTTGCCACCCAAAGTTCATTTCTAAAGATTATCTGTAATTTCTTTGTCGCTTAAATTCCAAGCAGCTCAGTCCATGGGAGGAAGGGTCTTCCAATCAAGTCTCTTCCATCACAGGTTTCAGTGTCTCAACCCTTGACATCACATTGTTTATATTACTGACAATATATCACTTATAGTAAACTTGTTTGACATTGCTGAAATACATCGCCCCTTCTCAAATCCAGAACCCTGTGCCTTTATCCGCTTTACATTCCCTCCTCCCCTCTTGAAGCTGCCCGGAATTCATTTCAGAAGATTCATTGCATTTTCATTGTCGCTTAAGTTCCAAGCTGCTCCATCCATGGGAATGAGGATGTTTTCGATTAGATGACCTTCAGCACAGTCTCATAGTCTCAACAATCCAAGAGAATCAAGAAACAAGAATCTCTCCACAGGAATAAAAAAAAAGGGGGGGACGTGCAGCTCAGTAGCTTTCAGTCCCGAAATATTCCTCCAAAATCTAAAAACCAAAACCCTAATCCATGAATCAAATTCCAGATCTTCTCAGTCCAGCCAAAATATCGAAGTATTATACTATAAAAAATTTAGTGTCCAAATGGAGATTATAACTCATTTATAATCCATCAGTCCAAATGATCAATTATACGCCATCTTATACTTTAAATCCCAATTATGATTCATAAGTCTTTCTTTTTTCTTTAAAAAATATTAACTTCAATCCTCATGAGTAAGCAGCACACCCAGCTAGCCTTTTCTTAAAATTCCAGCTGCCCCTTTAAGAAAAACTCCCAGCCATAACGAACTCACTCAGGCTCAGGGTCCCCTCCATTCTTTTGCTTCTGCCCACCGTTGCATGCCAGAACTGCTGCGATACTGACAGAATCGCGACCAGAACAGGTTAGATGACTCTTATTAAATTCTTACATGTTGTTTGATGTCTTCTTTTAAAAGTTGACGGCGGCGCTTGTGCCGCTCAGGCGGTGATCCCACTGGCTCCATATGGTCCTTTGACCCCCCTGGCGCTTTCCACTCTCCCAGCCGGGCAGAGCAAACGCCGGTTTTGGGGTCCCCGTCAGACCCGTTCCGCACCCCTCGTACCAGAGGGGTGTTCTGCCTCCTCTGTGATGGCAAAAGAGGCGGCTGGAATCCAGCGGGTGGCTGCTCGGAGCCGCACCATTGCGCAGCTTCAATCCGAGGTGCCACTCGCGCCGGCCATGCAACCGGAAGGGCTGTAGTCTTGATACTTCTGAGCTCCATGGGTAAATAGCTTATGGGTCCTAGAAGTTAAGAGACCCATATTGGTAACATACCCTCCAACACTGCACAGATTAAAACCAGGACATGTGTGCCCAAGCAACCTCTGAGTATGGTCAAGATGGCAAAAGTTATTAACGAGGGGGAAACACACATTTTAGGAAAGGCTGCAGCAGTTTGTTTTTGCTTGAGCCTACTGGGAAGTGCAAGTCCCTCCTTTCCTCTCTCCACTGTGGAATTAATGGAGTGCAGACTACTTTTGCATTTTGAACTCAGTTTGCAATGACTGATATAAACTGAAGATGAAAGTGGGGAGTTGGAGGAAGAGAGAAAAACTGGGACATTTTAAGAGCAGCTGAAAAAATGGGACAACAGAGGATTAATCAGGATTAGGGATGAGACGAATCCAGAATTTTCCAAATCCAGATATGAATCCCTGGAAGGTTCTGGGAATCCATGAATCTTGCATATCTCGAATCTTTCGAATCTTTTTAAAAAAAGGCTTTAAAAAGCAAGGGAAAGAAGGATAATCTTGGGCAAGACACACCCTTTCAGCCTTAGCAAAAGCCTAGGCAAAGGCAAACCTCCCTCTGAAGAAATCTGGCCAGGACAATTGTCATAGGATCTCCCCAGATTGAAAATGAGATTAAGGCATTTTCTACACAGGGAGGAAAATGTAGATTAATCCCACATTTTCCTGCCTGTGTAAACAGGGCCACATACTACAATACAGAGCTAGTCCAGGTCAAAACTGGATTTTCTTTACATAGCTCCTTCTGGCATCCTGGGGTTTGTAGTTTGATGATACACCAGCACACTTTGGCAGAGAAGGCTGTGACACCTTGTAAAACTCCAAACCCCAGAATTGTGTCTGAAAGAGGTTTGCAAGGGAGCTATGCAAAGGAACCTTTCAGCTGTCCTTGAAATCTCAAGAAGACTGTACCTTCCAGTCAAGTGTTGAACTTAAATATGAAATGTTCAATTTAAATATCTTAGAATACAGCTCCAGATGTAATTTTGGAAATTGTTAGCAAAGAGCATTATTACTCCAAGGGAAAAATTCACCTACTTGCCATCTCCCCTTGTGTCTGGTCTTCCAGGTTTTCAGGTATCCCGGTCTCCAACAAACTATTTGGTTGGTGGATTTGAAAGATTCAGTTTGCCTATTTTGGCACAGGAATTCAGATTCGCTAATCTTGAATCCTTGCCGAGGATTCAGTTGGCCCATCCCTAATCAGGATTGTCTCTGCTAAATTGGAACAGTTGGAGAGTATGTGGTAATGAGAACTGCAGCAAAAAAGAAACTTTTCTGAGTTTAGGGATTTGTCAGTCCAGATTAGAAAGTCTTCTAGTCCCAGGAGGAGGATGTTTAGTCAGGTGCTCCTATTACAATGTGGATACAGATTTTAGGTTCCATTATTTAACACTAAGCTCAGTGTCTGGCTCTGGAAGTGGTGACTTTCTCCTGAAATGTTTTTCTGGCAAGAAACTCTGGAGGCAGGAGGGATGGTGTTTGATTCAATGCCTAAAAAAGGGCAGGGCAAGCTCTCTCATCCCAGATATTACCGGGCTGGCTCACCACAAATTCAATGACAAAGAGTGCTCTAAAAGCCACATCAGCTATTTAGCACGGATAGTTCTTTTGTCCAACAGATTCTTTTGTCCAGGTTTCACTGATTCTTTTTAAAAGGGAATGAACATTCTCTTCAAAAGTCAGTATCAGATTTTAGAGAAATTGGATTTTATGTCGAGTATGGAACATCATCTCTCTCCTCTCTGTTTGTGCAGGGCTCCTGTATCTTAAAAATGCACTTTATTGTTTTGGTATTGGTGCAGGTGAAAGAGGCCCACTCCCCCTACCTTGGCCTTTTCCCTGTTAAAATAAAGTGGTTAAAAGGTGCCTGCATGATAAACATATGTGGAAATCTATCAAGTTATTTTTTTCCCCTCCCATGATACTAGGATGCTACTGTGGATGATGCTGTCCTGAGGAAAAAGGAACAGAAAGATGTTGAACTGGATAAGAAAATCATTGCTTTGCGGAAAAAGAATGAAGCTCTTATGAGAAGATACCAAGTAAGTTTGACTCTAGCTTCTTAGATGTATGTGAAGCATCTCCTTAGCTTATTTTCAGACCTAACAGTTGGCCCTCCACGTATGTGAATTTGACTTTCATGGATGTGATTATTTGCTAGTTTCTTCAGCCCTTGTCCCCCCTACCTCAGACACTTCTTTTCCGGGGAAACCTCCCCCCCAGCAGCTCTGCAGGCTGCACAGCTCTTTAAAACCGCACATCTCTGGCGGTCCTCCTCCTCCTCCTCCTCCTCCACCACTACCACCACCACCAGCTGCTGCCTTTCAAGCCAGAGTCGTATCTAGGGTGGGGCAAGTAGGGTATGTGCCCTGGATGCCAATGCCAGGGGGTGCAAAAAGCCGTGCATGTAGGGGTGGGGGGTGAGGGTAGGGGTAAGAAGATAGGGGCACAACTTCCACACTTGCCCTAGGCACTGTTTAGGCTAGATACGCCACTTTCTCAGGCTAAGAATGGCTTGCACCCGGATTTCTTTGCATCACGGGCCCTCTCCCAATGCCCCCCACGACCAAGGAAGGTAATGGGTGTGAGAGAGGAGATATAGAGACACCATGCCAACTCACTCACTCCTTCCCTCTCCTTTCTCTAATCTGGTTTGGACCCTGGCTGCCCATTCTCCTCACCGTGCTTCAGCCCCCTTGCCACAGACATAGACACATTTTGATATTTGTGATTTTTCCACATTTGCAAGGATCCTACACCCCTAACCCTAACAAATGTGGAGGGCCAGCTGTACTTGGTTGAACTTTGAAGTCTGATATTTCCAGTTTGCTGATGATTAATTTTTACACCTCTGCTTCGAATTTGCAAGTTTTTTAAAGTAGTACCAGTAATTTGAAGCATGATTGGTTACACATGCTGTTGTGAAGGGGATGGGAATTTTAGATTAATTGTTTTAAAACATTGGTCTGCATGAAAAAGATTGTGAAAATATGAGAAGTAACATGTCAGCATCACACCTCCTGGAACCTGAATAACAAGGATCATGGGATCTCACACCCTCATCTTTGTTTATATTAGTAGTTAATTGGTATGGGAATAATATACAGAAGAAGAAATTTGAAGCAGATTCTAGAACTGCTAAGCCATGAGTAAAAGACAAGCATAGACTACAGAACAATAAGAACAATATTCTTCATTCAGTTCAGAGCCCAAAAATGAACTTTTCTTCTTCTTTGTGGTCTCTGTGCCTCACACAATGGGAATCTTCGCGTATGCGCAGTAGCTTTTCGGAAAGTTCCAGAGCTGAGCAGCTTGGCGGGAACCCCTCCCCCATCCGGTACTGAGCATGCTCAGTCCCGCCAAGCTAATGGTCTCTCCTCAGTTTCTTTTCGTCCGCCGACCTGTTAGCAGCTCGGAAGGCTTCCTCACTGAGCAGTTCCTCGATTCTTGGCCTTCGTTCTTCATCTTTCATTCGTTTTTTTCTCGTCTTTTAAAACAAAACTGTAAGAACTCTTCCCCTCTTCTTGTGTCATCTTTGTTTAAGTTGTGCGTGTCTTGTGGCCGTAAGGTCTCCCTTTCGGACGCCCACCCCAAGTGTTTGTTCTGCCTCGAGGAGGGCCATAACGTTAGGGCCTGCTCTATTTGTAAGGACTTCACCTCACAGGGTCTTAAGAATAGAGCTTCTCCGTTGAAATCCTATTGTTGGGAGCAGGCCCTTCACATTAAGGACCAGGCTTCTTCGAATACCGCTCTGTCCACTGTGTCGGTATCAGCGCCTTCCACGACGCCCTCTACTTCAGGCCCAAAGTTATGGGTAACATCTGCTCCTTCAGTATTGACAGCATCGGTACCGGTATCAACGGCAGCCTCGTCAACCTTGCCACTGATTTCGTCTCTGCCTACAATTCTGAAGCTCTCCAAGATGCCTACTATCCAAGCTGCTTGAGATGCCACTTTGACCTTGCAACAAGCTCACAAGGTACCTATCTTGGCAGAGCATAAATGTGCCTCATCACACCATTCTTCTGTTTCCTCCAACAAGGAAAAGAAGAGGAGAAAGGAGAAGCACCACTCTCCTTCTCCTGCTACCCGTCCGTTGGCTACTCGACCTGCTTCTCTTGGTCCCTTACCGACTCCCCCACCAACACAGCCTGCGACATCCACTGTCGAGGAGGAGAATGCTCCTGCCCTTTTGCTGGTACAGGATGCTACTCAGCTCCTGGTATTGCTGGTCCCAGCTACTGCGGTTCTGGTTTCCAACTTGGACCGTCGATCCTCGCCGATGGCTTCCTTGTCTGTGACCTCTGGCCAATCTGGAGATGGCTGCCTGCAAACTCAGATGGCTCTGGCTCTCTTTCCTGGCTGTCCCGAGTTCGACCGTCTGCCTGCTTCGGGTGCTCCTCGGGCTCTTTCCCGAGACTGACCACAGCTTAGTGTGGTTCGCTCTCCTGGACGTAGTGAACGGGGTAAATGCCCACGTCGTCGGGACTACCGACTTTGCACCACTTATGAGCCTTTGCTGGTGAGGGTGGATTCACCCTTTTCCTCGGCCTCCTATATCGCCAGGTATGGCCACGAACATCTTTGGAGAGAGCAGCCCGGCTCCTACCACTCTTACTCGCCGGCCTACCGTGATCGGTACCATCCCGATGTTCGTCGTTGGTCTCCTTACTGCCCTCGATGTTCATGCTCTCCATCGCGGTCCCCTTTGGGATCTCGTTACTGGCATTCCCCTCAGTATTGCTCCAGATCCTGTTCTCAGTCCCGATTGGCCTACTACTGCCGCTCTCAGTCTCGCCACCCAGTCACGACACCCATCACCTCATCATCGGGCTGTTTCATCTTCTCCTCGGTGTCACGGCCTCTGCTGGATATTCAACCTGCGTCCACTCTGCCAATATCTCTGTCGGCTTCGTTGTCAACACAGTCTGTCATTGCACCGATTCCGACCATACTACCCATTTCGTAGGCATTGACTTTGGTACTGATTTGCACCCCGGCCTCGGTACAGGTGCAAATTCCAGTCTTGCTACCGGCCCCGACTGTTCTACCAGTTTCTGCTCCATCTGCTGTTCTTTCTGAGATGGGACCAGCCCGACATCGTCATTCTCAATCCCTTTGCTCATTGTCTCCTTCTTCTGGTTCTTATGATTCCAACAGTGATTCTACAGATTCCACACTGCAATCTCACACCTCACCGCCTCTAGTGTTTGGAGGCCCATCTCCTGATTCTGCTCCTGGGGACGTCAAGCAGTTCTCAGATATCTTAGCCTGCATGGCCACTGCCTTGGGCTTCGACATCGCTGGACCTGCTCCTACTACCCAGTCTTCCACTATGTCAATACTTGCCTCCCGTCGACGGCTCCGATTCTGTTTCTACCTGTCCTGCAGGAGGTTTTGAAGCACCCTTGGGCCCAGCCGGCTTCGCTTCAACCAATCCCTCACCGCCTGGAGCATCTCTGCTGCATCCAGAAGAAAGACATTGATTTCCTCTTCAATCATCCGACTCCAAATTCGGTTGTTGTTGAGTCTCCCAAACTAAAGGGGGCAAAAGGGCTCATATGACCCCACCTGATCGCAAGGGCCACCATTTAGATGTCTTTGGCCGTTGCTTCTATTCTGCTTCTTCGTTGATCGGCAGGATCTCCAATACTCAAGCTTGCCTGGCGGCCTATCAATGCAACATCTGGGATAGATTCTTTCCCCTCCTCTCCCACCTGCTGGACGATCACAGGGCCACTGCTGTTCAATAATTTAACGAGTCTGTGGCCCTTTCGAATCAACAGATTTTGTCCTCTCGACATGCTGTTGAGGGTGCAGCGTGCGTGATGGTCGGTGCAGTTGCTCTCCGCCGTTTCGCTTGGCTCCGGTCCACCAGTTTAACCGAGGATAGCCGAAAGCGTATTGAGGACCTGCCCTTTGACGGCCAAGGGCTGTTCCATGCCACTACAGACTAGGCGATGGACCAACTTGTGAAAGCTCGTCTGACAGCTAAAAAGATGAGCCTTCACCCTCAGTCCAGCCTAGGAGGCCACCTTCATCACATTCTTCCTGGAGGCACCCTTCCTACTCTTACAGGTCATGCTCTCCTCGCCGCTCATCCCTGCAATCTTCCTTGCTGGCCTGTTCCCACCATTCCTTTAGACATCACCAGTCGGCTTCCAAGAAATCCTCCTCAACTGCCAAATCTTGTTTTTGACTCCCATTGCAGGTTGCCGCCTCTGCCCCTCTTCCACTTGCCCAACTGCCTCACCAGAGCCACAGGACTGGCCCACCACCTCAACATCTGGCACAACATCACTTCGGACTCATGGGTTTTGACCATAGTTTGTCTTGGTTACACTATAGAGTTTCGAAGTACTCCTCCTCTCGGCGTCTTCTATTTTACCCCTGCCAGCTTGGCCCTCCTCAAAGAGGTAGAGACCCTCCTTCTCAAAGGGGCCATAGACCAACTTCCACCCGCAGCAAAATCCATGGGCTTCTTCTCCTGGTACTTCACAGTACCCAGATCAGAGGGCACGCTCCTACCCATTCTGGACCTCAGGGGATGAACTCCTTCATTGCCCCCTGGAAGTTCAAAATGGTCACCCTGTCCTTGATTCTACCTTTTCTGAGGCGCTGGGACTGGTTCACTTCCATCGATCTACAGGACGCCTACTTCCACATTTCCATTCGCCCCCAGCACAGGAGGTTACCTCCACTTTGCGATCGACGCTGTCTGCTACCAATACAAGGTTCTTCCCTTCGGCCTCTCCACCGCCCACCAGGTCTTCACAAAGTGCCTAGCCCCTGTGGTGTCTTACCTCCACATGAAGGATGTTCTGGTCTACCTCTATTTGGATGACTGGCTCCTGGTGGCATCCTGCAAACAAGAGCTATATGAGGACTTCCATATTGTCCTCTTCCTCCTTTCTGATCTCGGACTCAGAGTGAACCCCAAGAAATCTCACCTTGAGCCGTCGCACGCCCTGGATTTCATCAGGGCCACCCTTGACTCCACTCGAGCCAGGGTCTTCTTACCTCTGAGGTGCGCATGGACTCTGTGACAGGCTGCGGTGGCTGTCCTGCGCAATCCAGCTGCGACGATGGCAGTCACCTATTCCTCCCGCCTTCGCGCTCACCCTCTCCAGCACTGGTTTCTCCGATGTTTCGACCCTCTCCTCGACGATCATTGTCATGTTCTTTGGGTGCCTTGTCTGGTGCGGGACTCACTTTGTTGTTGGCTGTCCCCAAGCCATCTCTTATTGGGGATGCTGTTTCGGGAGCTCCGTCTGACTCTCACTATCACGACCAACGTGTCTCTCCTGGGTTGGGGAGCTCACTGTCATGGTTGTGCAATTCAAGGCCACTGGGCCGGCCTGGAGTTACATCTTCATATCAACATGTTGGAGCTACTGGCGATTTTCAAAGCACTTCGGGCTTTTCAAAACCTCATTGTTGGATGAACCATCCAGATCCTATAAGACAATATGACAGCTGTCTGTTATGTGAATCGGCAAGGAGGCACTCACTCTTCCACTCTGCTCCATCTGGCTCTATGCATCTGGGACTGGTGCATTCCACTATGGATACACTCCGTTGCGGTCCACCTCACGGGGCGGGACAATATGACAGCAGACATGCTGAGCAAGGACACAGCGTGTCATCACGAATGGTCCCTGTCCGATGCCACCTTCCAGCAGATAGTGTCCTGATGGGGCACTCCAACCATCAATCTCTTTGCGACCAATCGCAACAAGAAGTGTCCCTGTTATTGCTTGAGAGCCAGCCTGGGCCCCGGTTCTCTCAGTGATGCATTCCAGTTTCCTTGGAACAGAGAGTTCCTTTACATCTTTCCACTGTTTCCTCTCCTAGGTCGAGTGGTAGCGAAAATCGCGACAGACAAGGCAGACACCATCCTCATTGCTCCCTTCTGGCCGAGGCAGCACTGGTTCGGCCCCCTCTTCACCATGGCGCAGGGCCACACCATGAGGCTCCAGAATGCGCCAGACCTCCTCTCCCATTCGGGAGGTCGGGTACTGCACCCGGACCTCCCTCTTCTCCACCTGCACGCTTGGAGGATAACGTTCTAGACTCTCCCGCTATCCAAGCTGTTCTCATGGCTGCAAGCAAAGAATTGACTTGTAGGTCCTACGAGTACAAATGGAAGAAGTTTGTGGCCTTTGCTGTCTCCTGTGATGAGCCTGCTTCTCCTACCTCCCTGTCCACAGTGCTTCACTTCCTCCTGGTGCTACGGGATCAGGGCTTCGCCTTCTCCTCCCTGAAAGTTTATCTCTCCGCAATTGTGGCCTATCAGCCATAGAGTTCTCCTTCTTCTGCCCTTTTCCAGAACGCTACAGTGAAGCAATTCCTCAAGGGCCTGCAACACCTGTATCCTCTTGTCACTCCACCGCTTCCTCCGTGGTCACTGTCACTTGTCCTGTCCCAACTCATGCGCCATCCCTTTGAACTGATGGCTGCATCTGATGACCGCCTCCTCCTATGAAGTCAGCGTTCTTGGTCACCGTCACTTCAGCCAGATGGGCAGGAGAACTAACTGTGTTGCGTTGCGATGAGCCGTTCCTGGTGTTCCACTGGGACAAAGTGGTCCTCCATCCCAATCTTTCTTTTCTTTCTAAAGTAGTCTCCAATTTCCATAGAAATCAAGACTTGATTCTACCTACTTTCTATCCAGACCCTGCATCGTCCCTCGAGCGCTCTCTTCACTCGCTCAATGTGCACTGTGTGTTTGCCTTTTACCTTCAACGGACCTCCACCTTGCATCAGACTCCCCACCTTTTTATGTGCTACGGTGGGCTTTGGAAAGGTCATAAAGTCTCCTCTCAACAGTTTTCCAAATGGGTTGCCCAGACAATTCACCTTGCCTATGAACTTGCCAGGCAACCTCCCCCGGCTTTGCTTCGGGCCCATTCTACCAGGGCGATGGCCTCCTCAGCAGCCCTTCTCTGGGGAGTTGACCTACAGGAGCTTTGCCATGTGGTTACATGGTCGCAGCCTTCGACCTTCGTCCACTGCTACCGCCTTGACTGTAGGGCCCGGTGTGATGCTCGCTTCAGCCGGCTGTGCCGGTCTTTTATCCTCTAGGACCTGACCCACCATCCAGCAGAGTCTCCCATTGTGTGAGGCACAGAGACCACGAAGAAGAACAGGTTGCTTACCTGTAACTGTGGTTCTTTGAGTGGTCATCTGTGCCCTCACACACACTCGCCCAGCCTCCCCTCTTTCAGGTCTTGCTTTGGCGGACTTTGAAACTGAGGAGAGACTGTTAGCTTGGCAGGACTGAGCATGCTCAATACCGGATGTGGGAGAGGTTCCCGCCAAGCTGCTCAGCTCTGGAACTTTCTGAAAAGCTACTGTGCCTGCGCGAAGATTCCCATTGTGTGAGGGCACACATGACCACTCGAAGAACCACAGTTACCGGTAAGCAACCTGTTCTTCTTGGCTCTGGCAAATGTTTGCTAAAGTTAGAACTTAGAGAAATCACTTTGTTGACTACAGTTCCTGCTGGCTGGCCATGCTGGCTGAGGGGAATGGGTCTGGGAGTTGTAGGGTTTTGTTTTTTTAAGGAACTTTTCCAAGCTCTGACTGAAGGACAAATTAATACCACGTAAGCTCTTTTTTAAATGACACAACCAAGGTATAGTTCTACGAGCGTGACGGGGAAAGAACAGCATTTGATCTAAGCCTAGAGATCTAGGAGGCCCAGCATACTCTTAGGTGAGTGGGGAAGGTGGAATAGCTAATTCTTGTATATGTGTTTGCACCGTCATTTATATGATATTTACACATGGGGCTCAAATCTTATTAGAACTGCTGAACCCAATCAAAAGTAGTGTTAGGCCAAAAAAACCCCTCGGCTTTCTGCTGGCTCAAGTTTTCTTTTATAAGACAGAGCACGAACAGACATCTGTATGAGATGCATATTCAAGACCTCCTGCCAGTGATTTGAAAGAGTTACTTTTTGGACAACATTTTCCATGATCCCCCCCCAGAATGGGTTAGGGCATTCTGGGCATTCTAATCCAAAAATAACCACAAGACATGCTCTCGCTCATCAGAGGAGATGATGATAATCACTTTTTTCAATGTTACTGTTTTATATTTTTATTTCAAGTTATTGTACTATGTTGACTTTTTAATTGTTATACACACCACCCTAAAATGGTTTTTGGGATAAAAGTGTAACATTTAGGCCAGAATCCTGTAGGGGAGTAATGAATGCATAACCACTGTAATTATGTGGCTACACAGTGGCTCCTTGACTGTGCCCCCTCCCCACTTACCAGGCAGCACCTGCTGCAAGTGACAGGGTCCATTTCCATTGCTCTGGATGCAGCGGACTGATGTTCCCACTCCCTCCGGTATCTAGTCTCTAGTGTGAGAGGCAGAAGCGGAGTCCCTGTTGCAATTCCCCCTTGTCCTGGAGATCACTAATGTGAGGACATGGATGGGAACATCAGTCAGCTGCTTCCTTATCAACAGTGGGATAGTCTCCTTCCATATATACAGTGGCTGCTTCCCAGTAAGTGTGGATAGGGGACTTTTATGGTCCCTATGTGTCCTCTAAATTAAAGAATAAGTAGGGATCACAAAAATACCAAACAGTTATGAATGTGCAACTCTAGGTTACCCCCCCAACAGGATTCTGGCTGTATTTTTAAAACAAACAAATAAATAAATCAATAGATAGATAAAGTATACAAAGGTCACCTGGATATTGCTATTTTGACATGTAGCACTGGTAACAAAATTCTGCTGATGAATGTTCAGTTTCTCCAAGCTTCCCTCTGTCTTTTTCTTTGATTCAGACAATTTGTTTTGTTTCTAGTTTCCAGCTTGCTTTATTGTTGTAATGTAAGCTGATCTGATAGATGTGCCATTTCAGGAAATAGAAGAGGACAGGAAGCGAGCAGAGCAGGAGGGAATGGCTGTCACCTCCAGGCGGGCCAGGCCAGATGGGCTTACCATCACCATCACTAAGGCCCATAACGTAAGCACTCATCTCCTTTTTCTTCTGAGAAGCAGATTTTTGAGGTTTCTACTTTTACAGGGTGAGAAAAATTGTAGCTTGGATAGTTCATTTAGTTTTTCCAACTCAGTGCTCTCCAAAGATCTTGGTCTCCATGTATGTTTAGCTAGAGATACCATGATACACATCCACACTGGCCAGGCTGACTGGAAATCATGGGATTTGTGGTCCAACACATCTGGAAGCCCCCAAGATGGGAAGATGGACTTAATAGATATAGACACTTCAGATCTTGTCAGCTCTAAAAATAATTTACAGATGATTGAATTAAGGAATAATAGAGAAGCCTGCACACCTGTTCTAAAATACACAAGCACAGGGAGGGATATAAGATATAAGTACATGTGTGTGAATGTACCGTATATGCATCTAGTCACCCTGGGCCTGAACTACAGGAGTTTCTAATAGGAGGATCTATTAGAAAAGAAGATTTCAGAGACAAGAGCCCTCCTCACCAAGAATACTTGAGATCCAAGCAGGGTGTTCCTCTGCTTGCAACCTTATTTAAATCATGGTGGATCTTCACTGCAGGAACATTGTGGGGGCTTTATGTGAACATGTGCTCAGACACTGAACCTGGCTATGGTCCTGCTTTTTATCCAAGATCTGCCAACCATTGGTGGAAGGGTTTTCTGTCCAATTTTCTTGGGGTGCCTCCTCCACCCTGCACCCGCAGCTCACTGCCCCCTGTGTAGTATTTTCAGGGAGCTGGATCGGATTCTAAAGAAGGAGGACACCAAGAAATGTTCTACCATTTGCATGCACCTACATTTTGATACAACTTGTTGAATTTGTGATAGTTTCCTGGAATGTTAGCTCCTTTATGGGAAGGATGGAGACTGGTTATGATTAAGAGGTAGTCTCCTTTAGCAGAATTTGTTAATGAATGTACCAAATCTCTAAGAAATGCACTGAATCTCTGTCTAACTATCTAAGATAAAGGAATTACTCAACAAAACTGGAACTCAACATAGTGAGAGGAGAAGAAGAAGACAGGGAAGAGTCTATATGACCATAGACACCTGAGATTTTCTCAGGTCATGTGATCTCGTTGATTATTAGATATATTGATTATTGATGAGCATGCATTACAGTTTGTGATTGAGCAAATAGGGAAAACATGACACAGAGTGAAAAATACAATAGAGGCAGGTAGGGAAGCTCTATATTGCCCAAAGCTTCCATTGGTCTAACAGCAAGTAGGAGAAGGAATGTGAAGGGAATGCTTCATTGGAGCATCATTTTCCAACAAACTCCACTATTTTTTTATTGGAGGAAGTCTAGCCTTAGTTTCTGATGTAACAAGTGATTGTGTAACAACTATTCTTCCTCTCCCTTCCTTCCATCTAAAGTGATAATCAGTTGAAAGATAGACCTACTTATAGTAGGGTTTTTGCCACAAAGTAGATCCAAGTTGGGATCTGGTAGAATCTGGTTGCGATGACCCTTCCATAATGGAATGAAGCCTTTGTTTGATAGTTGAAGGAAAACTGTGATTTTACATCAGTGGTCACTTGCTGTATGGAGGGAAGGAGAAAAACTAGGAGTCAGTTCAAGGTCCCCTCCTCCTGCAGAGCTTCCTGAAACAATTTTCCACTTGCAAACCATAACTTAGTCCCAGGCAATAGCTTCTGGGGTTTTAAATAGTCTCTTATCTCCAATCAGAGATAAGAGAGAAAGTCAGAGAGAGAAACTCTGCATGGAGTTTCATGCAAGCCATAACTTAGTCCTAGACAACAGCTTCCTGGGCTTTAAATATCATTTACAAAGCAGAAGAAACTTGTAGCCGAATGGGGAAGCCATCTGGGCTGCATCTGGCCCATGGACTAGAGGTTTTCTGTCCTCGTCCTTATATCACATGAAACACCTTCTTCCCCCTTCATGAAGTGGTGCATCCTGCCGGATTAGATCAAAAGTCTATTCCAGCATCCTGTTTTTCCACCTCTTGGTGTCTGAGGGAAGTTCACAAGGAGGACATGAATGTTGTAGCATTCTCCTGCTTTTGCTCCACTAGTTTGTACTGGAGAAGTTTAGTGTCTGGGGGCCCAGGGGCAAGAAGGATAAATAGGGCCACCAAGCCCAAATGCCATTGTCATATTGCCAGAAAAAAGATAGGTGGACAGAAGCCTACAGCAATGCCCTACCCAGACAATGGTAGCTATACCTCTGAGTAGTATGATGTGGCTTCCTGCCTCTAAGCTTGAACTAACTGCCATAGATAAACTTATCATCCATGAATTTGTCTAATTCAGAGCTTGGAAAAGCTACTCTTTTGGAGTAAAACTTCCCGAATGCACAGTGTGGCTAGTGGTCGAATTGATGGGTAGATCTGCAGAGCAGCTTGTTACTGCTCCTGTTTTTACATAGTGGATCTGTTAAGCAGGGCAAAAGAAGAACATATTAACTTGCTATAGACAGTGCTCATTGTATTGCTTGGAGCGTTACAGAGAAGTAGCAATGAAAAATGAGTGAACTACCAGTCAGGTGGCAACCAGATTCTGGTCATCATAAATCATTGTCCAACTGATAGATTCCATTCATCACTTGCAGGACTTGAGGTGAAGCAGTATATTGTTCTTTCCAGTAATTTCCAGCTTTAAGACATCTATGAAGTCCTGTGCAAAATGCATGTCTATTGACGGCCTAGATGGCAGCTTGATACAGTGGTGGCCAGTAACTCCCATTTCAGTGAACCACTTCCAAGTTTTAGACAGATTTCCAAGGTTTTGAACCTATTTTGGGAATGGGTTCACCAGCCTTAATACGTCCTTAAACTTCAGACTAAAACCTGGAATGGATATACTGCCCTGCTGCCTTAAGAGGTGGCAGCTGCCATTACTTTGATGTAGTGGTTAGAGCATTGGGGATTAGGAAGGGTTCAAAGCCCCTTTTAGCCATGAGGTTTACTGGATGACCTTGAGTCAATCACTACCGTGCCCTCCAACATTTCACAAGTGAAAATTGTAGCCAAGCAACCTGGAGGTCAAGATGACAAAAGTTATTAATGACAAAGAACAGACAAGCTATGAGAGACAGCAGCAGTTTGCATTTGCCTGAACCTACTGCAAAGGGCAAGATTCCAACCTTCCTCTCCTGTGTCTCATGTTGAATCAATTGAGTGCCAACTGTTTTTGCACTCTGAACTCAGTTTGTGGCAATTGAAGTACCATAAGGAAAGGACAAGGAGGGAAAATGGGCGAGGGGAAAGAAACCAAGACATTTTAAAAACAACTGAAACACATGGGATAAAAGAAAATTAATCATGATGTTCCCTGCCAAACTGAGACACTTATTGGTTACACACTGCTGCTTAGCCTGACCCACTTCACAGGGTTGTTAGGAGGGTAAAATGGATGAAGGGCCCTATAATCACCCCTGAGTTCCTTAGAAGAAGAATAGAAGGGGGGGTGGGAGAGATGGTCCAATAACCTCTCTGAATCCATCTGCAATCCTATTCCTTATTTTCTGTTGGCTGCTCACTCTATTCTAGCTCATAGAATCATGTTTGAGCTGTTGGAATCACTGCAAGATGACTTCACTAAATTTTGGTTCATTCTTTAAGACAAGGGGGTAGGAGAGAAACCAAAAGGGATGAAGGGAAAGAAAGAGTTTACTGTTATATAATATCATACTTGTAAGGGAAGAGAAAATTGATAATGGAAAATGTAATTAAAATAAAATTTGAAAATTAAAAAAAAAATGCTTCCCTCTACAATATTATTATGGAGATCTCATGTTACACTTCACTCTGTGGAAAACTGAAGGGGGATTTTAAAAGATGTGGGCAACTGTGTGGGAGCCAGGGGCCACTTTTGACCATCCCCCCCCCCCCATGGGCCACACACCTCCACAGCAAGCCCAAAGATCTCCATTTTCCTCTGTGGTTTCTCTCAAAATGATCCACCATTTTGAAAGGGAATGCAGAGAAAAAACAGGTTTTGGGAGGATATTACAGGGTCGTGGAATGCTTGTGGTGGTAATGTATTTGCACACATTTTCATGCATTTGGAGGACTTTTTGTATGATTTTTGAGGCCAAAAATTGCCTGAAATCCATACCACATTGTTAAAAAAAGAAATTGAGGAATGGGGGCTTTGGGGATTGGCAACAGGGCCCAGGGGCTGTATGCAGTCCATGGGCTGCACTTTGCCCACCTCTGTCATCCTGCTATCTCTTTCTGTTTAGGGAAGCTCCACACCATGGGTGACTCTGCCTGTATCCTAAATCATTGACATTTCAGCCAAATGTCAAATGTAGAAACGTGTGATTCCCCTCCCACCCTCCTCTCTATGAGTTGCTTTGCAGTTTAGACAAAAGAGCCAGTTGTTCTTTTGAAAAGAACTTCAGGGAATTGATGTCACTGGGGGGAAAAAGTGTGTTGCTGTTTTGTAGGCCTAAATCTAAGTCCCTGTTAGAGTATGCCCAATGAATCAGTGCGCTTTAAATAGGGATTATCCTACCAAGTTCTCACTGATTCAATAGGTCTTTTGGATTTGAGCCACAGTCTCTTCTCTCCCACTGTTAAGACTGATACGGAAAATTGCCAGCCATTTTTTCCTAGGTGGCTGTGTCTCATTTTACAGGAGAAAAGAGTTGTGAGTGAGAAATGGGGAAACTCTCCTGCTTTAGGCTTCACGGTTGGCAGTGAGGAGGAGGAAGATGAAGAAGCTGATCATTTGTTTACATTCAGGATGGGGAAGAGAGTTCAGCTGGCAGTTACCATGGATAACAAATCCAAGGTGAGTGTTGGGTGGAGGGAGAATACCACTGACTCTCCAAAAATGGTATATTGCAAGGAAAGAAAGGGAAATACTTTTGCTTTTCTCCTTTCAGAAACTTGTTGAAATTTCCAAAAATATTATTTTCCCATTCTCCTCATCTTCAGAACTACAAGTCTCTGTTGAGAAAGTACCTTAATAAACTGTTGACAATTCTTTCGAACATCTGGGCACCACGAAGGAAAGAAGGCAATTTAAATTATTGACTTCCCCTCTGCTTAGTTCAGTTTTCTCGTATGTCTCCTTCTTCAGCAGCTATAGTCAGGGGTTTAATCCTGCCCACCACCCAGACCCATGTATTACACATTCACAGGAATCCATATACTTACACAGAATTGGGAAAGTTACCATTTTCAACTACAGCTCCCTGAATCCCCAGCCAGCATGGCCAGTGGCTATACAGGCAGGGAATTTCTGCAAGTTGTGCTCCTAAAATGTGAGTTTTTCAGACTCTGTATCTGCACAGTCTACCTGCCCACACTCATCCATCCATCCATCCACTGCCCCATATTTAAAAAACACATCCATACATCTTCCCCTTCATATAGTAATTTAAATTTCCCCTCCACAGCAAACAGGAACAGATTAATGGTGGTTCCATTGGTGCAGTCGCTCTAGGCTTCCCATTGGCTAGTGGAAAAATACAGAAGGAAAAAGGCATATCTTGCTTCCTCTTGTTTCCTACTCATCTTCTGAATCTCTTAATATTTCTGTTATCACCGACATTTTTGTGTTAATTGAGCAATTGAGTAAAAATGCTTGGCATCAGTGATGTTGCAGGTCTGAAAATGAGCTCATGAGTGAACAGTTTTGTGCTCCTTTATATTTTACTTTGTATGTTATTTCTTATGTATTACTTCTTTATTTAATTTCTATACCATTACTCTCTAACATTACACGTATGGAAACTGGGAAACGTGTGGCTAAGCAACATCTATGTAAAGAGCTCAAGAATATGTGCTCACATGTTCAAAATACTGAAGTTTCTGTGTCATGGAAAGTTGTAGAAGATCCATCAGTCTGCAAGCGAGTCTGTCTTATTTAATATCTTTCTTTATAAACAAGAACAGAAAAGCAGGATGAAATTACTAATGTCTTTAGGACAAATTTAAATCCAGTGCCACCTAGTGGTTGCTCTGTATATGACATCATCCACACAGTCTGACATTGCCATTCTAGAACTTTAGAACTTTACATAAAATCATGCTCAATTTTTTTCTCTCAGTTGACTCACTAAGAAACAGTGGATATATAGGCCATATGCACTGTTGGCATAGAAGCATGTTTTCCCTTACATAGATTTGAGAAACTCTTTTAAGGAAGATCCTTGTATTATCATTCTGATTTGATTGGAGCCTACTTGGAGGTACCCTGTTTTGGAAGTGTGGTCAGGAGTTATCTTTGCTTTCCTATCCCCTTCAAGTAGTGGTCCTTCTTCTTTTTTGTTGTTATCACCAGTTTTCGAAATCCAGTTTCTTAGAATACTTACTTTTTTTTCCTGCTGCTGTTACTATTTTTCTTATTTAATATTTCAACAAACATTGGAGATAGACTATTCTATTTCCCTGTGTGTGTAGTGTTAAGTTTCCTCTAAAAATACCTTTCCTATGGAAAGACCAGATGACAATCGCAATGACAATGATTGCGTACAAGGAAGAACTTGGCCAGTGGCTGTTGGGAGTCCAAAGAAATAACTTTTCCAAGCACTGGTATGGTGTAAGGTATATTATTAATTTGAACCATGTCAAGTTATTTTATTCAACCTAAGTTAGGCTTAGACTAGGAAGGCAGAGCTTGTGGCCTTCTAGATGCCATTGAACTCTATCCCCACTAGCTGTGACCGTTGGCTTGCTAATTGAGGCTTACAAAGCCCAACAACATCTGGAAGGATACAGGTTTCCCACCCAAGGCTTTCCTTGAAACCTGTGTGCCAAGGATTGCCAAGTCAGGAGCATCTCAGACTCTCAGGTTTCATAGCCCAAACCTGAGATGTGTTGATTTTGCACGGAAAGGGACCTGGTAATATCATTAAGCATATTCATTAAATATCACCGAGACTTGCGGTGAGTATGCAGTTCAACTAAAAAGCAAACCACAAGGTTTAACAAATGAGGGAAGGAAAGATATTTCCGAACCACCTGAACCTCAGGAAGAACTTCCTGATGGTCAGGGCTGTCCGGCAGTGCAATATGCTGCCTCAGAGTGTGATGGAGTCTCCTTCTTTGGAGGTTTTTAAGTAGAGACTGGATGGCCATCTGTTGGGACTGCTTTGATGGGTGTTCCTACATGGCAGGGGGTTGGACTGGATGGCCCCTGGGGTCTCTTCCAACTCTACGATTCTATGAACAGTCTGTAGCTGTTTTTCCCAATGTAGACTGCAGCAGTGGGGGCCAAAAGCTTGCAGAAAAAGTAACTTCTCTTTAGGGCAGTGCTGTTGCCCCAAGATTTCTCCTCTCATCCTGTGGCTCAGAGAAGAGGAGGCCAGTCGCTGAGATCTAGGAACCTAGAGGGACCTATTTCTAAGTAAACACAAAAAAATAGATCTATGCTATTCAGTGAGTACTTTGCCTAAAGATACTCCATAAACCTCACAGACAAGCGGGTTCTGAATTTGGTTCTCCAGCATCCCATCCTGTCAGGATTCACTGGACCACCCAATAAGTTTCATGCCCAGACAGGTACCAAATTTGGTTCCCCAGTGCCTCAGCACAGCACAGTCTGCAAGGCCACCCAATGAGTTCCCTGAGCAAGGAAGGCTTATTTAGTATTCACATACTCCTTCTTTCAGAGTAATTGACCTCTTATTGAAATCCATATTATTATTACAGCTGAGCAAGTGAGCCCTTGGCTGGTAATCTCTGTGAGAATGTTCGCCCTACACAATGCGTACCTTTTTAGCCAATTAGGGATCATTGTCATGAATATTAAACTCTAGCAGTCACAAAAAAGAAGCAGCATGCACTCAGATTAATGTGACCCTTCAGTCTTTTACTGCCAGATTGGATTGCACATTCATTTCAACCACTTCAGAAAGCTCTCTCCAGGCATCTTGGGGGACAGCTTGGTGAGGACATCTGCTCAGCTCATAGTGGCAATCACAACAACACATCACATTAGCTTGTGCCGGCATACGCGCAGAGAATTATGTGCACTGATTAGAATAATCTTAAAGGAAGCAGCGGCAGATAACTTGGCATGTTTAGATTCACTTATCTAATAATCAGAGATGATGTGTCAGACAGGACAGAGTCCAAGGAAGAAAATGGATACTTAGAAATAAAGCTGAGAAAAGTTCCTTTTTTTGGACAACTCCCAGGACTTCCCAGCTAGTTAGGGGATTCTAGAAGTTATTGTCCAAAAAAGTAGCTTTGCGAGCTTTGCTGAGAAACCAAAACATCATGAAAGGTTGCAAGAAAATTCTTACAATACTTTCTGTAAAGCTATCTGCCAGTGCTACTCCCAAGTTTAGGATGATGTCAGAAACAATTGGAGTTTTCATGTTTGATTAGAATGTTCTTGATTTCTTCTAATTATTTGAATTGTTTTTTGTTGTTTTAATATACTTAAATTGATTTAAATTAGTGCTGTCCTGAGGTCTCATGATATAAGGCAAGATATAAATATTATGACAAATACATTGATAAAAATATTGGATTTATAAAACTATACTCTGCACATAGCAGATGCTTTAGGCAATGTACAATACAAATATTAAAACTTTATATAAATTGTGTAACGAAGGGACAATACCTTATAATAATCTGTATGAGTGGCAATTAAAATGAAATCTCAGCTCCTTGCCCCCCCCCCCCCAAAATCCTGATGGAATAGGATTAAACAACATCTACAGCAGAACATGGAAGGTTCTTCCTTGAGAGGGAGCAGAAACTGGGAAATTACTTTTTAAAAAGAATAAGTTACAATTTTAGTTCCAAGCCATCCATTTAATTTATCATTGCATACTCTCCAGCTGTCTCAGTTTGGCAGGGAAAGTGCAAATTAATCATTTTTTCAACTGTTTTTAAAATGTTCTGGTTTCTATCTTTCTCTCACTTTCTTCCTTTGTCCTCAGTTTACTTCATTTGCTGCAAACTGAGTTCAAAACACAATGGGGGGGGGCGGGAGAGGAGAGGAGAGGAAGAGGGTGAGATCTTACCCTTCCCAGTAGGCTCAGGTAAAAGCAACCTGCTGCAGCCTCTCCTACCTTCTGTGTTCTTCCTCATTTAAAACCTTTGCTTTCTTGATCACACTCAGATGTTGCTTGGCCATACATGTCTCAGTATTCATCTGTGAAATGTAAGAGGGTATGCCATTGTTAGTTTACCAAAACTAACTTCTTGGTGTCCTGTTTCTTTAAAAAAAAGAAGGAGGCAACTGGAGCCCAGCTGGGGGGCACTTTCCAGGTTGGCCAAGTGCTTGAGGGTCACACTTTTTTAAAAAAAGTCCTTTACAAAATTATAAAGAAAACTAAAACCTGCATATACAGAAATACAGAAAGTAGGGTGAGTGTATACTTTCTCTTTTTCCATTTTTCATGCTTCATAGCACCCCTTCTCACACAATGTGATTCCACCTCAATTGCCATGGAAACATCCTATGAAATTCTGGGGTCTGCAGTTTTGAAAGGCACTAGATCTCTCTTGCTGAGAATTCTAAATACCTCTCTCTAAACTACAAATCCCAGAATTCCATAGAATGTTGTCATAGCAGCTAAAGTGGCATCATAGTGCTATAATTGTGTAGTATGAAAGGGCCCTAGGGATGAAGCTTATGTTTGCGTCCTGAACAAGTCCACTTCTGAACAAAATCTCTGGCTTAAAATTATTTTGTGATTCTCTTACCAGTTTGATTGTTTTAGCCCTGCAAAGAGATCAGAAAAAGCAAAGTTATTTGTTGCTGTTGTGTGCCTTCAAGTTCTTTCCAATTTATGACAACTCTACGGCAAACTTATTGTAAGGATTCTTGTATAGATTTGTTCAGAGGGGGTTTGCCTTTATCATCTTCAGAGGCTGAGAGAATGTGACTTGCTCAGTCATCCTGTGGTCATCTTGTGAGTTTCCATGGCTGAGTGGGATTTGAATCCTGGTCTCCAGAGTCATAGGCCAATGCTCAAACCACTGCATCATGCTGGCTCTCTTTTAAGTTATTTTTAGTTATGGCTGAAAGAACAGCTGAATACTAAAGCTGTTGGCTCATGGTATAAAACACACACTCCTCTCATCCATCTCACCGTTGCCTCAAAACTCACAACAGAGCACAAGGCAGCAACCTGAGGTACAGCAGGAGCCAGCACTTGCACCATGTCCTATTCCTCTTCCACCAGTTACTAGAACTGGCTGATACTGGGGGAGTGAGAGTGGGGAGGAAAATTGTCATAGATCATAGAGTCGGAAGAGACCGCAGGGGTCATCCAGTCCAACCCCCTGTTGTGCAGGAACACACATCAAAGCACTCCCAACAGATATGACAGAGCTAAGAGTCATGAGGCTTGTAGTCCACAAGTAGGCCCTTAAGAGATCCTGTGCAGCTGTTGGGACCCAAAGTGATCTTGCCAAGGCCCTGTCACCCCTCAAAATGTTCAGCCTCAAAGATCACATTAACATGGCTTTTAGAATGACCCTTTGTAGAGCTGTAAAACCATGTCCTATGGGATTTCTTCCACAAAGCAACCCTACCCCACCCCACCCCACCCCATGGCTGAAGAGACAACCAGAAGTGATGCATGCTCCCTTCCTGTTGCCCAAAGTGGTTGGTGCAACAACATGCTGCTGCCCATCAGAGCTCTGGAGAAGTAAAAAATGGGGCATTGCAGCCCTCCAGGGTTTGGCTCATGTTTGGTCCATTAGGGTTGCTAGAGTGAAAACTGGAGATACTTCCTGTCCCTTTAGTGACTGGGTAGAAGAGGGAATTTTAGCAGGTACTGTGTGTTACCTGGTTGTGTGATGAAAAATATCTGCTGAAATTCCCTTTTCTACATAGTAATTAAAGGGACAGGAATTGGCCTCCAATTTTCACTCTAGCAACCTGAATTTCTGGGCTTCCTTTCTGCAGCAAGGGCAGAAACAGATACACCTTCCCTTTTGGCAGTATGGGTGGGGGTCTGGAAAATATACATTGTGCCTGACTATCAAAGCCAGCTCAAATTTGTGGACCACTGAGGTTGTTTAAAGTTGAGCCTAGGGAATTTTTGATTTTGTTATTTAATACTGAAGAAGAGCAAGATTAGGTCAAAAGTGAGTGTCTTTCTTGGGAGCCCTTTTAGATTTGATCTGTGCTGACTGCTGCCATTCAAACCAGTGAGATTTTCAATGATGTAGAATGAAATTTGTGTTTTTGCTGTATTTTTGCATAGGCACAATGGCTTCATCCAGAAAAAAAAAATTCAGTGACAAGAAATCACTTGGTTTAGAAGTGAAGACAGTCCATTAGCTCTGATGGGAATTAGCTGATCTTTACACAGTGCTTCTCCATGGGGTCTGGAATGAAGCAAATGACATGCCGATGAAAGATGGATGTGGTTAATTTAGTACAAGTGTGTGCAATTTGGGCCCCATGTGGCCCTCAGCCTGATTTCAAACGAACTTTTCAAGCAATCACTTCTGAACTCTGGCAAGAACAATCTGTGATTTGCTTAGCAGGAATTGTGGGGGAGCAGGAGAAGGGAACAGATACAGAGAGGGTGGAGAGACAGAAAAAAAGGGGAAAGCAGTAAGCGAGAAAAGGGGTGGCTTGCCTGGTTTTCACTCTGCCCCACCTATCTCTAGTGTGCAGTCTCCAACAGATTACCACGAGGCCATTTAGTGCTATGAAATACCAGTACCATGACAATGTTATCTACAGGCATCCTCCACTTATCTGCCAGGTTAGAGACCAGAACACTGATAGAAAATTGAATTGGTTGGAAAGCTGAAGCCATGTATTGTACTGGAGGGAGCATGAAGGACTTATGGAGGCTCACTTGGGACACGCTGTGTGTGCACTGCTTGCAAAGTCTCCCAGACAACTTGGCACCCTTCCCCAGCCCCAAGCTTGCTTTGCAAGCAGCACGTTTCCCCTAGGCAAGTAGAACTGATGAAAGAGAGGAATTCCTGTCAAATTAATGGAACTTGCCCTTAATTTGGAAGTGACAAAAGAGCGAATCATCAGATAATGGGCATCAAAAGACAGGGGCTTCCCGTACTTGTTACAGATGTATGTTCACCATACTGAGTTTACCACAGAAATATACTTCTATGGGCATGAAAAGGCTTGTAAAGAGTATATTGGCAACTATCAGTTGGAATCTGCCTGAGTGGATATTGCAATGAATTGCAAAAGCAACCCCGTATCCCATGCAGTCAAGGGAATATTGTTGGAAGACATGGAAGAAGGCCTTCACTGCTGTGACACCCCAGCTGTAGAATACCTCCCCCTTAGCAGTCTGATTGGTGCCAACAATGCTATCTACCACCAAGGGGAAAACTGGTAGTTTACTAAAATCTTAGGGACCTAATCAGTTTTACACAAATTCTCATGTATGTATGATTTTAAATTATTTAAAACAATTTTAACCAATTTCAATTGGTCTTCTTTTAATTCGTTAATAGCTTAAATTGTTGAGTGAATTTTAACTCTTTAAAATCATTTTCGTGTTTACATTGTTTTAAATTGGTCAGGTTGATTGGTTTTAAATTGGTCAAGTTGTGCACTGCCCTGAGGTCTTTAGACAGAAAGTAGAATATAAATATTTTAACAAATTAATAAACACTAGCACCTACAACATGTGTTCCCTTTAAATATGGATCAGACTTTAGAAAAGTTACTATAGTCAATAATAGTTCCCAGAGTCTTTCATGGTAGATGGAGGGATCTGGGAATTATAGTCCAAAAAAAAAAGTTACATATATGCAAAGAGACATATATGCTTGTATAAAATGATTACTTAGAGAGGGAAACCTAGATGATGACTCTTCTTTGTTTCACCTCCCTGTAACTCTGTTTGGTCTGTGTAGTCAAACCTTATGTTTCCTTCTTACCTGTTGAGGTCACTTTCCCTTCTTCAAGATGTTAGTCTCTTTTGCTCCCTTGGTCTGAGAAGGGAGCAGTCATGGGGTTCCAGCCCCAATGATGGTTGCTAGCTTCCTCCTACACATGAAAGCCAGCTTTTAGGAGCTGTGGTAACCAAGTATAGGTCAACATCTTTTGTCTGTCTTCTTTCCCATCTCAAGATGGGTAGGACAATAAACATTAAGTTCTTTTTGTTTTATGAGAGCATCCTAAGAAATTACTTCTGTTTTTACTATGAGCTCCTATTTCTCTAGACCTGCTAGACTCTGCTAAATATATATGTGTCTCTTCAAATCAGTTTCATAGGGTTTTGTTAGGCAAGGAGTATTCAGAGGAGGTTTGCCATTGCATTCCTCCGAAATATAGCCTACAGCACCTAGTATTCCTTGTCAGTCTCTCATATGGAAACAAGATATCCCTACAAAAACACAGAAAGGGAGAACTGACCCTCTGGTTGGAGCAGTGCAAAAAAGAGAAGGCAGACTAAACAAGGGCCTGTGAATGACAGCCAGGATTTTAAGAAACAGAACAAACTAATGAGATGCTCTGGCTAAAATCCAAGATTCTGGGAGGTCTAAGAGAGAAATTTCAGCCAAGCTGACAGTGCTAGGCTTCAGTGATTTCAGCTAAATAGAAGCTGGGCAAACCTAGCTAGTGATCTCAGCAAGAGGCCTCCAAAAACAGAAGGTATGGACATTCTTCTCAGGACATCAAGTTGTCTGTCCAGGAAGGAAAAAACAAGGAAACCCTTACCCAAAATGCCTTTTTGTCAAAGCTATAAGCTCCAAACAAATCTCTTCTCAGCATGTTACTCTAGAGTCTTTATATGTGATCTGTGGTGTTGAGGGGGGAATGCTTCAGTTTGGGAATGTCCTCTAAAAGCAAAGGAACCCCTAAAACAAAGAGTGTCTATCTGTACTTCCTGATGGATGTTACCAGGTTGTTGACTTACCAGAAGATCTCAAACATCCATTTAAGAAAGACGTTACAGAATAGTTAATCTAAAATGGGAGAAGTTTTTATTAACAAAGAAAGAGGAGTGTTGAGATAACCTTGCCCTCTGTCAGTATGAGGTCTTGTCCTTAATGAATTGTTTGCAGTTGGAGCAACTTTGCTTGAGGGTGTTCATGTTTAATGTCTGATTTATCGTTTCACGCATCCTGGGAATATCAACATTCACTAACTACCATCAAAGAGAGTCAGTGGTACAGTGATTTCAGTGATGGAGTAGAATTTGGAGAACAGAGTTTGAATCTTCACTCAAAATTCACTGCGTGGTCATGGACGAGTCACATTCTCTCAGCCTCAGAGGAAGACAAAGGCAAACCTCTTCTCAACAAATTTTGCCAAGAAAGCCCTGTGATAGCTTTGTGTTAAGGTCACCATAAGTTGGAAATGACTTAGAGGCACACAACAACAACAGCAACAACAACAACAATGCTACTTATTAATTGGGAGTTATATTTCTATAATTTTCCCTAGAGGGTGACTTACAGTTCTATGTTTCCAGTTTAACTGCTGTGGCTGCCTCCACTGGAATTCTAGAATTTGTAGTTTGGAGAAGCACTGGAACCATCTGGCAGAGAATTCTAAATATCCTTCCCTAAACTAGTGTGGTGTAGTGGTTTGAGTGTTTGACTGTGACTCTGAACACCAGATCCCTGCTCAGCCATGGAAACCCATCGGTTGACCTTAAATAAGTCACGCACTCTCAGAGGAAGGCAAAGGCAAACTCTGTCTGAACAAATCTTGTCAAGAAAATCCAGTGACAGGTTCACCTTAAGGTTGCCATAAATCAGAAATTACTTGAAGGCACACAACAAGAAAACTGCTGATCCCAGGACTCCATAGGATGTGGCCATGGCAGTTAAAGCAGAATCATACCACTGTAATAGTGTGGTGTGAAAGGGTCCTAAGACCAGAGGAAGATTTCCTTTCAGCTATTGGTTCAACTCTTCATGTCCTAAGCCAGACAAGATTTCCAGTTTCACAAGCACTTTCCATGTGTCAGATACACACACACAGAGGTTATGTCATGGCAGGGATGTTGTGCAAATGCAAATAACTGTCATTTACCTTTGCTAGGGAAAGCGAGTGGTCAGTGAAAAGCGGGGACCAGAATGTCTTGTGAGTCCAGGAGAGGCCCCAGACATCAGTGAAGAAGAAATGGATCAGTTAGTTGCTTTTCGAAGAGGAAGAAGAATGCAGATTGCGATTACAATGGACAACAAGGGCAGGGTGAGTGTTCTCATCTTTTATGCTTGTGGGACTTTTATGCCTCCTCTCCTTCACAGTTAATATTTTTCTGTTGCTTATTTGTTACATTTGTATTTTGCCTTCCGTCTTTTTAGCTCAAAGTGCTCCCTGTTATTCAAACAACAAGCCTTTGAGGTAGGATGCAGTGATGATAACAGTAGTTTTTACAGGGTCTTCCCCAGCTGAGTTGTAACAGGCTGTGTTGATTTTCAGAGTTCTGTTCACCTGATTTATGTTCTTGAAGCTGTAACAGATGTGATGTTATGAAAATAAATGCATGCTAACTCCAGGCCTTCAGCCAAACTAATTATAAATAAAGATAAGTTTGAAAGCTTGAGAGAAAATGAAAGTAAATGACTGGCTTATAGCAAACCTGATAGTATAGGTTTACTGGCCTATCACCAGCCTAATGTTGAGAAAAATGCCTGCTCAGTTGAAATCAAGATGAGAGGATGTCTGATAGATTTAACCAAGAATAATCCTCCTTGCAGATGTACCAGCTGATGTAATCAGTATGGCAGACAAAGATTCCAGTTGTACTGCAGGTGTAGTTATGGCTGAAATCTCTGTTTTGATTGCATGAAATAACCAGGGAGAAGTTGCAATCTTTTAGCTGATTGGTTAAATGGAAGCTAGAAAGGATATAAAACGGAAGTCTATTGCACAGTAAAGCCCGAGTTTGCTCTCGGCAAAGCTGATCCATCTCTAAGCTGCTGCCACAAAGCAGTTGCTGTTACCCCCAAACTCTAGAATAGAATATTCCTTTCTTAATGAGCTTGTTATCTAATGCCCAACAGAATGCCAGTGTGGAAATAGTTGTAAATTTTGCTATATAATTCTAACAGGTGAAAGTTTGTTATAAGAACAAGCCTAGACTGATTCAAGGTCTGTGTAAGCAGTGCCACTGAGGACAGTTTATTTATCTATGCTGTCTGTGTTACAGGAATAAATATTAGAATGAACTTGCAACTTTTTCTCCTGTTCATTTCCTGATAGGTTTAGGCATAAGAATACTTAAGGGGACTGCAGATATTGGTCTGACTATTGGATAGGACTGGGTTCTGCAACCTTGGAAGCCAAGGTGACCAATATGGCAACTCCCAGAAAAGCCAAACATATTCAGGCTGACAGGTATAAGGTGAAGAACCTTCAAACTTGGAAAAGATGCAGGGGTGGAGGAACCACACCTGTATCAGGATATCCTCCAGGTGTGTTAAACTAACATTCACATTATGTCAACAATGGGCATGCTGTCTAGGAATGATGGGAATGGTAGTCCAAAACATCTAAGGGCACCAAACCAAAGGAGATTTTTATTATGCTTTGAAAAGTAATCTGCTGTTTTTCTGCTGCAGCAATCTATCTACCTGGCAGCATCTCTCAGGTACTGTAGGGTGACACTGTTTTCACTATAGCCAGAATAGATGGCAGAGGTCTAAGCACTGTTATCAGCACCACTGTTTGTCTCTGAAAAAAGTTATTTTTATACTCTAATTCCCAGGATCCATCAGTTAGTAAAATCATTGGATCACTGACTTGGGGATTCTGGGAGCAGGACTAAAAAACAAAACAAAAAACTTTTCCAAGCTCTAGTTTTCCTATAATATTCCATGGCATGGGAGGTATTAAATTCTTATACTCTCTCTGGGTCAGGAACTGGTATTAGGCACCAAGACAAATTCTATTTTTTGCTAGCATGGTATATACTGGCTTTCAGACATAGGAGGGGAATATATTGAAATGAAAGACCATGGGAATGGACAAGATCATACCTTGACTTGACCATAGCTTGCAAGTCCCTTGTTGCAATATAGCTCCACTGGCTGCTGGTCCATTTCTGGCCACAATTGAAAGTGCTGGTTAGGCCTATAAAACCCAAATGGCTCAGGTCCAGTCTGCTTGGAGGACCATTTTTCTTTATCTGTCTAAAATCTTTGGAGAAGGCCCCTCTCTTGCCTTCCCACACATGTTTGGGAGAAGCATGGAGGAGGGCCTTCTTGGTGGCTTTGCCCAGACTGCCTCTCTAGGGAGGCTGGAATGGCTGCCTCCTTGCTGTCCTTTTGTCAGCAAATAAAAAATTTCCTATTCCAACAGGCTTTTGGAAATGGATTGCAATGAGTTTGTAATGGTGTGCTATCTTGTTGATTTTTAGTTACTGTTTTGAGTGGATTTTTAAATGGCTCTAATTCTCCACCTTGCTTAATTGCATTTTAAAATAACATGTAAACACACAGAGACACCATAATGTTTTTGTGTGTATTTTAACCTGTATTGGTTTAATGTTTTGCAAGGCACCTTGAGTCCCAGTACTGGTAAACATGCAGGTTATAAATGATTAAAATAATTACTATTATAGTTACGATAACAGATTATGAAATATTGAGATATACAAATAGAGATTCAGCTCCTCTGTAAAAAGAAAATATCTATGGTTCCACTAATGATAGGTGCTCTGCAAGCAATTCCGAGTAGACTGAAACAATTGCAGAACATGACACTATTTGGAACATGCCATGTTATCTGACAATACTTCACTGTGACAACAATTCACCGATTCCTGCATCCTTCAGTAGAATTCAAATCATTAACAGAAACATCTTCAACAACAACAACGGCTTCTTCTTCTTCCTCTTTTTCTTCCCATCTCAAAAAAAGTATTATGGTGGGACAGGTGCTTACAGGGGCAGCTGTAGGATGGATACAAGTAGGGTATAAGTAGTGTTCACCAACTCATCAGTGATCTTGCCCTCCCTCAGCACCTGTATTTCTCAGACCTTTTCTATGTTTCCCAGTTCTTTTTAAAAATGCTTTGGCTATCATCTATCTCTCTCCATCTTTGCGTACCCATAGTCCTGGGGATGAAATAGCCAGTAAAAGGCAGGCATGGGAGATATGAATGGAGGAGGACTGCCCAAATCACATAGACCTCAGGCCGACTACAGGGTACAAAAATGAGAGCAAGCTTTTGTGAGCTATAGATTGCTTCATCAGGTGAGATGCAAGGCAGGCTGAGAGAAAAAGCTATAATTTCTGGCGGAGTAATCTCTGTTAATGGTCTATTAGTTTTTGAAAGTACCAAGGTGTCCTGGAACGAAACAGATTTTGATGACAAGGTGTTCTTTTGGCAACAAATAAGCAAGAAGTTCAACTGGATATTCAAAAAATTGTTGATTGTTTGCTGATATCAAAACAAGAAAGAAGCACTTTTACCACTGGACTTGAATTGAAAAATTGTCATTTGTCTTCATCAAAAGGAATGTAATTGGACACTAGTGCATATGCAGACTGAATAGAAAGCCCCCTCCCCAATATATTTTGTGCAAGAACCCACAGAAAACTGTAGCTGCCATGATAGTTTCTTAGAAAAGTTACTATTTGGTACTATGACTTCCAGACCAGCATCCCCCAGCCAACCTGACCATTGTGGGATTCTTGGAGTTGTAGTCCAAATTAGTAACTTTTCCAACTCTGCCTGCAATTTTAGCATCATAGAAATTAGCATGCAAAACTTTTCCTAGCATGAAGGGGAGTGATGCAAAAACATCATCTGCTACATTTTGTACATTTTGTTAACTGCAGTGGATCTAGTTTTTTTAAAAAAGAGAAAGAAGCCAACTTATTCTAGAAACTGAGCAGGTACACAGGAGGAGAAATGTTTGAAAGCTACACAGGATGAGACAAGAACTCAGTTTTTCTCTATAGCTTCCCCCAGTTCTGATTAGAAGATGATACTGCCTTCTTCTGAATGGTACAATTCAGTCATGGAGTGATCTGTCATGGCAAACTTCTTTTTAGTGGCTGTGCTGGCTGGGAGATTGTGGAAGTTGCAGTAACATTCCATGCTATGGTTATTCGGTATTTTTGGGGCCAAGATTCAGGTAGATTTCAGAGCTTGAGCTTCATAGGGTTTCCAGAGATGCTTCCTATACCTTTCATAGTTATGTAGGAAAGGGAATTTCAGCAAGGTTTGTTTGTCACACCACCAGGTAAGAAGCAACCCCCTTCTAAAATTTCCTCTCCTGCATAACCATTAAAGGTACAGGAGCTGTCTCCAGTTTTCCCTCTGTCAGTCCCATATTATCTGCCTTGAACTGATGGTATGCAAGCGACATTCTGCTGTTGGTACCCAAGTGACATTCTGCTGATGAGGACAACAAGACCCTATGTTTCAGCCAGCGTTCAGTCAGCAGCAGGCTGTAACTCAGTGGCTGGATCTCCTCTCTGCCCTGTGGAGGAATACAATGAAATCCTGCTATTGATGTGGTAAATGGTGGAGCATGTAAGGTTTTTAGATTTCCAGTTGGGCAAGGGCTGTTTTCTCTGGTAAGATGGATGACAAGCCCTCAGGGAACACATGGATGGACACATTGAAAAAGAGTGTTAATCGTGCTGTGAGAGGCAGCAAGTGGAACGAGCACATGGCTGTCTCTCATAGCCGGCATTTTCTCAACAGTGTACCATTGTTTTTGAGTCCAGGGCCGGCAAAGCCTCCCAGTGTGAAGTACATGCATATTTCAGCCTAGAGTTTGAAAAGAGTTTTGGCAGTGCATTTGGCAGTAAAATGCCTTTTTGTGTAGACTTTGGCATGAGGTTGATGTTTACTAGAGAAACATAAGCCACTGCAAATACTGAAGGTAGAACATGAAAGCGGGTTATTTCCTATCTTGATTCTGAGTGGGCTGCTGCTGGATATTTGGATAGTGATAAAGGTGGGATCCTATACCCTCCAACTATTCCAGTTTGGCAGGAAGAGTCCTGATTAATTCTCTGTTGTCCCACTTTTTCAGCTGCTTTTAAAACGTCCTGGTTTCTCTCTCCTCTTCCCACATTCTCCCTTTATCCTTAGCTTATTTCCATTGCTGCAGGCTGAGTTCTAAGTGCAAGAGTAATTTCATAGAGTCATACAGTTGGAAGAGACCACAACAGCCATTGAGTCCAACCCTCTGCCATGCAGGAACACATACTCAAACATATACACTGGCTGTGGAGCAATTCCTCTTTCCCTAGCCAACCAAGATTTTAGCCTGAACTAACTTGAGGGTACTTGGAATCTCACAACAAATGTACAGAAGCCAAGCAATTATTTTGTGTAAGACTGATTACCTGGAAGGGCCCAAAGAGTGCCTAAGCAGGTGATTTTGCCATGACATGCAGTGCCATGCTGTAACCCCAGAGGGAGCTAAAGCAGCACTTGCTGAATCACTTGCTGCAAATATTTCTTCTTTTACAGCACCGATAAATAGCTGGTTCTTAGGGGTCTTTATTAACCTAATTTTTGACAGTGGAGAGAAATGAGGAAAATGGAGACCAGGTTGTCAGATGATGGATAGGAAATTACATACAGATACAGATCTGTATAATACATACAGATTACATACAGATAATTTCAGGGGAAGTAAGGAGTAAGATTTTGAGCAAAAGGTTATTTTTGAGGAGTAATATGAAGCAAGAGAGGAAAAATATCATCACACAAAATAATACTGGGGGCAAGATGTTATCTTAAATTTATTTATTTAATCAGTTTACTCCAACACATTGTCTGTTGAAAAAAGACCCGCACAGTTTAAAATCATAGATCCAAAATTATTAAGTGAACTATCATACTAAAACAGCATAAAAACAAAAAATGATTCAAACACCAAAAATTGCAGTGTTTTAAACCTACTGCTGGGACACACACAGGTTCTTGGCTGCCCCTTGTAAAGCAACCAGGATTGTGGAGCAAGGAGCTTTTCTTTAAGCATGAAATTTCTACATTTTGTCACCACTATACAAAAGACCTTGTCCCTCAAACATATCTGTTGTACCTCAAAGATTGAAGGGAAATATAGTATAGGCTATTGGAAGACAGTCTAGTGATTCATATAGAATAAGGGTGGGGAGCATGTGTTCCTCTAGATGTTGTTATATTGCCACTCCCACCATCCCTAATCAGTATATCCATTGGTAAGGAATTATGGTAGTTGTAATCCAGCATTATTAAGAGGGGCACATATTCGCCATCATGTTATATGGGAAGTCATTGTGAGATATCATTTTGTCTTCACAGCAACATTGTGAAGTGTGATGGGCTTGCTCAAAGCTATCCAATGAAGTCCATCATGGCTGACCAGGATTTTGAACCTAGAAAATCTCCCATACCACAGTCTAACTCTCCATCTCTTTACACCAACAGACTAATTTGCTGAGAGAACGCATACGTGGTTCTCAGTGTACCTTTTACTAAGATACATCCCTGGCAGCTGTCAAATGATAGATGTTGTCGATGCAAACCAGTGAACCACAAAAACTTCCCAACATTCGGCATCATCAGCTGCTTGCTCTCTGTCTCTCATTCTCTGCGCTTCAGTGGAGACTAAATGAAATTGTTTTCTCATTTTTCTCTCACCTAAAAGGAAATAAAGCAAATCCCCACAGCCTAAGAGGCAGAAACATTGTTTTACTAGCATATCCTGAACTCCTTCATTGCCCACCCTAGCTTTTCCCTGGCACCAATATCTTTCTTTGTCAGCAGAGAGTTGAGTAATCCATCTCTTTGCGGGGCTTTTAGTATCATGTTTCCTTGGAGACTTCTTTGTGTGCTAGGATTTTTTTTTTAAATGTCTGTATTTAACAAACCACAGTTTTATGCAATAGTGCCTTTGAGCTTCAAGCTCCTATATCAGAACCAATGAAGCATGATGGTTAATTAGTATGCTGCAAATCATCTTTAGATTGGGCAATTTCTGTGGTTTGTAGACTCTTTATTTTTTTTATGAATAATGTTTATAGATATAATAGATCATGAGTTAATGTTTCCTGTCTAAAGAAATAAGTGCCATGTGATAGCAGGGAAACAATGAAGATGAAAAATGGAGTGTTTTTTTAGAGACAAGGCCTTTTAGACCACACATTGATTGCAAAGTGCTTCACTTCTTGAAACAGAATGGAAGGAGCAGTTGAGAACAAATAAGATCATGACACTCTAGAGGACTCCACTGAAAAAATATTTATTTATTAAATTTATATCCCACATCTCCATTGAAAATGGTGCCTGGAATAGGTAAAATACAGGTGAAACAGAATTTCAGGTAAAACATAAAACCAATTTAAAAATACTGTTAAAAAATAGTTCACAGACAGTTGCAATACCTACTATCCAGTAGAAAAGCATAGGTTAAATGCCAAAGACCTGTCCAAACAAAGACATATTTGCTTGATGGTGAACGAACAACAAAGAGGGAGCTAACTCAGCCTTTCTTGGGAGGGAGTTCCAGAGTCTGGAAGCAACCATGGAGAAGACTCTTTCTTGAATCCATGTCAAGCATGTCTCTGTTAGTGGTGAGACTGAGACCATTCCCTCACTACACTGTTTATAGTGCTATTATTCCACTTTCAACATCCTATGGAATCCTGGGTTTGCAGTTTGGGGAGGGGCATTTAGAATTCTCAGCCAGAGAGCTCTTGGGCCTCAATAAACTACAAACCCCAGAATTCCACAGGATGTTGAAACTGGAATAATAGCACTATAACAATGTAGAGTGGAAAGACCCTAAGAATCTGTCCCAAGAGCTTAACATCTGCACAAGTTCATATTGGAAGCTATGGGATAATACCTTTCAAATAGCCTAAGTGATACTGGATCATAGCCCACACTTTGATTTATTCTCAAATACAGGCTGATGGCAGGTTTCAGAGTGGTTGGTCTTGATAGCTCCTTGCATGCTAATCTTATTTGTCTAAATATACTGCTGGCCACCACCCAAACTGAGGAATCTGAGTTCAGTGTTAAATCCAAGAGTACAATCAAACTGCAAACTTGAGTATTCAAGGGGAATGTAACCTGATCCAGCATAGATCGGGTCCCTGTTTCCTGATTTGATTTTTAACTGATCAGGAGTATCTCTGTTTTGTCTGGATTACTGTTCAGTTTGTTCTTCATGATCATGTAGCTCATTTCTGACATTGGACCAAAACAGTCTTGGAACTAAAACAGTTTCCTTGGCTTTATATAGAAAGGAAAAAACAGAGTTGGGTGCCCTTGGCGTATACTGGTGGTATCAGATTCCAAAACTCTGACATCCTCTTCCATGGGCTACATGGATACATTAGGTAAAGTGGGAGACAAGACGGAGACCCCACATGCCAGCAGGCATACGATTCAACAGTTTCCCATCACATCTAATGAAATCACCTCTTCAGGAAGGCCCAGAAAGAGATGTCTCAAAAGGAGACCATGGTCAGTGGTACTGAAATCTTCTGAGAGATTTAGCAGCACCAACAGGGAAAAACTCTCTTCTATCAATTCTCCAGTATAGGTTTCCAACACGGTGTTCAAAGAAGTTGTTGTGTGAGCATCAGGCACAAATCAGGATTTCAGTTTATCTGCATGAGCCATATTATTCCCCCCATCCCAAAACCCTGAAGCTGTGATGTTATCACATGCTCCAGCACTTGACCAGGAGTGGAATATTAGAAACTGGTCAAAAGATTATCTAGTACTATTACTGTCACTGTTGCAGTGATCTTACCACAAGCTGTTTTGGGCATGTTAGAATGACATGAGGCATGTAGAGTGGCATTCACTGCTATCCTTATTTGTTCAGCCAGTCCCCCTTCCTGGTCACTCTTATAAGGTATGAAAGGGAAGGGTCAAGCACATGTGTGATATGTCTCACCTATCCAAAGATCCTTTCCACATGCTTGTGCTGTGCAAATTGAAACGTATCCATTATAACGGGACAAACAGAGACCAAATTTGTATCATTTGGATCAGGATCAACTATAGCAGTCAAGCTGACACAGACAGGCAGAATTTTCTCTATAAAGTGTGTTGCAAATTCGCCGCAGTTTGAACTAGTAGAATCCCAGCATCCTACTGATCATAATCTGTCCGCGGGTAAACTGCCAGCTGACCAGGATAAAGCCAGTCATATCTTTTCTTGTGCTTTTTAACATCTGTAGAGTCAGCAGATTAATCTTTCCATGGCATGTAAGCCCTGCATTATCAGTGCCTGCTAATATCTGCAGATCACTGTACTATTAAAAGTAGAGAAGGAAGAATAGACAAAAAGTTGGCAACCTTAAGCCCTGGACAGAGATGAGGAATATTTCCTTGCCTCTAAATTAGGCCATTGAATCATTTTTAAGTTTATGGCCTAAATCAGGAGTGGGAATCATGTGGTTCTCCAGATGTTCTGCTGCAAGTGCTAGCAGTCCTAGCCAGCATAGCCAATGTGAAGAATGCTGGAAACTGTGGTCCAGATAACTCTCAACAATCCATCCATCATTCATCACTTTATTTATAACGTGCCTTTCTCCCAGGCTTGGATTCAAGGCAGCTTAAAACCAATTAAAATCTTACTTTAAAACAAATTGGAAACAGTAAAACACCATAAGTATTATTTTTGTTAAAATCAGTTTACAGAAGCTTAACCTGTTACTGAAAGGAAAACAAGGAACCATCTTAACTTCCCTAAAAGGGGAGTTCCAAAGTGTGAGAGCAGCCACAGAGAAAGCCTTCTCTTGTGTTACTACCAGTCGTGTCTGTGAAGGCAGGGGGATAGAAAGTGCCTCCGTTGAAAATGTTAGAGCTTGGGCAGACTCATATGGGAAGATACAGTCCTTCAAATAGCCTGGGCCTGAGCTGCATAGGGCTTTATAGGTCAAAACCAGCACTTTGAATTGTGCCTGGAAACAGACTGGCAGTCAGTGGAGCCAATGCAACAAGAGACGTGTGTGTTTCTTGTAAACAACACCCATTAGTAATCTGGCTGTAGCTCTTTGGACCAGTTGAAATTTCTACTCTTCAAAGGCAGCACCATGTAGAGTGCATTACAGTAATCCAGTCAGGATGTAACTAAGGCATGTGTCACTGTGGCCAAGTCAAACATCTTGAGGAATGAGCACAGCTGGCACACTGGCTTTAACTGTGCAAGTACACTCCTGGCCACCACAGAACTCTGAGCATCCAAGATCAGGGCTGAACCCAGGAGTACATCCAAGCTGCGGACCTGTGTTTCATGGGGTATATAACCCCATCCAATGCAGGCTGAATCCCTATTTCTCTGATCTGCACCTCTGTGTTGTCTGGATTAAGCTTCAACTCGTTTGCCCTGATCTAGTCCATTACAGCTGCCAGCCACTGGTTTAGCACAGAAACAGCTTCCTTGGAATTAGGTGGAAAAGAGTAATAGAGCTGGGTTTCATCAGCATACTGGTGATACCTTACTTCCAAGCTCCAGACAACCTTGTCCAGCAGCTGCATTTAAGTGTTAAATAGCATGGGAGACAAAACAGAGCCCTGTGGGACCCTACAGGCCACTGACCAAGAAGTCAAACTGGACTCTGCCAGCAGCACCTTCAGAGTTCACTCCTCCAGGAAGGAACGGAGTCACTGCAAAACAGTGCCCCTAAGTCCCATCCCAGTGAGGTGGCCCAGAAGGATACGCTGGTAGATGGTGCTGAATGCTGCTGAGAGATCCAGTAGAATTAACATGGACACATTCTCCCATCTAGTTCCTGGCATAGGTCACCCACCAAGGCAACCAAAGCTGTCTCTGTCCCATAACCAGGGCTGAAACCAGACTGAAATGAATCCAGATAATCTGTCTCATCTGGAAACCCCTGGAGCTGGGAGGCTACCTCTTTTTACATAACTTTGCCCCAAAATGGGGTATTGGAGACCAGCTATAATTGTCTCATTGGGTAGGGTCCATGGAGCCTTTTTTAACAAGTGACATACAACTGCCTCTTTGTGGCAGGTTGAGACCATGCCTTGCTGAAGAAAGGCTTAAATCCGATTGCAGTCCCAGCTAGAGTAGACTCATTCAATTGTTGTAGAATGGTAGGTCAGCAACACTTATGCAAACCCCATTGATTTACCTGGTCTACTTTAATTGGGATTAGTAATTGGATATTGTCTTAAATGTTTATATTTTTACAATTGTGTTTTGACCTTTGTATTTGACATGTCTTTTTATATGCTTTGAAATAAAATGAATGGGTATGTAATGCAAAGCATCTTTGATGAAATGTGCATCTTTAAAAAGCAGAAGCAGAAAAAGGGAAACTTAGCTATAACTTTGCAATACTGTTTCTATCCATATTCTTACCATATGTGTTTTTATACACAGGTCTTGATGTTCAACCAAAAAAAGGGCTCTAGGCAATTAGCAGAAAATAGAACTTGTTCATTCAAGCTCAGACTTGCTTTCTCATCATCTTCTGTTTCTCTGAACAGCTCCAGGGATTAGGCTTCCTTGTAGTTTAGTTTTCTCTTCATGTTTAAAGCTCAGGAGACCTATGATTTCATACCTAACATGTTGCTTTAAAAAAAGCACAACACTGTTTCCAAATGTTGTAAAATCAACTCAAGAATATCTTTATTTAGGTTGCCTTCAATCAGCCCAAGATACTGATTTGCTAAATGCAGGGCAGGAAAAGTGGTGACCCTATGCCTGCCTCCCCAAGTTACATGCTGTGTTATCTGCTCACTCTGGGAGCCCAGCTGTTCATCTGTTCAGGGAATACCTCTGACAGGAAATAATCTCAGGCATCTCTCTTTTGGAGAAAACTGAATTACTTCTATATTACATCCTTACTGGCAGCCTATGAGGCAAAAACTGAGAGAGGAGTGAGACGTCATTTTAACAAATGCATGATCCTAATCAAAGCTTTCTCCCATTCAATTCAGTGGAAATAAGAAGAGCTGGTTTTTCATGTTGACTGGTTGTCCCAGATATCAAATATTCATCAGGGGGATAATCAGACCTTGGCGTAACGTCTGGTCTTATCCTAACTCAATAAACAGTCTTCATGGATAGGTCCAGAAAGCTTTTATTAAAGATTAGATCAGCACACAGACAGTGTTCTTGCCAGAACTGAAAATGAACAGACAGTTTCACCTTTTTTGAATACCTCCTGCCCCACCCAGCAGCTCTTTTCACACTTACATTCCATTCTCACACTCTAGCTTGTACCAGTCCCTCCCATCACCCAAACATCAAGGGAAACACAATATTGAAGGAAACACAGCAAGATGGCTACAGTATGGCTAAGCAGATGGTAGAGATGGCATTGCCCTCTGATGCTTTGTCCAAAGTAGGAAACAACTTTTCAGTCCATTTGGAAAGTTAACCACGTTAAACATATAGGAATACCTGTATTTCTAAACCAGTTGGAGCTAACCAACAGGCAAAGTAACCTGTTAGTGTGACTTCATATGGGCATATTCACTATTTGCTTTGTATTTAAAACATTCTTTCTCTATGCTGATGTTCTCTCTACAATGAGGACATAACTATTCACTGGGACTTAATCCTAAATATTGTTGTTATCATGTGCTCTCAAGTCATTTCTGACTTTCAGTGATCCATGGGGTCTTCTTGGCAGAATTTGTTCAAAGAGGGTTTGCCCTTGCCTTCCTCTGAGGCTGAGAGAGCGTGTCTTATCCAACACTCAAACCACTACACCACTCTCAGTCCCAAATATACAGGGATACATTTGCACTGCATAACATATAGATGTGTAGTTACATTTCATTTATTTATCATACAATATTTTAGTAATATCAATCATATACAGCAGTGGAGAAAGAACACTCTTTATTAAATTGTCAGAGCATGTGGGTTTGACAACAGAGTCATGGTACCCAAGTGGGGTTCACGTAAGGACTTGGGAGGCCACATTCGGCTCTCAGGTCACAGATGGTACACCCCTGTTCTAGCTTAAAGAACCAAATAGCAATTGTGTGAATGAAAGATGTTTTTACATTAAAGCAACTTTTGGAGCAAACCCATCTTCAATGTTATATTTTTAGCTAGTGAAAATACCTAGCTGTGCTTGAATTCGTAATTGTTGTCCTGTACCAGTGCTATTTCTCTACCCAACTGCTTGTTTAATCAGTGCTAGCTTAGCTGAAATAAAACTGCTTTGTGCTCCTCCATGCCTTTTTTCTTCTCCTCTGCTCTCTCTTCTCCCTCACCTGAATCCCACTTTTGAATGAAAGTGCTTGTATTGATGGATGAGACACAGCTTTTAACTATAGCTCTGCTTTTACTTTCTGGCATCAGGGTGGACTTGAAGGGAGATGGTAAGACGTTTGCTGTTTTTCCTTCTCTCACACATTATGTTTCACAACCTTTTTCTTCCCTCTGTTCCACAGTGGTTAAACTTACCCAACACCTTCCTTTAGAGTCAATTTCAATCTCAATCTCAATCTTTCCCTGTTTTTTGCCTGTTCCTAAAATATGATCCTCAAGTTTTCCTGGCAGGTTAATCTCTAACCCCCATAGTTTGAACTGAAGCTTATTTGATCCTGAATGAATCAGTATCACCGTCTGGGTCCTTGCAGGTGGATGAAAAAAGAGCAGTGGAGAGGAGATGGTCAGAGGGCGATAAGCATGCTGAGAGTGGTGTCATCAGAAAGGTAAGAACGGTCTTTCATATGCCACTTGGTTTCAGAAGACTCAGGGCATGGTCGACTGTGCACTAAATATCTATGGCAACTTTACAGCAAAGTATGCTGGGAGTAGGTATTGGTAGGCAATACACAGCCAGCCCTCCACATTTGCTAGGGTTAGGGTCACAGGACCCTCACAAAAGTGGAAAAATTGCAAATATCAAAATGTGTATGTGGCGGGGAAGCAGGGCCAAGGCATGGTGGGGAGAACGGGCACTCAGGGTCCAAACCAGGTCAGGGAAGGGAGAGAGAAGAGAAGTGGGTTGGTGTGGTGGTCCTATACTTCCTCTCTCTTGCCCATCTCCTTCCTTGGGCGTAGGGGGGCATTTGGAGAGGGTTTGTGCTGCTGAGAAATTGGCTGTGAGCTGTCCTTAGGAGGCCAAGCAACAGCTGATGGAGGAGGAGGAGGAGGAGGACCAGAGGCAGGTTTTTAAAGGCTGTGTGGCCTGATTTGAGCCCCTGAGAGGGAAGGTTGCCCCAGAAAAGAAGCACTGGAGGTGGATGGGCAGAGGTTGAAGAAACTCACAAATACTGTAATCAGATCCCTGAAAGTCAAACCCACAAATGTGGAGGGCTGACTCTATTCCTTCTTCTTCTTCTTCTTTTTTTTAAAGCTTTTGAGAAAACATGAACCATGAATTTTGATGTGTAACTACTTCTTCTCTCACATGTAAACCATGGCTACTGATGTAGTAAAGCCAGAATTATGGGTTAATATCCCAGAGCTTTTTATTGGGCAGTGACAGTTATGTCCTGTGCCGTTGTTTAGGCTTCCTTATCCCCTTCTTTGTATTCTCTTTGGGGCATAGCTATAGAAAGTTTTATGATTTGTGCCTTTTATGATTTTATGTTTTGGATTGTCTCATCATAGGGTTTTCAAAGTAAAGGTTTCAGGACTGCTGACCATTGCCGCCTTCTGTGCAGTACCACTTCCTTTAAAATTAGCTATGGTGCTACTGTCATTGTCTGTGAGAGATCCTCTGCCAGTGTCACCGTAGGTCTCCACCAGCTTCTAGGTCATAAAATTTCCAATTTCTTTGTATGGCTGGACAGCTGGACAGTAAAGAAAGCTGGCAGGACAAAAATAAACTCAATTGAAATGTGGCGCTAGAGAGGAGTTCTATAAATACCATGGATTCTTAAAAAGACAAATGAATGGATCTTAAGAGTAAATCAAACCTGAACTCTCACTAGAAGTAGAGATGACTAAACTGAGGCTGTTGTTCTTTGGACATATCATGTAATGGTTTGTTGTTGTTGTTGTTGTTGTGTGCCTTCAAGTAATCTCTGATATATGGTGATCCTATGGCAGCCCTGTCATGGGGCTTTCTGGGGCTGAGTGTGTGTGATGAACCCAAGGTCACCCAGTGGGTTTCCATGGATGAGCAAGGAATCCAATGCTGGTCTCCAGGGTATGATTCACTAGAAAAGATGATAATACTAGATGAATTGAAAGGCAGCAGGAAAAGAGGGAGATCTCACTGCAGGTGGATTGATTCAATCAAGGAAGCTACAGCCCTGAGTTTTCAAGACCCGAGAAGGGCAGTTGATGACCAGGACTCTTGGAGATCTCTCATTCCTAGGATTGCCATAATTTGAAAGCGACTTGATGGCAGATAACAATGGTGACAAGTCTGAGAATTTACCACTATGCCATTGATTGTGACAGCATGATTCAATGACATCTTAATACTGTGGTTCAAGGGAATTCTTCAACTAACTGAAGATTTTACAAGGGTGTTTACATGCACATCCTGTTAATAAAGTAGCCTCTCTAGGCCAGTTCAAACAATATCTTTAGATTAATCCAGGCCACGATGCTGTGTTATCTCAACATAGCATAAATACCCACTGTCAGATTATGCTACACTAACATTGTGTGATCCCTATTCTGAATACTGCCATATTGCAACACATGAGAAATGGCATATGTGCATACCTTTCATCTCCTTGCACAATGTACAATGCATAATGCTCAGTGCTCAGAGGCAGGACACAATAAGCACTGACACACTATTCCCAATCCAATCCATTCCACGTTGTCTAAAAAAGTCACTCCATGTGTAACAGATTATGCTTGTGTGTGTCATCAGCAGGATGTGTGTTGCATGGAGATGAGTGAGGGCATGCCTATCTTCATCCCAAAATTGGCAGGTGGCCCCTCCCGAAACTGCAAAGCCCAGGATTCCATAGGATGTTGCAAGTGGAATAATAGCACTATAACAGTCTAGTGCAGAAATGGCCTCTGTTTCAGTGGAAAGCTGTCAAGTGTTACTTGGCACACAATGCACGAGAGGGAGCAGTAAGCAAAGCATGACTTTGGGTATCCTTATCCAAATGAAATGTTTCCACACAGAGATGAGGAAGAAAATCACTTGCCAAGCGCTGTCCTTTAACTTGACAATGCCACAGTCAAGCTCCACTTTCATTTCAAGTTCAGTATCAAAACACATGGTGCTTTGCTTGAGTTCAAAATGCTTGGGTCATGTTGGCCACGATTGCAAAAATACTCAGGCTGTGCAACATCTGTTCTATGCAGGCTGTTTCCTGTGATTTTAAAGCTGCTTGTTGTTGTTGTTCTTGTTGTTGTTGTTGTTGTTGTTGTTGTGTGCCTTCAAGTCATTTCTTACTTTTCTTGGCAAGATTTGTTCAGAAAGCTTTTGCCTTCCTCTGCGGCTGAGAGAGTATGACTTGCCCAAGGTCACCCAGTGGGTTTCTGTGGCCAAGCAGGGATTCAAACCCTGGTGTCCAGAACTGTAGTCCAATTATGACACCATGCTGACTCTCCTTTAGAACTGCAACAGAGTCCAAATTCTTTCACTGTTCCGTCAGGACATGTGACTGAAATCATATATGATTCATTCTCCCAGCTGTAGCATGCTGCCTGGGAAGGGCAGGGGAGAATGCGTTGATGTAGAGGCTACTAAATGTTTGTGTCAGGAAACAAATACCATGGCTTAGATAAGGGACTTTTGTTGGGACTATATCTCCCAGAAACCCCAGCCTACTGGCTGGAGATTCTGTGTGTTGTCATACCAGTAAGTCTCTTTTCCATTTTCTCTTCTCTGAATGGAACAGGGTGACTTTGCAACAATGACTCTGGTCCACTACTAACTGTTCAGAATAGGCCCTGGAAGAAGGAAGGCCTGGCTCCCTTGAGCCGACAAACACTCTTAATTAACAGAGCACAAATTAAATCAGCTTCTCTTTCCTGCTGATGTGCTTCATTAAGAGGACCCAGATGAGCTGCTTTGTGTGGATCCCAGCTGCAGCCTAGGGAGTGCTGGGAGGCTGGCTCATTCTACTCCCTTAAGGCCCAGGAACCCAGCTGTGGCCAAGCTGAGCAGGAGGCCTAGCTCCGAATGGTAAACAGGCTGCCTTCCTGATGGCACATTGATTCTCTGCTGTTCACTGACTTGACAGAGGCCTCCAGTGAGAGCTGGGAAGCTCCAGACATCTCATGCTGCAGAGCAGATACGTGACTCCATGGTCCATAAGCATGGGATTCATCCCCCTTTCAAGCCATGTTTTCAACATTGAACTATGTTCTGCACAAGGGCAGGCAAAGTGGGATTCCATGCAAGGGTTTCCTGCCTGTTGTTCATGTGGCCTTTGACCCCCCAGACTCCTCTGGCCCCAAAAGGCTTGGCTTACCTGACCTTGAGGCCTCCAGGAGTGGCAATTCACCTTTTAAATAGTCTGCAGTTTCTTCCCCACAGCACTGTTTGATACAAAAACTGAAATAAATATTTTTCAAAACCAGACATGGATGTCCATCTACTTCCTGGTTTGTTTGTTTTTTTTTACAATCTGTCTAGCCTCTGGAGAGTCTTTGGGGCAAAAAAGAGGCCCCCAGACATGCTGCAAGAGCCCATCCCCTCTTCTACAAGTAGCTTGTCAAACTACGATCATCCTTTTAACTGGGAGGGAGACTGGGATCAGAAAGACCCGTCAGTGATTTTTTAAAGTTTGTCTCGAGTCCAGGGAGAAGAAGTATACTGTTTTCCTCGGGATAGTAAGGTGTCTGTTTGTGGACCTTAACAATATCAATTGTCTTGCCTGAAATAGTTTCTATCTATCAATCATGAAGAGCAGCCTCCCCAATCTGGTGCCTTCCAGATGTGTTGTACCACAACTCTTATCAGCAGGCATGCTGACTGGAGAGGATGGAAGTTTATAGCCCAACACATCTGGTGGACACCATGTTGAGGACGCTGGGATGGAGCATCCGGGCCAGGTGTCCACCTAGGCTTAGTATGAGGAGCCCAAGACACTTTATGGCTGCAGTACAACAGCAAACAGTGTCCCTCCCACCAAAATAGTGGTACACAGTGCCCTAGGCCAACCAAATTATTTTGGCGGTTCAAGCAGAATATTCCAGAGACACCTCTCCCCATGCCTAATAGCAAAAATGTAACAATAAATTCTGTGGTTGTGTGCTTTTAAGTTGTTTCTGATTTATGGTGACCCTATCACAGGGCTTTCTTGGCAAGAGTTAAACAAGAAACGGTTGCCATTGCCTTTCTTTGAGGCTGAGAGGGAGTGACTGGCCCAAGGTCACCCCGTGGGTTTCCATGGCTGAGCAGGAATTTAAACCCTGGTCTCCTGGAGTTCTAGTCCAACACTCAAACCATTATACCAATAGTAAATGAGTAATTTATTATTTGTTCTCTTTGCATGACACACATACACAAAATCTATTGCTGAGGTGACTGCCTCACTCTGCCTAATATCAGGGCCAGCCTTTTCTCTGAGGTTCCCTAAATTTCCCCCCAATGATCCATAGATTACTTACGCATAGTATGTCAGTTTTCTCAGTTTCTTTGATACAAGGGCCTCTCTTATTTTTCTTCCTTCCATCTTGAGCACTGACCACTCAAGTCTGGGAGGTGAGGTATGTGTATAGTCATGGGAAACAGTGACAAGGCAAGGCAGAAAGGAAGCTACCAGAAGGTGCTTTAGGACCTGTGTGTCTGTGAGGTAGAAAGCACTGAGGTCCACAAAGGCCAACAGGGATCTTTTAGTTTCTCACAATAGAAGCTTTTGCCTCCTGCTTTCCTGCCCATATGTGAATGGGCTGGTAGAGCCCCTCAGCTCCCTTTGGTGGAAAAGTAAAATGTTGTTGTTCCTTCCCTCCTTTGCCCACCCACACAGGTGTGTCTCCTTGGCAACAGGTTCCTCAGGCTCTAATTTTCCTCTAGCCTATTTTGATCTGCAACAAAATGCCAAGGAGATTAATTCTTGTTTGGAGGAAGGGTGGGGTTGGCTGTCTTTGAAGGGGAGAAATACGGAATATCGAGTTTCCCACAGGCAATTCACGTCATTGGATTTGCTGTGCATTCACAGCTATCTACTGTGGGGCTGATGATATCAGCGAGCTGGTGGTTCACTTCCACCTCAGTGGACATGCAGTAGATGTTCACTGCATGATAGCTTTGCTCTGAGGACCCCCCTGCCATTTTTGGTTGTGTGCTAAAGTCTTAAGCATGGAAGGAAGACTAGAATTCAGCTGTTACAGCACAAGATGGAACAGTAAATCATGAGGTTGGAAGCAGTGCAAGCAAAGAATTTCCTTCTCAAGAGAACATTGTTCTGATTTGTACACTTGATGCTCATTATGCACGCTGTGCTGCTGAGCTCACTGTACTTGAGGGACTAACTAACACAGGAACATAACACACGATTATGTAGCAGAGCTCTGTAGTGTATCCAGGTGGCAAAATGCCTAAGCTGTGAACCAGGAAGTTCTTGATTTGTATCTCGTCTCAGCTAGCATTTTGTGATGTTGCTTTGTCGTCCAACTCTCTTGCAGCCTCAACATTGCCATCTGTGCTATGGGTAGATTCTACTGGCCTTCCTTGTGGTAGCCTCCTGTTAGGGTTCTGTCAGGCAACTTTCCTTCAAACTAGGGACTTTCTAGATCTTTCAGCCTACAGCTTCCCTCAGCCTCTTCCACATCAGTTGAGTGATTAGGTGTGGGTTTCAAACTGAACTTTAAAGGAGCTATCTAAGGTGCTGAATCCTAACTGCAGGATGGATTTTAAACCGTAGATATTCCCTTTAAATTCCAAACTAAAACTTGGAACAGATTCACAACTTCACTGACACGGAAGCCATTACCTGCCCCTAACAGAGAAGTTTCCATCCCACACCCTCCCTCATGCTTCGGTGACTCACCCAGCCAAATAACGATTACAGAACAATGATATACTATGGGAAATTTTAATAAATTTCATTTACTGTGTGTGTCTGTGTGTTTGGCTGTCTGTATTATGAATGTGAATATAGAAAGAAGAAAGAAGACCTCTTTGTAAAAGCATTCTTGTGTATCACTTGTTTGATACTGTGTTGTTGTGTTGTTCCTTCTGCTGAGAGAAAGTGGGATGCTTAATTGTGTCTTGCCATGCACTTGTCTCACCCTGGCTGTGCAGAGCAAGGACCTGCTGGTGGCAGGAGGTTTTCTGTTGCCTTCCTCTGAAACTAAGAGACTGTGGCTTGCCCAAAGTCACTCAGTGGGTTTTGGGACTGAGTGGGGATTCAAACTCTGGTCTCCAGAGTCATAGCCAAACACTCAAACCACTACATCTTGCCTGTTCTCAGTTACAAACTTACAAAGGATCAGTACTAAGACAGAACAATTAATAATATGAAAACACCTGTTTCATGAACTTGTTTACCCTTTGTTGTTGTTAGATGCTTTCAAGTCAATTCCAATTTATGGCAATCCCATCATATGGTTTTCTTGGTTGGTTTATTCAAAGGAGGTTTGCCATTGCTTTCCTTTAGGACTGAGAGAGTATGACTTGCCCAAGATCACCCAGTGGATTTCCATGGCTGAGTGGGGATTGAAACCCTTCTCTTTTGGAGTCCAGTCCAGCATTTAAACCATCCTGGCTCACTCATATATCCTATTTTTTGCTCATCAAGTTTTGTTTTGCTGGTTTACAATATTTCAAACCAATCAGCTTAAAATTAGAACAATGCTCAATTAAAAAAAATCAAACTATTGAAGATGAGAGGAATGTAATAATAGTAGCATATAAATAGCAGTGAAAATAACAGTGATAAGTAGCATCAGAAAGACAAGAACTGGATAGTAAAAGAGCTGAGATTTTTACCACTTAATACTTGGATATATATTTTAAAAAGCATTCCTTACTTTAAACACCAGTAACGCTAATGTCGTAGAAATTTGTCTGGATGGAAACATGGTTTGTCCATAAATGGGGCACTACTACAGAGAAGGTCTCCCCCATAGCTACCACCTGCCTAATATCTGGTCACCCCTGAAGAAGATGTGATAGGGTGGGCTATTGTACCCCCCTTGAGGAACTTCCTTGGAGGGACAGAGGCAGATTGATGGGCCCCAGCTAGAAAGGTTTGCATCACAGAAGGTACTCAGAGCCCCTTGCTGGTATTAGGGATGGAAAGAATATTCAGAAGTATTTTAAAATCATTGAAAAACATGTTTCTCAAGTGTTGAGGAAACTCTGATGAAAAGAATACTAGACTGATGAGAATCTTCATAGTTCAGGACTTATTTTATGCAAAATTTTCATGTGGCTATTTTCTGCGTAGAAATACTATTCAGTGAAGAATCATTATTTTCTGTGCAGGCAATTATGTTTTCTGTGCAGAAATACCATGTGTGAATGTTGTGCAGAACAAAGTCCTGAATTGCTAATGGACTTTGAAAACCATGCAGTTTTTGAGGACTTTCTTGCAGTAGAAAGAAAATTGCTATAATTACTCATTGCTTACTTTGAGAAGAAAATTAGGGAAGCATTACATCCCTAGCTGGCAGCTCATCTGCAAAAGACACTGGATGCTGAAGGAAAACCAGAGAGGACCTTCTGCTTCAGATGAAGATAGTTCAGAGGTTGACTTGAGGCAGACCTTCCTCCTAGCATAAGAAAAGAAAATGTCTGAAGGTACAGGATATTAGAGTCAGCCACAATTAAGTGGAAGGCTCTGACAGAAGAGGCATAAGGGGAAGTTTTTTTAAGCAGTCACAGGTATATGAGGGAGTCTCCCGGTTGGATCTGTGTAGAAATGCTGCCCTTCCATGCTACTGTCTCCTTTGAACTGCCATGCTACTGTCTCCTTTGTGCACCAACTATGGCCTGGCTTTCTGGGCTTCCTCTCTTGACATCTCTGTGAGACTACATTTTGGCTTGGTGAACTCCTCAATCTTGCTGGGCGCTAATAGCCAAAGGCCAAAAACACAGATAGGTCTACATGAATACAGAGTATCCAGAGCAAGGTGTTACTGCCCTGGCTAGTCCGAGCTTTGAGGATATTAAAAGATATCCTTTTGATATCATAATTCGGCTTCACTTATCTATTCCCTTCCACGCGCTTGCGAGGCCACCGGACAAGCACGCCACCAAGCTCGGCCGTTAATCGCCGTAATATTCCTAGACAATACAGACAGGCCAGAAAATAGCTGACTCGCTGCTTTAGGAGACCTCCAGCCAAGTGCTCTAATTAGGTATGCACGCAACCTACAAAAGATCCTCTGCCCCGCGCTGGCAGCTTGATGGGTAAACTATGCAATACCCAAGTACTCTGCGTTTGCATACTGGCTACTCTATTGAGAACCTCTGCGATAACTCAATCATTCAGATTCTGACCTTTCGGAGGCTTTGTCTCCAACTCCAAATCTATTGTTTTCCCCAAGTACGGCATAGCCTGCAGTCACACTCTCCTTATAAAAACCCTTGATTCCGAGACCTTCCTCGGATCGCTCCCGAGTTTCATCTCGCCTTGCTGCCACTTTGCTTGGCGAGCCTCCCCTCAGCTCCACGTGCTGAGCTACATCGCACCCCAGCCTCGCTCTCTATTTTTTCCGGGCTTCAGGACAGGTGAAGTATCACCCAAACCAGCAACTCCTCTAAAAATCCCTCTATACCACTCCAACCTTTATTTCTTTAGTTATCTTGTGTGAATGTGTCGCGTACACTGTTTTGCTTGTGTTTAATAAAACATCATTTATTGTTTCAACTTCTGTGTGCTCCTTGACTCGACCCGACCCCGTAGACATAGGGTTCAAGATCTCGCTACGTTACCCTGCCTCTCGTAACGCTAAGCAGTACTCTGAGCTAATTTTCCCCACCTTTAGTTGAGCACATTTTGGTGTCCCTCCCGGGACCCCCAGTACACAGGGTAACAGAGTGGTGGAGCAACGTGGGCAGCCCCGGTACCCCTAATTTGAGAAGGAGTCATGAACCTCCTCAAATTAGGCTGGTACTGACTTAGGTGATGATCGGTCAAGTTGTTAGAGCGCAGTCAGGCAGGAACACGTGTGTGTGAGAATCCTGTGCATTTGAGCTCTAGAGCTATTCTATCTGGGTGGAAATCTGTTCCCCTTTCTTGCTTGGTTTGTGTATGTCAGCCGCCCTGGCGTGGTCACTAGCACTAGGTGGTGAACCATCGTCCGATAGCAAGGGGTGTGCACAAGCTGTCCTGGGAATCACATCCCTAACTTGGGGTCTATCGTGGGCTGGGATCCAAAGTGTTAGAGTGTTAGCACGGTAGGAACAGTCTACACTCATCCAACACCATAGCAGTAAGGCACCAATAGCACTTAGGGGACACATTCCCCCCCTTAGAGTAGTATACGGGTGCGTCCCGTCCTTGTTAGGAGTCAGAACACGGGTGCGTCCCGCTAGTAGTTGTGAAAAGCGCAGGTGCGTCCCGCTGTGTAATTTTGGGTGCATCCCGACTAGCTAGCCGACTAGGTGCGGGTGGTGATTCCCGACCTAGCCTAGGGTTTAGAGGTTTAGCCCGTGGTAGAGAAAGGTACCCCTCACCCAGAAAACCAGTTAGGGACAGTTTGGTTTTTGTTCCTTGCCCTTTTCCCCTGCTGCTTGGCCAGGAGGCGTAGTAAGTTCCTTAGAGTTCGTTTCCCCCCTTCAGGCAGGCGGAGTACTCCTGAGGGTTCCCTGGGTCTAGGTGACCTCCCTGTCCCTGAACCGTTTCCTCGTCCTTTGGTCCCCAGTGCTGTTGAGGTGGAAAACTGGGCTTGGGAGTACCAAAGTGACTTTGTTTGGGCAGGCTGGAGATAGGTTCCTATCCCTCTTTCCTAGAGTAGTTCCGTTGAGTTCGTTTCCCTTCAGTCCCCCGGGGGTCTAGGTGATCCTTCCCGTCACTCCAGTTCCTGGTCCCGTTTGTGGTTTGTAGTTTGTAGTTAGTGTTAGAGAGAGTTGTGGTTTGTGTGTAAAATGGCAGAGAGTGGTAAAGTCACCATCAAAGACCTCATGTTGGAGGAAGAGGTCAGAGGTAAACTAGAAAGATGGGTGTTGAGTAAAGAGAAATGCCCCTGAAAGGACTCCATCTTCCAGACGGCCGATCCCTTTACCACACTCCGTGAAGCATACACCGTGGCACGGAAATCAAAGAACCCATTCGGGCCGTCTAAGGACGCTTTGGCCGCTTGGGGACTTTGGCTCACGGCCAGAGACACTAGTAGTGCCCTGGTAGAGACCAGAGAGAAATTAGTGAGTGTCGAGAGGGAGAATGCCCGGCTTCAGGCCGAGGTCGAGACGCTGCGCGCGGATAAGGTAACTTTTGCAGCGCAGAAGCTTAGCAACATCCAGGTAGTGGCGCAAACTTGGGAGGAGAAAGCCCACGCCTTAGAGGCTGAGCTGGATCATGCCCGGTCTGTGGCCAAGTTCATGGTGGGGCAAGTGAGAGAACAGCAGGAGGCTGTTAGCCATGTAGCTTGCCAGAAACAGATCACTGCGCTGGAGAGTCAGCTCCAAACGCGCAAAGCCTTAATTTCAGCTGTGTGCCCGGAGCTGCTCCCAACGTTTGCGGAGGACTTTTCTGGGGAGACACTGCCAGAGGATGCTCAGGCAACCGTTCCCCACAATCCAGACTGGAGCGACCCTAAGGTCCCAGTCGACCCTGTAGAGACACGGTCCATGATGAGACAGACCACCCCCCTTGGAGAAGGCAGTTCAGATAGGCAAGAGACACAGGAGACGCAGGTCATCGAGACTAGGGTCCCCTGGCATGCTACTGAGGCCAAAGCCATAGCAGACCAGTTAGGTCCATTGAACAGAACCACCGGGATCATGTGGTTGAACGCGGTGATATATTCTTACCCAACAGCCAATGGTCAGGACCTGACTCAGCTGGCTCAGCTTTGTATGTCCCCCTCCGAGCATCCTACTCTTGAATCAGCCGTGGCAGCTTGAGGCTTGATTAGGCTCGAAGCCCACGACTGGATGAGAGAGGTAGTGAGGATTTTGTGGCCTGGACAGCGTGCGGGTGTGCTCTACGTCATGGAGCAACAGGGTCTTCGAGAGAACCCTGAGGTTTACGTGGCACGGAAGCAGCTCCTCGCTATTCTGGCCGAGAAGGTCCCCTTGACACCCCATGGATATGACTTTAACGGCCTCGAGTTTAAGACGCTCTTGTACGGAGGTCTTAATCACGAGACCAAGATGGCTCTCTGTCTGGTGGATCCAGCCACCTCCAACTGGGAAGAATTCGGGAATAACCTCCGACGGGTCGCTGACCTGCTCTGCGAGGCAGGATCCCTAAGACCTCCCCCCAAGACCCATAGCAAGGACACCGGGAATTGGGAACCTATAGCCGAGGTTACCTACTCGAACTATGGGCCCCATTCCCAGCATAGGAAAACGGCTCCGAATTCCATTCCACGAGGGAATTGGAATTCGCGACCGCCACCCAGACAGGACAACAGGCAGTGGCAGGGAAGAGATTTCCGCAGCCAGCCCGGCAAGGGAGGAAGTCCCCCACAGCAGCCAACTGCCCCCAAACAGCCCTCTGACTCGGGCTCTCCCCGGGAGACGTCTGGCGGGTATGATCCCACGGCCCAGACGTACTCCTCGGACAGAGTAAGGGTCTGGGGCATGCTCAGAAGGTTCGGGCTGGACATGAGCCAGTTCGACAAGCGGCCAACATTGGAGCTTTTGGAAGCTCTAGAGAAGCAGCTTCAGGCGGGAAGTAAACAGCTGGTCCAGGCCGTGACCGATGGCCCACCTCCGGCTGGATACTACCCTAACCTGGAACTGCAAGCATAGAGGTGCCCTCGGTCCAGGAAGCTTCCCCGCAACATGGTGGCTAGGTTGAAGCCAGACAGGTGGGGAAGGTTCTGGGTGAAGCAGGCATAGGGACCGAGAGGAATAAGACTTCTGCCACCCTTCTTGTAGACTCTGGTGCAGCAGTGAACGTGCTGCACCCCAAACTTGCGAGGTACGGTGAACCCACGCCCGAGCATGTCCGGCTTTCTGGATATGGTGGGGAGGGGTCACCAAGCTAGGGCATGGACAGGCATCCCAAAGTCTATAGAGACGTTTCGTTTTCAGTTGTGGGCGTGCGAGAACCGGGGAGAAGATGACGGCCTTTTGGGCATCGGTTTTCTCCGGGGAAACAGGCTCGTGGTTGATTACACAAACGGGTTTCTGTGGCAGCTAGATCAGGGACCAGTAGAGATTTCGGCCGTGCACCGTTGTGCCGCCATTAAAGCTCCTGCCTCTATCCCGGTAACAGATGAGCGACAGGTATGTTCCCACCGGGAGGTGAATTTAGCTACCGCCTCACCCCCATGAAGACGCTCTGGTGCTGCCTTGTCCTCAAGGGCCATGGCAGCATCCTGATTGTGACTCTGGTAATTGTAAAAGGGGTCACGGCTAGCTACGGCTCTATCGCAGTTACCATCTGGACTAGGGAGAAAGGTTCCCCGGAGGCACATGGGTCCAGGACCAGCCTCCATACCAAATTGAGAGTGTGGGTCCCAAACCAGGAGCAGGCGTTGCCGCTCTTGCCAGCAGTTCTGGAGACCCGAAAGAAGGATTGGAAAGGGAAACCCCCAGATGGGGACGCCCTTTTGTTAGCACGACAGTGTGGCGGCTGGGCTTTGCTTCCCTTCATGGGATGGCAACCCCCATGAAGAGGTGGTTGCTCCAGCTCCCCTCTCCTTCCCCCCTTCCCTTGTAAATAGACCCTTTAGGATAGTCGCTTTTGTAGTAACGGAACCCCCATCTCTGTGTTCCCTACAGGGAGATGGAATGGGACCGTTCATGAGGATTGCAGTTTTGTTTTTCATGATTGGATACGCCCTTGGAACCTCACCCGAATACAGCCAAGTTTACACAGATTGGCAGTTCAATGTACAGGCAGTGTGCTATTGGAACCCCTATCCAGAAGTAGAAGCCTTGTTGACGGGGATGCAGCTGCTCCCCTGGTTCCAGAAAAGGTACCCCTTCGAGTTGTCCACAGATTTCCATATCCACTCTAGAAATAGACTGAGTGCAGAGTTAAGGATGGCCATTGCTGGAGAAGAGGTTAAACTCAACCCCAGCATGGCCACAGCAGCTGCTCCCATGACTGCCAGAGTGGTCCGGGGCGACCACCACTATGCAGCCCTACTAGTGCTGAGCTTCACTTTTGAAGACTGCCGCCCTACATGGGTATGGAAGTCATTCATGTTTCATTGCCGGAATGTCACCCTGACCCCGACAGGCTGTAAGTTCTCCTGGGGGAAGATGTGGTGCCCCGATTCCGATATACACACCCCTCCTCCTCCTGAACGTCACCTGGCTATGTATGTGGGTAGTTCCATAGTTCGCAAGGATATAGAAATGGTCGCTTACTCGAACGTCCAACCCATAATAACTAAAATGATACTAAATTTCATGGTTGTCAATATCTCTAGAGTAATTCCAACTTGTCAACCGTACCTAAAACTAGCATGGACACAGTGGGAACACTGGGAGAAACGATGGCTGTCTTTCTCCCACCTACACACTCGCCCTAAGCGAAATGTCCTAGGAACCGCTTTAGGCAGAATTGGAACTGGCGGCGCATTCATCAACGCTATAGACAATGAGATCCTAACAAACAAATTAGGCGTAATTGGCACCAAAACTAGAGACATTGGAATATCCTCCGCTGCTGGGCTAACCAATGTAGTGAGAGGAGTAGATCTGATTAGTCAATTGCTCCCACAGTGGGTTGGCGTCGAGCGAGACATAATATCGACCTTGGCCATGTTCTACAGATCACGACCCATGATTTGTCAGTAGCGATACAGTGCAAGCAACTGCAGAGCACCGTGATCACCTTTGCCGTTCAGGTGATCCAGGCCAGCCTCATGGGGTTAATGCACCCCGAGATCCTGAGCCTACTCCGAGAGCGATATCTGGAATTGCTGGAACACCCTGCCGCTTTAGCGCAGATATGGCACGCCACGTGGAAGAGCCTAACTCTCATGGTGGATGTTGCCCATGAACAGATTCTGAATTCGGTAATTCTACATCCAGTATCCCATTTAGGACTCCACCTCATAGCCGCCAATGCCACTTTGATGCCCCCACTGATGTACCATTGGCCCAACGGTACACACTCTTTTGATTTAGCTGGCTGCCTATTCAACCACCACTGGATTCAGTGTTTCCACAACCTCAATGGTCTCAGCCACAGCGATACCTCAGAATATTTGGTAATACCGGTAAATACCACAGTCATGGCCCAGATTAACCGTGAGTGCTTCTGTTTGAGGACTCCTTGTACCAATTTGATAGTACTGCCTAGTGGTGCGACTGTAAGAGTAAACCGCACCGCTGGGAACCCCTGTTTTTGTTCACAGATGGTCCAAGACTGTTTTGCCCAAAACTTCTATCTCCAGCAGGAGATACGAGATTATGTGTTGGAAAGTGCCTATGCACCCACAGAATCTGAGTTGGTCGGATTCCGCCTTGAAACTGAAATCCCTACGTCTTTATGGCTAAGAAATCTCACCCGTTTGTCTCAACGAGTAAAGGAGGTCTCACACTCCCTCCATCAGATTACCCTGACTGTTAATCATTCTGCCCAGATAATAGTCAGCACTTCAGAGGATTTAAAATCCAACGCTAAACAATCCTGGTGGGATGTCTTTAGTTGGCCTCCATGGACCAGGCTATAGCACATTTCACTCTCCACCCTTTAATCATCCTAGTGGTGTTTCAGATCCTTTTGGTAGTCAGTCTTGTTGGTTTGGTATTTTGGATAAAGAAACAGATCCTTATATTGCAAGCCATCCGTTTTTATTAAGGGAAGAGGTTCCACCGTTTGTAAATAGTTATTTGTTGATGATATAGTTAGAAGGTTTAAGTCTGTCTTTTGACCTCTTTAAGGGAGGAGGGTTTTTGTTTTGGAGGAGACGGATCCGAGGGATGGCTGTCCCAAGGTCCTCTTGTCCTCTGAGGTAGACTGGGCATACAGAGTCAGCCCTGATACTCTGAGGAAGGGAAATGAGTCGGACCGGAGCGCCGACCGTCTCTCACCCTGAACGTCGGCATTCTCTCACTCTGAGGGATTGCCTTGTGCAATGACGTTCTGGTGGGGTTAGGGCAAGACGAAGGGGGCCTCACGACCCTCTCAGGAGAACCAGGTCTGACTCTGGTCTCCCAGTCTACTGCCCAGACGTGCCCCTCACCACATCGAGGACCTCCTCCCCACTTCTTTCGTGCGCTTGGATTGTTAGGGTGAGAACAATCGGCGCCACTATTTCGCTTGTTACTCCATTCAGTTTTGATGTCACTAATTTAGAACCACTCTCCGATGCCCCATAAGGGTCGGAGACCCACACAATTGGCTTGACACCCAGCCCCGGTGCATTGTGTCTCATTTGCATATGTTAGAGGGACATTTGCGTACATACGTCCAACCATCCTGACCAATCACCAAGGGAGTCTGCGTCCGCTCTGGCAACGAGCAAGTGTACACTCACTTGTCTCTGATTTGGTTTATTCTGTCCTTTTCACCAGTGTTGGGAGCCCCGCTGCCAGGCAGAGCAAAAAAAAAAGGGGGGGGTCAGAGCCTAATCTGGTTCAGTCTGAGCATGTGTGTACTGCTGCCATTGCAGACGGGGCTTCAGCAGGAGCAACTTATGTGTGGCTGTTTGGAACAAAGTGCCCTGCTGGTATGATCCACAGCCCACCGCTCATCCAGTGAAATACTGGATGGAGCAAAATTTGCCAGACCGACCTCAGGTGGTCCATCTGATCCCTGAACTTTGCAGGCCCGGTCATACTCAGAGTGAACCACAGTTGGGTACTCGATTCCCCAAGCTCTGGCAGACATGCCACCAGCCTAGGGTGACCATGATCTGCAGTGGCCTTAACATCGCCTCTCCTGGTATGGCTTTAAGATCTGATCCCATCCAGTGTCCACCAGTTGCCCCCAGTAGCTCCATCTTCAAACAGATCTCATTCCCAGTAGGCTTTGAGCCGGCCATTTGCATTTATGGTATATATTGGATAATGATCATGTCAGTTCTTCTGTTGAAGCTATAATAGGTCAATTGATCCAGAAGACTGGGAAGATCCCGAGGTCGTACCATCGCCCCTGAGTACCGTGGCGGGGGTGTGTGACAAAGAAAGTTCCACTCCATCTGATGGCTGATGCTTGGAGATTCCTGGTTCCTCAACAACACCCGTGACTGTGAGGGAAGGTGACCGCACAGCCTCCCAATGGCAAAAATGGACCTTGCCATTCCTACTACCATTTGCTGACCCGAGGAAACCTATGGACTATTCCAGGCTCCAAACTCTGCAAAGACTCTTTGCTCCTGAACTTGCAGCAAGCCAGCTAAGCTGCACCAACTTGAACATTTTGTTGCTGTTTCTGTTCCGTTGCCTGGATAGACTTATGCTTTGCTCGCCCATTCCAGCTAAAAGACTTTTCCTGTTGCAAGGGGGGGTGCCAAGACTCTTGCTTGCACCTCACCTCCCCCGGACTATGAACTTTCATCCCACATTGAACTGTTTGCTCCTTGGATTGCCTTCATTGCCAGACCATGCATTGGATTTACCGTATTCCACTGATTATTTCATTGAATTACATTTGCTATTTACTACCATTACTCATTTTTCGACAGTTCCCTATTGACGGGACATTAGACATTGTTTATTGTTTAATTGTTTGTTATTGCGTTATTGACATTGGTGTGTGTGTGTTTAGGTTTAGGTTTTAGTTAAACCTAACTAGGACTGTTTTTATAAGATAGAAATCCTTTACTCTTCCCGAAATTCCCTTTCCTGAGGAGTGATACAGCTACCAACCTGTAAGCCCCTATTCGGCTCTAAATTGATTTTTGACTTTTAATTGGAAAATGTCCGATAGTGTCCCCAACATCACCCATTTTCGGGGGGGGATTGTTACTGCCCTGGCTAGTCCAAGCTTTGGGGATATTAAAAGATATCCTTTTGATATCATAATTCGGCTTCACGTATCTATTCCCTTCCACGTGCTTGCGAGGCCACCGGACAAGCATGCCACCAAGCTCGGCCGTTAATCGTCGTAATATTCCTAGACAATACAGGCAGGCCAGAAAATAGCTGACTCGCTGCTTTAGGAGACCTCCAGCCAAGTACTCTAACTAGGTATGCACGCAACATACAAAAGAGCCTCTGCCCCGCGCTGGCAGCTTGAAGGGTAAACTATGCAATACCCAAGTACTCTGCGTTTGCATACTGGCTACTCTATTGAGAACCTCTGCGATAACTCAATCATTCAGATTCTGACCTTTCGGAGGCTTTGTCTCCAACTCCAAATCTATTGTTTTCCCCAAGTACGGCATAGCCTGCAGTCACACTCTCCTTATAAAAACCCTTGATTCCGAGAACTTCCTCGGATCGCTCCCGAGTTTCATCTCGCCTTGCTGCCGCTTTGCTTGGCGAGCCTCCCCTCAGCTCCACGTGCTGAGCTACATCGCACTCCAGCCTCGCTCTCTATTTTTTCCGGGCTTCAGGACAGGTGAAGTATCACCCAAACCAGCAACTCCTCTAAAAATCCCTCTATACCACTCCAACCTTTATTTCTTTAGTTATCTTGTGTGAATATGTCGCGTACACTGTTTTGCTTGTGTTTAATAAAACATCATTTATTGTTTCAATTTCTGTGTGCTCCTTGACTCGACCCGACCCCGTAGACATAGGGCTCAAGATCTCACTACGTTACCCTGCCTCTCGTAACGCTAAGCAGTACTCTGAGCTAATTTTCCCCACCTTTAGTTGAGCACATTTTGGTTTCCCTCCCGGGACCCCCAGTACACAGGGTAACAAAGGCATCCAAACCAAAGTAGAAATTAAAGGCCTGACCAGTTTACATGGGAGAAAGCAGTCTTTCAGTATTTGCGCCAGTCTAGGCAAATTGGAGTTGGCAACCTTTGGCCTTTCAGATGTTTTTGTTACACAGCTCCCATTATTCCTCACTGTTGACTGTATTGGCTGGAGCACATAGAAAATCAAAGATTGGAAACCCTTCCCTTTTTAAAACTATAATTTCTAGAATCCCATGCTGGTTTGGGGATTCTGAGAGCTGTAGTCCAAAAAGTAACTTGTCCAAACTCTCTTGGCATTGCAATCTAACAAGAGCTGGAGGACCACATGTTGCCCATGCCTGTTTTGATCTCTGAGGAAAATAACGCAGTGAATTTTCATTTCTTACTCAGTCTAGAGAGTATACTTTGCAAAGGGAAATGTCAGGGATCCAGTGATGCTTTTTTCATAATATGATGCATATTTATTTGGTAAGCACTTATTGATATGTATGGCATAAGCTGTTTGCTCGGCTGAACTGAAAAGTAAAAGGCACACTAGGATGAAGAGAAAGTATAAGGAAATTAGTTGATGTCCAAAACATCTGGAAGTTCAAATGTTTCCCACCTCTATTCTGTGGCATATGGTTTATCTATATATAAAAGTCAAAGTCTGTGAGTGATCTTGTCTGTTTGTCTGTGTCAGGCAGACACAGACCTCATATGATTAGCTGGCTGTGAAGATTCTATGGAATCCTGGGGTTGGCAGTTCAGGGAGGGGCCTTTAGAATTCTCAGCCAAAGAGCTCTGAATAGGCTGGTTGCTATGGAGATGAGGCCTAGCAGCAAGTCCCCTCACGAACCTAATCCCTGTATATTAACAGCTCTGAATACAGACTGGATTGGGGAATATGGGCAAAAGTTACAGGTACTGAACAACACAGTTTGGGGAATTAGAGACACAGGATCTCATATGTGTGTATTTCAGCCACATCTAAGGTAGGCAATGATTTCCTGGATTCATGGTAAACAGGAAAAGGTATTGGTTCTGACTCCAATGAATAGAAATAAATTTTAAGCTGTATCCATCCATATATCTAATATATAAAATTCAAAGTTTGTGAGTGTGTCTATGTCAGGCAGGCAAAGACCTCATATGATTGACTGTCTGAGGTGAGAAGACTTCATATGATCGGCTGGTTGTGAAGATTCTGTGGAATCTTGGGGCTGGCAGTTTAGGGAGAGGCCTTTAGAATTCTCAAGCAGAGAGCTCTTCGGCCTGGCTGTTTGCTATGGAGACGAGGCCTAGCAGCAAAAGAAGGGCAGTGTATTCCCTCAGAAACTGAACCTCTGTATGTTAACAATTCTGAATACAGATTGGATTGGGGACTATAGGGAAAAGTTACAGATACTGGACGAGGCAGTTTGGGGAATTACAGACACAGGATCTCAAATCTGTGTGTTTCATCCACATCTAATTCCTAAGATAAGATAAGCTAATGCTAGTATTACCTATGAGAAAATAAAATCCCAGGCAAATCCTGGAGTTTTAAGTTTAGAGAGGGGCCTTTAGAATTCTCAGCTGGAGAGCTCTTGAATAGGCTGGTTGCTATGGAGATGAGGACTAGCAGCAAGGAGGAGGGCAGCATATTCCCTCAGGAATCCAACTTCTGTATGTTAATAACTTTGAATACAGATTGGATTAGGGAATATGGGGAAAAGTTACAGGCACTGAACAAGACAGTTTGGGGAATTAGAGACACAGGATCTCAAAACTTTCTAACAAGTATTACCTATGAGAAAATAAAATCCCAGGCAACGCTGGGTATATATGCTAGTATATGATACAACCATTCTGTGACCACACCTACAAGCAGCAGGTATATTCTCTGGTCACAAATACATCACTGCTCAAGAGAGTAATCATCAAGGCAATCCATGCTAGGAATAAGTAATGGCTTCTTGAGTGGCAAACATTTTAGTGGAGCATGTGCAACCTCAGCAATGTCTACTTGCTATCTTGCTTTGTCTCACTTCTCCCTGTGCAGACAGGATAACTGTATCTGACCAGAGAATGTATTGAATTTGAATTGGAAAGCCATTCTAGCAGCCACTCCTATGGTGGGATGGCTACAACGTAAGGAAATGAATCCTAGGACAACCTCTGTGCATTTGAAGGAGGAAATGCTGATTTTAATTAACTACTTTTTGTTTTGTTTTAATTAGGAGAGAGGGAAGTCTCCCCAGAAGAGCCCAGGGGACAAGGGTTGCATGCTGACTGGAAGAGAGCGGTCAGAATACATGCGATGGAAAAAAGAACGGGATCAGATCGACCTTGAGCGGCTGGCACGCCACAAGAATGCAAGGGGAGAATGGCGGCGGGCTTGGGATGTTGAAAAATCAGATCGCATGTAGGTCATCTTCACAATCCAACACAACATACTCTGCGTGAAATAGCCTCTGCAAAGAGGTCAATGGTAGAAACAACATCCTGGTGGGGAATGGAAAGTTGGATAGCAAGCAATATCTCTAATCACACTCTTGGGCTCTGTGGTATGTGTGGTTTCTGATTGCCAGAGAAAGAGGACAATATGTCAGTGTGTCTCTGTCTCAACAGATGGTTCAGATTCAATGACCCCCAGGGGATCTATTATCATATCTGGTGTATGAACAGATAAAGGAAGGAGGCGTCTGAAGATGTTGAGGAAAGAGGCCTTTAGGGAAAAAAAGACATTACAACTTATTTTTTTATCACAGCAAAAATCCATTCTGATTTGTAGGAGTCCACACCCTTCATTACTGACCTTTTAGGCTTCCCAAAATCATTCTGATGAGATACATGGCTTATGCTGCTCTTGATAACTCATGGAAACACTCACAGAATGTTGAGTGAGGACTTTGCCTAGAATCAGAACTCTGATGGGGGATCAGTTGACTTCACCTAGACTGATAACAGAAGTATTTGTTAAAGTGATTGTCCCAAGGTTCTTTGCTGACAAAAGTACTATTTCTGAAAACCCGTAATTAAGCTGTAGTTCAGAACTGCACAACATTTTCATGGCCAATGCTGTTAATGGCTCTTTAGCTTTATTGAGGTTCTCAGCAACTAAATGTCTTTGTTTTAAGGCAGCATCCCTCTGAAAGGCAAGTAGAAAGGCTTGTTTGCATCTGTCATTATTTGTTCATTTTGCAGAAGCATATGATTTGCCACTACTAGAAACAGAATATTGGACTCAAATTAAAAAGTTCTAACCTTGGGTTCCCTGACCCTTTAGCCATGGTTGGTGGCTAACCATGGTGAGACTTGTAGTTCAACAAAACCTGGAAATACAAAATTGGGAACTATTGGAACTAGACAGAGTCTGGTCTGATCCAGTGAGGCTTTTCTGATGGCCTGCACAGAAGATGCAGGGGAGTTCATTATTTAAATCAAACAAGGTGCCTTTTTTAAAAAAAACAACAACAGGCTACTTCACTACTTGTAAAGGACCAATCCACAGTTATTTTTTCAGTGTTAATGTCAACATGAGCATATTTTTCAGTAGAAATTTTCACTGAACTTTGTACTTGAAATAGTCTTTCTTTTCCATCTGCAGGTTTGAGGATACTAAGGATGGGGAACCAGTCTTGGAGAGTCTACACAGCAAAAAAGGTCAGAAAAAGGATTTGGTATATGTTGATATCTGTTGTGAAAAATCCAACTCCTGGGTATCTTTTTTTTGCCTGCTGTCAGATCTTTATGGCCTTTTCTGCACTACACTCTTATAGCGCGATGATTCCACTTTCAACATCCTATGGAATCCTGGGGTTTGCAGTTTTGGGAGGGGCCTGCCAAAACTGCAAACTCCAGGATTCCATAGGATGTTGAAAGTGGAATCATCGAGCTATAAGAGTGTAGTGCGGAAAAGGCCTATGTCTCTGGCAGGGTGACTCTGAGTTGAAAGATATTTCTTAAGGCTCATCCAGACTGGCCCAAATTCTTGGGGTTTGGCAGGAGTTGTCTCTGTACTTATCAAGATTTTAAAAACACACACACACACATGACATACCTACTGTCCCAAGTCAGTTTCTCATGAACTTCCAGGACTAGCTGCAACTTTTTAAAACCAGGACAGAGGGTAGAGTGTTTTCTTTTTGGTTTTGGTTTTGTTATTGTTTTTGTCCCAGAAGATTCTGATTCTGATATAGTACCCATTGCCCTGGTTCCTTCTTTGCTTCTAGGCAGCCTGGTGATATGTTGAATGGGGGTAGGACATTTGACACAGAAGTCTTCCTCTGACCAGCCTTCCTTCATTACAGTTCCAGTTAGCAGGTTAAACACCTCCTGTATGCTGCTTTGCATTCACAGTACGATCTTTTCCTTCTTTTCCTTCTTTCTTTGGACTTTCTACAAATATGTAATGCTAAAATGGTACAGTGATTTACCTCCATGGCATTTTTGCATTAAAACTATAAAAAAAGTATTTTCCAAAACTTGAGGTACCCGACTGGGAATGGGCATATGGTCAGGGAAGCATGACACTGAGTGTTGCATTCATAAAGGAGATGATGGGGAGGGAAGGAAATTTGTTACTGCCCTGGCTAGTCCGGGCTTTGGGGATATTAAAAGATATCCTTTTGATATCATAATTCGGCTTCACTTCTCTATTCCCCTCCATGTGCTTGCGAGGTCACCGGACAAGCACGCATACAAGCTCAGCCGTTAATCGCCGTAATATTCCTAATACAATACAGGCAGGCCAGAAAATAGCTGACTCGCTGCTTTAGGAGACCTCCAGCCAAGTACTCTAACTAGGTATGCACGCAACATACAAAAGAGCCTCTGCCCCGCGCTGGCAGCTTGAAGGGTAACCTATACAACACCCAAGTACTCTGTGTTTGCATACTGGCTACTCTATTGAGAACCTCTGCGATAACTCAATCATTCAGATTCTGACCTTTCGGAGGCTTTGTCTCCAACTCCAAATCTATTGTTTTCCCCCAAGTACGGCACAGCCTGCAGTCACAATTCTCCTTATAAAAACCCTTGATTCCGAGACCTTCCTCGGAACAAGTTTCATCCTGCCTTGCTGCCGCTTTGCTTTGCTTTGCGAGCCTCCCCTCAGCTCCACGTGCTGAGCTAAATTGCACCCCAGCCTCGCTCTCTATTTTTCTGGGCTTCAGGACAGGTGAAGTATCACCCAAACCAGCAATCCCTCTAAAAATCCCTCTATACCACTCCAACCTTTATTTTCTTTAGTTATCTTGTATGAGTGTGTCGCATACACTGTTTTGCTTGTGTATTTAATAAAACATCATTTATTGTTTCAACTTCTGTGTGCTCCTTGACTCGACCCGACCCCGTAGACATAGGGCTCAAGATATCGCTATATTACCCTGCCTCTCGTAACGCTAAGCAGTGCTCTGAGCTAATTTTCCCCACCTTTAGTTGAGCACAATTTGGTGTCCCTCCCAGGACCCCTAGTACACAGGGTAACAAATTGGCACCTATACCACAGTTAACCACATCTAAAATGAGAGTTGGGGGAAGATTGGACAAAACCCTGGTATATTTAGGACATGACTGGGCATGGGAGCAGGAACAACTGTTACAACGTGTATCCAGGGACAGTGGTGTTGGCCCTGCAGTGAAATACAGTGACATTCAAAATGCACAAAACACTGATGCCTTCATTGGGCCAACCAAAAATGTGCAAAATATATCATGCAAACTTTCAAAGCACTACTGGCTTCTTTGTCAGGCAGAGGTGTTAAAAATCATACAGGAGAAGAAAAAAAATGATGATGTTAGAGTCACAGGCCTACATTTTGTCAAGATACTGTTTTTGTGGTTGTCAACTGAGATGGTCTTGGGGGGATATAAATGTAGGCAGAAATCACTCCCTTCTTTGGCCATGTGGATCCTGGGAAACAAAGAGTTGTAAAATCTAGGCAATAAAATTTCAACTCCATTACCAATAAAAAAAAGAGTAATTTCCCTTGAGATCTGGGCTGCTTCTAGGTGAGGCTATGTGCCCTTTCTTAGGCAGAAAACACTGAACTTCTCCAGAAGCCTCTGTAGTGTTGCATCTGGAACCTGCCAAATGGCACTTCCAATGAAAAAGTTTTACCTTTGTTGGAGGTAGAAACCTCATATAGTTAAGTCCCAGTCCCTTGGCTCCCTCTTCATTAGGATTCCCCTGTTGCAGTTAAAATGTGGTCTCCTCAGAATCAGAAAACATATCTGGGGTAGCCGTGTTGGCCATGCAGCAAAATACAACATCCAAAATCCACTAAACAGCAATACCTTTATTGGGCCATCAAAAAATGCACAAAATACATCGTGCAAGGTTATAAAGTTCCTGGCTTTCTTGATCAGGCAAAAGTTATACCATTAGAGCTTCAAAAGCTTGCATGATATATTTTGTACATTTTTGGTTGGCCCAATAAATCTATTGTTGTGTTGTGGATTTTGGATGTTCTTTCATGGTATGAAATCCAGAAACAGAACAGCCTGACAATTATAAAACTAACAGCCCATCTGGATGAGCCTTCACATAACATTTTTTTAAAGTTCAGTCTGAAACAGGTATTGGAAGCAATCCGTTACAAATAACTTGTCATTTGTAATTATTTCTTTTTCTTAACAATGAAACTTGTATTACTTCACAACTGCAATGAAAGAGATAATTATTTGTGGTATAATTGTGTTGTTTTTTTAAATAGTTGTGAGAGTATGGCTCATTAAATGTGCAGGGAAAATAGCACATGGTTCCAGTGCTAGCTCTTATGTCATGCTGCCGCTTTGTGCCCTGTTGTAGGTGTTGGGGTGATGATGAGGTTGGCAGCAGGAGAGAATGCATTGTACCACAGGCCAAATGCATTCAGAGAAGTTTTTGTTGTCCTCTTAGAATAGTTCTATGTAACTTCTTGTGTTATGTTTGAAAAGCAGAAGAGTAAAAAGTTACTTTTTTAAAAATGGGAACTTACCTATAGTTGGGGAGTCTATAAACCGCAACTATAGTTAATTACTTTAAAAATAATTTCCCGAACTCTAGTTTACAGAGATATTTCTGTCTAATTATCCAGAAAAGGCATATGGAGGATGGCAAGTAGAAAAAAAAAAATCTTAAAAGTAAAATGATATGTTCAGTTCTGAAAAGAGAGAAACAGTGGCTCTGGGTTTGAGCCATGCTTTCACTGGTTTCTTTATTTCTGTATTGTTTCAGGACAGTCAGTTGTGTATATTGCCATTATAAATTATTCAACCTTAATAATGAGCTATGAAAATTTGTGAAGTTGATATTTAGAAAACGTACCAAGACTTCAGTACAGCACTCAGACTACATGCATTTTTTAAAAAAAATCCATTTCTTAAGATATTTTGAAGTGTTATTTTGAAGGCAATGTTCCCAGAAGGACTGAAACTTCCACCCTGCAAACTCGGAATATGAATGTGTTGTACACTTTCCTTGCTCATAGCTATTACACCAGCTATGTTCTCAGTTTGCATTGGTCCAGCAAACTGATCATGGCACCAGCAAAGCCATTCTTTCCTGAGTATATACCAGCCTTCCTCAAACTGGAATTCCCCAGATGTCTTGAAACACCACTCCCACCAGTCAGCATGGATGGACTACAAATCCACCATTGCCTGTCCTGTCAGCATGGCAGCTATCTGCTGGCTGCAGTATAGGGATAATGGGAGTTGTAGACTAATGCATGAAATGGATACCAAATAAAGGAAGAAAACTAGTTCTGTATATACATCTGTGTGCTATCACATCAGGAAAATTGTGCTGTGCTTGGTTGGGGGGTGTAGAAGGGGAATATGTTGTCTTACTGTTTTTTTGTGCTTTGTTCATTTCTTCCAGGAGGAAGAAATGCCCGCAAATCCCAACATCGATCCTTGCCTTCTGAAGGAAAAGGTAAGTGGAATTCAACAGCAATGCAAAACCTAACTGCCTTTTCAGAGCACTTTCCAGAAACTTTAAAGAGAGGATGATGCTTTACTTTCAAGACTATTTTTTCCTAAATACTCAGTTTCCCAAGCCTAGAATAACTGTTGCCTGTGTAGTGATATGGGAACCATTCAGTTTTTCAAAACCTTCAGCTACTAGTTTGTCATTATTTGCTTTCAAATTGGCTTTGACTTATCCTGACCTCCATTGAGTCCCACTGATGAACAGCATTGCTCAGGACTTGCATACTCATAGCACCATGACTTACTTGATTGAATTAATCCATCTGTAACATGGTCTACTTCTTGTTCTACTGCCTTGCACTCCTCTTTGTCTTTTCCAAGAAATTGTGTCATCTCATGATGTGTCCAAGATATGATAGCCTCAATTTAGTCATTTTTCCTTCCAGTCAGAATTTAGATTTGATTTGGTCTAGGATGCATATATTTGTCTATTTATTTATTAAACTTCTATCCTGCCTTTCTCTTGAGATGGGATTCAAGGTAATTTACAATATTTTAAAAAGATCAAGCTAAAACAATTTACAAAGGTTTAAAAAGTTAAACCACAGTATTCTTTTGAAAAAAATATTAAATTAAAAAGTAGTTAAAACACTTAAAATACACTGAAGTGTTGGCAGTCCATGGTTTTTTCAGGTCCCTTCTCCAGCAACACATTGCAAATTAAGTGATTCTCTTCTTGTTAGCTTTCTTCACTGTCCTGCTTTCACAACTATACATAGAAATTGGAAATACTATGACATAGGTGATCCTGATTTTGATATTTAATGATATAATTGCAGATATGTTTCAGGGTTTCTTTTTCAACTGCCTCTATTGCTCCTGCTGCTTGGGTCGTGGTCTCCATCACTGCTTGATGGAGATATCTGAGAAACTGACATAAAGAAAGTGTGATGATTTTTCTTCCTCTGGCAAATTTATCAGTCCTATACAGTCTTGGTTCTTTCTCTGTTGGAGGTGCATAGCTGGGCTGGCAGCCAAAGAGAAAGCTGATGAGCAGCATAGCAGAAACCATGGATGCTAGGAGGCATGCTGGGAACAGCACTATAGGAGAGAATGTGTGGGCATGTTCTGAAGATTATAGTTCCAAGAACAAAGTAAAAGAAAGATGTTCTACCTAGAAGTGTGCAGGTCTTGGTAGAAGAAAGTGATAGCACAAGAAGGCTGCACTGCCTGAGCTGTATGGGTAAGGAGTATACATGTGCCGTATGCTATATTTAAGAGAGAGGAACTGGCAAACCCATGTCTGAGGATTCCTTGCCTAAGAAAATCCTATAAAATTCATGGGGTCACCATAATTCAACAAATTACTTTACGGTCTGTGCATGTGTGCACGTGCACACACAGAGTTTATAGAACAGTGGTACAAGAGAGGTGGCCACAATAATAACATTTGGATAACTAAAGACATTGTCTGGGCAGATATCTGAATCAGTATGAAAAGGACTGACAAACAATCACACACTTTGGGTCTTTACATTTATTTATGATACCTATTGTATATCCAACCATTTCCCCATTGCCCTCAACATGGTAAGCCTGGGAAGTCTTGGCAAACTCTTGCCTAGGGACTATGCAGACTGAAAGCTATGCAGATTCAGCAAGGTTGCTGTAGCACAGTATTCCCCAAGCTGGTATTTTTGGACTTCAGCTCCTATTAGCCCCAGGCAATTTCCAGAATCCTGGGTATTATAATTCAAAACATCTCGAAGACATCAGGTTGGATAAGTCTAATATGTCATATGCTTTCAACCCATATAGATTGACATCCTTCATCCTCCTCAGTACAAATCCCTGGCCACTTGCTAGTTGCATTTTATAATTATTTGGTCATTCTAAGCCCATTTGCTATTGCGGCCCACCTCAGTCAGGGAATCTAGGCCTGGAAGGCTGGACTGACAATGGGTTGCTGTACCCTCCAATACACCTCGCTCCCCGGTGTGTACAGCAGGTGTGGGCAATTCTGCCAGGTCTGTGGGCCAATTTTCTGCCCCATGTGGACTGCTAAAACAAAACTAAATGTAACCAGAAGTGCACTTCTGCTTTTGAAATGCAGTTTTTAAAAAGTTAAACAGTGCAGGAGACCCCTGAACATATTTAAAGGGTGAATTGCCATTTCAGGAGAAGTATGCAAAAGGATCTTGTAGCACCATTGAGACTAATTGAGAGAAAAAATTGGTAGCATAAGCTTTTGTAAACTAAGGCTACTCATTAGATACATCCAGAACATTAGGAGAGGATAGGGAATTGGGACAAGCCATGTAGCATACCCTGCTCTGGTTGCCCAAAAGAGAAAAAGTAGCCAGGAGGTGCAGGAAGAAAAATACTGTTTCTTGTTGACCTCCCACCCACCACCCCTTGCCTGATTCTGTTGTCTAATTATGCCTAATGGTAGGGTTGGCCTGACTCTTGTGGCATGATGCTGGATGTGTTAGCTCCTAGCTCTGTGTGTGGCATCTTTTTCAGGTGGAGGACAACACAGACGGAGCACAAGCGAATCTGCTTCCAGAACATTGCCAGTCATAAGCAGTAAAGCCAGAGGGAAGGACAGACTGACTGGCAGAGCCAGAAGGTAGGGAAGCAGCTTTCAGTGGAATTTCACTGCTTCTTAGATGTATTCTTTGCCTCATTTTGAGAAAGGAAATTCTTTCAGGACAGGAGTAATTTGTCTTTATTAAGCATTTATTACTACACCATATGCTTATTGACCTAGATTCATACTAAAACTGCATTTGTTAATGAAGACAATATATTTTGATAATGATAAAATCCCACACATCTTCACTTGCTCTCCCCTCTGAAAACAAGAACAGAGCAAGGGGATTTTCTGCTATTATTTCCAGTGGGATAAAATAGTAAGATTTCATTACTAAGCTGGCTCATTTGTATGCCTAATGGAGAAAATAAGCAGGGATGTGCGGGAGGATCCTGCTTGTATCAGTAATCTGCCCCACTCATGGTCCTCCTTGTGGAATATGAGAGGGCACAGGGGAATGCTCCAATTCAGCTTTGATCAATGATCAGAGCTAACAGGTATTCTTTGTGCAAAGTGCAGGAATGGATGTCAGAGAAAGGAGGGCCAGATGATCCCAACAGAAAGGTATTTCTTGGAGCAGAGCCATACACCCATGACATCATCCAGCCGATCTGTTTGGCCCCTGGTGACAGCTACCATTCTCTGATTGTGAGAGAGTTCTGCTAGAATTCTATAGAATTTCTATCCTGCTTCATATCCACTCCTACTACCTCCTCCAGCACATGAACTGTTTAATCCTTTGCTCTCTAAACCCTGAGTGATTGCCTGTTAGTTGGCTTCATGGTTATTAAAAAGCAATTTGGAAAAAGATTCCGAGGGCTATGGATGCGATTTGTTGAATACACATTTCCTGTAATCAAAGTTATGCCAACGTATATAAACTATGCATATGTTTGATTTGCTCCAATTTGTACTATATTCATGGAACACCATTAGCTATTTTTTTTTAAAAAATGAAAACAATAGTTTATTATTCTTCTAGAAGACATACTACTAGGTTAGTGGCAAAGGATGTGCTTTCCATAAAGAAATTTCCAACTTCAGTCATCAGCATCTTTCAGTAAATGGTCAGCTACTTGAAAGGAACAACTTCTGCCAGAGACTTTGGAGAGATGCTGCCAATCAGAAAAGACACTGGTCTAGATGGACCAGAGGTCTGACTCAGTGAATAGCAAATCCATAGCATAAGATTGCAGTTTCTAGATAGCTCTACACTAACTTTAGTGTAGTAATTAGAGCAGAGGCAGGAATCATGCAGCCCTCCAGATGTTTTTGGACTACAATTCCATGCAGCCTTAACTAGCATAGGTAATGGAAAGAAATGTTGAAAGCTGCAGTCCAATGACATCTGGAATTGTATAACTGGGACTTGAGAGATCCAAGTTAAGGTCCCACTAAGCCATGAAGCCCAACAGGTAAAGTTGGGTCAGTCATTGTCTCCTAGCCTAATGAATGTCACAAGATTGGTGTAAGAACAAAGGGAAGATGAGGAAAGCAATCTTGAGCTCACATGATGAAGTTGGAATATAAGCATAACTAACAAATAATAAAATTAGCTGTTTTTAGTAGGCTTGAAAGCTAATGCACCCAAATGACATCATTTTTCAAACTTTTCCCTCCTTTTAACATTTTTGGCTGCTGGGCCATACTATTATACCAATATGAATGGATAGTTTTCAAAATTCAGTTGTGAAGCATAGGCTAAAACATCACATCTGTTTTTTAAAGTTCCTCTGACAGGTTGCCATCTGTGCACTATGACATTTAATCTTAGATGTGTTCCCTGGTACACAGCAAAACAACTGCAAACTATTACCATAGCCATGGGTGGTGAGATTTCTCTGCCATTATGACAAGTCATAATTAGGCATCGGAAGTGGACTTTATTCCAGGAAAGAGATGTTTTTATTGAATTTCTGTGGTCATTAGATGTACTTCATGTGCATATTTACTTATTTAAATTTTTCTGTGTCTGCAGAGGCTCTCCAAAGGAAGTATTAATAGACTACACAAAACAATGAACTATAAAATGCACAAAATACTTTAAAGTGGAGTGTGGGAAAGCTGTTTTAGACTACAACTCTTTGTGTCCCGTGGCCAGTGGCCATGCTAGCTGGGGGGTTTTCTGAGTTTAAAAATGTATTTAAAAGTTACTTTCCAAGCTCTGATAAAAACTCAGAAAACATTTGAAATAGATACAACAGTAAAGATCACAATATAAAGAATGAATTTACATTCATTTAAAAGTGGCCTAGAAATCCAGAGAGGAAAAACATTCAGAGAGAAAGTGAGTTATAAATTGCAAGATGGGGAATCTCCTAAAAATGGGGCCTCCACAGAAAAGCCCTCTTCTCTTATGTCTGCCAACCCAATAGATCTTAGCAACAGGCATGTTAGTTAAGCCTGGTTTTGATCATTCTGTTTGTGAGTTAGATTTTTCAAATGACATGGTTATATTTCAATTCACTTTTACAAATAAGCTTGCACTTGTTACCTAAGACTTGTCTGTGTTGTAAATGTATATCACTTGCCATAGGTCTACAGGTGCCTTAAAGGCACACAAACACTTATTTCATATTCTAATGCTACATGTTAGAAAGTTGCTTGCTTTTTGTGTAGGTGAAACACTGAGATAACTACTGTGTCACAAGCAAAGCAGAAAAGAGAATCCCAGTTGTTCTATCAGGGGCAATCCATAGCAACTTTGTCTTGAGCTCCCCCAATATGAAACCTGAAAATCAGTGACTGTGCTGGTTGGGGGATTCTGGAGAATGAAATTATTAATAATTAAAATAAAGTAATTTTTCCAAGATCTACTTGAAAAACCGAGATAGAATGACTGGGTGGTTAGAAGCTAATTCTTTCTGACTTCCAATCACCAGGATACAGCTTAGAGAACAAGGAAGAAGCCATTCATTCTGGGTTGGTGGAAACAAAACATACTTACCCAGTTTCCATCTCCAGAGCCATCCATGGCAATCATTAGACAGAGTGACGTGGTTACCTCTATTAGCAGATGCTGGGAGATGGCATCAGTGCATTGGAGGAGAGACTGGTGTGCTCAGCTTGCCCTGTTTCCCCTAAGATCATTCACTGCTGTCCAAGTGGCAGAAGATTCTATCCCATTACCAGTACCAAGGAAAGATTCTATTGCCAATCCAACTGACTTTTTTAGAGCCTAGAAAGTTTTAGACTTTTTCAAGCCTAGAAAATTTAAAATGCTTAAAAGTACGTTTCTGTGCTTGGAAAAATCGTTAGCCATTGTTGTAAATTTTCAAAAGCCCTGGTGGTGCAGTGGTTAAATGCTGTTACTGCAGCCACAACATTGTGAGTTTGATCCTGCAGGGCTCCAGGTTGAGTGAGCCTTCCATCCTCCTGTAGGTCAGTAAAATGAGTACCCAGCTTGTTGGGGCAATTAGCACATTGTAAACCACTTAGGGAGTGCTTTGCACTGATAAGCAGTACTGAAATGTAATTGCTATTGCTATTCTTTTTTTTTTCTTCTCTTTATTCAATGGTGACTAAAATAGTTACTTTCCAGTTACTTTTTGAAAAACCTATTGGAATGTTACATGTTGCTGACATATGGTGCAAAACATACCTAAGTAGCACAGCTGCGTGTGCCACATAGTTATAAAAATCAACAGTTATTGTTTACACTTCAAAATGAGTGAAGTTATTACTTGTTATATTACAGTCATTATGTAATTCAGCTATGCCTTTATTGTTGCAAGCAGGTATTAATTAATTGCAAGTAATTTGTTATTTGGAATGAGTTAATTCTAAACTCTATGTGGAATGAGAGCAGTACCATCTTGTTCATCACAAGACACAAAAGAATTTTTTGGGCCAGCCCTAAGTATTGTCAGGAGATAAAAGCAACACTGTAGCACATCCCCAAGGGACCACGTTTCTCTCTCTCTCTCTCTGTGAAACAGTAGAAGTCTACTGGTCAGTGGAACCCTGGGATGGCTCTGCACATCCTGCCATGCAGAGCTATCCCAGAGTCCCACTGACCAGTAGACTTCTCCAAAGTTGGAGAGGTCATAACCCCCCAAGGCGATCTATCCCACTGTCAAGCAGCTCTTACAGCCCAAAGCAAGAAAGCTACAATACCCGAAGAAAGAAAATACTCTCTCTCTCCGCCATATCTCTGAAACCCTCTTCTCTCTCTTCCCCGCTCTCTTTTTCCTGCTGCCCAGGGAAAGAGATCACTCTCACAGAGGCTTAAACAGATCACTTGCAGAAGATTTTCAGAGTTCAGCTGAGGGCTGCATGTTATTAGCCTGAAGGATGCCTGTGGCCCTCATATTTCAGGTTGCCAGCCCCTGCTTAGAGGAGAAGAGAGTATTGGTAGCACTCCCAACTTCTGCCACCACTCTCTCTTAATGAGGTATATTTACTTCATGATTTATAATAACCCACCTATTTGCTGACACACCTGACACAACAATAGGGTGATATAAAGACTAGTAACTGGGTAGGAATCGATAATACTGGCCTGACAACAACAGTGTTAAAACTGCTATAAAATGAGTCATCAAGCATATGTGGCCGAAATATAGGAATAAAAAAACTATTGTTGGTTTAAAAATAAGCAAAAAATTTAAAATGATCTCCAAGTCTTTATTATAAGGATCAGTTTGCTTGGTAATCCATCTTTCTAATGGGATCTGCAAACCAGCTCTTGGTGATTTATAACAATGAAATTGATTTTCTAATCGAAAAACCAAACTGCAGTTCTCCTGAAATGTGATTGCCGAGTAAACTAGCTAGCCATTGAAAGGTAGGCATATTTTTTAAAAAACTGAGCCCAAAGCTACAATCCTAACATAATTACCTGGGAGTAGGTCTAACTGAATTTATTAGAACCTACTTCTGAGTAAACGTGCATAAGATTGCACAGTAATGTAGCATATTCTGTGGGTAGGAAATTGAACTGTGTTAACTAGGAAACCCCCAAGTGGGGATTTGACCCCTGTTGAATGACTCACAAGTGCTTGATAGTCTTAAGGCCCCTCTCTAACTACAAACTCCAGGATTCCATAGGATGTTGAAAGTGAAATAATAGCACTATAACAGTGTAGTGCACTTACTTTCTTGTGCAATAATTGTGCCAAATGGTATATATCATTTTAGAAACAAAATGATACATACCAATAGTGAGGAAGGTATGGCCATCCAAACTTATTACCCCATAACTCCCATTAGCCGTAGTCAGCGCAGCCACTGATGAGAGATGATGGGATTTGCAACCTAACAGCCTTTGGAGAACCATTCCTTCTCTATCCCTGTTATAGAGACATATTATGGTTTGCATCCATTGGTATCCTTCAGTAGTTGAAGGGACACTGGTGATGGATCATATTTTCCCTCTGCCCTGCTGACCTTCATGCAAATTCTAAAAGCCTCCAGAGGACTGAAAGGCCCTCCAAGAACTGGAGGAGGGCATGCACAGGGTTGCAGGGAGGAAGGAGGAGAAGGGAAGCTCCTCTTGCATGAGGAGAAGCTAAGAGTGGTTGTTATTTTTTATGCTGTGAAGATCTACCTAAGAGAGAGGAAGTAAACTGCATCCATACACAGGAAAACAACTGGATTTCTGCTTTCTTGGATTTCTGCCAGTATACTGACAAATATGAAGAGAACTAATGTGGTATAGTGATTGAATGTTGAACCAGGGGTGTTGAACCTGCTTGGACATGGAAACCTACCAGATGACTTTGGACAGATCACACTCTCTCTGCCTTAAATGAAATCAATGGTAAACCTCCCTGAATAAATCTTGCTAAGAAAACAGTAGGAAAAGGTCACCATAAATTGAAGTTGATTTGAAGGTACATAGCAACAGCTACCAAATATGAACCTCCAATGCATACTAGAAATATATAGAATATTTCCAAATTTTCTTGTCTTCAGCAAGGGTATCTCTATACTTCAAGAGAAGGAGAAAGTGGAGAGGGTGATCTAGCAGTATCTTTGGGACTAATTGATATATTTCAGCATACGTTTCCATGGGTCGCAGTCGACTAATATGAATTTGTCTCAAAGGTGCTGCCAGGTGCCTCCCTTCCTGCTCCTTTTCTTTCTTATGCTGAAACAGAGAAGCTTAGCTATCATCTTAAAATCAACACATCAAGATACCCCACTGAATAAATTGCAAGTTTTTTCATCCCAGCACAACAGTGAAAGGACTAACACTTCTTCCTGGTTTTGGTTTCATTGGTTTTTGGATTTAAAAGATGCATTTTGTACAAGACCATTGTACCAATACAATGTGGCATTTTTGCACAAAAAATTGTAAAATGATTATGGGGGAAGGGGACAAAATCTCTTGCGATTTTGCCCAAGAGAAAAGCTTTGAAATTTTTCATTCTCTCATTCAAGAATGAAATGTGTGCAGATTTGCATCCTTAGTACACACTGTATACACTACTGTGTTAAATTCTGTGGTGTTTTAAAAGAAATGCAATAAATTATTAATACATACTACAAGCACAGAGACTGTCAGGAAAAGAGGAGAAAGCTCAGTTGTCATTGTTCTTCTGCATGTTGGTACACATAAAATAAAAGACATTCTGGAATACATTCTCTTTCTTGGGCTTCACTCTCAGGCTGTAGCAGACAGCTCCAAAAATCACTGGCACATGTTATTTGTCAAGTGACAAATGTCTTGCAACATTGAGTTTTTATGATTTTTATTATATTGCAGTCGAATCAGCCAGATTGTTAAAGATTGATAGATTGTGCTGAGTCTCAGGGATTTAGAAAAATAACAATGTGTATAAGCTGAAATTTGCTTCAGGAAAGATATCCTGTTAATTAGCCCCAGGAATTAAGAGAAATATTATTGTTGAATCGAAGTAACTCTGTAATGGAGACTGCTGCAAGGGCTAACATGGTCAGGGTTGTCAAAAATACATGAATGACAGTAACAGGAGACCTTCTTAGCCACACTGATCTGGTTTTTGAGCATTTATTTCCATTTCCATTGTCCCCCCGTTGTAATCCTGGCAGCACCTTTGCCAGGAAGCAAGTATGACGAGAATGCTCCCCTCCGCACCCAATGCCTCCCTGCAGAAGGGAGCATGAGCGACACACATCAGCCTTCCGTAGTGCAGCCAGGCTCTTTCGCATGCTGCACTGGGGAAAGAAGAGCCTCCATTGTGCTTCGTGCCCTTCCTCATGGCTGGGAAGGATGGGAGTATCACATGATTGTGGGCACTTAAATGATTTAGTCTGTTAATAAAATATCCCACAATTATGATGGGAGGAGGCAGGATGGCAGCAGGACTACAATGACATCATGCAAAAGCATGACCCATGGACTGCTGCCATCCTGTCCCCATAGCGGAACTGTGATGCCATGTGGAAATGGCTTTAGTCATAGCTCATACCATCTTTCCCTGTAGGCCCTGAAGCTGCAGTCCAACATCCCCATCCTTTGGTAAAACAAAATAGATATTTTCCAAAAAGAAGCAGGCGAGTCAGAAATTTTATTGACTGGCATTGCCCATGTTGTCTTCTGTTTTACAGATGGGATGCCAAGGAGGGTGAAGAAGTGTCCTTTGGAAAGGATGAACTCAATAATCAGGTGAGTATATAGAATATTTGTTAAGATATGTAGAAGTAAAGTGGCATCCTCATGTTTTGCACTACGCTTGTACACTGCATGAATTAATCCAGAAAAACTACTGAACCTGATTTTTTACTAACAGAACTAGAACAGAATCTCCTGTTAAGTGAAATCAAATTAAGGGTCCTATAACACTATGATTCCACTTCAACTGCCATGACTGCATTCAATGGAATTGTAGGGTTTGTAGTTTGGACAGGCACTAGATCTCTCTGGCTGAGAATTTTAAATATCTCTCCCCCAAGTGCAAATCCAAGGATTTCATAGGATGGAGCCAGGGCAGCTAAAGTGTAATCTTAGCACCAACTGTATAGTGTGAAAGGGGCCCCAATGAAATGTTCAGTGATGTAATGATCAGTTTCTTCATTGTGGAGGTTTTTAAACGTTTTATTCTTTATTGAAATGCAGCTATAGGGGGCTGCAAATCTGATTTGAGAAGTGGGATAGGAGAGAGAAAGAAGATGCTTAACGCTTTCATCTTAGACTGTTTTTCTGATTTCTTACCAGCTGTTTTGTCCACTAGTGATGGGAAAAAATGGACTCCCCTCACTATATCTTTTCTAGGGTGGCTAGTTTTAAAAGGGAACAGGGCTCCTGCCCTCCTTAGAACTGTGTTAAAGATGGAGTTTCATCAGGTCTAGCTTGACACACCACCGAAAGTCCCTCTTCTCTGTCCTGTTCTCCTCTGCATCTGGCTAGTTTGATTTTTCCCCGTGGAGGTGGGGCTGCCACTGTGCCTCCCCATTTTCATCAGAGAAACAAAATAGTATAAGGGCTAAGCATCTTCCTCTGCTCCCAATGCTCTGATTGGATTAGCTGTTCCCTATAGTTAATTAGCTGCTCCCTATTGCTTCCTCTGCATAAAGCTTCCCACTGAAGAAGAGGAAGTGGAAACAGAAGCAGAAGCTGCTGCCACCACATTCAGGAGATGGATCACATTTCCTGTCATAGCATCTGCTTTGGTTCTCTCTTGCACTGAGAGTGTGAGAAAAGGATATGAGGCCTGACTCCTGTATTATCAGAATAGCACAAGAGTTGCTTCAGTGAGGCCTAGTTCTATGCCACACCAGTGCTGTTAACAAACAGGAATTAATGTGGGTCTTTCAAATGATGTAGTAATTTCTTATATCAGTGTGGTATGATGGTTGGAGTGCTGATAAACCAGGCTCAAAGCCATGAAGCTCATTAGATGACCTTCAACCAATCACTACCTATAACCTAACCTATATCAAAGGGTTATTGTGAGCATAAAATGGATATATGGAAACATCCTGACACCTAGGAGAAAGGATAGAATAAAAAGTAAGTGAATGAATGAATGAATAAAAACAGAAATCAGGGTTGGGCAGTGCTGATGTAGGTAAGAGCCACGCATTTGCTCATCTTGATGGTGACAGAATGCAGACCATACCCAGTGAAGTATCAGAGCCAGCTGTGGGGAAAAGACAACTATGCAGCTTTGATAACGTATGAATTAAGCCTGACTTGGTGATTAAATGATGTGCAAGCGGAATTATTCATATTTCATGTTAAGTGATCTTGAATGTGAAGATTAAGATAGAAAAGATGTAAACAGCTTGTGCATTGCATTATTTAGTACATTATGATAGATAAAGAGATATTTGAGCTGAGTTAGTGAAATTCTGTTGCTATACTTGAGTTTTTCAAGTGAGCAATAGAACAGAATAGAATAGAAGTTAGCCCTCTCAAGTAGTTACAACCAATATTGATAATGCAGGATAAACTATCTGTAAGTTCTTTAAATCAGAGAATGGAAAGGTTCCATCTGGTCTACCTGATATAGCCACTGGTGAGGGATGACAGGTGTTGCAGTACAACAACAATGTAGAAGGTCATATGTTGCCTGTACCTGCTTTAAAAGAATAGTTTAATAAGCACTACCTTGAGTTTTTGTAATTTGGAATTCTAGAAGTCTACTAGCAGTGAACAACTAAAAAATCAAGCTCCGGCCAGTGAAGGAATAAAGGAACAACACTGCTCAGCAGGGCTGGACAAGAATGGCAAGCCACAGGAGCATACTGTTTCTGTGCCACAAACCAAAAAAAGTGGAACAAGCCCATCTGCAGGTGAAGAAGACCAGGACAACAATGGAAAAGCTAGGAGATGTCTCATCCAGGAGGTATCTGCAGTCAGCACTGATGAGACTGAAGCAGAACCTAACCTCAGTGAGGCAATAACTGGGGCCGATCTGTCTCCCAAGGGCAACCATATGAGTAGCAGCTCATGTCAGGAAGAGAACCTGCTGAAACAGTCTTCTGGAGTTGTCCTGGAGGAAGTCAGTTCTGCAGTTTATGGAGATGGCTTAGAAAAAAATGCACACCCAGAAAGGAATCCTAAGGGTGAAGACTATGCAAAAAATCTTAATGAGTTGTCAGTCAAGGAAGAAGTAAATGGTGAACGAAACCAAGAACTGTCAACAGAAAGACAAGTGAGAGATATCCAAATTACTGGCCTCCAGAAACAAATAGTTGTTGCAAAAGAAAGTGATGGCCCCACTGGCCTTGGAGACAAGGAGGGGTCTGAGTCTCCAGGTAAAGAAATGCTGGACAGAACTAATGAATCTGCACAAGAAGCAACAAAGATGAGCATGAAAGAAGACCAACCTCAGCCATGCAATCAGGAAGCACAGAACTAATAAAAGACAGAACATGCTGGGCTCCCAAGAGGCTGAAGGTGAGTCCACTTGACAATTGACATGGTATGTGCTTGTGTTATAGCCTGCCCTATTCCAAGACCTCAAAGTTTATGACCCACATACAACAAAAAGATACACCATGCAACTAACTGGCAAGTTCTCCTGCATGAACCCTATTGAAATGAATCACAATACTGTGAGGGCATTGTGGTACTGCTTCTTGTCTCCTGCTTGACTGCATCTTTGGTTGTTTTGTATCTCAAAACTTCTACTTACAATCTTATAGGATCTCTCATTTATACTATATGTTGATCAAACCAGTTCTTTTCATAACTGGTTACTGGTGATCTTTTTGGAATGCATTTTAGCTGATGTTAGTTGGTTGGTCTTTCAAAAGGCATGTTTAGGGTGGTAAGATGCATCCATCTCCAGCAGCTGGCTCCCAGGTCTGCCCCATTCCATTAAATGGAGATGGCTAAGGTTATGTATGCACTTGTTCATATGCTTGTTTCTCTGTTGAAATGAACAGGGAAGTACACCTGCAGAGACTGGGAAAGTTATATTTTGGACTACAAAAAAGTCCCAGCAACCATCTGTCTCATTCTAGAACAGGGTTTAGTTCCAGGCCTCTCCAAGGGTTCTTTGGTGCTGAACACGGACACTTGTTACTGCTATAGTATAAGCTTTATTGGTGATAAATGATGCAATAGATGGTGCACATGAAAGAAGTGTTCTAGCTCTTTCGCTGAGATGGCCATTATCCCCTCACTGTCAATGGTAGGATTGGGTCCTCTGGAGTTTTCAACCCTCTGTCCCACTGCTGGGACAGCCAAATGTGGGAATTCTACTCTTCCATCCTTTATTTCACCTGTGGATACACCAACTGTGGAATTTTCCATTCAGGCCTTCACACCACACCACATACTGTGGGGATTCCTCTCCAGCAATCCTACCACTGTGGCCAAATGTGGGGTTTCTCTCCTTTAATCCACAAAATATGGACACTTCACTATGCTCTCTGCAAATATCAAGAGTAAGGGCTTTTCCTGATCCTCACCTCTGCCGCAAGATAAGGACTTTCTTCTGTCCCACCTATGTGACACTTACTATTGGAAACCCTCAAGGTACCCATGAGGATTTATGCAACTCCTATCCTTAGGGGATGCCATCCCTCTATATGTAATGCTGCCACCAAAGATACTTTGTCTGAATCCAAGCTCACAATATGATAGTGTTTCTGGAAGCCAAAAGTGTATAAAAACAAGAACAAAACTGTATTTACAGAAGTAAAGCATAACATAGCAGATTATTTATATATAACTTTTAAAAAACAACCCTCTCTCTTCTCAAGCTAAGTCAGACTCTTACTCAACACACACTCCCTTTCTCAATTAAACTAGAACTCAAACCCTTCACAAACACTTTTCCTTGCTGTACTCATGTCAAACCACAGACTAAAACTATTCTCCACTCAAACTGAAAACTCAGCTGTCAGTCACCAACTGCTTCATGCAAATCTCCTCAAACATTCCACCAATCAGCATCCACTTCAACACGCCATTCTCCCCCACCACCAAAAAAAAGCCACTTATCTCATCTTCTGATAAAGCAATCAATAAAGCAAACCCCAGAAAAATTCTATCTAGATGTATCCCTCAGCCAGCACACACCTACCCACAAAGGCCATTTCTGCACTAGACTGTTATAGCGCTATGATTCCACTTTCAACATCCTATGGAATCCTGGGGTTTGCAGTTTCGGGAGGGGCCGAACAGTCTATAACAGTCTAGTGCAGAAATGCTTATAGCGAGGCTAATATAAGATGGGTTTCCAAGGGTTACACAGTCAGCTGTCCCGATTTGCTAGGATTAGGAGCACAACATCCTATGGAATCCTGCGGTTTGCAGTTTTGGGATGGGCATTTAGAATTCTCAGCCAGAGAGCCCTTTGGCCTCAGTAAACTACAAAGCCCAGAATTCCACAGGATGTTGAAAGTAGAATAATAGCACTATAACATTGTAATGAGGGAGGGCCCTAAGTTCAGTGCAGAAAGGTTTGAAGGAGATAGGCACTTTTAGCCTGAAGATGAGAAGGCCAAGAAACAACATGATAGCCTTCTTCAAACATCTGAAAGCCTGGTACAGAAATGATGGAACCAATGTCTTTCTTGTTCCAGAGATAAGGCTTGACTCAGGGAGTTCAGATTCGAAGAATGATATTTTTGACTAAATATGATGAAGAATATTCTGACAGTAGAGTGGGCTACCTTTAAGGTGGTAGGCTCTCCTTCATTAGTGATTTTTAGCAGAGGCTACATGACAACCTATAAGGGATGCTGCAATAACGGATTTCCTGCATTCACAGGAAATTGAACTAGATTACCTTTCAGGAACCCGCAGACTCTATGATTTTGGAAGCAAATAACTTTTGATGCTGGCTGCTTTAATTTTAATTCTAAGCTACTTCTATGGATTTGTACTACTATTACTTCTAAATTGCTGTTCTTCAGGTGCGGGAGACTGTACTAACAGAAACCACATCCTGGACAGAAATCCATTACACATATTTTTAAATCGTTACAACAGCTTGTCCAACTTCATTGTCTGCAATGGCCTTAATTTTTCTATTGCTTGATAGGATGTCTTGGTTCCAGTTCAACACATTTCCACATAAAGTGTATGATGATCTTTCTTAGCACTGGCATCCATTAATGGGATTGGTGTATCAGTGACAGGTTTCACATGGGGAGCTATTAGCTGTGAGCTATGCCTATAGGGAAAGATCTCAGGAACATTTGACTTTCACTTTTTGCTATTAGTGTTTAATCCATTGATACATTTTCTGCCAGAAAATGATAAAGTGTAGTGAGCTCCCAGTCTGACATTGTGAAATGCTGCACTTTACTCAGAATAAAAATTGCTCCGGAGATGCTTGAGCATTTCCCCAAGTACTCAAGAATATAACCCAGAGCTTGAAAACTTAATGTTTTGGATTAGAGTTCCCACAAGTCCCCAGCCAATGAAAACTGTAGTCTTAAAAAGAAACTTTTTCAATTTCTGTTCCTTCTCTTCTTTGTGTTTATATAAATATGCATAGATTAGTGGAGACCATTGGTATTCAAGTGACTGGAGGAGGTAAAGAGGACGGAGGGCAGGAGGCTTTCTTTCTCTTCATTTGGGCCCATCTTCTATCTATGTATCCCATACGCATCTGCTCTGACGGGCTTGTCAGAGGCTATCTCTGTGGAGATCTCCAGCTGAGCAGCTGCATTGACCTGAGTAAATTCTGAAACTGAAACAGGTTGTCTCAGCAGCACTGTATCTTGGGAAGCAGTATGTCATAATGGTCAGATAGTTGGACTAGAATTGGGCAGACCAGGGTTCAAATCCCCCTCAGCCATGACACTTACTCTTTGACTTGTGAGAAAGAACTGTATCTCTGTTGTACGAAATACACGTGTTGCATTCAGAAGGTCCCAGGTTCAGCCCCTTCCATCTGTAGGTGGGGCTGGGGAAAACCTGAAAACCTGGAGAACCACTGCCTGTAAACAATGGGCTAGATTGGAGTAGGAAAAAAATGGCCATAGGATGAAGGAAGGCCTCCTGTCCACATTTGCAGCCACATAAAAGTCTCTGCTGCTGCTGAATTTGCTACTGCCATAGTTGCAAGAAAGCATCATCACATTTTGTTTAAACAAGACGCATGGTTCCTGTGCATCTTATTTACAAATAGAATCATTCTCCTAGAAACATGATTTTATTTTTAAACAAGGCACAAAAAGAGTGAAGATCTTTTAGAAAACCAAAAGCACTATTTTTCCCCTACCCTCAGCATGGTGACTTTGCTGGGGCTGCAGTCTGGGTTGGTTTAGGACAGGGATGGGTAACTGTAGAGGGCTAGGGGGCCACATTAGCCTCCCCGCAGACCTCAAAGGGCTGCTCCACACTGCACACCCTGTAGAAAAATTTTGCCCTCCAAATGTCCCCTGTGGGTATGAAGGCATTTTTGCCATGATTTTAGGCCCCCCTGGGCCATTTTAGGCCAGGAGAGGCCTTTTGAATGCAAGTTTTTATGATACTGATAGCTTAATTATATTTTAAGGCTAGTCTTTTGTAATTTTTAAATCTATGTTGTATTTGTTTTCAGATTTAACTGCCTTGACTCCTGGCTCTGAGACTCAAGTAAAGTGAATGACTGATTGAACGAATATAATTAATGTTAATGAGCTATAAACATAACAAACAAAGATGGTTGTCCTTGGGAAGATATTGTCAGAACAGTCACTGGAACCTCTGTTTACCCTTTCAGAAGATTTTACTATGATCTTCACTTAGGTTTTGTGCTTGTATCCGACACCACAGGAATCACAGGTGTTGGCACTGGGGGATTCAGTTGACAGATCCATTTGATAATGGACCCAAATGTTTGTGGCTTGAATGTGGCTTGAATGTGGTTTTCACGGGGAAGCAACACAAAAAACTGAGATCACACTGAAAGCAGGAATACAGAGGTAGAGAGTTTTCAGTGGCTGTAGGAAAGCAGAATACAAAATGCAATTAAGTGGATGAGGTTGCTTTGGTATAAAATTCTGCTTCTCCATTAGAAGCCCATAGACCAATCCACTCTTCTGAATCGCTGGCTCTGTCCAACCCACTTTTTGCCATTGCCTTGGCCCTCTCTCTGCTCACTGAAGTTGATAGCACCAAATTCTTCTGTAATCTCTTTAGGAAGATGATGTGGAAAATATTTTCCTAAAATTTATCCTAAATCAGCTTTCCAGTAGTTTACTTACCTTGTTTCTTTAGTTGGTTCTTGTAGAAGGTTTGCCAGTATGATTCCTTTGGACATTCAATTCTTCCTTCCTTCCTTCCTTCCTTCCTTCCTTCCTTTCTTTCTCCCTTCCTCTCCCCCTTCCTCCCTTCCTTCCTTCTTTCGTTCTTTCTTTCTGCATTCTTCTTCCCACTGGAAAAACATTTCTCATTCTTTCAGATCTTTTTAAAGCTTTGTAAAACTGTTGTCATACTCCTTTGAGTTAGGCCATTTCTGCACTAGCCTGTTATAGTGCTATTATTCCACTTTCAACATCACACAGAATCCAGGGATTTGCAATTTAGGGATGTGCCAGCCCTTCCCTAAACTGCAAACCCCAGGATTCCGTATGTTGTTGAAAGTGGAATAATAGCACTATAACAGACTAGTGCGGAAACAGCCGTATTTTCCCCAAGGCATGAATTTCCATTTTCTTTTTCAAAATATTTTTAGGGACTTCTGCCTACACTGATCTGTGCTGAGGAGTGCCCACCACTAAGGCACCTCAGCACAGCACTTGGAAAAGTTATTTTGTGGGCCTACAGCTCCTAGAATCTTCCAGCCACCATAGCTATAGGGGATTCTGGGAGCTGTGGTCAAAAAAAGTAACTTGTCCACACTTCAACTCTGGTGCAGATTCAGTTTGTGCAAATCTTTGGCCAGGCCTTTCCAGTTTCCTCACTGACACACAAAAACTGGAAGTAAATCCTAGAACAGGCACAGGCAGGTTTCAGGTTTATTAGATCTTTGTTGTTGATCACTGTCAAGTTGGCTTCAGTTTATGGCAATCCTGTGAATTCAGGAGACTTGATCATCAACAGCTCCACTCAGATCTTGCAAGCCTAGGTGTCATAGGCACTGGCTGTCCACTGTCAGGCAATGGAGTGCTAAGATATTCAGCAGGCAAATGGATACAACTTAGTAGTCTAATTAAACTTGCCTGGTCAGCGTAAAGCAGAAGTGAAGTCCAGTATCAGTCCAAAGGTCAGGACTTCAGCAGGCAGCAAGGTCAAACAGTCCAAAGGTCAGAGAAGGCAGGCAGATGGTGAGCAGGGAACCTGTAGCACACATAAATGCAAGGGCCGGCAAAGACATGTGTTGTTTCTGGCACTGAGCCATTGCTCTCTGCTTTCCTCACAAAGGCTGGAGCCAGATGGCTCTCATCCCAGCCTGATTGGCTCTGGGCATGCTTGCATCTGTTTGTCCTCCTTCTGTCAGCATTCACCTCCCAGCCCATGCTTATCAGCCAGCAAGGGAAGGAAAGCAATAGTACTTGCCCAAGAGGAGGCTGCAGTGAGGAGTGTCCAATGCTAACAATTAAGTATAAATACTGAGGCAAGCTGAAGTCAAGGTCAATCCAAAAGTCCAGAATGCTGAAGATCTGTCCAAAAGGTCAAGAGAGCCGGAACACAAGGGTTGTGGGAGCTTGAGTAGCGATTTGCTACCAGCAAACAGCAAGCCATGCCAACAGAGTTATATAGCCGAGGAAAATAGGAGTTTCTCAACCAAACTATCTCAATCTCACCAAAACAGCTTCCCTCTGAGCTGTTCTTTTTTTATCTACTCTGTGACTGAAGGCTGATGGGCAAAGGTGGATCTAATTTCTCTAAATCATTGCTGGCCCCTTCTTCCTCTGGCACTGGCTGCAACAACTCTGTCTCAGCTTGTCTTTCAGCTGGTGTTGGCAAGATAGTTTGGTCTATCACTTGCTCTGTTTCTGGTATAATCAATTGTTCGTCGACCTCTGAGCCATCATCTATCACACCTTCGAGGCTACTGTTCACCTGGAGAAGCTAACTCCTGGTCCATGACACTAGAGACATGGCTTCCTTGATTAGGCCAATTCATTTGTGATGAATTGATCCAATCCTACTGCCTTCCACTTTTCCTCCTGCCTTCCACTTCAAGCATTATTCTCTTTTCCAGTGAGTCATGTTGTCTTGTGATATGTTCAAATTACAGTGGCCCCAGTTTAGTCATTTTGGCTTTTAGTGAGACTTCAATTTTGATTTGCTCTGAGACCCATTCATTTGTCTTTTTTGCTGGTCCATGGGATCTGTAGAATTCTTCTCAAATGAGTTGATTCTCTTCCTGTCAGCTTTCTTCACTGTCCCATTTTCACATCTATACAAAGAAATAAGAAATACTATGGCAAAGATTACTCTGACTTTGGTATTTAATGATACATCTCTACACTTGAAGATCTTACCTAGTTCCCTCATAGCTACTCTGCCAAGTCTTAATTTTCTTCTGATACTTTGGTTACTTTGGTTGTTTTTGTTTTGTGTTGTTTTTACTAGAATCCCAAGATACTGGGCCCTCCTTCAACTTTCCCACATAGGTTAAACCCAACCTCTCTACTCATAACTTCTGAAGGGGAGGGGGATCTCAGCATGTTCTCTTAACATTTATATTAGTATACTTCAACAAAAATAGTAATACAAAATAATAAACATAATTATACAAAAAAATTGCATTCCAGGAAAATAACCACCCAAAGATATAACCAGTTTTCCAGCACAATCTAAATATATTTTTGTCTTCTCTCTTACCAGTGAACAATGCTGAATCTTCATTTTCAAGTACCAGAGGTCTTGTAACAAACCTTTCGAATATTTATGCTGAAAACTCTGTAGTCTCAGAGGCATTGTTTACAAATGCACTGAATAGCTGCCATATTCTCAATAAACATGTCTGCCCTAGTTCCCCTCTGGAGCATCTTCCCAATGGGAACTCTGATTCAGCAGCATTGTAGGGGGGCTTCTAATCACCTGAGAAAGCAAGCATGGGTGTGTATGTGGGAGGGAATATTGGCACTGGGACTGGTATGTGTAGTCCTACGCACCATATAAGTATTCTGTTTGCCTGTGTCCATACTTAATACCTGAACAGTGCTGGTTTCTCCTAACACAAACTGAGGCTAGGAATTTCTTTTTAGTGCCAGAACTGAACTGAGCCTATAGCCCTTTCACCAAAAAAAGGCTGCTGCTTATTAATCCCTTGTGCCCTCTCCATTTCAGCAGCCTCATTTCAGGTGGAAAAAGATCTTTTGTTCCTGGGACTTAGAAACACTTTCCAGTCTCCTTCAAATCATTCAGAGGTCTATCAGTAGATCTCAGAACCCTCCATCCAACATGGCCAAGCTCACCTTCTGCTCACCCCTGACCTGGATCAAACCTCACAGTTTTTCCTGGGGCTACCCATGGAAGACATCATTAGATGTGGTTAGCAGTATAAATGTTAATTAAGGGAATGCAGGAGATCAATAATAGTGAACAAGCTTCCTTTTAGAGAAGATTTGTTGCCATTATTGTTCTTCTCATTGAGGAAAATTGATCAGCGCTCAAGAAAGCCAGAGTTCCTCGATCAGGGCTAGTCATGGCTTCCTGGGTAGGAACCCTTTGAAGAGCAGGCAACATAAGAGCAGGCCCCAAACTCCTGACATTTTGGCAAACATGGGGATAAATGGCCCCTCTAGGAATTCTCCAGGAGCAGCAAGTCATATTTTATATGGGCTGCAGCATAGACTTATTTCCTCCCTGCATGGTTTAACATCAAAACATACCTGCTTTTCAAAACCATAAATGGACCTCCAGTCACTACTGGGGGGAGGAGGAACGTGTCGGAATTTTTGGCAGGAAATTGGCCCCCGATCCATGAAAGTTTCCCACCCCTGCTCTACTTAAAAATGACTAGAAATAAATATTTACTCAAATCATAAGCCTAGAGTCTCCTGCGGATTTTTTTTCAGTGGATCACCAGAGCAATTAGTAAAGGAAACAAACCACAAGAAGCTTTTCATTGTGTTCTCTTGAGAGGATTGATTCCAACATCTCTCAGGAAAATACAGCTGGGGTGAATTTCCAAAGCACAGTGGCGGGGGCTAATGTCAAATCTTTTCTCCTGATATGAACAAGAACAGTTGCTACACTGCTGGTTAAAGAAGGACGTCAGAGAGGCCAGTTTTATAAGGCAGGGCAACGTCAGAGGATTTAGCATGACTGAAGAACGCACCAAATTCCACTTCCTAAGCGTTGCAAAGGAAATGGTTGTTTTTAATCCTCCCAATCAAATCATCTCCCTCTCTTGAAAGGTTTCAGCCACAAGACTATTACAGTCAGGAGCACAGGAAGCTGCCTTAACCCCAGGTTGGCCCATCCAGCTTGAACAACATGGGGTCTGCAGGTAACAACCTGCATGGGATCTGCAGTTAGCAACATGGGGTCAACAACATGGGATCTGTGGCAGCTTCTGCCCCATTTTTGTGGCTACTTGTCCCCATTATCTCTCTCTCTCTCTCTCTCTACCCCCAACCCCCTCTCTTTCTCATACCGTGCAACTGCCCTGATCTCACAGGGACAGTCCCAGTTAATCCTCTCCTCCACTGTTTCAAGTGCCTTTAAAATGTCCCAGGCTCTCTCTCTCCTCCCACTTTCCTCCTTTGTCCTCAGCTTACTTTGGTTGCTACAAACCGAGTTCAAAGTGTCAAAGTAGTTTGACTTCTGTTAGCTCAGTGGGACAGAAAGGAGAGGAGGGGTGAAATCCTGGCCTTCCCAGTAGCCTCAGACAAAAACAAACTGCTGCAGCTTCCCTTAGTTTGTGTGTTCTTCCTCATGTCTAACTTCTGCAGGTTTGAGCACCCTCTGATGATATTTGGTCACAGGTGTCCCAGCTGGCATCTGTGAAATATTGGAGGGCATGCTGTCTATTTATCTATGTGGGAAGAATCACCCACAGAGAAATTTAGTGGCAGTTCTCTAAAGCAAGGCTCAGATATGAGATTCTGATGTAACAGAATTCAGCCTTTTAAAAAAAAAAAAAGTCTGAGAGTTATTTTTGTTAATTTTAATGTGGAACTCTACATTTTTGGCAAGGTGTGGCTCACAACTGGTCTTGGGGGAAAGTGACAATGATGTCCCAAAGCATTTGTTCTTCCACTGAACTATGGCCTCTCAAATCTGTGGTGGTACAGAAACAGCGATTCAGACAAAAATTGCATAAGTGACCTGGAACTGAGGAAAAATACATATCCTTCAGCTGTCCCAGTTGGACAGAGACAGTCCTGATTACTCCTCTGTCATCCCACTTTTGCATCTGCTTTTGAAGTGTCCCAGATTCTCTCCTCTTCCTCCCACTTTCTTAGCTTATTTCAATTGCTGCAAACTGAGTTCAAAGTGCAAAAGTAGGTTGTACTCAATTAATTGGGGGTGGTGGTGAATCTGACACTTTCCTGTAGGCTCAGGCAAAAGCAAACTGCTGCAGGTTGTCCTCATATGTGTACATCCTTCCTTATTCATACCTTTTGCTTTCTTGGTCACTCTCTGATGTTGTTTGGCCACATGTGTCCTGTTTTTCATCTGTGAAATGTTGGAGGGTATGAAAATGGTTTCCCAAAATAGCTCTTCCCCCAGCTTTGTTTATCTAAATCCTATTGCTGGTTTTCTAACATGCATATTTGGAAGTGAGATCCACTGAACTGAGTCAGGCTTGTATTTGAACAGACACTCAGAGGATGACATTATTAATCTTTGTTCTCCTCTTTTCTGAGTCTGTTCTCCTCTTTTCTGCCTCTCACTTCCTGTAGCATGGGAGGCCTTTCAAACCTGTGGGCCTGTTTGCAAAAGAGCATTTTCGGGTTCTATGGAAGACTTTTCTTTTTAAAAGTAAGTAATCAAACTGTAAAAGATGTTTTCCCCCAGTAGCTTAGGTTTAAAAAACAGGATTGCTTTCAATGCTGTGTCATGGCTTTGTATTATTTATTTTACTTTCTGTCCCACCTTTCTCCCTGTATGGGACTCATTCTTAACAAGCCCGCTTCAATCATTGCCCTTATTTTTGAAGTCATATTTAATAGTGTACCTTTTGAATAAAATGTCATATGAGAAATGATTTCTTCTGTTTTGTAAAAGTATATTTGTTTTCCATAGGCATCGAACCACTTTCCACTATCATAGTAGTTGTCAGTAAGTGGTAAAAGAAAGGGCGTTTTATTTTAGTGGCGGTGGCCTAAAAACTTTAAAATGCATTTCAGAACTCCTTGACAGAATTTGTTACCCAAGAAAAATATAGCCAAAACAAAACAAATCAATTTTGGGTTAAGTACAACATCTTCTTGACAAGTATTCCTTATCAGAACAATGGGTGTGTATAAGACTGCAACCACACAGAGCAGCCCTCAAAGAGCTTACAACTTAAATTTTGACAGAGGAGGAAATAAAATAAGAAAGGATGTAAAGAAAGAGATTAGAATAGTGGGATAAACATGGATGAGTACAGTTAAATTTCCCTTGAAATAACTTCAGCTAACTTGAGGGTTTAGGGTTAAAATCAAAGAAATGGGCATTTCCAGAAACAATCTTTTTTTAAAAAATGCCTTTTAGTGTTTAGGAAATGTTTATTTAGAGTCTAGGATCCAAAGGCATCCTATAATATTATTTTAGGATATCAAATACAAAAATCTTTTTTTAAAAAATAATGATACATGTTCCTTTTGAGGCTTCCTATTTTTTCTTTGTCTCTTTACACACACACACCAACATACCAATCTGTCTATCTTTCTGATTACTGGTCATTAAAAATCTGTCAGCAAGCTGCAAACTCATGCATTTTAAACACAGCTTTCCAAAATTCAGCATTTTGGAAAAGCCACTGTAGCCTCCAGAAAAGAAATTATTATTCTCTGTCTGTCTCTGCTTCCAAGGAAAGCTTTAGTCACACTACTGCCATTTCCATGGAATTTTACAAGTGGTTCAGACATCATCTTCCTGTATTCGTAACTCTCCTTGTTTTTTCCTACCAGTTCTTCTATTCTTTTTCTTTTTCTATTTTCTGTCACTGTGGAAAATCTGTTAAGGAGAAAAAGATGGAATAGCTGTACAACACCTTCTGATTGCTAAAGGCAGGGCCCAGTTGGAAGCATATTTTTCCTCTCCAATTCCACTTCATGACAAAAGGCTTTGGAAACAAATGATGACTTAGCATTTTGAAACACTTGATTATTTATTCACCAGTAATACGGTCTGTGGCTGTGCAATAAGCTGCTTCAAAGTACAGCTTATAAGATGGTGAGGTAGACATATGTTAAATAATTAAAATAAATAACTGGCAGTATGCTTATTCTATATACAAGTGTGAGAAGCAATGCTACAAAAAACCCAGTATCCTTATCTGTAGCAGATATGCTTTGAGTGTTTATCCAGGCTGTTCTACAAATGGATTCTGTGCTTGAGTAAAACCGGTTCTGGGAACATTTTAGAGCTTTAGCCAGGTCTTTCCCCTGAGACGCCTTTGATGATCCATGTGTCCCTTAAAGGACAGAGCAAATACCTTTTCTTTTTCTTCCTTTGAAACTGCCACAGACTGAGAGACATAAGTAGCCAGGAAGAAGGGCAGATGGCATGATGGCACCAATGCCCACACTGTAGTTTCTGTGCTGTTCTATATACAGCCGACTGCTTTGCTTATTCTTTCATCAAGTAGGTGATAAGTGAATAGCAGATGCTAAGAGAGAGTGAGCAATCCACTTTGGGACCCTGGAGCTGGGGCTTTAATCCTTTGCTTCTCATTGGAGAGCCTACCTAGACCAGGCACCCAATGCCCCTTATTTACATTGGAACAAAATTCACACCAATGGGAACTTTCCCCCAAGGGAAATAGAAAGTGTAACCAAAACCTAGATCATGAGAGGATAGATAAAGCTCCTTATCTTCTCCTTCCTCAGTATCCTAATCTACACTGGGCCTCCCAGACATGCTATTGACTTTTTAAAATGTGATTTATGCAGTGGCTGATTGTGATCAACTATTTTGGCCCTCAGAAGGATTCCACCTTCAGATTGCACATCTGAAATAAAAAGCAAAACCAAAGCAAAATAATCTAGCAAAACATAGAAATGGTTTTTGGTCTGTTTAATATACATCCCACTTCAATCTGAACACTGTAGAACTTTTGTTTCAATCAAGGCAGGGATGCTTGCTGCCAAAGATAAAACAGATCATTCAGGAAGGACCGATTAGGTAACAAGGTTACTGCAAAGACATTTGGTGGTGAGTTGGCATTCAGTGTCTTCGCTTCTGTTTTGCTAAATTCTTGGAAAATGGCAGCAGTGGAGGAATGAGATCCCCGAAACATTTGTGGCCCTAGTTGGGGTGGAAAAGGGCCCACAGCACCTCATTCTGCTACTCCTGAAGTCCCCCAAACCCTAAGACCCCTCTTTTTAAATTATTTTCAGGCTATCCCCCAAATGGCATTAAAATATCACAGAATGTGCAACTGGATCTGCAGCTGAATTCACAACCAAAGAAATACTACCATCAGTTTCAACCATGGCACGTAGATACCCTTTGGCTGAGAATGCACACCTGCATGTGCAACACCATTTCCGTGACCTTGAACTGAATGTGGGCATTGGGCAAAAAAGTCCAGTAGAGGAACTTACACAGGCATAAGGCATCAAGAAAATTCTTGCCTTCATGTTCCCTTCACACTATAAAATTATAGTGCTGTGATTCCGCTGTAACTGCTGTGGCTCCATTGTATGGAATCCTGGGAGCTGCAGTTCAGGAAAGGATGTGTAGAATTCTCAGCCAGAGATCTGTAGGGATCCACCAAACTACAATACCCAGGATTCCATAGGGTGTTGCCATGGGCAGTTCAAGTGGAATCATAGTGCTGTAAATTGTGCATCATGCAAGATGAAGTGTCACAGCAGCAAATTTGCTTTTTTGAACTATGTTTCCCAGAATCTCCCAGACAGGATGGCTGCTGGTTCTACATGGCAGTCAGAAGAGAACTGTTTAACAAGACACTCAACTACTTTTCTGGGTAGGGTAATGAGCATCATTTGCCTGGCATGAGCACTACTGTTTTCCCAGAGTCTTCTCTGTGCACATTTAAACCCCATAAATGGAACTACATGGAGACCACAAAAAAAAAAAAAGCAAGGAGAGGGGAAGAGAAAGTAAAGTGATCAAGGTCACCCAGTGAGTCATTGGCAAGATGCACTCCCAGACTCAGTGTCACCATTCAGTGCATGTCACTAGATTGCAGAAGTTCCCAGAGGTATTCAGTTGCTATAGATAGGATCACAGCAAGAGTGCAAACCAAGTCTTTGATGACTGACTTATTTCCATCAACTATTGCTGAGGTAAATGATTTTTGGAGAAGAAGTGATAGCCGTCTGAACATCTAGATGGTAAGCATCTGGGATAAATTGCAGTACTTTGGATGGTATCCTGGCTGGGCAAAGAAGTCATAATTAGAATCCAGCTGCCCTCTTAATTCACTGCTTGGTGGTCCTTGCAGGCGGACAGTTCTGAAGTTGTTTTTTTTTCTTGTTTGTTTTCCAGGACAACCTGCTAACCAAGCAGAACTGCTTACAAAAGATGAGCACAATCTCCCCTCTGACACTGTCTCTGCAGCCAGCTTGGCCATCGCCCTCCAGCTCTCATTTAACACATCATCCACTGCAGGCAATGTTTGACTGTTTGGGAGCCAGCTGTATCTTGAAATTGTCTATTCAGTTTTGGCATCACTTCCCCAAAGCACATCTCTGTGCCAAAGGACAGGAAAAAATGACAAACAAGCAGCTTCCCCAAAGGAAGAAAGGAAAGAAAACGCAGGCACTTTTATTTCACACCTAACTGGTTTCTTCATCCCATCCCTTTTGTTATCATGGGCATGTGACAAGCCATGTGTTACCAACTGTATGCACTTTATTTTATTTAAACACTAATTTTATTTAAAATGGGTTTGCTTTGAAGATATTCCCCCACTCTTTTTTCTACTAGATAATGGTCAATGGGTAAATTGCAGAGATTGGAAAAGATTTCTTTTAACTGCAGCTCCCATAATCCCCCAACCAGCTTTGAGAATTCTGGGAGTTGTCATCCCCAGAAGTAGCTATTCCAAGCTCTGGAAGATTGTTGCTTTAGAAATGCAGTGGCAGACTTTGCAGATCCTGATTGTGCTTTGATTTTAATTTTGATTTTAGAGACAATTATGAAGAAGCAGGTTATCAGCTTATAATAAAGGTGGCTGAGTACGTAGCAATTCAGGGGAATTGCACCATGACTTTGTACGAATGTGACAGAATGATACTGAGGGACCAGTGGTTTAGGCAACCATTTTCTCAAACAGTACCCTTTCTTTGCAACAGGTTTGGATTTGTGACTGTCATTAACTTCCTAGTTTATCACAAGAAATGGTACTAAATATGTATAGAGGCACCTACTCCCCAGGTATTTCATTAGAGCATGTAGATGGTCATGTGAGTCCAAATGGAATAGAGAGAAAAGCATCATTCCCAACAGTAAAAACATCCAAGCTGTTCTGCTTTGGGTGTGGCCTCATATTTATTTTAAAAAAAAAGCAGATGGGGAAATCAGAAATGCTAAAAATTCTTCTCTGTAAATGATTATGCTACGAGTGACTGTGACATCAGAGTGGAGATGTGTGTAAAAGCCAAAAGGTGATTTTGGCATTTCTGGTGAAAGTACTCAAAAGTGTTTTTGTGGACTGCAGACTCTAGTGCTAGATGGACTAGACAGGGTTTTACATAATAGCATGATTATGACTGTGCAAATGGATATTGTTTCAGCTGCTGGTCTGCAGTGTTCTCTTGTAGCTGTAGATATCGCTTCCATAAAGCTGAACAAAGTTTTCGGCTGGGTGTTATCCTCTAACTTCGATGAACACTGTAAGGACCACTAACACTTAAGCATGAGAGGGTGCTGTGAGACAATCCAACTGTATATGAGAAATTGCTAGTATAGGCAACATCTGTATGCTGGCAGCAAAAATTCTATATTATGGATTACCTCCCTAGTAATGCAATGGGCACAACTTATTCAAACTTAAGGCTCATTGATTTCAGAGTGAATCTAAACAGTGTGTTCAACACTGTTCCATTGAAAACAATGAGCCCTAATTAGGACTGCCAGGTCAAGACTATCTCTGGCCTTGAGACTTCAGGGCCAAAACATGAGACTTGGGGGCTTGTGGTGTTCTCGAGGGTGGGCCGCAGTGATGTTAGAAGGTTGATATTACAAGGAGTGGCCTTCAGTGACGTTATCAAGCCTGACACGTAAAGCATCAACTACAGCTGTCCAGACTAGGCCATTCAAATTAAAAACACCATGTATAACAAATGAGAAAAATACACATGCCTTTTCAAGGCAGTTCTACCACCCTGAGATTCTTTCATTTGGCTTGCAGACTGCAGAAGAGGGGCCAAGCCCTGGGATCTGGGATCCCTAGGCCTGATACCTGATACTCTAACTCCAGGCTGAAGAAAACCAAAATCTCTCCAGACTAGCTGACTGGATGACAACAACGTGAAAACTTGGTTCAGTGTAAAGCATTCTGTATCGGAACAAGCAATCTTACATTCACAATCCAAGAAATCCTAATAAGGGTCTGAACTAATATTACAAATTGTTTCCTTCCCTTTTGCCAGGATAAGGAGGTTTCTGTGCCACATTCTATCAGATCAGAAATACTTCTTCTAGCATTAAGAAAAAAGTGTGCAATTAATACAAGAGAACTAGATGACCCTTTCTCCATCTAAAATGGATTTGGGCCCCTTGAAAATGTGTGAATGCCCCTTACTCGGAGGAATGTATTCCCATGCCAGAGCTTGAAAAAGCTCCTTTTTGAACTTCAGCTCCAGCATCTTTTCACCAATACGGAGAATCCTAGGAGTTATAGTTCAAAAAGGGAACTTCCCCATGCTCTACTCCTTGTTCTGTTCGGAAGAAGTTCATTGCCTCATAGACAGCAGCATGTTAGCAAGAAAACAGCATTATGTGATTTGCATGCATTTTGCTGGAAAGAATAATTTTGTGAGAGCCAGCACTGGCTCCCTTTGGAAATAAACTAATCAAACTTTGTGATCGAAGACTTTCAAGTCCAGACATTATAGACCTGAAAAGTCTCAGCTTCTATATCATATAACATTCATCACTGATTTATAGTAAATAAATATGTACAAATGATCTGTTATATTACACATTTGAAATCTCATGGTCCAGTTGAAGTAAGCACAACCCACATGTTCATCTCCTTTAACTTTTAGGGAAATGTAAAACATGCAAAGCCTTTCAGATTGTTTGCTTTGGTAGCGGATGGAATGGGATTTTTAAAGGAAAAACTTCACATGAATTCTAAGCAGGATTTCCATCAATGGTTCTTCCAATGTTAGGCATGAATTGTTCTGATAGTCCCAGCTAGAACAGACCTATTGAATTTATTATGGAATGGTGAGTTAGCACTTAACACTCAGGGATGGGCAACCACATGTGGGCCGCAGGACAACTCCCCACTGAGACCTGCTCTTTGGCTGCACCCCCACCACAAAAGAGCTCCCAAACACCTTTTGCCTTCATCTGAGTCCTTCCCAAATGACGGCCAGAAGTTAAATTGTGTCATTTCCTGTCTCTTTTTGAGAAGAATTCCAATGAGAAAAGAGATATTTTGTACAGGGAGGGGAAGGGGCTTTTGTGTATTTGGAGAGTTTTCTGCAGGGTTTTTTTTTTTTTTTTGGTGGAGAATATCTGAAAATTCTGCCATTTTTTAAAAATGCAGGCTTTGGGGACTGACAGTCTAAGTTTTGTTGAGATTACCAATAGGATTCAGGCCTTAGAATGCAAGTCATATTAACAGTGTTGTGTGGAACACTTGGATATTGTTTCATTTGGAGAATAGTTATCCTAGTTAGTCACATTAAGTTCCACATTAGCTTAGGCTTAATTATGCAGAACAAATTGTTCTTTTCCCTTTCACCCCTGAAGACTAAAATCTCCTAGAATCTAGAAATAAGGAGCATATGCGTGGGAAACAACTGTGGAACGCAAAAAAATCACTATAAGACGGCAACTACTAACTGATAGTCATTGCTAAGTATAGATTCATTTTTTCCTTTTGTGTATCTGTACTACAAAATTAAAACAGTTTTATATAGGTTTGGATGTCATAGCTTTCTCAAAATGATCGTGGCGACTGTTATCTGGTAAGAATGCTGAAAATTTAGGAACCCTTATCTTTGCTTGCATCATTGACAAAATACAGTTTCCTGGCAAGAGGAAATGATTATCAAATCACATTCATTGAAGCATTTATATGTCTGATGTCATTTTTGAGACAATCATTGTACTGGTTGTTTTTGTTTTCCAAAAATGTGTATGAGATAGGCATTTTCCAAAAATGTATACAAGATGACTGAGGAAGATGATTGAGATGTGAATGAGGTATTGAGAAATGTAGGGATTATTTTTATTAAATAAATGTTGTTTGAGGAAAATATAACACATTTTGCCTTTTAAATAAAAAAAAAAATTGGAGGGGGTTGAGAGATTAACAGCTGTTACATTGATAGGCTTGCCTCTCCCATTTGCTTGCCTTTTGCCCAGCATGCTTTGCCTTCCTTCTCTGCATCTGGGCAAAAGGCAAAGGAATGGGAGGGGGGAGCCCCACATGTAGTGAAGGAAGGTACGTGGGAGCCTTCCCCCCATTCTCCTCCTCCCATTTGCTTGCCTTTTGCCTGGGCACAAAGAAGGAAGGCATGGCACACCCGAGCAAAAAGCAAGGAAATGGAGGAAGAATAAGGAGGGAGCCATATGTGCAACTTCTCTGCATGTGGAGCTTCCCCCTCCCATTCACTTGCCTTTTGCCCAGGTGTGTGGAAGGAAGGCAAGCACTTCCAGGCAAATGTAAGAGAATGGGGTGGACACATGCATGCACCTTCTCTGCCCACGTGGATGTCCCCTCCCATTTTCCTGCCTTTTGCCTGGGCATGTGGAAGGAGGGCACATGCGCCAGTCAAAACACAAGCAAATGGGGGAGTGGGCACACGCTGCCCCCTCCTTTTGCTTGCCCTTTGCCTGGGCACGTGGAAGGAAGGCATGCACGTCTGGGCAAAAGAACAGGAGGGAGGAGCCCCAGAAGAAAATGGGAAGGGGAGCATTCACTCAGGCAGTGTGTGTGAGGGGGTGTTATTCACAACTTTTTGACTTTCTCAAGGGTTCTGTGCCCCAAAACCTCACAAAGGTCAAGGGGCCACTCTAATATTTATTTCCATGCAGATAAAAAGCCACTTTTGACAGCAAGATTATTTTACTGAGCTATGTTCTTTGCATTGTGAGTGATCCCAGAAACAGAAATTGTGACCAAAATTATTGAGAACATCTTGGGTTTGACTCTTCAAAACAAAATTCATAGCTTACTCCTCAGGGGTCTCTGAAACAGTTCATAGCTATCCTCATAAATAAATGGATCCATATGTGGATTAGATTAAAAAAAAAAAACCAGAAATACAGCACATTTTGTTCTGCTGGGGTTCCTGCTCAATTGATAGGAACTCTCTATTTATATTTACTTATTTATTTGATGAATATGCTACAAATGGGACAGAATAATGTAAATAAAATTACAATACAATTTGTAAGCCAATCAATTAAAGGAAAAAAAAAAGAAGGGTCAAAAGCCCCTTCTTCAGCAAGTGAGTTCAGTTGCTTATAAAGGCACACATTAAGAACAAGGTCCTATTGTGGTATAAGGTAAATTGTACTAAATGTTAGATAGTATTAACCTAGGGTTGAAATGCACTCAAAGGGATAAAATAAAATCAGTGATAAGGACCATAGATTTGAGCTCTGGTGTCCAGTGAATCCAGAATCTTCTTGGGCCTAGCAGGCTCTGATTAACATTTAGGAGAGAAAGAAAATGAGATACTGTGGCTGCCATTTTCAGAACCCACTATGTGTTTCAGGCGCTACGTATTTCAGAACAAGGAATCTGTGATTTTCTAGTGGTATAAAGGTGGTAGTGGGCCTTACACAGATTGACAATTGACTTGCAATAACAAGTCTGATGGAGGAATGGGGAGGGGCAGAATACACGTTGTTGTTGTTTTATTGTTGTGTGCCTTCGAGTTGTTTCTGACTTATGGCAACCCAAAGGTGACCCTTTTGTAGGATTTTCTCGGCAAGATTATTTTCAGAAAGGGTTTGCCTTTGCCTTCCTCTGAGGCTGAGAGAGTATGACTTGCCCGAGGTTACCCAGTGGGTTTCTATGACTGAGTGGGAATTCAAACCCCGGTCTCCAGGGTTGTAGTCCAGTGCTCGGACTACTACACCATGCTGGCTTCCATAGGTACCTACACAGAAAGAAATACTTTCAAGCCAATCGTGCATTTGTTTATTCAGGAGGGTGCAGGGGGGCAAGACTGTATGGCATCAGGGTTATGTTATTACTTCTGCAAATATATAAACCAGAAGCAGGAACTGTGAAGTCCTGCAGATGTGCTGGGCTGCCAAACCCACCATTGTTCAAATAGAACTCTCATCACGTGTCATCACTGGCCAGACTACCTAGGGCTGACGGGAACTTGACTCCAACAATAACTAGAGAATGACAGTATTACCACACCCTACACCACCACTCTGCAGGACATACTATTTTCATAATTGAATTTATTTATGGCTGGAAAATATGGTCAAAGGCACACCGACTGGAAGAGGGCCACAGGCTGACATTAGACATGGTCGGGTCATAAGTTCAGAGAGGATTAGGTAGGAAAGCCTGATGCTAATGGACTTGAGATAATCCTTTCAAGACCTCAGGTCCCATGCACACCCAAACACAATAGAAGGCAAAACTGCCCAGATGAAGCAATCAGGGACCATATTGTGATCCTGTCTTACAGAAATCCTCTCTAGTCCCCCTGCCCACCCAGAGATTAAAAAATTGTCATGACTCCCATCAATGGATTGATCAGACAATCAGCCCATTCCATACTCCTTCATCAACCCCATGAGAAAGCAGTCGCTGCTTTGTCCATGCATCCTCCTTCAGGGTAGGAAATAGGGTATATAAACCCTAGCTTTGGCTCCAGCAAATTGTAGTACTTGGATGTAATATGTGGTGCCCAGACCTCTGTTTGTTCTTGCTATCCTCAGACACTGTCTGAGCCCACAGTGCTTCAACCTTCTTCCTCGGGACTGGTAACTATAACCCTTTTTAGCCAATCTCTCTCTTTCTCTCCAACCTTTCACACTTCACTTTCTGATATCCTTGTATGGTTCTTGAGAGTGTCTGATTTCTTGTGTGTTTTGACAATCCAAATAAAATATTCTGTTTAACTTTTAACTGGAGTCTTCTCCATGGCATATACAGGTGAAAAGATTCTATTGTTACTCTCCTCTCACAGGCCTTTGAGCTACAATGCTTCAAATTCTAAGGAGACACTGGCATTGCAAGTGTGCCTCAAAGTCTCTCCCCTCCTTAGGGATTTCCAGCCCTAGTATAATTCCATAGCTTTTCCAGCCCTAGTATAGTTCCATTTTTTGACACAGAGTTTCTCATGCTTATGAGACTTAAAAACTAACAATTCACTAAAGCAGTTCTGAAAGCATAACCTAGAGTTACGCATTTGTGACTGGTTTGTATTCACGATCCCTAGTATTCACTACTTTAGGGAACCCATAGGGACTGTGAAAGTCCCCTAATCCTCACTTAGCAGGCAGTAGCTGCTGTGCGCACCAGAGTCTGCTTCCTTGTAGATGGGGAAGCAGCAGATTGATGTTTCCATCCACACCCCCATGAATGATCTCCATTGTGAGGGGGAATTGTAACAGGTTCTGACTGTCACACCAGAGATTGTTCATGGGAGAGAGAGGAAACATCAGCCAGCTGCTTCCCAATCAAAAGGGGAACAGACCTCTGGAGTTCACAGTGGCTCCTGCCCAAAAAGTGAGGACTGAGAAGGTCAGATTAGGGGATGCTGCACAGCTACTTACCTAGGGAAGTTAGGTAGCTAAGTAGGTGATAAAAAATCATGGCTATTAATATTAAAGATTCTCAAATACAGAAAACAAAAAAACCACCACTATGTATAGAATGGGATGCTGGAAAGCATGTTATTGGCTCTCAGACAGCTAAGAGGCAAGGTCATTTCATTATATTTATGACCACTCCCATGCCCTAAAGATAAGATACACAGAGTGTTTAGCAACCAGACTGGCAAAAGCCATTGACATAAGTATGTTTCAAGAACCAGGGGTCCATTCACACTATTCAGTTACAGTGCTATGATTCCTCTTTAACTGCCATGACAACATCTTATGGAATCCTGGGATCTGTAGTTTGGGGATGGAAATTGAAAATTCTCACCCAGAGACCTCTAGTGTCTCACCAAACTATCAACCCTGGGCAATTCCATAGGTGATTAAGGTGAAATAATAACACTATAATTGTGTGGTATGAATGAGGCCCAGGTAAAGAGACTGATCCTGTCTGTGGAATTCTGACATCAAACTGGCAACTTAACCTACAATGCTAAAAATATTTTAAAATGGGCAGTCATGGCTGATCTGAGTTACAGAGAAAAGTCATTTTCATTCCAAATGTGTTCATTCCAAGTACATGTCTTTTGAAACCATGGCACTTTTATTATGTAGTTCAGTGCTTTTTGTTTGAGTTCATGTTTTAGGATCAATTTAGTAGAGAATTTTGGTTTTTTCCACAGTGTACCACATCAGGAAATGTAATGAGAGCATAAACATAGCAATTGGACACAGTCAAGAGCTGAGACCATCTGGACAAACCTGATGCCATTAACAGCATGATGCTCCTAGCACCAGTGTCATGGAGGCGGTGGTGTTGCCCTACACAACTTGACAATTGGCTTGGAATAAGAAGTTTAATGGAGGAATGGGAGAGCAGCATATACTCCTTATCTGCGTATAACCCAGGCATGGGAATCATGTGGCACTCCAGATGTTTTTGAACTGCAGCTGCAACACCATGCTTCACCATTGGCTCTGCTGGACAGACCTGCTGAGATATCCAATCTAAGAAGATCTGAAAGCGTGCATGATTCCTAGTCTGAACATAAACAACAGATGTTAAAACATTTCAGGGGGAGGGGGACTGGACTTGTAGCAAACCACCACTGGATCTTCAATTACCACTTTGAGTAGCGCTGTTTAGATGTTTTGGATTACAGTGATCATTAAGAGTCTGAAGGTTGCACTAAGACCCCACGAGACAAAAGTTCAGATTCCGGCTCAACTATGGAAATCCACTGGGTGACCTCGGGCATGTCACATTCTCTCTGCCTCAGGGGAAAGCAATGGCCAAGAAAACTTGTCTAAGTCAGTATAAGTCAGAGTCAATTTGAAGGCATATAACAACAGCAATAACAACACTGACGATTATCCCTTACCACAGCCTATGCAGGGTGAAAGATCCTTCACTCCAACCTATGGGGAATCATGGGAAGTTTCCTATGGTCATGCATGGGCCCAGCCCATCATTTTTGCTTGGACACTGACATGGCACACAACCTAAAAGTAAGGCCATTTCTGCAGTACACTGTTATAGTGCTAGTATTCCACTTTCAACATCCCGTGGAATTCTAGAATTTACTGAGGCCAAAGAGCTCTCTGGCTGCGAATTCTAGATGCCCCTCCCTAAACTGCAAACCCCAGGATTCTATAGGATGTTGAAAGTGGAATAATAGCACTATGACATGTAGTGGGGAAATGGCCTAAGATATAGCAGCACATACACAGTGCTTTGAGGTTAAGTTGTTATGTTACCGGAGATGTGCCACTCTACATTTCCAGCCTTCCTGATCCTGGCTGTTGTCTGACAATTCTCATGATCGATAGCAGGTGTGGCCAGTGGCTATGGAATTAAAATTGACTGGGGATTATGGGGAGTTGAAGTCCAACATAGCTGGACAGTGCCTGGTTGGAGAAGGCTGCTTTTTTTACATTTATAATTTGATAAATCTGCTCAAAAAGCTGCACATCTTTATTTCTAGTTAGAAAATAAAGGGGGTCTAGAGTTAACAGGAGGATGAATGGAATCATGGAAACCAGAGACACACAGGCACTGAGAGGTAACTGTTTCTTCTCATAATATTGGCTGGCAGCCCAGAGGATCTTGCTTCTCAGTCCTCCAAACTTTCCAGCAAGAGAAGAATGCAGCAGGGACTGCGTCAGATTGAGCAAACACCTACCAGATGCAAGAATGGCATGTTACTGGCTGGGTCTGTTCAGAGTTCGTGAGATTTAACATTAGCTCCAGGAAAGAATCCAGAAGGTCAGTCTTCATCTCATGAAATAAATGAATAGCATAGGATTAGAAAACACTGATTCACTGTGCTTCTAAGACCACATTTCTTTGAAATAATATGGAAACAGTGAGGCACCTAGGAAGAGAAAACTTTTATCAAGGTACTGAAAACTTTTAAAGCACCTTGCTAAGTTCAACACACAACTGAATGGAGATGGAAATTTCGGACACAAAATACAAGCCTCTTGTAATGAAGCTCTGGTTTTACAAAGTGCTTTTATGCCTGGCCAGGCCCACTTTTCCTCTAGTCCTCTGTCTAGCTAGAAATTTTTAAGCAACATCAGCATTGGGGGGGGCAGTGAAGGGAGCTGGAGAAACACAAACTTTGGCTGGAACCCTGTTGGTTATACCCTGCTAGAGTAGCCTTTTGTATGGTGAGTCAACAAATAGGTAAATCACATTGATTCAATGGGTTTATTCTAGTCAGGAGTAACAATAGGATTTAGGTCATAGAGTATTGGATTGTAGTAGCAGACCTGCCATAAACAATGCAATAAACAAAGCTTGAGCTGGGAAAGATTCTACTCTAGTCTATCTTACTATAGCTGCGTGTGCCTATTTATAACAGGCAAAGTAAACAGCAGCTGCTGCCAGAATCCCTTACTGAGCGTATGTGAACAGCAAAACAGAGAGAAAAGGGAAAATAGAAAAGTTGCCTCAGCAACTACACCATGCATATTAAAAGAAAAGACCTCTAACTTTGGTCACCAAAACGGAAATCATAGGAAAAATGAAGAATACCGAAGGAAAAGGTCATCCCTGAGTGTGTTTTGGAAGAAGATTTCAAATGATTTCTAGAAGGTTCAAAATGTTTTTGTTCATTTATGTAAGGCTTACCTGACCATGTTGTTTTGTTTCATGTTCATATTGTTACTTTTGATTTAAAAGTGGCTTTCTTTTTAAAACTCTTCTCTTTTTTTATGGTGTATACACCTATCCCTGTTCTTTCTATGCTCTTATTTGCTTCTGGTACCATGTTTTCTGTTAAAGAAATAATTCCCAGGAGCACATTATTTTCATTAACTGAGGTATACCTGGAATACTGACCGGATCACGCAAATAAAATTGTGAGACTTTCTATACGCACATTTGATGAGCAATATGGTTCAGTTCAATGCTTTTCAAACTAGGTTCCAAGGAATCTTGCGGTTTCTCAAAAGCTTACCAGAAGTGCCTTCAGTGAGGAGTCCAATTTGCTTTCCAGGTGTAATAAAATAAAATGGCATCTTTGTTAGAGAAACCCCAGTACTAGGCAGCATTTAAACTTTTAATATGATAAATGCAGGAATGTGCTTGAACCACACTTCTGTGGTCTGCAGAGCCCAAATCCCTGATGCCTCACAACTAGCTATTGTAACCCACAGCTGAAAATACATTGTACATGCTCAGAGCATTGGCATTTGCTTCATTTCAAACAGTCCAAGTATTAACAAATAAATCTAGTGTCAAGTTCTGGTAAGTCTGCCTAAAAAGACTATATTTTATCAATTCTGTACATACTAGCAACATTGAAAGCTAGATACTGTTTCAATTACAATGCTATTAGGACAGGAATACAGTTGAAAGGCACTGGACAAATTCCAAAATTTCATTGGGCTAATAATTAATTCTTTTCCATCAGATCTTGGAAAAATTGTGTTTTTGGACCACAGCTCTCTGCAACAACCAGCCAGCATGACCACTGGTCATTTTGGCTAGGGATTTGGGGAGCTGTAGTCCAAAACCATACCTTTCCCAATATGAATTGCTACAGCAGAATTAGGCACTTTATTGCTTCAGCTTTATGTGACAGCTCCTTGCAGTCTCTTGCATCACATGACTGCTAATTACTGTTATATTTTAAATTTGGTATTTCATTGCAAGTACTGTATTTCATTGCAATCCAAGTATTAAATTATTTTGCACATGAATTCCTCCCTGGACAAGCTGACAGTAATTGGTTTGCAAGCCTGAAGGAAGTTATAAAGCTTTTTAATTAAGGAAACACTTCAGAATTTAAATGACATAAATGTAAAGCTTAAATAAAACATATGGAGAGGCTCCTTAGAGCAATCACCCAGCACAAAGGTTGTGTAAAGGCAGCCTCATATTACATTTTTCCTGCTGTGCACAACTTGGTGCAAGAAAAATGCACATCTGGCCTGTCAAATGCAATGGATCCATGGCAAGTTAGACACATTTTGAAAGGTCAGAAATAGCACATGAGAGATCAAACACCACTTGTGATCTTTGATACCACTCACACAACTGATGGAGAATATGTGTATATGGGTACTCAGATATAAAATATGAGAACCACCCATCAGAAGCCAGTGCCATTCAAAACACAGTACCACTCCCCCACCCAAAAAGGGAGCTATGTGGACTTTAAAATCAAATTTCAAAATCCATATTAGCATGATACCTTTTTTACACTAACCCAAAGGGAACAATATGTCCATGCTTTCAACACTTCCAGATCTTTCCATCAGGCAAAATGTTTAAAAAGCAAGTTTAGGAGTGGGGAGAGGGCATTTTTTTCTGACCAATGTTATTACTGCCTTTCTGTTTCTCTACAATGTCTGGTCCATTGTCAGAACTCAAACAGAAGATGCTTTACAATCATTAGGATTGATAGTACATCTAATAGTTTGAAGGCTGAGAGAACACACATGAATGGAAACATTTGCTGCAGCACTTCCAAGGTTCCTTTGCCTATGGAAAAAAAGTCCAAGATGCTACCCTGGCAATTTAGGCCATTTCTGCACATCCTGTGGAATCCTTGGGTTTGTAGTTTACTGAGGCCAAAGAGCTCTCTGGCTGAGAATTCTAAATGCTCCTCCCTAAACTGCTAATCCCAGGATTCCATAGGACATTGAAAGTGGAATAATAGCACTAGAACAGTGTAGTGCAGAAGTGGCTTCAGTTATAAATGCATAGCTAAGTATCATCTCTTGGCCTGACTCACCAAATCTACCTTAAAAGTCAGCAGCCACAGAGAGCAAAAGAGGTGGAGGGATAAGGAGTTGTGAAAAGGATCCTGTTTCTGCCCAACTGGCAGCAGAGCAGACCTGCTTCATTTGGAGTGGCTCTTAGCAGTTTAAAGTGGAGTCTGAGAGGCATGTATAATCATGGAAATAATGCCACAATTGTAAATAGGTAGTATAACTGAGTATGGAGCAGTTACAGATTGAGGATGCCAGCCAATATATCTGGCCAGGTCTCACCAGTAACTTTGCTGAGAACAGCTACCTTCAGCAGCATAATGTTATCAGATGGTAAGCACTCTGACATGCAAGGGGCCTCATGCCTAAAACTATTTAATATACATGAGACAGCTCAAGCAAACTGTTAGCAAACAGCCATATTTTCTAAATTGTAGTTACATCCCTTCAAGCTGGCTCAGACTTATGATGATTCTATCAGTGTTTTCTTTGCGGGATTTATTAAAGAGGAGATTTATCATTGTCCAGTACTTTAAGAGAGTGTGATTTATCCAGTGAGTTTCCACAGCTGAGCAGGAATCTGAATCCTGGTTTCCCAGACTCTTTTTCCAACCGTCACTATGCTGGCTCCCTGTATTTTATATACTCTTCTACAATTCTTGCGATATAGGCTCCTTGGATTTTGCTGGGTTTTGCCACTTGTTGCCACCTCCACTTCCATTCATTCCATTCTTTTAGGGAGCAATTTGCACCAATTTCTCGGATCTGTACTAAGCCTCTTCTAAAGGTATTTAAGGCCCAGTCATAGAGCCCAGCAGGGGAGGGGCATGGAGACTCAAGCTGCCTCTAAGATTAGCCTGTGGACGTTGAGCATCCTTTGAAATGATCTGAACAAATTTGTCCACCAAGAATCCTATGCAGTGGTACCTCTTCAGGAACAGTCAGAAGTGTACTGAATGAATGCTTCAAATGTAGACACTGTGTGGGAATCCATTCATTTATAATGGTTTCATTGAGCAGATTGATTGATTTTTCCATGCCATTCCTCCTTTTTCTTTTCTTTGGGTGTCTGCAGTGACATGGGGAAAGTCACAAGATTCCCACAATGAGGGCACAAACAGCTCTGAGTGTGGGATAAAATGCACCATCTGGAACAACTTGAACTTGCCTTCATGTGGCAAGCATACTGTGCCACCAACATCCAACTGACCCTTTACTGGTCCTGTAGGCACATAGAACACTAATTCACATGTCATATAATTTAAAAGGATGGAATTTGCTTGCAGGAAGTGGTTTTTTTCACATCAAGCCACCCTACATCTAAAATCTTTCTTAATGAACTTCATTTTTGCAGAAATATATTTCTCTACACATAATCTGATGGTCCTCTTTTAAAACTGCCTTTCTGTAGAACGGATCTCACATTTTCCCAGCACATACACCAATCAAGGAGAAAGTGCTGTTCTCTCCCTGGATAGTGCTTTACTGGTTATCGTGGCTAATTTTTGAATGTGGTTGCTGATGGATGTGGTTATTTAAGGATTTGTGCATGTATGTCTCTGTGTGTGACATCAACAGAAGCAACCAACATTAATATCTTACATATACACTTTGTCAAATCTTTGCCCTTCTAAAAACATATTATTATTTCATCAGAAATGTAAACTCCAATATTTATCAAGAAGCATCTTTTTAAGTAGGATGAATCCCACCAAGGTATTGCACAGTGATGCTCTACTGTTTGGCAAATGTTTTAATTACTGTTTCAGTACTCTTCAGAATGTGGTGAACAGTATACCCATCACATCAAGTCCACAAAATTAATGGTGAGGGATGATGGGAGCTGCAATCCATCAGTATCTGCAGAGACATGCACTCTCCACCTCTGCTTGAGTAACTGTTTTGCCATCTTCTCTTTTTTAAAAAATGGAGAGAAAAATACTCTCATTACTTAAGAGTACAGTGGGCCCTTCACTTCTGTGGATTAAGTACTTGCAGATTCGATTGTTTGAACATTATTTTATTTATTTAATTTTTCTTACCCTTCTTGACTCTGCCACAGGAAATAGTTCTCTCTAGGAATTTCTAGGTCCTCCAGGGTGATTCTATGGTGCACTCCTGCTAGAAGTGGACCATAGAGTTGTGCTGTAGGCATAGAAATTCCTAGAGAGAACACATTGCTAGGCATTAGTAGGTCCTCCAGGATGACACTTGGACCACTTCCACCAGAGGTAGACCACAGAGTGAAGCTGGAGTACCCAGAGATTCCTAGAGAACTGTTCTCGTGTTTTTTAAAAAAACAGTTTGTGATTTTTTTTTAACCTTTATTCACATTTTTCACTTTCATGGAGGTCTTGTGCTCCTAACTGCTGCAAATGTGGAGGGCTCACTGTATTGCAAATGTTGACTGGCACTGAGTACTGCAGTTACAGATTTGTAACTTTGAGCTATGGATCCGTAACTGCTCTGTATTCACTGACACTAGATAGTCTTATTGTAAAACTACGTAAATGCCATCCCACCCACCCTAAGAGCCAGCAGCTGGATCAGGTGAAGGAAGTCTGATCAGGGTGCAGGGAAGATAATTATTTCTACTCCCCTTCCACCACTGGCAAGACTTCAATAATCAGAAGCAGGACCCCTATGGGATGTCTGTCACAGCCTCACTTGCTGGCAGAAAGGAGATCCAAAACATCCACTTTGCACTCCAACTGAAAGCTGAATGGACTTCCTTCATTCAAACCAGCTGCTGGTTCTTCTTTTTTTTAATGCTAAGTAAGAAAAACAACACAATCCAAACATATAAAACAACAAAATAAATCCATACAAACATTAACAGACATTTACACATATCTAAAAAAAACACTAACAAAGCATAACTAAAATTGGTTCCCGTCCTTGTTGCAAGCAGTTCATAGTACTTAAGCATTTATACCTAACTGTAAAATCATACATTTTATCTCATAATGATTAATTGTTGTTTATCACTTATCATTTTAATTATTTACTTCCTTAATTTCTCAAGTTCAAAATTAATTGTTAATTAGATTACTTTATACCAATCATCAAAGAATAATAATCTATGTAAAAAACATTTTAAAACAAACAAAATACATTTCCTACATTTACTTTTACACTTCTCATTTAGTACTATTGATTTTAAATATCGAAGCTTATCGTTATCAGATCACCTTCATTCTTTTGAAGAAATCAATCAACCAATTAAGACAAAAATTCATTTTGTGTTTTGACTTTTAGCCTGTGTTCAGTCTGTTTAACCATTCACCCACTTTTGCTAACTTCGATTTTTTCCAATACTTTGCATACACAGCCGCTGATTCTTAAAGTAGGCTGGAAATGTGGAGAGGGCTCCGGCCAGAAGATCTTACTTAGTCATGTAGATATAATTAAGTAGTAGATATAGATGGTCATTTGCAAGTGTAATTGTCGTCACACTGACAACTCAAATTTCACATAGGGAAAGCTACAGCCAGTGCTCTGCTCTGTAATTCCTTCACTGTTATAGTGGATGGAATATGGCACAACCATTACTGGAAAAAAAAATCACATACTACTATCACACAAAGGCTAACATGAAGCTGGATAATTGTAACTACGTCTACAAGTAATGAGTCACACATGCCCCCTAGCCTCTGACCCCCAACAAGACACACACAGTTTTATCAGCCATTAAATTGTCTATGTAGTTCTTCTAGTTTATCCAGCCAATTCATCTCCTATGAGCTTGAGGCAATTCTAGATGTGTAAACAATTAATAAGCAGAGAGGCTATTTCAGTCCCATTAGTTGTTCTAACATGCCCCAGGCTCATTAAAAACATCTTGGTTCACATCAACTTCTGATTTTTTTTCAGAAAAAGGTGTTATCTAAATTCTTATCTCTGTATGAGTGCAATTTTTTTGCGGAGAGAAGACAGCATCCTAGGTACCTAGTCACTGATTATGTGATGCAGGAAAATCATAGAATCATACAGTTGGAAGAGACTCCAGGGGCCGTCCAGTCCAACTCTCTGCTATGCAGGAACACCCATCAAAGCATTTCCAACAGATGGCCACCCAGCCTCTGCTTAAAAACCTCCAAAGAAGGAGACTCCACCACACTCCAAGGCAGCCTATTCCACTGCTGGACAGCTCTGACTATCAGGAAGTTCTTCCTGAGGTTCAGGTGGAATCTCCTTTCCTGCAGCTTGAATCCATTGCTCCTTGTCCTAAGCCTCTGGAGCAGCAGAAAACAAGCCCGCTCCCTCCTCAACATGACATCCACTCAAATATTTAAACATGGCTATCATGTCCCCTCTTAACCTTTTCTTCCGCAGACTAAACATACCCAGGTTCCTAAGCCATTCCTCATAAGGCATGGCTTCCAGACCCTTCACCATTTTGGTCGCCCTTCTCTGGACACGTTCTAGTTTGTCGATATCCTTCTTGAATTGAGGTGCCCAGAACTGTGTCCAGTTCTGAGGCCAAATGAGGCCTAACCAATGCAGAATAGAGTGGTACCATTACCTCCCTCGATGTAGACACCATACTTCTATTGATGCAACAAGAATCACATTGGCTTTCTTGGCTGCCACGTCACACTGCTGACTCATGTTCAGCTTGTGATCTACCAAGACTCCTAGATCCCTTTCACATGTACTGCTATCCAGCCAGGTGTCCCCCATCCTATATTTGTGCATTCCATTTTTTCTGCCTAAGTATAGGACCTTACATTTCCCTCTGCTGAAATTCATTTTGTTAGCTTTGGCCCAGCTCTCCAATCTATCAAGGTCATTTTGAAATTTGATCCTGTCCTCTGGGGTATTAGCAACCCCTCCCAATTTGGTGTCATCTGCAAATTTGATCAGAATGCCCTCCACTCCTTCATCCAAGTCATTGATGAAGATGTTGAATAGCACTGGGCCCCTAACAGAACCCTGTGGCACCCCAGTAGTCACTTCTCTCCGGGATGAAAAGCAGCCACTGGTGAGCACCCTTTGGGTTCAGTTGGTCAACCAATTACAAATCCAACTCAATCCTGACAGCAGATAAGAACATTTACAAAGAGTCAACAAAATCTTTAATCAGTTTCATCACCTGAAACAGCCATGAAATTCATACCAATTATCTCAGGTTATATCTAATGGCACATCTCAAACCCAACAGGAGGTCTTTAGCTATCCTTCTTGTAGAAAAGCGATCTAGTCCATAGAAACAGATACTCTCAAAATGTCTTACTTACAACTACCCTAAAATGATGGCCAGCGTGGTTTAGTCCTTTCAGTGTTGGACTAGGATTCTGGTAGATGAAAGTTTCCTTTCAGCCACAGAAATCTCTCGGTGACCTTGGGCAAGTCAGTCTGAGAGGAAGGCAAATGCAAACCCACACTGAACAAATCTTGCCCAAAAAACGCAGTGAAGGCTTCAGCTTAGGGTTGCCATAAGTTGGAAATGACTTGGAGGCTCACAACAACAAACTTGGTGGATCGTATCATGCTAGCCATTAATACATATCTCCAGCATCGTTTCCTCCATCACCATCATTGGTGCTATGTTCATTTACTAGGTATGAAAAATTGTCCTAAGCAAGATGAGAACAGTGATGCCCCAGAATGGCACCTGGATGTCTCTCTCGCAGGACAATTCCTGGACTCCTGGGTTTTGAGAACAATATTCTGCCAAGATCTTGGTAAACTGACCTATGACTATATGGTCAAACTAGTTCAAGAGACTAACAGAAAAAGGGACAAAAATGATGTTATCCGCCAAAACCAGCAACTCAGAAACAAACGGAAGGAAAAGCAGAGGTTGAGTGGCTTATAAGCCCAGGAGTGTTGTCCAGTAGAAGGATTCCAACAATTTTTTAAAGTTTTGGGAGAAGAAACGAACACTACAGCCGGCCCCCCACCCCAATTGGTAGGGTTAGAGGCACAGGACATCCTGCAAAAGCAGAAAAATCGCAAATATCAAAATGTGTGTGAGGGGGAAGGGGGCCACAGCATGGTGGGAAGAGTGGAAACCAAAATCCAAACCAGGTCTGGGAAAGGAAAAGGCAGTGTGGATCATTATGGCGGCCCTGTACTTCATCTCTTTCACCCATCTCCTTCCTTGGGTATGTGTGTGGGGGGGTTATTAGGAGAGGGTTAGTTGTGTTGAGAATTTGGGCTGCTCAGCTGGCCAGGCACCAGCTAGTGGAGGAAGAGAGTAAGGAAGATGGGTTTTTAAAGGGCTGTGCAGCAAGGTCAGAGCTGCTGAGAGGAAAGGTTCCCCTAGAAAAGAAGTACCTGGGGAGGAGGGGGGCAAGGGTTGGAGAAATTTGCAGGTAGTGTAATCAAATCCGTGAAAGTGAAACCCACAAATATGGAGGGCCAACTGTATATTGATCTCCAGCATCTCCAGGAACCTTCCTACACCTCCCTAGTGGGGCATGTCTTTCCTTAAGCTATAATGAGATCTATCAACCTGAAAGAAATACATCAACCTCCCATTAAGTCATCTTTCCATCATCAAGCAGTACAGCAGAGCCTTCCAAACTTTTCATGTTGATGAACACACTTTTTAGACATGCATCATTTCACAACACAGTAATTCCAGTTTTACTAGCAAACCAAAGGTTAAACTAACCCCCCTATAACAGATACAGACACATACATAAATTGTAATAACAAAACGTATGGGGACACAACATATCTCGTGAAAACTCATCATATATTTTTAAAAAATATATAATTTATAAATAATAACATACATAACATCCAAGGTTGCAGGTGACACACCTACACACCTCAGGTGACACACTAATGTGTTGTGGCACATCGTTTGGAAATCCCTGCAGTACAGAATTATGGGAAAACAGCTCTGCTCTGCACATGGAATTTATTTCTCTCCGGAACATCAAAAAGGAAAGCAGTTTGAAGTCCAGTTTAAAGAGTGTAATTCGTGACCTGTTTACAATGGATTAACAGGACTCTCAGGTCAAACTGTCCCTGTATGGCGGGCAGCCTTTTCTAGTAAGTGCTTTGGCTAGAACATACAGAAAAAGTTATCTCTCTTACATAGTCACTATAAAATGAGAATGTTACACAATGCTGTTTTAATTCAGTTCATTTCTCTTCTTCTTCCATTGGCTTTACAAAGCAGCGTTTAGAAAGGTGCTAGCTCTGTGAAAAAAAGAAAACATTTTAAATGTTCATAAACATTTGCTGAACCACCATGGTACAGTGTTTTGAATGTTGGACTATGACTCTGAGAGACCAAGACTGAAATCCCCAAAAATCAGTTGGATGGCTTTGGCAAGTCACACTCTTTCAGTCTTAGCGAAAGGCAATGACAAACCTCCTCCGAATAAATCTGCCCAGGAAAACTCTAAAGTTGCCACATGTTGGAGTCAATTTGAAGACATATGACAACAATAAAGCTCCTACCATCCCTAAAAAATAAATAAGAAAATGAAAAACGAAAAAACAAAAACAAATCACTGCATCTGTGAAATGCCTAATTAAAGTGCCGTCCAAGCTTTACCAAGTTCCAGTCTAGCTTTTAAAAATGCTTTGTAAGATAGCAAACTGCAACTCTGGAGAATGGCTCTTCAAATTACATGGATCTCAGCCAAGCTTCTAGTATCAGAGCTTGGAAAAAGTGCTTTTTGAACTGCAGTTCCCAGTAGCCGCCAGCTACTAGCCACAATAGTACAAGGATGCTAGGATTCATCACCCAAACACTAACTTTCCAAGCTCTGTTCCAGCTGAATGGAAATGTCTTGGAAATAGATGAAACCGCTTCCTTTCTCTCCTACTCATCCTCCTTTGAGCCCTCTCAGTTCAGACTATTAATACAGGCAGCATTTCCCAAAAAGTTAGTTTCTGTCAACTCGAAAGGATCAAACTATGGAACAGCCAAATCTTACTTACAAGATGAACAGTTACCATAATTAGGGCTTCCACATCGTTCCCTGTAGAGGAAATTGCAGGCAGATAAATAATCCCATATGATGATCATAGATACACAAAAAGTTGTGTACATGCACACATACATACATGGAAGCAGCAACCAACCGCCCTGCAAATGGGCACTACACAGAATGATTTAGGACTGCACATATTCCTAAACACAAGCACTTTTTATGTAGGAACTTGTATAGCAACATGAAGCTTTCACACCTTCAGGACTCTTTCTAGTTATGCCTTCGAAGATCAAAGCCATGCAAAATGCACGGAAAACCAGTTTTAAATATTGGGGGCCTAATCTGCAGGAAGCCAGCTATGCTTTAATACAAGGGTGGGAAAAGTTAGGCCTCTAGAGCAAGGTTTTTCAATCTTTTGAAGGTTGTGCAAGAGGTCATTAGGGGTTCCATGAGAAATTGTGATTTTAAAAAAGGATGGTTTTTTTAGCTGTAGATGTAATAATTTTTATGCATGGGTTTACTGAGATCAGAAAATTATTTCAAGGATCCCTCCAGGATAAAAGGGTCAAGCAAGGCTGCTCTAGATGTTCTGTCTAAAAACATCCAGTGTGTAGCCAGTGCTAAGGCACTGTGGAAGTTGTAGTCCAAAATATATGGATAATCAAAAATCACCCTTGCTCTGGTTTACTGTCAAATAAATTGACACATTCATTCAGTGGGACTGAAGCTTAATTATATTCTTGGTACTTAAGCTCCTCTATCAGCAAACTGCACATATTCTGCTCTTTGGACAAAATGTTACCATGCAGCTAAGATTTCTTGCCCCTTGGAGCCCTCTCTGAGATTTAAAAGATTTAAATTCACCCACTCCCAAGTCTGCAGTAACACAGAAACCAAAGTGTTGGCAAACAGAATCAAAAGAATGAGCACTGCTTGCTACCCAGCCATCAATAAACAGGCAAGGATGACATTCTTCAAATGAACTGAGAATTAAAACACAAAACAAAGGACAAGTCTAAAACCACATGAGTTTTAGGCAGAAATCTTTCAATGTATTTTTTTGTCCCCTTAAAAATATTTTTTTCTTAAAAAATATACAGAACTTCTGAATACAGACATAGCTTACATGGCTGAATTAGATATTGACAACATTAGAGCATGTCCACAACTTTAAATTTAAACCAGTTCATCAAGTCTGACATTCAGCAACAACTGTAAAACTTGACCACCCAGCATTAAAGCCATTTTTGTCCATTCTTGTTTCCTTCTTTCCAAGATTTTGACCATTCAAAGAATAGCACACCTTTGTCTACACATGTTCAAAATGCCTGATTAGCAGTTTAACAATTCTGCCTATCAAAAAATATACCAGAGATCCCTCTAAGGGCATACATTGTTGCTATTCACTTAACACAAGTGGGGGGAGATACTGTATCTTCCATCAAAGGCTTGTGGCCCTCCCTCCCAACACACTCCTCAGAGGTCTCTATCATATCCTTCTGTTTGCAAAGCATCTGCTTTTTTGTGTTTGTGACTTCAGCACCTGGACACAGCTCAGCAGAAGGTGGCAGCCTATAAAATTCTAAGCAGGAAAGCACCGCAGTAAATAGGTCACTGAGCTTCTCCTAAGAAGTACCCACTGGATCCATGGGGCAACATGTTGCTGTCAGTACTAATGGCCATTAAGGCTGCAGTCCTACATATGCATTTATTTGAAAGGAAGTCTCACTGAAGCCAATGGTGGCTTGCTTCTAAGTAAGCCTGTACAGGATTGTGCTGTGTGCTTCCAGGCGCCCATCTACTGCTGCAGAGTGTCTTAAGGGCTAATTCACAGGGAGAAAATCATTCTCCTTTCTGCTGCAATTCCACTAGATCAGGTAGTTGATATACAGCATAGCTACCTAACCTGGAGTATTCATAGCAGACAAAAAAGCAGATACGCAACATATCACAACATCCACGATCCAAAGAGGCAGTCTTGTTAATCAGTCTCAGTGAAAATTTCAACAGAGTCTGGGGGAACCTTAAAATCTAGGAAAGAAATTGTGGTATAAACTGATGTGTCAGCACAATGAAGATTTAAGGAGCCACAGGATTCTCAGTGGATATCCTTTTCCCAACAGCAACACTGAGCTGACTATAGAAAATTACAGTGCATGAAGAAACCTTCCTAAGAGTTCTCCAGTTCTTTGTGTTGGAAACGGTCAGACTCTTCTTAAACTCATCTCTAGAACTGTAATGTTATTAGCCTGACAAAGGGAAAATAAATATTAAAATAAAATAAGCCAGAACACCATTCTGCCGAGGTCGTGGGTTTCAGACTTCTAAACTACATTCTGCTCTCCATAGTACATTCTTCAGCAAACATGTCATCAACTGGTTCACCACCATATTTTAAAGTAAAAAGGCAGGATAAAAAGAAGATAGAAAGATCAGGTTTTTGGCATAGCCTCAAGACAAGCAATTAGACTAATTCAGGTGCTGGGAAAGCTCTTCCCCTGTGTGAGAGTAGTTGCACTAAGCTGGACTCTCCCAACCTGGCACTTTTCAGACATGCTGGGCTAGAACCCCCATTATCCCCAGCTAACATGCTTGGTGGGATGATGGGGGCTATTTTCCATCACATCTGGTCAATGCCAGGTTGGAAGAGGCTGCACTAACTGTATTTCCTCTGGTTTAATGCTGGAATTATTTCTGGGATTGCACATACAAACTACACTTGTAGTAATGGTGGCTGGCATGAAACATCAAATTTATTTCTGTCTGGAAGTTCCAGACGGCATTCCAAGCATCCAAAAAATGCAAGGGGCAAAAGTATAGTTTGGGAATACCAGACAATATGACCCCAAGATAACTGCTTGGGATGGGGTCAGGAGGAAGGGAAAAGCAGATCTGTCGCAATGGGCAACAAAATGAATAAGATACAGCAGCTTAATGCATAACAGCTAAACAAACGAGATTTATCCTGAAGTTGGGACACAAAGCTGAAAAGAAGGAAAGTACTGAAACGAGGATCAAATCTGGTACAGTTTGTCTGGGAGAAGTTAAGATGGAAAATACCCAAAGGACCACCAAAGGTTAAAACTCTAAAGAAACGCAGTCACAAGGCCAAAGCATCAGGAACCAATTCTTTTTCAACATGTTTATAGCAGAAGAGAAAATCCAGCACCACTTTCAAACTGTTTTAACAAAAGATGTGCTAACCAAGTGATCAAGTTCAGGGTCAAACTGGGGCTTCAGGAAAGAGCCTCCCCTCCCTGCCCCACTCCCCCTGTGATTTTCAAAGCGAAGCTTTCCCAAATAGCCCTTTAGACATCATTCCGCATCTACTCATGTGCGTGCGTGCATGTCTGTGTACAGATTATAGAGTATGCAGCTCCTTTCTATGCATGAGCCTAAGGTCATTTCCGCACCGGACTGTTATAGCGCTATTATTCCACGTTCAACATCCTATGGAATCCTGGGGTTTGCAAACCCCAGGATTCCATAGGATGTTGAACGTGGAATAATAGCGCTATAACAGTCCGGTGCGGAAATGGCCTAAGTGCAATCGGTATACAAAGAACTTATTATACACAAGGTTACAAAGGAAATGCGTTGGGGTACATTTCAGATCGGCTGACATACCTGAGCTCCATTCCACGTGGCTCCCCCTTCCCAATCCTAGTTACCGATTAATAAAGCGCATTTTGTAAAAACTAAAACCAATGTACAGTTGGCCCCGCTCGAGTCCCGGAGAGAGGGGAGGGGGAAGGGAAGCCGGGCGGGTTGAGTGGGGGGCCAGCCGGCGGCAGGCCAAGAAGAAAACCGTTTCTGATCGGTCCGCGTTCCCGAGTCCACGGCCGAAGAAGGCGCCGGGGGGGGGGGCGGCCATCCATCCGAGCCAAGGCGACCGATGGCTGGAGATCGCCGGCGGAGGCAAAGGACGTCCAGGGTGGGCTCTCGTTCGGCGGGTGGGCTGCCCTCGGACTCCGCGCTCCGACGCAACCAGTGCAGCACGGCGGTGGGGTTCGGAGGGGCGAGAAGAGGGTCGGGTGTCTCCAGCCTCCTGGGCCGGACCGAGTCCCTACGGCGACGAGGCACTGCCGGGCTTTCGGGGATCGGTGGGACCGTCTCCCTCCGCGAGCGTCATCGCCGTCCCCGCCGTCGTCGTCGTCGTCGTCGTGGCGGCGGCGGCGGCGGCGTCCCCGTGGCCGGGCACCGGCGGGGCGGTGGAGCCCGGGCCGGCGCCCCCTCCGGGCGGCTGGGGCTGCGTGTGGGGCTGCCCGCCGCCTCGCACGGGTTGCCAGATGAGGCTGTAGTAGACGGCCAGCACGATGGCGGCCAGCGAGACGGAGAGGACGTAGGCCAGGACGGTGGCCAGGCGCACCCACTTCTTGTTGGTCTTGGCCGCCATGCGCGCCTTCTTGTCCCCGGTGTAAGTGGCCGGCTTGCCTCGCTCCCCGCCCGCCGCCGCCGCCGCCGCCTCCTTCTCCTTCATGGGGGCGCGGCCCTTGGCCCGCTGCTCCACCACCCTCTCCGTCTTGCTCAGGCTCCCGATGGGGATGGGCCCCCCCAGGGACGTGCCGCCGATCACATCACGACGCGGCCCCGGGCTGAGGCACAGGAAGGCGGCGGCGGCGGCGGAGCCGATGCTGTGGCGGGCGGGCCTCGGAGGGAGACGGAGGACGGCGATCGATGGCTCCGGCGGCGGCAGGAGGAGAAGCGGCCGGCAGGAACCGGGAGCTCCGGAGGGGAGGCGGCCGCCTGGCTGCAAAACACCCAAGGGGAGCGCGGCGGCGGCGGCGGCGACCTTTGCCTTCTCCCCGCGGCGGCCGCGGCTGATGCCGTTCTCCGGGGTCGCTTGTCTCCGCTTTCTCCCAAGAGCGGCGGCGGGAGAAGCGGCGTCTCCGTGGTGCTCGGCGCCCGGCGGGGAGGAGGGAACCGAGCGGGCAGGCGGGAATTAAAGGGGCGGTGCACCGAGGACGCGTGGAGGAAAATCGGAGGGGAGCGGGTGGGAGAAGGAGAGATGGTAAGCTGGCAAGGCCGCGCCTTAAAAAGGCTACGGAAGGCAGGAGGACCACCAGCCGGGGATTCTCCCGCTCCCTGCGCCGGCGGAGGGCCGACCGCCTGGCTGCCTTCTGTCCGGAGAGGGGGCGTCCAAGCGCTCGCCCACCGCTCACGCACACGACGCCGGCGCCCGCGCAGAGGCTCCTGCGCCGCCGCAGCATCTCTGGAGGCCGTTTCCGCGCTAACCTGTCACAGTGCTATTATGCCACTTTCGACATCCTGTGGAATCTTGGGCTTTGCAGTTTAGGGAGGGGTCTTTGAGTGGGAGCCTTCTCGAGAGCTGCCTTTGAGATCCTTCCCTAAACTCAAACCCCAGGATTCCATAGGATGTTGAAAGTGGAATAATAGTACTGTAACAGGCTAGTGCGGAAGTGGCCTCTGTCCGGCTTGCGTCTTCTCTTTCACTAGGGGCCCTTGAACGCGATTTCTCCTTTCCAGCGCGCGGATCTTGGCAGTTCTCATAGTGGTCGACCTGTCCCATTAAAAAATTGGGAGGGCAGAGTACGTTTCAGGCTGTTTCTGGGCTAGACTGTTATAGCGCTATTATTCCACTTTCAACATCCTATGGAATCCTGGGGTTTGCAGTTTAGGGAGGGGCCTCAAAGACAGCTCTAGAGGAGTCTCCCACTCAAAGACCCCTCCCTAAACTGCAAAGCCCAGGATTCCATAGGATATTGAAAATGGAATAATAGCACTGTAACTGTCTAGTGCAGAAATGACCTCAGCCGCGCTGACTAAAACGATGCTTTCGCGGGTAGGGAAGGAATCCCGTTGAATGCAGTGGGATGCGCATCCAAATGAACGTGCTGCTAAGTTTGGACCGCGCGTACCTTTACAGCCCTAAACCGTTCCAAAAGTGTCGGTTTCAGATCCAAACCGTCTCTTTGCAGTCTTAAATGGGCACTTTTAGTGGTGGAGGGAAAGCCTGGCCAAATAGGTGCTTTTCTAGTAGTCCAAAAATGAAGCTCGTATGTATCAAAAGTTGGCTCAGAGCAGAAGAAAGCTGAGGTTCCAGGGTCACCCTTCTTTCTTGGCTTCTGTCCTGAGGCCTGAATGGCGTGAGTGCATGTGCTTTCAAAGTCCCCTATGGACTTATGGGACCCCATTCTTTTCACAAGGTTCTCTTAGGTACGGAATACGTTCTTAAGGCAAGGTTTGCCAGTGCCTTCCTCAGAAAATGCAGCCTACAGCAGTGCTACTCAAAGTGATGGTCCCTGGACCAGGGCCAGCTCCTGGGCTGTTGGCAGCTGGCCCCTGGCAGGTTTCCAGGAAAGAAAGAAACAGTTGTGGTCAATGGACACAAATATGGTGCTGGGTTCCTGACGCACTAGGAGAATTCCTGCTGCTCTACATCAGACAGCCTGGGATGCAGGGGCCTACAACACCTGGTCTTCCTTGGCACTTACTCATCCAATGATCCTGAGATCATCTGGGGCGTGTTAATCTGACTGTGCACCTTCCAAAAGAAGCCAAGAAAGTTTCTTCCACCATTTTGCTTGCTCGCTCAAATATTGGACCCAATTTCCAAACTGTAGGCCGGGTTTATTTTAAAAGGCCTGTTTAGAAACAACTCCTATTGTGTTTAGTTAGACTTATTCCCAGCAATGCATATTGTATGGGATTGCAGCCTATCTGGTGGAACTATCCTTTGATACACAAGTACATCAGATCAGAATACTAGAGGAGATCGACAACCATTCGTCTGCCTGGGATTTAAGATGCACAGGAAAGGCCCTTCTGCCTCCATTGGGGGCACATTTGTCAGGATAAAAGTGGGAGCCTTCTCTACAACTGCTCCCAGATTCTGGTGCTCCCTGCCAAATATGGATAGGTTGACTCCATCTTTGATGGACAGTGCCAGTGGCGTAATATCTGGAAATGGTTTAACTGTGGTATGTGTGTGTGGGGACCTAAATATTTTAAAGTCACCCAATCTCATCTGATCTTGGAAGCTAAGCAGAATCACCTTGGGTTAGTTCTTGGATGGGAGATCACCAACAAATACCAGATGTTGCGGGCTCTATTTCAGAGGAAGGACCTGGCAAAACCACCTCTGAGTACTCCTTGCCTAGGAAAAAACTGTGAAATTAATGGGATTAACATAATCAACAGGCAGCTTGAAGATGGGCATGCATGCACGCACACACACCCCCAGAAATGTGTGTGTGTGTGCACTGTTTATATCTTAATTTTATTGATGTGTTTTAACTGATTTGCTTTTATGCGTTCATTATACCTTTTTATTGTTGCTAAATCACCTCAAGCACCTTTTTCAGTGAGGTCTATCTTGCATAGATAGATAAATAGATAGACATGCAGTGTACCACTGGATCCTTTAACTTTTTACAGTAGGGATGGTTATTAGATGGTCTATGAAATAAACTTCATTCTTTGATCTCTCATCTGTTGACAGCTGCAAAAACAGCTGAGCAACTGTTATACGTTAATGACTGGGTTATCAAAGTCTGGAATGTTGCATACATGTCAGATTTTGGGTAACTGACGAGACTTATAGGTGGGAGAAAAATGTGTGGTGTTTGTGAAAAATGTGCCTCCGTTGTTCAAGTCTAAACAGAATTCTACAAGTTTAATTCTAACATTGACATAGAACATATGTTTTTCCTTGGTTTGCAAGATTAATTTATTTTATATGAATGTGAAATGGTTTAAAAAGAAATGTTATGTTTTCTTGAGAAAGCAGCCTTTCCCAATAGGGTGGCTTCCAAAAGTGCTGGATTACAATTTGTATCATTCCTAGCCAGTCTAAGGGCCTTTCTGCACTACACTGTTATAGTGCTATTATTCCACTTTCAACATCCTGTGGAATTCTGGGGTTCATAGTTTACTGAGGCCAAAGAGCTCTCTGGCTGAGAATTCTAAAGGCCCCCCCCTAAACTGCAAACCCCATGATTCCATAAGAGGTTGAAAGTGGAATAATAGCACTAGAACAGTGTAGTGCAGAAAGGCCCTAAGGTAGAGGAACACTGTGACAGACAGATGGGTGCTATCAAATTCAGATGTTTCAGCTACTTTCTCTTGTTTTCTTGCTTTCTTATAGAGTTTGGAAATTTTATTTATTTAATTTTGGGGGGGCGGGGCTACAGCTCTCCAGTTCTCCTAGCCAACACAGCCAGTGGCTATAAGGAATAGGGGTTCCTTAGGATTTAGTCCAAAAAAATAACTTTTCAAAGCTCTGCTTAGTTTTAGGTTGCCATGTGTTTGTCTCTATAATTGCAAACTCCAGCTACAAGGAATAGAGGCTTCTGCTATTATTATCAAATGAAAGATGAAAGTCAAGAGTACTTGATTTTGTTTGCAGGGGGTGTCTTCTCTTTCATTATTTACAACCATTGAATCAAATTGGTAATGTGGGTGAACAAACTGCAGTATGGGAGAAGTTTAGGAATGTTTAAACTGGTCTAGAAAAGTGTGAGCTCTTGTACCCACTTGTTCCATTCCTTTTTGGGTGTGTTTGATTTCTTGGATCTGCACTCGGGGGTTTTCCGGTATTTTTTAACCTGTGGGCATGGTTAGCTGGGGTGATTTTATGGTTTGAAGGACAAATTTTCTCCCTCTTTAAAAAAAAAAATTTTCCTTATAAGGAGACCTTTTTGTTCCAATATATCTCTCAGTTAAAAAAGAAACCCATTTGAGAGTAGGAATAAGATGCTGCAGCTGGTGCTGGGAATTGCCAGAATCTAGTTAGGACAACAGACAGATCATTTATATATTTAAAACAAAAACAAGATCTACAGCAATGAATACTACAACTTCTGCACATGTTTGCCTCATCTGGAGAAGCCCTCTGTTTACATAAATAGTCCATTTCTTGGGTGTCAGCAGCTGGCTACCCTAACACCAAATTCGGCCCCCTGAGGGCTGTGGATTCTGTTGCCTTCCTCTTGCATATAACTTGGCAACTGCTATGTTAGCTATCATTCCTGCAGGGGCAGAATCTGGGCTTAGGACTGCCAGCTGGTGATACCCAACAAAGTGGTTGTTTATATTAAAAAAAAAAAACCAACCCTGAACTTCTAGCCAGTAATTGCCTTTTGAGCCTATGTGCCCATTTAAAGAGAGGCACCATCACCAAGGGCCTTTCAGCACTAAATAACTATTGCACTATGAATCCACTTTAACTACCACGGCTGCCTCCTATGGAATCCTGAGATTTGTAGTCTTGGGAGGTACTGTAGCTCTCTGGGTTGCAATTCTAAATATCCTTCCCTAAACTGCAGATCCCTTGGTTCCATAGAACAGAACCATGGCAGTCAAAGTGGAATTATAATGCAATAGTTATATAGTGTGGAAAGGCCCTTAGTAATGTGGTGAGTCCTTATACCATAATAACCTTTCTCAAAGTCACTTTGTAGCAGTGGTGCAACTGGGTAATTTAGGCCATTGCTGCACTATGCTGTTATAGTGCTATTACTCCACTTTCAACTTCCTGTGGGATTCTGGCGTCAAAGAGCTCTCTAGCTGAGAATTCTAAATGCTTTTCCCTAAACTGCAAATCCCAGGATTCCATAGGATGTTGAAAGTGGAATAATAGCACCGTAACAGTGTAGTGCAGAAATGGCCTTAGACTCAGGAGCTAATGGTCTTACAGAAGGGGAACACTTTAATGTATATTATTAGCCTTACTTCAGCATGTGATGTGCCAGTTTTGCTGCATTCTGGTGAGTGAGGCTCTGGACATCTGCCCCACAGTCCTACTCTGATGACAGCCCTGCTCTCCAATAAAGCCAGTGGATTAACATGGCCTCATGACCATTTACATCCTGCACAATTGCCTGAGGTCTCTCATTCTGAGCAACAGTCTCATATTCCTGAACATCTTAGCTTCCTATCACATGGTGGGTGTGTTATCTCCATAATTCTGTATTTCAGCAATTGTAATTCTGGAATAATCCTTGTTTCTGCCAGTACAATGAAGAGTCACATCAGTGGTCATCATAATTACTTTGGAGTAAAATAATAAGAAATAATGGGAGCTCAGCAGCACCCTGTAGAAAAATGGCAGGGGAAATGATGTATAGCCCAGAAGCATTCTGGGAAAATCAAAATTACTACTTTACCCCATACTTTTCTTCAGAACATTTTGTTGCCTGCCACAACCTATCTCCCACTACTGTCCCATTGCTCCTTGGCAGAATTAGTGCAGGGCCTTCTAGGATAGCACTGAGGTTTCCAAAAAGGTCCCCTCGGAGTTGGCATTTATTCTGCCCCTAATGATTGTCATTATCCATGTCAGTCTCCTGATACTGTAGACTCCCTCGACTATGTATTTATGGGAGAAGCAATAAACAGATTTTAGCCATTATAGTTCCCCACTGGGTTTAAAGTGCTGGCTGACTAAAAGAGATATATCTACACTGCAGTGATGCTATCTTCTTTCGTGTTAAAATTCATGCGGAAGTAAATGCATTGGGGAGAGATATAAGGCTGTGCAAAATTATGGCAAAGACAATGTAACTGATTATAAGAGGGAATTTTTCTTGTATGAACATTCTAATAATTTGGGTAACCCCCCCCCCCCCAGCCTCCAGCACATTCCCTTTCCTCTCATAAACCTTTCTTTTTCCTCCCTCCCACCCCTCTTTGTGCCCTGACTGGTTACTGTGGAAAGGAAACTCTCATTAAATAGGAATGGTCTTCCGGTTCCCAGGAGCCCAGGAAATCTGTCTTAAGTGGGCAATGCAAAGGGAGAGAGAAAAAGGAGTGCATTTTACAGGCACAGGTGGTCTGTGAGAGAGTATCTGCTAATGGGATCCCCTGTGACAAAAAGGTTTGAAATTAGCAATTTCCAAATAGCACCACTCCTTAAAAGGTTCTGATGTCATTCAGCCTCCGCTTGGAAACCTTTAAAAAAAAAGGTCATGCATATGATGCTAGATTGTAGAAGTATTGTACAGCTTTCAGCAGGGAGAAAAAAAGGTAGGGTCCATGTTGCAAAAGTGTCATAGAATCATAGAATCATAGAGTTGGAAGAGACCCCAGGGGCCATCGAGTCCAAGCCCCTGCTATGCAGGAACACCCATCAAAGCATTTCCAACAGATGGCCATCCAGCCTCTGCTTAAAAACCTCCAAAGAAGGAGACTCCACCACACTCCAAGGCAGCATATTCCAGTGCTGGACAGCTCTGACCGTCAGGAAGTTCTTCCTGAGGTTCATGTGGAGTCTCCCTTCCTGCAGCTTGAATCCATTGCTCCTTGTCCTAAGTCTCTGGAGCAGCAGAGAACAAGCCCACTCCCTCTTCAACATGACATCCCTTCAAATACTTAAACATGGCTATCATGTCACCTCTTAACCTTTTCTTCTGCAGACTGAACATACCCAGCTCCCTAAGCCGCTCCTCATAGGGCATGGCTTCCAGACCCATCACCGTTTTGGTCGCCCTCCTATGGACACATTCCAGCTTGTTGATATCCTTCTTGAATTGAGGTGCCCAGAACTGGACACAGTATTCCAAATAAGGCCTAACCAGTGAAGAATAGAGTGGTACCATTACCTCCCTCGATCTAGACACCATACTCCTATTGGTGCAACCAAGAATCACATTGGCTTTCTTGGCTACTTCATCACACTGCTGACTCATGTTCAGCTTGTGATCTACCAGGACTCCTAGATCCCTTTCACATGTACTGCTATCCAGCCAGGTGTTCCCCATCATTCCACTTTTCCTGCCTAAGTGTAGGACTTTACATTTCTCTCTGTTGAAATTCATTTTGTTAGCTTTGGCCCAGCTCTCCAATCTATCAAGGTCATTTTGAAATTTGATCCTGTCCTCTGGGGTATTAGCAACCCCTCCCAATTTGGTGTCATTTGCAAATTTGATCAGAGTGCCCTCCACTCCTTCATCCAAGTCATTGATGAAGATGTTGAATAGCACTGGGCCCCTAACAGAACCCTGTGGCACCCCACTAGTCGCTTCTCTCCAGGATGAAAAGCAGCCACTGGTGAGCACCCTTTGGGTTCAGTTGGTCAACCAATTACCAATCCACTAACAGCAGCCCTGTCCAGCCCGCATTTTACTAGCTTTTTTGCAAGAATGTCATGGGGAACTTTGTCAAAGGCCTTACTGAAGTCAAGATATGCTATGTTTACAGCATTCCCTTCATCTATCAAGCTTGTAACCGTATCATAAAAAGAGATAAGATTAGTCTGGCATGACTTTATTTCTGAGAAATCCATGTTGACTTTTAGTGATTACGGCATTGCTTTCTAAGTAATTACAAACTGACTGTTTGATGATCTGTCTGTTCACCATCAGCAACCCAAGACATTTTCCTGCCTGAGGCAAAGCATCAAATGATGCCTGCCCATCCACACACTTCAAGCATGAGCGTAATAGCCAAAGCCAGCCAAATTGATTGCATACAAGCAGTAGCAAGTCCCTTTAGCTGTTCCCCCATCCCTGGTAGTAAAAATGCAATAATAGCAAACAACAGCAACAGCAATAATAAGCATTATTACTACCATGGCCATCATAATCATAATATTAACAGATTGCTATCCTTTTATGTCATCTCAAATCTGCATGCTGAGGTGGCCATATCAGTCTACCTAATGTAGCATTGACTCTCACATCTATCCAAGTTGGATTTAAATGTAATAGTACAGACTATGTGGCCCTTTATCTTATAAAAAAACAGAGTACATGATGGAAAAAGCAGAATTCTTGGTGTTTCATTTTCTGGTTATCACTGAAGATGCAGCCGCTGAAAGACAAAGAAGTCTTGCCACTGGCTATTACCTGTGGAGATATGACCTTAAGTTGTGGAGAAGTGCACTTCTAGCTCTTGTTCACAAAAGATTTTTTTTTTTTAAGTGGAAAAGCAACTTAATCTACTTGCTGTGGAAAGGAAGATAAAAAGGATTTAAAACGTCATTTTTGTTTGGAAGGCATTTTTTATTGCTATGGCTAAAACAGATTTTTCCTTCTAGTTATTATGATGTGACTGAGATTGAGAATCCAAGTAAGATGGCCTGCCTACAGCCATATGTTGTATCTGCTTGCTGGTCTTTTAGAGTCTCAGGACCTTTCTGCACTACACTGTATCAGTGCTATTATTCCACTTTCAACATCCTATGGAATCCTGGGGTTTTCCGTTTAGGGAGAGGCATTTAGAATTCTCAGCCAGAGAGCCCTTTGGTAAACTACAAATCCCAGAAAACCACAGAAGGTTGACAGTGGGATAATAGCAGTATAACAGTGTAGTGCAGAAATGGCCTTAGTAGTGGCACTATTCAGACAACATGTGCAAATACCAGAATTGAGAACTGTTATTCGTGTGGGATTTCAGCCCTCAGAAGAGCACACAGCCACATAGCTTGGAGTGCGGGGGGGGGCAGGGCGAGGGGGCACAGAGGGGCAGGGCATGGCCATGTCATGTGGGGGCATGGCCGCGTTGCTGGGGGTGTGGCCCCATCACACGGGGTGCCCGCAAAAAACTGCCATCCAGGGCAGACTACCCACATTGCCCCCCCCCATCTGTACGCCTCTGAGAATACAGACAGCTTAACCAGCGACCATTCTAGCTGGGGATTTCTGGGAGCTGCACTCCCCAAAGGAACATTTTGCATGCTTGGCAAATCACATTGGATGCTAAGACTAGATGGAAAAGCTGATCCAAACCATGGCTGCCAAGTGGAATCTTATGTACATTCTTCTGAAAAATCCTGAACTGGTTATCATCAGTGACAGAACATCAGCTCAGGAGAAGACTTAAATATCTATCTTACTCCCAGTACACATCAGGAAAACAAGGCACAGTTCTGCCCACATATTCCTATACCATTCTTCTTCTGAGGAGCTCACACCATCAAACAAGAGGTGCATGCCTTTTCCAGTATCTCTGCAAGGTATGCTGTATGTTAGTGACTGGCTCAGCTTCATGACAGCAGGGATTTGAATCTAGGCTTCCCAATCCAACTCCTCTATCAACTATGCTATACCAGATTTCTAATTACAACTCGTACATGAGAATCAACCTCTAGCTGCCCAAAAAGGGAAGAGGAAGAGAAAGAAAAGCTTCAAATTTGAGAGTTTGACATAGTAAGATTTCCTGCATTGTCTTTGGAGTTTGGGGAGCTGAATTAATTATTTAGGAGATCACTGGATGCTATACCAGTCACCAAGTCAAACTAGGGGTGGACAACCTGTGGCCCTTTAAATATTGTGGGACTCTTTTTTTTTAATTAAAGTTTTACAAAAAATACCCCCCCCCCGCTTCCGAACGTCATTTTTCCAGTTGAGTTTGTGTTTACGTCCCATTTATACATTTTTTCTATTCTACATTATTACTTTTGACCTTATTACATTCAGCTTATACTTATTCTATAACATCCTTAATTTTCATTTCCATCATTACCAACACTCTTTCTTTATTTCTTTTCCTCATTCCTTTATCCAATTCAAGACTTCTTGCCATTCTCTTTCAGTGTTCTGAATTGGTTTATTTTTAAGTGAAAAAGCCAACCTTTCTATCTCTACCATATCCAGAACTTTTAATTTCCATTCTTTTATATCAGTATAATTTCTTTCTTTTTAATGTTGTGCATATGTCACTCTTGCTGCAGTTATAACATATAACAATGTTTTCTGGTGAGATCTTATTTTTCTTTGTTGCCCTAACATATTCAACAAATAAAATTCTGGTTTCATTTCAAAGTTTAAATTATACATTCTCTGAATTTCATCATGTATTTCCTTCCAAAAATTTTTTTCAACCTTACAAGTCCACCACATATGAAAAAATAAATATTGTGGGACTCTTAACTCCCATCAGCCCTACTAGCTTTTTGTCTTGGATGATGGGAATTGGAGCCAAGAATATCTGGAGGGCCACAGGTTGCTCACCCTAGTTTGATATCAGAAAAGAGAGACCTGGCAGATGAAACATCCTACTGAAATAAACAGCTAATTCAGCTACTCCTGGGCATCATCCAAATTGATTAAAAAAAAAAAAGAATGCATGAAGTCTCATTTGGGGTATTTTTTGGCCTCATGAGAATGTCTGTGTATTTTAGGGGGCAAAAATGTTTCAAGTCAACTGGAATATTTGTGGGTGTGGATTCTACACTGTAGAATGAATGGTATTCCCTCATACCCAAAATGGAGCCAGCATGGTGTAATGCTTTGAGTGTTGCACTATGACCCTGGAGACCAGAGTTTGATTCCCTGCTTGGCTATGGAAACCCACAGGGTGATCTTGGGAGCATCATACATTCTCAGCCCCAAAAAACCCCATGAAAGGTTTGACTTAGGGTCACCGTAAGTTGGAGACAACTGGAAGGAATGCAACAAGAGCAATACCCAAAATGTCCAAAGCCAGAAAACACTTGTAGTGGAACATGTGTTTTGAGTTACTGACAGACCTCCTTTTCCACACACAAAAAGTTTGTCTTCTAAAAATACTACCACTGTTATTTCCGACTGAAAACAAAAAACAAACCAACCAAAAAATCCACATTCTTGTACAGCCAAAAAATTAGGAAAGAGACATAAATCCTGAAGGAAAACAGCTGCTTTTGTTTATATCCAGGAAGATACAGCATAATGGCAATGTTAACGGTATCATGTTGTAATTTTCTTGTCTGATAGCAAAATAGTCTCTGCTGATGGAAACGTTCTCAGTTAAGTGCCATTCTTTGTCCCAGCCATTCTACTGACTTTCAGAGCCTGACACCCAGAGCCCTTTCACATTACAGAATTATAGCCCTGTGATTCCACTTTAATTGCCATAGCTGGATCCTGTGGAATCCTAGGGCTTGTAGTTTGATGAGGCACTGGTGTGCTCCGGCTGAGAATTCTAAATGCCCCTTCCTAAACTACATCTCCCAGGATTCCATAGGATGGAACCATGGCAGTTAAAGTGACATTACAGGAATACAGAGGGGGAGATGCCCCCCATTGGTATTGTGACCTTTGGAAGCAAATTTCCTACACATTCATAACCTGCTATAGTTGATGGGTTTTTAAAATCTGCTGCCCTACTGAACATGTAATAGTGTGTGTGTGAGAGAGAGGGGGGAGATACAATTTATTCTGTCCAATAGTGTCAAAGCATTTTTTTTTCTTAGCAGACATTCTGTCAGTTCAAAGTTGGCGAAAAAAACTGGATCCTACCACATTTTCTCTAGTGTGGAATTCCCAATTGTGGAATTCCATCCCTTTGGAGGTCCAGCAGGTTTCACTGCTGATTTTGTTCTGGCACCAAGCAAGAACATAATCGTTGCAGCTTTCAAACTGTTGCCTTGTTTAATATGTTTTTATGTTTATCTTGATTAAATTGTTTACAATTTTTGATCTGGAAGTGTTTTAAATTGTTTTTATTGTACACTCCCTGGAACGCCATAATAAAGAGCGGGATATAAATATTTTAATTAATAAATAATTATTAGAAGTTGTCACCACACTGTAACTCACCTGGGCTTGCCTGAGTGTACTAGCTTGCCTTCCCTTGTAAATATCTTCTTTCAGAAGATAAGCCTTAGCATTGCAATACCACCAACTGTACGCTGTATTCGCTTGGTTTACTTGGCAGATACTGCCAGAAGAGGCATTTCTTTACGAACTCAATCAGTTGTTCCTCCATGGTTACATCTTTGCCTAGAGTGAACATGTCCAGAAATGTAGCCCATTTGTCAAGTTACTTACTTACTGCTCTTGTTTGCCTGTTGTTCAACCTCAAGTACTTTGAGAGCGCACAAAAATCTCTTCAAACCTATCATTGAGCTGAGATGGCAGTACTCTGAAACCAGATGATACAGTTTCTCCAAGGATTCCTGTTGTCCATGAGGTAAACCTGTCAGGAGCAATAGGCCAATGTATTCTTTTCAAGTCAGTGATATCAAGGGGCTTTCCACACTTTGATTTTGGTCATGTTCCTGGTATTTGCCATCAATTTGGCTTCAACTTATGGCAATCCTATGAAAGTGAGACTTCCAAGAGACCCTGCTATTAATAGCCCTTCTCAAATCCTGCAAACTTCCTTGATTGGATCAATCCACTTGTAATGTGCTCTTCCTCTTTTCCTTTCCAGCCTTCTTATCTCTTCCATGAAGTCATATCATCTTATGACCAAAATATGTATTATAGCTTCAGTTTAGTAATTTTGGCTACTAGTGAGAGTTCAGGCTTGATTTGCTGTAAGACACATTCCTTTGTCTTTTCAGCAGTCCGTGCTACCCATAGTAGTGTCCTCTGGTACCACATTTAAAATGAGTTGATTATCCTCCTGTCAGCCTTCTTCAGTGTCCAGCTTTCAAAACCATACAAAGAAATTAACATGGATGATTCTGACTTTGGGGTTTAATGAAATATCTTTATACTTGAGGAGCTTATCTAATTTCTCAATAGTTGCCTTCCAAGTCTTAGGGTCTTTCTGCACTGCATTAATATAGTGCTGTTATTCCACTTTCAACATCCTATGGAATCCTGGGGTTTGCAGTTTAGAAAGAGGCATTTAGAATTCTCAGCCAGAATGCTCTTTGGCCTCAGTAAATTATAAACCCCAGAATTCCACAGGACGTTGAAAGGGGAATAATAGCACTATAACAGTGTAGTGCAGAAAGGTCCTTTGTTTTCAAGGTGGTGGTCATGACTGCTAAAGTTTAAATAGCATGGATCCAGTATACTAAGAGAGTAGATGCTTCATACGAGTGTGCCTAATCTTTAAAATCTGCAAAACAGGTTCTTTACATTCTGTATGGTAGCCCCACCTAGATTACTGGATGTCCTGCCTTGTAGCATCTCCCCCATTCTCCCTAGTTTTGTACTTTCTTCTAGGAACCAGACAGGATTCTCGTATTCTGGCAGACATTTGTCCTGCTGTGTTGAGACATTTTGGTGAATAAATCTCTTATTTTCCCCTTATTTTTAAACTGTTTCTCTGCTATTTGGCTTTTGTTTTATTGTGTTGTTTAAAGTTTAATAGAAAGAAAATCATAGCAATTTTAACTCATTATAAGTTCCTTACACCAGAAGGATGAGGTATAAGTCTCCTCTCTCTGCAAAATAATCCTATCTCAGATAACCACTGAAATTCTGCAAGGACATCTGTGACAGGCCCTTATTCTCCTTCAGATTAGTGTTCATTAGTTAGTTCCAATCCAATAAGGCACCCTGTCAATATAACTTTGCTATGACTCCACCCATTTGTCAGAACCTTTGTGTAACAGGGCTAGAGTATTAATTGTTCCTCCGAACTGAACTGTTTATTTTAGGTAGCATGTTCTCTTTATCACAGTGACTTTAGGTAATTTAGGCGAACTCAGTAGTTATAAAACAAACTATAACATTTATTATAGTAACAGTGGAAATAAAGTATCTTGTTAGAGTTCAGTTGCAGTACAGTGGTGATACATTAGCAGTTTAAACTTCTAACAGACTTTGACATTAGTCTCTGCTTTAGACCTCCATTCCCTGTGTCTTTTTCTCAACTGCTTAATAACAAATTAAGCCACCTTCTCTCTGGCTAGTTCTCACTGAAGGCTTCAAACATACAGAGAAACCCCCTCATGTAGAATTCTTCTCATCCATAAGCTGCTCCCATTCGCACTACTGTGCTGGGTTTCATACTTGAAGTGCTGTTCCTGTTGCCTAGCAACCAGCCATCAAATTGCACTGGCATTCCAAATAGCTAGCTCCCAAGCAACTTTGTCAAAATCTAATAGTGTAAATTATACTTAAAAATTAAGATGTAGAATATATACAGTTGGCGCTCCACAGTTGTGGCCTTCACTTTCATGGATTTGATTATTTGCAAGTTTCTCCAACTCCTGCCCCCCTCAGGTGCTTCTTTTCTGATGGAACATTCCCTCTTGGTAGCTCTGATCAGGTTGTGCAGCCATTTAAATACGCACCTCTGATCTTCTTCTTCTACCACCAGCCACTGCCTGGCCAGATGGTTCATAGCACAATTTCTCAACACCACAAACCCTCTCCTGATGCCCCCCTCACCCAAAGAAGGAGATGGGTGGGAGAGAAGAAATAAAAGACCACCATGCCATTCTACCCCCTTTCCCTCTCTTTGCCCAACTCTAAGGCCCTTTGGACCTTAGGTGCCCATTCCTCCCATGATACCTCATCCCCCTTCCCACAGACACACATACACATTTTCATATTTGTGGTTCTTCCACTTTTGAGGGGCTCTTTCAGCCCTAACTCTACTGAATGTAGAGGGACAACTGTAAAGCAATATTGATATTGTCATCATCATTTATTTATTTACTTATGTAATACTGTCAGTATGCTTTTTTTTTTTGTTACGTGCCTTGAAGTTGTTTCCAACTTATGATGACCCTAAGGCAACCCTAGCACAAGGTTTTCTGTGTGAGCATGTGTGATGCACCCAAGACCATCCAGTGGGTTTCCATGGCCAAGTAGGGAACTGAACCCTGGTCTCCAGAGTTATAGTCCAATGGTCAAATCACTACACCACACTGGCTCTCTCAACATTCACAGCACTACATAAAAATGCGACAATAAATACAAAAATTAAAATTAAAATAAAACTGTAATTCCGTCCTCCTCCTCCTCCTCCTTCTAGAATATTGTATAGAGGAAGGACAGTGTAATACAATTCAGTGTAATACAATTACAAAAACAGACAATATGCATCATGTGTAACAGGCACAGGTTCTGAGCTTATTACATGAGGAATTATATATGTGATTGAACAGTATAGTTAGGTAATTTTGAATTCTAGATAGAATAATGTTATGCCCCCTCCCTTTTGATCAGGGACGGGCAACTGCAGAAAGCTAGGGGGGCACGTTAGCTCCCCAGGAGAGCTTGGAGGGCTGCACCCCTTTCACACATGAGCTCCCACAAACAGAGAGAGAGGGAGGGATCGAGAGGGGGAGAGAGAGAGAGAGAGAGAGAGAGAGAGAGAGAGAGAGAGAGAAGCTTTTTGGTCCCTGAACTCCATCTAGAGGGCATGGGAGCATTTTCAATTTGTTTCAGGGGCTCCCTGAGCCAATTTAGACCCAGGAGAGGCCTTTTTTTAACAACAGGAACTGAGCAGAATTCACTGCCAGTTCATTTCCTGTTTCAAAAAAGTCTCCTCTGGGGTAAAGTTGGCAGGGGGGACTACACAAGGTAGGGGAAATTTGCCCCACATCGTCTATAAGACATTTTTTCAGCAAAACATTAGAACAATTGTCTTTGATTCCTAGAGGTCCATGAGGGGCTCTGAACATGGTAGAAATTACCTCTACACCCCCAGAGGGCATTTGGGGGCATTTTGGAGTCATTTTTCCACCTCTGGAGGCCCCGAGAGTCACAAAAACAGACGTGAAGGGCTGCCCGTGCCCCGTGGGCTGTACTTTGCTCACTCCTGCTTTAGAGAGTGATGTGTGCTGCTTCATTTATTTCAGCATGTCTTATTTCAGCTCTGCTGCATTTGTGGGCCCTCCAGGTTATTCTGCCAAGTGGATTCTTGTCTTCTGCCCTGAAGTGCCTGGATGGCACCACAGATTGCATTATCCATAAAATAATACTGAAGGCACAGAATTAAACATTCCAGCAAAGCACAAAAAGCCAAATGGTTGCAAATATAAGTCAGTTCACCTGGACGTTGGCTTAGCATTGATCCTAGGTGCTAACAGCCAAGGCACATAGCATTGGTTACTATGGTACAAGAGTTTACAGATCCCTAGTCAAATAGAAAATTCAGCATCTCCCAGGTAGCAACGTCCTCTCTCTCTCTAGCCTGTATAAACCATTGTCAATCCAGCAAAAGCCAAAGCAAAAACAACAGCTTTAAACTTCCTCTGCTTTAAAAACTACAAGACACAGATAGGAAGAAGTGGCAATACAACTCTCAACAATTCTGAGATTCTTCTTGGGACATCCAGAAGCCAGTTCAGCACTCTAACTACTATGCCACACTGGTTGCTTCAGTCAAATTCTGGGTATGATATTTATGAACAAGTATTAACTCAGGCCATTTCCGCATGGCATTGCTGTTCTGTGATAGGGATGCATTGGCAGTGGTTGTGCTTTTTCATGATATCGTCACAATTCTGCGATCAATGCATCCCCACCTGTTGCAATTGTAGGATATTTGCTTAATGAAAAAAAAATTAAGTGCCTGCAATCACTTGATGCTCCCGTCACTGTGAGCCATGCAGAAGGGGCGGAAGCGTGGTGTAGGCACTTCCTTCCCCAGTGCAGCACAGGAAGGGGACCGGCCGCTCTGCAAAAGGAAGGCATATGTTGCTCACACTCCCTTCCACGGGCAGCTGGCCAGGTGCAGAGGGGAGCATTCATGTTGTGATCCTTTCAAAGGCACTGCTGGAATGACACTGGGACCACAATGGGAAGCAGTGAGGTGTGGAAATGGCCTCAGACATTAGCATCTTTGATGGCGGCAGGAAACATATTCTGGGGTAGTTGTGTTGGCCATGCAGCAAAACAGAACAAAATCCAAATTCACAGAACAGTGATGCCTTTATTAAGCCACTGAAAAGCACAAAATACGTAATGTTTTTCCAGATGTAACAATGCAGAGACTTCTTGAGAAATTTAATGTTCTGTGCTTGAGAAAGAGGCAGTCAGCCCCACACAGGACAGAGTTAGCCTGGATCTCAGTTGAAGTTACTCTGCTGCTGATAATGGATTTGAAATTTCAGTAACTTTCCTTTTATTGCCCTTTCTCCCCAATCCCCAGATGGCCAAGAAGGGAAGTGATCTCTGCCTGCATAGATATCTCTCTAGACCAGTGGTTCTTAACCTTTTCTTTACCAGGGGCCTCCTGAAATATAGTTTGTTGCTGGGGTCCCCTAAGACTTAACTCAAGATTTAAAATTTAAATTTATATTAAATATTCAAACATTTAAATAAACATTTATTTATTTAAATATTTGAATATTTATTTATTAAAAGCTTCTGGAGACTAGGATTCAAATCCCTGCTCAGACACTGGGTGACTTTAGGCAAGTTACATTCTCTCAGCCTCAGAGGAGGACAAAAGCAAACCTCCTCTGAACAAATCTTGCCAAAGAAACCCAGTGACAGGTTCACCTTAGGACTGCTATAAGTCAGAAGTGACTTGAAGGCACACCACAGCAAAGTGCCACTGACAGGGGGAGGTTATTTCTAGCCGTCTTGTGTCTCCTCTTTGAAAACTGACCTAAGGAGAACCTATCAGGGGGCTGTTCTCAGCAAGATTTGTTGCCTTTGTCTTTCTTTGAGGTGGAAAGAATATGGCCTGCCTGAGGTCACCCAGTTTGCAAAGGAGGAAACAGTTTGGGTGTGTACACAGGCCTGCTGCTGTGTCCCTTTCGTCAGTGATGTGGCAGTGGGGGTGCATGTGGGTGTTGAAAATGCTTCCTTGTTTGCAAACAAGGGAGCAGTTTGGCTATACACACACACCTGCTCCCATGTCCCTCCGTGCCCTCACCCTTCTGCTACTGTGTCTCTGACAAAAGAGACACAGTGGCAGGCATGTGCGTAAGCCCAAACTGCTCCCTCATCTGAAAATAAAGGAGCAATTTTGGCACCCACCCTACTCCCATCGCTGTGAACTTGTTGCTGTCACTGCTGTTGATGTCCAGTAGCAGCAGGGCATTGTGGACCCCCATTGAGGGCTCCACAGATTCCTGGAGTCCCCAAAACCCAGGTTAAGAAGCAGTGCTCTAGACCATTTTAACTGACATCAAGCAACATTTGAGGCAAAATTAAGGACTGTGGCTCTAACACAGTCACTTTTTTTCCTACTGTATGATTTTTAATATTTTTCCCTCCTGAAGAAGTCAGCAAAGCTTCAAAAGCTTACGTGATGTATGTTATGCTTTTTTTACTTGGCCAAACAAAGGTATCACTGTTTTGTCAATTTTGGATTTTGTTGTGTTTAGATGGCAACAAATCTCCCCCTGTCTTTCACTTCATACCACAGCCTGATCCTGCTCTCTGTTGTCAATTTTTGTCCCCAGTTTTATTAATGTTAGTAAAGTGGCCTCTGGAGTTACACGACGTTGAACAATGGGGGGTCTTTAGGACCAAAGCAAGAAACCAGATTGTTTGAACCCCCTCAGTGGTTTCAGTTGCCCTCGCTTGAAAAGCTCTAGTTTTAGTTGCCCTCTAATTTTAGTTGCCCTTGCTTGAAAACCTGAAAAAGATATTAGCTGCGCTAAAATTATTCTGCTCTCATATAAATGCAGCTCCAAGCCTTAGCTTATTGGCCCTTGGCAGTGGTATACCCTCCAATGGATAATTATAGTTTCGAGCCATAAATTGTTCATTTTCCCTGGTTATAAATGTTCTGCCTTTACATTTCACAGAACTGCTGCATTCTTGCAGTACGAGGGGATTTAAGAAGTCCTACCGTGTGCTTTCTCATTTGAAACTCACCATGTTCCTTGAAGTTCAGCTCCTCTCTGAACATTACAACTGGAACTTACACCCCAGTGCCTCATTTCAAACACTTTTCCTTGTTGCTGCTGGCTCCTCTGCTAACAAGTGCACTTTTAAGCATACAATAAGTCATTTTATTTTGCACTCCCTATACAAAACAGTTGCATTTTGGCATTTGATTTTCTGTCTTTATACTTCAGCTCAACCTAGGCCTCTCATAATTGCTTCTCAGAGGAAATAATTTTTCTTGCAGACTCCAATCCCCCAATGTCTCACATAGAAAAGTGCCCAGCAAAACTCTTGTTATCCTGACAAGTGGGTGGAAGGAAAAGCACTCTATTTCTCCCTCATCACTTAGCAGAGAAAAAAGCTTTTCTCTTTTGATCAACCTGGTACTATCTGTTGGAGCTGGTGTAACTTTGTTAGAATCTATACAACAGCATGTTCTGAGCCTTTGCTGATTCTGCGTCAGTTTATATTTGATACAGGTCAGTCCCTGGCATGCCACAGCTGGACTTATGAATCACATTCTGACTCTGAATTAGTCTTCCAAAGCCACATGGAAGCAAAAAATCTGAGTAAGGGTGCATGTGGGCAAAATCCAATATTGGCCCTTTTTGCACGGCATTTCTTAAGTGAAAGGGCCCCTTGAGCCCTTTCGCTGGGAGGAGTGGTCTGCATGATGCACTCCCATTTACACGACAATCAAGAGCCTCACGCACAGCGCATACGCACCTTTTTATTTTTGGCTTTTAGCTGAAAATGGTGCGCGCTTGCACACCAGTCAGGGGCCTGGGGCAAACTTACCTGCTCTGCAGAGCCTCTGGAGCTGGGCTGGTCGTACTTTCTGTTCTCAGTGCAGCCTACAGCTCCCAGGCTGCACTGCGGAAGGAAGAGGTGGGGTGTGAGCAAGGCGCTCTCGCGACCAGGAAACTGCTGCGGAGCCCAAGCAGCAGGGACACGAAAGCCTTCCTCTGAAGGCTTCTCGCGCGAGTGCCACCCCCCACCTCCGCAAAAAGGTAAGGTGCAGAAAGGGCCATTGTCTTGGCCACATGGATTGGAATGAGCTGCAGCCCCTGATTATTTTTTTTTAAATCCCCTATGCATGTGTATGCATGCTTTTTCCAGGAAACAGTTTTATTTAGATTTATACTTAAATGTGCACATATGCACAGATCCAAATATCTAGTCAGATCATTCACTGGTAATATATTTCTTTCCATTTTTAACAGGGCCATGTCTCTACCTAATTTGTATGTAGTCTATCTCTGCTTCACACAGGACAATTCTATATATGTCTATTCAGAAGCAAGCCTCATTGACTTCAGTGGGGTATACTCCCCATTAAAGGCTCTCTTTCCATCCTTCTTTTCACTTTGACGAGGAGAAAAGAGGAGTCTGAACTTTCTTCCAGTGGCCAAATAGTGTGAGTGGAACCCACTTACCGTTCATTACTGGATGTGGGGAGCAACCATGGAGAAGACCTCCAGATGATCACTAAATGTTGCTATCAAAGGCTCTGGGTCTGACCTGCTGGAAGCATTAGCAGCAGTGAAGGAACTCTCCAAAGCCACCCAGCCCCTCACTTTTTTCCAACGCGATCTTAGGTTTTCATGTTCATATTGGTAGAGGAGCAAGCAATGCTTAATTAGTGCTGGGTCTCAGGCCTAGAAGGTGTGAAGAAACAAAAACAACATCTGAACAGAACATCATTTTGTGTGAAGAGCTCTTAACTCCCAAGGTCTATCTAGATACTAATTCTGCTGTTACTTTCTTCTGGGACTGATCATTCTCTCCAGATGCTTGTTCTTCAACCAACCCATAAGACTGATAGTAGGAGCAAGAATTAATTCTCAAAGTATTAAAAAGGGCATATGGACTGTGCTCAATAAAAAGTGGCCATGTTAGCCAGAATATGTTTTCAGCAGAGTTCCTGAGAGGAAGCTTGTCTCCTATAGTGCCAGAGAGGGGATGGCTTGGGCTCACTTATATATGACAGAGTTCGTGGCAGTGTGCGAAACAGTATGCCTTTATAAGTGACATTTTGGCATTTTTTCCAGAAGCATCAGATTCCGTGGTGGCTCAATAAGGTAAACTCTCACATATACGTACATTTGCAGTATAAACAGATAGAAAGAGGAGTGCCATTGATAGGCAGAAAGTCACTCCTCTATGTAGGCATATATGAGTTAACAAAGGCTCTGACAGTGACATTCCTTTTTCACAAAGGCTTTTTACTTCCACTTACCCCCTCTTCTTGTCCTATGTCTAGCTGGAAATTTTTAAGCTAGGAGGATAATAAAGCAGGGCTGGAGAAGCACAGGTTTTCAGTGTTAAGTTGCAGCAGAATGTCTGCAGTAAACAATGAGCAAAACTTGAGCTGGGAAACGGTGGGATTCTTCTCTAGCTAATTCTACTGTAGCCATGCATGCCTGCTTATGAAAAGTAAGGTAAATAGCAGCTGCCACCAGAATCCCTTGTTGAACATATACAGACAGAAGAACAGAAAGAAAAGAGGAGAGCAGATAAGTCCATATCTCCAGTTCATTCAAAGAAAGCATAGATCTAGAAGCCACCAAAATGGAAAAGGTCATTCCTGGATGCATTTTGGAAGAAGCCTTCCAGTGGTCTCAAAGTTTTAAAATGTTTTTGTTTACTTATGGAAGGCTCATCTGAACTGGTTGTATTGTTCATTTTGATTAAAATTTTTCTGAAAACATGTTCAACTGCTCTTCTTCTTCTTCTTCTTCTTCTTCTTCTTCTTCTTCTTCTTCTTCTTCTTCTTCTTCTTCTTCTTCTTCTTCTTCTTCTTCTTCTTCTTGTACTTTAGGAGACTCTCTGTATTATTTTTGCTTCCTGTCCCAATTTTTCTGTTTGAAAAGTCATGCCCAGGAATGCATCTACTTTGTTGCCTATATACTGGTTTTCAACACTTGGAAGAAGCAACACCTATTGAATTTCAACTTCTCATACATAGAAGAAGGGAAACACAATGGAAACCCAAGAAATAAATGGTGAATATGGATCTGCAATAGAAAAATGCTTATATAATATCAAAACACATGAAAGCAACAGAGTGTCAAAATGTGGTCTAGTGTGAAAAGGGGATTAAAGATATTTTTTCCTCAAAGAAAAGACTTGGGATTGCCCTTTGGTGGAAAAAGGTGACAAGAAAAAAGCTTCTCTGTGATCCCTAGGGCTTTCCAAACTTTTAGCAGCTATGTATTTCACACGCACCGATATATGCAAAATGAAGTATATTGTGCCCATTCTGCAAAGTTTTTGTACTGGGAAGGCATGTAAGTAAATGCAAAATATTTTTACACTTCATTCCAACACATTTGATTAGGATTAAGCCCAGTGACCACAGTGGGACTTACTTCTGATTCAACACGTAGAAGATTGTGCTATGTGAGAAGATGTGGCTTGAATCTTTTTCATCTGGTAGAATTTAGAAGTTAAAGAACTTCTCTAATAGAAGTGTGTGTGTGTGTATAAAAAGATGTCCACAGTGGGTTGCTGTGTTAGGTCATGTCCACACTAGCCTGTTATAACACTATGATTTCACTTTCAACATCCTATGGAATCCTGGGGTCTGCAGTTTTGGGAGGGGCTGGCTGGCCCCTCCCAAAACTGCAGACCCCAGGATTCCATAGGATGTTGAAAGTGGAATCATAGTGCTATAACAAGCTAGTGCAGAAATGGCTTTAGTCAGCCCTATTGGCCCATCTTGTTCATTAGTACCTAAAGGCAGTTGCTTATCAGAATTTCATAGGAATTTTTTCCAGTTCCGCCCTGAGATGCGTGGGACTGAACTTGGAACCTTTTGCATGAAGCTCATATTCTTTTCTTATTGAACTTTACCCCTTTCAGAAATAGAGAATACCACCTGCTCCATTTGTTCAAGCTAAATGCAATAATCCACACAGGATGGCATCTGCCCAGCCACTTACACATTTGAAAAATTCTGCAAACACATTGTTAGAATAAATCAACAGCATATCCATTTAGAATGCAGTGGGAAATAATGTGGCCCTTCTGATGTTTTTTGACTGTAGTTCCCAGCATTCTTCACCATTTGCTATACTACAGGGACATATAACATCTTTTGGAGAGCCTTATTATTATCTTTATTATCGTCATTATTATCCACCCAGTACCTTCTGAACTGGAACTCATAGCAGCTTACAACAAGTTAACACGTTGTTAAAAATTCACAGGACACAAAAGTTAAAACTAGATTTAAACAACATGAGAATGCTGACAAAACTTGAATACAAATTTTCACGAAGAAATAAGTTAGATTATGTACTAAAACGTACTTGGAATTTCTGTTACTAGAATTGTGCAGCCTGCTACTTCCACAGGTTGACCACTAGAGTGTAATATTTCATTCAATTATTAATAGTAAATCAGAATTGAGAGGGGTTGTTCCACCTTGTATATCAGCCAGGTATCATCATCCATGCTGAAACATAAAGAAAGAAGCAGTTTAGGTATGAGGGTAAATACTTAGAAAAAGTATTTTGAGTCTTTCTCCATGCCTCTGCATGGCTGGTACAGATGGGATTCTCAGAAGATAATAGGGGTCAAGGTGCCAACGGGTATTTTGTGGCCTTTGGGGCTCAATTTTTTTTTTCAAGAAAAATATATTTGACCCCAGCTGGCCTCATATCCCCTCTAGGGGTGCGTGGAGGCAATTTTGCCATGCTTTGCCCCATCTCTGGCCACTCTGGGCCCAGAGTAGCCTTTTTAAAACAAGAGGATGTGTATTCTGGATCCCTTCCTGTTGCCAAAAATGGTCTCTCCTGGACCTAAAGCAGCCCAGGTGAGGCAAAAATGTGACAAAGATGCTCATCCTGCACCCTAGAGGGTGTTGGGGGCATTTGGCACAAAAAAATGTTTTAGGGAAGGGGACTTCAGCAGGGGACTTCAGGAGGAGTGCAGGATTTCAAGGTCTCCTGAAGGAGGGTCAGAGCAGCCCGCTGAGCCACAGCAGTTGCCTACCATCTTGTAACGGTTAGAACAATCTTCGTGTTATAGGCATTACTTTTAAATGTACCCATAAGGCAGGAAAATCAGTTCCTCTTTTATATATTTCTACTTCTACACCTCCAACAGCATGCAGGATTCCATTTTAATGTACTGCAGGGAGACTGAGAAGGTGGTAGCCATTATAGCTGCATTATTGGTAACAAATTTGCAAGGGAGAGCATGTTTGTCAATAACAGCAAAAAGGAAAAAAGGAAAGAAAGGAATGAAGGCTGGTTTTTGTGGAACTTTAAAGCTTTCTTTGGACTTTTGGAAGTGTCAGCATGCAAGGATCAAGCAAGGCAGGCATGACGAGGAACAAGGTGCAAAGTGGGGGGGTGATGTGGTGAGAGAAGGGGGGAAGGAGGTCAGAGGTGCAGCAGCAATGTGCAAAGAATAAGAGAAGGGGCTTGGCAGAGGCATGAGGTGAGTCCAGAGAGGGGGAAGAATGGAGGTAGGACTAATTAGGAGGCAAGGCAACAGCAGAAGGTGTCCTCAAGGAGGAGAGGCACAGTGCAATTTGTTGGTCCAGTGCTGTCCTTCCTGAGGCAGCCACTGCATGATGCTATTTTGAGGAAAGAAGGGGCTGAGAAATGGCAATTGGAGAGGGTATACAGGAGCTTATTAAGGTAGACACCTGATGTGAATATTCAGATGTTTTGGGAAATGGATTCAAACAATAATAAAGAAAAGTTAAAGCCTTTTTTGATGTTCTGACGCCACATTTATTTGTCCTGAGAGTAAACTATGAGTATTGGAACAGTCTACTTACCCATACATTCTGCTAACCTAAATATTCATAATTAAGAGATATCACATACCACTATAATGTAAATGCTATCAAGAACAGAGACACTAACAAAGATGAATTTTGGCTACAGTTTGGATTGAAGCAATATATTTTCAGCAGAAAGCAGAGATTTTGATTAGTAGAGAAAAGACAACGAGTTGTAACATACAGAAAGGGACAAGGTACAGTTGTCCCCTATCACCTCTTGTTTTCATAGAGGATCAAAATAAAAAAGGAGTGAAAATTTAAAAAGAAACTTTTAAGCTGAGGGCATTTGCAGACAACTTAGTGACTCTTTTTTTTTTTACAAGATCCAGGTACCAGGTAACTCCTAGGCCCTTTTCACATGGCATTTTCCATGCGAAAGGGCCCTTCGAGCATCGTGCAAATGTGAGGAGCGGTCCACACGATGCACTGACATTTGCGCGATGCTCCAGGGCCTTGCAGGCACCGCTTTAAGCTGAAAATGGTATGCGGTCACGCATTGCTCCCAGGCCCTGCTCGCACTTACCTTGCGTGCAGAGCCTCGGGAGCCGGGCCGGTTATGCTTCCTGTCTCAGTGCAGCCTGGGAAGGTCCCAGGCTGCACTGCAAAAGGAAGAGGCGGGGCTCTCGCATGAGCAGGAAGCTTGTGCGGAGCTGAAGAAACCTGGATGCAAGGGCCTCTCACAAGAGGCTGCTCGCGCGAGCACTGCAGCCCAGCACCAAGAAAAGGTAGGATGCAGAAAGGGCCATAGATGGGCATACTTTTACAAATCGTATACTGTTGTTGTTGTTGTCGTCTTCCTCCTCTTCCTTTCCATAATTAGGAAAGAGTGTCTAATAATACCACACACACACACACACATTTCTCTCCCTCCACCCCCTCTATATATGTATATATTCTACCCTATATATATATATATATATATATATATATACACACACACCCTATATATTAGTGTCTGTTACAGTATTATAGATATTATACAAATATTTCATAAGGAAGTCACATGTACAGGATTTTGTCCCTTGTGTCATATCCATAGCCTTTTTATGAGACAACTTAGCCAATTATGCATTCAGGTACGCATTCCGTCTATTTGAGAAACTACACATCTCTAACAGCTTCTGTAACTACACAGGCATTCAAAGATTGATCTCCTTGTGCGCTGTTAATATTTTATAGGTTCCACTTTTACATATGCATATATCTATTTCACTCTAGCCTGAATGTCCATCTTCCCAGTGCCATCATATATCAGCCTTTCTGAGTAGTTATCAGGCTATCAATTCTACCAGAAGGAGGACAACTTATTTGACATAGCAATCTTTGGGTACTGGCAACTGCAGAGCAAGCTCATAAGGACTCTATCTCAGCTCTTTTATTCTTTCGTGAGTCCTAAAATTAATCAGTTGTCCAGTCAGAACCATGATCTTTATCTACATGTCAAGTACACTGTAAGTATCTTTATGTAATGAAAATGGTGTACTTAGAAGACCTTTCCTGCCTGTCATCTAATGTCGCCTAGTATGCTACTACGAAGGTTATTCCTGGTCAATTTCAACTCTTTTATCTTTATTTACATTCCACTGAATAGCTGGCAGTTTTCCCAGACTAAAAGCAGATTTTTAAATGACACTTCAAACAAAGGAGACACACACTAACAAAGCTAACTGTTTGAATGAGTTCTTATGCTATACATCATACACTCTATAGGTGATACCAGGTTATACTTTGGACTCTAAAGGCTTACTCCCAGGTCACAAAGTTGGCAACTGTATAATCAGGCCTGTGATAGAAGGTACGTTGAGACTTAGGGACACATGATTAATTTCATGACAGAGCACAAATCTGAACTAGGCCTCCCTGTTCTGAATCCAACACTTTATAAATTACTCTATACTAGCTCTCGGATAAGTTGTAACTGTAAAAAATGGGATGATACTTGAAATTGTGAGAGGAAAAAAAGGCACAATTAATATGTCTAATTTGCATATCCAGAATTCAAATCAGAATTCACACTAGAATAATTTGCACGATATGCAAATTAGATGATGAGGTTTGAGGAAGTGGAATATGGCAACTCTAGCTGTAGTTTGTGACAGCTTATGCAGCAGTAAATAAGCTTTAAAATGCCAAAAGATTTCACTGGTGAATATAAGGCTAATGCCCATCCTATAAGTTGCAACCTGGCAACCTTGCTAAGAAGGCCCCAGTCAAATGCAAGTTTTTGAATACAAAACTTTCTGGAAAAAATGAATATCGAGTTTAATATATCTTGCTCAGTTCTTGCATTCAATAATGTGCAAAATCACTGTTCTTTGTGGACTTTATTACTATTGTGAAGGTGCCTTCAAGTCAAGTGATCATTATCCTTGGGTTTTCTCGGCAAGATTTATGAAGATGAGATTTGCCACTGCCTTCCACTTAGACTGAGAAAGTGTAGCTTGCCCCATGTCCCCTAGTGGATTTCCATGGCAGAGCAAGGATTCAAAACTACAAGAAAAGAGATTCCACCTGAACCTCAGGAAGAACTTCCTGATGGTCAGAGCTGTTTGGCAGTGGAATATGCTGCCTCAGAGTGTGGTAGAGTCTCCTTCTTTGGAGGCTTTTAAGCAGAGACTGGATGGCCATCTGTTAGTAGTGCTTTGATGTGGGTTCCTGCATGGCAGGGCATTGGACTGGATGGCCCCTGTGGTCTCTTCCAACTCTGTGATTCTATGATTCTATGAAAATCTGGTTTTCCAAAATCCCAGGCCAGCACTCAAACCATTACCCCACAGTGGTTCTCAATGGAGGATCACTGACTTTCCAAACATGTCCAATTCATTTATGTGGTGGTTGGTTACATAATATACCTCTTTCTATTGCAGAAGATTGTCACAAAGCAGAAGAGGGACCTGAAACTAGGAGTGTGATTATGCAGGGAGGAAGTAGGTCTGGATTCCCATTACTTTCATACATATGGGACATCCAGGACAACCAGTCCTTCTGCAAGCACAGCTCACCTTCTGAATAAAACAGTTTCAGGCTCAATGATTCATTTTATACAAATGATAACAGGCATAAGAATTACAGCCATGGACATTACAGTTTCCAGTTCTGTACTGCAAAAGCTAGCCAGTTGCCAAAATTAAACTAGTCTAATTTTGTGACTTCCTAACTTGGCCAAGATGTATAATATCCAAAACCCAGCAAATTATTTGTTGTACCCAATCTCACAAATATCATTACCCCTTATGGGTGGTAAAAAATACAATCAAAATAAATTAAATTAAAATAAATTTTTCTACTCTTGCATGACGCCACCAAAATCTGCTGTCTGAGGCAGCCATCTCAGTCTGCCTCATGGTAGGCTCTGCTTGTCTTAGGAGCCACATTTTCCAAATAATTTGTCTTGTATAATAGCACAGGAAACTTGCTATAAACACTGTTTCCTTCGTACTGCTTTCTATTTTAATCTGATAATTAGGTGGGGGAGCAGATCCCAGGATTCCATAGGATGTTGAAAGTGGAATAATTGAACTATAATAGTCTAATGTGGAAATTATCAAAGATGTATGGGAGGACCTGGAGTGAAGGAAGGGAAGGAGTAGGAGGGAAGAGGGAGTGAGAAGTACAAGCAGCAGTGTGCCAGAAACTAGGAACCTGTAAGGCAGTTTTCTGGGAAATGGCAGTGATCCCAATTCATAGGGTAAATTCCATCACCAAACAGAAAGCTGAACTTGGATCTCCCTATTCCAAATCTAGCACTTTACTCTGTAGCGTTTTGCTCAAATCAGTTGTAACTGTAAAAAATGGTATGAAAGTTGAAGCGTAGCGGAAGCAAAATGCAACAATTGACAGGCCAAATTTTCCTAATTAACATGCAGATTAAATGACTGAATGAGGAAGTGGAATATGGCAATCCTATATCAGGGTCATGTTTTCTGTGTCACAAGGAAAGGGTTACATCTGTGTTCTTAAGTGGCTGAGCAGTGGCTGATGTCTCTCTTTCTTTTATTTTCTATGAGGTTTCTAAGCAGAAGCTGAGTTGCCACCTGTCAGGGATTCTGTAATAGTGGATTTCCTGTATTAGGAGAGGATTATGCTCAATGACCTTTGAGATACCTTCCAACCCTGTGATTTGTAGAACAGGAGCCAACTGAACTCACACAGAGTTTGTAAAAACATGTTGGCCTCTTTTGAATAGATCAAATTTGCTATACAAATTATTTCCATATGCACAAACTGAGGTTTTTATCATGGTTCCTCTCTATGAAAATCAGGCATTATTTTACCTGTCATTACCGTGAATAGTGCCAAGTAAAGAGCAGCTGTCTCCAGAAACACTTACTGAGCATATGTGAACTGAAAAACAAAGGAGAGAAAAGGGCAAAGCAGATAAGCAGCCTGCCTCACCAACTACCTCTCAGCGTGGTAAAGAAGCTTAGATCAATAGATTTGGCCACTAAAATGGAAATCATAAGAAAAGTAGAGGCTAGTGAAAGAAAAAACAATCATCCCTGGGTGCATTTTGGAAGAAATCTTCAAGTGACCTCTAGAAGATTCAAAATTTGTTTGTTTCCTTATGCAAAGCTTACCTGAACAGGTTGTTCAGTCGCATGCACATATTGTTACTTTTGGATAAAAAGTCTGAAACCTGTTAACTTCTCTTCCTTTTTGTGACACAGGAACGTATCCCTGTTTTTCCCATGTTATTTCTGTCTCTTGTATCAAATTTTCTATTAGAGAAGAAATGCCCAGGAATGCATCTGCAGTTGGCTCTCCACATTTGTGAGTTCAACTTCCACAGATTTGATTATCTGTGAGTTTCTCCAACCCCTGCCCTCCCTAGGTGCTCCCCCTGTTACCCTGATTTCTGGGGTCTCTTGGGGGACACCTCAATGTGCTCCACGTGATGGGGAATGGAAACTAGCCAGAGCACAAGCAATAACAATGCGAGAGGCAGGGTAACCTAGCGGGGTCTTTTTACCCGGTTTTTACGAGGTCAGGCAAAGCCAAAAACCAAAAAAGAATGTCCAATAAAAGATTTTATTGAATGAAAGTCTCATACAGCAACGCAATCACTCACACATGCACCCAAGAGCTATTAAGAAGCAAAAGAGAGGAAATTGAACAGGGGGGTATTGAAGGGGTGTAGTTGGGGTAATACTGCACCTTTTCCTGAAGTCCTGGGTCCGAGAAGGCAGCAGAGAAGTGGGGCTCAGCACGGAGAGGGCTGAGGGGATCACTCAATGGACAGAGCAACGGTCTGCTGGGGTGACTGGGAGTGATCCGAAGAACCACTCAAAAACTGGGACTATTTGTAGGGGAAAAAGTACCTGGAGGACTAATCCTTTCCCGGGGAGAACAGTGGGTGTTGGAGCAATAACGAAGCTCCACCATGGTAATTTCCTTTGTATGATGGGATTGCAAGGTGTTGCCAAAGTCTCAGGATCTTCGGCTGTGTTAGTTTGTGGTGTGACTTCATGTAAAAGGTCCTCGCCTGATGGAATATTTGCTCAAATTGGGGCAGACACGGGAATCCCCTCAAGTCGGCTTCTCAGAGGCTGAGGACCCTTTGTTTATTGTGGGTTTGCCCAGCTTGAGGTCTCCTAAGGCTATGTGACTGGGGTTTTTACTGGCCTGACCTGGTTTTCAATCTTTGACCATTGCTGCCTACATGCCCATCTGGGTGACCTCTCAGGCACATTGAATCATATTTTAATATCAAAATTGTAGACCCTGGGATAGGGTTCTTCCAGTGGAGAAACACCTCCCCCTCAGGGAAGTTTCCCTTAAGAGGCTCTGATCAGGCTGCACAGCCCTTTAAAAGCCCACTTCTGCTCCTCCTTCTCCTCTTCCACTGCCCGGCCAGCTAAGGATGGCTTGCAGCCCAATTTCTCAGCGCCACAAATCCTCTCCCAATGCCCCCCTACACCCAAGAAAGAAGATGGATGAGAGAGAGAAACTCTAGTGCCACTATGCTGACCCACCCATCTCCTCTCCTTTCCTTGATTTGGTTTAGACTCTTGCTGCTCACTCTCTCCACCATACTTTGCTCCCCTTCCCCCAGAAACACACACACATATTTTCATATTTGCACTTTTCCACTTTCACAGGGGTCTCGTGCCCCTAACCCTAGCAAATGTAGAGGGCCAACTATACTTTGTTAACAGAGGTAATCTTTACTCCAAAACAAAACCACAGAACCTCTGCTGCACCATTTTAGTACTTTATTTTTTTTTATCAAACTTGCAGGCTTTTTAAAACATATTTAAGGGCTAAAAGTAATTTTTAAAAATGCTTCTGGATTAGGCTTTTGTTGTGTTATCATATTACTTAGTACCTGGAATTTAGGGGGTAACTCCCCCATGTTTTCCTACTTCAAGTGTCATCTTTAAAAAAAAATCCATGGGTTAGCTGAATGTTTTTGTACAAATTAAATGCCAATCTATATTGAAAAATTATTGTGCATGTCGCTGCTCAAATGAGTTGGATTTCTTGGCCCCCATCATTAGGCCAGGTGACAAAGTGAGGTATACCATCTTGAGAAAACATGTTTAAATTCCCTTGGTACAATGAGTAATCTATGCATTTGTTCTTCAAAACAATAAAATGATCTTAAGCTGCCTCAAATTTTGTTCATATACTATTGAAAGCCTCAACAGAGTCATGTTTAATTAACCTGTACATTCTGATTCATGTAGGCTTTTCATTTAACTTGCAAACATGGAAGGTTTAGTTGCTATTCCTAGTGTCACTTGTGAAAAATAAGGATTTTTTTTAATCTCAAATGTTTTCCAGCACTATATAGAGATATGTTTATACGAATGGAGGCTTTTTTCCCCATTATCAGACACATCTGATATTCCTCTGTCTGTGTATCTGAGTGATGTGTAAATAACACCTCTCACTTAAATTGTGAGACAGGAAATGATACCAAAACGGCAATTTCTGAAAACAGAATTTTGTAATTCCTTTTGCCCTTTTGAAATACTTTATGAATCAGCTGGTTGGAGAAGCAGAAGCATATATGAGGAAGTCAACAACAGGAAGCCTCCACTTGTGGGTTCGTGCAGTGTTAAGGAGCGGCCGTCAGTCAGCTCTTACTTCTCTCCCCCCACAGTCCTTCTGGACGGCTCAGACAGACCTCACCTATTTGCTTGGGACAGCTGATCATTTGCCATGCAGATCAAGGGCCCTGCCTCCATCTTTTGGAGCCCTACCAGCAGTTCCCCTGCTCTGTAAAACACCTTTGGTTCCTGAAGTAGCACAGAATAATATGTAAGAGGAAGAGGAGGTCTAAAGGACAAGAAGGAGGCAGCCAATAACGAGAGATCTGCACAATCCAGGAGAAACACTTGAATACCAAAATGTCAGTGCTTTCTCCTATCCTGACCCCCCCAGAGGTGAAGGAGTACATGACTAAGGGCGAACGCTTCATCAAGTGGGATGATGTGAGTACTGCAGCTTTTGTTTTGCCTTCGTTTCTGTTCTTGACTTGGAAGCAGCAGCAGTAATAATCTGATTCGGGAGCTGTTCCTGAGAAACTGGTAATGGAAGGCTCTGGACATCCCATGGAAATGTGTACATGGAAGAATCTCCCTTGGTGTCTGAGGGCCACATATAAGTGCTTGTATTGGGAACACGAAGGGAGAAAGCCAAGGATGGGTTAATGGGAAAGAGGAGATGCTGCTCACTTATTATATAGTTGTACTTGCAAAAGGGATGGCTGTGTTAAAGTGTTACAGCTACAGTAACAAAAAATCCTGTGACATAGGCCCTTTCTAGATGTGGGGGAGGAGCCGTGCGAAAACGCTGCTCACCGGACTTCTTCAGTGTCCGGGCGAGTCCGTCGGGATGAGGAGCAGTGCGAGCTTGTCGCTCCGCACTGCTCCGGCATCCAAAATGGCGGCTTCTGGTTGGTGGAGGCTCTCCAGCCTAAAGCCCGCCCCCAGCAGATCTGCAGGCATGCACTAGTGCGCGCCTGCAAATCTGCACCGGAGCGCAGCGATGGAGCAACACGGAGTTGCGAGCTCCGTGCTTTTTAAAAACCTCTAAAAAGAGGTTTTTAAAAAGCACGCTGCGCCACCAGTTCCGGTTGCTTCGGCGCAGACTGAGGTGTGGAACTACAAAAAGTAGTCTGCCCCAGTCCACTCTACAGTGCAGAAGACCTCCGTCGGAGGTCGCTCTGCACCGTTTCAATTGCCCCGTGTGGAAAGGGCGATATTTATCCAGCTATTAGTTTTAAAGTGCTGAAGAACTTTTCATGCATTCTTTTTTATTGTTCATGCACAGCTCATGCAGAGTTTTTTTCTTGGTCATGAACGTGCACTGTTCTTACCAGCATCCCAAGTAATTTCTCTCTCTGTCTCTCTCTCTTTCTCATTGCTTCCCCTTTACAATAAATGTTAGCTCTGCCTTTCCATTCAATATATTCATCAAAGAGGCTGCCAAATACAAAATAACAGTATAAAAAGTGACCATCAAAACATTTCTCAGGGCAAACACTTTTTCATATATAACAGCATCAAACAAATAGCAGTAGGCCACATTTATCAGTCATGAAAAGAAAAGTAAGCAAAGAAAGACCAGTTGAATCTCCCCTGAGAAGGCATCTACATGTTAATTAATGGCACTCTGATGATGATGATGATGAAGAAGATGAATGTATTTATTTCTTACCCACCTTTCCCTATGGATTGAGGTGATGTATGATAGATTAAAATAAAACAACAGATGAACATATGAGTTAAAAACACGTAACACCAATTAAAATACATAATCAGTTAAAAGAACATAACATCTATTAACAGGCAGATTAAAAATAATTCATAATTTAAAACTCATTATTTAAAAATCATCTGGATAAGCCTGCTAGAAGAGATTCGTCTTTAGTGCTGTTTTAAACTGAGGCAGTGTACCCAGCTGTCAAATCTTTTCCAGCAGGTTATTCCACATTCTGGGTACAACTGAAGAAAATGTCTCCTGGGTAACAGCTACCAGCCTAGTCTTGGCTGACTGAAGTAAATCGCTGATAAACATGGACTACTGCTACATGTTTGATGCTGTTATATATATGAGAAGTGTTTGCAATCAAGCCTGTCCCCAATCAAGCATATCTGTCTCATGACACACACTCTTAAATTCAACTGAAATGTATGAATCATGTAATCTCAGATATAATCAGTGGTGACCACAGTGACACTGTGCCGAACTCCACGACCAGAGTATTTGCTGCAGATTTTTTTTATCCCTTTATTTATTTAAAGCAAGTTTTAAAATCTCATTCCTTTCCCCAAAAAGCTTCTGGTGTGGTTTAAATACAGTTGGTCCCTCTCTGCAAGCTTGTTGCCATGTGCCTTCAAGTTGTTTCTGACTCATGATTACCATAAGGGGAATCTAGGACAGGGTTTTCTTGGCAAGATTTGTTCACAAGGAGTTTGCCATTGCCTCCCTCTGGGAATGGGAATGATTTGCCCAAGGTTACTCAGTAGATTTCCATAGCAGAGCAGGGATTCAAAAGTTTGGGAGTCCTTTGGTCTCCCGAAGCCCTAGTCCCAACATTCAACCCACTATACCCTGCTGGCTCCCCTGCAGGCTTATAGCCTTAAAAAGGTCTAACCCAGAAGGAAAAGGAGATCAGGAAGAAAGAGATAAAAGGCCTGCTTTGTAGTGGAGTGCAGCTCTTCTCCACTTCATTCACCTCCATCACATTCTACTGGATTTTTCTGGGGTAGGAGGTACTATTATAAGCTGGTACTTATTTTATGAGATAGAACTGCAGGGCAAGCCCCTTTCCCTCAAAGATATGTTATATATGTACAAACTGACACTTTCTGAATCAGAAGGTATAGATACTCAGCACTCTAATTTACATGATTCTTTCTTTTTAATGGAATGGATGTGGAAATTAGGCTGGTTAAACATATTGGCTTCCTTGTGGACTATGCACTGCTTATATGCAAGAACTGTCTTCGTACCACTTCTCCAGAATTCTGATAGAAATCCAGCCTCAGTGGGACCAGGAAATACATTTGAGGGAGAGAAAGAGAGAGAACAGGCAAATTGAAGGAGGAAGGGAGCTTTTCCCTGTAGTTCAGTTTCTGAAAGAGAAATAATAGCACATTTCAATTTTATAATACATATTTTTTAAGAAAACACATATTTACTCTGAACAAACTCCTCTTGATTTTGATGGAGTTATTTTTAAGTAAACATGTTGAACGTTCCAGCTTTTTTTTTTTAAAAAAAAAAATCAGTTTCTGATTCATTTACAGTTTGTATAGGAATAAGTGCCTTTCCTCCAACTAGTAACCTCTGAGGTCCAACAAATCAAGGGACCGTGAAAGCTACTTCTCAAAGGGTGGGGTGGGACTTGTTCCCCTTGTCCTTTTTTAGTGCTGTTTATACATTATGAGGGACAGAGAGTCCCTAGTTCAAATTTCATTTCAGGCCAGAAAACTGGGCAAGATTTTCACCTCTGTTTACCCAGCGATCTCTCTGCAATATGCACACATTTCACTCTTGCTTACCTTGTAGGACTATTGTTAAGTCTTGCTAAGATAAATATACATAAAGCTCATTGAGTAGTAAAAAGGTTGGACTCCTGCAATGCAAAATACACTGGGCTACCTCTGTATCAAGTTTGGAAACTTCATTTAATTCAAACATGGTAACCAGATTGGTTACTGGTGCATCTAGGACCCTTTTTGCATGGTAGTATACAAGCGAAAGGGCCCCTTGAGAGTTGCGTAAATGTCAGGAGTGGTCTGCATGATGCACTCCCATTTCCACCACGCTCAAGGCCCGTAAGCACAGCAAATGAGCATTTTCTTATTTTCGGCTTTTAGCCGAAAATGAGCCGCATTTGTGCAAGGCTCACGGGCCTGGGCCGCACTCACCTGCAGTGCGGAGCCTCTGGAGCCGGGCCTGTCACACTTCCTCTCCTCAGTGCAGCCTACAAGTCCCAGGCTGCACTGTGGAAGGAAGGAAGGGGTGCGGGCAGGACTCTCGCACGAGCAGAAAGGAGCTGCAGAGCCCCAGCAGCAGGGAAGCAGGAGGCTTGCGAAAGCTGCCTGCCCAGGCCTTTCACGCAAGGCCCACACTCCAGCAGCATGAGAAGGTAAGCTGCGGAAAGGGCCTAGGAGTGACCTTATTACATCTACATTAAAATCACTCCACTGGCTGCCAGTTAGTTTCCAGGCAAGGTGTAAAGTGTTGGCTGTTACCTTTAAAGCACTACATAGTTTGTGTCCAGGTTATCTAGGGGATCATCTTCTCCCGTATAATCTGCCCCATACACTAAGGTCCTCTGGGGGACATTAGAATTTAAGCCTGTGAGGATGTTGAAGTTGTATCAGTACTATCTAATTGTCACAGGAAGGGATTCTTTTTGGCTCTCGTGGATGCCTAATTTCAGCAGCAGTTTCAGTATGAGTGGAACAGTCCTGTAGAGGGAACATGGCACAAAATAACTGCATGGGTTGAATACCTCTTCAGTGAACAGCCTTTCTCGTACTTGCAGTTTGAATGCTGAAGTGTTCTATCTCAGTCAGAGCAGCTCAGCTGATAATTCAAACAAAATAAACTGAATAGCTCCCAGCTTGTTACTTACTTTTAGGCGGTAAACAAAGTCATAAATAAAATCGAATGGAATTCTAAGGCAAGCAAGTCTAAAGTCAGTCAGGGTAATCTAAAGTCAGGCACAGAGTTCAGCAAGATATTCAGCAGGACAGAAGGTCAGGTCAGCCCTGACAACTCCTATAGGACAAGGGTGGCAGCTATATAGATCAGCAGCCTAACGCAGCTGTTGCCTAATTGTTGCTGGTTATAAATTCTCTGGGATCGACATAGGTTTTCTTTTTGTTGTCTGTGCTCAGCAAAAGTGGGTACTGGTAAGTTATCTTCTGTGTCTGAAAGGGCAGGACCCTCTGCTGGAACTGGCACAACCCGATGTTCTGTTTGTGGCACTGTAACCTCTTCATGTACAGCAGGTCCTGGCATGCCCCCTATTTCAGACTCTGAGTTAGAGTTCATGTTCTGGAAGCAGGGCATAAAGCAACAAACAAGCTGGAGAGCATGGTAGCACCTGGATGTATCCAAAGGAAGAAATGGGGGAATACATCTATTTAGTTTGCATCCCCCCCATTATGATGTAAACTTAACCTACTTTTTTTGATTTCTTTTTAAACCACTGCATGAGCTAAAATTCTGGGAAACCCTGCAAAATTCACACTTCTCCAAATTTTGCTTCTTTTTCCAATCAAAAATTGTGTTAATTAGGGCAAAACGTGCATATTAGTGAAAATAGCACTTAAAATTAACCAAGCCTCTGACAGTGAAACTCCTTTTTATAAAGTTTTTTTACAACTGCACAGCCCCACTTTTCCTCCTTGTCCTCTGTCTAGCTGGAAGTTTAGCCATATCAACATTGGGAGGATGTTAGAGAAACAGACTTTTGGTGTCAGGTTGCAACAGAACATCAGCAACAAACAACACAATAAAGCTTGAGCTGGAAAAGAGTTGGATTCTACTGTAGCCAGTCCTAACGTAGCTCTGTGTGCCTACACCAGCCAAGGTAAACAATACTTGCTTCCAAAATCTCTTATTGAATGTGCATTAAGAGCAAAACAGAGACAAAAGTTGAGAGCAGATAAGCCTGCCACACCAGATACCCACTAGCATGTTATAAAGAAAAAGCATAGATGCAGAAGTTTGGCCACCAAAATGAAAATTATAAGCAAAGTAGACACTGGTGAAAGAAAAAGTCCTCTTTGAATGAATTTCAGAAGGAGCCTTCAAGTGGTCTCTAGAAGGTTCAGCATGTTTTGTTTACTTATACGAAGTTTACCTAACCTAGTTGTTTCGTTATGCATATTCGTATTGTTAAATTTGAATAAAAAGTTTGCAGAAGAATCTTGAAATGTTCTTCTTTTTGTGATGTAGGGATCTATCCCTATTATTTCTGTGATGTTTATTCCCCCAGTACTAAATATTCTATTAAAGAAGTAATGCCCAGGAATACATCTACTTTGCTAAACTGTAAATTATCTCAGAATAATTGTTTAAAATTATGAATGTGTTATGCAAGATTGTGTCCAAAGATTGTATTGGGAATAATACACACAAAAGTGTGTACAAACTATCCTGCAAATTATGAAATATTCTTAAAGTTCAGAATGAACCAAGCTCAGGACTGGAAACATTTTGGATGAACCGAACTTTAGATTGGAAAAAAAATAGACTAATAGCTGTTGTTGTTGTGTGCCTTTAAGTTGACTCTGACCTATGGTGACCTTATCATAAAGTTTTCTGGGCAAGATCCATTAGGAGAAGGTTTCTCATAGCCTTCTGTGTCTATGGTCACTGTTGGTTGTCCCAACAACTTTAAGTTTCCCTTTAGTGGAAATGTCATCTTCGCCTTTCAAGGCTAGACTCTTCTATTACTTGGCTTGTTTTTGTTGTTGTGTGCATTCAAGTTGTTCCTGGCTTATGGCAACCTTATCACAGGGTTTTCTGAGACTGAAAGTGTGTGATGGGCCCAAGGTCACCCAGTGGGTTTCCACACCCAAGCGGGGAATCAAACCTGGTCTCCAGGGTTGTAGTCCAACATTCAAACCACTACACCATGATGGCTCTCTTATATGGCCACACAGGGCTAAACAGAAAGCTCTTTAGAACAGGTCCCACTGTGGTCCTCATTCTGTTTGTGCTGGCAGTTCAGTATTTCTAAATATTTATGTTATGAAGTGTCTGTTCGCCCACCGACATGCCTGATCACTGAATCAACAAATTTGTTGTGTTAACTGAAGGAACAAAAATGAAGAGAAATAAAATTTTCAACCCAAGCAAAATCATCAGTGTCGATTGAGGCAACATCAAGTTAATTTCTCATTCATAGATAAATTCACAATGAAAGCCAGCTCCATGGCTCAGATGATACAGAATGAGACTGTACAAGCTTAGCAGCATGCTGAGTCCTATTCCTTCTCATGTCCCAAATCAAAAGGTAGACTTTTTTTTTTAAAGTCTGGATACTATATGCTCTCAGTGTAATATTCTGAGTCCTGTCTTCTTTCTCACCCAAGCTATTAGCTAGCTAGTGGTAACGTATCAAGCTAATCTCTACATCACTACATAGAGGTCTGATTACCAAGTTATTTTTTTCCTTTTACTCTAAACATTTTTTGTGGCTTTCAGACTTCAAGAACTATTCTTCCATGCATAGCTAACCCTTCAAGTATGTGGGATCTTCTCAGTTATTGCTGGGTTATTTATTAGAATCTTGATGCCTTCCAAGTGCAGCCAAGATAAAATAATGACTTGGAATTCAGGGATGGGATAACTTCCATACCCTCCAGAATTGCACAGAAGAAAAGCAGGACACGTGTGGCTAAGCAACATCAGAGTGTGGTCTATGTGGCAAAAGCTATTAATGAGGAAAAAAAGCAAAGCTAGAAGAGGCTGCAGCAGTTTCCTTTGCCTGAACTTACTGGGAAGGGAAGATTCTGCTTCTTCCTGTTGTCTCCACCTGCTGAGTTAATTGATTATACACTATTTTTGCACTGGAAACTCAAGCCATTTCCACACTAGACCAGGCAGCCCCTCCTGAAAATGCAAACCCCAGGATTCCATAGGATGTTGAAAGTGGAATAATAGTGCTAGAAGAATCTAGTGCAGAAATGCCCCCAATTTGCAGTAACTGATGTAAGCCGGGGAAGTAACAGGAGGGAAAGAGACTGGGACATTTTAAAAGCAGCTGGAAAAGAGGTATGACAGAAGATTAATCAAGTCCGTCCCTGCCAAACCAGGTCAGTTGGGGGTGTGAAATTCTGAGAATTAAGGAGCAAAGGTGCCTCTGAGTGCAAAGCACATGCTAAACCCAAGGCTTGTTTTCAGCTCCAAAACAGCATTCACAGTCCTGAAAAACAAAAATCAATTCCCTTCCATTCCCAAGCTTTCTTCAGTCTCAGAAACCCCATTTAGAAGAGTGGAGTGGAACAACATGGGTGGGGGAGTTCCTTACTACAGATCTTGTGTGTTCTTAACAATATGTCCTTACTGACCTCTTTCTGCCCATCTCTGCTTCTAATTGGTCCGTTGTGCTATGAGGTAGCCAGTGTTGTGTGGCTGGATAGATCTAGGTTTATATTCTCCAAAAAGAAAATGCAAGAATCAGGAAAACATATGCTTAGATGTACAAGCATCAATACACAAGCTGTGGCCCTAGGCCCTTCCAGTGCAATGTTCAGACAGCGTCTCACCCATTTCCCACACAGTTGGGTTCATCAGCTCAGCTGCAGGCTGGGGGAAAGAATGCTGCTCTCTGGCTTCCAAGATCTCTGACAGTGATGGGGAAACAGCACATCTAGCAGTCACCACTACAAGAAGGGAGAGGCTTTCACTACTGTTATGTTCCCACATTGGGGTATGGAGGAGGTATTTAAAACTGCCCATACTGAGATGTGGGAGAAGGATGAAGTGTGTGCCTCTTTATATATGAAGTGTGTACGTGTATGCATGCGAGGCATAGGTGTGTATCATCCCACAGTCAGCAGTGGGTGTCATACTCCAACATTTCAGATATGAAAACCAGGGCATATGTGACCAAGCAATGTCAGAACATGGCCATGCTAGCAAAAGTTATTAATAAAAAAGAACATACAAGCTAGTAAAGGCTGCAGCAGTTTGCTTTTGCCTGAACTTATTGGCAAGGGCAAGATCCCACCCCTCCTGTTCTCTATGCCCTGCTGAATTAATTGAGTACAAATTGCTTTTGCACTTTGAACTCTGTTTACAGCAGCTGAAATAAACTGAGGACAGAGGGGAGGAGAAGAGAGAAACTGGGACATTTTTGTGCACGGCTGAAAAAGCGGGACAACATAGGATTTATTGAGCCTGGCCCTACCAGATCTGGAATGTTGGGGGATGTGGTTGATATCTGTGGGCATAAGAAGTTTTTTATCACCATGTAAAGAAACAAAGGACTTTCTGGTGATGAACGAATCAAGGCAGAACAATGATGGGAATAAGGATTGCACAAGCCTCCCATCACCAAACAGTTGCAGGAATGTTTTGCCTATTTAATTGGAGGTGGGGGGGGGAATCCTCTGAATGACCTTAGAGAGTATAATAAAGAAGTTTATTGGTCTATAGACTGATAAGTTGGAGGAAAACTTTATGTAGAGGTTATCTAGCCCAGTCTTATACACAGAGATCATTTTGCTTCTGTTTCTTAGAGATACACCAATGACCGTTTCTGATGTATTTACCTTTTGGTGTCCTCAGGATTCCACAAATGCCTCTCCTGTCATTCTGCGGGTAGATCCAAAGGGTTTTTATCTATATTGGACCTTTCAAAATAAGGTAAGCCCTTTTCCTTGCTGTTTTACTGATGGTATTGACAATAAAGAGGCCTCAATTGTAGAAGGTCAAGTCGCACCAGATAGCTGAACCTATTCATGAAGCTGCCTTATGCCAAATGAGATTGTTGCTCTCTCAAATCCAGTACCATCTGCTCTGGCCAGCAGTGGGTGTCCAAGCAGTGGGACAAACTAAATATTACTCCCAAATACAAAGAAAGGCAAGCAGGAGTCCACGAAGAGTTAGATCTTAGCCTCTGACAGTGCACTATGCTAGCACACAAGTGCAGTGGCATAGCAAGAGCTTTTGCTGCCCAGAGCAAAAGAGCCCCTTCTCCCCACATGTGCCTCACTCCCCTTTCCTGGACTCAGGGGCCAGCCATCCCTGCCTCCACTTGGCAAGCCCTGCCATGCTCCTGCCTTACTGGGACAGCTCAGCTGTGGGTCCCTCCATAGCTTCTGGTCACTCCAGGCCAGAAGATGGGTGGCCGCCCAGGCAGCTCAGCCAGGGGCTTGGGGTACCTGCAGATGGCAGCTGGGTTAAAATACATCCCTGCTGCAGGAGTGGTGGTGGTAGCCAGTACATTCAGCTGGGGCAGGCTGGTGAGGAGGTTGCCAGTGGCAGTGGCAGTGGCGGAAGTGGCAGCCATGGGTCAGCTGAGGATGTTGCTGATGCCATGTGGAGTGCCAAGCAGGATCTGGGTCTTGAGGCCACCAAGGGCACTGGGTACCTTGAAGCCAGTGGTGCTCTGGAGGACATAGGGGAAGAGGGAGCCCCCCCAGCTATGCCACTGCACAAGTCATCTGGTTATAAGTGACCCACTTACAGGCTGAAATTCTGTTGGTGGCATATACCTGTGAAATCTCCCTTTACGTGCTCTTTCAGTTGTTGTCAAAGGAGGTATCCGGTACCTCCTACTGCAGTAGCATCCCTCCCAGCACATGCAACCTCAGCTTGAGATTCTCAGACATATTTCCATTGCCGGTCAATGGGCTGGGGGCTCCTAGGCACCATGCAGCTGCAGTTTTATAGATGAGGAAAAGGAAAACCCATCCCTGTTCAGAACCTCCAGCTTCAAATCAGCAACCAGATGTGTCTGGGATCCCTCTACTGATTGGCTGTGAGAGTGTGCCACAATAACAGAAGCTGGAGTTGCATGCAAAGGTGGAAGGGGGATCCCAACCTAGATGTACTCAAGTGGAGCTGTATGATCCACCAGCACTGAACAACATCTTAGCCAGTGAGAAATATGCTGTATTTTTATTTAAATTACAGAAAGTGCATGTAAATTAGTATCTATCCATAGAAATCAGCACATGCAAATTTTCTACATAGCCATGTCCCTTTTTTCCTCTTCTGGTGTGTGTATGTATATGAATATGACTGTGTGATGGAAATGGTCACTGCAGTGGGATCACATTTTTCTGTAACATGAAATGTGAGCCTAAGACAGAGCTTACGTTCCTACCCTTGCTGCTTGAAATTGTTGGAGCTGGAGGTGTCAGACAGGATTGGAACCCTGGGACCTATTATGTATATAACATGTAAAATGTTCCCAGACTCTGTCCCTAGCTAACTGCCCCAGCTGCAATAACTTCAATGACCTTATGTGAATGAGTGGCATCTACATCTGAGGGTTTCTGGAAGAAAACAGTGAATCACAAGAGGGGATCTAGAAGGTTCCTATATGTACTGTGTGTCTGTGTGAGCAGTTCCTTTTCCAACATGGTAATGTCCAGTACAGGGAATGGATAACAGAAAGTTTAGTATCTGGACATGACTTATTTTCCCTGGAGCATGGATCTCTGCAGGTTCCTTCTTCCCCAAATAGTGTTAAAATGGACATTCACAGGGCCTTGTGTTTTCTGGTGGTATAATTTTCCATTTTTTGGCAGCAAAGTGTTTTGATAATGAAGAAACTCCAGGGAGGCTGCAGTGGGAAGTTTGGTACACCACAAACAGACCACAGGTCATATAATCCTTCCTCGCTCCCCCCAGTTCAGCAGCTAATTTTTTAAAAGGCAGTTTCAGAAGGATGAATGTTGAATGTAACCATAGGTGCTGGTTACTGGGTTTGTGACAAGCAATCCAAAAACTATCCTTTCGTCTGAATTCTTATCTCTGATTGAGTATTGGACTCATCTAGGAATACAAGACACAGCCATCCATCAGGCTGGATTCTTTGTCCACTACACACAGTAGTATCAACTGAGGCCATCTCTGCACTATGCTCTTGTAGCGCGAAAATTCCACTTTCAACATCCTATGGAATCCTGGGGTTTGCAGTTTAGGGAGGGGCCGGCTGGATTCCATAGGATGTTGAAAGTGGAATAATCGCGCTATAAGAGCGTAGTGCAGAAATGGCCTGAGTCTACTACTAGTGTGGTGCTGGTTCTTAAATGTCTCAGACAGGAAGGGCTTTTCCTGTCACCTGCTAGCCAATCCATTTAATAGGATATTCCAGAGTTTAAATCAGTCTGTGCTCCAGTTCGGTGCTCTAGTTCTCTTGTTCACCTCCAGGAAAGGTCTTTCTGAATGCTAATAAATTAGACACTTCACTTTGTCACACTCCTAACCTTTTGCTCCTCCTGTACAGGTAACAAAGAATGCATACAAAGAATAAGAGAAAGAAAACATGAAAGAGTGGTGCACCCTGTTCTCCATATCTTTTCAGGGCCAGCCCTGCTATTAAATAGAAAGAAGCAACTGCCTCCGACAGAAAATGCTATTGCCAATACTGTCCAGACCCCATGTCCATTCATCTTGACTCTCATAGCTACTCCCTTCTGTAGGTCCCTCTAATCTGATGCTTTGAGGGGATAAATATTCAGCTGCCAGTGCAGTTCATTTCTGTACCTGGAAAGCAGGAGGGCACAAATTTGTCTTTTCTTCTCAGTTACCAAAACATTTGAGGTCAGCACGATATCTCTCATTTCTGAATCTGCTAACTGTTTCTTAGTCTGTCTCTTATCCTCCATTTCGTTTTGCTTCGTCCCATTCAACAATTCCAAGGAACCCTTCCCCACTACGACCTGAACAGAGCATGCCCCTGTTTACTTCACCTGAGGTTCCCATGGCTTGTGTTATATTTGAGACTGATAGATACCTGGATGTTGCCTCTGATGTGAAGGCATGACCTGAAGCCTTGGGATATAACATGTTTATTACAGAGGTGTGGAAAAACAGAGAAAAGTTGTTTGGCCTGTATGTGAAGAAGACCAAGGCCCTTTCCACACCTTAACTTTTTCCGGTGCTGGGGTGTGGGGATCGCGCGAGCAGCCTCCGGCAAGAGGCTCTCACATCCCTGCTGTTTCAGCTCTGCATGAGCTGCCTGCTCACGCGAGAGCCCCGCCTCTTCCTTCCACAGCGCAGCCTAGGACTTTCCCAGGCTGCGCTGGGGCAGGAAGCATGACTGGTGTGGCTCTGGAGGATCCGCATGCCAGGTGAGTGCATGCGGGGCCCGGGAGCAATGTGCGATCATGCACCGTTTTCGACTTCCAGCCAAAAATGAAAAGGTGCTCGATCGGCTCCTGCCGGCCCCTGGAGCATCGCATGATTGTGAGCGCGTCGTGCAGATCACTCCTCACAATCACCTGACGTTCCAGGAGCCCTTTTGCGTGGCACATGCCATGCGGAAAGGGTCCAATTGTTTTGGTGCTGGACAATGAATAACATACAGGAAAAGGAAAGAAGAATTTCTATTTCTCTTAGTGCCAAGAAAAAAAAAGCATAGAAAAAGAGCTGTTTGCATGTTTAGTTCTGCTTTCCAGTTAAGTCAGAAGTTGTGGTTCATGGTTGCTTCCTCCTCTTAGCGTGTACAGCACCAGAAGCTTGAGAGTAAGACAGCATGGAAAGATAACATAGTTACAGGAGTAACTATGGACAGTTCCTTTTTTTTTTTTTTTTGGTGATAACCCCCAGTATCTCCTACCCATGCTATCTTAGGGATTCTGGGAGTTGTATTCCAGAAACTAGCGCTTCCACGGTCTGGGAAAAACCATATATGAAAGCCCGCCAGCAAGATGTGAGGCAATAAATGTTGCTTTTGTTCCCATTCTAGTGACATCAAGAAATCTTCTACCTCTGAACCTAAAGTTTTCATGCAGATATCAATATAGCTACTGACAAATGAGTCCCCAAAAGTCCAACAGAATATACTACACTAGATTTCAAGCTATATAATTATCAGGTTACGATTCCATTTTGACTGCCATGGCAACATCCTATGAAAACCTGGGATTTATAGTTTGGTGAGGCCCTGGAGCTCTCCAGCTGAGAATTCTAAATGCACCTCCCTGCACTGTAAATCCCAGGATTCCACAAGAAGTCATAGTGCAATAACTGTGGAATATGAGAGGGCCCTCAGATTCCCTCCTTTGAATAGGGATGGGAAAGTGTGTCAGTTTTGCTTTTTCTCACATTCAATCTTTTTAAAACATCAGGTTCATTCCATCCTACATATATGCTTTGTGAATTTTGATAATGTTTTTCAAAATTGAACTGAGAGAATATTCTCCCACAACAATACTGACCAAACTTAATAAGCCAAAGCTATTCCCAACTTGGAGAGGACCACATTGCACTTTTCTGTCATATAATTGTTAAAGGTAAGGAATCTCCCAGAACAAAAAGAGGTGGTAGGCTTAACTCAGCACAGATATGATCAGACCCTGAGGGATGCAAAGCCAAAGTTTGAAGAAGTAAGGACTCAAAGACCTTGGCGTGGATGAACAAATCTGACAGTTCTAGTTTCTCCCACACTTGATTTTTTTTCTTTCAAAATCTTACAAATTCTGAATTTGAAGAAATTTGCACATTTTAGAAAAATAAAAAAATAAATAAAATAGAAATGAAATTCTGGCCCATTCTTATCTCTGAACCATGCTGTCAAATGATGAAAAACAACCAACATAAGGAACAGCTTTGCAGCAAGAGCACAGGTCTGCTGAGGACAACAAACATTGATTCTTGAGGTGCATTTTAAGGAAGGACAGAATTTCAGTAGAACATCCTAGAGCTGACACTTTGCAGGCAGAAAATCCCACATCTCTAATATCTCTAAGTAATGCTTGGAAATCTCTTGTAAAAAAACCCAGAATTTTTAAACAAGAGTGCTGCTTCCCAGGCAATTTCTGCATTACACTGTTATAGTGCTATTATTCCACTTTCAACGTCCTATGGAATCCTGAGGTTTGCAGTTTAGGGAGGGGCATTTTGAATTCTCAGCCAGAGAGCTCTTTGGCCTCAGTAAATGGCCCTAGTCAGATTAGATTATACCAATAGAGGCCACTACAAATGGGTGATAATTTTATTTGTTTTTGTTTATGTGTTTGTATTCCAATTAAGACTTTTTTAAATTTCATTTTTTTTCATTGATGTTACAGAAAAAATTTGAATATAAGGCTAAATAAAGTTGGTAGCATAAGTTTTCTTCAACTACTTCATCAGTAGACTTAGGCTATTTCTGCACCGTACCTCCTTCTGTTATCCTTCTGTCGTGGTCCCAGCAGCGCCTTTGCCGGGAAGGGAGCGTGACACAAACACTCCCCTCCACAGCCGGCTGGCTCCCTGTGGAAGGGAGCGCAAGCAACACATGCTTTCCTTCCTCAGTGCAGCTGGCCTCTTTCCTGTGCTGCGCTGGGGAAAGAAGCACCTGATTGTGTTTATGCCCCTTCTATATGGCTGGTGGTGACAGGAGCATCACACAATCATGGGCATTTAATGGATTTTTTCCATTAAGTGAATATCCCGCAATCACAATGGGTGGGGATGCACTGGCTGTAGGACCACGATGATATCATGCGAAAGCACAACTCGAGGACCACTGCCAACGTGTCCGCATCATGGGATGGTGATGCAATGCGGAAATGGCCTTAGTCTACAAAAGCTTACACTATAAACTTCTTTCTCTCAGGACTTTTTCACACAACAACAGTCTTCTACATCATCCCATCACAATTCCAGCAGTGCCTCTGCTGGGATGGGAGTATGTCCCCAATGCTCCCCTCTGCACCTGACGCCTGCCTGCAGAAGGGAGTGCAAGGGACACACTGCAGCCAGCCTTCCTTCCACACTGTAGCCATCCTTCTTTCTATACTGCAGGGGGGAAGAAAGCATGCGATCATGTTTCTGACCCTCCTGCGTGGCCGGCGACAATGGAAGGCTTGTGTGATCAGGGGCCGTTGACAGAGTTTTTCTGTCAATGATATATCCTGTGATCACACTGGCTGGAGATGCAAAAAGGGCAGGACTGCAACAACATCATGTGGAAGCGTTGTTGCATTCCTGCTCCTCTCGAGTCCCTATGGTGGGAGGACATTGTCCTGCAGAAAAGGCCATAGTCTCAAAAGTGCTACAAGATCTCTTTGCATACTGATCCAGACTGCCATGCCTATGGCCATTTCCGCACTACACCGTTATAGCGCGATTATTCCACTTTCAACATCCTATGGAATCCTGGGGTTTGCAGTTTTGGGAGGGGCCAGCCAGCCCCTCCCTAAACTGCAAACCCCAGGATTCCATAGGATGTTGAAAGTGGAATAATCGCGCTATAAAGGTGTAATGCGGAAATGGCCTTAAGTCTTTAAATATGAATAACTGCCATCTGGCATGAGATTTTTTTTAATATTTATTTTTATCAAACATAGATAACAATAATAAAAGAAAAAGAAAAAAGAATCAATATCTCAAATATATCTTCATATAAAAGTATGTATAAAAAAATTATACAGTTGTACAGTACAATTTGACATAGCATGTCTTCAAAATTACTTCCTTTCTTTCCCTTTGTTGGATACATGTTACCTTTATATTTATTTTGAACTTCTTTACTTTCTCATCCTGACTCTTCCTGACTCACACCATGGTATCTTAAACTCTACTTCTAGTTAATCGCCAATACACCCATACCGTTTACTTTCTATAACATTATAATTTTCAAATAGGGTGAGAACTTTGAGCAAATACAGAAGAGGGAGAAATTTGCCCACCTACCTGCTGGAAGAATGGAGGTGTTAATGAATAGAAGACAGCAGGGGATTTTTGGAAACATGCTGGTACAGATGTCAGCTTTAAGTTGAGCAAACTGATACAAAAGGAAACATATACCAGCGCCATTTATAGTTGCTTTGGAAAATCTACCCAGCAACAGCAAACCACCACATGTAGTGTATCATAATACAGGGAATAGTTTTTGGCCAATCATTAAACATTTGTCATTAAGCCATAATGGAAATTAAGTAAAAATTATTCATATTGAATATTTTTGATTGTTCTTATTAGTAATAGAAACATTTTTGATTGTTCTTATTAGTAATAGAAACATTTTTGATTGTTCTTATTAGTAATAGAACATGCCAGTTAGTTGATGCTAGGATCAAAATGCCCTGTGACTGCTTGATTGATTGATTTCTTTGAGATTCATAACAGCCTAGTAACTCTTCAGCTTCTAAAATTTTCCTTGGTTGAGAATGGTTTTCCTTCAGCATAGCCAGGGGTGTAGCTATTCGAGGGGCGGGTGGCAAAATGAAGGCATTGCTCCCAGTAAGAATTCTGCCTTTCCCAAAATGAAATTTTTCCTTAGTTCCCAAATTTGTAGATTGCAGAGAGTGAGACACTGAAAATCATTCACACCTAGAGTTCTTGTATTTGCTATATTCATATTCCCTTGATAATTTTGCCTGACCCTTTCCTTTAGATGCCTAAACTGTATTCCTAAATTTTCAAGTTAGCTTTTGAGTTGCTGTAATGCTAGTCTGGTGGAGAGAAGAGGGTTATGACTATGCTCTTTAAATTGCGGAAGGCTCATCACAGATAAGAGGGTGCAGGTTTGTTCTGTGCTGTCCCAGAAGATAGGGCCAGGTTTAACAATAGGAGTTACAGAAGGGTAGATTTTGATTGAACGTTAGAAGGAACTTTTTGATTGTAGCAGTAATTTGGCAATGGAACAAACTACCTAGAGAGGAGGTGAGGTCTCCTTCTCTGAAGGTCTTCCAAAAGAGGCCTGCTGGGCATACTTTACCTGCACTGAGTGAGAGGTTGGACTCAGGCCTATGGGATCCCTTCCAACTCTATGATTCCATGATTCTAAGAATTTTGTTGGATTTCTTTTTGAGAAGAGCTTACTCAACTTTGCAGAACTTGAGTTTTTTTAAAAAAAAAGTTAATGTGAGAGAAAAGGAAACTGGAAGGTTTCACCCAATAGTAGTGACCACACATCAATAAAAAAGATAAAATGTGTCACCATTTTCACCACTTGGTCCTGCCACCCTCAGATTTACGTTTGGTGGGGATGTGAGGGATGGTGGCTTCTTAGTGGCTACTTTGGGACTTCCTTCCTAGGGAGGTTAGACCAGCTCCCTCCCACTGCCCATCCACCAGTGGATGAACACCCCTTTCTTCCAGCAGGCTTTTTGGAACTATCTATTTTACAAGAAAAGGTTTGTGTGTGTGTGTGTGTTTCTATGACTGTGTGTGTTATACTATTTTTAACCTTTGCTTTTTAATGCAGATGTTCTAAATAGGTTTTAATTTGATATGCAACTTACATGTTAAAGATAGCATACATTTTGATACGATTTTATCTGTATTGGTTTATGCTTGTATTTCTTTTCATTTTATAATCCACCCTGAATCCCAGCTGAGGAGAAAAGGAGTGGTGTAAATCAATCAATACAATACAATACAATACAATACAATACAATACAATACAATACAATAAAATACGGCGAAAGAGGACCAAAAAGGGGTTTTGCATAAGATTTCCATAGTCGAATTATTTATGTTTAGATACAAATGTGGATATAATTGCTTTAAGTAAAAGTACAATGGCTGGCATTCAGTTAGTGAATTATGATGGTAAATGTTGAGCATATGCCATTACGACTCATTTTTTTTTGGTCAGTTTCCCCAAATCCACCTTGTGGCCATGAAAGCCCTCCCAGCACAGTCATTCCATGTTGTCAGAGAGTAGGGAAAACAGAAGGGACACATCCAACTATTTTCTTGTTGCTGGATGAGCTGGAAGGACATAATTTGTAAGGAAAGAGGATGCTTAGAGGTTCTTACCAATGCCTATTGCAACATGTTGAGTTACAGGAGAACAGCTGGATGCATCGCTGCTGATCTCTCCCTATTTCTGACAAGAAAGAAATATTGGGGGAGGGCTTCGCTGCTGACAAGGTGGATTGGGGGAGTTAGCATCCGGAAATGTAGCTACAGAGACATAGCTATGGGACACACATACATCTCCTGATCCAAGATCTCAATATTGTATTTCTTCATAGTGTATGACCTGTGTTATGATTATGACCTAGAGGTAACCTCTGTGTGTGCTCAGTCTTCTCTCCATTTGTTGATGGCCAACATCAAAGCTCCCTGCTCTCTAGAACTTTAATGATTCTTTATCTTTCAGTTGGACTTGTTACCCTGATTTCTGGGGTCCCTAGGGGGACACCTCAATGTACTCCATGTGATGGGGAATGGAAACCAGCCAGAGCACGAGCAATAGCAATGTGAGAGGCAGGGTAACCTAGTGGGGTCTTTTACCCAGTTTTTATGGGGTCAGGCCAAGCCAAAAACCAAACAAGGATGTCCAATAAATGATTTTATTGAATGAAAGTCTCACGCACCAATACAATCGCACACACGCACACACAAGAGCTATTAAGAAACAAAAGAGAGGAAATTGGATAGGGGAGTATTGGAGGGGTTCAGTTGGGGTAATACCGCACCTTTTCCTGAAGTCCTGGGTTCGGGAAGGCAGCGGAGAAGTGGGGCTCAGCACGGAGAGGGCTGAGGGGATCACTCAACGGATGAAGCAACGGTCTGCTGGGGTGACCGGGAGTGATCCGAAGAACCACTCAAAAACTGGGACTATTTGTAGGGGAAAGGGTACCTGGAGGACTAATCCTTTCCCGGGGAGAACAGTGGGTGTTGGAGCAATAACGAAGCTCCACCATGGTAATTTCCTTTGTATGATGGGATTGCAAGGTGTTGCCAAAGTCTCAGGATCTTCGGCTGTGTTAGTTTGTGGTGTGACTTCATGTAAATGGTCCTCGCCTGATGGAATATTTGCTCAAGTTGGGGCAGACACGCGAATCCCCTCAAGTCGGCTTCTCAGAGGCTGAGGACCCTTTGTTTATTGTGGGTTTGCCCAGCTTGAGGTCTCCTGAGGCTACATGACTGGGGTTTTTACTGGCCTGACCTGGTTTTCGATCTTTGACCATTGCTGCTTACATGCCCATCTGGGTGACCTCTCAGGCACATTGAATCATATTTTAATATCAAAATTGTAGACCCCGGGATAGGGTTTTTCCAGTGAGATAACAGACTTGTGCCGGATAGCCCTGCACACAGACTGGGGATGGGTTACACATGACTCCTTGGGTCTTTTGCTTCAGCAGCCTACCGCTTCCCAAAGATGCAGCACTTTAAAAAAAAATCTCTCCCTGAATGATGTTACCTCAAAATGTGGGTGACTCAGGGAAAAAAACAGACAGAGTTTCAAAAGTAAGTTTGTTTGTTTTATTGGGGGAATTGACAACTGTACACACACAAAATCCAAGCGGTCTTGCAATCACACAGGGCTAGCTGAAGGCACAGGGAGGAAAAGTTGGATAGTGAGAGTTTAGGGTGATGTGGGTGATGTTTACCTATCCAGAAGTGAAGAGACAAGGTGATGTGGCTCAAACCAAGGGTCCAAGGTAGTACTAGAACAGGACTCAGAGTGACAGCCAGTATTCCAAAGTACTACAAGCTATCTGGCTTAAAGCCAGGGTTTAAATACTCTTTTTCCCCCCAGAGAGGGAAGGTGGTTGATGGATCTCTGACAGAGTAAACAGTGGGATCTGGAATTAGCTAATGGCTTTAGCATTAGGTAACAAAGGGACTGATGGGAAGTGTGATAGCTCCTTAATGGTGGGATAAGTGAGGGGACAAAAGGAGAGTTTCTATGGACAAAGGGAAAAGGTTGAAGACAATCAGTTGTTCTGTGAAAGCAGTTTCAGGCACTATTGTTTCTAAAGATCGAGACATTGAAGGACATCTGCAAGTGCATTGTCTGGGGTTTCCCTGGCTATGATCTAGCTATGCCCTGAGGTCCTGATCTGACCTAGTTTTGCAACGCACATGTACAGCTGGTTCCTCTTTGCCAGCAAGCTTCCCAGTCATTGCAGGATATAATTTATATTTCATGCCAATTACATATTTTGCCAATTAATTAAACCACATCATGGTGTAGGGGTATACAGCCTGGCAACAATGGGTTTGGTTAGTCTAGGGGAGTCCAGCAGTTGTGGTTTTGTATTTTGATACCCCACCCTACAAAGCCTAAAATAAAGCTAGAAGTGCATGCGAAGAGTCCCTTCTGGTCTTATTTTTGTGTATTTTTGATTTGATATATTTTGATATATTTGATGCAAGCAGAATTCACACATGTTTGCACAAGGAAATGTGCCAGTTTGCCCATCTCATACCCAGATGAAAAGCAGGAACACCAGCCATATGCACATCTATTTTGAGAGTGAGTGAAGTAGCTTTTGTTAATATAGTTTGGGGAAGGGTTGTGTTTGCTAGGACATGTGGCATCTGCTTTGAACTGGGACCTCTTACACTCGCTTGGCAGCAGCTGCCTGACATAAATGGGATGTTTGCAGGGCCAAAGGGAGTGATGGGGTTTTTTAAGAGTGCTGAGAAATCAGGTGTCTCATTTCCCTGGAAAATGTAATGGGCTGACATTAGAATATTATACAAAATAAACAAATCTGAGAATAGGATGGTTGTTTTCTGAAGTCTACTCTGGGACAGGCCAAAGGCAGCCTGGTTTCATACTCACAAAAATAATTTGTGAATGAAGGGAAAATTAAATGCTTTCAGGAAAGTTGTGAGAAATCCAGTTGTAAGGTCCATTTCCCATTAGTGGCATAGCTTTTTGAAGTGATACCTTGAATGTACTAGTTGTGTGCAAAGATTTCATTAGAATTAATTACTGTGTTACTCTTCTGGGGGAACCACCACCATAGGATTTTAGCCCGATCTATTCAAGGTATTGTTGCTGGAATTGAATCTATATTCACACACGTTATGACTGAAATCGTGTTGGTCACAGCTATAAATGCAGCTATTGGAACATTGCAGAAGTGTTTTTTTAATACTTCCTTATATAATACCCCATCCCCTCACACAAGGTAGCTTTTCAGTCCTAGTGTGCACCCATGGCCAGCTGTAGTTCCAGAGACAGCCTGTCTGGATTATGTCTGCTCTCTTTTCCCACTGACATCTCTGTTCTTCCAGTGCCCTGGTGCCACTATTCTCCAGTCCTGGGGGTAATATATGTGCTGGCATTGAGAAGCTGCCTTGCATTGGGAATGAAAGAGTATAATCTGTCAGCATTATGTAAGATCATGCCTAATGTTTCCATGGCTATCCAATATCTATGTCAAAATCAGATACTATAGTGTTCCATTGCTGAAAAACAGTTTTAAGAGAGATATATTTTAAGTGGAAAGTGATGGGGGAATGGTGATAATGAATTTACTCCTGTCCCCAAATATTTTCCCTCTTCAACTTAAAATTATACATCTCTTGCTACTTCCCTCCTCCTATATATTTTCAAGCACATGTGTGCAAATGAAAGTCAAAAAGTGAGTAGCATTTTGCAGTGGAAGATTAGCCAGCAGGGAGAGAGCAGGGAGAGAGACACCCACAGCTTCTGTTCTCCAATTGAACTGGCCCCTATTCTACATCAGCTACATAGTTAAGTATGCTCAACCAAGTACCTCTCCTGTCCCAAACCCCTCCCCAAAAGGGACAGAAAGATTATTTACTCATGCTCCAATTATTGGCAGAATGGACTTTCTTGTCCTCGTGTAGCTGATGCCCAGTAAAGTAGGTTGAGGAGGGAGTTATGATTGAGGCAATAGTTTCACAGTCATGACTAGCAGGTGTGAATATGGAACAGTTACAGACTATGTGCAGTATGCTTAACTAAGTAACTGATGTAGAATAGTGGCTTTTAACTTAAAATAAAATAAGCTTTGGGACTTCTTTATATACATTTTAATGACATCTATTGTTTTGCCCTGAAATAGCTAAAGTCAGCAAGTTGCAGAATTGTGATATCTTTATCTATATAACTTGGCAACATTTCAAATGAAGAAGATTTAGGTTTCTCTCTTTTGAAGCCCCTGCTGCTTTGATGGTTCATGAAAATCAAACCAAGAAAACAAGCTTCATGTTTTAATAACTACACTGATGCTGCTTAGACTGATAAAGGGAGAACTGGCAACTGTGATTTTCACTACCAAATTTCATTTTAGATCTCCCAACAAGGTCTTTTTATTTGGATCCTTAAAAAAAAAAATCTTTAGCTATTTTTTTTTTCAGCAACATTTTCAGCAATGGAATTAGGTTTTCTGTGAGAAGTTTGCTAGGGCAATTTTCACTATCAAAAAAAAAACCCACATCCAAAAGAGAAGCATTTGGATTGAAGCAGAAATATTGTGGATCTCTTTATGTGTACATTGATATGTTTTGTATAATATTCATGCAGCAGCAACTGCACTAGTTAAACTTAATAAGAATTCTGTTTTTCCTATGTATACATGGGAGGAGCTTTGTATAATGCAACCAACAAACCTAAACCTGCTTTTGGTTTACCTCTCTTTTCACTAATATTACAATTTTGTGTTCTATTCAGAGCTTGGAAAAAGTTTTTTGACTGCTATTTCCATAAATCTGGCTGGGAGATACTGGGAGCTGCAGTTTAAAAAATAAATTTTCCAAGCTGTGGTCCACTACATAATACTCGGACCTGTTTCTGAACTGTTCTATTAGATTCAATAAAATATGTTCTCCTCAAGAATGTCTTTCTTCGAGCATTAGGGACTCCCAGACGCAATTAGGCTGTTGTAAGTACCATGTCTGTTAATTTGGGGGCTCTGGTTTCCTTTCTAGTTACTTTCACCTGGAATACTTGTTTGTTTGTTTGCTTTGCTTTGCAGGAAATGGAATTTTTGGATATAACAAGCATTCGAGACACTAGGGTGGGCAAATTTGCCAAAATCCCTAAGGTGAGTATGTAGTACAATGTATTGCATCCTTTTATGATGACACCAAAACAGCTTATTCATGCAGACGTCCAACCCAACACTAATGCTACTTCAATACCAGTAGTGCAAGAAGTCACCACAGTTAATTCTGCTTCCCTCTTCTGCAATAAACACAAGCTTGGAAAAGTTACTTTTTTTATTACAGCTCCCAGAATTCCCTTGTTTTACTGCACTGCTGAGAATTCTGATGCTGCGAGGAAGCTGGAGTAGCTGACCCTTAGAATACCTTACAACAATACTGTTCTTTGATTCTATGAACTGTGCTTGCTGGAGGATCCTGGGAGTTGTAGTCCAAAAGTAGTGTGTCCAAGGTCTACAATAAATTCCATGCATGACACAGATGGGTCACACACAGGCTACGGAAAGGGAGATGCACAGAGACAGACCTGAGTTTATTGTAGTATCTAATTCAGCAGTGAGAATCATGCAGTCTTTCAGGGGTGATGGGACACAACTCCCAACATCGCAAGCAGAACTGTCAGTGGTGAATAATTCTGGAAGTAACAGTTCAACCTCTGTAGGGCTGCATGATTTCCACCTCTATTCTGAAAAACTATAGTAATATGTGCTGCTTAACCCCAGCACATGTGCAGCCTATGTGCTAGCTAACCCCAGGGAGGGAGGGAGGGAGGGAGGGAGGGAAATAATATCCAGTGTGTGGTGGTAATTATTATTTTTTAAAAAAAACCTTAAAATTTTCTGGTCTTGAAGAAACAAACATTCCATGTTGAGTTTCAAGCAAAAGAATGCTTTTCAAGGAGATAGCTTGCCTCCATTTCTGCTTTCATGCTTAGGATGCTAACATTTGACTCCTTTTTACAGAGCCAGAAGCTCCGGGAGGTTTTCAACTTGGATTTTCCAGACAATAACTTCCTCCTTAAGACGTTGACAGTCATTTCTGGTCCTGATATGGTGGACCTCACATTTCACAATTTTGTTTCCTATAAAGAAAATGTTGGAAAGGTATTGGATGGGATTGAGTGGAGTGCCGTGAAGATTCCTGGGTTGTTTCAAGGAATGGAACAAAGATGGGAATTGTCTGTTGCTGTTTTATTTTTCTAAATATGACCAGAATTTATTCACAGTTAGTTTGTTTTCTTCTGTTCCTCAACAATTCTATGTGGTACCATAAAAGAAAAGGTAGATGAGGAAACTGTGCAGAATTACTGTTGTGAGAAACACAGTGTAATATTGTGTTTAAAGTGCTATATTAAGATATGGTAGACCAGTGGCATAGTGATGGGGGGGTGGGGGGGCAGTGTATCCTGGGTGGCACTTTTTGGGGGCACCCTTGGGTGCCATCACCATGCCCCTGCCCCTCTGCCTCCGCCCCTACCCTGCTCGTGCCAAGCTACGCCACTTTGGTAGACTTGAGTTCTAATCCATGATATGTCAGGACAGTTACTAGAGATTTTTTGAAACATCTGTTTCTACCCTGACTTTATTTCACTGAGTGCTTGAGGGGACCAAACTTCATAACAATATTGCTGATTTAGAATGTGCTCATATGGTGTGTTAACACACCTTCTCTTCAGATTGATGCCCAAGCTTATACATGATTTCAGAGTCACATGGATGAAAGGATTTTTTAAATGCAGCAGTAGCATGTCTTAGCACATTTTTTGTCTCAAGCACACCAGCTGTTTCACACAAGAATTTTTTTTAAAATGGTCACTTTGGGAAGTTGCTCACTGAAAATAAGCACTCAGTTATTAATATTCTATGTGAATTCTAAAAGGGAATTAGTTAGTTCATAAATAACAGACAACCCTAGGTGTATTAAACATGTAAGACATAAGAGCAAAAGGACATGGTATAAATTAATATGCCAGATTCAAATATGGATATGTTGGTTTCAGAGGCTTGCTTGAAGTCTAAATTGAGAAGTCTGTTTGGGAAGCTAGGCTGCAGTGACATGAGACTGGTACAGGACCTAATTGATTAAGTTGTGGTGTTGAACAGCGGGGAACTTCAGTTAACTGTTAACTTGAACATGCAGTGGTTAGATTATTAGAGTGAGTCTGAGGAAACTCAAGTTCAATTCCTCACTCAGTCAAGTGGACTCAGGAAACCAAACCTACATCATAGATAACTTTTGAAAATAAAATGAAGGAGTGAGGGGGAAGAACCATTTGCACTAGCATAAGCTTCTTGAGAAAATAGTAGCATATGAATGTATTGAATAGATAAGCTTGATTTAAATAACCTGTTTTTGAACACATTTATTGAGAAGTAAATATCACTGATTTCAGACAGGATTGTGGTTTTAAGAAAGGATAAGAAGGTCTGGGAATCAACACTGATCCCATGTTGAATTAGTGCAGTTGTTCAATGAGATTGAAAGAACACTGGTTGGAAAAGTGACTTTTTGAACTCCAATTTCCAGAATCCCTCACCAGCATGACTAATAAGTATGGGATTCTGAGGAGGTGGAGTCCAAAAATTACTTCCCTAGCCTCTATGCAAAAGTGAATATTGCAGAGTACAGTCTTCTATTCTTTAAACTTGAACACATTTTTTTTTCTTTAGGACTGGGCAGATGATATTATGGCAATTGTTAGGAACCCATTTACATACAATGCCTCCCGCTACACATTCCTGGAGAAAATGTAAGTTAGTAATTGATTAAGTTTGCATTTCTTAGCTTTTCCTATCACTCACTCTGGTATCAGATTCTAATTTTGAAAAATGACAGAAATTGAGCCAAAACAGATATACTAGGGGAAAAATGGATGTATCAATGTGCTTAGTGGAATCACAACATTTGCAAAATTGTAAATTAATAGGTAAGCAGAAAAACAGTTCATTGGGGACTTGATATGCTCAGTAAATATCAATAATTATGAGATGCTGCCAGGTGGAAAAGCAAAACAAGAGATGGGGACATAAAATGCCTTCTTTCTCCCCTTCAGGTTTATAGCAGGGTGTAGGGCTTGTAACACCCTCCGGATAATGTTGGATTGCAAATGCCCCGTATCCTGTGTAGCTAATATAGCCAAAAATGATGGATCCTGTGGGCTGCAGCCCAACAACAAGTGGAGGGATGCTATAGAAAAGCTTTCCAAACTTTTCATGTTGGTGACACACTTTTTTAGTCATGCATCATTTCGCAACACAGTAGTTCAGTTTCACTAGCAAACCAGAGGTTAAATTAGCCCCTTATAAGAGATACAGACACATACATAAATTGTAATAACAAAATGTATGGGGACACAACATATCTCATGAAAACCTTTCATATATTTTAAAAAATATATGATTTATAAATAATAACGTACATTTCCAAGATTATAGGTGACACACCTACACACTTCAGGTGACACGCTAATGTCTCATGACACACCGTTTGGAAAGCCCTACTATAGAACCTGTGAAAGTTCCTGTTCTGAACTACAGCTTCCAGAATCCTCCAGGCAGCATGTTTGCTTGATATATTCTGGAACTTATGGTCTTAAAGGGAATTTTTCCAAGCTACGGAACACAGCTTGCCTTTGTTTGGTATATAGCAACATGTAGGTTTGAATCCTGAGGGTTAGTGCTCCTATTAGAAGTGAAACAATGCTTAGCCCTGAAGAATCCAGAATGTCTCACAGTGGGCAGTAGTAATAGAGCCAGTTAGTTTGAGTAATATGAAGTGTGTCTACCTATCTTAACCCCTCTGTGACGTAAACTAATATTCTTAGGGATATTTCTCCACCTCTTCTGTTCCCACTCTTCCCAGCAATTTTCCCAAGAATGCGCCTAGCACCCTGAATAACTTTCCTATTTTAGAATGGCATTCCTATAATAAAGACTTTTATTTTGTTCTTTTAGGCAATTGGTGTCTTTGCTCCTTGACTAATGCTCCTCTGCAGACATGTACTCTCTATCATTAGAAGTGTCTCTATCATTAGAAGCATCATTTTGTTGCAAAAGCAACTTATTTTTCTTTGTCTCCACTTTATATTGACAATCCAAGGATGATGATAATAACAGGCAGAAACTCTGTTGTACAGGATAACCAGACGTATGTGTCATTCCAAATGCCCAATCCTCTTGGGACAAGTGATGCAGAGTATATTTGTAAATGTTCTCATCCTTAATAAGAAAGGGTTTCAAACATCAAGACATCCCATTGAGAAAATGATTGACTGATGTACGATTTTTCACATTTAGGGGACTTCTTTTTACAGAGAATTCATTTGTGCAAAAACTGTGAGTTTTGTGAAAAAAGCAACATAATTTTGCAGAAATGAATTTTTCTCACAAAATGTCTTGAAATGTGAAAAGTCACCATAAATGTGCAAAAACTGTCATAATTGCACCCAGCAGGGAGAAAACTTTTGAAAATATTCAGTCTTGCATGAGAGAATGAAATCAGTGAAAATGTATATTCCTACTTGGGAATAAAAGTGAATAGAGATGAGCAGGGTACCAGTAAACAATTAAATACACAAACCCCATGTATGATAACAGCATCTTTTTTATTATAGTGCTAACAGGTTAGAGGTTTAAATACCCTAGAAGCACCACATTCTGTCTAATCTTGGAAGCTAAGCAGGGTCAACCATGATTAGTACTTGGATGGGAGACAGACAATGAATACCAAGTGCTGTAGGTATATTTCAGAAGAAGGAACTGGCAAAAACACCTCTGAGTATTCCTTGCGTAAGAAAGACCTATGAAATCCATGTGGTTGCCATAAGGAACAAACACATAAAACAGACAAGTCTTTACTCCCTCCCTCCTGCCCTGTTGGCTTTTCTAATTACCACAATGAGCAGCACTCATCAGAAGTCCTGATGGCCTTAAATCTAGTAGAGTTATCAGTAAACTGGCAAGATGCTTGACTTTCATAAAGCAGTTTCATTTCCATTCGTACACCAATAGTTCAATTTCCATTCATGATTTCTAGTGAATACAAATGCTCTGACGCTATGGAATTTAACAATTTTCTCAAACAGTTTTGGAACTTAATTTCAGCCCTGAGTCTAACAAAAATAATAATTCATCTCTAGCTTTTCCAAAATAGCTATCCCTGAGCTGGGAACAGTGATGCACGTATTTTAATGGCAATTTCATAGTTTCCACTTGTTATGACTGCCACTCTTTCCTCATTCGATTTTGTCCTCTCACCTTTGTGAGAAGCAAGGCTAACAAAGATTGTCCATTCTGATCTTTTCTGCAGACTGGTGAAGCTGAAGATGCAGCTGAATGCTGAGGGGAAAATTCCTGTCAGAAAGTAAGTCTTGCTTTTCCCGTATTTAGATCAATGATCTATTGGAAAATCTTTTTCAACAGTTCCGCCTCTAATCAGTCTTCTTCTTTCTTTCCCAGTATTTTTCAGATGTTTCCTGCAGATCGAAAAAGAGTAGAAGAAGCATTAACTGCCTGCCACCTTCCAAAGGGGAAAGTGAGTAATGTCTGTCATATAGTCCAGATCTTATTCTTATTGTTACCACGTTACAGTATTTCCCAAAGAATTCTGAGGTTGATAAAGCTGATCAGCATTCCACAATGTGGTAAAATTTCTTTTTTGAACTCACAGAATTTGACAGGCTGCATGACCACTGGGAAAGCTGTAGTCCAAAAAATGCATTTTCCCAAATCCAAATGTTTTCTCTTAGTGGTCCTTAACCTAACCCAGTGATCCTTAACCTAACTGTGTAGCAGAGCTGTACAGTCACCTGGTTACACTACAAGCAACATGTATTGAAATTCCCTCTTCTACATAAATACTTAAGGGGCAGGAACCATCTGCAGTCTTCAATGTGGCAACCCTTGACGAAAAATTATTTAACTTGTCAGTATTTGCATCCAGCCAAATGTCCAATTCTCTGGCCCCTTTCGCATGGTATTTCTTAAGCGAAAGGGCCCCTTGAGTATCGCATAAATGGGAGGAGTGGTCTGCATGACTCACTCCCATTTACGTGACACTCAAGAGCCTCATGCACAGCGCATATGCACCTTTTTATTTTCAGCTTTTAGCCGAAAATGGTGCGTGCTTGCGCACCGGTCAGAGGCCTGGGGCGAACTTACCTGCCCTGAGGAGCCTCTGGAGCCGGGCCAGTCATGCTTCCTGTCCTCAGTGCAGCCTACAGCTCCCAGGCTGCACTGCAGAAGGAAGAGGTGGGACGTGGGCGGGGCGCACGCGCGACCAGGAAGCTGCTGCGGAGCCCAAGCAGCAGGGACACGAAAACCTTCCTCCGAAGGCTTCTCGCGCGAGCGCCGCTCCCCACCTCCGCAAAAAGGTAAGGTGCGGAAAGGACCTAAGTTTGAAATGCTGTCCGAGGACAGTTCTCCACTTGAAAATGACCTCTGTTTGAAGGACTGTCCAAACTGCATTTAGTTTAAAGATTTTTAAAAGCACAAGAGGAGATACTATTATAATTATTATTACTAATTTATTTATATAGTACCATATGTATACATGATGCTTTACATGAGCAGCAAGTAAACCACTGTTAATTTGAAAGTTCTGTCCCCTCAGGCTTATAATCTAAAAGGGTATGAAACTCAAAGAAAAGAGAATGGCAGTCAGGGAGGGAATTAAGTTTTGGAGATGTTGGATGCTTTTCTCTCTCTCAGAAGCCACAGCAGTGGCAGTCGAAATGGAGGGAGGCCCGTCACAAGACACTGTGACCGAGGCACCATGGAACTGTGCCTTAACCTCTGCTCTCTCCTTCAAGGTTCACAGCAGATAGGAGGGCTCTTTAATTCTCCACCAACAACATAGGACACAGAAATCAGACTGATAGGCACATAGTTCACCTGGTCACAGCTGCACTTGAATGTATAGTATGTTTTGTATATCAGATAAAATTGCTGCAATTATTTCTAAATTTGCACATATATACACCTTAGCAGATACAAGTTTTGTGCACATCTGTGGCCTCTTTTGCCTTCCTTTCCAAGTTGTGTGTCTTCTTGCTCAATTAAGTATACATGGTCACCCTTGTTCTTATATCCAGTTCACTAGATCCTTCCTGGCTGAATAAGCTGCAACCACCATATACACCATATAAAGGCCATTTCTGCACTACACTGTTATAGTGCTATTATTCCACTTTCAACATCCTGTGGAATTCTGAGGTTTGTAGTTTGCTGAGGCCAAAGAGCTCTCTGGCTGAGAATTCTAAATGCCCCTCCCTAAACTGCAAACCCCAGGATTCCATAAGATGTTGAAAGTAGAATAATAGCTCTATAACAATGTAATGTGGAAATGGCCAAAGCCAGGGGAAGAACATTCAGGTAAAGTAGCCACAATTTCTGGAGTAGACCTAAGACCATTTCAGTTGCCAGAGGGCATCTACACTCACCATGAGTTGCTTTTTTGTTTCCAGAATGATGGCATCAACCCAGAAGACTTCCCTGAGACAGTGTACAAAACATTCTTGATGAGCCTGTGTCCTCGGCCGGAAATTGATGAGATATTTACCTCACAGTAAGCTTCCTTAATGCTTTGTAAGGTAGATGGCAGTAGGAAAAGAGGAAGGCTACATTACAGAGTGTAGACTCAAACTTGGAAGCCACGGTCCTGAGTCTGCCCAACCAGAGCAGGGCTGTTGAAGATAGGCGTAACCGGGGGGGGGGGGTGTCTCTTATTCATAGGGTCACCATAAGTCAAAGTCGACTTGAGGGCAGTAAACAACAAAGCCTTTTTTCTTCTTCAGGGAGTGAGCAGTTATTAGATAGGCACAGGCACTGTGAGATCGGTTATGAAACTTGTTACACCCTTACACCTTATTTTAACCTGGCATAACTTACTGTCACTGATAGGTGGGTTTCATAACAGCCTGTTTGCTCTGAAGGTTGTGTAGTTATATGCTGTAGGTATCCAGAGTGATTCTGATTTGCCTGTAATATATATTAAGGGGTGATGGGTGGCAGTGCTATCCCCTCTCCTAGCAACGATTTACTTAGCTTTGACCACAATCCAACATAGAGCCAATGTGGTGTAGTGGCCTGATTGCTGGACCATGACTCTGGAGACCAGTGTTTGAATCCCCACTCAGCAATGGAAAACCAGTGGATGACCTTGGAGAAGTCATACTCTCTCGCCTCAGAGGAAGGCAAAGGCAACCAGACTCTGAACAAATCTTGCCAAGAAAACTCCGTGATAGGTTCACCTTAGGGTTGCAATACGTCAGAAACAACTTGAAGGCACACGACAATAACACAGTCCAATGCAGTTTTAAGTGTGCCAGGCTCAAGTAGAACCTAACGTTTCCAATAAATGTGACATCTTACTCCTTAAAATGGCAGTCACACTCCAGCATTCTCCTTTCACTACAATGTCTGGTTATAAATGTAACATTTCCTAATTGGGGGGGGGAGGGGCTCATATTATATGTTTCTTACTTCATGTTGTTATTTGACATGTGGTTGCAGGTGAGCATTTATTGAGACTTCTAGATTTTACCTAAAGTTCATGGGAATTTCTTACATTTTTATTCTGTCTTTCCTTCAAGGAACCCAGGAGATGCATCATCTCTTTCCCATTTTCAAATCCCATTTATTCTCACAATAGTCATGTGAGGTTGGATAGGCTGATAGATAACTGACCCAGTGTTACTACATGAACACCAGGATTCAGTAGAGATTGAATCTCTTAAATTTCACACTCTGAAGTCTCAATACTTACTTTATTTTCTGTTATGGATAGTGATTCCTTAGATGTTATTGTTTTGAAGTTCAGCTCTTTCTCTCCTATGCTGATCTTATCAAATTTACAGAAATAGGAGTGTGTACAGTAGCAAGCTGTCCACCACCAAAACTCTACTTATTCAGGAATTTTCCAGGGATGCCTAAAGACAGTATTTCTTTCTTCTTTTTCCCATTGTCTCTCCTCAGCCATTCCAAAGCCAAACCTTACATGACCAAGGATCACTTGACGCAATTTATCAATAAAAAGCAGCGCGATTCCCATCTCAATGACATGCTGTTTCCCCCTGCAAAGCCAGAGCAGGTGCAGCGTCTCATAGAGAAATATGAACCCAGTGGGATGAATATTCAGAGAGGTGAGTCTTTTTCTGTTGCAATGAGTCTTTCTTATCATTCCAAATCTAATGATTGCTTGGGTGCTGAAGAGGAGCTTCACACTGTCCAGTTCTCGTCCTGGCCTTGGATAGTAGAGGGGATATAGATGAGTGGTAAGGCACATGTATGGCATACAGAAACTATGGATTTTTAATTCTTTCTCATGGGTCTTTAAATTTAGCAAAATTTGATCTTCATGACAGGCTGCCTATTCTTGTTTCTATAGTTTGCGCAGGACTTGGAAAAACCACTTTTGTGGGACTATAATTCTAAGAAGCAGTATTCCAAAAAATAACTTTTACGTTTTGTCTTTGATTTATTGGTTTTAAAATTTTGTTCACTGCCTAGTTTTTATTAGAGCCACTGTGTTGCAGTGCTTTGATTGCTGAACTAGGGCCCTGGGAGACCAGGCTTTGAATCTCTGCCTGCCCACGGAAGCCCACTTGGTAAATCTGGGCAAGTTAAATTCTCTCATCCTAAGAGGAGAGCAATGGTAAACCCTCTCTAAATAAATCTTGCTAAGAAAATCTGGTAATACAGTAGTTTTCAAACTGTGGTGGGGGGACCCTAAGGGGGGATGTGATAGTTGCTCAAGAGGGGGCACAAGAAAAGTCAGCCTGCAAGTAAACCAATCGTGGGGAGAAAAGGGGCAAACCTGTGTGTGTACACTGTTGAGGATTGACTGGTCCCTGCGAAGCATCTTCCCCTGTTACGCTTTCTTCCAACCTCAAACATAGCACAAACTGGTTTCCCTTTTTTTTATGCTTTTCCCACTCAGCTTTTCCAAACAGCAGGCACGTGCCCCTTAGCACCACAAGGCAGTTTCTCAGGAGGAGCAAGAAGTGAAGAGACGAGGCAGAGATCATGAGAACTCAGTGTTAAGATGGAGGGCACATGTGGACTGAGGGTCCTGTGAGAGAAAGAGGCATAGGATAGGACTTTGGGGTGCAACTTGGAGAAGGGGAGGTACAATGTCCTCGTATCGGTGTAAAGGGGGTCACAGTGGTAAAATATTTGAAACCACTGCTGTAGTAGCTTTGCCTTTTCCTTATGCTTGCCATAACCCATAAATGACTTGAAGGCACATAACGACCATCTAGATGCACATGCAAAGGAATCTTGTAGCCCCTTGAAACTAAGAAGTTGGTAATACAAGATTTAATAGACTTCAGTCTTCTTCATCAGATCCATGAAGTGAGCCGCCTAAGCACAGACCTTTATGAGGCTGTGTGTGTGAATGGCAATAGAAATGCAAAACTAGTGGGTATGGTGATGAGGTGACAAGTTCAGTATTAACTATGTTTGTTAGGGGACAAAAGCAAGAGGAATTATGTTGCCTAAAGCCAAGGTGAGTACATAACTATATGAACGGTGGAGAGAAATATTGGAATGTAGTGTGGGTGTGATTGTTGGTCATGCTTTTAATACAAGTGAAACACTAGTATTGGTGAGAAGTACCTTTCTGAATAGAGTTGCCAGATCTCAGGACCTGAACCTGAGTCAGTTGTGTAGGAACATGGAGGCAAGGGGGGCGATTCGCCCTGGGTGGCAATGTTTTTGGGGCATCCCGGCCTGTAGCCATGCCTCCGTGCACCCTGGCCATGCTCCCGCGCACAGTCACCATGCCCCTCGCTCCATAACCACGTCCCCATACCCCTCCTCCACACACTCCAAGCTCTGCCACTGCCCTGAGCCTCCCATTTTCATGGGATGTCTCTGGACTCAAAACAGCAATGCACATTCTCCAGCTCTGGGCAAGAGAAAAGTGCTGTGTGCAAATCTCCAGCTCAGCTAGGAGACCAGTAGCTTGGTATAGTCTGCAAGGCTTAATTCATTTGTTGCTACACTTGTAAACATTATCCAGAGGGTCTGTGAACATACATAGCTTTCTTCATCCCTCCCAGTCCTTGTGATGTCAGGGCTCATCTTCTGCTCTTCTCTGTATCCACTTTGTGTCTAGAAGCAAGGAGGTTAAATAAAGCTTCTTTACCCTGTTTCCTTAAATAAGCAGGAAAGAATAATCACGTTATTTCATCTTGATCTGGGAATAGACCCTTTAGCTAAGATTCCTCACTTTATTTCCATCCAGGAAAATAAGTTCCCTCTATGTGTGTGTTTGTTGGAATATAACCTGTGAGCAACTATGTTCATACTTAAGGGATAATGCTTAATTACATCACCAGGTCCATCTCTAGTTCCCAGGTTTCAGCCTGGAAACTTCAGGGCTTGGGATGATCCCAAATTGGCAACCCTGCTCCTGAGTTGCATGAACTCTTTCATGCAGATCCTGATGCACAAGGACACTTGATTCTCAAACATGTTGTGAAGAAGAAAGCACAAAAATAAATGAAGGTGGAGGAATAGGATAGGAAATCTCTGATAAACCCTTTAGGCGTTCGTAGTAGAGGCTTCAGTAACAATCATCACAATTCTGTGATTTTTGGTTTCAGAGGCCAATAAAATACCATGAGAGGAAAATCCTAGGCCAGTTTCTTCAGGTCCTTGTTCAGTAATAATTTTGTTTTATTTTGCAGGTCAATTATCTCCAGAGGGAATGATTTGGTTCCTGTGTGGTCCTGAAAACAGTATAGTATCCCAAGACAAGCTATTGCTCTACCAGGATATGAATCAGCCACTCTCTCACTACTTCATCAACTCCTCTCACAACACCTACCTAACAGGTATGCCTCCCCATATAGAAACGTCCATTTCTAACAGCTATTGCACTATGAGAGGTTAGCAATTTGGCCAATGTGCATTGCCCAGCAATACTAGTCAAAAAAATCAAGCTTAAAAACCTGGGTTGACTTATCGAAGAGTCAGTGCTGCTCCGTAGAAGTTGAACTTGCCAAACGAGTTCCAGGAGGTCCCTGAAAAACCATCCAGACCTCGTGGGAGCCTGTGCTGCTGCAGGGGGCAGGGTAGTTGAAAGAACAGATTGTTGCAAAAGCTTCCCGGCTTGAGATGCTCTACGGCCTTTTCACTTCTCCCCCAAGTCGAGCATCTGGACTTTGCATGTCTCAAGTTGGAAGGATTGCTACAAATTGTTCCCTTGATCTCTCAAGCAGCATGTGCTTCCTGGAGGGCTGGATGGTTTTTCTGGGAGCTTTGGTGAGCCCATGCTGCTTGGGAAGGGGTTGACTTATCCATGAGATCAATTTATAGTTGAGTATATACAGTAAGTGGGAAGAAAGGTCAGTGGGGCTTCTTGTACTGGCACAGAACGTGATACAGAGGGCATTGTGAAACATTGGCTGAATATTTTTTGGCTGCTTGTTAGTGTTGTTGATCTTATTATATTTTCAGTAGGCATTTATACTTTATGATTTCAGGTATTTTAACTTATGATTTTAAGTGTGTGTTTTTGTGTAGGTCAAGGGTGGGCAAATTTTGGTCTTCTGGATATTGCTGAACATTTCTTAGCTGTGGTTCTGCTGGCTGGGCCTGATGTGAATTGAGTCCAACAATATCTCAAAAGCTCCACTTTGCGTACTTCTGATTTAGACTGTGCTCCTATAAGGACTGAAATGTTGCCTGGGCTCCAGTGAGGAAGGGTTAGACATAAATCCAATGCATATTTCTAAGTAGTAAAACTTTGTAATGATTCTACTGACTATCCATCCTGAATTTTTCTGGTCCCAAACTGAGGTAGGAGACTAGCAATGACCATGACTAGACCAAAAATTGCCAATGTGTAAAAAAAACCAAAAAACTAAACTATAGTAATTATAGTATAATAATTATAGTAATTACCTCTGCACTCCAATGGCTTTGTCTTTATTATTAATTGCTCATTACATTTATATCCCACCCTTTACTAAAGGAACTCAGGTTGGCCCTTTTCTCCTCCACTTTATCCAAATAACATTCCTGTGATGTAGGTCAGGTTGAGAGAGGGTGGCTGGCCCATGGCTAGTCAGTGAGTTTCATAGCTTGGCAGAGGCACTCTAACTACTACACCCATCTGGTTGTGCTCCAAATAGCAGTGGTTTTTGCATAGCTTGGAGAGAATTGTGTGGATGTCTCTAAGACATTAACTCTTCTCTCTATGAAAGCAATGTTCTCCTGTTATATAGGGTAACGTATGAATGAAAAGGGAGGGGGGCAAAGCTTTGCAGCAGAGCATGTGCTTTGCATGCAGTCTCCTGTTCTACCCTCACCGTGCCCAGTTAAAAAGATCAAGCAGCAGGCTCGGCAAATACACCTGATTGCCTGGAGACCCCACTGCCTGTCAGAGTAGACAGCACTGGGCTAGATATACCAATTGTCTCACTTGTTTTCCTATGTTCCTCTGTGTTTAAAATTTTTGTGTACACAGATACCAGCTTCCATTCTTATACTGAGCATGCATACAGAAAATATGGGTGCAGATACAACACACTTTGCTTTCCTTCTGTGTTTGTTCATTTGTTTTTCTTAAGCTGGACAATTTTCAGGAATTTCATCCCCTGAAATGTATCGCCAGACTCTCTTGGCTGGTTGCCGCTGTGTAGAACTAGATTGCTGGAAGGGTCGTCCTCCCGATGAGGAGCCAATCATCACCCATGGGTTCACCATGACCACTGAAATACTCTTCAAGGTACAGGCCTCTTTCATAAGGTTATTTTCTCTAGTTGGTTTTTTGTTTGCTTGTGTTGTTATTTTTTGTAATAACATTTCAAGGGTAGCTTATCAATTGCAGAACACAAATCAAAACTGTACTAAATATGCAACAATATCCTAAAAATGAAGAATCAACAGGAGCAGCGTAAAGGAATAAGAAACATACACATTTGAAGGAAAAAGACTGGAGACAATTAAATAGTCTTCATCCTATTCTGAAATGCTACTGATGTAGGACTCTTCTAGATGTGATCATTTTGAGTAATTTGTGCTATACCATTATCTGACACTACTTTACTCTACAAGTGCAGCTATATTTATCTTCTGACTATTTTTTTAAAAAGCCTCAATAGTATAGCAGCTCAGTTTTGTTCATTTGGTGGCACATTCTCATGATGTGGACTGGGATGTCCACTCAGGGTATGAATAATCCCCTCACTTCCCTCCTGACTTTTCTGTCACCAGTTGGATTGCCCATTTGGAATCTTCATGCTCTCCTTCTGCTCCCAAGGTTCTGTTCTGTTTTATTTATTCTTTAACTGTTCATAGTGTAAGCAAGCTGAAATTCTGTCTTGCAAATCAGTGCAGCAGTCATTAGGCCTATTGGATCAAAGCTTCAGCCTGTCCCTTCCTCTGTCCATGCTCCTACAACTTCTTTGGAGCTTCCTCCTCTCCCCCTTGACTTACATTTTATTATTTTTTAAAACGTGTCCATGATGTTCCTCTCTTCCACATTCTGGTGACCTCTGAACGCAGCTTCCAAATGTTTTGGCTTACAGCTCCATAGGCAGTATACTATTTTCCCTTTGAAGACCCTGTTAGTTTTTCTTATGGGCCTAGATGTGCACAAAATGCCCATGTGCATGAGAGCCATTAGAGTTCTTCGCTTTTGAAGTAGATTTAGCTTCAACACCCTTAAAAAAGAAGATATCTTCAAATTGTCAAAGGCAACAACCCTAGCATGCCTTTATTCAGAAGTTGCTAGTCTGCATGTTTCTGTAAGAGTTCAGCATGTATTCATGTAATTTCCTCTTTGTTCTTCTTAGTCACACCCCCTTTCTTCTGCATCATTTAGTCCACAGTTTGACTTGAGTTTGCTTGTCCTCCATTTGTCGTGTGCATTTCGTGTGCTTGTCTTCCATTTTCTCATCTGTCTCTCTCCCCTCCCTGTTTGGAGAGTACATGTTAGACAGCTTCTCACCAAGAAAGGTTATGAAAGCTTTAGTATTTGCAAGTAAACCTCTTTCATATGTTTTTACAAAGAAGATTAATTTATTTATCCGCTAGATCCTATTTGGGGGTGTGGGTAGTGAGGGACGGGTTGTTGTTCAGCTTCTCTTGTAAAAACTATTCTGTTTCTAAGATACACTGCTGTCTTTCACATTCTCCAACACAAATACATGACTGTTCTCTAAAAAACAGGACAATTGATATGATAGCATACTGCACTACCTGATACTTTGTTGTTGTTAACTGCTATAAAGTTGACTTCCACCTATGGTGACCCTATAGATAAGAGAACTCCAAGTCCCCTATCATCAACCACTCTGTTCAGGTCTTGCAGATTCAGGGATGTGTTTTCTTTTACACCCATCTGTACATCCATCTGTAATGTGGCATTCCTCCTTTTCTATGATTATTATTCCTATTATTGTGTTTTCTAGTGAGTATGTCTTTTCATGATATGACCAAAGCACGACAGCCTCAGGTTAGTCATCCTGGTTTGTAGGGAATGTTCAGGCTTGATATGCTCTAGGACCCATTCGTTTGTCATTTTGGCAGTCCAGGGTATCTGTAGAGCTCTTCTAAGCATTGCATTTTGAAGGAGTTGATTTTCCTCCCATCAGCTTTCTTCACTGTCCAGCTTTCACAACCATACACAGAAACTGGAAATACGATGGCATGGAAATTCCTAACTTTAGTATTCAATGATATATCTTTACACTTCAGGATCTTGTCTAGTTCCTTCATAGCTACCCTTCTAAATTTCAAAGTACTATACTTTGTATAGTGTGAAAGGACCTAACATGGAGGACTCTCCTGCACTGGTTAATATTTTTTTTAAATGTCTAGTTTCTAAACCAGAGTTGGACTTCTGAGCCATTCCAATTTTATCTCTCCATTAGGAAGGAAATTTTTAGCAGTCTTTGTGGTTCCCCAGAGAGTCCCAGGGGCAGAAAATTGGCCTCTGGACCCACCACAGTTCCTAACCCTAGAATAATGTTTTATTATCATGTACTAATTGGTGCCCCATTTGGCTGCTTCTTGGTTGATGCATTTCTTCATTTTCAGTAAGGCCACCCTGCCTTCAGCCATAGTTTCATCAGGAGGATATGAATATAGATGAACTCCTCCCCTCCTCCCCAGCCTTTCTCTCCTTTAATTCTTTTAGTCTTTAGCAATGCTTGTCATCTTTGAATGTTAATCATTTCACTTTCTGGATCATATGACATCACAGTTACCCTTCCACAGCACCATACAATTTACAGAGCAAATAAAGGCTACTGTGCTTTACTGGAGCTCCTAATTGCAGGGCAGGATTGCTGTGCACCATAACAGCGAACTTCACAAAGGAATTATGGCCCATTAGCACAGCACGCACTTTTCACAGGAGCTTATGTAATGTATGGATCCTCCCCTCTTTCCAAAATGCCAGTGGGTGGAAGAGGAGGTGGCTTTTTCCGCTTTGAACCTACAGCAATTTCTTTTGAAATGCAGATCAAGTAGGGTGGCACAGTAAGAACCTCCCATGACTATTGTCTGCCGGTTCAATTAGAGAAAGTTGTAGGAGGGTAATACGAAGGCCTAGGCCATATTAATCCCTGGTAAAGTTCCACTGATTTCACTGATACCGCATATCAAGGCTCAGTTTGTGATGGAAGAGGTTGTGCTGTTATAAAATACTAGGCTGCACAGTTGCAGAATTCCATAGAATAAACGGAGCAAAAGAAAGAGAAGGCAGATAATTGTAGAGAGAGGCAAAGCTATTACCATAGCCTGTCAATCAGCTGTGCTGGGGGAGAGAAGAACAAAAGAAACTTAAGCATGGATGAATAGCAAAAAATATAATTTCTAAATAAATATGTAATACCACTAGCAAGTATGTTGGATTTGCCTTTGTTACTATTAGAGACCTATACTTCCAGCATGCCCGTTGTTGTTGTTGTTGTTGTTGTTGTGTGCTTTCAAGATATTTCTGACTTGTGGCAACCCAAAGGTGAATCTGCCATAGGGTTTTCTTAGCAAGATTTGTTCAGAAGGAGTTTGCCTTTCCCTTTCTCTGAGGTTGAGAGAATGTGACATGCCCAAAGTCACCCAGTGGGTTTCTATGGCTGAGCTGGGATTCAAATCCTGGTCTCCAGAGTTGTAGTCCAGTACTGAGATCACTACACCATGCTGGCTGTTGCATGGCCCTCCAATGTTTCACAGCTGAAAACAGGGATGCAAGTGGCTAAGCAACATCAGAGTATGGCCAAAATTGCAAAAGTTATTAATAAGGGAGAACATACAAGGTAGGAAAGGAGACAGCAGTTTGTTTTTGCTGAGCCTACTGGGAAGGGCAAGATTCTACCTTGCCTTTCCTCTTCCCCCTGATGCTACCTCAAACAACTTTAGCATTTGAACTCAGTTTGTGGCAACAGAAGTAAGCTGAGGACAAAGGAGGAAAGTGGGAGAAGGCAAGAGTAACCGGGATATTTGAAAAGCAGCTGAAAAAGTGGAAGGACTGAGGATTAATCTGGACTATCTCTTCCAAATCAGGACAGTTGAAGGGTATGCATGTCCCAAAGTGTTGCTGTTGGGTGTTTGTGGGTGTGTATGGTTCACACCTAAAATGTCTTAAACATACAAAACATAGAGTGTGAATTAACAAATATATGCATGCATAGGTGCATAGCATGTGACAGGGCTGTGAATGGTCACACTTTTTTGCAGGTGTACATTCAATGTAGAATTAGGTGTTTTTAGGAGAATAAACGATCCCTTAAATATTAACAAAATGTAAATATGGGGAAGCAAAGACACTCATATTACCCATGCTTTGACTTCCCTGGACTGTTAACAGAGAAGGTCTGAAGAGGAAACATTATATGCGAAGGTTAGCTGGAGATGGTTGCAATATGTCACATGATCGGGAACCCTGCGTCATCGTGAATTTCCCACAGAAATGGGAAATGTATATTTTTGAAAATGGATTAACAACCAAGAATAAAATGTTTCTTGGCATTTACTTAACAAAAGTACTTTCTTCCTCTCCTATTCCCCACTTGCAGGATGCTATTGAGGCTATTGCAGAAAGTGCTTTCAAAACATCTCCCTATCCAGTGATCCTGTCCTTTGAGAACCATGTGGACTCGTGAGCATTAAGTATTTTCTGACTGGAAAAAGGTTGATTATGGGGGTTGGGTGGGGGGCAGGTGAGCAGACTGAGAAATTCCTTCAATCAAGAGAGAGTGATACTTTACTAGGGTACTATTAGCAACCTCCTTAAAGTAACATTTAAGTTTACAATGGAGCAAGTAAAACCCCAAATTGAGAATGCGCACTTCATGGATTCTGGCTTAGTGCCTGCTAAACTAACCCACGGAAAGAGAAAAGTGGGAAATAAATATACTCTGGGTTTCGGTCTGTACTATTTAAAAGGTAGGAAATCCCCACTCCCACCCAATTGATTCAGGCCCTTAGACAGCTCCTTTAAAATTCAGACTGAAGCCCAAAGAAGTTTCACTTCTCCACTGACATGGAACGCACCAGCCACTTCTGCTTATCTCCTTTTTCAATGCATGCCTATAGGTAAAATGGAGATATGTAAACAATAAGCCTGTGAGAATATTTAATCCAAATTAATGTACTGAAATTATCTACAGAAAATAGCATCCTGTGTTAACTCTAATAATTTAATGTGTATTGTTAGACTGTCTAGTATATGCATGGCAGGGGGCACTGAGTCATGGCAAAGTTTTAATTTGGATCCGTACCAGCTGTGTTAAGAGGGATAGGAGGCAGACAGGGGTATGGAGCATAAATGTCGCTGTTCTTTTCTGATGATACCCAGGCTCCCTTTTCCTGTCTCTTCTTCCTTTATTTTCTTACAGGCCCAAACAGCAGGCTAAGATGGCTGAGTACTGCAGAACCATATTTGGGGACATGCTACTGACAGAACCATTGGAAAAATTTCCAGTAAGTGAACAAGTACACTGAATTGTCGCATGGGATAAAGTCACCATGCAAAGAAACAGTGGGCTGGGGATGCAGTTGCCCTGGCAGTCTTGGCTGTTTCTGGTGTGAGGAGTCTCACAAAACTTTCCATCAGCATCAATTTCTTTTCTTTTTTTGTGGAACAGCTAAAACCAGGAGTTCCTCTGCCAAGCCCCCAGGATCTCATGGGGAAAATCCTGATTAAGAACAAGAAGAACCCATTTATATCTGGAGAAAACCAGGACACTCTGAAGAAAGGAAAGGATCCAGAGGATGAAGTTGTAGACCAGCCTACACCAATAGAGAGCGATAGTACAGGTATCATATTGTAAGGCAAAGAGAAAGGGAGCCCTTGGCCTTCTACCCAATGTCCCTATCATGCTTTACCTTTGGCCAGTCTTGGTGGGTGTGGCGAGAGTTGTAATTCCCTAGCCCTGTGGCCTCTGCCTTTTAGGAAAATTCCAGTTAGCCTGCAGTCGATTACTGAGAATTTTCTCTGACAGAAGTATACAGAAGTATATGAGTTACTGTAGAAACAGGAGGATGCTGTCATACTCAAACAGAATTGCTTTTGCAGGGATATTTTATCAGCAGTTTCAAAGTTCTCTCCAAAGAAATCTATTACTTATTCATCTGCTTCCCCTGAGATAATATTGCTGTGAGCATTCTTTTCTTTCCACTTACATTAGTCTGATGGCATTCTAGCATATTTAGATTAACTGTACCAAGACTGATGCCTATTTCCTCCTTTATTTTAAAGTAAAAAAAGAAAGTAAGAGAGGGCTTTAGGGACTGGGAACCATGTGGCTCTTTAGATTCTGTTGGACTGCAACTGCCAGCAGTCCAGTATCAAAAGACCCACATTATTCCCCTGCTCCCAGGATACAAGAGTATCTAGAAGGCAGCACAGATAAGGCCAGGGTTATCTGTCAAGAACTTTGTTGTGGAAGGGTTAGATGACATACCAACAACTTTCTTATATCTCTGGTGAAAGCAACTTGTAACCATCCAAATGTTGAACTGGATCTCCCATCATCCCTTACCACCGATGGTACTGGTTAGGGCTGATGGGACTGGCAGTCCAACTGCATCTAGAGGGTTACCAGTTGCCTGTCCCTGTCTTAAACTATGATAGAATAGCAATAGGATGCTGCTGACTCCTAGCAGTAAATTCAGCGCCACCTAGTGACTGAACTTTGTAAAGACACTATCCACATACAACTTGAAGCAATATAAAGAGCAGCATCCATTTCTACATCTGATGGCAAGGGAGCCAACACTGAAAAAAGGTTATTTGCAGGTGTGTTCACACACACAAATAATCACTTGGTGCATGTCCTTAGAGTTTTTGCTATTTGTTTACTTATATTCCACCCTTTCCCCAGCCCCAGGACTTGAAGTATCTTAAAAAAGTTAAAACAGGTACAGCTAAAAGTACACATCATGCTAAAGTTGAACTGTAATTAGACTATCAAAAGAATTAGAAGCAATTAAAAGCATACTCATTAAAAAGAAAAGCAAGAAATATAGACAGTGCAGCACATTATTAAATGTCTTTTCCTGATGACCAATCATCCCTGAAAGGTCTGCTGAAACAAAAAGAGTTTTCACTTGCTTAAGGAAAGATAACAAGGAAAGGGCAAATATGGCCAATCTAAGAATGCAGTTCCAAAGCCTGGGAGCAACCACGGAGGAGGCCCTACCCATGTTCCAATGCAGATGAGGAAAGACTGAATGTTTCCAATCTGGAGAAATTTCTGATCTCAAGAAAGCTTTGCTAGTAGATCTTCATAAATCCCTGTGCGATCATACTGGTTTGTGTTTTGAATGATCAGCCAATTCAGGTGAGGTGGCTGAAGACATCCCTGAAGTGGTGGAAGACCTGGAAAACTTGGATGAAGAAGAGATTAAAAAACTGCAGTCTGATGAGGTATGATTATTGCTCTTGTTTAATTACTTGTTGTTGTTTGCCTTCATGTCATTTCTGACTTAGGGCAACCCTAAGGGGAACATTTCATGGGGTTTTCTGGGGCTGAGTGTGTGTGCTGTGCCCGAGGTCATCCAGTGGATTTGCATAACTGAACAGGGAATTAAATCCTGGTCTCCAGGGTTGTAGCCCAACACTCACACCACTAACCCACGTTGGCCTGCCCATTAGGAACTAATGAGGCGAGAAAGTAAACGTGGGTTTAACTTCAGTCAGTTTCACTAAACTATTTCAGTGAGATTTGCAGGAGCAGCTGCCCAATGAGAGCTCCAACTGGGGCAGGGGCCCCTCCTGGCCTTCTCAGCCAGCCAAGGGTGGTGCACGTGTCCTTTCCCCATAGCTGAAATCTACATTACTCAGATGCACTAACTGATATATTGAGAGGAAAAGGAGGTCTTTTTGCTTCCCCTCTTGAGTAACTTTTCAAGACCAGCAAAATTGCTACTGCAAGTATACTTACGATAATGGCAATTAAAATTAAAAAAGCAATTAAAAATTAAATTAAATTAAAAAGCAATTTAAAAAGCAATTAAAAACTGGCCAATGTGATGTACTGATTTGAATGTTAGATCAGAACTCTCGGAGACCAGGGTTTGAATTCTTGCTCTGCTATGGACCTTGGGCAAATTACACCCTCTCAGACTCAGAGGAAGGCAAAGGCAAACCCCCTCTGAACCAAGATTGCCAAGAACACCCCTTGACAGGTTTGCCTTAGGATTGCCCTAAGTCGGAAATGACTTGAAGGCATACAACAACCACCACTGCTGGTAGACAGACAGGAAGATGATGGCTGAGATTTTGCATAGTTAACACTGCCAGGAGTACTCCGTGCTCTCCCTTCTCCCTGTCCTTTCCTTACCTTTCCTGGTGCTTGGGTGGCAAGGGGATAATCCAGGAGACAAAAAGTATCTGACTGTGCTTAGCAGACTGCTGATGTCCTGCCCCAGGTATCCTCCAGGTGTCCAGGAGAATGATGTAGTCTTCCTGCAGTCTTCCTGACTACTGAAGCATAGCCAGACACTGCCTGGCTGTTGCCCCCCACCCACCCTTTGCCACTGAATGGCGGGAATGCCCAGCAGCAGGAGTGGTAGGGGAAGGGCTGGAGGAGGAGGGAGGATGCATAGTTATGCCTGGCAGAACCAGCATGGTACAAGATCACAGCAACTTTTAAGTGATTTTCTGTGTGTCTTTCTCAGGAATGCCTTTTCATTTAACTGTCTTAATTTTGCTTAGGGTACTGCAGGTCTGGAAGTGACAGCTTATGAAGAAATGTCCAGCTTGGTTAATTATATCCAGCCCATCAAATTTGAGTCTTTTGAAATCTCGGCACGTAAGGAGATTTTTTAAAAAATCCTATTAAATGAAATCTTTTGAAATAATTAAAGTAAGCCTCAGAAATGCTGTGTCCGCATTTTCAGGCACTGAAAGTTATCTGCTTGCTCTCTTCTAAGAGTTTAATTTTACCTCATATGCTTTTGAAACTCTATAGGGAAAAATGTAACCACAAAATGGAGCCAAGAAGCATCAACTGCAATAGGGGTTAAGCACTCTACTGCATGTGTGATCTAGGGCCATCCCTATTATTAGACAGAATTAGGCATGTGGATAAAATTATTTTCTTCAGTACTGATGTGCAGTGCCAGGGAGATTTCCCTAGTGGTGGGAGATATCCCAGGGTGATTTATTGCTGAGAAGGAGCCAGTTTGTGTTCTTGAAAATCATGTATCATGGGCTGTGTTTTCATTGCATATATCAACATTTGTTAAAAGATTAATGAAACTAGGCCAAATATTGAGTGACCCTGGGTGGATTTATGGAACTGATAGAAGCATCAACAAAATGTAGACCTTGTTCTTCCAAGCATCTGCTTCATGTAAATCCACTGGATATAGAATGTTAGAGGCTTTGGTCATCCTGAGTTATTACCTAATAAAAATTTGATCTGATCCATGCTTCTAGGAAAAGTAATAATGATGCAAGAGACTGTATATGGAATTGACAGCAAATAGGGATAAAAGGAGCCTTTATAAAATAAACTACTCTTCCAAAAATATCACACATTGGCAAAATCAACTAATTCCATTCCCCAGTTTCATGAAGACAAAGTTCAATGCATCTAGACCCTTCAACCTGATGATCTTTAAGGTTTCTGCCCCGTTTTTGGAACTAGAACTGCCAGTTCTACCTTCAAACATACCCAGAAGGCTTTAGCAGTTCCAAAAACAAAGCAGAAATCCTCCATGAGCAGAAGTTGGCTGCCAGTTTGTTTCAGAATACATCTGCACCTGTGTGACAAGATCTTTCTGAGTACTACAAGCCTTCAGGTTGAGGACAGATCAATGATGAGGATTTAACATGTAGGCTCTGAAGAAGAAAGGGGAAGGGGGAAATGGCATGAGTGGGTGCAGAAGATGCGCTATGGAACATTTTGTAGCAGTGGAACACTGGATTCAAGCAGTGTGCAACAGTCCTGCTTGCAAGAGTGAAAAATCCAGTTTACCAACAATGATCATTAGCAAACCATTACCAGTTTTTCTCACCACAAAAAGTATTTCTGGGGTGATCTTCTCTGGGAACTTCAGGGCTGCCTTATGCAGTCTTTGTTGGCAAGCAGTCACACAAGGAAATGTCCTAAAATCAAACCCTACAAAACTCTATCTAATTTTAGCTATGTAAGGGAAGCATCGTAGACAGTGTCTTCTTTTTTTTCATTAATGATATCAGAGGATTGCTAATAGCAGAACAGAAGAGTCTGGAGACATAGTGCTGACAGCGCCAGCCCTACCATAAGTGCGACAACTACCTTGGGTGTCATGAAAAGGCAACATATGTTAGCTATTTACATTGGCCAAGATCCTGAAAGATGCCTTCATCATTGTGCATCTGGCAATAGTTACATACCCAGATTCTTCTCAGTTGTCCTCCAGTCTCCACTGGCACTGCAGGAGGAAGGGAGCTGTCCACTGCAAGAGGAAGGAAGGCAATTCTGCAGAGACCAAAACAAAAGATATACCCAGCTGTAAATTGGAGTACTTAAGCTGGAGTATGTCATGAACAGGATACCAGCTGCTGTTGCTTTTACTTCAGGGAGTGGGAAGAAAGGGTTTTGTGAGATTTCTGCCTCAGGTGCCAAAATAAACTGCCAGTTTGACTCAAGTGGATGAGGTGCTATTGGTTGCTTAGCTGCAAGCTATAAAGGTGGGCTGTGAGTTTTATATTTATATGTGTACTATTGATTTATATGCTCCCTTTCTCCCAACATTGGGACTCAAGGTGGCTTACAATTTAAAAAAAAGAACAATACAGCTAAAAATATACCAAAAATGAACATTAAAATGGAATCAAACCACTTTGCTTTGATGTGTGTTCCTGCATAGCAGGGGGTTGGACTCGACAGCCCTTGGGGTCTCTTCCAACTCTAAGATTCTATGATTCTATGCAATATTATAACAATTTAAAGTTACACTTAGAAAAATAAAATGCAATTAAAAATATAAAAAGCAATTTAAAACAATTTAGTTTTTTAAAAAACAATACAGCACCCTTAAGCCCATTTTTTTAAAAAAAGACTTTCAGTTTTAAAAGCCTGTCAGAATGAAAAGCTCTTTGCTTTCCAGCATAAGGACAGCAAGGACGATTCTGGCCTCCCTGGGATGGGAGTTCCAAAGTCTAGGGGCAGCCACTGAGAAAGCCCTGTCTTGCATCCCCACCAAGCATGCCTCCGGCAGTGTTGGGACTGAGAGAAGGGCTTTTTCTTGAGGATCTCAGGTTGTGGGTGGGCTCAGATGGGGAGATAAAATCTGCCAGATGGCCGAGATCTGAGTTTTATAGGTCATAACCAGCACTTTGAATTGAAATTGTGAGTGTTGAGCATGCTCTGTCTTTACCTTGCTTGTTTTTCCAGAGAAGAACCGAAGTTATGTTGTTTCCTCCTTCACTGAAATGAAGGCTTATGAACTGTTGACCAAGTTTCCCATCCAGTTTGTAGAGTATCCTTTTTTACAGCACTTGCTTGTTGATAAATACCTGCTAATAGGAGTTTCACATTTCTGTTCAACCACATATAGAATATCCAAATTTGTACTCTTTGGGAAAAAATAGTGTGATCATTAGTGTGCCTTTATGCCTCAAGTTCAGTACAAAAATGGACATTTTCTAGGAAATATCTCATATGTTGCACACAGATGATTGGCTACATAATTCTTTTATTCATCATAGAATGAATTAAATGGAGTCAATATAGAGAGGTTAACTTAATGTGTGTAACTATTGCTCTCAACAAACGAAATGTCAGTAGCAATAGCTTTCATCCAAAACTGATCAGCTGTTTCCATGGCACATTCATTATGATAATCTTGGGTCTCCTATTTAAAAAATAATCCAGCTATAACAAAAGGCAGATGAGTCGAATTTATCCCAAGGGTACCCGGATGGACTCCTCTAACTACATGCCTCAGATGTTCTGGAACGTTGGCTGCCAAATGGTGGCTTTAAACTTCCAGACAACAGGTGAGTTGTGAACTACCCACAGTCTCTTCATGTCTCCATTTGTGCTCACATATGCTCAATTTTTTGACACCTAAAATTTTGTTGTTTAAATTTCCTAGTGCTGCTTTGCTGTCTGTCTTTGCTTTGTTTTCTCTTTCTGTTTCATCTTTTGCAGTCCACTTGTATCCCTTCATTCTTCTATTTTATAATGATTTTTCTATATTGGATGTTTCTCTATGAAAAGTAGCCAGCTCCTTCAGTGGTGTACCTAGTATATTTGACAGCCAGTGTGGATCATTTCAACACCCTTCCCTACAACAAATTATTTTCAGTAATAATAACTGAATGAAATGAATAATAATAATGGTCATAAACAAAATGGAGACAGTGAAAATTCTCTTTTATTGAACTTCATAATTACTGTCATGTGAACATGTTTGTATGTATGTATCTATGTATAAACGGATAGACAGATAAATTGTAAGCCTGTGTTTGCACTTTCTTTCTTCCCTTTCTTCAAAGGTCATTCCAATTCTTTGTTGTTGTTGTTTTTTAATCTTGATGTTCCTTCCTCCAGTTTTCACATCTCCTTCTTCCAAATCTAATCCATCTTTCTGTATGGTATGTTTAGCATATAAATTAGGGTGATAAAATGCAGCCTTGCTTGATTCCCTTGCCACTGGCAAACTGTTGTGTTTCTCTATATTTTGACTTTACAGTGGCCTCTTATCTTGAGTACAGTGGGACCTCCACTTTTGCGGGTTCACCACTCAAAGATTCTTACTCTATTTGCCCTGCCAAAGGAAAAAAAAGTTCTCCCTAGGCATCTCTGGGTACCCCAGTATGATTCTTTGGCCCACTTCCACCAGGAGTTGGCTATAGAATCATGCTGGAGGTTCTAGCAATTCCTAGAGAAGTGTTCTCAGGTAAAAAAAAAAAAAGTGTTTGTGATTTTTATTTTTATTCTCATTTTTTCCATTTTTGCAGGGGTCCATTCTTGATACATGTTACAATGACAAAAAGTAACTTGTTATGTTGTATGTTACTTTTTCTTGCTCCCTGTTGCTTAAAAAAAAGACCATTGAAGATCTGTTGAGAGCATAGCATGAAACATGTAATTTGTGTCAAAGTGCCTCTAAAAATGCCCTTTTGAAATTAGCACTCCCATTGCCCTGCTTGTTATGTTGTTTTTGAAATGTTTTTGCAGAAAGTAACCAGTTACAGGTGACTGCATTACTTGTAATTTATCACTTCCAAGCCTAGGGCTCACACCTCCATACACTCTTGTGCCACAGTTACTCTTGCCTTGCTGATTGCAGCAGCAGAGAAATGGCTATAGAGAAGCAAAAGATTCTCCCATCCCATACATCCCTATTCTGGCTGATCTTACCGTTCTAGTCCTTGGGCTTCTGTTACTCACACCTTGCTCTTTTACCCTTAAGATCCCTCTCTGGATCTGGTACTCAGGTCTCAATGTGACCACCATCCCAGCCAAGTGGCTGTGTTGATCAGTGGGTTCAGTGTGGTAAAGTGTAGCCAGTTCTCCTTATCATTTTTTTAAAATGGAAACAGTTTTGACATACAAAACCAGTAAAGAGTAATTTTATATCAAATAAATATACATCCAGCCTTTTGCTGGTTCCAGACACAGTACACAGTTTCAACAAAGTAACACTTCTCCCTGAACTCCTTCTACCTTCTCATCCATTCAGATCTTCTCCATTCCCCTCCTCCTAACCAAGACTCACTCTCTTTCTGACTGGCCCTAACTCACTCTTACAGACAATCCTCTACTTTTCTCCATAGCCCCTCTGCCATCACATCATTCTGTGAGTTGTGATTGGCTAGTTCTACCCAGGCTTGCTTATTTTATCTTATTTTATACCTGGGCTCATACCCCCATGTTCTCCTACTCCACAATTACACTTTCCCCACTGATGATAGCACAGAAAAATAGCTATGGAAAGACAATACATTCTCCCATCCCAAGTGATCTCAGTAAGAATGGAACATAATATATTTAACTACAATATGAACATTAATTTCCTCCTCCAGAACACTGTATGCCTTCAAGTTGTTTTCTGACTTATGACAACTCTACAGCAAACCAATCATGAGCTTTTCTGGGCTGAGAGTGTGTGACTTGCCCATTTTAACCCAGTTATTTTCCCTGGCCGAACGTAGAATTGAACGCTGGTGTCCAGGGTTGTGGCCCAGTGCTCAAACTACTACAACACGACACTGGTTCTCATTCAGAACATAGCTACATATGTATCTGACACATTTACCCAAATCAAATTGAAACGAACAATTCATCAGAAAAAATTTGGCTGAGATAATGAATGATGTATCACCAATACATGATAAATGTGTAAATTCAGTAAACCTGGGGCTCAGTACTTCTTAGGACTGGAAATATGGGGGAAATATATAACCAGAAGGGAACAGGAACAGGAATTTTGGAAAACTAACATGAGAATCAGAATTATGAAGTGGAAAAGGAGAAAGATAGGAAGACCACGACACTGAAGTAAGCACATTGAAATAATCAGGACACAGAAGAAGAGATTGTGTACTTGAGGCGATAAGTAGGACCCATAATGTAATTTAGAGATGGCCAAGAACAAACTTCTCCTGATATGGAATGGGGAGTGGGTGGGTGCAACAATCCAGGATTTTACTCAGTTGTATTCTTCTTATGGGGGACATTGACTTCTCTGCAAATATTAGTCCTAAGGCAGTCCTTCACTTTACCTACAGCAATTCCTTTTATATTGGCTGCTGATTGGTCAGGTGCTCCTTTCTCAAGATGGCCACCAGAAGTAATTAGAACTCCAGAACTCCCTTCTTCTCTGTTTGGGGGGAAAGTACTAGTTGTCTTTTTCCTCCTGTCCCCTAAGGCCAGTGCCAGAGGCAAAGGAATGCCAGTGGGGAAGCTCAGGAGGGGAATGGGAGAGGGATAGCTGGGAAGAATTATTTGTGGTTTTTCCACTTTCGCAAGGGTTCTGTGACCCAACCCTTATGAATGTGGGGGGACTACAATACTAAGCCAGTCAGAGCTGTTTATGTGCAAATCCATCAGTGTCAATCAAGTTGCACTTTCTTAGAATCTCACTGACATTCTCTGCCTATCACACTTCTGTGTCAGGCTGTAGGACTATTTTTCTTGATACATGGAAATTTGTACTGTTCACACTACATCCACCCCGAAAAAACAATAGAAGTTTGTATAATTTATTTTACTGTGTGCGTTTTACTATACATGTAAAAGGATATCCGTAGCATTTTCCAAATGCAAGCTTAGTTGTGTACATTTCTGAAATGCATGGATAATTTTGTGTTTATTTTCATTCCAAAATGTATCAGAAACTTCAGAAATGTACATATTTCCAAGGTAAGGTGCACTCCAGTCTGTTGCTGCTGAGGGTGGTGGGGGATGGATATAGAAATGGATACCTGAGAGCAGAGCAGTATGTAGGGTAGAAGAGATGGAATAAAAGAAGGAATGGAATGAAGACTGCCACCAAAAAGGCGACAGACCTTTAAAACTTGATCAGCCATAAAAGAAAAATGACAGGAGGGTGCAATTTCCCTATTATTTTCAGCTCTTTATTGTCTTAGTGTATGATCTGTATCTAGAAAACTAGCTGCATCTCAGGGATAATTGGGTAATGATAGTATTCCTACACTGATATTTCCACTAGAAAAGACATGTTATGCCATCAGACATTATAAATACAGACAAGTCCCTATCATAGTACAATCTACACAGCTTTGTGCCATGAAATAATCCTATGTGTCATTGTCATGCACAATAGGACACATCCAAAAATGGTATTTGTGTAGGGAAATCCTTATTAGCAATGCATCCCTAAATTTGTGCAACTAATGAAGAAGGTTGCTGCCTGAAAAAATTAATGCCACAGTAGATCAGTTACGTGGAGCCTATATTTTCCTGGAGGTAAGTTGCATTGAATTCAGTGGGTTTGATAGTAAGGTGAATAGCAAATTCTGCAGAGATTGGGCACCACTTAAAGATTTCTTGCAGACAAAGAATAGGATTGGTAATGATAATTACTTTATATTTAAATTATTTGGTGACTTTTCATTAGAAGGGATCTCAAGGAACTTGATGCCTAGAGATGATTGATATTGGAAGTGGTCTATAGCAAATGGAGATTATTTACAGAGTTTGCATATTTAAATTCACAATGTTGTATTCTGTCTCTTAGTTTCTAGAAAGATGCGAAAACCTGTATACATTTCTCATATGTTCATTTTTTTTAAAGCCTAAATGGTGTAGTTAGGTTAAAGGGATTGAGGTGAGAATTATGAGATAACATTTATATTATATTTATACTTATACTATGTTATACTTATAGTTTTCTTCCTTTTTGTATTCAGAAGAGGTATGAATTAATTTTTTTTAAAATGTTAGCTGTACTTTTATCAGGTGGGGAAACCTCATTTGTTAAATACAATTTTTTATGAATATGTATATGTCAATTTATAGGTGTGTAATACAGTTACATTGTCTTTGTGTATTTGTATGTGTATCTTTGTGTTTTTGTATAATTGTTTACTTTTCTTTGGTGTGTCATTCCTTTTTTCTTACTATTTTAATAAATATATATATAAAAAAGAATTCAGTGGGGTTTACTTCTAAGTTGACCAGTAAACAACCAAAGAAATAAAAGTTTGGACTGTTATTCAATAAAAAGGCTATAGCATTTGGACCTGATCTGAAACTAGATCCTGTGGTTAAATGGTGTGTATTGTTTACCTAATAAAATGAGCACTCACTTTTCTGGGAAGGACATTGATGACTTTGATCACTTCGGTTCATATATTTTTCACAGATTTTGTGTACTTGCTAACTGACAGTTCTCCCTTTGTTGGGCTGTTCTCCCCACAGATGTCCCTATGCAGCAGAATATGGCTGTCTTTGAATTCAATGGACAGAGTGGTTATCTCCTCAAACATGATTTCATGCGTCGTCCAGATAAGCAATTTGATCCTTTCTCTGTAGACCGCATTGATGTGGTGGTGGCAAGCACTCTGTCGATAACAGTGAGTAACAACCCGGATGCTTCAGAACTTTAATGTCTTTCACCAAGGCTGTAGTGCAAGCACCACCCCCATGCATTTACCAGGGCTTGTTACAACCTAGGCTCTTCATAGCACAATAAAACTGCAATGCCTTTCCCAGAGGGTGATGTAATGACGGGAGATGTTAGTTCTCTTAGTGTTTAAATGTACTGAGTGAATCACATGAGAAACAGAAAAGTACCTGGCTGAATCAGTCTGGCAGCAATATTAAAAAGATGACACAAATAGTATAAGCTAAGCAAGAAATGGACAGTTGATCTACACCTTCAGGCAAACCATCAGAGGACCACCTTTCTTGGGATTCCATCACTTCATGTCTAGGCAGGCTGAATATATCTGAAGGATTTGCAACATAAGGAATAATTTCAAGGGAGCTGAAATTGTCTGTTCCCACTCCCCTCATTGCCTGGATTGGCAGTTGCCTCACCACCACCACCACCAGTCCCACTTTTAAAACAAGATGACGCTTCATCCTGGAAATAGTGACATAGTCTATCAGCTCTGGCTATGTGATGATGCCATTGAAGATAAGCTAGTCCATTACATTATGCTCAGTACAATACATGCTTTCAAGTCCTTTTAAGTCCTTTCCTCCTGCAGAATCAGATGTGCATGTATATGATTTTTCAGAGGGGAAAAGTACTCATGAAGACATGCTTTGTTCTGGCTTAACATTAACTAGTTTTCTTACACATAGAAACCAAGTACATTAAGGAAAGTTAAGCTAACCCTTTGTCCTGACATTACAGCTTTTCCCTAGCAAGGAATCTTTAATGTATATGAGCATTCACCCATGTGATTCCATCAGTTTGTCTTCAAGCAATATAGTATCAGAGAGGGTGTCCAATGTGCTTTTTCTGAATGTCATTCCATAAAGCAGGTATGGGAAATATGTGACCCTCCAGATGTTGAGGGACAGCAACTCTCATCATCCCTAGCCAGCATAGCAGGTGGTGAAGAATGGTGAAAATTGTCATTCAATAACATCTGGAGGGGCCCCTGCTCCCCAGCCCTGCCATAAAGTAATGAAAAGTAGGAGCGAAGCAAATATACATGAACTAATGGGAAGTGTTTATAAAGGACTAAAGCACATTGATTTAAAGAGAAGAGATACAAAGGCTAAATGAATATTACTAAAACAGGGCTTAAATAGCATGCTGTTCTTGTGTCTGTGTATTCTTAGATCATTTCTGGCCAATTCCTCTCAGAACGTACTGTGAGGTCATATGTGGAAGTGGAGTTATTTGGACTACCAGGTGATCCAAAACGAAGATACAGGACCAAGCTGACCTCAAATGCCAATTCAATCAATCCTGTATGGAAAGAGGAGGCTTTTGTATTTGAAAAGGTACCAGTACCTAACCAAAACCCTGTCTTTTTCAGCAGCTGAGATTGGCCTCTATTAACCATCAACAATACACTTCTAGATAGCACTGAACCACACTATGCACATAGAAGTGTTGATGAAGGAGGAAAATATTTGGGGTTCATAATTTATTAAAAGCCAACTTATGACTTCCTCAAAGGACCAGAGATGTTTTCATATTTTGCTATTTTTTTATTGCTAAGATACATATTATTAGAACTTGGGAATTCTGGTAGCGGTCATCCAAAAAGTAACTTTTCGAGCTCTGCATTTTCTGCAGAGAATAATACATAAGCCCTGTTTCCTTTTTCATAGCAACCCTGTAAGGGAGGTCATTAACACTAAAACCATAAAGAAAGGGGAATTAAAGGTCAGAATATAATGTTTATCTTAAAAAAACTGTACATGGAGCTTTTTTCTTGAACATTTTTTTAACTGAATTCTCTCAAATTCAAGCCCACTGTTCTTATTTCATGAATCCCAAATCTCTACGCTTTTAAAACACTACTTACTAATTGAATGAATTATAGGAATGTAGACTTCTTTCATTGCACCGTAAGCTACCTTGTTCTGGGCATGAATTTAAAAGTACTAACAATGCCCAGTGTTTAAACAGCAGTTTCCATACATTAGTCTTTTCCAAAAATGGAGTGCATAGGAAACTACCCTATATTTGAGCAGGCATTTGGTTCATCTAGATCAGTATTTATACCAACTGGCAGCATCGCTCCAGGATTACAGGCAGAAGTCATTCCCAGCCTTATCTTGGTATGCTGAAGCCTGAGCTGGTGACCTTCTGCCTCAGTTCTATAATTCTGATGTATATGTTCTAGGTTACAACCCTGCATTGGTTAACTAACAAAGCACTAACAATGTAAACCTGATGGTTTTTTAAGAAATAAAATCAGATTAAAAATCAGATTAAACAGACCAAAGATATATCCTGCTACCTTAACATTTCCCCAGGCCAGGGCAGCTCCCAAAAGAAAAAGCTTAACCATTTCTCAACCTCTATAATCAGTGGGTTTCTCCTTGTTCTGAGTCCACAGACCTACTCTTCTTACTATGATTATTTAAAAACTAGCATATTTACCCAGCATTGCCCTGGATTTTACTTTCCTCTTAAGAACTCACCAAACTTTCTTCTCCAGTACATGTAACTTTTCCGCATATCTCCCAATGAAATCTGTATTCAGAGTTGTTAACATACAGATGTTGGGTTCCTGAGGGAATACACTGTCCTCCTCCTTGCTGCCTTGTCTCCACAGCAACCAGCCTATTTCAGTACCTGTAACTTTTCCCCACATTTCCCAAAGCAATCTATATTTAAAGTTGCTAACATAAAGCGGTTGCATTCCTGAGGGAATACACTGTCCTCCTCCTTGCTGCTAGGCCTCATCTCCATAGCAACTGGCCTATTCCAGTGCCTGTAACTTTGCCCCATATTCCCCAGTCCAATCTGTATTCTGAATTGTTAACATAACAGAAGTTTGGTTTCTGAGGGAATACACTTCCATTTTTCTTATTGCTGGGCCTCGTCTCCATAGCGACTGGTCTGAGGTGCAAGAGCTCTCTGCCTGAGAATTCTAAAGGCCCCTCTCTAAACTGCCAACCCCAGGATTCCATAGAATCTTCACAGCCAGCCAATCACATGAGGTCCTCTCACCTCACACAGCCAATCCTATGAGGTCTTCGCCTGCATGACACAGACAAACAGACAAACATGCAGACAAACACTGACTTTTATATAGTAGATAACAACAACAGAAAGCAACAGTGGCTATCCTATGGGAGCTTCCCTATGGCAAGCTTTACCAATACTGTTGGTTGCCAGTATTTTTGCTTGGGTTTTTTTGCATACAGCATTAGCATGCCAAAGATTTGTGGTCTGCTTGCATACCACACTGGGACCTGTGACTCAGTGTGACACCCGTTAGCACAAACTTGCTTTCCAGTTTGCATGCTTGGCATCATCATTTTTCAATTGGTCCTCTTTCTACTTGCGAACCAACTTCCTTGAAAATATATAGTAAACATATAGAATATTTAATTCTAATTTTGACTTTGTATAAAAGCTGGAAAAGTATGGAAGATTTCAGAAAGCCAGAGCTGGTCTGTATGCTCTGATGCATGTTTAGAATCAACCAGGTCTCTACTATTCTGCATACAAATCAGCTTTATGGAACTGAGTATAAGCACTAACTTAGCCAACTATAATCCATAATGCTGTATTAGAAGAAATATTTATATCACAGGGACTAGAGAGCTGGCAAATATCTAAAATGGAAATATAAATAGTATAATAACCTCAGTGTGAACCAAAATTTGAAGCCCAGAGAATTTGGAAGTTCAAAAGAGTTCCATTTTCTAAAACATGCTGCCTCAAGTTAGCTGCACAGCATGATAGAATTGGGGAGTTGAATTTATAACTTTCTAATCAATTCAAGACAAGTCTCCTGAACTTTGCATTATTATCTGATTGCTTCTTGTCAGATTTTGATGCCAGAGCTGGCTTCTCTCAGAATTGTGGCTCTGGAGGAAGGAGGAAAATTCATTGGTCACCGTATCATTCCTGTCACTGCTGTACGCACTGGTAAGAACCAGCCTTTTGTGCTACTGCTGAAAATTAATGGATGAGATCATTTGGTCAACTAGTATTTTCTTCATGTGAATCCTTATGACCTTCATGTGATCATAACAACAGCTATATGAAAAAAAGTCAAATCAATGGGATATATGAGTTAAGATCTTATTTTAAGCATGTAGAAGCTATGAAAAAATACTGGAGTACTCTCTGATAGCTTTTCAGTTTCCAGTTTTGTGGAAGGGTCTCTTCATGGGTGATTTTCCACAGTCTTTTGTTTTCAAAATGATACACTCTAACAAAATCAGCAAGAATGGGATACTGACAAACCTGCACTTGAGCTATCTTTCTGTACATGCAGGCTGTGCTACTTATACTATTATTAAGCACTAATAATTCTCTGTGTAGACTGGCAATGGGGCAGGGAACGATATTTAGTTATTGATCTATTTAATTTATATCACATCTTTTTCCCAATAGGGACACAAAAGTGGTTTTCAGTATAAGTTAAAACAGAATATAACTATAAAGTAAACATTTTAAAAAATTACAAGCAATCCAACTAAAGTACTGAGCTGAAACAATTCAAAATAGTAAAATCTACAGCTCACCTCATTAAAAAAGTTAAAAGCTTAAGGCCTGTTTAAATTAAAAAAAAAAAAAAAGCCTGCTGGTGAAAGAGAGCAGAGAGGAAGTCAACTGAGCCTCCTTTGGGAGGAAATTCCATAGCCCAGTGGTTCTGGGTGCATGTACGGGCACCAAAATTGCTCCCTTGTTTGCAAACAAGAGAGAAATTTGGACACACACGCATGCCTGCATCTTTCACACCCAGCAGGGGGTGTCGGCACAGAAGGACATGGCAGAAGGCATGAGCATGTGCCCTGACAGCTCCCTTGTTTGCAAATGAGAGAGCAGTTTGGGTGCACACACGCTCCTGCTGTCAAGTCCCTTTTGTCAGGGACATGGCAATGGGTAGTGTGGGTGCAGGGGGACATGGCAGAAGGCATGTGTACATGTCCCAACTGCTCCCTTGTTTGCAAATGAGAAAGCAGTTTGGGCATGTGTGTGTGCCTGACGAAAGGGACATGGTGGTAGGTGTGTGGAGGTACCCAAAATATGACTCTGGAGACCAGGGTCAGAATCCCCACTTAGCCATGGAAACCCACTGGCTGACCTCAGGCAAATCACCTTCTGTCAGCCCCAGAAAAAGGCAAAGGTAACAAATCTTGCAAAAACAAAACAAAACAAAAACCCACATGATAGGTTCACCTTAGGGCTGCCGTAAATCAGTTTTCAAAGTGGAGAGAAATGATGGCAAGAAAAAACCTTCCTCTGTCAGCGACACTTTGTTGTTGTGTGCCTTCAAGTCACTTCTGACTTATGGCAACCCTAAGATGAACTTATCACAGGGCTTTTTGGCAGGTGGGGGGAGTTTTGTTCAGAGTGGGTTTGCCTTTGGCCATTTCCGCACTAGACTGTTATAGTGCTATGATTCTAGTTTCAATATCCTATGGAATCCTGGGGTTTGCACTTTCGGGAGAGGCCGGTGGTTGCCTCTCGAAACTGCAAACGCCAGGATTCCATAGGATGTTGAAACTGGAATCATAGCGCTATAACAGTCTAGTGCGGAAATGGCGTTTGTCTTCCTCTGAGACTATGTGACTTGCCCAAGGTTACTTAGTGTCTGAGCAGGGATTTGAATCCTAGTCTCTAGAAGCCTTTAATAAACACTCTAGAAGCCTTTAATAAATATTTAAATCTTGAGTTAAGTCTTGGGTGTACCCAGCAACAAATTATATTTACAGGGGAAAGAAAAGTTTAAGAACCACAGCCATAACCTAGGAGTAGCGACCAAGACTGCAGTCATCTATGTCCTCACTAAATGACCCTGTGAGGGTGGCAGGACCAAGAGAAAGACCTTTCTCGAAGATAAGACTTTGACACACACATATGGGGAGATATGGGCTTTCAAATAGTCTCCACCTGAGCCATACAATAGCATGGACTAAGCATATTTTAAGTGTAGGGTCCTCAGGATTATGTACACTATAAAAACATGCTTTGTCCCCAAAATTTTCTTCATGGAAGGAATAAGCATCTTGGCTAAGAGGTTTGGACATTAAAGATATCAGTGATTACATTTGAGCCGGACTTATATTATAGGCCATTACCACTAGCAATGACTTGCTACAGCCTGTATCATAATAGAGTCATTTCTGATTGACTTCACCATTTTCCAAAACAGTTTTTTAAGAGCAGTGTTTGCTACCTATCTGTAATATATGTTACTATTGGGATATATGTGCTTTCTATTTTAGGCTATCACCATGTTTGCCTTCGTAGTGAGAGCAACATGCCACTTACAATGCCCTCTCTCTTTGTCTATGTGAATATGAAAGACTATGTTCCTGATTCATGGGCAGGTACTGTGATCAAATGCTTTGAAAGAGGAATATTTGTACATATTTGCAGGACTTTCCAAATAGGGAGCATATTTTTCTCTTACTGTTGGTGTGTCTTCTGTTAGACAGAGTTAAAGGAAAGAGATGGACAATTTATTTTAGATAGATTGTATCATTTTTAAGCACTGTTTTCTTCATTTGATTAGTCAGTAATAATCCCAAATATTCTAGATGAAGTATGGACAAGCCTAGAAGATATTAGAAGATTGTGGCCCAAATCCTCTTGGAAATCAAAACTAGAATAGGCCCACTGAATCAGTTGTCCAATGATGAGTTAACACATATGTAAATCCCACTGATTCAATGGGTCTATTCTAGTCAGGATTAACAATCAGATTCAGATCTGTCTCTCCCAGAAATGTGGGGAAATTTGAGTGAAAGACTGGATGAAGCTTCCTCAGATATGACAATGTTGGAACAGCTATAATTAGAGATGCTAGTACTGTTTTTGTGTTAGTTGTTAGCAAAGCTGGTGGACGTGTCAGTGACAGCTTAATTTATGGCCCCTAGGCTATTTTTCTCATACATGCTACTAACAGCCACGGTTTGGCATACATTTCTTTCTTGGATAATAAGCAGTTATACAAAACAAAAGGACAGCCGAGACTATCCTGAGTGTACCTCCCCTTACGATTCACTACACAGGCAAGGGCCAACGGGTCAACCCCCTGCCAACCCTCGAAGAAACAGGCAACCTGCACACAACAGTAACAACTAGGTCATGGGAGAGACTGTATGGTCAGAAAGGTAGCAGGTCACTCAAGGCCCTTCTGTATGAATGCAGACAACTAAGAAAATTCAAACTTAATTTGAGTTCTGTGATATCCCTAGTAATTGAAGCAGCAAGGGAAGAGCAGGATGGAGTGAGAATAGGATATTTTTTTAAAAAAAATAAATAAATCTTGGATTATTTTTCTAGACCTCACCATGGCACTCTCCAATCCAATAAAATTTTTCAATGCACATGACAAAAAGTCAGCAAACAGCCACAAGTCTAATCTTGAGGTGAGTTCCGCAGATGGTTCTATTTATTAACTTAATATACTTGTAGCCAACCTTTCCTTGTACAGTTTGGGGGAGGGGGTGGCCACATTATTGATAGAATACACTTACACAAAAGAAGAGTTAAATTAATGTTTTTGCATATCTAGGTCAAGCTGGTTTCAAGGAATGAAGAACGGTATTGAGTATGGTTTGCTTACTTCTTTGGCACAGAGATTGCGCAGATAGCTCAGGGAGCAAGAAAGAAGATTGGTTCTTTTAAGGAAGCTTTTTGCTTTTTTTTGCCCTTTTTTTTTTCAGGAAGGCTCAGAATTATCTGAAGCTCCAGAATCCTAGTTCTTTTCTCTTCATAAGACTAAGGCTAAATTAGGATCTCATAACTACCAGCTGTCCCAATTTGACAGGGACAGTTCTTATTAATGCTCTGTTGTCCCACTTTTTCAGCTGTTTTTAAAATGTCCTAGTTTCTCTCTTCTCCTACTTTCCCCCTTTGTCCTCAGCTGACTTCAGTGGCTACAAATTGAGTTCAAAGCACAATAGTAGTTTGCACTCAATTAACTCAACCAAAGAGAGGAGAGGTTGGGGCAGAATCTGCTGCCCATAGGCGGCTCAGGCAAAAGCAAACTGCTGCAACCTCTCCTAGTTTATGTGTTCTTCCTCATTAATAACTGCTTTGACTGATGAATTAACTAATAACAATGATGAGGAACCTCTGCCTTGCAAGCTGGATGTGGCCCAGCTGGGAAGCAGAGGGCATGCATCCTGCCAGTTTCTCCAGCTTCTCTCCCCAGGAAAAAAACTGTTACTCAAACTTGCACCTAAACCTTTCTGCTGGTTACAAGAGTGGGGAGTAAAACTACTTGATTGCACTCTCTGTACTTTTCAGATTCCTGCAACTCCTTCCCTATTCAATTTTAGGACTGCCTGTTTATTGCGGGAGTTTGGAGAGCACCTACTTTCAGGAGGTTGGGAATTTTCATACATACAGTCTGTAGAATACACTAGAGGAAAGAAGGGAGGTTGGCAAAGAAGGCAGGGAATGCAGTATATGCAAATGTCCTGCACAACATTTCATGCCTAGAAAATAGTATGCAGAAATGTTATTGTCTTCACAGAACATAACTGCTTCCTGTGCTGAAAATGCTGTTTGCTGGGCAAAACAACCAATTGTGAAATTAATGTAGAATAAGTCCTGCATTCTAAATAGGCTTTGAAAACTGTGGTTTTCAAAGACTTTGTTGCGCTGGGAAGAAAATCACTAGAATTACTCATTGCTAAGAAGCAACTTAGGTCCCTATCACACTACACTATTATAGCGCTGTTATTCCATTTTAACTGCACTGGCTGCACCCTTTGGAATTCTGGGGTTTGTAGTTCGGTGAAGCACTGGCGCTCTCTGGCTGAGAACGCCTCTCCTTAAACTGCAAATCCCATGATTCCATGAGATATTGCCATGGCACTTAAAGTGGAATAATAGTGCTGTAACAGCGTAGTGTGATAAGGCCCACAGTGATGAATTACATTCCTACATGAAACTACAATTTATAATAGTACTATAGTAATGTAGTATGTAGGTACCGTTGCTTGATTTTACTGAGGAAGGACACTTAACAAATGATAAGTTTACTCAGAAAGTTTACTGATGGGTAATAATGGACAGAGGATCAAAAGACTTGATGTCATCAGATTGAAAAAAAGATGAATGAATGGAAAAGGGCACTTTACTAATAGGGAAAGTAGAGCCTACTGGTGAGGAATTCGTGAAGATGGGTGGGGGAATGGGGTGGATTTCCTGCTAATGTATAGGTTTAAAATGCCCTGGACCTGTCTCATCACCACAACCCACAGCCCTTTATTCTTTTCTTGTTGCTTCTGTGTGGTAACATAAGGTGTCAAAATAGGTGTTGTTGTCATGTGCCTTCAAGTCATTTCCAGCTAATGGCAGCTCCAAGCTGAACCTATCACAGGGTTTTCTTGGCAAGCTTTGTTCAGAGGAGGTTTGCCTTTGCCTTCCTCTGAGGCTGAGACAATGTGTCTTACCCTAATCAAAACTAGAAAAGGAACCAATTGTTTCCAAGAAATCTATTTCTGCTGTAATACTGATGCACTATCATTCTTTGTTTTATAGAGGACAGATCTGCAAAAAGATCCTTCAGCTACCCAGCTCACTACGAATGGATTATCTAATCCCATAGGAACCTACAGTATGCCTCCGTCAAATGGGCCTGCAGGTAATTCTGCTGACATGATTGGGTGGACAGGCTGGGGCACAGAAGGATGAGAATGCTCACTTCAGATTTTTCAAGGAGATGGCACTGCTTTTGGAGACAAAAAGGAGGACCAACTGCTCTTATTTCTTTGGAGCTAACTTAGCATTCCGCTGTGATCAGTGTCAATGAGCAGAGCAAACACAATAATATATGATTTTCTCCTCCAGGAATGTTTCCAGGGAAGGAAGAAATCTTGAAAGAAGCCACAAAAGTAACTACAGGTAATTCTAACTCAAACGTCAAATGTGAATGGGCTAATTTCCATCCTGATATTGTCACGTAGTGCTGGAACTGAACTTATCATTACAAAAAGTGAGGTGAGTCAACATTTTTTTCCATATTCTCCTTATAACTTACACAGAATTACAGCAGCCTCTGCCAACTATCAGTATACTGTGTTTTGGGCGACTCCACAAGTGCTTTATAGCATAGCTCTGGATTTTGGAAATGTTACTTTTTTTTCTTTTTGAACTACAGTGGCCAGAACACCCCAGCCAGCGTGGTCATTCCTTTACTGTTTTCTTTTTTAAAAAGCTTAACACATCAATATTAATATAACATTTGGATTATTCAGGCTTCTTAACAGAATAGTAAAACATAAGGCACTCTAGAGCAGGGATGGGGCAAATGCAGTCCCACAGCCACATGCAGGCCCACGACTCTTTTAGTGCCCTCCAGAACCCTCCAGGAGCCCACATTTTTGCCCTCAAATACCCCCTAAGGTGCTTGGGGGACAATTTTCCCACATGTTTGTTCCCCCAGGAGAGTCCTCTTTTCTTTAAAAATATTTTTATTAAGACACCAAATTTGGATATATAAAACAACACGTAAGGGAATATTTAAAAACATATACAACAGACAAAGAAAACAAGCATATACAAATAAAGAAAAAAAAATCTAATCTAAACAAAAGTTTAAAAAAACCCTGAATAATAAGACTAAACTGCACAAAACCAACCTAATCTAAAGGGGGGCTAAGGAGCTAAGCAGATGACTGCCATCCCTCCAGTTGATGGTTATATGATAAAATATTGAATATACTTCTTCAGCATTATAACACTAATACGCGCTTCTGCATAATAATAAAAGCTACTAATCTTCAAAACTCAAAGTTTGATGTTCTCTCCCAATTTTCCATTTCTGCCAGGTCAAACAACTTCATTAACCAATCTTCTTGTGATGGAGTCGTTGAGTCTTTCCATTTCTGAGCATAAAGTAGTCTGGCAGCTGTAGTCATGTGTTGAAAAATTCTTCCAAACTTTGTATCTATCTGATCATCTATCAGTCCCAATAAAAAGAGTTAAGGTTTCAGTTGAATTTGTAATTTCAGAAGTAATTTAATTAATTTAATTTCAGAGAGGCCTCTTTTCCAATAGAAAGTGACCCACATATTGCCTTCTGGGTTACTTCCTGAGAAGAAAGGGCTCTCCTTGCCCTAAGATGAGTCACACAGGATCAAAACATGGAAAAATTGCCCTCATGCCCTTTAGCAGGCATGGTGGGCCATTGAGGGCTTGTTTTCTGCCAGACCTTTGTGAAGTAGGGTATTTTGCCCCCCAAGGTTCCCTAAGTGACTGATGCACCCAATGTTCTAGAGCCCTAGTGAACAACATCAGAGTATAGGAAGTTCTCTTTTTGCATAGTTTCTCATTAAGACATACATCCCCCCCACACATACACACACACAGAGTTTAAAACATTCACAGAAAGGCAAGGAGAGAGATCTGTGTTGCTCGTTGAGGACCATGGCTAGAATTGAAAGCATAGGCATGAAACTACTTCCGCATCTTCAGAAAAGGCCATCATTAGTCTGACCCAAGTTGTATTCCCCCAAACTGCATTGTACCTCAGGCTGATCCCCTAGGCCTCAGGAGTGGCTTTTCAGACAACTTGAAAGGACTTGGTGTAGTGACTTTCACTATCCATAGTACCTTGCATGCCAGCCAGAGTCACACACAATATCCAATAGATACCTGTGATGTTTGCACCATCACATTCTACATAGCACTCTTTGATGACCAAACATTAAATTTTCCCAGATATCAACTACCATGACTTCAGTGCTAGAAAAAAATGTAGCAACTGTGCAATAGCTTGAATCATGATAACCTTGGCAGAAGATGTTCATATTATAAAGCAGTTGTTCAGAAGGGTTCCCCAAGTGGATAAAAAAAGTAAGAGTCAATTTAATATCTTATTTAAACAGACAAGTTTCCTTTTCATGCTGTGTTTTAGAACCACAGACAGCAAGCATTGAGGAGCTACAGCAAATAAAAGGTTTTGGGAAGCTACTGAAGAAGCAAGAGAAGGAACTGAAAGAGCTGGAGCGGAAGATGATCAAGCGCAGAGAAGATCTGTTGCAGAAATATGCAGTCCTTTTCACAGATTTGGTTGCCCAGCCTGGCAAAAAGAAGACTCCAGGCCCTCCAAAAGTCCCCAAAACGAAAAGGCATGAAAAGCTAATCCAAAATCTGTTTTAGATGAATAACTTTATTTATGTTCAGTAAGCAAAACAGTAAACAAAACTGATAGCAGAGTGGGGACATTTAAGGGGTGCTGATAAAATGCAAGGTGGAAGGCAATTCCCGAAGGGCTGAAAAGATCAACTTTTAAATGATGGCCAGCATCTTGTTCTTTAATTATAATGTTGTAAACCTGCTTTATGCCATCACAATTCACCTTTATTGTTGTTGCACAGGCAGTAACCAAGAGCCCCCCTCCCAGTACCTTTTCAGCAGTATCACCTCCGTGGGCAATTTCTGTATTTCCAGAAAACGGGGTAAACAGAGGTGCATCCAGCTGTCTTCCTGTAGCTAGATATGCTTAGAAAGGCATCTGCAGGCATCCCTGCAGGAAGGCTTTTGGGGTAACATCAGGAAATATTGCTATGGCCATTTCCACACTATGGCCCCATCCTGTCATGGAGACACGTTGAAGCCAGTCTGTGGTGCATGCCATCACACAATGTCATTGTAGTCCCGCTCCTGTTGAGTAGCCAGCCATCACAACCGCACAATATATATCACTGGAAAAAAAACAATAATAGGCCCCTTTCATGTGATGATCGCATTGGCTACGGCCACGCAGGAAGGGCAGAAGTACTATCAAGCGCTTCCTTCCTCAGTGCAGTGCTGAAAGAGGCTGGCTGCACTGCAGAAGGAAGGAATGAGTCCCGAACACTACCCATCCGAGTGTAGCGAGGAGCGTTTGGGACACACCCTCATTCTGGCAATGGCATTGCTGGGATGATGCCAGGAAGTCACGAGATCCAGGTATGGTGCAGAAACAGCCTACATCTCCATAACTACATATCTGTGGCTACAAGTGCCAATGCAGGATCTCAACCAATATTTTAGTGGTTCAGTAGAGATTATTACCCAACACTGATTTTATTTATTTTTTAACTTTCCTCATGCTTTTTTTCTCACATATTATTTTATTAGGCCTTTGAATTGGCCCAGTGAAGCTATTACACTAATACAGATTTTGGAACTTTAAAAAAAAAACCTTTCATTTTATTTTAGTGCTTGAAAAAGTAGTAATATGTGAAGCCGCTGTTGGCAGGTGACTGGAAATGCATGGCTTATTCCCAGGGGCATACCTACTTGCTGCTCAGATATGCAATTAGGTCACGGAGGAGCACCACGAGGAAGAAAACAACAAAAAGCACTCATCACTCCACTGCAGCAAATGCAAAAATTATTTTGCATAGTGATTTAATCACAGATGCTTAGAAGTTCCAATGTGTTTCCGAGGCAATGCCTCTTCATTGGGAATATACTGTATGTAAGGGGATATTTACAGTAGCATAGCTTAGTACAGCAGTCGTATAGCTTAAACCAGGAATGGACAAAGTGCAGCTCCTGGGGCCATTTTTGTGGCCCCCAGAGCCCCTCCAGCTACAGGGTTGTTGTTTTTTTTAAAAAATAAGGCCTCTCTTGGGCCAAAAATGGCTCATAAGGGCCAAAAACATGGCAAAAATGCCCCCCAGCCCCTAGAGGCATTCAGGTGCATTAAAGGGCAAAAAATATGTTTTTTGTAGTGGGGAGTATGTCCTGTGAAGGTATTCTAGGGGGATGATGCAACCCTCTAGCCTCCCCCAGCTGCCCATCCCAGAGAGCTACAATGTTACAACACCTGCATAGGATTAAAAAAACTCATTAAGGAATGACTGAAGATTAACAATGACTCAATTAGTAGCTTATGGGTTATATAACAGGCATGCTGGTGCCATCTGGATGTTTTGGACTGGTAGTCCTACCATCCCTGACCACAACTCATACTGGTCGGGGTTAAAGGGTGCTACAGTCTGAAAACTGTGTAGGTTTTCCAGTTGCCTACTCCTGGCATATAGAAAGTAACATACCATATAATAAGAATATAATACATTACTATACTTTATGCAGTACGATTCTTTGCTGTACAATGACTTGTCCCTCTGTCTCTGAAGCTGTAGGAGGTTACCTCTGGATGAGAGCAGGAATGCTGGGGAAACAACAGAGAGTCCTGACAACAGAGTCTTGGAGCTGAAAGAGAAGCTGGAGGAAGAACTAATTCAGCTAGGGGAAGAGCAATATGATGGGATTCGGAAGAAGAAAGAGCAGCATGCCACAGAGGTACAGCCTATGGTTTAAATCCAATATTTACTAAAGCAAACCCACTGAATCGATAGAACTTACATAAGTGTTGCCTGATCAATTTGGTACCTACAATTGGAGTTCACTTATATGTGTATTGCCATTTATTTATTTGCTTACTTGGTTATATAAGTACAAAGTTCTCAGGACAGCTTATAATATGAAAGAAAACAAAGGTTCAATAATGACAAGAAAAAGATACTACAGAACAAAACAAAAGCAACAAGAAAAGTATGAGACAGCATAAGAACATGGCATTCAATGTTGCAGTTACAAATTTGTAACCTAGAGTTATGGATCCAAAACTGCTATGTAGTCAATACGACTACATAGTTGTACTGTAAAACTACATAAACTTCATCCCAGCTCACCTTAACAGGTAGCAGCCAGATCAGATGAAGGAGGTCTGTTCAGCTTCCAGCTGAGTCACAGGAATGACCTTTCCACTCCCCTCCCACTCCCAAGAAGTAAGACCATTTCCACACCAGACTGTTATAATGCTATTATTCCACTTTCAACATCCTATGGAATCCTGGGGTTTGCAGTTTAGGGAGGAGCCTGAGGCCCCTGGTGCATAGACCTTCGAAAATACAAAGTATTTGCCTGGCACCATAATGACACCAAAGCAGGAGACCCTCTTTTGCAAGATTCCTTCACAGCCAAGTAGCCACCTGTTGTGTAGGCACCCACCACACCACTCATGGTAAGGACAATTTTCCAATAGGCACAGAGAGCTTTGAAAAGCTATTGCATGAGCCCAACTCACATTGTCACATTGTAATTGGATACAAATGTTAAAGAAGAGTGAGTGCCCACTTTGTAAGACAATGCAATTGCTGTGCAATAAAGAATTATTGGCCAACAGGTTCTTCAGATAGCACAAGGAAAAGGGGACAAAAAGGAGATGTGCAAGTATCCCAACCTGCATTTCTGGTATAATTTACAAAAGACAAACTTGCACATCTCTTCTATATTGGGGAAGCATGGTTTCTAAAATTTTGTGGGATTCATGTATTTCACTGTGTGTATTAGGTCCAATCTCTCCTCCCCACCCCTGCATCTTTTAGCATAAGTACAGGAAGCAGATTCAGCTGCTTTCTGCAGCATGACAGAGAGCCACAGGAAAAGATAAAATGTTCTTATGGATTTTGACCTGAGACATATCCTTCTGGTCTTAGGGAAACAATTTACTCTTGTCCATGAGGTTCATATCTGCACACAAGAACAATCAGTAGAACTGATATGGAGATCCATGGGCAGGATCTGACCAGCAGCTGTTTCCCATCTGATCTGCAAGCTTCCTCAGGCCATGCCCATTCCCTCTCCATTGCTGCCTAGAAAGTTTCTGCTTTCATCTCTGATCACTAATTGGAGATAAGATCTGCAAATTCCTTTCTTGAAGTTGAAGAAAGAGACCTTTTTTGAGTATGAAGCAGGGAAAACTTGCTCTTATCTCTAATCTATGATAGTAGATAAAAGAGGATTTAAAACTGGCATGGGAACTGTCCAGCCATCCAGGCTGGTGGTAATGGTTTGAGTGTTGGACTACAATCTTGGAGACCAATGTCTGAATCCCTGCTTAGCCATAGAAATCCACTGAGTGACCATGGGCAAGTCACACTCTCTCAGCTTCAAAGGAAGGCAAAGACAAACCTCCTCTAAACAAATCCTGCCAAGAAAACCCTGCGATAGGTTTGCCTTAGGGTTGTGATTAGTCAGAAACAACTTGAAGGCACACAACAACAAACAACAACCAGATGTTAGCAGAGTGCAACTCCTAGCAACCCTAGCCAGCACAGCCAATAGTGAGGAATGCAGAGAATTACAGTTCAAGAACAACTGGAGTGCTACCAGTTCTCATTCCTGATTTAAAGGCATTTAAACTAAGCTTTTGCCTTGCTTTCTAAACTAAGAAGGTATCTAAAGAGAAAAACATTTAAACTGGAGGTTTGATCTACTTCTGTGGCTTACTTCTCAGTAGTCATAAAACCAAACTGTGATGTGTGTCTCTGAAAATTATTGAACCAGGGCTTGTTTCTGGGTAGGCATGCATACAATTGAGCTATGGTTCATACATTTGGTAGGAAAATATTCAAATTGGTAAGAATTACATCTGCTTTGACATTTTACTTTTACTTTTTACTTTTACTTTGACATTTTACATCTGCTTTTACATTGCTTTGACCCTGGCATTCCTGTACCCTTAGCTCTACCCACTGTTAGAATGTCCCACCAAGGCCCTTTCCAAATTTGAATTTGGCTCCTAGCCCAGATATCCTCATCACTCCAAAGGTATACATACCTGCACAGCTGAACAGGCAATTGTGTATATATCCATCATGATCAGGGACAGTATTCACTAGGACAGTATTATATATTGTATACATTATATATACACCTAGTCTTAACAGATGATTTTAAACCTCCAAACTTTCTGTCAACATTCCTTACTTTAGTTTGGCTAGAACCCAGAGATGGATCTGAGCTCATATTATCATTTTTGTTGTGTGTGAATTTGGCTCCCCCTTGTGATGAAGTCTATGTTTCAACACATTTTTGTACTTGAAAGCAAGTATAAGTAATTCAGAATGGAATAGAATATAGATCTGACAACATTGTAACACGTTTGCATGAAGGCTACCCTGTGAGAATGGCAGGCCAAAAATCTCACATGCTGTCCATTCACTGATTGTATAGATTTATATGGAACAGCAGTGTCCACTGATTCCCACCCCCCCCCCAATTGTCTGGCATGTCACCATGTCACACACAGGTTTGTTATCAAAGGTTTCCAAAGTCACTAGTCTAATTCACTGCAAGTGGTCCGGTAGCAAAACCTCCCAGGACCCCATTTTGTGGCTGAATGGCAGGTTCAAGATACAGGCTTAGACCCAAACTTTGTGTGACTCTTCTTCTCTACTCACAGAATACTCCTACTAGCAAAACATTGGTGGGATATTTTTGCTGGTCTCTTCCTTCTCATAGCAACTCTATTTTTCCCCTAAACAATAGCACGGAGGTTAGGGGTGGGGAAGGACCATAACCTACACGGAGCATGCCTTGCAAGCAGGCAGGTCCAATCCTCAGCTGGGAAAGACCCCCCACCTGAAACTCTGGAAAGAGGAACTGAGGGAATCAATAAACACTCCCTTCCTCTCCTATATTCCAGCAGAAGCCTCCATTGGATCTCAGTCCAGTCATCTGTAGATATAAGGGCTACTCAGGACTCAACTCTTAATTTACAAAAAGACAGAAAACGAAGAGTTAAAACCTGACATTGTATCCTGTGTTTTTTTAAAAAACAGCAAATTGCTAAAATAATAGAACTTGCAAGAGAAAAACAAGCATCTGAGCTGAAGGCACTAAAAGAGTCCTGCGAAAGGTACATACTGGCATAACATATACAGTTTTTATAGCATTTAATCTAGTAATCGCTTGAATGGCTTAATTTTCCATTGCTTCTCACACATATCCCTCCAATTTCCCCCTTCGTGTTTTGTACTGCACTATTGCATATACATTCCCTCTGTCATTTTTCTTTGTTTGTTCTTTGTTTCCATGTTTAAAACCTTTCGTCTTGACAACCATATGCTTGGATTTCAGCTGCTCGACATAATATATAGCTTCCTGGGGACAGTGAAAATCCATTGATATGCACAAACTGCTTCATGCATAAAACCATACAAAATAATATGTTAATAGGCAGGGAGGATCTATGCTTCTGGCAACACAGAAGATCTATGTCAGAGGCAGGATCTCTGGCTTGCAGCTTAGCAATTAAATGTCCCAAACCATCTCCCTGAACAAGCCAACCCAAACTATAAACTGAATCAACTTAATCTGGAGAGACAGCACTTAGGGGAACAGACTCTGATCATCTACATATCCTTTTAGCTCTGATTTACCTGTCTTAAAAGCATATATTTTTAAAGTTCAGGATACAAAACATCTGAATAAGTGTACATATTTTCAACTGAATATTTTGATTTAACTAAGGGCACCTGGAAACTGTCTGCATGCACAGGTCTTGTGTGTGTGGTGGTTCCTCTGAACATCTGCACTGTTAAAAAAAAACACACTGATAAACTCTTCAGGGTGAATGGTACCTAAAAGGAAGTCTACAGCTATTCTGAAGTCCTGTCACTCCATGCCTGGTTCTTTGAATTAGGATGCTAATGCTAATCTTAGGATTAGATTACACATTACCTTAAATGTGCAGCACTTGCTCTAAGATCTGTTTTTTCCCCCCACAAATGCAAGCAAGAGGGAGTATGATCCATATCAGGCCTACTCTGTGCAGATAAAGGAAAGACATATCTGTACTCCACTGGCCTCTTTCTTTGTTTGTTTTTATTGAATGTGGACACCCTGCACAGGGACTAAAAAGAGGAGTAAACTCTGTACTGGCACCTTTTGCCTGCACATTAAGGGTGGAGACAGATTTAGTTTTTCAAACCTGGCTTGGAGTGGAAGGTTAAGTCTGCTTTCAATGCATGTGCTGATCTGATCTGAAGCAGACTCGATGTAGTTAGTTATAACCAAAAAAAAAAAAATCTTATTGCTGGACAGTGTACATTTAATGTACAGTAGTTTAACATTTAATCTGTCATCTGTTTGGATGAACTTGGCAACAGCAGTCTGATCCATCAGTGCTCAAAGAAGCCAAAAATATAAAATGATAGACAACTGCCAGAAGGGATTTGCATGATGTAACCTGCAAATAATACATGTGCATTTCCTCCCATCCCAGTGGGATCATTTACCTCAGGCAAGGAACATTTTCAGTCAAGTAAACAAAGAGTTTCGTGTTGCACCTCTTTTGCCAGTCTGCTTTCTGACTGAATCGCTTCAAGACAGTATACCTTGATTAAAAAAAAATTACAGAAATTAATAAACGTTAACAGATAATAATTCTTTGCAGTGACACTAAAGAAATGAAGAAGAAACTAGAGGCAAGGAGGCTGGACAAAATCCAGACCATGGCTAAGAATACCACTGACAAGTGTGCTCAGGAAAGGTAATTCGGGAGAAAATCTAACCACTTTTGGAATCTGGCTACACTGAGTGACTGCTTCACAGGGCTAGGTGTTAACTCAATGCCAGTCTCATCACTTAATAGCATCTTCAAGTTTGAAAACCATGGGTGGGTAAACCATAGCTTTGCATGATGAGAACAATGTGCAACAAGCCCCAGACTGGTGTGTTTCCTCCTTCGCTCTTCTGTTCTGGTGTGGCCATAAGGAGGAGTTTGGAATCTTTCTTTTCCATTTTCATTCGACCAGAGTTCATCATATCATTCAGACTGATAAACTGCAGTATATGTTAACTGGGTTACAGCAGATTATATAAATCAGGGATAGGCAACTACGGCCTTTGAGATGTATTTGGCTTACAACTCCCATCAGACCTAGCCAGCATAGCCAGTGGTAAAGGGTTGTTGTAGCTGTAGCACAAGAACATCTGGGAGAGCCAGAGTTTCTTGCCCCAGTTTAAATAAAGCATAGTAAACATTAACCACAGTTTAGGGTTCATGTCTTGACATGTTAAGCTGTGGTTCATGTAACAGACCCGCAAAAACTTCTGAACTCATCCTTGCAACTGTCTCAGAGGTGGGACAGTTCAAACACAAATTCACTGTAGTTTGTTCCTGTTAAGGTAAACTAAGATTTAAAGCAGCCTTCCCCAACCTGATGTCTTCCAGATGTTTTGGACCAAAATCCTATAATTCCCCAGACAGCATCAAATGTATAGTTTCTAGGCTGTAACAACAGAAGAAGAAAACTGTTAGAAGACAACATAAAAGGCGCTGATAGGTGTTATTACAAAACAAAAGTTAAACACTATAACATTCCAGAAAGTGTACTTAGAAGTTGACTGCATTTGTTTTGACAGAGCTCTTCTCTTTGCCAAATTGACAGCAAATAAAGCACTTGTGCATTTTCTGATATTCTGCTTTCCACTGAGATGTTCAAGTTTATGGAATACAGACCTCAATAGTGTTCTAAACAGAACTGCAAGGGTTATATCCCTAATATCAGTGCTCTGGTGGCTGCTGATTTCCCTGTCAGTGGAACAGTTTTAGAGAAGCTACATAAAACTGAATCTTGTCCTCAAAACAGCAGTGCTTTAATCTGAATGTTAAAGGAGATACCCCACCCCATTAATGTGGAAAGCACTAGCTTCCACTATATCAGTATAAACAGGCAAACCATGTCCTTGTTCAACCTATCTCCTCAAATGCAGAGCCTTTCTTTTGTCTCAACCTGTCATGATCCTGGCTCCCAGACTTCTACTATTTCCTGTACTCTCCCAGTGCAGCTATTCTACAGATCTCAGAACTCCTGGCTACTGTTCATGCTGGCTGGTGTTCTAGGCTCTGAAGTCAATCAAAGGACCATGTTTTGAGGACCACTGATGTTTACATGGAAGGAAAGATGGGCTTTCTTGCAAGCACGAGCTGAATCCTGGTTGGGGTTCAGTTGGGGCTTGCAAGCCTGACTAAAAGTACTTTACTCTGCCCGTTATTTTTGTCTTTGGGGAAGAAGCAGGAGTAGCAAGGCCAAATTCCCAGCCAAATGGTTGAAGACCCAATGATGTCAGGATAATTCCCCTCCAGCTTGCAGAGGGCTATACGGTTGGACATCTGGCCACCTTTGTCAACATGAGTACCTATCATGACCTAAGGAATGTATTACAATATCTTAAACTATTCAAGCTATCATCATGGATTATCTATGGCAGAAAGTCACCATATAGTGATTTGATTAGAACTCTAGGAGACTAGGGTTCAAGTCCCTGCTCAGTCATGGAAACTGTGACTTTGGGCAAATTACAGTGTCTCAGCCTTCCTCTGAGGAAGGGGTGAACAACTATCCTATCACTTCCTGATGCCATTTAGAGAGGGAATAGAGAGGAAAATAGAGATATTTGAGAAGTTGCATGGGTTCTGTGATGCTATTCAGGGTGGGTGAGTGTATTTTTGCATATTTTCTCATGTTCAAGAGGCCATTAGCAGGAGTTTTGGAGCAAAAATGACTGAAAATTGCACTGCAATGTTTTAAAAATGGAGGGGGGGAGGCTTTGAGGAACTGATTGAGAAACTTCAGCACCCACAAAGTTGGGGCCCAGGAGTCACACGCAGCCCATGGTCTTCACTGTGCCCACTCCTGCACAAGGAAACAGTAAATTTTCTTTGAATAAATCTTGCCAAGAAAACCCTATGATAGAGTTGAGTAAGTCAGAATCAACTTGCTGTTCAGAACAAGAGCAGCAAATGGCAGGAGTAGGAATCATACAACCCTTCAGATGTTGAACCATAATTCTCAGCATTCATTATTCTTGGTTGTGCTGACAAGAGCTTCTGAAAGTAGCAGTTGAGCAAAATCTGGGGGGCTAAATGATTCCTACCCTTGATTTATGGCATTTGTACTACAGCACAATGCCTTTTATAGACAAGAGGTATACCATTAACATTCTATATGGAAATTCTTTAATTTTTAAGTGGGCAGCAATGCAGATAGAGCTGCCCATCTTGAAGACTTTCTTCTCTAGATGGGGAATCTGTAAAATTTAATTCCTGATGTGCTGCTGTTTTTTGCCTAAAGGTTGAAGAAAGAAATCAATAATGCTCACATTCAGGAAGTAGTACAGATTGTCAAACAGGTAAGTGTCTTTCAGGGATCTCTCTGTAGCCTCAGAGTGATAGATTTCACCAGGCAGACTCCCCAACTAAAATGAAGACTTCTTTCACATATTTACAATCATTCCTTGTGGCAAGGAAGTCCCTGTGCTTTAATCCAGAATTTAGCTTCCATCTCTAAGGCATTTGTCTGGTCATAGACAGCAAAGGATGAAATTTTCACCTTGGAAACATTTAACAGGGCTGGAGTCCCTCCTTTCTTTCCTTTGGAGTTAATGGGTACTTCTTCTGCAGCACCACTGGTGGTAACTTTCTCGCTGTCAGCTTTCCACAGGCAGAATGGTTCCCTTCACAGCAGTGTCCCGCTCCCAGCCTGCAGAGGTTCCTACATACACACACACTCATAGATGGCCCCTGTAGTATATCCTAACACTCTGCACTGGGCAACATGAAGTTTTAGAATTGTGCTCTTAGCTGTAAAGAGGTTCTCAGCAGTCATTTCTGCTACACTAGGAACACACATGGGTTGGCATCCTGTTAGAGACATATGCATACATCCATTTTGGGATGCTGTGGAGGTTGGTATTCTCTTCCTCCCTCCACTGTACCCAAACTTATTGAACAGCCTTTGATGTCCCTGCACAGCCATTCTCTGCTTCATGGTGGGCAGGATCATAGAAGCACAGCCAGAACATCAATTATGACAGCAGGACTGAGCTCTACTTGGGTTCTCCAAAAATCTCAGCCCTGCTGTAATAATGTCATGTCTGGCTATGGGGAAAGGGCCAAATGCTTCTGTGATTCTGCCCACTCCCCACAAAGCAAGGAATGGCTGCACAGGAGAGGGAGGGCTTCCAAAGCTCTTCAGTAAGTGAGAGACTGGTATATAGCTCAGCCTAGCATAGGTCTGTGTGCCAACCTATTACACTACACTGAGCCCTACAGGACTGCTGCCACACACTGTCCCATTTCAGCATGTAGCAAACCCTGGATAATAATATGGAACAGCTTGTTCTTATCTCCCATCCTTCAGATCTTCTGGCTTTCATGTCCCATTATTCCCAGAAAGGCTGCTTGCTGTGAACAATAGGAGTTGTAGTCCAGTACATCTGGAAGGCATCCAGTTAGGCTAGTCTTGCTATAGAAGCATTGCTGCTTACCTAGTGTGACATAAGCCAACCTGAGAGAATCATGCGGATTTAACATTGGTGTTAATTACCAACAGATCAACAGGTTTGGGAGTAACAGGTGTGCCATTGTTTCACATGTTTGTAGCAATTCTTAGCCATACTGCTTTTAGCAGAGAAAGCAGCATTGGTAGGTAGGTTAGTTATAATGTTGCATTTATACATTTGTATTGTAGAAGGTGATTTTTAACATAAATTGTTGTTTTTCTCTCTTCAAGATGAATGAAAAACAAACTAGATATCAGCAAATACTGGAAGCAAAGCAAACAGCCTGTGTAGAAAAAATCAGGGAAAAAGAAAACCAGGTATTTCACAGTAAATGAACACCCAATGCATTGTTATGGTTATTGAGTGGGCCAATAATACTAGATGCGTATCAAAGGCTTAGCGTGCACACCAGAATAGTTTGGCCCAGTATGGGCAATTGTGTTCAACCCCACTTCCAGTATTTTTGGACTGCAACTCCATCCGGAGTTGGCCAGATTTGTGAGGACTAAGGAGGGAAAGAATATTTCAAAATATTTAAAAAACAGTTTTTTAAAAAACCTATTTCTTGCGTGTTGATAAGGACAATCCTGGACTGACAAGAATCATTGCACATGGGTTTTGTCATGGGGAGCAGCAGCATTTTCTGCACAAAAAAATAATATGTACACACATAAATATTGTTTTCAGTGCAGAAAATGCTGCTATCTGCACAAAAAACAGCATGCAGATTTTTCACAGAATCAGTCCCAAGCTGTGAATAGTCTTCCAAACCTGTGAAGTTTTTGAAGACTTTCTCACAAGAGGAATAAAAACCGCTAAAATTATTCATTGCTTCCTTCAAGTATGAAATTAGCAAAGAATTACATCCTTAGCTAGGACTGATGGGGATTGTTGGTCAAAAACAGCTGGGAGGCCAGACACTCCCAACCCAGTTTACTCCACCTCCCTGCCATAAATGAGAGCTCTGTATATATAAGCTTAACTTCCCTGAAGACCCAGTCGTATTATCAAGTACCAGGAGCTGGAGGTTTGTTTTTTTTCCCCCATGTCTTTCTAATGGGCACTGGGGTGCGTGTATGTGCAATTTGAATTGAAACCATGGTACCAGGGGAAAGGGGGACATGAAACCTTCACCCGCAGTGCTTCTATGATTCCATCTTCCCTCACCAAAGTTGATGGTAGTGACAAAGGGAGAGAAGCAGCATAGGGGCTAAGTGAAGTGCACCCCCTGAACCAAATCACAGGGGTCGCTTCTCAGACAAGAAAATGATACTGAGGCCCTTTCCACATGACGTCACTGTGCTGCTTCTGCGACAGGATGGCAGCGGTTGGCCAACACCATCACTGTCCTGCTGCCATCCCATCGTGAAGTGTCACACTTGTGCGATATTTGCAAAACGGAAAAAATCTGTTTTGCACCTCCAGTTGTGCAGTGCTCCCATACTTGCCGTTGTGCGGAAGCTGTGGCAGTGCAATTGCAACACTTCCTGCCCCAGTGCAGCAATGGCAAGTGCCCAGCTGCACTGTGGAAGGAAGAGGCGGGACCATTGCACTCCCTTCCACGGGGAGCAAGCAGGCGCGGAGGGAAGTGTGGCTGAGGTACTCCTTTCTGGACGCAGAACTGCAGCACAACAACACGGAAAGAAATTGTGCAGAAATGGCCTAAGGGTTCCAGTGACAGAACTTCCACTCAGAATGGGTTTGGCTCTTTAAAAACCTCAGCTTCTTTAAGCTAAGCCTTTCTGAGCTTCATTTATTAGATTAAGAGCCTTAACTGCTTGTTATATTAATTGTGGGTTTTGCAGCTACATCAGTGGGTTTTAATTATGTAATCCTAGGTGGAAGGGGACTATTCCTATTGGGACCACAACAAATGGAAAGGAGTGGTTTAACCCTATGGTGATCCTAAGAAAAGTCCACTATCACCATTCAGTTAGCAATAGGAGGGGGATGCTCCCATTGGCGCCAACGGGACCTTTTTTCCTATTGCTAACTGCAGCAGGAGGGTGCTTTTTGTTGGGATCATGGCTGAGGAGCAAAAGTTTAAACCTACACTCCACAGATGTTGAAATCCTGATGGAAACAGACTCCTACCCTCACCATGCATCTAAGATTACATTGGCAAAAAATATCTGCTGAGGAAACTGCAAGCCACACAGTTAACTCACTTAACTAACTAAAAGCCAGAACTTGGGGAAGTTGCTTTTGGGGAATGTAACTTCCAGAATCCCCCAGTCAGCATGGGAGTTTGTGGAAACTGCAGTCCCAGAAAAGGAACTCTCTTGCAAGCTATGCAGTTAGGCTCTGAAAATTTTGTCAGCGAGCACTGGCCCTGCAAGATGGCTTTTCTGTTACAATTTGCCACATCTCTCTGTTCAGCTGCAACAGGAGGCCTTTGCAGAGTATGAAGGGAAAGTGAGAGCTCTCAGTGCAGAAGTGCAAGACTTAGTCAAGAACTATGTGAAGATCTGTTTCCCTCTGGAAGCTGATATGACGAAGGAAGAGTCCCTCAATTCTGCCAGTGAGGAAGACCAGCAGCCAAAGGAAGAGCCGCAAGGAAGCAATCTGACTGAAACCACAAGGCGTGAAGAGCAGATGGCTGAGAATGCCAAAGCAGAGGAGGAATCCAGTGCTATACAGGACAGCAGATTGTGAGATTCTACTTGACTTATTTTTAGGATTCCTCCCATTCTGTTTCAGACATTGCAGCTTCATGGAGGTAAAAGGACACCTTTTATAACAGTTCCATAGTCTCTGTGAATATTTGAAGATTTTGATCACATGGCATCATATAGCCAGCTTGGTGTAGTGCTTTGAGTGTTGGACTATGACCCTGGAGACCAGGGTTTGATTCCCCGCTTGGCCATAGAAACCCACTAGGTGACCTTGGATGTGTCACACACTCTCAGCCTCAGCAAACCCTGTGTTAGGTTGGCCTTAGCACTGCCATAAGTCAGAAACAACTTGAAGGCACACAACATCAGCAACAACAGAATCATAGAGATGGAAGAGACCACAAGAGCCACCCAACCCAACCCTGTGCCAGGCAGGAATACACAATCAAAGCATTCCTGACAGATGGCCATCCAGACTCTGTTTGAAAACCTCCAAAGAAGGAAATTCCACTACACTCTGGACGCAGCATATTCACTGTTGAACTGCTCTTACCATCAGGAAATTCATCCAGTGTTTAGAATCATAGAATCATAGAGCTGGAAGAAACCCCAGGGGCCATCCAGTCCAATCCCCTGCTATGCAGGAATATCCATCAAAGCATTCCCAACAGATGGCCATCCAGCCTCTGTTTAAAAACCTCCAAAGAAGGAGACTCCACTACACTCTGCGGCAGCATATTCCACTGCCAGACAGCTCTGACCGTCAGGAAGTTCTTCCTGAGGTTCAGGTGGAATCTTCCTTCCTGCAGCTTGAATCCATTGCTCCTTGTCCTGGTCTCTGGAGCAGCAGAGAACAAGCCCACTCCCTCCTCAACATGACATCCCTTCATACTTAAACATGGCTATCATGTCCCCTCTTAACCTTCTCTTCTGCAGACTAAACATACCCAGCTCCCTAAGCTGTTCTTCATAGGGCATGGCTTCCAGACCTTTCACTGTTTTGGTAGCCCTCCTCTGGACACATTCCAGCTTGTCGATATCCTTCTTGAATTGAGGTGCCCAGAACTGGACACAGTATTCCAAATGAGGCCTAACCAATGCAGAATAGAGTGGTACCATTACCTCCCTCGATCTAGACACCACACTCCTACCGATGCAACCAAGAATCACGTTGGCTTTCTTGGCTGCCACATCACACTGCTGACTCATGTTCAGCTTGTGATCTACCAAGACTCCTAGATCCCTTTCACACATACTGCTATCCAGCCATGCATCCCCCATCCTATATTTGTGCATTCCATTTTTTCTGCCTAAATGCAGGACCTTACATTTCTCTCTGTTGAAATTCATTTTGTTAGCTTTGGCCCAGCTCACCAATCTGTCAAGGTCGTTTTGAAATTTGATCCTGTCCTCTGGTGTATTAGCAACCCCTCCCAATTTGGTATCACCTGCAAATTTGATCAGCATGCCTTCCGCTCCTTCATCCAAGTCATTGATGAAGATGTTGAATAGCACTGGACCCAGGACAGAGCCCTGTGGCACCCCACTGGTCACTTCTCTCCAGGATGAAAAGCAGCCATTGGTGAGCACCCTTTGGGTTCGGTCGGTCAATCAATTACAAATCAACCTAACAGTAGCCCTGGCCAGCCCGCATTTTACTAGCTTCTTTGCAAGAATGTCATGAGGAACTTTGACAAAGGCCTTACTGATGTCAAGATATGCTGCATCTACAGCATTCCATTCATCTATCAAGCTTGTAACCCTATCATAAAAAGAGATAAGATTAGTCTGGCATGACTTATTTTTGAGAAATCCATGCTGGCTTTTAGTGATTACAGCATTGCTTTCTAATTACAAACTGGAATTACTCGAATTACAAACTGGCATTAGCTGGAATCTCTTTTCCTGTAGTTTGAAATCATTTCTCCATGTCCTAGTCTCTGGATCAGCAGAAGACAAACATGCTCTGTCTTCCATATGACATTTCAAAGTTTAACCTGGCCATCATGTTACTTTTTAATCTTCTTTTCTTCAGGCTAAACACACCCAGGTCCCTAAATTGCTCCTGACAGGGCATGGTTTCCTGGCTTTTTACCATTTTGGTCACCCTCTTCCAGACATTTTATTTATCAGTTTATCAACATACTTCTTGAATTGTCATGCCCAGAACTGGACACAGTATTCTTGGTGAGGTCTGACCAAAGCAGAATAGGGTGGTATTATTACTTTCCTCGACATAGACGCTGTACTTCTTTTGATGCAGCTTAGATTCACATTGGCTTTTGTAGCTGCCACATCATACTATTGACTCATATTCAGTTAGTGGTCTACTAAGACTCCTAGATCTCTTTCACATTTACTGTGGTCAAGCCAGGTGTTAAACATCCTGTATCTGTGCATTTCATTTTTATTGCCTAAGTGTAAGTGCCTTATGTTTCTCTCTGTTGAAATTCATTTTGTTTGTTTTTGCCCAGCTCTCTGATCTGTTAAGGTCATTTTAAGTTCTGATCCTGTCCTCTGGAATATTAGCTATTCCTCCTAATTGGGTGTCATCTGCAAATTTGATAAGCATGCCTCTATTCCATCATCCAAGTGATTTATAAAGTAGTTGAAAAGCACTCAGCCCAGGACAGAACCATATGACATCCCATTAGTCACTTCTCTCCAGGATGAAGAGGAACAATTGGCGAACACCCTTTGGGTTTAGTCAGTCAACCAATTACAAATCCACTTAACAGTAGCACTGTCAAGCCCACATTTTACTAGTTTGTTGCAAGAATATCATGGAGGACCTTGTTAAAGGCCTTACTGAAATCAGAGATGCTACATCTACAGCATTTCCTTCATCTACCAAGCTTATAACTCTATCAAAAAGAGATAAGATTAGTCTGGCATGACTTGTTTTTGAGAAGCCCTTGTTGACTTTTAGTTATCATAGCATTTCCTTTTAAGTGCTTAGAGATTGTTTGTTTAATGATTTGCACTAGAATCTTTCCTGGTATTGATGTCAAGCTGACTGGACAGTAATGGTTTGGATCCTCTTTCTTTCTCTTTTTGAAGATGGGGACAATATTTGCCTTCCTCCAGTCTGCTGGGACTTCTATAGGAATTCTCAAAGATTATTGCCAGTGGTTCTGATATTACTTCTGCCAGTTCTTTTAATACCCTTGGATGTAGTTCATCTGGCCCTGGAGACTTGAATTCATTTAGAGAAGCCAGATATTCCTGTACTACCTCCTTACCTATACTGTGCTGCATTCCTCCTACCTCATTAATCTGCTCCATTTGCCCTGGTCAAGCTCTGTTTTCCTTTGGGGAAAAGATCATGGCAAAGCAGCTGTTGAGCAGTTCTGCCTTTTCTCTGTCCCCTCTTAGCATTTCACCATTTTCTCAATGTAGTGGTCCTACCATTTCCTTGTTCTTACTCTTGCTATAGACATACCCCCCAAAAAGCCATTTTTATCATTTTTAACCTCTCTAGCAAGTCTGAACACATTCTGTACTTTAGCTTGTCTGACTTTCTCCCTACACGTGCTGGCTATTTGTTTGAATTCTTCTTTGGTGCTTTCCTCCTTTTCCCATTTCTTGTCCAGTTTTCCCTCCACATTATGATCTTTTGAAGGATATGTCTTGCAGAATCATTGGACCAAAAAGAAAGGGTAACAGTGGGCTTGCTGAGTCTTGCTATATCACTGATTTTTGCCCCAGGCAGCCAGCACACCTCCTTAAAGACCACAAAATACTGCTTCTGTTTCCCTCAGCAGGGAGTCTCCTACTACCACCACATTGGCAGGGGCCATTCATGTGCTCAGTCTTCCAAGGTCACCTGCACATTCTCTGAGGTCTGACATTGTTGCTCTTCTTCCTGTTCTTCATCATCACTGATAAGAGAGAGAGAGCTTCAAATTGATTCTGTAGCTCCAAACTCATAGAATGCTCCCTGGTCCTTCTACTTCTATGTGTCACATTCCTCAAAATGTCTACCTCTTATGTTCAGGAATTGACCTCCTCTTCAGAGATATTCTCTGTGTGTTCCTCATCCAGGACAGTCTGTTCTACTCTGTTCAAGAAGACTTCAGGCTCCCTAATATGCTGCAGAGTAGATACACAAGCCTCAAGTTGCTGGATCTTCTCTTTCAACAGGGCAACCAACCTGCACTTGCTTCTTCTAGCATCTTCTAGCAAGAACACAAACATACCACAGTTGTTGCAGATCACTGCAGCAGCTCCCTCAACATCCATATTCAGTGGTCGTAAGTGGGCACTGAAACAGAACTCTGAGCCTCCCCACTAAGCATCCACATGAAGCACCAGTTAACCTTGTCCCTGTTTGCAGAATTCCTGTGGCTGCAGTTATATAGAGAGCAAGTAGCTGCTAGCTCCTCCCCCAACCAAGTCTCTGACTCACTTCCTCTCAGTAGATGCCCTGCCTGCCCCCAGACCATGTGCTTATAATATAGAGGACCTGAGCCTACATATAATATAATAGCCTACATTATACCTGAGCCTACATATAATATAGAAGACCTGAGCTTATAATATAGAGGACCTGAGCCTACACACAAAAGAACAATAGAGCACTATGAGTACAGAAGCAAGCCTCCATTCAGCTCACCCAAACAATCAGCCTTAACCTAACAGACACAAGTTCACCAAAACCCAGTATGTGCAGTGGCCCCTACACTTTCACGAGGATTTGGGGCACAGAAAAGTGGAAAAACCATGAATAATTCAGTCCACACTCCCATTGCCTTCTGGGCCCTCTGTGATAGCAACAGAGGAGGAAGCATTTTCCCCGTTCGAAAAGCAGGGTCCCCCTCCGTCTAAGAATATGAATTGTAGGCTCTGTCACAATTTTAATGAAAGCATTTCTAGAGCCGGATAACTATGTGGTCTATAGAAAGTCTGCAAAGCTTCAGATCCCTCATCAATGGTTTAACACTTTGCTTCCCACTGAAAACAGGTCAAGCCCATGATTAATGTAGAGGACTTTTGGCATGATACTATTTTTAAAAGAAAAATCAAAAGAATATTTAATATAAGGACTTTTATGAACTAGGTTATCTGAATGAGACTGCCTCCCAGTCGGGTTTCAATCCAGTCCCCATACCTTGAAATATTTATTGCCAAAAAGTGATCCTTTTGGTTGTTAGAAGCCTTTTTAGCACTAGGAATGGCAGATACAGGACCTGCATCCAGGACACATCTGGGGGCGTAGTCTTAAAGCAATATGCACTAATAAATTCTTGATCTGTCTCAGGACTCCTTCCCTCCTTTCCTTACTCTAGGGCTGGAGAGAGGACCCTAATCCATCTCATGAAATGGCTATCGTCAGACCTTGAGGGGTGGGGTGAGATTCCCCCACATACAGCTCACACTCCCAGTTGGGGGGTGGATGCTGCAGGTGGTGGAATCCTGATCTTATCCCTTACAGAAATTGGAGATAAGGGTGGGATTCCCCACAACACTTATATTCCCAGTCCTCTAAGAATGCAGAGTCTGTGGCCAGCCATGGAAAATGATCAGTTTGAGTAGTTGTCCCAAAAAAATGACGGGACACTTTTCACACAGTCTGGGGAAAAGTCTTCAAAGAGAAGATGGCTTTGTCTTTCTCATGATATTTAGGAATAACTGCAAGGATGCTGGAAACTTCCTCCCTTTGTTGCACTTAATTCATAAACACAGGTCGGTTGTTAGAACAACTGGCTGTTATAAAGATGTGCTTTTATTTATTTTTCCAAAGATTAAAACATCACATTTTATTTTAAAAAGATATGAATCTGTGTTTGAGTGGTTTGTGTTTGAAACTACACGCCATATAAACAGAGACAGAGCTAGAGTGGTCTGAGGAGAGCAAGGCCAAAAAGGCCACTAGGAAATCAGGGCCAGCACAGGCTACTTGCCCTGCCCTTCTTATTCTTGTTCTGGAAGGAAAAAGTGAAGAGAGTGAAAAACAGGACAACTCCTCCTCCTCCTCCTGCTATAAAAGCTCTGGCTGTAATCCTGTTGGCGAGTTACATCTTTGTAAGTGGAGTTACTTATGCGGGAATTAGAGTTGCACAGTTATTTAACATCCATATCCAATAGAAGGTTGCTGTTCCGTTTACTGCATAGCAGAGCCAGCAAAGTACCCAATGCACATTGATGCCTGAAGCACAATGGGACCAGTGTGCAACGTGACCAATGTGCACAGGTCCCAATGCACATCGCATCAGGCACTCTTCCTGGTGTCCCATTACACATCTTTCCAATCCAGTAAAGGGCTTTCTTAGCACCTCTGCTACATAGCTTGGTATATATAAAGTTATGTAACATAACAGGTCATATAGAATTCTGGTGCACACTGGCATGTGATGCTTAAAGCTCTGCTTGAAGGCAATGGGCCAGTGCAGAGGGCTGTTCAGAATGGAGGAACAAAGGCACGGTGGGAGAGAGGACCAGGAACATTTCCTGTGCAGTAGCATAGGTGATTTTCCCAGTCCCCCTCCACCTCACAATAGGACCTTTGGTCCAGCAGGCATTCAAAACCATTACTGGGTTCTATGTGGTCCTTTCCAGCAGCACATGAGCTCCATGAACTGCCTTTTATGTTCCTCCTCCTTCCATGCAGGGAGGGTACAGGTAGAGGTAGGTATGTGCACATCTATGCATAGTCAGGTAGAGATGAGCCAACACTAAAGAATGGGTGTAATTGCTTTTTTGTTTTTAAGTGGACCTTTCTAGGGTAATAAAAGCAGTAGGAGAGTTCCAGAGGGGGCATTTCTAATTCTTGTTCCTGCAGCACCAGTTCCTATACTCCATCGCACAAGACAGGGATGGAACACATTGATCCCCGGCCAGTCAAGATGGTAATTTCTACTGTTGTCTGTTACATTCAGATCCTTGCATCCCTGCCTCCCATGCACACTTTACAGTAGTAATAAGGAGTCTCTCTAGATGTTACACATACACATATGAAGATCATCATTATTATTTGGCCTCATTAGCACTCCACTACCAGCTTGTCTTCTTGTCAAATTTCCTCTTAAGGCAGGCTTTGGCAACTGGGGGGGGGGGGGCATTTTCACACACCCCTGGCAGGCCATACTGGTGCATTTGACATGTGATGTCATATCACTTCCAGTTATAATTTTGAATCATTTTTTTTAAAAAAGATTTTTGTATGTGGTTTGTGGTGGGACATTTTGCAGTGGTTTTGATTCATTTTGAGTGCCTTCTTAAACAAAAACAATTGCTCTCTTTTAAAAAAACTGGAGGGTCTGGGGGCTTTGAGCACAGTTTGGGACCCTTCTTTTCCTGTGCATCTTAAAGGCTGGGCTGAAATGTCCACCTATTTATCCCTCTTCTGACAGAAGAGGTTCAGTCATATCATTTCCCAGTCAAAGTCCATCCCTTGGCTTTACTGGCACCGTTTCCCCCTTGAGCAATGACTAAAACATGTTGTTCAGAGACTGTTGCAGCTACTGACAAAAAGTGCACTGCTTTCACCTAACAAATAATCAGTCCCTCCTGAGGGTATTAGATGCTCTGAAAGGAGTCAGGATGCTAATTAGTCCTTATCATGGCTCTCTGAGGATGGCTGAACCACATGGAAAGTCAGCACAAGGAAACCACCTTCACCCACAGGGGACCTGCAACAACAGTCACAGCTGGAAGAACAATACTCTCAAGCTGAGGAAGGCAGGACTCTGAAATTTGCTCCCCTGCTGGGCTAACAAAGTGGGACTGTCTTCTCATAAGAACACCAGGACAGATAAGAAAGTACCAATTAATACAAAAACAATGGTCTTCATATTTTCTCCAATAATACATGGAAGGAACACCTTGGGTGGAATTCTGTTAGGGACATCCGTATGTAAGTTGATCTTACACGTGCAGATATCCACTTTCAGACACTGCAGGGGTTGCTGATGTTCTCTTCTTCCCTCCATGACACCCAAAGCTGCCCCTCCCCACATTTACTTAAAAACCCCTGAAGCCACTCCACATGGGTGTTCCATGCTTTTGTGCAGACAGGCAGGCAGGCTCAGAGATCCAAATCTGTGTCATTTTCTGTGAGAAGGGCCCAAGATTTTTAAATATGTCTTTGCCCTCTGACCTAGACAAAGCATGTTAACTAGCATGTCAACTATCTTAACTAGGCAAAACATGCAAAAAAGTATAGCCTCCATTTTAAACTTCTTGGGCTGCCATTCTGTAATTGAGATACCCATGTGCAGGTCATGCTACACATATGGAGTGCTATTCACTGTAGCACAACAGGTAAATTCTTCTGACAGCGGCAGAAGTGGAGTTCCACATACAGAAATATTGTTCATTAGTTACACACCATGCATTTCAAATACACATTATATACTGCAGTTGTGCACTGCACACTCATTGAGTTGTATTGTGCAATGTTGCTATCCTGCATTGAGGTTACATTGTCCTGCTGTAATGTATCTCCACATGCAGGTATTTACACTACATGGAGGGGCTGTTGGATTGCAGCCCTTGTGTGTAGAAATATGACACAATACAATTGGGATCTTGCTGGTAGTCCCAGCTGAAGGAGACACAGTGAATCAAATGTTGAATGTTGCGTCAACACCTCAGCAAATCAAATTGATTCAATGGCTGTACTCTACTTGGGTACTAACAATAGGCTTTAGGTCTGTGTGTATATCCTGGGCGTGTGTCTTGGTTCCTAGAATATAAATAGCTCTGATTCACAGAGGTAAAGGAAATTTGGACACTTGGCCTTTTAAAATCAGATTATCTCCTTCCCTTTTCATTAAAAAAAAAAAGCCAAGTCTGTTATAGATTGCCTAGAAAACCACCACCAAGAGAGAAACAGACAGAAGCTCACAGCCTGCTGGCAATGCCTGATTTCCTGGATGAAGATTACCATCTAATTATTTCTGTGACACATTCTTCTAAGTGTTTTACAAATGTCAGTGAAGAGCCAAGAGTAGGTACCTTAAGCAATGATTACCACTGTGATAAAAGACTTCACTGTGAATGTGTCAGTCAACCCAAAGCAAAACACAAACACCCAGAAAGCCACTGAAACTCATGGAGAAGAACAGGTTGCTTACATGTAACTGTGGTTCTTTGAGTGGTCATCTGTGCCCTCACACAGTGGGTTTTACGCCTGTGCAGAGACCCCTATCAGAATCTTCCAGAGCTGAGTAGCTCGGCGGGAAGCCTGCCGCCTCCCATTCACCATACACAATCTAGCTTTCCAAGCTACCTTTCACCTCAGTGTCAAAGTTTGCTGAAAAGACAAGGAGCTGAAAAGCGGAGGTAGGGTGGGATTGTGTGAGGGCACAGAAAAACACTCAAAGAACCAGAGTTACAAGTAAGCACCCTGTTCTCCTTCCTGGCCTCCGTGCCTCACACTCTGGGTGATTGAAAAGCTTACCAGAGAAAGGAAGGTCAGGTCACTGTAACATAGAAGACAAAACCGCCCATCCAAATTAAGCATCTCTCCGGGCTCTGCGGTCAAATCTGCAATGTTTGTGGCCAGATAGCAGCCCCCCACAAGTCCAGCAACGGAATTCCCCACAACACAGCTGTTGAGGAGGAAACAACTCACACAGAGTGTGCTGAAATATCAGGCCTAACTCCCTCTTGAGAGAGGCCCCACGAAACTCACTGGACTGGAACATACATGAGAGGGCTGACAGTGGGAGGTCCCCACTGAGTGAACGGCTGTACTGCAGTCGGGATAAGGGATTTACACCAGGGGGAATGTGGGAAACTTTGAGACCTTCCAGATGTTGAACTGCAGCTCCCAGCATGCCTCACCGCTATGCTTCTTGGAGATACAGCCCAGCAACATCTGAAGGACGCCAAAATTCCCACCCAAGGGAGCCCGTCCCGCCTTGCCATAGAGGGTCGCAGCACACCCGTTTCAAAATATTCCGGCCGCTCCGTCGTCTGCGGGAAGAGGTAACGAGTGTCGGACTTCGTTTATCCCAGGCATTTCGCAGCCTGGCGAGAAGCCCCGAAGACCCCACTCCCCGAGCCGCCACTCTCAGCACGACCACCGGGGAGCGAAAGTTTGCCTCCCCCCGCACGCGCATACGCGCGCGCCCGCGCGCGCTCACGTCGCCGCCGCGTCGCTCTGGCGGAGCTGGAGGGAGCCGATCGCCATGGCGACTTGAGGCGAGGTTATAAAGGGGCTCCGGGAGCCGCCGCCGCCTCGACTCTGCAGCGGGGCGCCGGAAGAGGAGCAGCAGCAGCAGCAGCAGCAGCAGCAGGAGACGCGGGCCGTCATGCTGAAGCCGCGGGACCTGGGCCCGGGGGCCTCGACGCGGACCTTCCTGGAGGCGATGAGCGCGGGCCGGCTCCACCTGGCGCGCTTCGTGCTCGACGCCCTCGACGGGGCCATCGTGGACTGCCGGGCGGAGCGGGGCCGGACGCCGCTCATGTTCGCCGTGCTGCTCAAGGACCCGGCGTGGCGGCTGGCTTTCGCCCGGTTGCTCCTGGAGCGCGGCGCCGCCGCCAACCTGCGCGACGACGCCGGGCGCAGCGCCCTCTCGCTGGCCTGCGAGCGCGGCTACCTGGAGGTCACGCAGCTCCTGGTCCGGTACGGCGCCGACCCGGACGCGGTGGACTCGCGGGGCTGGAGCCCGCTCATGTACGCCGCCTCGCAGGGCCGCGCCGCCGTGGTCGAGTGGCTCCTGCGCGCCTTCCGCCGCCTCGGGCAGCTCTGCTTGGAGCGCGCCGACCGCGCCGGCCGCACCGCCCTCCAGCTGGCCGCCAGCGGGGGGCACAGCCAGTGCGTTCGGGCCCTGCGCGCCGCCGGCGCCCTCATCCTCCAGCTCCCGGAGCCGCAGACGGCGCCCGTCCGCGCCCCGGCCGCTGCGACGCCCGCTCCCTCGCGGCACGTGGACGGTGGCGAGGCGCGGGAGGAGGAGGAGGAGGGTACCGCTGCTGCCGGGCAGGGGGGGCAGCGAGGCCGAGAGGTCAAAGCCGGTCTCGAAGCGGGAAGGGGCTCCGCCTCGCTCCGAGGCCGCCCGCTGATTCGCAGGGCCACGGCGCCCGATTGCCAGAGCCTCATCGGCTACTAGAGGGCGGCGGCGGCGGCGGCGGCGGCTGGGAACGAGGCTCTTCGCTCGCCTCCCACCAAGCGCTTCGCGGGTCGGCCTGAGTGGTCGGATCCCCGATGCGTAGCGGTGGTGTCGCTGCTGCCTGGGCGAGAGGACCCGATCTACCCGTAGATGGTTGTCGAACTTCGTATCCCCCCCCCACCACCACCACGCCAGTCTGCGCGCAGCCTCCGGCTTTGCGAAGAAGGGAGTTCCAACTTTTCTCGATCTTGGTCATTGTTCCCCGCAGCGGGTTGGAAACCCCTCGTAAACACGGGCCCTCGGGCAAACGCTGGTTTCGTGAATAGCAAGTGCCGGGAGCTTGTTTTTAGGGCGTTTGGTTAGTCATCCGGCAAAGAGAAATGTGCGCCTCAAGCAGGGTGTGTCATAAATGTCATCGATTCAAATGTATTTTCGAACCTTAGGCATAGGATGTTTTCCTGTTGATCATAGGAACATTCGTGGAGGCTGGAGATACAGTTTTTGTCACAGTACTGCCCGATAATGAACTATTTCACGTTTCAGTAAGAGGCACATCATAGTTCTCTTCCTTTGAAATCAGAGGACCTGCAAAAGCATCATGTTCATTGAATCATGCTCATTGTAATTTTCACCCACTGGCCCAAGAATTGTTGACGGAGCTGCAGATGCCCACCTTAACATTTGTTTGGCAGATCTTGCAGACCATAGGTGAAAAGACCCTCTTAGAAATCTATGCAATGTAAGATGGATGTTGTTGTCGTTGTTGTTGTTGTTGTAGTATGTGCCTTCAAGTCGACACCCACTTAAGGCAACCCTATCCTATGCTTTTCTTATCAAGATTTATTCAGAGGAGGTTTGCCATTGCTTTTTAGGTCGAAAGAATGCAACTTTTCCAAGGTCACTCACTGAGTTTTCATGGCTGAAAGAGGATTTGAACTCTGGTATCCAAGATTTCTCCCAGAGTGCTACTCAAATACACAAACCACGACACCATGCTAGGTCTTTAGATAGGCAGCTAGCTAGCAAGATTGTTGCTGTGTGCCTTCCAGTCGTTTCTGACTTTATGGTGACCTTCAAGTGACCCTATCACGGGGTGTTCTGGGGCTGATACTGTGTGATGCTCCCAAACATAGGATGGGGGACACATGGCTGGATAACAATATGTGTGAAAGGGATCCAGGAGTCTTGGTAGATCACAAGCTGAACATGAGTCAACAGTGTGATGTGGTAGCCAAGAAAGCCAATGCAATTCTTGGTTGCATCAATAGGAGTATGGTGTCTAGATCGAGGGAGGTAATGGTACCACTCTATTCTGCGTTGGTTAGACCTCATTTGGAATACTGTGTCCAGTTCTGGACACCTCAGTTCAAGAAGGATATCAACAAGCAGAGCGGGTCCAGAGGAGGGTGACCAAAATGGTGAAGGGTCTGGAAGCCATGCCTTATGAGGAACAGCTTAGGGAGCTGGGTATGTTTAGCCTGCAGAAGAGAAGGTTGAGAGGGGACATGACAGCCATGTTTAAATATTTGAAGGGATGTCATGTCAAGGAGGGAGTGGGCTTGTTTTCTGCTACTCCAGAGACCAGGATAAGGAGCAATGGATTCAAGCTGCAGGAAAGGAGATTCCACCTGAACCTCAGGAAGAACTTCCTGACAGTCAGAGCTGTCCGGCAGTGGAATATGCTGCCTCGGAGTGTGGTGGAGTCTCCTTCTTTGGAGGTTTTTAAACAGAGGCTGGATGGCCATCTGTTGGGGATGCTTTGGTGTGGGTTCCTGCATGCTAGGGGATTGGACTCGATGGCCCCTGGGATCTCTTCCAACTCCGTGATTCTATGAGGTCACCCAGTGGGCTTCTATGGCTGAGCAGGGAATGGAACCCAAGTCTCCAGGGTTGTAGTCCAATACCCAGACCAATGCTGGCTAGGTGATGGTAAAAATATCTTCTTAAATCTGATCTCCTTGTATCACATCTTTTGCTGGCAAAAACATACTGCATTGGCAGTTCATATTTATATTGGTGAACAAAGAAGAGCTGAAATAGGAACGAGAGTTCTTTTTTTAAATGGGCAACTATGGCTACTTGTCCAGATGGTTACTGGCAGGCTCTTACGGGTCTCAGTAGCAGTTGCTGGGGAGCATGAGCAGGAGATTGCAAAAAGTGTTCATGTCCTGCTTATGTGGTTCCCATAAGGTTCTGAGATGGCAAGTGTGCAGTCAGAATGCTAGACCAGGAGACCTTTCGGATTACAAAATTATAGCACTATGATTCCACTTTAGCAGCTAAGGCTGCATCCTATGGAATCCGGGGATATGTATATTGGTGAAGCACTAGGGCTCTCTGGCTGAGAATTCTAAATGACCCTACCCAGACTGGAAATCCCAGGAATCATAGTGCGTTGTTCGTGTCATGTGGAAGGGCCTTAGATCAGGCTCACCCAGCAGGACTCTTTTCGTGTTCTTATGTCAACTCTGCACCTTGGTTGAAAGTAACTAGCAGAATAAGTTTTGATCTTTTTTTAAATGTAATTTTTCTGATGAGTGAAATGCTATTTGACCTTAATCCCGTATTCATTTGCCTTTGTATTTGGCCCACTGAATTTAATAGGATTTCCTTCTGAGTGTACATATGTATCTGTTCCCATAATTATTGGTCATTCTGGCAAAGAGCTAAAGAACCATACTATCTATCTATCTATTTTAAAAGCCTGCTTTTCTCCAAGTATGGAAGCCAGTGGCTAAGTGGGTTTATTTTTATAAAAGTAGTGAGAGATCGTTGTGTGCCTTCTCAAGTAATTTCTGACTTATGGTGACCCTACAGTGAATCTTTTAGGTATTTTCTGGGGCTGAGAGTATGTGAGACACCCAAAGTCACAGATATGTGTACATATAATAGGCCAAGCTGGCTGATGCAATAAAAATAGCAAAACCTCTCATAGAACCCTCTAAGGAACACAGAAGCAAAACAGAACAGAACTCATGCCGTAAATTTCTCCTGACGTTTTGCCTGCATTTCTGGCTGGCATCTTCAGAGGAAAAAAAAAACCTGAAACAGGACCCGACCAATAAAATCACCAGGAAAACCAACATCTTGATCAAAAATTCCTCAATTCATCCAAACACACGCCAACATTTATGCAAATCTGAGGCTCTCCCACCCAGACTTTATGGACTTCCAAAAATCCACAAGGACTCCATTCCGCTCTGAGCCATTGTGAGTGCCATTGGATCCCCCACATATGATTTGGCCAAGTTCCTGGCCACACGATTACAAGTCCATATTGGGCGAACCTCCCACCATATCAAGAACTCAGCTCACTTTATAGAAAAGATCAGCAACCTTGAACTCAAACCTGGAGACTAACTGATCAGCTTTGATGTGGTCTCTCTGTTCACCAAAGTTCCCATAGCGGACACCATTGCACTCATCAACCAGATTTTTCCCAAAGACATCACAGCTCTGTTTCAGCATTGTCTCACTACAAGCTACTTCCAGTGGGACAACGAGTTCTATGAGCAGAGAGATGAGGTTGCCATGGGAAGCCCGCTCAGTCCCGTGATAGCAAATTTTTACATGGAATATTTTGAAAAACAAGCCTTGGAAACCGCACGAAAAAAGCCCACTATATGGTTCCGTCATGTGGATGACACTTTCACTATTTGAAGCCACGGAGAAGAAGAACTGACTGTGTTTCTGGACCATTTGAACAATATCCACCCGAACATCCAATTTACCATGGAAAAAGAAAATGAAGGAAGACTACCATTTCTGGATGTCCTAGTCATCTGCAAACCTAACCGACAATTGGGCCACAGTTTACAGAAAACCTACACACACGGACAGATATCTACACAAAAACTCCAACCATCACCCAGGACAAAAAGAGCACAATAAAAACTCTGCAAAAAGAATCTGTGAACCCCACCTCCTGAAAGATGAACTGAATCATCTAAACTGGGCTCTACAGGCCAATGGTTACTCCAGTTTAGACATCAGAAGAGCCTCAAGACCCAGAAAAAACTACAGAAGTGAAGATAAGCAGCCAACCAAAGGGAATGTGTTTTTACCATACATCAAAGGGGTCACTGACGATATAGGGAAACTGATGAGGAAACATAACCTCCAAACAATCTACAGACCAACCAAGAAAATTCAACAAATGCTACGTTCAGCAAAAGGCAAGATGGATCCTCTAACTGCTGCTGGAGTTTATCGCATACCTTGCAGTTGTGGGCGGGTCTACATAGGGACTACAAAATGCAACATCCAAACACGAATTAAAGAACGTGAAAGACACTGCAGACTGATCCAGCCAGAAAAATCAGCAGTAGCGGAACATGTTATAAACCAACCTGGGCACAGAATGCTTTTTGAAAGCACAGAAATTCTGAACCGTTCTGACAACTGCTATGTCAAGACTACACAGAGAAGCCATTGAAATCCATAAACACATGGACAATTTCAGCAGGAAAGAAGAAACTCGGAAAATAAACAAAATTTGGCTACCAGTACTGAAGAACATGAAAATCAAGACTCAAAATATGCCAATGAACCCCACCCAGACTCTGGAGGTCCCTCTACAAGAAAGAATACAATAGATGGCTAATGTACTTAACGCACTGTTATGCATATCCCCTGACTAACAACTCAGCCCTGGGGCATATTCCATTTAACAATAGGCCATCACACAAGCCAACTTAACATATACAAATTGCTTTCTCCCACCCAGGGACTACCCAAGTATATATACTCTGTCTCACTTCAATGCCACCGGATCCTTTGGAGATGCCAGCCACAGATGCAGGTGAGACGTCAGGAGAAAATACTAATAGAACAAGGCCTCAAAGCCTGGAAAACCCACAACAACCTATGGATTCCGGCTGTGAAAGCCTTCAACTTTACATCGTGCAGTGAAATTTGACAGCAGCATTAAAACTGAAGAATGACTTAATTCTGAAAAGGTACTTCAGTTTTCATTTTTACTTGTGTAGGTTTATTGAACAAGATGAAAAATGTAAATGTAAAAAGACACGAATCTAGTAGCACCTTTCACGCTAACTGGGAAGAAGAAATTTGTAGCATAAACTTTCTGGACTCAGTTTACTTCATCAGATGTGGGATATGTAAACAGTCTTTGAATTAATAACATATATAAATATTTAATATATCACTCCCTTATTTACTTGAAATTTTTTCAGAAAGCTGGTGTTTTATTGTATTTTTTTTTCTGAGTAAATGTAGTGAGCACTGCAGCCAAAGACCACTTCTGGAGTGGAGTTTCTGTACATCTGACTGCCCTGCTGGAGAGAATAATTCGCTTGGTGCACTGCTTGCTTTGGGATGTTTGTATTATTTCACTCGTTAAGGCATTTCCGCCCTATATTTCATCTTTTATTTGTGAAGTTGCAAGTGCCTGATCAGATTGTCCAAAATCTTTACCTTTGGTTAAAATTTTTTGTTGTTGTTATTGTTGGCAGGGTGGGTGGGGGATATTTGAACTTGGGCCGTGGCACTGGCAGAGCGGGAACTTTTTCCTTCCTTTTCACTGTTTGCTCTTTGAACCTGATACTTAGCAATGGCAAGGGGCAGGTGAATGGCTAGGAAGATAAGGACCTATGTAATATTTATCCCCTACCTTCTGTGGCAAATGGCAGAATCAGGGAAATTATTTATGTCAAGAAAATAGCAGAGGTTAAACTGCTTTTAACCAAAGAAAAATAAGTTGTGCGTATGGACTGTCTAGACTCATGGAGCTGGAAAGAGACCAGAACGGTCATCAAGTGCAACCCCTGCCATGCAGGAATACACCATCAAACCATTTCCAGCAGATGGCTAGCCAGCCTCTTTTTAAAAATCTCCAAAGACGACAACTCCACCGCACTCCGAGGCAGCGGATTCCACTGCTGAGCTGCTCTTACTGTTTATGTGGAATCTCTTTTCCTGAAGTTTGAAGCCATTGCTCCATGTCCTTGTCTCTGGAGCAGCAGAAAACAGGCTTGCTCCGACCTCTGTGATGTCCCTTCAGATGTTTAAACATAAGCTATCGTGTCACCTTTTAACCTTCTCTTCTCCAGGCTAAACATATCCAGCTCCCTAAGCTGCCTTTCATAGGGCATGGTTTCCAGGCCTTCTACCATTTTGGTTGCCCTCTTCTGGACACATTCCAGCTTGTCAATATCCTTCCTGAACTGTGGTGCCCAAGAACTGGACACAGTATTCCAGCTGAGGTCTGATCACAGGACTCCCTTGACACATTGTTTTGTTCCAAATTACACAGACCTGGTGGGAGGATGAAGAAACTACCTTACGAAACCATCTTGGGAAAGTTGTATTTTGGGGTGGGGTGGGGAGGCATAACTGCCTAAAGCTAAGATACCTGGGGCATTATGATAACAACAACGATGATGATTATAATATTTAAAGCTAACCTTTTCCTTAGCCCGAGGACTCAAGGTGACTTGCAAAAATTAAAACCAAAAGAATCATAATCAACCCTGGATTCCCTTTCTAAGTTTTCTTCAGCATTCTTGTCCATCTGCCTTCTTATTACCCACTGTAAGTGATAGCTGCTCACCAGGATTTCACACAGGAGGAGCTTTCTCTGCTATTTGTGAACTGACCCTTAAATGGTTGCAACCCTGACCTCTCTCCACAAACTTTTGGCCTCTCCCCCTAGATAGCTCAGGGATGGACTCCCAGCCTGCTCCTTCCCCTTTCTCCCTCGAGAGTGTGATGATAGCTTGTGTGCGTCTCAGTCTCTTCTCTGAGTTCTGGTAATCTGATTTTTAATTTTAAAGCTCCTTCTTTTCTTAAATACTTGCAGTATCAGAAGTAAATCTGAAAACATGAGGGCAATGTTTCTGAAAGGCACTGGATGAAAAAGAACCACTTTAGTAGTTCATTGTTAGACTTAGAATTGTCTTAGAATTGTCTACAAAGTAAACTGTTTAAAAAGTATGGTTCCAATTTTTCTTGAAAGCATGTTTTTCTAGCAGGGCACACTCTGAATTTTGTTCTTCCAAAAGTTTATATAGTTTTTGCAGTTGGTTAGCTGGCTTAATGTACATTCCCCTCAAAATAATGCAATAAAATTTGCTTTGGTAACTGTGTGGCTTTTCTTTCTAATGAACCAACTGTAAACCATCTTCCTTATCAATTTCTCTGTGCGTCCCCAGAAATGCCCCCCCCCCAGTTGCCATGGCAGGGGTTCATGGGCACAGAAGAATTTGCACATTTTACAATGTCTTTATGTTTTTTTCATTCACTCCAGATCCAATCTGTGTACCTTCAGGAGACTGCACAGTTAAGAGGGCTGTAGCACTGCACTGGGTTTCAGATGAATGGAAGTCTCTTCCTGTGGCCAGCACAGAAATAGGCTAACATTGGGCAAATTGCTAATTACAAGGGTGACATTTTATTGCACTTCAGTCCAAGGATCAAAAGACACGTTTTAATGCCTGTAAAGCTACAAGTTCAGTCTCCCTTCACCAAAATGAATGAGTCAGCCCTTGCAAGTGGTGTCACTGTGTCTGTGCCTCATGGCTCCCACGTCCATAAAGTCCATATGAATTTCATCTCAATTTATTGTCTTTTTTTTTTTTTTTTGTTACTCTCAGTTGAAGAAGTTATGCTGAACTCACCAAAGCTCTGTTTCTTCAGCTGTTTCTAGGTGTGAAACTGCCAGTGGCAAGATGTAAGCTCTTCAATTAGCAGTTTCTTATGTATTGTCTCAGAATAACCACAAATATAATTTTTTTAAAAATCTGAGCATTGCAATAGATTTATGAATAATCAAAAATTCATTTTAATTTAAAACAGCAAACAGTTCACAAAAGAAGCATTTGTTTCAAGATAATTAGATTTTTTAAAAACTTTTTTTTTTGCACATAACCCTGGAACATACAGAAATATTTTACAACAAACATTTCCCCAACATTCTGAGTTGTTGGTGTTTGTTCTTTTACTGTCATCATTTGCCTGCAACTGGATAGATATGTAACTTCTAGTGTAAGAGCAGAATCTGAACCAAATGTATAAAAAGTACTATTTTGGATTACAACTTACCAAATCCCCTGTCTAGCATGCTACTTGGAGGATTCTGGAAGTTGTGATCCACACACTAGCTTTCATAAGCTCTGGTTATGAGGCAGTAGAACTGAAACTGACCCCCTCCAACCCTCCCTTCCCACTTTCTATAACCTTTGTAGTCCACAAATGCAAAACATCTGTTTCACAAGACTGAACTCCAGATATGCCACAATTACGCCCCGTACAGTAATGCACATAATACAACCTAAACTAAGCATCAGATTGGCCTTGACCTGATAACCTTGACATCAATAAGACTTGCCCTACAAAATTTCTGCATCAACTTTAGAAAAGAATATTAAATGTAGTCCACCTACATCCAAGATTTTGGAGAACCATGAGCACACATTTGGACTCTGTTCCATGCACTCCCTCTGCTATTAAAAAACATGGGAGGTGGAGGCTATTCTTACCAGCAAAACAAACATCTTTCAGTGGAATAAAAAAAAAGCTCCAACAGTTTATTGACCTTGCTACAGAATTCAAAGCTGGTATAAACACCATCCAATTTAGCTGCCTCCAAGAAGTGTCCATTAGCAAGTCCAATGTTAGTTCAAGGGGCCCTCATATTGGCAAATTTGATAAGTTTGATTTAGACAACCCCTGTGATGCCTTCTCTTAAAGTCACTGCTAGGGAAGGCACTATGTTCACAGGCTGTTGAGCCCCAAGCATAAGCTTCCACTGTCTCTGAAGAAGTGCCTGATGTGAAGTGCTCTTCTCCAGATAATATTGAGTTGTGAAATGACAGACCATGCTTCACTTTTCAATAGCCAACAGTTCACTCTTCCAGAAAGAATTGAAAGTACTGGAGAAATAATCTGGAAAGAAATAAGGCTCCAGATCCTTTCGCAGTGAGAGTTAAATTCTTCTTAAGAAAGATGTGATGCAATTTAGGATTAAAGGATGAGGACGCTTACCATACAGTAAACACTACAGAACAAAGATGATTTTGTTGAAGGAATGTCTCTCCAGTTCAGTCACTTGCTAATGTCTCTGGAGATGTGCAGACAGACATTCTAAGTTGCAAGAATCATCTTACCAATGTTGTACACAACATCCTTCTAAAATACAAACAATCCAGGAGCTTCACAATATCTATATTACAATTAAGATTTGTAGGAATCCAGCTTTTGATTGTCTTCAGCAGGAGAAAAAAAAGAGAGTAAACATTAAAAAGAAGCCAAAGATCATGAAAATTCCCTCTCACATTCACATCTCGGGGGAAAAACACTGACATATTTGAAACAAAAGAATGCCGTTAAGTTCCAAACACAGGGCTGGGATATCTGAAAGATTCTGTCCATCCATATGAGCCTGCCCATAACTTGAGAATCTCATCAGAAGCCCTGACTGTGCATCCCACCAAGACAAACTGTGTTGGCAGGAACTTGAGATGGGCTTTACTCTGTAGCAGCACTTCTGTTGCAGAACTCTTCCAAAAGAAATCAGGAACTGAGCTTTCAACCAGAAATAAAAACTATTGTTTTAACAGGCCTTTGGCTTTTGAATGCATTTTGGCCTATTTTTTAAAGAATGTTTTGTTTTGAAATAAAAGTTGTGATTTTCATTGGGCGTTGTTTTGAGGGCCCTAGTGACCAGAAAAGCATGAATAAATAATTTTATTTATAATAATAATAGCAGTAATCCAGTTAGTGCTTCCAAGAGAAAGTCTGCACCATACTACAGTGACACTAGGTATCCATCAATTCAAGGTCAGCAGGTGGAGGTGCGTTTCCTGTAGCGTTGGATAAGAGGCACCAGGCACTCTGGAAGTCCAGTCTGAAGCAAGAAGGGATGATCCAAGAGTTCTTGTGCTGTCGCTCTCTCTAAGGGGTCTCGTGTTAACATCCGTTCCAAGAAGTCTCTTAAAACTGGGGATGTCTATAAAGAAAGAATCAGTCAGTTTAACATAGTCTTAGGGTAGAGAAATTAAATACTAGGAACTTTTTTTAATATGCAAATTCTGAAAAATGATTGCTGCTAGATATTATTCTGCATTCTCTGTCATCCAAGGTATAAATAGTTTCCTTTGTTAATGCTCTTTTATATATTGACACAATTCCAGGTACTGCAGTTCTAACCCTGGGCAATAAGCAAATATATGATTAGAATTTTAGTTTCCCCACTTTAGCATTTATTCCAAGATCTAGCCAGCAAACTGGTGGAACAATAGTCTGTTTAAGTTTGTGGGGTGAAGGCTGCTCCTTCTTCCCTAGTTACACAACGACAATCAGGGGACTCCCCAGCACAGTTCCATTCCCCAGCCACTCACTGGATGAAGAGGTACACCCAGGAACAGTTGGGTTGCTACTGTGCGCTCAGAGAAGAAAGAACAGCCTTAGCCCAATGTAAGGCTGCAGCTTCTTCCCCAGGTGCCCAATGGCAGCCAGGTGGGTGCATCCCACAGTCTATCACTGGACAGCAGAATGGAACTGCACTGAGAATTCCCCCCTGCCACTGGCTGCTTTTGTTCACATACACAAAGATGTAAAAGGAGGTACTGGTTACTTCATTCCATTATTCCCCCAAAGGTAGGTACCTTGGAGTAATCATGTGTTAGATCAGCTTATGTCATTAAGGGGATTCTAGCCAGGGAGACCTAGACTGCATCCTTACATTGTCTGCTGTGCCATATTGTACATGGCATCTACTACAACTCAGACAGAGATCTAGAGTGGTGCAGTGCATACGGATATGGAAGGGCATGACTGCATAACAGTACCACGGACATACGACCTGAAAATTGGGTTCAAATCTCTTCTTGGTCACCAAGCTCACTGGAAGGTCTGGGGTTTGTCATTTCATCTGAGACTAATTATTTGATGGGGCTATTAGAAGGGATAATCAAGATGCCTCCATGTCAATCTTTGGTACAGGATACATCACGATAAGGAATCAATTAAGATTCTCCAGGTGTACAAAACGACAAAGTTTACAATACTACAATCAAGTTGTAGTAAACTTTAGATTCATCATGAAATCAGGAGCTCTTCTTTATGTTGAAACACCGTCTGAAATTCTTACTGGAATTCCTACTCCTACTCTGCTGTCCTGAAGGTGCAGTGGTGGACCCTTGCTCACCATCAGTGTTAAGGTAATGTTCAGTTGCCAGTCCATGAAACAGTGGGGCAACACACACCATTTTGTCCTTTGCCTCAGACAGCAAAATGACTTCAGTCAGGTCTATTAATCAAGGAGCAAATGAAATTGGTTTCTCATGAGTACACAGAATTCTTTGCTCCATCGTTTCTTCACAAAAATTTTGAATGAAAATAAATCCTGAGGAAAGAACTAGAACTAACAGATTCAGTTAGCACTGGCCTTGTTGGGCCCATGATATAATTAAAAATTAAATGATGTCTGTTAATTCCACTATTGGAATAGTGATTCCTTGCACTTGCCACTAGGTGCCAGCAACAGCCTGCACAACTGACAAGGATAACCATCAACACTGCCATCTCCCACTCCTGAATAGATCCTAGACAATCTATTAACAAGGTGAGTATATAATCCCAAAGGGAAGAAATAGCTATCATATCACATCCAGCTGTACTCAGGTTCTATAACCTTATTTCAGATGAGCAGAAGCTGTCCTTAATTGGCTCCCAGATCTTCCCAAAACAGACGAAGAGAGGTTGAAGGAGCTGGGCATGTTCAGCTTGCTGAAGAGAAGATTGAGGGGTGACATGATTGCACTGTTTAAATACCTCAGGGACTTTCACAGAAAGGAGGGTGCTGGCTTGTTCTGTGCTGCCTCAGAGGGTAGAACAAGGTTTAATGGTTCTAAGTAACGTGAGGGTAGATTTTGATTGAACATTAGAAGGAAATTCTTCACAGTGAGAGTGGTTCGGAAATGGAACGAATTACCAAGAGAGGTGGTGGGGTCTCCTTCTCTAGATATCTTCAAAAAGAAGCTGGAAAGCTACCTGCTGGGGATGTTCTAGTTGGAGATCCTATAATGAGCAAGGGGTTGGACCTGATGGTCCATGGGGCTCCTTCCAACTCTATGATTCTGCAATTCTAAATATTACAAAAACTCAAAGACAGAAATCCCTGGTGTTGAATTTTTTAAAATATGAACCTTGTGTGTGTATGTGCTGTCAAGTTTCCCTTTGACTTATGGTGACCCCATGAATTTGATAGAGTTTTCTTAAGCATGGAATACTCAGAGGCGGTTTTGTCCATTCCTCCCTCTGAAATCTAGTCCATAGCATCTGACCTTGCATGCATATTATTGTATGTGGCAATTACAGGCATGTTTGCTTCCCTGTGTGAATGCTCAGTGTGCACACAATGGGAATCTGTGGTGAGACAGCACTTCCCAGTCAGTCAGTCTCTCATACATACATACATACATACATACATGTGCTGTGATTGATAAATATGAGTTCATTAAAAGTGATTGCTTATGAATGTTTTTCATGCTTTCTGGGTACAGCATTTGTAACATTATTCACTGATGACAAAGTACTTGGTTGGAGGATTTCTTACAGAGATACTGACCTTATGAGAATTCTTTATTTTGGGTGGAGGACTGTCACGGAGCTGCTTCATTGCTTGGACTGGAGAGTCGCTGAAATAAGGGGGTTCTCCATCTACCATCTCTATCACCATGATTCCCAAAGACCAGATGTCTACCTGCAACAGTTAAATAACTGCATCAGAAGAGATGCTTCTCTAAAGCTGACGAAACTTTACACCTGAGAAACAGGAAAGAAATATGCACCATTTTGTTCTTACTGTGTGCCTTCAAGTCCTTTTTGATTTACAGTGAGCCTAAGATGAACCTATCACAGGGTTTTCTTGGCAAAGTTTGTTCAGAAGGCATCTGCCATTGCCTTCCTCTTAGAGTGAGAGAGTGTGACTAGTTCAAGATCACCCAGTGGGTTTCCATAACCCACTGGGGGTTTCAACCCTAGTCCTCCTGAATCCTAGTCCAGCATTCAAACCACTAGAGTTACTGACCAGGCCTAAATTAGGTTAGTTTCAGCAAAGATACTGGCCACAGGGGATTTCCCATCTGGCCTTCTTCTTGTTATTGTTAATCAGAAATCAGAGGGGAAAAGGTACTTTAAAAGTGTTCAGACTTTAAGGCCATGATCTGTTAAATCCAGTGGTGCAGTTACGTAACTGGTGGTAGCAAAAAGAAAAAGCTGCTCTCATTGCTGTGCTGCCATCTGCTTCCTCTCCTTGTATATTAATACATGTGGATCCATTACATATCCATGACATGAGTAATGCACAAACAGCACCCTGTGCAATATACACCTATAAGATCTCAGCTTAAGCCCCCTGCAGATGACTAAGCTGGGCTTTGCAAGCATGAAACTTGTCACATGTAATTGGGATGCACTTTCTAGCACAGCTTTTACACTGAGGTTTACTCCTGAGTAGTCATGAGCTAAGCTGAGTTTTTCATGCTTGGTGGGAAAATGGAGATACTGGTAAGAATTACATCAGGTCCCACCCATTTCGCTATGGATCTACCAACCTGTCCTTAGCCCTGACCCATGACCTTATGTCCACCCACTCACAGAATGCATCTTCTGAGACCCTTCTCCATAAGAATTCGGACTCTAGGCCAGAAACGTTTCCCAGTTCTGCTAAACCTACTTAGCTAGATGTAAAGCACACTGATCTCAGTGGAATGACTTCTAAATATATATGTACATGAGTGTATTGTAATGGAATCACTCCTCTTCCAAACTTACAATAACAGGACTCTATATCCACCTTGTCCCTGTTATGCCGCTCCTCTTTCTCCTTACTTTTACATGCAAACTCATCTAAAATGATTAAATTCTGAAAAAAAATCTAATTTTCTCTTCTAATATATTGCGAGAAATGAACACAAAATTTGTCTGTCTCTGTATTTTATTCTGTCAGCTTCTGAGCTGCACATTGCTTGAACACATAGCTCAACTTCCAAGGCTGTAATTCATTCCTATTGATGTTAACTCTTGACTGGAGCAAAGTTATAAGACTGCTAGAATATATACATATAAAAGGCCCACAGTATAGTTTCATGCACCCTGTAGCCCAGACGCTGGGCTTGTGGCCCTCCAGGCCCTCCTCAGGACAGCCTATGATGAAGGATAATGGGAGATGCATATCAAAAGCATCTTGGGGGGGTCATGGTTACCCCATTCTCGAATAATGCAAAGCATTTCAAACAGGACTTCAACAGACACATCCTATTAATTTGTTGCAACTCCTGCAGTCCATGAGCTCTGATTACCTCAGTGGTATATGGGGACCTTGAAATAACCTCTGGAGCCATCCAATAAGGTGTTCCTACCAAAGACTTCCTTTTTGGCACATCTTTACTGATTTGAGCACAAAAGCCAAAATCAGAGAGTTTCACCTATGCAAAAGAGGAAAACAATAATCACTGCATGTCCAAAGCAAAGGAGGGGAATGGGACAAAAGAAAGCAGGGTTAAAGGCTTCCCCACCCACACAAGAGTGCTATCCTGGATCACCACCACCACCACCCTGCTAAGCAATTAAATTCTTTAAAAACAAAGACTGCAGTCCTCCATCCACATTTGCGGGTTTGACCTTCACAAATTTGATTATTTGCAAGGTGCCTGCTTGCCCTCCCCCTTTTCCTCTCCCATTCTCTTACCTCTTGCCCAGGTGCGTGTGCCTTCCTTCTCCACACCTGGGCAAAAAGCAAAGGAATGGGATGGGGAGCTCTGGCCGTGGGCACATGCAAGCTCCCCCCTCTTCTCCCCTTCCCATTTGCTTGCCTTTTGCCAGGGTGCAAAGAAGGAAGGCACATGCAAGAGAATGGGAGCACACAATTGGGGGGAGAGACAGGCATGCACCTTCCCCATGTGCAGGGCTGCCTCCTCCCATTCGCTTCCCATTTTCCGAGGCACATGGAAGGAAGGCATGCACACCTGGGTAAAATGCAAAGGAATTGGGGGGAAGGCATACATGTGCCTCCTCCGTGTGCAGAGCTGCCACCTCTCGTTCACTTGTGTTTTGCTCAAATGTGTGAAAGGAAGGCATTATGCCTGGGCAAGAGAATGGGAGGGGAAGTGCTCACTTGGGTGGGGGGAATAGGTATTTTAATTATTTACTTACTTAATTAATTCGCTTATTACCTAATTTGAGTTGTACGCCAGATATAATAGGGACTGAACCTGAGACTTTTGCATGCAACAGTTGCTCAGCCACTAGGCTATGGCACAAAAGGAAGCAGAGAGGGAATTAAGAGAAGTGGGAGAGAAAGAAGCAGTGAAACGACTTACCCTTCCATCAAGGGTCAGAAGAATAGAATCACTCTTAATATCTCTGTGAATCACACCTTGAGAATGCAGGTAGGCAAGTGCCTGCAGGACTGACTCACACACTGTAGCAATTTGCTCTTCATTCAGCCTGAAATATAGCAGCCAAAACAATGAGTTGAAGTAATTTTGTTTTATAAGCACAAACAATTAAGCATGCACTTAACATTACAGCATGACATTTATGGCCCAGTTCCTGTTCCATTCAGAAAAAGAGGAGTGGTGGCAGCCACTACTGTACATAGCTTTAGAAGGGGATTAGACTAATTCACAGAAGACAGAGGATACAGGGAACAATCAATGACCAGGGCAGCTAAATGAAACCTTCTTATACAGAAGCATCACTCAGGGACAAAACAACCTCACCCTCATGCTTTACTCAAAGCAAGAGGCTGCCAAACTAAAACTATTGTAGTTCACAAATTTGACACTACGCAAATTGGTCTCAACAAATCCTAGAGGTGGCTAGCTCACCCTAGGAAGTCTTTGCCCCTCTTTATGTTGTTGTTGACATTACTGACCTTGTTATGCCCACTGAACACCAGTGACTGCTAGCTGGGATTAGATTACATCCACACTAATGGGATCTTGTATTAATTTGTTTGGATTCCAGATTTATTTATGCTTTGCACAGCACATCTACTGCTGTTTCTCCCACTGCCTGTTTGTTTCTCTATTTGCTTTTAATCAATTTTTCTCCCTCCATATTTAGCATCAGGGCCAACCATAATGTCTGTGAGTGTGAAGCAGTTACTTCAAGGGGCAGGTGCTGAGGGGCAACAGCAAAGTATTAGAAGAGACAAATGATGTGCTGCACTTTGCCTCTGCATTCCCCTATTCACCCCCAGCTAGCCCTGTGGCCTTAGGTGTGATGACGAATGCTGCCTCATTACCTATGTTGAAGAAATATTCAACTGCCAATCTAGATGGCTCTTCATACATGGAATGGAAGGAAGGCCTTCTTGCTTCTCTGATTCAGGCATTTGAAAAATCTATTATGTTGGTCCTGCTCATGGAATACATATGCACTCACACTGATCACATATCTGACAAAGTGAGCTTTTGACAGCTCATGCCCCAATCAATTTTTAAATGTTTGTAAAAGACTGATAGCAGATTCAGAAAGGTGGAGTATCTCTTTCTTGTAAGCACCCATTGGAAACATAACCAGATGCCTATGGAAATTCCACAAGCAAGACATGAGGACTTGTCCCCTTTTGCTGTTGTTTCTAAGCATGTAACAATCAGAACGATGTTGCCTTTCACCCTGCAGGTAGCCAAGTTGTCAAATGCAACTAAACCCTGTCAGCCTCATCCACCATGAAATTGTCTTCTTGAATGTGCATTTCAAGCCAACTAAGTTAGTGGCCATCACCATGCCTTTTGGCATCAATTCTATGATTTAACTATTCACCATGAGAAAAAGCATTTTCACAGTCTCCCACAATTCAATTCCACTGGGTACTACTTATTGTTCAAGAAATAGCTTGAAAACACACTCCTTCACTGCTATAACATGGTTTAATATGGGCCACATGCTGTCCACACAAAGGTTCATTGCTCTATTACTGAAATCTGCACAGTTGTTACTGAAATCTGTTATGCTCTTTTGCCTACCTGATTTGGGAAAGGATATCAGTGAGGGCACCTCCTTGAAGAAATTCCATCAGCACCCAGAGTTCATCCCCCACAAGGTAGCTTTTATACATCTCAACCACATTATCATGCTGGTAGTCTCGCATTATCACAACCTAACAAGGATATAAAAAGAAAAATGATTGACAGTCCATACAACTATCTCTTACTGCTTGGACACACTTGCAATTCACTATATCCTTGCCCAGTCAATACTGACCTAGAGACTTATTGAGTGAAAGAACTACGTGACATTGAAACATAAGCCCCAGGCAGTGATATGACTCTGCCTTAAAACCTGAGAAGTAATGGCCTACCCAGGAAACTCTGTTCCTTTATCTCCCTTCCTTATATATGAGAAAGCACATCAGTCCTCACCACCCCACCTTGTAAACTGGCCCACAGAAAGAAAAAGCCTCAATTTTCTTCTGCAGCTGTTTCCGTACCCCCTTAGAAATACAGAGTTGGATCCAGATTAAGTGAGTCATACTTTACTTCCACAGAAATTAGTGGGACATATTAAATCATAATTTTAGTGGGACAGAATCCTTTCACACTACACAATTATAGTACTGAGTTCACTTTAACTGCCATGGCAACATCCTATGGAATACTGGAATAAGTAGTTTGGTGAGACACTAGAGTAGTGCTCTCCAAACTGTGTGCCGTGATATGTTAAGTGTGTCGGTTGCAGTATGTAGGTGTGTCACATGAACATAACGGGTGGAGGAGATGCCTCTCTTGCTGTCACGGTGGGCCATGCCTAGGTGAAGGGGCTGCCTCTGCTGCCACCCTGGGCCAAGGAAGGCCCCAGCGAGGGCAGTAGGCCAGGCTCGGGTGGAGGGGCTGCCTCCACTTACTGAATTACTTACTGAATGTCACAAAACAATGCATGTCTAAAAAGTGTGTCACCAACATGAAAAGTTTGGAAACCTCTACATTAGAGCTTTCTGGTTGACAGTTCTAAATAACCCTCCCTGAAATGCAAATCCCAGGACACCATAGGATGGAACCACAGTAGTTAAAGTAGAATCATAGTGCTATAATTGTGTAATCTGAAAGAGCCCTTAAAGCCTTGTTCACCTGCCCAAACCAGCCCAACTTGACCCAGTTACAAAAATGGCTCACATAATGCTGATCAAACCCTTTTCTCCCCTCCCAAAGAAACCAAGATAATATGAATTTAACCTCATTAAAAAGGAGCTCCCGTCGCTGCTGCTTTCGTAGGTCCATCATCTTCACTGCCACCTGCCGCCCAGAATGCTTTTCGCGAGCAATGCAGACAATACCCGTTGACCCCTCACCAATCTTAACATAGTTCTCCAGCATTGTCCTGGGATCTCCCTGGTCCACCACCATCCTCAGTGCAGCTTTGAACTGCTCATGGGTTACAACTGCTGGATCCTCACTGGCTGGTTGCACTTTAGAGTCCAAGGGAAGGTGAAGGTTGCTGGAACTGGTTTGAGTATGGCGGTTCCGGGGTGAACCTGCTGGTGACGGCCTGCCTTGAGGCAAAGCTGACACATGTTCGTTGGTTGGAGATTTCTGAGGAGTACCAGCTTCCGAAATCCTAGCATAGTCAGGTACTGGCTGGTCAGAAGGAAGTGACTGGGATTTGGCTGCAGGGCTGTGTGGTGAGCCCCAGTGTGGTGGTGGCCTAAAGAAAGGATTGGGCTTGAAAAGAACAGAGCATCGTTAATAAGGCTATCAATTCAAGTAAACAAATCATGCATTTGAAAAGAGTTATAAAAAATTAATCTAACAGTAACAACAATGATTAAACACTGCAATCCTCAGTATTAGAATCACATGGAAGACAGGCAGGATTAGATTCACATGGAAGGCAGGCAAATTTTTTTTGCTTTCAGCACTCTAGAAGTGATTACAGTCCAACAAATACTGCGCTTGGGTTTAGGCCAGTGAGATCTGGGTTCAGATGCCCGCTCTGGAGTCTATGGACTTTGTAGCATCCAGGGTGAAACTAGAATCCCCAAATCCCTTTATCGTGAAAACTGGAACGGCTTCCAGCCTATATACAAGGCTACTTGAAGATGAATTGAATATAGTTTGTAAAACACAAAGAAGCTGACATAGGCTTTTTGGCTCCTGCATGTTTAATGAGAACATAAAACCATATTGGCTACAAATGTACATTTGATTTAAGAGTAACCGTCTTCCAGTTTCTATCATGCGTTAACAAGATTCACATGTACTAAAAAGGCCCAAGGGAACGTTACAGTTTAAAACGTGATCATTTTGGAGAGCAGCAAGACAGCACAAATCCCCCTTCTTATAGTAACTACTTTTGCTAACCCTAACCCTGCAACAGTAATTTAATGGCAGCATAAATAGTGGATTGCCACAGTGGAAGATGGAGAAGAAGACTTGCTCCTCTACTTTATATTAAAATATATAAATAAATTAAAAACAATTACTTAAATGGAAGATTTTTGCTGTGGGAAAAATATTCATATTTATTAATTTTATTTATTAGTTAATGTTTAGATCCAGCCTTTCTTCTAGTGAACTAAAGACAGCCTACATCACTGTCTCTCACAGTGATGATCCCTGGACTGGTGCTAGTCCTTGATCCCTGGCATGCTTCCAGAAAAGAAAAAACAATTGTATCCAGCGGGTACAAATTTAATTCCAATCCCTGGCACACTAGAAAAAAATAATTGTTGGTTGCTCAGATAGCCTGAAGAGCACTGGATTCCTCACTCAGGGCCTTTTCATACTAAACAATTAGAATACTATAACACTATGATTCAACTTTAACTGCCATGACAACGTGTTAAGGAATCTTGGGATCTCCAGTTTATTATTCATCCACTCATCATTCTCTTCCATTCACAGCCAGAGAGCTCTAGTCCTTTACTAAACTATAAACCCTAGGTTTCCACAGGATGTTGCTATGGCAGTTAATGTTGAATCAAAGTGCTACAATTGTCCAGTGTAAAAGGGCCCCTTATCTTCAAAACAATCCTGTGAAATAGGTCAGACTGAAAGTAAGTGACTGGACCCCAAGGTCCAGTGACTTTCTAACCTCAGCGGGTCTTAAATCTGGATCACCTATTCAAATCCAAGTATTCTGACTACAACACAACAATCATAAATACATTGTAAAATTTTATTCTGTGTACCTGCATATGTATAACAATGCAATTACGGATGAAGTGGGAAAGGAGGAAGAAATAGTGTGACCATTTGTAATGATACACACACAGATTTACAGTGACAGTCACACAAAAGGCACACATTGGTACATCCAAACTGGTTAATGTGCTTTAAGTTGCACATTTTAGGATATATTTTCTGATGTGTTACAAAAATTGAAAACCTGGATCTACGGTGGTGGAGGTTTAATGGAGAAAAATGTTTATTGCACACAAGCAGTGAAAGATAGGAGAATTTCCCTTCTCTGGAAACAGTTGTCTGTACAAACCATTAGTATTTATTGCAAGAACACCCTTCGTGCATTACAGGTGTAGTAGTTCAGTTTTATTTGTTACAGCCAGGTGCTATTCCAAAACAGGCCCACCATAAACTTGTACAATTTGATTCCATCCATTAAAAATTCACACATCTAGCATCTCTCAGACAACAGTCAATCATATACACTTTAATAAACTCATGTGTATTCTTAGATCCAGCATCCACAAAAAGAGCAACGCTAAAGTTAAAAGCTGTAAAACAATAAAACATCAAACAAGAAAAAATGATATCCTTACCAATTTCTTACAAAGAACACTCTAATAAAAATAAGTAGCAAAATCTTCTGTACTGCCACAACCTTAAATACATGGTTTCTTTTGCTGTCAAACTCAGTAGAGCATGTAAAAATATAGTGCAACTAATGAATAACAGCAGTAAAGAGAAATGGGACATGTCACAACAAAACACTGCAGTGTGGTACAATTCTGTTCAGAATTCCTAGACACTCCTTTACATCATCTCCGCAAGTCTTCCATTCTCATAGTATAAAATGTTGGGACTTGCAACAAAATGTTGTAGTATGGAGTGATTTTATTCAAGGTTCTAGCCACACCCTAGCATCACCTCTCCCCATGGTGTCCCTAAGAGCTTGGAGAAATTACCATTTTGGTCTATAACTCCCAGAATCCCCCAACCAGTGTGGCTCAAGTCTTATCCATCAATAAAGCCACACTCACTTACACCAAAGCAGTTGAATTGAATGAACAGTGTAACAACGGTGTGTGAGATCACAGTTCCTTTTCTATAAATGGGGAGAAGGGTCCAAAACAATTTTTCCCAGAAATGATGTGTGTATATGGGCCAAAAATATACAAGACACAGGAAAGGCATAATCAAATGGCCAACCCACACACGCACTTTTTAAGCAGCTAAGGTGGTGGGGACAGCCCCCGTCCAATTTTGATCAGACAATTGCAATTGGGGCTGGGAAAGTTTCTCAGTTTTGTTCTGTGCTATTCCACTCCCCCCTATACATACCCAAAAGTAATCTCCAAAGTTATTAGGCCAGGTGAAAGACAGAGACAGAAGTGGAGACTAAGGGAGAGACAGAGAGAAATTATTCTTCAGCTTAAAGATGAGGAAAGGGTAAACTTGCTGTTCCTACCATGATGTACTTACACAAGGGTAAACCTGCTGCTCCTATTATGATGTACAGTTTTTGCATAGCAGGCGCTGGTCTTGATCTCTGGAACCACTCCTGGTTGCTTCAAGGTGAGAATCCAATGCACCATTAACATGTAATCTCTCTGTGGTTACTATCAAATGGAGGCATGAAATCCATAGATCAAGCAACTTAATGTAACCCCTATGAATGCTGGTTCGGTCCTGTGGGTAGGGAACCCCTCAACAGCTACCTGCTGGTTGAGTTCAGGAGACAGACAGCTGAAGGGAAGCTGTACTTGTCAGGGCTAAGGAGTAGTCCCTTTTCACTTGGAATAAGGGCTTTAAGGTTGCATCAATGTTGCAGAATACTGACTAGTACAGGCAGAAGAGACCTGCGTTGGCAACTCATTGGATGCTTGGAACTTTTGGGAAAATGCCTATGTGTCAAATTTAATATCTACACACAAATATAATACACACGTATACATACATATATACATATACAGAGAGAGAGAGAGAGATTGAAAGAAACGTTGAAAGTGTGATTTCATTTGCACTATTCAACTATAGTTAGCCCCATGAAACCCAGAAAGAGGTACATTAAGTCAGTGAAAGAGCACACGCTTGGCCTGCAAAAGATTCCAGGTTCACTCTCTGGTAACCCCACATCAGCCAGCAGGTGAAATTAATAGCCTCTAGACCCTGAAGAACAGATGCCAGTAAGAGTAGACCTTCATTCCCTGACTCAGCACCCAACCCTTGGATCTCCATGCAGCACAGCCAGGAGCTATGTTATATGGAGAAGATATAAGTTGTAATCCATCACATCTAGAAGATATCTGTTGGGAAATGCTAGGGTAGGTTGTACTGAACAAATATTCTGACTTAATATGTTACACTATGTTTAAAAAAAACCCTTCAGACTTTGATTCTTTATCTTCTCCTTGCCCATCTATAAAATAAGGAATAAATATTTTTGACTATTGTGTGTATAGATTTAAGACTCATGGGTAAAAAAGCGCTATGTTAAGAATCCAGCTGAGAGTGCAGGGGAAGATTTATGTAGGAGAAAACACAATTATCTGAACTGGAGCATTGGCCATAATAGCAGTGCTGTCTTGGGAAAAATGCCCAGTAAGTTTCAATAAACTTAAGTGACCTTCAAGTCACAGGTGCAGCAGTTTCCAGTTGCCCAGAATCAGTGCTGGCATTTCAAAAAGAACCAGAATTCTTTCCTAAATCACTTTAGAATGTCCCAGTACACATGGCCCATTTGAGCAGATTTCACACAGCTTTATGACAGAATACAACAGAGGCCTGACAGAAGAACTGATGTGCCTTCAGGAAAATACAGTCTATCTTTGTAAAAGAATTCACAGATCTCTACATTATTGCAATTTATTACACTATGGCTTAAAATACATCAAGATTATTGACTAAATCAACTTTTTAGTCCCAGCTAGACAGACAAATTGAATCAATGCTTACATAAATGTTGACTTAGTAAGTTCCCACTGATTTAGCAGGTCTATTATAGGTCGAAAAGACAGTGTGAAATAGTAGTTTGACTAGAATTCTGGGAGATCAAGTTTGAAATCCCCATTAGGCCATGGAAAGTTGTGCTCTCTCAGCCTTGGAGAAAGGCAATGACAAACTCATCTGAAGAAATTCTGCCATTCTGAAATTCTGTGAAATGGTCACCTTACGGTCATCATAGCTCAGAAGCAACTTAAAGGCACACAACAACAACTTTAGGTGGGACTAACAACTGGATTTAGGAATAACTATAATGTGAGAAGGAGAGTTGTTGCTGCTGCTCTCAAGTCAGCCACAAGTTATGGTGATCCTATGGATCACACACCTTCATGAGATTCTGTTATTAACAGCCCTGCTAAGGTCTTTCAAATACAAAGCTGTGAATTCTTTTCTTGAGTCAGTCCACCTGCAAAAGCAGCCTTCCTCTTTTCCTTATTCCTTCAACTTCTCCAAGCATTATTGTCTTTGCCAGTGAATCATGGTCATTCATGATATCTCCAAAGCTCCACATCATCAGTATCTCACAACTGTGGTGGTATACATCAGCACCCTCCAGACATGGGACACATCTGCCACTGACTCTATTTTATCATCACAACCACCCTGTGAGGTAGGTCAGAGTATGCCTGACCCAGAATCTGTAGTGAGCTTATGGCTGGAGGCTGAGAAATGCAAATCAAGTTCTCCCCAGTCAATGTTAACACTCCCACTGCTGCACCACACTGGTTCTTCATGCATATTCACAAGTATCATGACCTGCCACAGTTGCAGTGAAAATATGTGACATACCAGAAAGCAACATTTGGGCCATCAACGCTGGAAAGAATCATATCTGTGGTTAGTGACTTAAGCAAAAAGACAGCTACTGACTTGAACTTTTTTGAGATTCAAAAATGTACTATGGTCCTGTTATCTGGAAATTTGTGGTATTTTTGCAAGGAGGAGTGGCTTTGAAATCTGATAAAATAAAGGGAAGGGGAAGTTTTCTGTTCTTCCAGTACCCGGACTCCACCTGGTATATATACAGTATTATCTTAAATAAACTTTTATTTTTACCCTATTGACCTCAGTGTACACATACAATGTATTGTAAATTTACTTTGCATAGTGCTATGCACGTAGGACACACACATACAGAGACAGAAAGCGAGTGAGTGAGTTACAAGTAACTACATGTTGGAATTTATTTCCCCATCGTCTACTTGTACCACCCTTCCATTCCAGCTCAGACATGTTTCTGGCGGAAAGATGTTTTCAAACCTCCAGCTTTGTTTTAAAGATTTATTTTAGTTAACCACGAGCACCTAAAAAGGACCCCATAGGTGTCTCTAGATGCCTGTCTTTGTTACCATATATCCAACATTTACCCTATGTGTCAACTTTTAAAAAAAGAAAAAAAAATCTAACAAACAGACACATGTGGACATAAGAGTTTTGCCACAGCTACTCATTCTCAAGTCAGGAGTGAAATGTACAGTTATAGATATATGGCTGATGATCTGGCTTCTTTTTACAAGTCAATATCAGTGGCTGTACATTTCCCTCCTGTGAAACTACTTTCTTTTTCTTTCTTCTTCAGTGTACTGTGCTCCACAGCTTAAATAAATCATAATTTTCTTGAAGTAAGTTCATTTGTGATCCCTACTCATCCACTCTTCCTTCTTAAATGAACAGATAAACATAGAGTGAGCTACTGGCAGAGCATCTGGGTGCTCTGCAGATGCCAGGGGCAGGAGTTGTGTCAATAGCAGTACTGGTCATGAAGTCATGGACTGTAGCCTATCTTGCTTACCACTTACAAGCTGTTCTTGCTGCGCTCCAACAAATATCATTTACAAGTACATTTTGAGTCAACTGAATATGATGGTGATACAATTGGATTTCCTTCTCTCACCTGGCCCACAACAATCTTTGTTAGCCGTTTTGAAACCAGTTAACACCGCAAGAGTCTGGTAAGACTTCTTTATAGGAATCTGTAATACTGAAGACTGCTTTGTGTTTTAATGATAGCCCTCCAAAAGCACAAATGGATAATCAGATTGAGCCACAGATGGCCAGGGGAAAGATAATACACTGAAATGGGTTAGGAGTTATGCCTTTCTTACTCTTTCCCTACCTCCACCCGATTCTCTGCAAAAAGCTGCGGGCAAAAAACCAAATGATGACCATGCAGACGTCTTGGCCTAGCTCTTAGTCTCAACTACTGTAGACATTTTAAATTAATGGAACTTACATACTAGTTGCGACTAAGAACTGTATTTATGCTCGTGACTTTCAATATTAAGCCAGACTTCATTTCCTCCTCTCCTTGTCCTGTTCTACCCATTTTGGTGTGGGTGTTACATCTTACCTGATAAAATGATCTGGAGATCTCAAAAATCTGCCTTTTTGGGTGTGTTCGCTACAACAGCACAATAACAGTATCATGCCAGTACAGGCTTTGAATTCAAGATGATGCTACTTATTATATTTACCTCATGCTCTTTCTCCAAAGAACCCACCAAACTATACAGGGATGGGGATGTAACTCCTCTTGGTTTTGTTTTTTTTGTAACAACTGTATAAGATAGTTTAAGCTGAATACGAATGGTTGATCTTTGTGACTGTGATGGAATCTGAATTCTGGCCTCAGGGTTTTCAATTTAGCCTAAATAAAGAAGTTTATCCACTAAACCACACTGTTGTTGGCCGTCCCAATGCCCTTTACTATCTCATTTTGTTTCACAGAAGCATTCCATCCTCACTACAGAAGAATGCTCACGGGGAAAGGATTGGGCCCTTTCACACCACACAGCTATAGCACAGTAATTCCACTTTAGCTGCCATAGTTCCTTCTACGGAATTCTGGGGTTTGTACTCTGGTGAGGCACTAGGGTTCTTTGGAGAGAACTGTAAACAACCCTTCAGCTGTTCTTCCATGAGACTAATTATCTAGATCCATTTTAGTCTGGCTTCAGGCCTGGTTATAGGACAAAGATGGTTTTGGTAACCTTGTTGGATAACCTCTGCAGGGAACTGGACAGGGGGAGTGTGTCCCCATTGGTTCTGCTGGACCTCTCAGTGGCTTTTAATATTATTCACCATGATATCCTTCTGGGAAGATTGTTAGTGTGCTGTAGTGCTTTGGGTGTTGGAATAGGACTCTGGAGACCACAATTCAAATCCCCACTCAGCCATGAAACCCCCCCAGGTGACCTTCGGCAAGTCACACTGTCTCAGCTATAGAGGAAGGCAATGGGAAACCCCCAGCGAACATATCTTGTCAGGAAAACCCTACGATAGGTTACCCTTAAGATCACTGTAAGTTGAAAACAACTTGAAGGCACACAGCAGCAACAAAATAATACTTGTGGGATGCTTTCCTGGGATGGGGGCACTATTTTACAATGATTCTAGTGCTTCCTGGAGGAGCAAACTCAGAAGTTGGTACTGGAGGATTCCTGTTTGATCAGTGTTGTCTTGTCCCCTTTGCTGTTTAGCATCTACATGAAACCACTGGGAGAGGTCACTGGGAGTTTTAGGTTCCAGCATGTTGATGGCACTCAGTTCTCTCTCCACTTCGGACCTACCTCCAAGGAAGTTCAGTGCCAAACCTGTGTCTGTTGTCCGTAATGGATGGGATAAGGACCAACAAATTCAAACTTAATCCAGATAAAGCAGAGGTGATCGTGATTAGTCAGAAGTCAGATCAGGGAACAGGGATTCAGCCTGTACTGTCTGCTTGGACTTCTGGGATTTGTACTCCGAAAAACCTAACTCTTCCAAACACTGGCATTGACCTTTTTCACTCCGGTTATTTTTACAGTAACAACTCTACCATAGTGGTTTTTTAAAAAATTTTCAGGGGGTTACCAAGCTTTAGAGAGGCAAGTTCACAGCACTGATGTATTTAAGTCTTTTACTTCAAGGCTCAAGTCAAGTCTCAAGTCTGGAAGCCAACTTTATACTCCAACTAAAATTCCGGAATTATTAGATAGAGTGAAATAAATTCAGTTTTAACAACTTAAGCAGAGATGGCTCTCCACATTTGCAATTTTGCCATCTGCAGCTTCAGAAGTAGGGAATAAGATCCTATCTTACTCCCCATTACTGAAGATTCAAAAGCTTTAGAAGGAAGGATCTTTTTTCCTCAAGCCCGTTGCCTAACACATTTGCTGTTCCCCTCTGAGAAATGCACCCTGCAGTTTGGGGTCGAGTCTTGTCTTTTGCTCTTAGGAAACGTTTTAGAAGGCTCCTCTGATATGCAGTAGGAACAGGCTGCTGAGCAGACCTCAAGTCTGCCTCAAGCCCAGTGCCTTACCTGTTTGCTGTTCCCCTCTGAGAAATGCACCCACACTTTGGGCTTGAGACAGATTGTCATGTGACTGATAGGCAAAAAGAAATGGAAGCGTTGTTCAAAGTGATAAGGTTTCTGGATGAAGGCGTTACATTACTGAAGGAAGCGCATCAAGTCAGTCATTAAAAATATATAAATCTCGAGTCGAGTCAGCGCATCATTTATGGCCCAGTCAAGTCCAAGTTGAATCACTAGAGCGACTTAAGTCTGACTTGCATCTGAGTATATCAACTTGAGTCTACATAACTGATTCACAGTACCTGTCTTTTCCCCTATGCAAATATATAATATATATGTATTTATATAGAGAGAGAGGGGAGCGGGAGAGAAATGCAGCCCCCTTCCACATTCTTTGTGAATAAAAGGTTCAGGGGGTTACCAAGCTTTACAGAGAAGAGTTCACAGTACCTGTCTTTTCCCCTATGCAAAATATATAGGGGAAAGAGGGATAGGGGAAAAGACAGGTACTGTAAACTCTTCTCTCTAAAGCTTGGTAACCCCCGGAACCTTTCATTCACAAAGAATGTGGAAGGGGAATGCATTCCTAAATAATCACATTTGAAATACAGATTTTTAAAATAAACACTGAGAAGCCAGAAACAACAGAAACTGTGCACATTGATACTAACACAGATTATTGTGACTGTAGACATGGATTTTTTTTATTTTTTTTTTGCTTGTTTGCTTTGGCTACCTTGATGGTTACCTTATTAGAGACAATACAGGTGTGGCAACAGGATACACCACACATAATGTGCATGAGTTAAGATGTGCTTGTGATTTAATACCAGTGCCTGTTTAGAGCAACAGCTACTTCATGTTTTGTAATGCAAGCATAATCTCCTGATATTAGCCATAATCTGTTGGAGAAGTCTTCAGAATGGCACTGAACTTGGAAGCAAAACTCTAAAAGCCTGATAGATACCAAGTCAGTAAGCTTTCAAGCACCAAGTAAACATACCTTTATCTGCTGGCTGTTTCCAGCTTTGTTTGTAGTGCTGGATGAGGGGAACATACTTCGCAACAGCCTTCGCTTCAAGCTGTTTTCCCTTGACTTGGAGCCAGGACTTCCTTCCCCAGGTGGTCTTGAATTAGCCGAGGTCCCCTGGTAAACTGGAGGGTAGCGTTCTTCTGAGTTTCTTCTCCCTCCAGTGTCTTCTTGGTTTACTGTAGGAACTGGGATGTATTGCTGGTGCTGAAAACCTGAAGGAAGCGGGACAAAGCGGCTATTTGTTCCATGAAATTCCGATGGGCCAAGGGACTGAGCTTTCATTACAAGGCCATTGGAATGAGCCTGGCCTTCCAACACGGGTTTATAATCTGGCCACAAGGTCTGCCTTCTAGATGACTTGGACCCACCATTGCAGTTGAGGTAGTTTCCATATTTGTCTGACCAGTCTGGCTCAGCACACTGTAGGTACATGTCAGTGGGTCCATCTTCACCCAGAAGTCCCAGTGACTGGGCTCTTCTCCTGTTAGTTGGGCTCTTCCCCCTCAGGGTGTTAGAACTGATGAGGGACAGCTTTTGGATATCATTCAGTATCCCAGAGATATATCCTTCCACTTCAAACGTGCTGGCTCTCACAACCTTCTACCACAAAAGACAGGAGGAGGAGGAAAAAGAAAGGAAGGGGAAGAAGAAAAGTTAGTATTTTAGAATCTCCAGTTCCAACATTCATTTCTAAGTGCCAACCAGGAGCGTGGGCCAAGAAACATTTCTACAACACAGGCCTAAATCCAATTGCTAGCCCCAGTCAGAGTCTATCCACTGAATCAGTGAATCTTACGTAGGGGATGACTTACAAGTTCCCAGTGATTCAATAGTTCAAGGATGGTTAAAAACTACAAATCAAATCCAAAAGCAATGAGAAATCTTCCCAGGGTTGATTTTGTAGTTTTGGGAGAGCTTGGAGGAACTGCATCTATACCCTCCAACTATTGCAATTTGGCAGGGATAGGCCCAATTAATCACCTGCCAGCCCACCTTTTCTCCTACTTTTAAAACGTCCTAGTTTCTCTGTCTTCCTGCCACTTCCCCCTTTTGTATTCACCTGAGTGCTTAGTGCACCTTGTTACAAACTGAGTTCAAAACACAGAGTAGTCTGCACTCAGTTAACTCAGCAGCAGGGAGAGGAGAGGTGGGGATTTAATCTTGCCCTTCCCAGTAGGCTCAGGCAAAAGCAAACTGCTCTAGCCTCTCCTAGCTTATGTATTCCTCCCCATTAATTGCTTTTTCTATCTTGACCATACTCTGATGTTGTTTGGCCACATGTGGCCCAATTTTCATCTGTGAAATGTTGTAGAGTATGCCTACAACATGTTTCCACACAAAACTGGCACTCCAGAAGGCTTCTGGATGTGGAAAAATAATCAGGAGCAGAGCATTCCTGGGACCACATGTGATCTGCAGGCTTCATTTTTCCCACCCTGATCTATGTTCATGTCCACAATACTGAAGGGCAAAACAGCCGCTTCTACATCTCACTTGAATCAGAAATTTAAAATAATCATATTTTGCTTTATACCTAATATCCTTAAACTCCGCCACCAGATGTGTTGGACTACAACTTCTTCCCCACCTAGCATGGCACTTTGGGTGATGGATGTTGCAGTGTAACACAACTGGAGGCATGAGGTTAGGAAAAGCTTTCTTACTTGATCTGGAAAAGGTTTGACCCTGTTTGAAAACAGTATTACACACAGGTGCTGTGAAATCTGTCTCATATTAAATATCACCACAACCACACACCAAACACATAGATTTGTGACCCCTGCCATTACTTTTAACTAGCTGTGTGATTCAGTCTACTGTCTTTTTCAGTCTGTCTGCTGCTCCTTGCTGAGGGATACATGGAAATGCTGAGGTGAAAATAATGTGCAACACTAAGTCTGTGATAATGATAGCTTTAGGTTCTAACATGTTAGCTCAACAGACAAATTCAATCACAGTAGGAAAACTGGCCCCATTCTGAGCCATATCATATTTGGGCCATGTTAAGATTATGCTGATTCTCATAGGCAATATCCACAAGTTGGCAAATCCAGACTCCTACCTCTGTTATACTTATCTGTCAGGCAGCTTAGTCAGCTCATTTACTTAGGAAGTGAAAAAACGGAAGAATCCATTAACTATCATCTATTTCTCCACAGGGAGGCTCAAAACAATGCCTATGCCTTCCCTTGGCACAGTTCCCTACCAGTATGGGAAAAAAAATCTTCCCCTGTAGTGAAATAGAATTTCTTCTGTTTGCTAACAACTGAGCACTTTCAGAAAAGACATGCTGAATTAATTGCAGCAGGGAAAACAGACATGGATCACAACTGGTGTCAATTAAGGATGTAACTCACTAAGAGGCAGTATAGATAAAATAGAATACTACTTGAGTCAATTCACACATGCATGTAAGCTAATTCATAAAATGGCAGAAAGCTCTGTCACATTCCATTTGATAAGTACCATGTTAGATGTTGCTCAGAATTAAGCAGCATGAGCCATAGTTCCATATGACAAACTTGGGACATAAAGCAAGGTTCCACTCAACTGCAGACATTCCATTCATGTCAGTGTAATCTGAAAGGCTTCCAGGTGCACAGATGAAATAGCTACAAGCACACTGGGGAATATTTTATACAAATGTTTTACCATGTGGAGCTGAGCTCATCAAGCTAGGTTTAAACTGGCCACCACATTGTAAAAGGGCCCTTGTGACAAAACCAAAATTGTAAAGCCCACTCTCTGTAAAAATCCTTATGCCTCCCAAAGACTGTCTTCTGTAACAGTAAAATGAGTAGTGTATACTTTGATCTTAATCTTAGCTGCATGGGCATTTGCATTTAGTCCCTGATGCAACCACTGTCAAATTTGTGAAGCAGCAAGATAAAGTGAATTTCTGGTTTAAAACACAGTGTGTATGAAGTATGGCACATTCAGAAAAAGCTTCCCTTGAATCACAGAACCTTAGAATTGCAAGAGGCTGCAAGGGCCATTTAGTCCAGTCCTCTGCCATGTAGGAATACACAACGAAAACATTCCTTAGAGGCAGCTGTCCAACCTCTTTTTAAAGACCTCCAGAGAAGGGGAGTACATTATGTTGAACAGGTCTTACAGTTAAAACATAGAAAGAAAGAAAGTTCTTCCTAATGTTTAGGTGGAATCACTTTCTTTTCCATTAAATCAATGGAATTAAATCTCTGGAGCAGCAGAAAACAAGCTTGCTCTATACTCTATATAACATTTCTTCAGATGCTTAAACATGGCTATCATGTCTTCTCTTTTCCAAGCTAAATGTACCTCGTTCTCTAACTCTTTCTTCATAACACTTGGTTTCTAGACCTCTGATCAACTGTATTGCCTTTTTCTTGGTTTGTTCCAGCTTGTCAACATCCTACTTCAGAGTTTTCCAAACTTTTCATGCTGATGACACACTTTTTAGACATGCATCATTTTGTGACACAGTAATTCAGTTTTACTAGCAGACCAGGTTAAACTAACCCCTTATAAGAGATACAGACACATACATAAATTTTAATAACAAAATGTATGGGGACACAATATATCTCATGAAAACCTTTCATATATTTTTAAAAATATATGATTTATAAATAATACCCAAGATTATAGGTGACACACCTACGCACTTCAGGCGACACACTAACATGTCACGGCACACCCTATGGAAAGCCCTGTCCTACTTGAATTGTGGTGCCTAGAACCGGACACGCTATTCCAAGTGAGATCTGACCAAAAAGCAGAATAGTGTGGGAGCATTACTTCTTTTGAAATGTGATTCTCCTTCAAGTCAGAGATGCTCATTTTGCCAATATCACATGACCAGATTTCAATGGCACAGCAAGGGGGCTTAGTAAGTTCCACAGAGACAGGTTTGGCCCCTGGACTTGCTGAAGTTGCCCATCCCTGACCAAAAAATATACAGGAGAAATCTAGCAGATGGGAAGAAGAGGGGTATCTTCTCTAGTTTTTATATCCTAAAGCTATGTCTGTGGACTAAGAAAGGTGCTCAGCATTGTCAAGGATACGAAAAGCCACAAGGTCCTATTTGACTGGATGTCTGGTTCCCACCCTCCACAGCTTTCAGTCACAGGCCGTTGTAGACATAAAATAGTTTGCGCAAGCCCTTTTCTCTCATATTTTGAAGATTGCTCCTTGCTTGCTTCAGCTTTCAAAGGAATCCCGTGCATTTCTGCAGATACCATGATGCTGTCTGTACTTTGAAGCAAATCCTAAACGTATTTAGGAATTGTATCCAAGTAAAGTTAGACATTTCTATTTTTTTTTTCTTGTGCAACTTACTATTCCTACTCATTTATCTTGGATCATGTAATAAAACCTTGCATTAGAAGCCTGGGGCAGAGTTGACTGAATAGGCTTTTTATTGCTGACAGGATCTGTTTCACCCATATGGCTAGAGCTACTTCATCATTTAGGAAGTGAAATGAATCTATTAACTAACTATGAGATGGAAGTTTGGTCCCTTCTAAAAAAAATACTACAAGCTGGAATTTCTACATGTTTAAGACTGAGATTTCAGAAATGACACTGGTGGTGTCAGCTTTTTATTATTTAAAGAAGGAAATGCCTCTCAGTCTGTTTTACCTTGTAAGAAAGATGGAAATATGTGCACTTCATTTCTCAAGGTGTCATCTCTCAGTGACACCCAGCTGAACACGTGCACTGCCTTGTCTAAAAGGTGTGGGATTTGGGAGGCTATCTGGTCATATGAAATCTCCCTGTGGCACATCTCCTCTGTGACTGCTCTTTCATTTATCCATATCATTTTTTTTTTTTTTTTATTATAAAAAAACTTTATTTTCTTAAAATAACAACTACAACACAAAACCTTATACTAATACAAAAATTAAATAAAAAAAAGACAAAATGTAACGTACAAACACTTAACAAAAATCATCATGACTTATACAAAGACAAAACCATTTATCCATATCATTAACTGATGTTGCAGCCATGAAGTAACACACATGTCTTTGTGAAGCACAACAAAAGAAGGGAATATACTCACAAAACTAATAAATATAAAAATGATATGGCAGTCAGGGTATTTAAAAGGAAACTCTGATCTTCCGTGTGGGGATATAAATGGAGAAGCAAGAGTCACTTCTATTCTTATTACGTGAAGAGTTCTACACCAGTTTGTTTGGTGAATGTTGAACTGTAGCTCTTATAGTCACTGTAGTGGTATTATGTAGCTGGTTTTTTTAACTAACACTTCAGGATCTGACTGGTGGGAAGAGTTAGAAGATTAAAAAGAACTGGATTTCAATATTTTCCAACAATGAAAATGATAGCATTGAAATAGCATCTGGCCTTTGTAAAACTGTTGGTTTGCTTATACCAGAGGTTATTAAACTTTCTCCAGTGAAAAGAGTTATACACAACTTTCATATCTTTCACACCTATTGTAACTTTAGTGCTACAAAATTGTATGGACTATGTATTTTATTTTACATAAGGATCATTGTTCAAGTAATTTCCAACTTATGGCGACCCTAAGGTAAACCTATCATGGGGTTTTCTGGGGCTGAGAGTGTGATGTGTTGAAGGTTAGCCAGTGGGCTTCCATGGCTAAGCAGAGAATCAAACCCTGGTCTCCAGGGTCACAGTCCAATGCTCAAACCACTGTACTGTGCTGTATATATGGCATGTACATATATAATTTTACTTATTTATTTCATGACTCCACTGGTTTGTTATTTAAACAATTCTTTGTCAGGCCTCTGAAGTGTATGTGCTCCATCAAGCTGAGCATAACCCACCAGTCATGTAGAGTAGGGCTTTACCATCTCCCCTTCTGTGATACACATCCAAGATAATAAAAAGGAGGTCTTCCAAACATATATACAGTAGAACCAGTAAACATGGTGGTCTAAAACCACACCAAGGAACCTGTTCAACAGGGATTACATTTGCTGGTTCACCACTTGCCTAGGCATGCCCTATGTTGTCATCAGGAAGTGGTAATTTCAGATCCTCAACAGTGATCCTTGGGTCAGACTCACTTTACTCATACGCTTGAAATCCCAGGGCTGATTCATCTATTGCCCTCTAATAAAGACATGTGAAACTTGAAATGCTGAACACTATTTTGTGATTTTGGGTTGGCCTGATAAAGGGATGGCATTGATATTAACTGATTTTCCCCCTTGTGGTCAACATGGCTATGCCTGCTCTTTGTGTGACTCAGCAAACACTACATTTAGCCATTCAACAGTGTATCCTATACCAGAAGAAGATAATTTAGTGCCATCTGAAGCTGGAGCTTTTTCCTCTGACAACACACCTTCCCCAGGTTCCAAGTAAAGTTTCCCAGCTTGGTTTCTATTGACTTTTTCTCACTTCATACACCATCTACAATTTATTCCAACACTGTTCATATAAAATTATATACAGTCAGCCCTCCACATTTGCAGGTTTCACTTTTACGGATTTGATTATTCATGGATTATTTGCCGTCACATCTGCGCCTCCCTATGCCATTTTTAATAGGGACTGCAAGCCTTGTGAGATTGAGAAACTGATAACGAGGCTTATAAGTCCCTATTAAAACGGTGTGGGGCAGCAATGGAGGTGGAGTAAGCCCCACTAGCCACCCACATCTGCCTTGTGAAGGAACCCTGATGCCTCAAAGGAACCCACAGTGAGTTGAATATTGTGATCATACTTTTTTGTTCATTAAATATGGTTTAGGAGGCCCTAGAGTTATTTGTGGTTTTTTCACTTTCACAGTGGGCCTGTGCCCCTAACCCTAGCAAATGTGCAGGGGACTGTAGTTTCTCTTTGTTCTCCTTACCAAAGAACCTGTATTTTATCTAAGAATGGATATGGGTCCCAAGTAACGGCTGGATTTTATCTGTTCAAAACTGGGAGAGGAACCATGGCTTTCTTCTTTCTCATCTCATGTTTTTAATATGTTCATATTTATTTTAAATTTTGCTTTGCCTACCATCCTACCCAACAAAAAGTTCTAGAAAACTATAAAGCTTGTGCACGATTTTATTACCTTGAGCTACCCCAACAAGGTGCTGTCCTAATATGAATTTTGAAATGTTTCTTGTAGTCGCCACCTGTGCTTCCTCTGCTGATGTTTTGGTTCCATAAAGAGGGCCATCTCCTACTTGCAGAAAGAATGGGAAGAAAAGCTTCTCCCAGCCTTTCCCTATATTCCCAAAGAAGAGAAGGAGCCATACTACCCAAACGAGTTCTCCTAGCAGCTGCTTCTAGCCTACTGCAGTAACTGTTGTTTTGAGACAGCCCAAAGGTACTCTTGCTTCTAACAATGTCCTGGTATGTATGGCAGTTCCAGAAACTCTTTTCCATGAGTATGTACACACATATACATGCCTCCTAAGAATCTCTCCATGTCTCCCAGTCTGCTGTAGTTGGAGGAGACTTACTAGACTATACTGGGGGCAATTTTAAAATGGGTAAAAGAGAAGTAGGGGAGACTCTTCTACTTTTCTCCTGTTCATCTATTTGTATAGACACACATTTGTGCTCTGCTCATTTGCTTTTTGTAAACATGCTGACTTGCTCTGTTAAAGACTATGCTAGCTTGGGAAAGTGGCAGTGGCAGAGGGGCTAGGAGTCTTGCTATTTATGTGGAGAAAAGCAAAAAAAGCCAGGAGAGAACTACATACTCTCTAGCATTTCACAGATGAAAACCAGGATATATGTGGCCAGACGATACCAGAATGTGGTCAAGTTTTCAAAATTTACTAATGAGGAAGAATACACAAGCTAAGAGAAGCTGCATAAGTTTGTTTTTATCTGAGCCTCCTGGGAAGGGCAAGATTTCACCTCTCCTCTCCTCTCCTCTCCCTCTGCTGAGTTAACTAAGTACAAATTACACTGATTGATCGGTTGACTGATTTTATATCCCACCTTTCTCCCAGGATGGGATTCAAAACAGCTACTTTTGCACTTTGATCTCAGTTTGTACCAATGGAAGAAAGCTGAGGACACAGGGGAAATGGGAAAAAGGAAGAGAAACCAGGACATTTTAAAAACAGATAAAAAGATGGGATGACAGACCAGGACTGTTATTTCCAAACTGGGACAGCTGGAGGGTATAGAACTAGCTGAAATGAACTCTCAGGCCAGAAAGGTGTCCATGAGGAATATTAACGTCAAGTCTCCAAGCTGACTGTGCCTCTTCCATTACCCACTCCAGCTCCTCCACCCCCTCTGTTCCCTGTTCAGCATTCATGTCATTGGAGGAAGCGGCCATCTGGAAGCAGCCTAATTATTGCTTGATTCAACTGCAGCGATATAATTTGCGCACTGCCTGTCCTTTTTCCAGCTATAATATTGGAAGAGGTTATTCCTTTGCACAGAATACCACCCATTCCTGAGGACTGTTCTGTGACCTCCTCTTTTCTCCTGCAGTTGAGATCTACTACTACAAAACATACACCATGCAGCAGAAGAATCAGTGAGGCAGGTGGATTACATATTTTGTTTCCGATGGACTGATGGACCCTAGTCCATGAATACTGAAGTCACAACTCCTGTTTTTAAAGAAAGATTCTTTGTTCCTCTAACAAACTAGCAAGGCTACCCACACAGGAAAGCCTTTTTCTTAAAATGCCCACAGCATTATGCTCCATGGTTAATGATGGAGACTGACACACATCTTGATAGATCTGCTCAGCAATGTTTCCTCAATGCTCCATACATCTTCATTTGTTCACATAATTATCATTAACAGAATAATGAACGGTACCAGTTGATTAGGGAAGATTTTGAGGAATATGAATAGTTCCTTCTCACCTTCATAGGCTGTAGCTGCACGCGAGTGATCCTTGAAGGGTCCACAACAGGTTTTGGCCGTTTCAGAGTGTCCAGAATATTCTGCCATTGAGGAGGCAGGCCGATAAATTTTCCCTCCTTTGGGTCAAATGATGTGTGCACACGATGCTCAAAGTTCTGCGGGGCAGAGATCTCAGGGCGTTTCTTCTTCTTCTTGCGGAACATTGTGCCTAAGTGAGAGAGATAAAATGCCCTGGATTTGAAAGGTCTGCAGTTCAACTCGGGTAGCAAACAACTACCCTCATTCAGTACGTATTGGCCCCAGTGAGGATACATACCCTCATGCCCACCAAACAGACATCCCCATGCAGATGGGGATATAAATTCAAAGGTGTAGCTATCTTCTTACAGTCTATGAACACGGAAGGTTGCACATGTGGCTTGTTTTTGCTGGATCAGGGCAATGGCTTTTTAAGTGATGGTTTTAAAGCAGGGGTAGGAGAATAATGCTGGATCAGACTGGACCAATCTAATATGTTTCTCCTTATATTCTTAAAATTACTGACAGCTTCTGAAACTTGTGCAGCCATCTCTACAATGCAATCATGCCCCAAGTCAGCAAGGAATCACATTTCTACAGTCAAAATGCATCAGGGTTTCAATGCAGGGAAAATGCACAGAATTGCTCCTTGATAGAAGATGTCTAGGTATTTATATACAAAGCAGCATTTGGCCAACATGATGCTTTGCCCAAATTTGCTGATTTTTCCAATGCATGGCCAGCCTCAGCTTTGCACAGAGCTTTTCCTTAATCAGCAGATTTCAGCTACCTGCACAGCCTTTCCAGTTTCACATGGAGCTCTCGAGGCTATTCACTTACCACAGTTTAGATATTTTTGCTCTAAATTTGGGTCAGAGGTAGAGTGTGAATTCAGTAGGAATAATTTGTATTACAGTAATCACAGACCTTTCTGGCAATATTTACATTACACATCACACTTCAGCATCACACTTCCTAGTGTGATAATACTGTATGTTGTTCATGGGGTCACAGTCACATATGACTAGTACCGTAGCTTCAAGCAAAGCATTATTTGCCATACTGTTCTTTACTTGCTGGGGGCTAGCACATCCCACAAGAGATGGAAACAGATGGACGCTTATTTGCCCATAAGAGAGGCCAGGTATAATCAATAGTTGTTGTTTTCTCAAAAGTTACAAGATTCAGATATTGCTCAGAACTAGTGTAGAACATCTCTACTGCGAAGAGATGTTAAGTCACTGACCAATGGCTGAAAGTTACTCCATGGTATCCAAGACCATGGAGGCTATTTTCAAAGGTGAACTACTGGCAAAGGGAATAGCCAAATGCTATCATATTCCCTTAAAAGGGAAGTGCTTAAAAGGGAAGTGCTAAACTAACCACTTGTATGTGAAGGATTGGTTGACATGTGGTTAGCAAAATGGAAACTCAATTGGATTATTCTAGTCAGATTTCCTCAACATGATGTTCTCTAGATGTTTCAGACTACTACTCTCAAAATCACTGACCACTGTCCATGTAGGCTGGGGCAATTGGAAATGTAGTCTGAAACAATTGGAGGGTACCTCACTGAGAAGATTATGCTAATAATTCTCAGCATCTGCCCAATGTACTCCATTACACCTAAAACGTATACCCACACATGTACTTGCCTAAGTTTGCATCCACTTACACTTCAGATAATGTGAAGGAACAGTGCTAGGGTCTTAGTTTTAAACTGGCTTTTTTTCCTTCCCAAAACAGTTTGTGAATTTCCTTCAAAGCCCACATCAAAATTTGTACATATTTTGGAATGCAATTTTGCCTAACATCCCACTTTTACATGCAAACTTTCCACAATGTAATCCATGTTTGCACATTATGTTTCCTAACGCACACATTTTTAAGTTGAAAAACTATCATAAAATTTGGGGAAATATAAATACCAAAGTGTTAATTAGACAAGTTCATATTAAAATGTGCATCAACGCATTTCATTCCCATCCACAATTAACATAGTGGAATACATGGTGAACCCATATTACAATGTTGTTTTTCAAACCAGCAAATTCTGGTCCTGAGACATCTCAAACACAATCACAGGTATTGGTACAACTGATGCCACTTAATAATACAACTGGTACCATATGGATCATAATAGGTGACTTTCAATTGCTGCAGTTAACAGATCTTGGGGACTCAGTAGATACGCAATGCTTTCATAGATATTTAGAATTCATTTTGGAAGATTTTTCACACACATCCTTAATGATACAAAGTTAAGGATGTGAACCTACTTCATAAGTCATTCTAACGCTCCTTAAAAGTTAACTGTGGCTTCTAAAAATGTTTATGAGATGAGAAATGGGCATTGCTCAAAGAGCATTTTTTTAAAAACTAGATTCAGCAGTTTATACCACACAAAAATTCTTAAATGATTTGCTGTCTGAATGGAAAAGACTAGCAGACATCTCTAAATCCCACCCAATGTGGTGGGAGAGTGAGTGAGTGAGAGAGAGTGCATGTGCATGTACGTGCCTTCAAGTTGCCTGTCAACTCAACCTCATCCATTTCACAGGGTTTTCTTAGGCAAAGAATACTCAGAGGTAGTTTTGCCAGTTACTTTCTCTGCTTACAGCATCTGGCATGCATTGGTGATCTCCCAGCCATGTACAAACCTTAGCCGACCCTGCTTAGCTTCCAAGGCCAAGCAGGATCTGGTGCCTTTAGTGTATTTAGATGATTATGTACAATGACATTATTGGTAACAACAACTAGAACATAACTGTGGCTGAGATCCTATGCAATACTAACAGCAATCCAGGAGGGTGACTGTTGCCAGGAGAACAACAGCTTCCAGATGGGTAACAGAGCAAAAGGATCCAACTTCCTCGCCACTCAGTGGTTTTTTTGAGTTAGAGGAGCAGAGTTGCACCGAGTCATTGTACAACCAGGCTAACTCACTGCATAAGGAGGTACTGGATACCACTTTGTGCAGTATAAGCCACTAAGAATATTGCAGCCTACAGCTGCATGTTGATGTCATTGACATGAATGAACCACTACATTAAAGTTACCCAGAATTCATAGGAAGAGATCATGAGATCATGATGGCATTAAACAAGTGTGTCAGCTGTTAAGAGACTACATAATTCCCATCACAATCTTCACAAATGGTGTGATCCAGAATATATTGAAAGAGATTATCAAATAGAGTCCCCTCTCCCCTGGTATCAGTTAGTCACAGTCTGCGAAGCTATTTTGAATATAGCCATAATTATCGCCAAGACCTCAAGCATGAAAAGTAGAACATCAGGCTGACCAGAAGTGATGTTCAAGCACTGGTGAGGAGCTACAACCCAGCTTGGGAAAAGAGAAACAACCACGTTAATAACAGACTCAGTAATTCAGCGCCTTCAAATTTTGCACTTCCTTCTTTAATCTTTGTGCCCTTGTGGGTCTGAACCACTCCCATACTGAGAAGCATCTTTGCAAATAATGAAGTTTCCTACAAACACAAGGGAAATGACTTGAGGCTCACATATGGTTAGTCACATGCATGCATGTGTGTCTCTTTCACCATCTATGATTTCCCACAGTAGGCTATGCATCTTGAATGACACATTCAGCATTCAATGGTAGACAACATGTATGAATGTGTATGTACTTTCATGCTGCCTGTTGACTTATGGTACCTACATGAGTTTCACAAGATTTTTCAGTGGTGGTTTTCCATTGTTTTCCTCTGAAATACAGCCGATAGGTCCTGATATTTCTTGGTGGCCTTCCATGTAAATACTTATCAGGCCTGATCCTGCTTAGCTAGATCCAAAAAGCTATGGGTGTTGCAGTCTTATTCCCAGTGGCAGTTCATGGCTTCCATGTCAGGGGGGAGGTGAATCTGCTCTGGGTTTCAGTCTGAGGCTTAAAGGGACTATCCAAGGTACTGAACCCATGTTGGAGATAAGCTTAAGCACGTTAGATAGTTTCCCAAAAATCTGAACTAAAACTTACAGTGGATTCATCTTCCCACTGACATGGAAGCTACCAGCCAGCACTGCTGATACCCATTTACCCATTTCTCTTTGAACTGAATACTTTTGGGTAAAGATGCACTAAGATTGCACTCTTAGGTTTATCCACAGTGGTCTGATTTAAACAAACAAACAAACAAACAAACAAAAACTTCACTGCCATGTCATATTCTAAAAGTGTTTTTGAAACTCCCTTCAGTTTCAAAAAGAATTTGGCAGGACTGTGGATATGGTTTCTTCAATTTTAAAGTTTCCCTGGATTCATGTAGACAGTTTCATAATTCTTTAGATCCTGGCTCACTTCTTTCTCCAGGTCTTCCCCCTTCCACAATGCAAAGAGTTCCTCTTTAACTCGGAATGCTCTGAAAATAAATTAATGAAGCAACCACTGTTCCCATTAAGCATAGTAATTAAGAGTATTGTTTCCCTGTAACTCAAAGTCTTGCTCAGTTATGGACCAAACCTTTTTACATTTCAGTTCTGGGAGAGAACTACTGCCCTGGTTTCAAGCAAACACCCACAAAGACTGCCAGAATGAAGCTCCCAAAATTTGCAAATTCTCCCAAAAGGCAATCACACCTGCAGATACAGCAGTTATCTGTCTCATGGACCCAAACACACAGTTCACATATGAATCTTCATATGCAACCCCTCCCCACAGCATCCTCTTCCAAGTCATATATGACTGATATTTTTTCACAGAGTGAAGCTCTTACACGTGCAGCCAACTGTGCACTGATGATGCCTCAACATTTTCTAGTAGCACTTACTGTGGATTTCCACAAGCTCTCTTAGACTACCAGACTGGTGGGAGCAGTTTAAAGTGACAGATCAGTCAGCTTTAAAAAAAAATCATGCAGAAAAATACAGATTTTAAAAATCCTGTTTCAGTTTTAATAATGGGCTTGGCTTTTGCATTCCACTGAAGCTTGGGCAACAGCATCAAGCCAACCAATTATACATTACAATTCCCATGCATTAAGTATCAGATTCCAACACTGCTAGAGAAATATTTGCATTTCCATTCCCACTCCCCACCCCGCTTACAAAAAGCCCATATCAAACATGGGTTGATCTAACAGGGGGAAAAAAACACATGAGAACAATTTTAATTCATAATTGGTTTTGTACCTGGTAAGTGAATGTAAAATGCATACCTGAGGCTCAAGCAATTAGAGAAGGTCTCTTTTTTGACACATAGCCTGTACCACAAGACACTGAAATTTCAGTAACCCACTAGGTATCTTTAGTCTTTTCAGTTCAGTGCTCACATCTGCACTGAGAGAAATGCCACAAGCATAAATAATCAGTCAGTGCCATAAAGAAAAGCCGCTGGAGACTGAAATTCTCTCCACCATCCGTCCCTGCTGCCCGGAGAGCCACGTCAGATTTTTCAACTCCGGATATAGCTTTTTCATAGATAATACAATTCCAAAGCCTGTCACATCTCCCAGTGACTATGAAGAAACTCACAGCCGGCAGATTCAGAGCAAGGGGAGGGATCAACTGGGAAGGAGGGGCAAGACAAGGAAAAAAGGGTCAGGCATGGATGGGGAGGGAAAAATGAGACCTGATTGTTCACGAGAGCAAGAGAAGAGGATACAGGCAAAAAGGGAAGAAGTCAGGTGCAGTGGGAGTGGGGGTCAGTGCTCATAATGCGACCAGAGTGAAGCCCAAGCACCCACAGAACGGGCCCTCTAGCAGAAGAAAAGTGTCACAGAGATGGTGACAAAGATTTTCTTTTTTAAAAAAGACTCACACTGTGCTTCCAATATTAAGTCAAATCAGCTGCTACACTTGGAGCTGTTTCTAAACAGAGGGGTTTGCAATTGTTAAGAAATTACTGGGATCAAAAGCCCGGATGGGTCCCTATAAGCACAAATTGACCAAATTGACAGGCAAACACACCATGACAGAATATCAACAAAACACAACAGGAATAGTACGAGCAATAGTGGGAAAGATTTGAAAGTTTATCGTTCAGGCAGCAGTGGTTGTAGATATCATAAATTTATATTAAAAATAAAATAAATATTTAGGAATTACTAATACTACCCCTGATAAATAATAATGTTGTTATTAAAAAAGAACAACAGCTAATAACAGTAGTTATAGTGTGCTTTTAATATACATGACGATCAACAAAATAAAACAAAAACCCTGCCACAAAGATTTTACACTGCAAATGTTAACAAGCAGATGAGCTAACAAAGACAGAGGAAAGAAGAAGTGGGAAGAGGGAAGGGTATCATGGAAGAAATGAGAGATTAATGTATAAACCAGTGATGCCCAACCTGTGAGTCTCCCAAGACCCCTCACTGATAGTCATATTCACTGTCTCTTCTCGGAGCCAAACTCTAAAAGTATCTGGAGACCTGTACCTCAGGAACTACTGGTTTAAAAAGAAGGAAGGAAGGAAGGAAGGAAGGAAGGAAGGAAGGAGGGAGGGAGGGAGGGAGGGAAGACAGACAGACAGACAGACAGACAGACAGACAGACAGACGGGACTACTCACACACACTAACTGGACTTACACTGAAAAAATTAACAGCCACCAACTTTAGCATCAAATGATTGTACTTTCATTTGTGAAATAAAGACCAGAAGTTAACCCTTACTATTTTCAAGACTGCCATATTATCTGATTGCACAGCACTCTACATTCCAGCACTTTATATTTCCATATTGAACTTCACTGAGTGACATCTCATTGTATCATGACATATCAAGCAGCGAGCAAATGTGTGAACCAACTTATTAGGAACATGAGGCATTTCCCTTAATTGAATAGATTTTGTTCCCGGAGGAAACCACCACAATGGCTCCTTAGTTTGACTGAGTCTACAATCATATGCACATGCATTGAGGGATTCAGCTTCACAGAACTCTGCGGAACATCCTTTGAGTAAACTTGCATAGGATTGGATAATTAATGTATATGGAAAGTTATCCTAAAATAATGATAGATTGAACAGCAAAGAAATGTTTTTATTGCATTATTTTTAAATACTAGTAACGGAAAGACAATCTTGAGAGTTATAGCACAGGCCTGTACAAGTTTACTCAGAAGTAAGAATAACTGAGCTACAATAGGACTGAAGCCTCCAGCATCCCTCTATTGTGAAAGAAACTGGAATTCAAATAGCTTGCAATCAGTGGGTTTTTAAAAATCCCGTACTTTGGAACCAGAATGCTGGAGATTCATCTAGTGAAAAAAAAAATGTAAATTAAGCACATAGCCCACAGTGGCTTTAGTTGTAGGCTTGATGTCATTACTTAATATAATTTATTTCAATGAAGTCATGCTTGCTCCGTTAGCCCTCAGTCCCCAATTGAAAGGAAGTCTAAATACTTGTAAATGCTTTCACTCAGGCTAATCCCATTTTTTACTTTGCTTCTCCCCACACCCTACTACTGAAATTTTGCTAGTAAATTCCACAGGGCATGGAATTTCATTTCCTTGTTGCTCTCTAGAACTCCGTGGCTGAGACCTGATCTCAAGAAGGCAGAGCACAAAGCTCCATCTGAATAGTTCCATTTGCTCTCTTCCTGGCCCAGCAGCTGTCAAATACCAGGAAGGGTCCCTCCTGTTGCTGCTACTGTGGCCCTTACTTCATCGTGGGGAGGTAATTCAGATGAAGCAGCAGCAGCTGGTCTCAGCTCACAGGGAGGATGCTATGAAGGTAAGCTCACAGATGGAGTACACCTTCCTTTTCCTTCTCTTTGGAGCCCACAGCAGCTGCTTCTTCATCATTTGAATTACTGCCACTTCTCTCTCCTCCCCATAAGCAAGCAGCCACAGCAGCATCACCCTCACTGGGGCTTGACAACTGCCAGCTGGAGGCCTGGGATAGAGTATAAAGGACTAGAGAACAGGTCCCTGTCCCCTGTCCAAGAAGAGACATACAGATAGGCAAGCCACACTTGCATGCACCTACGTTACTACAGGATGCCACTCTATATGTACTAAGGGGGAAAGGGGGGCAGCTTTTTTCTTATTTTGATAGTACTTGAATTTCTTAACTCCAGTTTCTTTATTACAGATTGAAGAAACTGAATAAGAATATCCTAAGGACAGGAAGAATTAGGGTCAAAATACAGCTGATCCAGAAAGATGCCATACTCAATGGTACTGAAAGCTAACAAGAGGTCAAGGAGATTCAACCAAGTGGCCTTTCCACTATCTTTTTCCAGCAGACTGAGGTCATCATAAAAGATTATGAGGCCTCTTTCAATGCTGTAAGCACGGGACCTTTCATACTCCCAGAGTTATAGTGCTGTGATTTCACTTTAACTGCCAAGACAACATGTTATAGAATCCCAGGTTTTGCAGTTTAGAGACAGGAATCTATAATTCTCAACTGGAGAGCTCTGTGTGTGTCTTCTGCTGATTTATAATGACCCCATGAATTTTTTCATAGAGTTCAGAGATGGTTTTGCCAGTTCCTTCCTCATACATGTAGCCTACAGCACCTGGTATCCCTTGGTGATCTCCCATCCAAGTAATAATCAGGGTTGACCTTGCTTAGCTTCCAAGATCAGATGAGATCTGGTGCCTTTAGCATATTTAGGCCTAGTGCCTCCTAAAACTACAAATACCTGGATTCTATCAGATGCAGCCATGGCAGTTAAAGTGGAATCACAGTGCTATATTTGTATACTATGAAAGGCCACAGATCTGAACCTCAACTTAAGTAAGACTCACCTAAAAGTAGTCTCACACAAACTAACACAGATGGGCTGCAGGCTTGAGCACCATTTACCCCTGGTCTGTAATTATTGAAATGCTACAGGTCCTGTGATGGTTATTCAGGAGTGCTCACACTACTACATCCTTTAAGGAGACTGGAACCACTCTCTCTCTCCTAAAGAACTGGCTTCATTCTGAACTCAGCCCCTTGTCATCTGCTTGCCAGATGGATGAGCCATGAAGAGCAAACAAACAAACTGCACTCAGCTGAATCTTAGGTAGTATCTTGTCTATCCTCCTGGGTCCTACAAACTTAAACTCACCCACGAACAGAGGACCAGAAGGTTTTCTAGACACCTCCATGGAAAGGCTTGTATTAATAATGAAACTGATGTCATGACTGACACAAGTGGACAGCATTCCACCTCAGATTCCACTGCATCACTACCAGGGTCAGATTTTAAGTGACCGCAGACCACCTGGAAAAGCTTCACTGCATGACTTTGTGAATACATATTAGCTCTGGGGTGGAAATTGCTTCTTTGCTATTGTACGCAATACAAACAGATACGGAATTGACTCCATAATGAGTTCTTGCTGTGTTTTACTCAGGATTCTCCACTCAGTTTCTAGAAACGTTTTTTCATTGCTCTCAGCTCAAGTGATACCAAGAAGCTGAAACAGATACACCAGGCACTTGGGAGCAATCACATCATCTATCTTGGTAGTCTCTGCACTCTAGAGATCAAACAGAGCTTCAATAGCAGAGAGACCCACAATCACCAGAAAACGACTCAGAGCCCTATGGAATCCATTGGCCTCTGAGGACAAAACATCCTAACAGCTCCTCTACCTTTGCAGAGTGTAAACAGTCACTGTTAGTCTAAATTTCAATAAGAAGTGGCTGATCATGAAAAAGCATATGTTAAAACCCTTCCCCACCAACAGCCTGCTATCCTCCCATTTAGGAGAAAGGTGAACAGACAAATCTATGGAGCATCCCACTCCATGTGCTTGGCCAATGGCAGGCTGGGACTGTCTCAGTGAAAGCTGGTGGTAGTGAATCCACTCTAAGTTTTAATGTAAACTTCAAAGATGCTTTACTCATTTGAGGGATAGGGCCCAGTGCCCTGGATAACTCCTCTGAAGTTCAGCTCATAACCCAGAGTGAGTTATGTGTCCTGCTGGCACCAGCCTCCACTGGAGAGCTCAATGGTTGTCACAGCAGGCCACAAAGCCCCAGGAGGGCTCCAATCCTGCATCCTCAACATGAATGTTGAAATGCCTTATGATAATCATCCTGTGGAGCCACAACATCAAGTTCAAGTTCACCTCCATAAGCTCAGGGGCTGGTGGGCAATGGAGTAGGTGGTATACCACCAGAATCCTCTGCCTGTCCTCTTGTCTATCACAGGATACTACCACCTCAGACTGGCAATCACCTGGGTAGGAAGCTGAGGTGGGGGGGGGGAGAGAATGAGAATCCCTAGAGCTCTGTATCTTCACTACTTACACAGATTCCAAGGTTCGCAACTACCATACCCTAGTCCAGACAAAAGGGAGTTTTTCATTACAATTCACCTCTGATGTACCCAATATCGTACCTCAAAGTTAAGGAATTTGCAGAGTCCCCAGATGTTTTGGACGCTAACTCCTACCATTCTTGAGTATTACCTATGCTGACTTCAGCAACATTTGGAGAGACACATATCCTCCTCTCTCCAAATCTCCCCCTCCTCTGTGCCTGTATGCTTCACCAAGCCCTTTAGAAAAGCCTTTTTTTTTTCCTGTATAAGCTGTGCTCTGGCATGTTCATTGTTTTTACTTAAAAGACAGAGGTTCATATTAAAAAAAAACAAAGAGTCCTTTTTCCAGAGGACCTTATCACCTAAATTAAATTTTACCTAGTGTGGACTAGTAGGCTAAGAGTAATGGGGTGGAGAGATGAGAGACATGGCTTGATATTAGAAGGGAAGCATACAATCATTGCTGTGATGATCCCATTCCTTACATTGCTATGGCTCTTTGATGGTGTGGGGCTCATACCATCAAAGAATTACGGCATTATCAATGTTGTTTTGCTTACTTACTCTAGGGAAAAGCCCCCCCCCTGCCATATTGTACAGTCATTTTTAGTATGTCAGATTCTTGTTTTCTCCCTGATAATAAAGCCCTGCTACTGGCAAGATGAGTGTTTCAACAGCACTGCCAACTGATGCGATGCTCTAAATCCTTTCCTGAACACAGATTATCATTCCATTAGAAACAAGCTTGAGAGAAAGACAGAGAGAGAGAGAAACACTATTTATTACATTACTGGGTATATCTGGGGACAGATGAGAAAGAAGGTACAAGATCCAAATAATGTGTGCAGAGCTATTCAAAGGGAGTGCAGGAGCTGAGGGGCAGAATGAAAATGAAGCTCTTTTCCTCTTCTTTCATTTTTAATTGAGCAATATTTCTCCATAACAAACACATTGATTTTTGTCTCCTTAAAAATATGAATGTCACATATCATGTGACATTCTTACCAATGGAAAGAATATTCACTATTATTCATTTACTGACAGGAAAATGGTTTTCCTGATACTTGGGAAACCTGGTTGGGAAGAATAACACAGAGGCAAATATTTCGTAGTTTCCACCAAGTAGTTACATATATTGAAGTGTTTCAGGAAATTATTCTGCAAAGAAATAATGGTGGGGAGGTTGGCTTGAAAATCATGACTTTTCTACACAAACCCCGGGTTATCTGGCTTTTATTTGAGCTTTAGAATCCCATTGTTTTCAAATAGTCATGGTTGTTTTGCACAAAACTGATGGGTTTTGCACAATGAAACAACAAGCCTGAAATCAAAAGAATCAGTTTCTGGAAACTGGGGGGTTTTGCACACAAAATATGTATCTATGTGTATGAAAAACATATTTTTATACAAAAAAAGTATTTCATAGAAATATATACAGTGGCTGCAAAATCTGATAGGTTTGCGCAAAACACACACACACACACACACACACACACATATATATATATATATATATTAACACCAAAACCGGGTGTCTGGTTTTGTTTTGTTTTGTTTTGTTTTATAAAAATGTGGGTTTTTCACAAAGCTCCATGTTTTTCATGCAGAAAAACATATTCCGGATAGCTACATGGTGGGGTTTGCTAGATTTTGCCTCCAAAAAAAAAAAAAAAAACAAACCTCTCTACCTATCTAGAACCTGTCAGTTTTGTGTGGAAAAAAAATGGGGGGAGGGGTTGCACGAAAAACACAATTTTTATATAACCCCCTCACATGTATTTCTGTGTACAGTAATTTGCCAAAACATTTCTTATGCAAATACCAAGTGAGAACTTCACAGAAATATTCTCCTACACTAGGGAGAAAACTGTGGAAGCTTCATCCTCACATGCAAGGGTGAAATATTCAAATATATACTTTTTTACCATGCAATGAAGTAGGACGGTCCTGTGGACAGAGTAGAATGTGAGCAAAGGTAATGTTAACTGAATGATGGACTCACTTTCACTAAGAACTCACTGTGGTTTGAAAACTGGAGGGACCATCTCAGATGAACTTGGAACACACCACGGCCAGAACTTTCAGAACTATAGTAATATTTTGTTTTCAACAATAGCTGTTTTCATTGGGGAGAGAGGAAACAAAAGAGAGAAAGAGAAAATAGAGGGAGATAATTTTTCCCCAGCAATATAGTGTTTGAGTGAGCAGGCATAGTTTTTTTAGCCCAAATTGTTCCACATAGGATGACACAGAGTTATGACTGGTACCCTGATAGGCTGCCATGTTTCCTCATAATGCCACAGTTGAGGAATGAACAATTTCCAGAGGCCTGGATCTTGGAAAGCCACATTCCCCCTGTCCCAGCATCCCCCAATGTTTATTTAAAAAGGCTCCTTGTGCCTTTATGAGGTGCAATTTCATTGCGTTTCTGACCCTCCACAGTTGTTATAATCTTGGGGGAGTACAGGGTTTTTTTTCGAAACCAGAAGTGGCTGGTCTACAAGTTTATAACAGCTCACAATGTGAGAGGAGTTTATAACAGCTCACAGTGTGAGAGGTAACCGCAATGAAATTGCCACCATATCCCCAGAGGTCCAAGAAGACTCTCAGTTAAAAATAGTACTGGAGAGATATGACTAGTGGGGTACCACAGGGTTCTGTCCTGGGCCCACTGCTATTCAACATCTTCATCAATGACTTGGATGAAGGAGTGGAGGGCATATGCTGATCAAATCTGCAGATGACACCAAATTGGGAGAGGTTGCTAATATGCCAGAGGACAGGATCAAAATTCAAAATGACCTGGACAGATTGGAGAGCTGGACCAAAGCTAACAAAATGAATTTCAACAGAGAGAAATGTAAAGTCCTGCACTTAGGCAGAAAAAATGGAATGCACAAATATAGGATAGGGGACACCTGGCTGGATAACAGTATGTGTGAAATGGATCTAGAAGTCTTGGTAGATCACAAGCTGAACATGAGTCAGCAGTGTGATGTGGCAGCCAAGAAAGCCAACACCATTCTTGGTTGCATCAATAGGAGCATGGTGTCTAGATCAAGGGAGGTAATGGTACCACTCTATTCTGCATTGGTTAGGCCTCATTTGGAATACTGTGTCCAGTTCTAGGCACCTCAGTTCAAGAAGGATATCAACAAGCTGGAGGAGGGCGATCAAAATGGTGAAGGATCTGGAGGCCATGCCCTATTAGGAGTGGCTTAGGGAGCTGGGTACGTTTAGTCTGCTGAAGAGAAGGTTAAGAACGGACATGATAGCCACATTTAAATATTTGAAGGAATGTCATGTTGAGGAGGGAGAGGTTTGTTTTCCGCTGCTCCAGAGACTAGGACAAGGAGCAATGGATTCAAGCTGCAGGAAAGGAGATCCCACTTGAACGTCAGGAAGAACTTCCTGATGGTCAGAGCTGTCTGGTAGTGGAATATGCTGCCTCGGAGTGTGGTGGAGTCTCCTTCTTTGGAGGTTTTTAAGCAGAGGCTGGATGGCCATTGTTGGAAATGCTTTGATGTGTGTTCCTGCATAGAGGGGGTTGGACTGGATGGCCCCTGTGGTCTCTTCCAATTCTATGTATCAAGGCCAAGGGGCAGTGCACAGGTCTTTTGAGCCGCCCCCCAAAAAAATCCCAGCTTTGGGTCACATGTGGTCCATGGGCTGCACTTTGTCCATCCTGCCTTACTCTGAATGACTTTATATTGTGCCTGTTCCAAAAGCATCATTTGTTTAAAAAAAACAGGCAGGAAGGGCTGCCATGTTTCAATAACACATCTGGAATGATGCTGTAACAATGCAATTATGCAGTAACATGGTACTATTGGCACAAATGCAACTCTGTCATCTTTGCAGTAGAACAGCTAAGGTGACTTGTTTCATAAAACCGCAGAAATTCTTCTCCTGCCCTTCACCCCCCCGACACAAAAAAAGTTGAAATGCTGCCTCAGTGTTGTGACTTGCGAATGATAGTGGTGTGACACTTAGCAATTATCTGAGATCTAGTCTAACAAATCAAAAATGTCAGATCATTGTTCAAATTCAATTAGAAAGCTCATAAATACCTTCCCTAATTTGCACCAGTCTCAGTTCTCATTTTCATCCATTTAAACAACCAACCGTTCTCCAGAGTTGAGTTCACGAAAAACTAGTTCCATGAGTTCACAACAGAAGCCAGCTGTACATGGCACTAATTGGCTTACATCTGTAACACAAGAGAGAGCAAAATCTGTGACCACTCTCTTTTCTATGGGACATTTTCCCAAAGGAAGTCCTTTCATGCTAGTCAACAGTGCCTTTGAATTGTTTATCTTCATGAAAAGCATCGCAAGTAAAGAAAGGGAGCTGAATTTATACAAGCTGCTCACATGTTTTTTTTACAGCCTATATCTTAGTAGACGTATCTCCACCAGTCTTATGACATGCTTGGTAGAAAGGAAGTTCAGCCGCCATTAAGGATATAGCAAGAGTATCACCCCTTGTGTTATGAGAGACTATGTCAGCAACTATGGGTAGAGATGAGAGATGGGTTAGAAGAGTATGAATCAGATTTGGGAGCAAAATACTTGGAGAACTACTTCCATTCAAATGATTCTGTTCAGCTAATGTGTGCGACATTAAAGGTTGTGCTATGTGTCTTGCCATGTTCAAAAGTACATTATTGGAGAGGGAGACTGGGCCCTTTTTTTGAATCCCATTTTGAGAGAAAATAAATAAACAAACTGTAGTGCTAAGTTTTAACTTCCCTTATAAAGAAGTTTGGTGGGCCCTTTCTCTTTTAAGTTTAAGGTGGGCATCTGCGATCTTTTAAGTTTTGCTGAGTTTTAAATCTTTCCATCTCCCTATTTTGTACGAAAGTGCTGTATCCTGGCTTTTGGTTTGAATGTATGAAATGGATCTGAATTGTTTCTACTGCAACTTGGATTAGTACGTTCTGTTCATGTGTTTTATGAACTTTTGTAAACTGCTTTGTGTTTGTTTAATTTAAATAGCTGAAAATTCTAAAAAGGATGCAATGAAGTGAATATACAAGTGTGCTGGCTCTAAGAAACGACTTTATTGCAAAAAACAATGTTTAAAATAGAAAATTTTAGAACATTTTGAAAATTTTATACTGTCATTATTTTACGGACTATAGCTCCCATAATCTTTCAGCCAGTATAGTACAGTACACCCACACCCTTTTCTCAGCCTAAAGCTTCCTTCTGAAGCTGCTGTTGGATCCTTAGTTCTTGCTCCATAGGATATTCTAACGGCTGCTTTAAAAACCTAATTCTACCACTATTTATCAATATGTGTCACCACCTAGCAAAACAGTTCATCAGATTGCAGCAGCACCTGACAACTTCCATGTCTGACATACCCATTACGGATGAAACAATTCATACTGAACATTCACACTATCTCAGATCACATGAAACATGTTACCTTTAAAGACACTCCACTGCAAGCTTTTCAGACCTGCTGTTACATTCTGTGATTTTCATACTTGTGTGAATCAGTGTTATGGGTGTGTGTGTGTGTGTGTGTGGATACTGTCTGTATGTACATTGTATTGCATGCATATATGTATGCATATGTGTGTCTGTGTGCACATATACACATCTCTTACTAAATGGAAGATAGCTGAAGAAAGATGAAATTTCCTTCCTTGTAGCAACATGCCTGCTACAATCATTTACTTAGGAACTGTTCTCAGGAGACTGTCATTAAAAGTATTACTAAATAGTATTGTAGGGGGTCATGATTGGAGGATATAATTTATTTACCATGGACCAACTTATACAAACCACATTCAGAGACAATGTTCTGCCTCCAAACTGGGGTCTGTTTCTTCTACCCTCAAGCACCCTCTCGGGGGGGGGGGGGAGTGGCCAGAAGTCCATTTCTAGTCCTGAATAACAGCTATTTTTTAATGTTAAATGAAGAGGGGCACTTCCAGGAGAGGCAATTCACATTCTTCTGGTCAGAAACAAGGCAATTGGGAAGTTTGGAGGGGTCAAGAGCCACAAAAAGAGTTTTGGAGACCATGTTTGCTCATCTAGATTTATAGTGACATCTGAGTTGTTTGATGCTTGGCAATCAATAAATCCGTAAGCAAATGGTTATGTGATGACTTCATTATAAACTCATGGTCACAACACCACAATGAAAATAAAACACATAAGCAGATATGACTACCTGGTTTCACCACAGTGATTGACAAGAACACAGTGGCATATTTTTATATGCTACACTCACAACTACTGGGAAGTTCTGTGGTTCTGTCAGCTCATGTTATACTGCAGCCACATGGACAGTCCACTGTATCTGTATCTCGAGTGGGTCAGCATCTCAGCCTACCAGTAATTACCACACCATCCCAAACTGGTTCAATAGTGGTAGACATCAATTAGCAGTTACCCTCAGTATGATGGACCCATTATATGATTCTTTTACCACAGAGATGTAAAATTTCCAGAACTTCTCAAGTCATGAGACGAAAGTTTCCCCTCATTTTTTTCAGGTAATTATTGTCATCATTATTAATTGAAAAATGCAACATTAGCATGTTTTACAGATCGCAAGTCCTTTTATTACCTTAGGACATAAAATGTTTTTTCTATAATCTGGCTTGGCATTAAATGATCAACTGATGTATTGAAAGTACAGTTTATTCAGAAAATAATTAATAGTTAATCTATTATTTAGATTTTTATATTTTGTTACCAACGGAGCTACAAAGTACTGAAATATAAGGAAGAACTGAACTATACGGAACGTCTCTGCTTTGGCTAGTTTTTGAGGCTAAATAATTTTTAGAAATAATGTGGGAAAAGTAAATATAGGAACATCTTGTCTTATTTTATTCACTATTCCAAAATAAAATATCTCATAATCCATTTTTTTCAATCCTCCCCCCTCGCCCCCCCAAAAAAGGAAAAAGGGCTTTGCAAAAAGAGAAGGAAAGAACTCTTTTCCCCCCAGGTCTTCATACCTCTGCTTTGGCGAAGACTTCGCACTCATCGTCCCCTCAGTAATTAATGTGCCACCACTCTATTTTTACTGTAATCAAAATTTATCTCGACTATTATTGTTGTTATCTGCTGTCAAGTCAGTTTCAACCCATACCAACCCTATAAATGAGATAGCTTCAAGGGCCTTGCTCCTAGACATCAACAGCTCTGCTCAGGTCTTGCAAACTCAGGACTATGACATCCTCAGTTGAATCTATCCATCTGCAATGTGGTCTCTCTTTTTTTCCCTATTGCCTTCCACTTTGCTGAATATTATTGTCTTTCCCAGTGAGTCATGTTGTTGTCTCATGATGTGCCTGAAGTACAACAGCCTCAATTTGGCTTCTAATGAGAGTTCAAGTTTGATTTTCTTTTTGGTAATAAAGATAAATTGACACTTAGATCAAAATCCTATACAACAAGACTGGAGAATGGTGGGTCCCTCCAGATGCAGTTGGACTGCAGCTTTTATCAGCCTTATCTAGCAGTAGCGAGGAGTGATGGGAACTGCAATCCAACAGCAGGAGAACAACATATTCCCATCTCTGTTCTACACTTTTACCTGGTAGAAAGTCATACGGAATACAGTGGGACTTTATCTGTGCTGCCACTGATACAAAAGATACATAGGGTTTTGTTTTGTTTTTGCAGCCTAAGTGTGGTAACACCATTATTTACATAAAACCATTATGATAAATGTCAATTCTTGAGCTTTATCATTTATCTCATAGGTAGAATCTGGTCACAAAAGTCAGTTCTCCACACATCGCACCACACACAAGTGATTCAATACTATTCTCAATTGAGTGAGTGCTACATTTCTGTCAATTAACCCCCTGTTTGTACTTTACAGCATTTGCCCATTGCTAAGGCAGCCTGCCCATATCGCTAAGGCTAAGGCAGACTCTGTCCATATTGCTAAAGCAGATGGCTTTCCAAACTGAATAGTCCTAAAAAATATGAAATATGTTAATAAAGCCCTGATATCCTTTCACCTTGTAGGATCATACAACATGAAGTAAAATGGAGATGCAAACAGATCATTAAGCACTATTCTCAATTGAGGGAATTGAGAACTACAGTTCTATGAATTAATACTATGTTTGTATAATATCAGCCTGCAGAAAGATTGCCAGAATTCAAGCAGGGTTTAACTATTTTTCATCTGTGCTTTTAACCAGCCATAATGAAAATATCTTAGAGTTTTCCACAGGCTAAAGTGATACTGTGTTCTCAGCAGACTGAACAGCCCCAGAATCTGTTCAGGATGCCTTAATTATATACAAGCAACTGTCCACCCTGGCAATTTGTTTATTATCACCATCTTCTTTAATAAAGTGCAGCTGCTTACATTGCTCATGTGGAACCTGTTCTAAGGCACATTTTCACTCTGAAAACAATGATGATTTTAAGCCAAACATGGACTGGCCCACTGTAAACTGCGACAGCATTCTGAACATATCCCAGAACCTTCTACAAAAAGACTTCCACAGCAGATAGCAGGGGCAGGGGTATATTATATTACATGATATGGCTTCCACTTTAAATTGGGCTGGGGATTTCATTTCTACAGTGCTTTCCTTCCCACCAGACATGTAAATACACTTAAATACATTGGATGTAGAGAATTTCAGGCTTGGAAGAGATCTTAGCCATCATTAAGACCAACTCCTTGGCCAATTCAGGAGCATGAGAACTACAACAGCCTGAACAGTTTATTCTCAACACCTACAGCAAAATAGAGTCCACCACTCAGAGAAGCAGTTTGCCCTACAGCAAAGCAGGTTTTACTGTCAGGACACTTCTCATGATGTTTAGAAGAAATTTACTTCATGGACACCTGTTAGCCTTACCCTTTAGAAAAACAGAGTACAAATCTAGAAGACAACAGACTTGTGCATCCTGATGTACAAGAGTTTATATATCTCTCTATTTGTCTGAGGAAGCAGCATCATGATAATCAGACCTAACTGACCCTACGTGCTAGACCTAACCATCAGTGCACTGAGGTGAAAGATTCAAAACCCACTTCTTCACAGAAATATGATGCACAGCCCTAGTCTTGCATTTTAAGTATCTGTCCCCTTACCAAGCCTCTCAGCTCTGTTACACTTTGAAGTTATCACTCACCAGCTGTGCGGTCTGCTGTTTCGTCACTGTTTGGTCTCAGAGCACGCTAAATCCTTAACACAGCCTGGCACAAAAAGAGAACACACAGCTATCAGCATATCTTAGTGGACAATTCCCACATGGGACAAATAAACAGAGAGAAAAAAACCACAGCATTTGACAATCTTAATTTTAATTGTGGTCGATATGGATTAGCCTTGTCTGTAAAATCATACCAAAGAGTTTAAACAACATTTGTCAATTACTTGACAGTTTACAAATAAGACCAGGTTACTCACAATTCTGGCAGATATGACAAGAACACCTCCCAAGAATAAGCAACTACTTTTGTTAGTAAATCTGAAATTTGTGTGCATAGCAATTACCCTACAGGCAGAAAGACCTTCCTACATGGATGGTTATTTTCTTGTATATATACAGACAGTAGGCAGACATATTTCTTACACACTCCCTGCTTTATGAAGCATCAGTTGGTCCATCTTTAACTCCTTCCTCCCTGCCATATCAGCTGCAACCATGCAATTTTCATTCAACACTCTGCAAGATCTGACAGTTTACAGTCAGCCACTCCCCACTCCCAAAATACAGATATCGCATCACCACATAGCATATATACTTGCAGGTCCATCTCCTGCAGTACTTGGAAGATGAGAAAGGGGATCAGCCTTCCGGTAATGATGTCGGGGAGGACAGTTCCAAGGGAGAAGGAAGAGAGGACTGCAAGCAAACTCTACTTCTGCCATTGAGCAAAGCTGATTGGTGGATGGTTGTTGCTGGGTTACAGGAGTGAAGATGGAGTAAAGGCCTTCCCAAAGGAGTTCAGCTTTCAGTTTCTTTTCTTTTTCCAGAATAATCCCTGAAGGGGAGAAAGCTGCACAATCCTCCCAAATGACTACCCCTCACTGTGCAAGCCCATCAGTGCTCAGCATATTCATCCTTGGCATTAACTGATGCTTTTGTTTTAAATGCAGCGCTGCAGAGAAAGAGTTAATCCTCAGCAGCAAAGCAACTGGAAAGCTAAGATGTTAGTTGAAACTGACAAATCCAGTCCTCCGTAAGCAGCAAACAAATGGCATGTGAGAGCAGCAATCAGAAGTTGGCCTCAAAAAGAAGCAAATCTAGCTGCACTTGCAAGCCTCTACTCTTCTTGGGTTTGATTACCACCCTTCAGTTACCTCTCTGGAGTAAAGTGAAAGAGATAGGTTCCTGCAAAGCCTCTCAAAGGCAACTTAAGAGAAAACAATAGTAGGGGAATGCAAGGAAAGCAGAAAAGGGGTGGAGGCCAACTTTGCATGTTTGTACAGTGTTCCCGTTCACCTAGCTGTGAGTTTGAGTTCAGGGCGTGGTGCCACAGACACATAGAAACACCCACGCTGGGAAGGCGCACATTTGAATTTCAACCCACAGACTAATGCTGACACTAGGACTTTGTGGGGCCAACATTCTCCGCTCCTACGTCCCCACCAGCGGTTTCTAGAAAGGGAGAGGCTTGTCATTTGACTAAGGTGCTGAGATTTGCTAGGTGCCAACTATGATGTGGTTGCCCAGCCCTCCTTTGCTGACTGACCTACTAAAACTTTGCTGAGATCATTAGCTCTTCTCTCCCAATCTCCAGAGCCTGAGTGCCTGGAGCCATTGCTACTCCTAATGAATCTTGACAACTCTTCACCGTGTCACCCGGCTTGCAAATTTCAGGACCAACCCTGGATTCCTCATTATGCCTGGCAGAAACACTTTTGCTTATTGATATAAATATATATTAGGAAGATAGTTTGTTCAGTAATGAACGTGTTTGCCTTGCAGATGCATTGTGCATGATCCAGTGCTGTTCCTTCCTCATAATATATTTGTGAGTGAAGATCAATATATCTAATGCTGTTTCACAGTCCAATTGCAGCAACTGTGCTGAAGCCCACGGCATATAACTCCTAGAAATGTATTCCACCCTAACTCCATTAAGCAACTGGAGAAGGATGAACTTACATGGAAAATACTGGAATCAGTAACACGTCTCAGGTAAGAATAAGGTCAAAGTTTATGTCTTCCAAAGCCATCAGCAAATAAATGGGGACTTGGCTTATTTGCAAGAGTCTGATGTAAACAATAGACATTTAATCACTAAAGCACTTAGGTCCAAAGAGCTAAGATTAAGAACAACAGTGTACACTTTGTACCTTGTCTATCTAGGTTGTTATAAGGGGAAAAAAACATTCACTCCATTCAGTTAACTTATTCTGTTTTTTGAGAAAATATAGGCTCACCCCTCCACTTAAGCCTTATTTTTAGAAAACCAGGAATTACTTCTTCTAAGTACTATTCTCTGCCAAATGACTTTGTAGAAGTCACTTCAGCTCACCATCTGCCTCTGTACAACCTATCTGATGCACATGAAGCAAAAGTTGCCTTATGGTGCTGAATTTTTTTAAAAAACGGCAAATTCCAAACTCAAAAAAAGGTCTATACCAATGGTTCCTCTTCATCATGGAGAGAAGTGACTAATGGCATGTTCCATAGCATTCTATCTTGGCCCCAGGGCTATTCAATATCTTTATCAATGACTTGGATAATGGAATGGAAGGCATTCTTATCAAATTTGCAGACGACACTAAATTAGAAGGGGTAGCTAATACCCCAGCAGAAAGAATCAGAATTCAAAATGACCCTAACAGATCAGAGAGCTGGACCAAAACTAACAAAATTATTTTCAACAGAGAGAAAATAGACAGATAGAGGATAGGTGACCACCTGGCTTGACCACAGTACATGTGAAAGAGGAAGCAGGAAAGCAGGCCACTGAACATAAATCAACAGTGTGATGTGGCAACTAAAAAAGCCAATGCAATTCCAGGTTGCAGCAATAGGAATGTAGTGTCTAGGTCAAGGGAAGTAATAGTACCACTCTGTTCTAATTTTGTTAGACCCCATCTGGAATATTGTGTGCAGTTCTGGATACTACACTTCAAGAAGGGTATTGACAACCTGGAACATGTCCAGAGGAAGGCAACTTAAATAGCAAAAGGTGTGGAAACTATGCCCTATAAGGAGCAGCTTAAGGAGCTGGGTATGCTTAGCATGGAGAAGCAAAGGTTAAGAGGTGACATGAAAGCCATGTTTAAATATTTGAAGAGATGTCATATGGAAGATGGAGCAAGCTTGTTTTCTTCTGCTCCTGAGAGTAAGACCTAGAGCAATGGCTTTAAACTACAGGAAAAGAAATTCCCCCTAAAATATGAGGAAGAACTTCCTGATGCTAAGAGCAGCTCAACAGTGGAATACTATGCCTTGGAATACGGTGGACTTTTAACAGGCTGGATGGCCATCTGTCAGGAAAGCTTTGACTGTGTATTCCTGCATGGTGCTTGTGGTCTCTTCCAACTCTATAATTCTATATGAGTAGTTAACAGAAACAGACTCCTTTCACCACAGGCACCATTGAAAGCAAGGTAGCCATATGTCCTATTTTACAAAGACAACCCTCTGTTCTGAGGGCTACTCTGGAGCTGCTCACAGTCCTTCCAACTTTAGCAACATGTGCTATATGATAGCACCTAAATTTTTGTCTATGCTTACTAACGAACCTCAGGAAGAACTTCCTGACAGTCAGGGCTGTCCGGCAGTGGAATATGCTGCCTCGGAGTGTAGTGGAGTCTCCTTCCTTGGAGGTTTTTAAGCAGAGGCTGGATGGCCATCTGTCAGGAGTGCTTTGAGGGTATTCCTGCATGGTAAGGGGTTAGACTGGATGGCCCGTGTGGTCTCTTCCAACTCTACATTTCTATGATTCTATGATTCTAACTAGCATGTGCAAATTCTACATGCAAATTCTGTGTGCGTCAATGTCTTCTTTTTAACGATGCATTTCCTCTTTGTGTAAGTGGATGCCCTGAGAAGTTTCTAGCTTTCACACTCATAAGTATCAGAGGGCATGGAGCCAATTCGCCATGGCATTCTGTGTCACTTGCTACTTTGTTAGGGTACGTTCTGTCATCAAGATACACCAAGCAAGTGTCTCTGTCCTCTTTCACATTTCAAGAATGTTCATCTACTTCCCTGCTGATTGTCTTGAAAGTCGCGAAGTAACAAAAGCTAGTGTGGTACAGTGCTGAAATACTGGCTTTGACTGTTTTCTTGTTCAACCATGAAGTTGTGTAGGGGGAAGAGGTGGCACTTATACATCACCAAAAAGAGAGAATAAACAATGGTGCTGATTTGCACAATGTTGCCTATGTGACTGTATTTGTATAGATGGCACATTTAGAAAAAATCGCTACAAATAAGCAAGAATTGCAATAGAACTCACCACAGTGAGGGAGATTTTGACCAGGTGACTTTTTCTCGTTTCTGCAACTTCAAGGTATCTGCTCTCTCTTCTTATAGTCCTTGATAATTAAATTGGATTTGTGTTGATCTTCAAGCAGTGGATGTCTTCAAACAGGCCTTGATAAAGTAAAATGCATGCTCACCTTCCTTGAACTCAAGTGAGTGGTCATAAACAAATCACTATGGCCATTTCTGCACTAGACTGTTATAGTGCTATTATTCCACTTTCAGTGCTATGGAATCCTGGGGTTTGCAGTTTAGGAAGGGGTCTTTGAGGCTCCTCCCTAAACTGCAAACCCAAGATTCCATAGGATGTTGAAAGTGGAATAATAGCATTATAACAGTCTAGTGTGGAAATGGCCTATGTCTGAACTTAATCTCTCTCACAGGGGTATTATAAGACTGAAGACAAACTGGCTCTCTTTAGTAAACTTTATCGTTGCAGTATTTTTGTAGCATGACTACGTAAGTTTGTTTTATATAACAACCTACAGCTTGTAACATTCTGATGTGTGTGATGTTTTAAGTAACTAAAAGTGACTCTTTTAATTATTTATGAATAATGAGTAGTAAAAAGATACCCTTAGGAAATTGTGATTCTAATGGTAATGAACTACTTCAGGGGGCTTTGGAACTGTTACTGCAGTGATTTACTTTTAAAAGTAACTTTTCAGGTTCTGCTAAAGATACGACTCCCAAGACTAGTTAACACTATCCAATTCCTTCATACAGCATAAACACACAATTATGTAAAGAAAGACTGGCGTAAAATGGGCACATGGGGAAAGTCAGCTGGTGCCTCCATAATCATGTCAGCAATTTGGTTCTGGACTTCCACTGCTGTAGGGAAACACTGCTAGAGGAGGTACATGGAGTGTAGTCTTAACTAGCCCAAGCTGTGTGCCTGCCAGTATAGTTGCATTAAAGAAACTTATGTTTCAAGCCTTCTTGGAGTCTGTTCTGTTAGGATAGTTGTCCAGTCCTATGAATGCTTAGTCAGTGTTAATTTCACTGAGTTTAATGGGCCATATTCCCAAGTCAGCAGTCTCAAAGACTGCAACTTAAGGAACACACACAGGCACATTTGTGTAACAACTCTTATATCACTTGTGCGCCTACGATAAACATATTATTTGACGTTTAAGCCTTTCTACAGTATCCCACATTATTTATACATTTCCTATAAAATATAATTTTGCATTTGTTTAGTTCTACAATTGTAATAGCTTTGCAACAGAAATGCGCATAGAAATGGGTGCAAGAAGACACAAACTATGTTTCCTTATTTTTTTTTTATGCTCACACAGATTAAAACTAGTTTTTTTAAAAAATCATGATTGCTGGGCCAGTATTGATCCAAACTTCTATTAGTGAACTATGTGAACAAACAGCTGCAAAAGTCAACTCACAGCCGAAATCAAATAACAATTGTTTGGGCCCACCCATAAAGGACTATTTATTTTGCAGACTTTGACTTTATTGCCTTTACAGAACAATCTTCTATGTCTATTACCTATATTGGAAAATTGCAGAGATGACTATTAAGATAATGGCTCCTTTTTCTGCCATCGCTCTAGACAACTCAATTTTGGTTTCATTTTTTAAAAATCAAAATAAACCCTCATTCACACTGCTAGGGTGGGGAAAACCACATTTTATTTACATGAGAGGTTCTCAAAATCCAATGAGAGGTATTACAGTATGGGACTGGAAGGATGTAACAACGTACAAAACAACAAAATACTTGAGGCAAATTTGCTTGAGTACCTGACTATACTAGAAAATAGTGCAGGAACAAAGCTTCGTGTTCTAACTTTGGTAGACACAATGACACAAATGTGATTCCTTGATTTGAGGTGATAACAATCCAAACATTTTTGGCAATGTTTCTGTGGGTAACTTTGGTCAAAAGCCAACTCTGTGCTGTCTCTCAATGTGTTGCTAAAATAAACCAACTATTCAGGTTGTTGAATTAGCACAGAAACAACAATCCAGTCAGATAAATTATAAACACATGTAATCCATCTCCCAGTAGAACTGGTATCAGCTATTTCTTTCAAACAATAAATGGCTTCAAACTTGACTTTGAAATCAAGGACAATGAGGAACATTTTCAGATAATTAAAAAATACTTTTCTCATCGTGCTATGTTTATATACCAACATCAATGGTAATAGATTGCAATGACATAATAATAGGAGTATAATTTTTCTGTGGCAACACAGCTATATTTTTTCCTCTTTCGCAAAAGATGTATCCAAGGAGAGATACATGCACTCATGCAAATGGCATATAGGCTTCTCTTCCTCTTCTTCAAAATTAATCTTGTGTGATGGCTTTGGGCTTTTCAGTAAGAGAGAGTCTAAATACAGGCTCTAGTCTGTAACGTGCAAATTATTAGTGGTTCCAGAGCACTAAAACCCTACAGGATCTACGTATTTGTTTTAATTCCTTTCAGTATTTTATTAGAGATGATTACAAATGTGGGAACTGTGTTTGCCAATCCAGTGCTGCCAGTCCCTGTAGTCTGGACTCCATCTTGGACTATTCAGCCTTTTTGTCCTGCTGGGCCCCAAGACTGAAAGAGGCTGGTTCAGGTCTACTGTTTGAAATGCAGTCTGCTTGGTCATGATTACAGATGTGCAGTGATCATGATGCTGCATGATCATGGATGTGCTGTAAAAGAAGAGGCTACAGAACCACTGCTTGCTCTTGTTAACTCTGTAGAATTCCTTGTATGCTTCACATTAATAATCTGTTTAAAATGCTCTTATAAACTGGCCAGAAATGTGTCCCAAATCCCACAGGCCTGAGTCCTAAATTAGGCATTAAGAGCAAATACAACTGAAGCTGATAATATGCAAGCTGATCTGATAAAACTGTATGGCTGAGAAGGATCAACCACCTGCACCAAGGCATGATCCTCCAGACTGGGCAACTGCTAACAGCTCAGCCCAGAAAATCTAGGTTTAAGATTCTAGGGGAAAATACACAAAAGCACACAGAACCTCTATTCAGTAAAACAAATCTAGGTGGCTCAAGCAAGCCCCAAATTCATATCCATACCCTATTCAAATTGCCATTCAAGCTGATTATTTGGTTATCATACAGCACTATATCAAGGGTAAGAATTACATGGTCCTCCAGATATTATTGGACTGCAGCTGCCAGCAATCCTAGCTCTCGTAGGGAATGCTGGGATATGCAATATAACAACATCTAGAGGACTACATAATCCCCACTCTTGTACTCCACTGAGCACAGACCTCCAGAAGAAGTCATGTGAAGTAGTGACACTACAGAAGAGGAAATACACAAAAACAGTGTCTCTTCATTTTACATTAGCAGAGGCACCAAATGGACCCAAAGCCATTCAACAGGCACATCTTTGAATCTGCCCCTATGAAAATGCTTCCTGACCCATGTTACCAATTTTAGCACAATAAGTTTTAGGCAGGGCTCCAGCCTAAAGCAATAGTTCTTCATCATGTTTTATACTAACTCTGTTTGAAACACAGTACTGGAAAGCAAGTCCAATTGATTTTACTCTTCCTTATTTCCAAGAAATATGTTTTAGCATTTAATTTCATTTGAAAATCCAAACACTCAGCTTTATACTCTGTACATATATATTGCTTTTGCAATCTTTTCCTTCTCTTATGAAAATGATATTTGGGCAAACATACATGTGCAGATTTAATCTTTTTCAGAAGTGGGATAGCTCATCCAGCATATGGAGCTGTGAGGCTAGGTTCAGACCACGGATAAACACTCTGCTGTGATTACCCTAAGAATGTTATGTCTGCAAAAAGAAGCATGCACTTCTCCATTTTTTTCTTTCTATACATAAACTATTATAGGAACTTGTGAATATAAATTACAAATTAGATAAATTACAAATTAATCTGTAAATTCCTAGCTCTATACTCTGTAATTCGTTACATAGAATATATTGGATGGATTTTTATTTTATTTTACTTTTATTTTAATGACTAGGAAATAGAGAGCAATCAAAACAAGAACCTGGCTCTTATAAAGTGTTCATAGGAAACAATGAACACTGTAAGACTGTCAATAAGACAACACAGATGCTATTTAATGAGCCAGAATCTCCAGGGAAAACCTATTTAGCCTACAGTAATCAAAGCTGTTATTATTAACTTATAAAAACACAGAGATCTTTCCCTCTAATTCAGCCTTAATAAAAAAAATATTGTAAAAAGCACAGTAGCCTGGAGGAATAAAAATATCTCAAAATATTCACTTCATAACATAAACCACCCATTCCTGAAGGCTAACAAAATTGGAAAACAAATTTGAAAATCCTATTAAAATTACAGTCAAAACTGAAATGTAAAGGCTGGGAAAATGTAAATGCTTATCTTCTCATTACAATATGTTGGTTTAATTCTCCAAAGCTTCTGAAAGATGCTTATTTAGTCCAGGGTGTGATTCAGTCCATCTTCATTTGACATGAATGTGTAATCACAGGTGAAGGAGGACAGCTAAAACTTTCTCATCTGCTAAGGTCAACTCAAAACACACTACTTAAAGGAAAACTATTCACACCTTCAGATAAGAATCATCCAATGCCAAGTGAGTGCATAAGTGGGGGCAAAGCAACCCCTTATGCTTTGCCATCATTTTAAGAGAAGCAAATATTGTGGAGTATTTCCACATTAGCAAACAGCCACTGGGAATTTCTTTCTGCATGCATCTGCTATACAAATATTATAATTTAGATCCCAGAGGACTCTTCTCATATTATTGAGTATTAAATTCCAGTTACACTCAGCAAAGAATCACAATTAGTCCAGTGAGTACACATAGATGACAAATGCATTTTCAAGTATCTGTCTGTCACATTCTGACCTATTCTATATTTTAATCATACAACTGGAAACATAAATGCATGGTAAAGCCCCAAAATGTTATGAGATATACAGAGAGAAGCAGTCTCTAACTAGCATGCAAGTCAGATTAGGGCAGAACTCGGAAACATGACCTTGAACTACAATTCCCAGAATGATCATGATGTCCTGGAGTTGTACTCCAAATGAATGACTTTTCAAAGATCTGAGCTTAGAGATTTGTAGAGTACTTCTAAGATTGCAGGGAGCCAGTACAGATACAGGAGCATAATAATGTATGTTTCCAGTTTGCAAGATTTTAATAAACATCAAATAGTGGTTCAACAGAAAGGGAAAACATCATGACAATATAATCATTTCTCGGGGCAAACAAAATCCAATTTGTGCCTTCCTTGCTCCCAAAATGTGAGGTTTATTTTATGCTCACAGAGATACAGACATAAATATTGCATAATAAAAACAGTGCTAATCAGTATCTGATCTGATCTGAGGGCTCCAGAGACAATGCTGACATGCAAGGGACTCTCTTTAGCCTTGTAAAAATAGAGTTTTACAGGAGAGACACCTGGTAACAACACAGAAGATGGAGGTTTGTTGAGCCTTGGAGATAACAGGCCAGTAGAAAATTAATTCACTGGTAACTCAAGGGAAAAATCAGAAGTTAAGGCAAAAACAACACAAAACAGTTTAAAAATAAGTCACTCTGTAAATATTGGAGAATAATATTGTATATGGTCTCGACTGCCCGTATTGAATTTGCAAGGCTTTGGAAAAGTGATATAATACCAACGACAGAACAATGGTGGGCAACTTTCATTGAAAATAGAAATGCAGATATTGTTTCACAGAGATTAAAAGGGAAATCAGATGATGATATCTATAAAGAATGGCAGATGATTTCGGAAGTAAGAGGGGTCTTGACAGGGAATAATACATAACTCATGGTATTAAAGGTTCTTGCAAGATAAAATTCAGAGAAATATCATGGAACAAGTAAAGTTGAGTAGAAAAACAGGAACTAACGAATTAAGTAGATAATACTAACAATTTATTGTGATGCATTGGTAACAGTTCAATGGAATAATAAAGACTGTAATCCAGAGAAGAAGGAAGACAGTTGTAATACGACAATTAAGAATACAATGATAATTGTTTGTTTTATATGTTGGAACTGTAATAAAATTACTTTAAAAAAAAAGTCACTCTGTAGCTTTAGAAAGCCATAGAGCCTCCAAAACAATATGCTGCACTTTATAAACAAAAACATGTGTTCAATAACATATACATTATTTTCTGCTGAGAATCACATTGAGTAACTGAGGTTCAAAATATCCAGTGGCAGTTAAATGTGTACCTGGACTGCAAAGATATTACATGAGATGGTCATGGGACAGATGAGAGTCAATTAGCTTCTAGCAGACATTACAGAATAATGAAACAGAATCATGAATCTGAAATAAATATATGAACATGTGGCAAAGAAGCAGTTTTAATCATCTTTTCTATCCCATTAAATTAATAGGATGTCTTCTATGTCTTTGTGTAAGCTGTCAAGACCAACAGCTCCCAGACAACACTTAGATGACACACAGCAGCAACCAACTGGCCAAGCATTCTCCCATCAGCTACACTATTACTGGTTGAACTGGGGAGCTGAAAAATAGTTGGCCCCTTTAAAAGCCAGTTGAAATATGTTAAGAAATAGTGCAGAACTGAACAGTGCATAACTCCATGTTACCTAGCACCATGTAAGCAGTCAATACCTCTACATTCTATCTGGATTTGATGATGGTCTGGGTGAGGGTGAACAAGCTGAAATTAAAACTTGACAAGATGAAGGCGCAGCTGATGAGCAGGAAGGCTGGCTCAGTGACATCTTAAATATTGCAGTGGACTCTACATGTGCAGAGTGTTATTATTGCATTATGTTGAATCACCGTATTTATCGCCCACCTCTTCCCCAAAACTTGGACTCAAAATGCCTTACAAGGTTAAAAGAAATACAAGTAAAAACATGTGCAGAGAAATATATATACAAAGTTCTAAATGGCATCAAGCTCTTTGTAGAATTAAAACCATTTAAAACATATCTATGTGAAAGCAAAGGATAAAAGAAGCACAGCACTTAAGAAAAGCCCTTTTCTTGTTAAACAATCAGCTCTCTAAAGCCTGTTGATTTTTCTTTCCTAAGTATTCATCTGCTGACCAAAGGACAGCAAAAAGGAAGGCAGTCTAGCTTACCTAGGAAGGGAGTTTCAGAGCCTAGGAGCAGCTACCAGCAAAGCCCTCTCCTGGCTCCCACCAAGTATGTCTACAGGAGTGGCAGAATTGAGAGAAGCACCTCCTCCAAAGATCTCAGAACTCGGATAGGGTCATATGGGAGGACATGACCCTTCAGATAGTTTGGACGAGTGCCAGAGAGGGTTTTATAGGTCCTAAATACCTTTTGATTTGTGCCCAGAAACAGAGTGGCAGCCAGAGGAACTGTTCTAACAATGAAGCTGTATTTTCCTCATAACTAGTACCACTTAAGATCTGGCTGCACCTCTTTGAAATGGCTGAAGTTTTGGACCATTGTTAACCTACAACTGGACTAGGCAACTGTTGAATAATGTTCAGAAGCTTCAGTGGATGCAAAATGTGGCAGGAAGGCTACTAAGTGGTGCACACCACTGAATTCCTATTACTCCACTAATGGAAGATCTGCACTGATTGCCAGTTGCTTTCCGGGCGCCATTCAAAATGTTGATTTTAATCTGTAAAGCTTAAATGGTTTAGAGCCTGGCTATTTAAGTTGTTTCTGTTTTGTTATGAACCTGTGAACAGCTTCAAGAGTGCTCTTCTAGAGAATACCATCACCTGCAACACTCCAGTTGATCAACATGCAGGAAAGGGCTACTTCCCAGACTGTGGAATGGGTTCTATGCTCTGTCACTATCCCAGATTTGGGGACAGGGGACAGACTGATTTCTCTGGTTTTAAAATTTCCCACTTTGTCTCGCCTCCCTCCTATTTCCTCCACCATCTAGGCTTGTTTCAGTTGCTTGTAAACTGAGTTGCACTAAGTAAACTCATCAGGAAGCAACCTATATTCTGAAAAAGGAAAGGGCAGAATCTTGCTTTTCCCATTAGGGTCAGAATAGGAACATGAGATACTGATCCTGCAGTCATTTTCGAGATTGAAATGAAAAGCCTGTGATTGCAAATTGCCTAAGAAAAGGAAATAAGTACACCTTTTAAAAAGCTGAGGAAGTGATGCTTTCCTTGAGGAGATCTGCTTTGAATTACAGTCAGCCTTCAGTAGGGCAAGGGGCTCAGGACCCTCACAAAAGTGGAAAAACCACAAATACCTAAATATGTGTATGTGTCTGTAGGAAAGGGGCCAAGGCATGGTGGGCAGAGTGGGCACCCAAGGTGCAATCCAGGTCAGGAAAAGGAGGGGGGAAAGGGTGGGTCAGCATGCTGGCCCTATACTTCCTCTCTCTTGCCCATCTCCTCCTTTAGGTGTGTGGGGGGGACATCAAGAGCCAGTACGTGGTACTGAGAAATCTGTCTTTAGCTACCAGACAGTGGCTGATGGAGGACAAAGAGGATCAGAGGCAGGTTTTTAAAGGGTTGTGTTACCTGATCTGAATGTCCAAGAGGAAAGGTTCCCTTAGAAAAAAAGTACTTGAGAGGGGCAGGGATTGGGGAACTCACAAATAATCAAGTCCGTGAAAGTTAAACCGCAAAGTTAAACCACACTAACATTCCTGATTTCCACTGTGTCTAAATTGGTTTTCAGCAATCCAAGAGACAGTTTCACATCTGCCACGAGAAATAAGCTATCAGGCCTTCTTCAGCTAGAGGGATTATTCCTGCAACATTAAAGATTCGAGGCATGTTCCCCAAGAGACTGAAGGATTATTCTTTGCCGTTGCTCTTTTCAAATACTTTCTTCTTCCCCTGATATGTTTTAAAACTAGGATCCTGATTACTACATGAGCTATAAGAGGAATGAGCAAAGAAATTGGCAAAGGAATGGTGCAGGGCAAGAAATGGACAAAACTATCAGCATACTCGCTATTTGTGTTTTTTATTTTACCAATATAAAATTTGTAACAAAAACTGTGACAAATTAAAACAAATCAAGTTTTTTCCAAGAACATATTTGAAGGAGGAGGAGGAAAGAGGAGAAAAGAAGAGGAAGAAGACACTGTCCTCTGGGTGAAAATCTCGGAAGCAACTGTGTTGATCTCTCTTTCGATGGTCTCTGTGGATATCATTTAAAAAGAGATCTGGCAATAGTGCCCGTATCGATAGCCTGGGAGATCTGAATCCAGTTATTGGACTAGCACCAGCAGTTTAATGGCATGCCAACCACATGACCAGAACTGAGAAGTGAAAAAAAATGACTCTTGATACACGCACATCTCCTAATCTGGCATAATGGCACATGCAGAATACAAGAATATGGCTGGAGTGATGCAGATCAGTTGCTTCAGGAATGGAATTACATTAATATCTATCTGGACATCAGATTACCTCACTATTTCAGAAATGTTATATTGACAGTCCTAGTAGTGTAGCCCCTGCAACGGGACTTTCAGAACTAGTTAAATAAAGAATTACTCAATATTTCTAGAGAACAATGGAAATATTGCAGCAAAATTCAGTGATTCTTCACTCCGCATTACATTTGAATTCAGCAACATGAGAGTTTATTATCCAGTCCAATTCCATCATACTGTCTTTACACACATTATTTTTGACACTTTCATTGAATTCTCAAACATCTCCTCAAGATTCATGGATGCTTCATGAGGAATTACTGTATTTGTGTAAGACTCTTTTTTTCCCCTGAAAAATACTGTTTGAAAATGGGGTGCATCTTATATGCCGGTGTGTGTTAGTCTTATATGCCAGTAAATAGTATTTGCCAGTGTATAAATGGGATGTGTTTTATACACGAGGTGCATCTTATACATGAGCAAACACGGTACTAACAACTGCTCAATGACAGAAATGGTGACTAATAATCTCTGCTCAAATTTCTGGGATTTCACTTATACCTTTAATGAAAAGCAACAATCACCATTAATTAAGAACAGTTGGCTTTTGCTTATCAGGGGTTCCTGTCTCCAAGGAACATTACATCTGTTTCTGGTAATCACCCAGCATTCTCCTGATAGTAAAAGTCCCATAATATTAGCAAAAGAAATAAATACGGAAAGTGGTGGGTTGGAAGAGATTGCAAGAGGTCATTATTAATAGATGCACCAAAGAGGTTGTATTGTTCCTTTAATGTTTTGCTGCTATGTCTTTCATTGCCTTGCCTCTCCCCAATCCAACTGGTGGCAAGGTAACCAGCAGCACAGAAAAAGACAAGTGGCTTCTATACCTTTAAGATTTACGCTTAAAGTGGTAATTTCAGCAGGTGAAGCTTTTCTTTTGCTAAAATAACAAATTAACCCATCAAAGTTTCCTCTGCTTCATAACCGTTAAAGGTACAAGCAGCTAGCCACCTAAATTACAGTTCTCATGTCTGTTACTGTTGCTTCTCTGCTACCATGGGCCTGGCTTCCCCAGCTGGTTGCTGTCCAGTTCTCTTTGATGTCAACTCTGTGAAAAATAAATACGCAAACTTGCTTATAAATAAGAGATGGCATTTTAGTATGTGGATTTTTGTTGGCAGAAAACTTAATAGTTTGTACCCCATTTGGGAAAAAGGCAGGATAGAAGTTAAATAAATACATAAAATTATCCTTTACCACCAGCAAAATAATGCTGATGCTAACTGTAATCCAAAGTTTCTAGAGGGTGCCAAATTTGGAGAAGGCTCCCTTGGACCATTGTCTATGCTAAGAATAGGCCACCTTTGACCTGCCAGATGTTTTGGACTACAACTACCATAATACTTAAGCCTTGGCTGGGAGTCAAAGTAAAATAAATAAATAAATAAAGGCAGGCTGGTGCTTCTTTATCCCTGACTTCTACCTTCATACAGTATCTGCAATTGTCTCCAAATATCATTTGTACCCAACCCCACTTCCAAGCACATTTACTTAAAAAGAAGGGCAATTAAAAACTGGTAACATGTGCTTTCTTATAGCCTTTCAAAGATAATGGGTACAAAACTATACAAAATTGTGCAAAGTTGTATTCCCAGCTCTTTTTAAATTATTACCCTAATTGTTTGAGACACAGCTTGAACATTTCAGGCTTTCTTATTGTGTCTAGTTCAACTCTCTAATGAAAAAGAATCTGTTGAAATGTGTGTGTTTGGGGAAGAGGCGTATTTGCCATTTGTGAACGTAAGTGGATCAGATCAAATGGCACAACAGTGGTAATGTCTGTAGCCTAGTTGGGCTATAATTCATTTGCACGCAGAATCCCTATTGTTGTTGTTGCATGCCTTCAAGTCATTTCCAACTAAAGCAGACTATACCTATGATAAAGATAGGTAAGAACATTTAACAGTATCTACTAGTTGTATTTTCCACTACATCTAGAGCTCTGCACTACATTCAGTGTTAAGAAGTACCCTATATCTTTTCACCATCACCATCCTTTTGGGACAATAGTTTTAGCACTTATTGCAACAACTACAGGCACTTATAATTACTACACTGCCATACCACCAGTTTAAACAGCGGGGGAGCCACTACAAATTACTGAGACATGCTAGTCTAGAAGGAGATCTGGGGCTCAATTGTGTTGCATGTTTTTGTCTTTGGGACATAGACGCCCAAAATGTTGTATTTTTTGATCCCCTGAGAGTAGTACGAATAGATTGCAGCCACACTCACAACAGATTTACCCTCCTCAAGCATTTAGTACATAGAAAAATGGCCTGAAATTCTATACCAAATGTGGGGGGTAGGTGTCTATCTATTATATGCATGGCTGGCACTCTTTCTTCCTGCTCTCAGCTTTACAGGTCCTGAGGTGAGTAACAAGTGAGACAAGCCTATATAAACCCCTACTCAAGTCTTGCAAGAGGGGATCTCTAATCTTGTGGTAGCCTGGAACTCTTGCAAAAGGCCTTCCTCTCAAGAGACTTGAGATGGGTGATACATAAGAGCTGTCAGATTATCCTCATTCCGATGTGGGACCACTCTTCCTCACAAAGGCTCCCTGTTGCCCAATAAGCTCATGACTGGCTGGTACACATGAAGCAGACCCATATAAGGCCTACCTCAAATCTTGCAAGAGGAGGACCTTTTCAAGATTTCTCGGCTCCCATGGGATTTAAAATCTTAGGACTTCCAGGCTCCCACAACATTTGAGAACATATAGAGGCCTGGAAATTTCAGAGGCCCTCTTCTCATAAGATTTGAGGAGGGGCTTGTATAGGCCTGCCTCACATAGTCCTCTCTTGGTCAGCTGTAGAACTCAGTGTAAGAAGAGTGCATGTGACCCATGCTAGCAGTGGATGGAACCCATCTGAGCACATTCTACCGTATACTAAATGCTCCAGGATTGGTCTATTGTGAGCACAGCTGGCATCTGCTGTGTATAAGACTTGGGTACAAGCTAAAAAGGAGGAAGGAATGGGGAGGGAAAAAAGAAAAGGAAAAGAAATGTGGCAGCACCTTTTTATTTCCACATGAGCTTTCGTCAATATAAACCCACTTCTGTACTGCATCCAAAGAAGTGGGTTTATATGTATGAAAGCTCATGCAAAAATAAAAGCCAGTTAGTCTTAAAGGTGCTGCCACATTTATTTTTCTTTTCTCTTCCTTCCCCTTCCTTCCTCTTTTTTATGCTGCAAGAGACTAACATGGCTACTTCTTTGGGTACAAGCTGTGCTCACAACAGGCTGAGCTTGGAGCACGTGGCACGAGCAAATTGGCCTCAGACAGGGATCCATCTGTTACATGTGCAACTGGTGCCCGCTCCTCCTGCTCTTCAGTCTACAGGGAGCTGGGAAAGAAACACACGAGGAACAATCTGAGGCTGCCCCTGCCCCGCTGGTCAGAAGGAGAAAGACGAGCACTGCCATGCCAGATGCAATCCCAGCAGGCAGACCAACAGTATTAGTACATGAGGGCATTTTGCTACAAAACAAATGGTCAGGCACTGGTCTGTTGAGAATGTGGCTGGTGCCTGCTCTCGATAAATCTAGAAATACAGGATTTGCAGTGTCCCATGTGGCTTCAACAGACGGAGCTTGAAGGCCATGGGGTCAGACTTCAAGCCCCCAAATACGGGATATCCTGAGGAAAACAGATATCTGCACATGTACCAGCCAAGGGATGTTCCATATTGCTGTGAGAAAACCTCACAACCCTAGCTTTGGGAGCCCAGTTTTGATTTTGTTTGCTTTAAGGAAGTAGTTCCAGCAGTATTCCTTCCCATACTCACTAGCCCTCTTTCATAAAACACGAAAACTAGCAAAGACATTGTCATTTTACTCTACCCAAAATCTAAGGATTTCCTGTCATATTTGGGGGAAAAAACGAGGGCACATCTTTTACGTCATGAAGATCACAGTATCTTAAGAAATATATCAAAATCATGATTTACAAAATAGTTTTTTAAAACCTTAATCTCAGGGTAGGCAAGTGCCAAAAGTGAATGTCTGGATATTAGATACAATAACAGTGGCCTTTCAGTATTTCAGTTCTCAAATACTGGCAGTTTCAGATTTCCAAATTTAGAGTACAAACTAGCAAAGGTGCAAAGTCAAGCCAAATATGTATAATGGCTCACAAAATCAATTCACTCTAGCCATACTAACTAGCCATTCATACACAGCAAACTAGGGGCCTGTCCACACAACACTGTTATAGTGCTATTATTCCACTTTCAACATTCTGTGGAATTCTGGGCTTTATAGCTTACTAAGGCCAAAGAGCTCGCTGACTGAGAATTCTAAATGCTCTTCCCTAAACTGCAAAGCCCAGGATTTCATAAGATGTTGAAAATGGAATAATAGCACTATAACAGTGTAGTGCAGAAAGGCACTAGGACTCTTAGATGGCATATACAGACGATTCATGCGGTACGACATAATCAAACATAGATTCTATGAGACACTTCCATTTTGTGATTTTGCCCACACAGAGATCTTCTTGATGAAAGCACACTTTTTGATACCTTTCAGAGACTAAAATGGAATGTTTTTGTAAGTGCTTGCAGCCTGAAAGTTCAGTATATGCACTGATCAAGTAAACTTGGAAAAAGGAATCTAGAACGGAACTCATCTACTGGAACCAGTGAGCACTTACAGTCTAATAGCTGGATTATATAGCAGCAGACATTTATCCTAACTTAAACAAATTATACAAAACAGAGAAATTAATCTGGAATATAGTCCTGGTAATTTATTTCTAATGCATTTAACCAGCTTGGGACATTTCTGATTATCACCTTCCAAGAAAGTAGTGTATTTGCAAGTGACTCTCCCAAGGAAATAGTACAGTTACTAGCAAAGTTCACATTTAAAAAATGCCACTTTCTGTATCCTTATATCACAGAATAACGCAGAATAATCTTTTTGTCTAATTTAATTGAGGTTCCTATTCTCTTGATTGTTGTTGTTGTTGCGTGCCTTCAAGTCATTTCTGACTTATGGTGATCCTAAGGCCAACCTCTCAGGGGGATTTCTGGGGCTGTGTCACCCAGTGGGTTTCCATGGCCAAGCAGGGAATTGAACCCCTGGCCTCCAGGGTCATAGTCCAACATACAAACCACTGCGCCACACTGGCCCTATTGTCTTGATGCTACATTTCAAATCAGACCACAGAGGAACTAAAGCTTTCAATTCACAACCATTATAGAAGGCATCTTTATTTGACATCTTAGGTGTACGGCACCTTTTGACCCACACTGCTTAAATGTAAATGAAGATTTCCCACTCAAATCCTACACGTCACTGTGGCCATTTCCACGCTACTCTTATAGCACAATTATTCCACTTTCAACATCCTATGGAATCCTGGGGTTTGCAGTTTAGGGAGCGGCCGGCCGGCCCCTCCCTAAACTGCAAACCCCAGGATTCCATAGGATGTTGAAAGTGGAATAATTGCGCTATAAGAGTGTAGTGCGGAAATGGCCTGTGTTTAAGTTCATAGAATATTTGAACCACAGTTCCTGTAGCACTTAGCCTCGCTTCCAATAATTTGGGTTAATATCTTGTCAACTAGATCAGTGCTACTCAAAGTGGTGGGTTCATGGACTGACCTCATTCTACAAGCCATCAGCTGCCCATCCCTGGAGACATTCCAAAAAAGTAAGAAACCGTTATAGCCAATGGCACGAATATGATACCAGTTCCTGGCATACTGGAGGCAAAATCGACACCCCCACACACCAAATAGGTAAGAAGCGTCGGACTAGATCCTGCCTATCACGGTTTGGTCAACCTAAAGGCAAGGCTTCCTAGGGTTACAAAACTTTTACCTCCACTCATTGGTGATTTTAGGTTTGAAAAAATGGCTCCCATTGGTTGGTTTAAATTCTTAATCTCAGAAAAGTATGTAAAACAATAGCACAATTTTTTCTCCAATGTGAGGATCCACCCTTCCCAGCACACAGGCAACTCTCTTTAGATACCCTGGTTAAATGAAGTAAAAAGTTCGCATCAGACCCACCTTCAATAAACAGGAGTGAAATCACAAGGGTTCTCAAATCGAATCGGGAGTAGTGCCGGCGGCGGCGGTGTCCGTATCTCCTTCTTAGCAGCCGAGCGTGGGAAAGTTACTTTTTTGAGCACAATTCTTCGAGTTCCCCGGGGAATCCTGGGAACTGGAGTCCCATAGGAACTTTTCCCAAGCTCTAGTGAGCAGTGTAGGCGGCACCCCACCCCACCCCACCCCGGTGTCGAAGGCTACCTTCCTACATTCTGAAGCAGGTAAGACAACAATCACGATAATCTCTCCCCGCGAAGGCCACCAAGGTGCAAAGTCCGAACCAACCCCAGCCCGCCGCCACCTTTCGAGTGAACTGAAGAGACGCTCACCTTGACGCCGCGCCGCCTGCCTTTCTCTTCCTCCTCCTGGAGATTCCGCTCAGCCTCCCGCTCCCTCGCGGACTGCAGGCTGCCGCTTGTCTGAGGAGAAGGAGGGAAACATCCCTCGCTTCAGGCAAAAATTCCCCACAATTTCATCTCTCGAGCTTCAGAAATGATTCCGGTTCAGAAGTAAACACACACACACACACACACACGGACGCGGCGCGCCCCAGTCCTCGCTCCTCGCGGCGGCTTCCTCCTCACCGGCGCTCCCGTTGTGCGCCAGCTGCCGCGGAGGAGTGTATGAAAATGTCAGACGCCCCCCTCGCCCAGGCAGGTGGGCATTTTTATTTCAAAAACAAAAAACGGCAAGACAGACAGGGGAGCGACCTGAGACTTCCAGAAGGATCCAGGCGGCGCGACACCCTTCGTTTTCTTATTGCTCGCGCGCCGACGAAGTCGCCTCGGCCAGGCGCACCCCCTCGCCCCCTATTGCAGCGTGGGGGGTTTCGCCGACGCCCCTCTTCCCCCCTCCCCCCGTAAAGTCAACTCGCATTTAATCTTCCGTGGAAAGAGCGAGGCGTTGGAAAGCACGGCGCGCTTCCCCAGCACAAAGAGGGAAGTATAATTCGCTCTCTTCCCCTCCCCGCCGCTACCTTCGCGGCTCAATCGAACAATGGCAAGGTTGCCGGCGGGCGGACCACCCCCAGGGAGGGCCAGGAGCAGCTAAGTCAACGCACCCGGGGTCTCTTAATGGCGGGAATTACCGGCTTTGCAAAGCGCTGAGGTAAACACGCGGCAGAGCCGTTCCGAGGTGTGGTGGGAGCGAGAAGTCTCGCCCGCCAGACAGTTCGCATGGTTTCTGTGGCCATTTCTACGCTAGACTGTTATAGCGCTATTATTCCACTTGCGACATCCTAAGGAGTCCTGGGGTTTGCAGTTTCGGGAGGGGCCGTCCGGCCCCTCCCGAAACTGCAAACCCCAGGACTCCTTAGGATGTCGCAAGTAGAATAATAGCGCTATAACAGTCTAGTGCGGAAATGGCCTGTGACAGTTCCTCCTCCCGGCAAAAAAAGAAGTGCTCTCAGCCCAGTGAAGCCCTTCGTATACTTTTTCACCCGGCGGAGGATAGGAAAGGTACATGTATGTTCAATTCTTCTGAGCCCTAAACCGAATAAAGACGGCACCACGGGCGGTAACAGTCGCGTTGGCTCTTTCCTTCGGGGGTCTCCTCATCAGGGCTGCCGTCCAGGTATCTGCAGCGCCTGAAGCAAGGTGTCACGTGACCAACCTTCTCCTCCGTGCCTCATCCTCTCCTCGCCCGTTTCTGCCCTATAGGGTTATAGCGCTGTTATTCCACTTTCAACATCCTGTGGAATTCTGGGGTTTGCAGTTTACTGAGGACAAAGGGTTCTCTGGGTGAGCATCCTAAAGGCCCCGCCCTAAACTGCAAATCCCAGGATTCCATAGGATGGTGAAAGGGAAATGACAGCACTGTAACAGGGTGTGGAATTGGCCCTTGGGAAAGGTACTTTGTAGGGATGCAGATGCAGGCCAGACGTCAGGAGCAAATACTACTAGAACGCATAGCTGGAAAAACCCGCAACAACCCAGAGATTCTGGCCATGAAAGCCTTTGACTGTACATCGTACTTCATGGACTCCCTAGGCCAGTGGGGAAGTCTGGAAACTGCAGTTGTGAAGGATAAAACAACCACTTCCCCCAAACCTTTATCCTTTTATTGACGTTCAAAGGTTCTCTAACCCCCCCCCCCCGCTTTTCCTCTTGGAATTTGCTGCCTGGGCAGCTACTTGGACACTTCATGGCAAAGCCATCCCCGTCCCAGGATTGTGAGGTCATCAGAAGAGCTCAAGGGGGGAGCCTCTGTATTTAGAGAGACTTGTCACTCCCTCTCTCCTCATCACAGATCCTAAGTAGGAACTGAAGAGATGCAAACAACTCTTCTTTTTTGAAGTCTTTGAAATGACACTGCTGCGTGTGCTGGAACCAAGAGCTGAAGCTGAAGCTTCCAGCTATTATTATTTCAGTCATGGGCGAGTCAGCATGGTGTAGCAGTTTGAATGTTTGGCTACGACCCTGGAGACCAGGTTTGATCCCCTGCTTGGCCATGGAAACCCACTGGATGATCTTAGATGCATCACACACTCTCAGCCCCAGAAAACCCAATGAGAGGGTTGCCTTAGGGCCTCCATAAGTCTGAAATAACTTGAAAGCACACAACAACAACATCTCACGAGACCAGAGGACTCATTAGAAAAGACTAATGTTTGGGAAAAGGAGAGGCAGTAGGAAGAAGACGACCACACAGTATGTGCAGGTACACTCAGGCCATTTCCACACTACAGTGTTATAGTGTTATTATTCCATTTTCAATAACCTGTGGAATTCTGGGGTTTGTAATTTACTGAGGCCAAAGAGCTCTCTGGCTGAGAATTCTAAAGGTCCCTCCCTAAACTGCAAACCCCAGGATTCCATAGGATGTTGACAGTGAAATAATAGTGCTATAACAGAGTAGTATGGAAATGGCCTGAATTAAGCTGCAACCTTGAGTTTGCAAGACTGAGTAGGGCTGTTGATGATAGGGTGCCTTAGGGGGGTCTCTCATTTTATAGGGTTGCCATAAGTGGAAGCCATCTTGAGGGCCTTTACCAACAACAAACTGATTCCCAGCAAGACTCAAATTCTCAACAAGGTCTTAGGTATTTTTTTTTAAGTTTCCTCTAAATAATTTGTCTTCTCAATTGAGTGAAAATCCATAGAACTACCAAAGTGGATCCCCATGCCCACAAATATTTATGAAAGAAAAATCTTTCTCCGAGTTGTTATATACCTTGTGCATTTCTGGAAGAAATTCAGAAGCAAATGCTGCATTATTCAGAGTAGTGTTGTGGCTCTGTTGCTGGACCTGGACTGTGGAAAAACAGTGCTCAAATCCCCACTAGGATAGGGTTGCCAGAAGTCAGAGCTGACTTGAAGGCATGTAACAACAAGCTGTATGGGTCATAGAAACTAGATTTTTTTAAAAAAAAATCTGCTCCAAGAGAAGAAAATTCTTCCTTTTAATTTTCTCCCCTGTGTATGTCCAAGAACATATTTTTATGAATGGTCAGAAATAATAAACTTGGCAGCTTATTACAGTCGGAAGTTGTTTGGTAATGGGGGAGAGTCAAATTTCAGATTGACAGATTAGAAATGAAGAAGAGAGGGAAAAGAAGGAGAGAGAAATAGCTCAGAGGTGAGTCATTCTTGAGCCTTCTGCTTAGTCACCTGTACAGTTTGCCAGGCACACAAAAATGAGTGCTGATGCCCACCCACTTCCTCATTTTGACAAGGATGGTTATTAAAAACAGGGAGGAAGAGAGTAGAAGGGTTTTTTTTAAAAAACCTGTAAAAATAGAACCAACCTTTCCAGATCTGACAGCAGCCCACTGCCAATCCTCCTCCCACAAACCCTGTTCTGTCCTCCTCTGTTTTATTTCTCAATTACATCAAGAATCAACTTGTTCATTTTAGACCATTAAATTTCCCAAATGTTGCCTGGTAATTTTGACCTCGTAGGAAGTTGCCATGGGGAAGAGGATGATGTCATTAGCACAGAAAGCTCTGGATTTGCACATAAAACAGGAACAGAGCTATTTATAAAAAGCTACTCCCCCCCCTCGCCCCATCACTTTCAGTATTGGCATAGGGTGAAAGGCAGGCAGGCAGGCAGGCAGGCAGGCTGTGGTTCTTGTCAGCCTCATCTCAGAGATGAACTTCACTAACATGTGAAGAGAAATGCTCTGAGTTCTTAAAATGCTTTCTGGTTCCAGGCTTCAGTGTCAGACTTTTTAGCTTCTTTGCTCAGAGATAATTTCTAGTGACTCCCTAAGCAGAGAGAGTATTTTGCATATCTCTATCACCAGTACATTTATAATGATTTATTTATTTACCTTACACTACTTAATCCATGCTTCTCTAAAAGCAGTTGTTCCCAAGGACAGAGTCCAGAGAGGACTTGTTAAAGGTCTGCAAGGCAGTATTCCTTACATTAACATTACCTGCAATATTAATAAGCCACAGTTATTGTTAAGAAAAAGTGCACTCCGTTGTCCTGGAGTTGACTCCTTGTTCCAATGTGCTATGCGGGGGGTAGAATCTGTTGCAAACAAGGGAATGAGACAGCACATGAGAGAACCCCACAGCAATGATGCCTCCATGAACATCTGTTTGACATAGTTTTGTGTGTGGTAACTGGTCTCAGATCAATTCCTAAGGAAGGTGGGATGAGCATCTTTCAAGTTCACTGGAGACAAGGGCCATTTCCGTACTAGACTGTTAATAGCGCTATGATTCCACTTTCAACATCCTATGGCCCCTCCCGAAACTGCAAACCCCAGGATTCCATAGCATGTTGAAAGTGGAATCATAGCGCTATTAACAGTCTAGCGCGGAAATGGCCAAAGAGAGGAGTTCTTCAAGACAAGATGGCTTTAGAAAGGTGAAAGGTCAACAGCTAACATGTGCTTGAAAAAAAGGTGGTCATTTTTGTGCAAAGATGGTGGCAAAATAACATTTTGGGCAACATCGATCATAGTGCAAGTAGACTTCAACCGATGCACCCTTTTGCGGCCCCCTCCTCAAATCTGTTCTGTGGAGGTTGTCATCCCCCTAGAGCAGATGGAGAGGTTCAGAGGGGAGGGAGAGTCTGTTCCACCAGCAATGTTAATTCTGGTACATCAGCTGAGGACAGAAGCAAACTGATATCCAGTCTGAGTACAACTACATTTGTAATTATTCTATGTCTCTGTGTGAGAGAGTCTTAAAGAAATACTTTTAAAATGGGAACTGAAGCCATGAGAACATATAGAATAAACCCTCTGGTTAATTGGAGAGAGTGGCAATAATTTGAGGAAGGAAGAGGATGAGCTTTTATTTGAATTATACAGGCCCTGACTCAGTTCCAGGTAAGGTATTCCAAAACACTTCTGCCTGAAAACTCTGAGAACTTGTCCTGCTTATACAGCTTATATAGTACTGAAAAAAGTAAACCATTGATTTAATTCTGTCCAAATAAACAATGTTGAACTTATTTTTGCCTATCAGGTATTATAAGCCCCCTCTAATGTCATTACAGCCAAATGTGTTAGTTGCAGAAACAGAGACAAATCATTTGCCATCACAGTCTTACTGAAAGTGCTTTGTTGGTATGTTTTCAATGTTTTTGAAATAATATTATCTATCCATGTTGTGTGTGTAGAATCTTCTGTTTTAAAAATAGAGCAGCCACTTAACTGATCATGAAAACAGAGGACAAAAGTGGGTGATTATTTGCATAAAGATTGCATATGCTATTTGTTTGCATAGATACTCATTTAAAAACAAACATTATAAGTTAAATAGGAATGGGAATAGGATTATTGTTAATTTTAATATGGCAATGTAGGCTGTGTATCTCCATAGTTTGCTGTGCAGATGCTAATGACAAGTTCAAATCCCTTGCTCTCCCTTCTTATTAGCTCTTTTAAACCAGAGTTAAGAGTCGATTACCTTTTGAATAGAGATCTCCTTCTAAGAAAGTAAGGGTAGAGAAAGTGAGGCCTGTGGGCTGCATGTAGCCGTAAGCCTTGTGTGAGCTTCACCCCTGAGGAGTCCAGGTTCTCCCTATATTAAAAAATGGGAGCAAAACATTACCTTCAAATGGTCTCAAAAGCTGCCTAGAATAGTGGTTTTTAGCATAAGCAATTCTCCAACACTGCCCATCTCAAATCAGCTGAAAAATCCACATTTGATGCTGAAATTTGAAGTAAACTGGATTATTTTGATGACTGCTGTTTGGCAAGATCCAATGGTATAGACCACAGCAGGGGTGGAAATTGCTCCCTAATCCACACCTGCACAGTTGCCTGTCCACATGTGGCCGTTTGTATTAGAACTGTATTAAGGATTTTTTTTTTCGTAAGAGAGTCGAATTGACTCTTCGGTGTTCAGTGCTGATGTGTTTTAAGTCACTGTCTTAAGAGTTCAAGCCTTGCTGTGCTTGTAAAGACATGCTGTATTTATCTGGCAAATTTGATACTCCAGTCTTCTGAAGAAGTCCCACTGGAGCTTACAACAAAACAAACAAAATGAAATGAAAAAACAAGGGGGGGATATACTAAGATGCAAAGTAGCAAAGCTATTACAACGTTATAATCATTGCTCAGAAATTTAGAAGGCATTGATGAATTAGAAATCTTTATCCCTTGCCACAAACATTTAAGACTGGAAGCCAAAGAGAAGACATTTTCATGGGGTGATAATTTCAAAGAAAAGAAAGCCATGACCAAGGAAGCTCAGTCCTTTGTCTTCATGTACTCATCTAACCTCACCTCAATACAGACAATACAACCATATTGCCCTGCAGGAAAATACTGGGACTAGGACTTTCCTCCAAACTGAAAAAAAACAATACCTGGTAGTAGTCAAGTGATTTGCCTGCATTACCCAGAAGCCAGCAAGGCATGCTACTAATTGTCAGCTGTGAAAGGTATCCAGGTCTGGGTACTGAAAGTAAACACGAAGAGAGAGAATTGGGCCATTTCCGCACTAGACCGTTAATAGCGCTATGATTCCACTTTCAACATCCTATGGAATCCTGGGGTTTGTAGTTTCGGGAGGGGCCAGGTGGCCCCTCCCGAAACTGCAAACCCCAGGATTCCATAGGATGTTGAAAGTGGAATCATAGCGCTATTAACAGTCTAGTGGGGAAATGGCCTTGGTCTCACAGAACCTGTGGCAATAGCAAGTGTCCTTTGAAAACAATCCCTCCCCCTGTAAATTATTTGTGTGTGTGTGTGTGTGTGTGTGTGGTGAGGGAGAGTGCTTATTCTCTGCTTAAAATGAGGTGGGGGATGTGATTGTCCTGGATAGGGTCTGTATCCAGCCCACAGGTCAACGAGGTTATTTTGTTTCATCCTTATGCTCTCCACCACCACCCTTGCCTGAGAGAGGGATCCTCACCATCTCCATTGACTGATCAAGGGGGAATTCCTCCTGCTATCCCCAGTCAATGGCTGGAATTAGTAGGGATAACATTCGAGACTTGGCTCTATCTTGAAGCATCAGCTTAATGCCATTCAGTTCTCTACCACCTTCGTCATATGAAAAGGTAGGGGAAGGAAGTTCAGCATCTCTCCAATGGCACATACAGAAGCTCCTGAATGAGCTAGTTAGCTGTCTCCATCCTCATGCAGGGAAAGGAGAAGAGAAAAAGCAGCATATCTTGGTTCCCCATCTGAAGCCTCAGGTGGGAAAACACCATACTTTTTGGTTGGAGCCTAAGGATATTCAGAATTAATAGCTGATAGCAAGGAAGCAGCACCTCCAGTGAAGTGGTTCATTAGTCCAGCATAAAGGATGGGAGCAGGGAGAAATGGCCTTGGAACATGTTTCTGGTGAGCAATTTCCCCCATGGATTTCCATGTGTCCTTACCATGGATCCTATCACGTAGGTATCAATAATTATTTCCTGAACTAGTCAAGCAGCTGCAGAGGCCACAGCCCTTGCACTGCTTCTTGGCCATCCCTTAGGCTGAAGAAGAGATAATTTTGTTGAGTCTCCTGTATCAGTTCCAAAAAAAGTATATTATCCTCTGAAGGAGAGACAGTTGAGCTATCCAGACGGGAGTAAATGTTCTTGTTGGTTGCTGTATTTGTTGCTGTAGTCCTCAGGGATTTCAAAAATAAAAGGTGACATTTTCCTGTCCCAGATCATTCCACCGCAATTCCCAGCACCAGCAGCAACATTTTATTCCCAGGGGGTGGGGATTTTTTTCCATTCAAGGATATGTCACTGGGGAAAAAATCCAAAACGAAACAAAAGGACTTGCATGTTTCAATACTTGCAATTCATACTAGATGACCTTGACCTTTCTTCCTCCTTGCTTGATAGGAAGAGGGAGCAGAGGCAGTCCATTGCAGCACATTAAGATGTTTAAAACTCTGTTCCTTTAAAAAAGAAGGCATGCCCACATTGATCTTACAAGATGCAGAGCCAGTGGTGAGCAAAGGCCCTGGAAAGATCTGAACATTGATTGACAAATTGCTTACATGAAATCTGAATGCTAATTGTCCAAATTGCCTACACATCTTCTTTCACCCTCCATCCCAGCTTCTACAGAGACTAGCAGCATCAGGAGGCTTCAGCTTGTAATAAACAAAACTTTTGTGTTGGAAGAGCTCTCAGTTCTTTGCAGCAATCCTGAACACTGCACTGTAGGACTGTTGGGAATGTGAAAAATCCCCTAAAGTTGGATATTTCTCCAAGCTGCTGAATAAATTCTGATGACCATTCCTTCACTCTTTACAGCAGAAATGCAAAAGTGGTGGGCAATTATTTTACTATTTTTAAAACTGGGACATTGCTTCCAATGTCAGGAGGATTGCTAACTATATTTGATACTGTGGCTTTTTGCCTATTTGTTTAAAAATATATTATAATGTTCCCAGTCCTTAGAATTATAGAGGTCTCTCCTAAAAGGTGGCCTAATATAGCCTGATCTTGCAGGGATATATAGAAGTAGAAATACAAAAGCAGTGTCTATCAGAACCTTCGAGGCTTTTCTCATTTTTGTACCAGTTTCCCTGCTTTGGTTCTCTGCAGGACTGAAAAGCAAGCCATATAGACTTGGCGCCATCTTCTGTGTTAGCAGGAACAGAAAAAGGTGAACTATTTGAAGGTGGCAGTGAGAAATGTGAAGAGTGCAAATGTGGAAAGCCAAGCCTTCTCTGTAGCTGAATATTTTATCCCACTGTATTAAAATAGGTGATGCTCAGTTCTCCTTCTTCTGGGTGGATAAGTACTATATTTAGTTCTTTTTTTCTCCCCTTGTTTCACCTGGACTGTTTTAAATCCTGAGCAAGGCTCAGTCACCTTCAAATGAAGTACAGAAATGGTCCTTCTGCTCACCGAGTTCTGTCAATCTAAAGCTATTTATTGCCTCAAATAGTAAATATCTCGGGTCTACTGTGCCATAAAGGCTGCTTTTTATAGACGCTGCCTTTTTGAAGGTCTTCAAACCGTTGGGTGCAACTTCTCACAAACCTTTTAGTGAGAGTTGTAATGAGCATTGGTTCGATATACTTTGATAAACCTCATGGCACCCCAACCATACTTCCTTCTTGCCTAACATGGCAACATGGGTGACAGCACCCTTCCAAGCAACTGATCTTGGCATGTCACATTTGCATATTAACTGCAACTGAAGAGGTGCTTAACAACAGGGCTACAGGTACTGCACTGGGTGCAAAGGTTGAGGGAGGAGGGGACAGGACTGAAATGAACATGCAGAAAACTCTGACACCTCTACTGAAAACCAAAAAAACTTTAATAAACTATTGCTGAATTAAGGTTTCCGTTGGAAACGCTGTGTTTCTTTGCATATAGAACAGTCTGTAATATTTTCTTTGTTGTGGTTTCATAATTTGCTTATCAAGTTTGTTGTGTTTTTCTTACCCTGCAAACACTGATGTATGCTGGAAATTACTTCAATACATTTTTCACTAGCATGAAAATTACGACGCAGGCTGGATAGAATCTAGAGTGCAAGTGGCATAGGTCACAGAGTGAGTATGTCCAAAGATCTGTTAAAACTCTTCATTGTGCCTGTTAGTCAGCTTGCAAGGCTGGCCAAAAAGAAAATGCCCTCATTTTTGCATCATCAACATGCTAGTCAGAAGAGCAGTTCTGCATGGTGAGGAGCCTGTTAGGATCAGGGTTATAGAACCAGCAATGGAGTCCTTAGTTGCCTGCTGTGACAACTTTGCAAGGCACTTCAAGAAGGAAATAGCTTGTACTTGCTCAGAGCCGGATGCTACAACTATTGCAGAGTCTGCAGAAATGTCCAGTGCTCCATCTTGTCAAGTTTCCTGGGATCAGTTTCAGTTTTTGCAGACTGATGTGGACAAAATGTTTGAATCTGTCTGTTCACTGCACGTAAGCTTGATCCTTGACCATCTTGGCTGCTAAAATCTAGCAGGACATAGATTGATGGAGCGGATACAAGGCATGGTAGGTGCCTCATATGTCAGAGGCAGATGCCTACCAGCTTGAAAGGGACAGTGGTGCACCATCTTTTGAAGAGAATCTCCCTAGCCCCAGAGGCGTGTGGTAGCAACCACCCATTGCTAATACCTCTTTTGAGACAAGTTGCTTTAGCATGTGGGGGCTGGACAAATTCAGACATTCTTGGAAGAAACAGTTTCTCCGAATCCACTTCCGTCTGGTTTTAGGCCTGAACCCAGCTTTAGTCACTCTGACTGGTGGCCTACCTCACTGAAGGTCTCTCAGCAACAATCCTCTGTGGGCCTAAATCAGGGGTAGGAATTGTGTGGCCTCATAGTTGTCGTTGACATGCAGCTCCTAGTTTTCCTAGCCAATTGTTACAAGTGGAATAGACCCATTCAGTCAATAGCAACTTTTAAGTTTATAGTTGTGTACATTCCACTGAGTCTACTTTTATCAGGTGCCTATGAGAACATAAGAAGCTGCAACTTCTGCTTATGAAAAATGTTAGACTCTGTTATTTTTTCCAGGACAGGGTAACATGGCTGTAGCTCCCACACTCCCTGGAAAAAAATATTTATATGGGGTATGTGACTTTAGTCAATCAAGGGGAACTAGACCATTTGTAGCCTGCTTAGCACATCACTATTACCGGAACTGGTTACAACTGAAAAATAGAATGACACCCATAATTGTAAGTATAAATGTATCTCCCCCAGTTCTCTCTGCCTTTCAACTATAGTTCTAGGCCACTTTTGTCACAACAATTACTGGCATTACTGGTGCTAGTACTAACATGAATATGAGTGCTAACTTTATAATTAGCACCATCCTAGTGGTGTCCTAGTGGCTGACCTCCCAGGTAAAAAAAAAATTCAAGTACAATTGTCCCCCTAGATTAAAGGACAACCCACTGCAACATGAGCAACTGTTACATGGAGCATTCAGCACATGACAAAGGAAGCTCAAGAGAGAGATGGGAAACATGCAAGAGCTGTTTGTACAGGATGGCATTTGCTAAGTATGGTCTGTTGTGAAACTGTATGTACTCAATGCTGTGCAATATTCCAGTAATTACTGCTTAAGGCTAAATGATATTTCAAGCTTCAAAAAATGGACAAACTTAGGTTAAGAAACTGCTTGAAAAACTACTGAGTTAAACTCACAAAAAGTGTTAGTTCATGCAGGCACCATTAGGGAATTTTCCCTAGTACTGTAGCGTGTAGAACTGCAGCATGTAGCACTGCATATCAAACACTAGAATTTAGCCAAAGGCTATTCTAGAATATTTATTATTAGGGAAATCAAATACAAGACTAGAGACAGATATAAAAACATCACACTTTTTACACAGACAAGGACAGAGTAGCTTTGTAGGAAGGTGGCAAAAATAAAACATAAAAAATAATTTAAAAATAATTAATGCCTTTATTTTTTGACCATTTATATAGACATTTAAGGAGTCTTTTCTCTACCAATTAACATGAACTCAGTTTCAATTTTAAAAAAAGATAAACTTATTTAGCTGTAAAATAATGGCAAGAAATTTTTTTTTTTTAAAAAATGCATGACTTGTCTTCCCACTTAAGGAGCACCAGAGGTGCTAGAAAGAAAAATTGCAACAAGGTTACATGTGGAAACTCAAATGGGGCATTCATATTCTGTGGACTGACAGGGAGGCGTAAGCAGGTACATTTATGAAAGGTACGTTATGGTATACGTTGATAATTCCTCATCTTTTTAGGCAAAATAAACAAGCCTTTGGTAGTCCCATATATGAACTAGCATATATGAACTTGTATCTCATACAAATTCATGCGCAGAGTCACAGCTAATGGCTGCAATCTAACTGAAGACATAAACACATAGCTATGTTGTGGTCTACCTAAAATCTTCTGTGCCTTATTATGAAGACAATTACCTCCCTTGTGAATTTAATGCATTTTTCCAAATACTGTGAATGCAGCAAACGCTTGGTAATGCATGCATTTTATGTACACACAGCAGTGATTTGGGACTGGTTGCATTGTCCTCTCAAGTGTATATATAGTAGCAATCCTGGATTTGCTACTGCATGATGTATAAAGAGCCCTAAGAGGCAAGTGAACCAAACCGAAGGCCTTTATGAAAGATGGACTGTGTGGTGGTACCATGACTTGCAGCATCTAATTTGTTAGCACAGTTTGGAAAGGCTGAAAAGGCAATTAGCTACAGTTATAGTTGAAGACCTCAGATGATATTTAATTACCACCCTCACAGTTGCAATTGTAAAAGTAACTATGTACTTCATTTCTCAAAAATAATAAAAAGTGACTTGTATAACCATCTGAATGCCTTTGGCACAAAACACATTGTTACCGATCACGATCTCCACAACAAAGCATGAGTCACAGCATGAGCAGGCATGTGATAGTCTGTCTCCACCATCTGATTAGGCCACATTTGTACAGCTGAAAAGTAATTAAAAATTAAAGTTACACTGCAAAAGGAGTGTCTCTTCTTGAACTATAATCGTTAACGTAGTATCATTATAACCTTTATTATAGGGAAAAGGAATTCATTAGAAGGAACGTGTTATTTGTGCCTGATTACTTTCACACTCTATATGTTATAGGAAGTACAGATTTTCACATGAGTATGAGCCAGCTGATGAGAGACAGAGTAGATATAGTGGTTTGAGTGTTGGACTATGGACCCTAGAAACCAGGGTTTAATTCCCTGCTTGGCTGTGGAAACCCACTGGGTGACCTTGGGCACGTCATACACACACAGCCCCAGAAAACCCCATGTTAGGCTTGTCTTAGGATCGCCATAAATTAGGAACAACTTGAAGGCTCTCACCACCACCAACAAGCCAATTACCATGGTCTTGTGAAACCCATCCATAGTACAGGCAGACCTCAGTTAGCAAAGGAAAGATTGGTTTCTTTTTACAAAGTCTTTTTCTGTTTCCATATCCCTCCTTCTACCTGGAAGTTTTTTAACAGTATTGAAATTGAGAGGGTGGTGAAGAACTGGAGAACCACACATTTCTAGTTGCTAGATTGCAGTAAAATGTCTGCAGTAAACAGTGCAATAAAGCTTGAGCTGGGAAAGGTTGGGATACTGCTCAACTGACTCTATTTTAGTTGTGTGTGTCTGCCTACAACAGGCAAAATAACAACAGCAGCTGCCTCTAGAATCCATTATTCAGCATGCATAAATAACAAAATAAAGAAAGGGGGAAAGCAAATTAGCCTGTCTCACCAGCTACCCCTAGCATGTTAAACAAGCACAGAGCTATAAGTCTGGCTTTTGAAACAGAAATTGTAACAAAAGCAAAGGCTGGTGAAGGGAAAAACAATCTCTGGGTGCGTTTTGGAAGAATTTTTCAAGTGGTCTGTAGAAGGCTCAAAATATTTTTGTCTGCTTATGCAAGGCTTACCTGACCTGGTTGTTTCATTCCGCATGAGTGAACTGTATTGGAAGGACTGCAGACCTGGATGTGTCACACTGAGATGCATGTCACCATGCTTGCTGAACATTTTGTTGTATGAATGTATAGTGGCAGATAGACTCGTGCACTCCTTTACAAAAAAAAACATTCTGTTCATGAAGAATCAGCCATAACACACCTCTCTATGTGCTTTCCTTTTTTCTTTGGTGTCACATCTTTTTAGTTTGTAAGTCTGGGAGACTTTCTGACTGAACAATAGGGTATAAATGAACAGATGAATACTACAGCAGCTCATTAGGATCACACCAAAATATGTGATGGAAAGACAAAGCATGCAGGCCTACAGACTGAAAGTACACTGATATTCTATAATAATTTTTGATAGTACAGGATTCTAGTCTCCTGCAAGTAGGTGTACTTCCTAAATCTTCTGTAGATTTGCAAGTCCAGCATTACCTGGTCTTCTTTCCAAAGCAGATTTGATGCAACTAATAATTTTATTTTTCCTCCAGCTCTTATATAAAGGAATGTACCTAACGTTTGCCACAGTTATATAAATCAATATTGATGAGATTTATATGTATGTTTCTATCTGTTCTGTGTGATACCAAGGGACAGAGAGGCACACAAATGTACCAGTAAAGCATTGCATAAAAAACATCTTGATGAAATCATAAATATGATCACTTTCAGGATTTTTTACAGTATTTTATCAAGGCATACTATTACATTAATAATATGAACAGAGATTGGGGAGAAGATGCAAATGAAGTGAAGGAACAAAAGGCAGGGTAAAGTGTGCGTGCTCTCATCTAATATCAGAAACTCTCAGAGACATGCAGATAGCAGTGCAAATCCAGCTCACTACATAAAGAGTGTGTTAAATAGCCCCCCAAGTGACTACTTTTAAACTAAGGACTAAATTAGAGTGCTGTCAGTCTTCGTGAGCTTTGTCAACACCAATGGCAGCTTCCCTGCCATTGTCAGGACAAATAGTCACTGGGAGAAAAGTCATCTGGATCAGGACTCTGACAAATCTGAGGGCAAGAGGAAAAAAAAACATGCCATTGTGTTCATCAGATTTAACTGCCCCGCAGCTATTATTTCATAGGGAAAAGGCAAGCTATAAGGCCATGTGAATACTCTGTAGTGTTTAGCCCTAAGGTACTTATTTTTCCTATCTCAGAACTGTACAATTAGCAAAAAACAGCCTTGTTATGTACTATATTGTTGTTCAAATAGGTGGCTTTGAACTGTTGGGTTTACACACTCTACAGAATAAGTCATGCATTATATTCTAGAGGGAATATCCTTAAGGACCATCAGATATGTTGTATTTTTATCCCGACTTTTTTTTAAACTAGTACAATCATTTTTTAAACCCCGGCACTTATTCACTCATTTTTCACTGATTATTTATACCAAACTAGCTACTACTACAGTATATGAAGAGCCTGGTAAGCTAATTGTCGACATTTTCATTTCACTAGGTGAGATCACACATGCTATTGAGATTACAAGAAGCTGGCTCAAACTAAGTGGTATTCCTGACCTGAACTGTATCTGACAGTTCCAGCAAAATTTAAGATGCAACAATGTTACTGTAAGAGAGAGGACAGGTAAGCAAAAATGTAACAGCATGCCCAACAGGCTGTATTTGTTGCTGTGCCATTCCATGCTACACCAGATGAAATATTTGAATACAAGAAGTTTAGTGCATGAGGCTTCTGGTCATTAGTTTTTAGTTGTAATAATCAAACATAAATTTCAAGTGCTGAAGCTGAAACCTCTCTCACAACAGCTGCAACAGAAGTGGGAATGGTATCCACGTCAGATCCACGACACTTTAGTGGGCAGGGACAGTGTATAAGTAATACATCCATCACTGCTAAATACCTAGAAATATCTGAATTTCCCACTCTCGCAAATTGGAAGCCCTTAGGCAGTGTGCGTCATATAACAAACCAGATCAATAGTAGTGTACAATGTACTACCATTGCTTTAACATTCTCAGTCCAAAGTCATGCCACTTGCAAATTCATGTTGCTTACTTCAGCAGAAGTTGGACCATAGATGTGATCAGGTAGTCTTAGAAACAATAGTTTCTACACAGGGTTATCTAGATTAAGAAACTGAAGAACACCATCCACCCTTTACTGGCCAACTGTTGATTAGACATATCTTTATCAGTGGAATCTCTTGATTTGAGATGTAACATTTCTAGAAATTAAGAAGCAGTGGGGGGAAAAAATCCAAAAAAGTCTGGAAATTTTCAGCAAATTACCATTTGAAAGTTATTTTCTTAAAACATAAAACAGATTACATAGAACTTTGGCATAAAATTATCACATTTGCTATATTAAAAGTATAGTTTAGTCAGTATATAATTACAAATTGAAAATTTTAATTGTTATTTTATGCTAAAAATGCAGCTATGAAATCCTGAACTGTAAGAAGCACCTGTACTATAGGAAACCTATTTGGTTTTGCCAGTTTGAGGAACAAGCAACACTCCTCCACTCATAAAAACAGAACAAAACATGAACCTTAGCAAAATAGGAAATATTGTCTCTGTTAGTTCTTTGTAGTACCAAGCAGACTTAACAATGCACATTTCCATAAAAAGAGCTGAGAAAAAGGAAGTATGATCAGGAATTGTAATGATCTGATGTTGTACATAATATTATATAAAATCTTCTGCTTACATAGTTTTTAGAAATTATTGTGGAGCAGTAAATGTGAACAATATTTGTCTTAAATGTTCTATTTATTGTTCTGAAAGATTTTACATATGTGTGTGTGTGTGTGTAATTTATTTATTTCATTTGTATGCCACCTTTCTCCTAGAGTGGGTCACAAAGCAGCTCCTAGAGACTCAATTAAAAAACTTTCACAGTAAAATTTAATAACAATTAAAATATTTCATAATCCATTTTTACCAGGCCTTCATATCTCTACTTGGTTGAGAACATGCTAGCCGAAGCGTCTACTGTCTATGCTCTGATTTAGTCCTTCACTAACTCAGAGAAGGTTCTTTATCATGGTGAAGGGATACAGACATTCTTAAAGGGTGCAGCATTATTACAGCAATAGTATGCATGCAGCTCATAGCCTGATTCTGTAATTTTAACTATTAATAATTCTGCTTTGTGGACAACCAGACCCTTCCTATCATCAGGTTAGCTCAGTATTAATAACCCAAAGAAGTATTTCTGATTGTTTTATACCAACAGCACGAGTTGTTCTTAACATGCACAGATTCAGGCTGTAAGACTGCAAAATGAATCAAGGACTAGTGATATTCCTGAAATAGACAGTAATAACCACCATGATGCTGTCTTGCAATCCAACTAAGTTACAAATACAGATCTGTATGATGGTGATGAAGACTGATGTACTCAATAGGCATCTGCCCACTAATGTATGATAGCCGAATCAGCTGCCATATCTGCCATCTTAGGGCCAAATGACATACTATGTATGTAATCAGCAATGACGTAGATAGTTGCTGTTAAATAACTTAGCAGAGCGATGGGGAGAGGGTCCAGATTGCCACCTCACAGCTGTTGTTCGCACTGTGTGCCAACGGGAGCTTTCATTCTCATGTAACCAGAAACTACAGGAGGGACAAGTTTAGACCAATAGTGTGGTGAGACCATCTCTCTCACTCCTCTTGTTGTTGTTGTGTGCCTTCAAGTCATTTCTGACTAATGGCAACCCTAAAGTAATCCCACCACAGGGTTTTCTTGGCAAGATTTGCTCAGAGGGGTGTCGCCTTTGCCTTCCTCTGAGCCTGAGGGAGAATGACTTGCCCAAAGACACCCAGTGGGTTTCCATGGCTGAGTGAGGATTTGAATTTTGATCTTCTAGGATCCTAGTCTAATGCTCAGACCACTACAGTATGCTGGCTCTCTTCCTTCTGTTGACTGCTATTTAAACCATACAGTTGCTACCAGTGTAAAAGATTATCACATCTAGTTTAGCCCCAAGACCTGGTATTTCAGTTCTTGTCTTCTCTTACAGCATTTCTAAACACCTTTAGTTGCTATGACTATCAAAAAAAAAAAAAAAAAAGCAACCCAAATTGATTCAAAAGCTACCAGCAGCAACAGAAACCTTGCATTTATTTAAATTCCCCACTATCAATACTGCTAGAAAGATGACAAATTGTGAAAGTCATGTGAAAGAACAAGTGATTGCAACAGTTTTATTGAACAGTGATTACAAAGGGAGGAGAAAACAGGTGATAGACTTAGAACAATGAAGAACTCAAAATGATTACAAAACAATTGATAGTGAACACATCTCAACAGTTATACACAAGGAAACATTAATGGTACAGGGAGGTTTGCTAAAGAACAGAAACAGTACATATATAAAGCATCAGCTAGAAATCTTTTAACAAGTCTTGAACTACTTATTGTGAATATTGTTCCAATTCTTTATATACCTGGCAGTGTAAGAGAAGGAAGCACGAATCTTCATTCACTTCAGGATTGTGGTAGTCAGGCAACTAGAAAATCCAGGATATAATAGGAAGATATTTTCTGCAGCTCAGAAGATATTTCCAACATGAAGAACATCTTCCAACTTTGTCAAGGAATCACAGAGGCGTTCTGGGAAAGAACTGTCAAATGCACTGCTCAATTCCTCTCTCAGCTCTTTTAGCAGAGGCACAGTAAATTCACCATTTGCATTCAGAATTTTCTCAAAGAATTTATTCCACAAATCACTGTCAGCAAACCTAAAACCAGATCAAAAAGATGTCACATATATGGATGGTTCTGAATTCCTGCTGAAGTTGTAAACTTTCAGTGCCTCTTAGAACAGTATTTTAGTTCCTAGTTAGGTTCTATAGTTATTAAATTTATATCCCATACTGTTTAGCGCAAATGCTCTTAGGGAAGTTAGCAATAACAAAACATGATAAATGGTAGAGATATAAAAGGGAAGACTTGCAAAGTTTCAAAGGCATATTGCAGCTGCTAAAATATCTGCTGTAGTCAGGGCTGTTACCACGTTCACTTAAGGCTTTTATATCATGCACATGGAAAAAAGCTCTCTTAAAGTACACAGTAGAATCTACATGCTGGTTTGCGAGCATGAAATTGTCTTGGATATAGAGAAAAGAGCCAATTGTCAACAATGACTGGATATGTACATTTGGGAATTATGATTTCCAAACAAAGGGTTGCCAGCTTAAAAGACAGAGTAAGAGCTGTGCAAATATGCACTATTTTAAAAGACAAGTTAAAACTCTGAAGATTATCTAATACTAGAGGCAGTCTAGTTGTCTGTAATGACTACAAATGTAGGCTTTGAAGAATTTGCTAGCTCATCATTGTTTGCTTCAAATATCATGTTGTCTCCTTTGATTTCTTTATCCAAAGGCAGGACTCAACTGAAAAAAGTTGCAGCTGTTGGGTCTTAGACATCATGAGTGCAAATATCAACCATGAACTGATTAAAAAAAATATTTAAAAAGCAGTACACAGGCTGTACAAGAGTCGTAGGCCATTTCCACACAGGGCTTTTAAAAAGGTGCAGAGCGTCCTCCAGGGAGGACGTCTGCACCTGGGAGCGGACTGGTCGGACCTACTTAACGTAGATCCGCACCCCAGCCCACTCCAGAACGACCCCAAGTGGTCGTCCAGAGTGCTTCTGAAAGACTGCTAAAAACAGGTCTTTCAAAAGCACGGAGCGCACCACTGCGAGCCTGCTCCCTTATGCAGATTCGCAGGCTCGCATTGGTGCAAGCCTGTGATCTGCTGGGGGCGGGCTTTAGGCTGGCGAGCTTCAGCGGTTGGTCAAGAGCCTCAACCAACCGGAAGCCGCCATTTTCGTCCCTGGAGCAGTGCGGAGTGGCGGCCACGCACTGCTCTGGAGCAGCATGGACCGGACTGGGGAGCCCAAAAGTCCGGTGACTTAGTGTCACGGGGCGATTCCCTCGCCCCGTGCAGAAATGGCCGTAGTTTCAGGATGGATGTCACGTGATCCGTCAGATGCTGGATTCCAACAACTATTAACTCTGACCAGCATACCCAAGATTAAGGGAACCTGAGAGTGGCAGTCTGATAGGATGTGCAGGATCACATGATTCCTGCCCTTTTTTTAAAATTATCCTGACTCAAAATGATTGAGTGGTTAAAAATAAGCACATATATTTATAATTTTACATCAAGTATTGCAATGAAATTCATATGTGCTTAAGGAAGTACATGCATATTACTAAGAAATTTGAATTTTTGCTCTTGTTATTCATATTCCAGAATGTGTGAGAAACATTCCTGAGAAACCAGTGTGGACTGTAATGAGAGTTCAGAGCAATCAAGTTTGATTTACACTTTAAAGCAATATACATTATATTTAAAGTAAGAGCTTTCATTTCTTGTTCCAAGGATTGACTGTATATTCATTACCCATTTTTAATACAGAAAATACAGTTTTGTGTGCTTAATCTAACAAGCTAAGTTTCATTATGCAATAATGTCACAAATAGGTAATACTGACTTATTAGCCACTCTCACATCTTATTCAGCCTACAGCATTTCTGTGGAAAGAAACTGCTCCTCCTCCATGACAATACAGTAGAAAGATTATTTGAACAGCACAGGAAATCTTAAAGGACAGTCTGGTACTATAGCCTGGTAAATGAGCCACAGAAGATTCTAGCCTGTGGTCAGCCTCTGGACTGACAAGTAGCTGGCTCTGTTACCAGGCTATATACCCCCACTTCATGATATGGTTTTATTGGCATGTGATATATATTATATCCTGATATGGCTGGGAAGCCTGCTGGCGAAAAGGAACTGGCTGCACATGTGTGTTGCAAAACTAGATCATATTGGGACCTCAGGACATGGCCAGGTCATAGTCAGGGAAGCTCTGGTGATAATGGACTTGCAGATGTCCCTCAATGACTAAAACTTTAGAAACAATAGCACCCAAAATTGCTTGCACAAAATGACTATCTTCAACCTTCTGCCTTTGCTATCACAATTCCCATCAGTTTTTTGTCATCTAATGCTAAAGCTGTTAGCTTGTCCCAGGCCCCATTATCTATGCTGCCAGAGAGCCATTAATACCTCCCTCCCCCGGTGGAAAAAGAGTATTTAAACCCTGGTTCTGAGCCAGATAGCTTGTAGTACTTTGGCATACTGGTCATCACTCTGCCACTCCGATTCCTGTTCTGGCACTACCCTTGGACCCTTGATGTGAGTCGCATCACCTCATCTCTTCACTTCTGGATAGGTAAATATCACTCACGTTGCCCTAAACTCTCGCTATCCAAACTTTTCCTCTCTTTTTCTTCAGCTAGCCTTTTGTGATAGCAAGACTGTTGGATCTTGTGTGTGTGTGTGTGTGTGTGTGTGTGTGTGTAATTATTTGTTTTATTGGGGAAATTAACATTCTTTAAACCTCCAGCTAGTGTTCCTGCAATAGTACCAGTATTCACAGTGTAAAAGATCCTGCTAGGTTAGCCCGCTCTCGCAGGCCTCCGCTTTGAGCTAATATTCCCCACTGTTTTATGAAGGCACTGGCATTGCAGGTAGATCTTGGAATCACCCACTTTTGAAGCAACAGCTCCCTCCTCCATAGTTAGCAATGAAGTATAGGACACTAGCCTCAGATATGGTTTCTTTTAAATGCCTTCCACCAATAGGGCTGGTGAACAAGGCAGATGTTTCCATTCATCTACAGTCAGCAAGGAAACCAAGCAGACTAGTGAAGAGAGGTCTATTTCTTCTCCATCAGTCCATTTACTTGCCCTTATAGTATTCTTTGTTCTCTACAACTAATAAGAAAAATGTCAAATATAGTGTTACCATGAAGTAGAAACTGTCATATAGAAAAACTTTGTCACTTTAACAGTTTGTGTGCTTTTTTTGTGCACCCAAAGCATGCTGCCCATCAGCTGTCAAGGAAATCTCATAATGGCAAAGGATGAAAGAAATAGAAAGCAAAATACAGTTGGACCTCTACTTTTGTGGGTTCAGCACTTATGGATTTGATTATTTGCAAGTTTTTTTATTTAAGTTATTTAAAAAATTTACTGTATTGATCTTGCCACAGAAAAAATATCTGTAGGAATCTCCACTGGAAGCTGAGACAGAGTCACACTGAAGGACCTAGAGATTCTTTGAGAAAACACTTCTCTAGGCATTGCTAGGTCCTCCAGCACAACTCTGTGTCCACGTCTGGCAGAAACTCACCACAGAATCATGCTGGAGGACCTAGAGATTCCTAGAGAAGTGTTATCAGGTAAGAAAAATAGCACCCATGATTTTTATTTTATTTTTATTCACATTTTTTCCACTTTCGCAGGGGGTCTTAAACCCGTAATACCCACAAAAGTGGAGGGCTCATTGTAATTTTAATCTGTGGAAGCAAATATGCTTAGTACTTTTATTTCTGCAAGCCAGACTTTCTTAGGCAGAAATAATGTCAACTTGTTGTGGTGGTGTGCCTTCAAGTTGTTTCCGACTTATGGCAACTCTAAGGCAACCCTATCATGGAGTTTTCTGGGGCTGAGAGTATGTGATGGCTAAGGTCACCCTGTGGGTTTCCATGGCCGAGCAGGGGGTCGAACTCTGATCTCTGGAGCCATAGTCCAATGCTCAATTTAATCAAATTTGTCTGTGTAGCTGGAAATCTTCCATCTGTGTAATTTATCCATCAGCTTAAAGAAAGGAACAAGTAGTTGCTGCACACACAACTGTTTTGGCAAAGGTATCCTTTTTGCAGTGTTTCCAACATTCTAATCACCATAAGCATACTTGCTCCTTGCAAACTTATCACACCCACACCATGAGCCATCTCCATGAAGTGTAACTGCTAATGCATATTTATATATCTTAAGTGATAGCAAATGGCTATTTTTTTTTTAAAAAAAAAGCAGCCTCATACTCCTTTCTTTTCTGAAGTGCAACTTATATTCTTACTCTGAATTTTCTGCACTGGAATAGGCTTAACTCATTCAAATATAAGTTGTCAGAACAGCAGACAGCAAAATGGCAGGGATCAGTCGGAAGCAAACAAATTTCTAAACATAACATTAAGTCCACTAAGACAAGTGAAAAAAAATTGTCTGCAAAAAGGTGAAAGGGAATATATGAGCCATCCTTTACAGAGTTACAGGCAAAATTTGAGAAATAAATGGTACACTACTGATTTGAAGCAAGAACAGGTTGCAGACCTGTAACTGTGGTTCTTCGAGTGGTCATCTGTGCCCTCACACAATGGGGAATCTTCGCGCATGCGCAGTAGCTTTACGGAAAGTTCCAGAGCTGAGCAGCTTGGCGGGAACCCCTCCCCCATCCAGTACTGAGCATGCTCAGTCCCGCCAAGCTAACAGTCTCTCCTCAGTTTCGAAATCCGCCAAAGCGAGGACCTGAAGAGGGGAGGCTGGGCGGGTGTGTGTGAGGGCACAAATGACCACTCGAAAAACCTGTTCTTCTTCTTCGTGGTCTCTGTGCCTCACACAATGGGAGACTGAGTAGCTTACCTTTGGACAGCGTGTCAGGTCCTAGAGGACAGAAGACAGCACTGCACGACCAAAGCGAGCATTACGCCAGGCCCTGCAGTCAAGGAGGTAGTGGCGGATGAAGGTCGAAGGCCACGACCACGAAGCCACATGACAAAGCTCCTGTAGATCAAGTCCCCTGAGAAGGGCTGCTGAAGAGGCCATTGCCCTAGTAGAATGCGCACGAAGCAGAGCTGAGGGAGGTCGCCTGGCAAATTCATAGGCAAGGTGAATTGTCTGGGCAACCCATTTGGAAAACCGTTGAGTGGAGACCTTGTGGCCTTTCCGGCGCGCACGGAGCACACAAAAAGGTGGGGAGTCTGACGAAAGGTCGAGATCCGTTGAAGGTAAAAGGCGAGGGCACAGCGCACATCAAGCAAGTGAAGGGAGTGCTTGAGAGGCGATGCAGGATCTGGATAGAAAGTAGGTAGAATCAAGTCCTGATTCGTATGGAAATTGGAGACTACTTTGGGAACAAAAGACAGGTCCAGATGCAGGACCACTTTGTCCCCATGGAACACCAGGAACAGTTCATCAAAACGCAACACAGTTGGCTCTCCTGCCCATCTGGCTGAAGTGACAGTGACCAATTACACCGTCTTCACAGTAAGGAGATGGTTATCAGACATGGCCATCAGTTCAAAGGGATGGCACATGAGCTGAGAAAGGACAAGCGATAGCGACCATGGAGGAAGTGGTGGAGTGACAAGAGGATAGAGGTGTTGCAGGCCTTTAAGGAATTGCTTGACTGTAGCGTTCCGGAAGAGGGCTGAGGAAGGAGAACCGCGTGGCAGGTAGGCCACGACTGCAGAGAGATAAACTTTCAGGGAGGAAAAAGCGAGGCCCTGGTCCCATAATGTCAAGAAGAAGTGAAGCACAGTTGACAGGGAGGTCGGAGAAGCGGCCTCACCACAAGAGACGGCAAAGCCCACAAACTTCTTCCACTTATATTTGTAGGATCTACAAGTAGAGTCCTTCTGCACGGCCGTGAGGATAGCTTGGATAGCAGGAGAGTCGAATATTATCCTCCAAGCGTGCAGGCGGAGGAGAGGGAGGTCCAGGTGCAGCATGCGACCATCCGAATGAGAAAGGAGGTCCGGCGTGTTCTGAAGTTTCGTGCTGCAGCCCCGTGTGATGGCGAGAAGGGGACCGAACCAATGTTGCCTCGGCCAAAAAGGGGCGACGAGGATGGCATCTGCCCTGTACGCTGCGATCTTGGCCACCACTCAACCCAAGAGAGGAAACGGTGGGAAGATGTAAAGAAACTCCCCGCTCCAAGGAAACTGGAACATGTCGCTGAAAGAGCCGGGGCCCAGGCTGGCTCTCAAGCAATAATGGGGACATTTCCTGTTCTGGTCGGTTGCAAAGAGATCGATGGTTGGAGTGCCCCACTGGGATACTATCCGCCGGAAGGCGGCATCGGAGAGGGACCATTTGTGGTGGCACGCTGTGTCCCTGCTCAGCATGTCTGCTGTCACATTGTCCCGCCCCTCCAGGTGGACCACAACAGGGTGTATTCATAGTGAAATACACAAGTCCCAGATGCGTAGAGCCAGATGAAGCAAGGTGGAAGAGTGCCTCCCTGTCGGTTCACGTAACAGACAGCTGTCATGTTGTCCAACAGAATCTGGACAGTCCGTCCGACAACAAGGTTCCGAAAGGCCTGAAGGGCTTTGAAGATTGCCAAGAGCTCCAACGCGTTGATATGGAGATGCATCTCCAGGACGGCCCAATGGCCCTGGACTGCGAAACCGTGACAGTAAGCTCCCCAGCCGAGGAGGGACGCGTCGGTCATGATGGTGAGTGTCGGACGGGGCTCGAAAAATGGCATTCCCGACAAGAGATGGCGCAGGGACAGCCACCAATGAAAGGAGTCCTGTACTGGACGAGGGACCCACAGAACCTGACATTGATCATCGAGGAGAGGATCGAAGCACCAGAGAAACCAGTGTTGCAGGGGGCGAGCCCAAAGGCAGGATGAATAGATGACTGTCATTGTGGCCGCCATGTAGCCTAGAAGCTGTTGAATGCTCCAGGCAGAAACAGACGGATTTTGCAGGACGGTGGCCACAGCCTGTCGCGGAGTCCGAGCGTGCCTCACGGGTAGGAAGGCCCTGGTGCAGGTGGAGTCCAGGGTGGCCCCGATGAAATCCAGAGTACGTGACGGCTCCAGGTGGGATTTTTTGGGATTCACCCTGAGTCCAAGATTGGAAAGAAGGGAGAGGGCAACATGGATGTCCTTGTACAGTTTCTGCTTGCAGGATGCCACCAGGAGCCAATCGTCCAGATAGGGGTACACCAGAACATTCTTCATGTGGAGGTAAGATACCACAGGGGCTAGGCACTTGGTAAAGACCCTGGGGGCAGTGGACAGGCCGAAGGGGAGAACCCTGTATTGGTAACAGATGCCGTTGACCGCAAATCAGAGGTACCTCCTGTGGTGGGGGCGAACAGAAATGTGGAAGTAGGCATCCTGTAGATTGATGCACGCGAACCAATCCCAATGCTTCAGGAAATGTAAGATGGAGGACAGGGTAACCATCTTGAACTTCCGGGGGCAAATGAAAGAGTTCACCCCTCTGAGGTCTAAGATGGGTAGGAGAGTGCCATCCGATTTGGGAACTGAGAAGTACTGGAGAAGAAGCTGGTGGATTTGGCTGAGGGCAGCAGCTGCTCTATGGCCCCTTTGAAGAGGAGAGCCTCAACCTCTTCGAGGAGGGCTGGACTTGCAGGGGTGGAGTAGAAGATGCCTGGAGAAGTACTTCAAAACTCGATGAAGTAGCCAAGATGGACTATGGTCAAAACGCATAAGTCCGAAGTGATGTTGTGCCAGGTGTTGAGGTGGTGAGCCAACCCCGTGGTTCTGGACAGGTGGTTGGGTAGATGGAAGAGGGGCAGAGGTGGCGATCTGCAAGGGGAGTCAAAAACGTGACTTAGTCGCCGAAGAGGATTTCTTGGAAGATGGTTGACGACGCCTAAAGGAGTGATGGGAACAGGCCGGTAAGGACGATTGGAGAGACAAGCGGGGCGGAGAGCGTGACCTATAAGAGTAGGAAGGGTGCCTCCAGGAAGAACAGGATGAAGGTGGTCTTCTAGGCTGGGCCATTGGATGAAGGCCCATCTTCTTAGCTGTCAGTTGAGCTTTTACAAGTTGGTCCATAGCATCATCTGTAGTGGCATGGAAGAGTCCTTGGCTGTCAAAGGGCAGGTCCTCGATCCTTTTTCTGCTATCCTCGGTTAATCTAGCCAGGTGAATCGGTGAAGAGCGATCGCACCCATCATCACACTCGCCGCACCCTCAACAGCATTGCTGTTTAACGAGCCATAGACTCGTTAAAGTACTGAACGGCAGTGGCTCTGTGGTCATCTGGCAGATGGGAGAGGAGGGGGAAAAACCTATCCCAGATGTTGTGTTGATAGGCTGCCAGGCAAGCTTGGGTATTGGAAATCCTGGTGATCAACGAGGAGGCAGAGTAGAAGTGATGGCTGAGGACATCGAGACAATGACCCTCACGATCAGGTGGAGTCGGGTGGGCCCTCTTTGCCCCCTTTTGTTTGGAATGACTCAACGACAATCGAATTAGGAGTTGGATGATTGAACAAGAAATCGACATCCTTCTTCTGGGTATGGTAAAGATGTTCTAGGCGGTGAGGGATCAGTTGAAGCGATGCTGGCTGGGTCCAAGGGTGCTTCAAAACCTCCTGTAAGATGGGCAGAAACGGAATCGGAGCCATTGATGGGGGCCAGTTATCGACATAGTGGAAAACTGGGTCCTGTACCATAGGAACAGGACCAGAAATATCGAGGCCCAAGGCGTTGGCCATTCTGACTAATATGTCGGAAAGCTGTTTAACATCCTCAGGAGCTGAATCGGGAGACAGATCTCCAAACGCTAGAGAATCATAGAATCATAGAAATGTAGAGTTGGAAGAGACCACACGGGCCATCCAGTCCAACCCCCTGCCATGCAGGAACACCCTCAAAGCACTCCCGACAGATGGCCATCCAGCCTCTGCTTAAAAACCTCCAAAGAAGGAGACTCCACCACACTCCGAGGCAGCATATTCCACTGCCGGACAGCCCTGACCGTCAGGAAGTTCTTCCTGAGGTTCAGGTGGAATCTCCTTTCCTGCAGCTTGAATCCATTGCTCCTTGTCCTGATCTCTGGAGCAGCAGAAAACAAGCCCTCTCCTTCCTCTACATGGCATCCCTTCAAATGTTTAAACATGGCTATCATGTCCCCTCTTAACCTTCTCTTCTGCAGACTAAACATACCCAGCTCTCTAAGTCTATCCTCATAGGGCAGGTCTTCCAGGCCTCTCACCATTTTGGTTGCCCTCCTCTGGACCTGCTCCAGCCTGACAATGTCCTTCTTGAATTGGGGTGCCCAGAACTGGACACGGTATTCAAGATGAGGTCTAACCAAAGCAGAGTAGAGTGGTACCAGTAGAGGTGGGGAGGTATGAGACTGCAGTGTGGAGCCTGTGGAATCACCATCGGAATAATAAGAACCAGAAGAAGGAGATGAAGGGCAACGATGTCGTGAGGTTCACAATGCAGGAAGAACAGCCGGTGGGGCGGGATCAGAGACTGGTAAAACAGCCAGAGTCGGTAAGGAAACTGGGACTTGCACTAGTACTGAGGTTGGAATACGAAGCAGTACTGAGTTTGATGCCGATGAAATAGGACAGTTGGGATCGGTGCAGCAACGGACTGCGTCAACAACAGGGCCAACAGAGATGTTGGTAAAGTGGATGCAGGGTGAATATCTGGTGGAGGCCAGAGGCCACCCGAGGAGGAGGCGAAACTGCCTGATGACCAGGCGATGGGTCTCAGGACCGGTGATGGGACCGAGATGGTGAACACTAGTAGTAGACCGACCGGGACCAAGCATGGGATCTGGAGCAATGATACCGAAGGGAGCATCGGTAATGAGATCCCGAAGGAGAATGCGAGGGGGAGCGTGAACATCAAGGGCAGTACAGAGACCAAGGATGAACGTTGGGGTGGTACCGATCATGATAGGCAGACAAATATGAATGGTAGGAGCCAGGTTGCTCTCTCCAGAGGTGCTCGTGGCCGTACCGGGCGATATAGGAGGCTGACGAGAAGGGTGAGTAGACCCTCACTAATGAAGGCTCATAAGCGGAACGGTGGCTGTAGTCGTGATGACGTGGGGATCTACCCCTTTCACTGCATGCCAGAGAACGGGCCACACTAAGTCGAGGCCGGTCTCGGGAGACAGGCCAAGAAGCGTCCGAAACAGGCAGACGGCCCAACTCGGGATTGCCAGAAGAGATGGCTGGGGCCAGTGGAGTCTGCAGACACCCATTTCTGGAGTAGCCTGACATAACAGGAGGAGAGGCCAGTGGAGAAGGTCGACAGTCCAAGTTGGACGTGAAATCTGCTGCAGGTGGGACTGATAGCACTGGGAGTTGGGCAGCCTCCCACACCAGTGAAAGGACGGGAGCATCCTCCTATTCAACAATAGATGTTACAGGTTGCGTCAGAGGAGGTGTTGGTAAGGGACCAAGAGAGGAAGGTCGACTAGCTGACGGACAGGCAGCAGGAGAAGGGGAGTGATGTTTCTCCTTCTTCTTCTCTTTATTGGAGGAAGTGGAAGGGTGGTGTGACGAGGCCCGGTAGGGACCTTAAGGCAGAGGATGTCGTGGAGGGCGTCGATACCACAACGGTAGAGAGAGTGGTATTGGAAGATGCCTGTTCTTTAAGGCGAAGGGCTTGCTCCCAGCAGTAGGATTTCAACCGAGAAACTCTATTCTTCAGAGTCTGGGAGGTGAAATCCTTACAAATAGAACATGCCTGAATGTTATGGCCCTCCCCAAGGCAGCACAAGCACTTGGGGTGGGCGTCGGAAAGAGAAACCTTGTGGCCGCAAGACACGCACAACTTAAACAAAGATGACATAAGAAGGGGGAAGAGTTCTTACAGTTTTTGTTGTAAAGAGATGAGAAAACGAATGAAAGAGTGAAGAAAAACCAAGAATTAGAAGAACTGCTCAGCGAGGAAGCCTTCCAAGATCCTAACAGGTCGGCGGACGAAAAGAAACTGAGGAGAGACCATTAGCTTGGCAGGACTGAGCATGCTCGGTACCAGATGGGGGAGGGGTTCCCACCAAGCTGCTCAGCTCTGGAACTTTCCGAAAAGCTACTGCGCATGCGTGAAGATTCCCCATTGTGTGAGGCACAGAAACCATGAAGAAGAACTCAGTGGAACACTTCACCGTGATACTAGTCTCCGCCAATAAAGTGTATTAAACTGATACTTGGTGTATCACTGAAACCATCCATATGCTGATAGGCTTTAGAAAGTGACTGGGATGAGTTTTTAATGGTATATTGTGCATACTGTGCTTGTCTGTGGTTTGTATATAGTCTGTTAATGAATTTTAATAGTTTTAAAACTCATAAATTGTTTGTTTTTAAATAATGTCTGTATTGATATCTATCAATTTTTTATATTTCTTCTTCTTTTCATTTCTCTTATATAGTTTAATCTGTTCTGTTTTTCACATGTTGTCAGCTTCCCTGAGTCCCATTTTTAGGAAAATGCAGAATATAAATGGACAAAATGATAATAATATTGTAAGCTTAACCTCCTGGTGTAGGTTTTTAGATGTTCCTGACTGTCTACACAGCTTGGAAATTATTTTTGTATGTGTTTGATCTCTCTGATTTGTATACAATACCCTATCCATGACATGATGTCAGCTCTTAGAAGCAGTAAGTAACTCTCAGGCACTGCTTCTTGAATAAATCCTTGGGAAACAATGCAGCATAAAGGGCAAAGTTAGCACCTGTAACATTTGGGCTACTTCTAAACCAGGGTATCATTCCCTACCTTTCTAAGTGCTGGAATGGAGGAATATCCAAGAATTTTCTGCAGTGACAGAGTTTCAGAGGAATCTACCCACTTTGACAATTGGAAGAATGCCTGAAAACTGGGAGGAAGGTTGGACAAAGGGGCACGGACTTGGCCATAGGCTGGTTAACTCTCAGGAATCCCTCCTAACTGGCACTCTATCTTGTAGGCAATGAAGATTATTGCTAGGGCCTCCAACACATTTTCTGTAAGCACCAATGGTGCCATGGCCTCCAGAATCCCAGCTGGGAAAATTCAATCCCTCAGACCAAAGTGCTCAGCCATTCCATTTCTTTGAACATATCTGTCTTAATTGTCTGTTGATTTAATAGCCCATTGAACTAGTGTACAGTGTTTAACAAAGCATTAAAATGTGCTGAAATTTAGTCATACAACCACAAGAGTATCTATTCCCCCTTTTAAAAACTTGTCATCATCCCTTCACCATTGTGTTTGTCAGAACTAAAAAAGCACGAACTATCAATATTTTACTAACAGCTATGCTTCCTCTGCCTTGTCAATCAGTTTGTCCCAGATGTCTTTAGAATACTTGACTGTCAAGTTTAGAGGGATATATTTTGACATAAAACAGTGAAGAGGAGATTAAAAAAAATTAATGCTGTTAGTAAATTAGGCAGCATATTAATTTTTTGTCATTTCTTGTGTGAACAAATTAGGTAACAGGGCTGTTTTACAGGACTAAGAAGAGATGCCTGGGTAAATGAAATTTCTCATGAGGCATGTTTTCATGTTATTCTTGTGGTTCAAGATTAATGAAGATTTTTTTTTAATCAACCATGTCCCTTTTAAGAAATTCACCCATTCAAGAAATTCAAATATTGAATTTCTTGAATGGGTATTACAAAAAATGCATCTACAACTGTAGGTTAAAACTGACTCCCACTTAATGCTGGTAGCTCTTATTTAAACATTTATGCTACTTCTCTTAACTGAAGATATCATCTCTACAGCTGTGAATGTAAACAAGCAACAAAGAGTTGCAGCAGTAAGATGCCTGGTGGTATATGTAATACTCACTGAGATAAATCTTTGTTAGTTTTCCAGTAGCCTTTTTCCTGATGAACTTGCAGACTTTCCCCAAAAAAGATCATATGGACTGTATCTGCAATGCCAAGCAAGTCAATCTGAAACCACAACAGCATTCATCAGTCTTCATATTGTCATCTCCTGAAGTCTGACAGGCTTTATCATCCAAATCACATTGTATTTTTTAAAAATATTTAAAGAAATGCAGCCCACTCCAGAAATAATACATCACCTGATCTTTATTCTGGCATCTTCTAGTAAGGGATTGTAAAAACTGGCTAAGAAATACTTCTTTCAGATGTGAAAGTTAAAAATAGAGAAGTGAGTAGAAGCATTATCAAACTATAGAATTATAGCAATTAGATGCATATGGGAATAAAGCATCTAGAAATGTATGGTGTTTATTTTTTTCAGGCAACAGAGAACACAGACTAGGGTGAAGGGGTCTCCCTAAAACCCAGAAAGGACTGTTAGGGTATTTATACAGATTTATACAGAGAGACCTCCACAAATCTAAACCACATATTCACTGCAGAAAAGGTGAGCACAACTGATTTTACATGAAAGTAGGCAGTCTGAGGTCCTCCTATAATACATATCCTATAATATGTTTTCACCTGGTAAGGAAGAGATTTTTCATCAAGGATCTGTTGCCCATACTGGGTCTGAGCTATTGGAAAGCTTCTCAATGAGCTTGTTCTTGGTTGCAGTAGCTTCAAGTCTAGGCTGTGAGAGAAATCCACTAATTTCAGAGCGCTGGTAGCTTCTACCATTGCAAATGGATTGCAGATTCTGAGGAAAGATTTCCAAGTGAAAAAATTTTTTTAAAAATTTTTATTCAAAATATATTGTAAAGATCAAGTTAAAAAATATAAGCTGAATCAGAGTAAAACAATTAACAATATGTAACAAAAATGAACAAAAAATAGCAAAATAGCAGTAGCTAGTCTTACAGATTAAAACTGGGTATAAACTGTGGATTAAGTTGAATTGATATAGGCAAGTGAAAAATTTTGATGACTGCTACATTATATTTGCACTTAGCCATGTTACTGCCTTCCTCTAGTGTTTGCCTTGAGAAGTGGTACGAAAAACAGCCTCTTTCAAACCATTAGTTCTTAGAATCAGGAGATGAACACTCTTACCTGCATCCTCCCAAACATAAGCCATTATATATCTGTTACCTTTGAAGGTGCCACAAGAATAATTATAAATTTTGCAGCAAGATACAGGGGATGATTATAGGTAGAAGCATGGTGGGTTATGTGACAGAGCAGTAACACTGTATTTACTTGACAACTGTACTTTGCATATTTTCCTCACAAACTCTAAATTATAACTATATCTAAAAGGGTTGCAAATATGTACTTTTAAGTTCTTAAACGTTCTCACATTTAATTTTCAGTGACTGTTCTTGGGTTTAATTACGTCTTTTTCACAGTGGAATAGACTATGATTTTTACATTTACAACACATTGTCAGCCCACCAGGGCCAGGAAATTAGTTCACTATATACAGGTAAATAAAAAGTTATTTCAGGCTATTCAGACCAAAAACCTTCGACAATGGGATCCCATGAACTACTGTATTTGCCGATGATTAGACGCTCTGGTGTATAAGATGCACTCCATTTTCCAAGGAGTATTTTTCGGGAAAAAATTTTTTTAGTATCCTGCGGAGGCAAAATGCTTAGGGAAAGGGAGGGAGAGTGAGCAGTCATTTCACTCCTTCTCCCTTTCCTATGCATTTAACCTTGGCAGGAGTTACCCTATTTATTGGGGTATAAGATGTGTATAAGACACACCTTATTTTCAGAGGGTATTTTTTAGGGAAAAAAGTACATCTTATACACTGGCAAATAGATTAGTTTTATGGACTCTTGCTGCTGAATCTTCAGCACTAATTGGATTGCAGCCCCAAAAATGGAGTACATATGCAGTAGTTCTGAATGTATGCATGGATGAGAGGATGAGACAGGCTAATGCTTCTGTATTTCCAGGCTGCAGAAGCAAGATTTATACAGTGCATTTCAAAGTGTTCGCAGCTTTCAGATGTGTTAGACTGCAGCTACTGTGATTCTTAGCCAAAATAGACATGGACAGCACAGGAAGAAATGGAAAAAGTCAAGCTTGGATTTACTATTGAAAGTCTTCTGTTTTTTTCCAAAAATAGCAGGGAATTAGCTATGAAGAAATATTTTAAAGTATACCCTTTAAGAAATTTCCCTGCCAGCCTTCCCAATGGTGACACCTTCTGTTCTGTTCCTTTATTTAGACCATGTCTTTTCTGAAAAGCTGATATTCAAGAAAGTTCTCAAGAATACGATTTGTATCAATTCAAGACACTGTTTATAGAAAGTATAAATCCAACAGCAAAAGGTTTCAGACTACTGGAAAATGATAGCCAACCTGTCTCCTAAGAACAATGACCCTGGTTGCAAATTTCCATGAACTATCTCCACTCTATGCAGTTTCTCTACCACCTCTAGAAGATTGTCAACAATCAGCACAACCACTTCTTGTGGCATAACCTTACAGCGCTGGATCATATCCTGAAAAAAAAAAAACGTAGCATAAGCAACTCCGGTACCTTACTGGTTAGTACAACTGTTCATACCTAGGATTTAGAGAGTTTAAACAGATATAAACAATCGGATAGATTCCTCTATTAAATGTAGAAAATGCCATGCATGAAGTGTACTTTAGAGCTCAGATCCTGCTTTCCTTAATCAGAAAATTGATTAAAATGTGAATGAATCTCTTGTATTTTCTTTTTTATATATATATATATATATATATATATATATATATTAAAGATATAACAAAGAGAAAAAAAGATAACACACCAAAGAAAAGTAAACAATTATACAAAAACAAACAAATACAGGTACAAATACACAGAAGAAAATATAACTGCATACACATATATAAATTTGTATACACATAACAATTTATATTTAAAAAAGGTTTTCTCACCTGATGAAAGTACAGCTAACATTAAAAAAAACCTCTTCTGAATTCAAAAAGGGAGAAAACTAAATATAAATGTAACATAGTATAAGTATAAATGTAATATAAATGTGATCCAATAATTCTCACCTCAATTCCTTTAACCTAACTACACCATTTAAGCTCAAAAAATGTGAACATATGAGAAATGTACACCAGTCTTCACATCTTTCTAGAAACTAAAAAACAAAATACAACATTGCAAGTTTAAATGTGCAAGCTCTGCAAATAATCTCCATTTGCTATGGATCACTTTCAATATAAATCATCTCCAGGGCATCAAACCCCTTTGATTCCTTCCAACTGAAAAGTCACAAAATAATTTAGGTATAAAATAATTAGCAATCAAATCCAGATACATTATTAATCCCATTCTTTGTCTGCAAGAAATATTTAAGTGGTGCCCAATCTCTACAAAATTTACTATTCGGCTTATCATCCAGAATGTAAGTAAGTTTGTTCATTTCAGCTATATCCATCAGCTTCTCCACCCACTCTTCTACTGTTGGAATAGCAGTTACTCTCCAATATCTAGCAAATACTATCCTGCCTGCTGTAACCATGTGCCAAATCAGTCTTTCAAGATCTCTTTCTTCTTTTTTCTCCAATTTCAACACATCCAACAGGAAGAATTCTGGTTTCAGTTCGATTTTTATCATCAAAATCTTTTGTGTTGTATATTTGATTTTCATCCAGTATTTTTTGGCTTTATTGCACCCCTACCATAGATGGTATAGATAGATGCTCCAGTCTGTTTTTTGGTTACACTTCCAACATGTATTTTTGGAACCTTTGTACATTTTAGCTGTTTTAACTGGTGAGAGATGCCATCTATACATCATTTTTAGTAAGTTTTCTTGGAGATCATATGACCTCGTAAGTTAAGTTGCTTCTCCAGATCCTCTTCCATTCTTCCAACAAAATGTTATGTCCAAGATCTTTGGCCCATTGGACCATCTCTTGTATTTTCCATCATTTATATAACCAATGGACTGAATATTTTATAGGTAGAACAAACCTGAGTGTTTTACACAACTTTTCAAAAGCTGCACAGAAACTCAATGTTTCTAGAATTGGTAGATTAGTGAAGACTGTCCTGCTCTCTATGGTTTGTTATTCCAATGAAAATTTTGGATAACATTAAAAATGATCTGGTGGAATATTTTCTTGCAGAGAGTGAAATGCTTTTCTAAGCACTGTACAAAGATGTCAAAGCAGCACAATATATTACACAGGATTACCTAGTGACACTGTCTTCATAAACTGTTGGTTATAAGTTTACCTTCTTATCTAAATCTGTATTAGCGTGTCCTGATTAGTGGAGTATTACCAGCTAAATACTAAATACTTTGTTGTTGTTTGTTTAGTAAGGAAATTGCAGTTTTTCATTTTCAGTGTTTGTTTTTCCTACTTTGCAGTCACAAAATTCTAAGAGACATATGCTCTGAGAACAAAAGGTACAACAGTTTGCATATCTCTACCTCTGCTGGTTTTGGGTATACATTTGTGATTTTCTTGGGCAAAACTAAGAGCATAGTCCTGGCCAGGACTTTTCTGTATGAAACATCAAGCTTGGGAAATTGTAAATTACAGAGAACTAGACCAAAATGATTACTGACAAGTTAGGGCTAGTGCACAGATCCAAGCCCTGCTGGTTTCCCTTATGCATTAATTCTAGTTTACTGCAGGAAGAAAAGGATGGTCAGCTGGATATCATCATCATCATATGCCATTCATGTACATGGAGCTGAAAGAGCAGGCTCCTGCATTACCACGTAAGGTCTGTAGTGTAGAAACAGATGCAAAGGAGACAACAGAATAGGAGGGAGGGAAGTTGTGGCAAGGATAAAATAGGGGGAGAGTCTACTGTTACTGCTATCTATATCATTAGAAATATAGGAGGGTATGAGGACTACAAAGTCCTGTAATCACTTAACTGGGAAACTGCAGAAGGTGGTTTCTACCTATGTCTGTATGCTTCCCTTATTCCTTCACATAAAAGCTTGAATACATATATGACCATATAGTATAGGTAAGTGAAACAAAAACAACAATCCTTTTCCAACACTTATCTCAGTTCTATCTTCATACTTGAGATTGTTCACACTGACCTGGAGTGTAATACAGTTTATCTCTTTATGCAGAGTCACACAACCATTGTGGTATAAGAAACAAGTGCAGTTGCCACTAAAGCTCTGATCAAACCCAGCATCTAGTCGCTCACGTAGCTGCAGCATCATGTAAAAATCCCATGGCACAGGCTCAGAGTACACCTGCAAAAGAGGAGTGAGGGATCTCTACTTATAGTTATCACTTCTGCATTGCCCCAGTGTATAATGTTAATTCACACAGAATTAAAAGATTCATCCAGTGCTGGCTGACAGCCTTTATGTAGCAAGACTGATCCTGAGCTGACAGGGAAAACCTTAATACATCAGTTCAAAGACCATTCTTACATTGGAAGGTTATCAAGGTAACATCAGCATTCACACTGCCATAAAAACTTTGAGAAAGTTTACAGGTGGGCTGTAGGAGTGTCTTAGCATCTTAGAGGGAAGTTGCACAAGGTTTGCATGAGAAAGAATGTCTTTCTTGAATAAGAGGATACAAAATAGGACAGAGGGGAAAAAAATCAGAGATAGTTGTAGGGCTCCCTTATAAAGGAAGTCCAGGAGCCTGCTTTGGGTTCTGTACAAGGAGAAAGGTGGGATATAAATCAATTCAATAAATAAGATGAACAAACTCCTAATTGAATGAGAAGTAGAATTAAGATCTATTGTTCATTTAACTGAGCTGCTGATTTTCCCTATAGTGAATGCCTGAAACAAACTACTTGTACTACATATCAACATTCCTTTGTGCCACGATCACCTCCCCTGTCCCAATACTGAGTTACCTTCCAAAGAATGTTTAAAGTCAACATTTCAATTTTAGAAACCAGGTTAGAACTGGAACATTAGTTATTTATGGTGGAAGTCTATTCTAGCCAATGCAGAAGAATTCAGGATGGAATAAGAAAAGAGGTAAAAGACTTTTTTTTAAAAAAAATTAAAAGTGTCTCTTTTTAAACAAAGATGAGATAGAGAAAAGGATAAAACAAGTGAGAACACTAGGAAAACAATAAACTCCAGCAGTGCTCTGCTTTGGAAAGAGGCAGGAAATGAACTGTAAGGGACAGATTAGAGTAAGTACCAACTACCCCCATAGTTTGTGGATTCTGACATTGCACCAGTGTGATAAAAAATTTGTTACCAAGTTCTTAAATGAACAGTAATTTTGGTTTTTCATTGCTGCTCATTAGTTAAATGGTCTTTTAATATTTTAAATTAATCTAGTATTTTCTTCCTGCTTTTTGTACTGTAGTATTTAAAAATTTCAGTGTTTTAATATCGTATACTCTTTGTTTTTACATTGCAAGCCAGTTTGGGATCCTTATAAATTGTTACTGTACAGAACAACAGCAAGAAGGCTTCCATGAAATGACAGACAAATGGAAAGGTCTGAGGAAGATGCAATGAAGATGTTCTGGGGAACAGCAAACTGGATAGTAGACCACAAAGACAATACTGATGTACCTTTATTAAAAATGCTGTTGAGTCCTCATGTGAAAAATTGGCTAGCACAGCAGAGAACATCTTGTCATCCTCACTGATCAAATAGTCACGAGTGATACAGTAAATGTCATTCCCTATTGAAACAAGATTAAATTGAAAAAGATTACTATTTCAAGAACCCAGCCAAAATAGTCTCTAGAAAGAGTGTTATACTGAACAGTTATAATCTTAAGGCTATTTTACCTGCTCTTAGGTTTCAGGGCTGATAACTGAACAGTGTTTATATATTGTTCACTGCCTTCTAGTTACTGGGCTAGATCTAATGTTGCATGAGTCTGTGAACCTTTAAAAGGACTTTCTCTTCCTCTATATCCCTCAATATCTGCCCCAGCAGTTCCACTGCTAATGGATGCAGTTCTGCTTGTGGGCAGCAGTGATACAACTTTGTGTTTTAAAATGAACAAGTGACAACCGAACCTGTTATTCAGTTGAATACAGCCATGTGAAGACCTTGAAAGTTTTTCTTAAGAGTTACCAACTGGGATAAATACGTTTTTAAAGTTTGGCTGGACCAACCACTGGAGATGGTTCTATCCTAACCGTTATATTGCACTATCCCTCTTAAAATCCCTATATTAATTTTAGACAACAGCTGCCATGTTTGACATGTTGCAAAAGACATTAGTTCAAGGAAAAGAGAAGTTTTCCACATTCAGGAGAGGACCAGATAGGTTCAGACAGTCACACTTGGCAACCACCATTCTACCTTCTATACAGCTGCCAAACAGAACCCAAGCATAACGAATCAAAGGGGAAAAAAAAATAAGAGTACTGGCTTAATAGAGTTGGCAAGTCTTTGTATCTAAAAAAAACATAGCATGCAAAGGAGTCCACAACCACATTCCAAAAGATCTTAGAATAATCAAAGACTCCTAATTACACTTACCCAAATGTACTTCTTTTTCCAATTCCATCCAAGGCATTGGCTGTGCCTCTAATATAAAATCAGGAGATTTTGTCAACAGCTCTGGCAGAGGCTGCAAGAGCTGTTTGCGCTGTTCTGCACTCACTGGAGAGTAATCTGAAGAAAAAAGTAACAAGCCTGCTAGACACAAGTTTTACCTAATGGTTTCATTCTAGGTGCCATTTGTTTTCTGTCCCAAACTACCATCATACTTCAATTTTACAATTAAAAATATTTCTTCCAGAATTTGTCTGATCTGTACCAGCAAGCAACACCTTGTTGCTTTAGTACTTAAGGTCATTTGTCTGTTAGGTTCTCTCTTTCCACCACTATCTTGAGCTAGTTTTTTTGCTGTGATTTGGTGATGCTATATGATATACTCTTCATCTAGCCTAATAGCTTTTAAAATAACGCAAGTTTCTATTCACAGGGCCCATGTAATGTGCCTAGAGTAAGAAAAGAAATCATCAACTGCATACTTACTAGAACCATTTTCAGCATCACTGGCAATTTCATCTGTGGAGCTCTGAGCTAACTCCAGCTCCTCTGGGATTTGTTGAAATTTAATTGAGATTTGTGATGGGGAAGTTGAAGATGCAGAAGATCTCGTATCTTCCTGACTTGCCTCCATAATTGGGCTACAGGTATATGGGAAAGACATACTAGGTTTGCAATTGAGAGATTTCTTCAGCCATCTATCAAACCATTCATAGACAAATTACTTTAAATCAGAATCCTTTAGTGAACAGATAAATCTCTTTTTCGTTTTTACAAAAGGAAAATTATCATTATTGTTGTTACTGGTTTATATAGCACCATCACTGTATACATTGCTTCACAAGAAAAAAAATAAATAAAAACAGTTCCCTGCCCTCAGGCTTACGATTTAGAGACACAGCACAAAAGGAAAGGTGATGTGGCAAAGAAGGGAAAACATACTGGTTCCATTTTTACAGAACATGTCTTGCAGTATTAACACCAAGTTATCACACACAGAACCTGTTCAGATGCTATTGCACCCAAGGATTCTACTCCTGCAGACTGGAAATGGTTCTTAAGCTTTATTCTATTTATTCTTTTATTTATTCCATTCATACTCTGTTTTCTACCTCACTGCTTATAAAACTATACTGCTTTTAGAATTATGGGAGGGAAAGAACATCTAGACAGTTACTCCACCACAACTTTAGTTTTCAAGATTTCAGAAGATCCATTACACATTTCTTCCTTACTAGTAAAGACACATAGGCTTAAATCCAGTTGCCAGCCTCAAATAGAATAAGTCCAAGGAATCAATAGGCACTTGATAAAGCAACAGTTACATAAGTCCCATCAAGTCAATGGGTCTACTGAAATTGGATTTGAGCCTTACTTTAAAAATCTTAAATCCAATTGCTAATCCCACCTAGAGCAGACCCACAGAACTAAATCCAACTGCTAGTCCCAACTGGAGTGGATCTATTAAATCAATGAACTTCCTTAACTGCTGACTCAGTAAATGCCTATAGATTCCATCTGTACTATTCTAGTCGGGACTAATTGGATTTAGATCTAGGGCTGGGAAGCATGCATCCTTCCAGATACTATTGGACTGCAACTACCAGCATTCCTCACTATTTGGGTATGCAGGCTAGTACTGCCAGGAGCTGTAGTCCAACTACATCTGGAGGGATCCATGATTCTCACCCCTGGTCTAACTGAACTGCTAGCTTTTCAGAGGATCATGGGATATCTGCATTGCTGCTTGCTCCTATTACAGCTCAGTACCATCTGCATGCCACTGGCAGAGGTGGGTCAGTCCCATCCCCACTTACTTTTCTTTCTGGCTCATTTGAATTCCAGGAATGGGGTGTTGTCTGAGTAACAGAAATCAACAATTTCCTGCTTCCTAAGATTGGTTCAGAGTTCAGGTTCGGCAGCATGAACCAATGTTTGCAGTATTACAGCAACTTTGTGGCATCAGGGTGCTGAATAATTAACACAATCTAAAAGTCTTTGATAGTGAGCTTCTTGTTCTAGTTTTCTCCATACCACTTTCCTAGCAGCATTCCCCTTTAATACATTTGCTGTGTGCTTATATTCTTTTTCACATTTTTATCCCTCCTTTTCTCAAAGCAGCTAATGCTTGTGTAACAGATCTTCTCCTATTTTTGATTAAACCAAAGGTAGAAGAGGTATGGCCTTGGAATGGCATGCAACCCCCAAGTTTCTTTCTCCAACCTCCAGACTTCCCTCTTTCTTGTAAAAAGGGTGATTTGCCTCTCCTGGAAGCCTCCAGGACCAGTTACTCAACTCCTTAAAATTATTTTGGGCACTCTGTGTGGGCGCCAAAATTAGCCAACGGACATGGCAAAGTTGCCCACTCTTATCCTAAACCACTTTGAGTGGTAAGTTGCATTGACAGACAATGATTGGCCCAAGGTTGTGCAGTGATCTCCACAAAAGAATGTAGACCTGTTTCTCTCCTGGTTTTGTTTGACATACTAGTAACTGCACCACACTGGATTATATCTTTTCAAAACTCTGGAGGTCAGCAAGCTGCATCTCCACCTTGCTCATTTTGAACAAGTAAAAAGATTCTTCTAAAACATGGAAGCGTTCTAACATATAATTGCCCACTTGTAGTTGATGAGGATATTGACTTCTCTTAACCAAATAAACATTAGGAAACTTTGGCAGTTTTCATGCATTTGTTTCAAACTATGGTTTAAATAGGCAGAACTGATTGAGGACATTGTGGAAACACTGAACCATCTTGCAGTAGCTACTGAATGCAGGCATGCAAGACAGACATATGTATCCTACCCTAGATAAAAACTCATGAAGAGAGCTCAGCTCTGGTCTGAGTTACCTCAGCTTTTTCACAAAGAGTGCTTCGGCATACTGATCCTCATTCACAACTGTTTTCTGGCTAAGCAATGTAGTCTTAGATTCTGGACATTCTTCCTTTGGTTTGTCGTCAAGCTGACTTCTCTGTTCTATGATCCTATGGAAAGGGGTTGATGCCAAGTGAGCAGCCCTAACAAAGTCACAGGTATCTTCAGGATTAGGACAGAGGGTTTTGTTCTTGTATGAGCCTGTGAGTATTGCATCTTCAATCAAGGGTTCACTTTCATGGAGTTGATCCTAGACAAAGAGAGGCGGAGAGAAGAGATCAGCAAAACCATCACTGATAGGCATTACTGCATTGCAGCTTTTTGCACACTCAGCCTGTTTATTAGAATACATTTGTATTCCCAGTTTTACCTCAGTATGCATAGTTTATATAGAATTATCAAGTTTAAGGACAGAATACATAAGTTATGATTACATTTACCACAGTGACTAGTTGTATACTCACAGCACAGTTTGTTTTAATTACTTTATTTTGAAGGACAAAAGTGGGTTTTGTCCTTCAGAATAAGATTAGAGTAAGAATTCAAAATTCCCAAATGGACAATATGTTTATTAGGGCCAAAGGGTCACAAAAAAAAATAAGATGAACTTCCAGTTCTCCAGAACTTGTCACAGTATTCCAAGGTGGGCAAAACTGCAGCCCTCCAGAGTTCCTAGATTGCAGTTTCCAGTATATCTCACCACTGGTTACGTTGGTTAGGGCATATGGAAACAAACCATCTGCCATCTGGAAGGCTATACTTTGCCCACATTAAGCTGTGATGGTATGAAAAGAAAGGAGTAGGAGAACATCCCTTTGCAAATTCTCCCAAAGTATCCAATCCTAGTAAGTCAATGCCAGTTTTTTTTTTTAATTCTCAAGAATCTTTCTTCCAGATGGCTGTTAAGAGGAACCACAAGTGTAATTTGTCTGACCAACCAGCTGAAGTGGTTAGACTCTATAACTTCACATGAGCAGACTTCCACTTAGATTATGAGACTTTCTCCCCTAACCTCAACTCCCAAAAGCAGCCTCCTGAAAGTCTGCTTGAAAGAGTTCCTCTAGAGCAGATTTTGAGGAAAGATATTTTCCCTTCTCATTCTGCTGACAGAAGTAGTTAAACTAGCAGGACCACTCATTAAAGTGAACAATATCATCCAGCAGTAAAGGTTTATCTAAAGGCTGAGCAGGACATTATACACACTACTGACATTTAAAACATGGAAAGTCTCCTAAAGGTATGGATACTCTCTCAAATTTTGGAAACAACATCTGCCTATAAATGAAATGGTTAGCAAGACCTTTTGCCAGAGTTTAATGAGTTTCTTTGCACAGCTTGGGGAAAAATATTTTTTAGCATTCGTATTTTCAGAAATGAGGTATGCACTGAAAATAATTTGTAGGGGCTCTCTGCCACACATACATATATTGATGAGCATGTGATGTGATCATTAGAAGTAAGTTGGGTTTTATGGTCATGCATTCATTGAAAAATGTACAAGGATATGCTGTAGACAAATCTCCATGACAACACACTGGAAAAAACTTACAGAATTTTCAGGGGGTATATTTTCCTTTGCAACAATGCTTTCTGAAGGTTTACGAACAGTGAGAGGGCACCTGGTGTGCATCAACAAAGGGCCAGTAGACAGTCTAAATGAAAAAGAAACATATAAACAGATAGATTTCTAATGACAAGAGAAATTTATTCAAGCATTTCACAGTTTGGACCTGTAACTCCTACAGATGACAAAGACAAATCTCCTTCAGAAATACTGCTTAACAAGTACTTTCGTAAAATATTAACGATAGTATGAGCATGAGGGAAAAAATCAGGACATATGACACAAAGCTGTGAGAAGTAGGACTATAAAGAGTCTGCCCTTGATCATGAAACTGATCAATTAAAATATTTAATCAATTAAAATAAAATTGAGAACACACACTCTTAATGCTTTCTTTGTATCTACCTGGCACCTGCATTTTCTAAAGCAGATGACTCATCAAAAATAGAGAATGGTATTGAAGCGTTCACTGCTGGAGGGATCTCGGAATCTGGAGAAGAAAGCCAAAGAAGTTTATTAGCCATCTGGGAAAAAAAACTGAAAAAAAATATTTTGTACTGAACATACTAAAAATATGTATTTAAAAAAAGATTATTCTAGGATCTGATCTTCATAACCACTGACTGCTATCTACAGTTCCATCTCCTAAAAGCAGCAATGGCTGACAGGTAAGTTCCATCATTAGAGCAAACATGAAAGCAGATAATGAAAATAAAATGGCAGTCACATTTTCAGTGTCACACTCAAACAGAGCTATTAGCTTCTCCCAGTACAGGATGCCAATATGGTACTTAAAAGCCTAAAAACACATAAATAGTATAGCCCTTGAGGACTTGCCCAGTCATAAAAGCAGCCCCAGCCCCAAGGCAACTGGCCATCCCTGATTTAGAGCCATTATGGAGGAAACTACAAATGCAACTTACCACAAGAGGAGCTTGACTTTTTGTGCTGAACATTTTCATCCAGCTCAAGATCGCTATAAAAAGATGTACAGGAACAGTTTTATTTGTTTTTTACAATACCATCATCTGCTAAAGTAACAAACAAGACTCAAATCAATATTCCACACACCTTTCCAACTTAGAAAAGTTTTTTGAACAAATACATCACTATTTTCTTTCAAATAGTCTATTTTTTGCAAAGAGAATGCCATTGTTTTAGAAAGTATCTTTTCCCTAAATGTAATTCTCACACTACCTTTTCAAGAAAAAAACCCCTAAAGGCGATTCTTCGACAAATGCTTTGGAATCCATCAGAGGACCCTGTTCTTCCTTTACAGAAAGCTTCAGATTCTCTGCCATTTCAAAAGACACAGCTTCAGGTTCCTGCTCCATTGCATGCTGTGAACATTGAGGAAACAAGGAGAAAATCAGTCAATAACCAAGCTCCAAATCTAGTCCCACTGCTGCCCAGGCCATGTAAGAGTCACACAAGATTTTTGACTGGAAACCTGTGACTCCTTCCCTAGAGAACTAACTAAGTTTATATGGTAAGGGAAAAAACCCAGGATAAAATGGAATACTATGACAGACTTAAAAAGTAGAGGAGGAATGGGACTACCAGACTTTCAAATATACTATAAGGCCGCGGCTTTTACGTGGATAAAAGACTGGGTAGACCTACAAGACACGAGAATGTTGGCACTGGGGGGAGCAAACCTGAAGATGCGGCGGCATGCCTATATGTTTTATGATAAAGCAAAAATAAGCAAAAATAGATAAAGACTTCACACATCACTTTATCAGAAAATCGCTTCTGAAAATTTGGGAGGATTATAAAACTAAAAACATACGGCAGCTCCCCACCTGGGTCTCACCACAAGAGGTTTTTTTTGGTAGATGGATGGACACAGATAAATGGTTGCGATATGATATAATTGAGAGATCAACGTCCAACAACTTTAAGATTAAAACAAGGGAAAAACTAGAACAAGAAGGAATAACATTAAGTTGGTTCCCTTATAGACAGTTAGCAGAAAGGTTTCAGATGGATATAAAAACATATGGAATTGAACGTAAAGAGAAAACTGGAGTAATTAAATGGCTGTTCAAAAATCCGCCTCATTTACTTGCCAAATATATCAAAAAATACTACATCAGGAGAGGCAAGAAGAAACAGTAAAGGCAACAATGATTTCATGGGCACAAAATATTGGACATTCAATACAATTAGAGTCTTGGGAGCAGAGCTGGAAAAAAACACAAAAATTTACAGTAGCACAGAATTTGAAAGAGAACTATTACAAGCTATTTCATAGATGGTACATGACACCAGATAAATTAAAAAAGATTTATAATACAGGTACTAGACAATGTTGGAAATGTCAGAATGAGGCAGGTACGATATATCATATGTGGTGGACATGTCCTAAAGCTAAGAAATATTGGACTGAAATACATAACAAAATATGTGTATTAATGAAAGTACAGTTTGCTAAGTTACCAGAATTGTATTTGTTAAATATGACTGATGTATTAGAAGGTACTGGTATAAAGACGTACTGGAGAATATTACTGTACATGATAACAATAGCTCGCATTGAATATGCAAAGATGTGGAAAACTCAGCAAATACCCACATTAGAACAATGGTGGGGTACACTGATTGAAAACAAAAATGCTGATATGGTCTCTCAGAGATTGAAAGGGAAATCAGACGAAGAGATACAAAAAGAATGGCAAATTGTAATGGGTAATTGCTGGGTACCATCAGATGGAAATCTGTGATTCATGATTTCAGATAAATTATCAGGGGGCTACAGGATATATATCATGAAGCAGGAATATGGAGATGGAAATGCAAGAATCAACAAGTAGTAATAGCACTAAAATGTAGTACAATATTTTAAGCATGTTAAGAAATATTGATAATGAAATCTAGATCAGTGTGGAAGATCAGAAATATTTCAAATAAGTTGACAGCTATAATTGTTTGTTTTATATCTGAATTTGAATAAAATGATTATAAAAAAAAAAGAAACCTGTGACTCCTTCCCCAGATCCTTCCACTGCAAAACAGAGAAATGAGTGGCAGTAAAGGCATATAAAGATATGATTCACTGCACAATGGATTAGTTTTGCTAAATGAGCATAGAAAATATAAACAGTGTCAATTACTTGTTGTTAGTCCAACTTCCATCCACCAAAGAAGCTTCTTGGAGATTGGATATCTCCTTATCCATGGTCTAACAACAAAAATTCACAGTAAATAACCACCACAGCATTTTTAGAATATGGAGACAGAACCACCTAGTAATGGAAGTTGTCTATGTTTCCATGTTGTTATCAAAGAGATAAAAAATTCAATATACCAATGGATGGACTAATCAAAGACCTGCAGTAGGACCCATCTGCCCACAGGTGGTCTCAGCCAAAACACAGATCTCCAATTTCTAGTGCCTCATAAATGCTGACAGGTCTCTTCACACGACTGCTTCACAAATCTGCCTTTGTAAAATGAGGTACAATATTTTTTGAAAAGCCAGTCTTGAAGTTTCATAGGCAGCTTGAGCCTATGAAGGTGCTTGAGCCACCTTGCTGAGATATGGGCTGACATCTTTTCTGCCCAACAGATGGACAACAGAAATACAGAATGTGAAGTGATGTTGTTGTATGAACGTATATTTTTAACACCCTTTGCCTATCTGATTTTTTTAATTTCTGCTCTGAGGGGTGAGAAGGTATTGGGCAGAAAGAGGGCCAACTATGTCCTGAGAATAATAGCAGGACAGTGACAGTATACTCACTGAATATACAAAGATGTTTGCTCACAAAGAAGGTTCCCAAAGAAGATGTACCTCTAGCTGAGGGGACTACAACTAAAGATAACACTAAGCAATAACAGTTTGAGTAGAAACTTCCTAAAGGTATCCAGCTGAAGTTTATGCTTTAAGGGCTACATAGGCTTTGCTCCTGAAAGTTAGGTACAACTGGTGGACTGATTAAGGAAGGTCCTTGTTTAAACCAAACTAACCCAAACCCAGCGGTGTGGCTGATAACCTAGAGGTGGTTTCCTTAGCTTTGATGAAGGTTAAATGCCAAAGCTTGTCTTTTTAAGGTGTTCGGCTTGAGGCCTAAACTCCAGCAACTCTGAGATGAGCTGAATGATTTGCATCAGTGCTAGTGAAGGAAAACTTTCCAAGTTGTTTTGTGCACATGCTGAGTCAAACAGTGGCAAGAAGAAAGAGGAGTACTGGCAGACTATCAAATATGAGTCTGTTTCAAATGCTAAGCCATATTGGGGCTAGATGAAACAGACCTTGAAAGAGAAGATAAGACAACCTGGGAAGGAACCATGGGACTTTCACTGACATTTCTGCTATCTCTAAAAACCATGGCTTGCAAGCCTCATGCACCATCATAATCACTAGGATTATATAATCCTTTTGCAGGCAGATCTTTCTCAGTATCCTGGCAATCAGTGGAATTAGATGAAAAGCATAATTGGGCCAAAGAACTGTCTGAATGGTCACTACGTATGTTAGAAACTTGGCAAAGCAGCTTTCTGTTTGTGAGTTGTGAATAGGTCTACCTGCCTCTGCCTGAACATTCTTGGCAGCTCCTTGAGTACTGGGGGATCCAGATTTCACTTGTATGAACCTTATGGCAGTCTTACCGAGGAAGACTGTAATTTGTGCTTGATGTGATGGGCTGATATGCTTTGTTTTAAATGGGTGTGTGACCTAGACAACCTGTGATAGGTTTGCCTTAGGGTGGCCATAAGTCAGAAATGACTTGTAGGCACAAAATGACAACAAGAAGCCCCACTGAATTCTGAGCTAGGAGAACAGTGGGATATAAATTAAATAAATAAAATTGAACAAAATAAAGCCCTCTCCTACTCTGCCCAGGAAAAGAGAACTTCCTTGCTTCCTAGTGAAGCATTTTGTCTGTTGTCTCACCTTGGTTATTAATGTGAGCTTGGGTGATTACACTCAGCTATCATAGCTGGTCTATCCCTCAGCTACAAACCTTCTTACCATTTTTTACTCAAAGAGTTTCCAAGTCATAATACTCTATGATGAGTCATTATCTGCTGGCAGTTCAGTAGGGCCTGCTAAAGTCAAGTTAGGCGCTACTACCTTTGTTTTCTTGGAGAGAACACTGAGCTCCACAGGGATTTCTGTCACTGATGCGGAGTGCAGATCCAATGACAGAGTTGCTGGGGATATAGGCTCCCCATGAGTGAAAAGAACCTGGTGTCTTTCATTCTTTGAACATAACCAGAGACAATTTCAGATACTTCTTTCAGATTTTAAAAGGCTCAGACAATTTAGATTCTTTTTCCCCCCACTAGAGCCATAATTAATCACAATAGATCACAAACAGAAAGAGGAATAAGCAGCAGCAAAAGAGAAATAAAAAGAGGCATGAAAACTTAAAGGAGAGAAAGAATTTAAAGAAACTCAATATAGCAGAGATAATGAGAGAAAAATAAGTAGCTAAGCAAGCATAAGAGGAATAAGGTATGTCTGAGACAGGCTGAGGTAAGAGAAGAACCAGAGGAGAAGCCAGGGTCTGCCATAATCAGTCTTTAAGTCATGTAACTCTTGCCTGGCTTGGGTTGCACTGGGACCTAAATGATTACTGCATGGCTTCTTCCCTGCAGTCTGAGACAGACTTACTACATAGAAATACGGTTAATATTTCCTGCAAACAAGTAACCTACCTCAAACCACTGGATGATATTACCTGTGCATATGATCTTTGTTTATGCTTTTCTTGCTGCTCTCTCACCACCTTCTCCATCTCCTCAATCTTCCTTTGTAATTCAGCTTTTTTCTGTGCTATGGCATGAAGTTCTTCTACAGGAAAGGGAAAATACCATATATTCTTCAAAGAAGCAGCACAACTAGAATCAAGTTAATTCTTTCAAAAAATGGCATCTTTACTCCATTCTGGAACAAAACTGAATCAAGCAGAAGTCTACTATAATGATTCTACCTGCATTGTAATTGCATTGAATAGATCATTATACAGCACCTTCAAAGATATTCTAGATTAGTAGACAAGAACACACACACTGTATGTTCTTTTCTAACCATTGAGCAATTTTTCACCTTCCATCCACGATCATTGTTCAGTATAAAAATGGCCCCAAGGCAAACCATTCCACTTATTCGCAAAGATTGTTCTAACAAAAGTCAACAGAAGTTGCTGCATGCTTTGCCCAGCCTTTTTTTCAAAAAAGAAAAAAAAGGCACCTCATCAGGAGAGAATTCTTTGAAGAGATATGCCATTTATGATGAAAGCATGGAATTTGCTTGACTTCCAGCATAATCCAGAAGTCCTTTGAATAGATTTCTTTTTAAACCCACATGACACTGACTATGGCAATCTTTGTAAGATATGAATGCATTCTTGCTTGAAACGTTTCTAATACTGAGTGACATTAAGCAGTACTGGAGGATTTTTCTATTTTTGCCTTCATTTCTAACATATACCTTCTCTTTTCTTCTTTGCTTTCTTTCTGTAGATTTCGGCTCTGATCTCCTCTAAGGAAAATTCTTCCACCCCAGCATACACTTTCTCTTTACAGTACATTGGCTGTTCTTTCTTTTCCTGACCATCTTGCTGGTGATTTTGCACACGATGTAGCGGATCGTCCTCTTTCTTAGGCTTTCTAACACTTAAGACACAATTCATGCTAGGCTCTATTTTACAGGGGGTCCTGAGGTAAAAACAGGATGCATCAGTGAAGAGGGGACAAAACACATGATGAAATTATTAGAAGAGTCACCTGCTGTAAAAAAAAAAAGCACATCACTGTTTTTCTTATTTTAAAAAAAATACAGAAATACAGTAAACTATAATACTCCTGGAAGATGAGGAGGGAATAAAGAGGCAGAGTAAGTCTGCAACTTCCAAGAAAGTACTGCCAGCATACAGTGGCTAACGCAGGCAAATGTATCTTTATTGTGGTTACTGTCAGACTTACTTGTCCAAGAAACCCAGATGACTACAGGGAAGTACTGAGGGCCTGAGATGGTCTCTGCACTACATTTGGCATCAGTGAGACAAAGAAACAGAAGGTTCTTGAATCCAAGATCATCTCTACTCTACCTCTGAAACATTTTTTGGGGGGTGGCAGCTGTCAGCAGGAATACTAGATGTGAAAGATTTAACATTCATAGAATCTTCTGCAGGCATAGCAAGGGCCTCTGCACAAAGATGCAACTCAGCTTAACAGTGCTTTGGTGTTTGATTGAAGATACCAGCCCTGTTTGCTACTAATAGAATACCTCACGTTACAACACTCATAGCATTTCCGCATTAGACTGTTATAGTGCTATTATTCCACTTTCAACATCCTATGGAATCCTGGGGTTTGCAGTTTAGGGAGGGGCCTAAACTGTGCAGAAATGGCCTCAGTCTGCTTTATACTGGCATTGCAGCTTCAGATCCTATGTTCAATAGGGTCTAGATTTTGGTATTTAAAACTTTCACTTACTAGTATTTTCTATTTTAAAAACAAATTGTTTTTTAAAGACATATGCTTCTGAATCTTGCTACATGATTGAAGCAGCACTACTGAAAGACATGAAAAAATGTCCACATCTAGTTCAGCACAAACTTACCACACTAAAATGTTTACTTTAGATGCCAGCCAGTAACTAAAGCAACATTTATGCTCATCTCCTACTTATTTGAGGTCAAAATGATGTTCAGATTATTTGTAACATTTAAAAACTGTAACAAACCCTGGAATATATTTCTTTATCTACGAGCTCTTGGAGCATCTTAGTTTCTTTGGATTTCAAGTCATTTCACTGAGCAGAAAAACACTTTTCCCAAGCAGTTCTCTATATTTATTTCTTTAGCCATGATCTGTTGAACAAAACAGAGGGATAGATTGCACAGCTAGACATTTTGAAAGTAAAAAAGACTACCAGGATACCTATGGCCACAGTAGATTTTGGATATTCTCTTTGCTTCATGATCACTCAAGAAACAGAGGGCAAAGCATAAAACTTACATGGCTTGTTGCTGAGCTGCTTCATCAACATATGGGGTAAAGCTGGGGACCATAACAGGAGCTGCAGCAGCAGAATCCACGTTGCTCCGAGGACGCTAAATAAAAAGAAAATCTACATGAGCATCTTAACGTCTCACATTTGTGAGCCTTGCCTGACCTTTAGGTTCTTCCATCAGTTAGCCCCTTATGTCGGATATGGCAACTTCTGGTCCTCCAGATGATTCTGGATTGCAGCTCCCATCAGTCTCACCATTGGATAAGGTTGATAGGAGGTATGGAAAACAAGTGAAGAGCGAGAATTGTGCCAATCCCGATTTACAAAATGGTTCACCACCATCCTGCTAATGTGTCTGTTTCTTAGAGTAGGTAGATGTAAAACCACAGCTTGCAACTGTACCAGAGAGTAGTGAAACATCTTCTTTGCTTAGTTATAGCAAGTTAAAGCAAACACTACATAGAAGATAGAGTCTTTTCAGAAGTGATGTAGGGCAAATTACTCTGATATTAATAGCATGACATCGGCCATTCTATCCTAACATCATGATATACTTTACACCAGTGTTTCTTAAGCTATCTGACATGGGGAATGGCAATTTTTCCCCAGTGTGCCAGAGACAAGTACCAAATTTGTGCCCATTGGCAATAATTGCTTCTTTCTTTCCTGGAAGCTCCTCAAGTACTAGCAGCAAATGGATCGGGAACTGGTACCAGTTCATATATCAACACTTTGATAGCACCCCTTTACACTATATTTTCTCATATAAAACAAGGTACAGAATATTCTTCCTGACCATGGAAAGAATTAGATATCCCATATTTGAAGTTTGGAGAGTGGAAAGCTAGGAGCTGCACACTATTTAGCCACATAAAAGATGAGTCCAGTCCAAGAGAAAAATCCATGCTTAAGGGAGGACTGCCAAGATTTTATACACTTTTAGCATAATGTAAATTACACAGCAGTGTAGCCAGGCTGGATCCTACAGTTGTGCAGCAGTACATGTGGTACAGTCGTCAATTAGCTCCCAAGTAAGAGAAAGTGCTGTCTGTATGCTTGTGGAATGATCTAGTTGTCCTACAGATTGCGCTTATAAACCTTCTAAAAAGTGCACCCAACTGTGGCTAGCATAGTGCCCCAAATACATTTCCAGCTTATTTCCCCATCTGTTTGTTCAGTATGGGACCTCTGAAGAATGGCAACATAAGCATAGGATCTTCTCCAGTCACCACAACCTTATTTCTTAAAAATGTTTGAGTATTAATGTTTACTGTAAGCCACCTTGGTGGCCTACAGTCAAGATAGGAAGGCAGGATATAAATGTGTTAAATAAATTAACATGCCCGGGGTGTTTTAAATCTCCCTTAATATTCATATGTTCCCCCTGCCACTGCTGTAGATCCCTTCGCTGCCTACCAGTTCAGGCCTTGGGCCTGTTTCAAACTTTTGGTCTTTGCATGTAGGGTTCTGCACTCTAATCTCTCCCAGTACCTGGCAGCTCAACTAGCATGGTATATACCTTCTTGGAATTTCAGATCTACAGGCACAGGACTATTGCCTGTTCTACCAATGTGCACAGTCCTGTTAAGGCTGTGAGCCATTCAAGATCTGGCTCTGCTTCTGTAGAATTGTCTTCCTTTGGACCTCCAGTTGGAGAAGGATCTCACTTGTTTTCATAAGGGGCTGAAGAGCTCTCTTTTTGATTTGTCAGATTAAGCTGCTGAGTTGTGTCAGAGGTTGCTGGTTTGGGTGGCGGATGGTGGGATGTGTGGGGATATACATATATATGTGTGTGTGTGTGTGCGCGCGTGCGCACACACACACACACACACACAGTGTTCTGTTTTATTGTCTTTGTCTCTGATTGTACATGTTTGATGTCCTGTGCTTTGGTGGAAAGGGCATTATAAATAAGTTTTTAAAATGACAGTTCTGAACAATACTACCACTTAATACTACAGACTTTTAAATGACTTCTGTAAAACAGTTTAGCTAAAGCCTATATTCAGATCAGTTCCAATCCTTTAGCTATTACAGTACAGTCTACAAAATAGTCCAGAATATAAAATGTGGAGAGAAGAGAAAGAACCATGCTGAAAGAGAGAGATATCCTCTATCCAGATCCCTTGGTTCTAATTTGGCCTTTCTAAGCAATTGTAAAATGAATCAGGGTGCAGGAGAAGATAGCAATTTTACGTTGCTAATCATCAGTTATTTCATCCCATAATTGCACATAATAATGCTATTCATATAATCTCCAGAGAAATGAAAGGAGATTCCTGTTAATCTGAAGATTAAACATGTTAGGCAGTTGATGCTTGCAATGGTACTGCAAGAACAATTTGAATGTCAGGTCATTAACCAGAAAATGTTCAGAGCAAGCACTTTGAAATTCTGCAGTCTAAAAATAATCAAGACGGAAGGAGGTTTAGTTTATATCAAACCTAACTCTGCTAAGGATGATCCAAATTCCCTATAGGAAATATACCCCTATTTCCAAATACCCCTATAAGAAAATTTTACGTTTAAGAAGTGAAGAGGCTCCTACATGGACACCCCATATTTCAACTGCAGTGAATAGATGTGCTATTTTTCCTTACCCTGCCCATGTTCCAAGGTCCTGGTTGCAATTCATTCTCCTTGGCCTTTACTGGTGGAGGTGCAACCCATGGCTGTGGTACAAGTGCTGGAAGCTCAGGTTTAGAAGTTACAGCTTTGTTTTCATCAAATACTGCAAAAGTTGGGTGATTTGATGCTTGTTGAGATAAAGTAGTCTGGAGTCTCTGCCCTTGGCCTGAGACTTGAAAAACATCATTGCAAAGTTAAATATTTGCCACTCACACATAAGACTAATTCTGGTTTCAAAACAGCAAGACCCAGCTTACACTTTACAGCATTTCCTACACGGCTGATTGGGGCTTTTACTGTTTTCTTTCCTCTTCCCTTCAGTTCTGCCAATGTAGTTCTTTGGGGTTCAGAGGCCAGATCACCCCCCAGCTCTTCCACATCACAGTTTTCCTCTAGATCTTCTAAAGTCTGCCGAGACACACGAGCCTGGAACTGCCTAAGCATAAAAACAGGAAGACCTCTGCTATGTACAGTACAGTTTTCAAACTTCCACAAATCCTCTGGCTTCAGTCTAGAGATATTTTAATGTGAGTGGAAAAGCACTTCTACTTGTGCAAGGAAGGCCCATCAAACTCTTCCATAAAAGTTCCATTGCATAAGCAAGTTCTCCTTGACCTTTCCTGAATCCTGACTCTTTAATGGTCAGAAGATAGGCCTCTGCCAACTAATCAGATAAACAACAAACCTTGAAAATAATACACTACAAAAACTTTACCCTCAAAATGATATGTTACAGATGATGCCATGTTGTTATTTTTTAAAAAAATGCAAATGTTATTATATAAAACTGGTAGCATAATTACTTTTTAAAGTTTGCTCATTATGGCTAAAACACTGTTCTTCATGGGGAATTTCAGATTTTTAAACCAGTTTTCTATTTTCTATTCTATTTTGGTAAAGTGACTGAAAAGAAACATCACACTTTGTAAGCTAAACAAAGAAAAATCAGATTAAAGACTGGCATGTTAGAAAGCAACATTCAAATTGCTGACATATATACATATGTATGTATGTATGAGTAAAAATCTAGTTAATTTGGAGAATTTCAGCAAGATAAGGCCCAATTGTTTAACAATAGTAACCACAAACCAGCTCCCCTCCACTTTGGCTCACAGTGCAGATTTCATTTTTCACCAACTGAAATCTATTTACCTGTTTAGCATCATATAATTTGTTTGGGATGAACATTTACTGTAGCAGTTCTCTCTCTCCTTGCTTTTGACTGGTGTTGAATTATTAACAGGGTTCTGCATGTAGCTTGCAACAGAAAGCATGCCTTTCACTCAGCTTTCCATTAAGGTTTTGAAACATGGTGTGTATGTTTCTTTTTATCTAGTAGGTATAGGTATGTATTATGATAATCATCATTCAGACATGTTACAGTGCTTTCAAAAAATCAAAACAAATTCTAATATATATGAATTTTGTACAAAACAAAATATGTCTAGTTTAATAAAAATACCTACATGTAGATTTCTATGTAATAGTCAAAATTCATAAATTTTGCGTAAGTAAAATAATTTGTTCAGCAATAAGTACACTTATTTGAAACCAGATTTACAAATTAATTTCAAGATATTCAACTGGTAAATGTTAGCACTACATGGCAAGAAACATTATCATTTGGAAAAATGGCTTGACAAAATGAAATCTAAAAGCCAGACTAACCCCAGCCTCTCATCCACAATTGTGGAACTCTGGAATGATGTTCATTTCTGGGATTCAAATTGGTTTTTTCATTCAATAGAAATTGTTGAGCTCAGAATTTTATAGTTCTGCACCAGGCTTCAGCTAGTAGATCTCAGGATTCTAGCACAAAAACTAAATAAATCTAACCGAATGACCTCTGATACCTGTGATGGCACAAAAGTTTATCCAAAGGCTCAGCTTTGCAGAGGATCCCATCCTGGAAAATCAAGTCAGCTTTCTTGTAATTTCCTCTTGCCTCAAGTTCCTCTGCCCAAGTGATATAGAGTTGTGCCAATGACGTGCCTATCCCCTGGCTGCGGAGGTAGCTGTATAGGTCCAGAGGTTCACTGCAGCAGTTCCCCTGTGGAATGTAAGGCAGAGTGAAGGCTCTGTCATATCCAAATGAGAGGAGCAAATCTCCCTTTAACGTGGAACTCAAGAATTCAGTAATCTCTAGCAATGATAGCCTTTCCCCCACCCCCACCCCCAAAAATTCCAATAATCTCTGCTTTCATCATTTCCCCCCAAAAATGTATTTCTAACCGCCCTGATTTTAGTCTGGAAGATGGGAACAAATCTGTCTGCTCCTATTAAGTGATAGCCATATCCATGGGATGTGAAACACACCAAGTTTGGAGAAGTTACTTTTTAGACTACAGCTCCCAGAATCCTAGAAACTGAGTGGTATAGTCCAAAAGTAATTTTCCAAGCTCTGAAAACGCAACGTAATCTCTGCTCCAAAATCAAACCTTTCCTCATTAAAACACAAATAGTAGTTTTTAAGTTTAATGCACCAATCCATAGTCTCTTGTTTTTGCTTAGGCACCATGTAAATTAATGGTACTTGCACTGTCCATTTGAGAGCCAGCATGGTGTAGAGGTCTGAGCATTGGACTATGACCCTGGAGACCAGTGTTCAATTCCCCACTCGGTCATAGAAACCCACTGGGTAACCTTGGGCATGTCACATACTCTCAGTCCCCAAAAAACCCATGATAGGTGCACCTTAAAGCAGGATTAGACTTGGAGGAAGGTGGTATGAAAATTGAAGGGACATCAACAGTTTAAGATGTGCAGATGACACCTTACTACTAGCAGAAAATAGCAAAGATTTGAAATGACTATTGAAGAAAGTCAAGGAAGAAAATACAAAGGAAGGTTTACAGTTGAATGTTAAGAAAACAAAAATATGACTGCAGAGTAGGTATAATGACCACAGATCAGGTATAAGTCTAAAAAATTAAGTCAAAAAAATTGACCCAAAACCTGGTTTGACTTATCCACTGTACTTTAACGCTTACCAAAAAAGGAACCATCCCATTCTCTGAGTAGTGGGGCAAAAGACAAGAGCCTAGTCCATTGCAGAAGAACTGAAAAGAAACACTGATGCCCTCCACACTCTGCCGCCAAGCCGCTTCTGATCTTTTTGAATAGCTGGGTGAGAAAATGGTGGGGCAGTGACTGGGGTGGTTCCCTCACCCCGCAAAGTGGTTCTGGTACTTTACCCTCTCTGTGGAATGACCCTCAACTTATCGAAAGGTCATATCAAAATCCATAATTTTGCCCTAAAACCTGCACTCAAGTTATCCATGAGTTCCACATATACATAAGTATATATGGTAACTTTAAAGCAGATGATGAGGACATTGAAATACCGACATACTTCACTTAACAAGGCCTCTGACAAAGAAGCTCCTTTTACAAAGTCATTTTATGCTTTCTAGTACCCACTTTCTTCCTTGTCCTCTGTCTAGCTAGACATGTTTTAGTAGAAACAGCATCGGGTAGTGGCAAATGACACCTGGAGAAACATAGACTTTCAGTGTTAGGTTGCAGCAGCATGTCTGCAATGAACAATTTGTTAAAGTCTAAGAAGGGAAAGAATGGGATTCTATTCCAGCTGATCCTAGATACAGGCAAGCTAAATAGCTGCCCCTAGAATTCCTTACTGAATATGTATGAACAGTAAAACAAAGATAGAAGGGGAAGGCAGAAAAAGCTGCCTCACCAGCTATCCCTAGGACATTAAAAGAATAGATGTATAAATCTAGGCAACAAAATGGAAATTATAAAAAGTGGAAATTGGTTAAGGTGAACAAAAAAGTCACCCCTCAGGTATGTTTTGGAAGAAACCTTCAAATGGCCTCTAGAACAGAGCTTTCCAAACTTTTCATGTTAGTGACACACTTTTTAGACATGCATAATTTCGCAACACAGTAATTCAGTTTTACCAGCAAACCAGAGGTTAAACTAACCCCTTATAAGAGATACAGACACAGACATAAATTATAACAACAAAATGTATGGGGACACAACATCGCATGAAAACCTTTCATATATTTTTAAAAATATATGATTTATAAATAACAACATACATTTCCAAGATTGTAGACCACACACCTACACACTTAAGATGACACACTAACGTGTTGTGGCACATCGTTCAAGAGCGTTCTCTAGAAGTTTCAAAAAACTTTTTTTTAAAACTTATGTAAGGTTTACCTGACTTGGTTGTTTCATTTCACATGTATATACTGTTTTTTGAATAAGAAGTTTGCTGCTCTTCCTTTTTTGTGGCGTAGGAACTTATCCCTATCCTTTCCATGTTAACTCTGGCTATAGTACCAAATTTTCTGTTAAAATAGCAATGTCCAGGAACACATTTACTTTGTAAATTGAGGTTTATCTGTAGTTCAAGATTTTTTAATACTTTGGCTCAGAGATTAATCAGAATAGAGACTGCAGTCAAGAAATCAAAAGGAGACTAGGAGTTGGAAGAACAGCTATGAAGGAGCTAGACAAAATCCTGAAGTAGAAAGATATACCATATTTGCTTGTACATATAAGACACACCGTGTATATGTGTGCATATGCATGCATGCATGCATGCATGCATGCATATTTATTTATTTATTTGGTAAATATAAGACACACTTGTGTATAAGACACACCCCATTTTCAAACAGCATTTTTCGGGGGGGGGAAGTGAGTCATATACTCCAGCGAATATAGATTCAAGTTAGGATTGCCCACATCATTGTATTTCAAGTTTCTAGGTATGGCTGTGAAAGCTGGACAGTGAAGAAAGCTAAGAGGAAGAAAATCAACTCATTTGAAATGTGGTGCTGGAGAAGAGTTCTACAGATACTGTAAACTACTAAAAAGACAAATAAATGGGTGCTAGAGCAAATAAAGCCTGATGACTAAACTGAGACTCTTGTACTTTGGACATATTATGAGAAGACATGACTCTCCAGAAAAGATGACAATGCTTGGTAAGGCAAAAGGCAGTAGGAAATGAGGAAGACTACATTACAGAAGGATAGAATCAGTCAAGGAAGCCATGGCCTTGAATCTGCAGGATCTGAGCAGGGCTGCTGATAACAGAGTGACTTGGAGATCTCTCATTCACAGAATTGCCATAAGTTGAAATGTACTTGATTGCAGTTAAAAAGCAACAGATACAAAGAGATAAATTCTCTTAGAAATAAACTGATTCTAAAAAGTAAACATATCCAAATAGCAAGGTGATTCAGAGGAGAAGGAACCACCTCTGAAGGTGAGAGATTCAAATTTAGTCTCACTAGTAACACCTTTGCAGTGAGTTTTCAATTATGATAGTAAGTACACCTACAAACAGAGACTGCAGCAGAAATCTGACCTTCTAATTCACACTGTACTTTCATTGCCTGATGACAGAAATGGGGACAAATTTATATAGAGAAAGATTTCTAGAAAAATGCAGGCATGAACTGCCCCTGAGAAAGGTTGAACAGTGGGTACAATAATCATTGCACTAGTATTCTGTTGATTTTCATATCGAGATGTTATATAGCCTGCCTGAAAAAAAATTAAAGCTCAGAAAACTGGAATACAGCACACTTGAACAACAAAAATGTTACAACTCACAAATTTTAGCCAGAGGCTGAGATAGCGGGGGTCTTGGTAATATCTTTGCTGCTCATTTAGTGCTTTAACAGCTCTTTCCAACACAGCTGAGAGGTTGCTCTCTTTACCACCTTGGGGAAAGGTTTGCTCTGTCCATCTGATATATCTAGAATTATAAAAATAATTATAAGCTCAAGAAGCAAGTTAGATTTAAGAATGAGAATTTATCCATTCACAAAAGTAATGCTTACCTGTCCCAGACATCCAGTGGATCATCTCCAGAATAAAATCGAATTTCAGATTCAAATTCCCTAAATTAAAGACAAATGTCTAAATAAAATACCTAAACACCTAGGAAAATACATGAATTTATTCTGCACATGATTTGAAGTTTAACATCAGATTTCTCTCAGTTTAGAAAGGAGAATTTATATACAGTATGTGATTGCCCAACAATACTTTCCCAAACTCATTTTTCAATAATAATAATAATAATAATAATATACCATACAGAAGTTATAGTCCTGTGGCTATCCTGTGCTATAGAAAAAGTGCACCTTCAGATGCTGTTGGGACTCCAACTTGTTGGCTAACAACTGTCAATGAATGATAAAAAGGTGTATTCTTCATGGAGGCTACTTCCTCCAGGCATTACTTAGTAGATACAAAGTAACAAATAAGTCTAAGACATTTCAGCAGGAGTCTTAAAAGAACAAAACCTTCTAACATGACTAAGAACATTTCTATCTACTCACATTGCTATCTAGACGCTGGGATGATGCTGACGAGGAAGGGAAGCCGGGAGTTTGGGCTTGTTCAGCCCAACCTGCAACTGTGCTTTTCAATGTCCTTTGTTCTCTCTGCCTCGTGGTCCCTGAGGCCTTTTAAAACTTTTTCACCAAAGCATCTCAAAGCTTCTCACCTTTTTCCTCCTCATGTCTCTCATGTCCTCTGAGATGCTGACCCCCAATAAAATGTAACTCAACCGAACACCCCATAACCTTTTGTTTACCTGGAGAGAGAACTATCTCCCTTTAGTTCTTTTGCCTGGATAATGGAAATCTCCATTATCACACCGGGGGATGACAGATATTATAGCCCAAAACATCTTGAGAGTGCCCAAAGCTGGGACTTTAATAGACTTGCAGAGATGAACCATAACATAACGTACCGTTTTTGCTGCTGGATGGCTGAGTGGATGGAAACATCTTGCTGAGCTAGAGCTTCCTGCAAAGTAGCCATCACTCGTCCCTGCCTCAGAGGCTGCACGTTCTCCTTGCTGAGCTCCCACTCATTCCCATCCTGAGACATGGTAGCCAGTCTTTCAGGTTTTCCCACAGCATATAGACATCAGCACATGCAGATTTCACTCCTGGACTATAACACACATAAGAGATAAGGAAAAATTAAGTTTTATGTGTAAAATCAAAGAAGGCATTTAGGACAGTTCACCTATCTGACAGGTTGGGAAAATGCAGCCTGTGGACCACATGCACCTCCAAATCACTGTTTTTATAGCTCCCAAGCCCCAAATTGGCCAAAAAGCCCTCCAAACCCCAGCTGCCACTTGTGAAGGCTTCCAAGGGAGCAGATTAACTATAACCATAACCCCACATCCAAAGGAGCCAAGTCCAGAAGTTGCAACTAAACGTGACTTTCATCTGATCTATGACTATAATTGGTCCTCACCACCCACGCTGGTCTACAACCAAGTGAAAGACAACACAGTATAATCCATAAAACTTCTGGTCAGTCTTGGGCAGGTCTCTCACTCTCTCTCTCTCATTCAGCACTTGACCTACCACACAGGACTGTGGGAACCAGCATGGTGCAGTGGTTTGGTTGTTGTACTGGAACCCTGGAGACCAGGATTCAATCCTCAATCAACCATGGAAACCCATTAGGTGACCTTGAGCAAGTTTCTCTCTCTCAGTCTCTGAGGAGGGAAAGGGAAATGCAACCCCAAACAAATCTAAGCAAGAAGGGCCTCATGATAAGTTTGCTTCAGGATCGTCATAAATCAGAAACCAGTTGAAGGAAACGACAACAGGACTGTCGGGAGGATCAAGTGATAAGGAGGGAGGGAACTATGTCTGCCACTTTGGATACAATGGAGAAAAGGCAGGATCTAAATGTAACTAGCATGCAGTAGTTTATTTGTAACAAGTAAATGCACCAATGGAAACTCACTGCTTCACCCTGGGCAAATCACACTCTCTCAGCCTCAGAGGAAGCCAATGGCAAACCCCCTCTAAACAAATCTGGTCAAGAAAATCCCACAGAGTCGCCATAAGTCGGAAACGATTTTAAGGACACCATACAAGCAAATCAAGACCACGATATAATAGCGCCAGAAATCCGAGCATCGCATTCACAAAGGCCGTTTATTCCAGTTACTCTCATACACTGTAATTGCCCATTTTCATATCACGCACAACCTGTGAGAAGTTAGAAGCTGAGGTGAAGAAGAGTTATATATTCTTTCAGTCTCCTTGTTTTAAAAGCGGCCTTGTGTCCCGGTTCATCTGGATGAACAGTTGGCATTACACCAAGGACATTTCTGCACTGGACTGTTATAGTGCTATTATTCCACTTTCAACATCCTATGAAATCCTGGAGCTTCCAGTTTAGGGAGGGACTTTTGAGGCCCCTCCCTAAGCTGCAAATCCCAGGATTCCATAGGATGTTGAAAGTGGAATAATAGCACTATAACAGTCAAGTGCGGACATGGCCCAAGGCGCTCGCTGTTCTTTCCCAAGTGTCAAGAACCCAGCCCCTGCCGACGAAAGCACCCTGGAGCCGGGCCTCTCACCCCTTAAAAAACAACTGGAGGAAAGCAAAAGGCGCCCGCATGCTGCTCTATGGACGGACAGACGGACGGACGGCCACGGCTAAAGGAAAACCCCGCAGACTTCGGAACACGCCTCTCCCGCAGGGCTCTCTCGGCCCCTGAAAACGTCTCTTCTACAACCTCACGTTCACTCACCGCGCCAGCCGGCTATGGAACAGCCACTCCGCCTCCGTCCCCAACCTGCTTCTAACTCTTTCCTCCGACCACGTTCAAATTGTAACCGCCACCACCCCGTGACGGCTCGCTCTGTCTTATTGGCCAGCTCCTAACTCTGCCGCCTCTGATTGGATTATAGGAAAGGTGGGGGGGCAAACGAGCACCCCAGGGCATGATGGGAGTAGTAGTTTCTCTGGCTGTTGCGTTTCTAACAGCCTGAGCGCGAAAAGAACGTGGGCGGAAGGGCGTTGATTTTCTCACGTAATCCTTCTTTAAGGAAAGAGCGCCTCAGCATCCCCGAAGAGAGGAGGACATCAAGGGGCTGGGAAAGGTTATGATTATTGACCTCATCTTTTGCAACTAGTTCAGTAAAGATCTTCCTATCTCCACTTTGCCTGAAAGAAACTCTGCTTCTCATTTCTAAGTGTGGATGGCTGTGAGTAAACGGTGATATTGGAAGTATATTCTGTAACTACCTCGAAGCCATTTTATCTGGACCCAGAAGTAAACACAGGCTGCTTAGAACTGCAGTCCTTAAGTAACTAGAGATTGCATCTTATTTATATTGTTGTTGTTGTGTGCCTTCAAGTCGTTTCCAACTTAATGGCGGCACTAAGGTGAACCTATCATGAGGTTTTGTGGGGCTGAGAGTGTGTGACTTGCCCAAGATCGCTCAATAGATTTCGTGGTCGAGTGGGCAATCTAACCTTGGTCTCCAGGGTCATAGTCCAACGCTCAAACCATTACACCACGGTGGTTGTCATTTATATGTAACTTATACAATGTGATTTAATTCTAAGGAAGCAAGCTTTTTGTGTGTAAATTTTATTTCCAGACTCGGATCCGGGAATCTTGACACAAATAAAGTCCATACTCCTGTGTGTTAGTATGGCTTCATTCTCTGGGCAGCCATATAGTTGTTGAGTAAACAAGTCACATAGTGGCCTCAATTTTCTATCTGTAAAATGGTGAAATTAATGGCCTTGCTTCAAAGGTTTATTGTGTGGCATCAGTAATAACTATGAGAAAGCAGCTGCCAAATCACTGTGGCACAACTAATTATCTGTCAGTCCAAAAATGCTGTTAGAAAAAAATAATTAAATTCAAAAACATACTGCTTTGGTTAAAGCAAAGTTATGAGAATAGTATCTGACAGAATATACCTAAAGCATTGTATAAGTAGTGGTTTCTGTTTAAATTTTATGTATTATTTTAAATAAATTTTTCTTCAACCCATCTTTAAAGCAGCTTGTAGGAAACTGCCTTCTATAAGGCCAAGACAGACTGGTCATCCATTCATCTCAGTATTGTCTGTATTGATTTGCAGTAGTTCTCTAGGGTTTGAGACTGGATTCTTTCCCATCTAGGCCTAGCAACATCAAGATTAGAAGCTGTGAACTTCTCTGCATGTAGAGCATCATGCACCCTGAGCTACAGCCCTTCTACAACTCATGGCAATAATACAAGGAACTACCAAGGATCCCTTGATCTGTGACAGCTGACAGAAGCCAGAGTACGTGATCTCTAGCCAAAGCTTTTTTCCTGGTCCAAACTTTGTTGAAAAATGTCATGCAGGATGGAAATCAAAATGGACAGGTGGATGAGGGAAGAGTAAGGATAGAGAAGTATGACTACTAAAAATAAAAACCACACATTTCATCTCCTACCTTATCTGCCTCTCCATCCCAGTTCACTAATCTTGCCTAGGTGAATTGTGCACATGTTGCTGAAATTAATAGAATGAATAGGAGGAAAGATGAAAATTTTCTTTTGCTTTTTGCATTTTTGGCCACTAGGTGTTGCTGATAGAATAGAAGGTTTTTGATGAAGGGAATTAAATTCTCTCACTGCCATCTAGATGCATCAGATTTATTTTCCTAAGGAGGAAGAATCAATGCTCTTTTCAAAATTGTATAGTGTTCCAGGGGTACCTCAACCATTAGGCAGAATGAAGTAACTACTTCTAGAAGATGATCTGGGGTGTTAAATTGTTGGTTATTTAATTTATTACTGTGTTTTTATTTTTTTCTATGGTGGGAGTAACCATTTGACCCTATAGCAGCAGAAATAATAAAGAATCTTGTGTCATATTAAAGACTAATAAATTTGGCTTAAACTTTTCACACTGGAAAGTGGGTTACAGTCAAGAATTTACCAAACAAAACTTACTTAATACATTTTACCTAGCATTCTAATATCATTTTTATGTAAAACAGTTTTTGTACAAATATTAGAAATGATTTTGGAAAAAAATGTTGCTTTTCTATTCATTCCATACTGTACTATATTATATTACTTTTCAGTCTTTTAAAATTAATTTTTCCTTCTATCGTCCAGTGATGTGCAAAAGCCAGCACGTTGTAGTGGTTTAGCTGTTAGACTGGGACTCCAGGAGACATGGGGTTCAAATCTCCACTCAGCCATGGAAACCCACAAGCTGCCTTTGAGCAAGTCACACTCTCTGGGCCTTAGAGGAAGGCAATGGCAGAGCCCCTCTGAATAAATTTCACCAGGAAGACTCTAGAAGGTGGAGTCAACTGAAGGCACGTAGCAACAACATAATATGAGATTGAAAATCTGCTGTAATGGAAACATTGATAATAGCTGAAAAAAAATCTTTAGAAATGGAGTGCACTGGAGCCATTCCAGCTTCCTGGAAAACTGGATTCCTAGGCCCCCGTTTCTGTCGACATCCCGAAAATGGAGCTAGTACCTGTGCTAGCTTGAACGTTTGTGTACTACTTTCCTTCTCACCAGAGGTAGTGGAAGGGGTTAAAAAAGGATAGAACAGCTGCCTCTCAGTTTTTTACCTTTGCTGTTGAGTGCTGGCAGTTGCTCCATCACAGAGAATGTGACATAGGATTCTTCTGTATTAACGTATTGTCTGTTTTAACCCTAAGATGCTAATAGTGGCTGTCAGTCTAAGTAGTATTGTAGGGTAATTATTTTTCTATGGATAGACTTTCAAATGACCATGACCTAGGCCTTCATTATTTTCACTTCTTCCAAATACAATATTTGGCAGTTTCGTGAGGAAAACATGGAATAGTATCACCTCAGACGTTAACTTTTACTTAAAGGGAAAGTGCAGTAATTGGAGATTTTGGAAGAACACCAAGCATCACAGTTCACTGACTTTGCAGCATTTTACTACTCACATGCTTGTACCTTATCTCAAATCGCTTAGTTTGGATTTCATGTTAGTGCAACTTAAGAAGTGGCAACAGCATGAAATCTACAGATTAAAGCAGTTGTCATATCAGTTAATTAACTCATTCATTAGAGGTTTGAAATCTCATCTAATCTGAATGTCCATATAGTACAAATGATAAAACCTTATCCCATGTATTACATAATCCTAAATAGAGGGAATTAGAGGCGAAAAGTTACAATACTGGCACAAACTTATTTTAGGTTATCAGGAAGCAGAAAACTAATAATGAACATATATTAATTGGTTCAGAAATAATACATGATTGCCTTGATTTGCAATCTTTTGGGAGTCAAAGAGAATACAGTGAAAGCTATGCTCCCTCCTCTGAGAAAAATGCACATAAGCACAAATAGTTAATTATTTGCTTTATTACAAATTGTTTTATTGCACAGAATATAAAAAGCAGCTCACATTGTTTTTGTTACAAAAATTAGTGTCTACTGCCTGAAGAAATGAAATGTGCAAATATAATAAAGTAAACTTAGTTCTGCTAAAAAGTCCATTTGAATGAGAAAGCTGCTGTCATTTGGCGTGAATAATTGTGCAGTGGCCTTTGACATTGTAACACACATCTTCTTTGCCATCCAATCAATTTCAGGTTTTTATTTTGATGGCAACAGATGCTGAAAATTCCAATTCACGAAGGAATGTATGTAGAGGCAAATGGAACCAGAACTCCTGTAGCTCACTTTGCATAAAGGTAGGAATTCTAGAATTCTTAAATTCTGAATTTTTTTTTACTTGTGTAAACGAAGACAGATTATACATTTGTATCTAAGCCGTAAAATGCTATGTGGCTCAGCATAGTGATTCTGCATGTGCACCTGCACCAGGCTGAGCCAAATACTACCCCCACCCCGGACTTATTGTATAGCCTCTGAAGGGCCCTCCTGGCAAAGCCATTCCACGCTTCATGGAGGGGGGCAAGATCGAAGACTTTGGCTATATTTCTGTAGCAGCGCCAAGATGTCCAGAGTATCCTAGTGGATGCTGATGTTATCATTTTATGTCTGGCTACTGGGAATATCCATATGCTTCTCTGATATTCACCCCCATTCTCCTCTAGATGTAGAATAACTGTGCAAGCACATGCATGTATGCCAAGTACCACAGATTACGTTGAAACTGGAATTTGCCTGGTATATAATGAGGGAGACACATTCATTATGACTTTTTCTAGCTTACCAGGAATGATTACTCTCTCTCCCCATTTTCTCTTTTCATAAGTGGTCCTAGTTAAGTGATACAGGTCTGGGAAGCTTTCCCGCTGTGCTCATAGTTATTCTATTACCTCTCTTACTATGCATTTGTTTAATTAATTGCTCATTTTGTTCCCAGGCTGTTGTGTTGGCCCAGTGTGCTTAAGGTATGCATGAGTGCCTAAAAGGTGACAAGTTTCTGTAGGATGACTCTGTCCCTTTCATTTATTTATGTGAGTTGGGCACATGATCCCCTGTTAATTGCAGGCGCTATTAGCTTAGTGTGACTTGAGATAATGAAGTGTTGGCTACAGGTTTCTTACCCTAGTATCTTAATTCATATGCACACACACACACCAATTGCCAAGAACCAGTACCAAAAAGGGATGGTGCATTGGTGTGATTAGCTCTCATCCCTAAATATAGCAACAGACATTGTAGCCATTGTGGGGTCTGTTCAAATGACAGAGGATTAATGTTCAGATAATAGAGGATACCAACATTTACTTCATAGTGTATTATTTATTTCTTTATCATATACTCCCAGCTATCATGATGTGGCAAAGACAGTGCCAATTAATCCTCTGTCATCCCGATTTTTCAGCTGCTTTTAAAATGTCCCACTTTCTCTGTCCTCCTCCCACTTTCTCATTTTGCCCTCAGCTTACTTCAATTGCAGGAAACTGAATTTAAAGTACAGAAGTAGTTTGTACTCAGCTCAGCACAGGGGAGAGGAGAGGGCAGAATCTTGCCCTTCCTAGTGGGTTCTGACAACAGCAATCTGTTGCAACCTCTCCTGTGTTCTTACTTGTTAACTTTCCCCATTTTGGCCACATTGATGCTGCTTGGCCATAAATGTCCCAGTTTTCATTTTTGATACATTGGAAAATATGTGCTGTGTATCTGGCCCTTTTAGGAATGTAGGAAACAGCCATCCACCAGGCCAGGCTCTTTGTCCATACCACTCTGTATTGTCCACTTTCTGTGTGGTGCTGGTTTTCAGGGGTCTCAGACAGAAAGGGGCCTTTTTCATCACCTGCTAGCTAATCCTTTTAACTGGAAGTTCTACAGATTAAATCAGGGTTTGTTTGTTTGTTTGTTTTGGTTTCTTTTGCATGGTCAGCTTGTGTCCTTTTTCTAAACTCTGTAATTCATCTCCTGGAAGGGTCTTTCTGAACACAAATCAATTAGGCACTCAATTTCCTGGTGCTCTTAATTTTTTACTCCAGCTATGCAGGTAACAAAGAATGCATACAGAACAAGGGAAAGGAAACATGAGGCAATAGTGTATTCTGTTCTCCCATATCTTTTCAGGACCAGTCCTGCAATTAAATAGAATGAAGGGACTGCCTCAAATAGGAAGTGCTACAGCCTTTACTGGCCAGACCCTCATCCATTCCTCTTGAACCTCATGGCTTCTCCTTTCTGTTGATCCATTCTAAACTAAGCTGTTCCTTGAGCTGAATATTCAGCTGCTTGGAGAGCAGCCATACAGATTATTTTCCTGCACCAGGAGTTTTTAAACAATGTGCCAGAGAATCCTGGTATACCTCAGTTTAGTAGGAATAATGCCTCTTGCTTATTTATTTATGTATTAAAGATTATATATAAGATTTTTTTAAAAGACACAATAATTAAAACCATAAAAAGAGCTGATAAAGCCAATAGATACATATTAAATATCAATAGGCAGTTAGAAATTACTTAAACCTTACTAAACATTTCTCTGGAACAGTAGTGTAAATTTTTTGCTATTTTGCCCTGTATGCAAGGACCAATAGTTCTAGTAGTTTTCTTCCCACTGTGGGAGAAAACGAATATTCTTCCACCATATTCTCCCTATATTTGAGTGTCTTGAAGAGTTATGTAAAAATTATCTTTCATAGATAAACATGTGGAATTTTGTGCAAAAACATGTTTTCTGCACACACAAAAAGAGTTTCCTGTGCAAAGAACAGGTTTGGGAGGGTTATTTGTCCTGGAAACAGGATTTTATTTTTTTTCTGCAGAAAAATAAAATCTGTTGTGCAAAACCACTTGTGTTTTTCTACACAGAATAATTCCTCTGCTCCACTTCAGGATGTTTGAATACTGGGAGAAAATTGTACAAGATTATTTCTGTTCTATTATTCCTCCCAACAGGGTTTCCCAAACATTGGAAAACCCATTTTTCAACCTGGGAACAAATAGTAATAAATATTTTTCTATCCCTACTCTGGAGAACAGCCCCCTAACACATAAATAACACATAAAAAAAGTACTGGGTACACCCTTCTAGAGAGGGAGCACTGCAGTTGAGGTGCGACCACAGAAAAGGCTCATCTACAGTAACCACCACCACCAAATTTCAGAAAGAAGTTTCCAGAAGAATGTCCCCCAAAGCAGACCATAGCTGACTGGCAAGTGCATGTGAGAGACAGAGGTTTTTAAGTCAACAATCAAAACAGATTTAAATAAGTCTCACTGAACTTAATAGAATATACTTCTGAGGCCATTTCCGCACTGGGCTATTAAAACGGGGCAGAGCGACGTCCCACGGAGGTCTTCTGCACTGTGGAGTGGACTGGGTCGGACTACTTTTCGTAGTTCCGCACCTCAGTCCGGTTCTGTGCGACCGGAACTGGTCACGCAGCGTGCTTTTTAAAAACCTCTTTTAAGAGGTTTTTAAAAAGCACAGCACGTGCAACTCCGTCTCGCTCTGTCGCCATGCTCCGGAGCAGATTTGCAGGCGCACGCGAGTGCATGCCTGCAGATCTTCCGGGGGCAGGCTTTCGGCTGGCGAGCTTCTCCGGTTGGTGGAGAGCCTCCACCAACTGGAAGCCGCCATTTTGGACGCCGGAGCAGTGTGGAGCGACGAGCTCGCACTGGTCCTCATCCCCGTGGACTTGCCCAGACGCTGAAGAAGTCCGGTGAGTAGCGTTTTCGCGCGCCCCCCCCCCATGTCTGGAAAGGGCCTGAGTGGATATGTATAGGATGCCTAGGTTCCAAGCTGTTTAGGGCATTAAAGTTTGAAAACAGAACCTTGGATTGAACCCAGAAACAACAGTGTGTGCTCTAGGCCACACTACAATTCCTCATAGCCTGATGCTGAAGCCCAACAACACCAACCAGCAAAGTTAACTGAATGGGCATCCTCAGACTTCCCAGAATCTTCTGCGAGCAAGGTGTGTTCCACCATATGAAATGTCTGGCACTTTATCTAAGGCAACTTGCTGTGGAAAGGTTTGCCTCAAGAATGGGGAACGTTTAATTCTCTGTCTGTTTTGTCCTACAGTTCCTACAATCACCACTGGTCATACTAGGTAGCACTGATGATATTGTATGTTAAAGCATAGGAAAGGCAAAAAGTTCCCTACCCAGTTTATGTGAAGGTACAAAGTTAGAAAACTTTACCATTGAGATGTGGCAAAAGAGCAGTTCTGGAAATATTGGGTAAACCCATTTCTTTGCTGTTTTGACATAGGAGATTGGCTGTCATTGACCACTGCTGTTAGATAGATATCCTCTACTCCATACTGCGAGCAAAGTAGCAGCTGCCTTGTTTTGGATTCCCTTTTTGCATATGCAGCACATCCAGGAGTAGAATGGCTCCCTGGGCTACTGTTCAGCATTCCCAAGGGGGAAAGGCAAGCCTGGCTCTCTGCTTTCTATTCAACATGAAGATAAGATGCATATCTGTAATCAATGGGGAGTTAATTACATTGATGATATGTCTGCAATGTAAATAACACCTGCTGCCTCAGCAAGTGAATACTGTCAATAATAACCACAACAGTACATTTATACAGTTGTATATTCCAAGTAGCATGGGGACAATATAGGCTGCACACATGACCCCCCCCCGCCACCATCTCCCATTCTGCTTACATTGCGTGCTAGGTTCTGTATGACTTACTTGCAATGCATATGGATGAACCAAAAGATACCCACTAGGATCTCCTTTTCTTTCAAAGAAAGAGACAGACAGCTATTCTAATTCTAATTAGGCTGACATTATTTACTGGGGTAAATAATACTTTAACACACAAAGCCTCTTCCCAGAAGGTTGTTGACTTTGTGTAATTTCTGTTAAGGTGGTCAGGTACCACTCAGAGGACCAGGTGATGGACAGATAAGATTAGATTTTTGAAAGCCAAGATCAAGTGGCCGTGTTCTGTTACTGGTTTCCAGACAGCTGAGATAGAGCTCAGATACAATGATGATGTGGACCCCGAAAAGGTTTACAACTGACATTTGTCATTGAGAAGCCACTGAATAAGCCATCTTCACCTTACATGATAGTGTACTATAGATGCTGAAATATCAGCTGTCATCTTTTGACTGACTTTTCTAGCTACAGTGATCCCTATCTCCCAAGATCTGGTGACTGCCCACTACTCACTATCATCTTCTTCTTAATATATCTTAGGAAAAGTAAACAGATCTCCATTGTAAGGTAAGCAGATCTCCATAGTAATAGGAGTAAAAAAAATCCTTGATTCTTTGCCTATGGAACTAAATATTAGTTCTTAGTAGTAGTAATAATAGTAATAATAATAATAGAAATATTAACCATTAGGAGTGAAGATGCATGAACACACACAATCTGTTATGTGTACTCTCCCTAAAATGGTTTGAATATTGAGGCATGCAGGAGGTGTGTTGAACCACACTGCTAAAGAGCTTCAAAATGTATTTGTGGATACTTCTGTGGAAGCACTTCCATATCTGTATTTTTGTATCTACTATAAAAAAAATTAACATGTCAAGGAAGAATGACATTGAGAAACCTATGACATATGAATGTCTGAATATGCTTATGCTAACATACGATCTATAAGAGCGGGTGTGGTGTAGTGGTTTGAATGTTGGACTAGGATTTTGGGAGACCAGGGTTCAAATCCTTGCTCAGTCATGGGCAGATCACATTCTCTCAGTCTAAGAGGAAGGAAATGGCAATCCCCCACTGAAAAAATCTTGCCAAGAAAATACCATGATAGGATTGCCATGAGTTGGAGTCAACTTGAAGGCGTATAACAACAACAACAACAAAATAACATATAACATCAGTTGAGATGTTCAGCTATTATGGTAACAGAAAGAAGCAAAAAAATCACCTCAGAAATGCATAATTCTTTAGAAGACTAAAAGCTCCCTTCAAATCTCAATGCCTTATGGCAAGGATAGATGGGACCATTATCTAGTTTAATAAGCAAGGGTGACCCAAGTTAGGTTTTATATTCCTATGTAGATCAGAGATGGGGAATGTTTGGTGCTCCAGATGTTTTGGCTTATATTTTCCATCAGCCTGATTTAGCATGGTCTAATGGTAATGGATTGCTGGAGTTGTACTCCAAAACATCTGGGGAGCTAGAGGTTTCTTGTCTCTAATACATATGTTCTAACACAGAGATGTTGCTTTCCAGATATTGTTGAGATGGAATTCCCATCAGCCCTAGGCAGCATAGCTAATGATAAGGGACTACAGAAGTTGCAGTTCAACAATGATTAGAAGGCCACATGGTCTCCACCTCAGGTCTAACATATACCAATACGTAGGAAGACTGCGACATCCAAAATATGGATTGAAGCAGAAGGTCTGGTATCTGCCTTCCTTTGGAACACCTGAGAGAATTTCTTTGCAAGACATTCTTTGCAAGAACACCTCAAAGTACTACCCTTCAATTCTTGTTAGACTAAAACTCCTCTACATCCTTGCTGAAAATGTTGGGAGGTAAATTAAAAGTATCTGGAAGGACAAAATTTGCCCATCCGTCCTGTGGGGGAAAGGGGCAATAGATCAAGGCCTAACTGAACAGCCTGAAGGAATAGGTAAAGGCTATTTGTAAAAATCACAACCTAAAAAAATCTAAACAAATCTAACATGGGAGGGGAGCATTTTCACAGCAGCTGGGGTCATATTTTTAAATCATGCCTCCTAATTTTGGTGCCCCCTGCTGGCAGCATATCTTTCTCACCACACCCTCTCTCTTCTCCTCAATATAGCAGTTTGACACTATATCATCATTTTCATATTTTTGTCTCCTGCCACATAGTGCATAGAGAACCAAATATTTAACATTGCTGTCTGACAACTAGCAAAGTAATAGTTGAATGTGTAGCCATTTTAAAGGTGTGAAATATATTTCATAAATGTAGTACCAGAAAGAAGATGCTACAGGTGCATGTTGCTCAAGCTCCATTTGTACTGTTCCAGAAATGGAAGAGAAAGCGCAGTGTTGTCCCCCCAGAAATGTACTGTACTGCTGGATTGTAGTATGAGCTATACGATAATATTGGCTAATGGCTGTGCCTTCTACATAAGGTCTTGAAATTGCGTAGCCCTGCAGGTGTTGTTGGACCACAACCTCCAGCATTCCTCACCATTAGGTAGGTGTGGTGCAAGGGCACCTGGTACTTACAGTCAAACAACGTTTGAAGAGCTACATCATTCCACTTGTTATTGTATGCCTTCAAGTCATTTCCAACTTATGGTGACCCTGTGGCAAACCTATCATGGGTTTTCTGGGCTGGAGAGTGTGTGATGCACCCAAGGTCATCCAGTGGGTTTCCATGGCTGTGTGGAGATGTTGGGCCTGAGGCCCTTTGGGTAGGCCCTGTGTTACACACTCACACATTTCAGTTCAGCCTGTTTCCACACTAACAAACATTTAGGGGGTTAGTTCATGCTATTGCATTGCTAGGTCAAGCTGCCCTGTATGTTGCAGTCCTGTGAGAATAGCCAAGGAATGTTAACGATGGGTGCTTTGCTCCCCATGCCGTCTGGTACGGTGAGGGGAGAGCAAAGCCTGATTAGAGACCGTCCACTGCCGTTTCGGGCAGGTAATGAGATTTGGCTGCGAGCCTATCATGCACCTGGCCCATGGGTGCCTCAGTAATTGGCATCTGAGGTGGGATAGCCCCCCTCCTGCCCGTTTCGGCATGGTGGATTGATGGGTTGGCAGCCTGTTTTGCCACTCGCGTACTAAAAGCCTATATAATCTGTTGAAACAAAGTTGCCCGCTTTGCCTTTCCGACGGAGTCAGAGGGTATGTATGCTTGTGCACCTTTCGTTTTTCTTTTCGCTTCTTTGCTTAATAAACTGCATCCTCAAAGACCAGAACTGGCTTGGTTCTTGCCTCCCAGCATCTCGTACTTCGAACCTTGCATGGCCACCCAATCCAGGGAGGGTCGTGTGTGCGACAGGAAAATCGAATCCTGGTTCCCAGGGTTGTAGTTCCACGCTCAAACCACTATATCACTCTGGCTCTCCATTCCACTCCTACCTTATATATTATACTATTCACTGTGATTATATGATATATAGGATTCAGTGACTGATTGATTACTTCATACCATTCTCCAAGGGACTCAGAGTAGTATATACGTTCTCTCCTCCCATTTTGTCCTTGCACAACTCCATACATTACAGTGGATTGAAAGATGGTGACTAATCCAAGATTACATAGTGGGTTTTATGTCCAAGTAGAGATTTCAGCACAGGTCTCCTTTGACCTAGTATAACACCCTAACTATTTAGTCAGACTGTTATTCCATCTAAAGCAACAGAAATATGGGTGTGATCTAGAATAAGATCTCAGCCCACAGAGGACCAGCATGTGAACCACATATGCCCCTTAAAACAAAATGCATTGGTTTTGCGACAAATAACCAAAGGTTCCTTGGCTGATACCAAAGGTTACCAAAAGTTTGAAAATTTGAAAACTACTGTGATATCCATTATGTATAAGTAATGTCAAATAACTAGACACAGTTACGTATTGCTTATGAAATATGTAAATTGTTAAGTGTCAAATATCAGATCCTGAAATCAAATAACACTGGATGATAAATTGAAAGTTCTGCATCTTAGTAACTAAAAACTTGTTCTAATGACACACTGGGACAGATGTAAACAGCACCTAAAACACCTGTGACAGTTTTGTGGTCTATAAATTAGAGTAAAGGTCCGGCAATACCTGCAGGCTAATTGTAGCCTAATAGAGTGAAGGTGTGCAAACACAACTTCTGTTTTGAAAAGATGTTCAGTAGCAAAGTGGCTGAGGATTGATCACATGAGTATTGCACTGTCTCTGGCATATCTGTTGTTGAAATCCTGGCATCCTTTCCATGGAGGCTAGCTCTTGGTTGCCCCTTGGCATCCGTGAACAATTGCTCTGTGAGGTTGTGTTTAGACTTTGGACTGGTGCCTGGCTTTCAAATCCAGCGTTCTTTGTGCACTGCGTGAAAGTCCCTCTGCCTTCAAGGGTTTCCCTGCTTCGCCCCCCCCTTCCCCATCTCACATCCCTGGTGTCACTGTTCAACAGCAGGCTGAGACTACAAAGCTTTGGGCCAACAGTGTCTCCATTACCTCTCAGATAACAGTCAGTTCTTCTGATCAGATGCAGTCTCCACAAGTCCCTGATAATGTGGTGTGCATTCCAGATTCCACTTTAATTATTCACGCTAGGATTGTACTCCAGTATCTTTCACTCTGATAGTCACTATCTCACTTTTCTTTCTTGCTTCGCTTTTAAATAAGACATGCTCTCTACTAAACAGAGAACAATTCTCAGTATTTCTTCTAAGTCGGCTTTGGTTTCTGCCCCCCGCCCACTTTAAAACAAAACAAACGAAAGAAATCACTTTGATATGTCTTCCATTCCTGTCTGAAAGCACAGTTTTGGCTATAGATACTCATAAAATAATCAACTTTTATCTTCTCTAATATTTGGTGAGCCTGTTAGCCATCCTCCCTTTGCTCAAAAGAGGGAATGGGGAATGAGGAACAGAGAATGGCAGCTGGACTTAGTTAATAAAGCTGCATTGCTAGGTGTTTTACTCATAGCTTGGGAGAATTGTGCTGGCTAGGGGGATTCTGAGAGCTAACCTAGCATTTCTAAGCTCTAGATCTGATTTGGACCCCACTTTGCCACTCTGGAAAGCATCCTGATTTGGCTCAGACTGTTTGGAGATCATCTGTTTCACATAGGTTGGAATCAGAACTGCAATAGTGGTATAGAAGAATTCTGATCCCTGAGGTAAGGGGAATGGTTCTTGTGATGCTACAGGGATGAGTTGGGGAAGACTTCTGGGCCAGTTGATTGTGGAAATGACCTTAAGAGAAATCTGTGTAAAACCTAACTAGCTAGGTAATATGGCAACTCAGAGCACAATATCAGCACTCCACTTCTTGCTTTGCTCAGGCTTTAAAGTCAGCTCACACGGAAGTAAAACATGTTCCTCCTCCAGTGACACTGGGATTTATCTCCTCAGCTGGAGATCTAGGGAAGCAGTTCATTGAGACTTTGGCTGGCTCCCTGAGATCTGACAACTCTAAACTTCACTTTAGAAAATCTAAAGGGCATAGGTCTGTCCTTTGTTTATAATGGGGAAATCAACAAGTGGCCACAATTTTTTTTTCTTTTTCAACAACATTGCATGACATTTGTACCATACTAATGACTTTCTTAATGGATGATTTTCTAAGTGAATGAAGCCTGCCAGAGGTCAGATAAGCTCAAGGACTTTTGTGCGGGTGGATCTTTAAAGTTTGCTTGCTGTTGCTGTTTTTATTTTTTTAAAAAAGGGATACACTTGCCATTTCCCTTCTTTCACGGCTTGGGAGGAAATGTAATATGTCACAGAGATTTCTCTAGGTAAGAAACATGCAGAATTTTAGAAGATTAGATGCTGAAGTTAGATAGTAATTATGATGAAAGAAAAACAGATTTAGGTTTTGTTTGTTTGTTGTTCCTTTTTTGGCTTAGTTGACAGCACCTGAATCACAGTGCTTCATCCTAATTCAATTGATAGATTAGAACATCTATATAACTCAGACCCTCCAACATTTCACAGATCAAAACTGGGACACGTGTGTCAAGCAACCTCTTGAGTGTGGTCAACACAGCTAAACTTCTTACCGAGGAAAAGTACATAAGCCAGGAGGGCTAGAGCAGTTTGCTTTTGCCTGAGTCTACAGAGAAGGGCAAGCTTCCTCCTTCTCTTCCATACTCTCCTTTATTTCTCACTGCTGAGTTAATTGAATGCAAACTACTTTTGCACTTAGAACTCAGTTTGCAGCAACTGAAGTAAGCTGGAGATAAAGAAGGAAAGTGGGAGAAGAAGAAGAAACTGGGACATTTTAAAAATATCTGATAAGTAGGATGACAGAGGATTACTCAGAGCTGTCCATGCAAAATTCATATAACTGGAGGGTATGCTTTACTTGTTGGATCTAAGCAAGATTGCCAGTCTTATTAGTTGCTTCATTTGAATTGTTAAACAAGAAGCAATCAAGTAAGCTGGGCCAGCACATGGCCTACCCTACTTTATATTACTCACTGCTTGCAAGTGGAATGTACTAATGTTCAAATTTATAGGGATCCCCAGTGTCAGGAGGTGCCCATGGGTCTCAGGGCCTGGACTCTCTTCTCCAGCCTCAGGGTAAGGGGGAGGAATATTAGAGAGAGAACACTACCTTGGAAAGTATGTTATGTGCATATATTATGCTTTGTTAGACTTTTAAAGGTATGAATGACATACTCTGAGCCTCTGTGGTTAATACTTAGTGTCTCATGCTTAATAATATCACCCGGGGCCATCTCCTGTTACATCACATGGGGCCATTCCCAGGTCTCTGGGCCTGAGATGATACTAACTTGACAATCATTGTGAAATTCAGAGCCACGTTTCTTGGACTGACAAAATAATATACTTATTTAAATATTTTAAATGCCCAATGGATAAAGATAAGAAAGTGTACAAAAATATAAATACAGTAATGTTGGGGTGTTTGATAGGGATTCCCTTGCCTACCTTTTTGTAGCAGTTTGCTGTATTCTTTATTGTATGACTGTATTACATATATAGTTGTTTCACTTCCTCTTGTACTTTTTAAAATATTTTTTTAATCTATAATTTCTAAATACACTAAAATTCTACAGATACACAAGAGAAAAGGGCAAAACATAACAAAAACATGAGATGTATGAATTAGAAATTAAAAATAGAGGAAAAAGAAAGAAAAGAAAGAGAGAAAAAAAGGATCAATTTCAACCTTCCTTACACTTTAGTACTATTTTGATTTCCTTCCCACTTGATATTATAAAATAATTGGCCTGAAACAGAACACCCTTTTAAAAAATAGTCTTTCTCTCTTCTGTTTCAGTCATACAGACTAAATAAATTTGGTTGTGCTCAACCATCGAAGTAGTTTTATTGTACATCAGTTTCAGATTAGCTACCCTCTTCTGCCCACCCCTTGAGTTATAATTCCTCTTCTTAGCTGTGGATCTTTCCCTATTCATTAGCTAATCCCTCCATTGGCTTGACTTGAATGTGTCTCTTCATATGATTTTCAACCCCCTTCACTTCCATATTACTAGCTTCTGTATCCCCATCTTGTCTTATGTCTCCCCATAGTTCTTTCTTGATCTTGTTGATCTCATTTCTCAGGGCCTCTATCATATTCCTCTTCAAGTTTAGGAGTTCCACATGTAGCTCCTCCATCGTAAATAGTTCAGAGATAGTTCCTAGGAAGGTTCCATCTTTCATTCAGTCCAGCAATTAACTCACTTCTCTTTTGTCTTGCTGAAAGCTCCCAGCAAGACAGTTTTATCAACATCAAATAGATAATGTCTGTACTTTCTCACACTCTAGTTTCTCCTTATTAAAATCCAATTCAGTCTTACAACTAAGATGAAATTCAATCTAGTTCTTATATCCTTAATTATTACCTTTAGCAGATGTCAGCCCCTAATTTTCTAATTTATTTGTTCTGATCTTGTGGGGTGAACATACTTACTTGGCTCTTGATTGCAGAAAGAAGGTAGCTGGGGAGACTCCCTTGTTCTGTTTTAATCAGAAGAATTATTCACTTTAATAACTTCAAAGATTTATTTAAAACTTTTCTTTTAAAAAGCACATTGCTGGTATGTGGCTGTCAGATCCTCAGGTCCAAACAGCTGCATTTCATGGCAAGGGCAAAAGATGCCCCATCCTCAGACCTTCCCACTCATAATGTGTTTACTCAAAAGTAAAGTGTTGGAAATTCCAAACCCTAATGGGTGATCCTCTGCTCTCTCTTTTAACCCGGATGAGTTTCTCCAATCAGAGATCATCTGGCTGGCATTTTAGCCATGAAATCTCTTCTTGCTGCAGAGCTGCAGCCCAGCTAGGAGCTTCTACCTGCTAGCCTGTCAAAAGTCAAAGTTCACCTTCCCTTGTATTAAATGTATTGTGAGGTTAGGGTTGCTAGGTATGATAAGAGGCAAGACTTCAGTCCCCTTAATGGTTGTGAAAAACCATTACCCAACCATTAAAGCGACAGTAGAGGATAGCTGAAGACCTCTTTTTCTCTTCCCTGTCCCTGGGTTGATAACATGTACCTCCCACTCCATTCCCATCTTCTAACTGTGAAGAGATGGTGGTGCATTGAGGTCAGTGGCTGTGGTTATACCAGATGGGACACAGATAGGGGATGTCCAGAGCCACCCTCTCTCTCTGGCCCAAAAGGGAATAAAGCTCTACTCCCAGGTAGGTGTCCACGTGGCATGGCAACACTGAGGCCCACTTGCTGCAGCACTCCAACAGCACAGCTTGCACAGCTGCACAAAAGAGGGCCAGAACTGTTCCAAGGCCCAACTGCCTTGAAGAAAGCGTTCCCCTGAGAGACTCTGAGGAGAATTTTTTGAAGGTATTCAGAGAGGAAAGAGAGGCCAAGGGCACAGTGACATGGGTGCTGTTGGAGCTGCAGGAAATGGCAGACATCCTGGTGATACGTTGTGGATAGAGAGGAGTAAGTGTGATCACAATCACTGCACAGAGCACAAGTAGTGCTTTTGCACAACTTCTCAGAATGGGTAAGTATTTATAATCACTGCAGTTCCCCCTTTCCTATTCCATATATGGACAGAGAAAAGGCTGAGATCTTGATATTGGCTATGGTAAAGCCATTCATTCTCACATCTCTTCACAAAAACTTCCTGTTCCAGCTCCTGACTATTGCTCACTTTTCTCTTTCTCCCCTCCCCTTGCCGCCTTGCTCAATACAGCCTAATGGTAGGGCTGTTTCTGTGGTTCAGAGTTACTTGAATTATGTATCTGTGTTGTTCTTTTCACTTATTCCCTTCTTTTTCGTCATTGTTTCATACATCTGCGTTCTTGGGAGCTAGCTAGCTATTGATTGATTGATTGTTCTAGAAATTTGACTGTTGGTTGTTTCCCATGCCTTCATTTGTTACTTGTGGGTGATGTTGGACTGTGTTGGACTCCACATCCAGTGATGTGGAGGCACCGGATACTGGCATTCTCTTCTCCCATTCATTCCAGCACTTTTTGAACCCTGGTCCCATAATTACCTCCAAAAAAGGGGTTGATGATAGGGAAAAATGAGGACATTGCACGTATACACATCAGAGATAGAGAAAAAGAGAGAGAGAGAGAAAAAAAGAAGAAGGTTGCTGTGTTTTAATACAACCATTCTCCCACTTTAGAATGAACCCTTAGTGATGGCCCCTCTTGCAGTAGCAGATTACACTTTGACTGACAGCTCATTAGATATTTGAAGACTGGGGAAACCCAACTATAGCCCATCTCCCCTTTTCTGATGAGCCTTGGAGTCACTTTGGTCAGTAATGGCCTGAGCCAAACAAAAGAGTAAGGAGACATTTGAGGAAAACATCATGCAAATTTAATGGTGTTCTAAGAAGGCCAAGCATAACAAATGAGAGCCAAGATCTCCCCATCCTCTCTGTCCCTTCGTGATTACCATTGCTCCCAATACTCAGAAGAACAGAGAGCAGGGCTTATTGTTAACATATATGTACAAATGGATAAATGCAGATGGGATATCCCAGCACATGGTATATTGCAGAAGACAAACATTAACCTGCATTATAAAGACAGGGTGCACTCATGACAGGCATCAGATGAGAATCAAAAAACCTGCAGCCTTCTCAACGGGCAGAAACCATGATATGTGCCGCTGGGCCAGTAATTTACACTGTCTCTAAGGACAGGAGCACCTCATGGGACAGAAATAGGCAGTGTTCAAATTGAGGAAATTTTCTTCTCCCACAATTCAGATCTTCATAGAGACAGTGCTTTGACTGGCATCATTTGCAGAGGCAGATATATAAAACAAATTTCATTTGTACACCTGTAACATGGATTGATGTGTGTGTGTGTGTGTGTGTGTGTGGTGTGAGGAAAGGGTAAGAAGAGGAAAGGAAGGCTTGAGTAAAGCTGAGGAAGGCTTGCTTGGGCTAGCCCAGGGCACAGACAAACCAGGCCTGCTTTCTTTTCTTCCTCACTGGAATAGCAGTGCCCCTTTTAATCTTGTTTTCACTCTCTGGCTCCCTCCCCACACTTAATCACAACCCTGCTTTCCCTAAAACCCACAATCTTTGTGGCTAAAGGGAAAAGCTTAATGGTTACTCCAAAAAGGAAAGGATAAGCTGTGGTAGCATGTTCTTAAAAATAAAACTGAAGAAAATACTCTATTGATGCAAAACTTCTAGAAAAATAGAATGAAATCTTTATTAGGATAATAAACTAGGAAAAGGGCATTGAGGAATCAGGAATATTCAAGCAAAATCACAATTTCTTGAAGATATTTTAACTGATTCTTTCAAAACACCACAGTGTTCACCAACAGAGCGTTCATACACTGCCCTTCGGTTCTCCCAGCCCAAAGGTCTATTTTCCCACGCAGGGTTCCGCTCTCTGACCCTTTCAAAGGTGGCTTGGTTACTTCTCTGCCCCCACACGCAGCCACTGAGAGGCTAACTCTCTCCCAGAAAACCCTCTTTTTTGTTTACTGGATGCTCTGACTGAGAGTTCTCTCCATGAATCTCACTGAAGGCAGATAGATTCTAAACTACGCTCCCAGTATACATGCTTGCTGTCGTCTCACCCACAACCCCTTCGTCTGGCTAGGGCTGGGTCCTCCTCAGTCAGAGAGCCAATCTGATTACATCGTCCCCTGTTACTAGGCCTGCTCTGCTAGCCACACTCCCAGGCTCTGTCACAACCTGCACCAGGGCATACGATGGGCACTAGCTCAGAGTTTGAACAGGTTCTGCACACTTTGGCCATTTCCACACTACACTGTTATAGTGCTATTATTCCACTTTCAACCTCCTATTGAATCCTGGGGTTTGCAGTTTAATGAGGGGCATTTAGAATTCTCGGCTGGAAACCTCTTTGGCCTCAGTTAAACGACAAACCCCAGGATTCCACAGGAAGCTGAAAGTGGAATAATAGCATGATAACAGTGTAGTGCAGAAATGGCCCTTGTCCCAGGCATGGTGGGGTAGCTTTTGCCATTTGATTATGAATGAGATACACCTGCACGGCGCTGATTCAGGTAACATGAATTTGCAAGGCTGTTAAAGCATAAAGTATCTGTTTCAGTGCCACATGTGACCATTTTTAAGGAACTTTCAAGCTTCTGTGAAAGGTGTCCTGTGCACTATCTATAAGAAGACACCACTTCTTTTATTAACGGTGGAATGGATTTCTCATTGGTCTTTCCCAGGTGCTGAAGTTTCCTACAAAGAAAGGTTAGTTTTCTCCCCTCAGTTCATTGTCCTCCTGCAAGGAAGCAAAAATTTTATTACTATGATTATTTAAGTAAGTTTTTGGCACCTGGCCAGGGCTTATTATCAATTGGGCACTGAACTTCTCTTAAGAGACATGGTTTTAAATTGTCTTTGTAATTGGTTTAAATTGGACTTTTTATTTAATTCTTTTTCAACAGTTGATCTTGTTTTCTCTTTTAATGGTATCTTTCTATTATTTAATATAACTGTGAGCTGCTGCAAGTCCCATCTTTGGTAGAAAGGCAGATATACATCCAGTAAATAAATAAATTGACCAACATTTGAGAAAGTGGCATTAGAAAATCAAATTAATGTCATGGCCCATAAGTATAGTCACCAGTCATAAGGCATGTTTTTTTTTTTAAAAAAAAGGGAAGTAATTTGCACTCAAGGAGGAAAGGGAATACTAGAGAGCAAACTAGGAACTAATAGAGGCAAACCTTACATTGCATGGACATATTGTTATAGCATTTCTTGACAGAGACGTTCTTTGTGAGTGATGGCCTGCAACGTAGGCTGCTCCACACTGGGCATTTAGTGTGAAATAGCTAAATTTTGTTGACAATCTTTAGAAGGTATTTTTGCATGATATTGTAGGTGCAATGGCCTTTCCATAGGTCTCCTCTCTCCTCCGATCTTCAGATTACCACTTTTTCTCCAAGCTCAGCAAATTTGACTTTGTTGTTTTTGTTTTAACACAAATGAAATGGCTGAACAATCCTCCCAGGAGTAGGTCACTAACTTGCCACACTGCTGGGATGACATGGAGTGGGGCTAGGGCAATAATCTTGATCAGGACGGTGGCAAAAGATAACGGAGTGAACTCTTCGCTCTCCTTTTATGGGATTGATGAAAATCTCTAGTCCCAAATTTGAGTGGGGAAAGAGATTGCTTGTCTGGCTACAGAATGTAGATTCTAAATCTATGAAAGCAGAGTTACTACTCCATTTTGTAGCAGAACACCAACAACAGTTGGGTGTTGGCCAGGGTGCAGCTATAATGGGGTCAAAATGAGGGCATTGCCCTCCCAAATGAGAATTTGGTCCCCCCAGTGAAATTGTCCTTCATTCCACAACATTCTAGCCTTGCAGAGAGATGCAACAAGAGAAATTTCTGGGTTTGAACTATTTCCTGGGAATTCCCGACATTATCTAGACTTTTCATTCCTACTTTTCAGGTCAGTTTAAATTAACCTAGTATTATGCATAATGAAATGTATCTCTACTTGGCTGTCCATTTGTATTGTCCTGGAATTATTTAAGATAGCCTCCACAAGTAGATGCATTAATTATTTCCAGAATACAGATTCAACTAGAGATCAAGCAAGGGAAAGAGATAGGTTTGCATAAAAACAATAAGATCTTACTGATTCACTAGTGTAACACTGCTAAAGCGCTTTAGCACTTTGATTATAACTTCTGAATAATAATAATGAAGGCTGAGTGGAAGTTGCTGAAAATCTATTTCTGAAATGTTGCATGAGTCTAGATGGGACAAGTGATCAGTGGGAGGGGAGGGGAGAGGGAACAAGGGAGGAAGAGCAAGGGAAGTGTGGGCTATTTCAAGAAAAAGTCTGGATGCAAACCTGGAAATAGACAAATAAAAACAGATAAAAAAGAACTAAAAACTTTTGATACTTCCAGATAATTTCTCCACATCTGGATGGACCCTAAGACAGCTGTGGCACATAGCCAACTGCCCTGATAACCACATACCCTTGATAGCTTGTTGCATCTTTCACGTCATTACTGTTTCTTTTTCATTGCTAATACAAATGTTGTATTTGATGTTCATGCTAACATTGCTGAAAGAAAAAAATGAAGCAGAGCTTAGGTAATTGTTCAACATCTGCTGTACCCACTCCTAGTATGCAGGAAGGCAAAGTGATCCTTTCCTCCTGTTACATGACCACCACTGCATAACATACATTTAAAACAACAACAACCAAATGTCTAAACATCTCAAATACCACTTTCCAAACAGAACTATTTTGAAGTCATGCAATACTAATCAGCAAAACAAAAATGAGCAAAACAAAATAATCTACAAGAGAAATGAAGCAAAAGCCTATGGATATGAAAAATAGAAACATGTGAGGTATTTAGAAGATAAAGCAGAGAAGGTTGGAATATGGTAAATAGAGAGGCTGAATCATGGAGGAGAGGAACAAGAAGACATAATAAAACAAAACATGTAAACTATTATCCATCAGGAAGATTGGACGCTTCCGTGTACTATAGTCATAGAGACTGAAGATGTAACGTAATTCATGTTACATAATTATAGCACTCTGATGCCCCTTTCCCTGACATGGCTCCATCCTAAAGAATCTTGGGATTTGTAGTTTCATGAATTAGTTAGAATTCTGTGCCAGAGAGCCCCAGTGCCACCAAACCACAATCCTCAGGATTCTGTAGGGTGCAGCCACAGCAGTTAGACAGGTGTCAAAGTGCAATAACTATGACCCTTTTCGCACCTTACCTTTTTGCAGTGCTGGGCTCGCGTGAGCAGCCTCCAGAGGAAGGCTCTCGCTTTCCTGCTCCTTCGGCTCTGCACGAGCTTTCTGCTCGCGAAAGAGCCCTGCCTCTTCCTTTTGCAGAGCAGCCTGGGACCTTTCCAGGCTGCACTGGACAGGAAGTGCGACTGGCCCAGCTTCCGAGGTTCTGCACGCAAGGTAAGTGTGTGCGGGGCCCCAGAGTGATGCGCAACCGCTCACCATTTTTGGCTTCAAGCCGAAAATGAAAAAATGCGTGCTTGGTTCGCGTCGGGCCCTGGAGCATTGCGCAAATGTGAGTGCGTCATGTGGACCACTCCTCACATTTATGCGACGCTCAAGGGGCCCTTTCGTATCGGAAATGCTGTGCGAAAAGGGCCTACGACTCTATGGAACTGGAATAGACCCAAAGGGCTATCAAGTTCAAGTGTCTGACAATGCAGAAATCCACAGGTAAAGCATTCCTCAGAGCTGGCTGCTCAAGCTCTATATGAAAACTTTCAATGAAAAAGAGTCCCCTGCCTTCTGAGGTAATCAGTTCTACTGTTGTCACACTGTTACCTTCAGGAAATTCTTCTTGATTTTTACTGAGGATCTCCTTTCTTGTAAGTTGAATCTATTGTTTAAAGATCCTATCTTCTGGAGCAGCAGAAAACAAGTTCATCCTGTTTCCCACATGACAGCCCGTCAGATACTTAAAGATGGGTGTGAAAACCTATGAAATTCGTAGGGTTGCCATAAGTGAACAGGCAACTTGAATGCACATACGTTCCATTCCATCATTATCACCTCTCACTCTCTATGCTTTTATCAAGCAATTATCCTGCCTTATTTACAGGCTCTTATGATATTGAGAAGTCCCAGACATTGTTGTATTCCTCTTGTAACCCTTCCATATGTGTCTTTTTTCCTTTCCATTAAAATACAAATAATAAAAATAATTAAAAAATAAAAAGGAAACATATCTCTTAGGTTTTTAAAATAACCATGCGCCAGACAGAAATCACAATAACAGTAAATATATACCACCTGAAGGAAATGCTGCAGTTTCCTAGGCACAAAATGCTACACTTTTAGTGTTTGAGAAGCCATATGCTTTCAGCAGCATACTGCCATGAGGAAATATGATGTAAGGGCTGTGTGAATGACTAACAAATGTGCACTAACTAAGCAGGAAAGATACGTCTATCCATGTATTGTAGGAATGGTTAGAAGCAAAGCTAAGTAATGTATATCAAAATCAGAGAACATTCAAGAAGCTTTGCATCTCATACTAATATTTTACTCACCCCAGATTGGAAGGAGTTTTGTGTTTGGCTCATTTTTAAGTCCACCTCTCCTATAAGGGCCAACCCTACTATTAGACAGAATGAAACAGTCATCTCAGCCACAAATTTGGGTGTGTCTTAAGGGCAGCAAAACCAGAGTTGTCTGTCTGTTTTTAAATTGTTTTGGTTCCCCTTAAAACCAGAAACTTGGAGGTCCATTGCAAACCATTACTAAGAGATCCGTCAGTAGATCCCAGTCTACATTCTGCTTGTCCCTGCAAGCCCTCTCTTAGGTCTAACGAAGATAAACAGATTGGGATATCTTAGTATATCTGAAAAACCAGTCTAGAAATGTGGATGGGAACTCTCTCTCCCCTATCTCAATCTGCTTTGGCAGTATTTAACATGATATCATTCTCCACTCAGGGCCATTTAGGTTTATGGTGGATTGTGAACCACTAACATGTCAATGCATATAGCAGGGTTAAGAATCATGTTGGCCTTTAGATGTTTCTGAATTGCAACTCTCAGCACCCTTAGCCCACATTGAGGAATATTGGGAGCTGCAGTCTAGCAACATCTGGAAGCCTGCATTATATCCACCCCTACGGTACCACATACCTTTCAACATTTCACAGATGAAATCGAGGACTTGTGAAGCCAAGCAAAATCAGAGTGTGGTCAAATTAGCAAGTGTTATTAATGAGGAGGAACACAGAAGCTAGGAGAGGCTGCTGTGGCACTTTGATTTAGCATGACCGTACAGGGAAGGGCCTTCCTCTCCTCTCCCTACTTATGAAGTAGTGGAGTACAAACTACTTTTGCACTTTGAACTCAGTTTCCAACAACTAAGTAATCTGAAAACAAGGGGGTAAAATGGAAGGAGGAGAGAAAACCTGGATCTTTTTAAAAGCAGTCGGAAAAGTGAGGTGACAATTAATTGGGACTCTCCTTGCCAAGTTGGAGGCTATGGCATAGCTTTTTAATCACCTGTTTCCAGACTTTTTTGACTACAGTACCCCAGGAGCACCCAAATTGCCCAGCCATGCTGGCTGTGGTATTCTGTGAATTGTTCAAAAAGGTAATTGAGGGAGTTATAGTCCAAGAAGTTACCCTTCCAAGCTCTATTTCTAAACTTCCACTTCTGTTCTGTTTTTCATCGCAAATTGTAAAAACTCTATTATCATCAGGAGAAGAAATTAGAATTACTCAGCCACCAAGTGCAGGGTTTTTGTTTTTGAGCCCTCAGGCCTACTGATCTGGTTACTTGGGTTTCAAAAAGAACCATATGATGTAACACTGGACCATGTGCCAGGGCTTGACGCTGAACCTCTGATGGGAGTGTGAGTTTTACCATTGTCATAGTTGGAGCCAGAATTTGACTCCAGAAGAAGAAAAGGGTGAGAGGACATAACCACAACTGTGCCTCTTTCCCCGCTTCCACCAAATGTTTTGTGTGACCTGCTAGGGCTTTTCCCAGAGAAATCTCCTGAGAAATTTTTGCCCCTTAACTCACCCCCTTTGTTCCTAAAGATCATTAATTTTTTTTTCATATTTGGCATATAGGCATAAAAGCACATAAACACACATTTGAATGTTTTTCATTGTTTCCTTTACCCTAGTAGCAGAGTGCTCAGACTTCAAAAGCCTCTGGGAGTCTCCAAAGCCCAAACAAACAATCGTTTGGTTTGAAAATATAACTGGCTGCTGCAGAAGAAGTTTGAAATCAGTTGCAGACTCAGCCAAGAGCTGCCAAAGCATCTGTTGCAATGGCTTCGCTTTCTGAATTGGAACCAGGGCCATCAAAGCTGGCAGGAGTCCAGGGTCCTAAGATGCTTAAACAGCAAGATCAAATGCAATATTATTATTTTTACAATGTGACCTTTAACGCAGTGATTTTCATTCCATTCTTCTTTTTCCCTGTGTATTTTTTAAAAACCCAGAATCGTCACAATTAGAAATAGAAAATTACAAATCCGAGTAAACTACTGTAGACTCGTAGTTCTCAATAGATTGAGGACAGGATTTTGTAGGCTGTCTGGACACAATTGTCTTCTGCATACAGCATCCTTGGAGAGAGCTTGGAAAAATTACTTGTTTGGACTACAACTCCCAGATGTGAATGTTAACTTGCATATGTGTCAATTCAGCATTCAACGTATTCAGTCTAGTTGGGACTACCAATAGGATTCAGGCTGTAGAATCTTCCAGCCTATATAGTCATCCTTTCTGGGTAACTCTGGGAGATACTCAAAAAGTAACATTTCCATGCCTTATCCTTTGGCAGGTGCCCATGTAACAAGAACCACTGGGGTAACTTTTCCTGGTGGCAAGCCCCCAGATGCTGTTACATCACTATTCTCTTCCCAGCTAGTATGACTAGGTATTAGTGATGATGGGAGCTGCAGTCCAAGAGGATTGAGGGATCCAAGATTGGGGAGCAGCAGCCCCAGATGCAGCCTAGGTGTGTGGGGTATACTAAGAAGATTTAAGGATTAGTTAAGAGCAAGATGGCTGGCCGCTGTTTACTGGCTACAGGGAGTATGCAGCTACCTCCTTTGTTGCAACAGTCTCATTGGCTGTCACTCTGTTGCCAGGTTCTCTGTTGCCAGATTATGACCTACACAGGCCTGTGCAGCTTAAGTCCAAGTCATCAGAAAAACCATATTCTCCCACATGAGCCTGTTCAGCTGAAATTTTCTGGGAAGGCCCTTTTCTCCGTTCCACCACCCTCATAGATACATCTGGTAGGAACACATGAAAAGGTTTGCTTGGTGGCTGCTGCTATGCTCTGTAATTCCCTCCCTAAAGAGGTGAGACTAGTACCCTCCCTTCTGTAGACAGGTGAAGACCTTTCCCTTTCAGCAGGGCTTTGACAGCTGATTGCCCTGGGGGAAAGGGCCGTTCAGAATCAGCTGGAGCAAAAAGTGTATTGTAGTGTTTCATATGAACAGAGCTGTGCTGCTTGTTCTTAATCATTGCACCCCGTCAGATTTGTCCCTAATAAGTCTGGGAAGAACAAACAACCTTGACAGCCAATGCCCATACTAGAGTTTCAGAGTGCAAACTAGGAAGGAGGAACCTCTGGCCCATAAGTGGGATGCGGCCCATCCATTTGCCAGTGCAACCTACGAGCAATGAAAATAAGAGAGACTTTCAAATGGTGTTTATTTTCTTTTCAGCTAATGGGAAAACAGGTATGTTTTCATAGGAGTTGTTTTGATGCTGTTGTTGATGTTAATTTGCTTGCACACTGGCACACACATTCTGGCTTTTCACCAAAACTAGGACACAAGGTAGCTTACACATATATAAGTATGTATCAGTAAAAAACATATAAACATTCTTGTTAAAATGTGATTAAATGAGATTTAGATTTTGCTGCTACTGTTATTTGCCATCAAGTCTTAGTTCAACTTATAGTGGCTGCAAATCCCAGGATTCCATAGAATGTTGAAAGTGGAATAATAGCGCTATAACAGACTAGAGTGGAAATGGCCCTTGACTAAATCAATCCACCTACAATACAATCTTTCTCTTTTCCTAGCGTCTTCCACTTTACCAATCATTGTTGTCTTTTCTAGTGAGTCATGTTGTCTCATGGTATATGTCTAAAGTATGATAGCCTAAGGCCATTTCGGCATGATGTCACTATAATGCTATAGCAGTGGGTTGTTACTGGTACGGGAGCCGTTCTTCGACAAGATATCGTCGCTATCCAGCTGCTATCCCATAGTGCTTCAATCCCATCTGCCATTGTAGTGTGGTAGCATTATAACACTTGATAGCGCTTCCCGTTATGGTGGATCCAGCAGTGGGCAGACTGTGGGTGTGCCCAGCTCATCCATCCCTCAGTGACTCACATGGCATGGTAACTTTCTATCACCTCTCCCTGTTTATTTTAAATGTCTCTTTTGAATCAAAACTTTTGATTTTTTTAAATACATTTTTAAACAATATGGGACAAAAGTGCAATAGTGTACTGGCATGGCATGGTGTTACAACATTATTGTGTTAGTACAGCTTCCAAAAATAATAATAATAATCACCACCCAATCGGGGTGGTGGGGCAGGGTGAAGGCAGGGCATGGAAGTGGCCAAGGACTCTATAATGCAGAAGGAACACTGGTGGCAATACCACTGCCTATCTGCTTAAGGGGGAAGGGTGCGGAAAAGAGCACCTCTAACCCAATGGCATCACGTGAATGGCGATGCTGCCATTATAATGGGATAATGTGCTAATGGCCTCTAGTACGGAAATGGCCTTAGTTTAGTCACTTTGGAGTTCGAGAGAGAGTTCGGGTTTGATTTGCTCCAGGACCCACATATTTGTCTTTTTAGCAGTGCATAGTATATACAGAACTTTCCTCCAGCTGCATATTCCAAATGAGTTGATTCTCTTTAAAACAAATCCATTAAAAGGTACAAATTCATAGATCTGTTTTGCCCACTCACTGCCGTGGATCTTAAGTCTAAGAGGACTACAAAATTGTCTGTCTCTTTGGAGCTATGTTTTTTGGGCAACAACTCAAACTAAATAAATGCTTATGAAGCAGAAATTCTATTTATGTTGCCAACATCATTAAAACACATTATAAAAAAAGGAACCAAAATAGATTTAAATGCTTGCTCAGTTAGGTGGAAATGCAGTGGTGATCCTGGAAACACAAAGAACGTCCTCTGAGCAGCAGTCTTGCTTTCAATAATCAGGATCTTATATCTTTATGGTAAGCTAATACTGTTAGAAACTATCTCTGTGTGTCTCAGTGTCCTAAATACTATGCATACAGTGTTTCCCCTTCATCTATTCAATAGCTGCTTTCTGTTGATGATGTTGCCCTCTGCTGATCAGTTCTAGACATAATAATACATTTCAAAGGGCCCTTTCCCAACAATTAGTTTCCGTGCAAAGAATTTGTTGCTGTACCTATTTGTTGCGTGCAGTCCAGACATCTGGTCTCCAAGTGACAGAAACATTGGTTGCAGAGATATCACATCTTCCCTCATATGGTAGTGCTCTAATTGTGCAGTATGAAAGGGTCCCAAGAGAAAATTGCACAGAATTCTCACTGGTCTCAACAGGGCTTTCTGAATATCAGGAAACCTGTTTATCTTTTTTTTAATTGAGAAAAAATAATTGCAAATATTTTTTCCATCCTCACTTTACAGAATATTAATACTGGATGTTGACTTCTGCTCACTTGCGTACAAGAGAAATGTTTCTTTGGCTGCAATAAGTTCTATTGTTCTATTGCATGTATGCAAGCCCAAGAAGAACGTTATTATAATATATTCTCCTGTGCTATTCCAATAAAATTCCAGGAGATATATCACTGCAGTTCTTGGAATTAATCACCATTATGAGATTTACCTCATTGTATTATTTGCTGCTGCAATAGGCAGTCTCAGTTTCCACATACACCAAAGCCCAATATTCATAGTCATACTGACAATAGAGAATCAACAAATGAGATTTCTAAAGGGAGGGCAGCAGAGTGATCAAAAACAGTGACTGCTTGATTTTACAAAGGAGGGCACTCCAGTTGTTTTGGAGGAAGTTTCAACTCCCAGAAACCCCAGTCAGCACATTAAGGGTTTGTAGTATTTAGAGTGCAAAACATCAGGAAGGCTAAAGGTTCCTAGTTCTGCCTTACAACTGTGGCTTCTGCAATATTCTCTGCAAAGGCATTATCCAGAGACAGAGATCTAATGAGGGTAATTTTCTTGCTATACTTGATGTGAAGCAGCTTCCCACTCACCTAATGAGGCCTAGACCTCCCAAGAAATGTGCTTCAAAGCAAGGGCTTACCAGTGGGCAATGCCAGTGTGCAAAGCTGAAAGTATTCATGAGAGAGATTTAATTCTTCTTAGCACACTAATTCTTCTTAATAGTCTGTTTCCAGCCTTAGATGGGTGGTCTAGTTTCACACTGGTTCTAAACCTTAGTTTTCAGGGTGTTTGGGATTTCAACTCCCAGAATCCCTGTCCATTGCTCATACAAGCAGGGGCTTCTGAGAGATAAAGTCCAAAACATCTGGAAGGCCAAAAGATGAAAACCAGAGTATATTATATATCTGGATTGAAATCCAAGCCAAGATCCTGCACTGGGAGACATACTGTAAATTTCCATACAAGCATGTCTCCCTCTTACTATAACAAAATCCACCTTTTAGCTGCAGCAGCCCTGCCCTCATGTCTATTTATTGGCTGATGGAGAGCAGGGGAACAGCAGCAAGCATGCAGCTGTGTTCCTGTAGCTGGATGCCCAGTGACAGACATCCATCAGGACTAGGGACTCTTCATTACTCTTGATGACACTGTGAAAATGTCCCTAGTCTCTTACAGAGTTTCATAAGCAAAGACAGAACTCAGTGTTGGCAGCAGGAAAAATATCATGGAAGATGGAGACAGGGCAAGAGCAGAAAAACAATAGGGCAAGGAATTACTGTAATTCCTAAAACCACCATTGGGATACCTTTACAACCAAAATGCCACATGAGTAAGTAAGCATTTGAGCCCTCCAGAACGCTCTGTCAAGCTGGATGTTATGTTCAGGAAACAGAGAGAGGTTAGCATGATGATGAAATCATAAAGTCTGTGTTTAGTCACAGCCCTAAGATGGCAGAAAGGAGCAGATAGTAGAATCTAATCCTATTCGGTTTACTAGGTGTTATGCAGGTTTCAAGTTGCACCCAGGACGGCTAGGACAAAGAAGAAAATAAAAGCTGTTTTTCAGTTTTGGAGAATTTTATTCAGATCTGATTCCAGGTCCCAAATTAGAAGAAGGCAGAACTAAAGAGAACCATGGAGAGAATTCCTTTGTCTGTGTTGAGACAAAGAATGTATAGTTACGTTTATGTCTATACTCCTGGACTGTCAGGAGTTGTAAGATAAACCAGGTTCTTTTATGGCACTATGACTGGTTTGAAAACAGGAAGCAAGGGTATGAATAAGTGGACAGCTTTCACAATGGAGGGAAGTAAGCAGTAGAGTCCCCAAATGATCTCTGCTGGGAATTCTCCAAGCCATATTAAAAAAAGCACAAGCAGCTGCATTTGGTCCACCAGGGGGAAAGGGATCCAAAATGCCTAAGAAAAATTATACAGATCAAGGGAGGGTAGGTCTATGAAGACCTAGTCACTACATTTATTTATAAATGTTACATGACACTTTCTACAGTAAACCTTCCCAGGGCTGCATAAAACAAAGTTTAAACACAATAAAACAATAAGAGCAAAAAACAGATCAAACATTAAAATCAGATAAGAGTGAGATGGAGCCTCCAGTTCAGGAGCAGTATGTTTTATTTATTCCATGTATGTATGTGTAAGTGACAGGTGCAACTTTGAGACAAACCCTGTGGCTTATCAAAACCAGGGCTCACAGAGTCAGAAGGTGCTGACGTTTTGCTTAGTAGAGATGATCTCATCCCTCCCCCATTTCCTTCTGAGCAAAGCTGCAGTTCTCAGAGTAGGCTGAGGGAAGGTAATGTTTCCAAACAGCAAGGACATATTGTAGTGAACTACTCCTGTGGTAACATGAAGTATTTTGTGGTAGCTGAATAGCTTTATGGGAGATCCACCAGCTTTATGGAAGACCTCTCCTAGTGGGGAGGAAAACTCTGAGAATTAGAATTTTTATTTACAAGTACCTGCACTTTTACTCATCTTGTGGACATGTTTGTGGAGACTAACAGGAGGAGTGTATCCACTAAAAAATTTACCACCAAGGTTGGGAAAAGCTACTTTTAATCAGGATGAATATAATAGCATGCAGAAGGCTCACATAACTGAGCTGTAGTAGGGTGGTACTCTGGGACACATAGCATTATCACACCATTGTTCTCTTTCAGAGGAGTTCAGCCTGTCATTACTGTATGTACATTTGTCTTAGAAAAGAGTTCTATGTTTGGTTTTCCACTACTGCACTGTTGTAGGAAGAGTCCCAGAGACATCTGGACTTTTATGTATAGTTGTGAAAACTAGAGAGTGAAGAAAGCTCATAGGAAGAAAACAAACTTGTTTAAGGTGTGGTGCTGGAGAAGAACAATAGAATCAGGAAGGGGCCCTAGCAGCCATAAGGTCCAATCTCCGGCTCAGTGCAGATTCTCCATCTAGGATATCTCCAGCAAGTGGTTGTCTAGCTTTTTTTTTTTGAAGACATCCAGAAGAGGAGACCTCAGAGAGTTCTAGGGATATTGTGGACTACTAAAAAGACAAATACATGGTCTACCCTCATCTTTCCCTAGAAGCCAAGATGACTAAATTGAGACTGTTCTATTTGGATATATTTATGAGAAGACATGGCCTGCTAGAAAAGACAATAATACATGGCAAGGTGGAAGGCAGTAGAAACAGATGAAAACTACAGGCCTTTCCGCACATACACTATAGTGCTATTAGTCCACTTTCAAACATCCTGTGGAATTCTGGGGTTTGTAGTTTTCTGAGGACAAACATCTCTCAGCCTGAGAATGGTGAATGTCCCTCCCTAAACTGCAGACTTCAGGATTCCATAGGATGTTGAAAGTGGATAATAGCACTATAACAGTGAAGTGCAGAAAGACCTTGCATTACAGATGGGTAGATTCGATCAAGGAAGCCGTGGCTCTGAGCCTGCAAGACCTGAGCAGGGCTGTTAATGACCTGGAGGTCTCTGGTTCATGAGGTCACCATAAGTCCCGAGTTAACAAGAACAAAAGGACTGGAGGCAGGTTACTGGACCAGCCCTGTGGCTCCATTCTTATGTGCATAGCCTGGGGAGAGAAGACAACTCGGACAAGTTACTTTGGGGACAATACGCAGAATCCTGCAGCCAATGTGCCCGCTAGGAGTCCAGAAAAGTAACTTTTGCATGCTGCAGGCGGGGAGCGACGGAGAGCACAGCCATTTCCGCGCTAGATTTTTACAGTAACTGCAACCCCCAGGACTCCATAGGATGTTGAAAGTGGAATAATAGCGCTATAACAATCTAGTGCGGAAAGGGCCCAAGTTTTCCAATACCGTTTCTTCGTTACCTACAGGGGAAAGTAACGGTTAGCGGCGCGGAGGCTCCTCGCCAGCCAGCGGAGCGCGGAGAAGCAGCCCCGCCGCGCCTCCCTCCCCGACAGCCCCGCCTGGCCGAGTCCGGAGCCTCAACAAACCAGCCACGTTGGTGTCAGCCTCGAGTGCGCCGCGGGTGGGAGCGCCGAGCGCCTCTGGCTCCCGATTGGTTCGCTCCACCCGAGTACGTCACCAGCAGGGGCGTGGCTCCCATCAGCTGTTTGGGTCATGCCAGGAAGCAAGTGTATTTTGGAAACAATGCCGTGTGGCGCGAGTGGCGGCGGCGGCGCCTGAGGTTGCAGCCCGGGGACTTTCCGGCTCCCGCGCTTTCCGCTCGCCGCTCTTGCTGGCGCGGCGGTGGCCGCAGCCGGAGATCGGATGGAAGGAGCGTCCTACTGATCGTCGCCCCCTCGCAACGCGAGGTCCCGGCTCCGGCACACGGCCGCGGCGCTCGGAGCCGCGCCTGTCCTGCCCAGGCGGCGTCGGAACTGGGGCAGCAGGTCGGTGGTGTCCGGATCCCTGGGTGAGGCGGGAGGGGGTTCCCTTCTGTGTGTCTCTGGTCTGTGCCAGGCGTTGCCCACGGAGTGGGGAGGGCGAGCCAACTCGTGGTCGAATCGCACTCGTGGCTTGTCTTCTGTCAGATCGTTATTTTAATTATAAACGGCATTTTGGGTTACCCCAACCACTTGTTACTCGCCTCGAGACGTTAGAATAAGGCGGGCCAAACTTTTAAATAAATGAGCGAATTAATCCGTATCGTGGTTTCATCAGACGTGTATCTATCAGGAGCTGCTTCGTCTTGATGCGTTTGCACAGCTATGTTTCTACTTGATGTTCGCGGCTGTGCTTCGGCTTGATGCTGTTGAGATTGCTGGAACAACGGACGTGCTCCGCCCCCTCCACTCCGAAGTTATGTTGCATTTTCCGCCCTGAGAGTGTTGTTCTTTCAGTCGCAGGTTTTTTGACGTGTTCTCTAGTATTCAGTAACTGGCATAGCTTTTCTGTTTATCCATGCTGGAATGGAGAATCTCATCTCTTCTTACACACACACACACACACCCTGCACACTTCTCAGTAGTGGTGTAATGGAGCCAGGGCTGACTGAGTCCAAGCGCTGGGGCTTTTTGGTTAGTAAGAATGATGAAATCATTTACCATCCTGTTGCTTATCAGCAGTCCTCAGAGTAGCTGGGGACAGGGAGGAATTTTCTTAGGAGCAAAATGTTGTTATGCCTATGGGGGAAGGGGCTTGGTCTTGACCAGGCAATTAAGAGCCATATGGTTTACAAAAGGCCTGCTCCTAGTGGAGATTGACAGTGCTCGAATTGCCTTTATCCAGCTGCCTCCATTGGTGGATTTCCTTGGAAGCCAGGGCACCATCACCTGCACTTCAGAGTTTATCTGGTAAATTTTACCCTTACACCATTGCTTTTCACCAAGCTTTCCAGGAAATAACTTCTTTATTAAATTAGGATTTAGCTGAGCTGAAAGAAAAGTGAGAATATATGTTATGACTGTAGCAGAAGTTTAGAGGAAAGTTGTTTTTAACACCTCTTTAACAGATAGTAACTCAAGAGGAAATTCAACTCATCTCTTGAATAAGAAATTCAATTCAGTTGTTGAATTTCTTCTTGACATGTAGTTCTGGTTTTCTGGGCAGACTTTCCCTGTCGGATGGATTACTAGTGGTACCACAGCAATTGGCAGCTGTCTGAATGGTTTGTAATTGTTTCATTGATGGGGGTTTCTTGGCATGCACCAAAGAATAGATTTCAATACATCATTCATTATCTAAAGAACTTGGTTCACTCCCTTGACATGCGTCAGTAGTAAACAGATCTTGTACTCTTCCCACAAAGCAATAGATTAGGTACTTGCCAAAAAGAATGGTTTTAACCTGCTGATTCGAATTAGCATTACTGATCAGAAAGGAGCAATTTGCCTGGGAGATTTGGCCACTAATGTGCTGTGAGACAAGTACTTAAAGGATCAAATGACTTCACATACCCATCTGTGCTGTAAGGTGAAATCAGCTGGATAACTTTTTGAGTGCTGCTTCTTTATTGTGTGAGGCTGGATTTAGGAATTTGTTTTGACCTCATTCCAAGTTCAGATAATACATTTAAGGCATAAAGATACCACTGACTCTGCAATATTTAAATACAGGACAGAAGGAGAAGGGGAGAACCAAAAGCTTTGAGAAGTCTTTGGCTTAGTCCAGCTGGCAGCTTTGTTTTAGTGAACTGGTATGCCTGTGTCTTCTATAGACCTCCCCCTGACCTTCCTTATTGCTCCATTCCTGAGCAAGCAATGTATGTAGAGTTTTTGTCAGAAGGCTGGAGGCAGATGGAAGAATGTAGGCATTGTGTGACTCCCAACAGGTGTTTCCAGGTCGGGAGAATGGAGAGAACTATTTTGTGTGATTTATTGTTACTGTCATTATGTTAGAAGGTGCCTGCAGAGCTGACTTTCTTCTTTCAAAAAGATATGGTGGTTGTTTGTTTTGTTTGCTTTAGCTCTTTCAGGACACATAGTGCTACTTACATGGGACTTCAGGCAGTCTCTTATCCAGATGCTGGCTCAGGTGGGATTTACTAAATGTTATCTACAATCTAACAATATCATGGCTTTGACTGTTCTCCTAAGGGATTTTTAAGGAGGCCTTGCCTGTGCTATAAATGTAATATCCTGAAAATGCTCACTGGAAGGATTTCCCCTGATTTAAAATGCCTTCCTCTTGAAAAAAACATATTCTGTCAAGTGATCTCAGACTTCGAGGGATAGCAGACCTCATAGCTTTGTTGTTTGACGAGTTCTCCAAGCTTCATAGCTGAGGAGGGACTTCAACCTGCCTTTTGCAGCATTTGAACCCAATGCACAAAGCCACACAGTCCTATGAACATAGTGGGACTTACTTCAGAGTAAACATGCAAAGGATAGTGTTGTGGGTGAATATTTTGAGATCTGTGTCACCTAGATTTGCACTGAATGGTTTTCTGTTGACCTTACTAGTTAGTTACATGTGGTCACTATGGATGTTTTTTGAACTACACTGCATTACACCATTGTAGCAATACTCAAAGAGATATCCGTGTTAGTCTGTTTTGGCATAAAGAAAGTATAACGGAATCCACTAGCACCTGTGAGACTAATTGGTAAGAAGAAATTTCTAACATAAGCTTTCATGGCCACATGTGTTGCATCTGATGTAGTAGACTGTTACCCAAGAAAGCTATTCTAGAAATTTCTTCTTACCAGTTAGTCTCCACGGTATGTCTGGATTCCTTGATGTCTTTTTATACTACATTGTGCCATTATAGCAGTTTGATACTTGTCATGGCTGCAGCCTACACAGTCGTGTGATTTGTAGTTTGGTGAGATGCTTAAACTTCAGATTCCAGATTCCAGCCCAGGGCTCAAATTCTAAATTGCCAGTTGTAACCAATGGCTTTATCATAAGAGTTAGGTAAATCAAAAATATAGCAGGCTAATAGCATCTTTGGCTGGGACTTATCTCATGACATTGTTCCTTTTCTGTTGTTCTCCCGGCCATTTGGAAGACATTTCTTTTACAAAGGTGGTCATTAACAGAGGAGGTCATTAATGGATCTGTTAATGACCTTCATAAAAAAAATGCTTTTCCAATGGTCTCCAACAGAAAACACCAGAAGAGGAACGAGGTAGTGTTATAAGTTCCAGCCAAAGACACTGTTATCCTGCTGTACTTGCAATTTACCTGCCTTGTGTGATAAAAGCTTTAGATTTATCTGTGTGCACAGTAGAATGAGAATCTTGAGGTAACAGAGTAGACTACTGCTTTAGACAGCATGGGTGTATATCAAAGTTTTGAATGCTCCTGCACCACAAAAAGAAGCTGTTAAAAATCCTAAAATCATGGGATGGGCCTCGTTTCTGCAAGCAGAAGCTAAAATGCTATCACAACAGAGCAGTTATATTTTTGGACATCAGCTCCTGGAATCCCCAAACCAGTATGGCCAGTGACAGTGCTGGCTGAGACAGTGCTTAGGCTACCTGAAATGCGGAACTGGTACATTTTTTTCCCAGTATGCCAGGGACTGGCATTGTAACTGTAGCCACTGGCTAAAACTGTTTCTTTCCTGGGAATGTACTGTGGACCAGCAGCCAATACAATGTAGACAGGCAATAGTATCTGGACTAGCACTGAACAGGGGAATTGTGACAGTTGGAGTCCAAAAAACCCCAAACAACTCCCCCTCCAGACAAAAGAAGCAAAAAACTTTTCCCCATGCTGTGGCCATGAACAGCAGTTTCAGATGAGCCATTGGACATGGCAGCAATTAGGACCTAAAAACAAACCATAACCAGGGAGACAGGAAGACACTGAAACACAGAAAAATCTTGTTGCTGAAGCAAAGCTTAACTGGAATAGGAAAGCCATTAAAGTTTATTCCAGGGCCTGATAGTCTTTCACTTAAGAATCAGTGGTTTACCACATGAAGGAGCTGCAGATGAATCCAGCAGCCCCTGACACATAGGCAGTATTATTGTTTTCTTACGTAAAAGAATAAATTTTTTAAAATGTGATTTCCTGTAGCCTTAAGTGGAAGATTTTATTCTGCTGTCTTGTCCTACTGTACATATAGATCAGATCTAAGAATGGTAGTGGCAGTGTGCAGTCAGAGTTAAGGTATGCAGAACATTTGTCTTCTAGGAGACCAGTGTTCCCCCCCATCCTTCACTTAGATAGTTACCGGTAGGTACTGCCTGTAGAGCGCTGGGCTCTGAATTCTGCGTATGCAGCAAGAGTGAAGATGCTCACATATCCTGCTTTTCCTATTGTATTTCAAAATCATTCAAGATTTGCCTGTTTCCTCTGACTGAGTTTCATCTTGAAGGCTGAGTTAAACCATGTGACCCAGTCCTCTTCTCACAGACAGCACCCCCAGCAGTGTATGTGTTCATGTATTCTCCCAGTATGACCAGTAGGTAAGGCAGGGCACGAGATGTTCCTCCAGGCCCAACAAAATATTATGGTTTGGAATGTTTCGGATAATTGGAGAAGATTCACTCCTAGTTTATCACACTAATTTTCTGTCATTTGCGTCTCCTATGCACCAGTGCTATAGATACTATGAATTTTCCCCATGGAATCACAGTCTTTATAGTATGGTATTGCACATGCATATTTGGATATTTAGAAATAATTATTAACTATATTGGAAATAACTATATTGGAAATATTTGGAAATAACTGATTTTCCTGGCACTTACTTCCTGGTAAGTGTGCTTAGGTTTCAACCCATGCAGTCATAGCTTAATCATCTTTTTTCTGATTCCAGATTCTCAGTCACTCTGAAGGAAGCCCTATTATAATTCACAAGACTTTTCTCTTGAATAAATGTAAATAAGCAACTAATCTTTTAAGGTAGTGGTTCCCAAACTTGTTCTTGTCCTGAGATCTTGTTTGTCTTCAGTTCCCCAAAGCCCTAGCCAACCCGACCAATCATCAGTGGCATATCTAGGGTCAACAGTGCCTCCGGCAAGCATGGTGGTGTGGCAGTGGCAGGTGGGCAGGGGGGTGGAAAGGGAGGGGAGACAGCGGCTAGCAACAGTCAGGAGAGCTGCTGCTGCTGCCGCCACTCCCACACCAGGCCAGGCAGGACCCCAGCGAGGCCAGGGGAGGGTGGCAGCAGGCCAGGCCCGGGCAGGGGGGGGTTTGGCTTTTTTGTGCCCCCCTGTCATTGGTGCCCAGGGCATGCATCCCAGTTGCCCCATCCTAGATGTGCCTCTGCCAATCATCAGAGAGCTAAAGTCCAACAGCATTTAGGAACCCAAGTTTGGGAACCACTGCTTGAAGGCTTAGCACTGGGTTGCTTCCCCCTTTTGTTCTCCCAAACCAACAAGGCTTCCTAATAAAAACAAGAACAGTATTGTGTTTGCTTCCTGATCCTCACCTGGATTTCAAGATCTTCTTTGTGGTGGGATTAATCATAAATACACACCTCTTATAAAGCTCTAAATATACAAAGTAAGAACATGTTAGGACTGATCCAGTAGTTTTAAGTGTCTGTGGCAAAGAAAATGGTAGCATCTCTCTCTCCTTTTCCTTGTAGTGAAGTTGTCCAGACTTCTAGCTGACTGTTACTTCAACAGGGGTGACAGGACATATTTTCCATCACAGACAATAGTGGCAAGATAGATTGGGTGACATGCAGGGATCTGTCTTCAGCATTTCCCCATCCCTGTGCATATGCTGCCTGGGGCAGCTGTCTCACCCTTACTAATGGTACAGCCAGTCCTGTAGTGAGTTGCAGCTGAAGGAATTTAGTGCAGGTTTTTCTCACAGGTTGTGTTACTTCAGACTTTGGACAAATGTACAAGCTTATGGAATTGGACTAGATTTACAGCCATGTGAAGTTGGAAGGAAGTCCAGTTTCAGTGAGATTTAGTCCCAAGTAAGTATATCACTGATTGCAGCCAATCAAGGTTCCTGATAAGTTAATGCAGGTTGTATTGCACAAAACCACAGCAAAATAAATGACCCAAAGACTGAATTTCATTTCCTTGTTTGGATTCTGAGGATATGCATGTCTGTGTCCTCAGCTTAACATAGCTTTTACAGAAAATAGTAAGAGCTAGTTGCTTGCTTTAAGGAGTGGTGCAAATGGTATGAAGGCCTGCTCTTGTAATCCGTGATCCAGCAGTCTGACTGTGGACAATTGTGGTTATGTATCTTCAAACATAATGAGTCAATTACTAGATATTAGGAGAATATATGAACACAATTACTAGAAGTAGATGAAGCTATCTTCTCTCTACCTGGAGGGGGGCAGGATAGAAAGGCTGAAACCCTGTTGGCAATTTCCACTGGTAGAAATCTTGCTTAAATTGGTATCAGTGCTTTTTCAGTGAAGATGTAGCAAGGGGACAACAGCAAAAGCCATCTCCTTTTCTATTATGAAGCTATAGAGCCATGTTTCCACTTTAACTGCCCTGACTGCCGTTTAAGTTTGGTGAAACACTGTTTATTTATTTTTATTTGTTAATTCATTTTATACTCAGCCTTTCTCTCAGTGTGGAATTCATGCTGTCTGGCTGAGAATTCTAAATGCCTGTCTCTAAACTGAAAATCCAAGGGTTCCAAAGGATGGAACCATGGCAGTTAAAGTGGAATCATAGTGTTATAATTGTGTAGTGTGGAAGGGCCCCGAAGATTACAGTTGCCCTGCTGGCCCTTGAGCTTCTGAGGCAGCTTTATCTCCTGACAGGAATGGCAGCATCCATGGCCCCTTTTTCTCTTCTTCCTCATCTTCTATTGGCATAGTTATGCCTACCAATAGAGTCTCAGTCAGTCTTACTAAAATCTTCTTATTCAGCTATGTGCTTTGCATGGAAAAGGAAGAAATGGAATATTTGTATTCAAGATTTTGCTAAACAAATCTTTTACCTACTCAAGCAACAGAATGAGATAGTAGTTGCTGTTTATAGTTTCCATTTGTACCTTGTACAGTATAGTCTCAGTCAGAACCCAAGACACTTGTGTAGAATTAATCTCCTTTGTCCCTGAGTCATTTTTATAACGCTTCAGGTCTGTTGGCATATGAGTAAGCGCAGAATTTTTTCCCCTCTTGAATCTACTTTTACATTGCAATCTGATGGGTAAGTCTGCTAAAGGGAAGTCCTGTGTTGTGGTTTTGCTGGTGCTAGGCATAATGCCACATTTATGTACGTATGTATGTATGTGTTTGGTTGGTTAGTTTCTTCTCTACATTTCTCCAAAAATGGTACACCAAAACATCTTATAACAATATAAGTTAACATAAAATAGCTAAAACACTAGATGTTGCAATATTAAATAATCCAATTAAAATTACTTTTGAAATATTAATTTAAAATAAATGACACATAGAACACATATCACATATAAAGAACAGCATACCCATTGCACATTCTCTTAAGCCAAGCAGTTAGAGGCTGAAGGCCTGTTTAAATAGGAAGGTCTTTGCCTGCCAACAAAAAGAAAGCAAAGAGGAGGCCAACTGAGCACAATGGCTGCCATATCTAGTATTCTGGGATGGGCAAACTCATGGCTTTTAAGGAGCTGATGAACTACTACTCCCATCATCTCTCACAATGGGCCAGGCTAGCTGCTGTTGATGCGAATGGAGTCAACAACATTTGGAGGGTCATAGGTTTCCCAACCCATGTGGCCAGAAGTGGGAAACATGATAGAGAAGTAAAGAATGTGGCAAGAATACTAGCTGTGCTCCCAGCATCCTAGTCAAGACTGCCATTTTGTCTAATCCTAGGATGCCATGGAGTGCCCCACATTGCTCAGACATGGAGGGATCCAGCCCCTGTCAATCAATCTGGAGACAAGGCCTCAATATGCACAGTATACAAGAAACTTCCAACAATGCCATGGTATTCCAGCCCCACAGCCCCCATCAGGTTTATTACAACAAAATCTCTGCTTTGAGCCCCAGCGGACTATTTCTGCATTACACTGTTACAGTGCTATTTTTCCACTTTCAACATCCTGTGGAATTCTGGGATTTAAAGTTTACTGAGGCCAAAGATGTCCCTCCCTAAACTGGAAGCCTCAGCATTCCATAGGATTTTGAAAGTGGAATAATAGCACTATAGCAATGTAGTGCGGAAATGCCTTAAATAACAGAAAAGGAGAACAACTCAGATAGCTTATGACAAGAGCCAGTCACTGAGATTTGCAGGCACTCAAGCCATTTAGGCAGGGGTAAACATCTTCTGGGAGGGGAAGGGGGCATCCCCTGCATTGCTCCTGGGACTGCACCATAACTGTGCCATTGAACTTGCTGCTATGCCACCAAACTTTGGTGTCCACCAGCAATTTCAGTGGTGTAGGGTTCTGGAGCCATAAAAGTTAGAGTATCATGTGGTCCACAGGCTGTTAGTGGCGCACATGTGGCCTATTATTCCATCAAGAGATTAATCAACATCTTGACTTGGCCTTGCCAGAAAATGAGAGACAAGACCCAGTATATGCAGGGATGTTGTATGTGGGCTAAGAATGTCCAGCTCTGCTCCTTTATGCATTAGGCTTTGAGTGCCTTTATCTGTTCTGAAGAGTGTATGTAGAGGCTGTCAGGATGGTTGAGGTGTTGATGAGGAACAATATGAACGGGAGAGAGAAGGACACTGAAAGAAGGGAGGTGATTATTCACAAAGTTGTACTTTAATGCACGAAAATACTTGAGTTCCAGGTCTGATGCTATCAAGTGAAAGTGCTTGAGGTGGAGATTTGGTTGCTGTTCGTATATGTTTTGCCAACAAGGATCTGGATGCTTATAGGATCTTGAATGTCTTTGTTTGGAAACCACAATGTCTTAATTCAATCCTGCTGAAATTTCAAGAAGCTCAGCAGTTTTGCTATTTAGCCAAACTTAGTGAGTGTGACTAAAACCTGCTCTGTCCTGCAGATATGAGACTTGACTAATGCCTTCAAACACTTTTGTGATTGCAGAACTTTGAAGGCTTTTGTCAACCCTGAGTCCCAAAAACTAAGAATCAAAGATCCTTGAGATTGACATAGTTGTGGTGAGCTAGTTTGGATTCTATAGTTTGGTTTCTCTTCTGTTTGGATTCTAAAATTAGCCTCCTTGAAGCTTATAATTGTGTGTGTGTGGGGGGGGTCTTTTAAAAAAACCCTAAGGTTTTTAAGATGTCATTTTATTTACTTCCATTCAGAATTCTTCAATAAGGAGAACAGTTGGGTTGTATGACTGATTTTCTGTCACCACCTCCAGGTCTCCTACCCAAGCTGCTCTGTGAGGAAATTGCAAAGAGAAAAGAAGGCAGGGTCTCTTCTTGGTCCTGTCATTCAGAGGCATCTTCATAATATGTGTATGTGTTATTTTTGCAGATGAAATGGATCCCCCTGGCTACTTAGATGATGACTTCTCCACTCTGGATGGGCTGGACGATGATGTGTTCCATGCAGAAGACTGTGGACTTGCCAGTCAGCCCAGTGAGATGACCTTTCCTGGCCTTTTCAGCCAGAACAAATCTTACAACTGTCTCCTGGGGAGATTCCACCTATTCCCACTTACACATTGTTGTGGCCCTGGCAGCAGGCAGGCCAGGCAGCAAGACAAGGCAACTCAGACGCTCAACCCATCCTCTTCCAGCCAGGATGTGATGTTACCTTGTGGAGTCACAGAAGAGCCCCAGAGACTCTTCTATGGTAAGAATGCTCAAATGTTACATCTTTGTTTTGCAGCAAACAAACATATATCTTAAGTATCTGTGGTAAGGAGTGGGGAAACTGCATTAAACAGATTTCATGTGCCCCCAACTCCATTTTGTGGCCTCTTTAGAGTTCTGAAGAAATCACCAAAGCCCTGGAGTCTATCCAACATTTATCCCCCAACTACTGCCAAATACCTCTAAAGCATGCAAAAACACATTGGTTTGCCTTTTCTTTACCTCACAGGCTCTTTCATACACCCCAGATGGCTTAAAACCAATCAAAAATAAAAAGGAAAGAGAAGTCACTTCCTGTTTGGTTGGGAATGCACCAGTGCAACTCACCAAGGGGCTGATGAGATGGAAATTGTCACCTGCACAATCTCTCACCCTTAATCTGTGGCAGCCACCTCTATGGCACTCCACTCCAATGGCATTTTGCCGCTAGAGTGAAGTGAAAACCCTGCACAAAAGCCACAAAACAACCAAATAAGAGTGTAACAAAGAAAGTAGCATGGCCATCTGGTGAATTCTTAAGGGTGATTTGGAACTCCAGGAAGGCTGGGACTTGGATCTGGGCCCTGAGATTCTCCACTTCTGATCTATGGCACTTCTTGTGAGGAAACATAGTGTACCTAGAGCAGGGCTTTCCAAACAGTGTGCCGTGACACGTTAGTGTGTTGCCTGAAGTGTATAGGTGTGTCATCTACAATCTTGGAAATTTATGTTATTTATAACTCACATATCTTTAAAAATATATGAAGGGTTTTCATGAGATATGTTGTGTCTCCATACATTTCATTATTACAATTTATATATGTGTCCGTATCTCTTATAATGGGATTAGTTTAACCACCAGTTTGCTCGTAAAACTGAATTACTGTATCACAAAATGATGCATGTCTGAAAAGTGTGCCAGCAACATGAAAAGTTTGGAAAGCTCTGACCTAGAGAATTTAGAAATCTATACGATCAATGGTCCACTGTGAAGCATGAAATCTAACTTACTGAAAGAAAATCTGTTCTCTCTTCAGAATTTTGAAAATTTTACATTGCAAATATCTCTTCTTAGAAGGCTGCAGGCAAGAGCTGTTCACGCTCTTTACGGTATTAGTCTATTCCTTCTAGGAAAAAAAGGAGGAACTCATGCACCAGAGTATCTAAAGCAGGTATGGGCTACAGCACCTGTTCTAGGTGTGTGCTAGGGAAATAATTGTATAAAATACACTCCAAGAAAGCCAGAAAGTTTACTAGGTTTTTACAGGTCAGGAGTTGGGATTTAATCACTTTTTTTGGTAACTTCCGCATGATGATATGTAGCCATGTCCTTGCATTAATAATTCCATCCCATTGTCTCTATCTTCTGTCCACTAACCCTCTCCTTAGCTTTTAAATTCTGGGTGCACACCCAACACACTCACATTTCGCAGCCAGGACTGCAACATTGAAGAAGCATCCCTATACTCATTTACTCAGAAACAAACCCTGTGGAATTCATTGCAACCAATTTCTAGATCAGAGGTAGTGACGGTGCACGCAGGAAGGTCACCTGTAGCGCCTAATTTATTTTTTACAGCCCCCAGATTCTTTGCCAGGAACTTAAATGTCTTAGATGAATAAAAACCACTGTAAAATAATTCCAGATGCCTTCAAAATGCCCTCAAATTTGGTACCTTGCCTTTCAGTACTTGTGATTCTTCATCACTCCTCCAACCTACTGAAACCAGCCAAAAATCAGTGGAAAAACTAAGCACTGACTTCCTGCTTATGGCCAGTTTTCAGCCCAAGTATGGTGCTGTAGCTTGCTGGAGAGGCATGGGGGCATAAATGGGCCCCAGCTCCTGCTGCAGTTACCAACTTCTGTTTTAAATTGGAATGGGTAAAGTGCAGCATGTGGACTGTACGCAGGATTGGACCTCTCCTGCTGTATCTCTTGAAGACATCCACCAGTCCTCCAAAGTCCCTTGAGCTCTCCCATTTAAAAAAAAGGACAATTTTAAAGGAAAATCACCCCCAAAATTGCCCCTGAAGACCCACAATGCCTAACAACATGTAACCCAACTCTTCAGCTCTTCCAAATCCCCCCAGAACCTCCAGTCCCTCTCAAATGCCTTGTTTTTCTTCCATTTCATCTTCAGAATGGTGAAGGAAGTGACAGAGCATCACTTGTAGTCAGCATTTTGAATGAGAAACAGAGGTTTAAAAAAATGTATTTTGGCACACTTGGGTAAGGATGCAGCCTGTGGGGATGTTGGAGATTGGCTCCCATCCCCATAGAGTCTGCCCCCCACACTTCTAGATACATGCATAGGAATGTGTTCTGAAGAGCAGAGTACTGTGCAGTTCCACTCAAAAGTATATCCCACTGAGTGCTTCAACAGGACATCCCAAGTACGTGTCTATAGAATTTGAGCCTAAAAAGTATTTTGATATGTTTGGACACATTTTTTTAAATAAAATTGTTATGTATTTTTCATACAGTTGCTAATACAGTGAGTGGTGTGGGACAAGAGATAGGGCCCACATTGAAACACGCATATTTCCTGAAGAGAAATGAGGAGAGAATGCCTCTATTCAGATTCATTTTGTAAAAACGAACAGAGGAATGCTTTTCACAAGAGCAGAATTAATTCACTTGTATACCCATTTAATCAATTAAAAAATCAGCTAAGTTTTTATTAGCTAAGTTTTTAAATATTTGATGTTATCTAAGTTTTCAAAAATTTGACATTGTTCCTATATACAGCCAACCCAATAAGCAATTACCAAGTTGCACAGTTAATTCTAATCTTATAATTGGGGTAAGTCAAAGTCCAGTGTCTCTGCTTGTTTGCTTTATTATTTCCTGGGTCTTTATAGAACAGTGATGTAGCAGCTATGGAGTGTACCTTTTTGTTGGTTTAAGACAGGAGCATGCAACATCCATGGGTCTAAGAGTCATTTTCCTTGTGGGGAGTTACTCTGGTGCATTCCCTCCAATTGTCCCAAATTGGCAGGTACAGTTCCAGCTAATCCTCTGTCATCCCACTTTTTCATCTGCTTTTAAACATCCCAGTTTATCTCACTCCTTCTCCCACTTTCCCGTTGGTCCTCAGCCTATATCCATTTCTGCAAACTGAGTTCAAAGTGAAAAAATAATATGCAGTCAAATAATGCAGCAGGAGGACGAGACAGAAACTTGTTCTTTCCAGTAGACTCCAGCAAAAGCAGCCTGCCACACCCTCTCCATTTTGACACACTCAGATGTTGCTTGGCCACATGTGTCTCTGTTTTCATCTATGAAATGTTGGAGGGTATGCTGGAAAGTGAGCTTGGTGTATCTGTGTGTGCCCACATCTTGTTTTAAAACACATTCATACTTCCAGGAGTCTTCAACAGGTATGAATCTACCTTAAAGCAAGGTATGTACTCCCTTCTTTGAAAAATGCAGCTTCTTCCCCATCATCACCACATCACTAAATTTCATCTGCAAATTCAGTGGGACAAGAGCCGCACAAAAGGACAGGGGATGCATGAAACTTATGAGCTGTGTGTTCTACAACCTTGGTTTAAGGGGACTGTTTGATATTTTTATCAGTGCTGCAAAAAGAGAATGCTATAGCAAGATTTCTTGCAGATTGTCACCCAAATGACGCTGCTCAGGTAGTGTTATGACCCATCAGTACTTAGAGAGCTAAATCTTACATAACTTGTTGGGAGGTGGGGATAATAGCTTCAGCTGTCAATCTTCTAAAAGTAATTAGAAATTAAGCTGTGATCATTGCTATGTTTCATTCAACTTTTTTTTTTCCAGGAACAAGAGTTAATAGAAATCAAAGGCTAGCTGTCTTGGTTATGATACTCTGACACAGAGTTAAGCTATAGTATCTTATGGTGTATTTTTTATGGCACAAAGCTTGTGTGCTTCATGCTGAGAGGTTGTAAGTCCCTGATTCTTCTGTGATATTTGACAGGGAATGCTGGGTACCGTTTACACATCAACCCAATTGGTTTCTCATTGAATCCACACTTCCAAGAGGAACCTCACGAAAGTCCACAGCAACTGCGTACTGAAGTTCAGATTGCGCGGAAGTTACAGTGCATTGCAGACCAGTTCCACAGGCTTCACCTACAGAGGGTAGGCTTGTTTAGGGAAATGACGGGTGAGGGTGGAGTAGGGAGGTTAGTGCATTGGTTTGGATGCATTGTGAATACACTGAGTGATCATATGTTTTAACTTTTACGATTTGTAACTAGTGTTGCTTTGTATGTTACTTTTGATAATATACAATTGGATCAAAGCTTTTGCTTATATACAGTTGAATCAAAGCTGGAAAGCTCTGGGTTTGTTTCACCATATTTGATATATAATTGATAATCTTTTTATATTTATTTTGTTCAGTTTTTTTATTTAACTCATAATTACATAGTAGTCAGCAAGAAAGAGGATTTTAATAAGGGAGGGGGGAGCAGGGAATTACACAGTACATGAATGTGGGCTTAGTATATACATTAATGTAAGCCAGCCATATTTTTAAAATCACACTTTATTTTATTTTAATTAAAATATATAATATTTTAATTATTTTATTTTAATATTTTAATATATGGCTGGCATGTCTTTAATATTTTAATATTAAATTATTAATGTGTAATTTAATTATTTTATTTTAAAGAGATGCACATTCATAAATAGTTTAAGCAGTGGGATCTTCTGACTATTGAACAATAGGTGGTGAATGCTTATCCTTCCAGCCATGGAGTACCTTAGTTAACAAAGTAGTTGTGTTCTTGGGCATTACTTGTTTAACCAGAAATTTGGTACCAGAGGCAGAAAAAACATCGAAAGAATAGGGGGGAATAGGTTCCTACAGCACAGAAAAGAAGAGCAGTTCACCATGTGTCAGGAAATTTTTTATCCAAAACTCACAATACACACTTGTGAAATGAAACAGATTCACTAAGCCTTGTATAAATAAAGAAAAACATTTTGAACCTTCCAAAGATCACATGGAAGCTTCTTTCAAAGTGCACCCAGGGATGACATTTTCTTTCACCAGCCTTCGCTTTTTTCATGGTTTCCATTTTGGTGGCCAAACTTTACAGACTGGTGCTTCTTTAGCATGCTGGGGGTAGTTGGTGAGGCAAACTTGTATTGTGCTCTCCCCTTTTCTTTCTGTTTTGCTGTTCATGCATCCTTAGAAAGAGATTTGGGAGGCAACTTCTGTTTACTTTGTCTGTTGTAGGCAGGCAGATATACCTACACCCCAATTTTTGTGGAACAAATAATAAGCAAAACTTGAGTAAAGGGAAGATCTTTAGATTAACTAATGTAGAAGGATGGTTGGGAGATTTTGCTGCCTGAGGCAAGGGATAAATCTGTACCCACATCCCCCATTTCACTTGTTGTATGCCTTCATTTCCCACTTATGGAGACCCTAAGGGAAATCTCTCTTGGTGCTTTCTTGGTAAGATTTCTTCAGAGGGGGTTTGCCCTTGCTTTGCTTGAAGCTGAGAGAGTATGATTTGCCCAAGGTCACCCAGTGGGTTTCCATGGCTGAGCACGGATTTTGAACCCTGCTCTTCAGTCATAGTCCAGTGCTCAAACCATTACCCTATGCTGGCTCTCTGATATTCGTTTTACTTAGAGAAATGGATTTGCGGTTGAATCTTACTTTATCCCTGAGGATGAGGTAGCATCTTCCACCACAAGTGAGGGCTGCAGACTAGCCAGTGTGGAATGGGTGAGTGTAAGTCTGGGTGTGTGTCATGCACTGCACTGTTGCTGGGCAGAGGAAAACAGCCAGGTGATTCAGGAAGAACAGTTACAGAGAGGGACTGCTTTTTTTGCTTTCTGCACTCCCCAGCATGATGCCTGAGGTGTCCAGCTTGCTCACTCACTCTCTCTTTCTTTTCTTTAACATATGAACAAGGTTTATGGAGACTAGGCACTTTGTTTTTAAGGTTGATCATACTTCCTGGAGGCTTCCAAGAGCATGATGCAGGTTAAAAGAAGGAGTATGGTCTCAGTTGCCTTGTTTACCTTTGCAAAACAGTTGATTTTGCCACTCCGAAAGAATCAGGAGCAGCAAAGATGGAATGCGCCCTGACCTCCCCTGGCTTCTGCCCACAGCTGCTGTAAGATAATTCAATATTAGGAAGCTCCTGTTGCAGATGGTGTGGAAGGGTGCTTGTGAGAGAGAATAGTTGCCTGCTTAAAGCCATTTAGTAAGTTTATGGCAGAGGTGAAATTTGGACCAGATACTTCCTGATTTGTAGCTCTGGTCTCTTAGCCACTGTGCTACACCAGGTTTGTTGAGAGCACTGAGTAGCACTAATATGCAGCACATAGTATTGGCATCTTAAAAGGATACTGCCTTAGCTAAACAAAATAACTTTTGGTTAAGGTTCTTTCCAAAAAAGGTTTCAGAAAATTCAACTCAGGTTTTTCTCAGTGCTCTTACACAACAAGTAGTAAGTGTAAACACTTAACTGTAAAGTCTTGAAGGCTGTAGTCTGGGGCCTTTGAGGCCCCTCCCTAAACTGCAAACCCTGGGATTCCATAGGATGTTGAAAGTGGAATAATAGCACTATGACAGCCTAGTGTGGAAATGGCCCGGGACAACATGAGGTCATCTCTGGAATAGTATGCTTTCTGTGCTATGTCTTTTTTCATCCTTCTCATTACTTCTTATGTAGGCTGCCCCTCATTACTGCTTTGATGAGATTTTCCCCACCCCATGTGCAACATTGTCAAACAGCTGTCTGGGTGCTGCAACAATTCCCAGCATTTCTCTGGGGAGAGCCAGGATCATTAAAACCAGTTTTAACATACTCTTAATGGCCCTATCTAGGCTTTGAGCAGATTTCCACTTCAGCTGAGAAGGGTTATACACTGGTGCTTATCAGTGCTGTGGGTTCTGCCTCTCTTTGGAAGATGAGTACATGTTGTGTCACAAGGCTCAGTGTTTGGTCAAAGGCCAGAGAGTTCTGTAACCATGCAAAGCAAACTTTCTCAAAAGGAAACCATTGCTTTTATGACTGATAATGTATTTCTGTAAGATAAGAAATTAATCTGAGCTCTCCTAGTGGACATAAATCAAGGCACAAAAGTTCTATTGCCTCACTGTGGGTATTTCCACTGAACAGTAGTGACAGCACATGACTCTTTGAAGAAGCTGTTGTGGATTTGGGTCATGTGAGGAATATGACTGGCCAGTGACTGCAGGGTGCTAGAGCTTGCCTTTCTGTAGCTGTTGGTGATTCCTGTAGTAATTCTGTGGCCATTCGCAAGTTCTGTGTAGGATCAGCACAGAGTAAAGAGCAGGCAGATACATTCGCTGTGGCTGTCATCCCATGCAGTGCAAGATGTTGAGATTTTGTCGGTCCCATTACCTATCAGTGAGAAAAATAATGGGAATCAGTGTGGCATTGTGGTTAGTGGGGGGACTGGGGACAACCAGGTGCTCATTCACATTGCAGAATTGTAGTGCAATTATTCCATTTTAACTGCCATGGTTCCATCCTGTGGAATCCCGGGACTGGAAGTTTAGGAAGGCGCATTTAGAATTCTCAGCCCAGAGAGATCTAGTGCCTCAGCAAACTACAAACCGCAGGATTCCATGGGATGTACCATGACTGTTCAAGTAGGAATAATAGCGTCATAATTTCTGTTATGTGGATTGGCCCAAGTTCTAAGTCTTCACTGAACCATGACGCTTACTGGGTAATCTAGAACCAGACAGTCTCTCTGAGGATGGACTACTTTGCAAGGGTTGTTGTGAGGCAGTTTCGGGGGAGGAATACAAGCTTGCCTTGATTTCCCTGAAGAAAAGATGGGATATAAAGGCAAGTAAACAACAATGTATTATTGCTTCTTCCTGATCAGATTTATTCCCTCCCCCCATGAATTCCTTTCTACAGTTGGAAGGGGAGATAGATGTTCTGTCCTTGTGGGCTGCTGTTAAGCAAAGTTGGGGACGGAGTCTTACACAAAAGAGTGCAGCACACAAAATTTTACAAAAGAGTGAAATTTGCTTAACCTCATGAAGCAGATTTGCCAAAGGCAGTGAGAGCAAGGGGTTAATTGGAGCATTTGAAACTCACTCATCTGCCTGGCTGGTGGCACTCCACTTTGTTGCTTTGTATAATGTCCACCTGTTTGATGGGTGAAGATTTTAACATTTCTACCCTGCCTTCTCCTTTGGACATCATATATTTTTCTCCTAGAGTCCTTTCAATATATCTGTCCCTTAGGTCATTTCTGGTACAGCTAACTTTGCCCAGTGTAGCAAAGGTTAACGGGTTTGTTTTTGCTGTTTTTTTTTTTTCCCTTTCCCCTGTCAGGAGTCCTGAAGGGAAGCTGTAGAACTGGTTGTAATCTGACCCTTTCCATCTGGGGAGTGTAGCTCTCCAATGTCTTTGTCTGGGAAATGTGTCCGAGAATGCCCCAGGGGAAGAAAAAAAATAAGCTGTAACCAAAAAAAGAAACTCAGTCCTGTCCCCTCCCTTTTCTTCAAGTGAGAAGTGTGTGTTGCCATGGCACTAGTGAGCCAGTGAAGAAGAAGTGCAAGAGCAAAAGTAGTGCAGGAGAATCCTGTCTCGGCCAAGCAAGTGGGAGAGTTAGGCCATTTCCGCACTAGCTCGTTATAGTGCTATTATTCCACTTTCAACATCCTATGGAATCCTGGGGTTTGCAGTTTAGGGAGGGGAGGCCCCTCCCTAAACTGCAAACCCCAGGATTCCATAGGATGTTGAAAGTGGAATAATAGCACTATAACAGGCTAGTACGGAAATGGCCGTAGTAAACAAAAGCATCCCTCTTTACTACTAGCTCAGGCAGCCAAGAGAGGAGGAGCTCCCTCTTTCTTTCTTCCCTGCCAACCCTTCAGCTGAAATAACAGAGTGTTGCGAAGGGTAGACAGTGCTAGTTGACTGTATCTTTTTTTTTTCCTTTTCTTTTTTAAAAGAGGAAAACAGAAACAAACCCTGGTGTGGTGGGAAATGGCTGATGCATCTCCACTATGGATAGATATTGGCAACTAAGCTTCAGGGATTGTTTTTCTAAGAGGCAAATGTGAGGACCTCATCTTTGCATGGAACTGTGTTTGAGACCACTGCAAGTTTTATTTATTGCTATACTTATGCTAATACCTCCTTTTCCTTCCCTGCCTCAGTCCTGGCCAATTTTCTCCTCTGGTTGTTGGCAAAGATAACAGAAGGCTCTCCAATAGTTATTTGAGAGATCATCTGTTGCCAGGAAAACTGTGACTTCTCTTTGGGTTGCCTCTGACAGGTTCGCTGGTTCCAAATTGCTCTGCGTAGGACTGGAGACTGATTCAAGGAACATTTATTGACCAATCCTATGGGTTCTGATTGACTATCAACTAAAGTTAGGGATAAAAACAATTTCTGAAGAGAGAGTGTTTTTAGACAACACAAAATGCCACTGTCAAGTTGTATCTTCTCAAGAAGTGTCCAGTCCTATGTTAGTGAGAAGGGGACTGCCGCTTATGAGATTGTGCTTGTTATCTGCAATACTTGTGGGGGGTTTTTTAAAAAAAAGTTTTTAAAAAGCTGATTGCTGAACTCTACAAATACCATCAGTCCCAGCCAGCACAGCCAAGGTTCAGGGATGATGGGAAAATAATACAAAGAATCTGATGTGTGCCATGTGGGGAAGACAAGCCTTGGGCTTAAGCTTCCCATAAGCTTTCCCCAAGCCTCTTCGAGAAGACAAACAACTTCTGCTGTTGCTCTTTTCGGATACTAGATGGACAGTCCTCACTAATATTAAACTCTCTGTTACTATTTTTTTTTCCTTTTATAGCATGTCAAAGTATATGGGATTTTTTTTTTTAAATTGGCAAATTCATTAAAACGCTACGGAGTTTCATAACCATTATCACCAGGGGTTTGGGCTTTGTATAATGACACCCCGGTGACAGCCACTGGCTTCTGTGTCAGTGGAGTGGTCAATCTGTGCTGGGTTTTACTCTGAACTTTATCCAGAATATTGAACTTGATGTGGTGTGCATAAGGTTCAGCACCCCGGATAGCTTCTTTAGGGTTTGGATTAAAACCCATACCAGATTCACTACCCCTCAAATATGGAAGCCATCAACCAGCACTGTGCAATGACAGGAACTGAACATTCTATACATAGAGAAATCAGCAAGACCTATAGATGGGCAACAGGGTGAAATTACTATGTTTTAAATCAACACCAAGTTCCACTGAATTCAGTTGGACATATTCTCAAGTAAGGATATATAGCACTGTAGACCTTAGCAAACATTCATAGTTAACTCTGCATTTTGCCATCTTTTAGAACAAAAACCACAACAAAAGTGAACAGACCCTCCACTCTTGACTATATGATGGTTACTAGCATCTTGTTTAATAGTCTGAGAGTCTATTAGAAATGGAGGCAGCTTATTCTTGTAGTTACAAGCACTGCATAACTGTCAATAAAATCCAGGAGACCTGACTCCAGTCCCCTGCCCTGGCCTCCAGATCTTGCTGAGATAATGCTTCGGGGCTTCAGGGACATTTATGTTGAAAATGAGCTGTAATTGAGAGCTGTATATATTGACCAATAAAAGTTTATGGTAGTGAGGCAAGAAGGGGAGAAACACAAGCTGTTAAATTCCTCCCTGCTTCTGCAGAAGCTACACCAGGGAGGCAAACATGTCATATCCCTTCATAGGTGTACTTGTCAGTACCACTAAATGGAACCAGGTAGAAATTTCATTCCCCACCTTGCTCCAGAAAAGGAGTTAATTCCTTTGCAGAATGCTCCTTGCCTTATACACAAAAATTGCTTTTATTAACCATGGTTGGCTTGTAACCCAAATAATGACAAGGAGCTTTTTCTCAATGCTAGCACAGTGAAAAACCTCCCGAGCCCAGAACTGTCCCTCTAGACTGCTTGTAGATTTGTTTTTGGTTTTTTGTTTTTAAGTCAGACATAGGAAGTAAAAAAAAATGCTCCCAACATGTATGGGACTGACTCTGCGTGAGAGATGTAGAAGTTGGGCAGTGCATTTGCTCTGAGGCCAGCACTGTTTAAATCGCTCTTTATATTTAGTGTCTGAGTCATCGTGACTGCTGACAAGAGGCAGAATTGAGCTGAAACTTTGGTACTGCACCTGACTGCTGGCCTTTGTGTGCTTTCAGGAGAGTGGGAGTGTGGCTCTGTCTGAAGCTTTTTTTTTTTAAGTAGCTTCCACCACCAGATCTGAATGTTCCACTTGTCTTTAAGTTTTATGCAGCGTAACAGATGCCAATCCCTCCTTTTAAGGGCATCACCTGAGGAGGAAATAGAGAGTTTTATTTACACCTGGATGGATCTTTAGTTTCTTATGACCAAAGGTGTCTGTGGGTGTGCTGAAGTGTTTGTTTTGTAGAATCATAGAGTTGGAAGGGACACCAAGGGCCATCCAGGCCGATGCATTGCCATGCAGGAATATACAACGAAAGCACTAAAGACTTCCAAGAAAGGAGATTCCACCACCCCCAAGGGAGTCTATTCCACTTTTGAACAGTTCTTACAATCAAGATGTTCTTCCTAATGTTTAGGTAGGATCTCTTTTCCTTCCATTTCAATCCATTGGTTCATGTCTTAGTCTCTGAAGATGCAGAAACCAGGCTCACTCTGTCTTCTTTAGATCTCATCATATATTTAACAGTGGCTATCATGTCACCTATCAGTCTTCTCTTCTCCAGTGTAAATATACCCAACTTCCTAAATCATCCTCCATAAGGCTTGGTTCTCAGAACTTTGATCATCCTTCCTTGGAAATGTTCCAGCTTGTTAAAATTCTTCTTGAGTGCTAATGCCCAGAATTAGAAACAGTATTCCAGATGAGATCTGAGCAAAGCAGAATAGAGTTGTACTATTACTGCCCTCAATCTGAACACCATGTCCATGTTTATTGGTTTGTTTGTTTTTGCATAGGTTGCAAAATAATTCATTACAGGCCATGTAAACTTATGCTTTTTATTTCTTTGTCAGTCTCCTTTTGTGACTTGTTTCTGCTAAATCCTAGAGCAAGTTATGAACCAATTCTCAAAACTGAATTTTGCAGAAGACATTTAGTCCAATGTGATGAAGTATAGTAGATGAGCTAAAACCAACACAGGTTGGTTTTCACAGGGATCCTTGGCTGCCTTCTGATAGAAACCTAGATCCAGGAGCTTTTCTGTCTGAGTGCCGATTCAGACATTTCTCATTTGGTTCATTGTAGGTCACTGACTGGCCTGAACTGCTGTAATTATGTGTAAAAAGTAAAGTTTTCTGTGTCTTTTGGAAAAAACAGATTGGTAGTACAACCACATCCTACTTGAATTTTTTAAAGAAGAATGGTCCTCTTGATCTGTGGTACTTTATCTTGAGAAAGAAGACAGTGAGAGAGGGTATCCTATTTTAATATGGTTATGAGAATTAGGAGTTTATTTTACACGTATGATTTTATATACTGCTCTTTCTAATATGTAGCCCAGCACTGTTTATAATATCTGTGTGTGTGTGTGTGTGTGTGTGTGAGAGAGAGAGACAGAGAGACAGAGAGACAGAGAGACAGAGAGAGACAGAGAGAATCAATCTCAGAAACTCTTATAGGCATGACTACAAAATGGCAGCCTGCCTAATCACAGTGGACAAGTAAAGTGCGTAAGAAACTCAGTTAAAGAGATGTATGAATTTCAGCCCCAAGTATCATATACTCTCTCACATGACACAAAAGGTTACTCATTTCACAGAACAGAAACTGGGAAGGGAAACCACTGAAGAGGACCAGGGTATTTGAGATAGGTGGTCCTAGCACCTCCAGTGAAAAGGCTTTGTGTGTCTGTTCCATCATTTCTCCCCCCACCCCCTTTTTTAAGAAAAAGAAGTACTGGAGTAGTGAGAAGAAAAAAGAATGAAGTAGCAGTGAAAAGTCACAGGATGATTAAACATGGAAGTTAATAGTGTACCTTGTGAAACTGCATGAATGATGCTGCCTCAGAGACATAGCAACTACCCAAATCTCAGCCTTCAATCTCAAACCTCTTCTGTGATCCCATAAAGCATGGCAGCCATTTGACAGAGGGGAAATTACTGATGCTTAGGGGAACTTTTCAAGCACAAACAACAAACTGAACAAACAATCTCAGTCATGCAAGTGAGAAGGGGCAAGACCTTATGGGCCTCTAGAACTGGTGGCCTGCAGTTGCCCTTTCTGACTTACGAACCAAGTTGCCACTGTGTTCTTCTGCTACGATGTCCTGCAGCTTCCATCCATCCAGAAAGGTGTAGTGCAAGCTACTGTTTATTTGGAATGACAAGCAGTCTAGGGAATTGTTCACTTGCCAAACCTTCCTCCCAATGCTGTAATTTGCAAACAGCTTCTTAAAATATTCTCCCCGCTCTTTACACACACACACGATTCTGCAACATGTTCACACACATAGAGTCTCCCTCTTACAGATTCTGTGTCACCTTACTTACATGGCAGGGCTTCTCTTTGACATTTCCACTTTCCTTTGAGCTATATCACATAGCCCTAAAATGCTTGGGGGCATTCTTCCTGAGACAGAGCTCTGTCTTCTAATTACTGGTGCAGTAGTTGCATTTCTCCCTTACTTTCCTAATTTTACTTCTGTAGGAGAGACTTGGTTCCATAGTATCTGAAGAATAGCATCTTCCCTTTTAAGTTTGCTTTGAACAATAAAAATGAGAGAACTCCTAGCACAGCAAAAAGTTTTCATCTAGCTATCAAACCAATATTCTTCCTAATTCCCTATCTTTCTGTAACTAGAAAAAATGGATTGTGTATTAGGCTGTGCTTGTTGCTCAGATCTTGAAAGGTCGGTTTTGTGACTTACATTGCTTCCCCCTCATTCCACCCATTGCCCACAAACTTCCTTCTCTAGCTGGACTATGTTCCTGACCTCTTTTGCCCTGGGGAACTTGAGCCATTTCCTTGCTTTACCTAATGTCTAATCTGTTTGGTGACAGCACAATATAGGTCCACCTGGCTGGGGAAACAACTGTTGAAGTGAGTCAGCTTCTGGCAGCTGTGCATTCCATACTTTTTAAAAAAGTATGTTAAACTCCTTAGTTTGTTTTCTGATTATTGGAGTTACCTTGATTTCCCGTTCTGTTCTTGAGGAAGAATGGTTGCACACTTATCTGGGAGGCTGTATTGCAGTTCACAGCTGAAGGACCATTATCTGGGTTGCCAGCAGCTTAATTGGCAAAGGTTGTGTGGATTTTATGGGCATGAGAACTGGCCGGTCTGAGGGCAGACTGATTGGCCAGCATGGGCTACGTAAGTTGGATCATCAGCTGACAGGCATGTCGTCCCAGTGTTGGGATCCAGATTCACAAAAGGCCATGCATCTATCACTGTAACCAATAAAGTTGTGGTCTTTTCCCTATCCAACCTTGTGGTGTCTCTGTGGGTTGATGCAAAGCAAGGCTACTCCCTATCATAGTCATTGTGTTCACAGTTCCATTTGGGCTGTTGAAAGTTTGGTTGTCAGTCTGGAAGTGGCCATAGCTTGATTTTTGCAGACCCAGAGTTGGACAAACTGATTTGTGACATCAGCATACCTATCATCATACCTAGCTGTGCCATGAATAAAAGTTCATCTTTGCATAAAATGTTCAGGCTGATGAAATTTTGAATTTATTGCACCAGATTGTATGGCAGATTATACTGTCTTCCATCTCACAAATTAAGGCCAAGATCCTATTCTGCTTTTGTGGGAATAGAACACTCTCCGCTGTTATTACACTGGATCTTCTCACACATATCTCTTTTTGCAAAGTTATTTTTGTCAAGAGCCGCACAGTTGTCTGTGTATATGGTCACCTCTTTGCCTGCTTGAAGTATGTGTTTGCAGTGAACCAACTTTTTGCCTTGCAAAATTCAGTCAGTTGCTCTTCTTCATTTCTTGATCCTAGGCCAAATTTTCCTACAATCTGTGAGTGTGCTCTGTTTCCTGTATTTGCATTCCAATCACCTGTGATTAACGAGTCCTGTTCTGTCATGTGATCAATTTCCTCTAGGGTTTCAGCATGCAATCTTTCAATTTCTTCTTCTTCTGCCTCTGTACTTGCAGCATGAACTTGGATGATGGCTATAGTAATGAGTTTTCTCTGAAGTTTTATTGATATAATTCAGTCAGACTTTGCATTATATCCTTTGACTGCTTTTGTTACATCTCTCCTCACTATCAGTGGTGGCAGGGTGCACATGAAGTGTCCACGTGCACATTACCACCATTTAATGTTATGGGACATATGAGCATTTGCATTTTTCTTTATTTGTAGGGATTCCTGGAATAGAACCTCTGCAGATATGGAGTGTCCTCTGTGTGTTCCATTTCTTGTTTTACTATGTTTAGTTTCTCCTGACTCATGCTTCTCACATTCCATGTCACTGTAATATGTGCTTGGCAGCTTCAGACTTTCCTTTCACCTCTGAGCATGTCAACAGCTGAACATCTTTTCTGTTTTAATCCATTGGATCATTAGCTCCAGAACTACCTGTAGGGGTCCTCTGCCGTACCCCAGTATCTTGTTAAGTGCCTTCCGATCCGAGAATATCATGTTCTAGCACTCTCGTTTCATATTGGATTGTCTCAGCATAGTGTCTTCATGATAAAAGATATTTAAAAGAGGTTTAGCGTGCCTCCTTCTGCATAGTACTAACAAGTGTTAGCTATAGTGCCATTGCCATTGTTTCTGAGAGATCCTCCACCAGTGTTACTCCCCGCTCCTGCTGCTGTTTGGCACATTTAGTCTGGCTCCTCAGGAAAAAAAAAAGCCTGTCTGAAGTGGGAGACCCTACCAGCAGCACTGCTGCTGTCAGCACCGTCTCTTGCCTCACTGGAGCACACAATCCCACCACCACGGAAAGGTAGTGCCGTTGGTGGATCATCCCGTTCTTTTACTTGAGGTTAAGTCTGCCTAGCAACTAACTCCCCCTTCTATTTATGGACCTGTAAGAACAGTGAACACTAGCCATTAGTCATTTTTGTCCCCCTCTCTTTCTCCAGCTCACACATATTCCTCCATTATGATTATATCCAAGTAGATCACTATGCATTCTGAAGAAAGGTGGAGTAGTTCAGGAGAATGATGATAACCAAACCATGGTACTCTGTTCCTAACAACAGGCCATTGACTGCACTGTGCCAAGAGCTGGCTATACTTGTAACACAGAAATAGGTTCTGTGCTATGTTGAAGCATAAATATGGGAGCATTCCTCACAGCATTTGTCATGCTTGAACCTCTACCCTTTCAAAGCAAAGATATGCTAATGTCACCAGCATACCCAACTGACTGTATGTGTTGGCCGTTATACAGGACCAATGGCAGGGAAAGCAAAATACCCATGAGGAAAGGTTCTGTGGACAATAAGAGGCATATATTCTCAACAGATGGACAGTAAACCTAAACTTTAAATTTTATATAAAAGACGGTTTTCTGAGTTAACGTTTCAGGCATCAGTGACATCATGATTCAAGCAGTGCAAGGCCCCTTGTAGTATCATTGAGAAGACTAGAATGCTTGTCTCAGATTGCACAGCTGGATTGTGTACTTATACTACAAGAATGGCAATGGTGGTTCTCCAGATGTTCTTGACCTAGAACTATTATTAACTCAATCCAGTGTAGTCAATATTGAGGAATTAGGAGAGCTACAGTCTAAAACCATCTGGATGCCACAGTTGCCCATTGCTGCTCTGAAATCATGTAGTACAGCTGTTTGAGTCATTATGGGGTAGGGGGTGGAGAATCACCGTTGCTCACCAGAAACTAGCCTTCCACTCTTGGCCAGCTGGAAATATTTTAGAGGACAGAGTAGGTCGCTTATTAACAAAGGGGTATTATGAATGAGAATAGGTAAACTAACGGAGAGCTGGTGATCAAAAGGAACCAGAATTGTTGGCTGGGCAGTATGAAGTGGAAACAGCTGTGGAGTTGCCAGAAGTCTTATATTTTTAAGGGGCTGTCCCAGTAGATCATTGCAGCATTGTTAAACACAAGACAGGTACCACATTTCAGGCAAATTCAGCTTTGGAGAACAATGACAGTGGCTTGGATCCAAAGGCATCCTTTCATAATCCAGCTGAAACTTTTGCTTGCTAAAAGGGGAAGAGGACATGATTGCCCCGATTTTGCTCCCTACCACTATGGCCTCCCAGTTCTCCCTGTGCTATTTTGGAGGATCGGCCAACCCTCTGCCACAGACAAAAGCCAGTGTGCTGTGGTAGGTGATGGTGCTGGACTTGGGTGATCCGGGTGCTAGCCCACTAAGCTATGAAATTCCAAGGATGATCTTGAGCAACTCATGGGCTCTCAAGCTTGATCTACTTAACAGGGTTCCTGTGAGGCTAAAGTGGAGAAGAAAAGGTGAAAGGAAAAAAGGAAATAAAATGAATACAATTAAATAAATACATGGGATGGGCAAAGCTGTAAGTGATCAGTGAACATCACCTCTAGCAAACACTTCTCACATGTTCTCTGAGTCCAGCTTTATGGCAGATGTATTGCTTGATGCTGATGGCTCTGTCAGGGAAATGGTCTTGCATAAGAAGGTGCTGGATACCTCTTTGCATCTCTCTTCTAACAGTACTATTGTAACTGGGTGTTACACCAGCATAAATCAAAAGGATTGTACCCAATGTCTTTAAAGCCCCCCACCCCATTTTTGAAATTGTGATTTGATATCCACAGGGAAGTAATTTTCAAAGCAAAGATTGTGATGTTTGACAAGACATGAGTGAATGGTTGTCCTGTCCAAAAGCAGCAAGTAGGACTTTATGATTCCCCCACCCTCAACCTCATAAGTTTCTAAATTTGCAGCTTGATAATGGGACCTGAAATAACCCCTAGGTTTTTGTTTTTGTTTTCAAGTGTGTTCTTGCTTAAGGTTTAATTGGCTCCAGTCAGTAGGAAAGGGCTCCAGGACTGATTATTTATGGCTTACTGTCAAAAGGAGCTATAAAAAAGGGCAGTATTATCTTGGAGATGCTGAGAAGCAAAGAGTGGGGAGAGAGGGGAGAGTGTGTGTGCATAGGAGTGTGTTTTCTTGTACTGGATAAAATCAGTTTTGCTGTCTCAGCAGTGTGGTTTAAATTGAAGATTAACCCTTTGACCTTCACAGTGTCAAATCACTTACAGATGGATCACCAGCTACACTTCTCTTCTTCCCCCTCCTCTTTCCCTCCTATGTTTTGGGGAAAAGGGGGAGCACTCTCCTTAAGAAAAAAAAAGGGGAAAGGAGTTGTTTGTTCTTGCAGCTGGGGCTTTGAGTGGCTCAGAAGCCAATCTGATTAAAAACAGCACTTGGCTAAACTTTGCAGAATCCTGCAAAAAAAAAGAGGGGGGAACCTTAATCCTTTTGTGCACAATACATAAAGGGTCTGCTTTTTTCTTTTATAATGTTGGAGCCAGAATTATTCCTCGAGAAACTACCTCTGTCTATTTCCTTCCCCTCCCTCTTTTCCCCCGCTTTAAACGTGTTGTACTGGTGGGATTAAAGTGTCTGTTCTTGAAAATATAACACAGTTTTTATTAGGATAAGATAAGCTCTTGGGTTGTGGTTTTTAAATTTTTATATGAGTAATCTTGTTTAGTCCATTTTCCATTTCTACAGCACCAGCGGAACAGAAATCAGGTCTGGTGGCAGATACTCCTCTTCATCCATAACATGGCCTTGAACATGGAGGCAAACAGACATCGTGCAGGTCGGAGGTGAGACCTATCCTGCCTCTTCCTGGTTCCATCTAGCTTGTTGGGAACACTGAATCAATCCCAGGTGCATGCCACTGGACAAAACATGAGGTTCCCATGATACTAAGGACTCTTCTTGTTGTACAAAAGACTTGTTTTAGAAGGATCTGCTCTCATGGCTTATCTTCTGAGGCAGAGAGTTTGGGTCCAACACTATGGAAGAAAAATTAAACACAATCAAGATTCATCTGAACAAGCAGGGAGCTCATATAAGGAAGCTTTGGTTTTCTCTGGTAATGGCCTTACTGTATTTTGTAATGTTGGCTGCTGGCTATACCCTAGAACTGGTAAGTTGAAATGCATTTTGGCTGACTCCCATATGAGACACGCTGGTTTCTTGATGGGAAAATTTGGAAGAAAATCTGTTCAGAAGCTATTATGAAATATAGCATGTATTTACAACTGGATAGCCAGTAACTGAATTTTTTCATTGTAATTACTGCAGACACTGGTGTAAAAAGGGAACAAGGCCTGAGTAGTTATGTAAAATCTCTGGAATTTATGAAGCCATGAGGGAGAAAAAACTGGGTACCAGTCCCACACACACTTTTTCCCAACTTCATCTTGAAAAAAGAAAAATAGAATTGTGGAGAAAATGGAAATCCACACAATACTTCATTATCATACATAAACTTCATATTATACAACCACCAGATTTTTCATATCTCCCCTACTGAGGATGGAATGAGACGCTCACATGTAGACACATGGACCCAACTTCATAAGTCTTCTCATGAGGCTACAGAAAGGTCCACTGCTGGTTCTCTCTGGTGAGAACTTCAGTATTAGAAAGTATTCTACATGCATTCTATGGGTGTTCCTTAGACCCCTTCCATATTTGCCATGTGGCCTTGGAACAGTGTCCAAACTATGCCATCCATGAAGTTGGTCATTCATTTGTCTCCCATTGGAGTCAATAGGAGTGGAAAAGAAAAGGAAAGAAAAGGAGAGAGGGCCTTGTCACAGTACACGATCATAGTTCTACATTCCACTTGCTATTGTAATATCCTATGGAATCCTGGGATTTTCAGTTCAGAGAGAGACATTTGGAATTCTCAGACAAAATAGCTCAGGTGCCTCACCAAACTACAAACCCCAGGATTCCATAGGATGTTACTGGCAATTAAAGTGTACCACAGGGTTATAACTGTCTAGTGTGAATGGTCTCAGAAAGAAAGAGAGACAAAGTGGCCAAATACAAAGGGAAAAGCTGTGCACATACCTACTTTCTACCTTCCATAAGACAACCAAGAGGGCATTAGAAACAGCCATTTTTCCGCCTTTCTTTCCTGCTCTCCTTCCTCCATAAGATTACTCTTCTCAAACATGAACTGCATTGTGTGTAACCTGGCAGATACAATTGTACTATTATGGTATAACTGTAACATATAAATGCCTTCATTTTAGTCAAAATATCATTTTACAACGATATTCAGGGCAAGAGATGGAGCTGCAGGCTACTGCCCCTGAAGGTACCCATGTTAGTTCTTGCCCGTGAGGGAAAATGGGAGCAGGCGAAAATGTTGGTGGAGAAAAGAAATTGTTGTGTAGAAGAAGAAAGTTGGATAGAGTGGCCTCAGTCCAAAGAACTATGAAAGTAGTTCTGTACCCTTGAAGACATTTTAGGCTCATTGAATTCCCAAGCTTGAGGCAAGCAGGGGGAGTCAAAGTGTCTGTGTTGTGCAAATTCTTTGATGTGATGCTAGAGGACCAACACTTTTTGTAGATTACACTCCTTGAGCAAACACCTGAATACTTTCCCTGTTCTTCAACATTTAGCAGAATTCCCCAACACCTAGGAGTGACCTTTGTTTGATAATTCAGCCCAAAGTAATAACAATGATATAAGCACTAAATTATTATCTTTTATATCTTGGATCTAAGAAAAGAAATAAAAACATAATGAAGTGACTGTGCCAGTATAATTTTTTTGAAACAGTGCTTTTCACTCTTGATTGTGCAAATCCCCCCCCCCCCCCAGTTGTATTTCTGTATATTCAAATTTCTGGTTTGGAGTAGAAAAAGGTGGTGGAAGAAGGAGAGTTTTTTTCCTTTGACTTTTGCAGTCACAACTTGGAGATCTTCATGCTCTTCTGCTAGAGTTCCCTGTTTTTCCTGTGGAAATGAGCTGGTAGAATGAGATTATTCCCCCTCCTCCTCATTTTCCGTGATGATTTGGTGCTCTAAACCCTTGGGTTGAATCCAGAATTGGCCTACAATTAATGGAAGGGCTCCTTCCATCAGGGGAAAGCTTATGACCCACTGGCAGTTACTTCCTCCTCTTCCTGCAGCCCCACAATGCTACTAGAAAACCTGCTCTGAGGACTGTATATTATTATATACATAATAATGTGGGAAGTAATGCTGGAGGCTGCCAGGGAAGGGGATAATTGGCAGAAATGCTTTGCTCTCCATTTCTACATGCCAGAGTGTGGAAATCTGCTCAGGGAGAGCTCTCACTAGCTGAAACAAATCCTGGACCCATGCCTCTTTTTACTTCCTGTTGGAAAAAGCCTTCCCTGTACCAAACCCAGACACCTGAGAGTTTATAATTATCAATCCAGATGTGAAAATGGACAACTCAGGAGGTATGGCAGTGACAAATTGGTCAGCCAACTTTGGGAGGTCAAGTTTGGTACTTCAGCCATGTCAGTTCATTCATAGACTACTCCCTTCTCAGAGTGTGTCTCTGGCAAAACTAGTCCCTGAAGCAAATTATACATTCTGTGTCATGACATATGGACTCTGTGTGGAAGGAGATTTACCCTAAAATATTTGTATAAGGGTTTAAAAAAAAAGGATTGCTTGTGAGTTTCATTTTTGTTAGGCCCCCTTGCAGCTCTTCATGATCAACAAAAGCTAAGAACTGATGAAATGTAATTGATACTTAAGTCCAGTCACTATATCCCCATTAGTTAGCAATATTGGCAATGAATATGGATGAACATTTGACTTGGCAGATAAATAGATGTCATGAGAGTTCTTAGCCCTGTTCGTAGATTCTAGCCTTCAATATGATAAGGAAAGAGGAGGGATATGTTGGCTGGCTTTCTCCCGTCTGTTGTGCCCTCATCATTCAGTCCCACCAGGTCCCACACATTAGAGAAGGAAGGTCTGAAGCCAAGGGTCTGCTCTACACATGTAGGACCTTGTGTGCTTTAAAGCCCTCATCATGTCTGAAGGTGACACAGCCAGGAAACAGAGATGCAACACGGACAGGAGGGAGCATGGAAATATTTTATAGGTTTGTGTTTCAGTTTTGAATCTGTATAGCTCATAATATTAGAGTGAGCTAGAAAAATAAAATAGCTGGAGTGGCAAGGGAGGATGTATGCCTTGGGTTAATTGTCGTTATGAGCCTCCAAGTTGACTCTGACTTCTTAATATGGGTTTCAGATGACATTGGACTACAGTTCCCATCAGTCCTCACCATTGTATAAGCTGACTAGGGCTGATGGGAAATGTAGGCTAAAACATGCTAGAGTTGCCCACCCGTGTGCTGTAGCACACAGCTCCACTGGGCTTGCTTGCATACTTTCCAACTGTTCTGAATTTTTGCCATGTTGTCTCTAGAAAATGTATGTGTTTTATCTCCCTGTATAAAAATATTGAATCCATCATGGATAGCTTTATCGTTGTTGCTAATTTCCATCAAGTGGATTTCAACTTACGACAGCAAGACTTCCAAGTACCCTATTTTATCAACAGCCCTGTTGAAGTCTTACAAATTCAAGACTGTGGTCTCCTTGAGTCTATCCACCTGAAATGTGATCGTCCTCTTTACCTATTGCCTTTGCTTATGAAAAAGTTATTAGTGGGACATGCAGAAATTACCTTCTTCAGGGTTTAGAGGCCCTTCCACACTAAACAAGATTTGAGCTATGATTTCACTTTAATTGGCATGATTTTTATCCCATGTAATCATAGGCTTTTGAGAGCCACTGTGATATAATGATTTGAGTGTTGGATTACAACCCTGGCAAGCAGGGTTCAGTTCCCCATTCAGCCATGGAAACCCCCGGGTGACCTTAGGGATGCCACACTCTCTCAGCCCCAGATAACTCTGTGATAGTGTTGCCTTAGGGTCACCATAAGTCAGAAACGACTTCAAGACACACAACAACAAGAACAATTGTAGGATTTGTAGTTTGGCGTGAACAGGAACTCTCTGGGCTGAGAATTATAAATGCCCCTCCCAAAACTGCCAGTCCTAGGATTCCTAGGATGGAACCAGGCCAATTTATATGGAAGCATAATGCTATATTTCTGTAATGTCAAAGGGACCCAGTTCACTTCCCCAAGTCCTAAAATGGTATCTCTGAATGTGGGGTGAGTGTCTTTGTATGTACATGAGAGGTAAAAAATTTGTAGTCCCCCAGGTTTTGTCAAATTACAACACCCATTATCCACAATAATTACCCATGTGCTTACGTGCAACTGATGGGGGTTGGAATCCAACAATATCTGGAGGGCCAGAGCCTCCCCACCCTTGTGGTGCATCAGGCAGTGCACAGGCTATAGATGTGTCCATTGCTGATGCCTAGACATACAGGAGGTGGAGGCCGCTCATAGAAAAGGGTTCTTTTCCGTGACAACAGTGGCACCTGCTTTTAGAAACGTCAGCGCTCTTTCAGTGTGTTTTAGGAGTTCTGAGCTTTCACTCAAGGAATTATTCATGTCCTTCAGAAAAGTAGATCTGCTAGAGAGATTTGTGAGGACCCTTTCACACTACACGATGAGAGCACTACTATAATTGCCATGGTTCCATCCCACAGAATTGTGAGATTTGCAGTTTATGGAGAGTTATTTAGAATTCACAGCCAGAGAAGTCTTGTGCCTCACTGAAGTACAAACTCCAGAATCCCATGCCAGCTAGTGGAAGCATAGTGCTATACATTTACACCCCAGTTAACAAAACCTTTAAGAAAGAAACTTCTTTTTATAAAGGCTTTTCACCCATGCCTCTTCTTTTCTTCCTCATCCTCTGTCTAACTGGAAGGATTTTTTTTAGCAGGGTCAGCATTGGGAAGATGGTGAAGGAGGGATGGAGAAATATAAAGTTTTTGTATCAAGTTGTGGTTATATGTCCACAGTAAACAATGCAATAAATAAAACTTGAGCAGGAAAACAGTGGGATTCTATTTCAGTTTATCCTATTGTGGCTGTCGCTGCCGTCCTACAACAGGCAAGGTAAAAAGCAGCCGCCTCTAGAATCCTTAATAAGCACGCATGAACAGCAAAATAGAAAAGGGGAGAGTGCATAAGCCTTCCTCAACAACTATCTCCTGCATGTTAAAAAAAAAGTCTAGATCTGTAAGTTTGTTCATCAAAAAGGAACACATAAGAAGAGAGGAGGATGGTGGGGGGAAAAAGTCATCACTGAATACATTTTGGGAGAAGCCTTCACGATAAATGTTTTTATTATGCAAAGCTTAACTGATCTGGTTGTTACATTACACGTGCATATTGTTAACTTTGGATGAAATATTTCTGAAACATGTTGCATTGCTCTTCTTTTTTGTGGTGTAAGAACCTATTCCTGTTCTTTCCATGCTGTTTCTGCCACTGCTACCAAAATACCTGCATTTTTTAAAGAAGTCATGCCCAGGAACATAGCTACTTCATTAACGGAGTTATAACTTTAATTGTAGAGAGTGAAAGGGCCCTGAGAGTTGAACGTCAGAGGAACAGTCCTCATGAATATGCCCTTCAGTTATCTGTTTGGAAGAAGAAATCTATCCTCCACTCCTTTATATCTTTAGATGTTAGGTTACCTGTTTTCATAGTGTTAAACCTATGGCTGCTTTTATATACTTGCACAGCCTGACCTGAGAGCACACAACAGTGACCTCTCCACCTTGAGCAAATTTTGAGATGAATTGACAAATGAGCAGGGCGAAATGCCAAAGCATTCAATTTTGCAGTGCAGTCTCCTAACCTTGTTGCCCTTTGGATATGTCCATCATTCCAAGCCACTACATCCAGTAAGCTGTGCCAGCTGGGCATGAAATGGGGTTGTAGTCCATCAGATCTAGAGCATAACAGGTTGAGGGAGAACCGCAGCGTAGTCCTTCTTTCATCAGCATTTTTTGCCAGACTCACTGGCACACAGAAGAGAATCTCTCAAGCAGATTTTTTTCATTTTGTTTTGTTCTCTCTCACACGCTTTCTCTGTTCTTTCTTTGTTGGTCCCTTTTAAAAATCAAATGCTCCTCAGATGCATAAAAACCAGCAGTAGTGCTTTTGCTGCAGTTCTTGGAAACTGAGACAGCAATCATAACAAAACTGTACAGCTGAAGTAGCTCTCGGCTGCCAACAATTGGGCCAAGGTAGAGGGGGAGGAATGGCCTGCAGATAAAAAGTACAGTCCCTGGGCATATGGGCAATTTCCACAGAGTGCCACCATTCTCTGGGCTAGCAATGCTCTGTTTTGTATCTTTTGTGGCTACAGATGCTCTGCTACTGTTTTTCTTTGGGGTGGATTTTTCCCCTTATATTCTGCCATCTTTTTATTTTCCTGTTGTACCACATCTGCCAGTTTTCTTCTGCCAACTTCAGCAAGTTCTTGTCAGCATTCCCAAAGGCTGGAGCTCTCATTTTTGGACATGTGCCCTTGAGTCAGGCTTTTCTGCCATACCAGATTCTCTGCTCCTTGCAAGCTTTTGTTTCTGTCAACTGGAATAATGGACTAGGTAGAGAAATCCAGTGTCCTTGTAGAAAGCCCTCTCTCCAACTCTGCTTTCTTCTGATTGGCTACTAGTGGTGTTTTCCTGCTTGTGGAGTTTGAACCGGCCTCTTTTGGCATGGCAATAATGCCTTAGCTAGACTGAGCCACCGTTCCCATGAAACTGCAAGCTTGTATCGATTCACGTTAATGAGTACTTAGTACAAAAGAGCACATAATCAATTTACGGGAATGGTTGCGTTCCAACACACCCTGTGGCAGTCATTTGGGTATGGCATTAATCACCCATTCTGGTGGACAGAGTGGAGTTAAATTGTGCCTTGTGGAATATGACGGTTAGGAGCCACTTCAGCATGAAGTTGATGGTAACAAGGGACTTGAAAATGCTTGTTGTAATGCTTAACATAAATCACACACTGTTTTCCAGCAGAGTGGACAATAATGAGGAAAGAATATTAACAGTTGTAAGAATAGAAAGTGCAGAGAGAATGCCATAAACACGACGAACAAAATCATGAGTGCTATTATAATGCCACATTCAGACCAAGTTGCAACTTAGAATACAGGTAACTGCCTTGTACCAGCTCAAATCAATGGTCCATCTAGATCAGGCCTGGACAAAGTGTGGCCTATGGGCCACATGAAGCTCCCTATGGACATTTTGTGTCTCTTTGGCTCATCCCAAACTCTGTCCTGGCTTGCAAAATAAGCAAGCAAACAAAAATTGTCAACTGCCAACTCATGGAGCCTTTAGGAACAGCAGTTGAACAAGAAACACTCTCAACCACTTCCCAATCCCCAACCCAGATCTCCCCAAAATTGCAGGCAGGAATGAACTTCTGGACACTGGACTTGTAGTGACCCACAGCAGGGTGAAAATTGGTTTCCGCACTCATCTTAGTTTCCCACTTTAACTCTGCATTGTCCTGTCCTGTTGGGACTGCAGCCCACATCAACTGTAGCCACCACAGGCACTACAGTACAGGGAGGGATTGTGGGAGTTGCAGTCCAGCAGCATCTGAAAGGTCATACATTGTACACTAATAGTACATATTACAAGAGTAGGGTTTTTCCCTGGATGTCAGACAATACGTCTCTCCTAGCTCTACTTGGAGATTATCGGGATTTGAAATTATACTTGCAAAGCATGTGCTCTACTGCATAGTTACAGCTTCTCCTTGAACCATTTAAACTCCTGCTTATGGACCCTGAACCTCTCAGGCAGTGGGTACTGGAACGAGGGCAGCAGCGAGGTATTAGAAGACTGAGTCTTCTATTCCCAGTGGCTTGTTCTTGTACCCCCTTTAGGTGTCTGTTGAAGCACATTTTTTAAATCACTGTGGATCTAAATCAATATCCAGTCCTATCTTTTGGACAGTCAGTGAGGCCAAAATTGATACATACAATTTAATCAGTGAATCATGTTTTAATTTAATTTAATCTATTCAGTTATTCCCGCCTCTGTTTCAATGCCTTCTATAAGTTACTGCAAACCAGAAATAAAAATTATTCCCAGCTATATATCTTTTGCAATTATAGGTCAGTTGTATTTTTTAAACAATTTTTCTAAGCACTGATAAGAGTTTGGGGAATTTTTCTTATTTTTCATTTAGGTATTGCTTGGATCTTGATGTGTGCAACATGTAGTTGAAGTTCTATATTGAATTCCTCCATTTAAAAAAAAATCACTTGCCACACAATCTGAGGGCCTGTCCACACTACACTGTTACAGTGCTATTATTCCACTTTCAACCTCCTGTGGAATTCTGAGGTTTGTATTTTACTGAGGTAAAAGAGCTCTCTGGCTGAGAATTCTAAATGCCCCCTCCCTAAACTGCAAACCCCAGCATTGCATAGGATGTTGAAAATGGAATAATAGCACTATAACAGTATAATGTGGAAAGGTGCTGAATGTCCAGATAGTATGTGGGAGAGACATTTCCTCTCATTAATGTTTTGGATGGGAAAAATTGACACCCAGTAACAATTTCTTAAAGAATGCTTTGGTCTAGCAGAGCATGCTGTACCATCACCTGTTGCCAGTCCAATATGTGGAATGGTGAGGATGCTGTCTCGTCCTTTACCTCAAGTAACAAAACGTCTTAGGTCAGTCCTCCACAGCTACCTTATCTCCTGATGTGTAAGAGGATTTAAAGGTATTGGGCATATTTCTGGGTAGCAACCTGTCACCCAACACCCTACTTTTTCTGGCAGAAGTTTTAATAATCTTGTCAGAATGAGCATGTAAATGATGAAATGTGAAGATGACCACTTTGACCTCTCATCTTCCTCCTAATCAGTTTTTTTTTTCTGTACTGAAAGCAGATACGCCTGTGGTTCTTTGAACACATTACATCATATTTTACATGCCTGGCTCTGGGTATTCAGTTCTGTGTAGATACAGGAGATACACTCAGTATTGGAGACGGTAACATATAAAAGCAGCTTACAGCTGGAGGAGTATCAATCATTGGCAATTATCTGCCATCAATTAGTAATGTAAGTGGGCTGGGGCTGTTCTGTTGGCAATCCTTGTGTCTAAACTACTTTGTGCTCGCCAGATATTGAAATGTATCCTTCAAGCACTTGCCTAAAGTCAAACATTAATAAACCAAAGATGCAACCCGATGCACACTTGAGAACGAATCACATTATTCTTAGCAGGTTATGCTTCTGAGTCAGTTTACTTAGGATCACTCACTTTTAAGGTCTTTCTGACTCCCTCTCAAAGTTTAAATGAAGCCTCAGAACTACTACGCAGAAAATCCAGATGTGTTCTCCAGGTGCAATTTTGCAAACTGTTTTCATCATGAGAAGTTTAATTTCTTCATCCAGAGCCTCACATGTCTGTTTTATAATTGATTTGTTTTATAGCTTGGAAAGAACAGTTTGACAAGATTTCTAACTTTTTGGCTTATAGATCACCCTTTTAAAAATCTGTTTGATCTTCAGATTTTAGCAGGTGATAATGGGCTGCAACCTGTTTAGTTATATAGAGAAGAGTGTTACCCTGATTTCTGGGGTCCCTTGGGGGACACCTCAATGTGCTCCACGTGATGGGGAGTAAAAACTAGCCAGAGCACGAGAAATAGCAATGCAAGAGGCAGGGTAATCTAGCGGGGTCTTTTTACCCAGTTTTTACAGGGTCGGGCCAAGCCAAAAACCAAACAAAAAATGTCCAATAAATGATTTTATTGAATGGAAGTCTCATGCACCAAGGCAATCACTCACACACTCACTCAAGACCTATTAAGAAGCAAAAGAGAGGAAACTGGATAGGGAATATTGAAGGAGTTGTAGCTAGGGTAATACTGCACCTTTTCCTGAAGTTCTTGGTCCGGGAAAAACAGCGGAGAAGTGGGGCTCAGCACGGAGGGGGCTGAGGGGATTACTCAACGGACAAATGGTCTGCTGGGATGACTGGGAGTGATCCAAAGAAACTCTCAAAAACTGGGACTATTTGTAGGGGGAAAAGTACCTGGAGGGCTAATCCTTTCCCAGGGAGAACAATGGGTGTTGCAATGAGAAAGAAGCTCCACAATAGTAACTTCCTTTGCATGAAGAGATTACAAGGTGTTGCCAAAGTCTCAGGATCTTCGGCTGCATTTGGTTGTGGTGTGACTTCATGTAAATAGTCCTTGCCTGATAGGATTTTGCTCAACTTGGGGCAAACACGCTAATCCCCTCAAGTCGGCTTCTCAGGGGCTGAGGACCCTTTGTTTACTGTGAGTTTGCAGAGCTTGAGGTCTCCTGGGGCTACGTGACTGGGGATTTTACTGGCCTGACCTGGTTTTCAGTCGTTCGACCGTGGCTGCCTACATGCTCATCTGGGTGACCTCTCAGGCACATTCAATCATATTTTAATATCAAAATTGTAGACCCCGGGACAGGGTTTTCCAGTGAGATAACAAGAGAACAGTTAGAATCAGTAAGACCTAAGTGGGGATCTAGCTGAGTGCTTGCTTTTATGTTACCAGAAGCTTCTTGTGGTGATTTCTCAGTGTGTTCATGTACCTTCAAGTTGGATGTCGACTTATGGCAAGACCCTATGAATTTCATTATTCACTGGCCACTCGTAGCCATAATGTGTACATGAGAAATGGAAATCAAGCTGTGGCAGGGCCAATTTGTATCACCATTATGGCATGGGAGCTGGACATCATGGAGTTCTGTCCCTGCCACACTAGTGATAGTTCTGTCTAAGAGTTACCCATTGCATGACTAGAACTGCAAGCATTTCTGGTGCACATGTGTGTGCATGTGCACCTTAAAGTTGTCTGATGACCTGTGACAACTCCATGAATTTTACAAGGTTTTCTTAGGCAACAAATACTCAGAGTAGTTTTGCCAGTTTCTTCCTCTGAAATATAGTCAAGAGCGCACTGGCAATCTCCCATCCAAGTACTAACCAGGGCTGGTCCTGCCTAGCTTCCAAGATCATAGAATCATAGAGTTGGAAGAGATCACAGGGGCGATCCAGTCCAACCCCTTGCTATGCAGGAACCCACACCAAAGCATTCCCAACAGATGGCCATCCAGCCTCTGCTTAAAGACCTCCAAAGAAGGAGACTCCACCACACTCCAAGTCAGCATACTCCACTGCCGGACAGCTCTGACCATCAGGAAGTTCTTCCTCAGGTTTAGGTGGAATCTCTTTTCCTGCAGCTTGAATCCATTGCTCCTTGTCCTAGTCTCTGGAGCAGCAGAAAACAAGCCCACTCCCTCCTCAACATGACATCCCTTCAAATATTTAAACATGGCTATCATGTCCCCTCTTAACCTTCTCTTCTGCAGACTAAACATCCCCAGCTCCCTAAGCCACTCCTCATAGAACATGGCTTCCAGACCCTTCACCATTTTGGTCGCCCTCCTCTGGACACGTTCCAGCTTGTCAATATCCTTCTTGAAATGAGGTGCCCAGAACTGGACACAGTATTCCAAATGAGGCCTGACCAATACAGATCTTATGGGATCTGGTGCCTTTAGGGTATTTAGGCCCCATTCCATCCCTTTATCTTCTTTAGGATACTTAGAAATTAGGTGATTTCTACCTAAGAGTAATTTCTACCCAACGAGTAATATTGCCTGATTACTTGGCCTTTGTCAGCTAAGGTTGGTATTTTCTTACCAGTGATTAGACTTAAAAACAGCTTCTTATGGTGACTTGAGAAAATAATTAAATAGCCCTTGCTTTTGATTGTATAAAAGTTAGATGCTGACAGTATTTTGCAAGAATTGCTCATTGAGCTGTTCAGCTAGATCATCATCTAAAGAGTGCTAAGCTGGTATAAACTAATGGTTACCCATCTGTAACAGGAGAAATTTACCAGCCACATGTGCTGAAACAGAATTGTGTATGTGTATAAAAGTGGCCTCTAAATTAATCTCTTTTCTCTGCCTCATATAGGATAGCTCTTGAAGGACAGGAACTGGAAGGTAATTAATCTGACCAAAAAATAAAAAATAAAAAAGCTACACATCTTTCATTAATTCTAATGAAACTGTTGTTAAAAGTACAGCTATAAAGTGAAGGGGGGGGTTAAATGTTGGTGTCCTTCCACAAGCAGTCACAGTTTGTGTGTGAAGGTCCTTGGATTATTTTCAGCCACTGGGGAATGGACTGGGAGGTGAGCAGCTTTGGGGAGGAAAAGTACAAGATTGTTTTTCAAAATAAAGTTATGAAAAGCATCTAATGTACAGTTTTGTTTCTTTCTAATCGAATGACAATTTAATCTAATTGTTGAGGGATTTTTATTCTGAAAAGTACTGGAACAGTTTCAGCAAGCCACACAGAGGCCAGAAGTGACTGTTATTGTTACATAAATATTGGTATATGACTCATCAATGTACAAAGTGCTTTCATTTCCAGTTCTTGCTATCTTGTTTATCATCATTGGATGAATCTGCTCTGTACAGTGATAGTTTGATCACACTTTTACTGGCATAGCTTCATCATATGGAACCATGGGATTTGTAGTTTGCTAGGGAAACTTCTGGTGCCTGTCTAGAAGGAATTCAGGGTCCCTCCTAAACTAAAAATCCCAGGATTCCATAGGGCAGAATGATAATAGTTAAAGCAGGATCAGCCCATAATGTATGGTAAATAACAGTCTCCTCAAATCTCAACATTAATCAGGTATGGCAGATCTCCCCAATATGTTTTGGGCAAAAGGGAGATGGGGCATTTATAACTTTACTCATTGTGTAGAAAAGAGAAGGTGTAGCACGTTATGCAAAGGTGAGGAAAATGTTTTTCCTACTGAAAGTGGATTGGCTGTATAACTATTAAAGGTAGAAGCCTAAATTCTATTGGTAATTCCAATGAGAGCATACCCACTAACTGTCCTGGTTTGCTAGAGACAAACTTCATTAATCCTTTGCTGTCCTACTTTTTCAGCTGCTTTTGAAATGTTCCAGTTTCTCTCTTCCTCTCACATTTTATGCCTTTGTCCTCAGCTTACTTCAGCTACTGCTGACAGAGTTCAAAGTGCAAAAGTATTTTTTACTCAGATTCAGCTGTAGGGAGAGCCCTTCTGAGTAGGTTCATTTGGTTTCACTGCTTAAAATAGTAGTTTTGTTTGTTCTTCCTCATTAATAACGTTGACATCTTTTTGCCTGGAAGCACTCTTTTGACCACAGTCTGATGTTGTTTGGCCACATGCGTCCCGGTATTTGACTGTGAATTGTTGGGTGTTTTGTGAGAGTAGATCGACTGAATCATTGTTAAATGCTGTGTCAACATATATGTAAATCCCACTGATTTAAAATGTCTACTTTATTTGGCATTACCAATAGGATTCAGGCCAGAAGCTCTGTGTGTTCCTTTCCACCTCAAATGTGGGTTCTGGGAGTTGTAGTGTACTTTTCATGTTCTGCTCATGGGATTCCATATACTAGGGACCTTTCCATACCACACAGCTAGAACTTTGTTATTAATCACCATGACTACATCTTATGGAACGTAGTTTGCTGAAGCACTAGAGCTCTCTGGCTGAGAATTCCAAATGCCCCTTGCAATACTAAAAACCTCATACAATAGAACTATGGCAGTTGAAGTGGAAGCATTGTGCTGTCTTTATGTACTGTGGCAGGATCTGAGTCAATTTCTTCATCTAGTCTACTATTGTCTACTCATGAACTGATTGCAAGCCTCTTCATATCCAGCTATATCCAGTGTCATATCTAGCATAAACAGTACCTAGGGCAAGCATGGAAGTTGCACCCCTATATTCTTACCCTTACCTCCACCCCCCAACCCTACATGCATGGTGTTCTTTGTGCCCCCTGGCATTGGTGCCTGGGGCACATATCCTGTTTGCCCCACCATAGATACACCTCTAGCTATATGCCAGTAACGTGGTGCAACCTACCAGTAGACCATTGGTCTGTCTAACTGGCCGGAGTTCTTTGGGCTTTTAGGAATAAGAGTTCTTTCCCAATATGACCACATTCTTTTTAACTGGAAATGCTAGGGATTGAACCTCAGGCCTCCTGCATGTAAAGCACGTGTTCTGTTTCTGCACTGGGGTTCCTTCTAAGTCTGAAGGAACCTGGGCGTAGGCCTTCCTAGCCTTGACAGTATATTCACCACATGGATCTATACACCCATGAGTATACTCCCTTTGAGGCACTTCCCTAAACCGCAAACCCCAGGATTCCATAGGATGTTGAAAATGGAATAACAGCACTATAACAGTCTAGTGTGGAAATGGCCACTGTCTGTTTCCTATTGCTCTACTTAAGGAAAATGCCCAGGAAGTGACTGTAATGCTGAAGCATTTCCTTTTCAGATGAAGATTCTGGTAAACTGAAGTCAAAACAACAAACATTACTCCAGTGTTTTGGGGAAAATGTGTTAAGTTAAATTTCTCAATGAAACTCCCAGGGATGTAGTATATCTGCCTTTTTAAGTGCCCTGTTACCCAAATGCAACAATCTAAGAAGCTGCGCTATTTTTTTTCCAAAAGTCTATTTGAATTTTGCCTTTCCAGTAACAGATATTTTTAGATGCTTCTTTAGGTACACATCTCATTTCTTCCAGAAATCCAAAGAATCTTCTGAAATGTTGGCCCAAACTGCATAGCTCCACAAGCGCAGTTCTGTGATCTCCCACCATTTGGCCACTGTTGAATCCCAGGAGGGGCACTGGCTTCTGTTCTTTACTGGTGTGGAAGGGAGTGGTGAGACAATTCAGGCTGTAGAGAAACAGCTGGTCTCAGTTCAGTCAGAGTATGTGGAGAAATGAGGGCATACTTTCAAATGCACTACAGATAGCTTTTCCTTCCCCCTGGAGTTCAGAGCAGCAAGCTCTTTATGGTATGAATTACTTTCCCTTCCCTCAGGTTAGAAGCAGCAGCAGCTCTTCCTGAGCCCTCTGTACCCTATCCAAAAAGGATTTACATGTTAATAAGTTCATATCCATGCAAATCATTAACAGGATGCCACCCATTTTTAAAAAGTGACTTTTCAAAATACGAAAAAGAAAAAGGAAAAGGAAAAAAGAAAAAATAAGATATAAGAAGAAATATAATAAATAAAATAAACAAAATAAAATGTGGGTTCTGACTTTCTTTTCAGTGATTATGCATATATATAATATAATCAAACCTCTCTTTATAACACTTCATCATTCACTTCTTTTCCTAATAACCTCTTACTCATTGTCAAAACCAAAAGTTGCCAAATTGTTTTCTTTTTTCTAGAAAAAGTCTACAACGGGTTTCCAATGTTTGGACGCCACCCGTCCTTTGTGTGTGTATGTGTGTTTTCTATCACTGGGTTCTTCTGTTTTATATAAAAGAACATTAAGAGGGAAATAGTCAAATGCATTGGAAAAGCTGGTAAATAAAACAGAAAACTTGTGAGGTAATTTTGTTTAAATTGTATTTTAAACATATCATTTGTTCAACACGCATGCATATAGATTTTTCTCAGCTTGTAGAACAAGTCTCTCCGTAAAGAGATCCTTGGCAAACCTAGCGAGTCCAGAAGTCCACAACCCCCCTTTTCCATGGCCTGAGACCCAGTGAGAATGTCTTCTTCTCTCTCTCCTGGTTCTGCTCTTTCAAGATTTGCCTGCTTTGACCAGTGATAACTCAAGAGGAGCTCCTTTGGGGAAAATGAGTGCAGGGACAGTTTTTCAGTTACTTCTGGATTTCTGTGATTGGTACTTTTCAATATATTTGAAATACCTCTTGGATTTTTTCCCCCATAACTGCTACCATTTTTAATATGTTTTTTTTTTCAGTGTTAGAAAGGCTTCAGAGTCCTTAAAGGGCTGACCTCTGTAAAGGAAAGCAGGTGGTGCAGAACATCCTCAGAAGGAATGTGGGAGTTGAGAAATCCATTTGAAAGAAACAGAGCTAAATGAAGTTACTTTTTCAGACTATATCTCCCTGAATCTGACTCCCTGAATCTGGGCCACTGGCCTTGCTGACCAAGGCATTCAGAGAGCAACAGTCTAAAAATTCAGCTGTTTCGGGCTCTGGGGTCTGGGGTCTCCTTAGTGTAGAAGGCACTGAGAGTCATCAGTGGCCTATGGGCATTCTGTGCTAGATTCCCCCATCTTGAAAGGCAACTCCCCGTAAAGCAGGGGTAGGGAATTTTGCCCCCCTTCATATTCCATACTTCACTACCCATCAGCCCCATCCAGCATGGCAAATGGTGATGGAAACTGTTGTCCATCATCAACTGGGGGACTGAAGACTCCCTGCTCCTGATGCAGAACATAGTCATTGACTTGAGAGAGAATCGAAATGGTGGATGATGATAAGGCTAAATCCTCAGAGAGGCACTCTTACCTGCTAACTGGCCAAAGCTGCCCTAAAAGACACCCATGATATCAGCTACTACCTGAGCCTCCAATACCAGCCCCCTGTCCAGCCAACATACTCGTTAGAGAAGGGGTGGGAATCATGCAGTCCTCAAAATGTTGTTGGACCACAGCTCTCAGTATTCTTTACCATTTGCCATGCTGGCTAGAGCTGCTGGGAGTTGATGCCCAATAATATTTGGAGGGCCAGATCATTCCCACCCCTACTTTAGTGCAATTGAACTTCATTCACTCTCATAATCATAAGACTTTCAACGTAAAAGGCATTCAGAGGTGGTTTATCAGTGCTTTCTTAGTGGCACTGCCATTGTCTCAGAGATCTTCTGCCAATATCACCCCCTACTACTACTTCTCCCCAGTAGCTGTTCTGATTCCATAGAAAAATCATATTGGACACCCTGCCAGCAGTGGCGCCACCAGTAGCAAAGCCTCTTATCTCACAGGAGCAAGCATTCCCACCATCGTGGAATGGTAGTGCCAAGATAGATGATCTGGACATACTATTCCAGGTGGGTTATGACCAAAGCACAACAGAGTGGTACTATAACTTCTTTTGACCTAGACACTATACCATTATTAATGCAGCCCAAAATCGCATTGGATTTTTTAGGTGCTGCATCATATTGCTGACTCATGTTCAGCTTGTGGTCCACTAAGACTCCTAGATCCTTTTCACATGTACTGTGGTCAAGCCTGGTGTCACCCATCTTATATCTGTGCATTTCATTTTTTTTTCTGCCTAGGTGTAGTACCTTACACTTCTACCTCTTGAAATTCATTTTGTTAGTTTTGGCCCTGCTCTCTAATCTGTTGAGAACATTTTGCATTCTGAATCTGTCCTCTGAGGTGTTAGCTACCCCTTCTAATTTGGTGTCATCTGCACATTTGATAAGAATGCCCTGTATTTCCTCATCCAAATCATGGATAAAGATGTTGAATAGTACTGGGCCCAGGACAGAAACATGTGGTACCCCACTAGTCACTTCTCTTCAAGATGAACAGGAGCCATTGGTGAGCACCCTTTGAGTTCGGCATGTATCAAAAGTGTGGTATAACAAAATAACTGGTGTCTATTTTATACAGTATAGCCTACCAGAAATGCTTGAGCCTAAATATCCGAAAGGCACCAGATCCATCTTGGAAGCTAAGAAGTCTCAGCCCTGCTTAAAACTTGGATGAGAGACCACCAAGGAATACCAGGTGCTATAGGCTATATTTCAGAGGATGAAACTGACAAAACCAGCTGTGAGTGTTCCTTGCCTATGAAACTCATGGGATTGCCGTAAGTCAACCTGAAGCCACATAAACACACAATCAGAAATGCCTGCAGTTCCTCTTGGGCAGAGCTGTTCTCAGTGTGGCAGGGACAGAACACCATGAAATCCAACTCCCATGCCATAACGGTGACACAAATTGGCCTTGCCACAGCTTCAGTTCCATTTCTTATGCACATCTTATGGCCAACAATGGAAAAGACAGCAGGACAGAATGCAAGCAAATGAAAGTACAGTTGGTCCTCCACATTCGCTAGGGTTAAGAGCACAGATCCCCCACAAAAGTGGACAAACTGCAAATATCAAAATGTGTGTGTGTGCCCATGGGAAGGGGACTGAGGCATAATGGGGAAAGTGGGAATCCAGAGTCCAAACTAGGTTAGGGAAAAGAAACGAAAAGGGGGTAGGTTGGCGTGGTGGCCCTACACTTCCTTTCTCTAGCCCTTCTCATTCCTGGAGTCGGTGTGTGTGTGTGCACAGCAGTCTATATATATGTCTTCATATTGAGTTCTATAGGACTTAGACTCAGGTTCCTGTGCATCAGATGGCAGCTCTAAATCCATCTGCAAATAGTCATTTTAATGTGGATTTAAAGACTGGAAAAATAGTCAAAAGAGGTGTGACCACTTTTAACTTATCTAAAAAGCTGAGTAGGCAGGTGTCAGTACAGAAAACAGTACAATGAACACTGATGACAGTACTTCCCCTAGATTCAGAAATAAGTACTGGCACATTTAGCAAGCACTGGAATAATAAACAATTCTGCTGTGAAAAGACCAAGCCCGTCTTTACTCAACTGGAAGAATTAGATGCTATCACAGGTTGTGCTCATATGAATACAGACAAGTGTTGTTGGGTTTAAAAAAAGACAAGTATTACTCAGTAGAACCTGAGACAATCAGATAAGCAAAACCACAGCCTGGTCTCCCTTAATGTGCTGCAATATTATTAACCAGGCAAAATGTCAAGTATGAAAAGTCTTTTATTTTGAAAGGATCTCTTTAAATTAACAGAAGATAAACTCAAGTAAAGGGTGTCCCAGTCTCTTCTTCACGTACTGATGAAACTGAAACCTAAAATACATGTCAAAACTCAGAACAGTTGGTTTGTCTGCTGCTATTCTCTCTTCTGTTTACAATTTAGGGTGAAACACTACACTCTGCAGCTTGGGGTGGCATGCATGTCACTGTTTTGTGAACTGTTTTGATCTCATGGTGTTTCACAATTAATCCTTACCAATGAAACCGAAAAAGTTCATACAATTTCTCTTAGGAACAAATAATACTTGTTTAAAGTTCTTTAGTGCACACACAAGCAGTACAGTGCAATTCTTTGTACACTTACTCAGGAGTAAGCCCCATTAAACACAGTGAGAATTACTTCCAAGTGAATGGACTCCAGTTGCTAAAGATCTGAATCCCTGCTCAGCCACAGTAACTCATTGGCTGCCTTTGGGTAGGTCCCACTCTCTCTGCCTTAGAGGAATGCAATGGCAAATCTCCTCTGGATATGTCTTACCAAGAAACACTTTGGCAGGGTTGCCATTAGTTTTTGTGTACGGAGTTAGGCTGATGTAGGAAATCAAAGCCCCACTGAGCCATGGAAGCCCACCAGCTGATCTTGAGCAAGACATACTCCCTCAGCTTAACACGAAGGCAAGAGCAAACCTCCTCTGAATAAATCTATTCATATCATAGTGTGTCCATAAGCTGGAACTGACTTTTAGGCACCTAAAAACAATAAAATGGGCATAGAATTGTGTTGCTAGAATGGTACTATCAAAATATAGACAATTTAGTGAGTTAAAGTATCAGTCCCAGGATTCTATAGGATACAGCCATGGAAGTGACAGTGGTAAGTCTGAAAGGGACCTATATCTCTCCTAGCATTGGGCTACTGCCCATGCCTACTGAAGCTTATGGAAACTGTACTTCAAGATACCTGCACAGGACAAGTTGCAGGGCTGGCCTTCCTATTTTTGTGGAGTGAGGCAAATCCTTTGGATAGCTGATACTGGGGTGTGTGTGGGACAGCCACCATTGCCCCAATCATTCCTCTTGAATGTTCCTAGCCATTGGCTTTTATTGAAGGGCAAAACAATGGCCTCAATCCAACATCCCCTTAACACAGCATATAGAAAGAGCCACATGCAAAAATACACCATGGCAACACTACACAACCTCCATGTATAATAGCAACACTATGCAACAACTGGGTGCCATCGCACAACGCACAATATACATTGCACAACCACAATGCAAAGAATAGGATGCACAACTGCAGTGTGTAATCACAGTGCAAAGTTTGGATGCACAACCACAATGCATAATGCACAAAGCCATGGCACAGATGAACATGCTGTCTGCACTACTCCACCTTTGTTGCTATCAGTAGAATACGGCCATTTCTCAGTCATGACTTTTGGTCCTGTCTGTGTAGTGTGACTTACTCTGTGTAGGTCCCTAAGTGAATTCCATCCATTGTATGTCATATGGCCTATGCATAGTGTACTAGACTTTTGCCCTCAGGATTCAATAACTCAGTCTCCTTAACTTCTGTACTAGGGCAGTGTCACACTGTCCCTCACCTAGAGTGGCCACACATCCTCTTCTACAGATGACCATCACCTTCCTGAAAGGCTGTCCAACCCAGAAGGTAAAGAAGCTATAACTGGAAAGATCAGGGAGCATGGAGACGCCCACCTGCATTGAGCAGCTGGACAACAGATGGAGCAGGCGCACGGGTCACCTGGGCTGGTACCATCTTGCACAACACACATAGGTCTGCATGCGAACTCAAGTCAATGATATTGGGGCATATTCCAATGGTCAGTCAGTGGATGTCTAGATGGGTGACAGTTGTTCTTTTTTCTCAGTTGTGCAATTACAGATGAATGGAGCTTGGGAGGCCCTCTCCACTACCAACCCTGCCACTAAAACATTTCATTGATAAACATTAACATGCATTAATCATTTTGCCACATTCAAGTAAGATGTAACTATGAACTAATCCAAAATTTGACAGAGTGGCAATAATGCTGTATAGAACTTGCCTGTGTTTATAGCACTGAGCTGAAACAGATCACACTATATATATATATCTGACATGAAGTGAACACATTTCAGGAAAAAAAAGTTTCCTGTGTTTGTAGTGCTCAGCTGAAGGAGATCTAGTGCACTATTAACATGCACAATTCACCTGATATTGGCAGGGGGGGCTAAGGTAGATGTTAGAAGGCAGTTCTGCAACTGGCAATGTTTATGATTGTTTTTTTGTCTTAAGTAGTTATTTTTCTTCCCCCACCTCCCGAGTGTGTACGAATGCGTGTATAATTCCCAGATTTTGATACGGAGTGCACTGCAGGGTGATGAAGGATCTTATCCTTTGGCCATTTCCATACTACACTGTTATAGTATTATTATTCCACTTTCAACATCCTGTTTGTAGTTTACTGAGGCCAAAGAGCTCTCTGGCTAAGAATTCTAAATGTCCCTCCCTAAACTACAAACCCCAGGATTCCATAGGATGTTGAAAGTAGAATAATAGCACTATAACAGTGTAGTGTGGAAACGGTCTTTGTCCTGCACCATGACCCCAGTCCAAATCCCCACTCCAAGCAGCTCCTATCATGGGTGCAGAGAAGCAGAAGGCAGATAAAGGTATGCCCTGCCCCCTGAATTCTTCATCCTCAATGAAATTTTCCTTCAGTCCCCAAATTTCTACCAGTGCAGTAACTTCAAACTTCAAACATTTAGATACAATTTAATCATCCAAAGAAAAAGATATGGCAGAATCTGAAAACCTAACACTAAACACCTCACAAGCTTGCTAAGACATTTTACTTTAACAAAGAGACCCTTTCCATGAGTGTACCTAAATAATCTAAATGTCCTCTGATCTTGGAAGCTAAACTGGGTCAGCCCTGGTTAGTACCTGGATGGGAGACCGCCAATGAGTACCAGGTGCTATAGGTCCTATTTCAGAAGAAGGAACTGGCAAAATGATCTTTCAGTATTCCTTGCCTAAGAAAACCCTATGAAAAACTCATGAGGTTGCCATAAGCTGATAGGCAACTTTAAGGTACACACACACACACACACACACACACACGTATGCTGGAAGCCTCACTTTTAGTGTGTCTCCATCTGTGTGCAAAAATACATTCTCCCCTTCAACACATGTGTACTCACCCATATTCCCAATTTGCCAGGGACAGTCCCAATTAGTAATCCTCTGTCCTCTCTTTCTCTTTTTAAAGAGAAAAAAAATCTCCCTTTCTCCATCCTCCTCTGTTCCCTGCTTGTCTTCAGCTAGTTTCAGCTGCTGCAGTCTGAGGCCATTTCTGCACTACACTGTTATAGTGCTATTATTCCACTTTCAACATCCTATGGAATCCTGGAGTTTGCAGTTGAGGGAGGGCTATTTAGAATTCTCAGCCACAGAGCTCTTTGGCCTCAGTGAACCACAAACTCCAGAATTCCACAGGATGTTGAAAGTGGAATAACAGTACTATAACAGTGTAGTGCAGAAATAGCCTGAGTTTACAGGCAGAAATAGTTTGCGTTCCACTAAGGGGGAAGAAAGGAGAAGAGAGGATGGGTGGAATCTTGCCCTTGCCAGCAGGCTCAGGCAAAAACAAACTGCCTCTCCTAGCTGGTGGCTTCTTCCTCATCAACAACTTTTACCACCTTAACCACACCCTGATGTTTTGTTGTGGCCATAAGTATTCAAAACAGCATGGTTCCTTGTCCCATCAGAAACTGCCATGCAATTTGCCTATGCCTTTTTCCTCAAGCTGAATCAGAAAGAGAGATCAATTATTTTTTACCTTTTCCTTCATTGCCCTTTCTGCTTGATTACTTTTTAGCAGTTGCTCACAAAATGAAACAAGAAGATCCACCACTGAGTGTTATTTTTACAATTAAGTACCTTGCTTATTAAGATAGGTTCAACTTTAATGCATGTTACCCTGATGAAAGTTTGTAAAACTGATTTCACCTCCCGAAATTCAATCTTATCTTCCCCATGTCCACCAAGAGAGACCTTCTAGCTATATTTTCTTCCTAGCCCTGTTTTGCCTCAGGCTTCTCAGCACATACAAAAGCTTCTGTGTCTGCTGCCCCTCGCTGTCACATGCTTTCAGTCTGCCCTTAACAGAATCCAAACTAAATGCCATCCTTCTATAGCTAGAGAGAGACCTTGTTTGCATCTGACAATCAATCTCAAACAACAGTCCTGGGAGAGAGAAAAAAACCCAACCCTACATTCTGCTGAAATAATTGGCTTTCAGTAAGTAGGTCAAGTAGAAATAGACAGGCACACCCACCACAAAACACAAAAAAGAAGGGGGTTCCTCCCTCTTTTTTTTCCCCCCTGTGCCTTCCAATAAATAGGCAAAATATATTTTGATTTCTGCACTACCTAGTGCAATTCAGAGGGTGGAGGTGGAATCTGACAGAAACAAGAAGTGGCTTTTTTCCCGAGGAATTCAACTCTTACCTTTTGTAGTTTTGATAGAGGAAAAGATGGGTTGTATTATTTTTAAAATCACACTGTTAACCAGTTCACTACTGCAAGGATATCTGTTAGGGATATGTGTGTGCACATACACCAGCCTTCAAGTCAACTGTCAGCTTATGGGAACCCCATGAACTTCCCGGAGTATTTTTAGGTAAGGAATATACTGCCTACAGCAGTGCTTCTTATGTTATCTGACATGGAGGACCAGCAATTATTTTTTTCCCAAAGTGCCAAGGACTGGCACTGTATTTGTGTGCATTAGTACAATTGTTTCTTTCTTGGAAACTTGCCAGGGGACAGCACCCAATGGCTTAGGGACTGGCATTTTGAGTAGCGATGGTCTACAGGACCTGGTATTTCTTGACAGTCCTTCATTCAAGTACTGATCCAGCCATTAGTTACTACAGTGGGCCCTTGGTAAATGTTAGGGTTTGGTTCCAGGACCCTATGTGAATACCTTAATTTGTGAATGCGCAAGTCCCATTATGTGCAATGGTATAGTAAAATGGTGTGCCTTATATAAAATGGCAAAATCAAAGTTTGCTTTTTGGATTTTTAAAAAAATATTTCAAAGGTGTGTTTGGTTGAATCTGTAGATACACAATCCACAGATACGGAGACCCAACTGTACTCAGCAACTGCTTTGTGAATGGCCTTTGTAAATAAGATGACAATCACTGCCTGGACTGTCTGCAGTTCAATTTGTTCTGACTTCCCCACTTACAGTTCCACTCCTTCCACTCTTGTGTATGTATCAAGGTTTCATCTCCCATCAGCTCTTGCTGGCACAACCAAAGACGATGGATCATAGATTTTATGAATCTGCAATCCATCATCTTTGGTCGTGCCAGCAAGAGCTGATGGGAGATGGAAGCCTGTTACATACACAAGAGTAGAAGGAGTGGAACTGTAAATGGGTAAGTTTGAACTGACCTTGTGGGACATCAAGTCCACACACACAAACACTAACACCTGCTCAGTGCAGGATCTCCAGTTAAACCATTCCTAGCAGGTAACTGACCAGGCTGTTTTTGAAAATGTCCAGAGGAAGAGATCCCACTACCTCTCTAAGTAGTTGGTTCCACTGCCAAAGTGCTCTTACAGTCAAGAAGTTCCTTCTAATGTTCAATTAAACTCTACCCTCCTCTATAACCATTATCTCCGTCCTACCTTCTGGGGCAGCAGAGAACAGGCCTGCACCACCCTCTGTGTGACAGCCCTTGAGGTATTTAAGGAATACAATCATGTGACCCCACTGTCTTCTCTTCACCAAGTGGAGCAAACTCAGCTCCTTTAACCTTTCCTCATATGCTCTGTTCTCCATGCATCTTATTATTTTTGTTGCCTTTCTCTGAACCCACTCTAAGTTATCTATGCTTTACTTAAAATTAGATGCCCAGAAGTGAATGCAGTACTCCAGATGAGGCCTGACCAGCACAGAATGTAGTGGGACTATTAGTTCCCTCAACTTGGAAACTATACTTCTATTAATGCAGGCTAAAGTAGCATTTGCCTTCTTTGCTGCAGCATTACACTGCTGGCTCATGTTCACTTTACAATCAACAATAATCCTAAGATCTTTTTTATGTGTATGCTGAGTGATGCATCTCCCACTTGACACTTGAGACCTCCTTCCAGTTTGAAGCAGAGACACTGAGTGCAGCTTTCCAACCAATTATGGATCCATCTGACAGTGGTTCCATCTATTCCATATTTAGTTAGATTGCTAATCAAAATATTATGAGGGACCTTATCAAATGCTTTCCTGAAATCTAGAAAAAGGACATCCACAGCATTCCCACCATCTATTAAACTAGTGACCTGATTAAAAAAAGAGATAAGTTTACTTGGGCGGGATTTGTTCTTGACTAACCCATGCTAGCTCCTACTGATCACTATACTGTCATCAAGATACTTGCCGCCAGACTTTCACATATTTTGTTCTGATGTTTTTCCTGGTATTGAAGTCAGGCTGACTGACCTGAAGTTTCCTGGATCTTCTTTTTCCCCTTTTTTGAAAATAGAGACAACATTTGCTTCTCTCAATTTCTGTGGTACCCCACCTGTTCTCTGAAATGGCATGGAAGCACCAGCCCTCTTTTTAAGAAAAAGGAAAAACAAAAAACAGAAACAAAATATTGAGTAATTCTGCCGTTTCACCGTGATCTGCTAGCAGTTTACCATCCTTGTTGAGCAGTGGTCTCATTATTTCCTTGATCATTCTCTTGCTTCCGACATATTTGAAAAACTCCTTCTTGTTGCTCCCTGCTTCCCCAGACAGTTTCAGCTCATTAGAGCTTTAGCTTTCCTTATACTATGCTTGCAAGTTTGGCTACACATCTGTATTCGCCTTTGGTGATTCATCCTTCCTTCTGTTCCTTCTACATACTCCTTTTTCATGTCACTTCCTCCTTGAGTTTGCTGTGCAGCCACATTGGCTTTTTCACATATTTCCCTTTTTTGACTTCCAGGAATTGTATGTGATTGTGCATTTAGCAAGTTCTTCTTCATGAAATCACAACTCAGCTGAGTGTCTTTTTCTTTTAGCATCTCTAGCCATGGGATTCTAGCCAATATTTCCCTGAGCTTGAAAAGTCAGCTTTCCTGAAATCCAAGGTTCATGTTTGACTATACTCTTCTTTGGCCTGTCCCACAACAACAAATTCTAGTATGGGATGCTGGGAGCTGTTGTCCAACTTCTACAGGGTTGCACATTTCTTGTCCCTGGTATATATAAATAAATAAATATGTAGTGGGAAGGAAGAGTCAAACCAAGCAGTGATCCTTGTCATGAAATTAAGGGTCTCACATATGTGTCCCTGTCTTAATCACTGAATCAGTTGTTGCCTTGTGAGTAGTAAACACACAGGTAAATTCCATTCATTCTGTGGATTCACTCTAGTCTATCCTAATAATAGGATTTGGGCTTATGTTAGTCCGCTTGTACTTGATCTGGAGAGCCAAAAGTATTTAATCCTGGACACAAATCCAAAGGTTCTTCTATTCATCTTTGCACCAAGCTTTACTCAATATAGGAACACCACTAACGTCATAGTGCCCTGATCTGATCATTTTACTTGGAAGTAAATCCAATTGCCTTTTATGGAGCTTATGTGTGCCCTCCAATGTATTGGGTATTTTAAGTGTGCCCTCCAATGTATTGGTTATTTTAATTTGACTGCTCCTTTCATTTTAAATTATTTGTATCAATAAGGTCCCATTGTTCATGAAACACTGATTCATGCTTCCCACGAGTCATGCTTCTCACATTCCATGTTCCTATAATATGTCTTGTACAGTTTCAGATTTTCCTTTCACCTTGGAGCATGCCAACAGCTGAATGTCCTTTTGGCTAACAGCATTACTCATAGTTCTCTGCTTCACCCCAGTAGGTTGTTGAGTGCCTCCCAATCTGGGAGTGTCATCTTCTGACACTATCTCCTTTTATTTTTGGATTGTCTCATCATACAGTTTTCATGGTAAAAGAGATTCAAAAGTGTTTTATCATGCCTCCTTCTGCACAGTTATAACAAATGTGAACTATCGTGCCACAGCCATTGGATCTCTGAGAGATCCTCAGCCATCATCACACTCTCCATCACTAATCCTTTTGCCCAGTACTGTTTGGCACATTTAGTCTGGCTCCTCAGCAAAAGGCTGTATGACATGAGAGACCCTACCAGCTGCACTGCTACTACCAGCATAGCCACTTGCTTCACAGGAGGATGCAGTCCCACCACCACAGAAGGGTAGTGCCATGCTGGGTTTTATGCTTGTATCTAATTCAATGAGAATATGCAATTAGAAACATCCCAGAGAGCTTGGGTAAGCTACAGGCAAAAGAGGACAGGGATCTTGCACATTTCAAAGCTGTGAAGCAGAGGATATTGGAGCAGTGGTCGCTTGCATCTCTTAAAGTGTTCATGTGATATCACAGACATCTGGTGTAAAATGTTGTTTAATTTACTGTATAAAGTTAATTTGTTTAGATATGCACTGTGTATAAGGTAAAGTGCTGTTAGGAGAGGGTAAAAGAATGGAATTTTGAGAGTGAGTGGTAATTTGTGGAATGTTTTAGGGGATTTGATTAAGGTTGGTGAATGATGGTTGGGATGGCAGTTGATATAGTTAGGTAGTTAGAGTAATTGCAGTGTGGGCGGAGGAGTGAGAGATTGCAGGATTAGAGTGGAGAGAACCAATCAGTCAGATTTAGGAGTTAGTATGTGATGTTTGAGTTAGCTAGAAGTGGAGTGTGAGAGAGAATGAGAGATGTGTTTTTAAATGTATTAAATAATCAATCTGTTTTGTTATGTTCAACTTATGTTAATAAAATATTGTTTTTATATTTTGTGACCTTTGACAGTATTCTATATTATAAAGCTCGGATTCAGACATGGTGTCTGTGGCAGCAGCAGTGAATAAAGAGGTGTGGTGTCTGCTGGTGATATAAGTTGCATAATAATCTCACACAGGTACCTTGAAGGTATCTAGGAGATGCCCAAGTGCACATTTGCTAAAATAAAATGAATGGGGGACAAGTTTCCTAACCTTTCTTTCACTACTCCTGCTATCTCCTCCAGCCTGCTAACCCTCTCCCAAGCCCATGTTTCCAGAGTTAGGTTGCTTTCTAGGTTCAGTGCTCGGCTGAAAGGGAAAATGAGATGCATGTAGGGCAAGTATCAGCACCCACTTCCCCATAGGGTTGTCGCACATTTCTGCATTTGTGTTACAAAGCCAGAGCAGTTTTGGGAACCCCACATTGGCTTGGTAGTGTATAATTCCACTCTTTTTTGTGGTTGCACACAGCAGCATCAGAGAAGCATCATTGTGGCCATTTCCACACTAGCTATTATTCCACTTTCAACATCCTATGGAACAATAGCACTATAACAGCCTGTGCAGAAATGGCCCATGATGGCCATGTGCAAAAAAAAAACATTAAAAGCTACAATAGCACTGCAGAGTGAATTTTGGCAAGGGTAGCTACAGTTAAACACAAGGGGAAATATCTCTTCATGACTCACTGCCTGTGCTGAATGTCAGAGAGAAGCTGTCTCCACTTTTATATTTGAGCACCCTACTGTCCCCAAATATATGAGCAGCAAACTTCTCAGGTGACTGCCTTCATTCCACAACTGTCCTAATCATAACAATATTTGACATATGGTTGTATGATTTATGAAAGCACCTAGAATAAGCCATTGTGTGCCAACAGTGACTCAGAAATGCATGCAAAGAAAGGGCTAGAATGAAACCAAACAACCCTTTGCGTTGTGCCCAAAGACCAAGGTACCTGAGGAGGTGAGAAAGGCTCTGCTGGATCGGACCAAAGGCCAACATCCTGTTTCCCATAGTGGCCAATCACATTCCTCTGCGAAAACCATAAGTCAGACTAGGAAGGCAATACGATAAAGCACAGTGAAGAACTTTTGATTCTCCAAGGTTTCTTGGCATGCGACTCCTGCAATCCCTTATCGCTGGCTAGATTGGGTGCAGCTGATATAGGCCCAAACATTTGGATGGCCAAAGGTTCCCCACCTCTCCTGTAAAACTTTTGACTGAATTATAAGATATCACTGCGTCCTATTACATTCCTCATAGGTATCAATAGGCTTGTTTCGCTATACATGCCTGTACAATATTTCAGATCCTTTGAGCCTTTTCAGAACTGGAGTAGTAGGATGGGATAAGGCTGACAGAGAAAAAACAGGAGAGGGTTCCTGTCCCTTTAATGGTTGCATGAAATCAGGAATTTCAATACAACACCTGCTGAAATTCCCTCTTCTACACAACCATTAAAGACACAGGAGCCCTCTCCAGTTTTCAGCCTGGTAACCTGGTGAGGATGGACTCTATCGCTCAACTATGCTACTACAGCTGTTTGCCACTTTGATGGTGCTACTGCTCTTCTGGAAGACAGGCTACTATCTGTTCAGTAGAACTGGTCAGTCAGGAAACACATTACTATTCCGGCTTCTTCAGATTCCTTTTCCCCATGAACTCTCCTTTGGATGTGTTTGCTAATGTTCTCCTTTCTGGTGAAAAGGGGGCTTTATCTTATCATCCACTGTAAGGCCACTTTGTTCTTCCTTGTTCTTTTCCAGGTACTTACATGACCATGAGGTGCCCTGAGCTTTCCTGTTGATTTAGGCAGGAAAACAAGCACCACTTCCCACACTGCACCAGTGGCAGAATAGGTGGCAGCAGCACTGCCAGATAAAAAGTACACCTCTAATGAGGATACCAGATCCAAGGTCTGGCCCTGTCCCCAGTTTTCAACAGTCATCTGGAGGTAGGAGATGAGGGTGCAAATTCTAGAGTTTTGGTGGGCTCAGCTCCAGGCAGTGGAAAGAGATTTGTTCAAATCTCCAGTTCACCTGGCAGAGCAGCATCTTGTTACAATTTGCAAGGATTAAATTGATTTATTTCTGCAACATGCAAAGACTCTACAGCAGTCTATGTATTTGGTGGGTAAACATCCTCCTTTCCTGCCAGGCATTGCGACCTGCTCGTCCACCACTCTGCTTTGCAACCATCTTCTGCTAGAGGCAAGTGAGTCGCATTAAATAGTCCTTATCACATTATCACACACCTTAAGTAGGTGAGAAAGAGTAAACCTCTCGTTTCACCTTGAAATTTCTGTCCTAATTTCCAGACAGGAACACACTGTGTGCACATGTGTGTGCATGTGTGAATAACAAACTGTGAACAACTGTGGTTGGTACTTAGTGCCCAACATTTAATGACATCATCAGGGGCAGTCTCTAGATCCCAGGTTTTCATCCAGAAATGTGAGGGCCTGGGATGATCCTGAACTGGGAAGCCTACTCACCACTGCAGTGACCATAGCAACTGCTGCAACTTGTCTCCCCATCACCAACACCAGAGGCCAGGATAATTATTTGCAAAGCATAAGAACTTCACAGAAATAGAGAGCTGCAAATTATCTCTCCAGACTTTTGTGGGCCCTTCCAAGATGGGAAGGATGATGAATTTGCTGCTTCTTGGGCCTTTTACTCTACCTCTCAGTAGAGTCAGCCCTGTGCAAGGAGTCCATTCCTTGCTCCTGGGGCCCTTCCACACTACATTATTATAGCATTATGATTCCATTTCAACTGCCATGGTTCCATCCTATAGAATCTTTACAGCTGCAGTTAAAGGGAGAGGTGTTTAGAGCTTTCAGCTGAAGGCCTCTGGTGCCTCACCAAACTACAACCCCCAGGATTTCATTGGACGCAGCCATGGCAGTTAAAGTGGAATTGCAGTGCTATACTTTGTAGTATGAAAGGGCCTGACCTTTAAAGGATTATTTAATACATACCCACATATTTCCACAACACTCAAGTAGCAACAATATCCCTTTTCCATCACACAGTTTATACTTGGCACTGTAGTTTTCAAACAGCATTTCTCCTGTAGTGGTGGCATTGTCTCCTCTAAAATATCCGACCTTCCAAGGGCTAGCAAGTCATATTCCTAAACACGCAGCTTTTGAGTTCACCCTTTGTTTCAGAGGGAAACAAGGATGGGATTCAGAGGGTGAAGCCTGTTGCTTTTGGCCTCTACAATTTTTCTCAATTTCTGTTGGTATTCAGGGTTCCTCAAATAGTTTTACAGTGGTACAAATGTTCTTAAGGTAGGTACCAAAACATGGATGTATTCGCATGGGCAAAACTGTTACCACTTCAAGGTCAACAATTTCAGTACGTTTCCAACAGAAATTAGGAAAGTTCCTTTTTTGAAGTACAACTCAACCAGCATGGACAGTGTACCTCCCGGCTAGGGAGGTCTGGAGTTATAGTCCCAAAAGTAACTTTTGCAAGCCCTGCTTTCTAAAAACCAAAGAAAGAAAGACAAAAAGGTCTGATAACCCCACCTCAACAACAACAACAAATCTTACAGGGGCCAAATAACCAGTGCTTTCTTTGGCCATGTTTCCCCATTTTTTCAAACATTTGAATGATACAGGTGAAGCTGTAGGTATGGACCAGTGTATGTCTATAGAGGTCCTCCACAGAAGGCAAGGGTGGACCAACGATGTAATCAAGATTATTCCTATGTAGAGGATTTTCAAGGGCATACACAGTATACATCCATTGTCCCCACCCATCCTAAGTGAATAGAATTTGTAAGTATGGCTATTCCTTTGACTTCTGGCATTTAAGCAAGGCTGAATTCTACCAAAACAGAGACCTTGTGATTAAGTGGTTTCCAGATCTTGGAGAGAGGTCAGCAACCTGCGTTCCTGATATAGGCTCAGGTGTACAATCTGGAGATATATCTGGATCCATTTTTTTCCCCATAGCAATGGAATCCATTTTACCGGCTTTGCCTGGTATGCCAATTACAGATATTCTTGGACAGAGATGACTTGGGTCTATTGCTCCAAGCATAGCTAACCTCCAGGCTGGATTATTCCAGTGTATTAAATCTGTTATTGGAAGTCACAGCTAGTGCAGAATGCTTTGATTACTCTTCTGAGTGGGATGGCGTACTGGCCCCATGTAACCCCTCCACTGAAAGAACTGTATTGACTGCCTATGTGCCAATAGGCCATGTTTAAGCTATTATTGTTCCTATAAAAAGCCACAGGTCTATAAACAGAAACTTAAGTTAAAATGGCTTGAGCATAAATAGAAGCAACCAATATAATGTGACTAGCCACTAGGTACTTAGAAGAAAATTAAGAGAGGTGAGAAGGTTGAAAATACATTATTAAAAATAAGCTCCACATTGACTGCTAGGGAATAAATATGTGAAAGCCAGTGCAGTTTTATTTGTGTTGAACTAGGACTCTGGTAGACTAGGGTTCAAATCCTCACTCAGCCATGGAAACCCAGTGCATGACTTTGGCCGCATCACACTCTCTCAGCCTCAGGGGAAAGCAGTAGCAAGAAAACAATATTATAGAACTGTCATATATTGGAGCCAGTTTGAAGGCACATAACAACAACAAGAGCTACTACTACTACTAGTACAACTACTACAATAACCCATTGGAAGAATAACGCCCAATCCATCCCCTGTTCTGTGAGTGGAGGCCAAGTGGATGGATTGGCCAGTTCTCCATGGGGTCCTTTATGGCTATGGGCCTGTAAAATCCTAAAATGTTTTTGGCCAGGACACCTATGAGAACCCCTTCTGTCATATATACCCAAGGTCAATAACAATGTCAGGTGAGTTCACATATACAGAGTGATGAGCTGCTAAGGCCACACTAGCAGGCCTATCTACTTTCCTGACCAGCTGACAAACGTAGGAGTGGGTTTTATCCAGTAACAAAGGAAGAGGAAGATCTAGCTAGCAGAACTGAGGGAAAACCCTCTCTATTTTCCTCCTCTTTGCTAGGAGAGAAGGTGTACATAGTGAGATATATGTAAAGAGACCTAAAATAATTATCTAATTCCAAGAATGGCATGAGCTTGCCTGTAGGAAAGGAACTACTCAACAAATATAAATCTCGCATGGATAAATAAATAAATAAATACACGGATTCTTTGTTATGGCAGTTCCTGCAATGCTACATGTGTAACGCATAATGTGTTGTGCCCTGCAAATCATACGTTCTAAATTGTGGGCTTGATTTCCAGGGTCATGTTTCCTGTGCTGGCAACAGTTTAATTCACTGGCAGCGCAAAGCCCTTCTTCACCTTGCCAGATACTGATTAAGTAGCTGAATGCCGGTTCAGCAGTTTCCTGCCTATTTAGCAGAGATGACAGAGGTGCATATGCAGTTATATGGTTTCATTATCCATTTAAATAGTATATTTTATGCATCCATTTCCTCTTCCCCTTTTCCAAAAAAACAAAAACAAAAACAAAAAAAAAACCCCTCTCGGCTTTGTCACAAATGATCTTGGAGGCAACTCTAGATGAACTATTATCCTTATCTCTTCCAGGATACCCCTTCAACTACATTGATGTCAAAGCTCATGAAAATATACCCATTGCATATGGCATCTTGGATCCCATAAACAAAGCAGTACTCCAGGAATTCCCTTAGGACAACAAATCTGAATAGCAAGGGCATGCAACAGATGTTCTGCATGATCACTCTCCAACTTTGGAATTTCCTTCCAGATCTCTAGAAAGCCTAAAGTCTGAAGCCCAAGAGAAACTTTAGGCTACAACAGCAAGGGCATGAAGCACATATGCAGTGCAATCCTCCACTGGCTTACTCAGAAGCAAGTCCCACTGTGTTCAGTAGACCTCACTCTCATAGTATGCACAGGATTACAACCTAATCCTCTTTATGCTTCCTTGGGGCACCATGTTTGTGTTCCCCTTTCCTGCTCCATGCAATGAAGCCCAGGCAAGCAAGATTATGCTTCTTGCCCTTGTTTCTAAGAAGGCCTCATGCTATACCTATGAGAACCATCTCTCAATTAAGAGCCAAAGTCCTTCCAAGTTACATCTTACTTCCAAACATCTTTGGAAGTGGTGAGGACATGGGTAAGATACTACCCTTAAATTTTTTACAGACAGAAGTTAAAAATAGAGATCTTTTGCACAAATCTGAAAAGCTTCCAAAGTAAACATATAGGACCAGCATTAATTATGACTGTACAACTTAAAAGTTTATATGTAAACTAACGCCAAAAGCTGATCCTTTGCAACTGTGAAATACAAGCAGAGATGAACTGATAACAGAGATGTAAAGGGTTCTGCTTGTGCACTAGGATGTCTGAGGCCAAAAGCAGGAAAAAAGAAAAAAAAAAGAAGCCTGAAAGCATCTAAATTTGGATGCCCGAATAGAATTCAAATGTTGTTGTGTGCCTTCAAGTCATTTCCAATTTATGGCGACCCTAAGGCAACCCTATAACTGGGTTTTCTGGAGCTGAGAATGTGTGATGCACCCGTTGTCAACCAGTGGGTTTCCATGGACAAGCAGAGAATCAAACCCTGTTCTCCAGAGTCATAAGCCATTTCCACAGTAGACTGTTATAGTGCTATTATTCCATTTTCAATATCCTATGGAATCCTGGGGTTTGCAGTTTAGGGAGGGGCCTCAAAGATCCCTCCCTAAACTTCAAATCCCAGGATTGCATAGGATGTTGAGAGTGGAGTAATAGCACTGTAACAGGTTAGTGCAGAAATGGCTAGTTAAACTGTGGAATGTATGGCCCTAAGGAGTGATGGCTGCCAACTTGACTAAAGAGGTTTTGACAGATTCACAGAGAACAGGACCATCAAGTCATGATGGCTCCACATTCTCTCCAATATCTAAGGGTGACCAGTTTGGTGTAGTAGTTTGAGTGCTGGACTAGGACTGTGAGAGACCAGGGTTCAAATCCCTGCTCAGCCATGGAAACCAACTGTGTTACCTTGGGCAAGCCACACTCTCCCTGCCTTAGAAGAAAGCCATGACTAACCTCCTCTAAAAAGTCTTGCGAAGAAAACCCATAATAGATTCACTTTAGGATTGCCACAAGCTGGAAGTTGCTTGAAAGAACCCAGTAACAGCAAGAGCTACTACTACTGAAAGTGCTAGACCTCTCTATACCACTTGTTGGGGAAGTGTGCTCAAGTGCTGTATTTGGACTTCCTACGGGCAACTCAAAACCGGCAGTGGCAACAGAATGCGGGACTACAGAGCCCTTTTTGGCCTGAATCAGTATGGCCAGTATTATATTCTTACTAAAGAGTATAAATGGTAGTGAGCATTATGGTAGAGCTATGTACTAGGAAGTAAGCATTATGCTGAATTTGTAAAGCCATAATAGGACAAAACAAAAATGGTCTTTCTTTCTTTTCTCTCTTTCTTTCTGCTCCTGTTATCCTTCAGTGTTGTGCCTTCAGTGTATTTTCCATTCCCTGAAAATCTGCCAAGATTATGTCTAGAGGCTATCTGAAGGAACCTGACAGAGGCCAAGCTGCCATGAAGTTAATGTGAAGCCTCTTCCTTCTCTCCCTGCCCCCACTAAAAACCCTGAGCCTCATGGAAACTGTTTATCTCTGTTAAGAGCTAGGAGGTTAAGGAGAAAGCTCCCCTTAAAGGTTACCCAAGAAGCCTTTTCATTGTTGTCAACAGCCTGTGAAGCCCCTGCTCAATGGATTGGCTATCTTCTTTCTTACAGGCTCTCCTGGGACTTTTTTTCCAAGTGCTCCATAAAGTTGAGACAGAGAGCTCTATGTAGAGGAAAAGAAGAAGGTTTGTAAGGCAAGAGTTTTTAAGAGTGTGCAGTACTTTTTTTTAATGGTACTGCTTTCTTAAGATGCTTTTTAACATTTTTAATGGTATCTTTTAAATTGATTTTAGTATGAATAGCTTAATTGTATTTTAATGTTGCTCTTTAATTTTTTTAAACTCTGTTGTGCTTTGTAATTTGTAAGCCATCTTGAGTTCTGGTTTTGGGGAAGAGGTGAGATATTAATAAAAAATAATGGTAGTAGAAGAAGTGATTATGATGATGACAGTGAAAGGGTCTTTATTCACAATGACTTAAAAACATGGATTCTTTATTTAGGATGGCCAATACAGGCAAATACAGCTTGCACCCTGGGTTTTGCTTGTTGGGCAGGAGAATTTTGACTCCGCAGGCAAGAGTTGCAGCTGTCTTATTTATCTTGGCACCTTCCAAATGTGCTGTACTACAAATCCCAACATGCACTGCCATCAAGTCCAATCTGAGCTGAGGTTGGGAGGAGGGAAGTTTTGCTTGAACAATGCCAAGTTTGGGGAGACTGCACTAGGGCAATGATAAGGGTGGAAGGCAGTAGGTCAGGAGTGGCAACTGTGGCAGGTGTTGGAGCCAGTCTTCTGCCTCTGAAACCTTCTAGGGACTCCATAGACTGCCAAGAATGCAAGCAAAGCAAGGCAAAACCCACTCACAAATTCTCTAATCCAGAAGCAGCCAGCCATCAATTTCTGGTTTTGAAAAATGAGATTGCTGTATATTCAATTGAAGGAGGGGGCTGCAACCAGCAGTCCTGCAGAAGGGGAATTTTGTTCCTCGCATATGTGTGTGTGTGTGTGTGTGTGTGTGTGTGTTACATAACATGTTGCATATTGTGTATCATGCTAATCCTATGCTTGCTGTCATGTATGAGAAGCGACCTGCAAATACATATATGTGGCAAATTGCTGTAATTTATGTTAAAGGAGAGAGGGGCTGAAGACCAAAAGCAGGAGAAATGAGTGGGAAGGGTGTTATGAGAATGAATTGATTTTGATATAATGGAGAAGGCTGGGAAAGGAGTGACCAACTTCTCAAGGTCAAGAAAGCCTGGGAAATATATTAATTTGGGAAAACTGGGCAAGGCTTTACTAACCGATGAAGTTTGTGTGCAAGAATTTGTACAAATTGCAGATATAAAAAATGTATGATTGCTATACAAATCAGTTCTGGCAACTTCTGTGAAAGTGTACAGTTGTTACCCATGATGATCCTTTGAATAAACTACAGTAGGCCCTCCACATTTGTGGGGGTTAGGGACACAGAACCCCTGCGAAAGTCAAAAAACCACAAATAACCACAGGCAGCTGCACAGGAGAGCAGAGGGAAAGCCTTTCCCTCCCCTTCACTCTCTCACTTCCCACCCATGTGATCGCACGGGCAGCGGTGCAGGAGAGCGTGGGGGGAGATCATCCCCCCTTCACTCTCTGGCCGCCCCCACTATTGTGCGGGCAGTTGCAGCAGGAGAGCATGTGGAGAGAAATCTTCCCTTCCCTTCCCTCCCCTTCCCTCTCTTCCCTGCTGCCACAGCGATTGTGGTGGCAGCTGTGGGCAGGAGAGCGCGTGGGGGGGAGGCAAGTGGGCACCATGAATAATCAAACCTACAAGAGTCAAACCCATGAATGTGGGGGAGAACTATATTGTTAACTTCAGAGTGTGTTCTTGGGAGCAATTGAGGTAATCTGCGCATGATATGAAGCTGAAGGTCATGAAAAAGCAACCCTGTGGAGCTGTATATCAGCTATGCTATGCTGTATATCAGTTAAGCTTTGCACCTTGTACTGAGTTAGGCCTCTGCCACGAGGCAGATGAGTTTTGGAGTCCTTGTTAGGATCATACCCAAACATTAACAGCTTTCCTGCAATATAAAAAGTGTGGATTTATATTAGTGAATTCAATACTTTTTTGCATTAGCTTGACAGTTTGAAGCTGAGAAAAGATTTGAAGGCTGAGAACAGAATGGGGGAGTGATTTTTTTCTCTGCTACTAACTTGGTTGCATAGCTCTCATAGCTATAGGAGGAGGAGATGGGTCACACTTCCATACTTTATTCCGTTGGGCCTGCCCTGGGGTGTACCACAGCTGAGGATCTTCCCATTTAGCCAGCCATGGGAAATTGGATTGCTGGCTATAGATAGTCTGGGTAGAATTAGTTTGTTGGCACTTGGTTCTACCACTGGCTGTGAGGGGATGCTAGACCCTGTTAACAAAGGAGTTGGAACATTTCTCTGCTATATACCATCTGCTGCAACATTTACTACCAATAAAGTTTATCTTATAGGACTAATGTATGTCTGTGTTTGGTGAACAAAGTCTTGGGTAGGCCTGGAACTACACCCAGCTCCTGAACAGAACGCAACAGAACAGACAACAAGCAAAGTAGAAGATCAAATTCTGGTTCAGTCTATTAGTCTGTCTTGTCCCTGCTCATTCTCTTTCCCTTCTTCCTTCCTCTTGCTACTGCTGCCACGGCCTCCTCTCGCTTTCCCATCTGGAAGAAATCAACACCTTGTCTTAGATACTTGCCTGTTTTGTTAATTTTGTTCAGCCCAAACGTTAAAAGGTGAAGGATGCAGTAGCGGTGATAGAGAAGAAGAGGGATGAAGTGGGCAATGACTTTAAAATACAGAGCTTAGAAAAGTTATTGTTTTGAACTGTAGCTCTCAGCACACATTCCTCCCTTGCCAGCAGTATAAAAGCAACTCTTCCAAGCTCTGCTTTTCATATCATCTGTCAATTAACCTGCAATGATGCATTCACACACAGTGTGTTCTTCTTATATGTTAGATTTGTTTTCTCTCAGTCAAAAGATATGTGGACAGCCCACATGGTACATAAGAAGTACTTCCTTCTTAGCCTCCATCAATTGGCAAAGATCTGCTGTCATTTTCTTTTATTTGCACAAAATATCCTCCTGCCTCCACACACCTATTGGTTCTCTTGACACATTGTAGATTTGAAGTTTTATATACTGCTCAATTATAGCATTTTAATTCTACTGTAGCTGCCATGGCTTTATCCTGTGGAATCCTGGGATTTGCAGTTTTGTGAGATACTTAGCATTCTCTCCTAGAGAAGTGTGGTGCCTCACTAAATTACAGATCCCAGATAGAGCCTTGGTGGTTAAAGTGGTATCAAAGTATAGTGTGAAGGAGGTCCCTATGCATTAATGCTCAGCCCAAACAGTTCCAGGTCAACCCCCATGTATGTCTTTCTGGGGGAATGGGTGCAAGGAGCTATCTCCTAATCCTTTGCATCTACCCAAACCCCTCCCCAAACAAATGGGAGAGGCTGCTACTGCTTCTCAGGGGGATCAGAGAGAGTGGGGAGGTAATTCAGATGTTGATGAACTGGCTCATCTTGGCTCTAGGATAGGGGAAGGAAATGAGAGTTGCTCACAGATGGATTGCGCCCTCTTATCCTTTCCCCGCAGAGCTTTGTTGTTGTGTACTTTCGAGTTGCTTCCAACTTATGGCAACCCTAAGGTGAACCTGTCATGGGGTTTTCTTGGCAAGATGGTTTGCCTTTGCCTTCCTCTGAGACTGAGAGAGTGTGATCTGCTCAAGGTCATACAGTGGGTTTCCATGGCTGAGCCCTGGTCTCCAGAGGTGTAATCCTGACCACTACACCATGCTGGCTCTTCCCCCCCAAGAGCTACATTGGTTGAATTGCACCCCTAATCTTCCCTTCAAATTAGTGGAGTAGCAGCGGCAGAGGGAGCTGAATGTTGTGTTAAGGGTTACAGGCTAGCATCTTTGGCTCTATCCAAAAAGAGACATATGCATGCATAAACCACACTTACATGTGTATATGGCCCTTTCCGCACGTGGTGTGTGAATCGGGCAGAAATGGGCAGAAATGGGACTCACCGGATTTTTCCTGCGACCGGGCGAGTCCGTCGCGAAGAGCAGCAGCGCGAGTTCGCCGCTCCGCAGTTCTCCGGCGTCCAAAACGGCGGCTTCCGGTTGGTGGAGGCTCTCCACGAACCGGAGGAGCTCGCCAGCCGAAAGCCCGCCCCCAGAAGATCTGCAGGCACGCACTTGTACGTGCCTGCAAATCTGCTCCGGAGCACGGCGACGGAGCTAGACGGGGTTGCCCACTCTGTGCTTTTTAAAAACCTCAAAACAGAGGTTTTTAAAAAGCACGCTGCGCGACCAGTTCCGGTCGTGCAGAACTGGACTGAGGTGTGGAACTACAAAAAGTAGTCCACCCCAGTCCACTCTATGGTGCAGAAGACCTCTGTCGGAGGTCGCTCTGCACCATTTTTAATACCCGGTGCAGAAATGGCCTATGTCACTGAACAGCAGGGCAAAGAGAATAATCTTCTTCACATACTGGGGAAAAAGTGGCTATCTAGTTACATATATGCATCAGTCCGCAAAAGAAGGAACTAAAGAAAGGAAAATGGAAAGAGTCAGCAGTGTACTGCATCTCATGGCCAGGGTTGCAGATCTCAGGGCCTAGTCCCTCTTCTCCAGTCCTCAGGGAGAGCGGGAGGAATCTCAAGGTGAGAGATCTGCTTTGAAGCTGTGGGTGTGTGGATGTCTCTTCCTCACTTACTAGGCTTGGTGTTTTTTATTTGAATTGCATACTCTTTACAACTGTGCTTGAAGCTTAATGCATCATGCTCAGTGATATCATTAGCAGCTGCCCCTTCTAGCATATCTGGGGCCTCCCTCTAGTGACGCCCCTAGGTCCCAAGTTTTAGACTGAAATCTCAGGGAAATCTCTGAGATAGTCCAAACCTGGCAACCATATTCATTTCTACGATGAAGCAGACTCTTGACTACAGAAGTGCATAGGCTAATACTGTCCATCCTTAACGTGTCATGAGAAGACTCCTCCTTGTTTCTCCTGAGAATCTGAAGAGGATACCACAGCATAATGTAACTATAATAATGATCAGCCTTGGGTACCACCTTGTAGTTTCTATTTGATGATTTGTGGTTTTGATTAATATACTCTTTCTAGGAATCTCTAGGTCCTCCAGTGCAATTCTATTGTCGACTTCCACCAGAAGTTGACCACAGAACCATACTGGAGGATGTAGAGATTCCTAGAGTAGTATTCTATCAGGTTAAAAAAAATAGCATTCATGATTTTAATTTATATTTGCAGTTTTACCACTTTTGCAGGGGTCTTGCTCCCCTAATCCCTACAAAAGTGAAGGATCAGCTGTAATGCCTTTGTCCATCTCCATGCACTTATCTTGGAGAAATTAATTTTATGAACTACAACCTGAATCTTGGGTCCCTTCCTTGAAGAAAGGCAGAGTATAAATTCAATAAATGAATAAATAAACTGTCGACAATAGTGGCCATGCTCCCATGACCATGCTTGCTGGAGGATTCTGGAAGGTGCAGTTCAAAAGAAAAGAGTAAATTACCTAAGCTTTGTCTATGAGAGAAAAACACAAAAAGCCTTGATGGTTCAGGCCAAGTTAGTCCATGGGTGTGAAGGGAGGAACTGGGCAAGCCTGGCTCAAGGCAGACAATCCCAACTCAGGGAATGTTGTGATAGGGTGCCTGAAAGAGGGGAAACGTTACAAAAATACAGATAGGGAAAATCTGGCACAGAGATAAGGGACAGGTGTCAGACAGATAGAAACAAATGGAACAGATAGAGGAGACTCAGACAGAAGAAAGGACTGACTATGGTTTGGGGGAGCTGTAAATGACTTAATAGTTCAAGGGTTAGTGTATTATTTTCTTGTGCCTTAATAGACTTGTTTGTTTTTACCACTGTTTCTGTCTGTTTGTATTAAGATTAGATTAGATTACTACAACAATGCCACCAAGACAACACACCACTTGTCCACAATAAAGGGGCACCTTGAGACTAAAGTACCAAATCCAGGAAGGGATTAAGAAGGGGGAAAGGGCAAGGTAAGTGACAGGAACCCAGGGTTGGAACTGCAGGGCCAGCCCCGTGAAGTCTCCTGCCATCTAAACTCTCCTGCCGTAAATTCCCCTCTTCTCAGCCACAGCTCTCTCCCACAGTGACCCTAAATCAGTCAGCATCATTATTTCCAGTGGTTAGTAGAACTGTGAAATCTGGACGAGGTGCCCTTCCTCCCCCAATATTGTGTTATCTGAATCTGTAGCTGAGTGGAGAGTTCTCCCCCTGTTCAATGCAAACCTGAGTAGAACTCCATTTCAGACCTTACCGCTCAACACCCTCTGCAGCCTAGAACATACAATACCAGAATAAACAATGAGAACCAACACAGAGAAATGTAAGCTTTTGCATGACAAGGAAAATTGTCAGAAGTCCAGAAGAGATCTATATGGAGCAGGCTTTGGAGTCAATTAACATTTTCAAACCAAATCAGGTACATGTGCAGCTAGCAGAAACATGAGAATAAAACAATATTAAAAATGAAGATTACAGAGTGGAAATTTCAGTCTGGAAATCTTCCCCCCTGCTCCGTTAATGTAACTATAAGCAAGAAGCAAGTGCCAGAGGAAATGAGAATTTAAGAAAACTTAAGAGAATCTGGCAGAATCTTGCAAGGAAATGCTTTAAATTTGGGAACCACTGCCCTAATAGGAGAAAATACACAAAGTCGGATCAAATATGAGCTGGGGAGAAAAAAGGACAAGATTGCTGAAACTTCTTGTTGTCAAAAAGGTAAGCCATCGCATGGTAAGCTAAATATCAAAGTGAATGTTGGGTCAAAATCACAAGGTTAAACATGGACTATAATATTTAGAAAAGGAACTTTTTCTTAGTGATAATAGTACAGTATCTCACTTAATGTAGAACAGTTTTTTTCCATATTTTGTTACCTGTGGCCCACTGTTTTTCCTGGGTTAAAAGATTGATTGATTAATTGATTGATTGATTTAACATCCCACCTTTCTCCCAGGACCCATAGTTCTACCCCTGTTCAAAGCAAATGTGAATAGAACTCCATAAATTTTGCTCCACATTCATAAAGATGCATATTGATGCACACTCCCATTTCCCTAAACTTTAGGGACAGCACCAGGTAGAATTTCTGATAAGAGAGCACTGGAAACATAAAGCATATCTAACATATTTACTTTATATAACAATACGTATGCAGAGCATCAGTGGGGGCAAATCAAATGCAAGACAGCCAACCATTTCCCCCAACCTCTAAATTGACGTCAGTTAATTCTCTGCTCACATTTTCTGCTCTATACAAACACCAAGACCCTTTCTCCACTTTCTTTTTCATTGTAGATTCCAGAATGCCTTAGTCCAATGTTAGTCTAAGTGATGCTTCCTGGGTTGCTCCTGGCCACTGTATGCTCCCTGATGAGTTTCCAGGAAAAGAAGAAACATCTATAACCAATGGGCACAAACATGGTGCTGCTCCTTGGCACTGTGGAAGGAAAAAAAAAAGGTAGCTTTAGAAACATTGCCTGAGCCAACATGCCCAGCAACATTTCTAACCATACAGATCTACATGTGCACACTCCCACACAGAATACATCAAGCTCTGACTTTTTTTTAAATTCAAATACAGAAAGTTCTGGGATATGAAAGGCATTCTGCCTAAACAAAGAATGGGCAACCTGAAGATTTCTGGATCAAAACCACTGGCATCTTTGCACACTACACCCTTATAGCACTATGATTCTATGGCTCTATTCTATGGAATCCTGGGATTTTTAGTTAAGGGAGGGGTATTTAAAATTCTAAAGTGAGGAACTAGATCTCTCTGCCTGAAAATCATAAATACCTCTACTAAAATGCAAATCCTAGCATTTCATAGGATAAACCATGACAATTAAAGTGGAACCACAGTTATATAACTGTGCAGTGTGAATAGGACTGGGGCCTGTTACAATGAACAGTACCATCCTATGGCAGGGGCAACCCAGGTAATACTCCTTTGTGGCACTTTATTCTTCCTTGTTACTGGTCTGCTTCTACCAGCGCTGGAGCAGACTGTTTCATGGACAACTTTTACAACTCCAGTTTTTCCTTGATAAGCTATCAATATATTGGGAAAGTTAGATTGCATGCAGTGTGCTTGCTCTCAGGAGCAGGAAGCCATGACACCATGTTAATTTAGAAATCCTACTTTGTGGGGCATAGAGTAGAATGTACATCCAATGTGGTAGTTTCCTTTTTAAAACACATCTCACCAACAACACACTGGTAAGCTTACCTGGTTGCATGACAAGCAACTCCTATTAACATTAGCTCTTTTACACAACCATTAAAATACAAACTGGTAATCCTATAACCAGCATGCCATGTACCAAGGATGGCAAAGTGCAGCCCTGGAGACATTGTTGGTCTGCAGCTCACAGCATTCCTAGGGCTGATGGGAGTGGCAGCTCTTTATCCACTTCTGCCATGCATATGATATTCCAGCAAGACCTATATCAGTCATACAGGGCCAAACCAGATGCACAGTTGTTCTTTCTGGCCTTGTAGGGTGGGTGTTTTAAAACAAAAATACTTGGAGCTGGCAGAGGGCTGAGAGATGAATTGGGACTAGAGGCAGGCACTATCAAGATAGTGAATATTCTGGAAATTAAGCCCTGGTTTTCAGAATGTTTACTGTCTTGATTACTCAGCTCCCTAAGCCATTCCTCAGAATGGTTTAGGGAGCTGGGTATATTTACTTTGGAAAATACAGAGGTGACATGATAGCCATCATTAGTTATCTGCAAGGATGTCACATAGAAGATGGAGCAAACTTTTTTTTCTGCTGCTCTAGAAGAAACTGGGACCATGAAAAAATGGATTCAAATTACAAGAAAAGAGGTGCCATCTAAACATTAGGAGGAACTTCTTGATGGTAAGAGCTATTCAAGAGTGTAATAGACAGTCTTGGAGGGTGGTATATTCTCCTTCTGTAAGCTCTTTAGAGAGACATTGGATGATCATCTCTCAGGTGTGCTTTAGTTGTTTATTTCTGTATGGTAGGGCTTGGACTAGACCTTTGCTGCCCTTTCCAGTTCTGTGATACTATGATGACTGTAGTATGAGAAGAAGGGGCTCTCTTTTTTTTCTCCCAGCCACACTCATAACATTTGAGGCTCACCATTGCAAATAGTAGGTACAGGGACAGTTGTACAATTCAGCTCAGGCCTGGGCTATGTCCAAGAGCCCTCTGTCTCCACACCATGATCCCAATCCAGCTGAGCCCCTTATTCTACTGCCAATTTGCTTTTGTTTTTTTCAAGCAGTCCTTCCAGGTCAAGCAACATTAATTATGCTACAACCCAGTTGGACCATAGCATAAGACTCACTGGCAAACGGTGACTGCATGTGAAACAGAAAAAAAGAAATCAGAGAAACAAAGGATTTGATCAAAGTATTCAGCAACTGGAACCAGACACTGTTTCTGCAGAAAAAGAAGCTAAACATGGAGATGTTGAAAGAATGGTAAAATCTAAAAGGCTCAAATAGATGATTGCTCCCATCACTGAACAAATTACAACTGCTTGCACAAAGTGTGTGTGTGTTTTGTTTTGTTTGTCTTGGCACTCTGCCCATTATTTGAAAGGGTGTTCAAGTACAGATACAATATCATAGTGTGAAAAAGTCACAGGAAAGTCATGCATCAAGCTAACCCCAAACAAGCCAGATCAACTTGCCACTTGACACCTATTCCAGAACACTGATATGTAGATATAGATGATGGATTTCCCCTCACTCTGCAAAAAACAACAACTTTGAAATGTGAAAAGTCTTCGGCATTGTTAAGGTGATTCTTTTCTTTGCAGAAAAAAGAATATAAGGTCAGTGCCTTTTAAAATAAAAGCTAAACATCACTCAAAGCTAAATGAGAGATCCTACCATCCTCGATCAGAACAACGACTTACCATTTCCCCCAATAATGTTGATTCAAGCAGCCATTTTTTAAAAAGCACATCCAAGGGCTGCTTCTCCCCGAGTCAGCCTACATATCCTGGATCACTAGTGAGGGCTACATACAGTCAGATATTAGGGAAGCCCATTTAGGAACAGGGAAACTGAAGGCAAAATATACCTGTAGAGAGAAGTGAGTCTTCAACCCATTCTACTTTTTTTGCTGGAACTGTAGTTTCTGACTATTTCCTTATTTTTCCTCTCTCCCTCCCTCTCACTGTTGATGTCTTCACCACTGAGACTTTTCCAAAAGCAGCTACAGATCTAATAATTTGTTCAGTTTGGGTCTGTATTCATAACAAGTTAATAACAAGAAAGCATGCGCCTGTTTATGAGAGCGAGAAGGGACCATTACTAAAATTCCCTGTAACATTAGTGACATTGGGGACCTTTAAAGAACCAGGAAGTTGGATTTGGAGAATGAAAAGGTTAGATAACAATCTTTCCATTCCCCAAATCCAACTTTCTTGTTCTTTTTACTGCAAGGCAGCTCCTAGGAATATTATCTGGCTGCAGAATATTAAGTATGAGCAAAATGTCCATTCTGATGGAGAGCTTGGCGCGTTAACACTAGAAAATGGGGACTAATAAATTGTTAATGTTAACAATAAACTGGTTAATTTTCTGATTAATTCATTAATTAGTTTGTTTCCTAAACAAACCATGGGATTTACAGAGAATAGTACATGTGTTGTCACTGTTGACCTGACCTTTTGGTTAGTGCCTCCTTTAAAAGATCTCTTTTTGTTGTTCCCAAGTCGTCTTCTCCAAAATGGTGTTTTCCAGGTATGTTTGATTACAAATGGCTAGAGATTGTGAGATTTGTATTGCAATATGTCTGGAAACTGCCATGTTAAGACAGCCTATCCTAAAGTATGAGATATAACAACCTGTTAAATCATAACTTATCACTGACCTACATCTTTCGTCTTTTCACCCCATCAACATATTTACCCTTTGGACACTATGGATTGTTTGCCTGGATTGGGAAAAGTGAATAAGGGATAATGATTTCATATCATTTGGGGACAATGATCCACTGCAGTAGTAAAGGGCAGCCAGATTGGTTGGTGAATAAAAGGTGGAGCATTATTAACTGGAAATATTTCAAATGCTTCTGAACGTATCTAAAGCATTTTTCCGTACTGTCCAATAAGTAGATTTTCTACTCCCACACTTATAATCAAGAAATGTGGCCCAGAGAGATCAATGCTACAGCATGTGATTTGCAGGCAAGGGCTTAGGGTCCCAAATTCAATCCCTGCCACTTCTAGTTTCTAAGAATCTCCTCTTGAAACCACCCCTTGCAATGAACAAGATGGCAAAACTTCTTACTCTATTGTTGTTGTTGCCACTGCTGCTATGTGCCTTCAAGTTGTTTCCAACTTATGACAACATGAACTTAACATGGGGTTTGCATGGCAGGATTTGTTTAGTCATGGTTTGCCATTGCCTTCCTCTGAGGCTGAGAGAGTGTGACTTTCCCAAGGTCACCCATGGGTTCTTGTGTGCAACTTGGGATCGAAACCCAGAATCCTAGCCCAACACTCAAAGGACTAGACCACGCTGCCCCTCTCTCTTACTCATTACACCACCAGAATAGTGAGTACTGCTAGCCAGCAACTTTATTATTAAGTCTCATTGGGGAAGTGAATTATCAAACAATGAGTTAAATTTAAGGGGCTTCAGCATTTATGTCAAACTTTATAACCAACAAATTGGTTTTTGGACTGTTAACTAACAGCTTAGCTAAGGCCATTTATGCATTAGACTGTTCTATTGCTATTATTCCACTTTCAACATCCTATGGAATCTGGAGTTTGCAGTTTAGAGAGAGGCCTCATAGGATGTTGAAAGTGGACTAATAGCGCTAGAACAGTCTAGTGTGGAAATGGCATGATTGCGCGTATGGAGGACCAGCGTAATTAATTAGCTAAACTTGTTATTTCCAGAAGGCTGTGGTCTGATGAGCAGTGGCTGAATAGAAGGAGGGCTTGTGTAATAACATAAATGAAACCCTTTGAGATAACACACCTCCCTAAGGAAATTTTGTCAACAAAACCTGGGCAACCTGGTCTCGGGGCGGAAAGTAGGATTTACCCTCCAAAATGCAGTTCACTCCACAAATAAATAGCACACATTTCGTTTTTATAATGTAATGTACACTCAGAGAAGAAAGCTGACAGGAAGAGAATCAGTTAATCAGAATATGTGGTGCTGGAGAGTTGGAGAGCTGGAGAGGAGAGTTCTAAGGATGTTGTGGACTCTCTAAAAGACATATGAATGGGTGCAAGAACAAATCAAGCCTGAACTCTCACTGGAAAACAAAAAGACTAAACTGAGGCTTTCATACCTTGGACACGTCATAAAACAGTACTAAGTAGAAAAGACACTCATGCTTAGAAAAGTGGAAAGGAAAAGAGGAAGACTGCAATAAAGATTGGACATTTCTGCACTACACTGTTATAGTGCTATTATTCCAGTTTCAACCTCCTGTAGAATTCTGGGGTTTGTAGTTTACTGAGGCCAAAGAGCTCTCTGGCCAAGAATTCTAAATGCCCCTCCCTAAACTGCAAACCCCAGGGTTCCACAGGATGTTGAAACTGGAATAATAGCACTATAACAGCCTAGTGTGGAAATGGCTGAGGGGAGGCTGTAGCAGTTTACTGTTCCCTGAGTCTACTTGGAAGGGCAGGATTCCATCCCCTCCTCTCCCCATCCCCATCGAGACAACAGAGTGCATACCACTTTTGCATTTTGGACTCAGTTTGCAGCAATTGAAGTAAGCTGTGGACAAAGGAGGAGAGTGGGAGAAGGAGAAGAAACTGGAACATGTTAAAAGCAGTGAAAAGGCAGGACAGCAGAGGATTAATTGGGATTCTCCCTGCCAAATCAGGGCCGTAGAGAGTATGAAGTTTTAATACGTTTATCAGTTGTCCTGAGCTGTTATGAGAAAGAACAGGGTACAAAACAAATAAAAAACTTTTAAAAATTGGCTCAAAAGTTTTGGTTTCTCACTGAGTCCTCCATCAGTGGACAATTGTCCATACTTTCAGTTTGGTAGCTTGTTTTCCCTCTCGGAACTCCATCCTCTGTATCATTACAGTCAAAGTTTGCACTGAAGCCATGTTTTCCATCTTTCCAGCAAAGAAACTACAACAAAATCCAACCTTTACCTCCAGTAACAACTGGCTTCTGGCTGACACAGCAGACAAAAAAACCAGAAGACATTTCACACCTACTCTAATCTTTTTAAAGAAACCCAGGCCACCCTTTTGGCTTAAATTGAATCTGAGAAGTCCCATATCAACTGTTCATTCTACCACATGTTGTACAACCTATTCTGGTACACTCTTTTCTTTTACTACATTTTGTGGGAGTGCAAATGTTCCCATATCTTTGTCAGAACAAATATGTCCTCCTTTGGCATCTGGAGAGGAGATACATTTGTTGATAGCTTTGAAAAGGGCATGACCAGAGAAAGGTTAAAAACTGCTACGTCTGAAGCACCAAGAGTTTGAGAAAGACTTTTAATTCTGATGAGGTGGACAAGAAAGTAGAATAGGGTTTTAATTTTGCAGAGTGGAAAATGATGATAATAATAAAAGGTTTTCATTTCCTATTGCTTTTTAAAAAAGGACTCTTCTTGGCCCAGGGGGCCTTAAACACATGATGAAAATGCCTTGATGGCTCTCCATAGAGCGCTGGGTTAAAAAAAAAAAAGGTTTTTGTAGAGGGTGCAGTTTGGGATGCAAGTCTCCAAGATCCCTTAAAAGACTCATGTGACCCCCAGCCCTCCACAGTTTCCCACTTCTGGAGTAGATGCACAGATAAGCATTGAGAAGAGAGACAAGCGAAGGAGCAGTGGGCATAGATGTGGACAGAAAGAGACAAGAAGAGATGGTGGAGGTGCAGAATCCAAGGAGGAGAGAAATATAAGATCATGACATCTAGCTACTTTGACAAAGTTCCCCACGATGTTCTTGCAAAGAAGCTAGTAAAATGCGGGCTGGACAGGGCTACTGTCGGTTGGATTTGTAATTGGCTGACCGACCGAACCCAAAGGGTGATCACGAATGGCTGCTTTTCATCCTGGAGAGAAGTGACTAGCGGGGTGCCACAGGGTTCTGTCCTGGGCCCAGTGCTGTTCAATATCTTCATCAACAACTTGGATGAAGGAATAGAGGGCATGCTCATCAAATTTGCAGATGACACCAAATTGGGAGGGGTTGCTGATACACCAGAGGACAGGATCAAAATTCAAAATGACCTGGATAGATTGGAGAGCTGGGCCAAAGCTAACAAAATGAAATTCAACAGAGAGAAGTGTAAGGTCCTACACTTAGGTAGGAAAAATGGAATACAGAAATATAGGATGGGGGACACGTGGCTGGATAGCAGTACGTGTGAAAGGGATCTAGGAGTCTTAATAGACCACAAGCTGAACATGAGTCAGCAATGTGATGCAGCAGCCAAGAAAGCCAACGCAATTCTCGGCTGCATCAAGAGGAGTATGGTGTCTAGATCAAGGGAGGTACTGGTACCACTCTACTGTGCTTTGGTTAGACCTCATCTTGAATACTGTGTCCAGTTCTGGGCACCCCAATTCAAGAAGGACATGGTCAGGCTGGAGCAGGTCCAGAGGAGGGCGACCAAAATGGTGAGGGGCCTGGAAGCCATGCCCTATGAGGATAGACTTAGAGAGCTGGGTATGTTTAGTCTGCAGAAGAGAAGGTTAAGAGGGGACATGATAGCCATGTTTAAATATTTGAAGGGATGCCATGTAGAGGAAGGAGAGGGCTTGTTTTCTGCTGCTCCAGAGACCAGGACAAGGAGCAATGGATTCAAGCTGCAGGAAAGGAGATTCCACCTGAACCTCAGGAAGAACTTCCTGACAGTCAGGGCTGTCCGGCAGTGGAATATGCTGCCTCGGAGTGTGGTGGAGTCTCCTTCTTTGGAGGTTTTTAAGCAGAGGCTGGATGGCCATCTGTCGGGAGTGCTTTGAGGGTGTTCCTGCATGGCAGGGGGTTGGACTGGATGACCCGTGTGGTCTCTTTGAGCTCTACATTTCTATGATTCTATGATTCTATGCTAGTCAAAGGAAGACAGAGGAAGCAAATGGAAGGAACAAGATACCAGAGATGGTTAGCAGTGATCACAACAGAGGTATTGACCAGAATATGGAAAAGAGACTTTGAAAGTGGTGAGCAGTTGGAAGAAAGCGGTAGGGGGAAGGTTAGGAAATGTATTTGTAGTCAGAAAGAGAGAACATTAAAATGTTTATTTGCAGTTCCAATTGAGGGGGAGAAGGGGATGCTTTGCAAGTGTATTTTGGGTCAGAAATAGAGAACGGTATACTTTTTTTTTTAAATATACAGTTGGCGATATGTATGCCCAACTTGGAAACTTTAAAAAGAAATTATTTTTTTCTTCTAAAGAAGTGTATTGCTTTGACTATTATTAAATTAAGATTTCTGGGGAAAGTTAAGGAGGATTTCTGTGCAGTATAGTCCAAATATAGCCCTCTCACTGTTCCCAAATGGGGATCAAAAAAACTACAGACCCAGCAAGGCCAAACTGACCCTCAAGTTACTCTTTTCAGTTTGGTGTTCCTGCCATTCACCTTGTCCCATCCTCTTAACCCACAACCAAGGTTAAGAGAAATAAGGTGACACCATACGATGGTAGATGACTGGGATCCAGTCATCTTCAAACAAACAATAGTGTGTTTGTGTGCACCTGCATGTGTGTGTGTGTGTGTGTGTGTCTTTCTAACTTCACTGATTCCCTTGCAGCGGGTGGGTGAGAAAAGAATGTACAGTAGTATGTCTTGATTTCAGTAAGGTTTTTGACAAGGTACCTCATTATATTCTGCCAGACAGACTGCTAAAATGTGGCCTAGACAATACAACTGTTGTGTGGATCTTCAGTTAGTTAATGGAATGGACCCAAAGAATGCTCATCAATGGTTCCTTTTCATACTGGAGAAAAGAGGCTATTAATATCATTCCTCAGTCCCAGCCCAATGGTGTTAAACAACTTGAATGATGCAGTAGATTAGAATGATGCAACAGAAAGCCTGATTATCAAATTTGAAGATGGCACCATATTAGAAAGGGGTAGAAAAGGATCAAGAATTAAAATGATATTAATAGATTGAAATGATGGGTGAAAACTAACAAAATGAGTCTCAGCAATGTGTCTCTAACATTAGCTATTACGCGGGTCCCAATTTGGAAAGAGAGGCGGCTTAGAAAAACAATGAAATAAATAAATTAATAAATTTAGGCAGGAAAAACAAAATGCACAAATATAGGCTGGGTGACATTTGGTTTGAAAGAGCAACATGTGAGAAGGATCTAAGATCCTTAGCAGATCATATTGTAAATGTGAATTAATAGTGTGATGGAGCAACCAAAAAATGCTAGTGAAGCCCTAGGCTGCATAAACAGGAGTATAACATCTAAGGAGAGTAAAAGCACCATTTTATTCTACATGGGTTTGTCAAGAACAAATCCTGGCAAACTAATCCTATATCTTTTTTTTTTAATTGGGTTACTAGTTTAGTAGATGGTGAGAATGATGTGTATGTCATTAATCTAGATTTCAGGAAAGCATTTGATAAGGTCCTCCTGATATTTTGATTAAGAAATTGACTAAATATGGAATAGATGGACCCACCATCAGATAAATCCATGTTTGATTAGAAAACAGTGTTCAAAGAGTTGTCATCAGTGGCTGTACTTCAAACTGGAGTGCCACAGGGTTCTTTTCCAGGGCCAATGTTCTTCAATATTTTTATACATGACTTAGATGATGGGGTAGAGGGAATTCTTGTCAAATTTGCAAATAACATAAAACTCAAAGGGGTCCATCCATACATCCAGGCAGCATCTAACCCCTCCCCCAGAATCTCGTGCACAAACACCTCTAGGCAGTAATACTGCTGCTTCAAATCCCCACACACAGATATACATGGACCCTTGACCCCTTCCATATTGGTTAATGTGACCACTCACTGTGATAGCCTTATTCCAAGTTTTATGTCAGGAGATTCTCTGTACCCTAGACTTGATATATATATATACTTGTTTTACATTTTCTTTTGAAAGTAATACATATGCAATCCTGTTGTCCCTTAACGTGTCTCCTCTACAGCTTTTGCTTTTAAAATGGTGTAGTGGGAGGCTGGAACTTTTGTAAGAAGGTACCTATAAGGAAGCAAAATGAATAAAGACCTTCCTGCCAACACTGAGACCATGCATACATTTTAAAAGCAGTTCTGGAGTTGCTGCAGTCTCCATCCCTCAAAAACACCTTGTGAACACGTACATAGAGTCCACTTCTGCACTATACTGTTGTAGTGCTATTCTTCCACTTTCAACATCCCATGGAATCCTGGGGTTTGCAGTTTAGGGAAGGGCATCCAGAATTCTCAGCCAGAGGGCTCTTTGGCCTCAGTAAACTACAAACCTCAGAATTCCACAGGATGTTGAAAGTGGAATAATAGCACTATAACAGTCTAGTGTGGAAATGGCCTAGGAACGGCTCCAGCCCAAAAGCATTCTAAAGAAAAAAAAGTAAGATAACAGGTGCCTTCCTCTCAAAGGTTAAAAAAGAGTCAGGACAGGCAGGGTGAGTGTGCCAAAGGAGATCTGAAGATGTCAATCTACGGCCATTTCCACACTGGGCTGTTACAGCGCTATTATTCCACTTGCAACATCCTATGGAATCCTGGGGTTTTCAGTTTTGGGAGGGGCTGCGCGGCCCCTCCCGAAACTGCAAACCCCAGGATTCCTTAGGGTGTTGCAAGTGGAATAATAGCACTATAACAGTCCAGTGCGGAAATGGCCTATGTGTGACATTAGAGACCCCGGCACTGATATAAGAATTCTATACAGCCTCCTCAGTCTCACTGAGTTTAATTGCACTTACTTCCAGGAAAGCTAGCATGCCTTGCATCCTAAATACTATATTTTTACTGTGCAGATGAGGATGACTTTTTTTTTGTCACCCCCCTCAAGCAAAATGATGGAAGTCTCAAACTTTGTAATTTCTGATGATGCGATACACAGACTTCAATTTAGCTGTGAATTGTTGTGTACCTTCAAGTAAATTCTGATTTATGGTGACCCCAAGGTGAACATATCATTGGTTTTTCTCATTACAGCTGAGTGGGATTTCCAGAATCATAGTCCACTACACCATGCCAGAGAGAGATAGAGGAAGAAATATAGGGCACAAAGTCAATAAATTGGTTCCCATAGACACATTTTGCAGGACTATCACAGCATGGTATAGTGTTTGGACTACGACCCTGGAGACCAGGCTTCAGTTCCTCCCTGGGCCATGGAAACCCACTGAGTTGATCTTGGGCATGTCACACACTCTCAGCCCCAGAAAACCCTGTGATATGTCACCTTAGGGTTGCCATGAGTCTGAAATGACTTGAAGGCACACAACAACAACAGAATCATATCTGAACATTGCTGGTCTTGGCTTCCTTTGAGAGCTAGCAGTGGTGTATCTAGCCTAAGCAACACCTAGGGCAAGCATAGAAGTTGCACCTTTCTTACCCCTACCCCCAACCGTACTTGTGTGGCTTTTTTGTGCCCCCCTGGCATTAGTGCCTGGGGCATGTACCCTACTTGCCCCACCCTAGATACACCTCAAAGAGCTACTGTGGTGTAGTGGTTTGAGTGCTGGACTACGACCCTGGAGGCCAGGGCTTGATTGCCTGCTCAGCCATTGAAACTCACTGGGTGATCATGGGTGCTTCACATACTCTCGGTCCCCAGAAAGCCCTGTGATAGGTTTGCCTGAGCATTGCCATAAGTTGGAAACAATTTGAAGGCACACAACAACAACAATCACAAGTATTCTTTCTGAAGTAGTCATCCTCTTTTGTCAAAGAGTCTGCAGATTTGGCCAGGTCAATATCCTCAGGGGCAATGCTGACAGCCTTACTGCTACTCACAGAAACCTGATGGGAAACCAATCATCACAGTATTTGTTGTTCCCTACTAAATCAGTTGGAATTTTGAATCTGAAGGAAGGAAGGAAGACAGAAGTTATTATGCCAGAGAACAATGTTTCCAACAATCCTATGGCCAGTGGCCAAAGAGCTTCATGTATGTCTAAAGCACTTCCATGTGTGCATGAAAGCATGTGCTCTTTTTGCGGCAGCTGTTCACAATGTGTTGGACACCACACTGGAGGGAGCACAGGGGCTACAGTGTTTTCAGCACCCTAAAAAGAAAATGAAAAAAAGTAATGGAAACGTTGAGATTTCTGTCTAAACATTAATTTTTTCATTTTATCTCTAGCCCTTTCTATAGGTTCCAAGAAAAACTATATAACATATTTGTTGCAGGGAGGAAGCTTCAAGAATGCTTTAAAAACATGCCATGTAAAACTCAGCTCTGTTTTCTCCTCATAAAGCTGGTCTTCCATGTAGCAGCATGAGTATGTGATTTTGTACTTTTGTGTTATTAATTTAATTCATCTTTAAATTATTTTTATGTAGTATGAAATTAAGACTGGGTAGACTGGGGTTTGAACCCTCATTCAACAATGAATGGTACTGGGGGAGCTTTGGACAGTCACTAGTGTATCTCAGAAGGTCACTGTAGAGATAAGTATGTAGAGGACAAACCCTGGATTAAACCTTGGTTGATCCCAACTAAGAGAGATCAATTGAAATCAGTTTTACTTACTTAAGTGATGGCTAACAACTGCCATTCATATCAGTGGGTCTCCTTTAGTTGAAACTACAACGGGCAGTAGCCCCATGTGTGCTACACTGAGCTTCTTGGGCAAAGCACACTGAAAACTGAAACTATGGAGTTGGGTGTGTTTAACTGGGACAACAAAATCCTGAGAGATGACATGATAGCCATCTTTAAACAGCTAAAGGGGTATCAGGTAGAAGATGCGGCCAACTTGTCTTCTGTTGCTTCAGAGGCAATAAACAAGAATCAGGGGATCCAAATGATAAGAAAAGAGATACAGTTTAAACATTTGGAAGAACTTCTTGACTCAAAAAGTCTGAGGTTCTTTAGATTTGGATAGGCTTTTCATGAGAGTCAGCCTGTTGTAGTGCTTTGAGCATTGGACTACATCCCCTGCAGAAGGGGTTCAATTCCCCCCTCAGCTGTGGAAACCCACTGGGCAACTTTGGGCATGACACACATTCTCAGCCCTCAGCAAACCCTCTGATTGGTTCACCTTAGGTTCACCATAAGTCAGAAATGACTTGAAGGCTCTCAATAAACGTTGCAGAGGGTTTTACGATGTGGAATAATTATAAATATTTGGATCTAGGATAAAGTATAGCAGATCTGTAGTTTTAACTGGTGAAGGTATTATGTAATCAAGTCAGCAAGGTGCACTTAGTATTGATATCATTTATCACACAATAGTATTAATGTCGTTTATCATGTAATGTCATTTATCATTTAAATCTAATAGAAAGCGGTGTTGAAATACTACGCTGGATATGTTAAACTTTAGTGAAAGAAAGTTCATAGTCTCTCTCTCTCTCTCTCTCTCTCTCTCTCTCTCCCCTTCTCCCTGGAAAGTATGAATTGGGGAAGGAGAAGAAGGGAAATGTTGGATGTTGTCTTTGAGAGACTTGGGTCAGTTAGACTGCTCTACTCTGTATAAAAGAAGGATGGAAGTCGATTCTTTTCCTTTTCCTTCTTTTCTTTTTTTCTTTCTTTCTCTTCACTTTTTCTTTATTTTTTAGTTTCTAATTCACATGTTTTGTGTTTTTTAATGTTCTTTTCTTTTCTGTATTTGTAGAGATTTTGGAAATCATTAATACAGATATTCTTTTAAAAAAGGGACTCAGGTAGGCTTACATGCAGAGAAGTGAGCTTTCAGATAGTCCAGGCCAAAGCCTATTACACTTTTTATACAATTTCTTTCACTTCAATATATATATAATCATTTCTTGTGAAGTTTTTTTAAATCTTCACTTTCACAATACAATAAATTTAGAATGATCCAAATTAAATACTGTTTCTTGCCTTTATATTTGGGGAGAACTCTTGGACTGTGGGTCCAATTCGGCCTGATTCATTTGGCCTATTTGGCCTTCGGAAGCTGTTGGCAGAGGCGTATCTACGGTGGAGCAACTGGGGTGTGTGCCCTGGGTGCCAATATCAGGGGGGGGGCAAAAAAGTGGAACCTCCCTGCCTGGCCCTCCTGCCACTGCTCACTCCACCCTTGTTGCCACACCCATGCCACTTGGCCCGCCAATGCCAACACTCGCCCTCCCCCTTGCCCTAGGTGCTAATGAGCCTCAGCGCACCACTTGCTGCTGGTTTTTTTAAGACCCAACCCTGGAGGCGAGTAGATAGCGGTGTAAAATCTATGCCTAGCCGTGTGGCTGTGTCATGCATACAACAAGTGACAATACAGTTTCTCACTAGGTCATTTCAGCTTCAATGGATTCCCTCAAGACTATGTGTTTGAATGTGAAAACAAACAAAGCTTGTTCCCTTTGAGCCATGGATCAGTCAGTTCTATCCGAAGAGAATTTGAAATTGAAAGAAATCAAACAGGGCTGGAAACCAGTTTTTTTGTGTTTTGTTTTAAGGGCTGCAAATGTCACAACTTTTCACATTTCCGCACGATGGGGCTGTCTCACTATGGAAACAGGATGGCAGCGGTCAAGTGGGTTGTGCTTCCTCACAACATCTTTGCCAGCCTGCTGCCATCCTGTCCCCATGCGTTACGCTTGCAGGGTATTCGCTAAAGGGATAAAATCTGTTTAGCGCCTGCGATCACATGATGCTCCCATATCTACTTGTCCTGCAGAAGGGCAGAAAGCACAATGGCAGAAATACAGTGCAATCTGGGAAAGTGCCCAGCTGTGCTGTGGAAGGAAGAGGTGTGGCCATCGTGCTCTCTCCCACAGGGAGTCAGTCTTGTGTGGAGGAGAGAGTTCCTGACATGCTCCCTTCCCTGCTGGGACTGTGATGGGATGACTTGCAAGAGCCCCATCGTGCAAAAATGGCCTTTTTATTAATTGATCTTGGAGATCAGGATCCTTTTTCAACGCCATAGAGGATACTGGACCATAGCACTCAGATCATGTAATGTAGCTATCATATCATTCATCAAAATGTTTCTGAACTTCATGAGAACTTCTCAGCTGAGATGTGTGAGGGGGGATTAGTTCAAGCACTAGAGTTGCCAAGTTTCCCTTATTATATGTCCCTTGTCTGAGGGCCAGACAGCTTGTCCCTTAAAGGACTGGTAGGCGTCCATTATTATAAGTGGTCATTCCTTTTTTGAAAGCCAGAAACCTTTACCTTTCATATAGACAGAATGCAATGAACCCAAATCCTGCATTTTGGAGTGTGGGCCCTTCATGAAGACAGGAATGTGTACATATAATTTATGAATGTGGACAATATCTTAATTTTACAGAGAAATACATGGCCAGGTGAACTGTAATCAATAAATTCATTTGGTATTAAGGTACAACACAAACTGGTTGACAGCTATTTCCTGATTGCCAGCCCTACATGCCATGAATTTTGACTATGCCTTATTGCTTTTTTGAAAACCTAGCAACGTTATACTGGCGACTAGGCCAGCCTCCCTGTCGGGGGCAATGGTGTGGCTGAGGTCGCTTTGGCCTCACATACTTTCCAGTGGTTGTGAGCATCCCCCTCTGCAGGGCAGGGTCGGCTCTGGCCCACGATGGCTACCCCAAGGGGACGCCAGCGATCCCAGCAAAGTGCACTGGCTGGGGCGACCTTGGCCATGTCATTGCTCCGGGGAGTTATTCATGATTATTCCACTTTCATGAGTGTTCTGTGCACCAATATTCCATGAATGTGGAAGGAGGATTGTATTTTTGTTACTTCAATAAAAGTTTGTTCTCAGATCTTTTACATGAGGTCCTGTGGCACCTTCTTGAGTAATTTTTCAGTTCTTTTATCCAGGCAGATTGCAGCTGGTGGTCTCCATGAGCATCTTTTCTTTCTCTGTCCATCTAACTCACTCTAACAAGCTTGGCAAACCCAAAGTGTTATCTGAGATCCTTTAATTGGGGGTGCTGTGGATTGAAGCCAAGACTTCAGGTATTTGGGGCCAACCAGTTAATAGGGAACATGCATGTTGCTGCATTCATGTCCTATTATAGTCTTCCGGTAGCCATCTGGTTGGCCGTTGTGCAGGATGTTGGACTAGATTGGCTAGGGCTAGGGCTGGCCAATTATGACGGGTCTGGGGATCTTTTTGTTTTGTTTTGTTTTTTTGTTTTTTTGCCCTTTTCTCTCTCTCTCTCTCTCTCTCTTTTTGCAACCATTGAAATTAAAGTTAAATCATAGTGCTGTTTTTGTAGTGTGGAAGGGCCCTTGGAGTGGCTAGGGATAGCAATGCAGTTCACCCTCCTGCAGCTCTGAAGAAGAGCAGTCCTGAGAGTCAGGGCTCTGGAGCATCAAAAACAAGACTTCTGGGGACCACTGGCAACCACAGGGTTGCACTTTGCCAACCGTTGGGATAAGTCATTGATTCATACTATCTGATTGTCCTGATTTGTCAGGAATAGTCCCTATTAATTCTTTGTTGTCTCATCTTTTCAGTTGTTTTTTAAATATTCCAGTTTCTCTCATCTCCTCCTCCTTTTCCCCTTTGTCCTCAGCATATGTTGTGTGGTGCAAACTGAGTGCAAAGTACAGAAATAGTTTGTGCTCAACTAACTTACCTGAAACCTGGAAACCTTGCCTTATGAGGAGCAACTTAGGGAGCTGGATATGTTTAGCCTGAAGAAGAGGTTAGGAGAACAGAAGGTTAAGGCCCTTTTCGCACAGCATTTGTCATGCGAAAGGGCCTCGGGAGCGTCATGCGATTGTGAGGAGCGTTTCACACGATGTCCTCGCAATCGCGTGATGCTGCTGGGGCCAGCAGGCGCTGATCGCGCAATATTTCATTTTTGGCTTTTGGCCGAAAATGATGTGTGATCGCGTGTCGCCCCGGGGCCCCACACGCACTTACAGTCCGTGCGGAGCCTCTGGAGCCACGGCCCTCGCGCTTCCTCCCCCAGCACAGCCTGGGAAAATACCTGGCTGTGCTGCGGAAGGAAGAGGCAGAGCTCTTACGTTGCCTGCCGGCAGGCAGGCAATTCCTGCAAAGACGGAGCAGAAGGAACATAAGTGCCTCACGGAAGAGGCTGCTCCTGTGATCCCCGGGCGACTGCGCCGGATGGAGGCAAGCTGTGGAAAGGGCCTAAGTTAGCCATGTTTCAATATTTTAAGGGATGTCATATGGACGATGGGGCAAGCTTGTTTTCTGCTGCTCTACAGCAAAAGAGGGAAAGAAGAAAAGAGGTTCTACCTAAATGTTAAGAAAAATTCTTGACAGTACGATCAGTTCAATAGCGGAATAGGTTGCCTTAGAGTGTGGTGAAGTCTTGTTCTTTGGATAGAGGCTAGATGGCCATCTGTAGGGAATGCTTCAATTGCATATTCCTGCATGGCAGGAGGTCGGACTGTGTGGCCCTTGTGGTCTCTGCCAGCTCTATGATACTATGATTCTAACTTGGTGGGGAGAGGAGGGAACAGAGCCTTGCACTTCCTGGTAAACTTGGGCAAAAGCAAACTGCTGCAGCCTTTTCTTGTTTCTGTGTTCTTCCCCATTAATAACTTTTGCCATCTTGACCACATTCTGATGTTGCTGGGCCACACATCTCCCAGTTTTCATCTGTGAAATGTCAGCAGATATGTTGATCTGAACTAGCATGGGGCTCTTCCTAACATTTTTATGGCTTATATGCCACTGGTGAGCTTTCTCGCTCCTGGACCCACTCCATCTCTTCTCTTTGAGTGGGATGAATTTGCTCCACCCATCCTGCTCTTACCACCCCAATTATGATTTACCCTGGGGTTATGGATTTTTCATTTTGGGCCTTTGCAGTTTTCCTAATTGATTCCATCTCCGGGATCTGGAGACTTCACTAAGTTGCCTCATGAAGTCTGATGACACACTTAGGAAGACATACACATATTGAGAGGAAGAAGAATTCAGCAAAAAATGCTTCCAATGACCTCCTGCCATCCTAATCTTCTCTCTGCTCCTTCTTCTACAAGGTGTGCATCTCAGCCCTTTCCTTAGCAAGAGTAGTCTTATGGTAAGAACTATTTTGAAATCCTTGTATTCACTAGCAATAGAAAAGCCCTTTCCAAAACCCAAACAAGCTCACATGCAGCACTGTAAGTCTGTGTCTGGAATGACAAACACAGGAAATTAAATGCAAAACTAGGTTACAATAGCAGAAAGTATCAGACTCAAATCAATCCAAACAAGGGCGTGCAGAGTTTAAGTGTTCCTTCTCCCCGCCCCCACACCATGCCAGCCCTCATTAGAGTTTGTCCATAGCATGCAAGTCAGTTGGTCTGAATTTCAAAAGGACTATTTAACACTTGAATGCACTTTATTGACCACGTGAGGCATCTGTCTCACTACCTTCCGCCGTCCCAACTGCCTTTCTACACAGGTGCAGTACATCATTTCAGCTCTTGCATCACCAGAAAAACATGAGAAGGGCCCAGCTCGGTTAGACCAGAGGCTTATCTAATCCAGAGGTCTGTTCTCACAGCAGCTGGTCAGATGCCTCAATTGGATGCCCAGAAAAAAAAGCATGAGGCTGATGGCATCCCCCATGTGTCTTTCCACCCAAAATTCTCCCTGGTAAGTTTTCTGAAAAGCTCGGGTTGTATGAATGGGACTTTCCTCTTCCCCTAAACTTGGCAATTTCCATACTAGACTGTTATAGTGCTATTATTCCACTTTCAACATCCTATGGAATCCTGGGGAAAACTCATAGGCCCCTCCCTAAACTGCAAACCCTAGGATTTCATAGGATGTTGGAAGTGGAATAATAGCCCTATAACAGTCTAGTGCCTTAATTGCCAGTCAGAGGGGAGATTCCAGCTGGTTCTAAAGGACCTCTGTTGTCGAACCACAAGAGTTCACTTCTCCTGGTTTAAATGGTGGCATGGAATGAAATGGAGCTGGGTGTGATTTTGAAATTTTATTTTTCTGCATAGCAGGGGGTTGGACTCGATGGCCCCTGGGGTCTCTTCCAACTCTATGATTCCATAAGTCTATGATTTTTATTCACAGTATTAATTTTCTACATTTTATTCCCTTACCGCCTTGAATGGATTTTTTATAAGCTCTGAGCTTGCTTGTATCTATTTTCCCATTAATTTCAATGAAAGAGACAGGACCCAGGATGTGACTCCTCTTCAGACATTCAGCTGCAAAAGTAAGATTGCTTTTCTATGATGCACGTATTTTAGAGGAATGTCAATATTATCTAAAGACTGAAACCTAGAAGAACCTCCTTCCCTTTACCTTTCTTGTATGTGTTAGTGTTAGCCTTCAACTGGCCTGTCAACTTTTGAAAATTTCTTAAGCAGGAGATACTCAGAGGCGGTTTGCCATTTCCTTCCTCTGAAAGCAGCCTACAGCACCTGGTATTCCCTGGCAGTCTTCTTTCCAAGTACTCAATAAACCTGAGCCAAGATCAGACAGGATCTGGTGCTATTAGTGTATATAGGCTGTTTCTTGCAGGTACATTCTGCTGTTCTTTCAAGGAGTTCCACCCATACCCACCAACTGTCATAGAATCATAGAATCATAGAAATGTAGAGTTGGAAGAGACCACACGGGCCATCCAGTCCAACCCCCTACCATGCAGGAATACCTTCAAAGCACTCCTGACAGATGGCCATCCAGCCTCTGCTTAAAAACCTCCAAGGAAGGAGACTCCACCACACTCCGAGGCAGCACATTCCACTGCCGGACAGCCCTGACTGTCAGGAAGTTCTTCCTGAGGTTCAGGTGGAATCTCCTTTCCTGCAGGTTGAATCCATTGCTCCTTGTCCTGGTCTCTGGAGCGGCAGAAAACAAGCCCTCTCCATCCTCTACATGGCATCCCTTCAAATATTTAAACATAGCTGTCATGTCCCCTCTTAACCTTCTTTTCTGCAGACTGTCTGAGTATGCAGGGACAGTCCTGCTTATTCCTTTGCCACCCTACTTTCTCAGCTCCTCCTCCCACTTTCTTCCTTCACATGTGGCTTACTTTAGTTGCTGCAGAGTTGAAAGTGCATTCAGGTTAACCCAAGCCATTTCCGCCCTTCACTGTTATAGTGCTATTATTCCACTTTCAACATCCTGTGGAGTTCTGGGGTTTGTAGTTTACTGAGGCCAAAGAGCTCTCTGGCTGAGAATTCTAAATACCCCTCCCTAAACTGCAAACCCCAGGATTCCACAGGATGTTGAAAGTGGAATAATAGCACTATAATGGCCTAGTGCGGAAATGGCCTCAGAAGGAGGGAGAGGAGGGGCAGAGAAGGTAGGCTCATTATATGTTTTGTCTTATTTTTTTCAGGCAAACTCAGGATTTCTCTGCTTAAAATAGTAATTTGTGTGTGTGAGTGTTTAACAACTTTCACCGTCTTCTTGCCTGGCCCACACCCTTTTGACCACAGTCTGGAGTTACTTGGCCACCCGCATCCCAGATTTCCTCTGTAAAATATTGGAGGGTATGATCTCCACCTTCACAATTAAGAAGGGATTCCATTAATTGTTCTTCTCCTTTATAAAATCCTTGAATTTGCAAAGCATGAATGAGGATCATGTGACACATACATCCTCCCCGATGTTGCTGGATTGCATGTTTCACCAGACCTAGCCAGCATAGCCATTGGTGAGTGTTGGGTGGTGAGATCCAACAACATCTGGAAGGCCACATGATTACTATCCTGATGTAAAAAAAAAAAACCCCTCTATTTTGTTCCTTAACCTCCACCCATAGGCCTTTATTATGTACGTGTTACAGCCCCGCACAACCCCCAGGACTGATATAGTTTAATTAGCAAATATTATTTAATTGGCATACATTAATTGGCATTGAGATAAAATGGAACCTAAGGTGACTGGAAGGTCAAGCTGGGCAGAGGAAAATTACTGACTGTAAAAGTGAGATTGCAAGGCAGGTCAATCCACACCCCCTCTAGGCGCCGCCGAAGTCATTGTCAGGCAGATTACAAGGCAACTCCGGAGATAATGGGCTTAAGCTGAAGCTGGTACATCTCTGAGTGGAAAAGAGAAGTTATCACCAAACAGTGATTGTTTTAACCCTCTTCCTTGACACCTGGATGTTTTCCTGTGTTGTTCCCCAAACCTCTCCACAATACAGAACTATTACGACAACCATTATTCCTTTGTCACCTAAACACTTAAGACCATTAACTCTGTCTGGACCTCATTGTTTGTGTTGCAACTCCCATTGCCCATTCAACTGGGAGAGTCATTTATGCCCATACCCGCAGGGTAGTTTTTGTTTATAAAAACCCTAAGATTTGAGAGGCTCAGTGCAGTTTCTTGCCTTGCTGAACAGCACACTGTCACCCAGATTTCTGAATGAGAACTGTCCTACCTGAATGAGAAGTGCCTACCTAAGCCACATTGCTGCTTTTTCTCACTTTTCTCCAGACCGGTAATTATCACCTGACCCCTAAGATTCCTCTATCCACAACTTTCTTCCCTTTATCCTTCGGTTAGTCCTTGTGTGTACATGTATGAGTGCTTGGACCTTCTGTCTGCGTGTGTCAATCTCCTAATAAAACAGTTTACATTTTAGAATCTCTGGCTGGTACTTTCCTGTATGACCCCATAAACATTAGTGGAAAGATCTCGTTAAGTTACCCCCCTCTTCTAGGCCTCCTAATTTTTAGATAATTAATTCCCTTCTATCATGGTGAAGAACCCTGAGTCACCCATGTTTTGAGATAACATACCCTCCTACATTTCAAAGATGAAAACCATGGTTAACTAGCATCAGAGTATGGTCAGGATGGCAAAAGTTACTAAGGAAGAAGAATATACTTGCTAGGAGATGCTGCAACATAGAACAATAGACTATTAGTGTTGGAAGGGGTCACAAGGGCCATCTAGTACCACCTCTGCCATGCAGGAATACACAACTAAAACAAGTCCTGAAAGATGCCCATCCAATCCCTGTTTCAAGACCTCTAGGGAGGGAGAATCCACCATCCACAAAGGCCATCTTTTCTACTGTCAAATAGCTCTTCCAGTAAAGAAATTCTTCCTATTGTTTCCTTTTGGTGGCAACTTAAGATATTTCCTTTCCAACAAGCCTTTGGGAATGGACTTGAACAAGACGTGTCTGTGGTGGGGATTTTATGGCACTGTACTGTTTTTAATCTGTTTTAAATAAAATTCCAATTGGATTTAATTCTGTTATTATTTAACACTGTTTTAATTCTGTTCCTATTTAGTGCTATTTTAATGCTGATCTTAATTTTGTATGTTTTTAACTATGCATGTTTTATTGTGCTCTCTACCTTTTATAAGATGCCTTCTGTCCCAGCCTGGGAGAAAGGCAGGATATAAATAAAATGATGGATAGATTGGTGAATGAACTGATGGATGGATGTTTAGGTGGAACCTCTTTTCTTGTAATTTTAAATCCATTGGTTCATGTTCTGATTTCTGGAGCTGGAACTTGCATCATCTCCTAAAAGGCATCCCTTTAGATATTTAAAGACAGCTATTAAGAACCAGTGAGATGTAGTGGTGTGAGTGTTGGAGTGCAACCCTGGAGACCAGTGGCAGAGCTTGGAGTGCATGGAGGGGGGGTGGGGGTGGGGCTATGGTTTGTGGGGGAGTGGCCATGGTGCATGGGGGTGTGGCCACTGTGCAAGGGGTGTGGCTACAGCACGCAGGGGCAGGGCTATGAGCTGGGACATCCCCCCAAAAATTGCCACCTGGGGTGAACCATTCTCATCACACCCTTATCCCTACGCAACTGCTGGAGACCAGGGTTCAATTCCCTGCTTGACCATGGAAACCCACTGGGTGACCTTGGGTGCATCACATTTTCTCAGCCCCAGAAAACCCTGTGATAGGGTTGCCATAAGTCAGAAATGACTTGAAGTCACACCACAACAACAACTGTACCACCTTTCTTTTCCAAGCAAAATACAACCAACTCTTTAAATCACTTTTCATAGTTTCCCTTTTGATCATCTTGATTGCCCTTCTCTGAACACATTCCAGCTTGTCAATATCCTTCTTGAACTCTGGTGCCCAGAACTGGGCAAACAGGATTTCTGCTGAGGTCTGATCTGAACAGAATAGAGCAGCAGTTGTACTTCCCTTGATCTGGCCACTATGCTTCAATTGGTGCAGCCCAGAATTGCATTGACTTTTTTTAGCTGTCGCATTGCACTGTTGACTCATGTTCAGTTTGTGGTCTACCGAGACTCCTAGATACTTTTCACATGTATTGCTGTCAAGCTGGGTGTCACCCCTCTTGCATTTATGCATTTTGTTTTTCTTGCTCAGATGTAGTGTGTGTGGACGTATGTTCAACATTTATCCCTGTTGAAATTCATTTTGTTAGTTTTTTAAGTTTTTTGTCATTTCTGATTCTGCCCTCTGGGATATTTGCTACCCCCAGCCCATTTGGTGTCATCTGTAAATTTGATAAGCATGCCTTGTTTTTCATCATTGAAATCACTTATAAAGATGTTAAATAACACCAGGCCCAGTCTGCTTTTCCCTGAATCTATTAGGAAGAGCAAAATTCTGCCCCCTCCTCTCCTCTCCTCCCTGCAGAGTTAATTAAGTACAAACTACTTTTGCATTTTGAACTCAGTTGGCAGCAACTGAAATACAATTCTCCCTCCACAATTGTGGATTTGCCCTTCGTGAATTTGATTATTCGCAAGGCCTGCACGTGCCTTCCTCCTCCTCCTCTCATTCCCTTGTGTTTTGCCAGGCTCTGAGAAGGAAAGCAAGCACCTGGACAAAAGGCAAGGAAATAGGGGAGGCATATACGTGCAACTTCCTTCTCCCTTCTGGAACTCTCTCCTCCCATTCTCTTGCCTCTTGCCCTGGTGCTGAGAACTCATGTCAAGGCAAAAGGCAAAGGAATGGGAGGGGAGAGCTCTGGAAGAGAATGGGAGGGGGATTGCAGGGGAGAGTTATCTGTGGTTTTTCTACTTTTATCAGGGTTCTGCATCCCAAGACCTTGTGAAAGTAGAGGGGCCATTGTAATCTGAGGACAAAGGGAGAAATTCAGAGGGTGTGAGAGACTTTGGGGCAATTTAAAAGCAGCCGAAAAAGTGAGACAACAGAGGATTAATCACAACTGTCCCTCTCAAGCGGGGCAGTTGGAGGGTGTGTTATTATTCTATGCCAGCTCCTATTTATAAGACCTCTGTGAGACTGTTGGAGCCAGTTAAAGATTCTGCAAAGCCCCTGGCCTACATGCTGCAACTTTTACTTCTTTCTCTCCCTCCCCACTTTCTCTCCCCTTCCCAGAATTGGCACTTTAATTCCTCCAATTTCTACAAATGCTTACTTTTTTTTTTTTTAAAGTGAAGCTCAGGAAAAAAACAAAGGCACTTTGGATGAGTAGATGATGGCGAGATTACCCTTTATTGGACTCATGCAAAGGAGGCTGCTGAAGGGGGGAACCCTCCTCTGAATGTTTCTTGTACCTCTACAAAAGGTCCCCCTCTGTCTCCTCCTGCAGAAGGGCCCATAGTGTTCGACAGCGTCTGCTTGCTTGCTTGCTGTTTCTTGATCAATGCAGCCCATATCAGAGTAAATAAACAGCCAGGCACTATCCCAGACAATGGGCCCTGGCGATGAATTAATAAACTCTGCCTCTCACATTAGCAGAGTGTGACTGGAACTGGCAAGAGTCCCTGGCTGAACTCCAGAAACTATTATTACTAGACAGAGCCAAAGGAGTCTTGGCACGAAGCAGGGCCCACAGCTGGAGATTAGGTAACAGAGTCGGAGCGCTCAGAGAGCTGCCAGGGTGTTGGCCATTGTGCCTGAAGAGAGGGTCAAAATTCTGTTTCTGAAGCTCGCTGCTGCACGCACACTCTACCTCCATAATGTGCAGCAGTACAGACTGGAACAGCAGGTTTTTTAAAAATTATTTTTAAAGGCAAGGGACATGTTCTTCCAAACTCTATGGGGTGCTTACACCAGCAATTTATCTCTGGTTTACTAAGCAACATTGGAAATGACACTTGCCAATGTATGCTTTGCACTTCTCAGGTGGTAGCTTGGTTTCAAATCCAAGAAAGGTACCTCTGGTACTTCTGGCCTTCGTACAGAACATGGATGTATGTGTACGCGCGCGCGCGCGTGTGTGACAGAAGATTCAGATTCAGTGCATCTCCCCTTCAGCCTACCACCATAATCCTAAGTCTAATGCAGGCATGGGAAATAGAAGGACCAGGGATCTTTCTGTCAGTTTGGAGCTACAAAATCCATTTGAAGCTCTCTCTCTTTTATCAATGAGGATGAAGGAAAGGAGCAGGAGCAACAATGTCAGTTCTAAGAGAACATGCAGGGGACCTTGGAAGATTCAGCACGTGGAATGGTCCCTGCCAATCCCTAAAGGAGTCGTGCGGTAGTGGTAGGAGACTCCCTGCTGAGGAGGACAGAAGCAGTGGTTGATGGGCTGACAGGATGTCTCATGAGGTGTGTTGTCTTTCTGGGGCAAAGATCTGTGATGTAACACACTGATTGACAAAACTGGTCAAGCCTACTGACCATTATTCCTTCCTTTTGGTCCATGTGGGAAGCAATGACACTGCAAGGTACAGCTTCCAAGAGATCATAAGGGATTATGAGGATCCGAGTAGGAAGCGGAAAGGACCTTAATGTTCAGGTTGTCATTTCATCTCTTCTCCCAGTTGAAGTACATGGCCCAGGAAGAGAGAGAAAAATAGTGGAAATGGGCAACTGGTTCCATACATGGTGGCTCCAGGAACAGTTTCACTTCTTGGACTATGATCCACAGTTTCATGGAGATAGACTTTTGGCAAGTGAGGGGTTGTACCTCACAGCAATTGGCAGGAATCTTTTTACTAAGAATCTCAAAAACTTTACTGGGAGGGTAAAGAGTCTGAGGCATGGGGAGGGAGGGATGGAGGGAGTATTTTTGAGGGCAGGAGTTCATCACATGCTAAAGATAAGAGTCTGAATCTTATAGGGAGAACTGGGCAAATAGCACAGGAACCCAGCAGCAGGAGGGAAAGAAACTTTAAATAAGCAGCGAGGAGAAGTGACCCATGGGCCCTTTTCGCACGGCATTTTCCATGCGAAAGGGCCCCTCGAGCGTTGTGCAAATGTGAGGAGCGGTTCACACAACACACTCACATTTGCGCAACGCTCCAGGGCCTGGCAGGCATCACTCGCACACTTTTTCATTTTCGGCTTTAAGCCGAAAATGGTGCGCGGTCACCCATTGCTCCCGAGTCCCACGCACACTTACCTTGCTTGCGGAGCCTCGGGAGCCAGGCTGGTTGTGCTTCCTGTCTCAGTCGCAGGCTGCACTGCGAAAGGAAGAGGCAGGGCTCTCGAGCGAGCAGGAAGCTTGTGCGGAGCTGAAGAAACCTCGATGTGAGGGCTTCTCACCTTAGGCTGCTTGCGTGAGCACTGTACCCCAGCACCGAGAAAAGGTAGGATGCAGAAAGGGCCATGGTTTCAGATGCCTCTGCACTAATGCACAGAGCATGGAAAACAAATAGGATGAACTTGAACTTGTAGCACAGCAAAATAATATAATACAATAAGCATCACTGAAACCAGGTGGGATGAGTCTCATGACTAGAATGTAACAATAGAGGGGTATAGCTTATTTCAGGCTGGCTGACCAACTAAACCCGAAGGGTGCTCACCAATGGGCTCCTCTTCATCATGGAGAGAAGTGAGTAGTAGGATGCCACAGGGTTCTGTCCTGGACCCAGTGCTATTCAACATCTTTATCAGTGACTTGGATGGGCTCTTGTATCTTTAATGGTTGTATAGAAGAAAGAATTTCAGCAGCTATTGCTTAAGCACACAACCAGCTAATAAGCAACCCATGCTGAAATTGCTGCTTCAACACCAAGAAGGCCTCTCTAGTTTTCACTCCGGCAGTCACAGCGCCTAACCCTTAAGATAGGCTTTCAAAACATTTTGGATTGTAACTCGCTACAGCTCTAGCCAGCATAGCCAGTGGTGAGAAACAACAGGAGCTGCAGTCAGACAACTTGTGGAAGGCCACATGGTCCCCACCGTAGTCTCATTGTTAGTTCCTCTAGACTGGAACTATTGAATCGAGGGAAATAATTTATGAGTTCCCAATGATCAAATGGTTCTACTTTACTTAGGCATCGCAAGAAAAACCGGGCCTCAGTAGACACGGTAACTTTTTTCTAAAGCCAGTTGCTATGAAGTGTATTTCCTCAACTATGCCTGCTTATTAAATGCGATAATATTCATGATTTGATGTGGCCCTGAGGAGGTGTGAAGTACGTCCATTTGTTTGTTCAGCAGACGAAACAGGCAGACAGGTTACTTGGTAAAAGTCTTCAACACTGCAGTGAGGTATATTGTATTTGTATTTAAATGATAGCAATTACTTCTACATATTCCCTGTATCTACACGTATAGATTATCAAATGGCAGATGTCCTCTTTTCCAATGAAGCATCAATGACCACTTTAACTAGGAAGCATCTAGAGAAAAGGGTCATTTGTAACGGAGAAGCTGCAGGGAGATGGAATGCTAAAGGCTCTTTGTGTTGCTTTTCCTGGAATTCCCCTTCCCATTGCTTTAACCCTTAGGGAGCAACAAGATCCTAAGAAACACAGGTCTTGAACTAAGAGGTAAAAAGGATTAGGCTGGGGAAAGGCTAAAAATAAACACACTGCCACTGCTGTACTGCAAATTGCTACCTGCCAAAGGCTTTTTTTTTTTCAGCAGAACCAGCCAACTTTGAAAATAGTCCAACCCCCTACTCAGTATAGGCACTGTAATGCAAGATCGTGCTACAGGATTTCTTATAGATAGCCATTCAGTCTTTCCTTAGATATGTCCAGCCAGATGAATCAATCACCTTTTGAAGCAGTCTGTTCTGTCTCCAAACAGCTTTCAATCTTAGAAAGTTTCTCCAAATAATTTACTGAAATCTCCTTCCAATTTCCACCCATTTGATTCTAGTCTTGCCCCCTGGAAGAACCCTGCTCCATCTTCAAAAGGAAGATCCAGGAAGATCCATCTATTTCTTTTAAAATAAAGAGAAAAAAAAGGGGGGGGGCAGCCTTTCAGATATTTAAAGATAGTGATCATGTCGTCTCCTCTTCAGGATAATGTTCTCTTCTCTAGCAAAGTTATATAAAAAAAGCCCTGTTGTACTGGTTTGTTTCTGTTTAAAAAAGAAGGCAGTAAAAAGGACACTTGTAGAGGCTTTAAGGGCTGTATCACACCCGCCTGTTGTCTTACAGCAATCATGTTGTTTAGGCAGATGGAAATGTTATTGTTGCTATTGTTGTTGTGTGCCTTCAAGTCATTTCTTTTTTTTTTATTCGTTTTATTCAAGTTTCCAATATAAAACAATCATTTATAAATGTAGTTTACATGAATTGTTAATGATCTTCCATACTGATCTAGATTTCATTTTCAATATCTGTTAACATGCTTATATTATTGTATCACAATTTACTGTTAATATTACATGTTGGTTCTTTCATTTCCCTCTCCACTTCCCGCTTCATGATATATTTCCAGTATCCACCACATTAATTTTCAAAACAATGAATTGCCCATTTCCATCTGTCAAAACCCAGCAATTGCCCATCACATTTTGCCATTCTCTTTGAATCTCTTCGTCTGATTTCCCTTTTAATCTCTGAGAGACCATATCTGCATTTCTATTTTCAATAAATGTCCCCCACTATTGTGGGTATTTGCTGCGTTTTCCACAACTTTGCATATTCAATACGAGCTGTTGTTATCATATACAGTATTATTCTCCAATACTTCTTTATGTCAGTACCTTCTAGTACATCTGTCATATTTAATAAATACAATTCCGGTATCTTTGCAAACTGAACTTGCATTAATACACATATTTTGTTATGTATCTCATTCCAATATTTCTTTGCCTTAGAACATGTCCACCACATATGGTATATCGTACCGACCTCTTTTTGACATTTCCAGTGACATTTTGTCATTTCTGACTAACACAACCCTAAGGTGAACTTATTGTGGTTTTTGGGGGGCTAAGAATATTTGATGCTCCCAAGGTCACCCAGCGGGTTTCCGTGGCTAAGTGAGGAATTGAATCCTGGTCTCCAGGGTTGTATCCAACACTTAGTTCACTGCACCATACTGGCTCTAAAATGAAAACATACCAGCATGGAAACAATCACTTTCACATCTTCTCAGCCATAGCGCTATGGTTCCACTTTGGTGATGCATGTTCCCGTAATCAGTCTTCTGCACTATTTTGCTGACCCTGCCTTTCTACCCATGTCCACCCTAAGTAGTGCATGTATGTTCTTTGCTTTTTTCCTATAATTGTACAATTGTGCAGTTTCAGTCCTTCCCCCTATACTGGTTATGCTTGCCATTTCATTTGCTGTTGCCATTTTGCTCTGCTGGAATGTCGGAACTGCAGCAGAATGAAATGTTTGCGCCAGAAGCAACAGTTGGACAGGAGTGATATTGGAGCCATTAATGATTTGTTCTCATCAATGAAAAGATCTGGTCCAATAATAATGGAAATGCAATATAACAAAGAGAGAGTCACAATGTCATGTGTTAAGGAAAGTTCAAACATAGAACTAATGCCCTTTTCGCACCTTACCTGGTGCTGCTGGGGTCGTGGGGGGATCGCGCAAAAAGCCTCCTCCAGGAGGGAATTGCGTCCCCCGCGCTTCCCTCTGCACCAGCTCCGTGCTGGACGGAAGGAAGCACGATAGCTCCGCCCCTTCCTTCCTTCCGCAGCACAGCCAGGTACTTTCCCAGGCTGTGGTGGGGGAGGAAGCATGATGGCTGTGCTTCCTGATGTTCCACATGCAAAGCAAGTGTGGGAGGGAAGCGGCAGGGACACACAATCATGCATCATTTTTGGCAAACAGCTGAACATGATATACTGCGTGATTGCTGTGTGATCACTACGGGAGCAACGTGCTATCGCAAGGACATCACGCGAAGCCGTGCTCGTGATCCTGCATCACTCCCGTGGCCATTTCGCATGGGAAATGGCATGCGAAAAGGGCCTAAGTCAGTGCAATCATACCACAAACATATTGTGTGATAAAGCCCTAAGTTTAACCGATTTATTTCAGAATAAGCTTTCATGGACTCTAGCATTCTTCTTCAAATGTATTTCACACATTAACACTGGAGATGGCCACTACATCTAAACAAGAATGACAGCACTCCATACGCAACCTGTTAAAAGCAGTGGTTTAGAAAGTTAACAAAACCTCCAAACAAAAAGACAGATGGTGAGTATAGAGGATGAAAATACATGGCGTGAGGATGAAATATTATCAGAAAAATGGATTGTCTTCCACTCAAAGTGGGAAAGTTGGCAGATGTGAGACTATCATCTGCATTTAACTGAGATCAACGGTAAAACACACATTGGTTTTCATGGCTGCAAACTGTATCCCATGAACTTATAAAACTTTTTATTTTTATCTATAGATTATTGGAGAGAAACCTCTCAGTTATACTATAGGAACGTTAAATTCTATTTTTGTGGTGAAGCAAAACTAATGAAGTTCCAGATTTAAAATGAAAGGTTACATGGAGAATCACCTTTTTTCTCAATAGTGCTTTGGCTGGTACACGAATTACTGAAATCTAGGAACCTGGCTTTAAATCTTGAGGAAATAAATATATTAGACCATTTCTCACATGCAAGAGCTGAAAAATGGTAATCAGAAGGTGCTGGTCATTTAGAAAAGAGTCATACCATGTCACCCCACTTTTTCAGCTGCTCTTAAAAAGTCCCAGTCCTCCCATTTCCCCCTTTTGTCCTCAGTTTACTTCCATTGCTGAAAACTGAGTTCACAGTGCAAAAGTAGTTTGAATTTAATTAACTCAGCAGTGGGAAGAGGAAAGGAGGGGCAGAACCTTGCCCTTCCCAGTAGGCCCAGGCAAAAGCAAACTGCTGCAGCCCCTCCTAGCTTGTCTGTTCTTCTCTTTAATAACCTTTGCCATCTTGATCACATTCTTGATGTTGCTTGGCCACAGGTGTTCCAGTTTTCATCTGTGAAATGTTAGGGGGAGCATATGGAAAGAGTGAGAACAGGTTAGGAATTACTGACATAACACATGCAAACACAGGTCATTTCCACATGCAGCGAGGGAATCGCTCCCTGCCGCTATTCACCGGATCTTCTGTGGGTCCGGTCTGGTCCGGGGTGAGGAGGAGCAGTGCGTGATCGTAGATCCGCATTGCTCCGGTGTCCAAAACAGTGGCTTCTGGTTGGTTGTGGATCTCGACCAACTGCTGAAGCTCGCCAGCCTAAAGCCCACCCTCCGCAGATCGCAGGCTTGCATTGGTGCGAGCCTGCGAATCTGCATCGGAGAGCAAGCACACAGTGGCGCGCGCTGGCATTTTGAAAAACCTGAAAAATCAGGTTTTTCAAAAACACGATTGAGGACCACTTGGGGTCGCTCCGGAGTGGACTGAGGTGCGGATCTACGGTAAGTAGTCTGGACCCAGTCCACTCCAAGGCGCAGATGTCCTCCATGGAGGACGTACTGCACCGTTTTATTTACCCCGTGTGGAAATGGCCACAGAGAAGAAAAAAATAATGCATTTCTTTGAATTTCATTTAAGAACCAGTTAGTGGCCAATATTCAATATAGCTTCCCAGTGAAACACACAATAATGTCTACAATGCAGGTAGAAATATAAAACAGAAGCTCATTTCTTGTTATAAAAACCAGACAAATAATTAAAGGCTATTTGTTTCAAGGGAATTTCTATTAACCTCCTCTGAAGCCTACATTGTAGGAAATGGTATGGATCCATACCAGAAGTATGATGTACAGAGCTAACGACCTCCTCCCCCCCGCAAAAAAAAAAAAAAAAAAAAAGGTGCCTAACAAAGATATTACCACATCATGGACTTTGGAATTTGTCTTATGCCAACACAGCTACTCCTGCATTTGTAGAAACAATGAGCAAATTCATACATTATCATAGCAGCGCAGAAGCTGTTGCCCTATAGCGATTTTGTGTGCTATTTTAGTGGCGTGTGTATTAAGCTGGCATAATACATTGTAAATATGGGTGTTTTCATTGTATGTATTGGTTAATAATTATGTCCCACTATTTCATAGAAAATGCTCAAGGCAGATAACAACAGTAAAACCTGCAACATAAAATAACTTTTGGTGATCAGCTAAGCGTCTTAACCTACTAAACATTTCCCAATAGAAACACACATTACAGTGAAACTTTTATTAGAGGAAGAAGAGTTATGGTGTTACAGTCACAGTCCTGCATGTTGCATGAGATGTTTGCTCAGTTTGAAGGTGCTTTTGATGGAGGGTTCATTCAGGTAAGGACCATACCCCTTGAGGGGACAGACAAAGACAGTAAAAGGTAGGCTATAAAGTTTCCATCTCCATCAGCAACACTGCCCCAATTTGACAGGGACAGTTCCAATTAATCCTCTGTCATCCCACTTTTTCAGCTTTTTGAAAAATTTCCGAGGCCATTGCCACACTACGCTGTTACAGTGCTATTATTCCACTTTCAACATCCTGTGGAATCCTGGGGTTTGCAGTTTAGGGAGGGGCCTTTAGAATTCTCAGCCAGAGAGCTCTTTGGCCTCAGTAAACTACAAACCCCAAAATTCCACAGGATGTTGAAAGTGGAATAATAGCACTGCAACAGTGTAGGGTGGAAATGGCTCCAGTTTCTCTCTCTTCCTCCCACTTTCCCCTCTTTTGCCTTCACCTTACTTCAACTGCTGCAAACTGAATGCAAAGTGTGGAAGTAGTTTGTACTCAAATAACTCAGCAGAGGGAACAGAAACCTTTTCCTATCTGTGGAATCAGTCAAAGGTAAACTGTAGCAACCTCTCCTAGCTTGTGTGCTCTTCCTCATTAATAACTTTTGCCATCTTGAGACAGTCTGTGAAATTTGCTTGGTCAGGTATGTCCAGGTTTTCATTTGTGAAATATTGGAGGTTTTGGCGAAATAACTTCCTTTAAGATCTAGGGCCCTTTTCACATGTGGGGGGGGGGGGGAACGGTGTAGAGCAACCTCTCACGGAGGTCGTCTACACCGTAGAGTGGATTGGCGTGGACTACTTTTCGTAGTTTCACACCAGAATCCACTCAGGAGAGGTTTTTAAAAAGCACGGAGCGCGCAGCTCTAAAGTGGATCTGCAGGCACGCGCAAGTGTGTGCCTGCAGATCTGCCAGGGCGGGCTTCCGGCTGGCGAGCTTCTCCGGTTGGTGGAGAGCCTCCGCCAACCGGAAGCTGCCATCTGCGACGCCGGAGGAGTGTGGAGCAGCGAGCTTGCGCTGCTCCACGCGGCGACGGACTTACCCGGCTGGAGGTAAGCTCCGTTTTTGGGCGTTTTCGCCCGTTTCCCCCCCGACATGTGAAAAGGGCCTAGGTTATCTCTGTTTTGCCCAGGACTGCAAGCCACTTTGTAGACAGAGGCCATTTCCGCACTAGACTGTTATAGTGCTATGATTCCACTTTCAACACCCTATAGAATCCTGGGGTTTGCAGTTTCGGGAGGGGCCAGCCATAGGATGTTGAAAGTGGAATCATAGCGCTGTGAGCCTAATGTGGAAATGGCCAGAGTGCACCAACAGGGCTACCTTTGAATCTATTTTACAATTGAAGTGTCATTGACTGACATGCCATAAAAGGACTGATCTGGGCATTTTCTATATCAGTGTTGCTGACCAAAAGGGAATTCAACTGTGCTATTTGGGTCCCAGATTGGGAGAAAGGTGGGTTATAAATAAATAAGTAAGTAAGTAAGTAAGTTTGTTTGCATAATTTAAGCCTGGTTGAGGATGATCTGTAGCATAGTAGAAAGGCACTTACAGATTTGATTTATTTCCTTTTGTATTTTCAAGATTAAGTTGCAAAAATACCCCAAGATACAAAGTATTCATTATTTGAAAAAAATCATAATTAATATAGCAACAATAAATAATAATAAAGCTTAGACCAAACCATCATTTTAAAAAAGGAAATGTTTTTTATTCTTTAGCATTTATACATAGACTCGTTAGCATTGTCTACATTATATTAAGATTGCAGTTCATACTCACCAAGGGTTAAGTTCCACGAAATCATTACTATAATTTATGACACAATGGAGTGTATCTAACTGTGGCCATCCACTAATGAAACAGACACCACTAGTGAAACACATTCTCCCTTCCCTACCATGTGTTCCCAAATCTGTTCTGGAAGATCCTGTCTGAAGTATATTTGGATCACCAGGGCTATAGAGATGGGGGGGTGGGGCGAAAGAAATCTGTTTGCATGGTATTGCAGTCACCTTATATAATATATTAAGACAATGCAAAATAAAATCAACTTTTGCATAAATTATTGGTTGCAACATCTTTCTGTTTTTGCTGTTGTCATCACTTTCTTTTGAACTTCATGTTTTTAGCAATTTTGGTATTTTAATGCATCGATCTTGCTTATGTTTTCACAGGGCTATGGTCACCTACAAAAGTATTCCTACGTTGCTGCTGCTGCTGCTGTTGTTAATTGCTGTCAAATTGGCTTGAACTTTTCATGATCCAAAAATGAATGAGAGAGTTCCAAGATTAACCCCTGGACCATTAAATGTCTTGCTTAGATCTTGCAAACTCAGGGCCTTGGCTTCATTGATTGGCTTTATCCACCTGTAATGTGGAGGATGATGGCGAGGATGATGACGATGATGATGGTGATGATGGCAATGAACCCCCCCCCCCCCAATAATCCTGCATCTGACAGCAGGGAAATTCAAAGCTTCTTGTTATCTCTCCACATTTCCATCTGAGACTCCAAGTCTAGCCCTACAGTTTGTGGAAATGTCAGATTGCCAGAGGCTCAAAGTCACTATTATTTTAGTATCTCTATGGCCAAATGTTCCTCTAGACCAGACTAAATAAGCCAGTCCTTTGCATAAGGCAAAATGTCTATTCATTTCCCCCCAACTCACTCCTTTCTGGAGGCCATGAATGAGTGAACCATCTTGTCTAAAGGACAAAAGCCATCCCATCTAATTAGTGCAACAATAGTAACTTATCCAATTGAATTTCAAATGTCACTCCAGGTTTTGACTGAAACTAGACATATAAAACTGTCACTATGGTTGAAATATTTTTCACTTTTAGAAATCCAAACGTCACTTCTTTGAACAAGCCCAGATACTGTCCTAAACCCAAAAAGTGTTCTCTTCGGGGGAACCCAGATGCCATTCTAATTCCCCAAAGCCCACCTTTCCCTGGGAGAAACCAGATGTCCTTTGAAAGAGGCCATTCTTCTAGATATGGTCACATATCTAAGCCCCAGTCTTTCTAATTGTATATTTGCATAGAATTATTTTATGTGGAGGACCATTCAAAACACTGACTGCTTCCACGTAATCTGAACAGGCGTGGCTCTAACATGTCAGATCTAGGGTTGCCAGATCTTTAAAAAAAGAGAGAGAGATGGCTCTTGTACCTTTAAAAGTTGTGTGCATGTGCTTTCAAGTCACCTGCTGACTTTTGATGACCCCATGAAGTTCATAGGGTTTTCTTAGCCAAGGAATACTCAGAGGTGGTTTCCTCAGTTCCTTCCTCAGAAATATAACCTGCAACTCATGGTATTCATTAGTGGTCTCCCATCCAAGTACTAATCACAGTTGACCCTACTTAGCTTCCAAGACTGGACAGGAACTGAGGCCTTTAGGGTATTTAGGAGTCCAAAGATTCTGTAGAAAAGGGAATTTCAGCATGTGTTGCTTGTCACACAAGGAGGAAACAACCAACATCTGCTGAAATTCTCTCTTCTATACAACCATTAAAGGCACAGGAGCCCTCTCCAGTTTTCACTCGGGCAACCCAAATCAGATCTCTACTATATATTTCTACTACTTTCTGTGTATGTCCAGCATCATGTGAATCATGTACTTATATGTAAGAAAGTGCAATCACAAGGATCTTCGATCGGTTGGAATAACCTTATACACTCTTATACACTGTGAACAGACATCCTAAGTATCTTAGATGTTCCTAAGGAAGAAAAGATCATTTTCCTGCTTTGGCTCTCATACAGGATCGTTGTAAGGAACCTTATAAACCCCTTTGATTTCATGAGATTTCTAGCACTTTTGGTGTCCGTCTGGCTTCTAATATTTTTATGGCATTGAACCAATCTTCAAATGCAGGACATCTGTGCATCCCAACAGCAACCATTTCTGCATCTAGCAATCATTTCCTCTAGTTTATGTGTAATTCATCAATCTATCCCCCTCATCTGCTTTTTCTTTCCTGCCTCTAGACCCTGATGTGTTTTACATTTCCTGCTTTATCCCGCAATCTCCCCTTCCCCTCCCCATTGTCTTCTGTCTTCTTTTGTCTTCTTCCATCTTCTCATGGGCCTCTTCTTCTTTTCTTTCCTAATTCTTCCAATGGACTCTTCATCACCACTTATTTTTCCCTGAGGTCCCACAGATTTCTTTCCCTTCAGCACTTGGAAGTAACACATTAAAATATTGTTAATTTTTTGTTAACAATGGGACAGTTCCCTTAATTTCTTGTCTGTAAACTTTAATGATCAAACTCCCAGTTTTAGCATTATGAGTAATTTTTACTTCTTATTCCAGAACGTTGGAAGAAGCGGTGCCATTTTTGTCTCTGGGGCCCTTTTCGCATGGCATTTTCCATGCGAAAGAGGGCCTGGATCGTCACGCGATTGTGAGGAGCGATCTGTATGATGCACTCACAATCGCGCGATGCTCCAGAAGCTGGCAGGCGCCAATCGTGCACCTTTTCGTTTTCGGCTAGAAGCCGAAAATGGTGCATGATCGCACATTGCTCCCGGGCCCTGTGTGCACTTACCTGGCATGCGGAGCCTCCGGAGCCATGCCGGTTGTGCTTCCTGCCCCAGCGCAGCCTAGAAAACTCCCAGGCTGTGTTGCGGAAGGAAGAGGCGGGGCTCTCGCGCGCGCAGGCAGCTCGTGCAGAGCCAAAGGACCCCGGACGCGAGAGCCTCTTGCCAGAGGCTGCTCGCGCGATCCCTGCACCCCAGCACCGGAAGAAGGTAAGGTGCGGAAAGGGCCTGTGTGTTTTTTTAGAGTGTACACACTTCTTGACAGATCACCCATCCCTGCTGCCAAATCAACCACACACCCAAGTATTCAAAACTAATTCACCCTCTTGTTTTGTCTTTAAAGCTTGCTTGCTTGCTTGCTTTCTCCTCTCCCTTTCTTTAAATCTTATAAGGCGTTCCGTGGCTTGTGCAAAATGAGCAAAACTCTGTTCTAATAGGCTTTTATTCATTGTAGATTGCCTTGAGGGTCCTGGGTTTTGAGACAAAATAAATAAAAGCATTAAAATAAATAAATGTCAGTAATTATTAAAACTAGTATTTGAGGGTTTTAACAATTCCCACTGATGTACCAGTATTTTTTACTAACAGGTCAAGCTTTGTGCCTGTATTTGCAACAAGACTAGGATGTACACCATGTTAATGTCAACATATCTATCTTTTGCTGAGCCCTTTCAAAAACAATTTGTTGTGACTTGAAGGTGCAATCTTCACATTTAACAGACAAAGGCCATTTCCGCTCTAGACTGTTATAGTGCTATTATTCCACTTTCAATATCCTATGGAATCCTGGGGTTTGCAGTTTAGGGAGGGGCCTCAGGCATTAGTTTTGAGAAGTGCCTCAGGCCCCTCCCTAAACTGCAAACCCCAGAATTCCATAGGATATTCAAAGTGGAATAACAGCACTATAACTGGCTTGTGAGGAAATGGCCTTTATCATCAGCAGACCTTTTTAGGTTTTGCAGACTCAGGGCTATGGCTTTCTTGATTGAGTCCATCCATCTATAATAGAGTCTTCCTCTTTTCCTACTACCTTCTGCCTTACCAAGCATTATTGTCTTTTCTAGTGAGTCATGTCTTGTCATGATATGAGCAAAGTATGACATACCATACAGTTGCCCACTCCAAAGAAGAGCCGACTTCTCACCTGTGGTAAATGTGCAAAAAGTGCTGATGGGGGTACTTAAAAGTGAGGGTAGTCGGTATAACCAAACATTTCTCCTCACTGAATAAAAATATTATTAGACGAATATCTTTTCAGATAGCCTGTTGGTGTAGTTTAAATGTAGTAAGCAAGTTTTTCCTCCAGTATAAAAGACAATAATTTCTTTGTTGCTTGTAAAGCAAATATTTCCCTAGTGGAAAAAGTTTCATGCAAACATTTTAAAAATTTACACAGCTTGATTACTAATAAAATGCTCTGCCAAGTGTTCTCTGTATCCACTTCTGATGCAGATAATTTATCTGTTTAAAAATTAACCAAGGACTTTCACAGTGTAGCCCTAACGCAAACATGTGCTGGCATGTAGGGCAGAAATGGGAATCATGTAGCCCTCAGATGTTGCCTCGCTACAAATCCCAGCAGCCCTAATCAATATAGCCAATGGTGAAGAGCATTGGGATCTGCAGTTAAAAACATCTGGAGGGCTGCATAATTCACATCCCTGCTGTAGGGCACAAGTACTACTTAGCCCACCTTCACCCAGGCCTAGTTCTCACCATTCCTGCATGACAATGCTCTCCTCCATCATCCCACTGCGATCCTGGCAGTGTCGTTGCTGGGAAGGGAGCGCGGCAGAAGTGCCAGGATTTGGCACAAACCTCTTCTGTCAGCAGAAATTCCTTTTGTCAGCAGCATCCTGTTCAGCAGGTTGATTTCAGGGAACTGCTGATGACAACCTGACAGCAGAACTGCTTTGCTAGCTAAGATTTACTAGTAAAAAGATATAGAAGGTCTGGAATGAATGTCAAGTCAAATTTCACTACTCAAGCCTCTTTCAACCCAGGGACAAAGACACAATAGTGGAACAAAGGCCATTTCTGCATGATGTTGTAGTCCCACTACGGGCACGGGATGGCAGCAGTCTGCAGGTCATTGTTGTGGTCCCGCTGCCACCCTGTCCCATAAATCATGATCATGGGATATTCGTGTGATGCTTCAGTACTTATCTGCCACGCAGAAGGGCAGGAAGCACGATGGTGGCACTTCCTTCCCCAGCGCAGCATAGGAAAGAGCCCGGCTGCGCTGCAGAAGGCAGATGTGTATTGCTCATTCTCCCTTCCACACGGACTAGGTCAGGTACAGAGGGGAGCACTTTTGCCGCCCTCCCTTCCCAGTAACGACACCGCCAGGATCGCAGTGGGATGATGCAGGAGAGCATTGTCATGCAGGAATGGTGAGAGCTAGGCCTGGGTGAAGGTGGGCTAAGTAGTTTCCATCATTTCTAGAACAGGAACCATTTGGATTCAATACCATTTCATCAGGCCTACCATGGACCCATCTAACACTTAGCCATGGCCATCTTTACCAGGTAAAGTCTTTACCAGGTAAAATCATGTTCCAGATTTAAAGTGAATTTGATAAAATGAAACTGTTGAGCAAAAGTATGACTTTGGAAGAAGAACATGAATTAATTTCCCTTTCCAACTTTAAAATGGAAAAACAGAAAAGAAAAAAAGGCACCTACAAATAAACTAAATGTATCCCTTTTGGGGAGGATTGCAGCAACAGAAACAAATGTGTTGCCAAGACTTTTATATTATTTTCAAACAATTTTATTTTATTTACCGTAGTATGTTAACATTGCTGTAATTTATGTCGGTGTTAGAAATGTTTGTTGGAGTTTATATAATCGTGTGTGAAAACGGATAAATAAATATACAAAAAAATGGCAAAAGTTATAAATGAGGAAGAATAGACTAGGAGAGGCTGTAGCAATTTGGTTTTCTTTGAGCCTAACGCAAAGAGCAAGATTCCACCGCTTCTTCTGCTTTGCTTAAAAGGTGGAGGAAGTCAGAGAAGGGGAATAAAACTGAGACATTCTAAAAGCAGCTCAAACTGTGGGATGACAGAGGATAAATTGGGACTGCCCTTGCCAAATGGGGACAGGTGGAGCATATGAGTCACACTCTTTCAGCCTAAGAGGAAGGCAAAGGCAAGCCACCTGGGAATAAATCTTGCTAAGAAAACCATAGGATAGGAGTGCCTTGAGCCAGCATGGTATAGTGCTTTGAGCATTGGGCTACAACACTGGAGACCAGAGTTGGATTCCCCACTCAGCCGTGGAAACCCACTGGATGACCTCGGGGACATCACACACATTAGCCCCAGAAAACCCCATGATAGGTTCACTTTAGGGTCACCATAAGCCAGAAATTATTTGAAGGCAAACAACAACAACAAGGAGTGCCTTAAGCTGGAGTGAACTTTAAGAGCACACAACAACAAAATGTTGTGTACTCCTTCTGTAAGAGACAAACCCAGAAGGTGCCAGAGGATGAGAAGGGAATGCTGGCAGTATGAGGCAGAAAAAGCTAGGAGGGTCAGTTGCATCTGCATCACCTTCTCAGAGGCCAGGACCAGCCTATTATGTTAAGTGTTAACGTTTCTTTTAGTTATATGCTGCTCTCTGTTCCTGGACGTTTAAAGAAATGAAGATGTCTGTGTGATGTTTTCCATATTCAGAGGTAATTCCCATTGGTTTAAGTATGGTTTACTTCCAAGTAAGAATGTTTATATTTGCCACGTTGTACCATGATCCAAGTGTTTGCAGATAATTTAATAGGATTAAATGACAAGTACGCACAGGATCCAGCAGTCAATACTTTGCCGTTTCCAGTGATCTGAAGATTCTTTTATTATCGTCTTTTCAGCTTTGACTTTTTTGAGTGAGCTGGAGCATGCATTGCTCAACACTGCAGCAAGAGAAAACTTAGGTTGAATATGAACATGCAGACGAGTGGGTGAAACATTTCTGAAGGGTTTGAATCTGACATTCCAAAGCAAACAAAGAGGTCAAATGACCTTTCAGCCTGACTTCTCTCTCTTTTTTTCCCCTGAGACATTAAGAAAAACGTTTAGGAAAACAATGAATGTGCATGCTAATGTAACCTCTCTCATGGCCCATTTTCTGCCAAAAACAACATTTCAATGGCTACAAGGTATGGGTTGTACAGAGGGAAGGGAGAACAAGACAATGAAGGGCATTTTCCCACATGAGGTTTAAATTGGCTTTCTGTTAAATTGGTTCCTACTGCAAACATGAAAGTATAGTACTTTCAGTTTCACTCCTGAATTGCCTTCATTGCCACATCAATGAACAACTCTCTCCGTCTCTCTCTCTCTCACACACACACATACACACACTCAGAGTCAGATATTGAGAAGGTTCGAAATGCAATTTTTGGTCTACTTGTGAAAATATCCATGGTAAATACTTGCTTTCATTCATCAGTGGCTACCCATGGGTCAAAGGTCAGGGAGTCAGTCACACAGATTAATGGTAAATGATTGATTCATGTGGATACCTGTGAGAGTATAATAAAAAGGGTGATAGAAGTGTTTTCCACAGGGCATTCAAACTATCCAGACAAAAGAATAAGGAAGGTCCCAAAGGAAAAATGCATTTCGAAACTGGGTCAACAAGTTTTGCATCAGTGATTGTGTTAATCTTCACTGATTTGGCACAAAAAATGAAAATGTAATTTCCAAAAAGGTATTGTGGCTTTAAAAGCACAGAGGCAGGCAGGAATTTCAGATGATACAGCTTCTTCCATCCCGTTGTACCAGGAATGAGGGAATCCCCTCCTTGAAATGTCTCAGCTTCCAAGTAAGTCTAAGCAATCTTTTGACTCCCAAAGGCTACCACATGGGGCAAAGACTCTTGGATGAAGGCATGTAACCTGAGAACATATGTACACATGCACAAACATACCCACGTGTGCAAAAACACACTTATGCATGCATACACACATAGCACCCCTTTTGTTCTTCGTGCTGATACCCACTTCCATGCACATGTCACTTCTTTCCATCCCATCTCAAACAGATCTGGTAAAATTTTCATTGGGCTTGAGTTTTTAAATAAGAACTTTTTCAAATTTTTAACTGTAGACCTACCTCCCCAGTGTGGACAGGATAGATGGTTGAGAGTTTCATTCAACTCACTTTTGGTAAGAATATACCAAGATTTGCAAGAAAAAAAAAGTCCTCTGATAGATGGAAAGACTTTGAAAATTCAAATACAAGAGAAAGTAAAGCTATTAGGATAATCTATCTTTCATTTCAACTTGCAGAGACCAAAAGCAGAAACCTTCACCGCCCCTCTTTGTTTTGATTTTGTTGAGAGGCAGGGTGTGTAGGAAGGGATTCTTCTCACCTGTCTGAGAGTAGGTGGCAGGTACAAGGGAGGTATACCCAATTTGGCAGGGGCAGTCTTATTAATGAATTATACTTCCATTGTTGCAAACTGAGTCAAAATGTAAAACTAGTTTGCACGCAGTCAGCTCAGGAGGGCAGAGAGGAGAGAAGGAGGCTGAATCTTGCCCTTCTCTATAGGCTCAGGAAAAAGCAAACTGCTGCAGCCTTTCTTAGCTTGTGTTGGAGTTCAACTCCCAGCCCGTGCTTATCAGCCAGCAGGGGAAGGAAAGCAATATTACTTGCCCAACAGGGGGAGGCAGTGGAGAGTGTCCAATGCTGACAATTAAGTAGCAACACTGAGCTAATCCAACCATCCAAAAAGACAAGAGAACCAGAACACAAGGGTCATGGGAGCTTGAGTTGCAATTTCCTACAAGCTAACAGCAAACCAAGCCAACTGACTTATATAGCCAAAGAAAACAGGTGTTTTTCATCACTGTTCAGTTTCTCAATCTCACCAAAATGGCTTCTCTCTGAGCTGCTCTTTTTTGTCTCCTCTGTGACTGATGGCTGGGGGGCAGAGGTGGATCAATTCCTCTAAATTATTGCTGGCCCCTTCTCCCTCTGGCACTGGCTGCAACAACTCTGTCTCAGCTTGTCTTTCAGCTTGTGGGGGTGTTGGCAAGATAGTTTGGTCTATCACTGACTCTGTTTCTCGCACAATCAATTGCTCATTGACCTCTGAACCATCATCTATCACAGCTTGTGGGTTCTTCCTTATTAATAATTTTTGCCATCTTGACCACACTCTGAGATCGCTTGGCAATGTGACCAGCTTTTCTTCTTTGAGGTATTTGAGAGTATGGGCATGGACTGTACAGATGGCCTCAGAGGCTCAAATGTGACCTCCATGCCACAGATTGGCTTCCTCTATCTTGAAAGGATAGGATTCTTTTGCTTGTTGGATTGAATCAAAGAGGAAATGCTTACTGGGGTGATAAAGGAAATTGTATTGGTATAAAAACATAGCCACATATTGGATGAAGCTGGGGTTATAGCATGGAAAAGAAAACTTTTTGGATCATTTACCACCATCAGCTCTCACACTGAGGAGTGCAACAGCTCTGGTGTAACATTTCCAGCTGCTAAAGAAATCAAGAGTCTGGAACATTTTCTGAAACAAACCTTTGCACTAATTCTTTGCTGCAAGTACATTTAATTAGCATTTCAACATTGTGAGATACTGCTGCTTCTTGTCTGTATCTGAAAAGGTTCCTGGTGCCCTTTAGTGCTTACACATGAGCAACTCCTAATGTTACCCTGTTGCTGTCTGAAAGACTGCATCTCCCTATACAAACCTGCCTATTCTGGGGGGAGGAGGGGGGTTCTCTCTGTCCCATCACCATCACAGGCATACTTGATGAGACCATGCCTTTTGGGGGGCTGCTCCCAAGGGAAACTAGGTTGCCCCCCTCTCTGCAATCTTCCCACCAGCAGGTAAAGACCTTTCCATTTGCCTGGGCCTCTGAGTGTTAACTGTGAGTTGCAGAAGTTCTTTTCATTGGCATGTAGTGTACTTGAACTTCTATTTTTATCATCATCGTTACAGCACTTATAACTGCCTTTTAAAACTTTTTAAAATAATGTTTTTAACATTATTGTTTTTTAAACTTTTACTGTTTTTAAAATTTTTGTATTATCCATTGTTTTAACAGTATTTTGTGTTAACTCAAATTATGAGCCATCTTGAGTCCTGTATTGGAAGAAAGGAAGGATATAAATAGAGTAAAATAAAATAGACAAAATAAAATAAAAATAATAACATAAAAATACTTATTCTTCTGTAACAGGAGTGGGAATCATGTAGCCCTCCAGATGTTGTTGAATGACAAGTCCCAGGAGCCATAGCTAGCATAACTGGTGAGGAATGCTGGCAGTAGTAGTTCAATAACATCTGGCATGGCACATAATTCCAACCCCACTCTGGAATGGCAATTGATTTATTAGCCTTCTCAGACGATAGCAGTTTTTGTGGGTCTCTATTCTGTTTCTATTACCAGGTGGGATGTAGCCATGTTGGTAAGGAAGGACCATTTCTTTGGTTAATTTCTGATATTGTACAACAAGTATAATTTTATGTAGGTGCTACTGCTTAATTACTTCAACTGCTTTTTAAATGGTTGAAATGATTTAGCACAGATTTGAAAATCAGAAAATCAGGGGCAACAATGGATGAAGAGATGCCAACAAGAACATTTTTAAAAAGGCATATCTTTAAACACACACACACACACACAGACACACTTTTTTTTCATTTAGATCGTATCATTAAAATATGATGAAAAGCTGTTTTAGTGCAAATCAGAAATTTATTTAAAACCAATGTTTTAATGATGCCACTTAGAAATGTAACACTGAAGATGGACTGAATTAATAGCTTGGTGAGCATGCCAGGAGTGAGCAAACTTTTTGCCTTATAGACATTTTGGACTTCAACTTTCAGAAGCCTAAGTGAGTGGTAAGGGACTGTGGGAGTGATAGTCCACATCTATCCCTGTAGTCAGTTCATCCAATCAATACTTCACAAAACAAGACCATACAGACTCTAAAAACAAGACTAAGACTCTAAGGCCATTTCCACACTGCACTGTTATAGTGCCATTATTCTAATTTCAACATCTTCTGGAATTCTGGGGCTTGTAGTTTACTGAGGCCGAAGAGCTCTCTGGCTGAGAATTCTAAATGCCTGTCCCTAAACTGTAAACCCCAGGATTCCATAAGATGTTGAAAGTGGAATAATAGCACTATAACAGTGTAGTGCAGAAATGTCCTAAAAAGACAAAAGAATGAGTGAAGGCTTCCCACATCTGTGGAGATAGTACTTCTGTTTGATTCTCCTTCTTTAAAATCAGCTTTTCTGTGATCTAAGAAACAACAGAGCAACCACAAGGAAGACACATTATTGAGTGATGACATCATGTTGCTGTTCAGTAACAAAGAGGTGAACCAAGTGTGGGCATTCAAACCCTGAATGTGGAACTAGGCTTCTATTCCTTCAGTCAGTGTGAAGTATCTTTGAAGAAACATGCAGAATGTGAAGCAGCACTTCTGAACCTGGACATATGGGTTTTCAAGAATATAATCCTACGTCCAAAGTTTGGAAAAGTTATTTTCACAAGTTTCTGGCTGTATCTTCTGTCATCTGTTCTTCAGGATCTGTGAAACCAGCAGATTGAAGAAGAGAACAGGATAATTTGTACATTTATTTGGATCCACAGTGTAAAACCAGTGACACTGGGAATCTGTCCCATAACTTCTGTAATGAGGATATTAGTGAGTTTGAGGAGCTAGTGTGGGAGTGGAAGAGAGAGTTTGGAAGGTTACATAAACAATTCATCTAGAGCCTTTTGTTGATGTGCATTTTTAATGACTCCTCTGTGGCAGAGTGTTTCTCAAAAAAAAAAACCCTGCACAAAAACCACACATACAACCAACAGTTCTGCTGCTCTTCTTCTAGACCCAGTATAAACGCATCAGGCATTATTTTTATTATCTGAGCCCTAGTGAGTAATGTTCAGTTTATTAAACAGTGACTCAACCTTGACATTCTTTTTTCCTCTCCTTTTTTTCAGAAGAAAGGCTATTTTCCCCTCTCAGTAGTAGGATTAAGCTGACCTGTTTCATCATAATTTACCTAACAGCTGCCCACACATTGCAACAACCAGCTTCATTTTCATCCCACAAAAACCTCTCTCTTCTATCATATTGTAAATTATTTACAGAAGTGCTGGATCATGACAGCTCTGTGGCTGGAGACAAGGTATTTATAGTTTTAAAGAGATTATTCTCACAAAATATTAAGATCCCTACCCCATACTATAGACAGTTAGGGTTTGCTGGAGTACCAGTTCAAGCAAGGGCCATCTTGAAATAAAAGACATTAGCTCTGGTCTGTGGAGTGGGATGATACGTGGGCAGACTTCCCTTGTAGTTTATTCTCCAGAAGATAGCTTCCATCATCCTTAGGAAGCATAGTCACTGGCCATAATCTCTGAGGATGATGAGATTTGCAGTTCAACACATTTGAAGCTCACTAGATTGGGGAAAACTGCTCTGGGGCAAAATTATAACATTTAAACTTAAATTAAACAAAATAAGGGGATCTGATGTTGTAAGGCTGTGCCACAAGGACCTGTGAGACATCCAATCCCAGTGTGTATGCCTGGACGCTTTCTGATGTGTGAAGAAAGCTTGTGAAGCTTGAGAATTGTCCCCATGGGATAGTACGTGATCATGATGGAAGTAGTCCCACAGAACTGAGACCCTGAGCTACTGTTTATTTTGTCATATGTGCACCTGGGAAGTTGATTTGTGTGGTAAACTTGCTATTTCCACATGTGGCATTATTCACAATTGGCTTGTCCACCAGTGTAGGTAAGATGTGTAACATATGAAACAGCCCTGAGTACTGGGGACAATGAGGCACCACAGCCTACCAAGAATTCGTTTCAAGGTTGGAGGTTTCATTATGACTAAGGATTGGATTCTAGATGATGTGATGGGTCTCTTGAGAATGGTTTGGCAAACACTGTGCTGTTTTCACCCTTGCTAGATGTAACATTAATAAAACAGTTGTGCAATAAATAGTCCTTGGAACTGAGGTTTTCCAGATAGCAAGACAACAGCAACTATGTTGACAGTGGCAAGACAAGCTTTTCCACAATCCTTTAAGCTAGTTCTAGTCTGCTTTAATCCTTGTTGATTCACATTGTGACTTTTATAGTTTTATCTACTATCATTTAGAATTGTGTTGTTGCTATGTGGTTGCTCCTGGTACAATAGTAAGAAGATGGTAATTAGATAGTACTACAACATACAAGGCTGCTAGCTGGTCTGCTTTTGGCTTATTTCATGTGGCAGCTCCTAATTTAGTGTCTTTCATTTTATTTATAGAGCGGCATGAGACTATGTTTTTTCCACCTGTTCTCTTTTTCATCCTCTTCCTAGAGGAAAAAAGGGGGGGATTATCCATTATTATTCTCAAACAATGATCATATGAATGCATATAAGAAGGCCATGTTGAGTGTCTTGAATACTTCTACGGACAAAAGGGTAGAAGGGAAGACCTTTGGTAATTTCCTCTTACTGCTGCAGAAGTCTATGACATCTGAAAATCTCCTCTGGAGATTTGGAGGACCCACCAGAACAGGGTGGGAAGTCAGAACAGGGTCTGAAAGGGATAAAGGATCATTTCCTCATCTCCCCACAGCACAAAGATGGACAACACATTTTCCTCCCCACGGTCACAGAATCACAGAGCTGGAAGGAGTCTCAAGGGACATTTAATCCAACCACTGTCACATGAGAATACATAACCATGGAACTCCTGAGAGGTGGCCATCCAGTCTCTGCATAGAAATTTCAAAAGAAAGTCCACCACCCTCCAAAGCAGTATGTTCCACTCTCAAACAGCTTACCATAAAAAAAGTTCTTTCTAACCTTTAGGTGGAATCTCTTTTCTTGCAATTTTGAATCTATTGCTATGCGTTCACATCTCTGAAGCTCCAAAAAGCAACCTCTTTCCATCTTCCACATGATATCCTTTCAGATTTCGAAAGATAGCTATAATATAATCTTGATCATTATTGTCTGGACACATTGTGTGATAGAAGTGACAAACACTCTGAACAAAAAGACACAAGCTGCAAATTTGGAAGAAAAGGCTAGAACTTTTATTGGTTACAGAGACATATTGGGTTGGCACACATATAGGTAAGGATCCAGGCATCAGTCAACCTACCTGTTGACCAGTGAACTCAAGTCTTAGCCTGAAGCCTGAATCTGATGAGTGACAGGAGGGAACAGCCCATGCCTAACAAGTGGTGCGTGCCCAAATTGTCCTAGTCAGACACACTTGCCACCATCACGCACCCCCTGAGACCAACTGGTAACTCTGTACCACCACTGCAGGTGCCCCTTGGTACCTCCAGTCCTGGATCCAAAACCCATGTGACCACCTTACAAGTTGTGACAGAAATACAGCTGCTATAGGACAGATACCACAAACATTCCAAAAACATCCTACAACCACGAAGGTGGGAGGGTGGGAAGCTTCCATGGAGAGAATGGCTCGTGTCAGCAGTCGGCTGGCTTAAATACTCTGGAACCAGACCTGAGTGAAGCCTGTGTGCTTCACTCAGGCCGGGTTCATGCAGCCGATGAATTCGAAGGGGGAACTTTGAAAACATTGGCTGCCTGGTTCAAGGCCTTGTTACCCTGTGTACTGGGTGTCCCGAGAGGGACACCAAATTGTGCTCAACTAAAGGTGGGGAAAATTAGCTCAGAGCACTGCTTAGCGTTACGAGAGGCAGGTAACGTAGCGAGATCTTGAACCCTATGTCTACGGGGTCGGGTCGAGTCAAGGAGTACACAAAAGTTGAAATAATGATGTTTTATTAAACACAAGCAAAACAGTGTATGCAACACATTCACACAAGATCACTAAAGAAAATAAAGGTTGGAGTGGTATAGGGGGATTTTTAGAGGGATTGCTGGTTTGGGTGATACTTCACCTGTCCTGAAGCCCGGAAAAATAGAGAGCGAGGCTGGGGTGCGATGTAGCTCAGCATGTGGAGCTGAGGGGAGGCTCGCCAAGCAAAGCGGCAGCAAGGCAGGGTGAAACTTGGAGCAATCCGAGGAAGGTCTCGGAATCAAGGGTTTTTATAAGGAGAATGTGACTGCAGGCTATGCCGCACTTGGGGGAAAACAATAGATTTGGAGTTGCAGACAAAGCCTCCGAAAGGTCAGAATCTGAATGATTGAGTTATCGCAGAGGTTCTCAATAGAGTAGCCAGTATGCAAACGCAGAGTACTTGGGTATTGTATAGGTTACTCATCAAGCTGCCAGCGTGGGGCAGAGGCTCTTTTGTAGGTTGCGTGCATACCTAATTAGAGTACTTGCCTGGAGGTCTCCTAAAGCAGCGAGTCAGCTATTTTCTGGTCTGCCTGTATTGTCTAGGAATATTACGGCGATTATCGGCCGAGCCTGTATGCGTGCTTGTCCGGGGGCCTCACAAGCACGTGGAAGGGAATAGATAAGTGAAGCTGAATTATGATATCAAAAGGATATCTTTTAAGATCCCCAAAGCTCAGACTAGCCAGGGCAGTAACAGCCTCCCAGAAGGCCGCTTAGTGCAGCCAAGGCCTGGAAATGACCTCTGCATGCCAAACAGGAGAGACCAGATGTTCTGGGCACCTCGACCCACAACGGCGCCATGGATAAGTCACACAGTGCGCTTCCAGTTTGTTAATATCTTTCTTGATCCGTGGTGCTCAAAACTGCACACAATATTTCATATGAGGGCTGACCAAAGCCATTTCCGCATGAGACTGTTATAGCGCTATTGTTTCACTTTCGACATCCTATGGAATCCTGGGGTTTGCAGTTTCGGGAGGGGCTGGCCGGCCCCTCCCGAAACTGCAAACCCCAGGATTCCATAGGATGTCAAAAGTGAAACAATAGCGCTATAACAGTCTCATGTGGAAATCACTCAAGTCAGAGCAGAGTAGCATTATTACTTCCCTTAACTTGGATATTATACTCCGGTTGACAAAGTCTAGAATTGCATTGGATTTTTTTGTCCACTTCATCACATTGTTGATTTATGTTTAGCTTGCTATCTACTAAGACCCTTAGATCCTTTTCACATGTACTGCTGTCAAGCCAAGTGTCGCCATCCCATATTTATGCATTTTCATGCCTAAATGTAATCCCTTACATTTATTCTTGTTGAAGTTCATTTTGTTAGTTTTGGCCCAGCTCTCCAATCTGTCAAGGTCATTTTGAGTTCTGATCCTGTCCTCTGGAGTATTAGCTAATACTCCCAATTTAGTGTCATCTGCAAATTTAATAAACATGCTCTCTCTTCCATCATCCAAGCCATTCATTTAGATGTTGAACAACACTGGACTCAGGACAGAACCCTGTGGCACCTACTAGTCAAATATTATTTGACAAAGTCCTATTTGCCTTAGCCAGCACATGCTACACTGAAGTATGATGTGAACAGTACAATGTCATCTATAAGACCACAGTTTGCCCACTTCTGCTATAGTAGGAGCTTCTGATGGATGCAGGTAACTTCTGTGGACAGAAAGAACCTCTTACATCTATGAAACAACAGGTCTGGGTCCAATGCAGAATAATCTGAAGAACAAGGCTTGTCGAGGAAGAATCAGGATTATTTTTACAAAAGGAACTTCTGGCTCAAGCCACTGGGAGTACTTAGAGAGGGTCAGCTAGCCTGAGTCATCTGATAGATATTACATTGTTGTAGCTGGACTTCTCTAAGCTTTTGACAAATTCCTTCACCAAAATATCCTGAACAGAATAAAAGAACAGGTCTTCTTATGGATTAATAATTATTTAAACAGGACAGAGAATGTAGGATTAAATTGACAAATCTCATAATGAGGGGAATTAAGCTGTGAGCCTCTCCAGTGTTTCATATTTAAAACCAGTGCACTTTAACTTCTACATAAAGTATATGGCATTGGGACTGCAAAGAGTTCCAGGTAAATTCTGTGAATGGCCAACAAAATGGTATATTATATTCAGTGTAAGCAAGTACAAAGTAAAGCACGTTAGATTAATAAATCTGAATGTCTGGGCTGTTGGTGAGTGAGTGGTAATGTAATGAACTAGAAAAGAGATCTATTGGCCATGGGAAGAGGATGATGTTTCCAATGCCCTCCTTCACCCAATCTGGTGCACCTAATCCAGTTGCATGATGGGATTCAGTGAGGGATTTTTTTTAATAATGGCCTTAGTACAGCATCTTTTAGACAGGATGTAAACCTCTCCTGCTGCAGTGATGCATTTACTGCTCCCCTTACCTACTTGGTCAGTCCCCCTCCAGCTACTTTCAGTAGCAAGAAAGGTCATGGGTCTAGTACACATGTGGTGGTTCTCACCTCTCCAAGGATCCTGTCCACATCCTCAGGCTGCACAAACTGACACATATCTAATAATTCAGGACTAGTAGGTGCTAAGATTACACGGATTACATTCACTGGACCTATGTCAACTACTAGAACATCCAAGTAAAATGGATCCAAGTGATTTTGTCAGCATAGCATCTTGTAAATGCTTCTTCTTATTGACCAGAGTGCAAAAAGCCCATGACCACTTGTGACAGCTCTCTGGAACAGATTCAATACTGGCAGAGAAATATAATTTCCTTGCTGCCTTTATTGTTATAGCATAGGCTTTCCAATGGTCTCTGTCCCGTGTTTGGTCAGATTTGCTCCAAGTCTTCCACCGTCGGTGCTCTAGTCTCCTTCCCACTTGTTTCGCCACTTCCAGCTCCCTAGTAAACCAGGTGCTCACTTGGCCCCACTCTGTGGGAGGAGATGCTTAAGAGCAATTCTGTCCACCACCCTGGCCATTTCCCTTTTCCAAGTATCAGCCACGGCTTCAACATGATCATCTATCAAGGCAATAGGAAGAGCCATCAGCAATCCATAAACCTCCTGGGGCAGACTATCTTAATCACTCCACCCCTACTCCTGCAGAGAATCCAAGCCACAATGAGTTCAGATCCTATCAGGGAGTGATTGATTGGTCCATGACAATGGGACTATAAAAAGTTCCTTCACACCCAGATCATGATCATCCCACCCAGCACAATCAGGTTCAGAGTGTGTCCTGCAGCACAGGTGACACCAAAGATTACTTGAGACCATGGTTGTTGTGGTGGATGTTGGGGGATCTGGACCAGCCAGGGCTATGACAGGTCAGGTCTGCCTTAAATTCTTCCTCCCTGGAGAAGCAGCACCCTTTTATATATTTACCAGCTCCTGGCTCTCTCTCCACACTTATATCTCCCTTCTGCTCTCCCTAAGCCCACAACCCTTGTGGCTATAGGGCAAAGCATTTTCAGGTTTATCCCAATGAATGTTGCAGTGGTGGTAGCATGTGTAACTGAGCTCAGATTAAAGAGACGCTGGCTCTTTCTGCACAGTGTGGCTGCCCCACAGTTGAGATATGATGGCAGCACTCTGCAGGTCGTGCTTCCGCATGATGTTGTTACAGTCCAGCCACCATCTTGTCCCGTGTGAGCATGGTATTTGTAAAATGGAAAGAATCCATTTTACACTTACCAGCGCGCCATGCTGCCACCTTTCCCAGTCATGCAGAAGCACGCTGGTGACACCCTCTCCCCAGCACAGCAATGGCAAATGCCCAGCTGCACTGTGGAAGGAAGAGGTGAGGGCAGAGCATTCCCCTCCACAGCAACCGGCGAGGTGTGGAGGGGAGCATTCCTGGTGTGCTTTCCATAGAATCATAGAAATGTAGAGTTGGAAGAGACCACACGGGCCATCCAGTCCAACCCCTTACCGTGCAGGAATACCCTCAAAGCACTCCCGACAGATGGCCATCCAGCCTCTGCTTAAAAACCTCCAAGGAAGGAGACTCCACCACACTCCGAGGCAGCATATTCCACTGCCGGACAGCCCTGACTGTCAGGAAGTTCTTCCTGAGGTTCAGGTGGAATCTCCTTTCCTGCAGCTTGAATCCATTGCTCCTTGTCCTGGTCTCTGGAGCGGCAGAAAACAAGCCCTCTCCATGCCTCTACATGGCATCCCTTCAAATATTCAGGTCTCAGTGATGCCTATCAAATCGTATTTATTTTGTTGTACTAGGAGTTCAAGTTCATCTTGCTTGTTTCCCATACTCTGCGCGTTAGTGTAGAGACACTTAAATCCCCGGGCCCTTCCTGCAAGTCCTGTACTATAGTTTCTACTCCTCCCACCATAGGACGCTTGTACTACTTGGTCAATATCATTTGGGCCTTTTCCCCCTGCACTCGCCGAGTCTTTGCCCTGAATAATATTGCCTCCCTCCCCAGCAGAACTTAGTTTAAAGACCTCCTAATCCTCCATGCAAGACTGTTTGCAAAAACATTCCTGCCAAGTTTCGTGAGGTGCAGCCCATCCCTTGCCAGAAGCCCACGTTCATGGAAATTCAGGCCGTGTTCCAAAAACCCAAACCGTTGCCGGCGGCACCATGTGCGGAGCCAGTTGTTGACCTCTGCTATTGCCCTTTCCCTTTGTGCGCCATAGCCTTGAACAGGGAGGAGAGATGAAATGACCACCTGCGCAACAAGGTCCTTAAGCTTTGTCCCCATAAGCTCGTAGTCCTTTGCGATGTGGTAAAACTGCGCCTCGCAGTGTCATTGGTTCCGACATGAACCACAATGAGGGGCTTATGGTCAGTGGGCTTGACCAGCCTGGTTAGCCTTTCCGTTATGTGGTTGATCTTGGCCCCAGGAAGACAGCAGACTTCGGCCAGCACAAGGAGACCTAACAAAAACAAGCAAACAAACAGACAAACAAGCAAGCACAGCCCCACAAGCCTGTAAACAACACCTGGTCAAGGATGTCTTCACAGACCCAGCTCACCCTCTGCTCTCTCCTCTGGGAATGAGCTAGAGGGCCGTTGGGAGCTCCTAATAAGACTCCTCCCCCCTAGCTGGCTCCTCCCCCTCGTTAGTCAGACCGTGTGCTCAGGGAGAGCACACGGCCGGTACAAGGAGACCTAACAAAAACAAGCAAACAAACAGACAAACAAGCAAGAACAGCCCCACAAGCCCTCTCCGTCAGAGCTGCAATGAAAGGATGTCGTTGAGCCCTGTTGTGTGGAAAGGGCCACTGTTTGGAGCCTGCTCTTTAAAAAAAAAATATAATAAAATCTCTATTAATTAAACTGACAAGGGAAAAGGTATTTGGCAATTAAACATTATCAAACAGAAAGGCACTTCCAGCTCTTAACAGGCAAACACTTCCCCAACTCGCTCTCTCGCGCTCTCTTTGAAGGAACTCCTCCCCTTTTAAACTCACAGATGGAACTTTTTTTTCTTTCAAATCCTGTTTCTGTTATTTAACTGTTCTGATAACTCACCCATCTAGCCCTTCCCTCTGGCTAACCTAGGTTCTTTAGTCAGCGAGTCAATCAAATTAAATCCCTTTTTGTTACTAGGGTGGCTCTGCTGGCTACGCCCCCTGCCCCCGGGTTCATCACAGATGTAAAGTCCTGAATGGCTCCTGACAAAGCAGCCTCTACATGGATGTTGAAGTCTCCCAGAATGTGATGACTGAAGCCCCTGCCAGAGCTGCTCATGACGAGCAGCAGCTGTTGGTCCCTGTGGCTCTGGCTGGAGATGAGTCCTGCAGCTCAAGAGCTCCCCCTGCTGCCATGGACCAAGCAGGCTTGGACGTTCCTCTGCCTGCCCCTTTAGGGCAACAGGGATCCGATTCTGAAGATGGTTTGGAGCCTGTGCCAATCAGCCCACGAACAAGGCGGAGACTCAAGAGAGCTGAGCAAAGGGAGGCTTCCTTGATTAAGTTCAAGAAGCAGTGACTAGCCACACCTGTGTCTTGGGCTATATAACTGCCTGCCTGGAAGCTTTCCTTTGCTTGTGGCAAACTTTCTACAAGCCCTCTCCTTGCTTCCAGCACCTGATACCTTGGATTGATCTCTTGGTTCCAGACTCCTGGCTTTTGGAACTCTGACTACAGCTTTTGCTTGTTGCTCTGGCTTAGGTAAATGGACTTCCCTTGAGTATGTGCTTCCTTGACTCCTCCCGGCAGGACTCTGCTAGCTCTCCCACTCCCTTCTCCGGGCTGTCTCGCCACCTGGGTCTCTGACCCTGACACAGAACAGCAAACCAAAGGACCCCCAACACCACTATTGAGGATGACTCAGCCAGCTCAGAAGGAGGCTGTTGAGCAGTGAGGTGGGCACTACACCAACAAAACTCTGATTTTCAAATGCATTCAGACTCAGCAAACTGTGGGTAAGCACCTGGTAAGGGAGATGGAATCATTGTAAACCATTGCAAAACCTCACTCCACCAGCCTTGCCTGCTGTTGTACAGAGAGCCCAGATGGGCAAAGCTGGGATAGGTTAACCCCTCCAGATTCATCCATCCAGGTCTCAATAATGCAAGCTGGCTTGGCATGCTCATCTTCAATCAAGTCCTGGATAATGGCACTGGACCTGGCATGGAACAACAGCATTTTCAACCTGGGGACCTATTGTCAAAGTTATCCAGACTAATTGAAGTAGGGGACAGTTTAGGGACAACTGGACCCTGTGGCTGTCCCCTTTCCCATGGTAAGAGCACTGTTTCCCTACTCCATAACTCCCTCTGCCCATTATTGTCATAATGGCCGCTTGTTAGGCTGCTTTCACTCACATGCTCTCTGTTTAATACATTTTCTTTCTTTTGCTGGCAAGGCAAATTGCTTTTGGAAAAGGACAACAACTTCAGATGAAAAGCTACAAACCCCATGCACTTCCCTCTCTCCCAAATAAAGGGACCAGCCCTCACCCTTGCTTCACCCCTGAACTGGCTCCCCCAAGTTGGCAAATCCTTTTGGTGTTGCTGCCTTTGGCAGTGACCCCTTTGGCATCAGGCCTGCTTCAGCAGGCAACCAGGTTTTATCTCCTTTCAAAAAGGAAGAGGTGGTACTCTGGTTTGTTAGCCAGTAGCTGCTTTAATTCCTGGGGCCTAGTTCTGAAGGGGGTTGAGGTCTGTGGAGCAGACAGCAGCAAGCAGGCAGCAGCCTCTCTATCTTTCCTGGGGTGGAGGTGGTGGTTTTCCTTTTCCTTCAGTGTGCTAACTCCCCTTGATTTGTGAAATCTGTTTCCATAAAATGTAATGACAGCCACTTAATATCCCTATAGGAAAGGATTAAAGAACTATATGGAGGATAAGTCAATCAACAGCTATTAAACATAATGACAGCTAACTGGAACTGCCAGTGAATTAGGTTCCAGTATGTCAATGACTACCAGTTGCTGGACAAAAAACCCTGAGAGGTAGCCATTGCCTTCACATCCTATTTGTTACCTTCCAAGATTATTCCATCTGGCCTCTGTGGGAAAACAGGAAGCTGAATTAGATGGGCCTTTGGTCTTGTCTACCAGACTGCCTGGTATATTCTTAATAATAGCTAGCACTCTGAAGCTAAGCACCATTATGTGCAAGTAAATTCTGACAGACTCAATAGGATGTATTTTCATACAAATTCAGAAAGAGTAGGCCTAGTAGAAACAGCATCCTTCCTTCAGGTGTGCAGAACCTCTTTCAGCCTAAGGGCCAATTTCAATTTTGGAGAAGTTCTCAGGGACCCATTCCAGTGGTTGAGTGTAGCCAAAGGCAAAAGGTGGCAACTAAAAGTATCAGTGTCCTTTGGCTAAAAAGTCTTATTCCCAATATCTAAGCTTAAGGACAGGCATGGAAACCTTTTCGACTGGGAAGTAACTCATACAAAAATTGGGAAATTACCAAATGAAGAAAGGGGCATGGCTGACTAGGAAACTCCCAAGGTCTGGATTGGACTGCAGAAAGAATGGATTTGATCCCCTGACCAAAGTATCCCATTCCTGTTATGAGGTATGATTACCGTGGAAGTGGCAACTGACAACCTGAAATTCATATTACTTTTTTTCTTGCCTTATAGTGTTAGATAGTGGTGTATGATACCATTGAAATGAAGGTGTTCATCATAATCCCCACAGCTACGCACCCCAAGGAGTTTTTAAAAAAAATGCAAGCAACTATGTTCACATACAGATATACGTGAATTCCAAAGTCCAGTAGTGCAGGACAGGTCACAATACAATATTTTTGCTGGGAAAATCCCCCCCCCCCTTCAGTTTCTATGAAGTTAGCTGTTAGGGTCAGAAGGAAAAGAGAAATCTAAACAGGTAGAATCCTTCTAATAATGACTGTATTGATACCACCCTTTCCCTTCAGCTCTGTGAATCCTGGCTCTGCTACTTTGAAACAGGGAGGTCAAAGAGTTTGGGCAATTGAGGAACTTCATGAAAGCCCCAAAACCCTTTCCAATGAGCCCATCCAACTTCTTAAGTTCAGAAAGTGTGCTTAGATCTTGCAAGAGAATATGTTGGGTAGCAGACTAGATGTGATTCATTCAGCTTCTGGTGTCCCCTTGGTTTTATCTCTAGTGACCCTTTACTCCATGCTATCCTCCTGAGAGGGCATCAGCCACCACTGATGTTAGAAATACTGCACTGAGCCCTTGCTTTCCAGGCAAGTAGAACTCAAACTGTAGAAGCAACAGTGAGCATGAAAGAAAACTACTGTATCTACATACATCCTGAAAGTTGCCACATTTATGGGCTGGCAGAGGTTCTCTTTCTGTCTTAGGACTCTTATGATCAAAGCAACAGTTGCACAAACCCAACTGTATACCATACTGTATACCATGTATGTTAGACATACATGGAGAGAGACAAATGCTTCTCCAGGATATTCCTGGTTGCATCACTATGGTGCATCCAAGTCCCAGATTGAAAGGTCCCAGATTTTGTTTCTGTTCTTTCTCATGTTATATTGGTTGAAAACAAACCAATCTGGGGAACTGGTATAAAAAGTCTCTGATCATACCAGGAGCTGAAATAAAAATATTCTTGGGTAAACAGTGTATGGATCTCCAAAATAAAATCAGAAAGAACAGAAACAAAATCTGAGGCTTTCTGGCCTTTTAAAATCAATCTAGATGTACTGCCATTTTTAAAGGAACATATAGCTGGGCTTCTCTGTGATGTCATAATACTTATCTTTTTTTTCCCCCTAACTGGGAACTAAACAGGAATGATAAACGGAATAATAAACTATTTGCTGTTATTTCTGAAGCAATTCACGTGTTGTTCTGCACTGAGATGAGACCATGACCACCAGCTTGATTCACATATGATACAGATTTATATATGCAAAGTTTCCATAACAAAATGTTTTTATATACTCAGACTACTTTATGACTCATGTTACTACATCTCTGGCATGCTTAATACACACATATAAACAGACTTGCACTATGCTTTGGAAGTCCTATGCCCAAGGACAAATGTGTGTACCCTTGCATGTCCAGATACCTGTGGCTGTACTGTGAAACTATACACAGTTCTCATGTGATACTCAATTAGATCAGCACCAGACTTGCTGCAATCAGAACTGATCTTCTATTGAGGAAGGTCTGTTTTGTATTATCAGAATAATCTACATTTCCCTTTTTGGATTTCTCTTGAATATTTCATCTGGGATAGGCTGTGAACCATACATCTGTAACAGCTGCTTTTCTCTGTACACAACTAAATAATCATTCTAAAAAAATTCACCTACCTATGTACAAATTCTGGTGTCACCTATTCTGCTCTGAACCTGGGAACTTTTGGAAACCATGACCAAGATCCATCATGCTGTGATGGTATGGCATCTGAGTCAACTCAGAAGCACTATGGACCAACTTCTAGGGGAGACAAATGAGAGAATGTCTTTCCTCACACTGGCTGAGTGCAGGGTCAATGTCTTGACATTTTGCTATTTCAGGCAACCTTTGCCCCCACATCCCGCCCTAAGTGAAATTGCGTAGTACACAAAGCCAGGCACTGCACGAGGCGGAGAATTCTGTAAGCACTTTTTTCCCATCTCTAAGATTAAAAATACAGTAACAGCAAAGTAAATCACTACATTTGTTGCCCTTTTCATATTAACCAAAATCTGTTGAGACAGCTGTCCCATTCTACCTGTGGCAGGACCAACTCTTGCTCTGCTGGTAGATAGGTATGAAGAAGTACAGAGGTTGGATATATTACTTCTTTGTTACTATAACTCCCAGAATCTCCAAGCCAGTATAGCCAGTGGGATTCTGAGTCTGGGATCCTAATGGGCATTATGCCAGCATAGTTATGCTAGAGATTGCAGTTTTTGCATCCTTGCATAAGGGGGTATCCAGTTCGTCCATACACAGGCAGTTCCCCTGTACCCCACAGCACAACTTAGAGGCCCAGTCAGCATGTAGGCACTGCTCTGAACATCAAATGAAGCAGCCTGGAACCAGTCGCCAGAACAGTGCCACTGCTTCCACTGTTCCAGGTTGCTCATGCAGGTATGCTGCCAGCACTTGAACAGGATCTTGAGCAAGGAGTATAACTTGTCCAGTCTCTGAGAAACAGCATTTGTAATGATGTTACTGTGCTTCGCTTAATGTGCAGTGAAGCATGGGAAGACCCCAAGTGATCATTAAAGCATTCAAAAATATACAAGTAATTTCAGCCTGAGCTACAACCTGCACCTAGTCTGTTATCCGGTAAATGTGACCTAAAAACAGACTCTTCTCCAGAGGAAAATGTCCATCCCACACACACACACACACCAACCAATTGTCTAGGATGAAGCACTTAATGGATGTCTTTGCTCTAACATTTATCTAGGAAACCTTCCAAATAATCTTTTGATTTAATGAAATCACATATGGAAAATGAATACACAACATGGTATGTGGCTCAGAGAACATTCGGCAAGCTCAATTACTCTTCGAAGAGGCTGTGCAGCTGCTCTGAGAAAGGCAATTGAAGTCCTGAATGTGCCAATGGAAACTCAAGGTGTGGGATACTTTAGCTGCAAAAGCAACATTGCGTACAAAGTAAACTCAGCCAGCAAATGGCTTTACAGACTGCAAACCTCTGACAAAAGCATTCAGCGTAACCTAGTGCTGACCTTGGACCTTCTTGCTGATGTCGCCAAGGCTCCTTTGAGAATAGTTCATGGCCCTGAGTTTTTAATAAGGGAATTTCTATTTTAGTCTATCTCTGCTTCATTAAACAGCCTATAATGCACCAGACAAGGCAGATAGAGGGCGGCTTGTTAAAGGTTTAATGAGTAAACACATTTTCCCCATCGCACCCTTAGCTTTTATCCATGGTCACTCAGCCTTAAATGGGACTCTGTTGGGCAGCTGAAGGGGTTCCTGTTCTTGTCTCCCTCACAAGGAGGCTCTGATGAACCTTACTCTTTGAACTAGAACACATTCCCAAAGAGGAGACTGGATTTTCTGCATGTGACAACCATCAACAGCAATCCGTCAGCAAAAGGTAGACAGAAGACCTACATTTCTCACCCCAACAGCCAGAAATTAGAGTGTCCTCTGTGTCCCTGTGGGCTGGCCACATGTGCACAGAATCAGGCATAGTTGTAGACTGCTCTGTGATTGGGCAGTAATGGTGAGTGGGCACTGAGTGAACAGTGATGATGACTGGGCAGTGACGATGAGTGACCAAGCATCCTCTTTAGAAAAATTGCTTGTCCCTTCCATGGTTTTCGCAATAGATATGAGGTGGCCACTGCTACGTCATCACAAACTCCAAAAGGGCAAAGTAGTATATAGATTTCTACAAGATGTTCCTTTGAATTATATGTGGAGTTGCCTGTTCAGAAATAATTATTATAATTTAAGTAGAAAGATTATGCTCGTGCTCCTACAGGTGGAGCATAACAGCCCACCTATACAGTTCTGTGCCCTTCGTGTATTCCAGCAACTGTCAAACCCCTGCTGCTGCTTACCAGTGGAGAGAGAAGGAAGCAGTTGGTCTCAGGTTGGAGGGGAAAAGAAATGAAGATGTGCTAACAAATGGAGTGCATCCTCTTTTTCCTTCCCCAGAAGCCTAGCGCAGCTGCATCTTTATCGCCTGAATTGCCTCCCTACTTTCTCCTGTCCTCATTGGAGATGCTAGGACGAGAGGTTTGGGAGAGAGCACAAAGGGCTAGAGAATAACCACCTGCACTTGTCCGAAGAGAGATGCAGTCACACCTCAGCCACATTTGTGTCCATGTAGTTAAACTAATGGTGAGCTAGTATGGTGCAGTGATTTGAATGTTGGACTAGGATTCCAGGAGACCAGAGTTTGTATGCTAGGTCTGATAGGATTGCCACAAGTTGAAGGCACACAACAATAACAGCAGTTGTCACTAACATGATGCCACCCAATATAGTTTACTACAGTATGAAAGCCTTTTATCAGGTGACCTGTGTGTGTGCTGTTCAGGTGCTAATGGTGGATAGGCAACTTCCAAGGCCCTGTTCTGCCTTTTTAATGTCTCTTTGTTTTTAAACCACAACTGACCTTGACACACAAAAGATGCCTTCAAACAGAGGTTTGTCTTCCATAAAGCAGAGCACAGGGCCACCTAAATGGCCGGTAGATGTAAGGCATAGTTAGAAAACCTGTTTTGCTATGTTGCTGTCTCTCTCTCCTTGAAGAAGTTGTCTTTTACTGATTCAAGAGCTTGACCTCTGGCCTAGGCTTGTACAACCACTCCTAAAAAGAAATCACTAAGTTTCTTAGACCAAATTCTTCAGGTGTGTCTTCAAGTCATTTCCAACTTATGGCAACCCTGAGGTGAACCTGTCATGGGGTATTCTTGACAAGATTTGTTCAGAGAGGACTTGCCATTGCCTTCCACTGAGGCTTGAAAGAGTGTGACTTGCCCCAGGTATCTCAATGGTGTTCCATGGCTACAAGGGGATTTGAACCCTGGTCTCCCAAAGTCCTAATCCAAGAGCCAAATGGCTAGACCATTAAACCAAATTCATATCTTGTGCTTGGAAAAATTACTTTTCAGACTCTTAACTCAAACTCCTATGGTCACACTGACTGGGGGAAATCTGTGAGTTGTAGTCCAAAAAGTAGAGCTTCTAGATTTTGTTCTGGATTGTTCCCAAGACCTTTAAGTGGGATCTGATTAAAATTCCATCATCCCTAAGCTCTGTTATTTACGTTCTTACCATCCTTAGTACTCGCTCCCCCTCACCAGTGGAAATTCTTTGAAAATGTAGAGAATTGCACAAAATGGGAATCCAGATTTGGATAGCCTTGGTGGAGAATTGAAACATTCAGGTAGCCTGAATTAAAATATCTAGAATTGTCAGGTCAGGAATATCCCAGACCCTGAGATTTCAGGACCAAAACTTGAGAGTTAATGTAAGCATGATATATTAAGCATCAACCACAGTCACTCAGAACATGTAATTCTAATAATAGACAACAAGTATAGCATATGAGAAATGGTAGGAAATTAAATTTTCTAAGCTCTGTGTTAAACAAGAAAAAAGAAAGCCACATCTTTTCCAACCACTGTATTTTGTAGCTTTTCAAGCACTTTTAAGAACACAATGCCTTTGCCGGCATGGGATGGGATTGGGACATTCCCCACCACACCGGTCAGCTGCTGGAGGATGGCTAGTGTTCGGGATACGGTCGTTCCTTCTGCAGTACAGCCAGCCTCTTCCTGCACTGAACTGTGGAAGCAAGCACTTCACAGCACTTCAGCCCTTCCCACATGCCCACATCTGATGGGATCATTGCATGAAGAGAGACCATTACAGGACATTTTCCAGCAATGGCGTACGGCACGATGGCTGGAGACACAACGGCAGTGGGACTGCAACAACGTCATGCAATGGCATGCATCGCAGACTGGCAACAACATGTCCCCATGCTGGGAAGATGCCATCATGCAATAAAGGCTCTAGTCTAATCCAACTTAAGTTTCCCAAGCTTTGATTTGAATGGTAAACACTCTACAACTGGGATGAACAACTGTGGAAGACTAGGGGGGTGCATTAGCACTCCAGGAGATCCAAGGGGCACCCTGGCCCACTGGACCTGCTCCTGAAAAAAAATCCATTTGTTTGGCTCCTAAAAGCTCTTTACAGGACATGTGGGTGTGCTTTGGGACTTTCCTGGGTCTCTTGAGATCATTTTAAGGCATTTGGAAGCATTTTGATACAACAAACAAACAAAGGAATAAAATTTTTAAAAATTGCAAACTTTTGTCTGGACCCCTAAAGGGTCCAGCAGCAGGTGTCTACATTGGTGAAAATTCCCTCTATGCCTCCTAGAGATCATTTTTTTATTATTTTGGAGAAAAAAAACACTTTTTAAAAAAATTGCAAAAAAAAAAAAAGATCCTTGGAGAGCCATGTAATACTGCATACGGCCCATGGGCTGCACTTTGCTGAGCCCCTGCTCTACAGTAACCACTCCAAAGCAGCCTGCAGCACACAGGGGTGTGTGTGTGTGTGTGTGTGTGTGTGAGAGAGAGAGAGAGAGAGAGAGAGAGAGAGAGAGAGAGAGAGAGAGAGAGAGAGATTTTCAAAGTAATGCTCTTGCCCTGAAATTTCTTATCTTCACCCCAAAGACTGGAGATGGGGGGCCAAGCCCTAAGACTCAGGCCTAGGTCCTGAGATCTGGGAACACTAAAAGTATCAGTCAGTTCCATAATAAAACATACCAATGATCTTTCGTAAAACTTCTCCGGCTCCGTAACTGCAATCCTAATTCCAATCATTAATCTTAATTTATCTACTTCTGATACACATTTTATCATTCTTTGGGTGATGATGACATTTCTATGCATGATGTCCAAAGGATGAGTGTAATTTTCGTGCATCTGAAACTATTCATTTTAGACCTAGGTGGGTCATATTCCCATTTCATGAGGCAATCATAAATAATTTCATCAATTTATACTTTACCTTGCCAACAATATCAGAGACCAAAGCTGGTCACTTTCTTCAAATAACCTGAGAAATAAAAAAATAGGAAAATGAAAACTGTAACAACCAGTGTTAATCTTGTGGCTGCACTAAGTCTGAATAATCATATTTGGGACTGTGGCAATACTGTGCTTAGCTGTTTATTTGGAGCTGTTCAGTTGTCTTCTTTCACTGTTTTTGCCTTATTTCATGGCATTTGAGGGGTGATAGTGCAAATAAGATAGCTTGCCTAAGCATGCTAAAAATAACAAATGAAAACAACACTTACATAGTGTTTTGTCACCTACAGAACCATTCACATAGACTGTTATATTGCTGTTCCCACAACAACCCTTTAAGGTAGTCCTGAATTGTTATCTCTATTCTGCATGTGGAAAACAGAGATTGAGACCATTTCCGCATGGCATTGCAGTCCCGCAATGGGGACGAGATGGCAGCGGTCTGTGCGTCGTGCTTTCATATGACATCATCGTGGTCCCACAGCCATTGCGTCCCCACACATCGTGATTGCGGGATATTCACGTAACAGAAAAAAATCTGTTAAGCCCCCATGATCACGCAACGCTCCCTTCACCCCAGCCATGCAGAAGAGCTGGAAGCGCAATCATGCGCTTCCTTCCTCAATGCAATACGGGAAAGAGCTGGCTGCACTGTGGAAGAAAGGAAGGTGTCACTTGCACTCCGTTCCACAGGGAGCTGGCCCGGTGTGGAGGGGAGCATTCCCATCAAAAGCGCTGCCAGGATTGCAACAGGATGTTGGTGAGAACCGGCAAGGTGCGGAAACAGCCTGAGAGAGAGAGAGAGAGAATGCAAATAAAAACATGGATCTCAGGACTCATAACTTCTACTAAACTCTTATGTGTACTTACACAGAAGAAATTCTCATTGAACTTAACTGGACTTTTTCCCCCTGAGTAGATACATATTTGCACATTTACACTGCTCTGCAGTAATGCAAAGAAAGGAAAGAAAAAAAGAAAGAAAAATATTGGAAAAGATAGGAAGGCTGTTATACAGCTGACCTGTAGCACCAGGGTGTTTCAAAACATTCAAAGATTGGGGAGCTGATGTTGTATATATCTCCCATGTTCCCCACTGAGGTAACTGAGACAAACCTGGACTACCAGATTCAATATTTTAAATATGTGAGAGGAGGTTGCATCTGCAGGAGCCAGCAATCTTCAGCCAAAAGGCTATAGTGGCGGGCAGGGGGAGCAAAACAGGGAAGCCCTGCTGCACACATGGAATTTTACTTGAATGTCCCTCTGAGATTCTTTGAATCATGGCCAAGAAGAAGCAATCCATCAAGCAAAGTTTGTCTCGAATCTCTTTACTTGGGATAATGGTTCAGGTTCCATTTGTTCATGTTAGCTTCAGCAGATGCTGATGAGCCCCTCTGCTATACTGCTGTTAGGCAGAAGGCTTAGGACAACAAACCTGCCTTATGTATACAACTGTCTTCTCCTTCTCTCTCTGGGCTGTGTGATGTGTTCTAAATCAAGTGGCCTCCTAATTCTTTTTTTTTCCCCTTTCCCAGTTTAAATGATTACTGCCACAGCAGTTTAGAGCATGCCTGGACTGCACAGTTACCAGCAGCTTGATAGCTCTTTAACTGCTGTGGCTCCATTCAACAGAATCCAGGGATTTGTACTTTGGTGAGCTCCCTAGTAAGAAAATTATAAGCATCTCACCCAACTGCAGCCTCCAAGGTTTTGTGGGATGGATCCATGACAGTTTAATTGGTATCAAACCAGTGGCAGAGCTTGGAGTGTGTGAAGGGGGGCAGGAGGGGGTGGGGCTACGGCATGGACGGCATGGCTGCAGTGCGTGGGGCGGGGCTGCAGTGCATGGGGGTGTGGCCAGGGCATGCAGGGGCTTGGCCAGAGTACATGGGGGTGTGACTACAGGCCAGGACACCCCATAAATATTGCCACCCAGGGTGAACTGCACCCCCCCACCCCTGTCCCTATGCGACTGTATCAAACTTCCGTAACTGTGTAGTGTAGATACGTCTTTAGACATTAGTCATGTTTGCACCTAATAATAAAGCAGAATTCCAGAGAAGCCTGGCTTATCATTCACCAAGTTGTGAGCATGATAAGGCACTTGGCCTTGTCAGGGATCCCACCGGCCACTTAGGTGCTCCCACCAGAGGAAATAGTTAAGCAAACTAGGAATGAAAAACACGGGCTGGAATCCTGTTAGTCAGTTATGATGTTGTATGTTATGTTTATGAATATGCAACTGTTTCTTACTCACTTTTATAAGCATGGTACCATTGCCACTATAGTAAATACCCCCAAAACCCACATTAAAAGCCAGACAGCTGTCTCAAGCAATGAGGCAGGTGAATGGAACACTGCAGGATGATGTGACCAGCCCCCTCCTGCCAGCAAGCAATGCCATGAAGAACAGAAGCAGGGACCCTTGAAGGGTCCTGTTGCAACTTTTCATCACACTGCTGCTCACTGGAAGGAGGAAGGTGGTCAGGATTACTTCCGTATTCACCAGAACTGAACTCCACTGCTCAGGACAGCTGACTGGCTTTTAAGGTGAGTTTCAGAGGTCAAAGCAGAAGATGGGAGCAGAACTATGATATCATACCTGCCTCTGTTACATCCAAATTATGGTTCTTGACTTGTACTCCATACAAGTCAGATTTGCAAACCAGTTTTTTTTTCTTAGTTTATTATTTTTGGCTTGTTTGGGAGTGACAAACTAGGATCTGTACAAAATCTGGACAAACTTTTGAGCTGCCCTATTCCCAGTTCCCATTTTTATATCACCTAACCCACATGATATAGTGGTTTGGGTGCTAGACTATGACTCCTGGAGACAAGAGTTCACATCCTTGCCCAGCCAGGGGAGCCTCCTGTTTGATCCTGGCAAGTCACACTCTCTCAGCCTTAGATGAAGGCAATGGCAAACCTCTTCTGACTAAATCTCACCAAGAAAAACTTACAATAGGTTTGCCATAGTTCAAAGTTAACTTGAAGGCACACAACAACAAGAGCAAACTTGATGAACAGTTCTACATAACCTGAAAGATTGGGCTGAAGTTGCCGGGTTCTTTGGAATTCTGGTTAAGTGTGATATGGAAATGCAGTTGACAGTTTGTGGACTCAAGGCCAGCCCAAGACAATTTGCTGGCAGAGGCAGAGCAGTAAATGACACTATCATTTTGGCATATGAGGTAGAAAGATCCCACAAGTACCCCTGACGGTAAAACTTATTAATTTGCTTCCCTTAAAATCTGCTGTTTAAAATTTCTCTAACATTAGTAGTGGCCTGGTGAGTGCCTCAACAACTGCCATACAACCAATTGATCAATGATGGCAAGCTTCCAATGGAAAATCATAACAGGAACACACAATAAAAGAAAACTCTTAATCCTCAAGACAAAGTGGACCCATCACAGTTCGCCTGTGTATTGACTTTTCTCTGCGCTCTCTATAGACTAGTGCAAAAGTATGTGTGGATGTACTATAAGTACATTTGCACAGCTGGAATTCACCATCCCAGATGCATGGCCTATTCTGTGATGAATATATTTGCTGCTCAAACAGCAAGTATACAATCCAGTAAAAAACAAGTGGTGAATAATTCTGCCAAATCTTTCCTCCAAGTTTACCTACTAACCCACTGCCATCTCACAGTTGGGTTAGTAAGTGCTAATGCCAATCATTCACAAAATGAGACCCAGTAGGGCAAATGATAGCCTACATGAAGATCCATCAGCTCTCAGAACAAAATCAGCCGAGTCAACACACCTACATTTTTGTCTGCCACCACAGGGGGCTTTTCCATTGCCAAACTCCTGGGACGAAGGTGAGTTTACAGTGCAGTGCGTACTAATCTAGTTACTGTTTAACCTTATTATTACTTCATCTTCCAGGGGCGCCTTCTAAGCATAACAAACTGATGACAGGCTCCTGATAGTTCAGAGGAGATGGGGCCCAGGCCTGAGGCGACGATGAACATAACTCCCCTTCCCCCTCTGTTTTGATTTTCTGCTCTGTTACTCCAGAGCTTTGGCTGGGCATGACCTGTGGCTGCTTTTTTCCGTAATTACCGGCTCCTGCCAGATTTACTGTGGAAGTTAATGTCTGTTCCAGCCAAGTCAACCCTCGCTGTTACACTACACATCGAGACAGTAACCCCTTCATGACAAGGCAGACAGAACGGGCAGCAGCTAGGATGGGATGGGGTGGGGAGAGACTGGAGGAAGCTGCTCCGGTGTTTGAAGAAAGCGCTGAAGGACTGCTGACATTTCTATGAGGAGATTTCACTGAGCTGATGCCTTTGGCAGAATCTAGCCCAAAGATTTTCTAATCCTGAACAGCACTACTTCTGCATGCTGATAAGTAAGGACAAAAGTCTCTTGTGTATTAAATCTCTGGATTCTTTTTCTTCCAGCCACAGGATTGTGAAATTTCTGTCTGATGTTCCAAATGTTTCTGAGACTTTTTTCTTCTAGCCAGTGTAAATCCATGTTGGATTGCACTCCAAAAGTAGCCAACAAAAAGTCCAAGAAGCTGGATTTCTAACATGATTTAATACACAGGATTCGTGAACATTCTTGTGTTGCTTTTTGCTTTTCTTGACAACGGTGCAGGGATTGTTACCACTCTTGCATCAACGTATCATGGGAATACACATCCTGAAAAATCTCCACTGCTTCCAGGACTGCTTTGTTAGGTCAAGTTAGTTAGAACAAGACAGCAGCAGAGTTGTGGCCTTTTTATGATATCTATGTACAGCTACGGTCACCCATTTCTCTCAGTAGCAATTCCAGGGACACAGCAATTCCTTTGTTTAGTTTTCCTGGAAGGCAGTTTTATCAATGTTTTGTAATATTTGTCTTTATTTACAAATGTACAGGTGCTGTACATAGAGAGATGCAGCTTAAATATTCTGAAAGACAGCCCAAAGTCCACTGCTTCCGTAGCAGGAAGAGGCCGTTCCCCAAATTGCCATTCCAGAAAATGTAGTTCTTTTATATCTTTGTGCCTTTCTCTTCCTTAGAGTCAAACTGGAGCCTATGGTTTTCTTTCCATACAGACACCTAAATTACATGATCCTTAGTCGGAGGGGAGAGAGATAGCCCTTTGTTTCCTTTCAGTTATTTCATGAGACTTAAGGAAAAATAGTCCAGTGGTTAGTTTCCGTGGAAACACAATTGCCAGACTATTAGTACACTTTTGTTAAGACCAAGCTTCAGGCCAGAAGTTGCCTCATGGCAAGACAAACTGATAGCCTTATTCATAGAACTCTGGTACGAAACCCCTAACAATATTTATAAATATACTGGTTGAAAAAGTAGGAAAAGGAGGTAACCGTTCACTTTGGTTAGCTGTTTTGAATGTGATAATGGAATTTTGATATACATTAATACCATTTATTTATTCATATACATACACAAACACACGCACAAAAAAATAGGCGCACGGACAACCAGCGCTAGTCGTCTAAACACTGGTGTCCCTCAAATAACTTTCAGTTAGCCAGATCCAATTTTAGAGCTCTTTCTGGCTGAATGAATACATTAGATGCTTTCTTGTCTGTAATTCAGGTTTCATTTCTAGAAAACTTACATTAGCCCTCACCACCCAAAAAGGCCATCTTTAGCCCTGTTGTTAAGAAACTAACTCTCAACCTCTTTGTCTAAGAAATTATAGGATAGTTTCAAACATGTCATTTTCAGCTTGTCAGATTCATGTGCTTTTAAATCAATTTAAAGTACAGTTTAAGGCCAAGGCTTGAGCTGAAAACTGTCTTCGTTGTCCTGAATGACAGTCCTTACTGGAAGAGAGCAAGAGAAAGTGTGACTCTATTACTTCTCTGTCATCTTTTTATCACTTTTGATGCCACTGACCACGTATACTTCTGATGCATTTCTGTGGATTAGGAGTAAGGAGGCACTAATTTCCAGTGGTCTTGTTTCTCTCATACTTTTATTTTTTAAAAAAGAAGGCTTCAGCTCTGTAGCACAGAAATGATCTTGTCGAATATCATAGGATTTCATTGAAATCCACACTACATCATGATAAAGCTGTGGGGAGGAATATAAAGAAACATACAGGCAAAGACACAGTCCACTCTACTTTCATATTTACCACTCGAGAAGGGAAGGCTCTCTCCCATGTCCCCACCAAACATACATGTGATGCTGGTGGGAAGGAGGGAAAGCTCTGTCCTGAAGATCTTAAAACTTAGATAGATGTACTGGATTGAGTGTTTGACTGTGAGCCTGGAGACCAGGTTTTGATTGCCAGCTCAGACATGGAAACCCACTGGGTGATCTTGGTCATGTCACACATTCTCGGCCCCCCAAAAAAGCCCATGGTTGAGTTGCCTTAGGGTTGCCATAAATTGGAAACAACTTGAAGGCATGCAACAACAACAATTATGGGGGATGGTCTTCCAGACAGTCTTTACCCCAGCCATATGAGGCTTTACAGGGACTTTACATAATCAGCACTTTGAATTCTGTTTGGAAAAAAAACAACAGCTAGTGAAGTGGTTGCAACTAGGGAATTATGTGCTTCCTATGATCAGTCCCAGTCAGCACTTTGGAGTTGGTGAAGTTTCTGAACTGTTTCTAAGGTAGCCCCATGGAATATGTGTTACAGTAAACCAAGCCAAATGCAATCAAGATGTGTATTATCATAGGTAGATTTGACATTTCCAGGAATGGGCACAGGTGGCACACTAATTGCAGTTGTGCAAACGCACTTCTGCCAAAACCTGGCACACAAGCTCAGATCTGAGTCCAAGAGTCTGCTCAAACTGCTAACCTGCAATTGTGGGGGGAATATAATATCATCCTGCATGGGCTGAATCCTTATTACCCAATCTGCCTTTCAGCTGAGCAGGAGCACCTCCGTCTTGCCTGGATTAAGCTTCCGTTTGTTCACTGTCACCCATCCAGTCCATTACTGACAGCAGAGACTAGTTTAGCACTGAAACAGCTTCCTTGGAATTAGATGGAGAGACAGAGTTGGGTGTTGTTAGCATACAGGTGGCACACACAGGTATACTTGCCTAGAGCTCTCCACCTTCTGCCAAAGGCACAGGAATAAGAACAGTGGGTGTGAACCTGCTTACCACTTGGCATGCTCAGTGTACATTATCCTGGAGTTAATAAGGTTTAATAGAAAATTTAATAAAACAGACTTTTTCAACCTTGGGTTCCCAATTGTTGTTAGATAACTCTGCTCTACTCTACTCTGCGTTGGTTAGACCTCATCTTGAATACTGTGTCCAGTTCTGGGCACCCCAATTCAAGAAGGACATGGTCAGGCTGGAGCAGATCCAGAGGAGGGCAACCAAAATGGTGAGAGGCCTGGAAGACATGCCCTATGAGGATAGACTTAGAGAGCTGGGTATGTTTAGTTTGCAGAAGAGAAGATTCAGAGGGGACATGATAGCCATGTTTAAATATTTGAAGGGATGCCATGTAGAGGAAGGAGAGGGCTTGTTTTCTGCTGCTCCAGAGACCAGAACAAGGAGCAATGGATTCAAGCTGCAGGAAAGGAGATTCCACCTGAACCTCAGGAAGAACTTCCTGACAGTCAGGGCTGTCTGACAGTGGAATATGCTGCCTCGGAGTGTGGTGGAGTCTCCTTCTTTGGAGGTTTTTAAGCAGAGGCTGGATGGCCATCTGTCGGGAGTGCTTTGAGGGTGTTCCTGCATGGCAGGGGGCTGGACTGGATGGCCCGTGCGGTCTCTTCCAACTCTACATTTCTATGATTCTATAACTATTTCCATTATCCCTGGCTAGAGGTAAGATATTAAGAAAGTAGTAGTCCAGCAATATCTCCAAACTCAAAGTTGAGAGTTGCTGCTATAAATATTCATGTTGGGCGTCTTATAATCCGTCATGCTGGAGATGTGCATCTGAAATAAATACTTCCTTCCACATATAGTGAGTATGTTCTAAAGAAATGCATGGTTAGTTTTCAGAGAGGTGGCTTGCTCTGTTTCAGTACAAAACAAAGGAAGACAACCAGTTTATTTCAGCACAAGCTTTTGTGGACTCAGTCTACTTTTTCAAAAACAATTGAAGCTTCAGATGGAAAGCTTATGCTGAAATGAATGATTAGTCTTAATGGTACTGTAAGACTCCTTTTCACAGTGTTGGATAAGTGTATAGCAATCCATTTTCAAAGACTTTTAATTAAGCCTTTAAATCTTTGCATAAACATATAAACTGTAATATTGTAGAAACTTGGAACCAGGGTTTATTTTGGTCCTCCACTGTTGATTTCATGGTTTTATAAGAAAATTCAAGATCAGGTTGGAAAAAAATCTAGATATCTACAAGAGTAAAACTGTTGGGCCTTTTCATTTATAGCAGTTTATTTATGAAATTTCTTTCTCAAAGAGGCATATCTAGCATCAACCCTATTATCTTATCCCCAGACAGAATGTGAATTGGCTGAGTTACTGCTGAGAACATTCATCAAGGAGATGAAGTGTAACTTTACACTTATGAAACTATATCACAATTGTGCATTGAGGATTTGCAACACTGCACAATCATATATGCAGACAACTGTGAAATGTACAATAGTAGTGTGTAGTACACATTTGCTTGTGCAATCCACAAGGTACATCTACATGTGCACTGGTTCCACATGTACAATCGCACTAAGTGAGCCTATTTGCATTTGCAATCTCGGCTGAATACTCCTATTTCACATCAGACCAAAATGTCCCATCACTTCTTTAGGGAACACATGCATAAGTCACAAATAGGATGCCAGACTACATGTTATCCATTCTGCTGAATTTACATGTTGCTTTTCTCATTTGTGCTTATTTTATATGCAATTCAATGTTGATGATCTGGTACCAAACTGAGATTTTATAATGATTTCTCACCATTTTGTTATACACTGTCTTGAAAGTTTTACTGAAGGGATGACTAACCATCTTTTAAACAAAAGTTGTAATGGAGATTTACTAGGGTTCTCTGGCTTCCTCTAACAATAAACACAGCTTCATAAAGTAGTTTGCTTCCTTTACTACAAAACACAGTTGAAGCCTTGAGACTCTAACTATAACTATTAACAATCCACAACAAAACTTTATCTTTCTCTGCTGCTTCTGAATGGCAGATGGCCCCATCCGGCAATCTTACTCATACTAATGTTCCTTACACTTTACCACACAAACAAGTCTTTCGCAAATGATAAAAGTGACTTTGCTGGACTTAACTGAGTCCTAAATAGATGCATCCATCTAATCTAGTACTGTCGTCTATGGCCATTTCTGCACTAGACTGTTACAGTGCTATTATTCCACTTTCAACATCCTATGGAATCCTGGGGTTTGCAGTTTAGGAAGGGCCCTTCCTGCAAACTCCAGGATTCCATAGGATGTTGAAAGTGGAATAATAACACTATAACAGTCTAGTGCGGAAATGGCCTACAATTGGTGGTGTGTCCCCAGGTTTTCAGGCTTGATTCATTCCAAAACCTATACGGAGATCCCAGATATTCCCTGCTATATTCCCCATCCAAGTACAACCAGGCCAACCCTGCTTGGCTTCCAAAGTCAGATGGACTCATTTGTGTTCAGGGTGAAATTGTGGTATGTTCAATGTCTTAGGAAGTGTTTCTTCTATAAAACCATTCTTATCAAAGAGACTATTTTGATTTTCTACACATATAGGCTGCAGTCCTGCATGCCTCAATGTACTGTAGTAGTTCCACATGAAGAGCTATGCTATGCTGAGCCATTAACCACACTCAGACCTGAAGTGCTGAAGTCCCGTCCCAGGTCCATTGCATGCTTGGTGGAGAGTGGAGAAGATCACAGAAGCATCTGGCTATGGCCCCATAGCCAGACAGGAGCAATCACATCAGCTACTGAGGTCTGCCAGGATCCTGAAGAGGTCTCAGTGGTTGATACAATCATTTTGCATGTGGCAACAAGGACATAGTGAGGTGTTTCTGCAATCCCCTCTTCCCACTGCTTTCCATCAGGCATAGAATAGCTGAGGGGAGCTTCAGTGACTCTATGCCAGGTCAGGGGGCCTTTGATTGCTGTAGAGGAAGGAAGGCAATATAGACCAAAAACAGACTCACACAGGCATAAAGTTAACTTATGCCAGTGTAGACCACTAACAAGATGCCAGCCATATAGTAGATCTCTTCCCACAACAGCTCGTTGTATCCTTTGAATAATAATAATCATAATACTAGAATTTATTTTTATCCCGCCTCTCCACCTGGATCGAAGCGGCGAACAACATTAAATACATTAATACATTAAAAACATTAAAAAACATACCCAATCCTCCCCACCCACTACTCCTGTAGCTTTAGAGACCGAGAGTCTCAGAAAGGCATCTGATATAGTATGAAACACTGCAGTCAGATGTGGAAAAATAGGGAAAGTTCCTGTTCCTGCGCATGTGCAAAGCACTTTTTTGTCTGTGTGTGCGTAGCTCTTTGCATTATTTATTTTTTAAGTTGTAAGTTGTCCATACTGCCACATCATGAAATGTTTTCTGGGTCTTAGCATTAGCTGTGCTCTATTCCACAACAGTTGCTAAAATGAAAAGGACCTTACGAGCCCAGCAAGCTGTTGGTACTTAGGTTCTGTTCCAAATTTTATTGGGTGAGTGTGGCGTTTTAAGTGAGGATGAATTCTTTATAAAGAGCCCTGCCACAAGGTTAAAGATGTTTATCAGAATTAAAGGCTTTTGGAAGTTTATGATGTTCATTTTTGACCCATACTCAGATGTTGATTTGAGAAATATATTCACTTTGGGTTTCTTATGGTGACTGTTATAAACAGAGGAGGAGACTTACATTGGAGGCACTAAACATGATTTAAATGATTCCTGTCTGGGAATCTAGCCAAGCAGCAACTCCTTCTGTTTGCAGTGAGGGTTTCTCCCCTCCTTCTTGTGGCTTTAAAAACACAAACACACACACAGACTTGACTCACAAAACTCCTAAAGACTATCCTATGAGAGTTTTTCGTCTCTCTCCCAAACAAGCTGCAACTCCAGATGGACAGCTGGCCAGTGCTCTTTTTGATGTTGCTTTTATCTTCTGGGCCAGGGAGCAGCTTTCTCTTTCATTCTCTCCCTCCTCCTCCTTGCCTCAGGCAGCGTTCCATCAGGGTCTCTCGGGAGCTTTGTCTTTCATATGTATTTAAAAAGAATTGTAAGGCCGGTACAATGGCTCCATAGCTTGACCTTTCACCCTTCCCAATTATGAGGGGCCATAAAGTGGAGGCGGCTAGTAACGAGGCCGGTTTCTAGGACAGATCACAGCTCTGGACACAGATTGAGTTTCTAGGGATTAAGTTGGCCCAAAACAAGAGAAAAGGAACAGTCCAAAACAAGCATTGTTTTTCATTGCCTTTCTATTGGTATTATCACTAGTTGCTAACATAAATGGTGCCAGTATAATGAAAGGGTAGAAAAGCTACAAACTCTTCCCTGGGTATTTGCAAGAGCCAGCATTCATATTGTGTCCTGTCTAGACACTTGAAATCGCTGATGGAGATGGAGGGGGACGCAAAGAATGAAACCACCAATTTGACTTCAACCACAAATCCTAGAATTCTGTCATTCTAATAAAAGTAGGAGGTTTCAGCAACCTAAGAATCAGAGCTGAAATATTGAATGTTTCTAGCTTACGGTGACCTTTATTCAGGGGGGGTCACCTTTGCCCCCCTCTGAAGCTATAGCCATTTCTGCACTAGACGGTTATAGTGCTATGATTCCACTTTCAACATCCTATGGAATCCTGGGGTTTGCAGAAACTGCAAACTCCAGGATTCCATAGGATGTTGAAAGTGGAATCATAGCGCTATAACCGTCCAGTGCGGAAGTGGCCTATGACTTGCACAAGGTCATCAAGTAGGTTTCCATGGCTGAGCAGGGATTTGAACTCTGGCCTGCAGAATTCAAACCACTGCACCATGCTGGCTCTCATGGTAGATAGATAGATAGATAGATAGATAGATAGATAGATAGATAGACAGACAGACAGACAGACAGACAGACAGATAGAGAAGGACAATAATATACACATGCACTAATGTTTAATGTGTGTTATTTGCACGTTGTTTTTCATTTTATTTCTATTCTTTCCTTGTAGATCATTAAAGCAAATAGCAAAGCTCAGTTCATTAACTGCAGAATGGTTCGATGCTAAATGATAAATCATGCTGTAATCCCAGGACAACAAGCCACCTGCATTAACTGTTCACTGTCACCTCAATGACAACCAATAATTGTGCAAAATTCCACAGTGGCCCTAAACCCTTGGCTGAGCCTAATAGGGAGTTAAGGCATAATAAATCAATGGAAGCAACATCCCCGTCAGACAAGGAAGTAGCACCACTCACACAGTCCAGGTACACAGGGCAATGAATGGAAAAATTATAATATATCTTGACACAGTACAAGCAGAGACATTGAAAAAAATAGGTTACCCTTTTTCCTGCTAGCATGTAAGGGTTGCATGCAGTCATGGTGAATTAACTATGAAGTGTCTCTTGAAGGATAGCCTATGATATCCTTAAAGCCACTACAGCAACATGTAAAGCCACTACACCAGTTTAGTGTGATGGTTTGAGCATTGGACTATGATTCTGGACACCAGGTTTCAACTCCCTGCTCAGTTACAGAAGCCCATTTGGTCATCTTAAGCAAGTCACACTCTCTCCGCCTCAGAGGAAGGCAAAGGCAAACCTCTCCGAACAAATCTTGCCAAGAAATCCTGTGATAGAGTGTTCTTAGGGTCACCAAAAGTTAGAAATGAAGGCACACAACGATTCCCTCAATCAGAAGAAGCCTTCCATAGGTCTGTATTAGGAACCCCGCCATGGAACTGAGTATAATCTTCAAAAATTTAAGGATGCTAACTTACACACCAGGGCTAGGTAGGCTGTGAGGGGCCAGGGCCAATATGTGGGATGCACTTCCCCTCTCAAGAAAGATGAGGCAGTTGAAAATCCACTCCTATTCTGAAAATCCTCAGGGGTGGGGTCAGACCTGGGGTGGCTGCACCTTGTTCAAATGAAAATCTTGGTGCATGGGGGAGGGGTCCAGAATGGCATTTCTTTCTTCCAGCTTTTGTGGGGGGAATTTTGTGAGCAGAAGCCCCTGGAGACCACATAAACACTGAGGGCTACCCATGCCCCTCCATATACCCTTATATCTGAATAAAGTCCCTTTTTGCTCAGTGGAATTTAGTGTTAGCAGCACCGGCAAAACCACCTCTGAGTGTCTCACGCCTACAAAAACCCTATGAAATTAATGGGGCTGCCCAGTCAGCCTGATGTCAATACCCAGAAAGAATCTAGAGCAGATCATTAAGCAGACAGTTTGTAATTACTTAGAAAGTAATGCCGTGATTACAAAAAGTCAACATGGGTTTCTCAAAAACAAGTCATGCTAGACTAATCTTATCTCTTTTTATGACAGAGTTACAAGCTTAATAAATGAAGGCAATGCTGTGGATGTAGTATTTCTTGACCTCAGTAAGGCCTTTGACAAAGTTCCCCATGATACTCTTGCAAAGAAGCTGATAAATGTGGGCTAGACAGAGCTACTGTCAGGTGGATTTGTAATTGGTTGATTGACCAAAGCCAAAGGGTGCTCACCAATGGCTGCTTTTCATCCTGGAGAGAAGTGACTAGTGGGGTGCCACAGAGTTTTGTCCTGGGCCCAGTGCTATTCAACATCTTTATCAATGACTTGAATGAAAGAATAGAGAGCATGCTGATCAAACTTGCAGATGATACCAAATTGGGAGGGGTTGCTAATACCCCAGAGGACAGGATCAAAATTGACAGATTGGAGAGCTCAGTCAAGGCTAACAAAATGAATTTCAACAGAGAGAAATGTAAGGTCCCACACCTAGAGGGGAAAATAAAATGCACAAATATAGGATGGGAGACACTTGGCTGGACAACAGTATGTGTGAAAGAGATCTAGGAGTCTTGGTAGACCACAAGCTGAACATGAGTCAGCAGTGTGATGTGGCAGTATGCAATGCAATGCAATTCTTGGTTGCATCAATAGGAGTATGGTGTCCAGAGTGAAGAAAGTAATAGTACCACTCTATTCTGCTTTGATCAGACCTCATCTGGAATACTGTGTCTAGTTCTGGGCACCTTGTTTCAAGAAGGATGTTGACAAGCTGAAATGTGTCCAGAAGAGGGGGACCAAAACAGTGAAGGGTCTGGAAGCCATGTTCTATGAGGAGTGGCTTAGGGAGTTGGGTATGTTTAGTCTGCAGAAAAGAAGGTTAAGAGGGGACATGATAGCCATGTTTAAATATTTGGAAGATGTTATATTGAAGAAGGAACAGGCTTGTTTTCCACAGCTCCAGACACTGGCACAAGAAGCAACGGATTCAAACTACAGGAAAAGAGATTCCACTTGAACCTCAGGAGGAAATTCCTGACAGTCAGAGCTGTTCAGCAGTGGAATATCCTGCCTTTGAGTGTAGTAGAATTTCCTTCTTTGGAGGTTTTTAAACAGAGACTGGTTGGCCATCTGTTGGGAGTGCTTTGATGTGTGTTCCTGCATAGGAGGGAGCTGGACTGGATGGTCCCGGTGGTCTCTTCCAACTCTATGATTCCATAAGTCAATAGGGAACTTGAACGCACATACACAAATAGACAGACATGCCTCAGATTGCACTGCAAGTTGTTAACAATGTCTTTGTGGGAGTAATGAATTAAGTAATTAAGGTTTAATAGGTAACACAAGAGATATCAGAAAGAAAATGTGCAGAGACCATCATTTGGTAAAAACTTGGCATTTGATGGTAGATGACTAATGACTTGTGGTGTGCCTTCTTGCCTTTGCTTTTTAGTAACTTGATCTACTGTTGTATTTTTGGAATTTTGCTGCCTTTGTTGCTGTTAACTGTTTTGATTTGTTTTGCCTGTAGCTATGCCACTCTGAAAGTTACCTGATCCTCTCAGATCTTGCTTTTTTAAAAAAACAAAAAACCTGTTTTAATTAGTTTACAGTACTATTTCTTTTTAGCTGCCTTGACTTGGTTCCAGGGAAAGTGGGCTACAAATACTTAAATAAAAAAGTAAGACCTGTAGGAATGCCTGGTAATGTTTTGAATGTTAGTGTGGAACAGGATACTCATCAGCACTGGTAAATAATATGTTAAGAGAAACAAAGTCACTTTTAAAATATTACTTTTAAAAAAACTAACAGGGGGAAACATATTTTAATCTTCCAACGAGAATGATGTAACCATTAAATTTTTTTTTGCAAAATGAGTAATGTTTACTTTGAAGGGATTCAGACATTTTTGGCTACTTTTATTAATTATTGTTGTTTAACAAAGTAAAAATCAGCATGCTTGTTCCTTATGAGTAACCTCTTAGTTATAAGAAACAATGTCAAATAAATAATATGTTATTTTTCCAAGGAATTATCGTCATTCAAGAGCTCCAAGGCACATGAAACTGTAGACCAAACAGCACGTTATCACTCAGACGTGTACATATGCATTTCCATCTCTTTTTTACATTTCTTTCCTCTCCATGGTGCCCCTTCTGTGAATCAGGACAATAGCAGACAAAGTTAACTTTTTAGCCCATGTGGTCCTCCCCAGTAAAAACCGGACTCTCAAGCTGTAGTGGATGTAAAAGACCCAGGTAGACAGATCCATACATCTCTGTTATAATGTGTAACTAATTTGACCCTGTCTGTCTGCCAAATATCATTGCTCGTTCTCTTGGCTCATTCACAAAGTCCTGTTTTTGTTAACATTGAACTGTGGTCTCCATTTACACCTGCTGTTGTTTACATACGCCCTTATATCCTGAAATGAAGCAGAAGCTCAGGATCCTCTCATTAAGTAGGCTCTCTTTTATTTGGTGTACCTTCTTATTAATTCCTTACAGACATTAAAACACGCCCAGAGAGAGCAATGAAATAACCTTGTATAGCAAAATCCTATGCACATTTACTTGGAAATAAGTCCAAGCAATTCCTAAAGAGTGCAGCTACGAGGAACAGGTGGGCCTACATCATCCCCTCAGAGGCCAGTTCTATCAAACTGATTTGCTTTTCAGAATCAGATGTTGCCCTGTGTGTTGGAAGGTTTTAATAAATACCTTAGTTGAAGAAATCTTTGTATAGTACTGTTTCCTTATTCAAAACATATTATGTATTATGCTTGATTACTTCTCTTCCCCCCCTTTGGGACTTGAATGTATCGGTACTTGATGTGGTCCCAGTAATTCCAGTGTTCATTTAAAAAAACAAAACAACACAACTATATAAATAAACAGACCACAGGTATTTGGTTTTAAAGACAGTATAGTTTAAGGACTCAGGGTTAATTATTGTTAGATATAGCCAAAGAGTGGCTCAATAGCTGAGTCCTGGACAAAGACAAAATACTATGAATGTGAGTCATCTTATTAAAATGGTGTGGAACTGCCTTTAGTATTGGACTCTTTGGTGTGACAAAAGAGGCAACCTGCTTTTTCTTTCTTTTTTTTTTAAACCATTTTATTCAAAATTCTCACTATAAAAAAAACATACATATTCGATTGTCAGCTTCAATAGAAATATATCTGATCTTCCACATTGATCTAGATTCCATTTTCCAGATTTCTAAAGACTTAAGATACTGTACAACATTCTACTGTTAATTTATCTGATAGTTCTTACATTTCATTCATCATATTTCCGCTTCATGATATATACCTGTCGCCCACGCGTATTATAACTTTAATCATGAATTACGTATTTCCATCTGTTAAAACCCAGCAATTACCCGTTACAATTTGCCATTCTTTCTGTATCACATTGTCTGATTTCCCCTTTAATTTCTGGGAGACCATGTCTGCATTTTTATTTTCGATAAGTGTAGCCCACCATTGTTCTATTGTAGGTATTTGCTGAGTTTTCCATAGCTTTGCATATTCAATACGAGCTGTTGTTATCATATACAGTAATATTCTCCAATGCTTCTTTATACCAACATCCTCTATAATATCAGTCATATTTAACAAATACAATTCAGGTGTCTTAGCAAACTGACCTTTCAATAATGTACAAATCACATTATGTACTTCATTCCAATATTTCTTAGCTTTTAAGATGCAACCTGCTTTTTCGATGGGATGTGTTCATGTTATCTCTGTGGACAATATTTTGATAAGAGCTGAGAAGTGCACTTTATTGAAACTGCTTAAGCCACAAAACCTCTCCTCTGTGATGACAGTGGTTTTGTTACCACAGCAATAGGCCCCTAGGCAATCTTCGTGCTGTAGTGTCATGTCACAAACTCTCCATTTACAGTTTTACTGCCTCCCATCTCCACTGCAGAATCACAGACACAGCTGCTGGCAGAAGAAACCACACACCACAGATCTGCAGGTGTGCTCAACCCCTGTGGGAAAGAATATTAACCATTTCCTGTTAAATGGAACAAAGATGCCAAACTCTCTATGTACAGGCAATCTCACTGCAGTTCTAGCTTGAACGTGCAGGAGGTGATTCTCAAGAGCAACAATGGCCAACTTCCTCATGATTAGGGCCCTATGCTGTTATAGTGCTATTATTCCACTTTCGACATCCTGTGGAATTCTAGGGTTTGTAGTTTACTGCGACCAGAGAGCTCTCTGGCTGAGAATGCTGAATGTTCCTCCCTGCAAACCCCAGGATTCCACAGGACGTTGAAAGTGGAATAATAGTACTATAACAGTTTAGTGCAGAAAGGCCCTAAGGCCCTATGGAGGCATCCAGTGGTGACAGGTTCACAGTTATGGAGCTCACACAGGCATAGCTTGGACAATACATACACAATTCTACACAGCAAGGACATTTTGAAGTATTAGTTATATTCTCTTTCTTACAATCATACCTATTTTCCTTGTAGAAACAAAACTGGAGATTAGGAATAACTAGTTAAAATTAACAAGTTGCTTGTAATTACTATGCTTTCCTCAATAAGAAAAGTACATGTATTATGAATTTACGTTTCAGTTCTAACTTAAGTTAAAATGGCATTCCTTTAGTGTGCATGTGGGTGTCTTCAAGTCACCTATGAACATCTGGCAACCCCATTCATAGGATTTTCTTAGGAAAGAAATGCTCAGAGGTGGTTTGCCATTACCTTCCTGTGAAATGCAGCCCACAACACCTGGCATTCCTTGGCAGTTTCCCTTCCAAGCACTAACCAGGCCTGACCCTCCAGTAACTTCCAATATGAGATAGGGTCTGGTACCTTTGGAATATTTAGGCTTTACATGGGGTAGCTATAACCTTTTAGTTCCTTTATACTTACGGTGGGTGTGACATGATTCAAGTGTTGGCCTGTGCTATCTCCTTCTGCCCAATGCTCTGTTGTGTCCATTTGGTGACAAGATAGACAGGAAGAGAGTATGGTTTGTACCACGGGCCAGCAGTTTCTGTCATTCAGATGGCCTTTCTTTCTTTTAAAGGTAATTAAATATATCTATCTCAGATACTCTCGAAGAAGGGAAGTCAAGGGTTGCTGTAAGTTGTAACAATGGTAATAACTAACAACATTTCACACCTCAGAGTTAGAACTATAACTACTTACTTATTTTAAAAAAAAGGAAATTCCCCAGTTTGGAATTAAAGCATTGGCTGAATTAAACCCATTGTTTAACATTTTGTAAACTTTGTTCAGAAACAGAAAATGGCTTTAAGGAAACTCACGCAAGTGCTGATGTCAGTTGTTCCCATTCCAGACCTGGGCATGAATATATTACATTATGGTATAGTCAGCCTAGAACCAAGGAGGCTTGCATTCATATAGCACTGCAGCAATGCAGGTCATCTGGTGACCTTAGGCTAGTCATTATATCTCAGACTAATGTAATTTAAAAAGGGCCTAAATGACCTAAAGACACCAGATCCTGTTTCATCATGGCAGCTAAGCAGGGCCAGCCCTGGTTAATACTTTGGTGGGAGGCCTCCAACAAATACCGGGTGCTATGGGCTATATTTCAGAGGAAGGAATTGGTAAAATCTCCTCTGAGTATTTCATGCTTAAGAAAACCCTATGAAATTCATGGGGTTGCCGTAAACCAGCAGGTAACTTGATGGCACATAGATACAATGTAACTTGAAGGGTTATTATGAGGATAACTGGAACAGAGGTGATATATACTGTCTTAGCGTCTCAGAGGTAAGACAGGATAAACATGTAGCTACTTGAATGAATTACTGAAAGCTCCCCATGGATACACAATAATTCATTACTCAAAAGTTAAAACACACTCTGACAATCAGGCTCTGTTGGCCGGCATAATTACGTTGGCAGCACAAGCAAAGGGGCCACTAGTGATGCTATGACAGGGGATGACATTGAAAGCCACGCCTGCCTGGAAGGCAGTTTTATTTCCTGAAAGGATGGCTTTCATTGCTATCTTCCCATGCCACTACACTCTGGGGCAAAAAAAAAAAGGTACCAAAAAGGGTAACAAGATTCCAGTCTGATTTTGGTTGTTATGAACTAGTGAGCAATAGAAATGTTTTGGATGCCAGACCTTTCATACTTTCAGCACAACATATAATCAGCTAAGCTCCCCATCAGCCTATAGAGAGATCTGTGTGTTGTACTTGAATCTAGCAGTGCATCTTAACGTAGGTCATTTCCACACGGGGCAAGGGAATCGCCCCGTGCCGCTACTTACCGGATCTTCTGGCTCCCCGGTCCAGTCCAGGCTGCTCTGGAGCAGCGGGTGATTGTTGATCCGCTCTGCTCCGGTATCCAAAATGGTGGCTTCCGGTTGGTCGTGGGTCTCGACCAACTGCTGAAGCTCGCCAGCCTAAAGCCCGCCGTCGGCAGACTTCAGGCTCGCATTGGTGCGAGCCTGCGAATCTGCACAAGGGAGCAGGCTCGCAGTGGCGCGCTCCGTGCTTTTGAAAGACCGGGAAAATCAGGTCTTTCAAAAGCATGCTGGAGGACCACTTGGGGTCGTTCCGGGGCGGACTGAGTTGCGGATCTACAGTAAGTAGTCCGGACCCAGTCCGCTCCAAGGTGCAGGCGTCCTCCGTGGAGGACACACTGCACCGTTTTTATTACCCTGTGTGGAAATGGCCGTAGTTAAGTGTGAGATGAAGGAGAAAGAGGAGGGTGTCTTTTGCCACAGGGCTGTAACCATGAGGAAGGATGAAGGCACAGTGCTCCCCAAATAATAATTCTGCTCCCCTTTCAAAATTTCCCATCAGTCCCAATTTTAATGCAATAGTTTTAAATTTCAATCAAGCATTTAGAAATAAAGTTTAGGCATCCAGAGAAAAGGAGCAGGCAAAGTTACCAAAGGAATGCGAACACAGCAAATATAAGAGTGCTGGGTGTAAATGATTCTAAATTTCTCAGTCTCTGCAGTGCTAGAAATTTGGGGACTGAAGGAAAATTTCACTGGGAAAGCAGTTGTGGGGGCAATATCCTCTTTTACCACCACCACCCCCACTATGCCCCTACTTTGTCACATTATGCCCCAAAGAGGAAAAAGCAGATCCGAGCCACCTAAGGCCATTTCCATAAAGGGCTCCTGAAATGGTGCAGAGCGACCTCTCACGGAGGTCGTCTACACCGTAGAGTGGACTGGCGTGGACTACTTTTTGTAGTTCCACACCAGAATCCACTCAGGAGCGGCCGGAACTAGCCGCGCTGCGTGTTTTTTAAAAACCTCTTTTTCGAGGTTTTTAAAAAGCACGGAGTGTGCAGCCCCACGCCGCTCCGTCGCCCGGCTCCGAAGTGGATTTGCAGGCGCGCGCAAGTGCGTGCCTGCAGATCTGCCAGGGGCGGGCTTCCAGCTGGCGAGCTTCTCCGGTTGGTGGAGAGCCTCGACCAACCGGAAGCTGCCATTTGGGACGCTGGAGGACTGCGGAGCAGCGAGCTCGCGCTGCTCCACGTGGCGACGGACTTACCCGGTTTCAGGTAAGCTCCGTTTTTGGGCGTTTTCGCCCGTTCCCCCCCCCACATGTGAAAAGGGCCTAAGTTTCAGTCTGCATTCATAGAATGAAAGCATCATAGAATCTTAGAGTTGGAAGGGACCACAAGAGCCGCTTAGTTCAAACCCTGTCATCCCGGAATATATAAATAAACACTCCTGAGAGCTGCCCATCCAATCTCTGTTTAATGACCTCCAAAAATGGAGAATCCACCACCCTTTAAAGCAATCTATTCTGTTGCTGACCAGCTTTTACAGTAAAACAAGTTCTTCCCTATGTTTAGGTGGAATATCTTGTAATTTGAATCCATTGGTTTGTGTTCTAGTCTCTGGAGCAGCAGAAAATAGGCTTCTTCCTTCTACGTGATGTACCTTCAGATACTTAAAGACAGCTGTCCCGTCACCTCTCAATCTTCTCTGGGCCAAGCCAAACACAGCTAGCTCCCTCAGTTGTTCCTCCTCAGGCTTGGTTTCCAAACCTCATCTTGGTTGCCTTTCTCTGAACACTTTCCAGCTTGTTAATATCCTTCTTGAACTTTGGTGTCCAGAACTGAATAGAGTATTCTTGGTGAGGTCTGACAAAGCAGAACAGAGTGGTGCCATTTCTTCCCTCTGTCTGGACCTATGCTTCTGTTGATGCAGCCCAGAACTGCACTGACTTTTTTGGCTACTTGCATCAATCATAATGCCTCTACTTTTTCTTGTAGACATGGCATTTGAATCTTTCTTAGAGCCTGAGGAATCCAGATTTGAAGTTTTTGGGATTATACAAAAGGTGATAGGAAGGTGTTACTGCCCTGGCTAGTCCGAGCTTTGGGGATATTAAAAGATATCCTTTTGATATCACAGTTCGGCTTCACTTCTCTATTTCCCTCCACGTGCTTGCGAGGCGACTGGACAAGCACACATACAAGCCCGGCCGTTAATTGTCGTAATATTCCTGGACAATACAGGCAGGCCAGAAAATAGCTGACTCGCTGCTTTAGGAGACCTCCAGGCAAGTACTCTAACTAAGTATGCACCCAACCTACAAAACAGCCTCTGCCCCGTGCTGGCAGCTTGATGGGTAACCTATACAATACCCAAGTACTCTGCGTTTGCATACTGGCTACTCTACTGAGAACCTCTGCGATAACTCAATCATTCAGATTCTGACCTTTCGGAGGCTTTGTCTCCAACTCCAAATTGATTGTTTTCCCCCAAGTATGGCATAGCCTGCAGTCACAATTCTCCTTATAAAAACCCTTGATTTCGAGACTGTCCTCGGAACGCTCCCGAGTTTCATCCCACCTTGCTGCTGCTTTGCTTGGTGAGCCTCCCCTCAGCTCCACGTGCTGAGCTACATTGCACCCCAGCCTCGCTCTCTATTTTTCTGGGCTTCAGGACAGGTGAAGTATCACCCAAACTAGCAACCCCTCTAAAAATCCCTCCATACCACTCAAACCTTTATTTCTTTAGTTATCTTGTATGAGTGTGTCGCATACAATGTTTTGCTTGTGTTTAATAAAACTTCATTTATTGTTTCAACTTCTGTGTTCTCCTTGACTCGACCCGACCCCATAGACATAGGGTTCAAGATCTCGCTATGTTACCCTGCCTCTCGTAACGCTAAGCAGTGCTCTGAGCTAATTTTCCCCACCTTTAGTTAAGCACATTTTGGTGTCCCTCCTGGGACCCCCAGTACACAGGGTAACAAAGGGAAGGGGTCAAGTGGTTTGATGAAAGTGCGATGGTTTTGTGAGGGAAGGACAGGAAATAAGTGAGAGAGTGAGATTAGACTCAGTTATGAAAAGTGGGATGGTTTCCTTCTCCCTCCACATTTCCTTTTCCTTTTCTGCTGTTTCTCTTTAAAGATCATAAGCCCAAAGGCAGGAACGGTTGTTTTGCTTTTAATTGTTGTGTAAGCCACTGTGAGCAGCCTTCCACTGAAGAAAGGAATACAAATGCTATAAATCAATTTTTAAAAATGACTATAGGCCCACCTGAAAAGACATTTGTATAGCTGCTCCCTTCCTCCTTGGTTCTAGCACTTATGTAAATAAGAGTGAACTGAAAGTCTTCATGTATATTTAGTCCAGAGTTTTGCATGTGTTTGAAAAGTGTATATAAACACTTCATTGACCCACTCTAATTTGTTTATTCAGCATAATTTGTCGGAATCAGAAGCTCTGTCTGTTTCATTTAGTTTCTTTAACTGAATGTCTAAGAGCGAGAAATGGAGCAGGTGAACCTTTCTGTGGCATGGAGGTAAAACTCTACTCAAAGGGTCACCTGCTAAATTTCTGTCTGTTAACACTGTGACAACTATAGAGATGCAGCAGAAAAAAGCTCTAGGATAAGAAAAAAGAGTTGACAACACTTAATTTGGGCATTCCTCTGAAGCTGAAATAATGGTTTGCATTCACAAAATGGTTTGCTGTAGTAAGTAATATATAAAGACATTTTCAGTAAATGGGTTGTGTTTACACTTTGCTGACAAACTACTCAGTTAACTGAAACTATCCAGGATTCTGATTTTGGCTCATAGGTTTGGCAAATGGTATTGATGACACATGCAGACAAACTATATGCCTTCTTGGGACTATTCCTTGGCTATGCAAGGACTGGCTGTAAGTGAGTGGATGCAATGGATATTTCTGCCTTTCAGAAATGAATATCACAGAAACATTTGACAATAAAAGACCAGTAAAAACTGGCTGAGATCTCTCGCAAGAGCAGAAACCATTAAGACAATGAAACAACCTATCAAAATAATAAATCTGCCATCATAAAACAGCAAGAGCTACAAAAATGAAAGAATATCACAACAAACAGAGCTTGGGGAAAAAAATTCAATGAATGATGGCTGAGGGATTCTGGGAGTTGTAGTCCATAAAAACTAACATTTATAAACTATGCAAACAGCAGACTAAAACCAGTAAAACCTTTCACACACACTGGTAAAATAGAAAGGTCTTTGCCTTGTACCAGAAAGATATAAAAACAGGTGCTAGACATACCTCCCTTGGTGTAGAATTCTAGAGACTGGATGTCACACCCCAAAAAGCCAGCTACAGAGTTACCCAGTGCCCTCACCTGAAGTACAAGGAGAAGCACTTCTGATATCAAATGCAGAATCAGATTTTTTTTGGAAAGGACAGTTTTTCACATTTTCACTTGGTCATAAAGTGATTTAGTAGTACCATCACTTTAAATGATCTGTTGAAGTGGACTAGCAGTAGGTACAATTTCAAAGCCATCAAATTATTTTTTTGCTAGTTTCTGTTAATAACCTAGTACCTATATTTTGGATCACATCCAGGTGCGAAATGGAAACTATATCCCACCCAATGTTCTTAAATTCTAGTTTCAATCAGTCTGAGCCAATCTGACTAGTGGTGAGGTATAATAGGATTAGTAGTTCTTCAATGTCTGGATGGTTGAAAGTAATCACCTCTGGACTAAATGAGGTTCATAAGATGCCTCCAAAGGCAGCCCCACATATAAGTGCTTTGCAGTAGTCTAATCTTGAAACTACCAGAGCAGAGATGTAAATCTTTGATTACATTTGAAGACAAATAATTCTTGCAGTTTTCTCTGAACTGAAAAATGAATATTCATGAAAAAGAAAACAATGGGGGGCATTGCAGGAAAATTGTGGATTTGGGTGCAAAACCAAAGTTTTCCTGCAAAGTTCAGTGGATGGGGGATTCCAAGGCCACAATAAACATGCAGGGTAGAAGTTCTCTTGAAACAAAGGAAACAGTATGATTCTGCAGACACAAGCATCTGACCACAGTCTGGATCTTAATTCTTGGCATGTTCTCCAATGCCCAGGGCTCCATCTCTCCCTTCCCTCTCATCTCTGCTGTACATGTCTGCTGTACTTCTGTTGCATACATTTACTCTATTTACTTAAGAAACAAATAAACCTCAAAACATCCAAACAGCAATAACAAAGCAAGTTCAACCATGCAAAGTGAAAATAAGTATTTCCCAAGATCCTTTACATAATCAATCTGAGGTATAATATTGGGCTTTCTGTTCTTGTGACATGAATTTTTTCTTGCCAACATTTGCTTTTAGCATCCTTTTCTGTACCAGTCATGTTCCAGGCTGCTTCCTTATTTGTTTCTTCTAAGAAATAACTGGACTCCTGGCACTGCTTAGTATGGCAGAAAGATGGCAGGATACTCAAAAGTAAGAATTACCTTAGGTTTGGAAAGGTCCTTATCTGTGATGGTGTAACAGACTCTGGCCCCATCTCTTGCTCTTGAGTCGGAGAGGGGACACTCTCCCCCCATACTAATTTAACCCACATGATCAGGTTTAACTGGCAGTTTTCCCATCTCTGAGTCTGCAGACCTTTTCCCTCCCTCTCCCATGGGGGATGAAAATCCTACACACATGCATGTGCTCACATTGAGCAAAGGCATGTGAAGAGAGTGGAAAAGAAGAGATCTTTTAAGGAAAGTTTTTGTTCCAAGTAAGGAATTCTACATTAGCAAAAGGCTATCTTGTATATAAAAGCACCTTCCTTCAGGCATTACTTAGGAGCAGTTGCAAAGTTACGAAACAGTCTAAGTCTCATTCAGATGAGGTTAGAAGAAATGTAAGCCCTAACAGGAGTAGCTGAACATTCCTACTCTACTCACGATACAGATGGTGTTCTGGGTTTTTGGATGTTCCTGGGAAGCTAGGAGCCTGGACCGTTTTGTCCAGGTTACAACCAAGTTTCCTTAGTAACAGTGAGGCAAGCACATCTCCCTTACCTCTCCATCAGTCTATCATCTGTTTTCTCTGGTATGATTTTTAACATCTTTGCCTGATGAAGAAGCCAATGAAGCTTCAAAAGTTTGCATAATGTATTTTATACTTGGGAGTTAGCCCAACAAAGGTATTGTTGCTTGTGGATTTTGGATCAGTCCTATAGTCTCTCACTGTGTTTTTATGTTCTCTCATCTTAGACGCATCTGGAAGCATCCAGGCTTCTTCCAGATGCTTCATCATCCTCACTGGGCAATTGTCTCTTGCTCCTACTGATGCTGATCCCCAAGAAATGTAACCTAAACCATCACATCATTAACTCTTTGTTTACCTGAAGGAGAAATAAACCCCCTCAGATGTGTTGCGCAGATAATGGGAGAGTCCATTATTACAGAGGGTGATTTAGCAACCAATTGTTTCAATTTCTCCTTTAAAAAAATAAAATAAAATATTCGCATTACTTGCATTGGCTCAATGAAGGAAATAATGATGATTTCATTGTCTCACACTAGAGCCTGAGGGACTGTAAAGTTTCCACTCTAGGCTTGTTTTGAACCAAAATAGACCACTGATAGCCAGTGAACTGATCTGAATTAGATCTGAGTGAGGCAGGGGGTGCAGACACCTAAATTCAAGTGTTCAGCTCCCCATTTTCTAAGCATGCTATGATCACTAGTTTGATTATTCCAGCTCATGATCTATCATTCTGGTGTAATGTTCTTGGATCATATGCAGATCTTCTTGAAGCCAAAGACTACACTTGCCAGTTCAATTACCTGCTAAACACACCACTGGCACAAAACTCTTTTACAGTAATGCCTTATTATGATACTTAACCATGATCTTTCTTCACATTGTCTTATTTTGATCCATACTATCTGGGGTATTTGGACAGTTATAGTCCAAAAATGTAACTTTTCCAAGTTTTGATTTATAGTAGCTTTCCCCAGTAGGCTGGTCCATCCTTGTGCCTTTAACAGCAGCTTCAAAGAAGGCTGGTAAGGGAGACTCATACCCTCCAATGTTTCACAGATGAAAACTAGGACACATGGCCAAACATCAGAGTGTGGTCAAGATGACAAAAGTTATTAATGAGGAAAAACATACAAGCTAGGATAACCTGGAACCTACAGGGAAGGGCAAGATTATTTTCCCCTCCTGCCCTCTCCTCCCTACTTAGTTAACTGAGTATAAACTAGTTTTGTACTCTGAACTCAGGGCCTTATCACACCAAGGTGTCATACCACCAGAACAATGCGTTATTCCTTGTTTGGGATAAGTCCTATCATACATCATCATTGCTCAATAGCAACCATTGTGTGGCAATCCCTTTGAAATGTGCCCTTTTTCATGCTGTAAATAATCCATTAATGACCCCACTTTCCTGCAACAATCCAGTTAGCTGTGGTAGTGCAGTTTCCTCATAGTGTTTCCTTCTGTAGCTGATCCAGTGGTGGGCATGGCGTGGGTGTTCCCAGGTTGTCCCTCTCTCAGCTACTCCCAAGGAAATCTCTTCCCAATAACCTCCAGACCAATCATGAGATGTGAGGCAGGGAAAAGGACTTGGCAATGACGCTGTGATGCGGAGAGAAGAACAGTGCTAACGACCCTACTCATATACAGATGACAAAAGGGTGTGATCGAGAGCTATAATAACCTGATACCATCACAGGAACGGCTGTAGCGGGATTCCAAGCCAAATTGAGACAGTTGGAAGATGTGAAGACACATATAGTCATAAATGGCTGGAAATACTTCATCTCCTGCCTTTTTCAGTGTTCAGCTATTGCTAAAGGTACAAGAACAACGAATCAACTCTATAGAATTACATTTGAGAGGGGGATACAACAGAGGCTGTGACTGTATGTGCATCCAGGAAATGGACATAGTATGGATTTATATAAAGACAATTGGGGACTGCAGTGTAATATTGCTCTGTGCCTCTTCTTTTTCAGAGTTCCAACAAAGCCAGCTATACACCCTTCCATTCCATTCTCCTTCATCCTCATTTTCCCATTCCATACCATCATCAGACAGACTTCACAGTTCTGTGGCTGTTGTAGATGCTCATTTCTCATTAAGCTGTTTCTTCTCCCTCTTAGGGATCTTCTCTAAACTTATCTTGTACTTCTTCAAACCCTGGTGATTTCTCCATGTTTTCTGATCTCTCACTTTACAGGGCTGTTGCTGTTCTGGCTACATATAGATCAGCACTCAGAAAATGAGTTTGATATTGGTATATAGGATGAAGGTGTAGGGAGAAATTCTTCTCACTTTCGTAATATTAAAACTCTGCCCGTCTTAATGATTATGCATCCATTACTGATTCGTTGTCATAATATTCATAATTGTGGTACTATTGCCATGATTATAAAAAACCCATAGTTCTGCTTTATTAGGCAGCAGCCACAGTAAGCAATGGAGGTCTGTTCTCCTATTGACTAAGGCACAGCATACTGACATTTCCATCCCCTCCTGCCAGAGATCTCTGACGCAAGGAAGAATGGAGACGAGGATCCTGCTTCTGACTGTCATACTAAAGATGGCTGGAGGCTGTTATCTTGATCAACATGATAACAAACCTCTGTTGCTTGCAGCAGTTGCTATAAGTCACAAACACAATAACAACACATGGGGACAAATACAGGAGGTTTTCCTACTATGCTGACTTCCAAGACAGCTGAGTGGCTGTCATAGGACACAGAGCGCTGGACTACCACAAGGTTCAGTGGGGAATCTAGCAAGATGCTGCATGACTCTTATCATCCTTGACTATGATCATGCTGGCTGGGGCTGGTGGGAACTGGAATTCAGTAACACCTAGGGGAAGAGTGCCAATGTGGTAGAGTGGTATGAGTGCTGGACTAGGAACCTAGAAGACCAGGGTTCAAATCCCTGCTTAGTCATGGAAACCCACTGGCAATGGTGTACCAAGGCTCAACAGTGCCAAGGCCAAGCATTGAAGTTGTGCCCGTAGGTGCTGCTGCAATTTCCCCACCCACCACACCAGGCCAGGAAAGACCCTAGTGGGGGGCGGGGCAGCAGCAGGCAGGGTGAGTGGTTGCGGCGGGGGGTCCTCTTTTTTGCACCCCTGGCATTGGCACCTGGGGCACCTCACCCTAGATATACCTCTGCTCACTGGTTGACCTTAGGAAAGTCACACATTCTCAGCCTCAGAGGAAAGCAGTGGCAAGCACGGTCTGAACAAATCCTGCCAAGAGAACCCTATGGTAGGGCTGTTTAGAGGTTGCCATAACTTGGAAGTGACTTCAAGGCAAATAACCACATCTAGGGGTGCACAGATTCTTTATTCCGAGATTAAATGGTTTGCTCTGGCTGAGAGTTTGAAGAAGCTTAAAACTTCCAATGCTGGGAAATGGAGTCCAGAAGTAAACTTTTCCGAACTTTGGTCTAGCTAGGAAATACTGATGTCTGGCATCAGCGAATAAACCAAAACATTGCAGGTTGGAATTTGGGTTTGTATTTTTTATTTGTCAATCTTTGTCATTTGGATTCCAGCTCCCACTAGCCCCAGGTCACAAAACCACACTGGCTGAGAATAGAAGTGGTGGTCTCATACATCTGAAGGCGACTTTAAAACAAGAAAAGACCCCCCCACCCCAGCCAAAAAAGTGAAATAAAGTAAGGTATAAACTAGTCCCCACACAAACATTTTAGAATAGCAGTTGCCCCTAATCTCTCAGCTGCATGCTCTCCTCTCCTCTGCTCTTTCACCTTCTTGTAACACTAAACTCCCCCAAAATTGAGAGCTTTCTCTCCCTCTCTCTTTAAGAGGGGCTGCACTCTGTGCCCAGCTGTTGACTTGCCTGAAGGTGAGACCTCTGCTTAAATTCATAGCTCCAGCTGTCAAAAGCAAAGAAAAGCAGCTTTTCCTTGGCGGCTCTCTGCTTTGGGTAGATTTTGACATCTTCCTCCGTCAGCAGAATTTAATCAGCAATGAGTACCCACACAGGCTCTCAGCTCCACCACAGCTCGTGCGGGAGGGGTGGGGGAGAAAGTGGAGGCTGGGGACCCACTCTCAGGGAAGACGGGAGGGGAAGAGGAGGCCCACCATGTCTACAGGCACGTGCTCGGCGGGGCCTGTAGGGAAATCTCGAGCCTAGCACTGGCTGCTCACTGCAATCCCACGACGCTTTTTGATTAAGGAATTGCTGCCCCCATTAAGCACTGGCCTGAAGTCCCACGAGATAACGGGAGGCCTGCCTCTTGTGCAGAGTTCACTGCGCCTCCATTATCTGCCCCCAAATGCTCATGAATTTGCAGACGCTGTGTTCAGTGATTAAATAGTCCTTTTAAATAATGTTAGGGAAAAAAAGATGGGGGCAGTGCTGCATTTAAATGCAAGGTAAGTAAGATAGCGCCTTAGACTGCGCGCACGTGTGTGTAGGCGCTGTCAAGTTGCCTGTCAACGTATAGCAACCCCATGCATTTCATAGAGTTCTATAAGGCAAGGAATACTGAAAGGTGGTTTTGCCAGTTGAGGAGCCCCTAAATAATACACAGGCAAATAATAAAAGAGGTTTGTTTTTGTTTGCTTATTCTGGGAATGTCACAGAGCCTCTTAACTTACGAGTTCTCAGATCTCACAGTGTAAGCATGACTCTCAGGGCCTGGCCCATCGCTCCCAGTCCTCGGGGGAAAGGGGAAAAATTTCAGGGTTAGACTGCTGTCTTGAAAAAAGCATGGGTGTATTTTTCTCACTTGTTTTGATTTGCTTTTTATTTGAATGGCATACTCTGCAAACGTAGTTGATGCTAAACGCATCATTCTTAATAATGTCACCAGGGCCCAGCAAGACTGGAAGCTGAATTTTGCTTAGCACTGGCGGTCAGGCATGCGTCCACCTGCTTGTAGCAGGCTGGCCTAGAGGTTGGAGGGTAGGCCAGGTGGTTTGGTCAGACTCCACCTGGAATACTGTGGCCAGTTCTGGGCACCACAGTTCAGCAAGGATATCGACAAGCCGGAATGTGTCCAGAGGACAGCAACCCAAAATGGTAGAAGGCCTGGAAACCACACCATACGAGAGAGGCTTAGGGAGCTGGGTATAGTTAGCCTGGAGAAGAGACGGTTAAGAGGAAATATGACAGCTATGTTTGAATATTTGAAGGGATGTCATATGGAGAATGGAACAAACCTGTTTTCTGCTGCTGTATAGATTAAGGCCCTTTCCGCGGCTCACTTAATTCTGACTCGAGCAGCCTCTTGCGAGAGGCACTCGTGTCCCCTCTGCTTCTGCCCTGCAGCAGCTCCGTGCTGGCTGGCAGGAAGCGTGAGGACTCTGCCTCTTCCTTCCGCGGCGCAGCCGGGTACTTTCCCAGGCTGCGCCGGGGGAGGAAACGCGAGGGCCGTGTCTCTGGAGGCTCCGCCCGGATGGTAAGTGCGTGTGGGGCCCGGGAGCAACGCGCAATCGCGTATCATTTTTGGCAAGAAGCCGAAAATGATATATTGCGTGATCGCCGCCTACTGGCCCCGGCAGTGTCACACGATTGTGAGGACGTCACGGCAATCACAAGACACTCCGGAGGCCCTTTCGCGTGAGAAATGGCGTGCGAAAAGAGCCTAAGATGCAGAGCAATGGCTTCAAACTTCAATAAAAGAGATTCCATCAAACCATGGGGAAAACTTCCTGATGGTATAAGCACCATGACAGTGGAATGTGCTGCCTCAGAGTGTGGTGAAATCGCCTCCTTTGGAGATGTTTAAACAGAGACTAGATGACCATCTGTTTGGAGTGCTTTGATGGTATATTCTTGCACAGCAGTGGATTAGACTCTATGGCCCTTGTGGTCTCTCCCAACCTTATGATTTTCGGTGGAATATAAGGACCCCTCCTCCAGCAGAGGGGAATGGACAAGGGACTGCTAATGGTGTTATACACACATCACCCGATTCCAGTTGGCACTTGAGGCAATGGCTCTTTTGTGTCTGATGGTAGGACCAGGTCTATTTGCAGCAGCAGGTTTTAGAAAAGTTATTTTAAACTGCAGCTACTAGAATCCCCCCAGCCAGCATGGCCGCTGGAACTTGAACAACTGACTTTTTCATGTTGTCTCTGAGAGAAGGTGGCCAAACCAAACCCAGGGCTATAGAGAGGTAACCTGTGGCCCTATACAAAAGTTTCACTCCTGCACTTCTCTGAGGCTGTCACTAAATAAGATATTTGAATACATGGAATATCACTATAATATAATTAAATGGTTTGGTATGTAGTAATTAATTATTGTAAATTCATTAACCATGAATGCCAGTTTACTAAATAGGCAAACGTACTTTAATGGAATATGAAAGGAATATATTTTACAATCCTAGGGAACTATAAAGTATCTATGGATGTTACAGAATTTACAATGACTACAATTAAGAGCAGAGATTATCAAAGTCACATATTCCTAACAAATAGCCTTTACTACAATTATTAATCCTGAATCTTGCTTGCTTTCATTTGGGCAAATTTATCAATTAAATTATTAAAAGTGTTAGTAAGAGTTAGTAAGCTTACTTTCTGTTGAGACTGTAATAAGGTGGGTAACTCTTTTCTGCTCTATGATAGATCTTAGGCAGTTGTTACTGACATGATGGGAATGCAGCTGAGAGTCCTTATTTTTATATATTTTATTCTGTTTTGCTCTGCAGTCACAGTTGAAATCTAGTCTTTCTCACTCAGGGCTGTTTCTTCTTCCAGTTTAATAGTGCTCAACCAATGCATCACTCCAGGACTGCTGCTCACTGTAGGGAATTCTGGGTAAAACTTTTCTATTTGCTTCTGGAAGCCACTGCCTCAAAAACTACCAGAAACCCCCACCTTTTGAGCTCCCATTATCTGCTGACTTGCTGTTTTGATGCTTCCAAATTAAGGACAAATTCCATTAATTCAACAGGGGTTCTACTTTTTCATCTGCTCTTCTTGCCTATGGAGGCTCACTTGGAACCATTTGCATCCGTGCACTGCTTGCAAAGCAAGCTGAGAGGGGGGAAAGGCACTAAGCCAGCTGAGAGACTTTGCAAGCAGTGTACACACAGTCGGTCCCAAATGAACCTCTGTCAATTCTTTATGCTCCCTACGGTACAGTATCTGGGTTCCACTTGGCAACCAATTCTGTTTTCCAACAGTGCTCCAGTCCTTAACTTGTCAGATAAGCAAAGGAAGCCTGTATGTAGTTTTAAGCACTCAAGGAAAGTTCTTTTTACAATAATAACAGATGTATCAGTCCATAAGAACAAAACAAAAGTCCCACAAATGGACAGTATCTTTATTATGACCAATTAAAATTCTGCAATAGCATGCAGCACCATTAAACACTGTGATAGGGTCACGTTAGGGTTGCCATAATTCGTAAACAACTTGAAGGCACACAACAGCAATAGCATGCAAAATTCCACATGAGTGTGCAAAGCTAGATGCTAAAAAATGCAGAAGGAGAAAGTGAAAGTCCAAGAATGTAGCTAGATGTTTTAAGTTGTAGGCACTGTATTTAAACTTGGTCCCTAGAGGGAAGGCCTGATGAGTTGATGGTAGATGTGAAAGTATCACATAACATCTAGCAATGCCTCTTTTAATTTAAAAAGAAGCGAGAGACTGACATGGCTACTTCTGTGAAAATGTTTAATCTAGTGCAGCACCTAAAATTTAGGCCCTTTTCACATGTCGGGGGGAAAACGGGCGAAAACAGGCTAAAACGGAGCTTATCTCCAGCCGGGTAAGTCCATCGCCGTGTGGAGCAGCGCGAGCTTGCTGCTCCACACTCCTCCGGCGTTGCAGATGGCAGCTTCTGGTTGGTGGAGGCTCTCCACCAACCGAAGAAGCTCGCCAGCCGGAAGCCCGCCCCCGGCAGATCTGCAGGCACGCACTTGCAAGCGCCTGCAGATCCAGTTTAGAGCCGGGCGGCGGAGCGGCACGGGGCTGCGTGCTCCGTGCTTTTTAAAAACCTCTAAAAAGAGGTTTTTAAAAAACACGCAGCCCGGCTAGTTCCGGCCGCTCCTGAGTGGATTCTGGTGTGAAACTATGAAAAGTAGTCCACGCCAGTCCACTCTACGGTGTAGACGACCTCCGTGAGAGGTCGCTCTACACCGTTCCCCCCCCACATGTGAAAAGGGCCTTAATCTCCAGTTTTGTTTATGTAGACTGTTGTCTTTTTGCACTTCTGCTGCTTGCTGCCTAAGAAACTGGGGTGATTTGCCTGTGGCAAAAGGCAGGTGCCTAAGTGCTACCAACCTTTTATTTTCAGAGGTGGAGACTGGCCATTTTGTCTTTACCTCAGCAAACATTTGTCCTCCTAGTTGTTTTTTTCAGTCTCCTAGTCTGATGAAAAGAGATTGAGAGAACACAAAAATCTGCACAGTTTTGTGCAATCATAGTTGGTCCAAATAAAGGTATTGCTGGTTTATGGATTTTGGATTTTGTTCTACTGTTCAGCTTCATTCCGTGGTTGAGCTAATTTTAATAGGCTGGGCAGGATGAAAAGGTCTGCAGACTACTTGGCATTTCTTTATCAATCCTGGATAGCAAATCTATTACACATAACTAACAACTTGATATGTACTGACACATCCATCATTGCAGTATCCCCCAGAAATGCAGATTACCCTGACGATCTGTATATTGAGTCCAGTATTGTTTACTGTAGCATGCACAAAGAAAGCGCTAACTCCTCTTTAAAGCTCATAGGCCGGAAATTAAGTGCACCAGAATAAAGAGTAATGAATTATGTCTGGATGCTACCTCCTACCTCCTTTGCTGCTGCTCTAGAGGCACCAGAAGATTAAAAAAAAAATCAGTTGGGGATTTCTGTATATTTCTAGGTAGGTGTCTTGTTCTACAACTATGTGTAGTTTCAAGCCTCTCCAAGAGTTCTTTAGGTGCTGAACTCTTGACACATGTTACTGCTACAGCGTAAGCTTTATTGGTAGCAAATGATGCAGAATTGAGTGAGCCGCAGTCCACACTGGGATGCATCCCAGAATTCAAACTGCAATGTCAATTCAAACAAATTGAGGTGCTGCAAAAAGAGGCTGAGGTTCTACTTTATCCACCCTTGGCCTACAAAGATGATAATGAATGAATACATTTGTATGTGTGAAAGATGGCCTTCAAGTAATCACTGGGCTTCAAAAAATGGTGAGGAGAGGAGCTTCTTATTGGGGAAGGAGGTTTGCTTTCCCCTGCCTTTGCCTCCTCTGGAACTGCTGCTGCTCTTCCTCTTAGCAGCAATGTTCTGCCAGCACCCTTTGTCTTTACAGGAATAATCACCATAAAGTCAAGTGGAAGCCAGCTCTATCTTGTTCATGATTCACATCAGCTTTACTAGTGCTCTTCACATACACACACACCCAGGAGAAAAAAGTGCAGCCCACAGATATCTGGATATACAGAGCAGATGCAAGCAACAAGGATCCTTCTGGCCAGAGCTCCAGACAAGCACTTCATAAAAGAATTTAGGCACTCTGCTCCCATAAACCAGGGCTTACACAGCAAGCACAGTTGCAAATGGGTGTACCACATTGAATGTGAAGTGTGAAAGATTTTTCAGCTCAGTGCCGAAAGATGACAGGTAATCTACCATCAGTTCACAAGGTGCTTGTCCCTGAGACATCTATTCACACCTCTTGTTAACGAGTTGTATATATAATACAAGTAATTCATGCCTAAGGCACTGTTCATTTGGGAAAGAGCTTTAACTCAATGGTAGTAGAGCATGTGCAGTGCAAGCAAAGGTCCATAGTTTAATTCTTGCAAAGGGAGTTTGAAAGCACCCCTATCAGAAACTGTGGACAGTCAGTGTAGACAAAACTGAGCTAGAGGGATAAAGGATCTGAATCACATAGAGCTGCTTGCTCTCTCTGAGCAACTTCAGACAAGGGAAAAAAGTCTCTGAAAGTCCCAGGTTTTGTTCCTGTACAAGTTGATATTATTTAGGAGATCCACACAATGTTTTCTTCATCCCAAAGTATTTCTGGGAACTCTCAGCATTATCAAGGACTTTTCATTCCTACTTCCCAGGTCTGTTTAAATTAATCCAATATTTTCTAAAATGAAATGGATCTCTAGTTGGCTGTCTCTGTGCATTTATTCCAGAACTAGCTAAGATGGCCAGTGCCACTAAGTACAGCTATGGTTTCCAGGAAACAGATTCAACAAAGGTCAAATAAAGGAAAGAGGTCCTAATGCTTAATTAATGTTGCTAAAGCACTTAAGCACTTTGACCATAACTCCTGAATTTTAATAAAGCCTGAGTGGAAATTGGTGAAGATCAGTTTCTAAAATATTACATGAGTTTAGATGCCACACATGATTAGTGGGAGGGGAAAAAGGAAGAGCACAAGGAAGGGGGAGTGAGGGAAGCCCAGGATATTTCAAGAAAGAGAGAGCCAGCATAGTGTAGTAGTTTGAGCACTGGACTCGAACCTGGAGACCAGGGTTTGATTCCATGCTCAGCCATGGAAACCCATTGGGTGACCTTGGGTGCACCACACTCTTTCAGCCCCAGAAAACCTCTTGATAGGTTCATCTTACGGTCACCATAATTTGGAAATGAAGGCACACAACAACAACAAAAACCCCAGAAACTCTCGATACTTCCAAAGACTTTTTTCTCTTCTGAATGAGCCCTGTATCTCGTTTAGACATAAGAGACTAATTGCTGTCTAACTTCATATACTAGTATATTTTGGTCTGAAGCAGCTACTGTACACAAGCCTTTCTTGCAAAACTGCTACATAAATCATATCCGGCATAGGTTTGTATGTCATTTAATTCCCCTGCACTTAGGGAAGAGATAAGGTGGCTGAGTGGCTTCATTTATATGCCTTCTCCATTCACACATTAATTTGGGGGATGCAATGTCATTTTCAAATGCAAAATGCCAAATAGGTGAGTGGGGAACACAACTACACCTGCTGTACCTCACAGCACTCTGTTTACTTCAAGTAATTTCCTCCCAGCTGCAGGATTGGAAGTGAGCCAGGCTGGGGGGAAAACGGCTGAGGCATAGTTAGGCAGAGAGAGGGTGGTTTAATTGCCACATTTGCTGCTCCATTTCCTTGCCTGACATCAGCCTTCCCCATCCCTGTGCTCCCTGGATGGGATGCCTAGCCTCATTGGAAACGGTGAGATGTAGTACAACCCGCCTGGAGAGCCCCAGGTTGGAGAAGGCTTTCTAGCAGTGACTGTTCAGAGTAACTGGACAGGCAGTAAAATATTCAGGGAGTCAGCAATGAGTGCCTCACCCCACCCTGTTACATGATTATTTCAACTAGATCTGGCAGGGACTGGCTCCTCATACAAAACAACCATTCTCTCCCTGGTTTCTCCCAGGCTGTGGAGCTCCTTACCAGAGAGCCTAGACTGACACCCATCTTATTATCTTTCAACAGGCAGATGAAGCCTTTTTTCCCCCCCTTTTTTTTTGGTCTCAGAGGGCCTTGGGAGAATGATCGCTTAAGGCAGAGCTTTCTAAACTTTTCATGTTGGTAACACATTTTTTCAGACATGCATCATTTCGCGACACAGTAATTCCGTTTTACTAGCAAAGCGGAGGTTAAACTAACCCCTTGTAAGAGATACAGACACATGCATAAACTGTAATAACAAAATATATGGGGACACAATGTATCTCATGAAAACCTTTCATATTGTTACCCTGTGTACTGGGGGTCCCGGGAGGGACACCAAAATGTGCTCAACTAAAGGTGGGGAAAATGAGCTCAGAGCACTGCTTAGCGTTACGAGAGGCAGGGTAATGTCGCGAGATCTTGAACCCTATGTCTACGGGGTCGGGTCGAGTCAAGGAGCACACAAAAGTTGAAATAATAAACGATGTTTTATTAAACACAAGCAAAACAGTGTATGCGACACATTCACACAAGATAACTAAAGAAAATAAAGGTTGGAGTGGTACAGAGGGATTTTTAGAGGAGTTGCTGGTTTGGGTGATACTTTACCTGTCTTGAAGCCCGGAAAAATAGAGAGCAAGGCTGGGGTGCGATGTAACTCAGCACGTGGAGCTGAGGGGAGGCTCGCCAAGCAAAGCGGCAGCAAGGCGGGATGAAACTCGGGAGCGTTCCGAGGAAGGTCTCGGAATCAAGGGTTTTTATAAGGAGAATTGTGACTGCAGGCTATGCCGTACTTGGGGGAAAACAATAGATTTGCAGTTGGAGACTCAGAATCTGAATGATTGAGTTATCGCAGAGGTTCTCAATAGAGTAGCCAGTATGCAAATGCAGAGTACTTGGGTATTGTATAGGTTACCCATCAAGCTGCCAGCGCGGGGCAGAAGCCCTTTTGTAGGTTGCGTGCATACCTAATTAGAGTACTTGCCTGGAGGTCTCCTAAAGCAGTAAGTCAGCTATTTCTGGCCTGCCTGTATTGTAGTATTACGGCAATTAACGGCCGAGCTTGTTTATGTGCTTGTCCGGTGGCCTCGCAAGCACGTGGAGAGGAATAGAGAAATGAAGCCGAATTACGATATCGAGAGGATATCTTTTAATATCCCCAAAGCTCGGACTAGCCAGGGCAGTAACAATATGTTTTTTTAAATATATGATTTATCAATAATAACATACATTTCCAAGATGTGGAAGGTGACATACCTACACACTTCAGGCGACACACTAACGTGTCACGGCACCCCATTTGGAAAGCCCCCGCTTAAGGGGAAGGGACCTTGCATAACGAGCTGGATTTTTTACTTAGTGTTTTCTTTTGCGTGGTTTATATTTTTTTTTTTAAAAAAAAACAGGTTTTTTTTAACTGGATTTATACCCTGCCTTTCTCCCAAGATGGAATTCAAGATGACAGAAAGGAAAGGAAAAGAAAAGAAAAAGCAAATGTACTCAGTACAAATAGCCTAAAAAAATTATGAAGCTACATGTTTATTTCCCCATGTCTGATATTCTGAAATTTCAATGCTTGATATTACTTAAAGGGAATGTTGATGTTATGACTGCCTGCTGGGACAATACCATTGTCCAAGCATTTGGAAACTTAGGTGACTAAGCTAGTGGACTGTAGGGAGCTTCTGGCAGATACAGACTAACTGACAAATAAAGGGAGAGGACTTGAGGAACCATGCCTCTTTCACTGGAAGTTTAATCCAAATGTGCAAAAAGGATGTGTCACACAGTCAAAAGTACATTCCAGTTGAATATATTAAATGTCTAGCAAGAACAATTTCCATGTCATATTCCAGTGTGCACCAATTAATTTTTCAACAACTGGTAATCTAACAGCCTTGCAACTCAGTCTTTCAGCGGATAGATTGCCTTTGATGTCAATCTGTATTGGTTGTTGGTTCTGTATCTCTATTGCTATTGTTGTGTGCCTTCAACTCATTTCTGATACACTGTGACCCTAAGGTGAATCTATCAGAGGTAACAACTAGGAAATATAACTTGGTTTTGGACTACAACTCCCAGAATCCCCCAGCCAGCACGAAGCAGTTGCCATCTCGTCCTTCTAAAGCCCTATACCAAGACACGAGAGGAAAATTACAGCTTGAAGATTATTGATAAGCAAAGAGGAATATTGTTATCATTCTACAGGACAAATCTCCCCTAGATGTACAGCTTCCTTGAAAACAGCCAGCCACAAACAGAAAACATGTGCTCCAACTCCTTATTCAGCACCTTGTAGGGCTCACTTTCCCACAACTGTATTTATTTTAACAAAAAATGAATCAGTCAAGGTCCCAGTCCCTTCAGTAATATCAGATATAGCTTGCATAGTCACAAAAAAACTGGCTTTATTCCCTACTTGGTGATCACCAGAGACAGCTGGAAAACATTGAGGAAGTGATACTCTGTCTCTCATATTCCTGATAATGTTTGGTGGCTTTTGCTTTTAAATATACACATTGTTATGGACAAACATGGTGACAGTGGAGGAATTTTATTATCATTCTGACTGCCATAGTTAATATGCTTATTGTTCAACAAATGACACCAATAAGGCTGGAGAATTATGTTCTCAAATTTGCATCACAGTTCATCACATCACAGACTGCAGAAACCTCATGGAATATTAAAAGAGTACCAATAAAATAGAGATTTCATTTTTCTTTTGTATTCATTATTTCCTTGGTTTCATAGTTGGTGCCAGAAATCATAGAACTGGAAGGGAGCAGAAGGACCCTCCAGACTAACTCTCTGCGATATAGGAATACACCACTAAAGCACTCCTGGCCTGAGGAATGATTATCCAACTTCTACTTAAAACCCATCTGAATAAATTTGTGATTACGATGGGAAGTAGCTAGACTTCTGCATATTTATCCTGCACACCTCAGCCTCTTTTCCTTTCCATCCCTCTCCATTTCATCCCTCCAAGCACCCCAGTTGTTGTGAGCATAGATGCCATTGTTTGGGATGCCTTTGCATCCAGTTAAACTGGAATTCCAGAATTTCAAAATAGTCCAAGTTTATAGTCACCATTTTTTTATTACAAATCTCCCCCATGGGACAGACCCACTGGCAACACAGTATTGTTCCACTGTCCAGCTAAGTGAGTGCAGGGAGTTACACTGCTAAGACATCATAGACTGATCCTGCTCCTTCTTCTTAGATGGCAAGCCTATGCATTGAAAGATGGAAACAGGGCATGGAAGGGAAGGCACCTCCACTGGTTCTGCTCTCTTATTTCCCCAAAGAAAGCACTGCATTGTTAACAACATTCAGAATGGCAAGCAATAAGGCTATGTGTAGCATCAGCATGAGAAGCAACATGTGAAGTGCCATTTCAAATATCTCTTGAAGAAAAGGGGTTTATGTATAGACTGGCCACCACTGTATATCCTCAAATGTGTTCTTTTTGCTCTTAATAGGAAAGATGGGAAGAGACGACGTGTGCAGCAAATTTCAAGAGGTGCACTTAGAAGGTTTTGGAATTTTGGAATTTCAGCCAATGCATTTTTTATTTAAGGTGCATATTTAGGTATGTGAAACACTTAGAACCATTGGGGTGTTTAGGGGAATGAAGAAAGGAATCATAGAATCATAGAAATGTAAAGTTGGAAGAGACCACACGGGCCATCCAGTCCAACCCCTTACCATGCAGGAATACCCTCAAAGCACTCCCGACAGATGACCATCCAGCCTCTGCTTAAAAACCTCCAAAGAAGGAGACTCCACCACACTCCGAGGCAGCATATTCCACTGCCGGACAGCCCTGACTGTCAGGAAGTTCTTCCTGAGGTTCAGGTGGAATCTCCTTTCCTGCGGCTTGAATCCATTGCTCCTTGTTCTGGTCTCTGGAGCAGCAGAAAACACGCCCTCTCCTTCCTCTACATGGCATCCCTTCACATATTGAAACATGGCTATCATGTCCCCCCTTAACCTTCTCTTCTGCAGACTAAACAGACCCAGCTCTCTAAGTCTATCCTCATAGGGCATGGCTTCCAGGCCTCTCACCATTTTGGTCGCCCTCCTCTGGACCTGCTCCAGCCTGACCATGTCCTTCTTGAATTGGGGTGCCCAGAACTCGACACAGTATTCAAGATGAGGTCTAACCAAAGCACAGTAGAGTGGTACCAGTACCTCCCTCGATCTAGACACCATACTCCTCTTGATGCAGCGGAGAATTGCATTGGCTTTCTTGGCTGCCGCATCACACTGCTGACTCATGTTCAGCTTGTGGTCTATTAAGACTCCTAGATCCCTTTCACACGTACTGCTATCCAGCCACGTGTCCCCCATCCTATATTTCTGTATTCCATTTTTTCTACCTAAGTGTAGGACCTTACACTTCTCTCTGTTGAATTTCATTTTGTTAGCCTTGGCCCAGCTCTCCATTCTATGCAGGTCATTTTGAATTTTGATCCTCTCCTCTTGCGTATTAGCAACCCCTCCCAATTTGGTGCCATCTGCAGATTTGATGAGCATGCCCTCTATTCCTTCATTGAAGTCATTGATGAAGATATTGAACAGCGCTGGGCCCAGGACAGAACCCTGTGGCACCCCGCTAGTCACTTCTCTCCAGGACGAAAAGCAGCCATTTGTGATCACCCTTCGGGTTCCGTCGGTCAACCAATTACAAATCCAACTAACAGTAGCCCTGTCCAGCCCGCATTTTACTAGCTTCTTTGCAAGAATATCATGGGGAACTTTGTCAAAGGCCGTACTGAAATCGAGAAATGCTACATCCACAGCATTCCCTTCATCTATTAAGCTAGTAACTCTATCATAAAAAGAGATAAGATTAGTCTGGCATGACTTATTTTTGAGAAATCCATGTTGACTTCCCGTGATTACCGCGTTGCTTTCTAAGTGATTAGAAACTGACTGCTTAATGATCTGCTCCAGGATCTTTCCGGGTACTAATGTCAGGCTGACTGGGCGATAATTTTTTGGGTCCTCTTTTTTTTTCCCTTCTTGAAGATGGGGACAACATTTGCCCTCTTCCAGTCTGCTGGAACTTCTCCTGTCCTCCAAGATTTCTCAAAGATTATAGCAAGCGGTTCCGAAATGACCTCTGCCAGTTCTTTTAATATCCTAGGATGCAATTCATCTGGCCCTGGAGACTTGAATTCATCCAGTGTGGCCAGGTATTCCTGTACCACCTCTCTACCTATTATGTGCCGCATTTCCCCTGCTTCCTCCCCTGCTCCCCATCCTCCAGGTTGAGTGCTTGTATCCTTCTGGGAAAAAACTGAGGCAAAGAAGGTGTTAAGTAGTTCTGCCTTTTCTCTTCCCCCTGTTAGTAATTCGCCATCTTCTCTGCGCAGCGACCCTATCGTCTCCTTCTTTTTCCTTTTGCTACGGACATATTTAAAAAAGCCCTTTTTATTGTTTTTGATGTCTCTGGCCAGCCTAAGTTCCTTCTGTGCTTTATCCTTTCTGACTTCTTCCCTACATCTCCTAGCTACTTGCTTAAATTCTTCTTTGGTGGTTTCCCCCTTCTTCCATTTCCTGTACATGTTTCTCTTAACACTTAGCTCAACTGAGAGTTCTTTAGTCAACCATTCTGGTTTCTTCAGATGCCTTCCATTTTTCCTCCTTACTGGCACAGTTTTAGACTGTGCCTTCACTATCTCCCTTTTAAGGAAATCCCATGCCTCCTGAACTCCTTTCCCTTTCACTATTCTTGACCACTGAATTCCAGCCAGCAGCTCCCTAAGTTTACAGAATCATAGAATCATAGAATCATAGAAATGTAGAGTTGGAAGAGACCACACGGGCCATCCAGTCCAACCCCCTGCCATGCAGGAACACCCTCAAAGCACTCCCGACAGATGGCCATCCAGCCTCTGCTTAAAAACTTCCAAAGAAGGAGACTCCACCACACTCCGAGGCAGCATATTCCACTGCTGGACAGCCCTGACTGTCAGGAAGTTCTTCCTGAGCTTCTCTTCCTGAGAAGTCCGCTTTTTTAAAATCTAAGATGAGTGTCTGGCTACACTTATCTTCTCCTTCCCACTGAATGCCAAATTCCAATAGGGCATGGTCACTCCCCCCTAAAGTTCCAACCACTTCTACCTCATTAACAAGGTCATCCCTGTTGGTCAGGATCAGATCTAGAATATTTGATCCCCTTATGGCCTCTTCCACCTTCTGAACCATGAAATTGTCTGCAAGACAAGCAAGAAACTTGCTGGACCTTGCTGTCTTGGCAGAGTTTGACTGCCAACATATATCCGGGTAATTGAAATCTCCTATTATTACTGTATCTCTCCTTTTTGAATGTGCAGTTATTTGGTTGAGGAAGGCATCATCAAAGTCCTCAGTCTGGGTTGGAGGTCTGTAGTAAACCCCCACCAGAATATCCCTATTGTTTCTCGCTCCCTTAATTCTTACCCAGATGCTCTCGTCCTGGCTTTATGGGTTTAAGTCACGGATCTCTTCACAGGTGAAAACATCCTTGACAAATAAGGCCACTCCTCCTCCTTTCTTGTTTGGTCTATTTTTGCAAAATAGGCTATACCCCTCTATTCCTACATTCCAATCATGAGACTCATCCCACCAGGTCTCAGTGATGCCTATCAAATCGTATTTATTTTGTTGTACTAGGAGTTCAAGTTCATCTTGCTTGTTTCCCATACTCCGTGCATTAGTGTAGAGACACTTGAGTCCCCGGGTCCTTCCTGCAAGTCCTGTACTATAGTTTCTACTCCTCCCGCCACTGGCCGCTTGTACTACTTGTCCAATATCATTTGGACCTTTTCCCCCTGTGCTCGCCGAGTCCTGGCCTTGAACAATATTGTCTCCCTCCCCAGCGGAACTTAGTTTAAAGACCTCTGAATCCTCCTTGCGAGATTGTTTGCAAAAATATTCCTGCCATGTTTCGTGAGGTGCAGCCCATCCCTTGCCATCCACGTTCATGGAAATTCAGGCCGTGTTCCAAAAACCCAAACCGTTGCCGGCGGCACCATGTGCGGAGCCAGTTGTTGACCTCTGCTATTGCCCTTTCCCTTTGTGCGCCATATCCTTGAACAGAGAGGAGAGACGAAATAACCACCTGCGCACCAAGGTCCTTAAGCTTCGTCCTCATAAGCTCGTAGTCCTTTGCAATGTGGTAAAAGCTGCTCCTTGCAGTGTCATTGGTTCCGACATGAACCAAAATGAGGGGCTTATGGTCAGTGGGCTTGACCAGCCTGGTTAGCCTCTCCGTTATGTGGTTGATCTTGGCCCCAGAAAGACAGCAGACCTCTCGATTGAGCTTGTCCGGTTTGCAAATTGCCGTTTCGGTTCCTCTGAACAAGGAGTCACCAACAACCAGAACTCGCTTCCTCTGAGGCTTCTCCAGGGCTCCTTGACGAGCATGTTCTTCTAGGACTGTCTGGGCATTCTGTTGAGACTGGGAGCGTTGATCTAGTTCCCATTGCCGAAGTTGGATTCCTTCTCGTGGACATTCTGTTCCCTCCCCCTGGTGCTCCTCATCGTTTGTAAGGCCAAGAACTTTGAAGCGATTGTGTAGGTTGAGAGTCTCTGTTACCTTCCTGGACCTTCTGCTCCTACGTGTGACATTCCTCCAAGCCTCCGTTTCCTGGCACAGTGTGTTGACTTCCTGATCTGGCAGCTCCTCCGCGCATTTGGTCTTCTGGTACGTCTTCTCTGCCCTATCTAAAAACTCCTTCCCTTCCCTAATAAGATGAAGATTAGAAACTCGTGCCTCCAGCTGGCAAGCCTTCTCCTCCAAGAAGGTCACCAGCTTGCACTTGGAGCAGGTGTACCCGACAACATCTTGTGGCAAGAAAAGGAACATCCCACAAGTGCTACAGGTGACCACGGCAGCTCCCTCACCTTCCATCCTAGATACTACAGAGAGTAGTACAGGAAGTAGTTCTAGAAAGAATAACTGGGCTTTCTTTCTGAAATTCAGCTGTATAAGCTACGTCTGCTCTACTGATTGTGAAGGGTTAAACTTGAAGGATTGAAGTAGAGGACTTCAACAGTGCGCGCCAAAGATTGGGAGCTCCTAATAAGACTCCTCCCCCCTAGCTGGCTCCTCCCCCTCATTACTCAGACCGTGTGCTCAGGGAGAGCACACGGCCAGCACAAGGAGACTAAACAAAAACAAGCAAACAAACAGACAAACAAGCACTGCTCCACAAGCCTGTAAACACACCTGGCATAACAGAATCATGGCACTGGAAAGGAGTGCAAGGGCTATCCAGTGTAACCCCCCCCCCCCGTGTTACAGGGATACCCAACTAAAACACTCCTGAAAGATGTCCGTCTAACCTCTTTTAAAAGACCTTTAGTGATGGCGAGTCCACCATAGTCCAAGGCAGTCTATTTCACTGTTCACCAATTCCTATAGTCAAGAAATTCTTCCTAATGTTTAGGAGGAATCTCTTTTCATGTACAGGTGGCCTTCCACATTCACTAGCGTTAGGGTGACAGGACCCCTGCAAAAGTGGAAAAACTGCAAACATCAAAATATATGTGCGTGTGTCTGTGGGAAGGGGACTGAGGCATGGTGGGGAAAGCGGGCACCCAGGGTCCAAACCAGGTTTGGAAAAAGAGGGAGAAAGGAGATATGTCAGCATGGTGGCACTATACTTCCTCTCTCTCATCCATCTCCTTCATTGGGTGGAGAGCCACCAGGAGAGGGTTTGTGGTGCTGAGATATTGGGCTGTGGGCCATCCTTAGCCAACTTCCTCCTGATAGAGGAAGAGAACCAGGGGCAGGTATTTAAAGAGCTGTGTTTCCTCATTGGAGCTACCGAGAGGGAATGTTCCTCTGGAAAAGAAGCACTTGAGGTGGAGGTACAGTGGTTGGAGAAACTCACAAATAATCAAATCTGCAAAGTTAAATTGACAAATGTGGAGGGCTGACTAATTTGAATCTATTGGTTCATGTCCTAGTCTCAGGAGCACCAGAAAACAAGCTTGCTCTGTCTTCTACTTGACATCCCTACAAGTATTTCAACAAGGCTTTCATGTTACCTCTGGGTCTACTCTTGTCCAAGCTGAACATATCCCTCTCCCTAAATTGTTCTTCATAGGTCTTGGTTTCCAGACCTTTAATTTCTTGGTTGTGCTCCTCTGAACACATGCCAACTTGTCATAAGGCATGAAAGTCATCCGTTCATACTGAACTATAGGAGGAAAACACTAGCTAACAAACCACTTTGGGAGAATTATGCTTCTAATCTTCTGACTAAACAGATTGTCTTTTTAAGACAGGACTGAGCAAACTGAGCCTTTCCAATTTCCAGCCTTCAGCCCCTAGACTTTCCAGATGGCCTTTTCCTGCCCTCCGCAAAGTGACTTGCATTTCCTAGGCCCTTTTTGCACACCATCTCCAACTCGCACTGGGCACAGGATCGCCACGGGATCACAACAACAGTTCTGCATTATGTTGTTGCGATCCCATCATGATCCCGTGGCAACCCATCACAATCACAGATTAAATCATCGTCAGGTTTCTCCTGACAATGACATGCAATTGTGGAGTCCTCCCCCCTCCATCCTGCACTTACCTGTTGTGCAGAACAGCAGGAAGTGCAATAGCTGCCCTTCCTCCCCCAGCGCAGCCTGGGAAACTGCCGGGCTGCGCTGCGGAAAGGAGAAGCGGAGCCATGGTGCTTCCTCCCATCCAACAGACAGCCAGTGTGGAGGGGAGCACAGCAGAAGTGATTCCCTCCTAGGAGAGGCTTTCCCCTGATCCCTGCGCAATGGCTTTGGAACCAGGTAAGTTGTGGAAAGGGCCCTAGAAGCCCCTGGGAGCAACAATTTACTTTTAAAAATGTGGTGGGGCTCTTTAATGTTCAAAACAAGTAGACTGGGTGGGGGGGGAGGAATATTTGGCAAACCCATGTAGTCCTCAGAGGGGCTCTGAGGCAGAAATTTGGCCCCTGATGCTCTGAAGCTCCTCCCCCCAATTTGAAGAGGGAAAAAATGAAAAATTGACAAAAGCGAGATAAAATACAGGCTGGTTGCTAAAGGATGATCTGAATGTCCTGTGAAATTACAGTTCTGAAATTTGACCATTGCTCATTACAAAGGCTGCCTGGAAGCAATCTGAATCATAAATTGCAAATGAAAATAAGTCAGCAAACTTACTTGAAAGTGCATCCATATCAACAGAACTCAGAGAAAATGCCTTGAGTGTTTTTTTTGTGCCAGAAAGTTAGGGAGAAACAATAAGATTCAAACTGCTGGGAACCAGAAGGGTACGTATTCTATCCATTAGTAATTTCCTCTGCCCTATATTCTGTGGCTGTCTCTGGAGCTGCACACTGCTGCTTCCATACTGATTCCATGCCCTTGAACAGGTCTGATAGCCACCATCTGTTCCCAGCAAAAAATCAGAATATAACCTACTTGCATTTTTTTCTTTCCACACTTTTGTATAATATATGAGTCAACTCACATTAGAAAAGACTTAACACGTGGAGCAGAATTGTGATGGCCAGTGGGAGAAAATATTCAGAGAAGACATTCCTGAGCCCAGTTCCTGTTAGCAGGAGCTATAAGATCTTGGGGGAAAAGATTGCATTTCTTCTCTTTCGACAACAAACATAATGATATGAGAGAAGACTGCAATCTTGCAGCAGCAGGTATTCCCTGGTGGTATTTCTTGAGCTTTCCAGCTTCTATAGCAGCAGAAATGTTAGACAGAACATCTCCAAACCCGGCTGTTTCGGTGGTCAAGGTCAGCCTGACATCTGTCATCAGAGTAAGTTGATTTCATTTTTTGCTAATAATCCAAGTCCCTTTAGTTGGCCAATATTTGCCAAGAGTGAAAGTGTGTGCTTCATTCTGTGCTAAATGGAAAACCACTTGACCTCTGTAAAGGGTTTCAGGTCTTGTCCCATGCAGTTTTCTGCCATAGGCATTTGTCAGTTAGGCAGAGGCCAGGCATTAGACCTGCTAATCTCCTTCAGCTTTAAGAGGCTCTTGGCTGCTAGGATTTCTCTGCCAAAAGATAACTTTACAATCCTGATAATAAGGCACTCAGTGATACTTAAATGTCTGGTGCTGCCTGAGCTTGCACGAACAGCTCTAGTTTGACAAGCTTTTTTGTTAAATATGGAAAAGCAATTGCTGACCTTTCAGAGGAAGGAGAACAGAGCCCAAATACCTTTACCCAAAGATGCCTGAATGTGACTGCCAATCTGACATTAGAATCAGAGAAAAGATACAAGAGGTCTCCCAAAAGAGGATTGTGCCTGCAGTAATAAGCAGCTGCATATATGTAAAATTAATGACATCTGATTCATTTCAGATAACAGTGGGCCATTATGATGAAGCAGACTGAAGCAACTGCCTCAGGCAGGAGATTCTACGTGTCACCAAAGGACAAGTTGTTAGCGTTTTAATTTGTTATTACTGTTCTCACAGTGCCAAGGATAGAGAGAAGGGTTTATGGGACTTTCTGCCTCATGTGCCAAAATAAAGGGGTATCTGAACTTGTTGGGTGGATAAGTGTCATTTGCTGTTCCACTTCAACTAGCAGTACCTCTGAGGCCAGCTCGGTTTAAAGATCAGTCTAGGCTTTAAGGGGAATATGCCTTCCTTGTGATCAACCCATTTTTCCTCTTTGAGAATTTCCTCAGAGGGAAATGTTTTAGCAATCAGAATTGCAAGTTAAGCCCATGTTTATTTTCTAGTGATTAAGCCCAAACTGAAACATGATAAACAGAAAAATCAGAAATAAAGACAATCACATGCTGTCATAAACAGACTTCTTTCACCACTTGAGGGAGCACCTCTTCTAATCCACGCTTTACCTATCATCTAGTTTCCTCCTGAAATATCATGTTTAAAGGTTTTTGGGCATGGGAGTGGAGACAAGTCTGAACGAGCAACCAGTACTGATATGCCCATTAAAGATAAAAATAATCAAATTTTAAGTAAAGATCTTTGTAGATTTTTCTTTCTTCACACTAGCTGAGCAAAGATTTCAGGCAACCTGAGTGGAGCTTTAAGGTGACTACTAGAAAGAGGATTTTTTCAATAGTGACATCTGATCTGTGAAATCCCCTCCTCAATGAAGCTGACCTGGTGCCTACATTACTCTCTCTCTCTCTCTCTGTATATGTGTGTGTGTGTGTGTGTGTGTGTGTGTGTGTGTATTGTTGCCAACTGAAGACCTTTTAATTTTCCCAGACATTTTAAGAACAGTTCAAATGCTTCTATATCTCTGTGCTCTTAACCTACTGTTGCTTTTAATTTGCTTTTAAACGAAGTAATGATTTATTCTTTGCCACCAGGGTTTATCTTGGCTTTATAGAATCATAAGAGTTGGAAGAGACCACAAGGGCCATCCAGTCTAACCCCCTCCTATGCAGGAACACATGTCAAAGTACTCCCAACAGATGGCCATCCAACCTCTGCTTAAAAACCTCCAAAGAAGGAGACTCCACTACACTCCGAGGCAGCCTATTCCACTACCAGGCAGCTCTGATTGTCAGGAATTTCTTCCTGAGGCTCAGGTGGAATCTCTTTTCCTGTAGCTTGAATGTATTGCTCCTTATCCTAGTCTCTGGAGCAGCAGAAAACAAGCCTGCTCCCTCTTCGACGTGACATCCCTTCAGATATTTAAACATGAAAGTTAAACTCTTAACTTTCTCTTCTGCAGACTAAACATACCCAGCTCCCTAAGCCGCTCCTCATAGGGCTTCCAGACCCTTCACCATTTTGGTCGCCCTCCTCTGGACACGCTCCAGCTTGTTGATATCCTTCTTGAACTGAGGTGCCCAGAACTTGACACAGTATTCCAGATGAAGTCTAACCAAAGCAGAATAGAGTGGTAACATTACCTCCCTTGATCTATACACCATACTTATATTCTAATCCTTTTGTTATTGTAGGGATAGGGAAGGTGCAGCTCCCTAAGCTCTCCACCCATATTCCCCAAAGGCCCCTCATCTCCCCCCCCCAAAAAAAAATAAAAGCAGTTTTCAGGCAAACTTCACATGAAAGAAATAGAACCCCCTCAACATGTACAAACTCCCCAGAAGCCCACAGATACACAGACTCCCACAGAACCCCCACAATACTTCCATTTTTGTCTTCTTCCCAAGATGACAATGAGGGGTGGCGTGACATCATTTCCTGTTTCCATTTGGGAAGGAAATGGATGAAAATGCAGGTTTGGGAGGCATTTTAGTGTGCTGATAAGAAGTGTATGGGGGAGAGAAAATTGACCCTCATCCCGCCCCCCCATTCGCTCACCCCTGTTTTAATGTCTTGTTGTATTTCGTGTTTTTTAAACAGATAAGGATCCTCCTGTCTTGGTTAGTGGACAGTTTAAAAGTGCAGTAGGCCAACCAAAGAACCAGTAAGCCTGGGGCCAGGGGTAGCTGGTGCATCTCTTGCTGCATGGGTGAAGAATCTATTCTCATTTTTATTCCTGCTCCTTCTGTACCTGTTCCAAGTTCTACAGGAGCTGTCCTGGCACGATATCTCTGTCACAATAGGGTTCAGTACCGGGAAAACTCCTTCACCCCTTGGGAGGAGCAGCTGTGAAATTGAAAGTTGATTCAGCACCCCTGCCCAGCAACAGCTCTACAAGTTGATTCTGCCTGAGGCTTCCTGTTTGGGAGGCAGCACTACGTGTCCAATGTGGGTATGTATATTTTCACTGTGCCAAGGTAAGTGTGCAAGCTTTTGCTTGCACAAGAGCTCTGGACGTATTGAATCAGATCTGCTTCTCCCTTGTGGCAAGAAGCTACTAGAAGAAGCCCATGGAGTCTGCCTTTAGGACAGGTTGTGTGACTATGTGAGACACACTGGCTGTTACTGCCAGACATTCCATTATTCTGTAAGTATATTTTAAGGGACATAAAGTTCATGGACTGTGCAGGCCCATTAGCCAACATGAAAGGTAGGCTAACGACTAATGAAAATAGGAGCATGGAAGAACTCAATGCCTCCTATTCCTCTAGTTGCTTTAAAATGGCAACCAGATGTTGAGTTCTTTGCAATAAATAACAACATTGGACCACATTACAAATATGGCATGTTAGACTGCATCAGCAGGGTATGGTGAAAAGCTATATGTGATCCAGTTTGTAGGGGTATGATGAAATTCATTCCATGATAGTAAAGGAACTTAGATGTTTCCAGAGGAATCTCATTTTTAATCTTTTGAGATTTCAGGGAATAGTGGTGAAGTCCTTGAGAGTGGGAAAAGAGATTATTGGAATAGCTGTTTTTAAGAAAAAGAGTCAGGGGTACCCCAGAAACTGCAGTTTTAGTAAAATGGTACAATGAACATGGGCAGAAGAACACAGAATTTTAGAGTTGGAAAGGGCTTTGGATGCTGAGGCAGCTATGAAGAATTCCAACAGAAAAATGAAATTTGGACATCAGTGGCCATTTTCAGATCAACTGCAGTAAGTGGTGAACTGTTATTTTATTCAAATATTTCCATGGCATTGTTTGGTAGAGTTTGATAAGTTACAGTTAGCAGCGCTGTAACCATGAATCCCGGAAGCAAGTTGGTTTGGGGATAAAGGATGAATTAGAGGGTCACCAGGAAACGAAGATGCCATATAGAAGCCAAAATGCAGTTGTTAGCCCCCCTAAGCATAGACACGTTGAACCAATTGGATTTTATGGTATTGACTTCATTGCTACTGTTCTGTGCCTTCAAGACGATTCCAACTAATGGTAATCCTATCATAGAGTTTTCTTAGCAAGATTTATTCGGAGAAGGGTTGTCACTGCCTTTCTCTAAAGCTGAGAGAGTGTGACTTGTTGACTTGTGCTGCAGCAGTTGATTCAGTGGCTGTACTCTGGTTGGGATTAGCAACTGGATTTACATTAGGGAGTTTTGATGAACCAGTGGGAGTGTTGGTGGGGCAAAAGAAGTTCTTAAGTGTTCCCAAACGGCTGCATTGTTGTTGTCAACTACAACTTATGGTGACCTTATAAATGAGAGAGCTCCAAGTCACTCTGTCATCAACAGCCCAGCTCAGGTCCTGAAGACCACGGGCCATGACTTCCTTGATTGAGTCCATCCATCTGTAATGCAGTCTTCTTCTTTTCCTACTGCCTTCTACCTTATTGTCTACCTTATTGTCTTTTCTAGTGAGTCATGTCTTCTCATGATATGTCCAAACTGTGACACTCTCAGTTTAGACATCTTGGCTTCTAGGGAGAGTTCAGGTTTGATTTGCTCTAGCACTAATTTATTTGTCTTTCTAGCAATCTATGGTATTTGTAGAACTTTTCTCTAGTACCACATTCCAAATGAATTGATTTTCTTCCTCTCCATTTTCTTCACTTTCCAGTTTCCACAACTATATATAGAAACCGGAAATACAATGGCATGGACAATCCTAACTTTAGTAAGCAATGATATATCTTTTCACTTCAGGATCTTGTCTCATTCCTTCACAACCATCCTTCCAAATCCTAGTCTTCTTCTGATTTTTTGACTGCAGCCTCCATTCTGATTAATGGCTGACCCAAGGTATGGAAAGTCTTGAACTATTTGACTTTCTTCAGGTAATCATCCCAAATCTTTGCTATTTTCTGCTAGTAGTATGGTGTCATCTGCATATCTGTTGATGCTCCTTCCTTCAGTTTTTATACCTCCTTCCTCCAAGCCTAATTTTGCTTTATGTGTGATATGTTCAACATACAAGGGTGATAAAAGGCAGCCTTGCCTGACCCCCTTGCTAATTAGATTATCTGTATTCTGTCCTGACAGTAGTCACTTATGAATGGCCACATAGCTAACAGCAGTAAAGGCAAAAAAGAGACCATCAGCAGAAGGTTCTGTGGAGACCTCAGAAATAGAAGGAGAACTTGGGAATGATACTTTGCCAACTTCTGAGCAGCTGGGCATGAAGATTCAAGATAAAACTGGTTCATGGCAGGCAGATGGATTGTGAAAAACTGTCCAGACATCTGTTTTATTTTGCAGGAAGTTAAAAAAAGAAAGAAAATGGGATGTGAGAAGATTGTGAGGATTATGTTTATAAACTAGAGCTTAGAAAGAGAGTGTTCTTGGATATCATCCTGTTAGGCAAAGCTATTGATTTGAAGCCAGTAGCCTTGGGTGTGAGACATACTGTCCTTGGCACAGCCCATCCCTTCTCTTTGTCATGTCATTTTAATCTAATCCCAATCAATTCAGAAAGTATCAGGACGACTGGACTTCAATGCTCCCTTACAGATGCATGTTCTCATTCCACAACAATGCAACACTGTCTCCATTTCTGAAGGGTGTTTCTTAAAACACAATCATAATTTCTGGAAAGTAGCCAAGAATCACTAAGATTATGTATAGAGTTGTTGGAGTTCCTTAAGTGTGAAGTTTTTAAAAATGATGTTATATTTACTATTTTAATCCCCAAGGTGTGGTTTTAACTCTTTTACTTGATGGGGATTTTAGATTTTGCATCTGTGTTTTGTTTTATGCTGTTTCTGCGTGTCAACTAGTCAAACAGCCTTGAGTTGCATTTTGGGAGAAAAATAATGTATAAAAGAATAATAATATATTATAATAAAAATAATAATTGTTGTGTTACTTTTTACTGGAGTTTATTACATTATACATATGTTTTAAATTATACTGCACAACACCAAGAGATATCTACACTAAGAAGCCAGTGGTAGTAACTGCAGCAGCAGCAGCAATGTGGTTAAAATACTACTAGACTGGACTTGCATTCAAGCCAGAAATTCTTGATGTCTTGGGAGAGAGGGTCAGGGATCCTTCACCTTATAAGGTGGGGAGCTCTATTCCTGAGTTGGAAGATGAGGTAGACCCTGGCAAATGCTGGCATCTGAAGAAACAGGCTGGGGATAGTGGCCATGCAAAGGGCTCTCTTGTTTGCAGAAAGCCTCAGAAGTGGAGGACTTCTCATGAAGAAGATGGTCTACATTTGCTGGATTGCTTTGCAAATACTCAAACTGCTTTCAACATCCTGTGAAATTCTGGGGTTTGTAGTTTGCTGAGGCCAAAGAGCTCTCTGGCTGAGACTTCTAAATGCCCCTCCTTAAACTGGAACATCAGACTTGTAAACTTCAGTTGTAGGCAGAGAATGCTCATAGAACCTCAGGAGACCAATTCTAGTTTTTATTTGAATCTTGCTGATTATCTAAGTCATTTTTTCTAATGGACCCACTTTCTGTTAGATCCCATTTTACAGCTTTTCTTGCTTTTTGTTAGGTTCCGTAGACCTTGGAGTGCCTTTATTTTACTTTCACAACCTTTCCAGCCTCTGGTCATTTATAAATTTAATGACTACCATCATAAATCCAATTATTTAATACACAAATGGACACTGGATGACCCTCCAGACATTGTTAGAATGCATATCCCAGCAGCCCTAGCCAGCATAAACAATTACAACGAATTTTGGGAGGGTCACATGGTTCTCACCATTGATTTAACGTATGGTAACCAAGTAGCTGAATTATGTGATGTAGAGGCAATTCAGCTGTTCTCTTGACCAAGTATGAAATAGCACCTGAACTTCCAGCCCAAATCTTCTTTTGCTGTGCCCATCTTGTTAATCAAAGACAGTTTTAATGTGGTCCTTCAGATCTTTTTGGACTGCAACTCTCACTAGCCAGTGCAGCCAGGATCAAGGAATACTAAGAGTTGCAAATATATCAACATCTAGTAGGTCACATCACTCTCACTCCTATTGCAAATCAATGGAGACATATACCCAGTGATAGGGTGTGACTGCAAAGCACAGGGTTTTTTTAGGGAAAATAGCAAGCAACACACATTCTTACATTTTGTTGTTTGGAAGGAACAGTTTTCTCCTCCCTCACTACCCACTATCTCTGCCTCTCCCCCTCCTTCTTCCTCCTTCTCTTCTACTCATATGTTCTGTTGCTGAATTGCCTTAGCATCATTTTAAAAACACCTACATTTCAAACGCACAGCACCCCACACACTTAACATACTGAATTTTTATTTTGTTTCACCTATGAAACTGACTAGTCTAAGAGCACTGAAGGACAAAGCACCTTTTTATCCATCCTGACTACAGCTAAAGGCCAAATTTTGGAGGACATTATATATATTTAATTAACAATAGCACAACAGTTTTTAAAAACCAAATAGCAGTTGCACAAGATTAATCCAGATAGGGACCGTGCAGGGCATGGGAGAGGTGGTTGGGGGTCCCAATCCAGACTGGGTACCTTGCGATTGATATTTACATTGGGAATGGCGGAGCTTGGAATGTGTGGAGGAGGGGCGGGAGGGGGCGGGAGGGGGCGGGGCTACGGTGTGAGCGGAATGGCCACTGTGCACAGGGGCATGGCCAGGGTATGTGGGGGTGTTGCTACAGGCCAGGACACCCCAAAAACATTGCTGCCCAGGGCAAATCACCCCCCCCATGTCCCTATGTGACTGTACATTGGGAAAAAGCTCCCATTCAATGCAATGAGAACCCTCCCCTGAAAATTAGAAGTACAGTCGGCCTGATCCAGATCCCCCCATGTCTACCATTTAGTTTCTAAAAATAATTGGATGAATTGCTGATTGCGGACTGCCATCTCATGAAGTTTGGTCCTCGGAAACTATTATGCCTTGACTTTACTCATACCCTATTCAGTTGGTTTATAATAAAGTCTTCTTGTTCCTGACTGTAGAGATCAAAGAACATTGCTCTAATGAGTCATCAACTGTGACCCATTACCTGTTATTAACTCATCTAAAATTTTCTGGCAAGAGATCCATCATGTCTAATGTTATCACAGTCCGCCCTATTTTATATGTTGCCTTTCAGAAAGGATCCATAGTCTAGGCATAAGAAGTCATTTTTTTCTGCTTCAAGTGCAGTTCAGTAAATTTTTAGTTTCTGCTACTGAGTATTGTGATATTGTTCTTTAGTTGTTGGTTATTTCTAAAAATTTAGAGACTAGAAGACATTTTTTTCTGTATACAGATTCATACTGATGTCTGAAGTATATTTTAATTAATGTAACATGAGAATGGCATTTGGGTGTATTGTTAAAAGAATATTCCAATACGTGGTACAAAATATTGTGGAGATCTTTCCCCCAGTGTGTCTGCCAGATTCAACATTTTGATGTAGACAGTCCAATATGGCAACATATGCTGGTCCTCATACACTAGTTTGAATCTTAAGGTAGCATAAGAATCGACTGTAACACCCTCAACCAATTTTCTGTTTTATGACCATTTCTCCAACATAGCACAGATGAAAACCAAGACACATATGGCTGAAAAATACAGTGTGGTCAAAAGTGTGTGGCCAGGCAATAAGAGGACAAAGGTTATTAATGAGACAGAACACACAAAGCTGCCATTTTAAGTAGAGAAATCCAGAAATTTATGTACTGAGTTTAGAAAAGATTGCAAAAAGAAGAAAAAAAAGAGTCTACTGGAAGGACCAAGACTTGGCCCCTTCCTCTCCTCTCTCTGGGTGCAAATTACTTTTGTAGTTTGGACTCAGTTTGCAGCGATTGAAGTAAGCTGAAGACAGAGAGAGGAGTAGGAGAAAGAGAAAGAAATCAGCACATTTTAAAAGCAGCTGAGAAAATAGGATGGCAGAGGGTTAACTTGGACAGTCCTATCAATTTAGAACAGTTGGGAGGATATGTTTTCTTCTAGAAAGAAGCACTGCAAGAATAGCTCCTTGTTATCTGCCACATTGTATTCTAAAGCAAAGGTCAAGTTAGTTTCATTCGTCACTGTATCTATTGACAATGAGGCTGATCTTGTCATCTGGAAGAGTGATACAAACAACTCAGTTCTCTGTTCCCTAGCATCTACTACTTGAGACAGCTATTTTAGTCTGATAGACTAAATTTAGACAGATTTGAAGATTGGCCTAAACATACGAAAGGCACCAGATCCCACTTGACCTTGGAAGCTAAACAGGGTCAGCTCTGGTTAGTACTTGGATAGGAGACTGATGAACACCAGGTACTGCAGGATATGTTTCAGAGGAAGGAACTGGCAAAGCCACCTCTGACTATTCCTTGCCTAAGAAGATTCTATGAAATGCAAAGGGTTGCCATAAGTCAGTGGGCAACCTGAGTGCACATACACACACGTTGATAGATCTGAGCCTGCATCTCCTGCTTTGACTGGCAATGGCACTACTTAGAGTATGTCAGCCTGCCCAGCATTGTTATCGCAGGTTCTACAATATTTCTTCTCTTTCTGTTCATGCCTCAGAAACTTGTGTTTCCAGAAACATTTTAAATGAGGGAATCCAAACAAAGGAATTTTAACTTTATCAAGGATTTTCTGGTTTAGAATGACCTAGACATGCTCATGGCTAATTTGCATGGTGGTATTTCCTGGCTTCAACTTCTAGTATCCAGCCCAGTGACCCACAATACTTTCGATATAGGCTTGCCAACTTTTCTTTTCTTTTCCAAGGTCTTTAATACCTACATGGCAAGGAGAGCTCCAACAAGTAAGCCTTTTCCTACTCATTGTGTATGTCAGGGAAAGCTCCTGCTGATAAATTTCCAGCTTCTACACAGCTGTTAAAACCACAAGAGCCCTGGAGGAAAACAGCAATTGGCACCTCTATTTTAAGAAATAGCAAGAAGAGTCTTGCTTGTGAATCAGACACTAGAATCCTGTTGGTGTACTAATGCAAGTATGACTATGATGGTGCTGGCAGGACCAGTAGGAGGAAAAAGGTCATGGGTACAGTGTCTGTAAGCGAAACAAGACAATGGAGAAAGCAGATGTTCAGAACTAGCCATTTTTGTCTGCTTCCCCTTGCCACCACTGGTTACCATAGAAAAAAGTGAAACTGTTGGCATAGTGCAAGAATAGGTTTCCAGTCATGATGTATGGCATAATGCAAAAACACCAGCCAGATCAGCTAAGACATGGCACTCAAAAACCATTCTCCTGTACGATCTTTAAAAGAACCAGTATGGTATCGTGGCTTTAGTATTAAACTAGGATTCTGGGAGGCTAAGGTTCTAATCCCTTCTCAGCTATAGAAACTCAGTGGGTGACCTTGGGAAAGCCAACACACTCTCAGCCTAAGAGGGAGGCAATGGCAACCCTCCACTGACTAAATCTTGCCAGGAAAATCCTGCAATATGATTACAATAAGTAAGAGTTGACTTGTAGGCATTAACTACAACCTTTGCCTGGCAAAGAAGCCAGGGAGTTTTGAAAACTTACATAAGGGGCCTTTGTGGCCCCTGCCAACTCTAAGATTCTTGTGTATTTTATGTATTTTGTGTTGCGGTTTTGGAGTGGCCCAATAAAGGTATTGCTATGATATGTGTTGGTCCAATAAAGGTATTGCTATGATGTGTATTGTGGATTTTGTAATATCAATTCAGACTAGGATTTGCCTTGCTATACCTGACACTCAACATGAGAAACTGTTAAATTACACAATTAAGTGATTGATAACAATTAAGACAATTAAGCTCAACTACGCACCCTGAAAGAAAACAGCACAATAGTGACAAACAATATAGCACAAAGTAACAAACACAAAGTAACAAAGTAGCAACGACTCTGGTTTTGTTAACCATTTAATTACCTAGCAGGTATAAAAAATATCAACGGCAAGATGAATATCCAGAGGATGATAGGGAGGGGAATCTATAAAATTTGATCTGAAATCATTCTATTTTTAGTGTTCCTGCTTAGATAAGATCAAACATGGTGGCTGGTTGTCATGATGCCTCCTATGACAGTGTGGTGATAAGTATTAAAAAGTTGGTTTAAGTTACTACAGAAGGCCAACTGATGCCCTTAACTACTTTTTACTTGACTTTCCAGAGCAAAGAATTAATTTCTTGTTTTTCTGTGAAACCATAGTGACTCCTACTGTTGCAATGGCAAAATGCAAGCAGATTTCTACTCAAGGGTCACTGTCTGAACGGAGGAGGCACGCATCAGTCTGGTTTATCTGACATGATTGAGAAATTTTGCAAGAAATCTATTGCTTCCCTTATCTTTCATGTTTTGCTGTTCCTCTCTTTCTAGCTTTTATGACTTCTCACTTCAGGTGTAAATGTGAGCTCTCAAGTCATCTTAAAGAACAATAGAAAAAATAAAAACACCAAATGGCAATAAAAGGCTAAAAATAGCAGCAGATAAAACAGAAGACAGCAGCAATTTATCAGTTTAAAACAGGCGAATGATGAAAAAGGATGGGTAAGTAACAAGGTCTTTGCCTGGGGTGGGAAGGATAGAGGATTTGGCAGAAAGGGTACACTGAGAAGAGAGTTCCAGAAATGAGACTTTACTTCCAGAAAGGTCCTTTGCATAATCACCACTCCCAATCTCAGCATGGAAGCATTTAAGACATTACCAGAAAAGAAGGATTTCATCACTCAAATAGAAGACAAAAGAGGAACATGACTTTGCATGAAATTTTTACTTCCTCCTTGAGTTTGCTGTGCAGCCACATTAGCTTTTTCAGATGTTTCTTACTTTAATTTTTTTCCATGCGATTGCTTGTAATTGTGTCTTTTGTCCCTCTTTCTTCAAGAATTTTCTTCTCTCTTGCTGAGTGTCTTTTTCCTTCAGCGTGTCTAGCCATGGGCTTCTATCACACTCTCTAGGAGGCATCATGACAACCAGCCACCATGTTTGATCTTATCTAAACAGGAACACTCTCCTGACCTCAGCCTCCATCTACATGATACCAAGTTGACTACAATAAGATAAATCAGTGTGAAATGTTCTGAAGTTTTATGAGCAGCACATAAATACATAATACAGTTTCAGTGAGAAATGAGTGTCCTGCAACAGCTATGAACATGCATTGCTTAAGTAATAAAGTGGGCCTGTTTCTTTTCCTAGCAAGATAAATGAGTAGAATAGTTGTGCCTGAAGAAGACATTCAGCAGTGACAGTTTTCTGTTGTGCATGTTGTATTGTTGTGTTGTTTGTTGTTGTTCCCTGCCTTGATCCACATATATAAGATACTTTCATTATTATAATTATCATCATCATCATCATCATCAATAATAATAATAATAATAATAATAATAATAATAATAATAAAAAAGTGGAAAAGTTTACTTTTTCTATATTGGGCTTCTAGAAAAACACAAACACACAAATGTTTGCGATGGCAAATCCCTAATCCCTTTTTTTAGGATTATATGGGATTATTCTTTATTACAAATGACTGCCAACTCAGGTAGAAGGAGATGCCTTTGAAAAATGCTCAGTAACTTCAGCTGGCCCACAAAACAGTAGCAAGACTGCTGGTCAGAGTTAGTTTCAGGGAGAATACAGTTTCTTTGCTAAGACAGCTCTACCCTTACTCCTCCGTTTCCGAGCCCAATTCAAAGTATTGCCTATGTCTTATGAAGTCCTATATGGCTTGCTCCAGGCTATTTGAAGGACCCTATCTTGATCAGGGTTTTGAAATCTTTGGGGGAAACCCTTTTCTCAGTTCCATCTTCCTCACAGGCATTTTTAGTGGGAATACAGAGGAAGGCCTTCTTGGTGGACACTCCTAGCTTTTGGGACTCCCTTCCTGGGGAGCTTAGAGTGCCTTTCTCCTTGGCTTTCCACTGGCAAGTGAAAACTTTTTTTTAACAATTCCAACAGGCTTTCAGGAACTTAATATTTGGTAAGGAAAGTGCTTTCAAAAATATGCTCTATTATGTCTTGCCTCTTTAATGGATATGTTTTAAACGATCAGCAGTACACCTAGGTGAATGAATATTAGCAATACCTTTTTGTATGCTTTTTCCTTTATGCGTTTCAACCTGTATCCAGAGGAACTTGTTCACTGAGGTATGCCTATATTGCATATTATATTATGGCATTCACTCGTACTTGTCTGTCTTACCCAGCACCCGTTCTAACGGGTGGTTCTTCAAAATATCAGAGAATCTATCACTGAGCTTTAGTCCGCCCTTTAAATCCCTTGCAAGCGTAGCGAAACCAGCCATTTCCGCACGAAATTCCGCATGTTATAGCGCTGTTATTCCACTTTCAACATCCTATGGAATCCTGGGGTTTGCAGTTAACTTCTCACTTGCAGTTAACTGCAAACCCCAGGATTCTATAGGATGTTGAAAGTGGAATAACAGCGCTATAACAGCCTAGTGCGGAAATGCCGCAGGTTCCCAGCCCGCCTCCGTTTTAAGCTGCAGCCCCCGCCTATCGCGACGGATCCGACGCCCGCTGCGCGTAATCGGTTGCAGTACCCGGTCGGTGCCCTTTAGAGGGCAGCCGCGAGCTGGTTGCGGTTGTGCGTCCTTTCTAGCCTCAAGCGTGCAGCTCTGTGGCCTCCCGCAGCGTTCCGTTTCCGGGCTGGCGGGCCGCTGTGGGAGCCGTGACGGGGCGCTCGCCAGAACCGAACGGGCGGCGCAGGGAGCCGGCGGCCGAGGGAGCGATGGTGTTGCTGGAGAGCGAGCAGGTGCCGCCGCGGGGCCGTCGTCCTTCTGGGGCTCTTCGCCCCGCTCGGTCGCCTGCGCTGGCGGGGGCGGGAGGTTGCTTTCTGGGGCGGCTTTGGGGTCGCCCTCCGGGGCTTCCCGTGACTGTCCGCTCCTTGTCTTAGTGGGACTTGGACGGCATCCTCCCGAGCGCCCCTCTCCTTTTGCTACGGGAAGGCAGCTGGAGGCCCGGAGAAAGGAAGTGGGGCTCCTTGGCGGTTTTCCTGTCCCAGGTTACCCTTGTTTCCTCCACGTTGACTCCCCAAATTAGGCTCGAGGCTGGAAGAGGGGGCTGTGGGTCAGCGCAGCTCCTCTCGGACCCAGGCAGCAGAGGCAACAGGGAGGCAGCGTGAGGACGTACAGTCCGACATCTGGAGGTAGCAAGTGATCCCTTACACCAGTGGTCCTCAGCCTTTGGTCTTCCAGACATTTTTGACATCAGCTCCCAGGATTTCCAGCCAGTATGACCAGTGGACATCTGGGAGATGAGGCCCCAAACATTTGGAGGACCGAAGGTTGAGAACCACTGCGTTACACAAAGACGGCTTTTCTCTGTAATAAAATTCCCCCACTGCCCTCTCGTGAGAACTTGTAAGCATCTCGAGGGTGAACCCAAGCGTAAAGCTGGCGTAAAACATAAAGCGGATGAAAATAGGAGATGCTGCAAGGGCGGGGAGGTTGTAAAGCTGAAAATCCTAGCCTTAGTTCTATCGTTTTAGTTCTGTGGAGTCGCCTTGTACTCCCTTTGGCTAGTTTGGTGTCATGTCAATATTATTTTGAAGTGTTGAATACTTTATACTTCTTTATGTAACTTATTTAAGGCTAATGACTTGCAGACAATTTTAAGAAGCAATTTTTTTTTTTCTTTGTTAGTGTACCTCTTTTGATGAATGAAGCCAGACGTTTTTGTCCACATAATGCTTAAGTCATTCAGCATTCTGCTGGCTCAAATCTTAAAATATCTAGAGCTTTAACTCAGGATTTTACTAAGTGAAAATTGTACCGGACATTCATCTGCATCTTCATGAAAAATGGCTTTTTGCTCCTCCTTCACAGTCTCTGTCCTTCCTTACTGGCTTTGTCATAGATTCTGGCTTGCATTTAGTTTGGAATACCCTGTTCTGTCAAAACACAGGTTTAATATTGGTTGACAAAACAGACCAGATGTTAATCCAGAGTTCCCAGAATGTGGATGTAATAGGACCTTTGAATTAAAACATACCAGGCTCACCACACTAAGGAAGAAAGAAGCAAGGAAAGAGTGTGCAACAAAGAGCTACGGAGCTTATCTACAGTTCTGTTGTCCATGATCAAAATTTGAGGATGGCCTTTGTAAGAGGACAATGTTGTTAAAATCAATTTTGGGAATGTTTACTAGCTGGAACTGGACAAAAACTTAGTCTCTCTGTGACAGTTTTAATTGGAACTGCTTTCCTTTGTTACAGTTTTTGACAGAGCTAACAAGGCTTTTTCAGAAGTGCAGAACCACAGGCAGTGTCTATATAACACTAAAGAAATGTAAGTATTACATTTACTGGAAGAGCTGTTAGGAGTACTAAATAATGTCTACTGTGCTGCTTTTTTTCAATATTATCTATTTTTTTAAAAAAGCAAAGTGTATGGATAATGACTTTTCTAAGCCACCTACTAAAGCACATTATGATATGATAAACTACTTCTGTAATCTTGGTAATGAAGTAATGCAGCAATCTATGATGAAATTTAGAAACACAGTCTCTGCGGTTATTTTCTGCATCTGGCTAAGTGCCTGCTTTGCCCTTTGTCAAAATGTAGGAATATTCACAACTCACTTTGTGTTCACTAGAGTGTTTAGAATTGATTATCCAATTAATTGTCAGTGAATCAGCAAATTAAATGAATAGTGTATTTTAAAACGAGCGTGGAAAACCATCAAGAGAAGATTTTATCCATTTGATGTCTTTAAATCTTATTTGGGATCATGTATACCTGTCTTTTCCTCGAGGAGCATCCACACTTTTGTGATATAGAGGGCATTGCACAGGTGGGACACTGGCCTTCCAGAAGGTATTTGATTACAACTCCCATGATGACTGGCTATGCAAGAAGAATGCTCTGATTAAGTGTGGGGAGCTACATGTTCTTCACTGTTGATACAGGGTAAGAATCATGCATCCCTCCAGATGTTTTCAGGCTGCAATTCTCAGCAGTCCTCACCATTGACTGCACTGAGTAACATAGTGAGAGTTGCAGCCCAATAGCATTTGGAGGGCCACATGAATTCTCCCTTGGCATACATTCTGCCTCATCCCCAAAGATGGGGACAGAGATCAAGAGGAAGATACAAAACTGATGGAATCACTTCAGTTAATGTGTGTCTTCACCTTGGGCTCCAGAGCTAAGGTAAATAAAATCTTTAAAGTGGGGTGGAGGAAATGCAGTGTGATGATGGGTAGAATAACATGTAGAGTTTTGTAGAAAATGTTTATTAGAGGAAATTAAGATGATTTTTTTAAAAAAAAACCATTTGGAATCCAATTTAACAAAGCAATGCAATAGTATAACAAATGTCTTGTTTATCAACTGGTATATTCTAAATTCTCTTAATTTGTTTAATATAGATGATGGTCGGACAAGACCCATCCCACGAAAGGGCCATATTGAGGGTTTTGAGCCTGTAGACAACAAATGTCTTCTCAGAGCAACAGATGGGAAGAAAAAGATAAGCACAGTGGTAGGTAGTACACCCTAATGAAAGAGAACATCTTCACTTAGTTGACTTCTAAGATAATTGAGGCCAAAAAGTTTCTCTGTAGGAGATGGTAATTGTCACAAATGAGTGTATAGGTGTTACAAATGAGTGTACAGTTTCTAAATTGCAAATGTTTTCAAGTGCTTTGAAAAGCAGTGGAGTTTCTTCAAAGGTGATTGTTAGAATGTAATAACTTGTAAGTTATTTGGTGGTAGGTCTCGACACTCAGTAATTTTTTTTAGTAACACAAAACTGTTTTCTTGTAGGTGAGTTCAAAGGAAGTGAACAAATTTCAAATGGTGAGTTCATATCTGGCTTACTTCAATTTCAGAACATTTTAATGCATTAACTTCAAATTATCATCAATTTCATGGCTTTTCCTTAAAAGGACTTATTTCTTGCTTGCAGGCTTATTCAAATTTACTGAGAGCTAATATGGATGGTTTAAAGAAGAAAGATAAGAAGAGCAAAAATAAGAAGAGCAAAGCAACACAATGACAGATACCATATTTCTTCCTGCAGGGGACCCAAAAGCTAGCCCACAGCAATGTATTTTTCTTCATGTCACCACTTATCTTTTGACTTCACTTCCAGCTGAGAACTGGAATGTAAGCATCTTGTTAAAACTGAAAATGCTGTATGGATTGTACTTAAAGAAATAAATATGCAAAAGGCATGTATTGCAGCTGCTGAATAATTTTTTGTATCTGATTTGGTTCTATTTTAAGAATGTGTTTTGGGGGAAACCTATTGTTTGGGAACTAATACAAAATAAAGAATTAATTTTTGAAATGCCTTTATTTATACTGCTGTTTATTACCTGCCTTTCTAGTGAAGGAGGGTTGTAGCTTCATATACTTGTTCTGTATGCAGAAGGCCTCTGGCATCTCCAGGTAGAGCTAGCATAATTTTGTCTGAAGCATTCGGGGACCTTTGTCAGTTAGTGCCTGGAGTGTTGGACTGACACTGATTTGGGCACATCCATGTGTTCTGTCACTGATCTTGTGTACTGTATGCTAAGAAATAAATGGCTATGAAACTACTTAAGAAAAGTGGTGGTAGGGTGATGTTTGCTCATCTGTTTGATGAAAGGTTTGTGATACACAAGAACACAATCAAGGAACTGTGCCGCTACTTGAACCTGAGAACAAATTGATTGCTTTTTGATTCTTTGCTTCTAAGCAGCTTTTTCAATGCCTTTGCTCAGTACAGTTCTTTAGTGTTTGCTGAACTGACAGATGGTTCTGTGAAGCATTGTAGTTTAAAATAGTAGCAGGCATGCAGCTGAAAGGTTGCTTCGTTGTTGAGTTCTGGAGAGGTGAAATTTAAAGATTTTTATATACCACCTGTCATATCCTATGTATCCAGGCAGTAATAAAAGTTTAATATCAAAAAAGCTAAACAGATTACACTAATCAGTAGCTAAAACTGAAAAAATAAAATATGAAATGTCAGTATCTGTCAAAGCAAATAAAAAAGTTTAGTGTGCTCTGAAACTGCAATAAAGTTGGCATGTATTACATCTCTGGGGAAGGTGTTTCAGAGAGTGGAAGTCCCCATGGAAAAGGCCCTCTTCCCAGACATCTGCATGAGACATACCATGAGGGTCTGAAGTACATCTGTATTAGAGAAGGTGTTCTTGCACAAATCCTACTACTAGATAGATAGGTCTCTCTCTCTCTCTCTATATATATATAGTGTGTGTGTGCGTGTATATATTTATATACATACGTACGTACATACGTACATACATACATACATACATAAAAATGGATTTCTTTCCCTAAAAGTTTTGCCTCAAATCCTCCCAAATGCCCTCCAGGGCTTGTGGAGTTTTGTTTTGTTTTTTTGCCATTCCCCGGCTGCCATTTTAGACCACGTTTTTGAAACAGGTAGCAAACATGAAATGGCTTCTGTTCATTTCCTGCTTTTAAAGGTGCCTCTCCTGGGCCTAAAATGGCTAGAGGGGGCTAAAATGCCCCTCCATCCCCTAGAAGATGTTTGAGGCACTTTTTTTTCCTTTGAGGGCAATGCAGCTTCCTGATCTTTACACAGTTGTCTACCCTGGGTTTATCCCAAGTAATTCATGATTCACATTTACCCAGGATGTAGCTCAGTTCTCTCTCACTGGTTTAGTGTATTGTTTCTTGCTTTCTGCTACCTCTTAGCACAAGAAAGCAATGAGAAAGTATCTTCTTAACTTTCTCTTCCCTTCCACTCACAAAAAATCAGACCCACATACTGCTTCTCTTTCAACTTCTCCCCCATCGCCTCTTGCATACAGGTCCTACAGCAAAGAAAACTTCAAGTGCTGAAAAATAAGGATCTGCCACAGGGTCAGGTTTGTTGTCTGGCGGAGACAAATAGGTTTCTCATACTCTGTGTGAGTAGACATACTGAGATTCTAATAAGAGGATCTCGTAAGGGAGAAAAGTATCAATTTCCCTAACTTGCCAAGATTTCCCCTTATAAAATTATTAATTCTTTCAAGTACATGCATGTGAGAGGGTGATACTTGGCTTTGTGCTGTGGGCAAGAAAATCCTGTTTTGTACTATGTTGATGAGGGTCAATGAGGGACCCTATGTTTCAGGGTCAAACACTTTCAACCACTGATCTTAGTTTAAACAATGCAACAAAGGCACCAGAATAAGACTTTATTATTTTTTTTAAAAAAGACTACTGTACAGTATATTCCAGCTTTAGATTTACAGAGGGAGGCACACAATCCAGAGCTCAGTCTTGCTCTTGGCTACCAGCACCTAGAAGTCTTCGCATTATACAAGTATGCAAATATTTCTTCACATTAACTTAGCTGGAAGTAGGTATTTGGTTCCAGGCAGTATTTCACCACCCTAACTTCTATTTCTTTAAACATTCATAACTAAAATATAATTTTGTAGTAGTCATCTCGGTAACTGTAGAGGACAAGCACAGGCACTCTGGAGGACAGAAAGAAACAGGCAACATTAAAAAAATACTTCATTTAGAATATTCGATAACTAGGGTAATCAGCCACTTCTTACAGAGAAAGCAGATTCTTAAATTTAACTGGCTGACAGGCATGATACACTCCTTCAGGGCATGATCCTAACCAATCAGAGTGAATTATATCCATATGCAGCAACCATTTACTATCGCTAAAACACAGTCTCAGAGGATCACTGCCCTTTCCTAAATCCGACACAAAAGATGCCAGTTAAGAACTGAACAAGCCCTTAGACTGGGATGGGCAAAGTGTGGGGCTGCATGTGGCCCCAAGAGATCAAAGTATTTGGGTTTTTTTAGTCCACAACGCTCCCACATGAACTCTAAAGGGCATTTCCACCATGGAGGCCCCCCGTCCTCCCCAGGGGTCAAAAACAATTTTGCTCCAAAATGCCTATTAGGGGCTATAGGGTGCCTTTCTATCACATTTTGCAAGCCCCCTGGGCCAATTGAGAGTAGAGGTGCCCTTCCCTAAGCTGCCTTTTGCCCACACAACACCCATGGGCAGACCCAGGAGAGGCCTTTCTGAAATGGAAAATATGGTAAAAATGCCCAATACACCCCCCTAGAGGTGTTTCAGGGAAAAGTTTGATTTTTTCCCCCCATGGGACCTGGTGTGGCACTCAAAAGTCTCCCAGGGGGTTAATGCAGGCCCCTAGCCTTCCATAGTAGCCCACCACTGCCTTAGATGGATAAGCTACACAAAGCTGTTTCTTGAAATGACAGATCTTTTCTGTGCCCACCCTTTCCTGGAATTTGAAAAATGACAATAAAGTTTCCATATATCTAGCTACATCATGCATTTATGCTCTTACCTTTTTTCAATTTTGATATTGTAGATCTCATCACAAACTAATTTAAGGTATCTTTGCTTTGGTAATCGTGACATCAGTTGTTTCACAGTTGTGTAGAACATCTGTTCATCTCCATCACACTGAAAAGAGGAAAGAAGTATTACAGCAAAGATTCTGCCATGGAGTTAGGATTCTTCAAGCAGTGCTTGAACCTGTCTGAATCAGTCTGAATCTGTTCCAATGGGCAATTTGGAGAAGGAAGGACAAGTAAGAGGAAAAAATGGTCAGAATCTCATTGAGGGCTTACATCTTCATAAATGCATTTATGGCCTCAAGAATAAGAACTGGGTAGTTCTATAATGTCTGTATCTAGTAAGGGGCTGCTGTTAACATTACTATGTAGGAGAGCTGGCAAAGTGTCCAATGCACATTAGGACACTCTTCCCAGTTTCTTTGTAATTCACTAACAAGGTTTCTTAGCACCTCTGTTACATAGTTATGTATATGTAAAGTTATATAGCATAGACTGAGAGAGAGGATTTTGGCCAGTATTCTTAATTATCAACTACAGCCTTTCTAGGCTATCATGCTTTTGATTTACAGTGCAGCCATTTATAGGTCTATTCAGAAATACACCCACTGTATTTACCTAGGCAAATGAATATGGTATTTCAATCTCAAGAGGACTTGAAAAATCTGCTTTTAAAATATTTTGCCTCAGGAAATACATTTTTGTTGCTGCTTCCCCCGTTGTTTTCTTTTTGGTAAACACTGAGATGGGTTTTTTAGCAACTATATTAGAAACTGATCATTTTACCTCTAATGATAAAAAGTGTATTATAGTTTCTTTGGGCAGATCAACCTGAAAAAAACCAAACACACAAAGAATTAAATCATGGTATCTTTAAGTTAGGGATCTGTCTGTGAAGCAAATTCTGCTTGTGCCCTTCATTTAGGCCATGTAAGAAGCTGCTCTTAAACAGTAGCTCCTAAAACATTGGAATATTCAGCTTGCGCACTTCTCACTTCCTTCTTTTAGATTTATTACACACTTAAACTGCTAAGTCACTATACTTCTCTACTGTGCAAACTAGCTAGTATAAATATAAGGCTTTAACAAGAACAAATACATGTAAAGCAGAAAGGTAAATCTGGGAGTCGCTCAAACATTCCCATTCCAAGTTTTTGGATATTCATAGCCGAAACAAACAAAAAAAATGCAGGTCTTTTCCTCCAAGCCCCAGTACCTTGTCTCATTAGCTTTGTTGCTGTCAAGCATGTAGAGGAGGCAGATACTTTCAGAATATTTTGGAGATCTTAAATGCTAAAACAGTGGCACAAAATAATAGAGTTCCCATCTACCTAACATGTGAAGGTCTTCTAGCAACCCTTGTTTCCAAAGGAAGAGCAAATGAGGAGAATTAGAGATGGCTATTTCCTACTGAATGCCTTTAGCTGTCACAAACCTGGGCGGAGAGTTACAAAGCCACCATTACCCCTACATCTGTAGCTGTGGCTTTAGAAGATTTGTAAGTGCTACCAAAGTAAGTCCTAATAGCATTCATGGAGTCAGCTAATTAATACTTGCAATAGCCATTTAAACAATGGATCTCTAAATTAACTTCAAGGAGAATCCAACATAGACATACTCAGACTTTCTCTTAATGAAATGGGTTCCATAGCTTAGCAAGAATTAAGATTCAGAAGACAAATACATTCTTCAGGGCAGTATACTCCTGTCAAAGAACACATGCCTTTCTGCTCTGGAGGGCGGTACCATTTCACATTTCTGAACAAGTTAGCAGAAGCCACTTTATTTAGAAAGAATCATGTCAGTTCCAGGTACTCAACAGCCCTCTTCCATTTAACTTGATCTTTAAAGCAAAGAAACTTACTGCTAAAATTTCAACTTCACTTGTCTTCAGTTGCAGAGTAGCAAAGCAGGTTTGGAGTTTAGTTTGCACCTACATTTCAATTCAAAATAATGCACACAAGATGAAAATTAGTTTTCAGATTAAAACAAGATCAATCCTGTCAAACTGCAAACTCCCATATAATTTCTCCCTCTGAACCATTCCCACATTATAGAGAGATTTTACAGACAAATCTGTATTAAAGTCCACATGTAGATTATATAGGCTAGAATTCTGTTAGTGACATATATGTGCCTAACTGAGATTACAGATGATGAGCAAGGATCTATTCACTAACTCTTGCTGCAATGTCCAAACACAACCCTCAAGGGGCTAACCTCATTTCTCTTCCCCAGCTGCAGAACTCCAAATAGGCACTACCTGGTTGTCCCCTTGCCCTGTAAATAGCCAGGGCCTATATAGCTGTCTGTACATGGAGTGACGAAACACAAAATTACATGGGCAGAGCATTATACTCTGCATGCTTCGATCTAGGGTTGTGGCCATAATAACTAGGCGTGCTGTTCTATTACTACTTTTCCATACATTACGATCTCCACAATGGATTTTTGAAAATACCTGCAAGATGTATTTTTCATGTAGAATCTTATGTGTTTGAATATGGATCTAGTACTATAACCAGTCTAGATTAGGAAACAATATTGATAACTCTGTGAAGAATTTTATTTAACTAGGAAAATAACACATGAAGAGGAGTCAGCAACACCTGTAATTCTGTAAGCTACCCTGAGAACTCTATTGAAGGGCACAGTACAAATCCTTTAATCTAAAATAATATAATTCCCTTGATTACTTCTATCCTGAAGCCACTAAAACACTGAGACGTTTGCAAACCACTTAATTTAAACTGGAGAGTGTCAGGCAGGATGACAACCTTATTTGAATGAAAATTTAATATGTATAAATGCATGTAAATATGCACTGACACGTTATTCTAAAGTTCACTATCAAAGGTTTTAACACTTAAAAATCGGGTGGGTTAAGGTTTCTAGATGTTTTGGTTTGTCATTCCTGTTTGCCAGCATAGCTGGTGATGAGGGATAATGAGAGTTGCCATGCAGAAACACATGGAGGGCCATAGTGGCTCATCCCCATGATTTAAGGGCTTAACAATACTTCTTGATCACCTCAACTGTTTGGTAAAGTGAGATGGATGGCATGAACTGTAGGCTTGTAGGTGACTTCTCTCCCCAGTAAAATATTCCTGTACAGAAGTCACAATCCAACTTGAGTTGTCTGAAAAGCAGGAAAACTCATGGACTGTAGTCCATAATGAAATCTATCCCTCTTCCTGAGGAGGAGCTGCAGCTCAGAGGCCCCCACAATTCCCCCAGTGTAGATTGCAACTGACAGTCATATGGTCTAAGGGAGTTTCCTATGATCTCTTCTTTCTCCTCCAATATGTGTGCTATTTCTGTTGGGGCAAGCTATTATAAGCTATTATAAGAAAATAGTTACTGAGAGCAGAGCTGTGACCACAATACCTGAATTTCATAACGCCGTCTAGCACTTGCAGACAACTTCTCTGGTGGAACAATACAGATATTTGGCACTGTCACAGTCCCGTGTGATTCAAACAAGCCTAGAACGGTATAAAGACTAAGTTAGAGGTCTCTCTCCCACTCCCTTCTCTCACACATTGAGCTCACACTTAAAATTACGAACCTTAGTGAAAAAGCTCTGCTACAAAGCACAGAAGTGTGTAATGTACACCATTAGACAGTGATGTAGGAGTTCCACAAATGTAGAATGGAAAATTTTCCAGTATTATTTCCAGAAAAAAATTTCAGCACTCTAAATAATAATAACTGATTTAGCTTGTCTGGTTTCAATGTTATATTCAAACATATTCAAAGCTTTATTCAGAAATTATTTTATTGGAATATTTGTAATAATGAAAACAGAATAGGATATATTTCCCTTATATTTAACAACAACATCAACAAAAATGACTGCATTTGAAGGACACATACCTAAGCAGAGCACTACCTGATATATCTTGTATCAACAATTTAATTTTCTTTTGCTAAGGTATAACTGTACACTTTCAACTTCACTCAGCTGATTTACTACACTTAGCTGAACTTCCTATTTCACTAAAGGATGACTGTAAGTCTGTGGAAACAGGCAACTTATCACATTTTGTCTCGACTACTTATATTTGGGATTGATTGAGAAGCATGAGATTTTGCAAAATAGAAACAAACTCAGCAGCGCATTCATTTGTCATCCTATTCCTCTGAGCACTAGGGTTTGTCAATGCTTGTCTCCTCAGAAGAATAACTACAAGTTCATATCTTATGGTTAGCCCATTTAACATGATTGATTGCAGTATAATAGCTGAAACAATTATGGATAAATATGTGTGTATGTGGGTGTGGTAAATTTTCCACTGCAAATATAGCACTGGAAAATTTTCTGTGAATTCCTGTCACTCATCTCTACATCTAGGTTGTTGCAAAGTCCAGCACACTGGTTGTCACATACCTGAAGTACTAGAAAATGATCCTTTCAGATTTTGTACAATCAGATTATCAGAAGTTTCTCTAAAATAAAAGAAAAAATAAAAACAAGTAAAGAGGTCATTCAAAAAGATGAATGTTAAGGAAAAAAAATCTTATATGAGAAATATTAGGAAGAAAAAAATCAGTCATAGGCAACTGTTGAAATAAACTTAAACTGCTTGGTGTCTACTTCAAAATTTCCTTATATGGCACTTCCCAGAATCATCTGCTGAAAGTGGAGCCCAGAAGGCCAATGTCATATCATAAACTCATCTAAATATCCAACTTTCATACTGCCTGGTTCAGCATGAAACACCTGGTTCATTTAATCAACCAGCTACATTCTGGAAGCTCTGATCTAACTATAGTTAAAACAAAGGTCATGAGCATTCAGTTGTCTACACCAACCTTAACAAACATTAAAATGTGACAGAAAACCCAGGCTGGTGTCCTGTCCAGTATTAACAATGTCATATGTGAGATGTATGATACGGTGAATTTTTGGAATTCACATTTATTGTCACTGCACTGTAAAAGCAATCAAAATGTTCCCCTGCCCCCTGAATCTAACCTTAGAAGTCAGGCAGCCCCACCAACACAGGAATTTCTGAGCACTGAGGAGAGGGGTGCTGAGTGAAGAACCTTTTAGCCCTCTCTCAGCTTCAGAGGACTTTATTACAGGTAGCCTTACGAAGTCTCTGACTGCCAGGAAAGGGCTGGACACTTCTCTTCATTCACCACTCCATTTTCCAGAGCCTCAGAAATCCCTATGTTGGTGGGGCTGCCTCATTTTTAAGTGAGGTTTTGGTGAGCTGCATTGGGAGATACAGCTATGATGATGGAGCTCTGTCATTATAGCTATGTCCCCCGATGCAGGGTATCAGTCTTAAATTTTTAGAAAGCCTAAGCAGTGACATTTGATCTCTCACCTGCCTCTGACTTTTGAGGTGCTTCTGCATCTTGATATATGCTAAGTAAGATAATTTGATTTTTGTGTATGAATGGCATAAGCAAGAATATTTTATGTAAAGTTTTTGGCCCCAACTTGAAGATACATTAGAAAAAAGGAATCAAATGGCTGCATGTGACACATTTCACAAGCCTAAATCCAATGTTGCACTGGCACTGCAGCAGCAGAATTTTGTTTCTCTGCTCACTACAGCCCTTGATATTACACCCAGCAAAAACATCTCCAGGGAACAAGGGAAAGCACCCAGACTGGATTCTACTTCTGTCAGCAGCCCCTATCCCCCTGATTCTGGCCATAATTTTTTAAAGGATAAATGACTGGACAATCTTCACCAATTCAAAGGATGACCATTGTTTGGAAGTTAACTTTTACAACAAAATATAATCAGTATTCTACTGTAGAAGTTATTTTATGTATAGCTTACCTGTTACTTCTTTCATCACAGAATTTGGTTCTCAGTTTCTGGGCTAGATGGTCTACTAGATCAGACTCCAAAATTCTTTTTTCTGTCTGTCTTTCCTTCTCAAATGATTTCACCTGCAAAACCATAAGCCAGAGTGTTTGAAAGATCCTTGTATTAATACATCTATTTTTTAAAAAACGACTATAAATAAAAAATGGGAGATGAATTCAAATTAAATAATTATTTTTAAAAAGTAAAAAGATAATTCTGTTCTCCCTGTACAGTAGGTCCCTCATAACCATGGGGGATACATTCCAGCACTTACTACGGATAGTGAAAAATGTGGATAATACCAAATGCTACTTTTTTTAAAAAATGAGATGAAAGACAGGTTTTCTTAGGTTTATCAGGACTGCCCGCATCAACACTTTTGCACTTCGGGGCCATTACAAACAACGCAAGGGCTCAAGCAGAAGGACTTTATGAAGGACTGCACTGAATAAGGACAAGGATTTTTCTGTGTAAGCACAAGAATGTTGCAGAAGGATACTGTACCACAATTAGATCATGAAGAGTAACCAAGAGCCCTGCTAAGAGACTGGATTGCAACAGAGCATGTGTAGTACTCTATACAGTGATGAAACACAAAACAGCATGGATGACATGAGACAGTATGATACCGTGAGCAAATGGGGTGCCTTTTGCCTCAATTTTACACCCTCTGCAATTTTATATGTAATACTGTACGTACTATGCTGTATTTCACTTTATATCATTTCATTAGTTTCTAATTTATTACTGTTAAATTGAAAGTACACATTTTGGACTGCATCTTATTTCAGGGAACTGAACTCATGTATATCAGTCATGCGATTATGGGAGACCTACTTTATATCATTCATCTGATAGACAAAAGAATCAGTCTGATGTTTGTGAATGTAGGCATCAATCCCTTATCTTGCAAAATCTTTTTTGTGATCAAAGTGTTTGCACAATACTCCTTAACACACTTTTCTCTTCTACACGTACTAGACAGACAGGACTGCTTCTTGCAATCCCATTTACAACTAACCTTTCTTTCTTCCCTGTCTCCTTCTCACATACCCACTCACAGAGGAAAGACAGAATATAGAATCTTTTACCAACTTAAAAAAACAACAACATCACTACCATACACTGGTTTAGAGCACTCCTTATATAAATCCGAGCATCCCTTATATAAATTTGTTGTAATGTGCCTTGAAATTATTTTTGACTTATGGTAACTCTAAGGCAAACCTATCATGTTTTTTTTTTCCGGGGCTGAGAGTGTGTGACATGCTTAAGTGGGACATCAGTGGGTTTCCATGGCTTAGTGGGCAATCACGGCCTGATCTCCCATGTCACAGTCCAATGCTCAAACCACTACACCATGCTGGCTCTATAAAAATAAATATATAAAACAACTACTCCCAATTTCCACCAATCCCCCCCTACACTTATGCACTGCTGGAAGTTGTCTAGCACACCCTTCCAGAGGATTTCATCGCCCTCAGTATGGAATTTTTGAGGGGCATGGGAGGGGGGCTGCAGTGAGTATTTAGTGTGGGACAGCCCCACTGTGCAAACAGAATTCCACTGGATACATTGGAGCCATCCCATCTTACTATTCTTTGCCCATTTTACAAAAATACATTTTAGACAATTCCTTCTCTCCCTCTCTCTGTATGTGTGCGTGTGTGTAGTGTGCTGCCTTTTTTAAAAAAAAGATGTACATTTAGTGATATTTATTCATTCAAAAAATCACATCTGATCTGCCATCACACAAGGTAGGTCGATCATGTGCCCTCAGACCATGCTCTGACAAAGCACTGCAGCAGTTAGAAGTGGGAACAATCAAAGCAGGGGGTGGAAAGACGCCACCTAAAGATATTACCTTCACATGATTTCCTTCTTTATCAGAGATGAGGGCTACATAGGTGATCCCAGAACATCTGCAATATTCCTGTAGTTCCTCCTGGGACTAAAGTAATTGTAAGTTAGACAGAGCATAATATAAACATTCATCACTGTCTAATTTCTGAAAAGGACTAAAAAGACATACAGAAAGCCAATGTGGACTTGAACTCGGGGGAGGTGACTTCAACTCTCTGCTCATCATGCAACTTACTTGGGGCAGTTGCTATCCTTCAGCCTGACCTATCTCCCAGGGTTGTAGCGGGTTGAGGAGAATCACATATGCCATTCTGACTTTTCAGGAGGAAGGGAAGATTCATGAAATTTACTTTTAAAAAGACAGATAACATTTACAGGATAAGCCCGGAGGTTCTACAGCTGTCTTGGGCAACTTACTCTGCCACTAACCTGCTTTCAACAACACCAGTTTTAAGTAGTAGGCAAATTAACTACTGAATTGTATGAAGTTACTTATTTCACCCTTTACTTGTCAGGACAAGTAAACAGGAAAGTACTTAAGACAATGAGACAGCACATGAACTTTGACCACTTCTAGTGTGTTTCCACTGAAAATAACGGAGGCCTGTCTGCATGGGGCAAATCATGGATTACTCATGGTTTTCTGGCAATTGAGGAAGATTCCAGGTTTCCCCCTCAAGATGGTAACAAATTTGCTGTTCACTGAAAACTTGCTATCTGCTACTGATACTCAAAATTTGCCACATGGTAGGGGTTTCTTCACATGCCTAAAGGCTGCCCTAGCCTAGAGCTTTAAAAAGTCACTTTTAGATTACAGCTTCCAGAATCACCCAGTCAGCAAGAAAATTAAACCTATGAACAATATAGGAAACAGAGAAAAGACTTACCTGGGACCAGTCATACATAATTTCAGCTGCAATTCCTGCAGCCCAGAGTTTCTGAACAATGTTGATAGCTCTTGCCATTGATGTCTGGCCAACACTCACCACCAACAGATCACAAGAGCTCACTGTAATCTGGAAGAAAAGAAGAGCAAGTGATCAGAATGTTTCAGGAGCTGCCTGACCCACTGTTTCTGAAATTTATTAAGTTTGAATAGCAAAGAAACTTGGACAGAACACTCTCTTGGTTGCTCAATGCTCAATGCTGTTTGTATTGTTGGTCAATAATGATAAAGCATTCTTTGATTTGCATAAAAGATGTGTCTAAACACTGGTTATTGTGGAAGGGGGCAGACCCCAGATAACAATCTGAAAAGGAGTTTATCTAACCCCCGCCCCCAAACATTCTGGCCTGAATCCAACTGCTACTCAACTACAGTAGATCCATTGAATTATTGCTGAATGCTATATCAAAATTACATAAATCCCACTGATTAATAGTCTATTCTAGTTAAGACTAGTAAATGGATGTATGCTGATTTCTATTTTATGCACCTCAAATGAGCCAGGTGTTCTACTTTCCATTAATATTTGTATGATTTTTGTTATGGTGACTAAAATGTGGAGTGAAACAAGAATTAGCACTCTTAATGTTACCTGCTCACTTTTCATTTAACTCAGAAACCCTAAGAGAAGTCTGTGTTCCCTAAGCTTTGCATTTCTTTACTGAAATTACTTGAAATAATTTTAAATATGTAAAGCAAAAAGACAAACGTACAGGTTCTTCCATATTCAGAACTGCTGAACTTATTCTGTCTATAGCTATGCTGACACCAACAGCTGAAGGTACTGGACCAACTGCTTGTGGGCCTCTGAATTGTGGAATCTGAGGAAACGAAAAGCAGAGGTACATTAGAAACCTATCGATACTTCTATCTTTTCATTATATAAAAACTATCCATTTATATACTCACCAGATGATCATACCTGCCACCAGCAGCAAGAATGTCAGTTACCATCCTTTGTCTGCGTTTAATATATGCTATAAACTGAAATATAATACCATTGTGCTGCTGTATTTTGTATACCAGTCCCAGGTTTATGGATACCTGAAATACAGAATGCTTAGCTTATTTATAGTCTTAGTAATGGATGATAGATGTACAAAGCAGTTTAGAGCAGTGTTTCACAGACTCTGGTCTTCCTGGCATTTTGGACCTCTGCTCCCAGAATTGGTCAGGAAAAATTGGCCAGGACAGCTTGGACTTCTGGGAACTGAAGTCCAAAACACCTGGAGGACTGGAGCTTGGGAACTGCAGGTTTAGAGGCACCCAAGGAAAACACATACTAAAACAAAAGCATAATTACAACTACCTGAGTAAAGCATAATCTTAAAATAAAAACTGTATTAACTACCATCCCCTGGCTGGCACCTCACCAGTCAGAGTGGTTATCTTGCAATCTGAAACTTATTCTTTCAACTGGCATACAATTAAACTGATCCAAATACACTAGTCAAATTCAAACTTTTTGTGTAATAAAAGTATCATCCGTCAAGCTTCCCAACATTACATTTTGCATATTCATAAGATTTACAAGATACAGCATCAACTCCTGCTTTCTGTATGATGTTTAAAGCTGAAGATCATCTTGTGCAGTTAGTCAGTGATTTGACCCATAACCAATACTAATTCATTGATATAATCCATTCCACCCTACAAACCTGAAATTTTATCCCAAGTTTCTTTAACAGACCCATTGTTTCTTCTAGCTCTTTCATGCCGAGTTTTACCAATGCAGTGACCCCTGTTTTCTGCTTTAACATTGTGTTTAACAGTGGGGTTAGATCCTGCAGTTCTCCTTTTTGCTCAATAAATCGATAGAGTCGAACCAGCTGAAAAGTAAGACAGAAGTATAAATATAGCACATATTTATTAACAGCCACAAGATGAAGACCTGAAAGGAAGGCAAAAATCAAATGGATAAGTTTTATTTTATTTATTTTAGAAATAAATTTAAAATATCTCAAAGCAACTAAATTTCTAAATATTAGAGTCCCGTAGCAAAGGCAACGAAGAGTCCCAGTGCACCTTAAAAGATAACAGTTTTCTTACAGAATGTGCTTTTGTGGACTGCAGTCCACTTCATAAGATGAATGAGACGTTGTCCAAAATTTCAGGCACGTATGACAAACAACAGAAATTACTATGTTGTTCATCCATTCTTCTCCTCCAGAATGGTATGCTCTGTTCTTAACTTCTGTATGCTTTTAAATGATTTTAAATTGTTATAAGCTATAGTTTTAATATGGCGATTTTTTAAAAAATAGTCAGGTTTTAGCTGTTTCTATTCTTACGTTTTGTGAACCACCTTGAGTCCCATACCGAGACAAATGCAACATATCAATTAAATGTGCGTATGTGTGTATTTATGTCTGGTTGTTGAGAAAGGGTTAGACTGCAGCTTGCCCAGTGAAATCAGCGGAAAGGCCTTTGGTCCTTTTGCTTTCTATCAAACCGCAGAATGGCTTCTTGGCTGATTAGAGTTCAAATGGTGAGAGAAAGGGGGCCTCTGGTCCTCATTCTCTTCCCATCCCCTCCTTATCTGTTACAGGTGTTCAATGCTGATCTCTGGTCAAGAGTGAAAACAGGGCCAGCCCTCAACATGACATCAAAACCTCCAAGGAATGGCTGTTCAGCCACATTGTTATACCTATAAAAACATCTTCAGTTTCTTCAATATTATTCTGCAAATGTTTATGTAAGTATTCTAGCTGTTCTTTTACATTATAGTTGAACTAAGGTCAGGAAAAAAGATGAAGCTGATACAAAAAAAAAAAGAATACTCTGCAGATAATGAGGAGAAAGGAGCAGAAGGCAATGGAAACTTCTACTCAGTTACTTGTACTGGTTTCCTTAGATGCTTAGCATTAAATAAGAATTGCCATCAACAGCACTGCAGCTTGTTTTTAACAGGGAATACAAATGAAATACTTTTCACAAAGTAGTTGTCTCCTAATTGAAAACCTGTGAAGTTTTGTATGAAAAGAAAAAAAACACACACACACCCATGTTGGCCTTACTTCTTAACTCTTCTGGAAACTGTTCAAGATTAAAGAGTAGGAGATAAATACTCCTATAAAAAAGCTAAACAAGACACTTCAAAATTACTTACGCTGTTTGATGACAGAGAAATATTGCAGAACTTAGCTTCCACTTCTCTTTTAGTTAGTTTTTCAGTCTGCAACAAAATGAATGATCACTATAGATTGCTAGATATTCCCTTATTCCCAGTTTAATTTTAAAAAGACATCCTAAGAGAGTTAAAACATGGCAATTAAATTTCCGTCTAATTACCCACAGCTATTTAAAATTCATATCATCAGGGAGACTTGAGGTAAGCATTGGATCTAGAATAATCAGTATACCAATTATCCACAACAATTACATATTTCCTGCCCTCTGAGATCTGGCACTCCTTTCCCTGTCCTTGGAAGCATGCTTGAAAGCAGTATCATAGTTTCACTTAACATTTGAAAACTGAGTCCAACTCTCTTCATCCTAAAGCTAATGCTGCATCAGCCCCCACCTCTATCATAATGGAAACTTCTTCCCCTCCCCATTACTGCGTTTCCCATCATCCCAAGAACAATTCCAGTGGGTGTTCAAGTAGATTCGGGGAAGTGGAGGGATCACTCCTATCCCAGCCCTACTGAATGATACTGTTCTTTCAGAGGAATGACCACATGATGTCTACTTAAGAAAAGAATATTGACAGATGTGGTCAAATGTCCATTACAACAGCAATGCAGGTCAAAGACGCAACACCCCATCTATATGCAAATTCAGTGTATGGCTGTTGCAGCTGAGCCAGCAAGTGACCCTTCTGTAGGTCTCCCTAGCCTCATCACAGCATCTAGGAAGAAGTACTATAGCACCATCTCAATGCAGTTGGATCCTTTACCCAATATTCAACTTAAAATTGTTCCCTGTTGCTTGAACCTGTTACTCAGGTCCTAGTCAGCTTTGTGGTACTAGGATCAAGGCTCATTAACCTAAAGGACAGTATCAAATACATTTTTGGTTTGGTTCAGACAGAGCAGGGGTGGGCAAAAGTACAGGGGATCGGGCTAATCCCCTGCATACAGGCAGCACCCAACTATCAATCCCCCTGAAAATGCCTTTTTCTTTGACCATGTATCAGTCAAAATGATCACTGGAAGTGATACAACATCCCTTACAGGCACCATTTTGGGAGATGTGTGAGTGAAAAACGGCCTATTATTTTCAAGGACACGGAAGGGATTTTCAGTTGTTTCCATCTGTTCTGGGATTGTCTGGATTTGTTTTTGTTTTTTGAAAATCACCTCAAAATCATGCCCAATGTTTTTAAAAAGTAGGAGTCAGGGGGTTCAGTGGTAATCTGCTACACATGGGCTGTATATAACCATGATTGACTGTTTCCTATTTGAAGAGACGGCAGCGATTTCTCAGCCTGAATCTTCCAGATTCTGGAATGAGCAAAATGACAGAAAAATTGCTGCTGTGTTGAAACTGCCAGAGCTTAGTTATAAAGCAACGTATTATGGAGATGTTACTACGTTGGATACTTTCAACGGCCCTGTTTCCTGTGTTCCTCAATAAAACCCTATGATCATGTTATTTGCTCAAAGTCGCAGGCATACCATTTGTCAGCAGTAAAAAGAGAAGTAGTACAATACATTTTTTTGTCCTGATCGGCCATCTGCCACCACATAAGTGAACTTTAGTGATGAAAGAGAAGACAGAAAATAAGGAAATTGGGTGTTAGTGAATTTAAAAGCAGCTGCAACAGGAACAGAAGTTCTCTTTTTATACTATTTGCTGACTGCGTTTCCTCTATGACCTTAGTCTGCCTTTTTGTGGTTGCTTAGAATGTTTTTAAAATGGATTATGTTTTCCAGTGTACGGTCTTCCAGATTCTTGCTCAGGTTATTTTATCGTATTTATTCTGCTAATGAGGCTCATGCTTTACTACCTAATTCTAGCACTGTCCCCGCTTCCCTGGCCCATTTCTCCATGGATTAATTCTTCCCAAATTTTACTGGAACAACTTCCCTCAATCTTCACTTGATTTTTTTAGGAAGTTGCCCCTTGGAACAGGAACTATGTGAGTCTTTCTTCCTGAAAGTTTAGGTTGAACCGCTAAGCAGCAGAGAACACAGTAACCTGGCTTGTGAAAAGCGATTAGAGGGAACTGTGGCATTCTATAAAAGACCAACTGTGGCCACATTTACATTTTGTAAATCTTATATATAACCGACAATTTCATCCGCATCTTTAATCCACTTTAACTACTACGTTTTCCCCAAAACTCACTAGTTTTCTTCTGATTTCTGGTATTTTGTTCCTTCATTTTGGGGACCTGGTTCCCTATTTTTCTGCTGTGATTTAAATACATTATTATATTAACTGCACCTGTGACTGCCCCATGATATCTCTGATTATACACAAGAGCAAATGGAGAACCTTATTTCAGAATACATGTCCTTTTCGCCTTCCCTCTGTGGCTCTGCTGAACAACTAATCTTTCCATCTTTTAAATACACGATATGGCTCTGCTGCAATGGTCTGCGTACCTAATCTATCTTTCCTATAACCAGTCAAGTAGACTTTTTATGGCTGTTAAATAGATGAATGCCTTACCACAGCATCATAGAGAATGGTGTAAACCTGGTTGAGTTTATCTTCAGGGATTCCACAGTGTACAAGGATAGCTTTCAGTAAAGCAGTGTGATTCAGGAAGATACTGTAGTTTCTTTCCTAATAAAAAAAAGAATTTGAATTTTATTTCCACTATGTTTTAAATGACAAGATTCAAGCTTTAACATTCAACTGTTTTCTAATCTTTACTTTTTTCTATATTTCACTGTGTCTTCTCTAGGGATGAAAGGAATATTTAAAAATATTCCAAAAAATGGTTGAAAAGTTTGTTTCATGAGTGTTGAAAACCCATAATGGGAAGAATTCTGGATTGATGAGAATCTTCACAGTTTGGGATTTATACTGTGCAATATTCATAGATAGTTGTTTATCACACAAAACATTTTCTATATAGGAATCAGCATTTTCTGTGCAGAAAATTGTATTTCTCCAAGGTAGTATTATTTTCTGTGTGGAAAATGCTGTGTGGAAAAAGAACTATGCACAAATTTTGAGCAGCGTAAAGAACAAATTTCAAACAGACTTTGAAAACTGTGCAGTTTTTAAAGACTTTCTTGCAGTGAAAGGAAAACTGCTAAAATTATTCATTGTTTCTTTGAAGAAGAAATTTAGCGAAGAATTACACTCCTAGTCATGTTACATGAGTACCAACATGCATGGAAACTTGAGAAGTCTTATTTGTCTGCACAAAGAACTGTGACGAAGATCTAAAGAAACACAACATTCATTCCATGAACCCAAAGATTTGTTTTAATTCTTCCCACAATCTGTCTGGCAATCTGTCTGGCAAACTGCTTTCAAGCCATGGTATTTGTTTGATGAGAGCTAGTGCGGTGTAGTGTTTTGAGCGTTGGACTATGATTTTGAGGACCAGGGTAGGAATCCCTGCTCAGCCATGGGCCCACTGGGTGACCTTGGGCAAGCCACACTCTCTGAGCCTCAGAGGAAGACAAAGGCAAATCTTGCCTCTGAACAAATCCTGCCAAGAAAACCCCGTGATAGCTTTACATTAGGGTCACTTGAAGGCACACAACAACACAACACAACATCTGGTTGATGATGGCCTAGTATCAAATGAAAACAAAACAAAATCTAATGAGATTATGGGACCCCTTGTGCAAACATTAGCAGGTCTTGGCACTCTAGCCAGTTATTCAAATTGGTACTTACAATATAAAAATTTTAGAATCATTTTCGTGTTAAGAGAGTAAGCCTACTTATGTGAGGTTGATAGCTGGAGGAATTTAGAAAGGTGCACTGGTTTGTCACTGCTGGTAGAAAGAAGCACTGCTACGAGTGGGGGCACAAACACTGCAGAGCCTTCTGCCCAGGCAAGTTGTCAGGCTTCTGCCCAGGCAGATTCTCTGCTAACAGCTGCTGGTGAGAAGCGCTTGGATGTGTCTTTTGGGAATTTTCTAGATAGGCCCACTGTGGGCTGGTGTAGTGACAGAGATAAATTATGACTGCTACATAAGTGAGAAGGGCTCTGAATGACCTGGTGAATCTGCTGCTCTGGTCTTCCCTGATCTCACTTCAGATCAGAAGCACAGAATCATAGAGTTGGAAGAGACCACAGGGGCCACTGAATCTAATCCCCTGCTATGCAGGAACACATATCAAAGCATTCCCAACAGACGGCCATCCAGCCTCTGCTTAAAAACCTCCAAAGAAGGAGACTCCACCACACTCCGAGGCAGCTGCCAGACAGCTCTGACTATCAGGAATTTCTTCCTAAGGTTCAGGTGCAATCTTCCTTCCTGGAGCTTGAATCCATTGCTCCTTGTTCTAGTCTCTGCAGCAGTGGAAAACAAGCCCGCTCCCTCCTCAACATGACATCCCTTCAAACACTTAAGTCTGCAATACTTTAGTCTGTAAGGTACTATTAAAACTACATTAGATCAAAATGCAGTGATGCTTATTCTGTGCTGAATCGAGGCCACTGAGTTTAATTTTCTGGCAGTATGATTTTTCTATGCTTGTTAGAAAATACAATTCCTTGCGGATTCATAATGCTGATGAATATGTGTTGCTTCTTAGGAAAAAATTTTAAATAATTTTACAAGCTGAAAAGTATTTCAAAGCAGATGTTTTTTAAATATTTTGTTCCACAAATTCACTTATCCAGGAGGCATATTGTAACCACTCCTACTGGGTTATGTTATCAGCCATCCTTGTTAACAAAATATACATAGGAAAAACACCTAGGTCGCTGAAAATTCATATGGAAGGATGTCTTAGTAGTATTAATCATATTAATATGAATCTATAATTTTTCAATCTGTATCTTGCCTATAGTTATTTCATTTGTATTGTCCACTCTTGTTTTAACAGTCCCTAAAGAAGGCCATATAAATATTTCCAGGTCAAAATGAATTGTGATTATTTGAGAAGTATTTATAACATTATTAGACATGAAATAGGGGAGCAGGGGCTGGTCCTTTTACATTAAAAGCAAGCACTGACTGAACAAGATTGGAAAAGAATGAGCTAGAGAGACACTTACCTGCAACACAGGAAATTCCTGGATTATTTCAGAAATCGTGTAGATTGTTTCCGCAATTGGTAAAAAACTGTTGCCAGCAGGAGTGATGATATCAAATGCACATTCTAAGAGCTCTCGTGGGTGACATCGGTCTAATTTTCGAGGCCTGAAAACTCTTTCAATGCAATATCTGAGTAGGGGGGAAATGTCAATACTTCAACATATAAATTTTTATTTATTGATAACTTTAAGCTAGACATCTTTGCTAGACACAGGCGCTTTAAGCTAGACACTGCTAGACACTGCGCCAGTTCTGCCTACTACAGCTGGTCTGTAAACTTCTAAGGTCTTAATGACTGCATGATACTGGCCCTGCTCACTGAGGGCTTCTGGGAGATGCAGCACATAAAATTAACTTTTGAAACTTCTGCATCTTAAATGAGAGATGGTGAATCTGTCATACTCCAGTTACCAGTAGCATCAGCCAGTTTAGCCAATGGGCAAACATGTTGGGAGACCACATTGATGGACTATTTATACTCCACCTTTTCCCTCAAATTGGGACCGAAGACTGTTTACAGAATGAAATGAGTACAATACAGTCAAAAACATACAAAAGAGCAATATTAAAATAGAATCAAACTATTAACTATACTCAAACAATTTAAAAGATCCACTTAAAATGATGAAGAACAGTTTAAAACAGTATAATCAGATGCAATCCAATGACATCTGGAGGGCCAGATATTTCCCACTTCTGCTGTAGGTAATATCTTTCCCAGACTTACAACTTGAGATGTTTATTGGAAATGAGACACCTGAAACAGGAAAGTATACACTGCAAAACATACATTCTGTCAGTGAGCTATGGTCCTTTCGTTAGAGATCACTTTTTATTTTTTCAAAAGATACCAAATAGTAACAAGCAGGTACCACACCTTAATCGAGTCTTCAAAAAAGAGGAATATAGTTCCTAGATGGTTGACTTACCTTTTCAAGTTGGTTATGTTATTTCTAGCTACAAATCTTGCAAAAGGAATCTGAAAAATATAAAAAAAATTAAAAAGCAGGGTATAAATGGAAAATATGCAAATAAAATAAAATGATTTACATAAATTATTTTCTAAAAGCTGAAATGACTGAACTGTCACTCTCATTCACAGTGTCTCCATAAGTCGAAGCTGATTTGAAATCAGATAACAACAACAAAACTTCTCTCAAATTGCACTACTACATCAAAGGTTTTTTTTTCAAGCTGACAAAAAATAACAATGTTGGTTTGTTGTACTGAGAATAGCTTGTTGACTATAGGAAATTTGCTTTGAATCTTCTGGATTTTACAAACACTAAAAATGTTTTTCCTAATGTGGAGATAACCCTATGTGAAGACTTTTTAAGATGGGGAAGTGACCTCCCACTTACTGCTCTATGAACTGGATGACATCACAGGCATAGTTATCTATCCCTCCATGAATCACGACCTGGCTTTTCTGTATCCAGGCTGTCACTAGGGGAAAGCCCACACACAGGAAAGGAGGCCCAACTCACAAGTTGGCTGCAGGAGTGTTCCAGCTGGGAGATAGCTCAGTACACATCGACTTTCAACAAATGGAAAAAGTCCACATGTGCTGAAGTTGGGTCCCTTACTTTCCATGGAATGAATGGTGGGTGGGAGAAACACAAACAAGGGGAATCTTTACTGTCATCTCCACCCAGCAACTGGTGATAACAGTTATGATTTCCCATGTCTTCCCAACTGGGAAGATGAGGGATATGGGGAGCTCCCACAGTCACGTCACATCAGTGATTGGAGACAAAAGTAGAATTTCTACACATAGTCTTCTCACTCTTCAAACTAGGAAGGCTTGCATCTGAAGGTGGACTTTATCCAGGACTCAAGAAGGGGAATCTCCATTGGCTGGATTCTACCTGGTGTCAGATGTTTCTCTCCCTTCTTTTAAGGGGTCTAGCTGCCTATAAGCAAGCAGCATGCTATATACAAATTCTGAGATGGGTACGACTACGGTAAGGGCCGTATCGTACACCCACCTGAATTTCCTCATCAGCCTCTACTCGAAAATGGAAAGAAGACTAGACAGAACTGTTAAGATCTTTGAAGGCCATACTTGTACTTACCCTAAGATCATAAGGAAGCATCACTAGCATTCCACTGTGATCCATCAAGTACGACACTTCGCTGTGTTCATACAATTTTCTGTTCCTAGGCATTAGCAAAGGTGTATGCAGCTTGATGGCTCCTGTTCAAAGCAAGTTAAAATCCTGTTAATTCCACAGTACAAGTAGAAAAGCAATATTTAAGGAGGAAATTTCAGAAAACCAACTTAATTCACATAACATTCTTACTTTTCACACAAAATTCTGGGTTGTCAGTTTCCACAGGGGATATACCAACTGTCCCTGTAACTGCAGCAGTCATTATTTATTTGATATCAGCTTTGGATTATTTCCTGGAATTGCCAAATTTTTAAATATTTTGATGAACTTTTTAAGTCTCTTTGTGTAAACCTTCTTGGAATCACTGAGGGAAACCAATTCCTAAGGCAGCCTTCATTCATTTCAGTGCAGGAAATGATCCCAGTAAATTGTGCCTATTACAACTATTGACATTTAACATAGTTTAAAATAAGTGCCCCCAACACAGCCATGCAAGAATAATGCAAGATTCCTCTGGGGACAACATAATCTTCACCAGCCACACTAATCAGTTAAGAGTAAGCAACTAAGTTGTACTAAGTCATTCTGCTGAGGGGGAATTGAGGACTACAGCAGACAATGCTTTGGCAACGATTTTTCAAAGGTAAAAAAATATTCAACTATTTACTACCTCATGGAACCAAAAATAAAAGTCAAATCTTTAACATTATTAGTATAGTTACATCTGCTTCCCTTTCACGAAGGAGAAGACAAATGATCGGTGAAAATATGAACCACAGCAAATTAATCAAAACATAAATGTACCTACCATGTCTTTTAAAAATTCGGCTGATCGTTTCACATACATGCTGCTGAATCTTGGCTGTCCGAATTGAAAAGCTACCCTAAATACAAATATAGACTATAAGTAATAATTCTGCTAACACACGAAAGATTTTGTGCACAACCACAAAGTATGAAAATGCTCCTGCCATCGCAGTGTGAATAAGCAATGTGGAACTTAATGCTCAACAAACAAGATTGACAAATATTGCTAAATTAGCAGATTCTGTTAATATCTGTAACATACATATGTACCATGCTTGCATTATGTTGTGTTTTTATGCCAGTCAACAGGTTGCTTACCTGTAACTGTGGTTCTTTGAGTGGTCATCTGTGCCCTCACACACGAGGAGCTTTCACGCATGCGCGGCAGCGTTCGGAAGATTCTAGAGCTTAGCAGCTTGGCGGGAACCCCTCCCCCACGTCTGTACTGAGCATGCTCAGCCCGCCAAGCCAACGGTCTCTCCTCAGTTCTAGAGACCGCCAATAAGGGACCTGAAAGAGGGGACGGCTGGGCGGGTGTGTGTGAGGGCACAGATGACCACTCAAAGAACCAGAGTTACAGGTAAGCAGCCTGTTCTTCTTCTTCGTGGTCTCTGTGCCTCACACACTAGGAGACTTTGTAGCTTACCAGTTGGACGGTGGGTCAGGTCCTAGAGAATGGAAGACAACACCGCACGTCCAAAACGGGCATCTCTCTGGGACCGGCAGTCCAGTCTGTAGTGGTGCACAAAGGTCGAGGGTTGAGACCTGGTCGCCACACGGCACAGTTCTTGCAGGTCCACTCCTCGAAGGAGAGCTGCTGAAGAAGCCACTGCTCTGGTGGGATGAGCACGCAGCAAGGCTGGCGGAGGCTGCTTAGCCAGTTTGTACGCCAGCAGAATGATCTGGGCCACCCATCTGGAAAACCTCTGGGTGGACACCTTGTGGCCTCTTCGACGCCCACCATAGCACACAAACAGGTGGGGTGTCTGGAGGAAGGGCGCAGTCCGGTGAGTGTAGAACGCCAAGGCCCCACGAACATCAAGGGAGTGGAGGAAGCGCTCCAGAGGTGTAGTCGGGTCCAAGTGAAAAGCAGGTAAGATGATGTCCTGGCTAAGGTGGAAGTGTGATACCACCTTGGGCAGGAAGGAAATGTCAGGTCGGAGGACTACTTTGTCTCGGTGGAAGACGAGGAAGGGTTCGTCAGATCGCAGCGCTGTCAGCTCACTTGCCCACCTGGCTGAGGTGACAGCTACCAGGAAAGCAGTCTTGATGGTCAAGAGCCTGTCATCTGCAGTCGCCATGGGCTCGAAGGGCGGTCGCGTCAACTGTGATAGTACCAAGGACAGCGACCAAGGTGGTAGCGGCGGTGACACCGGTGGGTAAAGGTGTTGCAGCCCCTTCATAAACTGCTTGAGGGTAGCGTTCCTGAAGAGCGCTGCCGAAGGGGACCCCCGCGGCTGACAGGCCACGACAGCGGCAAGGTACACCTTCAGGGATGGAAAAGCAAGCCCTTGTTGCCAAAGGTGGAGAAGAAAATGGAGCACGGTAGGCAAATTGACAGGTGATACCGGCTCCTGACGCGCCTCTGTGAAGGAGACAAATTTCTCTCACTTGTAGTGGTAGTTGCGGCATGTCGACTCCTTCCTGGCCGCGGTGAGGACATCTACGATGGCCGGGTCCTCTAAGGCGTTATCTGCCAGGCGTGCAGGGCCAGGAGTGGCAGGTCTGGGTGAAGAATGAGACCGCCGGAGTGCGACAGGAGATCCGATGTTATTGGAAGGTTGAGGAGTCGACCGCGAGCGGCCTCGAACAGGGGCCCGAATCCAGTGTTGCCTCGGCCAATACGAGGCTACAAGGACGATGTCGGCTCAGTCCACAAGGATCTTGGTGACCACCGACCCAGGAGAGGAAACACGGGAACACGTAGAGGAGCCCGTCGGTCCACTCGAACTGGAAGGCATCGCCGAGAGAGTCCCGGCCGAGGCCGGCTCTTGAACAGTACCGATGACACTTCCTGTTCTGGGCGCTGGCAAATAGGTCGATCATCGGCTCGCCCCACCGATCTCGTATCATCTGGTACGCCGCTTCCGAGAGGGACCAGTCGTGGTAGCACGAGGTGTCCCTGCTGAGGGCGTCTGCCGTGGTGTTCTCTTGGCCTGCCAGGTGCACCGCAACCAGATGGGCTTGAAGCGACACTCACCAGTCCCAAAGCTGAAGGGCAATGGTGAGCAGAGTGGTTGAATGAGCTCCCCCTTGTCTGTTGATGTAATATAAGGCCGTTGTGTTGTCTGTCAGGATCAGCACCGTCGGGCCGACAACTTGGTTGCGAAATGCCCCGAGAGCTTTCCAGATGGCGAGCAGCTTGAGGGCATTGATATGGAGGCTGGTCTCATCGTCGATCCACCGTCCCTGGACTCTGAGATCGCCGCAATGTGCTCCCCACCCGAACAGGGAGGCGCCTGTCATTACCGTGAGCCGAGGGGTCAGTTCCCGGAACGGAATCCCTGACAGTAGATGACAGTAGGACAGCCACCATAACAGGGAGCGATGCACCTGTCGAGGAATGCGTAGGAGGCGCCTCTGGTCGTCCAGGAGCGGGTCGAAGACTCTGACGAACCAGTGCTGAAGCGGGCGTGCACGAAGCCGAGACAGGTAGGTGACTGACGTGGTTGAGGCCATGTACCCGAGAAGTTGCTGGATTCTTCTCACTGATATCGTCGGGGCGTCGAGAACAGCAGATGCGGTCCGACGGAGGGTACGTGCATGCTCCGTGGGCAGATATGCCCTGGCAGACACAGAGTCCAGGGTCGCTCCGATGAAGTCGAGGACCCTCGCTGGCTCGAGGTGCGACTTCTTCGGATTGACCTGAAGGCCAAGACGGGTCAGAAGAGAAAGAGTCCGGTGGATGTCCCTGTAGAGTTTTTGCCTGCAGGACGCCACCAACAGCCAGTCGTCGAGATAAGGGCAGATCGAGACGCCCTTTGTCCACAGGTACGATACCACAGGGCCCATGCATTTGGTAAAGACCCGGGGAGCGGTGGAGAGTCCGAACGGTAGCACCCTGTATTGATAACAGGTACCGTCGACCGTGAACCGTAGGTACCGTCTGTGCTGCGGGCGAATGGCGATGTGGAAGTAAGCATCCCGAAGATCGATGGAGGCGAACCAGTACCCTCGCCAAAGGAAGGGCAGAAGCAAAGACAGAGTGACCATCTTGAACCTCTTGGAGCGGATGTACTTGTTTACCCCTCTGAGGTCCAGGATTGGTCGTAGGGTACCGCCCGATTTCGGTACCGTGAAGTATCGGGAGAAGAAGCCGGTGGTACTGGCTGAGGGCAGAAGTTCTTCGATCGCTCCTTTTTGCAGCAGGGACTGGATCTCTTCCAGCAGAGCTGAGCTGGCCGGGGTGGAATAGCAGACGCCTCGTGGAGGTATACTTCCAAACTCGATGGCGTAACCAAGACAGACGATGGAGAGAACCCAAGAGTCCGAGGTGATACGGCGCCATTCGGCGAGGTGTCGGGCCAGGCTCGGTTGGTCTTCTAGGGCTGCTGGCAGGCTGAAGAGCGGCTGTGGTGGTGACCCGTGAAGGCGATCAAAACCGGGACTTTGTCCCGGATGAAGACTTCTTCAAAGAAGGCTGGCATCTCCGAAGAGGTCTCTGAGCCGAGGACGAGGTCGACGGGCGGGACGGAGCTGAACAAGGTGAGCGAGGTTGATAGGTTGAAGACGGCGACCTGCGCTAAGATGACCGGGAGCCGAAGCTACGGCGAAGCTGAGGGGGCTGATGTATGCCCATCTTCTTTGCTGTTAGGCGTGCCTTAACGAGATGGTCCATCGACTCGTCGGTCGTGGCGTTAAACAACCCCTGGCCATCGAAAGGAAGGTCTTCGATCCTTCTTCTGCTGTCTTCTTGTAGGCCAGACGATCGCAGCCACGTGTAACGTCTCAGGGCAACAGAGCCCACCATCACTCGCGCCGCTACCTCCACTGAGTGCCTCCAGGAGATGATCTGTTGGTTGGCAAGTGCTACCGCCTCGTTAAAGAACTGCATAGCACTCACCCGATTCTCCTCAGGGAGGTTGGACAGAAGAGGACAGAATCTGTCCAGCAGGTTCCTCAGATAGGCCACGAGGCAAGTTTGAGTGTTGGACACCCTGGCAATCAGAGATGAAGCAGAATAAAATCTCCTGCCAAAGGTGTCCAGCCTGCGGCCTTCTCGATCTGGGGTGGTGGTGTGTGCCCTTCTACCGCCCTTGGTCTGGGCAGATTCGACTACAATCGAATTGGGCACTGGATGCATGAAGAGAAATTCGGCCTCCTCCTTCTGGGTCCGGTACAGGTGTTCCAGACGGTGAGGGATTGGCTGGGCGGATGCCGGCTTGGCCCATGGATGTTTGAGGGCCTCCATGAAGGCTGGCAGGAATGGTAGCAGAGCTGTGGACGGTGGGCGCATATCTACGTAATGGAATACAGGGTCCTGCGTGGCTGGAGTCGGGTCCACGACCTTCAATCCCAACGCCGTCGCCATCCGAAGGAGGATGTCAGAAAACTGCTTCACGTCTTCCGGTGCTGATTCTGGTGCAGGTTCTCCGAAGACCAAGGGCAGGGATTCATGAGACGTGGGCGTGGACTCGTCGGACTCCGCATCCGTCTCGTAGGACTGCGAAGACTGAGACGGGGACCTGTCTGGAGACCTTGCTCTCGATGACCATTGAGGTGGTAGCGCCAAGGTCACCGTCGGCGCAGTTGCCGTCATTGGTACCGTAGACAGTACCAATGGAGTAACCGTCAGCTGGGGTGCTGGGGTTGTTGTGATCAGCACCACAGCAGGCTGCGGGCGCTGGATCGTCTGGGTGATGGTAACAGCGGAGGCCGTAGTCTGCGCTGGAAGTAGCTCGGAGACCGGGCGAGAGATGGCCGCAGTGACTCTCGGAGGTGGAGGGATGGCCCGGTAACGGGGCGAGTGCTCTCGGGACCTCTCGTAGCGCGGAGACCACAAGAACGAGAGAGATGGCGACCGCTGATACCGCGGGTGGTACGTGCCATGTAATGGAGAGCACAACCGTCTGTAGGGCGACCAGTGCCTCACTTCCGGGTGGTACGGTCTCTATATGCAGGCGAATAGGACCAGTACGAGCCCGGGTGCTCCCGCCAGGCATGTTCTCAGCCGTTATCTCGCTATGTATGATGCAGACGAGAACGGCGAGTCAAGCAAGGTCCTGGATGAAGGCCGCTCCGGGTAGACCTCCCGTCAATGCGGGGATCGACGTCTCACCCTGCGTTCTGGGGAGCACGACTCACTCCTGTTGGACGCCGCCCAATGACTGGGTGAGGCCCCAGGTGAGGCCGGAACATCCTCCAGGCGGTCCACCCTTTTTGGGTGACCGGGCGGAGATACCGCGGCAGTGAGCACAGGCGGGCCCAAAGGCACGGCCAAGCCAGCGGTTTGCTCCTCATCAGACACTTCCAGAGTGTCCTGTGGTTCTGACTCTTCGCTTGGGTCCTCAGGCTGTTGAGTCGGAGGAGTCGGAAGGCGGGGCCTCTTGGAAGGCGAACTCCGCTTCTCCTTTTTCTTCTTCTTTTTCTCTTTCTCCAAAGAGACCTCTTGAGGGGCGGTCACTTATGCTGTGCAGCAGTAAGGGGTCTAGTTGACTTAGCTGCCTGCGAGCCTGCAGGAGCCTCCCTCGAAGTCGCTGCGGCCGATGGTAACTTCGGGATCCGCAGTAAGGCCGATATCGGAGGCCGAGATGACGGTACCAAGCCCGATACCGTCGATGTAGCTGGTGCGGCAGCTGCTGGTATCGAGGAAGGTGTGGCCGCAGGTCGGCTCGATGTCGAAGGCCGAGACATGATGGATTCTCCCGCCGGCTGATCCCTTGCCCGAAGAGACTCCTCCCAACAATGGGATTTCAAGCGGGATGAGCGGTTCTGCAGAGTCTGAGCGGTAAAGTCACGGCAGATGGGACAGGCCTTGACGTTGTGAGTCTCCCCCAAACCGAAGAGGTACTCACTATGTCCGTTGGACAGAGCAACCTTGCAACCACAGGTGACGCAGGCCTTGAACGAGGCCGACATAGAAAGTAGGCGAAGATCGAAAAGAAAAGCCCAAGGGGGGAACTCACGAGGACGGCGGAGAAGATCGGAGGCCGAAGAAGAAGAAGAAAAGTCAAAGGAGGGGTTGAGAAGATCCAAAATACCAAAATCCAAGTCCGAGTACCAAATCCAAGCCAAATATCCGAAGTCCGAAGTCAAATTACCAGAAAAAACAGTCCGAAGAACAGCCAAGAGCGCTACTAAGCAGAGAACCTTCCATTCGCAACGGCGGACGAGAAAGAACTGAGGAGAAACCGTTGGCTTGGCGGGCTGAGCATGCTCAGTACGGGCATGGGGGAGGGGTTCCCGCCAAGCTGCTAAGCTCTAGAATCTTCCAAATGCTACCACGCATGCGTGAAAGCTCCTAGTGTGTGAGGCACAGAGACCACAAAGAAGAATGTTTAGTTCTTACATTATTTTTGACAATATAATGCTTAGGCTCAGAAAAAAAATCAGAAAATTCTGCTTTATGCACTCCAGGGATGGAAAGAAAGCAGTAAATTAGCAAAACGATTTCATAAAATTTTGGAAATGCTTTCTTATATATAAAACAGGAAGCACAAAATAGTTTTATAAAAAGACACCCTTGTTTTCCATAGAGGCTGCTAACAGAAACCACACGTAGGACTGTAACTCTTGTCTTTCTGGCTTAATTTGGGAATGGATGTGCAGAAAAGTTGACATCTGTAATGCTGATATCAGTAGAAACAACACTACTATTTAGATTTTACACAGTGTGTTTCTAGTCTTTCATTTACATAAAATTGGGTACAGCATGAATGGAAGGGTTTGATTTCATGCAAGGGGAGCATGTGAGCAGTTTCCATTGATTCACCCCTGGTGGTCCAACCTTCGACAACACATGCAACATGGCTCCTGAGTCCCACACTGAGAGTGAGGCAGGGAGCGAAAAGATACCCCCAGAACCACTTTTTCACATGCTGTGATTGGAAGCAGAAGGCAACTAAGTTTTCTAGTTTTTAAAAAACAGTCCTTTTTGAGGTAAACAATGTAGGAAGGCCCTGTAAGTTATATAAAGCATGATGTTCTTGGAGCTTCAGGATGCCAAGAAAAGATAGACTCTGAGGTTCAGGGCCGCGAAGACAGTCTTGGCAGGAAGGGGGACTGCATGCAATCTGAGGGCTGTAATTTGTCCGATCCACTCCAATTATCCACTGAGTTGTTATTTGAAAACAAGTCTGTCTTTTGTGCCACCTTGAAGTCCTAACCAATCTGGCATATATATGCTTTCTTGGACTACAGTCTACTTCATCTGGGAACTAGAGTCAACAGAGGTCTGTGCCCTCAAACCCCGCTTGCTAGTCTTTCATCTGCCATGAAATTCTGCTGTTCTTACTGCAACACAGCACCTTCCCTCCAAATAAGTTGCTGTGCAATTGTCAGTGGTGCGAAACATTTCAAAACAAATTTAAGTAGGAAGTTTATTCATGCACAAACATTGTTCTCTAGGGGCTGCACAAACAAATGTGAACTATGAAACAAAAGCATTCAGATCACTGTAATATCAAAGCTGGTTTGCAGCATAGCTCATTGTAAGATGGGATGCCTGATAATGGAGCAAGTTATAAATGTGTAGATTCAAGCAGCTGCTTGTGACTGTAGGTTTTTTGAAAAATGTATTAATATAAAGCAAACCTTGAGAATATCACTGTCATATGTATAATCTATTGCAGGAGAGATTCGCTGCAAGAATATCTGGCCCATCATTGTCCGGTAAGCTTTTCCATCCACGTTTGCTAAGGTGTGATGAAGTACTTCATGAAGTTCAGACTCTTCCATCTGAGGAGGTGGAAGATGTTCACTTTTTAAAAGCTCCATAGCAGTTGGTCGTTTTGAAGGATCATGGTTCAACAGCCAGGTGATAACCAATTTCTAAAAACCAAGCCAAATATACAGAACAAGTTTAAACATGGAAGATTTTTCTTTTTTATTGCTTTGATTTTCAATATAAAATTTTTTACAACTCTTAGTTTAATTTTAACATCAATACATTGCGGGTAGCATATGCTTCAAAGGACAGGATAAATTAATCTTTTAGAAACATACTAATGGAATCTACAGGCTGCAGAGGATTCAATTACACCTAAAAAACACACTTACTCATTATGAATTTATTATTTTCTGTTTCTGAATGTTCTTTTGATTTAGGTGTCACATAGTAATTTTTTAGGCATGTATCAGTTTGAAGGAAGGATGGGAAAATAATAATTTTTAATACAGAATAAAGATATGAATACCTGCTTTGCATTTTTCACTTCATCAAAGTCTTCTGGAAATTCAATAGAAGGCTGGGAATAAAAAAAACAGAATCAGTCAAAGATAGAGTTGTAGAAGTTGTGCATTCCAAAAGCCAGAATGTTTTTGGCTTTCGCAACAATAATTTTGAGACTGTTAGACATATCATCAATTGTATTTCTATTCTTCTCCCAGATTTTTTTAAAAAAGAATGTTCATCACTGGCAAAGAGCTCACTTTAATAACACTGCCAGTTGGTATAGATTCTGAGGATTCGCACGACCAAAATAATGTATGGAAAATTACTTTTTTTGAATTACAACTTCCAGAAGCTGTATTTAAGAAAGTAACTTTCCTAAAATCTGTACATGTGGCACAAACTGACGTTTTTGCCTGGGTACATGCCAAAAGCTTTGTAAAAATGTGCACTGTAGTCAATCTTTATCCAGAATATTTCAAATAATAATAGAAAATATTATATAACAACAGAAAATAATATATGGGCTCTAAAGACTTCGCATTAGAGTCTTGGGTTGCAGAAAAGGTAAGATCTGAGGTAGGTGGTTTTATACACAAAGGCATTTGTGATATATTGCTATTGATATATTATGGGATCCATAAACACATTTATCCACAAAATAAACCTTCCAGAAAGGTTGATTTAAAAATGTTTTCTCTCCATTACCAAACAAGTGATCATAATGCTTTTATACGTACAAGCCTTAGCTGACTGAGAACAAAGATCCTTTCTGATGCTGTAGTCAATGGATGGTAGGACATCTCAAAGAATATTATCCCCAAACTGAAGAGGTCCACTTTCTAGAAGAAAATTGAGAAAAGCAGTAATTGCTGTTGCAAAGATATAAGTACTTTTACTTTCCAGCAATACTGATAGGAGCTTAGGCACCTTTTATGAATATGAATTGTACTGAGTTCTTTTCTGGATTCTCAAAATTTCAATCGTAATCCTGTATGCTGGTATTTTGCAACAGCATCTGTTGCATTTTTGTGTATTGTCAATGCTTGAAACAGAGGGTAGGTGAGATCCACGGACTGCCATATGCAAGACTGAGACACGTCCAAAGGTTCATCAAATGTGCATGCCATGAATCCCTTTTCTAAGACCTCTGCACCACATCAAGTGCTATCTTGGGAAGTGATTTTCAGAAATGGTTTTTCAGCTGGTACAGAGATGTCAGCAGCAAAAATGTGCAACATACAGAATCCCCACTCACGCAAAAGTGTTCTCCACTTATTTAGAAGACTCTTTTGATGTAATCCAGAGATGTAATTCTAAAAATCCCACTCATACAAGAAAGCATAACAGCAATTTTTTTCTAAAAGGAATATGATTTTCCCAAGGAACTTTTACCTGATTATACATCGATTTAGTATTCCCTTGGACTTCTGGACTCACATAAAGAGCAGTGCCAACCATTCCAGTTAAGTTACCTGTTAATAACAATATTTAAATATCAATTACTTGAGAGAAACATGGAGAAAACAGAGGAAAAACTACGCATTTCTAGCATTTCAAGTTTAAAAGTGAGTTATTTGATTAGCTTGCCTTTAAGTATTTACCCAACTGGTGATATTTCTTCAAATATGTAGTAAACAACATCTTTCCCATCTCCTTCACATCACATTTTAAGCTGTGAAGATCTGTTTTATTCCTATCTACAATGGAATCAAAAATACACTGATCTGCCATGACATGTCCCATTAGCATTCAAGCAGTCACTACTCAATATTCTCTGTACCACAAGTTTTCACACTCAGTCTCTCACCATATTCTTACTAGTCAGTGTTAGATGAAGATGTTGCTTTGTTTTTTACTATCACAAAACAATTCTGGTTATGCTGTCAGCTGCATCTTTATAAGAGGCAATAGTAAGCTCGTTAAGATGAAACAACTGAGGCAATATTCTGCTCAAAGGCTAGGGTAGCTGAAATAGAATTACTAAGGGTGAAAAACTCATACACATGAAAAACTTTGGGTTCATGGAAAGCAGTTTTTAAGGACTAAGAGGTTCCTGGAAAGATTCTGATTTAAATAGTACTTGAGGCACATTGGAGCTGTCTGAACAACCTGCAAACAGAATACATGGTTAAAAAAAACCTTATGCATATACACAGGGAGACAATTTGGAGGTGCGTTTGAGCAGGGACAGCCAGAACTAGAAGGCATGGGAGTTTCGGAAATCCTGCTAAAGGAGATAGGTTTAGTTCTGTTTTCGGTAGTTAAAAACACAAGAGGGTAAACTGAGTAGGAAAAAAACTGGAGAAAAACAGTGGATCAGAAGCAGACAAAAATAATCAGGAAAAGTGGGTGACGTCCAAGTGTGTACCGGGAGTCAATGGATTAATTATTGTTCAAAACAGATGAAATGTCTGAATCTCTAGGGCAAGTACGGCACCAGACGTATGAGCACTGACAGGAACCTCTATAATAATTAGACTTGAAAAATATTGAGAAAATACAGGAACTGTGGAACATCAGTCACGTCAGGGCTCCCCACAAGCTTAGAAATTGACTCTGTTCAACTTCCAGTGGCTAAGTGACGGCTGAGTCCTGACTTTGGCTTCTGAAGGTAATCTACTGCAGGCAAAGATTTTTTGATTGCTGTTTTGTTTAGATACCAGAAGGTAGAAATAATCTTGTTTATACCTACCAGAAGGATCACTGTTACTCACAAGATCATCTGAAACTCCTTCTCCTTGTTTAGTGTCTGCCTGAAAAATAAACCCCAGTAAACCTGATTACATGCACCCCAGGTTTCAGATAGTTGAGGGTTGAAAATAAAAAATGTTCCAGAATCATGCAACAGGTAGGATACCAGCCAGGCGTCAGCTGGTATTTCTCAGCTAACCTACCTGATTGTGCTTATGAAGATAATAAACGGGTGAGCCAGCACGATGTAGTGGTTTGAGTGGTAGACTGCAACCCTAATGATTTGATTTTATTTGATTCCCCACTTGCCCATGGAAACCCTCTGGATGGCCTTGGGTGCACTCTCAGCCCCAGAAAACCCCGTGGAATTGGAAATGACTTGAAGGCACATAAAAACAACAATGTTTCTGTTACCTAGCAATGATATTCCAAAAATTAGTGTGGTTTATTACCATTTTTTGAGAAACTTTCCTTTAATTTGTGTGCTATGAGTCACCTTGGCTCCCATGTTGGACAAAAGGTGGGATATTAAACAAACAAACTTACTGCATATGCTGGGTGATCTGTTGCCAAACCAAAGTCACCAATTTTCACATGATCTCCAGAATCTAAAAAAATGTTGACAGGTTTCAGATCTCGGTGAATCATACCCTTTTAATAAAATAAGACACAGTTTTAAACAAGAGAATTAGCACGTACACAAATCACATTTCAAAATATGGGTTGGGCCTACGGAACACAAGTATGCCCACTCATTAAGACCTGCAAGGGAAGCTTTTGTCCAGGTCCTAATGGTGGTAGAGGCATTACTGGTTGTGACAGAGGGCCTTTCCTATGATTGAGCACACCTGCAGAATTCCCCACAACCAGAGTTCTCCTCTTCTCACTTTCTGTTGTTGCAGATAACTCTTGGCCTGCTTGTTCTAAGAGATTTTAATTGCCTTCCCTCTTCCCTGAGATGTCTTTATCTGTTGTATTTGATTCTAATGTTTTAAGCAGTTTTATTTACTTCAATTTAATAAATAATATATTATACGGAGGACAGCACTGACCCTATGTAGAATTCAAATACAGCTCAAGAAACCAAAATCAATATTATTGCCCAATGTAAATGCTGTGGTCAAAGTAGAGATATTTTTTTAAACAATCTTGAAGATTCTAGGACATGAAAGAAAGCATAAAACATCTGTTTTGTTCTTTTTCCATACCAAATTTGTCAACATGCATCCTAACTGCTATCTAATGACTTGGATAACAGTTAGAACACAAACAACCCATGGTGCGTTAGAGACCACTTCCAAATATTTTGGGAACAAGTCATTGAGCAGGGCAACATGAAAGGTCACAATCAAAAGGAAGGTGTCCAAAGTAACTCTTTGTGCATTAAACTTCTGAGTGGTGGTGGGTGGCCAGATACTTTAAAGCACCAAACATGTGGGACTGGAGCTTAACTCTGCCAATCTGCAGACTGAAGGCTCCTATCATCTATGAAAGGCTTTTGACTCAGTGATCATGGTGACAGAAACTGTGGACAAAGTGACTTTAGTCTGTGGCACAGGCAGTCTTAACAGACATCTGACTCAGAAAGCCTGCCCCTGTGGAAGGACATCCTGCCCCCTGCCAGGTATTTGGGCTTTCTGCAGCAGGTACTGCTTTCCAGACAGTCCACATGCTCTGTAGCTACTCTGAGACATTGCTCTTAAACAATAATATAATTGGTAATAAGAACCAGATAATGGATAAACTGTCTACTGGAGAAATCTGGATCCAAAGCCATCACATAATCCCAAAGCTCACTGAACCAGTTAACTCTCTTTCAACCTATAGCATCTTAAAAGTTTGTTGCAAGGATAAAATAATGGGACAAGGGCAAGAGAAAAGTATAATTAGTAAATAAATAAGACCCAAGGGAACACTATTTTAATCAAATATACTTGACATAAATATCACTAACCTTTTCATGAATATAAGCTAAACCATCCAAAATTTCCCGGAAAAGCCTCCAAAGGCGATTGGCATCTTCATACAAGCCTTGATCAATGGTGTCTCTTAAAGTACTCTTTTCACAGTATTCCATCTTCAGACACAAGAAGAAGCAGCTGAGAAAGTGGTAACTGTACCCTCTTAGTAGCTATGCTGTTGAGTATACTCATACTTCAGCTGTGAACGTCTTAACATGTATAAAATGTACTATTTTATTAAGATCAACCTTTTACTGGCATATGGTATTTTTATTGTTTGTTATTAAATGGCATTTTATATTCTGAAAGTTCGTGAGTCAATCAAGTCTGAAATGGGATAAGACAAGTATAAAATAAGCAGTTTTAAGATCCATTCAAAAATCACCAACCTCAAAATAAATACTAGATGTAGAAAATGTTGCTTTTTTTTCCTTTTACAGTTATGATTTCATTTCTCCTAACTCTAGAGACCTGAGGTGAGCATCCTTTGTAACCACACAGCTCTCTGCAACTAGGTGTCAAATAATTTCTAACCTGAATGTACAGATAATGCACAGTTTGAATCACTGGTGTTCCATTTTCTTCACTATGACTGTCTTTTCCCTTGCAGTCTTCATCCTGTGTCAGAAAAAAAAACAGAAGAGAAAAATGGAAGCAAATATACTATCGCAGACTACTCAACATGGATTTTGATGCATGTAGTGTTCTGAATGTCTTTTATTTTATGGTAAGATGAGAAAGATCCTTTTGTACCAAACATCTGGGTTTGTGTAATCTTCATACTAGGCAACTCTTGGAAAGTTGCCTGAGAGCATCACACACAGGAACAGTGATTTTTTTCTAATCCAGAAAGAAATCTAGGTTGAGTATTCAGGGAGAATTCACACCTAGAATTCAAACATGAGGATCCCAGACTGAATCTTCCAATGAAACCATATAAAGCAGTGTGGCAAAAATGTGACCCAGAGGTGAAATATGACACCCCCCGGACAAAACTTTTTGAAGCTCCTCTTTGGTTTGGCATTTTTGATGTTATATATGTCAAACAAGCCATTTTGCTATCTGTTTCCATACATCACAACCGCAACTCTGTAAGTGAGGGTGGCTTTTTTTGCATACATAAAGACCTATGTGACCATCTATGCAAGTGTACAGGTCTGCTTGTTAAATCAAACAATGTGTGTGACAAGGTAGAAAGAAATGTGAAAATCTCTTCTCAGCAGCTGAATCAAGTTCTCTATAAATCATAACACGCAGACCATTAGCTTATCAAATTTCTTGCATTTAGAACCTGAGAATGCTGACACATAATGTATTTATTTCATCTGAAAGGTGTAAATGGCAACAAGGACATTAAAGTATTGAACTGATCAAATCAAGGTTGAATTCATTATTAAGTGATTGGGAGTCACTGGATTTGCTGGCAGGCTACTGTAAAAAGTGGAATGGACCATCTTCCCAGATCATCCAAAGTGGGCTGCAAGCGACACAAGCTGTCAATCAAGCACCTATGCAGAATATTAAAATTCTCATTATTTTTCAGGTCACCTACAATTTAATTATTTAATTCATTTTTTTTCCAACAGGCAGATATTTTGCTGGTAATATTTCCTTTTTCCTTTTCTGATCCATACTCAAAACACGCAACAGTTAAAGAATCGGTTTAGGAGGCTAGCTTTTCAATGGCTGCCTTTCTCTTTCTTTCTCCGTAGGCAATCAAGGATCTTTGGGAGCTCTTGTTTACTTCCACTAACTTCTTTTGCTTTTTTCCCACCTCCTTGCTTGTGGCAGCTATTATTTGAATATTCAAGTAACTGTTAAGCAACAGTAAGGAAAGGAAAGCTTTTAAAGGAAAGTGAAGAAATGAGAAATGACAACAAGCAAGAAGAAAGAAAGAGACTCATTTAGTTGGCAAGGCAGGAAAAAATAAACTGTCAGGGGGAAGAAAAGAGTCAATGGATGCAATTGAAAAAAAGCTTTGGACTTCTGCCTCAGTCATTTGTGTGAAGAAATAGCTCATGTGTTTGTGCCTCTATGCCATCTATATTTCAAAATTCAAAGGAAAGTACGGCTGCTGCCCTGATAAGAGAACAAGGAGTTGACCCAAAAAATTTATTAGCAGTGCCTATTCTATTTATATCTGTTTCACACAGGAAAACTGCAGGCAATTGTACCCCAAAATAGCGTTTGGGACAGTTCCATACAACACTATCCTTTGGCCCACTTAGTGACAGGCATTTGGTACAAGCAAAAATGATTGAGTAAACTGACCAAAGCAATAGTTATTTTAATTAAAGCACTATTGGAACGATCACTGTTTTAATCACCAAAATGTTTGATAAGTATGCTAATTGTGACCAGACAACTGACTAGCATGCCAGCCCTAAGGCCCCTACACAGCCCACTAGACTTATCTTGTCTCTCTGCTTGGTCACTTTTTTGTACATTAAGTAGAGACTGACATGAGTGCAAAACTCAGGATGCCACACTGACTTACCGTACTTCAAGAGATGCAGCACATGAACATCAGTCAGTTTGTGAGAGGAGGATTAAATACATATTTTCATAGCAACTACATTGATATTTACCGTTATATGATTTTTACTGTTGTCTTCTTCATGGTCAAAAATGATATCACTCTCAGAGTCTGCTGCTGGCCTAAATCAACAAATACAAATGGAAAAATCAAAGTATTCTCAAAGAAACGATGTCTCAGGAAAACCTGAATTCCAGCAAAACCTTATGAAGAGATGCCTGGTAATGGGTCATTGGAATTCAGGTCTTCACTCAGTTAAATTAAAATTTAATTGTGATACTTGTTTACTGAGTTTAAATTTATATTATAAATTTTAATGTTAATTTAATGACTTATATTTTAAATTTTAATCATTCTCTTACACACACACACACACACACACAAACTGTTACAGTGGGCCCACAGTATTAGTGAGACATTGGTTCCATGACCGTTGGCAAATACTAAAAATCATTCTCAAGTCCCTATGAAAATATGATGCAAGGCATTAGCAGTAGAGGTACACCAACTGCCACTGCCACAACCCTGCTGAAGCCCCAGGGGGCCAGCAGCTCCTTGCCAAAGCTCATCACTGCTCCGTGATTGCTGGCAGTGGGAACAAGTGACCAAAAGCAGCACCAATGTCCCCAACAATCCGAGGATTGCCAGCAGCTCCACCCTGCAACTGTCCTGGCCACCCATAGATAGCTGAGAGTTTTTGTGCCAATTCCTGGTCACTCGTTCACAAAAGAGAGACTAGGATCACAACCACCCTTGCTACCAACAATCACAGGGCAGCGAGGAGCTTCAGCCAGGAACTGCTGGCTATCCTGGGACTGCTGAGGGCATCGGTGCCAATCCTGGTTACTCATTCAGAAGTGAGCAACGAGGGTCAGGACTGCCCCCACTGCCAACAACTGCAGGGTGGCAAGGATCTTTGACTGCCCCAGAATTGTTAAGGGTGGTACCTCTGCCTTGCTGCCATGTCCCTGCCAAAGTTCCTTGTCCTGCAATTGTTTAGGCAAGAGAGTGGCAAGCTCTCTTCTTGACGCCCTACTTCCGAGGAGCATGTGAGATCCCCACTTTGCAGGGTTCCTGAGCCTTGCCTCCACCTTCCCTGCTGCCTGGGACCGCTTCTGCAGTGGGTGTCAGGTAATTTAATTTTTAAAATATTTTTTCACTTTTGTGTTTGTGTAGGGTTACACTGTATATTATTATTTATGTAATTATAAATTATATAATCGTTATAGCTGTGGCTTTAACTGCATTATAAACCACACTGAGATAGATATTATGAAGTGTAGTTTATAGTATATAGAGTTTGCTGTTGTTATGTGTCATCAATTCAATTCCAATTTATAGCAACCCTATCCTAGAGTCTTCTTCACAAGGTTCATTCAGAGGCTTGCCATTGTCTTCCTTGGAGGCTAACAGCATATGTGGCTCAGTCAGCTTCCACGGCTGAGCAGGGATTTGAATCCCAGTCTCCCAGAGTCCTAGTTCAAAACTCAAGTCACTACACCACACTGGCTCTCAATATATATGAGAGTTGAATATATTTTCTATAAAAATATAAAATAAATGTTGTTTTCCCTCTTATGGTTTTAAGCACAGCATTTGAGCACACTCTTATCTGTACTCGTGACTAATGGTGGCATTTGTAGCTAAAATATCCCATATTTTTTATCTTTAGATAATATTTTCAACCTGAAACATTGTCCTTTTTGTTTGGGAGTACCTTAAATACAAATAGACCTGAAAGACTGCATGGGAGATGGCTGATGCGGGAGTAACACCAAAAATTATCTCCTCCCCCACCCCCTGACAGCTGTGGAAACCTCCAGGGGTTTGTAGACTCTTCTGCAAATGGACCTTCCACTTATGGAAGAATGAATCAACATCTAGTCGATTCACAATGAGTTGCCCCAAGGGAGGTGTGAGAAACAAATACCTTACATTCCCACTCACAAGAATGATTGTGAAAACACTCCTCCACCTTCTTCATCATCGTCATCATCATCACTGGATTCCTGATCTGCTCCACTGAACCTGGCACTTGATGATCTCTCACAAGAGGTGCTCCACTCTACTGAACTGGTCAGAACTGGAGGAGGAGCATTTGCTTCTATGTCATCCATCAACTCCTCTTCACCTTTCCCATTCTGAGCCAGCTTCTCAGCAACTTTCTTCCCTTCTGCATTTTCTGATGCTGAAGTGTCAAGCAAAGGCCTTTCATGTTTCTCTATCCATGCATTGTAATACCGCACAATATTCTCATGGTTCAGACGTGAGAGCAGCGTCACTTCCCCTTTAATTCTTCGAAATTGCTTGCTTGTGGGATTTATGTGAATTCGCTTTACCGCATAACAGCAGCCATCCAGTTTGTTCTGGACCTACCCATTGAAAATATTATCAGACAGAGGTTTCGGGGGGGGAAACCATGTAGAACTTTCCTTCTAGGCATCTCCCCATCAACTCTCACCCAAGAAAGCTCAGTATTGCCACAGCCTGAGATCCTACATGTGTACTAGCTCTGCAAATACAGTTCCATGTCATCCCTCTCGTTGTTGTGTGTTTTCAAGTTGCTTTCAACTTATGGGGACCCAAAGGCAACCCTATCATGAGGGTTTGCCTTTGCCTTGCTCTATGATTGAGAGATTATCACTTTCCCAAGAGCACCTAGTGGGTTTCCATGGCCAAGCAGGGACCTGAATTCTGGTCTCCAAAATTACAGTCCAACATTCAAGCCACTACGCTACACTGGCTCATCATCTCTCTGACTGGCAGCTATCAAGGCCCAGAAGGGGTCCCTACTGCTGCTGTTTATTCGTGGGGATAGGAGGGAAGAGACAGCAATTCAGACCTTAAGAGAAGCAGCTGGTTTTAACTCAATCCGGAGAAGAAAACTGAGAAATAAGGAAGCAGTTTTCAACGGAGCATACTTGCTCCTTCCTTCCCCCAGGAGCTCAGCTTCATGTCTGAATTGTTTCCTTCCTGGTGAAAAACTGTAGCAGCAGCCCCTTCCAGGATGTGACACTGCTAGGAATGGGAAGTTTTTGGAAGGAACATATGGGCAAGAGAACAGCACCCCATCCAAAAAGGGAGTTGCACTTAAGTCACTAACAAAATGCTGCTTACAGAGTACTACATATCATTCTTTGGGGGAATAAAAATGAGGCCAAAATCAGACTGTGGATGCACAAGACTCTACTCATTAGGACTTACTACTGAATAAATACTCCAAGAAAAAGATTGAAACTGCAATCCCCTCTATTCATCTGCTTTGGGATAACTCCCACTGCAGCCAGCTGGCCTTACTTTTGAGCAGACCTGTATGGCATTATACTACATAAAGCTTGAAAGGAGTGGGAGACAGAGGGAAAAAAAGAATTCAAAAGTGATATGGAGGAAAGCCTTTTTTTTTCTCTGCATAAGAAGGTTGTTATCAAGCTAGCAACACATCAGTACAGTTTCACTGTTATGATGTTTGGATGCATTTACAATATCATCACACAGGATTATTCATGCCTCTAATTACTACCACTCTGAGATAACCCATACAAACTAGACAAATATGTGAAAAAATTCTAGAGCATAAAAGAGAACTTTTCTAAGAAGTAATGTGAATAGCTACACTGATTTAAAAAGAAACAGAGGAATTAAGAAAAAAAGTTGCTCAAGCATCTGCTACAATAGTAGGTATCTGTGTGGCATCCCCTCCTATACACAGTTAACTACTGAGCAGCATGACTGCTGGTTCTAATATATTTTATGGACATACAAACTGCAGGAAGAATAAAATTAGATTCATGCTGTGTGTTGCATGTACCTTGATGACAGCTCCAAAGGCCCCTTTACCCAGCAACTGCAATTCTTCAAACTCGCTGTAATAGCGGGAAAATTGCTTCTGTGTTTCTGTGACAAAGATGTCGCTACCAATCTGACTGCTGGGAATAACAGTTTCAATATCATCTATTCCTGCTGAATCTGAAAACAGGAAAATAGCAATGTAAAAGAAAAATGACAACAAGCAATCCAGCGACAACAATCAAGAGTTCACGTGATACAATGGCAGATTAAAGTTTTCTGTTGAAATGCAGGTCTATTATTTCAACAGACTATGTTTGACACCCAAAGTCATTACTGTATGATGCTAACATGTGACTCCAGCCACTTCAGCAACATATAGGAGACAATCCAGAGCTGGCTCATGAAAAGAAATGTGAAGAACTGAGTAGAGATTTGCATTTCATAGCCTCTACAACTGTTTGAAACAAATTTAAATAATCCAAACACTTGTATTAAAACTGTAGATGTAGCAGAAGTATAACTAAGCTCTAACAGCACCAACATTCTCTGGCTAAATGGGCTTTGTCCTCTATTCATCCAATTTTTCAAGTCACTCAAACAAACATAGGAAAATTACCCCCAAAAGAGAAAGCAGCACCAAGTATAACAATCTATTTTTTAAAAAATGTCATGAAACAAATTGCATATAATGACTAGCGTTTAGCTTCCTTTAGCACCTATGTGCTTCAGAACTGATTGCAAACTACCATTTTTTGGAAAGCAAATTTAGGTGCACTTCTGAAACTAATGAAAATGACCCCATTAAAAGTCTATGAGCTTCTACACAATCCTCCTTCTTCAGCTGCTAAAGTAAATCAATGGGTAATATTTGACGGGTTTATTTAAAATGGATATTTTCATTTGTATTTACATGTGCAATTTTTTTTTCAGTAACCCACCCCTACAGTTTCACTTTTTGCTCTTTGGAAACTCTTTAAAGCTGCTAATACAGCAGGCTGAAACGCGTGTCAGAATGTCTGTGGGCATACACTGTGCAAGAGTGAGTGACAAAATAAAGAGATATACTTGTTAAATTTGCAAAATCTATGCTGAGAAACATTCTCTGCATGAAAAGTAAAAATTATCTTGTGATTGAGTAAAATCAATGTTTTCATGTCTTACAGTACCTTTCATTTTTTATTATTAATTTCAACCATGAAACTGGTTTTTTTTTAAAAAATTAGCCCCCCTCCCCAATATCATGGGGTTCTTTCTCCCTCCCTCCACTCCTTCTCTTTTTTCCCCTGCCTCTCCCCTACCTTCCCACAACTGGTGTTTCTCTCCTTCTATCATAGTTCATTCAGACTCTCTCTCTCACTCTCTATCTCTCTCCCAGTCTCTGGTCATGTTCCCGCCCCTCACCTCAGTACCAGGTAGGATCTTCTCTCCCCCTATCCCGCTAAAACATTTAAAGTGCTTGAGAGCCCTGCCTTGCAGTGGAAAACTCCATGTGGAGCTGTCTGGAGGCTTTCTGGAGAAATAAATATCCAATTAATATCCAAACCCAACTGCAGTGTTTTCTCTCTCTTGGTTAGAGAAGTCTGCCATGTGGTGACTGAAGATGATACTGCAGGATTCAGGCAGATTTTAATTAACTCAAATTAATCCGTTTAAATGAAAAAATTATGAGGTGCACACCAAAGCCATGTTTCAGTTGTCTAGGTTCTATAGTCTTAGAGCTATGCCAGAGATAGACGTGCGGACATACAATAATCTATAATAACAAAAGAAAACGTAAAAAATCACAATTGTGTATAATTGAAATTCACAAACAAAATGTTTAAATAAAAAATATTAACCATAGCAAAACCCGAATTAACTTCAAAAGGACTTTAACAACTACTTTATAACCCAACAGCACTTTACACAAGTATATATGATGTTTTAGGCGATACTGCAGTACTGAATGCTTTTTATTTTCACATTCATAATTGTGTTCAATTTCTATAACCTCCCAGCATAGCAGGAATTTTTAAATTATTTACCATCTGGACTTTCTTCCATTGCAGGCATTTTCACCGGTGGTGGGTTTATAAATCTGTGTTGTAATAACTGTTGGGTGCTCCACCTTTCTTTATCTTCCAAGCAAACACACCTGAAAATAACACAAAACAAATACAAGTTTCATTTGGCATTTCAAGAGAACTGATTATTTTGGTTGTTACTAGAAAACAATTTTGCAGACTCTCAATTAAATTTCTAATACTATGCAAGTGAGTGCAACCTCTTCATGGACCAACTTTTGTTAGTACAATATTCAGGTAGTGACGTCAAAATTAAGCTAGCAGTATACTGGAAAGAGCCAAGTTAAGACTAAAAAGTCAAAGTGTATCTTTTTTTTTTTTTTTTTAAGATAGTGGCCTAATCATATTTTAGCACCTTGACTCAAAGGATTGTATATAAATGAGTCATCAGCAGAATGGAAACTGTAGGGGGAAAAAAGTCCTCTTTCTCTCATCCATGCCCCTAAAATATTCTTCAAAAAGTTTGGGGATACAACAAAGGAGACTAGAGTCTGCTCTTGTTGTATGCCTTCATGACATTTCCGACTTACAGCGACCCTAAAGTGAGCACATCACGGGGTTTTCTGGGGACGGAGAGTGTGTGATTTGCCCAAGGTCACCTAGTGGTTTCCATGGCTGAGCGGGGAATCAAACCTTGGTCTCTAGGGTTGTATGTGTGTATACGTGTCTTCAAGTTGCCTGCTGACTTATGGCATCCCCTTGAAATTAATAGGGTTTTCTCAGGCAAGGAACACTCAGAGGTAGTCTTGCCAGTTCCATCCTTTGAAATACAACCTTAAGCATACAACAGAAAAAAAAAATACTGCGTACACTATGCTAATACCAGAGTATGTATCTGTATCAACAATTTGCAAGAAATAGGAAACTGGCTTTTAAAGTACTAAGAGAAATGTATGATCACCCATGCCATTCTTAAGATCCCGTAAGTTTTATGAAAGACTTGGACAATAAGAAGATTCCTTTTATAGGAAACAATCCTATAAAAGAAAGAAACAATCTAAACAAAGCAGAAACCACAGATGCTTGCGGAAGATGTTTTAAAGTTAAGGACAGAAATCACATGGTCAGCAGAATCCACGTGGCTGTTTTTGCAGCACCTGAAGTCCCCAGGGCAAATTAATCTTTTTTTTTTTTTGCATACCCAGAATGTTTTCAATTCCCCCCATGAGAAAACTGTACTTGCCCCCACACACCTTGTTTTAACACTCTTTTAAAAAAATCCCTGGAAATATCTTTTTAAAAAAGAAAGAAAGAAAAGAGGAAAGAAGAAAGGAAGAAGGGTAGAAGGAACATCTTTTGGTTACTTTTTTGTTTTATTTAGAGGCTCTGGTGTGGACTTTGGGAGACCCAGGATGGCAGAAATGTCCCCAAGACACCTGGAGTTTGCCCACCCCTGCTAGGAAGTATTTACCAAAGTTCCCACTGCTAAAGCAACAAAAATGATTTCAAAGTAACAACTTGCCTCTTCAATGATCCTGCAACTCTAAAGTGAAACCTTCAAAGAAATTAGTCCTGGACACACGACTTCATCCTGGGCCCCTAAGCATTTCCCTTGGTTTGTGGATCTCTGTATTCATCTTAACAGTACTATTGGCTGTCTGTCTTAATGAATCTTGAATTACAAATATTATTGCAAAACATTTATATTTGATGGCAGAAAGAGAAAAATAATTAGATATGTACATACTTTTTCAAAAAGTCTTGAAAATCTTCAGGCAAATCATTTGGAATTATGACTGGATATTCCTTAGTCTCTTGTCCCTGACTGAGAGCAAGCAGGATCAAACCCAGTCGCCATACATCTCCTTTTTTTCCTGGTTTGTTTGGCAGGGCATCTTCACTAAATCGAACCTTGATTTGTTCAAAAACATCCTCCTTACAGATATCTGCCAAGCGTTTGGAAATACTGTAGTCTGTCAGTTTGAGATTGCCATCTGTGTCTATCAGTATGCTGGCCATACTCAGAACCTTGTGAACCACTGAATTACTGTGTAGATAGTCAAGAGCTGACAGAAGCTGGCTTGTGTAATTGCGCAGCTGATCCATGGGAAGTGGAGTCTCTTTCTCCAAATACACTGAAAGGCTGTATCCACTAATGTGTTCCACCAAAATGTCTACCACAATTGAGTCACTGTGCTCTTTAAAGCTCATAGACAGATAACGCACTATGTTGGGGTGGTTTAACTTCATCAAAGAGCTGAATTCTGCCTCTGCTCCCTGAATCTGTTCAAAAGAAACACAGAATCAGTGAATATGGATCCAAATAACACATGGGTATCACCTCTTGATAAAGCGGTTTCCATACAAGACTCTTGGACATATATTGCTTTGATTTGTGTTAAGTACCATGCACTGCCAAGGGATCCCTGGTGGGTTGAAAAGTTATAAGTACTGCCCATTCAGTACTGAAAATACATAAACTTAAAGCTCCAGGTTTTTTAAAATTCTTAGTAAGCATGTGATACCAAAGCTACCAGCTTCATCATTATTCTGAAGCTATCCACGCAAATTTCTAGATTTATTTGCCTAAATTGAACTGCCAGTCCTACTACTTCAATAGAAACTTGATATATCAAAAGTTATACAAGCTTTACAGATTCAGTGGGTATATTCCAGGTGGGACTAACAACTGGATTTAGACAACTGGATTTAGGCCACTGTTTGGATCAGTATCATTTTCATACAGAACTTTTCAAGTACTGAATTTCCGTTAGTATTCAGCATCCAAGCGTGCCTGTATTTCACTGTGTGAATTTAAGAGATAGAAAATGTGAATTTTAAGAGATATACAAAAATACTATTTATTACCTGTTTTTTGCATTTTTCAATTTTTTCTTTTTCTTGACTTGTAAGAAATTTCCCCATTTTCTTTTGCCACTGAAGTACCCATTCATACACTAGGACAAAATTGCCAGTGCACATCTCTAAAGCATTGTAGACAGATTTACCAAGTTGCTCATCTTTGTCTGTACACAGGAAAGATGGATAAAGATATCAACTATTAATGTAGACAGTACTGGAAATACCAAGTTCATTACAAAAAGTTCATCTGTTTCTTTTACATCTTGGCCAATATACTCTTTTGAGCATTGGTTCAAATAGTTTCAACATACATTAAGGAAGGAAGTGTAAGATACTCAGCAATAATTCCATTGGTAGATGGATCTTAACGTTCATAGTCCATAAACACAAACAAAAAAAGGAAGAAAGAAAAGGTAACAGGTATATGAAAGTAAGCTGCTCATAATGCTGAAACTTTGTTGAATTAACTGAAAAGATTTCCACTGAAGAAGAGACAAACCACTATTCAGCCTTTAAATGTGGCTTGTCTCTTTAACAGCACAAACTATCAAAGCAACTAGCACTGCTGCACCTGAGGATCCTTTCCCTGCATGTATACCAGTTTCGGATCCTGGACAAGGATATTCCAAATTCCACACATATTCTGCCATCTACAAAAAAAGCATCACAGACCTATTGCTCTAATTTATGCTAATAATGGTGACAAGTACAGAAAAAAAAAGTCTTCAACATAGTCTGTAAAGCAGCTACACATTGGGATTTGGAAATCATGCATATCTGGGAAGTATACACAAATACACTTAACAGTTTCAATAAAGGCAATAAGGGTTCAGAGAATCCTTTGAACTGTCATGTAAGACTCTGATCAAAGAATCAGACTTTCTACCCTTTTTTCCTATTATTCACATGCCCTTTCATGGATCAGGACAGCTTTTACTCTCTATGTACTTCAGTGAAATAAAGATAGCGTTCATTGGTCCTTCATCTCTATAATAAAAAAAAATACAGAGATGCTACAAAATTCTGATACTCAGCAATCATTCCACTTACCTATACACTTTCCTTTGTGTACTTTAAGCTGACCAGTGGCACTAGTATTGAAATGCAGAATTTCACATGTTCCTGGGGAATCCTCATTACTGCAAGCAGAATGCTGACGCTCTCTCCTAGAAAGCAAAGATCAATAAGCATTTTGTTTTGAGATGTTTATAAACTATTCAATTCAGTAGAGGTGACAATATAAATTATGGATGGGGAATATGTGGGCCTCTTGAAATTGCTGGACTGCAACTTCCATCACTCATCATTGACTACTGGCTAGGGCTGATGTAAGCTGCAGCCCAACAGCTTCTGAAAACTCATCTGTCCCCAACTCTTTGCCTTAACTACTACTACACGTATGCTGCCTTAATGGCAGGTTCACATGTTTCCAAGGTAGTTGTTTCAGCAGCAATTCATGCTACTGCTGTTAGAGATAAATCAATCTGAACAGGATCTTTTAGTTTACAACAGGAAAAATCCATTAAAGTACTTAGCTTTTAACTAAAACCTAATAAAATTTAGTGAGTGTATTTTTTTTTTTACTTTTGAAGATTGCAGTTCAAAGTGTTCGTGCACTCAGTAAAAATCCATTCTATGTAAGTTAAAATGAACAAACTAACACTCTATCTGTAATGCTGGTTTACAAGGTTCACATCTCCTAGCTATATTTGTGAGAATTTTACCTCTAGGGCCAAAAAAAGCCCCAGTGCTATACTACAGTACAGAAAAATATATCTATGTTCAAACTAGGTCATACATGTAAGAGCTGGTAACTATGTGTGTGTGCCTGTATATGTACCCCGTCATGTGTATGCTGTGACACAGGCTTAAACCATTTCACTAAAACAAATTTAGTACATTCAGATAGCAATACATACTTTGAACGCCCTGTGGAATGTGCACGATATTTATTGTTCCCTCCATGATCTGTAACACCACCATTTAAAGTTACTTTGTTCCCTGTACCATCTCTACCAGCAGAAATATCTTGGCTTTTCAAAGTAGCACTTCCCAAACGCTCCTGGAAAGATAAAATGGAGAAGGGGAGAGGTAATAGCCAAACCATTTCCATCCTTCAAGCAGTCATGCACGTAGGATTCCTAACTGGAGCACAGCTTCCACGACTGAGAGAAAGAGGTCATGCAAGGGCTGGTCAGCACCTACTTAAAGCAGTATTATTTCCTTGCAATATTATTAGTCATATCAGGTTATTTGTTGTCAAACTTGTTATTTGAAGCAGCTGGCCTATATTGTTCTTTTTCCACAAAAACTAAAAACCAGCACATCAAAGCATACAAATGTACCTAGAGGTATGAAGGCTCGGGGGGGAAGGGAGAGGACAAAACAATTCAGAGAAAAAAAACCCCTGGCTTTTCCATAGCCCTTTTTCCCAAATTTTTAAAAAATTGGATTATGGAACATTTTATTTTAGGATGAATAAAAAAAGGTCTAAGAAACGGTGTTCACACATTCCTTGTCCCAAAATCATTTCCAAAAAATATGTAAGAGGAACACTGAGGCCCGGAAGCAGATGAAAGGCTCTCCCTCCATCCCAACTGCCACTGGCCTGGCCTCAGAGGGAGAGAAGAACCGCCAGTACCTTCCCCACTGCCATTCCCTTTTCCTTGGGTGCCATGTCTCAATTACACTGCAAGCCTGAAGGCAAGGAACTGTGAAATAAACAATTTGTAAGCCACTCTCAGAGCCTTTGTGGCAGAAGAGCGGAGTATAAATACTCTAAATAAATATACAAATAGACACTTTCATTTAAGATTATGTAGTTATCAGATCATTCTAATTCCTAGTCTTGGTTTCCATTTCTCAGTTCTTTTTATGGGAATGAATATATTATGCCTGCTTAACATTATGGAGAACAAGTATTTCCTTTCTTTTACTAATGTTGATGATTTCTTCTGTGGTTTCTTTTGGAGGGGGGGGCAGGGGGGTTTGCCCGTTCCTCCGACTGGCAAAACTAAGTAAGTCCTTTACAGTTCAGCTGTTCCTTACAATTCAGGACCTTTGAAACAAAACAAAATTTTAAAAGCAAGTTCAATTCATAATTAAATTCTGAATAAACAGTACTTTTAATAAATAGAACATGATAATTTTATGCCAAACCAATGCACCGAATGTTCTTAAAGTAAGAAAGTGATTTTCAATCCAGTAAGGGTGCTAATACTATATTTTTTCAATTTTTATGAAAATTTCCAATTCTGACACCCTCGCTCGCCCCTTTTTTTCCCCATAGCTTCAAATATCCTGGAAAAAAATTCTCTCTCTAAGCATACTACACCAAAAGAAACGACAGCTGGTATAGACTGATATGGACACATCCACTTGCAGAAAAGGAAGTCTGCACTCAGCCCAGTGACATTTATGATCGTCTGTATTGTTTGTCTGCACTTCATGCCTAGGGATCATACAACTCCTCTGCTGAAACAATTTCACTGCCTACCAGCCTGTTTCTGGGAAGAATTCAAAGTGCTGGTTATGGCTTGGGTCCAGACTATCTAAAAGACTGTATCTCCATAGAACAGTTGACCCAAGTTTTAAGATTGGGGTGGGGGGGAGGACTCATCACAAACATATTTGATTAGGACATGGAAGAGAACATTTTCAGTGGCTCTCCCAGTTTACAGAACCCCCTTCCATAGGAAGCCCACTTGTTCTCCTTCTGCTGGCAGACAAAAACTTTTTTTTATTTAGGCAGGACTTCGTTTTCATACATCATGTGGTAGAAGGGCATTTAAAAGTGGTGCACTGAGATTTTATCTTGTCCATCATGTTTGAAATGTATTTCAAATGTTTTGACCATATGTTTTTTAAACAGATGCTCCTGGTCGCTGGAAAGGTAGATGAAGAAACAGAGATTCAGCCCATGCTGAATGAAGTTACACTCTCCCCAAGGACAAAGGTTCACAGTTTGGGTGTACTTCTGAATTCTTCCCTAAATCTGGCTGCTCAGTTTTGCTGTGGCTAAGTGTGCAGTCTGCCCATCACTGCTATAGATGCTTGTCCACATTTTCTAGCGAGGTATGTGTTGTAGAAAGGAGAGAGAAGACCAGGTTTCTCACAATCTAGCATCATGAAACACAAATTTAAAAATACCTGTTTTGCTATTTCTTTCCTTTTTCTTTCTTCTTTCTTTTCTTCCTCCCTTCTTTGAATCTCATCTAGTATTTCACGTTGCTGAAATAGATATTACTGCAATGAACAGTCTTTATTTCATTAAAGATTTAAAGGAGATACCCTTGGACCAGTCATACTCACTCACCCTCCACAGAAGGCAAAGGGAAACCCTCTCTGAACAAGTCTTACCAAGAAAACCTTGTGACAGGGTCAACTTTAGGGTCGGCATAAATTGGAAATGACCTGATGGCACACAACACCAACAATGTAACACATAGAAAAGTAAAAATACTGCTCTGCTGACCGAAAGTGAAAAGAAAAACATACTCCAAGACAGTAGTGTTTCATGTCTAGTGAAAAATGATGTAAGGACTAGTATTAAGCTAAGAAGCAGACAAAGTTTAGAAGTTGAGCTAACATTTACTCTCCTTTACATGAGCAGAGAGGAATAAAGGAAGCACAGTCTGAATAAATTTGCAGATGTAGGAGCCATGATTTATTTTAAAAATGAACAATACCACTACTACCCCATCTTTCACAATATGACATTCTTCAATCTTAGTGGAGATTGAACCTAAGGTATAATGGGGGCAGCTGGTCAGGAAAAAAGCCACTATGCACACAAAAAAAGAGATCCACTGGATGACAGGCTACACATGTAATTCTTATCCTTTTGATTTCAACTGCAAAAGTCATTCACAATTTCAGGTATGGGATACCTTAAGTGTATCAAAGGAGTGAGTGGAGAAGAGATAAATTAAATTACCATCTGCTCTTCCTTCCTCTTAAGATCTTGGATTCGCTGCTGTTCTTCCTGAGCTAGCCTTTCTTGTTCCTTTTGTTGATTCTTCAGCATTTCTTCATGGAAAGATTTTAATGGTGGCTTATTGTAGTCACTGAGAAACGACTGTGTGTAAGCTGCTAGCTCAAATATCATCACCTGGGGAGAACGGGAAAAGAAAAAAATGACCAAAGCATTTACAACAAATGTTGATTGCTCTTGTGTAAGTACCAGTAATTTCAGAGGACCTCAGCTATTTTTGAGTTTTAACTGACCAACAGGATTAGTATCTGTTTCTGTCAAACAGCATTTCAACATCTTTCTTTTTTTAAGAGTTGAAAATCCAAAAAAGTTGTGCTGAATGTTTTCCCACTGAAAAAAGAATTGCATTAAAAAATGCTGGCATTACATTCATATGACTCTAAGCCATGCTGATTTAAAAAAAAAATAAACAGCAGTATACCTCAGAACAGAGCTACAGAAAAACACGTAATTCTTATTGCCTTAAAAATAACTGATATTCTCCAATTGACAACATTTGGAAATATATGTAGAACACCACTAATGCTGTCCTGTGAGAATGGCAATAAATAAAAGTGACACTCTAAACATTAATCATACAAATGGAGCAATTTATCACACATTCATATTGATTTCTTGCAATCTGCCTGGTGAATTACTGGTTTTTAAAATCTAAATACAGTATTAATGCTAAGAGTAGGTAATCAAATTTATCAAGCAGTCAATATCATTAGTCCTTTCTGAAAAAAGTAGTATTATGAGAACCCCTACTGCTGCAGATATTAATATCTCATTATGTTTCTCAAGGCCAAATTGCAGCTGTAACTATAGGAAACCACTTTAGTGTTCATCCAGCTACAAAAATATGGATGGTTAGCCAACACAGCATTCAGCTCACTGAAGTTGGAAGTAACACTGAGCTGCCACCATTTACTTCCCCTCTAGTAATAACATAATTTAGCAGAACAGATGGAATCCCAATGGCATTTAATAGAAAAGACTTCTTCCAGGTGCATTAGCACTACTCTACAATGGAGGTTTCATATTTTCAGCCTTAAGGCCGACTGGAAAAAACTTCAAAATTACAGAGGTCCACCAGTGACAAAACTGCAGCGCAGATGCACCGCATAATCACAAAATAGCAGTAGACAAATAAGATGTTTAGAATAATATGGTAAGAATTACAAATATCATTTACTGTCATTATCTAACCCCTACTTGGAAATTGCTAAATGTGCTCTCCTGCAAAAGCTTCCTTTTGCCAGGGAGTTCCATATTTTAACTTTCCTTGGGTTACATACAGACAACACCTCTATAGCAGAACACAGAGAATTTACTTTTTTTGGACTACAACACTCTAAAAAATCTTGAGATTGTAGTATTTATAGTTGTAAGTACAAGATTATTTCTTTCAATTCTTCCTCTTTCCAATTTTACAATTACTTCTCTTTATAAATGCTTCTCTCTCTGCCTCTCTATCCACCTTCCTAGCATTTGTTTCAATACTAGGGCCAAAGACGGTGTAGAAAAGGACAAAAAGCAGATACAGCTAAAAACATAATGTTATGATAGTAACACTTCAATATGTCATTTATTAAAAATATTAATTCTTATATTAAACTTGTATCTCTTTCTGCTTTTCACCAAAGCTCCTGCTGGTCTCTTTTCCTCAGAGGAAAAACTCACTGCCACTTCTTCCTGAATGTCTTCGTTTGCTGGTCACCTCTCAGCTGACCTCCCATTTGCAGGGACATGCACAAGCTTTTTGACGCCACTGTCCAATTCTAAGTTTCTCTCCTGAAGCAAAGTTGGCTGTCAGAAGAGGCCTGTCTTGTGAGGAGTCGTGAATCACTGAAAGAGACCCATGCCCTAAAGTTCACAGCAGCACAGAACCAAATACTAGAAGCTGCTTAGTTTCTCAGTAGCAGATGCATCTTCAGTTTCCTGGTAGATGAAATATACTCCCTCAGTTTGTCTCATTTCAACTAAAAAAACCACATTACTTATATTGATAGTGCTGTTCACTATCTAGGGCAAAATTAACATACTCACCTCTCCGCAACGCTCTTTTGCTAATTCCTCCAGCTGGGATTTTAACAAGTTAATGTTTTCATTTGACAAGCCCTTTGCATTTTTAAGCTCGATTTCTGGAACACTACAGGAGAGAAAAGAACCACAAAATCTGCAAATGCTTGGACAAGTTATATAATAGTTCCATATCTGGCCATCACTATATGGCATCCAAATAAAAGTTCATATTCTGAAAGTGTACATTATTTTAAGAGAGGTCTGCCTTAAAATAATGTACACTTTCAGGCCATTCTGCAGCCCACAAGGGTTCTTAGCACCTCCAATGACCCCCCCCCCGCCTCCTTTGGGGACATGGGGACCAATTTCACCACGTTTGCCTCTCCCAGCGTGTTTCAGGTGCGAGAGGCCTTTTTTCAAGCAGGAAGTAAACCAGAAGTTGACTTCCAGTTTTCCTCAAGATTTAAAAAAGGGCACAAGCTGATTCAGGAACAACTAGAATTAGAAAAGTGTATCACAATTTTCCTTGTTTAGCAAAGTTCAGAATAAATTTCTTATTTACTCACATATCTGGGTACGTTTGGGGACACTTGACCCACAAGTCAACTGTGGCATAGACTTCATGGTCACCCTGAGGTCGCAAAACTAGTTTGATTTCCGGAGACTGTCGCACCTGAAGTAACGGAGGAGGAAATCAGGGGATCAAAACTCCTATTAGGAAATAGCAACTGGCAGCTTAAAGGCTCAAGTAAACACTTAGGGACTTCCAGTCTGTTCCCCAAACATACGATACCAAATGGCCTTTCAACCATAGTTCTATTCTACTGCCAACGTAACATCTTAGGGTAGCCTAGAGCTTCTAGTCCGGTGGGGTGTTGGAGCTGAGAATTCTAAATGCCTCTCCTTATACTGTAAATCCCAGAAATTTATAGGATGGAGTTGTTTTTCCACCTAATTCTTTCTTTAAAGAGGCCAACACTGGAAGGAGATTACAGACTATGGAAATATCTTTTTAACAGTTTCCCTTTCTGCTATTTGACCAGCACAGAACTACCTATCATGTGTAGTTAGGCTGAGAGACACAGACTGTGCACTTTCTCTTCCCTTTACAGCATCAACAGTAATAGAGACTCTGACAGAGTACTCCTTTTTATACTACCTTAGCTCTCTTCCTATGCCTGGTATCATACAGGTAGATAAAGCAAACTGCTCTGCTAAGGCCTCTGTTGCTGTTCACGCTAAGGAGAAAGGAGTTAGAGCCCTTTAGAGAAAAAAAAAATTGTGGCCGGTTTACTGCACAATGCCCGTACTGTTCGTTCTTCAGCATTTTTTCAGAGCAAAATAGGGCTCACATTAAAAATGACTGCCAAGAAGTGTCTACATATCCAGCTCAACATCCCATGATTCATGGCAATTCATTCAGGACTTCAAGAAATGTCACATGAAAGTGGTTTTCAGTAAAGAACATGTCAAAAAGTAGCCTTCTCCTGAAGAGATGAGGGAGATTTTCTTAGAAAATCCTCCCACACTAGTAAGACTAAACAGCAACTGCAAGAGCAGGCCTCTTCATGAGGAAGTCCACAGATTATTATTTTAGGGACTTACTCCTGAGGGCATTTATTCTATGCAGAGTGAGACTGAAAGATATTCACACAGAATAGTTGTGAGCATACAAAAAGTTGCTACACATAATAGCATGGAATATAAAGTCACTGTACAGAACATATAATTAGCTGTCACTAGACAAACAAAAATATTCTAAACAGATTCTTTCATTTTTTTCTGCACCACTGTTAACTGCTAACCAAGTAGCATTCTCTCCATGGTCCTAACTAGCTCTTGCACTTAGCATTCAGATCTGGGGGGCCTTTTCACAATGCACAGTTATAGTACAATGGTCTCACTTGCACTGCCACAGTCTTTTCCTATGGAATCCTGGGAGCTGTAGTTTAGTGAAGTTCTATAGCTCTCCAGCTGAAAATGCTAAATACTCCTCCCCAAACTGCTAAACCCAAGACTCCATATGATTTTGCCACAGCAGTTCAAGTGAAATCATAGTGCCACAAACGTGTAATGTGAAAGAGTCCAGTGTTGGGAACTGTGCAGCCTTCAGATGTTTTTGGACTGCAACTTCCAGCCCCCACAGCCAATATAGTTCTGAAGAATGCTAAGAGTTGAAGTCTGATATTATCTGGATAGCCTTAAAATTCCTACCCCAACATAAGTTATCTTGCTGAACTTTGGTTTCCTTTTAGTATAGTGATGACATCTAGAATGATCAAATAAATGTTACACCTGTGATTTCTTAGCTGAAGTTAGAAATCACGGTTAAACTTCAGAAATGTAACGGACATGCCGTGAAAAAGCTAAAGCCTCTCACTGGCTTAAAACACTGCAACAGACAATTTGTTAACTTTAGGAATTTAGATGATAAGAGGCACCATTAGCGGTAGTACACAATTCTCTTCTTGTGCCACATCCTCATCTCTGATCTATCAAATCTTTCATAACTACAAAATATACAAAATCTGTTTGGTCAGAGATTACAGAACAGAGTTCTGGTACAGAACAAAAACACACACCAAAGCAATGGTGTGGTATAATTCATACCAGTTTCAGCTGGGAAAAAATGTTCTCTCTAGCCATCTCAGAGAAAAGATACAAAATCTGCTACTGATTAATTAATGTTTCCCTGTTGTAGGTATGCCATAAAATTACAAGATATGATGATAAGCTAGGAGAAAGAAAGATAAACCACTCATCTGTGAGAACAAAAATCTGGCAACAGTAATGATCAAACAATAAAATTCCAGCAAGGAAATCTCCCTGTTGCTGCAAAGTTTGCAGTCATGGGAACGTCTCCTTATGAGTTTCAGACCATTACTCCCCAAGCCATTTTCAACGTTCCCTTGTAGAAAAATAAACAACAGCCTAATAACCAAAATAATAAACAGGCCAATTAGGTTTGTGGGGTTTATCGAAGACTTATGTTCATTATCACATCTTCAGGCTGGGCAGGACTTTATTTCTAATCAACATGCAGATCATTCAAAACAATGATTCTGCATTTTGGATACCTTTTAAAACTCACTTTTAAAAACTTAATACTCTTGCTTTGTGTCTCTCTTGGATTTTTTTTCCTGCCCACTTCAGCACCACTGTACTGTTCTTATTTATTTATTCAGCTAACATACTAGTACAAGAATGTCACTGCATTTGGCGCAAGAAACATTTCAGCTGGAAAAAAAAAACAACCTTGTGCCTTTTCTATAATTCAAGTAGCTTTAATTTGACTGGGGTGCTGACTGACCCATGTGTTAACACATACAAATTTACTTAAAGTCCTTGCCAAAGAAAACAGCAAAATCATAATCAACTAATGAAATAAACCCAACTCTCTAGAATCTCACAGTAATTTAGATTCAAGTCACCAGAGTATTAAGGACAGACAGTTCTTTTAATGCAAAAGTGGGCAATTTCCCCCATATCTTGTTCGACTGCAACTCCTGTCAACCTTAGCCAATGGCAAGGAACGCTGGGAGCTATTGTATCACAACATATAGAGGCCACATGATTTCCAATCCTTCTTAATGCAATACTGTCCCAAAATGGATCTTTTTATTTTTTCCCTTAGAAGTGATCAGTAAAGTAATTATTCATGGAAAAAAGAGAGAAAGTCTCTGGCTCCTCTCAGGACCTTTCCACACTTCACTGGTATAGTGCTATTATTCCACTTTCAACATCCTATGGAATCCTGGGGTTTGCAGTTTAAGGAGGGGCATTTAGAACTCTCAGCCAGAGAGTTCTTTGGCCTCAGTAAACTACAAACCCCAGAATTCCACAGGATGTTGAAAGTGGAATAATCGCGCTATAACAGTATAGTGCAGAAAGGTCCTCAAGCATTCTAGCCACTGGTAATCCTATATGCAATTCTGCATAGCTCTTCTTCACCTATATAGCTCTGAATTCTGTTTATTTCTCGATGATGCTAGACTGTGACAGAAACTGTCAAACAGTTTTTCATACAGATAATCACGTAATTTTAAACAAGACTATCCATCTGTACCTGGAAAAAAGTAAGCAGTCAGTATTTGTTATATTCAGCGATTAAATTGTTTAACTGCAGCCCTTATATACAGAAAAGGCAGGAAGGACTAAAACTTTTTAACGGACTTAATCAATATGCTTTAATCAAATACAGATTTAAAATGAAGGTTAAAATCCACTATCACTACTACATCACTTAATAACCCATACTACCAAAAAGAAAAACTCATGAAAGGTGTTATGGTACATCAGTATCTTGCGACAATTTTATTTTATCTGAAAAAGAAATAATTTGCCTCTCTTCCTAATTGGTCTCTAAAGCAAACTGTCCCAAAGTGTAAGTTATTCTATACTGGAATGAAACCAATCACATTATTTTGGTGTTTCGGTCAGAAGCACAACTTTCTTGAGGTTTTGATACAAATAAATTAACTGGTAACAGGTCAAAGATTTAAAGCCAAATGAAAACTTTAAAAAACTGATTGACTTTCCTTGAAAAGTTTTACCTAAATTCAGGTTCGGAATTATTTTTTCTTACACAACTATTTCTGTGCAGGAAGGGGAAAACAGGGACTATTTACTTCCATAAAACAGCCTAATTCTAAAACATCTTTAAAAAATTTGACTTACAGACAGAAGGATTTTTTTATTGGATGCAATATTATCTTCTGGCACACATAGACAAGTAGTTTAATACCCTGGAGTACATATCCAAGGGATGTCATTAGCAGATTATGTTAAACAGCACAAGTAAAAGGAAACGGTATCAAGTGTCATTCACAAATGTTTTGGGGCTGCAGCAGTCTTTTGGGAAAGCTATTGTGAATAATAACCCTACTAATTATGCTTAATATAACAGTATGCAAAATAAGTTGTTGATGTTAATTTTTAGCACACACAAGATGCTTCAGAATTTAGCACCTACACTTGGGAGAAACAAAAAAAGGGCAATTCCCTTTGATACTCATTATCCCACTTCCTCACTTTGGGAGAAAGCAAATGATGCCTTGTAATAATTGCACACTTGTGTATTTCACGCTAAATTCAGGAGAGGACAGAAAGGAGATGGTAGGTCATATACTCTAAACAAGTTTAGTTGAAATCAGCATTGTAAAATCAGTTGAACAGTATACTCCTGAGTTTCTGCAGGCTCAGCCTTGTACAATGCAAAAACTAGAAATTAGCACCACAACGTTCAATTAATCCCCAGGGCCTATAGTTTAATATCACAGGACAAGAGTGACAAGATGGTGTGGGTCTTCCTATATAAAAACTTGCATAGCTTTATCAGTTGAAGGTTTTTGTTACGAGCATTCTTTTCTGTGCTGATTTAGCTAGAGAGGCTCCATCTTCCAGAACTTCAGTAGCATTTAAATTCTGACTATAGTAAAGGTTCCTATTAATGATGTAAACTGTGGAACAGACAGGTTCCAAAACCAGTTGTGATGTTCTAGGTTTGCACAATTTGCATTCCATCAAACTGAAACCATCCCAGTAAGCCCAAAGAACTCCATTTGTGTTGCCAGCCTGAACAGCAAACATGCTTTTTAGGTGCTTGATGGCTTAGGTGGGTTACAAGCTATGCAAGTCTGCAATTATCTGACTGTAGAGAAGAATGCTGAAGTCTTCGGGACTGAATGTGCACATACACTGAGAGTACTTGGACAATCCAATTCACCCAAGCTTCATATAATAGTGAGAACTCTTAAGCCAACTTTAAACCATAGCTTCATGTCTTGGCCTGTTTGGAACAGTAAACCATAGTTTTCCAGTTTACATTATATAATGCAAAGCTGGTAATCACGTGGTTCTCTAGATGCTGGACTGGAAATATCAGCAGCCCTAATCAGCATAGCCAATGGTGAAGAACACTGGGAGCTGCAGTTCAGCAGTATCTGTAAGGCTGTGTAAATCCCAATCATGATGTAATTGGAAGCTTGATTAATGTAGTTTTCCGGCTTCTTCAGTTCCTCACACTGGAGACAGTGGGGAGAAGAGAAGGGGCTCAGCAAAATCCATACGTATTTGACAATAGGTTTTTATCATCAAAACGGTATATCTGGACAGCAAACATTTTAGTACACTTCTAAGACAACACAATAAAGAAATATTTGCATGAAGTTTACATACACAATTTCCCACAGTATTTTTTAAATTCAACCATAGGGTATATGATCTGTATGTTTCACTGATTCTGACAGCCAGTTTAAGAAAGATAAGCCTAAATCAACAAAATAATCAAAGAAACAAAATGACAGAATTATGCACACAAACATTCATATAAAAGAAGCCAGCCTCTTTTTTGCTGTCGTTTGTTTGTTGGAACTGGCATAAATTCAACAGGTCAAACTGATCTAACCACCCAATATCCTCAAATGTGAAATTTCAGCCACATGAGAAAGTTTTTTGCATTTCCTCCTGTCACAGTATGCCGCATGTCAGAAACATACATAGTTCTATCAAGGTGTAAGGCAATATAAAGATGAAAACCACATAACAAAAACTGATGAAAGATGACTGTGAACCAAAGAAAAAAAATGATTCCCCCTCACCCCCAAAAAGGAAAGAAGGGAAAAAAGTGGGAGTAGTTTAAAAAGGACTCTGACTAGCTGGAAAATGTTCAGAGGAGAAAAATGAAGGTCATAAAAGGTTTGGGAATCAAATACAATGAAAAAGAGTTGAGTGGACTGAGTACCTTTAACCTGGAGAAGAGAACACACAAAATGATTGATGACCATCTTAAAAAACCCAAAGAGCTGGCATGCAAAAGATGAAGCAAGTTTGCTTTCTCAAAGGAAGAACATGAATGGATGGGTTTAAATTACAAGGAGAATATTTCAACTAAAGATTGTGAAGAATGTCCTGATGGCCTCAAGCCAGATACTGAACAACAGGATGGACTATTTGAGAAACCGGGGGACTTTCCTTGATTGGAAATTGTTTTAAACAGAGTCTGGATAGCTTTCAAGGATATTCTAGCAGTAGATTTCCTGCATTAGAAGGGCATTGGACTAGATAACTCTCAGCACCCTTCTAACTCTGGAGTTCAGAAGTTTGTTTTTGGTTAGGAGTAGATATCCCCAGAGTGGATATTAGAATGAATACATCATTCTGAAAATGAAAGAGGAAGCAATTCAATTATACATGCAGCTATTTCATTTAGCATGTTTTCCAACAAGTGCCACTAATTAGTACAGTCCTCCCTTCCACATTCACAGTTTGAACTTTATGAATTTGACTATTTGTAGGATGCACATATGCCTCTTCTCCATGCTCCTCCTCCTATTCCCTTGTCTTGTGCCCAGCGCAGAGAGGGCAGGCAAGCATGCCCAGGTAAAAGGCAAAGGAATGATAGGAGAGGCACCTGTGTGTTTTCCTTCTGCCTTCCAGTGCTCCCCCTTCCTTCCCTTGCCTTCTGCCCAGCAATGAGATCACACACTGAGGCAAAATGCAAGGGAACAGGGTGGGGAGCCCCGAAAGGAAAATGAGAAGGAGAGTGGAGAGTATTTTTTCACTTTCACAAGGGTACTGCCCACTGTAGTACTCTGCAAGATGTTGTTGTGTGCCTTAAAGTTGTTTCTGACTTAGGTGACCCTAAGGCAGTGCTTTCCAAACTGTGTGTCACGACACATTAGTGTGTCGGCTGCACCGTGTAGGTGTTTTGCGTGAATGTAATGGGTAGAGGGGCTGCCTCTCCCGCCACCACAATGGTCCAGGCCCGGGTGAAGGAGCTGCCTCTGCCGCTGCTGCCCTGGGCCAAGGAAGACTCTGGGGAGGTCGGCAGTGGCAGCAGGCCAGGCTCGGGTAGAGAGGCTGCCTCCACCCCACCGCTGCTGTCCTGTGCTGAGGAAGACCCTAGTGAGGGCGATAGCAATGGGGGGTGAGGTCCGGGTGGAGGGACTGCCTCTCCCAAAACTGCAAACCCCAGGATTCCATAGGATGTTGAAAGTGGAATAATCGTGCTGTAACACTCTAATGCGGAAATGGCCTGATTGTAGACAGTAGACATTGCTCCCTTGAACAGACGACACATGAAAGAACAGAGGGAATGTTTTGTTCCCTTTACATAAGCAATCCCTTCAAGAACCATATAAAGGAGGAACCAATAACTTGGTTGCCTAAAACCAGAGTTCTTTCACATTTTCCAGCTCTAACAGTACAATTCCGTTTTAGCTGCCCTGGACGCATCCTATGGAACCCTAGGACTTGTTTAGAGATGCACTAGAACTCTCTGGCTGAGAATTGTACATACTTCCTGCTTAAAATTCCAATCCCTGGATGCCGCGGGATGAAGCCTTGGCAACTAAGGTAGAATCACAGACCATTTCCACACTAGACCATTATAGCACTATGATTCCACTTTCAACATCCTATGGAATCCTGGGGTTTGCCTTAGAGGCCCCTCCCTAAACTGCGAACCCCACGATTCCATAGGAAAGTGGAATTATAGCACTGTAACGGTCCAGCGCAGAAATGGCCATAGTGCTATAATTTTGTCGAATGAAAAGGCCCCGGGGAGAAGGAAAGAACTAAGTGGAGATCACACCTCTTTTCGTCCTGATACTAAAAAATAATACCAGGGAAAATCTGGATAAACTGCCAGGGGAGAGTGACTGGGAGTAAAGGTGGGAAAGACCCAGACCAAAAGTGGAGGAGGGGAACTTTGCATTCCTCTTCTTATCTTCCCCCTGCCGCGCTAGCATAAAGTCAGTTTGCATGCACGGGGAGGAAACTTGGCAACAGTTTGCAGCCTACAGAGGAAATCCTGGAAAGGTGTGACACTTGCAGCACCTGCCTCTCCGTGGAAGAAGCCCTGATTCAGCCCCGAAGCAATCTGAAAAGAAGCCCCCTCGGGAAGCGCTTTCAGAGCCGCCAGGTCACGAAACACCCGCTGCGATCCGCAAGCAGCGGAGGGGAGCCCAGGGCAGCCTCGTCGGCGTTACCTTCCAGGGCTGGCCGAGGCGCAGGTCTTCAAAGTCCTGCCCATAGATGGATTCCAGCACTTGCAGCTCGTTCTCCTGGCGGAGCTGGTAGCTTTCCGGCTGCTCCGGAGACGCCTCGGTAGCCTCCGCCGGCGGCGGCGGCGGCGGCGGGGGCTGCTGCCACATACCGCCCGCCTAGGCCATGCCCGCTCCGAGGAACCGAAACGCAAAGCGGAGCAGGCGGGCGCCGCCCCCGGGCCTCGCTGTTGAACCCGGCGGGGGCGGGACCGGGAGGCTCTTCCGCCCAACCCGCGGGCCCGCCGAACAGCGCCGCTGCCCCCCGCGACGGGGCGAGGGGAAGGACGGCGCTGCTTCGCAAAGGCCTTGCGGGCCTCCCGCTTCCCGTCCCCGCGCTCCAGCACTGGCCCAAAGGCGCGCAGCCCGCCGCGCTTCCGCAGTTTGTTTTGTCTGGTTTCTGCACGCACACGCGCGTCTAAAAGAACTAAGACACCTTTGTCCCGCCTCCGAAGGGTTTGGACTACAACTCCCATAATCGCTTACGGTTAGCCCTGGGAAGACCCGCAGTTCTACACGGGCGCCCTGAAACGGATCTTTGACTTCCTTACGCTGCGGGGGCAGCTTAAAGGCCACTGTCGTTGCCTCCCCCTCGCCTTCTCTGGAGCGGATAGTGGCTGGCAAAACTCGGCCCCGATAGTGCTCAAATTAAGGAGCTCCGGGCCAAGCATAATACACAACACTTTTTCTGATAACCCCCTTTGTCCCTGTTAGAGCAAGTCTCGGTCCCCCATCTCCGGAAAAGCATCCTAATTTTTTTCTCCTCTCTTGTTTTTCCAACTGTGTTTCTGTGGTTGAGAACCACGTCTTCGCTTCTGGATTGCTTGTTTGTTCAGACTGTTTAACCGGACTTTCAGTTTATGAGACGGTCCATCCTCCTTTGCTACGTTTTACAGGAGCGCTCTGACTTGCCATTTCCACACTACGCTGTTATAGTGCTATTATTCCACTTCCAACATCCTGTGGAGTTCTGGGGTTTGTAGTTTACTGAGGCCAAAGAGCTCTCTGCCTGAGAAGTCTAAAGGCCCCTCCCTAAACTGCAAACCCCAGGATTCCATAGGATGGTGAAAGTGGAATAACAGCACTATAACAATGTAGTGTGGAGGTGGCTATACTTTCACTTAGGAGTGATTTGGCTGAAACTCAAGCTGGGAATGGGCATGAAAATGTCATTAAGGCACCTCTGTCTTCATCCTGCTTCACGTGGATGAGCAACTTTGGTGCTTTACAGACAGCAAAACTTTCTTCTTTTCTAGTCTGTTTCCCATTCAGGGCAACTGTTTTGCTCTCATGAGCAAAAACAAAAAATGGACTAGCCAGGACTGCTGCCTCTTGTTCACCTGCCCTCTTGTGCAGTGCCAGAGGAGTATTTATTTACTTACTTATATCCTGCCATTTTCTGAGTCCCAGACGCAAGGCAGCTTACAACAGTTGGAACAGCCTGTTGCTGTGTGCCTTCAAACCATTTCTGACTTAGGGCAACCCTCAGTCAAACCTAGGAAAGGTTTTTCTTAGCAGGATTTGCTAAGGATTTCAGAAGCTGCTCTTGCCTTCCTCTGAGGCTGAGAGAGTGCACTTGCCCAAAGTCACCTTGTAGATTTTTGTGGACTAGCCAGGATTTGAACCCTGATCTCCCACTGTCCTAGTCCAACACTCAAACCACTACCCCACACTGGCCACAGCTTTAAAACTCACATCATACAAAAGCTAAAAATTACTTAAACTACAAATAGGATAAAAAGTAGTTAAAAGCAAAACTATTAAAAAGGAAAAAGCAAATAGAAAGTTCAGCACTTTCTGAAAAGCCCTTTCCCCCCTAAATAATCAGTCTTCAAAGTCCTGGGCCATTTCCTCACTAGACTGTTATGATGCTGTTATTCTACTTTCAACCTCCTATGGAATCCTGGGGTTTGCAGTTTAGGGAGGGGCATTTAGAATTCTCAGCCAGAGAACTTTTTGGCCTCAGTAAACTACAAGCCCCAGGATTCCATAGGAGGTTGAAAGTCGAATAATTGCACTATAACAGTGTAGTGCTGAAATGGCCCTGCTGGAACAAATGGTCTTCGTATGTCCACAGGAGGATAGTGAGAAGGATGCCAGCCTAACCTTTCTAGGAAGGGCGTTTCAGAGCAAGGAACAACCGCAGAGAAGGCCCTTTCCTATGTTCCCACCAAATGTGCCTGTGAGGGTGATGGGACATAGGAGAAGGAGAAGGACGGATGTTTGTGAGTGCAAGAGCAAAAAGTGGCAGCAACAGCAGCAACTACAGTGCCTCTGTCACTGTTTTCATCTGAGTGGCACCTTGTTGCAGATATGCTGCAGAATACTCTTTGTTCAGAAGCCTGTTCCTAACATTAGGCAGAATGAAGTCGCCTCTCTAGGCAGCAGATTCTGTACAACAGCAACAAGATATTGGAGGAAAGAGATGTACCATGCAGTCCACTGTGCATCCTTTAAACTTGTCTGCTGGGTAGAGCACCATGCCAGTGCCAGCACTGAAGTAAGAATCAACTGCCTGTCCAATTGGTTTATCTGTATGGAATAGTAGTAGGTAGGGTTCTCAGGTCCCAGAGCCTGGAACCCCCTTTTTCAGTCCACAAGGGGAGGAGGAATAGGGAGAAATCTCAGGGTGAGACCATGCCTTTGAAAAAAGACAGTACTCTTCCTAATTTGTTAGACTTTGTGTCTTTTTCAAAAATTTAAGAGATGTTTAATATATTAGGCTTAATGACATCACCACAGCCTGCCCCAGTGACATGAGAAGATGTCATCTTAGGTTTTGGAATTTAAATAGAGCTAGTAGTACTAGAGAATAGTAGTAGACTAGTAGTACTACTAGTAGTAGAGAGCATCTTATCCTTTGCCTCCAGTAGCAAAAAGGACAAGGCCTGAGATAACCCTACCTGTTCACTTAGGGCCTATACACACTATACTGTTATAGTGTTTTTATTCCACTTTCAGCATCCTGAGGAATTCTGGGGTTTGTAGTTTACTGAGGACAAAGAGCTCTCTGGCTGAGAATTCTAAATGCCCCTCCCTAAACTACAAACCCAGGATTCCATAGAATGTTGAAAGTGGAATAATAGCACTATAACAGTGTAGTGTGGAAAGGCCCTTAGTGTCACTTAGCTCTCCCTTTGAGCAACACAGCTGGGATGGCTGGGCATACATTCAGTGACCAGTTGGGAAGAAGCTGCGATTACTCTCAGTGCTGGCTGCCCACATTTTCTCTTCCTTTCTTTCTAGACAAAACAGCAGAGTTCAGCCCACTCCCTACTGCCAATCTCACCTACAAAGTGAGGAAGATAGAAGGCAGCCCCTCTCACATATTCTTCATCTGTCCTGCCTTGGCTCCTATATAGACAAAGGCAGGATATAAATCAAATAATAAATAAATTGGCAGAGCCAGTCCAGCTGAATCTTCACTCATCCTACTTTTTCAGATGCTCTTAAAATGTCCAGTTTCTCTCTACTCCTCTATTTTCTCCCTTTGTCCTGAACTTACTTAAGTTGCTGTGCATTGAGTTCAAAGTGCAAAAATAATTTGCCCTCAGTTAACTGAGTGGTGTGAGAGAAGAGAAGGGGGCATAATCTTCCCTTTTAATTGATCATTAATACATGTTGTTGCTGTGTGCCTTTAGGTTGCTTCCAACTTATGACAATCCTGAGGTGAACCTATCACGGGGTTTTTGGGGAGCTGACAGTGTGATGGGCCCAAGGTCACCCAGTGGGTTTCCATGACCAAGTGGGAAATCAAACCCTGGTCTCCAGGGTTGTAGTCCAATGCTCAAACTACCACATCGTGGTGGCTGTATTCATACAAATGCTGCAACATTTCACAGATGAAAATGGAGAAATATTAGGCCAAGCAATATCACAGTGTGGTCAAGATGGCAAAAGTTATTAATAAGGAAAAACATGCAGGCTAGGAGAGGCTGCAGCAGTTTACATTTGCCTGCATCTGTGGGGAAAGTCTCCTCATGCTGAGTTGAGAACTATTTTTGCATTTTGAACTCAGTTTGCAGCAAGTGAAGTAAGCCAAAGACAAAGAGATAAAGTGGGAAGAGGGGAGAGAATCTGGAGGATATTTTAAAAGTGGCTGACAAAGGTGGATGATATGATGGTCCCTGCCAAATCAGGACAGTTGGAAGATATGCTAGTAACTTTTGCCATCTTGGCCACACTGCAATGTTGTTTGGCCACATGTGTCTCAGTTTCCATCTGTAAAATATTTGGAGAGCATGCTCACATAAACAGTTCCCTCTCCCTGCTTATAGATACTGAAGTCTAGAGATGAGAATATTAAATTATAATAAGTTGGATTCAAATTTAAGCATATGCAACTGGGTTGATGGATCCTTCATCCCCTCCTCCTCTCAGCAGCCCCTAATACCCCATGAAAATGCTACCTGGATGGTTAGGTGTTTCTTACAGAGTGGGATTAGCTGTGGTGTAGGGGCAGGGAGGCCTCAAAAATGGGGAGAAACATATTATGTGAGGTTCCATCTCTAGAGAAGGTAGGAAGAGGTGTCCTTTATTCTGCTATAGTGTTTTTTTTCAGTAAGGGTTCCCTGGGACTTTAGGGCTCCTTGAGAGGTCCCCGGGAGTTCTGGAAGAGATCTTGATTAAAAAAAAAAAGAACTCCAGATATAATAATCTTTATGCAAGAGTTCCCTGTAATTTTCATAGAGGGGCTCCCTGAGACCTATAATTTTTATGCATGAGGTCACTGAGACCTGAAAATTATCTCAAGGGTTCCTCCAAGATAAATAGGTTGTACTATATATTCTGATAAATCAACCAATGCCATTTTTGTGGTCCAGAGGTAGCAATGTGAAGATCTAAGGGGAAAAAAAACACTGGTGTGTGTGTGTGTGTAAAAATAGGAAGACATATGTAAGACAAGGTGCAATATCTGAACATTGCAATTGTAGCTGTGTTTGATCTTGTAGCTCCATTTAGAACAAAATTAACTTTTTTAAAAAAGGAATTCAGTTTGTAACAATTTGCTGACTGAACTGTACTTTCAATACATTTCACCCTCCACATTTGTTAGGGTTAGGAACGCATGACCCTTGCAAAAATGGGAAAAATGGAAATATCAAAATGATGTGTGTGTCTGTGGGAAGGGAACTGAGGGTACATAGTGGGAAGACTGGGCACCCAGGGTCCAAACTAGATCAGGAAAAGGAGAAGGGGTGGACATGGTGGCCCTATACCTCCTCTCTCTTGCCCATCTCTTTCCTTGGGTGTAGAGGGCCCCTGGGTTTGTGGTGCCGAGAAATTTGAGTGTTAGCCATCCTTAGCTGGCCAGGCAGTGGGTGGAGGAGAAGGAAGAAGAGGGCCAGAGGTGGGTTTTTAAACAGCTGCATAGCCTGATCAGAGCTGCTGAGAGGGAAGGTTCACCTGGAAAAGACGCACTTGAGGTAGGGTGCAGGGGTTGGAGAAATAATCAAATCTATGAAATTTAAACCTGCAAATGTGGAGTGTGGACTGTACATCAAACATGACAAGTTTTTTTTTTGCCAAACAAAACTATATAATTGTATCATCTTATGTATATATTGCAATATATTTTGTGCTCGTAAAGTAACAATATTTTTCAACCCGTAAAGGATGCTGATATAACTCTACCCCCTGCCCCCACCCCCATTTTTCTAAAAATTCCTGGTTCTCTTTTCTGGAAAAAAAAATTAAAAATCTTAATTTAAAATTTCTAAAAAAAGTACATCTCTATTTAGGTACACCTACCCATTGCCCCTCCACTGAAGCTTTGTGACGGAAAAGGTGATTTTCTGTTCCTGGAACCCTCCCTCAATGATGGCTGTGCAATAAAATTGTGTGAAGCCCCTCCCCCTAATAAATAACTAAACCAGATTTTCACTTCTGGCCACATCAGATTTTTTTTTCATTACTTTTGCTTATTTCCAGGACCTGTGTGTGCTTACAGTGGGTACTGGAGGCTTAATTTGCTGTCCTGACCCCTTTGAAGTTGGCTGTGCCTGTAATAGATAATGTTTACTCATAGTTTCAGAAGACTTTTGATAACATTCCTCTCTAAAGATTCCTGAGCAAACTTGCTGGCACGAAACTAGGGGAAAGCTTCTCTTATGGATTGGTAATAGGCAGAAGAGAGTACAAACAAGTTCCCACAGTGAAGTGGTATAAACCATGTGCATTGGTCTGGGCTGGTGATTTTAAAAGAGCTTGAGTTGGAATGAGCAGTGAAGTTTCCAATTATCCTGACAACACCAGATAATTTAGGGTAGTTAGAGCAATAAGGGCCACCAAAGAGCTTCTGAAATGTCTCTATGAACAGAGGGTGAAAACAACTGTAAAATGATGTATACTGTAAAATCTTCCTGTATACTTTGGTGGGGTTTGAGAGCGTAGAAACTTACCAAGTTCAAAGGGCTATGGTAATTGTTGTTGTTGTGTGCCTTGAGGTTGACGCACACACTTAATGGTCTCAAACATAGGATGTTCTTGGCCAGATTTAGGCAGAAGAATTTGCCATTGCTTTCTTCTGAGCTCAAGGAAAATGTTGATCTTGTATGTGGTGCTGCTTGTGGTCTGTTGCTGTGGTATGCCTTTTAGTAATTTCTGACTTATGGCGACTCCAAGGCAAACCTATCACAGGGGTTTGGGGGGCTGAAAGTGTGTGATGCTTCCATGGTTACCCAGTGGGTTTCCATGGCTGAGTGGGGAATTGAACTCTAGACTTCAGGGTCATTGTCCATCACTCAAGCCAGTACACCATGCTGTCTTGTGATCACTATACTTTTAAAAGAATATTGTAGAGCTAGAAATGGTGCAAAACTAGGCATCCAGCGTAATAAAGGAGCTGAAATGACTCCTTACTTCAGTTGCTGCAAACTGAGTTTAAAGTGTGAAAGTAGTTTGCACTGTATTAATTCAGCAGTAGGAAGAAGGTGGAATTGTGCCTTTCCCAGTAGGCTCAAAGTATTTTGCTGCAGTCTCTCCTATCTTGTGCGTTTTTCCTCATTAATAACTTTTGTCATTCTGACCACACTTCAACGTTACTCTGCTGCATATGTCATGGTTTTCATCTGTGAAATGGGGTATATTCACTATGTCTCTATGAGTTTATTGCAGCAATTCTTGTTTGTCTCCTATTTGGAAATATAAAACAAATGGTCCAAAACATCTTAAGCATCCAGTGCTCTTACACACGGGAAACCACATTTTTTCTAGCTTCTTTTCAGAGAAGAAGGGAGTATGTAAAAACTATAGGTGAAAAAGCCCATAGAGCCATCTTCTTGTTTGTTGATCTCATTTTCGTTAGGCTGCTAATAGTCATTTGCAAAAATAAGCCTATGGAGAGTCACATCATAACAACTGGCACGTCTGCCAACCTTATACCCGCACATTTTCACAGGCATGCTGATACTATTGGTAGGCTGTTCCTGAAAGTTGTAAGTACTGTATTGTAAGTTTTAAAACAGAGAGAGAAAATATCAGTGTTTACATATTCCTCCCCTTTAACAAGCACAATATAAAGAACTTAGACAAACTTTCTGAATTCTGAAGACCTCTCACACCCCTGTGGTGTTTTGATACCGACATTGCACTGACAGCTCCAAAAGGCAAGATGGCTGCCACCAAAAAATCAAACCCAACGCTGAGGGTCATGTGATCTCTCTCTCTGTCTCTCTGTCTCTCTCTCTCTGAAAAAGGCAGCAAGCAAGCTATTGGGCAGCTCGTACCGGTAATAAAGAGGCAGCTGTCAGTGCAGACAGCTCTCGGTGGAGTGGCTGTGCGTCCGATTCTGTCGTCCATGGAGCGGCGCAAATAAGAGAGAGACTGGAGCGCAAAAAGGTGGGCGCATGCGATTGCTCGGGCTTTCCCTCCCGCGTTCAGTTCGAAGCCAGAAAAACCATATGGGATTGGAGAGTTGGCTGAAAACCGAAAGGGCACCTGCCTCAAGATTTTTAGCAGGGCGAGGAAAAAGAAAAAGAGGCGTCTTCTCTCGCGAGGATGTGAAATCTAAGCAAAGCCTCGAGACGGGAGGAAAGAGCTCCAACTCCAAAGGGCTGTCAAGTCGTCTCTTCGGATGGCAAGCAGGTTCCGCTCACGGGAGTGGAAGGGGGTGGCGGCGGCATCACCGACCGCGTGTTGACTTCGTTTCTTCTGTTCGCGGCACTACGGTCGCGCTGAATTCGGCCACGAGCGCAGCAGCGCGGGGAGCGGGCGAGAAAAATGAGAGAAGCGAGTGCGAGGTGCCGTCTCCGTTTTCCCTTCTGCCCCCTCTCCCCAGTTCTGACGTGAAGGCAACCCTGGCTCGAGACCGATGAGACGCGAAAAGTCCGATCCCGCAGGTTTTTTGGCTTGTTAGTGGCCGCACGATGGAGGTTGCTGCGCGCGCGGAAGCTGGACCTCGCCGCGCGCTTTGTTGGATGCAGAGCCTTGGATCCGGACGGAGGGGCTGTTAAGAGAGAAGGAAGGCAGCCCTCGCCATGGGATACAACGAGAGCTGGCTGGCTTCAGTCAACGCAAGTGAGCGCGGGCCCGATCAGGCGGTCGCCCCAGCTTGGAACGCATCTGGGGCACGCCTTGGGACTTGGGAAGACGAGGCGTATAAGGAAGAACGGACCTATCGGCATTTTACCACCGTTGTGCAAGTTGTCATCTTTGTAGGCTCTCTGCTAGGTAAGTAAAGACAGTTGCGGGTTTGAATCGCTCGCTCGCTCGCCCGCCCGCTTTGCTATGGGTTTGTTTACATGGATGAGGTTTATACGTACCGCTGCAGGAGCCGCTTGGAACCGGTGCCCAAGCATCCCTACCTGAGGTTTTCTTTACGCAAATGGTGGAAACCTAGAGACACCCTGTTTAGCTTTATGATTCCTCTCCACGATGAAAACATGCTGTGCTTCCCCCTATCCCCAGCCTGACTTAGCTCTGAGTGCAAAAAAGCTGATAAATTATATAGTAGTGATTGTGCCTCACCTTTCCTTGATTCCTGAAGCTGGTAGTTTTATTTACGGTGGTTTGTAAAACTTAACAGTGAAGGATAAATTAGTTTGTGTGTACTTATTTCCCAATAAAGCGAATAAAATGTAAGTCCATTTTCTATGATGCTCCAGGAGAGAAGCAAACAAGAACCCTTGGTACAGTCAAACAGTAAGAAATAAAGTTTTTTTAAAAAAATCAGTATAAATACTGTTCTCAAAGGAACCAGTGTGGTGTAGCAGTATGAGTGGTGGATCAGGATGCAAGGAAACCAGAGTTCAAATCTCCATTCGGTCATAGAAATCCACTGGGCAGCTTGGGGCAAGTCACACTCTCTCAGTCTGAGAGGAAGGCAATGGCAAACCCCCTCTGCACAAATCTTGATAAGGAAACTCCATGATAGGTTCATTTTAGGGTTACCACAAATCAGAAACAACTTAAAGGTACACAACAAGAAACAACAGAAATATGCTTAGAAATTCAGTATACACTTACACTCCTGCTTGACTGTTGGCAAGATATAAATACTTCAAAAAACCCAAGCCTCTGTCTATACACAAAATACTCTTGCTGTTGTGATGTTTGACTGTTGTGCAGCCAGACTTGCTGTAGTGTTGCATGTTGCAGGGGTGAAAATTGGCCTCTGCACTTCGTGTGACTGTCCAGCCCAACACAGATATCAATGAGAGAATCCCTGTTCAGAACCAACATTCTCATTCTACACTGTGCCCACCTACTGTAGCGATGAGCTCCCCATTCAGTGTGGCACTGACCAGTCCTTGATGGGGTCAGCCTCTTCAAAATAGGTGGTCAGTACTAATCATAGGTGTATGATATGCAGAAACACTCCACATCCTCACTTCTAGGCCTAAACTGACTTGCTAGTCCTAACTAGAGCAGACCATCAGATCAAAAGAATTTACCTAAGAGCTGATTCGATAGATTTACTCTAACAAATGTAGTGTATGTATGTCCAGGTGTTGGCAGAGTTTAGAAATCTTACACTTTTGGACTATAACTCACAGAGTCCGTCAGCTACTGGCCACTGACCAGAGAACTCAGGGAACTGTAATCCAGAAAAATAACTTTACCACATTTTGGAGTTGGAGCACAACTTTTGTCAATGCACCACAATTCTTTAAAATTCATAAATAAGTATAAGGCACTTAGCAAAAGTGATTTGTGTACACAGACTTCCTTTTCTGGATAGTTCCCCCTCTTCTTCAATGAAAGGAACTATAAACTGTTAAAATCCTGTATACAGTGTATGTAGATATCTGGAACTGACTGCAAACTAATTTAGAAACCTGTTCATTATAAGGTACTATTTGTGTTTATTGGTACTTTTATTTAATGCAGAAGAAAAGTTGATGCAAAGGTTAGAAACAGTTTTTTAGTGTCCTATTAACTGAAGAGCAATTAAAACACTGTAATTCAGAGTTTTCGCAAAGTTTCTAATTAAAAGAAATATTGCAAATCATGGTAATTTTACTCTCCAGGTTTGTACTCATTGGTAGTGGTTCAACTGGATTTTTTTTAACAATCAGTTTCTCAGATGTGATTATTTGAATCACGGATGACTTTGTGTTGAGTTTAGCAATTGCTGCTCATTGATGGACTTTACTGAAGCCTTTATTCTGACTATAACCTTTTTTAATAATTAAGCAAAGATTGGGCTGGTTTTGTAAACTGATATTATTAAAGTTATCTGTTCTTAACCTTGGCTGATAAAGTGTGTTTAGTATTGTTCAAGTTAATTAACTGGAGCACAGCATCAGAGATAATATCCTGTCTCTCTCCCTGTGCGTTTCCTTTGATACTGCACTGAGTTTCAGAGACAGTGGGAAGCCACCAGAAGTGAAGCTCCAGGAGTTGCTGAGAAAAGCCTCTGTACTTCACTTGTACTGTACTCACTAGATCCAAAGATGCGGGTGCTGCCTGTTTAACCCAGGAAGTTACATTTTGAAACCCCGAGACCAGGTTTGTATTAATAAATATTTACCTACTTAGAAGACCAGATTAAGCCCTGGGCTGGAGCAGTTCTCCAAAAACAGCCTTATCCCCAGCCTCCCTTTGTGCCTATGTTAACTATTCTAGAAGTAGACATTAGATTAACAAATAAACAATAAATAAAATGCAAACTGCAACAAGACAGCAGCACAAAAGAAATTCCTTATATATCTTTGAAAATATCTTGGAAATTAACAAAGGGCCAGTGGATGTGGATTTTTCACACCTTCTTGACTGCTCAAAGATCCCATTTACGCATGCCTGTTGAGCAGTAAGAAGGACTAGCTGGCTCAGAGGAAAGCATGGGTAGCACAGCAAGTTCAGAGAGCATTCCAGACTCACCTTTCTGCATGTAATACTGATGCTAAAAATAATCCACGGGCATTCCTTTAAGGCCACATTTGTCTCTTTCGCAAACATCCAGCATTGCACAGTGAAGGAAATTGAAGGAAGGTGGGATTGACTCATCTGAGATAGAAATCCCCCTACACTCACCCATTTTCAAAGCAGAAATTTATTTAATCTGGGAAGAAATTTATGCACACACCACTCACTAGGACCCTGCTACTTTATTCTCTCTCTCATTTTTTCCCTCTCTCTCTCTCACGCATACCCCTCTTCAGAAGATACTCATAACATGCGCAAACCCACCTGCTGTCCACAGAAAATATGCACAGGCAAACCATCTCTGCCTTCCTGTTGTTGTTGTTGTTGTCGTCATTATTGGTATTATTTATTCATATATATCTTGTCTTTCTCCCAATATTGGGGCTCAAGGTGGCTTACAAAAATGGGAACAAATACAAATTAAAATACCTGAAGTTGTCTTAAAAAACAATCTGTAGAATTAAAACCATTTAAATATCCATTAAGAGACAGAAGATACAAATCAACTAAACAGGATACCACTGTCTGCCTATTGCAGCCTACTAAATCCTAAAAGTCTGCTGTAATGAGGAGGCTTTTATTCACCAGTGGAAGAACAACAAAGAGGGACCACCTCAGAGTCCATAGGGAAGGGGTTCCAAGTTTGGTCTTTTGTCCCCACCAAACATGTGTGGGAAGATAGCGGGACTAAGAGAAGGATCTCCTCTGAAGATCTTAGAGCCTGGGCAGGCTCATATAGTAAGATGTGGTCCATACTTTCCAACATTTGACAGATGAAAACTGGGACGTGTGTGGCTGAGCAACATCAGAGTGTGGCCAAGATGGCAAAAGTTATTAAGGAGGGGGAAGAACACAAGCTAGAAGGGGCTGCAGCACTTTGCTTTTTTCTGAGTCTACTGAGGACGAGCTTTGTCGCCTCCTCTCCTCCCCCCTCTCAGCTTGCTTTGCTAGCAGCATGTGTGTGTGAGCAGCTCCAAGTGAGCCTCCCTAGACAAGAAGAACTGATGAAATTCATGAGCAGAACACCAGTCAAATTAAAGGAACTTAACCTTAATTTGGAAGCATCTAAAGAGTGAGTCATCAGATAATGGGCCATCAAAAGGCGGGGGCTTCCTGATTCTCCTCTTTGCTTACTAGGTTGTAGGGTGTTTAGCAAAGTTTGAAAATAACTTTCTAGCAGACTTTTTTTTCCTGTGCATTCCAAATAGATAGGTCTACAGAGCAGGGTCCTGTCTTTCATTTGACTTATTTTAGATCCAATGTGGCCCAGTTGCCTCTTTCTTTCTTGCACAGGTATTCCCTACTTTTTTAGTCCTGGAAATGAGTAATGTTTATGTGTTACATTATTTTTTTTATGGCCAGTGTTAATAATACTGCTACTTTCTGCATCCAGTTTCACTCTGATCTTACCGCTATCTATGTACAGTGTGCATACGCGTATACCTGTAGTGCTAAAATTATACTCCATGAATCAGAAGTAGTGGATTGTATTCCACAAAAACTCATTCTAGAATACATCTGTTAATCTCAGAGGCAGGAGTGTATCTAGCATAAACAGCACCTAGGGCAAGCGTGGAAGTTACACCCTTACCTCCAGGGCCACTTCCTCCTCCTCCTCCTCCTCCTCTTCTGCTGCTTCCGGCACGGCTTTTTTGTGCCCTCCTGGCATTGATGCTGAGGGCATATACCCTACTTGCCCCACCCTAGATACGCCTCTGCTCAGAGGCACTAAAAAGTTCTGTTATTTTGCTGGAACAGACTAACACAGCTACCCCTTAAAAAACTGGTGGAGTGTTGCTGACATTTTACCTCTACGTATTTATTAGTATCAATCACTGTTTGCAGCTACAATTTTGAGTGGATCTACAAACTTTATTTGGGCTAAAATGTTTGGTTAGCAAACATCAGAACTTGGCATGTAGGCCATGCTGGCTGGCAATTTCAGGAACTGTAGCACAAAAAGTAAATTTTCTAAACTCTGACAAAAATGCTAGTGCATATATGTCACATTCCACAGTTAGCACCAGAATGGGAAAGGAAGGGGAATGCTTGAGCGAAGAAGGAGGGGATGTGGGGAAGGGAGAATGACTTTGTGGGACATTCTTGAATCTGATTGTTTAACAATAGATAGGTACATATATGTTGTACAATTTAGGCAAGGCTTTTGTGTTGCTCCGTTAAATGCCAGATATGCTTTAATATTGACAGAAAACAAGAATCACCATATTTTGTTGAGAAAACTGTAGCCATTAGGTAATCTTTAGTAGTGAGAAGCAGAGAAAGGTATTTCTCTCCTTGAACCTCTACTGTGGGCATGGCAAATCCAATCTGAATTCCACTGCCATTGCTGCTACTCCTCTGAGTTGAAAAGGTCACATCAAGAGCAGTAGTAAATTCCAGAGTGAAATCTGTTATGGCAGATCTACAACATCCATCCATAGAAGCTAATAGTAATTTTCTGTGCTTGCAAAGTTACTTTTTGGACTTCCAATTACAAAATCCCTAACCAGCATAGCCAATGGGAGTTATAGTCCAACAAAGTAACATTAACTTTTGACCATATACGTATGAGGCTGCGAGGGTTATCAGTGTTAATTAACTGGCTAATGTTGTAATATCTGGTTAAAATTGGCCCTTTGATCAGTTATCAGGTTGGTGAAGAGAATTTATTCTTTAAACTTATTGCTATAAAGGCCTTGCTGTCATGTCAGCCGTGAAGATAGATGCATTCCCTGCACCTGAATTCCTCCTTATCTGTATCTAAAGTGCCTATAGGACTCTTTTGGATACCATTTTCTTCAACATAGTGAAGTGTTACAAAATAAGACAGGAAGCATGGGAGGTAATTGCAAGTATGATTGTCTGGAACTCTCTTTACTGCTTTCAGTTGTTCAGTTTTTTTCTGTTCACACTCATCTGCAATAGCAGGCATTAGAATGGTGAGTGGCATAGGGCTTCTCCAGACTTGCCCAGAGTCTCAGGACTTGGAGTTTATTATATCTGTACTTATTGTTATTTTTTTGGTCAACCATACTATGTTCTTCATGCCCAGTATTTTTCCCAGGAATTTCCAGTACTAATGTCAACTTTTTAGTCCCACTGCAGGTTGGTTTTGTTTTCTCCATTACAGGAATTTCTGGTGTGCATCCATTTTGTTGGTTTGTCTCGCTGCGTCTTTGGGTCCTGCTAATCACATTTGTGAGTGGCGTATGATCTTTCTCATGGTGGTTTTCTGTTAACCTTTGTTCCTTCAGTAAAATTCTGATTGCCAGATGGCACATTTTCTCTGCATAGAATTCAAAATAAGATTTTTCTTCTTCTTTTTTAGAGTCATAGTGCTAAAGTGGTAATAGAAATAAAGTGTGAAACAGGAAACATTGGTACTGGAAGACAGCATGTTGAGTTCATGGTGGAAATGGCAAGGATAAGGGAACCCATACCCGTACCATATCTCAACTGAACCTCAAAGAAGAGAAAAGTATGGTTGAAAAGAAGCATGTACGTTAGGATAGTGCTAAGATGTGCTCAGCAGTAAACCAGTGCTCCATACTGGTATATCTAAGGGACAATTGGATTCAGGAGCAGAAGCAACTATTAGGGGGTGAGAGGTCCCAAAAGAAGATGCCCTGACCATTTTCTGAAATGGTTTCACAGTTGGAGGAGCCCATGGTCTCTCTGACGATTGCAAAGTCTGGTCATACAGATTTGTGATGGAGGGGATACTTACAAATCATTTCAGTTACAGCCTTCTTTAAGTGAAAGATGCATTGCTCAGATGAAATCAGTGTCTTTTAAATCTGAACTGAGATTGCTTGTTTCTGAAACCAGTATTTGGAAAATCATTCTTGTAAAAAGGAATACAGTCAGCCCTCCACATTTGCTAGGGTTATGGGCATGGCACCCCTGCAAAGTTGGAAAGGGGGTATTGGCATGGTAAGGAGTACAGACACACAGGATCCACACTAGGTAGGGGAAAGGAGAGGAAAAAGGGGTGGGGTCAGCATGGTGGTCCTATGCTTCCTTTTTCTTACCCATCTCTTTTCTTGGGTGTGGGGAAGCATCAGGAGAGGGTTTGTGGTGCTGAAAAATTGGGTTGCGAGCTGTCCTTAGTTGGCCAGGCAGCTGATGGTGGTGGTGGAAGAGGACCAGAGGTGAGTTTTTAAAAGGCTGTGTGACTGATTGGAGCCACCGGGAGGGAAGGTTCACCCGAAAAAGAAGCACCTGAGGTGAGGAGGGCAGAAGTTAGAGAAACTCACAAATAATCAGGGCAAATGGGGAGAGCCAACTGTATAACATTTCCCTGAAATTTTACACAGGAATAATCAAGCAGAGGCTTGAGACTTCTGTTGGTTTTTTTTTTGCAAGACTGTTTGCATTTTTAGCTAAAAGCTAAAATTGTCATTTTAGGAGGCTGAATATGTTTGAACTTTAAGTGAAAAGCTAAATACTGGCAGTTTAATGGCTGAGTATCTTTTGTAGGAAAAAAAAAGCCTTATGCATTTTGGACTTTGTACACTCTCAAGATTCATCCTCATCCAAATAACTATCATTTAGAATTCGAGTTCATAAATCTTTGTCCAATCATTTACTGGACAACTGAAAACAATTTTCAAGGAATTTGTGAACTTTGGTTCTAAATAGCCCCTGAGGAAGATTTGGACTTATACATTGGACTTTTTAAAAAAAACTAATTAATTTTTTTTTTTAACATCTTGAGACATATCTTCACCTTCTTCTGTGGTTTCCCATGGATTCCTCAGTTCCTGCTTCTTTTGAATATCATTTGTTAAGATTCAGCAGGGCTGAACCTATACAGTCTGAAGTAAGTAAAGTGGAGTTTGTAGGGGGGTCATCCTTAGTGTCCACGCATAGGATTGCTGTCATCCTCTGTAAATGGACATACGAGATTTTGTTAGTTGTTTCTCTGTTATTTATTTGGATGCCTGTGTTGTATGATCAATTTGATATCGATCAAGGCCAGAAAAGCAGTTGGGGCTCCCAGCTTGTAGTGTAGCCGCTACTCTGAACCCAGTACTGACAACATTTTTGCTTGCCCGCATGGTCAAAGAAAACAATTTTATATAGAGGGGAAAATGCAAAAATATTTTGAGCACATGTTCGGTGGAAATAATCTTCTCTTCTCCTGAAATCAAAAGACTTTTGCCCATGGGGAGTGATTCAGGTACCAACACAAAGCTTTGTTTGGTGCCCTTTTGCAGCATATAGCATACAAACACAGAAGAGGAAGAAAACACTGTAGAAACAAATGCACACTCACGCAGGAAAGAGAGACTGAGTTGCTGCCTCATTCAGACTTGAGAGGTAAATGGGACATTAGCCCATGAATGGCAAGGGTGGGTGTCTGCTAGCAGTGGGTGGGGTGTGTGTGATGATTGCTTCTTAGGCTCTTTCAGACAGCCAATATTCCTGACCAAAATCAAGCCATCCTGTTCTGCTGTTGCATGCTTCATACCCATTTTTCCTGCCCCTACATCCGGTCATGCCATAAGTATAGCAGATTGTCTTGCCCTATAGGAGGAGCAGTTAACTGTGGTGTGGGCAGGATTTCCTTCCCTCCCTGTCCTTCCCCATGCAGTGTGTCATCAGGGACTGCCTAGAGGTAGTATAGGAGATGTGGCAGAGGATATTCATGAAAGGTAACCCCTATGTATATTAGAATCTCCCAAGATGATGAAGAAGCAGAAGCAGTAGTAGCAGTAGCAGCAACAGTAGTAGTAATTCCTGCCTAGCATTTCAAAGGTCATGGCTGGGTCTTAGGACTTCAGTAGAAATAAACTGGGTCTGAAGGTGCATCATTTGGATATTAAAAACCCTGAACTCTATAGGAACAACTACCACCAAATCCCAAGGCCTTTTGCCAGTCTGGATAAGCGCTCAGATAAAAATATGTCTTCCAGTTTTCTCATTTTCATTTTTCATTTCTCTCAGATATGAGATAAAATGTGCCGTTGCTATTCTCACCAGTTGTTGTGTCAGCAGCAAACCTAGTCCCATAGCATTCCAGTGTTTTGGGCCAACGAATTAAGTCACAGCAGGGATTAACACATCCTTTCTCTAAGAAATTAACTTGCTGGTTTATTTTAAAGCCACTGTTCTTCTACATGGGAAGTGATTGCTGCTTCATAGCAGTAATTTGCTATGTAGCACCCCCTTCCAAAGAAAGGAGTCAATGATCTTTCTAATGCAGGCATTTGTTTGCTTGTTTGTTGTGGGGGAGATTTGTAAACATTCAAATAATATTACCCTGCGCATACATAGACTTACAATTCAACATTATTCTATATGGGTATTTTGGCAGGAATCGGTGTCTACGTTTGAAATGATGAGGTATGCCAGGCTTCTAAAGTCGTCCAATATTGTTATATGTGTTTTGCTGTGAAGGGATGGGGGATGCGGCACATTCCAGTGTTGACAGTAGGAGACAGCTAAACCCTTGCCTTTTCTAGGCAGTGCTAGCATCATGAGATTCTTCCCCCTGATTTGAGGCCTGGAAAAGGCCCACGCCCGGAGTCTCTGCACTCATCTCCCCTATTAATTTATGATTTTTGCCAAAAGGCAATCATATGGGTTAAAGGGGGTATCAGAGAAAGAATTTTGGATGTTAGCTGTATATAGAAATACATTGTTGGCACACCAGGTTTACTCACTGGGAAACAACAGACAGGTAAGCCTAAATTTTATCAGAGGCCAAGTATATAGGCACTGATAGATCTGGTATTCAGATCTACTAAAAATTACATACCTATTATCTGACACTGTCAGGTACACAATCAGCAGTTCTGTAACACTTGGTGCAGTTCACGTTATCTGATGTAAAAGGGGCTGATCATAATGTAAAGAGTAAAACGACAGTCCAGGTTGTCCTCTTTCCTTCATGGCAGACTCCGTTGCCACTTTCTATAGCAGGAACGAGGAAGCTTTAGCCTTCCATGTGTTTTGGAAGGCAACTTTCACAGTCTTTTCTCATCGGCTATGCTGGCTGGTTACCTACTCCTGCTGTACTGAGTGTTCATTGTAGTTATCAGGATGAAAAGAACCATTCCAGAATAGGAATGGGTGGGTTTTGGCCCTTGGGCTACATATGCTTCCTGGCCCTCACTTTTGTAGCCCATGAAACCTACCACCAATCCTACAAAGCTCCCCATTTTGATGCAATTTTCAGGCAATTTCTCCCCCAAACCATGCAAAAAAACCCCTCAATGTGTGAAAGGACATAAAAATTCCACCACCCCACCACCACAAGCACCCCAGAACCCCATACTGCCCCCAATACCTTCATTTTCTTCTGCAACATCATATCCTGTGGCCATTTTGAAAGGCACTGGAAATGAGGGTGTTTGGGCTTTTGATGTAGAGTGTAGGTGAGTGACCCATGGAGGGGTCTGGGGGAGTTTGGTCCCTGGATCCTATGGAGTTGTCCAACACTATTCTAGAACATTGGGCCCCCCCCTTTTTTTTTGGCAACTCATATGAAATTAATTATGTTACAAGAGTGCTGGTACTAGGAAACCACAAGGTCCAATTTGTTTTTGTTGACTCAGCTTCCCTGCCATAGTAAAAGTATCTTGTATCTGTAAGTGGCAACAATGCCAGTTAAATCTGTTTCAAATCCAGGCTGTAACAAAGCAAAATGTGGGAAATTTTTAAAAAGGAATGTGTGTGTGTATGACTACTTCTGCAAGCTATTGTGGCAGTCCATTTCCATCAGTGAAGAGAAGTCTGGATAATTGAAAATTTTTGGGGAGATCTATTAGATGCAGTGGATGTTGTTCAAGGGGGGGAATGAAAGGAAGGAATTCTGTGTGCTTTCTTGGGTTGCTGTTTCCATGGAAACTTTGCCTTCATGTGCTTCACAAGAGATTTCTTCTCCAGTCTTTTAATGAAAGGTACACTTGAAATGCATTCACACATTATTAGGAGGATAACCCCACAAAAGAATCCTTTTTTGACAGTAAAAAATGTGGAGTGTAATGATGTGTATATAGGAACAAGTTGCCACTGCCTAATGTTCTAATAGTTATGCACTTTTGGATTACGCTTAGTGGTAGTTAACATCACAGTGGGAAAAGCTCATTTGATATACTGACTGAAGAATAATTGCTGGGTCTTATCTTTTCTATCAGAAAAAAAGAAGGAGCTAGTTACTTAGTGTGCTTCTGCAAGCATGTGCATTTCTGGAAGTACATGAATGGAACTTGTAGAAATACTTAATTACTAATGTAACTAACAGAAAGGAAACAAGATGTTCAAGAGGACGTAATTATTTTGGCTGGTGAAAAATGAAGCAGTTCTGTGATTTGTGAGGGGCTAGTGGTATATTGGGTAAGAGCTGGATCTACGCTTGGAGAAATTCTGCATTTAAATACTATCTCTAAAGAAGATAAGCAGAGGAAATAAACTTCCACACTTGCATTTCCAGAGGAATTAACATCATTTGTTCATCTGGTTATAAATAAGCTTCCACCACGTGCATTTGAAGAGGAATTAACATCATTTGTTCATCCAGTTATTCAGAAGTAATGATGGCATTTTGATGCTTTCTCTGTTACTGTTTTATCTGGAGAGAGGAGAAAACAAGGGCACCCAGTAGGGCATGGACCAAACAAAAGCTTGCCTTGTACACTACTGGTAGGAAAGAAGTGAACAAATAAGACAGCTTGTTAAATAAGACCTCCCACCCAACATTTTTAGCTTATTGAACATTTTACTAGACTGACAGAATTGGGATAGACAGCAGCATTTCTATGCTGGTTATACAGGAAAGATGGAGCATACTGCCTCTCCTCTCCCTACCTTCACCTGCATTTAATTCCTGGTCTCCCAAGGCTAACAAACGAGTACTTAAATATGAGACTGAAATAAGGGGTTGCTGGGAAAGCATGTCTGGTAGGACTATTCCATCTAAAGCAGTTTCTCAAAACCTGCTGCCCTCCAAATGGTTTTGACTGTGAATCCCAGAATTCCATCCACAGGCCATGTTGGCCAGAATAGGTGAAATTCAAAACATCTGGAGGACATCAGATTGGGGAAGATTGGTCTAGAGTCTAGACTGGGGGTGGGAACATTCCGTGAGTCCAGGGGCAATTTTCTGGCTGTGGGACCCTCTAGGAGCTGCATAGACTGTCATAAATAACCAGACAATGAAATCAAAACAAAGACAAAACCAAAAGTGCCCAGAAGCCCACTTTTGACTTTGAAAAATAGATACTTATTGGTGTTAAACAGTGCTTGGGAGCCTGAAACCCAAGTGACTTGCCACATATGGAGGCTTCTAAGAGAGTAAATTCTCACTTTTGCGAGACAGCAAAAGTGTGATCCAGAGAACTTAAATTGATTATGGGCCACAAAAACAGCCTTGGGACCATGTGCTGCTTGGGGTCTCAGTTTTTCCACCCCTGGCCAAGAATTTGGTAGGAATTCTCTCAGTTGTGGCTTCAGCATTGTGATCTAGCAACCTGGAAGGAGCAATGTAGGCCAGGAAGCAATAGATGATAGTAATAATGATGACTGCTGATGTTAACTTTATGGACAGATATAGGAAATAAAACAATAAAGCAAATCAAGCTAATCATCCATATATCTTGATACAGGCTTTGAGTCTTTGTAAGATGTGTGGGATCAGGTGCCTTGAACAATTGCTATCAGCTTATTTCTCACCTTTCTTCAACTATAACTGATGGCTACTGAAGGTGACACAGACAGATATGTGGAATAAAATAATACATACAGGTCAAGCGACATAACTTTGTTTCAGCTAAGCAGAACCAGTGACAGATGTCTTACCTAAGCTAGAGCTGTCAGGTTTTGCTTTTCACATTAAGTAGCTGTATGCCTGTGAGACCTCATAGTTCGTTCTTGCCAGTGGCTATTTTTGGGTAGAAAGTAGTTGCTGTGATTTAGAAAGGAACTTATTTCAAGGCATGGCTTTTCCTGGGGAGACTTTTAAGATGCCCTCCAAGGCATTTATATGGAAGTTTCTTTAGAGCCAGTGGGATTTACATGCATGGAATAAATAAATTAGGATGATGATAACGATGCATCCACACTTGAGTCAGTTGACCATTTATACATACAGGGAAGTTAGGATATTACTCATGGCACCCTTCCCCAGCTTGAAGCCTTCTGGATATGTGGCTCTACAACCTTCATCACTTCTAGCCAACATGACCAAAGGTGGTTTAGGATTAAATCAAAAGTCACACATTCTCTTTTTGGTTTGTATATTTATTTATCACATCTTTTAATACTACTCATCCTGCACTGAGGTCAAGATTCTCTTCTTGTCCCTCAGCCCAACCACTATTTCATTTTTCTTTCTTATGTACTTATTTATTTATTATATTTTTGTATACCACCTTTCTCCCAGTATGGGACCCAAGGTGGCTGCCATTCAATTTCACCAAGAATATACCTGGGTGGTGAACATGGCAGGAGACACACAGAACAGTTTTTGTGTTACTGTTCTGGGAAATTAGTCCTTCTCTTCTAGTGCAGCCATACAAGCCCACTAGGCTCACAATATGCAGAGCTCCACCTCTCAGAATGCAGGGACCAGGATGATCTGTACAAGAAAAGGCAGTTTCTCACATAACCTGAGAATCATATAAGCCATCTTGGGCCAGACTCTGTATTTAATTGATGGCTAGTGCCAATCTTACAGTACAGGAGTTATGTGTAGACAGAAGACCCTCCCGGGCAACTGAGCTACTGCATTCTGTATTGGGTGCCGCCTCCAAACCCAGCCCAAGGATAGTACCATGCAGAAAACATTACAGTTTTTTATCTGGAATTTGCCAGAGCATGGATCCATGAGTGAATAGATCTTGACATTCTGTATACTATAACTTTTGTTTTTGTATAGTCTACTATATTTTATCTTCTAAATCAGTGGTTCTCGATCTTTTCTTTACCAGGGATCTCCTCTAAGTATTTCTTGTTGCCACAGAGCTCCAAGACTAAACTCAAAATTTAAAACTCTAAGGTGCATCAAATATTTATTTAAAAATTGCTCATCAAGGGTCTTCAAACTGGGAGAGAAAGGTGAAATAAGTAAATGCACACTTCCCTGAGAGGCGCTGGAGGGAAGGGGAAGACTTTTCTCCTGCTTCTTCCTACAAGTCTAAGGCTGGAGTGGATTGAACATCAATGCTCAGGCCTAGCCAGCTGGCCAGCATTTGCCCTTCTCTCACCCCACTTCTTTTCCAGCCCTCCAATCTATCAGAAACACTCAAGCACACACCCTCCCCGCTTTTTTGCCTTCTTCACCAGAAGGAGAGGAATCTGAGATGAGCAAAGGAGGGACTGATGGAAAAAGGCAAAAAAGGAGGAGGGCTGAAGGCAAAAAGGGAGGATTGAAGCAACCCATCTATAAAAGACTCTGAGTGTACCTCCTCATTTCCATTCATCCATATGCATGCTTTTGTCTGAATTGAGTGGTGGCTTATTTTGCCAAAGGTGATCTCTCGCTCCAACTTCAAGTGCCTTGCTAGGGTGTGGTCCCTGCTGCAGTAGCATCCCCTCTTCTTATCTGATCCAGCTCTCAGTGGGATTCTTGACACAACATGTTGGCCAACTCTGAAAAAGGATAGCAAAGAGGAGTGGGGCCAAATGAGAAGGGATGTCATGAGCCCGGCTGAGCATGCTGCCGACTCAGACGGGGACTCTGAGTTAGACGGGGAACCCCAGGCGGGGGTGGATCCCTGGGAGGGAGAGGGGGCTCCTGCAGAGGCAAGGGAGGGGCCTGCCAGCGACCCCACAGCGGTCCCCGAGCCAGTACCTGCAGCAGAGGAGACCAGTGCTTCGGGCTCGACAGAAGCGGCTGTTCCTGACTCCAGCCCGGAGTTGGCTGCAGACCCTCCCCCCACGTTCCTCCAGAGGCGGCTGGAGAAGGAGGCGGTTCGCAGATCAAAACGCTTGCAGGAGAAGCGTCTGAAGTCTGAGGGCCCACAGCTGTGAGCTGGGCCAACGGACGCTTGATCAGCCCAGCTGGGTTAAGGACTATGTATTTAAGTCAGACGCTGGGGGGAGTTGGGCACGGGGCAACAGCTGTCTTCCATCCGGGGAATCTGCATCCTGTATTTTTTGTTCCAGGCCTAGCTGTTGGGTGATGTAACCTCTTGTTTATTTTACTACTTATCACTAAAAGCCGTACACTTCGGCTCCTGCCTCTGTTTTCTGTTCAAGCCGCCACCTGACATTGACAAGGGGGGTGCTGCTGCATCAGGTGCCACCCCTTGGCAAGACACTGGAAATTGAAGTGAGGTGTCACCTTTGGAAAAATAAGCTGCCACTTGATTCAGATGAAAGCACAAATGTTTATGAATGGAAATAGGGAGGCACACTTGGGGTCTTTTATAGATGGATTGCTCTTCAACTCCACTTTTTTTTTGCCTTCAAACTCTGGTTTGGTTTTGTTTTGTTTTTCCTTTTCCCCTTTCCGCCTTTGCCTGTTTCAGTCTCCTCTTCCTCTGATGAAGAAGGCAAAAAAAAGGGGGGGCAGGAGGAGTTTGATCATTTCTGATAGTAGACTAGACTGATCTCTGCTGGAAAAGGGGGGCGGGGAGAAGAAGAAGAAGAAGAGGAAGAGGAAGAGGAGCAGCAGCAGCAGCAGCAGCAAATGCTGGCTGGCTGGCTGGCTGGCAGCTCTGGTGTCACTCAGTGCTGAGCCTGCCTCCTCCTTGGAGTGGAGCAGCCATGTGACAGGCAATGCACAGGTCCAGCTGGCCTACCTGCCAGCCTGCTTCCTTTTGCCTTGGTACCTGTCACATCACCTCTGTTACCCTGATTCCTGGGGGTCCCGGGAGGGACACCTAAATGCGCTCTCAATTTTATAAGTTGGGGAAATTAGCCAAGAGCACAGCCTAGCAATATGAGAGGCAGGGTAACATAGCGAGATCTTGAACCCTATGTTTACGGGGTCAGGCTGAGTCAAGGAGCACACAGAAGTTGAAACAATAAATGATGTGTTATTAAAACACAATCAAACAGTGTATGCGGCACATTCACACAAGATAACTAGAGAAATAAAGGTTGGAGTAGGATAGAGGGATTTTTAGAGGAATTGTTGGTTTGGGTGATATTTCACCTGTCCTGAAGCCCGGTTGGAAGCGGAGAAGCTGGAGAGCGTGGATCTCAGCACGTGGAGCTGAGGGGAAGGCTCGCTGGACAAAGTGACAGTAAGGCGGGATGGAAGCCAAGAGCGATCCAAGGAAGCGCTGAAAGTCAGGGGTTTTTGTAAGGAGAATTGTGACCGCAGGCTAGTTCGTACTTGGGGAAAACAATGGATTTGGGGCTGGAGACAAAGCCTCCGAAAGGTCAGAATTTGAATGATTGAATTATAGCCAAATTGTCAGTAGGATAGCCAGTATCCAAATGCAGAGTACTTGAGCGTTGTATAGTCAGATCATCAAGCTGCCAGCGCGGGGCAGAGGATCTTTTGAAAGTTGCGTACATACTTAATGAAGGTGCTTGCCTTTGAGGTCTCCTAAAGCTGCGAGTCGGCTATTTCTGGCCTGCCTGTATTGTACGGCGATTATTGGCTGAGCCTGTATGCGTGCTTGTCCGGGGGCCTCGCAAGCATGTGGAGGGGAGTGGGTATGTGAGGCCGAATTATTGCTATCAAAAGATATCATTTTATATCCCCCAAGCTCGGGCTAGCCAGGGCAGTAACACCACCCCATTGTAGGGGAGGAGATGGACTGAAGTGCCTTCAAGTCTTTCGTAGACCCCCTGTGAGGGCATTATAGACCCCTGCAGATCTGCAGACTCCAGAGTAAGAACCAGTGTTCTAAATGATGAATTATCCAAAGTTAGATCTGAGAAAATGGAGCAGATGATGCAGGAGGGGAAATGCAGCACAGAATAGATAAAGTAATACAGGAATACCTGACTATCCTAAATGAATTCAAGTCTCCAGGACCAGATTAACTACCTCTAATGGTATTAAAAGAACTGGCAGAAGTAATCCTAGTACCACTGGCAATAATCTTTGAGAATTCTTGGAGATCAGGAGAAGTCCCAGCAGACTGGACGAGGGCAAATGATGTTCCCCTCTTTAAAAGGGGGGTAGGTAAGAGGACCCAAACAGTTAGCCTGATATCAATACCTGCAAAGATTCTAGAGCAGATTATTAGAGAGTACGTAAGCATTTAGAAAGGAATGCCATGAACACTAAAAGTCAACATGGGTGTCTCAGAAACAAGTCATGCCAGACTAATCTTATCTCTTTCTCTGATAGAGTTGCAAGCTTGGTAGACGAAGGGAATGCTGTGGATGTAGTGCATCTTGATTTCAGTAAGGCCTTTGAAAAGGTGCCCCCATGATATTCTTGTAAACAAGCTTGTAAAATGTGGGCTAGACAGTGCTACTGTTAGGTGGATTTATAATTGGTTGGCTGACCAAACCCAAAGGGTGCTCAGCAGCAGCTCCTCTTCATCCTGGAGAGAAGTGACTAGTGGGGTGCCACAGGGTTCTGTCCTGGGCCCAGTGCTATTCAACAGATATATTAATGACTTGGATGATGGAATAGAGGGCATACTTATCAAATTTGCAGGTGACACTAAATTAGGAAAGGTAAATAATACTGCAGAGGACAAGATCAGAGTTCAAAATGACCTTAACAGGTCTGAGAGCTGAGCCCAAACTGGGCCCAAAATGAAGTTCAACGAGGAGAAACATAAGGCACTACACTTGGATAGAAAAAATGAAATGCATAGATGCAGGATGGGTGAGAGCTGGCTTGACCACAGCACATGTGAAAGTGATCTTGGAGTCTTAGTAGACCACAAGCTGAACATGAGTCAACAATATGATGTGGCAGCTAAAAAAAGTCAATGTGATTCTAAGCAGCATCAATAGGAATATTGTGTCTAGGTTGAGGGAAGTAATAGTACCGCTCTATTCTGCTTTGGTTGGACGTCACATGGAGTACTGTGTCCAGTTTTGGGCACACAATTCAAGAAGGATATTGGCAAGCTGGATTGTATCCAGAGGTGTGCAACCAAAATGGTAACCGTCTTCAAAATCATGCCTTATGAGCAGTGGCTTAGGAAGCTTGGTATGTTTACCCTGGAGAAGGAGGTTAAGAGATGACATGATTGTTGTTGTAGTGTGCCTTCAAGTTATTTCTGACTTATGGCAATCCTAATGTCAACCTATCACAGATTTTGGGGGGGAGCTGAGAGTGTGTGATGCACCCAAGGTCACCCAGTGTGTTCCCATGGCTGAGCAGGGAATCGAATCCTGATCTCCGGTGTTGAAGTCCAACACTCAAACCACTACTCCATGCTGGCTCTTGGTGAAATGATAGCTATGTTTAAATACGTGAAAGGATGTCATATGGAAGATGGAGCAAGCTGGTTTTCTGCAGCTCCAGAGAAAGGGACATGGAGAAATGGATTCAAACTACAGGAAAAGCGATTTCACCTAAACATTAGGAAGCGCTTCCTGATGGTAAGAGCTGTTTGACAGTTGAATACACTGCCCCGTAGTGTTGTGGAGTCTCCTTCTTTGGAGGTTTTTAAACAGAGGCTGGATAGTCATCTGTTGTGAGTGCTCTGATTGTGTATTCTTGCATGGCAAGGAGTTGGACTCGATGGCCCTTGTATTCTCTTCCAGCTCTATGAGTCTATTTCCTGACAAAGTATGAGCTAAACCCAATGATCATTAAATAGAAGGGCAAGACAATTTTTTTCTTCTTATTCTTGGGCATGAGGAAGAAAACTGTTTGCTCACTTCCCTTATCCTTAATTCATCCTCTCAGCTAGATTGCCCTGCAGGGTGGGCTGTATTAGGGTCAAGTTATCAATGATACAGGAGATCCATGATCACTATTTTCTTTTATGCAAGTTAGAAGTAGCTATAGATATATTATCTCCACCAGGTGTAGAAGTTCCTAATCTGTCTCAGAGCCAAAGTGTAGATTTTGAATTTCACAGCTTAGGTAGAGGATCACCTTAGGAGTTGTAGTTATACATTAGGGTCTTAAGTGGAGAGTCTCCTGTGGATGCCACTGATAGAACTTTCTTGGTGGTGGCACCCTGGTTATGGAACACTGTATCCAGAGAGATTTGCCATATTATCTTTTCAATGTCAGGCAAATGACTTTTTATTTTCAAAAGCTGTTTAGATGCATCTGCTTATTCTTTCATTCAGATTCTATTATTTTTTAGTTTTTGGCATCTCTGTGTGTACACATAACACCTTAAGTTTTAATTGTTCTTTTTGCAGAATTGAAGAATGGGTAAAAAAATGAAACAAAAACAAGACAACCAAGCATAAACATGCACATTGAGGCAACTGTGCTGCTGCTATTGTTGTTAACAGCAGTCAACAGTTAACTTTGACTCATGGTAACCCTTTGGTGAGAAACCTCCAAGTCACCCTATCCTCACCCGCCCTGCTCAGGCCTTGTAGATTCAGAGGTTTCCTGACTGAGTCTATCCATCTGCAATGTGGTCTTCCTATCACCATTCTTCGCTGTCCAGATTTCACAACCATATGTAGAAATTGGAAATACAATGGCATGGGCAATTCTAACTTTAGTATTCAATTATATATCTTTATACTTCACGATCTTGTCTAGTTCCTTCATAGCTGCCCTTCCAAGTCCTAGGCCTTTTTCGCACAGCATTTCTGAAGCGAAAGGGCCCGTTGAGCATTGCGTAAATGTGAGGAGCGATCCATACAACACACTCACATTTGCGTGACGCTCAAGGGCCTGACGCGCACCGCGTACGCATTTTTTCATTTTCGGCTCAAAGCCGAAAATGCTGCGCAGTCACACATCGCTCCAGGGGCCTGCGCACACTTACCCTGTGTGTGGAGCCTCGGGAGCCGGGCCGGTTGTGCATCCTCTCCTCAGTGCAGCCACAAGCTGCGGAGACTCAAGAGAGCTGAGCAAAGGGAGGCTTCCTTGATTAAGTTCAAGAAGCAGTGACTAGCCACACCTGTGTCTTGGGCTATATAACTGCCTGCCTGGAAGCTTTCCTTTGCTTGTGGCAAACTTATTTCAAGCCCTCCTCTTGCCTGTTCCTTGCTCACAGCACCCAGTTCCTGCTACCTTGAATTGATCTCTGGACTCTTGACCCTTGGCTTTTGGAACTCTGACTATGGCTTTCGCTTGACGCTCTGGTAAATGAACTGCCTCGTGTACAGTGCTTGCTTGTCTCCTCCTGGCTGGACTTTGCTGGCTCTCACACTCCCTTCTCTGGGTTGGCTCGCCGCCCAGGTCTCTGACCTTGACAGGCGTCCCAGCTTGTAGTCATGCCCCTGCATGCTGTAGCCCTGTCCCCTCACACCGTGGCCACACCCCCATGCCATAGCCCCATCCCCCTGCCCCCCTCCATGTACTCCAGGCTCCGACACTGACTGCAGCCACCATTCCAATTATCAACTAATCCAAGGAATGGAAGGTATTGAACTATTTCAATGTCTTCATCATCTAATTTAAGGTTATGTAAATCATCTGTGGTTATTATTTTTGTTTTCTTAATGTTCAGCTTTAACCGCTGTGCTAGCTGGATGTTATTCCTTCTTCCTTCCTGCAGTGTTTTCCTGATCTCTTTTCTCTGAACATTATTTACCACGTGAGGGATTGGAGAGTAACATACAGATACATACATTATATCTCTACATTTTGTTTTAGAAGGCGGATTGGGGAAGTATTTAGATCAGGAAGATAGCAGGAAGGGAAACATTAGTACTTTTCCATGTACTAGTGGCTGAATCTGTGTTGTCTACTCTGTATTATAATTATGATTTGTATCATGGATCTCTAATGCCATGTCTAGTTTTGCTAATAGAAATTTGGGCAAATGCAAGTGGCCTGAGCAATGAGATTCCTGAAGGTATGGACATTTTGCTCAGATATAATGAAGCACTACATTTAGACAGCAGACCTAGCGGCAATTTGCTGCTCACCATTGTAATCCCTCATTCACCTTTAATCTGCTGAACAGCAGGGATTGTAAATTGTGCCAAATCCAGGGCTCCAATTAGTTGGCCCTTCAGACTTCCAAAGGCTGCTGTGGGTCCCTGTCCAGCCTTGCCAGGTGTACAAGACAATGCCAAAGATCAATCTGCTCAGCATGGCATGTTGACCTTCTGTTCTTTTTTAATCTTTCAGACATTTTGTTCTCTTCTTGTGCCTCCTCTGTGCAGCAAATTATGTTTAGTGAGCCATACATATGTAACAAGTTTTTTGCAGAGGCGGTGTGTGGCAGGCAGCAGTCACGAACACTGCATTTTAGTGGTCATTTGGGACTCTTAAATTATAAATACTCCATTGTTAGTGCCATTATGGAAAAGAGAGCACTCAGAAGAGCAACATCTAGAACAGTAAAATTATGGATTGGTCTTGTTGTGTCTGAAAACACTGTCCCTTATGATTTCTGAAATACAGTTAATTTAATTTTTTTTAGCTTTGTAAAAATTTGCTAGAAGCTGATGGTAGGTAACAGTATTCCAGTTCCTCATGTATTCCAATAAGAAATCTGCCATTCAAGTTGCTATTATTTTTATTTAGGAGCTGAAGTTTATACATGAAGGCAAATGGATTTGTATTAACTGCCCATGTGTAATATTTTGCCGCAAAAATCTGCACCAGTTAGAAGGTTATTGACTGTTGCCATGACTAGTTGAAATGAATAATCTGTGTTCTGCAGCAGACTCAAAATTGGTTGATTGATGGCACTTTTCTGTAAGAGATTTGCATGTTTATCTTGGTTAGTGGCAATCATTTGCTGAATTGAATGGTGGTTTCATATGGCTGTTCATTGTCTAAAGATTCCTTTAATTCTGCATTGGGCAAAAAGGCAACATCCAGTGTTTCTGCAGCACTCATGTCCTCCAGATATCCCTGACTGACTCTTTTCTGCTTCTCTATGGCAGTCGCGTAAGGATGTGGGGGTGGGGAGGGTGATTTGCCCTGGGCGGCAGTGTTTTTGGGGCATCCCAGCCCATAGCCATGCCCTCGCATGCCCTGGCCATGCCCCCACACATCGCAGCCATGCCCCTGTGCACAGTGGCCATGCCCCTCGTGCTGTACCCCTCCCCCTTTCATCCCCCCTCCCCTTATTCCAAGCTCCGCCACTGCTGCATGGGGAACTACTTCTTCCTGAAGCCTATGGGGGTAGCAGTTCACCTCTTAGCCTTCTGTGGATGTAGCATTTCTCGATTTCAGTAAGGCCTTTGACAAAGTTGCCCATGACATTCTTGCAAAGAAGCTAGTAAATTGTGGGCTGGACAGAGCTACTGTCAGGTGGGTCTGTAACTGGTTGACTGACCGTTCCCAAAGGGTGCTCACCAATGGCTGCTTTTCATCCTGGAGAGAAGTGACTAGCGGGGTGCCACAGGGTTCTGTCCTGGGCCCAGTGCTGTTCAATATTTTCATCAATGACTTGGATGAAGGAATAGAGGGCATGCTCATCAAATCTGCAGATGACACCAAATTGGGAGGGGTTGCTAATACGCCAGAGGACAGGATCAAAATTCAAAATGACCTGGATAGATTGGAGAGCTGGGCCAAGGCTAACAAAATGAAATTCAACAGAGAGAAGTGTAAGGTCCTACACTTAGGTAGAAAAAATGGAATGCAGAAATATAGGATGGGGGACACGTGGCTGGATGGCAGTACGTGTGAAAGGGATGTAGGAGTCTTAATAGACCACAAGCTGAACATGAGTCAGCAGTGTGATGCGGCAGCCGAGAAAGCCAGTGCAATTCTCGGCTGCATCAATAGGAGTCTGGTGTCTAGATCGAGGGAGGTACTGGTACCACTCTACTCTGCTTTGGTTAGACCTCATCTTGAATACTGTGTCCAGTTCTGGGCACCCCAATTCAAGAAGGACATGGTCAAGCTGGAGCAAGTCCAGAGGAGGGCGACCAAAATGGTGAAGGGCCTGGAAGCCATGCCCTATGAGGATAGACTTAGAGAGCTGGGTATGTTCAGTCTGCAGAAGAGAAGGTTAAGAGGGGACATGATAGCTATGTTTAAATATTTGAAGGGATGCCATGTAGAGGAGGGAGAGGGCTTGTTTTCTGCCTCTCCAGAGACCAAGACAAGGAGCAATGGATTCAAGCTGCAGGAAAGGAGATTCCACCTGAACCTCAGGAAGAACTTCCTGACAGTCAGGGCTGTCCGGCAGTGGAATATGCTGCCTCGGAGTGTAGTGGAGTCTCCTTCCTCGGAGGTTTTTAAGCAGAGGCTGGATGGCCATCTGTCGGGAGTGCTTTGAGGGTATTCCTGCATGGTAGGGGGTTGGACTGGATGGCCCGTGTGGTCTCTTCCAACTCTACATTTCTATGTTTCCCCATTTAATATATTTTGAAAATCCATTTCTCAAAACCAGAAGTTTTTCGTCATTTATTGGCAATCTGTGCAATCCTTCGGGGAGGGGAGGGTCTTAAGGATAGAAAATTGGCCAAGATTCTGCAATAGGCCATGGACCCTGTTTTAACTGGTAAATATGTAAGAGACCACACTCTGAAGCCATAAGGACTAGGAACTTTATTGATTAAAATGAAAGGTAGGATGTCTGAAATGCAAGAATCTGAACTTTTAATCCATTTTTGTATGCCTGATGTATTTAAAAAGACACACAGAGTCTTGATTAGAGATGTAAATCTTCAGCTATTTCATCTTCACATGGAAGGATGAATAATTGCTGTAGATTTCTTCTCATTGTGGGAGAAAACAAATATTTCTGTCCGATATTTGCCCCATGTTTTAATGCCCTGAAGTGTTGCAGAGGAATAACTGTGTGGAGAAAATCACATGGATTTTTTTTTGTTTTCTGTGCTGACAAACATGTTTTTGTCCACAAAAGCCCCATATTTTGCACAATAATTCCTCCACAACATTTCAGAATTTTCAGTGCCAGGAGAAAACTTTGCAAAAGTGTCAGTGCTGCCTTATGATTCTAGATAGGTTTTTCCCAATTCTTTTTCCCAATTCAGACCCATATTTCTGCCTGGAAATGAATAATTTGCAAATATTCATTCTGTCCCTAGCCCTAACTGTACAAGGCTCCTCTATATATTGGGGCTAGGTTCCAGAAGCTGTATAGTAAATCTACAGTTTTTAAGCTGTGATGTGCTCATTTGGTAAGGTGAGTAAGTGTCAAATCTATTCCTCATGGCTGGAACATCTCACTACAGGAATGATGCCAAATGGCCTCTCTCTGGCAAGCAATCCAGTCTTATCCATCAAATTTAGTCTGTTTTCCTGTTTGCCAGGGATGGGAAAATGTTGGTTGTCTGAAAGCCAGCTCAGGCATGAGAGATGATAGGAGCCGATATCCAACAGCATTTGGAGGCCATAAGCTCCTGTACATACTAAGTATTCTTAGGGCCAGTATTCTGGGGTGAGGAGGATTTCATAAGGTGACCATTGTAAAATTTCAAACATTTCTGTGAAGTTAGAGGGACTATTTGCCATGGGCAGGCTTTTATTTTCCCATCACCCCCACACAATCCAAATGTACACTCCTGATCTTAGTTTTACAGGCTGTTTCACTTGGTTTATACTAATGTCCCTGACAGCAAATTTATCTATGTTATCTCTTTTATGCTTCTGTTCCCTTTCCCTGTCACCTGGCTTACTGAGCCTCCTCAAATTGATCTGACTTTCCTTTGATTTCTGAGCTTGGTCTTTTTCCTGTGGTTTCCTATTCTAAAACATAGAGGGTGTCCATGTATATCCACCACATCTCATCCTTGTCAACACGGGGCAGCTGATCACATGTAAACTGTGTCTTACAAGTCTTTTTCATTGTTTCTGTGATTCACACGTATGGGTCTTGCTCTGGTGGGGAGCTATAGGCCATTTCCGCCCTACATTGTTATAGTGCTCTTATTCCACTTTCAACTTCCTGTGGAATTCTGAGGTTTGTAGTTTACAGAAGCCAAAGAGATCTCTGGCTGAGAATTCTAAATGCCTCTCCCTAAACCTCAAACCCCAGGATTCCATAGGATGTTGAAAGTGGAACAATAGCACTATAACCGTGTAGTGTAGAAATGGCCATAATCAGAGTATTCTAGAGCTGAGTAGGGTTTTGGCTGAAGCTCAGGCCCTGCAGCACATGCCTAGGTGTGCCTCAGCACCTGTTCCTCAGTTTCGTTGCATCCAGCATGTGAACAGCGTGAAGAGGAATGTTATTGCTGTTGTTTCAAGAGCAGAACACTGGGTGGCTTTCTTTAGTTTGCACATTTACCCATTTGTTCATCTCCTCTTGTTTTATCAACTTATCAAGTTGTTTTTTTCCTTGTCTGAAATCAGCTAGGACTTTCATGCTAGTTCTAGCCTGAGGAGTGCATGACCTCTAAGCAATTGTCAAAATGCTGTACCTCATCCATAGGGTAGAACGACCCATGAAGTGGGCACTGGGAGTGCCTTGTTGTCTGGGTGAGGCCTGCAAAGCACAAGCCTGCTCCTGTTTTGTAGTCACCAAACGAGGACCACAAAACTGACAGTTCTGCCTTGGCTTAACATTGTTTGAGAAGAGTTTGAGCGAAGCAGATGAAATGGTCCAGAACTGGTCACTGAAGATAGTGATCTCTCTTTGCAAAAGCCATTTACTTACAAAAGCTCTGCAAGCTGCTGTACCTTTGATCTCTGCTTTTTCTTCTGTCATGGCATCCATGGCCTCATTGATATCTCATCCAACCTTTACAATACTAACTCTGATATTCTGCCAACTTTGTACTGAAGCACCACAGTCAGTTGCTGCCTGGCAAGGAGTTGGAGCAGAACTTTCATGAGAAAACTCACCCTAAACCACACACTCAGGAACAGAAGGATTCGGAGGCCCCTCTGAGAAAGAAGAAACAGGTTTCTGCATAGGTGCTGGCCCTGGTATTTGTTTTCCTCAGCCTGCTGTAACATTGTAGAAAAATATAAGCAAATCTAGTATCATCTTCAATACTAGTACTTTTATACTGTACCCTGCCAGAAGAGATTTGACAGCAAAATATGCTGTCTGAATTTTAAAAAGTATTAAAGACCTATCTCTTCTGGCAGGCCTGCCTTGTCAATTTTTAACTGTGAATTTTAAACTGATGTATTTTAAATTTTTTGTGTGTTTTTAGTGTATTTAGTATATTTAGTGAAGTGACTAGCGGGGTGCCACAGGGTTCTGTCCTGGGCCCAGTGCTGTTAAATATCTTCATCAACGACTTGGATGAAGGAATAGAAGGCATGCTCATCGAATCTGCAGATGACACCAAATCGGGAGGGGTTGCTAATACGCCAGAGGACAGGATCAAAATTCAAAATGATCTGGATAGATTGGAGAGCTGGGCCAAAGCTAACAAAATGAAATTCAACAGAGAGAAGTGTAAGGTCCTACACTTAGGTAGAAAAAGTGGAATACAGAAATATAGGATGGGGGACACGTGGCTGGATAGCAGTACGTGTGAAAGGGATCTAGGAGTCTTAATAGACCACAAGCTGAACATGAGTCAGCAGTGTGATGCGGCAGCCGAGAAAGCCGATGCAATTCTCGGCTGCATCAATAGGAGTCTGGTGTCTAGATCGAGGGAGGTACTGGTACCACTCTACTCTGCTTTGGTTAGACCTCATCTTGAATACTGTGTCCAGTTCTGGGCACCCCAACTCAAGAAGGACATGGTCAAGCTGGAGCAGGTCCAGAGGAGGGCGACCAAAATGGTGAGAGGCCTGGAAGACATGCCCTATGAGGATAGACTTAGAGAGCTGGGTCTGTTTAGTCTGCAGAAGAGAAGGTTAACAGGGGACATGATAGCCATGTTTAAATATCTGAAGGGATACCGTGTAGAGGAGGGAGAGGGCTTGTTTTCTGCCTCTCCAGAGACCAAGACAAGGAGCAATGGATTCAAGCTGCAGGAAAGGAGATTCCACCTGAACCTCAGGAAGAACTTCCTGACGGTCAGGGCTGTTCAGCAGTGGAATATGCTGCCTCGGAGTGTAGTGGAGTCTCCTTCTTTGGAGGTTTTTGGAGGTTTTTAAGCAGAGGCTGGATGGCCATCTGTCGGGAGTGCTTTGAGAGTGTTCCTGCATGGCAGGGGTTGGACTGGATGGCCCCTGGGGTCTCTTCCAACTCTACATTTCTATGATTCTATGATTCTGCCTGGCAGAACCGTTTCTGCAAGACCAAGAACCGTATGTACTTGAAGCTTAATATGTGATAGCAAGTCACCCCAGGAGTGCGCCCCTGCATTTATATCCAATGTTTTAATTAATATTATTTAGTTTAAATGTATCCATGTATTTGAAGTCTGCATATCTTTAGTTGCTTGGTATCAGACATTCCTAATCAGTGGAAAGTTTACAGTCAGCTAAAGGACAGAGTTATAGAACTGCTGTTTTCCTTTATGTGGGGCAGCCCCCTATCCATTTGCATAGAAGAAGCATGTTTTTTCTCACAAATTACTGTAAGGACGCACCAAGGCTAGGCACCATGGTCAAGGCTGCTGGCAACCATGGCTTCACTAAGGCGGGACAAGCACAGTGCATCTACTTCTAACAGCTGCATAATTTTGTTTAAAGCAGTCAGTGTACCAGACTGCACAAAATGGGGTATTTTTATAGTAAGAAATAATTGAACAGAATTAATAAATCAAATCTAGTAAGCGATTTCTGAACATTATATCTTTCCTTCCTTCCTTTGCTACAGTTATATTTCCATCTTTCTTCAACAGAAGTCAAGTTTTAGTGTGTATGGATATTGGTAACTTCTGTTCAAGAATCTGTGTCTGTACATAGCTTAACTGTTGAGAGAAACTTGAATAATTTTTCTTAAGGCGTCTAATGCAAAGTACCAGCAATCCTTTCCCCATGTGCCAGGGGCTGGTACCATATTTGTGCCCACTGGCTACAAATGTTTCTTTCTTTCTTGAGGGAGTTCTCCAGGGACAGATGGCTCAGGGGCTTGCACGAAACACTTCTTTGAGTAGCTCTGGACTAAATTACAGGAAACACACTGATTGCCGGTTCTGAGATCTGTAAGAATAGTTGCTTTTGCATTTATAGTGGCCTAATTGCCATAATAGCGGTGGACCTTGACGACAGCCAGCGATGCCACTGGTCATATTACCTGGGTATTCTGTGACTTGAAGTCTAAAGATGTAACTTCTGTCATCTCCCTATGATTGTTATGCAGCCATTCATGAAACTCTGGACTGACGTCTGATTTGAAAAAAGAAGAAAACCTTTTATACTGTGCAGTATATATTATGCTGTTCAGGACCTGCAAATGATCCTTGTATAGAAACAGGGCAGATTTCACTCCTCACTGTACTGGGACCATTAATTTGGCTTCTTTTAATCTTTCTGCTCTGGTTTGTACTTAGAAAAATGATGAGAAGGCAATGCAAACTCTGGGCAGATGTGGTGGCGTAGGGAGGGGAAAGATTTGATTTTATTCGGCATTTGTTTTGCAACATGACATTCTGTTTCCTAGCAACATGAACTAGATAGGAGGTATCTCTTAATCTTTAATAAGATAACGAAATAAAGACCAAGAGGAAGAAGAATAAATAAGACTTACCTTGAAATAGATTTCAGCCTGGTGTAGAGTCTAAGCCAATGGATTCTATTAATTGCATTACCTATGTGTTGTTTCATAATGGCGGTGTGTTGATACTAAGCAATCAGTACTGCCCATTCTGAAAGGTGCATAAAATGTGTGCCTTGTTTTTTGATGCCAGTTTAAATAAGAGAACTGGAATGTAGGCATTTAAGTTTTGTGCCAGAAGAAACTGAAATGGTTTTAATTGGCAGTACTCAGTTAAAACTTGTCTCATTAGAGAGGAAAAATGTGGAACGCCAAGGCAAGTATATTTTTTCAAGGGGAAAAACAGGAAGAAAGGTGCGAGGACTTGTGGGTTTCATCACACAAGATGAAAAGAAATAATTTGGGAGACCCCCCCCCCCCCAAGAAATATTTTGCTTATATAAGATTCAGCTTTGAAAGCTTTGACAGAATCGGATGAATGCATCATTTAACCCAACACCAGCAAGCCTAACTTGAAAGCATCTCAGGGGTGATCAAAATGGGGGCTTTGCCTCGCCAGATAAAAATTCTACCCCTCCCCCATGAAATTTCCTTTCAGTTTCCAAATTTCTAGCATTGCAGAGAATGTGACACAGAAAATCATGCACACTTAGAACTCTTGTTTTTGCTGTATTCACATTCCCTTAGTAACTTTGCATGAGTTTTTTCTTTGGGTGCCTAAAGGGTATTTCTAAATGCTCAACTGATGTTTTAAGTTACTGCAATGCTAGAAATCTGAGGACTGAAGGAAAATTTCAGAGGGGGGCAGATTTATTATTCAGTAAATTAAGAAAAAGGAGGTGGGGATTGAAACGCAGTTCTGCATACTTTGCACTATTTCACAGATTAAAACTGGTACGTGCGAGGCCAAGCAGCATCAGCGTGTGGTCACGATGGCAAAACCTATTAATGTGGAAGAACGCACAAGCTAGGAGAGGCTGCAGCCGTTTGCTTTTGCTTGAGTCTGCCCAGAAGGGGAGGAATCTGCCCCCTCCTCCCTCTCTGCCCAGCTGAGTTAATGGAGCACAAACTACTTTTCAATTTGGACCCAGTTTGCACCAGTGCAAGTAAGCGGAGAACAAAGAGAGAGAATAAGAGGAAGAGGAGAAAGAAACTGGGACATTTTAAAAGCTGCTGGAAAAGTGAACAGGGAACATCCCTGTCAAATCTGGACAGTTGGGAGTATGGTGTTGCATAAGTGGAAGACTGCTCAAACAATGGATCTTTCCTTCCTCTCCTACTTCCTGCAGTGCCCATACCTTCTGAAAAGTTTCTCTAGATATTTATAAATACTTGTAAATTGTATATGAGTGGATTGAAGTCAAAGGAGGACTTTGCCAGTCATGGAGAAAAAGCTTGCATTTAATGTCCAATTTCCCAATTGTGGCAGTTAGCTAAGAAACATCTACTTGCCCAAAGGCAGTGTGATGATCTTTTAATCCTAGTGCATTAGAAACAACAGCAGAAAATCTAGGTAAAACTGATCTAAATATTAGCAGGCAGGAGAGGAAAGTGTGGAGAAACACCCAAGTTGTTGTTGTTGTGTGCCTTCAAGTCATTTCCGACTTACAGCAACCTTAAAGTGAACCTAGATCATGCGTATATTAACATCATACACTGTCATCTAGTTTTGTAGGTAAAAAATTAATCAATTGGTGGGTTGTTAATAAAAAATACATGATATACAAAACTACTTTCAACTTCTTAGTCAGCTATCAATCAAAGATACATGTAATAATTAATATTATACTTCCTCTAAGACATCTTGGGTTTCTGAGTAGCTGCTGCAGTGGCAGTGTTTGAAATGCAACATGACTATTATAATTCTTTGCTGAAAAATTTGTTACTCTTTGTTGCACAACTTTTCTAAGAAAGGATTACAGTCCATTGACATTAAAAGAATAAGGCCATTTCTGCATTACGCTGTTATAGTGTTTCCAATATCCTGTGGAATTTGGGGGATTGTAGTTTACTAGGGCCCAAGAGCTCTCTGGCTGAGAATTCTAAATGTCCCTCCCTAAACTGTAAATCCCAGGACTCCATAGGGTGTTTTAAGTGGAATAATAGCACTGTAATACTGTAGTGTGGAAATGGCCTAAGAGTAGGAACTAGTTCAAATATGAATGAGTTCAAGTCGTACTAATGACATGCAATGTAAACATTTCCCTTCCCAAACAAAATGGTCACCATATTAGCTTTTTGGTTTCCTCTGCACAGGAGGTGAGCTATTTAGGACTTACCTGTAAGAGCACAATTAATATAATTCAATTCAGTTCGGCTGCAGTTATTTGTGAGGCTCTTTCAGTCACTAGTAAGCCTCATATTTCTCCAATTAAGTTTCAACTAGTTGTTTTGGATTATCAGCGCTAGTTAAATCTTGCCATATGTTACTGCCCTGGCTAGTCCGAGCTTTGGGGATATTAAAAGATATCCTTTTGATATCATAATTCGGCTTCACTTCTCTATTCCCTTCCACGTGCTTGCGAGGCCCCCGGAGAAGCACGCATACAAGCTCGGCCGCTAATCGCCGTAATATTCCTGGACAATACAGGCAGGCCAGAAAATAGCTGACTTGCTGCTTTAGGAGACCTCCAGGCAAGTACTCTAATTAGGTATGCACACAGCTTACAAAAGAGCCTCTGCCCCGCGCTGGCAGCTTGATGGGTAAACTATACAATACCCAAGTACTCTATGTTTGCATACTGGCTACTCTATTGAGAACCTCTGCGATAACTCAATCATTCAGATTCTGACCTTTCGGAGGCTTTGTCTCCAACTCCAAATCGATTGTTTTCCCCCAAGTATGGCATAGCCTGCAGTCACATTCTCCTTATAAAAACCCTTGATCCTGAGACCTTCCTTAGATCGCTCCCGAGTTTCATCCCACCTTGCTGCTGCTTTGCTTGGCGAGCCTCCCCTCAGCTCCATGTGCTGAGCTACATCACACCCCAGCCTCGCTCTCTATTTTTCCGGGCTTCAGGACAGGTGACAGGTGAAGCTACATCACCCAAACCAGCAACCCCTCTAAAAATCCCTCTGTACCACTCAAACCTTTATTTCTTTCGTTATCTTGTGTGAGTGTGTCGCATACACTGTTTTGCTTGTGTTTTTAATAAAACATCATTTATTGTTTCAACTTCTGTGTGCTCCTTGACTCGACCCGACCCCGTAGACATAGGGTTCAAGATCTCGCTACGTTACCCTGCCTCTCGTAACGCTAAGCAGTGCTCTGAGCTAATTTTCCCCACCTTTAGTTGAGCACATTTTGGTGTCCCTCCCGGGACCCCCAGTACACAGGGTAACACATAATTCCTTAACAACATTGCTGATACATACTGATGGGATATAGATTGGATCCAGACTTTGTTGTTCAAAAAAAAAAAATCAGCTGGCTATTGACTAGTACAAGAAACTCCTTGAATTGAAGTTTGAGAACAGAAGGGTTCCTTCCATCCCCATGCTTGTTTTGATCCAGATGAGAGTTGGTAGAACTGGGTAAGAACTATGGGAGCTCCGCTGATTCTATTTCCCTCAGTCCTTCACAGCAAAGTTTAGTGGGCATAGTGTTAGCGTTGTACTACAGCTCTGGAAAACCAGGATTCAAATTCCCACTCAGCCATGGACCCACTGGGTGACCCTGGGCAAGTCACATGTTCACAGTCTAAAAAAAAAGTGAAATAGTGAATGGTGAAACTGTTCCTAAAGTGTAGATTACAGGTGTGATGAGTTGTTGTATTTGAATGTATCCCCATTACCAAAACTCTTTTTATTTACTACTAAAGTATTACTAAAATTGGTTTTTATCTTTTTAAGTGTATGTTTTTAATTGTTTCTAATGTTGCAAATAGTTTGATTCTATTTTAACGTTGCTTTTTGATATATTTATAGCTGTCTCATAGTTGTTTTGAATTGTAAGTTGCCTTGAGTCCCAATTTTGGGGAAAAGGCAGAATACTAACAACAATAACTGCCTGGCTATAGAAAGTTATCATATTGAAGAAATGATGCTAGTGTAAGTATGACATACACTTCTATGAGCAGATAGGTGATCTTACTCACTGCGTGGAGAGCATTTAAATATGCAGTCCTGTTACTGCCCTGGCTAGCCCGAGCTTTGGGGGATATAAAAAGATATCTTTTGATATCAATAATTCGGCTTCACATATTCCTTCCACGTGCTTGCGAGGCACCCGGACAAGCACGCATACAGGCTCGGCCGATAATCAGCGTAATATTCCAGAACAATACAGGCAGGCCAGACACAGCCGACACACCGCTTTAGGAGACCTCAAAGCAAGTACTTCCATTAGGTATGCACGCAGCTTTCAAAAGATCCTCTGCCTAGCGCTGGCAGCTTGATGATCTGACTATACAACGCTCAAGTACTCCGCGTTTGCATACCGGCTATACTATTGACAATTTGGCTCTAACTCAATTATTCAGATTCTGACCTTTCAGAGGCTTTGTCTCCAGCTCCAAATTGTTTTCCCCAAGTCCAACCTAGCCTGCGGTCACAATTCTCCTTATAAAAACCCCTGATTTTGAGCGCTTCCTTGGATCGCTCCCGAGTTCCAGACCACCTTGATGCCACATCGCTTGGCGAGCTTCCCCTCAGCTCCATGTGCTGAGATACATCGAACCCCAGCCTCGCTCTCTATCTTCTTCCGGGCTTCAGGAACAGGTTTCGTATCACCCAAATCACCCTCTGAAAATCTCGCTATCTTACTCACACCTTTATTTTCCTTAGTTATCTGTGTGCGTGTGTTGCTTACATTGTTTGCCTGTCTTTAATAAAGATCATTCATTACTTTCAAACCGGTCTGCTTCTTGACTTGGCCTGACCCTGTAAAGACTGAGTTACAAGATTCCGCTGCGTTGCCCTGCCTCTCGTTCTGCCAACCAGTGCTCTCGACTAATTTCCCCAATTTGTGTAATACAGGGTTATTTAGGTGTCCCTCCCGGGACCCCCAGAATACAGGGTAACAGTCCCACAGCATGAAGTGGTCCAGACCAGGAATAATTTTAACATTTCATTGTGTAGATTGCATAGGGTGGTCATTGCAAATTATCTTTAGGACAAACTTGTAAAATAAATCAGTATTATTGATCCGTATAAACTGAGAACAGTGGCTTGCCCAATGCTACTTAAGTTTATGTTTGTGCATGGCAGGAACCAGTGACTTAATAGTCTTAGCTGTTATGCTACACCTAGTCTTTCAGTGTAATTTAAACAGGAACAAAATGGGAGCGTTTTCTCATTTGGGAAGGAGGTAGGTTCTCTGCTTAATTTTTGAGGGGAGAGATCTTGCTGCACATTGCCAATCCTGAATCTCTTTGCTAGACAAAATAGTACTTTGGGTTTTTTTGCTCTTATTGATTTTGTACAGGATTTAGATAATGCCTGTATTGATAGCCAGCCAGACATCTGGCTTAGTGTTGCTTCTGTTAACCTCAATGGTGCTTCTTTTGTTACCACTGTCACATGAAGGATGCTTGAAACTTTAAGTCTCTACAGGACATCTGTTCCACACAGCAAGCCATTTCAAGTCAGCAGCTCACCATTAAAATTGGCCTCCTTGTTAACACATAGTCTTCATCCTGCCATCAAAAACATTTGTAGTGAAGGCTTGTAGTGGAGATAAATAAAAAACTGGGCTGTTGAAAGTGGAATAATAGCATTATAACAGTGCAGGGCAGGAATGGCCAAGGTCTCCTTCTATCTTCCACAGCCCTGATATGCTCACAGAATTCAGTGCCTATCTATCCAACAAGAAAAAACATCAGGGATCCTGGTTCTGACTGTTGCAGCCTCACTCGCTGGCGGGAAGGGAGTGGTGGAAACATCCTCCTCCTGTACCTGATAGCCAGCTGAACAGATCTGTCTCTGTTGGTACAGCTGCTGCCTGGTAAAGTAGGTTTGGGGGTGTCATAACTCACCCACTGGATCAGGAAGAGTCAGATATGGAATCAGACTGCCCAGAATGTCAGGAATTTACAGCTGCTGATGTTGATGGTCTCTCTAAGTCAGATGAGCTGGGGACCGAGGCAGAGGGGACCCTGCAAGGTGGTCAAAAACCAGTGTGGTGTAGTGGTTTAACCATTGGACTTAAAGGAGGGGGCCTCCTTTGTGTGCCACCACTAAAGGTAATATGTAGGAGAGGACTTCTCCACTGTGGCAGCTTAGTTGTGGAAGACTCTTGCCTTAAAGGCCCAATTGATGCCAATCTTGGGCCCTTTCCACACCCTGCCTGATCCTGGTGGCATTCCATGGGGATCTCGTAGAGGTTCTCCTGGGAGGGGAGGCCGACAGAAGTTCTCCCCTCCACACTGTCTGCCTGTAGGAATGCAGGAGGTGTGATGGCCACATCTCTTGCTTCTGCAGCATAGCCAGTACAATCCCAGGCTATGCTGGGGCAGGAAGCGCAGCCATTGCACTTCCTGACCCTTCACAGCTCAGGTAAGTGCGAGTGGGTGGTGGCAGGACCCATAAATTATTTGTCGTGTGATTGTGCTGCCTGAGTATGGGAGAAGGATAGGACCCAAACGACATCGTGCAGAACCATCATCCAAGTCCCGTCCTTCTCCCATCCCAATGCGGGACAATGACGTCCTGAGGAAAGGGCCTTGCTTAATTGCTTCCATCCAAATCTGCACACATGGTATTCAATTGTTCTGAACTATTTTAATTGTTTGTTTTCTGTTATTAACTTGTTAGATATGTTTTCATCCAGTTTATTGAAGGTGCCCTGAGATCCCATGGTATAGGTAGGTTAAAAATATTTAAATAGATAGATAGATAGATAGATAGAACATATATGTATGCGTGTGTACAAACCCACTTAGTTTACTCAGTTTATGGGATCAGATGATAGTCTTATAGGCCATTTCTGCACTAGACTGTTATAGCACTATTATTCCACTTGCAACATCGTATGGAATCCCGGGGTTTGCAGTTTGAAATAATAGCATTATAATAGTCTAGTCTGGAAATGGCCATAATCATGGAGTGAAAAAGGAGAGTGTAGCAGTTAGCCTGTGGAATACTGTCTAGAATATTCTGAGACCACATGAGGAAAGGGAAAGAGAAGGACACAACATTTTCCCAAACACCAGAAGACCACTAGCTCAGGATTTTCCATTACTGTGCTTCCTTTTCTGTTTACTAGGGCGAAAAATGTTATTTCAAAGGAACCAATCATTTCTGGCAGTTTTCGTCTCCAAAATAAGCAGGTATTCTCTGTAAAGCTAATGGATCTTAACTGCCCTTTAAGACAAAGCCATTCTACAAAGCACTAATCACCCTCATCAATATATTGCTGCCAGGGAAATCCACTAAAACCCATCTCCCTCAGTCTTCTCCCACCCTCCACCCCCCGTTGCTGTGAAGACTGCAGCTAAGCTCAAAGGTACAGAGGCGTTTGTGGGCATGGCAGATGATGATCAAAACACCCCATCCCTCTGAGCCAGCAACCTCTGGCTCCAATATACCACAAAGCCTAGGAACCTGGGACAATGCAGAAGTGATTGCGTTCAGCTGACAGTGCTTTCCAACTACTGCTTTTGGGATAAAGCAAGGCTTTTTTCCCCTCCTCTAATATTGTGCTATCAGATTACACAAAGGCAGTTTCAAATATAAAAATCAGCCACACACACACCCCAATTTGTAGTTTCTAGATACACTGTATATACTGAAATGCTTTTTCTTTGGAAAATATCTTTTCTGGACAAGGTTTCCATCAAATGGGATGTCAAGCTATTGGACAAAATGGTTCTATACTTCTATTTTTGTAAGATTTATATACAGTGTATTTATTTTATATATTTCATCTTCTTCTTCTTAGGTTAGCCTCCATTTTGTGCTTTTGCAATGCTAAGCGTACAGCCTTCAGTTTTCAGTTCTTCAAGTGGTTGATGTCTGGCACATTCTGAGCTTATGTACCTCAGCATGCCTTTCACCTCACAGTATGTTTTCTTTGATTCAGTAACATCCTTTGAAAATCACATTTTCTCCTGGGAAATGAGAAAAAAATAAAAAATGAAATAAACTCCTTTTACAAAAGCAGCATGTAGTCTTAGACTCTACACAGGTCTGATTATCTTTCTTCTAAGATAAATAAAATATGCTTAGATGTTTGAAGTTTGGTTTATTCCTGCATGAGAAATAAAAGCAAGTAATTTTTAAGGACACTAGCCAATATATTTAAAAACAACATGACACATATTCATAAATAACTTACAGCTTTTGTTTTGTTGTTCTATTAATTTAACATTTTCCTTTCTTTAAAAAAGCAAAATTGATTCCAAATTGGCACCAGTTTTTCATTGGCTGAGTTGGAATAAAATATGATTCACGAAATCTGTGATCTAACTCAGAAAATGATTTTAATTTCACAAAATTATTGTTGCCATGGCAACTGTGAGCAGCAGCTTGTGTTGTTTGTGGTCCTAAAGAGAATAAAAATTTAATGCTACTGTGAGAGAATTGTACATTTTCGGAAAACTAGAAAACAGTATCAATGGCAGTTGATTTAATGATTCAACATGGGCTTAATCCTGCCACTTTAAAAGCACTTTAGTACAATTCTGTGCTCATCTACCTGGAAGTAAGTCACTGAATGTAGAAGGATTTAGTACAGAATAAACATAAATACAGATTATGTTGCATTCTTCTCCTTAAAAAACCTTGACTGTAGATGGCTCTTGCTCAGTTCCACCTTTAAAGTAATTCTTTTTGTTTGTTTTTGTTTTTACAGCAAAGAGGTCACCTGAGGAGGGAGAACTTTAGCTTTGTGGAACACCTATGCAATGCAACAGAATTACTGTCCTCATATGCTGTGACCTAAGAGAATGTTGGCTTTACACAACCCTGTTTGGGGGTTTTTTGCATCCAAAGGCCCATACAGACAGATTGGAAAAACTAGAAAGTTTTGTTCCCATCATTTCTTTTTTTTTTGGGGGGGGGGGAATCTATATGACGTTTTCCCCATACTGAAGTATTCCCAGGGAACTCCCAACACTTACAATGGCCCTTCCCACACTATGCCATGATCCTGCATCAGCCTGTCGTGATCAGGACCTGAACACTCCCGGCCGTACTTGTTGGCTGCGGACGGATGGGTAGCGTTAGAGACATGCTTCTTCTTTCTGCAGTACAGTGTGAATGGTGGGTCGCTTTCCCTACTTCTTCCTGCACTGTACTTGGAAAGGCAGGGCTTAATAGCGCTTTGGCCTTTATTCCATACCGTCAGCCAACGGGATTGTTGCAGGAAAGGGGGCCATTACTGGATTTTTTCTGGTGACGGCATACAGTGTGATGGATGGGGATGCGACAGTAGCAGGATCTCAGTGACGTCATGTGATGGCGTGCACTGTAGACCAAGAGCAATGCATTGCCATGCCGGGATGGTGACGTCATGTGATAAGGGCCAGTGACTTTTTATTCCCATTCTCCAGGTCGGCTTAAAATAACTTAGTATTTCCTGAAATGAAATATACCTCTCCATGGCTGTCTGCATTATTTCATAACTCGCTAAGATGGCCAAAGCCAGGAAACATAGTAACTGTTCCCAGGACAGTTGATTCAACAGAGATCAAATGAGGGAAAGATGAATGCTCACAATAAAAGAAAATGAACCTAATGGTCAAGTAGTGTGATATTGCTACAACACTTTAACACTTTGACTATAACACCTGAATAATAACTAAAAAGGGCCCAGTGGACATTAGTGAAAGTCAGCTTCTGAAACGTTGCCTGAGTCTAGATGTGAACTTGATCAGTGGGAGGAGAAGGAGGAAGGACACAAGGGAGGGAGAAGTGAGGGAAACCTGGGATGTTTCAAGAAAGTATTTGGATGCAAAACCATGACTATGCAGATAAAAACTGGGAAATCTTGCTACTTCCAGGGACTTTTTCCCTTGCTGGATAAGCCCCTACTCAGTCTTCCATGTTCTTGCACTTCCCAAACTGTTCCACCTTTCTTCTAAGTGTTTTATTGTAATTAGCATTATTTCCCTCTTGATTGCACTAAGATTTCTCCTCCAGTGACTAGCATTGCCAGGCTGAAAACTGGAGATGGGTCCTTATGAACGCTTCTTGCTGCCCAGCCTGACACCTCTTGTGTACAGGTCTGCACGGCCTGGGAGATTTCTGGATCAAGCCAGGGCACATACCCACAGGTCAGCTTCTATCCTCCCCCCATTGGGAATCGCAGCACCCATTTCACTATTGTCCCCTGTTTGGCCTCCTTCTACCGGATTGATCTCCCTCCCTGCTTTCCTTAAACTCTGGCCCTTCTCAGAAATAAGGACAAGCAGACTTTTAATCCTAAAAGAAAGAGGTATTCTTGGAACTAATGTTGTCATGGTAGCGTGTATAATCCAGTATGTAGAATGACACTCTGACCCTTTCCGCACCTTACCTTTTTTCGGCGCTGGGGTGTGGGGATTGCATGAGCAGCCTCCAGCGAGAGGCTCTCGCGTCCCCACTGCTTCAGCTCTGCACGAGCTGCCTGTTCCTGAGCAGGGTAGCATGAGAGCCCTGCCTCTTCCTTCCGCAGTGCAGCCTGGGAGTTTCCCAGGCTGCGCTGGGGCAGGAAGCGCGGCCGCCATGGCTCCGGAGGCTCTGCACGCATGTCAAGCGCACACGGGGCTCCGGAGCAATGTGCGATCGCACACCATTTTCAGCTGAAAGCCGAGTGCGCAAGCGGCGCCTGCCCTACCCTGGAGCGTCGCGTGATTGCGAGTGCATCGTGCAGATCGCTCCTCACAATCGCGCGATGCTCGAGGGGCCCTTTCGCATGGCAAATGCCGTTCGAAAAGGGCCTCTGTGAGACTGCTTTTATAAAAACAGAAAGTTACATTTTGTTGGAACACTATTATCGTAACTTGTTTGTAACTAAATTTTCATAATACAGCACACCCCTTTTCTCTTTTTCTCTCTCTATGCTCAGCGCATTTACTGTGAAATATTCACTCTATTTCTCAGCTCTCTAACACAGCTCTTTTCTCTTGGTCGCTCACTGGACTCTTCTTCCGACTAAATGCCACCTGTGTCAGTTAAATTTCTGTTTCTCCTCCCGCCTTGGTTCACCCCTTCCTTGAGCTCCCCAAGGTTCCATTTTACCGACCAATCATTTTAATCCACTCCTGATCACTATGGAGGCTCAGTTACTATGCTCTTGCCTTCAGGTTTTGTCACAGTCCCGTATCCCTAAAGTTTGTGCAGAAGAGGGAATTTCAGCAGTTGTTCTTTCTCACACAACTCGGTAGCAAGCTTGCTGAAATTCCCTCTGCTACACAGCCATTAACGGTATAGGAGCCCCCTCCAGTTTTCAGTCTGTCAAGCCTAGCAGTGACCAATAGGCAATAACAAGGAATTTCAAATTTTTGCTTTTGTTTGTGTCTTGCAAACAGAACAGCACAAGCAAACTGTACAGTAAATGAAATATTTGCACTGCAAAGTTCTAAGAAGAGATGTGAAGCATATCTATTTAAAAGGGAGACCAATTCACACCTATATCATCAAAATTTATTCTCACACAGAGTTTTTCATCACACTATGCGTATTGGAAACATTCTGTTTTTCCAGTTGGCCCTCCACTTTTTTGGGTTAGGCATTTGCAGATTTGATTATTCATGGGTTATTTTATCTATTTGACTTACTTATTGAAAAAATTCTTACTGTATTTGCCCCTGCCACAGGAAAAAAAAAAGTTCTTTCTAGGAATCTCTAGGTCTTCCAGTGCTGGAAGTGGACCATAGAGTTGCACTGGAGGACCTAGAGATTCCTAGAGAAGTCTCCTCAGTTTTTTTTTTTAAGCATTCTCAGTTTTTATTTTTATTTGTGGTTTTCCCACTTCTGTGGTGGTCGTGCACCCCTAACCCCTGTGAAAGTAGAGGGCTGAGGAACTTGTTAGAATGTGCAAAAATCTTCACATAGTAACTGTAGCATCTTATTTTCACATAGGCCCTTTCTGCACCCTACCTTTTCCTGAAGTTGTCTTGTCAGGATCCTGGCAGCAGCTCTGCCAAGAGGGGAGCACAACGGGGCACTCCCCTCCGCACTGGCTGGCTCCCTGCAGAAGGGAGCACGATGGCTACGCCTCTTCCTTCTGCAGCACAGCCAGGTACTTTCCCAGGCTGTGCTGGGGCAGGAAGTGCAGCCATTGTGCTTCTGTGGCTTCTGCAAGACAAATAAGTCTGGGATGGTGGTGCAATCTCATGTCATTGATGGGGAAAACCCATCAATGGTTTAATCCATGATCATGCCGCCTGGGGATGGGAGAAGGACGGGACCACAACGACATCATGCAGAAACATTGTCGCAGTCCTGTCCTTCTGTCCTTATTGCGGGATGGAAGGGTGCTGCAGAAAGGGCCATAGAGAGCCAAGAACCATAGGGTGCTGCAGAAAGGGCCACAGAGAGCCAAGAAACATGCAAAATATTTCAGCATACTATTTCTTATTATCACTTTGGTCATTTCTGCACTGGACTGTTATAGCACTATTATTCCACTTTCAACATCCTATGGAATCTTGGGGTTTGCAGTTTAGGGAGGGGTCTCAGAGGCCAGTGCAGAAATGGCCATTATCTTCTAAAGTGGTAATGGGCAATTTCCAGATGAACATGTTTTTCAAGCAAATGGCATACCCTCCAATATATCACAAATGAAAACCAGGACATATATGGTCAAGGAACACCAGAGTGTGGTCAAGATGATAAAAGCTATAAGTGAGGAAGCAAACATAAGCTAAAAGAGCCTGCAGTATTTTGCTTTTGCCTGAGCCTACTGTGAAGGCAAAGATCTAACCCCCTCCTTTCTTCTCTCCTCACTGAGTCAATTGAGTACAGGCTATTCTTTTTTCATTTTGAGTAAATTTTGGAGCAAGAAAGCTGAGAACAAAAGGCTAAAATGTGAGGAGGAGAGATAAACTGTGACATTTTAAAAGCAGCTGAAAAAGTGGCATAGCAAAGAATTAATTAGGACTGTCCCTGCCAAATTGGGACGGTAGAGGTGTATGGAATGGTGTCCTGCATAAGCCATTTGCTTACTTGAAAAGGAACTGGTCAGATCTCTCTTTAAGAACTTTTCCACTCATATGTAAATACATGCGTCAACTATAAATGAATATTATCTTTTATAGAATGAACTCAGTACGGCACTGTATCTTAACTTAGTTGAATGAGGCAAACATTTACTGTTCTTTCTGGAGACATTTATTCAATCATGCAAATCACAACCGAGGTAACAAAGTTGTGCAGTGCACAGAAGATGTAAAGAAAATGACAGCTACATGAATAAGCACAATACAAACAAGCAAACTGAATAGATTATAGTGGAATGAAAAAGAAACAGAGTACCGATACCAACCATCATAAATGATTTTTGGCTGATTTCCCCTGTTCCTCTACTTGCCAGTGACTGGGAATAATTAGCTGCCAAAAAGAAAGGTAGTAAGCGTTAAACAACTGATGAGGAAAACAGGATACCAGGTTCATGTTAGTGTGAGCCTTCAAGTTGTTTCCAACTTATGCAAATCTATGGCAAACCTATCAGGGGGTTTTCTGAGGTTGAGAGTGGGTGGTGCACCCAAGGTTACCCAGTTGGTATTCATGGCCGAGCAGGAATCGAACCCTAGGCCACTTCCGCACGAGACTGCTCTGGCGCGATGATTCCACTTTCAACATCCTATGGAATCCTGGGGTTTGCAGTTTCGGGAGGGGCCTGCTGGCCCCTCCCTATACAGGATTCCACAGGATGTTGAAAGTGGAATCATCGTGCCAGAGCAGTCTCGTGTGGAAGCAGCCCCAGTCTCCAGGGTTGTTGTCCAATACTCAAACCACTACCCCAGGTTCATAGTTAGCCACAAATCAGATTTCCAGCAGATTGTTTCCTACTTTTTATTAGCCACTCCAAACTTGCATGCTTTTGTCAATTTATTTTTATTCATTCAAGCCATTTAGATATTGCCTCTCAGGCTGCCAAGGACACAGATGCGATCCACCATGGATAAAACATTTTAAATCAATACATAGATAACAACTTTTTCATACCAATTAAAATGCTCCTTAAAAATAATTTAAAATTGAACCAAACAACCAGAGCAGTTTCAAGGATCAAAGGCCATGTGAAACATTACCATTTTAATTGCCCTCTGGAAGCTCAGAATTTAATTTTACACAGCAGTTCTATAACATCCCATGCCGTGAGCCTACACCATACTGAAAACCATGCAACCTCCTAGATGGCTCTTCTTTGGGAGAAAGGAGGAATGTGAAGTACAATTAATAATAATAATAATAATAATAATAATAATAATAATAATTATTATTATTATTATTATTATTTCAAAATATATTACAGAGAAACCCCTTTTTACCCTTGAACTAAAGTTTTGCTATTGTTGTTTCATCACTGAGCTTGTTGTGATACTGGTAGGAGGATTTAAGATCACATCAGTACTTATGAAGCTTTTTGTTGTTGTGTGCCTTCAAGTCATTTCTAACTTACAGTGACCCTTAGGTGACCCTATCACAGCATTGGCAAGATTTGTTTGGAGGGTTTGCCATTGCCTTTGGCTGAGGCTGAAGCTGAGAGAAGGTGACTTACCCAAGGCCACCCAGTAAGTTTCCACGGCTGAGCAGGGATTCAAATTCTGGTCTCCCAGAGTTACAGTTCGGCACTCAAACTGCTACATCACACTGGTTGTCTTATGAAGTTTGAGGTGTCCTCAAAAGACTGCAGCATGAGTAACGCTGAAAAAAAGAAAACTATGTTCAAGTAAATTGTACCACTGTGCAAGATAAAACCAAGAGGGGAAAATTAACTAACTAACTGACTTATTGATTGATTGATTGATTGATTGATTTTCTGCTCACTCACTATCAAAAAATCTCAGGGCAGGGCAGCATACAGATAGAGTCATTATTGATAGCTTAAAACAATTTAAAGCAATAAAAATAATTGCAATGCCCTGGTCTTGCGAGCTAGGGGGGTTTCTTTGCAGTGTGAATTTGGACTGTGGGACATGGTGGTGAAGTATGCATGGATCTTTCATTGGCATGAAATCTGGTAATGTCTTGGCCACATGAATGAAGAAGGGCAGCAGTTCTGTTTTTTTCTTCTTTTTTTAACCCCCCCCATGCATGTGCATTTGTGCTAGTTTTAGTAAATAATACTTTAACACACAGACATGTATGTGTGCAGATTTGAACAGCTCATCAGATCACTCATCTGCAACGTATTTGTTTGGATTTTAAACACTGCCTTTCCCCCCCAAAACTACTTTGCATGCTCTCCCACTGCAATATCTCTGCTTTAGAAAGTGCAGTCTGTATGTACTCAGGACCTTACCGCATGACGGTCTCATACTGCCAGAGCAATGTGTTATTCCTGGTCCAGGATCTGTGCTATTGCACAATGTCATTGCTAACCAGCAGCTATCGCATTGCAATCCATTGGAAATCTGCTCTTTTTCAATGCTGGAAATAATCCAGTAGTGACCCCCTTTTCTACAACAATCCCGTCAGCTCTGGGAGTGAGGATTCTCAATATCACTTGATAGCGCTTCCTTCAATAGCCAATCCAGGAGTGGGTGTGGTGTCGTTGTTCCCAGGTTGTCCCTCCCTCAGCTATTCCTATGGTGTGGTAAGTTCAAAATCTATCACCTCTCCGTGTTTATTTTAAATTTCTCCTTTGAGTTAAAATTATTTATTTTTTAATACATTTTTTAGCATTGTAGTGCAAAAACACAATAGCATACTGGCGTGTCATGACATTACAATGTTGCTGCACTAGTAGGGCTTAAAAAAATTCCAACCTTCTGGCCAATCATGAGCTGTGGGGAAGGAAAAGGCAGGGAAAAAGACTTGCCAATAACGCTGTAATGTAGTGGGAACACCCATGGCAATAACATTACTCTTAAGTCGAAAGGATGTGGTAGAGAGTGTTCAGGACCTGATACCATTATGGAAATGGCAATGCTGGGATTGAAATGGAACAACGTGCTATTGAGGTATGGTGCAGTAAGGGCCTCAGAAGTAAGTCACATTGACTTCATTGGGACTGACTCCAAAGCAAATGTTCACAGGATTGTAATTTAGTTGTGGTGGGATTCCTACACTGAGAAGGTATCCCTATTCCTTACTCTAATGCCTGCCAGCGTCCTTGCCTCCTCCCCTCTATCTGGCCTTGTTAGTCAGTATGCTTCCCTTGGCTCTCCTATACCAGACAGGCAATGTGCTTTTGCATATTGTTGCAGGGTTGAAGGAAGAAAGTAGCAAACCACTTTCTGGGGTTTGCAGGATTCCATAGGATGTTGAAAGTGGAATACTAGCACAATAACAGTCTACTGTGGAAATGACCAAAGACTTAGCAGTGATGTATAGATGTGCAGGTTTCCAGGCTGTGGAAAATAATTCTGAAAATATGGACATAACCAATCCCTTCACCAGGAGTCCCAGAGGGCACCTTCTGCTGACTCCTGAGTTAGGATCAAAGCTGAGACTAACTCAATGAATATGCAAAAATCAAGGAATATCATGGGAATACAGGTGAAAATGAGAATAAAATGCAATCCTGAGCTGAAACCCTAAGGGAAGGAAGAAGTAAAGTGGGAGTCAGTGAATGTCATGTGATAACGCAGTGCTTGAATCAGGACAACAATGCATTTTAGCCCCATGTAGGTTGAGCTGCCTGTGTGGTATATGTGTACTCAGCCTGTACTCCCTCTGGATGTGTCTTTAAATTGTTTTTAATTTGAATTTCATTTTAATGTTATTTATTTAATTGCATTTTAACATCATAACTTACTCGGTTTTTACTTGTATCCGTTCTGTTAGTCATGTGCTGAGCCTCTTTGGGTCTCAGTATTGGAAGAAAAACAGGAAATGGATGAAGAAATGAATAATCCCTCTGTGCGGATTGTATAACAATTATTTATGTGAAATCTTTTAATACCTTCCTTCAGTTAAAATATTTTCCCTAGGCAATTTACAATAACTCATAAAACATCACAATAATTCATAAATCAATTGATAATGGAAGGAAGCATTGAAAATAATAAGAACAGAAATACAAGCTGTATCTGGTTGTCTTCTTCCAGTTGTGGATGATTCCTTGATCCTGCAAGGCCTTTTGTCAATAGGGGGATACCACCCAAAACTAACTGAGCTTGAGAACCTTGGAAAAGGTCTTTCTGTGGCCCTTTCCACTTGATGCACCCAACCTGCCATGGAGATGGGAGAAGGATGGGACCAGGATGATGCTTTTGCACAACATCGTCCTGGTCCCATCCTTCTCCCATCCCCAGGTGGCATGATTATTCTGCAAATCATTGACTGGTTTTCCCTGTCAATGACTGGTGATTGCTCTGCCTTCCCACCACACACACTCACTTACCTTGCTTGGGGAGGTCCTGGAACCATAGTGGCTGCACTTCCTGCTCCAGCGCAACCTTGGACAGTACCCAGGGGCCATTGTGCTTCCTGGATCTCAGAGGCAGCTGATACTGTTCAGAGGGTATTTGCCATTGTCCTCTCTTGGGGCTGAAAGTGTGTGACTTGCGCAAGGTCACACAGTATGGTCTCATGGAATCCTAATCCAGCATTCAAACGATTGTACTATACTGGTTCTTTGTGGGAGAATATGTTCCCTCAAATGGCTGGATCTCAAACATGTAGGATTTTAAAGGTCAGTGCTAGCATTTTTGCTTAAACGTGGAACAAAAGATGGTGGTGCTTTTTAATTAAAATGTATGCCCAACAACCAATCCCAGGATACCATAGGATGTTGACAAGCAATAGGGCTTTGACAGTAAAGGAAGTGCAGTTTTTGACATTAGTTGCAGGTATGGTAGATGGCTGTAATCTTCATATGGTGGAAACCATGGCATGGGCAACCACCTCAAGGCTCTCTTTTTCCAGGAACTGTAGTTAATGAAGAGCGTTCAACTCCACTGAGGTCCCTTGGGCCTCTTGCAAGAGAGCTAGATCAGGTATCACCACGAGGCTGTGAACCAGACCCTTTATGGCAAAAGTGGGCAACTGTGGTAAGTGTGGGAACTAATTTGCTATCCCTGGAACCATCTTGGGGCTAAAAAGACTGCTAAAATTAACAAAAAATAATAAAGCATATCTAGAAGTATTTGGAGATCTACTTCTGGTTTTGAGAAATTGTTAAATAGAGTAAGGGGACACCTGCAACTGATCAAAAGGGTGAATAATCAGTCTTGGAGGTTTCTAGGAGAATTCACCTTTTGGGGAGGCCAGACAAAAGGGCATTCCACAAAGTATGGAGGGGGTACAAAAACATGTGGGGACCTGTTGTGACCCCAAAAGAGTGCTTTGCCCAACCTTTATGAAGAATGCAGCTCTTTTTAGGACAAATTGAACATCACCTCCTTGGGTGTGTGAACCTCCTGCCAAAGGTACCTCTGTTGTGTTAGGATTGAACTTAGGAATTTAAAAAAAAAACTAATTATTTTTGGATTTTTGAAAGATCAAGAATGTCTGGAGAGGCAAGCAGCAGCAAATATATCTGTATTGTTTCCAAGGTCCAGTCACTCGAAGGCTGTTTCTCTTTAGCTGCAGTTTCGTTTTTCTTAAAATAGTCATCCTTACTCAATTCAGGGGGAAAACAGACGAAAAGTTCTTGTTTGTTGCTCTGCTTCTCATGTTGTCACGTTTTCTTTCTTTTAACAAACAGATAATGTTTTCCTTTCTATGACTCCAGGAAGACTCATTCTATCCCTACCTAAGAGATAGGTTCTTTTTATTTTAGGATAGATTGCAGCAAAAAGCTCCATTTTTCCAGCAGCCCAATTAGTTAGTTTCAAATCTTTTTTGTACTCTGGATGGGAGGGGAAGCACATGCTAGAACAATAAAATATTTCAAAACACTACCTTTAAAAAAGAAGACATGCCCGTCCAGGGCTCTAGAGACAGTTGTGGGCAAAGACACAGAAGAAATCTCTCACTGGCCAATTTTCTATAGTATTATGAAATCTGAATGTGTATTGGCCAAATTGCTTACCCAACTTCCTTCAGACACTCCTCCAAGTTGGAGAGGGCCATATGGACTGAAAATGCTTTTCTAGGGAGAAAAGTGTTTTGTGAGGTGTTCTGTAGTGAGATATCTCATTTTTTAAAACAGTTTGGACAGGCCCTCAGTCATTATTCTTGGTTCTATATCCCACAAATGTCGATGAAATATGTTTCCACATAAATACGTTTAGTATTGATCCTAATTAGCCATGCTTAGTATTGCAGTCTTATTTGGGTAATAGTTTGTCTAATACATATAATGGTTTAGTAATGTAAATCTTTTCTAGATAGTCTTGTGGATGAATTTGAGGTATGATTCCCTTAAGTATCTTCCTCGTGTGCCTTGTTGAAAAGAAATATATTACAATAATGTCTATTTTATCACACACATCTGTGTGAAGAAGTAATAACATTATGATAGGAGGAGAAACGTTTTGTTTAGAAATAAATATGGTGAACTTTGGATGTTTATATAGGCAGAGTTGAACATTAACTCCAAAAAGCTAGAAAAAATGTGGGCGTTGTGACTATTGAAAATTATTTTGCTTTAACGCTAACAGATAGTAACTCAGATTGCTGCTGCTTGTGGGTGAAGGAAAACACAGAGAAATTACTCAGAAATAATTTTTCATACTATTTTAAAGAGTGGGAAAATTATGCCATTTTAGTGAATAACTTGATTCCTATAAAAATGTATGTGGAGTGATACAGGCAGGCATGCTACTGCTCCATTGCTCGGGATCTGAAACTTGCCAATGACTTTTGAATGGTTCTTTTAAAAATTACATCTCTGTGTTAGGTGACAGGAAAATTTAACTGATGAAAGTTTGAACTTTTAGCTTGTTTATTTTATCTTTTATTTTATTTTATGGTTTAATTTACATTGACTTATTTTAATAGCCTCTCTGTTTTAAGTGACCAGAAATCAAAATCATTATTTATTTCATTTCATTTCATTTCTCACTTTCCCCCGCTCATGGGACTCAAAGTGGCTTACACCACAGCTAAACAATATAGCTAAAACAGTCTGAAATATAACAAAATTAAAAAGGCATTAAACACAATCCAGGTAAAAACATTAATTTAAAATAATTAAAAGCACATTTTAACTGATGAATATTTTAACACTTATTTGTTTTAATAACTTACAGTTTAGATTACATTAACGTATTTTAATTGTGTCTCTATGTTAGGTGACCACAAAATTTAACTGGTGAAAGTTTTACATTGATTTACACCTGTAACTGAAATAAAGGGATATCTCAGATGTGTAGGATTGGTAAGATACAATAAGATCCAGAATTATTTACGTGTTGTTACTTTTGGTAAGATATTAACCTTCCCAAAGTATGGATGCCATGTTAAAGTCAGATAGAGAAAAAAATGTTGAGAGCAGAGATGCCTTATCCATTAGGCACTTTAAGTACAGTGCCTAGCACCTACAAAAACCTTAAGCCAGCCCTTAACATATCGGTGTGGCAGCGGCAGACGAAGCTAGTCCAATGTCAGAAGAACAGGCAGAAACGGTAGAATCAGAAGAGAAAAAGAAAAAAGGGAAGTAAAGAAGAACAGTAAATATGAAGATAATTTCATGGAATGTATGAGGAATAAATTCACAATCAAAGAGAAGACAGATTTTTCATCGTTTAGAAAGATTAAGACCTCAAATTGTGGTATTATTAGAGACTTATATAAAGAAAACCCAAGAAAAGTACTTATACAATTCTAAATTAGGTCAATGTTTTGCTTCTTCATATGTAAAGAAGAAAAGAGGGGTTGCTATTTATATTGAAAAAGATATTCAAGCAAAACAAATTTTTGAAGATGAAGAAGGAAGAATATTGGACATTGAAATTCTAGAAAATGGTAAAAAAAAAATATTGGTTGGGGTTTATGCCCCAAATGAAAATAAAGCTGAATTTTATAAGAAATTGCGAGGAAAAGTATCAGCATATGAGTATGAAGACTGGATTTTAGTGAGTGATTGGAATGGAGTTTTGGATATTAAAATGGATAAAACAACTTCCCAGAATAAAGAAGATCAAGCAACGAGAGGGAGATTACCAAAAGATTTCTTTGAGATGTGTGAAGAGTTATCTGTTTTAGACGTATGCAGAACTATTTATCCAAATGTCAAAGATTTTACTTTTTTTTCTGAAGTTCATCAATCTTGGTCCTGAATAGATATGATTTTGATTTCTAAACATTTGTTAAGGAAAACAGAAATATTGTCAAAGGTCATCTCTGATCATCATCTGGTAATGTTGCAAATCCAAGAGAAGACTAAACAATTTCAATGGTGATTGAATGATAGTTTATTGAATGATGAAGAGATAGTAAAACAAGCGAAAGAAGTGCTAAAAAATTATTTTAAAGAAAATTTAAAAGAAGACATGAAAATGAGAACAGTTTGGGATGCATCAACGGCAGTAATGAGAGGTTTTTTTAATACAGCAACAACAAATTCAGAACACAAAAAGGCAGGAGAAATATCAAGTGTTATTGACCAAACTCCAAGAGAAAGAGAAAGAACTGAAGAAAAATCCATTGCAACAATCACTACAGCAGGAGATTAAGAAAATACAGAAGGAGATGGCAATAATAACAACTGACGATATAGAGCAAAAGATGAAACAGATGAAATTAACTCAATTTGAACATGCTAATAAAATAGGGAAATGGTTAGCATACAAACTTAAGAAGAAGAAAGAGAGGAACATAATTGTTGAGCTGAAATGTGGAAAGAAGTTGATGGGAAAATGGAGAAATCTAAATCTATCTCTCCTGGGAAGAATAAATGCTTTCAAAATGTCCTTACTATCAAAACTTATGTTCCTTTTTCAGAATTTACCAATAATAGGAAGAGAGAAAATATTTAAAGAATGGGAAAAGGATCTTCAAAAGTTTATTTGGCAAGGGAAAAAGCCAAGGATAAGATTCAAAATGCTTCAGGATGCAAAAGAAAGAAGAGGATTTGATCTTCCATCACTGAAAATTTATTATTACACATGCTGTCTAGATTGGATTAAAGACTGGATTCAATTAGAGAGAACAACCATGAAAGATTTGGAAGAAATAAATAACAGATTTGGGTGGCATAGATATTTATGTTACGCTAGATTAGCGGTGAATAAAGAGCTCAACAATCATTGCATCCGGAAGACGCTGTTAAGGGTTTTGCTACAAATAAAGCGGAAATATTATATAAAACTTCCAACATGGACTTCACCACAAGAAGTGTATAAAATTGCTCCAACAAAACAAGGGAATTTATTAACATATCAAGACATAATGAAATGGGAAGGGGACAAACCAAGAATGGGTCCAGCAGAAGAACTAAAGGCATGAGCTAAATTGGTTCCCATGGCGACAACTAAAAGAAAGGTTTAAAATGGATCAAAAACTGTATGGATTTGAGAGAAAAGAGAATGAACTGGACATATTGATGAAGGAAAATCAAAAGAAAAGAATTTTGAAATTCTATAAACTATTGTTGAAAAGAGAAATGGAATCAGAAGTAGTTAAAGATACAATGGTTAAATGGGCTCAGAATGTGGGACACCCGACTGAATTAGAAGTTTGGGAGAAAGTATGGAAAACTGATATAAAATTTACCCCAAAGTTAAATTTAAGAGAAAATTTTTACAAAATGTTACCTGGATGGTATATGACCCCAGAAAGATTACAAAAAATAACTAAAAATGGGAATGCGAAATGTTGGAAGTGTGATGAAAAGATTGGGTCCTTTTTTCATATGTGGTGGACTTGTGGAAGGGCAAGAAAGTTCTGGAAGGGGATACATGATGACATTCAAAGAATCTGTAAACTGAACTTTGAAATGATACCGGAGTTTTATTTGTTAAATATGTTAGGACAACAAAAGGAGATTAAAAGTCATCAGAATATATTGTTATACTTGATAACAGCAGCAAGGTTGATATACACGCAACATTGGAAAGAAAAGAAAGATATTGATTTAGGAGAGTGGAAATTAAAAGTTCTGGATATGGTAGAGACAGAAAAGCTAGCATTTTCATTGAAAAATAAACCTATCCAGAACTTTTAAAGGGAATGGAAAGGAGTTTTGGAATGGATAAAAATATAGAAGTATATGAAATCCAAGAAACAGATAGTGCAGTTGTTTTTCTCTTCTGCAAATGGAAATGTAATTGTTATTCTTCCTTTCTCTTTTGGTAAACGGAAACAAAGAAGACTCAACTGGAGTAAAACAATATGGAAGTGGCAGGGAGGGTGTTATATATCTGATAACGGGGTATATCCACTCTGGTTTTTTTGGGGGGGTTGTGCAATGAAATTTTTAATAAAAATATTTAAAAAACAAAATAAAACAAAAACCTTAAGGCAGCCCTTAATGCAGCCCCGGGTCTGCAACTCATGAAAAGGCTCTGCAGAAGCCTCTCAGGAATTCAGGTGAACATAACTTGGGTTATTTCAGTATGTGTCACTATTAAAAATTATAACAACTCCAAACAACAAGAATGTATGCAACCCCTGTCCTCGTCTACCTGGAAGTAAGAGACGCTGGTTTCAGTGGGATTTTTAGCCCAGTTGTAACCTAATTTATCCAAATGTAAATGTAAGTTTTATCGTTTCCTATGGTCAATGATCTCCCGGCAGCATGCAATCAAATTGGTCTGAATGTTTAGAACAATAGAAATAAGCTAAAGGCTAAAAACATATTCACCCATTTTTACGCTTAAAACAGGACAGTTTGAACACAGCGAGAACAATTTAAGGCCTCTCACTAAACTGCAAATGCCAGGATTCCATAGGATGCCGAAAGTGGAATAATAGCACTATAACAGTCTAGTGGAAATGGCCCCAGACAAATGGACACAGAACAGGACTTGTAGCGAACTTGTTGAATTTACTTGCCCAAATCACTCAAAGCACCATTCACATACAGAATGCCTAGTTAATTTTGGTTTCTGTGAAAGCTGATTGTGTACCATTCACTCTATACCCAGCCAGTATTGCTAGAAAATGTTTTTTTTAAAGCCTTGGCTTCTGTCACAGTTTATATGATGATGTGTTTTGACTGACACCAAGTATTCTTTATTACTTTTTTTTTAAAGTTTAGTATTTGTTTTTAAGAATCCGTAAAATCTGGTAGCATTACTGAGCTGAAACTCGCTGCTGCCAGCATACCAGATCTTTCACTATGAACTCACGTAAAGATGTTGCTAATGGCCAACCTGTAGCAATTCTTGATTTGAGGCACTCTAAATAGTCTTCCTAATCGTGCCCTTTGATATTTTCCAAACCTTTTCTCCTGTGATAACTTGGTAACTTTTCCCCCTTCTGAAAGAGTGAAATTCTTCTCCCAAGGCTTAGTTACCAAGAATACATTTTATGCTATAATATGCTGGTATCTGTCCTTTTGCCTTTGCTTCACCCAGCACTCAAATGCAGGCTCTGAGGATTTTCTGTGAATTGAACTTGGTCCTTTAGCTAAAAAAGTCTTCCACCTTCTGCCTCAGATCTCTTTCACACTACACAACTATAACTCGTTGAAACCACTTTTGGTTTCAGTCACTTGGGATTTGTAGTTCTGTGAGTTATTTAAAGTGGGGCCAAAACGGTGTAGTGGTTTGAGTGTTGAACCAGGAACTAGTCTGGGAGACTAGGGTTCAATCCCTGCTCAACTAGGAATCTCACTGAGTGACTTTGGGCAAGTGATGTTCTCTCAGTTAAAGAGGAAAGCAATGGCAAACCTCTTTGGTATGAATCTTGCCAAGAACACCCTATGATGAAGTTGCGATAAATTGGAGTCAACTTGAAGAAATGTAACAACAACAGTAAGTTATTTAAAATTCTCTGCCAGAGAGCTCTAGTGTCCCACCCAACTACCAGTCTTACAACAGAGAAAACAGAGAAGGAAAACATGCAAAGAAAACACTGCCTCCAGCCATCATATGCAGCCAGAGTATTCTGATAACACTTTGATTGCCACGGTTCTGTTCAACAGAATGCTGGTACTGGTACTTAGAATTCTCTGCTAGACAGCTGTAGTACACTCTCCTGAACTACAACACCAGAGCTCTCTAGCAGAAAATTCTGAGTACCAAAGCATATTACAAATCCCAAGATTCCACAGAATGGAACCATGGTAGTTCAAGTGGTATTAAATTGCTCACACTGTACTGTGTGTAGATACTTCCAAAATTTGGCTTTCACTTTTTTGTGGGTCACTTCTAAATGTTCACAGCAGCTTGTTGTTTCTCATGAAAACAATCTATTATATCACTGGGATTTTTTACATAGTTATTGTTAGATTTTGAATTTTTTAAATAAATTCTCTAACCTTCCTTCGTATTAATTCAAGTAAGGTTGAATGAATATCCTGTTCTTTCTATTGCTGATGAAATTTTATAAAAGGTGAAATGTAAAATCGAGCTTTCAACTTGTATATGTACTTCTGTTGTATCTCTCCTTTAAAAACATAGGCCAAGGATGACTTTCTTAAGAAAATGACTTCCTTGCACTGGACAGAGCTGAGTGGAATTTGAATGGGAAAATGTCTTTCTTAAGGCAACTGCTGAAACTGCAATAATTTTTTTCTAAAGCTCAGAGATGCCAAATCACTTTATTAAATATTTGTCATACACCATATATAAGAATTTGTGTGATAAGAAACATTGCACAATTGGTATCAAATGGAATGAGATTCAGTAGTATTTAATATTAGCCAGTGGTATTTTGTAATAAGGATTTGTTATAGATGTTCCAAAATTTATACTGCAAGGTATTTTTACTGAAGCTATGGCTTATGCTGCAATCCTGGGAACTTTTACTGGGAATAAAATGTCATTACGTAAATTACGATTTACTTCTGGGTAAACATGCATGTGATTATGAATCATTTTAGTTTGTGGAAGGTGACTGCATAATGCAATTTTCAGTTGGGGAGAAGTATGTTGTTGAATAGAAGGTATGCTCAAATTCTATTTAAAGAACCTACCAACATTTCATACACATCTAGGAAACATATTCAGGAGTAGCTGTGTTGTCCATGCAGCAAAATATAACTAAATCCAAAATCCACAAAGCAGTTGATACCTTCATTTGGCCAATTCCAAAGTGTAAAATGAATCATGCATGCTTTTGAAACTTCTCTGGCTTCAACAGGCCAAAATGCTAAAAATAACACAGGAGGAAAATGGTGATGATGTTAGAGGCCTACATTCTGTCTCAGATGTTACTCTGTTGTCAGTTAAGATTGTTTTTAGGGATGCCAATGCAGGAAGAATCCACTGTTCTCCTTGGCCATACGAGGGCTAGGAATAAAAGGCAATAAAAAACAATAAAAATTCAACTCCATTAACAACAGAAACAACTTCCTTTGAAATCCAGCTGTTCCTGTCCTGGACGAAGCTAATTGTTTCTTTTTTTTATACATATCTGCATCATTTATACACACCGTATCATTCAAACATAACACATTTTAAAAAACGTTTCATATCTTGATTTTTGTTTCTCTTTGTCTAGGAAACTTTGTAGTCTTGTGGGCGACCTGCAAGATGTCAGTTTTTAAGTCAGTAACAAACCGCTTTATTAAGAACTTGGCCTGTTCTGGGATCTGTGCCAGCCTGGTCTGTGTGCCTTTTGACATTGTCCTCAGTGCTAGTCCACACTGCTGCTGGTGGATCTACACCATCGTCTTCTGTAAGATCATCAAGTTCTTGCACAAAGTCTTCTGCTCAGTCACTATCCTTAGCTTTCCTGCGATCGCTCTGGATAGGTAAGTTATTGAAGTTTCTCATATACCTATGGCTCTTAACTTTTGGCAGGTTGTGGACCTCTTTCAGAATTTGTGAAAGCTATGGATGCTTTCCCTGTAACATGGTGACAGTGATCACTGTGCATTACCTGAACATATACACTAGCATCCCATGCTTCCCTACACTTGCTTGGAATGATACAACACCTTGATAACATAATTGATGTAAAGACTCCCCCCCCCCCCACAAATATACATTTCAAACTAACAGTAAGGAAACTGAAAAGGAAAAAAACACATTAAAAATTATCATAATAGAAGGTCTTTCACCTATCAAACATTATAATTGATACAAGATTTTTATACACATATGCAACAATTGTTTCTTTAAATAGTGGGTTCCTGGACATTGCTATACTTACATTTGTTCAAACTGCTCAGAGCAAAAATTTTAACTTTGCAGCTATTCTGTGTGATCAGTTAATGCAGAGAGATACCTCTAAGACTGGAATGGCATGCAGTGGCTTGTTTCTTTAAGGTCGGGGCAATTTCATCCAACTAGCTCTCATTTTCTAAGGTCAAATATGATTATCTCAAGAATGCTTATTTCTGGCCTATTAACCTCCTTTTGTGCTCCTGCTGACTGTACTTTTTTAGGTCATGTCAATAGACAAGGCAAATTCTGACCATCCTCCATTTTACCATCTTGGAATCCTCTCACTGTTTTATGTGTTAATCCAGTCTCTGGGCAGAAGTTTCCTTCTGCAGACATGACACACTTTACTTTTCCCTGGCTGTTCTGCAAAAAGCCTTTCCTGACACTTTCATCTTCAAAGCCCTAGCTATTTACTGACCTCCTTCCCATGGCTTTGTTGTGGGGGAGACTAAATTTCTATTAGTGTTGTGAGAGTCAGAAGACGGCAGTGGCCAGAGAGGTATGAGCTGAATTAGCTTCTTCTGTGTTGGAGCTTCTATGGTAATGGGAACTTCCAAGACTAGTGCACTTCCTTCTCATTCTTGACTCTTCCTTCAACTTCACAGTCTCATCCCCCAATGGAGAAGAAACCAGATCATGACAGAGTTACTTCTGTCTGAAGAATTGTTTCTCCCCTTCCCCTCACTTTTTAATACTTTTGGAAACATTTCTGCTTAACTTTTAGCTGTGTTCCACATACTAAGAGAAATGAGAGCTATTCATATTAATCACATAAAATTAAGATTAAAATAAATACATAAACACTGGATAGATTAATCACTCAATTACATTTTAAATTTTTAAATTTTAAAATGTAAATTCTGTAGTGTAAACACAGCATCTGCCATAGAGACAAAGGAGTAGATCCAACTCCAGCTCATTGGGGGATTTGGGATATTATTGCTATGAAGAGAAAAAGGAGAAAAAAAAACTTTTGCTACTGACATTGATGGAATGCATACTTGACACTACAAAAATAAATAGAGGCTGTGATTTTACAAATAATAAATCAGTTCAGTCCAGAAATTTCGAAAGCATAGTATGCCATTCTAAAGCTTAGCATATTATTTGGTATCTCTTTCTTTGAACAGTATTTCATAGAAAGAAAAGATAGCTGAAAAGGGTTAAAATACACAAAATGTAATTTGGGGGATATTTTAAGTAGAGTTCTGAAAGCTGTGGCCTCTTCCATTCAAGGCTTAGATTAATTTAACAGCTTAAGCACTTGTCTTCTGTCTTCTTATTGTTTTAAATAATATTGTAATATTATGGTATCACTACCACCCCCTTTCATTTGTCAGCCAGATTTAAATAAATCCACCCAGGAAAGGAGGTGGAGGTGGAGGTAGGAGAGGTTCCCATTGTAAACTGCATTTCTTACAGGCCTTTTCCTTCCTTTTTTTCTTTTTGGTAGGTACTATTCAGTGTTATACCCACTGGAAAGAAAGATATCAGATGCTAAATCTCGTGACCTGGTGATCTACATCTGGGCTCATGCAGTGGTGGCCAGCATTCCTGTATTTGCTGTGACGAATGTATCAGATATTTATGCCATGTCCACCTGTACTGAACCCTGGAGCTATTCCATTGGCCATTTAGTATATGTCATTATTTACAACATTAGCACTGTGATTTTGCCGGTGGCTGTGGTTTTTCTCTTTATGATCCTCATCCGCAGAGCACTAAGTGCTAGCCAAAAGAAAAAAGTCATCATAGCTGCCTTAAGAACCCCACAAAATACAATTTCTATTCCTTACGCCTCCCAGAGGGAATCTGAACTTCATGCCATGCTGCTGTCCATGGTTACGGTTTTCATTTTATGCAGTATCCCCTATATGATATTGGTGATTTACCGCACTATATTCAGTGCTTCTGACACATCTGTGTATTTGCTTCTCACTGCCATCTGGCTGCCCAAGATATCCCTGTTAACCAATCCTCTGCTCTTCCTGACTGTCAACAAATCTGTACGGAAGTGTTTGGTAGGGACAATGTTGCAGTTACAACGCAGGTACAGCCGGAGAAACATTGTCAGCTCTGGAGCAGCAGTGGATGCCAACATGGAGCCACATGTCCGTTCTGGTAGCCAGCTGCTGGAGATGTTTCACATAGGGCAGCAGCAAATTTTCAAGCCCACGGAGGATGAGGAAGAGAATGAGACTAAGTCCATTGGCTCTAGCAATTACCAGCAGAAGGAAATCCCTACCACTAGCTTAGAGGTAGACCAAACCTTAGTTCAGAGGTCTCTGCCCCATGCAGTTGCAGACTCTGCTGCACAGGTGGCACCAGCGATGCCAACAGAAAGCGAACTGGCCAATGAGAAGTACTCCATGCAACTTGGCTTTGGACCCTTCGAGCTGCCTCCCCAGTGGCTGTCAGAAAATCGGAACAGTAAGAAACGACTTCTGCCTCCTTTGGGAAATACTCCAGAGGAGCTCATCCAGACCAAGCAGCCCAAGTGTAAAGCGGAGAGAAAAATTAGCAGGAACAATAAAGTCAGCATCTTCCCCAAGGTGGATTCCTAGTAAGAGGAGGAGCTCTGTGGGATGAGACAGGACTGCATTCTCACATATAAGTGATCCTATGGATCTTTGTCAGGATGAAATAATCTGTTAGAGGCTTTCTTTTTTTGGTGCCAATTCATGTGAAAACAAAATGAAAACATGTGTTCCTTAGGAAGGGTTATCAATACAACTATAAAATTTTTATCTACGTTTATTATTTTTTTCAGTATACAAGGCTAGACTCTGTTTAACTTCCAAAGAGGCATTTTGGGTCCTTCTTGTCCCAAAGCTTGCTTCTCTTCTTTCTGTCCTGTTAAGATCTTTAACACAGGTCAAGCATAGCAAGTCTGTACCATTTTCACATGCAGAGAAACACTATGGTATCTGCTGTACAGTTACTGAGCTCTAGAGAAAGGTAGTCAATAAATATGCAGATCTCTTCCTTGGAGATCCATAACTCTTTTTCACTCTTACACTCAAAGCACTAAGTATCTTTTAGGATGGGCAGGCAAATTGCAAGTCTCTAGGTGCTGTTGGACTGCTATTCCCATCAGCCCCAGTCAGCACAGCCAGTGGTCAAGAGTGCTGGGAATTACACTCAACAGTCAACAACATCAAGAATGTTATACTTTGACCACCCTTGTTTTGGGAGCACTATAGGACTTGTAAGTGGGGATGTCTTCTAGTGGCCAGGATTAAACAAACTCATGACATTTCAATATATTATAATTTAGTAAGATCTTACCCTCGTTTTATTCCTTTACTTTAAATGTACCTTAAAAGTATCCAATCCCAGGAAAAAAAGTGGGGTATAAATTCAATAAATAAATAATAATCATAAATATTTGAAACTGCCCCATGCTGTTGAATCACTTGTGGGCTAAAATGCATGCATGTAAGCCCCAAATACTCTGCTTGTGAAATATTTCCATCTGGGGGATGACAGTTTAGTAGGCTCAGTAGAACACATTTTAGCAACAATGATCAGTAACAACAAGCTGGAGATAAAATATGTAAGAAGGACTTTTTTCATTCCAAACAATGCCACATGATAATAGTGACAGTAGGTTTTGTTTCTTGTAAAACATGAATATAAGGCACCTAATTTAAATGTCCTGATCACTGTGTCAAAGAGATTCCTGTGATTCTTTGTACAGAATATTTCCTGAAACAGATTGCTGTGATCCATTGTACAGAATGTTTCCTGGGCCTCTCAACTGTTGAACAGTCACTTCCTTAGTGAAATGGTACTTTGATCACTATTTTATACAGCATATCATGCAGTAAAACCATTGCCACTGTCTGAGCATCAGTTCACACTTAGACATCTTCCTTAGAGTACACATTAGGAAAAAAAGCTTTTTCCTTAGCGCTTACAAACCTCAAACCAATTTATAATTAATTTCAAATTTTAATGGGAAACACTCTCTGGGTGTTTTGACCTATAGGTGTTCATAGTTTACCTGCCTGGTTTGTTTAGGCTTGTCTATAAAAACACATAGGGTTTCAAAATCAGGATTTTACTTAAAATTGTTACCAATTGGCTTCCAAGGGTTCTATCACTTTTGATTTGAACTATATACTGAATGAACAGATCCAGTGTGGATATGCTTTGTAGCTTTCTTTTTTTAATCGAAGTTGCATGGAAATTATGCAAAACAAAATATGGAAATATGGAGGAAACAATAGTAATTGCTTTGCTTGAATGATCAATATTTTCTAATATTTTAGAAAAGATATTAGCTGGCAAGACCTCTTCAAAGATGAAACAAAACTGAGGAAAATAGGCGACACAGTTTCTATCCTGAAAGATACAGAACTAGACAGTGTTGTGGCATTGAGCCAAGTCACTTAATTGTCATTGGGAAGACAAAGAATAGTTTAACATCTATAGCAGGGATGAGGAACTTGTGACTCCCCAGACTTTGTTGGACCCAGCTACACTACCAATGGACAGGTGTGATAGGAATTAGAGTCCAGCATCCAGAGGGGCTCAGGTACCTTTCCCCAGCCTACAGCCTATTAACATGTAGCGTATTATAAATACTCCACATCTAATTAATACATGTAAATCATTCCTGAATATTTTATGGTGATTAAGCTTCAAGGCATAGCAAGCATTTTAAATGTTTCTACTTTGCTGTAGAATTCAAAGACACAGCTGTGTTAGTTTGGATTAGTATGCAGAGAGATCCTGCAGCACCACTGAGACTAACTGAGAGAAAGAAGTTGGTAGCATAAGCTTTTGTAGACTTGGGTCTACTTCTTTATGCAGCTGATGAAGCAGACTAAGGCCATTTCTGCCCTGCGCTGTTATAGTGCTATTATTCCACTTTCAACATTCTGTGGAATTCTGGATAGTTTGTAGTTTAACTGAGGCCAAAGAACTCTCTGGCTGAGAATTCTAAATGCCCCTCCCTAAACTGCAAACCCCAGGATTCCACAAGATGTTGAAAGTGGAATAATAGCAACAGTGTAGTGTGGAAAGCCCCTCAGTCTATGAAAGCTTATGCTACCAGCTTTCTCTCAGGCCCTTTCCGCATGGCATTTTCCATGCAAAACGGCACCTGGAGTGTCTTGTGATTGTGAGGCGCGATCTGCACGATGCACTCACAATCACGTGATGCTCCAGGGGCCGGCAGGCGCCGATTGTGCACCTTTTCATTTTCAGCTAGAAGCTGAAAATGGTGCGCTATTGCGCATTGCTGCTGGGGGCCCTTACCTGGCGTGTGGAGCCTCCGGAGCCACGCCGGTCACACTTGCTGCCCCAGCGCAGCCTGGGAAGGTCCCAGGCTGCACTGTGGAAGGAAGAGGCGGGGCTCCCGCGCGAGCAGGCAGCTCGTGCAGAGCCAAAGGACCTTGGACGCGAGAGTCTCTCGCCAGAGGCTGCTCACGCGATCCCCGCACCCCAGCGCTGCAGGAAGGTAAGGTGCGGAAAGGGCCTCAGTCTCAAAGGTGCTACAAGGTCCCTTTGCATACTTCGCTTTAGCTTACCTTCTTCCTTCTTATATGTCATGAAGGTGGCTTATTAACTATTGTACTTTAGATCAATCTGAAGTCTGGTATGTTTTTTTCACTTACTCATTTTCAAGCATTCCCTTTGTTTTCTACAAAAGTGACCACTGTAGCTCCTGAAAAAGCACAGCTCTTCATCCTCCCACTTTTGATTAAATCTTTTGTGCCTGTTGAGTCACTGAGTGGGAGCCTGCTTTTTTTTTTTACTATTGCACTTTTCCTTTTAAAGTATTTTTTTTATGAGAACAAATAACCGTTTGCCATGTTTACAATAAATAATAATATCAAAACAGCATAATTTTTAAAGCAAGAAAAAAGATATTCAGCCTAAGCTTATGGGACGGAGGTGTTCTTCCTTTACGTATTTCTGAACTTTCAGAGGAATCTAGAGATTCTAAGGGATCTACCAGTTATTTCTACATGTTACTGATAACAACCTTTGCAATAAAATATGTAGTTTATTACTGCTGTGTCAACTCTGTTTCCTTTGAAGTTATAGTTTACAGCAGATGCTTTTTCAGTCTATACAAAATGCACACCAGTTTGGAATATGAGCATTCCAATGGAATATTTCCTCAATTATCTTTATTGTCAAGACATTTAATGTATTTACTTTGACTAAATGATGGTTGAGAAGCTTTGTTTTTGTCATGTAGAATCTCTGATGATACAAAACCCAGTTGCTACTAAAACTCCTAGGCTATTGGCAATCCCAGTGTTCGAGAATCCACCCCCATTATGATGTGTTTTCTTTCTTCTAAGTGAAGGCAACTTTCTAGAGGAAGATTCTCTTCCAACAGATATCCTTTGCTTTTGAGAACCATCTTAAAGATAGTTACTAGGCTTGGTGGAACAAAATTTTTTTGTCTCAATTTTCAGTTTAGTTTGGCACAAGACTGTATAGTTCTGGTGACTAAGGCCATTTCTGCATGACAACAGCATCCTGGCACGGGAATGTGAGAGGAGCGGGACCGTGATGACACTTCCACATGATTTTGTCGTGGTCCTGCCCTTCTCACGTTGCCAGCTGGTGTGATTGCAGGCTATATCATTGACAGAGAAACTCTATCAATGACTCCTGGTTGTGCAAGCCTTTTATTGCAGCCGGTCATGCAGAAGGGCCAGAAGAGTGATCTACACGCTTCCTCCCCTACTGCAGCATGGCAGGAAGGCTGGCCACAGTCTGGAAGGACGGATCATGTCCCTCACACTCCCTTTCATGGGCAGCCAGTCACATGCGGAGGGGAGCGTTGGGGATACGCTCCCATCCTGGTAGAGGCACTGCCAGGGTTGTGAAAGGACAATGCGGGAGAGTGTCATTGCGTGGAAAAGGCCCAAGTTTAAAAAAAAAACACCAAACAGCCTAAATCCAACTAGAGTAGACCTACTGAATCCATGGGATCCACATAAGTGTTGACTTACCATTTAGCAATTAAGTCATGGGATCTATTCTAAGTAGTACTAGTGATTGGATTTAGGCCTGTGGCATCTGGTAGTTTGCCGTACTCAGAGCCTGAAGGCTGCAAGTATTACCAGGCTTCACAAGCATTCCTGTACTTTTCTTATTTTCTTCATCATTATAATCATCTCAGCCTTCTGAACGCCAATGCCTGAACCCTCAGAAGCACCATAAGCTGAGGAAGATGGCAATATCACATTTGCTTTGCTTGCAATACCACATCCTCTCTAGCAGTTTTGACTTTAAAAGATAATTGTGTAGCCTCTAAACCAGGAAGCTAATTAGTAAGGGGCCTTGCCAAATGTGAAAACCCCAGGGGCCTGCCCAGCCTGACACCTCTATATGTACATGTCTGAACAGGCAGAGAGATCTCTGGACCAAGCCAAGGCTATGACACTCAAGGTCTGCTATTTCTCTTCCTTCTCAGAGAAGGGAGCACCCTTCTACACTTTTGTTCCCCCCACCCGGGTTTCTCCCCCAGTTTCTCTCCCTCTGCTGCTTTCCCTAAATCCGCATGCTTTCAGATATGGGCAAAGCGTGGATTTACTTATCCAATGACTGTGTCACTGGTGGTAGTGTGTATAACCCACTGGTGGTAGTGTGTATAACCTAGTTCAGAGCAAAGACACTCTATTTAGACAGATCTTACAAAAATAGAAACAATTCTTCATTTAATGAACTGTCAGGGTAAAAAGTAGTTGGTAGCTTAAGGATTAGCAACCAGCACAATAGGTGTGTATGTAAACCAGCCAACATTTTCTTTCTCTTTCAGAGATGGATCTTTCACTTTCTCTCACTCTCTCTCTCTCTCTCTCTCACTCTCTGACTAGAGCCTCCAACTCTGTTTCAGTTACATTTCAGTTACATTTCAGTTACTCCCTCCCTCCATCTAACTCATCCCTCTGGCTAGCTTGGGTTCCATTTGCATCAGCCAATCACGTTGACTCCTCTGGGTTGCTAGGGTGGCTCCGTTGCTAAGCTCCCCCTCGGGGTTCGTCACACCAAATACCTTAGCTTTCGAAATAATATAATCACAGGATGTGTTCAAGCATCTCAAAAATGGAGTCTATACCTTCAAAACTCAGGACTCAGGACTCAGTTTTTGCTACAGCTAAATAGGTTGGGCCAGTATGTTGCTGTTGTGTGCCTTCAAGTCACGTCCAACTTATGGTGACTCTGAGGTGAACCTATCATGGGCTCTTCTTGGTAAGATTTGGGCCCTTTCCACAACTTACTTGTGTCCAGCGTGGTCGCGTGGGGATCACGCGAGCAGCCTCTTCCGTGAGGCTCTTGCATCCCCGCTGCTTCTGCTCTGCAGGAGTTGCCTGCTGGCCGGCAGGCAACATGAGAGCTCCGCCTCTTCCTTCCGCAGCACAGCCGGGTATTTTCCCGGGCTGCACTGGGGGAGGAAGTGCAAGAGCTGTGGCTCCTGAGGCTCCGCACGTACGGTAAGTGCATGTGAGGCCCCAGAGTGATGCGCGATTGTGCACCATTTTCGGCTAAAAGCCGAAAATGATATAGTGCGTGATTGGGGCCTGCCGGTCCCGGCAGCGTCACGTGATTGCGAGGACGTCATCTGAAACGCTCCTTGCAATCGCGTGACACTCCGGAGGCCCTTTCACAGGACAAATGCCATGCGAAAAGGGCCTTTTTCAGAAGGGGTTTGCTTTTGTCTTCCTCTGAAGCTGAGAGAGTGTGCCTTGTCTAAGGCTTCCATGGGCGAAGCCACTATACCATGCTAGGTCTCAGAGGGTCAGCATACCCAAGAGATTCTGTGTTTCACCATGACAATTAACATAGAGATGGTCTCTTGAATATACCACTGGAACACAATACAGAGTCCAAGGGCATGCAAAAAGGCATGTTTGGTGGATGCAGCTCAACATTTGAACTTCTTGTTTGTTGGAAATTCACTAAAAAAAACAGGGCTTGGAAAAGTTACTTTTTTGACTACAACCACTTCTCTAAAACTTTTAGTTTTTTAAAAAAGTACCTCTTCCAAGCTCTGCCAAAGATTGAGTGTTGACATCTTCCTGGAACACTACAATTTGCTAATCAAATTATCTGTAGTGGCCAAATATAGGGAGAGTGATTACAGGTCCTCTCTTTATACATGTATACTCAGATAAAAATCTTCTAGAGTCATGTTCAGGCAGTTGTCTGAACTTGACATACTAGTTTTATATTATAATGTCCTCTGATTTCCCATCCACTGCTTAAAAAAGGCTGGAATGGGCAACTTCACACACTTCAAGGGAAATATTTATTGCTAGCAACACATTAATCAAATGCTCTTTATGAGTGGGTAAACAGGACTCTGAAGAAATAAAATTTATTACCACTAGTATTGGATCATTCTCAGCTGGACAGCACAAAATAAGCTTATATTGGTGTTAATTTTGGGAACTTTGAAGGGCTACCACAGATAACCTGGTTCCAGAGTAGCGCAACCTTTCCAATTTGAATTTTTAGACTGATGGACAATATGGAAGCAGCTAGCCAGATCTCTTAGGTAGCTAATTCATTACAAGTTACTTAATTCAATAAACTATCAGCCTAGGTAAAGGAGGAAATCTTGCTCCTATTAATACTGAAGTGGAATTCAGTATTTATGAGAGCAAGACTCCCAGAAATTCTTACATTGGATTCCCATTTTAAGTAACACAAGGTACTGTGTCAATATTAATGCTAAGCTAACCTCATTACTGAAACTCTGGCAAGATATCAAGAACACTAATTCCCTTCTGCTTCCCATCTGTATTCTGGTCATCTTCATCTACTTCTTCTAGAGCTGTTTGCAGCAACCAGGCATATGAGGGGAAATATCCTCTGTATTTATAACAAACTGATTACTTGTTAGTGTATCTTTTTTCCTCAATATCACAAAGGTGAGATATTTTAAATACTATGTTAAGGTGAGGCCTACTGGCTTTACAGATTGTGGTGGAACCATTAAATGTTGACAAGATAAGTGATAAAGCTGAAATCACTGAAGTAATTAAGGATAAGTGAGAATGGCATCATTGCTAGGATAAAAAAAAGACATGAGTTAATTTACATCATATAGTCATGCTTTAGTTCAGAGATGGACAACTTCTGACACCTCAGATGTTGGACTGCAACCTCACCACTGACAATGCAGGCCTAAAGCTGATGGGTATTGCCGCTGAACAACATATTCAGGGCCATAAATTGCACACTCCCACTTGAAATCAGTCAGACAAGTTAGTCAAGGTGGATAAATCACAGCCAGTCTCCTTCAAAATCAGTCCACTGGGTTCTCTCCATGTTACAAAGCCATTTGGTTTATTTTATGGAACAATCAAGATGCAGCTCCAGTGGTCCTACTCATAAAAACTGGTGTAAGATTTTTCAAGATAACTATAATGATCAGATTTTTTTTTCATTTCTCCTGTGCATCAAACTCTTTGTACAACTACTGAGCAGTAAGCCCCATGGAACACATTATGGAACACAGTTCTGAGTAAACATACAAAGGAGTGTGGTAAAACCTTACATTTGGATTGCTGAGGGGAAATATGAATATGGCAACATTAATTCCATAGTGAATAGCATACCCTCCAGGCTTTTACAGATAAAATCTGGGAGATGTATGGCCAGGCAGCATCACAGTGTGGTCAAGATGGCAAAAGTTATTAATGAGATAGAAGGCGCAAGCTAGGAGAGGCTGCAGCCTTTTGCCTGAGCGTACTGGGAAGGACGAAGCTCCATCCTCACTAGTTTTCTTTCCCACTGAGTTGACTGAATGCAAACTGATAACTTCCAACATTTCACAGATGAAAACCAGGACACATGTGGGCAAGCAACATCACAATGTGGTCATGAGGAAAAAGGTTATTAATGAGGAAGAAAATACAAGCTAGGAGAGGCTGCAGCTGTTTGCTTTTACATGAGCAAGGGCAAAATTCAGCCCTCTCCTCCCATCTCTGATAAGCTGAGTGCAAACTGCTTCTGAACTCAGGTTGCCCCAACTGAAATAAACTCAGGATGAAGGAGGGGGGGCCGGGAGATTTTAAAAGCAGCTGAAAAACTGGGATAACAACAGATTAATCAGGACTGTCTCTACCAAAACAGGCCAATTGCAGAGGTGTGTGTGTGTGGAGGATCCGTTACCCCAAAATGTGGGTGACTCAGGGGTCCACCCGCGATCAGCCAGTATGTCCATGTGACAATGGGGGATTAATTAGCTCAATTAGGAGGCCTGCAAGAGGGGGGTAACCTAACATGATCTTCCACCAATATTTATGGGGTCTTGCAGGAAAGAACTAGTGACAGATTCCAAAATAAGCTAAAATGTGTTTTACTGAAAGATTAATACACGCAAAAGAACCAAACACTCACACTCTCACACACAAGAACGAAGGATAAAGGGAGGCAAGTTGTAGATAGAGGTGTTTTCAGGGAATGGCTGATAATTACCGAGAGCAGCAAAGAAAGCAATGATGTGGCTTTGACAAGTGACTAAGAACAGTACTAGTTTGGAAATTGGAGTGACAGCATGGCAACCAACAAGCAAAGTACTGCACCAAACTGCTCAGAATGGAGGATTCTTGTACCCAAAATCTACCAAGCAGGTATGGGTGTAAATGGCTCTCCCAGCCAAGTGGAAAATGCAAATTGCAACATGGACAGTGGGGTCCAGATGGAGTTAATGGTCCTAGTGTTTAGGTGACAAAGAGGTAATGGCTGTCATAATAGCTCGGTATTGTAGAGAGGTTTGGGGGACAACGTGAGGGAACAGGATTGAAACAATACTTGTTTTGATGGGAACTTCCCTTGAACATTGTATGCTAAGAGATGTTCCAACTTCAGCTTAAACCTACTATGTTTGGAGTTGCTGGATAATCTGCCTGACAATGACTTCAGCTGTGCCTAGATGGAGTTTGGCTGATTCACTCTGCAATCACACATGTTCAGTCAGTAATTTTACTCTGCCCAGCTTGACCTTCCAGTCACCTCAGGTTCCATTTTGCATCAATGCCAGTTAATGTATTTGCCAATTAAATAATATTTCAGCAATTAAACCATATCAAAGCCTAGAGGGGTGCACAGGACTGTAACAGAATCAAACTACTTTTGTGGTCTTGAACACATTCCAATGTTTGGCCACATATACCTCAGTTTTAATCTGTAAAACACTGGATGGCAGAGGATTAATTGGGACCATCTCTGCCGATAGGACAGTTTGAAGTTACGCACCTATTCAGTATTTAACTTACTGTTTTCATTGTGTGCCTCCAACTCATTTCTGCCTTATGGATAGACAAACCTATCAGAGGTGCTTGGCCATTGTCCTCCTCTGAGGTTGAGAGAGTATGATTTGCCCAAGGTCACCCAGTTGTTTCCATGGCTCAACAAGGATTTGAACCTTGGTCTTTTGGAATCCTAGTTCAGCGCTCAAACCACTACACCACCCTGGCTCTCTCAAAACATAACTACTTGCATAGATGTACTGGATCCTTTACTAGTAGTGTTATCAACTAAGCAGCCATTAAAAAAAGTTCAGGACGGCACCCACCCCACTCCCAATGGTTTTGCACAGCACTCCTTTTAAAGCCTGGTTTTCTTTACCCACCCATAGAAAATTGCAAAGTACAGAGTGCCACTTTTAGAGTTTGCTATTAGACATAAATGTCAAGAGCCAGAAGCAACAATAAAACCCTTGCCAAGACATTGATGCAAACAACAGCAATATGTCAGACCAGGTTGTATACTTTTAAGGCAAGAACGCAACGTCCATGGCAACTGTATGGTACAGAAGAGAATAATTGATACTTTTAACAGATCTCATGTTGGGAGAAATTTCAATGATTTAATTATTTTCGGGGACCAGCAGGTTACAAGAGTAGCAGAGGGGATTGCATCTGGTTTTTAAGATCATTTGGAGATTAGCATTAATTATTTTCAATTTACTCTAATTGGCCTTGTATTTTGAAATGACTTCAAAGCAGTCTAACTTGGTTATGTATAAAACAATAATGTCAGAAGCCATCAAAAGTTCATGCTCCTTAGTCATAAGCTGTGAGGTAAGCAGACCTCTTTAATCTGATTTTAACAAAACAGAGCATGCCACTGGCAAGGGTGGGAGAAGATACAGCATTTCCAGAAAGGCTTGTACTTTTATTTTTGTTTATATTATTTTCCAGTATGTTTTCTAGGCTCTAGGGTTCTGCATGAACACCTTAACCTGGCAGATACACAAAATTATTGCTCCCTGGGGGCTTAATTTTAACTTTGCAGACACTTACTCATGTTTGAGTACCTTCTGAGACTAAGGCCCTTTCTGCAGCTTACCTTTTTTCGGCGCCAGGGTGCAGGGATTGTGTGAGCAGCCTCCAGCGAGAGGCTCTCGCGTCCCCGCTGCTTCAGCTCCGCATGAGCTGCCTGCTCCCGAGCAGGTAGCACAAGAGACCCGCCTCTTCCTTCTGCAGTGCAGCCTGGGAGTTTCCCAGACTGCGCTGGGGCAGGAAGTGCGACTGCCACGACTCCGGGGGCTCCGCACGCACAGCAAGTGCATGTGGGGCCCTGGAGCAATGCGTGATCACGCACCATTTTTGGCTGAAAGACGAAAATGAACAAGTGTGTGAGCGGTGCCTGCCCTACCCTGGAGCGTCGCGCGATTGTGAGTGCGTCATGCAGATCGCTCCTCACAATTGCGCGACACTCCAGGTGCCCTTTCACATGGCAAATGCCGTGCAAAAAGGGCATAACACAAGCAATAGACCTTTTTTGATTTAAGACAGCCTCATTAAACCCAGTTCATTAACTGTTAGATCAGGCCCTCTGGATGGTAACAATTCCTACCTAACTCAGAGGAAACAAGTACCAGTAATGTGTTCATGAATACTAAGGTCCTCTCGAAGGTTTTAGTGGCAGCTTGTCAGTAAATTGCTTCATAAGCAGCTTTGTTTATACAACTGCAGTATGACAATCCTGACTGACAAATATGAAACTGTATGGGTTGCTATTAACCTGTACACAGAGATGCCTGAGCTTTAAATAAGCAAGTCTGATGTTTTGAGATGCTGTAACAGTGACTTCAGTGCTGCTGAATACAACACATACATAAGAGCAAAGTTTCCAGAAACTGGCAACTTTTGATTTCAAAAGAGAGATAAAAGAGAGAGAAAGTCATTAAGGGAAATTGAAAAACAGAATGCAGATGTTCAGGTCTTTCCAATATACTTGGGGTTTATTTAAAATCAAAATAATAGAAGCACAGTTTGAACGTTTACCATAGACTATGAAAGAGAGCAACAAATTACAGAGAATTCCAGTGTGCCTGACAGAAAGGATTAAGGAAAGAAAAGAAGGCTTTTTTTAAAAAAAACAAAAGTCCTTGTCCAAGAAGCCAGTGTGGTGCAACAGTTTGAATGTTGGATTAGGACGCTTGGGAGATTAGGGTTTAAACCAAGCACTCAGTCATGCAAACCAACTGGGTGACTTTGGACAAGTCGTCCTCTCAGTCTTTAGGAAGTCAGTGACAAACCTTCTCTGAAGAAATCTTGCCAAGCAAACCCTATGACAGGGTCACTGAAAGTCAGAGTTCACTTCTAGGGATACAATAACAACCATAACCTAGTCTAGATGAAAACAAGAAAGAACAGACTCTGGAAAATGTGACTAGCTCAAAAGGCGAGTGAAAAAGAATGCAAGAAGCATGTCACTAAAAACTTTAAGAACTGCAAAAATATACAGTTGGCCCTCCACATTTGTGGGTTTGACTTTAATGGATTTTATTATTTGCAAGTTTATCCAACCTTTGCTCCCCCCACCACCTCAGGTGCTCCTTTTCCAGGGGAACCTTCCATCTCAGTGGCTGCAATCAGGCTATGCAGCCCTTTAAAAACCTTCCTCTGATCCTCCTCCTCCTCCTCCTCCACCACCACTACCACCACCACCAGCTACTGCCTGGCCAGCTATGGACAGCTTGCAGCCCAATTTCTCAGCACCACAAACCTTCTCCCAATGCCCCACACACACTGAAGGAAGAAGATGGGTGTGAGAGAGGAAGTATTGGGCCACTATGCTCATCCACCTAACCCCCTCTGCATTCCCTGACCTGTTTTGGACCTTGGGTGCGCACTCTCCCCACCATGGATTGGTCCTCTATCCCCACACACAAATTTTGATATCTGTAATTTTCCCCCTTTTGTGGGGGTCCTGTGACCTAACCCTAGCAAATGTGGAGGACTACCTATATACATACATACATACATATATATACATATACATATACATATACATATACATATACATATATATACATACATACATACATACGTACATATACATATAGTTGGTTTCAGAAAGAAATGTAGATCTCAGAAGGTAGTACTGGGAGAGCACTTTTCCCACTAGTGGCCTCTCACCTGTGGATGCCTCAAGGTTTGATCTTATTCTTCATGCTCTGAAGCCTCTGGGAGAGATCATGCACAGGTTAGGGATTTGATGTCATCACTGATGATGTCACGTGCTGATGATATGCAAGTCTACCAGTCACTAAAAAAATGCAAGGGAGCCTTTTGAATAAATGCCTAGGTACTGGGATACATAAAGGAATCATAGAACTGGAAGAGACCACAAGGGCCATCAAGTCCAACCCCCTGCCATGCAGGAATGCAGCATCAAGGCATTCCTGATAGATAGCCATCCAGCCTGTGTTTAAAAACCTCCAAAAAGGAGACTCCACCACACTCTGAAGCAGTGCTGAAGAAAAGCTGAAACTTGGTAAGACACACTAGGTGCAGGAGACTGGGAAGTTGTTTGATATGAACAGCGACATTAAATCGATCATAGATCGATTTCACTCTCTTGATGAATGTAGTATACCACTTGGACATGTTCCTGAAGTCATCTCAGTCTGGAGAGGTTGTGGTGGTAAGAGTACCTAGGAGTGCTTTATAGAAGCTTCAGCTTATATACCAGCTACAGCCCTATCTAGAGTGAGCGTACCTGGTCTCAATTACCCAAGCAGCAGCTACTTCCAAAACAAGACTTCTGTCATGGCTGTTGCAGAGCCAGCGTGGTGTAGTGGCTTGAGCACTGGTCTATGAATCTGGAGACCAGGGTTCAAATCCCCATTCGGTCATAGAAACCCACTATGACAAAGGGGAGTCCCACTCTCTCAGCCTCAGAAGAAGGCAAAGACAACCCTCTCTGAATAGGTCTTGCCAAGAAAACCCTGTGATATGTTTGCCTTAGGGTCACCATAAGTCAGAAATGACTTGAAGGCACACAACAACAGCAATGGACATTACATAGGCTTATGTTCGAAGATGGTTCAGAAGCTACAGCTCATAAAAAAGGGCAGCCAGAAAGAACACATCCTTTGCATTAGCTGCCTTGAATCCCACCCTGGGAGAAAGATGGGATATAAATCCAACAAATTTGTGCAAACTGTATTGGCTACTGATAGATTTCCCAGTCCCACCAAACTTTTAAAACCCAATTTAGGGCACCTTATCTGATGGACCATCTCCATGTATACAATCCTGCCTGTATCTTTAGTTTACGGGTAGGGGATTTTGGATTGATGGGATTCTGCCCACCTTGGATGCCTCTCAGAGGCATCTGAGCAACATGCCTGAGGAGGATGTCCAGGCTGAGGCATTGGCCATTTGTTCTTTAGATACTCATGTAATTTCACATTACCTCTGGTGAAGTCCCATCTCCCAAATATATCACTTAATAAAGGGGTGGGCCCTCTGGCCCCCAAATATTTTGGATGGCAACTTCCATTATACTTCCTTAATGCCTGTGCTGGCTAGGGCTGATGGGAGCTGCAGATCAGTATCACTACTAGGCTTGCCCACTCCTGATTTAGCAGGACTCATTGAGTGGGTTTGGGCTTATTATGTATTCAGTTTCCCCTGAGGGGAGCTACCTATGAAGAGGTACAGAGACAGGAAAATTCATTACTAGATAACTTTCAAAGAGACAGCCATGTTAGTCTGTTTCAGTGTAAAAAGTATTGAAGGGGGGCAGGAGTCTTGTGACACCTTTAAGACTCACTGATTGTGGGCTCAACAAGAAAAAAAATGGATTAGAGTCCATTTTTTCATTAACTTGTGACTCATGTATAGTTTTAATAAATCAGCAGTGGGAATTGTGTGGCTCTCCAGATGCTGCTGAACTGCAGCTTCCAGAATCTCTTAACAAGAATTAGCCTTTGCTGCCTAGGGCAGCTGGGAGTTACAGTCCAATATTGGGCAATACTGGCATTGCAAGAGGGAGGGGCAAGGCTTGTCACTACTAATATTAATCTTCATTTCCCATTTCATAGAAAGTTAGTACATCCTAGTGAGAAAACATGCCTACGTTAATGCAAATTATTGATATTTGCAAAAATATTATTTACAGTCATGGGGTTTTAGGAAAGAAAGGCGATATACTCTAAGGCCCTTTCCACATGGCATTTTCCATGCGAAAGGGCGCCTGGAGCGTCGCGTGATTGTGAGGAGCGATCTGCACGACGTACTCACAATCGCGCGATGCTCCAGGGGCTGGCAGGCACCGATCACACACCTTTTCATTTTCGGCTAGAAGCCAAAAATGGTGCACGATCGGGCATTGCTCCCGGGCCCCACTTGCACTTACCTGGTGTGTGGAGCCTCCGGAGCTGTGCCGGTTGCACTTGCTGCCCCAGTGCAGCCTGGGAAGGTCCCAGGCTGCACTGTGGAAGGAAGAGGCGGGGCTCTCGCGCAAGCAGGCAGCTCGTCGGAGCTGAAGGACCCCGGACATGAGAGCCTCTCGCCAGAGGCTGCTCGCGCAATCCCTGCACCCCAGCGCCGGAAAAAGGTAAGCTGCGGAAAGGGCCTAAGTCAAATGGATGAAAGGAGAATCAAAGGTGAACTGAATTTACTTGGCCCAGCTATGCTATGTGTTATGGAATGAGAGCCAGATTTCTTTGCTTCTCAGAAACTTTTCATTTATTCTGAAGGCTTTTTGATGCACAAACTTCTTGACTGATCTTTGTCTCTGACTGCAGGTACTGAAAAACAAGACTTAAAGACAAAGTTCCAGCGTGATTTCCAACAACTCTTGTTGTTGTGTGCTTTCAAATTGGTTCTGACTTATGGGGACTCTCATAAGGTTTTCTTGACAAGATTTGTTGGGAGTAGGCTTTGCCTCTATTTTCAACAATAGCAGGAATTTATTTATTTATTTATTCATTTATTTATATGCTAAACCTAACCTGGGCAGTAACAACATATTTAAATCTCTCATCACAAAAACACCACTTCTAAACAAATATTATTGCCATACTGTAAACTATTTTTACATTGAAGTCACTCTTGAGACCTCCCTTTCTTACATTGTTTACTATAAAACATCTTGCAGTATCTAAAATAAAATCAGAAGAGTTTAAAAGTCAAAGTTTAATTCATAGCACAACAAGAATTAGCAGAGATTCAAACCCCAATGGAGCCTTCTGGGCAGGAAAATTCTGGATCTTTCTCTTTTTAAGTTTTATGCAGGATTTATTACCACAAAGGTGCAGTGATTTTAATTAGGACTCCCTAGCTTTTAGTTAAATCTAGCGAGAAATCAGAAGATAACAATAAACAACGATCAATATAGTTTATTATGCTTTTATTCTTTGTTCAAGCAAGAACAAAAGAAGAGACAGACAACAACTTTTGTCAGGTACTTGAAAAAGCAGTGTTTGTAAGTGTATGTATGGAGTGTGACATACATAGACACCCCATACACACACCTACAAAGACTGCTTTTTCAAGCATCTGACACAAGTTGTTGTCTGGCTCTTCTTTTGTTCTTGCTTGAACAAAGCAGTTCAGTCACTGCAGGGATGTATACCCCACGTAAAGAGAGGAGCAAGTAGTATGAAAAAAAAAAGCTTTCACAAAGCCGAACCCAAAGAATCTCTAGTTAAAGAGACAAATGTGGCGCATTATTATGCAGAGCATAAGTTAGGAGGTGATTGTCAGAAGGAAAAAAAGATCCAGTAGGTGTATATGAACCCTTCTCCGTGGTGACTAAGTTGGGAATGCAAGAGCCCCACCAAGAGAGACATCTGTTTTATACAGTCTACAAAGGGGTCTCATTTCTTATAGAACTCAAATCTGATAGGATCAAATTTGAAAACAGCCAGTGGTCACAAGAACATCAGAGAATTCACTCTAGAAATTAAGACATTAATCTAATTGCTTAGGGGGCATAATAAATGACACTCTTGGCATCGATCTACTTGTACTGAGCAGAGTTCCAGATGTGAGACACTTAACGAATCAGCAACAACTACCCTGCAAATTCTGCAGACATGACCAACTTCATTATAATACACAGACTTCACAACACATATGACAAATACATGTATGAAGTCAATTAAAATTATTTCTACTGAAGCATATGTAACATAGACGAATTAATGGTTTGGCCTACTGGATGGGGACACAGTAAAAATTAGTTCAGTCCAGAGAAAAAGTGGAGCTGTGGTTTGTCAGGGTCATTGTCACTTTGAATTAGGCAGTTCTCAGAACAAAAGCCAGTGTGGTGTAGTGGTTTGAACACTGGACTATGACTCTTGAGACTCTGTTTTGAATCTCTGCTCAGCCATGGAAACCCACCGAGTGATCTTGGGCAAGTCACACATTCTGAGCCTCAGAGGCAGGCAAAGGCAAACTCCCTCAGAACAAATCTGGCCAAGCAGGTGCCATGATAGGTTCGCTTGAGGGTCCCTAAAAGTCGGAAATGCCTTGAAGGCATGTAACAACAACAACAACAACAACAGTTCTTAGAACTAGACCTTGTTACTTCAAATTAGATAATAGAACTTTAAATGCATGGATTTAGGAAGGAATGGAAAAGTATATTCACTCTTACCCTGATTTCTGGGGGTCCCGGGAGGGACCCCTCAATGTGCTCAAACAATGGGGAGGGAATTAGCAAAGAGCACTAGTTAGCAATGCGAGAGGTAGGGCAATGTAGCGAGATCTTGAACCCTATGTCTACAGGGTCAGGCCGAGTCCATGATAAGGCAGAAGTTAAGAATTGTTTTATTGAGATACAGTCAAACACGTGTATGTAACACACTCACATGAAGAACTATAGAAATAAAAGGTATGAGTCGGATAGAGGGATTTTGTGAGGAGGTTTGGTATGGGAAATACTACACCTGTCCTGAAGCCCGGGCAGTCTGAAGACGAAGTCCGTGGAAGTGAAGATTCTCAGCACGAGCAGCTGAGGGGAAGGCTCGCCGGACAAAGTGACAGCAAGGCGGGATGGAACCCAAGAGCGATCCAACGAGACGCTCAAAGTCAGGGGTTCTTATAGGGAAGATTGTGGCCGCCGGCTAGTCCCTTCTCGGGGATAACAATGAGTTTTGGGCTGGAGACAAAGCCTCCGAAAGGTCAATACTTTGCATGGTGGATTCCTGAACTGGATTAAAGAAATTTACAAAGAACAAAGAGCAGCAATAATAATTAATGGAGACAGAACAAAGCAATTCGAAATTGAGAAAAGGACACGACAGGGGTGCCCGTTATCACCGCTCTTATTTATAACAGCACTAGAGGTTTTGTTAAATGCGATTAGAAGCGATCCCGAAATAAAAGGTTGTAAAATTAAAAGTCAAGAATACAAAGTGCGAGCTTACGCGGATGATTTGTTGATTATCTTAGAAAACCCAGAAATAAGTACTGGAGCTCTCTTACAGAAGTTAAATGAATTCGGAGAAATTGCTGGGTTAAAGATCAATAAAGAAAAAACGAGAATCATAACGAAGAACATAAGAAAGGAGGAAGAAAGAGAACTTGCCCAAAAAACAGAATTTAAAATAGAGCATAAAATTAAATATTTAGGAATATGGATATCAAAGAGAAATAATGAGCTATACGAAAACAATTATAAAACAACATGGAAGGAAGTAAAAAAACTGTTAGAAAACTGGAGCGCCTTAAAGTTGTCAATAATGGGGAGAATATCCGCAATTAAAATGAATGTGCTGCCTAAATTAAATTTTCTCTTCCAAAATTTACCTATTATTACTAATGAAAAACCCTTCAAGGAATGGCAGAGAGATTTGTCAAAGTTTATTTGGGAAAATAAAAGACCTAGAATAAAATGGAAGCTACTCACGGAAAAGAAGGGAAAAGGAGGCTTTGATTTACCGGATTTGAAACTATACTATTATGCTAGCGGGCTTACTTGGATTACAGAATGGATAACATTACAAGATGAAACTATGTTAAACTTAGAAGGAGCGGGAAAAAGAATGGGGTGGCACGCATATATGTGGTATAAGAAGTACAAAATAGATAAAGAATTCCAGAACCACTATTTAAGGAAAGCGCTGCTAACAATTTGGTTGCAATTTAAGAAAGAATACTATGTAAAAATACCTCAATGGTTGTCACCACATGAAGCGTTGTATGGGAGATGGAAGGATCCACAAGATAAATGGATACGATACAGTGATATAGTAATAGAAAAACGAAATCAAGTACTTACGTTAAAATCAAGAGAAGAAATTGAAGTAGCGGGACTCAAATGCCATTGGTTTCTATATAGACAATTATATGAAAGATTTCAAATGGATAAGAAACTAGAAGGAATAGAATCGGTAATGAAAGAAGACCTATTTGGAAATATAATATTAGAATCAAAGAAGCAAACAATATCTAAATTATATAAACTACTGTTGGAAAGAGAATTAGAATCGGAACAAATAAAGGAAGTAATGATAAAATGGTCTAAGAATATAGGTTATGAAATTCAACTTGAACATTGGGAGAGAAGTTGGAAGGACACGAATAAATTTACCGCAGCCCAAAAACTGAAAGAAAACTATCTTAAAATGTTCTATAGATGGCATATGGATCCGGTAAAACTAAATAAGATGTACAAAACAGAGAATAAGTGTTGGAAGTGTAGTAAGGATAATGGTACTTATTTTCACATGTGGTGGACGTGTGAAAAGGCAATTACCTTTTGGAAAAAAATTCATGGAAGAATGTCGGAAATTTTACAAATTAATCTGCCGCTATTACCAGAACTATTTCTATTAAACATGGCGCAAAAAATAGGCAAAGAAATTAAAAGAAAATATTGGAAAGTGATTCTTTATATGATAACAGCGGCAAGATTAATCTACGCACAGAAATGGAAAAATGAACATATACCACAAATAGAAGAATGGTTGATAAAAGTGGCAGAATTTAAAGAAATGGATAGACTAACTGGCATGATACAAGGTAGAATGCAAGGTGAACATGAAGAAGTTTGGAAAATAGTAGAGGAGTATATAATAAAAGAGGGATATAAGACTGATGAATAAGGGATAAGGATTCTTAAAATTTACGAATAACGATGGAAGGTTTATAAGAATATAAAACAGGCCGACAAGAGGGAAAGAATAAACATTACAATAATGGAAAAAGAAAGTAGGAAATAGGTAAAGGTTTTACTCCAAAAGGGGATTTTAATAAGAGAAACTTGATTGGGACAGGAAGAATGGGACCTAGTGAAGTCCAGGAAGTAAATTTTGGGAATCTTTGTTCTTTCTAGAAGAGGAAGTAGATCATAAAGAAATGAGTGAAGGAAATGAAGGGTAGAATGGAATTGAAGAAGAAAGATAGTTGAAAGTAAGTAAGAAGGATGTTGGAATGATAGAAGGGAAGAACATAAGAACATAAGAATATAAGAAATATAAATTACTTCGGGTGGAAATGTTAAATTGAATGTGGGAGAAAGTGTGGTATGGGTGTAATGTGATGTAAATGTGGGGAGTATGGGTTTAATGGGATGTTTAACGTGTTGTAAAGATGTATTGGGGTGTCTGTATGGTTTGTAGTGTGATGTAATGTGTTTTTAATGCATAAATTTAAATAAATTTATTAAAAAAAATACTTTGCATGGTGGAATTATGACAGAGTTGTCTAATAGAGTGGCCAGTATGCAAACGCGGAGTGCTTGAGAGTTGTATAGTCTGCTCATCAAGCTGCCTGCTTGGGGCAGAGGATCTTTTGTAAGTAGCCTGCATACATAATGTGGTACTTGCCTTGAGGTCTCCTAAAACTGCATTCGGCAATGACTGGCCTGCCTGGATTGGGATTTGAATGGTTCGGCTATTGTCGGCCGCGCCTGTGTGCGTGCTTGTCCGGGGCCTCGCAAGCACGTGGAGAGGAATGGGTAAAGAAGGCCAAATTATTGATATCAAAAGATATCTTAATATCCCACAAGCTCGGGCTAGAAACAGCGGTAACATCACTATAGCGGATTCTGTGTTTTTTGATTGTATATGTTTTGTATTTGTATTTAGGGCTTTGTTTACAGTAACTGTTGAACAGCAAGATTTCTGCAAGCAAGCCCTACAGTGGTGCTTTCTAGAGTGCATGGAACTTTAGGAGATTGTAAATGTGCTGAATTCTGTACAAAATATGAAGCATTGGTGTGGGGTTTAATGTTTAAAAAACTTATATTAACCTGGAAATTGTTTTGACTTTTGTAATGCATTAGACTCTTGCCTTAAAACAATCTACCTGTTTAATACCAGACTTCTTGGAGCCTCAGAAGATAGCTGGCTTGATCTGGTTGCGAGTTTCTTGTAAAGAGAAAAAGAAAGAAAGAAAGAAAGAAAGAAAGAAAGAAAGAGGGAGGTAGTTAAACACATTTGAGGTACAAACTGGCTAACTAACATATGAGAGGAGAAAGGATGGCATCATGGGTACATGGTACATGATGTACAACAGGGGTGTCCATGGGGGCTAGGGGCCAATTCTCCTGTGACCCCCCCCCAATAGGCTGCAGTCCCCACAGTAAGCTCAAATATCTCCTTTTCCTCTGCATGCTCTCAAAATGACTGCAGAAATTGATGTGTCGCTTCTTGTTGCCATTTTGAGAGGGACTGCAGAAGAAAATGGAGGTATTTGAGAATAGTAGGAGATTCTGTGGTGTTTGTGGGAGTATTTTCACATGAGCTTTCTGTCTGGTCTAGGGGCAAAAAGTCTCCACAAACTGTGCCATTTTTTTAAAAAAAAGGGGGTGCGGCCTTCGGAAAACAGGGGGTTTCAGGGGCCAAAATAGTGGAGTCCGGGGGCTACATTTAGCCAAAAGGCCATGATTTAACACCACTGATGTAGACTTTTACTCAGGTTGTTTTGAACATCTTTACAGGCTACCTGCACCTGTGTTCAGCTGTTCACAAGAAAGATGTTCCTCATGCTCAGCTCTGAAATGACCAAGTATCGATCTCCACAGCTTGAAGAGCTTTGCTCCCCACTGGTAAATGTTTCACCACCAAGCTCTACTTGTGGAAATGTTTGCATGCAGAATTTTACACTGGAACAGGCTGTCCCAGCTCTCTGTTCTGTCTCTCTAGTTCCAACAGCTCCTGACATAACTTAGTAGCATCAGTTTTCTGAGAGAACATTACAGGGAAGATTTGAGGAGGAGAAACAGCAAGGAAGAGTTTGAAATTTCTATGAGTTTCAGTAGCCAGCTTCATATCATTAACTACCTCTAAATACAGAAAGATATTTACTTTTGCTTGGTTCAGTGGGTTCCGATCCGCATTATTAGGAGGTTAGTTTAATAAGAGCCCAAGTGACAAGCAAAAACGTCTGTGAAGAATGGAAGTACTGGAAACAATTAAGCACGTTCTTTTGTACTGTGTTTTGTATAAAGATCGCAGAGAATGGTTAATCTGTCCTCTGTTAACAATTTTTTTCTGGAAATTCTTTTGTAAATATTGGCTTTAATTCAACATCCTGTCAACATGGTGAAAATATTCTTATGTGGTCCTATACTACATGGAGCCATGGACCCTCCTTGCTGCCCCTGAAGCTGCCCCACATAGTCATTCTGTGCTTTGTGGAATACAGGCTGGATTGGAAAAGCATCTGGCTACCTCCCCATGGTGCACAATATCTACCCCACCACATAAACTCCTCAAAGACCCCCACTGGGTCTCAGCACTGCGCATCTGTTATGGGGAGGTAGCCAGATGCTTCTCGGATATTGCCTATTTCTCATGAAGCACAGGAAGGCTGTGTGGGGTGGCTCCAAGAGCTTTACAGTAAGTCTAGGTGGGTGGGGAGCTTTGGAAACTGCAAGGGAAGGATGGGGACCAGCTCCCACAGTGCCGAAAAAAAGGGCATCCAAATATGTAAGGGACACATGTCCCTAACAGAATTGTGGCCATTTCTTCATATTGTCTTGAAAATCCATCTCCCTTTATTTCTAAAGGAGCAGCCAGGCTTTCGTAGACTATAGCAGTGGTTCTTAACTCTTTCTTTACCAGGGATCCCCTGTTAATATAATTAGTTGCCAAGGTCCCCAAGACTTAACTCAAGATTCAAATATTTAAATTTAGATTAAAATATTAAAATATTTATTTAAATTTTCTAACATTTATTTGTTTATTAAAGGCTTCTGGAGATTAGGATTCAAATCCCCACTCAGACATTGTGTGACCTTGGGTGAGTCACATTCTCCCAGTCTCAGAGGAAGGCAAAGGGAAACCTACTCTGAACAGATCTTGCCAAAAACTCCTGTGATAGATTCACCTTAGGGCTATCATAAGTCAGACATGAGTTTAAGGTACACAACAAGAAAGTACCACTAACAGGGGGAGATTCTTTCTAGCCATCATGTTTCTCCCCTTTGGAGAAAAAATGACTTATGATGACCCTAAAGTGAACCTATCATGGGGTTTTTGTTGGCAAGATTTGTTGCCTTTGCTTTTCTCTGAGGCCGAGAGAATGTGACTTACTTGAGTTCACTCAGTGAGTTTCCATGCCTGAGCCAGAGTCATAGTCTGAGTAAATGCACATGCCTGCGGCTGTGTCCTTTTTGTCATGAACGCGGCATCAAGAGGATACTTTTAAACTTCTGTAACAGATTGTTTGCTCTGTTACAATAAACAAAAACATCATTGGAAGGCTGAATGTGGCGTTAAGGTTGCCACACTTTGCCCACCTGATATAGATGGTGCTGATATTTTGGGCAACCACAGGCAAAGTATTCTCCTTTCCCTAGACATTACTTGGAGGGGCTTGTTGGATATCTGTGGAAAAATCCTTTCTTGAAAAGGTAGCCTCCATTTCTGGTGGTATATGTGTGGGGAAGAAAAGATTCATCTTGCAAAATGCCAAGGTTCATTATATTCACAATTTAAATGAGAGAAATATGTTTCCTAAGAGCTGGATGTTCTGGCTTCAACTGTTTTGGAGGGGAGATCCTAGAAAAATCCTTACTGCAAATGCAGGTGTTCTTGTCATCTTTGTTGTTGTGTGCCTTCAAGTCATTTCTGACTTATGGCGACCCTGAGATGAACCTATCCCATGGTTTTCTGGGGTTGAGAGTGTGTGACTTGTCCAAGGTCACTCAGTGGGTTTCCATAGCTCAGCAGGGAATCAAACCTTGGTCAATAAGTAATTAATTTTCTTATGCTTGTTGTTGTGCACACACAACAACAACTAGGAAACATAATCTGTTTTTTAACAAAGTTCAATACATATAAGGCAGCATGCCTTTTAACTGCTTAGCAAAAGCTCCATCAAAGTCTCTAGGCTTCCTTCTGAGTCAGCATGCACAGAATTTCATTGTAAATTGCTGTATCTTTGCTAGCAAATAAGCCATACGCTGATAATTCTTTCAACATTTTAAAATATTTTTAATTGTGATAGACGTTTTAGTCTCAGCAATAAGGAAAACAACAACACTTCCCAAGATCCTGCAAAGGAAAAACAGATTTCTCTGTCTAAACACTTTCAGACACGATACCTGGGCTGGGAACTGTTAAAAAATCCCAGCATAGAAAGAAGGGATCGTGGTGATGGGTGGTGGGAAGGAATGTACGGTATTACAGAATGTACAACATTAGGAGTAAGTTGTTTAACATGAGCTTTCGTGAATTAAAAAATAATTTATTCAGATGCAGTACACAGTGGAGAACAGATCTTTGAACAACAACAACAACAAGCCTTTCCGTGTTGCTACTGCAAGGGAATCACTTCAACTTTGTACGTACGGTGTATCATTGAAGCCATTAGGCCATTCCCTTCTCCTGACGCCTCCAGCTGAGCAAACTGAGCGGTCAGACCCCCTCAAAAATAACAGTTCCATTCTATCCATGTACAGTGAACGTGAGTAAGGCTGTACACTTACGCACAATAGATTGCTGAACACAGCTACAGGCAGTCTGCGCATGCGTTCAACAGCTTGAGACAGAAATGGAGCGCTTTTACGTAGCCCGGCTTTTAGAATGTCAGTAAAGCTCTTCGCGTTTCTTCAACCGATCAGGGGAAGAGCAAGGTAACTACGCATGCTTAGTAAGACTCAGAATGGGCAAACTTCTAACTTCCGCCCTTAGTTCCCATTCCAGTTCCGGGCTTTGCGCCTCCACTGACGGGTTGCCATGGCAATCAACAAGCCGTGAAACTCAAGGCAGGTTGTTTACAGTGGGCTTTTGCTCTCTCTTTCTGCCTCTTCTAGGGGTCTGCAGTTAAATCCTTTTTGGGGTGAGTTAATGTGGGGTTTTGTTCACAAAATGTGCCTAAAAAAAGAAAATACTCTAAGAGAGAGGCAGTGGAGCAAAGCTGTCATATCCAGTAGCTCTAAAAATGAGATACAAGGGCTGTTATTATCACAAAAAGAGGAAGGGGGAACGTGTGTTCATCCAGATACTGTTGGATTGCAACTCCCATCAGCATAGCCAAAGACAGAGGCGATGGAAGTTGTAGTTCAGCCTCTGTCAATAGAGGATATATTCAAGCTGCAAGGACACCCTAGTGGAATGAAGTTGTATTAATTGTTATAGAGAGTAGCCCAATACTCAGTGTATCTACTAAGAAATAAATCTTCTTAAGTTTAGTGGGATTGATTTTCTTGGATTCTTAGATCTTCAAAATGCATCTGCTTGGCTGGGTATTGTTTTACTTGGGTTCTTTTTGGTTTTCTTCCCCAGGCTTTAACTTCTAATCCTCGCTGTATATGATTTTTAAAGCAACGTGGGGATGGGGGAAATTGTACTCTAGAAACTGATGTTGTTTCATCAGTTTAGTCTTCTTCATAAACTGAGGACATAGCCCCTAATCGTTCTTTCTTCTCCTTCCCCATGTGTACATTCTTGGTGAAATCCATTTCATTTCGAAAAGGGTTAGTCTTCATGTTTAGAGCTGGTAGAGATGCCTTTCAGAATGCTGTTTTATAGGCTGAAGAAGCTGCTGAAATGACTTTGGGGTGCTGAATGGTAGCTGAAAGAACCATTGTGTGAAACCATAAAATGTAAGAATACAGGCATACCTTAGTTAACAAAATAGACATGTTCCTAGGCATTCAGGTATTTCTTCAGTGAACCTACAACTTGGGTCATGTTGGGATCGTCTCTGACTTACTTCCAGACAGAATCCCTTTCACATGGCCCTTTTCAGCCATAAGTCTGTATATGATTTATATTTTATGCCAATTGATATATTTGCCAATTAAAGCATATCAAATATGACACTGCAGACTCCCCCCCCCAACAATGTCACCTCTTAACCTTCTCTTCTCCAAGAAACAGATATCATCAGGGACCTTACAGGGCTCATCCTCAGGAGGTGCCTGAGAATAATATTACTGTTTTGTGTCCAGCCTGAGGAACATAGCTGGATGTATCTGTGCTGCCCATCCATTCTTCGCTGACATGGAAATGGCCATCTTGGAGAGAGTGCCTACTGAAAATGTGGATTTAGGAGGAGGGATTTGGATTGTTGTGTGTGGTTGGAAGTCCAATCTCCGTAATGATCAAAAAGTGGATTATGATGAATATATACCATCAAAATGCACTAAGAGGATACCAGTCTTTGTCTACTTTCCCTTGCCACCACTGCATGACACTGGGAAAAATGCAGCTGCGAGCATAGTGTGCTGAGAGGAGTATGGCCTGTATCACTGTGAGAAAAATAATAAAAAAAAGACTAATGAACACAGGCAATGATTATGGAATGTGTTTAATATGTGTTATATAATTGTGCTTTCTTAATTTACATATTTAAGACTCTGATGGATATTACAAGGGGAAGTCTGGATGAAATTTCAAGGCCAGCATCTAACTCAAGAATCAATCATGGGAGCAAAGTTTTAAGTACTTCTTTAGAGGTCTTAACACCAGAGCCAGACCTGCTTAAGGTAATTATTAAATCCACTATATAGTGTTCTCAAGGTTTTGTGCAGTGCCTCAAATTACTAACTTTTCATTATGTATGATTGCCACCAATCTACATTCCTTATATGAGTCCATGGCAAGTACAGATAGCCTGGGAGAAAGGCAGGTCATGTGTTACTTGTCTCTTCAACTGACCAAAGAGATCCTTAGTGTTTCTTATGAGATCAAAAGCTGCATGGATAATAAAATGTTCTAGTTAGAGGTGTGTCTAATGCCGGATATCTTGTTCATAATTGGTCTAGGTACAGTAAACTCTGATGAATAGATCTGTAGATGAGCTTCCCTAATTTCAATTACTAATCCCAATCAGAGTATAGAGTCAATTATTAGATCAGAAGTCTTGACTTATGTAAATTGCATTAAGTTGACGGTTGTACTGTAGTTCAGTCTGCCTATTGAAATTAAATATTAAACTATTAATGTTTAGAGTTGTATTCATATTAGTGGGATGCAAACTTTGAAAGAACATATTTGGTCTTTGGTTTTTCTGATAATGTACTAAAGATTTTTTCATCTCTTGGTATATGTAATCATTGCAATTCTTTTTACCTTATCTCATCTGTGTAAAGCAACAATAATACAAGGAAAGGCGAGCCTCAACTTGGTACTACAGAAATGATGATTTGTAAAATACGAGATGTCCAATGTGTGTTCATGTCTTCTTTGTGAGTCCTTTTCTACTACAAGTTGCTGTCTCCAAATGTAATCTTAGGCCAAGATCTTACATTTTTTAGTGTAGCAGAAGTATGTGTTGACATAGTTGCACTGGATCTGACAGCTGTGCAACTCACCGAGCAGAGGGTAATGTTGGCTTGAATTCACCCATCAACAAGCCTGTTATAAATGCATCAGACCTTAAGTGCTTGCAAAGTGCTACCAAACCCTTAATTTTATCTAGTAAAATTACAATGTAGATAATATTAATAGGAATTGACATTTTATACTGGAAGACTGATAAGCTTGTTGTAACTCTCTATTTGCACAATCGTTTCTAGGTTGAATTTTACACTAATTACAAAGAAGATGAATCAAAAACATTTGGTGAGAATGAAGCAGAATGTGGAATGAAAAAAATGAGAAGTTCACAAGAAATATCTGAAGGAAAAACTGACACTGGTTTTCAGTTGGTGATACAAAATGAAAATCAAGTGGAAGGTATGAAAATTTAGTATATGCCCAGTGCAAACTCATGCATATTTACTTAGAAGTAAAAAGTTCAATCGCAGATACCCTTTTGTAAATAAGGATTGCAATAATAATACATAACTATATTAAAAGTGTCCTAAGTTCATGAGAAGTTATGTAAATATCAAAATAGGAGAATAATTTTCATTGGATACATTTATATATTTGAAGTCAGAATTTCACATTTTGGGTTCACTTCTGTTATGACCATCTGAACACACAAAGTAATCAAATGTTGAAAGGCAATGTATTGTATTGCAGTGTATTAAAGTGAACTTGAGATAAAACCTTTCCGCATTTTTCAAGCTCACACAGTCAGATAAGTTGTTAAATGAAAAGCATTTTACTTGGTAAGATTGCACTAAAGTTTAATGGATACAGCACTTGGTTAGTAATAAAGAGATGTAGTTATAACAGGTGGATGAGGAGAAAGTAGGTTTGAAGGGAATGTGTTCAGCTATGAAATTAATCAATGAGGCCTTGCTCCCAGGTAGAAATAAGACAGTGTATAGAGAAGGTGTTGGAAGAAATTTCTGCAGGTGCCACTCCTGTTTAGATGATAAGTGTAGGAACAAATAAAAAGGGAGAAGTAGGAGGCTGTGAGGAACATAGTAGATAGAGCCCCCATACTTTTTATGAAGCAGAGTTTCTATCATGTGTTCCTGGATCTGAGTAAGCCCTGAGGACTGAAATCACATCTTGTACTAAATTTTCTCTTGAAAAAAGGACTTTTTCTAGAGTTTTCTCTCATAGTTGCTCTTGTAATGCATGCATATTTACACATAAGTAAGTTTAATTTTGTTTGGTGGTGATTATTCTCAGGTAAACATGAAAGCTGCCACCATTTCTATATTCACAAGTGGTACTAGTGAATCTGTGTCCATAAATTGCATATTAATATATAGTTGAGTTGATCTGAATTGAACTCTGAATGTGTATAATCACTGGGTACTGTACCTCATTGCCTGATATGTTAGAGCAATCTTACCCACATGATGACTTTCAGAAATGTTGGCAGTACAGCTTCCAAAATCCCGGCTGGCTAGGAGCTGTAGTTTAAAAACACCTGGAGTGCGTTACATAGGAAAAGGCATTCTTGAAGAATTATTGCTAGTCATTGTACACAATTGTCAGATATTCTAGAGAATGAATAGTATAAACAGAATATTTTGCACAGTGGTGGGTATAATTTCTAAGTGATCTTAAAGGATGGAAGGAGTTGCATCCTACCTATTATCACATGTGGACTTCGAGGGAAAACGTGCATGAGCTGTATTTGAAACCATATGCATTTTCCCCTGTAATTTGATGATAATGTGTACTGACTAGGCTCAATGTGAAATTCCCAGTCTATGCTGTTCAGAAATGGGGCTGCTAGAGTTCTCTGGACAAAGTATGCAAGTCCAATACTGTTTTTGTTTTATATACATCGGCTATATTCTTGTTTCCAGGCCTGATCAAAAGTTCTGATTTCCCTACACCCATTTAAAAACCATAATGACTTGGGTCCGTGAGATTCCTCAAAGCTACTTCTTTTGAAATCATTATCAAATGGCTGTCAGGAGATTTATTCTGTGCTCTCCATCTGTCTTAAGTTTGACATGTAGGCACCCCTGGTAGTATCCACTGTGGAATGCCCTTCCTTATATAGATGCAACTGGCTATGCCACACTTTGTCCTTCATTGGACAGTGAAACAGGTCTTTTCTGGCAGTCTTTCAACAGCAGTGAAAACTGATTATTTGTAGGTCTGCGTCACTGATGTACTTTTGCTGCTGTGGGTTTTTTTCCTGGCTGTTTGGCTTGGTTTCTTTTTGCTTTGTTCTTTTTGTGGCGTATTTTAATGGTTTGATTCTGTTTTGATGAGAGTTAACTGCTCTCTCTGTTAAAAGATGGAGAAAAACATTTTGATTGTAACTTGTGTGCCAGTTTCCACAATATTCAGAGGACAAAGTAATCACTTTCCTTCACTGGAAGGTTGTTATCTCTTTTAGTGGAACTCTTAATTGCTGCTCAACATGCAGAAAGGAAATAGTTCAATTTTTTCTCATTATAGCAGCTCTGTGATAGCAAAGTTTTACTGATTGAATTCCCATACTTTTAAAACTTCTAATGAGAAAACAAGAGTGCTGTGAGGAAAGGATGGCAACTATATTTTTCTCAGAGTCATATTAAAAGTTTAGATAACATGGGGGAGCAGTAAATGAACAGTATGCAAGTATAATTGTTAAATGGCTTATTTTAAGTTTCCTTGTTATTTGATAGAACATAAAGCAGAAACAATCCTGCAAGTTTTGCACTACAAATTGTGCATTAATTAATAAAAAAATAAAAAAAATTAATAAAGAGTTGCTATGTGGTAATGGTACTTTTCTGTTTGGCCTAAATCTTAAAGGTACTGTTAATTATATTCATACCTTCTGTTTTTCAGAATGTTCTTCAAGCTCAATGGATTCTGAAAATGATTGTGCTGAAAATCAACTATCTAGTTGCAACAGTGCTCCTCAGAAAAAAATAGCTAAATTACCGAGAGGTACTTCTTTATTTATTATTCAATGTAATTTTTATTCTGCTCTTTGGCTTGACGGACTCCTGAGCGGCTTATAGATCAAGTGCCAAACAAGACAATGTTTGTCCTCAGTTTTACCATCTAAATAAAAAGGGGTCGGGGTTGAACGGAGAAATGGAAAATAAGCAAACTTAGGAACAAATTCTTAATGTTACTGAGTTCTTTTAATCGTCACCTGGGATGGAAAGTAAGTGCTCACTATTCAAAAACAGGCCCTGTGGATTTTCAGTAAGTAGCCTGATGAACTACTGTTCGTTGTTCATGTGGTTGAGTGACTCAACCTTTTGAATCCTTGCTGGAATCTGCTGTGTCCTCACTCCCATCATGGAAAATGGAGGACTTCTTGATCTACTGGGCAGCAGATGGTCCTATTGCTCTTCCTCACAAAGCTTTTAGTTCCAAAAGCTGTGAGGAAGAAGAAAAGATGGACCCAACTGGTGAGAGCATCACTCAGTGGAAATGGCAAAAACAGCAGTTTATCTTGCTGTCTGCTGCTGCTTCTGTTGGATTACGCACTCCTAATTATTCATCTGCATAGTTAGGCTTAACTTAAATCCTTCCCTAAAGCATTATTTATCCAATATCACAGGTAAGTAAGTGGAAGATTAAGAGAAAAAATGAAGGACAATAGGCCAAATACACTTCCAGTTGCAGAAAATACATTATTTGTTTTCCTCATGAAAGACCTACATGAAAGATATGTTACCGTTTGTAGTAGCTCTTACCCCTGTGCTTTAAGATCAAGCTTGACATATATGAATGTAGACATGGAAGATGCTGGAATGGAAACGTACTGGTGTACTGTTAAATTTCTCCAAGTTAAATAGCTTTGAGAAACTAAGGAGCAAGCCTAGTCAGAGAGTTGGCAATACTGCTAGTAATTACTCCGAACTGTATTTCTTCAGAGCACCTCTGTTTATAAATTGGGGCCAAATTAGACATGAGTTGGGAGATCAGTAGTTTGCTTTCTTGGGATATCTATAACTTTTGTACATTAGTGGGTGAGCAGATGTTGTAAATAATGATGTTGTGTTGATAGTGCAGTCCTCTGTGTCTACTTGGAAGTAAATCACTTTTAGTTTCATTCAGTAAATCACATTTAGTTTCATGGACTTACTCCCAGGGTTATGCCCTCATATCCTTAAGTAGAGGATGACAATTGCCCTTCTCCTCCTGTATGTTTTCTTCATAGAAGGCTCTCTCACAGTTGCTGTTGGCTGTTAGGAGAAAATAAAGTACAGTACATATATCTGCTCCTCCTTCCTTAGAGATGAACATGGCTTTGTGTTTTTCCACCTCACGCTTTGTGAAGATAGGTCTGATAGGTTACTTTGAAGAAACATATTGGAATAGCTTGAATGCTTGAAACATAGTATAGTAGAGGCACTGAGCATTGATTGACTTCCATTTTAATCCCCTCATATTATGATTTGGCAATGTCATTTTCACATTGGGAAGCACTTGGGTGAAATAGCCATGTCTTTGCACTTGTGTGTTTGATATGTTACAAATGAGGACTGCAGCTGAGAAAGAAAAGCTTTAGTAGATTAATCATTTTAAATACAACAAATGGATGAAATCCGTATCTTTAGAAAAAGAAGCATGTTTTCTTTGGATAACATGACATATATGCCATTATCAAGCATCTTCTTAGAGGAGGTATTCCTATTGTGCTTGAGAAAAAAATGTGAATGCCTCTTTTAAGATATTGTTTCCAGTCTGCACTTTTTGTAAGCTCTTGTACTGGAATTAATTTTAGAAAAAAATTCTACTTAATTAAATCTGAAACACCATTCAGTTAAACCAGTTAAACATTGCAGCCTTAATTCTAAACTCTCTGTTGGCCAACTGTCTTCTTCCATTTCCTTATTGGATGTATGATAAAATGAGATGTCAGCAGTTTGAAGCAGGTTAATTTCAAAAGTTATTAAGAATATTTGACTGAATTAGATTTTAATAGATTCTTCTATATTTAAGTGACAGTCAAGTCTACAAACGTGAGAGACTCTGAGGAGAAAGATGTAGATCCCCTCATCTTGAAAGCTATAAAGAAGATGAAAAAGTTGGATCAGATATTGGCAAATAAACAATCTCAAGAAAGAGCCATTAAAAAACAAGGCAGAGAACTGAGAAGAAAACTCTGGGAAGAATTTCAGGTTGGAAACATGAGATTTAATTCCAAACAACTGCTGGGACCTTAGCATGGTCTCAGATTTTGAATTTCACTCATACTTTAATTGTCTTGACTAAAATCAGATACTGGTCTTATTGGGGAGTCCATAAACAATGGTAGGTATAAATTCTAATTGTTTTGAAGATGAATAATCTTACACAATGAACTTTGCAGGTATGGGAATCTACCTAGTGTGAAACATACATTTGTGCTAAAACTGCGCCAACAATTTTGTTTATACAGTTCTTACGGCAAACACATAGACAGGTGTGGTACTTATGTCTGTGCTGTTTAGATGTCAGTGACAGTACTGCTAAGCATTCACATTTATCAAAGATTAGAATGATATTGTATGAATTTAAAGCAGGAATTGGACTTTGTTAGGTAAGTTAAACTTTTATTGTGTTTTCTAGTGAAGATATATATAAAAATAAATTGTTATACACACACAAAAAACCCTTTGTCATGTGACCATAACACTGTGTGAGTGGGAATAGAGACAAATTAAGAAAACTTGTTTTGCTTGTGTGAAGTCTTCAAAATCTTGTGTACATGTTTGCCCTGTTTTCTAGGTCTTCTGAACGTCTTGCTTCCTTATATTTGTGTGTATTTTGTCATTTATACAGTCTACGTCATCTCGAAGTTCTTCAGTGATTACAGAAGAGGTAGAAAACACTAGTAGATTTTTAGCTTTGGCTTCACCATTACCAGAAACACTAGGTAAATAACAGAAATGGGTAACTGTAAACATTGTAAATATTTTCAGACATAAATCATATACATGTTTTTGCATAAAATACACCCTAGTTTTGTCAAGCAGTCTACACAAAATAGATCAAAAAGCTGAGAAGCATTGGCCTAAATCTAATTGCTAATCCCAACCAGAGCAGACCCATTCAGTCAATTGGTGAAAGTCAGCACTTCTATTAATACCAGGGGTTCCTGTGTGTCTACTCTAGTTGGACTAACAATTATATTTTGGCCTTTGTCATTGTTTAATAATAAACTTTTAGTGAATATAAAATGTACATTTTAACAAAGCCTCCAGGTGAATGTGAATTTTTGCTATTTTCCTTGGCCCTTTGTTCTATGTTTTCCTCAGAGTGATCTGCTAAGAAAATGTGGTCTTCTTGATCAGCTTTTTAGAATTACTTGAATTTCTGTTTTAATATGCTTGTTTAAAAGGACAGGCCGTTAAGTCCTTTAGAAAACAGAGCTCATGATTTCTTAATTTATTGTACTTTTAAATATCTGATAGCAAATGTTAACTAGTCTTTTTACAACACATATAAAACATGCGTAATATAACATACATATGTAAGATCCTTGATTTTATAGAATACGGTGCATGATGTTATAAAGCCTGTTCCACTGTTTTCTGTGGATGATACCCATGAAAATAAAAGCTTGAAAAGCTAAAGTCTGTACTTCAACAGTCTCGCCTCTTCCCCCATTAAGGCTACATTCATATACCAGTTTATCCCCATTGAATTTAGTGGGGTGTAGTTCTGAGTAAACATGTAGAAGGATGTATTATAAAATATCTGTTTTTGTTTGTTTTTTTAATAGTTCCATGGGAGATCTGTGTTGACTTTGACCTTTTTGTTCAGTCATTCAGTTGCTAGACTTCTGAAAAAAGTATTTTAAAGAGGAGGACAGCATTCCTTTTGCATAGTATATTTTTCAAATAATTTTAACCTCAGTACATGTGCATCTGATATATTCTTGCTTCAGGGCATTCAATGTCTGTCTCCTAAGGAATCACATATGTTACACAGATCTCCTACCTGTTGTGTCCATTGTTTTTCAAATGGGATATGGAACATTGTTGTATAAATTTCATAGGCACTGTAGTGCCTATGTAACATCAGTGCCTGTAACATCACTTGCGATGAGCACTGTTGTTATACTATATGCTTGTGCTATTTTGAGATTCTTTTTATTATTTATTACCTTGTGGCCACTATGGCGCTTTTTGCATACCATTTCTCATGTGAAAGGGCCTCTGGAGCATCACGCAATTTTGAAGACTGTTCCACATGATGTCCTCACAATTGCACAACACTGCCGGGGCCAGCGGGTGCTGATTGCACAATATATCATTTTCGGCTTCTTGCCGAAAATGACGCGCGATTGTGCATCGCTCTGGGACTCCACACGTACTTACCTTGAGTGCGGAGCCTCTGGAGACGCGGTGCTTGCGCTTCCTCCTCTAGCGCAGCCTGGAGCTGCTGCAGAGCAGAAGCAGAGGGGACATGAGTGCCTCTTACAAGAGGCTGCTTGCGTGATCCCCACATGCCCACGCTGGAATCAGGTGAGCTGTGGAGAGGGCCTGTGTCTGGAGAGGTTGTCATGCTACCACCACTGGGCTAAGTGCATTCAGTTAGGGGAACCTTGAATTAGCTTATTGTTTAGCTAAACCCTGTGGTTTATACCTGGATTCTTGTACGGGAACTGTATGACCACAGGAAAATAAAGCATTTGGGTACAGAGAAATGAGAGAGAGAATTATTTTTGATTCTAAAGCACCTATGTGCACACACAAGATAGATCCTGTTTGCAGTCACGCTGGTCTTAAAAATCCATATTTAGCATGTGTGTTTGCATGTACCTTTAAGTTGCCTGTTGACCTATGGTGGCCCTGTGAGTTTTATAGAGTTTTGTTAGGCTTGAAACACTCAGAGGTGGTTTTTGCCAGTTTCTTCCTCTGAAATATAAAATACAACACCTGCTGTTATCTGGCAGTCTCCCATCCGCGAACTAACTAGGGATGACCCTGCTTAGTTTCCAAGGTCAGACAGGATCTGGTGCCTGTAGGATATTTAGGCCGTACTTGTATTCAAATTTAAATTAAATATTTGAATGACGTTTTAAAACAATGTGATACTTTAAACTGATGCAAAGCTAGAAAGCTACCACTAGATGTCAGTATTTCATAATGAAATATTCTTGTAGACTTTTTTGTTTTTTTTAAAAAATAAGGAGATATGGTTTGTTTGGGTGTTAATTACACTAAAGAGCTGCACCTCTGTTCCACAAAGGTATCTTCTGCTGTACAGATCATATATCTCATCCATAGTGGCCAGGAGAACTTGACATAGTTTGAATAGTTTAAGGATCCTCCTTGCCTGAGGCATTTGTACTGCATACTTGCAGTCAGATCCGTTTTGTTTGAATTCAGCAGAAAAGCGTGAAAATAAAGACAACAATGCAATTAACTAATTAGATGCTTAATAAGTTAGCATTTAATTTGTCTTGATGTAATTATAGGTGATATTTTCACATTTATTTTGCAGTTGCAGTGTATGTGATTGATGGTGATCTGCATATTCCTAAGTGCTGAAATCTGATATAGTTTATTCTTTCTGAACTGTCCTGTATGCTTGCTGTATGTGAATTAATTGGGAGACTAGATTATGTAGTGACACTCTCTCTGCGTCTCTTTCTCATGTTTATTTATGCTTCCTAATAATGTGTGATCTCTGAAGACTTACAAGAAATTGCAAAAATACAGTACAAAAGTAAAACACAAGAACTGGATAAATTAACAAATTTGATAAAAGAAAATTCAATAGAATCTTATCTTAGAGTTTGGAAACTTTTTACAGACAATGTAAAGATCTGAAATGAGGACATAGCAGTATTAGGTTTTGATATTTAATAACAAAATCAGAAAAAACTTTTTTATTATAAGGAGAAATAGAGTTTAGTTAGAGAGGGGAAGATTATCTTTAAATTAGAACATACTGGCTGAGAAAATTTGGAAGAACTATTTAAGGGGGGAGATTCAATGGCATTTGTGTATTACTGTTCTGTGTTTTTCTTTCTTTCGTTCTCTTTCTTTTTTTGTTTTAGGTTATATAGGTTTATATGTTGTACATGCTATCTATAATGATAAATTAATAAAAATATTTTATGCATAAAGTAGAATACAAGAACAAACCAAACAAATAACAGCATAAGTGCTTTTAATCCATAGAGAAAGAAACAAAACTGATTTTGTTTGATAGTAAAATGCAGTAGAGATCAGACATCAAGAGTCCAGATCTCAAGATTGTAAATTACTTAAGAGCCTTGAGTGAACACCTGGTACTGAAAAAAGCCTTTAAGAAAGTGCCAGATAAGACTCTCGTAGAAGACTATTTCGTAATTGGAATGTCTCCACCAAGAATGCCTACCACCCAGTTCCACTTGGTTAGGCATATCTGGGAGAAGGTGTTCTTTCAGATAAGCTGGTCCCAAGCTGTGTAGGTTTCAGTTTCTAAAAAAATTTGGCACCAAAGCAGATTGCGTCCAAGTGCAGCTGGCAAAGTGACATTGGTATATATATGATTGAACCCCAGGAAAAGAAGGGAGACACATGTCTCTAGTGGATGTCTATTTTTATTTTGGAAGGAGCCCAATGTGTTTCAGCCTATATGTATTTCAGCGGCCTTCTTCAGGCGCTACATAAAAGCATAAAAATAAATATAAATACAAAATTAAAATTAAGAGGACAACACGTAATTATATAACTGTACATAGATGTACAGTATACATACATGTATATGTGTCATTCTAATGTTTGTATGCTGCTTAAAGCCCACACATACTGATGTAAACTCTCTCTGTGGAGGTGTCTTGTTTATACCACATTAGATTATCAGAGTTCTGGTAGTCAGTGCTTATCACAGCAACTTTTGTGTCAAAAACATATTTTCATGCCTTTAGATTTGAAACAGGCAGTTTTAAAATTGAAGTATTTAGGAATTATTTAATAGTTGTTGTTTTTTTGTTACAGACTCTTCTGCTGTTGAAGAAGATGACATGTTTGTTAGTGTATTTCACACACAGATCAATCCAGAAAATTATGCACACAGTGGAAGACAAACCAAGCAAGGCATGAGATATATTAATATATTTTTGTTCACCAGATACAATTTAACAAGAACAGTTATAAAATGTGAATGGATCTATCATAAAAAAGAATGGACTTTAAATCATATTAATGGCTATACAAATGTCTTCTGTTAAAGCTATACAGACTGTGAACCACCCAAATACATTTCTAAGGCCATTTCTGCACTACACTGTTATAGTACTGTTATTCTACTTTCAACATCCTGTGGAATTCTGGGGTTTGTAGTTTACTGAGGCCAAAGAGCCCTCTGGCTACAAATTCCAAAGGCCCCTCCCTAACCTACAAATTCCAGGATTCCATAGGATGTTGAAAGTGGAATAATAGCGCTATAACAGTAGAATGTGGAAATGGCCTAAATGTGGGTTGAATAATTTTTCAACTACACTTGTATTGCTGACTATTTTGGTTCATTCTCAGATTACCGTGACTGTGTGGTTGGATTTATGAACGCCCACCAGATAGTAGCTTTGCTGTTTACTTACATTTCTGGTCAATAATTAGGTTTATAGGGGGATCACTTTGGATGTTCTTGCAATTATATGTCAAATCCTCATAAACCTCATAATCCTTCTATCTTCCCTGTTGCCATTTCTTCCTTCTGTCTTTTCTTTTCGTCTTACGGGAGAAGGAGAAACTATTAGTTTTAAAGAGAGCTGCATCCAGTTTTGCTGCATCTAGATAGTGGGCAAGGAATAAGAGCCTGCAGTTGCTTGATGAGGAGAGTGATTTGGATGGGGTGAAATAAAATAAGGAAGTTCATGTAAGGAATGTTTCTCATCTTCTCTGTGGCTATTAGTGGCCCCTGAATAAATTGCTGAACAATATATGATGGGGCAATAGAAACTGCTGTTTGGAGGAGATGATTATTCTTTTCTTCTACAAACTTTCCTAAGATGTTATATCTTAGGATCTAAGCCCACTATTGCTGAAAATTAATAAAAAAAACTTTTAGCTGAAAATATTCTCCCACTTCAGACATAATGGGAAACAACTGTTTTGCAAGTGAGCCATGACGAGCTCATGTGCTCCTTTCTTCTCATATGCATGAGTACATCAGAAGTATACATAATACTGTTCAGCAGTTTTGAATGGCAATTATCTGTTGTCTCTTGATGTTTACCAAGCACATTCTTTCAAGGGAAAGTGTCCTTAATGTCCAAAAGCATTTTATATAGAAATATACAAACCACAAAGGTGTTATGTATGCATATGGTTTACAATGTTTTCATAACAGCAGGTTGTTTAAGTGAAGGTGGAACAAAAAACTCAGTGAAGAAAATGGGGAACATGCATCAAAAAGGTGAAGCAAGCTATAAAGATTCTCCTGATTTTGTTAAAAAGAACATAGAGGTATGTTAATGATCTATATTGCAAAACACAGGGTAGATACTCTCAAGTCTCATCATGTTGGTTGCTTACAAATTAATAATGGGTTATTAACTTTGGTACAAAGGTCACCTGTTGTAGCTTATCTGAAGTTTATAGGAAAAGTGTGATTTTAGATTTCTAATCCTTTCAGATTACTATATGTGATTGGAGAAAAGATTAGTATTTACTTACCTGGCATTAATAAGCACATCTGTATAACAGAATATCCCCTTTTAATCCCATTGTCTTTATTATTTTATAATGTGAGTCTCCTCTGATGTCTCACTTGTGACCTCTGACAGTAAGTGGGGGAAAACCTTACAAGCTTCTTTGTACCTAAAAGTTATAAAGATAAGAACTGCTTAAAAGTTGTGGGTGTAGTAAAGGATAATGCTGCAACAAGGCTTGGGCATCATTTTTGAAGATTCTAGCACATCCATTATATTATCACCAGGCTTTATGGCAATAAATATCATAGTTTATATGCAATGAGAAGTGTTTTCTTTTGTTTATCCTCAATTTCTCACTGTTCAATTTCTCACATTCACTATTTATTGGATGACTTGTTTAATTTTTTTGGCAAACAAGATTTTGAGCTTGTCCCTCAGAAATTATAGTGTTGGTACCAGTTGCACCCCAGTGTAGATGGTATTCCATAGTTGGGGCACCACAACCAATAAGTAACATGGTGTACTTCAGATATCTGTGGAAGAGCCATCCTGATCCTCTTAAGTCAAGAGCAGGCAAAAGGTATTCCCTCAGATATTTGACTTGCAAGCCATTTACAGCTTTAAAGGCAAGCTTGATTGCCTTGAATGGCTCAAAAGCAAACAGACAGTCACTGCTGTTCCTGTTGAAACAATGTCATATGACCACACTTGATGTCAGTTACATTTTTGGCCACTGCAATGATGCTTTAGCTGAACCTTCAAGGTCGTCTTCAAAGGCAGCCTCATATGGAATGCATTACAGTAATCCATCGAAGAGACTATCCCTATCCAGAAATATTCATAGCTGAGAAGCTAACCGAAATGTAATGTTATGGGAGAGACAGTTATCTGTCCTCTTTTGCCATATCATATGCCATGTTGCCACTAAGGGTTTAATTGGCCAATTGCCCCCCTGTAGCTTGCCATCTGAGGTAATTTTTGTTCAGCTGCACTTTGGTACCAGAAATCACTAGCAGGCAATTGAAGAAAAGCAGCTGGTGGGGGAGATGAAAGTGACAAGAGGGAAGATCCATTACTTCATCCTGATGTCCTTTTGTCTTAAATTACACTTGCGCTCAAAATCTAGTTACTGGTTGCTACCATCATGCATACTGTGGACCTTATCTGTTGACTTATTTATTCTGTAGATGGCACACATGGCTTGAGCATTGGACCTAGCTGTTCCCTCTGAAGAGTGCTTAATTTTTCAAGCACGTTTAGTTCTTCACTCCTGCTACGATTCCCTGCAGCCCATTTATCCTTTTTTTTTTTTTGCTTAATCCATTGATGTGAATATCTGTGTGAAAAGTATCTGAGATTCCAAACAGTTTTTTGTATGCTCTCAGTTATTGTCAGGCATAACAGCTGTTTGATTAAATTTGTTGTTAGCTTGAATAGAATTCTTTCTTCTCTTCAACTAACCTCACTAATTTTAATAAGAGTAACGATAATAAAAGGGATTTAAAAAACCCTCCAAAAATATGGAGAAATATTGTAATGGAAGTAAGGAGGTCAATATTCAGTTATCAACATTTCAGGCTGGCCAGTTTCCCGATTGCTTTCTTTATTCAGCTTGCCAAAGATTCAGCAAACCCTGTGGTTATGCTGGAAGAAGAGAAGAAAAGGCTGACAGAGTTGCTCAAAGAAACTGAAGAGGAGACCAGTGAACTTCAAGTTGTGGAGGTATGAAGATATTTGTGTATGTTGAGCAAACTAATTCAAAATTCAAGAAGGCCAGAGACCAATGAAATGATAAAATACTTTGATTAGCAACTTGGGGGGAATTTAGAAATTCCACATCTCTGGTATGTTCAGAAGAGGATTGGCATAGTAGAAAGGATGAAGTTGATGGGACAACGAAGTCCAAATGCATTCTGTCATGATTTGTCCATTGGTGTGTGCATAAACAATAAAAAGAAGAACAGTGTGATCATACAAAATAAGGCTCAGATCTGGAAGGAGACTTGCATATGAAGCCTATGCATTTTTATTCAGGATGGAGTCTGAGAGACTTACTTCCACAGAAGCATGCATAGGATTATAGCCTTAATACCTGAGAGAAGAGGGCAAAGGCATCCATAAATATCCCCAAGAAACCTATCCATAGCGTGAAGGCTTAATAATTAGGCCAAGATTTATTGGTATATATTGGTTTCCAACACTAGGAGAAGCAGGATTTCTTCCCTTCCAACACAACTTTCTGTGGCATCAAAGTGCTGCTCCAGCCCAGGCGAGAGAAATCACTGATTCTGATGGAAATAGTGGGCTCTCAGAAACGTATCCCACTGGCAGCTGGTTATTGTTTGTACTAAAAAGGATTAACATGTTTTGCTTCATTAAAAAACTTAAAATGACTTTAGCCAATCCCCCCAAATAGCTTGACTCTCTTTTTCATTCTTGATTATTTTGAATATTCTGGGATAATATCTGATGGAGCATGTATACAATAGGGGTTCTTTTAAGTGCAGCATTAGTCATCTTTATAAATTAAAAAAAAGCTGCATTACTAATCATTGATATTCACATTTCTTATGAAACAGTGTATTAGCACCAGTATGTAAATGACTATTCTCTGTGAATAAGTCCTTTTCTCTTTGCTTTGTACATAATGCCCCTGTCTTCAAGTTTATACGAAATTTTCTGCCAAGAAGCATGATCTGAGAATATACTTTCAGCCTTTAAAGTGGTTAGTTGCCTGGTTCTCTATAATGGCAAATAAATAACTTTATTGTTACTCTGGAACTGGTACTATAAATATCTGCTTAAACTCAGCAACGACACTGAATACTTCAGCATAACACAAATTTTCTTCATTGCATGCAAATGTATTACCTGATGAAAGCACCCCCAATATTTCTACAATTGTATGCCAATCCAAGATGCTTCTATTTTGAATTACTTTTCATTTAATATGAAAATATGATAATGGAGACTTTTCAAACATTTAAAGAATTTTAAAAGCTTACCACAAGAACATGTTGATTGTTGAGTTTCCCAAAACTGTAATGCATCTGAAGTGCTCCATTTGTCTAATAATAAGTGCTGCTGGAAAAGCAAGTTCTGACTTTATCCATTAGGTATGTATTGGCAGTGGAAATATGGTGACTTGTATTTCCACAGACAAATTAAAATCAGCAGAACCATATCAAACACTCAAAAGGGTATATAAATACTGACCCGATCCAAAGTGGTTACCTTAATAGTAAATTTTGTTTGTTTTAAAATTTGTATATTGAGTTTTGATTTCAGTCATTTGCTCTAGGAAATTATTTGCTGAACTTCCCTCCTCCTCTCTTTGTTTTTTTTTAATAGTCATTCCTGGCTTGACTAGGTTTGCATTGTTTTGGATCAGGTCCTGTATTTATTTGCCCCAAGCAGAACCTTTATTCTTATAAAGAACATATGGTGATAGTCTTTTGTACTAGTTCTGTCATTTCGAGAAGCACATTAATTCATTGTTCTTTCTTGTAGGAAGAAACAACTGGATGGTTAGTGCCAGGTGAAGGATATACACCTGAACCAGTGGAATATCGCCAGCTTATAGAAATCAATGCTAAACTCAAAATAGTAGTCTTTGATGGAGATTTAGTTGCTGTTGGTAATTCCTGTTCAGAAGTCCCCAGTCAGATTTATCAGGTACAGTACAATTAGAAGTGTGTTTTGGAATGTGAACAGCATCCCAAAAGGAGGTAATTTTTTTAACAGAATTGGATTTATGTGTCATGTCTCTTTTCCCCTGAAATCCTAACTTCAGGTATAAAAGTTTGTTAATTGATTCAGTTAGATAACTACTTACAATCTAAAAGGAAGGGAGTAGAGAGCTCCTACTTGTTTATCTTCTGCTGTTTCTTATCCACCCTCCCCCCCAAAAAACTCATGCAATTGTAGTTGTTAGTAGACAGAGCTTTGTATGGGCTTCAAATATGATATGTTTATACTTCTTTCTCCATGGCATTTGAAGGTGTCTCAGTTTTAGTGAGGTTGAATCCCAACCCCCTAATCCATTTTCACTGAATTCCTTGAGTAACCACATCAGAAAGTGGATTGTGTTTGCTTGGGCAAATTTGAAGCCATTCCACTTTGATTCAGACCCAAAATCCAAGTTGAAATATAAAAACCTGAAAATTTGTGTCTCCCATCGACTGCCACAGGAAATGCCTATAACTTCTGTTCTCCTTTTTCAGTTGGGTGATATCTTCAGGATTAGTATTCTCTTAGAAAAGGCTTAATATTAGTATGTGCCTTCAAGTCACCTGTCAATTTATGGTGACCCCATGCATTTAACTGAGCTTTTAAAAGCAATGGATATTCAGAAGTAGTTTGCTATTGCCTTTCTCTTGATATAACCTACAACACCTGGTATTCCCTGGCAGTCTTTCTTCCAACTGCTAACCAGGCGTGATCTTGTTACCTTCCAAGATCACAGAATCTTCCAAATTTTAGAGAAAGAGGTGAAGAGGGCCTTGAGCAAGGGGAGCCTTTCAATGGGTGATATATAAACATGTGTTTAATCTCCCTATACAGTCAGCTCTCCACATTTGCTAGGATGAGGGGTGCAGGACCCCCACAAAAACGGACAAATCACAAATATCAACACGTGTGTGTGTGTGTGTGTGTGTGTGTGTATTTGTGTGAAAGGGGATGAGGCATGGTGGAGAGAGTGGGCACACAGGGTCCAAACCAGATCAGGGAAAGGGGGGTGGGTCAGCATGGTGGCCCTATACTTCTTTCTCACACCCATTCCGTTGCTTGGGTATGTAAAGGGTTGAGGTGCTGAGAAATCAGGCTGCAATCCATCTTTAGCTAGCCAGGCAGCAGCTGATGGAGGAAGAGGATTACCAGAAGTGGGGTTTTAAAGGGCTGGGTGGCCTAATCAGAGCTGCTGAGAGGAGATGGGGAGGGCAGGGGTTGGAAAAATTCCCAAATAATCAGATCCATGAAACTGAAAACCACAAATGCAGTGGGCCAACTGTATTCCTTTACGGACCATTGTTGTGAAAACAACAGATAGTGCAGAACTTGCCCTAAATAAGAAAAGTGGAAAGTTTCCAAAAGACAAGGGCAAAGCTAATGTGATAGGATACTTAAAAAATGGGTGTTTTTTTTTTAAAATAATGGAGTGTGGTGGTTAGGAAGGAGGAAGAAAACTGGTAGTCACAATTTCTTTTCTAAAGCACAGTGATTGGAGATGCTTTCATGAAACATGCCCAAGGATTAGAAGATCATTCTCCCTCACTATCTTCCTTACCCTCAGATGCATTACAGGATGCATCACAAAGAAAACATTATTTTTGGTATTGGGCAATCTGCCTTTCCAAAGGCCAAAGCCTGGATTAAATTTTGGCAAGATCTGATTCTCTTAGCCCTGGCATGATTCTGTTAGATTCAGGGGCGGTTTGGTTCTGCTAGGTTGAGTTCTAGTTATTTTTTGTTTTGTTAACTTCAGGGATGGTTTAGTTTGATTCTGCTGACCTCCATTCTGTTAGCTTCAAAGGTGTTCTACGTGGCCCCAGATCTGCTCACACTTCAGTTCGAAATCCATTAAACATTCTAAGTGACCACAACAGAATGTTTACGTATAGATGCAAACGAAAAACTTTAAAGGAGATTGGTACAGTAAACAAAACAGATATATTAATTAGGAAATTGGAATTCATTGTCAAGAATAAAATAAAATATTTTAGCAATCCTGACAAAAAGCAGTTTCATCACAGTGCAGTAGTGAGCACACATACATTTTTATAGGTTTCAGAGTAATAGTCCATTTTCTAGGTTGGATCAAATGAAAGAAGGCACGGACTTGAATGAGTACCTGAAAGCCCAAGACTGAAGATAAAACAGGAATATTAGCCGGTGGCTGCAGGTGTCAAACATGGAAGGTCTTGTGGATCAATAAAGATTAAAATCTGGCCTCTAAGCTTTTGCCCTTTCAATATAGAAGTTAATAAGACAAGTATGCCTTGTCTGCTAGTAACTTAAACTGACAAATAGCTGGAGCTAAGTTCGAGAAAAAGAAATATGAAAAGGCTGTGCCTAACTTCTGTTTAGCTACAAGGTCAAGCAACCTCCTAGTTATATGTAAGCTATACAGATTTTTATTTTTAAAAATTATACAGCCATAGCAGGAACAGCACAGGAGCTTTGAGTTTTGATCAGATTTGTGCTGAAAGCTTCCTTCTCAAGGCTACTTGCAGTTAGATAATTGATTTTTGATGGATTTTTAGCTGATATTAGTGAACCCCCATGGTGCTAATAGTAAATTTTTGAAATAATCATGTTAATTGCTGTTACCCAATTAATGGATTGTTAATTTTGACCAACAAGCTAAGCATTTCAAATGGACAATTCAAGAAAGTAAGAATTTCTGTATGGTATCTCTCTTAGGTAGACTAACAAATTTTCTCCCATGGCATCTTAGCAAAGACTAGGGCAAGTTCCAGGGAATTAAAGTTACTGTTACCTAGTAGGAGCAAGTTGTGTTGCAAGCTGTCTCTTGAAATGTATTTCAACAAATGCTTTTGCTGAAATGCAGTTATAGCTAATAACTCTCATTCATCATAAGAACACTGGCCATATTTCTTTATGGCTGTATTTCTCCATTCTTTTCAGAAGAAGAGTTTTGTTTTGATAAGTTAAAATGCAATAATAGTTATAGATAAATTCCAACCTTCTCCTCCTACTCTTCCTCCTCATCCTTCTTCTGATTTCTGGCCCACTCTTTTCCCAGCTAGGGACTCAAAGTGACTGACAAAACATGTTCTTAAAAGTCCACAAGATACAAAGGTTAAAAGAAGATTAAACAATAAAAAAACTTAAAACTAGATTAAAACATAAATCATTTCCCACCCACCCACACTCAAAACACCCAAGCACAGCAATTAGCAGGAATGAGCACATCGTTTAGGTGACATGGGCCTTATATTGTCACTCATCAAGTGCTTGTGGAAACAGGAAACTGTTTACTTCTCTGCAAAAGGAAAGTAGGGAGAATGCTAGTCTGATTTCTCTAGAAATAGAATCCCAAAGCCTTGGGGCAGCCACTGAGAAGGTTCACATGAAAATGGAATACAGAATGTAGTAAATGTATTCTTTTTGTTTGAAACACCTTGAGCACTTTAATTGAAAGGACGGGTATAAATATAAATATTCGTAATTAGGGATGGGACGAATCCAGAATTTTCTGAGTCTGTATCCAGATCCAAATCTCTGGAAGGTTCTGGGAATCCACGAATTTCATGAATCTCAAGTCTTTCGAATCCTTTTTTTAAAAAGGGTTTAAAAAGCAAGGGAAAGAAGGATAATCTTAGACAAGACACACTCTCTTAGCCTTAGCAAAAGCCTAGGCAAAGGCAAACCTCCCTCTGAAGAAATCTGGCCAGGACAGTTGTCATAGTTTTGCCTCAGGATGTCCCCAGATTGAAAATTACATGAAGGCCCTTTCTACCCAAGCAGGAAAATGTTGCTTAATCCCACATTTTCGTGCCTGTGTAAACACGCCCACATACTACCGTACAGAGTTAATCCACATCAAAACTGGATTTTCTTTGCATAGCTCCTTATGGCATCCTGAGGTTTGTAGCTTGATGATGCACCAGCAGACTTTGGCAGAGAAGGCTGTGACACCTTGTAAAACTACAAACCCCAGAATTGTGTCTGAAAGAGGTTTGCAAGGCAGCTATGCAAAGGAATCTTTCAGCTGTCCTTGAAATCTCAAGAAGACTGTACCTTCCAGCTAATCAAACCTTTGGTCTGATCCTATTCTAGCTGTAGGTTTACAACCAGACACTGGTCTTGTGGAAGGAGGTTCACTGGCCTACATGTGACATTCACTGGATGAGATTGTGTGACCTTGCCCTCTGCCTTGCTGCTTCTGATAGGTGTCAGACGCACTGACCCCAGCATTTATACATACCATTGATTTTCAGCATGGAAAATAGTACTGAAGTTAAATATTAAGTGTTTCAATTTAAAATACAACCCCAGATGTGATTTCTGAAATTGTTAGCAAAGACCGTTATTACTCCAAGGGAAAAACTCACCTACTTGCCATCTCCCCTTGTGTGTCTAGTCTCCCAGGTTTTCAGGCATCCCGGTCTCCAACAAACTATTTGGTTGGTGGATTTGAAACATTCGGTTTGCCTATTTTGGCAGAGGGATTTGGATTCGCGAATCTTGAATCCTTGCGGATTTGGTTGGCGCATCACTATTCTTAATATCTTAATAAATATATATTGAAGGGACAAGCATTCCTATGATTGTTATTATTTGCATGTGTAATGTGATGTTACAGGGCTCAGTTGCAGACTTATTTCTTCTGCTCAATGCATGCTCATCTGTTTGGTATGGCAGCATGCTTGGACACTGGGAGAAACTGGGCTTATTTGTGTGTTTTCCATGCCTACATCCAACCATTTCTCTTTGTGTAGTGTGAATTTGTTGAGCTCTACATAATGATTTTATAAGATTTTATGTTGTACCTTTTTAGTGGTGTAAAAGAAGTAGTTAAAACCAGAACTTTGAAGTAGCTAGGTACAAATAACTACATGCTTGTAATCAATTAACTTTTCAAATAAGGCAGATATTTTTATTTATACTCTGCCTTTTTTTTTGCCGTGGGATCCAAGATATGACTGTAACTTAGCAAGGAATACATTCATTTCTTTTGTGGTGTAACTGTAAATTTTAGTTGCCGTCACCGTTCTGAGAGAGTGACCTAGAAATGGTGAAAGTGGAATATCACATTATTCAGGTGCTGGTTGTGTTGTGCCTTATCTTGCTGCTCAGTGTTCTGCTTTGGAGGATGATGGGATAGACAGGAGATGGGGTAGACAGGAGGAGAGCTTGTAATGCAAGCCAATAGTTTGTAGCTAGCCTTCAAATTTTTTTTTAAAGTAACGTTTTCATTACTTTCATGAGACAAGAAAGTTAAGAGTCATTATCTTACAATTACAGCTATAATAACAATTAACTGATTTGGGACATTGAAGCTATACTGTAACTAATTGCTTTTTAAAAAGTAGCTTTCCAAGCTCTGCTTAAAATCATAAAGGGCCACTGATTGCTGTTAAGACTCCTAAGATAGTGTAACATGAACAAAAGGTTAATACAAACTACTTGAGTTCTTGACTTTCACACACTGTCATCATTTGGCAGACAAACAGCGGAACAATAATCAAAGGAAGTTTCCTCATATTATTCCAATGTCTTGGAATATGTCTGAAAGCAAGAGACTAATTTTACTATGCTCCCAGGAGCCTGTAGACCTCAAAGCTGTCACTGGTCCAGAACTGATTATTATCCTTCCTGGGCATTGAGCCAGTTCAGTTTTATGGGAAAATGCCTTATTTTTGGAGAAGAGGAGAGATGTTAGTTTAGAAGCCTAATTAAAAGAAAGTGGTTGAGAATAAGTTTCATGAAGTCAGAATAAGTTGTGGAAGTGTTTACAGCTCTCTGTGTTTGAGGTTGTTAGAACTAAAATGTATCTTAGTTCGTACTGGATGAATATATTTACAGCATTACATATAGTCAAAATGCATTTTAAATGTGACCCAGTAAACTCTGCTGTGCTGTTACATGCGAATTAACTTTTCTGTTAGTTTGCAAGGTAGTAGTAGTAACAGCAGCAGCAAACATATTTGCTAGCATTTCTTAATATTTTTGCAGCATACAACTGCTTCTAGGAGTGAAATGTTAAGCATTTCTGTGGTTGAGAATTAGTAAGAAATGAATCATGACGGGTGGAGAAATTCATTGTTAGTGGTCACAGTATGCCAGCCAGAGATACCGTCTCCTTTTTGTTTGTTGAGCATTCAAGTTTTTATTTTTATTAATGTTTATGCACTTTATTTTTGTGTACATACATACACACCCACTGCGCACAGAGCGCACTCTACCAACTGAGAATAAGATATGTGCAAAGTCAAACGTTATACCATGATCAGTTTATTAGTTTTTAGGGTGCCACAAAATGCTGTATTTGTTGTAATAGACTGTTATGGCTAAGACATGCTTAAGAAGTGTGCTTCCAGAATTTGTTGGTGCTATGCTAAAATCTTGATATTATAAAATAACCAGATACAAAGGAGGGTAGCACCTTAATCTGTTGGCAGCTGGGCAGGAAAGGGTGCTTCAGCATCTGCAGTTTATAGGGAGGGGAAGGAATTGTGTAAATTTGCCTATTCGAAATAAATATTAAAACTGCAGCTTTAATTTGTTTTGCATCTGCCATCCTGTCTTTCTGTGTGTTTGATGTGACTCTATCTAATCGAGGAATCACTTTGGCTAACCAGGCAGATTTACTTCTTTAACAGAAAATTTGATGCCAGAGGTAGAAATAACATTGAAGGAATATGGGTAGGTTCCTATACCATAAAAACAAGAGCAGTTCAGCATACTTTTTATTTAAAACTAACATTATGCATATGTGAAATGAAACAACCAGATCAAGTAAGCCTTGCATAGGTGAACAAAAATATTTTGTTCCTGGGGACTTCTGAAGACCACTTGAAAGCTTTCTGCAAAAAGCATCCTGGGGTGATTTTTTCTTTCTTTCAACAGCCTGTGCTTTTCTTGTGATTTCTATTTTGATGACAAAATGTATAGACCTGTGCTTTTTTCAACATGCCAGGGTAGCAGGCAGGCTGATCTGCTTTCCCTTTTCTTTCTGCTTTCCTTTTGGCACATGCTCAGTAAATGATTCTGGAAGCAGTTGTTTACCTTGCTGGTTGTGTTGAAGCACAGTAGGATCATATAGAGTAGAATCCCATTCTTTCTCAGGATAGCAGGAGGATCAATCCATGTACTTAAGGGGTGCATCCCTCACACCAGCCAATGAAGGGAGCTTTATTGAATTGTTTACTGCAGACACGTTGCTGCAACTCAACTCTGAAAGTCTGTCTTTCTTTTGCCCTCCTTCATCACCCTCCCATTGCCAGTGCTGCAAAAAACCTTCCAGCTACTCAGAAGATAAGAAGAGAGGGGGCTGGGCTGGGCTGCCATGAAAAGAGGTTATGAAAAGGAGCTTCTTTGTCACAGGCTTTGTGAACTGAAGCATGCCTGGACTGAATTCCACAGCAACAGGAAATAGGAAAAGAGGCTAAAATGAAAAAAATAAAATAGAATTGGACACTTTCTCAAGTTCTGATATATGTCATTTGCATAGCCTTACTGTGAACTTTCTAACATTGACTGCACATAACTGTTGTTTCTGGACAACCTGTGAAACAGTGTGCTACTCCAGGTTTCTGTTTCTCGGCAACAGTTATCAAGTGACAGAGAGAATTACTATCTTATGAATAAAGGCCAATGCATACATTCCAAAGAAATGGAACAGGCAGCCGCTTTGGATATTGTTTTAACAGCAAAGTGTCTAAGAAATATTTAAGATAAAAGAAACAGAGAAGAATTGATGTAAATGACTCAAGCTCCCATCCCTGCTTATTGCAACATTTAAACCATAACAATGGTACCCTACTGTGAGAGTGAAAAATAAGAAGCCTGTTTGAGCAAACCTTTATTTTCCAATATTCTTCTTAGTTTTCTCATATATTGGTATTTGGTACTGTTTATTGACAATCAAGATATTTTACTGGGTTTGAGACAGTCTGTTGACATTCTTCCTCAGAATTCAACTTTACTGTCTTGCCTTTTCCCTCTCTCCAGCTGAAATAAGACTTCGATAAAGCTTAGGTATATCTTTCTCGTATTAATCTTTTGTTACTCTTATCACCTAGTTTCCAAGCTTCCTTTGTTTTGTTTTTCTCACTCTCAGAATTTATACTATAACTGCTGTGGCAAATACCAGTTTCTTGCCTCTTGGGTGAGGAAATTATGGCCCAGAGGTCACATGCAGCTCCTGAAACTCTATATTCTTATCAGTATTTTTTCTGTGGGAATATTGCCCCCAAAGACATGCTTGCCCCTCCTGGAAAATTCCAAAAAAATAGGAGAATTTGAGAATTTTACTCTCTCCTTACTCATAAAAACCTGGAAGTATAAACCAAATAGTTTTGCTAGATTGAAAACCAGATACAGCTCCCACACCTTTAGTGGTTGTGTTGCTATTCTTGCTGTTATTGTGTGCCTTCAAGTCATTCGCAAGTTATGGTGACCCGAGGACAAACTATCATGGAGTTTTCTGGAGCTAAGAATGTGTGATGCGCCTAAGGTCAGCCAGTGGGTTTCCATGGCTGAGTGGGGAATCGAACCTTGGTCTCCAGGGTCATAGCCCAGTGTTCGAATTACTACACCACACTGACTTTCAATAGTTGCATGGAAGAAGGAGTTTCAGCAGGTGTTGCTTGTTAACTCATTGCATAGTAAATTCACTCTTCTGTACAATCATTAAAGATACAGGAATCATTTTCAGGTTTTACTCTGCTAACCCTTAAAACAGGAAGTGACAGCTAGGTCAAATCTGTGGCCAATTTACAGTCAATTTTTGGACATTGTGCTCCACCAAGCGAGGCATGGGAGTGAATTTTGGTCTCAGTCATGTTTGCCCACCCATGACTATGCAACATTAACTTAGCTAATTTTTTTTTATCCCATATGCATCAAGATAGGATATTTTCATCTCCTAGAATCAGTATGGCAGTACCATCTGCACTGTTGTTAGCTATGCCTTCAATTCTGCAAACTTTGTTTTAATGAACAAAAAATAGCCAAACGAAAATGTCTTGATAAATTTATTGCTTTTCTTCATTGTCCCAACCAGTGTAAAGTTCTTGAAAAAAAAAACCCCATGTTCTGTTTTGGCAAGGCATGATAGAGTGAAGCAGATTGGCCCCATTCATGGGACTTTAGAGTTATCTCTGGGATTAAGAAATCCAGAAAAGGTACATTAAACCCCGGGTTGACCCCAAACACAAAATTCTCTTTGAAGTGAAAAAAAGCCCTGCAACTCAGTGTGTGCTCAAAAACCTTGATGTATGAGGGCTAATAATATATGCAATAATAGCATGGCAGAATTGGGATGCATGCAACATGTCACCCTGTAATAGAAACTCTCCTGCTGAGCATGTCAGCAAGGCAACCAGACCTCTGTCATACATAAGTTGTGTTCAACACTCTAAAAAGGCAGTTCACTTCTTTTTCTTAATTTATTTTTATTATTAAATTTACATCAATTAAAATTTCAATTTCTTCCATTTTTATGTACATATTCCCATTCTTCCTTTGCTCTTCCCCCAACATTCTATTTTAAGTGCGCTTTCCCAAAGTTACACCTTAATTTTAGTATTTTCCATATCCTTTTCCCAGAAATATTCTTTTCTATTCACTATACTGATTAGTAATTATTACTGAAAATAGTTTTGTTTTACTATATAACATTATTTTGATTTTTTTTACATCGTCTTTGATCTATCTATTTTTTCTTTATCCAATCTAATATCGGTTTCGATTCTCTTTCAGTTTGCTGAATCATCTTATCCTTTAACAGACATGCTAATTTATCTGCTTCCATCATATCGATGATCTTAACTTTCCATTCCTCCATGGATGGAATTATTCCACCCTTCCAACGTTGTGCAGTACACAGTCTTCCTGCCGTGATCATATATAACAAAATCTTTTTGTGTTTCTTTAGTTCTTTACGATCACCAATCATATTCAGTAAATATAGTTCAGGTGACATTTCAAATTTTATCTCTAATATTTCTTGAATATAATTATGTACCTTTCCCCAGAACATGTTCACTTGCTTACATGTCCACCACATGTAGTAATATATTCCTGTTTCATTATTACATTTCCAGCACTTTCCACTTCCCATATGCAATATCTTTTTCATTTTCAATGGTGTTATATACCACCTATAAAGCATTTTGTAGTAATTTTCTCTCAAGTTCATACTGGGAGTGAATTTTATATCTTCTTTCCATGTTTTCATTGATTTTTCGATTTCTGTCTGGTGTCCTATGTTCTTCACCCATTTTATTGTTGTCTCTTTAATTGTTTCTTGTTCTAAATCTCGTTCAAGAAGTAATTTATATATTTTGGAGATTGCTTTAAATTGATTATCTGTTAAGATCTCGTCCAGCTTGTTTTTACTTGGTTCGAAACCTAATAGATTTTTATCCATATTAAATCTTTCTCTGATTTGTCTGTATGGAAACCAGTTTATTTCATCTCCCTGTCGTTTTAATTCCTCTGCTGTTTTCAGTTTAGGGATACTTCCTTCCCATTTAATGAGATCTGAATATTTAAGCAATTGGCCACTTTTTGTCAGGCTTATTTTGAAAGCTTCCTGAGGGGAGGTCCATATTGGTAGTTTCATATAAAATTTGTGATGAATTTTCTTCCATACTCTTATTAATGAATTTTGAATACAATGATTATTGAAGTCTCTGTTTACTGAAGTTTTATTATAATTTAAATAACCGTGCTAACTGAACTGGTTGTCGAAACCTTCTAGTTGTAATAATAGTAAACTTTCAGGGGAGATCCAATCCTTTATCCATATCAAGGTACATGCTTGATAATATAGTTTTAAAGAGGGCAGACCAAATCCTCCATGGTCTTTGGAATCTTGTAGTATCTTCATTTTAATCCGGGGTGTTTTCCCGGACCAAATGAATTTTGATATCCCTCTTTCCCATTGTCTGAAAGGTTTTTGCATTCACGATCACAGGGAGATTTTGGAACAGATACATTAATCTAGGTAGTACAGACATTTTTATTGTATTGATTCTACCAAATAAGGATAAATTGAATTTGTTCCATCTCAAAAGGTCATTTTTTATCTGGTTCCATATGTTTTGATAATGATTATCATATAGTTCTGAGGGCTTTTTTGTGACTATAATTCCTAGGGACTTTTTTTGACAATTGGAAGCCTGAGATCTCTCTCAATGTTTCTTTTTCTTTCTTTTGCATATTTATTGTAAGTAGCGTTGTTTTTTCTTTGTTTATTTTAACTCCACCCAAGTGTCCATATTCCTGTAGAATCTCTATTAATTTTGTTAAGGAGTTTTCCAGTTCTTCCATAAATAGAACTAAGTCATCTGTGAATGCCTTAAGTTTGATTTCTCCATTTTTCATTTTCATCCCACATAGTTGTTTGTCTCCTCTAATTTTCTTACATAATACTTCTAGTGTCATAATAAATAATAGTGGTGAAAGAGGGCAGCCTTGTCGCACTCCTTTGGAAACATCAAATTGATTGGTTTTTTCTCCATTTATAATCAATTGCACTTTTTGTTCTTTATAGATTATTTCTATCCATTATTTAAAGTTTCTTCCCATCTCGTATTCTTCCATCACGTCTTTCATAAATTCCCAGGAAATATTATCGAACGCCTTTTCTGCATTGAGAAACACCAAGGCGAATTTCTTACCGGGTTTTCTTATATAATACTCAATACTATTCAGAACGGTTCTCACATTATTTCTTATATTTCTACATGGGAGAAATCCAGCCTGATCCTCGTGTATGATGTTCTGGAGTATCTTCTTTAATCTTTTAGCCAATATCGAAGCGAAGATTTTATAATCAGTGTTCAGCAATGATATTGGTCTGTAGTTGCATACATCTTTGGGATCTTTCTCTTCTTTTAATATAAGAGTAATGTTGGATTCCCCCCATGTTCCAGGTCTTCCATTTTCATTTATTCCTCTAATCGTGGTATGCAGTGGTTTGATCAGTTCTTCACGAAGTTGTTTATAATAAAAAGGCGTGAAGCTGTCCGGTCCTGAGGCTTTCCCTGATTTCACCTTATTCAATGCTTCTGCAACTTCATTCAGTGTAATTGGGGCGTTCAACAGGTTTTGTTTTTCAGACGATATTTTAGGAATCTCCTGTTTTTCTAAAAAGTCTTTTCTTAGCTGAGGTTCTCTTTTTGAAATTTCTTTTCTCCTTAACAAATTACTATAGTATTTTTCAAAAGCCCGTTTGATTTCTTCTTGTCTTGTAAAGGTCTTTTTCCTTTGTTTTATTTCTAGTATGATGTTTCTTTCTTTTTTCTTTTTCAATTTATAAGCAAGCCATTTTCCGGCCTGATCAAAATGCAACTGTTTAAGATATTTCAACTTCCTTTCAATTTCTTCCATTGCTAATTGTGAGATCTCCTTTTGAAGTATCTTAACTTCCAAATTAAGTCTTTTATCATTCGGGTTCCTTTTTAGTTCATCCTGATTCTCTTTTAACTTATTGGCCAGTCTCTGATAAGACTCCCTCTTTTTCTTGTTTTCTTGATGTTGTTGTTGGATAAAGAAACCCCTCATCACTGCTTTGGAGGTGTCCCATATTGTACTCATGTTCATCCCATTTGTCATATTTTCCTTGAAGAATACCTGTAAGGTTTCTTTGGTCTTTCTCATTATTTCTTCATCTTTCAATAAATTATTGTTCAGGCACCAGGAATATTGTTTTCTTGGTTCTTTAAAGTCAAGTAGAACTGGGTGATGATCCAATAGTATTTTAGTTAATATTTCAGATTGTTTAATGTTTTTCAAAAGATGTTTTGAAATGAGTGTCATATCAATTCTAGTCCATGTTTGATAAGTTCAGGAAAAAAAGTGAAGTCTCGGTCCTTTAAATGATTCTGTCACCAGGTATCTATTAAAGATAGTTGTTCCATTAATTCAAAGAAAGTGTCAGGTAGTTTTCCTTGTGTTTTGGTCTTGGTTTTCTTTGTCATTTTTTTTTATCAGTCTTTGTATCCATCACTCCATAAAAGTCACCAACAAGAATCGTATTCAAACTTCTGTAGCTGTTCTGAGAGATTTTTATAAAATTTTGACTTACTCTCATTGGGTGCATATATTCCAACTAAGAGAGTTTTTGATCCCTTATAATATATTTCAATCCCTAATATTCTTCCTTCTGTGTCTTTAAAAATTTCTTTTGTGGGGACTTTTCTCTGTACATATATTGTGATGCCTCTTTTTTTTCTTTTTTTTTTGATAAATGATGATGAAAAACTTTCTCCCGGTTTTGTGTTTCTTAAATATTTTTCCTGGTTTGATTTGATGTGGGTTTTTTGAATGCAGATAATGTCCACTTTGTATCTTTCTAATTGGTGAAAAATTTGCTGTCTTTTACATCGGGAGTTTATCCTGTGGACATTCCAGGAAATTATTTTCATCTTAGTTTAATTCCTTCTTTTCTACCCAACTTATTTCAATCTAAATTTACTAGATCTGTTTCTTCTTTTTCCCTAAGTTGTTATTGTTGTTGTTGTTCTTCTTCTTCTAATTCTTCCTGTTCTGATGTATATAACTTTCTGTCTGATGCGCCAAACCGTCTTTCTTCTTCTTTTTTGTCATCTCTCTTTGTGGACTTTTTATGCTTATCAAAGTATTTCATCTGTTTTTTTCATAAATTCTTTGGCTTCCTGAATTGTTTTTATCTTATAATGCTTGTCATTATAATAAAAGGATAATCCTTCAGGGAACTCCCACTTGTATCTAATATTATTTTTTTTGAAGATTCCTCATTAGAAAAGTATATTCTCGTCTTTGTCTCAAGACCTGTGGTGGTACGTCTTTGAAAATTTTGATCTCCACATCATCTACTATCAGCTTTTCTTTGTAGCTCTGAATCAGAATTTGATCTTTTGTCTTTTCCCTTGTAAAATAAATTACAATGTCCCTGGGTAGGCCTTTTTTCTTAGTAATAGGAGAGTCAACTCGAAACGCTATATCAATTTCAAGTTTGAATTTCCCAACTCTTTGGCCTATAAAATTAGCAAGTATTTCTGTTACTCTTTCGTATAAATTCTCTTCAGATTGTTCTGATAATCCTCTTAATTTTAAACATTTAAGTTTCTGTCTCATCTCCATCTTTAACACCATCTCTTTATCTTTCTGTTGTTCTCTCATCATACATTCCGTTTTCATTTCCATCTGATTAGTCTTCTCTTGTATATCATATATCCTCTTATCTAAAGATACTATGTCTTCTGAAAGTTTCTTAAAATTTTGATTTAAGCTTTCAATTTCTCTTTTAAAGTCTTGTTTCAATTCTATACGCGTAGTTTTAATTTCTGTTCTTAGTTGCTTTAAGTTCTTCCTTTAAATCTTCTCCAAGTTTTTGCATTTCCTCAAACCATTTTAAAGAGTCCATGGTTTTTGAATCTAATGAAGGTCTTCTAGTTTGTGTCTGTGTTTATAATTGTAGTTGTATGGATTTCTTCTGGCCAGATGCCATAATCTTTTATAATTTTACAATGTATAGTATATAATTTCTTTTATCTAATGTCAATAGATAAGGTTACAACAATATATAATATATAATGTCCACTTATCTAATGTTCATGAGTGAATATATAAATTGATATTATATACCTTCTAATAATGCTCTACAAAATAATATTTTCTTTTTACAATATTTGCATTCTCAATCATTTATCTGTCACTGAATAACTTATGCTTACTTGAAATTACTATAAAGTTCTTAGTAAGACAATTATTAAATCAGTGTATACTTCGAATATATAGAATTGATTTTATCGCACCAATAATGTAACTTATATCAGAAAAAACCCCACTAAAGATGCAGAGAAATTAATTCTTCTACTAATGAAGATCAATTGAAACTATTCACATATAGTGTCAATCCAGTTGTTATATTAGTTGAATATTCTAATGATAATCAATTAATTCCTACTACTATTAATATGTTAATTAGTTATGTCAATAATATTCTTGAATTTAAATTTTAAATCTAACAACTATATATATATATATATATATATATATATAATTTCATTAAAGATACCATCATTACATATTAACCAAATATTTTCTTCTTATATCAAATACAATTTCATTTCAGATCATCAATAGAATTCATTCTAATTAATTGTATTTTAAATAAACTCCCTTGTTTTTAACTTCTTCTCTTGGAGTTCTGTTCTGCAGGTCTGCATTCTTTTTCTCTGTCTCCACCTTCCGTCTCTGTCTTGCTTGCCGCCGCTGTCTTCTTCTTTCCGCTTTGCCTCGTACTTCTTTTCTTTTCTCAGTCCTTTCTCCTCTCAGTCCTCACTGTCCTTCTTCCACTTACTTTCCCTTCTTTGCTTTATCTTTCCCTCATCCTGACGTTTCGGATCGCTTTTATTTCACTGTCTTTAATAAGAGTGTAAGTTACTGCCAATTTCCACGTGGTCAGTGGAATGGTGTCTGTCTCCTTCACTTTCAAATCACAGTCTCACTAGTCCAAGTAAACAGTCCAATTAGACAGCTTATTTCCTTCTCTCTGAATTATTAATCCGATCAATCTTCTGTGGTTTTAATTCTCTATTTATATCCTTAACCATCGCTCTCTACAATTTCTTCTCTTATACAGTCCTCCTCTCGATCTCATGCTTTCCCCCCGCTTTTTTTCCCCTTAACTCAGCTCCTGTAGATCAGCATGCTTGGCGCCATTATCTGCTCCTTCTTTCTTTACCCCCTTTCAGACCTCGCTGTCGATAATACGTCAGTTTAGTCCCCGTGATGTTCTTCCAGATCAATAAATTATTCTTGTTTACAGTCTTTAAAAACATTGCAGCCGACGCTTTATAGGACCAAGTCCATGCTCGAACCCGATGGTGTCCATGCTCCATCAGCTCTAACCCTTCCATAGTGACTCCTCTCTCTTTCTCCTCTTCTTTGCCTTCGCTGGGTTGAATGTTGACTCTGTGAGCCACTCCGAGTCTCCTCTACACCAGGGGTGACTTTCTTCCCTGAAATCATGGGATTTCTGATGTTTTTCCTTTTCAGGTTCGGCGACAGCCTGAGACAACTTAATCAGGCTGTCGAACGCACCAACATCGCAACTGAAAGTCCCCACTTCTTTTCAAACTGCAACAATCTATGGCTAGTTACTCCTAGTCACTCCTCCATGTAGTTTACATATGGTTGCAAATGGTGCGTGTGTGTTTTTTTAACAAGGTCTATGTATTGCACATTCATTCTTCTTATTTTTTTAAAATAATTTGATACTTTTAAAGTTATTGGTCTTTTAACAAGATAGCTAAAGTAATTTTTAAATGTTTTAGCATCAAGTTTTTAGTTGTACAATATTTTGTTTTAATATTTTTGTAAACTGCCTTGGGTTACATGTTGGGAAGAAGGTGGGATATAAATTAAATAATATGAATTAATGATCGATTGCACTGCAACATCTATAAGATCAGAATAGAGCCCCGTTGTCTCAAATGACTTCCATCAAGTCTAGTTCATTAGAGTGGCTGACTCCTCCTAAAAGTGAATACTGTGGAATAGTTGTCATTTTTAAACCATCTGTTTTTATTTCCACTTAGCCAGAATGAATTTCAGTTATTTATTCTCATCTTGTATGTTCCAAATATTCAGTTTTGTCTGCCAAGGGCTGTGTTTAATGATGATTTCAAAGCAATTCCCAAAATAATATTTCATCATGTGCAAAAATGCAATTATCAGCAGCTTAGAATTTGGTGTCTACCATTTGTTACTATATTTGAAGGATATACAATTTCTAGATTTGTGTGTTTTTAATCCTTAACAAATGGCTTTAATAAGTTTAAGGAGGAGTGTAGCTTGGCTGCTGCAGGAAAGTTGGATCTAGAATTCTTTTCCATGATTTGAGTTGTTTTTAATGTGGAGAAAATTTGTCTGATGAAAACCTTCTTTCTCGCTGAAGCATTTCGTTCTTTTTATGCCAATTTTAATTAAGAAATTTTTGGTTATAATTGTCTCTTAATTTGGCCTAGTTATATATTTTATTTAGTTTGTGTTCCTCAAATATTAACTCAGCTGAGTAGAGAAATCTCCTATGTATGCTAATAATGTGCCTGCATATTACTGAGGAAAGGTGACAGTGTTGGTGAAGGAAGGCTCATCTGTTTTCTGCTTCATATTGCATAAAATATGGCAATGCTACAATTTGGGGGAGTGAAGGAAAAGTTCATTTGGAAGGCAGAATTCTTACTGAGAGGTCGGTTTTGCCCCTCTGTAACTATACTCTTGATTATATGACATACATGTCCTCTGATAGATTTTTCTCCCTGAAATAGAACAGAAGGCATGTTAAGGTTACCAGGTGTCCTATGTTTGAAGATCATCCAATCTGTTTTAAATAAGAGGAGGGAAGAGGAAGGACCTGAAACCTGATGAGCAGTAGTATATCAGGGCAGCAGGCAAACAAGTCACCTGAGGTAGGATCCCTCTTGTGTCAGATTGCTAATGCAACAGGTTGTAGTGCAAGCAGTTTGACATTTCCGACACTTGGGTGCTGACATCTACTTGTTATGCAACTACATGTTGCATTTTGCAACAGTGATTATGATTTACAGCACTACACTGGCAGGCTTTTTTCTGTGCTGGAGTTCAGTTGGAACTCAGTCTTGGACGCAGCATGTCTCACTATGTGGGTTAATGTGTATTTCCATTTAAATTATAGTGATAATGTCTGAATTTGCATGTACGCATCCAAATTAGCATTGCAATTTTTTGTGTTCTTGTGGGCAGTGGTGGTTTCCCTCTGTTTGGGCAACACATAAGTTGCCATCCTAAGCCACAAATTATTATTACAGTGGCCCCTCCATTTTCATGAGGGTTAGGGGTGCAGAACCCTTGCAAAAGTGGGGAAAATGCTGATAATTCCTCCCACAATCCCCCTCCCATTTCCTTGCCTTTTGCATGCAAGAGCCAGAGGAACGGGAATGGGGGCAACTACAGAGGGAAGAAAGAAGGTGCACACACATGCCTCATAGAATCATAGAAATGTAGAGTTGGAAGAGACCACACGGGCCATCCAGTCCAACCCCCTGCCATGCAGGAACACCCTCAAAGCACTCCCGACAGATGGCTGTCCAGACTCTGCTTAAAAACCTCCAAAGAAGGAGACTCCACCACACTCCGAGGCAGCATATTCCACTACCGGACAGCCCTGACTGTCAGGAAGTTCTTCCTGGGGTTCAGGTGGAATCTCCTTTCCTGCAGCTTGAATCCATTGCTCCTTGTCCTGGTCTCTGGAGCAGCAGAAAACAAGCCCTCTCCTTCCTCTACATGGCATCCCTTCAAATATTTAAACATGGCTATCATGTCCCCTGTTAACCTTCTCTTCTGCAGACTAAACATACCCAGCTCTCTAAGTCTATCCTCATAGGGCATGTCTTCCAGGCCTCTCACCATTTTGGTCGCCCTCCTCTGGACCTGCTCCAGCCTGACCATGTCCTTCTTGAATTGGGGTGCCCAGAACTGGACACAGTATTCAAGATGAGGTCTAACCAAAGCAGAGTAGAGTGGTACCAGTACCTCCCTCGATCTAGACACCATACTCCTATTGATGCAGCCGAGAATTGCATTGGCTTTCTCGGCTGCCGCATCACACTGCTGACTCATGTTCAGCTTGTGGTCTATTAAGACTCCTAGATCCCTTTCACACGTACTGCTATCCAACCACGTGTCCCCCATCCTATATTTCTGTATTTCATTTTTTCTACCTAAGTGTAGGTCCTTACACTTCTCTCTGTTGAATTTCATTTTGTTAGCTTTGGCCCAGCTCTCCAATCTATGCGGGTCATTTTGAATTTTGATCCTGTCCTCTGGCGTATTAGCAACCCCTCTCAATTTGGTGTCATCTGCAAATTTGATGAGCATGCTCTCTGTTCCTTCATCCAAGTTGTTGATGAAGATATTTAACAGCACTGGGCCCAGGACAGAACCCTGTGGCACCCCGCTAGTCACTTCTCTCCAGGACAAAAAGCAGCCATTCGTGATCACCCTTTGGGTTCGGTCGGTCAACCAATTACAAATCCAACTAACAGTAGCCCTGTCCAGCCCGCATTTTACTAGCTTCTTTGCAAGAATATCATGGGGAACTTTGTCAAAAACCTTACTGAAATCGAGAAATGCTACATCCACAGCATTCCCTTCATCTATCAAGCTAGTAACTCTATCATAAAAAGAGATAAGATTAGTCTGGCATGACTTATTTTTGAGAAATCCATGTTGACTTCTTGTGATTACCACATTGCTTTCTAAGTGATTAGAAACTGACTGCTTAATGATCTGCTCCAGAATCTTTCCGGGTACTGATGTCAGGCTGACTGGGCGATAATTATTTGGGTCCTCTTTTTTTCCCTACTTGAAGATGGGGACAACATTTGCCCTCTTCCAGTCTGCTGGAACTTCTCCTGTCCTCCAAGATTTCTCAAAGATTATAGCAAGCGGTTCCGAAATGACCTCTGCCAGTTCTTTTAATATCCTAGGATGCAATTCATCCGGCCCTGGAGACTTGAATTCATCCAGTGTGGCCAGGTATTCCTGTACCCGCTCTCTACCTATTATGTGCAGCATTTCCCCTGCTTCCCCACCTGCTCCCCAACCGCCAGGTTGAATGCTTGTATCCTTCTGGGAAAAAACTGAGGCAAAGAAGGTGTTAAGTAGTTCTGCCTTTTCTCTTCCCCCTGTTAGTAATTCGCCATCTTCTCTGCGCACCGACCCTATCATCTCCTTCTTTTTCCTTTTGCTACGGACATATTTAAAGAAGCCCTTTTTATTGTTTTTAATGTCTCTGCCAGCCTAAGTTCGTTCTGTGCTTTAGCCTTTCTGAGCTCCTCCCTACGTCTCCTAGCTACTTGCTTAAATTCTTCTTTGGTGTTTTCCCCCTTCTTCCATTTCCTGTACATGTTTCTCTTAACACTTAGCTCAACTGAGAGTTCTTTAGTCAACCATTCTGGTTTCTTCAGATGCCTTCCATTTTTCCTCCTTATTGGCACAGTTTTAGACTGTGCCTTCAGTATCTCCCTTTTAAGGAACTCGCATACCTCTTGAACTCCTTTCCCTAAAATATTCTCCCTCTTCTCCCATTCCTTTGCCTTTTGCCTCAGCATGAGTTCTCAGTGCTGGGGCCAGAGGCAAGGGAGAGGTTGCTCCGGAGGGGAGAAGGAAAGCTCATGAAAGCCTTCTCCCCCCAGCCCCCTTGCCTTTTGCTTGGTGTGAATTCTGAGAACGTCAAGCCCACAAATGTGCAGGAGGACTGTACTACCAATACAACATCAGTGGTAAGCCAATGTAGCAGTTCTTCTTCGTGGTCTCTGTGAATCACACAATTGGGGGAGGGGTATTTCTCAGACAGCCATATTGGGGTAAAAAGAGCCTCATGGCACCTTAGGCTAGTTTATTTTACTGTAAGGTTGTGGTTGCAGCTCACCTGCTTCAAAGTATTCTTGGATGACCTTGAAACACAACGTGGTTAAGGTTTTGCACAAGGTTGATGTCTGCTTGTTATAAGCATTGCAAGAAATGGTGCGAACTATTTCAATTGCAGTTTTGTTACAGTATCATCTATCAGATTCCATAATTCAGGAGAGTTCAGACAGTTTATAGATGATCAATGAGAGAGAAAATGCAAAATCTACAAATGTGCATTACCTTACTTAGGGCTAACCAAATGTTACAAAAGTGTGCAAGATTCTGGTAGAGAGAGCAATATTGTCATGAAATGCCCCTACAGGAAGCCTATGCACTTCATGACAATCTTGTTCCACTTCTGGTGTCTCTGCTTGTTAAAGATCCATCTTATTATCACCTTCTGGTTGCTTGAGCATGATCAGTGATATAATCCAAACAGCAAGTATATCATTAATGCTTCATTTAAGAACTGTTTAAGTATTGGAATCTCAGGGTTTTTACATGGAAGAATGAGCAAGCTCTTTATTTTTCTTTTAGGTCATTTTGTTAAAATGGAGAAAATAGTAAATATAAGTATATACAAACTCGTTGAGGAGGAGCATTAACTCATTGACCCCATTGATTTGGGGAGGAACATTGGCACATAGCTTGTCATTTATTTTTCTTGTAAATCATAACACATCTTTATTGCCTTCCATCATATTCCCATAGCAAACATTAACCAAGAAGCAGCTATATAGTAAAATATTTATAAAGAATTGAGTCTTTGTATGCCTTCTGTGTGACAAACACATAGGCATTCCAGTTTGTTGCAGTATCATTATACATGTAACAGGCATTTATCTATTCTATGTAAGAATTACATAGTTACTATTGCTCATTTTATTGATAATTAGAGGTAAAATGGTAGAGGAACTTTCATGGCTCCAGGGTAAACTTTTAAGTTTTGAGGATTGAATGTGGTTTAATACTACATCTGCTATTATTCTTGAATCTGTTGAAAACAAAAGATTTGGGAGAAAAGGATTGCTTCCTAGCCCTTCCCAATTGTCTTCATAATTCCAATTCCTTTTCCTTATTATGAATTACTAGAGTGCTTAGTCAGTTAGAGTGATCAGTTGATTCAAAAACAATTTGATCAACTGAACAAATGAACTGTTTTTAATACAACTACTTATAAAATCTTAGAAAATTGGTCTTAAAGGAGATTCCCTCCTTTTTCAAAGAGAAGTAGAAATGCCACTTTGAAGATTATACTTATGCTTAAAGGTGATGTGTGTAGATTTGCATTTTTCTTTAGAACTTCTTTTACTCAGATGTCTTTGTGCAGATTTAATTATCAGTTAAGTGACTAAAATTCATACAATGTAGTGACTGTTGTTTTTTCTTTTTAAAAAATCAAATAGCCCATTTGTGGCCAATGTGCCTTCTAACTAATCTCTTTTCCCATTACAGTATTGTATGCCTAAAAATAAATTTCCAGTGTTGCAGAAAGACGAACAGTGCTATCTGGTGCACATTTCTATGGGAGTAAGCACAGCTAAATATGATGGGACTTAATTGTGGCTAGATACGAATAGGGCAGTGATCAAAGTTGGTATAGTTCTGAGGGCAGAGTTGTAGAATTTGTTTTGGATCCAAAGGTGTCTGCAATTTCTGCTGACTTCCCCTTCATCTGGAATTACTATTCCACATCCTATACCATTTCTGATGGCCCTCCAACTCTTAAAATCAGTGTTTGATGAGTATGGCACTGTCATAAGGGATTCCCAGAGGAGGGAAAGGCAACAACCTATTCTGCAAACAAAACATCCTTTACAGTTCTTAGTTATCTAAGTCTTTCTACATGTGTATTTTTAGCACTGAGATACACAGGAATGGTTAATTGGGTAAATGAGCATTTGTTATTTCAAAGCAATTGTGCAGCCCAGAAGCTTGTGAAAAGCACTGATCTCACTGACATTATTGTTGCCTGAGGCTTTATTTACACACACACACACACACACACACACACACTGCTACCAGCAGCTCCCATTCTGTTGTTCATTAAACCTAGTTACTCTTAATTCTGGTGAATGTTTTGGCTTAAAAACGTACAAAGTTTGGAAAAATAAGTATGCTTTCTATCATAAATATGTGGCTTTAATTAACATTTGGATAGTTTTATTTTGGCAAATTTTGAAAAGACATCTAGTTTCTTATTATGTGTAGCCAGACAGAACCTTTGATCATTCATATTTGCCAAATATTAAGTCAGTTGTTTTAGGCTCAGGATGCACATGATGTCATGGCAGCAGGCGAGATGAGTGGAAAGTAAGAAGCTGGACTTTGCTGAAACTTTCATTCCTGTGATGAATAATACTATTCTTCGCCCCCTGTTCCCTTTCCTAATTCTCATAATCAGATAAAAATAAGTTCATCCTCTCATGCTTTATATAAAACTTAAAACAGTTTTTTTTCCAGCATAGGAGGTGAATACTGCCAAATGCCAGGAAGGTTACAGTGGTTCAAAGCCCTTTGTCAAAATTAATCCATTGTGAAGAGTATTGAATACTTTTCTGCAAAAAAATCTAAGACTATTAAGATTTGTTTCTCTTTATAAGTCATTTTCTTATCCTTTCAGATGCCGCATTTACTCTATTTTAAAACTAAAGATAATTTTGCTTGTAACAACCTTCCTACATGGAAGGCAATTCTTGTAGGAATTTTGCCTGTTATGCACAGAATGTAATATCCAGTCATCCTCTATGGTTGCATGTACACATGCTGCAGGAAACTATGGTTATAAAATAATTCTTCCACTGAAGTGCTTTCAGTTCAGGAAATTTCATAATATGTGGAGCAGTTTCAACAGTGCAGGGGATCGCTTGATAAGATACTGTTCTTGTATCTGGAAGTTAGCTAAAAGTGGCAGTTCATACATCTGCGTAATGGGGATTAATTCTGCTTTTCTGTACATGAAGCCTATGAAGACCCTAGGTATAAACATCCAAATAATATGTGTAGGGTTTATTTTTCTGAAAGCCTCGGTGTTTATTTTAAATATTGTGACTTGTATGGTTATGAAAAAATGTTTGAAAGTGTGTAGATAACAGCACCCATGTTATATGCAAAGTATTAAAACATTGATAGTGGCCACCAGTGGCATACCTTTATGCGGCGGTGGGATTGCATGCTCCTGTGAAGGCAAAAGGCTGTGCTGATGGCAGCTGTGCTGCTGTTTGGATCTTCCATGTCAGATAGGCTTTTGTTGAAGAGCCAGACTATATGTGCCGAACATCTCCTAGGTAGCAGCAATAGTTGTAGTGGTGGGGGCACACTGGTGAAGGAGCTCTCAGAGACAATGGCAGTGGCACCACAGCTACCACCGGACAGTACTGTGCAGAAGGAGGCACCAGTAAAGTGCTTTTGAATATTTTAGACCATGAAAACCCTTCAATATGACATTCCAAGATGGAACAAGAAATACTTTCAGAAAATGAAATTCCCACATCGGATGGCAGTCTGAGCTATGGGGATACAGCAGAAGACAGCTACAAGTACCACTGTGGCTAATAACACAGCTGGACTCAAGCCAAAAGGACAAAAGGCCGTTCATGTGTTAATGTGCTCAGAGGTGAAAGGAAACTCCAGAGCTGCACAACACATATTAAAGGGGCATGGAATGTGACAAGCATGAATTAGGAAAGCTAGACATAGTAAAACAATAAATGAAACATTTAAACATTGCAATACTTGAGGTGAGCAAGCTAAAGTAGACAGGAATAGGAATTTGAGTCAGATAATTACACAGCGTTTTATTCAGGAAAGGAAAATCTAAGAAGAAATGAGGTAGCATTAGTAGTGAGGAGAGATGTAGCAAAAGCAGTCAAAGAGTATAATGAAGTTGACCAAAGTCTATTAAGACTTCAGGGAAAACCCATCAATATAACCATAATCCAAATTTATGCTCCCACTACAGAGGCAGAAGAAGAATGTGAAAGATTCTATGCTAGAGTCTAGGAAGAAATTGATCACATATCAAAACAGGGCTTGTTAATTATAGATGGTTGGAACACAAAAGCAGAAAATAGAGCAGAATCAAAGACGGTAGGAAACTTTGGCCTACAGTGAAATGAGAATGACTGACTGAATTTTGAGAAGCCAAGTTTATTCATTACAAACACATTCTTCAAGAAATCACAGAGGCGACTGTATATATGGACATCACGTGATGGCCAATAGAGAAATTAAATAGGCTACATAATTGAATACACAGGATAGAGAAGCTCCAGTGTCTCTGCAAAATCAAGACTAGGAGCAGATTGTGACACAGACCATGAATGGCTGATACCAAAGATTAGAATAAAGCTAAAGAAGAACACTAAAGCAACCATCCTGGCAAAATACAAACTGAAGAATGTAGAATTTAAAGATAATGTAAAAAGTAGATCCATTTTATTAAACCTAGTTGATGGGAAACAGGAAGAACTCTGGAGTGAAGCCAGAGCCATTGGCAGGGAGGAATACAAAATGATACTATCTGTAGCCAAAATGAAAGAGAAGCTTCAGTGGATGACAGATCAAACTGTTTAAGCAGTTAAGGACAGATTAAGAACCAAAAGTAAAATGTGGCAGGAGCAGAGTAAGAACCCTGAATACAACTCTTCAATGATATATATGCAGGGACAGAGAGAACTATTATAATAATCAATGAAGAGAAATAGAAGATGACAACAAAAAAGAAAGAACAGGATACCTCTTCCATAGGATCTGAAAAAAACAAAGGGAAATTTAGGCCAAAAGCAGGGATTCTCTGTGACCAGCAGGGAGCACATTAAATTACCAGGTAGAAATTAAAAGGCAATGGAAACAATACATAGAAGAACTGTAGAAAAGATAACAGATTCATTCCAGGAAGAACCACTTGAAGGTGACCCTCCAATTTTAGAAAGTGAAATGGAATCTACACTCAGAGCACATGAAAGAAATTAATCACCAGAAAAATATGGCATAACAATAGAGCTGCTTCAGTCTACAGAGACAGAATCTACTCTAGTTCTAACTAAAATCTGTCAACAAATATTGAAAATAAAAGAATGACCCAATCCTGAAGAAGGAGGACACCAGGGATCACAGTAATCATTGGTCCATTGCATTAATCTCCTGTGCAAGCCAATGATGCTCAAAATTCTACACTAAAGACTTTTACTATATGTGGAGTGAGAAATGCCAGATGTCCAGATTGGGTTCAGGAAAGCAAGAGGCACTAGGGATCATATTGCAAACATACAACGTGTAATGGAGTGCACCAAAGAATTTCGAAAGAAAATTCTGACCATTTTTTATAATGAAGCCTCTGGTTATGTAGATCATGAAAAACTGTAGGTGGCTCTTAAAGAAATGGTTGTGTCACAACATTTGATTCTCCTGATGCATAACCTGTACTCAGGACAAGAGGCTACCATCAGGACAAAATACAGAGAAATTGAATTCCTGTGGGATCAGGCAGGGCTGCATTTTATTACTCTATCTGTTTTTGCTTGTATGCTAAACATATATATAAAACAGGATTAGACTCTGAGGAAGGAGGCATGAAAATTGGAGGAAGTAACATTAACAATGTAAGATATGCAAAAGACACCCTACTACTAGCAGAAAACAGCAAAGACTTGGAACAAATACTGAAGATAGTCTGGGAAGAAAGTGCAAAGGCTGGTTTACAGTTGAACCATAAGGAAACAAAAATAATGACCACAGATGATTTATATAACTTTAAAGTAGATGATGAAAACACTGAAATAGTTCAGACATTCCATACCTTGGGTCAGTCATTAATCAGAGCAGAGACTGCAATCAAAAAATCAGAAGAAGACTAGGACTTGGAGGGAGAATTACTTCCAGTTTCTATGTATGGCTGTGAAAGCTGGACAGTAAAGAAAGCTGATAGAAAGAAAACTCATTTGAAAGGTTGTGCTGAAGAAGAGTTCTGTGGATATCCTGGACTGCTGAAAAGACAAATAAATGTGTGCTAGAGCAAATCAAACCTGAACTTCTCCTACAAGCCAAGACACCTAAACTGAACCTATTGTACTTGACTCACTAGGGTAGACAATAATGCTTGGTAAGGTAGAACACAGTAGGAAAAGAGGAAGATTGTATTAACAGGTGGATGACTCAGAGGTCTCTCATTAATAAGGCCACTGCAAATTGATGTTGGCTTGATGGTTAACAACAGCAACAGTAAAACAGAATGTATTCTTGCCACAGGTGGCTATTTCTGTGGTAGACCACTTTGAAAAATATATTCATTGCTTGCTCTGGAAGGACTGTTCCCATTGTACTATGGGAGTTCGGTAGTGCAATTTAAAGTTCGGCAACACATTTGGGGAAGTCTGGGCCTCATAAAACTAGCCTAGGATCCATATGGGGCCAAATGCTACCACCTCTGCTGTAAAACAAGGTCCCCAGGGAGTGTACAACTTGTTTTGATGCCCCGTTCTGTTTGCAAGAGAAACCCAGAGCGTAGACACTCTTGTAGACCGAGGACTGAATTTCTGTTTCAAAGAATCTCTTGGTGGCTGTATTCACTGATGGACAGGACATGGTAACTTAAGCATGATGAGATACATCTCAGAAAAATGTACAAACCTTGAAACTAGCAAACAGTGGTATTACGGGGGAGGTAGATTTTGCCATCTGAGAAGCCACAGGAGAGCTGGGTTTGGTCCCAAACCTTGAGGCTCCCCGCCTCTGTTTTAAATTAAAATTGCACTTTTTTTCTTGCTGCTGCACCAGTGAATTTCAGTAACATAGCTACAAATGCAAGGCAGTGGGGAATGGTAAGAGCTACAAAGGAGGCATAGGCAGTCCACAAGCCACGGTTTGCTTACTCTTGCTGTAAATCTTAGACTGCTCATCTAGCTTAATGAGGCTCATGGATCTGAAGTAGTGCCAAAGAAAGTGATTGAAGTAGGCAGGAAAGAATAAATGGAAGTCAGCATTCATTAAAGTACCCTTAAGATACAGTTATTACATTTTGCTGTAACTCGCTTTTATTCATGACCATAGGCTGAATACCTTAAAGGTACCAGTTCCTGTTTGATTTTGGAAGCTAAGCAGGCTCAGTACAATTTAGTACTTGGATGGGAGACGACTAACAAATGCCAAGTGCTGTAAGCTCTATTTCAGAAAAGGGAACCAGCGAAACCGCCCCTGACTGTTCCTTGCCTAAGAAAAACTATGAAATTTATGGGGTTGCCATAAGTTGAGGGGTGACTTGAACATTCACACACACACAGAACTTTTGCCAAACTTTGAGTTAAAATGGATTTTCTTAGAGGTCAGATTTACAATTTAGTTATGACCCCCCCCCCCTTTTGCAATAATAAGCAGCACAGCTCATTTATGTGAACCATATTCTTCAGCCCACAACAGTCATTATTTTCTGTCAATGGTGTTCTATAATCTGTCTGATACAGACTAATCTGCAGGGGAACTTTTGGTGTGCAGGGGGCCTACTCCAGTGAAGGGGGATTGGCCAATATGTGCTCTCTTTCTTTTTCTACAATTCAGTGATTCCATTATTATTTGCTTTTGTTAGGAATCTTTGGCTTATGCAAATAGAAAGCTGGAAACAATTCCAGGTGAAAAGGTCTTAAGAGACACTAAAGAAGAACGTGATCAGCAAAACCGTCTTAAAGAGATTGACCAGCAGCTGAAAATCTTAGAGGGGACTGTAAGTCGTCCAAACTTTGCTATTTTGTTTAAATCTATAATGATATATTCCAAGAATAAGAAATCTCTGTACGTACAGATTAGAACTGAAAAATATTTGCTTGAAGGGCTTTTTTGTTTTTGTATCTCACTAATATTTTCTGTTACAGAATAGAAAAATTACAGAGAAACCTAGAAATCTAGAAAAACCTTTAGAAGGTATATTCTGCCTTCACAGAGAATCACTTAGTACAAAGTGATTCTCTGTGAAGGCAGAATATACTTTCTAGGTTTTTATTTATATCTGGGGTTCTACATATTCTAAATTATGTTAATCTGAGATGAGTGGAGGTATATCACCCTTTGTAATCTGTAGTCAACACACAACTTTCCAACTTCCTGGACAGACTGGCAGTGTCTGGGTAGCCAAACTGGCCCCACAGCCACACAAGAGGAATACTTGAGGAAGCCTGAGGCTTTCACTGATTTGCTCCCAGAGAGAAGACTGGCTGAAATATTGAAAAGGACAGTGTTGAAAGTCATAGTTTGATTATGCAGGGAGTAAAGTCAGTGGATAAAAATGGAAGGTGTGTCTATATGGATGCTTTGGCAAAATGTTCATGGCCCCTGGCTTTCCTCTGGAAGTGCTTCTTCATATGCTATTGGAACCTTGAGGAAGGGAGGAAAAATAGCAGTTACAATCCTTCTTCTACATTCGCGGGTTTGATTTTTGTGAATTTGATTATTCGTGAGATACCTGCTTGCCTCCCCCCATTTTCCTCCTCCCATCCCTTGCATTCCTCAGCCCAGGCTTGCCAGGCTCGTGTTTAAAATGGATTTTTTTTTCCCTTTGGATGAGCAAAGCCCCCCTCCCATTGCTGAAGGTGTGGCCTCTCTGCCATGTGGTTGCACATTGTGCTGTGTATTGGCTGCTGATTGGTCAAGTGTTCCTTTCTCAAGATGGCTGCTGGAAGTAATTAGAAGTAATTAGAACTCCAGAACTCCTCTATCTGAGGGGAAAGTATGAATAAGCCTTTTAGGTTGTCTTTTTTTCTCCCCTCCCCCAAATGTGAGGCCAGAGGCAAAGGAATGGGAGGGGGGACACTCTGGAGGGGAATGGGAAGGGAATCGTGAGGGGAGGGGTTATTCATGTTTGTTCCACTTTCACAAGGGTTCTGTGCCCTGAACCCTTGCAGATTTGGAGAGGCTATTGTACTCTGTTGTTGGGTGCCTTCAAGTTGTTTCCAACTTATGGTGACCCTAAGGCAAACCTATCACAGGGTTTTCTGGGGCAGAGAGCATGTGATGCGCCCAAGATCACCCAGTGGGTTTCTATGGCTGAGTGGTGAATCGAATCCTGGTCTGCAGGGTCATACTCAAACACTCAGACCACTACACAATGCTGGTAATAGTAAGTATTGCTCTGTTAGGAAATGTTTTCCAAATGTTTTTCATCAGCTTACAGCTGTGGTAACTTTTAGATCGGGATGGGCAATTGCACAGAGGTAGGGACCATTTTTTCACCCTGCAACTGCCTAGCAGGCTGCACTAGCACATTTGAGAATGGCTGAAGTGACACAGTGTCACTTCCTATCACGATTTTGGTCAATTTTTAAGATTTCTTTTATGTTTTGGTGAGATCTGGGTGTCTGAGGATCAGGGCAAGCAGACCACTGTAGCTGGAGATGTTTTGGGTAGTTTGGGAACAAAAAGATATCCAAAAATTGGCTCAATTTAATTTAATTTTATTTATTCTGGGACTTTGGGGAGCTTCGGGGTCCACACTTAGAAGTCCCAAGGACCATATATAACCCACAGGCTGCACTTCACCTATCCCTGCTTTAGATAGTCTGAAGTAGTAGTATTCTAGACTTTAACCTGCAGGAGAAGGAATATTGTCCATAGTTTTTATTGCTCCCATGAGTTATACACCCATATACAGCAGTCTCACACAGTGTAGTAAACAAGTGCAACAGAAAAAGAAGCTTAACTTTCGTGGGGGTTCCCAGCTGTGAAAGTTAAACTTCATAGAGAAGCCAGAGAGCAGAAACATATTCTCACTTCCACAAGCACCACTTGGTTGAAGAGCTTTCCTTGTATGTCTTAAATCATTTGGGACAATTGTCTTTATCACCACAGTGCAGCAAACTACTGCAGTGAAGAAGGAGTTAAAATGAATTCTACTCTCCTTCTTGTTGTTTATTTTAACAATGGTGTAACGTTATGTCTGTGTGACGTACTGGAGTGAAACATTTCTTGAAGTACTAAAACAGCAAAGAGAGCAGACCAATGGATCTTTTTCTGCATATGTTTATTTTATGTATGCATTTATTTAAATATATTTACTGCTTATTATTGTTTAAAATACAGTCTCAGAGTGGTTCACAAGGTTAAAGACATACAAAAGAAGTCAATAATAAAATCTCCTGAAAGAGAAAACCAGCCCACTCTCAAATTACTGGCAGGTCATCAGACTATACAGCAACATTAGTGGAGAGGAAACAGCCACAGAAAGATGCATTTTCCAAGGGTGTCAAAAATGTGCAAATATTGGGACTTCTGGTGCTGTGGGGAGGCCATTCCAGAGTGTAAACAATGAATTAGCCACTGTTTGCCGGCTTTGGTTTTTTTTAATAGTCCAGTCTTAATTTGATGATCTTCAAATCATTTCTGACAAATGACCCTTTAACAATCATAGTGCACAGTTCACAGTTCTGACGCAGCACTTTCATCCATGTTTGATGATTTAGCTTACAACAATTCCTGTGAAGGTGTTCCTGTGGGAAGTCTGTCAGAACCAGAAGTCCATGTTGATTTTTCATAAAACCTCTGTCTTCCTGTTAACAGAGTTACTTAAGGAGTGGCAATGTTGTTCAGAAGGACATTGACTGGAAACATTATGAAAAACTTTCAAATGCTGGCTTGGCAACATCTCTACATGATGTAGCTCGTGAAGTAGCCTACAGTCTGTGAAAGCTTCTGTTATTATAAAAGTTAGCCTTTCAATGTGTGACTTCCACATGATGGAGCAAAAGCGATCATGGCGTTTTGCTAGCATTTTACGCCTAAGTGATTGTCCTTGACAACAGAATGACAGAGATAAAATAGTTGATGTCAGTCTTGTAGCTGCAGTTTAAGAAGTCAGTAGGCAAGCTGCTAAACAAAATAAATCCAGGCTATGTCATTTCTTTCTGTCGCTGACCTTTGCCCCCTTTCCTCCCATTGGTCATTGACCCTTGCTATTTATGGGAATACAAGCCTGGACAGGGATCTGCTGTTTAGTGGCTTAGTCTACAATAAGCAATGACTGGGCTTTGGAATGTACTGAGGCTACTGATTCATTAAAATACAATGAATGTTAACAGGTCAGTTCCGAGGTCTGATTAGTACGAAACAGTTTCTTGGAATCTGCTGTGGCATATAACCCCACTGCATACCAGACATTTTTCCTGACTTGAGAGGATGCCCACAAGACCTTATAGGACTAGAAACTATTATTAAATGGTAAATGAATAAGCCACCTGTACCATTGCATAACCTGTTGCCTGCTTGGCATTTCTTTGTGCTGTGAGAACTGCTGTAGTGCTTTGGATCCAAGTTCCTATAAGAGGTGAGTGAGGCGTTGGGACTTTTGGAGGGGCAGCAGAAAGTGCAATAGTAGCAGTGGGACAAAATCATTCAGTCATTGGGTTGTTCAGCAAAAAGCCTTGTGGCACCTTAAAAACTAAAAAATCTTTAACACATAGCAAGACTGTTGTTTTTGGTGCAACAAATATGCCGCCCCCTTGAATTTTTTTGAGATTTATGTGGTTACACACACATTAAATTGGAAACACGTTTATAATATTCCTCATTTCATAAGAAAGGATTACTGTCTGCTTTTCACACATGTGCACATGCTCCATGTGCCCTGTGCACATTGCTGAAAGTGGTATTCTATCCACTGTGATGTATTCATTTAGTCTGCAATATCTTCTTATGCTCTGTTATTTTGTGCAGTTAGAGTATACCAATTAGTTGTATTGAAGGTGTGCAAGAAAATCATAAAGTTGGCCCCCCACATTTGTGGGTTTCACTTTCATAGATCTGATTAGTTGCAAGTTTCTCCAACCCCTACTCCCCTACCTCGTGAACTTATTTTCTGGGGGAACTTTCCCTTTCTGCAGCTCTGATCAGGCCATTCAGCTCTTTAAAAACCTGCCTGTGATCTTCTTTCTCCTCCACCAGCCACTCCCTGTCAGCTGAGGATAGATTGCAGCCTGATGTCTCAGCACCACAAATCCTGTCCTGATGCCCGCTGACACCCAGGGAAAGAGATGGGCAAGAGAGAGAAAATATAGGGCCACAGTGCTGACCCACCCCCTTTCCCTCTCCTTTCCCTGACCTGGTTTGGACCCTGGGTACCCACTCTCTGAACTTTACACCCTTTCCCACAGAGACATACATGTGTTTTGATATTTGATATTTGCCATTTTTTCACTTTCATGGGGGTCCTTTGCGCCTAACCCTGGAGAATGTGGAGCACCAACTGTAATTATTGTGCAGTGTCTTGTCAGTGGACCAAAACGAATTGTTGGCTGCACAAAAATGTACTGTGATCCTTTTATTAAGCAATTTCCAGTAATTAGATAGGTTAAATGATAAGAGTACAAGATACTATTACTATACATCTTGTGTACCTGCTGGCTTGGTTGTTCCTGTTCATTTTTTCAATTAATGTGATCCCCTTCTTAACCCTACCTGCTTTTTTCAGAACTCCCTATCATGTGAAATGAGGCTTTTGAAAGTGACTTAACACTGAAGAGTGACACCCTAGCAGTTCACATTAGAAAAACTTTAAAAATTAATCTTCCAAAGGCCAAGTTAGGGACCAAAGAAGATAAGAAAATAGTGACAGTCACTGGTAAATAGGTCTACTGGGAGCATTTGGAACTGCAATCTATAATGGCAGATCTGATTTTCTAGACCAGGGAGGAGAAACATGCAGGCTACATGTTGTCTTTTAGGGGATCCTATGAAGCCCTTGATGCACCCAGGGATTTCTCCAGACCCTGAAATCTATGTTGGGTTTTTGTTTTTTAGCCGAAACCTGTGGGGTTTTGGGGGGGGGGCAAAAAACTCTCTGGAGGTATGCTTTTGATTCTGAAGGAGCTTTCCTCCAAACGCCAAAGGAAAAGAAAGCCCTCTAAAAGCAACTAGATGTGATTTCTAGTCACAGCCAGGAGCAGTCTGTGGGTCTGGTGGAACAAATTTGGTCCGTTGATTTTCAGACATATGTAGAGAGATGGATTTCTGCTTATCTAAAGCCTCTCCTGATTCATCCCTGACCCACCCTGTAACGACCTTTTTTGGCTTTACCATCAGGAGAAGACTCATAGCAGTAGACACCAGTCAAGAAAGAAGGCTTCTTGCTCTGTAGGCAGCTTCCTGCTGCTTTCCACAAAATAGAAATCAGCAGTATGCTGGGATGCTCTGCTGGAGACCATAGGATCAAACTGTTAATGGACTAGATTGGAGTAGGTTATTTCTTTTTTTGTAATATTGCTTTGAAATGAAAGCCTGCATCTTAATTTTGATCAGCGCACACACATTTTCCACATGAAAATTGATATGGTTAAAAACAAACAAAATAGGACTGTTCAGCAATATATAATGCCAAAATATAAGAAGCCCATTATCTATAAAAATTAAAAGGAGAAGTTAAAAGGAGTCTCATGGTAATAAATCCAGTTTATTTCAGCATACATTTTGTGGACTACAGTCCAAGAAAGTTCATGCTAGAATAAACCATATTTGGTGGCGTGTAAGATGTACCAGCTTATAAGATGCACCCCATTTTCAAAGGTTATTTTTTGGGGAAAAAATTAGTACCGGTACATCTTATACACCAGCAAGGAGCTCTAGAGAAGCTTTGAACCAGAATTCATTCCACCCCCTAGACCTACCCCTCCCTTTCCTATGCGTTTTGCCTCAGCATGGACAACTCCTGCTGAGGCAAAACAGAAGGAAGAGGGGTGGGGGGAAGCCTTGTCCGAGCACTCCTTTTACCCCCTAGACCTTCCCTTCCTTTCCTATGCATAGGCAAAATGCATAGGAAAAGAGGGAGGGGGTTTAGGGGACGAAAGCAGCACTGATGCAGGGCTTCCCTAGTCCCTCCCCTCTCTTTCCAATGCATAAGCAAAATGTATCGGAAAGGGAGGAGGGGCCCTGGGGGACAAAAGCAGTGCTGGCGCAGGGCTTCCCTTCCATGCCTTAGAGACCCTGACAGTGAGGAGGGGAATTCTGAATCTGAGGCAGAAGTTTGCCCATAGGAAAACAACAACCAGCAGCAGAGGCCTGAGAGGGGGGAACAAGTATCAGAAGATGAAGCAACGCAGACTCCTACCTTGTTGGAAAGATGACATGAAAAAGAAGGTCTCAGGCGTTCAGCTCATTTATGTAACAAACAAGCTTTAATGAGGGAACAATACAGCAACATTATTAGCCTATAAAAGGCAAACAGCTGGCTTATCTCTCCAGGGTTGACAACTGATCTCCCTGGTGGTTGAAGCCCTGTGCCATGCTATCCTGAATTCTGACTCTCTTGTACCTCTACTTGCCTGATGCCGTTTCAGATTTGCCCTTGTGGATTTGTATGCTTTGGGACTTTGAATTCCTGACCCGAACTTGATTAGGATGATTTCCTTCCTCTCTTCCATGAGTAAAGTTCTATTCTGCTGGTCTGCTAGTTGGCTACCTGGTCTGTCTGGACACAACACCCCCTCTGTTTCCTGTGCATAAGCCAAAATGGATAGGAAAGGGAGGAGGGGCTCTAGGAGGCAAAAGCAGTGCTGGCACGGGGCTTTCCCAGACCTCCCCTCCCTTTCCTATGCATTTGGCCTCGGTGGGGCGTTCTTCTCACCAAGGCAAAATGGAAGGGAAGGGGTGAGTCGGTGGGCAGGGGAAGCCTCATGGTAGTTATTTCACCTCTTCCTTTTCCTTTGCATTTTGCCTTGACATGGAGGGAGAGAGCGAAAGGAGGACTCACAATGACGCTCCCAGTGTAAAAGACACCCCCTATTTTCAAAGGCTATTATTTTTTGGGGTGGGAGTACATCTTATATGCTGGCAAATATAGTAATTGGTTTTAAAGATCCTTCAAGACTCTTTCCTTCCCCTTTTGTTCTGAATCAGAATAACCTTACTGACTTCACCAAGTTTTCTTGAAATAAGAACAAAATTGTTTCTTAATAAACTTCTCAATTTTAAGGATTTTGTAATACAACAAATGATTTGGTCAGAAATCAGTATGTTTAAATTTATTATCGGCAAGTAATATTTAGCTGTTTAGTGTAGATACCACAGTCTGAGTAAATGCATTACACTGTGTGTGTGTTTTTTAAAACTTGGATTAGGTAAACATATGTACTTTCTTCCTTGAGAGAGGATTCTTACTAATGAAAGGTTAACTTAGACTAAAAATAAACAGCATGTCCTGTTTCTGATTTTCAGATTGATAGTTTTCTCTTCTCTAAAAGTTGTAATAGCCTCTTTCCACATTCTTTCACCTTTCAGTTCCCTGGAAACAGTTGATCCTATCTTTGTCTAGCAAACTGCATTGTCATTACAGCTTAACAGATCCTTGGCTTCCAAGGGCCTATTGTTGAACATTGTTGAAAAGAAATTTGTGTATAAAGGATAATAACTTCAGTGATTTCTAAAACTTGAATTTGTCTGAAAATTCTTATAAATGTTACTCAATGAACTATGCTTGTATTGGATATCTCTTTAGGTAAAAAAAACATTAGCCCCAAATGTGATCTTAGCTTGTAGAGTTTACATCCACATGGACTTTATTTGTGATCTTACGTCCGTCAAGCTCTAAACGAAAACAAGTGAACTATAGCTACAATTGATAGGGCTTTTTCGATTTTGTAGTGTTTCTAACAACATGCTCTTATGTATTTGCATGTAGAACGTGTCCCATTGTGTTCAGTCAGTCTCCTTAGTAAGTGTCTTTAGGATTATAGTATAAAACACTTTTCTCTTTTGTAAACGTCCAAGACAAAATATGCAAATGTAGAAATAAATTCTGGTCCCTGTGTGGAGACCAGATGCATGATAGAGCTTGCCAAGCCCGGATGCAAGTCTCAGGGTGGAGCCCACTCTAAAAGCTGTTGTTTGTTTTTCCTTATCCCTGCCATCAAGTAATACTATCCACATATATTGGGCCCTAGAGAGCACACATAATCTACTCTCCCTTGGCCAGAAAGGAAACAATAAACTACTTCTGGAATACATAATTAAGCCAATCCATGGACTACAGCTGGAATCATACATCTGCAGAATATGGTCAAGCACCAGTGTAAAATATTAATTCTCATTTAAAAAAGAGAAGATGACAGTCTTTAAGATGACTTACCCAAAGCTGTTGAAGCATCCTCACTGTAACTTCTTAAGCTTGGGCTAGTATCTAACAAAACATACGAACAAGGAACACATAATATATTGCATACCTTTACATGTTAAGGGTACATAGACCTATACCCAACAACAGGTGTGACACAGCAGTCACACAGTCTCAGGAATGAATGTATACTAACCTGAGGAGCAAACGTGCTTGAAATGTCTCTGTTCCTTTTTTGCTGCAGTCTGCCAGCACTGGTAGTTACCTGTGTGTTGCTGCTGACTTTCAGTACAAATCTGCTGCCTTCACTGATGTGAGTGGAGGGAGAATGTAGAAGATCGCAGCTCCATTACTTTTTCTCAGAGCAGAAGTGATAAATCATATACTACTGTAACAGGGAAACTTATACATGTACGCATACCACTATTGGGAAAGCAAGTGAGATGGTAACAAGGCTTTCAACTTGTACTTCACTTGTGCCAAAGTAGCACAGTGACACAGAGGATGGATATTTCTCTTTCTTTAAATGATAACATTTCCATGCAAAATTATTTCCATTTATTGAATGTTAAAGTCGGTATTTTTACTGACTCATGACATTTCATAAAAGATGTGTATGTGCGTGCACGTGCATGTGTGTGTGCACCTTCAAGTTGCATGTTGACTTATGGCAACCTGTTGAGTGTCATAGTGTTTTCTTAGGCAAGGAATACTCAGAGGTGGTTTTGCCATTTTCTTCCTCTGAAATATATCCAATATCACCTGCTTTTCATTAGTGGTCTCCCATCCAAGTACGAATCAGAGCTGACCTGCTTAGCTTCTAAGATCAGATAGGATCTGGTGCCTTTAGGGTATTTAGGCGCTTTGTAAAAAATATTGTATGTTATATGAGTTGAACATATGCAGCCATGAATAAGCACCACCTGAGTTACTGTGAATAGGACTGTAAGGATGTCCCATAGACTTGCCATTACAATCCGGTAGCATAGCCACAGACTTTAAATGTGGTACAGTGGCATAGACTGTGGAGCCAGAGCCTTTTTTAGATGTCCTAATTAATCCCTAACTGCACTTCTTAGTATTTACAAGATCTAAGCCCTTTTTATAATTATATATCTGATTTTAAAGATATATTTCACATAGTTACCAGTTGTTTAAGTTATACAGCCTACTTGACTGTAGAACATCCCACATGCATTTCTTGTGATGCATATGAAGATTCCAGAGGTGGGAGGATGTGTTGTTTGAGTCATTCAATGTGATTTTAGTAAGAAAGCTGTGATAAACAATTTCTTATGTAAGTCTACCCTATGTTTTCTTTTTATGTGGATCCTAGAACCATATGAGGATAAACTTGGTAGTACATTTCTCCTGGAAGTAATTATTAGAATGAAAACCAAGCATTTCACACATACCTTTCTGCCACAAAAAACATGTGACAGAAAGACAGATGTCAACTCCTTGGAATTCATTTTATTCAGATACTTGAAGCTACTTGCAGTCATATCTTATGTGTTATAGTTAAGACATAACAAGAAGCCATGACTTCTTAGGATAAAAGCCAGCATGAACCTGAAGGCTTCCATGTTCCCTTTTCCATTTTACTCCTAAAGGGATAATTTTTAAAGATACTGTTGTTAATTAGGAACAAGCCATGTTTGCTGTGTTTCAAGTTTGTTACTAACTAGGAAAAGAAGTTCTAACTATTCCATTCCAATCTCCATGTGTAATGAAAAGCGGAGTGTGTGAGTACACTTGCTGTCTCATGTACATAACAGTAAACCAGATTTATTACACATGAACTCAACTCAGTTGATGACTTTTCCTGTCATCAACGCTGGTGAAAAGAAATCATCACTAAAACCCTTCTCTAGGGATTTATGAGAAAAATGGGTATTTTCATACTGAATTATCCAGGGTCAGCAATTGTTCTATTTATGTAGATGTTTTTGAAGTAGTTAAAAGACTCAGCAAACCAGAAAAGTGTTCACATTGTGGAAGTATAGACATAGCTCTCTCTTCTCTACCTCACCCCTGTGATCATGTATGAAGCAGATACCATATTCCGCATGGAACCTCATATGCCCTCTAACATTTCAGACATAGAAACTGAGACACATGTGGCCAAGCAACCTCTGAGTGTGGGCAGTAGAGCAAAATTTATTAATGAAGAAGAGCAGACAGGCCAGGAGAAACTGCAGAAGTCTGCTTTTGCCTGAGCCTACTGGGAACGTTAAGACTCCACCCCCTTACCTTCACTCTGTTGAGTTAAATGAATGCAAAAAAGTCCAGCTATAAAGTCCTCATGCCCTGCCCTTTGTTTTAGCAACTCCAGTCCACCCACGTTTTAATTATACAAATAATTCAATCATTGTCTAGTCTTCATCCTTTGTCTCTTGAGCAGGGACTTCCAAGCTGTTTTTTGTTTGTTTATTTGTTTGTTTTTTGAGAGGGGACTCACTATTGGCTGGCAGGTCATTATTAATTGTGCCTTGTTGTTGTTATGTGCCTTCAAGTCATGTCAGACTTATGGCAACCTTAAGGTGACCTTCTCATGGGGTTTTCTGGGGCAGAGAGTGTGTGACGTGCCCAAGGTCATCTAGTGAGTTTCCATGGCCAAGCGGGGAATCGAATGCTGGTCTCGCAGGTCATAGTCCAGTGCTCAAACCACTACACCATGTCTTGTTTTATAAAAATTTCAGAATACAAGACATTAAAGTAACAACTAAAGCAGAAAGCAATCAACCAAGAAAGCGATGGCAAAATAATAAATGAAATATTACAAAAATTGAGTAAATAAAAAATAATCAAGGAGAAGGAAAATAGACAAGAATCTAGTAAGTGAATGCAGAGGTGCCTATAAAACCTCCTGTCACTTCTGTCCCTCCATTAAATAGCTTTGAAAGCAAAAGGTGTAGAAAAACAAACACTGAGGATCACACACATACTATTTTGAAAAGAAAATGTGAAAGCATGTAGAAGCATGGAATGCTAGAGTTGGAAGGGTCCTAAGGGCTATTTAGCCCCACCCCTACCATGCAGGAATATACAGTTAAGGCACTCCTTAGTTCTTCATCCAATCCATGCCACATCTACCAAGCTGGAGCTGAAGACAATCAGGTATAGGGCACAGTTGGGGGAGGGCAAATTACTCCCCTCCTCAGTTATCATTCCTTCATTCATAATACAAAGACTGTCACAAGTACAATGTTAGAAATCCATCCTGTTTTCAGTGTTGGTTACTTCTATGTAAGTGTCCATGGGACAGATTGCATATGCAATCTTTGCTATTCATGGGAAGGCTCAACTACGATAGCTGTCTTAATATTTGTGTGTGTGTGTGTGTGTGTGTGTGCGCGCGCACGCGCTATTGATCATTTTGGACATGTGTATTTTTTATTATTTTTTTTAAATTTAATTTTTATTTTTAATATGCATAATACATTTTTACAATACATTATAACATATAACATATAACATTATAAAATACATATAACATTATAACAAACAAATCGTGTCAATATAACATTTATACAAGACAAAACAGTATAACATTTATTCAGGACAAAACCAATGTGACAAACCAAACATCCTCTCTCCACACTACTTCTCTTCACAAATTTTACAATTCCTAATATCCCTACATACATACATACATATAATTGAGCTCATTCACTTAGCATCTGACTGATTTGTGTGGGCAAAGCACTAATACATGAGGGTGAAACACCCTCTCCAACAAGTTTCTAAGAAGGCAGCATCCAAATGGGGCTCAGAGCTTTCCTTCTGGGGAACTGCTGTAAAGGCTTTATCTGTTGAACTTCTTGGAGGGCTGCTCTGTGTAAATATGTTGTTGTGTGTTGCAGCCCAAAAGCATAGAGTCATGAGGAAGTACAAGGGAGGGGGGAAATTCAGCATAACCAAGGTCTATTTCTGAGTAGACATGACAAGGTTATATTTTTATATTGTATAGCTTCTCACTCTGCTTCTCAACAGATATTCAGAAGGATTGTTAGGGGGATTTTTTTCCCCAGTGCATGTGGAATAGAGTAGATTTAGAATGCTTTTGGAACTTCCTGCTGAGTTATACAGATTGCTTTCTGTGCAATTTTTAGGAAACTTTTGTTGTTCCACCCAGTCCTCTCTATCACATTGCTTTTGTTTTTCAAAAAATAGCAAACAGCTTAAAAGGAGTTTGGATACTGTTGTAGTAATTTTTGTAGTGATTTGTGATCAAGTTGGCTTTGACTTACTGCACCTCTAGGAATGAGAAATCTTTCTTAGCGATGGTAATCAAGAGTCTTCTTCAGTTCTTGCAACTTGGGGCCACAGTTTCCTTGATTTAATGAAACCCATCTGTAATGCAGTCTTCCTCTCTTCTTTCTGCCTTCCACTTTGCCAGATTGTCTTTTCCAATGAGTTATGTTGTCTGGAGAGCCAGTGTGTTATCGTGGTCTGAGCGTTGGACTATGACTCTGGAGACCAGGGGTTGAATGCCTGCTTGGCCATGGAAATCCACTAGGTGGTCTTGGGCAAGTCACACCCTCCAAAGCTCAGAGGAAGGCAAAGGCAAACCCCTGAACTAATCTTGCGAAGAAAATCCTGTGATGGGTTTGGCTTAGGGTTGCTGTAAGTCAGAAATGACTGGAAGATGTGCAACAATAATAACCTTTCCCCTATGATTTTTTCCCTCACAATAATGCTGTTTGGTATTTTAGAGAAACTGTGAGTGATTCAAAGTGACCACATGAGTGGCAAGGTGATTCAAGGTGACTGCATGCATCAGGAAACTGGGATTTGAACCTGGTTTAAGTAGTGTGTGTTTCTGTGTGCAGACGAATGAGGTGAAGGAGATGCAGAACTCACATTCATTTGCTACTTCTGGTAACTGTCCAGTGTACTATGCAGGAAACAAAGTAATTTCTGATTTATCTCAGGCAACAATATTTCTTTGGCCAGTCCTAGAGTGAAGTGAGGTTCTTTAAGGAGGCATTTTTACTCCTGGGGTGCCAATACTCAGAAAATCAGTTCCTTGGTTATATATTGGACATCTAATAATGGAGGAGGCAGGAAGAAAATTGTGGCTAGCAATCTGAAAGGACTGGCAGATTGATATGGACAATACTCTTTTTCAGTTGTTTGAGTAATAAGCTATTTAAGTTTTTAAAAGTTAAGTATCAATATTCTCAGTTGGGCCCAGAGGCAGACATGCAACCAGTGACACTCTTTCAAATTTGGCATAACTTACATGAGCCTGACCCTACCAGTGTCAAAATTTTGCTCCAATAAAAGCTTCCAGATCTTCTTCAAAGCAGCCCCACGTAATGTGCGTTGCAGTAATCCAGCTGGATTATTACCAGGCCAAAGGATCACTGTGGCCAAATTGTCCCAGTCTGGTAAATCAATTACCCCTGGCAAAAGGTACCCTGCCTTTGGTGGCAAAGTTTGATCTGGAACTATCCTTGGCTTGTGCACGTGCTCATATGACTCCTTCCAAATCAGGACAAGCCGTAATTTCACTTTGGACCCACATTTTTCTGCTCACGTACTCATTTCTTGGTAAACAAGCTTCCATGTTTGTTTTAGTGGAAAAGAGATCCCTTGCATACAAAGATCAATTTATAAGTGAATGAGTGTCTTGCCTCAGGCACATAGAAGTAAAGTAACTGAGCAGGTTGCCTTCATTAATGCATTAATATTCACCATGCCTCATGCACTGAACAGATCAAATTCACATCAGTTGTTCCTAGTGATTTTTATACTGCTTTTGTGGTGTGTGTACTCCAATATTCTGAAGGTCAGATGGAGCTACCAGACCATAAAATCCAGCCAGTGAGAGAGCTGGAACTAAGGGGAGCTCAAGGATTTATTAAGTGATGTGAAACTCTGTTGTTTTGTCCGTGTGTTATATAATTGCTGTCTGTGCAAGACTGTTAAAATACCCTGTTAGTAATAACACGAACATCATGTTATAGCTGCGAGAGGAGATAAAAGAAGTTTCTTAGTCAGCACTTCAACAATATCACAGCACATGTCAGTTTTATTATTGTGAAGCCTTCAGTTTTGGCAGATGCATTCCATTCTGGGTGTAGTGCTGTAATTACCATATAAATTAAGCAGTTAAGTAAGCTTGGTTCAGCCTTCTCCCTTCTGCCCGTAGTCAGGTTGGCAATTCTGTGCTGTGAAACAGGAGTAATTCAGGCTAATTATGTTCAGAGGGCCACAACTTGAAATGCTGGCCCCTTTTCTTTATTCAGACTGGTCAAAAGTAAATTGAAGCTGTTTGGTTGTAGTGCAAACAGAAGGAGCATTATTTCTGCATAGCACTCTTTCTGTAATAGTATTCCAAGAATGTGTTTAATCCATCCAGGTTTAATTCATAGCAGCTAATTCTATTTCAATATATGTTCTTACACAATAAATAATATGTATTATTATTTTAGTGAATTGTAACTAATTCTTAAATTGGATAGGCGTGGGAGAGATTGCATTTTTTTTCTTCTTTTTAATAGACTCTGTCCTGAAATTTGAATGGATTAACCTTTCTGTGGTTGTTTGAGACACAACGGATGATGGACACACTTATTTCGTCTCCACTGGCAAAATCTGATTCAAGTCCTCTGAAAAAGAAGTATCAAATTAAATATATTTTGTAATTTACCCTACCTTTTCAGAGGATTACGTGATTTTTTTGTACACAGCTACACACACGCACACATACACACACACAAACATTAAACAAACTGACTTGTTTTGTAAACCATAATCTGTGAAAATGTGCAGTGAAAAAGTATAATGGATGTTCTCTTTTAAAATGTTGTTTCAGCGTGGTCCGTCTTGAAGTAGCTTATAAAAAGTAGTTTCTTTGAAAGACAGAAAGTTAAAGTGCATCTAAAAGAGGCACAGAGAGCCGTTTTGTGCCTCAGTCTCAACACCTTCACAAGCACTTTGGGAATGATACAGGAGAGAGTCTTGACTGTGGCTGCTCCAAAGTTCTTCTGTGGGAGGTCAGGTTGGCCCCCTTCCTGTTCTCCTTCCACCGGCAGGTGAAGATCTTTTTATTCAGGCAGACCTTTGAGATTTAAATTATGCGGCAGTAGTGTATGTGCAGTGATGTGCTGTATTGCTTATCTTTTATTAGCGATTAGGTGTTAAATCTGTTTTTTTTACTGTTTTTAACCATGAGATTTTTTAAAAAAACATAATACTGTTATGTAATTCCATATTAAATTTTGGAACGTAATATTTTAACTTAATCTTGTTCTAAATTTTTGTAATCTGCCTTGGATGTTCCCCTGGGAGAAAAGCAGGGTATAAATTCAATAAATAAAATGTTGCATCCAAGATGTAATCACTTAGATCATTTGTGACGAGCAGTGTGTCCTTTCTGTATTGTCTTTAGATTAATTTTCATTTGCTGTAAGCTGCCTTGAGGTCTGCCGGGCGAAACAGACATATACAACAAATAAATAATTAAATAATTTCCCATGGCATTTATCCTGAATTAAAACACAATTCTTTTAGGATCCTATTTCTTTTATTTGGAGTCATACCACTTCTTTCCATCAGTAGAGTCCCTATTTAAATATACGGAGAGTGTGAATAGAAGGCTGTTATTCAGTTTGTGGGTAGAGTTTTTGATCCTTATTGTAAAAATCATACCTTTTTGGCTGTATAGGCTCAGTAATGAAAACAGAAACTGATTTCTCATTGCTTTGCCTAAATGTGAACTCCCTAATTTATGTTGAGAATATGTGAGATAATGGTCAAAATTTCCATTGACATCTAATACAAATTTTAATACGAATTATTAATCTCACAGTTAAAATATATGTTATAATATCTAATCAAAAATGTCAATTTTAGCTAGGTACAGAATGATTTTGTTAAATTAGGGCTGTATTTTCATGATTACCTCTCTTGGGAGAGGAAGGGGGAAGGAATTAAGAAAAAATCAGTTAATGAGATCTCACAGTGAAAATGTATTTTACAGCTGAAATAATCACAGTTAACCATCTGTTCTGTATACAAGATCCACTCAACTTTCCTTAAGCTTTCGTTCATTTAATATATTGAAAGATTTTGATTATTGCCAGCGCAAAACTATAAGTGTCAGAGGCCATTCTGGGTTAAAAATAACCTAGACCTGCTCTAGTCATGCGGGAGAAATTTTAATATCATATAGAGTTATGTTGAGAAGCCAAACCCTTCCTACAGTCTCCCGTTCCAACTGCTTTTTCTCATTTGATTTGTTATTAAAGATGAGCTCAACTCAGGAAAAAATACTTTTGAAGCAGGGAGTAGTGGTATACATTATACATTCCCATGCCCCTTTCTTGTTACTTGGCTATAGCAGATTTGGATAGAAACATTAAAAATACAATAAAAATGATAGAAACATCTGCTGTAGTTGCATCTAATTTGTCTTTTGGCCTTCTGAAAACTGCAGTCTGTGTTGGCATGGATAAAAAACTGGAGTTGACCATGTTCAAAGAATGGCATCCACACATGCCCTTATGAGAAGAAACTGACCTGGAGCTCCTTTAGTGTAGGATCTAGGAGGAGTCTGAACGCTGAAGAGGAATTGCTTTAGAGCCCAGACCTCTAAATGTATTGTTGATAACTAAACAGACAGGCCAGAATCTTCATGTCCACAGGAAGTGCCCAGCTGCATTCGAGGACTCCTTTGAGTAAAGAACTCATGTATAGGGTTGTCCTCATGAAAGACATCTTCTAGAAACCTGGATTACACTACAGCGCTGGCAATTCCTGCTTAAAACTATTATCTGAGACCAGAAGAGAAGCTGGAGTTAAAAACAAACAAACCACCTTGAAGAGCTGGACATCTCACCCTAAACTGTCTTGCTGACTCTTGGCTAGAAACTTTGTGTGCGAACTTGGATCAAATTTGATATATCTCTTGCTTAAATTACAGCTTCCTGAGTTCCTGTAGAGTAGCTTGAAGTGTTTCCGACTTTGCCTCTGATTTACTCCTTGTCTGTACTGACTCTGAAATCTTTACCTTAATCCTCCTACTTGGCTATGACTTTATGATACTCGCCTAGACTGGAGGTAGGGAAGGTGTCGCCTGTGGGCCAGATGTGGTCGCCAGGCTGTTTTGTGATGCCCAATACTGTTCATTTTCCCCCCAAGTATTTTTGCCTTCCAATTCCCTAAGGAGTATGGGAGGTAAATTTGGTATGCTCTTCCCAGTTGGTTTTGCTTCAGCAGAGACCGTTTTTTCCCCAACAGTGAGTGACCTGGAAATTCACTTCTAGGCCACTTTCTTAGAGTTGGCAGAGTGAAAGTAAGAAAGGGTTCCTGCAACCCCTGCTGGAATTCCTTCTTTTATACAACCATTAAAGGTTCAGGATTCCTCTCTAGTTATCAGTCTGGCAATTCCAGCTGTTACACCTACAGTAGCCCAGAGAGGGTCAAACATGTGGCAAAACTGCATTCCATTTCTACTTTAGGGGTATTTGGTGAACTTTTTTTTTCTTTTGAGGAATCATGACAAGGAAGTGCGGCCTTCCTGGGGGACCCATCCCTGCCTTGGACCCTAGACTTCAATCTGCTGCCCTTGACCTACTTTGAATCCAAACCAGGGGAGAAACAAGACAATTGGTAGTGTGATATTTTTTATGCTGTGGGTACAATGTAAGTAACAGCATGGTGTAGTGGTCTGAGCATTGGATGTGACTCTGGAAACAAGGGTTTGAATCCTTGCTCACCCCTGAAAACCCACTGGGTGACCTTGGGGAAGATGCACTCTCCATCTCAAAGGAATGCAAAGGCAAACCCCCTCTGAGTGAATCTTTCCAAGAAAATCCTGTGATAGGTTCACCTCAGGATTGCCGTAAGTCAGAAATGACTTGAAGGCACACAACAACAACAACAACAAACTTCAAAGTGTTTTCAATTTCTCCTGTAAAGGAAAGTGGCCACTTGCAGCTCATCCGTTAATAACTAAATTGTATGAATCAAATAGTATTGCAATTACATACTCATTTATTTATAACATTTGTACTATATCCATTAGCTTGTAGCGTAAAACTCAATGTGCAGTTCTGTTTTTTGATTTTTAACTCTCTTTAATCGTATTATTTTCACTAATCCTATAATTTCTAGAACAGAATGTTCACAAAGTGTGTTCTAATCTCACTCATTTCAATGTGTCCCTCAAAATGGTGTTTATTTAGTAATAACTTCTTGAAGCTATGGTTTGTCATTTCACTGTTTTGATTTTTAAACTATGAATGTATATGGGTAAATACTTCAGAAGTAACTGAAGTAACAGAGGAGGTCAAAATGAATTATTTGAAGGAGGGTAGCATGCTGTTCAACTTATATTTCATCATAAGGAAAGAAGCCCTAACAATCAGATAAGCCACATACTTTTGCAGTCTGATTAATTTGTATATGTTTTAGTTTTGTCAACCTTAGTCTTTAGAACTGAAACAGATTCCCCAGATTTTGGGGGAAAAGAGAACCAGAGTTACTTATCCTCAGTATAGTGGTAGCACTGGGCTCTGAAACTCTGGACAGCATCTACCAGTGATTGCACGTACAGTAGACCCTCAGTATCTGCTAGAGTTTGGTTCCAGGACCCCCCATGGGTACCATAATTTGTGGATGCTCAAGTCCCATTATGTACAGTGACGTAGTAGAATAGTGTTCCTTATGTAAAATGGCAAAATCAAGGTTGGCTTTTTAGATTTTTCTTTTTTTGGAGGGGGAGAATATTTTCAAGCTGTGGTTGGTTGAATCTGTGGATACAGAATCCACAGATATAGAGGGCTGATGGTATACATGTACATGAAACCGACAGAAGTGTCAAACAGGAATCTCTAAGCACCATCTTCTGAACTTGGCTTTCCACGAAGGAACAGATCTACCCCAAAATGGTGCCTCCAAGTCCCATTCCAGTGGCTTGGAAGGACACCATGTTTAAAGATATAGAAAGCCACTGGGAGACCAGGGGTCCATTCACTCTACACAAATTCAGTGTTATATTCTACTTTAAATCCCATGGAAACACCTTATGAAATGCTGGTGTTTGTAGTTTGATGAACCACCAGAGTTTTTGATCGATGATTCTACATGTCTCTCTCAAAATTGCAGATCCCAATATTCCGTGGGATATTGCCATGGCAGTTAAAGTGGAATATAGCATTATAAATGTATAGGGTAAATGAGCCCCAGCAGAATCAATGAGGAAACGCTCTCCTGTCCAATTCTGAGAGTAGATTGTCCCATAACCAGACCTGGAGCCAGTCTGAAATAATACTGTATAGAACTAAGTAACTATTGGAGCTGGAATGTTACCACATCCTCTAGTACCTTGCCCAGCAATGGAATATTGAGAACTGACCACTTCTTACCTCGTCTGCTGGATATCAGGGAGGGCTTTTACAACAAAAAACCTTAAAAGTGCCTTTTAAAGATATATTAGAACCCTGTTTGGTGTAAAGTGACATTGACTAGTATAGGCCCTTGGTATCTGCTGGGATTTGGTTCTACAGCACCACTTGTAGATACTGTAGATATTGAAATCTGTAGATGCTCAAGTCCGTTGACATACAATGGCATGGTAAAATGGTGTCCTTTATTTAAAATGAGTGCCAGAGAGAGCCTGAGGATCTGTGAAATGGTGGCAGGCTACAGTAGGGTATGTCTACACATCAGCATAGTGCTCAGCATGCGACAAAATCAAGCTTTGCTTTTTGCAATTTTTTTTTCAAATATTTTTGAGCAGTGGCTGGTTGAATCTGTAGATGCAGAACCTGTGGATAAGGAGAGCTGACTGCATTTCCTTTTCTCATTTAACTAAGTCCTCTCTTCTAACCCTTTCTATGAGTGAGGAAGAGCAAAAGTCTAACACAAAATGGTGGCTTTTATCTCTCTAAGAATCTTATCCATAACCTTAGGCTATGTCTTTTTTTGTGAATAATTTCTCTAGCAATGATTTGTTCTCTTGTTCTCTGCAGACTATTAGACGTTTCATTCATTCATTTAATTTATATCCTAACTTTCTCCCAATATGGGACCCAAAGCACTATAGAATGTAAGTTAAAACAAAATATAGTTAAATAATATATAATACAAAAATAATTAAACATGAAGGATACAAGCACTCAACCTGGCGGTTGGGGAGCAGGGGAGGAAGCAGGGGAAATGCGGCACATAATAGGTAGAGAGGTGGTACAGGAATACCTGGCCACACTGAATGAATTCAAGTCTCCAGGGCCAGATGAATTGCATCCTAGGATATTAAAAGAACTGGCAGAGGTCATTTCGGAACCGCTTGCTATAATCTTTGAGAAATCTTGGAGGACAGGAGAAGTTCCAGCAGACTGGAAGAGGGCAAATGTTGTCCCCATCTTCAAGAAGGAAAAAAAAGAGGACCCAAATAATTATCGCCCAGTCAGCCTGACATCAGTACCCGGAAAGATCCTGGAGCAGATCATTAAGCAGTCAATTTCTAATCACTTAGAAAGCAATGTGGTAATCACAAGAAGTCAACATGGATTTCTCAAAAATAAGTCATGCCAGACTAATCTTATCTCTTTTTATGATAGAGTTACTAGCTTGATAGATGAAAGGAATGCTGTGGATGTAGCATTTCTTGATTTCAATAAGGCCTTTGACAAAGTTCCCCATGACATTCTTGCAAAGAAGCTAGTAAAATGCGGGCTGTACAGGGCTACTGTCAGGTGGATCTGTAACTGGTTGACTGACCATTCCCAAAGAGTGCTCAGCAATGGCTGCTTTTCATCCTGGAGAGAAGTGACTAGCGGGGTGCCACAGGGTTCTGTCCTGGGCCCAGTGCTGTTCAATATCTTCATCAACAACTTGGATGAAGGAATAGAGGGCATGCTCATCAAATTTGCAGATGACACCAAATTGGGAGGGGTTGCTAATATGCCAGAGGACAGGATCAAAACTCAAAATGACCTGGATAGATTGGAGAGCTGGGCCAAGGCTAACAAAATGAAATTCAACAGAGAGAAGTGTAAGGTCCTACACTTAGGTAGAAAAAATGAAATACAGAAATATAGGATGGGGGACACGTGGCTGGATAGCAGTACGTATGAAAGGGATCTAGGAGTTTTAATAGACCACAAGCTGAACATGAGTCAGCAGTGTGATGCGGCAGCCAAGAAAGCCGATGCAATTCTCGGCTGCATCAATAGGAGTATGGTGTCTAGATCGAGGGAGGTACTGGTACCACTCTACTCTGCTTTGGTTAGACCTCATCTTGAATACTGTGTCCAGTTCTGGGCACTCCAATTCAAGAAGGACATGGTCAGGCTGGAGCAGGTCCAGAGGAGGGCGACCAAAATGGTGAGAGGCCTGGAAGACATGCCCTATGAGGATAGACTTAGAGAGCTGGGTATGTTTAGTCTGCAGAAGAGAAGGTTAAGAGGGGACATGATAGCTATGTTTCAATATTTGAAGGGATGCCATGTAGAGGAAGGAGAGGGCTTGTTTTCTGCCTCTCCAGAGACCAGGACAAGGAGCAATGGATTCAAGCTGCAGGAAAGGAGATTCCACCTGAACCTCAGGAAGAACTTCCTGACAGTCAGGGCTATTCGGCAGTGGAATATGCTGCCTCGGAGTGTAGTGGAGTCTCCTTCCTTGGAGGTTTTTAAGCAGAGTCTGGACAGCCATCTGTCGGGAGTGCTTTGAGGGTATTCCTGCATGGCAGGGGGTTGGACTGGATGGCCCGTGTGGACTCTTCCAACTCTACATTTCTATGATTCTATGATTCTATCAAATGATCCAACTAAAACATTAATTAAAAACAATTAAAAGAACATTTAAAGTTTAGTAAAAAAAAATCACACCTCATTCAGAAATCCTTCTGCACCAACCTGTTAAAAAACTGAAGGCCTGTTTAAATCAAAAGATCTTTGAGATCTTTTAAAGAGAGAATAGAATGGGGACTAACTGAGCCTCCCTTGGGCAGAAGTTCCATAGCTTAGGAGCAGCCATCTAGAAGGCTTCCTTTCATGTTCTTCCCATATATTCTGGGAGACAGAGTTGGCTTACTTGTCGAGACAGGAAATCAGATGAACTACTGAGAAAGTTCAGTTGTCAGTGTCGCAAGTTCAGCAGGTGGCCTCACCCCGTCTTGAAATCTAGAACAGTAGAATGGATACATCTTAATATTGATCTACTACGGTATTGTTGTAAGCCAAGGGTGAGCAATAGTGGGGGGATGCCGAGACCAATTTCCTGTTGCCATTTTGAGAGGGACGTTTGTCGGTGGGGTGGGTATTGTTGCATGTTTTCACACATTTGGAGGAGGTCCATGCATGGTTTAGGGCAAAAAGTGTCTGAAAATATGCTAAGTTTTAAACATTTGGAGGGAAGTCTGAATTGCTGGACTGGTAAGGGGCTTCATGGGTCCACAGTTAATAGGTGGATAGGCCACAGTTTTCCCATCCCTGTTGTACGCCTTGTGTAAAGGATAGATGTAAATTATATGGGAAGCCTTTTTCTGTCTATGTATTTTAAGAATATATAACAGTTCTTTTAAATAGAAGAAGTGGGAGGGAAGATGATCCTTCCCTGGAAAGAAAAAATAGTAAGTTCTGATGACAACAAAAAATATTCTGCTGACTGACTGTATTTCTGTATCTAGATTAAACTGTTAATTAAAAATAAAAAGTTAATTATTGGAATAAGGTCAGCTAGCTAGAATTTGCCTGCAAGAGCTGCTGAATTTTAAGATACAATTCGATTAATCATTAACATGAAGCTTGCAAATGAATGCCCCCCTGCAATGAACAAATTTACTCTACAAAAGCTGGAAGCTGTCATATAAACATTCCCAGTGAAACTTTGTGCGATAGTAGTAATATTTCTGAGCACCCATACACAATTTGGTTTAAAATATGTACAATGAATGCAGATTGCAGATTATTCTGGATTAAACCTGGTTGTTCATCACTTGCATGAAAAATTAAATGTGCCTGAAAGCTTTGCTTTATGAGACTGGTTTGTATTTGAGTGCCTTTTTTATAAGTCAAGATTGCACTATCTTGATCTGCAAAGCTTGAGATATGATAGAGATCCATGATTATGGATGGGAAAGGACACAGGAATGGGAAATAAATGTGCACTTTCGGTTTTTGTATTTGTGTCATGATCAGAATAAAACCTGTACTGTTGCTTTCATCGGAAGGGGAAAGACTCCTTTTGCCATAACGAAGAGATTAAATAAGAATTAAAGCCTATCCAGATATCTCACATGGAAAGAAAGAATATAATATAGTGTTTGTGTTGTCAGTAAAAAATAAATGTTCACTGCTTGAAAATGAAAATAATATTGGAATGACTTTATCCTGTTTGAAAGTAACACAAAATCTGGAGTTCAGAACACCCCTAGTACAAAAAGATGTTACTTATACCTTGTTTGTTCCAAACCTGTAACCCTAAATTTTATACAAGAAAACGCAAATGCAGGGGTACAATATACACACATTGGCACAGTTCTCTATCAGGTTCAGTTTTCAGACCATCACTGGCTTGCAACAAGAAAGTTAAAGGAGTGATAACTACCTGAGGTAGTTATACCCAGCAGGGTAATTGGGCCTTTTGATGGGGAAGGTAACAATTAGAAGTAATTGTAAGTTATTTGTTGCAGTGCTATCAACTTCAATATGTTTTCTTTGATCTGTTTTTTTCTCCATATTTTTACCCTATTCTTGGTAATTGGTTACAGTATTTCTCTGTGACAATGTTGCTAGGGTTGTGATGCATTCTGTTATTCAGTAAGACCATCTCTGCCCTTGGGCTAACAACCTAAAGAGCACAATATAGAAAGTATGGAAACCAAAATTCAGTGCCTTTGCTCTTTATACGGGCATGCTTCATTACCTCTGTTCACAAAGCAGTTGTTTCTCTGACCTCTGTAAGGGACGAGAGGAGGGAACCTGCCAAAGCAGGTGGAGAAGTGTTATCAGTTCTGACAAAAAGTCTGACAGGGACCTGATGACAAAAGTGATGGATATGTTAACCTGAATTTAACCCCTAGATATAAGTGGATAGGATGTAGACATAAGTTTTGAAAAATAGATGGGATATATTTATTTGCATCTATGAGAGAGAGTGTCAGGAAAGAAGTGGTCACACACAGAAGCATTTTTACAATGGGGCTTCACAAGCATTTTTGTCAAGCCTACTGAAACGTGTCAGTCTGCTCTTTGCAATAAAATCCTTACTGCAGAGAGCATGAAGCTCAGCAAACCCATGCAGAGTTTGTGGGGAAAGATATTGTATCCTTTAAAAAGGAGTCCGTTCTTCAGTCTTTTCATATGGATTCAACTGGACACATTTCTCATACAAATGAAGCTGTTCATTAAGCCTCCATTATATTTCTCTCTTTATTGCCCAATGTAAGAAGTTGCATACAAGTGGAAGCCATGCTTATAGAAATAGATTTGTCTTTGGGAGCAAACAATACAGCTTAATATGATCTCAGCTTCATAAGAAACCAAATGAACATTTTGGACCAAGTAGTTGCAGAAATGAAAGCAGGCCCTTACTTTGCACTTCAGTTGGATGAATTCCCCGATTTTGCCTCTTGTACAGAATTGGTTATGCGCAGTCTGTGTATGAAAGACAACTGTGTGCAGTTATCAGTTCTCTGAATCACTATCTACAACCCTCCATGGAAAAGAAAATTTCATCAGCCAAAAGGAGCTTATGCACAGATAGGGCACTGTCAATGACAGGCATGTGTTCAGAAAGTTCATGATTCAGTTCGTTTGCTATAGCCATTCATTACATGTATTCATTCCTTCATTCATAATGAGGACATTTCTTCCCAGTGTTCTCAGTATCTGGCTCTGAATGTCTGCTTTGAAATTGTTAATCATCACCACAGTAGTCTACAAACTCTAGAATTTTGAAGTTTTCTGTGAAGATGTGGGAGTCCAGTGTCTTCCTCTTTCATACAGATGTTCAATGGTTATCTTAGGGCAGGGCTTAAAATGTGGATTGAAACAAAGAAAGCAAGCCATCATTGTGACAGGCCCTTCTCCCATATTGGTGCGGCTGTTCTCATTCTGATTAGTATAGCATTTCTCATACTGTCTTTTTCACACAGCTCTGCCCCATTTATAACACCATCTTGGTGTAAAAGACAGAGAGTTTTCAATGTTTATTTAGAATCACTTAATAATTTTATGATAGTGTGTGTTTTGTATTATTTATCACACTAGACAATTTGAGTCAGTATTCGCAAAGATAATCTGTAACATTTATTACAATAACAAAAATAAAGCTGTGTGTCAGAGTTTATAATGCGGTTCAATGTTGATGCTTTTCTTCAGTGCACTTTTCAAATAATATTAACAGTTAACTCCCCTGCTCAGAAAGCTTAACTCCAATCTAAGTCACACTCTCTGACCAGATCCTACCAAAATTCAGTTACTCTTCTGCCTCTCACTAGGTTTCCACTGAGAACTAAGCTTTCCTAAACAGACACACCCTCTGGCTGACCAAGGGACTCTACGCCCTAGCTTCTTGCTAGGCTGTCACTGAAGAAATCAAAATACCCCAGGTACTTGGATTTATATAACTTTTTCTATCAGTCACAAACCCTTTCCACACGCTACTGGGTTGAGTTTCTCTCCTGAGGTGCTATTCTGGTTGCCTAGCAACTTGCTTTCAGGCTATACTGGCTCCCCAAATAGCCGCACCCCCAGAACTTCATCACAGTCATTTATGTTCCTGCAAAGGGATGGAACTGCTAAACAGCAAGAACTTAATGTGAAGGTGACAGACTATATAGCACAAGTGGGCAAAGTGCAGCTGGGTGGGGACCCTAAATGCGGCTCCACCTGAAGCCCCCTCAAAGCCCCCAGACTCAATTTTTTAAAAAAAATTTGGGTGATTTTAGAGCTATGTTTTTGCTGGAAAACTACCCTAAATATGACCAGACCATAGTGGTTTGCTTCCCTTGACTCTTCAAAGCCCCCCAACCTCACCTGAAAAACATCAAAGAAATTGAAAAAAACCCATCCCCAGATTGGCCAAAATGGTGGCTGGAAGTGATGTCACATAACTTTGGGTGCACTGAAGTGTGCCGGTGCTCCCCACCAGGTGGGCACAGTTGCCCTCTCCTGCCACACATGGTTTTTCTTTCCCAGATTTCCTTTCTAAAATATTTGACATTTATGAAGGAAGTAGGTTAATTGTAATTTTGTCTGATAGTGAAAGAGGTTATAGTGCCAAATAAGTTAACTTTGAATTATATGAATGAATGAAGTCCATGCGCACACACATGGAAACACACACATAAAGATCCCACTTGCTTCAGTGATATAAGTATTTTCCTCTTTTTGAATTATTTTTGACAATGTTATCTAGCTTGCACATTTTAAAGGCAAACAAAATGTAGGACCTAATCTGTTTTGATTATAAATTTATGCATTGTGGTAAGTACATTACGGTAATTGTCTCAATGCATGCTTTCCAGTTTTCTTGCAACATACATGCACTTTTACTTACTCACATGAGATTATTGTGAGTTTTCTTGTAAATAGCTGGAGTGTCTGAAAAACTACATAGGTAGGGAAAATATATAAAGGCCATTGGGTAATGCCAGGACATTGGTAACCCAGAGGCATTTGAAATATATCTTTGGAAACTTCAGCAGAGGAAGAACGTGGGAGAAAAGACGCATAACCCTTTCCCTTCCTTCCAATTTTGCTCAAAATTGCTTCTTCCCATTTTCTTCCTGTAAGAAAAAAGTCACAAGTATCTGTATTATTTTTTGTCTCCAAAAGCAGAAAAATAGCTAACAAGAGAAGTTAAATAGAAAACCACCCAGAGGTTCTTCTAGATAAAGCAACCCCTCTCTACTATTTAGGGTAGTTTTGTTGGTTGAACTCAGACTTGCCTTGAGTGGACCTTTCCTAATTAAATGTTTCTTCAGAAGGAAAGTGACCTGGTGAATTTTCAGTTTCCTCTCCCTCCCCACATGCCCTCAAAATCTGCTTTGGTTGATGACCTTCTGAAATAGTATGTGTGGTAGTGGTGCTAGTTACAAGAGAACCTAAGACTGTTGTTTGTTTGGCATGAAAGCATAAAATTCCAGAAACTCTTCTCTCTCTACCTAGTAAATATATGGTGACAAGAAATTTAAAAAATAACAATTTGTTGACCTTTCATGATGGTCAAATGTAAGCTGCCTAGGGCAGCCATTTAAAGGCTGTTTTAATCCGAGAGATGGCCCTAGAATCTATATAGAGAGGGGCAGCTCTGGGCATGAATAATCACTTCAGATTAAAGCTTGTGTCCCTGAGCAATCATTGTTCATCTGAGTATACCTTTCAGAATCAAATCTAAGAGGTGTCTTTAGTGTGAAAGGTTTTGATGCTTTCTTTGAACAGATGTTTATGAATACTTGATTAATGTTTCTGAAAACTCAGTCATGATGAATCATGTATTAGTCATATTTAATAGTATGCTTTTTCTGTTTCAGCACTTTGTAGTTCTATCGGTTTTGTAATGCTATGAGCTTCATAGTGCTAAATACCATGATCCCAGATAAACAAATAATTTGGTTTTGAATATATTTGAAGACTGCCTCGGGCTGAGATATTGGTGATTATTATATAGCAGCATGCTGGTAACTCTAGGTATTTTTTTTTATTTGTCAGTCACAACTTTTGTTTTTGCTTGGTTGTTCATATTCTGCTTCAGCCTATCATAGGATGTGGTCCAGAAGGAAGTGAGTGGTTTGAATTTCTTCTGAAAGAGAAAAATCCCTTCCTTTGCCCTGGAGCATGGGGAGAAGAAGTGCAGATCATGCAAGACATTGAACTATATGAAGAGAGGGCTTTTTGCATTTCTTCTTGTCACTGTATCCCACATGCTGGGGGCATAGGTATCTCAGTCAGGAAATAAAATATATGTCAATAAAGATGCAGTTGTGACAACTTCCTTCACTTGCTGATTCATCACTCCAAGCTAGCAAGTGTACCAGAAAAAGCCTTGCCTTCTTCTCTGTCCTTATAGCCATCTCCTAGGGCCTAAATACCCTAAAGGCACCAGATCCCATCTGATCTTGGAAGCTAAGCAAGATCAGCTGTATTTAGTACTTCAGCGGGAGACTTCCAATGAAAACCAGGTGCCATGGGCTGTATTTCAAAGGAAGGAACTGGCAAAACCACCTCTGAGTATTCCTTGCCCAAGAAAACCATATGAAATTCATGGGGTCATGACATCTTCTCCTCTTCTACTCATCTGCCCTTACTCCTGTATCTTGTTCTTGAACTCTGCTGGCTCAGCTGTCTTGGCAGAAGCGTCACCCCTGGTTCTTTGCCTATTACTGTTTCTCAGTCCTGTGGAGGGAGTGGGGAGAAAGCAGAGCTACCAGAACTCGGTGAGCACCTGCATTAAAAAGACTATGGGCAAAATTGCGGCTTACAGTTTGGAGAACGTCAGCTGTCTCTGACTCCCTGTAAGGCAGCAGAATTCAGGAAAGGCAAGTTTATAGTAGGATGGCACAAGTTGAACTATGATGATCTTGACAAAAAGAGGACTGTTAGAACTGAAGAATACCTGGTTTCCTTGAAACATTGCAGGCAAGTATAAAATTTCTGAATTACTGCAGCTATGAATATACAGTTTTATAATGAGAGTCAATGGTGAGGCTCCTTGCATATTAAAGAAGGTTTATAACGTGATTACCGACAGTATTTAAAGCAATATTGTAGTTTTTTAAAACTTGGTAAAAAATTAAACCTGTTATAGTGACCCAGCTAATCACACTTTGGCAAATTTAACATAAAAATTGTACAAAACAGTTGAAAGCACAATCCCCTTTAAAAGTGCCGTTCTGTTTATTTAGTGAAAATCATTTTGAGTCTGGAAGAAATATAAAATAGTTTTCAGGCAGTGTTCTTACATAGTTATTTCTTAATCACTTGCTAATCTTCTTTTCCTGACTCAAAGAGATAGTTCATTGAAGATTGACAACTGTTACATAACCTCTAAAAATGTAACATGGCTTAAGTTTGTGAAGAAACTATCAAAGAAAGTAAAAAATCATATTAAACAAATTAACGGTGGGGCCTCTTGAATTTAAGAAATACAGATGTGGAGATTATATTGTCTTCTGAAGACCATTTTATGTGGTTTCCCATTGGGAGTGTAACAGGAGATAGCTATTTCAAAAAAGAACATTTATTTATAAAACAGTTTCTCAGAAAAGAAGCTTAAGTTGCTTTGTACTCCATAGAGAAAATACAATGCAGGTTGATCACACATTATGCATTGTAGGTGTCCACAAAAAAATGTGGTGTATGCATGTAACAGACTGGTATCTGGGCCTATCTGTCCGTATATATTCCGCAGAACTAGAATGGGCTACAGTTCCTCTCTGAGTATAAACTTGTTGGAAGAAAGCCTCTAAAATATAAATATTTTTAAAATATATTTGGCAATACAATTTAAACAGATTATAAGCTATAAAATGAATTTTAAAAGTTAAATTAAATTGAAATATTAATTTGACCATTTTGTATTATGCAGCTTCATCTTTTCCCTTCACTAGTTTAACAGAGTCGAGCAGTTCATTCTCACCTTTCACATTTCTTCTTTCTCTGGACATTTAGAATGGCACACTGTGCTTTTATCAGACTGATTAAAAACAGACAAGACCAGCAAATTCAAAGCATTCCCGTATCTCTTGATAAATGTGAAGTAAGACCATGACTCTCGGAGGCATTTGCACATGGGCAGCATACTTCATCACATCATATTTTTACCAATGACATAATGTGAGCACCTGATAAATACAATCTGTGACTTTTGCCACATTTAGGTAAGGTCAGGCTCAGGGGCAGATCAGAAAATTAAATGTGTGGAAACTAGTCTAGACATAACTATCTCTATCTGTGACCTAATTCTGTTCAAGTATGTGATTTATGTGTGATTTTTCACAGGCCTTTACAAAGAAAAATGGAGTGTCTGCTGTGGGTCCCACTTCACCAATTAAACAGACTCTTTTTCTTAGTGCTACATGCTTACCCTGGCAATGCATTAAGGTCAAGCCTCTGCTAGTAAAGAACTATATCTCTGTTGCTGATATGTTATATAAAGCAAGTGTGCAGTATCTAAGGCCATTTCCACACCGGGCTTCTGTAACGGTGCAGAGCAACCTCTCGCGGAGGTCTTCTACACCATAGAGTGGACTGGTGTGGACTACTTTTTGTAGCTCCACACCAGAATCCACTCAGGAGCGGCCGGAACTAGCCGCGCTGCGTGTTTTTTAAAAACCTCTTTTTCGAGGTTTTTAAAAAGCACAGAGCGTGCAGCCCTGCGCCGCTCCGTTGCCCGGCTCCGACGTGGATTTGCAGGCACGCGCAAATGTGTGCCTGCAGATCTGCCGGGGGCGGGCTTCCAGCTGGTGAGCTTCTCCGGTTGGTGGAGAGCCTCCACCAACCGGAAGCCGCCATTTGGGACGCCGGAGGACCGCAGAGCAGCGAGCTCATGCTGCTCCGCATCGCGACGGACTCACCCGGCTGCCGGTAAGCTCCGTTTTTGGGCGTTTTCGCCCGTTCACCCCCCCCCCACATGTGGAAAGGGCCTAAAACAAAAGTCTAATATCTGTTCATAGTGATCCTGCCTAAAAGCCCTAGATAATGTATCATTCAGAAACAACAGAGACTTTCAGTTGAAGCTTAACTTTTTCTGGTGGCTAAATGACAAGGAAGTATCTAACAAAGTATACCTTGCCTCTCCACTGGTGGATATAAGTAAATGCAAGTTGATTTTGTTCTTGTTATTGCTTTAACGAAGACTTTATAACAGGTCCAGTCAGATTAGAAGCACCCATGTTGGAGGTCCCTAGCCAGCAATCTGTTGCAATCTGTTGGGTGCTCTCTTCCCCTTCCCCTCTTCCTCTTTTCTTCTCTTTTCTTTTTAGCAAGTTATATTTGTTGCTGTGTGCCTGCAGGTTGTTTCTGATTTATAGTGACTCTGAGGCTAACCTCTCTCAGGATTTTCTGAGGCTGAGAGTGTGGGATACGCCCAAGATCACCCAGAGGGTTTCCATGGCTGAGCAGGGAATCAAAGTCTGGTCTCCCTGGTCATAGTCCTTGGTCATAGTCCAGCACTCAGACAACTATACCATATTGGCACTCACAAATTGTTTTGTAGCACATAAAGCAGTTTGTTCGATGCACTGTTGCAAAATAGCTGTGGAGTCATGAGGATTGCCCTATTTCAGGTGTGGAGTGGGTGACTGAGAAGGAATGCCCAACAGAGGTCTCCAGTTTCAATTTTTTTTATTTACTCTCAGGGTAAGATGGTACAATCAGCAGGCTTGAGTTGTAGAACTTACCAGACTATATCATCTAAAACCCCAGTCTCTGCCTTGTTACTAACATAGGCTTTTTCTGCATGGAGTTTTCAAATCGCATTAGCCATGCTTTGCTCCCCCTTGAGGAGCCGCCTTACCACATGATGTTCTTGCCAAACAGGTGCTATCCTGGCTGCAGGCAGCACTAATCCTGCTCTTTTTCATTTTCGGGAGAAACCTGACAATAACCGGCTTTCCTTGACGCAATTGCAGGAGCTACAACCATAAGGAGCCTCCATCCAATGTCCTTCCGGGAATGACCCAGGAGTGGGAGGTGTGTGGGCAGTCCCTGCCCAACCCTCACTCAGCAACTCCCAGGGGAAGCTCCACCCAGCGGCAGGTTGGCTGCTGCCCTCATCGTACTGGCAAACACTGCAGGACATGTCGCCCAGGAAGGCTACCCTGGGGCTGACATTGCCGCCCACACTCGCGACAACATCAGCCCCCAGAGTCCAGCTGACTTATAATTTTTTTAAACAAGTGTTGGCGCCACCGTTAGCACAGTAGCACATCAGCATGGTAGCATGTTAGTGCAGTAGCCGGGGGGGGAAAAACCCACACTGACCAATCAGGGGTGGTGGGGCGGGGATGGGGCAGGACCTGGGAGTGGCCCAGGACACCAACTTGTGGAACAGACACCAGGTGCAATCCGGTGCTGTCTCGTAAACGCCCAGGTGCCTGTGGAAGACAAGAGGCTGCATACAGAGCCTAATCTGCCATTAGCAATCCTGCGATGGTGTCGGAACATATCCCAATTGAGGTATGGTGCAAAAAAGGCCGTACTGGGAAGGAGCGACCCTAGCTTTCTTCCTGGTGCCCCATGTATAGAATGCATTTTCTGGGGGAACAATATTTATTTGCATCTGCCCTGTCGCACAACAACTTTAAATGGTATCATTTAGGAAAAACGTTGTCACTTGATTCTCTTGGTGGTGTAAAAATCTTTTGGCCTTGAGTCTCCAGAAATCTTTCTCCCAACATTTTTGCAAAGTTTGAGCATCTTTTGGAGAAAATTTTTTGTTTGGGCCACCATTTGGTGATCTTAAATATGGTCATAATTGTGCCTATGAAGTGTATGAGACTGGGAAGTTTAAACAGCATTGCCCAGATGATGCTGTTGGTTTCAACTATAATTTGAATGGATGAAAGTTTGAGGGGTAGGCACTTAATCTTAAAGTTTGCTTCGTGCCAAGGCCAGGATCCTGTCAGGTTGTTAAACTAGCATAATTTTAGGTTATAATATAGACTTGACTTTGGCTCATGAAGGGAGGAAGCAGAGTAACAAGAGAAGAAAGCTGCTGGCTCCATGCTGCCTGTTTCTTGAACGCCTAGCATTTTGGTGGGGGATAGCTTGGGTCTATGAAACGAAGGAACTATGGAAGGCCTGATGTAGGCAGTCGCTTATGCCATAATACAGATGTTCAAACTCTCCCCCTACCCATCTCTGAAGCCGGGCATTCAAGAAAGAGGCACCACAGAATCTTCTCCTCGTGTCACTTCTACCACCTTCTTTTTCTTCTTTTCCTGCTGCATTTTCCTCACTATCTTTTTCTTGCTTCACTGTTAGCACCATTAGCATCACATTCTGACAGACTTAAGATCCTATTGCAAATACAGGAAGCTGCCACTTTTTGATGCCCTTTATCTGATGACTCATTCTTTTGATGCTTCAAATTAAGGACAAGTTCCATTAATTCAGCAGAAGTTCTGCTTTTCCATCAGTTCTTCTTGCCTATGGAGCTCGCTTGGAAAAGTGAGCTGAGAGAGGGAAAAAGGCACTAAGCCAGCTGAAACACTTTGCAAACAGTGTGTGTGCATCTACAAGCAGATTTTGCAAGCAGCAAGTTGGTTCCAAGTGAGCCTTTGTAAGTTTGGCATGCTTCCTATAGTATAGTACATGGGTTCCACTTTTCAACTAATTCTGTTTTCTGGCAGTGCTCTGGTCTCTAACCTGTTGAGTAAGTGAGGGAAGCCTGTACCATGCCAAAGGAACCAAAACCAGCATATCCAAAGTTTTGCCAGTTAGTACCAGACTTACTTGAAAATGTTCAGGATGTCAGCCTACCTTTAAATATTAAGTTTTCAACCAAACTTGATATGTGCTCTTAGAGTTACCTGTTAAATGTTTTTGTACTAGTTTAGTTCATAAATGTGGGTTCTCATATAGAAATCTGTGGAGTTTTTTTTCCAGGTGTACTCAAAATAGTGATAATAATAGAGCCACAGTCCTGAAAGCAAGTGTTCAGCAACTTGCGTATAGACAGAAAGAGAACTATTAGAAAAATCAGTACAAAAGAAGAGAAGTAGACAACAGAAAATGTAGAACAAGAGACTTCTTCCACAAGTTCCAAGAAATCAAAGAGAATTTTAAACTAAGAAGTAGGAATACTCTTTGACCAACAGGGAAACACAATACGTAATCAGGACAAAATATAAAAGACAACAGAAGTAGTGCACAGAAAAATTACATGGAAGAGATGAACAGATAATCCTACAAGGAAAATCCTTTTGATGAAAAAAGCACAGTTTTAGAAACTGAAGTAGAAACTCCCAAGAGAAATAAACAACCAGAAACAGCAGTCACACCAACAGAACTGTTTAAGGCTATAGAGATGGAATCTATTCAAATTCTAAAATATGCCAACCAACAAATATGGAAAGTAAAACAGTAGTTCAGAGACTGGAATGGCTCAATGTGTATTCCAGTCTCCCCCAAAAGAGATAGCCTTTTGGCTTTTCCTTGTAAGGAAAGTAATGCTTAAGATTTTACAACAAAGGACTTTTACTATATATGTAGCAAGAAATGTAGAATTGCCCGAGCTGACTTCAGAAAAAGGAGGAGGCACTAGAGATCATATTGCAGACATGCATTAGCTAAAGAGCACACCAAATAATTTCAGATGAAAAGCAACCTATGTTTTGTAGATTATACCAATCATTTGATTGTATAGATCATGAAAAACTATGGCTTGCTCTAAAAAGAATGAACATGGCACATTTGATTATCCTGATGTGTAGAGTGTCCTCTGGACAAGAAGCCACTGTCAAGACAGAATGCAGAGAAACAGAATGGCTTTCAGTTGAGAAGGGTTTCAGGCATGGGTGGATTTAATCACCCTGTTTAATTTGTATGCAGAACATATTAAAGTGGGCTGAAGACTTGAAAAAAAGTGTGAAAATGGGAGGAAGGAACATCAACAATTTAAGATACACAGAGAACACAGTAAGATACACAGTATTACTACCAAAAAATAGTGAAGATTTGGAGCAACTGCTGATGAAAGTTAAGTAAGTTCAAGGAAAAAAAGGTGAAAAAGCAGAGTTACAGTTGGATAGTAAGAAAACAAAAAGAATGACCACAGAAGAGTTACTATAAAAGATTATGTTATGAAAGCTTGAAACAACTATAAAGAGGAATTATTACGTGCTTTCTCTCTCTTTCTGGCTGCACAAAATCTCATAAATTAATAAGGAATAACCATGAGCCGTTTTGGGGTGAGCAGGATTCTCTCTGATCTTTATTGTTATGGAAAAACACAAGTTTCCCCATAATTACTTCTGCTGTTTTTCAGAGTTGAGCAGACATTGACTTGTCCCTCAGCTGCCAGTATTTTGTTATTACTGTGCATTGCAGCTGCACAAGCTACAGTGAGAACAACTCACTTTTCATGTGTGGTGTCTCAGTAAACCACTTGTTTTTGCTGCCTGTCTGGAATAGCAAAACAAGGGGACTGAAAATACATGGCATGAAATCTGAATTTGCTTTAATAGCTCATAAGCTGTGTAGGCTTGCTGTACCACTTTTCAGTTCATAAAATGCTTTACATTTGTTATTTTGCATCCTGGTCACATAGAAGAGAGAGAGAAAATGCATGCAAATGCTACTTCCTAAACTTGATATCTGAGAAATATGTCATCATCCATAGTTACCCCGTTTAACCATCTAGGTGCCATGGTGAATTCCAAGCCCATTTTGTTGGGATGATAGTTAAATCTCCATTCTTGAAGGTTTCCTTTTTTTTAAGTACATGAGAAAGGAACTATGAAATTGTTTGAGAACTAGGCTGAGGTCCCCTACCTTCTTTGTTATATAAAGTGTGCATGCAGATATATCCAGTACCCTTAGGATGGTGACAGACCACAAATCCACCTAAATAGGTGTCTCAGACTATCAGCCTATTAATAATCTTAAACAGTTTGCCCGACAATCCTGCAGTCTTTTCTTAATTTCAGTTTATAGTCCTATTAAAAATCATCATTGCCCTTGGCAGAATGAATTATGACTCTTAAATGACTTTTGTCCATCCCTAAGCTGCTATAATGATGTTTGAGAAATATTACAAACAACTTTCCATATGAGCTCTCTGTTATGAAACGAAACATCCTTCTGTTAATGCTTCAAAGCATCATCCCACATATTTGACACTTCCATTGCCTACTAATTTAACACTCAAGATACTTTTCCTTTTGAATTCAAGGGAAGTGCAGTTTCATAGTGAGCCAAATTTTGTACAAATAAGTTCAGAACAGAAATCCAGCTGTATGTTTTAAAGAATTCTTATTATTGTAAGTCAGGGATGGGCAAACAGTATCCTTGGGGCTGCATGCAGCCCCAAAAGGTTGTTTTTCCGGTGCTTGTTTGCTCCAGACTCCCCTATTCTGTCCCAGACTAGATACTGATGACCAAGAGGTGTATGATTTGCTTGTTGTAAAAGTCCTCAGAATCAACAAGTCATCTTTTAAACAAGTCTACCCCGGCACTGCACTGCACTGTAGGACCCCCCGCACACACACATTTTTCAAAACTGTTACGGGACTTCTTGCCTTTTGCTTGTTTTTTGTTTTTGTTTTTTTGACATATTTGACAGACCACATGTCTCTCATGTGTTGTTGTGTGCCTTCAGTTCATTGCTGACTTATGGCAAACTTAAGGTGAATCTATCACAAGGTTTTCTTGACAGGATTTGTTCAGAGTGGGTTTTGCCTTTGCCTTCCCCTGAGGCTGAAAGAGTGTCATAGAATCATAGAATCATAGAGTTGGAAGAGACCACAAGGGCCATCCAATCCAACCCCCTGCTATGTGGGAACACACATCAAAGCATTCCCAACAGATGGCCATACAGCCTCTGCTTAAAAACCTCCAAAGAAGGAGACTCCACCACACTCTGAGGCAGCATATTCCACTGTTGGACAGCTCTGACTGTCAGGAAGTTCTTCCTGAGGTTCAGGTGGAATCTCCTTTCCTGGAGCTTGAATCCATTGCTCCTTGTCCTACTCTCTGGAGCAGCGGAAAACAAGCCCACTCGCTCCTCAACATGACATCCCTTCAAACATGGCTGTCATGTCCCCTCTTAACCTTCTCTTCTGCAGACTAATACCCAGCCCCCTAACCCATTCCTCATAGGGCATGGGTTCCAGACTCTTCACCATTTTGGTTGCCCTCCTCTGGATGTGTTCCAGCTTGTCGATATCCTTCTTGAATTGAAGTGCCCAGAACTGGACACAGTATTCCAGATGAGATCTAACCAATGCAGAATAGAGTAGTACCATTGCCTCCCTTGACCTAGACACCATACTCCGATTAACGCAACCAAGAATCTCGTTGGCTTTCTTGGCTGCGGCATCACATTGCTGACTCATGTTCAGCTTGTGATCTACCAAGACTCCTAGATCCCTTTTCACACGTACTGCTATCCAGCCCCCCACCCCCCATCCTATATTTGTGCATTCCTTTTTTTCTGCTTAAGTGCAGGACCTTACATTTCTCTCTGTTGAAATTCATTTTGTTAGCTTTGGCCCAGCTCTCCAATCTGTCATGGTCATTTTGAAATTTGATTCTGTCCTCTGGTGTATTAGCGCACCCCCTCCCAATTTGGTGCCATCTGCAAATTTGATCAGCATGCCCTCTACTCCTTCATCCAAGTCATTGATGAAGATGTTGAATAGCACTGGGCCCAGGACAGAACCCTGCAGCACCCCACTAGTCACTTCTGTCTAGAATGAAAAACAGCCATTGGTGAGCACCCTTTGAGTTCAGTTGGTCAACCAGTTACAAATCCACCTAATAGTAGCCCTGTCCAGCCTGCACTTTACTAACTTCTTTGCAAGAATGTCATGGGAAACTTTATCAAAGGCCTTACTGAAATCAAAATATGCTACCTCTACAGCATTCCCTTCATCTATCAAGCTTGTAATCCTAAGATTAGTCTGGCGTGACTTATTTTTGAGAAATCCATGTTGACTCTTAGTGATTACGGCATTGCTTTCTAAGTAATTACAAACTAACTGTTTAATAATCTGCTCTAGGATCTTTCCTGGTATTGATTTCAGGCTGACCGGGTGATAATTATTTGGGTCCTCTTTTTTTCTCTTCTTGAAGATGGGGATATTTGCCCTCCTCCAGCCTGCTGGGACTTCTCCTGTTCTCCAAGAGTTCTCAAAGATTATTGTGAGTGGTTCCGAAATGACCTCTGCCAGTTCTTTTAATATCCTTGGATGTAATTCATCTGGTCCTGGAGACTTGAATTCATCTAGTTTAGCCAGATATTCCTGTACTACTTCTCTACCTATTCTGTGCTGTGTGACTTGCCCAAGGTCACCCAGTGGTTCCCATGGCTGAGTGGGAATTTTAATCCTGGCCTCCAGAGTTGTAGTACAATGATCAAACCATTATACCATGTTGGTTCTCAGATCTGATGTCTAGGGGCATTTAAATTTCCACTCTTGAAGACTTTTCTTTATGCATATGAAAAAAGAATCTTGTGGAATTGTTTGAGAACTGGACTGAGTTAACTTTCCTTTTCTTTTGTAATACAAAGCCACCGCAAGCTTAAGTATAGTCATTCTCAAAATGGCAAGAGGAAATGATGTCATGTCACCTCTTGTCACCATTTTGAGAGAGAGAGACTGCAGAGGTAAGCAGAGGTATTTGGGCACAGTACAGCTTGTAGGAGTCGGGTGGCGTGTTTTCATATGCGTAAGCATTTGGGGCCTTTCTGTGTCATCTGAGGATATTTTAATGTGTTTTTGTGTGCTTGAGGGGCTTTCCGTGTGTCCCAAAATCATGCTGAATTTTTTTAAAAAATATTCAAAGGAAACTGTTTCCAGTTCTGGCTTCCCTAGTTCAGGAAGGATATTGACAACCTAGAAAGTGTCCAGAGAAAGATGACCAAGAGGATCAAAGTTCTGGAAGCCAAGCCTTACAGATGGAAAAACTTAGGGAGTGTTTAGCTTGCAAAAAAGAAGACTTGAGAGGTGACATTATAGCCATCTTTAAACAGTTGAAGAGATGTAATATAGACAATAGAGTGTTTCCTGCTGTGGTAGAGATTAGGGCCATTTCTGTACTACGCTGTTATAGTGCTATTATTCTGCTTTCAACATCCTGTGGAATTCTGGGGTTTGTAGTTTACTGAGGTCAAAGAGCTCTCTGGCCGAGAATTCTAAATGCCCCTCCCTAAACTGCAAACGCCAGGATTCCATGGGAGGTTGAAAGTTGAATGATAGCACTCTAATAGGGTAGAAATGGCCTAGAATGAGAACCAATGGATTCAAATTATAAGAAAAGACATTCTACCTAAACAGTAGGTAGAACTTCTTTACTGAGTTGTTCACCAGTAGAATAGACTGCCTCGGAGGATGTTGGGACTCCTTCTGTCTTTTAATAGAAGTTGGATGGTCCTCTGTCTGGAGTGCTTTAGTTGTGTATTCCTGCATGTCAGTGGGTTGGACTAGATGGCTCTTAATGCACCTTAACTCTAAGATTGCATGATTCAATGAATCTATTTTTATAGTGGGTGGGGGAGGAGGCTTTGGCGATTGATTATAGGGCTCCAAGGGCCACCTCCAACCCATGGGCTATGCTATGTCCACTACTGGTGTAAATATATCCAGCACCCTTAGGAGGGTACCAGGTTACAAAGCCAAATAAATAAATGTCTGAAGCTGTGAGCCTATTAGTCTTGAATTCTAATGTGCAGCGGTGAAGTTTCTGAGCTGCTAGGAACACAACACAAACTCTCAGACTCTTGTTTCAGTTGTTTTTTTCCTCCCTCTAAATCTCATCAGTGGCATCTGAATCTCAGACCTAATGTGCATCTGCAACCCCTTTCATGTATACCCCATATTTGCATATAAAATGTCCAAGGTGGTTAAGAACAACAATCTGTAAGAAAAAAATAACAATCGAATATGACAAATACATGTAATAAGCACTAACAGTGAAATAATATATAAAGCAGACAGGCAGGCAAAAAGTCTAACAGTGCAAGGCACATTAAAATATATTAAGATTAAAATGCAGAGCAGCAAAGGACAAATCAGGAAAGTGCTATTGTGCTCATGTCATGAGTGTGGGTTTTCTGTTTGGTACAGTCGCGTGAGACTTTCAGGGATGGTGAATTGCATTGTTCCCCAGCCAAAGAAGGATTAATTTGTATAACTGCCACTGTAGAATAGAAGTGCACAGCTTTGGCCACTTCCAAAAGCCAGGCTCTAAATTGCTTTTCCTCAGACCCAGGTAGTAAAACAGGCTGAACCTCACTTCTTTGAACTGCCTTTCTACTGACCTGGAACACCTGTTTCTTGTCCAGATAAGCTTCAGGTTTTTTGTCCCGATCCATTGACAAGCAGACAGCAGTTTAGAACCTCTTCAGACTTTTTAGTTTGTGGTAGAAACGTGAGATAAGGTTTGGTCTCATTGGTGTACTGATGATGGTGAATTCCAAAACACCAGACAATCTATCTCAGTGGTTTCATATAGTTGTTATATAACATAGGGAACAGAAAGAACCTTGTATGTCATCAAGCCAACAGCTGGTTTCTGACAAGAGACGGCCTAACAGCTGAGATGCCAGACAAGGGTTTCCGGGGCCACCCCGGAACCAGTGGTCTCACTGCAAATGCCACCTAATCTCAATGCGGCCAGCAGTCCAAAAGGTTATGTTGGTCATTGCTGTTGAAAGCCACTGATCTCCAGCAAAACTAATAGGGATGTGCTCCTCCACCTGGTACCTGGCACAGAGTGAAGGAGTCAAGGCTTGCCATGTCCCAGAAATGCCTTTTAACCAGACTGAAATGGAACTAGAAGAGATCCAGCATAGTGTAATGGTTTTTAGGATACTTTTGTGTTTCCACCCAACCCTTTCTACCCCTTGTTCTCATTTTTCAATAAACAGCTTAAAAGGAGTTTGGATACTGTTATGATAGTTTTTGTAGTAATTTGTGATCAAATTGGCTTTCACTTACAGCAGCCAAAGGAATTAGAAATCTTTATTAGCTGCGGTCATCAAAAGGCCTGTTCAGGTCTTGCAACTCAGGGCCACTGCTTCTTTGATTTAATCAGTCCATCTACCTTCCACTACTAGGTCTTATTGTCTTTTCTGGTGAGTTATGTTGTCTCAAGAGTTAGTGTGGTATAGTCATCTGAGTGCTGGACTATGACTCTGAAGACCAGGTTTGGAATCCCCGCTTGGGCATGGAAATCCACTGAGTGGCCTTGAGTAATTCACAATCTCACAGGTTCAGAGGAAGGCAAAGGCAAGCTCCCTCTGAACAAAGCATGCCAAGAAAATCCTGTGACAAATTTGCTTTTAAGGTCACCATAAGCCTGACATTACTTGAAGTCACACAACAACAAGAAGATATAGAGTACTAGGAGAAAAGCATGTTTATTGAAGGAACTTCACAAAAAATAAATGTGCATAGAATTACAGCTTTAGTGTCAATTTATTTTCTTTAGTATGCTGTCTTATCTGCACTTAGGTTAGAAGTAAATCTTAAGATCCACTGCACATATAAGTCACAATGCTTAGGTTTATGGTGATGTGTATGTGTCTGGGTACTTCAGAAAAGATGCACTTGTGATAATAATCAGAATAGCAACTCGAAGTTTTCATGCTTTTCTATTCATAGAAGTGCTTTTCATGGTAGAAAAAAAATACCTCTGGAATTGTCTTCATTGTGGGCCATAGACTTTTTATAATTACATGCTTACCCTACTTTAGGTTGATTGCAAGGAGAATGCGTACATCTGTCAAATCTGTTTCTGCAGACATCCTCTTTTTCCCACATCTAAGTCTGTTTCATACTGCTTCTTTGTGGATTCTTTTTAATGGAAAAAAAATAGTTTCTGTGCACATTTTTCAAATTTGCAAATTTATGGGATGCATTTTTCCGAGCCCAGAGATGAATACAAAATATGACTAGTCTGTGTCTGTTTCTGGGTGGTACAGATCAGGAAACTGACCAAAAAAAAAGAAAAAAAAAGAATCTAGCAGTGGATTTCTCACATATCCTTAATTGCAGTCAACAGAAATATACCAGTTCAAGGGCAATCAGGCCACTTTAATTAGCCTGCAGATAGCAAACACTCTAAGAATTAGTGGAATTTGTTTCTCCAGATGTCTGCTGTTTTTTGAAGAACAAAATATCAGTAATAAAATAAGGCCGAGACAATGATAGGAAAATTAAAGTAATATTGAAGGCAGGAAAGAATGGGGAGTCTTTTGTTGAAAAATCTGGAAAAATGAAACCTTTTACAATATAAAATTATTCATATGGCTGTAAAATTATTCAAGTTTTAAATGCTGCAGAATTGCAAAATAAATTATGACTATTCTTTAATAAAATAAGACACAAATTGTTCACCTGTTAAAAGGACCTATCAGCACTATAACAAAGACTATCAGGTAGGGAGGATTGGATGGGGTATTCGAGATCATATAAATCAATCCTCTGCTCAGTGTAAGATGCAGCTACAGGACACATGATTATTGACCATCTGAATTCTGCTCAAATACTTCCATGAAGGAGAAAGAACTCACCAGGGTGTTTCCTGCCCAGCAATTCACTCACCTATCTTGAAGTGGGATTTCCACCCCCCCTACTAGCCCTGATTAGCTGTTGAATCAGCATGGGTGCTTTCCCCCACCTTCCCTGGTACATTCTGTTTCACGTGTGGTTTTGAGTTAACTGATCAGTTTGGTTGTATCTATGTTATTTGTTCTTTGTGGTTTCTCTGGCTCACACAAATGGGTTTCTGCACCTGTGCAGAGCAGCCTTCGAAACATTCTAGAGCTCTAGGCCTAGCTTTTTGGCAGGAACCTCTTCCCCTTCCCCTGAGGCTATATAAGGCCCCTGGCGTCATTGCTACTTGTTCTTTTCCTTTCTGCTTGTCAGCGTGCTTTCAGAGCATTCATAGAGTTTGATACTTTTGTCTTCTTGGTTTGTTTGACTTTGGCTATGTTACTTGACTTGTTTCTGGACTTGCCCTCAATTTAGGGCATTGACAGCCTTCTTTAAAAGCTGTTGAACTTATGACGCAAAGATTCCCAACTGCAACCGTCACTCGAGGTGCCTGGTCTGTCTAGGTGAGGGGCATAACATTTTGGCCTGTGCCCATTGTCAGGCCTTCACCTCACAGACAAGACAGAATCGGGAGGTAAGACTTCGGTACCTCCTGTACGAAAAGGCTTTCCAGCCCTCGACTTCGCCTTTAACATCTAAGGGAACTTCGCAGCCTGACCTAACTTCGTCGAAGCTATTGTCGAAGAGGTCACTGAAATGCTCAATGGAGACTACCTCCATGAAGAAATCAACAACTAAATCATCGAAAGAGAAGTATCAAGATCGGAGAGCTTTGACTCTTCCGGCTAAAGACCACGCCTCAGCACCAACTAGGCCTCTGACTTCAATCTCTTAGCCGGCACCATCTACACCAGGCCACACAATAGAGAAGGAGCTTGCAAGAGTGAGATGGAATAAAAAGTCGAAGGATTCCAGCTCCGGAGAATCTACCACCATTCCTCATTATTTGGTGGTAATGATTCCTGTTCTATCCCCTTCACCATATACGGTCCTCACTCAGCAAGAGGTACCGTTAGATGCGGCCTCCCTTGACCAACCGAAGCGCATTCCGTCCAGGTCCGCCTCTCCTGCTATTTTGGAGGGAAAAATCCTTGAAGCCATACTGGCTCGACAGGAGGTTCCTTTCCATGTTCCCACTGTGGAGGTCACCTCGGAACAACTAACTTCTCTGGATGTTCGGTCTTCACCCCCACCTAGGTCCCGGAAGGAACCGGCTCAGTCTGCACCTACCTCTCAACCTCCTCGTTCACATGGCACGAGATTGAGATCATGTCAATCATGATCTTGATCCAGATCCCGCTTGAGATCTGACTGTCATAGACATCAAGATTCCCGTTGTCAAGACCATTGGTGTACCAGATCTCGATCCACAATCTCGTTCACAATCATTGAGTTGCTTCTGTCGTTCGCATAGATCAAGACATATCCACAGAAGGACCTACTATTATTACTGACTCTTGGGTTCTTCAGCATTGTATTCATTGAACATTATATTCCTCACCATAGGCAGAGAAGACACCATCCATATGATTCGTCGTCTTGCCATTGTCACACCCTCTCATTGCGTTCCCATTTGGAGTCAAGGTGCTCTCAAGTCTAACCCAACCATCATTCTGAGGCCTTGACCGATCAACTGCCAGCATTGTCTTTGAAAACCACGGCAGAGGTACAGTCTGATGTTCCTCGAACCTGTTCGCCTGAGGCTATCTCTCAGGACTCCTTTTCGACATCCTTTTCTGAGTCAAGCAAGTCGTCTACCCATAGTGCTGAAAAGCTACCTGACCCTTTGGTCTCACAAGGGGAACCAACTTCTCCTTCCGATGATGTTCAGACCGTCTCGGACTTGGTTGCTGGTATGCCCAAGAATCTCAACTTCACCACCGAGGTGTCAAAGGAATCCATTGATGATCTGGTCTACTATCAGCCTCAAGAACAGGCTTCTTCCATTTTGGCTATTCTGACTCTTCAACTGTAGAATTCAAAGCAGAATATTGTAGCAGATGCCCTGAGCAGAACTCCTCTGTTGTGCCACAAATGGCAGTTGGACAAGAAAGTACTGCAGACCGTCTTTGCAACTTGAATTACACCAACAATAGATATGTTTGCGTTGGCAGCGAACAGACAGTGTCATCTGTTTTGCTCAAGAGACTATCTCAGAGACTCATTCACTTTCAATTGGACAAGACCAAATCTCTATCTGTTTCCACCACTTACGATGATCACCAGGGTGCTCAAAAAGATGCGACAGGACAGGCTTCTGGGATTCTAATGATGCCATGGTGGCCTTGGCAACCATGGTTTGCCCTGTTGTTGATAATGTCAAGGCGCTGGTATCTGAGACTACCACACAAACGAAACCTTTGGACTTTGAACAGTAGCAGGTTTGTCACTCAGACATCAACAGTCTCAGACTAACAGCATGGAATCTACTTCGTTGCCACCTTGCGTCCAACATGTGATTGATGCTGCCTATAAACCATCGACAGTTTGATCATACAACTACAAATATAGAAAATTCCTGGACTTTCTTCAACATCTAAATCTTGATGTTGATTCCTTCAATACCATCCACCTCCTCGCGTTCCTCTCTTCTCTTTCCGACATCGGCGTTTCTTTGGCTTTGATCCAATGTTACCTGGCAGCATTCTCTTCACGACTTCAGCAAAAAGGAAGATCATCATGTTTTGCAGACTTGCTGGTACGCAAGTACCTACAGGGATACAAGCACCTCCATCCTCCCATCTACCCACCAATGCCAGGTTGGAACTCTTGTTTTGTTCCAGTTATCCATGCACCCTTTTGAACCCATGGCTGACTGTGATGTCAGACTGCTTTCCTGGAAGACTACATTTCTGCTCACCATAATGTCAGCCAGGAGGGCCTCCAAGCCTTGCGCTCTTTGAGTGGACCTTCATTTCCATCGAGATCATGTGATTCTCCAGCTCGATATATCCTTCCTACCTAAGGTTGTGTCAACTTTTCATCTCAACCAGGACATTGTTCCCCCTGCCTTTTTTCAAGGCCCTACTTCGGACTTGGAATGGACTTTTCATGCCCTAGATGTCAGGCTTGCGCTTGCTTTCTATGTTCAGCGCACCACTGAATACAGGAACTCTCAGAGGCTGTTCCTTTGTTGTTCTTCAACTAAGAAAGGACTCCCTGTTTCTTCCCAAAGACTCTCTAAGTGGGTGGCTTCTGCAATAAGACTTTGTTATGAACTTGCTGGGAAGGATTCCCCAGTTCAGTTGAGAAGCCATGCCACCAGAGCTTTGTCAGCTTCTGCATCATTCCTTAGGGGAGTTCCTCTTCACGACATTTGCAGAGCTGCTACTTGGTTGCAGCCCACTACATTTATATCTCATTACAGAGTGGACCAGAGCTTTTCTAATGAGACAACGTTTGGTAGAGCTGTACTGTTTTCTGTGGTTCAGTGAATTCACATAACTGATTTATTGTATGACCAGTTTCACCTTGTGCAAGTAAACTACAATATTCTTTGCACCCCTGCCGAGCTTGTGTTCTTGAATTGCTTTGTTAGATTTATGCTGGGTTCTGTTTTAATGTGTATGACTTTCCCTCCTCTTGATGTACAGCTTGCTAGTCTCCCATTTGTTTGAGTCACAGAGACCACGAAGAAGAAGGAAAGGTTGCTTATCTATAACTGGAGTTCTTCGAGTGGTCATCTGTGCACTCACACAACCCCACCTTTCTTCCCCATTGTATGTCATGTCATGTCCATTGTTCGAAGGATGCTGCGGCTGTCCAAAGAGCAAGTCTAAAGAGCAAGGCCTTATTTAGCCTCAGGGGAAGGGGGTGGGGTTCCAGCCCAAAAGCTAGGCTTAGAGCTCTAGAATGTTCTGAAGGCTGCTCTGCGCAGGTGCAGACAACCCATTTGTGTGAGTGCACAGATGACCACTCGAGGAACTCCAGTTACAGGTAAGCAACCTGTCCTTCTCTTTCATGATAATGTTGTCAGAAGGATTAGTGTGGATGTGGTAAATTTATTCCAGTACTGTGAGAGTTAAATGGTACTGAGGAGATCCATCAAGGCTGGGCTAGGGAATGATAAGAGCCTCACAAGGCAGGGGGAGTTCTTGATGTGGGGCTGCTCCTGAAGGCTACAGGCAAAGCTACTGATGTGTCATGGAGTGACCATGACATATCTGTCTTGCCTTATAAGATGAATGGGTTGTCATCTCCATTGTACTTCATCAGGTATAGTTATAGCTCAGCTTTGGTGTTAGAAGTATGGGGGAAAAGCATGGCTAGCAATCCTTGAGCATCTTATTGGGGAATTTACTGTAGACAAACCCACAGCAGTATCAAGGAGTCCTCTACCACACTTCCTTATATGATAGATAGTGTCATATTATTTCCATAGAATTGTGCTCTGTTTCATTCCATTTATTGATGTTTTCTTCTTCCTCCTGCTTGAGGGATTGGCAAAGGGCAGCCTTCCAGAAGTTGTTGGACCACAGGTCTTATCAGCTGTATTCAGCATAGCCAATGGTGGGGAAATCTGGGGGGATCAGTCCTGTAACATCTGGAGAGCAATGTTTTGTTCAACCCAATCTATAGCAACAGGAACTAAAGCATTGTGTCTCAAGGCAGACAGAGTAAACAGAGTAAGAGAAAGATCCTCGTTGTTGTTGTTGTTGTTGTTGTTGTTGTTGTATGCCTTCAAGTTGTTTCCACCTTATGGTGACCCTAAGGTGAACCTGTCACAGGGTTTTCTGGGGCTGAGAGTGTGTGATGTACCCAAGGTTACCCAGTGGGTTACAATGGCCAAGTGGGGAATTGAACTCTGGTCTCCAGGGTCATAGCCCAGTGTTCAGGCCACTGTACCACACTAGCTCTGAAAGATCCTTGAACATTTTTTGGGAAGAATTGTTAGAAGGGAGAAGGATATTTTAAATTTTTCACTTGCAGAAAGCCTCTTCATTTTTCACTTATGAAAACCCACAATTTTTATAATGTTATTTTCTTCCTGACACAGGGTCCAACTGGAGTGGTCCTCTCTAGGGAGACAGAACAGTGTTGGGGCATTTGAAAGAGAAAATCAGATAGTGCGTGAAGAGTTATGATGCATCATCCTCTTTTACCTACTTGTTCTTTTCTACAACTGCCTATGCTTGCATTTGTGCCACTTCAGGAGGTACAAAGTGATAAATGCTTGCTGAGGTAATATGGATGTCCATTCTCAATTATTGTTTATGTGATGAACTCACACCTTTACATCAGGAGTGGGAACTTGCATCCATCCAATAGTTGTTAGAATTTGTCTGTTGTGCATGTGGGTTAGAGTTGATGACAGCTGGATTCTGCCTACATATGGTGGTCCGCAGGGTTCCTACCCAGATGTACACCTCTCTTTTCATGTTAAGAACAGCCTGGTTCCCTTCTTCTTGGAAAATGAAGTAAGAGCTGTCTGAACGACTAAACCAAGTTTTGACAGGTAAAACACTTCCACACACATCCCATTATAATAGAAGGCACACATTTATTCTTGTAATCTCAACTATTTACTTTTCAAGCATGTTGGAATAAGAATGACCCTTTCTCTAAGTATTGTATATTCCCCTGCATTTCTCCATAAGTTGCTGATTTGAGCCCATCTTCTAATTTACTGTAGACAAACCCAGAGCAGTATCTTATGCAGGGATGCAAGAAGTCCTGTCAACTCATTTAATCATTTCTCATGCAAAAGCTCATCAGTTCTTGGTCTTTTGAAATACTGCAAAACTTCAGTGATTGATTTATACTTTGGACGGCCGGGCTTCAACCATGCTGTTAGAGTTTGTGGAAACAAAGGTAATCAGTAGGGCAGCAGGAGGAACTAAACCTCTTTCTTCCTTTCACAGTGCTGGTTAGACTCATGGAAGGAATAAGTGAAAACCCTGGGAGGTAGAATGGAATAAAACTGAACAGTTTTGAATTTTATTCTCATATTTCCTTTCCACATATTATCTTTTAGTAAGAGAAAGAATGACAGAATTGCAGCCTACATACAGTGGTGTCATAATAGTTAGAATGTGGGGTTTATAGTAAATGAAAACAAAACAAAAAGCAAAATCCACAACTTCTGAGTCTCTATGTGCCAATCATTAAAAACATCTAGTCTTTAAGTTTGCAATTAGGTGCTGTTTCATAGCCTGTAGCCTAAGGAGTTATTTTGTGGAAAGTTGCGATGTGGTCACAATTCCCAGAATGCTTTGTAGAGAGGGATGTAGTTTGGCAGAACTGAAGCACTTGGTTTATGAGAGGTCAAGGACAGCGTTAGCATTCAATGTGAATTCCTTCACAAGCTCCGTGAGAATGTTTGCTCCAGGGCTTGAGCAGAGGTATTGGTAAGCTACTGTGGGGAATGTCAGATTGCAGCTGTGCTCAGCAAGGTGTGTATAATTTTTAGGAATTCCATCTGATAGAAAGAGAATGGAAATTCTACTTAACTTACAAAAAACATTATTGGCAGTATAATCTTATGCATATATACTCTGAGGTAAGTCCCAGTTGGGATGAGGGAGCTTACCCCCTCATAAATGTGCACAAGACTTCTGTCTAAATGTTAACTTGAGAGCTTTACAGCCATCCTTTTGATAACTGCAAAAATACTAGTCACATGGAAAGAAGTGGATGGTGGAATACCTTATAGTGTATGACCAATGCTCCTGTTGTTGTTGCTGCTGCCTTCTGCTCCTCCTCCTCCTCTTCTTGGAAAACAGTTTGGCTTTTCAACCGTGCTCAGATAAAGATCTTTGAAAGGAAGGTTGCCAAAAAATTGTGAAAAATAGAATGTTGCCAGAAACTCTAGATGTTAGATGATTCCTATTATTTTAACCATTACTCTTGGACAGAAATGTGTTTTCTCTTGTCTAGAGTGTTATAGATTATCCTACTACATGCTGTCTAACATTAGTTAGGTGCCATGTGTGCATCCTCCTGTAGCTATTTCAAAACTTTAGCTACCAATGATCAGCATCACAGATTAATATCTTGGCTGTTTTCAGAAGTCCACTTACTATCTGGCTTCTAATTGCCAACCGCAAAGCCTTCTCCTCTTCTTCTGAGCTGTTGCTTTATTCACATATCTTAGGGGAAGGAACTGTGTAGTCCTCCAAATGTTGTTGGAGTGCATTTCCTAGCACCTTACCATTGGCTGTGCTGGCTAGGGCTGGTGTGATTGCAGTAGAACATCTGAAGGGTCACATAGTTCTTACTCCTTATCGCCTCTTTCCAAGTGGCTCAGTGGTGACAGGAACAAGGAAAAACAGCAGGGGTCTCCATTCTTCTTGCCCACTTCTTCTGTATGAGGGTGCAGACTGGGCCCAGAGGAGCAAGAAACAAATGGGCAACTGCAACATTAGTGATTATGAGGAAGGTGTGAGAACATCTCTCGTCTTTCCCTAAGGGCCCCTGACAGCCGAAGTCGATGCTTATATGTCACCGTTGTTAAACCATGTGGGACGTAAACCATGCACAGAAACTTATTTATCTAGTGTTCCATATGGTGCTTGGTTTGTTTAAAGGTGTTGTACCTCATGTTTTGGTTTCTCCACATGCAGTATTTGCATACCAGTGATGTGTAACTTGTTGAAAACCTGAGTTATTTATGGACATTGCAGAGGAACAGGTCAGCATACAGGTTAAAGGATTCTTTAAAACTGTGTCATCTGAAACTCTGTATCAGCAAGTGTTTCTCTGTTGCATGTGTGTGCGTGCTTGTCTGTTTCCCCAGTTTGAATCCTATCCTAACTAGTGCTGAACAGGTATCATATCAAGTTTTCTTTTCCAGTACTTATGATAGAGTTGTTTCATGCATTACACTGGTAGATGCAATGATACTCAGGTTCAGGCAACATTGTAAAGGTGCATTGGCTGCAACCTTTTGTAGGCAGAGATTGTTAGGGAAAGTCATTCTTGCTGTGATAATTGCACTGTGTCGTATGCAGGGCTGACCTTGAAGAGAGCTTGGAAACCCAGTTAGCACAAAATATGACATCTAGATTACTAACTGGGACCAGGCATATGAGACATCTCATTTACTTCACAATTATTACTCTCCATCCAGAACTAAGCCCAAATCAAGATTTTTGGTTTCAGCAGCTTGAGGCCAGAGTACCTTAAAAGTGACCACCATCAACATAAGCCTTCCTTGGCTATTAAGATCTTTCGTGGAGACCCTTCCTTGGATCTTCCCATTTTTAAAGATAGGTGGATGGGGATACATCCCATGGTCTTTTTAGTTTCCTTGAACCGTCCTTGAACCTGTGCTGTCAACCTTCACCCCTTTCATTTATTTACCATTCTGCCTTTAGAAAGCCAGTAGTGGTTTGAATGTTGGACTAAAACTCTGGGAGACCAGGGTTTGAATCCCTTGCCACATATGGAAACCCACTGGGTGACCTTGAACAAGTCACATTCAGTATCAAAGGAAGGCAGTGGCAAACCCCCTCTGAACAAATTTTGCCAAGAAACCCCCGTGATAGATTTGTCTTAGGGTCACCATAAGTTGGAAATGACTTGAAGGCATATAACAACAACAGCAGCAGCAGCAGCAGCAGCAGCAGCAAAACAACAACAACAAATAACATTCTGCCTTTTCCTCCCTATTGAGACTGAAGGCACTTACAAGGTTAGAACAGATATACATAAAAGCATACAAGCTGGAAATATTGTTGAAATGCAGTTAAACTAGGTATATTATTGAAACATTGATAAACTTAAAACAATTTTAAACACACCCCTTTTAAAGCAGAAAAAGCACTGTAGCAGAAGCACTTTCTTCTACAACCCATCAGTTTCTGAAACCTTTCTAGAATGAAAAAGTCTTTGCCTGCAGTTGGAAGGACAACAAGGAGGGGCCCAGTCTAGCCTCCTTCAGAAGAAGTTCCACAACCTAGAAGCCCAGTCCCCATGAAACGTGTCTGAGAATGTTGGGAGTGAGATGAAGGCCTCCCCTGAAAATGTCAGAGCCCAAGCAGGCATGTATAGGAGGATAAGTTCCTCCAGAAAACACAGAGCCAAGCTGTGGGTCCTGGTGGGCACTGTATTTTGCCTTTCAAGGACTCAATAAATTACCTCCCACTTGCCACAGTTTTTTAGGTGCCATGATCTAGAGAACAGCTTTACATTTGGATCATATTGCTGCTCCAGTTTTATTGTAGTTAATTTTTACATGTGATTTCTGTTAAGTGAAGTATAACCAGACTTTTGCTTAGTAGAGCCTGATAAAAAAATCTTTTGAGAAAATAAACAAGAAAAGTAAATGGTCCGTACAACAGAAAAGTAATTGGAAAGATACATCTTCCAGGTACACTCCACACAGTCTGACTGTGACTCCTTGTTGAGTGTACTCTCTGACAAACTTTGATTTTGTCACCTTTCCACACAGTGTGTGTGAAACAGCTCCAGCTTTTGGCTGTAAATAAATAGTAATAAAATAATGTAAATAATAATTTAAGTAATTTAGCATAATGTTAGGAATATGCTATGCGTATATTCTACAAATTATTGACGTGGGGGATACAAATCTGCATTAGATTTGTAGAAGCTGGCATTATTCCGCAGGTCAGATGAGAAATGTTAAGCTAGGTTGGGTTAATTTTGATGCTCCTGTTCCTTTAATAGTTACATAACTGGCAAAAAATTGTCATGCCGAAGTCAAAGTTTCCCTATAATTGCATTGTCATGCTGAGTAAAACTGCACTTGTTGAAGTTCCCCAGGAGCCTGCTGAAATCCTGTCTTAGCTCTTCCTTTCTCAAACAAGGGTCCCTTTGCTTCCTATATAATGTAATCACACATGGTTTTACAATCAAGATAGTACTCATTTTATCTGAACTGTGTATATGTGTAATCTGTGGGAAGCAAAGGAAGTGCTATGCAGTGGTCCTGCAAGGTTTGAGGGGTTCTGGGCAAGATGTTCTCCAGGGCCCAACCTGATCTGACCTGGCTTCCTGCCTTCTCTCTGCCCTACAGAGGTGATGAGAATGAAACAAGTGAATCCTTTTTCTTTTATTGAATTCATAAACGAAAGAAAAAGAACGTGCAGATTACTTTCCCACTGCTACCTGTCTGGGCACTCAAACCTGAATCTTATTTTTAGCCTCAACTAGAGCTGACCCATTGAAGTTTTGGCTTACCAAGTTAGCTTTAATTTAATGGGTCCTCTCTAGTTGGGACTGGCAATAGGCCCCATTCTTCCACTCTCTGTTGCTACTTACCAGAGGTATGTGATTGCTGAAAAAAACCCCCAATGTTTTCTTTTCTCTTCTATTTACAGAGCTTGCTTAGTCACTGAAACTTTACTGCCCAACAACTTCTGTAAAAAAACCCAAGCAAATAAAAGAGGGCACATTGTTTCTCTTCCTCCTACCAACGGATTGGTCTCCTTTCACCTTCCATGTGACAGCAACAAAACATATCACAATAGAACGAACCTGTAGTCCTGTCCTTGTTCTTCCTTTCTCCCAAAGGAAGTGCTGGGCGTGATTAAAGTTTCATCTCCTCATGTCAGTATAAAGGACAGATGACTGTCACTGTGGCACTGTTGGTTTGTTTCCAGGTAGCAAGGCTCCAGAATTTTATTCAATGGGGCTGAGCACAACACTGATTCTGTGATGTATTTATGATATCTAATGATTTTAACGTGCCACTGTGATTTTGGAATGGGTGCACTAATTGTAGATCTAAGAAAAAATTGGTTGAAACCTTCCCAGTTTAACATGAGGTAAGGGGAAAAAATACACCCACATGATCATATTAGAAAGAGAGATATCCATGTGGGAACATATAACTGGCCAAGCTGAATTAGACCAAAGTCATTTTATTCCATAGCCTACCAGATGCCTATAGGATGTCTTTCTCAACCTTTTTACCCTGGAAGAATCCTTGAAATAATTTTCATGTCTCGGGGAACCGCTTTGTTATATCTTCAGCTCAATTATTCTATCAATTATTACATCTATTATTATATCTTCAGCTCAAAAAATTTTTTTTCCCCAGTCACAATCTCTTGCGGAACCCCTAGCAACCTCTTGTAGAAACCTAGGGTTCCAGAAAACCCTGGTTGAGAAACCCTGCTATAGGAAGTCCACAAATAGAACATGGGGGCAAAAGCATTTTCTCATTTATGTCTCTTAGCAGTAGTTTTCAAAGAGATTGCCATCTTAGTCTGTTTCCAAACAAAAAGTCATAAAGGAATCCAGGAGCACCTTTGAGACTGAGAAAAAAGAAATTTCTAGCATAAGTTTTCATAGACTACAATTCACTGCATTTAATGAAAAGAACAGTAGTCCATGAAAGTTAATGCTAGAAATTTTTTTCCCAGTTAGTCTCAAAGCTGTTACTAGATTGTTTTAGGTCTTTCTGTGTTCCTCAGCCCCTGACTTTGAAAAAAAATACCACCTCTTGTACTGAAGGCAATATATGCAAACCATCATGACTAGTACATAGATAGCCTTATACTTCATGTGTTTGTCTACTCCCTTTTATGTGTCATCCAGACTGGAGGCCTTCAATCCATTGCGTAGCAAATTCCATAGTTTGCATTGTGTTGTGCAAAACAGTGCTTCCTTTTGTCTGTCCTGAATCTTCAATCATTCAGTTTCATTGGGTGGCCCCAGGTTCTAGTAGTTTGCGAGAGTATCCACTTTCTTCATTCAGTGCATCATTTTATATAGCCTGTTATGCTCTTTCCTTAATACGAAACTTCATGAAACTAAACATCCCCCAATATTGCAGTCGTTCGTCATAGGGAAGTTTCTTCAGCCCCTAAATCACTTGGGTTCCTCCTTTTTGCACCTTTTCTAGCTCTTCATATCCTTTTTGAGATGCAGTGACCAGATTATTTATCATATTTCCCACCTTTTGACTTGTTTCTGTGTTCTGTATTTACTCATCCATTTTACCAGAGACCTGTTTCTGAATGTACAACACAATCTTGTGCACGTCTTCTCAAAATAAATCCCACTGATTTCACCTTACGAGTTCTCACTTCTTATGGATCTTCTGAGTAGATACTGACAGGTGAAATAAAAGAGCAACACCTGCTGAAATTTCCTCTTCTACACAACCACTAAAGGACAGGAGCCATATCTCTAGTTTCACTTGGCAAGTCTACTAGATGTTCATAGGTTTCTACTGTAAATAAATAATGCTGAAGTTTAAGCCTCACTGGAAGCCCTTTTTTTTACCATAAGCTGGGACCAGGAGGCTCATTATGGCTTTGCAGTGATGAAAAAGGCAAGGCACACTCCCTTCAAATTTCTTGCCTGCTCTGAAAAGTAAGAAGAACATGACTCTCTCTAAAAATATTTAGAGATGACTAAAGAATTGAGTGTTGTTCCTGAACTATAGTACTGGTCTGATTTTTTTTTTTTTTACATTTAATACATATGGAGGAACATAGGTTTCAATGCCAGGCTACAGTGAATGCATTTCTGTGTGCCTTTTGTGGAACAGAGCTCTTCAAGACAAGATTGCTTTCAGGGTTTGTCGTATTGGCACTTCATGTAAGTGGAAACTGTAGCTGGAACATTTGGGATTATACTTAGCGAAAGATACTTTAATCAGCTACACAGAGAAGTGGCTAAGGGGCAGGCAAATAGGGTCAGTGAGAAAACTGTTGGGATCCCAGACCATGCACTTATCCTTTCCGACCTCTTACAACAGGGGTCAGGGCAGGTAAGAATTTACTGGCTAGATAGGAACAAAAGTATCCATCATTATTTTTCTACTCCTTCTCGTAGTTCAAAAGATACAGAAGAGCCAAAGTGTAGCTTTAATAATTTGGACTGAAGTTTTCAGGTTTAAAAGAAAAAAAAGAAGTAGATGTTATCTACTGTGTCTAGTTTACTTACTAAGCAGAGAAGAACTCTGCCTGTGGGATCCTATTTGTATGATCCCCTTAATTATCATGGCTTCTTCCATGAAGCTCAGTTAAGTTGTCCTCTGATCCTGGCATGATAGTATCTTTCTCAAATATTTTGATCAGGTCATGGTGGTATCTTTTTTAACTCACTCTTCATTAGCGTAAAAATCAATAAGATTTACTTACAGTCTAGGATTTTGTTGTGAAGTATGTTTAATCTGAAGGCTGAAGTGGAAAGCTTGTTAGATGTTAGGAGGCCTGCCTATTCTTGCAGTTTCATCTGTATACCTCCTCTACTGCCTAAAGCAAGCCTGACTCCAAATATGCTACACAGCAGTCGTGGGAGAAGTGAAGACTAATAGACAGAGCAGACTTCTGTGTAAATGTAATATCTGTTGCTTCATTTGAAGACTTAAAAATGTGCCATCCATCTCTGATTGCATCCTGGTGGCTATTTGCTCGTGATACTCATGATGCTCATGAGGAGAATGTATTTTGCATAGTCTTAGAAGAACTCTCACCTTTATTTTTCCTTCACAAATTCCAGGGCTAAGTCCTTGTACTGAAAACAGGTTCTCTCTGTTGTATTAGTTATAAGAGACTTAGTTAACTCAGATTAAGGTCTGTAAATCCGTACAAAAGCTCGTTTTACTGTCCTTCTCTCCAAATAGATGCCATGGAAATGGTGAGCCAGTAAATAAAAGACATTACCAAATGGTTCACAGTGACGACTGCATGCATTATACATCTGTGCACTTGAGTAAAGTGGAAATAGCTGACACTTTCGATTTAATTATGTAGCTGATGATGGAGTTGCTGACAATGATTATTTGATTATTCGTACATCTGGCATACATTTAAGAAAGGGAGATACAATGATACCAGTGTGCCGCCTCATTTGTCTTTCTCTCTGACAGATATATTAATATTTGAGCAACCACTGCTTTCTACTTAATTCTTTCTAAAATTTCAGTCATGTGCATATTTATCTAGGAGGAAGCTCTATTAAATACTGTGGAATTTACTCTAAATAAACACTAACAGGATTGTGTCATGGATTTCTGTTTTTATTCAGTATTTTTGGGTTTGTTTAGTTCATTCTACTGTGCTTTAAACACAGGAAAGTACCATATAGTGAGAGAAACCATTGGTCCATCTAGCTCAGTATTGCTTATACTGGCTGTTAGCAGCTAGAGCAACATAGGAGGAGGAAAAGATTGTAAAGTTCACAAAAATAACAAATAATGCACATATTGGGGTATTGTTCTATTTTACACAGTCCACACTGACCAGTAGAAGAGTGAAGGAACTCTGAGGATTTAAAATGCTTGGGAAAAAATCAGTTGCACTTAATGAGAGAGCACAGCGTGAGACTATTAACAACATGGAGAATTCCTTGCAAGTATCAGTGAATTAAAACTTTTTGAAAAAGCTACAAAAAAAAAAAAAAGAAAGAAAAGAATTTTATTCCAGGATTTTCCTAACATCTTTCAGCAGTTTATGCCAGAATATAAACATTGAGACAGTGGGCACTGACGCCACTTCATATCTAACTGTGGGGAAAATAAAAGCAAACATGTGCAAAGTAGATAAGTGTATTGGCTTTTGGTAATTGAAAGCAGTCAAAACCACATCTAAGCATTCTTGGCTTACTGTGTTGGTTTTACTGAAAGTCACAGCCATAGTTAAGCTGTATGCAGTGAAACAGGATTTATATTTTACTCTTATAAAACCTGTTGACCTAAAATGCTAAATAATTAAAGACAGGAGGTGTATATCTTCGGACCTAACGGAGCTGAATCAGAATGTCAAATAGCAGGCATGCTCAAATGTTTTTCTGCATTACTGTGCAAAAGACAGTGGCAGATCAGTCTCTTGAGACTTTGGTTGCTGTAGTTATTTGGATGTGGTGCATATGCATATTAAAGCTCTGATTTTGAACCAAATCTTTGTACAGCGTACTTCATCAAAAGTGAATCTGGCTCTATATTTGTTTCTTATATTAGTGAGCACCTCAGTACAAAGATAAATGTACACAAGGCTTACATTTTGCTGCCAGAAGTATTAAATGTTAGCTTTTAAAAAAATTATACTTGGTTTTAGGGAGAGCTATCTGTTATGAGTGCTGTGTGTTTATTGTTTGTTAGTAAGACTGTGCGCAGTCCCCCTGGTTTGGTATAGAGCCCAGAATAGTGATTTGAATCTCAAGCCAATTTGATCTGGATCAATCCAGCCCCAGTGCAATCCACACATTGAATGAGAATCAAAATTTTGAAATTGGAATTCCTGTTTCTCTCCCAATTGCACTAGGAAACAAAAATGGCTATAACTCCCCACCATATATCTGCATATAAAATTTTGAGACAGAGTAGATATAAAAAAGAGGACTAACCCAGTCAAAGTTCATACAGATAGCTTCAGGCATTTTTTGTTGGCTAGGCATTTGTAAAGTTTGCTGCTTTCCAGGCTAGGTGTTTGTCTATTCATTTGAAACAATTAACAAACATCACTGAAAAATATAATATGAGCAAAATGTTTTGGCTTCTGCCTTCTTCAGTTGCTAAAGATGAAAATCATACATATTTAAAACAAGCAATTGATTCAACAACTTCAGCAATTCATGCTACTTTTATTCTGACATTGTTCCACCAGTAAAGGAGTGTCTTCCCAGAGCACCTGGAGGATCTCCAGCCTCTACATTTGAGAGGCAGTTGGTCACTAGGCTGTCAGACAGGCAGCAGAGCTTAGATATGCAGAGGGAGAACATAAGCCTTCACACGCTTCTCGAGTCAGGATGGCAGGCAAAGAGCAACAGTCTCTTAAGTCTATTGAAGTTTGAGAATCAGACATAATAATGTAAAGGCAGATTTTGAGGTGAGGATACTATGGTGTTAGGCTACAAGCAGTCCAGCAGCAATCCAACCAGATCACGACACTTCTACCTGCTTCACTGAAGGCAGACTGTGGGCAGGAGTAAATTGCCAGGGTATTATAGAAGCGGCAGCCTGCTCTGACACCTGAAAAGGAAGCACCAAAAAGTCTTGTTCAAAAGATCGACAAAAAAATCCCAGCAGCTAGCCAGCAGGGATAACAACTATAGGGGAAGAACAAAGTGCTGAATCCCATGGTTATGTACATGCACACAGAGCACCCTCCGCCAAAAAAAAAAAAGAGAAAGTCAATTAAGGAATCGGGAAGTATGGAAGCATATGTACATGTGGGAAGGACCTTGAAAAATTATTGTAAAAAATGAATCACAGTGAAAAAGCAAATCAGACACATTATAACAATAGGGCAGAGGTGTTGAAGAATAAATTACTCTACCTAAAATGCATGTAAAATATATGTAAGATCATAATAGATTACTACACAAATTAACAAGAGAGGCAGCTAGATGGTTAAATTAGGCTGCTGAATGGACAGTCACTGGGAAATGAAACCAGAAGGATTCAGAGAGACCGAAAACAGAGGACAACAAGCAACTAAGCCCTTACCAGGACTTTTTCAGTGGTCTGCTATTAACAGTTGACTGTAGCAAATAAGTAAATAGATTATATAGGTTCAACAGCATTGTGCAATCACTTTTCATAAGCATTGCAGTTGTATACTGCTGGTCACATTGCTGTGAATTACAGAAAAACCCAGATTGCACCCCTCACTCTTTTACAGCTTGCCACTTAGTCGTTTTCATTATATGGTCATGGTAAGGACACACTGTTTAGATTTTTCACACTGAATTTTGACATCCAGACCAGTCCAAATTGCTTCAGACTGTCATTCTACTCTAGAACCTAAATGGATCTATCTGATCCTGTCTGGAGGTGGTAAAATCAATGCAAACTGTTCTGATTTGTTTTAGGGTTCAGCCGATGAGAGTGTAAATGACGTGAGATCTGGATTAGAACTATAATACATTGGGGAAGCAGTGTTAACTCATTCCCTGTGCATTGTCTTCCTCATGAAAATTGTACCCTGATTCTGGTGTTTTCCCAGTAGGTAAAAACAGATGTTCTTTCTCTATGCCATTGTTATAACACCCTTCCATTTGCTCTTTTATGTTTAGTGAGCCAGCTCTAATTCTTGACTGGTGCTTTTTTGCAGCTAAGGTGCTAGGAATGGGTAGAAATCAGACTCCCCCACGTATGAGAAGTGCTATATGAATAAAAGCCAATGTCTGAAATACTAAGTGCACATTGGCTTGATGTCAATGCAAAGATATGGGCAAGGATTGCTTTGCCGGCATTATCATGATAGAGCAAGTCAGTATGTGTATATTCTTCAGACGATAATTATGTAAGACATCCCTTTGCTGCCAATTCTGATATGTAGGAAGCCAGACTCCTCTTTCAGGAGATTTTTGGCTGCTGACAATAGATTTCTTTCAGCATGCAAGGAGTGGGTTACCTTAGAAGGTATTAAAAGCCACATTTGTGGATTGAGATCCTATTTTCAATACATTTCACAAGTGTAAGGTTGTGAAAACTGATATAAAGAACAATATAGTCAAAATGAGTTGCTATTTCTCTGAACCAAAATTGTGCAAGAAGAAAATGAGTTGGCTTGCAAGATTTCTCCCATCCATTTTCCCTACATAAAGAATACATTTGTATCTCATTTATTGTATACTGCCAATCAACATGTTTTCAACAATTAAGCACAAATAGTGATTAAGGCACCTTGATGGCGCCGGAATCTGAAGGCTGGACTTTTCACTGAATCTGAATTCTGCTATATTAATATTCTGGGTCATTAAAAAGCGACATTCTAACTTTTGTAGGTTGCCTCACTGATACTTTTCAGGCTTGAAAAGCTATAATTGCAAAAGAATTTGTGCACGTGATGTAGACTCATGCCACTGAAGAATTCAAAGACCTTCAGTAGAAAAAGGCACATGGGGTCAGGAAAATACCATACTATTAGCCAATCTCCTCCTTACATAAAGGGAACCCTACAGGAAAGATCATTAGCAAGCATCCAACATAGCTTGTTACGAATGAGCTTTTTCATCTGGTGGTATGAACTGTGGCTCACGTAGGGACACTGTCCTATTAAAAATTAGCAGGAATAATGTGTATAAAATCTCTTATACTGTGACCACAGAGAAGGTACAGCTGCTGCCGCCACCACTGCCACCACCGCTACTGCTGCTACTACTACTACTTCTTCTTCCTCCTCTTCTTTAAAATGTGAGTGTCTTTCAGATGATTTGAAGTTTATGGCCAGTATGCATGTCTAAGTAAAATGCATCACTAAAGAAGTGCCATGATACAATCATATTTGTGTCATGCTTCGAATTCCAAACAAAGTTTGGGGCAACTCAACTTCATATCCCTAGGTGACTTTCAGACAGCCTCTCTATCTCAGCCTAACTTTGTGGTGAGGATTGCCTTGAACTCCTTAAAAATAAAAGTAAGAAATAAAAGTTCAATATAAATGGTTAATATAAACATTTCCAAGAGAACTGGAATACTTATTCACAGTATAAAAGATCACTAGATATTATGCAGAGCCAATGCTGTGTACTTTGAGTGCTGAACAAGGATTCTGGAATACAGTGCTTTGAATCCCAGCTCAGCTATGGAAACTCATGGAGTGACCTTGTGCGAGTCACACTGTCTCTCAATCTAAGAGGAAGCAGTTGCTAACCTCCACTGAACAAATCTTGCAACGAAAACCATATGATAGAGTCACCATAAAAACAAAAATATGATATCTAGTGTTAATATATGATAAAGACCTTTACAATACAAGTTCTCTTACTCATGTTCTGTTACCATTCATCAAGGCATGATTGCAAAAAATAAATAAACAAATAAATCATGGCAACATGATCTTTGTGCTGTCCAGATAGTATGGTAGTTTTCAACAGGGAAAATAGAAATGGCAGAATAAATTAAGAAACAGCAATGAGTAATGGCAGTTTTGCCACTTTTTAATATTTTTGAAAACATTGTTTTGTAATGGGGGCTCTGGGCTTTTGACAGGTATAAGTCAAGCAGAAGTTCAGTATGAATAGTTAAGCAAGCATGGAAATGCAGTGATAAGGAAGGCTTAACCTGCTATTACCTTAAGAGTTTGGGGTCCACCTGCAATGCCAGTTCCTCCTTGGAATTTGGGGGAATTATAGCTCAAAGGAGATCTGCAAGAGGAAGGTAATGGCAAGATCTTTTCACCTATGTATACCAGTGCTAATTGCAGAGAGGACTTCAGTTAAAATTAAACAAAGTATTTTATTTGAATTGACAAACTTACAAGAAATCAGACACTCTTAAGAACCATACAAGGTTATGGAAAAGTGAGGTGAGAAAGGTTGGATAGAAAGAGATTAGAGGTAGAGAGGATAATAGTTACCAGTCTTGAAGAAGGAGGTCACAGCAGAAGAGCTCAGACAGTGTTTGAGGGCAGCATAGAGGAAAGGCAGTCTGGGCACACCACATACTATGTAATACTGTTGGCTGGGGTTAAAGCTAGGGTTTTTATACCGTATTTCATACCCTGGAGGGGTGTGTTGACAAACCCTTTCCCACGGGACTGACAAAGGGGTCTAGAATGGGCTGATTGCTTTAACTTTTGAGTGACAAAACATTGATGGGACTTATGACAATCTCTTGATGTTCAGTCAGGTAGGGGGTATAGGGAAGATCTCTGTAGGGTAAGATTGAAGAATGGTCTTTGATTGCTCACCAATCTGGGCATTTCATCTTTCACTGTATTCAAAAATACCAAGATCCTGAAGCAGTGAAAACCCATCATTCTTGGGGTTTTCTACATAATCCTGTCTGAACTTCTGTCATGAAATACATCTTTGGTCAGCGTAACCCCAAACACATCTCCAGTCAGTGTAACCTCGATTATGTTCTCTGGTCATTAATAAGTTCAAGTTACAAAAATTTACAAAAATTCATGGGGGGAGTGGTAGGGTATGATAACACTGTTGGGTTTCTGTTTAGCCTGCAGAAGTCATAGGCTGTGACAAATCATTTGCCTGGATTGAGAAGAGTAGCTTCATACAGATCACTACAATGGAGCTTGTGGTAGACCTTTGTTCTCCAAATTCCACCAGTTCCTTTGCCTAATATCCTTTTATTCCCCCAACTCCTTCCAGTAAAGCAGAATTTTGCTGGTCATGGCAGAAGCCTGAGTAGGAATACAAGGAGACCAGTGAAAGCAGGCTCAGTTGATTTCAGTTGAAGGGCTAACTGTAAGCTCAGATCTGTCTCAATGGAACCAAAAGTGTTTGACTGGCTTTTTATGGTGCCCTTTGTTTTGTCTACTGTAAGACAGTCACATCAGTCACATTCAGTCAGGGTGCTAAATTCTAATGCTGACAAGAGAGAAATTAAAGAATAGGATGGGAGGTTGAGCTGCTGCAATGTTGCACCCTAACACTTTAGTACGCTTAAAAGTACCTTTTCTAATCAATAACTTATAAATCGTGCACTCTGAATATTTGCAATATGTTTCTATAACCAAGTATTCAAAATGAAAAAAAAATGCATGTACCACAAATGTAACTCTATCTTCTAATTATTTATCCAAATGTCAGTTTGTGCTGATTGCTTCAGCTGATTTACTTTTTGACAAGGGCTGTTTGTATAAGGACGCCAACAAGAAATATGAGAAGAAAGGAAACCCCTTAGGGAGGGTCTGAGAAGTTCTTTTACAGCTGAATCTATTGAATAGGCAATTGTGGCAGGGAAGAACTAGTTATAAGAATTCTTTACAAATCCAAAAGGCTTTTTCTTGGCACAAAGGTAGCTTTGCACATCTAAATGGTTCCTTTTGCATTATCCTGAAGGGCCCCAGCATGGCATTGTTTCCATAGCCATAACACTCTTGTCAAACTTGATTTTTGTAGAGGTCATGAGTTAAGGGAAGAAGTAGAAATCCAAAGTCTTCTGCATTCAGGGTTTCACCTTTTTCCTAATAGGAGGTCTGTGACTTTAATAATGAAGAATATAACCCTTTCAGTCAGAGATGATTGCTGGCCAGCAGATCTGCCTCTAGGTCAGCTAAAGGTGTGTAGAATCCAAACTCTTCCCAAACTAGGGATGCTTAGGACTACCTTGTCCTTGTCTTAAATTTGTGCTGGCATAGTGGCTGTGCCCATGGACTGGGAGAAGGTTGGGATCTGCCATAATTTCACTTCTGCCTCTGTCCTTCTCCGTCCCTGTTTGGCTCTTCTGCTAGCTGATCTCAGGTGGCAGAGCAGCTGTGCTATCAGATCCCTGTGCTAACTGATCTCTGAGGTTAGCCAGCATAAGAGTTTAGCTGGCAGGTGGACACTTTAGGTGGCAAAAGACTGGCTCAGCTGGCTTGAGGCTTTTGCCTGTTCTTAACCCCCTACACCTGCCACATCTTTGAGTTAGGTTTGTTCTGTAAATCCAAGAAGGAGTTCACCCAGGTGAGTGGCATGTCACTGCTATATTTCCATGCATAGGGCACTTGGGTCTCTTTACTTTGCCTAACAAAAGACTATGGAAAATATATGGGCCTTACTGTGAAAACTGACAAGCAATTGCCCAATAATGTATCTCGATGGTTTTATTAATAAAGCATTATGAAATACATGTTTATTGCTATTCCATGAAAGAAGAATGACTGTATTTTAAGGGACAGAGGGACTGTATTTTAAGGCATCATTTTTTTTAATATACCTTTTGGTATAACATCCACAGATGTTTTGTTTAAGAGCTGTGTTAATTTCCATGCTCTGTGCCCTTGTGAAAAGGACAGTAATTTTCTCCATGAATTAATATGTAAAAATGACGTAGAAGAGGAAGTCAGCACTTGTTGAGAGCATGATCAAGCTAGATTTAAGGTCTGAATTTCAACGCAATGTCTAAATGTCCTTAAATGCCCTCCACTGAAACCAATGGCAATAAAAATAACATTTGTGTGGTTTGTGCCCTTTCTTTGTCCTACAATAAGAATCAGTTGCGTGTTTATTATTGTTGTTATTTGCAATCAAGTCAACTCTGACTTATGGCAACCCTGGAAATGAAAAACCTCCAAGAGCCATGATCATCAGCTGCCTTGCTCAGGTCCTGCAAACTCAAAGTTGTGCCTTCCTTAATTGAATCAATCCACCTTTAGTCCAGTCTTGTTGAGTTCCAACTGACTTCTGTTTTACTTAGCATTGCTGTCTTTTCTCCTGAGTTAGCTTGTCTTGTGAAATGTTCTAAATACAATAGCCTTAGTTTTATTATCTTGGCTTCTAATAAGAATTCAGGCCCGATTTGCTCTAAAGCCAATTCATTTGTCTTTTTAGTGGTCCGTGGTATTTCAAATGAGTTGGTTCTTTTCCTGTCAGCTTTTGTCATTGTCCAGTTTTCATACCCATACCAAGAAGTACACATAGAAATACTTATTACACTGAGGCATCTGCGTTTTACCACTTGTTAAGGGAATATCCAGCTGAGATATTAAGTGTATAGTTCCTCCTTAGCATATATAGAAAAGCCTTATGAGATGAGGCTTGGGGGCAGGTATTTAAAAATAGCTTTTTACTAAGTAGTCCCAAAATTGTTGAATGTCCTACCTGGGAAGATCTCAAGGCTCCCTCTCTCCTGGTGGCTAGGTAGTACTTTAACCCTATCTGTTTGATCTGATCTTTGGATTTTGATGGTTGCTGGATCTTACCATTTATTGATGATACGTTTATTATGTTTTATGAATGTTTTTTCTTGATTTATTGATAATGCTTTTATTATGTTTTATTCATGTTTTTTCTTGATTGTATGAGTTTTTTACATATCTGTTCAGGAACTGCATGTTGTTCTAGGCCTCCTCAAGACTTCATTTGGTACCAAACAGTAACACTTGCTACTGCTGCAGGATAAGAGTTGCCAGTGGCAGATGATGCAGCAAATGATATATAGTGGAGAAGCACTTCATCCTCTTCCCTGGAGAAGACCAGCATCCCCTCACAGCCAATAGTAGAACTGCCCCCCTAAACAACTAATTCTACTAAGACCATCCCAGGGCCATCAGTCCAATTCCCCATGATTGGCTATGAGGAGCTGTTGGACTGGAATGCACTCCTCCCCCCAGGTTGAGGCCATTGGAAGGTTGATTTCCAAGGGCTGCATAACGCAGAAGGAAAAAAAAAACAAAGTACAAAAGTGTGACCCATCTCCACATGGACTGCACTCCTCTCATTTCATCTCTAGATCATACAAAAGTCATACAGCATAGCAAGTGTAACAGTACATTTTTAAACCAGATTGTTAGCTACTTTGGGTAGCAATAGTATAAAAGCAAGTTTAAAGCATATCTAAACAAATAAAAGCAGAGTGAAGAGAGTCAACAGATTTACCATGTCTTTAATCTTTCCATCAGTGGGCCACCTGGAAAAATGACAGAAAAGATTCTAGCAAAGCTTCCAGCAGCTGTTTGGCCTGATAAAAGTACATTCTTGTGCTGGACCATAAGCATTGCTTCTTCCATACACATACTTGTGGGAGATATTGAAGATAGTGGAGCTTCTGCAAGATCTGACTATCCTTAAGCTAGGTTCTTTGATGTGTAACACAAAGATAATCTTTCAGAGCCATAATCAGGGGCATTAAGATGAAGTAGTCATGCTCCAGCAGTGTGCAGTGGCAGCTACTTCTGTGACCATAACTGCCTTTTTGGAAAAAAAAAAAAGACTTGATTCTTGGAAATACCTACTGGCAGTTGTGTTAAGAAAAATGGGAGCCTTTCCTTACAGTTCCTTCATGTGGTTGAATACCAAGTGTATGGTGATAGAAATTGTAGTTTACATGTGCATTGGTGCTTCTGGGTCTCTGTGGAGCATATAAGAGAGAGAGAGGGGCAAGCATTGATCACATTGTGGCTAAGGGTTTTATTTTTGTTGTGTTTTTGCTACTGGCACAATACAATTTATTGTGCCCTCATACTGACAACAGGATATTTATACCTGATCTTGCTTCCCTTGAGTTCTTTGGATCAGGCTGCTATCAAGTTCACACATGTATTTTTGAAGAAATAAGCAGATGATAGGTGTATTGTCAATTATATATTGAAACTTTCTGGTTCATTGTCTGGCAGTTTTCCTTCATTTTGGAACCTTGAACCTCTACTGTTTGCCAGCAGAGGTTCATGCTTCCATTTATTGTTTGTGTTGTGTCAAGCTATTTTATGACACGTTGTCTGTAATTTCATTTTGACAGGGAGAATTTTTCCCTTGTTTTTTCAGCCTGAGGTGCCTTGTCTCTCAGAAGAGCAGCTCAATGCCCTTCTGGAAGAATGTATGCAAACCCCAAGAAGAGAAGACAGCCTTGCCCTGACAAAATTTCAGGGATCTTTTCTTGACAGAATGAATCTCTGTTGTGACATACTGCAAAACCCCATTACAGAATCCAGGAATGAAATATTAGATGCTGTTGAAAGTGGGAGAATGGTAGAACACCAAGAGATAGTTGGAGCTGAACATGAAGATGTGTGTTTGAAGGATGTAATGGAAACTTCGGATCCTGATCCTAGCAAAGCATTGATAGAATCTCACCTGAGAGAGAGAAAAGAAAATAACCAAGCAAACCAAGAAAAGGCAGCACATAATAGTAGCTCGGAAGGTTACTACATGTCAAAAGCTCTGAGCACAGAGAAGCCTAAAAAGCCCTCCTTTCTTGATGAACCTTTTTATTGTATCAGCATGAACAATGAACTATCCACGGATGTCGACATTCCTAGCATACCACTGAAAACTGGAGGAGGTGAGGTTCTTAATAAACCTTTGGAATAAGCTTTTGATTATGGTTTTAAAAGCCCAAGCAGGTTCTCACCGAAGGTATGCACTAATGTATTATGATTATACTGATGGGGCAAAAAGCTCCTTCATAAGCCACAAAAGTGATGCCAGAAATAACACAAAATTTCAAAATGTTTCCTGACATTCTTGAACTGACACAAATAGCTGTGAGATTAGTTCTCTTAGGAAAGGTACTAAAAATAATGATTGATTATGTCAGCCAGCAATAAAGTTGGACATACGTACATGAATCAGGTCTTTAATAATGAGCAAGCATGTTTCTTTTGTTCTTTGTATCACTGAAATTGCACAAAAGGAATGAAAGGTCAATTGAATGCATTTCTTTAACATAAAAACTCTCAATCAAAAAAGCACCCAAATGAAACTGGTTGCATGGTTGAGTAATAAAATACAGCTGACAGATATATTTCCACTTATAATTTGTAGTAAAACTTATAATTTATGGTAAAACTTAATTGTCTGGCACTTCTACTTTATACAACAATAACAATAATACATAGAACTGAATGCTTTATTCTGAAAATAGTGTTAGAGTACATAGGTGCCATTAGAGGTTCATTCATATATGTATATTGGCCCTAATCCCCATTAGGTGCGTGAAGGCCTTTTGTGCCTTCAGAACTGGGTCAAGGACATGATAAAACCCTCTCTAAAGGAAGATTGTTGTTGCTGTTGCTGTTGTTGTGTCCCTCCAAGTTGTTTTCAACTTATGGTGACCCTAAGGCGAACCTATCCTGGGGTTTTCTGGAGTCTGACAGTGTGTGATGTGCCCAAGGTAACCCAATGGGTTTCCATGGCCGAACAGGGAATCGAGCCTTGGTCTCTGTGCTTGTAGTCCAGCTCTCAAACCACTACACTGGCCTCAAAGGAAGATGTTAGCCTCCATTAACTACTACAACCCCAATAAAACTGTAGTGAACCCCATTTCTAAATAAGCAATAGGGAGGCAAAATGAAGGGCCTTGCCTCTCAAATAAGAATTCTGCCCCTCAATGAAATTTTCTTCAAATCCCCAAGTTTCTAGTATTACAGTTTCTTAAAACTTCAGTGGAGCATTTGGAGATAGAGTTTAGGCATCAAAAGAAAAGGTGCAGTCAAAGTTATCTATGCAAACACAGTAAATATAAACAGTTCTGAATGTGATCAATTTTTGATGTTTCACTTTGCAATACTAGAAGTTTGGAAACTTAAAGAAAATTTCATTTTGGGGAGTAGAATTGCCATTTGGAGGATCAATGCATTCATTTTGCATTCCCACCATAGCTAAATCATAGAATCATAGAATCCTAGAAATGTAGAGTTGGAAGAGACCACACGGGCCATCCAGTCCAACCCCCTGCCATGCAGGAATACCCTCAAAGCACTCCCGACAGATGGCCATCCAACCTCTGCTTAAAAACCTCCAAAGAAGGAGACTCCACTACACTCCGAGGCAGCATATTCCACTACCGGACAGCCCTGACCGTCAGGAAGTTCTTCCTGAGGTTCAGGTGGAATCTCCTTTCCTGCAGCTTGAATCCATTGCTCCTTGTCCTGGTCTCTGGAGCAGCAGAAAACAAGCCCACTCCCTCCTCTACATGGCATCCCTTCAAATATTGAAACATGGCTATCATGTCCCCTGTTAACCTTCTCTTCTGCAGACTAAACATACCCAGCTCTCTAAGTCTATCCTCATAGGGCATGGCTTCCAGGCCCCTCACCATTTTGGTCGCCCTCCTCTGGACCTGCTCCAGCTTGACCATGTCCTTCTTGAATTGGAGTGCCCAGAACTAGACACAGTATTCAAGATGAGGTCTAACCAAAGCAGAGCAGAGTGGTAGCAGTACCTCCCTCGATCTGGACACCATACTCCTATTGATGTAGCCGAGAATTGCATTGGCTTTCTTGGCTGCCGCATCACACTGCTGACTCATGTTCAGCTTGTGGTCTATTAAGAGTCCTAGATCCCTTTCACACGTACTGCTATCCAGCAGGTGTCCTGCATCCTATATTTCTGTATTCCATTTTTTCTACCTAAGTGTAGGACCTGACACTTCTCTCTGTTGAATTCATTTTGTTAGCTTTGGCCCAGCTCTCCAATCTATGCAGGTCATTTTGAATTTTGATCCTGTCCTCTGGCGTATTAGCAACCCCTCCTAATTTGGTGTCTCTGATAAATCTCTGATCTGAATTTTCTGATTTGAATACCTATTACCCTGTGTCAAATTCATATTTTTAGAGCAAGGTCATTGATCGTATTGTGCCAGCTGTATAGCTCCAGCTTTTCTTGGATGAAACTGATTATTTAGCTCCATTTCAATGATTAAATATTGGGCTAAAATTTCCTTGCTCATCTTAGTATATGACTTATGTTAAAGATAGATAGGAACAGAAGCACATGGTGATTTTCCCGAATGTATTAGTGACTTTTGATACCATTCATCATGGTTTTCCTAGATGATAGGCAACTGAAGATGATACACAGATATTATAAAGTTCTATCCCATGGCCTGTGGTGTTTGGAGTGCTGTATGTTTCATTTTGTCCTACATGCTCTTTACCACCTACAAGAAACTGTTTAGTGAAGTCACCCAAATTTTTAGGCTGGAATGTTATCGCTACACTGATGATACTGACCTCTATTTCTCATTTTCGTTGTCTGTTCCTTTAAAAGAAGTAGAAGCTGTAAATTGGTCTCTGTTGCAAAATGAATATTATAAACTGAGCAATTTGAACTGAGTGATGCTGAATAACCTCAATGATGTGAACAAAGATAATGGTAGTGCCATTGGTTGATAAGACTAATCATCCAGAAAAAGGTATCTGCCCTGCTTTAAATAGAGTTATAGACCCCATAAAACAGCATAGCCATATTTTAGGGGAATTCTGAAGTCTGCCCTGCTCTTGGATGTGCAGATGGGCAGGAATGCTTTCAACTCACTTCATCCATTCTGCCAACTGTATGTCTTCCTGGAGATATCAAATCTAGCTGCAGACATTTGGATTTTATTGACTTCCAGGTTGAATTACTGTAATGCACTTCATATAGGGCTACCCTTGAAGAGCCAGCATGGAGTAGTGGTTTGACTGCTGGACAGTGATCCCGGAGTTTGATTTGCATGTTAGATTACGACCTAGAGTTGGATTCTCCACAAGGCCATGGAAACTCATTGGGTGACCTTGGCATGTCACATACTTTCAGCCCCGGAATACCCCATGAAAGGTTTGTCTTAGGGTTGCCATAAGTGAAAAATGACTTAAAGGTACACAACAAGAAAAACCCTTGAAGACAGGCTGGAAACTTCAGTGTATTCAGAATATTGTAGCTAGGGTTTGGAGTGAGGTTTGTGTAAGGAACAATATTGTGACAGTTTTGTAAATAGCTTCATTGGCTTCCAGCTCATTTCTGTGTTCATTCAAGGTGGGATTTGGATTTCAAAGCATTAAATGATCAGTATATTTCAGAAATTATCATGTTTCATATAAGCCCACTCAAGATTTCCATATAGTTTTTTTTTGTTTTCCACTGTAGCCTTCCAACAATTGATAGGAAAGGAAAAAAGGGTAGGTCATGGGACTTAAATTATGAGTTAACCTCCCAATAGAGGTTAATCTAGCCCCCTTTAAGTTACTTTTAACAATCTTTGTTGTTTCCGTGATCACTTTTAGTTAGGGCCTTCAGATACAGAGTGTACTGCTACAAGTGGCTGATGTGCTTTAGGGCTGATGTTTTATTGATGCTGTTCATTTCTGTTATCTTAAGGTTACACTTTAATTTATTTTGTTGTGTCTTTTGCACATTTTGTGCCGCCTTGAGCATACAGAGGTACAGAAAAATGGCATATAAATATAAGCAAACAAAAACGTGCAGGATGTGTTCTACTCACAGAAATCTGACCACAGACCCATACGGCATTCCAGTAAATATGAAGCTACCAAAGAAATGTATGTCTAATTCTCTTTGGCTCTGCACCTCTGTAACATCCCTTTTATTTTGCAGTGTTGCAGTATTTTTTATTTCCCCTATCCCCTGCCATCAGCAGGAAATGAAATGGGAAATCAAAAATGTTGTGATGGCATGACACAAGGTAACTCTACTAGATAAAAAGGTTAAAAGTTCTGGGAAGAGTTGGATCTACAGGGGCTGTTTTCAGTTTCCGTTCCAGATGTATTGTATTTTTCACTTGACCTTTAGGCACAACTATGCCTTAGGGGTTTAAATACACCGAAATGTGCATTGGATTGTGGCCTTAAGTATGTCTGCATTTTAGCTGTCTTTTATATTAGTGATTTCTACATCCTTTACTAAATTACCTGTGAGGAAAACTTTGTTATATTTAAAAAAAGAGAGAGAGAGAGAAAGAGGTATATTTATAAATAAATATATTAAGGATAAATACATAATTATATTAAGGAGATCCAGAAAACTACAGACCAGTCCACCTAACCTCAATACCAGGAAAAATGTTAGAAAGGATTATGCAGGAGTCTGTCTACAAGTATCTTGATGACAGTGCAGTGATCAGTAGGAGCCAATATGTGTTTGTCAAGAACAAATCCTGCCAAACTATTCTTATATCTTTTTTCAGTTGGATCACTAAGTAGATGGTGGGAGTGCTGTGAATGACATTTATCTGTATTTCAGCAAAAAATTTGATAAGATCCCTCAGGATGCTTTGATTAACAAACTGATTAAATATGGAATAGATGGAAACACTGTCAGATGGATCCACAACTGGTTGAAAAACCATGCTCAGAGAGATGTCATCAATGGCTGTGCTTCAAACTAGACAGAGGTTTTGAATGGAGTGTTTCAGGATTCTGTCCTAGGGATTACTCGTCAACATTATTATCAGTGACTTTAGGTGATGGGGTGGAGGGAATCCTAACCAAGTTTGCAGGTGACACAAAGCTGAGAAAGGTAGCTAATGGAATTCAATAGAGACAAGTACAAAATTCTACATTTAGGCAACAAAAACCAAATGCACAGGTATAGGACTGGGGGTACATGGCTTAGAAGTATTGTGTGCGAAAGGACCTTGCGATAATTGTTGATCATAAGTTGAACATGTTCCATCAGTGTGATGTTGCAGTGAAGAAGGTTAATGCTCCTTCAGCTTGCATTAACAGAAGCATAATGTCCAAGTCAAGGGAAATAATAGTCCCACCGTATTTCATGCTGGCCAGTTCTCATCTGGAGAACATCATTCAGTTCTCGGTGCTTCATTTTAAGACAGATGAAGACAAGTTGGAGCAGGTTCAGAGAAGGACAACAAGTATGAAAAGAGGTGTGGACAACAAAACAAATGAGGAATGCTTGAAGGAACTGGGCTTGTTCAGTTTGGTGGAGAGAAGATGGAGGGGGTCACATGATTGCCCACTTTACATACTTCAAGGGCTGTCACAGAGAGGAGGGGAAGGCCTATTCTCTGCTACCCTAGAGGGTAGGACAGGGCTAATAGTTTTAAGTTACAGCAGAGTAGATTTCAATGGAACATTAGAAGGAACTTCTTGACCATAAGAGCAGTTTGGCAGTGGAATCAATTGGCAATTGGTCTTCTCTGGACATCTTCAAAAAGAGTCTGGACAGCTACCTGCTGGAGACGCTCTAGCAGAAGATCCTGCATTGAGCATTGGGTTGAACTAAGTAGCCCACGAGGCTCCTTTCAACTCTGTGACTCTATCACTGTATTTTTTAATGAACAGATGATGGTGATGATGAGGATGATAGTGAGAGTATCACTTTATTGTATATATAGCACTTTACAGAAATTTGCGTACAAAAAAAGAGAAGTCCTTGTCCTGAAGAAGCTTAGAATCCTAATCAGAGGAGACAGCAGAGGATGAGGAAAGAAAGGGAAAATTAAGAAGGGATGAATGTTAGCAAATGTAGTTACAAATGCTTAAAACCTGAATGCAGTTGTGGATAAAGACTGAAGGACACTACACCATCTTAATCACTGCTTTCACTTTTTAGACGGCAAAGTAAGCCTGAAAATATTTCATTGGTACAGTAAAAGCAATCCATATATACACTGATGCTTGGAAGGAGGTGATGAGTTAACAACTGTTTTTTTGTTTGAAAAGTGAGACAAGGAAAATGTCTAAATCCAGAGGTGAGGTAATGGCACAGGGAAACCCACATGGAAATCAGTTGCTATGTAGGAGGCATGACCTTTGCACTGCTTTGATAATCTATATGGCAGATATTAATTTACTCAATATGTTTAAAGAAAGATTCCTAGGTCAAAGTTCATCATTGTGTCCAATGAATGCTTGCCTGGAAGAAAATGTCAATGTGTTAAAGATATCGCTTTTTCCCAGTCTGTTCCCATCTAGTGACTGTTGTGATTGATTGACTGAGAGAAAATTAGTAGTAGTAGTAGACAGTAAATTACTCTATGACAATGATCCAGACACCTAGGCTGCAAATAGATGGATTTTGCTTCAGGGCTGAGTAGATAAACCCCATACATTTTGGTGGGATGATGGTGATGATGATTCATTTATATCCCACCTTTTCCCAGTAATGGAATTCAAGGAGGCTTACAGATTATTAAAACTAGTACAGATTTAAACCATACCAAAAATCTGTAAAAATTAGAATACAAAAGTTATCTTAAAAGCAAACTATCTGTAGAGTTAAAGCCATTTAAAATGCATTAAAAGACAATATTAAGGACCTTTCTGCACGACACTGTTAAAGTGCCGTTATTCCACTTTCAACTTCCTGTGGAATTCTGGGGATTGTAGTTTACTGAGGTCAAAGAGTTCTCTGGCTGAGAATTCTAAATGCCCTTTCCTAAACTGCAGACCCCATGATTCCATAGGAGGTTGAAAGTGGAATAATAGCACTATAGCAGTGTAGTGCAGAAAGGCCCTAAAACAATCAGCAGAAGATCATAGCACATCCTTAGAAGTCAGTTCTTAAGAGCTTGATGGAATAGGAATGTTTTTACCTGTCAATGGAAGGAGAGCAAATTAAATGTGTACTTAGGCTTCCATCAAAATTACTGGGACTCAAAAGTGTTTTAACATGGGCTGGATTGAGGCCAATGATTTAAGGTTAGTATTCTGTTGGATGTAATAAAGTATTGAGTTTCTTAAAGGACCTGACCTTGGAGCAAACTCTGGAGCTGCTTTGGACTTCATCAGCTGCTAATTCCAGTACATTGCTATTGGTATTTTATGTTTTGATTCTGATAAGAGATTTGAAAAATACAGGATCTAGGTCACATTTATAACATGAAATTAATGGTGTGAATTGAGGAAGGAAGATATCATGTAGTTAATAAGCAGCATTCTTGAGGAAGGACTTCACACTTTTGTAAGGAGAATTCTCTTCTTGGAGTAGGAAATTCATTAAGGAATATGTAGTTATTAACCTTTAAGAAGAATCTTAAATGTGGTCTTGCAAACTAAGTTGAATTAGGCTTTTGATCCGGTGGAGAGACTCTATTGGTGGAAGAGGAAAGTAATATTTTCAGTTTGTTCAACTACAGCTATTTGCAGCCTTGCTTGAGAGGGTGAGGGATGCAGCACTATGAAGGGGAAATCAGTTAAAGTGTTCTTCTGCAGGTGAGGGCAAAATCTGGATCCAAAACTTTATTTTCTATTTATTTTGATTTCATGTATTTCTTATAAAATAAAGCAAACCTGTAACTTTTGCTAGGTATTGATTTGTTCTGTTATCCATGGATAAGATATCGCAAGGTTGGTTCTGCAAACAGTCCAATAAACATTTGCATCACAAACCAATAGCAAGTTAATAGTTGAGTACAGAATTCATCAAAAGGTATATTGGGCTACCATCTTGTTTTGTTCTTCCTTAATATTATAAATGTTAACAGAATATAATGAAATGTTTAATTTTAAAGATTGCATAGCCCTTCTTAAATATAGTTGGATTAGTTCTGATGCAAAATTGTAACATGCATGGGGTCAGTTTTTAAGGTGAAATGAAGGGCATGTGTTTGTGAAATAGGTTGTATATATATCTTTTCTGGCCATGATACAATATGAGCAGGATTATAGATTTCCGTTAAATTCTACCCACTGATTTGTCCACCAAACGCACACAGGTTGTTTTAATGCTTCAGCAAGGGATCCTATGGGTGCCAAGGTACATGCAGACAGCTAAACAGATTACTACCCAATCTAAAATGGCGATGGGGGGGGGGGGCTGAAAGAGGAAGACTCATGAAATTCAGATCCCAATCAACTGCTCCCAAATAAATCACCACAACTCTTTCAGCTGTCTCATACTATCAGCTGAATCTGGCAGATGAACAAAGAGATGCAAGAGATAACAAGAGTGTATAACTTCACTAATTTCACACAATCCTTCTCTACAAGCACAATGATTGGAAAGTTACTGGTGAGATTCTTCCTTCAGATTCACAGTAAAACAAATCCCCAGTCCTCTCCTTTCCTTTTGAAGCATGTCACTTTGCCAGCTTTAAAAATATGATAATGTTGGAGACATATTGTTCATCTTTTTCCTGATTATCCAGGTGTCCATATCTTGAAATGAATCTGATCTTATCTGCAGCTGGTACGAATCAATTTGTTTCAAACTTTGATCAGATTGACCCCATTCCCTTTGCTGTGGTCTTTCCATGTTCCCTCACTTCCATCCACTTGTTGAAAAATCTTTCCCAAGACCTTTCACAGGCTGAAAATGTTTTCCCCTCTCTAACTTGGACAGTGGCCAACAATGGCAAGGATGGGTTGACCATGGTGATAAAATTTAGTTGCTTTTTCATTTATACTTTTCAATGCGGTAAGCCTAACAGTAATCCAGGGGTGGTTTTATTTCCGTACAGATGAATTGAAAAGTGAAGATGTGCACGAAGAGTAATATGCTTCCAGCTTAACCAGCATTGATGAAATCTATTTCTTTGGTTCTTCATTTGCATAATTATGGTAATTTCAGAGATCATCATTCATCTCTGAGCTGCAAACATTTATTGTTCTTTAAAAAAATGGTCACACTAGTGGAGTGGACTCCTTGTATTGTATTGTATTGTATTATATTGTACCTTTTGTTTGATTCAGCTGGGCAAAACTGGGGAAGAAAACTTGTTATAGGAGTTGGTGAGGGGGAACATTTAGAAGAAATGTTCCCATTTTATATCTTTTTTAGAAATTTTAATAAAAATATTTATAAAAAAAATTAAAAAATGGTCACACAGTTAATTCTCTTTGTCTTCTTTGTTGTATTTGGTCATCTAAATAAATTATACTCTGTTTAGTTAATTTCTGATAATGATTGATAATGACTTGCATGCAAAAAGAACTCTTCTTAAAAGTCAGTAATCATATATTAGTTACTGAATTTCCTGTCACAACATACACGCAGATGTTCTTGGCACATCACTACATGGAATGTAGTACTGGATTTATGTAAGTGAAAATAGGGTCCACTTTCCTTCCAATAAACTAATTATGAAAAAAAGAATTGTTTTTTGCAAAGTCATCTGAACAGGATGTATGCAAAACATGGGATGCTAAAATGTAGGTGTTTACTCTTTGAAACTTGATTTCCTCCTACTTACAGAGGTCAGGACATGTTTGTTTTTGTGTTGTTTTGGAAAGATAATTAATAAAAATATCTGAGAGGGGAATAGAATTTTCAGTAACTCTAATTGCAATCCCATGCACATTTATTAATTTTATGTAAACCAAGTCATAAATCACATTTGCAGAATTTTTTTAAATCCCAGATTGAAATCAGGTGGCCATATCTAGCAATACGATACTATTTACTTTGTTTTTGTTTTCACAACTTGTTTATTTATTATTTCTAGAATACTTATTTACAGTGTCCTTGAAGTGTGATGACAGGACCTAGCAGTAGAGTACTTTTCATTTTATTTTTGTTTTCAGAGTTCAATATTTCTAAAAAAACTCACAGTGACTCAATACTGTAAATAAAAGAGACATAAATGCTGCTGTTTGCTAGTACCACAATCCATCTCTTGTCATACTGTGGATGGAGATTTCTCATTAAAATATATCTTGTGAAGCACATTCTGTTAATTCTGCAGTGATACATGTACAAAAGCCTGCTAGGGAGTGATAAGACCCGCAAAAGATGAACAGTACAGAGGTAAACATGATTCACACTGCATCTTCGTTATTCAATGAAAGGGAAAATAGGAAATCATTTGGCATTTATTAATCATTCCTAATCGTTTTTCTGCACTGTACAACAGCAACCAGAATACTATGCCTTGACATGTATATTTACAATCTAAAAATTACAAATGCAGGAGGAAAGGGGGAAGGTTAAAAGGGAAGAAAAAGCAAATGAACAAATATGACCAGGGTAGAGGAGGTATTGTTGGACAACAACAGGAATACAATAAATCATACCTCATACTGCAAGCATACCCTCCACCAGTCCCAAGAATAGTCCCAATTAATCCTCTGTTGTCCCACATTTTCAACTGCTTTTCAAATGTCACGGTTTCTCTCTCCTCTTCCCACTTTCCTCTTTTGTCCCCAGCTTACTTCAATTGCTGCAAACTGAGTGCAGAGTTCAAAAGTAGTTTGTACTCAACTCAGTGGCGGAGGAGAGAAGAGTGGGTGTAATCCCGTCTTACTCAGTAGGCTCAGGCGAAAAGCAAGCTGTTGCAGCCTCTCCTAGCTTGTGTATTTGTCCTCTTTAGTAACTTTTGCCATCTTTACCAGACTCTGATGTTGCTTGGCCTTGCATACCCTCCTTATCATCTGTGGAGTGTTGGAGGGAAGATGAGAGTGACAATGCAAGAAGAACACTGTAGCTTACATGTAAAGGCTGTTTGTCCTTGTTAATCTATGACTTCGTTTGCAGATGTGTGAGCACTGTCATGAGATGAACCATCTGGTGACGATGTACTAGAAGATGAGCAGTGCAGTATGGGACAAGCCAAGATGGAGGCACATTCCACAATGCAGACATATGAAATGGTTGTATTAATGTGCTGTGGAAATTACATAGGCCAGCCATGTATCTGATATGTAGCTAAATCCATTTCTTCAGCATTTATGTGTGAACCATGTGTCTTGCTGGGTACTTTTCAACTTGAATTGTAATGCCTTTTTTTTTTTAATTAGCAAAACCTTTAATTTTAAGCACATGTTTTAAGTTTGAGGGGAGGGTCAACATCTCTGCTTTACAAATTAGATTGATATAAAGCAACACAAAGAGGAGAAGCCAGGTGAATGAGCTGATGAAACAGGTATTAAACTCAAACTGAAATGGAACAGGCTGGAACCTGTGGGTACAGGATGTCCTAAGAGCAGGGAGAGGTTTTGGCAGATCAACAGAAGGGCATATGGCAGTCTGGCCAAGTAAAGGAAAAAAAAGCAGACACATACTTGTCTTGTTTTAATCAGAGAAACAGAAGCTTGGCAGCAATCAGCCAAGCAGTGGAATGTGCTGAAGAAGTTGCTGTGTAGCGCTGTTACCTGTTTAAATGTCAACAACTGCAGATCCAAAGGTGGCCAAACATTATTGGGTCTGATGATGGCATGTATAGATTCTGTTCTGAATTGACTAGCGAGGTTACAGCTCAGTTGTAGTAGTAATCTATTACCATGTAGTTTACACAGTTGACATATGTTTCTCAGTCTCAGAAACATGGAGACAGGGGCTAAAATGATATTTGCAACTCACTTCAGTGTCATTTAGTTGGTGAGTGCAGCACTTGCATTCTCCCTGGTAAAGCAGGGATGGATATCTTCGTAGCCATCCAGTCCTTTCTCTTTTGCTTGTGATCTGTTATACTCCTTGCAGCTAAAAGAAGACTATGTGTAACATTACACTTAATTTTAAAATCATGTGCAAGAATGCTAATCAAGAAGATAGAAATATTTTGTATAAATTGCAGTCTGCCTCTGGACATTCATTTGCCTTAACGTTTTACCTATTTAGACAAGATCTTTGTCATGGTTAACACTGTCTCTATGTGGGACATTATTCATCAACACAAGATGTTCTACCCTGAGTCACAAAGGTCTTCCACAGTGCAACATGTTCTCACTGACCCAGCTCACCACCTCAGATTCCTGTTTTCTCAGGTCAGAACTCAGCTGCTGAAGTAAGCCATTTAGTAAATCAAACATGTATGACTTGTGTAACCTTTGACTCCTTCGTCTAACCATGCCTGTTAGATAAGAAGCCCTACAAGTCTCCCTGCTTTGATAGGTCGTATTCCTTTAAAGGAGTCTTACCTTAGCCCACCTACTGAGGTACTAATATCAAGTTGGAAGGGTAGACAAAAGGCAATATTGGCATTCCCTGGAACCCACTGATGATAAATGGTGACTGTAGGAAAAAAAAGTGAATTGCTTTTCCTTCCCTCAGGCATCCCATTCCCAAGATAGTGCTGAGCTTCCAGGAGTGTACTTCTAATTTTTAACAAGGTGTGTTGGAAGTAGGATATTTTTCACTGTCACAAAATATCGCTGCCTGGGTTAACAAATTAGCCAGCAGAGGCAGCAGACGTATGGGAAGGGTCAGCAAAAAGGATGTGGGAGCATGCAGCTCATGATATTCCCCTCCCCCTGCACTTTTTTAAATTCAGGGGAACAGTCAATGTTGAACCTCGGAACCAACAGCAACAACCATTTCTGCCTTGACAAGGTATGGATTTTGATTCAACTTTAAAGGGCAATAACAAGGACAGGTCCAACAGTTTGCACACCAGAAACTACCAAATGGGATGTATCATTCCCATGGAATGGAATAAAGGTGGAGCGGGTGGAATAAAGGTGGAATAAAGGTGTATAAAGGTGGCTTCCAGACTTGAGACTTGACTTGAAAGTATCTTGCAAGGACTTGAGACTTGACTTGAGATTGAAGGTAGAGACTTGAGACTTAAATACATCATTGCAGTCAGCTTATATTAATGCATACATTTAGCCCATATTCATATCTTGTGTGCTTTCTCCTTCCTTTTTCCTTTTTCTTCTTTTTTTTCCTTTCTTTGTGTTAAAATCCAATGATTTTTAGAAGTTATTTATTTATTTATCTATTTATTTTATTAAAATAGTCATATCCTTTCCTATATCTGAAAATCTCAGGGTACCTTGCAATAAGATCAACTTAGAACAATAAATAATGACAATAATTTTTAAAAACTAAAATATATGTTAATTTTTTTCTCAATTAAAAGCCAGACAGGCTGCCACTTCTTTCAGTTCCTCTTTTATACAGATTCAAAAAGCTTGTACTTCCCATCTTAGGGCAACTGTTTGAGGAAAAAAAGTGGAAATCAAAATTTCTCAAGCCTGCTTCACTTTCAAGTTTCCCCATCCTCCTCCCTCCCCCACAAAAATGTCAACTGACATATCCTTTGAAGAGATGATCAGGTCCTCTGGAAATGAATTTGCAAATATTGCTGCTGTCTGCCTGCTGAATTAGCACTTGCTGAGTATACAAAAAGAGAGTGTCTTCATTATTCTTTAAGGGAAAAATGCTCAAGTCCACTGCATAGGAGTCTTGATGTGCTGAACGTTATTCTGAGTTCTTGGTTTTGCTCCTGTGCTTCCTTTAAACATTCTGTTATTAAACATACTGGCAATTGTATTGTGGATTCTGATTCTTTCATTATCTAGTTGTTCTTTCAGATAATTTACCTCTCAATTTTGATGATTTTAGCTCAATCTGTGTTGTATTACTGCAGTTCTGCTCTGTGTCTGCTTCGTTCTTAGGAGGCATGACATTTCTTACCAAGGCCCTTTCTGCACGAGGCTGGTGAATCGGTTCATGCCGTTTCTTACCAGATTTTCTGGACTTGAAACAAGGCGGACTTTCCCTCATTTCCTTCCACACAGCTACTGTGTATGTTCCATTCTAATTCAGAGGAGTGCGAGTTCATGAATCCACACTGCCTCCGCCGTGGCCACTATCGTTACTCCCCTCATCCCGCCCTGTCGGCTGTGATTGGCCCTTTTTTTTTTTGGCATGGTTTAGTACGTCATTGCGTACATGTGTAAGTCCATGCTACCCCCTGGCCCCTCCCATGAGCTCTCCCCTGACCACCAATTCACTTTGGTGTGAATGTACGTGTCTGCACCACTGTGAAAGTACGAATTGGATCCATCTGGAAAATTGGAAAACTGATTTCTTCCGGTTTTCAAATAGTGCTCTTTACCACCACATGGGGGCTCATTTAGTTGGAATTACGTGCGGAATGAGGATAAATAAACTGAACCTAGTCCACTCCAAGGTGCAGAAGACCTCTGTGGCAAGATGCATTGGCCCACCTTAATAACCGCATGCAGAAAGGGCCCTAGTCTCAGGTGGACACTGCTTACTCTTAACTCTCTCAGGTTTTGCAGCATTAAATATGTGCCCTTTCTCATGACACAATATAGCACTCTGATTCCATTTTAACTGTCATAGGTGCATCCTATGAAATCCTGGGATTTGTAATCTGAGGAGGCACTGGACTCTCTGGCTGAAAATTTTAAGTAGCTCTCCCTAACCTACAAAACCCAGGATTTCATGTGGTATTGTCAATACAAGTAAACTGGAGTTATATTGCTGTAACTGTAGAGTGTGAAGTGCCCCTATGTTTTAAACATTCTGTAAAAGATCATTTCTTTTAATTCTTTCACGACGTAGTTGGAAAGAATTCTTTGGTTCTTGAAGAGGCTCACCTTAGGGTGGTCGTAAGTCAGAAACGACTTGAAGGCACATGCCACCAACAACCATGCAAAACTATCATAGGGTTTCCTGGGCTGAGAGTATGTGGCATGCCCAAGATCACCCAGTGGGTTTTCATGCCCAACCCTGATCTCTAGGGTCAAAGTCCAGTGCTCAAACCACTATACCATGCTGGCTCTCAAAAAGAAGTGCCAAGCCTAAAAATAAGTGGCACTAACTTGAATTCAGAAGCATTCAAACCCATTATTTATAAAAAGTTAACAACTCAAAGCCCGGGGCCTGGATGGATGAATGCTGCCACATTCACTTTTTAAAAATTCTCAGATTGTTTCCATTATTATTGCAGAAATTTTCAAATTTTGGAAATTTGCAATTTCTAAAAAAAATTTAACCCCCCCCCCAGATTTTATTAAACTGATGTTAATAATAACAAGAGAAAACACAAATCAGAGATTTAAGTAAGAAATTTCAATACAATATAATAATCTTGCTTCATGTATTCCCATTACAAACTTTCCTTTTGTTATTAAGAGTAGGAATATGAGCATAGGAGATACCCTTCCCCCAGAACAAAGCAAAATGGATTTTCTTTTATTTCAAGTGATTTTGGACATCTGCAATTTTTTTCAGAGTACAGCAGAGTGTGCAATGTACTTATATTAATAAATCTCCCAAGGGTATAGTAACCATGCACATCATAGGGCATTTTTGCACTACAGTGTTATAGTGCTGCTATTCCACTTTCAACATCCTGTGGAATCCTGGGGTGTGTAGTTTTCTGAAGCCAAAGAGCTCTCTGGCTGAGAATTCTAAAGGCCCCTCCCTAAACTGCAAACTCCAGGATTCCACAGGATGTTGAAAGTGGGATAACAGCACTATAACAGTGTAGGGCGGAAATGCCCATCGTCCCAGCCCTTATCTGGTCAACACAGAGGGTGTGCACGAGTTAGAGGCTTGCTGGTCACATTCCAGATAGCTGCTTGTTGGGTATAACACTTGCATTATTCCAACAGACATAGTGGTTTTTTAGGCAGCTTATGACTGGAGCAGGGGATCCCCCCATGTACATTTTTAGGCTAAGAAACTTCCTACTCAGACCATGAGCTGCCACTGAGTGTTGGGCATTTTCATAGCTGCCCAGTCTGCTAGTCAAGTCTTTTCCCAGTAAGCCTTTTGCACACTTTCAAACGACAATCGGTTTCCGTGCAGCATAGCCTTTTTCCTTCGTTATGATCTTTCCTGTGCAAAGTGGCCAAGTGAGCGAAAACATATTTTTTACAGAAGTTTTAAGTGGCTGCTCCCTGACATTCATTCGCCTTAACAATTTACGTAGGTAGCCAAGACAACTTTACTGCACTAGCACTTTTTAAATGGAAAACATTACTCATAAACCAGAAGCATCTGCCAGATGATTTTTTATGTTGATCAAGCTCACCACTTTTGGTTCCTGTTTTCTCAGTGTTAGGATAAGAATTAGACTGATTTAAGGAAGCCACTCATCAAATCAAAGTCTTTCATTCATTATGTGCCCATTCAGCACTTGTCCCTTCATAGAGGGAGTCATAGAGGCATAGAGTTGGTCAGTGCAGGACCTCCAATCAAAGCATCTCCAGCAGGTAGCTGTCCAGCCAGTTTTTGAAGGAATCCAGAGAAGATGACCCCCACCACCTTTCTTGGCAATCAGATCCACTGCTGAATGGTTCTTACTGTCAATAACTTTTTTCTAATGTTCAACTGAAATCTACTCTCCTGTCTTTAAAACCATTAGACCTATTCCCACCCTCTGAGGCAGCAGGGAACTGGCCTGCCCCTCCCCATCTTCTCTTCACCAAGCTGAACTTGCCCAGTTCCTTCAACCTTTCCTCATATGTTTTGTTCTCCATACTTCTTATCATCCTTGTTGTCCTTCTCTGAACATGCTCCAACTTGTCTACATCCTTCTTAAAATGAGGCATCCAGTATTGACCACAATATTCCAGATAAGGCCTGACCAACACAAAATATAGTGGGACTGGCCTTGACTGGGAAACTATGATTCTATTAATGCAGGGTAAAATAGCATTTGCCTTCTTTGCTGTAGCATCACAGTGCTGCCTCATGTTCAACATAAGATCAACAATAAGCTCAAGGTCCTTTTCACATGTAGTACTGCTGAGCCATGTACTCTCCCATCCTATACTTGTGCATTTGGTTTTTGTGATCTGAATATAGAATATTCCATTTGTCTCTATTGAATTTCATGTTATTAATTTTTGCCCAGTTTTCTAGTTTATCTAGGTCCTTTTGAATTCTGTTCCTGTCTTCGAATGTGTTAGCCACCTCTCCCAGTTTTGTGTCATCTTAAGCATCTGGGAGTCAGAAATCCTTTGTGGACTTCTAAAAATCTTCACTGCCATTATTTCCCCAGATTAGAACCTATATGGGATGGAACTGTGGTACCAATGTAGGAGGGGGCCTCCAGAAGTTATGACTGGGTACTGAAAATCATCCCCATACACTGTGCCATAATACCCTTTTCTGTTTGTTTGTTTGTTTGTTTTGGTTTTGTATGACTCTATACTTCTACAGGACAAAATGGAATATTTGGAGGCAAGCTGCTGAGCAAATACTGCTGATCTTGCTAGTCCTGAGAACCATGGAATGGCTTTTGGAAATTCCCTTTGACACTACCTGCTTTTGCTACAATAGAAATCCTGCCTGTACACTGTGCACCTGAACAGTATGATAGGTAATGTTGCTTCCTGGACCACAGTTTGAAGGTGACAAGGTCTGGGAGATTTTCAGAAAAATCCTTAATATATTTATTTAGATGTAACATCCTCAATGCATTAAGAACTATTTGTAAGTGTGTTTAAGTTTACAGCCTTAGAAAAGAGTTCCATTTGTAATGGGCCAAATATATGTCTCCATAGGATTTGGTTGCCTTTTTCATGTCAAACCTTTTTTTATTCAGGTAACCCAAAACAGAAGATTATTTGGTGGATGATGCTGAGGTTTAATGTAAGGATTAGGGTTGAGTAGTTCTTAATATTGAGAAATGTGAGGGATGTACTTTTAACAAAGGAGAATTGTATGGTTAATTTTTAGTCGGAATGCCTGAGCCTTGTCTAATAAACTCTGGATTTTGCAAGTCTGTGTTTGCATATGCATGTCAGGGGATCAGCATACAGGTTATGCTTATACTTGGTTTCTGTTATTTCTTCATAGTGAGGCTTCAGACTTCCTCTTGGCACACTCAAGCTGGAAAATGTGTTCCTCATATTTATATATTGATTATTTGCACATAGTGTAAGTCATGGTAGTGAAAACATATAGGAATGTGGCATTAGTTTCCAATTTTTGAACCATTTAGGAATGAAACAGCCCAAAGTTTTGGACATCTTGCGTACACGTATTTTCTGGATAAAAGGATTACTTTAAGCAGATTTCACTGAGCTCTGCAGATCTATTCAAACTTATTCTTAAAGGCTTTCTTTAAAATAAGATGGTAAATCTATGTTCTAATTCAACTTGGGTATCTTAACTTTTTTTTTAAAAAAAAATATTGCATTATTTCGGTGCTTAGTAGTATTTCCCCCCTCCCCTATATAATATTCATATAAGGTAATATTTTTGTATTTGAAGACATTCCAGATTTCTCTTATCTGAGAACTCATGGAATTTCTATAATGTTAATACAGTTCTTAAGATACAGGATTAGTAGGCACATTACTGTCTATAATCTCTCAGTTCAATTTCAGTGAAACTGTTACGGAGGTAAAAATATGTTTGAAAAAATTAAGCACGTTTTGGAATCCAAGACAGCCTAAGGAAATTGGTGGTCAGCTCTTAAGAAATTAACATTTAAAATGAGTTGAGATAGCAATTTTTTTCTTTTCTTTTTACAAAGAGCACCCAATTTCTTTATAAGAAATTGTACACAATTATTATCATTTTTTTCTTCTGAAGTTCTGTTTCCATTATAGAAAGGGGAATGTGCACGCAGATAGAAATGTTTGTTCCATTCTCTTATTGCATCAGTTTACAAATGAGTTTTTATAAATTTTGCAGGAAAATTCATACACACTGCTTTGTATGCAGTTAGCTCAGATATATACATTTTTGCAAGCAGCTGCCCTTAATACATGAAATTCAATATGGAGTTTCCCCTTAATGTACTCATACTTTTCTAAAACAAACTTCTGCAATGCATGTGTTTTGTGTTCAAGGCCCCCCAATGTATGTTTTTAGTTCACATTTTTTAAACTGGAGAATTGTATTGCAAAATATCTTGAAGTGAGAAAACCAAAGGTCAATTTACCTCATTTCATATATTAGTTTGGAAAATGCAGATTAGGTGGATCTGTATTAAAATGCAAACCAAATGAATTCCGCTGGCTCTCATTTTGCATGTCTGTCTAGATAGGGATTCTGTACTGCTTTAAAGTACTGAGGCTTCATATGTTTTAGCATTTTCTTCCAGAAGTAACAGAAGAAAGCTAATTATTTTGTTCAGTGAACAAGCTGCTTTTTGTTTCAAAGCAGACAAAACCTGTGGTTATGTTCATTGCACAGATTCTGTCTAAATTCATCCCCCACTAAATAAAGTGTGTGCAGCTCTAAGTGGGAGGTGGACCTGGGTTTATTACATCCATGCTTTTCCCTGTAGAAATAATTTTATTACCCAGAGATGACAATTACAGCACTGTTGAAGCAACAGCCTAAATCCTCTGCTGTCAAAAGCCTGGCATGAGAGTCTGTTTTAACTGGTGTGAGAGAAGAAAACTGAAAGGGTATGTGTTAGGTTTTCTAAAACAACTGCTAGCAGTGGAAAAGTGGGGATGGAGTGCCAGGTTTTGCTATACTTTCCATAGCAACCTCTAGCCGTGATAGCGTTGAATTTAGCTTAATGTCTGAAAGTGAAGCTCGAGACCTCTGTAAAATATTGTTGGAAGGAGAGATAAGAAAAGGGCACAGGTGGAGGATTGCAATACTAGAACATATTATTATAACTGGCTGGAAACATTTTACATCTTCTGTATTTGAGTCTAAGTTAACTAAATGCCAATGTAATGCTATTTGTTTTCCAGGGAACTTGTGTTCTATGCTGCTTCTGATGAATGGGTGTCTGTGTCCTTATATTTGCTGACAGAGAACTGTGGTGTTAAAGAATGTTGGACATGACCTAACTCCTCACTTAAGCTGACAGACTCACTGGGTGATCTGGATCCGGTTACCAAATATTCAACTTTCCTACCTTCCAGGGTTGTTCTGGGGCTACTTATTTATTTGATGCCCCACCCCAGAATAATGAGACTAGGCACATGACGTTGGGTAACTAAGGGCCACTCTATTTGACCTAAAATAATTTACAGTGCATTGGCCTGGAAAAGTAACTAGAGGGGGAGAGAGCAGCCTGACACAGGCCCACCTGAGGCTTGGTGTCATTCCTTCGACTACCTCCTAGGCTTGCCCTGGGTGGCACATCTGGGCCACAAGAGTAATCTACCCAGCTGTCCATAGTTGGAAGGCAAACCCAGTGGGGTCCTATCAAAGTACCGGTACCCTGCAGGTGATAACCCAAATCCCAGGTTATCCTCAAGGGCAGTCTCCTTCCCCACCTCCTGGGTCTCAGGACCTTGAAGAGGAAGTTTGAGAGCCATACCCTACTGTTACCATGCTGTACACCCCCCACTCTATGATATGATTGGCAATGAACATTATTTAATTGGCATGAAATATAAATCATACATTTATGGCTGAAAAGCCGCGCTGCAAAGAGGACTGGCTATACACGTGCAAAAGTAGGTCAGAAGGGACCTCAGTACATGGCCAGATCATAAGTTCACGGAGGATTAGTCGAAGAAAATGGTCCTTTCAATGGCCCAAACCTAGAAGACAATAGCTGCTGAAACTCTCAGACAAAGCAACAATGATCAACACCTTGTAACCTCCTTCCTGCTGAACTTCCTCCTTTTGTTCCGTTACCTGCCCAGATATTAAGAAGCTATCATGATTCCCATCAATGCTTTGTCACCTAATGCCTTTGTTTGCTCTGCTAGAGAGCCATTAACACCTTTCGCTTCAGGGCAAACAGAGGGCACTTAAACCCTGGCTGCAAAGCCAGACAATCCATGGTACATGGCTATAGGCCATCTGCTTCTCAGATTCCTATTCATGTGCTACCCTCAGACTCCTAGACTGAGCCACAATACTTCATTTCTTCTCTTCAGGATAGTTAAGTATTGCCCATATCATCCTAACTCCTTGCTATTCAGTTTTTCCTTCCTTTCCTCTGGTTACCTTTGTATGGTTGTGAGACTGCTTGAATCTTGCATGTGATTGTGATTTCCCCCCCAATAAAACATTAGTTTAATCTCCAAGTGGTGTCTCTGCATTAGTACCGGTATACAAAGGAGAAAAGATCCTGGAAGTTATCCCTCTCTCGCAGGCCTCCCTTTTGAGCTAATAATTCCCCATCATTCCTTGGAAGCATTGGCACTGTGGGTGGACCTCTGAGTCAACCACCTTTTGGAGTAACACTACACCCGATTTGGTGCCAAAGGTATACACCAAAGACTTCTATCTTCCCCCACCACCTGCTGGTTGACCACCTAATTAATGCATCCACTCAAAGTCAATTGCCTGATTCCTCAAGTACAGTATAGGGCAACTGAAAAACCCACTGGTAAAAGGTAAAAACGGTGGGGGAATCCTACCCAGTCCCAAAGCAATCTACTATCACAGTGCACTGAGGGTGGGTGGGGTGGGTTGCATTTCTTGCCAACTGTGACCAACTGCGATCTTAAATGGCCTTCCTCCCCACCCTGTCATATGACCTCCCCCCATGGCCTCCTGATCTCTTTCAGGGAGGGTCTCAAATCACCAATCTTCCCTGCAGTGCTGGACCATGTGAGTCATTCTTTGGTAGGCATTGTTTGTTTAATTTATACCCTGTCATTCTTTGTTTAATTTATACCCTGTCTTTCTCCTGGCATGGATCCCAGGACAGCTTACCAGAAATTAAAGTGAAGCAAATTTTGCTGAAATTTTGATCTGCATAGGAAATCTAACACTCTACTTTATTCTTCTTGTTATCTTAATAAATGTTATAGTTTATCTGTGTAAACTTGGCTGAGTTACATAGAATATATAAAGTAACACAGAAAACACGCTACTATAAAATTAAGTGATTCGGTAAAGAGAGGGATTCTTATCAGATTGGGAACTGCCACACAACTCTGGGAGAATTAAGGGCCTGTCACAGTGCCTCTTGGAGGAGCACTGATCAACATGCTCAAATAAAGGAGACAAAATCATTACAGCAGTCCTTGCATTATTTGACTGTGGAAGATTTGCAGCTGCTTTTCAGAGTACAAAACTTAAGAGGATAATCAGCTCAGGAGTTTTTCAGATGGTGACCCAAGGACTATTTTTCATCCATATGAAATCTCATGAGAGATCTTCTCGCAATACCTGTGGTAACTTTTTATAGGCCTGCCTCATGCACCTCCATTCTCTGCAGAGAACCTGGCAACCCTAATGTAGGGCCCGTTCACTCTACATAATTATAATGCTATTATTCCACTCAAACTGCCATGGTTTCGTCCTATCTGATCCTGGGATTTGTCACTTGGTGAAGCACTGGAGCTCTCTAGCTAAGAATGCTAAATATCCTTCTCTAAATGACAGTCCCAGGATTCTGTGGGGAAGAACCACGGCAGTTAGAGTGGAATAATGATATAGTGCCACAATTGTGTAGCGTGAATGGGTCCCTTACTATTGTTCAGAATTCTAAGGCCTCTTTCTTGATAAATGCTTCCCCGAATTCTTCCTGTGCTTAACTGACACAAACCCCAACATAAAGTGCAACTTTTGCACTCTGCCACAATTGCTGGTCCCTTCTGGAACCACTGCTTGAAATGCACTGTAAACTAAAGCAGTCTAAGACTCTCATTATCTTTTATTTTAATTGTAATTTTAGCTTCTATTCAAAATCATGGAATCTTAGAATCATAGAGCTGGAAAACATCACAAGGGTCATCGAGTCCAACCCCTTGCCATGCAAGAATACACAATCAAAGCAAATCCTGACATGCAGCCTCTGTTTAAAAACCTCCAAAGAAAGAGACTCCACCATACTCGGACACGGTGTGTTCCGCTGTTGAACTACTCTTACCATCAGGAAGTTCTTCTTAAAGTTTAGGTGAAATTTCTTTTCCTGAATTTTGAAGCCAAGCTGAACAAGTCTCATATGTTTTGTTCTCCATACTTCTTATCATTTTTGTTGTTCTTCTCTGAATCTACTTCAACTTGTCTATATCTTTCTTAAATAAGGTGCCCAGAACCGGATGCAGTAGTCCATATGAGGCCTAACTGGCACAGCTCATAGTGGAATTACTACTTCACTCAACTTGGAAACTATGCTTCTATTCATTGGCCTTCTGTGCTGTAGCATCACATTGCTGCCTCATGTTCAGCGTATGATCAACAATAATTCCAACGTCCTTTTTGCATGTAGTATTGCTGAGTCATTTATCCCCATCCTATATCTGTGCATTTGATTTTGTGGCCTGAATGTAGAATTTTCCATTTGTTTCCATTGAATTTTATTTCATTAATGTTGTGTGCCTGAATAGAAATCTGTTCTGAAATTGGAGCTGAGCATCATGAATTCTGTTCATGTACACAGTCTGGTATGGAAATTGCAACAGTGAGGTAGCCAGAGAAGCTTCGGAAGTATGGGATTTTGGAAGAAGTTGTTTATTTATTGTTTGGGCAGAATCCAAGAGGTACATCCATCAATGGAACTGCTTCCATTGGAAGAAACAGCAAGGTGACCAGCCCTACTCTCTGCACCTCCCCTGTGAACTGGGAAATAATCTGGAACTGTTTTTCCATTTGTGTGAAGGGCTGCTGGGAATTGGGAAAAGGAAAAAGTTGCTTTGGTTTAAGCCAACAAACAAGGGCCTCTCTAATGGCAGTTCTCTATGAGACCTTTGCTTTAAATTTAAACATTTAAAATAAAATTCATGTGTGATTGTTGTTGCTTACTGCCATCAAGGTGAATTCCACTTATGGTGACCCTATGCATGAGAAACTTCCAAGTCAACTTGTCGTCAACAGACCTCTCAGATCTTGCAAACTAAGGGCTATGGCTTCCTTGGTGACGTCAATCCACCTGCAATGCAATCTTCTTCTTTTCCAACTGCCTTCTACCTTGCCAAGCATTATTGTCTTTTCTAGTGAGTGATGTCTTCTTATGATATATCCAAAGTGTGATGGTCTCAGTTTAGTCATCTTGGCTTCTAGAGAGAGTTCAGGCTTGATCTGTTGTTGTATTCATAGAATTCTCCTTCGGTGCCACATTTCAAATCTGTTGATTCTCTTCCTATCATCTTTCTTCACTGTCCAACTTTCACAGCCAAACATAGAAAGTGGAAATATGATAGTATGGACAATCCTGACTTTGGTATTCAATGATATTTCTTTATACTTCAGATATTGCTTAGTTCCTTCATAGCTGTCCTTCAAAGTCCTTTCAACACCTTACCTTTTTTCGGTGCAGCTCCGTATGAGCTGCCTGCTTCCAAGCTGGCAGCGCGAGAGCCCTGCCTCTTCCTTCCGCAGTGCAGCCTGGGAGTTTCCCAGGCTGCACTGGGGCAGGAAGCGCAACCACCGCGGCTCTGGAGGCTCCGCACGCATGGCAAGTGCGCGCGGGGCCCTGGACCAATGCGTGATCGCGCACCATTTTCAGCTGAAAGCCAAAAATGAAAAAGTGCGTGAGCGGCGCCTGCCCTACCCTGGAGCGTTGTGCAATTGTGAGTGCGTCGTGCAGATCGCTCCTCACAATCGCACAATGCTCGAGGGGCCCTTTGGCATGGCAAATGCCGTGCAGAAAGGGCCCTAGTCTTCCTCTGATTTCTTGACTGCAGTCTCCATTCTGATTAATGATTGAGCCAAGGTATAGGGTATTTTTCACTATCTCATCTTCATCGATTGCCTTAAAGTTATGTAACTCAGCTGTGGTCATTATTTTTGTTTTCTTAATGTTCAACTGTGGTCTTGCCTTGCACTTTCTTCCTTGATTTTCTTCAGAAGTTGTTCCAGATCTTTGCTATTTTCTGCCAGTAGCCTGGCGTGTGATACTGGGTACTTTAAACAGGATGTTGGAGGTCCATGATAAGGAACAATAACTTTAAAACATAATAATAATAAAGTACCAGTGCAACTGAATCCCAGTTTTGGGGGGAAAGGTCATATATTAATAAAGTTCCTCTTCTTCCTCCTGCTCCACACCTACATGTTTTCTCCATGGGGCAAATATCAAGGAAAATTCCATGGGAAAAAATTTCCCAAACACACTCTCACCATGGCAAAATCCCATTGAGCCCTCTCCATGCCTCGTGGTTGCTATTACTTGTTTTTAAGCTGGATCATGGATGTCCCACATCTTGGTTGGTCTCAAGAGTGTAGTCCTTCGTAGATTTTCTTAAAAGGGAGGCCCAATGAACTCAAAAAAACTGAATTACCTTCAAGGCAATCCCTGAAAGAACAAGGCAGTAGGATGGGCAGCGAGTCTGCTAAGATGGAAGGCTATGAGGAAAGCAGAAAAGAAAAGCCAGATTAAAAGTAGAAGATATTGGGCTGGTAAGAAAGATTTTGAAACTGCTTTTGGTTGTTAAAGGGACTTTGCAAATGCTCTGAGGTATATTTCTGCACAGATTTCGTAACTCAGCCTTAGTATTCAAAACAATTTGAGCTCTGTCATAAAGTAAACCTTTTCCTACGTTACTTTGCCATTTAACACTGGTGCCACATTATTTACTTCTGGTTTTGTCCATTGCTGCTGGTATAATTAAGAAGACAAGCACCTTCCTATGTTTTTTCCTATAATGAAAATGGCAGGCATCTTCTTTCTATGTACCATTTCTCTGTTTCTAAATAGGATTTAAAAAAGGAAACAGACTAACGTGAAATTAGCATCTTTGTGCTCATGTGGCTTGTTCAAATTAAATCCTGTTATTACCATGATTAAATATCAATGCAAGTACAAACTTTAAGAATGAGACTCCTGTTTGGCGGTTACAGGTGGTCATAAGAGATTGAAGCCCAATATGCAGAAAATAGTGATTGACCTGGTTACTTCTCTCTGTGGCTCTGAAGCTCTCTTGGGCCATTTCCGCACTAGACTGTTATAGTGCTATTATTCCACTTTCAACATCCTGTGGAATCCTGGGGTTTGCAGTTTGAGGAGGGGCCTTTAGAATTCTCAGCCAGAGAGCTCTTTGGCCTCAGTAAATGGCAAACCCCAGAATTCCACAGGATGCCGAAAGTGGAATAGTAGCACTATAACAGTCTAGTGTGGAAATGGCTTTGGTCAGGTATAATGAAATATGCTTTCTTAGTGACTTTTTTCATCAGCAATTTGGACACCTACATTAGAATTAAGACATTTACATAGCATTAAAAAGAGAATTGCAGATGGAAGTAGAGCAGAAAGGAAAAGAGCATTCAGCTGCAGAATTTGTAGGAAGAATCAAAATATGAAACTTGACCCAATGGTTGTAAATATAGATTTCTGTATTTGTTTATTGTTTCTTGTATGCAGGAAACATTTATGGTACAATTTACACAGCTTTAAGTTGTAAAATGGTTTACATGTGTACAAAATATGCTCATTTTTAGAAAAAAAAGTATATACTAATAGCATCAACACTGGGAATGGGAAGCAAACAATTATTCAATGCAGTGTGCAAATGTTTTATAAAAATAGAAACACTACAGCTCTACAGGTAGCATTTCCTGATAAATTACTTAAATAGCATATCTACACAAATAGGAGATTACCTGTTCCAACAGTAATGAAAAAAAAATAATTTATACAAAATACAAGGAACTGTATACAAGATGACAGGGGAAAAAACCAATCTAACACAATACCATAAATCATTCTTAGCATTGCTTCAATGCTGTTTTCTTACTTGGGAATATGTGTTTCTGTAAAACATTTTTTACTATGTACAGCCTTGCAATCTTTTTTTTTTCTTTAATACTACAGTAGCTTTAATTTTTGTTAGATATTTAAACTCTTCTTAATCAAAAGGTTTTTTTTTCCTTTTCTCAGTCACACAACAATGAGGTAATATTTGTACATTAAAGTTTCACCTTTGACATTCTTTTTTCCTAGTAAGAGGAAGTCTGTGGATAAACTTGTGCTGCCCCTTATATCATGAGCAGTCTTTAAATAATGCTCCTGAAATCCCATCTGTGAGACGCTTCTCCTTGGTTGAGTAGGGTGTGTGATCTGCAGAAGCCAAATAGTTCTCATGCCATTTCTTTCTTTAGTCTGCAGCCTCCTCAGGGCAGAGATTTTATTGCTTTGCCTGGCACACTGACAAAGCATACAAATAGGTATGCTATAATTGTATTGCATTATCACAAAGGTGATAAATACACAATCCACTGAGAACATCTCCTGTGCAAACTCTGTTAAAATGAGTAATAGTGTAGACAATCAGTGGACTGTGACCACATGGATTGAAAAGCTATCTTGATTCCTCTCTTGACAATTAGGATAATCTAGGACAGCCAACACTTAGACATCTTTGTGGTTTGGCGGAGGAGCTCTAAGTAGCTGACTAGGATATTTTGGCCTAAATCCAACTACTAGCTGTCATGCTAACTGGGGCTAGCAATTGGACATGGGGCTTTGCCAGCTGCCTTGCATGGAGGAAGAAAGACAAATGCACTGAGAACAAAACCTACATCCTAGCCCCCACCCAGCTGCTATTTTTCTGTGCTCTGCATTGTTTATGGGAAACTTTGCAACTAAAATGTCTTCCTACACAGATATCTAGATTCACTATAGAAAAATAAATAACCTGTATTTACAATGTGACAGTCATGTAGCAAAATTATTAAATGGATAGTCTTGACGCATTCTGTTTTACTCCATAGTCCTTTGTTACTCATAATTGACAGGATAGGTTAAAAAATAAATATTTTACATTTTTTTTATCTACATTTCCATTTCTACAAAAATCAATGTTTTCAAAATGTCTTTTAAAAAATACTCCACTGCATTTTGTAGAAAAAGATTTTTCTATTTAATTGTGTTTGCCACTTTTTGTGCCTTTGTAACCATAATAAAAGCAAAAACCAACATAGTTCCTTGAAGGCCAATACAAGTGCTAAACTGAGATGAAGGTACTTTTCAGTACTTTAATGTTCCTGCTACATTTGTACTAGCTACCTCAAATCTCTCTGTGTTATCATGCAACGGCACATCTAAACTTGCTTTCCCCATCTGGTCCTCTGAAAAGCCTTCCCGACCCAGTTGGTACAATCTAGTGTGCCCATATCGTTGCTCCATTTGCCCCACAATGGTTTTTTTTGTTTTAATGTTTTAATGCTGCATGGGGCTGGCCAGCTACTGCAGCTAGTTTTCCTATATAATCAAGTGAAGTCATTCCCTATGAACTGAAAAAGTGTTAGGCTGTCGCCCTATGCATAAGTCCCATTCGAATTTTCTGGGACTTGCATCTGAGCAAACATACATAGGATCACATTGTTCAACAGGTATGTAACAGTCCCTCCAATTTTCCTGGATATAAACCACTGGAAGCATATTCCCATTTCAAAAAGTAAGGCAGTTGCCTTCAGTTTCTGCTACTCTTTCTCCTGTCCCTCTTCTATAAGCCGAAGTGTATGGTTAATGTTTAAGTAGTCCGCAAAACGTCATAAAAATGTTTTTACTACAAAAGTGCTACTCCATTGGACCTCCAGTTAAAGAGAGGCAGTGACAATGCCCAGCTAGACAAATGCCTTTCTCATAGAAGTGACTATTTGCTCCCGAGGCAAAGAATGTTCTTATTCATGAAAGACGTTTGTTTTCTTCTATGCCAACAGAGTTCAGATAGGAAGTGTACTTTGCCGTTCTCTTCTCTCTCTCTCTCTCAATCTCTCAAAAGTATTATCTTGAGGCAGGTCATGTATTTTCAGTCTATTTATGAACAGAAGAAAGGAAAGAGCAAAAAGAAATGGTCCCAGGGTTTGTAGAAACTAAACATTTCGGAAGGTGCAATATCAGCATTTTGAAATAATCTCTGTGTCAACTGCCTTATGATCACGGATCTGGAAGAAGAAAGGAAAAATAGCAAATTACCACTTCTGATTTATTAGTATTTAAACAGCTACTTAATACAAGACAGCTTCCAAAGAAGGTTTTTTTGTGTTGTAACAAGTACACATTTCTCTTTCAAAATATGAGCTCATAGCCAGGAAAGCATATGAAAGCTTGTAACATGTGTAAACAGATTTGTTTTACACTGTTACAAATTATCCTTCCACTCCTACAGATAAATGTTGTTCAGATATGTAGTGATTGCAAATAGGCATCTCAGTGTAGAAAGGAGGGTCTCCAGATGTTATTTGTCTGCAGCTCCCATAATTCTTTACAATTGACCCTAGCTGATGGGAATTGCAGTCCAAGAACATTTGCAAGCCCACACATTTCTTTTCGCCTGATATTGGGGATGCTTCATTTATAAAGGCTATCTCCTTGAGTTAAGTCTTAGCTCACAAAAAGTGGGTTTGGTTGTGTATTCCTGCATGGCAGGGAGTTGGACTAGATAGCCCTTGTGGTCTCAGACTCTGTGAGGAAAACTAGACCTTTGCTCACACAAGGGGATTTTCCCCTTTCTCTCCCCTTACAGCCCCAAGCATCACCTGAAATTTGCTCCAGAGGATCTGCCAACCTTCCAGAGCAGAGGTGTTGGCCTTGGGTCCAAGGAATCCTTTCCATTAACAGATACTGTTCTCTTGATAATTCAATATACTCATATCCCACTTTGAATTAAGTACTCAAACTCCACCCTTTCTGAGTTGCTGGTTTTCACTACTAAATATTATTTTCTGTTTGGTCCATCTCCACACAGTTATGTAGCCAAAGAGTAACTGCAGATACTTTTTAAAAACCCTTTTGAATTGATAAAACTGCAGTGACTGCAAATTTGGCATAGTATTTTCAGTATGAGAAAGTTGTCGTAAGAGGTTCTTCACTAGAATACTAAGAAAATGTGGGTAATTACCTCTACATTCATATTTAAGATCTGAGAAGAACACCATTTCTTGAGAGAAGACAAATAATCCTAACCGACCACCAGCATAGGTTTTGTCATAGATGGGGCCAGAATCAGCCATGATCTTCTTTCCTTCATACATTACAACCCTGCAAGGAAGACAAACTGTAATGAATCTTAAACATGCTACAATATGTTTCTTCTGCAAATATTAAACTAGGCATTGCCAAAAGGGTGTTAGCTCTTTTAAAGTTGTTTTAATAACTCTGATGCTTACCGAATGTAGCCAGTCTTTGGTCTGTGACTGAGACGCCATCTGTAGGCAGTGAAATCTTTCCAGCCTATGTGACGAGGGTCATGCCACAGAGTCCGCACCTGAAAAGTATGGATGAATGGATGAATTAAATAGTAGGATAGCACATATATGAGACCTTGAGATCAAGTGTATGCCTGGAATGCCATTTGAGACATGTCTAAAAGGAGTAAACTGAATAGCCAGCGTTCTTGAGCTTCACATGGCTCATGCTTCTCTGCGTGAACTACACTGACTGAATTCCCTGAAAAGAGAGAGTCAGCTTCTCCCTCCTGAGGCTGACAAGATGTACACTTTTTTTATTTTGGGAAAGATGCACAGCAGTAATTTTGTGCAGTATAGAAAGGCACAGAAAACTATTAGTGAAGCTGGTTATTCCTGTTTCCTCAAATTACTAGACGTGAAACAGCTTGAAGTGAATTTATTTATTGAAAAAAGTTGTTAAGTGAATCATTCAAGGAAAATTCTTTTTGTAGTAGTATCTCGAAATAATAGTCTATAATTCATTTCTGACCAAATTAACAGTTCCAAGTGTTCATGGGTGTGGTCTCATAAGGGTAGCTATAACTTGTGAATCAGTGATTATAGAGCAAAAAGAATTTCTGTTACTACGATGGCCACAAAAACTGCTTCTGACTCTGTGTACATGTACAGTCCCTTCCACTGAAGCAAATACAGAAACTCAGAATGTGCATAAGGCATACAGAAAGTCAGAATGTGCATAAGGCCCTTAAAGCCCACAGAATTCAAATGCTTTTGCATTTTAGTTTTCTTTGGAATCATTCCTCAGATCAAATTTGATTTCCACAAAACAGATCCTTCTGCTTTAGTATAATCCACCCTAGGTCTCAGAAATACAATGTAAATTTTATTAGCAGAAGTTCTCTCTTACCTGCCCAGGAGTATTTCCGGTGTGCCACAGTGCGTTACGAAGGTGTGTTCCAGGACCTGTGGTGGAATTCACTACTTTGATAGAGAGACCTGAATATCCCTGAGCTTTGGTTGGCTCTAAATCCCAATAAGTCTGTGTCACTTGTTTCCACATGACTACATAAAAACGACTGCTGGACTGATACCCAAACACAAAGCCTGCATAGTCGTCATCCCTTTCTGTGTTAATGAAGAATGTACCACTGAAATCAACAGCATTAAATTCATCGAAACCTGAAAAAAGAAAATGAAATGTGATTGTTAGCAATCTCATAGCAATAACAACAATAACAATTACAGGGTATTCAAAATTCATTAGTGATTAATATAAAAATGAGCCTTTTACTAAAAGCTTTAAACATCCAATAAATTAAAGTGGTTTTTTTTTTACTTCCTTTAAAACTTCAGTTGTTATTGTTTTGTTGTCATTTCTGACTTACGGTGACCCTAAGATGTACCTATCATGGGGTTTTCTGGGGCTGATTGTGTGTGAGAGACACGCCCAACATCACCCAGTAGGTTTCTATGGCTGAGTGGGGAACTGAACCCTGATCTCCAGGTTTGCAGTCCAACACTCAAATCACTATACCAAGCTGGCTCTCAAATCTGCAGGGTTTTTTTCAAATCTGCAGTTACTATATGTCAAAAGCTATCCTGAAAGGTAGAATAAATGTGTACTCTGGATAGCCACAATTGGGTTTTCCCACTAAACTGACGGCATGCAAAGGGATCATCGGTGTGAGGAGCTATATTTGCATTCTGTTGTAAAGGTTTGAAGTGCATTGTCCTTTTACCACAGGGGTAAATATCTGCTAACGTCATGGTGTGGGTGAATTGTGACCCTGCACCCTGCTACTTGCTGTTGCCTGCTCTGATGTCACAGCAGCAAGGTGGCCACGAAGGAGGAATGAGGCCCTTAGAGTAACTGAATTCACAGGTAAAATAACCACTTGTTAAATTTTATTACACAATGGTTGTCCAGTGCATGAGCTTTCTGATGAGGCAGAACATTGTAGAGAAGTCATCACTGAAAGATTATTGTTCTTATTTACACATGTGGTAAATACTGAAAGATCCAAAACTGGATCTACTCACCAACTGCAAGTCCAGGATCACAGTTGATAGTCTGAACCAGTTCTTTGCCTTGATGACGAACAACCCAGTTTGGATCATTTTGAGATGTTCCCTTGGGATCCAGGGGAATCATTTGAAATCGACGGAAGTCTGTCTCACTGATGTCAACGTTCTCTGGGCAGATGTCATCAATATCTAGGACATTATCTTTGTCAAAGTCATCTTTGCATGCATCTCCACGCCCATCACCTGACCAAAAACAAAACAAAACAAAAAAGGTAGGAGGAAGAGTCAGGCAAGAAATATAAACAGTAATCAAGAAGTGCCACACATTTCACATTCCAAGTTGTATATCTTCTCAAAATACCTGTTGAAATTAATATTTTCAGGAATTTTACTGAGTCCGTGATACCACCTTTAGTCAACATCAATAACGTTTACACTAACAGTTGCCATCCAAGGTGTGGATTTGGTAATTTCCTTACAAAATCATTTCTCTCTACCCTCATCTGGTATTTCTTCTCTTTTTAGATGGTGGCCTAGGTCCAAGTCTCTCTGCTTGGCCCAAGAAGCCATCAGGTAAATTTCCTGTTCATTTCAATAAAAGGCATGTCTTTTCACATGTGATTTACATCTCCCACTGAAGTGACTGAGGAAAGTCTTTGCATGCATGGAAGCTCTGAGCAAACACTATATGTTTTGGTTGCAAAAAAGAACACCAGATCAGAATGAAAGGTAATATTTCCCAGGTTAATAGAGTAATATTTCTTCACTACACAGGGAAAAAAGTGCCCTCCTACACAGTATTTTCAGCATTTAAGAAAAGCTGAAACTACAAAACAGGCTAGTTATCCAAGCTTACTAGAAAGGATTTATTTTCAAAAAAGGATGATTAACCACTGCACTGTGTATTAGTTTAGTGCTAGCTAATGCCTTCTAGTACAGCTTCACAGTGGATCTTACCATCAGAATCAAGTTGGTCTGGGTTGGCAACCAGTCTACAATTATCCTTATCATCTGGGATGCCATCGTTATCATCATCATGGTCACAGGCATCACCTTTCCCATCTTTGTCATGGTCAGCTTGGTTAGCATTGGGCACATAGGGGCAGTTATCAAGATTATTTTGATGGCCATCTTCATCAATGTCCTGGTTGCTATCACATTTGTCACCTATGCGGTCAGAGTCAGAATCCATCTGGAAGACAAACATAAGAACTTGTTAAAGCCATAATTAAAGGGCCTGAAGAACCATCTTGATAAACTGCTACTATTAATTCAGGTTCAGTTGTGGCCTGACTTAGTGGTCTCCAGGTGTTGAAATGTCAATGTTCAGATGGAGTTTCTTATTTCAGCAGAAAAAAAAAAAAGTTCCATACAGGCAATCTTGGCCCCCATAAGACTTTCTCCTCTTCTGAATTGAATGGAGAGGGTGATGAATGATATTAACATATACACAAGGTTTTGAATCCAGATTTAGGCATGCGCATCTAACTAGCAGAAGGTAGCCTCCACATCTGATTTCCCATGACAGCCCTTCCAACCCGTGAAAATGTAAGATTAAAAATGTAAGGTTAAAAAACTCCTGAATGGGTATGCTGTAGTGCAGCTATAATCCTTCTGCCAGCCAAGGGCAGATCTGAATCTAATCCAATGTTTGGAGCTGGTGAGACTTAACCATAGTTCTGTGCAGGATTCACACTTAAATGGTGAAAAAAATTGAGCACCAATAATGTATTAATGCTCATTTTAAAAGTCTCTTGTTCTGGCTTGTTTTTGCATTTTGTGAGACATCTTATTACCCAAGCCCCACAAATGTATTCATCAGAGCATTGGGGCCTGAGAAAATACTGTGGTTTCAACCTTTTCCTGGCACATACTTCTATGTAAATTCGTTGCCAGAATGTGCTAATCTCTGTTTACTCTTTCAGATGAGTTAAGATGAAAGTGCCACTTTATGCTTTACCTTGCACTTTGTACTTTCCAGGTATAAAATGCCATATAAATGGATGGTATTTTTTTTTAAAGTTTGCCTCACTGTTTTGCAGTCTAGCATCTTGAAATCCTATGCTATGACTTCTATTCCCATGCGAAGACCCAATGCTAAGACAATACCCACAATAATGTATCACATACATACTGATTTGATGTAACACTGTAGGTTATACCACCCTTTTTGGATATACCATCACATATCATCTATAGTTTAACATGGCTGTTTATATCAGGCCAATCACTTCCCAACTTGTGATGTCTAGACACAAACCATGACATTTCTCAGATTGTTCTAAATTACCTAGTCTTGTGTTACTGTATGATAGCATGAGGCTGTTTCGTTGAGAAAATTAATGAAACACAGTGAATTGCCAGTGGAAGAACAAGTTTGTGTGCAACTGAAAATTAATTTTCTCAAACATTACAGGAATACCTACAGTTCACTAACATCATCCGCTATTACTCACTACTTTGGAAAGAACTCTTTTATTAAAAGAGACTAACAGAAACAAAATAATACTTTTTATATTGTAAGCAATTATTTAACCTATGGTGCCCATCTAGATTCTACCAATTTACTTCAGTTTTGCTGGGACCATTCAAGCATTCAAGTTATGCCCCTGAAGCTATTAGTCCTACTGCTTTGTAATAACAGGACTGTACAAGCTTTATCCACTGCTGCTATAGAACCAGCAAATTAAATGGGAGGAGCTGGATAGCTCACTTTGTTCCCAGCCGCTAAGCAGGTAAATCTTTTATACACACAAACATGAACACACTGAGAATGAGCATGGGAATATGCCTTGAGTTGTTCTACTAGAGTTCTGATGTAGGTGTTCTGTACAGCTTTAAGCTTTGTTCTTAGTAAAACCTCTTGTGTGTGCATTTAAGGGAATCTAAATTCACTGCACTCTTAGCCTCAGGACATCTTGTATCATAGACAGAACTTTTCTGGCAAACAAACCCTCTATTGTTCTGCTTTAATGCTAAATATTGGAATATGAATGTTAGATTACTGTGTCACGTGGTTTCCTTTGACTTAATCTGATTTAATCAAATGTTAATTTCCCTGATGATACCAGAACATTCCAAATTATTAATTCATTTGATCATTAAATGTATATCTCACTTTTTTCCCCAAAAGCAAACTGAACTTCTGCACCATTAGCTCTAGTGCAAAATGCAATCTTCTTGTTAACAGAATATACTCCATCTAACATGACACACATGAATCTTTTATGTACTCAGCTGCCTCATCTCCTTCTTTTAAAAAAAAAACCCTTCAGATGTTCCAGTTAGTAACAGTTGTTTTCCTGACTAAGCCAGCTCACATATTTTGCAATGTTATATATGACAAGTAACAGATATCAACGGGTAGATGTACGGCTCAAATGCTCACATGCAGTATTTATAGGCAAAGGTATTAAGCTGACCTGATCAGGATTGTGTTCCATAGGGCAATTGTCACACTGATCACCAACACCGTCTAAGTCTGTATCTTTCTGATCCACATTGTACACGTACTGGCAGTTGTCTTGTTCATTAAGAATGTCTACAAACACAGAGTGAATCATTAGGAACTAGTGACTTCAGTAATGTACATCTAAATGATATTAATGTAGAGTGTGATAGTGACTATAAAAAGAAAAGAAAAGTACTAAAGGAAGCCCATCTGTCCAGCATGATTTATAACACTGTTAGAAGTGACTCTGTAATCATTCAATGCTGTGGTTGCATATTTCCCATCATCATTTAATGTCCCCACAAACCAAGTGGATACTCAAACAAAACACAGCCAAAGATACCTCCTATGTGCACTAACTATGAACTGAGTAAGTAGAACCAGTCCTATTGTGAATCAAAGTTAGGGCAGTGGCCATCTTGGGTGGCAGACTTTGGGGCATAGTTAAGTGAGATATGGGGCACAATGCACTGGGAACTCTTCCTACAGAATTCAAATAAAATGAAGAGCAGTGCTATTGTTTGATAAATCCATTTATAATTTGTTTTATTAATAGAGTCCATAAGTCACTCTAACAACTTGCATTCATTTGGTGGCTCATGGGCCATTTCTGCACAAGCCTGTTCTAGCACTATGATTCCACTTTCAACATCCTATGGAATCCTGGGGTTCGCAGTTTCGGGAGGGGCCAGTTGGCCCCTCCCGAAACTGCGAACCCCAGGATTCCATAGGATGTTGAAAGTAGAATCATACTGCTAGAACAGGCTCGTGCAGAAATGGCCATATTCATTTAACTAAGTTCTATAGAGCAACACCCTGAATCTCAAGCCATAACCTATTTATTCAGTGGGACAAACAGTGTTTCACATTAGCAGTTGGTTCCTGGCACTGTGCAGATGACTGAGACAAGAGGGTGAGGATAAAAAGAAAAGAGAAACAAAGTTGTACCATCGCCATCAATATCCACAGCACAGGCATCTCCTTCTCCATTATTATCTGTATCTATCTGGTCGGGGTTGTGATTGTAGGGGCAGTTATCACAGCGATCACCAACATCATCCCTGTCATAGTCATATTGCTGTGGGTTGAAAATGAATGGGCAGTTGTCCTGTAGAAAACAGAGAGTTTAAGAAAAAACTTTGTTAAAAACTGTCCACAACTTTGACTCATGCACATACAATTATTTGAAAAGATTTATCTGACTAAGAAGGAGAACAGCATCAAAAAGCATATTAGGAGGGCATCTTTCTTTCTCTGCCATTTCCTCTGGAATAGTGTGAAAGAGGGGAAAAAAAACCTATCAAAATTAGGGTTGACAAGCAACACCCCCTTTTTGTTGGAAAAACAGATACTTTTTTTTAAAAAAATTTTTTTTAAAAGTCATCAACCACAACTCTAGGTACACATTTAAACTATTAATGAAAACTTGACACTGTCTCATTTACAACATGGGGCCTTTCTCTGCCCTATTAGATGGGAAGAGCAAACCTGCCTTGCATTGATGACAAGACGGTAGGGTGAGGGTATCTATTGGCATAGGACCCACTGCCTTCTATGCCCTGCCATTTTGCTGTGGGCAGGACATGAGGCATGGGCAACTTTTTCTTTTCCCCTCCCACTGATCCCAATGTAATGCAATTAATTACAGCAGCCCAGCATCTCACTTAATGTGTCTACAATTAAGCTTCAATGCTGCACATAGCCTTTATCTATACCAAGGTGTGGTGAACATAATCTAAATTTCAGAATGTAAGTAGAAGCAGACTTCTGAATATATGAAGCAGACCTTTTGAAAATATGAATAAGCAGAAGGAGCCTTCTATTTACTAAGCAGAAGTTACACTTACCCTATCATCTGGAATGTTGTCATTGTCATCATCATTGTCACAAGCATCCCCAATTCCATCTTTATCATAATCTTCCTGTCCAGAATTGGGAAGGTTTGGGCAGTTATCCTGCACAAAAGACATTCACAATTATTTTCTATAACAGTCTATATTTCATTCAATGAGGAACTTGGATTACATAGGCACAGCCTAACATGGCATTCCTTTTATCTTTGATGATGTCAGTCTATTGTCCTTTTGGACTTTTCTCTGATTTGTGGTTTAATTTATTCTAAAAATTAAACAGCAGTAGGACTTTCCTCAAGACTTTTGTGGTTGCCTCAAAACGCCACTTTTAAAGACTATACATGTGAGCCATCATCTAACACATCAAGTGTGATTTCAGTGCAATTAAGCTTAAATTATGCTTAACTATCTTAAACATATTCAACTCTGTTTTGGACTGTGACTTCTTTTGGTTTACATAAACATGAGCAAAAAAAACTCTGATGAATAAAGAAGGTTGCAGTCATGATTCAATGATGCAAGGAATCCTGCTGTCACCAGTGGAGAAATCTGAAGGTGAGTGAACCACCCAGCAACCACCTGACCAGATGAATTAGAACAATTTGTATTAAACTGTGAACCAAATGAAATTTGTCCCCTATATCTAGTTTTAAAGAGACAGTGGTATCTGAGAGAAAATGTAGAAATATGCTTACTTTAGTACAATGGTACGTAGCATTGGCAACACAGACAAGGTTCTCATTTGGCCATCCATCTAAGTCTGTATCTTCTCCACAGATATTGCCATTACCAGCATAGCCTGGTTTACATTCACAACGATACATGGAGTCACTGAAGGGGCCAAGGTAAATGCACCGGGCATGCTTGTTGCAGTCGTGAGTTCCATCCGTACATGGATTGCGTGGTTTGCAGACCTAAGATACCATACAGAAACAAGAAAATAATGAGTACACACGCACAGTTGTTTTCTGCATCTGCAGCTTAATTCAAATTAGGCTTTCTTCATGCAGCTGCCTGCCTATGAACAAAATAACAGTGAAGAACTCAAGAGTGTGACCCCACCCTCAGCATCTTTCCAAAGCTTAATATATACACTCTTTTTTCTTTTAGAGTACTTAACAGATATGTGCACAGAACCCTTATTTTTCCCTCCTGCCATGCCCAGATGCAAAAAAAAACACTGCAGTTTTATAAGCAGGAAACTTTATAATATCTTGGTAGTACCTGTTTGTTTGCCATTGCATTCTCCACCCCTCGGCCAAAGGGCTGCGTTCCAGTAAAACGTGGTGGGCAAGGCAGGCAGTGGTAGCCAGGCTCAGTATTCTTACACCTGTGCACTCCACCCAAGACAAAGCAGGCATCTGGGACCTCTTTACACTGAAGTAGAAGAAATTGAAGCACATTAGCTGTAGGTTTGCTCGTTTATGTTTTGAACACTGAGCACAATAAACATAAATTGATATATTTATAAATACAATTGAACTTCTTATACCTCATCAATATCTTTGCACTTGATACCATTTCCATGATAGCCAGCAGGGCAAGCACCACATTTCCAGGAACCATCAGGAAAACTGGTACATTTTGTTCCCGCAAAGCAAGGATTGGAGAGGCACCCATCTGGAAGAAGAAAAAAAAAATAAAGGTGGGATTCCAGAATGTTATTGACCATGTGCAGAATAATGTCATGAAAAATAGATCAATGAATAATCTTCAGGATTATGTATCAAAGAATAGCCCTGGATCTAAATTTATTTTCACTATACTGATAGTCCTGGTCAACTTCTGCCCTAATTTATACTAGTAGAAAATGAGCTCAGTATTGGTTAGCATACAGACAATGACTATTTCCGCACTATATTGTTATAGTTCTATTATTCTACTTTCAAAACCCTTGAGGCCCCTCCCTGAACTGCAAACCCCAGGATTCCATAGGATGTTGAAAGTGGAATAATAGCACTATAATAGTATAGTGCGGAAATGGCCAAGATGTGGTTGCATCTCAGGTTTCCTTATTGAGAAAATTAATGTCTGCATCTTCAGGTTTACCATAGTGTTCTGAAGATCATGCAGCAGAGTGAACAAATGTTTATAGTTCACAGTTGCAATAGGTGATTACTTACCAATTGGGCAATCCTGCTTGTTGCAGATCTGGGTATCAAAAGCTTCACCTATACAATCCTTCCCTCCATGCTGGGGCTCAGGATTATTGCAGAGACGGCCACGCTTCTGAACACCTCCTCCACATGTGACTGGGCAGGCATCCCATGGCGACCATGGTCCCCAGTTGCCATTGACTGAAAAAAGATGAAGATAAGAAAGTGTAAACACCCAAGAAACAAAGCACAGATGCCCTTGGTACCTTATATACCCTCAATAAGGTATAATTATATACTGTGAATAAGGTACAGTTACAGATGGTAAAAACTATAAATTCAGGTTATTTGGGGGTCTTTCTTTTATTTTTTTTTTCCTGATCTTTTAAATGACTGCCACAGTCAGGTGATTTAACAGGAGATGGGATATAAAATATTCAGATTTTAATACATAACTTACTTGGGCAAGGGCTTTTCTCACAAGGCATGTATTCTCTTGCTTCTCCTTCACACTCTTTCCCACCCATCTGAGGAAGAGGAGAGTTGCACAGACGGATTCTAGTGATCACTCCAGTTCCACAAGTCACAGAGCAGGAAGACCAAGGGGACCAGTGGCTCCAGGCACCATCCTGTCTGACTATAAACAGACATGGGCATTGTTAGTGACAAAGAATTATGCCCTTGTAAGTAGTAAGCAACATACTTCTGACAGTAGTAATAATACAGAATTGGTAATATTAAATTATGTATCTAAAATACAGAAAGATATTTGATCATGTGTCACAACTCATACTGTGTTATATTCAGTTTGGCATATGAGAAAAAAAACAACAATTTATATATTAGTACTTGTATTGATTTCAATAATCCATTACTGTATCAATTCAGATGCCTAGAAATAAATACTTCATATTGATGTTGATTTGCAAGCCACTAAATCATGTTTGTCAGTAACATGAGGGCTTAATCAGTTTCTGAACGTTATTATGTTGGTTGATTAAACACTGATAACCAAAATAAGTTGCATTTCTTTTCCACCTAAAGAAATGAAATTCTTACATCTCTTATCACATTCCTGCATGTTGCAGATGCGGGACTGCACAGAGGAGCCTTCGCAGCGATGGTTGATGCTGTCACAAGAGCGTCCTCTCTGCTGGATCCCATTGCCACATGTCGCAGAGCAGGTTGTCCACTCAGACCAAGGAGACCAAATGTCTTCTGCAGAATCACTGACTGTAAGCAAAGACACTTTATTATTTGTATTATATCAATAATTTTTCCTTACACATCCCTGTGCTGAAATGTTTTTTTAAAAAACTGAATAGCTTAAAAATGCTTCTACACTTGTATTTCTTTTGTTTGAAACTACACAAGTATTGCTGCAACAATGCATTTTTCCAAATGTTTTGTTTGAAACTACACAAGTATTGCTGCAACAATGCATTTTTCCAAATAAATAACACACCTAGTTATTTGCAATGTGCCTTCCTTTAAGAAAAACAACAAGCATAGATCTCAAATGTCTCAGTGGTGAAGAGTTATTTCAGTGGGAAGGATAGATTGTCTTGACAACCAATTAACATTGAACAGGTTAGTATAATAACATTTCCTGGATTCTCTGCTTCTATGTGTTTTGACCTTTGGTAACCACCTATATCTCATTTTAATGACTGTTTGAAAAATGCTCACAAACAGCTTAAAGGTCATGTTTTTGCAAAATTTTCAGGCCCTCCAGGCTCAAATCCATGCAGTTTTCTGGAAGGATTTTCATATTAAAAAAACAGTAGCAACACATACAGCTGCTGAAATCTTCTGGAACAGAGTTCTCTCGGCTAGCATTTTGTTTAGACTGCCTCAAATTCAGCAATGGCTGCCATGTTTATAAGTTGTAAACCATTTCAAAAGGTCTGAGTGCAGGGAACAGCAAGGTTTTATACATGGGGAAACTCCCAGACAATTATGTTAGCAGGCCTGCTTGTTTGGCTGTAGTCCTATACAGCAGCTTCTTTGGCAGAATGGCTAATCCAGGCCTAAATATCTCATGTCATAAAGGTATTCTGTACAAGCACTATGTGGTGGTATCACCTGAACCAATATATTTTAGAATTTCAGTGCTGAACTTACTCCACTTGCTCTGGAATTTTTAAATGAATTGAAGTTCTTTCACTATCATCTATTTCATTGATGGGCCAAGGGAAGGAAATGGTTAAAGAAATACTGTTCTAAGCTACCTTTTAATAGGTACAGAGAATACAGTTCTCTCTCATACTCTGAGTAAAGGAAGGAAATTATAAACACACTTTTAACTATGAAAAAAGTTTAGATGGAAGCAAAAGTTCAAATTGTGTGCAGTCAACAAACAAGTTTACACAGAATTGGTATAGAAACTGAATACTCAGAGAAAGTGATTTAGCATTTATGTAGTTCAGTGTTCTTTGGCAGTTTCCAATGTAAGCAGTTTTGCCTTATATGGAATATTTACTTGAATAAATAGATTTTAAAATATACTTTCCACACATTCCACGCTATTAGAAATTCCTCACCTCATGTCTGGATGGTTTTATGATTATTAATGATTTTATTTGTATGTTTTAATGTTTACTTTAGGCCACCCTGAGGTAGAGCTGTGTGGTATATGTCTGTGAACTAAATAAACACATAATTTACTACAAATGGGCTTTTAACATAGTCTCTTCATCATTTCAGTCCAGTTTTTCCACAGCCGATCCTGAACTATTTATAAGATGCCAGCATCCTCATTTTAGAATCTGAGGCTTCACAGTGCAACACACAAACTTTCAAAAGGCTAATGATCACAGAATGCTACACTAGTGTGATGGCATTTAGAGTAAATTTTAGAACAGTTTCTAGTTGTGCACTGGAGCTCATTACTGTCAAAATGGTTAAGAAGACTTAATGACTTACGCCAACATCTTGGGCAGCATTCTCCATCAGGAACAGTGGCATTGGAACAAGGCATAACAGGGCAGGATACTTTATGACAGATAACGACGGAATTCTAAACAGAAAAAGATTATATTAACAATTAATCACATGCAAAAATCTGACGGTTTACCTCAGAACAGTTGAATGCTACAAGCCTATCAACAATATTTATTAGGAGAGACCTAGGCCCAATTTAACCCATTACATCCAATTGTGTAAACTGTTACTCAACTTTAACACTTGAAAGCAGTCTTGGCAAGCTGTGATCAAGAGCAGTCTAGTGGAAGGATAACGTATTTCACCTTCCACAAGAAGATAGCTTGGTGGGAAACTAGTAGAAAGTGGGTATGGAGAGAGTTAGCACTTCTTGTTCTGATTTTAACCTTCCTGAGCCAATGTTTCATTTAAAAAAAAAAATCAACAGCTTGATCCTATGTGAGCAATGGGAGTGATTTGTAAAGTCTATCTGAAAGACTGTAGCCATTTCCGCACTAGATTGTTATAGTGTTATTATTCCACTTTCAACATCCTATGGAATCCTTGAGTTTGCAGTTTAGGGAGGGACCTGAGGCTGAAAAGCTTTCTGACCAAATGTCAGAAGGCTAAAACAGTCTCCAAGACAGCTTTTACATGAACCAAGATAAAATGGATTTAGTAGAGCTGGTGCAAGATCCAGCAATCCAAGTTATAGCTGGATGTGGCTTTATGTTGCATTGAGAGATCAACCTAAGTAAAGATCACAATAGAAGCTAGCAAAATACAGACAACTACAGTACATTAGCCAAATAAATGTGAAAAAGCAATTCTAATGCTTATTTAGTACTTAGCATTCTGAACAGGTGAAGCAGATTGTTTGGTAGATTTTAAAAGAAGGGCAACTGTATTACTATCTTGCAGCAAAGACAGTAGAATCCTATGGCTCTTTCAAGCTTAACACATATATTATTAACAATTTGTAAGGTTGTTAAAAGATATAGTCATTTTAGATGACTCTGTGTGTGTGTATTTTTCTTTGTTTCCTGGAAACAGCTACAAAAGACTGTCAATTTGAACAACGGAATGGCATGAGGGGGCAACTTCTTAAACCAAGTCCCTTCGCACTATCTTTATATTAAAAATGATTCCCAAGTGTTTTTACCTATAGGGAAAAGTACATAGGTACACGCAATACGTATCTTCGTACTTCTGGAAGGAGGAACAGCTGAGGGGCACAGTTTAAAGGGACTAATAACCAATAAGTCTGTATTTTCAACCCTCTTACTCAAAATTCTTTTGTCGGATGTCAGGGACTGGATCTTCTAAAGGTTAACCATGCACTCTTCTGTATAAAGTATTATGAAATAATTAATCCAGCTGTAGAATGTTTTGGATGCAAACTCATCAATATTTCAAGAATTAAAGTAGTAGACATCCAGGCATTCCTAGTTATACAGTTCTCCTCCTGCTTACCACATTGAAGTTGGACAACTGCAGCAAAGAGCCATCACTTTTTGTGAAGGCTCTCTGCCTGACTTAGAACACTGCAAGAAGAGAATGTAAAACTGTGTATGGCTCCTCTATGAGTAGAGGTGAACCTTTGCTACAGATAGCAAAGTCCCACCATCTGGGGGAAAGAAAGGCCACTGTGACTGCAATGGAAAGGGCACGGCCAGCAAACACATTCTTGCTTCCCTTCTTGCCAGATGGGCAGTACATGTGAAGAAGCATCCTGAACAGGAGCTTCCTTCCATTGCATACTTATGCAATTTTTCCCCCTGCCCGGTACAGAGTATCAAATTTCTTAAACCCTTTAAAATGAATCTTCTTTTCTAGTAAACAGAAAATGTTCAAATGTTACTAAGTTTAATGCATATGAAAGTATCACCGGGGGAAAATGTCTGATTATTACTCTGAAATATCTTACAATTATGGTGCACTATTTTGTATATAGGTCACACTTCTACATATTGTACCACCCAGGTGAATTATGGTGATAGAAAATCAAATATTCAAACATCATGTTTATTAGGAATCTTTACCTGGCAAGTACATGTAGTGCAGCTATCAGTAGTCCATTCGGCTGTGTTTTGGTACACAACTTGATTATGAAGGCATGCTCCAGGACTTATTTCAAACTGACCACCAACAAATTCCATGAGTCCATTCTTTAAATGGAAAAAGATAATAGTTTTTAAATTATATCTAAATAAAAATGTATAAATCAATCTGAATTTGAAAAATAAAGTGTAAAGATTTGCTGTAACATATTTTATTTGGAAATAAGTTCAGTTAATTCCAATGGATCATGCTTCCAAATAAATGTGTTTACATTGCAAGAATGGATGCACTTGAATACATGGCATATTGTACTGCATGGATCTCAGTCCTAGGCCAGTTCATAATCGCAAGCCCCTAATTCGATATTTCCCATCATATGAAGAAACCTTAGGTTTAAGTAGTCTAGGTATACACAGATATAGGTATACACAGCTTGCAACTACCATTCTGTAGCCATAGCAACTGGAGAAACAATCACTATCATACTAGAAATGACTGCTACACCCTTGGTCTAAACATAGTTCAGTTTACACTGTGGTTTTAGCTCCAAAATACTAGCCAATTTGCGGCATAGAAACAGGTTTGCATCAGGGAAAGGGAAAGAAGGATGAGTTCGTTTTCTTTCTGTTTACAGAACCTTCCCTGCCTTTCCAGTCACCTGAAATTGATTCTGACTCACCACAGGGGAGTGGCAGTTTACAAGGTTGCCTTCTAATATATAACGTGGCCTATATGCAGAAAACGAGCAGCAGCCCTCTATGTGTCTATCAGGCCTCGGATATCAATTGCCCTTCTGTTTCACTACTGTGCCTTCAATAGCCACTTACCACTTTGTGGACTGAGTCTTGCAGCGTTGTAACGAGGGAACGCAAGCTTTGCAGTTCTACGAACACATTGGTCAGTTCATCACAGGAGAATCCACAGATTGCCTGGATGTCTTTCGTTTTATGGCCAATGTAGTTTGTGCGAATGGCTGGGCGGGAACCATTTATGGGATTGTCCAACTTAATGATGGTTGTCGTAGCTAAAATAGAAGATTCATGCATGTTGTGATCATACACATAAACATTATAAAACAGAACCAGAGATCAGATAAAATACATTTCTGACACTCTGTAAAGCAGCTATTTCTAAGTTTACAGTTCTTCTCATATAAAAGCAATTTCTGAAAGGTCAGTGCAGTTGGAGAAGTATTATAGACTTACAGCTCTCACAGCCTTTGTTCCTTAGGATGGTTTCTAGTGTGGTTCCAAATACGAAACGCACATTCTGCAGCATTCCCTGAAAAAGGAAAAATGCATTCATTAGCAACTTCTGAGTTTAAAAAAGTATAAGAATTGTACAGTAAAAAAAGTGCACATTTGTAAAGTGTGCTGTATTACAGATAAATATCTATTTACACATTTAAAAGGCTGCATCTAATTTCTAGGCTTAACTCTGAGTGCTGATGTAAGTTTTTGCTTCATATAGGTATAGTAAATGTATAACCTCTATTGGCCAAAACTCTCGGAACTTCATATATTTATTCCCTTTTTCTTCCTTGTGAACAACATAACATATATAGAAGACACCCTTGTGACTCAAGGTTCACCTTTAATTACATTTTTGCAATTAGTAATGAACAAATGTCAAAACTTTCTCCCCTTCCCCTATGGGCAGTAGGTGTTTTTAATGGCAGCCAGGACAAAGTTGGGGCAGAAAAGTACAGTCCACTGTGGTGCCCAAATTAACTGCTTACTATGTTGTAGTAAGATGCATCTGCTCTAGAGTACTTTCTTGAAATAAACCTGTCAATCTGCTGCAACAAGGCATCTCACCTGAAAGTTGTCATTGAATCCTCCTTTTGCAATGCGGAGTCTGGCACTGTTGGCCAAGTCCCTGGTGAAGATGTTCTGGATAGGGATATCCAGCTCAGCATTCACCATTTTCTCACATCCCACATAAAGCTGAGCCTGATCTTCTTGGACTAAGAGGGTGATGTTGTTCCATTGCGCATGGGGCAACTCAACATCCTCCACTGATACCAAAGACTGGTTACCCTCCTTGGGAAAGATGCTCAGGTCCAAGGTTTTTGCCTTGCCGTTCAACACCAGCTTAAAGAAATGGCCAGAATTGTCCTTGCGCTCCACAGCCAGCAGCGTGCCAGGGCTTTTCTTCACTGGGCGAAGGTTAGCTAACAGAATGAAGCCCTTCTCAGCTTGGATGGCATAAAGAATGTCTTGGAATTTGTGGTCAGGGATCGCAGGGATACGATTGGCATCATCGATGCGGTAGGCAGGACTGGAAATCTCTGGCCCCTTCACTGGGTGCACCCCTGCTGCCTTCCGGGCTGCTCCCTTGCGACCAAAGCCAATTAGTTCAAACAGGTCAAAAACACTGTTATCATCCCCAGGCTCTGTCAAGAGAAAGAAAGAGGGACAGAGAAAGAAAGTTTATTGATTATTGTGGACCAGAGCAAACCTACAGGGTTGCAGGGAGTTTTCCCACATTGTGTCAAAGTTAAGCATGTTACTGTGGTTAAATGCCTTCAGATCAACTCGTTTATGACAACATGGGATTTTCTTGGCACGATTTGTTCAGAGGAGGCTTACTGCTGCCTGCCTCTGAGGCAGAGACTTCTTTACCTGCCCAAGTTTATTCAGGGGGGTTTCATGGCTGAGCAAAAATTTGAACCTTGGTCACCCGTAATTCTAAGTCCAACCCTCATCTACTATACCACATTGGTTCTAAAATTCACAGTGAGGGTGGGATTTGAATGTAGACCACAATGGATCAGCAGTGCATCGCCTTAACCAATGGGTTGCTTCTTCACACATCTGATTAAGCATACTACTTGTGAGAAGACAAGCAATGCTCTGATTGTGGAAGGCTGCGTGTGTGTGTGTGTGGGGAGAGTGCAACAGAAGGAATGTGCTCTGGGCAAGGTAAAGTCAGCCAGTTATGCACGCTCTGAGGTGAAAGGAGGCAGCCAAACTGGCGCAGGTCTCAGAAGTTACAAGCCAGCTTTGGAGGAGAGTAGGAGGAGGCATGCCCTGAGAAAGACAATAAGCTTGCCCAGCCATTTGAGCTTTGTGAGATTCAGCTTCAGTCTCAGTGTCAGAGCTCATCTTTGGAATAAAGCAATAACAAGGAGAACTTTGCTCCAAGGCAGTGGACATTGCTCCAGCCACCTCCAGTCTCTTTATAAAGTCAGGATTCCTGGGCAGGGCTTGCAGTGAGTCAGAGGGGCAGGCGAGCAGGCAGACTTGAATCCTCTTAGCACCTTTCTTCTTTTAATCATTTACTTGCAAATACTGTGTTAAAGCCCTTGTGTGTCTGGTCCAGAGGGTCTATGGCGCAGAGGAAAAAGAGCCCGGAAGGAAAGTGTCCTGCGTTCCACCACCACTACCCTGCTTTCAGGTGCCAAACCCGAGGCTCAGAGCCAGCCCCCCCCCCAGCCAGGAACCACTGTGAGAGGAGCTGCGGGGGTGGGGGGAGAGAGACGAGGGGGTACCAATGCCAAAAGTGAGCTGAGCTCAGGGCCGGGGACGTCTTGCATTCCCTGCTAGCTTCACAGAAAAGCTGCTGCAAAGTGAATGCTCTTTCTCTGGCGTAGAGAGGAAAAAGTGGGCAGTCTAAGCAGGGCTTGATCACATTTTGTTTGCAGCCTCGCAACACAGGGTCACCGCCTCGTTCAGTCACCTCGCCTTCGAAGATGGGAGCGTTAAGAAGCGGTTACGTTTATGCTCTTGGTCCCTCTAGGTCATCCCAGTACCTGGGAAAAGTTACTTGATCGGATCACAGCTCCCCACATCTCCCATGCTGGCTAGGGGATTCTGGGAGTTGTAATCCCCAGTGTAACTATTCCAAGCTTTGGTTTCGACGGACGGGTAACAGCTCTCCAATGGTTTCCCCGATCAGTCCTAGCTAACTCATGCTAGAAAGTTTCACCGAGGAGGATGCCCCAGGAAGGCGCTCTTATTTCTATTCCTCGAAAACCAAAGCTGATCCAGGAGGGGAGGACAAAACACACACTCCGACCTGACCTTTAAGGTGATCAAGGTGCAAGTGGAGTCTCCCTTTTCAGTACGGGGTGCCTACCACCCCTCCCCTCAGTTACTTTTGGGGACCATAACTCCCCGCATCTGTGCCGCCTTGGGGACTGTGAGAGTTGTATGGAACACGCTCAAGCCTCTGCCTCCCTCTTCCGCACCGTAATCAACCTGGTTTACCTGGAATCCGGTTGTTCGCGTGGACGCCAAGCATCAGAAGCAGAAAGAGACCGGCCGATAACTCCATGGCAAAGATCTCGCCCCCAAAGGCAGCACCGACAACCTTGAAACGAGAAAGGGGAAACGGCCACCCGGTCAATCGAAAGGCTCGGAGCCGCGGCCGAGGTCGCCGGCTCGCGAAGGGAGAGCAGGAGAGAGTATAAGCGATGGAAAAGGGCAGCGGCGGCCGGGGGTGCGGGTGGGGGGCAGAATTACAGAAACACGAGAGGAATCCGAAATAGGAAAGGCGGGGGGGGGGGAGAAGGGAGGGAATGAACAATGTGATAGGAGAGAGAGAGAGATTGAAGAAGGGGAGGGGGGTAACGAAAGAAAATCTTCCGCACTAGCCTATTATAGCGCTATTATTCCACTTTCAACATCCGATGGAATCCTCACGGCCCCTCTCTAAACTGCAAACCCCAGGATTCCATAGGATGCTGAAAGTGGAATAATAGCACTATAACAGTCCAGTGCGGAAATGGCCAAAGCTGCCTTCTTTCAAACGCGCTGCGGTGGCGGTCCAGCTCGCAGTGTGGCCGCGAAGTCGTGCGAGGAGGAAAGCGATGGCTTCGGCGCTTACCTTTCCAGCAGGAGGTGAGCAAGCCCAAGCAGTCTGTCCGCCTCCGAGAGAAAGCACGTCCCGCAGCGAGTGACTCAGTAGAAAGTGACCAATATCCTTTTCCAAGGGGACCCCGATCGGGGGAGGTCAGGGCGCCCTAGGCGGTGTCAGCCCGAGCGAGCGACGCCTCGCAGGTGTCCCTTTGCGGTTCCGGCGCAGTCCGAGAGCGAGCTTTCGCCCGTGCGTTGAGGGTGGACTGAAAACGAGTGAACGGTAGCCCGCCGCTGCTGTCGCCGCGCCCGCCGGCTTTCCCTGGCTGTCGCCCCTGGCCGCTTGCTCTGGAGGGGCAGCCGGAGCGTCCCTCGCCTTTAAGGGGTCGTCCACATTCCTGAAAAACCCTGACAGCCAATCAGCAGCCGCCGGGCAGGAAGCGAGCTGGTATTTATCCAGTTACCTCACATCAACACACACACACACACGCACGCACGCGGAATGCCAAGGGAGGGGAGTTGCGCGTGCGGGGTTTGATTGATGGGTGGGGAGGCGGGCAGGAAGGAAAGCTCTGTTCAGTCGGGGGGGCGTTTTCTCCCCGGTATCAAGGGGACGCGGGTTGCGGTGGAACGGAGATCCTCCCTCCAGCATTTCCCAAAGACTGCAAGTACAGCCCAGGGAGCTGCGGGAAGAGAGCTGAGAATCCCCATTAACCAAAGGTGCTGGGTATCCCTGCCTCTGCGGGCACGAGAAGGACAACCAGGCAGCACACACATTTAGGAGAGGGACTTCCATCTTCTTGCTTCCCAGACCCCGCAGTCCTCTACCACCATCTGGGGAGCTCCAGAACTTGGAAAAGCGAGGCACTCCAGAATCTGGAAAGGGCGCTTATTTGGACTGCATCTCCCATAATCCTCGAGTCCAAGGCACTTGACAGTTCCAAGTATAACTGAAGCAATGGAAACTTCATAAGTGCTGATTTATCAAGTTCTCATTGATTCAACAGGTCCAGCTCTGGCTTGGACTAACAGTTGCATTTAGCCCCCACTCCGAAGCACATGTTCCAAGCTCTTGTATCTCTCATGGAAGCAGGGTCGTCCAAGGGTAGTAGTAGCTGTAGTAGTGGTAGGTGTAGTAGTAGCTGACCCCTCTCTCCTCCCTCCTCACAGGAACTGTGAAGACGATTTGACCCACGATCCCCTCCAAGATACCCAGAGGTGCACGCAGGGGCAGAGGTGGCTGCTCATATACAAAAGCAACAGCCTCAGTTTTCCATTCACTTGCTCACCTCACCTGCCTGTGACCTCTGGAGGTAATAGTAGTGGGGACTGAGGCCTTGGAGAGCGAGGGAGTAAGCAAGGAATAGCTATGACTTGTGCATGCTTGCTGACTCCGGGAAACCCCTGTTGGGCTCAGTTTTCCTCTCTGCCTACAGATGGAGGAGACAAGCCAGCAGGAGCAGGTAGAGCACAGGAACCTTCCCCAAAGGCAAAGGTGGGCAGCCATCTCTGGCTCACTTGATTGGGTATTTGGGCTAAAATGTGGCTGCTCCTCAGAAACCCTGTTCTCCTGTGCTGTGCTGACCAGAGGCATTGCACAGGCAAGCCCAAAGAAAGAGGCAGCCTCGCAGGGACTGTTCCATTCCCTTTCTCTGTCAAGGTCGGGGAAAAGTGAAGTCTGACCATGCTAGTTGGGGGATTCTGGGAACTGCAACCCAGAAAGGTAGACACTCTGCTTTATTTCTGCCAACCAAATACTGTAGCTTGCAGTCACCCACTTGCTCTCTATCTCTGGGGATGTGGTGTACAGCCACCAGGAAATAGTGGCTGTTGCTTCTAATCTCTATACTGTCTTCCTCCTTTAGGAGATGCTGCCCTCGGGGAAAAAAACCCAAACAAGTTCTGCATGGCTCAGGCAAAAAGAGAGTCAATTTTAGACTCTAGACTGTGGGGGTATCTACAGTACATTTCAGGTTATAAAAGCTTGATACCTCTTTTTTCATCATCGTCATCATCATCATCATCATCATCATCATCATCATCATTATTTTATTGTACAGCCACAGACCCAACAGATACCTCTTTAAATTACAATGGCTTCATCCTATAAAATCCTGGAATTTCAAGTTTGGTGGAGAACCTAAATTTCTCTGAAGGAGACCTCTAGTGTTCTAATGTGCACTAGAGTTCTCTTGCAATGAACTGGAAATGCTTGACTAAAGTACACACCCTAGGCTTTTGAAGAATGAAGCCAGAGCAGTTAAAATGGTAACAAGCTGGTGATGGAGGTTCACTCTCCACACGCTTATGAATATATCAGGACCACAGTCCATGCTGTCCTGAAGCAACAGTTCGGGACTTCTGCATAGGACTTTCCTCTGTCATGGAAACGGGGCATGTTTAGCAAAAAAAGCTTTATTTCCTGTAAGCCCTTCGCGCCTCTTCGTTTTCCAGGCGCGCACGCTCCACCGCTTGTTACCCGTGACGCTCTTGAGCTCCGCATGGGGGCGCCATACGAACTCTTATCCGGAGCGGCACACTTGGCCAAGCCAGGAAATCGCCGTCAACCTGCCCGTTCCGCAACCGGGCTTGCCCTTTGCCTTTTATAGGAAACCGTGAAGTTGAGCTGCAGCCTCCCCTCCGCAGACCTTTTCCGCTGGGCTTTCCCCCTCGGGTGCGGGCTCTTGCGTGGAGATGGGCTCCCGGTAAACACCGTAATGACTCGGCCTGAGTGAGACCTGTGAGTCTCTCGCTCGCTCTCCCGGCGGCGGAGCCCTCGGGGCCGGCGTGGGGCGTCGTGACCGAAGCCCATCCCCTCCCCTCTCGCATATCTGCACGGCGCGGATTGGCAGGACCGACCTGCGCCTCGCTGCCAGGCGGCGTGACTCCGGCTGTCTGGAATCCCATTCATGCCCTCCGTCCGTCAGCCTCTGACGTGGAGAGGGAGGGAGGGAGGGAGGCAGCCCGAGGTGGGCGCGTGGGTGGCGGGCGGGAGGCGTCTGAGCGGAGCGCCGGGTCCTTCGCCCTCTCTTCTTCCTCCTCCTCCTCCTCCGCCGTACAGGGCTGAGCTGGACAACGACGTCTTCGGCCCTCGGAGCTGCCGCTGGCCCTCGTTCAAACGCTCAGGTGTCTAGCTGAACTTTCTAGTGGGGCTGCGGAAGCACCTTCCCTCCCCGACTTTGGCCATTTCTGCACTAGACTGTTACAGTGCTATTAGTCCACTTTCAACATCCTTTGGAATCCTGGGGTTTGCAGTTTAGGGAGGGGCCTTTGAGGCCCCTCCCTAAACTGCAAACCCCAGGATTCCAAAGGATGTTGAAAGTGGACTAATAGCACTATAACAGTCTAGTGCAGAAGTGGCCTTTCTCTGTGAGGCTGTCATTCACTCCAAAAGCATGGCTCATGCATTACAATAATTAGTAGTGGGCTCCATTTAGGGCCTTTCTGCATGTGGGGGGGGGGGAATGCCCGAAAACGGAGCTTACCAGTGGCCGGGCGAGCCCGTCGCCATGAGGAGCAGCGCAAGCAGTCCTCCGGCGTCCCAAATGGCAGCTTCCGATTGGTGGAGGCTCTCCACCGACCGGAGAGGCTCACCAGCCGGAAGCCCGCCCCTGGCAGATCTGCAGCCATGCACTTCCGCGCGCCTGCAAATCGGCTTTGGAGCCGGGCGACGGAGCGGCACGGGGTTGCGCGCTCTGTGCTTTTTAAAAACCTCGAAAAAGAGGTTTTTTAAAAAACACGCCGCGCGACCAGTTCCGGTCGCTCCTGTGTGGATTGAGGTGTGGAACTACAAAAAGTAGTCCACCCCAGTCTGCTCTATGGTGCGGAAGACCTCCGATGGAGGTCGCTCTGTACCATTTGAAAATACTAATGCGGAAATGGCCTTAGTGTTTCCTTTTGGATTGTGCCATCATAGGTTTTCCGGTAAAAGGGGTTCAAAAGTAGTTTACCGGTGCTTTGTTTTGCACCTCCTGTTTCATAGAATCATAGAATCATAGAAATGTAGAGTTGGAAGAGACCACACGGGCCATCCAGTCCAACCCCCTACCATGCAGGAATACCCTCAAAGCACTCCCGACAGATGGCCATCCAGTCTCTGCTTAAAAACCTCCAAGGAAGGAGACTCCACTACACTCCGAGGCAGCATATTCCACTGCCGGACAGCCATGATCGTCACGAAGTTCTTCCTGAGGTTCAGGTGGAATCTCCTTTCCTGCAGCTTGAATCCATTGCTCCTTGTCCTGGTTTCTGGAACGGCAGAAAACAAGCCTTCTCCTTCCTCTACATGGCATCCCTTCAAATATTTAAACATGGCTATCATGTCCCCTCTTAACCTTCTCTTCTGCAGACTGAACATACCCAGCTCTCTAAGTCTATCCTCACAGGGCTTGGCTTCCAGGCCCTTCACCATTTTGGTCGCTCTCCTCTGGACCTGCTCCAGCTTGACCATGTCCTTCTTGAATTGGGGTGCCCAGAACTGGACACAGTATTCAAGATGAGGTCTAACCAAAGCAGAGTAGAGTGGTACCAGTACCTCCCTCGATCTAGAAACCATACTCCTATTGATGCAGCCGAGAATTGCATTGGCTTTCCTGGCTGCCGCATCACACTGCTGACTCATATTCAGCTTGTGGTCTATTAAGAGTCCTAGATCTCTTTCACACGTTCTGCCATCCAGCCACGTGTCCCCCATCCTATATTTCTGCATTCCATTTTTTCTACCTAAGTGTAGGACCTTACACTTCTCTCTGTTGAATTTCATTTTGTTAGCCTTGGCCCAGCTCTCCAATCTATCCAGGTCATTTTGAATTTTGATCCTGTCCTCTGGCGTATTAGCAACCCCTCCCAGAGAGATCTTCAGAGAGATCCTTTGCCAGTTGTCACCCACTACTGCTGCTGCTGCCCAGTAGCTGTTCACCATATTTAGGCCATTTCCACACTACACTGTTACAGTGATGTTATTCCACTTTCAACCTCCTGTGGAATTCTGGGGTTTGTAGTTTACTGAGGCCCAAGAGCTCTCTGGCTGAGAATTCTAATGGCTCCTCCCTAAACTGCAAACCCCAGGATTCCACAGGAAAGTGGAATAATAGCACTATAACAGTATGGGGCAGAAATGGCCTAAGCCTGTCTCCTAGGGGATCCTACAGCAGCACTGCTACCAGCAGCATGGCCCCTTGCCCCGCAGGAGCACACAATCCCACCACCACCATGGAAAGGTAGTGCCATGATGGCGGAATCTAATGGCTGGCTTCCTTTAGTGTTAGAGGTGGATAGACTTGAAAAAGGAAGCCCTACCCCAAGTTTGCAAGGATGTTGATAATGGGGTGGCTCAGAGGTCTCTAATTCGTAGGATCACCATAAATCAAAGTGGACTTGATGGCAGTTAACAACAAACCGCTTAGAATTGTTTAAAATCTTAAGAAGGGACAGCAGATTGACAGGAAGTAGCTATTAAAAAAGGTCAAGTTTTGCCTCAAGACCAAAGGAAAGTATTCCATTCACTTAGCCCTATATTTCTCTATAAAAATGGCTGAATTGTCCACATTCATATATTACATGATGTACACATTTCTGTCTTTATGAAGGGCCCACACCACCAAATAAGGGATTTTTTTTTGCCCTCTTTTCCAGCCTATATAAAGAAAAAAATTGTCCAACCCTCAAATAGGGGATAGTCCTTATAACAAGGGATACCTACCGGCTCTATAAGGAACAAGCTTTCTGACCCTCCAGTAAGGGATATCCCTTATGATAAGGGGCACCCAGCAACCTTAGCTTCACTCTTGGCCTATGGAGTTTTAATCTGAGTCCCCCAGCCCTTGTTGAAAGGTTTCAGAATTGGTGACAAATGTCTTTTTTTTGTTCTAAATAGTTTGAGAATCTCCCTCCTAATCTGAGTGCATTAAAATGTCCTCCCCTCAGTAAATGATTTGTCTTCATATGTCAACACAAACATGAACAGAGAGCTTGGTTAAAGCTCCTCTCACAATTAGCATCACATTACTTGTTTGCTTTGATTAGTTAATTGGGTGACAAATGCAGCAAATCAAATGCTGACTAGTCCACTGCCTTAATTGCAGGGTCAGCAATTATCATCATGGGAGGTTTTCAGCTCAGTTGAATACAAGTTAGAGGAACAATTTTAGGATTTGTTTCCAGATGTGAATGTTACCCGTTAAAGCCCATTAAGATAAAAATATTTGGATGGTAGTAGGTTGAGCATTGGACTATGATGCTGGAGATCAAGAGTTTGATTCCCTGCTTAGCCAGTGGGTAACCTTGGGTGCATCACACACTCTTAGCCTCAGAAAACCCCATTATAGGTTTGCTTTAGGGTTGCCGTAAGTCAAAAACAACTTGAAGGCACACAACAACAAGAACAAACTCCTTCACATGCATATATAACAGTGCCCAACTTGGGCCATTTCTGCACTAGACTGTTATAGCGCTGTGATTCCACTTTCAACATCCTATGGAATCCTGGGGATTGCAGTTTTGGGAGGGGCCGACTGGCCCCTCCCAAAACTGCAAACCCCAGGATTCCATAGGATGTTGAATGTGGAATCATAGCGCTATAACAGTCTAGTGCAGAAATGGCCTTGGATGGGTATTCCTCCATATACAGATGTAAGGGTGCCCAGAATAGAATAGAATAAAATAGAATAGAATAGAATCTTTATAATGGTCATAGACCAGCACAGGTAAAAAGGAGTACAGAAAAAGATAAAAGGATAAAAACACGGGTTAGAAACAGGTTAAAAGCAGGTTAAAGACAGCACTGAAATTCTCCTTCAGGTTGCACAGGTCCCGTATAAAAGACAAGCTTGGAACTAGTCTACTGCAGAGGTTAGTGCCTGACGAATTTTAACCGCTGCTACGCAGAATCTGGCAACATTATATGTTATATGGGGGTACCCAGTATAGAAAACCAGGATCTCTACTGACATTTTCTAACCTTTCAGCCTCTAGGGTACAATTTGTTGTGTAAACTTCTCTCTCTCACCCCCCCCCCCCATATATTTTAGGCCTTAAAAGGCTTCTGAAGAACCAGGAAATGGCCTGGGTTGAGAGAAAAAATTGAGGTAGTGGGTAGCCTGGCAAGGGTTTTGGGAAGGCTACAGTGACCCCTTGGACCTGCAGAAGTTCTCCATCTGTGTTCCAAAGGGTTTTGGGGCTGCTGAAATCACCAGTGAAAAAGTACTTTTGTCCATAGTGTTTTGTGTGTGTCTCTGTGGGCCTTTCCACACTACACTGTTATAGTGCTATCATTCCACTTTCAACATCCTATGGAATCTTGGGGTAGCCAGAGAGCTCTTTGGCCTCAGTAAATGACAAACCCTAGAATTCCACAGGATGTTGTAAGTGGAATGATAGCACTATAACAGTATAGTACGGAAAGGCCCTGTGTGTGGGTAAAGAAAAAAAAGATGGAAACCAACCTCCTAGTTCTAGAACTTTCTAAATGATAAGAGTATCAAAACAAAACAAACAAACAGGTAAAATCAATACCATGTTTGTATGTTGGGTGGAAAAGGTTTGAGTGGAATGTTACAGTGTGGTAATTCATTGGGCTCATAAAGGGAGTTGAACTGTCTGAAGGATACCAGACAGTCTGACTGATTCATGTAGGAGGCATCCATTCTCTGACACCCTTAAAACACAGGGATTATCTCTAGAAATACTCTGGGAAATTCTTCACTTGAGGACTGAGACAGCCACGCAATTGTATATATTAGTCAAAAGCCAACCAAAAATGATCACCAGTCTTTCTAACAGAAGGATGCTGTTGTATGAATAGAAGAAACCTTTTCAGAAAGTTATATATAATGTGCTGAAAAGAGCCAGAGTAATATGGTGGTTTGAGTGCTGGATTGTCACTCCGGAGACCAGAGTTTGAATCCCCACTTGGGCATGGAAGCCCACTGGGTGACCTTAAGGAAGTCACACTGCCTCAGCCTTAGAGAAAGGCAAAGGCAAACCTCCTCTGCATGATAGGTTCACCTTAGGGTCGCCATAAGTTGGAAACAACTTGAAGGCAACCAAAGTGCATAAATGGAAGAACTCCTAAGTACAGAAAGTGCTACTTGTGTCCAGCAGTGAACCCCATCCAGCAAAATCCCCTGAACCACTGCACACTGTTTCAGGTGACTGGAGAAGAATGCTGCAGGAAGAACGGAGCACAGAAAGCTGTGGGCCTTGCTGCACTACACTGTTATAGTGCTATTATTCCACTTTCAACATCCTGTGGAATTCTAGGATTTACAGTTTAGGGAGGCCAAAGAGCTCTCTGGCTGAGAATTCTTTTTTTTTTTTTAAATAATCCTTATTAGTTTAGCCAATACAAAAAGAAGAAAGAAAAGAAAAAGCACACAAAAGAAAAAAGACAAAAAACACCAAAACACCCTCTCACCCACACGAAAACAACATTTACAATAACGACAACAATAATAATAGTAACATTAACATATACCAAAATACTGTAAGAAATAATATATAAAGAAAAACATACATCTCTTGAGTCCCAATCTTACTTATGAATATATAATATCCTTTGGGACATATTAAGGTTGTAAAAAGGAAAAAAAACCACGTAGAAGAGTACTAAGAGATAACATTTAAGTTCCTTCCTGGCTTTTTCATCAGGTGGTTTTAAATCCAGTTTTAATTCCACACCTCGTCCTAATACATATACAAATAATACATAAATATAAATATTTTAAACATAGTTGCTATAACTACATTTTACTCTCCATACTATCCAATTAAATCAACTTTATATTTTACATGTCAAAACCACTAACCATTAAATCTCCCTTTTTATTTCTTACATGGTCCATGAAAGGTTTCCATATCCTTAAAAAAGGTTTGATCAAATTCTTCCTCAATAGTATTGTTAACTTATCCATTTCTGCAAATTCTATTAATATTATTTAGCCACTCACTCACTCTCGGAATTCCGTTACTTTTCCCAGTATTTTGCATATGTAAACCTAGCCGCTGTCACCATATACTTTATCAGATTTCTATGATATCTTTCCCTATTATCTGTCTTATCTATCATACTAAGAAGAAAAAATTCTGGTCTGAATACAATTTCAATCTTTAAAATCTTTTTAATATATCTACAAATTGTCAGCCAAAATTTCTTTGCTTTCTGGCATTGCCACCACATGTGATAGAAGGAATCTTCATGATGTTTACATTTCCAACATTGATTATTCTTTTTTTTTTATACATTTTAGCCAACTTACTAGGGGTTAAATACCACTTATATATTATTTTATAGAGATTTTCTTTAAGATTATTACGTCTAGTAAATTTCAATCCTTTTCCCCAAACTTCTTTCCATTGATCTAATTCTATATCATACCCTATATGTCAAGCCCAATAAATCATACTTTCTTTTATTTGCTCCTCCTCTGTATTCATTTTTAGTAATAACTTATATATTTTTGAAATTAAATGGGATTCTTCTGTGCATAATGTTTTTTCAAACTCATTTTTAAAGCTCTCAAAACCATATTTTTTGTTATCATCTTTAAATTTCTCTCTTAATTGATAATAGGTTAACCATTGTAGTTTATATCCTTCCACTTCCAAGCTGTGTATATCTTTAATACACCAGCTGCCTCCACTCTCTTTTAACATATCACTATATCTTATGGAGCAGAGAAATCTGTGGCCATTTCTGCGCTACACTGTTATAGTGCTATTATTCCACTTTCAATGTCCTGTGGCATTCTGGGATTTGCAGTTTACTGAGGCCAAAGTGCTCTCTGGTTGAGAATTCTAAATTCACCTCCCTAAACTGCAAATCCTAGGATTCCATAGGATGATGAAAGTGGAGTAATAGCACTATAACAGCATAGTGCAGAAATGGCCTGTGTTTCTCAGTCTAGTTCCACACAGAAGTGAGAATGAGAGGGAGTCATTTTCCCCTTTAAAAAGCTTAGATGTTGGTTTAAAATGAATTGGAGGACTTTGGAAACTGTGGACATCTGAGAGGCTCAGAGGGCCACACAAGTGGGATTTTGGAAGAGGCCTATGGCCTGCATTTTCACCACCCCTACCTTTGAGCTTTGGAATGGAGTACAGCATTGTTTCCTTCCAGTGGTGCTTGGAGCATAGTGTCTAGTCCTATGCTCCTGAAGAGCTTAGGCCAGGATGTAAAACATGCTTGGTTTCAGCTTAGTGCAGAAGCAATCTAAACAATGCTGCAACTGTGGACAGGTTTATGGTCAAAGAAGAATTTATTTCACTTTGAGAAGGAAAGAAGACTTACAGAGACTGGGGCTATGTTATGTTTTGAATTGAAAACAAGTGGTTCTTGAAATCATGCAAGCATTTTTTTTAAAGTGTTGGTTTCTGAGCATGAAGTATCCAACTGGATGTATCTAGGAAGGTCATTGAACATTGCAATAATATTTATGTTGTACATTGCTGTCTTTCTACCATTAGACAGTGGAATTTGCCACTTCAAATTATGCCAAATGTACTGAATTCAACCTGGAAACCCAATGACCCATTTAATGCACTCAGAAGCATCTTCTTTCATCAAAATGTCCCCCAAACTTGAAATTCTACTGAAGTCAATTTTAGTTCTCCCCTTCCTTTGTAAGCTTCCTTTGAAATGCATTCCAAAAGAATCCCCAGCTTCTGTCTTTCATTGTGATGTATTCTGTATGGCAACATCTCAAAGGAGCAAACTGCTTGTAATGTTTGGTAGAAAAGCACAGTCTCTGGCACAACATTTTGCTTATACAGCATCCATGCATCTATGTATCATCTATTTCTCATCTATCTATTTATGATATGTGTATGGTTTCATTTACTAAACGCCATTAGAACTTTTATTAAGACTTTCATTAAGCCAGAAAATTAAAATAAATCAGGAAAACATTTAACTTATCCATCACACAGGTTAGAACCTGTATCTATTCCTCTGATTAACCAGTCTGTGTTGTTGTGTATACAGCAAGACAGAATTCAGTCTTTTAATGTATCATTCTTGCATATCGTCTTCATTTCCTCATGGGCCTTCCAGGATGGACAAAGGAAGAAGAGCAGCCAGGTGAGGATGTGATGCACTTCCTAACTTAAAGTATGACTCCTTGTTCTTGTTTATTTAGGCTGGGAAAAGGAGAGGGAGGGATACAGTTGTTGATACCTCCTCTCAGCATGCCCCAGTACCATGTCTGCATGCCACTGTCAGTGCAAGAGGCAATGGCAATAAGAAGAAAAAGCACCAAAGGGTTGGGGGACAGGAGCAGATATTAGCTTTCTATAGAATCTTATTACCCTGCTACTTGTCTAGGCAATTGGTTTCATTAGCAAACTACTTTTACTGTCAAGAAATTCCTTTGAATGTTCAATTAGAATCTACCCTCCTGTAACATAAAACAATTAGATCTAATCCTACCTTCTGTGGCAGGAAAGAACAGACCTCCCTTCTCTCTGTGGCAGCCCTTGAGGTATTTAAAGAGCAGTTGTGTCACCCCTCAGTCTTTGCTTCACCAAGGTGAACATGCCAAGCTCGTTCAACCTTTCCTCATATGTTTTGTTCTCCATGCCTTTTATCATGCTTGTTGTCCTCTGAACCTGCTCAGACTTGTCTATATCCTAAAATGAGAAGTAAGTATAAGTAAAGGTTTATGCTTATATTATTGGAGTTAACAGCGAACACTGGAAAATTGTTCCCTTCATTCCTCCCTCTGCTGTACAGAATTCTTACTAACTGCAGTCAGTCACAGTGTATGTATATGTATATGTGTGTGTGTGTGTGTGTGTGTGTGCGTGCACTTTCATGTCGCTTGCCAACTTATGGTGATGCCATGAATTTCATAGGATTTTTAAAGGCAAAGAATACTCACTAGTTTGCCATTGCCTTCCACTGAAGTATATATAGCCTTCAATAACTGAGATTTTGTGGCGATCTCCCATCCAAGTACTAACTATGACTGATCCTGCATAGCTTCCAAGATCAGATGAAATCTGATGTCTTCAGGGTATTTGTGTCTCTTGTGAGAGTGCTTAACACAGAGCATTATATTTGGGGCTACAAGCACAAAGCACTCTGCACGGGTGGCAAGAGAATGGCCGCTCCTCAAGGATGATTCCATCCCCCTTGGCACTTCAAAGGGAGAGGTGTATGTGTAGTGCACCAGTGTTTCAAGATACTTTCCCTTTCTTTCTGCCCCATAGTATCTTCACCTAATCTATACCTTGGGGGAATCCCCCTTAAAATGCAGTCTGCTTTTCAGTCACCTGAAATCTGACCCATTGAGCGTTGGCCCTTCAAGGTCTGTGTTTCTGTTGAAACTTGCAGTGACGGTATCTAAGGATGTATAATGGAAAGAATGTTGCAACAAACGTCATGCCAGCTCACTTCAGGCAGGTAGTTCTAACCTGCACATTTAGGTTATGTAAACAAGTCCATAGGGCAGAATCTTGCACAACTCGCAGTGCCACCTTAATAAGCTAATGTTTTTCTGAATAAGAATCTTAAGTATGTTATTTTCAATTGTCTTCTGGAGATTAAAGTTTCCCCAAGCCAAGGCACAAAGTAAGAATCCCCAGTCCCTCCAGGCATTTAAAATTATGAGTTTTATTAATGCCAGTAAATTTCTCTGTGGGATTAATGAACTGGTGGTTCCCTCTCCCCACAGCACATACAACACCTTTCACACAGCTCCATACACTGCGTAGATATGCAAGTGTTGCTTATCCCATCATGGAGAAGATGCAGTAAAACACTTCTACCCTTTTCCCATGCAGAAGATATGCTGTATCTGTAGCACCATTTCCATTGTTTTATTTGCTACTTTGTGGATGCTGTTATTCTTCTTTTCTCCAATAAGTTACTTATTCCAATTAACAAATTAACAGTGCAGTTCTCAGCACATCTGCAGTGGGGTTTCTTCCCAAGCCCCTTTGTCTCAGTGCCACTTCAGTACATTCTCTCTCCCACCCACTAAAGTCTCCTGATGAGATACCCACTGACCCAGCCACTCTGCCTGTCCTCACCCTTCTCATCTGCTCCAGTGATCTTTCTATTCCACAGAGCTAGTTGTTCTTTCTCTCTACCTTCCCATCCAAGCTCTTTTTCTTCCTTTACTCAGTCATCCAGGTGATGTTTGGCTGGCATCTTGTTAGTGGCACATGCATGTGTAACTGAATGTTCAAAAGGTATTGAACTATTTGGGTTGTTGCAGACAGAGGAACTTACTACTTGCCTCACAGAGAAACCACAATCTTTGCAGCACTCATTTTCCTCCTACTGTCTCCACATCCATTTAGTGGCCAGTGGTGTATTGGACAAGCATTTAGCAATGCGTCTGTAGCCAGATGCATAATGTCAAAGGCATCCTTCAAGATCTCCTGTGAGGTCTTCTGTAGGTCTTGGAGGATGGCATCATTGTTGCATGTCTAGCTAAAGGAATGCCTCTCTGACAACCCCCATCACAAATGGCTGTGGTTAGTGCAGGAGGAAGGTAAGTCCTACAGAAGGGGGTAAAGGAGATGAGTCTAAGTTCTGCTTGGGAGGAACTTTGTCATACAACTTCTGATGCAGGATCTTGGCCATTTATCTCTTTGCACCACAATACGCATCTTTCCTGCTCTATTTCTATCCCACATGGAGCTTTCTAGAGAAATGAAGCTTCCTTTTCCTTTGCTGGTAAAGGCAGTCTGCCACCTAGTGACTGAAGATAGAATGGCAGACTACAGGCTAAACTAAAATTAATCTATTTTTAAAAATTGAGTAATCCCAAGGTATACACCCTAAAGTCCTCCCTAATGTGTATGCCAAGTTTTGGAAGTCTTGGTTTCATAGTCTTGAACTGGTGCTAGAGACACAGAGAAACAGACACAGACACTCTCTTACTATGTGTGTATTGTATTTTTGCAGAGTAAATGTGAAATGCCAGATCAGTAGTCTAATTCTTTTAAAAAGTAGGTTGGCCAGAGAAAAGGAAATAGGATCCCATGAGCCTCACTCAAGAGGGTGGCTAGCCTGTAAATAACTCTGAAAGACGAATAATCTTAGCCCTTCTGGGTCCTACTGCAGCTTAGCTGTGCAGAATGTGCATTTGCTGAAGGAATGACTATTCCTGCTTTATAACTTAAGCAGTGCCTTTACTGCTGAAGAGAAACCTTCTTGAGAAAGCCAACATTAATGTGAAAGCTTATGACCATAGTTAAATTGCTGAAAGGGCCCCTTGGGATTTTGAGCTATCCAATTGTAGACCAGCTCCAGACAGCTAATAAAACAGTGCCCACAGCCAACCCTCACAGCCATTTTTATCATTTATTTGGTCTATTTACATTCTGATTGTCAGTGATATGAATTGCTGCTTTCAGCAGCACCATCGCCTTACTTTATATCACCTAATTAATAGACATAACATGGAGGACTTTGGACACAATGAGCCATTTCTTCCTTTGATTGAATCATAGTCAAGCACCAATGGAAATAGAAGGCTGCACCAAAAATCTATTCATTCACACAGAGATCTCTTTGTACACCTCCTGAGTGTCAAAGAGAAGCACATTTTAATTTCTTGCCTATAGCGGGTTTCAAAGAAAGTTTCCATGTATTGCCACTGATTTCTAAACTCAAAATGCAATTGCCTTCATGTCTGAAAACTAAATACAGATATTCTGACTGTAGGTCATTCACAGTAACTTGTCAAAATTCTCCCTTTTGCCTGATAATCTGATTCTCCAAGAACCACAGTGGCTTAAATCCCATTGAAGCCAATGTGTTTGTTATGCTAGATTGAGAAGAACAGCCTGCTGGAGTTAAGATAGAGAAACTGTGCCTTTGATCTGATGTTGACTTTTAAGCAGAAAATGGGCAGTGATGCTGCCAGCCCTTTCTTTAACTCAAATTCCATTAAATGAATTTTTCACAAAAATTGTCGTAGTCAGTAGAAGGTTGACCAGTGGTCTTGTGGCAAACCTTTTGGAGAGAAATAACAGTGTGGTCATGTAGGCATTAACCTCTTTTGTCTATAAATCTGAATGGCTACTTTCTTCAGTCTATACTTTGATATTTAGTATTCGGCACTTGATCCACTATGAGACCTAACTAGAACTTCTTTAACTATGAGAAGAAATTCTGGATTTCCCAAATGTATTGCTGGCAGAAACTGTTCAGTCCTACAGGCAGGGTGATGGGCCCTGTTGTAGATTCTGTTTAGAACTACTCCCATAACACAAAGTGTATAAGTAGAAATTATTTTTAAGGCTTTCATGGCCTGGTGTAAACACATGTCAAATCACTATCCCTCATCCTACTCCTGGTCCCTTCCCTTAGCTTTATTGTCTGTTCCTTTTACTATCTTCCACTCTGAAGTGGCACATATTGTTTGGCATCCTATTAATGACATAAACAAATATAAGTCTACCTTACACCTGCAAATGTCTTGTTTGGTTGTTGCTTTGTTGTTGTTGTTTTGGTTGTTCTTTTGTTGTTGTTCAGGTATTCTCTTCCACCCTCCCCAGTTACCAAAGCCCCTCCAACTAACGTGTTTGCTGCAATAGCCCCCTTGAATGGGCATTCTGTGACTGGTGGATAGCACAGGGATTGGCAATAAGTCTGCCTGTAGCCAGGCACAGAATGATTACATTATCCTTTCAGACTTCTGGAGGATTCCATTGGATCTTGGCTGAAGATGCCATTGCCCTGCATCTGGCTATGGCCATAGCCAGGTGTTTCTCTGATCCCCCCTTGCTTGCATTAGTCACAAAATGGCTAGTACAACACAGGCTCCCCAGTGGATTTAAAGAAAGGATTCCTGACATTATATACCACTGTAAGGGATTACTAACAGATTATAGCTTACATCTGAATCAGACATTGTATTTACAATAGGAAATGGGAAAATGTTGGCTCTCCATCTACTGTGGCTTAATCCCACTCTTCCTGAACTTTGACCATGCTATGTGTTGGTAGTTGTAGGCCAAATCATCTGGTGGCTAAGAGTCCTTCACCCTAGGGAAGCCCTCTTCAGGAATTTATTGAAGGAAGCTTTTTAGAAATCATGGAAGGAGCCATGTTCTGGCCCCACCCACTCCACTCTAACCTCCTCTTGCTGACAGCAATGGTACAAAAGGGGAGTATAGGCATTTCAGTTCAATTTTGTTATGTTGTTCTTTGAAATCAGGGATCTTTATAAGGCTTGGTTCCCAGTCATATGATACCATGTTTGTTCAAGTGAATGCGCTTACGCTGTTCTTGAAGATATTTCCAATCCATGCAGGGAGTGTGAAAGGGAAGGTAAAGTTGAAGGGGGCCACCTGGAACCATGTTCCTTTCATGGTTGCACTGAAACCCTGTCTGGCAAATGAAGAGGGCAAATGAAGAAGGCATGCTTGCTTACCATATATACTCATGTATAAGTTGACCTCATGTATAAGTTGAGGGCAGGTTTTGGGGCCAAAATTATGGATTTAGATATGACCCATGTGTGAAGACCCAAGTCCTGCCTAGCCTGACACCTCTTTATGTACAGATCTAGACAGTCAAGGAGATTTCTGGCCAAGCCAGGGCTATGACAAACAGGTCTGCTTTTATTCTCTCTTCCTGAGAATGCAGCACTTTTCTCATTCTTGTCCCCCACTGGCTGCTTCTCCCAGGGTTATCTCGCTCTCCTGCTTTCCTTAAATCTACCCCTTTTCAGATATAAGGACAAGCTGTGAGTTATCTCTTCAATAAATGTGGTACTGATGATACTAACGGTACTAATGGTATTAATAGTACTAATGCTAGCATGTGTAATCCAGTGCAGCTTAAAGACACATTCTCTTGAAACAGCTTTTATAACAAGAGATAAACAAATCTTTATTAAACACACTGTCAAGGTAAAACATATTTTGTACTTAAGGATTCATAAACTAGCACATCAGTTCTCTCTCAAATCCAACATTCAGTTCTCTCCATCCACTCTCTCTGTTTTCTACCCCAGCTCTGTTTTCCACCTTCATTTCCCCGGTTTCAGTTAAATTTCCATTATACCTTTCCCCCATCTAGCCTCTCCCTTTGGCTATTCGAGATTCTATTTGTTCCAGCCAATCAATAGTAAATACTCTCGGTTGTTAAGGAGGCTCTGTTACTATAACCCCCACCTTGTGTATAACTCAACCTCATGTATAAGTTGAGGGCAGGTTTTGGGGCCAAAATAATTGATTTTGATATGACCCATGGATAAGTCGAGGGTCATTCCACAGAGAAAGGAAAGAGTCAGCAACACCTCGGGGGTCCAGTTGCCCCTGGCCACTGCCACCACCATTTCTCCATCCAGGCATTCAAAAGGGCCTTCCACCACTCTACTCAGAAAAGGCGATGTTTTCTTTTTTGATAAAATATAGTACGAACTCTTGTTTAACTCTTCTTTATTTTTTTTTAAAGCAACCATCTCCTTTTCTAGGTAGAGTGGCAAAAGGTCAGAACTTAGTCTGTCCTGGGACAATCTAGAAGAAGAACTGACCCCCTCTACTTTCTTGGCACTCCTTTGAGGTGAAGCACCAGTTTCCCACCCAGGCATTCAAAAATGCCAGAAGTGGCGGGGGGGGGGTCACTGTGGAGACAGTAAGAGAGAATCAATGCTTTTTAAAGGTTCTGCCAGGATGGACTAAGTTCTCACCTTTTGCTACTCTACTCAGAGAAGAGGATAGTCTTGTCTTGTCTTTTCTCGTCTTGTCTTGTCTTCTCTTTCTTTCTTTCTTTCTTTCTTTCTTTCTTTCTTTCTTTCTTTTGATAAGAGTTAAAGTACAATACTTACAGTGACCTGTGGATAAGTTGACCCAGGGTGTTTGAGTTGATGTTTTAACTAAAATTTTTAAACATGTATATACAGTATTCTTTCTCCCCAGGTATTATCTTCTAGAACAGTGTGCATGTGTATATTTGTACCTTCAAGTCACCTGTATTCTTATGGCTTATGGTCTATGAATTTTGTAGGGTTTTCTTAGGCAAGGAATACTCAGAAATGATTTGCCAGTTCCTTCCTGTGAAATATAGCCTATAGCAGTACTAATCCATTATTCACCTTTATCACTGGCTATACTGGAATTCAATAATGTGCAACTGCCATTTCAACCATTTTCTTACTAAACTGGCACTGACTAAGCAACATTAATTCATGAAGCAGATTAGCCAAATGAGACAGCAGTTCTGTAATCAGTCACTTCTCTAAACCAACATCACATTTCTTTTTTAAACTTATCTGAGGGATCCAGTGAGTGAACCAAGTGGTAAGGATATGATGTGGAGTAACTGGTCATATTTAGACTGGAGGAGAACTTTGTTACGTGAATAACAAAGTTGTGTGTTTCACAGTGTATAGAATGTCTGTCCATAGGCTAACCTTTATATCTCAACTTAATAAGACTTAGCCTAAGTTGGCAAATACAAACTACACAATTTACATATCTCCCACAGTTTCAAGATTCATTTGCAGGAGTAATTGTTCTTCAGTCTCCAAGGAAAAAACAGAGTGGCAGCATTCAGTTAAAGCATTGATTGGTGAGGGGAGAAGTAGCAAATAATAACTTTGAAAGATGGAGTCCTTTTGATATCTCAGGTATCTCAACTTAACAATGGATCAAGGGCCACTATCAACTCACAGGACACTGTGGCTTTATATTCTTTTAAAAAATCAGAAGAGTATCTAATATAGAACTATCATGAAGTAGGTTATACAGATGAGATAATAGTTATGTAATCCATTTTTAATGTTGTAAAACTAATTAAAAAAAAATAAAAACCCGATATTGTAGTCACTCAAGCATTGAGGACTGAAGATGTTTATTTGCCTTTAGGTAGCCTAGTTTAGCCAAATGAGGACAAGAGAGCTATTCTTGGACTTACCTATTAACCTAAAATATTATCAGACCATTTGGAGGAGCTGTATCACAAGTTCGTACCACCAACAAAGAACAAAGTCCTCATTTTTTTTCCAGGCAGTTGTATACATAAACATGTGGAGAAACTTTAGTTGAACTGTTTGCACAGGGACAGCTCCCACTATTTCTGTAGTGACAGTAGTTTTAAGAAGGACAGTTGCAGTGGAAAGGCTGTAGCTGTCTTAGGACCAGTGCAACCAAGGAATCATGCTAGGCAGTCCCTGGCACACCAAAATTCCTGTGGTTTCATTACCAGCAGCATTGTGCCCTCAGCTATGTATCATGGAGAGAAGTCTGTTGTCCGTATTGTTGACAGAAGTATAGGCAGGCAGCTTAGTAGCTCATGCTTTCATCTGCATTGTTAGAGACAAGATTTAAAAACCCTTTGATCTATCATTTGCTCAGAATTTAGGAAAGGAAACAAATTACAGATATTATGGGGAAATTTAGGAAATAGCATTTTAGCCTGTTCTTTGTATAATGTATAATGTGTATAATGTATTATGATGATGCTCAGCATATAAATATATACAGATACATTGACAGATAGTCTATACTGGACTAGATGGATCCATGCCAGTACACGTCAGCTTTAATTCTTGTAGGGTGACCATCCTCAGTTAAGATAACATCAGAACTCTATCCATGTTGCATTTGTAAGTTTTAATTTATCTGGCACATATATTTAAAAACTGCTACCCCAGCCTCTAGCTATCTCAAGATAATCAGATTTCTCATGCTAATGTTTCTCCAAAACTCAACTGTAGGTTATGCTGCACACAATGGTCATATCCAGCTGACAGCAATGTAGGTGTAGTTGTGCATGTGGGACCATTTTGTTTGTGGTAGCACCAAAAAGTATGTAGAGGTAAGACATAAAAATGCATTGCCTCTATACACTGCATTTGCACATTACAATAGCACAATGGCTTTTCAACCATGCACGTTGCCCATTAATCCAAATATGCTGTGCTACATTGGTATTTAGTATAGGAGTTGTAACCCATAATGTAACTCAGCTGATATTTAAACTACACTGTCATGATGTGTGATCTTGCCCTATTGTGAAGAAAAAAGATGCCATTTGCTTGTTCTTCCTAGCTCGTGTTGTTGTGTGCCTTCAGGTCATGTCCAATTTATGGCAACTCTAAGATGAACATATCACTGGGTTTTCTTGACAAGATTTATTCAGAGCCGGTTTACCATTGCCTTCCTCTGAGGCTGAGCAAGTGTGACTTGCCCAAGATCACTCAATGGACATACGTGGCCAAGCCGTAATATAATACTCAAATCCCTGCAGCACATTAGCTCTTGACTTTACTCTTAGATATGTGCAATTATTACGGACTGTGAAGCTCATAAAACTGAGACATAATCTCTGTATTGCCTGTCTATCTATCTGTGTATCTCAGAGCTGTACAGACACAGTTTATCTCAAAAAGCACATTTGTTTTAATGGGTTGCATTAGAGACTTTCCATGTTCATCCAAGCTCCAAAATGTCAGGAAAGTACAATAGCTAAGGGCTGAGAAATCTTAGGAAAAGCCATAGAAGACACTCCACACCTCTCTCAATATGTGGTTAAAATGGCAGAAAGCAATTCATTTACCACCGTCTTAACACAGGGCCATGACTATTGCCCTAAAACATGGGCAGACAATGTGAGTCCTGCAAGCCACAGGCAACCCCAAGGGAAACCTATCATGGGGTTTTCTGGGGTTGAGAGCGTGTGACATGCCCAAAGTCAGTCAGTGGGGTTCCATTCTCAAGCAGGATCTCCAGGTTCGTAGCTCAATGCTCAAAACATGCATCGTGCTGGCTCTCTACAGAAAACTTATTTTGAATATTACATAAATGTTACATAAATGATGTTTGCTAATTTGAAAGAAAAAGCCTTCATTTTCTTCAAGATTATAGAAAGCACATCTGGTCATTTCTGAAGTGTCAGCATCCATGGCCAACAAATAATGCAGTTGTACTTTCAAGACATAGGCCTAAGTGATAAGAAGATACTGATCAATCCATTTCTTTCCATCCTCCAATGGCCTCCTGGTACTTGGAAAGCAGAAAGCATGAAACACATTGTAAAGCCCTTTTAAACTTTTGACTGTTTCCATTTTTGAACGTTAGCAAGTTGATTATAAGCCAGTTTTTATCTTGATTTTCCCCAAATTTCTAACATTTCAAAATGCTTGTTTCAAACTCAATTCAATGTGCAAATATAGTTTGCACTCAACTTATCAGGAGAGATCAGAAAGGAATAGGTGGAATCTTGCCCTTCCCAGTAGTCTCCTAGCAATGTGCTCTTCCTCTTTTATAACTTTTGCCATCTTGGTTGCACTCCAAGGTTGCCTGGTCACACATGTCCCAGTTTTCATCTGTGAATTGTTCGAGGGTATGCTTAACCTAAGCAGATTTAATCTGGACTTGGAGATGTGTGGGAGTACAACTCTTAGTATTTCAAGCCAGTGTGGTCATTGAGAATATAAATAAAGAAGAATGTACTGTTTCCATATTACCCAACACAGTTACATAATGCAACAATTAGACAACACAGCTAGCCTATTTCTTATATAGTACAATACTAACATTCTCACAGTTTTGTACCATGTGGATTTATTTTTCTTCTAATTTGTACATTGCGTTTACACAATAGCTCCGCTTCCTTCATTTTTTTTTCTTTTATTGATTTTATTCTACTTTTTTGAGTTTGTGGTTTACATAGTTTGGATTTAATTATCCTGAAAATATTATTATTTCATAACTTTTCTTGAAGGTTTAATTACATTAGAAAGCTATTAAAAACAATCTGGACATATTTTAATAAAATTCATGCTTGAGAGGTTTATTTTAGCAGTTTCAAAGAAAAGAAGATGTAATTTTTTTGGTATCCTGGGTTAGCACACGTGAAAGTGGGTGTTTGGAATCATCAATAAAAACCCATTTTCAGTTAACATAAAAGTTGGGCTCCAACGTTAGAGTTGCACAGCACTTCTTCACAGGAGGAGTTACACACTGATTGTGCTATGCACTCCTTCTGTTGAATAACAATATTGGACAACCAAATGCACAACGAAATGCATAACCCACTCTGCATCTGCATGTGTAATAGCCCCCCATGTGCAACTTGGTTGTTGTATCATTGAACTGAATGCAGACATGTTGCATCAGACAAAAATGAGTCACTTCTATAGTGGGATTTATTTATGCATAAGATATCAACAGCCTTCCAACAAAACTTTTATTAGCAATATAAGTGTGTCCAGAGGAGGGCGACCAAAATGGTGAAGGGTCTGGAAGCTATGCCCTATGAGGAGTGGCTTAGGGAGCTAGGTATGTTTAGTCTGCAGAAGATAAGGTTAAGAGGGGACAGGATAGCCATGTTTAAATATTTGAAGCGATGTCATGTCGAAGAGGGAGCAGGATTGTTTTCCGCTGCTCCAGAGACTAGGACAAGGAGCAATGGATTCAAGCTGCAGAAAAGGAGATTCCAGCTCAACCTCAGGAAGAACTTCCTGACGGTCAGAGCTGTCCAGCAGTGGAATATGCTGCCTCGGAGTGTGGTGGAGTCCTCTTCTTCGGAGGTTTTTAAGCAGAGGCTGGATGGCCATCTGTTGGAAATGCTTTGATATGTGTTCCTGCTTAGCAGGGGTTTGGACTGGACTGCCCCTGTGGTCTCTTCCAACTCTATAATTCTATGATTCTATATATTTAGGAGACAGAAGAGATGGAGTCTGTTACCTTGGCTACATGACCAAGAGTGAGGAAAAGAAGGTAAGTCTGGGTATCCGTGAAAAGACTCCTGAGATTACAGGTGAGGAAGCGGACAAAACAAAGGGAACACAGCAGAGAACCCAGAGTACCTGACTCTATTTCATTGCCCCTTGGAGTCAAATAGTCACTTTTGCAAGTGTGTTTATACATTTTTCTATTTCTAGCAGCCTGAAGAATAAAGCATTACTGCAAAAGCCTGGTACAACATAAAAATAGTTTTAATTTTTTCTAAAACGCTGAAGGACTTAGAGATGAGCTAGTTTGTTGGTGGGTGGGCTTGTTGAAAAATATTTTCAGAAGGACAATATTAGCTAGGATTATATGTCTTCAGTCAAGTTCACCCAGTGAGTTTCCATAGCTGAGCAGGGAATGGAACCCTGGTCTCCAGGTTTGTAGTCCAGCTCTCAAACCACTACACCATGCTGGTTTCTAGGAATAGCCATAAGCCTGGCATTAACGATTTCTTTCAAAGTTCTAGGTTTGGTCTACTATTAGATACATTTTTTGGTGTTTTTTCCCCCTCTAATCTCAGCTGTGAGTACTTCTGTACAAGAGTGACATACTTATTTGAATATGTCTTCTATACACTTTCAATTATGAAAGAGTTTTAGATAAATTTCCATGTGGCAGAGTAACACAACCTCAGTATTTTGGGTGCTCTGGTTAGAGAGATTTATAGATCCAACATGGTGTAGTGGTTTGAGCATTAGACTTTGACCCTAGAGACCAGGGTTTGATTCACCACTTGGCCATGGAAACCCACTGGGTGATCTTGGATATGTCACACACACACTTAGTCCCAGAAAACCCCATGATAGGTTCGCCTTTGTGTCACCATAAGTCAGAAATGACTTGAAGGCAGACAACAACAACACAACAACACAAATTATGTTGGTATGAACCAGCATTTGAAAATCACTGGTTAGATTAGTATTATATTCATTTGGCATTGAAATGAGCTTGTAACTAACCTATACTGTTAGTGCTATTTTTATTCCACTTTCAACATCCTGTGGAATTCTGGGGTTTGTAGTTTACTGAGACCAAAAAGCTCTCTGGCTGAGAATTCTAAATGCTCCCTCCCTAAACTGCAAACCCCAGGATTTCATAGGATGTTGAAAGTGGAATAATAACACCATAACAGTATAGTGTGGAAAGGCCCTTAAAGAAAAAAATCTTCTGTTTCCAAAATACTCACTGAAGTCCAATAGTGAATAGGTTGAGGTGAGGGTGAAATATCAGTTGCAAATTATTTATTATTTACAATAAATCTACCTGTTGCATACGGTAACATCTCTTGGTGACTTAGCAATAAAATCTAGATGCAGAATTAAAATCCAAATTTCAGTGCAAGTGGGTGGTGGATATTCAAGGCTTTAATTTTGAAAGGGTGTTTGAGCTATCATTTTTCAGTCAAGTCTGAAAAAAAATGCAGATGGATAAAATATTCGGTTGACCACCATCACCTCTATTTATCTACAAGTCTGCTAACTGCTTATTCTGGAATAGATCCACTGTAGACTGCAACATGAGCAACCAGTTTGCTGATCAAGGCCTAGGAATGTTAAAATAGTTGGCGTGTGGATTGAATTGCAATTAACAGATTGTGCTAAAATTGAAAAGAGAAGGGAAAAAAAAGGAATCCCCAATATCTAGTAAAAACTTTTCAACTGTTTTCAACTGTACCAGCTTTTTACTATTGTGCAGTTATTTTGTATGATCTTGGCAGGCTGCTTGTTTACTGATGCTTGACTTGTTTTTTGTGCTTTTTTCCTATTCCTGCCCCATATTTATTTGAGCGTAAGTTTCAAGCTCGGAGTGACGGAATCCATGCTGGGAGCTTTTGTACATCTGGCAAGCTGCAAAATAATGGATCACAGCCAATGTGTTTATAAAAGACCAAGGCAAGAAAAGTTACAAAGACTATAGAGTTACATTGTAGGCCTTTCAGTTCTTTTCTGAGCAACTATTACAGAATATGGAATTTTAAAGCCATGGGTTTGATCTTTAATCCCTGTGGAGATGGGGAAAGCTTTATAGAAGAGAATAACACACTCACAAATTCCTTTCTTCCCCCTGTCCTTTTGTGACCTCATATGTAACTAGACTGAGTCATGCCTTGGCCATGTGGTGCTAAAAATGACCATTTCTGCCACTGCATTAGTATTGTGTTTTTAATCCTTTATTTTATTTCAACAAGTCTGTCAAACACTTTTGCTCCTGGTGAAGGTTCATGGTGTGGTGGTATGAGGGGATAGTTTTAGTGGAATTGGAGTTTAAGGATTTCTGAGATAAAAACGACTAAACAGGGAAGATAATTAAAAGTTAGATTCTGCTATCTGGAACATGAATAATAAATTGGCTAATTGGTTTATCGTCACCACTGACAACTGTATGTAGCCACAGGCTACAAAAAGAAAGACAGAAAACCTATCAAAATGGATATAAAACTAAAGTGGTATGTGCATCTGCATTTGAGTATGAGAGAGAGACAGAGAGAAGATATCCTGGCTATTGGGAAATGCGAGAGACTATATTAGATCTCTCAAACAGAGTAATGCAAAGCAGAAGCTGAAAACAACCAAAATCTCACACCCAGCCATGACCTACTAGAGAAAGCTTAGGCCATTTCTGCCCTACACTGTTGTAGTGCTATTATTCCACTTTCAACATTTTGTGGAATTCTGGGGTTTATAGTTTACTGAGGCCAAAGAGCTCTCTGGCTGAGAATTCTAAAGGCCCCTCCCTAAACTGCAAATCCCAGGATTCCATAGGATGATGAAAGTGGAGTAATAGCACTATAACAGTGTAGTGCAGAAATGGGCATTGTCTTCTCTGTAAAATAAGGCCCTTTCTGCAGTAGTCTCCTGTCCCCAGGCAGCGCAATTGCGGATGAAATCATCGATGGGTTTTCTGTTACCCTGATTTCTGGGGGTCCCGGGAGGGACACCTTAATGTGCTCAAAATAAATGGGGAATGGGAATTAGCTAGAGCACTAGTTAGCAATGCAAGAGGCAGGGCAACGTAGCGAGATCTTGAACCCAATGTCTACGGGGTCAGGCCGAGTCAATAATCAAACAGAAGTTAAGAATAATTGTGTTTCTTTATTTATAAAATCACAGCAAACGTATGCACTCACTCAGTTAAAGAATTAAGAACTACTGCACAATTGCGCAGCCACGCACACAGTCCTAAAGAAATAAAGAGAGGAAAATGGATAGGGGTTTTCAGAAGGAGTTTGTGGGGAAATACTACACCTGGTCCTGTAGCCCGGTATAAGCAAAGAAGCTGGGGAGCGTGGGTTCTCAGCACATGGAGGCTGAGGGGAGGCTTATCAAACGGAGAGGCAGCAAGTCGGGAGGCAAGTCACAAGTGATCCAACGAGACGCTCAAAGTCAGGGGTTCTTATAGGGGAAAATGTTCCCACAGGCTAATCCGTTCCGGGGGAAAACAATGGATTTTGGGCTGGAGACAAAGCCTCCGAAAGGTCAGTACTTTAGATGATTGAATTATGACAGTGTTGTCAATACCGTAGCCAGTACGCAAACATGGAGTGCTTGAGAGTTGGATAGTCCACTCATCAAGCTGCCTGCTCAGGGCAGGGGATCTTTTGTAAACAGCGTGCATACATAATGTGATCTTAAGAAGGTACTTGCCTTGAGGTCTCCTAAAGCTACAATCGGCAATTACTGGCCTGCCTTGATTGTGATTTGAATGGTTCAGCTATTTTTGGCCACGCCTGTGTGCGTGCTTGTCTGGGGGCCTCGCAAGCACGTGGGGACTAATGGGTAGTGAAGGCCAAATTCTTGATATTGAATGATATCTAATATCCCTCAAATTTGGACTATAACTACAGTAACATTTCCCTGTCAATGACCTGCAATTACACCAGCATCCCACACTTATCTGAACTTTGGAAGGTCCAGAAGTGTGTTGGTGGCACTTCCTGCTCCAGTGCAGCCTGGGAAAATACCTGGCTGCACTGCAAAAGGAAGAGATGTGTCCATTGTGTTCCTTTCTGTAGGGAGCTGAGCCAGTGGGGGGAGGAGCACTCCAATCGTACTCCCTTCCAGGCAGAGCCACTGGCGAGATTGCCCTCGGAGGACCACACAAGAAGGTAGGTGCAGAACAGGCCTAAGCTTACATATATATGTAACGTATAAATATTAAAATTAAAAAAGTAGCTTTACTTACAAAAATGTGTACTCAAATATCCAGTATAACAGAGGTGAGAGAGAAAAGAAAATGGCTGCAAGTTAGTGTGATTCAGAAAGAGAGTGAATGTGGTAAAGCAAACAATCAGGAAGTTACCATAATGAAAACTAGCCATTAGTGAGTATCGGCGTTATGAGGTTGCTAACTCTAACAATGGTTAATTTTATAATAGTATATCTAGAAATATGCTGCCTTTTCACATGTAAAAGACCAATTAATGTTGGACAACAAGCACTAGTAAAAAGCTAGCTGCTCAAAGGAAAAGGAGATCAACACTACAAACTTAAATCTTGAAGTCAATTTTCTCGTTTAGAAAAAGAATTTAAAGTATATTTGAAAGGATGTTAAACAAAAAACTATTTGCTGTGTTTATTTTAAATAATCTTCATCCACCTTGACAAATATACTCGTTTCAAGATAGCACTTATAAATGGCATAAGGCACAAACACTAATACAAACCCTTACAATGATAATACAATGAAGGCTGTGTGTGTGAATGTGTGTGTGAAATGGATGGTGTTGGGAATTGCCTACCCACATGAAAGAGGAGTGAAACCAGAAAGGAATACAGATATAGGCTGGCCAATAAAAGGGAAAGAGAGGGTTACTTGGAAATGTGAAAGTGAGGGTGGGATTTTGAGTAGTATTTCAGCATGGTATAGAATGTTTTGTTGAAGGAGACTTTATTGGGAAAGGGAAGCAATTTATAGTTAGGGAAGGTGTTCTTTAGAAGAGAAAAGAGTGATTCTTTATAACGAAGTGAATTCAAGCCACAGGTGATCTATCAGAGATCTTGGACTGTAGACTTCAGTTTTTCAAAGTCTGGCTAAAGCTGAGGGAAGCTGCAGTTTGACAACATCTGGAGAGCCACATGTTACTAAACCCTGGTTAAATTCTCTTTTTAAGCTTGGACTAGCATTTTCTCCCCAATTTAATCCTCAAGGAAACAGTAGAGGCAATGAAACTATAGGCTAGTAAGAAAGATATTAGTGCTTGTTTTCTCCTTGCTATATCCTTGAATATGAAAATTCTCCTCAAAGAGTTCTTAAGGGGAGAGTGATAGGTTTGCTGCCTTTCTCCCTGAAGCCACTAAAACTTTGTGAAGAACAGAATATAAAATGGGTTCCTAGATCTCCAGGCATGGTCCAGAATCTCAGATTCTGGATTCTCTTCTCCATCCCTCAAGTCAAAGGAGAGGAAACTCAGGGTGATAGAACTGTCATCAGAAGTGTGTAGATATATATTTCCCTTATTTGCTTAATTTGGTGTTTTTCATTTGAATGGCATACTATGTGCAATAGTGGTTGATGCCTAATGCATCATGCTTAATGACATCACCAGGGATGCCCCTTGTAAAACTCACCAGAGCCCACCTGCTATGACATCACAAGGAATCAACCCTAGATCTTAAATTTTGGCCTGGAAATCTCAGAGCCTGGAATATTCTTGATCTGGCAACCTTATATATAAATCCAAACCAACCAACCAACCAACCAACCAACCAAATAAATAAATAAATAAAGACTGTATATACTATTACCCCAAAACGTAGGTGCCAGGAGGGCCACCCCATGATGCTAGTACCTCCATGCAAAAATGGGAAATTAATTAGCTCAAAATCAGGAGGCTAACAATAGGGGGCAACTTAGCGATACCTTTCTACCAAGGTTTATGGGGTCACGCAGGAAAAGAACCAGCCAGAGATTCAAAAGTAAACTAAAAATGTGTTTTTGAGGGGAATTCACTCATGCATGCACACAAGATACAAACAGTCAAACATTCACACAAGAGCTAACTGAAGGATAAAGAGAGGAAAAATTATGGATAGAAAGGCTGAGGGTTTGGGGTTATAATTACTAGTCCAGAAGAGTAGTGAAGAACTGAAATGTGCCGTAGATGTGTGTCTAAGGGCAGTACACAGCCAGGAAGCAAACTGGCAGAGAGGTCTTCAGCAACTGGTGAACTGCAAAGCTAGTTGCTCAGAACTGGAGATTTTTATGTTTTGTTTCCCTCCTTGAAGGGGTGTGAGTTAATTGTTCTCTGGCACAGTAAAGAAAAGAGGTCTGGAATGGACTGATTGTTTCAATGTCTTGGTTGAGTGTGGTTTCTGAGTCAGGCTTTGGTGAGAAGCGCACACAGCAAGTGTCCTTGCCTCTGCACCTGGGCACCTTATTGTTTTCAGAGGTTGGGCAGTTGATAGGATTAAGTCAGGCTTTCTTGGCTAATTCTTATGGCCTGGCCACATTGAGATCATATCTGACCTATTCACAGCCAGTCCCTTTCTTTCACATGGCTTTTCCAGCTATAAGTATATATAATTTATATTTTGTGCCAATTAAACATATCTACCAATTAATATTTTTCTGCCAATTAAACCATATCAAAGCATGGAGGTGTATGGCTGCTAATAATACCGTGTATCATCCTCAGCAAGTTCATTCATTTACTGACTTTGTCCTTTTTCCTTCAGTCTCCTGCTTCAGGGGTTTTGGGTTATGACTTAAGAATTGGTAAGTCTTCCACTAAATTTTATGTATAAAGCCAGAGTGAGAATGTGGGTCCTCTAGAATTTGTTGGATTATAATTCTAATCATTCCTCAACATTGGCTGTGCTAGTTAGAGCTGCCACAAATTGCAGTCTGACATCTGGAGGGCCACAGAATTCCCACCTATGGGATAAAGTTTAGTTAGAACATCCAAGGCCAAGTCTACAGCTCTGGGACACTTCCATGGTGGGCCAGGGAGTAAGGCAGGTGGGTCTTTTCCAGAATCCCTGCTTCGATGTACAGACAGCAAACAGCTGCAGTTCAGAAACAGTTGAAACCTATGGGAGCTTTAGGACTGATGTTAAAGACTCCTCATCTCCTCATTTCTGTTTAAACATCTGTAAGAGAAGATTCCACAGTCACGCTTTGGAACATCCCTAAAGTTTCTTATGGTGTTGAATAGAAACCAAATTCTTGCCTGCATGTTCTCAGCATGTGAAATCCTCTTAAAAACCTGCACAGGTTTTTATCCAAGTATTGTCAGGAAGGTAAGAGAAAATCCAAAAACTAGTAAAAAAAGCAGGATGGTCCAATATATATTCTCCTTCCTTCTCTTCTTTTAAAAGTTTGTCACAAATGTACTGGCAGATATTATGATGTCAAAGGTAGTTTCTGGAAGAAGACAGACTAACAGCAGATGTTCTCAAATGCTCCTCCCACATGTCCTCTTTCAGAAACAGTTTCAAAAAAAGAGGATAAAATTGTTTTGACCATAGCACACAGTTATTACAATTGGCAAGATAAGTGCTATTGGAGAATGTTTTGTTTTGAACTAAATAAGAGAATTTTGTTTTGATTTCTTGATGGAGGGAGAAAAAAAAGGAATATGTTTTATCTTTTTAACATTCCTTCATCTGGGAAAGGTTACCACTGTATAATGTTGTTGGCAGCTGCTCTTTGCTACCGTAAAGATAATGGCAGACCTGGAATTCCAAGTTTGTTTTTTCCTCTGTTCCTCCTGGGTTAGCCATAAATCCAACCTCTTAGCCCTCTGATATAAACCTGTCAGTCAAACTAATGATAGTATTTTATGCCAAGTCATAATGCTGCTTTAAAGAAACACTTAATACTTTAAAATGCCACTTACTGCTTTGCAACTGGAAAGGTGGAAACTTCATAGTTATCTTCAAGAACACAACAAAGAGGGGAAAGAAGAAAGCGATGATGTTATTACTGCTGTTGCTAGTATGTGTATTCAGGTCAGCTCCAACTCCTGGCAACTTCATCATAGGTTTTTTTTTTGTGTGTGTTTTTTTATGGAAATATATGTTTAGGGAAGGCTTGCCATTGCCTTCTTCTAAGGCTAGGAAAGTGCGACTTGCTCAAGGTCATCCAGGGGGTTTCCTTGGCTGAGTGAGGATTTGAACCCTGATCTTCTGAAGTCTTAGTCAGTGCTCAAATGACCATACCATACTGACCACTACTACGACTACTACTACTACTACTAGTAGTAGTAGTACTACTTTACCAGTTTTATCTATATTCTGCTTTTCTTCCAATGAACTCAAGCTAACACACCTAGCTCTTTCCTTCCCAGTTTTATCTTCACAACAACCAATGTGAGGAAAGTCAAACTGTAGGAGACTTGGGTCCAAAATCACACTCCACAGAGGCTAATGCTCTGTGGGGATTAGAACTCAGATTACATTACAATACTCCACCTGCTATAATATACAAATTCATTTCTTGTTTGGTGCCTTCAAGTTGTTTCTGACCTATAGCAACCCTAAGGCAAATCTCCCACAGGGTTTTCTGGGGGCTAAGTGTGTGTGTTGCATCAAGTGGGTTTCCATGGCCAAGTGGAGAATTGAACCCTGGTTTTCAGGGTTATAGTCCAATGCTCCAACCATTACACCACGTTAGCTCTTATTACCACCACCATTACTACTTCAAGACAGGTGAAAAGTCCAGGGCTTTTGCCTACTAAGGTAGAAGAAAAGGCCTTCATGTAACTTATTTGGCCTGTCAACTTATCTTTTTACCTCAATGACTTAGAATGGTAAGCAATTCCAGCATCTTCTTGGGAAGTTATGTCATCATCATAAACCAATTTACAATTGTGTAAAGATAAATTGTGCCACTGCACACTGTTCATATCCTCAGAAGGAAAATAGAGATGTGGCTGTGCCATTGGGATCATAGTGCAAGTGGAGCCAGCAGCATGGCCTTGCATGCAACATGTTCCAATGCACAACATGTCCCAGTGTGCAATCATCACAGTTCACTCGCATGGTTGTGTATCATATCAGCAACATAGGTCTGTCATCATAAAGTCATGCATAGTAGTTTTTAATGCAGGCCAATGTCTAATAATAATGGCCAGAATTTTAAATCATGGTCCATGTTACATATCTTTATATATATACAGATATATATAGATATATATCTGTATAGATATATATCTATACAGCAGAGATGCTAAGAAAGCCAGTTAGTGAATTGGGAAGACTAGCAAAGACAAGACTAATGCAAATTGGTCCAGATGCACATCATCTCTTGTTCAGTGTCAGTCTCTATGCTCATTGGTCACTTTGCTGGTTCCCTACATAGTAATGTAACAGCATCCATGGACATTACAGAACTGCCCAATTTTAATTCCCATAGACATAAGGCCACTTGTGAAGATGTAAGTCCCCAACAGGATTCCATCCAGAAGTAGTAATAGTGGTGGTGGTGGTGATGATGATGATGATGATGATGATGATGATGATGTCAAATATTCTTAACAGTCATCCCATGGCATGAGTATTGCCAGCTCTTGAAAAAAGAGTGTACTGATGAGCCTGCACTCACATTTGGTTCCCCCATGTTGCATAGCTACCTGCTTTAATGCAAAGTACACGAAAAAGAAAACAATACTCAGCTACACCGAAGCAGAGTTTACTATGTGTACATGAATGGCACCTCCACATAGGAAGATGGGAAATGTGTTATATTAAATGAGACCATTGGTCCACCTGGCTCAGTATTACCCAGATGAACTGGCAGTGGCTCTTTCATGGTTTATATTTGATCTTAGGTCTACAGCACACATACCCCAAAAGCTGGCTGGTACTGACCCAAATGAACACAAGCCATCAATATATGGTTCTACTCACAAGAGGGGAAAGTTTACAGGTGCAATAGAAATTTCACAGCCTGTTTGTAAACGTGTTTGTGTAGTTGGGAATAAGTTCTGTTGAACTAAGTATTGCTTCATTTATGAACTAAAATATCTATTGCAACTGAAAAGAACAAATGTTTCCTTTCATGATCTTCACTTCACTTCCTTTCTGTTCAACCAGTGATCTTGGTGGCTAGAGGATCCTGACAGCTATAGTTTAAAAAAGTAGCCTTTCCAATCCTGGATTTTGGGAGATTTGTCCCAGGGAAACCTGGTGGAGAAGGAGCAAAACATCATAAAGAAACAAACACATCTGATATATGGGTGGGAATGTAGTAGGAGGGTATAAATATTATCCTCTTTCAGAAGCAATTGGGTTTCTTATTTATGGAGAAAAGACAAACAGAAACCTCTTCTTTCCCATTCCTGTGGTTTGTGGTCAGTGCATGACATTTCACTTACATGTATCTTTTCTTCCTATTGTAGATTATATTTTACCAGATGCAACAAAGTGTATAAAGTAACTTTAAAAATAACTCATTATAGCTCTCACCTCAAGACTTCGAAAGTAATTAGTTGCCATTGGAGTTTCAATTTTAAAATAGTAAATTGTTGCTTTCACATTCCTCAAAAGTAACTAAATAGTTGCTTTAATTACCTTTTAAAAATCTGAATGGTCCAGCCACTGACCTGTGGTGCAAAGCACATTCACACTTATATCATGACTCGGTTTTCCTTTATGGACTGGGGAAAGAAGGAATGAATTACAAACAACTACTTATTTGTAACTAGTTACTTACTATCTCTGAATAGCAGCAGTACCAGTAGCAACACAGCTATAGGAGGAGATTAATTCCCGCTATTCGCATCTTAACTCGCTCTTCTGTGCTTATCATGATTTATGAAACGCATCTAGTATTGTTTGCATCCCCCAAAAGTAGACCAACTCTTGTAAATTTACAAAACTGACTCTTTTGTGAATATGCATTTCAAAGCAATGCCTTGACTTAACCTGCCTTTTATGATGAATTTTTGGTAGAGGAAATAAGTCTGATTAATAGCTCAAATTCTCATTATTTTCACCTGTCATATGTAAGGAACTCTGTCTAGTTTGCAATATGATACTTTTCATTGTACTGCATTTGTGTTGCCTTTCACAATGGAGTGAGAAAGTCCTTTCACAGAAAACATAATGTTACTCATGGAACTTCTATCAAAAGACAAGAAACAGATGAAAATTTAAGGATTTTCATGATCAGTATGAGAGAAGAGTCTATCCCTCTCCCCCCCCCCGTCTTTCCACTTTTCTATCTCAAATTTCTTGAGACGAAAAGAAGAGATTGTCACTGATGGCAGAGCACATTCCTTGATTTCAGAAAATCTCAGCTTCTGCCCCTGGTATCAGCACTTAAAAAAGGAGAAGGCTAGAGGTGCTGAGGAAGAAAACCACAGAGGGGAAAGTTACTGAAAAAGTACTGCTCCATTACATTTCTGCTAAGAAGCCAAATAAAAGTACATTTATTACTTGCCACTGGTCTGAACGGTAGAGAAAAGCAAATAGCTGCATTAATGTATGGAAATCCCATTTTGCAACCACCCACCAAAAAGAGCATGAGTACAGTTAAAAATAAATACATCTACACAGGAAAAATGCTGTAAACAAGATGTTTCTTGGATGACATAGTAGCAATGAAAGAGGTAGGATCATGACAGCAATATTAATAGAAAAGCTGGGATAAATCCCAGCCCAGCTCTCCAACCATCAAAAAACAAATGTAAATCCAATAATAAAATACTGTCAACCTAAATACCTAACAAATTCCAAAGAGACATCTAGAACACTTGAAGAACAACTGGCACCCATCCCACTATCAGTGCAGCAATCAATATGATGTTGGGATTAATACCTAGACGACTGTTGCATGGCTGACTGACGACTGGGCACAACAGGTAGAGGGCAACAAGGAGGACCAAAGATCAAAAGACTATGCTTAGAGGCTAAAGAACAAGGCTAAAGAACAAGGCATGTTTAGCCTGATGAAAAGAAGATTAAGAGGTGACATGATAACCGTATTTAAATATTTGAAAGGGATGTCATTCTGAAGATGGAGCAAGCTTGTTGTCTCCTGCTCCAGAGACTAGGACATAGAGCATCATGAAGAACTCCCTGATGGTAAGAGCTGTGCGGCAGTAGAATATGCTGCCTCGGAGTGTGGTGGAGTCACTTTCTTTGGAAGTTCTTAAACAGAGGCTGGATGGCCATTTGCTGGAGGTGCTTTGAGTGTGTGTTCCTGCATGGCAGGGGGTTGGACTCGATGGCTATTGTGGTCTCTTCCGACTCAATGATTCTATGATGCTGTGGTTCTAATTTCACTGCATGGATTCCAATCTCAGAAGAACACTTTTGCCTGACACCTTGGAAAGTGATATGGAAAAGTCAAATGTTGACCGTAAGGAAGGCAGAGCCATGTTGATGTCAAAGTATCCTGAATAAGGAAAATTTTAAAAGTCACACTTATTAGCTCTTAGAAATCTCAAGAAAAAGCCTATTTCTAGAGCACTCTGATCTTACCTTTGACTAACTGGCACTTTCTACTAATAACAATAATAATCTGAAATGCTCAGTTGGAATGCTGACATCTGGACCAGCATGTTGTTAAATAAATTGTCTTCAGTTCACTAACTTTAATTCCCTAGTGCCTCCACCCAAGCTGGGGAGGAGAATTTTCGCCTTCAAAAGATACTGCCAGTCAAAGTTTTAGACTACATGAACCAATAGTCTGTCTGGTATAAGCCAGCTTCCTGGATCATATATTGCTAGTTTCATCCCACTTGCTGAAGAACAACAGTAGGAGAAAACTATTGACATCATTTCCTGCTTTTGAGCATTGCATAGGTATTCTGGTTGGCCATTGCTGGAAATGCATGCTGGACTGAGTAGGGTTTTGTTCAGATCAGTCAGGGCTCTTCTTAACTTTCTTCAATAGATCTCATAGCTATTAATCAAAAAGCCTATAATGATGTTTTCATATTTTCTGCAAATGCAAGGTTTTACCCAGCAATATCTTTGGAGAGCTCGCATATGGAACCTCTCAGTAAACATAATGTAGTCTTTAAATATACTTGATACTTTTTACATCACAGGCTTTCAGTAATACTTTCTTTTGAAAGGTAGACCTAATAGCACCAAAAAAATCAGACCTTTGTAATTTTGTGCTGTTCCAAGAATAGTTCTACATGCTCTACTTACTACTTAGCCTACTGGGAGGTGATGTAATTTTGAGCTGCCTTAGCTTATTACAGATTTTTTGGTGTAATCTACAAGGATTGCTGTGTGTTGGCGAGGCAATATGTCCCTTTTCTCATCCAGGTTTGCAGATGACCTGAAAAGCAAAACAACAAAGCAACATCCTCTAATAGTGGAAAAAATGGAGGTGATAGGAGGTCAGTGACCACGGTGACTCAACAAGTTGTTTGCTCAGTTGTTGCTGCTGTAACTCAGGAAAGACAGATAGAAGGTCAGAAATACAAAGACTATGAGAGGGGTAAAGGGAGAACATCAAGGAACGGCTATTGAAATAGGCAGGGGAATAAACTGAATATGAACAGACCGAGGTGAAAGACCAGACAGTTTTGAAGTATACCAGCTGTGGCTCTCTTCCCATCATTTATACAGTCTGCTGCTCTATCCTTTGATCTGTATTTTTAATTTTGGGGATCTTTCAGAGCCCTATGTACCAATCTAAGGGTAGAATTCTGAGTGGTACTGACAGATTTTCTTTCTGATATCCTAATTGGGATGTCAAATCATGCTCAGGTCATGTGGTTCTCAGTGCTGGCATGTACTACTTCACAAGGGGACATATGTTGCTTGATATCTTCCCAATGTGTGCAGTGATACTTTCTGTGTGTGTTTGTGTTTGTGTGACTGAGCTTCCACTCCTTCACTCCAAATTTACTATATATAGCTTTCATTTGCATTTCCAGGTGCAAATGCTTTTCTCTTTGTTTAATCCTATTGACCTTTACCACCAAATGAATGCCTACTTCTCTAGTTCTTTTAGAAAGAGAAGAAACAGTGTGTGTGTGTGTATACATACACACAGAGGGAGAGAGAGAGAGAGAAAGACGGTACAGTGCAAGCTTTTCTTTCAAGTTCCTTTAAGTTATAGTGCTCTGCTGGCATTGTGGCTTTTAATTTTTTAAAAATGTTTTGGAGGGTGTGTATATCTCTCTGCACATTTTGTCCTGTGACTTTTTATTAATTTTCTCCCCTTGTTGCATTTTCTTCAAGAGAATATACTATTGTATATCATCTCCTCCACCATAAAGGACTTCAGTGTATCCCCTCACTATATTATGCCCTGTCTCTGCTTCACCTGCTTGTGATGGGACTGTTCCTATCTCTATGCATTGGCTTCATAGACTATATCATGTCCAGAAGTTAAGTCAACATATGTGGTTGTTTCTCCTTTTTTGTCCTTCTCATCAACCCTGTGAGGTAGGCAAATCCATGTGCTAGTGTATGATTGGCTCCAGGTCACCAGTGAGTTTCACGGCTGAGAAAATTTGAAGGTGAACCTTCCTGGTCTCAGCCTGCTATGTTAATCATTACACCACAAGGTCTTCCAATGTGCAGTACCTACTGAAATTGGACATGTAACCATGAAAAAAAATGAGGAGGCTGTCGTAAGTGCTAAAGCAAAGAACAATTGTATTTTATTCAGAAAACAGCTACAAAGCACTATTCAGAAAATGAACAGACTGAAATTACATGTCCAAGATCAACTTCCCCATGCCAAGTCATCTGATTGCTTTCTTTCCTTCCCTCCCTCCCTCGCTCCCTTCCTTGTTGTTGTTATCACTTGCTGTTGAGGAGGCTTTGACTTATGACAATCATGTGAATGAGAGACATCCATGAACCTTGGACATCAATAGCCCTGCCTGAGTCTTGCAAATTTAGGTCTGTAGCTTCCTTGACTGAATTGTGCTCACCACCATACGCCAAGCCTGTTGCTTGTTCAACATGACATTGTCTCCAAAATATGTTACATGCTCTTACTTGAGAACCTCACAAAAACCCATGTGATATAGTGGTTTGAGTGTTGCGACTAGGACTTCAGGAGACTGGTTCAAATCCCTGCTCAACCATGGAAACCCATTAGGTGACTTGGGCAATTGTCACTGTCTCAGCCTCAGAGGAAGGCAAAAGCAAACTCCTTAAATCTTACTAAGAAAATTCTATTATTGGTCACCATAAGTTGGTGTTGATTGAAGGCACATGATGACAACAACAACAACAAAGCCCCAACCAAATGAACAATATTTATCCCCACAGGTAAATTGTATGCATGCCTACTCAGCATGTCATGGTGTTTAGTGGGATTTTCTCATGCGGAAATGGGTATAAAATTGTAATCCAAATGTTTTCATTTTAGAAACTGCTGAGGATAGGATTTTTTTGTTTTGTGTCACAAATGGATTTTACAACATTCTTAGAAACAACACTGATCAATTTTTGAAGCAGCCCTACAGTTTCAATCAAGTGGAGAGCTCCTTATGTTCAGGCCAGTACACAGGAGCAATGCATAGGGAAAGATGATATGACATGATAACCTTTTGGTGACATTGCAGTCTGAGAAGAATGAATACCGTTGGTCACTTAGCTATACACCAGCTATGGATAATCCATCAAAGTTCTAGAACAAAGCTTTGAACAGAAGGCATTTTGAAAGGCTTTTCTTTACCAGCAACCTAGGAGGCTATGAGCAATTATATCTTCTGCACCCATAGCATCCAGTCCTTTTGCTAGCCTAGTTTCAAAAATATCCATTGCACAAAATAGTGAAACAAATCACCTGTCATCAGGAAAATATTTATATAAAATACTGTAGGTCTATTTTTCCACCATACTTTTGAAGTACAGGTTGAACTGTATTGACCCTGCAGGTTGTAGGAGGCTAGAACTAGGCACAAGCCTCTTCTGTCGAGAGAACCCTGTTCTGCTAGCTAATTTCAGAGTTCTGCCAGCAGAGTGCCAAAACTGTTACGCTGGCAAGAGTTGTGATGGCAGGAGAACCCCAAATATTGGGGTAGGAGAGGAGATTGGCAGGGCAAATAAAGGGATGCTAAATGCAAATGTTCTCCAATCCAGGGTCACAGATACAATGGTCATTTCCAGCTCTTACCCATCTCTGTTGCAATCTCGGAAGTATCACTGCTGGGATGGGAGCACAACATAAACACTCCGCTCCGCACCTCACTGGCTGCCTCCAGAAGGGTAGTGCAAACGACATGCGTATTCCTTTGGCAGTGCAGCCAGCCACTTCCTGTGCTCCACTGGGGAAGGAAGTGCCTAAAGCACACTTCCTCCCTTTCCTCACTGCCACTGGCAATGGGAGTGTCTCGTGATTGGGGGTCATTAGCAAATTTTTTCTGGTAATGGAATATCCCACAATCACAATGGCTGGGGATGCATTGTTAGTGAGACTGTGATAACGCTGTGCAAAAGCACAACGTGAGGACTGCCAGCAATATGTCCTCATCATGGGACAGCTACATCGTGCGGAAATGGCCAGTGTCAGCACAAAATTTGGTGAGGGTGAGAGTAATACTAAATTATCTACAGGATCCCAACCAGGGAGGGGGTTTGGATTCGGTACAACTCTATCCAGCATAATGTTGACCATTATACATTGCAAGAGTATAATCCTAAGTGCAAGGACCCCCTGGTGTAACTTATTGCTGGCATTGTGGCTGTGTCTCTGTGGTTGAAGAGGTTTGGACTGGAATAACCTGGCTATACCCATCACTTCTCCATTCTCCTTTTTGGGCTCTTCTGCTGGCAGTTCTTATGTAGCAGAGCAGTTCTCCCATTAGACTTCTCTGTTGGCAGATCTCAGAGATCACCTGATAGAACAAGATTTCAGATGGCAAAGGAAGATTTTCTTTTTGAAGGAAATGTGGTAATTGTAGCCCTTTTCTGCCCAGAAAGACATAAAATCTTTGAAAACGGCATAGTTTTTAAGAACTATTTGTGTTTCAGGGCTTATTCTGTGCAAAATTTGCATACGGTATTTTTGTGCCCAAACCAGCATTTTCTGGGCAGGAAACAGAATTTTCTGTGTGACAAATAATTCCTACACAGGAAACAGCATTTTCTATGCAGCATCTGCACAGAAAATAATATAAATGTGCAAAATATTCTTTCTTGCACAGTAAATGCATTTCTTGCACTGAAAATAGGATGTCTGTGCAAAAATAGGTGTTAGGAGTTCTGAATACATGGTTGCCTTGATATTTATTACAAAAATTCAAGAACAAGGCAAAACCCATATTTGCAGGCACGTAATGTGTGGCATCCTGTTGGGAATTAAAGACATTGTAAACCATGATTGGACGGTTTAGAACTCTGGCATTGTTCGACAGTCATAATTCCAGGACGGTAGCACTGCCACTGGGACTACTTCACAGCCCAAGTGAGTAGTGTAGCCATTATGCAATGGTTGCTGTGTGAAATAGTACAGCACTTTGTGGGACATTACACTTTGTGCGGTGACAGCACAAGGGAAGGGAGACAATGGCTCCCGACAGAGCAATGGGGCGCTGGTGATCCAGAATTGAAGGCAATGGAAAGTCATGGCTGCTGTCCACCTGGCTGGAAAAATGAAACCGTTTGTGGTTCCTCTTTATGTAGTGGGAACTTTCATTGCAGAGTGCCCCATTATGCATAGTTGCAGTTCTCCAGCATGGTTGCATATTGTGTCAGCAATATAGCTCCATTATTGCAAAGTTACTCATTGTAGACTGTGATGCCGGATCTCAGCCAATACTTTTAGTAGGAAGAAGCATAATTCCAAAAAGACATGTAAGCATTTGAGCTTTTCAGAATGCTTTATCAGGTTAGATGGCAAAAATTAGGAAGGGAGAAGAAGTCCAAAGTTTGGCTACAGTTTTTAAACTGAGGATCTGCAGGGAAACTCAGTTCAAAGGGGGAGACTGTAGGCTTGGTGAGTCACTGGTAGATGTGTAGCTATCATATGATATCTATCAGTGGCTCCTGGGATGAAAATGAAATGGTAGATTCTTAGCTTTGGACATACAAAGCTGGTGGTCGCACACCTGACCTAATTTGAAGTTCTGGACAGTTCAAAAGTATGTACTGTATTGTGGGTCCTAATAAAGGTATGTCTACCTGTGGATTTTAGATTTTATTTCGTATTCATTGTCAGCTTCCTAAACTGAATCCAGAGACTTGCGGATTCTTCTCAAATACTGGCTAAATAGTCAGAAATTTCATGGTAAAGAGTACAGTGGGAAGTGTGTGTTTATAGGTCAGTGTTAAATAGAAAAATCTTAATATGTTTGATATGCTTACAGTTTTTTACAGTGTATTTTTACTGGTCACAACATAAGGAGCTGAAGGTGGAGAAACCACCTTCCCTAAAATCCTGTAGGATCTTCTCAGGAAAGTGGAAGCAGGGCTGAGGAAAGCAGGGAAGAAGCCTCATTGTTCCCAAACAGTGAAAACACAAAACTACACATTATAAAACAGAATTTAGATTTAGGGAAGCTCGCTTATGCTGTTCCTCAGAAGTACTGGATGAAATTGATGGAGGAGGAATGTTTGCATTTCTTTTTTCCCTTGCTAGCCATTTTTTTTTTTGCATCCCATTGATTTCAGTGGGAGGGAATTAATCTAGCTCAGCTCCATGAATCGTGTAGATTTGCTGCTGCCCTGGAGACTCAGCCCAACATGCTCCCTCTGCAGGGTTGGAGTTGTGATGCTGGAGAGCAATTGGACACAGAGGTTTCCCAATCCCACTGGGAGAAGGATTATGAGGTCAAATGTCCCTCTCTAAGATTGGACTTCTGTTTCTTCTTTCAAAGGAAGAAGTGCAATACATCCCTATAGTTCCTGTGATGCTGTCCCAAGGACAGTAGAACTGTACCCTTAAAATATTTAATAGGCCAGGTGTTGGCCCTCTTATAAGCTGATGACTGACTGGTTCTATACAAACCAGGGAGATTGTCTTTATCTAATGTATATGTGTGTATGTGCCTTCGAGTCGCCTGTTGACTTAGGCCAACCCCATGAATTTCACAGGGTTTTCCTAGGCAAAGAATACTCACAGTTGATTTTGTAAGTTCCTTCCTCTGAAATACAGTCAACAGCACCTGATATTCACTGCCGGTCTCCCATCCAAGTACTAACGAGGGCTGATCTTGCTTAGTTTCTAAGATTAGACATGATCTTATGCCTTTAGGGTATTTAGGCCCATGTAGCAGCATGGATATTCTCTAGCTAAATCATATGAGTAATCTAGGAGAGAACAAAAGACAAGTTGATCTGTGACTCTCACTGGGAAATGAAAAGCAACATGCTTGCTTCAGATAGTCTTTTCCAGTGAGATTGTTGGGGAAACACTATGAACATTCTTTATTATGTAATAATTATGTCTTTACGCAAAACTTTGTCAGGATTTGACTTCCATGGAAGATATAATGGTATTTATTGTCATGTGGATCTCCAGGTTTATTTCCCCATATTTGCTTATCTGAGGTAGCCATGTGAGACAAACAGCTGGGTTAAATTCCATCCTGCTGTGTCATTGTGGCTCATTTCTCTTCTGTATCTTGAAAATGAGTTGTTATAAACAATCCCTGACTTCTGACATTTCTACAGGCCCTTACTGTTCTTGATAAAGGTGCCTTTACCTCCCTTCTTGACTTACCAAACATAGGTTAGGAATGCTTTGTTGCTAAAAGTCGACTACCAGCCAATATCACATAACTGTAAAAGGAATTTATGGGATATTAATCTATTGTTTTGTTCCCTGTGTATGTTTAGCATGGTTTTGCATGCTTGTGTAAGCAGACTGCTCCAACTCCTAAATGCATAAATATTGTTGAGAAGGCAGGGGTGCAGGAGCCAGGCAAAGTGAATCTAGCATGTTGTTTTAAAATTTCAGGAAGGAAATCCTTGTACAATCAGTTTAAGAAGTCTTAACGACAAATTGTCCTAGCCAAAGGGTAGACTAAAGGTGTCTGTTAAAAAAAGAAGTGTTGAAATGGCATGGCTTAAATTGCTAGAACTTTGTGGAGAGCAACCTTATATAAACAGTATGCGGTGTGCAGTTATTTTTAGCTAAGAGTGTAATCCTAACTGGAAGAGATGGCTAGCTTAGCAGATGCTAAGCCAGCTGTAGCTGTGCTGAATCTCAGGCTTCCCCAGCGTATTGATATTGGGACTTCCCTTGTTCTGAAAGCTAGTGTGGTGTAGTTTCTTGGGCACTGGACTATGACTCTGGAAACCAGGTTTCAAATCCCTGCTTAGCTGTGGAAACCCACGGGGTAACTTTGGGTAAATCACACACTGTCTGAGCCTCAGATGAAGGCAAACCCCCTCTGAACAAACCTTTCCAAGAAAGCTCCATTATAGATTCATCTTAGGGTCTCCCTAAATTGGAAACAACTTGAAGACACACAACAACAACCCTTGTTCTGGCCTAATACTATGAGTTTTTTTCTAGTCTGGAGAAAATTTGGCTCCAGGGTAACCCAGTTTCTCCTGGTTGCACCCTTTCCTTAGCTTTTCTGCCAGCAAAACCCAGCCATCAGAGCAGTTCGAAAGCAAAGTGCTCTGTTGGCAGATTTCTGTAGTCAGCTGGCAGAAGAAGGTTCTGCTGCCACAAGGGCATTTTTGTTGGCAGAGGAAACTTGCACCTAAACCTAAGTACAGCCGGAACATGTAGAAGTTAGGAGTGCAATGCTCAGCGCTATGTGAGGTAACTCTTCCATGTATCAAGTAAGCTTCATATATAGAACAGCTTGGTTCCCAAGAATCCTGGGAATGTTCTTTCTATGGTTCTTGATATTTCTAGTAAGAACTCAGCGATGCCATCAGGATTGTGGTTGGATTGAATTTCACAACAGAATTGAAACAGTTTTTGGAAAATATCTTTAATGGGACCAATTCCGAGTTGCCTATGACGCAATCCTTGCTCAGAATAATTTAATAGTTAACACAAAAATGATGCATGTTAAATTCATTCTAAAATGTGTACTCTTTTTTTAAAAATGTGTTTATTAAAAAATCTGTTTATTAATGTTACAACGGATTTCTTACTAGGTGGGTCATGTTGGAAATGAAGACAGGTACAACAATGCTTTCCACCCGAACTCATAGGCCTATTAACAGTGCAAAGACAGCTAGGCCATTTCCACCCTGTTAATAGTGCTATTATTCCACTTTCAACTTCCTGTGGAATTCTGGGGTTTGTAGTTTACTGATGTCAAAGAGCTCTCTGGCTGAGATTATAAATACTCCTCCTGAAACTGCAAACCCCAGGATTCCATAGGATGTGGATAGTAGAATAACAACACTATTAACAGTGTGAAGCAGAAATGGCCTTTGTCTTACTGCATCTGCCTCTTTGATTAGACTGAGTCATATATTCAGGGATGATTTCACTTCCTTCTACTTCCTCCCCACCTCACCAGCATGTAGGAAGCTAGCTATCATGTCTTATATTTCTGTCATAGAGGGAGTTCCTACAATAAAGCTTATTTCCCCTTTTTCTGTCTTTGCTCTGAATCACATATGTATCTCTGCACATCACGTACTTCTTTTGGGTCAGACAAAACTCTGTGTGAGGAAAGGTTGGACATGACCTATAGTCCAATAAAATATATATGATGCACATTGAGGTTTGCACCTGGGTATGACAGTGAATGATGTAATCCCATGTCACTCTTGCTGAGACATTGTAATACGTACTGGGGCAGAGGGTTGCATCAGACATGGGAACATGCAAAGTTGGCTAGAGTTGCATCAGCAAGGTACGGATATAAGGGGCTGAGTCCTAGCCAACTGCCCTCTCAATTGTCTGATTGTGTGGCCAGAGGCTATGTCGGATGCATATCTCCACTTGCTGTGGAATGCTGAAACTCTGTTGGAGTACTGTAAATATGTATGTATCGTAACTGAAGAGTAAAAGCCTCCAAGTTGGAAGGTAATATTGTGTGGGCATATTTTGTGGCTTCAGAGCATTGCCGCTAGTGTTTAAACTCTGCTGGGCATGCTTCTAAGCTGTGTGTACAGTCTCTGTTATATGGTGGTTTTTGATACACTTGACTCTGGTACAGCGTTTTTACCAGAGCTCAGTGCAGGAGGGAAGTGCCATCGCGGTTTTTGCGTAGCTCCCTTCATCCACCAACCCTCCACACTCTGTGCCTAGGTGGGCAATTGCAGTGGGGCTGGAGAGCTGTTTCTGTTCATGGTATACTCCAGGCACATGTGGGCTGTAGAAAATAACAAATAAAATAAGAAAAATAAAATAAGAAAATCCGGAAGTGGCTGGGAATCTATTTCTGGTTTTGAAGAAATAGGTATTTTGTGATTTGCAGGGGGCCTTTGCAATCCATTTAAAGAAAATGAATAGCTTCTACTGCAGAAATTTACATCCCCCCAGACAGATAAAGGGCACTCTGTGAAGTCTGAATGGGCTCCAGAAGAAACTTTGAGGGGCTACATGTGATTTTAGAGGTGCATTTTCTCTACTCTTTGTCTGTCTAGTCCATCAGTCTTTGCAAGAATTCAACATGCAGAAGGGCTTAAGTAGCTTTAAAAAATTGGCTCATTGTTTATTCTATATTCATGGGCCTTCCTTCTATCCACCTAAGTGAATAGGCAGAAAAACACAGAGGGCCCTTTCACTTTGCACAATTATAGCACTATGATTCTACTTTAACTATAATGGAAATATCCTGTGGAATCCTGAGCTTGACAGTTTGGTGAGGTATTGGAGTTTTTCTGATTGAATGCCCTTCCTTGAACTACAAACCCCAGGATTCCATGGGATAGAATTATGGCAGTTAAAGAGGAATCATAGCGCATTTCTGCACTACACTGTTATAGTGCTATTATTCCACTTTCAACCTCCTGTGTGGAATCCTAGGGTTTGTAGTTTACTGAGGCCAAAGAGCTCTCTGGCTGAGAATTCTAAATTCTCCTCCCTAAATGGCAAACCCTAGGATTCCATAGGAGGTTGGAAAGTGGAATATTAGCACTATAACAGTGTAGTATGGTAATGGCAGTAGTGTTATAATTATGTAGGGTGAAAGGTTCTCAATGAATGAATGGAGTCAGAAGGGAGGGCAGGCCTTCTGCAATGAACGGATGATGAACTTCGTTAAGGAATAGTGGTAATGAAAGACTGCAGACTAGTTAGCAAAGTGCTCTACCACTTTCATGAGGAGTAATGTTTTATATAGACCTTCCTTGCAATGTATAGCGTAAATAGTGATAAAGTAGTAATCTTTTCTCAAAAAAGCAAAAGCAATCTTCTCACCTACTAGGTGGGGAAAAAAAAAAGACTGCTCCACAGAGATACACAAACCCTGTGGTTGTCTCTGAAGCAATAGTCATGGCATATCAACAAGTGTACTCTGACAGAAAAGAGGAGTGGTAATCCTCTAAACGAATGGCAGAATCTTGATTTATGATTGTGTGCATGCTTTAAGTCAAGACATTCCATCAAAATGCATTGTGTGTATAGGTGCTTTAAGTCACCTGTTGAGTTATGGTGACTCTATGAATTTCATAGGGTTTTCTTAGGCAAAGACTACTCCGAGGTGGTTTGCTATCGAAATATAGCCTACAGCACTTGGTATTCTTTGGCATTTCTCCATCCAAGTACTAACCAGGCCTGAGCCTGCTCTTAGCTTCTAAGATCAGGTGGAATCTGGTGCCTTCAGGGTATTAGGCCTCTTGATTTATGATTATCGTATAAAATATATAGGACATTATTCTTCCCTATGTGGGCACATAGAGGGGTCTTCATGGCATCTCATATCTGCTACCTTAGAAGAAAAAGATTTTAAACAGGACTAGGTGAAAATAAATGTTATCTTAAATGTTGAAACTTTTTTCCCAAGAATTTCCTCCCATCTGTTTCCACAGTTCAGCTTATAGGGAAGGCTGAATTAATGGCAGATTAGAAATTTGGTGTTATTGTTTTTGTAGCCCAGCCAGTGAGGAGAAAAGAAACTACAAAGCAAAAAGCTGTTTTATTATACAAAATATCTAACCTTACTAACAGTTCATCACCACCACATTTTTTAAAATTACAGTGTAATTGAAGCTTTATTTATAGTTTAGATAGTATTCTTCATACCATAAGGATTAAATTGTAATTCAAATTTATTATACACTGGGATTAAAGCAAACAGACATGTTAGCACATCTTGTCTCCTTTTGCGTACTAAAACAGCCACTGCATACAATTATGAAGCAAAGCGAATATATTACAGAGCTGAATTTTGGAATTCTTATTCAGGTCTCTTGAATATGTTTTATGTACTTTCAGAAGATCTGGTGTTATTCTTTGCCTGATGGTTTACCATAAAAGTTCAAGAAAACAATTTTGAAGCTACCACCACTAAACTCAGCTTCACTGACATTCTTGAATATCACCCTAGGAGTGATGGAGAATTTAGAATATCCATTTTGTCTGGGAAAGATAGACTAAGTTGGGAGGTAACCAGGAGGTTCTTTTACACTGCACAATTATAGTGCTACGATTCCACTTTAACTGCTATGGCAACTTCCTGTAGAAGTCTGGGTTTTGCAGTCTAGTGAAGGTTATTTAGAATTCTGAGCCAGAAAGCTCTAACGCCTCATCAAACCACAAACCCCAGGATTCCATAGGATGCTGCTTCAGCAATTAAAGTGGAATTGTAGCGTTTCAACTGTGTAGTGTGAAGGGGCAAGGAGGCAAAGTCACATTAGCTCTCTCCTATTACCATGGGTTGTGACTTCCACTTTGTACAACAGTCACGAAACTTTAGAATATGCAAATAGCACATTTATAAAATAAATCTCTGCTAGATCTGTAATCCAGTCATCTGGACAAACCTAACTGATTTATCCAGATGCCTAATAAACAGAGCTCCTCGCTTAAAGTCTTCTATCACTAGATAGGGTGGGTGGATCTCTATCAAAGACAGGCTACAACAATATATATATATATATGTACACAGAACTCACCTTTTACAGTCATCACCTATTTTATTTATTTGTTATTTTTTATCCCACTTTTCTCCCTAACAAGATCCAAGACCACTCAAAGACATTTTAAAAATATTGTAGAGTTGAAAAAAATGATTCATACGAAGATTAAAAAAAACAATTAAATGATAGTTCAATTAAAAACACTACAATTAAATTAAATGTAGTAAAATTAAATGTAGTAAAAATTATAAAAAAAAGATTGAAAAAAGATAAAAAGCCACCTCATTAAAACCTATAAAATCTCAGCTACGGCAGGAAAATGTAGATTCCAACAGGAATCAAGATCTCCTTCACCTGGTGAAGTTACAGGGGTGATGCTAAAAATGTAGCCCCTGGTGTTATCATGAAGCATAATACATTAAGCATCAGGCACAGCTGCACAGAGGATGCCATTCAAATACAAAACACCAAATCTGACAAATAAGTAAAATATGTACACACACACACATACACGTTTTCAAGGCAATGCTCTCACCCTGAAATTCCTTCCCTTCCCCCTTAAGACTGGAGAAGAAAACCCATGCCCTGACAGCCGGGGACCTTAACACCATACCACATTGAATGTACTATATTTCATTTGATTTTGGAAGCTAAGCATGGTCAGGCCTAGTTAGATCTTCAATGACATGCCACCTAGGAAATATCAGTAATCTCCAGGCTCAGCTAGGAAAAAAAAAATCTGTCTGAAACCTTGGAAGACCATTGCTAGTGAGAGCTGACAATACTGGGCAAGATGGACAGTCTAATCTAGTATAAAGTAGCTTCTTCTGTTTTCATAATACGTGTTTCCACGTGTATTTTCTAGCGATGGGCCGACTGAATCCTCTGATCCTCGAATCCCTCCGCCAAAATAGGCCAACAGAATCTTTCAGTCCACCAGCGGGCACGGTTGTGTGTAGGGTGGTTAAGGGGAGTGTCTGTCTCCCAGCCGCCCTGGGCCCAATTGAGCAGAGGGCGGCTGGGTGGAGATCTCGTGCTCCCCATGTCTGTCTCCCAGCTGCCCTGGGCCCGATCGGGTGGAGGGTGGCCGGGAGGAGATCTCGTCCTCACCCTGGGCCCGATCTGGTGGAGGGCGTCCAGGTGGAGATCTCACGCTTCCCACACCTGTTTCTCAACCGCCCTGGGCATGACAGCGCGGGGGCTGGCTGGGAGAAGAGTGTGGCCTTTGGTGGCCATGGAGGCGCCAATTTGGTGGGCCTCGGAGGCACCAAGTTTGTTTTTATTAAAAATTGGTGCCTCCGGGCCCGTCAAAGGCCTGATTGGCTGGCGGGGCCCTGGGCGTCCAAAAATCAGGGTATATAGCTGCGCAAGCGCAGAGGCTGCTTGTTCCTGGGGCCCACTCATGCTGCCTGTGCTCGCTGGGCCTCCTGTGCCCGCTGGGGCTGCCTGGCTGTGCCCGCTGAGCTTCCTGTGCCCACTGGGCTGCCTGCATCTGCTTGTGCTGCCTATCCCTGTGGCTGCCTCCCTCTATAAGGTAATAAAAATCTCTTTTTTGTCTTGAGACTGGAGGGTAAGGATTGGGAATTCTTGAGACTGGACTAGAGACTTGACTTGAAAGTCTCTTGCAGGACTTGAGGGTAGAGAACTGAGACTAGACTAGAGGCTGGGTTTTTTTTTAAAGTGTCTTGTTGCAGAACTTGAGACTGGACTAGAGGCTTGACTTGAAATACCTTGCAGGACTTGAAACTTGACTGGAAGGTACAGTCTTCTTGAGATTTCAAGGACAACTGAAAGATTCCTTTGCATAGCTCCCTTGCAAAGCTCTTCCATACACAATTCTGGGGTTTGTGTGCTGGTGCATCATCAAACTAGAAACCCCAGGATGCTATAAGGAGCTATGCAAAGAAAATTCAGTTTTGCCCTGGATTATCTCTGTACTGTAGTATGTGGCTCTGTTTACACAGGCAGGAAAATGTGGGATTAATCCACATTTTCCTGCCTGTGTAATGTCATTTTCAATCTGGGGAGATCTGGAGGCAAAACTATGACAATTGTCCTGGCCAGATTTCTTCAGAGGTAGGTTTGTCTTTGCCCAGGCTTTTGCTAAGGCTGACAAACTGTGTCTTGCCCGAGATTATCCTTCTTTCCCTTGTTTTTTAAACCCTTTTTTAAAAAAGGATTCAAAAGATTTGAGATTCGTGAGATTCGTGGGTTCCCAGAACCTTCCAGGGATTCAGATTCGGAAAATTCTGGATTTGTCACATCCCTAGTATTTTCTCTCAAAATGCACTTTGAAATATTTGGATGTACTTAAATTGCAAAGAATTCAATTTGAAAAAGGGCAAAATCCCAAGGATGTTGAAGTTCTGATATGCATACTAGACCAAGAGAGCAGTGCAGTTTGTAGCAGAGTTCACAAGGACAGAATTCCTTAACCCACTCGTCTTCTCAGAGTCAGAGGCTTAACTGCTGAGTGGGAAGGAGGCAGGTCAAAACAGAATTATGAGCGGCCTCAAAGCAGACCGTCAACAGGATGAGAGAGCAGAGAAAATAACATTTACACTGGCTTCTGTGCAGTGATACGATGTTTCTGCTGTCCTTCTCACAGAGCCACTGAGCAAAAGAGTGTCTTTTTACAGGTTTTCTACACTTTTAATTCTGTACAAGAGGAAGTAAACCTGTACAATTAGGTGCACACAAGCTATGAGATAGTGACTAAGCAAAGAACAGCTGCTAAAAGGCACCCTAAAGCATCTTAGCCCCTGGTGGAAATAGTTGCCAAGGGAAACAGGCTGCTATGAAGAGGCCATGCATTCCTTTATCTTACTAGGCCCTGAGAATCACTCATTGCCCCCCTCCTAGCCATGCTATTTGACTGAAAGTTCATCACCACTTGGTAGCTGCAAAAAAATCTCTAGGTTGAAAAGCTTACAACTAGTGTTAAATCTCTGCCCTCAGTATTGTCTCTGAAATTTTGCACTTTCCGTTGCATATCTGAAACATTCTTCATCCACGCTAAAAAACCAATGTATTCTCTTTGCTTTTGCTGTTTTCACTGAAGTGGCTCATGCATGTCCAGGCTGTGTTTCCGATTTTGTCTGCTGAGAACTATGAATGTCTTTCGTATTCTTTGGTTGTAGACACATGTACCTGCTATGTCAAACACTTTAAAAAAATAGCCCCAATTTTGTTGCAAATGGTTTTTTTCTGTCCCCTTTCATTTCTCTCAGGAATAGCCATACTGTTGAACACAAAACTGTGCCCAGTCTTTCTCTGCACTGTTCTTTTCATATTGTTGACCATGAAATGCTGTCAAGTTAGGACTATACAACATCTCCCTGCTGTAAGTGGACACCCTCTGACTGTCCTGATTTGGCAGGGACAGTCCTGATTAATCTTCCATAATCCCACTTTTGCAGATACTTTTAAAATGACAAACTTTCCCTCACTTCCTTCCCCTTTGCCCCTTTGTCTTCAGCTGACTTCAATTGCTGCAAAGTGAATTCAAAGTACAAAAGTAGTTTACACTCCATGAATGCAATGGGGAAGGGGAGAAGGGGGTGCAAAATCTTACCTTTCCCTTCCCAGTAGGCTAAGGGAAAAGCAAACAGCTGCAACCTCTCCTAGCTTATGTGTTAATCACTTTTGCCATCTTGAAAACTCTCTGATATTTCTTGGCCAAACATGATCTAGTTTTCTCCTGTGAAATGTTGTAGGGCATGTAACCGGCTTGACCAGAAATAAATGCAGTTGCACTGGAAGATACCAGGTAGGACATGGGTGATGGCTGACATTAATAGCAGATATTGCGAGAAGGCTTAAATCACTATGTCCCAAATTCTGGTCTGAAGTTTTGGACTTCAGTTCCCAGAGTCATGGATCATTGCCCAAGGCAGCTGGGACTTCTGGGAGTTGAAGTCCAAAAACTGGGAGGATTAGAGTTTACAAATCACTGGCTTAGATTAAGAAATCTTATTTTTACGAGATTCCCAGCAGATAGATCTACTCTCAAATTTCTTGAAATTTACTCTCAATCAGCAGCAGAATAAAGTTGAAAGATGTCAGCCAAATAAATTGCTGCCTTGTGGCATTTCTCCCTCTCTCTTTCTGTGTATAGACTGTTGCCCCATCAGAGGAGTTTTTTAATGCTGGAACACGTGGCAGTGTTCCAAGAAAAAATATCCTGAGGTAAAATTTGAGCACATCAAATAAAGTATCAGTAGCATTTCTTCTTTTGACTGTTTTCCAGAAACAGACAAAGATAAACAGTTTCCCGCTCCCTGTAGAAGAAGAGCCAACATAGTTGTTATCTTGAAATTCCATGACTGGATATTCTACTCATGTTCTTCAGAAAAGCAAGGGAGATGGAAGGAAATGGGATCAAGAATATGGCATGATATGAGGACAGCAGTTAACCCCATTGCCCTTGCTGCATTCATTCCATGTGCTGCAATAAGCCACGGAGGAGAGAATATATAGCAGCATTTTCTTGCTTCCCATTTACCCTTCCATAGTTAGTAGCAGATGGGAGAGGTTGATCAGGAAGACAGTGCAGGAAAACTGAAACTGATCCCTTTCTCTTTTATTATGGCTTTTAGTCTAGTACTTCTTCTCCTTTTGAACAGTGTTGTCTAATATAAAGCATGTAGCACTGACAGCAGTCTTCATTCACATCCTATTAGCATCCTTAGAGTGCAGCAAACCCAAGCTGGGATAATTTTGGTTAGTCCCAACTAGAGTAGAGAAGATCCATAGAATCAATTGTTGAATGATGAACCTATTCATAGGTAACTCACACTGTTTCAATGGGTCTGCTTTAGATGGGATTAACAACAGGGTTTAAGGCCTTTGTTCTTTCCTTTTCACTTTTTTGTGGGGCAAGGTTTTTCGTATTTATATTGAATCTCTCTGAAATATGTCTTGTAAAAATTACTTGTTTGGAGATTCAACTTACACAAATATAATAAGTATGGACAATAAGTGCCTCAAAGAAGAGTAATAGGAGAGCATTCTTGATGTTGGCACTCTGTTTTTCGACAGCTGGTTGCCCCCTCTGTTGGGGGATGATAGGAGTTTCAGCCCCACAGAAATGCAGCGGAAAAGCCAGAGGACAGCGAGCCAACAGCAGCAGCCTTGTTCCCCAGTAAGGATACTCACACATGGAGGAGTTTCTTCCAAACAGGAGGCACTTTATCTTGCTACAAAGTTCCATTATGTACACAACATGGAACAGACGGACAAAGGTTTGCGCCAGACACCGGTTTGGTCAACAGACAAATACATACTGGGGATTGCTTTCTTATATACATATTTACAACCAATCAGGTAGAGGTTTGCACACCTCCCTCTACCATCTGCACACGACCCCAGTTTCTTATGCAACCTTGCAATTACCCACAGCTGGAGCATGATGCAACATCTTTGCAGTGGGCTGATCATTTTCCCAGGGTTCCCTGCCTGGAATCCCTGACACCCTCCACCTTTGACTTCAGACACCAGTTAAACATTTCTTTCAGGTAATCAGCATTTAAGTTGTCTTTGATCGCTGCTTGTTTACATTGCTTTTATTATATTTTAGTAAATACTTTAGAGCTGTGGATTTAGATATTTTCATTTGTGATTTGTGTATTTTCAATTTTTTATTGAAGTTTTGAAAGCACGATTACAAAGAAAATGAAAAAATAAGAGAAGGGGAAATACACAGATATGAGTGTAGGCCAGAGATATGTATTAATATAAGCTGACTGTGGCCATTTTCACATTACACTGTTATAGAGCTGTTATTCCACTTTCAACATCCTGTAGAATTCTGAGGTTTGTAGTTTACCGAGGCCAAAGAGCTCTCTGGCTGAGAATTCTAAATGCCCCTCTCTAAACTACAAACACCAGGATTCCATAGGATGTTGAAAGTGGAGTAATAGCACTATAACAGTGCAGTGCAGAAATGATCTGTATTCCTAAAACACATTTTCTTGTAGCTGGTTCTATAAAATGCATACTCCTGAGTAGCTAAAGCAGTGAGAAAGTTATCTTTCCAGCCTTGGAGTACAATTCTTTGGGTAATAGTAAGAGCATGCAGAGTGCTTAAATACCTCCAAGACACCAGATCCTGTATGATTTTGAAGCTAAGCAAGGTCAGCCCCAGTCAGTACCTGGATGGGAGACTGCAATGAATACCGGGTGCTGCAGGCTATATTTCAGAGGAAGGAACTGGTAAAAGCATCTTGGAGTACTCCCTGCTTAAGAAAACCATATGAAATTCATGGGGTTGTTGTAAGTCCACAGGCAACTTGAAGACTCATACGCACACAAGAGCATGCAGAATCCAACGATGTTGATTGTTAAATTCCATGTCTTTCTGTTTCCTTGTAGGACTGTTAGCCACCTTGAACTATCAGGGGAAGGACACAGAATAAAACATGAAAATCAACAGCAATGATAATTCATTTTTATATCACCTCCCAGCCCATAAGGACTCCTGGGGCAATGAACAAATAAAAACAATTGGAACAATACAAAGATAAAATACTTAAAAAAACCTCTTAACTTTTAAAGACATCTAAAGATCCTAAAATGCAATTTTAAAACAGATTTCAAACATGAAAAGCCATAGCTCTCTCAACTTCAGATGTTTAAAAGGTTATGGTATGTGTGTGACATCAGTGGCAGGGCTATATGGTACAGATTTCTGAAGGCCTGAACAGACCCGCAGTTATAGAAAATCTGAAGCAGAACTAGATCACATGGTGATATGGCTACCCAAAGCGGCAGCCTTCCTCTAGTCTGGCTATGATTATATTAATAGTTAATATTTCATGTAAAACATACATGAAATAACTCAGGGGCATAGCAAATGTAGTAAATTAACATTGTTTTTGCATCTCCATCTTCAGCTAAATGCTGTTGTATAGATGACTGGGAAGTAACAAAAGATGAACATGCTTGGCTTAAGAACAACACAGAGCTGATGATGGTACTGGGAACAGTAAAAATTGCGTCATTTTGTTTGTTATTTATTTGGTTGGTTTTGCACAAGTCAGATATAAATTAAAACAGCCCTTATGAAATCCTGTATGCTTTCTGTATTTTAAAATCATCACCTCGGGAGAAAATGTGTTTTTCATCAGTACAGATGCAAAGGGTTTATTTCTGAGGCAGGAAGTGTTTAAATTTTAAACAACAATGTTGAATAAAATAGACCTCAATTACTGGTACATTCTACTTCTGATCATGAGCCAGGCTAAAACATTGCTTTATAATTCTATGATCTTACCTGGATCCAGTCCCAAATTCTGACACAACGATAATCAGAAGTTAAAAGAAATCACTAAAAAAATTTTTTCCCCCAAAACACAAAACTGCAGTGCAACATACAGACTTTGGGAGGTTTCCTATACCTTTAAGATGTAAAGGAGAGAAATTAGTTGGGAATAGTGAGAAAGCAGAGACCAAGAGAGAATGAGAATGGCAGAAAAAAGACAGAGGAGAAAACAGCAGGAGGTAGAGAGGGTGAAGGTAGAATAAGAGAAAACAAGGGGCTGAATGTGTGAGTGAAAGAGAGTAGTTATTTTCAGATGTTACCTCACTTTCTGCAACACAAGACCAGGGGAACATCTTGCCATTGCGGATAACATCCATTAAATGTGAAGAATATGATAATAGAATGAAGTTGTGAGATGCTTTCCACCCAGTTGCTTTCCACTCAGTGAATAATGCCTGAACAGGGCTAGTAATGCCTGAACGGGGCTAACATATCGAGCACATCTTATTCTGTACCCTTTGGGGACTGACCACACTTGTAGCTGCACCCATGGTATGCGGGTAGCCCTGGGAAATAAACAGCAAGGCCCCAGGGGTGTAACTGTGGGCCAGAAGGTTGAAAACATTGCCCTCCAATAAGAGTTCTCCCTCTAAATGAAATTTCCCTTCAGCTCCCCAATTTCTACCCTTGCAGAGAATGAGACGTTTGAAAATTGTTCACAGGAAGAAGTCTTGTTTTTTTCTGTGTTTGTATTCTCTTGATAACTTTGCTTTCCCCTTTTCTTTGAATGCTTAGGCTGTATTTCTACATGTTCACTGAACTTTTAAGTGCTAGCAATTTGAGGACTGAAGGAAAATTTCATTAGGAGGAGACAATGCCCTAATCACCTGCCATAGCTACACTGCTGGTATCAGTCCTTCTTTAAACAATTAATGAATGGGCAGGAATCATGGGATATATTTAATTTACACTGGAACATTCAGAAGGAGGAATTTATACTTGGGAAAATATGTCCTTCCCATAGCATTATTAAAGCCATATAATGCACTGAATCTGATAACTGTAGTGTGGTGAGATAGAATATATATATTTTTAAAAAACAATACATTTAACATTCATAGGATTGTAAACATTCATTGCAAAGAAATGGGGGTTATCTTATACAGCATATTTGCAGTATAATGGAGGACTGTTTTTATTTATTGAAGCAATGACTATGCTGTCTTTTGACAGTTTTCAAAATAACTTGCAAGCTGATTCAGTTTAAATAATAAAAACATTAAAAGGAAACAATAGAAGAATGAAAGCAGAAAATACAAAAGACTCCCAAGATTCCAAATGTAATTAGAAGTTAAAAGAACACATACTGGGAACTTAAAGGACCACAAGCCTGGAGTCTGATGGACATGTTTAGGGAGAGAGATCCATAATTTGAACAAGACCTTGGAAAAAGTACTTTTGGGACTACAACTCTCAGAAATCCTGAAGCCATCATAACTTTGCTGGTTAGAGGATTCTGGGCATAATATGCCATAAATGCAAAATCTCTGATTTGGGCCACACTATAGAAAAGACCACCTTCTCAAATAGCCATTCATCTGACATCTTGATGTGAGGGGATGGAGAAAGGTCTCCCAGGATGATGTCAGTTACTAGCCACATGGATATGTCAGAAAATGGTTCTTTAGTTACTCTATCTCTCACTGAAGTTTGTCTACAACTTTCAGTTCATTTCCTTCTCAGTAATAAATACATTAATGGTCCACATAATTATATATGCAGAAGGATAGCACTTCTGCTGAACTGGTTTTAACATAAGAATATAAGTCAAGCCCACATCTTAAACTATCTTTTAATCCAAGCAACCTCATTATTAGATTATTACTATGCATCCTACATTGGGCTGCCCTTGTGCCTGATTCAGAAATTGAGACTAGCAGCTTCTACCAAAGCACCTATTAAACAAGACACATATTTATTGTTGACCTGAAAAGCCATAAACACCTCAGAACCAAGATATAAAGTAAATAGTCTCTCCCTACATACGCATACCTTCCAACTGTTCAGATTTGGCAGGGACAGTCCTAGTTAATACTCTCTCACCCCCTTTTTCAGCTGCTTTTAAAAAGTCCCAATTTGTCTCTCCTCCCACTTTCCCCCTTTGTCCTCGATTTGCTTCAATTGCTGCAGATGGATTTCAAGTTGCAGAAGTAGTTTGCACTCAATAAACTAGGGCAGGAGGACAGAAGGAGGTATAGGCTTACCCTTCCCAGTATCAACAACTTTTGCTGTCTTGATCATCTGATGTTGCTTGGTCCAACTTTTCATCTGTGAAGGGCTGGAAGGTATGCACAAGCTCACTGAACTAATGAGATCCTCAACAAAGATTTTATTGGGTGTTCAGCACCCAGTGGAATGCCATCACATGACAGAACAAAGGCGAGGTTTTCAGTGGTACACTCGTCTTCTAGAGTGGTCTCCCTTGTGTGATCTGAGAGACAGAAGCTGTATTCAGTTTTAAATACCTACTGAAAACACATTTTTTTATATAGGCCTTCTCTAGCTCCTAATAACCAAGCTGTTTTCTGTGTTGTTTTCAGTGTGTATATAGTGGGCCTTTGTCTCATGCAACCTCCACATGCAAGAATGCAAAGCTGGGTGAAGCATTGCATCCCATTATAGTCAATGGATACAATGGGCACACACACTTTGACTATAATGGGATGCAACACTTTATGCTTTTTGTTTATGGATGGGTTCCTGGAATGGAACCCCTGCATATATGACTAGCACACTGCATTTTAATACTAGCTTTTCTTGAATTGCAAGCCACTTTGTTTATATAGAATTAGTTCATTGGGCCATCCAGGCAACTATTTTGACTAATTGTCTTTTTCAATTTTGTCAGACAATAATTTCCCAAATTTCCTTTTTACTTAAGATTCCAGAGATTGACTCTGCTGCTTTCTGATCACAAAGCAGACACTCTACCACTAAGCCATGGTATGCTGAAAGGGCATTATGGGTGACAGGCAGAAAGCAAAGAGCACCATAACATACAATCACACAGCCTCAATTATTTTAGGGCTGTTATTGTGCTTGATCTTTTAAAAAAATGAGCTCAAGATATAAGGATTCTTATTTCCTTACCCTCAGTGACAACTGTCAAGTGAAGTTACTTTCCCTTTATATTGCCCTTTAGAGCACTTGCCACATTAACAGTAATTATGAGTTTTCCCCTAGACACTACTTTAGCTTCCACCCAAAAGGTCTCGGCCACCCAAGATAGCAACACTGGTTGAATGTCAGCTCAGTTCCCTTTGCAGTCATTCATGATGCTGGCTTTTACGACATGCAGTGTCACGTTTGCAATGGAGCAGTAATTCCCTGGTAAACATCATCTCCGGACATTGAGCTTCTGAAACCATGGTGACACAAACATACATAAAACCTCATTTACAAGTGAGAAGGCTTCAAAATACGGTCCTTTATTGAGTCACATAAGCCATATTAGAGAACTGACTAAGTTATCAGAGATGATAGAAACATTATTTGGAACGTTAATATTGATTCATTTATTTGTTTTGCAGGAACAGGCCATGTTTAACTGTCCATACCAAACCTATTGCTTTCTGGGTTAAGGCACAGAGATATTTACAAGTGTAAATATTTATATGTTGCCTTGCTCAAAAAAGTCTGCAAAGTCCTTTAGAATGTTAAAGTCGAGCCCAAGGACTGCCAAGAATTCTTTACTATGATCATCTCTGCAGCAGACTGAAACAGTAGTTCTTTATTATTTTCATTTTACAGGGTGAGAACTGAGGCTATGCTATAAGATCGCCCTGTGAAGGCATGACAGAGTTGAATTCTTAAGTCTTACAGCCATGACTTCAATAATCTGTCCATTGTTCAATGCTAAATTGTGTTCCATGTTTAAATTTATTGGCTAAAATTCAAAGAAGTACTAATATGTGTATAAGGAAGACACTGTTACCCTGTATTCTGGGGGTCCCAGGAGGGACACCTAAATTACACAATTGGGGAAATTAGTTTAGAGCACTAGTTGGCAAAACGAGAGGCAGGGTAACGCAGCGGAATCTTGTAACCCAGTGTTTACGAGGTCAGGCCGAGTCAAGAAGCAGACCGGTTTGAAAATAATGAATGATCTTTATTAAAGACAGGTACACAGTGTAAGCAACACATGCACACAGATAACTAAGGAAAATAAAGGTGTGAGTAAGATAGCGGGATTTTCAGAGGGATAGTTGATTCGGGTGATACAAAACCTGTTCCTGAAGTCCGGAAGAAAACAGAGAGCGAAGCTGGGGTTCGATGTATCTCAGCAGGTGGAGCTGAGGGGAAGCTCGCCAAGCAATGCGGCAGCAAGGCGGTCTGGAACTCGGGAGCAATCCGAGGAAGCGCTCAAAATCAGGGGTTTTCATAAGGAGAATTGTGACCGCAGGCTAGGTTGGACTTGGGGAAAACAATAGATTTGGAGCTGGAGACAAAGCCTCCGAAAGGTCAGAATTTGAATGATTGAGTTAGAGCCAAATTGTCAATAGGATAGCCGGTATGCAAACGCGGAGTACTTGAGTGTTGTATAGTTCGATCATCAAGCTGCCAGCGCTAGGCAGAGGATCTTTGGAAAGTTGCGTGCATACCTAATGGAGGTACTTGCCTTGAGGTCTCCTAAAGCTGCAAGTCAGCTGTTTCTGGCCTACCTGTATTGTTTTGGAATATTATGGTGATTATCGGCCGAGCCTGCGTGCGTGCTTGTCCAGGGACCTCGCAAGCACGTGGAAGGGATATGTGAAGCCAAATTATTGATATCAAAAGATATCTTTTTATATCCCCCAAAGCTCGGGCTAGCCAGGGCAGTAACAACACCCATGCATGAATGTGCTCAGAATTTAATTTACTGTTCTTTCAGCCAAGGAAACCAGCCACTGTACAGTTTAAAAAATGAGTTATTACTTCTGTGCTGCATACCCTCCATCTATATGGATTTGGCAGAGACAGTCCCAATTAATTCTCTGTTTTCACATTTTTCAGTTGCCTTTAAAATATCCCAGTTTCTTTGTCCTTCTTCTGCTTCTACCTTTGTCCTCAGTTTATTTCAGTTTCTGGAAACTGAGTTCAAAGTGCAAAACTAGTTTGCCCTTCATTAACTAAGTGGGGGGAAATGTCCTTCCCAGTAGGCTTAGGTAAAAGCAAACTGATGTAGACTCTTTTAGCTTATGTGTTCTTCCTCCTTTATAATTTTAGCCTTCTTGCTGCCTGTTTTTTTTAACCACACTCTTGTTGCTTGGCTACATATGTCCTGGTTTTCGTCAGTAAGATGTTGGAGGTCATGGTGCTGTGAGCAGCTACTGAAGAAGCCGTAAACTCAGGGCCCTTTTGCGCCACACAATTATAGCATTGTGATTGTATTTTAATTGCAGTGGCAACATCCTATGGGATCCTGGGGTTTGTAGTTTGGTGCTAGAGCTCTCTGAGTGAAAATTTTAAATCTCTCTCTCTGCATGACAAATCTCATGATTCCATAGGAAGTTGGCAGCTAAAGAGAAATCACAGCACTATAAAGGTGTGGTTTAAAAGGCTCCTGAGTTGTTTAGAAGCAGTTTACATGTATATGCACATGGTACTTCTTTGGATTCAAAGAGGTCAACACAGAATTGTGAACCCAAGTAGAGTAAACTCATGGAGCTTACATAAGTATTAACCTACCAAGATCTCATTGATTCAGTGGCTTCACTTTACTTGGGACTAAAAATTGGATTTACTGCAGCATATTGTGAACACTGGAGAGAACTTCTGTTGACATCCATATGATTGAAGTTAGCAGTGGCAAGCTTTTTGTGGGCTTAGTCCTGACTTAGGGCCTTTCCAAGCTATGCTGTTATGGTGCTATTATTCCACTTTCAGCATCCTGTGGAAATCTGGGTTTGTAGTTTACTGAAGCCAAAGAGCTCTCTGGTTGAGAATTCTAAATGTCCCTCCTTAAACTGCAAACAGCAGGATTCCAAAGGATGTTGACAGTGGAATAATAGCACTGTAACAGTGTAGGGTGGAAAGGCCCTTAGTAGTGAGGAAGACAGATCTGAGGACCATAGCAAATAACCCACAGACAACTGGGCTTGTAGTGGAATGCCCACTTTTATTGATATTACACCTGTACAAGGTTGGCAAGGCATGAAGTATGGATCCAAGATGGAACCCAAGTGTTGAATGACCCAAAGCATTCAACCTGATCTGGCCTCCTGACTCAAAGCAGGAGACAGCGAGGCAGAGGCAACCCAGAAGTCATTCAGGTATACTGCCACTGTATAGTCCAATGCTGCATGGGGTGATGTTAGTCAGAATGCCTCCCTCACAGCCTGAAAAGGAGATTTTTCCCAAGAAGGAGCCAGGTTTGAAGCTTGACTCCTACCACAAGCTGGATCCCATCCCATGCCACTCTGCCAAAGTTGTGACAAAGAATACAGATATGAGAACAAGCATAACACACAGCCCAGTAACCCCTAAATGTAAAGCAGGAAGCTGGGAAGGCAGTCCAAGCTGGAATGCTTTGCCGAGTATGCCTGCTATGAATATAAAGTTCCCAAGTGGACCTGACAGAAGACTTATGGTACAAGGTCTGGCACCTGGGAAGCCTGATGCACTGCTGATTGGCTGATTTTTCCCAGGCCTGCAAAACATCTCAGGGAAGCCTGGGGAGAGGAAACCATGTCTGTTCTTCCTTGCCTGCACAAGGAAGCCCACAAATCAGCCCCAGGTGAATCAGCTTGTGGCTTGTGGATCAACCTCAACTTAGGAGCAAGGAAGAAGGAGCTGAAGAGAACATCAAATAACAGACAACTGGGCTGACAGTGAAATGACCACAGTTTTTGTTGCTATTACAGCTGGATAAGGTTGGCAAGGCATGAGACATGGATCAGGTATGGAGCTCAAATATTGAATGACCCAAAGCATTCAGTCTGACCTGGCCTCCTGACTCAAAGCAGGAGGCAAAAAGGCAAAGGCAATTTGGAAATTACTTGGCTGTACTGCCACTGTGTGGTCCAATACCACCAAGGTGAGGCAAATCACAATCTACCCAGTGGATGGTAGCCCAGATGCTTCTCCCACTGCCTGAAAAGGGGATCCTTCCCAAGAGGAAACTGAGTTTGAAGCCCAGCTCTTATCACAAGCTTCCTCCTGCCAACCTATCGCAGCTGCAACCAGCCCCAGAGCTCATACCAAACATCACAAAGCCATGTATTTTGCACCCCTTGCATCTGAAAGATGTATGCCGTCAGCATGGTATAGTGCTTCAAAACGGAAGGAAGTGTCCAAGGGTTGAACCAACCACCTCCCCCCATGTGCCACAAAATTCCTCATCTTTCTGTTAACATTCAATGTTGCAGTATCAATCCTCCCCTCAGTCACTAGGCTCACACTAGGTACATGGCTCCAGCAGCTCTGACCAACAATGTGGTGTTAGGGAAACAGCTGAAAACAAGCTCATAGTCCTCCTTTACTGCCAAAATCAGGTCCGCTCTCTCACAGGAAGCAATTTCATTCTCACAAACTGTGTGATAAGTGCATCAGGCAGACCAGACCTCTTGCTGTAATATTATAGGGAGAAGAGAGTTCTGCAGCATCTGCTTTTGACTCGTCCAGCTGCTCCTCTAGATAAAGATCCAGTCCCCAGCCATTGGACGAAATGTGTTCCTCTGCCCAGTGCACAGTGCTGTGCCCACAAATTCAGAGCTGCTTTCAACAATCTGAAACAACTATAAAGATTGTGATTTAATTGAATAGCCCATGATCTGGGCAAATGTAAGCTTGATATGCCACAGATTGCCATCTGCTGATTGCTTATATGTTTGTTGCTGGCAAATCCATGCTGACTCTACTGAATCTTACCTGATCCTAAAGAAGTGTCCCTCAGACTCTGATGCTGGTAGACCTAGTGGACAAGACACATCATCAGCATGGATATAAACTGAAATCTGGTCAATGGGGAGCCAAAGAGAGGTGCCTGAATACCAAAACTGAGGTGACTGAGGAACACTTGTAGCTCCTTCAGTGTGTGCTTTTTGCAGATGTCTGGCTGACCAAGTCTTTAAGGCTTGGTCAGGCAGCTTGTCCTCCGGTAAACATGAAAGACCCTTAATTGAATCTTGCTGTATGCCTCAATATGTCAACCTCATAGAAAGGCCGTTGGTTTTGTCTTGAGCCAATGGGACCCCAAAGGAGTGTAGGAGCTTTCAACATTTACTGTCGTCAGCTGGCCTGATGAATAAAAAAATCATTGACATCATGAGTCACTAAATGCAAGTCTGCCGTAACCTTGACAGCCTATTTGAGAAAGGCTTCAAATGCAGCACAAGTGATTGCATACCCCATAGGCATGCATTTGCCCACATACCAAGCTCTACTGCATCTAAACCCTAGAAGACAAAAATCCTCTGAGTGTACTGGCAGGAGCCTGAACACTGACTGAATATCGCACTTAGCCATAACGTCTGCAAGACCCGATTAGCTTAATTGAGTAGTCAAGTATAGCATAGTATACTGAGCAAAGTTCATGGAGTACGACATCATTAATTAACGCTCCCCTTGGGTATGAGATATGGTGAATGAGCCTAAATCCTCCTGGATTCTTTTTGGGCACAACACCTAGAGGTGAGATCTCACATTTGCCAGAGGTGGCTCCTTGAAATGGCCAGCAATCCTGCCTGCCATTCCTTGCTTATGTCAGAAGCTACCACCTCTGGCTTTTTACATGCTAATTGGAATTTTGGAGATTCCATGGGTACACTGGGGCCCATGAAGGGAATATGGAAACCCTTAGAAAAACCATCTATTAAGTATTGTGCAGCCATTAAGTACTGGGTAGCTCTCCAGCAGAAGGGAAGATGTAACTGCTGAGACTGGGATAGGCACCAATCTCCACTCCCATGGTGTGCTCCTGGACCCTTACTTTCACGGGGCATAGTTCATGGCATAGCTACACAACCTTTCCCTTGGGTCATGGCCTTAGATTTTATTTCCACATTTTGTTTGGATAAACTAACATGTTTAACTTTTATTTGTGAACTATCCCAAGAATGTCTTTTTGATGGGTGATAAAGAGATGATGTGAATGAAATAAACAAACAATTTTAGTGGAATTTAAGAATGATTGATTTTTTTCAAGATGAAGGTCACAGATTTTTCATTGCTAAATAATTTGTTGTTGCTTTAGCCAGCAATGGGAAAGTCATGACTGAACTTGCAGTTCCTTCCCTCTGGATTGGAATGTTACCATTTACAGTAACAGAATCCAACCATTACTTATTCTAGGTAGTGTTGACAGGGCCCTTCATTTATGTCTATATTGGACCTAAGGCACCATGGAAAAACATATATTCTTTGGAAGACTGTAAAATGATCTATGCAAGATTCAAACTAATTCTTGGAAGAGGACTGGAATCAACATGCCTCTAGACAGTGTTTAACATTTCTCATCCAAATGGCGCTTTGGAGTACTTTGCTGGAAGAAACAAAATGGCCTGTTACTGATTCTTATCAGCTTATCAAGCTATAGTCTCCAACATGAATGATTTTTCTGGATCTGATATTTGCTGCACTACCACAGATATGCAAAGTACTTCAAGTTTCATGGCAGTTTTGAAGTGGACTTCTACTGCCAATACTTTTCTGCATCCACTGTATGAAAAAGAAGACAGAAAAAAATGGTAAAGCAAATGTACATCATGTACAAGTGGAAATGTTTTCCAGTAGGTTTTTCATAGCTGCTGCTAACAGCCCATCCAAATAAGTTAACCGTATCTTCTTAATAAATATTTCCAGTGATAGGGTGGCAATAAAGTAAACCTCTGGACCTGATGGAATTTATTCAAATTAGAGCTAATTATCATCATGCTTGTTCTGCTGCACTTTTCCAAATATGGTTTCCACTGTTTTGGCTACTATGGAGAAATGAAACTGGGATTTGTAGAAAGACAGTGAGGGAAAACCAACTTATTAGGGTAGTAGATAAATCTGAGAATATTGCTATTTTTTTTTAAGAAAAGCAAATCCCCTCCCATAGGATACTGTAAGGTAATTCCCTTCCCAAAATGATGCAGAATTCAAAGCAATTTTCCTTTTGAAAATGGAGTACTTTATATTTGTAATCATTTGTGTATGTATAACCATACAAGGAAACAAGGTGGGAATGCAGTTACAAATGTCTAGGTACTTCAAATGCCATAGAAATATCAATAGCAAATATCTCCAACCCTGTGGTGACACATGCATCGACTACATCCCATTTTGATGACTGTGATGCATCCCTTTGAAGGTGCCCAGAAACTTCAGTTGGCCCAAAGAGCTGTAGTTGAATTGTTTACTGGGGCAGGTAGCATACAACTTCTTTGTTGCAAGACCTCGATTGGCTGCTGGTTTCTTTCCAGGCACTAATCAAAGGTCTTTTTATAACCTATAAAGCACTCTACAACTCATGTTCAAGCTATCCGAAAGATGAAGGTTGAGATCCTGCATCTGAGATGTAAATCATTATATTGTAGCTATATTCTATCTGCTGATTTTGCCACTGAAACTTATTGTAAAATCCAGTGAACTATTCCAAGTGATAGAAATAGCAATAGCAATTACATTTGTATGCTGCTTATCAGTGCTAAGCACTCCCTAAGCAGTTTACAATGTGTAAGCTAATTGCCCCCAACAAGATGGGTACTCATTTTACTAACTATGGAAGGATGGAAAGCTGAGTCAACCTGGAGTCCTGCAGGATCAAACTCACAACGTTGTGGCTGCAGTACCAGCATTTAACCACTGTGCCACCAGGGCTGATGGAGTTCTGCACTGTTGGTGAGCAGGGCATTGCAAGATTAGGTGACCAGCCCCTCTCCCAACAGCGGGTGATGGTGTGACGAAGAGTTGGAACAGGATTCCATAGGGGTTCCTACCAGAGGTGGGGAATTCCCAGCATTTGTTTGAGATGAACATTATGCTCATGGGGCTTAGAACAAAAGACTTCTTGCTGTAACTGCTGTTGCCCCGATTAACATGTTTGGAAAACAAGAAGCTATCCTAAAACTTGGTCAGAGCATTGGTCCAGCTAGACCAGTGTAATCAACTCTCTTTGGCAATACGCTGTGTAGATTATAATGTATCCCTCAAACATCCTGGCTTGGCAGGAACAGCCCCAATTAATTATCTGCCTTCCCACTTTCTCAGCTGATTTTAAAATGTTCCAGTTTCTGTCTTCTCTTCCCACATTTCCCATTCTTACCTCATATCAATTGCTGCAAAAAGTAATTTGCACCCAATTAACACAGCAGGAAATGGAGGAAAGGAGGAGTATAGTTTTGCCCTTCTGAGTAGGCTTAGTCAAAGGTAAACTGCTGCAGCCTCTCCTAGCTTTGGAACAGAACATCCAAAGTGTTTCCTTGGTTCAACAAAAGACTAAACATATGTTTCAAAAAGCAGGAAAAGGGGAAAGGCCTGCCAGTTAAAAGGGTCTTTCCTTAAGGAGATAGCCTCTGAATTACAAGTACACCCAAAACTAGGTGCTAGATGTTTTCTCGATGTCTCTTTCTCATAGACACACAGATTCTTCACCCCACCATCTCTAATTTTTCCAAAATATGATCAATATTGCTTAGAAGCTTTCCTGATATGAATTTTCTCTCTTCCCTTCAGTTTTGATTTTTGTTTATTTTTGAGATTGGCATAAACTTTACATTTTAATCCTTAGTTTTCGTGTTTTTTTTCAACACCCTTCTTTTTAACGTGCTAATCCTTTGTGTGTGTCAGGGCTGCACAGTGCCATAACTAAAGGAACTGTAATTTGTAGAATGCGAAGTTTTAGAAACATTCTACTGTCCACTTACTTTGAGGGACTTTCCCCCCCTACAAAACGATGTTCCATTTACTTTAACAATGCAGTTGTACACATATTTACTCAGAAGTCCCAATGAGTTTAGTGCAACTTCTTCCTGGTTAATGTGTACAGGATTGGACTCTGAAACATTTTAAAAGTTAATTGGAATGCCTGTATTTCTTTGTGACAATCATGTTTTTTCCCTCAACCATATCTTTCTTACTACCGTACATTCTGATTCTCTCCTGAAGCTAAAAGTTTTCCCACCCCATTTTTATTATAAGAACAAACCTGTGAAGTAGGTTAGGCTGAGAAGCTGCAGTTAGCTCAAGGTGACCACATCAGTGTTCTGTTATGTAAAAGCTGAGCTGGTCTATAATGTGGATTAGCCAGAGAACATGAATATGAATGCAGAATTCATACAGTGGAATGGAGAGAAAGCTGTAATTTTGAGCAGGTCTGATAAATGCATTTTGATTTAATAATAATATATAATATCACATTTATTGTTAATCATGCTGTGTACACACACAATATACTATATTTATTATTTTTAAATTTTTCAGGCTTTCCTCAATTCAATATGTAAGATCCAGGTTTTCTCTTTTTAAATTAGTAGGAGTTTTTCCCCCCTTGTTAATAACTTTTGCCTTCTTTTTACCTAACCATACCTTTCTGACCACTCTCTGATGTTGTTTGGTCACATTATGCCTTGGGGCCTTTCACCCTACACAATTATAGGGCAATGATTCTTCTTTAAATGACGTTGCTGCACTCAATGGGATGCTGGGGTTTGCAGTCTGGTGAGGCACTAGAGCAGGGGTGTCAAACTTAGTTTCATCTTGGGCTGCATCAGCATTATAGTTGTCCTCAAAGAGCCGGTTGTATCTGTAAGACTGTATAAATATATCTACTCTTCTTCTTCGTGGTCTCTGTGACTCACACAAATGGGTTTCGCGCCTGCACAGAAACAGCATTCGGAACCTTCTAGAGCCTACCGTTGGCGTTTTGGTGGTTGACCCATTCCCCATCCCCTCAGGGTATATAAGCCCCTGCCTCGTGTAATGGTCAGTTCCTTTTTATCCACCACATGTGCAGCGTATAGGAGCCTCTTCACTAGTGCGAATGGGATTCTTTACCTAATTACTGGCATTTTGGACTGGTTGTTTCAGCTTCGGATCGGATCGGACTTGGATTATTCTTTTGGATCGTGTTGTTTGGCAAATTGTATGGCAACAGCTGTATTTCAGAGTTGCTTGACCTGTGGAGGTAAAATACCTGATAAGGACGGACACTCAAAGCGCCTCCTTTGTTTAGGTGAAGGCCACAACGTGGGAGCTTGTCATTATTGTCAGCTATTTACTCCGCAAACTCATCACAGTAGGGCTGGTTGGTTGAAAGCCCTATTGTGGGAGAATGTGCTGACTACTTCAGAACTGCCCAAGCGGGCTGAATCTACTCCTTTACCATCCAATATCGCCCATTCTACTTCGTCCTCCACTTCCCGATGAAACGTGTCGGTATCATTATCAAGACTGAGATTTTGTTCGACATTGAGGTCCTGAGATCTGGCGTTGTCTGGTCATGCTGATGATCCTCGAGACTGTCCTTCTCCTCCACCTAGTACCGAGCTGCCTAGGAAGGAGAAGGATTGGAAAAGGAAAAATAAACAGACTACTTTGACAGAAGCTAAGAGGCAGAGGAGGAAGGATAAGTCTAAGGCACATCCTTCATCTCCGGTGAGGAAACCAACTCCTCAAGAGTCTACTTCAGAGGAAGTACGGGCCCCTCAACATCGAGGATCCCAGGAAGTTATACCTTCTGAGGAGATCAAAGAGGTGTGTATTGACTCAGAGGGAGAGATACTGGAAACCTCCCCTCAAATTTCTGTCAGGTCTCCTTCAGATCATGGTGTGCTGTCTCCTGCTGTAAAGCCTTCTGGGCACAGAAGATCTTCAACTGAGTGATCCAGAGTGCTTCGGCGTACCCTGCTTTCACCCCCAGGTCTGCTTACTGGGACGATCAGTTAGTCAGCACTTCCTCATATCGGTATTGACATTATAGGGAAAGATCTCCCTGTCGATACCGTGTTGATGTTTCGTATGATTCGAGGGATATGTCCCCTTATATGGACGATTTGGAGCGATATGAACGACATTGTCGGTATCGAGATGTTCCTGATGAACGGTACCGTCATGTCACTCATTGCTCTTGTTCTTTGTTGAAGACTCCTCCATGTTGGTGGGTGATAGCGTCTTCTGGCTGCAAGTCTAAGTCCACCAGGCGGAATCGAACTGTGGATGATAGGCATCAAGGACGCCTCCCAGAGGGAAGGAGGAGAGAGTCTATTGTTATGTCTCCTCAAGGTCATCGGATCCAATTGCCATTGGTACAATCCTCAGCAGTATCTCATGGACTAGATATAGAGTCCAACTTTGTCTCCGCCACCAAAAGAATTTCACCTACTGATGATGTGCGATTCTTTTCCGATCTTGTTCTTTGAATGTGCAGATCGTTGAACTTACAAATTGAAGACCACAAGGAAGATCCGAAAGACCCGATCTTCCAAGACTTGCAGGACCGCGCTCCGGTACCGTCTATAATTGCGCCGCTTCTGTATCTGTCGCAGACAGTGAAGAAGTCATGGTCGACACCATCTTCTGTACCGTCTACGTCTAAGAAACTGGAGTCTCTGTACCGTCTTGTTGAGGCTGATGATGACCAGTGGGTCCAACACCCCAAACCAAACTCTATTGTGGTGGATGCGGCCCAGGCAATGCAGTCGCAGAGACTTCATGCTGTTCCTGCTGATTGTGAGGGGAAAAAGTTGGATAATATTGGTAAGAAATGCAGCCTTGTTGTTTAGGATTTCGAATTATGATGCCTGCATGGGCACGTACCAACAGTTCTTGTGGGGTAGAATCAAATCTTATCTGGAAATGCTTCCTGATACTGAGAAGAAGACCGCTACTGCATTATATGGTAAGGCTTGCCGTCTGTCATCTCAACAAATCACTACAGCTAAACACATCAGAGACTGTAGTAGTAAAGCTGTGGCGGGTGCCATAGCGATTCAGTGACATGCTTGGCTTCATTCATCTGGATTGTCTCAGCAAGCCAAGATGATGATTGAAGGCCTATCTTTGATTCTTTAGGGTTGTTCAACGCTGGTACTGACGAAAAGCTGGAACATGCCCAGAAAATGCATTCAACAGCTAAGAAATACGGGCTCCCGGCGTTGAAGTATCAACAGCGTTATCAATACTGTCGGTATCAGCCATTTCGGAGGAAAATGTTGAGCCCAACTCTGCCTCAACATAGAGCACACCTCAACAACTCTTGACACAGAAATTTCCATCTGCAAAGTACAAGCAGCCTCAATATAAGAAATGAGAGTCAGACCAGAACAAGCATAGGGTTTGACAACCAAGGTCACAAGACCTTTCTGACGGATACCAGCTTTCGACAAGGACAACGCGTCCCTTCTGTTGTGAACTTGCATTCAGACAAGCACCTAAGTCTCCATTCCAAACCACCCTTTGGGGAAAGACTAAGCTACCATGCTGAGGTTTGGTTGGTCATCACTTTGGATTCTTAGGTCCTAGACATCATAAAGTATGGGTATGCCATAGAGTTTCAACGTCTAACACTGACAGGTGGAATTCGGAGGACTATGCCATCTCCAGAGCTTAAAGAGGAGATATTAACATTGCTCCAAAAAGGAGCAATAGAAAAAAATCACCACAACTCAATTGAAAAGAAGCTTCTCTTTGAGGCATTTTCTGGTGAAAAAAAAAGATGGAGGCCTCCGGCCTATATTGGACCTGAGAGGCGTCAACTACTATATTCGACCAAAAAGGTTCAGAATGGTGATTTTGACTGCTATCCTGCCACTCTTAAAAAGGGGCAATTGGTTTGCAACCTTGGATCTAAAGGATGCATATTTCCATATAACCATAAGACCAGAGCACAAACAGTTTCTTGCCTTCACCGTCGGCAGGCGCGTGTATTGTTTTCGCGTCCTTCCTTTTGGCATAAGCACAGCTCGGAGGGTCTTCACGAAATGCATGTCTGTTGTCGCAGCTTTTCTTTATCAAAAAGGTATTGCGGTGTTCCCATACACAGACGGCTGGTTAATAGCGGCATCCTCTCAAAACCAACTATCCATGCATCTCAGGACCACCATTTCTCTTCTCAGGAAGTTAGGTCTAATGATAAATTACAAGAAGTCAACCTTGATACCGTCCCGACAGATCAAGTACATCGGGGCAGTATTGGACTCAAGTTGGCAAAAAGCCTTTCTTCCACAGGACAGATGGGAGAAGATTCTGTGATGTCTGACAAACATACAACGACTCCTCAGAGTGCAAACGAAGGTGGTTCAGGTTGCGCTAGGACTGATGGCATCAACTACGCTCATCACATCATATGCAAAGCTAAGAATGAGACCACAACAACAATGGTTTATACGTCAGTTCAATCCTTTTCAAGACCATCATCTCAAGTACCTGACGGTACCGAGGACTATCCTCGCATCTCTGGATTGGTGGACAAGACCAGAGAACGTGTTGAAAGGAATGCCTTTCCTTTCTTGACCGCTGTCACTGTCAGTGACAACGGACACGTCAGTGGAAGGCTAGGGTGCTCACCTCAGAGCTCTTACGATAGGAGGTTGTCAGACATCTCAGGAGAGGAATCTCCATATCAGTATTTTGGAATTCATGGCAGTACTGAAGGCGCTGTGAGTGTTTCAGCACTACCTGTGTGGGAAATCAATCCAAATCGTGACAGACAATACCACAGTGGTGTACTACATAAACAAACAAGGTGGGACTCAGTCGTGTGTGTTGCTGAACCTGTCAGTGCAACTATGGGAGTGGTGCCTGTCACGACGGATTCTTCCTTCAGTGGTTCATCTGGCAGGAGACCAGAACGTCCTGGCAGACACACTCAGCAGGACTTGCCACAAGTGGATGATCAACAAGGGCGTCATCCAGGAAGTGTTTGCAAAGTGGAGGTTTCCTCACATAGATCTCCTTGCATCAAGACTGAACACCCAATGCAAACTGTACTGTTCCCAACACTCAAAGGGGCATCGAATTCTGGGGGATGCCTTTCTGTTTAGTTGGACAAGACCGAGGTTCTATGCGTTCTCACCATTTCCCTTGATAATGAGGGTGATTGCCAAAATTCGCCAAGACAGAGCAAAGGCCGAGGCAACCATGGTTTGCCAATCTCCTTCAGTTATCACAGGGGAGGTACCAACTGCTGCTATGCAGACAAGATCTGCTCAGCATTCACAGTGGTACCGTCTTCCACCCCGATGTTCAAACACTGCACTTGACCGCATGGAACCTATTGTAATAGATAGCCTACCCGATGCTGTCAGGCGTATCATGCTGGCTGCACGTAAGCCCTCAACGTTGAAGTCTTATGCTATTACTTGAAACGACAAGGTGTTTCCCCTACAGATTGTGACAATGTGCATGTCTTGTCCTTTCTAGCAGAGTTGTCGAGTCAGGGTTTGTCTTTATCCTCAATGAAATATTATTTAGCCGCAATTTCATATAATTTTCAAAGACAGGGTAAACCATATTGTTTTTTGGACCCCTTGATTAAGAGGTTTACCCAGGGTTATAAACAGTTACATCCTCCAATCCAACCACCTCTCCCAGGATAGAACTTGAATTTGGTGCTGAAACACCTGGCTGCTAGGCCCTTCGAGCCTATGGCAACCTGTGACATGCGACTGCTTGCATGGAAAACTGCCTTTTTGGTTGCAATAACATCTGCAAGGAAGGCTAGTGAACTATGTCACTCAGGGTTGATCCTCCTTATTTGCGATTCCACAAAGATAAGGTGGTGTTAAGACCAGACATAACATTCTTGCGGAAAGTGGTGTCATATTTCCATCTGAACCAAGATATAGTATTACCAGCTTTCATGCAAAATCCGGGTTCAGACATGGAGAAAACTCTGCATTCTTTGGATGTCAGAAGGGCATCAGCGTTTTATGTTCAATACACTCCTTCAATTAGAAATTCAAATAAGTTATTTGTTTGTTATTCAGTATCTAAACAGGGTAATCCAGTATCGCCTCTAAATGGGTGATTTCCACCATTAAGTTATCTTATGAACTAGCAAAAAAGAAATTCCCTGATTCTATACGAGCCCATTCCACAAGATCTGTGGCAGCTTCTGCGGCCTCTTTGCACGGGGTATCTCTTTATGAAGTCTGCAAAGCAGCTACCTGGTCTCAATCTCATACATTTATCAATCATTATAGAGTTGACAAGTGTTCTAGGAATGATGCATGTTTTGGGAGAGCTGTATTGTTTTCCTCTGTGGGATGAAGGAGAAAATATTGTCTGTTTTATTAATAAATGTTATTTATTATCTTACATGATGGTGCTGACTAAAGGAAAAAAAAAGGGAAAGTAAAGGAAAATGGGGAAGTGGAAGTTGACATAAGTGCTTTTTCAGCAGCATGACATACCCTCCATCCTTTCTGGTCAGCTTGCTAGTCTCCCATTTGTGTGAGTCACATAGACCATGAAGAAGAAGAAGAGATTGCTTACATGTAACTGTGGTTCTTCGAGTGGTCATCTGTGAACTCACACAACCCCTCCCTCCTCCCCTCATATGTCCTGCTGTGCGGTGGTTCTGTTGCTGTCACATGTATGGCGATGGAACTGACTGTTACACAAGGCGGGGGCTTATATACCCTGAGAGGATGGGAGATGGGTCAACCGCCAAAATGCCAACGGTAGGCTCTAGAAGGTTCCGAATGCTGTTTCTGCGCAGGTGCGAAACCCATTTGTATGAGTTCACAGATGACACTCGAAGAACCACAGTTACAGGTAAGCAATCTGTTCTTTTAGCATATTAAATAATTGCCTCTGCATTTGATTATTATTGGTTCTAGTATTAACTAGCTCTGAAACTAGAAGTCTAGGAAAAATAATGGCAAGCAGATATTAAAATGTACAGCTATTGTACAATTTATTGAAAAATGAGTTTTGAAAACACAGTTATTTTTTTAAAAATCATCAGACAAATATTACCCCGCACTGTTTATTACGTTAACTTTGTTTAACTTTTTGGTCCCAGTTGAGACAGGCAGGACAAATAATTGTGCTCTGATCTAATGTGCAATCTGTGGCGTATGAAGTTGAAAAGGCAAGGTTGCCTGGCCCTGTACATTCTTGGACATTTTGGGGCTATTTGATTGTAGTTTATGGTCCCTATACCTTTGTAAAATGGTATGGAATTGGTAAGTATATCAAAAGTGTGCCACTTTCTGCTCCTCAGCCCCCTCTGTGCTTCTTTCTGCCCCCCAGACCCTCTCTGTGCCTCATTCTGCTCCCCCTCCCCTGTGGCTCTTCCTGCCCCCCTGCCCCTTTCTGTACCTGGTAAGCCCGATCCCCACAGTGCAAGCCCCCAGCTGCTAGTATTCTGAAGAGGGGCCCAGTAGCCATTACTCATGATCTACTTCTACTTCTGACTGCTCCTCTGTCCGACTCTTGTGAGCTGCATGGAGTGTTGCCATGGTAATGCTCTGATGGCAAGACTTGGGCAGAGGAGCAGTCAAAAGTAGAAGTAGATCACAAGTACTGGCTGGTGGGTCCCTCTTAAGAATACTAGGAACCAGGAGCCTACAAAGTGGGGATCGGACTCGCCAGGCAGGGAGAGTGCCGCAGCTGCAGGAGAGGTGTGAGGGCCACATGAAATGGCCAGGTGGGCCGGATTCAGCCCGCGGGCCTTGTGTCTGGCACGTGTGCACTACAGCTCTCTGCCTGAGAATTCTAAAAACAATCCCAAGACTCTATAGCATGTTGCTCGGCAGTTAAAAGTGGAATCACCATATCCTAACTGTGTAGTGTGAAAGGCCCCAGTTTTCATCTGCAAAATGTTTTTTTTTTGGGGGGGGGGGATATGCCACAAGCAGCATTCTGCATTGTACCTTGAAATGAACTGGCAGCCATGTTGCTGAATAAAACTCCATCTTTGCAACACTCCACACAGACACTCGGGAAAGAGAAACTTTTGCCTTCTCCGAATTGGAATTTTGCCCCTAGGTCCAAAAAGGTGCACAATCCTGCTTTAGCAAAAACTTGTCTTGTGTTAAATTCTCTCTTTTCAGCTGTGAGATACTGATACAGTGAAACTCATTAGCTTATTATGTTCATTTGGCCCAAATCTCTACGAAAACAAACTTGACAGAAAGAAACTGAAGTAAAGCAAAACTGTGATGAATATTAATAGCAAAATAAGCCACGTTGCCAGATAAAGAAGGGCCAGTTCCCACGTTATCTTTGGCATGTTTCACAGCCAGGTGAAGTGCTGGAAGGAACTGAACAGCATGCTGCTGTTCCCCAGGGATTTATTTTGCTATACAGTGTTTTGCTCATATAATTACTCTATCCCCATGTCTTAGGAATGACTCTGGCCCAGCTCCCATGATTACTTGCCAGTTTCTCTAACTGAAAACTACTCAAATCACACAGAAAACCCATTCTCTGGCCTTTTCACCCAAAATGTATTGGGGGTCTATTTACACATTCCACACAAGTGTGTCATCTGAGCACTGAATTTAAAAAAGAAAATAAAAATAGAAGTTGGGGGGAAGGATTTTGAAATGAGAAGGGGTGAAGTTTAGGTATGTAGCCCTTTCCACACTGCTTAGTGCTTTTCTACTTTGCCATAGGGACGTGAAAAACCTACCCTTCTTGATTTTCTTATGTTTCTCCCAGAATTTTCTTTCTCTCTTTATTTCATATGGGGTCCTTCTTCCTGCATAGAAATTCATATGCTTTTAAAATAGATTTTTTCCCCTAAAATGTAAATTTACTTATGTATTTGAGTAAAGGTACACATTCTCCCCCTATTGACTCAAATATGTTTGTGCATATTTTAGTCAACTGTATGCATTTTTAGCTTTTTACATTTTAAAATGTGGATGCTAGACTGTGTGTACTTTATCTTAAAAACTTGTGAATTCTCATTCAAGAATAATTTCTTCTTGCAACAAGTTTCAGAAGATGCAGAAAGGCTATTTTATTTACAAATTATGAATTCAACAAATTTCTTTCCCATTCTACTCCTGAGGCTGCTCTTTACTCCTCCAGTCCCATGGGAGAAATGCAGTTGAGGTAGCCGTTTTGAACAGCAAAGTGGAAAGATCTTTCTTGCTACTTCTCTATTCCCAATCTCCTAAACTGGCTTTTCTTTTAAGACTATATTCAGGGTTCTGTTGCTTGAGGTCCCCCATAAAATATAATTACAAGCTCACAGAACCCTTGCAAAAGTGGAAAAATCACAAATAACTCCCCCCCCCCCCAATTCCCCTCTGGAGATTCCCACCTCCCATTCCTTTACCTCTGGCACTGGCATTGGCGGGGAGGGAGAAAAAAAGACAACCTAAAAAGCTTCCTGGTACTTTCCCCTCAGAGGGAGAAGAGGGGAGTTCTGGAGTTCTAATTACTACCGGCAGCTGTCTTGAGAAAGGAGCACCTGACCAATCAGCAGCCAATACACAGCAGAATGTGCAACCACATGTCAGAGAGGCTGCACCTTCAGCAGTGGGAGGGAACTTTGCTCATCCAAAAGAAAAAAAAAGCTGTTCATTTTAAACACAAGCCTGGGGTGAGGAATGCAAGGACTGGGAGGAGGAAAAGGTGAGAGAGGGAGGCAAGCATATGCCTCCCAAATAATAAAATTTGGGAAGATCAGACCCCTGAATGTGGAGGGGTTACTGTAGTTCCTCATAGACAGTTTCATATAAAATGTAGTGAGCGCCTTATATTAATCTAATCGAGAGCTGAGTGGGATATATTGCCATATCTTAGTTAAAGAGAAACTCTTTTTAAGCAGTTTTTTTACATCTACCCAGCCTGCTTTTTGTCCTTGCCCTCTTTCTAATTGTACTTGTTTAGCAGCATCAGTATTGGAAGGGTGATGAAGAGGGCTGGAGAAACAAATTTTATGGTGTTGGGCTGCAGCAGCGTGTCTGCAGTGAACAAGGCAATAAATACTTGAGCTGCGAAAGAATGGGATTCTACTCCAGCTGATCCTACTATAACTGTGTATGCCCACCTGCATACGACAGGCAAAATAAAGTGCCCCTGCTTCCAGAATTCTTTACTGGACAGGTGTCAACAGCAAAACAGAGAGAAAAGGGGAAGGCAGATAACTTTGTCTCACCAGCCACTCCCGGTGTGTTAAAGAAGCATACTTTGGCCACCAAAATGGAAGTTATAAGAAAAGTTGTGGCTAGTGAAAGAAAAACAAAACAAAACAAAAAAACCCTGCCTGCATTTTGGAAAAAAAAAAATCTTCAAGTTTTCTCTAGAAGGTTCAAAATGTTGTTGTTTACTCATGCAAGACTTACCTGACCTGGATGTTCCATTTCACATGTGCACAATGTTAATTTTGAATAAAAAAACTTTACTGAAACATGTTGACATCTTTTTCTGCTGCAAGAAACTATCCCTATTCTTTCCTTGTTATTTCTGCCTCTGGTACCAAAGTTTCTGTTCAAGAACTAATGCCCAGAAACACATCTACTTTGTTTGCTGAGGTATATCTATGTCAGTGTATTTAACTGCAAAATACACGTGAAAAGATGCAAACATTCATGCATAAAACAAGTTAACCCATGTGCGTATTGTTATCATATCTTTCTGAGAATTTTGCTATAAGCACACAAATGGGAGAGATCTTTGGCAAATCAGTCTCAAAGGGAAAGAAGCAGCAACATTAGCTTTAAATAGGAACAGATGGAGAAGATGCTGACTGGCCTCGCTGCACCTATTATCTTTCAACTCTGTACCAGACATAACAGGATCATGCTGTCTTGATGTGAGCAGTTTGGCTTGTCATTGTTTTTACCATAGTCTAAGCTTGTGGCGGGATATAGCTCGGTACCAGATGGGGGAAGATAAAGGATGCTCCCACTGTCTCATTGAAAGATACAGCAAAGCTGAGGGCCAAAGCTAGGCGTGGGGAGAGAAAGCTCTATCCTCCAGACTGTTAAAAATGTCCAGTGCCTAAAAAGCAGGATTATTGCACCATATGTCAATACCATTCACAATACATTTAAAGGCTTTTGAGAACACCACCATGGGCTTGTTCCACAGGTATGGCTGTGAATACGTTAAGAAATCCATCTCAGAATAAACAACTTGGTGAATTGCCCACTCGTCCAGTGTGCTACCCCACTGCCCCTTTTATCCTCTTGATGGAGAAGAATGGCATTTTCCCATGGCTGTAAGAGCCAGATGAATTCAGAACAGATGGCCAATGTGAGCCTCAGTGTTTCATTCTTCAAAGGCCATTTTTGGTAGTGCTATAGGAAACCTATGAAATTCATGGGGTCACAATAAGTTGGACCACAGCTCCCAGAATTTCTCATAATTAGCTGTGCTACGAGAGGTTCTGGGAGGTAAACTCTGGTAACAACTGGGGAACCAAGTTTGGGAACAACTGCTGTCAACTATATACAGCAAAACAGAATAAAAATAAACACATATATAGGTGGTTCATCCCTTCCAACATTTCACAGATGAAAACTGGGATATGAGTGGCCAAGAGGGCAAAAATTATTAGTGAGGAAGAATACAAAGCAAAGAAAGGATGCAGCAGTTTGTTTTGCCTGAGCCTACTGGGAAGTGCAAAATTTCCCCCCTCCTCTCCCCCTTATTACATTGAGTATAACCTATTTTGTACTTTGAACTCGTCAGTTGAAGTAAACTGAGGACAAAGGTGAAAGTGAGAGGAGGAAAGAAACTGGGACATTTGAAAAACAGCTGAAAAAGTAGAATATCAGAGAATTAAATAGGGCTGTTCCTTCCAAACTGAGTAAGTTGGAGGATATGGAAGGTACTTCTTGCAAGGTACCTGAAGTAGTGTGTAAAGACATTTCCCTTTACCTATCTATCTATCTGTCTGTCTGTCTGTCTGTCTATTTGATATTCTGGTCCTTTGCAGTTTCACTGGAAATGTGGAGGTACAGGCTTGAAATCAGTATGGATGGCAGATCCTGCTTTCAAGGTGAGCAGTTCACAAATACTTGCAAAATTGGTAAATATAACCCACTGAGTAATCCAGACTAGTAGAATGAGAGGGCCACATGCTTCCCATACTTAATTTGCAGCAATATCCCCCAGGCAAAAGGGGAAGGCAGTGGCTGTTTATGGACTATTGTGTTTAGAGGAGTGGTCCCTAAATCTAGGTCTCCTGATGCTGTTGGACTTCAGCTCCCAGAATCTCTCACCTGTAGCTTTCTAATGGAATTGACAGTGACCAGAATGTCACTTCCTGTATTCCGGAAATGAGGTTTGGGCTCAAAATAAGATATGGGGGAAGCACTTTGTTTTATGCCAGAGTTGTGACTTCTGGTGCCTTCCAGATGAGTGTTGCACTCTTTGAGGCCTGTTCAATACGTGATTCTCATGTGTAAGCTAAAGCAAGTGTAGGAGTCATGTGGCCCTCCTGATATTGTTGGACTGTAATTTCCAAGCATTCCTTGTTTGCACTAGATGGTGTTACTGTGGTGCATAGTTCGAGCCCGAGGTCTGCTAAATATAATTTTATGTCAAAGAATTGGCCATTCCAAACTGCTCCCCTCCATGTGCTTGCGAGGCCCCCGGACAAGCACGCACACGGACACGGCTGAACAAGCTGAAAAATACAAAACAAATCCAGGCAGGCCAGTAATTTTCCAACATGTAGCTTCAGGAGACCTCCAGGCGAGTACACTTTAAACCTACATTAAGTACGCATGAGGTATACAAAGGATTCTCTGCCCCGAACAGGCAGCTTGATGAGATTTCCGCTTCTGACTACTCAACTATCAAGCACTTTCCATTTGCATACTGTCTGTGCTATTGACAGCGCCGTCAAAATCCAATCATGCTAAAAACTGACCTTTCGGAGGCTTTGTCTCCAACCCGAAACCCATTGTTTTCCCCAGGAACAGACTACCCTACAGGCACATTTTCCCCTATAAGAGCCCCTGATTTTGAGCACTTCTTCGGATCACTCTTGGCTTCCACGCTGCTCTGCTGCCACTCTGCTTGCCGAGCCTTCCCCTCAGCTTCCACGTGCTGAGAACCTTCGCTCCAATAGACTTTCTTCAGACTACCCGGGCTACAGGATCAGGTGTCGTTCTTCCCCAAAAACTCCTTCTTAAAATCCTCTATCTACTTTCCTCTCTTTATTTTCTGAGGTCTCTGTGTGTGAGTACACAAGTACGCAGTATTTCTTAGTTCCATGTGAGTGAGCACGTAAGTGCGTTGTGACTTTACAAATAAAACAACAAAATTAGAACTTTGTTGTGTCGTGGTCTTGACTTGGCCTGACCCCGTAAACATTGGATAAAAGATCTCGCTAGGTTACCCTGCCTCTTGTAGTGCTACGGCTTGTGCTTTGGCTAATTCCCATTCCCCATTATTTGGAGTACATTGAGGTGTCCCCCACGGGACCCCAGAAATTAGGGTAACAATGGTCCATGCGGTCTCTTCCAACTGTATTGATTCTATGATTCTATCTGTTTTGCTGGGTGACATTGCTGGGGCTTGCAGTCCAAAACCAGATGGTCTAGTGAGTGGTTCTGATCCATTTTTGGGACATAGACAGACCATCCTGAGACTCTGATGAAAGCTATAGATCTCCTCTGTAGAAAAATACTCATGAACACACATATTTTTTAATCCAATTTATGGATCCCTGAAGTGTGTCCATGGGGCTCATATGAAGAACCCTCATCTTGTGAGTTATTGCAGAAACTGAGAAAGGGTAGATGATGATCTTAGCCCTCTGCTTGTTAGAATTGCAGTTCAGGATCATTCCAGACCCTGAGGTTTTGGGTCTAAAACATGAGACCTTGAGATAGCTCCTGGTGATGTCATTAAACGTTATACATTAAGCACCAACCACAGTTGCTCAAAGCTTGTCATTCAAAGACACGTGCAAAGAAGATATCTTCCTATTTGGAAATTATGAGGGGAAATCTTAACTAAAGGAGCCATTCCCAGATCAAGGTGAAATGAAAGGCTTCCTCCTCCTCACTTACTTAAGAAGATGGGATAGGGAACACTTAATCTAGTCTACTTGCTTCTCGTCAGAAGGTGGATGAAGAGTAGACCAGGGGTCAGCCCTAATGAAACAACAGGTAGAAGGGAAGAAGGAAGTCAGCTAAGTAAATACAGAGACTCCTTGGAGAGTCTTTGGAAGTTGCACCAACAAATCAATTAAGCTTTGGACTTGTAATGGCTTTTAATAAATGTTTCACTGACTGAATTAAGATTTGTTAATGATTGGAAGCTGCTGGTCTCCTAGCAGAAGTGGAAATGTATACCTTTCCTCTTGCCTGCAGGTGAGCTTGCCCCAGCCCCAGAGAATGTGCATTCTCATGTCCTGCCAAAGGATGACCCATGGAAACAGGGGAAGAGTGGGGTGTCAGGGTGAGGGCCTGAGATCTGGCAACCCTATGCAATAGGATTCATTGCAAGCTGAACGAGGAAGAGGTTGCCTTGCCGGATTAGAAGGCAAATATATACGTTTGATGCAGCATGCAGCTTCTGATATGCCCCCTGCTTTGGCGTTATGTGATGTGGATGGAGAGCACATTTCCACATGGGGGATAGGAATGCACACCCACTACCGTTGTTTTGACTGCTGGACTTCATCTGAGAAAGGAAAGTGATGTTTTTTCAAAGTATGCTGGAATAAAGAGGAAGAACAGCTGTCTACATTATTGCTAAAAACAAGATAAGCAGCAGCAAAGTGCATTTAGATTTATCATTGCAGGAGCTGTTCAGGCTGAAGCAGTTTTCAAGAAAAATGCAGTCTTTGGCAATGCATACCCTCCCACATTTCACAGTTGAAAACCAGGACATGGGTGGCCAAGCCAGATTAGAGTGTGGTCATGATGAAAAAGTTATTAATAAGGAAGAATTCACAAGCTAGGATAGGCTACAGCAGTTTGCTTCTGCTTCTGGTTTGATTCTGCTGGGAAGGGTGAGATCCCTGGTGGCGCATTGGTTAAATGCTGGTGCTGCAGCCACAAGGTTGTCAGTTTGATCCTGCTGGGCTCCAGGTTGACTCAGCCTTCCATCCTTCTGCAGGTTGGTAAAATGAGTACCCAGCTTGTTGGGGACAATTAGCTAATACATTGTAAACTGCTTAGAGAACACTTAGCTGATAAGTGGTATAGAAATATACATGCTATTGCTGTTGCTATCCCACCCCTTAGCTCTTCCCTGCTGAGTTAACTGAGTGCAAACTTTTTTAAAACTTTGAACTCAGTTGGCAGCAATTGCAGTAAGCTAAAGACAAAAGGGGGAAGTGGGAAAAGGAGAGAGAAACATTTTAGAAGGAGCTGAAAGAGTGGGACAACAGATAAGGAGCTCTTCCCAGTTTAACAGCTAGGATGGCAGAGTGATTAGAACGTTAGGCTAGACTTGGGAGATCCAAGTTCAAGCCATAAAGCTCAGTGGTGATCTTGAGTCACTGTCACTCAGTCTGACCTACCCCATGATGAGGATAGTGAGGGAATAAGGAAGATCATGTACCTTGAGATCATTGGAGGAAAGATGAAATATAAATGTGAACTAACACTTTAAAAACATTATCATAATGGTAGTGCTCCTCTCCAAGGAGGTAGCTTCTTTGCAGTTAACTCCGCACAAGACTTAGGCTTCAATCCTATACCCACTCACAGAGACATAAGTAGGATTGTCCTCTTTGTACAAATATCTTAGCTTCTCTTAGGATGTACGTAGAAGTAGACGCTTCTGGGAATTCAAAATTACTTTCCAGTTCACTCCCAAATGCTGTTTACTTTCTGATGTTGTCTATTGCTGTCTGCTTGCCAGATTGATTGGATGGAGTGGAGAACATTTCAGAAGATCTGCGGTGGCATTCCTTCCATTCAACAGCAAGCAGTAGCTTGTGAAGGTCAGCAGTGTTCAAAGAACAGCATGTCTATTTCACAGGAAGCTATTCCTCGTATCTTTACATATAAGGACATAGTTCCGGCATAATAGAATATTTGGTAGACTTTTCTTCTTCATCCCCATCACGTCTGTAGTGCTTTTTTTTTTTTTTAAATTCCGGCAAACAACTGGCCTACACATTTCCCCAAAAGATGGGGATGCTTCTGCTGTGTAATCATGCCTTGGCTGACAGGAGGTTTCCCGTGAAATCTGTAAATCATCAAGACGGAGGTTTGTTGTTTTTTTTTAAAAAAAGAATGATATTTAGTGAGAAGATTATTTAAACCTGATGTGTTTATCCTTGCTAGAGCTCTGTATTTATCATCCGTGCCTAAATATTCATCTCTATCGCCCTGTAATTCAGATCTGTGCTAATACAGCTGTTGTGCTGGACGACAAACAACCAGTAGAGAAAAACCTGGCGAGCAGGGAGAGAGTGACTATTCATGACACCGTGGCTGTCTGCCCCCTCTGGCAAGCAGCTGCATTTGTTTGGGCTTCTGCAATGTGTTGTTCCTCCAAATCCACTAGTAAAATTCTATTACTTCCAAGTTTAATCATTTTATTGGTTCTTGGAAGAATAAAAACTAATGATCCTGGTAGAATTCTAGGTACACATAGGCCATTTCTGCACTAGACTGTTATAGTGCTATTATTCCACTTTTGACATCCTATGGAATCCTGGGGTTTGCAGTTTAGGGAGGGGCCTTTTGGGGGAGTAGTGGTGTAAGCAAGAAACTTTTATGTTTTTACACTGGTTCTGGTGTTTGGGGGAGCCATGTTTTTCTGAAAAACTGTTCAAAGAATTAAAGTTTTTTTGGGGGGGGGGGACTAGAAGGTCTCCTGGATGGACCTGAGAGCTAAATGTGGCCCATAGGACAAACTTTTCCCACCCTGATCTGGTGCCTCATTTCAAAAATGAAGGCTAAATGGTTCAGGCTCTTTAGACTGCTTTCAAAGTCATGTCATGTCATGTCAAGCAGCAGAGTTTGAGTTATCCCTCTTGTGATTTTTTTACGTTGATTCTTCATAGTGCCTCTTCCAGACTGTCAGGAGGGATGCATTTTTTTTCTTTTGACCATTTTCAGTTCTGATAATTTTTTCCTTGAATTAGCAAATTTCTTGATAAATTCAAGAGAAATAGTGTGGAGTCTTTGAACATGTAAATGGGAGTGATAGTGAACTCAAAAGTTTCATCCATCTGGCAGAAATCTTTAAGTTCTCCTGTTGAGAAATGTGAGATAATACTAGATTTCTCAAGCTGAATAGTCTAACTGGTAAGGCAAGGCAGAATGTGAACAACAACCAGTCCCATATCCACTCACTTACAGGGCAGAGAAAAGAAACAGCTTAGTCTTGGTAACATATATAGAAGTAGCTTTACTTACAAATTACGTGTTCATAATCAAGTACATAGATGGAAGCGAGATGGAAGAAGACAAAATGGCTACAGATTAGAATGATACAGGAAGAGAGTGAAGTGTAGAAAAACAAGCAAACAAAAGGTAACCATATATATATGCTGTACCAAAATCTCTATAGATTAACATGCAAGGTGACAGTTAGTGAATATGACATGAAAATGTTGCTGATCTTAACACAAGCAGAGGTCCAGAGGCTACATCTGCCCCCCTAGGATCTCTGAGGGCCACACCCACTCTTGTAACTTGTACTCTATCCCTAATTTCTGATCTCCAAAATTCCAGTTGTGCCCTTTAGTTCACTTCTGATTTTGAAACAAAGGCCCTTTTCACATGTGTGTGGGGGGAACGGGCAAAAACACGCTAAAACGGAGCTTACCCACAGCCGGGTAAGTCCATCGCCACGCGGAGCAGCGTGAGCTCGCTGCTCCAGACTCCTCCAGTGTCCCAGATGGCAGCTTCCGGTTGGTGGAGGCTCTCCACCAACCGGAGAAGCTCGCCAGCCGGAAGCCCGTCCCCGGCAGATCTGCAGGCACGCACTTGTGCGCGCCTGCAAATCCACTTTAGAGCCGGGCGACGGAATGGCACGGGGCTGCGTGCTCCGTGCTTTTTAAAAAACTCGAAAAAGAGGTTTTTAAAAAACACGCAGCGCGGCTAGTTCCGGCTGCTCCTGAGTGGATTCTGGTGTGGAACTACGAAAAGTAGTCCACACCAGTCCACTCTACGGTGTAGAAGACCTCCGTTAGAGGTCGCTCTACACCATTTTAGAAGCCTGGTATGGAAATGGCCAAAGGCTCCCATGGACATAAAACAGGTGGATGGGGCAAAATAGTAAATCTGGCTAAATGAAAAACAGTCTGACCTGCTGGGCCAAGATGAAAATTCCCCACCCTTCTGTTATAGGGTATGACTGGCCATATAAGACCAGAGGTTAAGAAGACCAGAGGGGGGCTGAGTTGCTACAGTGGGGTCCCCAGGAACTGGGGCTTATGATACTTGTGGGATGCACTTTGCTTGGTCCTGCTCTATTTGAAGGGCTGTTCTTTGCAAGTGTGCTTTGCAGAGAAAGGACCACTTGAAGGAAAAGCTGAATACTCTTCAATTGCTCCAATTTGGCAGGGACGGTCTTAATTATTCCTCTGTTGTCCTACTCTTTCAACTCCTTCTAAAATGTCCCAGTTTCTCTTTCACTTTCCCTCTTTCCCCCTTTGTCCTCGTGTTACTTCAGTTTCTGTCAAGTGACACAAAGGAGCAAAAGTAGTTTGCACTCAATTAACTTAGCAAGGGAGAGAGGAGACGAGGGGACAGAATCTTGCCATTTCCACTAGGCTCAGGCAGAAGCAAATGGCTGCAGCCTCTCCTACTTTATGTGTTCTGTCTCATTAATAACTTTTGCCGGCTTGGCCATATTCTGATGTTGCTTGGCCGGCTGTGTCCTGGGTTTTCGTCTGTGAAATGCTGGAAGGTGTGCATTTACTGAATAATATAATTCCAGCCCACAGTATGGAGCTGGGTTCTTTATATTTCCTGTGAAAGGTTTCTGTGAGGATGAAGTGCAGAGAGGGGACAGTCATGTAGTCCAATGTACTTCCTGCATTTTCTACAATGAATTCAATGTGCATTGTAGAAAATGCAGGAAGTACATATAAATAATAAAATTAATAAATAAAGCCATCTGGATAACAGACTGAGTTGGCTGACAGGTCATCTGATCTTATCTTTTCTCAGATCTTCACTATGGTGAAATATATTTCTGTTTAAATGCCAGTATTTCTAAATGTGTGCCTACACGTATCAGTAAGAAATGCAGAATGAAGCAAATATGTATCCTTAATTCTTCTTTTGATGATCCGTAAGTAGTGAGCTGAAATTAGACTCCTGCTGGTTCCTCAGCTTATATGTGAACAGGACAGACTAAATAAACATGATATTTCATATCCTGTCTAGTTTGGCCTTGACCATGGGCAAAGAGCCCTCCTATCACCACTGAATCATCAAAGCCCACCTCAGGGCCAAAGGACGAAGACTTCCAGGCAAATGTTAGTCCCAACCCCCCTTTTTCTCTCTCCCCATCCTCTCTTTCCCCACTTGACAGGACAATGGGATCAGATTATCTGGATGAAGAGGTGTGAAAACCACAGGAACGCTCTTAGTTGGATGTTAAAAGATCCATCTGCTTATTTTTCAGTTACAAAACAACTCCCTCAAATGAAAGATATTGCGTCACTTCTGAGATGTACGCACAGACTGTAAGAGATGAGAAGACAGCACATGGAATAAGTCTAGGCCCGGTCCAAAGAATTTTCTCACTTCAGAAGAGATGCGTACAATCCATGAGGATACATTCCAGCTACTCTGCTTGTTGCTGTCATAGGGAGCACCTTTTGGATGCTCTGTAGCATCTAAATCATAGTGCCAAACCTCAAAATAAAATGAATTCTTCACAATTAGAACAGTGCCCTATGTTAGATAGCTAACTATCTGTGGATGTAATGTAGCATTAAAGTGTGGCACAAAGTGTGGCACAATGTTCCCAGAAAAGCATTCTTCATACTTATCCATGAAATGTGGAATATGCAATAAGGAAATACGGGCTTTAGGGAGCCAGTGTGGTGTAGTGCTTTGACCACTCTTCTAAGACCCTGGAGACCAGGATTCAAATTCCTGTTTGGTGATGGAAACCCACTGGGGGACCTTGGGCAAGTCATATTCTCTCAGCCTCAAAAGAAGGCAAGGGCAAACACCCTCTGAATAAATCTTGCCAAGATAACCCATGATAGGTTCACTTAGGATCACCGTAAATCAGAAACACTTTGAAGACACACAACAACAAACAACCACAATGGACTTTGAGGTAAGGTTGAATGACAAATAATATTCCAGAATATTTTACCAAAATTTCTGTTTTTTTTTCAAGTTGGACAATGGTGTTTCAAGACTGAGAAATTTGAGAAAAAAGTTGTAAAACCAACATTTATGCATAGTGCGTAATGAATGAATAGCTTGATTATATGAATCCTTTGAAATTCTTTCACTGCTCGTAGCAAAAATGTGCAGCAAATTTGAGACAAACCACTTCTTTCAAGTTACATTTAACAGTATTTATCCTTTCTCTAGTGGCTGCACACTTCAGTTTTAGTTAATTTGAATGTATTGAGTTTCTAACTGCTTGTCTTTGAACAGCTGTAATCTCAAGAGCCTTGGAAAGCCCTTTTTACCTGAGGCTAAAACACTGTTGGGAAGACAGAATGAACTCAGGAAACCCCACTGAACTTGTCACAAGATTACTCCTCTTCTCCCTCACCCTTGTCCGTTTATGAGTTCTGAGTCATTTTAGTTTTTTTATCAGTGAAGAGAAAATTCCCTACACTCCAGTTTGTTTGTTGAGAGTTTCATGAATCAACTATGATGAATGTATCATGCCAAAGCTTATCGGAGTCCCACTAAGAGATTCTGAATGCATGAGTGGTCCAGACTAAACTTCCATTATATTTGGGAGCAATGCTAAAGAGGTGATTTTCCATGAAAATTTTTTAAAAACCCAGATATTTCACAGAACAATAACCTTTCCTCGTGTCTAATACTCATTTTGTCCCAGATGAGCATGTCAACCTAGCGTATATCACAGAGACCAGATCGGCTGAGGACGGGTGGGTGGGTGGGTGTGGTTAATCTTTCTCAGCTTTATCCACCAGGGGTGTGGAAGTGGAGTTGCAATAGTTTATCAATGACTGCCCCAAATGATACCTGGCCCAACCTGTCCCGCTGGGCACACACTGGACCTTGTTTAGTGGGGGAGGTGAATGTGATCTGGAAGTCGAGGAGCTATCTATAGTCCGTTGTCATAGACAGATCACCACTTGGTAGGATATAGACTTGCTGAGATTCAAACCTCTACAGAGATGGAAGACCCATTATGATGGTCTGCCCCAGAAGGCTTATGGATCTGGATGGATTCCTGATGGCTTTTGGGGAGTTTCCTACTGCCTTGACAGGAGACCCTATCAAGTCCTGGCTGATCTCTGGAACAGAGAAATGGCTATTGTGGTGGACACACTTATACCCAAGCATCCCCTCTCATGCAGTGGAACCAAACTAGCCCTCTAGTTTTCCAAGAAGCTAGTGGTGATGAAACAAGTGAGAAGGCAATTAAGTGTGTTGCCAGAAAACCTGGGGCTCATCCAGTCAAGCATAGGCTAAAGCTTATCTGAAGGCCTACTCTGTGAAAATAGAGGCGGCAAAGGCAAATTTCTTCTTTGTCTCTATTGCATCTGCAGGGGCCCAGCTAGCAGAGATGTTTTGAGTGATCATGGGTATTTTACACATGGGCCCAAGAGAGGAAAATCCAGATCACTCCACAGCCCAGTGCAAACAACTTGCCCAATATTTTGCAGATAAAATTGCATGGATCCACTTTGACTTGGAATCTATAACTGATACAGATTCAGTGGATGTAACTCTGGCCCTACTTGTCCAGTGACAATGGACACTTTTCCATTTGTGCAACTCAAGGATGTTGACATGATTATTGGAGATATGGAAGGTACCATATCTGTTAGAGATCCCTGCCCCTCCTAGCTTACTAAAAAAGCTTGAGGATCACTCGCTGGGTAGATAGAGGAAGTGGTTAATATCTGACTAAAACAAGGCAGAGTTCCAGCTTGCCTGAAGGAGGCTGTAATAAAACGGTTACTTCCTGCCCTCCACCAAAAGCAAGATTCTGGAGCCTGTAGTGGTCTCTCAGCTCCAGGTGTTGTTTCTGAATTAAATGGATTAGCTGGATCCATTTCAATCTGGTTTCATGCCTGATTATGGGATAGAGATAGTCTTCGGTTACCTTGGTGGATTACCTGTACTGGGAGCTAGACGGGGGGGTATGTTCCTGTTGGTTCTGCTGGCTGTCTTCGTGGCTTTTGACCTTGGTATCCTTCTGGGTCACCTTGCTTGGATGGGACTTGGTGGTGCTGCTTTACAGTGGCTTTGTTCCATCCTGGAAGGGTGAGCCCAGAAGGTTCTGGGGGACTCCTGTTCAACCCCTTGTTTGGTTTGGTTCTGTTCCCCATGCTATCTATCTATCTATCTATCTATCTATCTATCTATCTATTTTTTAAAATTTTATTATTATAAAAGTTATAACAATCAGTATTTACAAATAATCATTCTTTCTTTTTATAAATATATAAGAAACAAAAACAAAGAAATATATACAATCAAATTTGTATACCTATCCAACATCCTCCTCCTCCTCCTCCTCCTCCTCCTCCTCCTCCTCCTCCTCCTCCTCCTCCTCCTCCTCCTCCTCCTCCTCCTCCTCCTCCTCCTCCTCCTCCTCTTCTTCTTCTATTGCTCTTCTAACTTTGGCCATTTCCACATGGGCTAAAAAAAAATGGTGCAGAGCATCCTCCAAAGAGGACGTCTGCACTGTAGAGTGGACTGGGTTGGGCTACTTTTTGTAATTCTGCACCTCAGTCCGCTCCGGAATGTCCAGAAGTGGTTGCGCAGTGTGCTTTTTAAAGACCTGTTTAAACAGGTCTTTCAAAAGCACGGAGCGCCCCACTCTGTTTCGGTGCTCCGGTGCAGATTTGCAGGCTCGCACCAGGGGCGGGCTTTAGGCTGGCGAGCTTCAGCAGTTGGTGAACCTCCACCAACCGGAAGCCATTATTTTCGTCCCCAGAGCAGTGTGGAGCAGCGGCCACACACTGCTCTGGAGCAGCCTGGACTACAGCGTCGAGCCAAGAAGTCCGGTAAGTACTGGGACAGGGCGTTTCCACCGCCACGTGTGGAAATGGCCTTAGTCTACATATACAGATACCTCTATATCTTTTATGTATCTAAATAAATTTCAATTACATGTCTCATATATTCTGCTTTGTCTTATATATGAATTCTTTTTCTGCTTTGTTCTGAGTTTTATGAGCATCCTTCTATATAAAAATTATATACAGATTATATACAAATGTACAATTTCAACTTCCTTCCTTCCTTTTTCTAGTTTGATTACTCACTTATTTTTCCAGGTTTCTTCTGATCATTTCCCTTTTTATGTGACTTGCCTTATTATTTTGAAAATAAAATTTTTCTGTTCCCTTTTTCCCATATCTTTGCTTATCTTCATTCTTTTCATGTTTCCTTCTGAATCGCCCATTTTTGTTGTATATATTCTTTAATTGGTTTCAATTCTTCCCTATTTTCCCCTTTTGTCTCACCTTTAAGTACCATTGTCAAATCATCCATCGCTATCATTTCTGATAGTTTAACCTCCCATTCCTCAGTATCTGGGATATGTTCACACTTCCAGTATTTTGCATAAGTAATCCTTGCATTTGATACCATATACAGTATTATTATCCAATATCTAATATGCTCTTTTTCTATTTGATGTAACATATTTAAAAGAAATATTTCAGGATACAAAGGAAAATTAATTCGTAATATTTCCAATATTTTCTTTTGAATGGTTTACCAATATCTTTTAGCTTCAAGGGCATGACCACCACATATGGAAGAATGTTCCTTCTTCTGTCTTACATTTCCAACATTTGCTGGAAATCTTGTACATTTTCCTTAATTTTGCATCTATAGAGCATCTTAAAGTAATTTTCTTTCAGCTTTTGGGCTAATGTAATTTTTTGTGTATTCTTCCAGCTTTTCTCCCAATGTTCCAAGCTAATTTCATGCCCTATATTTCTTGCCCATTGTATCATTGAATCTTTAATTATTTCTGTCTCTAATTCTCTGTTTAATAATATTTTGTATAATTGAGCCATTAAATCGTCTTTTTTTTTCAAGAATGACATTCTCTTCAAGAATGACGTTCATTCCGTTTCCCTATACTTTCAAATCCTTCCAATTTATTATCCATTTTAAATCTTTCTTTCAGTTGATGATATAAGAACCATTTACATGTGAAACCTTCCATCTCTAGTTCCTCTCTTGTTTTAATTCTTAGACTTCTCTTCTACTATAATATCTTTGTATCTGATCCATTTTTCTTTCTCATCTCACCATCTTCCAAATAAGGCTTCATGGGGAGATAGCCATAATGGGATTCTAATATATATCTTCCTTTTAAATTTCTTCCAAATTTCAAATAATGCCCTTCTAAGAAAATGGTTGAGGAATTCTTTATCCACTTTGATTTTATTGTACCAAAGATATCCATGCCAGCCAAATTTCAATTCCGATCCTTCCAATTCCAATATTCTTTTATTTTCAAGAATTATCCATTCTTTTAACCAGGTCAGGGCATTTGCTTTGTAATATATTTCAAGATCTGGTACACCAAATCCTCCTCTTTCTTTTCTCTCTATTAACATCTGCCACTTTATTCTTGGCTTCATCCCTCCCCAAATGAATCTCGATAAATCTTTCTTCCAATCACGAAAACATCCTTTGTTAATTATTATTGGAAGGTTTTGAAAAAGATAATTAATTTTTGGAAGGATATTCATTTTAATTGCTGCTATCCTTCCCAATAAAGATAACCTCAATTTGGACCATTTCTGAATTTCTTTCTTTATGTCACTCCATAATTTTTTATAATTATTTTCAAACAATTCATTGTTTTGTTTTGCTATTGTAATCCCTAAATATTTTATCTTTTTTTCTGTCTCAAATCCTGTCAATCATAATATCTCTTCCATTTCTCTTTTAGTCATATTCTTTGTTATGATTTTCGTTTTACCCTTATTAATTTTAAATCCTGCCATCTCTCCAAATTTTTTAGTTGTTTCCAATAATTTTTCCACACTTGACCTTGGATCTTCAAGAAAAATCACAAGATCGTCAGCATACGCCCTCAATTTGTACTCTTGACTCTTTACTTTAGTCCCTCTGATATCTTTATCAGCTCTGATGATTCTAAGCAGCACTTCCAATACTGTTATAAATAACAATGGTGAAAGAGGGCAGCCTTGTCTCGTACCTTTTCTTATTCTGATTGGTTTCGTTTTCTCACTATTGATTATGATTTGAACCTTTGTATTTTTGTATATTTCTCCAATCCATGTGCCAAATTTATCTCCACAATTCATCTTCCTGAGTAATTGTAGCATAAATTGTAGCATAAATGTTCCCCATGCTATTTAACGTATACATGAAATTGTTGGGAGAGATTGTCTGGAGTTTTGGGGTTCAGTGCCATCACTATGCAGACGATACCCAGCTCTCTTACTCCTTTCCACCACAAACCAAGAAAGCTGTTTTGGTCCTAAAGTGATGTCTATCATCTGTAATGAACTGTATGAAAGTGAACAAATTAAAATTTAATCCAGACAAGATGGAGGTGCTTCTGATCAGTTGAATGGCAGATCAGGAATAGAGGTTCTTCAGCCTGTGCTGGGTGGAGCTGTGCTCTCCCTGAAGATGCAGTTTCACAGCTTGGGTGTGCTCTTGGATTCAACTCTGAATCTGGAAGTCCAGGTTTTAATTGGTGGCTAGGAGTGCATTTTCACAGTTAAAGCTGTGCCCAGTCCTTGAGATGTCAGATATGGTCACAGTGACACATGCCTTACTTACATCCCAGATGGATTATTGTAATGCACTGTACATGCAACTGCCCTTGAAGAGTGTTCAAAAACTTCAGCTGGTCCAAAGAGCCCCAGCCAGATAGTTAACTGGAGAGCACTACAAGGATAACACAACTTGGTTGTTGCAACAGCTTCACTGCTACTGGTCTTCTTTCAGGCACAACTGAAAGTCCTTCACAGATTAGGTCCGGGTTATTTAAAGAATCATATCTTCCCTTGCATGCTTTGAGATGTGCTGTGGAGGCCCATCTGTCTGTCTACAACCCTCACTGGTACATCTGGTAGGAACACAGGTGAGGGCCTCATCAGTGGCTGCTCCCAGGCTCTGGAAATCCCTTCCCCAGATAAGTTAGACTGGCACTCTCCCTACTATCTATTTGCAGACAAGACTTTTCTATTTTTTTTAGAGTAAACTTTCATTTATTATATAATAATAGAAGACACAAGACACAAGCTAAACAAACAGAGAAAATATAAGAAGGAAAGAAAAGCATCCATACAAAGACAAACCAAATTCCACTGTACAATATAAAACTAAATACTTACCCGGCATGAGGGATACCTTGATCGAGACTTTTCTATTCTGACAGGCATTTGCTGAGTGACTATATATGTCCCCTCTTACACAGTGTGCTCGATATTGCTAATTGTTCTGCTTGTGTGTGTTTGTTAATGATGCAGTTTTAATCTGTTTTTTTTTTGTACTGTTTAATATTAACTTTTTTATTTTGTGGATTTTTAACCATGCCCTTTTTAATTGTTGTAAGACACTTTGAGTCCTGATCTACATATGTGTACATACATTTGAATGCTGTGTAACAAGACATTAATGCAAAAATATTATATTTTTGAGGTACATCTTTACTACTAGTTGAACAAATCTTTACTACATTTAACTGTAAAATTGTCTCCCGCTCATTCACATCCTGAAGTAACAGTAATAGATTCCTCACACTAAGCTTCCACACATCTAAGGCCCTTTCACACTACACAGTTATAGCGCTGTGATTCCACTGTAACTGTCTGTATCCTCCTGGGGTTTGTAGTTTGGTGAAGCACTAGACCTTTTTGGACTGGAGAACCCCTAGGGATTCTGAATTGCTGTTGTTGTGTCCCTTCAAGATGTTTCTGACTTATGGCAACCTTAAGGTGAATCTATAGTGGGGTTTTCTGGGGGCTGAGAGTATGTGATGCACCCAGGATCACCCAGTGGGTTTCCATGGCAAAGTGAGGAATTGAATCCTGGTCACTAGGGTTGTAGTCCAACATTCAAACCACTAGACCATGCAGGCTCTCCAAGGGTTCTGAATATCCCTGACTAATTCCATAAGGTAGAACCATAGCAGCTAAAGTAGAATAGTGGTGAAGATCTCATAGCAAAGGAAGGTAAATTTGTGGACCTTTATCTTCCTTCATTAATTCATTGTATGGTGTGAAAGGGACCTAGAATGAAGGTAATGGTTTCTAGGTGTGAGTTTCAGGCAGACATGAACCTAAGGGTCAAATTAGACGTTAAAGGGATTCCCTTTTGCCAACAATTAGCATCACAGATGTTCAGCAATAGCATGGCAGGCATGAGAAAGATTCAAAGCTAGACTTGGAAAAGTTTACGCTCTCAAAAGACCTGGGTCTGGATGAATAAATCTGTAAGTTTTGCTTTTTCCTTCATTCAGAGATAGTTCCTTTGATCCCAAACATGAAGAAATTTGCACTTTTCCAAATTCTTATATAAAAATGAACTGAAACAAAATTCCCACCCATCTCTTATGTGTGAGAGATTTTTTAGCTACTGGTATCAGAATAAGGCCATGGACGCTAATTAATCATGCTGAGTCAGTCTTTACTTCATGACTTGAAATAAACTGAATGGAGGGACTTTCTGACCAATAACCAGCTCATGTCCTTCATTTAGTCATTATACTCATTTCTTTAACATTTCCTGAAATCTAGCTTTCTAAACAGTCTATAGCCTAGTATGTGGTCCAACATCTCCACTCTCTCATTTACAAGCAATTTAAGAAGTCTCCCAATAAACCACAATAAAGAACAGCCAGTAAACATCCACTCATTCCACAGTAGCCATATAAACTAAAGAATATTTGGGATTTTGCAGACACAGTGCTTGTATGCACATCTAGCACAACACAGAAATTTGGAAGCAGCTTAGAAAGTCTGAAGATAGCTGGAATGATAAAAAGACAGACAATCTGGCAACAAGTAACACTTCATCAAGCCCTTTGTAGCGATACACATTTTGCCTATAAATGCTGTGCTTGCTGGAAAGTGTTGGCAGCACTCTTCTGTAAGTTGTCCCACAGCAGAACTGAGCAACACACTGCCCATGGTCTGCTGCTAGTGCTGCCAGATTTGCCACTACATCAGCAATGGAGCACTCTCTGTAGACCTTGTTGTTGGGAAATATGAGAAACAGTTCTGGATTTCTCAATCAGAATAGTCAAACTGGCAAGGCAGAAAGTGAACAACCAGTCTCTCCTCCTGATCTAACAGGAAAAAGAAAAAGAAATAATTATTTTTGTAAAAGTGTTTAAGTAGCTTTACTTAGAAGCAGTGATGTCTTTACTCCAAGCCTCAAGTCAGGTCTCAAGTCTCTACCTTTAAGTCTCAAGTCAAGTCTTTGCAAGATACTTTCAAGTCAAGTCTCAAGTCTGGGAGCCAGCTTTATACCCCAATGTGTATACCAGAATTTTTGGACAGAGACGAATAAAGTTAGTTTTAATAATTTAAAGCAGAGTTGGCCCTCCACATTTGTGCTTTTGCCATCTGTAGCTTCAGAAATGGGGAATAGGATCCTTCTTACTTCTCATTTGCAAAGCTGAAGCTTTTTCAGAAGTGGGGAATAGTGTCCTTCTTACTCCCCATTATTGCAGCTCCAAAACCTTTAGAAGGAAGGATCCTGCCTTCTCAAGCCCATTGCCTAACACATTTTCTATTACCCTCTGAGATACCCACCCTGCACTATGGCTGCAAGTCTCGCCTTCTGCTTTTAGGAAAAGTTTTCGAAAGCTTCCCCCTTATGTAGCAGGGACAGGCTGCTGAGCAAATCTCAACACCACCTCAAGCCCGTTGCCTAGCCCACTTGCTGTTTCCTCTGAGAAATGTGCCCATACTTTGGGCTTGAGACAGATCATCATGTGACTAGTAAGTTGTAAGGTTTCTGGATGAATGTGTTATATTACTGAACCAAGGGCAGCAAGTCAGTCACTAAAAATATGCAAATCTCGAGTCAAGTCGAGTCAGTGTGTAATTTTTGCCAGGTCAAGTCAGAGTTGAGTCACTGCAGGGACTTAAGTCTGACTTGAGTCTGGGTCAATCGACTCAAGTCTACATCACTGTTTAGAAGTAATCAGATAATAGACTCATGGGGAGAAGAAGATGGCTACAGGTTTAGAATGATGCAGAAGGAAAGCAGCTGTGGCAAAGCAAGCAAACAGGAAGTCCGTAAAGATGCAAACTAGCGATTAGTAAATGTAGGCATGCTAAGGTTGTGAACACTAACACTTCTTTTTAACATTGGATTTCTGACCTTTAAATCAAGGACATGCTTTGTTTCTATGTTGAATTGGACTCCTGGAAGGCTTTCCAAAACGTCCTGGAAATATGATTCAGTTTGTAAAGAAGTACACCTAGTCTAAAGGGGAAAGACCTAATTTCAGTTGGAAACAAGGCCTACATGCCTTGCTTTAAGGATAAAAAAAACAATCTTGGAGAGCAGGGCAGTTGGCGTTGGGCAGTAGCAGTGGTGTTCGTTTGAGTCTTGATTTTAGTGTTCTTCACTCCCAGTACTTCACTCCCAGTACTGCAGAACACTAAAAGCAAGACTCAAAAATATGCCAATGAACACCACCCAGACTCTGGAGGTCCTTCTACAAGAAACAATACAATGGATTGCTAATGTAATTAATACACTGTTATGCATATCCCCGACTAACAGTACAACACTGGGGGATATCCCATTTAACAATAGGCCATCACATAGGCCAACTGTAACATACGCAAATTGCTTCCTCCCATCCGGGGACTACACAAGTATATATACTCTGTCTCACTTCCATGCCACCAGATCCTCTGAAGATGCCAGTCACAGATGCAGGCAAAACATCAGGAGCAAATATTAATAGCACACGTTCTCAAAGCCCAGAAAACCCACAACAATCTTGCAAGATACTTTCAAGTCAAATGTCAAGTTTGGGAACCAACTTTAACAGAAAAAAAAAAGGGAGTAATAGTGATGGTATGTGTGTGCGAAGTTTCAATAACTAGAAAATGAAGAAAATGTGCACGAAGTTATGTTAAAAAAATCTCAATTATAGGCAAGTTCAATAAGGCTTTAATTAAAGAAAGCTGGGCTGTTAATCACATTTATCAAGATTATATTTTAGAATAATTATTTTTGCCACAAGATTGTTTCCCAGCCTGCTGCCGCAAGGTCTGTTGCCCATTGCCTAACATATTTGCTGTTCCCATCTGAGAAATGCACCCTGGGCTCCGGGGCCAAGTCTTGTCTGCTCTTGGGAAAGGTTTTAGAAGGCTCCTCTGATATGCAGTCGGGACAGGCTGCCAAGCAGACCTTAACCCTGCCTCAAGCCCCTTGCCTAACATATTTGCTGTTCCCTCCCAAGAAATGCATCCACACTTTGGGCTTGAGATGGATCATCACATGACCAGTAGGCAAAAAGTGATGGAAGTGTTTCTGGATATCTGTGTTATGTTACTGAACCAAGGGTAGCAAGTGGATCACCAAGAAAATACAAGTCACGAGTTGAGTTGAGTCAGTGCATCATTTACTGTTAAGTCAAGTCCAAGTTGAGTCATGGAAGTGACTATAGTCCAACTTGTGTCCAAGTCAAGTGGCTCGAGTCTATGTTGCTGAGATCCAGTATGATGTAGTGGCTTGAATGTTAGACAACGACTCTGGAGACCAAAGTTCAAATGCCTGCTCAGCCGTGGAAACCCACTGAGTAACCCTGAGCTCCAACCTACACTCCCAACCTCAGAGGAAGGCAATGGCAAACCTCCTCTGAAAAATCTTGCCAAGAAAATCCCATGATAGGTTCTCTTTAGGGTTATCATAAGTCAGAAACAACTTGAAGGCATACAACAAGAAATAACTGAAATGGATAATAGTTGATTCCAAGGTTTTAAAATCAGAATATAACAGATAACCTAAAGGCCTAGAAAAATAATAGTGATTATTTATAGAGTACTTTGGAGCATTTATGGAATATTATAGATTATTATTTCTTTCTTAGTTATATTTATGTTATGTTTTTTTCTCCGATATGCTCAAGATGGTATACATGGCTCTTGTCCTTTGCATTTGATTTTCGCAAGAAAGCATTTTGCAGAACATCAGGAGGGAAGAGAATGTCAGCCAATGAGTCATCCAATGAGTGTTTGTACTCAGATTCCGCATAAACTACTACGCATCAGCACCAACAAAACATTGTGTGATAATTTTTTTGCAACAACTCTGTGAAATTGGCCAATTATCCCCGTATTGTGGAGGGGAAGCTGAGGCAGGCTCCAAAAATCCCTATTGCTAATAGTGTACAGTACATCAAATCATGAGTGAAATACCCAGCCCAACAAAACCCAAGTCATTGGCGGGGTGGGAGTGGGAGTGGGAGTGGGAAGTTTGGGACTAATTGTTGTGTATGTATGGAGCGTGTCAAGGCAGATTTCCCATTCTGCTTTCTAAGTCCACAGCGTGTGTCCTTGAAAAAAACCTCTTCACCCCCAAATGGCTTTCAGTAGTTTGCTTCATTGTATTATATTGTTTTTCTCTAGATATGGGACATGAATTTTCAAATGCTTCTAAGGTAGAAGCCAGCCTGGTCTTTGCTTGGTTGATGCCTCCACTTCTCTGGACCTCTGAGAGTCACATTTGGGATTTTCTTCCTGCAAAATGCACCCATTATTCTTTATGCCCTTTTCTTTCACTGGAAAGAAGGTGGACCCCAGCTGTTGAACTCAGCAATGGAAAGATTTTGATTACTTTGGTAGTTGACTGTGAAGTCTGAATCATATACATAGAGATCTCCCTTATCAGAAAACAATATTTATTTATTTACATATTTAAATTATATTCTACTTTTGTCCCACATGAAACCCAAAGCAGCTGTACCTATGGGCATTACGATCAATTTAGGAAGAACTGATCTTCTGTTGAAAAGTTAAAAAAAAATCTTGGCAGGTTATTGGTTGTTTTTAGCCACCATAAAAAGTAAACATTGGCTGAATTGTTTCATGTGAGTGATTTTAGAATTACAGAAATTGGGAATGTCCCCACTGGCCATAGCATCTTTCAGACATGGAAAATAAAGGAAATACTGAAATAAAGCAAATACTGAAACTTATAGAACTCCTAACACCTCTATAAGTTTGGACTACTTGGATGGGAAAAGATAGTCAGTTACATCTTGCTCCTCATCCAAAAGGAAGTCTTGGCATATTCCTCAGCCAGTTTTTCCATGTGGATTTCTGCCAGATACTTCTTCCTCATCAGGCTCACCTTTTTAACCTTAACTCTGACAGGCAGTGAGCGAAAGTTTGGGCTGGCTGGCTAGTTAACAAAGGGCCCTTCCACACTACACAATTATAGCACTATGATTTCACTTTAACTTCTGTGGCTGTAACCTGTGCAATCCTGGGTTCTGTAGTTTGTTAAGAAATGAGGGTTCTCTGGTTGGGAAATCCAGATGCTTCTTCTAGATAGTATATTGAAAATCTCAGGATTCTGTAGGATGTTGCCATACTACCATAGTACTTAAAGGAGAATCATAGGCCCTTTCCGCACCTTAACTTCTTCCAGTGCTGGGGTGCGGGGATCGCACGAGCAGCCTACAGCGAGAGGCTCTCGCGTCCAAGGTCCTTCGGCTCCGCATGAGCTGCCTGCTCACTCGAGAGCCCCGCCTCTTCCTTCCGCAGCACAGCCTGGGAGTTTCCCAGGCTGCGCTGGGGCAGGAAGCATGACTGGCATGGCTCCAGAGGCTCTGCGTGGGGCCCAGGAGCAATGTATGATCACACACCATTTTCGGCTTCTAGCCGAAAATGAAAAGGTCTGCGATTGGCGCCTGCCCCACCCTGGAGCGTTGCGCGATTGTGAGTGCATCATGCAGATCGCTCCTCACAATTGCATGACGCTCCAGGCGCCCTTTTGCATGGAAAATGCTGTGCGAAAAGGGCCATAGTGCTACAGTTGTGTAGTGTGAAATGGCCCAAAGTCTAATTGGACAGTGTATGTCTCTCTTCATGTCACTTTGGGAAGTATAGGATGTTTCTGTGTGCCCTGTTACCATCAAAGACACAGGAAAAGAATCAGGAAAAAGAAATTGGCAATTATGTGAGCCACACACAGAGCTCCCATTTCAGAAATATTTTGTTGGGTTTTATTCTGAACTTTAAAGGAACTATCCAAGGGTGCCAAACACATTTTAGGGATAGAGTTCAACAGTTGGTAGCTCTTTTAAAGTCTGGACCAAAACCCAGGGTGGATTCACTGACCCAATGATATGGAAGTCACCAACCAGCAGGATTTACCTATAGAGAAATGTTCTTAATTAATGGTGATCTTCAGGCAAAATCAGCTGAGGTTGCTGAAGTGCAAAATACATCCCAGGTTCTGGGGCACATGTTTCTGAAATCAAGGAGCCCTATAAAAATCAATCTTAAAAATAACAACTGAATGATTCAGCAGACCTCCCCCTCCCTTGAGTTTCAGTGGTGTACAGAAATGAATTCAGATGTTAAAAGACCTCTAGCCAGCTCAAAATAGAAGCTTTGCAAATTTTTGGTGCCCCCCTCCCCTTCGGTATGATGCATACTAAAGCAACTTGAAACACTTTTAATGAAAAACACTGATGATTGGAACATCATTCTTGGAAATTCTAACAGGGTCTTGGCCTGCTTTTCTGCATGTGTATGAGTGTTGTCAAGTATGCTTGTGTGGAATTACATCTGCTGTCTACGGCAAAGCAATAAAACAGAAGAAAATAACTCCTACACGCAGATCTCTGGAAATGCTTCAAGGCAAGGTGACACAAAATTACCCAACGCAATTAATAGTTGCTTGGTGAGGAGCAAGAATCTGAACTATGATAGTAAAGGAATTCATATTACTGTCATGAGTGCAAACAATTTCCTTTCCTCTCCTTTTTACCCCCCCCCCTCCGCTTCATCTACATCTAATTGTTTAGCTGGTCAGGAAATGGTGCCTTCTTTCTGTGTTCTAAATCCATAGAATAGTATCCAGTTGCATCTTTCTCAGAGCAGAATGGATACTTCTGATAAAGCTGACTCCTTCTCCCCCTGCAAATGTCTTCCATCAAATCTGTGCAAGGAGGGGGGGTCCCTCTGGAACAGATCCATGGGTCAGATGCAATGGGTACATAAGAAAAGAGGAGAAGCAGGTGCTGTTGTGTGAGCAGACATCTGCTGGTACAATGTGAGAGGCCATCCACATGTTCCAACTATTCCTACTCAACAAGAGCAACATCTATTTTTCTGCTACCCACTGTCTTTAATGTAAGTTTGGTCCTATTTTTGCCTCTTGTGGCATATCTTGTTTACAAATTCTCAGTGTGAGTTGGCAGAATTGTCTTTCTTTGGGGTTCTGGGTCTCATGCCTGGATTTCTGAGATCTCACTTTTGGAGTGGAGAATATAGATTAGGGGTAAGATTATGCACAAAGTAGGCAGAGTGTAATGCTCTATCATGAAGTCCCTTGTCCATCCTCTGCTGCTCACTGGTGGGGAGGGGAGGGGAGGGGAGGGAAGGGGAGGGAGGAGGAGGAGACCACTCAGAGAAGAAAGACACAGGTGGTCTCAGCTAGGTGGGGTAGGAAATGTTGATGTGTTTACAGACAGAGGGCAACCTCCTTTTCCTTTCCCTTGAAGCCAAGACTAGCTGCATCTTTATCATCTGAATGGCCTCCCTCCTTTCTCCCCCTATTGTGAACTTTCCTGTGGGTTCACATTTCCTGTGGGGGAGGTAAGGGCTAAAAATAACCCCTTGAGACCTGTCTGAAAAGACATAGTGCACTTGTAAGCTGTGCTTATGCACACTTATATCACTAACAGGATATTGTTCTTTGCCTCCAGTATCTATGTCAGCAATACAGGAAACTGCTATAAACCAAGTCAGACCATGCATGCATGTAAAGAGATTCTTTTTAGGACTGTGAGAAACACAAAGGCTGAATGCCAATTTGAGGCTCTCATCTTTCTCATCACATCCCATCAATGCCATTTTTATAAGTTTGGTGCATACTGTTTGCCATTGCTGCATCTATGTGGGAAGCTGGGGGGAATTAAACATATACCCCCTCCTGTCCCAACAGCCTGTGGATGTTTTTAGACATGGTGCAGTCCACATCCTGTAACATTTCATGTTTCAAAAGCAGAATGGAGAAATAAAGAGTAACTGAAATGATAATTTTATTTTCAAGAGCCTTCAAGGCATTCCTAGTCTATAGAAATGCTTAGCTGAAACTGCACGTGACTTTATGGCAAGTTCTCCAGTTACCAACTCATCAATATTAGAGGACTGTCAATAAGTTCAAAACTCTGGCCAAGATCCTGCGTGGGAGACATAGCTGTGATGATGCAACTATGGCCATTTCCGCACTTGACTGTTATAGTGCTACTATTCCACTTGCAACATCCTATGGAATCCTGGGGTTTGCAGGCCCCATCCTGAACTGCAAACCCCAGGATTCCATAGGATGTTGAAAGTGGAATAATAGCATTATAACAGTGTAGTGTGGAAATGGCCTATGATCCATCTCCTGGTCTGACCCTCTAAAACCCACTGTTGAAGCTTATACCAGTTGTAGGATCTCTGCAGTGCTGGGTAGCACCTTCCTCACCAGTGCTGCAGAATGCCTTTGGTTGGTGCAGCTACCTAGTTTTTAAGGTAGACTTTAGGGGGCATTCGTGATTGTGGCAATAGTGCCATGGTTGTAAATGTCAAGATTTCTCAAGATTTATGAGATTGTAAGTCTAGTTTACAACATCATAATTACTGAACAGGATACCAGCTGCAATTATTAAACAATGTGGTTTTTTATTTCACATATACCTTGGACCGTGAAGAATTTATTTTAGATCAACTTTATCTTTCTAGTGTATCTTTAAATCAAAGTGCCAAGACTTGCTAGAGTTTTTGTTTTTTAAAGCTGGAAGATCTTTTCTGGTACCTTTTTTTTTTTAAACTGCAACTTTAACATCAGTACAAGAAAAGCTATGGCAGAGTGAATGTTACAAAACGATTTTCAGCAAGCAGAGAGGCTTCTTCAGTGTAATAATAATGGTGGTCATAGGGCAGTGAACCTTGGCATGAGAATTGTGCTGTCATAAGCACAGGCATACTTTCTCCTATGAAATTGTGGGAAAATATTACCGCGTCCCTCGGCGCACACACACACACACACACACATATACCATAGAAAACACAGAACTGCTGCCTATGAGACATTGTTAGAGAAATGACCACCCAGACTGGTCTTGGCTGATATATTTCACATAGACTGTTTGTGTATGAAACAATTTCTTGCAGCTTGCAAGGAACTCTTGGAATTCTCTGAATTGTTTCCAGGTCTTAACTATATTCTAAGCCCAGAGGCAAAAATTCCTGCCTGGGTTCCCCACAGTATTCAAAAAGCCTCTTAATGAACTCCATCCATCCTTTTCTACCACAAAATATTTTATTTTAAGGTAATCCAGAAGAATCCAAACATTACTTACAGTAAAGTGAACAAGGATTTTCCTCTTGAAAGGAACTTTCGGAAAACACCATAATTTCAGTAGGATATCCAGTGTGGTGTAGTGCTTTGAATGCTAGATTAGAACTCTAGGATACAAATCCCACGCAGCCATGGAAATCTGGGCTAGTCACACTCTCTCAGCTTAAAAGGAAGCAATGGCAAACCTCCTCTGAAAAGATTGTTACTGCCCTGGCTAGTCTGAGCTTTGGGGATATTAAAAGATATCCTTTTGATATCATAATTTGGCTTCACTTATCTATTCCCTTCTACGTGCTTGCAAGGCCACCGAACAAGCACGCAACCAAGCTCGGCCGTTAACTGCCGTAATATTCAACCAACAATACAGGCAGGCCAGGAATAGCTGACTCGCTGCTTTAGGAGACCTCCAGGTAAGTACTCTAATTAGGTATGCACGCAACTTACAAAAGAGCCTCTGCCCCGCGATGGCAGCTTGATGGGTAAACTATGCAATACCCAAGTACTCTGCGTTTGCATACTGGCTACTCTATTGAGAACCTCTGCGATAACTCAATCATTCAGATTCTGACCTTTTGGAGGCTTTGTCTCCAACTCCAAATCTACCGTTTTCCCCCAAGTACGGTATAGCCTGCAGTCACATCTCTCCTTATAAAAACCCTTGATTCCGAGACCTTCCTCAGATTGCTCCCGAGTTTCATACTGCCTTGCTGCTGCTTTGCTTGGCGAGCCTTCCCTCAGCTCCACGTGCTGAGCTACATCACACCCCAGCTTCGCTCTCTATTTTTCCGGGCTTCAGGACAGGTGAAGTATCACCCGAACCAGCAACTCCTCTAAAAATCCCTCTATACCACTCCAACCTTTATTTCTTTAGTTATCTTGTGTGAGTGTGCTGCATACACTGTTTTGCTTGTGTTTTTAATAAAACATCATTTATTGCTTCAACTTCTGTGTGCTCCTTGACTCGGCCCGACCCCGTAGACATAGGGTTCAAGATCTCGCTATGTTACCCTGCCTCTTGAAACGCTAAGCAGTGCTCTGAGCTGATTTTCCCCACCTTTAGTTGAGCACATTTTGGGGTCCCTCCTGGGACCCTCAGTACACAGGGTAATAAGATCTTGCCAGGAAAAACCTAGGATAGGGTCCCCATAAATAAGAATTCACTTGAAGGCACATAACAACAGTTTTGTGTTTGTCTTCTAATCTAACTACCTGCTCTAGATTTTTTTTTCCAACTGGAGAGGCTACAAATTCATTCAGTTAAGACAGTTAATTCTGTATACATATGAAACCTAGCCAATAGCTAGGGTATTTTTATGACTTTCAAAAGTATACAAAACAGAAGAAACAGAGAAGTTGTAGGAGGCCTCAGCATAAGATTTCCTGGGAGTATTTTCAAGTTTCATTCCATCAAATTTGTTTTCTCCATTAGATATCTGTAATTGGATCAAGTAATGCTTGATCAAGTATGCTCATTCTCTTTTTTTCTCCAGTTGTGGAACTCTTCTGCTGGGGAAAAATCAGGGATTATAATCTGGACTGGATGCTGAAAAATAATTTCTGTGAAAATTGGCACCTTTTAAGGTTTTTTTCTAATGAAGACTGGGAAAGCGTCAGGTCACCTCCTTTTTATGTAAAGTAGGAGCTGAGCTCATGACTTGTGTGCTTGGAAACATCTGAGCTCCATAGATTCAGTTGTCTATGTTAGCCTTCTGCAACTGGATGCCCTCCAGATAAATTAGGGTGCATTATTTCCAAGCCAGTATGGCCAGTGGATGTAGAATAAGGGGATATAAGCGTTGATGTTCAACATATCTGTTTGTCGAAGGCTGATCTCTGCACTATATAGTTTGAGGCCATTTCCACACTCCACTGTTTGTAGTGTTATTATTCCACTTTCAACATCCTATGGAATCCTGGGGTTTGTAGTTTAGGGAGGGCATTTAGAATTCTCAGCCAGAGAGCTCTTTGGCGTCAGTAAACTATAAACCCCAGAATTCCACAGGATGTTGAAGTAGAACAATAGCACTATAACAGTGTAGGGAGGAAATGGCCTTAGTGAATCACTAGCTTTTAGCTTCAGTCCATTTCTGGTATATGGGGAGCAGCACTGGCTATAAGGATTCCAAAGATAATGTCTGTGAAGCACTTTAAGCATTTACTGTTCCCAGGGTTTATCCTAAGATTCCCCCCTGCCAACACCCTTACACAAGAATCCAGAAGACCAAAACCAAAGAAATGCTTCTGCTCCAACCTACCATGTACCATGTTGTGATAAGGCCTGTTTTCTCTCCTCACAGACTGGCGTGGCAGTCCCCCCCTCCCCGGGTCTGCTAAAGCACCTTGCCGCTTTATACAACTCTGACCTTCCCTTTAAAACACCAAGGGCATAGCCCTTCAATTGTTATTTAGAATTATTTGGTGATCTATGGTAGCATGTTTCTGTTTGGTTAGAACTAATGAAAATTATTGAGCTGAATCAAAATTTATAAAAATATACTATAATCTTTAGTAAAACAACAAACAGAATAAAGTATTGGTTTTGTATGTATGTCCAAGCTCAAACAGATCTTCAGAATACATTTAAACAGTTTCTTATATCTTTACATCAGCATAAAGGCGCAGGTCTCACATACACACAGCCCTCTGGCTGCCCTTTTGCCAAAGACTTTGTTCTCAAATCTAGTTCATTCTCTTTGACCAGACTCAAAAGTGGGTTGATTTCTCTTCTGTCCCTCTCTCTAGGCTTTCTCTGAGAAAACACACCCTCTGACTCAACCTCTCCCCACGCCTTGGTTGACTGAGAAACTCTCTGATTGAAAGCCCTTTCTCTTGGAAGTCTGATTCAAGCCAATTCAGTGTGCCTGCTATGTATACATTCTCACTCAGGCCTCCAACCCTTCCTTCGCATGAAAGGGCTGGGTTTCTCTCTGGAGTGGCCATTTTGATTGCTCAGCAACCTGTTGCTGGGTGGCTTCTCTGACACCCCTGACTCCATTGTTACCCCAAAACGTAGGTGCCACAAGGGCCACCCTGCAATGCCAAGTACCTCCTTGCAAAAGTGAGGAATTAATTAGCTCAAAGAGGAGGCTTGCAAGAGGGGGGCAACTTAGCGAGATTTTTTCTACCAGTGTTTATGGGCACACGCAGGAAAAGAACCAGCCAGAGATTCAGAAGTAAGCTAAAAATGTGTTTTATTGAGGGGAATTCGCTCATGCATGCACACAAGATACACACAATCACACATTTACACAAGAGCTAACTGAAAGAGAAAGGGATGAAAAATTATAGAGGGGCTGAGGGCTTTGGGGGATTTATAATTACCAGTCCAGAAGAGTAGTAAAGAGCAGAAATGTATTTTGGCTTAGGTAGGACCTAAGGACAGTTCTCATTCAGGAGCCAGACGGACAGAGTGACGGGTAGACCTTCAAGAGACTGCACTGGGCATCCTGAAATCAGGGGTATTTGTACCCTGAAAATGGCTTGTGGCTGTGTAATAAATATACCATTATCGCCAGAGATCTTTCTATTGAATATGTTGCATCAAGTAGATAAAGCTTACAAGAATCATTGGAAAGCAATATTATATATGGTGACAGCCGCAAGGATAACATACACTAAATATTGGAAAAATCATGCAGTACCAGAGATGGAAGAATGGCTGATTAAATTATTAGAATATGTAACATTGGATGATTTAACTCGCACCATAAAGCAAGAGAAGCAGGGGAAAAAAGAAAGAGAAATGGCATTAGTAAAGAAATATGTTCAGAATAACTGGACTCGACTATGCCAAGAAGATAATGAAGAAGAATATCATGGAGAAGCTAGGAGTGACAATGAGCAATTGTAGACAAACAATCACGAGTATTGCTTTGAACAAGGCAAGTCAGCATGAATAGAACATTTAAGGAGGTATCGTTAAAAGGAATAGAAAAATATCCAAACAAGAGAAGGTAGGAAGTTGAAAATATGTTAAGAAATAAAGAGAAGGATCACTTTAGATAAAGTTAAAGGGAATCAGGGTGAATGTAAAGAACGGATGTGTAATTTGCAAAAGAAAAAAAGAGAGTGGGGAATAAGAAGATCCTTAACATATAATTATTGAGAAGAATAATGTAAAAGAAGAATTGTATTTTATGCAAACATGTATTTTATACAATTTAAAAATGGAAATATGGCATATTGTTTATGTATATGGATAAAGGATAAGATTTTAATAAAAATAATAATAATAAAAAAAAGAAAGAAAGAAAATGGCTCGTGGCTGTGAAGATTCCAGATGCAAGACAAAGGGAACCTGTTGTGGAAAATAGGTCTTTTGCCTGTTGATGGGCTTAGTGCTTTGATTGACAAAGACATGATGGGTGTTGTAATAGCTGTTTATTGTGGTTGCTGTGAGGAAAGAGGAAAGAATCCAGGTGTACAAGGGATGGATATCTGTCAGTCAGTGTCCTGGTGGGCTCCTCAAAGTTGGATTCCCTGGAAAATTCCAGCTTCTGTTTAAGCCTATTATTCACAGGAATGGTGTGTATTTGCCTGACAAATGACTCAGTCTTACCTGGAGGAAGTTTGGAGCTGACCTATGCTTCCCACATTTACAGTCAAATTCTTTCCCTTGCTCAGTTTGACCTCTCCGTCACCTCTCAGGCTTGAATTTGATAGCAGAGCCAATAAAATGTGTTGCCAATTATATATGATGCCAATTAGGTATGTTGCCCATCCAAACCATACTGACATTGGGGACCCCCAAAGCGGGGCCTTACACCATCACACACATGTTATTTTGTACAGCCACATTTGATGTAGCCACAGTGTTTCCTTAACTTCTCCCCACTCCTCAAGGCACATATGAATATTAGGGTTTGTCTGGCTGTTCCTGCCTAGGGGGGTTCATTAGAATCACTAATTCCAGTAGTATGAGTACCAGAGTGATTCTAATGGTCACACCTATATGTGCTGAAGCTAAGAAAGCTCTGATTACCCTTGCTTCTGGGGTTTGAGGCTTTGGCTTGGCTGTGTTGTGCACAGCCATGCAAAATACTGTACTGTGCTGGACCAGGAAGGAAGCATCCTTAATCAGTTCTCAGTGGTAGCACAAGATTACTGATCCTGTGAGTGCTTTCTGATTTTTTTTTCTAACTGCAAAAACTGGAGGAAAAGAAAAATTGTAAAAGAGGGAAAGGAAAAATAGAATGAATCAGGAAAATAAGTGGCCAATCAGAACGACAAAGGGATAGAACACCAGGAGAAGAAGAAAAGAAGAAGATTGTCTTCCTTTAGGATAGATGATGCCAGAGTTTTCCTGTATAATGGAGGAGTTTGCAACTCAGTCACCTGCTTATAACGGTGGCCCTTTCCGCACCAGGCAGTTAGAACAGGGCAGTGCGTCCTTGCACGGAGGTCATCTGCACCTTGGAGTGGACTAGGAGCGGACTACTTACCAGAGATCTGCACCTCGGTCTGCTCCAAGATGACCCCAAGTGGTCTTCCAGTGTGTTTTTGAAAGACTAGAAAAAACAGGTCTTTACTTTCCTGGAACGCGCCATTGCGTTCCTGCTCCCTTGCGCAGATTTGCAGGCTCGCACCAATGCGAGCCTACCATCTGCGGAGGGCGGGCTTTAGGCGTGGTGAGCTTCAACAGTTGGTCAGGACCCACGACCAACCGGAAGCTGCCATTTTGGAAGCCGGAAGCCGCCATTTTGGAAGCTGGAAGCCACCATTTTGGAAGCCGGAGCAGTGCGAATCTACAGACCTTGCACTGCTCCGATTTGCCCTGGACCAAGGAGGAGCCCTGCAGAAGGGCTTCAGGGACAGTCCACATTGCTTCGGACCCCAGAAGAAGCGGTGAGTAACGGCAGGGAGCGATTCCCTCGCCTCATGCGGAAAGGGCCGATGAGTTCTGTGTAATATACTAGGAATAATAAGAGACATTGACCTGGTCTATTGGTTAGTTTCAAGTATAGTAGATCCATTGAATCAATAAGAGTAACCTATATGTTAATTCACCATTTGATGGATCTATACTAATTACGCTTAAACAATTTGATTCAAGCCATTGACTGAAAATCTTGAGGTGTTATGGAGCTGTGGATCAAACCAGACCTGCAGCATTACGCAGTGGCAGAAGTCATTACAAAAATCTAGGCTGAGATCCTGCATCGTTGACAGAGCAGTATGATTTGATATGTCATGTCTGATGATGCCACTCCCCAAACCCTACCTTTTCAGCCTGGCAAAGCCTCAACTGAAGGATTTCTGAAGCATGCAGGTTAGGGCATGGGGAAATGATGTGCTCTCCCTAGTCATGGGGCACATTGAGAAAAGGCAGCTGGAGAGAGCCCTTGGGCTTTTGCCACAACTGCTTGTTTCAATGTACCCTGTGACTGGGAGCACATTGCACACATCATTTCCAATCCCTCAGTCTACAAATGCCTCAGAAACCTTTTGGCTGGGCCACCACCTGACCCAAAAATTAGGATTTGGTGGTCATGTTCAGTCCTTAGGGACCCTAAATGTAAATATCCACTTGATTATGAGACTGTAAATGCAGATTAAAATCTTGTAATTACCGAACAGGATGTCAGCCCTAGTGATTAAAAGCAGGACTTTCTAAGTGTCAGTGAATCCTGCAACTATGCTGCAGAAGGAGTTCTAAACTACCTACTGCAGCATAGCTGCATCCATAGCTGCATGCATCCTCCTTGGTCGCAGATGGAACAGTTAGTTAGATCCTAATAATATACTAAAAACATAAGGTTATGAAAATGGAAAGACAACAGTAGCCGTTATAATTTTCTATTTCTTTACCTTCTTCTTATCTACAAATATTTGTTTGAAGAAATTACCCTCTTCCTGATGAAACTTCATATTGCCAACTGCAGAAAAAATGTATTTCCTACTGCTCCTTTTATTCTTCTGCTGCACAAAACATGCCTAGGCAGCTGATGAGAATAATGCCTGACACTTCTCTCAGCACTTCCCCTGAGAGTCATGGAGATGTCTTACCCAAGTGTTCTGGGTTTGGCTCACATGCATTAAATCAGAATTTTTTAAAAAAAAAAATACAGGCAGAATAACTGCCCACAAACCTTGGTTGGTTTTTCTAATGATTGAAGTACTCTCTATGTAGATTGTATGATCTATGTTGATTGCGTGTATTGATAGATGATCCATGAAAGATAAAGTTTTCCATTTATGCAAACTAAAAAGATTCCTCATGTGATGTACATGCATTCTTTTTCAAAGCCATCTTTTCAGTATGTCTTGCTGGGAGGTGTCCAGCCAGAGGAAAGAGTGCTCAAATTTTGGGAGGAAATGTGGGCATGGTGGTGGTGTCTTAAAACAGGTGGACAGAGTAAGCCCTTATAGATGTTGGTGGACTGCAGCTCTGATGAACCTAAGCAGGAATATTTAGTGGTGAGGGAAGCTCAAAGATACAGCCATAGAACTACAGAATCTTAGGCCCTTTTCACATGTCGGGGGGGAAACGGGCGAAAACAGGCTAAAACGGAGCTTACCTCCAGCCGGGTAAGTCCGTCGCCGCGTGGAGCAGCGCGAGCTTGCTGCTCCACACTCCTCCGGCGTCGCAGATGGCAGCTTCTGGTTGGTGGAGGCTCTCCACCAACTGGAGAAGCTCGCCAGCCGGAAGCCCGCCCCCGGCAGATCTGCAGGCACGCGCTTGCGCGCGCCTGCAGATTCACTTTAGAGCAGGGAGACGGAGCGGCACGGGGCTGCGCGCTCCGTTCTTTTTAAAAACCTCTAAAAAGAGGTTTTTAAAAAACACGGAGCCTGGCTAGTTCCGGCTGCTCCTGAGTGGATTCTGGTGTGAAGCTACTAAAAGTAGTCCACGCCAGTCCACTCTACGGTGTAGACGACCTCCGTGGGAGGTCGCTCTACACCGTTCCCCCCCCACATGTGAAAAGGGCCTTAGATCTGTAAAAGATCACAAAGGCCCTCTCACCCTACCTCCTGCCATGCAGAAATGCACAACTACAGCACTTCCGAAAGATGCTAATCCAATCTCTATTTAAAGACTACCAATATATGAAGGGGCACAACTTGCCTATTCCATTGAACAAAAACTGCAATTCCTACAAGTAAGAGGGCCAGAGGTTTACTAATTCCCCTGTAATTCAAGCATTGATAGTTTGTAGTGCAGGGAAAACTGGCACCATTTCTTTAGCAATGTTCTCATCTGTGGTTCTTTTCTATGAACACAAGTAGATGTGACAAAGCTTTTCAGAAGACCCATGAATCTTGAGAGCTCTGTAATATACAGCTTTCTGGCATTTTGAAAGGGGAAAAAATGCTGTCTGTCTCATTCTCTCACTTTGGGCGGGGGATTTAATGAACTCCTTCTCCTTTTAACTATCCCACAAATAATCAAAACTTTCTAGATCACCATCTGCTCTTTGCAAACACATCTGCTTCCATGATATAGCACAATGCTGGAGAATTAATGTAATAAGTTAATGCAAGAGAGCATAATATTTGCAGTGAGATCAAAAGGAACCCTGGGGTAAACAGAGAATTAATGTAGATGAAGAAGAATAGCAAGGAAGAAGCATGCGGTCTGGCAGGGAAAACCAAGTTTGTGGTCTGGCAACTGTTGCCATTTTAAAAGAGGCCATGTGAAACGTGCTCTGCATCTCTCCCCTTCTCTTGGCACGTGTCTTGCCTTTCTTAGAGGAAAGAGGGTTTTGCGGATCACTTCTTTGAAAGTGGCAGTGTTACCCTGTGTACTGGGGGTCCCGGGAGAGACACCAAAATGTGCTCAACTAAAGGTGGGGAAAACTAGCTCAGAGCACTGCTTAACATTACGAGAGGCAGGGTAACTTAGCGAGATCTTGAACCCTATGTCTACGGGGTCGGATCGAGTCGAGGAGAACACAGAAGTTGAAATAATAAATGATGTTTATTAAATACAAGCAAAACAGTGTATGCGACACACTCATACAAGATAACTAAAGAAATAAAGGTTTGAGTGGTATAGAGGGATTTTTAGAGGGATTGTTGGTTTGAGTGATACTTCACCTGTACTGAAGCCCAGAAAAATAGAGAGCGAAGCTGGGGTGTGATGTAGCTCAGCACACGGAGCTGAGGGGAGGCTCGCCAAGCAAAGTGGCAGCAAGGCGGGATGAAACTCGGGAGCGATCCGAGGAAGGTCTCAGAATCAAGGGTTTTTATAGGGAGAATTGTGACTTGCAGGCCATGCCGTACTTGGGAGAAAACAGTAGATTTGGGCCCTTTTCACATGTGTGTGGGGGAAACGGGCAAAAACGCCCAAAAACGGAGCTTACCTCCAGCCGGGTAAGTCCGTCACCATGCGGAGCAGCGCCAGCTCGCTGCTCCACACTCCTCCGGTGTCGCAGATGGCAGCTTCCGGTTGGTGGAGGCTCTCCACCAACCGGAGAAGCTCGCCAGCCGGAAGCCCACCCCCGGCAGATCTGCAGGCATGCACTTGCGTGTGCCTGCACATCCACTTTAGAGCCGGGCGACGGAGCAGCATGGGGCTGCGTGCTCCGTGCTTTTTAAAAACCTCTAAAAAGAGGTTTTTAAAAAACACAGAGCGCGGCTAGTTCTGGCCGCTCCTGAGTGGATTCTGGTGTGGAACTACGAAAAGTAGTCCACACCAGTCCACTCTACGGTGTAGACGACCTCCGTGAGAGGTCACTCTACACCGTCCCCCCCCCCACATGTGAAAAGGGCCTTGGAGTTGGAGACAAAGCTTCCGAAAGGTCAGAATCTGAATGATTGAGTTATCGTATCAGTTCTCAATAGAGTAGCCAGTATGCAAATGCAGAATACTTGGGTATTGTATAGTTCACCCATCAAGCTGCCATCGCAGGGCAGAGGCTCTTTTGTAAGTAGCGTGCATACTTAATTAGAGTACTTGCCTGGAGATCTCCTAAAGCAGTGAGTCAGCTTTTTCTGGCCTGCCTGTATTGTCCAGGAATCTTACAGCTATTAACGGCCGAGCTTGTTTACGTGCTTGTCCGGTGGCCTCGCAAGCACGTGGAAAGGAATAGAGAAGTGAAGCCGAATTATGATATCAAGGGATATCTTTTAATATCCCCAAAGCTCAGACTAGCCAGGGCAGTAACAGCAGGCAAAGCCCCTTGAAAATGAGGCAGTACTCTCTTGGCAACCTGCCATGACTGGCATTCAAACCAGTGTATGGATGGTTGCAAAGTGCAGACATCACTCAATCTTGGGGGCTGCTGCTCTTGTGAGATGCATTAATCTCATGAGGTTTGGAGATCATGTTCATCTTGTGAATCTTGGAAATTGTCCTGTGTGATCTCCATAGGCCTTAATTAAGCCTGTGCTATGCTGTCCAGCCTCTTTGGCTGCCAGCACCTCTGCACTCACCCATCTACCTACCGGCTGCTGCAATTAGATTTTCCTGAGGCATTTGCTGGTTGTCCACAGAGGCCCAAGAAGATTTTTTTTCATGAGTTTGTGCCATATTTTTTATGCCTTCTCTGGGGATTATTCACAGGCATTGTAGAGAAGAGGGATGTTGATAAAGTTGAATATGCTGTCAGTTAACAATGTCACTGCTTGTAACATGGCGTGACTTGCAGGGATTGAGGTGAGTGAGGGGAGACTAGCACACTAAAAAGGATTGGAAATATGGGCACAGGAGGAGGAGAGATTTGGACAATGGAGATGGCATATCTATGGTTAACCACATCTGTTCCCTCTAATCTCATGATATTTGCCTTGGGCTAGGACTGGGGGTGCAAACTGATCCGGTACAAATGTTGAGCAGTCAAAGACAGCTAGATCAGCAACTGCAAACACAGGTCTCCCATCTTCACCTTCACACTGTGTAATGTTATGTTAATACAATTGTGGCCAGTTATGAATCCAGTCTGGATGCCTGGCCGCTATCTTAGCACAACACCGATGTTTGCAATTACGTTGATTCAAAATGTTACGAACATGTGTACACAATTTGTACAAATTATGAATACATGCCTGGAAAAAAAGGCTTCCTAATGTGGATTTAGGACCAGCTCTGGAGGGACAAGGGGCTCAGTTCTTCTGCATGTACCGAGGGTTGAAGAGGTGTCAGTACATTTCCCTATCCCACACCCAAAGCTTGCACTCTGACTGCAGGCTGCAAGTGATGTGTAGTGAGGGAAGTGAGTGAGCAGTAATGTAAGTATTATCCATTTAACTATCAGATTTCAGTGTACAGTTGAATCTAAGAATTAAGAACACTAAATGCATATCAATAAAAACAGGAATCACATCTTCAAGAGGACCTTCATAAGATGGAAATACTACTTAAATAGATGCTATATATGAATGATTTAAGATACTTTGGAGGAAGGCTGTTTCCGCACTACACTCTTATAGCATGATTATTCCACTTTCAACATCCTATGGAATCCTGGGGTTTGCAGTTTAGCTGGCCCCTCCCTAAACTGCAACCCCAGGATTCCATAGGATGTTGAAAGTGGAATAATCGCGTTATAAGTGTGTAATGCGGAAATGGCCGAAGAGAACTAAGGCAGAAGTTTATTTATTCTCTTCTTTCAGGGTGGCTTTACTTTACCTTTGCCATTTAGCACAAGCTATTTGGCCATTGTTTGCCATGATGCTCAAATCCGCAAACTGTGATCTTTGGCTGCTCTCTTAACCAGTACAGGAAATTTAATTCGAACTACTCTTTCTTATTTTGTCCTGAAGGAGAAGCCAAGCTATAATTGGCTGATATGGACACTGAGGCAAATGATGAGGCAGCACAACTACATATACATGAAAGTACAACCACACAAGGGAAGGGAGGAATTGTCAGAAGTCTGTTAATTTCTGGTCTTTACAAGAGATTATCTGAATGGGACTACATTTTAGTACTAACATCTATGTAGATTTTTTTTTTGCCCACTTTAGCAGGTGTTCTTTGCTGAATTTGAGTGTACTTTCAGACATCCCTAAGGCTTTGTTACCACACCCAACACCTCCAATTTGAGTGGTGTGCTATTTTTTCTAAATTAGATATATTTACAGTTGAAAGCATGTTCGGAGAAGCACAGACTATACACATGTAGCCAGGTCAGGTTGACCTCAGCATGCCCAGGCCATAAGTTCAGAGAGGATTAGGCAGGGAAGCCCAGCTCTGATGGGTTTGGGATGGTCTTTTCAAAAGGCTGTAAGGTATAAGCACTCTTGGTGTCAGGATTCTCTCCCTGCTGGCCTCAGCCAGCAAAGGGAGGAGGGAGTTGGGAATGCTTGCAGGGAGAGTGTGAATACACCAAACACAAGGAAAAATGCAAGCCAAGCCAGGTCAAGGTCCAGTCCTAAGGTTCAGGAGGCAGAGAGCTGTCCGGAGGGTTTCAGGGAGCAGGAGACACAAAGGTCATGAGGGATTGCTAGTAATTTGCTGTAAGCAAAGAGCAGCCACACCGGCAGACTTAAATAGCCACTGTGAACAGGTGTTGCTTGTTATTGTTTGTTCAACCTAGTCGATGCAGCCTCCCTCTGAGCCGTCCATTTCAGCCTTCTTCGTGATTGAGGGCAGATGGGCACAGGTGGCTGTAACTGCTCTGAATCAGTGCTGGTTCCCTCTCCGTCATGAGCTGGCCAGGGCAACTCTGTTTCTGCTTGACCTTCCAGTGCGGGGGATGTTTGCAAGTTAATTTGCTCATTCACTGGCTCAGTTCTTGGCACAGTCAGTTGCTCCTCAATCTCAGAGGCATCATCTATCACACCTGGAAACAATAGAAGGCGAAATTGCCCAGGTGAAGCAGTCAAGCACTCCTAGTGTGAGCATATTCTACAGAGGCTTTTCCTATTTACCTTACCCAACCAAGACATTACGAGATTGTCAGGACTCCTATCTATGTTTTGTCACCTAGAGTTAAGACAATCAGCCCATTCCAGACTCCTTTTCCACATTCATGGGAAAACCATTAATGCTTTTTCATGCACTTCTCCTTCAGGGCAGGAAAACAGGGTATAAAAACCCAGCTCCAAGATCTGTAACTTGTAGCACTTTGGACGTAGTATGTGGACCCCAGATCTCTGTTCCATTTTGCTACCCTTGGACTCACTGTCTGAGCTACTCTGCTTTGACTTTCTGCTTCAAGATTGGTAACTATCACCTTTTCCACCTAGTTTTTCTCTATCCAACCTTTCTTGCCTCATTTTCCAATAGCCTTGTGTGGTTCTTGAGAACATCTGGCTTCCTGTATGCTTGTTAACTTCCAATAAAATACTTTGTTTAACTTTTAACTGGATTCCTCTCTACAGTTAGTACAGTATGATCCCCATCTCCATGGATTCATAATCTGCGGATTCAGTTGTCCAAGGTTGAAAACAGCAGGGATCACGGGATCGTGCTGCCCACTGTTTTCCCCCCTCCAGCTGCAGGCCCAGGGCCTGATCGCCACGGCGCGCCACAGGGCCAGGGCCCAATTGCCGCAGTGCCCAGCAGGAAAATAGCAGGCAGCATGGGATCACACTGCCCGCTGATTTCCCACCTCCAGCTGCAGGCCCAGGGCCCACTGCAATTGGGCCTGGGGCATTTGGTACTATCCATGGATTTCTGCCTCCACCAGGGGGCCCAGAATCAATCCCCCACAGAAATGGGGGTCATACTGTACTAATATACACAAGTGAGAAGATTCTGCCGTTACTCTCCTTTTGCAGGCCTCTTTTGAGCTAATAATTCTCCAAATCCTAAAGAAACACTGGCACTGCTGGTGGACCTCAAGGTCCCCCACCTCATTCAGTGTTGAACATTGACACATGTTACTGCTATGAGATAAGCTTTGTCAGTGGTAAGTGAAGCAGCAGAAGGTACACAGTAGAAAAGCATTCTAGCCAAGTGCTGATAGGATCCAGCATTTCCTAACAGCCAAAGTTAGACTTGGTCTTCTAAACAACTTATTCTATCTAGACTATCTTTGTCTGTCAAAGTGATTCCATATAGCTGGCTATCAGGCCCCTGGGCTGGTGTGCATCCACTGAAGTGCAAGGTTAATGTAAGATGGGCCCCCAAGGGTTACATAGTGCAAACAAAGAAAATCAAAGTACATGAAAATGACCCATCTCCTGCCTCTCTAGTCATGAGAATTGTGCAGGTAGGCTAGTAGCAGATAAAAATTCATTCCTGCAGTCTATTTCCAGTCTTCTTATCTTTTCCCAGCCTCAAACTACCAAACTAATACAAAGATTGTCAAAGTAGCCAATACAAATGAAGCCTCCATGTACCACTTGGCAGCTGCTAATATTTGACCATGTTGCTTAGAAGGACTTCAAAACTCATCTGCCTGGTGTTAAAGGTCCAGCTCCCTACGGTAGATAAGCAGTCAGCAGAGGCAGTTACTTATCCTGTCTTCCATGATATGTTAAATGTTGGAATGTGCTTCAGCTTGAAATTACTAGCAGAGATGTAGTTACTCCCTTTGTACCTCTAGCAGAAAGGTAATTACATTTTAAAGACCTATAAGTTGTCTTTCCCTGTAAGTTAAATCATAGAGTAAACAATTATTGTGCCCAGCAGCAATGAAATATAATTATAAGTGATTTGGCTAATGATTATACATGAGAAACTAGAGCAAATACTGCTAATGTGTTTGGAATTCTCACAGCAGTGATGCTAAAAATGATAATAGCACTCGTGATAACTAAGCGCATTTTTAATGACAGCTGATAGCTGGATTCCAGAGAATTTTTTGCAATATTCTTTTGAGTTTTTGTTAAAAAAAAACAATGATGAGACTACAAGAAGAATGAAAAGGAATATAAGAATCAATCACTTCTCATGATGTTTAATTTCATCTTAAGGACAGGCCTTTATTTTCTTGACGAATAATTTTTTTAATCCACCCATAAAGCAAATCCCGTTGACTACATTTTTATGGCCTCATTTTCAGCCATGTGCCTAACAACATGTGGAAAAACAGAAAGGATGAGTTAGGTAAAGACAGAGGAAGACTGAAAGAGAAGCAAGTGTATATGGGTGGCAAGAAAGAAAATTGCACCAGTGCACTCCAATACATACTTATATAAAACCAACTTTGTAAAACAACCCAGCTGAGAACCTGGCTCAGATAAGTTACTCGTTGCCTGGAGTGTAGCAATGGGAGAGGAAGGTAAAATGAGAAAATTGCTTCCTCAAATAAAAATGATGTTACATCATTTCTTGTCACCATTTTGAGAGGGACTCCATAGGAAAACGGAGGTATTGGGAGGTAATATAGGGTTCTGGGGTGTCAGAGGTGGGATGAAGATATTTACATGTGGTTTCACATGTTTGGGGCTTTCTGCTTGATTTGGGAGCAAAATTGCATGCCAAAACACTTACTTCTTTTAAATGTAGCAGTTCAGAGCTTTGGGGGACTGGTAGAGGACTTTAGGGGCTACAAAAATGGTACCCAGGGACTGCATGTGATGTTTACTCTGCCATGTGTCTATCTCTGCTCTTTAGCTACCAACTGCTGTCATGTCTTTTCTTGTCTGGTGATGCCTTTCTGTGCACTCTCTCTCTCCTCTCTTTAAGCAGCGTCTCAGCGACCACCCTACTGCCAATTTTTTTGCTTCTCTAAATGTGCAAAATGGGATTTCTGCATTTCTGACCGCAGAAAGTTGCAGATACTGCCACTATGTTGCTAGGCTGCATATTTCACCAGGGTCTTGGGATGGAGTGATTAAAGATTTACATTTAGGGTGTTACAAGAACAAGAAGCATGAAACCATTGTTATTCCTGATCTTCCCTGCATTTCTGAATATCCACAGACAGTCTATATGTGAAAGCTTCTTCAGATATCAGACAAATGTACTTATTCATCCATGTCTAATCTCATACGTATCACTTTACTTTTAAGAACTATGTATACAGCTATCTATAAAACTCTTCCATTGGATGAACCTGCTGATATACGTGCACAGAGGAACAGAATCCAGTTAAGTCCTCAAATATGTGTGTATGTGTTTTGACTCCCCCCCCCCACAAACTGAATGAGTGTTTCTTTTTATTTGAACAAACTCAAGTTATACACTAATGGGCATGGCATATGATGAATCTGAACATAATAGAAACAGGTGCATAAAACAGGAACCATTTGTTCTAAGGAAACAGATCTTGGAAGCCATCAGTAAAGCCAATAAGTTTGTCAGTCCTAAGTTCCTGTACCTTAAGGTTTGTAAGGGAAGGAGAAATAAACAATTGTTTCTGTGAAGCACAGGCTTTAAGTGAAGGGGGAAAGACCCTGTGCTATGCTTAGAGGTGAAGAGTGCCAGACTCACTTAGGGAACAGATATATTGAACCCTGACAGTGTGTAAGGATTCTCCCTAGTTTTATATTAATGGTTGTTGGTGTATATGTGTATACTCTGTTCTTTCGTAATAAATTTCAAGATTAAGCCCTGACACTGAAAACAGATGCTGAGGTTGAACACTGTCACAAAATTATCCTTCATATCAGATGTTCTTTACAGGTTGGCTAAGCGTTGTAGTCTTCAAACTGGAGCCATCTGATAAATTTAAGATTCTGAAGCTTCCAGCTAACAGCTCCTTGAGGGAAATTTGTAAATTGTGGAACATTCTTGTCAAAATCCAAACCAAATCCAAAGCCTAGTGCCAACTAAAGTAGACACATTGAATCAATGGTGTTTACACAAATAGGCTGGAATCCAGCATCCCCTCAACATAGTGTAAATATCCCCATGCAGTAGTATGTTATGTCAGCACTATGCAACTCCCATGCAGAACAGCAACATTGTGCAACACCTATCAGTGATTGGACACCATTATGCAATGCACAATGCACAACAGCAATGCACAGTGTTGCTGTAGGTGAAATGCCACTTCTGTTACTGTCAGCAGAATATGACTGTTGCACAGTGGCAAATAATTCACTCTGTACGTGTAGCACAACTTATACATGTTTATGTCACTAACAGAATGCCAGCCATATTGACTTACCATTCAAGAGTTAATTTAATGGTTGGTTTAGCCAACTCAGTTTTGCCATTTTACTTTCTCCTGAATTTCACTTCGTTCAACCATGAGTTCTGTCTACTGGCTTTGTAAAGAAATTTGTGAATTTTGGGAAGTGCTTACAAAAACTGAACATTGGCCCTTTTCACATGCGGGGGGGGGGAACGGGCGAAAACACGCTAAAACGGAGCTTACCCGCAGCAGGGTAAGTCCGTCGCCACGTGGAGCAGCGCAAGCTCGCTGCTCCACACTCCTCCGGCGTCCCAGACGGCAGCTTCCGGTTGGTGGAGGCTCTCCACCAACCGGAGAAGCTCGCCAGCCGGAAGCCCGCCCCCAGCAGATCTGCAGGCAAGCACTTGCGCGCGCCTGCAAGTCCACTTTGGAGCCGGGCAACGGAGCGGCACGGGGCTGCGCGCTCCGTGCTTTTTAAAAACCTCTAAAAAGAGGTTTTTAAAAAACTTGCAGCCCAGCTAGTTCTGGCCACTCCTGAGTGGATTCAGGTGTGGAACTACAAAAAGTAGTCCACGCCAGTCCACTCTACGGTGTAGAAGACCTCAGTGACAGGTCGCTCTGCACCGTTTCAGAAGCCCGGTATGGAAATGGCCATTCTTTCTTAAAAAAAATCAGCTATACGCACTGGCTAAATTCAATAGTTATAACTATCTATCAGTAGTAAGGAGGAGATCTTTTTGTGCCTGTCTGTGATGTTGCTGCTAAATATGCATTATCAGAGGAAGTAACCCTAAATCAGCACCCAAATGTGATTGCAAACAGTGATTCAACATTGGATTTTTAAGAGTTAAGCCCTCCAAGCACCTTGGATGGATGGATGCATTGACCTGTTCTGCTTTCTTACCTATCTGATCTATTTTTTTAACAAAAACTTTCAAGTTCTTTCTGTTGAATTTACAAGGGGCTTTGTGAATTTTGGAAAATTCTAATCAAAAGCAAATGAAAAGAATTTCTCTTCCATTCTTTACAGAGCGCGTGTTGTATTTTCTCTTTCATTTGTATGATTTTCCACACCATTGCTAATGATTTATACTTCAGCACTGTGCAAAGAGACATGCATAGTTCTTGCCTCAAGAGGTATCAAAGCACAAACCTTAAGATGGGTGCCTTTGTTCCAGTTGGAAAGGATCCACTTGTACTGAGTATGAAAAACAGGTTGCTTCTTTCCCCCACCTTTTCTTTTAGAAAACACTTTGTACTTTCAGCTTGAATGCCTAGGAGTGGAAAATTTGGTGGGAAAACAACATTAATTTGATTACTCTAGAGACAGTAGTTTGGAAGGGGAGGGGAGCTCAACTTTTTCAGGAGGACCTTCAGCGGGCATGTTGTTCCTTGTAAACAAATTTATTTGGTCGGTGTGATTGCTGATACTCACCGCAGTTCAGTTGGCTAAGCCAAAGGAAGATTTTTAATTTCTAGCAATCATGCATCCCGAGGACAATCTGATCCCATCTCAGAGTTAGTGAGCAATCTAGAAGTGACGCGTCTGGCTCAGCTTTCAAAGATGAGCAAAAAACCTCTGATTCTGCCTTTTGTTTTTTTGGAAAAAAAAACCCCAACAACTCTCAAACATCACATTCTTTTTTTGTGTTGTAAAATGTTCTTCAGACTTCTTAACTACTTTGTATCATACTCAGAATTTTCCTCCACATTTAGTAAGATTTAAAAAAGAAATCAACAAGAATCAATAAAATGGCTACCTTTCTCTCATATGACTCTCCTGCAGACTTCCATGAGCACGTCAATCTGCTGTTTACATCTTCTCTGAATTGCTGGAAGAGATCTAGCACAAAGCTTTTAAAAGTTAATAGTTTTGGGTATAGTTCCCAGCCTAAGTTAGGGTTAGCCCTAACTTCAGTAGAGACACTGAATCTTTAAAATATACTTATGAATTGATTCACTATTCAACAATTGATTCAAGGATCTATTTGTGTGGACACTAACCAACACAAATGTATTTCAGCCAACAACTAAGAACAACCATTATTTATCCACATATAGTTTGGGCCTCAAATTCTACCAGTAACACTGGCTTCCACTGTCCCTGGGAGCATGGTTCCTGATTATTACCATGTACATCTCTACAACCAGCTGTCCTTCTCCTCTGCCTTTGCACAAGGAACTCTGAGAATGGAAATACTTCAGGGGTGGCTCAAATAATATGTGAGACTTCTCTGCAGCGACATGTCCAACACAATGTTTTGGCAGAGCAAAATACTGTCAGTCATGGTTCCCCAAGCAAATTATACCTGCTGAGCTAAAAACTAATACAGTAATCCAGTTGTGCACCTTACCACAAGCTGCATGGCATCCCAATCCATGTATCAGGACTGTGACATATGATTTTTGTCTGACTCATCTCTTCATGTTGGCACAGGGCACATTTGAGCACACGGACTCACACTGGAAATGATTGAGACTGATTTGGGAATCTGGGCATCAAAAACAAGTGTGAGAAAAGTAGTGTGAGTCCACTGTAACCATATAAGGAAAATGTCAGTGGGATATGATGTTGATAGGACAGAGGGGAGCTGGGCTTTGCTACTGACAGTTTTAATGTACATTCTGGGCCAAGAATTGCACCAGCCTTTTCAAGTCATTGAAGCTTGCAAAGAAGCTGGTAAAATGTGGGCTGGACAGGGCTACAGTTAGGTAGATTTGTAATTGGTTGACTGACCGAACCTAAAGGATGCTCACCAATGGCTGCTTTTCATCCTGGAGAGAAGTGACCAGTGGCGTGCCACAAGGTTCTGTCCTGGGCCCGGTGCTGTTCAACATTTTCACCAATGACTTGGATGACGGAATAGAGGGCATGCTGATCAAATTTGCAGATGATACCAAATTGGGAGGGGTTGTTAATACACCAGAGGACAGGATCAAATTTCAAAATGACCGTGACAGATTGGAGTGCTGGGCCAAGGCTAACAAAATGAATTTCAACAGAGAGAAATATAAAGTCCTGCACTTAGGTAGAAAAAACGGAAGGCGCAAATATAGGATGGGGGACGCATGGCTGGATAACAGTACATGTGAAAGGGATCTAGGAGTCTTGATAGATCACAAGCTGAACATGAGTCAGCAGTGTGATGCAGCAACCAAGAAAGCCAATGCCATTCTTGGTTGCATCAATAGGAGTATGGTGTCTAGACAGAGGGAGGTAATGGTACCACTGTATTGTGCATTGGTTAGGGCTCATTTGGAATATTGTGTCCAGTTGTGGGCACCTCAATTCAAGAAGGATATTGACAAGCTGGAACGTGTCGAGAGGAGGGCGACCAAAATGGTGAAGGGTCTGGAAGCCATGCGCTGTGAGGAGTGGCTTAGGGAGCTGGGTATGTTTAGTCTGCAGAAGAGAAGGTTAAGATGGGACATGATAGCCATGTTTAAATATTTGAAGGGATGTCATATCGAGGAGGGAGCTGTTCCGCTGTTCCAGAGACTAGGACAAGGAGCAATGGACTCAAGCTGCAGAAAAGGAGATTCCACCTGAACCTCAGGAAGAACCTCCTGACGGTCAGAGCTATCTGGCAGTGGAATCTGCTGCCTCGGAGTGTGGGGGAGTCTCCTTCTTTGGAGATTCTTAAGCAGAGGCCAGATGGCTATCTGTTGGGAATGCTTTGAGTGTGTGTTCCTGCATGGCAGGGAGTGGATGGCCTCTGTGGTTGCTTCCAACTTATGATTCTATGATTCTGCATAATCAATTATCTTCTGTATCTCTTCATTTATTTACTGGGTAGTAAATCAAAAGTGCTGTGGTAAGGGTGGGTCCTTGTTGATTGTCACCTGAGTTTTGTTTCTCTAAATCTCCTTTAATTTGTCAGTCTTTTGTCTTCTTGCATGGCTTCATTTAACGTTTTGTTGACTGAGTGAATCCCCTCTTAATGCCTATATATTTATGCAACCATATAAAAAAACCCCAAAAGATAACAGTTGCCTTTTGCAAGCTGGTGGGAGAGGACTAGCGATCCAGGTTCCAGAATTTGGATTCTGATTCTGATCTGGGTCCAGACCAGATCAGCTCGGCCTGAGGTTATCCAGACTCAGTCTCAGACCCAAATTGCTGGAGTGGAAACTGAAACAAATCAGGGAAGAAGTACATAGCCCTAGTTTCAGGAATTGTTTAATTCAGATAGCAGTAGTGAGATTTTATACTCTGTGATCATTTTATAGAATGAGGCTATGTGGTATAAAAATATACATATATGTATAGGTTTGAATTTTATCCTTAAACTAAGTACATATCTATGATTGTCTTCATGTCCTATAAATTTATTTTCTACGCTGGTACACATAACAAAGAAATCTGTGCATTTTTAAATTGATATTTGTGTTAAAATTCAGTCTGTAATGGACACAAAATTGTTTTTCAGAGGTAAATTCTTACATTGTTTAAGACCAGTTCTAGATAACATCTATATAAGGATATGTTACACGACTTCATATTACACCATGAACACATGCAGATTCTTTGATTTTGTGTGTTTTTTAAAATATCTAAATTCCTTCAATTTATGCTTATTGTCTAATTCTGTGGGGAACTTACAATCACTGGTGGGAACATTATCAATGTGGAAAATCTTTGTTAATAAGAAATTAAAACACATTTTTTTCTCAAACAGGAGAAGATGTGAAGGAATATCCATATCAGGAAATGTTTAGGCAAGATCACCACATGTTCATGGCAAATTTGATGTTTATCCCAAAGTGCACAATTTGATCAAAAGTCCTGGCTTAACTACTCTACTATTCTGAATTCCAAAATGATGTCATTTGATAAGTTTCACCATATTGCTTTGGAAACTATGGATTAGAATGGAAAATTATGTGCAATACCGAGAGGACAGTGGTGCATTTTGGTAACAGACCTAGTACGTTCTGTACTTAATAGAGAATGACAATATATGTTTGTTTAAAATTAATTGGAATTCTTCCACAGGTTTCTTATTTGCAGGAATGTTCATCATGAGTCCATATGTTCCTGATTTAAACAGATACAAATATTTCACAACACAGTTTGCATGATATAATAAGGCTTTTGATTAGGAACCCAAGTAGCAAGAGTTCAGAAGACTATGTTACTGCTAAGCTGGTTGTCAGGTCCATGAAGGCAGCAGCTAACAATAGAGCCAAAAATGGCCGTAAGCACAAAAGTCAATGTAGCAAAACAGGCAGACATGTCCACAGGGTCACTAGTAACTTCATCATCACCCACCGTTCAACAGATTGCTAGGTTATAAATGCTTACCACATTACCCAAGTGTGAAAGATATAGTTCAGTTTTACCATGGAACTGATTCTGGAGCTGTTGTTTGTTTGTTTTCTGTCCAATAGGACTGTCTCTGCTATGTTTCCTGAACTGAAAATACTGAATTTAGCTGCAAACAGGGGGAATCATATACTTGGGGAAATGCATTCTGTTTCATCATATGCTGGAAACTGCTTTTTTGTGGGTATAATTACACCAACAGCAGGTAAAGTAACTTGATTTGGCCTCAGTCTGTTCTCTCATCTAATGTTATCTCCACACCTCAGAATACAGATACTTTTCCAGAGATTAAATGCATTCTTCCATCATGTATGGTTACCAGAAGGAACATTTGGAGAGGGCTCCTGTACCTTTAATGGTTGTGTAAAGGAGGAAATTTCAGCAGGAGTTACTTGTTACCTGGTTGCGTGAAAAGCAAGGTGTGCTGAAATTCCATCTTCTGCACAGCCATTAAAGCAAAAGGAGCCCTCTCCAGTTTTCAATCTGGCAACCCCAAATAGTAGCCCATGGCGTCAAAGTGGATAAATGGAAACACAGTTCTCAGAGAGAATGGGAACTCTGTAACTTCAAAACAAAGAAGACAAATTGCACTGCCTCTGATTTATTGCCTTTGTTCCCACTAGGCTTATGGCCATGGGGTGTGGAGTTCACTTTTTCTCCACCTGTATTGCCTACAACATCCAAAGTAGAACATAGATTGGGATGGGCAAAGTGAGGTCCCCAAAGACTTCCAAAGACCCCAGAACCGCTATTTTTTAAAAATATTTTTTTTCTGGGTGATTGTTTTTGCCTCAACTGCCTACTCCAGGTCAAAACAACTGCAAGATGAGAATCAGCCAAAATTAAAAAATGGAAGTGACATTGTTCATTTCTTGTCTCAATTTTAGCCTATGTCCTGGCAAGGTCTTGGCAGGTTTTTATGGTATGTGGGGTGCTTGGGGTGTGTGTGAAACTATAGTTGGCCCTCCACACTTGTGGATTTGACTTTTCACAGATTTGATTATTTGCAAGATTCTTCAGCCCCTCACCTCAAGCACTTCTTTTCTGGGAAACATTCCCTCTCAGCAGCTCTAATCAGGCCAGGCAGCTCCTTAAAAACCCACCTCTGGTCCTCTTCCATCAGCTGCTGCCTTGCCAGATAAATGAAACTAACAAGAAGCAAGACACAGAGTTGTCAATCACAGCCAGTTCAAAGGTCAAGAACACACAAATGGACTGAAAAACAGTTGCAAGCAACAAATGTGCTAGGGAGCTATGGAGAGATTTATAGGCAGCTGTCTCTGGACACCAGGTGCTTGATGAGCCAGTGTTTCCAACTTAACAGACATTGGGACCTAGGAAGCCTCTCCTTATCTCTTCTGCAATCTTCAAAGGAAGGAGTATGTCCTTGACATCTGCCACATCCTGCTGGGAAGTGCCTCCCCAACTGTTTCAGCCTCCAACTCCTCAGTTATCTGGAGTCACAAACTCCTGGCAATTTGGCTCCTCAATGTTCAATTCCCCAGATTCCAAAGGGTGAGTTATGATACTCATAGGAAGTGCACACAGCAGGACAGGAGTGGGCAGGGAGATGGTGAGTGACAACTGTGGAATTAGGATGCCATGCCTACATGGCCTCCTGGAAGCAATTACAAATCTAGGTGTGTTAGCACAGTCCTTTTAAATTTAATCTCTGGCTTTGCTGATATCAAGACTCCAGATTACTTGATGCCTCTGCTCTAAGCCAACTCAGGAACCTGTATGTTTCACCCAAGCACTATATGGATCTCTGGGATTCAGCCAGTCTTTTGTCTCTAGAAGAGAACATTTTTTACCGTGCATCTCAGCAAGCAACCCTGGGTGTAAATGTCAAAGTGATACTTCAGAAGTAAATCTTTTTCTCTGGGTGTTAGTATAACTGCAGCAATGACCCCAACATCTGACCAGACTTGTGGAGTTTATCACTTTTGTGACTTTTTTTTGTTTTGTTTTTGGTACTCCTCATAAAGTGATTACCCAACACTGATTTTTAATCTTTAATCACAGCATTTCAGGAACATAGGGAGCTGCTTTCTACCAAAAGCCCTGTATTTTTTTTAAAAAAAATACTTATTTCAAAACCAACAAATTGCCAACAACAGTATTGTAGCCTCAGAGGGTACAGACTGGTACAATCAAAGAATACCATTGTGTTTTTATTTTTTTTTCCTTCACACTTTTTAAAAATAGCATATTTCCAAATTTGATTTACACATAGGAAAATAGCTTCTGCGGGAGGACTCTCAGTACAACTCAAAATGTTTTTTTTCCACAATTCAGATGATCTCACTGTGGGCCGCAAGGCATTGTTTGCGCTTAAGCATAAACAATAAACATACCAAATCCAAAGTGTCACAGTGTTTTTCATTTTGTTGAACTCTATTTTATATGTCAGTTTTTCAAGTAGGACTTCTGTCCATACCCTATCCAGCCAAGATCTTAAGAACAAGACAGTCAAAGTAAGCAGCCCCATAGAGTCAACTCTGCCAGTTTGTGGTTCTCTGCGGTCTCAGGTGGATCTCTTTCCAATCACTTGATCCTTGTAAAACTGCAGATGCCAGAGACTGAACCTAAGACTTTCTGTGTGCACAGGATGTGCTCTTCTAGTGAAACTATGGTCCTTATCCTGAAGACACTCTAATGGCATAGCCCACAGAAATGGGAAGTGTCCGTGTGGCTCATATTGCTGATGTGTTGCAGATTTCCTTTCTGTTATCTGGTACCCTTTTTCCAGGAGGGAGGAAGGGCAATCAGATCAAATGAATCATGAAGCATTTGGGGTTTGTGTGCATGGTAAAATAATTCATGAGAGAAACAAAAAGTGGTCACTGTGAAAGGGAACAGTGGCAGTTTAAAAATGGTTCTGTGTGACAGTTTGTATTTATTGTGTGTGGTTGTCCAAGCCGGAGAGGCTGTCAAAGCAATGTGCATGTGAATGTGGAAAATGTGAAGGAACAAAAGACTTGTAATCAGTTCTTCCTTGTCATTGAACTTCGTATGACTGTAAAGGCTAACTTAATATGCCTGCATTGTGTGGGTAGTTCCTAGAGTACGTGGAGGTTAAACTGCACACCTCTGGCTACACTTATAACTAAGCATAAGTATATTCCAAATCAAAAACCATGGAGTAAGCATCAAAAAGGCTGTTGTGCTTTGGACATACCATGAGACGACATGACTCACTGGAAAAACAATGATGTTTGGTAATGTGGAAGGAAATTGGAAAAGAGGAAGACTGCATTACAGGTGGATTGATTAAATCAAGGAAGCCACAGCTCTTGGTTTTGAAGATCTACACAGGGAAGTTGATGACTGGGAATCTTGGGAATCTCTCATTTATAGGGTTACCAGAGTCAACATAACAACAAACAACAGTAACTACATATTTAAAATTGAGTGATTCTTTAGAAAACACCTAGTAAAAAATTCCATCAGAATGCATTGTGTGTATGTGTATGTGTCTTCAAGTAGCCTGTCAACTTGTGGAGACCCTATGAATTTCATAGGGGTTTCTCAGGCATAGAATACTCAGAAGTGGTTTGGCCATTATCTTCCTCTGATATATAGCCTATAGCACTTGGCATTCATTGGCGGTCTCCTATCCACATACTAACCAGGGCTGACCCTGCTTGACTTCCAAGATCAGAGAGCATCTGGTACATTTTTGGTATTTAGGAGAATGCATAGTATAAAAGCAGAAGAAAATTTGGTCTACATCTCCAGTAGAATGAATTCACTGATGTTGGAAAGTACTCTGTTGCCCAAAAAGAAAGAATAAAGGTTAAAATAACACTTTGAGGATTGCCAGTATTTGAAAAAGGGCTTATGTTCTGGCAAAACTGATGAGAAAGCATCATTCCACGTGTATTGTAAAACCTTGTAGGCATGAAGTATCACCAATTTTATTCTGAGGAGGCTATTGGAAAATAGAAAGCAAGCTATAAACTAAATATAGATCATTCATTTTATGGTGGCAAAAATCTGACACATTTTTCCTGGAGTCACATTAAATATTCAGTTTGTCTCCATTTAAAAAAAGAGAACATGTTTATCAGGAAATATTCAAGATGTAATTGAAAGTCCCTTTGATATTATTGCATTGGTAAAGAACATTCCCTCCTCATGGGCAGAAATGTAGCAGCTGTTAAGTCCTTTGTAGCATATTGATTTCAGCTGAAGGCTTAAAAGTGCTTACCTTGGATCCAGTTGTGTCCAAAGCTTACAATCAAATTTTATTTCTCTGCAGAAATGAGAGATGCAATTCTATTTTGTACTAGTCTGGCTTAAAGTAAAACTCCTATGAACGCCAAAAGACTTTAGACAACATCCTGAGGTATATTGGCTGGAATCCATAACTGCAGTTAAAAATGTACAACCTAGAGTTAAGCATTCATAACAGATTCATATTCAAGATCCCTGCCTTTTCAGTGGTGTAGAAAATACTTAGGGATCACAGAAGTCCCCCAATCCTGTCTTACCAGGCAGCAGCTGCAGCAAGTGATGGGAGTCTGTTCTTCCCCTTCCTCAAGTGATCTCTTATGCAAGGAATTATAACATGGATTTTATATTTGACTGTTGCAATGGAGATTGCTCAAGGTAGGGGGTGGAAACATCAGTCTGTTGTGTCCTGACCAACAGGAGAAGAGATCTTCCTTGCTCACAGCAGCTACTGCCTGGTAAATCAGGATGAGGGGTGGGGTCAGGCAATGTGATCCTACCTAGCTATGCAAGTAAGGTAGTTACTAAGTAGTGCATCTAGAATATCTGCTATTATCTTTAGCACACTATGTTTTCCTGCCTTCTTAAAATTAATTTCAAATGTTAGATGGGCTACCTAAGCTACCCTACCTTGTACCCTCTAACGTAGCTTGCTGGCATCAGATGTTATGAAGGTCACTGTCCTGTTGCCAGTGGTGAAGTAAAATTCAGCTGCTATCTGATCAGATCATGTGCAGGGAATGGGAAGGAGATGTTGCCATCTTGTGCTTTGCCTCAAGCAGAAAAACGTCCTGACGACTGTCTCTGGTCTTTGTCCCATGTTGTTCTATGTAAAGTGAGGTGTGCTCTGATTTAATTAAAACAAATGCATATATATTTTAGGTAAAGTTATGGAGGTATTTTGGTTTTTCATTCAAAAACATTCACATAAAAAGAATCATTTGTAGAGATTCATTGATAAAAAGACTCATTCTGAGATTCTAAATGGAACTCTTTATCTGAACTTTTGTTGTTATTGTTAAAAAGTCAAGGAAATACCACTTCACATTGCTTATTCAGAATGAGATCCTTGGGGAATCCTTCAGCAAGGTTGTAACTGGCTTCAGAGGAAAATATGTGGACTTTCATGAAGCAAGGAGGCGGTGTAATTGAGTTGTATTTAAGAACTTTTGAAGGCTTTCAGGTATGACATGCACACATGAGGTTATCTTAGGCCATTTCCACAGGACACTCTTATAGTGGTATTATTCCACTTTCAACATCCTGTGGAATTCTGAGATTTGTAGTTTAATGAAGCCAAAGAGTTCTCTGGCTGAGAATTCTAAAGGCCCCTCTCTAAACTGGCCCAAGGTCAGCTGTTGATTTTCTTGGCTCCCCACTCCTTCACAGTTGTCCACCCCTGCTCTATGCCCATATGTAAAGTGATATATTTATTCAGAATGCTGAGCCCATCACATTTTTATGTGTGATTTTGAATAGTGTAGAGCTTAGATTATGAGATAAAATTATTTTTAAATCCATTTGTAGTGTGGTTCATTAAAAATTTTGCCATAAAAGTGTGATCAACTCAGGATTGAGAAACAATAATTGCTGGTTTGGTTTTAAGACAAAATAAGAAGGGCAATGTGGGCACGTTATTTCTTAAGAAATCAGGCATAGTACTGCTGGCTACTAGTTTTCATAATGTTGTTTTTGTTGTTGTTTCTTTTGTTGTTCCATGCCTTCAAGTGGTTTCTGATGGCAACCCTAAGGCAAATCCATGGTTTTCTTGGCAGGATTTGTTCAGAGGGGGTTTGCTTCTGCCTTCCTCTGAGACTGAGAGAGTGTGACTTGCCCAAGGTCACCCAGTAGGTTTCCATGGCTCAGCTGGGATTCAAATCCTGGTCTCCAGAGTTATAGTCCAGTACTCAAACCATTATACCATGCTGGCTTGTATGTAACTTGACTGCTGGCTGCTTTGTAACTTTATGAAAATATATCTATGTAAAACTTTCCCTTATGTTTATTTTGAAGCTGCATATCACAGACTTCATGGAGATTGTTTTCATTTGCATGTGAATATACCACAGTTTTCCAAAAAGCAGCTAAGAGAGAGGTCATAATGGAAGGAAAAATATTTTTAAAAATAGAGGTAGATGTCCTTTAAAAAGTTGACATTCATTCTTTGCTTTCATGAGCTAAACCCACAGCTGTATAAATTTAAGATCAAGATTAAATATTTCTTGTTGTCTTTCCCCTAAAGCACTGGACACAAACACACACACATTCACCTCCTTAAATTGGTTACTGGGCTATGCTCACTGCAGCTAGACTTTTCCCTGTAAACACATTCTCCTAATGTACCTATACAGGTGAGTTTTTTTGCCAGCTGAAAATCATATGAAAGCTCCTTTTATTGAGGCGGCCACATAAGATGGAGAGAAACATTCTTGACGTCTAGCCCTTCAGCGTTGCAACCTGTCTAAACAAACTCCAAGTTCAGATCAGAGCATATGGACAGAGGATAACCTCTTCCACAAACAGTGTGTGACTTTCAAAGCCATTCCAGCAACTATGCTGTCTCTTTCTCTCCCCTCCTCTCACACTTGGGAGATGTGGTGTGTTTCATACCTTCCTCAAAAGGTTCTTTGATGCATTTCAGTCTTTCTGCTGCTCAGAGACAGGAATAAGCTGGAAAGTACTCCTGTTGCAGTTCCAAAAGGTTATAGTTTCAGGTCAAGCTGAGACAGGATCTGCAAAGTTTTGCTAAGGCCATGTGTGATCTCAGATTGCTCTCAGAACACCCACAGTCCTATATCTGATGTGCCGACCTGCATCATACTGGGCGGCTGAACTCGCTGGCTTGCCTAAAACTGGGGAGAGGGTGTGCTTCTGAGACATTTGTTCCTCTGATTCATAGTGGAGTTTGCAAATGTTTGGGGCCTGTATTTTAGAAGGAAAAGACATGCAAAGTATTTTCCTTTTTATAAAGTCAAAAAGGAACATTTCCCAACAAAAAAAGCCTTTCGAAAACTCATGCTGACTTTTTTCTTAAGAGTCTAATTTTAAACTACTACTTCATGCTGTTATCTTGCCCCCACTGAAGTTACTGTAGGACTGTTTTTACAACTTTAATAGTTACAGAGCAGGCTCAGAGTCTATAGATTCCTAGTAATGCTCTGCTCTTGGATTCTATGAATGCCTGTGTGTTTGAACACATTTTCAGAAATCTTCAGGGTTTCCATTTTCAAAGTGCTTTTAAAGTCTTGCACATCTCAGTCTTTATGGAAAGTCCCTCTGCCCATTTGAATTTCAGCCAGTTGCTTTTGTTGTGTAATTATTGCCATGAAAAAAAAAGAATCTTGCTTCTGCTAAAAGGCTCCAGATGTCTTTGTAATCTGTATCTTTCTGTCACAGTTGCATCATGGGTCTTTTAGGTCTATCTCTGAATAAAAAGAAGTTATGTCCTCTTAAAAATACGTAATTAAATACTCTGATGAAGAAGCTTGAAATTACAAGAACACAGTTACTAGTAACAAGTCACCTTGTTTTTTTGCAAAAAGGGTGTAATAAAAGACTGTCACAAGTGGGACCATTTAACTATACATGTGTGTATGGGGAAACATGTATGCATATATGTGTCTGACGTTATGCGTAATATTTCATAGTTATTTTTTAATTACCTTTCTGAGGCATAGATATTTTTAGAATTGAATGTTTCAATTTTATACCATTCTTTTATTAATCCTATGGTTTTTCAAAAGGTAACAAATGCAAGTACAAACAGTACTGATGACAGATCTGATGATCGGTAGTCTGGAAACGGGCTTATACATGTCTTGCATTTATAAAATGATATATTCTCTGGGACATATGTACGGAAAAGGTAAGGTGTACATATACTATAGCACACACAATTATACCATCAAAGCTCATCATCATTTAGTTCACACTACAAAATCCTGATTGGTCACTACATTGGTGTAGATCCCGGTTGTACTTCTTTATGTGATTGTGTAAAGAGGTTTGATTGTTGTTTTTGTTGTTGTTGCGTGCCTTCAAGTCATTTTCGACCTATGGTGATTCCAAGGCAACCCTATCCTGGGGTTTTCTGGGGCTGAGAGTGTGTGATGAGTCCAAGGTCACCCAGTGGGCTGTCATGGCCAATTGGGGAACTGAACCCCGGTCTCCAGGATTGTAATCCAACACTCAAACCATTGTATCATGCTGGTTCCACAAGGAGGTTTCCCGTAGCATCTCATGCAAGCAGTTCTTCACTTGCCCCCAGCCCAATGGGAAATGAAAAAAGACTGCTATTGGTACATATCGAATAGTTGTACCTTAACCCTTTAGTTTCCTTTTGCCAGAGAAATCAATAAAATTTAGACCTCCAAACACTGGAGGATTGTTTAAGTGTTATACTGTTATTCTGTAATATTTGTTTCTTCAGTATTATAAGGTTTGCAACAATATGCAGGTTGAACCTTAAAGGCTTATAAATGGTGTAGGAAGGGACAAATAGTTCAAGTTAATAACTTTTAAAAGAAAGAGGCTTATCTTGCGCTGCTGCTGCTACTGCTACTAATTACTACCTAGTAGGTGGCAATGTTTAAGTGACATGGAAAGCTAGCTTACCCATTGGGAATATTCAAGACATAAACACAGGACCTCATGAGGCTAAAATCATTTCAGTGTGCAGAAATATATACTCTCTCTGTAGGTGGCATTAGGAAGAATGTTCTCATAACCAAATGCCACAATAACCCCAAACCATATCAAATATAAGAACAAGATTAAAGGCACATAATCTTATTCAGCTTTCCTTCCCCAAACGGCATATTCAATAGCAGCTATTCCTTAAATAAAATCTGCAAACCACAGATACCAGACAGGTTGTTTTGATTTAGAAAAATCTACTGGAGTCTCTCTCATTTTCATCTGGCAACTCAACCTGGCAAACTAAACTGTTTTGCCCAAGCTTTAAGCCAGGGAGAATGCCATTTCTTGATTAAACACCTTTGGAAAAATATTCTCAATTCACATTTTAACTTTACTTTCTTTAGCTTTTGTTTTGACGTCAAACCAACTATAAGAATCCATACCATAGGCTAGTTTCAGGATTTCTTATGAGTCAGGTACAATTATTCTAAAGGAAACCTTGGGTCAAGATAACATTGTCTAGACAAAAAGATGCAAAGTTTTTCTTTTCTTTAAACAAAGATAAAGTCCAGAAGTTTAACAGGCATTAAAGGCTTGACTGGAACTTGCATAAGTCTATTTTAAGTCTTTCAAGAATTATTTCAAAATATTATAAATTCCTAATGAAAATATTCTACAGTGTATGAACAGCAATGTCATTTTTTAAAGGCCTGATGATAGATATGTAAACGTCTCATGAGGAAAAAATGCTTTCCTCTGAGTTGGGATTGTTGCCGCAGTTTCTAGCCCAAGCTTGTGGTATATTAGATATCATTTGATATCAATAATTTGGCCTTCCTTACCCATTCCTCTCCACGTGCTTGCGAGGCCACCGGACAAGCACGCACACAGGCGCGGCGGAAAATAGCTGAACCATTCAAATCCCAATCCAGGCAGGCCAGTCATTGCCGAATGCAGCTTCAGGAGACCTCAAAGCAAGTACCACATTATGTATGCACGCTGTTTACAAAAGATCCCCTGCCCCGAGCAGGCACCTTGATGAGCGGACTATACAACTCTCAAGCACTCCACGTTTGCATACTGGCTACTCTATTGACAACTCTGTCATAATTCAATCATGCAAAATTCTGACCTTTCAGAGGCTTTGTCTCCAGCCCGAAACTCATTGTTATCCCCAAGAACCGACTAGCCTACGGCCACATTTTCCCCTATAAGAACCCCTGACTTTGAGCGTCTCATTGGATCACTCTTGGTTTCCACCCCGCCTTGCTGTTGCTTCGTCCAGCGAGCCTTCCCCTCAGCTCCTCGTGCTGAGAATCCTTCCTTGCACGGACTTCGTCTTTAGACTACCCGGGCTTCAGGACAGGTGTAGTATTTCCCATATAAAACCTCCTCTTAAAATCCCTCTATCCAACTCCCACCTTTATTTCAATAGTTCTTTGTCTGAGTGTGTTGCATACATGTGTTTGACTGTATATCAATAAACAACTATTATTATTTACTTCTGTTTGCTCATTGACTCGGCCTGACCCCGTAGACATTGGGTTCAAGATCTTGCTACGTTGCCCTGCCTCACGCATTGTTAACTAGCGCTCCCAGCTAATTCCCATTCCCTATTGAGCACATTGAGGTGTCCCTCCTGAGACCCCCAGAAATCAGGGTAACAGGATTCTAGGGTCATAAAATTGATCAGAGATAGTACTCCAAAAGCACACGTTGGAACCCCTTCTGCCTGCACCCACAAAAAAGACTTGGGCTCTCATCTCTCCGACATTGTGCCTCCAATATCAGAAAAGGGGAAAAGATTCAGGATCACAGATGGTGGTGTTGGTAGAGTGGAGGATGTTACAGGCTTATGCCACCAAATGAATTGACAGTTTAGTCCAGCATGGGGTTGACTTAAAATATTTTTTCATTATCATTATTAATTACATTTCATTTAACATTATTAACTACATTTCATTTAACATAAAAGTAATCAACAATCACATACTTTTCATAGGGACAACAAAATAGATCAGCAGTTAAGATTTGCTACTTTGGCAGGTAAAATGGAGGTAAAATGGCAGGTAAAATGGAATCATTATGCTGTATGCCTTGGGTCCCAATTCTGGGAGAAAGGCAGCCTACAAATACAATAAACAAACAAACAAACAAACAAATGTATACTGTGAAAGGGCCATAGCGGCAGGTACAGAAGGGCCGCACCTAAGGAAACTAGAAAAATAACCTTTTTATAGCACTTGTTTAACCATATGTCCCCAAAACCTCAGAGTAGTGGAAAGATATGAAGCATATTAAGGAAGTTTCATATTCCAAAGAAAGCTTTTGGCTTGTGTGTCTCGAAGGCAAAGTTATTTTCCAGAACAAAGGCCATTTTGAAAATTGGGTGTGTGCTTACTGTTAAGGGAAAAGCCAAGAATTCAACTACACGTGTCTAAAATAGCTTTGTATACCAACACAACGTTTAAAATGTCCAAATGTGAACACTGGCAAGCTAAACATCAGTAGTTCCATCGAGTTTCAGAAAATCATAAAGGGATGTTTCTGTGCATTTGTGAGTGCTAAGTTATTTTAAAATAATTAAAACAATTAAAATCAACCCTCTAACTGCATAACTACAATCTTGTTTTAATTATGCAGAGGCCATCTTTCCCTCAGTCTAAAACCAGACCCAAATATTGTCTTGTTAAATAGTAAGCATCTAATTTATTTATTTGAACTCTAAGTGGAATTCAAACAATTTTTAATTAAGTCTGTTTGATGTTTTGCCTCTATAGAAGTCTTCAGGGTTTCATCCATTATTCTAGCATTGCTTGTGTTTACATATGAGGAAAGTTCTCATAAGAACACGTTTTAATTTAATTTCACGAAGAATGTCTAGCTCTGAATATACAGCATTAGACTATTTGTTTTGACCTTGGACACAACTGCATTCACAATTTTGTAAGTATCTTTAAATGGCGTTAGTAAGCCCTGTGTCTCACCATGGCACTACCTTTCCGCAGCAATGGGATTGTGTGCTGCTGTGAGGCAAGAGGCTATGCTGAAAGCAGATGTGCTCCTGGTGGGGTCTCCCATGTCATGCAGCCTTTTGCTGAGGAGCCAGAGTAAATGTGCCAAACAGCTACTGGGCAGCAGCAGTAATGGTAGAGGATCTCTCCAAAACAATGCAGCAGTACCATAGTTAATACTTCGTACTGTGCAGGAGGTTATGCCTCCTTTGACTTGGCACATTCACAAGGAATGTTTTTTACAATGAAAATGCTATGACAAGACAATCCAAAATGAAACAGATATAGTGGCAGAAGATGACACTCCCAGGTCGAAATGCACTCAAGAAGCTACAGAGGTACAGCAGAGGAGAACTATGAGTAGTGTGGTTTATTGCGCAACTGGACTCAAAGAAGTTCAGCTGTTGACATGCTCAGAGATGAAAGGAATTTTGTGAGGCCAACAGTTTCTTCATTGCAGTCACATTCCTCAAGAAATCAAAAGGTGACTGTATATATAAACATCTGATGAGCAATATAGAACTCAAATAGACTACATAATTGGAAACAGAAGATGTAGAAGCTCCATGCTGTCTGCATAAATAAGATCAGGAGCAAATTGTGACACAGACCATGAAATACTGATATCAACAATTAGAGTAGAGGTAAAGATGAAGACTAAATCAACCTACCTAAAGAGGTAAACCTGAAGAACATCCCCATAAAATTTAAAGATAATGTGAAAAATAGATTTGCACTATTAAGCCTAGTTGACTGGGAGTCAGAAGAACTCTGGATTGAAGCTAGGGACAATGTCAGGCAGGAATGCAAAAGAAAGTCAAGAAGAAAGAGCAGATTCAACGGATGACAGATGAAACTCTTAAAGCAGTCAAGGACAGACAAGAAGTAAAAGGTGACGGAAATAGTGCCAGAACCCTGAATGTAACTGTTCAGTGACTTGTGTGCAAGGACATGGAGATAATCAATGCAGAGAAACAGAAGGGGACAACAAAAAAGGAAGAACAAGAGACTTCTTTCACAAGATCCAAGTACTCAAAGAGAAATTTAAACCAAGAGTTGGGTTGTTATATGACCAGCAGAGGAACACGTTACATGACCAAATAAAAAGAAAAAGCTGATGGAAACAATACATTGAAGAACTATATAAAAGAGATAAAGAGATGACAGATTCTTTCAAGGAAGAATAACTTGAAGATGAACCTATAATCTTAGAAAGGGAAGTACAAGCTGCACTCAGAGCACTTGGGAAAAATAGACCAGGAACAGATGGTGTACCAACAGAGCTGCTTCAAGCTACAGAGACAGAATCTACTCTAGTTCACACTAAAATCTGTAAATATTGGGGGGAAAAAACCAAGAGCTCACAGATTGGAAACAATCAATATACATTTCAGTCCCCAGGTAAGGGGACCCCAGAGATTGTGGTAACCATAGGACTATTGCCTTAGTTTCCCATGCAAGCAAAGTGATACTCAAAAGTCTACAGCAAAGATTTCTACTGTATATGGAGTGCCAAATGCCAGATGTCCAAGCTGGGGTCAGGAAAGGAAGAGGCGCAAGGGGTCATATTGCAAGCATATGTTGGATAATGGAGTACACCAAAGAATTTCAGAAGCCTGAGTTCCACAGATCATAGCAAAACCTTTGATTATGGACATCATGAAAAATTTTGAATCACTCTTAAAGAAATGAGTGTGCCACCCAAATGATTATCCTAATGCATAAACCTGCAGTCAGCACAAGAGGCTACTGTTAGGACAGAATATGGAGAAATGGAATGTTTTCCAATTGGTGATATGTACACTGAACATATCATATGTAAATCATATGATATGTAAAGCAGGATTACACTCGGAGGAAGGAGGTGTTAAAATTGGAGGAAAGAACATCAACAATTTAAGACATGCTGATTATACCATACTATTAGCTGAACATAGGAAGGACCTGGAACCATTACTGAACAAAGTCAAGGAAGAAAATGCAAAGGCAGGTTTACAGTTGAACCCTTAGAAAACAAAAATAATGACTAGAGATGATTTACTTCACTTTAAAGTAAATGATGAAGACATTCTAATAGTTCTTGATTTTTCATACTGGATTCAGAATGGAGACTGCAGTCAAGAAATGAGAAGAAAGTTAAGACTTGGAAAGGCAGCTATGAAGAGCAAATCAAGCTTGAACTTTCTCTAGAAGCCAAGATGACTAAACTAAGACTGTTACACTTTGGACATGTCATGAGAAGAGATGACTCACTGCAAAAAGGAACAATGGTAACATAGGGTAGAAGGCAGTAGGAAAAGATGAAGACTGCATTACAAATGAATAGACAATCAGGGAAGCCACCGCCTTGAGTCTGTGACAGGGTGACTTGGAGGTCTCCATTAGTTGAAGTTGACTTGACAGCAATTAACAACAACAACATGCCCTGTGTTCTGTAATTATATGTGTGCATTTGGTGATGGAGATGTTTGGGACCCAAACAAATCCTTCACTCTTGATATAATAATGATAATAATAATAATAATAATGATAATAATAATAATAATAATAATATGAAAATTCTTTCATTAGTTTCATCAGGCTTTGGATCACACTAGAAAAATCTGTGCACAGACTGTAAGGACTATTTGGTCATTGCCTACAAGGCTAGTGTTCTGGGTATTATTTCTCTAACTTTGGCATCTGCCATCTTATTCCATCTTGCTTCACTGTCTATTTCACTTGGGTGTTCTGATTGCCCTAAAGCGTTTGGAAGAAAGGTAAACAAACTGTTCAGTTTCTGTTTTCTTTTCTGTGTATTAAATGGCTGTTCCACTTGGTGTCCTTTTTCTCTGTCTCTTTTCCCCCACTGTCATGAATGCTCTTAGTAATAATAATCTTTCAAATTTATGTTTCTCTTTTTTTGGAGGAGGAGGTCAACAATCTCCACCTGCTGCATTTGTTTTTGGCAAACTCCTTTTTTGTACAAGTAATGTTTTCATAGTGCTTCTCTACACTACAGAATTCAACTGATTTAATTCTCAGTCCCCCTCTTCTCAGAATCCCTTGAGATTTGTAATTCAGTGGAATGCACATGAGTTGAGAGTTCTCAGTACCAGAGCTGAGAGTTCTAAGAGAAACTAAAAATTCTAGGATTGCAGGATGAAAAATTAGTATGAAAGCTGTATACAGACATACCTCACTTAACAAAGCCTCTGACAAAGAAGCTCCTGTTTACAAAGTCTTTTCACAGAAGTCCCAGCCAGTCTCCTCTTTCCTTATGTTCTATTTAACTAGAAGGCTTTTATCAGCATTCTTACTGAAATGGCGGTGACGGAAGGCTGGAGAAAGACAGGCTTTCAGTGTTGGGTTGCAGCAGTATGTCTGCAGTAAACAATGCAGCAAAGCTTGACCTGGGGAAGAAGGGATTCTACTGTAAGTGATCCTACTGTGTGTGCTTAGGTAAAAGTGGTAAGGTAAGCAGCTACCTCTAGAATCACTTATTGAGCATATGTGAAGAGCAAAACAGAAGGAAAAGCAGAAAGCAGATTAGCCTGCTTCCCAGCAATTTTGGCATATTGAAAAAACCCTAGATTTGTAAGTTTTGCCATCAAAGTGGTATTCATAAGAAAAGTGGAAGCTGTTGAAAGAAAACCGTCACTCTAGGATGCATTTTTTGGAAGAAACTTTCAAGCCATCTCTAGCAGATTCAAAATATTTTTGTTTACTTGTGCAAGATTTTTTCCCTGAATTGTTTCATTTCTCCTGAGCATAATGTTATTTTTCTGTAAAAAGCTTGCTGAAACCTGTTGAACTGTTCTTACTGTTTTATGGTGTAGGAACCTATATCTATTCTTTCTATGTTATTTATGCCTCTGGTACCAAAGTTTCTGTTAAAGAAGTAAAGCCCACAAACACATCTGCTTCATTAACTGACATATGCCTGTATACTGCAGATAAACTCAAATAAACAATCATGTAGATATAACTCTTTCAAAGAACAGTTCAGTGTGGTAGACAGAATACCTTCCAATATGTCACGGAAGAAAACTGGGACACACAAGAGCTAGCAATGGTGTGGTCAAGACGGCAAAAGTTGTTAATGAGAAAGAACACATAACCTACCAGAAGCTGCAGCAGTTTGCTTTTGCTTGAGCCTATTTGAAAGGGCAAAGATTCTTCCCCTCCTCTCCTTTTCCTCTGCTGAATTAATTGAAAGCAAACTACTTTTGCACTTTGAATTCCTTTGGCAGCAACTAAAGTAAGCAGAAGACAAAGAGAAAGTGGGAGCTGGAGAGGGAAACTGGGACATTTTAAAGCAACCTGAAAATGTGGGGTGACAGGATTAATCAGGACTCTGTTACCCTGATTTCTGGGGGTCCTGGGAGGGACACCTAAATGTGCTCACAACAATGGGGAGGGAATTATCACAGAGCACAAGTTTGCAATGCGAGAGGCAGGGTAACGTAGCGAGATCTTGAACCCTATGTCTACGGGGTCAGGCCGAGTCAATGATAAGGCTGAAGTTGAAAATAATAATAACTGTTTTATTGAAATACAATCAAACATGTGTATGCAACACACTCACACAAGGAACTATAGAAATAAAGGTAGGAGCAGATAGCGGGATTTTGAGAGGAGGTTTGGTATGGGAAATACTATACCTGTCTTGAAGCCCAGTAAAGCAAAGAAGCTTGGGAGTGTGGATTCTCAGCACGTGGAGGCTGAGGGGAAGGCTTGCTGGACAAAGCGACAGCAAGGCGGGATGGAAGCCAAGAGTGATCCGAGGAAGCGCTCAAAGTCAGGGGTTCTTATAGGGAAAATTGTGGCCGCAGGCTAGTCCGTACTTGGGGAAAACAATGAGTTTTGGGCTGGAGACAAAGCCTCCGAAAGGTCAGTACTTTAGATGATTGAGTTATAGCCAGATTGTCAATAGAGTAGCCAGTATGCAAACACGGAGTGCTTGAGATTTGTATAGTCCGCTCATCAAGCTGCCTGTGCAGGGCAGGGGATCTTTTTGTAGGTAGCGTGCATATATAATATGGTACTCGCCTTGAGGTCTCCTGAAGCTGCATTCGGCAATGACTGGCCTGCCTAGATCGGGATGTGAATGGTTCGGCTATTGTCAGCTGCGCCTGTGTGCGTGCTTGTCCAGGGACCTCGCAAGCACGTGGAGAGGAATGGGTACAGAAGGCTGAACTATTGATATCAAATGCTATCTTAATATCCCACAAGCTTGGGCTAGAAACAGTGGTAACAACTCTCTCTGACAAATCAGGACATTTGGAAGGTATGTTTCAGACCACAGTTCCCAGAACTCCTCAGCCTACACAGCCACAGGGCCATGTGAGTTGGCAGATTGTAAGTGTTGTACGCCCTGTAAGTAACCTTTCCCAGCTCTGATTAGACACAAGTGGTGGGTAAATGATAGGACAGTTTAGTTTATCCCCTTAAATATGTGTCCCTTTTGATATACAGTCCTCCCTCCACAAATCTGATTATTCTCGAGACACATGCTTGCTCCCCCCCCCCGTCCTTCTCCTATTCACTTGCATTCCTCACCCCAGGCTTGCCAGGCTTGTATTTAAAATGGATGGTTGCTTTTTTTTTTTCCTTTTGGGTGAGCAAAGCCTCCCCTCACCTGCTGGAAGTATGTCCATTCTGCCATGTGGCTGCACTTTCTGCTGTGTAATGGCTGCTGATTGGTCAGGTGCTCTCTTTGCTCCTGCCCCTCTTTCTCAAGATGGCTGCAAGAAGTAGCTAGAATGCTAGAACTCTTCTCTTGTCTGTCTGAAGAGAATGTACCAGTAAGCCCTTTACTTTGTCTTTTTTCTTTCCCCAAATGCCAGGGCCTAAGGGAAAGGAATACGAGGGGGAGCTCTGGAGGAGAATCACTAGGCGGAGTTGTTCACATTTTTTTCCACTTTCATGAGGGTTCTGCACACCAAACCTTCACAAACATGGAGGGGCAACTGTATAATTTAGATCTCACCTTTGCTTTATAGCTGAATAACCATTGCCCAGGTGGGATTCTGTGGGATTCTGGATGTTATAGTTGCAGAAAATAACCCTGGCATGTTCTCCTTGTGCTTCCTGAAAAGATGCTGAATTTACTGATGTTTAAGATGCCTGTGTTAAGAAGATTTTGAGACTGTCGGTCATCAAAAAGGCGGTCCAAAATCATTATGGGCACATGCAGGCATTTGGATTAATCCACTTTAAACTCTTTAGATCAGCTACTTAGAAATATTTCATTTGGTCTTGGATATGGGAATGCCAATTCAGACAGCCATTTTGGGGTGAAGTGAAACAAACAAGTTGATTTTGGGACTGGTGGGTTTCTGTACTTTGAAACAGTTTTGCGAGCTGCTCAAATTCAGTCTTCAGTCTTCAATTCAAGATTCAGCTCATCCTGAAAAATCTCACCTGAGTTGTTTAAGTGTGGAACATTTTTAAACTTCAGAAAGATTAAATTTATAATGAAAGAAATCTAATTATTTCACTAGCTTCATTTTACTTAACTCTTGAAAGTATCCATTCTGCTTGGCATCTATATGCTTAGAAAAGATCAGTTGCATTTGTCAGTTGATCCACAGTGCAAAAAAGATTACTACGAAACATTTATCAAAAGTGAGGCTGGTTTTCTATGAAAAGATTCAAAGAAATGTCACTGTCACATGGGTTCCATCTATCTCCCTTTCAGCCTGCAGTGTTAGACAGTGATAGACCTATTCTGCTTCAGTCACAGAAATCAGTCATGGGCCTCACGTACAGGACTTGGAAATGCTTGGTCAGATCAGACTGACATCATACCTTTTATTCCCAAATGAATTTTTCTTGGAGGCGCCTTTTTATGTTGTAGTCTGCTGTCTTCAGTTTATTGGGTTGTATAGTATTTATAGGAATCAGGATTGTGTGGCATTTCAAACACACCATTGGGCTAGCTAGCTTCCAAATACATTGAGGAAAACAACTATTCATGAAATATTTTCCAGCATGATGCAATTCTAAAGAGCAGTTTTCTAACTGTGGCTGCTCTGCATGTCAACCTGATGTGGAAAATCTAATGAGTCCACCTTCCAATAAATCAGTTTTATGTTCTATCCCAGTAAATGAACATGCTTTAGTTTCCTTCCTTTCTTGTGGGACAAAGAGTTGGGGAAAAATAACGTATTTCAAAGGAGGTAAAATCATGACAGAAAAGCAAAGAAGGACAAACAGTGCTGGGGTCAGACAGAGAATGCCTGAAACTGGGTGCGTCCATCTGTCCACTCATTAAAATTATTTTCTTAACCTAGATGGTTCTCTTGTTCCAACCCTAATTTTAACTGAGAGTATTTTTGACAATAGAGATCATGGAAATTAAGAGGGGGAGGGCCATAGCTCACTGATAGGGCCAGGATCACTAATGGGGAACCTCTTTTTGCTTGCAGAATACCAGCTTCATTCTCCTCTGCACTTCCTAGTATCTAGGAAAGACCCCTTCCTGAAACTCTGGAGCACCATCACCATTAATAGAGTTTTTATGGTAGACATCGTTGAGCTACATGGACTCTGAGTTAACATAACATATACTCTTTCCAAAGTTCAAATCTTTTAACATTTCATAGATTCAAATAGGGACATGTACATATTTATAACATTCTGATTCCAGACAAGGGATCACTGTGTGAACCCATCTGTGTTCTGTTTCCAAAGACCTCTTTCTGCCTGCTTTATTAACCCTAAGTAAAGCAGATGCAGTGAATCAATTGTAACACAAATACATTAAAATTGCTGCTTCTGACTTATAAAGCCCTATATGGGTTAGGTCCAATCTATATGACAGACCTCCATATGAGCCTTCCTCGGACCCAAGATCGTCAGGAGAGGCCCTTCTTTCAGTCCCACCACTTTCACAGGTATGGTTGGTAGGTATCCAAGATAGGGCGTTTTCAGTGATTGCCCCTAGTCTGTTACTGCCCTGGCTAGCCCGAGCTTGGGGGATATAAAAAGATATCTCTTGATATCACTAATTCGGCTTCACATATCCATTCCCCTCCACGTGCTTGCGAGGCCCCCGGACAAGCACGCATACAGGCTTGGCCAATAATCGCTGTAATATTACAACACAATACAGGCAGGCCAGAAATAGCCGACTCGCAGCTTCAGGAGACCTCAAGGCAAGTACTCAATTATGTATGCATGCAACTTTCAAAAGATCCTCTGCCCCGAGCCGGCAGCTTGATGATCGGACTATACACCGCTTAAGTACTCCGCGTTTGCATACTGGCTATTGTATTGACAATGTAGCTATAATTCAATCATTCAAATTATGACCTTTCGGAGGCTTTGTCTCCAGCCCCAAATCCATTGTTTTCCCCAAGTCCGACCTAGCCTGCGGTCACAATTCTCCTTATAAAAAATCCTGATTTTGAGCGCTTCTTCAGATCGCTCTTGGCTTCCATCCCGCCTTGCTGTTGCTTGTCCAGCAAGCCTTCTCCTCAGCTCCACGTGGTGAGATCCACGGTCCCCAGCTTCTCCGTTTCCGACTGGGCTTCAGGACAGGTATAGTATTACCCAAACCAACAACTCCTCTAAAAATCCCTCTATACCACTCCAACCTTTATTTCTATAGTTTCTCTGTGTGTTTGTGTTGCATACACTGATTGATTGTATTTTTAATAAAATTCACATTTGTTATTTCTCTCCGGTGTGCTGCTTGACTCGGCCTGACTCCGTAGACATTGGGTTCAAGATCTCACTACGTTACCCTGCCTCTCACAGTGCTAACTTGTGCTCTTTGACTAATTTACCCCAACTTGTATTTTGAGAGCAATTTGGTGTCCTTCCCGGGACCCCCAGAAATCAGGGTAACAAGTCTCTCTAAGTCCTTCCCTAGGAAAACAGGAATAGTTCCTTCCTTGTTGTCCTTCCATCAGTAGGTGACACTGTTTTATTCCAATAGACTTTTAGAATTGAAGGTTTTTGCAGAAAGGGATTTTAAGAAGATGTTATATTGTTTTAAACTATAAGTGGCTTTTAAAAATTTTAACTGCATGTTTAAAATTGTTTTACTATTGTTAATAGTTTAATGCTATTTTAATGATGACTTTTTGCAAAATTTTAAACTATGTTGTAATCATTTTAATTTGTAAGCCACCTTGAAAAGTTCCAATATGGGAGAAAAATGTGAGGATGTTGATGCTGATAATGGTGATGATGATGATGATGACGATGATGACCAGAAATCTATAACAGCTGTTTTTCCTGGCCCTACTCCATCCCCCACAAACCTGATGGAAACATGATTTACCAGTGCTCCAATGGCTAGTCGAATGGACCTCCTTCTCCTTCTCCCAGTGCAGTTGGTAAAGTAGGTTGGGGAGGGGAGGAGTTAATGATTATGACAATAGTGTCAACATTTTGATTAGGTAAAGATTATGAATATGAAACAGTTATAAATGAGTAGATCTAGATAACTGTTTTGTATTCATGATTGCTGCTTAGTCACAATTGTGACACTATTGCCTTGATCTTAACTCCCTCCCCAACCTATTTTACTGGGCATTAGCTGCATGGAGAGAAGGAGATCCATTCTGCCAGTGATTGGAGCATGGATGAATGGCATTTCTGTCACATTTGGGACTGGTCAAGTTAAGCGTCCTTAACTAAGTAGCTGATATAGGATCCCTGCCCAATTCGATTCATTCAATGCTTCTGCTCTAGTTAGAACTAACAGTAAGGTTTCAGTCTACATTTCCTCTGAAAAACTGGTCTTCCAATAGCCTCAGATGCAATAGGTGTTAATAAAAGAAGCACAAAATCCACCCTCAACTTTTTAAAGGCAAAATTGAATATAATTTGAATCTCACAATCTGTCTGCATAAGAGAATAGGTTCTACTGACTTAAAGACATTCAGCAACACTCACTGTCCAGGTGCACAGAACTGCCATTGAAAGAAAGAAGTACATTTGGATTTTATATTTAGACAACCAAGAAACATTATCTTAACAGCTGCTTAAAGGAGGATGTTGCAGTGTTCTTTACAGAGATGTATTTTAGAAAATATCCCACTTATTGAAAGAGAAGGAAGCCTTCCCTGCAACCTTCCTCAAATGTCAATGGCTTCCCCATTTCAATCATTCTGGAGATTTTGGTATAAAGAAACCAAAAATCTTCTGATGTTTAGCTCTTGTAGAAATACATCAGTTGACATTAAAAGGATAATCCCCTAGATGTCTATTCAAAATGAAGTCCATTTTACTTCATTTTATTTTAATTTCCTTCGTTTTATTTTATTTTATGAATCTGTAGACCACATTTTCATTCTCTTACTCCAAGTATCTCTGGCCAGTATGCATACAAATATGAAATCTACAGTATAATTAAAAACAACAGAAAAGTTTAAATATTTAAAAAGGAATATTTAACCAATGGAGAATTGAATACTTCAGCAAATGAAAAGGTTTTACTCAGACACCAAAAAGAGTGTAATCATGAGATTGCCTCAAGTAGGCAATGCCAGAAGACCTGCACAATTTTTCTTCCACATGATAGAACATGGAGAACTTGAGTGCCAGCCACTGGCTGCTTTAGGAAGCAATTTACCAGCAGTGGGTGTTTGCAACTGGACCAGCAGGAGTGGAAGGAGAGAAGGCTGATGGCTTTTGCTTCTACCAGCCCTGTTTCTTCAGTGGAGCTGCTTCCACAGAGGATCAGGCTTGTGTTAGCTGCCATTAAAATAAGAATTAACTGCTGGTCATAGCCAGCTGTTTTCTCCCATCCCAGGACCTTATTTTCCTGAGTGGTTCAGGAATATAAAGCAGTGCCAGCCACTGGTAGTAGTTTGTCAGAGAGCTTGTGGCCAGTTTTAACTGGTTCACCAGCTGTGACCTTTCCTGGACAGGAATAATTTAACCACAGTAGTCCTGATGAGAGTAATCAATGCATCTAACACGGGACTGTCTTTGAGATGACTCAGAAGTTGCAACTAGTGCAAAATGCAGCAGTATTACCGGGCAGTACACACCCACTCCATAATATGGCTTAATTGGCAGATATCAATTGGCATGATATATAAATTATATCCTGCTGTGGCAGAGAAGCAGGATGGCAAAAAAGGAACTGGCTGCATGTGTGCCTTGCAAAACTAGGTTAAATTGGGACCTCAGGTCATGGCTAGGTCATAGTTGGGTAAGGTCCAGTGGCTCAGAGACAGGGTTAAATATTCTTTTTCCATCCTGAAGGGAAAGGTGTTAATGGCTCTCCTGAAGAGTAGACAATGAGGTCCAGAATGAGCGAATGGCCTTAGCATTAGATGACAGAAGGGAAAATGACAGATGGGAATTGTGATAGTCCCTTAATGGCAGGAGAAGTGAGGGGACAAAAGGGTACTGTAGTACTCTGAACACAGGCTGTCACTCTGCTGCTCCCATTCTGGTACTACCCTTGGAACCTAGTCTGAGCCAGATCGCTTCATCTTTTCTCTCTGAATGGGTAAATATCACCCACTTTGCCCTAACTTCTTGCTATCCAGTTTTTCTTCCCTTTCCTTCAGTTAGCCTTGTGTGATTGTCAGACTGCTTGGATCTTGTGTGCATGTGATTCTTAATTCCCCCAATAAAACAAATATTCTTTGAATCTCCGACTGATGTCCCTGCATTAGTACCAGGATACACAGGTGTAAAAGATCCTGCTAGGTTACCCCACTCTTGCAGGCCTTCCCTTTGAGCTAATATTCCCCACTGTTTCACAGAGGCACTGGCATTGCAGGTAGACCCCTGAGTCGCCCACATTTTGGGGTAACAGAAGCTAGACTGCTGACTGGAACACTATAAAGGAATCATATAACATTAGTTTTTAACAGAATTGCACTGACTACCCCCATGCTTCTGGTTTGAATTCAAGGTGTTGATAATGAAATTCAAGGCCTTGAATCGCCAGGGACCTCAATACTTGAAGGAATGCCTCTCCCTCTATACTCCTGCCTAAGGGCAAAGGTTTGCTGGGCAGTAAACAGTTGGAGGACTTGGGAGAGGCCCTTCTCTGTTTTGGGACCCCATTTATGGAATCTGCTCTCCCTAGAGACCCAATCAATACCAATACTGTTCTCTCTTTCAAGAAAAAACATGGCTTTTTACTAAAGCTTTTGAGACATGGTTGATTTTATCCTAATTTGCACATTAGTAGTTTTACATTGTTTTAAAATTGTCTGATCTGTTAAATTTTTTAATGGCCATTTCCACACGGGGCGAGGGAATCGCCCCGTGCCGCTACTTACCGGACTTCTTGGCTCCCCGGTCCGGTCCGCGCTGCTCTGGAGCAGTGCGTGCTCATCGCTCTGCACTGCTCCGGGGACGAAAATGGCAGCTTCCAGTTGGTCAAGGGTCTCGACCAACCACTGAAGCTCGCCAGCCTAAAGCCCACCCCGGCAGATCACAGGCTCGCACTGGTGCGAGCCTACAAATCTGCACCAGAGAGCGGGCACGGAATGGTGCACTCCGTGCTTTTGAAAGACCTGTTTTAAGCGGTCTTTCAAAAGCATGCTTGACGACCACTTGGGGTCATTCTGGAGCAGGCTGAGGTGCAGATCTACGTTAAGTAGGTCCGACTCAGTCTGCTCCCAGGTGCAGATGTCCTCCCTGCAGGACACTCTGCACCGTTTCTATTAGCCCGTGTGGAAATGGCCAATATCTATTTTAGCCTTTGCATTATTTTTACTGCTTTAAATTGTTTTAAACTGTTTCATTTTATTTCATTGTAAACTGCCCTGAGATGTTTGGATACAAGGTGAAGCACAAATGTTTTAATAAAATAATGAATAGATAGCTAGTTCTATCTACAGGGTCTCCAAGCCATTTAAGACTTTAAGAAAGGAGTGGACAAAGTATGCCCATTGGGCTGTATGTGCCTCCCAGGGCTGTTTTGCTAGTCTTTAGAGCCCTCCAGGGATTGAAAATATTTTTCATTTTTTCATTCTACGTTTGCCCCACAAATGCCCTCTAGAGTAGGAGGTGTCATTTTTGCCATGTTTTGCAATACCTCCCAAGTGATTTTAGGCTCAAAGAGACATTTAAAAAACAAATAAACCTGGAAGTAACCCAGAAGTGGTTTCTGCTCAATTCCTGTTTTCAAAAAAGGCCTCTCCTGGGCCTAAAATGGCCACAGGGGCCTGAAAACCTGGGAAAATGCCCCCATAGCTCCTAAAGGGAGGCATTTGAGGGGAAATACTTTTTTTTTTAATAGTGGGTGTGTGTGGCTCCCAAGGTCTCCGAGGTGGCTAATGCAGCCCCCTAGACTCTCACAGTTGCCCACCTCTGCTCTAAACGTAAGTGGCCCTGATAACTTGAATTGGGCTCAATGGCAATTAAGTAGCCAGTTTAGTTCTTTCAAAATAAATACAGTCAGTCCTCTGCATTTGCGGGTTTCACTTTTGTGGATTTGATTATTCATGGATTATTTGCTGTCAGCTCTGCTGCCTCCCTATGCCATTTTTAATAGGGACTGCAAGCCTCGTGAGACTGAGAAACTATGAACAAGGTGTGTAAGTCCCTATCGAAAATGGTGTGGGGGCAGCAGTGGAGGTGGCAGGAAGCCCCATCAGCCACCCACTTCTGCCTTGTGAAGGAATTCCTCAAAGGAATCCATGGTGGGTTTAATATGGTGCTCATACTTTTTGTGTGTGTTAAATATGGTTTGAGAGGGCCTAGAGTTATTCACAGTTTTTCCACTTTCACAGGGGTCCTGTGCCCCTAGCCTTAGTGAATGTGGAGAGATGACTGTATAATATAACTGAAAGGGGTCAGTGGTGTTTACACTAGGAAACTGAGTCTAGGATTGTAACTTACAATTCTTTTTCCAGATCTCAATCAGCAAACACTTTAATGAAAGCACATAGAGATAAATCTATTAACAATAAGACACCAAACTCTCATATCTACAGTGGAGTTTAATGACCCTCTTCAGGAGTACGAAGAGAATTATGCCTTCTGCCATATTCTCCAGAAGGAGAATACCCATTGGCCATGCCAGTACCTTCTTGCCAACTATATGCATGACCATATCAGTAAAACCAAACGTGTGGAAAACACGGGAAGAACATGGCCCAGAGGCACATCTGCTTTCCCTTTTTCTGTTGGTGTTACTGTTGTTGTGTGCTTTCAAGTCCTTCCCTGATTATGGTGATCCTAAGGTGACAGGTTTTCTGCAGCTGAGTGTGTATGACACACCCAAAGTCAGCCAGTGGGTTTTCATGGCAAGGCAGAGAATCGAACCCTGGTCTCCAGGGTCATAAATGCAATGCTCAAACCTCTACACCATGCTGGCTTTCTCCCTTTATATGTACTTTATGTCGATACTGGGGGAGTACACTTTCAAATACTCTTTTCTTTATATATCTGTGTGAAACAACATGCATGAGAACAGCACTGAATGAAATATCTATCCATTTCAAGATGTTGCTGTGCTTCTCCCTTTCTAAGCTTTGACCTCTAGAGACTCTGGGAATGTGGTAGGGAGAAGAGTGAGTCTGAAATGAGAATAATAACTCCAGTTTATCTATTTGCAGAGCTAGACTGGGATAAGATAGGGCCCAAAATTATATCAGATTTAAGAGGCCCCATAAGTTTAGACCATCTCCCCGATATTCTAATGTATTACAGGTCCTTACAAGTGGCATTTTTCCTTACAGATATTGTGTTTATAGATACTTGAGTCAAGACAGTGATCCCTAGGGAACATTTGATTATATGCGACTTGAGCCATAAGCAATCTAAACACCGCATGCCGGGCAGAGCAAGAATCTAGGAAATCCAAAACATATTCAGTATGTTTCAGAAATATAACTCTGTTATAACCGCTATGAAAACATAATGCCAAAAATAATCAAGATCAGCTACCATTTGGCTCCTGTATCCAAATATGCACATGCATTCAAAATGTCTTTTAGTATACCAGCTTCATGTTGCCTGTGTCATACAGAGGTCATGAATAAACAGTATTAATGTAAAACTACTATGTGTGAAAAGACATGCCATAAATGCAGAACATAAAACATACATGAAAATGAACAAAAGAAACCTACACAATAAGCTTTACTTCAAGGAAAAGTAAACTCCCAGACTGTGGGAAGTGCAGGCTACAATGTAAAATAGTTGTTTTTTTTAAATATTATTTATGCCTCTATACTAGAACATGTTGACATCAGGGAAACTGAACCACAGGTCAGGGAATGTGAAATAGAACAAAACACTTTTGTCTAAAGAATTATGACTTTTGGAAATTACTGTTATAGGGGAATAACAAAATATAAAAAAGATCAACTTATATATTGTACTTTAGTTGGAAAACAAAACTGTGATTTTTGAGGATCTGGTAGGAAGATGTAGTATTAGTGTTCTCCAAAAGACAAATCAATGGTGCATTTAATTTTAGAAGATATTGAATTGTCACGAAGATGTCAAGGAGAGGTCATAGAGGTGACAGAAAATGTATTCTCAAACAAGGGTCAAGAGCAGTACCATTGATTCATGTGACACTCCATTAATCAGTTTTATTACAGGGTCACAAGACCTTCAACAAGAGTAGCAGGTGTCAAAATATTACTTAGCACTTGGAAGGTCTAATTTAAGGAAGTATTTCTATAAATAGACATTTGACTGATTGTTAGTGGAAGTGGGATGAGAGTTTGTTTAATGCGAATCTCACTCTTTTGCTTTAGTGGCTAAGCCATGATTGAAGCTGAAGAATCATTTGACTTCCATTGTGTTGTACTGAAACTCCCATACCAATATCAATCTACTTTTTTGTAAAACAGCTGCAGCTTAAATATATGTGAATGGTGCAATCCCATACACATATCTTTAGAATTAAGTACTATTAAGGTCAAAGAGGCTTACTTCCAGGTAAAAATAACATTCATAGGACTGCAACATTAAATATTAATCTATCCATTAAACTGTGGCCAACAGGTTTTTTGCAAAAACATTGGTAGTGCAACCTGAAATTGCCTATTCTGTTAAGTATGCAGAATGGAGGAGTGAGAATGCAGCAAAAATCTTCTCGGTTGCATGATGATTATGATAATGCCTTGTTCCCAGTCCAGGACTCAAGGCAGCATTAAAATACAAAAGTTAAAAATATAATTAAACAAACAAAAGCATTAAAAGGAGTTAAAAGCAAGAGCATTAAAAAACAACCAATAAAGGCTATAACGCATTTTGAAAGGCCCTTTCCACCTCAGCAACCAACTCTCAAGGGTCTGCCAAAACAAAAAAAGGTCTTCACCTGCTTACAAATGGATGTTTGACTGCTGGGGGGCGGGGGGGTAGTCGCTACTCTAACCCCTCTAGAAATGAAGTTTCAAAGCCTGGGAGTAGTCAGCTAGAAGGTCGTCTCCCATGTTCCTACCAGATGTACCTGTGAGCGTGGTGGGGCAGAGGGAAAGGGTCCCCTGAAGATCCTAGGCTCGTATGTTTGACATGTTCGTAGGGGAGAATACAATCCTTCAGATAACCTGGACCTGAGCCATACGATCCTATGCTGGGTCATAACCAGCACTTCAAATTGTACCTAGAAACAGACTGGCAGCCAATGGAGCTGCTGCAATAAGGAAGCTTCTTGTATGCTCCCTGTAGCCTCAGTTTCGTTGAGGCCCACAGACAACCACTGGATGAAGGGCCTTTTCGCTCTACACTGTTCTAGTGCTATTATTCCACGTTCAACATCCTGTGGAATTCTGGGGTTTGTCGTTTACTGAGGCCAAAGAGCTCTCTGGTTGAGAAGTCTAAATGCCCCTCCCTAAACTGCAAACCCCAGGATTCCGTAGGATGTTGAAAGTGGAATAATAGTACTGTAACAGTAACAGTGTAGTGCTGAAAGGCCCCAAGTCAGTATGTGGCATGATATTGTTGATACTGCTGAAGAAGTTAAGGAAGTAGAAATAATCATGAATATAACTATGTACCCAAGCAATATGGATTCTCTGGTCAAATGTGAGTATACTAAATACCGTAGAATGACAAAAGAAGTTCCGTGCAACTAGGCTCTGTTGTAAGAAAACACTGAAGTTACTCCCTACCATATGCCACACAGACTACTGTTTATTAGTTACTTTATGCAGTTCCTCAGCATCTGGAATTATCACTATATATATTTACAGTGGGCCCTTGCTATCCACAAAGATTTGGTTCCAGGACCCCCCCCCCCATCGATACTCAGGTACCATTATGTACAACGGTGTAGTAAAATGGTGTCCCTAATATAAAATGGCAAAATCAAAATGTGATTTTGGGAGTTTATAAAAATATTTTCAAGCTGTGGTTGGTAGAATCTGTGGATACGGAGGACTGACTGTATCTCTTTATGTATCTGCATGAATTTCTCAAAATGGCCACTGCTGGGTCTGAGGGACCCTAGGCAAGAGGTCTTCAGTCCCCCAGTCCCACTGCCCACTGCAGCATCCTCTTCTTTGCACCATCCAGATTTACTTACATTTGCACTTACACAGACAGACAGACAGACAGACAGACACACACACACATTTGGGGGCACTAAGAAAAGGGGGTTTATTTTTCTCCTACTGCTTGTGGTCAGTACTTAGGAGAGAGGGGGAAATGCCCCCTCTTTGTTTGAATCAAGGGTGGACATAGCTTGTTGCTTCTGGATGTCTACTTTTGTGGCCTCTGACGTCCTTATCAGCCCCCCCCCCCCGTCCAAAAGCTATCTAATTTCCCTCATTTAAAAAAAAATATCGGTGTGATTTTTTAGGCAATTTTTGCTCCCAAACCACATGGAAGGTCAGCAAAACGTATGAAGACACCAACCCTCACAAGCACCCAAAAACACCACGCTAACTCAGAAAACTCTGGTTTCTTCTACAGTCCCCCTCAAAATGGTGACAGGAATTAACGTGATGCCATTTCCTGCCACCAGTTTGAGAGAGACTACAGAGGAAAATGGGGAGGTGGTGAAGAGGGGGATTGGGAGAGGGGAACTGACCTCCATGCTGTCGCTCACCCCTGGTTTACATGAACAAAGGAAAGAAGAATCTGTTTGCCCCCATTCTTTCCCCCTCATACTATCTCATAATCAGATATTAAAAGAGATCAAAGGGGCCCTAATTTATTCTCTGTCTTTTAAAGATTCTTTCTATTAAAGATTCTTTGCATAGGTTGTTGCAGAGCATGGAATAAACTTGCTAAAATTATTTTTGCATACAATTCACTAATATTTTAATTGTGATTTTCCAAGTGATCATTATAACATCAACAATACTTATAGTCTGAGTTATGATTCTTGTGTTACTTTAATTCTGTACTGAGGGGTAATTTTGTGGGGTTTTTAGCCAGTTTTGGTTACTTCTTAGTAATTTTGCTCCTTTTTTTTTTAAAAAAAGAAGAAGGTAAAACTAAAGCATCACTAACAATTAACGTTAACAAACTGAAATTTGAACCAATGATATCATTAACATGGTTAGTTGCAACACAAATGTTTCCAAGCAGTGCCTTGCCAGATATGCTGGCTTCAGTACTGGAGCCAACAAACCCAGTCATCTGTGTGAAGAAGAGTTTCAAAAGGAAAAAAAGCTTGTTCTCTGTAAAACCCCCTTCCATTATTTTCTTCAGGAAGTGTAGACTGCGGGAGCAACTCTGGAACTTTTTTCTGCTGTAGCATGCCTGCCCTGCATTTTTTTTTTTTAAAGACTCCCATTAACTTCTTTGGGGAACCAGCTATGAGGCCCCTGGCCTGTTGCTGGATTTCTAACCCTGGAGAGCGTGACTGACTCCTCTTCCTTCACATAAATGTTGTATACCTTATGAATGACTGTTCGGTGAATGGGTTTTGCATGTATGAACATTAAAAGGATATAGTATCTTAGAAATGATGGTCTAAATCCTATATTATTGATCCCCCTCTAGAGTAGAGCCACCAAATAAATGTGTTGAGATGCACCATTCAGCAATTGATTCAATGGGTCTACTCTACTTAGGGCTCACCAACAGCATTCCAGCAGACGACTTTTTTTCAGGTGAGTAAGGAAATTTCACTGTGCTTCCAGCCAAGGATGGCACAAAAGTTCAGCCAAGCCAACAGCCCTATCATGCTGCATAACTGTATCACTGTGATTCTACTTTAACTGCTATAACAGCATCCTGAGCTGATTTAGAATTTGTAGTTTGGCGAGGCACTAAAACTCCCTGGCTTGAGCATTCTAAATCCCGCTCCCTAAACTGTAAACTCCAAGATTTTACAGGATGTTGCTATGGCAGTTAAGGTGGAATCATATCACTATAATATTGTGTAATGTAACAAGACCTTGAGTGTAAATATCGTCCTATGTTTCCATGGACGCTGCACTGATTCTTATGGGAACAGATCCTTGATGGGTAGAGTCATGAGTAAGGAATGAAGGCCAACTCCTTGCAGATTATTTACAGGGTGCTTGCTTTTGGCCTCCATGGTTAATTTTGCCACCACATCACTCCCCTCGGGGACCCATAGGCTCTTTTCACATGTGGGGGGGGGAACGGGCGAAAACACGCTAAAACGGAGCTTACCCGCAGCCGGGTAAGTCCGTCGCCACACGGAGCAGCGCGAGCTCGCTGCTCCACACTCCTCCGGCGTCCCAGATGGAGGCTTCTGGTTGGTGGAGGCTCGCCAACCGGAAGCCCGCCCCCGGCAGATCTGCAGGCACGCACTTGCACGCTCCTGCAAATCCACTTTGGATCCGGGCGACGGAGCGGCACGGGGCTGCACGCTCCGTGCTTTTTAAAAACCTCGAAAAAGAGGTTTTTAGAAAACATGCAGCCCGGCTAGTTCTGGCCACTCCTGAGTGGATTCTGGTGTGGAACTACAAAAAGTAGTCCATGCCAGTCCACTCTACGGTGTAGAAGACCTCAGTGACAGGTCGCTCTGCACCGTTTCAGAAACCTGGTATGGAAACGGCGATAGTCTCATTAGGGTCTTTGGGAAAGTGGTTTTGCTTGAGTTCAAATAGCAGCCAGCTGGGGTTATTCATACAGTTGATGGTGTTTCCCTTTGGATTGTCGCTAGTTCTTGATTCTACTTCTTGAAATGGAGATTCAGTTTTATTTTTATGGCCAGAGACCCTTATGGGGCTTTTCCTTCAGAAATGCTGAATTTTCAAAGGGCCCTTTCACATCACATGATTGTAGTATTATGATTCCGCAGTAATTGCCATTATTCAATCCTTTGGAATCCTGGGATCTGAGGGTTAGGGTAGGGATCCGGAGACTTCTGTTACTGTGAGGTTACCATGAGGTTTAGGGAGAAGGATTTAGAATTCTCAGCCAGAGAGCTCTGGTGACTGAAGAGACTACACACCCTAATATTCCACAGGTTGCAGCCACAGCAATTAAGATGGAAGTATTTGTATAGTGTGGAAGGTGCCCAGGTTACTCATGCCTGGGAAGGCTGAGTTTGACTGTAAAATGTGGCCCCTAACTGGTCAAATTCATTTTGTTTTGTTGAGACTAAGCATGTAATTTGTTATCTAAGTGACAGAAATGGGAAGGTACCTACATGTGTGTGTGTGCATATATGGTCTCTTTAAGGTTACTATTGTGCAAGTTCTCTTGCTCAGATGTATTTGTTTACCAGATGCAAGTTCACATGCCTCTATGCATTGATCTGTAAACTGAGATGCCTTCCAGCTATAGTTTAAGAAATGGGAGTGTTACTTCAAACAGGCTGTTTCAAATGCTTATGCATGTTTTTTATCTCAGTGGGAACATAACTTTTAAACAGAAGCAATGGTTTACTTGTAAGCAGCGTGGCAGTATGACCAGTGTAGCAGTTTCTTCAAGTTCTGTACTGCTGGCTTACAAAATTGGATTAGCACATTAGGAAGCTGACACTGTATGTGTAAAATCAGCATGGGCAAGTTTGTAGGGAAAATGCTTCTACTTCATTACATTCTAGTCCAAGATTTTACAGTATGTGTTGAACTTTGTGCAAAGGTGTGGTGTAGTGAAGATTGTGCAGCTGTGCTAGACTGCCTTTATCTTGGGATCAAGAATTGTTATGTATCTGCAAATAACTTAAAGACAGTCCTCTGTAATGAAAGATACATTCAGTTCTGTATACATTGTTAGTATGCTGCCTCCTCTCCTTTCTTCTTTAAAGTTTTTTTTTTTTTTGCCGGGTGTGTGTGTGTGGAACGATACTACTTATCCTATTTTTAAATTTCTTACTGCATGGGGCTTAATCTGAGCCATAGGATCATAGAATCTTAGAGTTGGAAGAGACCACAGGGGCCATCCGGTCCAACCCCTGCCATGCAGGAACATACATCAGAGCACTCCCAACAGATGGCCATCCAGCCTCTGCTTAAAAACCTCCAAAGAAGGAGACTCCACCACACTCCGAGGCAGCATATTCCACTGTCGGACAGCTCTGACTGTCAGGAAGTTCTTCCTGAGGTTTAGGTGGAATCTCCTTTCTTGCAGCTTGAATCCATTGCTTCTTGTCCTAGACTCTGGAGCAGCAGAAAACAAGCCTGCTCCCTCCTCAGTATGACATCCCTTCAAATATTTAAACATGGCTATCATGTCCCCTCTTAACCTCCTCTTCTGCAGACTAAACATACCCAGCTCCCTAAGCTGCTTCTCATAAGACATGGCTTCCAGACCCTTCACCATTTTGGTTGCCCTCCTCTGGACACACTCCAGATACCTTTCTTGAATTGAGGTGCCCAGAATTGGAGACAGTATTCCAAATGAGCTCTAACCAAAGCAGAATGGTCCTGTGCCACAACTAGGGCCCTTTTCACACGGCATTTATCATGTGAAAGGGCCTCCGGAGCGTTGTGTAATTGTGAGGAACATTCCATATGAAGTCCTTGCAATTGTGCCACGCTGCTGGGGCCAGCAGGCACTGATCGCGCAATATATCATTTTTGGCTTTTGGCTGAAAATGATGCACGATTGCGCGTTGCTCCGGAACCCCACGCGCACTTACCGTCTGTGTGGAGCTCCGAAGCCACGGCCCCTGCGCTTCCTCCCCCAGCGCAGCCTGGGAAAATACCCGGCTGCGCTGTGGAAAGAAGAGGCAGAGCCCTCACACTGCCTGCCGGCCAGCAGGCAGCTGCTGTGGAGCAGGAGCAGCGGGGGACACGAGAGCCTCGCAGAAGAGGCTGCTCGCGTGATCCCTACGTGACCGCGCCAGATGCAGGTAAGCTGCGGAAAAGGCCTAGGTTTTGCTACCTAATGTGAATATCATGCCAGTGCTCTTCAGAAGCAGAGTGGGCTGCCAGTTGAATTTTAATTTGATGCAAATAGAGTAATAGCAACACATGCAGGCAGCAAGTTAATTTAGAGGATAAACAACAGCATGCTGTAAACTATCCCAGTTGTAATACAAAGAAGCTTGAGGTGGCTTAGGCTTGGACAATTAAGACTCATTAGCTTTACGAAAGACCTGTTCCTCATAGAGATGAAAACTGCTAGAACTCGGTGGATGAAATGAACCAATACATGTGTCTGCATTTTTTTTTTAAATCTCCTTGGAATTGTGGGTATAGGGACTGCCACTATATATCGATATGTGCCTTCAAGTCAGCTGTTTACTTATGGTGACCCCATGAATTTCACAGGATTTTCTTAGGCAAGGAATACTCAGGGGTGGTTTTACCAGTTCCTTCCAGTGAAATATAACTTACAGTACCTGGTATTTGTTGGCAGTCTTCCATCCAGGTACTAACTGGGGCTCACCCTGCTTAGCTTCCATGATCAGACAGGATCTGGGTCTTTGGGCCCTAGTACTGGACAACTGACCACTGTGTAGTGGCTTATGATAGCGTACAAGATAGAAATTAGAATAGGTTGGACCTTAAGATTCAAGATGACAAGGGATGATAGAATATTTGAACGCTCAAAGTTTAAAAAAGAAAAGAAAAGGAGGTTCTGAGGGATTTTTTTTGGAATGTCTGAAAACTGCCATAAGGAGAATCCTTCTAAAGTCCCTTTCTGGATTTCCCCCCCGTCCTTGAATAGATTGGAAGACTATTCCTGTCCCCCATCACCTTATTTCCTTTCCCTGCAAGCCAGCAGCACAGGGACAGCCTAGTGAGGAGGATTATCATTGTAGGTTGTGTTTGGATGGCTGGTACACAACAGGGGTCTGCATTGTGAAATTGCTAACAGAACACAGGAGGGGAGACTATAGCCTCCCCAATCCCAGGTTCGCCTCCTAGTTCCATGTGGATGGAGGTGAGAGCCAGGAGAGGATCCTGGAAAACCTTCTAATCCTTGGAAGCCGGGAGAGGAAACCTATAGCCTTTGTGATCTTGCTGGGCTTTTTTTGCCTTCTTCCCATGACATCAAGAAGGGCGTGTTGGGAGCCAGGTTAATAATGGATCCTTGCTCATCTCCTGCCATCACCCTCCCAGTGTCACACAGGGAAGGTGCGGAAGGGAGTCAAGGGAGATTTTAAAAACCTGGTAGTGTAGCTTTCCTGATCCTCACCCAGCTTCCCCCTGCTCACTTCCTGCATGACATCAGACCACTTTTTTCCTTCTTCTCCATTACCTAGGTACTGTCAGAAGTATTGCTAAATCTCAACACTGAGCCAAGAAGTAGGATATGGGCCCCTTCCATCAGAAGTGGGACCTCTCAGCCCATCCTATTATCTAGGTCAGGGATGGGAGGGACCCCGGTCACCATGGGAGTACTCTGGTCTGAAGAGGTTACCAATCTGGTTCCTGTTGTTTTTTGTAGATGCCCTTCAGAGAAAAGGTCATTTTCTTCAATATCAGCCTACCTGAAGGGCAGTGCTGGGTAGGTGGGAAGATCAGGAAATAATTTAAAATACAAACAAATCCAGTGGATTTTTAAGAGAGGGTACTATAAATAGTAAAGTCCCAAATGCAATCTTAAATGAAAAACATGTTTATTGTACTAATTTATATATTTTTATATATATATATGTATATATATATATTCCAAGAAGCACAGAGCAAAAGAAAATAACCATTAACCACAAGCAGTACTAGTTCCTACAGAGCGTTTCAGAATGTCATAGTGAGCCCAGTAAGTTGGGGAAAATGTCTTTAGCAAAAGGAAATATTTCTCAAAGAAAAACATTAGTCAATATTGTAATAGAGAGAATTTAAAAGCCAGGGTTTGTTTCTTACAGTCAAAAGAATTCACTTTTGGAACCTTTAATTAGCTGGGCAGAAATAAAAGCAATAAATGACACCCAAGGGAACATATGGATAACTACTGTAGCTCTCAAGTGGTCGAATGGTCAGAGGCAACTTAATATTTTTAGACATTGCGCTAGCCCTGGAAAACTTTCTGGCTACCATAAAATATCATAGGTTTTATGGTATGCAGCTGGGAAAAACAAAGTGAGGATTTCAGCATTCTCTGTCTGGATGAAAGAAAAGCACTCCAAAAATGTAGCATCTATTCAAGAAAAGCTGAGCTCACTTAACCGTTTTCATCCTGCTATTGCCTAGCAAAATAGAGAAATGTTACAGTCTATGCTTTACAGAGTATGTGTACATGGGTTTTTAGTTACACTTGCTGCTGGCTAACACTTGAGGTCTAATCCACAGGTGGGAATCATACAATCATGCAGATGTTCCTGGACTACAGCTCCCAGCATTCCTCCTCTATGGCTATGATGGCTAGGATTGATGACAGTTGCAGTCCAACAATATCTTGAGAGCCAAATGGTTCTAATAAAATATTTTGCCTTTCCCTTTTTCTGTGATTTCAACCTCTAATAATGAAAGAAGGATATTTTAAAATTCCAACAGGAGAATACTATTTAAATCCAAGATTTCACTCCCTACCTTTTATCTTGCTTTGTTTAGATGCTGCCCAATGGTGGCTAGTGGCTTTGATGGTGAACTATCCCTGGGTTTCTGTCTGAACTTTAAAGCAGCTATCTTCTTTGGAGTGGGACAGGTTCAGCATCATGAATAGCTATAGTTCAGACCCTAAAACTGGAGTGAATTCACTGTTCCACTGACATGGAATCCACAGGCAATTCTCAGAGAAAAGTGTGATTTTTTTCTGCTATGTGAATGAGCCTCTATTAGCCTGTGTCTCATTCTCTTTTCTCCTTCTTTCACAGAATCATAGAGTTGAAAGAGACCACAGGGACCATCCAGTCCAACCCCCTGCTTGTGCTTATAAACTAGGATAAGAAAAGGCAAGTTTTAAAAACTCTATGCTGAAATATATATTTATCAGATGGAAGTCTGATATATTTGGGTTAATTTCTTTGATATATTTGGGTTAATTTGAAGCACAGTCAATACGTATGTATGCAACCACTCACACAGACCTAATGAAAGAAAGGTAGGAGTTGGATAGAGGATTTTAAGAGGGATTTTTCAGGGGAAATACTACACCTGATCCTGAAGCCCAGGTAGTCAGAAGAAAAGTCAGTTGGAGCGAAGATTCTTAGCACGTGTAAGCTGAGGGGAAGGCTTGGTGAACAGAGTGGCAGCAAGGCAGGATGGAAGCCAGGAGCGATCCGAAGAAGTGCTCAAAATCAGGGGGTCTTATAGGGGAAAATGTGCCTGTAGGCTAGTCCGTTCCCGGGGAAAACAATGGGTTTCGGGCTGGAGACAAATCCTCTGAAAGGTCAGTACTTTAGATGATTGAATTATGACAGCGTTGTCAATAGCGTAGACAGTATGCAAATGCAGAGTGCTTGACAGTTGGATATTCGGCTCGTCAAGCTGCCTGCTCGGGGCAGGGGATCTTTTGTAAACGGCGTGCATACATGATATGATCTTAAGAGGATACTTGCCTGGAGGTCTCCTGAAGCTGCAGTCCGGCAATTACTGGCCTGCCTGGATTTGTTTTGAATAGTTCAGCTATTTTCGGCCACGCCCGTGTGTGTGCTTGTCCGGGGGCCTCGCAAGCACGTGGAGAGGAATGGGTAGTGAAGGCCAAATTCTTGATATCAAATGATATCTAATATACCACAAGTCTGGACTAGAAACTATAGTAACACAGCTTAAAATGTGAAAAGAGTTTTTGTAAAGATCATATACATGCTTAGCATTAAAATTAGGCTTTAAAAAAAATATGACCTGGCTCTGAAAAGCAACCAACCTTTCCAAGGGGAGGGCATTTCACAAGTGTGGTGCCACAGCCAAGAAGGCCCTCATCCATGTACTACCTCCACTGGTAGGACACAGAAGAGATAGGCAGGGAAAGGATCACTATAAGCATCTAATGAAGTAGACTTGAGTCTATGAAAGCTTATGCTACTAACCTCTTTCTCTCAATTAGTCTCACAAGTGGTACAAGATCTCTTTGTTAAATGAATATAAGTATTGGACAGAGAAATGTAATCCTTCATCTTTCTATTGCAAACATGTCAGTATTCTAGAATAATACTTTCATCCTTATGAAGTGTCATAGTCAGTGTAATCCTTGATCCACACAAAAACAAACAGTGAATTTTGGTTGAAAAAACATAATACACTGAAAACCAGATCTCCCCAGCCCAAGAACCTTCTCATTAAAACTGGAAGGAAGACAATGTTTTTAGAACAGCCCAAATAAATGTGTTTGTTTTAGTCTGGAAAAGATGAACTGAAGAAAAGTTCAAGGAAGGCCCATAACTTTGCTTACACTGATATTTTTCTGCATCAAGAAATGTTTATATTGCCAGGCCAAGAATTTTTAATATGCTTTTAAAGTGCTATGTGTCTACCAATGTGTACAGAAAACAAAATCTGACTTTGTATGAGATCAGTATTAAAAAGCTTCAGCCAGGCAGTGATAAAACAGCTGGGCCCCCCAAGTGACAGACTGTGGGAGCAAACCAGCCTGTTTTCTCACAGTGTTTTAGGATGTTGCCTCAACATAGTTTTAAAGTTATGCCGTCTGAAGCTTTACATATAGCTGTTAGTGCTTGCAAAGAATGCAGGAGGACTAGGAGTTTTTTATGCTCAGGTACATTGTGTGAGAGAACAGACTCATTCTACATTGTGGCTGCAATCCTGTTCGTGAATTATGATGGTGTAAGCAAAAGGATCTTGTAGCACCTTTGAGACTAACTGAGAGAAAGAAGTTGGCATCATAAACTTTTGCAGACTAAATCTACTTCATCAGATGCCTTTGCATACAGACTAACATGGTTATGTTTTTGAAATCTACTACAGTGGTGTAAGTTGGACTTATGCTCTTGCATTTTATTGTTGTTGCTGTTGTAGAGGCTGGAATTCTTTACTGACCATGCAGTCAACAACTCCTCTCCACAATTCACTTTGTAAACAGCAAAGTCCTCCAACACAGTCATTTCCACATTGTTAGAAGGGGTATGTATTGTCTTCCTGTAGTTGGACATGTTGCATGGATGTCATTTGTAAGGATCTCTGGAGATCCTTGGGAAGTCTCTATGGATGGCTATTGCAGCATATCCTTAAAGAGGAAGTTCCTGGAAAATATAGCTGAATATGTCTCTGTGGATCCTCTTGCTCTCTGAGATGGACATATCTGTGTTGGGGATGGGAGTTGCATCACTTAAAAGGTGGGTTTGGAAGGGTAGTATCGGGAGACTTAGTTACAGAAACAAACCTGCATACTAGACATATGTCTCCTCATGCAGGATTATGGTCATCTCGTTGACAAACCATTTACATTTTTTAAATTAAGGCTAGTCACATCAGCATCTGTGATGCTTCCTACAGCATTAACGTACGTGAAGTAGTTCCATTAATGCTGAATTCTGAGAAACTAGATCTGCAGTAAAGATGTCATTCTTCACTACATTTCTTCCTGAAGGCAGTGATGAGTAATTTCAACAATTTTCTTCTCATTGTGAGAAAGTCTTCAAACACAATGCTGTTTGGAAAGCTCTTTGCATTTTGCACATGGTTGTTTTGCACAGAAAATGGCATTTTCTGCACAAAGAAGAGCATATTCTATGTGGAAAATAATATTTCAATGCAGAAATGTTCATTCTTGCACAGAAAATGCTGTTTTCTACACAAATTAACCATATGTGAATTTTGTGCGGAATATATTCCCAATTACAGCATTTTATGCACATAAAGCTGGGGTTTCTGCATGGAAAATAACATTTCAACACAGAAATATTAATTGCAATGTAGAAAATGCTGTTTTTATGCAAATCAACTATATACAAATTTTACACAGAATAAATTCACAATTACAGCATTTTCTACGCAGAAAACAGCAGTTTCTGTGCAGGAATTAATATTTATCCATTGAAATATTATTTTCTATGCAGAAGATGTGATTTCTTGCACAGAAATGTCTGTTTTCCACAGAAAACAACCTCATGTGAATTTTGTGCAGAATAAATCTCAAACCATGAAGATTCTCATCAGTTCAGTATTCTTCTCATCAGAGTTTCTCAATTCTCGAAAAACATATTTTTCTACTTCATCATCTAATTTAATAATTTCCTTTTTCTTCTCCTTTACTGTTCTATATCTGTGATAGATTGTAAGTAAATAAGAAACAGACATATTTCATCTTAGAAATGGGACACTATTCATCCCAAATGTTCTGATGGCTATGGTGTTCCAGTTAAGAGGAAATATCTGAAATTGCTCATTAATGACATTGATTTGTACAGGTTGCTCTGTGAAGTTAACTGTACGCCTGACGAATAAGCCATAATTTAGTAACAGAGCAGTTGTTTCACATACAAAAGGTCTTAGTTTCATTCCTTGGCATTCCAGGAAACATCCCTCTCTGAAATCCTAAATGCAAACATATGCTTGTGGTGGTATAAGGATATCTGGCCCTTCCATCTCCCCCCTGCAGTCATCTCTGGCACACAAACACTACCACAGATGTTATTGAAAGGTTTTCAAGAAAATGAGGATAGGAGGGAAAGGGTTGCCCTTCTCTGGCTTGTGCTTGCAGAAACTGTTCCTGTGATTGCAATGACCAAAGTGGATCTGGTCTTCATGATCCACTGTGAACGGTTAATCTCAGCTGATAAAAGGCACCTTCTTATATTCCTAGAACAGCATCTACACCCTGCATATCATCAAGATTTGGGTGAGAAATAATGCTGCTATATTTTTGCCAGCATAGGAGATGTCTGCTTCCACATTTTCAGGTCTAGCATGGTCTAAAATATTGCCGTGTTAATACAACCACCACAGTGCATAGCTTGCCTTCAGCAGTAGGTCCTCTAGGTACCTTTGCTCAAGCACGTAGTAATCCTCTTTCTGAAAATTATATAGTAGCCAACGCTAACTGTATATTAGATGGACTGTTATTAAAATCAATGGGTATCTGATATTGCTAGTGGTGTGGCCCTAAACTAGTAAATCACTTAAAGCATAAGGAGTCTTCCTCCTCCATCTGAACTCCCATTCGAAGAAGTATAGATATTTTAATGGTTACGCCCTGTGTCAAGGTTCACAGCTCTTCAATAGAGGCTTTAGCAGCAGCTACCGACAAGGTTTACAACAGTTTGGCAACGAATTAGTATTTCTTGTTTTGGCAGTCCAAGTCAGTAATAAATTCTGAGCATCAGTCGAAAGGAGTATCTAACAGCATAGTCAGCACACAAGGTGAGGATCAAGGTTTCCGGGAACATGAGGCAGGGATCTGAATGAAGGACACATTGCAGACACCAACTGTCTGCAACAGTTTTTTCCCCTCCCCTCCCCTGAGCTGACAGCCTCCCCCAGCAGTTTGCCTAATTAATGTGTCCTCTATATACCATATTTGCTGGCATATAAGATGCACCCGTGTATATGATGCACCCCATTTATACACTCGCAAATACTACTTGCTGACATTTAAGACACACCGACATATAAGATGCACTCCATTTTCAAACAGCATTATTTGGGGAAAAAATGAGTCTTATACACCAGCAAATACAGTACATGCTCTAGTCTCCTGAGCTCTCCTTTTTTTCATCTATACTGGCTGCAATAAGTGTTGTCCTGTTCATGTCTCTGTGTTGTGGCTGTGGCCATTTCCCCACTAGACTGTTACAGTACTAATCCCAGAAGGTTTCTACCTTCTGATTGTGATCTTGGGGAAAAATATCTCTCTTTAACCTGTGCTTATCTTCAAATTCCTAAGTGAATCTTTTTTGCTTTGCCTAAATTTACAGTCATTCATAGTAATTCTTTCTTAATTTTAAGAACACATAACTGGATTGTAGCCAGAAGCTGGGTTGGCACCTTGATGATCCTAAATTCTAGAATTTTTTTTTTTTTTTAAGTTCTGCTAGCTCAGTCTTCTGGCCTTGCAAGGGTCTCCAGATGAAGCAGTTTTTCCACTGTTCAGTGACATCTGACTGTGGTCTTCTCCACTATTTCTAGCCTAGTGCTGGATTGTGGGCAGAGGCAAATGCACTGGAGCCGCCTCCAAAGTAAATTATGGGCCACCCAAGAGATAATCAAGTTAATATGTTGATATGGGATTAGCAAAGAGATCACTACAGGCAAAACACTTAGTGGTGCACACCACACTTTTAAACACTAAGATGCCTGATGACTCATGTTTAGTTATTAATGCAAACCCAAAGATAAGGTATTTGACAAGAGCACACAGAAACGAAGAATGTTATTTAATACCAAGACTATCAGATGGGCCTTTTAAAAGGCTCACTGAAATCATTCAAGGGTGGGAACAGAATGCCAGCTGCATTATCACCAACAAGGAGTCAAACAATGGAGCATTGTAGGCATGCTGTACAGCAAAGATTAGTGCGCAAGGAAGACATCAGTTACATAGAGCCAAATTAAATCCTTTCCAATGTGGCCAACTATGCTAAGCACAATCTGATTTGTACTTTAAAGCATTTGTGTAGGAAAAATAATGTAATTTTCACAGAGATGAAGGAAACAAGCTACACAGCAGAATAAATGCCCATTTAATCAATGCACATCTGTGTGGCAGATTAGGCAAAGAGGCTTGGTAATGTAAGAACTGAGTGCACCTCTGTCTCTCCACAAGTAGTTCTGACAGACAGTGGTTCCAGCATACACTGATCCCCTATATACCTCTGTGGTAAGAAGGAACCACTGCAAGACCTGTGCTGACTGGGGTACCTGCATGACTGGATTGAATTGAGAGAACTTAAAGCAGAGCTTTCCAAACTGTGTGTCACACAGCTACAGTGTGTAGGTGTGTCACGTGAACATAACAGGTGAAGGGGCTGCCTCTGTCACTGCCCTGGGCCAAGAAAGACCCCAGCAAGGGCAGCGGCAGCAGTGGGCCAGGTCTGGGTGGAGAGGCTGCCTCTCTAGCCACTGCCGCTGCCACCCCAGGCCAAAGAAGACCCTGGCAAGGGCGGTGGCGGTGGGCCAGACTCCGCTTATTGAATTACTTACTGAATTACTGTGTCGCGAAATCATACATGTCTAAAAAGTGTGGCACCAACATGAAAAGTTTGGAAAGCTCTGTCCTAAACAATATTGCAGGTGCTGGTGAAATTCTCCTCAGCCAGCTTCAGACACATATTTTAGGGACTTATAAAAGCCCAGATTAAATTCGAGGCAAGCTTTTAAAAGCCTTCTAGTCCTCTTTAGCTGAGATCAAAATGTGAAATAGAGAAGGACCATGGCTTGCCCCATCTTGCAATGGCAGCAGCTGTTCCTGGGGGCACTGCATTGCCTATGGTTTTCCAGGCCTTGTAGTCCGGTGTGGTACTAGCTGATCAACCAGGAAGGTGAAGCAAGAAAGAATGAAAGAATCAAGCTTCTCCACCCCCACCCTACAGCTTCCACCAGTGCCTTCCTGGGGAGACAGTGTGAGTATTTGGGAGTAGTAGCAAGAAGGCATTTTGGTAAGGATGAAAGAAAAAATTTTCAGAACCCTCAGAAACCTGACAATTGCTGAGTTAATTGGAAGAAAGCTCTGGAGCTGGGATGGGTTCAGGTGAGGCCGTTGTGCATGGGCTTCCTTCTCATTCTGCTTGGATACAATGTTGTTATAAGCTGGTGTACAGAATGTGTTGAACTTGTTCATGTTGTGCTGCTTCCCTTCGTATGGAGAAACAACTCCTTGAAAGCTGGTACATTTATTCAGCCAGGAGAGCAATGTATCTTTAACCAGTTTTGATGAAGGAGGTCCATCTGTGCAGTTAATTCCTGTGTCATATCTTCCAATATTACATAGATGAAAACAGGGATACATGTCACTATGCAACATCAGAGAGTAGTGAAGTGACAAAAGTTAGTAATGAGGAAAAATAGACAAGATAAGAGTTGTTACTGTATCCCTTCAAGTTGTTAGCAACTTATGGTGACCCTAAGGCGAACCTATCATGGGGTTTTTGGAGGCTGAGTGTGTGATGTGCCCAAGGTCACCCAGTAGGTTTCCATGGCCAAGTGGGGAATCAAACTCTAGTCTCCAGGACTGTAGTTGAATGCTCAAACCACTATGCCATGTTGGCTCACACAAGCTAGGAAAGGTGGCAGCATTTTACTTTTGCCTGAGTGTACTGGGAAGGGCAAAATCCTTTCTCTCATCTACTGTGTTAATTGAGATCAAACTACTTTTGCCCTTTGAACTCAATTTGCAGCAAATGAAGTAAGCTGAGAACAAAGGGGGGAAGCGGGAGGAGGAGGCAGAAAGTGAGACATTTTAAAAGCGGCTGGAAAGTGAGATGGCAGAAGATTAAGCAGGACTGTCCCTGCCAAACTGGGATGGTTACAGAGTATGCTGTCTCAGATAGGGGAAGACAAAAGGTAGAACTGAAAAATATAGTTATTTCTTGAAGGTTTTGGCATAGGGAGAGAGGAAGAGTGGGGCCATAGCAGAGGGGAGGTGCTTGTCAAGAAAACATCTGGGCAACAGTGTAGCAACCAAACAGATTTTGTCCTTGCTCCTTAGCAGATCTGTGTGTCTGTGTGAGAGACACAGAGTGGGCCAGGAGGAGGGGAACAATGTCTTTGAAGCATAAAAAATGCAACACAAATGCTAAATCTCGTTATTATTAATAATCAAGGTGGTAAACGTTGCTGGAAAGACGCAAACAGCATGTGCATTTATTTCTCTAACGTACTGCCTGCATTTCTCACAGACTGGGGCCCCAGGCAGCTCACAAAATGCTGAAAAATTGATACAAGTAAAATTGCATGTTACCCTATTAAAACACAATTAAACAGAGTAACATATTAAAACAACTAAACTAAAAGCAATTAAAAAAAAGAAAGGGAAAAGTATAGCATCACTCCCCTAGTAAAAAGCCCCTCCTCATCAGCCACTGGCCGGCTTGAAGAAAAAAGTTTTTGCTTTCAGTCTTGTTATCCTCTTTAAGAACAGGCTAATATCTCAAAAAAGTGTTGTTTCAGTATTACAGAATACAATAATGTTGTTGTTGCTGTTGTGTGTGCCTTCAAATAGTTTCTGATTTATGGTGACCCTTAGGCGACCCTATCATGTGGTTTTCTGAGGCTGAGAGTGTGTGATGCTCCCAAAGTCACCCAGTGGTTTTCTATGGCCCAGCGGGGAATCAAACCCTGGTCTCTGGGATCAAAGTCCGACACACAAACCACTGGCTATCAGGATATAATAAAAGAAGACTGCAATGCACCTACACTGAGATTTGGGCCACCCTTCTCAGGAAAATACATGTGGCCTAATTGCTGTAGGTTTTTTTAAGGAAGCTGAAGACTTTAAAAGTTACATACTGCATTTGCAAGACCTGAGCAGGGCAGTTGATGACTGGAGCTCTTCAGTCAGAGAATCACCAAAAGTTAAAGTCAACTTGACAGCAAATTGCAATGACAAAGGTAGGCTGGAGACATGCAAGACTTAAGATGAGAGCGGATAAGCCTGCCTCGCCAGGTAACCCTGGAATATTAGCCTGACCACCAAAGGGAAAATTATAAAAAAGTGGAGGCCGGTGAAGGAAAAAACATTAACTTCCAAAAACATTTTGGAAAAAGCCTTCAAACTAGTCTCTAGAAGAGGGATCGGAAACTGTGGAAGGCTGGGGGAACACATTAGCCTCTTGGGATATTGGGAGGAGGCTGCATATGCTCCTGCAAAACAAAAGGGGGGGGGCCCTCTGGGTGTATGGAGGCATTTTCATCATATTTTGACTTTTAAAGAAGGTGTCTGATTGGCCTGAGGCCCCCGTAAAATGGGGTATAAATGAGCTCAACACCCTCTAGAATGCGCTTGGGGCATTCTGAAGCATGTGTGTGTAAACCCCTGGGAGTCCCAGGGGGCACAAAAATGGCCTAGGGACTCCATTTTACCCACCTTTGCGCCAGAAAGTTCAAAATGGTTTTATTTATACAAAATTTTCCTCAGCCAGTTGTTCCATTATGCAAGTTCATATTTGTTTTGAAGAAGTGGTTTGCCAAAATGCTCAACTTTTTTGTAGTGCAGTAAGCAATCTCTGCCATTTCTGCTTCTGGCACCATTTTTTCCTGTTAAAATAATGCCCAAGAACACACCTACTTCATTAACCAAGGTATAACTGCACTGTTGCTTTGGCTGTATTCTATGGCAACTCTTTTGTCTTTTTATGACATATGAGTATGAAAACGTTCTTCTACACCGCTTCTTGAGAAAGTGACCTACAGATAAAACTTTTTTCTGGGAAAATTCTCATACCATAAAAGGAATTTTTCAATTTGTAATAGTTCAGTCAGTATCAGGTATTGCTCATTCCTACATCATTTACTCTTTGTGGTGCCTGCAGATCCTTTTCCTCAATCGTTCTCTGTTCCGTGGATTTTATCTGATTGTTTCTTGTTATATGCCAATGCCCATATAGTTTTTATAAATCTGAGAGAGATAACCACAAACTCTAATTAATCCACCATAGATGGCTCATGAGTGGGAATATATGTATGCTTGGAGCAAGGAATATGGAAAGGTGATATGATAGCCAATATCCAATGAGATGACATGTAGAAGATGAAGAGAGCTTGTTTTCTTCTGCTCCAGTGGATAGGACTTGAACCATTGGATTCAAATTACAAGGGGAAAAAAAATTCTCACCTAAACATTAAGAACTTCCTGACAGTAATTGCTGTTAGCAGAGGAATAGACTGTCTTGGAGTATGATGGACTTTCTGGTCTTTTAAACAAAAGTTGGTTGGGCAGATTTTGAGAGTGCTTCAGTTGTGTTTTCCTGAGAGTTGGACTTCCGACTCTATGATTCCACATAGTAGAATACAAGCTCTGTTATATAGTTTCCAAAATATTGTAGTAATTTGCCATGAGGAGACATGCATCACTCCAAGGAACATAAATTACATAAATTAGTTGCAATGATCAGAGCTCAGAGAAGTGGCCATGCTGGCTCAAGGATTTTGGGAGCTATAATGCAAAAAAGAAATATTTCAAGCTCTGGCAATGGTGGGATTCAGAAATTCTGAGGAGACTGTAGACTGAGCAATACATGTCTGAAAATAGTCATGGTTGGCTACTTCTGGTGTTTGAACATACACACATACACACGCACATGTGTGTGTGTGTGTGTGTGTCTGTATGTTCAAACACCAGAAGTAGCCAACCATGACTATTTTCAGACTATTTTATATATATATATAAAAATAAAATAAAAGCAAGCCTTGGCCATACTAACTATTGGGTAACCAAACCAAAATCTGTTGCGTATTTTTCCTCTCTTCCAGTTATGACTTCTGGAATACACAGTAGGTATGATGACAGATTTAGTGTGCTATTGCCCTCCATCTGCTCCCCTGTATGCTAGTGATTCAGACATTCCAAATCCAAAATGGCTTTCTGCGTGCATGAGTTGTTAAGAGGTTTTCCTGACCAAAAGTCAGAGTTTTTCTCTGCTGGAGAATGTCCATGCTGTTTTCAATGATGCATCACAAGACAAAGATTTTGTGAATTGGGAAACACTTGCAGTTACTTGCCAAATTCCAACACAAACAGAATTGTTTAATTATGCACCATCCAGCAAGCTTACAACAGGGATATAATGTCAGTGTTTAAGTTAATCTTGCAGTGTTGGTCATTTCTGGGACTTGTAGTCCAACTGGAAACCCTAACAAGGAGAGATATCTATCTATCTAACAAGGAGAGGGCTAAGATTAACAACTACCCCTTCTGTGATAACTCATGAGGTTGGAGGTTCTCTGGTGGAGAGTGTCCATGTTACTTAGAGAGAGGCCATGGTTGGAAAAAACACTTTCCTAGAATATCAGCTGTGGATGCCAGCAAGATTCTGTTCTTTGAGGAGTTGTATGTAGAACTCTACTTCAATGGAAAAGTGAGCTTCATATATAGAATCTTTACAATTTATAACAAAGCTAGAAAGCACTTTGGTCAAATGATTTAGAACATTGACAGCACAATCCTATGTGTGTCTCTTCTGAACAACCCTCACTGAGTTCAAGTAGACAACTCTCAGCTACATGTGGACAGGATATATATTGTAGTTGCTGCTACCATTAGAAATGTAAATAGATATGGAAATCTCACTTTTCCGTTAAAAATGAGCATGCAAGGCAGCTAACAAGATCATTAAAATTAACTGGGGAAAAAAAACAGATTAAAATCATCACCATCTTTTCCCCCAAACTCAAGGTGGTTTACAGATTAAAAATAAATACAATAGAGTTAAAAAATATAAAAGATGGACATGAAAAGGGAATTAAACTATTACTGACATTAAAGACAATTCAAAACATACAAAAACTGATAAAACACAGTTTAGAAAAACAACACAATTAAAACCATATGGCACTCTCTTGAAAGCTCTTTCCTTAAAACCTTCAGTTCTCAAATGGTATGCAAAAGTATACAAATGAACACAGCAAACTAAAACAGTCAATTTAGATAGAGATTAAAACAGAAAACACTAATATTAGTAATCTTGGAAATAAAACAAACAGAGTGAAAACTACACTAAGTATTCTTGATATTAAACTGGTGTTCACACATTTAAATTCTCTGTTCATATGGCAAACACAAAAATGCAAAGTCATTGGTATCCATTCCTGCAGTCTTGCAGCATCTCCAACACCTTTTCCTTTGTGCTATAAGAATAACAATTTGAATTTGTTCTGGCTTAAGCTGCTTCCTTGAAGTGTGTCGTTTGCCATTCCACGATCCCTAGCTCTTTTTGTTTCCCTTCCATATTGCAGACATTCTGGCCTCGTTAGCAAAGTCCTGCCTATCTTCATTCCCCCAGCCACATTTTGGCCACATTTTATTTCTGACTTCTTTTTGGTCATGGGGAACTTGTAAACAGGTACCTCTCCGCAATTATGACAGCCATTGTGTAGGAGTATGACAGCAGTACCTTCTGCTTCTTCCCACAGCAGTCACCTACCTGCTAGCTTGCATCCTCTCTGTCTCCCCTCTCTCTTCCTCGTTCCCTGCACTTCCTCTCACTTCACCGTCTTTCCCTTCCCCTGAACTTGGCATGATGGATTTTATTTTTTCTGAATAGCAAAGTTGAGCAGCTGTGCCTGGGTGGTTTGGCCACAGGGAACCATTTTCCTCTAGCAGTATAGGGAGCAGAGGGAAGACTGTGTGAATTGCAAACAACTCTGTGTTTGTGGGTGTGCCTGCATGCACACAGTCATTACAGGCCAGGTGGTGGGCTTCTCAGGGAGGTGATCCATGGTTGAGATTAGGCTTTACTCATTTGGTGCTGAAATCAGTGTATGCATGCACAAGATCTCACTGTTTTTGTCTTTTGGTGCCTTCTTTTCCAGTAAGGGGAGAGGGCAGAAGGGATACTTTGTCAGTGCAGAAGGAGAGGGCTATTTCCAAGAAAGGATACATATGTGTGCTTTTGGGGAATTCTTGTCTTTGCCTTTTTTTCCCCCCTGTTGTTTGCAGTGGACACCTCCCCTAGTTCTTCAGGGAGGACAGGGAAGACTCTGTGAACTGAACCGGGGGGGGATGCATATATTTCCTCATTTTCCCCATGGGCAATACAGTGATGAATAAACTGAAGCAAATCTGCTTTTTGCTATTCTCTCACTAGAGAAAAGTGCAACCTGTGTACTCAAGAAGTCAAAATGCCAATGAACCTTAACAGAGAGTTAAGGAAATTCTTTAATTGTAAATAAGTAGGGTTGCATAATAGAGCATCATGCATCTTGGATATCATAACAATTATGATGTCCAAGATGTATGATGCCTTACTAGTTATTTTATACGCTCTTAACTATTCCCACTTTGAGGCCACTGATACAAGTGATACAGGCTTTTTTTTTTTAAGACTTGTGAGGAGGCTTTTGTTTGTTTTTGGCCATGTGCTCTCCATGAGTATATGGTCTAAAGGGGCAAGGCTTCTCCTGTGGCACTGACTCGATTAGTGGTGTAGCTAAGAGCCACTAGTTTATATAGCTGGTGCCTCAATCTTTGAAGCTCACTTTCTGAGAAGAGAGCAGAAGGTGAGCTGTGTTTTGAGAGTCATCCTTGACTCTTTGACTGTGTTTTATGGAATGCTTGTGTGGGGTTGTTTGTTTTTGGTTGTGTGTGCTCTCCCTGAGCACATGGACTATGGAGGAGCGGCTTCTGCTGAGTCACTGACTTGCTTAGGAGTAGAGTTCAAAGCCATTAGCTTTATATAACTACTACCTCAGTCTTTGAAGCTCAGTCTCTGAGGACCCATGGTGCATACCTTGTGGGACATGCAGTCTTATCAGTAAGAGTTATTACAGTCTGAAAGGGGTTTTAAAAACTGCAGGGATAGAGACAGAAAGATCTGTCATTGTCTGATGCAATGTGTGTGCAATGTTTGTCATCTTGCCATAAAGCTTCACTGGTTACACTTGCAGCAGGTGCAAACTGGTGTCTCTCTTGGAAGAAAAGGTTAGTCCACTGCAGCTACATGTTGAGACACTTCAACACATCAGAGAACACGAGGACTTTCTGGATAGAACAGAGGGAGAATTGATCCTATAGAACCAACTGGAAGAAACTGCCAATAAAAACAAAGAGGACTGGAACACAGAGGGACCACCCTGGAGGAGAGACACTGTCAGAATCAGACCATGCACAAGGGATTCAGGACTGCTCCAACTAGGCAATCACTTTCTACTTCTTCCTGAGGATAATGATGGTGAAGAGGTGCAAACAGGAGTCCAGCATCAAGAGGCACTGCATGCCAGGGAAGGAGCCAACTTAACTACCACCTACAGCAAGAAGTAAAGAAATGTGCTGGTAGTAGGGGAATCATTGTTCAGGGGTATAGAGGCAACTGTGTGGCAGCCGGACAAGATAAATTGGGAAGTGTGCTGTCTTCTTGGTGTACATACCCAGGATGTCATTAACAAGTTGCCCAAACTCATCAAGAACACAAAACAGTACCCCTTTCTTCTGATTTATGTGAGCACCAGCCACACTGGAAAGAACACCTTTGAGCAGAACTTTGGACTATGAAGCTCTGGGCAAGAGTGAGGAGTAGAGGCACAGGTGGTATTCTTGCCTTTTGTACCAATTAAAGATAAATGACCGTACAGGGACAGGAAGATACTGCAGGTGAATTTTGGCTATGAAGATGGTGTTGATGGGAGAGATTTGGCATCTGGGACCATCATCTTCACTTCTTAGATGAAGGACTACTGGCTACAGATGGGCTACACTTCACAAGGACTGGGAAGAATGTCTTTAGCAAAAGCAGGGTCAATCTGATCAAAAGGGCTGTAAACTAAATCCGGGGGGGTGGTGGTGGTGGTTGGAGATGATAGCTTAAAATCTGTCTAAAAGCAAACTTTAAATGAAGGATATGAATTCTAGAGGAGAAGTTGAAGGAAATAATGAGAAACACAATAAAACTCACAGTAGAATAAAAGGTGATAAAAAGTAGTGTTTTAGATGTCTATACACAGAGCTGAAGAAACAAACAAGATGAGCTTGAAGTCCTTGTGCAGGAAGGCAAATATGACTTCATAGGTATAACAGAGACTTAGTGGGAAGACTCTCATGATTGTTTTATAACAACAGAAGGATATAATCTGTTCAAATAGAGTAGACAGGAAAGAAAAGGAGGGGGAGCAGTATTATATGTCAAAGACAAATTCAGCTCTACAGAAATCCGTGAGAGTGATCACAGTGGACCAGTTGAGAGCATTGGGGTAAAAATAAATGGAGAAAGAAATAAAAACAACATTGTGTTAGGAGTTTACTATAGGCCACCACATCAGGATAAGATTGTGGATGATGTTTCTCTGAAAAAATCTCAGGAACTGCCAAGATTCAAAAGTTATGAGGGACTCTGGCTATCTTGATAGCTGCTGGGAGACTAGTTCTGCTAGGTAGAGGGTCTCCAACAAAATCCTGATGTGCACTGCAGATAATTTCCTCTTTCAAAAAGTGGAGGAAGGAACAAGGGGATCAGCAATCCTGGACTTTATCCTAACCAGTAAGGAGGAATTGGTCACTGGAATCAAAGCTGTTGGCACTTTAGGCGAGGGGTGACTGTGTAATGCTAGAATTCATGATTGTGGAACAGGCCAAAGAAGAGTACAGTCAAACTTAAGCCTTGGATTCCAGGAAAGCTGATTTTGTCTAATTTAGGGAAACACTGATATTATTTGGAATTTCATTCGATAAGGTACCCCATAATATTTTTATTAGCAAACTGACAAAATATGATTGAAACACTATCAGATGAATCCATAATTTGTTGAAAAACTGCTCAAAGCTGTCATCCATGGCGGCGCTTCAAATTGGAAGGAGGTCTCAAGTGGAGTGCTGCAGGGTTCTTTTCTGAGGCCAACAGTCTTCAACACTCTTCAATCAGTGGTTTAGATGATGTGGTGGATGGAATCTTTATCAAATTTGCAGATGATACAAAACTGGGAGGGGCAGATAAAACATTGGAAGATAGGAAAAGAATTAAAAAAGACCTTGATAAACTAGAAAATTGGGCTGACACTAATAAAATGGAATTCAACAAGGAAAAATGCAACATTCTACATTTAGACCACAAGAGCCAAATGCATAGGTATAGGATGTGGGACACTTGGCTCAGCAGTACTACATGTGAAAAGGACCTTGGGATTATTCTTAATCATAAATTGAATATGAGCCAACAGGGCTATGCTGTAGCAAAGGCAAAAGCTATCTTTGCTTGCATTAATAGAAGCATAGTTTCCAAACTCAGGGAATTAATAGTCCCTCTATATTTGCACTGTTCAGGCCTCATTTGGAGTATAGTCAGCCCTCCACATTTGCGGGTTTCACTTTTACAGATTTGATTATTCATGGATTATTTGCGGTCACCTCTGCTGCCTCCCTATGTCATTTTTAATAGGGACTGCAAGACAAACTGTGAATGAGGCTTGTAAGTCTCTATTAAAAATGGTGTGGGGCAGCAGTGGAGGTGGCAGTAAGCCCCACCAGCCACCAACTTCTGCCTTGTGAAGGAACCCTGGTGCCTCAAGGAATCCATAGTGGGTTGAATATGGTGATCATACTTTTTTTTTCTATGTTAAATATGGTTTGGGAGGGCCTAGAGTTATTCACATTTTTTTCACTTTCACAGAGGCCCTATGTCCCTAACCCTAGCAAATGTGGAGGGATGACTGTATTGTGTTCAGTTCTGGACACCTCATTTGAAGAAGGATATAGACAAGTTGGAGTGAGCTCAAAGAAGGACAAAAGGGTGATAAAAGGTATGGAGAACAAAATATACGAGGAGAGATTGAAGGACCTGGATTGTTAGCTTGGTGCAGAAAAGACTGAGGGGTGCCCTCTTTACCTCAAGGGCTGCTACAAGGACGACGGTGCAGGTGTGTTCTCTGCTGCCTCAGAAGGCTGAACCAGGTCTAATGGTATTAAGTTACAGGAGAGCAGGTTTCAACTGAACATTAGAAGGAACTTCTTGACAGTGAGAGGGGTTTAGCAATGGAACCAATTGCCTAGAGAGCTGGTATGACTCTTTCTCTGGACGTCTTCAAAAAGAGGCTGGGCAACTACTTGCTGGGGATGCTCTTGTTGGAGACCCTGCATTGAGTAGGGGTTGGACGTGATGGCCCATAGGGCTCCTTCCAACTCTGTGATTCTATGTGCGATGGATTAGAGGCCATATGACATGGAAAGGAACTTTTCTGAGAAGTAATATGGATAGCTTCATTGATTCAATATGAAACAGTGTGAATAAAAATTGCTGAAGCATTTGCAACTACAGAAAATATATAAGTGTATAAGTGTGGCCAAAGTGTGTCTTAATTTCCTGTCTGTCTAGGAAGAGAAACTATTTGGGCTTGGTGTCTAAGTGTCTCACCAAAGGTGAGGAGCCATCACGGAAACACTTTTTTCCTTAGTCACCACCTGATGCAGTTAGCATGATAAAGACATCCAAAGAAAGGCTTGGCATGATGATTTCCATAAATGTGTGAAACAGTACAAAAGAAGACAGTCTGACCAATAGCTGGGCCCTAAGCCATGTAGAGCAGTGAAGAGTAATAGCTGTAGTTAAATATATTAAGTGAAAAATATCCAGAATTGTTTATAGTTTATATGACCCTCTTGTGGAATGACATGCTGTTCACAAATGGAAGCTTCAAAAACATGCATATACATTTACATTCATATGCATGCACCTCCCACGTTGCAATTTACCTTCCATTGACTCTGGGAAGGGGCTGGAAAAAAGGCAACTCGAACAATCAACGTTAACAAAATTTTAAGAAATGTGTCTCACCCCATCATTCATCCAAACAGGAAGAAGACTTCAATGTGGATCAGTTTTTCAGCTCCTAATCTCTTTCTTCATAGTGCCAACAAGCAGTGCACTTTTCTCCCAAAATGAACGCAAGGTTCATTTCTTTTTTATTTCATGCCAAATTATGTTGCAACAGGTCACGTATGGGAAGAACATGACAAGTGCTTAGCAGTATTACTGGAAATAGCCTCTTAGATATTCCACAACTGATATATCAAAGATTTAAAATCTGATTAGTTGAAAAGGTTAAAATAAATGTGTCACCAGGAAAGTATGGAAATGGTTCATGCGTACTTTCCACAACTGACCCAACATTTACTCAGTTTGTTCATTTTCAAATGTAGTATGACTGATGCTTAAGGCGAAAAGAGAATTTGGAATCCGTTTTGCAAAACTTTTCTAACTTTTATGTTTTCATGGCCACATGCTTCCCATTTGTAGAGTAATCTATTCCAGATCATGTTCTTACTCTGAATTCGAGTAGTCCGTGGATCCTTGAAGTGTGGCCAAAGGGATGTTTGCATTTCGAGCTTCCTCACTCAGACATCTTGCACTTGTCTGGTTTTAAAAGTTTTATTTTAAAAGTTTTATTTACTTTGTAAGCTGTATTTAATGCCTTTTGGAGAAGAGTATAGTAGAATAAAAACATAATAAGCCTTTGTATACGATTAGAAATAAAACAACAAGGGTTTGAAAACTGTGGTCATCCAGATGTTGTTGAGCTCCAACTGCCATCAACCCTAACCCAACATGCTGACTGGGGCTTATGGAGTCCAAGAACATCTGAAAGGCTGCAGCTTTCCCATGCCAATGTAGAGTTTTATTTTGTAGGCTACTTCCTTACAACAGAGAATTCTGAATGGCCTAGGATTCCTGATGATGTGAAGCAGGTCTTTTTCATGTGGAGCAATCTCCTTTTACGCTAACACCAAACATGTGACCTCTAGGAGGTATAGTCAGAAGCCTTGTCAATGTCTGATGTAATCTTGTTCTTCTATCACATGTTCACTGAAGGTGCAAGACTGATGTGTATGTATTACCGCATTAATTCAAAAATCACACCAGGGTTTTTAGCAGCAAAAAAAAATGTAAAGAATTTATTAAATGATTTTCCTTTGTATAAGAGGGGAGCAGTTGTGCATCAGGCACTAAAAATATACTACTCCAAAGAAAATGGCTACACACAGGTAGCTTTATACTCTGCTAAGCATCCATTACAGAAGCAAGAAATGCTAATTATTGGCTAATCCAAATACATATGTATCGGAACTATGTCATGAATACATTATTATGTCAGCATATAAGCACTGCGCATGTACATATGGTTGGTCCCAAATTATAATATCAGATCCCACCCTAGGGGTGTGATTTTTAATATTAAAATGAAGCTTTATGAGGCTCTTGGTCACCAAAGTTCATCTCTTGTGGTCACTCCCTCTCCTCTTGGCCTAGTTTGGTCTACTCCAGATGCTGCAACCCACAAAGTCTACCTCTCTTTCACACCTGTTGAGCCTACTCAGTTACTTATCTCTTTTACTATCTACTGTTGCTCTACTTGGCTTCCTGTTATTCTAAGTTCTGCAAGCTGATTTTCCTGTTATCTGCACCCAGCTGCAAGCATAAGCATTCTTCTTGTTTTCCCTGGCCCCATTGCTTTTTTTTCTAATTCAGTGTGCTTGCTATTAAGCTACTGATTAATTATTTCCTAATTATTATGCCCCTACATATGTTCACCCATTCTCTTTCATTTGCATTAGGACTTTTTAGGATGCTTAGAATGGCAGCTTTAGTGGAACCTTCAGATAACAGGAAAAGGAAGTGACATCTATACGATGATAAAAAACCTTCTGCTAGGGTTGTACATAAGGACCTCTTCCTCATGACATTACAGGGATACCACTCCAAGAGTGAACAGTAAGAGCCCTTTCACACTGCACAGAGCCCTGTGATGCCACTGTAGTTGCTATGATTCAGGCCATTTCCACCCAACAACTGTTATAGTGCTATTATTCCACCTTCAAGATCCTGTATAGTTCTGGAGCTTATATTTATGGACGTCAAAGAACTCTCTGGCTGAGAATTCTAAAGGCAAACCCCAGGATCCCATAGGATGCTGAAATTGGAATAATAGGACAATAACAGTGTAGTGCGGAAATGGCCTCTGTCTCATAGAATCCTGTGACTTGCAGTTTAGGGAGGGATATTTAGACATAGCTCTATTATCTCTCCAAACTACACAGTATTCTATAAGATGCAGACATGACAATTAAAAGTGGAATCATACTGTTATAATTGTGTAGTATGAAAGGGCTCTAAATAGTGATTTTCAGTGCTGCTATCAAGCACTGAAAATAGAAGCTGGAGTAAAATTTGTGTTTGTTTTTAAAGATGATGGAACAGAATAGTAAAGAATGGGAACTAGTACTTAAATTTTGTGGAGAAAAGTATGGAAATGCAATATTCGTAAATTACTGAAAGATAAAAAATAAACTAAAATGTTGGGGGGGGAAAGAGAAGTTCTGACATATGTGAGCAAGGCACTTCTGATTTTAAAACTATCTTAGGGAATGAAATGGTTAAGGTACCAACATAATATTTTGGATTAGAAATATGTGCATTAGATGATGCAAAAGTTAATGATGTAAGAAATAAAAATAAATTAAAAGAAGTTGTAAGTAAAAGGTAAGGGGGGAAAAATAGTCCAACAAAAGGGAAGTGGGAAGTGAAAAAAAAAAGAATATGGAAAAATTATGATGGATAATATTGAGAAGCTAAAATCTGTGGGGTATGGTACAGTTGATAATCATACGTAAATATGATGCTATCAACCTATTTGAGACAAAGATGTGTGTGTATATCATAAAGAAGCTCACCAAATATAATTTAAATGCGTTATTGCAATTTTCAAATTTTATTAAGATATAACAAAATATAAAAAAATCCAGAAAATTAAAAAAAAAAACATATTCAGGATAGCCATGTTGTTGATACAGCAAAATATAACAAAACCCCAAATCCACCAAGAGTGATACTGTAATTGGCCAACTAATCAGCAGAAAATACATAATGCAAGTTTTCTGAGCTTCACTGGCTTCTTCATGAAGCAAAGATATTAAAAATCATACAAGAGAAAAAAAGTGATAATGTTGGAGTCATAGGCCTACATTTTGTCTCAGATATTACTTCAGTTGTCAGTTAAGATGGTTTAGAGCAGTGGTTCTCATTTTTTTTAATCCTTTGACCGCTGTTACTTCTAGATATGGATGTTGTGCCCCGCCGCTTGATGTCATGCCCCTCATATCCGATACTATCCCTCTCTCTCCCTCTCTCACAGGCCACTTGTGCTCCATGTGCCGTCCGTCTTAATGCTGAGTTCTTGTGCTTTTCTCTCTTCACTCCCCCGTGAAAAACTGCCTTGTGGTCACTAAGGGGCATGTACCTGCTGCGCCAATGACAGAAAGTTGAGAGAAACTGACTGGGAAAAACATAAAAAAGAGGAATCAATTTTTGCTATGTCTGAGGTTGGAGGAAGGCATAATGGGGGAAGACTCTTTGTGTTGCTGTTTTGCAGAGACCATGGTGCATACACACACACAAACACAGGCTTACCCTTCTTTTGTACATTTGCTGTACTTGCAGGCTGACTCTTCTTGTCTCCTCCTTTGAGCACCTATCACCCCCTTGGGGTCCTGCCTCACAGTTTGAGAACCGTTGGTTAGAGGAATCTCAGTGCAGACAGGGACCATTTCTCTTCTTGGACATATGGGGACTAGGGACAAAGGTCAATAAAAGGCAGGTCATCAAATTTCAACTCCATTGGCAACAAAAAAAGTAACGTTTTCTGTTTTCCAAGGGTCTTAGCTTATAAATGCAGCTCTGATTATTCAGTCATAATCCAAAAATCCTCAGCCATGTTTGCTTATTAATACTGGTTTTATATGACTGAGCTGAGTTGATATCAGTGGAATGAAGTCTTATTCATGTCTGTGTTTAATGAGATCAGCTTCGTGCTGTGAATGAGTGGAACAGGATGAAACATTCCGACTGCAAAGTAAACATAAATAGTTTCAGGATGTCTCTATCAGTTGCAAGACCCCTTCATCTGCCTTGCCAGCTTCACATACTGACAAATGGGAGCCTTGTGGGAAGCATGAGATACTTCTGTCCCGTTTACTACTTTGGCTTTTTCTGTAGCACGTCAGTAACAAAGGATGTCTGTGGCCATCACGTGAAACATTTTCAAAAACTTGCAATGACCTCTAAATTGTAACTAGCAATAGATTTTATTGGACATTTCTGTTATTTCCGACCCAAATGTCTCAGCAAATGCAATTTCCCACATTTCCTTGGCAAAGCGACACGGTTGCTTTATGGAATGCTGACATTTTCCTTAACAAATACTTAAAATTTCTTGCATGGCATATGGACAAGTCATAAAGTTATGATGAAGGTGGGTGTGAACCTGCTACCAAAAGCTGTGGAATTTGTAACGCCCCCCCCCTTTAAAGGATGCAAAGCCACACAAAAGAATATTTTGTGTGTGATAGTGTGCGATAATAAAAGATCCCAGAATGCAAAGAACCAGAATATTAAATATTATAATAAATATAAAATAACTATAAAAAATCCCATTATTGGTTCATTTGAGTCAATCCCTCCTTATGAGAAGCTGAGAATGGTGCTTTACAGTCCAGTCCTGTGTATACCCACTCACTGAATTTAATGGGATCTCCTCTCAGAAAGGTGTGCATAGGATTGCAATCATGTATTGCAGTCTTATACTCACCAACATCAGAGTAAGTTTAATTGATCTTAGTCAGATTTATCTTGAGGACTAACATGTAGAATTGCACTATTAGCCTCATGATAACAATAAGAATTGGGTTAGAAGTCAAGATTGGCCAATATGTGATCATTAGTCATGCTGACTCGGACTAAAGAGAGCCTGAGTCCAATAACATGTGGAGGCCCATAGGCTCGCCAACTCTTTGGTGATTGAGAACTAGTGACTTGACCCAAACTGCCAAAGGAACTTGTAATGTAGATATGAATGTGGGATGTCTACAGCCATGGCACCTTATTGGCTCTGATTGTTTGAATATTTCCTGTGGAGAATATAGAGGATTGGAAATCATTGTCAGAATAGCAAAGGATAGAGCGGTATGCAAGATGCAGCCTTCTTCAGTCAAAGCAGGGAAGTGGGAACTATCATTATGGTCAATGGTACCATCTTACTTGTTTGTCTGTTTATTGATTTTTCCACATACCCATTTTGTTGTCTAATCTCTCTCACACAATCTCTACACACATATACATTGTTAAGGAGGGAAAGACAGAATATTGTCTTTTTTTTTTTATTGAAAGTATTAGGAGTCATCTATCTGTCGTGATCTTTTGAGTGGTGAGATATTTCAGGGGCACACAGCTTATTCTGAATTTGGGATCCTTTACTGGCCTAAATAACCTAAAGGCACCAGGTCCCATCTGATCTTGGAAGTAAGCAGGGTCAACCATGGTTAGCACTTGGAGTCACAAATGAATACCAGATGCTGTAGGCTATATTTCAGGAGAAGGAACTGGCAAAACCACCTCTGAGCATTCCTTGCCTAAGAAAACCATAAGGAATTAATGAGGTCACGTAAGTTGACAGGAGACCTGAAGGCACATACACACACACACAAGGAGACAACAAGAGGCTTACTAGTGACTTGTTATATCTGTTTTTATCACCAATATACAAGTTGACCATTGGGGGAGACACAGCTTAAATTATTCAAGTTGACATTCATTCCAAGGTCTTTGATCTTGTTAGATGTCTAAGAAAACAATCAGCCCCTAATGATGCTTCAAGAGCCTTAAATTCAGCTTTGTTTTGTGTGTCAAAACTATGGCCTTTTCATCTTCTCCCACACAAAGAATATGAGGATATTATCACCAGGCAAAGGGGAAGGGAGAAAATGAAGCATCCTTGTCCTAAAAATTCTCATAGAAGAATATAATTTACCTTTGCATTTCCCACAAATGACTTTTCATATTTAATTGGTCACTCTGGGAAAGTATTGGATTGTGTCTTTGCATTCTGAGAAAGCCAAGTTCAATGTAAGTTTCTATATTCTATGGTAAGAGAGGGTGGTAGATCAGTTGCACTATTTTCTGCCCTATTCTATTTTTATCAGTGTAAGAACTAAACATTATTGTGGTTTACTTTTTAACAAAGGATTGAAATAGGTAAAAGAAATATAATTATTTCCAGAAACATTTTTTTTGCATGTACGCATATTCACAATCCCAATTGTGATGCAGATGATGTAAGATATTACAGTTTATTGAATTGTAATTTTATTTTATGGTTATTACAAAAGATGGTCTTGACAACATTACTGACTCACTTGGGAATAAAAACTTGTTTGCAAGAGGAACAAGGGCTTCTTGACATTTTAAATACTTTAATGTTTGGTTCGGCTTTGGTTTTTAGTAGTGACTACATACAAAGGATGTAATTCTTCAATAAGTTTCTTTTTGAAGGTAGTAACAAGTACTTTCAGCAATTTTCTTCCTGCCATGAGCAAGTCTTTGAAAAGCACAAAGTTTTTTTGAAGGCTACTCACAATTCTGTGCAAAATTCAGATGTGATTGTTTTGTGCAGCAAACAGCATTTCCTGCACAGGAATTAATATTTCTGTGTTGAAATATTGTTTTCCACACAGAAAATGCTGCTTTCTTCACAAAAGAACCACACGTGAATTTTGTACAGAATAAATCCCAAATTTGCAAAGATTCTTGTCAGGTGAAGATTCTTTTCAACAGAGTTTCTTGCCATTCAACGAACATGTTTTTGACTGTTTTTCATATGTTTTCAAAATTCTTTCCATCTCTACTACGTACATGTTTAGGGAGCCAGCACGGTATAGTGGTTTGAGTGCTGGGCTAGGACTCAGGGAGACCCAGGTTCAAATTCCTGTTTGACCATGGAAACTCACTGAGTGACCTTAAGGAAGTCCCACTCTTCAAGCCTCAGAGGAAGGTAATGGTAAATCCCAAGTGAACAAATCTTATTAAGAAAACTCCATGATAGGTTTGCCATAGAGTCATTATAAATCAGAACTCTTTGAACGTACACAGTAACAATGTGTTTGTCCACCTTTAAAAAAAATTGTGTGTATTCTTTGCACTAAGGTGGGGCTGCAATTCAAGCTGCCATTGGCACACCTTTTGTGTGGAAGCTTTTTCTTCAATCCCTGTTACTTTTGAAAGGATAGTCCTCTATTGAAAATGCCCTGTATTTGATGGTGTATCCAGTCCACGCCCAACTAGAGGGGAAAGGAAGACATCGTTACATGCTAACTGAAAAATTAAGAATATGGCATTCAGTTTAATAGTACCTTCCATTCATGGACAGGAGTTTTAGTTATTGGAGAATTTCATGAATATATGTGTATGTATGGTGCATGTTTATGATTAAAGAAAATTGGGGTTATCAGTGAAAATGGCCTCTCTTATGCTCCCATTTGCAAAAGGCTGTGCTGAATTAAACCCCTTTTGGGAACAGAAGGTCACCGTTGAATCCACCCCATGGTCACTTAGTGTTCCTTGGCTTTTCTTCTGTCTTTCCAAATATTTCAGCTTGTACCAAGCCTTTTTCCTAACTTGACACCAACTTTAGACAGATGATAAATTTAGTTGTCTACCTCTCTTATGGAAATTGAACCCAGAAAGAACATACACAAGTTAGATAAATATGAATAACACTGCACAAACAGGGCCTTCTCTCCACATGAAAATCACTTAGCACAAGTGAGGCAGTAACAAATGCCTCAGCCTCAGTGAGCTGGAATTTCCTGCATAGTGGACATACCGTGCTCAAAATCCGGATGATGGCCTGTCATATTTTTCTAGTTAAAAAAAGCTGAACTATGCACTTGCAGTTGAAATGCCGTCCACTTTAAGGTAATCTGGTTAAAGTGTTAACATTTTTTTAACGTGGAATATTTCATTCTGACCGTTTTCAAAATATGTGTCATTTCTTGTTATCCTTTTGTCTGTACTGTCTCATTTCTTAAAAAGTAATCTCAAGTGGACATATCAGTCTCTCAAAGCACGGCTTTGGCCAAAGTTAGACAAAGTAATGGTATTTTTAAGAGTGATGCCATAGAATCTACTGCTGAAAAGTGGCAATTTATACAATTGATCCACACAATGATTATTCCTTGAGGAACCATCAAATTGCCTTATGTTCAAAAGGTATGGGATTTCCCTTCTTAGGGTTCACCGAATGAGATGAAAGAGAGGTTGCACTCAAATGATCTTATATCGGCAAAATACAAGCCAAGATACAAACAAGCCTTTTGACATGTGCAGAACCTCTTTGTTCCTCCCTTCATTCTGCAAGCAAATAAACCAAGAAGTTTTCAAATTAACCACAGTTTCTGATTTTATCCAAACAGAGAAACTATGCTTGGCGGCTTTGAAACAAAGGCTGGGTAAAAATCATGGGTTTATGTTATTTTTTTAAATTGCTGGGTTGTTCCAAAGATGGTAACAGTAGTTTGCTGGTTTGGACAAAATGGGAAATTGTGGTCATTTATAACCATCCTGGTTTTAAAAAGTGAAGAGAGACATAAATAAGGTGGATTTGTATGGAAAAGGCTTGCTTGTATCTCTGCTTATTTGGATAGGATCATTTAAATGCAAAAACAGTGCTGAAGAAAAGCTTCACCCAGAGAAATTAACTTAAAGCTAATTGGATTGTTTAATTTAATTTAATTTAATTTAATTTAATTTAATTTAATTTAATTTAATTTAAGTTTAGTTTAGTTTAGTTTAGTTTAGTTTAATACATTCATCCTTATTCTCCTGAAAGTATGAGATATGTCACCTATTCTGACATATGGTTCTTGAATGTTCTCCTTTTTAAAAAATATTTTTTTAAAAATCAACATCCATTAAAAAACCTCCCAAATAAATAAATCAAGAGAGATTCTTCCAGTATTTCTGATGGCTAGATGGGGGTCCATATGCAGGGAACATATAACATTTATTGGTAAATTTATCTGTTGTTATTAGTCCTTTGTTGTTGTTGTTGTTGTTGTTGTTGTGTGCCTTCAAGTCATTTCTGAGTTACAGGGACCCTAAGGCAAACCTGTCACAGAGTTTTCTGGGGCTCAGTTTGTGTGATGCGCCCAAGGTCACCCAGTGGGTTTCCATAGCCAAGCTGGGAACTGAACCCTGGTCTCCAGAGTCGTAGTCCAATGCTCCAACAATTACATTATGCTGGCTCTCATATGGTCCTTTAGGGACTTAGTGGCTTGGATTTAGCAGGTTAATTTCTCCATAAGTTCAACTAACCATAGGCCATTTCCGCACTAGACTGTTAAAAGCACTATTATTCCACTTGCAACATCCTATGGAATTCTGGGGTTTGCCATTTGCGGGGGGGGGGGCGGCCGGATGTTGCAAGTGGAATAACAGCGCTATAACAGTCTAGTGCAGAAATAGCCATTCTCTAGCGAGGCATTTTGAGCAGTGTCAAGCCATGCAGCCATCAGCAAAAATGGTATTAACTCTTTATGATGTAGATTTTTGTTTATTCCTGTAAAAATGGAGAGTAGAAAGAGTGTCCCAGAGAAATGTATTTGTTGAGTTCTCATTCTGGATATAATTTCTAACACTTCCTTCCAGAATTTTTCAACTGGAGGGTTATTGAGCCACATGTGGCTATAGGAGCTGGGGCTGCTACAGTCTCTCCGATAGCCTGATGATAGAACAATATTAATTTTGGGAACTTTACATAGAGTAAGATTTCAGCAGTGCATCAGTTTAAGGCCCTGTTCCTAGTGAGATGTCAAAAGGAATTTAAAGGATAAGGATATCCAAATTTTCATCCAGTCAGCATCACTGAACACTTGAATTAACTGATTTCCACCATATGCTATGGCCCTTTGGTACTTTGTAAGAAGCATTTAATAGCCATCGGTATATTCTGGACACAAGCCACTCAGATATGAAGTTTGGGGATATACACAGCCCTTCAAAACAATTAATTGCTCTTGGGGAGTCCTATATGTGGAAGACATGTTTTGCAAAGTTATGAATCTGGAGGCACCGCAACCATGCAATTTGGAGACCTGACAAGTTGTTATACAAAGTGTCTATAGATATGGGGGCTCCTTCGTCAAAAAGATGTTTGATCCAGTAAACTCTCCTTTGATTTATTAAACTCCCCTCTGTTTCCGTTTGTCTGTTGTTTGCTTAGGTATGTTTACGGCAGACATGTGATCAAGTTCTTGGGTGTTCTCTTATTCAGGAGTTTGTAGGTCTGTACCTATTGATGGCAGATATGTTGATGGAGCATGATGATGATGTTGATGATTAATAACAACAACAACAACAACAACAATAATAATTGGTACAATATACTTTCTGACCACTATATAATTTCAATTTCTAAATTGGAAGTTTGTATTAGAATTTGTTTTTTAGATGTGGTTTGATGTTGTAATCTGGATTTGACAATCAAAAGAATGCGAATTCCAAAAGTTTTTGACCATCTAGGTAAGAATATAAGAGTTTCTGTATGTTTTGGAATTTTTTGCTATATTTTGAGGCTTTTTGTTTCCAAAATGCAGCATTTTTTGTGCAAAAAGAGCAGTGTAGTTTTTTGTGCAAATGAACAGTTTGCAAAAAGTCTTCAAAGGTGATAAATCTTGTGTTGGTTGACCATTCTTCAGTGGTGTTAGTGTCTTGATGTGTGGGAGCACCCTTTTCCATCAAAGTTGAGACAAATTGTCAGTATTCTTGTGTGCATGAGAGAGAGAGAGAGAGAGAGAGAGAGAGAGAGAGAGAAATGCCTGGATTTTGAGGGAAATAACTTGAATTGCAGTCCTTTTAAGTGCTTTTAAAATATACTTTGGCCAAAATCCTAAATTGAGCATAATGTTTCACTCAGACAGTTGTTTTACTCCCCCATCCTATTGGTAGCAATCCAGTGCTGAGTGGGGATCCTGCTGCAGCTGGTAGTGGTGGTAGTGGGAAGCAATTCAGACAATGAAGAAGCTGCACATCTCAGCTGGGAAGGGTAAACCTTTTCCCTTGCAAGCTTCTTCCCCAGGAGCCCAGAGCAACTGTATCTTCACTTCTGAAGAGCCTCCTCGCTCATCACCACTAAATAGCAACAGCAGCCACTCCCAAAGCTTGATGGCTGCTGGGGAAGCGGTTTTGAATGGAATGCAAAGAGACACAGAATAATGTCCACCCTTTCATCTGAAATGAGACACAGATGCCCACAAGCCACACTTACACATATATTCATCATTAATAGGATTTCACTAATTCAAAAGGCCAAAGAGCTCTCTGGCTGAGAATTCTAAATGCCCCTCCTTAAACTGCAAACCCCAGGATTCCATAGGATGTTGAAAGTGGAATAATAGCACTATAACAGTGTAGTGTGGAAATGGCCTCAGAATCAGGCACATTGGATTAAAAAAAGTAGTTCAACTTTGTGTTAATTTTCCTTTGAGCTCTATCATAAACTGGCCCATGTAGAAGTCTCCAGAAAGGTGAAGATTTCCCAGAAAAGAGGAGGGAGATGCCTTTCATAATGCCTTTCTAGTGTGCTGCTACTTAGCTGGGAAATGCTAGTTTGATCTCATTGCAGGAAGTGCTATATGCTTCATTGGGCTTGTTTGGGTGAACCCTAAACTAAACTACAGTTCAGTGTTATGTGCACGATTAGAAGCATCTATTCCCATTTTCAACTGCTCTGTATTGGTGGAGGAGAGGGAAGGAACAGAGATGACTTTTTTCACATGGCGCTAAACAGTGGTTTACTGTAGGGGAATAGGCAGCCTGAATTCCTCTGAATTACTGAAATTCTATCTCTATAAATGCCAGCCACCATGGAAACCATCAGGATTATGGGTAAATTATATTCCAAACCAGCTAGAGGTCACTAGGTTGGTGGTCATTTCTTTAGTGTTATCTAGGAGTACAAGGGAGTCTCAATACAGATAAGGGAGTCTCAATACAGATTTGGCATGTTGAATAGCAAAATGGATCTGGATTTTTTTAAAAAAAATTAAATATCATCTTGAAAATATATGGTGAGGTTCAATTTTACACATGTGAACTATTTTATTTACTATTGCAATTTCTTGCTTTAAATCAGGAAAATACCTGATATAAACACACACTCGGAATAAAAATATCAAAATTAAATTTTTTTAAAAAATCTTTCTTTTTGTCTTCCTTCCTTCCTTCCGAATATATATTTCACATATTGTGAAAATAACATGTTGTTACTGCCTGGCTAGTCCGAGCTTTGGGGATATTAAAAGATATCCTTTTGATATCATAATTCGGCTTCACTTATCTATTCCCTTCCACGTGCTTGCGAGACCACCGGACAAGCATGTAAACAAGCTCAGCCGTTAATTGCCGTAATATTCAACCAACAATACAGGCAGGCCAGGAATAGCTGACCCGCTGTTTTAGGAGACCTCCGGGCAAGTACTCTAATTAGGTATGCACACAACTTACAAAAGAGCCTCTGCCCCGCGATGGCAGCTTGATGGGTAAACTATGCAATACCCAAGTACTCTGCGTTTGCATACTGGCTACTCTATTGAGAACCTCTGCGATAACCCAGTCATTCAGATTCTGATCTTTCGAAGGCTTTGTCTCCAACTCCAAATCTATTGTTTTCCCCCAAGTACGGCATAGCCTGCAGTCACAATTCTCCTTATAAAAACCCTTGATTCCAAGACCTTCCTCATATTGCTCCCGAGTTTCATCCCGCCTTGCTGCCGCTTTGCTTGGCGAGCCTCCCCTCAGCTCCACGTGCTGAGCTACATCGTACCCCAGCCTCGCTCTCTATTTTTTCGGGCTTCAGGACAGGTGAAGTATCACCCAAACCAGCAATCCCTCTAAAAATCCCTCTATACCACTCCAACCTTTATTTCTTTAGTTATCTTGTGTGAGTGTGTCGCATACACTATTTTGCTTGTGTTTAATAAAACTTCATTTATTGTTTCAACTTCTGTGTGCTCCTGGACTCGACCCGACCCCGTAGACATAGGGTTCAAGATCTCGCTACGTTACCCTGCCTCTCGTAACGCTAAGCAGTGCTCTGAGCTAATTTTCCCCACCTTTAGTTGAGCACATTTTGGTGTCCCTCCCAGGACCCCCAGTACACAGGGTAACAATGTAGCCCCTAAGTTTAAAATATGCAGTTTCCATGAAGCAAAATTTTTAAAGAATACAGCTGTGCCTCACTTAATAAAGTAGATATGTTCCTGGCCATTAATTCTTTATCAGAAAATTTGGTTGTTAGGAGCAGAATTAATGCGGAAAGAATGCTTTCCTGCACCACACAGACACAAAAGGCACTTCAACATGTTTCAGAAAACTTTTGATTCAGAACTAACAATATGCACATACAAGTTGGAACAATCACATCAGGTAGACATTATGTAAGTAAATAAAAACATTTTGGACCTTCTGGAGATCATTCACAAGCTTTTTCCAAAAATGTACTCAGAGATTTTTTTTTTTCCTTTCAACAGCCTTCACTTTTCTTGTGATTTCCTTTTTGGTGGCCAGACTTATAGATCAATGCTTTTAAACAAAATATCTTGGAGGTCAGTTAAGGAATAATCAATAAGGGAATCCAGGGGCAGTTGCTGTTTACCTACAGCTACAGTAAGACTGGCTAGAGTAGAATCCTAGTATGGCAGGCTTATCTGCTTTCCCCTTTTCTCTCTATCGTGCTGTTCATTCTGATGCTGCTAAGAATACATTTCAGCTACACAAAGGACTCTGAGGAAAAGGGGGCTGGGTAAAAAGATTTTGTAAAAAGGAAATTCCTTGTTAGGGGCTTTGTTAACTGAGGAAACAGGAAAATAAGAAAAAAGCCTTGAATACTTTTTGCATTTGGATTTGGAAATGCCAACATGAAAAAAGAATAGTGTCTAGGAAAATTTATTGAAGTTTAGTCCACTTTCTTACTATAAATTTATTTCCAGAAAGAGATATTAAAGGAAACATATTAAAAAGGTGCTCTTTTCAGAGTCTATTGCTATTGTACAACAACATTCTTAGAACTGGCACAACTGATTTGTGCTACTTTACCCGAAAAGGCATGCTTTCTTCTTTCCCTTTTCCATCACCTGATAAACTGAACAGCCTAAAAATGCTTCAAAACAGTGATACGTTTTGCACAGGGTGTGTAGGAATCTTCGTCCAAGCCTTTTAAGTGATCACTGCTATATTTAGCAGAGAACCAAAATAGTTTTGACAGCAAAAGAACCATTATTGTAAACTCAGGGTTGCCCCAGTCAGGAATAAAACAAAGTGGCAGCTGGCTGAAGGCTTGATTTTAAAAGCAAAAGGCTTGTGCGGGCATTGACGCCTGCAGGTTAGAGGAACTCCCGAAAAAGGGGTGGAGGGTAAACTTTCCTTGTTCACATTCTCTATTTAAACTCCTCATTTTCCCTCTGTAGCATTAAGAATATGTCTCAGTCTAAGAAGCACGGTTGTAGTTTTTCCCTTGGAGGAAGTAATCAGTAATTTCAGCAATTTTCTTCCCATTGTAAGAAAGTCTTAGAAAACCATGCCATTTTTGAAATCTATTCACAACTTGGGGATTTTTCACAGCCAAAGAGCTCTTTGGCCTCAGTAAACTACAACCCCAAAATCCCACAGGCTGTTAAAAGTGGAATAATAGCACTATAATAGTGTAGTGCAGAAATGGCCTTGGACATAGAGCAATGGTTTCAAACTTCAGGAAAGAGATCGCATCTAAACATTAGGAAGAGTATCCTGATGATAAGAGCAGTTTGACAATGGAATATGCTGCCTGGGAGTGTGGTGGAGACTTCTTTGGTGGTTTTCAAACAGAGGTTGGATGGCCTTCTGTCGAGAATGCTTTGACTGTGTAATCCTGCATGGCAGGGTTTGGACTTGATGGCCCTATGATTCTATGATTCTTGTCAGGATCTGACTATTTTTCGAGTATTTCAAGTATTCGTTCCATCCCAACTTATATGCTCTACTCCATTTTAATTTTCGCACATTAAAAAAAAAAATCCTTGAAGTTACAAAAGAAACTCCACCAGGGTAGAAAATCCTACCCACCCCTTTGTCAAGTGCTAGTTTTCTGTTTGGATGGAACCATTATTTTTTTTAAGGGAGAGGGCTATTTAAAAGCTGTAACCACCCATCTACAGTGTGAGGTAGGTAGTACAGATGTCCCATCTTTTATTTTAGGATTTTGACATCTAATTCTGCTACATTTATACACCAGGGACCTTTTCACATTACACAGTTATAGCACTGTGATTCTACTTTAACTACAGACTTGTAATTTGATGAGGCAGTAGAGCTATCTGGTTGAGAAATCTAAATGCCCACTCCTAAACTACAAATCTCAGGATTCCACAGAATGGAATCATGACAATTAAAGTTGAAAATTAGGAACAAATGTTAGCAGTCTTACACCCTCCAACCTATGATATGGTCAAATTGGCAAATATTAATTGGCATGAAATTAAGTTATATACACATATGGCTGAAAAGTCATGCAGAGAAGGGACGCTGGCTGGGAAGATGTGCAAAAGTAGGTCAGAGGTGACCTCAGCATGGCCAGGTCATAAGTTTATTGTGGATTAGCTGGGAAAGCCTGACTTAATGGCTCTCAACTGCCCAACCTCAGAAAGCAATAGTCAAGCCCAGGTGCAGCAGGCAAGCACCCCTGCTGTGCACATTTCCTGCTGAAACCTCCCCCAGTTATCTTACCTAACCAAGACATTGAGATAATCAGTTCATTCAGACCCCTTTTGTTTACTTTGCCAGAAAGCAATTAACTAACACCCCTTCAGAGAAGGAAATAGAGTCTAAAAACCCTTAGTTTTGAGTAGTCAGATGCAGTATCTCACTTGCTGAACACCACATTGTTGCCCTGATTTCTGAACAAATACTGTCCTTGGGCACAAGTCTAAGCCACATCGCTGCTTTCTTCGCTGCTCTCCAGACCAGTAATTTCTGCCAATTCCCTAAAACTCCACTACAGCAACTTTCCTCCCTTTATCCTTCAGTTAGTTCTTGTGTGAGTATGTGAGTGCTTGGATATTTTGCATGTGTGATTGAATCTTTTTCAATAAAACACATTTTAGTTTATTTTGGAACCTCTGGCTGGTTCTTTCCTGCAAGGATCCAATAAACATTGGTGGAAGATCTCATTAGATAATCCCCTAATTAATTCCCCATTTTCACAAGGAGGTACTGGCATCGCAGGTGCACCCTGAGCCACCCATGTTTTGGGGGAACATAAGTGCTAACTAAATGAAAGAGTAGGTAACACAAAAAGAAAAAATGGAGGAAGGGAAACATTTTGCTTTATTTTTCAAGGTTGGAAGGAAAAGGGCAATGAGTAGCTGATGTAGTAACCATGCTGGTCTCACTACACAACTGTACTAAATAACGAGGTATCTCAGAGGCCCAATTGGCACCAAAGCTGATACCATTTCAGTGCCAACTCAAAACATGGCTTTTTATTAAAGCCTTGAGGGTCTAATTGATTTTATCCAGTTTGCGTGTGTACTATGGTTTTGATTATTTTAAATTGTATTAACTTGTTTTAAATTGTCTTGTTTTACATGAGAAATCATCTAACATACTGTTGGTCTTTTAAAATTATTGGCTATGGGGCAGGATATAACTATTTTATTAAATAAATAAAAAACAATAGCTATATCCAAACAATAGCTATTTCCTCTCAGCTTTTGAAACAGAATTGTTGGGAAGATAGAAGAAAGATGCATTCCAAGCTGCTGTGAGCTACCAAAGACCACTAAAGAAATGCCATAAAAATAAGTCCAATAAACAGGTTAATAGAAAACAGAAATGCTGCAACTTGCTATCTCCCTGAGCTTGTCTATGGAGATTCTCCACTGAGGAAATGGACTGTAATATTACATTCACAGAATGTATATGCAAATGCTGCATATCCAATGTTCATCAGTGCACATCTATGTGCAATGGCACCACATGTACAGCTCTACGTTTACAACCTTGAACTGAATATGGTTATTCCATCTTGGATAAAAATGTCTCACTGCTTTTGCAGGGGAACATACGCATGCCTAAGGCACCAACATGATGCTGGCTACCCATTTGTTTTAGAACCTACTCTGTGTCTCACCATTAGTCCTTCCTGGTCTTCTGCTTCAAGCATGTAAAGAAGTATTGGCCTCTGCTTTGAACAAAGCATTTGAGTCCCATGCTGGGAGAAAGGTGGCATACAAATATAATACATAAATAAATAAATAAATAAAATAAAATAAAATAAAATAGTGAATGACATGCTTAGCAGAAAGCCTTTTGAGCACTCATCTGTTTAATGGGTGTTTGGAGGTGCAATGCACCTTGGGTCATCCCAGTGATAAGCTGTTTTCTGGCTATCCAAATATAACCTTGGAATAAAAGGGAGAGTACGCTTATCCTCTGAACATATAGGAAGTAGAGCACAGAACTAGAAGGCTAGCAGTTATACTTATTACTGCTGTATGTCACAGGAAAAAGAAACTCGGTGTATTCATTTGGCCTGTTTCTCATCAAGAAATCTGCTTGAATAAATGAGAGCTGCTTGGTTTCATTTCACTTTGGAGACGTTTGTATTTATGAGGAACAAGGGCATAGAAATGCTAATAATTCTTGCTAAAAAAAATCACCCTTTAAAATATAAATTTAATTTAACAAATTCCACTGTCATTCATTGCCCTATGTGTATGGAACAATGCAACTTGTCATAGATATGAGACAAAAAGAAAACAGAGAGATTTTATTTCCCTGAATCAGATCAGAAAATTGGGTTTAAAGTCCATGAGGTAATGAGATTGTATCTATATCCAGCACTTTTCCTCCCTTAAGAATAACAAACGTTATGTCAATGTCATTCTTTTTTTTATTATTCTTTAGGCAAAGGATTTTTTTTACTACAAATATAGGCATACCTCAGTTAACAAAACTTCTGATAGAGAAATTCCTCTTTACACAGTCTTTTATACCAGCCAAGATCTCCTTTTCCTTCTTGTCCTCTGTCTAGCTGGAGGTTTTTGGTCAGCACTGGCCTTAGAAGAATAGTGAAGGAGGACTGGAGAAATAGACTTCTGCTGTCTTCAGGAAGCAATGCAATTAAACTTGAAAATGGATTCTGTTCCGGCCAGTTCTACTGTAGCTGTTTGTGCCTACCCACAACAAGCAAGGTAAACAGCAGCTACCTCCAGAATCTCTTACTGAGCATGCATAAACAGCAGGTCTGCCTTACTAGCTACCCATGGAATGTTAAAAAACAAGCAAACATATATTTGTATGTTTGGCTACCAAGAAAAAAAAAAGCAAGTCATAAGAAATGTGGAGACTGGTGATGGAGAAAGTAATCTTTGGATGCATTTTGGAAGGTTCAAAATGTTTTTGTTTCCTTGTACAAGACTTATCTGACCTGATTGTTTCATTTCAGATATGCATATTGTTAGTTTTGAACAAAAAGTTCACTGAAGAACATGGAAGTGCTCTTCTTTTTTGTGGTGCAGGAACCTATCCCTGTTCCTTAAGTGTCTCTACACTAATGCACGGAGTATGGGAAACAAGCAAGATGAACTTGAACTCCTAGTACAACAAAATAAATACGATTTGACAGGCATCACTGAGACCTGGTGGGATGAGTCTCATGATTGGAATGTAGGAATAGAGGGGTATAGCCTATTTTGTAGAAACAGACCAAACAAGAAAGGAGGAGGAGTAGCCTTGTATGTCAAGGATGTTTTCACCTGTGAAGAGATCCATGACTTAAACCCAGAAAGCCAGGTCGAGAGCATCTGGGTAAGAATTAAGGGAGCGAGAAACAATAGGGATATTTTGGTGGGGGTTTACTACAGACCTCCAACCCAGACTGAGGACGTTGATGATGCCTTCCTCAACCAAATGACTGCACATTCAAAAAGGAGAGATACAGTAATAATAGGAGATTTCAATTACCCGGATATATGTTGGCAGTCAAACTCTGCCAAGACAGCAAGGTCCAGCAAGTTTCTTGCTTGTCTTGCAGACAAGTTCATGGTCTAGAAGGTGGAAGAGGTGACAAGGGGATCAAATATTCTAGATCTGATCCTGACCAACAGGGATGACCTTGTTAATGAGGTAGAAGTGGTTGGATGTTTAGGGGGGAGTGACCATGCCCTATTGGAATTTGGCATTCAGTGGGAAGGCGAAGATAAGTGTAGCCAGACACTCATCTTAGATTTTAAAAAAGCAGACTTCTGTAAACTTAAGGAACTGCTGGCTGAAATTCCGTGGTCAAGAATAGTGAAAGGGAAAGGAGTTCAGGAGCCATGGGAGTTCCTTAAAAGGGAGATAGTGAAGGCACAGTCTAAAACTGTGCCAAGAAGGAGGAAAAATGGAAAGCATCTGAAGAAACCAGAATGGTTGACTAAAGAACTCTCAGCTGAGCTAAGTGTTAAGAGAAACATGTACAGGAAATGGAAGAAGGGGGAAACCACCAAAGAAGAATTTAAACAAGTAGCCAGGAGATGTAGGGCGAAGGTCAGAAAGGCTAAAGCACAGAACGAACTTAGGCTGGCCAGAGACATCAAAAACAATAAAAAGGGCTTTTTCAAATATGTCCGCAGCAAAAGGAAAAAGAAGGAGACCATAGGGTCACTGCTCAGAGAAGATGGCGAATTACTAACGGGGGAAGAGAAAAGGCAGAACTACTTAACACCTTCTTTACCTCAGTTTTTTCTCAGAAGGATACAAGCACTCAACCTGGTGGTTGGGGAGCAGGTGAGGAAGCAGGAGAAATGCGGCACATAATAGGTAGAGAGGTGGTACAGGAATACCTGGCCACACTGGATGAATTCAAGTCTCCAGGGCCAGATGAATTGCATCCTAGGATATTAAAAGAACTGGCAGAGGTCATTTTGAACCGCTTGCTATAATCTTTGAGAAATCTTGGAGGACAGGAGAAGTTCCAGCAGACTGGAAGAGGACAAATGTTGTCCCCATCTTCAAGAAGGGGAAAAAAGAGGACCCAAATAATTATCGCCCAGTCAACCTGACATCAGTACTCGGAAAGATCCTGGAGCAGATCATTAAGCAGTCAGTTTCTAATCACTTAGAAAGCAATGCGGTAATCACAAGAAGTCAACATAGATTTCTCAAAAATAAGTCATGCCAGACTAATCTTATCTCTTTTTATGATAGACTTACTAGCTTGATAGATGAAGGGAATGCTGTGGATGTAGCATTTCTCGATTTCAGTAAGACCTTTGACAAAATTCCCCACAACTTTCTTGCAAAGAAGCTAGTAAAATGTGGACTGGACAGGGCTACTGTCAGGTGGATCTGTAACTAGCTGACTGACCGTTCCCAAAGGGTGCTCACCAATGGCTGCTTTTCATGCTGGAGAGAAGTGGCTAGCGGGGTGCCACAGGGTTCTGTCCTGGGCCCAGTGCTGTTCAATATCTTCATCAACGACTTGGATGAAGGAATAGAGGGCATGCTCATCAAATTTGCAGATGACACCAAATTGGGAGGGGTTGCTAATACACCAGAGGACAGGATCAAAATTCAAAATGACCTGGACAGATTGGAGAGCTGGGCCAAGGCTAACAAAATGAAATTCAACAGAGAGAAGTGTAAGGTCCTACACTTAGGTAGAAAAAATGGAATACAGAAATATAGGATGGGGAACACGTGGCTGGATAGCAGTACGTGTGAAAGGGATCTAGGAGTTTTAATAGACCACAAGCTGAACATGAGTCAGCAGTGTGATGCGGCAGCCAAGAAATCCAATGCAATTCTCGGTTGCATCAATAGGAGTATGGTGTCTAGATCGAGGGAGGTACTGGTACCACTCTACTCTGCTTTGGTTAGACCTCATCTTGAATACTGTGTCCAGTTCTGGGCACCCCAATTCAAGAAGGACATGGTCAAGCTGGAGCAAGTCCAGAGGAGGGTGACCAAAATGGTGAGGGACCTGGAAGCCATGCCCTATGAGGATAGACTTAGAGAGCTGGGTATGTTTAGTCTGCAGAAGAGAAGGTTAAGAGGGGACATGATAGCCATGTTTAAATATTTGAAGGGATGCCATGTAGAGGAGGGAGTGGGCTTGTTTTCTGCTGCTGCAGAGACCAGGACAAGGAGCAATGGATTCAAGCTGCAGGAAAGGAGATTCCACCTGAACCTCAGGAAGAACTTCCTGACGGTCAGGGCTGTCCGGCAGTGGAATATGCTGCCTCGGAGTGTAGTGGAGTCTCCTTCTTTGGAGGTTTTTAAGCAGAGGCTGGATGGCCATCTGTCGGGAGTGCTTTGAGGGTATTCCTGCATGGCAGGGGGTTGGACTGGATGGCCCGTGTGGTCTCTTCCAACTCTACATTTCTGTGATTCTGTGATTCTATGATTCCTTTCATGTTGTTTCAGACTCTGCTACCAAGCTTTCTGTTGAAGATCTAATGTCCAGGAACATACCTACTCTACTGTTATGTTGGCTGTGTTCTGTGGTAACTCTTTTGAATATGTCCTCTGAATTTAAGACCTAGTAAAAACTCTTGCCTGAATAAGGAAAAACTCTTCTATGATGCCTCTTGAGAAACTGACATACAGGTAAAGGTACTTCTGTATCAGATGAAAATTGTCACAACTGGAAGGAGGAATTTTTCATTCTATAAAAAGTTCAATCTTTTTTTGCCCTTTCCCAAATCATTTACTCTTTATATATTTTTGGGCATGACCTGAAGAAGCCTGCTGAAATGTCTGAGTTACACAGCATTGCTGAATTACTTTCTTGCTCCATCTCATATATTTGTGATATCAACAGTAGTACAGTTGGCCCTCCAACATTCGCTAGGGTTAGGGGCACAGGACCAGTCACGTAGGAACGGGGTGTGTGTGCCGTAGCCCCACCCCATCTGTTGTAACCACGCCCCCACATCTCATAGCCACACCCCTGCCCTGCTGCCCTCTCCATGCACTCCAAGCTTTGCCACTGCGCAAGACCCTTGCAAAACTGAAAAACTGCAAATTTCAAAATGTATGTGTGTTTGTGGGAAGGGGAACAAGCTCCCAGGGTCCAAATCAGGGAAAGGAGAGGGAAAGGGGGTGAGCTGGCAAGGTGGCCGGCCCTATACTGTCTTTCTCTCATCCATCTCCTTCCTAGAATGAGTATGGGGCATTGGGAGAGGGTTTGTGGTGCTGAGAAACTGGGCTGTGAGCCATCCATAGCTGGTAGAGGAGGAAGAGGACTAAGATGTGGTCTGATCTGAGCCGCTGAGAGGGAAAAGCAGCACTTGGGGTTGTGGGAAAGAAGTTGTAGAAACTCGCAAATAATCAAATCTATTAAAGTGAAACCCACAACTGTATATAGCCACAACTGTATAACTGTATATATAAATAATCTATTAATGGTAGCTTTTGGATTGAGCAAAAGGGAGAACTGCAGGAAAGGCATATGCAACTGAAGAAACGCCTCCATTCCCTTCTTCTTGCTTCTAAATAAATAGGGAGGGCAGTTGCTTTGCAATAATACTTGGCATTTTTTAGTTTTCTTTGACCAACAGATGCAGACTAAGGCCTGGGGTCTATTCATACTCTAGAATTATAGTGCTATTATTCCACTTAAACTACCATGGTTCTGACTGGCAGTTAAGAGAAGGGCATTTAAAATTCTCAGCCAGAGTGCTCCAGCACCTTACCAAACTAAAAAAACCAAGATCCTATGGGATAGTATCACAGTATGTAAAGTGGAATATTAGCACTATGATACTAAAATGTGAATGGGCTCTAGGTCTATACATGAGAATGGCGAGGCAGCAGGATGGACTGAATCATTGAAGAATACAGGTAGGGTATAGATAGACAACCTGAGACCCTCTGGGTGTTTTGGACAGCTGTCACAAACCGTAATCACTAACCATGCTGGATAGGATCAGTGATCAAAACATGGAGGGTTACTTTCCCTTGAATTTGGCAGTCCCATTTTTTCAGTGTTTTCTTCCAAGTTAGCATCTCTCTTCCTTATTCTTTAGGGTTAAAAAAATATAGACACACACACACTCAGGGGACTTGAAACAATCAGAGTAGCATTTCTGCCCTGTAAACTCTTAAGACAAGAGACATACCATCCTGTCAGTTTGTGGACAATAGAAAAAATTCTTCACTTTAATTGTGTGAGTGACGGTGTATGTGTGATGGTGGTGGTGGTGGTGGGGACTTCTGCCTACGGCAGCGCACCTTATGGAAAAGTGCATTTGCAACATTCTGTGAATTTTTGAAAACTGTGACAATTTTGGGCTCTCAGGGCAAATTCAGCTGTCTGATATAATTCATCTCAGGATTAGACAGTGAGCTTGTTTAGTAAAGGAACCTACCACCTCCATTTTTCAATGCAAAGGCCTGAGGGGCAGGGAAAAGGAACTGGCATTCCTAAGCCTGCTTTTTTTTAGTCAAATGATCTTAGTAAGAAGTAGCTAAATTTTGCTAGACAGCTTGGTGACTTCATGTAGCCAGATCATAGACTTAACAGCAACCAGACATCACACCTCATTTAGATGGCCCAACTTTGCATTTTAGTCAAAGTATCCTCCTGATATAAAATGCATTAAGATGCTTAAAGCTTCTCCTCCAACCTGACCTTTGGTTTTTGTAAATAATGGGAACAGTAATTTGCTTTTGCCTTTCTTCAGTTCCAGGCTATTTCTCAACAAACAGCCTGTGCATTCCATTCTTGTCTGATTTCATCATCTACTCAAATATCGCAGAAAAGAGTTGTGGGTTAGGTCAGTCTGCCTCAATTATCTGTGAGATTCAGCCAGAGGGTTGACGCATAATTTGGACTATATTGTAGCCAAATGTTTCAAGAAATTCTCAAAGGAATAAAGAGTAAATTCTAATAAGTCTTTCAGCTTCTGCATGGCAGTCTTCATTCTTTTATGGCCAAGACCCCCTCCCCTTACCACAACCCCAGTTAACTGCAGTCAAAGACTGCAGTAATGTACTCATGATTTCTTAGGCTAGCTTTGCTCATACGCTTGCTCCAATGCAGGAAAAGTAGCTGGTGAGGCACACCTGCCCAAGATGTCCAGCTGTAATTCCTTTCTTTATATACATATAATCCCTTATCTGTTTAAGTATTTGAAGAGATGTTTAAATATAGCCATGTTTAAATATTTGAAGGGATGTCATGGCCCTTTTCATGCCTTGCCTTTTCGTGGCGCTGGGGTGTGGGGATTGTGTGAGTAGCCTCTTGTGAGAGGCTCTCGCGTCCCCGCTGCTTCAGCTGTGCAGCTGCTGCCTGCTAGCGAGCAGACAGTGTAAGGGCTCCTCCTCTTCCTTCTGCAGTGCAGCTTGGGATTTTCCCAGGCTGCACTGGGGCAGGAAGCATGAGCACCGTGGCTCCGGAGGCTCCGCACACATGGTAAGTGTGCACAGGGCCCTGGAGTGATGTGTGATTGTGCACCATTTTCTGCTGCAAGCCGAAAATGAAATAATGCGTGATCGGTGCCTGCCAGCCCCGGCAGCGTCATGTAATTGCAAGGACATCATGTGGACGGCTCCTCGCAATTGTGCGACGCTCCAGAGGCCCTTTCGGATGGTGAATGCTGTGCGAAAAGGCCCATGTTGAGGAGGGAGCAGGCTTGTTTTCTGCTGCTCCAGAGACTAGGACAAGGAGCAATGGATTCAAGCTGCAGGAAAGGAAATCCTGCCTGAACCTCAGGAAAAACTTCCTGACGGTCAAAGCTGTCCGGCAGTGGAATATGCTGCCTTGGAGTGTGGTAGAGTCTTCTTCTTTGGAGGTTTTTAAGCAGAAACTGGATGGCCATCTGTTGGGAATACTTTGATGTGTGTTCCTGCATGGCAGGGGGTTGGACTGCATGGCCTCTGTGGTTTCTTCCAACTCTATGGTTCTATGATTCTGTCTACAGCCTTTTTGCTATTTAATTCTTTATATCATATGATCTCAGCCATTTATCCTCTTCATAGCTCTCCTCTTCATCCTTTTTGATTTTGCTGTGGCTAAAACAAAGATCAGTGGGATTAAGCTACAGGAAGCAGGTTCCAATTAAATGGTTGGAAGCCTTTCCCCACTGGTAAGGCCATTTGGGTGACAGAACACATTGCCTTGGGATGTTTTGTCTAAACTGGAATTTTCAAAGGAAAAACTGAATGAACTTATGTGCAGGATGTTACAGGAACAGTGATTATACATTTTGGACAATGGTTGGGTTTTCCTTGTTTCTAGAGAATATCTATAGAATCTTGCTGGCATTGTCAATTGCAAAGTAATGAGGGAAAACAAAACAGAAGTTTCTAATTTACCTCATATTCAAACTACAGAAGTATTTTAGTTTTATATCAGTTTAAACGTCATATTTTATAGCCCTAGTGGTGAAGGGGGAGGTGAAGCACAGACAGTGAAGGAATACAGACAAATATATTGTTCAAGTATGAAGTCCAGAAGTTTATTGACTATAGAGGAAGAAGCTTGGTCTACTTTGGAGCATGATCCAATGCAGAGGGAATGACTGGACCACTGATGCATAGAAACCCAGTCACCCAGCCTGGCTGTTTAGAGTGAACATGCAATGACACAAGTAGGATGTCACGTGAGTGAGAGCCACTGTCAGCTGGATGGGTGAGGCAGATCTGACAGGGCTTTATTTTCAGTAGGGGGAATAATTATAGCCTTATTCAGGCATTAGGAATGTAGATTATAGAATACATGTAAGAAGGGCAATGTGCTTGTCCTACTCACTCTTCCATTGCTCTCCATGTGATTGAAAGAAAGAGCCTCCATGTGGTGGTTCTACATGTAATTCTCCCTCTTTCATTGCTCTTTTCAAAAAGAGAACCTCCACTTGGAGATTCTCCATGCAGATTTCTCAGGGTTCCAGACTGTATGCACAGCCTCCAAATGTAGTGATGGCTCACCTCTTCAGACTTGTTGCTTGTGAGGAGAGTGATGGGAGTGGAGTACAGGTTAGTGTGCTCCCCTGCTCTCATCTTTAAGTTCAATCACGTTCTTAATGCCTGAATAAGTATTATTAAACAGGTGAATAGATTCTAGAAGAGAGCTGCCCTCAGATTTTAGTCTTGAATGTCAGCGAAATTTGTTTGTGGCAGAAGGCTTCTGAGTGAAGAATGAGAGAAATCATATTTTGTCCCAGACCTAGTGATGCTCACTCATTTAAAATCAAATTCAGTTTTTTCTCTGATTACTATCACATGAGAGAGACAGTAGGAATTTGCCCATTTGCTCCCTTTGTTATGTTCCCATCAGCACCTTCATGATCCTTCATGTGTTGGTTACATGAACATCTTCAGAGAGAAGTGTTCTCTGTTCATAGAGGGTCTGTGTAGAGGAAAATAAACCCTGAAAAAAATGGTCTTGATTCTTGAAGGTTACACGTGGCCTGTGGAAAAAGGATTAAGAAAGGAGTTCCTGAAGTCAAAGAAACCTGGCTTCAGGTTTAGAAAGTCAATTTTGTTTTTTGACTAGAATTCCAAGATCTACCAACTGAGGCCAGTTGGTGACTCAGTGGATGGAATCCATTATCTATTGTAACCCAAGACTAGGATACAGTAATAATACTCTATGATGAGCTGTATACAAAAATACAAATCTATTTCTGAATCTGAGATCCTAAAAGTCAAATGTAGACATAAACTCACTAATGCTGAACACTGTTCTTGTTCTGTTCACATTTACTTTAAGTAATCCTCTACCATGAATTGATTTATCTCATAGCTCAAAACAAAAATGCTACCGTAAGACAGAGTAGTAGGTAATTTTCAAGCAGTTTACAAATGTAAAACTCCAGCCCAGAGTAGCCAATTATCCTTAGGTTGTGCTGCCTGCAGAATATATACATGGTCCTGACTTGCTGATTTAGTAAATGCTGCAGCCATGTGATATTCATGATTTCAAAGATTCAAGCTATATGAACAAAAAAGGAATAGAAATCTGGAAAGCAGACTTACATACAGTATACAGGAAAGTATACATTAAAAAATTCCTCTACAAAATTATAATCAGATTTAAAGTTCACGTAGTTTGCTTCTTGGCTTTCAATTTCAGTAACCTTTGGCTACAGTTTGGCTTGTGACCTAGGCAATGCTCCTTAAAACCCAAATGTTTATGTACTGTGTTATGTTTCCAGATGACTGGCTACTCAGTGTGTTTGTGGGAAGAGAGTTAAAAAATAATGGAAAATTCATGGCATATCTTTTCTCTAGGCTTAACGAAGACTTCTGCTTGTTTTAAGATATGGAACTGAAACAAAATGTACCCAAAACTGTCTGAATTAGTCATGCAGGAATTTTAATATTGTTATTTATTGAACTTTGACCTCTCAAGAAATGAGTAATACAGTGGGTGGCAAGCATATTTATAGACAGCATTTTCAATCAAAATTAATCCTAAGATGACCCTGAAATATCTATGAGAAACTTATAAAGCCTGTCATTCATGAGCCACTGTACCCTGCTTAGTAGTTGTTGAAATTTAGGGCTGGCCCAAAGCAGCCTGAGGCAAAGCAGCACATCAACCTTTTTACCCATCCACGTTAAAGCATGCAGTGTTGAAAGCCATCCAAATTATATCATTGTTGTTATTGTTATTGCTATTGTTACCTTGTATTATTTCTATCCCACCTTTTCCCCATTTGGGACTCAAAGCACTTTATAACAAATTAATGAACGTATAGCTAAATATCCATAAGCTGTAAAAGTTAAAGCAAACTTAATCAAAAAAATTACAGTAGGTCTGGCATAACTGCGTGACTGGTATACGCGATTTCAGCTACCTGTGCTGCAGTGTGGTCCTGTCACTTTTCCCTCTTTGCCCCACACAGCCCCCCTTTGCTTCTCTTTCCTTCCTTGGCATTTCCTGTCCTCCTGCTATCCCCTATCTCCTCCTGTCTCCAGTTGGTTTCCTCTCGTATCCCTTACCTCTATTTCTATCTGCCACCCTCCTACACTTACTCTCTCTCTCTCTCAATCTCTCTCTCTCAATCTCTCTCCCTCTCCCCTTCTCTCTCTGGCCCAGCCTTTTGGCAGTGTTTGGCTAGCTGGCTCCCTTTTGCAACCTTGTCTCCTCAGTTTGCTACTGTCTCATTGCTGCCTCTTCTTCTTCCCCGGCTCCCTCAGCCTTGCCTCTTCCCACCCACACAGCAGACAGGCTCATTTCTCTCCTCCTGTGCAGCTTTGCACTCTCTGTGCCTCTTTTGCTCCTGCTCATTATGTTCAGAGGCCAGGCAGCCATGGAACGGCTGACTACTGACTCTGCTGCCACTACTCTTGCTAGCTGTCTGGATGCCTTTCCCCTTCTGAACCCACACTTCCCAAAGCCTCCATCAGACTGAAAGGCCTTGGCCAGCTGCTTTGCTTCCTTGCCTGTCAGCTCCAGCTCCTCCAGGCTTGAGCAGCCCATTGTCATCGTTGCTGGCTGAGGGGGTTGCACAGAAGCCAGTGGTTGGACCCTTGGCACACTTGCGCAGCCAGAGGGAGTAAGCAAACCTGTCACCAAGGAGATGGAGGCAAACAAAACAATGGTGTTTACTATTATCCACATTTTTTGTCATCCATGGTAATTCCAGGAACATAGCCCCTGTGGATAAATGTGATCTACTGTAAAGCCAGATTAAAGACACACACACACACACACACACACACACACACACACGAACCAGAAAATCTCATAAGCACACCTCCCCCAGTAAAAATGCAACAGAACAAGTTCAAATTCAGTGGGTGATACTTGCCCAGTGGCATTGGGAGAGTGATCTCCCCTTCTCAGTGAAACTCCTTGTACACCCCCAAAAGTTGTTCTGGAGACCCTCTAGAGCTGGTTTTTCCATAGCATTGGGGGAGCAGGAGAAACAGACAGAGTCTTTATCGTCTTAGGCAAAGAATAACAATATAAATAACTAACCACTTTCTTCTCTTTCATTATGCTTGAATAGTCACTTGGGGTAGTCAGTGCACTCTTCCTTAATGCTAGGGCTAGTAAACCTTTGGAAGCATGAAACTGGATTGATATGCACATCAGCAACACTTCAGCCCTTTGGGGTCACAATGGCTGATAGAAGAACTAATGCTATTGTTGGTTTAGAAAATGATTCATCCACTGAAAAAACTACAGGTTGGATGCTTCCATACATACTGTCACCACACTAGGAATTTAGTGGGAATTCCTATGCATATGTCATTTGTATTTTGTATTAGAACTTTGGCTTGTTCTTTGTTCCAAGTTTTGACCTGGTGCTGAAAAGAATATCATTTTGGCACTAGCCACACCCCCACCGGTAAGGGTGCTCCATCACTGGGGAGCCATAAAAAAAAAAAGTTTTCACAAGATGTACTGTATCCAGAGAAGAACCTTCCCTGAAGTATGGGTAGGCTGATTCAGGGAAAGTCACTCTTTTGTGTATTTGAACTTCTGACTATTCAGGATTTTAAAGGTAAGCAAATGGGTAGTTAATGCAGTCCTTCAGAATGTCATTCCATGTGGTTGTACCAATTACAGGTTTAGATACCACATTCTGCACTAGATGAAATTCCAGCGGTGGAGCACCAATCCATCTAATGCACAGAATGGGAAAAGTTACTTTTTTTGGAAAAGTTACTTTAGGACTACAGCTTCCCAAATCCCTCAGCCACCAGTTCATTACTATTGACATTGTTAGTGGGTCCCAGAGGTTGCAGGCAAAGGTCTTCACATCCCTTTATAAGGGATGCCTTGTAATTGGATGCGCTGTGAATTGAATCTAGAATGCTATCTTAACTTCCTACTGTGTAATAGAGCTCTAGTTCCTCTCCAAGTAGGTTTATGGAAAACAATAATATCAAATCCTACAACGCTACTGATTTGGAAGGGACAGTCCTTATTAATCACCTGTCATTCCAGCTTTTCAGCTGCTTTTATGGTGTCCCAGTTTCTCTCTCCTCCTTCCACTTTCCCCCTTGACCTCTGCTTCCTTGAGTTCAAAGTGCAAAAGTAGTTTGCACTCAATCAACTTAGCAGAGAGGGAGAGAAGAGGGAGCAGAATCTTGCTCTTCCCTGTAAACTTAAACAAAAACAAGCTACTTTAGCCTCCCCTAGTTTGTGTGTTCTTCCTCAATAATGTTGTTATCTTGACCATGCTCTGATGTTGATTGGTTAGACATACCTCAGTTTTCATTGTGAAATGTTGAAAGGTATATAAAATTAGTTTGGTTTTCTACTGCAGGGCTTTCCAAATGGTGTGCCGCGGCACATTAGTGTATCGTCTGAAGTGTGTAGGTGTGTGGCCTACAATCTTGGAAATGTATGTTATTATTTATAAATCATATATTTTTAAAAATATATTGAAGGTTTTCATGGGTTATGTTGTGTCCCCATACATTTTGTTATGACAATTTATGTATGTGTCTCTATCTCTTATAAGGGGTTAGTTTAACCTCCAATTTGCTAGTAAAACTGAGTTACTGTGTTGCAAAATGATGCATGTCTGAAAAGCATGTCACCAAGATGAAAAGTTTGGAAAGCTTTGTACTACTGATTTATAGGAAACTATCTAAATGCAATGCAATACAATGGTTTATGTGAAGCAGTGAAGACAGAGAGAACCTGGAAAGTGGGGGTGAAAGCACTGAGATACTTTGGCACATGTATGTTAATCACCTTGATGACTAGCACTGAGTAATGCCTTCGATGTGTGAATCAGCTGCTTCAAGTGAAGCACCACTCATAAGCCTTAATACAGCTACAAGAACAGTAACAGTAGTAATGGACCAGGATTGTATGTTCAGCTATGAGTCTTCAAGCATTTCACTGCCATAGATGTTTGAATAAGCTTGCCATAAAAGTGTATATACTATTGTTGAATTGTTTCTTCCTTTAAGAAGTTGATAGAAACTGACCATACTGGCTGGGATATTCTGGCAGTTGTAGTTCAAGCAAGTAACTGTTCCAAGCTCTCATTCCTGCACATATTTCTTATTTCAGTTTGCAAATTTGGATCCTCTCCTAAGAAGCAATTCTGGGAAATAAACAAATGCAAATTAAACCGTAAAAGGAATGTCCCACTAATGCCTCTATTTAAGATTAAGGCTTAATCTAAAAACAACAAATAACATCTAAAATATTTAGAAACATAGGATTTTTAGTTAGCTAACATTTATTTAGTTATATGAGTGTGATTTAGGGAAGCATAAAGCCAAGAAAAAGAATGCAATACATTAGAAAGGCTAGTACAAATAAATAAATTGAAATGACAGATTCCTTCTTCTCAGAAACCAATAGATCTTGGAAATCATGTAAGAGAGACTTGTTCTTGACTGGATCCCTTTCAGTAACTCCAGCTCCTGAAATTTTACTAATGAAACTTCTTGCAGTGGCTAGAATACCATGTTGCTCTATAGAGCTAATACAGTTTATATCCATGCTTCTCAACCTTTGGGCCTCCAGATGTTTTATACTTCAGTTCCCAGAGGCCTCAGCCAGGATGGCCAATACTGAGGAATTGTGAGAGATAAAGTCCCAAACATTGGAGGACCAAAGGCTGAGAACCACTGATTTATAGAATTATGTTACATGCCAGCCACAGTAGTCAGTTGCTCACTAGTGCTAGCAATACCTCCTGCAGTGACTAGAGCAGAGCTTTCCAAACTTTTCATGTTGGTGACATACTTTTTAGACATGCATAATTTCATGATACAGTAATTCAGTAAGTGGAGGCAGCTCCTCCACTCAGGCCTGGCCCACCACGGCTCTCACCGGGGTCTTCCTCAGCCCAGGGCGGCAGCAGTGGCAGAGGTATCCCCTTCACCTGGGTCTGGCTCAATGCAGTGGCAGGAGAGGCAGTCCTTCCACCCGTTATGTTCATGCGACACACCTACACACTGCAGGTGACACACTAATGTGTTGCGACACACAGTTTGAAAAGCTGTGGACTAGAGTGTCAGCACTCTATGAAGCAGCCAGCATACCTCAGGATTCTCTGCTGCTTCGTGCCGTGCAGAAACTGTATTTTGAAATTAATTTTTTTTAAAAGTACTTAAGGAACCTCCAACTGTTAAGATAAGTGCTGGCAGCACTTTTTTCCACCTCCAATGAGTAAAGGCAAGAAAATGTACTTGTTTGCCCCAGGGAATTATCTTCATTTGGTTGCACTGTGAAAGGAATGATGGACCTTTATCACTTGTGATGCTTTCCTGCCAAGCTCTTGGAAAGGGCATACAAGACCAGCTTGTGGGCACTCTTAAATTGCAAGTGAAGCTGTCACACCTTGTAGATGGTATGCATATTCAGGATCATCTCCTGAATAATGAGAACTTTGCCAGTACTTAGTATATGCAGGTTCTTCCACTTGGTATCCAGGAGGCAGTTCTGTAGAAGACCCTAGACTGGGTTAAGTAGCTGCAGACACAGCCCTGATTCCTCAATGAGAGTAGGTCAGAGTACACTAGCTGCCTCTGCCTATATTAGTGGGAATAGTGTTTAATGGCCCTAGGCTCTTTATCCACACATACCCTTAGTAGCAGTGTCCTCTTGCTATTGAGGAAGGGGCTGAATATACTGTGCTTGTCAGTATCATCTAATTTAGATCCACTGCACATGAATGCCCTGACAGGTTCTCCTGAGTAGAAGAGCATTCACTAAATAAACAGGACAAAATGGTACTGTTTGTCTATGCACAATGTAGACAAATGAATTATAATTCTAACTCTATTACACACCATGAATCTCCAGGAAAACCTTGGGATTATTTCTGACTTAAGCTTACAGACTTGTCTTTCCTATCCGGAAATAAGTAACACAATTTATTCAGCATCATAAAATGATATCATCAACAACAATATCCCAAAAATGTATTCCAGTGAATGTTCCTGGGAACCATCTGAGCATTTACTATTATAAACCCCTGGTAATGCAGGAAGTTATAAATATTCTAACTTGATTTTTCCAGAGGTACACAAATCGTGAACAGCTCAGTCTTTGATAATCTAGCTATTTGAGGCTGCGGATCAATTTATAGCTGGATTTGTGCAACAGTGACAAACTATAGTAACCTCACCAAACAACTGTGGCACACTAGCAGCTTATATTTGGAGACCTCTAAAAGAGCATTCAAATGGCTCCCCTCCCCTGTATTTCTTAATTTAGAATTTCCAAAGTGCATTTATAAATTACATGGAGACAGGCTTTGGCCAGTGTTTAACATTTTTGTTTTGTATTGTTCAGTTTTCTCTCTTCCACTGCCATCTTTCTCCCATTCCTTCATTTTTTTTTTTTTTTTTTGGTTGTATTTTCAACTGCTGGGTCATTTTCAGCATTGACTCTTAATTAAAATGATAGACTCACAGAGTCTCCCACCCCCCCCCCCTTTTTAAGGAGCTTTTCTCTTCTTTTCGAACTCTATCTCATCAGCATTTTGTTTTGCTTTGCTACTCCCTGCTTTTAATTTCTAAAGTTTATACTTCTGCTTCCAAAGGGAGTATGAAGAAGCTGCTACCATATTTTTCAGAGCTTTGAGAACACTCAGAATCCACCAGCCAGAATGGTCATGGGCTGTGGGATTCTGGAAACTGTAATTCAAAGAAGAATTATTCCAAGCTATGCTTATGTTTGGATTGCCATGTTGCATTTTCAAAGCGATAGTCATTTGGCTACCTGAAACAGCAATTACCGGGAATGATGATTATATTTAGTTATATTCCCCTAAACATGTAAGGCCCAGACCTGAATTCTGTCTTGTCTATAGCTATTATCATTCTGCTCAGTTTGAACTTGAATGGTATTTTGTTGACAGTGAGTCAGCGTTTAAAATATGAAGCGCGTATCCAAATCAGTTACCAGAATTGCCAGAATTCATTAAAAAGAGAAGTGCCTAAGTAGGTTGCAGCTAAATACCTAATGATTAACAATTATTATAACACATGATCCTTCTTTGGCAGAAAACATATCCTTTGGATTTCTGAACAAATGCTTAATGCAGCTAAAGCTGCCACAGTTAAGTGCTGGCAAAATGCCTTTGCCTCAAAACATGGAAGGAATGACAGATGGAATTTTTTAAAACTTCAGAAAGCATAACCTTTATTTTATGCGTATATGTAAACAAAATGCACTGGAACCCTAAAACAAATATTGGATGTCTGAAAATTCAACAAAGGGTAACATCCTTTGTTCCAATGCCAGGTTAAGATGGTAAAGCTATCACTTGACAAGGAAAACCCTTTAATGAATATTTACCGCTGTTTCCCCCACCCCTACCCCAAACACACAAATTGCTTTAGCATTCTTTGGCATTGGTCATCTCACTTATTTTACAGGATGATCTTATTTGAATGTCAAAACAACTTGAGGTCTGGGGAACAGGACGTCCCATGAAGAATAATCAACCCAGAAATCTTGATGGCCAACCCCTTTGTGTTGACTTTAGCCAGTTAGTTCTGAAGGTAATGAAGGATGACTGGAAATATTCAAATGACTGAAGAAATTAGAGGGCAAATTTCAGACCATCTCTGATCATCTGCCGTGGTGTTTAGCCACGTGGCAAGTAGCCCTGGCACTCAAAGTTCTTGTGCTGAATCCTAGGATCAGCACATTCAGTACGTTTTTGAAAAGGCTGAGCACAAGGAACATGAGTACCAAAATCTCACGGAAATATCTTCTTTAGCATAAGGTCTTGCCCCATTTGTTCAGATCAGTGGATGAGACCTGTCTGCCTGTTTCTTCCTTATACAGTTGCATCTACAGCTGAGCCAAAATTTCTCAGAATACTGTTGACTGAGAAAATGACATTTGTCTTCTTTTCAACCCATCTGTTGAAAGAAGTACACTGCATATTTTTCTCTAAATTTTCTCCACCACTTTTTTTGATATAGTGGCTGCCAGGTGCTCTCTCTCTCTCTTTCTCACACACAGGCACACACACACACAGACACACACACACGCAAAGCATCTGGAATCCTCTTGGTCACATATGTGTCTGTTAACTCTGGGTTATCCTTGCACATATTTTTTTTGGATGAGGAGCAAGAGACTATTCACTAGTCCCTTGTACAGAGTCTAAACCTCGCAGGGGCCCAGTGCTACAGCAGCACTTATTTACTGGCCTGGCTAAGTGGGGAGATAGGTAAGTGATTCATTGATAAAGAAGTAGCTGGTCTCAGCTAGGAGGGGAAGAGAATTGGGGATCACTCTTGACAACTAGTGTGGTAGAGGAGAGGAATGGAGCTGCATATACAGAATATTACATTCCACATACTTCATGTGAGATCTCAGCCCATGGCCCCTTTCCACATGAGGCTGGTGAATCGGTTTGTGCCATTTCTTACCAGATTTTCTGGGCTCGAAACAAGGCGGACTTTACCTCATTTTCTTCTGCACAACTACTGCGTATGTTCCATTCTGATTCAGAGGAGTGCAAGTTCATGAATCCACACTGTCTCCGCTGTGGCTACTCCCACTACTCCCCTCACCCCGCCCCATTGGCTGTGATTGGCCCTTTTTTGTGTGTGCATGGTTTCGTACGTCATTGCGTACATGCGTAAATCCGTACTACCTCCTGGCCTCTCCCATGAGCCCTCCCCTGACCACCAATTCGCATTGGCACAAATGTACGTGTCTGCACCACTGTGAAAGTACAAATTGGATCAATCTGGAAAATTGGAAAACCGATTTCTTCCAGTTTTCAAATAGCATGCTTTACCACCACATGGGGGCGCATTTAGCTGGAATTACGTGCGGAACGAAGGTAAATAAACGAACCTAGTCCGCTCCAAGGTGCAGAAGACCTCCGTGGCAAGACTCATTGGCCCGCCTTAATAACCGTGTGCAGAAAGGGCCCATGTTTCAGAGTGATGCTGCATCTATGGTGTTGTGGAGGATAAAAAATGGTGTCCAGCTTCCTATGCAGTTGCCAGTTACTACTGCCAAGGAAAGAAAAGGGAAAGAATTTGTGTTACGGCTAATGTGAGTCCTGTGACATTACAGAAACTGGAAGAATAATTTCTGTTCCTATATTGTTGGTGCATGAAGTCTGTATGACAGGCGTAGAATGTTGGTTGGAGTGTATTTACTTGTGATTGGTGTTTGGTTGAGATAGTGAGAGTGGTAGGTGCTGTTGGAATGATGTGGTAAAAGTGAGGAGGTCAGATACAATTTGGACAGAGGACAGACAATGGGAAGGCCTGATGGAAGAGAGGTAGACTGTCTGAGGGAAGACTGTGGTATGTTCTAAGACAATCTTATAGTAATATATTAAAATAAAGCAGAAATGCAGCTAGAATTGTTTATGTGCCCATGTTCTCACTAGAAGTAAAGATGACTAAATTGAGGCTGTCATACTTTGGACATATTATGAGACAATGTGACTTATTGGAAAAGATTATAATGCTTGGTAAAGCAGAAGGCAGTAGGAAAAATGGAGACCACACTATAAGAGGGTTAATTCAATCAAGGAAGCCACTGCCCTGAGTTTGGAGGACTTGATGACCAGGATGAATGACCAGGGCTGTTAAAGGTCTATCATTCATAGGATCACTATAAACTGAAGTTAACATGATGGCAAACCACCACCACCACAACCACCATGTAACATATCAAGCTGTATTTAACAAAATTGCACTTATTATTGAAGATAACTATATCAGCGGCTTGGTCCCCATGACAGCTTTTTAGTAGTGGCAAAGAGCTAAAAAGAACTGTCTTATGCAATGAACATTCTGATACAAAAGCTAAGTGGTAGTGGATCTGGAGATCCTGGTGGCAGCAATACCCTAGAAAGCATGTGAGAATTCAAGGTGGGATTGTTAGGTGGTTGTTTCCTGTGTGAACACCATGATGGGATTGTTAGAAGCATCATCCTGAGAAACAGCTGGAAAATATATTTCCTTCATGCTACAGATAATTAAAATGAAATGGTTTCCTCAGTTTTGGTGCCAGGAAAAATGGGAGGAATTGTAGGAGGTCAGTTGTGCAAAACTTTGTTTGCAATCTACAACAAAGACAACACAGCCTTTCCTGTTATGGCACTACCATTATGGAATGCCTTCCCTAGCGATGCCAGTCTTGACTCATCTCTTAATATTTAGAGAAGGATTTGGAAACTTATTCATTTCAAAAAGAGCTCACCTGCTCATATTTCACTGGTGCTGATTTTTTTTCCCCCCTCTGATAGCTTATGATTTTTAAGGCCAAGTTTTAAGCTTACCGCTAATCAACCAGCCAAGCATATTTCAAAACCTTAGATCATGGCAGGAAAAAAAAAAGGATTGCTGTCATGCTCATGATTAATGGTTTGCTTTATGGATTTTTTATAAAACACATTAAATGGATAGAAAAATGTTGGGGATGATAGGAGTTTCAGCCCCACGGAAACGCAGCAGAAAAACCAGAGTTCAGCGAGCCAACAGCAGCAGCCTTGTTCCCCAGTAAGGATACTCACACACAGAGGAGTTTCTTCCAAAACAGGAGGCACTTTATCTTGCAGCAAAGTTCCGTTATATACAAAACATAGGACAGACGGACAAAAGCTTGCGTCAGGCACCAGGTTTGGTCAACAGACAAATACATACTGGCGTTGCTTTGTTATATACATATCTACAACCAATCAGGTAGAGGTTTGCACACCTCCCTCTACCATCTGCACACGACCCCAGTTTCTTATGCAACCTTGCAATTACCCACAGCTGGGGCATAATGCAACATCTTTGCAGTGGGCTGATCATTTTCCCAGGGTTCCCTGCCTGGAATCCCTGACAAAAAACACCCTGGGGGAGTATCCTCTAACAATCCATAATAAAGAGAGAGCATGTCTTGGTATGCTGAAAAATAAGATACCATACTGCTGCATACTGAATGCAGCAGTATGAGGCATAGCACAAGCCAATGTTTTGAGCCATGTGATATTCCTCCTCTGTCATTTAATGAGAATAAATCCCTTAAGTATAAAAGGTTTACTGTTGTAATGTTGTAATGTACTGTTGTAAAATGAAAGGAATGAAGCTATTGCTTGTCATTTTGCAGTCACAGTGTAACTTAGGCCATTTCCGCACGGGCTTAAAGAAACGGTGCAGAGCGTCCTCCAGGGAGGACGTCTGCACCTGGGAGCGGACTGGGTCGGACCTACTCAGCGTAGTTCCGCACCTCAGCCCGCTCCGGAACGACCCGACGTGGTCATCCAGCGTGCTTTTGAAAGACCGCTTGAAACAGGTCTTTCAAAAGCACGGAGCGCGCCGCTTCGTGCCCGCGCTCCAGTGCAGATTTGCAGGCTCGCACCAGTGCGAGCCTGCAATCTGCTGGGGGCGGGATTTAGGCTCGCGGGCTTCAGCGGTTGGTGGAGAGCCTCGACCAACCGGAAGCCGCCATTTTCGTCCCCAGAGCAGTGCGGAGCAGCGGCCACGCGCTACTCCGGACCAGCCTGGACCCAAGCGTGGAGCCAAGAAGTCCAGTAAGTAGCAGCACGGGGCAATTCCCTCACCCCGTGCGGAAATGGCCTTAGTTATACCTTTGTTATGAGAAAAGAGAATTAAGCGCAATTTGTATCATGTACAAGCTCTGGATATACCCAACAAATTTCTCTGGGGACATCTTCAGGAGTCATAAAACAGACAACATACACAATTAATTTTATATATTAAATATAGGATCTTTATATAGTCAATAGAAAAGGACAAAACACATAGGTAAAAACCAACTGTACCAAAGTCTATGACCATTTCTGCACTACACTGTTACTGTTGTATTATTCCACTTTCCATATCTTGTGGAATTCTGGGGTTTGTAGTTTACTGAGGCCAAAGAGCTCTCTGGCTGAGAATTCTAAAGGTCTCTCTCTCAACTGCAAACCCCGGCTGATTCCATAGGATGTTGAAAATGAAATAATAGCATTATAACAGTACAGTGTGGAAATGGCCTTTGTAAACTCATTCATATAAGGCAATTTGGAAATCTCTGAAAGATATATTCCTAAGCCCAGTAAGTCCTGATTCAAATGATTGCTGAAGGCAAAAGGGTAAGTATCTGTTGCTAGACTTCTGGTTCTGTTCTGTTTAGGTATTTAAACCTGGAACAAGCATCTTGTGACACAATCTATCTGTCTTTCTGAAATACCTCAACTTGTACCTAGTAATTGAAAGATCAAATAATTTATTATAAATAGATAAATCCTAACTTGACATGTTGATGATGATGATGATGATGATGATGATGTAGTACTACTACTACTACTACTACTACTATTACTACTATTAATTAATGTATACCCCACCTTTTTTCCCAACAGTGGCTAACAAGATTAAAACAGAGCAAATTAAAACATCCATGAAAGTATACAATTTAAAAAAATAATTAAGCCATTTAAAAAATTAAAACAATTACTTTTTAAAAACATTAATATTAAATATAGTAAAATATATTAAAACTGTACCACTTTCAAACAAAGGTGCACAGCATCCTGAGCCATCATCCAGTCAATCTAGAAAAGCCTGCTGGCACAAAAATGTCAGAACCTGCCATTGAAAGGAAAGCAGGAACAGGGCATCCTGGCTTCTCTAGAGAGGGAGTTCCAATGTCTGAGAACAGCCACCAAGAAGGCCCTCTCCCTTGTTCCAACAAAAGGCACCGGATGATCTTAAAGTTCTATTGGGCTCATAAAGGTAGATACGGTCCTTCAGACATCATGGACCCAAGCCATATAAGGTTTTATAGGTCAAAAGCAACACTTTGAATTGGGTCTTGAAATGGACCAGCAGTCAGTGGAGTGGAGCTGTTGCACCAAGGAAGTCATGTGCTTCCAGTTAACAACCTGGCTGCAGCTCTTTGGGCTAGCTGTTGTTTCTGAAAAGGTCTCAGAAACAACAGCCACACATATAGCACATTACGGTAGCCCAAATGAGATATAACCAAGGGAAATACCACCATGGCCAGGAATGGGTACAGCTGGCACACTGTGCAAAAGCACTCCTGGTCACATAGGCCTCCAGGCTCAGAGTTGAATCCATGAGTACCCTGAAACTGTGAACCTGTGTTTTCAGGGGGAGTGTAATCCCATCTAACACAGGCTGAATCCCTATTTCTGGATGTCTCATTTGACTGACTAGGAGCACCTCTGTCTTGTCTGGATTAAGCTTCAATTTGCTTGCCTTCATCCAGTCTATTACAGCTGCCGTACATTGGTTTAGAACAGGACGTCTAACTCAGCATTCCCGTATGGAGAGAGATCACACAATGTTTATGGGGAAGTAGGTAGGGAAGGTGATAGTAAACGAAGTTTTGGGACACTCAGTAGCTTTAGGTTAACCTTCAAAGAATTCTGATTTGTGTGGAAATTCATGCATATTTGGATATGCACTTTCCCTAATGTATGCACATTTAAACACATTTTTCTTAATGCACATATTTTTATGTATTTTCCCCCATTAACTAAAGTCTGCCTGTGCTATATGTTTCAAACACATTCGGTTTAAATTGTGCACATTTATTTGGATATAATCTGAAAAGGAACAAAAATTTTCTAAGAATCTTTAAGTCATTTTTCCCCTTCTGTGACGGGAAATGAAAGATCTGGGAAATTTTCCTAATAGTCTCATCATTGGATAAATTCATTTTTTAAAAATGGCTAATGTTAATTTCATTTCCATCCATCTGTCAAGGTTAATTGAAATTGTCCTCTTGATTCTTTGAGCAGGGAGTTTTGTACCAAACACTACATGGCAACTGATCATAAAACACATTAAAAATGCTGGATGAAAATCCTGATGACAAAACCTAGATAAGATCTTATCAGTTTTGAGGCTTTGTTGGTACTTCGTGATTCCCTGCCAGACTTAAGCAAGACATGTTAATATCATTCATGTATTCTGAAATCAAAATGTGTTTCCGGTTGTAGGATTTTCCTTCTCTGATGATGTAGTCTATATGTGCAAGACCATTTATTCATATAAGATTTATGTGCATAGATCTTCTTTCTCTACTCAAACAGAAAATTTTGGTAGTCCTGCAGATGTCATTTTTGAAATTCTAGCTAAGGCCACCTACAATCTAACAAAAAAAAAATGCTTGGACATTTGAAACATTTCTTCAATTGGTACTTCTGCAAAAGTGGTAACTATAATAACAGCAATGACAAATGAAAGAATAATCACAATAATGGGAGAGCACCATATGAACAATATCATGGAAATCTAGGTCAGTGGATTTTATTTGTTTAACAATTTTGCCTAAACATCCCTAAACAAAAAATCTGAGCACGTCCAAAAATTAATGTTATGGTCTGAAAATAGTCTTTTTAGTGTTCCACTCACACTTCATTTTACATCCTTATAATGACAAGAACCATTACTGAACATGATAATATTTTTGAAGAACAATAATCAGAGCTTTGCTGCATCGTATAGCATTTCTAATATTTACATTTGTGCATCTTGAATATGATTTCTGTCTGAATCACGGGAGTCCATGCCCCGTTTCAGTGTAAAAATGTCTAAACTCAGCTATGGACCCAAAAGAGATCATACAACTTAAGGGAGGAAGTTAGGACTTCCAGATAATATCCTGATATGTTGTGATGTTTGTTTTCCAACTTACTGGGAGCGCTATCTGCAGATTGTAGCTGCAGGAAATGTGAGGATGTTCCAAGTAGTTGGAAGGCTTCCAAGAAGCCCACAAGATTTTACTGGCTTTTGGTATAGAGCAAGAAGACCAATCAATCAGATAGCTTCTTTGGCTGGCAGGAGGCAAGGCTTGGGAGCAAGCAGAGGCTTCCTTCAGGTCCCTCAGAAATTATTGTTTCTGTAGTGATATTACATGCTAATATTGAATGTCAAAGCTTTGGGCTGTTTTGCCATGGGAGGCCAGATCCAGTTTGGAGAACGACAGGGTCCCCTTATGTTTGTCATGCCTGGTATGCAGGTTCTTGTTGAGAAGCTATGGGGACATAGACAACATGGTTATGCCATTGGAGCGGGAGGTGCCCTCCTGCTAGTTCATTACATTTTGGAGGAAGGCAACTTTTTTTTTTTTAACGGTTATAGCTAGCCTTTCCTTCAGAGGGGCATACACATCAGATAGGAAGTTGCTTATCTAAGCTGGAGAAAACCAGTGTCTGTGTTTTCCCTTTTTGTCTCTCTTTAAACAAATTCTGGCAGAGAATAAGGCCATAGTTTGGCACCCCTTTCAGAGCTTTGCTATTGGATGTGTGTGATTTTGTTCATTTGGTTTGAAAGTCCTCAAAACAATGGGCACATAAATCTGGCAGGGACATGAATCCTCACAGTCTAGTGGTTTCACTAAAGTGCCTAAAAGTTTCACAAATCCTATTTGTTCATCAGAAGTGAAGGTTTAGAATGACCCTGTTACAAAAGTTTGTAACTTCTAGTAGGGAAAAATTCTTCAAGATCTGAATGGTATTCTGGTTGGTGCTTTGTGTGCCTTCAAGTCAGTTCTGGTTTTCTTGGCAAGATACATTCAGAGGAGGTTTGCCATTGCCTTCCTCTAAGATTGAGGCCCTTTTCACATGTCGGGGGGGAAACGGGCGAAAATGCCCAAAAACGGAGCTTACCTCCAGCCGGGTAAGTCCGTCGCCACGTGGAGCAGCGCGAGCTCACTGCTCCACACTCCTCCGGCATCGCAGATGGCAGCTTCCGGTTGGTGGAGGCTCTCCACCAACCGGAGAAGCTCGCCAGCCGGAAGCCCACCCCCGGCAGATCTGCAGGCACGCACTTGCGCACGCCTGCAGATCCACTTTAGAGCCGGGCGACGGAGCGGCACGGGGCTGCGCGCTCCGTGCTTTTTAAAAACCTCGAAAAAGAGGTTTTTAAAAAACACGCGGCCTGGCTAGTTCCGGCCGCTCCTGAGTGGATTCTGGTGTGAAACTACGAAAAGTAGTCCACGCCATTCCACTCTATGGTGTAGATGACCTCCGTGAGAGGTCGCTCTACACCGTTCCCCCCCCCACATGTGAAAAGGGCCTGAGAGAGTGTGACTTACCCAAGGTTTCCCAGGAGGTTCCCATGGGTGAATGAGGACTCGAACCACTACATGTTGATGACTCTCTAGAATTCTAGTACTCAGCATAAGATAAGCTGACAGATCCCTTGTTTCCTGTAAAATATTAAAGTTTGTTCTCAGTTTTTGAAGACACCATGTTGCTAAACGTTTTAGCATCAAGCTGTATTATCAAGATCAACATTGCTCTGCCCACATTGCTAGGAATGTGTCTCCTGTCTGTCTTTTTAGGTATCGTCTACCCTTTCTGTTGAGTTTTAGACAGGAATGGTTAAATGGCAAAATATCCAGATTCTCCCATGCCCTAATGGATGTTTATAATTCAGAGTTCACTTGGCAGTGCAGTTTTTATTATTCTTACCCTAACAGAGACTAATTTGTCTCCCATGGGGGTGAACCAGACAGTCACACCCACAATATGAGAGATCCCAGAGCCACTTGTGTTGAGCTGTTATTGTATTCATGTGACAATCTTCATGTCATTGTTTGTGTGCTTCTGGTTCTCTAGCAACAACCTCTCCCCGACATACAGAGCATTTTTTTTTACCTACTTACATTTAAAAAAAACAACAACAGATGAAGCTTTCAATTCTCTTTGTTTGCGGGGTGTGTGGTGTAAGCAGGTAAGAGGGAAGAGTGCCTGCTTAATCTCTTCTCTGGGTTTCAGTCAAGACATTTCTAAATGAGAATAAATGTTATACTGAGGCAGGCCACAAGTCCACCTTGCTCAGTGTTACCTACACTGACTGGCAGCAACTCTCCAGGGTTTCACACACAGTCTTTCAGCACTCTGCATGGCGATTCCAGGGAATGAATGTACCTAAACAGCATGTGAGTCACCACTGAGACACCCCCCTGTCTCAATTAATAGTTTAAAGCTGAGGGGAAGGTTATCTGAGGTAGCAAAATATTGAATTGCTGGAAAAGAGCCAAAAAGGTTCTTTCAGTTCAAAGTTAACTTTATTCATAAAAGAGAGACAGACTTCTAATAATGTAATAATATATGCTGGATGACACTGGGGGTAGCTCATCATTGGAGTAGCTGCTATTTTGTTTTCTCTCAGGAGTTCATGGCCACCCACTGAAGTTCCAGACTGGGGAAGAATTTGAACTCGGGCCTCCTTGGTTCAAGTCCAGCACATAATTCCCTATAAAACAAGATCTAGCAGAAAAGATCCCAGTTATCCTGTTTCTCACATAATAATTTTAAAACAGAATAATTGCCTTTCTTGTCAGATGTTTTCTCTGAGTAACTCAGCTGCTTTTTACAACACCTTTTAATGCATTTATGACACGGGATCTATCACATGGCCTTTGTGTCTGAAAAAGAGAAAACACATTAGAGAGGCCAATTTGTTTTTTCATAAATTCTTTCTGGAGAGATGGGAAAGAGAAGACAGCTCAATAAACAACTCTTGAAAAGAAAAAATGGCTGATACAATATTTGGAAATGTTTCAAGAAATGAAATAATTAGTTTTTAAAAGACTTTTCAATATATTTCCTCAGATGCTTTTGTTGTCGTCTTTTTTTTCAACCAAGCACTTGCAATAGATCTTAAGGTTAATGTGCTCTACAGCCAGAACAAAGTATAGTAATTGTTTTTATTAGGAGACTGTGCTAATTATGTAGGTGTAGACAGACAACCGCAAAAGAATTTGGGTGGCAACTTTATGATATGGAGAATTGTTTCCTTTGGTGTTTCAAACTATTAGAACCAAATACTGGAGGCAGGTTTTACCTACTAGAAAAGTATTGCTGTATTATTTATTTATTTGTTAATTATTATCCCACCTCCCTGTTAGCAGTCTGGCTGCAGCTCTTTGAACTAGCTGATGTTTCCAAAAATTCTGCTAAGCCAGGCTTATGTGGAGCACATTACAGTAGTCCAGACGGGATGTAACTAGGGCCCTTTCTGCAGGATGCCCCACCCCACCGGCATGGGGACGTGAGAGGAGTGGGACCACGACGATGCTTCTGCATGATGCATTGTGGTCCTGCACTTCTTGCATCCTCAGCCGGCACAATCGTGGGGTATATGATTGACAGAAAACTCAGTCAGTGGCCCCCGATCACACGAGCCTTCCATCACAGCCGGCCATACAGAAGGGCCAGAAGCACGATCACATGCTTCTTTCCCCACTGCAGCAAAGGAAGAAGGGCGGCTGCAGTGTGGAAGGAAGGAGCGTATCCCTCGTTCTCCCTTCCGCAGGCAGCTGGTCAGGTGCGGAGAGTAATATTGGGGACACACTCCCATCCCGGCAGAGACGCTGCAGAGATTGCAACAGGATGATGCAAGAGAGTGTCATCGTGTGGAAAAGGCCTAAGCCATGTACCAAACAGCATGGAACTAGGGCATGTACGAAGACCAGATTGTAACTAAAAGGATGCTATACCTATGAAAAGAGACAGAAGTTATGGGGAAAATAATTGTACCAGAAAGCCTTTCAAACCTGATTAAATAAGTAGATGGCGAAAGCCTTTTACAAGTCAAATGATGTGCCCCAGTTTATCAAGGAAAATCACCATTCAAGAAGAGGTGTCTGCACAGGCCACTCATCCTTCCCAGAACTTGAAAAATTTTCTTTTTTAACCACAAGTGCAAGAACCCATCCAGAAATAAAGAACCCTCTAAGGAAATGTCCCTTTTCCATTGTTCTTTTCTGACGACCTGAAAGATCTGAAAGATGATCTGCTGTGTGCATAAAGTGTTTGGGAGAAGTCTTTTGGATCTCAGCTGTTAAACATCTGTCTGGAATTGTGTTGGTTAGTTCCAACTAGAGTAGATCCATTTACTTATTGAGTCACAGTGAACACATAGGTAAGATCAATTGATTCAGTGGCTCTATTGTAGTTAGGGCTAATGTTCAGCTTTAGGACCATTTCTGCACTAGGCTGTTAAAGTGCTATTATTCCATTTTCAACATCCTATGGAAACCTGAGGTTTACAGCTTAGGAGGGGCCTTTGGCCCTTCCTTAAGCTGCAAATCCCAGGATTCCATAGGATGTTGAAAGTGGAATAATAGCACTGTAGGAGTCTAGTGTGGAAATGGCCTGGGCCACAAATATCCCCCAGTAATCAGAGACCTACAAGTTCAGTTGTGAGGGTGTCACATACCAAACTGACGACTGGCATTGGCACTGTTGACAAGGTAGGTCAACAACCGAAAGAAAGGAAAACAAAGCACCTTGACACTGGCCATGGTTGCTTATCACATAGTTCATATTAACTGCGGTTTGTTGCTTTAATTATAAATTGTCTCACAAAAACAAATGTCTTTCCTATTCCTTGTCTGATTCTTTCCTACCCCTTTGTCAGCTCCTCTTTTGGAAGTGGGCAGCTGGGGAAAATGCTAAGGGGATGAATAGAATCCAGAAATTTCAGCTGGCTGAAAGAGCTGCAGCCAGATTGCTAATCAAGACCAGCTACTGGCAGCCCAGAACTGTCTTGTTCCAACAGCTCCATTGGATACAAGTCTAATCTCCGGGAGCAATTCAAAGTGCTGGTTATAATCCACGGAGTCCTTTATGGCTCAGATCCATGTTATCTGAAGGACTGGATCTCTCTATATGAGCCTGCCTATGTCTTGAGATCTTCTGGGGTGACCCTTCACTGTCTCACAGCTCTACAGATACAGCTGGTGGTAGCATGGAAAATGGCTGTCTTGGTGGCTGCTTCCAGGCTTTGGAAGTCCCCTCCCAGAGAGGTTAGACTGGTGCCCTCCTTGCTATCCTTTTGTCAGCAGGTGAAGACATTTCTTGTTTCAGCAGGTCTTTGAGGTCTGTTCGGAAGGAAAGGGCCTTTTATGTGCTGGGTTTTTTAACAGTTATACTTTTAACTGTTTTTAATGTGTGTATGTGTGTGCTTGTGTGTGTGTGTGTGTACACACATATATATACATACTATATAAAAGTCAATACATACTATATAAAAGTCAAAGTTTGTCTGTGAGTTTGTCTGTTTGTCTGTGTCAGGCAGGCAAAGACATCATATGATTGGCTGTGTGAGGCGAGAAGACCTCATATGATTGGCTGGCTGTGAAGATTCTACGTAATCCTGGGGTTGGCAGTTTAGGGAGCAGCCTTTAGAATTCTCAGCCAGAGAGCTCTTAGGCCTCAGGCTGGTTGCTATGGAGATGAGGCCTAGCAGCAAGAAGGGCAGTGTATTCCTTCAGAAACCAAACCCTCTGTATGGTAACAACTCTGAATACAGATTGGATTGGGAAATATGGGTTGCTGGAAAAGTTACAGGTGCTGGAATAGGCCAGTTACTATGGAGATGAGGCCTAGCAGCAAGGAGGAGGACAGTGTATTCCCTCAGGAACCCAACCTCTGTATGTTAACAACTCTGAATACAGATTCCATTGAGGAATATGGGGAAAAGTTACAGGTACTGGAGAAGACAGTTTGGTGAGTTCCTGAGAGGAAAATAAAATTCCGGGCAATGCCGGGTAAATACACTAGTTGCATATATATTAGCTGTATCTGTTTAACCTTTGTAAGCCATGCTTCTGGGTGCAGACAAGCCATGGTTTAAAAAAGCCAGAGTTCATAAAATAGAAGAAACCATTCTTTAATATGGTTCACAGCTGCCTCAAAAACATGGTTTGTTTGTGAGGGTGAGTTTAGACATAACCCACAACAAACTACAACATGTCTTACTGTTGTGTTCAAATCCAGCCATTGTTTTCTCATCCTGGAAACCAGTGATTCTCAACCTTGGGCCCTCCAGAAGTTTTGGATTTCTACTTCCCAGCGTCTATAACCATTGACTGTCCTGGCTCAGTCTCTTAGGAGTTGTAGCCCAAAAAACATCTCGAGGACAAAGGTTGAAAACTACTTTTGTAAACAAATCAAAGGCACTGCCTGCAGAGACTGAAGCATTTCTGCACTAGACTGTTATAGCGCTATTATTCCACTTTCAACATCTTATGGAATCCTGAGGTTTGCTATTTCAGGAGGGGTCGCCTGGCCCCTCCCTAAACTGCAAACCCCAGGATTCCATAGAAAGTTGAAAGTGGAATAATAGCGCTATAACAGTCTAGTGCGGAAATGGCCTGACAGAGCACTGTATATTCACTGTGGTAGCACCCCAAACATACTAGACTTGAATATAATGCCTGGTTTCCTCTGGAGAGGCAGCAAGATTTACAAGAAGATTCAAAAGTCTGCTGGAAGATGTATTCAAGATTTTAAAATGCAAAAAGTAGTATATTTTTCAAAGCATTTGTTAAACTCACCTTTTCTAGCTAATAATGAATACATATATATAATAGAAAAACAATTAAATGTAGTCTGAAACAGTGGGAGAAGGACAGAAGTTGTGCACCTCTTTCTAGGTTCTATGGCGGCAACTATAATTGAATATTGTAAACCCCACTCCATTTTAAATCTCTTTCTCTCTGTCTGGGCCTTATCACACTACACTGTTATAGCACTATTATTCCATTTTAACTGCCATAGCAATATCACATACAATCATGGGATTTGCAGTTTAGGGACTGGTATTTAGAATTCTCAGCAGAGAGCTCCAGCACCTCACCAAATTATAAGCCTCAGAATTCCAAAAGGTGCAGCCAAGGCTGTAAAAGTGGAATAGCAGCACTATAACAGTGTAATGTGATAGGGACCTCTTCTCTGGCCTTGGCGAAGAAATCGCTCACCGGACCGGAGTGCTCCATCGGCGGATCCAGGCTGGTCCGGAGCAGTGCGTGGCCGCGCTCCACACTGCTCTGGGGACAAAAATGGCGGCTTCCAGTTGGTGGAGGCTCTCCACCAATGGGTGAAGCTCGCCAACCTAAAGCCCGCCCCCGGAAGATCTGCAGGCGCGCTCTGTGCTTTTGAAAGACCTGTTTTAAGCGGTCTTTCAAAAGCACGGAGAACGACCACTTTGGGTCGTTCTGGAGCGGGCTGAAGTCCGGAACTACACAAAGTAGTTCGGACCCAGTCTGCTCGCAAGTGCAAACGTCCTCGCTGGAGGACGCTCTGCACCGTTCTAAAAACAAACTGCGGAAAAGGCCTCTCTCTCTCTCTCTCTCTAACAGCAGTATGAGTTACACATAAATTTGACACATATGCATTGTCCTAAAAGTTCCATGCATCCTACAAACGGCTAATGCAGGATTTGATTGCAGGAATCTACCGCCTGTGCTACTCAGTATTTCTGCAAGATTTGGTGCAACCTTAAAGCCCTAAATAAATAATAATAATAATAAAAAACAAGCAAGCAAATAAAAAACCTCAAAACAAAATAGAGGCAAGTACAATATGGGAATCACACTACAAAGAATCTTCCCCTTTGTTCCTTCCTAAATATTACACTGGAAATACTACTAGGTTATCTAAAAGTGATAAGGGGCTGCCTTGGAAACTGCTGTTCCTCTCCAGCAATCTCTCTCATTCTGAACTCAACCAGCAAGTATACCTCTTCCTTAAGGTTTCCTTATCCAATAGGCCAAACCAATAATCATAGAGGTTATACTTGAAAATGTTAACTTTTTTGAATAACTCCCAGAATCCTCCCTCAAGTGTCACTACTTGAGCTTTAATTCTGTCTATATGTATTTACAAAGGAATAGATTCTGTTAACCTCAACAGGCCTTCCTTTTGAGTTAACATTTATAGAACTGCATTGTTCATTCTAATTCTTTTAAACGGGTTAATTTTTGCATAACATCTATTATTTTGGTGCTTTGCCTACAAATCCCATTTACCAGAAACACATAAACAAAAAGACTCATCTGCTGTACAAATGTGTTCATTTAAACTGTGATGCAATGCTACAGGAAAATATTATTCACTTTCTTGTTGCTTAGCTGTCTTTTGGAAGAGAAACCAAAATATTTTAAAATTTAAAAGTACTTCCTTGATCACATTAACTTTGTGAAACTGGTAAATTAGTAAAACAAAATGGTTTCAAATGGATCCTGAATCAAGCAGATTGGAAACAGATTTCAGAATTTTGTTGCAACTGTTTCCAGAAAAAATGGTCTATTAAAATGCCAAAGACCATGTGTGGAGGTTAATTGATGCTCATTTGGTACTGGTGATGGTGCCTTGGAATGGCACTACATCCAAAGAGATTTTGTAACCGAATTAATAGAATATCCCTGGGGGTCTCTCAGGCTGAGCCCATTATGAGATTGCAGTGGGTTTGAGAAGGTCACACTACCCATACAAAAAGGTAGAGAATGTGATTGCAAGAGAAAAATTGTAACTTCTCCTGGGACTTTATGCATATAAAGCAGAGGTGGGCTACATTAGCCCCCAGAAGACCTTGGGGGCCACACTCCCAACCACACCCACAACCACACCCACACAAACTATTTTTGAGTCCCGTATGCATCCCAATACCCTCTAGGATCTGCATAGGGCATTTTTGCCATGTTTTTAGTCCCTGGAGAGGCTTTTTTCCAAAATAGGAAGTGACTGGGAATTATTCCTGATTTACTTTTGGTAAAATGGCCCAGGGGCCTTAAGATGTGGTAAAAATGCCCCCATGCCCCCTATAGAGCATTTGAGGGCATTTTGAGGCATTTTTAAAAAACATTTTTTGATCCTTGAGCAGGCCACACGTAGTCCACAGCCTGCACTTTGCCTGCTCCTGAGATAAAATGTGCTACGAATCCTTTTATGCATGTTGGTGGGGTAGCACACTCTAGAAAATCTAGCAGTAGTGTGTCCTCCACTGAAAATCTTTCTACTGATGCCATTGACTTGAATAGCTTCTGGCTTTTCCCAAACGTGCCATTCTTGGGAAAGTTTTGAAGCATGTAGCGGGATCTGAATTACAAGGATTTCTGAGCAATCTGGATCCTGATCGGTGACTTTTGACCTGGCTTTAGAATTATGACTGATTTGTTCTAGTTAACTTATTTGTTCAGACTTTAAGGGCAGACTGCAGTGTGTAATTGCATATTTACCACTACTTATCGGGCACAGCTCAATAGTAGAGTACATGTGTTTTCTGCATAAGATCCCAGAATTAATCCTGGCCTGTCCTGGGGGAGAAATAGATATGAATGCCTCAGGCCTAGAAAGTCTGTTTGTGTTTCATATTACCACAGATGGCCCTTAGATGTATCAGCTCAGTGGAGGAATGTATAAACTATCCGGAAAGGTGCTAGGGAGGAAATACTCTTCCTCTTCTAGAGGGTTTTTGTTATCATAATTTGCTATCAAGTTGGCTCTGACTTATGACAACCTTATAGCATGAATGAGAAACAGCCAAAACATCCTGTTATAATAGCCCTGTTCAGCTCTTGCAAACTCAGATGGAATCAATCTATACGTAATGCAGCCTTTCTTTTTTCCTACTACCTTCTACCTCACTAAATATTATCATCTTTTCCAGAGAGTCATGTTATGTCCAAAGTGTAATAGCCCCTGTTTAGTCATTTTGGCTTCTAGAGAGAATTCAGATTTGAGTTGCTTTCAGATGCATTTATTTGCCTTTTCGGCAGTCCATGGTATTTATAGCACCACATTTCAAATGAGTTGATTTTGTTCCTATCAACTTTCTCCACTATCCTACTTTTACATTCATGTAGAAATTGGTAATAGGATGGCATGGAAGATTCTGACTTTGATATTTAAAGGTATGGAACTAAAGGGCTGAAGATGTATATTGTGCTTATTAGTCCATGCTAAGGAACCCAAATCCATATTGGGAACTCAGTTTTTCCTCATAAAAGGGAGCAGCTACTAGGCTTCTATCAGGTAACATGTAAAAATACCATGAACTGCCACCCACGTGCTTGTTAGAGCTATTGTGTATTTTGGCGAGGGAATGGTTATTTAAAATAATAACTCAGCATGAATTAAGCTTTGGAATGTAGCGTTCTGATTTCATTTATCTCATCACTTCAAATTCGGGCTAAGGAGAATTCTACGGCTTTGTAAGCAAGAAAATATTATCAGTGACTTGTTCTTTAATAGAATGTGTGTCTAGCAAGAACCTAATCAACTGTTTCAGAAGACAAAATGTATTTTGCTGAATTTCTTTCTGCCTCCTGTTCATTTCTGTAGCTGACATAAAGAACAGTGCAATTAAGAGCTAAATAAGGACTTCTTCTCAGGTTAAAGACTGAACCTTTGTGCTTTAATAAGACTGACAAATATAGGGGGGGGGGGACTCTTCACAGTTCTAATTCCTGTTTGGAAACTTATCAAGTTTCAAATGCAGAAGAGAAACTAAAATAATTGTGTGCCTGAATCAGGCTAGAGCATGTAGTTCTAAATTGACCGCAGGATATATAGGCACACCAGACCACACAGTCATTCAGTGATTCACTAGGGTATAATAAGGAAACATTAAACACATTCAGAGTAATCAAATACATCAAGAAGATCTCTTTTCATCGTGATGACAATTGAAGCAAATAATTATTTCTGTTACTATTGTGGCAGTTGCTGCTGAAGCTGTTACTACCACGATTGCTAAAGGTGATGGTGCTGCAAGCAACATACAGAAATGAGAGGGAGCTGGTCTCCACATGCAAGACAGTGAGGTGACAAAAGCTTGCTGTGATATTAACATAATATTATTATATGTATTTATATCCCACCTTTTCTCCAAAATGGAGACTCAAGGCAGCTTCTATATACTAGATCACTTTAGTCTGCTAAATTCTGGTTTTCAGGAGACTTAGAGATTTCTGGGCTTTTACTCAATGGTCCACTTCTTTGGAGAATGCATTATACGTCTCCAGAAGAAGGCCAACGTTGATAGAAGCTGAAATGTGTTGGGCTTTTTATAAAAATAAATTAAGCAAATGACCATCAATCAGCACATGGAGCTCTGTCTCCTATTTACTTCTACTTTTCAAACATGCTTAACAGTTCTCTCCTTTGAATTCTGGTTTTCAGCATGGTTTTCCATGTCTAGCCTCATGAAGAAAAGCAACACAGCAAAGAGACAGGGTCTATCTCAGATCTTTGTCTGCTCTGCCATGCTGGCTTTATATTTGTAAACTAGTCTGAGCATTCAGAATGTGACACCCCTCCCTGCTCCACATAAAGAGGAGTTCCTGAAGTGGCTGCTCCATTCTGTCAGCTCATTCTGCTATGTATTTAGACATATTCTGGGAAATAGTTATAGTCTAGTGCAGAAGGGACAAAATGTTGCCTTCCAAATGTTGCTGGACTGCAACTCCCAGCATTTGTCACACTGTCTATGCTAGCTCAGGCTGGTGGATGTTGTAGTTCATCAACATCTAGAGGGAGTAGTGCTTTGTCCACCCTTGATACAGGATGCACTTTAGGGAAGTTTCAGTTTCTGACAAGTCAGATTAAAAGTATCACGGAAAAGATGATGGGAAAGACCTCTCTGACTGAGTGAGACCAAGGAGAAGTCTTGAATGTTGGTTGTTGTCAACTGGAAAGCACAATATGATTTGAGAGCAAATCAGTTTCTATATAAGAAAGCTTCAGACAAGAACACTGCTCCGGAGAGGATGAAGCATGGGGATGAGAAAGAAACCAATCACAATGGGGAAAAGAAACTAATTCCTCTTGTTGAAGGCTCTGTCAAAGCTACTGCAGATACTGTCTTTAATAGCAGTTTGACCAGCAGAAATGGAGAAAATGAACCATTTTTGTGGCATTTAGACTGTTAAAAAAGTTTCACCTGCTTCAGTTCTGAAGTCAGGCTACTGTTATGGGGTAGAAGCAGCAGCAGTCCCAAAGAAGCAGCAGCAAAGGTAAGAAGCAAGTTTGGATTATGGGTAGGGTTAAGCTGCAGTAGCTGTGGGGCTGTGTAAGGGAGTGAATAAGTGTTGGATCCAAGGCCAGCAGGCAAACAAAGTTAACATTTTTCTCTTATTGATATAAATAGCAGCTTCACTTCCAGGGAGTATATCAGCTGACAGATGGGTTGATTTTCATCAAAACCACATGGAGTGTTTCACTCCTTCGACAGACACAGTATGGTCCTAATCTTGATTGCTCTTCAGCACAAAGTACTCTTTTAAAATTGAAGAAACCTTCAATGTGACCATAAATTTTAATGCATCTTCTATTTTTGTTAGAGGTAACAACATCAGTGTGCCTATACTCAGTGGCTGCTAGTTTCCACGTTTCTCTAAAAGTATAGATATAAGATGTATTCTTGTCATTTCCTGTTTGTTGGTCTTAGCCACACACTCTCCCTTTCTGCATCACTTAATCTGCAGTTTTTGAGTTTGATGGGCCTCCATTTTGTAATCTGCAGTTCTGTTTCCTGCATGTTTGAAGAGCATGGTACAGAGACTCTCGCCGTGAGATGTTATGAAACCTTTGGTATTTATACATAGATGGCCATTTTATGGGAACTGTAGTACAAAATGTAACCTTTTGAATATCTGAAAAATGTCCTGGCTCCTAGTGACTGGCTTGTTGAGAATAATCTGATCAGTTGCAAAGGATTACTTATACATGATAAACTGATAATTTGTCTTACTGAAACTACTGTTTTGCAAAACAGAGATTATTTTAAAGGCGCCAGCTTCCTAGGCTTGTGATGCTGCTGATATACTTTGCCCATCTAAGAAAGCCCTGATTTGCAATTTCTCCTCTTTGATTAATGCTGTTTTCCCTATGGCCTTCCAGAGACAGTAGAAAAATGCTTTTAAACTGGTCCAAGAAAAATATAATGAAATAAGTTGGAGCTAAGCCCATAAATCTTTCTGAAGTTACCCAATACCTCCCATTTGCATTGTGTCAGGGCAGTGTATGTGCTAAAAACTTTGTTTTTCCTCTTTTTTCTCATCTTCTGACCAGTGAAAAAGAGTGCTGGGGTTTAATTTTTTTGAAACTTTCTTCTTATTATTAGAACAAATAATAAAACAGTTATTGTATCCTTGAATAAAAAGACAGAAAAATATATCACATACATCTTAAGACTAGTAGTTTTTTTAAAAATGACCATGACAAAAGTTCAAGCCACAATATATTCAGGGGAAAAAAGTATACCACTCCGTAAATTTGCATGGGACTTTGAAGAATAAGCAACATGGGAGTTACTGTTGACAAAGTCAAAGTATGGAAACTAAGTGCCATAAAAATTATCTAACAAATTTACATTTTATAAACTTTTACCTTGGCTGTTAGTTTTTCGATAACAGCAATATTATAGATATATGGAACAAAAGATAATCCTTTAAGATCTTTCCATACCAAGACAATTTCTAATCATCGTGTTAGATATAAGGTTGTTGTTGCTATTATTATCATCATTTGTTTATATAGTGCCATCTATATAATTGGCCGTTTTCAAGTAAAGCAACCAGAAACAGTGGATCCTGCCAAAGTATACAATCTAAATACATATACACACAAGGACAAAGGAAAGGAAGGAATAATAAAACTATACTATTCAATTGCAAAACAAATTAGGTAAAATGCCAAAAATCCAATATAATATAAAACAAACTGACAAGTACATGTAATCTGACTATACAAAATTATAAAACAACCTTTAACTAAACCCCAAAAGTTTTTGAAAACAAGAAGGTTTTTGACAGAGATTTAAACATAATGAGGGAAGGAACACTCTGCAAATGTGTGGAGCAGCAAGTGAAAAATGTATGTATGGAGCGGCCAAAGAAGTGGAAACCTTTGGTTGGGTGAGGTGCCCAGAGTTCCTGGAATGCAGATCTTGAGCAAGCTGGTAAAAACAAATAAGGGCTGAAAGAAGGAGAAGCTAGGTTGTGTAGGACTTTGAATGTTAAAATAAGAAAATGGGGTAACATTATAAAAACGATGGGCCAAAAGATAAACTTTGTAGCAGCATGTGAACAGAAACCAGTAGACTAAGGTGAAACAATGGGAGACCAATCAAAAGAAGATTATAATTATCAAGATGAGAAATGACCAAGGCATGGACTAAGATCTTAGCAAAGAAAGCAGAAAGAAAAGCTCTAATTTTAACAATGTTTTAAAGGAAACAATTGAAATGACTTTGCTACAGTCTCAGTGTGTAATTAAAAACAGTCAAAACATTGACATTTCATGATGTAGAAAACAAACTGGTAACATTATGCAGCACTGTTTATCTATTGACTTTCCTAGTGGCATTCAAAATTTCTATATAGGTATGTGTTCAGGCAATGAATTATGCATTCAGAACCTGGAAACTTATCTTTTTGGAATACATTCCTCCTTTCCCCTTGCCAGCATGGGTACTAGATATGTTGGCTAGGGTCTCCTAGAAGCTTTAGTCCAAAAAAGGAAATTTCCCAAGCTCTGGATTTAATGTTGTGGAGTTTGGACAAGGCACAACCACTGCTATGGTGGCATACTATTATGACTGCACATCATAGTAGGAAGCAACCTGCTGGGTGCCAAACTGACAGCCAGTGTTACTGCGTCAGGAATACCGCTGGATATGGTGCCGCAATGGTGTGGAAAATTTTGTGACAAAGATTTTGCTCAAGGAAAGTGTTAAGGAAGAACTGGGCACCACTCATCAAACCACTTCCAGATTTTAACCACTATTGAATCAGTGATATCTGCATAATCCTATTCCCCTAACATAATTGGAAAGAACATACGAGGGAAAATTCTTCCATTATCACAAGTTCCTGCTACCACTCCAGTGCTTCAACGTATGTATGAAGACATTGCTTCATTCTCTTCATTACTGTTTTTTAGGTGCAAAGATTATTTCACTGATAATCCACTCTAGACCAAAGCCTGGGTTATACATTAGCTTTTGCAGATATCAGTGAAATGATGCTTTGTAACAATAATTTACTTATACATTAATTCAAATTCACAGCCAAGGCAAGAGCATTCTCTGACTGACTGGGGAGCACCATTTGCAGACTGTGTTGAGGCAGTGTGAGTAAGGTACCACATTTTCCAGGCACAAAGCTTTTCCCTTCCCAAGAGACTGCAAAGTTACTATGGGCTCTGAAGAAGGGCAGGAAAACCAGCCAATCAGGTTCAAACTGGTTGGCTGGCAGGTAGGACCAGAGGAGCCAAAAGCAGACATTTCACTGTGATCTCAATTCTGGCTACAGGACTGACTCCGAAGGTCCCCTCACCAGTTGGCTTGGGATATTTCTCTCCATGCATCCACCCTTTGTTTTTCTGTTCAGGGTTTTCTGGATTTCTTTTGTGGGATATTTACATCTTTATTGAACCTTTAATCTTTGTCACATCTTTGGGCAGTTTTAGTGCAGGGCCCAGATCCATTTGGAGATAGATGGGGCCTGGTGTTTATCAGACTCCTATGAGGAGTCTCCATATGGAAACATGGTATAGTAGGCAACCAGAGTGACACGCAGCTCAGGGGGCATATGGCTGTGCCACACCCTCAGGTAGCAGGGGAAACATGCAGTGGCTTCCACTCCTGTGGAATCCCGTGTCTGTTATTTTGGAGAGATACACAGCAGGGAGGATGGGTGATTGGTTTCCACCAGTTGTCAGGGGGTCAACTGATGCCTGGATATGGAACTATGCTGGGCCCGAGCCTCTTTAACTCTTACCCATGAAAGTTGTGGCCTCTTTTATCCCAAGCAATGTTCTTTGTGTCATTATTGCTAAGCAGAGCATCAACTGCTGCTGAGCTCCCAAACTGGAACTGCAGACGGAGAATCAGAAATATTAGAATAGTAAGAAAAGAAAGATAATTGGGTGGTTTGAGACATCCCTCTTTGTAACTATCAGTGTTTCTCTATTCCACATTCCTTGTGCCTGTTTTAAAGATGCAAATATTCTCCCTGGGACTCAAAAATGCCCTCATTTTTAAGTCATTTTCTGAGCGAACTTGAAAATTTCCAGTAGTTTTCATTGACCACGAAACATGGTTTGTGGGTTATCAGAAAATTAATTTCTTTTAGTCATTCATGAACTAAACAGAAAGAATGCTAAAGCAGCTCTGACTGTTTTTCAGAGAAGCAGCTGGGTTAGAGTGTTTCACTATGAAGAGCAGTTTTGTGGCACCTTAAAAACTCATTTATTTCAGCATAAGGGTGTTTTTAGACTGGATCCCACTTCTTCAGAAACCTAAAGTCTTAATGAAAGAACTGTATTTAATCAGTTTTCATTCAGAAAGAGAGAAAACTAGAGGAAAATAAGTTGTAATTCCTGTGGAGTAAGCATTAGGTCAGGGATGGGAATGGCACAGTCTTCTAACTATTTTTGGATTACAAGACCCATCAGCCCTAGATAACATAGTCAATGGGGAGGAACATCTTGACCAGCATCCCAAAAACATCTTGAAGGCCATGTGATTTCAAGCTTTGAATTAGGTGGTGACATTTAATTATATCAACTACCTAGCAGACCAAATGACTTGATATTTGAAATGGAACACATCAGTCATTGATGAAAAAAGCAGAAGGAAGTCCAGGTTGTTCTGACAAAAGGGCTGGCTTACATGTAAACAGGAATATATCTATTCCAACAGAAATTAAAAGTAAATCTAGTAGTTTTTTCTCCTTGCTATATTGTATTTTCATGTGTTTCAATTTAGAATGTTGTTTTGCTTATGAGTGTAAACCTAATTTAGGTTCCAGTTTTATGCACATTTATTTAGGAGCTTATCCCACTGAATTTGGCAGCACTTTCTTCTGAATACACTCTTGAACTAATTTCCTCATCTTTGCTCATTCTTAGTGTAAAGGTATATTTCCTTCATCTTTTGATGCGATATATTTTTAAAATCTAGAGGTCAGATAAAATTCTTTTTCTAACTCCTTTCTAGCTTCTAACTTCATTCTAACTTCTTCACTTGTACCTTCAGATTGCCCTTTCAAACAGTTTTGCTGTTTGTTGATCACGATTTTTGTATCAAATTTAATTTTTTTATTGTTTAATTTGTTTTTAACAATGCTTATCATCTACCTTGAGTGTTTTTTAGTAGAGAGAGAAGAAAAAAAATGTAATGACATAAAAACAATTTTGTTGTTGTCATTATTATGTGCCTTCAAGTCAACTCTGATTTGTGGTATCATAGTGCTTTCCTTGGTGGTGGTGTTGTGTACCTTCAAGTGGTTCCCAACTTATGGTGGCCCTAAGTCTGCCCCACAAAAGTTTTTTTAAATTATTTTTATTAAAAGGACAAATATTTAATAAAACTTATTAGATTTTTACCTAGATGTTAAGATGCATTATTGCATACACTGCATACATTGTTGAAATACATATTGCATGTTTCATTCACTAAGATCGAGGGATGATTTACAAATGAGGGGCAACTCACTTTGCAACATAAAACCCCTTTACAAAAATAAAACATTATTAGTTGTACCCTCCCTCACTCTTCTATTCTACTAGATATTCTATTTAATTGTAGAATATTCTATTCTACTGTAGACACTGTATAGTATATTTAAGTTATTTCTCCTTTCCCCTAGCCAACTTCCTTTTCTAAAAATACAGGTGTTCCTCTATTTCTTCTTGTCCCTCTGATTTAATTCATATTACCTGTTTATAAATGGTTCTGTACTACTTCCTGCATTTATTCTATCTATATATTTTCTACTATATATAAATTATTAAAATTTACAAATCTTTAACTCTTCAAGCTTTTCTTTCATTTACAACATGTGTAACGTGCCCCGGGTGACTTTGGGCACATCACACACTCTAAGTCCCAGAAAACCCTGTTATTTATAAATGAAATTGTAAATAACAGGGTTTTCTGTGGCTGAGAATGTGTGATGCATGCAAGGTCACACAGTAGGTTTCTGTGGCTGAGCGGGGAACTGTGGTCTCCAGGGTTATAGTCCAACACTCTGGTTCTCTAGAACTTTTTTGGAAAGATTTATGTATAGTTTTGTCATTGCCTTCCTCTTAAGTTGAAAGAGCATGATTTGCCAAGAACTGGCAAATCACCTCTGAGTACTCCTTGCCTAAGAAAACCCTATGAAATTCATGGGGTCACCACAACTTGACAGGTAACTTGAAGGCACATGGCACATGCACGCACACGCACCTACACAGAGTCAAGCAGCATAGATTCCCATTTCTGCTGTAGGCCAATAGTGGCTTCCACAGGTATGAACCTTATCAATTTATCACCTGGGAGGGAGGAAAAGGCTTGGGATTAACAATAGAATTCAGGCTGTAATCATTTATAGGCTAATACCTCTGTTCAGGTAAAGTGTCACAGTGGTTGCACAGCCTGAATGGTATCCATTCTTCCTTTCTTGGCAGATAAGCATATGAGCCATCCTTCTTCTGTGCTGCTACCCAGCAATGCAGGTTTTGAGACTGAACTATGTTAGCTCATCAAATATATTGGTTCAGTAAATAATCTCTGCATCCCCTAGAATCCTGTTTATTATAATAATGCTTGGTCTTTTCACTCTCACTTCTGGTTTCTTCAATAATGGCAGACTACAGCAGTAGCAGACCACTGCCTCCTGGAAATGTACACAGAGATCAAGATTTGAGGCCACAATTCATTCCCATTAGCTTATCAATATTATTATTGTTGTTGTTGTTGTTGTTGTTATTATTGATGTTTTTATGTCTAAAATGCTTATGGGATTACTTTCAGATAAGCATGTTCACACCGTATTAAAATGCTTAGAGAGTTCAAAATTGTTTATGAAAACACGGCCAAGAAATTCACACAATTGTTTTGTTTCTTTATGATTGATTGTGAACGCGCTGGGGTAGAAATGCTCCTTGACAATTTAGTTTTGTGATGTGGTCCATCACATATAAGGACTTTCTGGCTACTTAAAAAAATATAGACATGTTTGTCTATACAGATAGATAGCTAGATAGCCAGATATAATTAGAACAGGAAGCCAAATTATTATGTTTATTTCCTTTTGAATACTACTTATTCATAGTGAAGGCCTCAGAGTGAGTTTACAGCAAAATCTTTGACATCATTTTATAGCTCTATGAACAAGTGGAGCTTTATAACAAAGAGAGAAAAAGATATTTTGTCCCTTGGGGCTACAAATGACAAAGTGTATTTGCAATGCGAAAGATATTAGTTACTTTCACAATATAAAAACGCCAAACTAGAGGATTAACATGACTGATCTATTTTGCTCCATTGCTTTTGTTTGATGTGGACTTTGTTAATGTATTTCTTTTCTTCACCAAAATAAAATAAAAGGGAGAAAACTCTTCAGTAATATCAGAGATGTGCTGATATTGCAAAAGCCACCTGCAGATTATACTGACATGACTTCTTTCTCACAGGTATCAAATTCATTTGTTACCATAAAAGAAATCTAGATCAGATGTCTTCCCTTCAGCCTGCATTCCCCATCTCTCTCTTTCTTTAAAAAACAATTAGGAAAGACAGGTACAGGCTAGGATTTTAGCAAAAATTGGTGATGTTTGGTGAGAAACATTAACAAAACTATGCAAGTGGTGGGGGGGATCCACGCTAGGATGTAGCTGCAGGGGGTATGCTAAATGAGGAATTGCCCCAAGAAGAATCTACCTCCCCCCATTAAATTTCCCTTCAGTACCCCAATTACCAGCATTGTGGGGAATTAGGCACTGAAAATTGTTCATGGCTAGAACTCATATATTTGCTGTGTTTGTATTCCTTTGGTAACTTTGCTTTCCCTTTTTCTTTGGATACCTAAACTGTGTGTCCAAAAGCTTGACTGATTTTTTAAAATTCCTGCAATGCCATAAATTTGGGGAGGGAAGGAACATTTCACTGGTGGACAAAATTCTTGTTTGGAATGAGTAATAACTTCATTCTCTCCCCCGCCCCCGTAGACACACACTTCAATCCATTCCATCACATTCTTTTTAAAATGTCTGAGATTTTGAAACAACAATGCTTTATCTGACCTATTAAGACAGAAATGTGGGGAGTGAATTTAAAAATGGATGGAGGAAACTCTCTCACCAAATGCCACCATGGGTGACTAAGAAAAATAAATACTGGGGAGGAAAAATAATTAAAAATCCATAACTATATGTAGCATCTTCACCTCCTGCTGTGCTGTTTAATAGTGGAGAAACAAAGAAGCAAGCTGACAAAAAGCACACACTCATAACTAAATGCTACAAGTGACTGAAAGCCACAGGAATTCTTAAGAAGGCCACTGGGTTTGAATCTGGTCTAGGTCATTAAAAACAGAAACAGTCAGGAATGTGCTACATGAATTATGTAACTTAATAGACTTTCAAGACAGGAACTATGTCATGTGGTTAACGGAACAGAAAGTGGCTTCAACATGATAGCGGCTTCAAAGCCACTGTAAATAAAGGTGTCTTCTTTGCCAAGTTTGCACTGTTTTCTAACCTTTGTCGTCTTTGTAGATAAAAAGATAACTGATTCCTTCACTCCTTTCCCACCCAATTCATCTGATACAGGTACAGAGCTTGACACCCTATATTAACATGTCTTTCAAAGGCAGAATGTTATTTGCTTTTCATTACAGCTAGGAGGGCTGCATGCATCTTGAGTGAAGGAGGTTATGGGGGTGTATAATTGCACGTTTCATACTACAGAAGGTATGGATTACCACAGCAGTATCCGGTGCATGCCTATTTGGATGGAGTTCACACTGAGGCTTATTCTTTGTCAAAGATGCTAGGGCTGCAGCCTGAGAGCTGATAAGAAGGGAAAAATTGGATCCTTTTGTCTCGACTTCAGTAAGTTTGATCAGGAGTATTGTAAAAATGTTGGATTACAGTTTCTTCTAATGCTGTCCCAGCATTGCCCATGATTATTAGCTTCATCCAATCTGTTTCAGTGCTTAGAAAGTGCTTAGAAAGTTACTTTTTTAACTGAATAAGTTGCCATTATAATTCCAAGGAACATCCCCCCCACCCCAGGTCATTTACCTTTGTGGTTACAGTCTTTGAAAACTGGTCACCTTATTCCCATTTCTCCACAGGAACTAAAACAGATATTTTGGCTACATTTTTAAACAATTTGGATGCTTAACCTTCATTATTGCCTCAATAGCAGACCATGATCAGCAGTAGAAGACAAAGGCCGTTTCCACACTACACTCTTATAGTACGATGATTCCACTTTCAACATCCTATGGAATTCTGGGATTTGTAGTTTGAGGCCCCTCCTTTGAGGCCCCTCCCTAAACTGCAAGACCCAGGATTCCATAGGATGTTCAAAGTGGAATCATCGTGCTAAAAGAGTCTAGTGCAGAAATGGCCAAAGCCCAAGCTGGCACTTGAGCATAGTGAGGCCCCAACTCCATAGCCATAAAAGTAATTAAAAAGTTACAGTGTACCACAACATGCCCTGATTGTTACAATTGTAATGTACATATAGTTATACCTTCATTACTGGGAAAAAAGGGGAAGGGGTACAAATAATTAGCTATTTGCAAATGACTAGTTGTTTTCCACAGTCACCATGTTCATACTCATGGAGAACAAGGTGGGCCATGGTCATGGAGAAAAACGTGAACAGAAGCTTTGTCCGGGTCTGAATTTAGCTTTCAGTTCAGGCACGGGCTGAGATTCTGGATAAAGCTGGTGAAATGTACCTTTTCACCAGCATACATACATGGAGTTTGGAAAAGAGGACAAAGCTGACCAGACTGGTGGTAACATGAGGTTAACTGACGGTAACATGAGGGAGATTCCCCTGTGCATCCTAGGGCCAATCAGTGGCTGCCTGGATGTGTCTTTGTAGGGTGGAGCAGTGCTCTGGCCCCATCCAGCACTGCTGTGTTTGTATACAGAGGTAATGAATATATCATTGTGCAATGTCATAAAAAAGCAGATACACAAGTGTAATCCACACTTACACTACTGCAAAGGCCAGACAGGATTTGGTCATGAAAGAAAGATAAGAATGAGCACAAAGAATAAGAAGAATGAATAAGAAAGAATGATAGACTGACAGTACCCTTTAATGGGGGAAGCTACCTTGTCTTATGAAACTCATTCTCCATGTGAACTTATTTGATTACCTACTCAGCTGACTTGTATAATCACCTAGTCAAAAGTTGCAAGTGGTAAATATTTAGAGGTCAATTCAAATTAAAAATGTTTTCTTCTACCTCCCTTCTTACGCTGTCAGCTTCTGTTCCATCTTTGCTTTTATGAGAGCAAGCATATTTATTCTTTACTACTTAATAGCTGTGTAGCACTTACAAGTGTCCAAAGTGTGCATTATTGAGTTGTAAACTTAACAACCCTGAAAGGTAAGTTATCTCCTGAATTACAAATTATCATTCCCCGATAATGCAATGGGGTAAGGCTGAGGCTGAAAGAGAGTAGCATGCCTAAGACTACATATTTTGTTCATGACCAAATTAAGACTCAAACCAAAGACTTCCTGATTTGTAACTCAGTCTCTTAGCTTCTCTGTTAAACAGTTTGATCCACAGGATTTTTCTACATGAATCAAAACTAGGAAATATTACTATTTCCCAGCAGTTCCCTATCTAGCATGACCACTTGATTAGATTCTGGGAGCTGAAGTCCAAACAAGTAACTTTCCAAAACTCTAATATGAATCCGTTCTTGCACTTTCTTTTGTGCATGCTCACACCTGCTAGTGTCTTCATTCAGGGAAGGACTGACCTGTGGAATATGCCTACTAAGACTTCACGTGCTGTCTTATATCTTTTCTCTTTCTTACTTAGTGGACATCTGGTCTTCCTGATCCTGTCGCACTCTTCTGCACTTTCTTAGCATCTCCTGCTGCTGCTATCCAGTACAGATCTGAACATGCTAATGATGACTGGAATGCTACATGACCTCCGTAGCTACATAGCCCATGTGTAACTAAGTCTGTCTCCTGGGACAGCCTTCCAAACCTGCTTTATCAGCATCAGCTGCACTGAGAGAAGGAGGTCTGTTCTGCTGGTGAATGACATTTCCATCTCCTCCCACCAGCCAGCAAGGTTGTTACTACCAGAAACAGGATGGCATCACACTGTCTTGTTGCAACCTTGCTGGCTGGCAGGAAGGGGGTGGAAATGATATCCACTCATGCCTCTATTGCTAGAAAAATAAATTTCTTTCTCTTGGTGCAGCTGATGCCTTGTAGAATAAGTTGGGTTACAATTGTGAGAATAGAGCCATGATCGTGACTACATAGAAACTGTGAATACAGATTAGTTATGGATGCATAACTCCAGATTATGCATCCACAAGTGTTATACCGTGTGCCCTCTTTATATGTGGGGGTTCCATTCCAGGAACCCTTGCATAAAACAAAAAATTAGAATGCTCCATCCTGTTATTATCAATGGCCACAATGTGTGTGCACCTGCGCCAGTGCAGGTGCAAGACTGGCACGTCCATTGACAATAATTGAAGACAACCTCGCAGTCTTGTGTGCAAAGGTCACACCAGAAGAAGGCACATTGTACTGAATTCCGGCCCTGAACTTTACATGTTATCTGAGGAAGTCACAGGGACTGCTCAAAACATTTTGCTGCCAGAGGTGGAAGATGGTAGCCTATTTTGCTTCAGCAGTGTCAGTGGGATGGCATCTTCCATTGCACCTGAGGTAAACTGGGGTCCCAAACAGATTATGTGGCATACATACCCTGCCCTCTGACTATAACATAAGGAAACAACTAGGGCTCTTATGAGAAACAGCAGAGGCTACTAGCACTGTCACCTCATTCCACCTAATTGCAAGGCTGGCTTGAGAAATAGCTCATTCAGCAGCTTCAGTACTGTTCTATGTATGTATCTGTGTCAAAAATGAGATGGACTAATATCAAAGATGATTTATGATTAACTAGTGCTGAACAGACATTTCAGTAGATGTCCTCTAATAAAATTATTTGTTTGATATACTACATTTTATTAAAGAATAATATATCTCAAAATCAGTCTAATGATTTTGTATGGTAGCTCCTTTTTTGGATAAATAAGCAGTCCAATTCTTCTTTTAATAAAATTTGAAGACATTTAGCCAAGAAGAAAATATTTCTAATAGGAAATAGTTTGTATACATTGTTCCAATAGCATTTAATTTAAAACTGCAAAAGTCATTACTTTTTTCCCTTTTAACTGGTTTAGAGCCCAGCTCTCTAAAAATATGAGTACATTTCTCTATTTGCCTGTAGGTTTTTTTTCCAGCGGTAAGCTCCCCTATTTGGGAATTTTTTGAGCCAAACATCTTTTGGTCTCTTCTAAAATGAAGAAGTCAGATTTACGATCCCCGTCCCTTGGTGAAAAGATGTAGTAGATGTGAAAATCATCATGACTTTCTTTAGTGTCAATTTTTACATGTTTATTAACCATACAGGAAACAGAAGAGTATATGAATCCATAAAACAAGGAATTGATATAGTCCTGATTTAAGCAGAGTAGCAAAACCCATTCCCACAAAATATACAAAACAATATGTTCTTGTCATCTTATTAGGAAAGTTTCTGTTTCAAAGCTATTAATCTTTTTTATGTTTATGTTTTTCTTTAAAGAGTTTGCTCTTTCCCTCTGCTTTTTGTTTGGTTTGTTGACTGTTTTAAATTGTTTGGTTTAATTCTAAGCCATAATTTGCTAGCAATTCTCTCCCATACCACAGTGACACAAATTTCTACCATATGTTGGTAAAATGTGTAGCATCCCAAAATTTATTTATTCACAGTCTATGTATTTAACTACACATTTCATTGTTTTATTATCTAGGTATGTGCCCATGCTTTTCACAGCTGTTAATCTGTGTGATGCTCATATATTTTTGCATACCATTACTAGTTGAGACCCTCTTAAGTTCCAGGACAGTGGAATTTTCCACTGGTATTGCAACACCAGACCACTTGGTTTGCAGCTGTAACCAGGGACTGGCTTTTTCTAGTGTGGCTATTGCTTTGATGCCCAACTATTGGGGGTTCTTAGAGCCAATGGGGGCGCGGGGGGGGGCTGAGACATTACCTTTCAAAAAGGCAATGGCTCTGAGGACCCTTAGTTCTGAGGACCCTACAAACTGTATCTTGAAGAAACAGGCCATTAATGAAAGAGATAACCTTTGGTTGCACCAAGCAGCTGCTTCAGTCTCTGGTGACAGTATGCAAGTGTCATTCTTGTTAGTATATCTGCCACTCTTCCACTTGTGGAAGGAGGTCTTGGAGATCTTACAGAGGGAGTTTGCATGAGCAGTGAAACTGTCAAACCGCTCACAGAACAGTCTGTTCCCTCGAGGTTTAGTACTAAAAAAAAACCTGTCTCTAATCCCTTCAAAGCTATGATTTTAGTCCTTTTTCCAATAAGAAAGAGTTAGATTGCATTTTTTAATTTATTTATTGACTTTATATCCTTCCTTTCTCCCAAGATGGGAGGCAAAGCAGCTCAGATGATGGAGCACTTGTGCAACATTATGGTACTGGCCAGTCTTAGTTAACAATTATTCTTAATCTTGCTTTGGACAAGCTGAGGTTTCTAAACTCTTTTCAAAGACAGTCCCATGTTTACACTGCATTAGGATACTTCAGCAAGGAGATTGTTTTCATGCTTTTAGGATTTTTCACCCCTCCACTTGTATTCCATTTGCATTGCTTCTACAACTACAGGGACTTAAGGTCCAACTTTAAAAAGTTGAAAGTTTGATTTTTGCAAAGGCCAACAATTTCTACAGGCGACACGAAAGGGAAAGAGCTACAGTTCAGTGCCTGCAAGAGTTCCTAGTTTCAGAACCCTAGCACTAACATGTACAGGTGTCCCTAACAAATTTCTGGATTTCTTGTCTTTCTTGTCGTTATTTTTCTCATCTTTATTTTCTTGTCTTTCTTATTATTTTCTAAAAACAAAAAATAAATACATCTGTTAAGAAAAAATGGTACAAAATTTGAAGAAATCTTCTTAAATTGCCTTCCAAAAGAATGTTATCCCTGAAAAGTAATGAGGAAAGTCACAAATGAATATAATTCGTTACATGAAAAAAAAATTAACAATTTTACCAGTCTCATTTTTCAAAACCAGCACTGCAATTGCCACCTATAAAACTAGCACATTACAGGTAACTTGGTTTGTAACATGTTAATTCCAAGCTTGTGCTTTAAAGAATGTTGAACAGCTTCCTATTCTTCCCTGGCTTTTCTAAAAATGAATAATATTTACAAGGAAACGAGGAGCTGTGGGGGAGTCATTTGTCCAACATGGGTTATCATCACTTTGCATTTAATGTGATCCAGGAGACTTTACATGCCTCTACGTTTTAATTTAGTAGAAATATGTAAAAAGCTTTCAGTCACCCATGAATTCATCTGTCTATTCATACATACATATTATCCATAAAAGAAAGTTTTAGATCATGTTTGGATTGAGATAACTCCTTAATGAGCTGATTATAAAATGAATGATGAAGAAATAGTTCTTTTTATGGATATAGCTGAGTGATACTTTCTTTAGACATGGAATGTCTGTAACCAACTATGGAATTCTAGTAACTATCAGAAGACTTCATTGAAATGTTATTAATTACATCCCTTTTCCTTCTCGGTAACCTCTGAACAAATCTTGCCAAGAAAATCCTGTGATAGGTTTGCCTTAGGGTCACCATAAGTCGGAAATGGCTTGAAAGCACACAACAATAAGAACCACTACCTCCCCTCATCTATCTGGGATCAGGAAAGGTATGCTTCTAGTTATGAAAGGCATGGCTTTTAGCATATTTCATTTTTAGAAATTAATCACATTTGCTGCAGCATTGAGCAACCTCATGGCAAATCTTGTGTGTAGCCCTTTGTGCTTCTGGTAAACTGGTTTCTGCATGTGTGTTGGCATTCTAGAATTATAGCCAAAGTTAATAAGGAAGTGAATTATTAAAAAATAACAGAAATGTGTAGCTCCTTGGCCTCAATCTCAAGCCTGTAGAAACACTGTATTTTCATTGAAAGTGGCTAGGGCTCCTTAGCTTAGAACTTAGAAACAGTTATTCCTATTAAGGCATATCCAGTTTGTTAATTTCATTGTGTAATGTTGAAACACGAATTAGAAACTTGTGAACTTCAAGATTTTATCGTAGTCCTACCATGTGCAGGCTGAAGTTGATGGGAACTGCAGTTGTACTACATCTGGAGAATCAAAAGTTGTCCTATGCCATGTTAATAGTAAAAAAATAATTTTCTTTTTCATTTGGGCCAGAGCCAACATGAGCACTAAAATCATCACACACCACTATTGTTATCTTAGGGTATTTCGTCTCACAAAGATTCAAAGCCTCTTCCAATTCCTCCCAAAAGAACCTTGAGCTCCCAGATTTACCAGAGGGACAGTATACATTGAAACAAATTAAAGCATCAATCCTTGCCCCCAATTTGCTCTGAACAACAGAGACAAAATAAAATTGCATTGAGACTGGTAAATTACTACGCACTCAACATCCAGTTTCACTGAGACTAAAATGACAACACCACCCCTATCTCTCCCCTTTTTATGTAATTTAGTTGCAGGGAGCAAGTAGGAGGTAAATCGTTGCAGAAAAGAAAAAGATATGTCTAAGACCCAGATTCCCTGGAGATGTATGATATGAAATGATGAAAGAAATTTCCCAAATTCTTGACCTACGTTCTTATTTTGCCACCCAGCAATGTTCCAAGATAAAACCAAAAAGGAAGGCTGAGAATCTGAGATGTCCAGTCATAAAGGGTGCACTAATTGGTTCTTGGCAGCAGAAGAAATAGCTCGGGTTTTCCCCCTACTTACCTTAAACCCATTCCAAGTTTTCTGGTAGGGGAACCTCTCTGGGTTCATCCTAAAGTTATGCCTGGATTGATCATGTTTGCAACTGGCTTGAGAGCACCTGGCATAAGTTCTGAGGGGACTCAAGGGATTACAAGCTGCAGACCTGAAGGGTCGATATGCCTGATGCCCCTTGTCATGTTAATAACTGATGACACATCTTATGGTACTTTTGAAAGTGAAGTTGAAAACACATTTTGACTTTAGATAAATGAGCTAACTCATTCCATTCACATGCAGAGAGGTGGTTAAAGGTTTTTAAGCTGGGAATCCCATACCTAGTTTCCTGGCATTAAGCTATACTGACATCAGTGGTACCTAAATTTGAGTAAACATGTATAGCACTGTACTTAAAAGATATTTACTTTGGACAGTGTGATTATTTCCAATGTTAAGTTAGTTCATTCATTTTGTTTAGAAGAAGTGCAAGGCACTCTTCAGCAAGCCTTTTAAAGTACCTCAAAATACAAAAATATAAAGCCATAATTTAAAAAAGAAGGTATGTTATGAAAGTCTTACCAAAAATGAATGGAAATTGTACAAAACCATTATTAGATATGTTACACAATTCCCATTGATTTCCGAGTTATATATGGAAGTGTGGCCGAGCAAAAATCTTTTTGTTCAAGATCAAATAGAAACTTTCATATAGGCTGGGAGCTGTATCAAATGCTCTTCAGTGACTTGATCTTTAGAATGTTTCCATGATAGGACAATATGTGAGATGACTGATTACTGACAACATGATCTTTCCATTTAGTATTTCAGAGACAGGCCATGACAGTCTTTAAAGAAAAGAACACCTTTCCCCCACTAAGTATACAATAATTTTCTGTCACTTGATCCAAAGTAAAACATAGCTAAAGTATTTATAGGGATTACTTCACAGTGTTGATGCAATAAATTAATATGATGATATGTTGATATGAGAAATGCAATTCTATGATTGCAAAGCAGGAAATGAATATATCCTGGCTTGCTGATAACTCGCAGAACAGGAAGATAATGGTGACACAGGAACAGCCAAAAACTTCTACAGCTTTTTCTTTACAAAAACAAACTCTTACTTTTTGTATATAAATTAACTTTACAAAACTTTACAAAACAGATGCATGTTCTGATGTGCTTTCTTTTGTCACAAGTTTTGTTTTTCAAAAGCTGTAAAGATTTCTTCTCCTGTCACCCCCCCCCTTTTTCCCCCCCACTGATCTGCTGACAGGTACCTTAAGACTTTCTTGGGAAAGGAAGTAGTAAGAGTCCAACAAGTGCGCAGGATATTAATCTTCCTTCTGTCAGTGGAGATTTTGGGGGATTATTTTTTTTTCACCAGCTATGTTTATCTTGTAATTTCCTTTAAAAACTTAACATGGTTATAAGAAAATGGAATGTAAGTTTCATTTTTCTGTAACTGTTTTTTAAACTGTATTTTATGGCCATGTAATGAAGTATTGTAACACAGTCCAGATATCAGAAACAACGACAAAAAGGAAGGGATTTATCACTTTCTTGGAACTTCACTTCAAGTATTTAAACACACACATATACTCCAAGATTAGACCTATGTACTGAGGAAAATAAGATTAAACCATTTGGTCCCAAGTCAGCCTTATCGTTATGCAGAAAAAAGAAGTTCAGGTTGCCAGGGTCTCATTCACACTACAAAAATATAGTGCTGTATTCCAATTTAATTAGCATGCCAAAATTCTATGGAATCCTAGGGTACGTAGTTTGAATACCCTGGCTGAGAATTCTAAATGCCGTCTCTAAACTGCAACTCCCAGGTTTTCATGGGATGTTGCCATGGCATTTAAAGTGAGAATATAGGTTTCAGGGCAGGATTTATTCTAACCTTTATACTTCACAAGAATCTGAGGACATGGAAGGAGACACTAGTCTCTAATATAGTCAGCACTATTTATTTTATGCAGCTATGCATGTTGTAGCTTCACTTCAACCCCACCCAGAAATGGAGGAAAATGAGGCTATTTTGGCCAAAGTGTACAAAACAGGTTCATTGGAATCACTAGTGTTAGTAGAGGGAATCTCAGATCTCATGGCCTGGCGTTTTTTCTACAGTCTTTAGGATTAGAAGAAAAATTGACAGGGAAGAACATGTCTCGGAAAAAGAAATTACTGTGTGCAACTGGTCCCTACAGGTTTTGGAGCTATGCTGTAGAATCTCCAGAGTGTTCTCCTCCTTCTCTCCCTTCTCCCCATCACAAAATTTGGACATTTTAATTTCCAGCCAGAAAGCTGTTTTTCAAACTTGTGCTTTTCATTTGAATTATATGTTCTGATCAATTGAGGCTGATGCTTAATCTCTCATGCTTAATGATAGCACCAGAGGGCCACCCCCAGATGCTCCTGATAGTCTATGCAGAGGGACTGTTGCAATGGTCACTCTTACATGAACTACAGCCAGAAAAGTCTCAGGCCCTTTTCACATGTCGGGGGGGAAACGGGCGAAAACGCCCAAAAACGGAGCTTGCCTCCAGCCGGGTAAGTCCGTCGCTGCGTGGAGCAGCACGAGCTCGCTGCTCCACACTCGTCTGGCGTCGCAGATGGCAGCTTCTGGTTAGTGGGAGGCTCTCCACTAACCGGAGAAGCTCGCCAGCCGGAAGCCCGCCCCCGGCAGATCTGCAGGCATGTACTTGCGCGCGCCTGCAGATCCACTTTAGAGCCGGGCGATGGAGCGGCACGGGGCTGCGCGCTCCATGCTTTTTAAAAACCTCTAAAAAGAGGTTTTTAAAAAACACGCAGCCCGGCTAGTTCCGGCCGCTCCTGAGTGGATTCTGGTGTGAAACTATGAAAAGTAGTCCACTCCAGTCCACTCTACAGTGTAGACAACCTCCGTGAGAGGTCGCTCTACACTGTCCCCCCCCCACATGTGAAAAGGGCCTCAATTTCCTGTTTCCAAGATGCAAGGTTACAGAGTGGCCTTGTGTGCAGCCATTTAAAATAACATATGATGCCAGATCAGGGACCCTAGTGCTCGATCCCCAGTCCATATAATATGGAGGAAGGAAAAATTGTAAACGAAGGAAAGGAAAAATAGAATGAACCAATAAATTAAGAGACTGTGGCCCTTTCTGCACTACACTGTTATAGTGCTATTATTCCACTTTCAACATCCTGTGGAATTCTGGAGTTTGTAGTTTACTGAGGTCAAAGAGGTCTCTGGCTGAGAATTCTAAAGCCCTCTCCCTAAACTGCAAACCTCAGGATTCCACAGGATGTTGAAAGTGGAATAATAGCACTGTAACAATGTAGTGCAGAAATGACCTGACAGGAAGAAGGGAAGAAGGGAAGGATAGGAAAACAGGAGGAAAGGGAAAGGAAAAGACTGATACTTTGGAATAGTTGGGAATGGAGACTCTTTCTATAACTGAGGAGGTGAGAACTCACTCACCTGATTATAACCGTGAGTTCCGTATTGTCTGCTAGGGATACAAAGAAACATTGATCTGAATTCACCCAAATGTAGTACACTTACCTGTGTATTGACTTGTATTATCTATTGACATTTAGCAGTTGAATCAATGGGTATACTCTGAGACTAACCAATAGGGTTCAGACCATGGACTGAAGATAGTTTTCTGAGGTGAGATGGCACTAGGGACTGAACTAGAATTGACTACATTTTTTTAATGGTGGAAAGGAAGATCAGTTGTCATTAACTCCTGAAGCTGTAGTGCAAAATAAGGACTGGATGTTGCTGACAATATTAGCCATGACATAGATTAATTTAAAGGAGCTAACTGTGTTTTCATGTATGTATCCTCTTTGGTCACAGATGGAGCAGTCAGGTAGTTGGTCCCAATAATATATTAGTAATAGTGTGTGCTGTTGTGGTTTGAGTGTTGGACTACAACTCTGGGGACCAGGGTTTGATTCCCTGCTTGGCCATGGAAATCCACTGGTTGACTTTGGGCATGTCACACACTCCTAGCCCCAGAAAACCCCGTGATAAGTTCACCTGAGGGTTGCCACGAGTCAGAAATGACTTGAAGGCACATGACAACAAATATAAGGTTATGAAGACTGACATTTAATATTGGTCATTTTAATATTCTATTTTTAATATTTTATTTTAATATTCTATTTGTTTTAAGAAATAATCTTGCTGCTGATTAAAACTTATATTGCCAATTGCACAAAAACCTACTGTGCATTTTATTCTTCTACTGCACAAGATATGTTCAACTGTACTTTAGAATAATGGCCATCTCAGGACACCAGCTGAAATCTCAGGGAACCATTGTGCCTCTGTGGGTCTCAAGATGCAGGGATAGAGTACATAGAGTTTAATTTTTATATGCAAGATGCATATAAACCTAAGTACCTTGAGGTTATATATATACCTAGGTACCTTGGAGTTATAGGAATTGTAATTGTAATTGTAATTAGTAGGACCTGGAATAAATATTTGAATTAGGGCAGCAACAACATTTTAAAGGCAGAAATCTTACCAAATTAAGAAAGTCTTATTTTAGACCACAAAATTTATTGTTTTACTGTTTTACTGCAAAATTTATTGTTTTACTGTTCATTTGTTCAATGAGAGGATCAAATTTAAGTGGAGATTTTAAAAACGTTCTTTGGTATTTGCACCCTAAAATGGTAGTGTAGAAATGGGTATTTCAGTGTAGGAAGCTGCATATTGAAAATTGTATAGCATTTCTGCACAGAAAAAAATTCTGCGCAGAAAAATAGCACAGATACTTGCATGTGCCTTCTGTGCAAAATGTAATGATTTTGCAAAGGGATCAGTGTAGTGTGCAAAAAGATACATTTTTCTGTCCAAAAATATGTTTTCTGAACAGGAAAGCTGTGTGTAGATTTGTATCAATAATTTTCCAATAAATTTTCCAATAAATTTTCCACAGAGAAACACCCAAGTACGAATACAGCCTGAAAAAATGCACAGAAAGCCATGCATTTTCACAGTGCATGGAGAATTTTGCAGAAATTATTTGTTCTTCCACAAGAGAATGCAGTACATGAAGATTTCGATCCATAATAGAAATTTTTATTTATTTATATTTATAAACTGCTTGCATGTACCAATTTCTGTCTGATTTCTGATTTCTCAGGGTTCCAAATTGTGTGGAAAGCTTCCTTTCTCTTTGGAGAAGCCAGCTGCCACATGTTGAGTGTGACAGAGTGTGAAACAGCAGTGGCAGAACCGGTAAAAGCAGTGGCCATGCTGCCTAAGGGATGCTTGGAGTTGTAGTCACAGAAAGTAATGGCTGAGATCCTATATCAGAGACATACTTCTGAACACGTAACTGTGACCATTTCTGCACTACACTGTTATAGTGCTCTTATTCCACTTTCAACATCCTGTGGAATCCTGGGGTTCGCAGTTTAGGGAGGGGCGTTTAGAATTCTCAGCCGGAAAACTCTTTGGCCTCAGTAAACTACAAACCCCAGAATTCCACAGAATGTAGAAAGTGGAGTAATAGCACTATAATAGTGTAGTGCGGAAACGGCCTACATATTGTCTCCTTTTTCATGCCCCAAATCTACATTGACAGTCAGCAGCCACTTCAAGCAATTGAGGTCTGTTCTGCTGGCAAGGTACAGCAGGATTACACTCCCAGCCCCTTCTTCCCAGTAAACTGTAGTGGGAGGAAGAATTATGATGGAGTCATGCTTCTGATTGTTACACTGACACTTGCTGGCAGGAGGGAGGCAGGAAGTGTCTTCCTACAGTGCCCCAATCATCAGCAGAACAGACCTCTGTCACTTGGTGTGACGGCTGACTTTTAATATAGGTTTAGAGGGCATTTGCAATCATGGCAATAGTACCACAATCATAAACATGAATACAAAATGGATATAAGTCTAGCTTATTGCATTCAGAACTGTTCAACTGGATTCCAACCAATTTTTCTAAGTTTTTTCACAGAGGAGGGCAGTAGTTGGAAGTTCCTACTCCCTGTGTGTTTATTTTACTCAAGTTCCTAATGCCTGAATATGGCTTAGGACTTCCTCATGTATTTTCATAATCCCTGGGAATTTACCTGATGGAGATAAGTTGTTACTTTCAGAATTTATCACTACCACATAAAATAACCTGGCCATTTCCTGAGTAGCTCACAGAAATGGCATAAAGTTAATGAGGTTTCCTCATCATATGATATTCATGGGTATACAGTCACTGAACAGGGAGATTTCATCTAGCTTCAAAATAATTTTCACACCTGAGTCATTACCAAGGTGTCAAAGCAAGTTCCAGTTTTCAGTGTGGGTGTGGTCTGTATTTTGATCTCTGCAAAAGCCCAAGCTTGCAGCGGGATCTATTGAAGGAAAGTCTGGGAATTTATTATGGCGCCTTCTGTTTTCAAGAGTCCTCAAAAGCACAATCCACTCCCAAATTTTATTGGGTGAAGTATGGTATTACAAGCATGACCTTGCCCGTAGTAAAACTTCAAGTAGCATGAACCAGGTTGTTCTCTTTTTTTGGTGTGTACTGTGAGTTAGAAAGGGAGCTGCAGAAAAAAGCTAAACATTCTAAAATTATTAACAAGCATAAACATGAGTGGGGCAAGGGTGAGGTGCACACACTTTGTGGTATGGGAATATGGAGAACACCCAACGTGGCTAAGGATATGTGTTGATTAAAGCCAGAACACTCCTACTCTTGCTTTACCTTTCCTAAGACAGAGAAAAGTTAATGACACTCTAACAAGATCCTGAAGTATTCACAACTCCTAGACACAACAACCAAACTCTTGGGCTTGGCATAAGATAACTTGCCGCCTTGGGCACAAGTCAAGTTACCTATGCAAGACTGGTGACTTTAATTTGGTATATGAGGCAGAAACACCTCCAACCACCTCTCTCCCAGCAAAATAGGCTGGAATAAGTCCTGATGGTAGCCACTTGTCCTGAGTACATGGTATACATCAAGACAATCAAATGGTATGGCACACCCATTTCTTTAAGAGTGATTTATAGCTTCTCATGATCCACACAGTCAGAGGCTTTGCTGTATAAATCTGTAAAACACAGGCTGATTTTCTTCTGAAATTCTTTGGTGCACTCCATTATCCAACATCTATCAGCAATGTGATCCCCAGTATCTCTTCCTTTCCTGAACCCAGCTTGAACATCTGGCATTTCTCACTCTGTATGTGATAAAAGTCTTTGTTGTATAATATTGAACACCACTTTGCTTGTATGGTGAAGTAATGCAATGGTTCTGTGATTACTCGAATCCCTGATGTTCATCTTTCTTGGGGAGTGGAATGTATATTGAGTATTTCCAGTCTACCATTCTTTAGTTTTCCATATTTGTTGATAGAACAAAAGTAGATCCAATCTCTGTAATTCGAAGCAGTGCTATTGGTATGTCACCTTTTCCAGGTGATTTATTTCTCCCAAGAGTTCTGAGTGCAGCTTCTATTTCACTTTTAAACTCTGGATGCTCATCTTCAAATGGTTCTTCCTTGAATGAAGCTGTTATTCTTTCATTTCTTGTATCAAGTTGTGTAGTGTATTGTTTCCATAATCTTTATTTCTGCTTCGTCATATAATATGTTTCCCTGCTGGTCGTATAGTATCCCCACTCTTGATTTAAATTTCCCTTTGATTTCTCAGATCTTGTGGAAGAGGTCTCTTGTTCTTTCTTTTTTGTTGTCTTCTTCTATTTCTCTGCATTGATTATCATAGGAATTATCTTTGTATCTGCATACAAGTTGCTGAACAGTTGCATTCAAGGTCCTACCCCTTTTACTTCTGCATCTTGCTTGTCCTTAACTGCTTCAAGAGTTTCATGTGTCAGTTAATGAGGCTTCTCTTTCTTTTTGCTCCAGATAGTGTCTTTTTGTATTTCTCCCTGACAACATCTCTGGCTTCCATTTAAAGTTCTTCTGGCTCCCAGTTAATTAGGCCTAATAGTGCAAATCTACTTTTCACATGATCTTTAAATTCTATGGGGATGTTCTTCAGGTGTATTTTGGCATGATGGTTGGTTTACTGGTCTTTAGCTTTACTCTGCGTTTTGCTACTAGTAGCTCATCGTCATGCCACAATCTGCTCCTGGTCTTGTTTTTGTGGAGGGAATTTACTCTTCTGCTTCCAATTATGTAGTCAATTTGATTTCTATATTTGCCATCAGATGATGTTTATGAATGCAGTCGTCTCTTTTGGTTGCTTGAAAAATGTGCTTCCAATGAACAATCTATTGGACTTGCAAAATTCATTCAGTTGCTCTCCTGTTTTATTTCTTGATCCTAGGTCAAATTTGCCTATAGTCTTTGAGTCTGCTCTTTTTCCTGCTTTTGCATTCCAATCACCAGTGGTTAATGAGAAGTCTTGTTCTGGTGTGTGATCAATTTCGTCCTGGAATCCTGCACAGAATCTTGCAATTTCTTCTTCCTCTGCCTCTGTAGTTGGAGCATAAACCTGGATTTATTAGGCTTTTCCTGAAGTCTTATTGACATGATTTGGTCAGACTTTGCATTTACATCCTTTGACTGCTTTTGCTACATTTCTCTTCACTATTAATGCCATCTCATTTCTTCTTAGATTTCCATTTTCTGAGTAAAAAACTGTAATTATCTGACTCAAAATGTCCCATTCCTGTCCACTTTGGCTCACTCACCTCAAGTATTTGTGGATTTCTAAGTTCCATGCCTAGTTTCCCCTGATTCATGCTTCTCACACTCCATGTTTCTATAGTGTGCTGTGCAGCTTTGGACTTTCCTTTCACCACTGACCATATCAGTAGCTGAATGTCTTTTTGGCTTTAGTCCAGTACCCACAGTGCTACTCTAGTTGTCCTCTGCTGTAGCCCAGTAACTTGTTGAGCACTTTCCAACCCAGGATTCTAGCATTATGTCTTGTTTCATTTTGGATTATCTCACCATAGGATTTTCATGGTAAAAGACATTTAAAGGGGTTTACTGTGCCTGCTGAGCAGTACTAACAAGTGGTTGCTATGGTGCCACTGCCATTGTCTCTGAGACATCTTCTAACAGAGTCACTCTCCACTGTTCTGCTGCCCAGTAGTTGTTTGGCACGTGTAGTCTGGCTCCTCAGGGAAAGCTTGTCTGACATGGGAGACCCTATTAGCAACACTGCTACCATCAGCATAGCGTCATAGCACACATAATCCCACCACCACAGAAAGGCAATGCCTGGGTGAGTACCCAAATGTACACTGTTTAATATTTTCTACCACAGATGTAGAAAAATAATCACCTGAAATTAATCACAGGACAAAATCTCCCCCAAAGTCAGGAGTGCCTGAACCTTGTCATGTCACAAGCAGGTTGGTACCAATGAAGTGAATGGGCCCAAATGGGATGTCACTGGAGATCACATTAAGTCCCCATCTCCAACTAAGGCCATAAAACAGATCGTGGAAAAGGAATTGCACAGGAATGGTCCAGAAATGGGAGCACTGGGGGTGATATGATGGTGTGGCACCTGAAAGAAGAGGATGACCAACTGTCAGACAAGCTAGTCAGGAAACTCATCCTTCAAAGCAGGCAAACAAGAGTGACAATGCAGAAAATCCAGTCAGCTGAGTCACTGTCCATGAGGCCTCCCTTGTCTTTCCATAAGCTAATCTGCTGAGCTCCCACAGGTGAAATGCAGCGGGAAGCTATTTTACCCGGGCACATACCAGCTACTTGAAGAGCTCATTGCAGGATGGGAAGTGGTGTTGGTGCACCACCACAACTCACCTCTGGGTGACTAATTTGAAAATAGAGGCAGAAGGTATCTATGTATGTATCTATGTATGTATCTATGTATGTATCTATGTATGTATGTATGTATGTATGTATCTATCTATCTATCTATCTATCTATCTATCAATCATCTATCTATCTATCCATCTATCTATGTTTGTGGCAGATTCATTCCTTGGCCCATGCCAGGTTTGCCACAAACTAAGCACAGATAGCCCACTCTACATTTTGTGTTGCTTGTCTGAAAAGGTAAGGAAAATTGGTCTGTGGCTTAGACAAGGAATGGAATTCTGGGCTTTACAGTTTAGGGAGAGGTATTCAGAATTCTCAGTGAGAAAGCTCTAGTGCCTCCTCAAACTACAATCCCCAGGATTCCATAGTGATGTTGCCATACCACTTAAAGTGGAATATAGCATTGAGGATTCCATGGGCTATTAGATAGTCCATGAGGTGGCTCATTAAATGGAAAAGATCACTTCCTTATTCCTATAACAGAAATAAACCAGCGTCCTTTAGGAATTCCATATATAGTTTTATAATTATTTATACACTTTAATATTTTTTTAGCTTCAGAGGGGGTTTTCCATACTATTTGTATCTGAAACTAGTCTCTATACTTTGGAAATTTCAGACTGGCCAGGGGTTCTCATGCTACTACAAATAGATAAACAGAAATTTAAAAAATGCCATTCGACTGAGTATAAGGTCTTGTTTTATTTCAGAGATGAATAACCTTTAGATTTTTGCTTGTTGTTGTGAAAAATAATATAAACACCACATACCAGGGGAATGACTTTTCATGGGAAATGATGAGACGCAGTGTTCATTGCACTTTGCTAATATTGACATGTTGGAATAGAGAATCTGCCAGGATTCAATAAAATTGTTCGGGGCAAGCAGCAAATCTGCGAAGGTGCAAGTTCATCTGACAACATCAAACTAGTCTTTTCTGTCCTCAGGAGCTTGCATAGGGTCATATGCTTATCACTGGAAAAATTTTTACCATAATGCAGCTGGTTCCTGGCAGTCAGTAACAGACAACCTATTTTGGACCAAAGTCAACTTCATTTATATTCAGAATATTTTCCAGCTGATGTTTGGAAGAGAAGCAAACTTTATTCAGTCATAAACTCTTGTCACAGCTATTATTTTAGTTTTGCTTTGGCCTTTCCTAATATTTCTTCTCTCCTAGATCAACTTTAATAAATTACAGTTTCTTCATCCCAGTCAGAGTAGAAAGCAAAGCTTCTTTGAAGCAAGTACCTCATGACACTGGCAAAAATATGTAAAGATGATGGAGAAATCCAGAGTTTGAGCATTAACTGAAGTTCTCAAAGCCAACAATTAAATTATGGTGGTTAACACAAAAAAGAGATAAGGTTGAGACTGGAAAGGATATCTCCAGATTCAAAGAATGGATATTAAAATGACAAATGCAATTCACAGGGTAAATAAATCTAAAGTGATGCTTGCACATTTTGGAAATAAAATATCATATATATACTGCTACGAGGATAGAGATCTTGGAATTGTGATGGATAGCCTCACTCACTCAATGTACAGCCGCTAAGAAAAAGGGAGGGTTCATAATAAGAATCAAGAGGAAAGAAACTGAAACTGAAATCGCCAATATCACATTGCCTTTATACAAATCTATAGTGTGGCCACACCTGAAGACTGTGTACAGCCCTGTTCACTGCAGCTCAGAAAGGATATTGCATGACTGAAAAGAGTGCAGAAAAGGGCAACTAAAATTATTAATAGAATGGACCAATTGCCCTTGGGCAAATCTCACAACACTAGTGGTTTTTCAGTTTACAAGAGAAGTGAGCCAGGAGAACAAGACAGAGGTACACCAAAGTATGCATGGTTTGGAGAAAGTGAGACAGAGATGTTTTTCTCATCCCTCATAATATGGAATCTAAGTCATCTGATGAAACTGGAGATTGTATTCAAATTCAGGACAGATACAAAGCAGTCCCTCTTCACACAATACTTGATCAAATTATAAAATTTGCTGTCACAAGATGGAATGATGGCTACCAACCTGGACAGTGTTTAAAAGGAATGAGACCAATTTATGCAAATTAAGGTTATGAATGGCTACAGATTGTGATGGCAGCCTATTGCCTCCAGTATTAAAGGCAGTATGTCGTTAAACACTGGTTGCTGGGGAAAATGACCAGAATAATACAATTGCCTTCATGTTCTAATTGTGGGACTCCCATGGTTTACCACAGTTGATGTAGAATGCTAGATAGACTAGACAGACCTTTTGCCTGACTGTGTTTTTCTGTGCTTGAACCCCTATCATTCCCATTCTAAATATCCCTACTCACCCATCTCATTTCAGTAATGATGAAAATACTACTAGATTAACCTTGGGCTCTTACATGTACATGCCTTGGGCTCACATGTACAACATTTCTGTTTCCACATTATGTCCAAGGTCCTGCATGACTGTGATTAACAGTGCTTTGGGTCCCTTGTCACTGTGTGACTATGATAGCCACATCACCAGCCATTATGTTGCTGGCGGAGAATGGAGAGGAGCCAGATGCAGACTGAAGACATCTTCTGCTGAGATCTGCTGGGACCGTCCATCCCATAGCCAGATGTTTATCTGATTTCCTCCATTCTTCACCTGCAATGGAATAGGGGAGGCTATTACAGTGTGACATGGTAATTTGGGGCAGGGGCTTTGGTCATTGCAGAGAGGGAAAGTGAACTTCCACAACCAAATATATAAAATGAAATTGTGGTATCATCTATCACTAACAGGATGCCAGATTATTGTTTAAAGGGCCCTTATGACTGGAAATGGCATTGTGACTTTTATCTAGCTTCACATATCTGGGTTACCCTGCTCCCTGAAATCTTTATCTTGACTATGGATGTCTGAAGAGGAATCCTACATGTGAGGATACACAAGGTTCCTCTTCGCTACCTTTATTAATAGTTCAGATGTGAGGAATGGCTCTAGCCTGGCTGCATTATATAAGGGGCAGAACCATGGCAGTGTAGTCCACCCCAGTACATGCAAATGTATGAATAGGTGTTGCATGTCTGGTGGTTATGTACATTACAAACTGGGATGGCACAGCCATCTTGGATAAGCTACCAAATGTCTGTAATATAATCTGCTGTGGAAGTCAAAGTCCAAGCTTAAATGGTGCGTAATTTGTTCAGAGCAGCCAGAGTGCTTCCAGGTTCATTCTGTACAAGGATTCTAAATTGGCTCAAAAGTGGTGTTTATTTTGTGGCATTAATGGGTTTACTTTTTTCAAAGCCTGGAAATCAAAGTGGTGACTGTGCCAGCTGCAGGATTCTGGGAAATGTAACCTATATGAGTAACTTTCCCAAGCTTTGCTTTCGATAGATATTTCAAAGTGCAGAACATTTGAGCCTAGCAAAATCATCCCAAATTTTTACACAATGCTACAACCTGAATTTTTATAAGATGTCTGAAGCTATATGTACATATTTTTGAAGCCATATGAAGACCATGCATAGACAAATCAGTGAAACATACTCCTTTATCTTAAGGCAACATGCAGGTGTTGGCTCATGTACTTTCTAATCTTTGAAGAGATTAATTTATTGTGTTTTACTTCCTCCTTCTCCTACTTGATAAATCGGTTTATAAGATATGGAAAACATATTGGAAATATTGTTTTCACGATTCTCTTTCTTGTTCTGCTTGGTGTTATCATTCCCATGTTCACAGGTGAGTGGAACTAATTATGTAGCCAAATCAATATCATCTATGCATTGAAAACAATAGGATTTCAGAATTACAAAAAATCTTTTGGAAAAAGAAACACAAAGGAGCGGGGGGTGGAGACCCACCTCTCGAATTGCTGCTTATGTTCAGTGGCCTCAAAATGCTGACTAATTTGTGGGAGGAAAAAATGGAAAACTGCACAGGCAGCGGAGTGGAATAAAGTATGATAGAGGAAGGCATGGCTGACTGATCAACTAGAATAGTTTACAGGAGCACTCCACACTGCAACATTTTGTTTTATGTCTCCTTTGTATCTTGTATTATGAATTACTCACAGATTTCTAATAACCAGTTAGAAAATATATTGGCAATCAGTTAGTTACTCCAGAAGTTTGTTAATTCCATAGTTCAAGCATATTATATCTGTGCAACCAATTTCAATACAAATTTTTAAGAAATGGTCAAATATAAGCAATACCAGATACCACTACTTTTTTAAAAAAAAGACAAGTGTGATGAAAAAGTATCCTTAATCACTATCATAATGGATAAGTGAAAAATCCATTTATGTGGGGAGCTTAAAGATATAATTCCAGCCTAAGTAATGAAAAACAAGAAAATAAAAATGCTGTTGCTTCACTTTCTTTAATTCTAGAGAAAATTAGCAGATACTTGTCACTTTACATGAAAAGGTCAGGGAAACCAAAAGAAGGCCCAGGAAAACAGAATATTTTTTTAATTTGGATTCTAAATAACATCTTGTTTGGTACCAAAAGAGTGGATGAAGAGAAGGGATTATACAAATAGGGTGCTTCACATTTCTGAAGTTGGGGGACGGCCTAAGCCAGGCCCCTAAACACACTTTTAACTAACTGACAAGTTTAATATAAGAGCAATCTTTACTCTTGTCCCAGATTGCTTGGGACTCAAAATTAGCATTTGACTTTTGCTTGGCAGCAGAATGGTGGCAGACTGAGCCAGCCCTACCATTAGGCAGAGTAGAGTGGGTGCCTGGGGTGATGGAAGTTGGGGAAGCAGAATCAAGGCTGGGGAGCAGGGCTACGTCTGCCATGTGATCTGCCTCGCACCTGCTAAGATAGCTTCCTAGCCTCTGGTGCCTCAGAAGATAGGAGTACCTCCCAATTGTTGAAGCAAGATTCAACTGATCGTCTTGTTGGTTCCAAGAATGAAAGAGAGATACAATTGTATTCTTTACCTCAGGCAGCCAAGTGTCCCTCACCAATAGCTGGTACTACTCTCTGAGTACTGCTGTACCTCATCAACTTTTATTACAACTGTTAACCCAAAGGTATAGTTTGATCCTCAAGCAAATAAGCATTCAAACATTTTTTTACAAGAAGAGGGACTCAGATTCCAACAGGTTGCAGCAGAGGGAGAGATGGATTGTCAGAACTTTTTGCCTGCTCTGCTGAGAAAACAACTCTATTTGACTCCTCATGCAGCTTGTTCTGTTTAGATTAGTCTTTACAAGATGTTTTCAAACAAGTAGCCCTGTTAGTCTCTTGCAGAATAAAGATGGAAAGGAAGAATAAAGAGGAAGGAAGGGGCTGTGGGGAAAAAGAATCTAGTAGCACTTTTAAGACTAGTTTTTCTTTTGGTATGTGCTTTCCTGGATATAAACCCATTTCTTCAGATGCAATAGAGAGTGAGATCCAGGCCTCAAGATATAAAGCATATTTATACAGTTGTGAAAGTGGGATGGAATGTAATGGGATCCAGAAAGATGCAAATCCTGATCCTTGCCCTGAAGTTTCAAAAGGCTGCATAATGTGATACAGGTCTTTCAGATCTTTACAGTGGTCACTTAAGTGTTGAGGTGTGAAAGCAATAAATCTGCCTACCAAAGTCAGTTTTCCTGGGTTCTGTGCTCTCTCTGAGAAGATTCTTTTTGTTATATGTGCAGGAAACAGGACTTTTGCATTAATATATGTCGTCTGCCATGAAGCCATTGTCTTTGCTCATACCTCTGTTAATGGATTAGAATTTGTAAATATAATTCAACTCAGCAGTTTCTCTTTCTAGTCTTCCTTTGTAATTTCCTTGTCCAAGGACCACAGGCTGTAAATTGCTTACTGTGTGTCCAGGAAGGTTGAAATGTGATACAAGTGGTTTTTGGGCATTGCTATTTCTAATGTCAGATTTGTGTCTGTTAATCCTCTTGCTAGAGACAGCCCTATTTATCCAATGTAGAGTTTAGAGGAGCGTTGCTGGCATAGGACGGCATAAATCACATTGGAGGCAGAACAAGTAAAAGTACCTCTGATGATGTGGGAGATGTTATTGACCCCTGTAATTTTATTGTTTACAACTGGAGGACTGGATTTTGGGGGGGGGGGGGTATTTATTTTGGCTTTAGAAAGACTTAATGTTGAACGTGTTGATATATGCAGTGGTTAAATAATCTAGTCAAAGTTCAGTGTTTATTTATTCTCTGTTGCCTCATCAAACTGAGCAAAGCTGGCTGTAAAAGATAATGTCACTTAGTATCTAATGTGACATTGGTATATATATAGGGAAGGAGGACTGAGGTTTTCAGGGTTTTTTTTTTAAAAAAAGGTTTTTAAATGGTTGCCTTTTAAGCAAAGCAAGTTCTGCAGTGGCTAAAAGGGCAAAAAGATAAACAACATAAGGATAGCCTTTTATAATAAGAATTAGTCAGGAAACATTCTTAAGCTTTTGATAATTTCACTATGGGATTCTAAGATGTGGTGGACATTGTGGCTGGGTTTTTTGGCCCACTGTATAGAGCAGGAGATGGGCTTTGTTCAGTGTTTTTCAGAGTGCAGAATGTGACACTGCATGTGTTTTATTAGTAGCTGGATATTAAACAATGAACACTCAAAACTTCCCCAAGTATGAGTCATATATTTACTAGCTGACTTAAAGTGTTTTTTAAATAAGAGGCAATGACTTTTGAATGTAGCTGGTCCTCTTACCCACCCTTTGAGACACAACTTGGAAAAGTTTCTTTTGGAGGATTATGATTCCAAGAATCTCCCAAGCCAATATGGCTAGTGTCTGTTCTGGCAGACAGATTTGAGGAGCTGACATCCAAAAAAGGTAACTTTTTGAGACTGTAGTCAGTTCAAAGCCATAGACCAGCCAGGAAAGAACGAAAAAGGAGTAGCTGGAGTAGAGCAAACTGCTCAAAGGAAATCTCAGAGCTTGAGCAAGTGAGAAAAATGTACCACTGGAATGTAGTAGCCAGTAGAATAATTTTACATGCAGGACAGGAAACAGTGAAAAAATTTAACATATTTAGGGGCTGTATCTTAAAGTTGTAGAATATGGTATATTGTATAAAGTTTGCACATGCTGTATAGATGCAACTTTATAGATGCAGAATTACCTTAAAACATTTGCAAATGAAATAAGAATGTGCACAGTTTCTCCACCAATGCAGAAATATTTCATGCAGGCATGCATTACAGGGCCTTCTTAGTGGCTGCTCCCACGCTCTGGAAGTTACTCCCTCAAAAGGCTAAAAAGTGGCATCTTCTATGGTGTCTAAAGTGTCCTTCTGGTGGCAGACAAAGCCTCTGAGAACTAACTGCTCATGGGGAAAGAGCTTTTAATAAGATACCCTGCTGTCTCCAGCTGTTCTTGCTTCTGTTTTACTGAGTTAAAAGAATTTAAATTCTTTTCAATTCTATTTCTAATTTCTTTATATTTTTTAAGTAATTTTATTAAAGTTCCAACATATAAAACAAAAAATTATCATTGTATTCTTAATTGTCGTATTACAACTGTCTTCCTTCCTCTCTGGATTACAATCTTTATCATTCCATTGAACTGTTATCAATGCATCACAATAAATTGTTAGTATTTTCTACTTAATTCGTTAGTTCCTGTTTTTCTACTAAACTTTACTTGTTCCATGATATTTCTCTGAATTTTATCTTGTAAGAACCTTTAATACCATGAATTATGTATTATTCCCTGTCAAGACCCCTCTTACTTCCGAACTCATCTACCATTCTTTATAGATATCATCATCTGATTTCCCTTTTAATCTCTGTGAAACAATATCTGCATTTCTATTTTCAATAAAAGTTGCCCACCATTGTTCTGTCGTTGGTATTATATCACTTTTCCAAAGCCTTGCAAATTCAATACGGGCAGTCGAGACCATATACAGTATTATTCTCCAATATTTCTTTACCGCAGTTCCCTCTAACATATGTGCTAAAACTGTGCCAAGAAGGAGGAAAAATGGAAGGCATCTGAAGAAACCAGAATGGTTGACTAAAGAACTCTCAGTTGAGCTATGTGTTAAGAGAAACATGTACAGGAAATGGAAGAAGGGGGAAACCACCAAAGAAGAATTTAAGCAAGTAGCTAGGAGATGTAGGGAGGAGGTCAGAAAGGCTAAAGCACAGAACGAACTTAGGCTGGCCAGAGACATTAAAAACAATAAAAAGGGCTTTTTTAAATATGTCCGTAGCAAAAGGAAAAAGAAGGAGACGATAGGGTCGCTGCGCAGAGAAGATGGCGAATTACTAACAGGGGAAGAGAAAAGGCAGAACTACTTAACACCTTCTTTGCCTCAGTTTTTTCCCAGAAGGATACAAGCACTCAACCTGGCGGTTGGGGAGCAGGGGAGGAAGCAGGGGAAATGAGGCACATAATAGGTAGAGAGGTGGTACAGGAATACCTGGCCACACTGGATGAATTCAAGTCTCCAGGGCCAGATGAATTGCATCCTAGGATATTAAAAGAACTGGCAGAGGTCATTTTGGAACCGCTTGCTCTAATCTTTGAGAAATCTTGGAGGACAGGAGAAGTTCCAGCAGACTGGAAGAGGGCAAATGTTGTCCCCATCTTCAAGAAGGGAAAAAAAGAGGACCCAAATAATTATCGCCCAGTCAGCCTGACATCAGTACCCGGAAAGATTCTGGAGCAGATCATTAAGCAGTCAGTTTCTAGTCACTTAGAAAGCAATGTGGTAATAACGAGAAGTCAACATGGATTTCTCAAAAATAAGTCATGCCAGACTAATCTTATCTCTTTTTATGATAGAGTTACTAGCTTGATAGATGAAGGGAATACTGTGGATGTAGCATTTCTCGATTTCAGTAAGGCCTTTGACAAAGTTCCCCATGACATTCTTGCAAAGAAGCTAGTAAAATGCGGGCTGGACAGGGCTACTGTTAGTTGGATTTGTAATTGGTTGACCGACCAAACCCAAAGGGTGATCACGAATGGCTGTTTTTCATCCTGGAGAGAAGTGACTAGCGGGGTGCCACAGGGTTCTGTCCTGGGCCCAGTGCTGTTCAATATCTTCATCAACGACTTGGATGAAGGAATAGAGGGCATGCTCATCAAATTTGCAGATGACACCAAATTGGGAGGGGTTGCTAATACGCCAGAGGACAGGATCAAAATTCAAAATGACCTGGATAGATTGGAGAGCTGGGCCAAAGCTAACAAAATGAAATTCAACAGAGAGAAGTGTAAGGTCCTACACTTAGGTAGAAAAAATGGAATACAGAAATATAGGATGGGGGACACGTGGCTGGATAGCAGTACGTGTGAAAGGGATCTAGGAGTTTTAATAGACCACAAGCTGAACATGATGCGGCAGCCAAGAAAGCCAATGCAATTCTCGGCTGCATCAATAGGAGTATGGTGTCTAGATCGAGGGAGGTACTGGTACCACTCTACTCTGCTTTGGTTAGACCTCATCTTGAATACTGTGTCCAGTTCTGGGCACCCCAATTCAAGAAGGACATGGTCAGGCTGGAGCAGGTCCAGAGGATGGCGACCAAAATGGTGAGAGGCCTGGAAGCCATGCCCTATGAGGATAGACTTAGAGAGCTGGGTATGTTTAGTCTGCAGAAGAGAAGGTTAAGAGGGGACATGATAGCCATGGTTAAATATTTGAAGGGATGCCATGTAGAGGAAGGAGAGGGCTTGTTTTCTGCTGCTCCAGAGACCAGGACAAGGAGCAATGGATTCAAGCTGCAGGAAAGGAGATTCCACCTGAACCTCAGGAAGAACTTCCTGACAGTCAGGGCTGTCCGGCAGTGGAATATGCTGCCTCGGGGTGTGGTGGAGTCTCCTTCCTTGGAGTTGTTTAAGCAGAGGCTGGATGGCCATCTGTCAGGAGTGCTTTGAGGGCGTTCCTGCATGGCAGGGGGTTGGACTGGATGGCCCGTGTGGTCTCTTCCAACTCTACATTTCTATGATTCTATGTGTCATATTTAACAAGTACATTTCAGGAGTCTTATCAATTTGAACCTGCAATACACCACATATTATCTTTTGAATTTCATTCCAATACATTTTTGCTTTAGAACATGTCCACCACATATGAAATAGTGTGCCTGCAGTCTTTTGACACTTCCAACATTGACCTGTACCCGTCTTATAAATTGTCTTTAATTTTTCGGGTGTCATGTACCATCTATGAAATAATTATAGTACTTTTCTTTAAGGTTCTGAGCTACCGTGAACCTCTTTGTTCATTGCCAACTTTGTTCCCACCATTCCAACTGAATTGGATGTCCAATGTTCTGTGCCCATTGTATCATTGCTATTTTAATTGTCTCCTCCTCACACTGTTGTTGTAATATCTCTTGATATAAATGTGAAAGTAAATGAGGTGGATTTTCTCGTAAAAGCTTCAACAGATTCTCTTGTTCTTTTTGTTCTAGTCCTTGAATTTTCACGTCCATCTGAAATCTAATTGTCTGTAGGGAAACCAGCTTAACTTTATACCTTCAATTTCCAACTTCTCTCTTGATTTCATCTTAAAAACATTTGTATTTGTATTCATATTTGTTTACTCCAATATATCTTCATATCACAACCATTTTTCTGTATCTGACCATCTTCCAAAAAAAGCTTCTTGAGGGGAGACCCAAGTGGGTAGCCGCCTAATGTTCTTATTCTTATAATCATTCCATATTTTATATAATGATTTCCTTACAAAGTGATGCATAAAATCTTTATCAATTGTCGTTTTTCCATAGAACATATAGGCATGCCACCTCATCCTTAAATCTGCTCCCTCTAACGCCAGCATTCTCATATTTTGTAATTCCATCCAGTCCTTTATCCAAGTGAATGCCGCAGCCTTAAAGTATACTTGTAAGTCCGGTAATCCAAAGCCTCCTCTTCTTGATATGTCAGTCAAGACTTTCCATTTTATTCTTGGTTTTTTGCCTTGCCATATAAAATTAGTTATATCTCTCTTCCATTGTATGAAAGGCTTAGCATTTGTAATTGTAGGAATGTTTTGAAAAAGATAATTCATCTTTGGTAGTACATTCATTTTTATAACAGACATTCTTCCCAGCATAGATAATCGCATTTGAGTCCATTTCTCTAAGTCTTTAGATATCTCTTTCCATTTTTTCTCATAGTTGTTTTGAAAAAGCTCATTGTTTCTCTTGGAAATCCAAACTCCCAAGTATTTTGCTTTCTGTCCTTTATTAAATCCCGTTATCTGTTTGAACTCCATATCTTCTTTCTCTCTCATGTTTTTTGTTATAAACACTGTCTTATCCTTGTTTATCTTAAATCCTGAGTATTCTCCATATTCTTGAATAATATTCCTCAATCCTTGTATACTGCTGAGAGGATCCTCTAGAAACAAAACCAGGTCGTCCGCAAATGCTTTAAGCTTATACTGATATTTCTTTATCTGAACTCCTCTTACTGTAATTTCTTCCCGTATGATATTATTAAGAATTTCCAATGTCATTATAAATAACAAAGGCGACAAGGGACAGCCCTGTCTTGTTCCTCTATGAAGTTCAATCTGTTTTGTTCTCTCTCCATTAATAATCAGTCTCGCCGTTTGCTGACTATAAATTGCTTCAACCCAAGAAATGAATTTTTCTCCTGCTTGTGCCTGTTTAATAACCATCTTCATAAATGCCCAATTGACCATATCAAAAGCCTTTTCCGCGTCAACAAACACCATAGCTAATTTCTTTTCATTATGTCTTTCATAGTATTCGATTATATTTAATACTGTCCTGATGTTATCTCGCATTGTTCTCTTCAGTAGAAATCCATTCTGGTCTTCATGTATGTTATCTTGAAGAACCTTTTTAAGTCTCTCAGCTAAAATAGCAGCAAATATCTTGTAGTCTGTATTTAAAAGTGAGATAGGTCTGTAATTCCTGACATCGGTTAAGTCTCTTCCTTCTTTAGGTATTAAAACTACGTTAGCTTCCTTCCATGTATTTGGTATACCTTCTTTTCTTATCTCATTCATTGTCTTTTGTAATGGAATTGAGAGTTCATGTTCCAAAGTTTTGTAGTATTCTGCTGTAAAGCTGTCAGGTCCAGGAGATTTACCATTTTTCATGTTTCTGATAGCTTCTACTATCTCCATCATCGATATTGGTTTGTTTAATGCTGTTTTTTGTTCTTCTGTAAATCTCATTTTATTATTTTTTTCTAAGTAATCTTCAATTTCCCTCTGATTTTTAATTGAGGAGATATTACTCAACAACTTTACATAGAAATTGAAAAAAATCCGTTTTATCTCCTCTTGCTTTGTAGTTTTTCTTTCCCCAATTCTAATTTCCGTTATTGTATTTCTTAGTCTTCTTTTACGAAGTAAGTTTGCCAAGAGTTTAGATGGTTTGTTAGCCTGTTCAAAGTAGGTATGTTTCGCTCTGCGCATTTGGTGTTCTATTTCCCCCAAATTTAGTTGGTTAAGTTCAGCTTGACAAACCTTCAACCTCTGTCTTATATTGGTATCCGTTGGGTTTTCCCTCAACTGTTTCTCCAGCTTTCTCATCTTTTCCAATATCATTTCCTCAACTCGTTTCCTTTCTTTTCTTATTTCAGCTGACCCCCTTATTAAGTTTCCTCTCATCACGGCTTTACTTGCGTCCCAAATTGTCTTCAGTGTCACATTTTCCTTGAAATAGTTATTTATCTCTATTTTTGCTTGTTTAATATATTTTTCCTTCTTGAATATGTCTTCATTAAACTTCCATGTTCTCTCTCTAGTCATAACTCTGAGTGTAACTTGTATAGGATTATGATCTGAACATAGATTGCGGAGAATGTCCATTTCCAATGCTGAGCTGGCCCCTCCCTGGACTGCAAATCCCAGGATTCCATAGGATGTTGAAAGTGGAATGATAGCGCTATAACAGTCTAGTGCAGAAATGGCCATAGTTAGGTATAGAGGAGAAATTCATTAGAAATTTTGATATTTCTTTCTCCAGCTACAGTCTTCTGTGAGCAACATATGTTCTAAAGTCAGCTTAACCGAAGTTTGCAGTTTTGATTGGCATATTAGTCGAAAACTCAGTTATCCTTCAAATTGTTCACTTTTCTGAATTTTGCATCAGGCATTTACAAAATATCTCTGTCAGGGGAAAGTACACAAAAATATACTCACTGGGGAAAATTATATTAAAATGCATCATATTAGGCAAATTTCTTCCAAAACGGCACATCTCGCAAAACTCCATATAAAAATGCATGTTGCAGGAGAACAAGAGTGTTTCATGTAAACTTAAAAAACAAAACAAAACAAAGTTTTCATGGTGAGAGACTTAAGATTTGAACAAATGAAACACTGAGAGAAATTGAAACTGACCATTTATCTGCCCATTACCATTATTTCTTATGTTTCTTTTACTTTAGACTGATCATCCTTACTGGAGTTCAGAATAACTTATGGTTCCCAGCCTTCCTATGAGCTAGGAAATCTCCAACCAGGAAAGACTTATTTAGTTTCAGCAGTTAGAATTACATTGGTAATTAACTGGTTGTGCAAATGTATGGGATGGAGCCTTGAAATACACACAGCTTATGAAAAAGAAAAGTATTGAAACACTTCAGTTTGTTTGGATTGATGTCCAGTTGTCTGAGATGAATATGGATGCTTAAAAGTTTTTAAACAGGCTAGATGGCTACCTTTTAAATGGGGTAGATGGGGTAATTTAGTGATGGATTCCTGTACTGCTAAAGGGTTGGCCTAAATGACTCCTGGGGATGGGTAATCCTTCCAATTCTATGATTGTATAATTGGCTACAATTCAAAGAAGGGAATGTGAGTATGTGTATTTTAAATGCAGCTCTTTTAAATGTGCAAAAAGATTTGGCTAAGTATTTCAGCAGGTCTGACAAAGCATGCCACTTATATTAGACACCTTTCAACTGAATTAAGGAAAAGAAATTTATATGAAGATGGAGTGCACAGATTCTCTGGGCAGCAACATGGAATGACCTCCTGCATATTTTAATCCTGACATTCCAGAGATGTCTACCTTGATGAAAAGAAGCAGAGCCCATATGGTGGGAGAGTGAGCAACAATCTGCATTCTGTCACTGAAATAGCCTTTGCAGATGACTCACCGTTGGCCTCCCTGTGACTAATTCTTTTTTCACAGAACAGTCTGAAGGCTAGAAAATAAAGGAAGAAACAGCTGGGTCACAAGAACTATTTCTGTAACAAATACCACATGGAAAGCAACAGTGGCTTGGCCTAAATGGATTTCTGGAGTTAGCTTGTTTTATTTTCTTATAGTCCTGTTCTCGCCCTTGCTATTTCTTGTGAAAAGGACTGTGTGCTTTATTTCATTCAACATTCATAAAGAAAGCAGGCTCGTAAGTTGTTTTTTTCTTGCGTTCTGGCCAGAGATGACCAGACTTTCCTAAGTCCAGGAAAGGTACACACGGCCATTTTGTAGAGCTAGTTATCAATGGCCCAACAGCTTCTGTTTTCTTTTTACCAGGGATGAGACTGCTGCCTCTTCCAAGAAATTTTGCATAAAGACCCACAACAGACTATGGCTGCCATTGAGTAGCACTGGAAAGCAGATGCTGCTGTGGGGAAAAGTCCACAGCATAACAAGATTAATATAGCTATGTATGGCAAAAGCATTCCTGCAACCTTTAGATGCAGTGGATGATGCTGTCCTGTCACCAGAGTTGAAATAACATTCAGCTGCTAGTCCAGTTGAATCTATATGTGGAATGGATGGCAGCACCCTATCTTTTGCCTTAAACTGCAAAATTAGCTCCAATCATCTCTTCAGCCTCTTTTTCTTTTTCCCAGCTTTGTAGTTGTTTTTCTTTTCCTCCTGCTTTTTTCTGTTTCATCCATGATGCTTCACTTCTTCCTTTAACCTATTGCCTATTTCTCTCTTCTCCCACTATTTCTGCCTTCTACTGTGTTGCTCCCTTTACAGGATTTCCAATTGTGTAGAGAGATTGTTGTCTTAATTAATTTATATCCCATTTTTCTCCCATAGGGGACTCAAAGCAGTTTACACTGGACATTAAAACAAAATAGCTAAAACAATCTGAATACAAACATTTAAAAAAGTATTAAACAATGTTCCACTTTAAAGCATTAATTTAGAACAGTTAAAACACATTAAAAGCTCATACGTATGAAAAACCAGCACATCTTTTGCATTAGCCCAACTAGTTAAAAGTTGAAGGCCTGTTTAATTAAAAAGGACTCCGCCTATGGGGATGGGATGTTGATTTGTACATGCTTTCTAAAGAAATGAAAGAACATCATGAGCAAAGCATGTTACCGTGACTCTGTTCTTCATACCTTCCTTTCTTGCTTTCTGTTTTCAGTATTAACCATTAATGCTCAAGGTTTTTTTTTAAGTAATGATGCTAAAGGCTAAACCAGATGATAAGCCTTTACTAACACAGCACATGGAATATATTCCCTGCAGTTTATTTTATATGTTAAAACAGGTGTTTTATCTGTTGATAAAATTAAAAACAATCATGACATTTCCTTCTCTGGAGTTCACCACATGATCAAATTTCCCTGGAATTCTTAACACAAAGACATGCATGTTTTCTGGAATGGGTTATTTTTAATAGGTGAAGAGATTTCCTTTCCATTGGCAGTGTTTGGTTAATAAATGAGTTGAATACAAAATGTAATACTTGCAACTACTTTAACCAAAGCTGAAGCTAGGTGTTATGATCATGGACCCATGGTTGTTGGATTTCTCATAATGTGTGTGTATTTGTCCGTTCTAATTCAAAATAACCATGAGGATGCCTTGAAAAATGTACTAGGAATGCACAGATAGGTATATAGGTCTCTTTGGGATGAACAATCGTAAAAAGGAAAGGAGTAAAAGGCAAGAGGTTAATAACCCCATACTGTCACACTAGGAAACGTATTCAGAGTGGTCATGTTGGCCATGCAGGAAAATTAAATAAAATCCATCAAAGAGTGATAACTTTATTTGCTAACCAAAATGCATAAAATACATCATGCAAGTTTTTGAAGCTACACTGGATTCTTCATCAGGCAAAGATGTTAAAAATTCATACAGGAGAAGCAAAGTGACAGTGTTAGACTCACAGGCCTACATTTTGTATCAGATGTTGTTTCTGTTAAAGTTGAGTTGGCTTAGAGGGATCTGTGCATAGGCAGAGGCCACTTCCTTCTTGGCCATGGGGGGGACTGAGCAAAGGACAAAGTAAAGTTTAAACCCATTAACAGCAGTAAAGTAACTCCCCTTGGGATCCAGAGTCTCTGGCCATTTCCGCACTAGACGGTTATAGTGCTATTATTCTACTTTCAACATCCTATGGAATTCTGGGGTTTGCTTAAAGGTCCCTCCCTAAACTGCAAACCCCAGGATTCCATAGGATGTTGGAAGTGGAATAATAGCGCTGTAACAGTCTAGTGCGGAAATGGTCTCTGTCTCGGAAAGAGGCCTGTGGCTTCACAAAGGACAGATATAAGAGGATATCTATTAAATAAATAAATACATAAATCTGAGTATCATTTTGTTTCCCTAAAAATAATTGGATTGCAATTTGTGGCAATTTCATCTGTAAGTTTATACGGGAAGAGGGAGAGGGCAAACTCCAGAATGAAAAAGCCTTTTCTACTTAGTTTGTGGTCTAATAAATATAGGCCAAATCCAATTTTTGTCCTAACTAGAGCTTACTATTTAAATTAATGAGTCTTTGAACCTAAACTCCACTGATTTCAGTGGGTCTGTTCTAGTTGAAACGAGAACTGAATTTGGCCTTATAAACTTAATATGATTCTCGAATTGCTTGAATAGGTGCAGTGAATGAATGAGAACTTGGCTTGTAGCTAAATTAATCCAGTGAGTCTTCTCTAATAATTAGATTTAGCCCTATATGTTTTCTGCTTAGAATCACAGCACTGGTCTGCACAGACATTTGTGCAGAAATATCACCCCAAAGATGATATATCCTTCTATGAAATTGTTCAGCTGCAACTCAGAGAGCGAGCACTTTCTTCACATGATTTTCTTGCCAGTGTTTCTGTGTGCTTTCTGGGAGGGAGCCCTATAGTATACAGAAAGTGAGGATGTGAGATAACGGGAGTTTCACTTAGTTGATTCTATTCCAAGCTTATCTTTGGGGAGGTTCCCTTCTGTCCCACCTGGCAGAGCTGATGTCTTTGAACTGCAAGTATCTGATGTATATCCCAGCTGTGTTTAATGGCCAACAAGCATTCAGAGTGTGCTTATATGCAAGCCTGTGGGGAATCCTCCTCTTGATGTTAATTCCTCTTTACCATCTGGTGACGGTTGGCAGAGAGCACTGGGAATGGTTGATAAAAGTGCAAGTGATATAACAAAGATTCAACCACTGGACTGTAACACAGACATTTACAGCTGGTTTTTTTTTTTAAATCAACATATTGAGGCTCGAAACAATCATAAAACCATATGACGCGCAAGGACAACACCTTCAGATTTACTTCAAATTTAACGACTTCTCTCATTTTCCTCCCACAAATATAACTCACTAAGAAGTCAGCAATACATCCAAGGAATGTAAACATTCTTATATTTGCCAAAAAAGATGTACTTGTGGCATCATCACCCACAGCAAGATCATTTTTTATTTATTTGACCTGCCAGTGTGCCCAAATTAGATTAATTAACTGTGTAAAAAAAGCCAAGATTTATGATAGCTTGCCAATTTCTTTAATTTTTTAAAAAATGCATCTACATTCCAAGCTTAGTCTTAGGGTTTTAGCTAGAACCCATCTGAAGAGTCTACAGACTGATAGATGTGCCATGATGAAAACTAAGTTTCAGCACTGCATGAAGTGCAGTAATTCTCCTATTCTCCCCATCTTGGGAAGTCTCAGAAACTGCTTTACTATAAACCTCCAAATTATGTGTGAATTTATTTAGATGCCTAGTATACACTGTCTTCATCAGGATGGGCAAACATATTTCAAAACAAAATAACAGGAAAAACATGTGAACAAAACATGGATTACAATAAATTTCCTACCATATAACTTTGACTCCTCGTGGAATGTTGGCTCTTTGCATTGATTACAGTTATAGGTTTTATTTATTTATTTTCTTACAAATTGCAGACATACATTAGGTCTCTGGAAAATGCAGAAAATAAAAATGTTACTTATGGTGGTAGACTTCACTGGCCCAGATGGAACACAAATACCAAGATAATGACATTTAGATCTTCCCGGATTGCCAAATTCAACGTAATCACCCATTATCAACATACCAAAACCAGAAAATAATTTTCCACTCATCAGCGTGCATCTTATAGATGCTACAGACTTTTTCAGCACAGACAGAAACATAAATATCCATTCTATACAGTTTAGGGGGCTGTAAAATTATGGAAAGATGTAAATTGCCCATTGGCAGTTCTTGATGTTTGGGGTGATAAAGACACAGAAGGTAAGATCCTGCATCAGGGAATGTGGTCTACACATCTGCCCAAGTGGCAATATGCCCCATCTCCGTCCTATCTCCAAACAAGGCCAGTGGAGAGAGAATTTGGTGGAATAACATTTAGCTATGATCCTACAGCTGGACACACAACTACAAAGGCATCCCCCCAAATCTACTCAGAATCCTCCAAGTCCTAAAAGAAGGTGGGGACATAACTGGATATGACTCTGTTACACATACACTCTGCTCTGTACTGGCACATTGTTGGTCAAGTGCTAAGATGATGCGTAGAGGCAGAGCTGGGAGGCAAGGCCTAGTTAGGCCTACCTGCAACTTGCAGTATGCCTCCTCTGGTTGATGTCTTTGTTCTCCTCCTCCCTCATTGTCTCCTGAGGTTTTTAAAACTTCTGGACCAAGGTATCACAAAGGTTCTCACCTTTCTTCCTCTGACTGGGCAACTATTTCTTGTGACCTGTGATGTCCTCTGTGATGCTGACCCCCAATAAAATGTAACCTAACCCAGCACTCCTTCCAGCATGCCTGGAAGGAAAATTATCTTCCTTCAGCTCGGTTACCTGGATAGTGGGAGCCTCATTGTCACACCCCCTCCACAAAAGGTGAATTTTGAGGGGTTTGGAGTTGTTATACAAAGAAGGTATTGAACTCCTCCCTCTACAATGACAAAAAAGAGAGAGAGAGAGAGAGACCTAAAACATGGCTACACTCATGGATGTCCTTAACAGGATGCCAGACAAAGTCTAGAGCCATTTCTGCACTAGACGCCATTAGTGCATTGTACCATTGCAATCCTGCCATTGCCACTCACATAATGGTAGCAGGTTAGGAATGCTGTTTACCACACCCTTCCACCTTCCGTAGATGTGTAGCAGTATTGTCACCAGTGTCCTTTCTCCACTATAGCATCCTTGGCCACCCACTTTCCCTGCCTTCACCCCATCCCACCAGTCCTGTTTGGTCATTTTTGTTTGTTAGTTAGTTTTTCTTTGGAAGCTATATTAGCACAAGACTGTTGTAGCCACGCTATAAGCCAATACACTATTGCATTTTCACACTATAATGCTTAAAAATGTATGAAAAAAAATTAAAAAGTTTTAACAGAAAAGAAAACTTTAAAGTAAACGTGGAGAGGTGATAGATTTTGAAGTTACCATGCCGCGGGAGTCGGGAAGGGAGGGACAAGTTGGGCATACATGCCCTGCCCACTGCTGGATCCGTGACAACACAAAGCACTATCAAGTGCTATTGCAGTACCACACAGAGCTTGCTGATGGGATTGAAGAGCTAAAGGAGGCGCTTGACGGATTTTTTTCTGGAGATAGTATAAAATGCTTCAGCACCACTTGGGAATGGGATAGCAGCTATCCCAACTCCTGGACCAGTAACAATCTACTGCTGTAGAGTTATAGCAATGTCATGTGGAAATGGCCTAGCCCCCCCACAGTCCAACAATATGAGGAATGATATGTGATTTCTACTCCTCATCTAAGGTTTTCCATCTACATCCACCAGCATATATGTAGCATAACATGGTGGCTAAGAAAATGGATCTTCTGCGAAGGTCATCACTAGTTTAAATTTCAGAAAGTCCTTTAGCCCAGCAGATGATATAGGCAAGTTCTAGCCTCTCATCTGTAATATGGGAACAATAAAGGACATAATTACCAGCTTTATAACTAATTATTACATGTGCAGTTGCGTAGGGATGGGGGAGGCAATGGGGGTGATTCATCCTGGGTGGCAATGTTTTGGGGGCAGCTGAACCTGTAGCCACGCCTCTCTGCACGCTGGCCATGCCTCCGCGCACCGTGGCCATGCCCCCACACACTGCGGCCATGCACCGATGCATAGTGGCCATGCCCCCGTGCCATAGCCCAACCCCCCTCCCACCCACCCCTCCACACACTCCAAGCTCGGCCACTGTACATGTGGGCTCTGATCTGGATTGTTAGAGAATTGGTTCCTTTCTTCTCTTTTTGAATGAACTGTTTCATTTAGGTCAGTTAATTGGATTTTCATATTTGGACTACCTATAGAATATAGAATAAATTGTTAAGACTAAGAACAGGAATGAAGTATTTACCAGTTAGGTATAACTGTTTGATTAATATGAGCTGTTTGCAACGGGGGGGGGGGGATTTTTAGTTGTTTGTAGTTTTTTGTGGTTATTTAGTAGTTTTTTTCTTTTAGCTATTTTATAGTATGTATTTTTATTGTATGTATTTTCTTGTATGTATTTTTAGTTTTCTGTATTGTTTTTACCGGTGTTGTATGTTGTATGTTTCTGTTTAATAAATAATTTTACACACGAAGACATACACACACACACACACACACACACACACACACATATATTATATATACGGTGGTAGCGGCTTCTGTATTCTCTTCTCTTCATGGTCTTGAATAAGCCACTCCACTTGCTACCTAATTAGATGTGCTTGGATTTATCTAAAAGATCTGCTTGGCAGACACCATGCCAAAAAACCAATGTACAGACTTTCCAGACAGTGCCTAAGCTGGGACTTTCTGTGCCACTGACTTGGCTTAGGCATGGGACGCACTTATATTTCCCTTTCTGGCTGTCTGGGGTTGATCATTAGTAGACATACCAAAAAATTCAAGCAAGGTTATTTGAGACAAGCCCAGTCTGAGTTGCCTCAAAAGATTTTCTCATTTTCAGTAGCTTGAACATCTAATGCGGAATGACAGAACTGCCAAGTCATCCTGCTGATTTATCTGATTCAGTATAAGCTCTTATTGACACTGCCTCAGCAGGTGCTGTCACTCTTAACAATGACTTTCCTTGGATGTCCCAAGAATGCAAAACATTTGGAGGCTCCCTTTCTTGGATTCAGCATATAACACCAAACAGCCTAATAGACAATGTGCTTTTCACATTCACGTCATTTTTGTGTCTTTTTGGACCCAAAAATGTTTTTACAAAATTATAGAAAAACATGCTCTTTTCTCATTTGTAAAACTGCCTCAAGGAATATTCAAGTGACTGTGGTCATTAAGAGAAATGTGTATTTCTTGTAATTAACACTGTTCTCTTCCAAAAATGGGAAATGGGATAGATATCGGCAATCAGACTTGCAAATTATGCTGTGGTTATTTTTCAATGACCATTACAAAACAAAGCACATGGAATGCAGATGAGAAAAAGCATGTGCTGGGACAAACAGACATCTTACACCACTTGAGGTAGTACTTGTTCTAATTATGCGCTAAACATATGGTTAGACTCTCAGGCCATTTCCACACTTCACTGTTACAGTGCTATTATTCCAGTTTCAACATCCTATGGATTCCTGGGGTTTGCAGTTTAGAATTCTCAGCTTTAGAGCTCTTTGGCCTAAGTAAACTACAAACCCCAGGATTCCATAGGATGTTGAGTGGAATAATAGTACCATTACAGTGTAGTGTAGGAATAGACTAAGAGCAAGTGTGACTACCCCAAGGTTCACCCAAAATTTAATGTCTCAGGTGGGAACTGATATTGGATGTACTAGAAACCAGTTTAACACTTTTAACTACACAGATTCTTGGTTGTTTGTCACTGAATTTATTTTCATTTTTAAAATGTAATGGCTCAGTGCCCACTGAGTTCAGTATACAATAAAGCTAGGTTGCTCTGATTCAAGCAGCAGTGTATAGTAGCTCTAGCTACAGGAGCAATATGTTCAGCATAAAGACAGTGTGCTCTGTGCTTTTTGGAAAAGATGTTTTGTATTTTAAAATGTTAGCAATATGAGGATAAGGAATTAGCCTACTATGGTGAACATTCTTTTCAATAACTTTGGCCCCATCAGTGAACAAACATATTTGAAGCAGGGTTGTCAGTCTGTTAGGCTACCTCTGAATTTTAAAAACTCCATTAATTCAGTTGCCTCTGAATGTTTCAACATGCAGGGCCACAGGAGGGCTGATAATATCATTACAAATTATTTGCTTCACAATTTTTGGTGGTGCTGCATGATTAAAATGGCAGCCTACCAGCATTCAGCTCAGAGGGCCAGTGTTATAAAATATGTAAAGACAGCAAAACAAATTAAGCAGGAAAGCTATTCGTTAAACAAAGTCACCGTCTTCACTGAAGTTTATAGGTTAAACAGTCTTACAAAAGGCAAATTCAAATAATCATGGAACAGAAGTCATGGGCAGCTTCTCTTAATTAGCTCTTAAATAGGTGCTAGGAAGACTGAAAAAATAAATTCTCAGTTCGTTCCCCCTCCTCCATGAATTCCCCACTGTAGTCAAGTTCTTAGAGGGAAAAGCCCCCAACTCCACTCTCACAAGACAGGTATTATGGCCTTTTCAGGTCTATTTCAGAACCCAAAACACATTCTCTGTTTATTACATACTAGCAACACACTTAAAATAGAGAGGAAATATTAGCCTACATTCAACATTGCACTAGCAGAAGCCTGCTAGAGTAATGGAATTTTCTTTCTTTCTCCTGCTTTCTAAATGCTTCCATACCAATAGAAAACCAAATATGGAGGTGGGTTCCAAGTCCTTTAGATCTTGCTTTGGGGTGCAGTGGGAGCTGCATGGGGGATCACCTGCCTCCTGATTTTGCAGACTGAAGTAGTTCCCACACGGGAATTCTGCCCCTTCCAAATCTTACCCTTTTTTTCTCTTAAGATGCCCTTATGAGAATAATCTCTATTTATATCTATAGGGAAACATATTGGGCACAATTTAACAGTGCATACTTCACAGCATTCAAGATTGCATACATGCAGCACTTAAAAAACCAGCTATTCAACCAGCTATTCAACAGTTCTGTTACTAAATAATAGTAAATTTTGTAAAAATTTTCATCAGGCTGTATGCTATGTTGAAAAAAAGGTTTTCAAAAATCTCCTTATACTACCATCAAACATGTAATGACACTTTTCCAGAGCTTAAGACTATTCAGAGCGCTTCATCTTATTATTTTTTGTGTAATCCATATAATATTGTAGAGCAGGCTGACAGCACATGTGAAAGACTGGTAAAAGTGTCTTTTTAGTGCGATGGAGGCACTTCCTTCCCCAGCACAGCCTGGGAAAGTACTGGTTGTGCTGCAGAAGGAAGCGGCATGTCCAGTGCGCTCCCTTCTGCAGGGAGCCAGTCCTATGTGGAGGGGAGCACTGTTGTCATGCTACCAGGATTGCCACCGGACGCCGCTGCAAGAAGGTAAGCTGCAGATAGGGCCATTATTAACAATTTCACTGCCTCCTGCCCCCCCCCCAACCTAAAGGAGGTTTGAAGCATTAAACACAAGAGCTTATTTTCCCTAGGCTAGAAGAATGCACAGATGCTCTCCACAGGCCAGAAAAGGCAGCAACTGTTGATCACAAGGAGTGTTGCCATTAGACAATAGTTCCCTCTTCAGAGGAGCACACAGACAAAGAGGAATTGATAAGAATTGTGTTCTTCTGTTATGCTTTCTCCAGCAGGCTTCTCAGGTGGAGAAAGCACATCAGGAAAGAGAAGAGAGAGGCAACACATCTCCTACTGTGTCCTCTCTAGAAGGCTTGATGGCAGGGGGCGGGCAGACCCCTGCTGTTAACCCCCCCAGCTAAGCAAACAGAAGAAGCCTCTTCCCAAACTCTAAGATTCTAGTTCTAAGCAATCAAGCTGTCACACCAAACAGCCAAAGACCCTCCCTGAAGCAAAGGGAAACCTTTTCCTCTAAAAATTGGCAATTTAAAAATTTCTTCCTCCTTCCCACACTATCCTTTCTAAGCAGGGAAAGGTAATCCTTTCCTTCCCTGACAAAACTACAATTGCTTTCTCTGCATCTGCATTCTGCCAGCCTAGGCAGGTAGAAGTCCAGGCTTCTTTCCTTACTGCTAAAAATGCCACATCATAACTCCAAACAGTCTCTCACTGTTAGGTCACTCTCATTCTCTTGCCTCTTCCTCCTTACTTTCTCACCTTGCTCAGGGTGGGAAAGTAAGTGTGTTGAGATAGCTATGCATTGTGGGTGAGGTTGTTATTTATTTGTTTGTTTGTTTGTTTGTTTGTAGGGAAACACTGTAAATTTGAAATGTCGTAAATTAGAGCAATACAAATTGAGACTCACTTGTAACCTGATCCCATCCTATACATACATCCTCATGGATCATGAATCAAAAGCTTTTTAATTCTGAAATGACCTTTTCTTTTTACACTTCTAAAATTGCACCAAACTATTTTTGTTATTTTTAACATAACAGAAAGGCTGTTCAAGAATTCTACAATCTGTTATATTTTTTAACTTTGTTGTCGTTTCAGTGAAAAAAATCAGCACAGGAAAAAGAGAATGGGGTACTAACCTCCCCCGTCCCTGTGCTGTGGTCCAAATTTTATATCCATGAATCACTGCTGCTATTTTTAAAACAAGGAGAACTCCAAACAAAGGAGTCAAAGATGTGGTTAACAGTATGTAATGTTTGACCTCTTCAGTATAATAACCTGTATATATATTTTTTTCCCCCCTCTCTCTCTCTGTTATGAACTTAGTCTTCATAAATGGTGCTTGGGTCAGAGCCCTGGAGGCAGAAACCTTCCCTCATTGTACAAAACAAACACAGCAGTGAAAGCTTCCTGTGCCACCCTGCCCACATAATCTATAATCCTGCCCTGGAGGAAACCACCTATGTGAGTAAGAGGATAATCCAACTGTCTAGGTGTATACTGTGCAGTGAGTGGTCTAGAAAGTACTTGTGGCTGTATCATTATTGAAGCTAAGTAGGTGCTTCTCTTGTCAGAGCCCAACTGGGTGGCAACTGACACTCCTTGCCGAAGAAAATAAGACAAAAGAGGGCACTTGTTTGCCTGGGTTTGTCTAGATGCAGATTCATCCATTCATTCATTTAACTCATGTCGTCTCTTTCTCCCACTATGGTACTTGAGGATGCTCACAGTATGACTAAAACAAAATGCAATTAAAACATTGTCTAATCCAGGGCTTTCCAAATGGTGTGCCATGACGCGTTAGTGTATCACCTGAAGTGTGTAGGTGTGCCGCCTACAATCTTGGAAATGTATGTTATTATTTATAAATCATATATTTTTAAAAATATATGAAAGGTTTTCATGAGATATGTTGTGTCCCTATACATTTTGTTATTACAATTTATGTATGTGTCTGTATCTCTCATAAGGGATTAGTTTAACCTCTGGTTTGCTAGTAAAACTGAATTACTATGTCACGAAATGATGTATGTCTAAAAAGTGTGTCACCAGCATGAAAAATTTGGAAATCTCTGGTCTAATCCTTTGGGAGCTGAAGGGGAAACCCAGCGGAAGTACAGCAGTGGAGGTTACGGTCTGCACTAAACAGTATCTTGGCCATAATATTTGGCTTTGTTGTTTTGCCACCTTCAAGTCAGCTTTACCCTATGAATGAGAATCTTCCAGGAGCCCTGGTCATCAACAGCTCTGCTCAGGTCTTGCAAACCCAGGGTGGGGAATTCCTTGATTTAATCGATATATCTGTAATACAGTCTTTTTCTTAGTGCTTTCAACTTTAAAGAGCACTGTCTTCTTTTCCAGCAAGTCATATCATCTCTCAATAGGTCCAAACTGTGACAGTTCAGTCTTTTTGGCTTCTAGTGAAAATTCATAGAATCATAGAATCATAGAGTTGGAAGAGACCCCAGGGGCCATCGAGTCCAACCCCCTGCTATGCAGGATCACCCATCAAAGCATTCCCAACAGATGGTCATCCAGCCTCTGCTTAAAAACCTCCAAAGAAGGAGACGCCACCACACTCCGAGACAGCATATTCCACTGCTGGACAGCTCTGACCGTCAGAAAGTTCTTCCTGAGGTTCAAGTGGAATCTCCTTTCCTGGAGCTTGAATCCATTGCTCCTTGTCCTAGTCTCTGGAGCAGCAGAAAACAAGCCTGCTCCCTCCTCGACATGACATCCCTTCAAATATTTAAACATGGCTATTATATCCTCTCTTAACCTTCTTTTCTGCAGACTAAACATACCCAGCTCCCTAAGCCATTCCTCATAGGGCATGGCTTCCAGACCCGTCACCATTTTGGTCGCCCTCCTCTGGACACATTCCAACTTGTCGATACCCTTCTTGAATTGAGGTGCCCAGAACTGGGCCTGGTTTGTTGTAGGGCCCATTCATTTGTCTCTTTCTGTGTAGTATTAACAAGTGCCAGTTACAGTGCTAGTGTTGTCGTCTCTGAGATATCCTCTACCAGTGTCACCCCGCACTACTGCTCCTGCCTAGTAGCTGTTTGGCACATTTAGTCTGACTCCTCAGCAAAAGCCTGTCTGACACAGGAGATTCTATCAGAAGCATTGCTACCATCAGCCTCTTGCCTCACAGGAACACACAGTTCCGCCTCCACACAAAGGTAGTGCTGGGGTGGTATCATTCTTTGGACATACTGTGAAATGGCATAACTTTTTGGAAAAGATTCTAAAGCTGAGAAACATAGAAGGCAGTAGGACAAGAAGACGGCTACGGCCATTTCCGCACGAGACTGTTATAGCACTTTGATTCTACTTTCAACATCCTATGGAATCCCCGGGTTTGCAGTTTCGGGAGGGGCCGGCAGGCCCCTCCCGAAACTGCAAACCCTGGGATTCCATAGGATGTTGAAAGTGGAATCAAAGCGCTATAACAGTCTCGTGCGGAAACGGCCTACATTACAGATGGAATGGTTCAATGAAGGAAGCCACAACCTTGGGCATGGAAGACCTGAGCAGGGCTTCTGATGACCAGGGCTCTTGGCTGTCATTCAGAGGGTTACCATAAGCTCAAGTCAATTTGATGGCAAATAACAATAACAAACAACAAATAGAATGTTTAGTTTGGGTAATGTTTGTAACTGTATGTATTGTGGAGATTTTCTTCCTCCAAAACATATTAAAACTTGAGAAACACAGCTTGCCAGACAGAGTGTGCTTCAGTCCATTGCCAGTCTTTGGAGGTGTGAAACAGAAATTTCCACAGAACCCAACATATTTCTTTTCCATCTCTAAAACAGCGTGTCCTGCTTTTATCAAACCTCTAAATAAAACAAACAAAACTGAAGAGCCAGTGATTTGTAAAGTGGTCTGTCAAAATCCACAAGAAATAAGTCTGACATTGAATATTGAAATAGTCCTACTTGATTGTCGTATTACCTTAGGGAATAAGTTACTGGGAAGATACTACCAACCCCTGCCTATCCGTGTATCTGCACCTAATCACTTTGACCCTGACAAGCTGTTGGCAACCTTTTGAAAGAAAAAATAAAGCAAAGGAGGTGGTAAATAGCCCACTGGCCATTAATTTGTCAAGGAAATATACTAATGTAATTGGGGTCAAATTTGTTGCTCGGCCAGGCATTCATGAGATTCACTGAACAGAGTCAGGAGCACTGAGAACAACATCTATTACGAAGTTTAGTTTGGCAGGGGACAGCAGAGCCAGGTTGGAGAAGCCCCTCCTGGGAATGCCTGGCCTGCTCCATTAGCTTACAGTGACAGCTAGAATGGGAGGGGGGCACAGAGGGATTGTGTTACCACAAGCCAGGAAGAAATCAGTTAGGGGCAACAGTTAGTCCCTGTAGGAGAGCTGTTAGGCAGGAAACAGGAAAGACTGGGATTCTGTTGATTTTCTCTTTTAAAGTTCCTATTTTATGAGCTCATAGACTGATACTTTCATAGCTCTCCTAACAGCAGCCAAGTAAAGGAGCATTTATTTCTGAAAATAGAGCTCTATTTCACCAGGAGTGATCCTGCCGTAAGGCAGAGTGAGGTGACCAGCACATGCAGGAGAGTTTGAGCATCATGAAAGGGCAGAAACTGTTTAGTTAGTTAGTAGCTATTACTGGGTTTTTGTTTTTGGTTTGTTTTTTTTTTTTTTTTTGGTTTTTTTTAAACTGCCAAAGATGGGGAGAGGGATTTGTGGCATGTTCTGTTTGATTTGTCAAAACTCCATGGCTGATTCTACCCATTATGTACTGCCACTTGTGGAGAAGTGAAGAGGCGCCACTGGCTGTTTTACTTTTGTTGTTTGTTGTTTGCTTGTCATCAAGCTGGTTTTGACTTATGGTGACTCTATGAATGAGAGAATACCAAGAACCTTGTTCATCAACAGCATTGTCCCAGTCTTGCAAACTCTGGGCTGAGTCAACCCATCTGTGCTGTGGCTTTTCTTTTTTCCCACTGCCTTCCATTTTGCCAAGCATTGTCGCTGTCATCTTTTCCAGTGAGTCATGCTGCCTTGTGATGTGTCCAAAGTTCAATAACCTCAGTTTAACTTTTTTGGCTTCTAGTGAGAGCTCAGTAGGTTATACAACATCTTGGTCTGCCCCTGTATTTCATTGTATGTCAGTTTAATTCGAGTTGCTTGAAAAAAAAAATCCTTGCAAGGTTTAAGTGCTCATTCATATTTTTAAGATACATACTCACAAAGTGTTGGTAAAGTTTACCAACAAACTATTCTTCCTGTTTGCACATGCACACAGTATATGGAAGGAAGGAATCAAGACCACACAAGAAAAAAGCACAGAAGACATCCATTATGTATAACCACCACCATTGGTTTTGCTTTTTGACTTTGGTTGGCAGATGCTTCAGAATTAGTTTGCCATCTGCTTCTGTGTATAGCAGGGATGAGCCAGAGAAAAAGTACTACTGGGAACTGCCAAAATGCATGTGCAAAATTGCATTGCTCAATGTATTTGCTGTCTCTTAACAGGCAAATCAAGCATTTTGATTTCATATTATGCCTGTTTAAAAAAAAATCCATTATTATAACAAAAAAGAATAATGAATTATTCAACAACAACTATTTGAAGATATGGAAAGAGATAAAAAATGATATGGAAAAATGCAAAAATTTAGATCTATCTCTCCTGGGAAGAATAAATGCTTTTAAAATGTCTTTATTACCTAAGCTCATGTTCCTTTTTCAGAATTTACCAATAATGGGAAGAGAGAAGATATTTAAAGAGTGGGAAAAGGACCTACAAAAATTCATTTGGTAAGGGAAAAAACCAAGAATAAGATTTAAAACACTTCAGGATGCAAAAGAGAGAGGAGGACTTGACTTACCATCATTGAAAATTTATTATTACGCATGTTGCTTAGACTGGATTAAAGACTGGATTCTAACTGGAAGAAATAAACAATAGATTCGGATGGCATGGATATTTGTGCTATGATAGATTAACGGAGAACAAAGAGTTTAATAACCATTGCATCCAGAAGACATTGCTAAAGGTTTGGCTACAAATAAAGTAGAAACATTACTTCCAATATGGACTTCACCATAAGAAGCATATAGAGTTGCCCCAACAAAACAAGGAAATGTACTAACATACCAAGAAATATTGAAATGGAAGAGGGAGGATCCAAGAATGTGCACAGTAGAAGAATTAAAGGCTGAAGGATATGAGTTAAACTGGTTCCCATGGCGACAACTTAAAGAAAGATTTAAAATGAATTAAAAATTGTATAGATTTGAGAGAAAAGAAAATGAACTAGATTTACTGATGAAGGGAAACCAAAAGAAGAGAATCTCCAAATTTTATAAACTATTGTTGAAAAGAGAAATGGAACCAGATGTAGTTAAAGATATAATGGTCAGATGGGCTTAGAATGTGGGACATCCAACTGAATTAGAAGCTTGGGAGAAAGCATGGAAAACTGATATAAAATTTACACCAAATTTAAATTTAAGAGAATTTTTTTAATAAAATGCTTCATAGCTGGTATATGACCCCAGAAGATTACAAAAAATAACTAAAACTGGGAGTGAGAAGTGTTGGAAGTGTGATGAAAAGATTGGATCCTTTTTTCATATGTGGTGGACTTGTAGGAGGGCAAGAAAATTTTGGAAGGGGATACATGATGAAATTCAAAGAATTTGTAATCTGAATTTTGAAATGACACCAGAGTTTTATTTGTTAAATATGTTAGGGCAACACAGGGAGATAAGAAGTCATCAGAAGATATTGTTATATTTGATAACAGCTGCAAGGTTGATGTATGTGCAATACTGGAAAGAAAAGAAAGATATAGATTTAGAAGAGTGGAAGCTAAAAGTTCTGGATATGGTAGAGATAGAAAAATTAGCATTTTCCTTGAAAAACAAACCTATCCAGAACTTTGAAAAGGTATGGAAAGGTGTTTTGGATTGGATAGAGACATAAATGTACAAGAAATGAAAGAAAGAAACAGATGTAACTGTTTTTCTCTTGTTAATGGAAATGTAATTGTTCTTCTCTTATGTAAATGGAATCAAAGTAGATTCAACTGGAGAATATAAGTTGGAAGTGGGGGGGAGTGGGATACATCCTATAATGGTGTATATCCACTTGTTTTTTTTATTTTTGCAATCAAATCTTTCATAAAAAATTTTTTTTAAAAAAAATTCCAAGATCTTTCATCAGACATGTTGCCATAATGTTATGGCTATAATCTATGTCCCCATCTGACCCCTTGAAACCCACCTTAAAATCCAGTCATCTGCATCAAAGGATGGAATTCTGTGGTATTGTCAAGCAAGGCAAAGAAGGATGTTTCCAGACTCTGTCTGCCAGTGATCTGGGATTTCTGTTGCAGCTCCTTGGCTTACCACTGATTGCTGGTGGAAGGAAGCTGGACACATCATCCTTCAGGACCGCACTGACCAGAATCACAGAACTCCATTCTCAAGTGTAGATGGCTGGATTTTATTGTGGGTTTTATGGGCATATACAGTTAAAGTAATGGTATCATGTGGTAAATGTCAACGGGAAACGGTTACAAGGTCATAAACCTAGCTTATAACATCAAGAATGACCAACAGGATGCTAGCCAAAATAAGAAAAAAATGACATGGGAATGAAAGCCCAGCACTAATTCCATTTTAAAATTTTCTTTCTTTTAGATGTACTATTTAATTTTTATTTTTTTAAAAAAAACTAGTTATGTCCCACTAGTTAACTGTTGCAGTACTGGCTTATTGATACTGAAATTGTATCTGAGATTTCGAGCACACTCAGTTGGAGCAAAATCTGAAGAATCATAGGATTATAGAGTTGGAAGGGATTAGAATGGTCATCTAGTCCAATACCAACCAATAGAGGAATACACAACTGAAGCATCCATGGGAATGCTTGCAAACATGATACAAAAAGCATTGTAACCATCACCAGCATATTCATTCTTGATATATTCTCCCTTAGTAGTAAAAATATTTAATACTATAACATTAAACATATAAACCTTATACTCCAATATTAAACATATTTGCTAGAAATTGAACCCGACTGAATACAATGAGATTTACTCTGGCATAGAATTGCAGTAACACATCTTTTAGCTTCATATAATTGAATAGATATGCCTTGTGTGTATAGCTTCAAAGCTTCAAAGCTTTAAACTATTGCCTGAAATTGCACTTTGGTCATTCCAAAGTGATTTTATCACATTTATTTATTTATTTATTTTGAAGTGAGAGCAAGGCCTGTTTGAATAGAAAACTGGATTTAGAGCCAGATCCTGCAATTTCTTCCTAATTAATTTTGCACTTTGATTATCACAGAATGAGCTCAATTTTGTTTGAGAATTTGCATTATAATGTTTGAGGTACATGAAGCTGGGCCTCTCCCTGCACTATTCTGTCAGCTTAAATTGTTACTAATTGTGATATTGCCTTTCTCAAATTCTTCTGTATTTTCTTAATCCTTCTGAATTAGTGTGCTATCCCATTCTTGTAGAGAAATGCATGGTAACAAAGATGAGGAAAGACTATCCATCAAAATACAGTATTGTAGAAGCACATAATCATATGATCTTGTTGAGAAAGGTTATACCCTCAGCAGCACCTTATTGTATTTAGGAAATCAAACTCACTATTTTGGCAGCTACGTTTGAGAAATGAATGTGGAATCCCTGATTAAATTGTATTCTCCTTTTGCTCTTCATCATAAGAAACTTTTGCATTTAGCTCTTAGAATAATGATACACAATGCTATGGGTTGCAGAGAAAGATTACAGACTATTTAGATAACCATGGTGTCTTTTAAAAACTGACAGAATTAGTATCATGTCTACTTAAAAGTACAACCAGTGGGGAGTATTTCCTTTTTCATTTTTCTGTAATGAAACACTACATTTCATTCAGAAGAAGAGTGTCAGAAATACTTCCTAAACAGCACACAAAATTATGTGGAGTTGTAGGGGTTCAATGATAAACTGTCATGTTATAGATAAATTTTGGAGTACCTTTCTCTTTTTTAAGTGTATGCAGTGCTCTCTGCTGGAAAGCAATTAAACATTACTACTGACAGCTCAATGCCATGTTGTTATTTGTTAGGTGTTTTTTTTAGCAACATCTTTGTTCAAAACCCTGTATATTAATTTAGTTAATGTATCCATATACAAAGAAGTGAGCTGTGAAAAGTGAATTACTCTCTGTATTAGATTTCTACTGTCTATACTAGAGCAGAAGCACTGGAATCAATGGGACAATAGTCATTGCATTTTACTGTTCTACTAAAGTAGGACAAAGGCTGACTCCAATCTTCTATCTGCAAGGATGTGTTTGTACATGACAATAGTACCTACTACAATTCCCTCTGTTAAGAAAGAAGAAGAAGAAAGAAGGGCATTTAGCCTCCCTGCCACTCCTGCTCACTGTTCTCCCTGTTTCATGAAAATACTCCTGTTCCTAAGATTTTAACTTTAGCTTAATCAACAGTGTTACATTCTCTCACAGAAGCTGGATTGCAATGTTTCTGATGATTTTGTTCTCTGACCTTCTGGATTGTTAGTGAAGAAAACATGCCATTTATAGCATGTGTCTGGATACCATGAACCTAACCCTTAGGATCAGTCAGGACTCTGGGGAAGGAAGAAGAGGAGGAGACACAAGGTCAATGAAAAGGATGAAACATGCAAGTTGTGCAAGCACTGGACCCAGATTTAGACCCTGAAACCAAGCCTGTTCTGGACTTTTGAACCAGAAGCCACCAAAATGGAGCCAACATGCTTTGAGCCAGATCCCTCTGAAGAGCATGCCACTTAACATCAAAATACTTATTCTTCCCTACCAATGGAACTACCTTTCTGTGGTGGTGGGATTGCATGCTCTTGAGAGGCAAGAAGCTATGCTGATGGTAGCAGTGCTTCTGGTAGGATCCCCCATATCAGACAGGCTTTTTCTGAGAATCCAGACTAAATGTGCCAAACAGCTACTGGGTGGCAACAGTAGTGGAGGGTAACACTGGTGGAGGATCTCTCAGAGATAATGGCAGTGGCACCATAACTAACACTTTTTAAAAGGAGGTACTGTAAAGCCCTTTTGAATGTCTGTTAGCATGTAAACTCTATGGCCATGTCCACACGGGGTAATAAAAATGGTGCAGTCCGTCCTCCATGGAGGACGTCTGCACCTGGGAGCGGACTGGGTCCGGACTACTTACTGTAGATCCGCACCTCAGTCCACTCCGGAACGACCCCAAGTGGTCCTCCAGCGTGCTTTTGAAAGACCTGATTTTTCCGGTCATTCAAAAGCACGGAGCGTGCCACTGCGAGCCTGCTCCCTTGTGCAGATTCGCAGGCTCGCACCAATGCGAGCCTGCGATCTGGCAAGGGCGGGCTTTAGGTTGGCAAGCTTCAGCGGTTGGTCAAGACCCATGACCAACTGGAAGCTGCCATTTTGGATGCCAGAGGAGAGCGGATCAACGATCACACACTGCTCCGGAGCAGCCTGGATCGGACCGGGGAGCTAGAAGATCCGGCAAGTAGCGGCATGCGGAAATGGCCTATGATGAGACAATCTAAAATGAAAAAAAGAGATTGTGCCCCCCCCCAAATGAGACTCTTGAGCCAGAAGGCACTCAACAAATAACTGGGGTACAGTAGAGGACAGCTATAAGTAGTATTGTGGCTAATGATGCAGCTGGACTCAAGCCAAAAGGATGTTCAGCTGTTGATGTTCTCAGAGATGAAAGGAAACTCTTAAGCCACATAACACATATTAAAGGGACATGGAATGTAATAAGTATGAATCAGAGGGAGCGAGACATAGTAAAACAAGAAATGGAATGTATAAACATTGCATTACTTGGGGTGAGCAAGCTAAAGTCGACTGGAATGGGGCATTTTGAGTCAGGTAATTACACAGTGTTTTGCTCAAGAAATGAATATCTAAGAAGAAATGGGGTGGCATTAATAGTAAGGAGAAATGTAGCAAAAGCAACCAAAGAAAACAATTCCAAATATGACCAAATCATATCAATAACACTACAGGGAAAAAATATTAATATAACTATAATCCAAGTTTATCCTCCAACCATGGACAGAGAGGAAGAAAAAATGGAAAGATTTTGTGCTGGGGTCCAGGAGCAAATTGATCACACACCAAAATAAGACTAGTTTTTAATCATAGGTAATTGGAAGAGGGGCGTGTCTGTTCTGCCAGTGATTGGAATAGGACTGAATGACATTTCAGTCAGTTTTGGGGAGAAGCTCGATCAGAAGAGTTTACCTGGTAAGGTATACTTACCTAAATAGCAGATGTAGAGTACTAGCCCCTATTTTATGTTTTTTTTTAAAGTGCGTTTGGGAAATCTATCTATTTCTGGTATAATATCTTCCATTTTTAAATGTATCTTGTTTTAACTCATGTGTGAGTTTCAGTCTCATTTGGGGAAAAGCGAAAAGAAAAGAAATTCACATAATCTAGCTTCTTGATTGTCTCTGTAAGAAGAAAGCATTGTTCCCACAAGGTCCCACAGACATTTCTATTCATCTTTCTTATGCTTTCCTAGAATAGGGAAAGTGAGCTACTGGAAGACTATTTAGAAGACTGTTGGCAAAGTTAAGCTGGGGTCCTCATGGACCTTTCCAAAGAATCATAACAGCAGTCATAATAACTGACAAACCTGTCACTGCTAAACAAAAAAACAGAAAGAAAAACTCCGGTTAATTGTCATCTTGGGTCTTTCCAGTACTTCAGTACCTATTAAACACTTTAAAAAGTCAAAGAAATGCAATCCTTCCTTCAGAATAGAGCCTCTCAGAGAGATCTTGCTTGAAGGCTGCGTTTCTTAGAGAAAGTAATCTCTGTGCAAGTGAGGCATGTTTTTCTAGGTCAATCAATCCATTTGAATTTGGCATGGAGAGAATAGGGCTCTAGACAAAGAGGAATGAAATGGGGCAAAATACTAATCAAAGTCTGAAATTCCTGAGAGCAGCTGCTTTGCTCCTGACATTCCTTAGCCACGGTGTGGGTTTCAATGAGGCTTTTAGAACAGCCAGTTAATTATCATTATAAATGTGTAGTTAAGGGGAAGGCTTTTGAAAATATGTGGCTATTGTTGTCCTCATGGGTCAAGCCAGGGCAAGTTTGGGGTTGATCTCTGTCTCTTTGGGTTAAATGTTTGCCCTGGTCAGCACAGCAGGGAAGCACAGATACTGACAGACGCAATAGACTTGTGTCCAGTATGAGTGCCAGTCCATTTTCTTCTTACTTGAGCAAGGAAGAGCATAGTTGGGTTTCTGGAGTGGACATAAAAGAATGTGTCAGTGAAATCCACTTAATGGACATGAGACTTGTCTCCCTCATGCTAATTAGTCCTGGAGTGCAAATTCTTTTACAAATGGCTTTATAGGGTCTTTGAAAAACCATACATACCAGGTGCCAAATATGCCATGTCTTTTATATTTGTCACCAGTGTAATTTAAAAGAAAAGAAAAGAAAAAGATCATCACAATCTCCACTATTTGAGAAAAACAAAAGACTCTTCAGCACTTACTCAGAAGGAAGGTCCACAGAGTCCAAATGAATGTATTTACCGTCCAGTAAGCATGGTTAGTTATTCGACGGGAGACTTCCAATGAATACCAGGTTCCATAGGCTCTATTTCAGAGGAACGAACTGGCAAACCACCTCTGAGCATTCTCAGAAAAACCTACAACATTCATGGGGTTGCCTTAAATCCACAGGCTACTTGAATGTGCGCGCGTGCGCGCGCGCACACACACGCACACACACGGGTGCTTAGAATAGCAATTATGGATGATCAATTTTCCACAGTGTTTCACTACATTTTTCAGGACTTGTATGCCCACGGAAGGCTATGATCTGAGCCTGAAACCATATCTCATGATAACTTCTGTTGTTGTTGTTTGTCTTCAAGTTGTTTCCCACTTATGGCAGCCCTAAGGTGACCCTTATCATGGGGTTTTCTGGGTCTGACAGTGTGTGACTCATCCAAGGTTACTCAGTGGGCTTCCATGGTCAAGCAGGAAATTGAACCCTAATCTCCAGGATTGTAGTCCATTGCTCAAACCACTACACCCCACTGGCTCCCTTATACCAACTGGCTCTCTGAAATATAGCAGGCAATTGTTCCTGGCCAGATCAGATGCAAAAGCTTCAAATACTGGAACAGCAAGCATAATGGACAAGAATAAGAATTCTAGGTATAGTTCATTTTGCTATGAGAAGAAAGTAGGGATGAAGAGGAGAAATGCCAAGAGTAAACAAATGGAGAATAGTAGAAAACTGGAGGCACATTTTGATTTTAAGGCAAAGAGATGCCAATGCTCAAATGTCTAGAAAAAAATATTGTCTGATTGGAAAATTTTCTTCCTATCCCTTACTGTTGTTCCCCATTAGGTACAGGGATTCTCTTGGAAACTGATATTTTGAATCATAGAATCATAGAGTTGGAAGAGACCACAGGAGCCATCCAGCCCCCTGCCATGCAGGAACATATATCAAAGCATTCGCAACAGATGGTCATCCAGCCTGTTTAAAAACCTCCAAAGAAGGAGAATCCACCACAATCCGAGGCGGCATGCTGCACTGCTGGACAGCTCTGACCGTCAGGAAGTTCTTCCTGAGGTTCTGGTGGAATCTCCTTTCCTGCAGCTTGAATCCATTGCTCCTTGTCCTAATCTCTGGAGCAGCGGAAAACAAGCCCGCTGCTTCCTCAACATGACATCCCTTCAAATATTTATTTTGGATTACAATTCTACAGCTATCTGTGGGATTCTGGGAGCTTGTAGTGCAAAAATAACTTTTCCAACTCCTGCTCTAGATCTGCTCACAGATGAGAGAAGCATATTCAGCATATGATCAGGAGCATATGTGAGGGCTGAGTCTTGCTACTGAAATAAAGACTGAGTTGGTGAGACTTACTATGAATGGAGCTCTGCATAAGAGTTGCTATATAGTGCTACCAAAACAGTCATCAAAATTACTTTTGAAAACCTCAATCAGTTGTCACAACACCAATGTACAATGTAAATAAGATTCTTGCTTTCTGATCTCTTAGGATATCATCACAATTTTATTTTTTTAATTAATGCTATTGTTGGCTCATCAACCCTTAAAGCCAGAATCTTGCCTCATTTTTCTTCAAGGACTTTCCTTCTGCCACTAAAACAGGATACTCAAGATGTCCAGCACCATGCATACAAAGCAGAAAACTGAGGCGCATCTAATGGAAACCACAAATGAACTAGAGACACATCTCAATATGTTCAAAAGGTTGTTGTTTTATCAGTAAAAAAAGCCTAATGCATTTTGCTCTGTGTGTACTTGTAAGGCCTTTTTCAGGTGTTATATAGACTCATAAAAGCACAACATGTAAATGCATGATATAACATTATACAAAACCATAATTAGATTGGTACATTGCCCATGGCTTGTACATACCTATTTAGAATTAAAGTTCAGAAATTTCTGGACTAGGAACTCTCAAACAATTTACTGGACAAGTGAAAACATGTGAGCTGAAAGTTTATTTGTATTTTGAGATATAAAGATCTTTAGTTCCTAGAAAATGAAATGAAGTTCTAGACCTCCTTCTATTCTTGTAAAATCTTTCAGATGGTCTTTTCCCCTTTAACTGAGATACATCTATGTGTCCTTGGATGTTAGCTATTTTTTCAATTGTCTGTTTACAAGATGGTAGATTGTCAAGACTGGCTCTACCATCAGGCAGAGTGAGGCAACTCCTTGAGGCAAAAGGGTCTGAGGGACAGCAATGGCAGTCAGTTGACTGTTCCTCTTGAGCCTACCAGTCATTCCCCTGTATTGTATGATAGAGTTCTCTGCATCTCACACAGTTCCCCTAAACTGGCTTTCAGAACTTAGGTGTGGTGGAGAACCTTATCCCAGGTTCAAGAGGCTGTTCAGTCAACTGCTGTATATAGCTTTTGGGAGTGTTCATCATCTGATCCTTCAACTCATGAAGGAAAATGTATTGGGACAGCAAGAAGATTGTAAAGTTGAAGGCTTTCACGGCCGGAATCCATAGGTTGTTGTGGGTTTTCTGGGCTTTGAGGCTGTGTTCTATTAATTTTTTCTCCTGACGTTTTGCCTGCATCTGTGGATCCTCTGAAGATGCCAGCCGCGGATGCAGGCGAAACGTCAGGAGAAAATACTAATAGAACACAACCTCAAAGCCCGGAAAACCCACAACAAGCAAGAAGATTATTCCTCCAGTGAGGCTGTGACAGTGCAGAGTCATTCTATGAACAATACAGGATCCTAAATAAGGAAGTTTCTTCTAAAGAGCATCCATCAGTTGTTTCCATTTATGTGAAATCTGAGGCTCAGTTCTCATTCATACTGTTGAGAAAGAGACTTTAAAAAAAAAAAGATTTCCTTTCATCTCTGTGCACATGGAATTCTTAATGAAATGCATCATGAGCATACTTTTTCAAAGGCACAACTCTGGGACAGAATAACTCCTTATTTGCATCTGTAGTTAAAGCAAAATTCAGCTGCTGAGCTTGACAGACATTCCAATGAATATTTTAGGATTGTTTTTAAGAGCATACCTAATATGTTATGTGTGGGAGTTTGGGATGGATCTCCTGACATTTAAAAAAAACAAAATTCTGGGGAGCATGTGGTCCCTCCATATGTCATGGGACTGTACCACCATGATCTCTTAGTACTCGCTATGCTGACCAGGACTGATGGGAGTAGCAATCCAGCAACATCTAGAAGGCCACATATTTTCTACAATTGAGTGGTATTGTACCTTTTCCTTCCACGACAGCTAACAGCAACATTACAAAGAGATATATAATTTAAGTTAGGAAAGTTATATGGCCCAAGGTCCTTCAGGAAACACCATGATGTAGTAGTTCTGTGCATGGAACTACACTACATATCTACTGTCAGTGCCCTCTGGACTCACCATTTAGCCATTACAGTCCCCCATAGCCATTTTAAGGGAGCCAGTGTGGTGTAGTGCTTTGAGTGTTGTACTACAACCCTGGAGACCAGGGTTCGATTCCCTGTTCAGCCACAGAAACCCCCTAGTGACCATCGGCATGTCACACACCCTCAGCCACCAGAAAACCCCATGATAAGTTCACCTTAAAGTCACCATATATCAGAAACAATTTGAAGGCACACAGCAAAAAGCAACAATAGCTATTCTGTGGCTGAGGGACAGTAGGGAGTAAGGACCAGGAAATGATCTGGCTGCATCCCCTTAGCCAGATGCAAAATGATTACATCATCTGTTGATATCCGCCAAGAACATCCAGAGGTCTAAACAGATGATGTAATCATTTTGCATTTGACCACAGAGACGTAGCCACATGTTTCTCTGATCCCTTCCCCTCCTCTACCAGGCACTGAATGGCTTTGGCAGAGGCTGCAAAGGCTGAATAGTGAGTTGTGTGTGTGTGTGGGGGGGCTTTGGTAATTGTGGAGGATGGAGGAGAATACTGACCTCCACAACAGCAACAAAGTGACATATGCAGGTGTAAAATAAACTTATGCCTGCATATGTCACTAACAGGATGCCAGCCACAGAGTGGGAACTTCTCCAAATGCAACATGGCCCTAATCTAACTGAGTGTATGAGAAAAGTTTCTTTTTAAAAAATTAGAGAGATCCATTTGGAGATCTCTGGCATCACAAGCAGTTTCTCCTTCAGATATATCTTTCCTTACCTTTATGGTCATCCAATGGAAAACTTCCTTAGACTACTCTGAAATTTCTACTTACAGGACCAGATGCACTATCTTACCTTCAGTGCATCCTCAGTAAGCAACTTTAGTGCGATGACCAGAGAAGGAAAAAGATTTTAAAAAGACTAATCTTTCTCATTTGCTTGTTAATTAGTTTGCTTTCCATTCTGCTTCTTCACAATGGCTGGGAATAGATAGCGATGTTTATTAAAACTGTAAACCAGCAAACGTAATTCAGAACACTCAGATTAATTTTTCCTTGCACCCATTTCATCTTTGCCATTGAATGTCAGCCCAAAGAGGAAAGTTTTATAGCTTTTTTGGCAAGGTTGGGTCTTGGACTTGGATAGATCTTCAGGGATGTGATCACCACAGTTGTGGAAAACCATTTTGAAAGCCTCTCTATGGGCCCTTGATACACATGGAAAGTACAGATGAGAAGACACTCCTTGAGGCCAGGCTGCTCTGAGGTATTTAGGGCCAAAGGAGGTAAGGGAATTATCAAATTCTCAGCCTTTGAATAGATTGAGTTCATTGGGTTCAAAATCATTTTAAACCTTCAGTACCTGGAAAGTTGTCAGAAACATTCCATCCTATCATCAGGATGACAATATTTATCATGGAAACTATTGTTTTAACTTCTGGAAAACTACCAAATTACTATCCAAAGTTCATATGAGCCACTTTGAAAAATCCCACCTCATCAAACAGTCAAAAGACCAGCATATTTTCCCTGCTTTTTATTTTATGAGGTGCACCTATGACTTAATAGGTGCCATTGTCTTTTATTTACATATCTAGTCTACTCTTTATTAAAAACTAGAAATATAAAATAGCCAGCAGAGGAAAATGTTTTGGAAATGGTACATTAAAAATCTTTTAATAAACTACAAAACAAATTAATACAAGAACCACAAGTTAGTAGAACTACAAATTAATACAAGAACTACAAGTTAAAATAAGAACTCTGATAGTTGGGAGTGCCATTATTAGAAAGCTTTTTGTCCCTGAATTATTTACCCTGCTACCATAGAATTTTTGTCTTGAGTTGCCGTACAAATTTTTCCTAAATTCACATGTGAAACAAATGTGAAGGTTCCACTTCAGGCAAAGGATTTCAAGGGAAATTTTTCTACTTCCAGTAGCAAAATGTCTTGGGTCACCCTGATTATTTAGAAGAGGGAATTTCTATACAGAGAATTTCTCTTTGTGGCATGAATGAAATTTATTCACACACTCAGGCCATTTCCACACTACTCTGTTATAGTGCTGTTATTCCATTTTCAACATCCTGTGGAATTCTGGGGTTTGTAGTTTACTGAGGCCAAAGAGCTCTCTGGCTGAGAATTCTAAAGGCCCCTCCCTAAACTGCAAACCCTAGGATTCCATGGGATGTTGAAAGTGGAGTAATAGCACTATAACAGTGTAGTGTGGAAATGGCCATAGTCTAAGAATGAAAATCTTTCCTGATGTAATGTTCTGAAATAAAGAAAACAAATGCGTAGTGCTATAGAATAAAGATCTGAGAGAAGTTAAATCTTGCAACAAGCAGATTATCTTAAATGCAAATAAAAAAAATACACTCCAATTCATTTTGAGTTTTGGGTGAAGGTTCACACTGCTCTTTATTCTAGAAGTGCTTGCACCTGGAGTTCACTGTAAGTAACTTATCATTTAGTTTTGTGGAGTAAGGGTGGCAGAAATAGCCGTCAGGGAAAGATGAAAGGCTAAAACAAAAACAGTTCTCCTTTATTTAATGGGTTGGTCCAACTGGATTAGCTCCAAGGATTAAGCTTTAAGAAAACACAGATAGTCAATAAGCTACATCAAAGACTGAGGCCATTTCTGCACTGCACTGTTATAGTGCTATCATTCCACTTTCAACATCCTCTGGAATTCTGGGATTTGTAGCTTACTGAGGCCAAAGAGCTCTCTGGCTGAGAATTCTAAATGCCCCTCCCTAAACTACAAACCCCAGGATTCCACAGGATGCTGAAAGTGAAATAATAGTGCTATAACAGTGTAGCACGGAAATGGCCTGAGTCATTTTAGTTCACACTGCTGTCTTCCTTCACACAATCATCTGTTTATCCGAAATACTTCTCTATACCTTAAATTTTTTTGTTTGACACAACAGAGAAACCCAAAATAATGTAAATGCAGAACAAAATATAACACCATAAATTCCAAAAGTAACAGAAAGTACAGCAAAAACCCTCCCAAGTTCCAGGCACTTCAAAAGGAAACACATATGTTAAAACTAACAGTCCCAAACTGCATAGTTATTTCTCTCCATCTCACCACCCTGTGTGGTGTAGTGGTTTGAGCATTGGCCTAGGACCCTGGAGACCTGGGTCTGATTCCCTGCTCAGCCAAGCAAACCCACTGCGTGACCTTGGGTGTGTCACATACTCTCAACCCCAGAAAACCCTGTGATAGTTTCACATTAGGGCCGCCATAAGTCTGAATGGACTAGAAGGCATACAATAACACAAATGCTTTTAAAGGGACCTAAATACCCTAAACGCACCAGATTCCGTCTGATTTTGGAGGCTAAGCAGGGTCAGCCCTGATTAGTACTTGGATGGGAGACTGCCAATGAATATCAATTGCTGTAGGCTGGAATTTAGAGGAAGAAACTTCAAAACCACCTCTGACTATTCTTTGCCTAAGAAAACCCTACGAAATTCATGAGGTCACCATAAGTTGACAGGTGACTTGAAGTAATACTCTGCTCCTGAATCATATTTTGTTTCTGAGCTACAACCTTATAGCTCTGTAGAAAAGGGATTGTACTTATATAGAAAAAGTAGGCATATTCAAGCAGGACCACATTAAGTTAGAAAAATCACATGGGAGGTAAAAGTAAAACACCCTACCAAATTAGTGGTTCCCATATATGAACTGAAGTAAGCAAACAAAATATCCAACAACTGTTGACACTAGATCTTCCATGTTGTGAGTAGCATGGCCTTTATTATATAAGTTCTAATAATGAGAAAAGTAATTTTTTTGAAAGAGTATTTCTCATAGGACACCCTGCCCCCAAAATGATTGCTCTTAGAAAATCCAGGTTTGACTGCAACAACTTGTCACTTAAAAAATCCAAACAACCCTGACATCTGTCAGTTTAACATTTCATTTCTTCAGAGTCTCCTATTCTTGGTCCTCTGACGTGTCATTGTTTGCAAAGCTGACTGAATTAAGTGTTATCTGCAAACTTGGAAACCCCTGCTTTTCATCCCCTGGCATAAATTACATTTCTGTAAATATTTCAATGCTGGAGCCTAACACTGACTCCTGTCATACCTCACAGCTACGTTTTTCAGTTTGCATACTTTCCATGTATGATGGTTCTACATTTCCGTCCATTAGCCGAGTTAGTATTCAAGCATGCGTTTTTCATTTTGTGCCATCCCTTCAGTGTCAAGTGATGGGAGCCAGCAGTCATATGTAGACTAAGAATAATTTGTGTTTCCAGCTATGCTTATGGAGAAATTTATGCTGAAAGGGCTCTCTTGCTAAAGGTTTAGGAGAAGCATTTCCTTTACATTAAATTATTTTCATAACTCTTTTGCTTAACAAGCTTTTCTAGTTTATATTTCTGCCTAACTACTTAGAAAAAAAAATTCTTTCTTTCTTTCTTTCCTTCTTTCCTTCCTTCTTTCTTTCTTCCCCTTCTCAACATCAGTGATAATCTTCTAGACTTTAGAGAAAGAGATGCCGGACCTCCCATCTGTCTTGAGCCTTGACCTTCTCATCCAGATGCAATATAGTAACTTGTAATAAGGGACTGATCTTGCTAACGACGTATCTTCTAATCTTTCACAGGTAAAAATTGGGACATGCGTGACCAAGCAATATCAGAGCGTGTTCTAGACGGCAAATGAGGAAGAATATAGCCTAGGAAAGGCTGTAGCAGTTTGCTTATGACTGAGATTACTGGGAAGGACAAGATTCTGCCCCTTCTTTTCTTCTCCCAGGAAGAACAACCCCCAAGTTGTGTCAAGCTAGTTTTGCAATTTGAATAGTTTGCAGAAACTGAGCTAAGCTTGAACACAAAGGGGAAAAGTGGGAGGAAGTGAGAGAAACTGGAACATTTGAAAAGCAGTTGGAAAAGTGGGATGACACAAGATTAACTGGGATGGTTCCTTCCAAATTGTAGATAACAGGCCTAGAATTCAAGGATACAACAAGCCTACACTTCAAAAGTAACATAAGTCGTTAGAATGGCAGGATTTTATTTATGCAATATCTTCTAGATAATTTTAAATTTATTTTTGAAAGACAGTTTTACAGGCGTCTTGAGAAAAGTTCTCCAGGATTTTAGCCATTTTCTTAGATTTTAATGGTAACAAAAGTAGTTTAAAAAAAACCAGAAAAACACACAAGTTACTTTTTCAAATATTATTATATGTATTATATGTATAAGTAACTTATAGTAATGATACAACAATATTATTAAGGAAATTTAATAAGTAACAGGAATGAAATAGTTCCAGATAGTACCTTTCAAAGCCCTACTTCTAATCTGGGAGCCCTTCCCTTTGTCCTCAGCGCGTGGAAAACTTTATAATTCCTCCATAATGAGGGTAATTCATGTCACGTCTTTCCTCAGAGTATTTTCATTTGTTTTTAGTTTCTAAATTCCAAGATTGACTCCTTGCTCTAAATACAGATGCCAGGACTGAGTGTAAATGAACCCTTACATAAACCAAAGCCAGCCTAGGATGTTTTCTGCTATATCTTGGATAGTTTAGAGTGAAAGTTAGGAGTGTGTACATGAAAAGAAGAGATACCACTGTTAGAAACTGATGGCAAATGGACCCCTATGAACCATGGCAATTGCCCAGTGATGCCACCCCCTTGTCTCTGCGTCTCAGAGAATGTGCCAAGGAATGAAGGAATGAATGAATGAAAATAAATAAGTATGTGTGTGTGTGTGTGTGTGTGTGTGTGTGTATGCCTATTTGTCTTCTTAAAGCAAGATATTTAACACTTTTTGTTCTCTGTTGTGTACATTACTTTATACTCAAATAGTGAGGATGCAAGCACCATTACAATTCCTTCAGTCATGTTCATATGCAAATAAAGCAATACATGTCTGATAAGCATGCAGCATACAGTGCTACCAGAATGCTACGGATTCTATTTCCCCTTCCTCTCTTTAAATCAAACTGTTTTACAAACACTACATACCCTAAAAGCAACAAGCAAAGATTTGTGCAAAATAATAGAACTCTTTTTTTCATAAAACTGGAAAATTAAAATTTTCTTGCTGCAAAGAAAAATATTATGGCCATCATTCCACACAGTGAGTACTCCAAATGTAAGTCATTCTCAACTGGGGAGACAGGAGCATCTCACCTTATGAGAGTGAAGGAAGCTTTGGCTGACATTCAGCACAATAAAACCCAGGCCAAACCATGATTCCTCCACATGAGGGAAAAACATGCCAATAAAGCCATCTCAGTAAAGCTCTCTGTGCAAGAGGTCAATGCATAGATTTATTAGTTGCTATAAAAATATTGTTTAACAAATGAAAACTCAGTTCTTCCAGCTACTCAAAACAATTTTTCAGAACTGCATTGGGCTGTTCATCCCAGCTAGAGCAGGGCCATTGAATCAATAAGAACTTGTTGATACTTAGGTAAGTTCCATTGATTCAGTGAGTCTACTCTAGCATACCCTCCTCAACTGTCCTGGTTCGGCAGGGAGCATCCTGATTAATCCTCTTGTGGTCCCACTTTTTTCATTTGCTTTTAAAATGTCCCCCATTTCTCTTTCCTCCTACCACTTTCACCCTTTCTCCTCAGCTTATTTCAATTGCTGCAAAGTGCAAAAGTACAAGTCATCAGGGCAGGAGAGGAGGGGCCAGAATCTTTTCTTTTCCTGTAAGTTCAGGCAGAAGCAAACTGCTGTGGTCTCTCCTAGCTTCTGTGTTCGTCACTAATAACTTTTGCCATCTTGACCATTTTGTGTTGTTGCTTGGCTACATGTTGGCAGATATACAACTAGTTGTACAACACCAATGTTCAGCAAAAGGTTGATGTGGTAGAACTGCCACATACTCGCATGAGTGTAAATCTGCAGTGTGCAAACTCTGTGTAGGATTTAGCTCAAAGTATGGAAAACATAGGTTTCATTTTTTTTTCTTTTTTCTTTTTTAATGAGTAACAAAGACAATAATTTGCTTCATTTGCTTCATATCTGTCTTGGCTTTAGACAAAGTGACAATTATGTTTCTAAAACAAGAATGAAGTTTGTTTTTATGATGAACTGGATTTAAGCAAGTTTAGTAGCTACTCTGAAAATTATGTGAAATATCAACATCAATATACTTTTGTTTAGTTTGCTCTCTTCTCACAACAGGAAATTTATAACATTTGCACTATAACACTTAAATGTTTTCAGTTCTTCAGTGATTTGTACTATTAGACCCTTACCCTTCCAAATCATAACAGCTAACATTCCTGCACAGAAAAGAGATGACTCCCATTTCCTCACCAACCTGTTATAGTGCTGTTATTCCATTTTCAACATCCTATGGAATCCTGGGGTTTGCAGTTTATGGTGGGGCCTCAAATGATCCATAGGATGTTGAAAGTGGAATAATATAATAGGCTAGTGCGGAAATGGCCTGTGAGTATCTATACATAAAGAATCTTGCTTCTTCATTCAAATATCCCTACTAGATCAAGATCTGAATACACAACAGGATACTGAACCTGCCCAGATGGCCATACCCCTTAGTTCAGGCTCCTTGTAGATCCCACAAACACTTTTTAAGAAGACAGCTTTAAAGGGGCTTTGGAAAAATTAATGGACTATTAATGAATTTGATAGCAGCCTATCATTACTACCACTAGTATCTCAATGATGGCAGCTATCCATGATGGCTCTACATTAAATTGTTTTTTAGTGTTGTCAATACTTTAATTCTATTTTAACATCAACTTTTTGTATATTTAACTATGTTTTGTTTGGTTTAATTTGTAAGCTGCCTCCCAATTCTGGTGAAAAGTTCATGTATAAATAAAAATGATGGTTATGATGGTGTAATAATAGTTGCCAGTATTCTACATAAGCTCCTTAGTTACATATGCATAATTAGGTAACATTTCCTGGCCCAACTCCCCAAGCCTACTTGAACAGATAGCAGTTGCATTGAGTGAAGGAGGTTTGTTTGTTTGGGTACAGGGAGAATGACATTTTCTATCACCTCCCACCAGCAAGTGAGGCTGTGATGAGGAATTACAACAGGGGTCCTGCTTCTGACTTTCACAGCCTCATTCACTGGGGGGAGGAGACTGCAAACATCATCGTCCTTGCATGCCAATAGCCAGCTGAATGGACCTTCTTTGCCTGATGCAGCTGCTGGTGGACTGGGAGAGGAATTAACATAGTTTTACAGTAAGACTACCTAGTTTACTGAATATTGAGCAGCTCTTGATAAATAGCTATATGTTACAAATCTGTAACTGCAAAAAATGCCAGTCAATAATAATGATGATATGATGATGATAATGATGATGATGATGATTTCAAGCCTATGGCAATATTGTTATTATTATTTCTATCCCACCTTTTTTCCTAGATCAGACTCAAAGCAACTTACAATTAAAAAGGCATTGTTAAAAATCTGTGAGATAAAAAAGTTAAAACAAGATGAATCTATAAAAAAAAAAATTAAAACCAGCTTAAAACATACATCATTAAAACACATACACTCCAGCACAACAATTAACAATATTCAGCACATTATGTAAGATGGGCCTTATACAGTCACTCATAAAATGCCTGTTGGAATGGAAAAGTATTTACTTGTATGTGAAAAGAAATGAGGGAAGATGCCAGTCTGACTCTGGGAACAAAGTTCCAGAGTTCCAGCCACTGAGAAGGCCCTCTCCCATGTTCCCACCAGATGTACCTGTGGAAGTGGTGAGAAAAACAGAAGGGTTTCCCCAGCAGATCTCAAAGCATGGGCTGGTTCGTAAGGAAGACTATGGTAAATCGAATAACCTGGCCCGGAGCCATGTAGGACTTTAAAGGTCATAACCAGCACCTTTAATTATGTCCAGAAATGGACTAACAGCCAGTGGTTGCAACAATGGAGTTGTGTGAACTCTGTAGCCAGCTCCAGTTAGCAATCTGGCTGCAGCTCTTTGGACCAGCTGAAGTTTCTGAACGCTCTTCAAAGGCAGACACACATAGAGTGCTTTACAGAAATCCGACCAGAATGTAAGTAAAGTATGTGTCACTGCCAAGATTTGATATCTCAAGGAATGGGCACAGCTGTACAGCTGTGCAAATACACTCCTAGGTACCACAGAAATCTGAGCTTCTAGGTTCAGGGTTGAATCCAGGAACACATCCAAGCTGTTAACCTGAATCTTCAGGGGGAGGGTAACCCCACCTAGCACAGGGTGAATCCCTATTCCCTGATCTGCTTTTTGACTGACCAGGAGCATCTCCGTCTCATCTGGATTAAGTTTCAATTTGTTCACCCTCATCCAGTCTATTACTGATGACAGGCATCAGTTTAGGACCAAAAGAGCTTCCTTGGCTTGTGGTGGAAAGGAGTAATAAAGTTGGGTATCATCTGAATACTGATGGCATCAAACCTCCAAACTCTGAACAACCTCTCCCAGTAGTTTCATGTACAAAAGACAGTGGGGGACAGAAACAAACTCTGGAGGACCCCATAGGCTAATGGCAAGGGGGTTGAACAGGAGTCTTCCAGCACTACTTTCTGGGTTCACCCATCCAGGAAGGAATGAAGCCACTGTAAAACAGTGCCCCCAAGTCCGATCCCCGGGAAAGCAACCCAGAAAGATTCCAGGCTTAATGGTATTGAAAGCTGCCAAAAGATCCAGCAGACCAATCAGGAGACATTCTCCCTTCTAGCTTCTGGTACAGGTCATCCACCAAGGTGATCAAAGCCACCTTTGTCCCATAACCAGCCCAAAAACAGATTGAAATGGATGTAGATAATCCATTTCATCCAGAAACCTCTGGAACTGACTACATAGGTCTAGGTAGATAGGTCTTTGATGTGATCCATTACTATTTTTCTTATTTTGTTATATTCAAATATATACTTGAGTATATATTTATACTTGAGTATAGACTTTTCTTTTAAAAACCAACTAAAACAAGTAGTTCATTCTGCCCTCTCCCGAAGTCCCCAACCCTCAAATAGCCCTCAATTATCTTTAAAAAGGCAGAAAATAAGCCAAAACGGTGGCTGAAAGTGACAATACATAATTTCCAGCGTGCTGAAACATGATAGTTCAGCCCACTGTGGTGGAGAAATGATTCCACCCCCAATTGCCCACCTCTGTTTAGATATTATGATACTGTCTTGATTTGCAGAAGGACCTGGGAGATTTTGGTTCTGAAAGTCAGAAGATTTTTTTTTTTAAATGAGTATGGAGGGAGTCTGACAATTGGCTTCCTATCAGACAGGTCTCTAAGTGCTTTGGTCCTGGCTGGAGAAGAACAATTTGGCAGTTCAAATGAGCCAAGAGAAGGGCTCAGAAGTTTTTACATCTAGATAGGAAGAAGGTGCTTTAAGTAACAGGCATTCAAGAATCTCTTTCTGGCTTTATAGAGGAAGAGAATGGCTACGGTAGACTCTCCTGATGTGCAACCTCTGGATCTATTACTTCCAGCAATTGTGGAGCATCGCATCCTATGCCTAAAATAGTGGTAATGTAAATACAAGTGCATTGAAATGTCCAAGTGCACATTGCTGCCATTTAATAATATGGGACACAAGCATTTGCTTTTTTTTGCCGTTCGGGGTGGGGTGGGGGAATCCTGGAATGGAACCCCTGCAGATATGGCAGGTCCACTCTACTACCTTTAAAAACTGCCTCTCTGGCTAATTGTCCTCTCCCCTATTTTCAACTTTACAATTGTGAATGAACTGAAACTGCGACATAATATAAGTCAAAAGCAGAGCTATTCAGAACAGCACTAAAGGACTGTATCTCCCTATACGAGGCTGCCCATTTTTGAGATGTTCTTGGCATGCCTGTCTCTCTGTTCTACCACCCTCATAGGTACATCTAGTGGGAACACAAGAGAGGACCTTCTTGGTGGCTGCTTTGAGGCTCTGAAATTCCCTTCCTAGACAGTCCAGACTATTGCCCTCCTTGTTATCTTTCTCTAGGCAGCTGAAGACCATTCGTTTCAGCAGGCCTTTAAGGACTGATTGCTCATTGAGAGAGGGCCTTACATGACATGCTGGATTCTCTGTTTTATTTATTTCCTTCTAACAACTATAATTTTATTGGTAATTAAGTTACATTTTTAACTTTTGCATGAGGTAAATTTTTAGCTTTGTTTGTTCTAACTGTTGTAAGCTGCCTTGAGTCCTGAACTGGGGAAAAGGTGGGATATAAATAAAAATCATGATGAATGATGACGTGGTTATGGTGATGGTGATGATAATGATGATGGGGGTGATCCATGGACTGTCTACAAGCCAGTGCTTGGTGAGTTTCCAGGGAGGAAAGAAACAATTGTAGCTAAAGGGCACATATATATATGTGTATATACATATATATATATGGCCAGTCCATCACATCAGCTAGCTTGAGAAACACTGATCTGCAGTACTCTCTCCACATAAAGGAGTCTGTCCTTGGAAGATCTGCTAAGAGAAGTGGAGGAGCCTGTAATAATATTCTCATGTTTCTGTACAGCTGTACATTTAGTCTATAGTTAAAGGTGAGTTTCTGTAAGCCTGTGATGAGATTAATATCCTGCTGCACCAAAACACTCTCTAAGAGCTCTCTTGGATTAGATTTCTTTAATAAAGAAGCCATTCAAAATAAACAACATGACCTCACCCCAATGTAGTCTGTAACTTACCGTAAACGGAAATTCCACAAAACCATAATGAGAACCATACTTCAACAGATGGAAGATTGAGGATGAAGAGTGAGATCTAATTTGGATGAGAATCTTCTCTCCCAAAGGATTTTTCAGATTTTGTACATTGCATTTCTTATTATGTTCAAAAACTGTATGAGTTTAATTGAAAAGAAATCTTGATGGCTGACTGTGCTTCAGATTTACATGTAGTATGTTTAAAAAGAAAAGGAAATACAGTCTGGGAGGCAGAGACTCCAGTGCTATACCTGCAGAGTTTCTAGTGACCCATTTCTCAGTTTATCTGCATGGACTACCATAGTCTCTAGTATTTTTCAGACGAAAACTAAGACAAATGTGGCCAAGGAACCTCAGAGTGTGATCACAATGGCAGAAGTTATTAATGAGGAAGAACAGACAAGCAAGAAGAGGCTAGAGCAGTTTGCTTTTGCCTGAGCCTCCTAAAAAGGGCAAGATTTTCCCCCCTCCTCTCCCCCCCCCACTGCTGAGTTAATTGAGTGCAAATTACTTTGGCAGTTAGAACTCAGTTTGCAGCAACTGAAACTGGTGAGGACAAAGGGGGAAATTAGAAGAGGAGAAAGAAAATGGGAAATTTTAAAAGCTGCTTAAAAGGGGGAAACAGAGGATTAATCAGGACTGTCTGTACCAAATTAGGGCCATTTCCGCACGGGGCGAGGGAACTGCCCTGTGCCGCTACTTACCGGATCTTCTGGCTCCCCGGTCCAGTCCAGGCTGCTCCGGAGCAGCGTGTGGCCATTGCTCCGCGCTGCTCCGGCATCCAAAATGGCGGCACCAGTTGGTCGTGGGTCTCGACCAACCACTGAAGTTCGCCAGCCTAAAGCCCGCCCTCCGCAGATCGCGCCTGTGAATCTGCATGGGAGAGCAGGCACGCACTGGCGCGCACCGGCTTTTTGAAAAACCTGAAAAATCAGGTTTTTCAAAAACACACTAGAGGACCACTTGGGGTCGCTCCAGAGTGGACTGAGGTACGGATCTACACTAAGTAGTCCAGACCCAGTCCACTCCAAGGTGCAGACCTCCGTGGAGGATGCACTGCACTGTTTTATTTAACCCGCGTGGAAATGGCCAAGGACAGATGGACAGTATGATCTAGTCTAATGGTGACTTATTTCAGGCTGAAAAAAGAAGGTAGTTTCTTATAGCTGGTGATAGGATTGGAGCATTCTTGACTCTGTGGTCCACATTTGTTCAACTCTAGCTTTTCTTCACAGCCACTGCAGAATTTGCAGTCCTTGGAACACAACTGAGACATCCTTGACTCTGTCCTCTTCTAAGCCATTTCCGCACTAGAGTTTTATAGAGCTATGATTCCACTTTCAACATCCTATGGAATCCTGGGGTTTGCAGTTTCGGGAGGGGCCAGGCCCCTCCCGAAACTGCAAACCCCAGGATTCCATAGGATGTTGAAAGTGGAATCATAGTGCTATAAAACTCTAGTGCGGAAATGGCCATAGTCTAGTTTCAGCTTCTAGGGAACAAATTTTTGTGGTGCTTCAAAAATCTGTAAAATCTGTTTGATCAGATAGAATTCAAAAGAAATTAGTTGGTGTGCATCATGAGAAACTGTGTCTTCAGCTCATTTTAAAATTACAGTTACCAGAGTAGTGAATTCAGATATTGCATATTTTTCAACTAATACATAAAATAATAAATGCACGATTTATTTGATTTCATTTTTATCTTGTTTTTCCGTGCTGTATATTTAAAGCAATTAACAAATGCCAAGCAACAATATGAATTATTACAATCAGTGAAAGATTCCTGTGGAATACATTCACACACAAATTTATAATTATTTAAAAGGTAATTAAGTACAGTTATAATCTGGGGATCCAAAAGATAGACAGTTATCATTGTAGGTACAATTATAAAGCAATTCTTTCCTTTCTTGTCCATTCATAAAAACCCAAAATGGTTACCTTTAGTTACTTTTTAAAATGGAATGCTATAAAGCTGCTTTGGCCTGTGGCATGAAAGGCACTTAAGTAATGAGTCCACACACATGCCCTTAGCCACTTAAAACTGTTATGAATACATCAAGTTATCTCTCATTACATTAGACTACATTACATTACACTATGTCTTAGTTGTTGGGAAAAAAATATAATATGGCAAGTAGCCTAAGGGTTTTATCACATGCTGGGTTTGTTGCATGATTACACTGGCTTAGTTCTGTGTTTGATCTCTCCTATCACATGACTTCACTCTCCCGCTGGATTGCATTCTTATCATTACTGGGTTGTCTTTTTCCATTCATAGGAAACACCCATTAATGGTTCCAATCATGCTGCATTTCCACAACTGTATATTAGTGAGATAGTGTCATTCTACCGCAGTTCAGAAATGAAGACTCCAGAAGAGTGAAATGCTGAAATGGCTGCACCAAGTCTTTCATTATGCAGAATTTGTGTGATTGTGCAGTTTCAGGTTTTTTCGTTTGCTTTTTTTTAAGTATATGTACTAGGCAGCACAGACATGGAAAGGGAGGTAGGGTGAGCAGGGTGGTGGGGAAGACTGATTGAAGGATCAAGCATCATCAAACCACCAGCAGCATTATTGCAGAGAGGGTATGATAGTTATTATTTCTAAACCAGTATGTTTCCATTTCCTTGAACAAAGCAATTGCTGCAAGACAACAGCTGGTTTGATAAAGCTCTAAGAAAACCCTATTAAATTCATGAGGTCACCATAGGTTGACAGGCAACTTGAAAGCACATACACACACAACTCACTATGTATTGCATATTACTTCAAAGGTTTCCATAAAATAGGCAGGCTGAGAGAGTAGCAGCAGCAAAGTTCAATCAAGCTAACCAAGTAGTTTGCAGCAAGTTGGAAAGAGAGCTTCAGGGAACTCAGAAAACAATAGTTCTTTCAGATGGATCTCTTGCAGAGTATACTTGTAGAATAATTTGGAAAATTATTGGAAAAATTTCATCTGAGATTGCAGTGCCAACCAACCATCATGCTGGCTGGGGAATTTTGGAAGATGTAATCTAGCAAAGCAACTTTTTCCAAGCTCTGGTTTCCAGGGTTCTGTAGAAGAAATGATGATAGGCCTGAAATTTGATTTTTATTCAAGGTCCAATAAAAGAACGCTATACTTATTTTCTTCAGGTATTTGCCTTATTGGTCAAGTTCAACTTGGCCAGCAATCCTATGCACATTTACTTTAAAGTAGATTCCACTGAAATCAACTGGGTTGGCTGAGTCAAGTCAACTCACAGAGATTTGCATTTCACAAGGAGTATCCTGTGTACATCTAAACTGAAGGAAATATGACTAAAATCACTAGGACTTACTTCTGAGGAGACACCAAAATGACTGCACTGTTAGAAGGTTTTCCTTCCTTTTTAGACACTACTTAACTGGTGAAGTTGGAAATGAGATAAGGCATGCCTTTTATGGTCTTCAACATATGAAACACTGCACTTCATATTTTTTATCGAGACTGTTCTCAGATGACTAGATTTCATAAGAATGCATGTTCTATATGAAGCGCTATTCTTTTTTAATAGACACAGTTCAACAGAGAGTTTTTGTTCTCTCATCATGATGGGCTTGTTTAGTTTTACACAGAAGTTAATCGTTAAAAAAGCATTTCATTGTATAAACATTTCTCAATATTCCCTTTTAGAGTTTGTTATGGCTCACACTCTGGGATTATTTCTTTCCTCTTCACATTGTCACTACAGATATATATATTTTAAACACAATGACTCACTCTTATCCTCTTGGAATCCCTCAGCTTCAGTGGTATCAAAATCCTGTGTGAGAGCAAATTTACTTTAAAGCTAAGCTGACATCATCTCTATTACATTATTACAGTCACTGACATGGGACCTGTCCTATTTCAGCTATTCATTTCTGACACATTACACTTGCTGTGCTTTCGCCCCCTTTTAAAAACTGTAAGTCTCACTGTAGTGCTCCAAAAGAGCCAACTGCCTTTCAAATGCTGGCATGGATTCTAGCAGCAAACTAGTGGAGATGCTACAAATCCCCCCTTAATTCTAGTGGGGAGATCAGAATGCTGCACTCAGGATTGTGAAAACCTTGACCAAGAGTATACTGAAAGAGAGAGATAAGAGAATACATATTTTCTTAGCAACTGAAGATGTTCCCTCCAGTACAGGCAGACCTCTGGCTCAGTTCATGGTGTCATCCATCACTTGCAAGTCCATACATTATGAATACTGTCTAAGCTAGAAATGTTGTACAGTTTCTGAATTCAGCTTCAGGAATGCAGCCATTCCTGGAAAACAACAACATCATCATCATCCCTGGATCGATGGCAAAAGAGGAATCTCCTTCGGAGTATTAAAAAAAGGGTCTGAATCAGACCTAGTATTGAGACAAGGCGCATTTAAAAAGTACAGTAACTAATCATAAAGACTCAACGTAGCTAAACAAAAGTACTCTACATTCTTTGCACATCTCATTTGATGTTTTTCGCAAATATCTTGATACTTTTTACAGTGCCATACCAAGGCTCAACAGCATCCAGGGCAAGGGGGCAGGGCGAGCAGCAGATGGGGGTGGGGGGAGCAGGTGGGAGAGGGGCGAGTGGTGGTGGGTGGGGGAGAGGGAGCAGCAGGTGGGTGGGGGAGAGGCGAGAGATGGGGGGCCAGGTGGGGGTTCCTCTTTTTGCCCCCCTCCAACATTGGCATCTGGGGCATGAGCCCCAGTTGCCTCACCCTAGATCTTCCTCTGACTTTTTATTCTCAATAACTCTCAAAAAAAATAATTCTCAATAATTGATATAGAATTTATGTTGTTTCTGTGGGACATACAGATAAAAGTAAATGAAAAGGAACTGATTAGCCACGTGCCTGGAAAAGACTGGGGGTAGGGGTTGATTATAGGTCTCACTGCTCTAAATGCTTTTAAAATCCTAAATACTTTGTTGAAGGAACATGAGCAGCTCCAGAAGAAGAAGAAAAAGGAGGAGAAAATGAGTACAGACTGAAGCTGATGCCATCCTTAAGTTGTTGCAAGGGGGAAGGGGAAACTTTGATATGCATGTTATGCAGAGTTTGGAAATTTCAGCTACAACTCTCAGAATGCCCCAGTGAGAATGACCACTGGTAGCCTTAGTCAAAAAAAAGCAAAAAACAAAATATGTTTCAGACACTGAGTTTATATATTAAGATTTCCAACCTTATTCCAAGAACTTAGCAGAATACTTCCAACTTGGGTCTGGAATGTCAAAAGATCAGGCAACTCAGTCTTTACTCAATGGCAGTAGTCAAATTCAAGAAAGATTTGGAAGGAGAAAATGGCATTCATCAAGGACCCATTTCTTTTCCATTTATATTGCTCATATGTCATGAGGAATTACATCTGATCAAACTGCACACTAGTGTTAGGTAAGCTGAGGTCCTCCAGATGTTTTTTACTATAACTCCTATAGTCCCTGGCCATTGATCATGCTGGCTTATGGGAGCTGTAGCCTAAAATTTCTGAAAGGTAGCATTTCCTGTAGGAATGGTGAGGAAAAATGAACACACCAGTGGTTCACGTCACACAAAAGCATGGTCTGGCATTATGTATGCAATCTAGAACAAGCCTACACGAATTTCAAGCTCATCCCATTCCTCAGTCTTGTTTTCCCACACAACCAGGAAAGGATCTTGCCAGTGTTCCTACTAATCACAACCTACTGGTGCATGTAAATCAGAAATTGTGATTGGTGACCAAAAAAATCAGGTTAATTTAAGAAAGTGGCTTCATAAACCTATGACTTATTGAGAAACTGACCAATTTTTGTTACAAACCACAACCGCTGATGTCTATTCAACAAATAAAATCAATGGGAAGTGAGTATAGAACATGACTCTTCCCCCAGCTGTATGGGGCAGGGCAAATGGGGGTAATGTATGAACCTGAGTATTGGATATTTTTGCTGCTGCACAATTATAATTCTATGATCTCATCTACATCATACAGAATCCTTGGATTTGTAGTTAAGTTAGATACTTCAAATTCTCTGCAAGACAAATCCCCTTATTCTATAGGATAGAGACATGGCAGTTAAAGTGAAATCAAAATGCTATAGTTGTTTTTTGTGAACATAGGGCTGCAAGGTAAGAATGTGTGAGCCAGATTCTTGGTTGTGTAAATGAGGGAATTTCAGCAGGTTTTGCTTGTTAGGCAAGTAGCTCTGTCCTTTATTTCACCTGGCAATCCTACGTTAAAGAGATCTTGCTTAGGCTTGTTTTTGTGCATAGTATTAAACTGTACTTTGCCATTATATATGAAATGTTTATGAACTGTAGGTTAGTATTATGTTCCATCTTACCTTTCATACAAGAAATGGGATTTGTGTATGGTTTCATTATTGCTCCTTTTCTGTCCCTATCTTATGGGAGAAAAATTGTGATCATGCAAGATGCTTCTAGCTTGTAGCATAGTGCTAACTAACAATTTAGCCTTCCCTGAAAGCTGGGTCATATTTGCAAATAGCCATTCATGGTTTTGTTTATTTATTTATTTTAATTATGTGAAAACAGCTCAGAATTTTCAGGTTACCATTTGCAGTGTCATCTTTCATTCCCCAACATTTATTTAGGCATTGCTGGTTTTCCATAAAGCTAATTAATAACATTTTTACCTTTAAGGAAAGGAATAGTGGTACCCTGACAAGGGAAGCTGCTGTAGCAAAATGAGTAGAATTATTTTCAGTTTGTTTTCTTTTACTTTCATGTGAAAGACTAGTACAAGACTAGTACAATGCAATTCCAATTCAGTTTTTGAGCATTCCTTAAGCCTGGAATGCGTATCTTCTCACTAAACTCCAAAAATAAAACAAAGCTTGAAAAACAGGGAACAAGACATTGGTACGAGGATGCTTTGTACTCTTTGGACATCTGAGACATGTAGCATGCTCATGTTACTTTAGCCAACTACATTATAAAACAGTGACCCATTGTGACCGGCCATAAAGAACAGAGTTAAAACTCATTCACAGCTCTCCTTCTGTGGCATATCAAATCCACATGTCTTCTTGAAATGAAAAGTATACCCTTCCTACTACAAATCCAACAGTCCATTTCTAGTCCACATATTGCTTGTATACCAGTTGTAAAGAGAAGTATCCAGAATCACAACTAATACAAAGAATATATTCTTCTGAAATGTGGTTACGTTTTCATTTGGGATTTTGAAAGATCCTGTAATGAATTCATGTTTAACCACATCATCCTCTATCATCTCCCTTGCTCCCAAAGCTCACCCCCACACCTTCCCATCCTCCTGCTGGAAGATTTCCATGTCTATGGAACCTGCTTCTTTTTGCCAAACCCAAGTGTGAGGCCATGATTATACATACTAGCTTCAACTGTTCTTTATCTGACTCAGAGAAGCATCTGTGTTGAAGGATCTGCTGGTTAAGACACATTGCACAGCTGCTCTCGGATCTCACTTCAAATCCAGCACAAAGCACAACAGATGCTTACCAAATCCTGTCCTAAATTTTTTAAGAACTACATTGTGACCACCAAGAATTCCCAGGTTCATAGTAGACAGTTATGTGCACACTTGTGATCTTTGCATTATCATTCATAACGAAAAGGACAGCTATGCAGTTTAAGAATTTCTGTTTCGTATAGCTATAAAAAAGCCACTACTATCTAAGTATTTTAGAAGGTAAAATACTCTCTAAAGCATATTACAGAGTACTTTCATCTGTACTTACAAAAATAAACACATCATCAGAAAAGAAATATCCCTTGTACTATACGGCCACTACAGAAAAATCTCCAAGAAAAGATTTCTCAGTTACATTCTTTTCACACAATGGTACATTACTGAGCCAATCTGAATAGTATATCCCAGAGAATCAGCTCATGACCAAGAGAATATTTACATGCTAAGTCTTAGTGAAAATAAACCAGTGAAAATCATCAAATGGCCCTGAATTCAGAAGTGGAACGGTTCGGGGCACAGAACCCTCGCAAAAGTGGAAAGATTGTGAATAACTCCCCGCACCTCGTGATCCTCCTCCCATTGTCTTCCCAGGCTCTGCTCAGGAACCTTCTTTCTCCATGCCTGGGCCAGAAGCAAGGGAGTGAAAGGGGGGGAAGCTCCAAAGGAGAGAAGGAAGGAGAGTGTGCCCCAACCCATTGCTTTACCTTTTGCCTGGGTGCAAGTTCTCAGCATGGGGAAGAGGCAAAGCAATGGGACAGAGAGCTTGGAGGGCACAGGGAAAGTGTGCGCATGCATGTCTTCTGTCACCCCGTTGCCTCTCCTTTTGCCACATGGGAGTTCTCACTGTTGGCATAGAGGCAAGGAAATGGGAGGGAAACACAAGGGAATGAGGGGAGGAGAATCGGGGGAAGGCATTTGTGCCTTGTGAATAATCAGATTCGTGAGAGTCAAACCTGTGAATGTGGAGGGAGAACTGTAATACTAATACTCTAATTAGCAATAGTTGCATAATATCTATGGCTGTGCAGATCTGTACACTTAAAGTTCATAAAGGTTCTCCAGTTTTCACCTTGAAGATTGCTCTGTTCCAGTTCCATGTTTTTTTAATCCTGCACAGAAATCTGTACATATTTTTTGTGCATTTTTCAAATGGATGTATTTTTCTGTGCATTAACATCTGCATTTTTATGTATGCACTCATTGATTAAAGAATTTTGTACACACTTTGGGACAGTGCCTGTTTTTTCTTGGTTCATTGTAAAAATATTCACAGGCTGTCAACCACATTTGTTTCTTTCTGGAAGGTACCATAAGCTCAGAGGTATATAGATTTCTGTCTGCAAATGGTTGTTGTTTCTGCTGCTGCTTCCCTCATTTAGATCCCACCCTTGCTCCTGAGTCTGGGAGTCAGGGTGGCTTACAGAAGTTAAAACCAATACAGCTTTAAAAAATGCATCATACGAAAGTTAAAAATATAAACTGTTATAAAATTGAAAGCAGTTAAAAGCTCAATTGTTACAAATAAGAACAACAAATCCTAAAAAAGCAGCCCATGAAAGACTCTTCCCCCTAAACAATCAGCCTTCAATGGCCTCCTGTAGCAAAAAGTTCTTTGCTTGCCTATGAAAGGATAGCATTTAATCCCATATTTGGGTCAATGAGGTATGGAGTGTGTAAATCCATCCCACAAAACCAGTCCCTCAGTGAAACATATTTCTCTTCCATCTGCAATCAAACCTGTTGTTAAACTGCAAAGAAAATAACACAGTCCTAGCACAAACAAATCTTTAAATACTGCCTGCAAGTGTTACAACTAATAAGTCAAGACTTTGGCCCTTTTCACATGTCGGGGAGGAAATGGGCGAAAACGCCCAAAAATGGAGCTTACCTCCAGCCGGGTAAGTCCGTCGCCGCGTGGAGCAGCACGAGCTCGCTGCTCCACACTCCTCCAGCGTTGCAGATGGCAGCTTCCGGTTGGCGGAGGCTCTCCACCAACCGGAGAAGCTCGCCAGCCAGAAGCCCGCCCCTGGCAGATCTGCAGGCACGCACTTGCGCGCGCCTGCAGATCCACTTTAGAGCCGGGCGACGGAGCGGCACAGGGCTGTGCGCTCCATGCTTTTTAAAAACCTCTAAAAAGAGGTTTTTAAAAAACACGCAGTCCGGCTAGTTCCGGCCGCTCCTGAGTGGATTCTGGTGTGAAACTACGAAAAGTAGTCCACGCCAGTCCACTCTACGGTGTAGACGACCTCCGTGAGAGGTCACTCTACACCGTTCCCCCCACCACCACATGTGAAAAGGGCCTTTGATGGCTGATGATAACGGAAGTGGCTTAGTCTTGTCTTTGAGTGATATAAACTTCTCCTCATGATGGAACTGCTTCCATCAGCAGAACTCTGGAAATCTGATCGACAGGAGAGTGATGTTCAGGCACAATGGTGGTTCTTAAGGGGAAACAAACATAGGAGGTTTGGGAAATGAGGGCTTATCTCTGATTCATATCCCTATAAATAAGCAGGAGGCCAGACTGAAAAGCTGGAGAAAAGTTTCTCTTGAGTCAAGATGATATCTTCCTATGCATATAGATACCAAATAAAGTGCCAGGCATTTCCCATCAATGTTCTCATGGAGTGTTTGCACCCTTGTCTAGTACCTTGGATTCAGTAAATATGAGATGTCACATCTTGCAGATCAGTAGGCCCTGGCTCCCTACCTCTAAAATTGCCAAAAGTCTTTTTATATCAATGAAGGGTCAAAGTACCAAAGCTTAGTGCAGAGAAGACACAGGTGCTCCAAGTCGGTCAAAAGGCAGACCAAGGAACAGGTATGTAGCCTGTGCTGGATGGACTTACACACATCAAAGATACACATTTGATTTAGTCTTAGAGTCCATCCTGAGCCTGAAAGCTTATGTTTCTATGTTTCCCAGGAGTTTAAGGCTTATATGTGTGCTGTGGCCTTTGTTGGAAATATCTAATCTGGTTATGGTGATGTGCACCTGAGTTATCTCATTTGGATCACTGTAATATGCTTTACATACAGCTCCCTTTGAAGACAGTTTGGAAACTTCAGCTTGTTCAAAAAGTTGCAGCCGGACTATTGACTGGGGATAACTGTAAGGGGAATATAACTCCTTGCTACAACAGCCCTACTGGCTAATAGTTGATTTCTAGGCACAATTCAAAGTGCTGATTATGACCTAAAAAGTCCTATATGGCTCTTGTCTAGGCTATCTGAACTCTCCCATGTGAACTTGCCCATATCTTGACATTTTCAGGGGAGGCACTTCCCTCCATCCCATCACCCTCACAACTACATATGGTGGGAACATAGGAGAGGGCCTTCCTTGCTGGCTGCCCCCAGGCTCTGGAGAGGCTGGACTGCTGCCCTGCATGGTGTCCTTCAAAGTCAGGCAAAGACTTTCCATTTTGACAGGTATTTGAGAACTAACTGCTGATGAAGAAAGTATTTTAATAAGGGGCTATGCTATCTGTGGCCATTTCTGCACTAGACTGTTATAGTGCTATTATTTCTCTTTCAACATCCTGTGGAATCCTGGGGTTTGCAGTTTAGGGAGGGGCCTGTTATAGTGCTATTATTTCACTTTCAACATCCTATTGAATCCTGGGGTTTGCAGTTTAGGGAGGGGCCTGTGAGACTATAACAGACTAGTGCAGAAATGGCCTGTATTTGTTGTTTTTGCTGGTTTTAGTGGCTATCATTTTAAATTGCTTTTAATTCTATATAAAGTTTAATTATGTTTTAATTTGTATATCTCATAATGACATGGAATTTTATCTGAACTTGATTTAACTTTGTAAGTTGCCCGAGTTGCAGGGCTGGGGAAAAATGAGATATAAATAACAGAAACAACAACCCTTTTTGAATTATATACCTACCATGTTGGAGCATGCACTGGTTTTCTTCATCTTGGGTTTCCAGTTGCAATTGTTTATTTCTTTTACTTTGTAGAAATACTGACCAATGTTTATCTTGGAGATATTTTTAAGGTCTCAGAGCTCCTAGCTAAACCTTCAGAATGGGACTGAGAAGATCTAAAAAGAGATGAAAATGTAAGATTAATAAGTATAATAGAATGAATCTGCTTATCCTTCCTGCAAGTTCATTGTGACTTGCATTTTTAGAAATGTTAGGCCTCCGAAGTTCAGAAAAGTGAGTGGTGAAGTTACTTCTACAAACAGCTGGAACTTTACAACAACAACAAGCATGGAAAGTTATTGAGGCCATTTCCACACGGGCTTAAAGAAACAGTGCAGAGCATCCTCCAGGGAGGACGTCTGCACCTGGGAGCGGACTGGGTCGGACCTACTTACTGTAGTTCCACACCTCAGCCCACTCCCGAACGACCCAAAGTGGTCGTCCAGCGTGCTTTTGAAAGACCACTTGAAACAGGTCTTTCAGAATCACAGAGCGCGCCACTCCGTTCCCGCGCTCCAGTGCAGATTTGCAGGCTCGCACCAGTGTGAGCCTGCGATCTGACAGGGGTGGGCTTTAGGCTGGCGTGCTTCAGCGGTTGGTGGAGAGCCTTGACCAACCGGAAGCAGCCATTTTCGTCCCTGGAGGAGTGGGGAATGGCGGCCACGCACTGCTCCAGACCAGCCTGGACCCAAGCGTGGAGCCAAGAAGTCCGGTAAGTACCGGCACAGGGCGATTCCCTCGCCCCATGCGGAAATGGCCTGAGTTGCCATTAGTAATCTTCTTACTGAGATGTTTATAACTGGATAGATGCTCTAGCAAAGAAAGGGATGCTGCAAATTATGGCCTAAATCTTATTGACAGTCCCAGGTAGAGTAGAGCCATTGAATCAGTTGAATTTTATCACACATTGAATCACCAATTCGACAGTTGATTCAATGGCTCAACCATCATGAGACTAACCAATGGAACTCTAGCTTATGTGATTTTTATGTACAACTAAAGTGCAGCAAGAGGATGTGATAACATTCTTTTTTTTGCAAATCCATGCACCACATACATATATAGTATTAATTAATTTATTAATATTTATTAAAACATTTCTGTTCCACCTTTTACCATAGGATCTCAGGGTGGCTTTCAATATAAACCATTTAATTATTTCCACATGAAAAGCAGAAATGATTTGAAAAAGACAGCAACAGTTAAAACCATTTTTTAAAAATATAACAATTTAAAACCATGTAGAGCATGGTGTGGTGGTCCGAGCATTGGACTACAACTTAGGAGACCAGGGCTTGAATACTTGCTTGGTCATACTCTCTCAGCCTCAAAGGAAAGCAGAAGCAACCCCCCTTTGAACAAATCTTACCAAGAAAACCCTATAATAGGGTAAGTCATAAACTACATGAAAGAACACAACAACAAAAATGTACATTTGCAATAAATTAGTCCCTGAAAGCTTTAATATAAAGCTGTGTTTTGGCTTGGTGCTGGAAAGAAATCAATGTTGGCAGCAGTCAGAACTCCAAAGGGAGGCCACAGCAACAAGGGCCCCTCTCCTCCTCCCGATAGGACACAGAGGCAGGCCCTTCCTGAAAATCTCAGTGCTGGTGCAGATATATATAAGGAGAAGGACTCTGCTTCTACAAACATCTCTGCCATTTGCAAACTTCCAAAGCCCTATATCCTGGGCAGATTTGCATGCACCTTTTCTGATGCTGTGTTGTTTTACTTGATTTAGTTCAGAGTTGAAAATGACATAAATCCAGTCATTGACTCCTGGAATGGAATGACATTTGGAGCAGCATCCTGAGTCCGAATATAGTTATGTTCTTTGAGGTGACTACTTTGTCCTCAGGGATGCTTGATCATGCCTTTCCATATGCTGTCATCACCCTACACCCACTTCCCAACTTTTTTAAAAAAAGAAAAAAGGTTTGTATGTCACAGTTATACATTCCAACTAATTATTTTGTTGTTCTCTTCAGTGAAAGTTTTAAAGCTAACACTGAACAGACTCCTTCCTCTGCAAATTAAGCAATTACTTTTACCAAGGCATATTTATTTTGTCCATTTAGCCCTAAATACAATATTTTGTTTAAAATAAAGAACAGAGAGCACAAAATTCTTCAAGCTTTATGTCCCTCTATACTTGGGTGCCCAGGCTGAATTCTGGTGTAACCTGATTATATATGGCAAGCTTCCTCAAACAGATTTGGATTAGAGGCTAATATACTTTTTTAAAATGCAGCCTAATCTTCTCCTCCCAGAATAACGTTTTTCCTTTTCCTTTAGTTTCTTTTACAGCTTCTCATAAGCAAACTCTGAAAACAAGCCTGTTCTTGTACTAAGCAGGACTTTTCAACTTGCAAAGAACTCCTACACTATCTGAACTTCATCAGTAACAGTAGTTATTTCTGACATGCACAATTGTTTCCCCTAAAGTGTGTTTTTCCCTCCCAAAGCCATGCATGAAATAAAATTAGCAGATGTTTATGGTGATTTTTCTCAAATCTGTCAATCAGTTCCATTTCTTAATAAAATAAATTACTAAGTAAACTCTTCTTCAAAGGAGATTAAGAAGACCCTGGATGTGCAACTCCTACATATTTTCTCTTTGCAAATAATATTCCAGATTGTGGTTAAACGCTTGAGATGATAAAGATTAAACATATTGAAACATTCCCTTTCCCTCTTCTTTCATCTTTTCTGAGCAAAGCTAGGTTGGGCTGATGCTTCTCACTGCGCAATATTTGGTAAAGTAGCTCTAAACACTGAAGGTAACTTGCGTCAACCTAAAAGCCTGATAGGTCCCGGCTGTGTATATGTTTTCCCGGTTGACTAGTTAGGAGCTCTGGTTTGTGTTTAAATTCCTTCGCATGAACTCACGCACCTATGACACCCCATTGGAAAGGATTCAATTTCATGACTAGGAGAGTGTATGAAACAGTCAGCTCTGTTCAAAGGAATGTTGATAAAGGAATTATAAGCCCCGGCTCCATGTGAGGAAGTAGCCTGGCTGTAGGTGAATCTCTGACTCGCCACACTAACGCAGGCCAAGAAATGTGTTCATGTGACAAATTCCCTGCATTTAATCATTGTACATCTGGAATCTTTTGCTGCCTTCTTCTCCAAATAGGCAAATATATGACGGCACCATACAAACTACATCATTTAAAAAAAAAATCATTCCTCTTTCATTGCTGAGATTAATTCACTCCCATCTAATGAGTACGCATGAAACAAGCATTGAAGAATTCTTCACTCATACTTCCTTTAGAATTCCTTTTCTTCTAATTTAGACTAATACAGAACTTGGAAAATTCTGTAGTTCACCCTTTGGGAACTCCAGCTCCCAGAATCCCCAGCTACCATTCCAAAGTTCAGGAATAATTCAGCTGTATATACCCTTAGCTTGCTGTTCCAGGGTGGAACCAGTCCAACCATTTCCTTAGGCTGGCACTGGAATTATGCAGCCCTCCAGATGTGTTGAACTGCAACTTCCCAGCAGCTCCAGACAGCACAGCCAATGGTAAGGAATGCTGGAAGCTGCAGTTGAACAGTATCTAGATGGCCACATGATTCAGGGCCAGGCCCTAAACATCCTAATTCTTACCCACCACAAATAAGATATTAAATCTATTTCAGAATGCAGTTCTAAAGTTTCCCTTCATTTTTCAAAATATAGTATTTACACACTGCCATATAAAGTTTTCTGTGCAAATGACAACTGTAGGCAAGTATAACAAGAGGAGGACAGTTAATTTAATTGTATACCTTTTAGCATTTCACAGAGGAAAACCAGGACATATGTGGCTAGGCATCATCAGAGTATGGGTCAAAATTGCAAAAGTTATTGAGGAAGAACACAGAAGCTAGGAAAGACTACAGTAGTTTGCTTTTGCCTGAGCCTCCTGGGAAGGGCAAGATTCTGTCCCCTCCAGTTTTTCCCCTCTCCTGGGTTAATTGAGCACAACGTACTTTTTCATTTCAAACTCAGTTTGCCCCTCCTCTCCTCTCCCCACCCCTGACTTGCACTTTTGCACTTTGAATTCAGTTTGGAGCGTTTGAAATAAACTGAGGACAAAGGGGGAAAGTGGAAGGAAGAGAGAGAAACTAGGATAGTTTAAAAGCAGATGGAAAAGTGGGACAACAGAGGATTAACTGGGACAGTTGCTGTCAAGGTGGGACAGTTGAATGGCATACAATTGTTCAATGGTGAGTCAACAGGTAGGTAAATCCAGTGATGTAGACTTGAGTCGACTGACTAGGACTCAAGTTGGACTTAAGTCACTTCAGTGACTCGACTTGGCAATAAATGATGCACTGACTCCACTCAACTTGAGACTTGTATATTTTTAGTGACTAACTTGCTGCCTTTGGTTCAGTAACATGGCACATTCATCCAGAAATCTTACAACTTTGAACAAATGTGACCATCTCATTTTGCCTACTGGTCACATGACAACCTGTCTCAAACCCAAAGTGTGGACACATTTCTCAGAGGGGAACAGCAAATGGGTTAGGCAATGGACTTGAGGTCTGATCAGCAGCCTGTCCCTTCTGCAAGAGCAGAAGACAAGACATGCCCACAGAGTGCAGGGTGCATTTCTCAGAGGGGAACAGCAAATGAGTTAGGCAACGGGCTTGAGGGGGAAGGATCCTTCTTTCTAAAGCTTTTGAAGCTTCAGTAATAGGGAGTAAGAAGGATCCTATTCCCCACTTCAGAAAAATATTCCAGTTTCAGAAACGGGAAGTAAGAAAGATCCTGTTCCTCACTTCTGAAGCTGCAGACTCTTTTATGCCCATTGACACAAAAGCCTCCAGCTTCAGGAAGAGGGAGTGAGATGGATCCTATTGCCTACTTCTTAAGCTGCAGGTGGCAAAATTGCAAATGTGGGGGGCCAACTCTACTTAAATGGTTAAAACTCAGTTTATTCAACTCTGTCCAGAAATTCTGGAAAATAGGTTGGGGTATAAAGTTGGCTCCCAGACTTGAGACTTGACTTGACACTTGAAGGTAGAGAGTTGAGACTTGACTTCAGACTTGGAATAAAAGTCTTAAATACATCACTGGGTAAATCCAAGTGGTTCAATGGTTCTCCTCTAGCTGGTACTAATAATAGGATATTGGCCCTCACCCTTCCACTGAAACACATGCGTTCCAGTTGCTGGGATTTTTCCTACTTGTTACAGAGTCAGACCAAGATATGAAGTGAAGGACAAGATGGAATGTATCCTCCACCCACCACTGAGAAGCTGATTGGTTTGCCATCAACACTGTTCATGGAACAAAGTGTTCCACCTCAAGGCAGCAAGCTAGTTCAGGAAGCCCGGGATAAGATGCACGGTTTACTCAATTCTGTTTTCTACCAGAAAGAAATAGTAAAAGAATATATTAAGAACAACTGTTCTTGTTGCCCCTTCCTCTGCATGTGCTGCTGCTTGGGCTGGTTGCCTCCCTCTGCCTAATAGAAGGACCAGGGCTGATTATTAACAATTATACACTCAAGACAGCAGCACCTGTGAGCATGGACTAGGTCAGAAATCAGTTTATTGCTTCACAAGAGCTAGGCCCTTGTTATCAGATATAGGAAGAAGACCTGACAGATTGAAAAGTGCATGTGTGTGGGAGGCAGTCCTGTAGTAGCTTTAATAGTGGTGTAGAAAAAAGGAATTTCAGCAGGTGTTACACCATGAGGTAACATAGAATCATAGAATAATAGAGTTGGAAGAGACCACAGAGACCATCCAGTCCAACCCCCAGCTATGCAGAAACACATATCAGAGTACTCCCAACAGATGGCCATCCAGCCTCTTTTTTAAAACCTTCAAAGAAGGAGACTTCACCACACTCCAGGGCAGCATATTCCACTGCCAAACAGCTCTGACCATCAGGAAATTCTTCCTGAGGTTTAAGTGGAATCTCAACAAGCAACTCATCCTGAAATTTCTTTTTCTACACAACCTTTAAAGGTACAGGAGCCCTCTGTGCTTTTCACTCTGGCAACCTTAGCTCCATTCATTGGAATGCAAGGCCACCAATAGATGGTTTGCAGTGAGACAGCAGTATCTGTTCTGAACAATGTCCCACAGTGCAATGTTCTCCTTTGCTTCCTACCACGGGAGAGAATGGTAACCATTCACTCATGCAGGAGGGAAGAAAACTGTACTTCAGTGAGCTGCACTCTTGATCAAACTAGACATTTATATTTAGTATGTTTTTACAGAGGTGGTCCTGCTAAAAGATAAAAGGCCAATGTTTGTCATAGGATATAATTTTCTTCACTGTCCTCAGTATACTTTGTTTTATAATTGGTCATTGATTAATTTCCAAGTCTGATTAAGAAACGCTGTTGTTATAAGGAGAACAGATCAATTGTAGCTACCCATTTTGTTACAGGCCAGGTTATTCAGTTGCCAACTTTGTGACCTGGGAATATACATTTAAAGTTCAAATTATGACCATGTGTGTACTGTATAGTACAACATATATAGTAAATATAGGAAGCTAGATCTGTGAGAGTCTGTGTATGGATCAGTGAAAAACTGACTTCAGCATACTGGAATGTAAACAAATTAAGAGTTGATTTATAATAACCCTTAGTAGATTTCCAATAGATAAAATAAGTGTCTTATCCAGTGCACAGGGTGATGTCATCAAGACAGAAGGTAGCAAAAAGATTCTACAGGGTTTGGAATCATGGATAAAGATATTTGTTTTTGATTGGATAAACAGAACTCACATGCAATGAACTCCTTTCTTTGGATTAGATAACCAATAAGTTGAGTGAGGCTAAGGATTGACAAGAAGAGCTAAGATCAGACTGCCTTTGTGGCATGTCTCCACTGAGGAAGATCACTGCCTCAAACAGCCATGCTGTTTCTGATAAAATGCCCCAACGTGCTGGTATATGCTGGTGCTGGTAAGGCTGTGCTAAGGTAGACAGATATATAGATAGATATAATGGATGCCCATTAATACATTTATAATATAACATATGCTGTTAAGATTTAACAATGCTCAAGGAGTTAATCCTTGAATGTTTCTTTAGAGATTTCTAATTCCTCAAAAGATGAAATAGTATTTTTAAAATAATAAAAGATTATGGATATTGTATAAGGTACAGAATTCTGTAAACGCCTGTATGACATGTCTGTATAATACTTTAACGGACACAATGGAAAATATGAAAGAATCTGAGGAGGATAATGGATTGATGCCCCAGTTATGGTGTTTAAACTGATCATGTTCTACTATGTGATCGTTATAGAAAGTCTCTTAAAGGAATGCAGAGAGATAAAGGTTCAGTCCTTATATAAATCCTTATGAAAGTGTAACACACTAATGGTCATATGATGTGACATAACAAATGGATGTTTTACATGCAGTGTAACACAGTGAAAGTTCAGTGCTCAGACACTGGCATGTCTGTATGTCTCCCTAAAGGGAATGTATATGCTTGTTTATCTGTAAGTGCATATAATATATAGCCCAAACAGTACCCCAGTACTTGCCCATTTCCTGTGTTAAATAGCCTGAGATTCCAATACTTAAGAATGTGCAAGTGGAGTGACCTAACCCCCATCATGAATTTGCCAGTCAGGTGACCAGAAGTTGATAATGGAAATCCAGACAGAATCCAGATTACCTGATAAGTAGCAAGGACCCCAATCCCTTAGTCAAAGAAACAAGGGTGAGGTAACCATGCCTGTTTCTCTCTTTTTTTAAATATTGTTATTGAAGTTTAATTGCAAAAATAAAAAAAGAAAAACAAGTGGGTTACATCATTTTTAAATGTACCCCTCGCACCCACCCACTTCCGCGCTTGTGTTCTCCAGTTGAAACTGCTTTGTTTCTATTTGCACAAAAGAAGAGCTATTACATTTTCATTAACAAAGGAAAAGAAAATTACATTGTATCTTGTTCCATTTCTTATACATCTTATAAATTTATATCTTTATCCAGTCCAATACACCTTTCCGTTCTCTTTCAAAGTTCTGTATAGGTTTATTTTTCAAAGAAAATGGTAATTTTTCTATCTCTACCATCTCCAGAACTTTTAGTTTCCACTCTTCTAAATTTATATCTCTATTTTCTTTCCCATATTACACATACAACAACCTCGCTGCTGTTATCAAATATAACAACATCTTCTGATGCCTCCTTATCTGTCTATGTTGTCCTAACATATTTAACTTAACCATGCCTGTTTCAATTTCCCTTAATATCTAGTTTGATCCTCTGGGACACTGTTGAACTGGAAGGATAAGGTCTAAACTTAGTTCCTAGGAATCCTAGCCATAACTGACGTCTATCTCTAATGTAAGATATTTGATCATATTGGGAGACAGAATTAGAAGCTGTTTATATAGAGTGAGATCATCGAGTGAGATCATCGGTTCATCTAGTTCAGTACTGTCTCTGCTGACTGACAGCAGCTGTCTAGGACTCAGAGAAAAAAAACTGTTTCCCAGCATTACTTGGAGTATAGCGGCCAGATGTTGTTGTTCAAATCAGACACTGTAGTATTTATGATCTGAGAAAGTGGATAATGGCCACAAACACTTATCCAGTAATAAATGGGGCTGGGATGGGTGGAGCATAGTGGCACTTTAAATACCAACCAGTTTTATTTGGCATAAACCATTGTGGACTACAGTTCACTCCATGTAGGTTTGCCATATTCCAGCCCTTTAAATCTAAGCAGTTGAGTTTATATTGTGCAAATTATTCTGATTCTGATTATTAATTTATATTATTTGTTGCATTTTTAATTTGTCATATTTATTTATTTATTTGGTATCGGTACGTTTCAGCCTTGGCAATTGCTTTTCTGAGAAAGTAACACAGTAAGGTTTATAGCGACGGTCTTGGAATAGATAGACACATGTTGAAATCCTTGTTTCGTCATGGAATTTACTGTTTGATCTTGGGCTACCACTATCTTAGCAAATCGATTTTACGGGGTTGTTGTGGGGACTAATAGCAGGCCTGGAACCATGTAAAATAGCTGTGTATATTCCTGGTGCAGTAAAGAATAACAACCTTTTCTAACACACAGCTACTTCTAATGCTACTTTTATTAGGGTTTTGTTTTTTGTATTGGTTTTGGCCACCAGTTTCCTTAGTGATGGCAAAAGGCTACAAGTTCATGAAAATATTACAGGAAGCCTATATTGCCATGTTCCTTTCTCTTCGTTCTTGCACTCCACTGCTTGCACCTCCTATCTTCCTTTTCCTCCTTGTATCACCTTGGGCCACTCCTCCCTCCCTTTCATCACTTGTGCCTGCTTCTCTTAGGCCATTTCCACATGAGGCTGTTATAGCACTGATTCCATTTGCAACATCCTATGGAATCCTGGGGTTTGCAGTTTCGGGAGGGGCCAGCTGGCCCCTCCCGAAACTGCAAACCCCAGGATTCCATAAGATGTTGCAAGTGGAATCATAGCGCTATAACAGTCTCGTGGGGAAGCATCTCCTCTCCTTGCACCTTTCCACTGTAGCCATTATTCTGCCCCCCCCGTTTTCCACTCCTTTGCCTCATCTCACATTTTTACTATGCCTCCCTCCCTTGTTTCCTGCACTCTACACTTGCATATCTCTACCTCCTTTCTCTCCTTCCTCTATCTTGCCCTCTCCCTTGTGCTACTACACCTCTCTTCTCTTGCACCTTGCACTCACCGTCTTCACTGCCAAGCCTCCCTCCCTTCCCCACATCTCTGCCATGCTTTTCCCTTAGTGCACCTCCACGGCTGCACCTCCAGCTCTCTCTTCATCCCCTCCCCTTGCTTTACTTTATGCTGCTGCCAGTCTACTCTCCAAAGAAGCGCCGCCCGTCAAAGCTATCTGCAGTGCCTTAAACAGAGGACAGGAAAGCAGGCAAGAAAAGATGCCACTGGGAAAACTTGCTGCCCTTCATCGAATGGAACTTGATTTTCCCCCCAAGAACATCAAATAAAGTTGCCTATTATTTCTACATCAAAAAAGTGATGGAAAAACAATAGACTCCGTGGAACCTTAAATACCAGTAATTAAAATCCAGCTTTTATCTTGCCTTATTGGATCCTTCCTCCTTCACTCCAATGGCTCCATTGCTTTTTTGAACGGTAGTTGCAACAAGTTCTGCAAAACAGACTTCAGACAGACTTCTTCTGGAACACTAGACATTTCTGCAGATTTGTACCATTCAGGAAACTGGAAGCTTGTACTGAAAGACAATGGGTCTTCTGCTAATGGGTATCTCCATAGTATACTTCTGTCAGTATACTCAAAGGCAGGAAAAGCTTGTTTCTTTCTAAACTGAGTAGCTGTGTATTTTAGCCTATAAAATACACAGCCTGCTTGTGCAAAGGAGCGAAACTTGCTTTAAAATAAAGGAAAAAGGGGGAGGATTTAGAATTTGGGCCAGATGATAATCCAAATGGACACTGGGCAGAATGCCTAAAAGCCTGATAAAATCTGGATAAACTAGAGAGATGGCAACTCTAACTCCATGTATCTAAAGAAGTGAGCTGCAGTTGATAAAAGGCTATTACAAATAAAAGATGTTAGTCTTTAAGGTGTCACTAGACTCTTTGGCCATTTCTGCCATACACCATTATAGTGCTATTATTCGACTTTCAATATCCTATGGAATCCTAGGGATTGCAGTTTAGGGAGGGGCATCTAGAATTCTCAGCCAGAGAGCTCTTTGGCCTCCATAAACTACAAACTCCAGGATTCCACAGGATGTTGAAAGTGGAATAATAGCACTGTAACAGTGTAGTGCAGAAATGGCCTTTGTTGTTTTGCCATAACAGAATAACACATCAGTAATAACAGAACTGGTTAGTTTTTAAAGTACCATAAGACTTTTTGTGGGTTTGCCAAAATAGGCTAACAGAGCTATATTAGGGGGCCTTCTCTGTGGCTGCAGAGCAGGGGTGGGCAACTGTTGAAGATTAGGGGGCTGCATTAGCCCTCCAGAAGCCCTTGAAGGGCCATACCTGCCCCTACCAAAAAAAAAAAAAAAAAGTCCTCGCAAACCTTTTATGGGACATAGTGCCATGCCGCTGGGCCTTCTTGGGCTGCTAAAGGGTATTTGGAGATATTTTGAGTTTAAAAATTTATTTTGAAAACTTTCACAAAATTTTATATTGATCCTGCGGGAGCGGGGGCGTCAGAGGGCTGCAAACATGTGGATGTGCCCTCTGCATCCCCTAGAGATAATTTCTGGGCATTCTGTAGCAAAAAAAAATTAAAAATTGCTGGAAGCCACATGGGGCTCACAGGCCACAATGCCCACCCCTGCTGTAGACACTTTGTTGAGCTCTAATATTTTCAAAGAAGGCTTTTCTGTCAATTCCATCACTTTCTTACTCTGAGGCACATTTGGTGAGAGCGAGGAACAGGGGTGTATTAGTGGCTACCTTTGGGGCCATTTCCGCACTAGCCCGTTATAACGCTATTATTCCACTTCCAACATCCTATAGAATCCTGGGGTTTGCAGTTTAGGGAGCAGCCTTTAAGGCAGCTCCCTAAACGGCAAACCTCAGGATTCCACAGGATGTTAAAAGTGGAATAATAGTGCTATAACAGGCTAGTGTGGAAATAGCCAGGGTCTTGGGATTCCCTCTCTAGAGAACTTAGCATGGCTCTCTCTTTGCTGCCTTTCTATTGATAAGTGAAAACTTTTTCATTCTGACAGGCTTTGGGGCCCTTTTAGTGCTGTGCTGATCTATTGATTTTTACCTTTGGCATTTTGCTTTAAACGGTTTTAATTCTACAGATAGCTTAATTGCATTTTAACAGTAACTTTTAGTATATTTTTATTTATATCTTTGCACATGCTGTTTTATCTGTGTTTTAATTTTTCTACGTTTTGGGGAAAAGGCAGGATATAAGTAACGGAAATAGTAGTAGTAATTATTGTTACTTCTATTAGGTATTTCAAACAATGTCCAGACTGATGGGAGGATTTCCCTGTCTATTTAATTTAAAATAACTACAAACCTAGGAATAAATTGTTCTGTAGTTTGCACTGTGGCAAAATAGCACTTAAAAATGAAAAATGTTGCCTGTGGTAAATGAGGCATTTTCAGGAGGACTTGTAATACAGGAAAAATGTGGTCTGGAAGACACCAAGACTTTTTCCCCTGCATTGTTTAGCTGAAAAGATCTTCCCATCAACCACTGGTATTCTCATAAACACTTTCTCACTGAACTTCTTAATGATTAATGTGTCATGTGTATTAAATAAATTTATTATCCTCTAAGCCCATAAAAGCATTTTTCCCAGTCAAATGTTTCTGCTTTATTTACTTATTAATACCTCATACTGTGTATCATGAATGCCAGTGGTATGGACAATATTAATTAGCAAAGACAAGGGATGCTTCCAGAGAAGTTATTTACTGTGCCCTCACCTGGTCTCATTCATGGAATGGAGAAGAGGTGGTTTCCCAGAAAATTTTGTTCTTCATTTCTAAACCTGTCGGTTTCTACCATTTCCTCTATTTTTTCTTCCCTGTCTCTCAAAAAACAAAGAAACATGAAAAAGAAAGGGTGAAACATCTGCATAATGTCTTTTGACCAGTTCTGGTTGGTGGGCTGCATGTCAATGGGAAAGTGAATCTCCTCTGGGTTTTAGTCCAAACTTTGAAGGAGCTATATACGGCATTGAAGCCAACCTTAAAATATGTTCTTCACTGTGGTGCCACCTGCCACCATGGCTTTTAATTTCCAAAATAGCCATGATGGCTGAATGAATCTAGGAGCTGAAGCCCAAACACGTAGCTTTTCCAACCTCTAAATCTATGCCTCAACTCTCTGTGTGACCACAGATTTCACATTTCCCATCTCAGTAGCTATCCTAAGAGAATGAATAAACTGTCTTTTAAATTCCTCCAAGAAAAAACTACTGGGTGGTATCTGCACGAGCATTTCACACTTGGAAATAAAAATTATTCTGCAAGAGTGGGTGGGTTTGGGGGTGGCTTCCAGCAAACCAAATCGCAGACAAAAAGACATGCAGTGCTACAAAGCATGCTACAAAAACAACATGGGAGTTGAAAGAAAGCAGATGGCTCCAGAAAGCAAAAGTATTTAGGTAAGTCACACTCTATGCTACAAATTTATACAGAGAGCTGATGTAGTGTAGGGGTTTTGAGCTTTGGACTACAACTCTGGAGACCTGGGTTTGAATGCCCACTAGGCCATGGAAACCTGCTGGGCAAGTCACATTCTTTCAGCCTCAGAAGAAGGCAAAGACAAACCCCCTCTGAACAAATCTTGCCAAAAACCAAACCAAACCAAACCCTAATAAGTTTGCCTTAGGGTCTCCATAAGCCAGAATTGACTTGAAAGCACACAACAACAACAACAACAACAACAACAACAACAACAACAAGAAACCTATATATATGCTGTGTTGTTTTTCTAACACTTTGAGAACATGGCCTCTATTTAACTGCTGAAGGAAACCAAAGGAGAGAAATAAATAATTAGCCTAGAACCAGTCAGGGAATCCTTCTGATGGATTTTAAAGCAAAAATAACAGTTAATGATAACACCACCAACAAAAATAACAGCAAATTGAACAGTGACAAAAATGGAGCTAAGAAACAAAAAGGATGTATCAACATCCTTGGCAAAATTCCCAACACAGAGAGAATAAAATATGAATGTACTTTTTGCATCAGACTGGGGTTAACAACATTACCAGTTGAAAAGAAAGAAAAAAGGGAGGGAGGGAGGGAGGGAGGGAGGGAGGGAGTTATGTTATGGTATCATTACCCCATAATGACAGACAATCAGTTGCTCTACAGAGGCAGTTTCAGGTGCTACTGTTTCTAAAGATCGAGTTGTTGAGGGCTGTTTGCCAGTACATTATTGCTGATGCTTCCCTGACTATGACCTGGCCATGCCCTAAGGTCCCATCTGACCAACTTTTGCATTGCATGTGTTCAATCAGTCCCCTTTCACCAGTATAGTGTTGCAGCCATAGCAGTGTTTAATTTATATCATGATATTTGCCAATTAAACTGTATCATGGAGAGGAGGTGTATGGTCCAGTAACACTAGGGCTTAAATCCAATTGCTAGTCCCTGAATCAATGAGATTTACATAAGTGTTAGTTTACCATTCAGCATGCCAAGAGTCCACTGTACTTGGGAGTAGCAGCTTGATCTTTTTATAACTAGATAATTCAGCAACAAGGCTGACTTAAGACCTGAGACAAAGGACAAGATGATGCACTCCCAGTTCCTCACACAGAACCTCATCTGATACAGAGTTAGGTTTTATGTTTTCAACACTGCTGCTCGATCACACCCTGCAACCACTCTAGGGATAATACGTTGGCTCAAGCAGCACAGGCCATCTTACTCGGTCTACAGCTCTGTCCTCTTAACACTTTGTTATTTGTTCCCACATTACAACCTCTGTTGCCTAGGACAGTCACCTCATGCTTTCTGATGTTGGGTACAGCCTTGTTTAGCTCAATGACTTTTTCTGCCTTGAATTATCCAGTAGTTTCCTGCCCACTTGCAAATAAACATTTCTGTCTGCCAAGATATGTGCATTGCTCCTTCTATTCTCCACCTAGGAGCTTTTGAAACACATAAATAAAGCCATCAGTTGCTCTAGGGAATCTCAGTTTCTTTGCTTGACAGTAATATGAGTTCTTGTTGCTGTGGATGCCTTATCCCCCTCATCTGCGCTTCCCCCTATAAATCCTAAGAAGATTCCTCGCATTCCAGAAGGAGCTCTACTGATGACAGCCATCCATTATTAAGCTTTCCATGTAACAATTATGCAATGAATGTCTCTTTCTTTCGACAAGCCTTCATCAGAGTGCATAGCTTTGGCTGTGATGTGACGGAACAGCCAACGTTCACACCATATATGGACTATGCTATTCTGCATATATAGACAGTATTCTTTTGTAGGTATTATGTGGGACAGGAATGTGTTTAAAGTAAACTTTGCCATGGGAGTTTCTTATGACGTAACTGCAGGAAACTAATTCCTAAACTGGGTGGCTAACAGTTAACGGCTGTTCTGTTGGCTTTTTGACTCTGTTTAAGCTGGGTTTCATTTAATTTGTTTGTATTAACTTAGAGTTATTTCAACTAGCTGTTAATTTTCACTTCAGAATTTTATGCATATTTATGCAAAATTTTAGTTTTATTTGATTGCTTATTAACTACTTCATAGGCTGGCTTTTGGTCCAAAGGAATAATGATACAGATAAAACCACAGGCAACAATTTAGATACAGTAATTAAGAGCCACAATTTTGTTCTTTGGTTTTAGAATGTTAATGAACAATTTAGTCTGTCTTTTTGCATTTTGTTTGTCTGCTTGTTTCTTTTTCAGGAGAAAGTATGGCATCATCCCTGTTCTGGGAAATTTAATGGTTTAGCTGGGACTCAAAAGCTGCATTTCTTCTCATTGGTTCTGAAAAGCTGAAGAATCCTACAAGAATGGGCCAGATCACAAGATTCCTGTAAAAATATAGTGGAGGCCATAAGTATAAAGATGCTTCCTACAAGACCAGGGGTTTCTTTTATCAACTGCTGTCAAGTCAGCTTGATCTTAGGCCAAATTTCCTACAGTCTTTGATTCTGCTCTGTTTTCTACTTTTGCATTCCAATCATCTATGATTAGCAACAAGTCCTGTTTTGGTTTGTGATTAACTGTCAGTCATTAAACTTCCCTGTCATGGAAAATACTAACCTGATGAATGTATATTCTCTGCTAAATGCTACCATATATGTAACCATTGCTAAAAGGTGCTACCATGTATTCAGGCTTAAGTATTGCTAATTGCTGCTCCATTGGAATCAAAATGCAGCTTGCTGTTACATTGTGTTTCATGTTAGGGAAGAGCAGGAGCAAGCTGGAAGAGTGAAAGTTAATAGAATGTTAGGTGCTAAGATGTTATGTGAACAGAGTGGTGTGGAGATAGAGAGAGAGAAATATGCAGGAGGCTCACCTCAGCCAAGGGGAAGGCACCAGCCTGGAAAAAAAAGGTGGAGGAATGGACACATGAAGGGATTAATGGCTTGATTGATGAATGCTTTACGCACTTAAACTTGTATTGATTACCTATAAAAAAATTAATGCTGTATGTACCCTTCAGTTTTGGCAACTTCTGTGGAAGTGTGCTGTGCTACTCAAGCTTGTCTTGCTCATAAAATGTGTAATCTATCTGAGAGTGAGTTTTGTGGGGTGTGGGTTACTCAGTACGTGCCATTAACTTCCTCCTTGGATTCCAGCATAGAATCTTTCAATTCCTTCTTCTTCTGCCTCTATAGCTGGAGTATAAACCTGGATTATGGTTATACTGATGGGCTTTCCTCAAAGTCTTATCGCAACATAATTACAATGCTATGATTCCACTTTAACTGCCATGACTACCTTCTATGGAATCTTGGAGATTTCTGCTTGGTGTGGCACTAGAGCTCTCTGGATGAGTATTCTAAATACCCGTCCCTAAACAGCAAATGACAAGATTCTATAGGATGTTGTCATGGCAGCTAAAGTGGAATCATAGCTCTATAACTGTGTAGTACAAAAGGACTCCAGGGCAACTTTGCCAGTCCCAGACACTCCGCAGGAATTTGAGTTTAAAAGACCAGGGAAAAGGAGGGCATGGAAGGTAAGTTGTTGTAAGCATTTTTGGCATTGCACACTGTTACTTCCTGGTTTTGTCTAATTTGAACTTTAACTCTGGCTTTAAACTGGTAGGTTTAAAAAAAAATACCAAATATACCTTGCACTTGAAACTACAGCTGAAATGTGCAGCTACAGTGTTCCATCTCCTGATCTACCCCTTAAAACCCACCTTAAAACCAAGCAGCCATACTGAGTGAAGGAGCTGTACAGTGCTGGCAAGTAGCCTGCTGAGGAATAACATGTCCTGTACCCTCCTGCCTGCAAGACATAATGCAATGAGCAGAAGCAGGAACTCCTATGGGGTCCTGTGACAACTCCTCACCATGCTGTTACTTACTGGTGGGAAGAGCTAGATGTTCCATGCTCCAGTACCCCACTTGCGAGCACCACAGAATTCTTCTCCTCAGTATGGCTGCCTGGCTTTTAAAGTGGGTTTTAGGGAAATATGCAGTCTTGGCAAAGGTGTCAGGTAAAACAGTTACAAGGCTGCAGGTCTTGGTTACGCCTAACAGGATGCCAGCCTATGTTAGTTTCTGGATCAGAATAATTACTTCAGTCATTCTAGGGCCATGATGGAAGAAGAAATTAAGGTTGAAGAATTACTCCATACTTTCCAGCTTTTCTCCCCCTTCTTTTTGAAAAAAATATTTTTTATTAAAACACATGTTTTGACTATATAAAAGAACACATGGGGCATACAGGAACAAATAACAATCAAACTAAAAAAAAGACTACAAACTAAAGCTAATTAAACTAAATTAAACTAAAAAGGGGACTAAAGGTATGCACAAATGCCTTCCGACTCATCAGTTGCCGGTTATATTAGAATTTACAAAATATCCTTATCTTAATCTTTCTTAAACTTACATAAAAATCCTTCCTTAATTAGTAGTTTATTAATCCATTTCCACCAAAGCAAACATTATCATCAGCCATTCTTTGTGGGTTGGAGTATTCACATCCTTCCTTTTTCTGTGCTTAGCATAGCCTGGCAGCTTTGATCGTATATGGAAAGATCCTTCAGAACTTTTTGTCAAACTGCTCGGTCCCAGTAGAAAAACTTCAGGTTTCAATTGAACCTTCAAAATATCTTCCTTCAATTGATGTATCATCACTCAAAATTTCTTGGCTTTCTCACATTCCATCACAGGTAAAAAAAGTCCCTTCTTTCTGGTCACACTTCCAACAAAGATTTGAAGAATCTTTATACATTTTAGACAATCTTTCAAGTGTTAAATATGATCTGTACATCATTTTATAAAAATTCTCTCTAAGTTCATAACTCAGTGTAAATTTTACATCTCTTGTCCACATTTTCCCCATTGTTACCACTGTATATAATGATCCACATTTTGCGCCCATTTGATCATACAGTGTTTAACTTTCTCCCCTGTTTCAAATTTCAACAATAACTTATACATTCTAGCAATCACATATTCATCATCACAGTTCTTTAAACTCAGATTTTAGCATTTCACAAATATTCAAACCACTATACCATCCTGGCTTTGTTTCTATTCTTCTGTTACCTATTACAAATACTTCTTTTCATGTTTTAGCTACTGACACTGTATTTGATTTGGTGTTTACTGACGGACATGGCTAATGTTTAGGTTCATTAGTTATTACTTATACTACAGCAAAACACTCTCTGGAGAGTTTTAAATTGTGCCTTTGACCACTGGGATATGCACCTCATGATCTGCATTGTGGGGTTCCCCACACAGTAAAAAAAGACAGCGCAGATGATTGAACTGAATTCAAATGCCTCCCCACTCTCTTGTCATGTCTATCAGGAGACAATCCTTTTTGATTTTTCCATCTCTGCTGCTTTTTGGATCCCACTGCATGTCATTATTGGGGGCATGATGGCATCTGTTCCCTCCTCTCCAATTCTCCCTCCAGACCTCTTTATTTGGTGGCTTCTGATGCTCTAGTGGAGACTGATGTTGCTGTGATGATAAAGGCTTCCCATCCCCTACCTCTCTCCCTTACCTGTTACACGGACACAAGAGTTGTCCAGGCAGGAGTGACAAAGGCAGTAGGGAAATAATTCTCTCTACATGCCAGAGTCACAGTCACGTAAAGAAATAAGAGGGAGAAGCTCTGTGGCTGATATGAAATTCTAAGCTGGAGACAAGTTCAGGGGTTTAAGGAGAGTGTTCCAAGTCACCAAGGTTTACATTTTGAATCAAGGAATTACTGAATTTGACAACATCAGTAACAATCACCTGTATCAATAATGTGTTCTCCCCCCCCCCCCCCCAGATCTGAAGTAAGATTGCATGGGAAAACTGCACGTTAGATCTCAGTTGTGGTAGAGATATAAATCCTGACTTGGGTTGTCTCTGTTTCTTAAAAGAAGAATTAAAAACAAAAACAAAAAACAAAATGAGGAGATGTTTGTTGGCATATGTGTCAGTCTCAGAGAAATCTTGTCTCAGAGAAATCTTTTCGAGATACATTTCTATGTATTTCAGTAAAATACATAAACTGAAAATATTTAGAACTGCTGCTTTATTGCATGGATCAGTACAAAAAGTAGTGGATGGATTGTTTGTGTCATTGTGATCAGTCAGCATGCCCTTTTCTATTTAAATGGGTGTTTGTGTGTACACTTAACTTCACAAAAGGAAGAAATGAGTATTGTGCAGAGACGGCAATTTTATGTCAAGCATATTTCATGCGAATCAAGAAAACCCATTAGGGGGGGAAAAGGCCATTTGGTGCCTCGGTCTTGCACTGTTTTATGCATTCTTATGCTGTCAAGATCCCATAAGTGGATCAGCTGGTCAATATGTTCTATCTTGCCTAGGAATTTCACAACTAGTGAGATTTCTTCACATCTCCATTAACCCAGTTCAGGTAAATAACAAAACTATTCATTTTATGGGTTTCCACTGACTCACGTACTTCTATAAACAAATAATATTCTAGAAAATACTGCTCAGCAATGAAACAACCACTCCTCAACTTTATGATTTTCAGTGAAGCAGGGTCAAAGATTTTTAAACATCCTTAATATACTTATAAAGCAACTATAAATACTCATCATAAGTATGGTAACATTTCCTTTTGCTCTGACCTCAGTCCATAGTTCCCAGGGAACCCTTACCAATTTCCATAAGGAACATACCAGAAACAGTGTGGAAAAATATTTTTAGTGGTATTACGAAAAACAGATGGTACATTTTAAAGTGAAGAATGCATAAAATATAATTTCAACAGTTAAAACCTTGGCACTCATGCAATCCGGAATTTGTTATGACAGAAAGCATGCCGTACAAAAAAAAAAAAAGAAAGAAAGAAAAGAAAGGGAAAAAAAAGAAACCGCACACATATAATTGAAAACATTTTAAATATTGAGATGTTCACCATAGGAAATGAGTTCTATAATGTATACTTCACACTAAATTTTATTTGTCTCTAGGCCACAATAAGCCCAGAGTTCTCTCTCTGGTTGGACAGTGATTTTAAACGAAGCCTCCTGTGCTTTTGCTACTTATATCTGACAGACTACACTGGCTGTCTTTATTTTGACTGCTTTAAAACAGGCAATCTTCCTATATAATCTATGGCCACCAGCATGCAAAAATGTTAATATCATTCATAAAAGCTCAACAAAATAGATAAAATTTCAAAGTGCCAATTTTATTTCCAGTTCTGAGCTGGAGAAAACGATAGCTTGTAAAAATCATTTTCTGCCTGATTTGGAAGTCACAGCAAACCACAATTATTATTTTGAGTCAAGAGAGGGAGGGAATCAAAGTGTATGAAGTGAGAGTAGATAAGAAAGGGAAGAACATCTGGAAGTCTAAGGCATGATTCTGACCACTTTTGGGCTATAATGTCTGGGCTGGACCCTTGTGTGTTTTCAAAATGATCCATAGTGACAGCTCATTACATGTTAGGTGTTCTTTAAGTATTCCCTTAACAGCAACCTCATATTTAGCCCCACAAAACTGGAAAGATGCTGTGAGAAGTGCTGGATTATGTTTAACCTCAAGACAGTGTTATACTTGCTGTGCTCAGTAATGTCCTGAAAACATAAAGCTGCATACAAAGACTGCATTGAAACCTTGTTTAAATTAATTTATAATATTTTTTTAAAAAAATTTCTAGGCTGCTTCCCTGAAATTTTTGTGACACTGAATTAAAGCCTGGTGGGTAGTGCCCAATTTTTTTTTATTTTGTTATAAATAGATAAATTACACATTGTTTAAATTTCTCCTTAGAATTTGTTTGCCAAAGCTTTGAATCAAGGACTACATAATTAGACACCAGAATAAAATCAGAACAAGCTACCTTGGACAACAATGTTGAAAAAGATTTGCCCCTAAATTCATGTAAACATCTCTTTTGTAAGGGGTGATCTCAAATATTCTCCATGTATGAATATTCTCCCAGTGTTTGAAAGCTGTATTTGACACTTATTCATATTTAAGCTTGATATGTGATATATAATAATTGATATTTGTCAGTATTTAATAAAGAATATGCAACAGTTTGAAAGTGTGGACTGATCTACTACAGAATATTTATATTTACTGAAATATTTATATTTATACATACATTTTAAATATCAATTTATTTACATTTTAACATATCTATATCTCTTTCTTATTTCTAGTATTTTATGTCATTTTTCACAATACACATTTTTCACAACATAAATTACTTTTATAAATTAACACATTTTAACTGACAAAAAACAAACAGGAATCTAAAACATGTTCTTATTCAGCACACAAAATCCACTTTAAAAAAAAATCAAAGCAATTTAAAGCAGAAGCAAAAAAAAAAAAAAAAGGTAAAACAGAACAAGAATTCAGCCAAGGAACTTTAATGAAAACCAGAACAAACAGCCAAGTTTTTGAGAATCCATCTGAAGATAGAAAACAAGTAAGCCCAACTTCATGTGGTAGTCTGCCTTCAAGTTATTTCTCTGACTTATGGAGACCCTATCTCAGGGTTTTCTTGGCAAGATTTGTTCAGAGGCGGTTTGCCATTGCCTTCCTCTGAGGCTGAGAGACTACCATTGGTATTTCTGAAACTGAAAGATCGCACCTTGGGCAACTCCTTTAAAGTCTGGAATATACCACTGATTTGATATGTATGATAGCTGCTGATGTTGGAAAGAAGGAAACTCTACCTACTTGCTATACAGGTTTAATGGAGAGGAAATTTTCAGGCTAAAAAAAGGGAGCAACCTTAGTTGAGCCCCCTAATTAAAATCCCTTTTAGTGAAAACACAGGAATACAAACCCAAATATTTAAGAGTTAAGCGATAGAAAAAAAATCTGTCAATTTTTGGTTTCTTTTGCAATTTTTTTTTAAATCTCATCTTCCCCCATCCCTATTATGAACAAATTTAAAAATTAGGATAATTTTTTTTCCTGACTAAATCTCAGGATTCTAACATGTTAATCTGATAGACCAGAGACAGTAAATTCCTAATAAATTGCCAAGTGCTGTTCAGCACATTTTGATGTTCTCTCAGCAGTGAACTCAAAATAAATTGTGTGAGACCCTAATGTACAACTGAACAAGGGAATCATAGCCTTCACTTCATTCTTCAAGGATTTGGGCCAACAATGCTACTATTGGATGCACTGATGCAGAATGCTGTGTACATTCTGAAGTCATATACCTGGAAAAGACACAATCTGCTTAATCAATCTTTTATAAACAGCTGCTGGATTTATTTTACTATATTTGCCTGTGGATTTTATTCTTGGACTAGTATTGGATTTTACTTTCTGCCTCTGCGTGTCTTTCTTTAATAGGAAAAATCTCTGTTATCTGTCTCCTGTTCTGTGAAACGAATTGAGACACATGTGGAGGAAACACAGCATTATTCTCATAACATCATTTTAATGACATAAAAGTGTGGCTGAGTTATGGTATAGATTTTTACTAGCATGAACTTTAACAAAGGCATTTATATTTTTGAATCCTGCAATGGAAGCTATTCCGATTTGTCCATTGTTTATATGTCCCAAGGTATTCATAACCTGACTGCTTTCAGTCATGTTAAATGTGTTTAATTGCAAACTATCTATTTTCTTTTAAAAGTATCTGCCAGAAGACTTTTGGCATAGAAAGATACGGGCTTTGTTTTTTTAAAAAAATGCAATTGCATAGCAGCTAGGAGAACATTCTCAGGGTTTCCCAACATGATTCACTCTTCCCTAGCATGCCCTATGCTTTGGCCTGGTTCCTACTAGTTCTTCTGGGTCTGCGGTAAGTTTAGAAGGGAATGCAAATTCAGACTCTACTTCCATGGTTAAGTGCCTATGCAATTTCAGTCCAGGAACCAACTATTATATCATATTGATATATAAGACAAAGAGAAAATTCAACCAGTCGTTTTACCCTGACCCAGCCACAAAGGAAAGAGTAGCACTCCAGGGTACTGCCAAAATGTAAGTTCACCCAGGGCTAATGTTCAAATTTTATTTTCCTCTGGGGAAGTCTACAAGAGAATTGCTAGATATTACTTGAGTCTAGGATTGGCTTTCATTTCAGATGATGCATAATGGTGTGCAAAATGAGGAGCCAGATCCTTGTTTCTGTAGCTTTTGCAGTGCTGTGATAAACCCCTTTAGACAACAATTATAATAGGGAAAATTTAGAAGAGATGCCCTGATTGCAAGCTACAGGGCATAATCCTGCATCAGGAGGTATTGGTATAAGACCTGTCTACAATAGATACAATCCAACACCCGCCCCCAAGTCCACTTTTTCTCAGCTGGCACCACCAAAGGTGGTTGATAGAAGCAGCAGGGGGAGCAGTGAACAAGTGTCTAGCAATTTTCCCACAGTGAGAAGCCACTGCAGATGATATCAATGCTCTGAGAAAATGTGGGGGTTGAAGCCTGCAGCTAAGAAAAAGTGGTTTTGGGGAATGCAACAGATTTCCTTCTCAGACTTACCCCTTAGTTTCTAACCTGGTGAACCTGCCACAGTCACCTTGCCCTCTGATTCTCCTTTTAAAATCCCTCTTTGGATCTGGAGTCCTACACCTTCAGCTGACCTCCCTGTGGATTATTGTGTGTTAACATTGTATTCTTTTTGGTAAGTGTTACCCACCCTTGGTTCAGGAGTAATAATGCTGTTGAGAGTCTGTTGTACAAAATAACAAATACGTTAACTTTATTTAATAGCATATAGAATGACTTTTTTTAACTTCCAGTCCTTAGTTCCAAACCATTAACACTATTCCAGTTGAATGATCTCAGACCCGTGCCTTAAATCACTCAGGCACCCAATACTCAGTAACTTCCCTTAGACTCTCAACTGACTCCTCCACCAGTCTGTTTCCAACTCTCCCCAATGAACTCTCTTTCATCTTTTTAAAATTCCTCCTCCTTCTCACTGTAGCCCCTCCGTAACCTCTGTGCTGGGTTTGGCTGCTCTCAGTTATTCACTCCACACCCAGCATTGCTAAGTAACATTTTATCAGGTGCTTTTCTTTTTCACTGAGTAACAATATCACGGGGGCAGGGGACGACTAAAGAATGCCAGCCTCCACAATGACCAAAAATGGTGTGTTGTGCTGACCTACCCCATTGTAATTCATCAACAGCAGGCCAGCCATAATTAGTTAGCCCAGGTTGTAAAATAATATTAGCTAGTACATCCTATTTATATGTTTATCTTTTCTTATTTAAGCATTTCTATATTGCCTTTCACAAAATCATCCAAAGGCAGTTTACAAAAAAGGGAAAAAAATATAAACAACTAAAAAAAACACACACAACACTAAAGTGAAAAACAAAACATTGCTTTTGACAGTCTCCTGGAGGGAGAAAAGAGGGAACCTGTTAAGAAGATCCCATCCCCTTTGAACTGCATTTAAGCCGACCTGCTGTGGCTCCTTTCTTTTGTCCTGGATAATATTCTGACAATTCTCAGAACCACTGCTTACTAAATAATGCAAGCCAGTGGCTCCCATCTCAGTGGTCAGAGAATCTGCTCCTGGTTTCAGTTTGAACCATAAAGGAACTATTCAAGGGGCTGAACTCTATTCACTAAATAAATTCAGCACCTTGGTTAAGCATTGCTTCTCAGCTATTTGATGGGGCAGACCAGCAGGTTATTTTTTTTTCCTAGTGTGCCAGGGACCAGTAGTATATCTGTGCCTGTTGTTTACAATAATTTCTTTTATTCTTGGAAACTCACTGCAGACTAGCAACTGATGGCTCGCAGAGTGGCACCAGTCCACAGGCTACTACTTTGAGTAGTACAGCTGTAGAGTTTCAACAGAAAACCCCATTCATAGCCTCACTGACATGTAAGTTGTTAGCCATCCCTGTCCCTAGAATTTAACAGTCTTATGACCCCATATCCTCATAGCCCATACTATCAGGATTCTGTTCTCTTTTGTTGGGTGTTAACTTTATTTCTAGAATTCATCACCTTTTCAAAGGAGGAAAGTTTTCAGAGAAAACTCACTGGTATCCGGCAAAACTGGTGATGATATACTCTTGGAAGTGACAGATGAGTTAGCAGTATATCTTCCCGACATTTTCCCTCCGAGGATACTGCAGCAAAAGGGAAACTATCAGATGCTGTTCTCCAAAGGTTTGTCCAGGGAGAGAGACTTCCACTTCCTTAGATTTTTAGGTTTCCAGGACTTCTAATGCAAAATAGGCCTCAATTAAGCTCTGAATTATGATGCTGGGGTGGAATCCTGTTGGTTAGTCCAAATCATTTGTTAAGATGAATCAACACATAGGTAAAAGCAATTGACTCAATAGCTTTATGCTAGTCAGGAGTAACTATAGCATTCAGGCCAAAGTGTGTCAGTATTATGTGTTCTTGAGATGCTCACAAATCGGAAGACAAAGAGAAAGGATTTTAAGTGCAGTGTATCGATGATGATGATGATGATGACAATAATAATAATAATAATAATAATAATAATAATATTTGCCTCATGATTTTGAAAGGAAGCTTCATTAGTGCTAACATTTTGTAATTTAACAAAAATTACTTGACACAACCATCAGAAATTGAGAAATTCAGGCAACAAATGGATCATTCATTTCTTATTATCAGTAATAATCACAACAGAGCAAATTCTATTATTTCCAGTATAATTTTAAATGTTTTCAGTCTGCGATACCTGAAGAACTGTGTCTTGTAGAGCTTGTAGAGCCTTTTCAAGCTCTTTGGGGAGGGCCTTTCTCTCAATCCCACCACTTTCCCATTCCCAAGCGCATTTGGTAGGAGTACGAAAGAGAGCCTTCTTGGTGGCTGTTCCCAGGAAGTGGAATTACCTGCTAGGGAGACTAGAATGGCTCCCACCTTCCTCTCCTTCTGTAAGCAAGTGAAAACTTTTCTGTTCCATCAGGCTTTTAGGAATTGATGGCAGTGGGCTTCTAATGAAGTGTTATCTTTTTTTATCCATAATGGATTTTTAAATTGTTTTAATTCTATAGATTGTCTAGTTGCATTTAAAAATAATTCTCTCTCTCTCTCTCTCTCTCTCTGTCTATAGATATGAGAGATATTTTTGTGTGTGTACTGGTTCAGTATTTATTAAGTTGTCTTGAGTCCCAGTATTGGAGCAAAGGAGAGATATAAATGAATACAACAGCAACGTTATAAATAAAGTTAGCATCCTTTTTCAGTATGTTATTGTTAGCTTGTTTTTAGATGTTCTGCACCAAACAGTCTGAAACTTTTTCTATTTCTGGCTTACGGTTATAATCTAGTAGTTACACACTCTCATGAGTGTTTGTCTGCTAGTGATAATTGCAAAGTTTTTGACATATGACAATGCTTCATAATCAGCTTGTACTGTGTGGTAGCGTTTATCATTTTAAAGTCCCAATTGTAGGAAACTGATTGAGGCAGTACAATTCTCCCTTCCTTCTTACGCTACTATTTTTCTTAATACTTGACTTGTAATAACCGTAACAAACTCTGTGTGAAGTAGTGCGGCAGATAACTTCTGGAAACTGCAATTAGCAGCCCTGGAGAACAGTGATAAGGGCAAACACAGCAGCCACAGGAGTGTGTCAATAACAAAACACAGGAGCTAAACACATGCATTTGTATCTTTTGGTTGAGCATGGGAAGCTAATAAAAGCTCCAGAGTCTTCCTAGTTACATGTAAATAAAGATAAACATTCATTTTTCTTACACTATTTCAAATGTGGCCAGGACTGTTGTGACAGCCATTAGTTATATACATTTGTAAGATCATTTTAGTACAGGGTATGTGGGGTCCCAGACTATAGGAATAGCAGTAATCTTCCAGTGTGGCAGTCACACTTCCAGATCTATGGTCAGCTGGTATGTATGTACGGATACACACATAATGAAGTAGAGACCATAGATCAGTGTAACAGTACATCCTTTGCCTGTAAAATTTCCTAAGTCCAGATCTTGACATATACATAGTGGTGTTTTTTTTTTAAGGATCAAGTACCAACTGGTGGAAAACATCATCACTTGAGATGTAGGAACATAAGAACCATCATTTGGATCAGACCAAAGCCCTAGTGACAAGTAGCTATTGATATCCTGTTCCTGAATGAGGTTGTTCAGTCTTCTTGTACAGCCATCCAAGCTGGTAGCCATCACCAGATCATGTAGCAGCAAATTCCAGTTCTTCACCTATATTATCTGAAGAAGCATTTCCTTTTATCCATCCTGAATCTTCCACCACTCAGCTTCCTTGGATAACTTCAGGTGTTAGTTTCATGAGAAAGGGAGAAAAACTTCCTGTTCACTTTCTCTATGCCAAATATAATTTATACGTCCTTTTATCGTGTCTCCCCTTACATTTTTTTTACTCTGCTAAATGAACTCAAAATCTGTAACCTTTCCTTATGGAGGATTCACTCCAGAACCTTTATTATTGGTTTTCCATCTCTAAAATATCGTTTCTAGAGAGGTGATGATGAAATCTGTACATGATATTCCCAGTGCATTGGTATAATTATGTTCTAAAATTATGCCCAACATGGAATTTGGTCCTGAGGACCCACTGTCTGGCAAAGTAGACAATACTGGGATAAAGAGACAGAAGGCCCAGCAAGTCTTAAGATGTATTCAGTGTCCCTAAATATCTGGAACAGAGGACAACTGTCTGCCTGTCCAGGTGGGAGCCCAAACTGTGGATACCTTCTCTTCGTGGAGGATTTGTCCAGCTTTCCAGAATGCAAAAGAGCTTTAGATCAAGCAGTGACATATGATTAGTTCTCCAAGACCACTAGACTCTGAGAAGACCAGGAGGATTCTGGTCTATGTTGATACAGCGCCAAACTGAATGACCTGAAGTTCCCTTTCCAGCCAGTGATGCAAATAAGAGGAAACTAGTGGTGGGAACTTGTGGGGGCTTCCATGGCTGTTGGATTGAGGTATCTAAAGTGACTAATTCCACCTCACTCCCCACAAAAAGGTTCAGAAATGTGGATAGCTCCTTTAAAGTTTTCATTAAAACATGGTATGGATCTATCACCCACTGACATGGAAACTACCAGCTCTGCCACTGTCCAGTGGATCTTCAAAACTATAATGATTCCTTAAACCTGCAATGTGATTGTACATAGCATCATCCAGTCGCAACATGGGTATAAACAGGAATCTCTTTCCCCTTAATAAGACAGCTTAAGAGAGAATAAAACTCAAGCTCTATTCTGGGGCTAAGACAAGGTGATGTAAATTTTCTCCCCTTGAGCCAAAACAGATGGAACTTGCCTAGCCCCCATCATGGAACTGTGGAGACACAACCTCTGACTCATACATTCATGACTAGTGGAAAGTAAACTGTGAGTGACCAAGCCTCATCTTATCAGAATTCTTTTGCTGTTGAGGTAAGGCTGTCTGGACTATTGTGTTCCTGGAAGGCTGTTCCTATTTGGAGCAGTTTCCCCAGCATCTCTTTCCTAATGTGATAGGCAATGCCATGCTAGCTGAGGCTGTGAAAGCAGGAGCGCAGACAGATTGCTATTTGCAGCGGAATGGGTCTACAAATTAGCATTAGAAAGTTATCTGCAGTAAGGTCATCCAGCCTCAAATTACTGAACTTTTTCCTAGAAGTGTTAGTAATGGAAGCATTTTAAAGTCCTGGAGTAGCTTCCAGTTTATAAACAACACAGCATCAGATATCTGCTTCAAAAGCTACTTGTCATATACACGAGGACGGAAAGTACCAAAACACAGTATGACTCAAAGGCCAGACAGTGCTCAACATTCTTACTTCACTCTAGGGATATCCTCAAGTATTCCTCAGATGTATTCCCAACTCTGGCCAAACCAAAGAAAGAGAGTTAACTTTATAGAGTGTGTAACTGGAAGAGCAGTTTTGAAAGCTCACAGCTTGTGCATAGACAGAACTTTCCCTGACAGCTGTGCATGTTACTCAGATTTATTACACAAAATATATTTTATTGTTCTTGCTGCATGCCTTCAAGTCTTTTCCAACTTATGGTGACCCTAAAGTGAACATATGCATGGGGTTTTCTAGGGCTGAAAGTGTGTGACATGCCCAAGGTCACTCAGTGGGTTTCCATGGCTGAGTGGGGAATCAAAACCTGGTTTCCAGGGTTTTCGTCAAATGTTCAAACCAGCTGGCTCTCAAGTTCAAGCTAGTTTCTGAACATAAAGCTGTGCCAAGATTTTCTAATATGAAGGGTCAATTTGTTCACTACCCTGTGTCATGATCCTGTCCCAGGACTCAGAGAGGACCCTTCCCAACAGCCACAATACAGAGACATGAATGGGACAATACTTATGGCAGCCAGCGTAGCTAGAAAAGGGAGAGCCCAGGAAACTCAGAGTGTTTATATAGTAAAGATGCATCAATAAGGTAAACAAGTAGGGGAGGCTATAAGCCTATATAAACAGGGAAAGGGATGGAAAGAAGCCATTTTATACAACTGATCTTATTGGTAGAAGCAACACACCTCATGTTCAAATCCTTTGCTCATGTTTCTGGAAACTTTGACCCTCACCTTGTGTATGGACTTCACTACTGGACTGTCACTGTGAATTTACTATGGACTTGAACTGTGAAAACAAGGTAACTGGCTAACAAGCTGTTATAAACTTTGCTCATGGCTGCTGATATAAGGCTGTAATTGGAGACCTGACGGTCAGAGCTGTTCAGCAGTGGAATATACTGCCTTGGAGTGTGGTGGAGTCTCCTTCTTTGGAGGTGTTTAAGCAGAGGCTGGATGGCCATCTGTTGGGAGTGATTTGATGTGGGTTCCTGCATGGCAAGGGGTTGGACTAGATGGCTCTTCTGATCTCTTCCAACTCTATGATTCTATACCTGTAAACCTTGGCTGGCTCTGGCACAGGACACCCTGCAGCCCTGGGCTGCTAGTGGCTTCCATGTCCTCAGGCTGGTGAAATCTGCTCCAGGTTTCAGTCTGAACTTAAAGCGCATTATCCAAGGTGTTGAACTATCTTGCCAGAATAGACACAGTCCATTGGATAGCTTCTTTAAAGTTCAGGCTCGCGCCTGGAACAGATTCATCACCCCACCAGGATGCAAGTCACCAGCTGCCCCAGCACAGCAACCATTTATAGTGTTTTGAATTTGACATTTTGTTCTTCATTTCAGAGCACCTTTAAAATGAGGAAGGAGAGGAGATGCTAGAAACTCCTCCTGTTCACTGCTTTATGCCTATCAATGTTCTGTACATCTTTACCTTACAAAAATTGACCTCGAATCCCATGCCAGGAAGAACCTGGATCAAACAGGCCAGAGGGAAAACATTTAACAGAGGAAGAGCAAGCACTCAAGCATGCAATGTTTTTTGGCTTGCTCGCAGGAGAACAAATTATAAAATTATGCATGGTTTGGGGAAGAAAGAAAGAGATACCCGTTCCATGTAAAGGTTAGGAATAATTCAATGTTACTATTTGGCAGAATGTTCAGGATGGACAAAGGCTAATAGTTCTTAAAACAATGCACAGAAAGGCTATGAAATTCACTGCCATAAAATGTTATAGCCAGTCACTGTAGACAGCCCAAATGCAATCCTCATGGGCTAGTGGTCACAGCTGAACAGAACCTCCATGATGAGCAGCATTATACTACTGAATACTAGTTGCTGGCCTTTTGGGCAGGATACATCTGGCTAAATGCATACAGGAGTGCACTGTTAATAAACATTTAAATAACAATAAACCAAATTCTAATACAAAGCTGGAGGCATTAATTCCAGGAAAAGTTAACTGAAAAATGAATGTTTGAAGTTAAACACAGAAATATAACCCCAAATTTTCCATTATGCATATCCATTTTCAGAACCTGCAGCTGTAAATTCCATGGCTGACTTTGAAGGCAGAATCTGTTTGTGTTAAAAAGAGCCTCTTTGTTTCTACAAACTGAAGCACCTACATTCTTGCTGCTAAGATTTATGCTAATCAAGACCAGGCAATGCCACTCTCCGGATGTTTGTCTCTTTTTCTACAATCTAGATAAAGGTTTGGGGAGCATCAATGAAGAAGGAAGGTACTGTTTCAAGAATTACTTCTAACAGTATACTGGAAACAAAAACACTGCTCTTGTGAACAGCCTATTCATATTAGAAGCATAACCTGTGAACAACAAATTCATGCAAGAACACCTGCCCCTTTCTGTAAAATGAACTATCTCAAATTCCAAGTTTTCAGTTCGGAACAGGGAAAGCCCACATGAACTGTTTGCTCACGTATCATGTCCTTGATGGAAGCAGGCTCCTCAGACGTTCTTTTCGAGACACTGCGGCTATTTTGTGTTGTCAGAACACTGTTCAGGGATAGAAAAAATATTTGTAACTATTAATCGCCAAGTCGAAAAATAGATAACCTGACATTCAGGAAGACCCAAAATTTCACACAATTTTCTTGATATTCAATATTCCAGAGCATTATGGAGGATTTATTCCTCCCATTATTAAGTGGGTTGCCTGCAGAGAAACCGATTTGTGTGTTTTCTGCACACACAATGCTTTTTATTTTATTTTCTATTATAAAAATGCAAATAAAAATAAAATACTCAAAGTTAATCATATACATTTCACAACAGTATGGATATCATTAAATCTTGTCTGGCTGAATTCAGTTTCTTTGTCAGAGGCCGATGTGAAACAAAGAAAAACCATATATATTTACACATTTTGTTAATTTTTCTTTACTAGTTCTCTTTTGGTATATCTAACCAAATTAAGAGTATTGTTGTATAGAATTTTTTTTTCTCTCCAGAACAATTCCTTTGCAACACTTCAGGATGCTCAAACATAGGGAGCATAGGGCAGAAGAATATTCATATTCTCCTGCAGTGTGCAAAAAACTGCCATAATTATTTTTCCTCTCATTCTAGATAGAAACAGTAGAGGATTTGCATTCCTAACAGAGTTTGGGAAAACTGATGACCGTATTCCTTCATCAGCCTTTGCTGATGAAGGAATAGCTTCTTCATGGAATGAATATAGATGTCCTCATGGTTAGAGGAAGGCACCAAATCAGAACAAATATGCAAACAGTCGCTGATCACTGTGCTTGAAACGAAACAATGATCCAATTCTTGATGAACTTAATAAAAGAAAACCTTTTACTGATCATGAGAGTAGGGTCCTAAATAAATTTGCAAGCAGTAGAGGAAAACAAATTGCTATTAATATATTTCCCAAGCTGCCATGGAATCAGCAGGGCATCTAGCACAAAATATGTATAAACCAGCAGCTAGCAACAAACTGTTTGATGGGAGCAATGATCACAGAGAAAGAGTGTATTCATTGGTATTAAAAACTTTCCCTTACAATGAATAGAGCAATTAAACCATGGCCACTGCTCTTTTCCCCACCTGTCATTCTGAGTCACCCTAGGATTCCCGCCCTTTATTTTCCTCCAGTGGGGGCAGCCTATTTTGGCAGGAATTTCTACAAAATATGTCTGCCAGTCTAGTATAAATGATTGCGTTTTGCAATCTTCGTAGCAGTGCTTTTGTCTTGCTCTGGACTGGTACAATTTGTTCTGAGGAGAAGTGAGAAAGGTTAAAATCTGATCTCATGACAATAATTTGCTGTTTTGGAGATTCTGCAGTGGTCATTACAATGAAAAGCCACTGACTAGGGAAAATATGTAATCAATTAATCATGCTTCTATGCTTCAGATGTTCTTACAATTCACACTAAAGCAAGTGAAGATGGGACAGTGGTTTGTGATACCTAGATACATTTCTAATCATCCTGGGTCCATAATTATAGCAAATCAGTTAAACGCATTTGTAAAATTCAGAAATACCTGTATGTACTCCAAGTTGACTTCCGTACATTGTTGACTCAACTTCCATTGGATTCACTCAGAGTTACCCTCAGGGAACAATTTTCAGAGGGAACTTGTATTAGAGAAAGAACAACAAAAATTATTATGGTAACTTAGAGATTAAAAAAAATGTATTACAGGATAAACAAGGAGATTTATGTAGAATGGCAGCCTCAATGTGGTATATATTTTCCTGTCTCCATGGAGTGGGACACAAGAGCAAATTCTGCATACGTAAATGTCAGGCTACCAATGTAAAAGTATTGCTCATACTGTCCATCTTCTATGAAAAAAAGGACAATAAAATTATACAAGCAAATCTGGTTCGCATAGGTATTATAGTAGCACCAGAAATGCCTGTATAGATACAACAAGGAGCAGAGGAAGGGAGCTGGTTAGAAGAACAACAGGGGAGGGGGGAACACAGCAGTTGGACTGTGAAGCAGATAAAGACCTGGAGTGGGAGGGACACAAGTGACTGAGAAATACACTCTCCTGGAAATCCACTGAATATGGATCTCAGTGAAGGAAATCACAGATAGCAAGCAGACACAGGGCAGGATCTGGTACTGATCTTCTGGTAACAGAACAGCGCAATCTAGTGAAAGTGGGAGACGGGTGATGCCCTTCCCATTGCAGCCCCTCCTCCCCGTGCACCTCAAAACCCAGTTCTTAAAGGCTATGAAAACATCCAGGGGGCCATTTTCAGCCAGTTCCAAGGACTGAAGTGAAGATAGGAGGGTAACAAGTTCCACTGTGCTACCATAACACCACCATGAAGTTGGATTTAGGGCAGGGGTTGGCAAAGCCTGGGGCTGAGAGCTGTATTGGCCACCCATAGAAAGTTGCAGAGCCTCACCTCCCCTGCCACACTCTACCTGCCCAATGTTTATTTTTTTAAAAAAAGAAAAGGGTCTTTTTATTTCCAGTTTACTTCCTGATTGGAAAAAATACCTTTCCTGATCTTAAAATAACCAGAGAGGGGCCAAGAACATGACCAAATTGCTATGGAGACATCAAGAACATAGGTTTTTTTTAAAAAAAATCAAAATAAAATGTATGTGAACTTATTTGGAGGTGCTTGGAGGGGGCTTGGTGGCCTCAAAAACAGCGATGGGGGACACATGTCCTGTGAGATGTATTTTTCCCACCCCTGATTTAGACCACTGAAACAACAATAGAGTCCTAGAATCATAGAGTAGAAAGAGACCACAAGACCCATCGAGTACAAAGCCCTGACATGCAGGAGTACACAATCAAAGCACTCTTGACAGATGGCCATCCAGTATCTGCTTAAAAACTTCGAAAGAAGGAGACCCCACCACACTCTGAGGTGGTGTATTCCAAATTCAAACTGCTCTTACCATCAGTAGAAAGCAAGAGACTGAATGTTGGAGATATGCGATTACTATCAACAGAAGCTTGATGCTTCTTCTGTACCCTATCACAGCTACAACCGGAACTCACTTGTCACTCATTGTGCTATCAATAACCTATCTCACCTAGGTTATTGCAGTACTTGTAGTCATGATATGGTTGTCACATGGCTCATGATACCAGAGCCACAGAATTGGGAGTGATCCCTTCTCGAGCCCCTGGACCCTCAACAACTACTCAGCTATGCTGACCCTGACACCACTTCTGTCCACAACCTATACCCTGGGGCCACAGGTGGACTGGATCTTTATAGAATCTAATTCACTGGAAAGTAGTACCATTGAATGTGTAGCCAGTCACACATTTCTAATACCAAGATTCTACCAGCAAAATGGGAAATAAAATTGAGCCCCATTCTCAACATCCATTTTATCTGCAGCTTAGGAGGCAGGAGAGAAAACATAGTTGCCCCCACTATGAAATTATGTGGGAAAAAACCTGAGCCAACATTTGAGAATTGTCATGCCTCTTGCATTTATCCAAGAGAAGGGTGTTGGTGATTGTTTCCTTCCTGCCCACACATTTGTCTACGTTCAGTTGTTAACAGCATCTGAAACAGCTGCCGCTGCTAAGCCAACTGTCAAGTGGGTCACTTGAAGTGGACATGAGTCAGAAGAATGCACGGATAGGATTCCTCTTCCGCATGTTCACGCATAATGTGCCTGTTTTGCTTTTATCTCACCTCTTTCTTGCCTTAATGCTAAAGTGCACACTTGCATAGTTCCTGCCTCATGCAGAGGTTGTCACTTTTTATACGCTTTAAATACATAGTCTTGCAAGTTTTCAATTAATTTATATTTATATTTGTCAATATATTCTTTAGAATAAAGCATTTTTTATATTTTGGTAGCAAAACATTCCTCTACATGCTGTACAAGATTGTTAAAGCAGTTTTGTAGGATATATAATACATATAATATAATAAAAGTTCAAGAGTAAAACTCTAATCCAGCAAAGGGACTAGATGTATATTTTATTAACAAAAGCATGTCAGCACAACACTTGTGAATATAGTAATCCTTTTAATACTTACATCTTCTGCAGTCATACTCCAGTCTTAAATGTATATACTCTTGAAAGCGTAGAAAAATGCCAGAACTGTAAAATTCATTAAAGCAAAGAGCTCAACATTTACACACACACACCCAGGTCATATATCCTCTCATCCAGAGTTGTAACTTTTTCAGAAATTTTTAAGCCATAGGGGGACAATTTTTGTTTGTTTGTTTGTTTGGTGGGGAGGGAACAGAAATTTAGAAGAAAAAAATGAAGTATACCATAGTTGTTTGCAGAGAAAACCTTAAGTTTTTTTTACTGCTTTAGCAGCATAAAATCCTTCCATCACAATTTAGCTAGCATATAAAAATGTATCACTGGTATGCTGATGAAATTTAAAAATATAAAAATTTTACTCTTCTACAAGCAAAATTGCTACTGTATCCTATATTTTGACTGAATAAAAAAGGATTTCTCTGGTACTAAAAGAGAAAATATTTAATTGTGGTTTTTTCTCTCTCAAGGTTTTCAATTGTGTCACTGGAAAAACTGAAAAATTGTCACTTAAAACGAAAAAAGAACCCCTCCCCCCAAAAAAGAAGTGGGGCGAACAGTAAAGATGCTGAATCCCTCTCCTTCCTTTTAGGATTCTCAGTCCGGTTACAATCAACAGGATAGCCTTGAACCATTGTATATGAGACAAACAAGGATCTGATATTTCTGCCTGTTAGCTTGTCAAATACAATTCACTGCAGTAGTCACTAAAATGAGAACCACAGTAATGACCAAAAGTCACCAAAGGTCTCCACAGCAAGCAAATTTAAAGGCCATTTTCACACTTCACTTTTATAGTGCTATTATTCCACTTTCAACATCCTGCGGAATCCTGGGGCTTGCAGTTTAAGGAGGGGAATTTAGACTTTTACACTACACAGTTATAGATCTATGATTCCACTTTAGCTAGGATGACAACGTCCTATGGATCCTGGGATTTGCAGTTTAGGAAAGGCCTCTAGAATTTTAGCCAAAGAGCTCTAGTGTCTCACCAAAACCCCAGATTCCATAGGAGACTGCTATGGATCTAAAGTAAAATCATCATACTATAACTGCATAGTGTGAAAAGGTTTCAAGTCATTAGACTTTTCCCAGTGTTGCACCCTATCAACTTTTAATAAGTGTTTATTCCATCTAGCCACCATAATAAATAGCCTGTGATAGACCTCCCTTCAGTGGATTTGTCTTATTCTCCTTTTAAGTCATTTAAACTAGTTTCATAATATACATGCTTGACTTTAAACAGTAAACAATCAAATATATGTAAGGGGAAAATTAATTTTTGCAAGAAGAAAGACTTGAAAGCAAGGTGTTTAGTACTGAACATGAGCTGTATTAGGTTTTTAAACACCAGCATGATTCCAATCATATAAAGGTGACAATGGGGTCTTGCTCCACATCCTTATCCATCACTGCCAAGTCCCAAATGACTTGGTCCTACCATCTTCCATATATTGATTAAGAAGATCTGAAGCAGAAAGCCTTTTCTATATGGGTACACTCCCTTGTATGATTCAGAACTTTGCTCATCCTAGATTCTCAATTGCTCATATTTGGAACAGGCTGGATTTTCTTCAGATCTCAGTCCTCCTCCCACTGAATGCAAAGTAATGCAGCTGCGATTTAAGGCATGAGTCTAATAAGCAAAGCTCTGTACTTACCACATTTCATGAGCTACAAAAACCTCAAGAGAGTTTTTGAAAGGAACTAAATGCAGAAGGTTCAATGACTGTGTGCATCCATGTGTGTGTGCCTTAAAGTTGCCTATCAACTCATGGCAACTCCATGAATTTCATTGAGGTTTTGTTAGGCAAGGAATACTCAGAAGTGGTTTGCCATTGCCTTACTCTGAAATACAGCCTACAGCACCTGACATTCCTTGGCAATCTTTCCTCCAAGTATTAACCAGGCCTGACCCGCCTAGCTTCCAATAGCAGGTGGGAGCTGGTAGCTTCAGAGCACTGGCAGTGGCTCCCTTCCAATATGATATGGTATATTTAATTGTAGTCTATCTTTTACAATAGCAGAAAGTTTACAGAATATGAAATCAAACTCGGAACAATAATATTGGCTTCAAATTCAGTTACCAGTCTCTCATGACACTATGTTGCTGTGATCTGAAAGAGTGTGATGTCAACAATCTGTCCGAATGCTGTAACACAGGGGGAAAAAATTCTTGTGTGGATTTTACAGCAGCATCACCAAAAATTAGAAAAATTTCAACTTATGGCTGGAAGATATTTCTGAAGATTTTGTTAAATCTTTTGGTTTTGTGTTTGCTTTGGGTTTTTATCATAAGGAATCAGTGACGAACACAATAAAAGTTATAAGACACTGGGAGTTCAGTTTAACCAGACTGCTATTAATATTTCTCTTGATGGAATAATGACATTTTTATTTAGGAAAATAACAATGTTCCTGGAAACTCTCCTGTTGGTCTTAACACTGACAGTAAATACCAAGAAGATATGTCACAAGTTTTGTGGGTCAGGATTTTCCTGGGAAGCTGAGCCTTCAATCATGAGACATCATCTAATGAGCTCAAGTTCCATTAAACTAAGATGTGGAACTCTCCTCTAAAACAATGAATTACGACAGTATTACTCAAAAATGGTATATTTATTTCAGTTCTATATTTGGAAGATTTTTTTTTTCTGGATAAAAACAGGTGTATGTTTTTGCCTTGGACTGTACCATAAGGAATTAATGATGAACACAGTAAACAGTATAAGAGTCTAGGAGTTCAGACTAACCAGACTGCTACTACTATCTTTCTTGATGCTATAATTTTTTTAAAGAAGAACAACATGTTTCTGGAAACTTTCCTGTTGGTCCTAGTATTAACAGTAAATATTAAGAAGGTATGTCACAAGTTTTCACACTGTGATGTTAGCACACCTTACACCCTCCGTCCTGCTGAGCAGCAAAATTGGTGAGAAATATCATTTGCCTGCAAAACTAGATACTTATGGCTGGAAAACATGTGGTAGCAAGATACCTGCTGTAAGCATATGCTAAGTCGGGATGACCTCAGCATGGCCAGGTCATAAATTCAAGAGGATTAGAAAGAAAGCCCTGTTGTTAATGGTCCTTGAGTTTTGCTGGTTGTTATCACGTTTGTATCCATTTGCTCCTTTCTTTTGGGAGGCTCTTTGCAGTAATTTCTCAGACCTGTCCTACGGCTTTGCCAAAGGATAATTAAAACTGAGTCACAGATTTCTTCAGTGGTCCCATGGTTTGAAGGGCAAATATTCTCCCCTATAGTTTTTACATTCTTAAAGAGTTACAGTGCAAAATGCCATTTCAATAATGTGCTGATAGCACTATAGTTCTAAGAAAAATATTTAGTAAAAGGAAGGAAGGAAGGAAGGAAGGAAGGAAGGAAGGAAGGATACTTTTTTGTTCTGTCATGTCTCAATTCTTTTTTAAAGAGAGCAGTCTTTTTTTCTAGTCTTTTTAAAGACTAGAGAGTGGAAATAAAATGTTGCAGCAGGTGCTGGGAGTTGTCAGAAAACAGTCCAGGAAAGCAGAATGTTTTCATAAACCTCAGGAATGGAAGCAATACATACTGGAGCCACCCAGCACATTTGTCCCATTTGCAGGATTCTTGCACTGCATTTTTTTGTTCTTTTCGTGCTGCTGCTTTGAGCCTTATGCTATAAGAATAGTGGTGAGCAAGGTCTAGAGGCCTTAGGGCCAATTCCTACCCCATGAGGCCTGAAGAGGACCCACAGGTTTCCCAGACTTCAATCTCTCCTTCAAAACAGTCCAAACCCACTGTGGCTGGAAGTTCTCTACTGTTTTCACCCAAGGTACAGTGTGGGTCAAAATTAAAAAGACATGGTAGGCCTCCACAGCATTGAAGCAGTGAATTGTTACTCTTGGAGCCTTCCAGGAGGGGAAAGTCTCTCTCTCTCTTTCGGTCTCGCTCGCTCTCTTGATCTCCTGCCTGCGCGCGCGCGCACACACACACACACACAGAAGGCATGCAAAAATGGACCTTGGCCACATAAGTCTCACCCTTGTTACTCCGTTCAAAGAAGTGATTTTATGTCCACGGAAATTCGTGTGAAAATAAAAACCAGTTAGTCTTAAAGGTGCTGCCACATTTCTTTTTCTTCTTTTCCCCTCCCCCTTCCTTCCTGCTTTTAAAATTGTTAAATATTTATTTGTTATCTGATACCAAGAACCTATAAAAGAACAGGGTGATATTTATGGGGCCTGAAGCTGACAAATAATAAAACAAATACTGCGCGTGTGCAGTTTCTGGAATGCAACCTTACTCCATAATTAATTGGGTGTTTTAGTGGCAGAATGGTTATTTCACTGGTATCCCCTCTCTCATTTAAATTCAGTAGCATGCAGAATTGGTGAATCCAAGAAATGGGGAGAGAGCAGTGAGCACAGCTATGGGTGCTATGCAGCCTGCCTCACACTTCCTATCTGCAGGAGTGGTGGATGACATGGTCCTATTGTCAGTATTGAAATAAGATCAAACAATCATGCAGGGCTGCTAATATATGCAGAATGATGGAGGACTGCCATTTTACCCCTTATCTCCGGCAGGTGAATATCTTGAACTTTTCCAAATGGTCTTTATATCAGGATGTGTGTCTGGTGAACGAAATTACTGTGTCGCAGCTGCTCCTCCTCTCAAAGGCTACCCATGTCAGTTGGCTGCAGCAAAAACGCTTGTAACATCTTCAAGATGAAGGCTTAGTTCCCAAAATAAGTTAACTCAAGGACATTCACAGAAGGGAAGGCTCTTTCCTTTCCACAGAAGGCTCTTTCCTTTCACCTGCAGCTGCCTGCAAACTCTTAGAAAACCTCTCTGAAGTGTCAGGGCCGCTCCTTTACACATCCCTGATGTGAGATGCAGGGTAGCACAAGGGCTTCCATAATCCTCATTATGCTAATGCTTCTTGGCATCCAAGCTTAGCTAATGTAGAAAGGAACAGGCTTTCTTGTACTTCTTCTTCATCATCAGTTTATTGCAATCCACAGATCCGACAGAAAAAAAAACTCAAGCAAAAGAGCAAAAGAGGACAAAACATACAAGAAGAAAAATCAAAACAGTAAAACAGTTACAACTGTCATGTACTTGAACTCACGTAGGTCAGAATAAATCTGGTAGTTTTTAAAGTTCTGTTAGACTTTTTGTTGCATTTACTTCCTATAAGGTTTTCTCTTTCCATATACTTTGTTTCTAAAATCCTTTCTTCTGAATGGTGTTAGCAAAAATATGTAATAATCATAACCAAAGTGGAATATAAAACTGTGACACAGTTCAGATAACAAGAATGTACCCGGTTTCTTGCAGCCATATGAAAATTATGTTCATGGAGACCCCAACGTTTTTAAAACTAGGAACTCTGGACACTCAGGTTGCATCTTGCAGTGACATGGGCCATTTCTGCACTAGGCTGTTATAGCGCTATTATTCCACTTTCAACATCCTATGGAATCCTGGGGTTTTCATAGGATGTTGAAAGTGGAATAATAGCGCTATAACAGCCTAGTGCGGAAATGGCCATGGTCAAGGCCTTCTCAAGTTGGTAAAGTAAAGACTTGGCAGACTACGATCTGAGCTCACAATAAATAGGGGGAAAGATCAGTCTGCAACAACCATCTTTTTATCTAGGATTTTGAAGAAGCACATGCACACACATGCACGCACACGCACACACACACACACAATTCCCTGTACACTGAATGGGAACTGGTCCCAAGCCTATAGCCAATGCTGCACATAACTTAATTACTACCTTGCATAAAATGCTTTTGCTAATGCAGTGCCAATTTTTTTTCCCAGTCAGCTGCATCACATTGTTTACTAATAGTTAACTGTGAATATAAACTTCTTAATCCCTCTCAGCAGTTACAAACCCAGCCAGCATTCTCTCTTTCATTGTTCAGAGAGTTTCTCCCTTTCCAGTATTAATATTTTTTCTGGAGTTTGTGTGACCATTGTTCCAGCTAAAGTTCAGTCTTGCCAAAGTCCAGCATTCCATTTCCACAGGAATCAACCTCATGCTTCTAGAAGGACCACGATGAGTATATGCGCACAATACAATACTCCTACAACCAGTTTACAGAGGTATGGTGCCTCCTATAATGGAAGTGATATATAGCTGACATGGTGGTAGCATAAATACTAGTGCTATTCTCCATGAAAAAGCAGACAAGTATCCTGGGCTCAGGTTACTAAGGACTTTAAAGACACTCACTAGCAATTTCAAATGAGTCCACAAATGGATTGGAAATCAGTGAAGTTGATATAACAATAACCATATGCTCCAACCTGCTACCCACTCCCCAGCTCCTGCCACAATGTGGTGGCAATGTTTTGCAGCAACAACAACCATAGCTTTCAAATGCTTTTCATAGGCACTACGATCTAGAACTGAGGTAGGCAAAGTAAAGCCTGCAAGCTGCATATCACTCTCATTCACTCACCACATTTCATGCCCTTCCTATTCTCAGGGCTTCTTGTTAACTGGAAAAGCTCCTTTATACCCTCTAGGCGCTAGGTTACCTGGCTTACGACCACATCTCAAACTGTTTGAGGCAGAAGGGGTCCTTTTCTGGTTGATTCCTGATTAAAAACAAAAGTCCTCCCTGGGCCTTAAAATAGACTATTCATAATCCAGAATGTTTTACACTAGTACGACATGATATTAAGTAAGGAATAGCTATTTGTGGCCAGGTGTTCCTTCTCTGGGAATAAAGGCAGTTGGCATACCATCCAAACTGAACAAAAACACTCCTTGCCATAGCTGCCACCTGAACATCTTGAGCAATTCAAGTTTAGGAGCACACCCAAACTGAATTCTTGAGCCTTTAAGGGGAGTCAAATCCCACTCAGAAGAAGTTGTACAGGACTTAGTTGTGCAGCTAGGTAATTTTAAATCCTGGAAGCAACAGTTTATGGACCCTTTTAGATAGCCACATGTTTCATTTCAGTTATAAAGCACAATTGACATTTCTTTTTTTCCTCAATCTATTTCAACCTTCTCAACTGCTTCTACATTCCCAACATATAAAAACAAAGGAAAAGTTGCCAACCCTAACTTTGAAAAAACAAACAAATCCAGACCCAAGAAGAGATATTCCAAGCAGGTGCTGTTTAACTTTGAAATTCAATTAAACTACACATATCAACTAGATTTGTCTCTGCTACATTTATTTGTAGTACATTTTTGTTGTAGAAAAATGATGAATGCATTTGGAATCGTGTGCATAACTGAGGGACGAGCCCACTCAAGATCTCTTGGGAGTTAAAGAGGCCAATATCAAAGTTCAGCAGGATGAGCTCCCAGTTATGTGGATTGCCTTTGAGATTTGGAAGCAATGAACACCATTGACAAATGACAAATAACAAATTACTACAAGACTTTAAAGCAGAAAGTGTTCCAAGGACACAGAATAATCATCTCCCATTCACCAAGTCTCCCTGCAAGGGGCAAATCTCTCAGAATCCCAGGCCCCCTGACTTTGGCATTCTTTCCAGTTCATAGAGACTCCCTTACTGAGAATGAGAGCTTGCCACTAGGAGAATAACATGTGACAATCTCTCCTAGAAACTAAAAACTGAGGAAATGAACAGTTCTTTTTTTGTAAAGTTGAAGGCTTTCACGGCCAGAATCCATAGGTTGTTGTGGATTTTCCAGGTTTTGAGGCCATGTTCTATTAGTATTTTCTCCTGACATTTTGCCTGCATCTGTGGCTGGCATCTTCAGAGGATATTAGAGGCATTCTCTGAGGCATCCTCAGAGGCATCCTCTGAAGATGCCAGCCACAGATGCAGGCAAAACGTCAGAAGAAAATACTAATAGAACACGGCCTCAAAACCCAGAAAACCCACAACAGCCTCTAGTTCTTTTTTTATTTAAAGTACTGTTTATTTTCCCACACCCATGCACACACATACCCTGGCCTCACCAACTGAATCTATCTATCTGTAGAGCTTTCTATCTGTAGAGCTGCCAGGGGCCTGCCAGGACAATATCACCTCCACCTTGCTGGGGTCCATCTTGATACCCTTTCCGGAAATGCAGTAACCCAAAAAGTCAACCGCCAAGAGGTCGAATGCGCACTTTTCTAACTTGACGTACAAGCGGTGTTCCCGGAGGCGCTGCAAGACTGCGCGCACATGCGCCTCATGGACACGCTGGTTTGGGGAATAGATCAAAAAGTCATCCAAGTAGATGATAACAAAGTGGTCCAGGTAGTCCCGAAAGACTGATGAAGTGCTGGAATACAGCAGGGGCATTGCATAGGCCAAACGCCATCACCGTGTACTCATAGTGGCCGTAACGGGTCTGGAACGCAGTTTTCCATTCGTCTCCCGCCCGGATCCGGACCAAATTGTATGCCCCACGGAGGTCCAACTTGGTGAAGACAGTGGCATGCCGTAACCGCTCCAGCAGCTCCGGGATCAGGGGTAGTGGGTAGCGGTTCCGGACAGTGATCTGGTTTAGGGCTCTGTAGTCATTGCAGAGATGAAGCTCCCCCGATTTTTGCGGACGAACAACACGGGAGCTTCCGCCGGTGAAGTCGATGGCCGCACGAAGCCCCAGCGTAAGTTCTTCTTGAGGAACTCCCTCAAAGCCGCCAGCTCAGGCTCAGAAAGAGTGTAGATCCGCCCAGCTGGGATGGGAGCGCCAGGAACCAGGTCTATCGCACAGTCGTAGACTCGGTGCAGCGGCAACTGGTCGGCTTCCTTCTGGTAGAACATGTCCGCAAATTCTCGGTATTTCTGTTGCAGCTCCACGGAGGATTCTGGGCCCGCGGTCTCCAGGGAAGCCAAGAGCCTCTCCGGCCAGCAGTGCTCCTGGCAGTAGTCGGACGCAAACAACACCTCGTGTCGAGACCAGGAGATGCGTGGATCGTGGCGGGAGAGCCAGGGCATTCCCAGCACCAGGGGAAAATGCGGCACTGCCGCCACCAAGAAGCAGGTTCGTTCCACATGCCCCTGAATCTCCAAAACCACCTCAGGAGTCTGATGGGTAACTGGACCAGATTTCAACAGCCTCCCGTTGATGGTCTCCACGGGACGCGGCTCGGGCAGGGGGACCAGCAGTATCCGATGGTCCTTAACAAACTGCAGATCGATGAAGTTGCTGGAGGCTCCAGAGTCGATCATGGCCCCCACGGGAGTTGGCGGCGCACTGCTGAAACACACCGTGGCAACCACCAACAACGGGTCTCGCTTCGGTTCAGGTACTGCCAGTGGGCCCTCGCTTACGGATTCCCCCAGGCCACGCAGGCCCTCTACGCCTGGAGGTTGGTGTTTCCTTGCGGGGCAGAGACCGACAGCTTGGAAAGGCAAACTCGAGCAAAATGTCCACCCAAACTGCAGTACAGACACAATCCGGACCGCCTCCAGCACTCTTTCTCCTCAGTGATCAGTGGCGGATGCGCCCCTCTGAGTTGCATTGGCTCCTCGGTTGGTGCTGAGCCAGTGGGGGGGCTGGACATGGACCGGCAGGGCGGGGTCTCCCGTGGAGTGGAGCCCCAGGTTCCCCCACTCCCGGCAGTTCTGGAACCGGGGTTTCCTGCACGGCAGGCCTGCCTGCGCGCCTCCAGGCGGCCATCAATGCGGAGCGCCTGCTGTATCAGAAGCTCCAGGGTGTCTGGCGGGGGGCTGCGCACCAGTTCATCCAGAATTTCCGGAGCTAGTCCTGCCTTGAACTGGTCCTGCAAGGCGCGGTCATTATAGGCCAAGTCCTCTGCTAATAACCGGAACGAGGTCGTGTACTCTCGCACTGAACCTTGTCCCTGCTGCAACTGGCGTAGCTGGCGACTGGCCGTCTCCGTTTGAACAGGGTCCCCCCAAACAGTCCTGAAGGCCTGCAAAAAGGAGGCTACACTGTCCAAGACCGCACTGTTCTGGCGGAGGAGGGGTGTGGCCCATTTGGCGGACATACCAGAAAACAGGCTGATCATGAAGGCAACCTGAGCCCGCTCATTGGGGAAGTCTTGCTTCCGGACCTGAATATAGAGCTTGCAATTGGCTATAAAAGTCTCTAACTCGGAAGGTTCCCCAGAAAAACACTGCGGAATGGCCATGGGAATCTTTGGAGCTGGCAGGGCTCGTACAGCCTGCAGCTGGCCCACCTGGAGTTGGAGATTCTGTACAGCATGGGTGAGCTGGTCAACCTGCCTAAATATTTAACTATTTTCAGATAATAACAAGTGAGCCCTCAGCTTTCACAGGGGTTAGGGGCACAGGATTCCTGTGAAAGTAGAAAAACTATGAGTATCTCTAGGCCCCACAAACAAGCAGACTTTGTTGCTGCAAAATGATCCTTCAGTGTCCTTATCTTTCTCCAAAAGGAAGAGAAGTAGGATGACAGTGAAGCAGATTTTTGCAGCAGCTGCCAAGAGCTCTGCCGGTTACTACTTTTGCCACTTTGGCACCAGGACACATCCGCCTTGTTTGAGGTACCAGACTCTGCTGGTCTCCAGACCTTCTCCTAGAAAAGGTCCTAAAACCTCACAGTTTTTGCACAGTTCTTTGTGATCCACCCCATTTTTGGGATGTAGAGTTATTGATTTCCATGTGCACAAGTCCCTCTTTCAATAGTCCTTCATTATGACATCTCGCTTCTGGGGAACAGAGTTATTTACTTCCATATGCACAGATCCATATGCAGACACTTGGACACTTCTTCATTATCCCCCCCCCCCCAATTCTGGGGAGAAGAGTTATTCACTTTCATGTGCACAAGTCCCTTTTTGGACAGTCCTTCCTTATCCCACTTCCATCTGGGAAGCAAGGTTATAGAATTCCATATGCACAATCCCTTTTTGGACAATCCTTTATGATTCCCACCCTCTTCTGGGAAGCAGAATTACTGACTTCCATATGCACAAGTCTCTTTTTCCGTATGCACAAGTGCTCTGCTTCTGGTGGTGCTGGGAGAGGAAGACCAGCTGCAACCACCCTGCTGAGCAGCAGGAGAAGAAGGAGAAAGAGAGGGAGGAATGAAGGCAGAGCCAGCAGTAATATCTCTTCCCTGTCATTACAATACTGTACTATCCTCACCTTCACATATAGGCGCTTTTCACATGTTGGGGGGGGAACGGGCGAAAACGCCCCAAAACGGAGCTTACCTCCAGCCAGGTAAGTCCGTCGCTATGCGCAGCAGCACGAGCTCGCTGCTCCACACTCCTCCGGCGTCGCAGATGGCAGCTTCCGGTTGGTGGAGGCTCTCCACCAACCGGAGAAGCTTGCCAGCCGGAAGCCCACCCCCGGCAGATCTGCAGGCACGCACTTGCGCGTGCCTGCAGATCCACTTTAGAGCCGGGTGACGGAGTGGCACGGGGCTGCGCGCTCCGTGCTTTTTAAAAACCTCTAAAAAGAGGTTTTTAAAAAACACGCAGCCTGGCTAGTTCTGGCCACTCCTGAGTGGATTCTGGTGTGGAACTATGAAAAGTAGTCCACGCCAGTCCACTCTACGGTGTAGACAACCTCCGTGAGAGGTCGCTCTACACCATTCCCCCACACACACATGTGAAAAGGGCCATAGTTACATTGCTAGTTAAACAGCAGCTACAAACTTGCGAATAGTCAAATTCATACAAGTTAAACTAGCAAAAGTTGAGGGCTGATATATTTGTGTTACATAGTATTATGTTTATGACAAAAGCTCTTTGAGCACACTAAAATCAGTAATATTAGCTTTTATAAGATTATACCCTCTGGCTATCCATATGTTGTGTGTATTATTAGTTTACCAAGTAATGCCAGAAATCCACATTGTGTGCCTCTTTCTATAATGTGCACAGAGAGACAGATATTCACACACATTATTGTACGGTGGTTACACATGGGTCCAATGTCTGTAACTCCATAAAGCTCTGCCTCCTGGGATTTCACAAGAGTCTGCCAATTGGTTTCAGATTTGGGCTCTGAAATTTCATGGAATGTGAAGCTGCTGGCCTACCACCTCTATTTGTACTGGGCACTGGAATGTTTGGATCAATATTGAAAATAAATAGAACTGTAGTTTTTGCCCCAAATTTCAGTTGCTGGTCATTTCCTCATTTAAAGAAAACTTGCTAACTCCTCCAACAGTACTGATAGAAATTCTGACCTTCAACATTTTCTGTAAGAGGCTGAAAGCTTGTAACGTTGTCGTGCGAAAATGGTGCAGGCTAAAAATATGTGTGAGAACAGAATAAATGTATGCAGTGACTATGTTTCTGGTTTTTTGCCATTTCTATAGTTCAAGTCCTCCTTGGCCTCCTTCCACTTCAACAGATGCTAGAGAACTCCCCTCTGAAAGCAAGGAATGGATGGATTTGTGCCACTTGTCCCATATTGTTCGGGTGCTTACATTGTGCTTTTAACTTGACATTTAAATACCAAACATGTCACTTTCATCTTTGGATCTTGGTGGGTTTGGCAAAAGTAAACTGTTGATTGTTTCTGATATATGTTAATTAGTTAGTCAAATTTGATCTGAATTTCCCAAGACATTTCCGATTTTGATTTGTTTTCAAGCCAATGTTCCATGTGTTTTCCTTCAATCTCTTACAGTTCCAAAAGCTATCCTTCACTTTTAATTTAACTTTTCAGTTCAAGCAATATGCACATGCCCATGGCCTTACAACCACAACACACTGGGGACCAAAAGAAATGGAGAAACAGATACTGTCCCATAATTCTGGAAGAAAGATGATGGCAGCCATGACTGAGGATAAATTAAAACCACACATTTATTGAACGCAAAAGATTTTCTGCTGCAGCATCCCTGTGCTCCATTTATTCCACTTCCACCATCAACTCACTGCAGGCTGATATGTCCAGTTCCTTCAGAACACAGATCACATCATTGCCAACATACCTCTCTATGCATCCCCACCCTGGTTCAGTGTCTTGGATCTGACCTGACTACTTTACTGTAATCATTTCAGACTTTTCTAAACGCTCCCATTCCCACTTCTTTACCCTCATTTGAGCATGTTGTACAAGACCAAACATTGTATTAAGTAGTTCTAAGGGGTAGTCATTGTAGTTCCTGAAGTCACTGTAGAAAAGGCTGTGAAACAGTAAAAAAAAAAAAAAAAATACAATCAACAGGGGATATAAAAGGACCTCTAGCAGTGTGTAAGAGGGAGAGAGTCAAGTAGTTATCTTTAGTCAAGAATGAGATGATAGATAGATGTGTGTCCCTATTTTCTTTCTTTAAATATTTTTGGGTCTGCAATTCATATTTTATATGCATACACACACATGCGTGCACACACATGTACATACACACATTTCCAGATATACATACTGAGGAGGGAACAAGAGCATATAAAAGAATATAATTTCAAAGCTGGAAGTGTTTTTTGAAGTCATCTAGTTCAACCTCATGCTCAGTGCATTAATCTTACAACTAAAATGCCTTTAGCAAACATCAGACTTGTCTCTTCTTAAATAAGTCCATCAAAGGAAAGTTCACTACCTTCTGAGACAATATGTACCACTGCCAAAGAGTTCATATCCTTAGGAAGTTGCTCTTAATGTTCAATTCTCCCAAGAATTGGCTATTTTAATAACTGCTCATCCAAAGCAGCATTCCCTTGGCATGCGTCAGGCCTTCCATACAGAAGATTCCCTATAAGTCTCAACAGAGTCCTGTTTCTCTGTTCCCACTTAGGTTTGTGACACATGGGTGCATAATATGCAAACACCAGAAACAATTACCATTCCACATACTGACGCATGCCTATGGATGCCAAAGAGGGCGTATAGGCATGCATCAATCCCTCTGGAGTTCCCTCATAGATGAATATCAAGAATCATATTTCCCTTGTTTAAGAAACATGTTTGCATATTTCTGTCTCGCAGTGAGAATACTATAGATTCCCTGACACTTGTACTGAGTCTCAAGACCCCGCAGAGTTCCAAAATTAATTTTAAAAAATGCTTCTATTCCATTTTATTCCAGCTGGCAATAAGAAGAAATAAATGATGTTCCCAGAGTACAACAGGAACATCTGTCAGCTGATCTCAAATATGATAGCAATCAAGACAAAGAGTATGCAGTCAATGTATACTTTTTTAAAAATGGAAAGAAAACTTTAAAATTTAAACCACATGCGGGTGTCCATAGTTTCTTCCTCATATCTTCTTCTATTTCTGCTTCTTGTCCTTTTACACATACAGGTTAAAGTTCCATAGCATCCAATCTAAGATGGGGTTCGTTACTTTGATGAACCAACCATGTCTAAAAGGGCTTGGGAAATTTACCCCTCCCTGAATCCATCAGTCAGCCTGGCCCCACAGTCAGCTTGGGCAGTGCAATTAATAATTATACACGCAAGTCTGTATGGTTCCTTTACTGGATCTATAGTATTATGCTGCAGCTTATGATATAAGAAAGTAAGGTGAAGAAGATGGGAACAGGTCTGGGATGGATAACAATAAGCTAGGAAAAGCCACAAAGCAGCAGTCCTGTAGCTCCATATTCAGTGCCTCTTGAGACAGCAACTCCTGAGGTAGTTCAGCAGTTCCCTATATTGACTGCTGAGCCCTGATGCCAGACACAATCCAAGAAATTTCGAGAGGCAGGGGATGAGATGACCAAGTAGACCATGGAAAATATACAGCAGGTGCTATGTGGGGTCCGTCAGCACACCGTAAAGATAGATAGATAGATAGATAGATAGATAGATAGATAGATAGATAGATAGATAATTTCTTTCCAAGGCAGAGCTCTTGCTCTGAGATTCTTCCCCTCACTGAGGACTGAGAGATGGAGACTCAAATGTCAGGCTCTGAGATCTGGGAACCCTAAGCAACTAATAAGCTCTAGAAATCCAGTACATTATGTTAGCAGAAGGATGAACAGAAGGCTGAAGGAAATTGTGATTAAAGAAATAGTATGGGTGAAGTGAAAAGACAATGCAAAACCAGGTCTTCCAGGCTACAACAGGGCCTTAGCTGTCTTCCTACAAAATCAAACCCATACAAACAAGCCAAAAAGGCCTTCCCAGGAACAACCAGTCAAAGCATGACAACAGATATGCAGGTGTCACCAATTTCTAGTACATCTAAAGCAGGAGGATTATAATTGTTGTTAACTGAAATTCTAGAGCAGTACAACAAATAAAAACACAGTGCCCAGTTAAGAGAGAACAGTGTCATGAAATGGATAGCTGTTGAGAAGCGGCTGGATTAAAAATAAACTACGACAAATCAAGCATGTTAACTAAAAATATGAGACACTTCGAAAAAGAAGAGTTAATAAAATTAACAGGAGTCAAAGTGGAGAAAAAAGTCAAATACTTGGGAATTTGGTTTTCGGATAGTAACAAGGAACTTTTTGACAACAATTACAATAAAACTTGGAAAGAAATAGTGGGAGATCTGAAGAAATGGTCAAATTTAAACCTGTCTTTGTTGGGACGAATAGCGGTAGTTAAAATGAATATTCTACCAAAATTGATCTTCATATTTCAAAATTTACCGATAGTAACAAATGATAAGCCTTTTCAACAATGGAAGAAAGACTTAACCAAATTTATATGGAGAGGTAAGAAGCCAAGGATCAGATGGAAATTGCTAACAGACCAGAAGATGAAAGGAGGATGTGATTTACCAGATATAAAAAGTTATTGTCAAGCAAGGGTAATGGTGTGGCTTCAGGATTGGATAACGTTAAAAGACACCAGAATACTAGAGATCGAAGGGGCAGATTTGAGATTTGGCTTTCATGCATACCTTTGGTATGGAAAAGAAAAAATAGATAAAGAATTTAATAACCGTTATTTAAGGAAAGCATTGTTGAAAGTCTGGCTTACCATTAAGAGAAACACATACAACAGAATACCATTATGGATCTCACCGCAGGAAGCTTTATTCGGAAGATGGGCAAACCACAAAGATAACTGGATAAGATATGAAAATTTAATAGAGCTGGGAAAGAATGTAACATTTAAAACGAGAGAAGAACTTGCCCAACAAGGAATTGTATTAAATTGGTTCCCTTATCAGCAATTAAAGGAAAGATTTAAAATTGATTTGAAATTAGAAGGATTTGCTATTCAAAGAAAATACAACGAATTAGAAACTATAGTTTTTACTAAAACTAAGCAGAAGATATCTTTGTATTATAAATATTTTTTACAGAGGCAATTGGCGGATGAGACAATAAAAGAAACAATGATAAAATGGGCAAAAAATGTCCAACACGAGATTCCGTTAGATCATTGGGAAGTAGCATGGAAGGAGACAAGAGAATTCACATGTGCACAGGATTTGAAAGAAAACTATATAAAGATGATGTATAGGTACCATTTATCTCCAGAACGTATAGATAAAATTTACCATTCAGGAAATAACAAGTGTTGGAAGTGTAAGGAGAAAGTGGGATCCTATTATCACATATGGTGGACTTGTGAAAAAGTGAAATTATATTGGAAGAAAATATATGAAAGCATAAGAGAAATGTTTGGTGTAACATTCCCAATGATACCGGAGTTTTTTCTTTTAAATATGACATTTGCACTTGAAAAAAATTTTACTAAGAAAAATAACAGAGTACTATTGAACTTGGTAACAGCGGCTAGGATAATTTTTGCAAAAATGTGGAAAAGTCCGGAAATACCCAATTTAGATCAATGGTACCTGAAAGTCTTAGAATACAAAGATTTTGATATATTTTCTCATTATGTAAAAGGTAAATCAATTAAAGAAATAGAGAAGGATTGGGAACCAGTTACTAAGTTCATTTCGGGCAGATGGAAAGTAAAATTTGAAAATAACATATAAAGTATGGAAAATCCAGAAGTGGTAACTATATGAATTTAGGGAATCTAAGAATGGAGAAGTTAATGTAGGAAAAAAATATATAAATGGACAGACAATAAAATATCAGGGACAAGTGTACCAACTTGGAGAAGTAAATGTGTAAGAAATTTCTATTTAAAGGTGTAAATATAGAGCGTGTAAAGAAAGGTCAGAGAAAGGGTAAAGCGGAATAAGTTAGGTACTGAAAAATTAGTAATTATTGCACTGTATATGTAATTCGTATAGTAAATATATGTGAAAATGGGAAGAAATAATATAAAATTGTTAAGAGGAATGTATACAGCTTGCAATGGAAAAATGACACTAGAAATATTATACTATTTTTTTTTTTATTGAAATGTTTTTTTTTTATAAATAAAGAATGAAAAAAAAAAAGAAATGGATAGCTGTTAAGGGCAACTTACAACAATTGTTGGTACAGGTATACTGGCTCTGTTTGCATAATCTTCTACAGCAGTAGTTTTCAATCTTTGGTCCTCCAGATGATTCAGACTCCAGATCCCACAGTCTTTGGCTATTATCCAAGTTGGCTCCAGCTTCTGGGTACTGAAGTCCAGAAAAGGACCAAAGTTTGAGAACCACTACTCTAGAGTAGCTGTGGTAGATGTGTTCAGTGATAATAGATGACAGGAATTGTAGTTGCTTCTGGAGCGCCACAAATTGCACAGCCCTGATCTACAATCTTTGAAACCATTCCCAGAAACTACGTATTGACTTACTTGTTCCAGCTACGTGAACTACAACTGAGACTTTCTGCCCAGTGATTGTAGTAGGTTCATATTGCCACCCATAGAACAGTTGATAAGATTTCATTTGGATTTGTAGGATGCAAATATATCCATCTTATCTCTGTGCTTATCTCTTAAGTACTTCTTACATTACTCATTGATGCCATTAGTATTTACAGGGCATTAAATGGAGCTGTTTTCTTCCACTTGAAAGCAAGTTCCTTAGAAAATGAAAAGGCACCGTTAGCTACCAATTGTGTAATGATTCACTTTTGGATTAGTAGACAAAATAATAGCAATCTAGCACAAAAACAAGTTGATCTACCAATTTCATCTGTTTAGTCCATTAATTATTTGTCTGTACCAATATAATATTTGATTTTTTTCATAATGAAATCATGTCCTCTCAATGAGAGTGAATGCTTGCCTGATAACTACTCCATCTTGGATGTTGAATGTTGAAACAGACCATTTGCTTTCTCTCAAGTCATAAAAGTATGGTCCAAATTCCCTTCAGATTTTATATTGGTTTTGTTATGTTTGATTCAGCTCAAAGAAAAGAATAGAATAGAAAAACAGAAGAATTTTCAAAATGTTCTGGAGATAGTAAGCAGCAGTAGCAAGCAACTGTTGGCTAACGGCTCCCCTCAGAGGTTGTATAGGAAGTATGCATTCATCTAAAATGTATTTTTCTGAGTATAGAAAATGTGAGCCTGGTCCAAAACTGTGAAAGAGTATACATCCTATCTTGCAAATCAATAAGGAAGATGGCCCTTCTTCCTGATATGCATGTTGTGCTTGCTAAAACATGAAATAAATTCTAATTAATTGTAATAAATAAATCAATAAAAAAACTTAAGAGTTTGGAAAAGTGCAGCCAGAACCACAATTAATTTTAATTTGGTGCAGCATAAATACAGGCTGATGTTAAATTTGCTCTAAAGGGTGATAGTGAGGTTAATATACATAAGAGTGGATGTCCAAACACATGCACATGAAAAAGAAAGCAAGAGTTCATGTCAGTGGGGAGAAGAATCCAGGCAGGGATGGCAAACAAAGTCAAGTTTTAGTTCCAACTAGATTACGCTCATTGAGATGAACAGTACTTATTAGCCAAGACTAACAAAAGTCCTATTGATTTAAATAATTCTATTCTACTTAGGACTAAAATTGGATTTTGGCCAATATCTTTTTTTAAAAAAATCCCTAGCTTCACTTTCCAAAAGTAGAGACTATACATACAGAGATGTAACTAATTCAGTAAAAGCTAACTTGCCCTAACAGGCAAGGATTTCAATATTTTTCTAACTAGGTGTTTATGATAATGGTAATTCAAGATATGCTTCATACTTTGAAAAATTCCATAAAGACCTCTTGGATTCCTTATATCTTTGTATGGGGTTTTGCCCCATTACACCAACAAAGATCTGTAGAGAAAAAGGTTTTGATACACAGATTCCCTTGTTTCCATATTTTGCAAAGTGCAGCCTTGGTCTACAGGCAGACCCTGGACCCAACTTTTGTATTCCTAAAGCCCATCCCCCAGGTCTACAAATCCCACCTCCTTTTTAAATGGCATTATTTTGGGACAGAAGACTCCCCAAATTCAGGAAAATGCACAAAACACCTTCAACCTACCCACACAATCCACCTGAACCACCCACTACCCCAAATAACTCTGTTTTCTTCTGTGACAGGAAGTGGCCCAACGTTATTTCATCTCACCATTTTGAGAAGGAATTCAGAAGAAAATGGAGGCACTGGGGCTTGCAGTGGAGGGGATGTGGTCCACATGGAAAATTGCCCCCTGTTCCCCATGTAGTTACCTATCCCTGTCTTACTTGATTGGGATAGGCTAAGGAAGTATAAGTATACTAATATATAAAAGTCAAAGTTTGTCTGTTTATCTATGTCAGGGTGAAGACATGATTGGCTGTGTTGGGCAAAGACCTCATATGATTGGCTGCCTAAGAATATTCTATGGAATCCTGGGGGTGGCAGTTCAGGGAGGGGCCTTTAGAATTCTCAGTTAGAGAGCTCTTGGGCCTCAAGCTGGTTCCTATGGAGATGAGGCCTAGCAGCAAGGAGGAGGGCAGTGTATTCCCTCAGGAACCCAACCTCTGTATGTTAATAACTCTGAATACAGATTGGATTGGGGAATATGAGAAAAAGTTACAGGCACTAGACACGACAGTTTGGGGAATTAGACACAGGATCTCAAATCTTTCTAACAAGTATTACCTGTGAGAAAATAAAATCCCGGGCAACGCTGGGTATATGTACTAGCATCCTATAAAGCCTACATCCTGCACTATAGTATATTCTGTATGATTTTGGAATTTTGGTTTGGGAAGAGCATAAGGAATAGAGCACTCAGTATATGCTGCTGTATCTGACCGTGCAGATCAGTTCTACACAGGTCTCGATGGCAATGCATCTTCCTGTAACCTTGTAGTTCTCAAGATAGCTTGCCCTTCAGTTCCTAGAATTCCTGATGACTGGCCATGCTAGTTGAGGCTTCTGGGAGCTGAAGTCCAAAACATCTCAAGCTCAAAAAGTCAAGAACCTCTGCTGTAAGCCATGTCATATAGAGAGGAGGTACATCCCCATTCTTTGTATCAGAAGCCATTGCATACTGTTTTTATTGGTGTTTAACTGGGAATGTATAACAGCTTTTTGTAGTTAACTGTTGCTGGTTAAGGATTCTTGTGCTCAGAAAACTAGATGAATTAGCCAAATCAGTGTGGGTGCAAAAAACAACTCCAGTACAGCCAGGGTAATGACAAATCCTTCCTTGGTACTTTCCCTTCACTTTCCTATTGGTGAGGGAACAAAAAAGGCAACCATCTTGGAAGTGCACTTAAAAGGCATGCCACGTTTGGGGCCACCTGATATTCCCTTGCCCTCAAACCTGTCAGGGGATTCATATTCCACTAATTAATTCCCAGTGATGCACATCCATGAAATAACACCAACCTTTGTAAACCAGACCAACACATGTACAGAAGAGAGTGTACAGTAGTGACTCAGGCCCTTTCCATACCTTACCTTTTTCTGGCACTGGGGTGCGGAGATCGTGCGAGCAGCCTCTGGCAAGAGGCTTTCCCGTCCGGGGTCCTTTGGCTCCCACGAGCTGCCTGCTCGCACGAGAGCCTCACCTCTTCCTTCCACAGTGCACCCTGGGAATTTCCCAGGAAGTGCGACCGGCGCGGCTCCAGAGGCTCTGCACACCAGGTAAGTGCGTGCGGGGCCCGGGAGCAATGTGCTTCTAGCCGAAAATGAAAAGGTGCGCAATCAGCGCCTGCCAGCCCCTGGAGCATCGTGCAATTGTGAGTGTGTTGTGCAGATCGTTCCTCACAATTGCGCGACGCTCCAGGCCCTCTTTCGCATGGAAAATGCCATGCGAAAAGGGCCTCAGATTCAGAGATGAACAACATTCATGGGTAGATCAAATCTATTTCATAGTTTCTTCCTGAGCTGCTTCTTTCAGACTCCTTGCTGTGAAGTCAGAACAAAAGCATGGACAATTGAAGTTTTACTTGAAAACAATAATACTTCTGTTTTTGTATGTAAAATGCCCAAATGATCCCATTTGTTCATTTCATTCAGTAAAACTGAATTTGAATTTGGCATGATAGATGGAGAAACTCCAACTGTTATCCTCTTGAGTAGTCTACATAGTGTTAACAAGAGGTTTAGCTATGGGGGGAAATAAGGGTCTTGCTCTTCCAAATAAGAATTCTTTCCCCCACCCATGAAATTTTACTTCAGTCTCTAAATTTCTAGCACAACAGACAGTGAGACACTGAAAACTGTTTATACTTAGAACTCTTGAACATTGCCTGTGTTAACATTCTCTTGGTCACCTTGCCTGCCCCTTTTCTTTGGATGCCCAAACTGTATTTCTAAATTCTCCAATGACGTTTTCAGTTACTGCAATGCTAGAAATTTGGGAACTTAAGGTAAATTTCCTTGGAGAGGGCAGAATTCTTATTTGGGAGGGCAATGTTCTTGTATTGACCCCCACCATGGCTAGTTGTTGTTGTTGTTGTTGTTGTTGTTGTATGCTTTCAAGTCATTTCCAAATTCTGCCAATCCTAAGACAACCCTATCATGGGATTTTCTGGGGCTAGGTGTGTGAAATACACAAGATCACCTAGCAGATTTCCATGGCTGAACCCTGTTCTATCCCAGCTAATAGTCTGCAGCAGGTAGCTTATACCAAGTAAGGCTTCCCAGAGGCTCCACCCCCTGCCCCCCAAAAAGTGATATTAGTTGATCTCAGGATAATTTGCCCCCTAGTTTTGTAGCACTGACGGTCAGCAAATTTAAAATGGCCACTCTACAGTCTCTTTAATTTCTCACTATTCAGTCTTCATATGCCAGCAGTTCCTTGCCATGTGGCATGAATTATTTTTCTCCTTGTTGTGACAAAAATCCTACACAAAAGAGAACAGATGAACCAATCTCAAACTTAAACAAAAAGTCATAAGGTGCCAGTGTGATATATCAGTTAAAGGGCCATGCAAATGCTACTTCACCCAAGACAATCTTCTCCCCATGGAAGAAAAGAATAAAATATAATTGCGATAAAGATATATAAATGAACCCTGTAGCAACTTTGAGACTAATTGAGGAAATGAAATTTCCAGCACATTCTCTCTTGTTGACTCCACTCTGCTCCACGTCATCAAATGTGCGCACATCTGGACCAGAGGCCACAAAAGCTTATGCCAGAAATTTCTTTTTCTCATTGTCAAATCCTCAGCTTCAGGATTCCTTTATATATCTTTATGCTACAAAACACAGCTACGACTCTGAATATAATAGAGATGGTACATAAAAAGATAAGTATATACAGTGAGTCTTTAGTTTCCATGCAGTAGTGGTTCCAAAACTTGCTGTGGATATCAAAAAATGTGAATGCTCAAGTCCCTATTGTATATGCTGCATAGGCTGCAGTGGAGGCAGCAGCAAGCCTTTGCTGCCAGGTGTGCACCCAGGCATGCATTCTCATCCACCTCTGGGGAGCCTGCCAACTGCCTGCTTTGACCTTTTGAGCAGCTTCCACTAGGATATACAAATGGGTGGCAATGGTGGTGCTCCTGCTCATTTGTTCACAAATGACTTGAGCAGGTAAAACACTGCCACCAATTGCCATGTCCCTGTGGAAGCCGCTCACCACTCTGCAAGTGGTGGTAGCATTCCTGTTCTTTCATTTACAAACAACCATGGAATCATAGAGTTGGTAAAGAAAGACCGCAACAGCCACTGAGTACAACCTCCTGCCATGCAAGAACACACACACACACACACTAAAAGCACCCCCAGCAAATGGCCATCCAACCTCTTGTTTAAAAACCTCCAAAGAAGGTGACTTCACCACACTCCAAGGCAGCACATTCCATTATTGAGCCGCTCTTACCATCAAGAAATTCTTCCTAATGTTTAGCTGGAATTTCTTTTCCTGTAGTTTGAACCTATTGCTCTGTCTCCTAGTCTCTGGAGCAGCAGAAGACAAGGTTGCTCCATCTTCAACATGACATCCCTTCAAATATTTAAACATGGTTATCACGTCCCCTCTTCTCTTCTCCAGACTAAATATACCAAGCAGAAACCTCATGGCCAGTTGCCATGTCCCTGCAGAAGCTACTTGCTGCTCTGCAATTCCAAGTCCCCTGCATGCTCAGAGGTAAGCCCAGCTATGTATGAAATAACACCACCATCAAAAAAAAAAAAGGCCACAATTTTTATTGATTACAATAACCAAGTAACCAAGATTCAAATTAATCGGTTGGCCCTTTCTCACTTTCCCCAAGGTCCCACCAAGCTGCACAGCCCCCTGAGAAAGAGAAACCAGCTGGCTGCTGGTTACAGGAGACCACCAGCTCTTTTTTCTCCTCAGTCTCCGCAAACTTGCCACATGGTAAGTTGCATAGTGCTCTTCTCTGACAGTATCATGTAGGCTGTTTCCTTTAGCAGGAAAACCCTCACACTGTATACATTTCTTTGGCAGTTTTAAAATGGACACATGCCCACATTGCCTAAAGTGTGTTTGTGCTTGTTTCAAAAATGTACATTGTACTCTTTGCACATTTTTCAAGAGTTTGCAAGTTGTCAAGTACATTTTTATTATTCTACAGAAAATACAGCAAGCCCATAAAAGTATGAATTTTGAATCACAAAATGCATCTGCTTCGATACGTAGTGTGGCAGGCACTTATAGCTACTATAAATCCTTTTTTTCCCCCTTTTTTCGGTTCAGGAACTAAGGGAAGCTGGTGGCTTCCATGTCAGCGGAGGGGATCTCCGTCCAAAATATAGGTTTACCACCTTTGATATCTCCTTTAAAGTTCAGACTAAAATCTTGAGCGGATTCTGAAACAGAAACCACCACTCATCACAGCTACCTATGAGGCTAAAACACTGTGACATGGTTGTGCTTCCACACATACTTGATTCTGAGCCCCTGAATTTAGTCTGCTCTCATGCTCGAGAGTTATTTCTTTTGAAAGCACACAGGCTTCTGTTCATTGGTAAGGGTATCTATAAATGAGAGAATCCCATGGTCTCTGAGGAGCTCCTAAACATCTTGCAAAAATAACCTTAAAGCATCCATGAAGCTTGTTCAGGAACTGCTTTCATGTGCTGCCAATGTCTTCTCACACATTTGATACAGACAGACAGACTGGCACCAGAATTCTTCCAGGTGCTCTAGAACTTTCAGAAAATATTTGTAGTAGGAATTCATTTTGCAATCCAATATATATTCCATACCCAGTGCAAATAAATGCAACAAATAATTTAGGAAGGTATATGTCTCTGCTTCTCAAAGCAGTTCAGCTCTTTAGTTCATTCACATACCTGGAGGTAATCTGATCACGCCCTGGTTATAAATTTCCCACAGGCATCTTGATGGTCATTGTGGGAACATAATGCTGGATGAGATAGGCCTTCAGTGCTCTTGTGTTCTGAAGAAAATAGAGTAGGTCCAAAGTGTATGTGCCATGCTCTGCTACTGTATTAGAGTTAGTTAAATGATTAGAATTACTTTGTAGTTACTTTGTAAGGCATTTCAGAGATGGGAGTACTTAAAGAAAAAGTGGTGTTAGAAAACTGACTACAGATTGCTGAGTAGAAAGATTTTGCCTTTTCTTTTACCTCACACTGTTAGTTCCCAAATGGTACAAAATAAAACATGATGACATCACTGAGTAGAAGATCCTGACTTCTGAAATGACCAAAAAAAGTCTTACATCTGCATAACTCACTAGTAGGTTGCCAGGATAATTTAATTTGCTTTTAATGTTACTGTTAGTTCTATTGGAATTTAATTTCAATGTAATGTTGACCTTCTGTATTGTTTTAACTATGTTGTAAGCTGCCCTGACCCCTGATTTTTGGGGAAAGGAAGGACATATATAACGATGGTGATAACGTTGGTAGTGGTGGTGGTGGTGATGCCTGTTAGGAACTTCTTATGTAAAAATTGCTTTGGCAGATAGTGCCTGTGAAGCAAGGTAAAATCACCAAAGTAACTTAATGAAACTGCACATTTGCTCAAGAAGTATGGCTTTTAAAAAGTCTCACAATATTTGTTTCACAAAACTCAATCTTTTATGTAAAAGCACCCACAGATGGATCGTATAGTGCTGAATATGTGAAGCGTTATGGATAGCAGTGTGTTTAGATAGCCTTCTCCCTACCAGTTCATCTGTGTTGTATTTCAAGTGGCCTAAATCTGTTTAGGCAAGCTGAATTGAATACTTTATTATTATTATTATTATTATTATTATTATTATTATTATTATTATTATTATGGGGGTTGAAGTCCTCCATCAACTATATACTGACCATTTGCTGGTCAGTAGAGAGGTGGGGAGGGGACAGTGGGAGCATCCAGCTACGTTGATATACCTGGAAGCACAGTACAGACATCATGCTCTGAGACTTCCAAAGGATACCCAGGAGGCCCTGGATGATGACTGTCACTATTTGAAGGTAGTGGGGAAAGAGGAAACCATATTGAAGATCAACTGACTCAATTGGGGAAGCCATGGTCTGAGCCTGAGCCTACAGGATCTAAGATGCTAATAACAAGGTCTCTTGGAGATCTCTCATTCATAGGATTGCTATAAGAAAAAGCCAGCATGACAGCAACTAACAATAACACACACATACACTCACATTTTCAGAGAAAAAGTTAAATATATATAGCAATCTAAGTCAATAAAACTTCAGTGAAATTTAATTAACAATTTAATGGAAACACATTAAAATCAGTGAAATGCTTCATGAAACAAGATTCATGAAACAAGATTCAGTATAATATTTTTGCAGAGATCCTCAGCTTAAATGCCTCTTGCCTGTTGTGGAGAAACATTTTATGACAATTCCTAAAGCTGGGTTAAACCTGGAGGAAGGAAGCATGAAAACTGGAGGAAGAAACATCAACAATTTAAGATATGGGGACTCACTATTGATGAAAGTTAAGGAAGAAAGTGCAAAAGTAGGATTACATTTTAATATTAAGGGAAAAAAATGACCATAAGTGGTTAACTTAAATTTAAAGGAAGGCCCTTACTGCACAATGTCGCCATCCTGACATGGCAACATGTTGCTGCCAGTCTGGGCCGTGTGCCATCACATGATATTATTGTGGTGCTGCTGCTGTCGCATCCCCATCCGTCATGATTGCACCATAGATCATTACTGGCCCCCATTCCTGTGACAATCCCGTTGGATGCAGACGTGCAGTGAGGGCAGAAGTGCTATCAAGCGCTTCCTTCCACAGTACAGTAGAGGAAGAGATGGGCTGTACTGTAGAAGAGAGAAGAGTTTCCCTAATGCTACCCATCCATTGACAAACAGACCACCGGGTGCTGTGGGGTACGTTTGGGTCTTGATCGCATCCTGGCACTGCCGGGATGGGATTGGGATGATGCGCTATTGGGCCATAGTGCAATAAGGTCCTAAATAATGAAAACACTGAAATGGTTAAAGATTTTTTATATCTTGGCTTAGTTATTAACCAAAATGGAGACTGAAGTCAAAAAATCAGAAGAAGACTAAGACTTAGGCCATTTCCACACGGAGTTTTTAAAATGGGGCAGAGTGTCCTCCAGGGAGGACGTCTGCACCTGGGAGCGGACTGGGTCGGACCTACTTAACGTAGACCTGCACCCCAGCCCACTCTGGAACGACCCCAAGTGGTCGTCCAGCATGCTTTTGAAAGACCGCTAAAAACAGGTCTTTCAAAAGCATGGAGACCGCCACCGTGAGCCTGCTCTCTTATGCAGATTTGCAGGCTCACATTGGTGCAAGCCTGCGATCTGCCAGGGGTGGGCTTTAGGCTGGCGAGCTTCAGTGGTTAGTTGAGACCCTTGACCAGCCAGAAGCTGCCATTTTCGACTCTGGAGCAGTGTGGAGCGATGAGCATGCACTGCTCCAGAGCAGCGTGGACCAGACCGGGGAGGCTTAAAGTCTGGTAAGTAGCGTCACGGGGTGATTCCCTCGCCCCGTGCAGAAATGGCCTTAGAAAGGCAGTCATAAGGGAACTAGATAAGATCTTCAAGTGGTCACGATATATCATTAAATACTAAATTCAGAATCATGCCTTTCATAATATTCCCACCAGAAGCCAATATGGCTACACTGAGGCTGTTGCACTTTGGACATATCATGAGATGATGCAAACCACTGGAAAAGACATAATGTTTGGTAAAATGGAAGGTAATAAGAAAACAGAAAGCCAGTGTTGTGTAGTGGTTTGGGCATTATGGGAGTTGTAGGGGAATCAAAGATTTTGCGCGTAGTATCTCTGTTGATATTAAGGAATTAGATTGTAATATCATTGTAAGGAGATCCAGTGTGGTGAAGTGGTTTGAGCACTTGACTATATAGAACAGGGTTCAAATCCTCACTCAGCCATGGAAACACACTGGGTAATTTTGGACAACTCACACTTGGTCTGCCTCAGAAGAAGGCACGGACAAACCCCCTCTAAAGAAATCTTGCCAAGAAAACCTTGTAATAGGACCACCTTACTGTCGCCAGCAGTTGGAAACAAATTAAAGGTATAAAACAACAAAACAAATAAGAAAAAAGGAAGGCCAACTATAGGTGGACTGATTAAATCACAGAAGCCACAGCCCTGAATTTGTAAGCCCTGAACAAATCAGTTAATAACAGAGTGTCTCTCATTTATAGGGTTGCCATAAAGCAAAGTGGACTTGATGACAAATAACAACAAATAAGTAAATATCAGAAAGGAAGTGCATTTTATGAATAGATGGATGGGAAATCTGCCTCTATTTTTTTTCTTGTAACAGCTGTGTTACAATTTGGCAAATGCAGCTTTCATACAAGTGTCTATAAGCACTATATAATATTGATTGTTTTGTAGGTCTGCACACCAAAATGTTACCATTTCTCTCTAGCAGCTGTCCTTTAAATGTCCTTTCCGTACTCAGCATTTAATTGCATAAACATGTGCATTTTATGAACATTTTTAACTGTCAAAAGGAATCCAGAGAATCACAGCAGGCAGTAATAGCAGCATTATTGCTAAAGGTATGGTGTGTCCATGTGTATGAAAAATCCAGCATTACACAGCAGAAACCTCCCTTTTGGGCTTACAAACTTTGTCTTTCACAAGAGTAGGAAAGGCATTACACAATTCCTGTTAATTCCCTGTATACCACATTTGGAATATATTAGCATCAGAACTGACAGGAAAGACAATGAGGCACGGTCACAGAGGGATTGTCTTAAGCATTAAGAACAGGAAAAAAAATGAGGGGACCACCAAAACTGATTCCGTAGCTATACTTCGCTAAAATGTGGTCAAAACACAAAAGGAAAGAAAGAACTTTGGCTCTAGCCACTACTTTGTCTATCAGTAATTCATCAGTAATTTTCCTGCTTTTTTTTTATCTTTTATCTTTTCTTTGTGTTTCTCAAAGTGAAAATTTAGTAATATGATCACTAGCAATTAAAAACACATTCATATTTTGTAAGGGCATTTATTTTAGTGATGGCTCATGATCAGCGTTAACTATAATCACAGCAGGTCAGTAAGGAAAAAAAACATCCAATAGTAATTACAGTATTCAGAAATTCCAAAAGAACAAGCTTTTAGCATTTAAATATCCAATAGCACAGAGTTTATGTCTCAGTAGGATCTATAATATTTAAATAATATGAGAAAATACAACTATCAGCTATAAACCAAATAAAGCCTTATGAAAGGTGATCAAAAGCTTAAGATGGATGCCTTCCCTTACAAATAAATAAGTAAGTATACTAATCACCCTCAATAAATCATTCCACATGACCATGAGATTGTGGTAGAAAACTGTTAACTGTTGTTCTGATTTGAAGATGTCAAATACTTTTGTAAAAATCAACACCTGATCTTGATTTTGTACTCCATAATGTTCTATGAGTTTTCACTTTGTTTCAAAGTGTGCTAAATTCTTTGACCTCAGGCCTTGTGGCAAATCTGACCCTGAAGTTCTGGAATGTACACACATCATTTTGTGGAAAGAAGTTAGCCAGGGTATGCCTAGCTGTTACTACTTTGGAAAGCCTGGCCAACTCATTCAGAAGGGCACAGGGCTCAAACCCATGAACCCAAGATTAAGAGTCTTGTGGTTTTGCAATAAATCCTCCATTGATCTAAGTTGCTGGAAAAGCTAATTTCATTTCTCATTCTTTCTTCAAGCAGAAAATATTTTCCTTTAAAATCTCAGTGGGATTCAGGATGTCACTGTAGTAGAAAAAGATGTAGCGTACTAAAAAAGGAGCATGAGGTTTTTCTGATTAAGTTAAATTTAATGAAAGATTGTGAAACCGATTCCAATCATATGGAGCAAAGACGGTTTGCTCTGAAGGCAGATGTTTGCCATGCTACTTTCATGAGGCTGCATTCCACAAGTTGATTTGTAATTAGGATGGGGAGAAATATTAAAAAATATTTGAAAAATGTTCAAAAACATGCTTATTGAATGTCGAGAAACCCTGACAAGATGAAGCCTTGATTGAGAAGAATTTATTTATTTGTTTTTTATTTATTAAAATATTTATATCTTACTGTCCATCCAGAGATCTCAGGGGAGCATAAAATAAAACCAGTCTGACAAATTTAAACAGTATAAATACTAAAAGGATCTAAAAAGCTAAAAACATATTAAGCAAGTTAATAGTTTAAATAAAGACTAATTAAAATAGTTAAAGCAGTTTAAAACAAATTCAAGCCATGTAGATGCAGAGGGTTTAGTAGAATCAGTTAGACCCCAAAAGATTTGTAAATAACCATTGTTTCACTTGATGTGTGAACAACAGCAGTGTGGGCACCTGTTGGGCCTCCCAAGGGGAGAATGTCCCATGACTAGGATATCACAACAGAGAAGGCCCTCACCCATGTCCCCCCACAGTTTATTGGTCTGATTGGTGGGACACAGAGGAGGGCCTCTCCAGCAGACTTTAAACCTTAGGCAGGTGCATATATGAAGAGATGCTCCTTTCCTTATAGAAGTTGCAAACCATTTAGGGCTTAAAATGCCATCACCAGCACCTTGAGTTCAGATGTGAAGCACCTTGGCAGCTGGTGTAATTTGTTTCATACCAGTGTTTATATATTTTTATATGATGTTTCAGCAGTCTAGCTGCTGTATTTCATACTGGGTGAGTCATCTTCAAGGGCAGCCCTGCATAGAGTGCCTTGCAGACGTCTAATTGAGAAGTTAGCAGTGCATGGACTATGACGGCTAAGCTATCGCTATCATGGAAAAGCTATAGCTGGGAGACCAGCTGAATATGACCCCAAGCACTCTGAGCAATGGAGTCCAACTGAGTCTCCAGTAACAAAGATAGATCTAGAATTACTCCCAAGCTACACACCTACTCCTTCAGAGCAGTGCAACCCCATTCAGGGCAGGTAACGTACCTGATTCTCAGACACAAGAACCACCAATCCAGAGAGCCATCTTATCAGAATTCAGCATCAGTTTATCAGCCCTCACCCAGTCCATTGCAGCATACAGGCACTGGTCAAGTACTTGCATAGCCACAGCCAACTCTGACAATAAGCTGAGTGTCATTGGCATACTGATGACACCCCTCTCCAAACCCCTTTTAACCTTCCCAGCAGTTTAATATAGATCCTGAACAGCATGGGAGACAGTGTGGAATCCTGTGGCACCCCACAGTTTAGTAGCCATGTGGCTGAACCGGAGTACCTCAAAGCTACTCTCTGGAATCAACTCCACTGATAGGAATGGAACTATTATTATACAATGCCTCTTACTTCATGATCAATATATCAAAAGCCACTGAAATATCCAGGAACATCAGCAGGATAAGATTACTCCCTCTTTCATCTGGAGTAAGTTGTCAACAATAGTGACTAAGGCTGCTTCAGTGTTGTGCCCTGGCCTGAAACAATGCTGAAATGGGTCCAGATAACCTGTTTCCTCCAATAATTCCTGAAGCTGTGCCTGGCACCTCCCACTGACACAGGTGTTTAGCATTCCTTGGATCTATCCAGTCAATCTGCTAAATTTCATCAACCAAAATGTGCAAATTTCAAGGTTATATGTGGTAGGCTGAACTGCTTCAAATGTCTTGTCCACAGCATTAGGCCTTAGTAACTGAAACTGATCCCAAGAAAACTGATCAAATTGAACCCTGGACGCTTCCTCAGACTCTGCAGTAAGAAAGGCATCAAGTTCTGAGTAAATACGAATGACTTTCTCCCCAAAACACCTATCAAATTTATCACAGCAGGCAACCAAGAGTTCAGCTCTTAGCCTATTTGAGCCTGATCCTCCCAAGCTCCTCACCCCTTGGAATAACTCTGCTGGGCAGCTTGTCAAGGATACAATGACTGAGGCACAGTAATATTTTTTGACTGACTTTACTGTCGCTTAACAGACACAGTGAAGAGGTCTCAAGAATTTCCAGTCATATTTGTTCTCTGACCTACCCCACCTACATTCTAGCTGTCATCCAGCCTGTTTCATTGCCTGTAGGTCTTCTTTAAACCAAGATGAATTGGGGGCTCTACTGCACTGGACTGAGTGCTTATGAGCAATTGTATCAATGATTCTTTTCACAGAACAACCATGTGTGAATCCTAAACTATGAATAGTCATTAAAAATGCACAGTTTTCAAAGACTTTTTTACAGTGAGAATAAATTTACATGTTACTTTAAGAAAAAAAATAGTGAACAATTACATGCCTTACTTGTAGCTGAAGGGAGTCACTCCATGAAGCACTCAGATAAGGCAACTGAAAGTGTATACAGCCTGAATATGACTTATGGGCCAACCTATGCATGACAAAGGGTGTAAAAAAATTATATGTAATACCGCAGATCATATTATCCCTGAGTTTATATGTAATATTGCAGATTAGTGAACTGAAAATAGTTTACCATTGCCACTGTTGAACTGAGAAGAAATCTAACATCTGCTCGTGCAACAGAACTTCTCTCTCCCCTTCTTCATCTCTGAATCACCCTGTGCCCCACCATCTCTGCACCTAAGACTCATCCAGACCTCTGCAGCAGATTTTGAGGTTCCTAGAGAGCTGCCGAAGAAGGTAGGATAATTAATAAAGGAGCAGATTAGATATAACTAATCTTTAATGTGTATAAGCCTGAAAAAATTTAGTCAAAAAATTGACCTCAAAAGCCTGGCTCAACTTATCCATGGATCAATATAAGTAACTGTAAATTAACTCTTATTTTTTTTTTTTAAAAAAAGGAACCATCCCTTTCTCTGACTAGAGTTGTGAAAGCCAAGACTTAGTCCACCCCAGGAGAATGTAAAAGAAGCACTGAGCCCCTCCGATCTTTGCCACAGAGCCACTTTTGGACTTCTGGAATGCATGGGCAAGAAAATGGCAGTGCCAATGTCCAGGGGCAGTTGGCCCCCAAGGTGGTACTGGCTCTTTCCCCACTTTGAGGGATGACTCTTGACTTATCCATGGATCATATATTAAATCCATAATTTTGACCCCAAAACCCGCCCTTGACTTATACATGAGGTCAACTTATACATAAGTGTATATGGTATATTTCTCATGTTGAAATTCTCCATGCTCACTTCAATGATTAAACAGAATTCTTATTGGGAGGAAAATCAGATTAGCATGAATGAGTCAGTGTCCCTACTGCAGAAGAGAAAAGGTAAACATAGAATGGGAGTCAAAATATATCTTTCACTCCCCAACCACAAGCCATTATAAAGAAATTGAAACATAGGAACTCCCAGTAACTCCTGCCTCCTAGACTGAGCACAAGCATTCAGACAGAAGGAAATAATCTGTATTATAGATTCTATAGGCATTATTCAAAAATAGCTTTTTTGTTTTTGCTTGTGCCATGCAGAAAGCAGAGATTAGATACTTTCAAGCAGAACTGAAGACATCCATAACTGCAAAGTGGTAGGATGATGTTCTAAGATCCTTGCTCAGTTACAGATAGCTTCCACATCTCATTATAATCATTCTTCTTAAAAAAAAAAACTTTCAGAGAAAACAGTTTTTTCTTCATTCCAACAATGCATGGAACCTGTTCTACATTTTAGTTGCAGATTTGGAAGTGATGATGAATCTATTGGCAAGTAAACTTGTGCCAGAAGGATTCCTGATTATTTTGCCTTGTCAGTACGGTAAGAAGGAAGGAACTGATATCAGGAAGAATGTGAAGTATTTCTAGCTGTGAATGACAACTGTGAAGCAGCATCATTAAAAGTGACAAGATCCTGTCCAAATGTTAAAATCCTTGGGGGCAGGATTTCTCTTGGGCTCAATGACCATCACAGGCACATTTGGTGGGGACACAGGAGAGAGCCTGCAGAATTCCCTCCCTCATGAGGCTAGGTTCACTTCCTTTCTGCTTTGTCTCTGCTGGCAGGCAAAAACTTTTTTATATCCTCGGGGTTGTAACTGTTAATTGACTGTTGCAGAAGTTCTTTTAATTGGGATATGTTGTACTTTTATCATTATTCTGATGTCATTGCTGCTTTTTAGCTGTTTTAAATTAATTTTTTAAATATTACTGTTTATTTAATTTTTTTTCAATGTTTATATTATCCATTGCTTCAGTGCTATTTTGTTTTAACTATATTGTGAGCTGGTTTGCAACCCATGGTGGAATATAAAACAAACAAGCAAGCAAACAAACAAACAAAAACTCTGGAAGATCTCACTTGATTTTTTTTTTTAAATAAAACCTCCTCATGAGTTTGGCCATGTATGTCATCAGGGTGTCTTTCCTGAAATTTAGTTCTCTTGGCAACATTCAGCTGACGATTCTGACTTTCCCACCCAAGCGGTATTTTCTATGCCAGCTATTCATCCAAAAATTGCACACGTACACAGAAAATGCATGTTCAGCACTATGTTTGTTGAAACACTCCTAGGGAGGTCTCTGCATAGGAGAACTTAAGGCATTTGGATCTAGCTGCAGGATTACCACAGGAAAGTGTATTTCTGTTCCTATATGGGACTCTCAGGGAATCTGTAGCACACTTGAGAAAGGGGAGGTGGGGAGATGAAGAAATTAAGCCATGTTGGGTTTCAAGATCTTGCGGAATTTAAGGTAGGGCTGATAACAGATGCCACGGGCACAAAAAACCAATGCACTGGCTGTGAATCAAAGAAGAAGGATAAAAAAGAAAGAACAGATTTCATATTTGGCCTTTGAAGGATGATATTTCGGTTGTGCTTTTCCTTAGCCATCCAGAGATGATTAATAGGTGAAAACGCTGACTGCTAACAGAAGAGTTAGTGTGATTATTCTGGAATGATAGAAGCCTAGAGATTTCTCTGGGGACAAACTACTTTCCTACAGGCTTTAGTTTTGAATCTAAGCTTTCTTTTTCATAGCAGTAATTCACAATTATGAGTCTGAAACCTGCTGCGTGTGCATTGGGCCCAGTATATGGTCACACTAACTTTTTCTGGGCCCTTTTGTTGCCACATGCTTGATGATCTTATATTGATTGTTGCATTTGCTGCTTCGTGGTGGGAATACCTGTGCTGATTTAATTTAGCTGTGGCAGTTAGAGAGATTTTTGTTCATTTTTGAACAGTTTGTCAAATTTCGCATTTTTTTCATATTTGGGATGGAAAGAACTTGAGGCTTGAACTTGAAAGAACTGAGTGCAAGAACTTGAAAGAACTGAATGCAAGAGACCCATTTGCCTACTGCTGCTGCTGCTGCTGTTGTTGTTTCATCTTTTTTTCCCTCAAGTTTGAGAATCAAGGCAACTTACTGAAGTTAAAACAGATGTAGCCAGTAGTGACATTCAGCTGGTTATCACTGGCTTGCTGAAACTGGTTGTTAAAAATGCTAAAAGACACAGAGACTGGGGAATTTTAAAGGGGAGCCAAGACTAGTGAAGGGGAGGAGGTAGAAGAGACTGGAATCAACAAGGAGGATGGAAAGGGTCAGAGAGAGAAAAGGACTGGATCTTCTGCAGTTGTGGGGGAGAGCAGAAGAAAGGTACTGGTTCTTAATTATTTTGAATGACACCACCAAATACAGCTAAATCATCATCTGAGGCATTGGAGCATGCAAGGGAAAATTAAAATTTTGAATGCTGCCACAATATAATAATGAAAGCTGTGGCTATTCTTTCAGAAACCCCATACCTTCCAACATTTCAAAAGTGCAAATAAGAATCTGTGTATTCTGATACCTTACTTGGGGTGAGATACAGCTTCTTATGCTTGGAATTATCAGCTGACACACACAACACATTGCATACATCTGAAGGCTTTATATCCACTATATGCTATTCCCCTGCCCTCCAATAATAAATGAATAATCATTTACCATTTGTATTTCCTGTTCTGTAGATAACACCTACATTAGTATTAAAAAAAAACTCAATGGCAGTCATATGCCACTATATATAAGAAAACAGCTTAGAAACTGAGGTAGCGATATGATCCATCAACCTCTGAAATGTTGTCAGAACAAAGGGAATGGATAGATTGTTGTGGGTTTTCCGGGCTTTGAGGCCGTGTTCTATTAGTATTTTCTCCTGATGTTTCACTTGCTTCTGTGGCTGGCATCTTCAGGGGATCCCCTGAAGATGCCAGCCACAGATGCAGGTGAAACATCATGAGAAAATACTAATAGAACATGGCCTCAAAGTCCAGAAAACCCACAACCACCTATGGATTCCGGCCATGAAAGCCTTCGACCATTACAAAGGGAATAGAATAGGAGCTTGTCTCTTAAGCTCACTTGCTGAATTCTTATATGATAACACAGATCAAAATTTTAGAAATTGATCTCCTAGCTTGAGCAGCCCTATGTGGTGGCAGGTAGTCCTTAAGGTAATCTGGCCAGTTCTGTATGGGCTTCTTTCTGAAGAAAGTTGTTTTACAAATCATAAAAATATTTTTCCTTTTTAAAGACTGAGTATTTAGTACAGTATTCAGTCTTGTAGTGGATCTGGTTGTCTTGCCATTCTGTTTAAAATGTATATGGTTGTATTTATTATATTTTTCAGTCCTTTCCATTACTTGCTCATCATTTATCAAATGGGCATTTAAAGACCCAATTGAAGAAAAAAAGGAATGTGATGGCTGATATTCTGTGTTCTTGTGCATGTATTTACATGTTTACAAATATATACATGCTCAGTAAGGAGAGGAGACTTCAGTCTAGTGAAAATAGAGCATGTAATGAAAATATGGCCACACTTTTGGATCTCTCACAGTGTTTCAGACTTAATACAATTGTGGCACATTAGAGAGTCAGGTTTGCTTTATTGTTCTAGGGGGCTGAGGAAAAGAAAAGCTGATAAAAAGTATCTCAGAAAAGCATTTTCTTAGAAATTTTGGTTCAGCTATAATTTTAACATGGAAATAGTTTACACAAAAAAAGAGATACTGTCCCAGGTGAAGAGGAATTTATTAAGCTTCTTCCAGCTGTAAACACTTACAGAGGTCTCCTATGCAAACCAAGTAGGAGAGGGCCCACTTATTATTATATAATAGAGATCACTCTGAATATGATTTAAAGTTTAAGGAACACAGTACTGGGTCCAGCAGTTTGTGGATGTTGCCATAGCTATAAAAGGTTGGTGGGGGCCATGCCTCCTTGATATGTAATAAACAGAAACCATGTGTAATGCTCCTATACCATGTCGATGCTTTTCTCCAGCAGCAATCACTATCACTGTGTTACCCTGATTTCTGGGGTCCCTTGGGGAACGCCTTAATGTGCTCCATGTGATAGGGAATGGAAACTAGCCAGAGCACAAGCAATAGCAATGGGAGAGGCAGTGTAACCTAGCGGGGTCTTTTTACTCAGTTTTTACGGGGTCAGGCCAAGCCAAAAAACAAATGAAGATGTCCAATAAAATGATTTTATTGAATGAAGGTCTCACGCACCAACGCAATCACTCACACGCTCACTCAAGACCTATTAAGAAGCAAAAGAGAGGAAACTGGATAGGTGAACTATTGAAGGGATTGTAGCTGGGGTAATACTGCACCTTTTCCTGAAGTCCTTAGTCTGGGAAAAACAGCGAAGAAGTGGAGCTCAGCATGGAGAGGGCTGAGGAGATTACTCAACGGATGGAGAAGCAGTCTGCCAGGATGACCGGGAGTGATCCAAAGAACTGCTCAAAAACAGGGACTATTTGTAGGGGGAAAAGTACCTGGAGGGCTAATCCTTTCCCGAGGAGAACAATGGGTGTTGCAAGGAGAAAGAAGCTTCACAATGGCAACTTTCTTTGCATGATGGGATTACGAGGTGTTGCCAAAGTCTCAGGATCTTTGGTTGCATTGGGTTGTGGTGCAACTTTATGTAAATGGTCCTTGCCTGATAGGATTTTATTGCTATCGGTGCTCAACTTGGAGCAAACACGCTAATCCCCTCAAGCTGGCTTCTCAGGGGCTGAGGACCCTTTGTCTACTGTGGGTTTGCACAGCTTGAGGTCTCCTGGGGAGACGTGATGGGGGATTGTACTGGCCTGACCTGGTTTTCGATCGTTCGACCATTGCTGCCTACGTGCTCATCTGAGTGACCTCTCAGGCACATTGAATCATATTTTAATATCAAAATTGTAGACCTCGGGACAGGGTTTTCCAGTGAGGTAACAACTGTCCTGCTGGAGATGGGCAGCTTCTAAGACCAAAGCAAACAGGACAAACATTTCCCTTATGCCAGTAGCACTGTCTGTTTAGCCACAGATGTCACGTCTTGCTGCCTCTGCACAGCAGGACATTAGACTGGGCTCTTCATCAGCACTGAGACTGCAGACGTCATGTACAAGCATTTAGTATATTTTCATTAGATAAATATTCTGAACTGAAGTTTGCATCCATCTGACACAGAAACGTCTTTGAGCATTAAATGGTCATGGAAAAGTTGGTTTAGCTATTTTTACTAGGTTGGAACAAATGTATAATTTTAAAGCTATGTTTCTTTGGCCACGGAGATGCTTGACCTTCCTGAGGTTTAGGTTGGAATCACCCTGTTTATCACAGCACATCTTTCCAGGGTTTTGTAAAGTTTCCCTAAGCTTAAAGAGAAGCTGCGGCCATCTCTTAAGTTTCCATGCTCAAGAATATTTCTGCAGTCCTTTGCCTAGCATCCCTCTAAGACACTTATCAGCAATGCTTTCTTTTTAATTCCACTTTCTCTTTCCTTTTAAGTAGTGTGGTTCTGTCAAGTCTCAAAAGAATTCCTGTAAATCATTGTCTGGCTTGTCTTCTGGTGGGGTATAAAAACATAACAAGAATCGACAACGAGCAGCCACATAAATGCTAACAATGAGCAGCCACATAAATACAGCAACTCCTCTGTATGGTTTATCCTCTGAAGGCCTGCCCAAAGATGTTTTGTGCTTCAGCTACAGAAGCAGATGGAGCCCTGTCACAATCCATGCAAATGGCACCCCTCCAATATAGCCAACAATGCACCCACATGGAGGTATCTAATACCCCCTGAACAGTCCTATTTGCATACATGACACAAAAGATCCTACCAGAACCACTGTTCTACTCCCTCCCTTGTCAGTAAAAAAAATAACATTAAACTAAATAAGTACTTGCTGCCATTTTCTATTATGCAAAATGGATCGACAGAATTTTTGATTTACTTACCTGGGTACTTTTAGGCCTGATAAACAGGATTCTATGAGGACTCTATGATTCTTTAAAATGTAAAAAAGCAAGAGCCAATGACTGAAGATACCATATAAATATTCATCCTGAAGTGGGTAGGTTCTTTAGGTGGGCCTAGGGGCCATGAACAGTTAAAGTATTCATTCATTCATTCATTCATTGAATTCATATGTCACCTTTTCTCCCAAGATGGGACCCAAGGTGGCTTCCAAAAGGTTAAAAAAATTAAAAGAATAAAAACAATGAAAACATTTTGTTTGCTTTAAATGGCTTGGAGTGGTTTGCCACTGAAAGAAAAAAAATCGTCATGTTTTCAAAGGGATTTCCCTGTTTGTTGCTGAAATTTCTTGACAAACTACAAGAGATTTGCTTTAAAGGGTTTTTTTCTTTTGTCCAAGTTGCCACCTACGGTAAATCTGGTGGCACAACATGCCACATTATATTGGCAGCACAGTTTTCAGGGGAATGCAAAGGCAGCCTTGGAGCTATATGCAGCCAGTATGCTGAGTGCATGTTGTGTAATCCTAGTCTAATGGTAGCGCTCTGGTTCGCAGCATCCCAGACTTTCATGGACGCAGTGCCAGATCATTGAGAAGGTCACCTACACCTTTCCCCATGTATGTAAGGGGAGCCAAGGACACAGTGTCCCGTGTTGGAGGTGACTGTTGATGTGGTAGAACTTAGTTCAGAAGCCTCATGTGAACTTCATGCCAGCATTTCTTTGACAGATTTATTTAACAACATTCCTTCATCTTTGCATTATCACAGCAATGGAGCCATGTATTACCACATGGCTGAACCAAGCTTACTCCATCTGTCTCATGAGTCTTTGGCATGGTAGTAAGGGGAAAATGAGGACAAGCAATCAAAAGCAAGACATCTATAAAACACTGTCTGTCCAAGTTAGGTGTGACATTGTTTATGAAGCAGCATGAAGATTCACGTGTACTGGCTTCTGTTACCCTGTCTGGTATATGAAATTTGATCTAAATAACAGTAGGCAAAAAATAGCCACATTTTGCATACCATTTGGTGGGGTGGCAGGGGGAGAGATTAGTCATATTGCTATATTTATCATTTTTTCTAAGTTTAAGTGTGCTGAATAGTTCTTGTATTTCCACACAATAAACAAAAGAAATGAAATTTGTGGTGAGCCACAGAAGTATAAATCACACAGAACTACAACAAACGATTGAATTCACAGTAGGACCAATACCTCTAGAATGAGCCTGGTATTGCCTCAGATGCAGAAAATATTTTTTAAAATCATTCTTTTCTGGGCAAATAGGAAAGTCAAAGCCAAAATGTCTGAGTAAATAGCTCTCCTTTTCTTGGTAGGATTTTAGCCTAACATGGGCATGAAAGGCAGAAGACTTCCTTAATAGGCTCATAACAATTATTTTTATAGTTATTTTTTATCTGCTAAGCTTCGTTCGTAAAAATGGTAGGACAGGCAATGTTGATGAGTTCTGCAGGTATGCCTGCTGGCTGCCTCTACAAACTAGTCTAAGCAGCAGAAACTGTTTTTCCTCTTTTCCACATGAGTAATCCCAGCCTTCCTTGGTCAACACACATGGGCAAATGTAATGTGCGAACCAGCTAAATAATGAAATGTCCAACTACATTTTGCATGATACTGTTATCTGGAAAATATTCTGCTGCAATCATTGTAATAATATGTTCATTCATGTGAATATACCTGGCAACAATTGAAACAGCTCATAAGAAGAAAACTCTGCTGTGTGACTTGGTTAAAAGTTCTTTTAGGTCCTTCTAAGTGTATAGCTTCACACCTTCCAATTGTCCTCATCTGACCAGAACAATCTTGATCGAGCTTCTGTCCTCCCACTTTTTCATCTGCTTTTAAAATACCCCAGTTTCTGCAGCCTCCTACCTTCTCCATTTGTCCTCAGCTTGCTTCAATTGTTGGAAATCGAGTTCACAATGCAAAAGTAGTTTGTACTCAACTGAGTTTGGAACAGAAGAAAGGAGCAAGTAAAATCTTCCCCTTCCCAGGAGGTAAGACAAAAGCAAAGGGCTGAAGCTTCTTCTAGCTTGTCTGCTCTTCCTCATTAATAACTTTTGCTATCTTGACCATGCTCTGATGTTACTTGGCTATACATGTCCTAGTTTTCATATGTGAAATGTTGGAGTTTATTCAGTTTCATTGGAAATAGCAGCAAGACTCCCTTTCTTTCAAAGAATATATGCATATCCTTAAAATACTGTGCACTAGCGGGGGGGAAAAAGTGAGCAGTGGCAGTGTTTCACGAAGTATTTTACAGAAGCTAGAAGACACTGTGACATTGTGCAAGAGACTGCACAATCCTGTGTCCTACCATGTATCTTAAAATGTTGTGCAACATCTTGCATTAAGAGAAACACTTCTCTGATTTTTAGTTTTCTTTTCACCTCCAAGGATCTTATATTATATCAGAAAGATCCTCCTGTTCCAAGGGAGACACCTCTGGATGCAACCCTACTACATTTACTGCTGTTATTACTAGCATTATTTAAGGCATTTTTAATTACTGGTACCTCTCAACTCCATTATGATGCACAATGGATAAAAAGACTTAAAACTTTGAGTACGAAAGTAAAAACCAATTAAACACTCCAAAACCTCTCTTTCCAATTAGTTCTAAAACCAGACAATCACAAACAGTTTTAAAAATAGCCAGAGCAGACACCCTAATTTTAAGAACCAGAGGCCAAGCGAAATAGCATAGCCTTCGCTGCCCACCAGAAACTTGGGAGAGATAGAGCCAACTTGACACCATATTCTCCCAGTTTGATGATTTGTCAGGGACGGTCCCAGTTAATCTTCTGTCATTCCACTTTTCCTGCTGCTTTCAAAATGTCCCACTTTGTCTTTCTTCCTCCCACTTTCCTGCTTTGTCCTGAGGTTACTTCAATTGTTCCAAGCATGAAAATAGCTTGTCGTATTCCACACAGTGGAGGGGATAGGGAGTAAAAAAGAGAAGGGAACAGAATCTTGTCCTTCTCAGTAGGCTCAGGTAAAGGCAAACTGCAGCAGCCTCTCCTAGCTTATCCTAGCTATGAATAGGGTTTTTTTTTCGATCTTGACAACACACTGATGTTGCTTGATGTCCCATTTTTCCTCTGTGGAACATTCGTTGGACTCCCCTTCAAAAGTAGTTCCACAGTCAGGGTGCTAATCCAGAAAAATCTCTGTCACATGTACACACCAGCCTGGCCTCATGTGGTGGTGTGACACCTAACAAACCTTTGCTAAGGATCCGTGATTTGGGGTGGGCTCTAATGGGTGGAGGTAGTCGTTCAGATATAGTGGCCACAAGCTCTATAAAACTAAGGTTGCTGAAATGTCATTTATCATGATTGCAGTGCATCAAATCACATGTAGCATATTTTTGATGGTCACACACAACAAAAGTAGACATGCTCCAAGGGTCTAGAGGCCATTTTTGAAACCACACAATCCTCTAGGGGCTACACCAGGCCTTTCAAATACAATTGGAAGCAACTAGAATTTCCATTTTTTAGTAAACCAGATTTTGGTTGCTATAACAAAAGAAGGGAGTACTAATTTAGAGGAGAATCATGTGCTTTAGGGATGCAATTACCTTACTTTTGAAAAATGGAAAACACAGAAACACATGCGGCCTAAGGGGCACAGGATTTCCTCTCCATTATTTATCAATATTTCAGCCAAAAACTCTCCAACAGTGGCTTAATTGTCAAATTGTTAATTTGACAATTCCTTGCCCTTAGGTTAACAATTTAAAAAGACACAAAACACAAGAAAAAGGTTATGGCCATGGGGGAGGAGATTAAGTGCTGCAGGTACTGCCTATTCTTTTCCCCCACAAGGCCATTGCAATAGCAGTTGGGATGGAGGGGAGAATGTTTCCTCTGCTGCTGGGGATAAAGCATGATCAAGCTGTGTTTGCCTATTCTTCTGTTTCTCAAGACCATAGCAATGGCAGTTGGAATGGAGGAGAAGGCCTTTCTCTAACCACTGAAATCAAGGCAAGATAGTGCTGTGCCCGGTGATATTCTCTACCTCAGAGGCCAAAGCAGGGACAGTTGGTATGGAGGGAAGACCCTTCCTCAGCCACTGATGTAGAAAGGTATCTAGATCTGGTTGACATTCTGTCACGGTGCACAATATGAGCTTCCAGTATAGTGTAAGGATGCTACAAAAATCCATCAGAGATCATTTTAAATGTAGAGTTTAAAGGTCTGGCAACACAGAAATACGGGAGTTAGTGGCACACAAACTATTGGCTCATCTTCTAGACCAATTTACCAATCTGTGAAGTTTAGTCAGAGATTTACTCAGGTACTAATGGCACTATTGTGTTCAGTATTTCACAGCTTTCAAAAATTTAGTATGTTTCTGCAGAGAGCAGGGTATCCTCAATTATCATTGGAATTAAGGTCATCTCCCAGCCCCCTCTTGCCCATAACCGCCCTCCAGTTGCAAGGCATTGGCACCACAGAATTGTGTGTCTGTGTCCTGTGGGCAGGCACAGGGGACAGAAGGAAGGAAATCATTCATTGTGACAAAATGCTAATATATACTGCAGTGTGGTATGTGGGGAAGGTGCTAGACCAGAACAACCTCATTAACCTCAAAGTGGCTACAGTGGAGGGCCTTACACATTTCAAAGAGACATTTCTTGTGTTCAGGAGTGTTACTAGTGTGAGGGGGTAAAAGAAGAGCATTGCCCCTGATGAGAATCCCCTCCCCAGTGAAGTTTTCCTTTAGTCCTCAAATTTCTAGCATGGTAGAGAATGAGACATTGAAAATTGTTCACACCTAGAACTCTCATATTTGCTTTGTTTACATTCTCTTGGTAGTTTTGCCCATCCCTTTTCTTTGGATGCCTAAATACCTAAACGGTATTTATAAATGTTTGATGGATGTTTTAAGTTACTGCAGTGCTGGATATTTGAGACAGAAGGACAATTTCATGGAGTGGGGCGGGGGACAGAATTCTTGTTGGGAGAGCAAGGCCTTCATTTCTCTCCCTGTCGACAGCTACATCCCTGATTGTGCTGACAGATAGTTCTTAAAAGTGCCACAGGATTCTAGTCGTTGTTGTTTTTTCAGCTACAAACAGATGAACTAGAGCCTTTTTATTGCTTATGGTACAATGAAACTTCATGGTATTGTGGACAGAGCTGGAAAAACATGATATGATATGCAGAGAATGTAAAGAAATATGTCCCTTTCAATACGCACCGAACATTGTGTCATATGCTGTTGCCATGTATTTTTTCTTTACTATATGAACAATTTAGAGAAATCATTCATATATGGTTAATGAACAGAAAAAATAATTGCAGAAAAAATGTAAAACAGACAGTGGAGTGAACAATAGTACTATTTTCAATTGAAAATACAGGGAACATATTACAGTTAAATCATATATTAGTGTAATATACTTCCTATACACATACGTAAAACATCTTAGCTGAATTAATGAGTCCATTCACACTAACACAGTTATAGCATTGTATTCTCTCTTAACTGCCATGGCAACATCTCATGGAATCCAGGGATTTGCAGTATAGGGACGGGATATTCTAGTGCCTACAAACCCGAGGATTCCATAGGGTAGGATCATGGCAGTTGAAGTAGAATAATAGTTTTATAACCATGTAGCGTGAAGAGGCCCAATGTCTATATATTTTTGTTCTTTCATGAGTATCCCTCATCACATAAACCATTCACTGATTTTTGTTTTTTGTTTTTTGTGATAGATGAGTAAACTTTGTTTTTTAAAAAAAAAAATCTGGTGGCAATAGAGTGGTTTGGTGGTTGCAGTTGAACTTAGATTAGTAAAAACCTGGAGAGTCACTCTTCAGAAGAATAAATACAGAAACCACCATCCTACCATTGCTCAATTTTGGATGTCTATAGCATATTCTGATATTATTTTTTTAAAAGTAGTCTTCCAAATTCTGGGAAGACCTTTGCTCAAAGCCTCCAATCAATTTTTTTGGGAAGCAATCTTGGCCCAGTTCTGTCTCTCAGGCTAGCCTGCCTCAGAGGTTTGTTAGAGTGACAGGCAGTGTATGCTTACCTGAACTAATTGTTGAAAAGCAATGGTAAATATAAGAGTAAATAAAATATCTTCCCCCACAAAACAGTGATAAAAGAAAAAAAAATCCAGGATATTACATTCTTACATGTTTTTTCTTGCTATGACTTTCCATGCACCTTGCCTTATGGAGATCATCCTTGTAGGATCTGATCTTGAGATCGGATTCAACAGAAATCTCAACTATGAGCATGTTAATGATTTATGCCATATGCAAGTTATTAAGGGATGGTGTTAATTTTGTCAGTATTGACCATTAATGCTTTTAAAATGTGTATTACTGAAATGAATCTGTTGCTGAAATTACCTATATGCTGAATTTAAAGCTTGTCTAAAAAAAATTAAGTCATTAAACTAGGGCTCCCCCCCCCCCCCCACAACTCTACGAATTACAGCGCTTGGGAGAAAACTCTGGAGAAGGTACTTTGTAATTCAACTGAGCAATGAATGTTGTTCTTTGTCATTCATTTCTGCAGTGAAAACATCTGGCAAGCTCCACAGCACCTCAGGCAAACTACTTGGCTTCACCAGCTATACTCCTCCATTGCTTCTTCAGTTGCCCACTGTTTGTAAAAGAGCATAATGCCCTGTCTCACAACTTTCATTAGTTTTAACTTCAACACTATCAACACTGGGGCTTTTGCTGTTCTAAGGCTTAACACATTAGGGGCCAAACATGGCAAACTATTTTTTAAGTGAAACTCCTGGGGACATCAAACAGAGTTTTGCCCATTTTAGGACCTGGGTCAAAACGGCACTGGCTGAACTTTCAAAGAACAAATTCTTAAGTGGATCTGCGAAATTGCTCATGCCAGATCCACTCGCAGTAACTCACACCTGCACACAGTCACAAATGGGTATTCATCAGCGCTGCTGACTGAAGGCACAGCAGCCCAATTTTATATGTTCCTTTGCATGCAGTTGTTGACTTTTGCAGACACAGGAGTTGGAGCTATTTTCTCCCTGAGAAAAGAAAGCAATTTACATGTTTATTGAATGTGTGCCAAGAAGCTGTGTAGCAATGCAGAACTATACACATTTACCTAGGAGGAGGTCTCCTTCACTTGATGGGACTTTATTGTGTGAAAATGCATACAGAATTGTACTGCATGCAGCTTATCCGCTACTACAGTTCTAGTCCAAGTGGTGGTCCTTGGACCAGTTCTGGTTCCTGAGCCATTGGCTACTGGTCCCTGCCAAGTTTCCAAGAAAGAAAGAAACATTTTTACCCAATGGGCACAAATAATAGCTGGTCTCCCATCTCAGAAAGCCTGAGATACACTGCTCTGCTATTCCAACATAATCCATCCTACTAAGATGAATCATTTTGAATGTCTAGGAACATTAATTTTTAGTTAATGGGTGTGTATGTGTGCACTGTTTCATCACAGGGTTTTCAAGATAAAGGTGTCAGGAGTGGTTTACCATTGCCGCCTTCTGCACAGTACTAACAAGCATTAGTTATGGTGCTACTCCAGTTGTCTCTAGGAGATCCCTGTCAGTGTCATCCCACACACATACTGCTGATGCTGCCAGCTGTTTGGCACATTTAGTCTGGCTCCTCAACAAAAGCCTGTATAGCATGGGAGACCCTACCAGCAACCTTGCTGCTATCAGCATAGCCTCTTGCCTCACAGGAGCACACAGTCCCACCACTGCAGAAAGACAGCGCTATAGTGGCTGGCTCAGTCATTAATCAACATGGAAACTCAATCAAGAAGTCAGAAGACTAGGACTTGGAAGGGAGGCTATGAAGGAACTAGCCAAGATCCTCAAATATAAAGATATAACATTGAAGACCAAAGTCAGAATTGTCCATGCCATTGTATTTCCATTTTCTGTATATGGTTGTGAAAGCTGGACACTGAAGAAAGCTGATAGGAAGAGAATCACCTCATTTGAAATGCAGTGCCGGAGGAGCATTCTGTGGATACCCTGTCAAAAGGACAAATAAATGAGTGCTAGATCAAATCAAGCCTGAACAATCCATGGAAGGCAAGATGACTAAATTGAGACCGTTGTACTTTGGACATATCCTAAGTAGACATGACTCACTAGAAAAGACAATAATGCTTAGCAAGGTAGAAGATAGCCGGAAACAGGAAGAATGCATTACAGGTGGACTGACTCAATCAAGGAACCCTTGGCTGTGAGTTTGCAAGACCTGAGAAGGCTACTGATGAAAGAGTGACTTTGTGGCCTGTCATTCATAAGATCACCATAAGCTGAAACTGACTTGACAGCAGTTAACAACAACAATGTACGTGTGTGTGCATCTGGCGAGGAGGGGTAACATTTCACTTGGAGAAAAACTCTTGCAGCAAATATTGTCCCCTACCACCAATGCCATCATTATGCCTTATTCCTGACAACGTCTGCAACGTATTGAGGTCATCTGGTTCCCAGAAAAGATTTATTACAATGAAGGTGATTGCAGATATCTTACGTATATCAGTGTTGCTGCAAATGACATGGTAGAATAGTATTCTATAAATGGACTACCAATTAGCAGAGCACTGGTCGTTCTTGAAAGTTACAGTTCAAAAAAGGAACATGGCCAAGCTCTACTCATTAGTAATATCGAATGCTAATGTTTTAATATGTAAAGTCATTAAATTATTAATAGAGGGAGGTGCACGATTAATCACAAATGTAATTCTTTCATTTGTTATAAAGCTGTGTCCCTCAGTGAGCTGCCCTCCGAGGTGTACTGAACTACAGCTTTCAATATCCATATTAGGTGGTGATAATGGGTAGTACAGTCCAATCCATCTGAAGGCAAGTAGTCTGGAAAAAACTCTTCTAAACCATACATTTTCTTGAAAGTGAAAATTCCTATATTCTACTTGTCTTTATGCCAAAACAATGTTACAAATATCTAAATCTGGCCTCATTATGCCTGGTCATAATTTTAACTAATTAGAGGAGCTTGAATTTCTGTTTAAACTATTCATAGGCAGTGCAAAAAGAAGTAAGGCCCCTTTAATTTTTTTTTCCTTAGTCTTGGCAATTGATTCAAATAAAGCCTTTGACTGTGCAGTAAATTAATGGGGTGCTTTCCAGCCCTATACAAGCTTATTTAGAAATGCATTTTTGTCCCCGTTCCCTGCTAAAGGCTAATATTTGAAGTGTGGCACTCAGTGCAATTGCTGAAAATTTGGCTCTAAAATGACAAAACTAACATCCTCATTCTATGCAGAGTTAGTTGAGCCGAAACCCATTGATTTTAATGAGCATATGAATGCTTAACTCTACGTAGGATCAGGCTGGAAAAAAAAAAGAAATATCAATCTGAATTACTGCGGGTGGTCAAGAGGCAAGATCAATGAACTAAAATAAAGAATGTATTCCATCACATAAAAGACAGATATAACTCAGGCTTTCATTGAGTTTTATTAGATAATAAAAGGCAGCTTAAAGTTTCTGAATATTAACAGCTAAACTTTACTTCGCTAAGCATTTCAGTGTACCTTTATTTGAATAGTCTCTTCTTGGGGAGATGGTGCTAGAGCACAGTCAAGAATTACTTCCTTGCCCAGCCAGTTCTCTGCTTTAAGGCTCTATGGGGATTTGTCTAGTTTAAAACCTGCTTCTTAAACTTCTTGGATTTCAGATATGTTTCGATGGAGTTGTTGTCCCTTGCATTTCTACTGCCTATACACATTTTCTGTGGATTTTGATAGAGTTGAAGTGGAGTCTGCTACCTTCTGAGAGCTGAAGTTTTTCCCCTGTATTCTTCTCTCTTTCCCTCTCCTTCCAGCCCCTGCTAATATACTAATGGTAATAACGTAATTGGTACTGTCTATTCTTTTTGTATTTCATTTCTTTCTGATTTTACTATTTAACTGCACACACAATAAACCAAGTATACATGTACTTCTAGGTGAGGGGATGAGGGGATGGTAGTTTGGGCAGGGGAGAGATCTCACTCTATAGCTAGGGGACTGGGCCCCTGGCTAGACCACAGGCCACCACTGGTTCATGATGATATGACATGCCTCTTAAAAAGTGATCTGTAGATCTACAGAGAGCCAGTGTTGTGTAGTGGTTTGAGCTTGGAGACCAGGGTTCAATTCTCTGCTTGGCCATGGAAACCCACCGAGTGATCTTGGGTGCATCATACACTCTCAGCCCCAGAAAACCTCATGATAGGTTCACCTTAGGTTCACATTCCCATAAGTGGGAAATGACTTGAAGGCACATGACCACAACAAGCCTACAAAAGTCAAATTATACCATAAAATGCAGCTGGGCAACTGTCAGGACTTGGGGGACCAAATTGGTCCCCTGCAGGACCATGGAGCCCATTCATTTGTTGAACAAATGAACGTGTCAAGAAGTAAATCAAGACTGAATTCTCACTAGAAGCTTAAATGACAAGATTGAGGCTATTGAACTTTGGACACAAGAATATTTTCATAGGGCCAGAGGTTTGTGATAATATTATCATATGGTTACCATAAGTCGAAGCCAACTTGGCAACAAGTAACAACAACAATTGCAGGGCAATCCCCCTCCCATTTCCACACACTTTTTGGGGGGGAAAGAATAACCATTTGGAACACACACACACCCATTTGGCATGCCACAGGTGGGGATTTGGGTGATCTGAAACAGCTACAGACTGAACTTTCCTCACCATGCCATAGAAATAATTTGGTATAAGACTCTACATTGTTTTTCCTATGATCTAGAAGGCAAAACTGAGTGGCTAATCAAATTTTGTTCACCATCTTAAAGAAAAGGTGGGAAAATCTTCAACTGAGACTTTGTACATTACAAAAATGTGCATCAGAATCTATATGTTAGCTGTTTTCCTACAAGATAATGGAGAAAGGAACATCAGAGATTATGTATATTGTCCAAAAGACACGATTGATGGGTGGAGTCTTTGAGTCCATGAGAACATACTATTTAATCATGACTTATGATGGTAGAGGGAATTACTTACGCTAATTGAAATGATATGTTAAATCCATTTACTAATGTTAATTCTCCACCCACCAGACAAATTATGGTTTTTGACAACCCTGCTACTGCTCATCTTTCATGCCATTTGGTTCTCAACTGCTTAAGGACCTCCACCTTAAAAATCTGAACACAACATCTCATAAAAGAGACAGGAAACCTCTGTGTGCAACATCTTGCAGTTTTTTAACTAAATTCCAGTCCATGGTACATGGAAAACAAAGCTCATGACTCAAAGAAAATCAAGGATGCTAAATCAACTGAAATCAAGAGCACTTAGCATGCATTTAAGTGTTAAACTCCCATCAATGTTACCCTTGACTTTCCTTGAATACAGAAAAGCCTTAAGCATGCCCATAATAATATCATAAGCAAAGATAAATGAGTATTCATATAAATGTGTAAACTGAATCATAGATTGACCTACATTTTCACTGAAACCTTTTGGTATGCCACAGGGTGCTTATGTGCAAGCTGAAGGTAAAACATTCCTGTCATCTAAATGCTCAGCTATTAGGCACCAAGTCAAGATTGAACAAAGAGCCAGTTTAGTAGCTTTCTGCTCCGGAGGCTGAACTGCCTGGAGGTTTTCTCATTTTTTTTTCTCTTCACAGGTGATTCTGTGGACCTACCCCTGTCCCTCATATCGTCCACCCATTTGCAATAGTATGAAGGCCTTGGAATTTAATGCAAGCTGTCTCTCATATGATCTGAGAATGCATGGAAATCTGGCTTCAGGCTACCTTGTTGGCAGGTCTTTTGGAGAAAAAGAGAGAGAACATTTGGAAACCCAGCTAAAAGAACATTGCTATGGTTTTGAAACCTTTAAAATTACATCTTTTCCTAACGTAAATCTGCAAGTGTGTTAGCATTTAAAGTAGACTTTAAAACAGTTTAATTTTGTGAGCATATTCCAAGAATTGACATTCTGCATATATGACCTTGTTATCTAATGTTCTAGTTCCCCCAAGGCATTAACTCATACACTGGATATGGTTACAATGAAGTATGGAGAGAAATCAAATGTTAACTTTCATAAGCATTCATCTGGCAATGTAAGAACAGTTTGTGAAATAAAGAACTTGTGTTTTAACTTAGAAACACATTTCACAAGCATTCCAGTTATTACTGACTTCCTGATCTTAAAGTTGTGAGGTTGGATCAAGGGCCTTTTCAGACTACCCAGTTATAACACTATGATTCGGCTTTAACTGTCATGTTTCCAGCCTGTAGGTTACTGAGATTTTCAGTTTAGGAATTTAAAAGTCTCAGCCAAAGAGTTCTAGTGTTTCACTAACCTCCAAACTCCAGAATTCCTTAGGATGCAGCAATGACAGCAAGAGTGGAATGATGGTGCTCTAACTGTGAAAGGGCCCCAAGACTTAGTTATGTTTAGAAGAGGCCAATAAAATTGAGACATACATTAGTCATGATTTACAAATACTATCATTTGTAAATGGATTGTTCGAAGCATGATTATATATGGACCTGATCTATTTTCTTGAGACTTCTGGTGTTTTAATGTCTCAACATAAAGGCTGATTTATATAGAGAACTTTTAAGTTGTGTGGGTTCCAATTTCATACAACAATTACACAGCTTTCAGAAATTATCTAGCCTGAAAGTACTTCCAAGCATAAACAGTCAAACTGACATGTCTGGAAGGGTTCATCTCAGAGGTGCTGCATCCTCCCCACATTCTCTTTTTCAGAATGAACATGGGGGAGTTGTTTAATTTGATCTAGCAGGATGGGACAGCTGTGCTGTATTTGACAGTATTACACTTCAGCCCTTCACAAAAACAGCAGACATGCACAACATATCCAAGTTTAGGCCAGTTGCTGCTTTATGTTTCTTCCAGAGAGTAACCTCACAAAGCAATGATGTAGTTCTCTCTCCTTCACTTTCTGTTTGTGTGTGGGATGGGGCCTGTAGCAGTGTGGACCAAACAGAAGTCTACAGCAACAGCCTCTCTCTAATCCTTGACTCTCCTGGAATTATGGAACTTGTAGTCTAACGCATCAGGAAAATCAAAAACTTTGTATAGAGTTCTGGTGTTGATATTAATTACATTGTAATATCATTGTAAGGAAAGCCAGTGTGATGTAGCGGTTTGAGTTTTGGACTACAGCTCTGGAGCCCAGGGTTTAAGTCCCCACTTAGCCATGGAAACCAACTGGGTGACCTTGGGTAAGTCACACTCTGTCCGCCTCAGAGGAAGGCAAAGGCAAGCCCCCCTCTGAACAAATCTTACCAAGAAAACCCCATGATAGGTTCATCTTAGGGTTATCATAAGTCAGAAATGACTTGAATACACATAACAACAACATCATTGTAGGAGAGTAGGAAGGGGACAATATCAGAATTAGTTGCCTCTTTCCACTGCTGAATGGTGCTTCACCTTCCTTTGGCTACCCTGCCTTACCAGTTACATTGGGCACTACCCACTAGTGCTAATATGTGAAAAAATCTGTTTCTCTTTGGAGCAAAATCACTTGTCTAATAAAAGGTATAAGCTGAGAGATATACCTATATATCCGAGGTGCTAGAGACCCTCCCTTTTTTTCATCCAGATTAGTGTATGAAGCTAGAGAGCTAACATAGGCAACTGATGTGTCCTATCTCAAGGGAGTGGTGCATCTTCTCCGGGTTTTAGTCTAAAGGTTAAAGAGCTATCCAGATAGCTGAACCTCCTTTGGAGCTAGGATTCCATCTCCTCTAAAGACTGACCCTGTAAAGTCCAAGCTAAAAATTTTTGGAGATAGCATTCCATCTCTTTTAAAGTTCATGCTAAAAAACTAGAGAAGATGCACTGCCTAACTGAAATGGAATCCATCAGCCACCATTGGTCCCACTGATGCATTGTTGGCCTACTTCAGGCAATTGTCAGGAGTGAAAAAAAGGGAAAAGGAAGAAGGGAGAGAACCCTTCCATATAGCTGTACTCAAAAACCTGCTTGCAACTCACCTGCAAAGCCATCAGGCACAAGTTCAGGACTTTCTTCACAGGTTCAGTGCTATGAGGGATTTCATTGGCTGATTGCTGACTAAACCTGAAGCTGCTTTTGCTTTCTAGCTCAGACTGTTGGTTTTGTTTGTCATTCAAAACAAAGCTCTGGACAAGAAGCATAGCATAGCAGTGGATGTACTATTCCCACAATTTTTTGAAGAAATGGCATGGTTTTACCTTCTTTGGTACAAAGAAACAGAATTCCGGAATATTAGTATTTTGCTGTTAGAAATAGATCATTTCAGTCTATTCGCTCTTTTTAACATTTGAATAAGAAATTCCTGCCCGAGACAAGTCCTGAATTATTGCACAATGCCTTACTCAGCCTGTCCCTTAGGACTGCAAGTCTGCAATAAATACACTATAATTTAAAGTCCAGATGCGACTCTTTAGGGCTATCAGGTAATCTAGATTGAGCCCATTAGTCCAGAGTGCATACATAACATTAAGTATGGAGCTGATAACCTCCTGTCATTACTGATCCAGTGGGCCTTTTACATGTCGTTGTCTTTTATAACAGACAACATTGAAAGTTCTGAAGAAAGCCTAGATTTTAAAATCAGATTCCTCCATTTTAGAATGAATGCTTTCTAAACAAATGAATGAGTACTGTAGAACAAACACAAGCAATTAGCAGTAAATAACGGCACTGCACTGAAAGTGTCTCGTGAATCATGGAAGCTAGAAACTCTAAAACATGAAATGAAACTTATACACATTGAGATACTTGGGGTAAGTGAACTAAAATTAATGGGAATGGGACACTTTCAATCGAATAATTTCTTTCTTTCTTTCTCATGAAATGGCAAGCTAAGAACAGAACATGTCTTTCAAATAAAAACCAAAAATTAGCACAATGACAAATAAGGAAAATATATATGCATGCACTTCTTGAGGCTGCGCCCTTGCCCTCAAGACCCAGGCCCTGAGGTCTGAGAATCCTATGGCTATATATTACTTTCAGAATCAGAAGAAGCACATTTCAGAATACCAGCTGCAGGAGAGCAGCCGTGAGTTTCATCTCACATCTTCCCTGGAGACTTTCCAGAGGCATCTGGCATTTGCCATAATAGAAAACAGGATACTGGACCAAGTGGGGCTTTGGCCTGATCCATCTACATGGTTCTTGTTTTGATTTGATTCAGAGACAATACAAGTGACTTTGCAGCAGGGCTGCTTTGGAAAAAGATGAAAGCCTGCACTCAGAAGTGTTCTGAGAACCACAGACTTCAAATTTTAAGAAAGCAGTGAGAAAAGAATAGATTTTTCCCCCTTTTTTTGAACTTTAGACTTCAAATGAGATCAAGGATAAGGGTGTAACTACAAACGTCTCTCAGCTGCTGGTGTTTTGCTTTATGGAATGTAAGTCTGTTCTTCCATTTGCTTTGCTCAACTGCACCTTCTGAAGTCTTCTCTCCTGTTCCCTTTTGCCCTCAGAATATTTGTAGATTTGGCTGCAACAGGTGAGCATGACTCCCTGCTGAATTTAAAGCCACAATATTCATACAATGTAATGGTGAAATATGCATATTTAAAGGCTCCACCTCTCCTGAGCTCAAGAATCTCTTGTCTCCCTCAAAAAGGCAGACATGAAAAAGTACATTCAGACACAGTAATAATTTAATATGATCTGTTTATAGTTTATTGTGCTGTTCCACTTTACTTACCAAGAACGAATGAACTTTAGAAACCTAAACAGCCAACAGTGCAGAGCTGAAACTATAAAAGCTGTCAAATTTGTTTCCAGAAACTTGCAGTTTTGCAGCCCTCACATTCTTGAAAAATTTTAGTAAAAACTTTAAAATGTTCTGAGTGAATAAGTTAGCAAGATTATTACTGTCTGTGTGTTCCTACGAGTTTCTAATACCTCCCTTTAAACAGGAAAGAGACCTTAATTTATTATTTAATGCATTCACCAGTTTAGCTTCTTTAGTTTCTATGATGCAGCACCTGTTTCATTTATCTGAACAAAATTTTACAGGCTGTTCAGCCAAATTGTCATATTTATGATTTGTGAGATTATGAGAGATGGTTCACATGGCCAGATATTCATATGTCAGAAACTCTTGAAAATGCTTCATGAAATCCCAGAATGGCAACAATTCAAATAAAGGATTACCTCTTTAAAAATCTCATCATCCTCACTTCTACAAGCTGTCACTGCTTACTTAATACACATTTTTAGAACATTTTAAAATCTATTTTATTATTGCTGTTATTACTTGCAAAGCCAAAGCCATTTATGATGATTTTTCCTCTCTCTCTTCATCAGCAAAATTAAATATTGACTGCAGAAAGTTTGTTTTTATCACTCAGATAAGTGCAATCTTTATTCCAACTATCAGAAACTGTGGAGTATTTATTACTATTATTCTGAAATTATCCTCTGTCTCAACCCACCACAAGTCATGTAGTGGCCACAATCAACAAAGACCATGCTGAAATATTAATTAGTGAAGTCCTTAACATGCAAACAGTCCATCTCCTCTATTTGTCTATATGTTTTTCTGCTATTTATGCTAAAAAAGAGTAGACAATTAGTTTTTGGATGAGTGGATCAGGATAAAGAAAAACCATGCACATGCAAGACAAGTCTCTCTGACGTGAGTACTAACTTTTCTGTGAACAGTTCAGTTCCATAGGAAGTTCTTCTGTGCTAGCCTTCAGGAGTTTTGTGCTCTCATCCATTTCAGAAGCCCATGCACAGACAACTTTTTGCAAGATGCACCATGAAAATTGCCCCTGAGTCAAAGCAGAGAAAGTACAACTTCACAGCACAAATCTATGCATGCTTATTCAGACATTTATTCATAAGCCCACTATGTTTAGAGAGAGAAGAGGAGTCTGCTGCCTACTTTTGTGGTCTTACTTCTGGCTTCAGCCGCATGTACCATATAAGTGTGCCCTTCCTACTTATTACCCCAAAAAGAATGCATACCCTCCAACATTTCACAGATGAAAACTGGGGCACATGTGGCTGAGCAACATCAAGGTGTGGTCAAGATGGCAAGATTAGTAGTGTGGCAAAACACAGAAGCTAGAAGAGGCTGCCATAATTTTGCTTTTTGCTGAGCTTTTTAGGAAGGGCACAATTCTGTTCCCTCCCTTCCCCATTCCTGCTGAGTTAGCTGCATGGAAACTATTTTTTTTCATTTTGGACTCAGTTTGCAGCAATTGAAATAAACTGAGAAAAGGGAGGAGGAGAGAGAAACCAGGACCTTTTTGAAGAAACTTAAGAAGTGGGTTGACAGAGGATTAATCAGGACTGTCCCTTGTTACTGCCCTGGCTAGTCCGAGCTTTGGGGATATTAAAAGATATCCTTTTGATATCATAATTCGGCTTCCCTTCTCTATTCCTCTACACGTGCTTGTGAGGCCACCGGACAAGCACGTAAACAAGCTCGGCCGTTAATAGCCGTAATATTCAAACTACAATACAGGCAGGCCAGAAATAGCTGACTCACTGCTTTAGGAGACCTCCAGGCAAGTACTCTAAGTCTGCACGCAACCTACAAAAGAGCCTCTGCCCCGCGCTGGCAGCTTGATGGGTAAACTATGCAATACCCAAGTACTCTGCGTTTGCATACTGGCTACTCTATTGAGAACCTCTACGATAACTCAATCATTCAGATTCCAACCTTTTGGAGGCTTTGTCTCCAACTCCAAATCTATTGTTTTCCCCCAAGTACAGCATAGCCTGCAATCACAATTCTCCTTATAAAAACCCTTGATTCTGAGACCTTCCTTGGAACACTCCGGAGTTTCATCCCGCCTTGCTGCCGCTTTGCTTGGCGAGCCTCCCCTCAGCTCCACGTGCTGAGCTACATCGCACCCCAGCCTCGCTCTCTATTTTTCTGGGCTTCAGGACAGGTGAAGTATCACCCAAACCAGCAATCCCTCTAAAAATCCCTCTATACCACTCCAACCTTTATTTCTTTAGTTATCTTGTATGAGTGTGTCGCATACACAGTTTTGCTTGTATTTAATAAACATCATTTATTATTTCAACTTCGGTGTTCTCCTTGACTCGACCCAACCCCGTAGACATAGGGTTCAAGATCTCGCTAAGTTACCCTGCCTCTCGTAACGCTAAGCAGTGCTCTGAGCTAATTTTCCCCAACTTTAGTTGAGCACGTTTTGGTGTCCCTCCCGGGACCCCCAGTTCACAGGGTAACACCCTGCACTGTTGGAAGGTATGGGAATGCAGGAAAAAAAGGTTATTCACCTCTCTTGTCTAGGACTGTTCAGTGCAGTCCTGCACTCATGTATTCAAATGTAAACCTCAATGACCTACATCCAGTTATCACTTTGAAGGAGGGATATAAGCATTCAACTATTTCATTCTTACATGAAAGAATTAATAATATATTCGCTTTCTCCCCACTGGGGCAAAAATTTTGCGCTATTTTCCCCATATTCTCAGATCGTAAAGTGTGCTGGGGTTAATCTCAGCAAACTTTTTTGTAATTGGTGACCTTTATATCCACGTAACAGTTCCATCAACTATGCCTTTTGGTCCTTCCAAAAATTGAATCATTTGATATTGTTACTGGGGTAAAAGGTTTTTGAAGCTTTGAGAGGAATCCCGGAAGAAGATTTGGTAGCTTTGTGTCCAAAGAACTTGGCTTGTGACACCTGCAAGTGTGGTTTACTAACAGGATTGCTGAGAAATACAGACACGCAGAGCTTGGTGTGCATATGTAGGTGTGTACATTTATATTCCACTCATGAATATATGAAAGGAAGGTAGTACAGGGTCACTGAATCATATGATTGCTTCATTTCTTGTTCAGTTAAAAACTGAGGGCCCTATCACACTACACTGTTATAGCGCTATTATTCCACTTTGATTGCCGTGGTTCCATCCTATGGAATCCTGGGATTTGCAGTTTAGGGAGGAGCATTTAGAATTTTCAGCCAAAGAGCTCCTGGGCGTCATGAAACTGCAAACCCCAGAATTCCACAAATTGTTACCATGGAAGTTAAAGTGGAAAAATAACGCTATAAGAGTGTAGTTTGATAGGGCCATAAGTCATGATGTACTGAGTTGGTAATATGCTGAATGATGACAAAACATTACATAGAAATTAATATTATAAGTTAAGCACATTGTATAGTTCTTCAGTGATGTATCTAGTGTAAACAGCACCTAAGGCAAGTGTGGGAATTGCGCCCCTACCTTCTACCCCTATCCTCACCCCCATCCCTACATGCACGGCTTTTTTGCACCCCCTGACACTGGCTCCTAGGGCACATACCCTACTTGCCCCACCCTAGATATGCCTCTGCAGTTCTTACATGTCCTCTTTACTGTGTGCTCAACCCTGCATAGACCTGGTCTGCAAAACATCTGTGTTCCTACAGGTAACTGAACAGCTGTGAAAAGCGGTTCCTGAAGAAGCAGTTTCATTATTTCTTCTAGCACCCAAGTAAATCATAGACATCTCCTACTCAGTTATTTATTTAGTTTAATCAGTTTGTAGATTGTTATACTTCTTTAACCTGGCTTCAATTTCATTTGATGAAAAGGAAGCTACAACCAGGATGAAATGAAGGAATCAAAAAGGAGCCAGCACATGCTGTGAGTAGCTGAGAACTTTTCGTTTGAATTACATTTCCTGGAACTAGGGGAGTTCCACATGCAACAGAGAGCACAGAATACCTTTCTGTTAGCTCAACCCCATCTCACTGCTAAAAGTAATATTTCAAGAAATGAGCAAGATCAGATGAGATGGGCTATAATGACCATGTAAATGTATGTGAACTTTCCTGTTGGATCACCACAAGATTTTTCCAGTCTGTAGCCTTTGTGTATTTACAGTACATTTACAAAAAGTTTTCCTTTAGACTTTTAAGTTGTTTCATTGAAAAACATACATTTGCCATAGCTAATAAAAAGTAAATGACATTTTTTTTTCTCTTGGGATTTTTCTCAAGCAAAAAGTCTTGGGGAAAAATGTATTTACTTTTATCTATATAAATAAAATTAAGTTTCTGTGCATAACTACATCACACAAAAATAGCTGGATGAATCTTTGCCAGATTTGGAGAGTAGTTCTGGGGTGCCCTAACTTAAATGTGTGTGTGTTTGTCTGTGGCCATTTCCACACTAGACTGTTATAGTGTTATCATTCCACTTTCAAGATCCTATGGAATCCTGGAAAACTGGCCCCTCCCTAAACTGCAAGCCCCAGGATTCCATAGGATGTTGAAAGTAGAATGATAGCGCTGTAACAGTCTAGTGCGGAAATGGCCTGTGTGTGTGCCTGCACCTGCCTTCAAGTCACCTGTCAATTTACAGCAACCCCATGAATTTTTTTTTTAAAAAAAACCCGGCTAGTTTAAGGGAAAAATATTATAAAATGTTCCACAGGTGGTATTTAACACCATCTCAGATCTCTAGGATCGCAGGTAATGTAAAAGACACCTGTTGGAAATGTGATCAAAAGGGCACATTTTTTCATATGTGGTGGTGCTGTACAGAAGCAAAGAAGTTCTGGAAAACTTTACATGACAAAATACAAGAAATGATGAAGATAAAATTTTCATTGTCACCAGAACTCTATTTACTTAACATGATGGATTGTTTACTTTATTTAAATAAGTATGGTCACAGCAGCGAGAATATGTTTTGCCCAAATGTGGAAACAAAAATCAATTCCCAGGATAGAGGACTGGCTTTTAAAATTACACAATATAGCGAAAGCTGATATAATTATGAATTCATTAAAAGATAAGATGAACATGAACTTTATTGAAGACTGGAGTATGGTATTCCCATTATGGGAATCATATTGGGGTAAGAAAGCCATTATAAGTTGGACAGGTAAGGAAAATGGAAGCCAGATATAAACAAATTCTTTTTGTGTGCTGATAAACAGAATTGATAAAGGTTAGGTGACATCTGAAGCAACACTGGTACTTGATTAATAATTGGTTTAAGATATATCTAAGTAAAATGCTAAATTAATAGCGTTAAACTCAACTCTGAAGATAGAAGAGGACGATAGATTGAGTGACATTTTGCTATTACAAATGTTTTTTGTTAGAACTTAAGTTATAGATAGGCTAGCACTTACTTCTTCAGGTTCTGAAATCTGAGGTAGGGAAGGGATCAGTGAAAGGTAAAGGAAATATTGATAAGTTATGAAATACTATGGTATGGAAGAAGATAAATGTTATTGGTTATGGGTTGGTTCTCAGTTGTAAGTCTTTTTACTTTTATCTTTATTATTATGATTCAGCAACTTTGGAATCATTTATTTCTTTCACCTGATTTTTATAGTTTCTTTTGTCTGGATTATGTTTGTTTAAAACCCCATGAATTTCAAAGGGTCTTCTTGGGCAAGGAATACTCAAGAGGTTGTTTTGCAAGCTCCTTCTGCTGAAATAGCCCACAGCACCTGGTGTTCCTTGGTGGTCTCTCATCCAAGCACTAGACAGAGTTGGCCCTGCTTAGCTTCTAAGATCAGACAAGAATTGATACCTTTAGGGTATTTAGGCCCCAATTTGACGGTAGCTGGAGGACCACTCCGGTTATTTATTTTAATTGGATTTTCACCAAATTTGGAGGACATGTTAGGGATGCTGTGGCTTAAATTATAGGCAAGGTGGTTTATATGAAATTCACGTGGTAGAGGGCTGGGAGGGCAACCTGGTTAATTTTTTTCTCCATTCATATAGAGTAGTGTGGTACATCATTTGAAGGATTTGTTTGAGTTGAATTGAAAATTAGCCTTAACTACTCATATCATTTGAAATGGCATGAAACGAAACTGCCCCAAAGTCATGGAGTTTTTTAGATTAATTGAATCAAATGACGAAACAGGATATACACTTTTGTGGATCTTTATTAATGATGACTGAAATTTCACTGTTGCAGTTAGAAATGTATAATCTTATACAGGAACCATAGAAGTCCCCTAAACTCCACTTAGGGGGCAGTAATCACTGCAAGCAACATGAGTCTGTTCTCCTGTCACTCAGAAAGCAGTTGGCTGATGTTCTCACCCCCCTCCCATGAGTGATCTTCAACGCAAGGGAAAATTATTACAGGGATCTGCTCACATCCGAGATCACTTGTGGAAGATGGGTGGAAACAGCAGTCAGCTGCTTCCAGCCAACAAGAGGTGAGAACAGTGGTTGTGGCCTGGTAAATTGGTATTGGACTTGTGGCCAGAAGATACTATTTACCTACTTAACTAGTGTGGTTACATAACTAAGTAGGTGGTATAGAATCAGAGCCGTTATCTATTAGAAGAAAATGAGAAGTTGAAACATAAAGATTTTATTTCAGCTTTACTGGTCACAGCCAGAATGGAAATAATGAAGGACATTATATGGATTCACCATCCATCCACAGATGAGTAGACAAAGTTTGGACAATAGTACAACAGAAAGCATGACATGAAGAAATCATCTGACACAAAGAAAAATCAGAGAGGATAATTCTAATGAGTTGCAGCTTCCAGTCTTTTCATATGTTACAAAGACAGGCCAAGCTCCGTGAGAGATTCAGATGATTTTTGGAAAGCATATTTTTCAGCTTTGTTGGATACCAGGCAACTTTGCTATAGTTGCATAAGAAATTTGGGTCTTTAATGTCAAATGGGTTGAGATATATTGCTGACTGTTCTGAAAATAATATGCATGAAAAATGTATGGGGGTGGATTTAGTTGTTCTAACTTAAAGAAGATATATATACATACATACACAGTGAGATGGAGGACTTTGGGTGCTTGCAGAATGACTGTTTGTAAGAAAGGACAACCATTGGCACGATGATTTTTTTTTTTTTACACTGGTATACTGACCCAACAAGATTTGCATCTTGCATTTGCACAGTTTATTTGCATAACTTAGGTAACGCTGCAACAACATGGGCCACAACTGCAAGCGTCCTCTGCCCTTAGCATCCTATACAATTGCTGAAAAAGGACTGTTGGTCTGATCTAGGAATTTGATTTGTGTGTGGAATAAAGGTTTCTATCGCCAGAGCAGATTTTCTAGGTGAAACAGGGGGCTTCTGTGTGAGGACCAATTGACCACACCCAGCAGCAGCCTGGTTGTGTCAGTTCCTATCTTAGTGATCCCCTCTGAATACTGGGTGATAAACATGCAATTACAGAAGCACAACAGAATCTGCACAGCCTTCTTTTGTTCTGACCAAGGATAATGTTAGACTGCAACACCCATTAGCTCTAGCTACCATAGCCAATGGGAAACAGCTTGCTGGGAATTGCAGTCAAATAACATCTGGAAGATCACACATTTCCCTATCCCAGTTTTCATGCACAAAGGGAGACAGAATTCCTCATAACTCAAATCCCAGATGCATTATAAATATTCGTCAAGTTCAGGAAACATCCAGCTAGTTTGCCCATCTAGTCGGCATTGTACTTTGTCACTGCTTATGCTTTCTACGCTTGAATATAAAAGAGGCCTTGGATATAAAAGCGGTTTTGTGGGGTTTCCGATGTAAAAAAAGAGTATGCAACCATATGGCTAATCTCTTCAGTATGTTTTAGAAGGCAGCCTGGTTCCCCCTCTCCCCTTTGGTAACAGGTAAAGAGGTGTTCTGTCCTACCAGCCTAATCTCTCTTCTACAGCCAGTTGTGCAAACATGTCTCTTGGCAATCAAAACCACTGGAACGGAGCAGAAGGTTAAAGACACATATACATGTTGATTTTTTTTTCACTCACCATCCCTCTTTTCATACCTATGAGTTTGTACATAAACTGTGAGAAACCACTTGCTATTCACAATGTATCTGAAAATGATCATTGCATTTACCATATTTGAGGCAGATTAATGATATCTACGAGTGTTGATATTTTTCACCTTCTGTTCAGTACCAAACAAAGCAGACCAGTCCTTTAACTTGAAATATTGTACATTTCAGTCCCATAGATCTGCCTTTCTTTTCCTGGTGCCCTCCAAATGTGTTGGCCCATCATTCTTAACTAGGGATGCAAATCCTCATATCTCATGGGGAAGAATGAGAAAATACTTTTTCCCTTCACCTGCAGAAAAGTGACATGAGTTCTTGGATCTACAAGGACAATTTGTGTGTGTTTATAAAATGTGCAAAACTACAATAGCTGCTGCTTTGTTGTATGGACTTTTTAAAATTAAAAGCGTCAGATGGGATATTTCTGTGTTTCCATGCTTGCTGTCCATGAGCATTTCACAAGACAAGAGATTAATTTTGTGTGGACATTCCATGTAAACTGGAGAAACGTCAACAGGAAAAAGTCTTGCTCTTGTGCTCCTAATCCTGTTCTTGCACTAGAGGTGAGAACTTTCATAGACCACAGTAATTTTGAGGGCCTTTCTACAGTACACTGTTATATTGCTATTATTACACTTTCAACATCCTATGGAATTCTGGGCTTTGCAGTTTAGGGCGGGGCATTTACAATTCTCAGCCAGAGAGGTCTTTGGCCTCAGGAAACTACAAACCCCAGAATTCCACAGGATATCAACAGTGGAATAATGGCACTATAACAATGTAGTGCGGAAAGGCCCTTAGTCCATCAATCTGTTGGGCAAGAAGACAAAGTCCTACATAGTTGTTGAGTAGCAATCAAGGAAAGCAGGTTCTCATGTCTGCCAGTGGGCTTGGAGGGGTAGCCTCTGACAGCATTTTCCTTTCTGTTCAAATGTTAAAGGTCTATTTGGTCTTTCGGGGCACTTTAAAAACCTACAATTTCCTTCACAAAAAAGGTTGAATAGATTATCACTTCATTCTGAATAGCAGTAAGTAGCGTGGTTCCAAAAGTTCTACAAAGAACTGAACATGGAGTGTTTAATGGTCGCAGAATCTTCTCTCTGCACTACAGCAGCAAAGAACTATTTATGGGTGCAATTAGTAGTATAATTTTACTGGCCGGGGGACGGCAGCATACAGTAGTATTTCTTTATGGGTCTAGGGCCTGTACAAAAATATTTCCTTTAGATTTTATTTAAATAATGCTTTCTTCAGGTGAGCTCTGGCAAGCACCATTAAAATTGTAAATCTAGGAACCTAGGAAATATAGAAAAAGGAAGGAAATTACCTCAGTTTGGCATGAGGTACAATGCTACTTTCTTTAAATGTAAAATTTATCCTCTGTCCTTACTAACCCCATACAGTCTAATTTAACATTTCATTGTATTCTTTCACTTACCCTTACTCTTTTGCCAGACACACATGGCTGCTTGTGTTATAATGGCTGGAGTTACAAAGAGCCTATGTGTGCTATTTCTCACTTGCCTTGAAACCTTTGGTTAACTGGTACCTTTCCATTCAGTTATGAATATATTTTGGCTGAAGGCAACAAAAAAATCCCCACTGTGAATATTGAATTGTGTGTTTAATTTTGTATACAATTAAGAATATTTGTAGCCGAACTAACTAACTAAATATATTGCTTTATGTAGCACTATTCCCCTGGTGGTTCCAACTCACCTCCACACCAGAAATTACAAAAACAAGGAACAGAATTGGACACTGATGCTTTAATAAGGCTATTCAATTTTTTTTTTTGCATATTTTTGAATTTTTTCTCTGGGGGAAAAAAACACACTAAAACCGCTCTTCGAAAGTTCACTTCTTCAATATGAAGAAACATCGTTATAATGCTTAAAAGTTACATTTTGGTGCTCATTACTCATTTTTATGCATTTCTGTTAACACACTTCTTCTGGCCTTTGGGTAGAAGCGCTGTTAGGAATTTACAAGGACAAGTGAACAAATCACAGGAATTTGTTTACCAGAGTATTATTAATCCTAAATAATCTGTTATTTTATAAAGGAAAGTTAAATAATCTGTTTACATCTTATATACTGTACGCAACCCATATGGGGTTGGTTTCTGTTTCACATTTAGAAGCAGCTGTTGCCATCTGTTTAATGAAAAGTACCACAGTTTCCATATTTACATTCAAGAATGTCATATTATTATTCCTATTTTTCTTATTAACCACCAATACTTATTTACCTTCCTATAACCCACATACTAAATACTGTCGTACAATGTCTATGTAAGAAACAGAGAAAAAGAAATTGTACTATAAACAGTCAAATTGAGATATTTTAGTATCTTTAGAAAAAAATCTAGTTTTATTGTAGTATGTAAATCATTTAAATTATAAATACTGCAAATAAATAAATCAGTGTTTAATATTGCCAAGATTTCTGTTTTTTTAGGTCTGTGTACCTTGTGAAATAACTTCAGGTTACTCATGGAATCTGGTTTGTATGTCTTCCCACTCATTCCCTGCTTTATACATAAAAGATAGACTGGAGGCTCTGTGTTTGTTTCGACACAAAAACATCCTCACTCCGGGAAATACACTCCTGCTGCTGAAATCCAACTACAGCACACCTTTGAAACTATCTCTATTCTGGTTGGGGTGAACAGTAGGATTCAGGTCATCATTCCCAAGATAACCATTTGCTCTATTTACTATGAAAAGATGGAGAAATCTAATGGACAAACAAAGATAGAGTACACAAACCTGAGTGGTAGTCCAGAAAGACATCTTATGAGGCAAAATCTTGGATCCAGACCTTTTGATCAACAAAAAGAAGGGTGCATACATTTGCAGAAAAGTTAAGGTTTAAGCTGTGGAAAGTGGGACATGAATTTCACTGTCCTGTCTGTCAGCAGCTCCCAGGACAATCTCCTGGGTCATGGCAGAGAACCCTTCTGGGAGCATGGGGCATGTTTCATTGAACGTAAGTAAGTGCTTGCAGGATCTGCCCCAGTGCCAAGATAATTCAACACAGGATTGGTATAGGTACTTGCAGAATTTGTCCCTGGGAGTAGGTGAGTGGGTGTTGGATCAAGCCTTCAATGATACTGCTACTGGCAGAGGCTCCCCTTTGACTTAGATAAATAGATTCCAGTTTTCTGTTCCAAGCAACATGTGATCTGGTGGCTTTTGTCCAGGATGCTGACACTCAAGACTCTCAGTTGGGTTCCAGTCTGGCACCACAGGTGTAGAATCTTGACTTCAGTGGAAGACTATAAGTCTAGAACCTGAATTGGGGCTGCTGAGAGAACCAATTTTTGTCCCTCCTCCCTTTTCAGATTACTCCCTGCCAATCAGTCTCTTGGGTCAGGAGGGTGGCTAGGAACTCTGTCACTTAGCCCCAATGGTCAGTGCTCCCCTGACTGGCCTTTGCTTTCCTCCTCCCCCCATTCCTTCCATGATAACCTCAGGCCAGTCTAAGCTGTCCAGTGTCCTACTTCTGCTCCACTGATCCAGACCTGGAAAATCAACTGCTCTGTGGGTTAGGGGTGAAAAAACATCTCAAGAAATCTCAGTCAAGAAATCTCACCAAGAAGAATGAAAGACAGTACAAATCTTGCACAACTTCCTCCCAGTATTTGAACATCCTGAAGTGTTGCAAGGGAATTATTCTGTGCAAAACATATGGTTTTTGTGCAAAAAACTGTTTTCTACATGGAAAACAAGTTTTCTGAACACACAAAAGAAGTTTTCTGTGCAGAAAACACTGTTTCCTGTGCAAGAAACATTTTTCTGCACAAACCCCCTCCCCAAAAAAACAACAGATTTTTGCCCCAAATTTGCATGTTTTTTTATACACAATTCCTCAGCAGCACTTCAGGATGTTTGGATATGGGGAGAATACTGTGGAGGAACACTTATTTTCTCCCACAGCAGGGAGAAAATTAACATAATTATTCATCCCCACTTGTGGGGACAAAATAGTCAAAAGATTTACGTCTCTACAGTGGGCTTTGTTCCTCTTTCCTAGGGTCACCAGATCAGCAGCCTCCCATTTTGTGAGATTCCAGGCCCAAAACCTGACACCAGGGGACAGGTGCAGGAGTTGCCATGTTTCTCCCTAAGGATCACATCCCAAATGGCCTTAGTCAGAGCACTCATGATTCATGGTAGGTTTTCTATGCACTATGCAGGTTTATGGATGACGCACTGTCAGAGGTCCCCCCCCCTCCACAGGCCTGTATAGTCCAAAAAAACTTTAAAACTTCTGTGAAACAGTAAATCACTAGTTCAACTTTCAGTAAATCACTAGTCCAAATTTTACTTCTACCCTGGACTTATTTGTTATCCTCAGGCAAGCCACCTTCTCTCAGCTTCAGTCTCTCATTCCCATCATCTGTACTATTTGTGGTTTAACTGCTTTCAAGTCCACTTTGACCTATGGTGACCCTATGAATGAGAGACTCCAACTCACCGTATCATCAACAGCCCTGTCCTATAGGGGGTAATAATATTAACCAGCCTTCCAGGTCCATCATAAGGATTAAACCTGGCTAATACACATACACTTGGAAGCACTATACAAATATTAAGTATTGCTATTACTGTAATCCAGCTAGTGCTGCAGGCCACCAGATGTTAAATTTCACTGCCCACAAGCTCCAACCATCATAGCCAAACATTCTTGGAGTTGTAGTCCAACAACATCTGGATACTCAAGGTATCAGGGAAAAAGGCTAGAGACTTACACACATACACTTGTGTATACCCCCCAGTACATGTATTTTAGCAGTTATGCATAAATGCATAGTTATATTGCCAAAATATCCACAGTAGCATTGATGAGTTGTTTGGGTTCAAAATCTTGGGGCTGGCTCCCCTATTTCTTTCAATGTGAAATGGCTGGTTGGCCACTTATGTGAAAAGCCTCAGTTCATAAAAACCCAGCTGTAACGTGTACATATGGTTGGACTGAGGCCAATGGTAATAATGGCAGCCATTTCCTTTTGATATTTGCGTTGCCTAATGTCCTTAACAGTTGCAATCATGAAAAGCCTGGACAGGTTGTGTCAAAGGGACTTCACCCCCCTACACACACCTCAATCTCTCCATGAAAGAAATTTCCAACATCGTTCAAGATTTATCTGACCATAAACCAGTGATAAATCCCAGATGTGATCTCAGTTTACTTTTGAGTGATTTCTCTGTGCCCCTCAAATGTGTTTGTTGTGCGATGTGTATGCACGTGTATATGTTTTCATTTCCAATTCAGACTAAATTGGCCTGTTTTCTGGTCCCCGGCACAGTGGCACATTTCCTCTCAGCAACTGAAAGTCTGTCTGGAAAACAAAACAACCTTCTCCAAGGCAGGGTGTTTATACACTCCACATCAAAGGCCTTTCAAAGGCATGCTCACCTGATGAAAGCATTAACTGTTTTAAGTTTACCTACTTGTCGTGGAAGCAGTCTGCTCATTTGCTCAGCCCTACCCATGGAAGAAAATGTAATACATAAGCTTTTTTTTTTTTTTTAAGGTTGGGGTTCATCAACCTTTCCTTCAACGCTACACAAGGCCAGAGTACAAAGACAGCAGTGATCAAAATTTGTAGAACCCAGTGCTGGCTGGAAGAAAGCAAACTGTTGGTTCAGAGAGAAATCTGCCAAATATTTGGGGGAGGATAGAAAAATTAGATAAATGTAACCAAAGTTAGATTGGCTGCAAGTTGAATATATAGACAAAATATTGTACTGTATGAAAGCACTGACTGGCACTTGATTAATTCCACTTTAATGTGGTGCTCTGTGGGCAGACTGGCAAGCGGTGTTCCAACTAAATCTAATTTTGTTTTATTCCTGAAAATAACACACAACTCTTGCCTCTTGTTATTTTTCTAACAGAAGACTCATTTCAGCAGCTCTCCTTTGATCAAGACCAAGTTCGCACCTCAGCAATCTAGCAACTAAAAGACTTACACCAACCATTAGAAAGACAAATGCTCATTTTCTATAGTTCAGCAGACTGACAACCTCATAATCCTCTCAATATTTGAAGCCAGGGCATATGGATATCAATTCTGCATGAACTTTCTCTCTTGTGCAATCAAATGGGAAAATAATCCAGTGGGCTGACTTTCTGTAGAGATTACTTGCCAGACAGGGTTGGGACTCATGTGATGCTCCAGATGATGTTGGACTGCAATTCCCAGCATTCCTCACTGTGGATTATGTTAACTAAGGCTGCAGGAAGCTGCAGTCCAACAACATCTGGAGAGCCACATGATAACCACCCCTGCCACATAACAATGCCAATGTTTTAAAGGTAACTTCTGAATACTTAATGCATTGTCCAAAATATGTAGCAGTCTAAATGATGATTTTAAATGGAGCAGAATCTTGTGAGAAACCGCATCTGCAGCAGAGTTTCATACTGGTGACGTAGTACTATCCTGAAGCAAATGAGGTACAGTTCTCTTTCTCCCCCATGTTTGAGAATGCATATTACAAAGCCCCTCACTATGTGAGGTTATGAACCTTTAGTATTTGTAAAAACCTACTTCACATGTTTTTAACAAATAAAACTAAGGGTTTTATCACACAAGGCATGTAAATTGCTATTACAGCAGGATAATACCATCTTTGTCTGGGACTTATCATATTATCTTATTCCTCTTCTGTTGTTCTCACAGTTGGAGGCCACTTGGAAAGCATTTCTTTTACAAAGGAGGTCATTAACAGGTGTGTGTGTGTGTGTGTGTGAATAAAAGAAATACTTTTCAAATAGTCTCCGTCTGGGAGAACAACAAAAAAGAATTGACATCATGTGATAAGTCCCAGCCCAAGATTCTCTTATCCTGCTGCAATTGTGATTTATCTGCCTGATGTGATAAAGTCCTAAGCCTGCTTTAATTCTAGATTTAATGTTAGATCTTGGTTGGGTGACTGGTGATGTGGGACTGGTTGTTGTTTACCTTCTGTTTGTGAATTCTAAGTACTCTGTCTGTGAGAAACATTATTTCTCTTATTCTCCATCATTTGCATGTCCATTTGCATCAGTATAAGCCTTCAGTGGTCATGACTGTTCATTTTACTGTTATTCCAGCCCAACCCTACCCCGACGCCACATACACTGGGAGATTTGAAGTAGCCTTTTTTCCAAGATAAGAAGTGACTGGAACGATAAAGATGCCCTCTTGAAGGTAAAATATAATGTTGTTATTCTTGAAGAAATATGCAGCCTCCCTCAATTCTCTCAGAGCCCCACCATCTCTTCCACTTATGCAAAATATCTCACAAACAGCTAAAACAGTTGACAGCATGTACCAACTTGTTTCCTAAGAAGAGAGCTGATCAGTCCAACAACAAGCCACAACCCTACAATGCTAGGAGGGACAGATGCGCCAGCACAAATATTTAACAAATTTAGTGCCAGTTATCAATGACACATGCTTTTCCATACCTACATTTCCCATGACTCTCCATAAACAGGGTTTTCAAATATGACCTTCCAAGCCATAACCAGGGTACAGAGTGGAAATGGAAACAAATTTGGGAGATTTTCCCATGGTATATAAACAGCTTGGTTCTTATTTTAATAAAATCTATTTATGTAATATTAGCTCAACAATATTATGTCTTGTTCAGGAAAGAAATGGCCTATAGAGTAAATGTTTTTATTTTTTATATGTATATATATATATATATATATATATTAAAAAATAAATAAATAAAAGCTAGTATGCCTCATTGGGAAACTCCTTACTGTGATTATTTTTTGAATGATGAAGCTCACAGGTGTCATTGTTATTAAAAGCTGGGGAAACCTTGCATATAGGAAAAGGCTGTCTTTTTAAAAAAATTAAAAAGAAAAAAGTGGTACTACTAGTTCAACAGTTACACCATCAGCCAAAATATATTGCTCCAAAATAATTTACATTGCTTTTAGTGGAGTCTGCCTCATTCAAAATATTTAGGCCTAAAAAACATCTTACTTTCTCATGATGTCTATTGACAGGACTAATTAGGCAGTCGATATTCATTAGGAGACATATCAACAGCTTTAGGAACCCATGTTATTTACTGATGTTGGTTTAGACCTATTATTTCTACACCTATAAAAAGGACTGTGACTATTTTATAGAAGTAAAGGCTCCACTCATGCTGCTGCTGATGCACTAAAATCTCCTACTGGTATTCTAGGAGGATTGTCCTTAACCAGGACCATACAGATCTCTTTCAATATAACTTCCTAGCTTCCAGCCATGTTGGCTAAAGGTCATGACCATTCTACCTGAAAACCTCTGGAGGGTATTGCATTGGGATAAGCTCTTCTAAGATCTATGTTGATCTTATTTTCCATTTAATTTGTCCATTTTAAACCAGATGTTAAATCCTATAAATTTCAAAGAAAATACAAGCAATACCTCATGTATACTATCCATCCATCTTTTTGTTTAAACCCCACCCTATTTTCAGACTGTGACTCAAAGTGGCTAACAGAAAAACAGAAAATTAGAACTATGGAACACAGATAGTGTTTACGGTTGATTTAGGACGAATCTAGCCTTCTAAAAATTAAACATTGACAGATAATACCTCTTGAGTTTTACAGGCTAGGATGTGACGAAATGTTGGCTCCAGGTTTTTTTCTTGTGTGTGTGTGTGTGGGGGGGGGTAGATCTGGGGCAAAGTGTCCTCAGCAAAACCTTTCCATAAGTAGTCCACCTCCATCTAATCGTTGTTCCTCTTGTCCGTTTGCTTTCTCCCACTATTTGACCAAAATCCACAACACTATTTAACAGCAAGGCTAGTTGAGACTGCTGTGTCTTCTCCTTTTCTTTTGTCATTGCTCTGGAAAGGTGGAAACAGTCAGAAAGGAACAGTAGCAAAACCAGTGGATTCTAGTGACTGGCAATAGATTCCTCAGTGAGGTGTCAGCTTTGACAGATACCTGACGCTGTCAAACATTAATATCAGCCTTGACACCAGCTCGGACCTGCTCAGAGGGCCTACCTATATTCACCCAATGTACAAAGCTGGATTATGCCTACCTTTAACATATTCAAAGAAAGGTCTGTGGATAGCCTGCAGGCATAAAATCGTAAACATATATGCTCTGTAGATATGAACCAGATCCTGTCCTTTTGTAGAATTCTCAGCCGTATGGGAAAGCCTACACATATATATCTTGCATTCATATGGGTTCTTCCCCCACCTTTGGGAAAAAGAGTGAAGAGCAGGAATAGAAAAGGAGGCACAATTCCAATTCCACACTCACTTCTCAATGCATCCAGGAGATACAGGAAAGGAACTAACCTGAAGATGTGAATATACATTAGTGAGGATGTCTTATGCTAACATGCTGAATTCTTATCAGAGGAAACCTTCTCCACTCTCAGCTCTCAACCATTATTGCCTGCCATTTCCAACCACTCATTGTCATTTTCCATCAGGCTTTCTGACCATCAGTGGTAAACTCTAATGCTAACCTCTACCACTCGCTTGAGCTAATAAGTTACCTCAGAGAAGATCTAATATTACCCCAGAGAAGATCTTTCTCCTCTACTATCCCATGGGGACCTGTGAAAAGAGCAATTAGGATAATAGATGATGTGTGCATCATTGTGAATACAAACACACAAGTGCTTGTTTGTACTGAATATATGGACATTACCATTATGAACTCCCAGTATGATGCATAAATCCATGCATTCTAATGCTCTTGTGATTTAGGCCATTTCTGCATGGGGTAAGTAAAACGGTGCAGTGCGTCCTCCACGGAGGACATCTGCACCTTGGAGCGGACTGGGTCTGGACTACTTACCGTAGATCCGCACCTCAGTCCACTCCAGAACGACCCCAAGTGGTCCTCCAGCGTGTTTTTGAAAGACCTGATTTTTTCTGTCTTTCAAAATGCCGGCATGGACCATTGAGTACCTGCTTTCTGATGCAGATTTGCAGGCTCGCACCAATGCGAGCCTGCGATCTGCGGAGGGTGGGCTTTAGGCTGGCGAGCTTCAGCGGTTGGTCAAGGCCCACGACCAACCAGAAGCTGCCATTTTGGACGCCAGAGCAGTGCAGATCTATGACCACGCACTGCTCCTCCTCACCCCGGACCGGACCGACAGAAGATCTGGTGAGTAGCGGCAGGAAGTGATTCCCTCACCGCGTGCGGAAATGGCCTAAGTATCCTGAATTTATTTTGCTATGTTTCCAAATATTTTTGGTTTTGTATGTTATTATAAAATGAATAAATTAAAAAAATACACCCAGAGATAAGAATTTTCATAACTTCATCATTCATACTTGAGACTGAAAAATCACAGTGCCAATTTAGAAGCACTGACTGACACTCAGTAAAACTATTCATCAAGTCCACTTCTGTTTACTTTAGCAGCTGCAGCGCTGGCTGTGTCTACCATTTCCAAATATGGCAGGAAGAAATCAGTCTTATAGCTATTTAATGAAGAGTGGAAGGTCTTTGATGTAATGACTCCCTCTTAATCTGTTTCCACATTGCCTCACACAATGGGAGCCCAGTCTTGCTAAAACCTTGTGGCTTCAGCTACAACATGAATGATACATGCATACATTACCATGTGTGCATTATCCCGAGAGTCCAGAATATAATATAGCAAAAGAGAAAGGGTATCCTCAGTTCAAGCCTCACAGTGTCCTTTAAAAAAAAAACTGTTTAGCTAAAATCTAATATTTGTAGTTGTTGTAGGTGTAGTGTGAATATGACTAGCACCAACACTACAGGGATAATGGTGCAGAGATCTCAGTAGAGATCATTTGAAAGCCACTGTGAATTTTAAAAGTACATTGTCAGAAGGAACAAACACAAGCAAGTAAAAAGGCAAGATAATCCATCCCTAGTCTGAATCATCACCACCACCACCGCCACGATGTTATACCCTGCCTTCTCAGAATTAGGACTCAAGGTAGCTGCCACACATAGGGAGGTAGTACCTTGTAACAGATGCTTGCAAAGCAAACAGCTACAGATGCTTAGAGTGCCCAGTAGAGGTGTATGTCTCTACCTATTTCATTCTTGATTTCAGAACATATATTATTGCTTTCCATCTTTAAACTGAGCTTGGACTGGGGAGCACTTCAAAAACAGATGCATTCAGGGGACTGTTCCTTTGACAACTTTTCAAGCAAGAAACAGTTCTGCTTGAAAACAGGGCCAACCTAAAATGGCTTAAGAAACATACAGCAGAATCCATGACTAGCCTGATAAAAAGCCTCTTTCTTGCCTTCAAAAATGGATATGTAATTGTGATGCAACAAAAACTGTAAGAAAAAAAGAACCTGCTTTCACCAACTTTGTAACTGTGCTCCTAGGTGCAATGCATTAATTCTGTCATTGGCTGTTACACTGTTATTTTAACAGATACCTAACAGATATCTGGGCTACAATTAAAATAACAAATGTAGCCCATATATCTGTTAGAATACCTGTCAAGTGAATGTACTATGGTGGACAGCTTCTACCTGAACAGGCCTCATGGAGTGAAAGAATGGAATAGGTCTAGTTGCTGATAAAATTTCCAGATGATACCAAGAGAGAGAAACTGTTAAAAACAAAGATTAACCATCAAGATTAAGGAAAACTTGACAGACTGGAACCCTGCAGTGTGGGTTTGGGTTAAAATTTATGATATTTAACCCTTGAAAATGTAAATAATAGGTTTATAAGACATTTGATGTATTTAAAATATGAAGCAGAAAGTTCTATGAACTTTAGAATATGTGTGTGTTACTAAGAGCCTGGAAACAGCTTAGTTTCAGGCAAGACACCTACTTAATTTTGAACAAGATATGAGATATAGGCCATTTCCACACGGGGTTTTTAAAATGGGGCAGAGCGTTCTCCAGGGAGGACGTCTGCACCTGGGAGCAGACTGGGTTGGACCTACTTAATATAGATCCGCACCCCAGCCCTCTCCAGAACGACCCCAGGTGGTCCTCCAGCATGCTTTTGAAAGACAGCTAAAAACAGGTCTTTCAAAAGCATGGAGCGCGCCACTGCAAGCCTGCTCCCTTATGCAGATTCGCAGGCTTGCATTGGTGTGAGCCTGCGATCTGCCGGGGGCGGGCTTTAGGCTGGCGAGCTTCAGCGGGTGGTCGAGAGCCTCGACCAACCGGAAGCCACCATTTGGTCCCCGGAGCAGTGCGGAGCGGCAGCTACGCACTTCTCCATAGCAGCGTGGACTGGACCGGGGAGCCTTAACGTCTGGTGACTAGCGTCACGGGGCAATTCCCTCACCTCTTGTGGAAATGGCCATAACCAAGACTTGAACAATAATATACCCAAAGCAGGTGCTATGTAAAGAGCAATAGCTGAGATGCAATCAGCTGGCTCATGGAAGGCAGTCAGAAACCAAAATCTAATTACACCTGAGGTTGTTTCACCTCTGGGGAGGAGGCTGATTGTTTATATAAACAACATACACCAAGCATTTGCTGTCTCATTGGGCCACATGGGTCAGCGAATTAAGCTAGGAAAGTTATAAAGCAAGCTGAGAGGAGATTGAAGTCAGACAGATTATTAGTCTTCCTTGGGGTATGAGGCTCCAATGCAGCCTCTGTGCTATGCTAGTCCTAATGGATAACTGCATAGACATGCTGATGAAGACAGATCATGCTAGTAAGAGATACAACTAAGTTATCCTAAATAGATATATTTCTCATTGTGATTGTAATGGATGACCAATATGGATGCTTGTACATATGTAACTGATGTTGTTAGATATAGCAACATGCAATACTAACCCTTGCATGTCTGTGGGTTCACAGATAGCTGTTTAAAGATACACAGTTCCTCAACAGCAGAGAGTATATTAATGGATATACAGTTGAGTTATTGTCATGTCCCACACAGACCAGGCAACCAATTAGCAAACCAGCAGGGCAGAAATTACTCACAGAGGAAAAGAGCAGGAGTAGTCCAAACAAGGTTCAGATCAAGAATGCAAGTTCCAAGGCAAACAAATCCACAAAGGCAAATCCAAATCAGCATCAAACAAGCAGAGGTCCAAGACAGTCAGGATTCAGAAAACCACAACACAGAGCTTCAACTACCAGGAAGAACAGTTATCAATCCTGGAAGGAGATGGGCCAGCTGTTTGCCTTTTATAGCTAATTGTGTTGCCACAGCTGTTCCCTCATTAAAGCCCATTTGTTACTTAAACAAGCTGAACACCTGAGACCTTCTTTGTGGTATCATCTGTCCCACAAGGTAAGAGTCTGTGCTATTTCATCTCTGATACTTGTTTCCCCTGCTCGGGTTCTTGCCGTTGGTTGTTATTTTCCACTAAGCAAACCTCTGGGGAAACTTCTGCCTCAGATTCAGAATCCTCCTCCTCCTCACTGTCAGGGTCTCCAAGGCATGGTACGACAGTTATATTCTCTGAGATGGTAATGTTTCTCTATTTATGTTAACTATACAGAAGCTTGCTGGAGAGGTATAGTGATAAAGTTACATAGAATCATAGAATCATAGAAATGTAGAGTTGGAAGAGACCACATGGGCCATCCAGTCCAACCCCCTGCCATGCAGGAACACCCTCAAAGCACTCCCGACAGATGGCCATCTAGCCTCTGCTTAAAAACCTCCAAAGAAGGAGACTCTACCACACTCCGAGGCAGCATATTCCACTGCCGGACAGCCCGGACTGTCAGGAAGTTCTTCCTGAGGTTCAGGTGGAATCTCCTTTCACGCAGCTTGAATCCATTGCTCCTTGTCCTGGTCTCTGGAGCAGCAGAAAACAAGCCCTCTCCTTCCTCTACATGGCATCCCTTCAAATATTTAAACATGGCTATCATGTCCCCTGTTAACCTTCTCTTCTGCAGACTAAACATACCCAGCTCTCTAAGTCTATCCTCATAGAGCATGTCTTCCAGGCCTCTCACCATTTTGGTCGCCCTCCTCTGGACCTGCTCCAGCCTGACCGTGTCCTTCTTGAATTGGGGTGCCCAGAACTGGCCACAGTATTCAAGATGAGGTCTAACGAAAGCAGAGTAGAGTGGTACCAGTACCTCCCTCGATCTAGACGCCATACTCCTATTGATGCAGCCGAGAATTGCGTTGGCTTTCTTGGCTGCTGCATCACACTGCTGACTCATGTTCAGCTTGTGGTCTATTAAGACTCCTAGATCCCTTTCACACATACTGCTAAACAGCCACATGTCCCCCATCCTATATTTCTGTATTCCATTTCTTCTACCTAAGTGTAGGACCTTACACTTCTCTCTGTTGAATTTCATTTTGTTAGCTTTGGCCCAGCTCTCCAATTTGACCAGGTCATTTTGAATTTTGATCCTGTCCTCTGGCGTATTAGCAACCCCTCCCAATTTGGTGTCATCTGCAAATTTGATGAGCATGCCCTCTATTCCTTCATCCAAGTCGTTGATGAAGATATTGAACAGCACTGGGCCCAGGACAGAACCCTGTGGCACCCCGCTAGTCACTCCTCTCCAGGATGAAAAGCAGCCATTCATGATCACCCTTTGGGTTTGGTCGGTCAACCAATTACAAATCCAACTAACAGTAGCCCTGTCCAGCCCGCATTTTACCAGCTTCTTTGCAAGAATGTCATGGGGAACTTTGTCAAAGGCCTTACTGAAATCGAGAAATGCTACATCCACAGCATTCCCTTCATCTATCAAGCTACTAACTCTATCATAAAAAGAGATCAGATTAGTCTGGCATGACTTATTTTTGAGAAATCCATGTTGACTTCTCGTGATTACTGCATTGCTTTCTAAGTGATTAGAAACTGACTGCTTAACAATCTGCGCCAGAATCTTTCCGGGTACTGATGCCAGGCTGACTGGGCGATAATTATTTGGGTCCTCTTTTTTTCCCTTCTTGAAAATGGGGACAACATTTGCCCTCTTCCAGTCTGCTGGATCTTCTCCTGTCCTTCAAGATTTCTCAAAGATTATAGCAAGCGGTTCCAAAATGACCTCTGTCAGTTCTTTTAATATCCTAGGATGCAATTCATCTGGCCCTGGAGACTTGAATTCATCCAGTGTGGCCAGGTATTCCTGTACCACCTCTCTACCTATTATGTGCCTCATTTCCCCTGCTTCCTCACCTGCTCCCCAACCACCAGGTTGAGTGCTTGTATCCTTCTGGGAAAAAACTGAGGCAAAGAAGGTGTTAAGTAGTTCTGCCTTTTCTCTTCCCCCTGTTAGTAATTCACCATCTTCTCTGAGCGGTGACCCTATCGTCTCCTTCTTTTTCCTTTTACTACGGACATATTTAAAAAAGCCCTTTTTATTGTTTTTGATGTCTCTGGCCAGCCTGAGTTCGTTCTGTGCTTTAGCCTTTCTGACCTCCTCCCTACATCTCCTAGCCACTTGCTTAAATTCTTCTTTGGTGGTTTCCCCCTTCTTCCATTTCTTGTACATGTTTCTCTTAACACTTAGCTCAACTGAGAGTTCTTTAGTCAACCATTCTGGTTTCTTCAGATGCCTTCCATTTTTCCTCCTTGTTGGCACAGTTTTAGACTGTGCCTTCAGTATCTCCCTTTTAAGGAACTCCCATGCCTCCTGAACTCCTTTCCCTTTCACTATTCTTGACCACTGAATTCCAGCCAGCAGCTCACTAAGTTTACAGAAGTCTGCTTTTTTAAAATCTAAGATGAGTGTCTGGCTACATTTATCTTCTCCTTCCCACTGAATGCCAAATTCCAATAGGGCATGGTCACTCCCCCTCTAAAGATCCAACCACTTCTACCTCATTAACAAGGTCATCCCTGTTGGTCAGGATCAGATCTAGAATATTTGATCCCTTGTGGCCTCTTCCACCTTCTGGACCATGAAATTGTCTGCAAGACAAGCAAGAAACTTGCTGGACCTTGCTGTCTTGGCAGAGTTTGACTGCAACATATATCCGGGTAATTGAAATCTCCTATTACTGTATCTCTCGTTTTTGAATGTGCAGTCATTTGGTTGAGGAAGGCGTCATCAAAGTCCTCAGTCTGGGTTGGAGGTTTGTAGTAAACCCCCACTAAAATATCCCTATTGTTTCTCGCTCCCTGAATTCTTACCCAGATGCTCTCGACCTGGCTTTCTGGGTTTAAGTCACGGATCTCTTCACAGGTGAAAACATCTTTGACATACAAGGCTACTCCTCCTCCTTTCTTGTTTGGTCTATTTTTACAAAATAGGCTATACCCCTCTATTCCTACAGTCCAATCCTGAGACTCATCCCACCAGGTCTCAGTGATGCCTATCAAATCGTATTTATTTTGTTGTACTAGGAGTTCAAGTTCATCTTGCTTGTTTCCCATACTCCATGCATTAGTGTAGAGACACTTAAGTCCCCGGGTCCTTCCTGCAAGTTCTGTACTATAGTTTCTACTCCTCCCGCCATTGGCTGCTTGTACTACTTGTCCAATATCATTTGGACCTTTTCCCCCTGCGCTCGCCGAGTCCTGGCCTTGAATAATATTGTCTCCCTCCCCAGCGGAACTTAGTTTAAAGACCTCTGAATCCTCCTTGTGAGACTGTTTGCAAAAACATTCCTGCCAAGTTTCGTGAGGTGCAACCCATCCCTTGCCAGAAGCCCACGTTCATGGAAATTCAGGCCGTGTTCCAAAAACCCAAACCGTTGCCGGCGGCACCATGTGCGGACCCAGTTGTTGACCTCTGCTATTGCCCTTTCCCTACGTGTGCCATATCCTTGAACAGGGAGGAAAGACGAAATAACCACCTGCTCACCAAGGTCCTTAAGCTTTGTCCCCATAAGCTCGTAGTCCTTTGTGATGTGGTAAAAGCTGCTCCTCGCAGTGTCATTGGTTCCAACATGAACCAAAATGAGGGGCTTATGGTCAGTGGGCTTGACCAGCCTGGTTAGCCTCTCCGTTATGTGGTTGATCTTGGCCCCAGGAAGACAGCAGACCTCTCGATTGAGCTTGTCCGGTTTGCAAATTGCCGTTTCGGTTCCTCTGAGCAAGGAGTCCCTAACAACCAGAACTCGCCTCCTCTGAGGCTTGTCCAGGGCTCCTCAATGAGTATGTTCTTCTAGGACTGTCTGGGCATTCTGTTGAGACTGGGAGCCTTGATCTAGTTCCCATTGCCGAAGATGGATTCCTTCTCGTTGACATTCTGTTCCCTCCTCCTGGTGCTCCTCATCGTTCGTAAGACCGAGAACTTTGAAGTGATTGTGTAGGTTGAGAGTCTCTGTTACCTTCCTGGACCTTCTGCTCCTATGTGTGAAATTCCTCCAAGCCTTCGTTTCCTGGCACAGTGTGTTGACTTCCTGATCTGGCAGTTCCTCTGCACATTCGGTCTTCCGGTACGTCTTCTCTGCCGTATCCAAAAACTCCTCCCCTTCCCTAATAAGATGAAGATTAGAAACTCCTGCCTCCAGCTGGGAAGCCTTCTCCTCCAAGAAGGTCACCAGCTTGCACTTGGCGCAGGTGTACCCGACAACATCTTGTGGTAAGAAAAGGAACATCCCACAAGTGCTACAGGTGACCGCGGCCGCTCCCTCACCTTCCATCCTAGATACTACAGAGAGTAGTACAGGAAGCCGTTCTAGAAAGAATAACTGGGCTTTCTTTCTGAAATTCAGCTGTATAAGTTACGTCTGCTCTACTGACTGCCAAGGGTTAACTTGAAGGATTGAAGTAGAGGACTTCAACGGCGTGCCCCAAAGACTCCTCCCCCTAATAAGACTCCTCCCCCTAGCTGGCTCCTCCCCCTTGTTACTCAGACCATGTGCTCAGGGAGAGCACATGGCCAGCACAAGGAGACCTAACAAAAACAAGCAAACAAACAAGCAAGCACAGCCCCACAAGCCTGTAAACAACACCTGGTCAAGGATGTCTTCACAGACCCAGCTCACCCTCTGCTCTCTCCTCTGGGAAATGAGCTAGAGGGCCATTGGGAGCTCTTAATAAGACTCCTCCCCCCTAGCTAGCTCCTTCCCTTGTTAGTCAGACTGTGTGCTCAGGGAGAGCACATGGCCAGCACAAGGAGACCTAACAAAAACAAGCAAACAAACAGGCAAACAGTCTGTATGAAAGTGTAACATCTTACCATGTACTGGAATGCAATGAATGCCTGATACCTTGCACACAATACAATATAATGAAAGTAATGTGCCCAGTCATTGGCATGTCTGTTTCTCCTAAAGGGAATGTGTATGTATTTATGTATAGCTACGATTGCCTATAATAAATAGCCTAAAATATTAACAGAGAGCCTGTTGATTCTTCCATATAAATATCCTATGATTCCAGTACTTAAGAATGTTTAAGTGATGTGTTGATGTTAACTATCTGGATTTTACTGTGAACAGATTGGGCGTCCAGGCAGTCAGAAGACGATAAAGGAACCCAGACAGAAAAGGATCAGCTCACAAATGGCAAAAGACCCTCAATCCCTCAGTCTAAAGAGATGGAGTGGGGAACTACACTTGTTTCATATTGTTTGAAAACAGAACATACTTTCTTGGAAGGCAGCAGGTTCTCCTTTACCAAAATAATTTGGACAGAGGTGAGAGAATCATTGTGCACATCGTAGTTACATCTGGTATTCTAGACACTACACAGATTGAACTGCATTAATACTATTCACATGGATATAATTCCAACATAATCTATGGATACATCCACATCATTCTTTTGTGCTCCAACAGGGGGAGCAACATATTCTGTAGGAACATGCCAAATAACCTTCTTGACTGTATAATTTAAATTGTGGAATACTCTCCTCCTATAGAAAGGACTGACGCACATGGCTTTTTATGAAAGCGTTTGGGGCCAAATTGATTTATTCCAAAGTGTTCATGCACATTGTTCATGCACATGATTTTAAACTGTATTAATCTATTTAGCCTGTTAAACTGTTCAATATGCTTTTAGTCTGTTTAATTTTTTAAAAAAATGCTTTAAGTTCAAATTTGTTTCAAATAGTTAAAATGTATAAAAATATTACTTTTATACTGCTTTAAGATGCCATGATATAAAAGGCAGGATATCAAATAAATATGAAATAAATAGCCTCTCCTTGGAATAGTCAAGAAGTATAATCTACTCTTGTGCATGTTTACTCAGGCATATAACCTATTATGTTCAGAGAAACTGACACCAACATAAATGTGCATATCATAACACCCTTAAACATCAAAGCTGCAAAGAAAACAGAGAATTCTGAAGTTCCATATTTGATAAATTCTAGTGAAGTAATCCTCAGGAAACAGATGGGGGGAATTACTTTTATCACATAATCAAGACCATCATCAAAAATAGTGCAAACATACCCTAGGAAGAGTTGCAGAGGGTATCACAAAGAGGGTGTGTGTGTGGTATGGGGAGAGGGTAAAAAAATAAAGAAAGCCAGGCTGAAGAAGGCTTGCTTGGGCTAGCCCAGGGCCCAGACAAACCAGGCCTGCTTTCTTCTCTCCCTTATTGGAATAGCAGTTCCCCTTTTAATCTTATTATCACACCCTGGTTCCCTCCCCATACTTAATCACAACTCTGCTTTCCTAAAACCTACAAGCTTTGTGGGAAACGAGCAAAGTTTATTAATGATTACTCAAAAAAAAAATAGAAAAGAAAAGAATGGATAGCCTGTGGTAGTGTGTTTTTAAAAATAAAACTGAAGAAAATACCCTGTTCAGGCTATACTTATAGAAAAATAGAACATAATCTTTACTAAGATAACAAACTAGGAAAAGGATATTGAGGAATCAAGAATGTTCAATCAAAATCACAATTTCTTAAAGATATTTAACTATTTTCTTCAAAATATGACACTGTTCATTAACAGAGTTTTCACGTGCACCCCTTTGGCTCTCTCAGCACAAAGGTCTGTCTTCCCACTCGGGGTTCCATTCTTTGACCCTTTCAGAGGTGGTTTGGTTACTTCCCTGCCCCCACTCTTGGCCACTGAGAAGCTAACCCTCTCCCTGAAAATGCTCTTATGGTTTATGGATGCTCTGACTTAAGAGTTCTCTCTATGAATCTCACTGAAGGAAGACAGATTCTAAACCACACTCTCAATATATATGCTTTCTGCTGTCCCATCCACAGCCACTGCCTCTGGCTAGACCTGGGTTCTTCTCAGTGAGATAGTCAATCTGATTACATCACCCTCTGCTACTAGGGCTGCTCTGTTGGCCACACTCCCAGGCTCAGTCATAGAGAGCATGCCACTTTTGTGGCAAAATAGCTATATAATTTTTGATGGATATTTCACTCATTTCTGTTTTTTCTCTTCACATATCAGTTGTTCATTGCACATTATCCTCTATTGGCACTGTTCTCTTTTATTTCTTTCACCACCTTCAGTCTTCGATATCTTGCCACTTTCTTCTCAGTGTCAACCATATCCATGACTCCACTCAGTCTTTTCTTCCATACCTCTTGCCCCATATCCAATAGGACCCTGGTATTTCACTGGTTTCTTTCTGATCATTAACAGCCTGATCCTCATGATGTAAGTGGGACTCATTTCCTAGATGTTTGCTTGGGACCTCAGAGACTGCTTAGTTGTCTTATTTCCTCTACATGAACTTACAGAGGCCATCCCAGGTCACTAGCTAGTACAGAGACTGCCAGCCTTTGTCCCATTTGAGGGCAAGACATTCTATGTTCTACAGGGCTCTTCTCAATGAATGAGAGCACACAAGGCTTGGGGTATTTGTAAAACAGTACATAAAGGCCTGCCCTCACAGGTTCAAATATTCAGTAAACATGTTGCTGCACTCCTGAAAGTTGGGATTTTGCATGAAATTTGCGAAAACAGGAAAGAGAAATATACAGCCTCTCAGTGCTTGAAATGGCGAATGTGTCATGTGGGTAAGAAAAGTATGTCTGGGAATATCATATAGCTGCTACCTTGGACACAGAGGACCTTTGTAAAGTCAGCTGAGGAATCTGGACTAAGGACGACCAAACACGGACTTACAGCCAGGACAGAACTAGTTCAGTCGGGTGGAGATGAGTGTTTCAGTCAGCACAACAAGAACCCCTTTTCCCACCATCTATTTGCTGTGCCAAAAAATGCAATACAATTTTTTTCTTTACAAAAATAGAACTTCAGTGTTTCTCTTCTCAACCCCACTCTGAACCTGTCTCTCACTTCAGGCTAAATGTTTTGGGCAGGCCAGAAGCTTTTTAGGATTCTAGTTCATGCATTGGTCAAATCAATTTTTCTCCAGAATGCTATGCTATCTTGTAAGGTTAGAGGAGAAATGTGCTCCTTAGATATTTTAGTCTGAATCTATTAATTTTGGACTTTTTAAGCAATACTGAAACAACACTCATCCTGTGAAATATGCCCTTCTCTGAATTTTCCCATAATGTTCTGCAATCAAAAAAAGTTTATTAAAATTAGTATACTGTGAGACAGTATACAAAAAGGCACATATCAGGGAAAGCAATACTCAGAATGAAAAATATGTAAAAAGTGCATGCAAAAATGACTGTGGAAAATTAGAAAAATTGGACACAGATGACCATACAAACTTTAAAGTATCAAAGTTCAAGATGAACTGAAGATCAGGGAAAAAAAATGTAAAAAAATTAAAAATCGACAAGTTTATCCATTTCAAGTCATTTGCAACACACAGTGTATAACACATTCTGCAAGTTTTAAGAAATTCCAGGAGAAACAAAGTAAAACTCCTTTACAACAAAGAGGGTCAACCAAAGTCCGGAAGAGCGCAATTGTTTTGACATCCATTGTAAAACTGTTGAAGTTTTTTTTTTAAAAAAAAAATAATATGCAAAATTCTGTATTAGAAAATAACTGAAGATTTTCGACTGGTCTGATCTTGCTGCAAAAGAGGGAAGGACTGGGGCTCAAGTGAGGGAAAGGAAGAGACAAACGAACATGCTAGCACCTGCAAGTGAAAGGAAAGGAACAAGAGCAGCAGCCAGATTGTTAACTGGGGCTGGCTACAGGAATCACACAAGCCCCCTGTTGCAACAGTTCCACTGGCTGCTGGTCTGTTTCTGGGCACAATTTAAAGTGCTGGTGATAACCTTTAAAGCCCTACATGACTCAAGTCCAGCTGATTTGAAGGATTGTATTCTCCCTTATAAACCAGCCCTGGCTTTGAGATCAGCTAGAGAGACCCTTCTCTCTGCACTATCACCTTCACAGGTGCAGCTGGTAGGAATACTGGAGAGGGCCTTTTCAGTGACTACTCCCAGGCTCTGGAACTCCCTCCCTAGAGAAGTCAGACTGGCACTCTCCCTACCTTCTTTTTGTAGACAAACAAAGACATTTTTATTTTGGCAGGTATGCAATATATGATCATTGCCTGGCTGATGAAAAGTGCTGGCTATTCTTAATTTATGTAGTATTTTTTATTTGTTTGTGCTTTTAAATATGTATTTTAATTCTGTTTTAATTACTACTTGGTGGTTTAATTCGTGTTTTAACTTTTGTATATCATGATTTTTCCACTATTTTTATAAAGCACTGTAAGCTGCTTTGAGTCCTTCCTAGGAAAAAGTGGGATACAAATAAAGATGATGATGATAATGACGATGATGATGGGGAGAAGTTGGCAGGTGGCATCCAATAAAGCCACAGCAGCTAGAAACAGAGATCTGGATGTGATCAGCCCACTGTGGCCTCAGCTTCCCAGATCAGGAGCAGTGGTGAATGTACCTTTGTGGCCCAGGTAAGCACCTCCCAATTCTTTGTCAACTCTTCTGCCTTTGCATGGCAGGGGGTTGGACTGGATGGCCTGTGTGGTCTCTTCCAACTCTACATTTCTATGATTCTATGAAAGCATCTCCAAACGTCTCCTGGTTGCCAAGGGGCACATGATGATGGGCAGCAGCCTCTGGGTGGAGGTCAAACAGTGAGGTTGAGCAGGTGGCCAGAGAGGGAAGGTGCCGGCAGTGGGTTCCAGGATTCATGGCACCTTGAGAAAATCAGCAAATTTCTGGGGCTCCCCCCTCCCAAGATTTTCAAATGGTCATGTGGATGAGAGAGTTATGGCCTCTTTATTACGCTTGTTTTATTGTCAAACATACAAGAAGAACATCAAGGAAACAAACAAATCCTATAATTAACTAAATACAACAACATCCAAAATCCACTAAAGAATGCTACCTTTATCGGCCAACCAAAACATGGAAAGTACATCATGCAAGCTTTCAAAGCTTAAATGGCTTCTTCATCAGGCAAAGATGTTAAGAATCATACAGGAAAAGAAAAGTGATGATGTCAGAGTTACAGACCTACATTTTGGCTCAGATGTTGTTTCTGTAGTCTTAGATGCAAGCAGAGGGCACTCCCCTTCTTGGCCATGTGAGGATGGGGACAAAGGACAACAAAAGATAGGTAATAAAATTTCAATTCTATTAGCAGGAGAAGAGTAACTTCTCTTGAAATCCAGGCTTCTCTTGTACTATGCAAAGCTAATTGCACCTTTCTTAGGCAGAGACTTGACCAGCTGATCCTGTATCTGATTAATACGGAGAAGTAATACATCCTTAAGACACTTATCTTCAGCCAGCTCATAGCTCTCACTCTCTTTCTGGGCTCCAGAGGGTTATCATTTTGAGTGATTTATGCTGTATCCTTCTCTGACAGCTACTTCTTTTCACTTCCCTTTCCAAATGCCACTATCTTTTCCCCCCGACAATTCCAATAGTGTGGTTCATAAACCCGGCCTATTTCAGTTCATATGTGGGTGTCTTTTCTCATGAGATGAACTAGAATGTTAAAAGTGTGCCCAGTCTCTCACCTATCCCAATTTTACTCTTGTATCCACATGTGCTTCTGGTTTCAGTCCTTGTGGCCTCCTTCTGTCTCCCCGTAAGTGCTTCTTTGCTTTTTTTGTATGTGTGTTATTTGTTGTGTTATCTGTGCATGTTTCTGTTATAGTTAAAAATGTTTGAAGGCCTATATTCACTAACTGCTAACTTGTAAGTTGCTTCATATGAGTTTAGCCAAAATGTATATTTGTGGTGATTTCCTGTTTGCTTGTGTTATCACACTTCTTTCTTCCTGCTTCACTCTACCCTGCATTTTTTTTCTTACTCTCTTCTATTAAACTGTGTGCTTAATTATGCACAGGTAGTCTAAGTAAAGCTAATTTTACATATTTTACAAGAAGATTAAACTTACATTTTGCTCTGCTAGACCCTGGTGTAGGGGGAGCTGTTGGACCAGTTGTTGTTCATCTTCTGCCTTGTCAATTGTTTACTTGCATTTCTCTCATTTCCCAAATGTTTCCTCAGAGTGAGATCACACACACTTACATACAATTCCTCTTTCCCAGTTATCCAGTTCTGTAGTATATGTTTATGCGGAACATCATAAGAACTGAATGCAAAAAATTTCCAGACTTATAATCTGAATAAGCACCTTTTGCTGAGATAGGCAAGTGTGGCCTTTAACATTTTGTTGGATTGTGCTTCCCATAATCCTACTGACTATGCTACTTCCACATAGAAAATAGAGTGAGCTTCTTTTTCTGAGGCTCCAGAGACTAGAACACAAACCAAATTATAAGAAAAGAGGTTCCACCCAAACACTACAATGAACTTCTCGACTACAAGAGCCGTTTGACAGTGGAATAGACTATTGGGAATATGTGAGAGATTTGGTGATCTCGCTAGCAGAGTAATTAACATGCTAGGCAGAAGTTAAACAGTTTAGCCCACACTCCAACCACCCCCCAAAGTCTAGAGAAAGAAAACAAGCTGAGTCTTCTCCATAAGGTATATAAAAATAGTTTCACTCGCAAATATTTGTGCATAGTCAAGACAGGTTCATCTTCCCGAAGAAAATAGGAAAAATTCAAGAATTTCATGGTTTCAGGAAAGTTGGAGCATCTCATCCAAAGAGGGAGTTCGAAAAGACACATGCTTCATGGAGGAGGCAGGGAAGAAAAGGAAAAAGAGAAGTAGAGAGCCCAGAGAACAAAGGAGTGCTTACATCATGCAGGAAGAGTGTGTTGGATAGAAATGCTGTGACATTTGCCCCAGTTAAAAATACTTTTGATGAGCATGTGGGGATACACCTGGGGAATGATTTGGCAAGTCATGATGTAATCCCTAGGGGACAGTAAGGCTGAGTTATGGTAATATGAAATCCTGGCAAGGGGTTGCATCAGCCATTGTCCCTAGCTGATAAGCTATCAGCAGGTGTGTATAAAAAGAGGGGAGCTCAGACTGGTTCTTTCTCTGACTCATGCTGATTCTATGACACCGGAACTCTGTCTGAGAGAACCTCTGCCTGATGTGATGCTGAACCTATGACTGAGGATCTGCGTATCCTGCTTGTACAGATGTGTATATATTGGAACTTGAAGAATAAAAGCCTCCAGGTATTTTAGGATGACAACTCTGTGTGCTAGAGTTACTAACCAGTGGGTAGAGTGGGGTCAGTGCTAGTGCTGTATGTTATACTCTGCTGCTCACACTTGTTGCTGATTTGATACTCTGCTGTGTGTTTAATGCTCGCCTCCTGGACATTTATGTTCAGAGCGCAGCGGTTACTGGGAGGATTTTGTGCTAGGTGCTGTAAAATCCATCTCCCGACAGACTGCATGTGGACAAACAAACTGGGAACAGCCATAGACTTACTGTGTCTAAACTTCTAAAGCGACATGCAATCTAACTACCAATCAGCTTAAGGCATGCAAAAGTTGCTAATTCGAACATAGACTGCCTCAGTGGACTCTCCTTCTTTGGATGTCTTTAAACAGAGGTTGGATGGCCATCTCTTAGAAGTGTATATATTTGGATATTCCTGCATGGCAGAGGGTTGGACTAGACAGCTCTTGTGTTCCCTGCTAATTCCATGATTCTTATTCTAGCCATGAATCTTAAAACAGATGGGGCAAGGGGGCCTCAAGTTTTTTGTAAGATGAGGCTCAGGAAAATGAGCCCATCCTGCTCAATGATCTGGTAAAATTGGGCCACCAAGACTCCCATGTAGTTGAACCCCCTTGGGAAATAGCAATCAGATGTGTATTAAAGTATCATTACTCTACTATTGCTTTCACAATACTCAAATTGTTACCAGCTTCAAGAGGAGGAGGATTATTTTAATACAACTGTTTCATATTCATTGTTTCGTAAAAACGTACTTGCAGGTAGTCAAATTTAATCATGCCCTGCCTTCCGATGCTGAGCTCACCCTTTAAAAAGAATTCCAGGATCCTGGCCTATAGCTGATGTTGGCCAAAACTTCTAAAGAGTAACAGTTATCTACCCTACCATACCATACATGTTCTAAGCAAAAGAAGAGAGACACAACAGAACTAATAAAATGCTGTGCTATATGTGCTGGAGTTGGCAGTGAAATCCAAAAATTGCAATTGACAGCATAGGAGAATGAATGCAGTTAGTTTCCCCGGTTGAATGAATGTAAGAGAATGTAAGAGATGATGGTATGTAGACAACTCTCAATGGAGAGACATTCAGATGCTGAGTGTGCTCAGTTCTAGATTGAGATGATAAGAAAAAAGGAACATTGCAAGAGCATGAGAAAGAAAAGACAAAAAGAAGGGAAGAACCACAGAAATAATAGTCCGCAAACTGTTAAAGATGGAGGAATAAGACATTGGCAAAAAAAAGAAAAGGAAGTAGGAAGACCTGGTTGGGCTGGGATGAGCAGAAAAGGCAAGCTTAAAGAAGGCTCAGAGTAGACTAGAAAATGGGGAAAGGTTTCTTTCTTTTGAGGCTGATCTGCAGTTTTCACCCAGGTTTCTGCCAGAAGTCTTTCAGAGTCCAACCTGCAAAGGCCAAGAATTGAAACTAGAAACTTTTGCATCCAAACATCTGGTCTACCACAGCTCATTACCTGATTAGAGGGTCCTAGATGTTGTAATGTTTATAAGTATAAATATATTTTTAAAATGCATTTGATAGGGTAGCTGAGAAACAAACATCCTTTTGCACTCTTCTGAAAGAGAATAACAAATTAAATGGGTATAACTGTAGCAAAAATCCTTTTGGATGGGCAGAGCGAACAATTATCAACACACTTGGGTTTCTGACTTTAGTCGATTCATTTCTTTAAATCCTTTTCATACTACAACACTGTGGGGAGGTAGGCAGCTGGAAAACCATACCTGCTGGCCTGCCCCTGGCCCCTATAAAATATTCATACAAAGAAGAGAAAAGAAGCTACATACACATGACTGGGAAACTGCCTTTTTTTTTTCTTCAGGATTCCAAGTTGCAGATACAAAACCTATGCACATTTTTGGGTGAATAAATGGTGGCTGGGAAGAGAACCAATAGATAACAATCCTGGTTCCTTCTATAGGCATTTATTTTGTTACCATCTTGTTCTGTGTAAAAGACTTTACAGATGCCAATGTCATATTTTCAGATATTACTTTAGTAAAATTCTAATTCCAGCCAGAATTTGAAGATAGTCACATTGCCTGAGGGATTCTGGGATATACAATCTTAAAACTTTAATTGTTTGCAACCTCTGGTTCCAGCAGTACAAATCAGCCTAGAATTACTTGACTAAAGATTAGTCCAATATTACCTCTAGAATTTAATAATTTCTCATGACAAACTGCAAGCAGCATTATGTCTCTGCAGGTGCACGGCAACTTGATATAATAATTTATCAGTCAACAGTACTTTGCAGTTTGCTAATGCTAGTTTCCGAAAGCTTTTTTAAAGCTTTCAGACAAAAATAAAACAAAGCATGATCTTCCACCCTTTTTTTTGTAGGCTTTATCAGACAGACAGACAGACATTGTTTATAAATGTATGACACAGATTAACTTTCATTCCACTGCGTATTTCATATCATTTCTGCTGCCTATTTACACTGCAGAAGCTTTTAAATTGTGCTGCTTGAAAAAAACAAGGCAGCCAAAAAGCTGCTCTGAATTTTCAGAAATGTTAGAAAATTTATTAGCTGTTTTTCCTCCTGTCTTTGGAGCCACTGCCAGTGGAAGCAAAATCCAGACATCTGCAGCTCAGCAACAGGCATGACAAGCTAATCTCATCAGCAGTGTCAAGGCTCAAGCCAGTGACTTCAGAAGCAAGACTTTCAATATGCTGAGCCACTAGCACTGCCAAGTCCAGCTCACCATATTTTATAACACATGAACTTCTAGATGTTGTCAAACAACAACTCTAATCAGTCTCAGCCAGCATGGCCAATGGTGAGAGATGATGGGAACTGCAGGTCAAGAGCAGCTAGAGGGCCACAGGTTCCTTATCCCTGTCTAGAGCGCTTGGTTCAAGAAAAATCATGCAAAAAAAAAAGGGGGATTAGGGCCATTTCTGCACTAGCCTTTTATACTGTATTATTCCACTTTCAACATCCTATGGAATCCTAGGGCCTGCAGTTTAGACTGCAAACTCCAGGATTCCATAGGATGTTGAAAATGGAATTAACAGCATTATAACAGGCTACTTCAGAAATGGTCTAGGCTCCACATGCTTATGGATAGTCCAAGTTTATTCTTTATAAAGCCCAACGCTTCTAAGGAAAACATTGCATATCAGTCCAGGTCTCAAAGAGAGTGCAGCAGGAACTCCAAAAATTTCTCTTGTAATTGGATTTATGCCTCTGAAGAAGGCCAATTAATTTAGAAGCAGGCTGAAACTCATTGGGCTTTTTAAAGGATAAACTTGAACAATCCATGAGCACGTGGAGCCTAGTCTCCTTTTTTCTGCTGATTTATTACGTGTGCTTTCTAGTACTTAGAGAAAAATCATGCCCGTTCATAGGGTTTTTTAAAAAATATATAGTTTCAGAAAACTGTGGAAGATATATGACTCACTGATTTGTGACGGACAAGTCTGAAATTCTCCAGTAGGTTAGCTTGAGAGAGACACTATCAACATTTCAGGAACTAATCTGAGCTGAGTGCTGGCCTAAACAAAAATATCTACCTCAATAGAAACTCATATGAAAAAGCTGTGTTTCCAGACAGTTAAATATAGCACAGAATTGTTTTTCTTACAGTGCTTACCTTAGTTCTAGACAGAAGACCAAAATGAACCATTAAGTTAAGTATAAGGCTCTGTCTCCATGTTCTGTCCAGAGCTCCTTTGGAGTTCTTGTTCCTGTTGTTGTGTGCCTTCAAGTTGTTTCTGACTTACGGTGGCCCTAAGGCAAGTCTTTTATAGAGCTTGTTGGTGAGAGATTTGTTCAGAAGGGGCTTGCCTTTGCTTTCCTCTGAGGCTGAGAGAGTGTGACTTGCTCAAGGCCACCCAATGCATTTCCATAGCTGAGCAGGGATTAGAATTTTATTCTCCAGAGTAGTAGTGCAATACTTAAACTACTACACCATGCTGACTCTCTTCAGAGTTCTATGAGACCAGATTAGGATATGGGGAATAATCTCTTATTATGGAGGCAAACAACAATTGTGGAAAAAGCTCAAAACTACAACCCTCAGCATACACAATAATGGAAAAATGTCCAACATGAACAGGAGACTGACTGCATATGGGAAAACAGCAATGATGGAGCAACACACCTACCTACATACACACACACGCACACATATACACCCCTTCTGTGAATTCCACTTGTTTCACTGGAAGGATCAAGAAAAGAAACACTAGATGTCTCTGTATATGAGTTGAACTTCCACTTTGATGGTTCCATTTTGCAGCCTGCCGCTCCCACAGTAATTCTGTGGTGGATCTGGAATGATATCTCTAACCTCATGCAACACTGGGTCTATAAATCTTGAAGTGTCATCAAACCTACCTCTCTATATTTGTTTGAAGAGGTATGGTACAATACTCCCAGCCTGTGATCAACTTCCCGAACATATGAAGTGGGCTTCGAACATCTCTGACATTCTGTGGATAATTTTGCTGTTCTGCATGTGTGAGATTAAACCTGCAGCACACAATACTTTTAGATACAATTCAGAGTTCACTAAAACTCAGTAGGTCTGGGGTTTGGTCCCTAAATCAGGCTTCCCCAACAGGAACATTGAAATCCAGCCAGACGGATGTCCTTAGCCAGATACATAGCATACTGTTTATGGTTTAATCTATCAAAACAATTCCTGGTCCCCTCCATTCAGGTAGCGACAGGGAGGTGGTTTGCCCTGGGCGGCAATGCTTTTGGGGCATCCTAGCCCGTAGCCACACCCCCACACATCTTGGCCATGCCCCCATGCACAGTGGCCACGCTCCTCACACCATAGCCCCGGCCCTTCCCACCACCACCCTCCACACACTCCAAGCTCTGCTGCTGGTCCCCCCCCCCAACATTTTCATATGCTCTTAATTATTCTGTACCTGCATCTCCTTAGACCTTTTCTACTATTTGGACTCTATTTGCACATTGAAGCTCTGCTTCTACTTTTAGAGAAATTAGTGCTTGTAGTAGTAGTAGTAGTAGTAGTAGTAGCAGTCATTGTCTAATCTTCTCTATTTTTCCTTTCACTATCAAATTATGTTAGTTTTATATCACTGAAAATATTCAAACTCTGAATTCTATGTACAAGCTTAGGAAGTTGTAAATGGCACATAAAACAATTGGTCCCAGCCGCAGCCTCCTCTCCTCATGCCTCCTGAGCCTGCCAGACCTACTTTTTTCCCTTGTGTATCTGTCCTGAACCCATTCAGCTGTGACGGCCAATGCTGTTGCCAATGCTGAAGTAAAATTCATCAGTCTAGTTGGTTGCTTCAGTAAACCAAGAGGACAGGGGACCACCTTGCCTTTTCCCTCAGGATACAAAATATCTTGGACCACTTATTTACATGAATGAGTCAGAACGTCAAAAAGTTATATTTTGGGCTATTACTCCCACCATCACCTAGCCCGCGTGGCCACTGATCATGCAGACTGGGGGAATGTGAACATTGTAGTCAATGATGTAACTTTTCTAAGCCTGGGACAAGCAGGTACAGTTGGTCTTACATATCCACAGATTCTGTATCCATGGATTCAACCAACCCTCTCCCCTAAATCAATAAAGCAATGTTGATTTTGCCATTTGACATAAGGGACACCATTTTACTACATCACTGTACATAATGGGACTTGAGCATCCACGAATTTTAGTATCCATGAGGGACCCTGAAACCAAACCATGGTGGATACTGAGGGCCTGCTATAAATCTAGCAGTAAATCCACTGTAAATCTATCTGTAAATTTGAATGCAATTAAATTGCATTCCGAAGCTTCAATTTTGCAAAAATATTCATGGAACAGGGAGTTTATGTAATCCCCAAATTAAAATTAATACACACGTACATACAGAGGATACAAATATCACTTCATTTAAATTTCACTTTTGGTCTGGCAGAATTGAATTTTACAGTTACCAACTTCAGTTCAGTGCATATGTGCAATAAAAAGATGATATGCTTTCTGCTATAGCAGTTCATTCTGTAATAGTGAATAAACTCATGTCAGCACTTAATGAGTGTGATTTACCTAATTGATCCCCAAATGAGCATTATTGCTCAAAAAGAAATGTAGAGAAAATTACTAAGGAGTCTATGCTAGACATATTTGCAACATAAACCATCCATTTAAAAAATAATCATATTATTTGATCTCAGCACTCTGTGCCACTAGATTAATTTGTAATCCCTGTTATGCAACCTTTGTTATTAGGTTCTTAAAGCCACAACACACCAGCCCAGCGATGTAAAAGCCACATGGTAGAAAAATCTGTTTTGGTTTTGTTACTAATGTCAGACTCATACCGTTCCAAGAACAATGCCGCCAAGGGAAAACAGAAAGCAATCGGAATGTAGAATTAGAAGTCATGCCAAACCAAAGTGTTAGGAGCACCATACGAGTAAAACTGCCTTCTAACTTTTATATGGGAGAGAATTTAAATGAAAAGAAACATATCCATGATCTCAGAACATTATGAGAAGCATAATATCTGTCTAATGGGATCAGGCAAAAATAATCTCTTTCCATTATTTTTAAGACTTTGGATCAAGATGTGGTTGGGGTTACAGGAGGCTGACAATGACAGAAACCAAAGCTGGCCATTTGGACAGAAGTCATATTTAGTGTGGACAGCTGAAGAGCAATTTGTCAGTCTCTCCTTAGTCTGCCAGTTGTTTCAGCCATGTTCCACAGAGAGAAAGTAGTAAATAAGAATACTACAGAATAAGCCTCAGAAAAAGGACCAGTTGCAAGGCATTGTAAAACATCTTGGTTCTACTTATAGGCAGAATGCAGTAACTCTAAGGATGGGTTGTACCACTTCAGACTGCAGGTGAAGGATGAAATTATCAAAACAAAACACAGATTGGGATAACAAGATGAGGCCTAAGCTAGAAACTCTTCTTCCAGATGTGCTAATTCCCTTCTTCCAAAGAGTGTTTAAAAAAAAAACTACACAGAAGCAATTTTAGAAGATATATATCCCACCCTGCATATACAATCTGAAGTGATACAGTTGCAATCTAGCCCTTCAAGGCTCTCTACTGACATCTGGCCAGTGGGAATTTTCTATTTTAGCCAATCCATACAAGGGCATTTTAATGTATGAAATAACTTGCATAAAGATTCTAAAAGGAATGGTTCATTCATACAGCACAATTATCTGTATTACAATTTGGCCCATAGGTCGCTCCTTTTTGCATTTCCTAATTGTGTTATTGTTGGGTTCTGTTTTAAATAATACAAATACAACAAGCAGAGTACATGGCATGGCAAGCAAAGGTATAGGTAGAACAGGTTATACCTCATAAGGAAAAGGGGATTGGTGTAACCAAAATAAAGAAATGTGTTACCCTGATGTCTGGGGTCCCGTGGGGGACACCTCAATGTGCTCCAAATACTGGGGAATGGGAATTAGCCAGAGCACAAGCTGTAGCACTACAAGAGGCAGGATAACCTAGCGAGATCTTAAACCCAATGTTTACGGGGTCAGGACGAGTCAAAAACCAAGCAGAATTGAGTTATAATTGTTTTCTTTATTTAAAAGACAGTCACTGCGCACTTACGTACTCACTCACACAGACCTAAGAAAATAAAGGGAGGAAATTCGATAGGGGATTTCAAGAAGGATTTTCAGGGGAAGTACTACACCTGATCCTGTAGCCCGGGTAGCCAGAAGAAATTCAGTAAATCTGAAGCAGAGATTCTCAGCACATGGAAGCTGAGGGGAAGGCTCGGCAAACGGAGCGGCAGCAAGGCGGGATGACAACCGTGAGTGATCCCAAAAAGCGCTCAAAATCAGGGGTTCTTATAGGGAGAAATGTGCCTGTAGGGTAGTCCATCCCCGGGGAAAACAATGGGTTTCGGGTTTGAGACAAAGCGTCCGAAAGGTCAGCACTTAAGATGATTGGATTTCGACAGAGTTGTCAATAGCACAGATAGTATGCAAATGGGGCGTACTTAGTCAGAAGCGTTAATCTCATCAAGCTGACTGTTCGGGGCAGAGAATCTTTTGTATGCCTGATGCATACTTAACTTAAGTTTTAAAGTATACTTGCCTGGAGGTCTCCTGAAGCTGCATGCTGGAAAATTACTGGCCTGCCTGGGATTTTTCAGCCGTTCGGCTGTGTCCGTGTGCGTGCTTATCCGGGGGCCTCACAAGCACGTGGAGAGGAACAGTTTGGAATGGCCAATCTTTTTATATCAAATTATATTTGGCAAGCCCTGGGCTCGGACTATAGACCACAGTAACAAATACATCTGCACTACACAGTTACATGATTTTCATATCACTTTATTTGTCATGGCAAGGGTGTGAGGGGGTGGAACACACTGTCCAAGATCCTACATTGTCCCAGCATAGTGAAAATATCTGTAAGCAGAGTTCTGCTACACTGGCACCATACAATCGCTACATTGAATACTGCTGTGACAGAGCCTATGGGAATGCCCATCTTGGGTATCAAAGCCATCCAGCAACAGGTTGCCAGGCAACCAGAATGATGACTGCAAAAGAGAAACCTAGCCGATCAGTGTGAAGGAGGAGTTGGAGGGCTGAGAGGAAAATGCAGATATAGCAGGCACACTGAATTGGTTTTGGGAGTCAGACTTCAGAAGCAAGGGCTAAGAGTCAGTCCTTCAGCCAGAGAGGTTCTCAGTCAACCGGGGGTTTGAGTGAGAAAGGTTTGTTTTCTCAGAGAAAGCTTAGAGAAGGGCAGAAGGTAAATCAACCCACTTTTGAATCTGGTCAGAAATTGTGATCTGGATTTGGGAACTGAGCCTTTGGCAAAAAGGTAGCCAGAGGGCTGAGTGTGAGAGAACTGTGCCTTTAGGCGAATGTAAAGATATAAGAAACTGTCTAAAGGCATTATGAGGAACTGTTTGAGCTTGGACATACATATGAAAACCAATACTTTATTTGGGTTATTGTTTTAGTAAAGATTATAGTATTTTCTATAAATTTTGACTCAGCTGAGTGATTCTCAGTCATTATAACCAAACAGAACCACACTACTACAGATCATTAAAGGAGATCTAAATAACAACTGAAAGACTTTACCCTTTTTACACAAAGGTGGTGATTTAAAGAGAAAGGCAGAGCTGAGTGGAATGACAGGGCAGACTGGGGAAGCTGCCATACTAGGTTGCGAGAAGAAAAAGCAGGCCTTGCCACAACTGCCATTGCACAACACTTGAGAAATGATGAATACACACAGCTGTGACCTCATTGCACAATGCATAGGTGCAGCATGCAATATACAATGCATTAAGCACACTGGAACATTCATGCAAGGGCATTATTGCACATTATCATGTATTTGGAACTTTGTTCCATGACCATTAGCTGAATACATCTATTCTGTATTGTTCAAAAAAAAAGTCACAATGCATCGTGCAACTTATACCTCTGTATGTCACCAATAGTATTTTAGTCATCCACACTTAATGTCATAACACACAGCACAAGCAGAACACCCAAAAATGGACCAAAATGTGCCACTTTCCTATTGAAGTTAAAAAAAAAAGGCCAAGAGAGAGTTTGGATGCAGAAGTGACAGAATGTTTCAAGAAATAATATTGCATGGTGCAGGATATAGTGCCACAAATCACTAATCTGGATAAACCCTAGACAGGCCTTTTGTCTGCCCGTATCTTCTAACATCATTGACGGAAAAAATAGACATTTTGGAACAGACAGTGAAGCTTAGAATTATTTGTTTGTTGGCAGGCAGCATGGATACTGCTCTGAATGTTGGACTAGGATTCCAGGAGAACAAGGCTCTCAAATCACCACTAGCCATGGAAAACTCTGAGTAACTGAAGTCAAGTCCCATTCTCTCAGCCTTAGATAAAGACAATGGCAAGCCTCCTTTGAATAAATCCTGCCAAGAAAACCCTATGATGGGGCTGCCATAAGTCAGAATTGAAATGTAGCCACATAACTACAAAAAGAATGTATTATTTAATGTGAGAAAGGATGATACACATAGTAATCAGCTAAAGTCAAGTCATTTAGAATTTTTTAAATGTAACTCTAAGTAAAAAATGTTTTAAAACAAACTACTTAGTTCATATAAGATTCCTGCACAACTATGCTTGAGAAATGCTGAAATTTCTGTATTTGTTAATGAACTGATACAAACCATCAACAAGAAAGCAAGGGTTATGAGTCATCCTACAAAACCATTTCCTTCCAAAATTTCTATCAGGCCAAGTATTTCTGTTTGACTTTTTTTGTACTCAGAGGCACTGGCTTTCAAAAGAAATTTGGACACTATTATAGTGACTAGCAAAAGATACACACATCACAAAATCCAGTTGTTGTGCAAATGTCTTCTTGAGGCATTTCCCCAAGATACCCAAGTCCTGGTGCGTCTCTAAAGTGATTCAGCTTGGTCACTAACTCTCAGAAGGTACCAAATCAAGAAGACACACTAGTTTAACATGCGTGAAGCTTAAAGCAGCTCATGCAGTGCAAATGGGGGAGCTTTATATGTGGTGTAAATGTAAACCCAACCATTGGCCAAAATACTCGTTCACATTACAAATGCCCCCACCCACTAGTAACATCTTTACCTTTTGCATGATCAATAATCAGAGGTTAACAACACACAGTAGGACAGAGGTATCATGCTAGACAGGAGTTTTTGGCTTCTATGGGAAGATGTGCAAACCCTTATTATTTATTCCTTGTTATTTATTAGATATTATTATATTTTAGATACTACCTTGCACCTGGAACTCAGGTGTCTTATAATAAAATCACATAAAACAAATACAAGTGTGAATGATTAAAAATACAATTCAAAACACTCCAGATTTTTTTTAAAAAAGCAGAAAACCCATCCATTTACAAGCCTCTTCCTCATCAAGTGAGATCAGTTGCCAAAAGTCTGCTTGAATTTTTATTCTGTCTGCCAGTGGCACGAAGCACGAAGCTAATTTCCCTTGACAGGGAGTTCCAGAGAGTGGGAGCAGCCACTGAAACAGCCCACTCTTGTCTCCGCACAAAAGTTACAATTCTTCTGAGCCAGCAACAATACTTCAGTCATTGCAGCTTCTGTTAAAGGCTGCATGCTACCACAGCTGTTGATCTGAAAAGGGGTATCATTGTTCTGTTTATGAAGTCTCCAGGAAAGCACTATCTTTTAAACATTCCCTCGTAATTCTTCATGTGGTATTTGTTTTACTGGGCTCAGATTATTTTGACACACTTATTCTGAAACGTGTTTGCTTTTTTTGATCAATCTAAAGTAATATAAAACTAAAGGGATTTGATTTTACTGGTAAATGAAGTCAAGCTAATGAGCTCAAACTGTTTCAATACAATTTAGTAAACACCTGGAATATTACAGCCAGGTGATCATTTTAAGAATGATTTGCAAGTACTTGCTAGAGCATCAATTTACTGAAGTTTGAGTTTGAGGGTGTTATCTTAGATTTCTTCTGGTACTGTACACTCTTTAAAAGTGAGGATGGTGCAACAACTTTCTTTTCTAGGTTTTATTTAACTTCGGCCTGAGGTATGGAAAATTCATGTTCATATCTTCTTCTTTGGAACATCTGCTTGTGCTTTGATAAATAAAACTGATTATTCCAACATGGTTTATAAAGGTGTACAGTATGTTCCTTTGAGCATCCACTCTCAAGGATATATTGTACTTGGAATTTTCCTTTATTTGTCTTAATACCAGTTTAAAGAACATATGGAGGGGGGAGATAAAATTTCATCCATTTAGATAACCAATGGGCAGTTGGCTAAGTGCACAACAATAATATAGCTGCCTCATTTTTTGGCAGCCGCTCACCTTTCACTGGTGTTATAGATCTATGCTGAGTGGCCACAGTCTATATAATCACTCCTGCCGACCAGCTGCATTTGGTTTCCAGTTCCATCAAGAAACGAGGGATCTCTATCCAAATTTTTCAGAATTTTCATTTTCAGAATGAAGTTAAGCATGCACAGCAAAATGTTACAAGCAGTACCTAGTAAAATCAGTTTAAAACATTGCAGACTTTACTATCCAGCAGAGAGCAACAACATTCTCAGGTAGTCCTAGAATGACTGCCTGAGAACAGAAGAGGAGGAGTCTGTTTTGGATGTTTGTTTGATCTAGAGACATGGAGTATGAGACTAACAGATTCCGATTAAAGTTACTGACTGCAGAAGAAAAGCACCGATCTGCCTATTCAGTCAAAGGCTTTAAGAATCCTTATCTCTGTAATGGAGACTACACTTTGTTTTTATTCATATTTTTTTCATTTCCTCTAAGTAGTCTGGATTTCAGTTGGCTTCACTTTATATATTTACTTATGTATTCCTTCATTTATTAAATTTATATCTTTATATCTATAAGTACAAACTTATACCTTTCCACTAAAAGCAGTGCTTAAAGCAGCTAATAATAAAATGCATCATAATTAATTAGTTAAAGCTCATCAAATGCCTCCAAAGGCATAGCCATGTTAGTTGGTATCAATATGCAAAAGGATGTTGTAGCACCTTGAGACTAAATGAAAGATATTCATAGCATAAACTTTTGTAGACTGGGTCTCCACATCTGGTGAAGTAGTATGTATGGAAGCTTATGCCGCAAACTTTTTTCTCTCATTTAATGTCAAATATAATACAAGACCCCTTATCGCCAAATAAAAACCTACCAGTAACAATGAAATATACAGCACCTGCCAGATGAAAACCTGCTTAAGCAACAAGTCAGATTAAATTGTTAATCTCCCTCTGAGATATCGGTGCTGGAGAATATCTGAGGAGGGGCTTGGCATACCTGCCCTGGCCGTTCTCACTGAACACGCAGCTGCTCTGGTTAAGGGAGGCAGCAAACGCTCTTCAGATGCTGGGGGCAATGTCAGTCCACATAAAAGACCAGTGTTACCTCACTTACCTCACCTACATGCTATGTGCTGAGGATCATAATTATTTTATACCAAACATAGTGAGCCATAGAGATCTACTGGAAGGACATGTAGGCAGTAGAGCTAAGGAAATAGATCAAAGGGTAGCCCTGTTTTCTGTCAAGCATCCTAGGTGAATCTTGCAAGTGGTTCACACAGGCCATTTGAATGGATTTTCAGCAGTGATGGTGCTAACAAGAGACGGGAGGTATCTGGGATCAAATTAACATTTCAAACAGCCAGGAATGTTACACTTTGGAGGCATGCATCCTCAGATGAGAAACTCATCTTGCAGAAAACTACAAGGATGCCTGGCTGTATTTTCTTTGAACTACAAAGCTAAGATCCATCTTCATAAAAACGCAGCCATCTGGTCCCCAGGATACTTTTTTTTTAGCTCTGTTCACCACTATAACTAGGACCCCTTTTTCTCTTCCATTTTGGAGGAGGAGGAGGAGGAGATCTCTCAGACTCACAACAATGCTTCTGCCAGTGGAAAAGCTCCCCTCAGCCTCCAAGGGAGAGACTGAGATGAGCTTTTCGCTTGTCTTTTCCCAGCCGAAGACTTCTGGATTGGTATGGTATTACCCCAAAACCCTCATGTCTCTCTCCCTCTTAATTTTCACCTCTTTCTACATTTCTATAGTCTTGTATGCTTGTGGGAGTGAGTGCAGCTGAGTGATTGTATGGATTTTAACATCTATTTCAATAAAATACTTAAATTTGAACAGTTAGCCTGATTCTCTGTGATCCAACTCCGTAAAAGCTGGGCTAAAAGATCCTTAATTAACCTGCCCTCTTTGCATCGCTAAAGCAGTGGTCATAGCTAATTTTTGCCACAAGTGATAATTTTGACAGGCATTGGGAATTCCCCCTAAGGGACCCCCAGCAAGCAGAGTAACACCAGCACACTTTGAAAACGCTGTCTGGTTTTCTGGAGACTTGTCTGTGTGTCCACCTGCCTTGGTTGTCTTGGCTATGGATTGATCCCTCAACTTCTTGACCCTTCAACTGCTGATTTCTCACGTGGCTTCTTTCTCTCCTCAAAGCGAAAGTTATGCCCAAAAAGCAAAGTCCTCAAAGCAAAGTTATGCCCAAAACCTATCTGAACAAAATTTATCTATTTTCAGAACATTTTCTCATTACAAAAATAACAGCAATTTATTTGTAAGTGGTAGTGGTGGCTTAGGGATTGAAAGGCTTTATTCTGAAACGGAGCAGGGGATCTATCTAAGGTCCTAAACCAGCTGGATTGTATTATTTCCCTGGGCTGGAGGAATATAAGCTGGGCTCCTGAGTCTCAGGGGGTGTACAGCATACTGTTTGAGGAGCATCTTGAAGTTAAAGGAGTGGAAGTTGACTGCTGACTGCTTGCTGTTCTCTGTTTCACTAGCAAGCCTCCTGGAACAATCTGTGAGTGCTTGCTTGCGCATTACAGGATTAAGAGCCTGAGCTTGCTGTCCTATCAGGAACCACTATCTGCCCCCAGCTGGACTGTGTTACTTCTCTGGGCTAGAGAAATATAAACTAGGTTCTGATGGGTGTGGGTCTGTCCCCTGTGGGATTGCCACCAAAGGGCAACACGAAAGAGATTAGCTCTTTAGGGAGCCACTTCAGGGGAACCCAAGGGTGAAGGTCTGTCCCCCCACTGGACAGAAAGGAAGATGACTGGTAATACCCACCTGCTAGAATAAGGGCCTATTTATAATTTGTCAGTAGTAAAAAGGAGAGTATTGCCTGCTGATTTATGTTTCATGCCAAAAGGAGAGAGATGGTGGGACTCATGGAGCAGCCATGCCAGTGATATAGGGCAGAGGAAGATATGGTAAGAGAAGACAGGTAAATAATCATGGGTAAAGAACCCAAAGTAGGATATTGGTTGTTCTCAAACTATTCTCTGTTCTGAATAGTCTGCCTAGCCATGAAATTGAAAATGCTGCTGCTTAATGCCAGGTTGGTGAATGGGAAAACAATTGCCATTGAGGACTTAATCCTGGAAGAGCATACTGACCTGGCTTGTCTCATAGAGATCTGGTTGGATAAGGTGGGGCAGGAGTTTAATTCTGTCTCAGCTTTCCCCAGCAGATTGCTCTGTCCAGCAGGATTTAGAGGTGTGGGGAGGCAGCACTGCAGCAGTCTATTGTGATTCCATTCCCCTGACCAGGCGCCTATCCCTCAGTCTGTAGGGTTTGATTGTGTGTATTTTAAGCTGGGTGGCTGGGACAGATTCTGTTGGTGTGCTGCCCATCCTGCTCCTCAACAGTCCCTCTTCCTGAGCTAGCAGGGATGACCTCAGGGTATTGAGAAATATGAGAGATTGTAGTGATGTCTCAAGCAGAGTTTGTAGTTTGCCTTAGCAGAAGTTGAACAGTTCACCAGCCCACTCCTCCCCACACACAGTATCTACCAGAGAAAGAAATCAAACTTAACCTTTTTCATTATGTATATAAAAGTAGTTTTACTCATGAATACTTGTGCATAATCAACATAGGTTCATCTTCTTGAGGAAAGTAAGAGAAAAGAAGGCATTACATTGTATCAAGAGTTGGAATATTTCATGTAGAGAGAGCTCTTAGAAACACATGCTTCATGGACAGCAGGCAGAGAGAGAGAGACAGAAACAGAGAGAGAGATGTGAGCAGATGAGACCCCACAGAATAAACGGAATGCCTACATGATGCAGGAAGAGAGTGGGTGTGAACAAATACACAAACAGGAAGTACCCATAAACATGCTGTGCCTAAATTCCTAGAGAGTGACATGCTATCTAACTACTAGTGAGCACAGGCATGCAAAGATAGCAACCTCCAACATAGGGTTGGTGTTGAAGCTCCTTCAGCTTGTGGTCCTGGAGGACTTCAGCATCCATGCTGATACTGACCTTTCAGAAGTAGCCCTAGACTTCATGTCTTACCATGACAACCATGGTCTGTCCCAAGTGGCACCTGGCCCTACTTATGCTACTGGGCATACTATGGATCTTGTCTTCTGTGCTGGATGGGATGATGGTGAATCTTAAATGGAGGGACTTTCTAAAGTTCCATTGTCATGGGCAGTCCTCTACCCGGTCAGGTTTAGATTCACTGGGACTCAGAGCCTTTATAGGGATGGAGAATTGACTAAGACGGTCTGCCCTCAGAGGTTTATGGAACCAGATAGATTCCTGATGGCTCTTGGGGAGTTTCTTGTTGCCCTGGCAGATGATTCTATCAAAGCCCTTGTTGACTTCTGGAATAAGGAAATGACTAGTGGACTGGAGACAATTGTTCCTGAGCATCCCCTCTAACAAAGTAGAGCTGAACTACTCCCCTCCCCTGGGTCTCTAGCAAGTTGGCAGCAATGAAACAAGTGAGTTGGCAACTAGAGTGACATTGGTAGAAAACTCAGTGTGAATCTGACCAAACAGCCTAGTTGAGGGCCTACTCCAAGGCAATGTGAACAACAGAAAAGCCTTTTCCTCTGCCACGATTGCACCTGCAAAAAATCATTCAGTGGAGCTGTTTTGTGTCATTAGGGGGCTTTTACATCTTGGCTCCCAAGAGCACTCAATAGTCCACTGTCAACAATTTTTTAAGGTCTTTGCAGATAAAATATCTCAGATGTGTTCTGAGTTCAATACAATTAATACAGATTCTGTGGATATAACGTTGGCCCCTGCTAGTCTGATGCTATGGAGCCTGAGGATGCAGTCTGAGGATGTGGACAAGATTCTTTGGTAAGTAACAGCAATTACATGTATGCTAGATCCTTGTTCTTCCCAATTTTTCAAAGAGGCTAAAAGATAACTGGACATATGGGTAATCAGAATATGTAATGCCTCTCTCTAGCAAAGCATGGTCCCAACCTACCTAAAAAAAGCCCTGGTTAAAAAAAGCCTTCCTGAATCCTACCCTATAGGATAATTATCAGCTGGTCTCAAATACTTTATTTTGGGGTAAGATTCTTGAGTTTGTTGTAGCCCCCCTCCCAACTTCAAGGGTTTCAACGTGATGGTTCAATGGTTATCTGAATCCCTTTCAATCTGGATTCAGTTCTGCTTATGGGATGGAAACGGCTTTGGTCATCCTGATAGATGAATCCCATCTTAGAAGAAAGGTGGGACATTACTTCAATAAACAAACAAACAAATTAGGCAGGAGGAGCACGTCCCTGTTGGTTCTGCTGGACCTCTCAGTGGCACTCAGTACCATCAACCATGGTATCCTTTTGGACTATCTCATTAGGATGGGACTTGTAGGCGCTGTTTTCTTCATTCCTTCTTAAAGAGGCAAACCCAGAAGATGGTTCTGGGGCACTCCTGTTTGACTTCTTGGCCATTGGCCTGTGGGCTCTGTTTTTGTCTTCCATGCTATTTAACATATACATGAAGCCTCTGTGAGGTTGTCTGGAGTTTTGGGGCCAGGTGTCACCATTATGCTGATAACAACCATGTTACTGCCATGGCTAGCCCATATAAAAAGATATCTATTGATATCGATAATTCGGCCTCACATACCCATTCCCTTCCACGTGCTTGTGAGGCCCCCGGACAAGCACACATACAGGCTCGGCCGATAATCGCCATAATACAGGCAGGCCAGAAATAGCCAACTCGCCGCTTTAGGAGACCTCAAGGAAAGTACCTTCATTAGGTATGCACGCAGCTTGCAAAAGACTCAGCATTTGCATACTGGCTATCCTATCGACAATTTGAATGTATCTCAATCATTCAAATTCTGACCTTTCGGAGGCTTTGTCTCCAGCCCCAATCTATTGTTTTCCCCAAGTCGGACCTAGCCTGTGGTCACAATTCTCCTTATAAAAACCCCTGACTTTGAGCGCTTCCTTGGATCGCTCTTGGCTTCCATCCCACCTTGCTGTCGCTTTGCCCAGCGAGCCTTCCCCTCAGCTCCACGTGCTGAGATCCACGCTCCCCATCTTCTCCGCTTCCAACCGGGCTTCAGGACAGGTGAAGTATTACCCAAACCAAAAACTCCTCTAAAAACTCCTCTGTCCCACTCCAACCTTTATTTCTTTAGTTATCTTGTGTGATTGTGCTGCATACACTGTTTTGATTGTGTTTTTAATAAAACCACGTTTATTATTTCAACTTCTGTGTGCTCCTTGACTCGGCCTGACCCCGTAGACATAGGGCTCAAGATCCTGCTAAGTTACCCTGCCTCTCATAATGCTAAAGCAGTGCTCAGAGCTAATCTTCCCCACCTATTGTTGAGCACATTTTGGTGTCCCTCACGGGACCCCCAGTAAACAGGGTAACAACCAGCTCTATTACTCTTCTCCATCTAATTCCAAGGAAGCTATTTCTGTGCTAAACTGGTGCCTGCCAGGTATAATGGACTGGATGAGGGCAAACAAGTTGAAGCTTAATCCAGACAAGACAGAGGTACTCCTGATCAGCTATACGGCACATCAGAAGTAAGGATTCAGTCTGTGTTGTATGGGATTACACTACTCCTGAAAACACAGGCCCACAGCTTAGATGTACTCTTGGATTCAGCCCTGGCCCAGGATACTCAGGTTTCTGTGGTGGCCAGGAGTGCATTTGCACAACTAAAACTAGCACACCAGTTGGGCCCATTCCTTGGGACTTCTGACTTGGCCATGGTGACACATGCCATAGTTACATCCCAATTGAATTACTTTAATGCACTCTACATGTGGCTATCTTTCAAGAGTGTTTGGAAGTTTCAACTTCTCCAAAGAGAACAGCACCTCAGGAGAAAAATCCAGCCCAGTAGTGTGTGGGAGGAGCTTGTGCTGAGAGAAAAATTATATAAAGCCAAGTACCTCTAGATATTTTGATTCCTTCAGTGAGAGCCTAGCAAAGAGCTAAGCAGTAGTCTCTTAGTCAAGGCAGAGAGTATAACTGTTTTAGGAGGCTTAGTTCTCAGTGGAAGCCTAGTGAGAGAAAGTAGAGTAATTAAGTCCTAGTAGGATCTGGTAAGAGAGTGTGACCTAGACTGGGGGTTAAGCTGTTGGTGGAAGTCCAGCCAAAATGCTGTTGTATGATAATTGTGCCTTTTATGAAAGTCTAAAGATATAATTGAACTGTTTCTGAGCAAGGAATTACCTGTTATGCTGTCTAAAACGCGCACTAAGGAAATGTATCAGCTTTGACCTGCATGTAAAGTCTAACATGCTACATTATTCTTATTGTTATCTTAATAAGTGTCACAGTTTATTTTGGTAAATTCTTATTTGGCTCAGTTATTATAAAGTGTATGTAGTAACACAGAAAACATGCTACCATAAAATTATTAAGTGGCTTTAAATAAACATTGAAAACACTCACCCTTTTTATTATATGTGGTATTATATAGGGGGGAGGGACTGTGTAGTAAAGATAGTGCACCTAATCAGATTGGGAACTGTGACACCAATCTGGGCCTGTAAGGGCCTGTAACAGATGCCTATGGCCCAAGAAAGATTCCTGTTTAAGGAGAGTTTCCTGGAACATTGCAGCATGGACAAATATGAGCAGGGATAGTTCATTTTGTTAGTAAATTTGTTCTTTTGATGTAATATTATTGCAGGAAACTCGGGCTATAGATACTGTTGCCCTGATTGGCTTTGCTGCTTACACACTGAAAACTTGAAATAAATAAGAAAGAATACCCTCATGGTGGCCTTGCAGTTTTAGTTTCAACCCCATTGATTGTTAATGCAACCATTCTGGACAAGTGAGAACATTTAGCATTTGGGATTTTTAAAAAACAAAACTCTAAAAGCATTGTTATTGTTACTGTTTATATTCCCCCACTTAAATGTAAAACTCAAATAGAGGATACCTGGCCCATAGTTGAGCATTATATTTTTTTTCCCCTCTACTTATAAAGTTTCCTGAGGCTTGCATTTACATTATGGAAGATCTAAATGCTAAGATTGAACTTAATGACACTGAGTTAGAAGCCAAATACCCAGTATTAAGTTAACTAAAAGAGACAGATTCTTCACCATTAGAAAGTCAAAAACACTAAGATTGATTTTTGCTAGTTTATGTTTGGCCCAACTACAACTTAGGCTGGATTTATTAATTTAAATTGGTGTGGCCTCTGAGAACTGTATGGCCAAATTTACTTTTTTGAATGTATGCAGATCTAGTAAAGTGGACTGCTGTTTAGTTTCTAGAAATGCTTCTCAGTTAGTTTACTCTTTTTGTAAGCATAAACAGTTACTATCAGCCTTTAGCTCTTACCACATTTATTCTGGGGAGAAAGATACTGTTAACTCAAAATCAACTAACTAATTTTATTGTTGATGGGCCACAGAAGATAATATCTAAGTGGTCAGCTGAACCAGGTAGTCTCACTGAGATGAGACTGAATCCTGATTCAGCAGCTTTTTAAAGATCCGTATCTGAGCAATCTGCTATAACTACCATTGAGGCATATGAAGATCTGAGCTATCTTCTTCAGAAAGATATCACTTATAAAGCTAACTCTGGTGCAGATTCTACCAGTCTCAAGGATACTATTTGGTTTGACAAGGAATGCTAACTGACTTTTAAAAAGCCTTGAGTGCTATATTTTATATAGAAAACCAAGGTTCAGCTATTTTCGTTCTACTTATTTTCAGTTGAAAAAAGAATATAAGACCCCACTGGCTCATTAAAAAAGTGACAGGGTGAACTTAAGTCATGATACAAAAATGTTCTGACAGCTTGTCTCAGGAGCTTTATACTCTTCATCTCAAACCCCAAGTTGTGTTATTCAAGCTCAGGTCTGGGAGGATCATTTTAGATCCATCTTTACAGATAATAATAGTTCTGAACCAGACTTTGATATCTCCCACACAGCCATACTCTCTGTTGTACCTGCATGGAATCCAGTATCCGTGGAAGAAGTTTCTGACTTAATTCTGCAGCTTAAAAGTGGAAAGGCTCCAAGTTTCGATTATATCCCTGCTGAATTTATTAAAACTAATTGCACTGGTGGTTGTTCTTTTTACCAAGATTAATAATTCTGGCAAAATCCCTGCTAGCTGGAAGCAAGCAATTGTGGCACAAGTCTACACAAAAGGTCAAGCCACTGATCCAGAGAATTCCAGACCTATTAGTATGTTATCAATAATGGGGAAATTATATACTTTGTTTCTTATGCAACAGACTTCCTTTTTGAACTCCGATAATATTCTTAATGAGGAAGAAGTTGCATTTAGAGAGTTGTTCAATCTTTGATCACTAGTTGATCCTCATTCACTTTGCTGAGAAATATTCGAGATCTCTGCAAGCCAGGTTGTTTGTTGCTTTTAAGGACGTAAAGAGAGCTTTTGACATCTCCAGAAGTAAATTATGAAAGAAGTTGGATCATGTTTTGGCTAATAAAAGACTTCTGTGACTTATTAAGGCTTTATATACTAACAACCAGCTAAAAGTCAGATATGCCATCCAAGGGTAGCCTTCTAAAGAAATATTTATGACCAGCTGGGTCAGACAAGGCTGTATTTTTGCACCACTTTTGTTTAATCTATTTGTAAGTGATGGTGAAGATGCCTTAATAGACCCCAACAGTTATTTGCCCAAACTTGAGACGGGAAAATTTCCATTCCATTCTATGCTGATGAAGCAGTTATTCTATCACTTTCTAGACCTGCACTAAACTACGTGCCAAGGAAGTGCTTGAATTATTGTTTATAAAATGAATCAAAAATTCTGGAAAATCTAAACTTACAGTTTTTGAAGAGAAATTTTTCCCAATGCAGATGGACATCAGATGGTGATGTTCTGAAATAGGTTTTAATTTTTTAATTCCTAGGGCTGATATTCCATCACATTCATAGATCTGCTATGTATCAGAAAGCACAAGCTATCATTTTGCATCATTTTTATACCAAAGGGGACCAATATATACCACCTCCCATTAAAGTCTTTAACCCTAAGAAAGTTGCACAGTTGTTGTACTCTTCTGCTATTTGGACTGAAGCAGTAACAACAAAGTTAGTTAATCTTCAGGCTACATTTTTATGGCTCTCCTCCAAATTCCCAGATGCGTTCCTAATACATTTCTATTGTTAGAAACAGGGGAATGTCCTCTATTAATAAGAGTTTGGTTGGCAGCTTTAAAAATTTTGGCTTAAAGTTAATATTTTTAAATTGGGCACAAGTTTCACTTCTATATCTATCTTAAGATGGTTACATAAGCTATTGGTCAAAGCTTGTTACCCAAAAAACTACTTCAATTAATCTGTCATCATCCCTCCTTTTACCTCTGGTGGGTTATGACATGGCTCTTAAATCAATAATACAAAGACAATGGGATATTGCTTTCTGTGACCTTTAGGCTAATTCATACTCATCCTGCTCACTGAACTCATTGAGTATAGAATATTTGGGGCCTTTTCACCAGAGTACGTAAAGAATCTGACTTAATTATCACAGACTTCTTGATTCATTCATATCTTCTTTTCCCTATTTCCCAACTCCCTCTCCACCTCAGTTTTCAATGAGAAAAAAAATAGGAAATACTCAGGGGAATAATTTTGTTGGTAGCACTGGGGACCAAGCAGTGGATACTTCTCCTCTCAATCTGGTACTGTACTTTATTTGCACGGCCACACTAAATGCAGCCATACTGTAGCCTGACACTCTGGAAGCAAGGAAAATCATGGCTTTTCTGGCTGTAGCATGTAGGGCTGACAATCAGAATCCCCCATCTACATAGTCTAGCGACAGTAGGATAGACTAGGAAGGAGCATTTCCTCAGCACTGGAACTCTGGTTTCTTGCATAGCAGAAAAAAATGTTGGAAAATATGATAGTAGTAGATCTCTCTAGCAGAGTAAACAGTTGAGAAGAGAGAAGCTGAACAACAACCAGTGTCATGCCTGCCCACCCGTAGGATCTAGTAGAGTAAAGAAACAAGTTTATAAATTTAAAATAGTTATACAATATAAATATAATATAAAAGGTAAATTATATATAAAGCAAATTTATTTACAGGATATTGTAGAAAATCAAATGCATAGTCTACCAGAGGAAAGAGAGAGAGAAAAATGGCCACAGGATGGAGTGGGTGCCAAAAAGCTAACGGGAAGTCTGAAAGCATGCAAACAAGCAATTAATAAGTGTAGACATGCAACGGTTGATCATTCTAATTTTAAAAGCCTAAAATAATCCTGATCTGAAAGCTCTGTCTGTGACCTTTGACCTGTAACAAGCACACTCATAGGTGCAACTAGTTATATAAGAATGGAGTCATCAAGCATTCTTTCCTCACGGGACCTTACTTTTGGTTCTCAGTATGTTGAGTATATGTATATGATTTTAAAGACATTGTATCCTAATTTTCTATCACATATTGTTTGGGGTAAAGCAATGTCCAATCACTGTGTGTGGAGAAAGAATTCAAAATGGCATTAAAGTCCACAAATTGGTAGGCAGACAGATGGAAGGGTCTCTGTTAAAAGCATATGCTTATGCTGGGCAAACCCAGCAAAGAATCTGGAGATCACTGAGAAATGCACATACATTTAAAAACAGCTGGATGTAGTTTTTCTGGAAAGGGGATAGCTGGTGTCAAAAATGCCAGAATTATTATTATTGTCTATATACTGTCATATGAAGAAATGAGATCCTAACGAAGAGACACCCTTTTCTAACCACCATGGGGATATATTTATTTACCGTTGGAATGATAATGACATATGTGGTTCATATACACTGAAATTTGGTTCCTCCTTCAACCTTAAAAAAAGGCAACCCGACCACCAAATCTGTTATTACCAGTGCTGTTTTCTTTTTCCTGAAACATGAAACTGACTGCCAGCTCAGCAAAGATTAAACACCTGTTTTGCAGAGAATAAGGACATCTGGACAGCCTAGCTGCTGAATCAGGACAAGAGTTCATCAAGGCCACTAGCTTGTTTCCACAGAGACCAGCTGGGTGCTTCAAGGAAAAACAGAAAGGAAGCATTTACACAAATCCATTGATATTCAGAACAGAATTGGAAATAGTTCTTTTTGGACTACAACTCTCACACTTCCCCAGCTAGCATAGCCAGTGAAGCTGCAGTAACTTTTCTAGGCTTTGATTCAGAGGTATACTGCCTGAGAACACTGAGGCTGCAGTTAGCTGTAATGGTGAATAGCCACTGATAGATTCATCATTCATGAATCTTGTTGAACTACCTTTAAAGCTAAGACAAGCAAGTATCAGCTCACCTTGTTGCAGCAAATTCTAAATGTTTATTACCCATTCTGTGAAAAATACAGATGAATTGCACATGTGAATGAACTGTCACACATCAACAATAATGCTCTACTAAAAGTAGTGATTCGCTAACTTTCATAATTGGGGGAAACAGTGGACTCAGATTATAGGGTGAGCCAAGACTGACTTGGCTCATAATGGACCATACTTTCTAAGCTCAAATATGTGACACCCATACATGTACTTCCAATTTGAAGATGGCTTTTAAGAAGTGCCACAGCAGTTCAGACCTGTGTGGGAAGGGATCCAAGGGTATCTGGGAGGGAAAAAAACAGGAAGAACTTGAAAATCCACAGATTTCATGGTTCCAATAGAGTTTCCCAAGTATGCCCCAAAGCATCTATTCCTACTGGAATTTTCAGGCTGAGGACTGTTGCATCACCGGTCCTCTTCACCTATCTGATCCATTCTCCACAAAATAAGTTAGGGAAGATGGAAAGTGGCCCTAATGATGAAATGGAGAAGGCAGAAGACAAGCAAGAAATCTCCTTGGATTTGGGTTTCCAAACTACACTTCAAGAACTATCAAAAAAAAAATTGAGTCTTCTCTTGAGAACCTGAATGTTCTCTAAGAAAATTAAAAACGAACAAAAAAAAGATTAAGCTAAATTCAGATCAAGCCAACAGAGCTTGCCTGTCACTAATGAGAAACATTCTCCTCAAGGCCAGCTGTGGGCGTATAGAATGAAGTACAAGTGCTGGTCCACTTAGGCCTAAGGGTCCACAGTGGACTCTATGGGCATGGATGTATGAACACTAGAGTACCCGCCGGTGGTACAAGAGGGAAAAGGGAATTCTAAGGTTTTGTTGGGGATAGGCTGGAGCCACCAGATATAAAGTCCCTCCACTCTATCAAAAAGTACCTAGATCTGGCCCCAAAACTACCAAACTGAAGGTGACCAATATGCCGTATTTCTGAAATCACATGATATGTGAAATGGCTCTAAAGACATGGTGTACAGCATAGGAAGGACCTGCAAAAAAAAGCACTTTCGCCTTGGAGGTACTTGTTCTGTTCTGGTTTGTAAACAAGCAAAGAAACCAAAGAAAAATGCAATGGACGTAAAACCAAAGTTTTCCTGCCCACTCCCAAATGTCCCTGTGCAAAGCCAGTACAAAAAGACCTACTATCAAAGTAGCCCGACCATATAGTATGGTACACAATTAACAGTTCATATGTAAAAGTTGGGTTTGGTTACCACTGTTCTTTTAATTCTTGAGAAACGTACTTTCAGCAATGCTGGGTTTGGTACAAAGACAGGCACAGAGGAAATCTAACAAAATCTCTTTTTGTAGCAGAGTTAACTGAAGATGATCACAGAGTACTGGTCTGACCTTAAGAAATAAGGAAAACCACATATACAGCACCAGCCAAGTCAAAATCAAAATTAGAAAGAAGAACCTTGCACGTGTGTAATCCACTGTATTTTAGACTGCCCCAAATGGAAAACTTCCCCAGAGTTTGCAAAGACTTATTTATACAGACAAGGTTATGTTGGGTACTTCTTAGGATGGCAAGCAAGAACAGGACAGTAGGATGCTGGTGAGTGTTCAGGGCTGGAAGTATAGCATACCATTTGAGAACACTCTCACTGACTTCCAGTTGATTTTCCTACACAATTTCAAGAGGTAGTGACTGGATCTGGGATGCTTAAACAGTGGTAGCTGGTGGCTCCCACATCAATGGGGCAGGGAAACTGCTCCATATTTTAGTCTGAACTTTAAAGGATCTGTCCAAGGTGCTGAAGCTTTTTGTTGCACACAAAACCAATGTGAGAGTGAGCATGGTATAGTGGTTTAATTGTCGGACCAGAACTTTGGGAAATCAGGGTTCAAATCCCCGCTTAGCCATGGAAACCCAGTGGGTGATCTTGGGCAAGTCACACTCTCTCAGCCTTATATGAAGGCAATGGCAAATCTTCTTTGAATAAAGTTTGCCAAAAATCCCTATAATACAGTTGTTATAAGTTGGAGTCAACTTGAAGGTACATTATAACAACAAAAAATGCACAAAGTTGTGTGTGCATTGTTCTTGCAAAAGGTGGTGACTCAGAGGTCCACCCACAATGCCAATGCCTCTGTGGAATGGTGGGAATTATTAGCTCAAAAAAAGGAAGCCTGCAAGAGGGAAGGTAACCTTACAGGGTGCTTCCACCTCTGTATACCAGTACTGATGCAGGGACACCAGTTGGCAATTAAAAGAATGATTTACTGGGTAAATTTACAAACACATGCAAAATTCAAGCAGTCTGACAACTATATAATGCTGACAAAAGGAAAGGAAGGAAAATTGGAGAGCAAGGAGTTGGGTTGAAAGGCACAATATTTAGCTATCCTGAAGAGGAGAGACTAAACAGTGTGGCTCAGACTAGGGGTCCAAGAGTAGCACAAGAACGGGAATCGCAGGTGAGTGATGGTATACATCCAGTGTACTGTGAGCTGCCAAGCTCAGAGACAGGCTTTAAATATCCTTTTTCTGCCCTGAAGGGGAGGGTGTTAATGGCTCTCTGGCACAGCAAACAATGGGGTCTGAGATGAGCTACTGGTCTTAGCATTAGGTGACAAAGCACTGATGGGAATTGTGATAGCTTCTTAATGTCTGAGCAAGTGAGGAAGCAAAGGAGAATTTTGGCAGGAAGAGGGAACAGGTTGATGACAGTCAGTTGCTCTGTTAATGTAGTTTCAGGTGTAACTGTCTTTGAAGGTTAAGTCACTCAGGGGATTATCACAAGCTCATTAGCACTGAAGCTTCCTTACTGATCCCTTGAACTATGACCTGGGCATGCCCTGAGGTCCCACCTGACCTACTTTCATACCTGTTCAGCCAGTCCTCTTTGCCAGCATGGCTAATCAGTCATAACTGTATATGATTTATATTTTATGCCAATTAAATAATGTGCATTTCCAATCTTATCATGGAGTAGAGGTGTATGGCATGGTAACAGCATACAGCTGTATATGCATACAGCAGTCAAGTATGCCACTTCATTTACCCTTTTGGTCTTCATTGTCTGAAAATAAGCATTTTGGGAGGCTGCTTTATTTTATTTAAGAGTTCTGACACTCCATGCCCACAAGGAAATTTCATCTTCCATTTATCTGCGATTGATATTCTGGCTACCGTGTATCAAAGAGCCTCAGTATCTGTTACTCTTAACTGGCTTCCCATCTGCACTGGGACAAAACAGTGGCAACCAAATAATACAGCCATGTTAGAATTCTGAAGGAGGCTCTTGCCAGTCTAGCATTTTGCTTCAGGCTGCAGGAGTAGAGATAACTTATCAATACAAATTCTTTCTTTTTTGTGTGTTACATAGTAAGATCCATATGCAACCTCTGGCAAGCCAATAGCTTCCCCGAGTTGGCAATCTAAAGGCTGAAAGCCACTGGACAAAATGCAGAGGAAATACTCAAAGCCGACTTCATAAGCACACATGACTCCACCAGTGCTCCAGGGACATGGAGTGGCTAGAAACTTAACTGCTGTTTCCAATCTGTTGCTCAACCATTTAAACAGATTAAGATGTGTTGCAGCTGTGTTTCTCCTGAGAGACCCTATGATAATTTCTGCTACCACAGGTCATATCGTCAAACGCCATGACTCGTGTTACTATAATCTGTGCCTGAAACCTTTGGGAAAAGTTACCAAGAATAATCAAATGATAAATTGAAAAAGTTTATCTCTCTCTCTCATTTTAAACAAGGTCACTAGGCAACAAATTCTTCCTAACACCCAGAATCGGTTGAGTGCTGGCTTAACACAGGAGAATGAGAATACAGCCAAAGAGTTTTAAGGACTGATCAACACAGAGCAGCCTTTCAAGTGTTTTAGGGTTTTTTTCAAACAGGGGTTGATGGGTCTTCTTTGGCGTCTTCGCTGCTATCTGATGAGCTCTGAAACAGTTACTTTTTTGAAATGCAATTCTCAGAAGCCCCCACATAGCATGGCGATAGACAAGATTGCCTTGGGGGAAAGGCTACTAGAGCTCTTAAATAAATAACACAGCCTCCCAAAATGCTTATTTTCAGACAATGAAGACCAAAATCATAAGTGAAAGTGGAATCAAAGTGCTGTAATTGTGTGGTGCAAAAGGACCCCTAGGCCATAAGGCAGCTTTTCCAACCTGTGGTATAAGGTACTTTCCGGTAGCAAAGTTGAAAGATCATTCTTCTCTCTATCATTTGGCCTCAAGTCTCAGTGCTGAACTTAGAGCCTTGCTGCATATTCCATACACCACATCTAAAGTAGCCATGTGTACACAACACCTGAGTTGTTTTCAGGCGTTATAATCTGAGTATACTACATGGGCAAAGATGAAAGCATGTTCCCATTTCTGAGAGGGATGATGGAAGATGAGAGCAACAGAATTCACAAAGTTGCTGTTCACATGTAGGGTTTCTGGTAGGCAGTGGTTCAACAGGTTGGTGAATCCACTCTGGGTTTTACTACAGATTTTAAGTGAACTCTCCGAGGTGCTGAACCTATTTTTGAGATAGGATTCAGCATCTTGGGTGGCGCCTATGAAGTTCAGAGTGAACCTTCAAGTGGATTCAGTGTTTCACAGAATGGAGGCCCTCGGCATAGAGGATGATGGGCAAGGGGCTAGCAGAGTTCTCCCTTCATGTGCTTAGTACACACAGATGTGCAGTGCTGGAAGATAGCTTCTGAGTTTTTAACATTTTGGGGCTCCCCAAAGACAGGCAGAAAACGAGTCAGGGAATCCACAAGCAAACATAGAGAAACAGGGACCACAGACTGCCTTTTCCCATCTGTATACTATTTATTTCTGCTTACACTGATTAAGTGCTTGTTTACTTGAACCAATTTATATTCATAGGAGCCCACACAAATGTCAACTACGTGAAATTTAAAGTAACTAAAGTAACAAATCACAGATCGAATATCATAAACCATATATGTAGTCTAAATGCTCATAGAAGGAATCATGCTGGGTTTGGTTTTGTCTTTTGTTCTTTTTATCTCCTCATAGTTGACAGTCCCTAATCTACAATAGATTTTGGCTGTGCCAAAAGAGTGACACCGTATTAATAATATCATTACTCTGCTGTAGACTGTATGATGGTATTTCTTTTATCTTCTGCAACTACTGTATTTGCTGGTATATAAGACTCACTTTGTTCCCCGAAAAACACTGTTTGAAAATGGGGCGCGTTTTATACGCTGGTGTGTCTTATATGCCAGCAAATAATATTTGCCAGCGTATAAATGAGGTGCGCCTTATACACGGGTGCATCTTATATGCCAGCAAATATAGTACATTACCAGGGTCTGCCTGGTCATTAGGCAGAGTAAAGCAGTGTTTGGACAAAGGAATGTCACAAAGTGGACACAACTATGTGTCACCATATGGCCTACCCTGCACCCTCACCTACCCACTGAAATGCAGTAGAGGATTATGCCAAGTCATCAGTGGTGAGGGATGATTAAACTATCAGCTCTGGCAGTTTCTGTGTGTGCAACAGAGGGAGGCATTTAATTCTTTGTCCCAGGTAGCAAAATATACTGGGCAGGTCTTGAACACAACTACCTAGCCTTTTTAATGGTCCCTAGAGATTGAGAATTGGGAGTCACAGAAACAATTACTGTAGATACATGCTCAGGGCAAGCTTTGAAGTTTACAGTCATCCCTCCACATTCACTAGGGTTAGGGGCACAGGACCCTCGTGAAAGTGAAAAGAATGTGAATAATTCTAGGCCCTCCCAAACCATATTTAACACAAAAAAAGTATGATCACTATATCCAATCCACCATGGATTCCTTTGAGGCACCAGGGTTCCTTCATAAGGCAGAAGGGGGTGGCAGGTGGAGCTTACTGCCACCTCCACTGCCGCCCCGTACCATTTTTAAGAGGGACTTACAAGCTTCATTCACAGTTTCTCAGTCTCACAAGGTTCCAGTTCCTATTAAAAATGACATAAGGAGACAGCAGAAGTGATAGCAAATAATCCGTGAATAATCAAATCCACAAAAGTGAAACCTGCTGACTATACACAATTTGGGAGAGAGATAATAATCCACTCCTGTTTTCTACCCTGCTATTCAATGTGTACAAAAGCCTATCAAGTCAATAAGTTGTTCCTGCATTTGACCCACACAGCCGTTTCTGTAATAAAATAACAAATGGACTAGAACGGCTTGATTTCTGACTCAAAGTTGCCATTCAGAATTGCAGTATTTTAGAATATTATGTAATGAAGTAAATGAGACTGAGGGGAAAGATTTTTGGACGCACTCAAGCCTCTAATGATTGAGTGAGTCATCAATTGCCTCTTAAAACACTGCTTTTTTATGGAGGTCTGGTGAGACCCTGGTTAACTCTCAAATATAAAAATGTTTGAAGCAAACTAATTGTGTTGCTATTCTTCTGGAACAGCTGGCTTCCAGCTGACAACTGAACACTGACAGTCTCCATAATGGGCAGAGAAATCAAAATCTAAGCACCCCCAGCTGTCTCTGGCAGAGAAAATGTGGTAGCCAGGGAGGACCAAGGACTGGGTGTGGTGTTGCTAAAATAAGAAGGTGCACAAGGGTGATCTGAGGACATTAGAATAACAAGGCCCCCACACATACACAGAAAGAGGCCAGAGATTTAAAAAAAAAGATAAGAAAGCTTCAGTGAACTAACAGCAGAGGTCGAGCTTAGGGTTTGGTGTAATAGAACTGATTTGATCCAAAAGAAACCCATTCCTTGAAGAACCATGTCTATCATCTACCAGACATTGAAAAAAAGTTCTGGTTTTGGACTATATTGTTCAGAATCCCACAGCAAACATGATCAGTGGCCATACTTCGTGAAAGATTATGGGAGGTTATTTCCTATTTAATCTTTCCATTGCTAAAGAATAGATATACCTGCAGAGATATATGCATTAAGGTTATCTGTATAGCAGTATATACATTTGAGTTGTGTACATACTGTCTTAGGCCATTTCCGCACTAGACTGTTGTAGTGCTATTATTCCCCTTTCAGCATCCTAGGCCCCTCCCTAAACTGCAAACCTCAGAATTCCATAGGATGTTGAAAGTGGAATAATAGCACTATAACAGTCTAGTGTGGAAAGGCCCTCAGTTACATTCGAATTGATAAAGTTTCAGCTGCATATCCAAGGAATAGAGAAAAGATTCCTGGAGAAGGAATGAACAGATTGGTGGAATGACTGTTACTACTTATTAACAGATTGTTCAGGGGAATAGACACAGAGAAATTCATGCACCTATGTTCAAAGCATGTCATAGAGTGTATTTTTTACTCATTGCGCCTTGAAGGCAGGTGCCCAGAAGAGCAAGGATGCTCAATGCTTTCCACTAAGTGCAATTCTCAACACAGCAAAAAGATTCAGGAGGAATGGAATCTGTTTTCCCCAAGACAAAACAAGAGGCCTGTCTGCCTTCTACAACCTGTGGAGAACTCAGGAGAGTAAGGAGTTGTTTTTTTCATCTGATGGTGGAATTGTGTTGGCCAGGGATAGGCAACACATAGGAGGTGAGGGAGGAATGAAGCAATTTTTACCCAAGCAGTCCACAATGCACATAATGCAAATAGAAGTGTTATTGTGTCCCTTCCGGTTTCTATTTCAGCCAATTTTCAGAGTGGTATTATTTTGTTTTGGTCTGGTTTTTGAGGACATGTGGGGAGCAAATCTGCTGCATTTTTCAGTGGTTTTGTGTTGTTCCAGGGAGTGAAAATTGCCCACCAAAAATTAGAAATGGGTTGGTCTTGGGGCTTTGGGAGGATTCAGGGGGGTTTAAGTAGGCTGTTCCAAAGAAATTGTTCACACTTTTTTCTGAACAATGACTTGTGGACAATCTATGTGGAACTTTACAAATAACTAGACGATAACATTTAATTTGCTGTGATCTTCCTCTTTTTTTAAAAAAAAAATATTTTTATTCAACAGAGCAATGGAAGGGAAGGGGAAATTGGTAAGAGAAATAAAAAGATAGAAAACATACATTCCACATAACATAAAATATATGCACATAGAACGTAAATAACAACATTTCATTGATGTACACAAAACGTCCATCTGCAATTTTGAATTTAGAACACTAGCGTATTGCTCCATCCACAATACACTTTGAAACGGCATCAACAGGACAGTGTCACACAATTAACAGATAGTTACAAAGAGGACTTCCCCCTCTGATGACAAAACAGCATAGTGCTATTTTCTTATCAGTCCCCTTCCAAGCTAAGAATGAGACTGTATGTATAAATATATATGAATGTGTGTATGTATATACATTAATATATATTTATATATATGTGTATATTTTTACCTGTATACTGGTCAATTTCACTTTCCATATATGTATATTTATTAGCAAAATATATATAGAAAATTTCCTAGGCCCTTTCCACATGTGTGTGTGTGTGGGGGGGAAACGGGCGAAAACGCCCAAAAACGGAGCTTACCGGCAGCCGGGTAAGTCCGTCGCGACGCGGAGCAGCACGAGTTCGCTGCTCCGCAGTCCTCCGGCATCCCAAATGGCGGCTTCCAGTTGGTGGAGGCTCTCCACCAACAGGAGAAGCTCGCCAGCTGGAAGCCCGCCCCCGGCAGATCTGCAGGCACGCATTTGTGTGCGCCTGCAAATCCGCGTCGGAGTCGGGTGATGGAGCGGCGCGGGGCTGCGCACTCTGTGCTTTTTAAAAACCTCTAAAAAGAGGTTTTTAAAAAACACGCAGCGCGGCTAGTTCCGGCCGCTCCTGAGTGGATTCTGGTGTGGAACTACAAAAAGTAGTCCACGCCAGTCCACTCTACGGTGTAGAAGACCTCCGTGAGAGGTCACTCTGCACCGTTACAGAAGCCCGGTGTGGAAATGGCCCTAGTCTCATAGTTGCAGAGTAGCCATATTCATGAATAATTTACTATAACCACCCTCTCTGAACCCCTATTCCTAGACTTCCCACTTTAAATTTTCCTATTAGGTGAATTCTCGAACGTATTTTCCTCTTGATCCATTAATCAATCCCAGTTTTGATATATAAATACTCTAACAGTGGTTGCCAAGTTTTTAAGAATTTACCATCTGGTTTGTTTTCTATCATACAGGTAAGTTTTTCTATCCCGGCAATTTCAGGCAGTTTCTCCAACCATTCTGTCTTGAGTGATATCGACTCTTTTTTCCATTATCTGGCGAGAGTAATTCTTGCCGCCGTAACCATATGCCACATCAATCTGCCAAATTTTTGTTCTATTTGCTTATCCAAATGGAAAACACCCAACAAGAAATTCTGCTTTTAAATCTATTTTGACATGCAATATTTTTTAGATTTTAGAACAGATCATCCTCCAAAATTTCTTAACCTTTTGGCACCCCCACCATTGGTGAAAAAGGGTACCAATCTCTTTGTCACATTTCCAGCACCTATTCTTAGCACTCTTAAACATTTTGGCAATTCTCACAGGTGGGAGGTACCACCTAAACCACATTTTCAGAGCATTCTCTTGCAGGATACAAAATCGAGTGAATTTGATACAGTTTTTCCACACCACTTACCAATCATCTAAATATAAATCACATGCTCATTTAATCATGTATTCTTTAGTGGTTTCCCTTTCCAGATCAATCCTCAATATTAATTTGTACATTTTCGACAGCAGGTGGGTATCCCCACCCTGCTACTGTTTTTCTAAGGGAGGAAGTTCCAAAGTTATACCACCCCTTTCCATATCCTTTTTGAACCTCTCTTTGATCTGTAAGTAGGGAAACCACTGTATAACAATACCCTCTTGTTGAAGCTGTTGTTGATCTTTCAGTTTGATTACCCCATCTTTTAAATATGCTAGGTCTTTATAGGTAAACCAATCTTCCTCTTTCCTTAAGCCTTTTATCTGAAGCACTTCTGCTGGGGAGATGGAAGGTGGCAACTTAGCATATAGAAGGGATTTGTACTTGATCCATAACGTGAAGAGGGATTTCCAAATTATGTGTCAGAGGAACACTTTCTGCGCCTCAGCCTTGCCATACCATAGGTAGGCATGTCACCTGAAGTGCAGATCATGCCCCTCCAGCACCAAAAGTTGACAGTTGTTCGAGAGTACCCATGGTCTTATCCATATCAAGCATGCAGCCACATAATATGTTCTTAAATCGGGCATAGAAAATCCTCCTCATTCTCGGAGGTCAGTCATCAGTTTAAGCTTAACCCTCAGTTTCTTCCCATCCCAAAGGAATCTTACTATCTCTTTTTTACAATTCTCAAACCACCTGTAAGGGATGGGTATCAGAATCCTTTGGAATAAGAATAACATACTCAGTAAACTACTCATTTTGAACAATGATATTTTTCCAAATAAGGTCAAGCCTAACTGCTTCCAGATCACCATTTTCTCCTGAATAGATTTCCAGGCTGCTAAGTAGTTATTTTAAAATACTTGATTATTGTTTGTAACCTGTATTCCCAGGTATTTTATACTATGGGTATGCTGGATTCCAGATAGTTCCTCTAATTGGCTTCTCTCTTGGATTTTGATGTTTTTAGTTAGCATTTTTGTTTTTTGTTTATTGATCTTAAACCCTGCGAACTCTCCAAATTGATTTATCTCTCTATTTACATTAGCTATTTGGAGTAGTGGGTCTTCCAAGAAAAGCACCACATTGTCCACAAACGCCTGAGTTTTGTATTTATCTTTCCCAATCTTCATGCCTCGAATATCCTCCTGCTTTCGAAGGTTTCTTAGAAGGACTTCTAATGTTGAGATAAACAGTAACAGGGACAGAGGGCATCCTTGCCTTGTCCCTTTCTGTATGGAAAATGTTTCAGATTGGTCGGAATTTATAATCAGGCATGCCTTTTGATCATGATAGATACACTTGATCCAAGTCAGAAATATCTGTCCAAACTTCATTTCTTCCAATACTTTCATCATGAAATCCCATCAGATGTTAACAAAGGCCTTTTCTGCATCTAAGAAAAGTAAAGCTCCCTTCTTCTCATTATGTGACTCGAAATATTCCAAAATATTCATTACAATTCTCATATTATTCCTCATCTGTCTCCCAGGAAGGAAACCTGTTTGGTCTTCATTGATATAGCTCGGAAGAATCTGTTTAAGCCATTTGGCCAAAATTGATGCAAATATCTTGTAATCATCATTTAAGAGAGAAATTGGCTGAAGTCTTTACATGTAACTTTTTCCAAGTCAGTCTTAGGAATCAATACAACATTTGCTTTTTGCCAACTGTTTGGGATCTTGTTAGTTTCCAATACTGAGTTTAACAATTTCTGTAATGGTTTCACTAGCTGGTCTCTGAAGTGCTTGTAAAAATTAGCCAGGAGTCCATCTGGGCCTGGAGCTTTTCCCAATTTAGTTCTATCAATTGCTTCTATTATTTCCACCAAAGAAATGGGCCGGTTCAATATCTCTCTGTGTTCTGATTTGATTTGAGGAAGCTTTTGAGATCACAAGTAGTCTTCCAATTTCCACTTCTTTTCCACATGTCAGTCACAATACAAGTTACTAAAGCAATTATACAAAAGTTTCCGGATTTCTTTCTCATTTGTTATGGTTCTATTACCTTCCTTAATTTGTAAAATAAGTCTTTTTGTCTTGTCTTTTCTTATTTTGCATGCCAACCATTTACCTGGTTTATGGGCATTTTCAAAGAAATTCTGCTTCTCATATTTCAGTTTCTTATCCATTTCTTCAGCAACCATCCCAGATAGTTGTTTTTGTAGTATCTTCATTGTGGAAACGTAAGTTTTGTTATTTGGTCTGAACTTAACTTGTTTTCAGTATTTCTGATCTTGCCCAATAGTTCATCCATTTCTGCTTTTTTTTGTTTTTTTCTTTAACATGTTTTTTTGGATGAGAATTCCACAGAAGACAGCTTTGGCCACATCCCAAACTGTAGCTATATCCACTTCATTATTTAAGTTTCTTTTAAAAAATTCATCAAATTCCTTCTTACAATATTCCACAATCTTTCCATATCGTAATATATTTTCATCCAATCTCCAGCATTAGTATCTCGTACGGAAGCTCAGCACCAATTTCATAGGATTATGATCGCTCAATACTTTCAGCAGAATTTCAGTCTTTTTGGCATGATTTAAGATTGCTTTCAGAGCCAGATTAGACCTATTCTTGACCAGGAGTTGTGTCAATTTGAGAAAAAAGTCTTCATGTCTTCTTCCTTATGTCTTCATCCCTTCTTTCTTCAAGGCCTCTAATATGTACCCATACATTCATTTGTTTTTGTTCCAACAAAGGAAGTCTATCAAGTTCCTTCTCAAAATCTGAGGAAGATGCAGTCATTCTTTGTTTTAACACTTGAATATCTTTCTTGTTCACATCAATCTCTTTTTTGTTACAGGTCACATCTTTCTTGACCTGTTCTAATGTATCCTGCATCTCTGACATTTGAGATTTTAAATCTTTCAGATCTTGCCTTATGTCCAACCTATAACTTCTAACTTCCTCCATAAACTTCCTTTGGTATTCAGGGGATTCTTCTATGGAATCTCTTCTTGCCTGTGATTCCACACCTAGGCTCTTGCCTGCTCTCATCTTGAACATTTTTCTTTTTGTGTTAGAAATTAAAAGTACATTCAAAGTTCTTAAAAGGCAGTGGTCTCAGAGTTTGCTATTTTTAATTTGTAATTACCATATCTTGGACATATATGGGTAGAATGTTATAAAGTTTAGATAGCCCAGATCTAAATTAATTGATTCTATTTTCTAATTTTATTTTTATTTTTTATTTTTTTTATTGTTATTTTTTTCCTGATTGTTTTAATCAAGTGGTTTATTCTTATTAAGTATTGGAACCAGAAACTGTAGGGATCTCCTATTAACTATTACTAACTCTAGCTGCTAATTTAACCCCTACACTATACCAGTATATGATAGTCCAAGCAATTTATATCTTCATCATTTTACCCACAGAGAATTCCTTATTAAATTATTATATAAAATTCCTTATTTTTCATAAGTGACATCCAATATTACACCCATACTAAACATACATTATACCTCGAAAAAAGAGTTCCTCAATTAAATGGGGTAGGTAATTCAGCTCATTAACCCCCAAATCAATAATCACAGTCCATAAGCAAAAGGAAATTAGGATGGGGCTAAATCTCTAAAGATCTAAGGACCAAGCCAAATAGCCATTAATAATTCAAATGGTTAATTCATTCATTCATACATTCGTTCATTCATAAATTCAACCATCCTGCAATTCATCACTAATTTCATCATAAAGTTTCACATTTATATAAACCATTGATTAGTTGATCAGTTATTTAGTCCTGCTAAGAATACTACGGTTCATCAAGTCTTCAGTTAACACGTGGATATTTCAGCATATGAAAAGCTCTTCTATAGTTCATCAACAGTTCATAATTCACACTTTGTTGCCGAGTCTATGTTTAACCAGTTCATTCAACATCGATATCAGCAACAGCATCTGTCTCACTTCAAAACTGTCTAGCTTAAAGAAGCTTGTCCTTATTTATTTTCAACCATTAAACAGTCTGGAATGCATAGAGTCAAGGTAGCAATTTAAACAAAACTTACTCTCCAGAGTGGTTCAGAACTATAAGGTTTAACTCTTAGACAGTCTGGAATTTAAACTTCTCAGGCGTTTAAGACAACAAAAAAAGGAGAAGAGCAGAAAAAACACTGCCCCTTGACAGCAAATGTCTTATGGGGAGAGTCTTGAAAAACAAAAGGACAGAAAATATTCCAAGCTTGGCATCTTTCACCTGAGTCTCCCCCCGTAGAAAGCCAAAGCCCAAAAAGTCCAAGACAAAAAAAGAACACGGGGAGTTTTAAAGTGCCCTCTCCAATCCACCTTCTCAAAGGAAAGGAGGGAAAGGATTTTTATCTCCCATGAACAGCTGTTCCCCGGGGGGGGGGTATCTGCTCTGGTCCTCAAGGTTCTTTTGTTGAATATCCAAATGGCCAAAATAGCCAAACAAACAAAAGGAAACCCTTCCAATGAAGAGAAATGGATTTCTTTTAGCCAAGGAAGAAATTTCAGTGGCAGGGATAGGGAAGGGAGGGAAGGTTTTCCCTTCTTCTCCTGTCAGTGTGGGTGAGGCTAGACGGTGGTGCAAGCTTGCTGGGGTGACTCTCCTCTTTGCAGTCATTTCAAACACTGGTAGGGGAAGCCAAGCCCGCTATTTTCACTGGCTACACTCTTGCTGCATGCCTCTTCTCCAAGGCACAGAACAAACCATCTGAAGTTTGGATTGTTCAAATGTAACCTGAGGCGGCAGCAGCCCCCGGGAGAAGCCGAGGAGCCATGTCTCCCTGCTCTTGCTGGAACCGGAATTCAAGTTCATTTCAGTGGAAGATGATCTCCCTATCAAGGTCAGAGACCTGCGCAGTGAGCCAGCCTGGAGAAGAGAGTGGGAGAGCTGGCAAAGTCCCGCCGGGAGGAGACAAGGAAGTTCATCACCCAGAGCACCAAGCAAAGCCATAGTCAGAGTTCCAAAGCCAAGGGTCAAGAGTCCAGAGATCAATTCAAAGTATCAGGAACCGGGTGCTGGGAGCAAGGTACAGGCAAGAGGAGGGCTTGTAAGAAGTTTGCCACAAGCAAAGGGAAGCTTCCAGACAGGCAGTTATATAGCCCCAGGCACAGGTGTGTCCGGTCACCGCTTCTTAAATTTAGCCAAGGAAGCCTCCCTTTGTGTAGCCCTCTTGAGTCTCTGCCTTGATTGGGGGCTTATTGAACCAGGCTCCAGAGCCTCTTCAGAATGGGATCCCTGTTGCTCCAAAGGAGCAGGCACAGAATCAGATCCCTGTTGCTCTAAAGGAGTGTCAGTGGGGAGGAGTGGTCACATGATGAGTACTTATGTTATGGCCAAGGTAGAGACTCTTACAAAGGGAAGCCATTGCTTTGCAACATCTTTCAGGTAAAGGACCTGACTTCATAAGCACCTTTCAGAAGAAACTAATGGGAAAGAATGAACAGAATCTTCCCATCTGATCTTTTGTCAAAGTCTGTGACCACATCTTTTCTAAATGAAGTTAATTACAGCATAGAGTAGGTAAAATGTAGCCACATGAAGCCCTCAGTGCTGTTTGGTTATGCCCCCAGGGCCCCACAGGTGTAAAAACATTCAAAAGTTTTGCCCCAAAATGCCTTCTAGAGAGCTTGGGGTATTTTTGTCATGTTTTGGGGGGCCCAATCCATTTTAGACCATGGGGATGCTTTTTCAAAAACTGGGACTTCCTGTTTTTTGAAAAGGTCTCTCTTGGGCCTAAAATGGAAGGGGGATGTGGCAACAAATTCCCTCACACCTCCTAGAGGGCACTTGAGGGGCACTTGGGGACAAAAATAGTTTTTAGTGGTGGGGGTGCAGACATCCAAGGGCTTCTGGTAGGCTAATGCAGCCCCCCTTAGCTTCCCACATTACCCAGCTTTGCTCTAGCAGAAGCACTCCACTTGAGGTTTCCAGGCAGCCTGTGTTGTTATTTGTGCACTGTAGATCCTTCCAACAGGAGACCTTTCCCCCAAGTTGGATATGGAATCTATCCAGAAGTAGTTCTTTATATTTTAGAATGTTAATACTAAAGAAATCCGAGGATTACAGGTACAATGGCAATAAACTAGCAATTAATGGTTGCTAGTTCCCCAGAGGAGAGAGCAGAGGGGGCGCTGGGTCTGTGAAGACATCCTAGACCAGGTGTGTTTACAGGCTTGTGGGGCAGTGCTTGTTTGTCTGTTTGTTTGCTTGTTTTTGTTTAGTCTCCTTGTGCTGGCTGTGTGCTGTCCCCTGACTAACAAGGGGGAGGAGCCAGCTAGGGGAGAGGAGTCTTATTAGGAGCTCCCAACCTTTGGCACGCCCTGTTGAAGTCCTCTACTTCAATCCTTCAAGTTTAACCCTTCACCATCAGTAGAGCAGACGTAGCTTATACAGCTGAATTTCAGAAAGAAAGCCCAGTTATTCTTTCTAGAACGGCTTCCTGTACTACTCTCTGTAGTATCTAGGATGGAAGGTGAGGGAGCTGCCGCGGTCACCTGTAGCACTTGTGGGATGTTCCTTTTCTTGCCACAAGATGTTGTCGGGTACACCTGCGCCAAGTGCAAGCTGGTGACCTTCTTGGAGGAGAAGGTTTCCCAGCTGGAGGCACGAGTTTCTAATCTTCATCTTATTAGGGAAGGGGAGGAGTTTTTGGATAGGGTAGAGAAGACGTACCCGAAGACGGAATGCGCGGAGGAGCTGCCAGATCAGGAAGTCAACACACTGTGCCAGGAAACAGAGGCTTGGAGGAATGTCACACATAGGAGCAGAAGGTCCAGGAAGGTAACAGAGACTCTCAACCTACACAATCACTTCAAAGTTCTTGGCCTTACGAACGATGAGGAGCACCAGGAGGAGGGAACAGAATGTCCACGAGAAGGAATCCAACTTTGGCAACGGGAACTAGATCAACGCTCCCAGTCTCAACAGAATGCCCAAGCAGTCCTAGAAGAACATGCTCATCGAGGAACACTGGAGAAACCTCAGAGGAGGCGAGTTCTGGTTGTTGGGGACTCCTTGCTCAGAGGAACCGAAACGGCAATTTGCAAACTGGACAAGCTCAATCGAGAGGTCTGCTGTCTTCCTGGGGCCAAGATCAACCACATAACGGAGAGGCTAACCAGGCTGGTCAAGCCCACTGACCATAAGCCCCTCATTCTGGTTCATGTCAGAACCAAAGACACTGTGAGGAGCAGCTTTTACCACATCACAAAGGACTACGAGCTTATGGGGATGAAGCTTAAGGACCTTGGTGAGCAGGTGGTTATTTCGTCTCTCCTCCCTGTTCAAGGATATGGCGCACGTAGGGAAAGGGCAATAGCAGGGGTCAACAACTGGCTCCGCACATGGTGCTGCCGTCAACAGTTTGGGTTTTTGGAACACGGCCTGAATTTCCATGAACGTGGGCTTCTGGCAAGGGATGGGCTGCACCTCACGAAACTTGGCAGGAATGTTTTTGCAAACAGTCTCACAAGGAGGATTCAGAGGTCTTTAAACTAAGTTCCGCTGGGGAGGGAGACAATATTATTCAAGGCCAGGACTCGGCGAGCGCAGGGGAAAAGGCCCAAATGATATTGGACAAGTAGTACAAGCAGCCAGTGGCGGGAGGAGTAGAAACTATAGTACAGGACTTGCAGGAAGGGCCCGGGGACTTAAGTGTCTCTACACTAATGCACGGAGTATGGGAAACAAGCAAGATGAACTTGAACTCCTAGTACAACAAAATAAATACGATTTGATAGGCATCACTGAGACCTGGTGGGATGAGTCTCAGGATTGGACTGTAGGAATAGAGGGGTATAGCCTATTTTGTAAAAATAGACCAAACAAGAAAGGAGGAGGAGTAGCTTTGTTTGTCAAGGATGTTTTCACCTGTGAAGAGATCCGTGACTTAAACCCAGAAAGCCAGGTCGAGAGCATCTGGGTAAGAATTCAGGGAGCGAGAAACAATAGGGATATTCTGGTGGAGGTTTACTACAGACCTCCAACCCAGACTGAGGACTTTGATGACGCCTTCCTCAACCAAATGACTGCACATTCGAAAAGGAGAGATACAGTAATAATAGGAGATTTCAATTACCCGGATATATGTTGGCAGTCAAACTCTGCCAAGACAGCAAGGTCCAGCAGGTTTCTTGCTTGTCTTGCAGACAATTTCATGGTCCAGAAGGTGGAAGAGGCCAAATATTCTAGATCTGATCCTGACCAACAGGGATGACCTTGTTAATGAGGTAGAAGTGGTTGGATCTTTAGGGGGGGAGTGACCATGCCCTATTGGAATTTGGCATTCAGTGGGAAGGAGAAGATAAGTGTAGCCAGACACTCATCTTAGATTTTAAAAAAGCGGACTTCTGTAAACTTAGGGAGCTGCTGGCTGGAATTCAGTGGTCAAGAATAGTGAAAGGGAAAGGAGTTCAGGAGGCATGGGAGTTCCTTAAAAGGGAGATAGTGAAGGCACAGTCTAAAACTGTGCCAATAAGGAGGAAAAATGGAAGGCATCTGAAGAAACCAGAATGGTTGACTAAAGAACTCTCAGCTGAGCTAAGTGTTAAGAGAAACATGTACAGGAAATGGAAGAAGGGGGAAACCACCAAAGAAGAATTTAAGCAAGTAGCCAAGAGATGTAGGGAGAAGATCAGAAAGGCTAAAGCACAGAATGAACTTAGGCTGGCCAGAGACATCAAAAACAATAAAAAGGGCTTTTTTAAATATGTCCGTAGCAAAAGGAAAAAGAAGGAGACGATAGGGTCACCGCTTAGAGAAGATGGCGAATTACTAACAGGGGGAAGAGAAAAGGCAGAACTACTTAACACCTTCTTTGCCTCAGTTTTTTCCCGGAAGGATACAAGCACTCAACCTAGCAGTTGGGGAGCAGGTGAGGAAGCAGGGGAAATGAGGCACAAAATAGGTAGAGAGGTGGTACAGGAATACCTGGCCACACTGGATGAATTCAAGTTTGCAGGGCCAGATGAATTGCATCCTCGGATATTAAAAGAACTGGCAGAGGTCATTTCGGAACCGCTTGCTATAATCTTTGAAAAATCTTGGAGGACAGGAGAAGTTCCAGCCGACTGGAAGAGGGCAAATGTTGTCCCCACCTTCAAGAAGGGAAAAAAAGAGGACCCAAATAATTATCGCCCAGTCAGCCTGACATCAGTACCCGGAAAGATTCTGGAGCAGATCATTAAGCAGTCAGTTTCTAATCGCTTAGGAAGCAACGCGATAATTACGAGAAGTCAACATGGATTTCTCAAAAATAAGTCATGCCAGACTAATCTTATCTCTTTTTATGATAGAGTTAGTAGCTTGATAGATGAAGGGAATGCTGTGGATGTAGCATTTCTTGATTTCAGTAAGGCCTTTGACAAAGTTCCCCATGACATTCTTGCAAAGAAGCTAGTAAAATGCGGGCTGGACAGGGCTACTGTTAGTTGGATTTGTAATTGGTTGACCGACCAAAGTCAAAGGGTGATCACGAATGGCTGCTTTTCATCCTGGAGAGAAGTGACTAGCGGGGTGCCACAGGGTTCTGTCCTGGGCCCAGTGCTGTTCAATATCTTCATCAACGACTTGGATGAAGGAATAGAGGGCATGCTCATCAAATTTGCAGATGACACCAAATTGGGAGGGGTTGCTAATACTCCAGAGGACAGGATCAAAATTCAAAATGACCTGGATAGGTTGGAGAGCTGGGCCAAGGCTAACAAAATGAAATTCAACAGAGAGAAGTGTAAGGTCCTACACTTAGGTAGAAGAAATGGAATACAGAAATATAGGATGGGGGACACGTGGCTGGATAACAGTACGTGTGAAAGGGATCTAGGAGTCTTAATAGAGCACAAGCTGAACATGAGTCAGCAGTGTGATGCAGCAGCCAAGAAAGTCAACACGATTCTTGGTTGCATCAATAGGAGTATGGTGTCTAGATAGAGGGAGGTACTGGTACCACTCTACTCTGCTTTGGTTAGACCTCATCTTGAATACTGTGTCCAGTTCTGGGCACCCCAATTCAAGAAGGACATGGTCAGGCTAGAGCAGGTCCAGAGGAGGGTGACCAAAATAGTGAGAGGCCTGGAAGCCATGCCCTATGAGGATAGACATAGAGAGCTGGGTATGTTCAGTCTGCAGAAGAGAAGGTTAAGAGGGGACATGATAGCCATGTTTAAATATTTGAAGGGATGCCATGTAGAGGAAGGAAAGGGCTTGTTTTCTGCTGCTCCAGAGACCAGGACAAGGAGCAATGGATTCAAGCTGCAGGAAAGGAGATTCCACCTGAACCTCAGGAAGAACTTCCTGACAGTCAGGTCTGTCCGGAATATGCTGCCTCGGAGTGTGGTGGAGTCTCCTTCTTTGGAGGTTTTTAAGCAGAGGCTGGATGGCCATCTGTCAGGAGTGCTTTGAGGGTGTTCCTGCATGGCAGGGGGTTGGACTGGATGGCCCGTGTGGTCTCTTCCAACTCTACATTTCTATGATTCTATGAATGGTAAACATTCATTGCCATCAAAACAGATGGAAACCAAACAGAGATGTGTGCAACATTATGACCCCAAAGATATAGCCTAACTCCCACTTATTGCAAAACACTAAGCCCTTTCTTCCCCTTTCCCAATGACATTGTGATCTGCATGACTCCAAACACCACCCACCTATTTCTATGGAACTTTTCATTTCAGGCTATCACAACATAAGCAAACTATAAGATTAAAAGCAAAGTTAAGAGTGCATAGCCCTAGTTCACAACCATCAGATGTTTAAAGACAACTTTGTTTCACAACCTCAATTCATTGGGAAGAAACAGTCTGAAGTATACATTTTGATAGATTTTGCTGGATTTGCTGGAGCTGTCAGAAACTTTTCCTCAGAAATCTCCAGGCACAGTCAAAAATACGAGGTGCCAGCCCCATTCAATCCTTGAGTAAATAAATACAGTGGGATGAACTTTTCCCATATGTGTGAATACAGGCGTCCAAAAAGGTATGTCTCCTTCAACAAAGAACTTGTTCTTAATGCTTCTCAGACTTTTCTTCGCTGTCTGCCCTTCCTGGACTAGAGGTGACAGGCAGGTTCAATGCAACCAGTGCTGAGGTACATAGGCAAGCCCCAGTTCGTTATGTATTATTCATTCATACTCATTTCTGCCAAGGACTGATCCTGATATGGAAACCAGAATTTTCTCTCTTCAGAAGCAGAAGCTGGCCCAGGCAGAAAAGGGTACACATTCTGAATTACGCCCATGTTTCATTGCCACTTTTTCCAAGTTGTGACTGAGTCCTAGCCACCCTCACTCAGGTTGTAGCTAAGCTCTAGAATGAACCAGGCAAGAAAACAAGGATCAGAATAAACTGATCTGGGTTGATAACCAACTTCTGTAGGCTGGCAACACAACAGAAGATAGCCTGGTTTAAGATTGCATAAAAGGTGAGGGCATCAGTGTGGATAGTACAAGGTGAGACAAGCTGCTAAAACTGAGAGCATGGCTTGAATGTAGAGGTTTTATGAGGCCTGGTCTTCCCTTCTCAGTCTGTAGGATTAATGACTGTATTCCCCAGTCAGAATTAAAGTTTAGATCCACAAAGCTTAATCAAGCTGATTAACCTGAGGATGGAAAGTGCTCTTTTTGATGACTGGCTGCTCCCCAAAGCCCTGATTCAAGAATTCCTTGGTACCTTACCATTTATTCCGTGTGTCAGACTAGACAATGCATGAATATATGGTGTAGTGGAAAGAATCATGGAATCATAGAGTTCGAAGAGACCACAGGGGGCATCAAGCCCAACCCCTGCTATGCAGGAACACCCATCAAAGCATTCGCAACAGATGGCCATCCAGCCTCTGCTTAAAAACCTCCAAAGAAGGAGACTCCACTACACTCCAAGGCAGCATATTTCACTGCCGGACAGCTCTGACCGTCCAGAAGTTCTTCCTGAGGTTCAAGTGGAATCTCTTTTCCTGCAGCTTGAATCCATTGCTCCTTGTCCTAGTCTCTGGTGCAACAGAAAACAAGCCCGCTCCCTCTTTGACATGACATCCCTTCAAATATTTAAACATGGCTATCATGTCTCTCTTAACCTTCTCTTCTGCAGACTAAACATACCCAGCTCCCTAAGCCGCTCCTCATAGGGCATGGCTTCCAGATCTTTCACCATTTTGGTCACCCTCCTCTGGACACACTCCAGCTTGTCAATATCCTTCTTGAACTGAGGTGCCCAGAACTGGACACAGTATTCCAAATGAGGTCTAACCAATGCAGAATAGAATAGAACCATTACCTCCCTCGATCTAGACACCATACTCCTATTGATGCAACCAAGAATCACGTTGGCTTTCTTGGCTGCCTCATCACACTGCTGATTCATGTTCAGCTTGTGATCTACCAAGATTGCCAGATCTCTTTCACACATACTGTTATCCAGCCATGCATCCCCCATCCTATATTTGTGCATTCCATTTTTTCTGCCTAAGTGCAGGACCTTACATTTCTCTATGTTGAAATTCATTTTGTTAGCTTTGGCCCAGCTCTCCAATCTGTCAAGGTCATTTTGAAATTTGATCCTGTCCTCTGGGGTATTAGCAACCCCTCCCAAGTTGGTGTCAGCTGCAGATTTGATCTGCATGCCCTCTACTTCTTCATCCAAGTCATTGAGGAAGAAGTTGAATAGCACTGGGCCCAGGACAGAATCCTGCAGCACCCCACTAATCATTTCTCTCCAGGATGAAAAACATCCATTGGTGAGCACTCCTTGGGTTTGGTCAGTCAACCAACTACAAATCTACCTAACAGCAACCCTGTCCAGTCCGCATTTTACTAGTTTCTTTGCAAGAATGTCATGGGGAACTTTGTCAAAGGCCTTACTGAAGTCAAGATATGCTACGTCCAAAGCATTCCATTCATTATCAAGCTTGTAACTCTATCGTGAAAAGAAATAAGATTAGTCTGGCACGACTTATTTCTGAGAAATCCGTGTTGACTTTTAGTGATTACGGCATTGCGTTCTAAGTAATTACAAACTGACTGTTTAATGATCTGCTCTAGGATCTTTCCTGGTATTGATGTCAGGCTGACCGGGCAATAATTATTTGGGTCCTCTTTTTTCCCCTTCTTGAAGATGAGGATGACATTTGCCCTCCTCCAGTCTGCTGGGACTTCTCCTGTTCTCCAAGAGTTCTCAAAGATTATTGCAAGAGGTTCAGAAATGACTTCTGCCAGTTCTCTTAATATCCTTGGATGTAATTCATCTGGCCCTGGAGACTTGAATTCATCTAGTTTAGCCAGGTATTCCTGTACTACTTCTCTGCCTATTCTGTGCCGTATTTATCCCTCTTCCTCGCCTGCTCCCCAGCCCCCAGGTTGAGTACCTCTATCCTTTTGGGATAAAAGTGAGGCAAAGAAGGTGTTGAATAGTTCTGCCTTCTCTCTTCCCCCTGTTAGTAATTGGCCGTCTTCTCTGTGCAGTGACCCTATCATTTCTTTGTTTTCCTTTTTTAACCCTTCCCCCATGGTGCAGTTTCAACAAATGCCTGCATCTTGCTGAAAGCTCTTTGGTATAACTGTTATGGCCAGTGGTGCCACCATTCCTTTTGAGCTAAAGAGCAGCTTAAGGTGGAGATTTATACTGGGAGTACTACTCATCCCTCCTACAACAGCATTGTCTCCATGTGTTTTTAACTTTTTAAAAAACTTTTCCATTGTTTTAATTGCTTTAATTTTTGAATTACCTCAGAAGCCCCAGCTCTCCAAGAGTCAATAAATAAATAAATAAATTATGGAATGGAACAGTAGTGGCATGGAAAGTGTGTTTAATCCTTTCTGCTGTACCATTTTTCCAATCTGGATCACCCTCTGCAACCCAGCCAGGGTTAGCCAAGTGAATGCGTAGCCTTGCCAGATTTCCAGGTGTACAAAATAGATCACTATATGTTTTACAGCAATCTGAGTTTTGAGGAGAGATGATATTTAGATGTTAAAAATGAAGTAGAGAAATAGAAACAGCCCATTCTTGTGTGCCTTTCTGATACAGCTAGGAGTTTAAATGATTCTCTTATATCATGTCTGGTTTAGACCTTAGAGGCTTCTGAAGTAGCTCTGGACTTTCCTTAACATCCACATTTGCAGTCTTACAAATTCACTGTGTTTCAGTTCTGGGCAACTTTTATTGGCACAGAATGTGCATATAGCAAACTGTAAATACTCTGATCCCTTCTTGCTTATGTCTGCCAGATTCCTTGGGTTTGTTATACTTAAAGGTGATATTAGTCCTGGGCAACTTCAGCTGAAAGGCAATGTTTCTTGAAGTGCTATACTAACTCAGTCCTGACTACTATCTAGGAGTCTTAGTAGACCACAAGCTGAATATGAGTAAGCAGCAGCCAAAAAAGGCAATGCATTTCTGTGTTGCATCAACAGGAGTATAGTGTCCAGATCAAGGGGAATAGTAGTTCCTCTACTACTAGAGGAACTCATCTGGAATGCTTTGTCCAGTTTTCAGCACCACAGTTCAAGAAGAATATCCACAAGCTGAAGAATGACCAAAATGATCCAAGATCTGGAAACCAAGCTTTATAAGGAATGACTTAGAGAGCTGGGTAAGTTTAGTTTGGAGAAGAGAAGACTGAGAGGTGATATGGTAGTTATCTTTAAATATCTGAAGAGTATAATACTGTGTATAATACTGTCAGTGGTTTAAATTTATTTTAATGTTCACTTTTTGTTTTTAATTGTATTGTTCTTTTGGTGAGCCACTCTGAGTCCCAATTTGGGGGGAAAAGGAATACACAGCTGAAGGTCTCTTGAGCAATGAACATCAACCCTTTCAAAGAAGAAGAATCCAGGAGAATCCACCACTGTCTAAGGGCAGTCTATTCCACTCTGAAACAACTCTCACAGTCAAGAAGTTCTTCCTAATATTTAGGCAGAATCTCTTTTCTTGTAATTTGAATCTATTGGTTCCTCTTCTAACTTCTGGAGTAATAGAAAACAATCTTACCCCATCTTTCACATGACATCCCTTCAGATATTTAAAGATAACAATCATATCACTTGCCAATCTTCTCTTTTCCAAGCTAAACATACCCACCTTGCTAACCCTTTCTTTATAGGGAAGATCTTCTAAAACTTTCATCATCTTGATCACTGTCCTCCGGACACTATCCAGCTTCTCTATTTCATTCTTGAACTGTGGTGCCCAGAACTTGACACAATATTCCAGGCAAGGTCAGACCAGAGCAGAAGAAACTTTAGATAGTTCAGTTTCAACTTTCTCTGATGTGACATTTTTATTGGATTCCATTTTGGTCCTGAGGGGAGAGGTGAAGCCCTAACGCTTCTCTTCCAAACTGCTTATCTATTGACAATTTAGAGTCTGTTTCTACAAACAAACTGGTTTGTTGAGGAAATGAATGACAGATCTGTGCAGTGCTATCCATGTTCTGAGTGATAGTAAATGTGGTTTAAATGAGAGTGACAAGAAAGAGGCAATTCCTCCTGTCTTTTCATCTTTGCCAATGACACCATGCTGGCTGCTTCTGGATGTTTTGCTTTATCTCATTCATTCATTTTTCTTCCTTTTTGTTTTTTTTATTTTTACTGTTTTCAGACTGAAAATGGCTCCCAAAATAGTTCATGATAAAGCGGTGATGGAAGGAGAATTGAAGATGCCTGACTGCCATCTCCCTTCTTCATGAACGTCTCAGCAAAGACAACTGGTATTTTCAGCAACAATCTCAAAATACACAAACAATCACATTTTCTATCCCTTTGGGGTAGAACTGATTTTCTCTACCAGTAAAAGAGAAGCAGTAGTTTCTCTGAATTATGGCTCTCTGCAAGAAAACACAGGACTATAATCTCTTTACTTTCTAGTAACTACTGTGGAGAAGTATGAGAAATAATGTTGTAAAGGATCAGGATATAAATACAGAAAATCAGCTTACTACGAACCTTGAGACTGATCTTAATAAACTTCTGATGGCTTGATTAACAGATAGGGTTAGCCAAGTGAATGTGTAGCAAAACCTACTCTGGTTTCCATCTCCATTTCCACTTCCAGAAGGCAAGCATGTGCTCTTAGGACTATTCTGTTTGTTTTCCAACAGTTCAGGTCCTGCTTCACAAACCTCAAATCAATGGAGAGTCATTCCTACTTCACTATGGTTGGAATATACTGACCACAACAGCTGGTTTCCCCTGCCTGTATGCAGCAAAGTGAAAATCATAGGATGAGGTGGGGGATTGAGGAAGAATCAAACCTCTTCCCTTCGTCCATACTTTACTTCCCCAAAGCCTTGTTTTTTACATAATTGATCAAGTTTATTTGAATTAGGGTTGTTTGCACAGCTTTGGCAAGCAAACATATATATTTTTATGCTCGTCTCAGCCTAGAAGGAATGGTTTATTTTGAGAACTCAGCAGCCACAGAGCCCCTTGAGATGTACTACATCCTATAGCTGCGGTATGTGCTCTGCTAAGCCTTAAACCATAGACTGTGCTTTAGGCCTCCTTGGAGGAAACGGCGATGTAAACCATCTTATAGAATCTTTTCCTACCAGGACTAAAGACCCAGTGTCCTCACACATGGCCCCAGTGATTCCTGTAATTGGAAAAATTGCTACTGCTTGAAAGGATCAACAACAGGAAAAGGAATGAAATGAGTAGGTAGTCCAAACACATGCCTGGAATTCCTCAGTTAATAATGTAATTGGCACTAATGCTCCTGACAATGTGCCCCTGTTCATTACTTGCAGTGTTGCAGTTGAGATGGTGCTGGGCTGCTTAAAATAACATTTAACCATACCATAAAGTCTTGGAAACTCAAGACACATGCTAATAATAACATGGGGCTGTAATTCCATATTTATTTGCTTCTTTTGCACACATGGAGAAGAAATCAACAAATCCCCAGGTTTGCACTAAGTGTAGTTTTCAATAATTTGAGAGGAAAGAGAAAGAGCATATTCAACACTATGACTGTTAAAAATGGGTCCACTATCTGTGTCAAACACATACAGGCAACAAAATGGGAGAGAGATAGCTCTCTAGGCAGTATTGGTGCCCAAGCAAATCTTGACCCCCTTGATTGCTACTTCCACCTCTCTTTTCTTGCTCATCCTCCACTTCTGTATTGGCAGCCACTGGACATTGTAATGATAGTGAGCCCTGTATATGAGAAAAATGAAGGAGAGGACTGTTCATGCTAATTGCTTTTCAGAAAATACCACTGCAGTAGTATCTTATGCAAGAAATCAGTGGATGCATTTTGACATCACAACAAGCCAGATTTCTGAGGAACTCTGTCTTATTATCCCTGATCATTCCCATTTGTCGTTTTTCCCTAACAAGCCAGAGAAAGAAACCAAGATTTTTCCTTTAGTTGCTTTTCTGGCTTACTGGAGGGTTAAACAAGCCAGAGTGATGGCTCCTGCCAGGTTTGACTTAAAGTTCATTATTTTTCAGCTAGTCTGACTGCATGGAGGAGCAATGGGGCAACAGAGAGCAGCACAAGTCACAAAGCCCCTGTCTTGTCATCATGGGCAAATCAGGTCACTCTGATGGCATTCTTCAACCTTACCTGAGTTCTTACACTTTTTTTTAATACTACTTTAATTGTTTTGCTTTCAAGAAATTCTGTGATAAAATTTTCACTTCTCTTTTTTCCCCAGAGAAGCAAAGGTGGCATAACAGAATTGTCATTCACTGGCTGGCATCGTATTGTTACTTTTTAAAGTAACGGTGACACACACAAGCATAAGTCCACCTCATGCGTGTGTATGTATTTTCTGGTTGTTGAAGAGTTTGGTATTCTCTTCCTCTTCCTGAAATGCCCAAAACACCTCCCCGATCCCCAGCCTTGACTCACTATTGTATTGTGATTGCCCCCTACCCATGGCCACATACTGTTACTGTGGAAAATGGAGGGTACCAGAAAAACATACAACTGCCTCCACAGCCAGATGCAAACTGATGACATGACCTGTTGAGTATCTGGAGCACCCCAAACAGATCTCAGAAGAAGATGTCTGGCTATAGAATATAGAATATAGCCAGATGCTTCTCTGTTTTCACCCACCCACCATTAACAGAGTGGCTGTTGATCAGAGGGCTACCGTATTGCAATTGTGAGTCCTGGCTATGATGACTGGGAGCCACAGTGGAGTTGGGCATGCAGAACTCTTACACTATGCTCAGCCATCTAGGATCCTGGCCACTTTTTTAGTGCTCCAAAAAAAAAAAAGGTAAATAAATGATAGGGATGAGCCAACCGAATCCTCGAATCCTTGGGAAGGATTCGAGATTCACGAATCTGAATCCCTGTGCCAAAATAGGCAAATTGAATCTTTTGAATCCCTGCATGCCCCGGGGCCTGAGTGCCCTGGACGAGGCCCACGTGGAGTGCAGGGCCAGCAAGAACCACTTTCCTGCACTCCAGGAGGCCTGAGCTGGCATGAGCGCCCCAGATCAGGCCCGTGCGGGCATGCAGGGGCAGCAACAGTCACTTTCCTGCACACTAGGAGGCCTGAGCTGGTGCAAGAGCCCTGGATCAGGACTGCGCAGGCGTGCAGGTGTGACGAGAGCTGCTTTCCTGCATGCCAGGAGGCCTGAGCTGGCATGGGAGCCCTGGATCAGGCCCGCGTGGGCACGCAGGGCTGGCAAGAGTTGCTTTCCTGCGTGCCCGGAGGTCTGAGCTGGGGTGAGAGTCCTGGATCCAGCTTGCTCCTGCTGCCTGCCCCTGTAGCTGCCTCCTTCTGCAAGGTAATTATTCTCTTCTTCCTATTCTTTTGACTTGAGACCGGAGGGTAGAGAATTGAGACTGGGCTAGAGGCTGGTGTTTTTTTGTTGTTGTTTTTTGTTGTTTTTTTAAAGTGCCTTCCCTGTTGCAGGACTTGAGACTTGACTGGAAAGTACAGTGTTCTTGAGATTTCAAGGACAGCTGAAGAAGATTCCTTTGCATGGCTCCCTTGCAAAGCTGTTTCATACACAATTCTGGGGTTTGTAGTTGGACAAGGTGTCAGAACCTTCTCTGTCAAAGTGTGCTGGTGCATCAACAAACTACTAACCCCAGGATGCCAGAAGGAGCTATGCAAAGAAAAGGCAGTTTTGACCTGGATTATCTCTGTACTGCAGTATGTGGCCCTGTTTACACAGGCAGGAAAATGTTGGATTAATAATCCATATTTTCCTGCTTGTGTAGAAAGGGCCTTCATGTCATTTTCAATCTGGGGAGATCCTGAGGCAGAACGATGACAATTGTCCTGGCCAGATTTCTTCAGAGGGAGGTTTACCTTTGCCTAGGCTTTTGCTAAGGCTCAGAGAGTGTGTCTTGCCCAAGATTATCCTTGCCCTTTTTTTTGTTTTTGGTAACAGTCAACCCAGGACATGGCATCATCTTGAGCATCCTCCAACATTTGGTGCTACTTCCAAATTACATGTAATTCTTAATAAGAAGTATATGGGTATGTTTTCCTGAAAGTGAAAACTATTATTTAATTTGTTTTTCATTAAACAAAGATGTCAAATTTTGCTTCAAAATACTTTTCAGTAGAAGTGCTTTGTTTCCCTTGCTTTTTAAACCTTTTTTTCAAAAAAGGATTCGAAAGAGTCGACATTCATGAGATTTGTGGATTCGCAGAACCTTCCAGGGATTCGGATTCAGATTCAGAAAATTCTGGATTCGTCCCATCTCTAATAAATGAATAACATTGTATCCATGAAGGGAAAGGGAAGTAAAATGCCTTTATTTGGTTCCTGTGCCTCCTCCCTGTCCCATATACCCATGTTGCAAAAGGTCTAAAAGAACCTCCACACATTCCACCCATGTACCTAGACAAGGTTTGTCCACACAATCACAGACTTTGCATTTCATAATGGCACAAAAAAAATTGATTTATAGCCAGTGGATGGAACATGCCCCAAAACTGCTCATTGATGGCTTCTCATCAACCTGGAGACCGGACAAATAGAGTGCCACAGAGTTCTGTCTCCTGTCTGTTCTGTTCTGATATAAATGACTTTGACAAAGGAATAGAAGAGATGCTCTTAAACTTTGTCAATGACACCAAACCTTGGAAATCAGAAAGAGGACTCAGAGTTATGTTGACAGTTGAGGTAAAATGAACAAAATGAACTTCAACAGAGATAAATGTAAAATCTGACTTCCAGATTGCCATGGCACTGTGCGACTTTGTCTTATAGCAAGTGCTGGGAGACATTTCAGCTGGTTACAAAGGTCCCAGTCCCAGGCTAGGGAGACTCAAAGGATCACATAATTAATCCAGATCTCTCGTCTGGTCACTGAGGAGGCCAAAGACAGAACTCTGGAGGATCAGAAGATTGGACGGGACTGAGGGAAGCCATTGTGCCTCACCTCACTGCAGCAACAACTTTGTGGAATGAGCAACACAAACCAACTTTTTTAAACTTCCCTGATGCAAGATTCAACACTCAAGAAAGCCTCTCAGCTGTTGGGAAGACCATCTAAACTTCTCAGGTAATACTTCTGTGTTTTATAAAAAGATTATTACAAGCTTTGCTGAACAAATGGTGCCAGTGATCTGCTAATGGCTTGGTAATGATACTTTCTAAAAGTTCTTTCTTTCTGCAACCCTTTTACTAAGTTGGCTTAAAAAAATTGTTGCTCTCTGATATACAAGATATTTAAAGTTTAAGATTTTTAAAGATGGCAATTCTTTAAACTAAATGGATTAATAAGGTAATGGCAGACCATAAGAATTAGACTTTGGCCCTTTTCACATATGGGGGGGGGGACGGTGTAGAGCGACCTCCCACGGAGGTCGTCAACACCGTAGAGTGGACTGGCGTGGACTACTTTTAGTAGTTTCACACCAGAATCCACTCAGGAGCAGCCGGAACTAGCCGGGCTGCGTGTTTTTTAAAAACTTCTTTTTAGAGGTTTTTAAAAAGTACGGAGCGCGCAGCCCCGTGCCGCTCCGTCGCCCGGCTCTAAAGTGGATCTGCAGGCACGCGCAAGTGCGTGCCTGCAGATCTGCCGGGGGCGGGCTTCCGGCTGGCGAGCTTCTCCAGTTGGCGGAGAGCCTCCACCAACCGGAAGCTGCCATCTGCGACGCCGGAGGAGTGTGGAGCAGCGAGCTCGCGCTGCTCCACACGGCGACAGACTTACCCGGCTGGAGGTAAGCTCCGTTTTTGGACGTTTTCGCCCGTTTCCTCCCCGACATGTGAAAAGGGCCTTTGTTTACCTTTTAAGCAGATAAAACCCAAGGTCACCATCCTTGCTTGAGAAGCAACAGGAAAAGCACTTAGGTTTATTTTTGGCTGGAATGTTGCTTTCCACCTGACTAACCTGACAGAAAAATTTACCCAGATGGTAGCAGTCAGCTTGGCTGTCCTTTAGTGTTCAAGAAGGAAGCTATGAAAAGTCTAAGTTTGAATGCAACCATTTTAAATTTCATTTAGAGTTCTAAACCGAAAGCTGTCTATCAAAATTATACATTTAAGCCAAATTATAGAGAGTCACAAGGTCCTGAATAATGGCTTGGCCTTCATTCAGTCTTAAAATCACTACTGCAATGAGGAGGAAATCAAGGGCCTGTGATGATTTGATGTCAGTAGCACCTCTCAACAAGTATTTCCTTCAGTCATTCAGCTGTCTCTTTATATCTTGGGGTACAAAACTGCATAAACATTTTAAGAGTTTCACTCCATTTTTGATTCATAATTAAAAGCTGAGCAACCCAAGGATAGCTTTTGCACACAGTATTTTTTCCTACTATTTGTAGCCAAGTTCAATGAAGTGGAATTGCTGTATGGCTAGAATTACAGCTTAACTAGAAAATGTTACTCCTCTCTCTCTCTCTCTCTCTCTCTCTCTCTCTCTCTCTCTCTCTCACTCACACACACACACACACACACACAATTGTGGCATCTCTCCCAAGTATTGAGCTGCTTTTGAAATGGAACCCTGTTACACCCTTCTTACCTCACTTTTAGACGCCAGTGAACTCATTATAGGGTGGCTACATTACTTGCTAATTCCAAATTCTGAGTGTAAATTTTGAAATAAAACAAATGTGTCTTGTATTCATTGTTACAGTGGTGCACATGTGAATTTGTATTGCTTTGTTAATAAGGATATAGGGAAACACCGTCACCACACAGATAGACAGAAACACAAACACACACACAATCTTTCCCATACCTTGCTATTTTTATAATATGATACACATGTTAGATTCGTAGTAAAAGTCTTTTTTTTTTTTTTTTTTTTGCTTCTTTGATGGTCCATGGAATCAGGTCTTAACTGATATAGCAAGTCTGCATAAACATCATTTTATTTTGGTTCCTCGATACAGTGAAGTCATGCTTCAGCCATTTCTGCACAATCCTAAGAAGCAAACTTCTGTCCTAAAATATATAATTATTCCAACAGCTTTTAAAATGAGACCTTCAAAAATGCTTGAATCTGGAGGTTTCAACATTTATTTTTAATTGGATTCATTGTCACTTTGATGTTTTTAAAATGTCTTGATGTTAAAGATGGACAAGTTCCCATAATCATTTTATGGGAGTCACAGGATGCCATGAATGTGTTTTCAGTGCTTTTAAAGGGCATTATGGTACTGTGCCATGAATTCTGTCTAGACATGCAAAATGCTAATACTTTTTTTTTAAAATGCCAAAGCACTTTTGTAATAGACAAATACATTTCATTATAGATCCTCATCCTTTATTGGGCTGTGGGCATGTAGAAAGAAATACTACTCAACTGTGTTTGTGGCTCAGTGATCATAGGGAAAGCACTATGACACTAACGGCATTAAAAACAAACTGTGGATGCTTTCCTTTAAACATAAGTCTTTGGAAGCCTACATTACTTTTCAAGAGCCACTTATACTTTTTTTGCAGCAGTGATTCTTCTAACAGTGACCAGTTGAGCTGATAGAACACCCAGAGCTCAGAAAGCTACTTTTTAAAAGTAATTAACTGGATTTACTGTTCCAAAATCACCCACCCTCAACTACTTTGTTAATATTGTACCTATAGCTGTTTAAAAATTAACTTCTTGCTATCTTATTTTTCAAAACTAACTGAAGTCAATACTTTTTGGTTCCTTAAAAAAAAATTTATATTTCTACATGCTGCGGTACAAACTGCACCTAAGTAATGAGACCAGATGCACCCTGTAATTGTAGAAGTTAACAAAAGTTGTTGTCATCAAACTGTAAATGGAATGAAGTTCTCCCTTATAATCACAATGTCATGTAGGTATGTCTTTTGTTATTGTTGTGTGTCTTCAAGTTGTTTCTGGTTTATGACAATTCTAAGGCAAACCTATTGTGGGTTTGCTCAGCATGATTTGTTCAAAGGAGGTTTGCAGTTGCCCCACTCTGCAGCTAAGAGAGTGTGACTTGCCTAAAGTGAGCTGGTGGATTTCCATGGCCAAGTGGGGATTCAAACCCTGATCTCCCAGCCCTTCTGTCACAGACCACCAAGAAAATAAAAATATGTATTAACTATTTAAGACACTCTTTTTCACATGCACTTCATCCCTGAGACATCTGCCACAGTTGCTGACCATTGCTTCTTTCAGGTGGAACTCTGCTTCTTCTGCTGTCACCTGGCTCTTGTTCTCATTTTCTCCTCTTCCCAAGTAGGAGTGGCTGCCGCAGACTGGGTTGCTGCCACTATCATCCATTACCTGCAAGCAACTGCCTTTGTAATAGACAAGAAGCTTGGGTTAGCTAACCCAAGATGAAATACAGTCTGCTTTCTTTCGGATTCCTCTCAGCTCTGTATCACTGCCACCATCACCACCACCACTGCTGCTTACATCTGGATTGAACAAGTATAGGCAGAGACAGACAGATATGCCTACTTAAGTAGGCTGGGATTATTGTTCCATGCCACCAGGTGTGTGTGTATGTGCCTTCAAATTGTCTATCAACTTAATAGGGACCCCATGAATTTCGTACGGTTTTTTTTCTTAGGCAAGGGACACTCAAAAGTGGTTTTGCCATTTCCATCCACTGAAATATAGCCTACTGCCCAGGACTGCAAGGAAGATAATTGAAAGCACAACAGACATTTTAATTTTCATGTGGATCAGTTTGACATCACAAGCCACATAGCTTTCAGGCCTCTCTAATACTTACATTGGCCAGTGAATGTGCATGAATAAGGCATGCATGCAGGAACCAATAACAAAGTACATTTTAAATTAGTAAATGACCACAAGACAGTAATGGAGAAACCAGATTTTCTATCTCTGGTCTAGTAAGAGGTGTCCCCCAGCCTTGAAACCACACAGGCTGACAGGTAACCCTCCATATTTTAGTAATGGGATATGTAGTAGGAGTTAAGTAGCAGCTTGTCTGTAACAGGGTATGAGAACCAGAGACCATTAGATAAACAAAAGCTAAGAATGCACTGATAAGCTTAGCCAGGCTGCACCAAGACTTCAAGGTCTCTTGCGTGCAGGAAGATGTACTCTTTGTATTTTATGTTTTGAATCTTGCTAATTGCCTCCAGTTCACTCACTGAAGTCTTGTATGACGTATCATGCTCCTAATAAATAGTGTTTAAGCACTGTTCCATTTGTGTGCATGAATTCAGTTCATGACACAGGCTCTTTCTTTTCCAGACAGCAGTTATTTTGTGAAGCAAGCTGAAGCCAAGAAATACCTTTCCCTCCTTTCAGGCCACTAGTGAAAAACTATATGGAAAGCCTATTGAAGGAGAAAGGTTTTCACTAGTTTCATGGACTAAGAATAAAATGGAAATATAATGCATAAGGCAATGAGTGACTATATGCTATGGGCCTTTCTGCACTACACTGTTATAATGCTATTATTCCACTTTCAATGTCTTGTGGAATTCTGGAGTTTGTAGTTCCATGAGGCCAAAGAGCTCTCTGGCTGAGAATTATGAAAGCCCCTCCCTAAACTGCAAAGCCTGGGATTCCATAGGATATTGAAAATGGAATAATAGCACTATAACAGTGTAGTGCAGAAAGGCCCTATGTCTACTGTCCAGTGGTGTTCCTAGTGTATTTGACACCTGGGTGGATCATTTTTAACACCCCACTGTGGGGGGGAGAATCCATCTCTCAGTCCGTATCCCTTGAAAACCTAGTGGTTGCTCTAATCTCATTCCTATTTTGGAAATGCAACTATTGAGCACCATGTGCCAGGCCACTGCCACTATGCTGCCTGTTTCCTTTCTCTCCATTATTAACAATTAGTTTCTCTACCTTTCTCAAGTTGGAACGTTCGAAGAAAACACACCACCCAACCACCCACACACACACCAAATCACTGTTGTCTCTGGGAGGAGGAAAACATTGAGCAAGTTGTTAACGAAAATTCAAACACTTGTGACAGCAAGTTTTACACTTGCCTCATTATCTGGACAGATAGGACTTACAAGCTGATCATGTTTACCCAAATGAAGTCTCATACGTCTGGTGGCAGTTTGGAAAAGGTCTACAACACCCAGAATTCTCTAGCCAGCATGGCCAATGAACACAGTAACTGAGTGATGCTGGGAGCTATTGATCAGGGCACAGTTCATTTCCAGATAGATATGGTTAGGCCTGCAGCATTAGACTGTGTGCACACTTTCCTGGGAGTAAGCTGCATTGAATAAAATGCACTATGAAATGCAAGTGAAGCTTATTTCCAAGTTGTCATGCATAATTAAGTTTGCTAGCATTGCAACTTTACTTAGAAGTGAGCTGCCCTCTGGATAATTTCTCAGAAGTAAATCCCCCTGAACTCAGTTGGAGTTAGTGCCAGGCAGATATGCACAGGAGTATAGGTTTCAATGGTCTTGAAATCCAAACAAGCTTACTTGGAGGTGCAATTCTATCAAAAAATCACCAGAAGATCAGGTGCAGTTCTATGTAGAGAGTTGCTTAGAAGTTGGGGGTGTGTAGAATTCATTAGCATTATTTGGTTATGCTGGCTAGGGCTGCTGAAAGATGTAGGGCATGGGCATCTGGAGAGTCACAGTTTCCCACTTTAGTTACAATGAGGCATGCAAAGAATCTGCCTGGGAATTCAAACCCTAGTCTTCCAGAGTCCTTGTCCAACATCACACTGGTATACCTCCATAATTTCGTTTCAACTTCCTTCCAAGTAAGCTTTGTGGTCTCACTCTGAGAATCTAAGAATCTTGCTGTCAATTTCAACAACAACAACAACACCTTGCTAGCTTTTCAATAGCAACATGGCTGTGCTCTAAAGATAATGACTTTAAACTAATTTAGTTTCTATGCATAAATTCCATGCCCCCACACACACACCAACGGGGACTGTGCTTGTTCCCTTGAATGTGCTGAGTTTTTGCAACATGTAGCTGTATATCACTTTCTTGACTTTTTAACTAATTTTGGTCTGAATTTGATTTAGTGGAGATCTTCCTTCCATATCCCTGGCTCTTTTTGTTTGGGACTTTAAAGGTTGCCAAGTCCAACGCACATCAACCTGATAGCAAGTACCAATGGGACTGCCTTGATGAACTGAGATGCATTTCATCAAGCTGCACAAAACTGCCCTTGGACACATTGGCCATTTCCATACCAGGCTTCTGAAACAGTGCAGAGCAACCTCTCACAGAGGTCTTCTACACCATAGAGTGGACTGGCGTGGACTACTTTTTGTAGTTCCACACCAGAATCCACTCAGGAGCGGCCGGAACTAGCCGCGCTGCATGTTTTTTAAAAACCTCTTTTTCGCGCCACTCCGTCGCCCAGCTCCAAAGTGGATTTTCAGGAGTGCGCAAGTCTGCAGATCTGCCGGGGGCGGGCTTCTGGCTGGCGAGCTTCTCCGGTTGGTGGAGAGCCTCCACCAACCGGAAGCCGCCATTTGGGACGCCGGAGGACTGCAGAGCAGCGAGCTCGCACTGCTGCGTGTAGCGACGGACTTACCCGGTTTCAGGTAAGCTCCGTTTTTGGGCGTTTTCGCCCGTTCCCCCCCCCCACATGTGAAAAGGGCCTTAGCTTCCTTTTCTTTTCTTTTCTTTTTTTAAAATTAAGCTTTAATCACTGGACATGGTTCAGCCCTAAATAAATTTAGAGACGTAACCAAGCCTCCAGAAGATGCTACTAAGATTTCAGCTGTCCTTTCAAAACAGAGTTTGGGGAATTAAAGGAAAGGCATAGGAATAGCATGTGTATATCTAAACCACTCATCAGCTAAGTGCTCTCTAAGTGGTTTACAATGTGTTAGCTAATTGCCCCCAACAAGCTGGGTAGTCATTTTACCAACCTGCAGAAGGATGGAAAGCTAAGTCAACCTGGAGCCTGGCAGGATTGAACTCACAACCTTGTGGCTGCAGTACTGGCATTTAACCACTGCACCACCAGGGTGCTTTGAGACTTTAAAGATGGGAAAATATAAGAAAAAGAACAGCATTGTCACTTTCCCCTGTGCTCCTTAATTAGAGATGCTGACAAAACAAGGGCATTGTGTGTGTGTGTGTGTACATCTGCAAGTGAGTGACCAATCAAGTGAACTTTGTGTACACAACCACTAGTGCTCTCTCTGTTCTAGCCTTGCACATGTGCACAAAGCAGCAGCAACTTGGTGACATTTCCTGGCTGCCAAGAGCGGAGCAGAACATGTGCTTCCAGCTGGTGAGTGGAGGGGCTATTCAGGCAGTGACATACCTAAGTGTATTGGTTGTACTTGAGGTGGACCACACCTACAACCCATCCTCAGAACACCAATGCTATTGTCATGGAAGCACTGTGACACAACAACCCAACAGCAGCAGTGAGAATCACTGTAGTGAGAGATGGCTGCTGTAGTATGCAGAACCTGCCTTTTAAAAGGCAGGCTTAGATTGTAATAGCAACTCCCTCTCCATTGTGAATAGGTGTGGTTTGCCTAGAATATCCAGCTAGGACAGATAGCAGTTAATAAATTTGTATTGTTGAACTGTTATGTTTCCATCATATCTGTTTTGTTATACATAAAAGATTTTACAGGCATTTCAAATAACATTTCTAGCCTTTTCACAGGTAAGTTACAACAAATCTCACATAATGAGTATCCTCCATTTTCCAAGAAGGTGAGAAGTCAATAGTACTGTGATTGTACCGAGAAATGAATTCCACATACCCAGTTCTTAGGGTGAAGACATATAATAGAACAAAAGCAAAGTACAAAGCTGTGTCTTGGTCATGATCAACTTCCACTGAATTGCACCCTATTTTTCTAGTTCAGATGAAAATGTTTGGGAGCAATTTATCCAGTCTTCAATTCCATCCCTAGACTGCTGCACTTTTGTCCCACCTCCACTGCCATCTGCTTCCCTTGTGTACAGAGTTGCAAGTGCCTGTTACCATGCTCAAATGAGGGATTAGACCATTCCCCTGTAAGTATGACTACTCAGAGTTTGTTTATGCATCCAACCATCCCTCCATCCCATCCATCCATCCATTTTTTCAGTTCACCAATGGAAGACCTCAGGTAGACCAATAGTACTCAGCTTGTCAATTGCTAATTTTTACCATATGCAAAATTCATTAAAGACCCAAGCTTTTGCAAGTTCTTAGAAACTTACCAATATATATGGAACATTTTTGCTAACTGTCTTGCAAAACGGATCAGGAGGTCTTTAAACTGAGCTTGACTGTGGAGGGAGACAGTATTATTCTGGGCAAGGATTCAGAGAGTGCTGTGAAAAATAGCTCAAATGATATAGATAGGGCAGGCCAAGTAGAACTAGAGATCAACAGGAGGAGGGAAAGTAACTTTAGTACAGGACTTCCAGGAAGGACACATGGTCTCAAGTGTCTCTACACTAATGCACAGATCATGGGAAATAAGCAAGATGAACTCCAACACTTAATACACCAAAACAAATATGATTTAATAGGCATCACTAAAAGCTGGTGGGATGAATCTAATGATTGGAATGTAGGAATAGGGGGGTATAACCTATTTCGCAGAAATAGACCAAACAAGAAAGGAGGAGGAAGAGCCTTATATGTCAAGGATGTTTTCACCTGTGAAGACATCCATTACTTAAATCTGGGAGCCAAGTCAAGAGCATCTGGGTAAGAATTAAGAGAGTGAGAAACAATAGGGATGTGATTGTGGGGGTTTGCTACAGGCTTTCGGGCCAGCCTGAGGACTTGGATGAGGCCTTCCTGGAGCAGATGACCACATATTCAAAAAGGAGAGATGCCCTGTCAATGGGAGATTTCAATTATCCTGATATTGTTGGCAGTCAAACTCTGCCAAGACCGCAAGGTCCAACAGGTTCCTCACTTGCCTTGCAGACAATTTCATGATCCAGAAGATGGAAGAAACAACAAGGGAATCAGCTATTTTAGATCTGATCCTGACCAACGAGAAAGACCTAGTCAATGAGGTGGAGGTTGTGGGATCCTTAGTGGGGAGAGACCAAGCTCTTTTGGAGTTTGTCATTAAGTGGGAAGGAGAAGCCAAGTGTAGCCAGACACGCATCCTAAACTTTAAGAAAGCTGATTTCTGTAAGCTTAGGTAGTTACTTGCTGAAATCCCATGGTCAGGAATACTAAAAGAGAAAGGAGTTCATGATGGATGGGAGTTTCTTCAAAGTGAGATACTGATAAGGAGAAAAAATGACAGGTGTCTAAAGAAACTGGAATGGTTGACTGAAGAACTCTCAGCTGAGCTAAGTGTTAAAAGAAACATGTACAGGAAATGGAAGAACGGTGAAACCACTAAAAAGGAATTCAATCAACAGCCAGATGTAGGGAGAAGGTCAGAAAAGCTAAAGCGCAGAATGAACTCAGGCTTGCCAGAGACATTAAAAACAATAAAAAGGGCTTTTATAGATATGTCTGCAGCAAAAGGAAAAACAAGGAAATGACAGGGTCGCTGCATGGAGAAGATGGCCAGTTAATAACGGAGGGAAGAGAGAAGGTAGAACTACTCAACACCTTCTTTGCCTCACTTTTATCCCAAAAGGATAGAAGTACTCAACCTGGGGGGTGGGAAGCAGATGAGGAAGTGGGGGAAATGCAGCATAGAATAAGTACAGCACAGGAATATTTGGCTAAACTAGATGAATTCAAGTCTCCAGGGCCAGATGAATTACATCCAAGGATATTAAAAGAACTGGCAGAAGTCATTTCTGAACCTCTTGCAATAATCTTTGAGAACTCTTGGAGAACAGGAGAAGTCCCAGCAGACTGGAGGAGGGCAAATGTCGTCCCCATCTTCAAGAAGGGGAAAAATGAGGACCCAAATAATTATTGCCTGGTCAGTCTGACATCAATACCAGGAAAGATCCTAGAGCAGATAATTAAACAGTCAGTTTGTAATTACTTAGAACTCAATGCCGTAATCACTAAAAGTCAACACGGATTTCTCAGAAATAAGTCATGCCAGACTAATCTTATCTCCTTTTATGATAGGGTTACAAGCTTGATAGATGAAGGGAATGCTGCTGTAGGCATGGCATATCTTGACCTCAATAAGGCCTTTGACAAAGTTGCCCATGACATTCTTGCAAAGAATGTGGACTGGACAGGGCTGCTGTTAGTTGGATTTGTAATTAGTTGACTGGCTGAACCCAAAGAGTGCTCGCCAATGAATGTTTTTCATCCTGGAGAGAAGTGACTAGTGGGGTGCCACGGGGTTCTGTCCTGGGCCCAGTGATATTCAACATCTTCATCAATGACTTGGATGAAGGAGTGGAGGGCATGCTGATCAAATTTGTAGCTGACACCAAATTGGGAGGGGTTGCTAATACGCCAGAGGACAGGATCAAATTTCAAAATGATCTTGACAGATTGGAGAGCTGGGCCAAAGCTAACAAAATGAATTTCAACAGAGACAAATGTAAAGTCCTGCACTTAGGCAGAAAAAATGGAATGCACAAATATAGGATGGGGGATGCGTGGCTGGATAACAGTACGTGTGAAAGAGATCTAAGAGTCTTGGTAGATCACAAGCTGAATATGAGTCAGCAGTGTGATGAGGCAGCCAAGAAAGCCAATGCGATTCTTGGTTGCATCAATAGGAGTACGGTGTCTAGATCGAGGGAGGTAATGGTACCACTCTATTCTTCATTGGTTAGGCCTCATTTGGAATATTGTGTCCAGTTCTGGGTGCCTCAATTCAAGAAGGATATCAACAAGCTGGAGTGTGTCCAGAGGAGGGTGACCAAAATGGTGAAAGATCTGGAAGCCATGTCCTATGAGGAGCGGCTTAGGTAGCTGGATATGTTTAGTCTGCAGAAGAGAAGGTTAAGAGTGACATGAAAGCCATGTTTAAATATTTGAAGGGATGTCATGTCAAAGAGGGAGCGGGCTTGTTTTCTGCTGCTCCAGAGACTATGAGAAGGAGCAATGGATTCAAGCTGCAGGAAAGAAGATTCCACTTGAACCTCAGGAAGAACTTCTGGATGGTCAGAGCTGTCTGGCAGTGGAATATGCTGCCTCAGAGTGCGTTAGAGTCTCCTTCTTTGGAGGTTTTTAAGCAGAGGTTGGATGGCCATCTGTTGGGAATGCTTTGATGTGTGTTCCTGCACAGCAGGGGGTTGGACTGGATGGCCCCTGGGGTCTCTTCCAACTCTATGATTCTATGGCAGACTCATTTTCCAAAATGTTAACAATTCAATCTCATCTGTTTTTCTTTATCTCCTCTTCCTGTTTTTGCAATAAGCTGGGTTGTTCTTTATTAGCATTATTTATTTATTTATTTATTTTGGTAACCTGCAGTGAATGTTATATCAGAATCTAAATCAATATGAAGGTAATCACACAGTAATGAAAAATAGTGATAAAATATCCTTTGATGCCCTTGAACATTGTATAGGGCATAGAGGGAAACCTCTTATTGTTTTCTCTGCAAATCTGGGTCATGGGAAGAGAGATCTAGAGAAGAATCCTTCCAGGCAATCAATCATATCTGTTGTTTTCCACTGCAGCAAATGTCTGTCAAATGGCCAGAATCATGCCAAATTCTTACTCTGTTTATCGGTCACAGAAGGTCACTGTGTCATGCTGTTCAAGTCTTTCAAAATAAGTTTGCTAGAGGTGGCCAAGTCACAGATTTGAGGAGGTTCTCTCTGTGTTATAAGAAAATGTTTCCTTGTTTATTTCAGACTTTCTAGAAAAACAGTTGTATCACATGATATAACTGTTCCTGGCCTGTACCACTTCAGATTGCTGTTGAATGCTCCCTTAGATTAAGATGGAGAAAACCAGTTATTAAAAAGTGGGATTTTGGGTTAACCCTTTTCCCACATTGTACTGATTTCCTGTGCATAGCACTTTTTTTTTAATTCATGGGGGAGTATACAGTTTTCTGATTTCTCCTCCTCCCCACACATACACACATTCCAAAATTGACTGTTTTTCAGTTAATACATTTATATACCCCAATTAAAGCAGGGCTCATCCTTGTAGGCTGGCCAAATGCATCATGATCTGGCAGTAGTTATTGCTGTACTTATCACTTTTTATTGCAGATATCTGAATAACCTTCCTCTTCTTCCAATACATTTCTGGGCAATTCCTATCAATTTTTTCAACTTATTTCATTTTAGCTGAAGGTAGCCTTTTCCCCTGTCCCTGTATCTTTTTAAATCCCAGATTCACAGGTGTATCTATTGTTGTGGTTTATTTCATTTTATCTGGGGATGCTGCATTCTGGTGTGCAATGACCTGGCCTGTGGGTGTTAACTTGTCTTGTTTCACACCCATCTCAGCAATCATGATCCATTCTCAAGGACTGGGTGAAGGAATTTTGGAGTTTGTGGTTTGCAAATGTCTGGCAAATGCTGATACCCCTTGCCAGTTCCCTGACAACAAATGTGGAACTCCCTTCCACAGGTAGTCCAGTTGGCTCCCTCCCTGCTTTCTTTCTGCTGGGAGGTGAGGATATTTTTATTTAGGCAGGCTTCTGAATTTTGAATTTTTATTACAGAGCGGAATGTATGCATAGATGGTGTGCTGTTTAATTCTTATTATTTTTTTATTGAAACTATATTCTAAATATGTTTTTAAGTGTTTTTACTGTTTTCAAGCATGCTTTAATAATAGTGATATTTAATTTCTTTTGAACTTTTGCAAATTAATGTTTTAGCAACATCTGTTTAAATTATTGTAAGCCACCTTGAATCTCATTTGGGAGAAAGGCAGGTATAAATTCACTCACTCAATCAATCAATCTAGGTGGAGTGGGATGGGATGGCGCACACTGTCCACACCTCAGAAAAAAGTTACTGGAAACTGGAGAGTTAGAGTGTAAATGTGTGCACACTTCCCACCTTTTATTGCAGAGTTTCTCAACCAACGTTCCCTGGAACTTTAGCGTTCCACAACAGATTGCTAGATATCCCACAACGGAGAGTGATTGTGGGGGGAATACCTTTTTTAAGCTATAATATATACCTAAACGCAGATACAATATGTAATGTGATATAAAAGTCGATATAATTTTTTTAATGCAGGGGTTCCCTGAGACCTGGAAATTATTCCAAGTGTTTTTCCAGAACCAAAAGGCTGAGAAATGCTATTTTATTCCCATGCTTTGACATCTCATCCAGCCCTTGGAAATAGGAAGTAATGCTTTTGCAGATGACTTCCTGACCCTTGCTTCATTTCCCCCTTTGCCCAATAGCTCTTTAAAGAAATTCTTTCCCTCATCTCACAGACAGATCTATTTTATTCTTATTTTTAAATTCTCTCTAGAATTGTAATGTCATTCCTATAAGGGGCTATGATGGTGTCACTATGATTTTTCCTCAGCACCAGATTACCACATACTCCCTGTGTGACATGAGGCAATGGAGGAGACTGGCGATGAAAACAGGGAGTGTGTGGGAAAGAAAACACTAAGGATAATAATGAAATACTACTGCTATAGCACCACATAAGGATAATGCTAAAGCTATGTTTCTTCCTACACTGGAGATCACACCTACCCATCCATGTGCACACAGGAATTTCCTCTTTTTTCATTGTCAGTCTCCTCTGGAGCTAGGAAGTGACTTGGTTTTCTAATGGCTTACTTTGATAACAAGTTACTTTTTTATACTAGCAAGATGGAACAGTGCTTTTGTCTGTCACGGCCAGGATTGCAATTTACTACTTTGAATAGAACAGTACATGGTTTCTGATTGTCTCTTCAAAGAACTAGATAAGATCCTAAAGCACAAAGATACATAATTAAATACCAGCCAGAACCATCCATGCCATAGTATTTCCAGTTTTTATGTATCATTGGGAAAGCTGTCCAATGAGGAAAACGGATAGGAGAAAAAATCAACTCATTTGAAATGGAGTGCTGGAGGAGAGTTCTTCTGTTACCATGGACTGTTGAAAGAACAAAAAAATAAGTGGGTCCAAGAGCAAAACAACCCTGAACTCTCCCTGGAAGCCAAAATGACTAATCAGTCATTTTGACATTTTGAAGTCAAAATGACTATTGTATTTTGGACATAACATGAGATGACATGACACATTACAGGCGGATTGACTCGATCAAGGAAGCCATGCCCTGAGTTTCCAAAGCCTGAGCAGCAATATTAATAACAGGATGTCTTTGAGGTCCCTCATTCATAGAGTTGCCATAGGTCAAAGCTGATGTGACACCACATAACAACAACAAAAGAGAGTTTGCTTGTTAATAAGCACTTGGTGTGTTCCAATTCATTCTGGGCAACAGGAGCAGGGGATGAAGGGTTACATGGCTGGCTGCCTTCTCTTGCCTCTTTACGCAGAATTGTACAGCTAATGGGGAGCAGAGAAAGAAGACAGCCAGCAACAAGAAGAGATGGAGGCAGAGAAAGAAAAGACACACTCAAAACATGAACTGTTAGGTTAATTGGAGATTTTTTTTTAATGTTTGAAATGTTAATCAGCGTTCTTCTGTCCTACTCATACGAAAGGCAGGCGCTGCCTCTGTTGCTGCCAGAAAAAGAGAGTCAATGGGACTGTGTAGGGCAGTGTATCTTGCTGGGATCGTTATTCAAAATAGCAGTACAGAATATACAGCTGCACTGGCTGGATTTGTATGAGCAGTGAGAGGGAGTTTAGAAGAGAAGGGGTGGTTCTTTGCTTGCCTACAGTTGGCTAAGGCATAAGATTTAGAGCAAGCAGTTGAGGAGAGGGAACACAGGCAGAAGAAAGACTGAGTAAGAGTTCAAGGAATTTTGTGAAACTATGCCAAACTAATGTGGTAATCCCATTCCATCGCCAACTGGAATGTATTGGGAGATTATACTCCAAATCATCTGAGTAGGATGAAACTTTTGAGGAGGGATTGTTTTGTAATGTCTGTTGCCTCTTTTTCCCAGAATTTCCAGGTGTAATATTTGAATTGACCACTTGGGTGAAACAAAGGCCATTTCCATACCGGGCTTCTGAAATGGTGCAGAGCGACCTCTCATGGAGGTCTTCTACAGCATAGAGTGGACTGGCGTGGACTACTTTTTGTAGTTCCACACCAGAATCCACTCAGGAGTGGCCGGAACTAGCTGCGCTGCGTGTTTTTTAAAAACCTCTTTTTTCGAGGTTTTTAAAAAGCACGGAGCGTGCAGCCCCGCGCCGCTCCGTCGCCCGGCTCCGAAGTGGATTTGCAGGTGCGCGCAAGTGCCTGCCTGCAGATCTGCCAAGGGCGGGCTTCCAGCTGGCGAGCTTCTCCGGTTGGTGGAGAGCCTCCACCAACCGGAAGCCGCCATTTGGAACGCCGGACGACTGCGGAGCAACGAGCTCGCGCTGCTCCACGTGGCGACGGACTTACCCGGCTTCAGGTAAGCTCCGTTTTGGGGTGTTTTCGCCCGTTCCCCCCCCCACATGTGGAAAGGGCCAAAGAGCATTTTCCCACTTGTTTTTTTTTTTCACCAGCAGGATAGTAACAGTAATAGTAACTCATTGGTAACTAAACACTCCACAATTCATCTTTCTGGACTGTAATAACAGCAACTCTGGCCATTTCTGCCCTACACTGTTATAGTGCTATTATTCCACTTTCAACAAACCGTGGAATTCAGGGGTTTGTAGTTTACTGAGGCCAAAGAGCTCTCTGGCTGAGAAGTCTAAATGCCCCTCCCTAAACTGCAAACCCCAGGATTCCATAGGATGTTGAAAGTGGACTATAAAAGGGTAGTACAGAAATGGCTAACAAATAAAGTTGCTAGAACTGGCAAAATCACCTCTGAATGTTCCTTGCCTAAGAAAACCCTGTGAAATTTATGAGGGCACCACACCATAATTCGACAGGTGACTTGCACATGCACATATATGTGCACATATATGTGCACACATACACAAAGTCAACAGTCCAAACTCTGCTCTCATTAAATCCTTCATTTCATGGGAGGTGGAAGGAAGTGTCTCAAATTAAGGGGTTAAAAACACAATGATATAATCAGAGCACCTTATTCTAATAGACCTAAAGTTCTAGAGATACATGATGTGGGGAAGACAGAAAAATCATGTGAGGATTGCAACACCTCCAGAAACAATTTTAAAATGAAGTGCAGAGGTGTGATGGAGTTGGACACACACACACACACACACACACACACACAATTTCCCAACCCATGTCACAAACAAAATGCCTACAAATGAACCAAATTATGCCATCTTTGAGATTTTTTTTAACAAAGGTGTCAAGAAACTACATTAAATGATACTCCATAAATCAGTTTGGTTTGTGCTATAGTAGTCTGATTGATAGACTAGGAATATGGAAGATGAGAGTTCAAATCCCCACTCAGTCATGGAAACCCATCAGGTGACCTTGGTTGGGCAAATGACACTCAGCCTAAGAGGAAGACAGTGGCAAACCTCTTAATAAATCTTGCCACCAAACCCCTGTTACAGGATAGCCATAAGCCGGGGTCAACTTGAAGGCACATAACAATAAACACATCAGCACAAATCATCAGTCTCCTGTAAATACCTCATGGCTACCATGTTTTGGCAGTGAGGAGGTGGTGAAGTGGAATTTTAGGTGGATCTCTGTAACAATATGCCTGCTGGAATCATTCTTCAGAGTTAAAAACGACGGGCCAGAATCCTATTGCTATGCTATGCCAGTGTAACAGTGGTGGCACAGGCAGTGCGGGTGAAGCAGCCGCAAAGAAGTAGGAAGTCACCTGCTTGAATATGCTGGATTTTATCTGCAAGACCCTGAGAAAGTGGAACCACACCAATAGGATTCTGGCACTGCTCACCTGAATAGTTCCTAGAAAGTTATCTGCTAGGAAAATGAAGTGTACAGAGACAAGGTTGTTACAATGCCATTTGTACTGCAATAACATTTAATGTTGAGAAATAAATTTTTCTCCCCTGTCCCGCCATCATTCTGTCCCTGTTTGGCAAGTTTCCTGGACATGTGGTAAATGACCAATTTCCTTGATATTGTTCTTTTAATGAATTCCTGCTGGTTTTGAGTAAGGCTGTTAAAGATCTTCCATCTTCAGGACAAGTGGAAACTGAAAAGACGTATCCTTTGCCATTTGTTTAAAAAAATCTTTAATTAACCTCTCAAATTGCATTCTTGTGACTTTTGGACACCAGTGCTTAGAATGGGTATGACAGATTGTAGTACTCAGGATCACAGTACTGGCAGAGTGTGGATTTATGTACTTTAAAACATTTTCAACATGCCTCACTTCAAGAAGTTCTAAGTGACTTAGAGTTAGTATTTTAATTAAAAATATCCTTCCAGCATGCACCACAGCATAAAACACAAAAATAGCAGCAGAAAACCATAATGCAGCAATAATTAAACTATCAATATTTTAGAAATAGTGATCAATTTCAACAGTAGATTAAAATTATAAACTGAACGCCTTCTTTTAAAAGGAAGGTCTGCATGCACTTCCCAGAATGTATTTATGAGAACCTAAAATTGACTTTTCAAGAAAGGGAGTTCTGCAGACTAAATATCCTTGAACAAGCATTCAAATCAGCATTCCAATGATAACTGTTCCTCCGGAGATATAGCTCTAGATTTTCCTAAATGTGAGGACACTGGTGTGTGTCCACAGCATCGCAGCCTGTATCAGTGTCCGATCTGGCCTTGTACTTGGATGTTCAAGATCAGTGAAAACTTGGAATGCTTTCAACATACTTATTTTAGCTTTGTGTTTTCCTCAGAAGTGGGTCCCTGGCCACTGCCATTCATGCAATGGCAGCTGGTGACTCCCATGTCTGTGGTGTGATAAACCCACTCAGAGTTTTTGTCCAAACTTTAAACGATTTATCCAAAATCTTGAAACTATTTTGATGGATAGATCTCAGCATCTTGGATAGGTCCTTCAAATTTCAAAGTAAAACCCAAAGTGACTGCATTTGTGCACTGGGAACTTTAAAAAAATGGACAGTGGCTATGCAGTGCAAATTGTTTTGCTTGGAGCTCCTGCCCCTGATTAAGGGATTAGAAACAGTAGCTGGTACAGGACATAAAGCTGGCTATAAATAGGAAGAGACTGTCATATGTAGGGATGGGACGAATCCAGAATTTTCCAAATCCAAATGTGGATCCAAATCCCTGGAAAGTTCTGGGAATTCACAAATCTCATGATTCCGAATTTTTTGAATCCTTCTTTTAAAAAGGATTTAAAAAGCAAAGGAAAGGAGGATAAGACACACTCTCTCAGCCTTAGCAAAGCAAAGGCTTACACAAAGGCAAACCTCCCTCTGAGAAAATCTGACCAGGACAATTGTCATAGTTTTGCCTCAGGATCTCCTCAGATTGAAAATGACGTGAAGGCCTTTTCTATACAGGCAGGAAAATGTGGATTAATTCCACATTTTCCTGCCTATGTAAATAAGGTCACATACCACAGTACAGAGATAATCCAGGTCAAAACTGGATTTTCTTTGCATAGCTCCTTATGGCATCATGGGGTTTGTAGTTTGATGACACACCAGCACACTTTGGCAGAGAAGGCTGCGACACCTTGTAAAACTACAAACCCAGGATTGTGTATGAAAGAGCTTTGCAAGGGAGCTATGCAAAGGAATCTTTCAGCTGTCCTTGAAATCTCAAGAAGACTGTACCTTCCAGCCAATCAGGCCTTTGGCAGGCCCCGGAGGTGCCAATTTTAAAAAACAATTTTTCCTTTCTGCTACATATGGTTTGTCATGTGGCTCATGAGAAACCATGACAGACATTTCACTTCTCATCCTATTCTAGCTATAGGTTTACAATCAGGCACTGGTCTTGTGGAAGGAGGTACACTGGCCTACATGTGGCATTCACTGGATGAGATTGTGTGACCTTGCCCTCTACGCCACTACTTCTGATAGGCATCGGACCACACTGACCCCAGCATTGATACATGCCATTGATTTTCAGCACAGAAAATAGTGCTGAACTTTAATATTAAATATTCAATTAAAATATATTAGAATACAACCCCAGATGTAATTTCTGAAATTGTTAGCAAAGGCCATTGTTATTCCAAGAGAAAAACTCACCCACTTGCCATCTGCCCTTGTGTGTCTGGTCTTCCAGGTTTTCAGGCGTCCCGGTCTCCAACAAACTATTTGGTTGGTGGATTTGAAAGATTCAGTTTGTCTATTTTTGCACAGGGATTCAGATTCACAAATCTCGAATCCTTGCCAAGGATTCGAGGATTTGGTTGACTCACCCTAATCATATGACTTAGTTATTCTTTTGATTTGTATCCTGACTTTCTCACAGTGTTGGGATGCAAACAGCTTACAACATAATTTAAAAGGTTCCACTAGAAGATTCTATTGGATCTATTATATTTATATCACTAAAACACCAAATAGAAGCTGTTCAAAAACATTGTGCTGATAATAAATTAATGGGAAAATATCAAAAAATTCAAAATATCCCTTTTAAAACATTACACAGTTTTAGAAGTCTGTTGCTGAAGGTCTGCTGAAATAGAAAAGTATTTGCCTCTCAGTGGAAGGAAGTGGAGAAGAAGGTAACCTAATGTTCCATTCACAGGAATTTCATAATTTGGTGCAGCCACTCTTGTGTCTGCACCAAACATATTTCTGAAGTTGCTGAGACTGAAAGATCTCTGCTGAAGATCTCAAAGCCTGGGCAGGCTTACATGGGAGAATACATTGCTTCAGCTAGCCTGGAATCAAATCACCTAGGGCTTCGTATGTTACAATGAACACTTTGAATGGTGTAAATGGACTGGACTGGCAGCCAGTGAAGTTGATGTGACGGTTATATATGCACACAACAGTCTGGCCACAGCATTCTGGACCAGCTATGGTTTTTGAATGTTCTTCAAAAGCAGCCCCACATAGTACATGTAACAATGAACAAAACTGGATGTGAAAGTCCCATTTAAACTAGTTATAGTAGAACTTGGCAACTTTCAGGTAAAATTCAAGGTGCTAATTTGAATCTTTTAAACCTCCTAACTGACTAGGAGATATAAAAGTCACTTCTGAAATGAGCCCTGCCGTCTCTAGAAGAGGCCTTGTCTCCATTTCTATCAACCCATAATGCCTGATCTACAAGAATTCTAATGTGATTTCATTCTAACCTTGTAGTCGTTTACATAATTCATTTGTATTCTCTGAATCTCTTTCAAACACCTTTAAACACTCAAATATCTTTGATACCAAACATCTCTTCAACACTTTGGTATGTGTACAGGTGTATCTCAGCTAACAAAGTGGATGGGTTCTCAGGCATTATTTCTTTAATTGAAAATCTGATACCAGAGACAGAAATGACACAGAAAGAATAGAGATAGTTTCCTGCACCACAAAAAAAGAAGAGCAGTTCAACATGTTTCAGCCACCTTTTTATTCAAAATTAACAATAGGTATATGTGCAATTAAACAATCAGATTGGGTAAACTGCATAAGAAAACAAAAAGATTTGAATAATCTAGAAGTCAATGAAAGCCTTCTTCCAATATTCACCTAGTGATGACCGTTTTCTTTCACCACCTCCACTTGTCTTACAATTTTAGTTTTGGTGGCCAAAGTGTAACATACTGGGGAAATAGGCAAGGCAGGCTAATCTGAAAGCTATCCTGGAAGCAACTGCTTCCTGCCTTACCAGGCACACACAGTTACAGTAAAATAGGTTTGCTCTTTCCCACCTCAAGCTTTGTTTATTGCATTGTTTACTGTGCACACACTGCTGCAATCTGACACTGAAACCCGGTGCCTCTCCACTCTTCTTCATCATCCTTCCCATGTCAGTGCTGCTAAAAACCTTTCAGCTGGAATGAGGATGAGGAAGAAAGGGCATGCATCTAAAATTTTATAAAAGAAACATCTTTGTCAGAGGTTTTGTAAACTAATATGTCTGTACTTGAAATATGACTAAAATGTGGATGTTGCAATAATTTCTCCCTCTCTCACTCACATAGACATTCTCTCTCCCCCCACCACCTGCATCTACAAACAATTGTTTAGTCTTCCCAGCCATCGGACAGTAAAAACAAAGGAACTGTATCTATTTTATAACCGTCAGTTTTGCAACATCACTTTTTATTATCTCATTCTTTATTATCTTTTGGAACATCCCTCTTTATTATGTGATCAAGAAAATTATTTCTGGAGTGGAGGCAGGATTTTTTTCATTTATAACAAATGCAGCATTTCTGTTTTATTAAATAACAGATCTGTGTTACAGTACAAGTCAGCAACAAGAGATTTCTATTTTTTTGTAGAGCAAAGGGAAGATTCCTTACTACATATCCATATACTTACATATCTGTAGTTACCATGTTCTTCTTCAGGGTAGATAAAAAAACCCATGATGATCAGTAATTACAGATTTATGGTAACAATGAATACAGATGTTGAGTCGATTTTTACACTTTCTTCTCTATAAGAATAACAAACTATATATGCAGAATAAGCTTTAATGACTCACGCTCCAGGAACCTAGTTCAGCAGGAAAAACATGTCAAACAATGTGCTTTCGTATCATCATAGGATATACAAAACGGAAAATAATCATTATAAGGGTGATATAAAATCTTGGATGGTAGATTTGGAGACTAGTGAACGAACTAGCCATAACTTGCTCTGTCGTATTGAAACAGATCACTGAAATGAAGAAAGACTTGGCATATTGGTTATTTTATACATTCCTCCCAATCAGTGAAAACATAGATTGAAAAAAAATAAGCATTTTTACTTATATATGCTTTATAAGTACATTGAAAACAATTAGTGGTTGCCTTCTTCAATCTGAATACACAGAAAAGTTAGCATATTTGCTTTTGTAGGTTTTCACTGAAACCATCTGTGCAATTGCAAGGAAGGCCTTAGGGGACAGAATGGCTTTAGAGCTGCATGTTGTCTACTGCATCTTTAAATATAAAAAAGTTATCCTCAAAATCCTTTCAGTGAAACCCCAAACTCTAGCCTTTAGGAGAAACATATAAATTTTAACTCATTATGTCACAAAAGTAACAGCCATGAAAATATAGGAGAGCGGCTTCTCAGTGGCGGCTCTCAAGCTCTGGAATTCTGTTTCTAGAGAGGTTAGACTGGTATCCTTCTGTAGGCAGGTGAAGACTTTTTGGGGGGGGGGCAGATCTTTGAGGACTAATTGTACATGAGGAAAGGGCCTTACTTAACATAAATATGCTGTTACACGTAAACACCCAGGCATACCTCAGTTAATGAAGTAGATGTGTTCCTAGGTATTACTTCTTTAATACAAAATTTGATACCAAAGGCAGACATAACCTGGAAAGAATAGAGATAGGTTCCTATACCACAAAAATGAAGAGCAGTTCAACTTGTTTTAGCAACCTTTTATCCAAAACGAACACTATGCACATGTGAAATGAAACAATCAGGACTGCTAAGTCTTGCATAACTAAATTGCAAATCTTCTGGATACTGTCTGAAAACCTCTTCCAAAATACATCCAGGGATTATTTTTTTTCTTTCACATGCTTCTACCATTATTATGATGTCCATTTGATGGATAATCTATGCTTTTTTAATATGTTAGATTTAGCTAGTGAGACAAGCTTATCTGCCTTCCCCTTTTTCCTCTCTTTTGCTGTTCATGAGCACTCAGTAAAGGATTCTAGAGACAGCTGCTGTTTACCATGCCTGTTGCGGGCAGGCACACAGCCAGAGAAGAATTGATAGAGTTCTGTTGTCTCCCACCTCAAGATTTATTACACTGTTTACTGCAGACACCACTGCTAGAAATCAATGCCAAAAGTCTCTGTTCCTCCAAGCTTTCTTAACCTTTGTCCCAATGGCAATGCTGCTGGAGAGTGCCAGCTAATCATAGGATGAGAAGGAAAATGGAATGGGGCTGAGTGGACATAAAAAGACCTTGTAAAAGGAGCTACTTTATCAGAGGCTTTAACTGAAGTATTGCTAGCCCCAGTCCCTCCATCATCACTTTCCCCACGTGAAGAGCAATAGTCTGAAGAAGGGAACTTTCACTACCCTTAAGAGATGCAGACACAATTAAGAACCTACAAGTCAGGCTCTTCACAAAGTCGCTCTGAAAACAACAACAGAGAGAGCAAATCTAGGATGCTCCCCTCCTCTCATGTTTACTTAATATAAATTAGGAGTAGGAATTAGATGGCCCTCCAGATGCTTTTGAACTGCAGCTCCCATGATTCCTCACCTATATGCTGACTTGGGTAACTCAAAGTTGGAGTCCAGCACTACCTACGAGGACCCCACCTAGAGGACCTAGGTAGAAAATGCTTGACTATGGGTAGGTAGACAGAGAGATAGGTATCATCAGATATCAACATGGTGCTTTACAGATTACTAAAGGTTAGGTCCCTGCCCTGAGAGCATATAGTTGTTACCGCCCTGGCTAGTCCGAGCTTTGGGGATATTAAAAGATATCCTCTTGATATCACAATTCAGCTTCACTTCTCTATTCCTCCACACGTGCTTGTGAGGCCACCGGACAAGCACGTAAACAAGCTCGGTCGTTAATTGCGGTAATACTACAATACAGGCAGGCCAGAAATAGCTGACTCACTGCTTTAGGAGACCTCCAGGCAAGTACTCTAATTAAGTATGCACGCTACTTACAAAAGAGCCTCTGCCCCGCGCTGGCAGCTTGATGGGTAACCTATACAATACCCAAGTACTCTGCGTTTGCATACTGGCTACTCTATTGAGAACCGCTACGATAACTCAATCGTTCAGATTCTGACCTTTCGGAGGCTTTGTCTCCAACTCCAAATCTATTGTTTTCCCCCAAGTACGGCATAGCCTGTAGTCACAATTCTCTTTATAAAAAACCTTGATTCCGAGACCTTCCTCGGATCACTCCCGAGTTTCATCCCGCCTTGCTGCCGCTTTGCTTGGCGAGCCTCCCCTCAGCTCCATGAGCTGAGTTACATCGCACCCCAGCCTCGCTCTCTGTTTTTCTGGGTGTCAGGACAGGTGAAGTATCACCCAAACCAGCAATCCCTCTAAAAATCCCTCTATACCACTCAAACCTTTATTTTCTTTAGTTATCTTGTGTGAATGTGTTGCATACAATGTTTTGCTTGTGTTTTTAATAAACATCACTTATTGTTTCAACTTCTGGGTGCTCCTTGACTCGACCCGACCCCGTAGACATAGGGTTCAAGATCTCTCTACGTTACCCTGCCTCTCGTAACGCTAAGCAGTGCTCTGAGCTAATTTTCCCCAACTTTAGTTGAGCACATTTTGGTGTCCCTCCCAGAACCCCCAGTACACAGGGTAACATAGTCACAGCAGAAATAATGAGGAAAAGGAAGCAGAGGTTATGGGATATTATTAGGCATAGTTAGGACATGCAAACTAAGTAGTTATGCCAAAACTTATTTCTAAGGAGCACATTTGATGCAGCCACACATATTACTGAAAAACTATTACCTTACCAACATTAATGCTGTTTCAATACTAGAGAACAGAAGCTGGGCTGGTCCACTGGCCTACTGAGATCAGCTGCCATTGGGCCTCCTTCTATTGTCACTTAAAAGCAGCCATTCCAAAAGGTAACTTCAATTGTCTCCATCCACTTGGTTACTATTCCCCCCTCCCATCTTAGTCTTTGTCTGTCACATCTTGAGTCCCATTCTTGAGAGTAAAAATAAAATGATTGTTGGATGTCATAAATTTAGTTGCAAACCTGAAGGAGTGATCTGTTGTGCGACTCATCTGGCATACCCTCCAACTGTCCCAATTTGGAAAGTACAGTTCCAATTAATCATCTGTAGTCCCAATTTTTTTGCTGCTTTTAAGATGTCTCCATTTCTCTCTCCTTCTCTCATTTTATCCCTTTGTCCTCAGATTACTTCAGTTGGTGCAAACTGAATTTGAAGTGCAAAAGTAATTTGCATGCAGTTAAGTCAGCGGGGAGGAGACGAGAGAATGGGATGGAATCTTACCCTTCCCAGTAGTCTCAGGCAAAAGGAAACTGCTGCAGCCTCTCCTGTCTTGTGTGTTTTTCCTCATTAATGGCCTTTGACAACTGGACTACACTCTGATGTTATTTGTCCACACATGCCCTGATTTTCATTGGAGAAATTTTGGAGGATATGTACATTGTAAGTTGCTCTGGGAACCTGTGGGTCAAGGTAGAAATTCTAGAAAGGAAGGAAGCTAACTATCTCTTTAGCAGTCGTATAGGGACAGGGAGCGGGGGGGAGCAGTTTGCCTCAGGCAGCAATGTTTGGGGGCATCCTGGCCCATAGCCATGATCCCACATGTCTGGGCCATGCCCCCATGCACTGCAGCCATGCTCTCGTGCACAATGGCCATGATCCTCACGCCATAGCCCCTCCCCTCCCCCCCCCCCACACCAAGCTCCGCCACTGCTCTTTAGTGTCTTTGTCTCACCCTGGCTGCTGTTTGACACAGAATGTTTAATCGTTTTTATGTCCACTATGATCAGGCTCATTTGTCCATATTACTATTTAATCCTATAAGCCATAGGGATCCACGCGATTTTGTTTACAAGCGGCTGTTACATCACCACATCAGAGATAGTGTGATGTTGGTCGCAAACTCGCGCAGATTGCTGGAGCCAATCAACTAAATGATACTTTAAAAGATGGGATTGAATACAATTAGGAAAGAAAGCAGAAGGAAAGAAACAAAAGGCAGCATCAAAACAACAGGAACATACTTGCAGCAATGCCAGCAGCTACTTAAATGAGAGGCTGTTTTCAAAATTTACAAAAATGAATGAGGTAAGTAATTCCATGAGTCTCAGCCCTGTCATCCATGTGGAAAAGAAGGTTGATCAAGTTGCAACAGACAGATGTCTGCTAAAAACATTTCCCCTCTAAAATTGCTAACTGTATCCCTGCATTATAAAACAAGAACAGGAAATCTCATGAAAGGCTATGATTATGTGAAGGTCTTATGAAAACAAAAATATCTATCTCTTTTACCAGTATGGCTTATTATGATGTCATTAGAAACTAACAGAGTGACCATGTATACATAGCTCCTTAATTAGAGACATGTCATTTATTTTGTAAGTTAACATCTAGATTTTTTTTTAAAGAAAACACACACATACTCACGCTGTAACCTGGTAATTGTGAAACAACCATAAAGTCTAGCACAGTACTCATTACAACCAACACTGCTATTATGTTTTGTATGCAAATACTTTTCATAGCAGATCACTAAAATCAGTTCTTGAAAAAAAACTCAAATGAAGCAAAGCAAAACAATTAATCTGCAGAGAGTTGTTTTCACAACAGGTTTAAAGTTCTTCCATACTTGTTCCAAATTACAATGAAATCTACCTTATGATTTATAAATACTCATATTGTATCTCTAAGTGCTCTAAGTCATCTCTTGCTTGAATCTGGGCAACATTGGTGTAAGAGTGTTGAAACACTTTGCTGAATAATTGTACTTAAGACTGAGGCCTTTCAAGGACATACAAAATGAACTATGTCAGGTGTGAGAAGGAAAAAAAAAGTGAAATGACATCAACGTTGGTCACAAACTCTTGCCATAGCAAAAATTGATTTAGTCAACATGTTTGTAGTTGGTTATTTTGGATAGGCTGTTTTTGGCCCTTTGTTCAATTACTATTTGTTTTAATTTTTAAAATTTCTCGCTTATTAGATATTCCTTTGAAAGAGTCACTGAAAAAAAGTTCATATAAATTTATTGAAAACTTTATATTTTATTAAAACCTTGAGGTCCTTAGAGATTACTGTTCTTCTTAGCACTTTTCTACAATATTTCTTAAAATGGGTGATGGGACATACTGGACGTATTCAAGAGCTTTAGCCAACAGTTTCAAAACAGAAAACATTTTACTTTCCATTGCACAGCTGATCTTGGAAACAGCCCATCAGTGGCACCACAGTGGTGTACGAACTACAACTGCTTCCAACCAAGTCAGTGGATTCCCCTACATCTGAGTCCCTGTGCAGCAGTCCACAGTTCCCATCCTGCATTCCATCAAACTGACCACCACTAGTCCCCACTGAATTGACTACATACCAAAGAATTCCTCAGGTAAATTTACCTCAAAAACATCAAACACTGAATAAATGGAGAAGCTGAGATACCTTTCATTTAAATTGTATGTTGATGCCATCTTCTGGTTTATATGGGTATACATTTTTGTATCTATTCCATTTGTGTTTGTGTCTCCCAGTCACCTATCCATTTCCACCTACCTAAAGTGACTAGAGATGAAGTCTGCAAAACAGTTGAAACAGGAGTAACAATAAGGTTAATATAAATTTTAAAAGTGTTTTTTCACACTCAGACTAAGGAAAATATAATGTGAGAATACCTTTCTTAATTCCCGAACCAGTATAGTCCCTATCCCTACTCCATTAATGGGATTTACAATAGTTATTATTAAAAAGGCAAAATTCATAGGGCATTAACACACATGAGACTGTTATTACATGTTGCGTGCACTGGCAGAATTTTATCCTTGCACTTTGATCTCTATTACAATTTTAATAGTAAATTCATAACATCAAGCTTTATTACATATCAGATCATACAATATGGCTCCATTGCACTATTTTATTATAATAATGATATTAAAACCCAGTATTTAAAGTCTGCTCATCTTGAAAGAACATAAGGCGACACTGGGGCATTTTTCAAAAAGGCTATTCAAGGGACAATTAGTGGCTACACTAATTCTACACTAATCACTCAGGAGTGGTGAAAAAACAACAAAGAAGAATGAAACAGTAAAACCTGCAAACTGGAAAATTTCAATTAATATTGAAAAGGACATTTTGCTCACTTGTGAGTAAACATTATCAAAAGATGATGAGGAAGAGGAAGGGGTGGATGATGTAGTTGCTATGAATGACTACTATGGTGGTTCAGTACTTCCTCCAGAATCAGTAACAGCCTACCTCCCAATACCATTTGACAGGACACAAAAGTGAAAATGGGCTTCCCCAAAACATCTGGTTGATCATTGTGAAAAACGGTGGACTAAATAGGCCCATAGTTATATGCAAGAGGGTTTGTCTTATTTGTTTGGAGCCTCCATTTTAATTCTATTTCCATCTAATTTTTTAAAAAGTGTTTTTAATGTGGAAGCAAACTTTATTCAGCAGCAGCAGAACTAGTTTGCTGCCCTTAGTAATGTTGGGTGGATCCACACAGAATCATAATGCTACCATAATTCTCCTGCTTTTTATGAGAAGCATTATTGTGATTCAGCTGCACATGGAATCTACAGCTGGGCATAAAAGATCTACAGTTCTCCAAACATAGGGTGGAGTATCTACATGCAGTATTTTGCCATACTTTGCTTCATAGGAGAAGAGTCTTGCATCATGTACTTGCAGGCACTGGGCTGCAGAGTGTTTGCTTTTAACTAAACAGCCATTCATACATCATTGTTACCTGGTCTTTTCTTGACAGCTCCTTCTTCTCCATTTGATATGATGTCCTTCTACATGTCCTACTGGTGTCAGATAAGCAAACAGAACAGATATATTAAAGTTCAGAAACTATCCTTCCCCTACTCCATAGGTGGATGTTTCTCTCTTGGATGCTATCTAGTGTTTGGTCTGTATACTTAATTGATATTCTAATGTACACTTAACAGGATCAGTTTTACTGCAAATTGAGAATTCCTTGCAGTGGCACTTCAACTAAGAAAAAGAGAAACTGGAGTCAGTTTATTTATGGCTATACATCAGACTCCCCAGTACAGTTCAAAGACACAGCTGTGTTAGTCTATATCAGTATGCCAAGGGACCCTGAAGCACCTTTGAGACTGAGAGAAAGAAGTTGGTAGCATAAGCTTTCATAGAATTAGTTACTGACGAAGTAGACTTAGGCTACAAAAATTTATGCTACTAACTTCTTTCTCTCAGTGAGTCTCAAAGGTGTTCCAACATCCCTTTGCATACATCTCAGTAAAGTACTATGCTGAGGTATCAGGAGGATCACCCTGTATCAGGTTGGGGTTAGGCTTCCGATAAACAGATGCTCTTTTCTCATTCAAAGGGTCAAGTAAATGGACAATTCTGCATTGAAATTCACACTTCTCATTTCTACCATCCTGTCTGCAAAATTGCCAGCAGATCCATCCACATGTCCCTATAGGCTACGGGTGCTTAAGTCAATATACTCCAGTTGGCAACATCCCCAGGCAGCATGGCCACTGGCCATCCTGGCTAGAGGTGATGAATATTTAAACTAGGGATATGTGGAGCGTCTATATCCCCTCAGTTGGCTACTCGTAATCTGCTCAAGGAATCAGCAACTGCTGTAAACACAACAAAAGAATGATGTGGAATAATTTTTGCCACAGCCAGGTGAAGTAGTTTGCAGAAACATTGTGGGTAACTGCTGGCCATGAAAATTTACTTTTTGAAATGCAAGTGACTGCATGTTGATGAGTCTGCTCTGTATTCACCTAGTGTTAAATTTGCAGGAGCTGCTAGTGAACACTTGGGCCTTTTTCGCATGGCATTTTCCATGCAAAAGAGGGCCTGGAGCATCGCTCAATTGTGAGGAGCAATCTGCACGACGCACTCACAATTGCATGATGCTCCAGGGGCTGGTAGGTGCCGATCACGCACCTTTTCATTTTTGGCTAGAAGCTGAAAATGGTGCACGATCACGCATTGCTCCTGGGCCTCGCACACACTTACCTGGCATGCAGAGCCTCCGGAGCTGCACCAGTCGCGCTTCCTGCCCCAGCGCAGCCTGGGAAACTCCCAGATTGCATTGCGAAAGGAAGAGACGGGGCTTTCGTGCAAGCAGGCAGCTTGTGAGGAGCCAAAGGACTCCGGACACAAGAGCCTCTAGTCAGAGGCTGCTCACACGATCCCCGCACCCCAGCGCCGGAAGACGGTAAGGTGCGGAAAGGGCCTTGATGAGACTTTTGCATAGGAAAGACCTACCAATTATTGTGTTAAGCGTCTCACACTTTAATATGTGTTTCTCAATTATACATCCAAACTAAGCATTAAAACTATCCATAATCTGCTGTTAAAAAAGAATATTGGCCCAGTTAGTTTGTATATTTAGTTGAATAGTAGCTTGTTGTACAGTTAGTTGTATAGATAGTTGACTTCTGAAACCTCACTCCACAGAATGGGGAGGAATCCACCCACATCTACTGATACAGAAGGGCTTAGGTAAATGAAGGAATACACATCACCATCTAATGGTAAATAAGAGAAAACCCATTTGAAGTAAGTGAAGAGAGATATATAGGTATATAAAATATCAAAGGTGAGGGGGATGAGACCATTAAGTCTATGATCACAAAGCCTATAAGACTGCTTAGACAAGAGTCTAAAATTTCTTAAGTGTACCACCAATCACAGATGAAATGCCACACAGGGCCTACGGAGCCCCAGTCTATGGCCCAGGAAACTCTCCAATGTCTGCACACTCCCAAAAGAAAAAGAAAAAGAGCTAATGAAATTTTTTTTTGTTCCCAAACCCTCCAAATGGCTTTAAGATACTGTGAAATACAACAGTTTGGCCCCCTACAAGCTCTGCAAGGTGCCCACATACCTGTCAGAGCCACCTCTCTCAATTGGTCAAAACTGTCCAAAAATTGGCCTAAAATGAAAACAAAAATGAAAGCGAAAGTGATATAATGTTATTTCTGATGTAGCCCCTGGGAGAGATGCAGGGATGAGAAATGGCTCCTACCCTTTCTGCTGTTGCCTGCCCTTCCTCTGTAGATAGTTTTCACATCCTCTTAAGTACAATGGCCTAATGGACTGGTCTCAGCTAGAACAGACCCACTAAATCAATAGGATCTACATATTGTCCCCTTCCCCCATGGTGACAATTTGCTCACCATTGAGAGACAAGGCATTTTCACTTGTTCCCCATACATATAGTATAGTATACATTCAAGCAGGGGGAGGCTAGATCATCCCTTCTCATCCCAGAATCATTATGCCCTCCAGATCTCCCCCTCAGAAAGCATTGGTGCATTCAGTGGGATGACATCTGCAAATAGAGGTCTGGAGAGATCCCCACTGAATGCTCAGATACTGCAGTGAGATCAACAAGGCAGAAGAACACCAGGGGATGACGCCAATAGATGCCACCTTGGTCTTCCCCCTCCTCAAACTAAAATCACATGCAGGAGGAAGGAAGAAAAATTCTAGTCTTCACTAGATAGTGAGATATCAAGTGTTGGTGAAAAAAGCAGATTGTGGGCTGGTGGACTTGTAGAACAGAACACTGTAAAGTTAATTATGAACACATGTTTGATTTGGGAAGAGTGAGGAATGGGAGAAGTATTCCTGGTACCTCATACAAACCCATTCATGTCCCCTTTTACAACTGGGCAGAATGGTGAATTAAATGAACGCATGAAATCATCCCATTACAGAGTAGTTTCTTTGCTTTACTTCTTTACAGAGTACTTTTCTGTAGAAGAAAAGTAATAGGCAGTTGCAATTTCCCTTCTAGCTGAAGAGTTTGATTTTCAGGCAGTTTCCATTTTGCAGGTTCTACTTTCACTGTGAGTGTTTTTTTTAAATTCCATACTAAGACTAGGAAAAGATTTTAAAAGGAAAGATAAAATATCAGTACCCACACATACCAGAGATTCACATTTTTGCTCAATTGAATTTCTTGTATAAATATTGGATGAAGATCAACCTGAACATTGCAGTGGCTTCTAACCAAAGGGAAATGAACAGTCCACAGTGAAATGGATGTGATAAGCAGCATCCATTGATAAAAGTCACATCCTTCCACAAGATTCCAAAGGAGAGCTGGAGACCTCTGTGTTTTTCTCTCGAATTCCTTTATTCTATTTCTTTCTTGCTTAGATTGGCAAGTGGAAATAGTTTAGGACAAATTTTATTACTGAGGAAAAAATTATTATTTGGTGGAAGATTACACTGGAGATGTGTTTTCTCCCTCTAATAGCATGTTATTCACTTACAAAAAAATATTTGTTCAGCTGTTCTCCTCACTAAGGCATAATGGAGACACACGCCTGCAACAGGAAGGAAAACACTGCCACCTCAGACACATGACAATGCATGAAGTAAACAGGAAATATTTGATGGCTTTCGTACATGGAAATGAAAAGGAGTCTTCAAATTGTGCAACTAGTTTGGGACACAATTTGCACTACGTTTTAGGGATACGAAACTAGCCACAAAGTCAAGTGAATTAGGACTATCTGGTAGCAATTCTTGAGGAATTTGTCTACTTCCTGTAGTTCTTGTCATGTGATAGCCCGATAACTGCTCAGAACGCCTGCACATTGATTTCAGTGGCTCTGAGCAGACTTTTATCCATCAAAGGAATAAGACATTTGTCCTAAGTGATAAGGCATTGTTACAGGGGACCATAATATATATTTCATCCACCAAGATTATGGCATCAAAGATGGCATCTGCATAGTGAACTCCTCCATCTCCAACTCCCATCAGAAGTGGGGGGGAAGTAAAGCAAATTTTCCAACTGTAAAATGGCATGTCAGACTCTCCACATTTCTTCTAAAAGGCAAGACTTAGAACATTAGGTGTGAAAATTAACTTTTTAATGTTGTCCACTAGAATGGGGGATATTAATTTGTTGCAGTGTTAACGGCTGACCATATTTGTTTCATTGGGTTACATTAATTAATTCCTTGCTTGAGTCATCATCTTTCAAGCAAGGCCACCAGTTTTACAGAAGGTGACCTGGCAGTTATCACCACTGACCTCTGGGGGCATATTTTGTTATTGGTTCCTTCAAAAGAGCCCTTTCTGTCATAGTACCTGGTACTTTTCCCAAACAGACTACAAATTCCACAATATAAGGTTACCATATGTCCTCCTTTTCCCAGGTACATCCTCTTTTTCAGAACTAAAATTTGGTCTGGGCAGATTTTTAAAATATCCAAGGTTCAGTTAGTCAACCAATTGATGCAGCAATCCTACACTCACTTACCTGGAAGTAAGCCTCATTGAACTCTGTAGGACTTACTTCTGAGTAAATCTGCCTTTCTAAAGACAGGTAAGATAAAGGCAGGACATGGGCCCTTTTCGCATGGCATTTTCGATGCAAAAGGGCCCCTTGAGCGTTGCGCACATGTGAGGAGTGGTCCACACAATGCACCCACATTTGCCCGACGCTCCAGGGACCAGCAGGGACCGCTCACGCATTTTTTTTCATTTTCGGCTTGAAGCCGAAAACGGTGTGTGGTTGCGCATCGCTCCAGGGCCCCGTGTGCACTTACCTTGCTTGCGGAGCCTCAGGAGCCGGACCAGTCACGCTTCCTGTCCAGTGCAGCCTGGGAAGGTCCCAGGCTGCACTGCAAAAGGAAGAGGCGGGGCTCTCGCGCGAGCCGGAAGCTCGTGCAGAGTTGAAGAAGCAGGGGAGCGAGAGCCTCTCTCCAGAGGCTGCTTGCATGAGCACCGCACCCCAGCGCCGAAAATAGGTGAGTTGCGGAAAGGGCCATGGATTGAGCTAGCTGTATGCTTAAAGCCAAATTCACTCACTTATAGCTCCAACCAAACTGCTCAAAGTATGTGCCCCACTGAAGCAGGTCATGAATAGAAAGCAGAATGGGGGAAGTGATGGAAAGAATGAGAAGCCAAGAAAAAGGGAAGAGCAAGCTGAGGAAAACTTCAACTTAATTTTCCATGTACCCAGTACTATGTGAGCAATAAAGACATCATGGAACCTTATTCCAGCTTACCCTAAATAATAATATCCAAAACCACACAATAAAAATTAGAGGAGTAGAATGAAAAGACTCACACTTTCCCCTCTCCTCACTTGCCACTCAAGAAGACCCCAATAGCTTCCATATGTTTGAAAGGGCAGGATACCACCACCTCCATTTCATTCCCCCATTTCAGGCAGGGACTCAACATTTCCCTTCCTCTCTGTTCTCTTGCTTCTAAAATTCACAAGGGAACAGGCAGATTAGAATAACAGTCCATTGAGTACAGAGCCATTAATACATTTCCTCTGATTCTCATCATTCCTCTCCTGAGGCTCTCCTACCCTACTGTATCTGGCAGAGTGAAAGAAAACAAAACAAAACACCCTAACCCCTAACAAGTTCTAAAAAAAACCTCTAGTTTGTTTTCAGTGTAAGAATATCTTCAGCATAAAGACTATCTATGGAATACTGCCACACTGGGGTAGAAGCTAACAAATTAACAATTTACCAAATTAATTTAATGATTTTCTCCTAGCTCTGGAAAAAGTACATGTTAGGCATACCTTGCTCCTTGCTTACAACTTGTATAAATGGTAATTTATCCATAGGAAGTAGTAGTTTTTATTATATCCTTATAAATCTGCGTTAGTTCACTAATAATGATATGTGTTCCTGCTGTCTCATTAAACTCATGCTGCCAAAGTTGGGACCTCTCAAAACTATTTTCTTTCCATTATACAGTAAGCCTTGAATGCATTCAAAGGTTCTTCGAGGTCCAGTGCCCTATCTACTATGTCTACTATTTGCCTTTTTTTTCCCAATGACATATATACCTGCTTTCTAATTGCACACTTTATGTCTGGCTGCACACTAAAGCAACAACTTGTGTAATATCTAGGTCTGTACAACTCAAGATCCAATATCATCATATTTTGAGTTTCCCGTGGAGGCTACACCTGCACGGTAAGGCATTGCAAGAAGAAAATTCATTTCATCTTGTTTAGATTACTGTATTTCTTGGGCTTATAAAGATATCTCTATGACATTTCCAATCCTTTTAAAATAGTCTTAGAAGTCTAAGGGAAATATCCAGTGTATTTATCATTATATATTGTATGGGAATAGCTCAGAGAGTAAACAGCTATGCTTCCATTCCGAAAGTCTGAATTTCCATGCAACCTAAAATGGATCACAATCAAAGCAAAGTCTACAGACAAGCCTCTGGGCAGTAAGCTGCAGTGCAAGAAAATGTCTGAAAAATGAATGGCCAAAAGAGGTCTGTGTGTCTGTAGAACACTGATAAGGGGCTTATCTACACATTTCTTTGAGGTAAGGCCATTGCCCTGCCTTATTCACTGACTTTTACAGAGGCTTCACATGAGGTCATCCTCCTTTCCTAATCTTCAGGTGTTTTTACATCACTAGTTCCATTTTCTTCCTTGCTGTACACATGCACACACACAGAGACACATGCACACAAACAAATGTATCAAGGAGAGAAATGTAGTGCCTTGTAATTGCTAACATGAGGGGCCCTCTACCTTGAAACACGCTCAGCTTCAAACTGGCAGCCCCTTTCTTCTTCACGCTGCTGCTGCTGCTGCTGTTTCTTCTTTGAGCTCCAGAGGAGAGAGCTCTGCTGTCTGTTATGTAGGTAAAAAGGTTCATCTAGCTGAGAGGATGTTTCACCCTATCAGTATCTGGAAGATGGACAAATGGGCCTGTCTCCCCTTAATTAGCCCCCCCCCCCCCAGCACTGTGCAATTTGTGGGATGAAAAGCATTTGCTGGCCTTCCAGCGAAGAGAGGCAACAGTAATCATGTCACAGTAAAAAGTGCCATGACGGTGAGATAGCGGGGTAGAGCTGGAGTGATTAAAAGTTTCTGCCACCCTTGTCCTCTACTTCTTCTGAATTTGAAGTCAAGAAGTCTGGATGAGCATGTGAGAGAACCATGAGTGAGCAAATCTTCCTTTTCAGTGATTGGGTTTTCCTGCACAGTTTGTCTGGAGCTTGGTCTGGTGGCCTGACAGCATTTTATTGGGTGCTGCTGTGCGGTCTGACCTATCTTCTCTTGGGCTTAAATTTTATGTTTTGTAATACTGAGTTGGGTCTTTTGCTTACAGGTCTAGTTGGACCAGACAACAGTGCAGGGTGATGTATGGCTACCACCACATTTAATGGTTATTCTTTTAGTTCTGTTCTTTTGGAGTTAATTTGTGGAGATCGCACAAAAGATCCCAGGGTGGTACGTGGCCTTCACATTGTGCTGTGGACTACATTATTCAATTAATTCATTTTAATTAACTGTCTAATGTTACCTGTTTGGATGTCCGATGGCCCTCATGAGTCTCAATAGGTGGGAGGGCAGTGTTGTGGCCCACACTCAGGCCAGTTGGGCTGTTTGGATGGTCAATACAGTGGGATAACATGAGTGGCACGAAGATGGTTGCTGAATCCTGCAGTCAAGCCTCTATTTTGCTCACACAGCCATCCCAGCAGGCCTGTGCCTACAGTTTGTTGCTAGGCTTTAGACTTTTGCAAAGTCCATAAGGTAGACCTCTATGTGCCTCATGGTTGGCTTGGCAACAAAATAGGTCCCAATTAGGTCTCTAGATCACCTACATGACAGTTGGAGCAGGCCTGCACGTGCAGGTTTTTGGATAGGCTTTAGGATTCACCAAGGCTCCCAAGCTAGGACTCTATTTGCATTGTGGCCATTGTGGCAACAGAGTGGGCCCTGTTTTGGCTCCTAATCTATCCATGTGATCATACTAGAAGGCCTGCACCTGCTTGTTTCAGATAGACCTCAGGCTTCACCAAGGCACCTGGGGTAGGCCCCTATTGGTTTTGTAGCAATAGAGTAAGCCTCATTTAAGATTAGGCAGTTCTCTAGATGCTAGCCGGATGCATAGCATTCCCAACATGCCAGATACTAGTGGAGCAGGGGGGATTCCAATCTCAACAAGTTTGGAGCTGAGAGCAGCCAACATGGGCACCTTGTTATGTTTTTTCCCCTCTTATAGGAGCTCCTTAAACTGGGCAATTAGTTGATTGGAGCATGAGGGCCCAGTGCAGCAGGGTGATTATAGTACTGGTCCTGATTTGGCCATTCTTTTGGGTGAGCATACACTTTCCTTGGGTGAACATTTGGCAATAACTACTAAGGAAAAAGACAGACCCAATGCTAACAGACCTCTGAAGCTTGGAAAGGTGTGGTACTTAGGACCACTGGTTTGTTCCTAACTCCGAGTACTGGGAGAAGCTATATGAGGACTTTTAAGGATCTTTCAGAGTTTAGGAGGAATGAGCATCTAGGTGAGGCAGTCCTGGTACTGGTTTCCCAGCTATTACAGGACTGAGTATCCTTTAGGACAAGAGTCTGTTGCCCCTGTCCACAAGGGTGCATTTCTCAGCCCTGGCCTTTTGGTTTCAGGCCCAAGGTTTTATGGATGTCATCAGAGATTTTTGTATTCATAAGGTCTTGGAGGGGTGGTCTAGGGAAAGAGGTGTGGTGGCAGATGATAGAGAACCATTTTCCCTGGCTATCCTTAGAAGGGGGTTATGGCATAGCATCTCTTTTACTAACTATGAAGCTTTTCTCTTCTACATGGTATCTTTGACTGCTTTCTTTGGGGCCTTGTGTATAAGTGAACCGGTGTTGCAGTCAAAGGTGAACAAATCTTGTTGGGCACTGGAATTCAGTAATGTCACTCTGGGCAGTCAATGCATTACTCTGAAAATTCAGAGATCCAAAACAGATCAAAGAGGGAGGGATCCACAATTCTGCTCCAAAGCTACAGTGCTCAGGGTCTCTGCTCAATGTGGGCATTAAGGGAATACATCAGGAAAGAAGGGGATGAATTACCCCCCTGTTTTGCCACGAAGGTGGGTTGTCTTTAACGAAATACCAGTTCTGGCCCATCAACTCCAGGGCTCTAGCCTTGCTGGGTATAAAAGTGGTTAAATTTAGCATCCATTCATTTCGAATTGGAGCAGCTTCAACTTCTTCTGTGATGGGCATGAGTTGTCAAGCTATTCGGCGAATTGGGCATTGGAGGTCTGTTGCATATTACTGATATGTGTTGGTTGTTCCTGTTAGCTCCTCCAGATTCTAGGCTATGGCCAGTGAGGCATTATATCCTGATCTGTGGCCATAGATTTATTTATTGGGCAGTGTGCCAGGCTTGGAACAGCCATTTTTGATCCCACCTGAAATTAGGCAATATGAGTGTTGCCAAGTGGCTGGGCAAGAGGGGGCTGCAGTGGCATAGCCTGCACTCATGTTTGGGGACCACTGTGGACCTCCTCCTCACATCCTTGTCATCACCTGGGTGGTAATGATCAAGATTTGTTAAAGGACAAGGCTATAATTATTCTAGCAATAAAAGACATGGGGGTGATCTAGTCTTCGTGGCCAGATGTGGCTATTATGTAGTCTGCCATGATGCCCAGACAAGCATGGCTGGGGAAAGGCCACCTGCCGCTGCATTGACACAGCCTGACATAGGGTTAATAGGAAGATTTGCAATACCATTTGCAATAGCATGGCCAAGAGGTTGGACCATTTTCTGCCACATCCCCAAATTGCATTTAAACAGCCTGAGCAATATAGAGCAGGTTGGGTCCACCTTTCAGAAGTTGGGAGTGAGGTTCTTTGGCCAGCCTGGTGTAGAATAGGGGCTAAGCAGAAAGTTTGGTGAACACCTATGGCTCCCATTTGGTGAAGCACAGGTCTTGAGCTGCCCCTACATCTCATGACACCTGGCGGGGGGTGGGGGGGGCTGTCTTTAGGGCTAGCTTAATAGTTTGCCCTCACTTTAAGTCATATGACAGTGAAGTTGGATTCTCAGGTCGGCCTTCCAGTAATGGGTCAGCCAGGGAGCAACCCAGCTTCTGGGTTCTCCTTGAGACTCAGGTGTTTTGCCCAGGGAAATCTGAGTAGGACGTCTGGGAGAAACAACTTGCCCCAGCTGCTCCCACAGTAGGTTGCCCCCCCCCCACGGTTTATACATCCCAGAGGACAAAGCATAAATACATGATAGTTAAATAAAGTGGTCTCTATTCATCCCAAATTCTGTATGTGGTCTTGCCATTTTGTGGGTTGGTCAGCAAAAATTATTTTAAAGGTCAAACTCTGCAGCTGTTAAGTAGCAAGGCTAAACATGTTTCATTTTGTTTAAGATAGTAATGATTTTTATTAAATTATGCTTTACTACATACTGGTCTGTATTATTTCCTCATTAGGGAGTGCCCTTGTACCCTAGGAAGGCCTTGTACCCTAGAAACATGAGTACCCTTCTTGCTAGGGTATTCATGTTTCCACAGTCCTGTTTTTCAAGGTATGTCAATTAGAACCAGCATGAAAGCTATCTCACAACAGTCAAGTCTGGAAGCATGCCTATAAAGCTTGCCATTCTTATTTTTGCAGCTCCATGTATCAGTTGTCTCTTCTCTCTCCCTCTCTCTTTGTCCGCATGGTTGTTCTTAGTCTGAAACATAAACAGAGGGGTTCTCATTATATGCTTCTCCAACATCTGGATCCTTGTAGCAATCTGTATACTATCAGAGAGCATAGAAGATTTATTACCTGTTTTCAAGGTTTTATGAACACATCATGCTCTGTAGCAATACACTGTATCCCTACAAGACATATAGCACATATAGCAGGGATTGTTTATGGTAGCAGAATAGAAACCTTCCACTGAAGATCCATGAGGGACACTAACTGACTGTGTGGCTGTGAACTAAAGGATTTGACATCAAGAACAATAATTCAATATTGCCTTCTGAGCCCTAAAAATCTGTTTTCATTTTTGAAATGGTTACATTTCTAGATCTATGACAGTAAGGACTGAGCTCTGTGTCCATCGGATACCTATTGTTGAAATCTGAAATTGTTCAGATCTAAAACTTTTTTTAATGGGTCGTCATCATAACTCCCCTCCCTTCTTATATGCCTATGTCTTTCTGTCGTCTTATTATATACCCCCTTGTCATATTGGTCATGTCTCCCATCTATAAACTAAATGAAGATCTGACTGCAATGTCCATTTGTTTTCAGTAATGTCTCTCTTCTGCTTTCTATCTTCCCTTGGTATTTTCCTTGACTTACCATAGGCTAAGAGGCCAATCCAAATGGGAAGATTCCGGTTCTGTTTCCCCTTGCCTGTACAGTGGAAATAACAAAACATCTGTTTATCAGCTTCTTCCATCTGATTAAAAAATTAAGAAAAGCCCCATCCCACTACAATCAAAAACAAAGAGGAATTCATTTAGACAACTGTCAGTTCTGGCCAAAATTTCCCTCCATGTTGAGGGCCTACTTAAGGACTGCTTGTAATCAGTAAATCAATTGTTTTTTCTTTTCCAACCTTCTCTACCATATTTACAGTACTGTACTCTTCTTTCTGCCTTCTATGCAAGGTTGGAGTTGCAAATGTGAAGTTGGAACCACTGTGGAAACCTCCACAGTAGAATCAGGAGGAAAACTTCAAGACCATGTTTCCTCCTCCCATGTTGATGTTTTGCTTAAGATCTCAGAGAGTGGTTTCTGAACAGTCCATTGTGCACAGAGATGCATCTCAGAGATCATTGGATTGTTTTATATGTGCAGAAATGGAAGAATACAGAAATTCCAATGAAAGTTGATAAAATTGCTGGACTTAGCTTAAATGGACAAGTTAACAATATTGTTAAGAGATAAATCAATGGTGACTTTCAACAAGGACTGGGAATTATTAACAAGATTTTTTTGCAAGAAAAATTATTGCATTATTATAATTGAATTTCATACTTAGTATTTTTGAAAAAGTAGCAGTACGAGCATCAGAATGATATTTGTAGTTAGAGAAGTTATCTTTTTATAGACTTAACAACAGTCTACGTTAGGAAAGTAGGAAACTACCTTTGTTGTCTTAGGCCATTTCCACAGTACACTGTTACAGAGCTATTATTCCACTTTCAACATCCTATGGAATCCTAGGGTTTGCAGTTGAGAGAGGGGCATTTAGAAGTCTCAGCCAGAGAGCTCTTTGGTCTCATTAAAGTACAAACCCCAGAATTCCACAGGATGTTTGAAGTAGAACAATAGCACTATAACAGTGTAGTGCAGAAATGGCCTAACTGTTTGTGTTCATTATTAATCTTAGTGTCAATGTTTAGGATTAGTTTTTTAGCCTTAGTTTTTAGCTGTTAGTATTGAGGATATGTTTATATTGTATTTTGTTGCTTTTTTCTGTGTGTGTAGTTCAACGGTTTTGCTTTGTTTTTTATGTTTGCATTGTATACCTTTAATCAAAGTATATGGTATATATATTTTAAAAAGAGATCATAGGACTGCAGATCATCTTAAAAATTCCTTGGCTGAGAAAATGCAAACACTGGTGCGGAACTTACCAGTTCAGAGCATCTTGGATCCTGTTAGGAGTATTGCCTAGGAGAAGAAAGAATGGTCTGAATAACAGAGTGTTCTATATCTAAATTGTTGAAAGTGGGCAAAAAATATTCTTCTTAGGATGTACGTTACAGTCAGCAGTACATTCAAATGTTGGGTATATTCAGGATTTTTTTTTTTTTTTTTTTTTTTTTTGCCAGTCCTGACTTTTCAAGAAAGTGAACGATAATTATCTTCAGGCATGAACCATCATTACTTACATAACACATATTTTGGTTCACATACCAATCCAAGGGACAAGGAAGCAGCAACACATGCATTTCCTTGAAAAAGTGTGATTTAAATTAGGAGGAAAAATGCCTTGTAAAATTGGCATTAAATGGAAAATAAAGCCCAAGGACAACTTATGCAATAATTGTTCCTTTCATTTTAGAGCAGTTACAAAGTATCAGTATAGGTTTCTTTTTTATTACAAAACCAAATGAACAAATAATATTTTGAAACTACCTTTCAGCTTCCACTGAGCGCTATTTGATCTAGATTTGTCCCTTAAGAGTTATTTTACGTAAGGTGACTCCAGGTGGAAAAACATTCTATGGGGTCTGAAAGGAGTAAACACTTTAAAACTATGCAGAGGACAGCTGAGAATTAAGAGCTTCTTTATGCAATTCAGCCCTTAGTTTTAACTGCTACGGAGAGAAAGTTATGAAATAAATAAGCCCAAGATGAAGTATCTGTTCTAAAGCAGAGGACGCAAAATTTTCTAGTAGGGTGACAACATCTACTCTGTGGATCAGTGATGGGAACAGAGGTAAACAAACTAGGTGGCCACACCACAAGGAGGACCAGCTGTATGGGGCAGAGCCAGAAATTACATCACTTTCCAACATGGGACTCAAAAATATAACAGAGGTATAGAACATGGACCAAAGCAGACTGCGGAAAAATGGTTTTAAAACCAGAAAAGATGTAACTTCTGTCTTATTCCATTACGGTTTCTTTGGCAATCCCTTAGCTAACCGTACGCAGAAGTCAGATCAAACAATGGATAACTTGGTGGCAGCTTCACAGCCTCGGCTACTACACCAAATGCCTCATCCAGAGATGGCATAAGATCTATAGGATGGTTCACTTAATCCTAACAGGTCCAGGTTCCCTTGCACAGAGTGAAGTGATTAATTCCTAATAATGAGCCTGATTAGATCCCCAAATATCACATTTATCAAATTTATCTCAACCATTGCAGGAGCAAAAAGTATGATCGCAGATTGTGTCAAACACTCAACCACGGTAAAACAAATATTCCTTTCTCTGTGCTGCATTTCCATGCTATTGCTAATGTAGCATAACAAATCTGGAACTGGATGCTGGCTAAGATTATGAACACAGAAGACCAGAAGACTTGGGACTCAGTTTCACCACAGGCATCAAGTCTCCGAACTTTAGACAAATGACAGCCTTTCAGCAGCAGCATTCCCAAACACATACATCAATTACTATGTGGGAATACTAACAGTAATTATCTTATAGGGTTGCCATATTTCAAGAACTAACTGATTAATACATGTCAAGAAAACTGAGCACTGAAACACCTCAAATGTTGTCACTGATCAACATCATCATAGTAGGATAGCATTAAAAAACTATTTTTCCAAAGATGCATTTGACACTAGCCTTTTCAATTGTGCACTGTACCTAATGGCAGACATTTAGGTCTACAATTTTCCATTTACAACATCTATAAATAGGATGAACATGTTCAGATATGTTTATGTACCTAAATACAGCAACGAGTGATACTATGGAACAAATGAAGCATTAAAATTGCCTGCTGTGTGTGTACAGAAGAACTCAAAACCACACCACACAAACAGTTACATTTTCTGAAATGCCAATGGAGTCTTCTTTTTTTTATCCTAAAATAATTTTATTCTATAAAATTGAAAAAAAGTTGTCTTTTAGCACAGCTTGAAATATAATTCGTTATAATTATAGACTCAGAGACCTCATTAGCTAGCTGATGATTGACAGATTGTACCAGCCATTATCTTTCATTAAGTTGTATTCATAATATAGTTTATTGTCCGCAAAAAAAAATTATTACTAGTTATTTGTAATGTTTTACTTCCAAGCTGATGTTTATGTTGTTAAAATACTTGATGCAGTTGAAAGTCTCCAAAGAAATCAACTATGTATAACTGTATTTCAGCAGGTTGGAAAGGAAGAATCTTAGCTTTAGCAAGGTTAAAGCTAACAGTTTCCATTAATTTTCTGTGTGGAAGCTCTTCTGATCAGACTCCAATCAAATATAGTTGTTTACACAGCCATTCCTATTCACGGGAATGCAAATATACACATATGGTATATAACTTACACAAGCATACTTCAGACCGTGAAGCTTCTTCTTGCAAAGTCTTTTCATGCCCTGTCAGTGCCACCTTTCCTCCACACCCTCTGGTTAGCTGGAAGTTTTTTTAGAAGCATTGGCATTCAGAAGATGGTAAACAAGGGATAGAGAAAAACACACATGAAGTGCCAGCTTGCAGGAGTATGTCTATAGAAAACAGCGAGACAAAGCTGGTGAAAGAAAAGGTCATCCCCGGATGCATTTTGGAAGAAGACTTCAAGTGGCCCCTAGAAGGTTCAAAATATTTTTGTTTACTTAAATCTGGTTGTTTCATTTCACATGTGTATGTTGTTAGGTTTGAGCAAAAAGTCTGCTTTTCTTTTTGTGCTTGAGGCACCCATCCCTGTTCTTTCCATGTTATTTCTACATTTGGTATCAATTTTCCATTGAAGAAATAATTCATAGCAACACAACTGCTTCATTAATTGAGATATACCTGTATATCCATTCTTTCATTATACACTTAGCTTCTTCTTCAACGGTTTTCCTTTATGTACCCCATAAGCGTATCCCAAAGATACTAAGAATTGGACAAAAAAAATCCTTAAGTTTCTTTCCTCATCTTATCCTATTGTTATGCATGATCTTTTTGTTGCCTCTACTTTAAACTTTATTTCAAAACAAAATAAAAATTTCATGGGAGTAAAGAGAATGTTTCACAGCTGCCAAATTGCCTTGTTTGCAAACTTAGCTATTTTATTGGTAAGGAAAAGGCTGAAAGAATTAGGGACAATTTTAAGACTGCCAGAATTTTCTGATTAAAAATGCATTGGCTACTTTTATCTGGCTTACTTGAAAGAAGCTTTTCCATGTAACAAACAAATCTTATCTCAAATTTGCTTTGTTTTAAGCAAAAGGATTTCTAACAAGGTCATCTTCCTTATCACTAATGCACTGAAATGTTATGTTTTGATGAAAATTTCACCTTCAAAATTTGAAATGTCATAAACGTATGCCCAACATGACACTGGGAGATCCTTGCTAGTCCAAGGGGACTTTCTTTCTCTCTCTCTCCCTGCACTGCCTAGCAATCTATTAAAGATGACTTCCTTGCCCCCTGAGAAACAAATCCGGAAGACACACAACGATGCGACACAGATAACAAATCCTCTCTTTCATCATTCGACAAAGAGAAGCCATTATATCAACAGAACAATCCGTAAGAACCAGCTCATATTTTTAAAAGCGAGTGGAGAATTGGTCCGTTGTAATATATTTTGCCTTTCTGGAAAAAAAAATCTTTCTGGTCGATTAGTATATAATATTAAAAATATGTTAAATTCTCAATATATTCTGACCCAATGGTAGCTAGTGGCTTCCATATCAATGGAGCAGTGAATTCACTGCCTTTCTGCACTATATGGGCCTTTCTGCACTATGCTGTTAGAGTGCTATTATTCCAACATCCTGCGCAATCCTGGGTTTTCAGTTTAGGGAGAGGCATTTAGAGTTCTCAGCCAGAGAGCTCTTTCACCTCAGTAAACTCCAAACACAGAATTCCACAGGATTTTGAAAGTGGAATAATAGCACTGTAACAGTGTAGAGTGGAAAGGACCTAAATTTTAAAAGAACTTTAATATTTGGACTAAAACCTGAAACGAAATCACCAATCCATTTAGAGGGAGCCATAACTTGCCACTGTTTTGTCCTGCAAAGAACACCTTTGCCAAGGAGCTACAGAATAACACAAAGCTTCCACAATCCCAGTAATAAGAACATCTCATTCCCATTGCAGCTAAAACTAGCTCAGATATTAAGGAGGGCAAATGGCACAATTCCCTGTGTGACTGTGCCAACTCAACTTGCTAGCCTAGCCTTTTTCCTGCTCTGTAAATTTCCTCTGTGAATGTGATTTAAATAAACAAATGATTTCCTACAGAAATAATACACATCAGGTGATTTTATCTTCCTGAAGTGTTGGATGTGTTAATGTTTTGGACCACAGCTCTCATAACTCCCCAGCCAGTATGGCTGCTGGCCAAGTTGTCCTGGAGATTCTGGGAGTTGTAGTCCAAAAACCTAACTTTTCCAATCTCTGGTTAGATTTTGCTCTTCAGCAGATTCAAATGTTCTGTTAAAGTTCTCTTTAGGTTGCATATGAACATTCTTCCCTTTGACAGCATTATGAATAGTTTTTTTGCAGAAAGCACTGTAACTTAAACTAAAGAATTCTGAAATATTTTTAATAAGATTTTCAAGAATTGCCATAGCTATATATTCATACGGTCAACTGGATACTGAGAGAATATATAATAGGACCCACCATCTCTCTCCTGTATGTTGCAATCTCCCAGTGTCTTGTGAATAAGTGTAAACGAAGGTGAGCAAATTGTGGGACATAAGTTTGCACACAGTGGCCCAAGGCCATTATGAGTGCCTACAGCCACCAGTAGCCTATGTCCTGGCACTACTTTCCTCATAAAAAAAAGAGGGGGGGTTACATTCTTTGGGGCTTCCAAGAGGTTTGGTGGTTTGAAATTTAGAGGGAGGATAAGGCTCCACAAGACAACCCCTCTTCAGTTAAAAAAGGGAATGAGCCATAGATTTCCAGCCACCTCCAGTTTGAATGGGGGGATGTGTGACATTTCTGATCCTGGTGAGTTCTTGGGATCTGTATTTGGTCCTCAGTCAGTTTCCTACCCATAACAAAGAACATGGGCCAGTATTCTATGGCAACTACTTAGTTAAATATACTTAACTAAGTATGCATTGTTACTCAGTATACCTCTCCTGCCACAACTCCTCAAAACAGACGGACAGATCACTTACCTGTCCTCTGATCACTGGCAGAGTGGACCTCCTTCTCCCTGTGCATCTGATGCCCAGTAAAATAGGTTGTGGGGAGTTACAATCATGGCAATATTGTCACAATTGTGACTAGGGAGTGTTCATAAAAACAGAACAATTACAGATGAGTAATCTAGAGCCATTTCCGCAGGGGGTGAGGGAATCGCCCCGTGACGCTACTCACCAGACTTTTGGGCTCCCCGGTCTGGTCCACGCTGCTCCGGAGCAGTGCGTGGCCGCCGCTCCGCACTGCTCCAGGGATGAAAACGGCACCTTCCAGTTGGTCGAGGCTTTCGACCAGCCGCTGAAGCTCACCAGCCTAAAGCCTGCCCCCAGCAGATCGCACCAATGCGAGCCTGCGAATCTGCATAAGGGAGCAGACTGACAGTGGCGTGCTCCGTGCTTTTGAAAGACCTTTTTTTAGCGGTCTTTCAAAAGCACGCTGGATGACCACTTGGGGTCGTTCCGGAGTGGGCTGGGGTGCGGATCTACGTTAAGTAGGTCCGACCCAGTCAGCTCCCAGGTGCAGACATCCTCCCCATGTGGAAATGGCCTAGGTCACTGTTCCATATTCCCAGTCACTTCTTAGACATGATGGTGACACTATATCCATGATTGTAACTCTCCCCCACACACACTTTATTGGGGATCAGCTGCAGGGGAAGAAAGAGGTCCATTCTGCCAGTGATTGGAGCACAATCAGAGGTTTGGGAGGTCAGGGCTGGAAAATTACTTAGGTTTACTTAACTAAGTAGCTGATGTAGAATACTGGCCATGGCTTCCAACAGAAGAGTTAGCCCTTGGATCTGACACCCTTCCCATCCCCCTCCCTCTGTACATGTGTTTAACTCAGTGAACCTGGCAAGTATATATTAGAAAATGCTATAGCCATCTAAAATATGTATGAAAAGGAATGGTATTGACAGCAAAAGGGCAGGGGTGGAAAAATTTGTCATATTTGCATTTCCCTACAAACTATTCATTCCTGAGACTGGGCCCATTTCTGCACTATACTGTTATAGTGCTATTATTCCATTTTCAACATCTTGTGGAATTCTGGGGCTTGTAGTTTACTAAGGTCAAAGAGCTCTCTGGCTGAGAATTCTAAATGCCCCTCCCTAAACTGCAAACCCCAGGATTCCACATTGTTGTTGAAACTGGAATGATAGCACTGTAACAGTGTGGCGTGGAAATGGTCTGGCAGTAAGACAGAGTGGCTGTTTTGTGATATATTTCAGCAAAACCCAAATATGCACACAAAGTCATGTGTACGTTTGGAGAACAGGAACCACTGAATTTTCATATATTTGGGAAATCAAATAATATTGGAAATGTATTAAAATTCAAAAAGTACTGAGGGAAAAATTTTCAAAATAATTTTTTAAAATACTCACAGACTTTGGTGCAGGAAGAGGGAAACAGCCTTGTAAACTGATGGGAAATTAGAACAGGACAAGAGTGCTGGTGGGATTCTTGGTGGAGGGACCCAACAAAATGAGAGGAAAAATTTCTACATCTCTTCACAGGAATAGATGGAAGACCTGTGGAGATTTTTGACTGCAATGTCAGGTTGTATTGCAGGATGCAGTGGCTGTTTTCCTGTTGCGCAAATAGAAAAGGAAAAGGAAGCCAACAACATCAGGAAGCATGATACTCTGAAGCAGTTCATGGCAAAGTCTGGGAACCCCTGCTGTAGGATTGCAACTGCAAAACCCCTTGAACAAACAATGAACACTGAAGTCAGGGTAGCTTGGCCTATGCTAGTGTATTTAGAGCAGATAGCTGTATTTTTATTATGGTAATAGAAACTAGACACACCTCATGCTTCATAACTATCTTAAAACAGAAATGAAATATTTAATTTGGCAGAAACTGCAAAAAGACTGTTCAGATGAGGGAAAGTGTTTTCTTGTTAGAATATTTAGCAATCATCTCATTCCTAAGAGTTTCAATCATACATAAGTATTAAATGGAAACTGGGAGGTTGGGGAGAAACTACAGTATAAGTGAAGTAGGAAGCCCTGAATGCAAAGGTAAAAGTCTGAAATATATCAGTGCTGGTTGTATACCTCTGTTTGGCTGATGAAACTGCTGTAGCAGGAAGTGAAAGCAAAGGTCTGGATACGCCTGCACGTAGTTCTGTCCCAAAAGTCCATGTTATTCCTTGAATACCAGCCAATGAATTCTGTTTCAACAGATTGCAGACAAGTTTACAATCACCCTAGGTCCATAAAGCTATATCCTAATGTGGCAGCAAATAAGAACATAATACCAGAACATTTTTCAGGGAGATAAAAATGATAATGTCTAATATGAACATCAATCTTCAAATATTTTTTCCTTGCATATGAAGATGGATAATTACGATAGTTTTGTCCCTGCTGCAGGGAGTATTCCTCCACAGTTTTCTCTCTGTATTTTCTCTCTGGAATGTCCCAAAGTAATGCAGAGAAATTATTCTGTGTAGAAAAATAGATGTTTTATGTTTGCAAAACTTGTTTTCTACTAGAACATGGCCTCATAGCCCGAAAAACCCGCAACAACCCATGGATTCCAGCTGTGAAAGCCTTTGACTTTACACATTCACTTTCTTTGCTGCAGCCTCAGACTGCTGGCTCATATTCAACACGATCAGCAATAATCCCAAGGTCCTTTTCATAAGTAGTACTGCTGAGCCATGTATCCCCCATCCTATACCTGTGTATTTGGTTTTTATGTCCTAAATGTAGAATTTTGCATTTGTCTCTGTTGAATTTCATTTCATTAATTTCTGCCCAACTTTTCAGCTTACCTAGGTCCATTTGAATTCTATTCCTATCTTGCAATGTGTTACCCACCCCTCTCAGTTATGTGCTATTTGCAAACTTGATAGGGATTTCCTCCACTCCACTATCTGAGCCATTGATAACAATGTTAAAGGGTAATGGCCCTAGGACAGAACCCTGAGGCACTCTACTTGAGACTTCTCTTCCAGTCTGAAGTGCAACCATTGATGATTACTTTTTGAGCATTGTTTTCCAACCAATTATGGATCCATGTGGCAGTGTTCCCATCTATTCCACATTTAATCAATTCACTAATCAAAACATTATGGGTGGTCTTATCAAATGCTTTGCTGAAATCCAAATAAATGACAACCACAGCATTCTTACCACCTACTATACTAACGAAAAAAGGATACAAGATTAGTTTGACAGCGTTTGTTCTTAACAGAGGCCCTTTTCGCATGGCATTTTCGATGAGAAAGGGCCCTCGAGCGTTGTGCACATGTGAGGAGCGGTCCACACGACGCACTCACATTTGCGCAATGCTCCAGGGCCCAGCAGGGACCGCTCGCATATTTTTTTCATTTTTGGCTTGAAGCCAAAAGTGGTGCGCGGTCGCGCATCACTCCGGAGCCCCACGTGCACTTACCTTGCGTACGGAGCCTCGGGAGCTGGGCCGGTCATGCTTCCTGGCCAGTGCAGCCTGGGAAGGTCCCAGGCTGCACTGCTAAAGGAAGAGGCGGGGCTCTTACGCGAGCAGGAAGCTTGTGCGGAGCCGAAGGACCCCGGACGCGAGAGCCTCTCTCCGGAGGCTACTCGCACAAGTACCGCACCCCAGCATTGAGAAGAGGTGAGTTGTGGAAAGGGCCAAAGTCATGTTGACTCCTCCCGATCACTGCATTGTCATTAAGATACTTGCAGACAGACTCCTGTATAATCTGTTATAATGTTTTTCCTGGTATTAAAGTCTGGCTGACTGATCTGTAGTTTCCTGGATCTTCTTTTTTGACTTTTTTTTTTTAAAAGAGGACAATGTTCGCCCTTTTTCAGTCCTTTGGAACCGCACCTGTTCTCTAAGATTTGTAAAAAATGATGGCAAGTGGTTAGGAGAGTACATCAGCAAGTTCCTTCAGTACTCTGGGATGCAGTTTGTCTGGCTCTGCAGATAACTCATGTAGGTTAGTTAGGTGATTCCTATCAATCTCAATTTGCAATCCAGCTCCCTTTTGAAGATCTCTGCAGCTGCATGCAAGCACACAGTTCTCTTTTGGGGAGAAAACTGAAGCAAAATCAATATTGAGTAGCTCTGTCCTTTTATTGTGATCTGCTAGCATTTTACCATCCTTATTGAACAACAGCCCTACTGTCTCCTTAGTCATTCTCTTGCCTCAAATGTATCTGAAAAAAGCCTTTTGTTGTTCCTTGTTTATCTATCTAGTCTCAGCTCATTCTTTAGCTTTCCTTATACTTTTCCTGTAAGCTGGGGCTACACCTCCATACTCTTCTTTGGTGGTTCATCCTTCTGTTTATTCTTTATGCATACTCTTTTTTCTTTTCACTACCTCCTTGGGTCTGCTTTTTCAAATGTTTCCCATTTTAGTTCTTCCATGGAATTGTTTGTGATTGTGCCTTTTACAACTCTTTCTTGAAGAACTCCCACCCTTGTTGGATGTCATTTTCCTTTAGCACCTCTAGTCATGGAATTCCACCCAGTATTTTCCTGAACTTGTTGAAATTAGCTTTCCTAAAATCCAAGGTTCGTGTTTGACCACACTCTTCTTTGCCCTGCCCCATAATTGCAAATGCTAGCATTACATAGACACTTCTACCCAAAGTACTAACCACATTAATTCCGTTGTCCAACTCTCTCTTACTGGTTAGGATCAAGTCCAGGTTTGCAAAGCCCCTTGTTCCTTTCTCTGTCTTTTGAAATAGGAAATTATCCGCAAGCCATGTCAGGAATTTGTTGGAGGGCCTATACTTAGCAGAGTTAATTTCCCAGCAGATATCAGGGTAACTGAAGTCCCCCTTAACTACTAATTCTTGCATCTTTAAGATGGCCAAGATTTGTTTCTGAAAAGCATCAGCTACCACCTCTTCTTGGTTTGGTATTTTGTAGTGAACTTCTACTACAATCTTCCATTTATTTACTTCTCCACTTTCACTGAATCTGTCTTTGACACATAATGCTACTTCCTTCTTTTTCTGCCACATTTAATCTTTTTGAATAGGTTATACCCTTCAATTGTAATATTGCAGTCTTGGGAGAATGTTATCTTAATAAAGCACTCATAGCCACTGGAATTCTGCTGTGGAACAGGGTTATATTACTCTCTGGTCATGGCCACTAGGAATGTATCTAAATTGAATGTTGTATGCTTTTTCCTCCTAAATAAACTTCTACTTGCTATTCTCTTAGTCAGCAACATCACTATTGTCAAATTTCTTATCTGGGCTTCAAGGCAAGCCCAAGACATTTTGCTACCCATGGCACAGCAATGATTGACTTCCTGACCCTCCCAACATCCATATGCTACAAAATTATAGTGCTATTGTTCCACTTTATCTGTCAAGATTTTATCCTACAAAATCCTGGGGCTGGCAGATTAGGGATGCAACTTTAGAATTCTTAGCCAGAGCACACCAGTGCCTCAGCAAACTACAGATCCCACAATTCGATAGGATGGAAGCAAGTAAATTGAAGTGGAATAATAGTGTTACAATTGCATAGTGTGAATGGGCCCCTGGTGCATGGCACCCTAAGTCACCCAAATTATTCTGGCTCCTGAGGCTGAAAATCATATGAGCTTCTTTCTCCCTTTTTGGTAGTAAAAATAATAATAAACAATCATAGTAAATTTGGGGCAGTGGAAACATGAGAAATCTGTGTTCCTGTTCATTTTCAGGCAGCTCTGAGGGCTACGGGAAGGAGAGGAAGGGCAGGAACAGAAAGGAGGTTGAATTGTGTTGCAGTGCTGTAGCATCAGCATCACTTTGATTTAGGCCCAAATAACTAAAGAAATTGCTTCCCTTTCATGGCAGCCAAAATCTGCTGCCTGAGACAACCACTTGCCTCTGCATCAGAGTTTGAAAAAGTTACTCTCTGGACCTCTACTTTCAGAACCTTAGGTTCCAGAGCCAATTGCAGGGAGGGCTGAAGTTCACTGAGGCTCTCAGTGGCAGAACTCCTTCTTCCCAAGCCGTATGAGTGAAGAAGGCATTCATCTAGCAGCATTGCATATTCCATCCCTGTGTAACCCATTTACTGACATCCAGTAATTTCCCTCAGCTGAAAGTTTGCAGGTGGATATCATCAATGGGCAGGCAGGTTATCCAATGTCTAGTTCCATGCTCCATGCGCTATGTTATGCCAAGGTTCTGACTACTATAATAAAGTTGTGGCCATTTCAACTCCAATATCGTTTCCATGCATTTTGTTATGTTAGTCCTTTCTTGCCCAGTCCCTTCCATCTCTGAGAGCCTAATACCCAAGCTTTCATGGCCACCAGAATACTGCCTAAGGATTCAAGAAGTTATAGTCCAAAAAGTAACTTTTGGAAGATTTACGCTGCTTGATGATAGAGCTAGTCCTGTTTGACTTTCTTTTTGTGTTAAAGTATATTTCTTTGTACAATAAAGAAACATTCTTATATATGAAACATTTTCCGTTCATGTGCACAATCAGCTGGGGGAGCAACAAAACAGGTTTACTTTCCATTGCTATTTTCAACTCCCTTAAGAACAAAAATTCCACAAATGCAATTAAATTCTCAAGAGGGTTTTATAATATGGGTGTGGAATGCACTCTGGAGCATAACACTGTACAATAAAATGTATACAAAGCAAGGCAGATGTTTTCAATTAATATGGCTAGCATTTTTTATACTCATAACATGTAGCCAGAAAGATGATTAATAGATCAGAAGTTGACAGTAGATTATGCAGGCAAACATTTGTTAATTTATACCCTTACTCTAATTCCAGATATTGTTCAAAATGGATTATCTAAAATATTTTCCTAAAAACAAATAGCTCTGGTCACAAGTTCATTGCCTATGTATACTGAGGAGGGATATATGTAAGCAGCTTCTCATGCAAAAAGTGAAAATATTTGAATTGAAGATGTGGGGTCAAGAGAGGCAGTTCCCCAACCCCCATGTATATTTTTAGGCAGTGTGATGGGCTCCACAAGCTTCTTCCCTCCCTCTCCTCCCTATTAGTAGGTCAGGGCTTTCCATATGGTGGGTCACGACACATTAGTGTGTCACCTGTAGGGTGTTGGTGTGTTAACTCCCCAGCCAAGAAGGTCCCCCCAGAAGCCTGGCCTGCTGCCATCACTCTCGCTGGGGCCTTTCCCTGGCAAGAGTGACCACAGCAGGCAAGGACCAGGTGGGAGGAGCTGCCTTTCCCCCTGCCATTGCTCTCGCTGGGGTCTTTCCCCAGAAAGAGCGACTGCAGCGGGCAAAGGCCAAGTGGGAGGGGGCTGCCTTTCCCCCTGCCGTTGCTCTTCCTGGGGCCTTTCCTGGTGAGGGAGATGGCAGCGGGCCAGGATTGAGGAGGCTGCCTGTCCCCACTCTAGATACGCTTCTAGGAACCTCCGGTTTGCTTGTGAAGCTGAATTACTGTGTCGTGAAATGATGCATGTCGAAAAGATGTGTCACCAACATGAAAAGTTTGGAAAGCTCTGTAGTAGATGATCCCAGCAGGGACTCCTCTTGGGACTTGACAGCTGCTGGGCAGTGGGAGGCTGTGGAATTATGCGTGTGGAGCAATACACAGATGTGGGATCTTGATCCAGGAGTGGTTCCCAATGGATGGCTCCTGACACAATCAGTCAAAAGACATTGTGCACCTATTCCATCATTCATTTCTCTCTGTGTGTACGAAGGAAAACACATTCAAGAAGTAATGAGAAAATATGAGTGAGTTACACACGGAAAATGACAATGTTTGAATCCTCCATAAATTTCATCAATAAGGTAGGGAGGGTTGCATTTTAAAAAAATGCTTCTTTGTCTCATTTCGCACAGTACCTTGCTGTCATTGTCCAGGAGTCATTCCAGCCGCACCTCTCCTGGGATGGGAGCAGGTCCCCAACACTTCTCTCCGCACATGACCAGCTGCCTGTGGAAGGGGCCATAAGGGACACACTCTGTCCTTTCAGACTGCAGCCGGCCTTCTTCCCATGCTGCAGTATGGCCAGCTGCAACGGAAGGCTCTGCATGGCCAGCTGCAATGGAAGGCTCACACAATCGGGGGCCATTGACAGAGTTTCTCCATCCATGATATAGCCCACAATCACACTAGCTGGCAAAGCAAGAAGGGCAGGACCACGATGATGTCATGCAGAAGTGTCATCATTTGAAGGTATGTCATGTCGAGGAGGGAGTGGGCTTCTTTTCTGCTGCTCCAGAGACTAGAACAAGGAGCAATGGATTCAAGCTGCAGGAAAGGAGATTCCACCTGAACCTCAGGAAGAAATTCCTGATCATCAGAGCTATCTGGCAGTGGAATAGGCTGCCTCGGAATGTGGTGGCGTCTCCTTCTTTGGAGGTTTTTAAGCAAAGGCTGGACGGCCATCTGTTGAGAATGCTTTGATGTGTATTCCTGCATAGCAGGGGGTTGGACTCGATGGCTCCTGGGGTCTCTTCCAACTCTATGATTCTATGATTCATGTTCTTCCTCCTCCCATGTCCCCATTCAGGGACGTTGTCGTCATGCTTAAAGGGCCTGTGAATGAATCCCAGATTGCTCTTTAGTACATGTTTTGCAAAATTCAAGCCTCTGAAGCATCTGTATTAAGGAAATATGTGTGACTGTGCAGAGTAAAAAGTCAGATGTCTATGTAAAAAAATACCAGTTTGCCAGCTAGTTCTGGTCATACAGCTCCCTAAAACAAAGCAAAGAATAAGGGATAAAATTGTCCTGAAGAAAATAAGAAATGATCAGAGTATATAGAAAAAACAAAATGGCATATTCCATTAATACATTTGGCCTTAAGCAGTCTATGCAATCATCTGATGGTTGACTCCTATCTGATCTGATCTGTTGATAGAGAACCAACACATAGCAATGCTTATTGATTGGTCTTTTAGAGGCCTCACACAAATGGCTAGTGAGATCTCATTACAGATTGATGGGACAATCTCTGCTGACTAATATGGATTAGTTGGATCCATCTCTGACTGGGCAGATAGATGGTACAAACAGTATAAAAGCTACCACTTGAGACATGAGTGCTAGGCTGTTTGTTTAGCCTTCAACATGGTCAGAACTTACTGTCTATGAAAACTCTTATGCTGCCTTGCATAGCTGGTAAATACCCTTAAAATGCTGGTAAGAGAGATAAATGCCTATCATAGAAATATATAACAGATGCTGCAGTAGATTGCAATACTGATAGAAGGATATTATTTTACATGGATGCCTATTGTGAGAAATGCTGTTTCCTCCATAGGTGAAATATGAGTTAGGATACTCCAGTACTGTGTAAGATGTAAGACTCTTAAAGCCTTTATCAAATCTATATAATGCCTCAACAGATTATACATAATGATAAGCTACATGCCTAAACAATGAGAAGTCTCCGTTTCTCCTCAAGGAGAATAGTGTCCATATCTATGCTTATTACTGCTACTATGTTTAATAATTCAATTATAATAAAATAGCCTAAAATTATTAACAGGGGTGGAGAACCATTCCTATTTAAGGCTTCATAAAAGTTAAAATGTGGCTGACTAGATGGCCCACATGATTGTCTAGTACCTAACACTGGGTACTAGCACTGGCACTGATGTAGCATGTGTGTGACTGACTACTGGTAAGAAACAGCAATGGCTCTATACGTAGCATCATAAAAGCAGTTTAAGTCATGCAGAAGATGGATCATTGGGCCATATCTTGTTCTGCATTTTTCTAAGGAGTTATCTTGATGGGCTGGTTGTTCTAACAGAGTTATGACTGCAGGATTCTAAAAGACACTATTATCTGATTTTGCTTCTAACATGAATATTTAGGATTCAGCTCCAAGATGCCTCAGGGATCAAGTTTAATAGAAATAACACCTGCCCCGTGGTTCAGAGCCACAGCAATGTCTATCCAATAGTCCTTTCCACTGTTTTTTTCTTAGTCCTTTTTTGTCCCCCACTCCATTAGAATTCCATGAAATGGAAGAGCTCATTTTTGAAGAATCAAAATATCACTGAAAGCTTTGGAGAGAAAAAAAAGAATTCAAACTAATTCAAACTATTTCAAACTAATTGCAATAGAGCCTGCCACAAGAGATAGACATTTGCTCATGCCTGACATTTTGGCAAGCTGTTCAGTGAGTGTGAATCAGATAATGCTGAATTCAGTGCTCCAACAAATTCAGTACTCCAACAAAACACAGCACTTCATGTGGTTTCTGAACTATCGTGAAAATGACCCAACATCTTATCTGCATTGGTGCCTATAGAGTAAATGTGTTAAATGTTTCCAGATGCTCAAGTGCTTACTCAAAAGTCCACCGTACATACACTTGCACTGGATCTCTACCAGCATATCTCTCCCTGTCTCTTCCTTTCTTTCCTTCTATTTTTGCAAAAACTGTTCTTTGGATTTTGTCCTTTTCTCGGCACTTCTTGTCTATCCAAAATATGTAGATGGGTAAGCTTAAATCACTCGTTTTGTTTATGTGGCAACAACTTCAGAATCCTGGCTGAAAAACATGTTCTTGGCCTTGAACAAAGCAGTCCTAGAGATGCCTCCATCTGTTTTAAATATGCCACTAATTGTAGTATGGAACCATTGCCTTCGAATAGTAGCCAATTTGCTATATAAAAAAAAAATGCAAGAATGATTGAGTTGCAAACTATTTTCATGTCTGTAGGTAGATTAACTTCAAAAAAAAAGTTCAGTCCTTTTAAGGAAAGCATTTTGCATTTGTTTGAATATATCGTATAGATTAGAAAATATCTGAATAATGGAGACAAAATAATGTTGCTGTTTTTGTTGTGTGCCTTCAAGTCATTTCTGACTTATGGCGACCCTAAGGTGAACCTATCATGGGGTTTCTTGGCAAGATTTGGTCAGAGGGAGGTTGCCTTTGCCCTCCTGAAGTGAAGAGAGTATGACTTGGCCAAGGTCACCCTGTGGCTTTCCATGGCCCAGTAAGGATTCAAACCCTGATATCCAGAGTTGTAGTCCAGTGCTCAAAACATTACACTGTATTGGCTCTCACAAAAGTCCTTAGTAATGTTAGAAATAATCAAATAAAAATACTTTAAAATGCATATTTACGAATCAGTGGAATAAAGAGTTGTTAATGATATAGAAATGCATGTGTGAAAGACCTCAGTTTACTTTTTATTGATTTTGTTCTTCTGAGCCAAGTACTTCTCTAATACATATTAATTTCTTACATTTAAATGTAACTGTCGCTCCAAGTATATAGGGTTCTCCTCTGTCCCCAGTCCCATACATTTTTATGCTCACAATAAACCCTACAGGTTAAGTTGCCCCAATATGATCCATTGATGGGGATCTACTATCCCAAAACAGCTCCTCACTCCAGAGTTAACTAGTTTCAGTAGCAGTCTAGATTAACTTTTAGGTTGACTGACTATAAACATAAAGAAACAGAAGAAACTGAATGGGAATCTTTAATTGCAGAAAGGCCTTTGATTCTCAAGCCACTGTGGTCCTTGTTCAACTGACAAGGACAAGGATTCAGAAATATGTCTGCATAACAACAACAACAACAACAACAACAGCAACAACCACCGATCCTAGGCATTTGAAATCCAAACAAACCTAGGAATGCATTCACTGCTATTGTTATTTTGTTATTGTTAATATTGTGAATAAGCATTCCTCATTTAAAAATAGTTTTTCAGCATACATCAGTTCTGATGTCTCTGAGATTTACACAATTCTTACATTCTAAGGTTTAGTTTTACTGACGCCCTTCTCTCCCTGCTGCCTACACAGTCAGTATGAAAGAAATTATAACTTGGGATTTACTCGCTATTAGAGTCTTTTTCTGCAGATCAATGTTCCATTCACATTGACAACGTAATTAAACACATATCTATTCAGAAGTAAGCACCAATTGTTTCAGTAGGATTACTCTTAGGTAAATGTGTACAGGGTAGTAGCCCAAGGGAGACGTTCTAGAAGTTCACTGGAATGCATGAATTTCTTTTTGACAATCGTGTTTTTTTTCCAGACTGTATCTTTCTTAACTAATTTATTTCTGTATATATCTTGGAGCTACAAGCATTGTACATTATTTCCTCTCCTCTCATTTTTATCCTAACAACCTTGTGAAGCAGATTACGCTCATGGGCTATGATTGGGTCAAGGTGATCATTTAAGTTTTAGTTATGGAGAAACAGGATTTGACCTGACTTGTAATGTGCATGGTGCAAAGCTCATGCAGTGTCTATGAATTTGAAAAAAAAGATGTAATTTTGAGCAGTGTCTGATAAAGGCATTTTAAATATTTTACATATAATGTTATATCTACTGTTAATCATAACGTGCATGCATACACAGAGAAAAAGAGTATTGTATTTATTGCTTCTCCTTCCCCCCCTTTTTTAGGCTTTCCTAAACACAATACATCAATTCCAAATTTTATCTATTTAAAATAGTTGTTCTGTGTGTTCCTCTTCATCAATCATTTTTGCACTTTTGTTTCTTGGCCACCCCTTTTTGACCTCACTGTGATGTTGCTCAGCCACATATGTCCTAATTTCCATTTGCGGACTTTCGGAAGGTATGAAACTGTTCAAGGGGATGTAACAGCTCCCATGCTAGATTCTGAATTAACTTGGTTATTACCATACTATATTACATCCTTTTTCTCTTCTTTGCATGTAGTGGACATGTGATTAAGCACTGACTATTTCCAACCTATCTTGTAATCATTTGACTTAGAAACTTCTGTAAACTTAAAAACTTCTGAAGTGGATGATTCACTACCAGAGGCTTGTGTTGGTCTTGTTCAAAACTGACATTTTCCCATTTAAAATGAATATATTAAAACATTGCCAGACTTAGGGTGGTTACTAAGTAGAATTAAACACTTACAGTCAGCTCTCCACATTTGCGGGTTTCTCTTTTGTGGATTTGATTATTCACGGATTATTTGCTGCCACCTCTGCAAGCCTCCCTAAGGCCATTTTTAATAGGGACTGCAAGCCTTGTGAGACTGAGAAACTGCAAATGAGGCTTGTAAGTCCCTATTAAAAATGGTGTGGGGCAGCAGTACAGGTGACAGTAAGCCCCACCAGCCACTCACTTCTGCCTTGTGAAGGAACCCAGATGCCTCAAAGGAATCCACAGTGGGTCGAATATGGTGATCATTCTTTTTTTGTGTGTGTTAAATATGGTTTGGGAGGGCCTAGAGTTATTCAGTTTTTTCACTTTCACGAGGGTCCTGTGCCCCTAACCCTAACGAAAGGGGAGGGATTACTGTAATAGCACAAGCCTATGAATGTCTTCTCAGAAGTAAATACAGTTCAGTTTAGTGGATCTTACTCCCAGGTAAGTGTATATAGGATTTCAGCCGTAATGGTTAAACACTCATCTCCAAAACTGCCGATATTTAAAGTAGATTATTCTGTCATTGAACTTTTTAACATTAAACTTAATTTCAGCAGTTGACTCATACGTCAAAGCAAAGATTTAAATACAGGAGTAATTTCAAGATCCATTCCCAATGGCTTATTTTCCATTACAGGTTGCTGATAAAACTGCCTCCCTGTTCTTCAGTGTTATTGTTTCTAGTCTTACCTTGGTTTTAAAACAGTTTGAATGAGTTTCAAAAATTTATTCTGAAGGGGATTTTTAACTGTATGTTGTATATAGTTCAAGAGAGTTGGTAAACCACATAGAGCTTACAATATTTTACAATGGAAAGTATAAATATTTGAAAATAAGCGGTGCTTGTAGTTGTGTAAGTGCCTGATATACTACCAGTCCAAGTCAGACACTCCTTTGTTCCCATCCTAGCTTACTGCGCTTTCCCTTCCGTTCAGTTAGATCTGTTTTCTTGCCTTCAGGTACCCACATACTCTCTCCCCTCCCAGGGAGGTAAGTTCTCTTTCTCTTTCCTCCTCTTTGTCACCACCTTTCCAGAAACGTGCTTTGTTCTTTCTGCTCTCTCTCTCTCTCTCTCTCTCTCTCTCTCTCTCTCTCTTGTAACCACACTTTTTAAATTTCTCATTAAAAATTTTCTCCTCTTCCCAGCAACCTCTGCTCCCTCAGCCATACACTTTGCTCTCTTCCCAAGTGGCAAGCTTTTTAAAAATAACAACAAAAAAATCTCTGTCTCTTTTAACCTTTTCAAGAGTTCAAGGAATGTTCCATAGTTGCCACCAGGTGTGTAGCTAGGTAGCAAAACAACAACAACTAGGAGTTTTTCCTATGTCTCTTGTGGAGGTATAGGTCTTGCATTCAGCTTGGTGGGCTACATATTGCATGATGAGTTGGGCAATAGGGACTTCTGGATGTTTTGGATTGCAGCTCCCATAATTCCTCAAAACTGGCTATGTGTCAAAGTATGACCTTAAAACATCACCTACAATATTAGAGGTTCTTTCACTTCCTCATTCTCTAATGGCATATATGCCATCCTTTGTCGACTATGCCCCTCAGCACTTTACATTGGACAAACAGGCTAGTTCCTATGCCAAAGGATAAATGGGCATAAATTGGGCCTTAGGAATGGTAATACATAAAAACCAGTCGCAGAAAATTTCAGTTCTCCTGAACATTCCATCTTGGACCTCAGAATGGCAATCCTTGAACAAAACAACTTCAAAGGGAAATTTGAAAGGAAATGTCTGAATTAGGATACACCCACAAAATCCGATTCATTGACAACAGCATGAACAAAGACCTGGTTTCCTGTCCCATTACACATATTACAATACTAGTTGACATCCCAACCCCAGTAGTTTCTCATGCCTATTTTAATACATCTTCTTTCTGGTTCTGAGCTGATACCAGTATCCCATTCCACGAACTTCCTCCGCTATTCATACATCATCTAATCACCTTTGTTTTATGTAGATTCTGTCTTCCATCATTGTCTCCCAAGAACTTATTATAACTATTGCTGAAACTGAAGCTGTCACTTAATCACCAGGTTTTGCATTTCTCTTACTATACAAACTTCTCCCTTACCTATCCATTAGTATAAATGTCTGTCCATGTTTTATTGCATGGATCTAGTGAAGTAGACTGACTAGCTTATCACACTACACAGTTATAACACTATTATTCCACTTTAACTGCCGTAGCAACATCCTGTAGAATCTTGGGGTTTGCAGCTTAGGGAGAGGCATTTAGGTTTCTCAGCCAGCATGCTGTTCAGCCTCACTGAACTACAAACTGTAGAATTCCACAGGATGCTGCCATGGTGGTTAAAGTGGAATATAGCACTGTAATAGTACACTGTGATCAGTCGTGTAGGGATTGGGGGTGATGGGTGAGGTTCGCCCCAGCGGCAATGTTTTTGGGGCATCCCAGCTCTTAGCCATGCCTCCACATGCCGCAGCCACACCCCCACACACTGTGGTCCCACCCCCTCCTGCCCCCCTCCACACACTCCATGCTCCTCAGCTTACTGTGATACAAAAGTTTGCTATATAAACTTATTTCTTTTAGTTAGTCTCAAAAGTGCTGCAAGATCCGTACAGACTAACATGGCTGTGTCTTTGAACGCTGGGTATACTGGATAGGGCTGTTGGGAGTTTCAGGCCAAAAGCTTGTGTGAGGCCAATACAGAAACTATTTGTTGTTAAATGCTGTCAACTCAACTTTGACTTATGGCAATTCTAGCTGTAACAATGAAGACTGTTAATTGATTGATTGAACATCTGGAGAGCCACAGTCACCCAACATGTTGGCCAAAATATTCACCAGCTTTTGATGTGGGAACATGTACAGGTATACCTCAGTTAATGAAGTAGATGCACTTCCGGGCATTACTTCTTTAACAAAATAATTTGATACCATAAGTAAAAATAACATGAAAAGAATAGGATCCTGCACTGTACACACACAAAAAGATCATTTCAACTTATTTCAGCAAAGCTAATAATCCAAAGCTTTATCCAAAGATAATAATGTGCACATGGGAAAAGAAACAACCAGTTCAGGTAAGCCTGGCAGAAGTAAATATAAGCATTTGAACCTTCTAGAGGCAACATTAAAGCTTCTTCCAAAGAGCGGTCAGGAATGACTTTCATTTCTCCAGTCTCCACTTTTCTTATAGATTTCCCATTTTCTCTCTATTTTGTTGTTCATACATGCTCAGCAAGGAATTCTGGAGGCAGCTGCTGTTCACCTTGCCTGTTGTAGGCATGCACACTCAGCTACAGTAGGATTGGCCAGAACAGACAGCTCAAATTTTATTGTGGTGTTTACTGCAGCTATACCACTGCAATGCAAACACCAAAACTCTATGTTTTTCCAGTCCTCCCAATGCTGGTGCTGCAAATAAATAAATAAATATTTTTTAAAAAACCCTTCCTGCTAGGACAGAGGGCTAGAAGGAAAAACATGGCTAGCTAGGTTTGTGAACTTTGTGAGACTTTCTGAAAAGGAGTTTCTTTGTCAGAGCCTTTGTTAACTGAGGTATGCCTGCATATGTTTTTAGTTTGATGAAAACTGGATACTGACTCATTGTGAGTCACTGCTTCAGTTTGGCCAAGTCATTTGGCTCTGATAATATGGAGTGGAAAGTATCTGTGGTTAGTTGCCCTTATAAGGAGCTATGGTTTAACTTAGACAAAGTTACTTGTAGTGTAATAATGATTCTGTGCCATGTTTTTGTGAATAGGGTTGCAACCACATAGACAGTTAGAAATATGCCCAATGGAACTCATTGGTGCTTGCTTCTGAGCAGGCATGTCTTGGATTAGATGGACAGGCCTTGGACAGGTCTGGGATTAATTACATGGCTTGTCCATTTTTCTCTGAATAACATTCAACAGCCTATTCAAACATTTCAAAAATGTAGTTTTTCTGCCTCAATATATCCCACTTTACCTATATAAAGAGGGAATGAGGCCGTCTGAAGCACAAGAACAGCAGAAGCTGCTTTGTAGTGACTCAGACCATCGCTTCAATCCTTCCCATCCCCAAGCAAGGCTTGGAAGTATTCCCACTTGAATCCTGGACAGCTGCTTCCAATCAATGTAGACAGCACTGAGCAAGAAGACAAACAGTCTTTCTTGGTATAAGACAGCTTTGTATGTAACACATGCTTTTTCTTAACATTTGCACTGTCCCTCATGTACGTTAGCTTCTGTTGTAATCATAACAGCACCTGGCATGGTGCTTAAAGTACACAATATTAATTGTGGGTTCACCAGCTTCTTGCAATATTTCAGTGCTTCTCAGGGAAAAGGCAGAATGCATTATTGTATTTCCTTCTGCATAAGCCTTCCACAACCTGGCAGGCTCCAGAGGTGTTGAACTACAACACCCATTATCCCATATCCTTCCTGGTAAGAATAATGGCCATTGCATGCTAATGTGTTTGAAAGGAGCAAATTGTGGGAGAGATGATCTCCATAAAGTGGAAAATTAGGGTATGTGATACCTGGAGAAGTATATTAGGCCCCTTCAGCCCTGCACTGTTATAGTGCTATTATTCCACTTTCAACATCCTATGGAATTCTGGGATTTGCAGTTTAGTGAGAGGGATTTAGAATTCTCAGCCAGAGAGCTCTTTGGCCTCAATGAACTACAAACCCCAGAGTTCCACAGGATGTTGAAAGTAGAATAATAGCACTCTAACAGTGTAGTGCAGAAAGGCCCTTTCTTTGGATCACAAGTGCATGTCACAGGTAGTTCTGGTCTTGTCTTATCCTTTCTCTCACTCATATTTTTGTTCCCAGAACTGTCCTCTCCTCGCCCAATAGAGATATGCCAAACAGCAGTCTTTGAGTGTTACCAATAAAAAAAAATGTGGACCAGACACAACTGTCAACTTTTGTGTCTAAGGAACATTTGGCAAATTAATAAGTCTCATGGCGACAGAGTATTACAGTAAGTTCTTGGATGCAGTGTCATGAAAAAGTGCTATTTTCATTAGCGAAATATTTCCTTAGGGTCCTGAATTTGGACATTTTGTAAAAGCCTTTACTTCACTGGAGTGGTATTCTTGTGAATTCATAATTGCTTTCCTCTCTCACTCTGCTATACTGTTGCTCTCAGCTATCTCTGCATCAAGACTGGAATTCTTAACTCCGTGACCACAGGGATTGTTTCTGGAATCAACTGGTAACCAGCAGAACAACTGCTCAGAGTCATAATACAAACTATTCCTAAGTTTATTCCTTTTCTCAGCACAATTTTCAAGAATGCAACTATATGAGAAAAGCACTCCCTAGGCCTAAACAGGTAAAATTACAGAATGGGCTTAAGTACCCCACATATGAGTATTGTCACAGCATTCAAAATGGAATCAGGTTCTAGTTTTGTCATTTGCTTCACTTAGACCAGCCCCAAATAAACAGACACATACAGAGAAGGGGTTATTAGAGACCCAATCAGAAACTGTACAAGGTGGATCCTCACATGTTCCAGCAGTGGAGACAGAACTTTGAACAGAAAGACCTAGAAAAGCATCAATGCAGGCAGTTGCATATTTAGGTTCAACAGCAACTAGAGCAAGCATGGAAGTTGCACCCCTGGGTGCTGGTTCTCCCACCACTGCCACCCCATGCCAAAGAAGACCCTGGCAGGGGCAAGGGAGTGGAGACAGACCAGGCCCAGGAGGGGGGATCAGCTGCCGCCACCACTGCAACCACCACCTCCACACCTGGCCAGGAATGACCCTGCGGGGTGGGGTGAGTGGCAGCAGGCCAGGCCCAGGAAGGAAGGTGGGGGGTTTGGCTTTTTTGCACAGGGCACATGCCTCAGTTGCCCCATCCGAGATATGCCTCTGACAGTGGGTTGATGCTCTGGATTGCCCTGGTTCTGTGTTACCTACACTTACAGTCAGCAGTTACCCAGGGTTTCAAATAAGAGTCTTTCCCAGCTCTTCCTGGAGATATAAGGACTGAACTGGAGAGCTCATCACACAGAACATGTGCTCTGTTACTGTGATGCAGCACTTCCCAAAATCTTCCCTGTAAACTCATTAAATTTAAAGGAGGGCTTTTTTAAGCCATCAGATCATCCATAACTTTAAAGGATGTTTCTTGAGCCCAATTCATAGGCTATTGTTGTAATTCAGTGGCCATGATCTAGTCATAGCTAGGCCCTTTTCAGTCTCAATGGCACACTTTTGGATAACAAGTCTGGATCCAATCTGATTTCAATTGACATTATATTTATAATTATAACTTGGATCATGCCTCTTTTGTTTTAGATAAAGTTTATTAAACTGAGACAATAATTGGATCCATGCTGTATTCCAGATATTGGAAATTCCTGATGTGAGCAAACCCTCAAATGTTACAAGGTGAAGCACAGAAGGAGGGCATTGACCCTCCAAACAAGAATTTTGGCCCCCATGAAATTTTCCTTATTTCTAGCATTACAAAGAATGAGACACTGAAAAATGATTCACAACTAGAACTCTGATATTTGCTGTGTTTCCCCTCTCTTGGTAACGTTGCCTGCCCCTTTCCTTTGGATACCTAAACTCTATTTCTAAATGCTCAAGTGAAGTTTTATGTTACTACAAGCTAGAAACTTTGGTGGTGAAGAAAAAGTATATTTTGAGGATTCTTATTTGGAGGGGCAATGCCCTCATTTTGTCCCCTTCCCCATAACTAAACCCCTGAGTATCCTCAAGGAGAAACCTCATGCCAGATAATAAATCGTAATTTACAGTTGACTGACAGCTGTAGGAAAAGGGAGTCAACTCAGCCTCATAATCACTCAATACTCCTTCACATTTGCCCCGTATGTTATCCTTGCTTGATTTCTTCCATTTCCTCAGAAATACAACCATTCTGCTCGGGGGGATATAGTGCATTATAAAAAGGTTACAACACACAGACACACACACACACACACACACACACACACGCCTTCTGTGGTCTTTCTGCCTTATAAATATCTATTAAATGTGGCTCCATTCCAAAATGCAATTTCAGCACTTGGGATTTTTCTTTTTCTTAGAACTGAATGAACAGAAGCTATGCTTCATAGGAATTCTCGAACCTCTGCTGTCTGGCTTGTATTAACTTTTCCATTACCACTGCTTTTCAGACTTTTTCATAACAATGCCATCTGCATCTGGAAGGAGGAGACTGAAGTGGGTGGCTTTAACCAGCTATGGAGCTACCAGCCATCATGATGTGCTATTCTGGAAACTGTTCTTTACTCGCACTGCCAGCGCAGGAGAAGCATTCAAGACTTTAAAGAAGAAGAAAAAAATCCATCTGCTGGAATGTTTGTGCTAGCAAATGTACAGCAAGCTTGCATGTTCATATTGATGCACTTTTCTTTGTTTTTGTAATTGGCAAAATGTTGACAAAAATTTTGGGGAGGAGGGCGAAGCTTCAGACATGCTGCAGACATTTGGAAGCTGCATCAGGTAAATGCCACCATAAATAAATCAAATGTTACGTTTGGACTAAATTCTGTGTTTGTACAAAGAAAATAAATCTGAACAGTTTGGGAGGAAAGGAGGCATTCCTATTAGTGCCACCTTCTGTTCACATCACATAGCCTTCCCTCCCACAGCTGCCATCCCTCCATCCTGCTCTGTTTCCCTCTCCCGCTGCCCCGTGTCTTGCAGCAGCAGCTGTAGCATCGCCTTCACTTGCCTGCTTCCCTGCCCTTTATGGTGGACCTGGTAGCATTGCACAACCACTGCTTCCTTATAGGGCAGAAGGCAGCAGCCTGAAGTTGAAGTAAGGGGCAATGAAAGGAAGGGGTGCAGCAGAAGGAAGAATGGCACAGGGCAAAGAGAAGTAAGCCGGAGCAAAGAGGGGAGGGAAAGCATGAGCTGCAGTAGATAGGTGCAAAAGAAGTGAAGTGTGTCAGCACAAGGGGAGAGGAAAGAAGGAAGAAAGGATGAGACATGAAAGTGGTGGAGTGCAGGAAGTAAGGGAGGGAGGCATGGCAAAGTAGCGAGATAAGGCAAGGGTGGGAAAAGAGACAAGGGAGAGTGAGAGCTTCGGTGGCACAGTACAAAGGGCAAGAAAGATGGGCCTACAGTGATGGAAGGTACAAGGTGAGGCAAGGAGGGAAGGGAGGGTATGAGAGCAAGCAGCAATGTGCAAGAAGCAAAGGAAGAGAGTTTGGTGAAGGACGAGGTGAGGCAAGGGAGGGAGAGATGTGCGGAGTAAGGGAGGGAGACGTTGGGAAAGTGAGGCAGGAGGGAGGATGAGAGGTACAGGGTGAACTTTCAAGGAGCAGCCAAAACATGTCCAAGGTGAAGCAAACTGTAAGGGGAGGTGTGGATTATAAGCATAGCCTTAGTTTCCTCTGCATTTCAGCCTGGAAATCAGGTGGCAGTCACACTCGGGGGTTTCTTGTGCTATTGTCATGGATTTGTAGCTTTTCACCATCAGCTGGAAAAAACTGAGAGAAAATACTATGCTGATATGATAAAAATGGCATTAGAAGTGCCGATGCGTTACAAAATGTTGCTGTTGTTACGACCACCACAACAGCAGGAATATACATGGCCATTTTACATGTTTCATCTTGCTATCTGTCCCCACAACAACCTTGTAAGGTAGATCTGCTGATTGAGGTTCAAGGTCACATGGTAAATTCCATGACCAAGTAAGAATTTGAACTTGGGCCTCTATTCCAAGTCCACCATTTTAAATATGACTTTGTATTAGCTTTCTCAGATCAGTTACCATGGAAATGGTACCAAGGCTGAAATTATAGTAGTGGGAAAATGCAAGTATTAATGTGCTGAATTTACATAAGACAAAGTACTATTAGGCATAATTTTAATAATCTGTGCAATATGTAAGTTGGATCCCCAGACTGATTGATTGATTGATTGATTGATTGATTTTTCAGTGAGGATACAGTAACCTCAACTAACAGGCTTCTGTGTCAGGAGAAGATATCCTTTGTACATACTTCAGAAATATAAACCTGGGAGTAGAGTTGGTTGAGATTTTCAGAGTTATAGTACAGACAACTAACATTTCTGCTTGTGAAAGCAGATGCTGCACTACAAGAGAGGCAAAAGAACATAAGATATCTGCTGGAGTAGCTCAAAGAGCCTTCTGGTCCTGAATTCTGTCCCTACACACAGCATCCAGTTGCCTATGAGAAGCCTACCAACAGGACTTGAATGTATTGTACTCAAATGTTTGCAGAGCTATTACCTCTGGTACTGGAGGTGATAGGAAGATTGTCAGTAGGAGCTACTTATGGCTCCAACCTCCACATATTTATCTAAGGAGATTTTAAAAATTATCAGCTCTCGCTACATCTCAAACCAATGAATTCCACTGATCACACTGAGGAAATGAGGAAACCTTAACTGTAGATGGGAAAAGTTCAACAATAAATGGAGATCTTTTCTAAATTTATGTCAGAGGAGTGTACACCAAAGAGGAGATAATGTACTTTAGGCTTCTTGTTCCATCTGAGAAACTGGTTTGGAAACTGAGTCTTTTGTGTGGCAATGGGTGCTCATGATTGCTTTGTTGTAAGGTGTGTTTTTTTTAAAAAAAAATCAAATTAATAGGGGCTACATTTTATCTGGGGAGTATACTGAAGAACTATGATCGCTTCGGTGAGGAGATATAAATGGCCAAATGGGAATAGAAAGAGGAAATACAAGTGTGCCATTAGTAAATCCCATGGCAGTGTGGCTTAAGTTTAAACCATAAGCTGCAGACAGGCACAAGACTAATTGCACGGCTCTTAACCACCTGAGACAGGAGACGACTGCCTATATTCCATAAATGGCTACTTCACATTTTAAGCAAGCTGTTAAATTGCTACTGACCAAAGACCAGAAGAAGGCTTTGAATGCTGCCAACTTCACAAAACAACTTCTGCTAGAATCATCAGACTGAAGACGACTCACTGAAAAGGGTTGTTTTCAAGTTCAAAAATGTAACCTCAACTAAGGGCAAGACTGGTTAAATGAAACGTTTGCTGCAACAGATGAGAGATGACATACTGCCCACTGATTGCCTTGAAGGAAATTCTTGACGACTTTGTAGTTTCCTCTAAGTGAAAGGACACATGCTGGCAAAGGACTGCCCTTCCAGTACACAATAAGTGTGTAGAAAAGGCCTTGTATCTAATATAAACACACAACTAGTGTTTAGTTTTAGTTACTTTCAAATCTCTGGTGTGTTTAACTCACTAGTTCATATAGTCTAGCTTTACAAATACATTTCTAAAGATGTTATTGGCACAATTTATCCTCCCATGTTGAAAACATTCATGCAGGATGGCATTGTGCTTGACAGAAACTGGACACAATAGCCTTGTGTGCCTGGAGCTCTCCTGAATTCTTTCATTGCATCTTAAACACCATACTGATTACAGTTCTTTCTACTTTCTTTATGTATTACGCACCTTTTTCCTTCAGATGTAAGTATGATGTAATTTGCTAGATAGGACTGGAGCCAAGTAATCTGAAACTAATAAATAAGAGGCTGAACTGTCAACGTAACCTTGCTCTACTGTTATCTTGCTCTACTATTATTTACATATTTTCTGAGACCTGAAAAGCCAGATGATGGATTCTGTATGCAGTATTAATTCTTCCTTTTCTCTGGTTCAACATCTGCCCAAGTCATTGTGAAGAGGCTTCAACATAGAGATCTTTGTTGTTTTTGTGTACCTTCAAGTTGTTTCTCCTTTATGGCGACCCTAAGGTAAACCTATTATGGCCTTCTCTGGAGCTGACAGTGTGTGACACTCTCAAGGTCACCCAGTGGGTTGTTAAACCCTTGTCCCTAGGGTTGTAATCCAATGCTCAGACCACTACACCACTTCTTGATATTGACGGGGCCATGAGCAAGACCCCTCTCTCCCCAGGCCTCCACTTGTTTCCATTTAGGTTTTAAACAAAGGTTGCTGTATTCCATCTTCTCACATCTGGGCATATGATTTGCACATTATGTAAATTATTCATATTATTTAAAACACTGTAGTTTGTGTTCTAATTGAGCAATATCAGCCAGTACATTAATTGTTGCATTTTAATTCCACTATGTTTCAACTTTCACACCATCTTTTACTGTTACAACCAATGCAAAACGATGTTTAAAGTGCTGGACTTTGAATGAGGACACTCAAGTTCCAAATTCTGCTTGGTCATGGAATTTGCCATGAGACCTTAGGCCATCACTACCTCTCAGCAAACCTGCCTTATATAAGCCCCTTGGTTCTTGAAGTCCACCATTTATAATGGTCACTCCCTTGCCTCACTTTCCTCATTCATGGAATGCAATCCTTCCTTGCTTCTTTCACTCCACGATTCACACCACTCACTCCCCTTTTCCTCCTACTTCCTCCCTTGCCCCACTTCATGGCCTTGAAATGAACCCTTGCTTTGCTTGTTCACTACCTCCAAGGCTTACACTTCCTTTCCTTGCATCTGAAAAGTAAGGGCAGACTTATTTTTCCAGAACACTTTCACAGAAAAGTGCCTCCACATTTTGCTCCATACCCTAACTACAAGGCTAGAAATTTACTTTTTACTTTAAAAAAAAATAATAAAAGCTTGCAATCTGAGCCACACAATGGTCCCCATGGGCACTAGGTAGCATGCCTGGAGTACAACCAAACCATGGGTATGGCAACCCTATATTGGATCCAATCTAAAGCCTTGTCCAAAGGTAGAAGGAAGGCAAGCTAATAGACAATGATGTTTTTTGCTGCTTTTTGCTCCCATGTCAATCATTCACCTGTTCTGTCACTGAGGGCCAGAAGGACAGAAGAAATGAGAGTATAACAGCAACAAGGAGGAGGGACATCAGGACAGATTCCAGTGGGGGAGACCTTCTGCTGAAAGGTAGGCCTTAACAGGTGCCCAGTGGGAATGACCTTCACCATTGGCCTTGCCACGTTCTTCTTCTCAACCAGACTCTTCATCACCAGATTTCCATTGCCTTCTTTCTCTTGTCCATCTTTCGCACTGTCCTCTCTTACATTCCTAGATGACTGTTCTGAAACGTATCCTGCTGTGCATATAGTTGCACAGACATAGTTTCTGAGGAATGTGGGCAGGACAGTGCTGTTGTTCTTCTGTCTTGTTCATGGGTTTCTCATAGGTATCTAGTTGGCCATAGTGTGGGCACTAACGGAATAAGCAATTTGATCTGATCAAACATGGGTCTTCTTAAGTTCCTAATGAGCTAATAGCACACTCTCATTATGGTAAGCGTTTGTTCATTTCAGTTACATGATTATGTATGAATACACTTCTTTAGCAATAGCTCCCAAGTCTGAAATGGAACTGCATTGACTTCTTCCCATCTTCTTCCTTAAGGCTCAGACTATAACATATGACAGCAGACCAAATATAAGGTTAGCCTTAGGGTCGCCATAAGTCAGAAATGACTTGAAGGCACAGAACAACAACAACACTGCAATCACATACAAAGAAAGGTAAAAGGGGAGGAAGGTGTTCTTTTAAGAGCAAACCAAGGTGCTGCAAACTCTGTTTCCCACAGTATTCACCCTGAGAGGAATTAAAGTGAAGAAGGCACACTCCATTTGAAGTGTGCCTGTGCCTAAATTGATTGTTTATGTATCAAACTCAGGCCCTTTTCGCACGGCATTTTCGATGCGAAAGGGCCCCTTGAGCGTCGTGCACATGTGAGGAGCGGTCCACATGACGCACTCACATTTGCGCAACACTCCAGGGCCTGGCAGAGACCACTTATGCACGTTTTCATTTTCGGCTTTAAGCTGAAAATGGTGCGTGGTCGCACATCGCTCCGAGGCCCCGGAGCCTCGGGAGCCGGGCCGGTCACGCTTCCTGTCCAGTGCAGCCTGGGAAGGTCCCAGGCTGTACTGTGAAAGGAAGAGGCGGGGCTCTCACGCGAGTGGGCGGCAGCTGCAGAGCTAAAGGAATCGGGAGGCGAGAGCCTCTCGCTGGAGGCTGCTTGCGTGAGTCCCCCACCCCAGCACCACAAAAAGGTAAGATGCGAAAAGTGTCTCAGACTTGTTCTCAGTGAGAGTCCCCGAGGACAGTGCCTGAACATAAGCGAAGGCCTGGGGCCATAGCACTATGTTGCCATGACTGCAGTCTAAGGCATGCGTATGGTACCACTCCCTGCCATGTTCAAAATATGAAAACAGCTAGTCCCCAACATCAGATATCCTGAGTAGTAGTGGTTTAAAAGAAAATATAACACTGGCCTAAATTAAGTAATGCTGTAGCTCTCTAGGAAAATAGCTTAACCAAACACATTTCAAAAAGCAACTGAATCTCAGACCAGGTTTCTCAAAAATATTGTGATAAAGTATCTGGATGTAGTAAGCTAATCTCAGATGTTCTACATTATAGTGCCTAACAGAGAGGAGGAAGACAGAGGAGTGCTTTGGCATGTTCTTGATTTAATGAAGTATGTTTTGTTGAACCAAGATCTTTATGTCTGAATTGGGCCAACTCTTATCTAACAAATGAATATATAGTTTCTTCTGAATCTAAGGGATTTCACAAGAGACTACGTAAATTAAACACATTTGTTTTGATGTGTGTAATTTTTTTGCTTTTGGCCCTTTCACACTACACGTTTATAGCACTGTGATCCCAGCTTAACTGCCATGGCTGCATCCAATAGAATTCTGGGATTTGTAGTTTAGAGTGGCACTAGAACTTTCTTGCACGAGTATTTTAATGCTCCCCACAACTGCCAATCCCAAGATTCCATAGGATGTTGCCATGGCAGTTCAAGTAGATTATAGCATTATAAATGTGTAGTGTGAAAGAGTCTTTAGTTAAATATATAATAACGCTGCTTGATACCCAATGGCGGTCCTCCATTAGAGACATTGCTGACAAATTAAATTCCTCTCATCCAGTTGGTCCTCACATGCCTTCCAAATCTCTTGAGAAAAAGAGAAACTCATGTTGCATAAGTGGAAAGTATTATTATCTTTATTATTATCTTTATTTGTACATCACTTTTCTCCTCGGCTAGGACTTAAAGCGGCTCACACAACATTGGATATAGCTCTAAACTAAAAAAAAAAAGCAACCCAAAATGCTCTTATTGAAACTAGAAGAGCAAACCAACAAACAAAATACCCATTTGGGACATGGAAGAACTTGTTCAATAGGACTAAAGAAGTGAACAACATTTTCTTGAAATGATACTTTTTGATCCAACAAATTCTCATGGAGCTACTTGAACAGTCCGTATAACACAGGTGCGTAATACAAGTCCCTCAAAACAATGATGTGGACAGAATCAACTTTTGACATTTTCCATCATGACTTTTGGTTTCTCCAATTAAAGTCTTTTGGGAAAACAGACAGATTCAAGCTGCTCCCACCTCTTTTTCAAATGTTCTGTGAACACTTAATGCACTGACTTAAACACAGATTTGGTTTTAGACAGCTGTTCCCTGTTCTTAATAAAACAAGACAGCTCTCTTTAGAATGATTAGCTAACGTCACCAATAAATATCAGGAAGAGAGAAATAAATAGACAGCATGAACCAAAATGCCTTTTTACAATCCAAAATCCAAACATAGAAAAATGTCCTGTGTGGTAGAGGAACAACTACATTGCAAAACAGATTCTAGGAACAGTTGTTCAGGATCATTTCACAAATTTCATAGAAAGTGGTGAGTTACTGGTGTTTCCTTTCCCTCCCTCCATATCCAGGTCTCTCCTGCTTCCAGGTCACATTTGAGGTGGAGAGAAGTGCACGGAGCAGGCTTGTTTTCCATTTTAAGTAACAATGTAGTCTTTAGAGCAGCCTTCACCATGCTGGCACTCTTTGTGTGTGCTGGACTACAATACCCATCATCCCTGGTCAACATGATATGATCTTGGGGATGCAGGATTAAGTTATGTTATGTTAAGGGAGCCCATTTGGGGAAGTTCTACTTTTTCTACTTTAGACAGGCCTTGGCAGTAACATGTTATGAGTAATGATGTTACCTCTAGCTTGTTTGGGTGATAATAAGAGCGTTACAGTGTTCCTTTTGCAAAAAGGTAAGAACTGGTGAAGACTGTGTGTGTGTGTGTGTGTGTGTGTGTGTGTGTTGAACAAGTAACATTTCCTGGCTATTTTTGCTTGATAAATGTTGGGGGATTAAAGTAGTTTTGGGGCATTTTGAAAGCATCTTCCCCAACTGGTGGTGATTTTCTTACATTTTTAGATGACCAGAAGATGAACTAAAAAGGTAAAACAAAACAACAACAACAAAAAGAAAGAAACAAGCATGGTAATAAGCAGCATAGCAAGTTATTTAAGAATTATAACTTAATGGGGAGGGTCTTTTTAGTGAATTAAATAATAAATTGCTTTTTAAAAACTTTGATTTAGATACAACATACACAACAAGATGGTCAGGTGTCATAATTCAAGATGTGGGGAGCAGGTGTCACATAGCCCTCCAGATATTGTGGGAGTGTAACCCCCAGCATTCACAACTATGCTGGCTGTGTCACAGTCCCACAACTTCTGGAGAGCTGCATGATTCCCTTCTTTGATTTGAGACCTTAAGGTGGCTGTTATATGGTACCAAACTTAACTGATATGTTTCTTCTGGCTCTCCATCCACCATGAAATTCCAGTTGTAATTGAAAGTTTGGTGTCTGAAAAGACTCAGGATCTCTTGTGTTCTGTACACTTTCCTGTCACGTGGATTAGCTTACCCCGGGGGTTCTTCTTCATTGAAGCCTTGAAGGAGCACATACCACAATTCTTTTCAGTTGTTTTCTGTAAGAAGCCACTCATACTCTTTTCTGATCGAGGTGGGTAAGGAAAAACAGATCCTATTCCTCTCTTTTTGATATTGTTAGGGATGCAAATACTATCCCAAAACTAAGCCTTCCCCTGAGAGTTGCTGGGGACTGATTGGGTCTCTGTGTTCCCTTTAGGACTGGAAGAATATATATGCTTGGGAAGGGGGTGTGTGAGAGGGAGAGAGATGGAACGGGAGGGAGGGAGGGAGAGAGAGAGAGAGAAAGAGAAAGTAAAACTGGCCTCTCATTTAGACAAGCAGTGTGACATAAATTCTAGAAGCCTGGCCTTCTGTCTTTGCCTGGTTCAGAGGTGGTCAGCTGCATATCCTCAACATATCCTGATTTGTCAGGGACTCTGCCAGTCCACTTTTTGCACTGCTTTTTGATGTCCCATTTTCTCTCTCCTGTTCCTAGGCCATTTCCGCACGAGCCTGTTCTAGCACTATGATTCCACTTTCAACATCCTATGGAATCCGGCCAGCCCCTCCCTAAACTGCAAACCCCAGGATTCCACAGGATGTTGAAAGTGGAATCATAGCGCTAGAACAGGCCCGTGCGGAAATGGCCCTACTTTCCGACTCTTCCTCACCTTACGTCAACTGCTGTAAACTGAATTCAAAGTACGAACGTATTTGATTTCAGTTAACTCAGCAGGGAGGGGGACGACAAGGGGCAAAATCTTGCTCCTCCCTGTAGACTCAGTCAAAAGCAAAATGCTGCAGTCTCAACTACTTTGTGTATTCTTCCTCATTAATAACTTTTGCTACCATTGTCACACTATGGCCCTTTTCGCACAGCATTTTGCAAGCGAAAGGGCCCCTTGAGCGTCGCGTAAATGTGAGGAGCAGTCTGCATGATGCACTCACATTTACGCAACGCTCGAGAGCCGGACGCGCAGCGCATATGCATTTTTTTATTTCCAGCTTTTAGCCGAAAATGGTGCGTGCCTGCGCACCAGTCAGGGGCCTAGGGCGTACTCACCTGCCGTGCGAAGCCTCCTGAGCCGCGCCGGTCGCGCTTCCTGCCCCAGCACAGCCTCCAACTCCCAGGCTGCACTGCGGAAGGAAGGGGCGGGGTGCGGGCAGGGCGCTCGCGTGAGCAGGAAGGAGCTGTGGAGCTGAAGCAGGAGGCTTGCAAGAGCATTCCTCCCAAGCCTTCTCACACGAAAGCCCCAACCCAGCAGCATGAAAAGGTAAGGTGCAAAAAGGGCCTATGATGTTGGTTGGCCACACCTGTTTTAGTCTGTGACATGTTGGAAGACATCCATGCCATTTGTACTCCCCCCTTCAGCAAGCCATACCCACCCTTTCTTTCAAAACCAGAAGTGACTGGAAAGTCTGGTTTTAATTTATTTTTATTTTATTTTATTTTTTTGTTTTAAATGCTATTTGGGGCCTAAAATAGCTCCCATGGAAAAGGATGGGAAAATAGCCTTTAAATGACCAATCAGACTTCCTGGATGTTTTTGGTATCACAACGGGCGATAGTTACGTCAAAGAGCTACCAGTCACTACAATTCAAATCTTACTGCAGTCAATGAGTAACAGAATTCTCTCTGATTTTTGCGGTAGATGTCAAAGGAATGAGATCTTTACTTGGATAAATTTCCTAGGTGCTTCCAGCATTATGGAAAATGTCCTAGCAAATGCTTTATCTAGTCCCAGTATACTGAAGATCACGCTCCAGTTATTTGTGGCACTGGATATATCTGCAGAATGTTCATAGTTTCCTCTCTTTACTACGGAAACCATGAATATCTCAAATGACTACAAAATCTATCTCTATCCAAAAGATGAGTTAGTCAAACTTAATTTTTCCAGTCCTTTTGGTGAAAATACTGCCAAACTGGAAGCTTGCACCTTGCATACACACATTATGTCATTCTTCAAAGCAGATTGCAGTTTTAAAGGTTTTCTTCATTCTTATAAAAGAATGGCAGGGTCCTTATTTTTCTACTTCATTATAGTTTGTGTTGAACTTCTTAACATCAATTACTACAAAAATCACAGTTTTCCAGGCATCTTTGTACTGTGGTCTGCAGATTGGGGAAATGTAGTATTCCAAGGAGAGCCTCACGGTGGGGAATATTGTGTGGATTTCACTCCACAGGAAACCACTGCATATTCTCTGCTCATGGAGAAAACATCTGGAAAAGGTCATCTTTTTAATGAACTCTAGGAATTTAGTAGAAGCAAAGAAAAATTAAAATTAAAACCTTGGTCTGTGATCCTACAGCCACACTTATATAGAGATTCCTTATAAAGTGCCAGTATATCCCTTCACCTAGCATTCTCCTTACATTAAAGCTGCTATGTTAATCCTATGCCAACCAAGTTCACTATAATTGAGCAGGTTCATCTGTTCATCTTGTTTTGAACAGGGCTATCACACACACATGCCCATCATTGTACTGTGTTTTATTTGGGACTGCCTTGGAAGATTGCTTGGGAATTTCAGATAGCTCAAAAAGCTGCTGCTAGGTTAATAACTAAAGGTCAGCCTTATGGATCACACTATGAAACTATAAATGATTAGTCTGTTTCATGATACAATTCCAACTGCTGGTGATCACTAATAAACCTCCAAATAGTTTGAGAACTGGGTATTTAAATAGAGGTAGGACAGCTATCTGTCAAGGATGCTGTCACTGGCTCTTGTACTATCATTTTTGCAGTGAGAAGGAAACTGGACTAGGCCCTTTCACACTACACAATTATAGTGCTATGATTCTACTTTAACTGCCATAGCAACATCTTATGGAATTCTGAATTTTGCAGTTTGGGGCAGGATATTTGGAATTCTTACCCAGACAGTTCCTTTGGTGTCTCCCCAAACTACAAATCCCAGGATTCCATCAGATGTAGCCATGACAGTTGAAGTGGAATCAAACAGCAATAACTGTGTAGTGTGAAAGGGCCTTATAGTCCAAGGTTACTTCCAGCTTCTATCATACCTGAAAGACTACTGTCTGGCACTCAAAGATGTCTGAATCCTTGGATATCTACATAGACCTCAAGGTAGCTGAAAACAAGATTAAAATAAAAGCAAATAAAAACACAATTAAACCAATTATAATGCTAAAACATAGTTGAATCAAAAATAATTCAAACCATATCATTTAAAAAGTGCAGCACCCACTCATTTAAAGCCTGTTTCTCAGCAGCTAGTTATTCACCAAGAGCCTGCATAAACCAAAGGGGGTTTGATTGCCAATGGAAGAGGAAAGAGAAGGGAGCCAGTTCAGCCCCCTTTGGCAGGGAGTTCCACTACCTAAGAGCAACCAGTTGGAAGGCCTTCTTCTGTATCTCCACCAAACATGCCTCTGAGGATGGTGGAAACAGGAGAAGATGTATCAAAATCTGACACATCAGATAATCTGGATCCAAGCTGCATGGGGCTATATAACCATAAGCAGCACTTCGAATAGATCAGAAACAGACTGGTAGCAGTTGAAGCTATTGTGAGAAAGAAGGTGGGAACTCCTTGTAGTCAGACACAATCCAGCCACTGCATTTTGAACCTAGGGAGTTTTCTGAGCACTTTCAAAGGTAGCCTTGTGTAGAGAGTTGCATAGTATTCAAAACAGAATATGACTGTCATTGTGCTCCTCTTGATTGCTATAAGTTCTTGCAAGACAACTTCTTTGGTTTTGCTGCTGCTGTTGTTATTGTTACCTCCACGTCCATGCATTCCATTCTTCATGGGCCGGCCCTTTGTAGTGATTTCTTGGAACTGTACTAAAGCTCTTCAAAGTGTTTGTTTTGTTCTGTTTTAATATTTAGATGTAGTTTGCTAAGACAGTTCTATGGTGTGAAGGGCAATTTTTCCTCTTTTTTTTAACATTAGAGTAATACTGCTATAGTGCTATTGTGTAAAAGTGCCATTTCACTGAGGCACTCTAACTCTAAAAATAGAAATAGAAAGATGCAAAGGATATTTTTTTTCAATATGCCTCAGAATTAAAAAGAAATCCACTTGAGGGTGGGAATAAAGCGTTACAGTTGGTGCTGAGAATTGCCCCAAAATTGTCTGGGATAACAGAAACAATGCTTAGCTTAAAAAAAAACAAACAGAAAACAACAGCAATAAATAGTACAACCTCCCAAAACATTTGCCCCATCTGGAAGAGCCCATTTTATCTCATCTACGCAATGTCTTCCCCAGAACACTGGACTGGCACCAATTTCAATGTTATTTTGATACTAGATGAAGACCTTTTTATCTGACCAAGTCATTTTCTCATCAAGAATAAGCTGACTGGTGATTTTGTTTCTATCCATTCCATTGTGTAGTTGGTTACATGTGGGTAAAATATTTTAAAATATTTTAAACCAATTCGGCATCTCCACCGCACTGCAGCAATCCACCTAATAAACAGCTCACTCCAGCTTTTGCACATAGATCTACTCATTATTTCACTGAGGATAATGAGTCAAAACTGAGGACTCTCATTTGAGGAACTAAGGCAGAGCTTTCCAAACTTTTCATGTTGGTGACACACTTTTTAGACATGCATCATTTTGTGACAAAGTAATTTGGGGTCTTCCTTGGCCCAGGGCAGCTGCAGTGGCGATGGGAGGGGCAGCCCCTCCACCCAAGCCTGGTCCACCGCCCCCTTCACCAGGGTCTTCCTCATCCTAGGGCAGCAGTGGGAAAGGCAGCCCCTCTATCTGTTACGTTTGCGCAACACACCTACACACTGCAGGCGACACAATAAGGTGTCACGACATACAGTTTGAAAGCTCTGAACTAGGGTCTCAGGACATCATAGTATTCCTGGCACTTCAGTGACAGAGTGGGTACTCAGAGGGAAACAACTTACATTAGGATCCTTGTACAACATGCAGGATTTGAAAGCTAGTAGGATTTTGTCTTCCCTTTTTCTGCACCCTGAGTAATTAAAATGTAAAAGACTAAGTGCTTGAAATACTATAAAAAAGCAGAATTTTACAATGCACTAAGGAGAACAAAAACACCCTCTGCAGGCTGAGATGATTATTACATTCATCCTATGCTTCCCCAACAACTGAGGACATACTAGGTACATTAACATGGCTACAACAACAACAGAAAATGCATGCGTTTGTGTGTATCTGTCTGTGCTATAGCTCCAAGATGGTGAAAGCTAGGTACCTTGGAACTTGGCATGGATATTAAGAGTAACCCAAGAGTATATCATTTAGGGTTTGTTATTAAAATAGATTACAGGTGGGCCTCAATATACGTTGCTGTTGCATTCCCAGATTTGCAATGTACACTGACACTGTCACAAATGGGGGAAGCCAGTTCCACAAGGCATCATTTGACACCCAAATGATGTGTTCCCACAGAGCAGAAGTAGTCACTAAGCTAATGATTTGACTCAACGCCCCCCCCCCACACACACACCAATTTTTTAAAAGTTTTAAAGCATGAAACATCAAATCTTACCTTTTCCAAGCTAAAGAAATGCTCTCCACAGGAACCAGAAAAGGCAACAAATGCTGATCCCAAGGGGGGCTGGCTGGGATTAAATGAGCCATTAGACAGCAGTTCCTCCTCAGAGGAGGACACAGAACAACAGGTAAGAACTCTGTTCTTCTGATGTGCTTTCTCCAGGAGTCTTCCCAGATGGCGAAAGCACATCAGGAAAGAGAGAGGCAGCAGATTTTCTGCTGTCTCTTCTCCAGCAGGTACAGAGGCCAAACAGGGGAAAGATAGCTCATCTCCTGCTGTGCCTTCTTCAGCAGGCTTGTCAAGAGAAGAAAGCAGACTACAGTTGTTCACCCATGCACCCCACCTAATCAAGCAGAGAAAACCCTTTCCTTCCAGCAGCACCAGGATTGCAGCTGCTTTCTCTCCCTCCCCACTCCTGCAGCCTAGACAGGTAAAAGAAGACCAGTCCAGCCACTTTTTCTCACTGCACAAAACTCCATAGCAAAACTCCAAACAGCTTCACTCTCTTACCTCATTCTCGTTGTTCTGTTGTCTCACCGTCCTTCCTCTCCTGTTTCATTCAACTGCACAAGCACCCCAGGAGAACTATGAATTGTCGGTTCATTTATTTATTTATTTGTAGGAGAAACAGGGTAAATCTGAAGTGATGTAAATTGGGGCAATGCAGATTCAATATATGGTTTACATCTTGGTTTAAAAAATGATAATAATAATCAAAAGTTGCTCTCTGTACCACCAGAGCTTCATGAGTCAATGGCATATCATCCCAGAATACATACCATGAAAAGTATAACAATAGTAGAAACTTGTGAAAATAAATATAACATCTTTCAAGAAACTTCAAGAACTCAGAAATTTAAGAAAAGAATACAGGAAGCCCTGCCATTTGACACCCCATTATCTGACAAGGAGGAGGAGTAGCCTTGTATGTCAAGGATGTTTTCACCTGTGAAGAGATCCATGACTTAAACCCAGAAAGCCAGGTCGAGAGCATCTGGGTAAGAATTAAGGGAGCGAGAAACAATAGGGATATTTTGGTGGGGGTTTACTACAGACCTCCAACCCAGACTGAAGACTTTGATGATGCCTTCCTCAACCAAATGACTGCACATTCGAAAAGGAGAGATACAGTAATAATAGGAGATTTCAATTACCCGGATATACGTTGGCAGTCAAACTCTGCCAAGACAGCAAGGTCCAGCAAGTTTCTTGCTTGTCTTGCAGACAATGTCATGGTCCAGAAGGTGGAAGAGGCCACAAGGGGATCAAATATTCTAGATCTGATCCTGACCAACAGGGATGACCTTGTTAATGAAGTAGAAGTGGTTGGATCTTTAGAGGGAGTGACCATGCCCTATGGGAATTTGGCATTCAGTGGGAAGCAGAAGATAAGTGTAGCCAGACACTCATCTTAGATTTTAAAAAAGCAGACTTCTGTAAACTTAAGGAACTGCTGGCTGAAATTCCGTGGTCAATAGTGAAAGAGAAAGGAGTTCAGGAGGCATGGGAGTTCCTTAAAAGGGAGATACTGAAGGCAAAGTCTAAAACTGTGCCAATAAGGAGGAAAAATGGAAGGCATCTGAAGAAACCAGAATGGTTGACTAAAGAACTCTCAGTTGAGCTAAGTGTTAAGAGAAACGTGTACAGGAAATGGAAGAAGGGGGAAACCACCAAAGAAGAATTTAAGCAAGTAGCCAGGAGACGTAGGGAGAAGGTCAGAAAGGCTAAAGCACAGAACGAATTTAGGCTGGCCAGAGACATTAAAAACAATAAAAGGGGCTTTTTAAAATATGTCCACAGCAAGAGGAAAAAGAAGGAGACGATAGGGTCGCTGCGCAGAGAAGATGGCGAATTACTAACAGGGGGAAGAGAAAAGGCAGAATTACTTAACACCTACTTTGTCTCAGTTTTTTCCCAGAAGGATACAAGCACTCAACCTGGCGGTTGGGGAGCAGGGGAGGAAGCAGGGGAAATGTGGCACATAATAGGTAGAGAGGTGGTACAGGAATACCTGGCCCCACTGGATGAATTCAAGTCTCCAGGGCCAGATGAATTGCATCCTAGGATATTAAAAGAACTGGCAGAGGTCATTTTGGAACCGCTTGCTATAATCTTTGAGAAATCTTGGAGGACAGGAGAAGCTCCAGCAGACTGGAGGAGGGCAAATGTCCCCATCTTCAAGAAGGGAAAAAAAGAGGACCCAAATAATTATTGTCCAGTCAGCCTGACATCAGTACCCGGAAAGATCCTGGAGCAGATCATTAAGCAGTCAGTTTCTAATCACTTAGAAAGCAATGCGGTAATCACGAGAAGTCAACATGGATTTCTCAAAAATAAATCATGCCAGACTAATCTTATCTCTTTTTATGACAGAGTTACTAGCTTGATAGATGAAGGGAATGCTGTGGATGTAGCATATCTCAATTTCAGTAAGGCCTTTGACAAAGTTCCACATGACATTCTTGCAAAGAAGCTAGTAAAATGTGGGCTGGACAGGGCTACTGTCGGGTGGATCCGTAACTGGTTGACTGACCATTCCCAAAGGGTGCTCACCAATGACTGCTGTTCATCCTGGAGAGAAGTGACTAGCGGGGTGCCACAGGGTTCTGTCCTGGGCCCAGTGCTGTTCAATATCTTCATCAACGACTTGGATGAAGGAATAGAGGGCATGCTCATCAAATTTGCAGATGACACCAAATTGGGAGGGGTTGCTAATATGCCAGAGGACAGGATCAAACTTCAAAATGACCTGGATAGATTGGAGAGCTGGGCCAAGGCTAACAAAATGAAATTCAACAGAGAGAAATGTAACGTCCTACACTTAGGTAGAAAAAATGGAATACAGAAATATCGGATGGGGGACACGTGGCTGGATAGCAGTACGTGTGAAAGGGATCTAGGAGTCTTAATAGACCACAAGCTGTACAAGAGTCAGCTGTGTGATGCGGCAGCCAAGAAAGCTAATTCAATTCTCAGTTGCATCAATAGGAGTATGGTGTCTAGATCGAGGGAGGTACTGGTACCACCCTACTCTGCTTTGGTTAGACCTCATCTTGAATACTGTGTGCAGTTCTGGGCACCCCAATTCAAGAAGGACATGGTCAAGCTGGAGCAAGCCCAGAGGAGGGCAACCAAAATGGTGAGGGGCCTGGAAGCCATGCCCTATGAGGATAGACTTAAAGAGCTGGGTATGTTTAGTCTGCAAAAGAGAAGGTTAAGAGGGGACATGATAGCCATGTTTAAATATTTGAAGGGATGCCATGTAGAGGAGGGAGTGGGCTTGTTTTCTGCTGCTCCAGAGACCAGGACAAGGAGCAATGGATTCAAGCTGCAGGAAAGCAGATTCCACCCGTCAGGGCTGTCCAGCAGTGGAATATGCTGCCTTGGAGTGCAGTGGAGTCTCCTTCTTTGGAGGTTTTTAAGCAGAGGCTGGATGGCCATCTGTTGGGAGTGCTTTGAGGGTGTTCTGGCATGGCAGGGGGTTGGACTGGATGGCCCCTGTGGTCTCTTCCAACTCTACATTTCTATGATTCTATGAGAAATTGCTCTTTTGACACTTCCAAATTAAGAACAATTTCCACTAATGTGACAGGGATTCCACTCTTTAATCAGTTCTTCTTGCCTAAGGAGGCTTGCTTGGGAGTGCTCAAACATGTGCACTGCTTGCAAAGCAAACTGAGTGGGGGGGGGAGGCACCAAGCCAGCTGAGAAGCTTTGCAAACAATAAGTATGCGATCGGTCCCAAGTGAGTCTCTGTATGTCCTACATGCTTCTTAGAGTATGTGCAGTAAATGGGTTCTACTTTTCAACCAGCTCCATTTTCTTACAGTGCTCTAGTCCCTAACCCGTCAGATAAATGGAGGAAGCCTGTGTAACAAAAACCTCCAGGAACTCCAACTGGTATAATTAAATTAATAGTTAAAATTACCTATTTTGCTCATAATAGCCTTAATAAAGGCTATTATTAGTTGAGATGGATTATAATTATTGTTCCAACCGAACCACCCACCAAAATAGTTAGATACTATTATCATTACAGTTTTTAAAACATCCATTTCCCAAACAAAAGTTACATTTTAGTTACTTAAAAGCGCATCTGAATGCTGCAAGGTGCTGGCTGGTGCTACAAATTTCTGTACTACATTGTTATAGTGCTATTATTCCACTTTCAACATCCTGTGGATTTCTGGGGTTTGTAGTTTACTGAGGCCAAAGAGCTCTCTGGCTGGGAATTCTAAACGCCCTTCCTTAAACTGCAAGCCCCAGAATTCCACTGGATGTTGAAAGTGGAATAATAGCACTATCACAGTGTAGTGCAGAAATGGCTATGATGTCCTTCCATTCATTTCATTGTCAGCATAACAGCTGCGATAGAACAAACGACACAACAGAAGTCAGCACTTTAACTAGGTAATATCCTCCATCGCTGAAGTTCACACCCCTATAACAATGTAAATATCTAAAGACCACAGTTATACTGCAAATGATATTATTCCTCGTTAAATAAAATTGTAAAAGAATGTAGCTATACCATTGTTACTGGGGGAAAAAATTAAGATAGAGTAACCAGTTATTTCCAATTGTCATGAAATTCTGATTTACAGAAAGCCCTATCAAGTAATCCAAATCTCAAAGTGATTTATATGGCCTGCTACAAACGGTATATTCCCCCTGAATAAGTCCTGTTAAGCATCCAATCAACTAGAAATGAGGTATACATGCCCTTTAAACTGGTATTACTTTTAGGAACCAGCGCCTCATAACTTGGTCAGGCAGCAAGATCCACTCATCTTTCTCCTCTGTATCCTTTCAAAATGGCCAGGTTAAAGATTGCCACAAATTGCCATGGGCAATTTGTTCCTGAAGGCAGTAGCAGCCAGCAGTAGCAGCCAGGCATGTATCACTTCCACAGGACTGGAGGAGTAAGGGTAGATGCTTGGGACTGAAGGTAAACTGAGGATACCTGCCGGTATGAGAAAATATGAGCTATGCTGTGGTCATAGCAGGATGCCAAGGGGAGGGAAGACATCCAAAACCGCATACAGGTTATTCTGAAAAGCCAAATCCAACTAACTGGTAACAAAAACAGAAATATTTCCTTCTTCAGCAACTTGGCTACATAAGAAAAGCAAAATCAATAGATAAACAGGTCCCTGAGAACTTTTCTGTCAAGTTCCATCCCAGAAGAAAATAATTCCCAGTGCTGTTTGATTTTCCCTGTATTGTGGTCATTACATACAGAAGTTTCTGTTAGTGTTGTCAGCTTAACCATATTTTGTGTATTCTGGCTATCGTTGAACTAGAACTTCAAGGTGTTCTCAGTAAACATTAGAAGGTAATAAGGCTGCTGGCATTCACAATGGTGTTCAACAGGAAGGATTAGGGACTGCCAGTTTTATTTCAAACTTGACAAATACCTTCCTGAATTGAAAACTTGAACTGAGGTTGCATTTGGCAAAAAAAAATGTGTTCTGGAATGTGGAATTCACAGAGGCCTATTATTACGTATTTTATGCTTTTTACTAAGATTTCGTCATACATCAGGCTTCAACATACAGATGGCTGGCTGGGTGTTTCTATCTGCTTCTGGCTGATCCATGTTTTTTAAATCATGATTGTTCTTCATAAACAAACACTGTTCATTTTATTTCTCACCCTGATGTTTTGACTCAAGACAGGGGACTATTAAACTCCTAGACTGTGTGCATTCATGTATATAGCCAAGCTCTAATGTTTCACCTTCACCGGCACTCTGGACCTTCAACCAGCCAGTTAAATGAGATCTGAGGGCAAGGACAACCTCTGGGCTAAAGTGCTGGCTCCACAGCCTGAAGAAATTCCGTTGACCTCTTAAACCAATGAAGAAGCCCCAGGCCCCATAAAGCCTTCCTTCAGTCTGGCAAACTGAGCAACTTGACTCAAGAGGTAGTAATGCTGAGGTTGCCTACGACTTTCTGTGTCATGACTATGTGCCCTTCCTCTGTTCCTCAGTTCCTGATCTGATACTCTATCTCCAGCCAATCTCATTAGCTTTGGCCCAACTCATTATTGCCTTACCTGTACCAGACTTGGACTCATTTTAAGCTTGATCACAAACTATTTTAATACTAAAACTGAAACTATCCATTCTGATCTCATTGTCGCTGAACCTCCTTCATCAGAAACTTACCAAATGCCTGTTACTTCTGTGTTTCCCACGTTCCCCTCCTGTCTTGTTAGTTGCACTATCCAAGATGTTGATGTCTTTAAATCCTTTTACTTGCTTTCTTGATCCTGTTCCTCCTTGCTTCTGATGCCCCTGCCATTCTCCTTCTCTTCTCCATATTAATAATCTGTCCTTATCAACTGACTCGTTTCCCTCAGAGTTTAAATATATTACTGTTTCTCTGATTCTTAAGAATTCTTCACTTGATCCATCTTCTCGTTCTAATCAATGTCTTGTTTAAGTTCTGTTGGATTTCCTTCATGAAATCCAACATGAAAACATGATTTCAGTCCTTAGCTGATTTCAGCTGATTCATATCTTATCTTATCTTCATATCTTAAACCTCAAGAAGAACTTCCTGATGGTCAGAGCTGTTCAGCAGTGGAATATGCTGACTCAAAGTGTGGTGGATTCTCCTTTTTGGAGGTTTTTAAAAAGAGGCTGGATGACCATCTGTTGGGAGTGCTTTGATGTGTGTTCCCGCATGGCAGGGAGTTGGACTGGATTGGTCCGGGGGTGTCTTCCAACTCTATGATTCTGTGATTCTGTCTCTCAGGCCAGTTGTCTAATACAGTGACTGAAGATCATGCATCTTCTTATTTTCCTTTCTGGTTGGAGTTCCACAGGGTTCTGTCCTGGGCCCTTTGTTGTTTTCTCTTTATCTGTTACCTTGGAGTAATTCTGTTCATTTGTACAGTTTTCAATATTATCTTCAGGCTGATAATACTCAGCTCTAGAACTTTCTTCTGATATTGAACATTGTATTACAGTATGTCCCTTTCTGCATTACATGGTTGTAGTGCTATTACTCCACTTTCAATATCCTATGGAATCCTGGGGTTTGCAGTTTAGGGAGGGGCATTTAGAATTCTCAGCCAGAGAGCTCTTTGGCCTCAGTAAACTACAAATCCCAGAATTAGACAGGATGTTGAAATTGGAATAATAGCACTATACCAGTGTAGTACGGAAATGGCCTATGTCTTTCAGCCATCTCAGCATGGATGTTTCATTGTTGCCTAAAACTTAACATGGAAAAGACAGAACTACTTACTTTTCCTCCAAATCCTTCCTTACAATATATAGCACATTCTCCATCACTGTTAATAATGTTTTCATTTATCCTGTGAAGGAAGCATGCAGTCTTGATTTTATTTTTGACTCTTCTTTTTCTTTTGTTCCTCACACTGAGCCTGCAATAACGTCATGTCATTTTTTTTCTTTATAATATTGCCAAAGTCAGACCTTTTCTATCTGCTTCTTCTGCTAAGGCCTTGGTTCATGTCTTGATCATTTCCCATCTTGATTACTGAAATCTTCTTTTGGCTTGTCTTCCATTAAATCATCATAGCCTATTGGCTTCCACTCTACATTCTGGTGCTAAGGCCCTTTCCACACCGGGGTATTAAAACAGTTCAGAGCGACCTCCCACGGAGGTCGTCTGCACCGTAGAGTGGATTGGGGTGGACTACTTTTCGTAGTGCCGCACCTCAATCCGCTCCAAAGCGACCAGAACTGGCGGCGCTGCGTGTTTTTAAAAAACCTCTTTTCAGAGGTTTTTAAGAAGCACGAAGTGAGCAGCCCTGTGCAGCTCCATTGCCGCGCTCCGGTGCAGATTTGCAGGCGCGCACTAGTGCGTGCCTGCAGATCTGCCGGGGGCGGGCTTCTGGCTGGTGAGCTTCTCTGGTTGGTGGAGAGCCTCCACCAACTGGAAGCCGCCATTTTGGATGCCGGAGGAGTGCGCAGCAGCGAGTTCGCGCTGCTCCGCATGGCGACGGACTTACCCGGCTGCCGATAAGCTCCGTTTCGGTGCATTTTCCCCCGTTTCCCCCTCCACATGTGGAAAGGGCCTAAGATTACCTTTTTGATCATGTTACTCCACTTTTGATATCAGTACATTGGTTGCCTATTCCATTTCGGATTCAGTATAAGCTTCTTTTTTTAACATTCAAAGCCCTACATGATCTAGCTTCCCTCATCTTTCAGCCCTTATTTCTTTTCACCAGCTGCTTGGGATTTACATTCTAGGAACTCTAGACTCCTCCTTCAACCAAGGGTTTCCTCTTCCTTGACTCATCTTTATCCTTTCTCATTCACTGCTCCATAGTCCATACTCCATACTCCACAGGGAAGGATATAAATATTTTAATGAACAACAACAAAAATTGTCAGGGATATTTAGGATGTGAACTCACAGTTGGTTTGGGCCATGATTCGGTGCTTCAGAAAGACCAGCTTCATCTTCAACTGATTCTGAGCCAGTCTACATCAATTCAGGTCTCAAATAAAAATCATGATTTGGAGATCCAAAGTTTCATATCTCCCACTGAATGCTATTGGAAATCGAGAAATGGCTGTAACTTTTTCCCCTTCTTTTTAGCTTTGGATTAAATTTTCTGGCATAGTAGTAATGCCTTAGGAGGGCATTACAGATGCCAAATTCCAGGCAAAAGCCATAGCAGTATTTGAGGGTTTTTTTTATCTTTAATAGATGCTATTTTGTTAATGGAATTGCCAACACCTTTTTAAATTACCTGGAAGAACAGGGGGGAAAAACTATTTCTTTAAAGGAATCAAGACTGACAAGTTTAATATGTGTACCTGCAGCAATGTTTGTGCGGTATCTGCCCTTCAATTTGGAAAGTATCTTAAAAAAAAGAATGTTCTTATCCCTCTAGATGTAACATACACCATTGTTTGGAAAATGGCAAGCAACATAGAGGTTTATGTAAGTAATATACTAGGAATGCTTCAGAAGGGAGGTGCAGCTATTCACATGGGAATGAAGTCAAAAATATGGGGAAGGTTGGGGTGGCATGATTTGCTTACTTTTCCTTTCTCCTGTGGTTTTTAAGGCAATTTTAATGACAATGGGACATATTGTAGCATTGTCTCTGGGGTTTAAAAAAAAATCTACACAGTTTCAGAAGTATTAGTACAGAGTCTAGGATGTTACAATGTTTGAAAATCAATTAAAACCTTAAAGGAGTGATGTGTGGTATTGTTGGAAGAATGGCCATTTTATGGTCCCATTTGCCCCTCTCCAAAGCATAGCGATTGGAAAGTTCTGCATTAAATGTGCCCTGGGAGTAGAAGGTGAACCTGTCAATCTCCAGCTTTGCTTCTGATAACTTCAGAGGGAAGCTTGCTTCATCTGAGAAGCGCTAGAATCAGTCCAAAGTGGCTGGACACAGCTTAGGTTTAGGCTTCATCCAAACCTGATCCACATCCCTAATGTCTATGTGCCTCTCATTCAGCTGAAGAAAAAAGTTATAAAATTCCTTTGAACTGTGAGAAAATGAGCTATATTCATTTAACTGTTCTGAATTTCCTCCCTTCCAAATGAAAATATTGAATCAACTGCTCAAGAGGTAAGATGGAACCTGATTGAGAACAGCATCATAGATGCCTATGGCATGTGGGGAACCAAAGGACAAAGAATGGTCATATTAAAACATGTATTACAAAATGAGCATATATCACCATTCCTATGTTTTTATTTAAAATATTATTTTCACATTCAGTATTTGCTCTTTGCACAATTTGAGACCAGTTCCTAGTTTGCTTCCAGTGGTTACTGTGGTTTCTCCTTGGCCATGCCTCTGGAACATGCCACTGTTCAGTAACAGAAAACAAGTGTAAAGATATTATTTCTATGGGTGTTAGAATTCCCAAAATATTTTGGTTTTAATCATAATCATGTTTAGGAAGGGGAGGGTAGCTTCTAAAAAGAAATGGTCAGATAGTGGGCTAGTTTTTTATGCAACTGAGGCTTTGTATGAATAGAGTTACACAACATGTAAAGGAGAAGTAACTGTTGTTGATTGTTCAATTGGAAATGAAAATTGTATAAAATAAATTTCAGATATATGTTGCTCAGTGGTTCTTAGAAAGTAAACAAATAAGAAATTTTAACACTTAATTAGGAAAAATGAATATGGTAATTGAATGAATAAAAAGAAATATGGTTATTATTGCAGATCACTAGAAATTTTGATACTATAGCTGAAATAAGACATACTGATAAGAGTCCAATTAAGGTCATCCAAAGACCATAAGATAATGTTATAGAAAAGACAGGGAACCTTTGGCCCAGGGGCTACATTTTACCCACCAGGCCATCCCACAAGAGTGTTGGGAAAAGGTAGGAAACCAATTGTTCTTCTACCTTGAGGCCCCGGCTCAATCACTCCTCACTCAGCATCTCCAGGTAGAGCACAGCCAGGAGTCATTTTAGCCCTGAAGCATTGGCTGAATTTGCCCTTCTCCATGGAAAAAAAATAAAAACAGTGGTGAAACACACACACACACACCCCACCATCAATTGCAGCACCAGCTGGAGTTTATGCAGGCGGCACTTTGGGCAGGAACCTGAGGCTGCCAAGAGGTGTGGGCTCCCTCTGACTTCAGTCCCACCACTTTCATAGGCATGTCTGGTAGGAAGAAAGGAGAGGGCCTTGGAGGACACAACTCCTTTGTTGCAACAGCTCCACAGCTACTGGTACACTTCTGAACCTAATTCAAAATGCTAGTTATGTTCCAAAAAGTCCTAGATGGCTTGAGTCGAGACACCTGCAGCATTATGTCTCCCTATATGAGTCTAGCCAGGCTCTTAGATCTTCAGAGCAGGGCCTTCTCTTCATCCACCATCTTCCCAGCACATTGGTGGGATCAAGGGAGAGGATGTTCTCAGTAGCTGCTCCCAGGCTTTGGCACTTCTTCTTTAGGATGGCTAGGATTGGTCCCTCTTCTTCTGGCAAGTTAAAACCTTCCTGTTCCAACATGCTTTGAGGGAATAATTGAAATAGGCTTTTAATGGTGTAATTAGTAATTGTTTTTATCTTTATCTTTTAACTTCTTAAATTGCTTTACTTTAAAACAAGTGTAATTCTACAGATAGTTTAATTGCATCATTAACAATAACTTTTGGTATGTTAGATGTCTTTGTATACATTTTTAACTGTATTTGTTTTAATGTCTGCAAGCTGTGTTGACACCCATTTTGGAGGAAAGGGTGGAATATATGTGAATTAATAACCACAAACAACAAAAATAAGTCCTCTAGTACGGTCACGTAGTGATGGGGGGCAATGGAGGTGGTGCGCCCCCGGCAGCAATTTTTTGGAAGCACCGCAGCTCCTTGCCTGCCCTCTCCCATGCTCTGTAGCCCAGCCCCCTGCACACACCCCTGCCCCATCCACTATAGACCTGCCCCTGCTCTGTTGCCCCACGCCCACGTGCCATAGCCACGCCCTGCGAGCAGGAGCCACACCCACTGTAGCCCCACCTCCATGCACGGTAGCCCCACCCCTACACACCGTAGCCTCACCCCCACCCCTCCCTCTGCCCACTCCAAGCTGCACCACTACTCTAGTATCATTTGGCCCACTAGGTGTATTGGGGGGAATTCTAGCACTACACTCTTCCAAGGTCCTTTAGTCTACAGCATGATTATCTACCCAAAGTTGAGGGAAATGGACATGGAACCAGGAGGCAGTTATAATGCTATAATTCCACTTTAACTACTATGGTTCTATCCTATGGAGTCCTGAGCTTTCAGTTTAGGGAAGAGAAATTAGAATTCTTAGCCAGAGAGCTCCAGTACTGAACCACAAACCCCAAGCTTCCACAGGAGTTAAAGTGGACTATAGTGCTGTACTTGTGTAGTGTGAAACACTCAGAGAACCTCCATTTTGTTTGTTCAGTTCTGGTCAGCTATTTGTAGGGAGTACAAAATGATAAAGGACTAAACCTAGCCTATTCCATCCTCTTCAGCAGATGCTGAAAAACTCCAGATAAGTTTTCAGCCAGGGGAAATGCATGGACAGGCCCCCTTCCTACACAGTTTTCCTCTAGTTGGATTGAAGCCACTACATAGACCTATATTTATGGAAGCCTGTAGCAGCCTCCTGAGGAATGCACAAAGGTTTATATATATTTAGAAGTGTTTTTTTTCCTATGTTAACTTAAGGATTCTGGAAATCTAAATCCAAAAAATAACTGTTTCCAAGCTTGGATCTTGTCCTCCATCCAAGTTTAGCTCTTTCTCTACGTTAGAAAACATTCCAGCCACTGTTCTGTTTTGAAAGTGAGACATTATGTGGTAGCGTGACAAAAATTACAGGTATACCTCAATTAACAAAGCCTCTAAAAAGAAGTTTGTCTGCCTCCAGAATCCTTTGGTGAATATATGTGTACACAAAAACAGAGAGAAAGGGGTAAAGCTAATTAGCTTACCTCACCAACTATCCTCATATTTAAAAAAACAAAACAAAACCCCTCTAAGTTTGGCCACAAAAAATGAAAATGAAAGATGCATTTCGGAAGAAGCCTTAAAGTGATTTCTAGGAGATTCAAAATGTTTTTGTTTACTTATGCAAGCAACTTGCCTGATGTGGTTGTTCAAATTTACATGCATGTATTGTTTGTTTTGAATAAAACATTTGCTGAAACATGTTCTTTTTTGCGGTGCAAGAAACTGTCCTTATTCTTTCCAGGTTATTTCAGCCTCTGGTACTCAGTTTTATGTTACAGGAGTAAAGACCAGGAACATACCTTTTTCATTATCTGAGGTATATCTGTACTCACAATCTTTGCTGATGAGCAAGGTTTAGTTTTTCATACAGAAGTTTTCCCGCCATTTCATACAAGTTTAGTATTTCATACAGAAGTTTTTCCTCCATTTCATAATTAATTTAAATGTAGCAAAAGATATCTTTGCTTAGATCTTCAGAATCACTGACTATTTTCATTTCCAACTTGAAACTCCAGAATTTGCACATAGTAAAACTTTGTTTGTTGAGTTGATGAATCCCTAGAAATGTTGAAACTGTGGAAAGCACCTAAATGGACCATTATATGATTGTTTTTTGACAAAGTCTACTCATTAACAATATATCTAAAGGCCTCTGGATTCCAGTTCTGGCTTCTTTTTAAAAGATATTTCTTGAACCACTGCCAATAAAGAAGAAGATAAGTGAACCATAGCAAACTATGCTCTTGATCTGAGTTAAATCCGTAACCAAAATACATAAGAATCACATTAGAAATTCTGTTGATAACATACTTGCCTATGATTTTCAGGATCCAGTTTACTCTGGGTGGTCTAAGAACAGAGTTTAATTCAGCAGAGCAGGCAAGGATGGAGTTACACAGCCTTAATTTTAATTTCCTTCCTTCTGTGGATTGATTTCAGTACTTTAATATTGCCACCCCAAATGGTTCTTCGTTATGGTTATGTGAAACATGAGGAAGATCAATTACCCTTTTGTATTAGTTCCTCACTTGCTGCTTCTCCCTGATATTAAAATGGCAAGCAATGAAACCAAATGAAACCGATCATAATTTAGGCTACAATCCAATACTCAGTTACTGGGTGGTTAAGTCCCAATAAACCCAGTAAAACCTATTCCTCCATGGCTTTATGCAGGACTGCTCTATTTTTCAGGATTGTGCTTGGTGAGTGACTGTATTTCTCACTCTTTCCTCATTATAAAGTGCAAGCATCCACATACAAGCTAGGACAGGAGGAATAGCTAACTGATGAAAGACATTCAACAACCCATTTGATGCTTCTAATAGAATGTACCAGCTACTAACTGATAGAGCAGCAGCTTCCTTAAAAGCAATTAATTTTTAAAGAAGTTACTCTAGAGCAGATACTTCATGAACATGGATATCCCTAGTACTGAGTAGTAGCTGGTGGTTTTCATATCAGTGAGGCAGTTCATCTCTTCCAGGTGTTAGCCTGAACTTTAAAGCAGATCTTGAACCTGATGGACCTATTTCTGCATCTTTGATAGCTTCTCTAAGGTTTGAACAAAATAGACTTAGCTACCCCACTGAGATGAAAGCTACCAGGTATTATTGGCTGTGGGTCAAACATCGTATTTTTGGAAGCTCAAGAGGAATGAAGCTAACTTGATTTCCCTTGGCCACAATAGAAAAAGCTCTATCTTGTGTACTCTCTATCTCTCAGTTTGATGAGATACACAACAGGCCTTTGGCTGAGGATTTAAATTTCCAGGCAAGTTCATTCAAGAAAAGATTATCTTTCTGGTTCCAAGTCATTTATGACTTTGTAGGTCTAGCCAGAACCATGAATTTTGCTTGGAAGCAGATTGGAAGCCATTTCAATTGGTAGAAGACTGAGGTTATGGGGTCTTTACAGCATTACAATTTTGTAACTGAGCAATAATTAAGGTGTGACCCACTGTGGTCAGATTTGCTCTTCCTAGGAAAGGATGGCGTAGATGCACAGCCTTCATTTATTTATCAATATCCAGTCTTTCACTGAACCTAAATGATTCAGGCCTTCCACAGCCTCTCTGTTATCAGTTCTAAAAGAAAGACGAAGCTGGGTATCTTCAGCCTACTGATGATTCCCAAACCCCAACTCCAGCTGGCCTCACCCAGCAGCTTCATGTAAATGCTAAAAACCATGAGGGACAATCTTGAAGACAGTATATTTATGATTGGAAAATGGTAAGAATTAAAATGTACAAAGGACTTTAACTAGGGCCCTTTCCACACAAGGGAGATACATCGCTGTAGTGTCGTTGTGTCACAAATACATCTGCATGTCAAACCAGTTTGACGCCGTTCTGTTGTAGTTCGTTCCGCACGTGTTCAGCTCTTAGTGCAGTTCACATCGTTTTGAAACCGGTATAATATAAAAACAGAAAAACTCCAATGCAAACCAACCACAACGGTGCTGCTGCATTTTTCCTGCATGCAGAAGCGTTACATCGATTCACACCACAGAGGTGGGTGTTAAGTTGATCAATCAGTGAAAGCAGAGTAGAGGAGGAAGGGGAATAAGAGTTCCAGGAGAATTGATGATGCGGAAGCTACAAATGATTTTCTCCGCTTTGCTTAGACAGAAACTGGAGGGCGTGCAGATAGGAGTCGGGGTACGTCAGAGTAAAAAGCACCACTCATAAAACATGGTGAAACGCTCCTCCACTCTAGTGTGGAAATGGACTAGGTCTGCTGCAGATTGTTAAGGGTTTTGGTAGATACATATATACTAGAATTTTCACTCCAGAAAAACAGGGGATTTTAATCTGATCAGTCTACATTTTCTGCATGGTTGCTTAATTCAGCTCTAACATCGTTGATAAAATATGCATCATATATAGAGAGTGATCCAAAACTCACACACTGCAGTTGTTTTAGAGCCAGTTCAAGAAGTCCTTTCACCAGCTCACACACATACAGAAAATGCTGACATAAGCAGTGAGAATCTTAGAGATAACTTCTGCAGGCAGAAGTTGCTACCTTGCCAAGCCTTTGAAAACCCTTTGAATCAACTCTTTTACATTTCAGACACTCACTGTCCTTTAAGCTGTGGGGTGAGATTATCCTTTATATTCATCTGTAAATTTTCATTGGCATGTCAGATGTATGTATGTATGAATAAATTAAGGTCATAGTAACTTAATTTCAAAACCAGAATAGCCATGTCAACAGGCAATGCCCTATTCTCTAGACCTTGGAAGTAACTAGTTACATATAAAACGTTATAATCCATTCATTATTGCAATAATATCATAACTAATTTACAATAGAGCCTCAACGTAATGCTGTTGCATTGGATTAATTACTTTTATAGTAATATTGATTTAGATGTATTTTGTACAATTTTTAATTGTAATATTACTAATTAGGTGGAGGTCCTGGTATGGCAACTTATTTAATTATTTTTTAAAAAGTAATTTCCTGAGTTCTGTCCTATTCACCCCATAGGAGGTGACAGTGCTGGAGGGCAAAAAAAGGTTGTCGTTCTTTCTCTCTCTCCTATTTAAGGAAGTTCAGAAGAAGCTGCCTTATCCTGAGTCAGTCCATTGGTACATCCTAGCTGGTATTCTTGACACTGACTGGCTGCAGTTCTCCAGTGTGTGAAAAATAATGCTTTTCCAACCTTGCATTGCCTAACTGTAGCTGGAAATACTAGCAAGTGACCTTCTGCATGCAACACATATGCCAATGTCAGGCGGCGGCTTAAGCAGAAAACGGAGGCAGGAGCCGAGTTTTATGGCCTTTAGTAATAAAGTGATAAAGTAAACAAGAGGTTTCATCACCCAAAACGAGCAGAGGCAGCAAACTCAACAGCTAGGGTCGGCCTGGAACGGAAAGCACAGAATGCAGATTTCCCAGATGGAAGACGGTTGTCGCCCCGTGCCCAACTCCCCCCAGCGTCTGTCTTAAGTACATAGTCTTTAGCCCAGCTGGGGCTGGTCAAACGTCCGTTGGCCCAGCTCACAGCTGGAGACCCTCAGACTTCAGACGCTTCTCTTGCAACCGCTTCGATCTGCACCCCACCTCCTTCTCCAGCCGCCTCTGGAGGAACGTGGGGGGAGGGTCTGCAGCAAACTCCGGGCTGGAGTCAGGAACAGCGGCTTCTGTCGAGCCCGAAGTACTGGTCTCATCTGCTGCAGGTACTGGCTCGGGGACCGCTGTGGGGTCGCTGGCAGGCCCCTCCCTTGTCCCTGCAGGAGCCCCCTCTGCCTCCCAGGGATCCACCCCCGGCTGGGGTTCCCAGTCTAACTCAGAGTCTCCGTCTGAGTTGGCAGCATGCTCAGCCTGGCTCATGACAGCGTACACGTTTATCTAAAAATTGTATCATCTTTTGTTCAGTGCAGCAATTTCGCTGCTTTGCAGATAGAATGGGTTTCATTTGGCTCTGTTGAAGCACTGAGATATGTTGGACTGCAGAGTCACAGCTTGCATATAAAAATCCTAACCACCCTCTTTATTTTGGATCACTTTCAATCCCAATCATTTACAATATGAAAAGATGGGTGGGGGATATGCAAGCAACCAGCTTCAACTTGGCTGGTGAAAACCATCTGAGAGAAATTATATACTTTGTGACTAGGAATATACCATCTATCAGTAATAGAATATCAAAAGACTGTGGTCTAAATCCTATTGTTACTGCCAACTGTATTGATGATAATTTGGTAAGTTAATACATAAACTTCACTGAGTCACTGGCTGTGCTCTAGTTAAAACATATAAAGAATTCCAACCTTAAAATATGCGCATTCAGATCTGCACAGTCAGATTTCAGCCTCAACCCATTATCTTGCCTCAACTAAAACTTTTTAAAAAATCAGAGACAAGTTCCCTGATAGTCAGACTATTCAGGCTAAGCCAAAACAAAAGGAGCAATCACATTCTCTGGAATGAGATGTTGTTATTTCATTTTGCCTACTATGAAAGGGGAATGTCATAAACTATAGATATATTCACCATATCAGAGCCTTGTCCTTATGAGCACAATAAGGACACTTGGCCAAACAGAAAAGTCATTGAACTAGTCATCAACATGCATTGAATGAGCAGAAGAAAGCCTTTCCTTCTCCTATTCTCAGACTAGCTGATCACAGTCCAGTGATATGTTCTACTGAGAACAGTCTTTAAAGACAGTCTAGGGAATAGATAGGAAATCTGGTGCCATCCAGACGTTTTGGTCTACAAGTCCTCCAAAGGTCCAGATAACATGACAAATAGACAGGAATTAGTCCAAAAGTACAGTGTCCCAGATTTGCCTTCCCCTGATCTAAAGAATGGTTTTACACATATCAGAGGTTGGATGGTATGTTGGAACCTCTGCCTGCTTTCTGCCTCTGGATCTAGATGTGAACACATCACTGGAAATTACCACAGGTAATGCCACTTACATACTATTCCCTTTTGAAGACAGTATCCTGGACTGAGCTTTTAACCATGCACTACGGCTGTAAAAAGTAGCTGCTTTTTGCCTAACATGAGTCATATGTGTAACACTCTGTTTTTGTGTTTAAAGTAAAACTAGTACATTAATTTTTGCTAATGGACCCAAGGAAAAGTATAAAATATTGCTGCTCATTTTCCCCAGTGTTATAGCTGGTGATAACCAGAATCAGCTGTTTAGTCTCTTCTAATTCTGCAAATGAGCTGTGGCACATACAAAGTGTACTTGGCAACAGCTGGAGGAAGGCAAAGTTATATAACTGGACTGCTTTTCCAAGCACTTACCAACTGTGAATCTAATTTGTCTCAAACAGAGCCACTCAGCCATGCATTAGGACTAGAAATAAAAATTCAGGTGTGTGGCTTTTACAGGATAAAAGGAACTTAATTAACACCCTCCCATGAAGGACTTCTACTTTTGTTGATTGAGAAGCATGATTAATGGAATGGTACTGTAGGACTGAATGAAAATGACCATGGGGAATAAACATTTTCTAAGCAAGGAAGACCCTTAAAATAAAAAGGGAGGAACTATCACAGGGATGTGAACTTTATTTTTTGCTAGTTTCTCCCAATACATATTAAAGAGGATAATTAGGTCTAGTTTATCAAGAAAGCTTCTGGAACAACAGTCATCACTATCCACAGGAGTTTAAAGAGAAGGCTATAAATAACCCTTTCATTTAATGGAAACCATTGGAGGTTTCAGGGTGAGTGTTCAGTGGTTCCACTTTTCTATGACACAGGCCCTTTTTGCGCATTTGTACCTTGCAGCCGTATGTGAGGTTTCTTTTGGTAGAAGACAGGCTGGACAACGTCAAAGGAATACTTAGATATTGTCCCCCTCACAACAGTTCCTTAGGGTTCTTTGTCTTTGGTCAAGCAAGCCCCCTAAAATAGGAAAGGTGACAAGAATAGTACAACACTAAAGTGCCATACTTCTTATAGGATAGAACCCTGACACTGCAAACATGACAGAATTCAGATGAGCCCTAGCACGTATCAAACCCTGCAGCTGCCCTTAGCTCGCATTCCTCCCCGTAACTGGCAGTTTAGGCAAGTCTCGTAACAAGTTCTAACATCTCTCCAGTACTCGTCACTGTTTCACCCCAGGCCAATGGTAGGCTAACCAGCCATTAAATTCAGCATTTAAGAAATGCCTTGCATCTATTATACCAAGAGCATCAAGAGCCTTTGAAAAATTGAGCTTCTGTCTAATTAACACATTAGAAAACTGACTCTTCACTCAAAGCTGTGGAAAGAGAAAGTGAGTTAATCTGTTCCTTTGATTGTTTGCCAATGCCTTTCTCTTTTCTTGATTTAAAATTAACTGATCTGGGTACCAGGGATAAATGTCAAATGCATGCAGCCATTTATGCCATTCTCTTTCCCAGTCTAAAACAAACAAGCCAAATTAAAAGAACTCTCCCAGCCTAGTCACGATTTGAGTCATGTGTATATACCTCAAAAAGGTTATGTTGTATTTTTCCAACTATGCAGGTCAGTATTAGATAAACATGGAATCCCTATGTCTTTTTTTTTTTTTAATGTGAGCTAAGGTCTTCCAGAACCACACCAAGGACAGGAGAAAAAGAAAAACATGAACTTTTCACTTCAAGTTTTCACTTGAATTCCTATAGCTACAGAAATCTTTTCAAAGATGCAGCCATCTGCCCATGTATATTCCCAGGTAGCATGTCAAAAAAACATCAGACAACGACATAGCTACCAGTGCACAGAGAGGGACATGGTCCCAATGTTGCCAATCAATGAACTGCCTGCTCCACCCATTGTTGCTGCTGCCCACAGTCAGCCTCCTCTCCTCATTTTTTTCTCCTGCCTGGCAGGTGGGCCAACACAGGTATGATGGAGGTGTGCTTCAGTGTTTTCCTTCTCTTTATTTGGCCAGAGAAACCTGGGACTTCCTTGTCATGATGAGCACTGACATGTCAGCATTTGCCATTGTACCATTCAGTATAACAATTAGAACGCTGGACTGTGTGAAAGACATTTGGCTGCAGGGCAAAATGGTGCTTCTCTCCCCACACCCTGTGAACAATATAACTAGACTGGCAGTTGAATATTATTTCAGCACCTGCACAGCTAGCTGATAGCAGGCATCCTTAGAGGAAAATGAATCGACATTTTATTCAGGTGAGCATCTCAAAAATATGCACATGCTGTTGGTTGGAAAAGCTGCAAAGAGAGCTGAATTTAGAGTAAAGCAGTTTGGATGCAAGCAAAGAAATGCATATATTTCTTGATCTGATTGTCAGTCCCTCAGGTAGATGTTGTTACTGTTGTAATTATTCTTTATTTCTATAGCACCTCACTGTGTACTTCACAAAACAAAAGACAGGCAGCCCTGCCAAAGGAGTACAATCTAATTTAAGAATCAGGAGAGAGAGAGAAAAAGAAAAGAAAACTAGTTAGAAAAGTAAATTAGAAAAATTCACGTGAGGGTGGGGTGGGGAGAGATAATTTATATCATCTTGGTCAGTACTGCAAAGTTCTGAACTTTAGGACCTCTGACTAATTGGACCCATTGTGGTTGTTATGGGTACAAAAATAACGTTTGTTCTTTGTCTATTGCTTTCCAGCTAACTTTTGCAGACAGCATATTTTTCCTCCTATCTTGTGGCTGACTGGTGCACCCTGTATGGTCTTGTAAATTGTTTAGTAAAGTCAACTTGGTATGTATGGTAAAGAGTCAGGAAATTCAGTAGAAAAGGGTTCATATGTTAAGTTAATCATTAATAAGCTGAATATATAATTTAATTGCATTTAAATTCCTGCACTAAAACCATTACAGAATGATAGTGAAAAGGCCTTTTTCATTTTACTTGAGCCTGCCCCCCCCCCCCCCCGCTTCCCTGTTTTGAATTTGGGAGAGAAGGGAAGAACTGCATGGGTTTTTGAAATCTCACTTATCGCATCCATCCCACTAAAAAGTCCTTTTCTTGCTCTACCTAAACCCCTTATAATCCCACTTCCTTATCCATGCCCTTTCTTTAGCTTGTTGATTCCTGGCAAAAGATTCAGGATTAAGAGCTTCAGAATTCTGTTTCTGGTACAGATGAGACACAACTCTCCAGTGCAGAAAACAGGATGAAGTGTAAAATTTGCTGGTTCTAACAGGTTCATTCTTTTAACCGATTAATAAACTAATAACTAATTACATAAGTCTGGAATTAAGTTAATACTGAAAATATAACTGAAGTCAGTGAAGTTAAAAATAAAGGTAAGTTTTCCCTTTAAATTAAACAATATCTAACTTCATTCTAACCTCACTGATTACTTGTTATTTTGAACTGCTACATTAAGTTTTCCAAAGCTTATCATCCTTGTAAACAGCTATTCTCCCCATCCCTTGTAAACAAAGTCTTCTACTTAATTTGGGTTGTTAGGGCATCTTCATTTGGGAACCGCCTGGTGCTAAAATGAGTCTTGTTTGTTCAGTGACATGCTACTGAATAAATTATTTGCCTCAGAGTCTAGACCAGAGAGTGCTGACTTAGCCCCTTGACTCTTAAAATCTGAGGGATATTGTGTAGGTCTCACTTCCTTGAACCAAGACTGAATGGACATATGTACTGGTGGCAATTTTACCTTTCATGTTTTGTTGGAATCCAAAGAACGAGTCAGGCTGATATCCTGGGAAACCTGATGCTGCTTGCTGTTAACAATAGTGTTTGCAGAAATGTAAAAATTTATACTTCTGTAGGTTTTTCTAAAGGAGAGATAAATCCACAAAATGACTGGTACTTCCAGAACTCCTAGGCTTTCTGCACAGATATGCCCATGGCAGAAAAACTAACTACCCAAGTCCAAATGCCATGGTTTCTACCTGCAAAAAGCATAATATGCTAAATTAGAAAAAGAAAGATGTAGGAAATGACTTGCTCTTACTTTGATTCTATCTTCAATAACATCTTAGGGCTAAAACCCAAAGTAGATTTACCTAGGAGTTAACTTATGAGAACAGAATGGAACTTAAAAACATGCATAAGTTTGGTCTTTAAATCCACCCTTAAATCTAGCACTCTGACATCTTGTCTGTCGACATTTTCTCCTTCTCTTAACCATCAGCTTGAAATCAAATCCTGACCTGCGCCAAATTTCTAGTATTCCAGTAGCTTTAAATTTTATCTGAGTGCTTAGACATTCAATTTAAGCGCCCAAAGAAAAAGAGGCAGCCAAGGAGATCAAAGGAATGAAAACAACGCAAATTTAAGAGTTCTACGTGCCAGTGATTTCAATTTTTCCCTCGCAGTCTCTCTCTCTCTTTCTCTCTCTCTGTAGTGCTAGACATTTGTAAAAGGAAGGAAAATTTCATTAGGGTGGAATTTTTATTTGGGGAAAAGCAATGCCTTCATTTTGCCCCTCTGTACCTACCTACCCCCTGTGGCAGAATCAAAGGCAACAAGAAAAGGTGACAGGAAGAACAAGAGGCACCTCACAGGTACATACATCGTCAAAGGACACAGCGAGAAAATACTGTAACAGAAAAAGGTGGACTCCAGTTAGGGCCTTCAGTCTTCTCCACCTGCTTCTGCTTAGTAGGGGCTGTTGGCAGCCTCCAGCAAATCACCTCATAAGCTACCTAGAACACAGTACCATAACCCTTAGGATGTTATAGACCAGTGTTTCTCAAGCAGGGGCCATATGGCCCCCTAGGGGCCCCCAGGATATTCCAAAGGGGGCACGGGTGAAAATAACATAAATAGGGGGCCATGGCATGAGACGAGGGGGCCACAGAGGGAAGTCGCCTTAACATAATGGGCAAACGTGATCTTTGATTATCTCTCACAGCAACAGAACTAGATATAAAAAAGCTTGGTTCTGGTCATCGAGCACAAGGGTCACACTGGTCATCGAGCGCAAGGGTCACACTGCTCAAGAAATATTTAAAGTACACATTTTTATGTAATTGCATTTTGTATAAATTATTAAAAGTATAAATAAAACATGTTCTATTTACAAACAAAACATTTAAATAGCTACCTTTCTACTGGTAGGACGGGGGGCCACAGGAAGGAAACAAGGTCGGAAGAGGGTGAGAAAAAGGTTGAGAAACACTGTTATAGACAAGGAAGCTTCCGGTTGCTACTGGATATTGAAAGGAAAGCGAAAATAGTTAAACTGCTGAAAAGTGAAGTTTCTTATAACTCTGACCAAGTAACATAGCAAGGGCTCTTCTCTTAATAGAACTTCTTGTGATAAATGTTAAATCCAGAAGAAGCAGCCCTAAAAATGACATTGACAGAACAATTGGGCACATTGGTAAAGATAAATAGTAGGCCTATTTATTCGTGTTTATTTTTATTTACTTGTTATTTATTCTCTAAACTGTGGAGAGGAATAAGGTGACTCTCTGGATGCTGTTGGACTGCAACTCCCAGCAGTCCTCACCAATAGTTATGTTACCTTGTGCAACTGTGACGTAAAGAGCTATATGAGTCCCATCCCTGCTTTCAAAAATGATGCATTAAAATCAGTTCAGAGTCTAAATTTAGATCCTCTCAACCTTCACAATGCAAACCCTTCAACTGCCCTGATTTGCAGTCCTCTATCATCCCACTTTTTCAGCTTTTTAAAAAAATGTTCCAGTTTCTCTCTCTTCCTTCCGCTTTTCTCCTTTGGCCTCAGCTTATTTCAATTGCTGCAAACTGAGTTCAAAGGGCAAAAAACCAGGGGAGAGAGGAGAGAGGAGCGGACAGTGTTCCCCTTCTCAATGGGTACAGGCAAAAGCAAATTGCTGCTGCCTCTCTGAGCTTGTCTGTTCTTCCTCAGTAATAACATTTGCCATTTTAATCACCTCTCAATGTTGTCTGGCCACACATGGTCCAGTTTTCATCTATGAAATGTTGGAGGGTGTGCACAATTTAAAAACCATTCAGTATCTCAGTCATAGGTATCAGGTAGGTTAACTAATACACTATCTAGATAATAAAACAGAATAAGGACAACATGATGACCCATACCATTTGCTGGTCGGTTGAGGAAGGAATGTGGATGAGCACAATACTGCAAAAAGAAGACTGAAAACCTGCAGTTGTGAAGATTTGATGGTAAAAATCCAGGGACTACTCCACCCAGGATTGCATAAATGTTAAAATGAAAATAAGCAAGAAGACATACTTTTAAAAGAATGTCTTTCTTGTTTACCATTTCAGTGGGCTAGCATGATTCATTCCTCAAAGAAGATGAGAGTTCTTTTTTTCAAGGGGTGGGTATTTTGATTTAAAAATATCAGAAATGTTTCCAATAAATTAGAATAACAATATGATATCTCTGTTTGAGCAAAACTTTAAAACCTTACTGCCTGCTGTCAGCAATCATATAATTTCTTTCAATTATATCTGCTGAAAATTGAAAAACTAGAAGGCAGGGTTGGTTTTATTTCAGAGTTTTTCAGATGACAGCTACTGAAATCCTAGAGACCATAATAATTATTTATCCCTCAAAATAAACTTGCAAAATAGAATATTTTGCTCAGTAGGGCTTCTGGTCTTTTTAGGGATGTCTTTTTCTCTGGAAATTGTTTGTTTGTTCTGAGTAAAGGAGATCTACGAATTCTATACCCCACCAAATAATTCTTCAGATGGTCCACCATCCTCAATCTGGTATAAAGCAATTGCTGAATGAATTTGGTGGTGGTGTTGTGGGGAGGGTTTGGGGTGGTTGGGCACACACACACACACCAACACCACTTACAAGCCCTATTTGCCCCTTGTCAGCTTTGGAAATATACTAATTCCATGTTTCAAGTATTTTGACTTGTATTCCTTCCCTATTTCGTGAGCAAAATAAAGGCCAAGCAACATTCACTGGGTATCACTAAATATATTTTTACCACTAACTTGTAGATGACCAAGGTTAAAGGATGGTGTAGAGAGCCAGTGTGGTATAATGGTCTGAGTATTGGACTATGACCCTGGAGACCAGGTTTGATTCCTTAGGCATGGAAACCTATTTGGTGACGTTGGGCACTTCACTCACACACAGCCCTAGAAAAAAACAGTCATAGGTGCGCCATAACTCAGAAACAACTTGAAGGCACACAACAACAGTAACAACAGCAACAGGAGGTTTAACCTCATTTCAATGATACTTCTTTGATGGCATGTTCTTGCATGCCAGGGTGTTGGATTCGATGACCCTTGTGGTTACTTCCAACTCTTATGATTCTATGATTCTTCTTTGTATTAGCTACTACAGGCATAGTGCCTCAGGGTGACATTTGTTATGGATGAAACAGTCAAGAATAACCGAAGATTATTCAGCATGATTTTTCATTGGTAGGAAAACCAGTCATACACACTACATGAAGAAAAGTTTGAAAGGAAACAGTAGAGCTGAACCATTTGTCTTATGTTTACCTCCTTTGGATTTTACAGTTAAATTTGTTAGGTTATTAATAGCCATTTTTGCTGCCTGATAACACGTTGTGCTGAAGCTGATATGCTTGTTATATGTTATGTGTGAAACAGAAAGTAACATTTGAACTCCATGATGTCTTCTAGTGCATTATAAAGAGTCTAATTGAAAAATGAATTGGAAAAATAAATGGAGAATGTCTCAAGAGATTACCAATGCACTCCTCTTGCTGTGTTCGTGTGCTCCAACATTTCCATACCCTTGTCTGGATGTTACAAGCATAGGGAAAGGAATAAAGAGCACTGGCTGCTGTTCTTCCTCAGGGAATTTTTCTTTAAGCTATTTTACACCCATTAGTAATTAGAGGCGATGCAGATTTCAGTTCTTTTGCAACCAAAGATTCAACATCAGATCCCAGTCCTTTTCCTTTTCTCCCCCTCCAACACTGGAACTCTTATGCCAGAAAAATGAGGGACACAACTTCATCCCCCTCCCAACCATTCTTTTGGTTTTGGTTTTGGCAGGCTCACTTCTGATTAATCCTCTGTCATACCACGTTTTCAGCCGCTTCTAAAATGTCCCAGTTTCTCTCTCCTCTTTCCACTTCTTCTATTTATTCTCAGCTTTCTTTGGTTGATGCAAATTGATTTCAAAGTACAAAAGTGGTTTGCACTCAATTAACTCAGTGGGGGAGAGAAAAGGAGGGGATGGGATCTTTCCCTTCCCAGTAGGCTCGAGCAACAGCAAATTTCTGGAGCCTCTTCTAGCTTGTGTGTTCTTCTTCCTTAATAACCTTTGCCATCTGGACCACATGTGTCCTGGTTTTTACCTATAAAATATGGGACAGTATGCAGATTTAGCTTAGCAGTAGAGAGATGGGATCTGAAATAAGGTCTCCTTCTGAGATGAGAATTCTGTCATGGAATGCTACCCAGGCACCCTAGGACTGTAACCTAAAACATTCTGACCAAACATTATTTTAAAAATAATTGGCACCATAATATATATCACAAACTCAGACTTCAAATATATTCAGAATTCTTCTCACAGGTCAATAGGAATGGCTTCATTATCCAATATGTCTATCATAGCCCAGCATTGTAAAAAGGAAAGTATTTTAGCAAGAAATACTGACAATTTAAGGTCCCCAAATCTCAGGTCCTGGGTCCTCTTCTGTGGTCCTCATGACAAGAAAGAACAATCTCAAAGTAAGAACACTGCTCTGAAATGTATGTGTGTATATCTCATTTGTTATACTTGGTGGCTTTGATTATCATGTCCTACCATGTGCAATTGTGGTTGATGTTTAAGGTATCAACTTTCATGACATTGCAAGGGTCTGCCCCTTCTATCATCCTCATAATACCACTTAGTCCTGTCTCCCTGTGGCATCATCCCTAAGTCTTAGGTTTCAGCCCTAAAATCTCAGGGTCTGGGATAGTCCTGCCCTGGCATTTTTATGAGCTGGCTAAAGTTAGACTCTACAAATAGGTTCTGTAGATTGCTGTAAGATGCATTATGCAATCCTAACTCAAAGATGCATCACCTATATAGAGTAAGGAATAGGTAGAAGCACCTTGTGCTTGCTCAACTGGACTTCTGCTTAGCACAACTCCATTCTGCCGGCTGATCCCAGAGATTAGCTGGCAGAGGGGGTACAAGCACAACTAACTGCTGAGTGAGATCAGTGGAGCAGAACCCTGAGGTGAAGCCAGTATGCTGTCACAAAGTTAGGCCAGGGGCAGAATCGTTTCAAGTAATTCCAACAACCCTATGTCAGGAATGCTTTGGGTTCAGCTCAGCTGCGGTGGCATTTTGTGAGCTCTCCAGCCTGTGACCATCATGGCTAGTTATGTTTACATTCTTAAGCTGCAATCTTAAGCAGATTTATCAAAGAGCATACTCCATAGTAACTTGAAAGTAATTGCCATTGTGTTCATTGGGCCTTATTGCCAGGTAAAATTTTGATCAAGCTCTTATAATCATTTGTAAGAATCAGTAGATTTTAAAGGTGCTTAAATACCCTGAAGGCATCAGATCCTGTCTGATCTTGGAAGCTGAGTGAGGCCTACTTAGAAGTGAGATCACCATGGAATAGCAGGTGGTATAAGCTACATTTCAGAAGATGGCAATGGTAAATCTCTTCCAAGTAAATCTTACCAAGAAAACTCTATGACAGGGTCACCACAAGTTGCAGTCAGCTGGAAGCTCATAACAACAGCAATAACTTTGGCTTATCACACCCTATTACTATAAATGGAAGTTCTAATGGTGAACTTTTATTTTCTCTGCAAACATAATTTTAGGCTATGACTGTTGATGTACAACGTATACTAAGGGTTCTTTAGAAAATATATATACCATGTAGATTTTCTGAAGAATTCACAAATGTTTAAAGAATGGTTGTTAAAAATCCATAAGAAACTATTGACAGTGTAGCAGGTAGTTTCAACCTATTCAAGCATTCATTGCCACAGAAACACATGCAGGCTCTGAGGACAAAGTTCTGAGGAGCTAACCCTCAAAAGAGCACATGCATGCTTTGGTCTTCTGCACTTATGCTCTGGGAACTCACAGTGATCCGACAACAGTGGAGAGCTCAATGAACACATGGACTTCTGAGCATCCCTTTTGCCAGTGCTCCATATTGCCTTAGTACATTCCTTTCCAATGAGTCTTAGACCTCTAGAGTTCCAGGCTCCCTTGATTTTTTTAAGACAACATTTTTAGGATCTGATTCTGCCAAACCTTCTCCTTCAATCAGATCCCAAAAAGCCACTTCCCGCTAGCCACAACCTTGACACCAAGTAAAATTAAGGATGGTTTTCATGTAACTCTGCCACCCATTCATCATTTTTATGGTCTTACCCCATTCCAGGCGCTCTGTTCATAATAAGTAGCAAAATATGTTATGTATGGAGGTTTTCCAGACTTTTTGTGAAGACAGAAGTGTGTGTGTCTGAACATATTTAATGTGCTAGTTTCAGTCACCAGGAAAGAACATTTCAGTAGAAAGCAAAGAGCAACAATAAGCAAATTTTTCCACCATCTCTTATTCCATTTTGTTTTGTGTGATTGAAATGTTCAACCTGTGGAACTGTCTTGTTTATATTGAGTTGGGTTTTATTGAGCCCCTCTGGAAGCCCTTCTGGTTGAAGAGTGGCACGTAAACGTTTTAAATAAATGATAAATAAAAGGGATAGTACTGATAACAGCCAGAAAGATGTAGTGGTTTGAGTGCTGGACTAGGATTGCAGGAGGCTAGGGTGTGAATCCCTGATCAGCCACAGAAACCCACTGTGTGATCTTGGGCAAGCCATATTCTCTCAGTCTCAGAGGAAGGCAATGAAGAAATTTACCCACTCAGCCCCCATAAAAAAACCTCCACCCTTTGATACAGGCTCCAAAAGTTGAGGTAGAGTTGAAGGTGCATAACAACAAAATCAAATGGTAATTATAATAGCTAGGATCCCCACAACATAGTTTCCTTTGTGCCCCCCATAACTACTTTTCAGATTGGTGAAAAGAGAGAAAACATGTTGTTGTAAGCTCTGCATGGGAAACAACATCACTTCTTCCTGAATTTTCTGATGAGTTAACACAAGTACCCAGCTAGATCCCAGACAGTTTGTTTTGCATCCTATCTTAATACAATGTATAGTGTTGCTTTTTTGCTTGCCATTCCCTTCCCATAAGGTAATAAAAATACATCAAGGATGTTTTCCAAATGTCATATTCATTAATTAAAGTAAACTGTGCCACTAGATTACCTGTTATGATGCTTGTTTGTGCTAAATGTTTTAATAGTGCATTTTATGTGCCACACTGATAGGCAGCCAACTGACTACTTGCCATAATTTTCTACTGAAAAGGTGACAACCTTATTTTCATGACATACGTTTTTCAATCTGTTGTGGTTACCATTGCAATTCTTAGTTTGGTCAGGTCTGAATGTGGTAGGGCTATGTTTGGTTCAAATTGAGCAGCACACCACTCACACATCCACACTGCAAACCACATTGCAAACACAAGTCTGAATGAGAGTTTTTATGCATCAAATCCCATGTGTTTAGGCTATAATTTGGAGGTGCTTTCCCTATGGAGATGGTGGAGATGGAGATAGCATTCTAAGGAAAAGGTAGGGGGAGAAAGGCATATTTGAGCCCTTATTCCACATGATGGATCTAGAGTACCATTTTATAAATTTCTATCTGCTTTTACAATACACTGCACACTTCTACCAGCTTAAAACTTGTGTTATATAGCTCTATATGATCTTTTCATCAACAGTCTAGCTGTCTGTCCCCACCCTTCTAAACAAAAAGTTTAAAGCATGTCAGAGAGGCAGGACTCTGGTCTATCTATCTTGGTGTTCTATGGTTGTTGTGGACGTTCTCAGTTCAAATTAGTGTCTACAATTCTGCGCTTCCATATTGCCTTTTGATTAGGGACTTCAATGTCCCTTTAAATTTGTCTAAATTCTTTTACCATCACTGCAACATAGACATTAATGTCTTTCAGCAATCTGTGGAAGAGTAGATGCCTCCACCGGGTCCAGCCTTGGCATCTCTAGCTTACATTCTTGACTCACTAAGTCTCCCGAAACCTCTGTACTTGACCAATTTCCCTTCTGACTGCCAACAGCATTCAGCAGCTCCTATCCTCAGGCCATGTGTGACATTTTACTCCAGCCCCTCTGCTTCCTTGGCACCTTCTCCTTTGGCTTCATGTTTTCAATAAGTATTGTTCCTCCTCACACCAACAGATATGCTCATATCCTCTTCCACCCTGCATCCTTACTCATATATTCCCCTCCAGCTGCTAAATACCATTTTTCAGGTGCCCAGGCCCACGTATGAAGTCCTTCTCTCAATCTCACTATCTTCACAGGCACAGAAATGCCTTCTTGATGGCTACATTCACATTCTGGAACTCCTTTTTACAGAGACTGGCTCTGTCCTTCCTGTCCTGTAGGAGGTGAACACTTCTGTCCTGATAGGCTTAGAGAAACCAACTGCAAGGACGAATAATTGTGTGCCATTCTGTGGATTTTATTTTTCTTAATGGTTATATATAGAATAGTTCAATTATATTCTTTAAATTTTTTTAAGTTACACATTTTTATTTGTGTCTGTTTTAACTTTTACAATTTTATATACTGAATGCAATTTTGATAAATGTTTTGCAGACACTAAACCTCTAAAGCTTATATATGAAGGGAAGAAGTATGTCTCTATAGAGAACAAAGCTGGATGTTTGTATGTGTGAAATATACACTAACCACCGATTTCTGGGCTTTTAGACACTCAACCCACAACAAAGGACATAAGAGAAAAATCTGATGTAGAAAGATACTAAACAAGGGACCAGAGCATAGCGAAACTAAAAAGGCATACTGCTTTGGTATAATCATCCTTAATAAGGCAAGCAGCCAAAATAGACATGGTCAGTGACACTTTCAGGTGATTGGTTATTTAGTGACCTCATATAGCTGGCCAGTAAGGTCTTATTTCCTATTTAACAAGGAAGTCCTTGTTGATTTTAACTGGAATTAGTTAGATGCATCTCTGATTGGACAGTTAATTACTGGGAATGATATAAAAGCTGTGTCCTGAGACACACATTTAGGCTGTTTATGATAGCCTTCAGGGAGGCCACATGTAGCTGTCTCTGACAGCCTTTCTGCTGATGATAAAGTTTCCTGGCTGGTAAATACTCATAAATGCTGGAAGAAAGAGGCTGAATGCTCCATGCATGAAGGTGGATGCTTACATGGACTCTGCCAAACACACTGCAAACCCACCCATTTGTTCTACGACCATGTGTAATTCTCAGCTTCTTTAATCCATTATTCATACTAAGAAACACTTTTTAAAATTTAAAAATAACAATAAACATGCCATAACATTCTGTTTGATCTCTTTAATTGTAATAAAGTAAAACAGACGTGGATTATAACACTATCTTCACATCGTTGCTTGAGTCAGCAAAAATATTTGCTATATTTTGGACCACATAAAATCTAGTAATACATTTGGCCATAACAAAATTCCTCTATGAATGGCTTGGTTCCTAGCCCAGTATCCAAATCAGTCTGTTTGTAGGTGCCAATTTAATTTTGGCATATCTACTCTAGATAAAAATAAAACTCCAATTAAATGTTTGTTTTAAGGAGGTTGATTTTAAAAAAAAACATAAAATTTTTTCCAGTGATCTGAGTGAGTGAACCACAGAATGTAAGGGCCAGAGTGGTGTAGTGGTTTGAGTGTTGGGCTATGACTCTGGAGACCAGGGTTCGAATTCCTACTCTGCCATGGAAACTCACTGGGTGATTGTGGACAAGTCACACTCTCTCAGTATCATAGGAAAGGCAAAGGAAAACCCATCTGGATAAATCTTGCCAAGAAAAGCCTTAGGTTCACCTGAGGGTGGTCATCAGTCAGAAACAACTTGAAGGCACACAACAACAATCCCAGAAATGAGGAAATGCCCGCAATTTGTAATCCCTGAGATTTTTAAGCCATCAAAGATTGAAAAGACCCATTTTTGTTGCAGATGTGGGGGAGAGGTGGCCATTGAAGCATCCTTGCAACGGGTGCGGAGAGATGATGTGATTTAATATAAAATATTGAGTGTAGCCGAATAATGTCAGAGAGAACTTCTGCACAAGCAACAGGATTTTTCATCCTTACCGAACCCCTGCCTCCTCTCCAGGTTTATTCTAAAGGGTTCACTACCCTTCTGGGGCAGATTTCAAAGGTCCGCAGAGACTGCAGGCAGGGGTCAAAATTTATTCAGTTAATATCTGTTCCCTCATCAGACAGATACAGATGATCCCACCCAAATGAACTATTTCCTGGCTTCTTCGCCTTTTTTTTTTAAATGCAGAGGTAGCTGTGTTGACTGTTAAAGGTATCACCAATGTGGATTTTGTTTATTTATTTATAAAAATATTTCTATTCCACCTTCTTTCATGAGATTTCAGGGTGACATCCAATTAAAACAATATGAACAATTTAAAACAATCCTAGATGAAAATAGCAGAATTAAACAAGAAAAACCAAAATAAAATGACAGGTTAGGACAGCAGAAAAGACTAGAACAGTTAAAATCATGTACAGTAGGTTGCCTCATATCCACATGGCCGGTATCCATGGTTTCACTTATCCATGCTGAAATGCAGTCTGAAAACATTTGTTCCCACTCTTTTTTGACTACATGTTGTTGTTAATTTTTGTATTTTTATCAGTTATGCATGGGCTTTGGGCTGCAAGTTGTGGCTACAAAGCCTTCTTTCTCTTAGATTCTGATGTTCTGTCAAGTTTCAGGGCCTCCTTTCCAAGCTGCATACTCATCTAGATACCTAAGTAATTCATCTCATTGCAAAAAAAAATAGCATTTTGTTATCCATTATCCACAATAAGTCCAGGAATGTAGTTCCCATGAATATGGGGAACCTGTTGTACTTGTACACTTTCAGAAGTAATAAGATTAGGCCCCCAACAATATTAATAGAGCCAATGAGAAGATGCAAAAGACACTGTGCTAGCTTTCAAAGCTCACTGGCTTCTTCACCAGTTAAAACTCACGAAAGAAAACTAAACTCACATTCCTGGAGACACAAATATGCACATCTGTATCTTTGTGATGTTATGGAGAAAGGGGTATAGAGAAAGAACGGCAGAGAATCAGCAGGGATAAAGGCAGTAGCAGAAGCGCATAAAATTTCATTTCTCCATGATAGCCATAACATCTCTTCTCTGCTTCTTTAAGTGTTTGTTTTATCAGAAATTCCAAGTTATTTGTTGCATGACAACATTATAAAAATAGTCATTGGGATTAATAAATGGTTACCTATGTTAGTAGATGGAAGAATAACTTTAAAAGCAACTATAGAGAAATGCCAGGCTACCCATAAGCATGTTAGTTGTCTTGAGCACTTTCCAGTGAACGAATGAAAAAGAGAAGGAGAGGGATAAGCAGCAGACCTAAAAGGCTGACACTTCATGGTGGCTTCATATTGTTTGTGTTTCAGTAATCTTTTATCACTTTAATAACCCCAGGCATTCCTTGTACAGGTCAAAAGAGCACCACTGCCTAGGAAAAGCATTCAGTAAAGCATAGAGAAATATACTAAACTAACCTTTGGGAAGTCTTCCTTCCAGCATATACCTAAAGATAAGTATCAGGTTTCTTTCTGCTTCTCTTGGCTTTGCTATTCATCACAAAAAATTCCAGAGTTTTCCTTTGCCACCGATTGGTTACAGGAAGACAGCAGCGCTTTTCAGAGTAACGTCGCGGTACATCTTTATTGGCTGAAAAAACTAGCAGCATACATTATAGAGCTTAAGCTGTAAAATGCAAAGTAGCAGGTTGTATATACAGGGCCCAATGAGGCAGTCATGGTAGATGGGATATTGAATATCCAACACAAAAACATCATTGAGAAGTAGTAATAGTCTCACCAATTTATGATTTGGGATTAGGAGCTCATGGAAATAAAAAATCTGGCATCAAGGAAGGAGCAGAACAATAACTCCCACTTCATTCATATTCCAAGGGAACCCACAGTATGTGAGTCACAATACAATCATGATTTTCACATCAGGATAATATACTTAATTCCTAGTTGTAATGCCCAAAGCCTTATTCTTAATTTGAGGCAAAGAAATAGGAACTCAGACTAGGAATCTTCTAGCTTGAGGCCAGGACCTAGCCCATTAAACTACTGAGAACTATGTGCATTCAGACCCCTTAGTTGGCACTAGATTTGCACCACTACTACACCCAGCTAGCACTTTTCTGTGAAGTTTCAGGAATCTTCTCTGTGCCACCACAATATTGTCAAGTTTGCCATCACTCTGCTAAATTTTGATGGGACATAACCCAATCCCGCAACTGCACTTTCATGGTAGAACAAGGGGCATACTTTGTTTTAATTTGAAAGGATAGAGGTGCTGGAATGACTATGAATTCAATGGTGGGAGCATGGCATGCCACAAAAATAAGTGAGGCTGAATGTCATCCAAAACTGCGTGTTTGTAACCCTAGCTTTAGCCTGTTTGACATTTTTATTGTTTTCATTCATTCATCATCTTCACCCTCTATACTCTCCATTGCCAACTTCACTTTCATTATAAGCTTCAACTCCTCCTCTGCTGCCTCCTCTTCCTCTCCTTCTGTCCCTCATTCCTAGCATCCCTGGGATTCTCAGTTTATTGCCTTCACTCTCACTCATACCCAGTCTCTCCTACTTTTACTTTTCAGAAATGTTGCTTCCTACTGGATACTAACCATCAAGTCCTGACATATTTATATGCTTCAGCTCTTTCATGCTGATAACAGAATGACCGTGTTTTGCAGAGAATATGATTATACACAAGGACATATATGAACAAAGATGGGAGGGGAAGGGTTAACTTGAATGCAAAAATGAGAAAATGCTAGGTTTTTGTTAAATTTGAATCTTTCCAAAGCAACGAATTTCCTCATAGTTTGCTTATGAGCACCTATGCATAACCCATTTTGGATAGGAGGAAACAACTGTCAAGGTGGATTTCTCCAACACAACAAAACACTAGTGCTCATACTTTGGGCATTTCTCTACTACAGTGTTACAGTGCTATTATTCCACGTTCAACATCCTATGGAATTCTAGGGTTTGTAATTTACTGAGCCCAAAGAGCTCTCTGGCTAAGAATTCTAAATGCTCCTCCCTAAACTGCAAACCCTAGGATGCCATAGGATGTTGAAAGTGGAATAATAGCACTATAACAGTGTAGTGTGGAAAGGCCCTATGCCTTCCTATTGCACGTGCTGCAGAAGGACTTGGAAGCTTCTGGACTCTCTTGTGATCCAACTGCATTTCTCTGTAATGTCTAAACTTGTAGGACTATGGCTTGTATAAATTACCATTTAGGAACATGTCAGGAAATGAAACAACGGTGTTTCCTTGGCTTGATTTCACTGAATCAAGTCATATTCTTTTAAAAAAATTATTTTCAGTTTGTGCTCATTGCTGTTGCTGAACACAGCTAATTTTGACAAGCAGCATAAGAGCTGAATTGTTCTTCACTGTTAGTCTTAACTTTGTTCTTAGTATATGCTCTATTATTTTTGTAATTTTTTGTTTTATCTTTGGCCATCCCTCAGGAGTACTTTAGTTGTATATTCTTGCATGGCTGGAAGTTGTGCTATGGGGCACTTGTGGTACTTTCCAACCCTGTGATTGTATTTGATGAAACACCGAGAGATCTTCAGCTGTTGAGTGGCTTAGAAATGTACTTAATCAAATATTAAATTTAAATAGTACAAAATGTTGTACCCATGGCATAGAATTCTAGCTGTCTTTCTACTTATCCCTCCCAAAAATCTGTAGTATAAAAACGTTTAAAAGTACTATTATTAAAGGGATTTTTTTCTTTCGAAGTCAGCTTTGGTTACACTAGATTACTGAATACCATTTTAGCTAAATGTAGATATATACTTGAAATGTAAATAAAAATTTTTACAGAATTACTAGCAATAAAAGAGGAACACCAATCTCTTTCACTAAGTTGGCTTCTATAAGCAATATAAAGGTATCAATTCAATGTCATCTTTCTTACTTTCTTTTTTTCTTTAAATAAAACATTTTTCAAGGTAAACAGCTTTAAATCCTGAGAAGTGCACATCTGGTTTAAATAGTCAGGATATGAATATATGAGTGAAGAAAAAATAAAAAATAAAAAAAATAGAGTAGAGAGAAACGTGTAAACAAAGGATGGTGGTTACAATTTGTAGCTATTTTATAGTAAATGAAGCCATCTTGTGGAAGAAAGTAAAATAGCAAAGTAAGTGCACTTCAGAAGCACTTATCTAGTTAACAGTCACACATCTAAAAGACAATGAATTTCAGGTTGCTTTACAGTGTTTGGCAAGAGGAAAGTAGGGGAATCCTACCACATTTGGTCAGACTGTATCTGTGCACCTCAGCTAAAACTGCTGGGATACTCTCATGCTCCCAAGGCCAACCACATTGAGCAAATTATAGTACTTGGAGGTCTACTGAAAGCCAAAGATGATGTATGAATTCAATCACTACTACAAAGCAAGCATCAGAAAGGGAACGGTGCCTGACAGTTTGCTCTAGTAATTTGCACAGAGATTCCTCACACTTGTTCACCTGCTGTTTTGATATGGGTGCTATTTACATTACACAATTATAATGGTTCTATCCTATGGAGTCCAGAGGTTTGTAGTTAGGTGAGGCACTAGAATACTCTTGCTGAAAATGCTAAAAACCCTTCCCTGAACTGCTGCTCCAAGGATTCCATAGGACAGAAGCATGGCAGTTAAAGTGGGATAACAGGGCCATAAGAGATTAGTGTGAATAGGCCTAAGGTTGCAGCGATTCAATTGTGAGCAACTCAAGCAGATTTGTTTTAACTGTTCCAAAACATGAAAACAGATAAGTATTTTACACCTCACCTTCAGTACAAACGAACCTCACCACAATTCGAATCAAGTTTAGCAACAATAGCACCAGACTTCCTAATTTACCCTATACAAAAATATAAATTACTTACCAAAACTAATTTGACAGTTCTTTTTTTTTTAAATAATTGCTTATAATCAAGACAACTCTGTATCATTTAATGCTTTTGATCTGTGTTGTTACCAAGTCTAAAATAATTGCTACTATTGTCTTGAGTTTTGATGTATCTGCCTGCTATTTTTCTTTATATAAATCTTATGGCCAGAATCCTGTATCAGCTACTTAGTTAAGTAGCCTCTGTTGGCCCAACCCCACCAAACCTGACAGAAATATCATACTAGATCCCCTTCTCCCTGTACAGCTGATGCCTGGAAAAGTAGATTTGGAGGGGAGTTACAATCATGCTGATAGTGTTATAATCATGACTAAGCAGCAAACATGACTACAGAACAGTCACCAAGATGTACCCATCCGTAGCTGTTTGTATTCAAAGTACAACAGCCTCAGTTTAGTCATCTCGGCTTCCAGTGAGAGTTCAAGCTCTCACTAGACTTGCTCTAGGACTCATTCATTTGCCTTTTCAGTGGTCCAAGGCATCTGTAGGATTTTCCTTCAGTACCACATTTTAAATAAGTTGATTTTTCTTCTGTGAGCTTTCCTCACTGTCTAGGTCTCACAAAAAAAGCAGGGTGGTGGCGGTAGTGGTGTTAACTACAGAAAATTACAGGGCACTATCGCAGTTTCAGGGAAGGCATAAGGAATTTTATTGACCAAGATATTTATTTTGTTGCCTGAGGTGTCACACCTCCATTCCATGGACAAAGGCTGACTGGACTGGCAACTGACTATTACTTCCCCAGTGACAATTGAACAGCAACATCTAGCACAACAGACAGCAGTGAGCATTTTTAGGAGAGCAGGTTGCAAGGTACCCACAGCTCTCTCCTCCAATATCTCACCACTCTTCTGTGCTGGAACCTGCTCCCTTCCCATCTGTACAAGTGCTGCAGCAAAGTAGCAGCATCACCAGCATGTATCAAGTGAGCAGAACAATATGTATGTTCAATGCAGACTATGCATATGTACAATGCCTGATGGAGCACACGGCCTCTGTTGGCTGCCTCTCTGTTGAATGATTGCATGGTCTGTATAAGAGACTTTTAATTTTTAAATTTAATTTAACTTATAAATGCCTTTGTCCTGAATGAGAACCAAGCTGGCTCACAAATGAGTTAAAACAAGGTACATGGATTTTAAAAACTTAGTAGTAGACAGGTTAAAAGATAATTTAAAACTATGAAAAGAAGAATTTTAAAAAATGCAGCATATGTACCTCATTAAAGAACTTCCCACATAATTACTTAGTCACAAAATACTTGCTCAAATAAATCTTCAGTCACCAGCTGAATGTTTACAGAATTTCTGGAGGAAGAAAGGAAGGCACTTGGGAGCCTCCCCCCCCTCCCCGAATTCCCTTCTGTTTTGCCTCAGCGGGCATTCTCCTCTCTGGAGCAAAATGCATGGGAAGGGGAGTGGGAAAACTCCAGAAGAGGAAAGGAAAGCTCTTGGGAGCCCTCCCCCCCCCCGCATTTCCTTCCATTTTGCCTCAGAGGGGGGGAGCACACATGCTCACAAATAATCAAATTCACAGACATCAAACCCACTAACGTGGAGGGAGGACTATATCACATTTCAGACACTACAAGCCAAGGATTGACAAAAGGCTGCCTTCAAGATTGTTCTGGCAAACTGTGATCCTTCTAGACATCTCAGAACTTACTTTTTCTGGCCAAAAATGGTTAATAGCATCTTCTGGAAGCCTGCAGGAGCAGCAATTCACCTTTTAAATGGGGGCATTGTGCTTTTAACATTTTAAAGATTTTTTTTCCCAAAACCAGAAGTGGCTTTTTGGTCACTGCCAGTTTTCTTTCCCTATTTTTGGAAGTCCACGCTGCTGCCCAGAGAAGGAGACTAACCCTCAGACCTGTTGCAGCTGCCCACCCTGCTATAAGCCACAGCCCCCCACTGCTGAGTCTCAGTGGTACACCAACAAATGTGCACTAAAATAAAGTGTGCAGTGGAATATGCACTTTCTGAGCATGGTACTACTCTTAAATGTAGTACCATGCTCAGAAAGAGCACAAGTCTCCTCTAAAATGAAGTATATATTCTGCAGTGGTTCTCAGATTTTGGCCTGAAAGATCTTTAGGACTCCAACTCCCAGAATTCCAGAGCACTGACCATGCTGGCTGAGACAGGTTGAGACAGCTGGAGCTGAAATCCAAAACATCTGGAGGACTACAGCTTGAAAAGCATTGCCCTATAACAAGATATGACTTTCCCCCAAATGGATACTTCTTTCAGTACTGAAACACCATTTTCAAAAAAATAAAGTGATTATTTCTCAGTTGATGCTTCACAGCACATGATAGGGTGCAGCGTGACTTGTAGCCTGATCTGGGAAACTGAAGCTGGCACTCAGACCTGACAGCATGGACCATCCCAGCACTAAAAGAGGCAGAAAATCTTTCCTATCGAGATCACACTGTACAATCACAAACATTGAAAAAGCGAGCCTTCAAATAGAGTGGGAATCACATAGCCCATGGGCAGCATGTTATCCTTTCCCAAGGAATTTTTCCACTTCCAGACTTAGTGCAGATTTCCTCAAACCTGATCTTTTTAATGTCCAGGTGTTTTTGAACCCCAATTAATCAATCACAACTGTTGGAGACCTCCAAGCTCACTGGAGCATATCCAAATACCCCTTCCAAAAACCCCTACATCCCTCTCCAGGCAGTGAAGCAGCAAACAACAACTGGAAGTGACTTCCAGCTGTGATTTTTTTGTTCATTTTTGTCTACTAAATGGTGTGACCCTTCTCAGGGGCAGAAAAGCAAACAAAGTCCTGCTCAAATTCATCCTTCCCCCAGTGTCTACCCAGACTACCACAACACTGAAGTATTTCTGGTTTTGTCCATTCTGTTTTGAAGGGGTGGGGCTGACACCTCCTATTTCCATGTGAGGAGCTTGGTTCTGAGGAATCTAATTTTTAAAGGATAAAAGGAGGGGAAAGCAGTAGTTTTACGAGTCAGATAAAGTGGCAAGTGGAAAAATCATTAAATTGAAGTCACATACATCATCTAATATCAGGATAACTATTACAGTGCTGACAGCCACAAGAGCTCCAGATTTGAGAAGGCCCATGACACAAAACCCTAGTGAATCCTCCATGCCAGAGAGCTCTAGAGTCCCCCTTCCTCTTCTTTGTTTCCGCCTGCATTCAAGTTGTGGGAATGGGAAGAGGTACAAAGTTGTCCCTCCGCATCTGCTAAGGTTAGGGGTGCAGTATCCCACAGAAGTGGGGAAAAAATGCAACTATCAAAGTGTTTGGGTCTGTGAGAAGGGGGCCAAGGCATGGTGGGGAAAGCGGACAGCAAGAGTCCAAACCAGGTCAGGGAAAAGAGAGAGGAAAGGGGTGGGTTGGCATAGTGGCACTGTGTTTTCTCTTTTTGCCCATTTCCTTCCTTGGGTGCATGGGGAACATCGGGAGAGGGTTTGTGCTGCTGAGAAATCAGGCTGTGTGCTCTCCTCAGCTCGCCAGGAAGCATCAGGTGGTGGAGGGATGGAGTCTCATACTTCCCTGCAGAATCAGTCAAAAGCAAATGCTGCAGCCTTTTGTAGCTTTTGAACAGAACATCCTGTGCTGCATGACTCCAAATTGCTTTTTGAGGTAAGCAAAAAGGAAAGAAACACCTTGTAATTAGCAGAGCAAGAAGAGAATTCTGCCAGTCAAGAGGAGATGTCCTTTGTATTACAACACCCTTGGAATATGCATCAGGTACTATCTTAAACTCTCTTTTCACAGACACAATCCCACCTTAATTTCTTAAAATAGGATCAATATAGCTTAGATGCATTCTTATTGCAATTCTTTTTAACTACCCTCCTTTCGGTTCTGGTTTTTGTTTTTGAGATGTGAAAACACCTTATATTTTAAGACATAATTTTACTGGTTTTCTCCTCTCAAACTCCTTCCTTTGGATTAACCTATTCTCTGTATGTCCCAGGGCTGTGCAGTATCATCAGAAAGAAATTGTAACCTGTAGAGATGAAGCCTTAGAAGAGATTTTTCTGTCTACTTACTTTGAGGGAAGGTTTTTTTTCCTGCAGAGCAATGTTCAACTTACTTTTACAATGCAACCTTACACAGATCTACTCAGGAGTAAGTCACAAAGAGTTCAGTGGAACTTACTTCTAGGTAAATATATACAGGATTATAGTCTAAGACATTCTAAAAGTCTGTTGGAATGCATGTGTTTCTTTATGATAATCATGTGCAGGGCTAGGAAACCAGGGAAGAAGCAGTAGACCTTTAGTAGTTGCCTGAAGGTGCCACCTTGTGCATATTTCAGTGGTGGGCATTAAACTTTCCCGCAATTCAGTATGAATATATAATTCTCCTGTAACAGATGAATTACACTGGGAAAGTCACTTGGAAATGACACTCCAGGAAATGAAGATGTTGGGGAATTTAACATCTATAAAACCCTTGCAAAGCAGTTGAGATTGTATTGCCCTCTTCACGTTTTGGATTACAGCTTCATCAACCCTATTCAACATATCTAATGTGTAGGGATGATGGGAGTGGCAATCCAACCACAACGACAGGGCTAAGCACATACTCTCCAATATTCCACATATGAAAACTGGGGCATGCAAGCAACATTATAGTGTGGTCAAGATGGCAAATGTCATTAATGAGGATGAACTGACAAGCTAAGAGTTTGCTTTTGCCGAAGCCTACTGGAAAAGACAAAATTTTGCCTCCTCTTTTCCTCCCTGCAAACTACTTTTGCACTTGCAAGTCAGTTTGCACCAACTGAAGTAAGCTGAGGACAAAGGGGAAAAGTGGAAGGAAGAGAGAGAAACTAGGACATTCTAAAAGCAGCTGAAAAATGGGGTGACAGAGGATTAATTGGGACTATCCCTGCCAAATTGGAACAGTTGGAGGGTGTCCTACACATTCTGCACTCCTGCCCTGGAATCATAGAATCATAGAGTTGGAAGAGACCCCAGGGGGCATCCAGTCCAACCCCCTGCCACGCAGGAACACACATCAAAGCATTCTCAACAGATGGTCATCCAGCCTCTGCTTAAAAACCTCCAAAGAAGGAGACTCCACCACATTCCGAGGCAGCATATTCCACTGCTGTACAGCTCTGACTGTCAGAAAGTTCTTCCTGAGGTTCAGGTGGAATCTCCTTTCCTGCAGCTTGAATCCATTGCTCCTTGTCCTAGTCTTTGGAGCAGTGGAAAACAAGCCCACTCCCTCGTGGACATGACATCCCTTCAAATATTGAAACACGGCTATCATGTCTCCACTTAACCTTCTCTTCTGCAGACTAAACATCCCCAACTCCCTAAGCTGCTCCTCATAGGGCATGGCTTCCAGACCCTTCACCATTTTGGTCACCCTCCTCTGGACACGCTCCAGCTTGTCAATATTCTTCTTGAATTCAGGTGCCTAGAACTGGACAGCAATGTCTTCTTTCACTAATGAGGCAGATATTCCTTTGAACTCACTTGCTCTTTAATAATAGAAGAGACAAGCTTGCCATTGTAACTTTCTTGTTCTGCTTCTGAAGGAAAAATCAATAAATACAGAATTCCAAGTACAGTATTCCCAGTTGTACCTTTTATTTCCCTTATCCCTCATTACTCTTATTGCCTCCAAACTGCAACCCAATAATAATTATTGGAGGTTTTTTCCCTACCACACTTTTGTTTTTGTTAACATTCTTCAGATGAGACAAGAGAGAAAAGGGTATTGTACTGTTAGAGCCTTGTGTTAAAAACACAAGAAATGAGATGCGAACAAGCAAATATGTTTTTACTCCTTTATTTTCCCTAAGTTGAACTCTGTACCTTAAGTGCATTTATGAAGATTGTTCCTGAGAAAGTTCTTCCAGACATTCTGCTGTTTCCACCTAAGTCATATTATGAATCACAAAAGAATTTTGTTTTTTTAAAATACAGACAGCAACTACACAGTATATGCTGGCATAGGTTCTACATCATCATCATCATCATCATCATCTATACTCCATCTTTTACCCAAAATTGGGAGACAGCAATCCAGCAAAAACAATCAACAAATGAAAAATATCAGTTATATATCTAAAGATAAGACTCTGTCGATTTTGAGGGGGTTTTTTTTATTATTATTTTTAGAGGGCATTTCTTCCTTGAGTTTTTGTATACTGTACTGTGTCTCCCAATTTCAACTTAAGTCTCCATAGTCCTACTCCTCATTTGACCTAGAAGATACCTTACTGTAGACCTTTGTTGAGAACACAGACAGAAAATTGTGGGTGGAATTCTATTAAGAAGGCAAAGGGAATCCCCCATCTAATCATGCCAAGAAAACCCTGTGACAGTCATGTAGGAACGTTGGGGCAGAGGGGGTGATTCTGTTACCCTGATTCCTGGGGGTCCCGGGGGGGACACCTAAATGTGCTCTCAATGTTATAAGTTGGGGAAATTAACCAAGAGCACAGCCTAGCAATACGAGAGGCAGGGTAACGTAGTGAGATCTTGAACCCTATGTTTACGGGGTCAGGCTGAGTCAAGGAGCACACAGAAGTTGGAATAATAAATGATATTTTATTAAAACACAATCAAACCGTGTATGCGGCACACGCACACAAGATAACTAAAGAAATAAAGGTTGGAGTGGGATAGGGGGATTTTTAGAGGAGTTGCTGGTTTGGGTGATACTTCACCTGTCCTGAAGCCCGGTTGGAAGTGGAGAAGATGGGGAGCGTGGATCTCAGCACGTGGAGCTGAGGGGAAGGCTCTCTGGACAAAGCGACAGCAAGGCGGGATGGAAGCCAAGACCGATCCAAGGAAGCGCTCAAAGTCAGGGGTTTTTATAAGGAGAATTGTGACCGCAGGCTAGGTCGGACTTGGGGAAAACAATGGATTTGGGGCTGGAGACAAAGCCTCCGAAAGGTCAAAATTTGAATGATTGAATTATAGCCAAATTGTCAATAGGATAGCCAGTATGAAAACGCGGAGTACTTGAACGTTGTATAGCCCGATCGTCAGGCTGCCAGCGCGGGGCAGAGGATCTTTTGGAAGTTGCGTGCATACTTAATGGAGGTACTTGCCTTGAGGTCTCCTAAAGCTGCGAGTCAGCTATTTCTGGCCTGCCTGTATTGTGTTGGAATATTACGGCGATTATCGCCCGAGCCTGCATGCGTGCTTGTCCGGGGGCCTCGCAAGCAAGTGGAGGGGAATGGGTATGTGAGGCCGAATTAGTGATATCAAAAGATATCTTTTTATATCCCCCAAGCTCGGGCTAGCCAGGGCAGTAACAATTCGCTCTAGGCAGCAATGTTTCTGGGGTGTCCCAGCCTGTAGCTATGCCCCCATGGACCCTGGCCACACCCCCACAGACCCTGGCCACACCCCCGCACACCACAACCATGCTCCCACACAGTGGCCACGCCCCCTCGTGCTGTGGCCCTGCCCCCTCCCACGCACCCCTCCACATACTCCAGACTCCACCACTACCCTGTGATAAGTTCACCCTAGGATTTTCATAAATTGGAAACAACTTGAAGGCACACAACAACAAAACCCCAAATGTAGGATGTCCTTCCCTGGTACCTATTTCTGAGTTCTTTCAGTGCCTGAAATTGTCTCAGTTATTCTAAGAGGTTTTAAAGATCACATTAAGGTTGTTATAAGATCTTTTAGGATCACTTCTGTGACAGTAAAAACTTGAGAGGGTTCCTGTACCTTTAACGTTTATGTAGAAGAGAGAATTTTTGAAGGTGTTGCTTGTTACCTGGTTGTGTGATGAGAAACACCTGCTGAAATTCCTCTTTTACATAATTATTACAAAATAGAGTAAGCCTTCTCCAGTTTTTGATCTGGCAACATGTTATGTACATTCAAGTCATTTCTGACTTACGGCAACCTTGAGGCAAGCCTATCACAGGATTTTCTGGGATTAAGAGTATGTGACGTGCACATGGTTGCTCAGTGGGTTTCCATGGTTGAGCACAGAATCAAACCCAGATCTCCAGGTTCATTGTCCAGTGCTTAAACCACTACACCATGCTGGTTGTAGATGTGTGTCTTACTCTTATGGTTATTGTTGTTGGTTTCATTTGTTTAATTGATTTGTTGAAGAGGTATAGGGGGTAGGCTCATTTGTAATACTGAAAGGAAGCAATGTACTTAGACTGAAATGTTTGTAATGGTAGGAAAGTGGGCCAACTTTAGGAGGCCTGGAAGACAGTTTCCTGCATCTGGCCCATTTGGAGGCTCCATGGATTGGTAAAAATGTTCCACTGATATTGGACTGGGGAAAAGGTAGGACAAACGCAGAAGTGCCAAGAAGTCTACTTCTGTTTTTCAAAAGCTTTTTTTTTTTTAATGTTAAATGGCAAATGTGGGACTTGTTACCTTTTCAAAAGACAAATGAAAATACTTCCAGGATAAGCAATTTGGCTTTTTTTTCCCCCAAAGAAATTGTAGTACAAGGAAAGTCAAGGAGCCATATGCAGCCCCATAGGGCCATACTTTTCCTATTTCTCAGTCATGTGTATAAACTAAAACATACACTATGTGCACTACATCTAGTGTGTAGTCAAAGATTCCTTCCTTCCTTCCTTCCTTCCTTCCTTCCTTCCTTCCTTCCTTCCTTCCTTCCTTTCTACCTTCAACTAAGAATGCATAACCCCAGATTAAGATCATCATATGCTATAGTCCCCACCAAGCCAGGCTTCATTTCAACATTGACTCTACTCTTGCACAAGTGTTTAAAGGAGATATTATACTACTGTCAACTGAAGTCTGTCTTTGGAGATTTTTTTAGAACGCATATGTGGGGAGGGGGGTCAAAACAAGAAATAATTTTAAAATAAGCTATATTTTAAAGTAATATAAAATGAAGTGGAGATTTCAAATCCATTCACTAATACACAGTGAGCCTCGACTGGGTTAGCACTACATATACTTACTTGATGGCTCTAAAAGTAGACTATCCCAAACAGCAAACTAAATGTTTAATACAGTATATAGCTCAGCCCTACAGCTGGCTGCCTCCTCAGCCTGCTGGTTTTCTACCTCACTTCATTTGTTGGTCCTGGAGATTCTAGGAAAAACAAAAACCCCAAAGTCTGCCTAACTCTTTTCAGTCCTTCCCCCCTTTATCCACATGCTACACTTTTGAGTCTCCTCTCATTCTGTTTTGCCTGATTTATGGAATTGTACGGGAGGGGGGGGCAAACATAATTAGCTTCTACAGTCCTCCCTCCACATTTGTGGGTTCGACCTTTGTGAATTTGATTATTCACGAGGCACATGCTTGCCTCCCCTCCTCCATTTTCCTCCTCCCATTCCTCACCCCAGGTTTGTGAGGCTTGTGTTTAAAATAGATTTTTCCCCCACTTTTCGATGAGGAAAGCCCTCCCCACTTCTGGAGTCATGTCCTCTCTGCCCTACGGCTGCGCATTCCGCTGTGTAATGGCTGCTGATTGGCCAGGTGCTCTCTTTGCTCCTACCCCTCCTTTCCCAAGATGGCTGCTCCTACCCCTCCTTTCTCAACTGCAATGCATGACTTCTGCTCTTTTCCACCTAAGGAGAAAGTACCAGTAGGCTTTTTGCCTTGTCTTTTTAATCCATGGCCTCAATGCCAGGGCCAGAGGCAAAGAAATGGGAGGGGGAGCTCTGGAGGGGAATTGTGAGGAGGAAGTCATTCATGGTTTTTCCACTTTCACATGGGTTCCCATGAACCCTTGCAAATGTGGAGGGGCTACTGTATTTGTTCTATTCTTGGGTCCGTCCACACTATAGAGTTATATCACCATTGTTCTATTTTAACTGCAGTGGTTCCATCCTATGGGATCCTGGGACTGGCAGTTTAGAGAGTGGTATTTTGAATTCTAAGCCAAAGGGCTACAGGGCCTCACCAAACTACAAATACCAGGATTCCAGAGGACAGAACCATGGCAGTTACAGTGGAATAATAGGGCTATAATTGTGTAATGTGAATGGACCCAGGACCCAATGTTGTTTAACATCTGTATAAATGACTTAGATAATGGAATAAAAGATTTTCTTATCAAATTTGCAAATTTGCTAGTTAATGCCCCAGAGGACAGGAAAAGGATTCCAGATGACATTGATAGATTGCACAAGTGGGTTGAAGCTTTAAAAAATGAATTTCAATAAGAATAAATGTAAGGTGTTACATCCAGGTAGAAAAAAATGCACAAATATAGGATGAGTGACATCTGGCCTGAAAGTATTACGTGTGGAAAAGATCTTGGCGGGGGGTCTTAGTAGACCATGAACTAAACATGAGTCAACAGTGCGATGCAGAGGCCAAAAAAGCCAATGCAATTTGGGCTGCATCGACAGGAATATAGCATCCCAACCAAGAGAAACAGAAGCATCACTCTAGCCTGCTTTGGTCAGATCTCACCTGGAATAATGTGTCCTTTCTGGGCATCACAGATCAAGAAGGATATTGATAAGCTGGAACTTGTCAAAAAAAGGGCAACCAAGATGATCAAAGGTCTGGAAGTCAAGCCTTTCGAAGAACAACTTAGGGAATTAAGTGGTCAATTATCCATCTTTGGAGATCTTTAAACAGATATTGCATGGGCATCTTTCCAGTGGTGGAGCCTGGAGCATGCAGAGCGGGTCAGGGCAGGTGGAGGGATGGAGGTGGGGCCATGGTGCATGGGGGAAGGGCAAGCAAGGAGCTGTGGTGCCCTCAAAAATTGCCACCAGGGGTGCACTACCCCCATCCCGCCCCCCATATGCCACTGCATCTTTCAGAAGAGCTTTAATTGTATTTTCCTGCATGAGAGGGGGTTGGACTAGATGGACTTTGCAATACTTTCCAGCTCTTAAATTTTGTGATTCTGTTTGTAAACCTCTGATATTTCCCAGCGGCTGCTTCTGTCTTCTTTTTTGCCACATGGAATCCACTGTAGTAAAGCTGGAATAGGGCACAGTGTCTTTTTGTTGGTCATCCTAGGAGACATCCAGTTGGTAGAAGCTAAGAAGTCTGCATTCATTTGAAAAAATGGCAGGTAGTACAATTTGAATTCATGTGTGTATGTATGTATGAGAGTGCATGATCTCTGCTCTACGTACAAGCCAGTACTAACAGAATCCAAAGGAATTATCTGTTTAAGTATATATTAAATGTTTAAAACCTAGCTGGTCCTTATGGAATTATTGAAAGTAATGCCATTTATTTCAATGGCACTTCTGAATAGCTGATAAGTCTTTCTCCTAGCTTAATTTAACAGTATGGTTTGCTGCTTCATTTTGTTGTTTCATTTTACGTATTTTTCAAATTTACCAATTTGATTAAGAGTACATAACATATCAGTTAGATGCAGGCCATTTCCGCACAGGGCGAGGGAATCGTCCCGTGATGCTACTTACCGGACTTTAAGGCTCCCCAGCCGGGTTCACGCCGCTCCAGAGCAGTGCGTGCTTGTTGCTCCGCACTTCTCCGGCGTCCAAAATGGCGGCTTCCGGTTGGTCTTGACCAACCGCTGAAGCTCGCCAGCTTAAAGCCCGCCCCCGGCAGATCGCAGGCTCGCACCAGTGCGAGCCTGCGAATCTGCATAAGGGAGCAGGCTTGCAGTGGCACGCTCCGTGCTTTTGAAAGACCAGTTTTTAGTGGTCTTTCAAAAGCACGCTGGACCACCACTTGGGGTCGTTCCAGAGCGAGCTGGGGTGCGGATCTACGTTAAGTAGGTCCGACCCAGTCCACTCCCGGTTGCAGACATCCTCCCTGGAGGACGCTCTGCCCTGTTTTAAAAACCTTGTGTGGAAATGGCCACAGTATACTCTGTTCAGCCCCTTACTATCAGTAATTCCTTATGGCCTCCAAAGAAAGAAAGAAAGAAAGAAAGAAAGAAAGAAAGAAAGAAAGAAAGAAAGAAAGAAAGAAAGAAAGTTATTTCCAAAACCAAAGGGAGATTAAAAACAACAGACATGGTGTGGAATAATGTAATTTGTGTATATTAGCATAACTAAACTTTAAAATGCAACTGGATAGATTTGATAGAATGGCATATGTCAAAAAACTGCCTCATTAATTAATATTCAATACTTATTCCATCTGTAAATACCTACAGTAAACACCTGTCCATTGGACACCACAGCAGGACTATGATTTATTCCACAAAGTTCATTATACATATAACAGATGGCTAACATTCTGTCTCTGTTAATCCGGGCTAGAGTTCAATTGGCAATTTAGAGGTGAATGACTCTATCCTATTAGTACACTGTCTCTTGAGCCATCTTGTCTCCAACTGGCAAGCTAAGATTATCAGATAAGCATGGTGGCTGTTACCATCCCCTCAGATATCTAATTTATGTCACATTTCAGAGTACAATCTGATCTTAACAGAAGCTTGATTACATAACTGCCAAGACATTCCATATCTTAGAAAAAATAAGAAAGGAAGTCATGCTGGAAAACTAAGAAAACCAGTTGGTCTGGTTGTGCCTTCTGCAGATAATTAATGAAGGGAAATTGGCAAAGGGCAAAGTAAAAGAGGAAACAGAAAATACAAGCAGACCAGCTTTTTGTTTAAAAAAAATCTGGAAAAACTGAAAGATTAAAAAAATAGAATGTACTATGAACATATTAAGAAGTTAAATCGATGTAATCTTGCACATACATGTAAAAGATCAAAATAGCATCCCTGTTTTATGCTGGAAAAGAAGAGGATTTCATTTCCTGGCATACACAGAAGCAGACACACACTCACACCCACACCCCTAATCAAGGTTATATTCGCCAGAAAGCACTTTACAGTAAAAATTTGGAGCATTACAAAATTCTCCTTCGTTGTGTTACTGTTCTTGTCACTTTCTCTCTCTCACACACACCCCCCTCCACAATACTTTAGAAGTGATATTCAAGCAAGAACTAAAAAGAAAAAGTGTGGGGAAGGAGTTACAAAAAAAGTGGAACAAGGAAACCAGAATCGGGATCAAGGATTAGGAAGAGACAAGGACCTGAAAGCATTATATGGATGAAAGTCTTAGGCCATTTCCGCACTACACTCTTATAGTGCGATTATTCCACTTTCGACATCCTATGGAATCCTGGAGTTTGCAGTTTCGGGAGGGGCCAAAAGGCCCGTCCCGAAACTGCAAACCCCAGGATTCCATAGGATGTCGAAAGTGGAATAATCGCACTATAAGAGTGTAGTGCAGAAATGGCCTAAGACGCAAAAACTACCCTAAGATGTGTAAAAAGTGATTTGAGTGTTGGACCAGGACTCTAGAAAGCTAGCTTCAAATCCCTCCTCAGCCATGGAAACCCACTAGGTGACCTTGGGCAATTCATACTTTCTGTGGCTTAGAAGAAGGCAAAGGCAACCTTCCCCCCACTGCAATAAATTCTGCCAAGAAACCCCCATGACCACTTTAGGGTTGCCATAAATGAGAAATTACTTGAAGGCACATGACAACAACTCCCCTGTTCAAATTAATAAGGAAATGTTCCATAGGTCATTTTTCCATTCTGGATTTGTGTACGTGAAGGTTAGAAAAAAAAATTAAATCCCTCTTCTCAAGGCAGCAGAGCATAAGCAAAGGAAAGGCTTTTCAAAGAACAGAGGATGCTGCAATGGGAGATAGTTTAAAATCCCATTACATGAGCAGCATACTCTTTACATAGTCTTGAGTACCCTAAGAGAGATTGTTATTGTTGGAAGCCACCTTGTGTCTCATTCTGGGAGAAAAGGCAGCATACAAATATTTCTAATTTATTAAGTAAATAAATAAATAAATTCTGATTCAGAGATCCTTTTGAACTATTTTGTATTTTTTTTCATAGAAGAAGGCAAAGGCAAGCCTCCTCTAAGCAAATCTTACAAGAAAACCCCCTGATAGGTTCATTTTTTACCATTTCCACACTACACTGTTATAGTGCTATTATTCCACTTTCAACATCTTACGGAATCCTGGGGTTTCCAGTTTAGAGAGGGGCACTTAGAATTCTCACCCAGAGAGGTCTTTGGCCTCAGGAAATTACAAACCCCAGAATTCCACAGAATGTTGAAAGTGGAATAATAGCACTATAACAGTATAGTGTGGAAATGGCCTTAGAGTTGCCATAAGTTGGAAACGAATTGAAGGCACACAGAAAAAATGTTGCCCTCAGGAAGTTCACATGCAAACAAAAACCCAACTGGTATAAAGATAAGAAGTTGCTAGTTAGGGAGGTTAGAGTGAGAGTATCTGTTGCAATGTTGCCTGAGGCAAAGATTTCTGTTTGATGACTATTAGTAATAAATAACACTACATAATAATTAGTTGGCATGTGATGTACCTTTCATAGCATTGTGCATATGTGTTTATGGGCATTTGGGTTTTAATTAAGATAAAAGCACAATCATGACATAACAGCTGAAGAGAACTTGGTAGTCAGTCTATTTCTCAGATGTGTTGTATAACCCTATCATGAAAATCTTGGAGAAGATTTCACAGTCTCTCTACCTAAGTTGTTCCACTGCTGAACTGTTTTCAGTGGACGTTGTTTCAGTTGTTGAACTTCTACTGTTGTAGTTTAAATCCACTGGCTAAGATACACTCAAATCCCAGTGGGCATTCTGCATCTGAAGGGGTTTGGTTTCAGGACCTGCCAAAAAATGCAAATAATTACAGCCCATATTGTTAAAAGGTGGCAACACGTGCGTGGATTCTTTAGTGCTTCTGTGTTCATGTCACCACCATTTTATGTATACGACATGATGATCCACCCTCAGTGGAGATTGCAGATCTGGAACCCACAGATCTGGAAGTAAACTGCATATTGTATGCACAAGGATATTTTGTGCTTGAGTTTTATGCTCGAGTTTCTTTTCTTGCGCTGCATAGCAAACTACTTCAGTAATGAATGAAACTCTGAAATTAATTTGTATAGCAGCAGGAAAATCTTACTGTTCAAAGAAATATGGTCTAAAACTCCACAGGACATTTCTTTGGATCTTGGCTTCTCCTAATATCAGTGGATTAGATGTATATCTCAGCCATTCCTTTTATCTTACGGATCTGGACTTATATCAGTTGAAAACTGTCAGCAGTGTGAGAGCCAGTGTAGTGTAGAGATTAGCATGTCAGTGTAGGACAAAGGAAATAGAAGTCTAAATCTTTCACACAGCCATGGAGCTGATTTGACATAGTAGAGCACGTTTCACAGAAAAGAACTCATGTTTATTCCCCAGCATCTTCAGGCTGGGCAAGCTCCTTCCTTAAATCCTAGAGAGACCCTTAAAAGTCACTGTAGACCAGCTTTCCCAACATGATGCGCTCTAGCTTTTTAGACATCAACTCCCATCAGCCCCAAACAGTATGACTGAAGGCCAGGAACTTTTGTGCTGTACTCACAAATAATGTGGAGGACAAGGATGGGAAAAAAACTGGTCTAGGCAACAGTGAGTTAGATGGACCAGTGATCTGACTGTATAAGGCAAGTTCCTAGTTTCCTGAACACTGATTTGAGGAGAAGAAACAGGAACCATCTTGTGCTCATTGGCAGACAGACCAGATAGGAGTGAAACATATCATTTATCTTTACAGGCAAAACATGTATTCTTTTCACTTTTCCTCACATACATTGTCTCTAAAAACCTTGATCATCACTGTACCCGTCTTCTGAACTGATTTCAGTTTGATGCCCTCTTCTTTGAACAGTGATGCTTTAGAACTAAATTCAGTACTTCAGACAGAATCTTCCCTGCTGAGTATCACTTCATTTCTGCTTTCCAGTTCTTGGAAGTGCCACTCATAATAATCCAGCTAGCTCTTTGTGCTGTCATGTTTTTGACATATTCAGCGTGCTTCTCAGAACACCTACTACAGAGCCATTTGTCCCTTTATACTTGATTGTTTGGTTCTTACATGAGTATAATTGAATTTGATCATGTTGTAACTGTCCAGATCTTCAGTGTATTGAGATAAAACATTTTAACATTTTGATCGTCTTCTAATGTACAGATGGCAAACTTAAACCAGTCTGTGAGCTGAATCTGGAACTCTGAAGTAATTTTCTGTGGCCTTCCAATGTAGCCCTTACAAAAGTAAATCCAAATGTATGTCATTCCCATAACAATAACATACAATTGTTTTCAAAATTTGTGTAACATTCTGCTTTGTATGCAATGCCTTACTCGTGTACTTTATACTTACATAGCCCTTTCTGCTAATTGATGCTGGTGACATAACTAGATCACCAAAGGGAAAATCATATTGGTGACAAAAGTGTTGCAACATGCACCCATTTCTTCAAGCAGTGAGGTGGAGATCTAAAGGGACAACATTCACCTGGGCTTTTCCTTTCACAGATCACTGGAAATCTGTGGCATTTGGTAATATTTGGTGTAATCCCTTCTGTAACAGCTCCAAAGAGTTCTTGCTATTTCCTAGGCTTGTACCACTGGGAAAATTCAACAAATGGCAGGAAACAATGCTAGTTGCTATTATCATACCAGCAAGTGTGTTTAGATTATAGCAGTGTGGTTTAGGTTACAGTCTTAAGCACACTAAGACTTCTAAAGACTTCTAAGCACACTAAAAATAAGACTTCAACAAAATAAAAAAGGCATGACTATGAGACTGAGCATAGAATTATCTGATTTTACAGTTCATAGTTTTGGAAATTTAAATTACCATTAGTTTGCAATAAGAGCTCTGCTAGATGGATCAGACCAAAGGCCAATCTAGTTTAGCATATTGTCACCCAACTTTAGGCCACAAACTTTGGGAAAAGGATCAGCAAGGCATGAACGTGATAGCCCCAATTACCCTTTCCTTGCAGTTACTATTCAGAGACACATTTTAAACTTTAAAAAATGTTGGAGTGTCATATAGTCTTCTGAATTGTTTTAGTAATCAGCCATGCCTTCTTCCAGGATAGGCCATTCCATTCTCCTCTCTGTCTAATTTCTCATGCCATCACCTCAACAGTCAGCATGCCACGGCTACATCAGCAAATGCTGGGTTTCACCAGCAACATTTTAGGGATTCACAGGTATACCTCACTTAATAAAGCCTATGTTGGTGAAGCTTTTCTTTCTTTCTCTCTTTCTCTCTCTCTTTCTTTCTTTCTTTCTCTCTCTTTTTTCTTTTTTTCTTTCTGTTGCCTGCCCAGCCCTGCCATTTGCCTTCTCATCTTCTGATTAGCTGTTAGTGTTTAGCAGCATCAGCTTTGAGACAAAGATAAAGAAAGACTGGAAAAACAGATTTTCAGTGTCAGGTTACAGTAGTGTGTCTGCAATAAGCAAAGCTTGAGCTAGAAAAGAGTGGGATTCTGCTCTAACCAATCCTACCGTACTGTGTGTGCCAGCCTACAATAGGCGAGATAAAGAACAGCTGCCACCAGAATCCCTTATTGGGCATGCATCAACAGTAAAAGAGAGAGAAGAGGAGATACCATACAAGTCTGCCTCATGAGCAACCCATAACATGTTTAAAAAGCATAGATCTACACATTTGGTCACCAAAATGAAAATCATAATAAAAATGGAAAGTGTGTAAAGTCTTCTCAGGATGCACGTGGGAAGAGGCCTTCCAGTGTTCTGCAGAAGGTCCAAAATATTTTTTGTGTACTTATGCAACATTCACCTGACCTGGTTGTTTCATTTCATACATGCATATTGTTAGCTTTGGGTAAAAGATTTGCTGAAACATGTTGAATTGCTCTTCTGTTCTGCAGTGTGGGAATCTTTCCAAGTTACTTCTGCCAAATTATCTGTTAAAGAATACATTGTTAACTGAGGAATACTTGTAGTCCCTAATGTTTTATTGTACTTCTACAGCCCTCAGGAATTCCCCAAGCATTCTGATACCTCCCTCTTTTGAGTGGATGATACTATTTTTGATACACAAAGATATCACACAGATAATTGAGTTTTGTTATTAGAGAAAGAAATGGGATCTTTAACAAAATCCTGCAGTGTGCCATACTATCCGTGAAGAATTCCAGCCACTTCATTACATCCACTCTTCCTCTCCCTGGTTTTCATACCCATCATTAACATTCAGTTAGCAAAAGCATGCTCAGTCACAATGGGCTGGTGTGGAGGGTCTCTGAAGATTTTTTTTAACTTCTCCAAACATTCAAGCCATTTTAGACTTGTGGATACTTTCCTCTCTTGTGGATGGAGTGGTGTTCACTACAATTCTGAAGACTGAGCTTGCTGTTGATATGATGAATTAATTATAATAATACCACTTGTGAAGGTAGGCCATTATGTTTTAAAGCATAGCTATAAACAGGTCTCTCTCATTTCTCTAGTCCCTGCTATCTAAGCTAGTGGCTGTTTCTCTAGTCTCTGCTATCTAATGGCTGTTGCCAAATCTTGGTGCTGAAATATCACAAACGAATGCATTATGTCCATACTTAATGTACAGCCATGCTATTTAATCTGTTCACTTTGAATTCTAAAGTACTGGGGAAGACAGAACTAAAATTACTCCATAATCTACTTGTCCCACCTTATGTCCGGACAACTTTGGTGCATCTGAGACCCTCCAAGTAGAAACCAGACTGCCTCACAAAGAGGAAAAACAAAACCAGAAGAGACCTTTCTGCAGTAATATAGACTTGAGCCGACTGACTAGGACTCAAGTCAGACTTAAGTCGCTTCAGTGACTCAACTCGGCCATAAATGATGCACTGACTTGACTCGAGACTTGTATATTTTTAATGACTGACTTGATGCCCTTGGTTCAGTAACATAACAGAAACCTTACGACTTTGAACAATGCCTCCATCTCTTTTTGTCTACTAGTCACATGACGATCTCTCTCAAGCCCAAAGTGTGGCTGCATTTCTCAGAGGAAAACAGCAAACAGGTTAGGCAATGGGCTTGAGGCAGGCTTGAAATCTGCTCAGCAGCCTGTCCCTGCTGCATATTGGAGGAGGCTTCTAAAATGTTTCCTAAGAGCAAAAGACAAGACTCACCCCCAGAGTGCAGGGTACAGTTCTCAAAGGGGAATAGCAAATGTGTTAGACAACGGGCTTGAGGAAGAAGGATCCTTCCTTCTAAATCTTTTGAATCTTCAGTAATGGGGAGTAAGAAGGATCTTGTTACTGCCCTGGCTGGCCCGAGCTTGTGGGATATAAAGATATCTCTTGATAGCAATAATTCAGCTTCACATACCCATTCCCCTCCACGTGCTTGCGAGGCCCCCGGACAAGCACGCATACAGGCTCGGGCAATAATCGCCGTAATATTCCAACACAATACAGGCAGGCCAGAAATAGCCGACTCGCAGCTTCAGGAGACCTCAAGGCAAGTACCTCAATTAGGTATGCATGCAACTTTCAAAAGATCCTCTGCCCCGTGCTGGCAGCTTGATGATCTGCTCAAGTACTCCGTGTTTGCATACTGGCTATCGTATTGACAATTTGGCTATAACTCAATCATTCAAATTCTGACCTTTCAGAGGCTTTGTCTCCAGCCCCAAATCCATTGTTTTCCCCAAGTCCGAACTAGCCTGCGGTCACAATTCTCCTTATAAAAACCCCTGACTTTGAGCGCTTCCTTGGATCACTCTTGGCTTCCATCCCGCCTTGTTGTCGCTTTGTCCAGCGAGCCTTCACCTCAGCTCCACATGCTGAGATCCACGCTCCCCAACTTCTCCGCTTCTAACCGGGCTTCACAACAGGTGAAATATCACCCAAACCAACAACTCCTCTAAAAATCCCTCTATCCCACTCCAACCTTTATTTCTTTAGTTATCTGTGTGAGTGTGCTGCATACACTCTTTGTGTTTTAATAAAACAACATTTATTGTTCCAACTTCTGTGTGCTCCTTGACTTGGCCTGACCCCGTAAACATAGGGTTCAAGATCTCGCTACGTTACCCTGCCTCTCGTATTGCTAGCCTGTGCTCTTGGCTAATTTCCCCAACTTATAAAATTGAGAGAGCATTTAGGTGTCCCTCCTGGGACCCCCAGGAATCAGAGTAACAATCTTATTCCCCAGTTCCAAAGCTGCAGATGGCAAAATTGCAGATGTGGAGAGCCGACTCTGCTTAAATTGTTAAAACTGAATTTATATCACTCTATCCGATAATTCTGGAATTTTGGTTGAGGCATACAGTTGGCTTCCAGACTTGAGACTTGACTTGAGACTTGACTTGAAAGTATTTTGCAAGGACTTAAGATTTGACTTGAGACTTGGAGGAAATGACTTAAATACATCACTGCCATTCTGTTTTTGAAAAACTGGCACTTATTAAATGGGGAAGATTTAAAAGGTTGTTAAAGAGCTAGGGCTCTTTCACACTACATAATTGTAGTGCTATGATTCCAGTTTAACTGTCTTGGCTTGGTCCTATGGAATCTTGGGGATTGTAATTTGGTGAGGCACTAGCACTTCTCTGGCAGAGAATTCTAAATGCCTCTCCCCAGAGCCAGCATGGTGTAGTGGTCTGAACGTTGAACTAGGACACTGGGAGACAGGGTTTGAAAACTTGCTCAGCAACAGAAACCTATTGAGTGACCATGGGCAAGTAACATTCTCTCAGGCTCAGAAGAAGGCAACGGCAACCCCCTCCCGAAGAAATCCTGCCAGAAAGAAAGAAAGAAAGAAAACCATGATACATTCACTCTAGGATCACCATAAGTCAAAAACAACTTGAAGGTACACAACAACTCTCCTATTCAAATTAATGAGGAAATTAGGTCATTTTTCCATTCTTCACAACTTTCATATCCACTTGTACCTAAATGAACTAGCACTGGGTCATCATTCATTTAGGATTTCATTGTCAACAATATTTCATTTTGTTTTAAAATCATTATATCCTGCCTTTTCTCTAAAAAAAAAAAATTGGTGTAACTAACAATATTTAAAATCAAAAACTTTAAACAAGCTTTCAATTTACAACATAAACACTAATTGTTGAAATGCAAAAAGCACATATAGACCACTGTATTCTGTTGCACATAACTAGATTGAGAGTTGTTTTTGTACAAGGACAACTCTATTTAAGTTATACATTAGCTCCTCAAATGTGAATTTCTTTCTGTACACTTTGCCACCCCATTAATTAAAAGTGATGTTTTGTCCAACTTTGTTATGCATGTTCAAATCCACCTGGACTTAAAGAGACCCTATCAAAGGGTTTTCTTGGCAACATTTGGCAAGATGAAGTCTGCCCTTGCCTTCTTAGAGAGTGTGTGATTTGCCCAAGGTAACCCAGTGGGCTTCATGGCTGAGTGAGGATTTGAGCTCTGGCCTCCCAGATTCCTAGTCCGATACTCAAACCACCATAGTGTGCTATCTCTGTCAGACATACAGATAATAAACTGAACCTGGGTTGAAATCAATATGTAATTCCCTGCCTCAGCTTCTTGGCATTTTGGTTTCTAAGAGGCTCTTTTCTTGTTGCTGTGTGGTATATTTTCTGAACATCCCAGTCAGCATTATACCCTGCCCGGGTCCCAGGCTGTATTAATACGCAAAGAGACAATTCCATAGTTCTATAGTTTAGTCAATTCTATGGTTTTGAGCATCTGGAGATCTATGGGTGGTATGTTTTCCTCCACAAACACCACAACTCACTCTGTTTTTCCAAATGCTTAGTCCAGAAAATATTTCTGAAAAGAGTTTCCTAATTATCATCACATGGCACTGCGTAGAATATGACCATAGCTTCTGAGAAGTGCAACATTATAAGCCTGTCACACACAGCAGCTGAGATCTAGAAGTCATGTTGGTGCTTCTTGATTGTCTAGAAGCACAACTATGTAAAATGGTTAAAATACTAAGGCTGCAATCCTCTTGGCCTTTGCAGGATATTTTTTCGAGGTGACCTGCACTGGTTCAGACCGACTGATAACAGGAAAAAAAAGGGGGTTTTGGTAAATAGATAGCATTATTTCATTTAACAGAAGGGGGAAATAGAAGATGTGTGGGATAAATTGTACCACTGCATAGAAAAATGGAGGACACGGTGACAGCATCGTGGGTTTAAGTTTAATATACAGATTTATGTTATGTGAATAAAACCACCAAGGAAGCTGAAGTTGCTATCTAATATATAGAAGTCAAAGTTTGTTTGTCTGTATCAGGCAAAGAACTCATATGATTGGCCGCCTGAGAAGATTCTATGGAATCCTGGGCTTTGCGGTTCAGGGAGAGGCCTTTAGAATTCTCAGCCAGAGAATAGGCTGCTTGCTATGGAGATGAGGCCTAGCAGCAAGGAGGAGGGCAGTGTATTCCCTCAGGAACCCAACTCTGTATGTTAATAACTCTGACTGCAGATCGGATTGGGGAATATGGGGAAAAGTTACAGGTACTGGACAAGACAGTTTGGGGAATTAGAGACACAGGATCTCAAATCTTTCTAGCAAGTATCACCTATGAGAAAAAAAAATCCCAGGTAACACCGAGTATATACTCTAGTGTTGTATAAAGTTTAATAAGTTTGGAGGAGATCTGAGCATGAAAAGCATGGTGGTGTCATAGCAATTTCCACAGCCATAATTTGTCTGGGGTGTGCCTGTCATGAGAAGGCTGCCAAGATCCAGTAGGAACCAGCTCTGTTGGCAGCGTGAAAGACTGATTGACAGAGGCTTAAATTACAGAGCAGTCTGGAGCGGCGATTGTGAAACTTAGGCCATTTCTGCACTAGACTGTTATAGTAATATTATTCCACTTTCAACATCCTATGGAATCCCGGGGCTTACAGTTTGGGGAGGGGCCAAAGGCCTTAAAGAGTGGTCTATCTCATTTTCTTCTCGCAGCTGAGGCGCTCTCACTTCACTCTCCCCGCGGTGTGACAGACTGAAGCACCTGTTGCCCAGACGCAACTCGTGAGGCCAGGTCCGTACGGGCAGGCGTTTAGCTGTCGGCGGACTAGCCAAGGGATGCGAGCCCACTAAAGTAGGCAGGGCCTCTGGCAGGAGGCGCTGAGAAGCCGAGTGACACAGCGTGGACCTATAGGGGGCGCAGTTAAGGCACGCGGCCGCACAGGCTGAAGTTCCTCTACGGCACCGGGAGCGCCTCAGGGCCCAAGACCGGGGCTCCTACGTTGGCGCGCATGTGACTCGAGCGCGTGCGAGCGACTGAGTGTGCGCGCGCGCGTGTTTGGCGAAGGAGGCGGGGAGACAGGGGGAAGCGCCTCAGCCTCTCTCACCCTCCCGGGCTCCCCGGTCCCAGCATGCAACGCGGCGTGGTTTGAATGGCGCTGGCTAGGCGGGGTGGGCCCCGACGCTAAGTCCGCGCCGCCGCCCAGCCCGGCGGCTTCCGTTTGAGGTCTGGCCAGCAGCACCGGTGGCGCCGGACCATGGGCAGCAGCAGGTGAGTGGCCGCGAGGTCTTGCTCGGTCGCCGGTAGAGACGGCCAGGCCGCCCCGTGTTCACGTTCCTTTCCTTATGTGCCTAAAGACGGGCTGCTGGGGTCAGAATCTGGCAGTCCCTTGGGAGGAGGACTGCCGTCCTGTTGGCGCTTCCTACGGTTTCCCCTTCTTTGGCTTTATTGGGGGGGGGGGGGTGGCCCTGGTTGAGAAAGCTGCTCCTTGGAGGAGAGGCCCGGGAGTTGTTACTCCTTATTGAGAGGAGTGTTCGTGGGCGGGGATGGAGTTAGCTAGTCTTTACTTGCCTGCGAGCCACCCACTGTCTGGCGCTTTTGGGGAAGGCTACACCTGTGTTGTGAGACGAGGGATTCACTCAGTGGGTATATTCTTTCTGAAATTTGCCTTAAAAATGGAAAAATTGGAAACTTACCAGCGCTGTGCTTTCGACTCTCGCGCTCCAGGACTTCTCTGCCGTTGTAGATTTACAAAAGTAACCGAGCTCTCGGTTGCCATTTCCGCACTGGAGTGTTATAGCTGTATCATTCCACTTTCAACATCCTATGGAATCCTGGGGTCTGCAGTTTAGGGAGGGGCCGGCCGGCCAGGATTCCACACTCCGGTGTGGAAATGACCGATGTCAGAATGTTAAAAGTAGCCGTCCTGTACACGGTTAACAAATCCTCGTGGACGTGAGTGGAAGTTATTTGTGAGAAAATGTGCTTAACATTGCACTTGTCTGACTTTTCCCATAGTGCAGTTGTCTGCTTAGTCAGTTCTGCGTTGTACGAAGTAAGGACCTTCCCAAAGCTTACTTAAAAAAAAAATCAAAAAGCAAAATTTACGTAGCATAATAATAATTCTTAAGCATGTCGATAAGGTAAGGAGGATTAGATATAATGATGGGAGACTCAGAAGCTCCCTGATTTTGTATTTTTCCAAGAAGCTCAGGATAGCATCTTAGTCTTTCTCCTAGCTGTGTTTTGAAATACTTTAACTTATAAAGCTCATTGCTAAAATGGTCACAGCATAGCTACTTTTTCTTCCTTAGAGTAGAACAGAGATGGGGATCTTGTGGTTCTCTAGAAGTTGCATTGCAGCTCCCATGGTTCCATACCATTGTTGTGCTGGCAGGAACTCATAGGAGTTGCAGTCCAGCAACCTCAGTATTGACTTTAAAGTGATCAGAAGAATTATGTGGTGTGTCTCATGCTTGATTACATAATTTTACACCAGATGGGGTGGCTTTTTTTAAAAAAATACACATTTAAGTCGTTTGCATATACAAAGCAAATTGGCTGTTGGTCTTTAGCTTATAAACTAAGTGAGAAAAAACTATCTTCTACATTTTCAGGAATTGCACATACTGAATGCTGTTTGGTATAAGATGGCATGGAGAGCCACTGAATCTGTTTTGTCATCTGTGACTTGCTGTTTTTCCTGACTTCTAGAGGTTGCTTGGGTTTTTGGACCTTCTGGTACAGTTGTAGTGCAGAGACTTGCATGCATCTATGAAGTGTCTGATGCTGATAGAAAATGAGGCCTAAAACCTATTGTTAGTCCCAACTAGAACTGACTCATTCAGACTTGATAAACACTTAAGTAAGTTCTTTTGATTCAGTGGATCTCCTTAGTTGAGACTAATAATAGAATTCAGGTCTGAAAAAGGTTTAGGAAGTGGGCAGGGGTGTAATTTAGTTGATCTTCTGGAAGTATTTTGAGAGTGGATCATTGGTTATTTTCTCTTGTGATGAGTTTTTTTTTTGGCTACTTTTGAAATTTTTCAGGTGATATATGTGTGTGTATGCACGCACCTTCAAGTTATCTGTTGATTCATGGTGACCCCATGAATTTCATAGGGTTTTCTTAGATAAGAAACACTGAGGTGATTTTGCCAGTTCCTTCCTCCGAAATAGAGCCTACAGCATCTGGCATTCATTGGTGGCCTCTCATCGAAGCACTAAGCATAGTTGACCCTGCTTATCTTACAAGATCAGGCAGGATCTGGTGCCTTTAGGATGATAAATTTACTGAGTCCTTTACAAATCTTTAACTTTGCATGTTATGTATAATCAGTCAAAGATAATTTCAGTAGTCTATCCATCATCTTAAAATTAACTGCTACAGAATTACTAGAGCCATTACTAGTGGTAGAAGCAAATGCAGAGGTGTCTGTTATATTTTAGCTACTTTTAAAAATCACTCTATGGTCTGTTTTACGCAAATCACTGAGTATATTTAATTATTATTTATTTATTTAGAGTATTTGTACCCTGCTTTTCAGCCCCAAAGGCTCTCAGAAAGGTTTGCAAATTGTTAATTTGACAGTTCTCTGCCCTCAGGCTTACAATCTAAATAAGATGCAACACACAAGGAGAAGAGAATGATAGTGGGAGAGAGGATTAAGTGAAGCAAATGCTGCCTCCTCTTTTCTCTCTCTGGGGCCAGGGCAGTGACAGTTGGGATGGAGGGAAGCTTTTGATCTGCATCTGGGCCTAGGTGTGATGGAGCTGTGCCTGCTTCTTCCTTTCTCGAGAAGTGACCAGCCAGACTTCTCATGCTTTGTTTGTTCATTATCAGGATCCTCTAGTCAACTGTGAAGATCACTTACTATATAGCTGTGATAATCCTGCACAAATGTCTTGTCACAAAACACCATGGGGTACTGGAATACCTGCATCCTGGTGGTGGTGTGTTGCTGGAAGCAGGCAGGTGCTTTGGTGGTGGAGACAGGATGCAGGAAGAGGAGCTGGGCGAGGCACCATGCACCACCAGCTTGGCTTCCCCTCCAGCCACTGGAGGGGCTGTTATTTACATGTTATTCTAACCTGTAGTTCACTATTAACATATACAAGCCATGAGCTTGTGTGTTCTTGTATCTGTCACATCTCTTTTTGTATGGTTATAGGGAGATGGGAATCTCTTGCTTCTATTTTTATCTAACTGATATGTCCTAAGCCAGACCAGGGTTAGTTTTAATTATCATTTATCAGAACAAGCCAAGAGGATTAATTATAGTTTATTCAGCAAACCACAGTTAACACTGACTGTGGTTCCTGCTTCAAACATTATGTTAGTATAACCAACAGACTGATATTTGAAAAAGAAAGTGGGTATCTACTCCATGAGAACATGCTGGAGGAAGAGGAAGAAGGCATATGCTTGTGCATGATCACTAAGCTAAGTATTTTTACATTAATCATGAGCCAGGCCACTAATTCACTGCAGACTGTTATATGCCATCCAGAATGCTATACTGGGGTAGCAATTAAATCTTAACTAAGGAAAACCTGACTGTTAAGGCAAATTGCAAATAGCAAGTAAGAGAGGAGACATCAGTAAATTGGATTGGAAAATTCATCTTTAAAATATGTCAAAGTGTTAATGTGTTGCAGGTGACTAAACTACCTGGAGGTAAAGTATGTATGCCAGATCTTGTGGGTCTGAAATACTGTGCTTTTCGCCCTTCCTTCTCCCCCTTCTTCCCACTTCAGCAGCTGCCTATAGTTAGTGTCAAATGACAGTTTGAAAACATGGGTTGAAAAGGACTAAAGTCTTGTGCCATTCATGACTATAAGTATTAGTTCTAGAGATGAAAATAAGTAGTATTCATAGAAAAAGAGGTAGGCTTGTAGGTGTGAGTCCCTCCTAGTTGCTTGACCAATAGGTAGCTAGGTACCAAGAGGTCTGTATAAGACTACAGTCATCCCTGCACATTTGTGGGTTTCACTTTTGTGGATTTGATTATTCACGGATTATTTGCTATCACCTCTGCTGCCTTTCTATGCCTTGTGAGACTGAGAATCTGTGAACAATGCTTGTAAGTCCCTATTTAAAATGGTGTGGAGCAGCAGTGGAGGTGGCAGTAAGCCCCACCAGCCACCCACTTCTGCCTTGTGAAGGAGCCCTGATGCCTCAAAGGAATCCACAGTGGGTTGAATATGGTGATCGTACCTGTTTGTGTGTTAAATATGGTTTGGGAGGACCTAGAGTTATTCATGGTTTTTCCACTTTCATGGGGGTCCTGTGCCCTAACCCTAGCAAATGTGAAGGGATGACTGTATTCTGAAACTGCATATCGTTACCTGTAAAGTTTACTACAAGCTTGCTGTAGATATGGTTTTCGCTATACAGTTGGCCCTCCACGTTTGCAGATTTTACTTTCACAGAATTATTTGGGAGTTTCTGCAAACCCTGCCCCTTACCATCTCAGGTGCTTCCTTTCCAAGGGAAACTTCCCTCTCAGTGGCTTCGATCAGGCTGTGCAGCCCCGTTAAAAAAAAAAACAACAAACCCTCTGGTCCTCCTCCACCAGCCGCTGCCTGGCCAGCTAAGGACTGCTTGTAGTTCAATTCCTCAGCACCACAGACCCTCTCCCGATGACTCCCCCACACTCAAGGAAGGAAATGGGTGAGAGAGAAGAAGTATAGGACCACCGTGCTGATCCACTTGTCCCTTCCCCTAACCTGGTTTGTACCCTGGGTGCCCATTCTCCCCACTGTGCCTCAGACCTCTTCCCACATGTTCACACTTGTATTTTGATCTTTGCCATATTCCCAGTTTTGCGCGGGTCCTGCACCCCGACCCTAATAAATGCGGCTTGCCAATCATATATTATAAACTGGAATTGTTCTTCTGCCAAGCAATAGACAACTTCAGGTCTGGGGGGCAGTGGGAGCGGGGCAGGACTACTGTGAGCCATACCTGGCCCAAAATGTGTGTTGGAGGAGTGTTGTTTAACTGGGAGTTTGCTTCTGGTTTTAAAGAAAATACTTCAAAGGACTTCCCAGTAAAAGATATATAACTGCTTTAGCAGAGGATTGTTCTTTCTGGAAGCTTTCGGGAACAGCAATTCCCGGTTTAAAACCCCCAAAATGTAGGAGGTAGGAGAACTGGAGCCACAAAAATCGGTGGGGGCTACCTGTGGGCCAAGGGTTCTGTGGTATGTGTGCTTATTGTTCTAGTTGCAGTCCTGAGACCAATTTACATATATTTCTTATGAACGATTTTGCTTAAATGATTTCAGAATTCCATAACAGAGAAGCAGCTGAAGATGACAGGTACTGGGTTCAGTTTTACAAGGGATATTGACACTCCTGTAGATTACACATGTAACAAGTAATTTCAGCTGAGATGAATAGCTTGGCTAGTCAACATTTAATTTGCTAATTAAGGTGACTGAGGTTTTGTTCTGGAAGTGACACATGCTCACAGAGATGTACATAGGTACCTGGTACTGACTCATGTTGCACTCAGTAAGGTTTTGTAGTTAGCATATGAATAGGATTGCAGTACTAATATTTAATTGTAAGGTCCCTAAGGCATGGAATGTTCTATTCTTTAAAAAAAATGATCACCGCCCTATCAATACAACCACATTTTGTGTTTTCCTCAAAACACAGGCCTGATTATCACGTCAATAATGGAAATGCAAGTTAGCAAGAACCAGCATTTTTGCATTATAACTTGTCTTTTGGGCATCAGTTGTGCAACCATATTCTGAAAACCACTGTTGGCAATGAAATTGGAAATTGTACCAAATTGCAGCTCTACAACAAAACACTACATTGTTAAAATGCTAGGAAAACAATTGGTTCTTGGTCACTCTGGCCATGTCAGAGGGTATCATAAACACCAAGCTAAGGCCTAACTATTCAGGTGATTATTTGCTGGGTTTCTTTCAACCTAGAAACAAATGGAAATGTGATTGCTACATACTTTGGAAGAGTGAAAATACATTGCAGTGTATATGCTTGGGGTGCTGATTGATTGATTAGTATTTTATTAGTAGCTGATTAGTATTTTTCAGTTACAGCTAGTAAACACAACTCAAAGTTACACTGTCATTTTTAAATGCTGCATGAATATGCCAGATGTTTTCCAGTACTGTGATCAAAATAACCAGGACGTTTGATCAGACTTTTTGGGGGGGAAAAAACTTTGCAATTAATGCATAAATGCTTAGACAAATTCCAGACTTTGATAGGAAATATCTTCTTGTAACACCTCTTGATGTTTTTAAGACACAACAGTTCAGTAATATACTAGGTTGGATTCAGCACTTGTGTGAGAGGTAGGCTTGATCACAGAAATCAAGAGTTTCTCTCCTTGTGCTCCTGAAAAGCTTCTCTGATCTGGAGCTTCAGATGTGCTGATTTTTTTCATGTATATTTGGTGCTGTAGATTTGTTAAATGGCAGCATAACACTTTTGCTCAAGAAATCATTTTCGTCCAGAAGGTATAGCCTATTCTCTCACCACCAATGGAAGAACAGTGAGGTCCTTAGTTGCAGCAGTTTCCCCCCATCTGTGAAGCTTCTCTCTTGCAGGTGAAGGGCCACTTTCACTACATCCTAACCTGCTACAGATATCACTGGGTGCTAGGATTGTTCTATAACATATGCAAATTTTAAATGCATGTTTACCAGTTACAAATAAAGTATCTTGCATAACACATACCTAGTAGCTCATAAGCTAGTTTTTTTCACATTGTTTTTACATTTCTGAAATTAACTTATGTTAATATTGTTAGCTGAGGAATTATACGTCTGTGTTAAAGGGGACAAAACATTATGGTGTTTCATTCAGAGGCTATCTGTTTTACTTTCCATGCATCTGGCTTTGATGCACAAATGTTTATGCCATAATAAATTTGTTAGCCTTTGATGTGCCTCCAGCCACTTTGTCTGTATGCAATGGAATTTTTAAAAAATGGATTTAAAAAAAGAATTTCTGGTTCTTTAGACAAAACTTAAGTAGCATCTTCCAAAATATTTTAACATATTTTAGCATGCTTTTTCCTCCAAAATTTCTTTCCTTTAGGTGACTTTCCCCACTGATTTATAGATATAGTTCTGTTATTAGTGTTTTCATGTATATCCAGAGGGTGAAAGCTTGTGGTTCTCCAGATGTTGTTGGACTGCAAATCCCAGCAGCCTTGGCCAGCATAGCTAATGGTGAAGAATGGTAGAAGGGGCAGCCCAGCAACATTTGGAGAGCCATATAATTCTAGCCCCTGTTATGTAGCACATGCAATATTTTGATTCTTGCATACCTTGAAGATCCATTCCTGTTCCTATGTAAGATTGGTACTATGGGTATGCCTTAAATTTATTATTTATTTTATTTAAAATATTTATACTCTGCCATTCAGCCAAAAATGCTCCCAGAGCAGCTTGCAAATAACTGATTCAACGGTTCCCCACTCTCAGACTTAGAGTCTAAATAAGACCAGACGCATGAGGGAAAGGGAATGACGGTGGGGCAGGGAGGTTAGGTTTATCAGATGCTAGGTGCTCTTCTACTCCCTCAGAGACCAGAGCAATGACAATTGCATATGAAGAGAGGAGCTCTCACCAGCTGCTGAGGTCTAAGCACAATAGAACTGTGCTTGACTGTTCTTATCTTCCCTAGAGGCCAGAACAGTAGAAATGACAGTCTTTAGAAAGGTGGTTAATTGGATGACCTGACATTTCTTTTCTGAAGAAGTGAGCTGCAGTACACAAAAGCTTATGGCAAATAAAACCTGTTAATAAGTTGCCACAAGACTTTGTTATTTTTGCCCCAAGGGACTAACTGTGGCTTATTTTACTTTTATTAGTTGTACCCATCTCTCTGAGCTGTGAGATATTTGAGGAGTACAGCACTTAACAGAGGTTTGATTTCCTTTGTGCAGGAGACTGAGGCTATTTGGAACTAATTATAAATACATGGGTTGAACATAGGTGCAAGCACACAGTTTAGATACTCCAACAAATAGGCAAAATCCGTTTGCTTTCTCATCATATCTTTAGGAAGGTAGCAGTAAATGTGTACAGAGCCCAAACTGTGTCTCTCTTTCCCAACCAATACTCTCATCATGTTCTTGTTATCTTATCACTTGTATGGGATGAAATGGCCTTAGACATTCTTAGCTTCCAAGTAGTTTCTGTGGAATAAACTATTAACAATTTTTAATTGTTTTATTAAGAGTAACCAGCACTAATAAAACTAATAAAACTACATTATGAAGTCTGCATATTGAGTGTGTGATGACTTGCCCACTTTGAACCACTCATGGTCCAGTCTTTGTGCATAAGGTTCATTATGGGGAGAGTTGTACTAATAGCAAATCTTGTGAATTCTTAGCATATTTCCAGCAAGCATATCCTTGAATATAGTTGGGTATAGACATGAAGTGAAGATTTTGAAGTACCACATCAGACTTAGGGATTTCATTTCTGTTGTCTGGTAACAGGTTGCATTCTGTCAGGGGTGGCTTGATAATGGCCCTTTCCGCACCAGGCAATTAGAACAGGGCAGTGCATCCTCGCACGGAGATCGTCTGCACCTTGGAGTGGACTAGGAGTGGACTACTTACCAGAGATCCGCACCTCAGTCTGCTCCAAGACGACCCCAAGTGGTCTTCCAGCGTGTTTTTGAAAGACCAGAAAAAACAGGTCTTTATTTTCCTGGAACGCGCCATTGCGTCCCTGCTCTTTTGTGCAGATTTGCAGATTCGCACCAGTGCGAGCCTGCCATCTGCGAAGGGTGTGCTTTAGGCGTGGCGAGCTTCAGCGGTTGGTCAGGACCCACGACCAACCAGAAGCCGCCATTTTGGAAGCCGGAGCCGCCATTTTGGAAGCCGGAGCTGCCATTTTGGAAGCCGGAGCCACCATTTTGGAAGCTGAAAGCCGCCATTTTGGAAGCCGGAGCAGTGCGGATCTACAGACCTCGCACTGCTCCGATTCGCCCTGGACCAAGGAGGAGTCCTGCAGAAGGGCTTCAGGGACAGTCCGCGTTGCTTCGGACCCCAGAAGAAGTGGTGAGTAACGGCACGGAGCGATTCCCTCGCCTCATGCGGAAAGGGCCAATGTCATCTGCCAGTTCTATTATACAATTGCTTGCCCTCCTTTACACTACTTCTATGGCAGCACATGTTGAGGGTGGTATGGAGAGTCATGCTTGTGTAAACTAAACAAGCTTCCATTTATCCATTGATGTGTTGCTTCAGTAATCAATAATGACATGCATCTTTATTGCTGTTGTAGAATATCATTTGGGAAACACCTTCATTAAACATGTTTTTGAGCAGAATCTACCATCATGGTCTTTCCTGCAAACCTGGGTACACTGGGAAGTGCACTTATGTGATGATGTTTTTTCTACACCATCTTTTGTGGCAAAAGGCTTTGGAAGATTAGGATTAGTAGAATCTACACAGAAAGCAGATTTGTGCTTGTCACTGCTGCAACTTCTCATATTCAGTGGCTGTCTTATAGCCTCTAGAAATATGACCAGTAAAAGAACAGCATCTGAAACAGATCCCAAAGACTTTGAATCAGGTTTTGTGTTTGACTAGTGGTTTCTCTCTAAAGCCACAGCGCTAGACACTGAATTTTCTTGTGCAGTGGGCAATTCTCCTCTATGTCCTCTATCTTCTTAGACTTAAATGCAGAAAAAGTTAAATCTGTTTGTTGGACTGACACAGATATTGTAGGTTTCCCATATCTAATGATCAGCTTTTTATTTTTGACATGGGTTATACTGGTCACACTGGCTTTGTCATCAGTGAATTTTGACAGTGTGGAAAGTGGAAAACACTACTACTCAACATTATTACTCTCTTAATTATATTTTGAGTCTAGTAAGACCCATTTTTCTTCTAAGTTGTGTGGCAGCTTCTCCGTATTTCATGAGCTCTATCTAGATAGGTAAATCCTGTTAGGTATGGGTCAACCTTGCGTGATTCTTGTTCCAGCAAAAGATCTCTCAGTTCTCTTAAACTGAGATTGGACGTATTTGAGATCTTAGGAAATTTCTCTGACTTTTCAAGGAGTGCATTCTCAGTTGCTTCAGAGTTGCCATAATTCTTGTCCAGCCTATCTTGTACTGTTTTCAGAGCAACTGTGGTGTGGCTTGCATGTGATGCCTTGAGCCTCTTTGCCTTGACTGAGGACGCATTGCCTAACCACTTAGTGAGCAGTTCCTGATCCTCACCTGCACTGATGTCTAAGTATCTGGTAGTATCCTATAGGCTTCTTTGTTCTGTAGTTTTCAGGGCACTCATCCAGTTTAATGAAGTTCATGTGATTGATCAGATATTTGGCAGGTTCTGTCATTATTAGAGGCTTCTTTATGAATAGGCTTCTTTTGTCTCTCAGTGTGATGAGGTACAGGACTGTATGGCTCATCTGGTATGTCATGGTCAGATGCTTATAGATGATACAAGGTGTGTGTGTATCACATCTGTATGGGTGGTGTTTTGACAGTGTGTTCTGAACCCTGTTCTCTCAAACAATTTGAGACTGAACTCTACATTGTCCTGTGCATATATGCTTTGATTGTAAACCAGTTGTGGTTGGAGATGTGAAAGCCTAGGAAAAACTGGGGGGGTGTCCCATTTTTTTCTGAAACCTTTTTCTGAAAAGTGTGGGGACAACGGTTTGTAGAATATTTTCTTTTAGAGTGATTAATGAAAGGTTTAAGATAAAGTGTTCATTTATTTTTGTTGTTGTTGTGTGCTTTCAAGTCATTTCTGACTTACGGTCACCGTAAGGTGAACCTATCATGGGGTTTTCTGGAGCTGAGAGTATGTGACACACCCAAGGTCACCCAGTGGGTTTCCATGGACAAGTTGGGAAATGAATCCTGGTCTCAAGGGTTGTGGTCCAACGCTCAAACTACTACACCCACACTTACTCACATTCACATATTTACTGCCCCAAAATCATTTTTGCCAACTATGTAAAAGGAAGATTCTGTGTACAGTATTAGGTTTCCTTTTCTCAGTTCATTTTATGGAAATGCGTGCCTGCCTTATGTTTACTGGACACATTGGAGAACTATTAAGAACAAAATAGTTTTCTCTTTTTTAAAAACATAGCTGTCTTGTTCTGCTTTTATTGGTGTTTCTTGCCTGTTACTCCATCAGGCAAAACCAGAAAGGTTTCTTATAGTTCAGGTTGTAGCTCTATTGTAGCAAAGATAATGATGATTCAAAAGTTCAGTTTGTAATTATGTTCTGCATAAGGTGTATTTTTAATATATTGTACAAGATAATTTTATGCCAAAGTGAATTGGTGTAGTAGTTTGAACATTGGACTAGGACTCTGGAGAGCAAGTTTTGAATCTCTGCTCAGCCATGGAAACCCACTTGGGTGACCTTGGACAGGTGACACTCTCAGCCTCAGATGAAGGGAAAAGCAGACTCCTCTGAACAAAACTTGCCAAGAAAACCTCTTGATAAGGTCATCATATGTAGGAAACTGTTTGAAGGCATACAACAGCAAAATAACAATGTGAATTTCAGTCTGTAAAGGAAGGAGTTACAATTGCATTTTGTGTTTTTTCCAGAAATTTCTGGGTTTTTCTCCCCCCGCCCAAAAAAAAAACTCTTCCAGAAAAAGACATTAGCTTCACAATTTCTGTAAATTGTACATCTTTTGTGGTACATCTATGTTCATGGGTATGTCTAGAGTGCCAGAAAATTGATTTGCATTCATAGTGAAGAATGCTTTAGACTTGTTTGTATTGGATGCATACCTGGTCCTGTTGGTTAACACATAGTCTGTAATGCACTGGCTGGAGCTGACTGGTGCAGTTTTATTGAGATGGTTCTCCACACCATCCTGTTCTGCAGCTACTTCAAGAATCTTCGCTTGGGCCTTAGCTGCTGTTGCCTCTCTCTCCAAATACAGGGCTTCTAGATTGACTTCAGTTTAACTTTCCTGAATTTTTTAGCAGCAGCCACTACTGTGGCAGCTTTTGCTTTAAGGGTTGCTTCCTTAGTGCCACAAGAGACAGGTGCTTGTGCAGACTCTACTTCAGTCTGTGCTTTGACAGCAGCTCAGTAACTAAGATCAGGTCAGAATGGGCTGATCTCATTGGCCCTGTTGTATGGCTAAGAGAAGTGAGAGTGTTGTGAATATGTCTCTTGGAAGTGGCTTATTCTGTTCTCTGCTTCTGCGGTATCACCCCCCCCCCTTTTTTTAATGATGTCTCTTTTGTGGTTGATGGCCTCCTGAATGGCACATTCTCTCAAACTTGAATATGTATTGTGTTTTGTTAGGAGAGAGATTTCCCAGACAGCAGTTGGGATCATATGTAATAGGATCTTATTGTTGTTGTATTCCTTCAAGTTGTTTCTGACTTATGGTGACTCTGAGGTGAACCTATCATAGTTTTCTTGCAAGATTTGTTCAGAAGGAGTTTGCCTTTGCCTTTTTCTGAGACTGAGTGTGACTTGCCCAAGGTCACCCAGTAGGTTTCCATGGAGGCAACTGGTATATGAACATTGGTCTCCAGAGTTGTAGTTTAACAAACCACTACACCACACAGGCTTAACTGGGCCATAATCTGTTGAATGTCATGTTCCTCTAAAGCATTTGTGATATCATGCATATCTTGTTCTAATACGTCCTAGGCCCTTTCTGACTTCTCCTGTTGCTGATCTTCCTCAGCTTCAAATGTTTCCTGGGCCTTCTGAGCCAGTACCCTCTCTCTCTGAGGTCTGTGTCCTTCTGAGGTTTGAGTTATCTCGTCAGCTCCATCTGTTCTTGGGTCCCTCCATAATACTTACAGAGCAAGAAAACTAAGAGTCTGTAACTCTAGTTCTGAACCTGGGTATCTGTGTGAGGCTTGGCTAAAGGGATATAGCACTGGCTATAGGCCGGAGTTGCTGGACCTGTTCCCTTTTTATTGTTCTGGCCTCAGTATGTCTTTTGATATGTGTCCATCCAGACAGTCAAATCCCATCCAACCACTCTGAGGTAAATGAAATTTCAGCTTCATTCTTTGACTGAATAATAATATCTAAAAAAGGAGATAAAAGAATGATAAGTACCAGTATGAGTGGAAGAACAAGATAAGAAAGGAAACTAGACAAGACTGCAGAGGGGGAAACTGGAGGGGGGACAGAACGACAGAGATCTGCTAGGAACAACTGAGCACAACACCAGGAATCATTCTTGTCTAGTTGCCAGCAGGTCTGTATGCAAACAGGAATACTATTCTAATTATGACCTAGAGCAATAGAACATATAACAGAAATGCCCTGTTTGGATAGAACAGCTCCTGTTTATGATACCACAGTATACTGGCTGAAAAAAAAGATGAAAAAACTATATGGAAAAAACACAACATAATTGCTCTATACTTTGGGAGTACCTCAAGCTCCCAAAATGATCATGGCATGAGCGGGGTTAAACCCTTCTATTTTTTATCACGAATCACAAAACTGTTAGGCGGAAGAGGTGCCAGGACTAATTACTTGGCTCCCAGTCTGAGCAACAGAAGTTCAGAGATTAGGAATTTTGGGCTGAATGTACAGCAACACATGCACCCATTCTCAGCTCTTAGTGCTCTAGATCCTGGTGAAGTCTTTAGGACTAGCTGTACACAAAGGTACTCCTCATGCTGTACAGGAGAAATCTTGTTGAAAGGGCTAGTCTGTCCCGTTTCCCCACTTTACACACATTCATTGGGTCCCTTTATTTTCTTGTGGGATGGAGCACTCATCAATACCAGTTTTTGGTCTTTGCAAAATGTACACACAAGCCTAAATCCAGTGTTATGCTTTTGGTTGTAATGCAACATTTTCCCCCTTCCGTCCCTGAAGCCTCCCATCCTGTATGCCATATGAAAACTGGCTCAGTAAGGTTTCTGAGCCCTCCAGAGATCATTTGAGAGGCACATGGTGTGGTTATGGTGGGAATGAGAAATTGTCTTTCTGGTTTTGTACTTTTGTGCCAGTAGAAATCACCATTAGATTTTGTTTTGTTTTGTTTGTGGATCAGTGTCATTTCCTTCAAATAGAAAATTAGCTGTAGTAATAATTTTTTGTATTTCTTACCTGGTTCTCCCCAAGGCTTGAGGCAGGGTACAACATAGATTAAAATACAACTAAAAAAAGTAGCACCGTTTAAAATACACCAATTTAAAATTCATAATTAAAAATTGACTGGATAGGCCTGCCAGAAGAGACAGGTCTTTATTATTTTTTAAAATTCAGATAGTTTGTTTAGCTTTTAAATCTCTTTGAGCAAGTCATTCCAAAGTCTAGGGGCGAGCCGATGAAAAGGTGACTGTTGCCAGTGTAGTCCTCACAGGTTTAAGTAAATAGGAGGACTTGAGTGTGTGGGATGGATTATATAGAAAAAGTTGAGTGTCAACATGGTGATAAAAAACAGGGAAACTTAGAATATTTCAGTTAAGAAATAATATTTAGTGCTCAAGACCATGCTGAAATAGAAGGCTTTGATTTCTCTACAGCAGTTTGGGGCAATGTGTGGCTGTGGGACTACATGCAACTCCCCAGCGCAGTTTTTGTAGAGCTTGACCCTTTTCAGACCCTCCAGACTGTCCTCTTTTTTGGCCCCAAAATGTTAAATTGCCTTACCTGGAAGTGTCTAGGAAAGGCAATTCACTTTTTCATAGGTTGCAGGGTGCCCTTTGTTGCTTAATATCAAAGATACCTGCAAAAAACAGAAGTTGACCTCTAACCACGTCAGTCTTTCTCCTTTAATTTTTTTGGCAGTCCATGCAGTCCCTCAGAGGGTCCTAGGGCAGAAAATTAGCTCCTGGATGTGATGCAGTTTCCAATCTCTGCTCTAGAAAAAAGAAAATGCTTATAAACTTGGTACAGTCAGCCCTTCCACATTTGCAGGTTACACTTTTGCAGATTTGATTATTTGTGGATTATTTGCTGTCAGCTCTGCTACTACCCTATGCCATTTTTAATAGGGACTGCAAGCCTCGTGAGACAGAGAAAGTCCAAACGAGGCTAGTAAGACCCTATTAAAAATGATGTGGGGCAGCAGTGGAGGTGGCAGTAAGTCCCACCAGCCACCCACTTCTGCCTTATGAAGGAACCCTGATCCCTCAGAGGAATCCACTGTGGGTTGAATATTGTGAACATATTTTTTTCTGTGTTAAATATGGTTTGGGAGGGCCTAGAGTTCACATTTTTTTCACTTTCATGGGGGTCCTGTGCCCCTGAGTCTAGCAAATATGGAGGGATTACTGTATTTAGCTATGCTGCACCAAATGTTAACAATGTGGTGCTATATGCCAGCCCAGTGCAGATAAAATGAAGCCCAAGATTAGTGGCTTGGTAACAGGCTTCAGAAATGTGGCCTCCCTCTCCCTTCATGTGTCATCTAAAACATCAAATTAAATTGTCTTTTTTTCCTCAGGCTAATGTCTAGTAGAACTTGAATAGTAAGTTTGGAAGGAGTTTTCAGGATATGTTTGAAATATGATGGATATGAGAACTCTGTGAATTTCGTAATATCTTCAAGGCATAGGGAAGATCAACAATAAATCAGACAACTGATGTCTGTGAAGATGTTATTGCTATTATTAGCTATATTACAGAATGAGAGATTAAATAGTACAATGAGAAAATTAATCTTATGTACTCCTTTCTGTGTCTGTGGTACATAGTAAAGCTGATTTCTGCCCTTAACTAGAGTATAAGGCAATCAGTGGTTTGAAGACCTTTCTTACAGTAGACTCAGACTGCATGATGATAAAGACAGTTGAGGCCCAATCCAACTTTGGCCATTTCCACCCTACACTGTTACAGTGGTATTATTCCACTTTCAACATCCTGTGGAATTCTGGAGTTCGTAGTTTACTGAGACCAAAGAGTTCTGTGGCTGAGAATTCTAAATGCCCCTCCCTAAGCTGCAAGCCCCAGGATTCCATAGGATGTTGAAAGAGGAATAATAGCACTATAACAATGTAGTGCAGAAATGGCCTATGTTTATTATTTATTAAGGGATAAAGCCCATTGGAGAGCCACTCTGATATAGTGGTCTGGACACTGGGGGACCAGGATTTAAATCCCCACTTGGCCATGGAATCCTATTGGGTGATCTTGGGCAAGTCACACTCTTGGCCTCAGAGGAAGGCAAAGGCACCTTCCCTCTGAACAGATCTTGCCAAGAAAACCCCATGATAGATTTTACTTAGGGTTGACATAAGTCAGAAATGGCATGAAGGCACACAACAACCAAATCTATTGAATTAAATGGGATTGGGATTAGGCTGCATTTCCCACATTTGCTTCATCAGTTTCAATAGGATTTAGATCTGCAGCAGAATGAGTTGGTAGAAGAGACTGTACCTTTAAAAACTACAAGTGGGAAGGATTGTATTTTTAAATCTTTGCCTACATTATACAAAACATTTTTGCACATAGTGCACTAGCACAACAGAGACCTGGTTCAGCTGGAACTTTTATTTCTACTAAGATAAATTCAGGGTTTTTTGTTTGTTTGTTTGTTTGTTTTTGTTTGTTTTAATCTAGAAGAAAATTTATTTAGTTATTTGTGGAAGCATCAGAATACAAGGAAAAGGACTGCTATTTTTTAATCATGTAGCATGCTATATTATCTTGCATTTCTGCTGCCTCACTGCTACATACTAGATGCATGGACCTCATTTTATTTATTATTAGAGATACAACATTTCTAGAAATTTTGAAGCCATGGAAAACACCTTTTTCCCCCCATCATGGTCTTCACAATTATTTAATTGATCTCTTAGCCCTTGAACAAGAAATTACAAATGAATTAATAATATGCAGATAATCATTTACTAGAAAATTGAAAGCATATACTTGAAGGCTGCTAATGCTGCAATACTTGTCTTTAGCAGCTTATTTTATAAAACAAGTGAGATATGTATGTTCAAAACATTAGTCTACCTTAGGTCAGGTCGAGCAATGTTTCCCTCTGATTCGGCCTGCATGAAGAAAAACAAGAATGTATCTGTCTGACATCAACATGGAGCCATAACATTTACGCATGGCCTATGTTCATAAGTTCCAAACTGCATAAGCCAAAGTGAGATGAGTTTCCTCAATAAATGCTCAGTAATTAACTGCATAGTTTATACATTAGACTTCATGATTGTGGGCCACATTTGTATTTCTGCATGGAATACTGGCATGCCAAAAGCAGGGAAGAAACCCCTTGTTTCCTTCTATACCTGGTAGCAAGAAGAGTGAATGGTATTGTCTAATCCAGTCGTTTTAATGCCAATTATTGGGTGCAAAGATTGAATATTATTTTTAAAACAAAAATAATACTGTTCAATTGTAAATCTAAACAGTGTAGAAATTTCAGAGAAACATATTCAGCTGAATTTTTGTGGCAAAAATCTGTTTTAAGGATATTAAGAGGGAATTGTAAAATGCCTGTAGTGATGAGAAATTACTTCTGGGCAGGACAGTAGGTAGATACTCCTTGTTGCAGCTTCACAGTAAGGAGAGTTTTTACAGTAAAAGTGCCGGCCAGAAACATTTTTGGCTGGAGAAACTTGCCCTGGATCAAAGGGAGAGCAGGGGATCACCAACAAGGAATTTCCATTACTTGTGTTTACTCATGAGTAAACATGTTATGAATGGGAGAGAGTAAGGGAGTTATATCCTTTGCCCCTACCATTAAATGCAGCTGCTTTGCTTTGAGACTTTGATGACCCCATGCCAGCAACCTCCTTTTTATAAAAAAAGAAAGAACGCTAAAACAAAACTTTGGAGTTACAGAAGTGACAAATTCTTTTGATTTTAAATGGAACAACAGAAGAAATCTCTTCAGTCTCCTTCTTTCTGCAGTGAAGAGTTGAATACGTGTATTCAACCCAATAAGATTGGGACAAACAAGAAGATTTGAGGTTGATGTGTTTAAAAGAGATTAATTAAGGATTTAAATGCAGATATTCTTGTGGATAGAGTGAATTTCATCTCATTTGCAAGAGAATTGGACTTTAGTAAGGGGAAATTACACTGTGAGAAAGTGTAGGCATTATCTCTTTTAAGTTGATAAGACTGACATGCTGGCTGTTTTTGGCTAGCCAAGAGAAGAACTGAACTGTTAACTCTGTAGCTTCTGGGTTGAATGAAAGAATATTCTTAGGAACTCTCTCAAGACTTCTTACAACACATGCTGGAGGAGCTACATTCCTTGAGAAAAGAGGGACTCCCAAACTTGAAGAGGGATATGCTAGACACTCTGAGGGAGAACTGTGGGGAAATGGGTAGGACAGGGGGGATGTGAGGTTAACATGGAAGGGAAGGAGTCTAAAATCAAATTCAGGTTGAGCTGACAGAGGGATTAACTATTGACTTGGGGAAGATGAAGAGCCAAGAAGTTATGGTTCGTGAAATGGGGGGAATACAGCCCAAGAGATGGAAAATGGGGAAGCTAATCTGAAACTGATCTGCAATGAATTTCCTGTGATGAAACCAATGAAACCAAGCTGATTTAATGAAAGGATTAGCTGACATGGCTGAAGCAGGTGAGAGAAATATGAAAAAGAAGTGTGTTCTATCTTAGGACAAATGCTTTAATAAAGGTCAAGGAGAGAAATCTGAGAAGTTGGAGTTATGGATAGAATGGATGCAAAGGAAGAAGAAAGTTAAATTTAAAAGGAAATGGAAAAAAGAGGGGTTGGTTGAAACTAAGTTATGAAACAGTTAAAGATACAAGACAGTGAAAACTGGATTTGGTAATAAATGTGCAAAAAATGTTGAAATATGACATGACAGAAAAATGTTTGAATTTAATGGTGTTATATAACAAATAAGACTTCCAGTTTTAAGTAGTGAAGATTAATATTGTGTAATTAAGTCAGCAGGTAGCTTTCAGTATTAACATTAGATAATATCCATCACACAATGTAATAAGATGTAAGATTGATGTATCACACTAGGTATATTAACCATTGGCAGAAGAAGGTTTATTTTCCCTTTTTGGTTGTTGTAAAAATATGAAGGGGGGAGGGGAGAAAGAGTATTGCTTGGATATTTGAGAGATTTTAAGCAATTTGTTACACACTGTTTAAAGGAGAAATGGAAATTATCTTTTTCTTTCTTCTTTTTCTTTCTTCTTTTTCTTGTTTAATTTCTAATTCTTATGTGTTATACGTTTGTTTCTTCTTTTTCTTTGTCTTTGCAGAGTTTGAAAGTTTTCCTAAATCAATAAAGATACAAGTAAAATGCTTACACTGATGAAGTTTTTCAGATTTTCTACATGTGAACTAGATTTTCTTTAAGTGAAATGTGTACCATACACATAGCATGTGAAGTGCTAATAATTGTTTTTGTTGAATAATTACATTGCACTTATCTGTGCTTTACAGTTAACAGTTAAGAATGTACATTAACTTTTCCTTTATTTTGAAAACCAGAGATTTCGGAGATTATGGCATCTGAAGCCCAAAATGTTAGAAAACGGAACCTGTTGTGTATTGAGGGTCGTCCTGTTGATCTCCCTAGAAAAAGAAACTCCTGTTCCATTAATGAGAACATGAAGGAGGTAGGCTTTTTTCATTGTTTTTACACCAGTGTGAAATTGGGAAAAAGGTTACATATCTAGTTCTCTTGTTCAACTACAATGAGATATTCTATGAAGCTGTAAAGGGTTTTCTGTCCTCAATATTAAAGTCATCATGAGCTTTAAGTGTCTCAAACTTTATTTATTCATTCATTAATTCACTTACAGATTTTGTGAAACACCTTAGTATCTCAAAACATTGATTTCATAATTCTAGCTTTAAAAAATGATATCAAGGCCTAAAATTGTAAGTCCTAGCTAGAGTAGTTCCATTGAAACAATTGGTGAATGATAAGTCAACAGTTATATAAATCCCATTGATTTGTGTCTATTCAAGGTGGAACTAGCAACTTAATTAGGCCCAAGTCTGTATTTCTGTTCATTTTCAAATATTGAAAAGAGGAGTCTGCCTTTGGGTTAGCAGGAATTAGAGATTTTGATTTTTTTAAAACTTCTGGTCTTAATGTATGACTTAATGGGCTAGCGAGAAATGCTATAGTAGGTTGTACCATTAGTTTGTTAAACAAGCTATTTTACTGATTACCTCTTGACTTTCTTCTTCTTACATAAAGATTAGGTTCTAGCTGTAACTGAAAGCAAGCAATTTATTCACTACCAGCATTTTCAAAGCTGAACCATGCAAAAAATGACCAGGAAACATTCTTGAGCCTTCTGGCTTGGTTCCTGGATTCTTCTTCCATGATTGGAAGGGACATATATCCAGTGAAGGCTCTTGGTGATAAGAGGAAAGATGTTTGCCAATTCCCCTTCCTCCAGTTCTATCTCCTATGCTACTCTGGGGATTTCTCTAACCTTGCAGAGCAGATTTTACAGGGCACAGATGCACCAGTCACATTATCCCATCAGCAGAGTTCGGCTCACAGGAAATTACTCTCATGTCAGCACAGTTTAGCTCACAGGAAATGTGCAGATGAACTGAAGATGCTGAAACAGTTGCCTAAGATTTCCAGGGGCAAGTCTGATATCCACTTATTTAGTACATTTCTATCCTCAAGGTGACATCTTTTAAAAACAAACGTTCTGAAACTGTAAGAATATAGCACAGGTCATATAATGTAAAACAACATCTTCTGCCAACATAGACACCATAACAATGGGAGAATGATTAAAATTATAGTTGTGTTTTACCAACTTACATTTCTTAAATCTTTGGAATCCCAAAGCACACTAAGGCAAGTTGATGCCGACAAAGGTAGAGAAAATAGTTTATTCATTTCTGGAAATAGAAATCTAGTAGTCTAGTACTACACTCAGTAGTTCTAGATGTTACTGCTTCCTTATAACATGGTATTACTTGCTGTAGAGCTGTCAACATTGCTCATTAAGTTATTCTACCCAGATACTGAATAGAATGGAAAACCAGAGTCTGGTTCAAAACACGTTTCAGTGTTTTCAGAATGGCATAACAGTTGCAGTACCATAAAATGTCTAATTTTCTGACATACCTATGTCAATAGTGGGAAATGTATTTTTACTAATTGGCCTACTAGTTTTGTATTGCCATCAGGGTCTTTTTTATTGACAAAATTTCATGTAAGAGCTATTTGAGATTCCCAAATTAACAAGTTAGTCATTCTAAATGTTTTAAATAAAGAGACAGATTTTATGAAACCTATCATCCTTTAATCTTTTATGCTAACCAAAGTAGACAGGTGCTCCAATAACTCATTTGGAAGTGTTGAAAAATCCGGTGGGGTAACCCCTTTCTTTTTTCTTTACCACAAAAGTCTTTTCTAACCAAGTCCTTGTTAGAGCTATAATTGTTTTAATGCTGTTTATTATGTATTATTCTTTTTTGTATGTTTTATAATGAATTGTTAATCAACATACAAAAGTTATAAATAGAATTTTAAAAAGAAAAAACAGCATTTGCCAGCCTCTGTTCTGTTTTGGATCAACTCCTTTGTTGCTTACTTACAATATTTATTTTATTGCGAGTCATACAAGTCTTCTGGTCATGGGACACAATTATGGTGTGTGCATTCACTTGAAGAAGAAGGTTTTTCACTTTGGTGATGAAATGTGAAAAGTGCAAAGGTGATAAATGAAATGCATAGAATCCCAGATTCCTGACCCCCACTGAACAGTTTGGAAGGAGAAGGGACAGATTCCAGGGATTGGATGGCACAAGAGGCCACAGAGGGCAGCACCTGCATCACCAAATTTAGGAACTCCAGAAAGGGCTCATAGCACCTGTAAAGGCATCTTGTCACTTCCACATAGTTATGTGTGCCTAAAATGGTGAGAGCCCACAGAAAAGATAGTAAAATATCCCATTGTGCTGGCTTGAGATTTCAGGGGTATTGTAGGCAAGAAAAACCCCATTCATACCCCAGAAGTTTGGATAAGTGAGGCAGCACAAAGAATCTAATGGTGCACAAAATAACCTTGGACAGCTGTAAATAGCCTGTGGGGCTGCACTTTGGCTACCCGTCACCCAAATGTTTGACAACAGAAATAGTATTCAGAAATGAGAAAACAACTTTCCTCAGCTCCATGCTGTCCACCACCCTTAATGACCACAGAAGCAAATAAGTGTCTTCATAATTTGATGTCAACATAGACGTCAACTGAAATGTTATTTTTATTCATAGCTAGCCTTTCCTTTAAAAAAAATCACTGGGAATGCTTAGTTATTTCATGAGGTTTCTAGATGATGTCAGAATATCCATTGTTAAAATTTCAAGTGGTGAAACATTTAATATCTAATGTCACAGCGAATAATGATTTACTTGATATACTGAAAAAATCAGCCACATGATTTGCTCTCTCTAAGTAATTAGCATACAGTTATCCAAGACACTATGTGAGAATCAAGTTAAGTCTTCATCCCTTTCATTATTCAAGAGGAGTGGCATTATAGCACAGGTTGTAGTACAAAGTTTTGTCATACCTCTGATGTCATAATCCCAACTCTTGACATGGATGTCACAATATCTTGCCCTTCACCTAGATGGTCAGAGCAGTCATTAATGGTTTTGCTTTTTAGAGAAAAAATAAATTGATTTTGTCAGTTATATGCAGCAGCTGAAACAAGGTAAAACTACATGAACAATAAATTAAGGATCCTTCATAATTTTTTTTTCATTCCTGATAATGTTTTTGCTATTTATTTCTAGGGTAAGAAATCTACAAAACATTTGGCTTCTTGCTCAAGCAGGTAAAAGTTTCTCTTGCTAATGATTTTAAAGTAGACTTACAGTTGTGACGATAGAGAGACATGATTTAATTGGTTGAGAAAGATTATTGAAAGCATCTCGCAGTCATATTTCTGAGCCTAGCAAGTTAAGTTGGTAGGCCAGCAAATAAGCTGATGAAGTCTTAAAGGCGTTCCTCATTTAACAATGTAGACGTGTGCCTGGGTGTTACTTCTTTAACAGGAAATTTGATACCAGAGGTAGAACATGAAAAAAAGCAAGGTTAGGTTCCTACAGTACACAAAAAAGGAGCACTTTAACATATTTCAGCAGACTTTTTATTCAGAATTGGCGCTGTGCTTGTATGAAATGAAACAACCAGGTTAGGTAAGCTTTGTATAAGTGAGCAAAAACATTTTTAATCTTCTACAGAGCACTTGCAAGTTTCATCCAAAATGCATCCAGGGATGACTGAGTTTTTTTTCCCAGCAGTGGAAGGCTGAACATCCTGAGATGTTCTGCGGTTGTTTAAGTGCCTGTTGGGTACTAATCTCAGGATATTTGTCTTTCGTTGCTGGAAGTGAACCATTGCTTCTTTCAACAACCTCCACTTTCCTTGTGATTTCCATTTTGGTGGCCAGACTTACAGATCTATGCTTTTTAACATGCTGGGACAGCTTGTTTATCTGTTGTCGCCTTTCCTTTCTGTTTTGCTGTTCACATATGCTCAGTAAGGGATTCTGGTGGTGGCTGCTGATTTCCTTGTCTGTTGTAGGCAGGTATATACAACTATAATATCTTATTCTTTCCCAGTTCAAGCTTTGTTTCTTGCAGTGTAGACACTCTGCTGCAATCCATCACCAAAAGTCTGTGTTTCTCTAGCCCTCATTCACAATCCTCCTAATGCTTAAACTGCTTTTTTAAAAAAATAACCTTCCAGCTAGGCAGAGGACAAGGAGGAAAAAGAGGAACTGGGTGGCATAAGAATACTTACTTAAAAGGAATTTCACTGTCAGAGCCTTTGTTAAATGGCATATGCCTGTGTGTTATCTGTGCACATCTCTTTTCATGATAAATGTGCCTTAAACATAATTATTATCTTACTGTTTTGGAATAAGTCCAGTAAATGTGACGTTACACATTTATATGAACCCAGAATACCACCTACTAGTGTGGTGGTCTGTCTAGTACTTGACAAACATTTTTCTCCTCACCTGTTGTTTGCTGCTTGCTTATAAAAAATATTGAACATGCATAAACTGTATCTCATCGACCATTACTATAGACTAGTGAGCTACATCCAGTTTAGTGGGTTGCAAGTTGTACAAACTTAAAGTGTTAACCGTATGCCTATCGGATGCTCATTAACTAAGTGTGAATGTGACTTCAGGATAAGGTAGTCATTACACTTTGTGGAATGTTTCCTATTTTTCCTCAGCTCTGTACATCCTGGAAAAGGCTAGAGGTACATGGATATAAAACAGAGATGGAGACCTTCAGACCCCGGGACCAAATCTAGTCCTCTGGGGTTCCTCAGATTACTCTGCCCCTCTTTCCCCATGATAGCATCATTTGGTGGTTTCTCACCACTTGCACAGTTTTTCCCCCCTTTTTAAAAAGCTTAAATGCCTAAGGTTTAGTTGTAGGTATTAACAGCTCGAAGCTAAAATGTGATGGTATATTTGATCCTACCTTTTTGCCTTTATTCCACCTCCAACAGGAATATGGCCTTCACAAACTTTTTTTGAAATTGAATTTGGCGCTCAGAGTGAAAAAAAGGTTCTCCAGCCATGAGAACAGCCCTCAGGAATTATAATCAGTTGTACCCCCCCCTCCATTTAACATCAAAATAATGTGTTTTTCCAAACTGTAAGTAGATTTTCAACCACTTCTGGATTTGTTTCATCCTCTTTTTATGGGGGGGGTGCATTTTTGAAAGTCTGTGTACCCCCCAGAGGGTCCCAAAAGCAGAACATTGGCCCTCAAACACACTGAGGCTTCTGATACCCTAGACAGGAGTGCTTAAAATGTATCTGAATTTGTCATTCACACCAATGTGACAGAAGGAGTGTTGAAGTGCAGACTTAAATTATGCAGTGCTGTCATCTTTTGTAAAAGGCAGGATGATCTGAAAAAAATACCTTATTGTAGCAATACATTATAAAGCTTTGCTTTTGTGTTTTATGTACCAGAATTGACACAAACTTTGCATACAATGTTTAATGCTAAAATGGTAAACTCTCTTCCTGTTACAGAACAACAGTTGGACAAACTGTGACCAACCCTCACCCTCTGTTCAAAATAGTATATTGCAGAAGAAAAGTTCAGTACTATTCTCCGAAGCCTTGTTTTAGAAAGAAACCACTCCCTAAAGTCAAGGGCCGTGACATGGCAAATAAGGAAAATGAACTGGCATGTGCAGGTAATCTGCCAGCAAAACTGCCTGCTGATGGTCGCACATTCTTGCTGAATTCTAGTGATGCTGGTCGTTCTCAAACAGAGAGTCCTTCATCAAAATACAGTGGATTTTTTTCAGAGGTAAACTAAATTTATATTATTTATAACAATAGAGCAACTCTTTATTATAAAACTTTTGACACAACATAGTCAAAACTTCAGGTAAGCTCACCTAATGTTCTCTTGTTTTACTGTACTTTTGTTAATGTTGTCAGATTTAAACTGTCTCTGGGGCATAGCAGTAAATATCTTGTACTGTATTCAATCCAAAGAGACATTTACACATCTGAGCACAGGTTTCCTATAGTAGTTGTGTGTATTTGTTTTGTGGCTCTCCATAATTCCAGAAATAGAATATTTCAAACCTCCACGCTAAGAAATAAAAACATGAAAACCAACCCTTGAAACAGCTTTACTTTGGCCAGAGTGGCAGCCTTATGAAAGTTTAACAAAGGATAACAGAGAATCTTTCAGTTCGAGTTGTTGTGGATTACAATCCTCATTCCAAAATTACATATTAGGGCATCAAGTATATATGTGGGTTGTATACAGTAGAGGGTAGGATTAGAGTGAAACTGAAAGTAGAAAAGGTTGTTGACAAAGGCCATAAACAATTAACATAAATTGCAATAATGGTAATTGGCAGTAATTTGCATTTAATGCAAAATAAGCATCAATTGTGATATACACATTTGTTGAGCACTTTATCTGAAGTAGAGAAAAGAGAAAGAAATGTTTATTTTTTTTTTTTGAAACTAGAAATGTTCCATTTCATATTCCAAAGATGTGTTTTTTAGACTTGATAACATACTGGTAAGACTTGTTACATGTTAATAAGTCTAAAAGATGCACCTTCAGAATATTCAAATTCTGTCATATTGACATCCTGTGCACTTTTCTGAAAAGGACCACCACCTGCCTCATTAGTTTCATTCATTAGTTTATTTCTATGCTACTTTTCAGTACCCAGAGTATCTTACAACATACCAAATGACTAATAACAGCAACAAATTTACAAGCCAGAAACATAACATAATTTAAGTAACCAAAAGATATCAGTGCATAATAGTGTCAACAACAAAAGCAAGTATTAGTAATACAAATAAAACTAGATGGGAATTAATCCTAGCAGTTTAAAACAGAAGTCAGAAATAATGTGCTGTTCATATGTTACCTTCATGCACTGGACAGAAGGCTCCTTGGCACTCAATAGCAGTCTGTTTCTCCCTGTTCTCACTTGGGTTTGGATGACAAGGTTTATACCACACACTTCAAACATGCTTCAGTCCCTTCACTTTCTTACCTCAAAACCTTGTACAAATACTCAGTACAAGTCAGCAGCTTTTTGTTGGGTTCTGGAGCAAAGGGGTAAGTGAAAATATCTACCTGTTCTGTGTTAAGCTCTCTTCATTTTCCTCTGCTGCCTGTTTTTCTTGTTACAAGAAGAGATCATACTTGTACCCCAGTGCCTCTTGCAGATGGCTTCAGCTGACATCATTCATGATGTATTCCAGTGAAGCACTGTTTCTACTGAAGAGCTATTAAGATGTCTATTTTTTTTTTCAAAGCACCCAAATTGGTGATAACTTTATTAAGTTTGGTTCTTCAGTCATCTCACAGACTCTTCACAGAGACGTAAATTGTCAGAAGTCTCCCTCTCCTATTTAGCATTGCATCAAAGAGATGTCATCTAAAATGGGCTTTTATTGTAAGTTAGTTAGAATTCTCCTATTTCTTTTATTCCTTTTTTTTGTTGCAGGCAGTAGAAATTCTTAAAACTATTGAGGTGGGGATGGGCAAAAAAACATCACTAGCTCTGAGGGTAGCCATATTGTTCCAGTATCTGAACCAATATGGAGAGTAGTGTGTCTTCCAGGATACACATGTTTTCCTATTTCTGGTGTGTTGGGTGAAACCTGTTGGTACTGGTCATTTCACTTAGAATCTTCCTATAACTAAAAATTGTCCTATAGTGGAAATACAAGAACTTGAGCATTCTGCTGTGTTTTTACACCCCTGAAGATATGTATGCACATGCTGGATTTGAATGCATCTTTGTGGTCTCTGGAGAAAGACAGAGCATGCAGGCTATACAGAGTGTAGTTTACTGTGGTTTCTTGAACCACAGAGAAGAAGGCAGTTGAGTGGAGCAGAGTTGAGATATGACTTCTCATTATTTCTAAGGATAGTTCATGAGACTTAGATCTAGGAATGTCTATACAAATCACAGTTGTTTCTTGATTGATAAAACTCAGATTCTGTAATATTTGCTTAAAATTGTCAAATAACCTGTGAGAAGCTGAATATGTTAGCATTGATGAAACACAAAAGAATAGAGAATATAGAGTGGCGGTTGTTAGTTTATGGTGGTTAAATTATTCTTATGTCTCCTAGGTTTCAGAAGATCATGAAACAATGGCACAAGTTCTCTTCAGTAGAAATCTTCGGCTGAATGTAGCTTTAACGTTCTGGAGAAGAAGAAGTATAAGCGAACTTATAGCCTATTTAGTGAGGTAAAGATAGAGAAAATTTCTGGCATAATCCTGTCTGCCACCAGCAAGCACTTGAGGGCGAAAAGCGCTCCCTGTCCCGCCACAGAGAGAAGGGGCACTCGATGAGAATGGAAGAGGCATGCACTGCTCTTCCATTCACTGCTTTCACATGTGACCATAAATATGATGTGGTTGAGAAGGGGACTCTAAAGCCTATGAGTGCTCTCTTTGGATGCTATCTCCTGTGACTTTTGTGTGTCTAAAAAACAGACAACAGCTGTTCTTTACCTACTGTACTGAAAAGTTTGTGCTAGCTTCTAAGATAATGAGCTTGAAAGTCTGAAGTCTAAAAAAATTACAGAAAATAGTGTCTAATGTATTTTTCATTGATGTTTCTAGGATACAGGATCTGGGTGTAGTGGTAGACTGCCTTCCTGTTCTTACCAGCAGGTAAAAAAAGTTCTAGGGAAGGGAGTTTATGGAGTTCAGATTCAAAAAGTATAAGTTCATGTATACTAACACTACCTTGTTTCAGTTTACAGGAAGAAAAACCATATATTTCTGTTGGCTGCTGTGTAGACCTTCTTCCATTAGTAAAATTAATGCTTAAAAGCAAATTTGAAGAGTAAGTTAAAATATAGTTATTTCATGAATATTTAGGCGGTAAAAATATTGATCCCAGTCAGCAGTTAAAGTGTTTTAATTATAATACATGGAATTACAGGGTTGGATTAGGATTGCAGATCATGTCGTTTCCGCCCTTGTGCTAAAACATGATGCTTTATTCACTTGTCTGTTTTTCTCATATTCGTTGCATAATTCTACTGTAACACACTACAGTCATGCTGAATGTGCCTAGCACATTTAAAGAGTAATGTAGCCACGCAGGCTAAATCGGGGTGAACAAAGCATGGCCCACGGGCCTTTTTTGTGGCACGCAGGGGGTAAAAAAATTCAAAAAAAAATTGGCAAATTAAAAATGTCAATGGCTTCTCCATGAACTTTCCCCCACTTAGGCAATTGCTGCATTGTGAGGGGGATGACTGGCTGAAAACTGGAGTTTGGAAAGTAAGAGAGGACAGATACCGTTGTCCTGCTTGATGGAGTTTTCATCCACAATCTGTTCAGGATTAAAGATACAACTCTCCAAATTAGCAACCTTCTTTGCATTCTGAATGTATTAGACTAGAAAGGTCCCTTATAGAAAAAGAGAGATCACTGAAAACTTTTTTTAAGATACTTTTTTACTACAAAATGCCCTCCAAAGCCCTCTTCTTTTCCCCCTTTCTCATGCCAGTTTCTTCTTCTTTCTTTGAAGAACTATTTCTTCTTGAGTTTGAATTCTCTTCTGGCATCTTTTGTAACCCCCCACCCCCCCAAAAAAATTGTTTCAGATATGTGATCGTTGGTTTAAATTGGCTCCAGGCTGTGATTAAGAGATGGTGGTCAGAGCTCTCTGCCCATACAGAAAAGATAGAAGATGGGTAAGTTATTAATATTTAAGTTCAGTGCTACAATTGAAGTATTATAGCATATCTAGTATTTAAGCCTCTGATATATACCATCAAAAACTCAGGAGATTTCCTGAAAGATGAGGCAATAAGTAATACTCAAAGCTAGTTGAAACATATTGTCTAGTTCATGGGCACTATGGACCCAAATTACAGCTTCTTACTGTCAAGAAAATAAAGTTTACTAAGAGATTGGGCAGTATCTATTTAATTCCTATTAGAATGTTTTGTAAACTTCACTTTCATAGATTTATGTCCAGCTAATTGCTGTCATCGTGTTCTTGACTGCTATATAATTACATACCTATGCCTTTCTTTCATAGAAATATTCAAATTTTAAAGGAACAATTAAGTGGATTGTGGAAACAAGAAAATCATCTTACTTTGGTTCCAGGTTATACGGGTAATATAGCAAAGGTAATATGTTTACACTGATGGCAAATAGGAAAGTAATAACAATTTCATTCAGTTATAGTGACTTGCTTTATTTCTTGCTGTGATGATAGGTTTAATTTTGAAGTCTCAGCTGGGTCTCTCTGCAGCAGTTGTTTTCCCCTGCTTATTGATATGGGCATAGGCTTGTAAAAAAGCATCTTCTTTCTTTGTTAGCTAAGGTATGCCTGTAATCCTGTACTACAGACAGTGGGCTGATGGTGAAGATGTGGCATATCTAAGCAACTTGGTGAGTGCTGGGCAGAAGCAAGATTCAAACTAGGGATTTTCCAGTTCCATCTCATTTTTTAAGCATCTGTTCTACTCCAGGTGTCCCGGAGAGACAAACATGATTGGGTAAGGCAAGAATCTTACCCTTGCCCAGACTTCACTTGAATCTTCACCCTGTCCCATTCTTGTTCTCCCCTTTGCTACCTGGAATGGCTCTGGGCATCTAATGGCTCTGGGCATCTAATGCGGTAACAAGATAATTGCACATGAAGGTTGAATCACCTTTAAGCAACAGTGCCTGTGTAATATATGAGATGCTTTGCTGTTGCATCTGAAGTGGGGGTGGTGGCAGTCTTATCCATCTGGATTTCTAGGAAGGAGAAAGATGAGAGGGTCATGTTTGGTGGTGTTAACTAAATCATTATACTAGTGTCTTTGCGAATGAACAATACTGAAAACTGGTTTTCCTGTCTTGGAGGCAAATAGTACTAGGACATGGCGATTAGGTGGCTGCAGAATGACCAGTCAGTTCAAATAATCAGTGGTATCCTTCTCTTGGAATTCTAGTTCTGCTAGATGGCATAAATTGCTCTTTGAACTAATACGTTTTTACCTTCTTATTTTTTAGGATGTGGATGCTTATTTATTACAGCTGCACTGACATTCCTGGAGGACAAAAGTATATGCATACACACTACTGTGTGCTGGCCAAGAAAAAGCTCTTTAAGTAACACTGAACTATGTACTGTTTCCAAAAAGTCTTCTCTTCTGGAAACTGTCTGACAGAAGAGGATATTAGAACATCAGACTGTGTAATGCAACCACTACAAACCATCTGCTTCACATTGAAGTGGAAGAAAAATATAATAGGAGCAACTTTTACTTCAGTGAGGTGAAAGTGCACTATGAAAACTGTCTGTATGCCTTTGCTGCATTTGGGATTTGTTCAGTTACCTGCTGAAGTTGTGAAAGTGTTTCTACTACATAATTGTATAAAAGAGCAAAACGTATTTGTGAAGAAAGAATTGCAGAGCCCATTACTAGGAACCACAAGAGACCAGTCATCATCAATATTTTTTAAACTTTGTTTTTCATATGAACTGTACAAATGTGTTTATAGCCAAGATATGTTACAATTTTGCAGTTTTGCTGTACTGAAATTTTGAAATGTGTGTCTGCTATATTAATCAAGATATTAAAGACTATTTTTGTTGCACTACTGAGAAACCGTATATAGCAAGAGGCCTTAACCATTAGTATTGCAAATAGCCAATATATTAAGATACCATATAGCCAATATATTAAGATACATATAGAAGGATGGAAACTCTTTATTGAAATCAGGGCGGTTACACAAATTGTGTATAAATCATTTTGAAAAAAATTTGCACACTTAAATATATTTTAAGTGGATGTTTCCACTGACTACGTAATCTGTTGACCTAACTGTAAGAGAATACAGAAGTACAGGCATGGAGAAAAACTGATGGCCAAATTCAGCAGAATGGTGAATGTGTACACCTAGAATTTTTAGTACCTAAAACTTCTAATATATTACGTTGTGTATCATTTAAATTACATACAGCTGCATAAACATACTACACGTTACTACTGTTTTTAATTTCGGATAGATATCTGGGTCTCCCATTCTTTTCAGAACCTCTTCTGTTGTACTTAAAAGATTTATATCTTCTGCTCTAGAAATGTTTACAACAAGGGTAGGCCCATGCTTTTCAGATTTAACAACGTGTCTGCTACCTCCTCTAACAAATGTTGCTTGCAACTTTTGCAAATGTAGTTGCCATAGGGCCATCTTCTTAACTTAAAATTTAAACTTAACTGGAATATGAATGCAATACATCCAGTGCAAAAGTTTACAAATGTATTTTGTTTTACTAATTTGTGATATTTTGGTTCAACCTGCTGTGGCTTATCAGCTATATTAAAAAACAAAACGGAGCTTGACGGGATTGTGGGATGGCACTTGTGTTTTATGTAAGTAGTAAATGTTTGTCCAAATAAAACTCTGTAAAGTGCCAGCTGTGCACTAAAACAAACTGAAATGTATTTTTGCAGCACACCAACCAAGTTGATCATTGAATTTAAATGTGATATTTGAGTAAGTCTTGGGGTTATACTTGAACTGGTGCTCTGTGGAATTGCAGCCTCTTATACAGGGAACCTCTTTTTATATTCCCAGATATCACAGCGCTAGTCAAAAGCAAAGGGCTAGTAGTATAGACGTACTATGGTCACTTTCCCAAAGTTACTCCAAGTTTCTGTAAATCAAGAAATTGCCATTAGCTGAATAACAGCCTGTTTTTGTTGCCTTGGTTCATGAACCTTGTTACTGTGAGAAGCATGGCAGTGCTGAAGATGATTACTCCTAGGTCTGTCATCTATAACTTAAAATAATTTTATCCTATAGCAGAAGGGGTCACGAAGTACGTTTAAGACAAGGAATGTGAAAAAAATAGTACTGTCTTAGAATTATAGCAAGTAAATAGTCTTGTTAAAATCAGATAATCTCTTTTGTGTTGCAGCATCTGAATTATCAGCTCAAAGTAATAGCCTGCCAATAGCACAATAGTAGGCAAGAGAGAGGTACTAATACATAGATGATAATTTGTTTGTTAGTAGTATTGTATCCTATACTAGTCATGGGAAGGAGAAAAGTGGGAATATGAAGAAATGGGTGCACATAAAGGAGGTTCTACTAGATTTAAATTTCAAATAGTATAGGGAGTACTGTATATTGGACTTAAACATATATTACATCATTGCCATCATTCAACTTAGGTGTAGGCTGTATGTTTGTAGCAGTGTTCCAGTAAGCTCACAAACAGTGCAGGGTGGAGGTCATTTTCATTCTTCTTCTTCGTGGTCTCTGTGCCTCACACACTGGGAGTTTTCGCGCATGCGCAGTAGCGTTCGGAAGATTCTAGAGCTAAGCAGCTTGGCGGGAACCCCTCCCCCATGCCTATACTGAGCATGCTCAGCCCGCCAAGCCAACGGTCTCTCAGTTCTTTTTCGTCCGCCTTAGCGAACAGAAGGTTCTTGGCTTTGCAGCTTCTTTCTTGGCGTTTCTTGTGGATTTCTTGGACTTCTTCGAACCCCTCCTCTCTTCGGACTTTTCCTGTGAGTTTTTTCCTCCTGGACTTTCATCTTCTGTATTTTCTTCTTCTATGTCTGCTCTCTTTAAACACTGCACTTTGTGTGGTCAGAAGGTCGCTCTTTCGGACGGGCACTCCAAGTGCCTTTTTTGCCTCGGGGAGGCCCACAATGTGCAGGCCTGCTCTATTTGTAAAGAGTTTACAGCCCAGATGTTGAGGAACCGCTCCTCTAGACTTAAGTCTCATTGCTGGGAGGAGTTGTTGAGGGTCAAGGAACAGGCCGCTGAGAATACGGCCCTGTACACGGCCATGTCTTCACGCCCTTCCTCAACAGTGCAACCATCGGCCACACCCTCATCGGTATCAGCGGCTGCCGTGCCGCCGGCGGTACCGGGCTTGGTACCGTCCTTGTTGCCTTCGATCTCGTCACTGCCTCGCATCCCGAAGCGGCCGTCGGGTGCTTCCGTGTCGAGAGATGCTCCTGCGGGCTCGCAGATAGCAAAGGTGTTGAAGCCTGTCACCGCTGCGCAACGCAAGCGGCCTCCTTCTCTGGAACCGTCTAAGGATACGGAGAAGAAGAAGGAAAAGTGAGGTTCGGCCTCTCCAAGGAGGACCTGTCCTCCGACACCTCCTCCGACTCAGCCCCTGGAGGATGTCGAGGATGTCGTCAAGGAAGTTGGCCCGCCTGAGATATCGGCAGAGTACAAGGAGGATCCGACCGCCGGCTCTTCTGCACCCCCGGGCCCGCCTGCTCTCTCAGCGGCAGTTACTCCGCTCGGTCACCTGGAGTATGGGATGGACCGCCTGGAGCCTTCCACGGGCCCTGTCCCGTCATCAGGCCCCCTCTCATGACCATGCTCGTAGGAGTGAGACCCGCTTTCCGGGCCAATTGGAAAGGCATCGATCCCCGCGGCGCCAAGATGTCTACCCTGAACAGGCCTCATCTCAACCTCAGATTGACTCGCCGTTTTCTTCAGCGTCGTATATAGTGAGGTACAGGCACAAACACCTGTGGCGGGAACAGCCGGGATCCTATCGCTCCTATTCTCCTGCGTACAGGGATAGGTACCACCCGGATGTGAGGCAGTGGTCTCCGTACCATTGTCAGTTGCGATCACCATCATGCGGTTCCAGATACCACCCTCGGTACCGACGCTCGCCATCGCGTTCCCACTTGAGGTTGCCGTATTACAAAAGATCCCAGGACCGTTCTCCGCGTTACTGGCCTGTATCATCTCCGCCTAGAGTGACTGCGACCGTGTCACACCCGGTCTCAGAGGCCCTCCGGTGCAGACCTCCGCCCCGGTTCTGACCTCTGCTCAGGCTATCCAGCATCCGGTTCTGGCTGTGTTGCCGATAGCTACCACCACGGTGTCCCAGCCGGCACCCGCTCCACCGGTACCGTCCTTGCTACCATTGATGGTAACTGCTCCTACGGTCACCGTATCACTGCCGACACAACAGCCCTTGCCACAGAGGTCACCGTCTCGATCGTCCCAAACTTACGAGACCGGCTCTGACTAGGATGACTCAACACCAGGCTCTTATGAGTCTCCGCCCTTGGCCTTCGGGGTCCCCGCACCGGATTCGGCACCGGAGGATGTGAAGCAGTTTTCTGACATCCTCCTTCGTATCGCAAATGCCCTTGGACTCGATGTTTCAGACCCAACTCCAACGGTACAGGACCCTGTGTTCCACTATGTGGACACCCGCCCTCCATCTGCGGCTCCATTACCGTTCTTGCCGGCACTGCAAGAGGTCCTGGAACATCCCTGGCCCCAGCACGCATCCTTGCAGCCGATACTGCATTGCCTGGAACACCTTTACAGAACTCAGAGGAAGGATATCGACTTCCTGCTCAATCATCCGGTGCCCAATTCCACTGTGGTTGAGTCCTCCCAGACCAAGGGTGGCAAGAGGGCACACACCACCCCGCCTGACCACGAAGGCCGTTGCCTGGATACCTTTGGCAGGCATTTCTACTCCACCTCCTCCCTTATTGCATAGGTCTCCAATACGCAGGCCTGCCTTGCCGCATATTAGCGGAACCTCCTGGACAGGTTCTACCCTCTGCTGGCCCACCTCCCGGAAGACCATCGGACGACTGCTATGCAGTTCTTCAACGAATCGGTAGCAATCTCCAACCAGCAGATCCTATCCTCGAGGCACTCGGTCGAGGTGGCAGCCCGAGTGATGGTCGGCTCCATCGCTCTTCAACGCTTCCCCTGGTTAAGATCTGCAGGCCTCTAGGAGGACAGTAGGAAGCGCATCGAAGACCTGCCCTTTGATGGGCAAGGTCTCTTCCATGCTACCACCGACGATGCCATGGACCATCTGGTGAAGCAGACCATACTGCGAAGCAGATGGGGATCCAACAGCCACCCCAGTCTCGCCGCAGCTTCGGCTCCCGCTCCTCCTGGCGCTGCTCTTCCTCTTCAACATACCAGCCCCGCTCTCCGCGCTGGGCTCTGTCTCAGCCTTCGACATTGTCCTCTGCGTGGAGACCTCTTCAAAGACGCCAATCATCTTCAAAGAAGTCTTCGTCCATGACAAAATCTCATTTTTGACCGGTTACGCAGGTCGCCACCGCATCCACTCTTCAGCCTGCCCACCAACTTCATCGATCGCCTGAGCTTGGCCCGACATCTCACCGAATGGCATCACATCACGACGGACTCTTGGGTCCTCTCCATTGTCTGTCTTGGTTACGCCATCGAGTTTTAAGATATAGCACCACGAGTCGTCTACTACTACACCCTGGCCAGCTCTGCTCTGCTAGAGGAGATCCAGTCCCTACTGCACAAAGGGGCCATAGAACAACTTCCATCCTCGGCCAGTACCACTGGCTTCTTCTCCCGGTACTTCATGGTACCGAAATCGGACGGTACCCTACAACCAATCCTGGACCTCAGAGGGGTGCACTCCTACATCCTCCCCAAGAGGTTCAGGATGGTCACTCTTTCTTCCATCCTGCCCTTCCTGTGACGATGGGACTGGTTCGCCTCTATCGACCTACGAGACGCCTACTTTCATATCCCAATTCGGCCACAGCACACGAGGCACCTGCGTTTCACGGTCGATGGTACCTGCTACCAATACAAGGTGCTACTGTTCAGGCTCTCTACCGCTCCCAGGGTCTTTACAAATGTATGGCCCCTGTGGTATCGTACCTCCGCACAAAGAGCGTTATGATATATCCCTACCTTGACGACTGGCTGTTGGTGGCGTCCTGCAAGCAAAAGTTATACGAGGACATTCACCTCACGCTCTCCCTTCTGTCCCGCCTTGGCCTCAGGGTGAACCTGAAGAAATCGCACCTCGAGCCGACCAGGGTTCTGGACTTCATCGGAACAACCCTGGACTCGGTCTCGGCCAAGGCCTATCTTCCGACAGAGCAGGCTCACACTGCGTCGAGCTGCTTTCGCTGTCCTCGACACCCGTTGTTTGGCAAGACGGATCCAGCAGCTCCTCGGCTACATGGTGGCGACTACATCGGTCACCTACCTTTCCTGGCTTTGCGCCAGGCCGCTCCAGCACTAGTTCATCAGGGCTTTCGATCCTCTCCTGGACGACCAGTGCCGCTTGCTGCGGATCCCTCGACAGGTGCGCCACTCCCTTCTCTGGTGGCTCTCCTACCGGCACCTGCTCTCCGGGATGCCATTCTGAGAACCAAACCCTCGGGTCACGGTAACGACGGACACTTCCCTCTATGGATGGGGAGCGCATTGCAGCGATCTCAGGGTGCAGGGATGCTGGATCGGTCCAGAGACCCACCTGCACATCAATGCCCTAGAACTCCTCGCCATCCTGAAGGCTCTGAGGGCCTTCTGCAACCTGGTCGCCGGCCGCACGGTGCAGATCCTGACGGACAACACAACGGCCGTCTGTTATGTGAACAGGCAAGGAGGAACCCAATCGACCGCCCTCCTCACCATAGCTCTTCGACTCTGGGACTGGTGCGTACCGCTCCAAATTCACCCAGTCGCGGTGCATCTGGTGGGCCGCAAGAACATCATGGCAGACGCCCTCAGCAGAGACACCTCGTGCTACCATGAATGGTCCCTCTCTGATACCGCGTTCCGGGCGATACTAGCCCGGTGGGGAGATCCATCCATTGATCTCTTCGCCAGGAACAGGAAGTGTCCCCGATACTGCTCAAGAGCCGGCCTGGGCTGGGGTTCTCTCGGTGACGCCTTCCAGTTCCATTGAAGTGACGGTCTCCTTTACGTGTTCCCGCCGTTTCCTCTCCTGGGCCGAGTGGTCGCCAAGATCCTTGCAGATCGTGCCAACATCATCCTCGTAGCCCCATACTGGCTGAGACAGCACTGGTTCGGGCCCCTCTTCGAGGCTGCTCGCAGCCAACTCCTCAAGCTTCCGATGGTACTGGATCTCCTGTCACACTCCGACGGTCTCGTGCTCCACCCAGACCTACTGCTCCTGGCTCTCCACACGTGGAGGATAACCCCTTAGATGCCTCAGCCATACAGGATGTCCTCACTGCAGCCAGGAAGCAGTCGACGCGCCATTCGTACCACTACAAGTGGCAAAGATTCACCGCCTTTGCAGAAGCGCGCCGTGAACCGGTATCACCCGTCGCTCTATCCACCGTGCTTCATTTCCTGCTTCACCTGCAGGAACAGGGACTGGCCTTTCCGTCTTTGAAGGTCTACGTTGCTGCTATCGTTGCTTACCAGCCACAAGGATCCTCCTCGGCAGCTCTCTTCAGGGACGCTACCCTCAAGCAGTTCATGAAAGGCCTGCAACACCTTTATCCACCGGTGTCGCTGCCACTACCGCCCTGGTCACTATCCTTGGTGCTATCCCAGCTGATGCGACCGCCTTTCGAGCCCATGGCTACTGCTGATGACAGGCTCCTGACCATGAAGACTGCCTTCCTCATGGCTGTCACCTCGGCCAGACGAGCGAGTTAACAGCATTACAGTCGGATGAGCCCTTCTTGGTCTTCCACCAGGACAAAGTGGTCCTTCGACCGGACATCTCATTCTTGCCCAAGATGGTCTCTGATTTTCTCCTAAATCAATATGTCATCCTGCCTACATTTTATCCAGAACCGACTATGCCTCTGGAGCGCTCTCTTCATTCCGTAGATGCTCGTCGGGCTTTGGTCTTCTACACCCACCGGACTTCATCCTTTCGTCAGACTCCTCACCTGTTTGTCTGCTACGGCGGCCGCCGGAAGGGCCAGAAGGTGTCCACCCAGAGGTTCTCCAAATGGGTGGCCCAGACCATTCTGCTGGCGTATGAACTTGCCAAGCAACCTCCGCCAGCTTTGCTCTGTGCCCAGTCCACTAGAGCTGTTGCCTCTTCAGCAGCTCTCCTTCAAGGAGTGGACCTACAGGAGCTGTGCCGTGTGGCGACCTGGTCTCGACCTTTGACCTTTGTGCACCACTACAGACTGGACTGCCGTTCCAGGCGAGATGCCCGTTTTGGACGTGCGGTGTTGTCTTCCGTTCTCTAGGACCTGACCCACTGCCCACTGGTAAGCTACAAAATCTCCCAGTGTGTGAGGCACAGAGACCACGAAGAAGAAGAACAGGTTGCTTACCTGTAACTGTGGTTCTTCGAGTGGTCATCTGTGCCCTCACACACACCCGCCCAGCCGTCCCCTCTTTCAGATCCTGCCCTGGCGGACTCTAGAACTGAGGAGAGACTGTTGGCTTGGCGGGCTGAGCATGCTCAGTATGGGTATGGGGGAGGGGTTCCCGCCCAGCTGCTTAGCTGTAGAATCTTCCGAACGCTACCGCGCATGCGCGAAAACTCCCAGTGTGTGAGGGCACAGATGACCACTCGAAGAACCATAGTTACAGGTAAGCAACCTGTTCATTTCTTCCCACCATCTATATGGATATCTGATCATTGAGGGCCTTTCCACACTATACATTTATAGAGCTATTATGGCACTTTCAACATCCTGTGGAATTGTGCGGTTTATTGTTTACTGAGGCCAAAAAGCTCTCTGGCTGAGAATTCTAAATGCCCCTCCCTAAACTGCAAACCCCAGGATTCCATAGGATGTTGAAAGTGGACTAATAGCACTATAACAGTATAGTGCGGAAAGGCCCTGAGTGATGATGAGCAATCATGACTTATTTCGTTATTAAACACTATGCCTAATGAAAGCAGAAAATGGGCTACATGCTATGAATATATTCACAGTTCCTTAAACTAAGGGCACAATTGCCGTGAATAGTTAATGTGAATTATTAAAAAGGACATGTTGCTTATCTTTTGATAGAACAATTTTGAGCCTTCATATCCTACAAAAGGGACAGAGTAAATGTTGAATGAAGTAGCAGATGTGTGACATAGCAACTTGTAACTACTTGAAAATTATATATCTCTTAACACTCTGTGATATGATGTGAATGTACAAAATCACTGGATGTCCAGAATAGTTCTGTTGCCTTGTAGATAGAAGAATCATTTGAGTTCACCATGGTCAACGCTTTAGGAATATATTGCATTACAAACCTGGTATTGCTTATTCCCTAAAATGTGAATGGAGAATTGCGTGGGCTGTCTTTAAAGATTAGTGTACTAAACTCAGAACAAGTTGGAGCTACTGATATCTTTTGTATTCTAACATTGCTGGATATACAACTAAAGATTACCCTTTACAAAGCCAAAAAGATATATAGGAAAATAGCAAGAAATCTGCTGCTGCATTCCAGATAAAGAAACTTAGCATCCTAATCCTAAACATTTAGTTGTTTCTATATTGTTTGTCTAATATGCTAATGTAACCCAATACATCTTTAGTTCATTGAACTCTCATCCTAAATAGGGATGCCCAGGTTTGCAAGCTAAGAGGTGAAGTATAAGTAACTTTTCCTACATCTTGCATGCTATTGGTTGAAATGTGGAACTTCAAAATATCCAGGCCAAATAAAAGGCTTATCATACCGCTTTAAATATGGCATTTATTTTAACAGAAAATTAAAACACTGGGATGTCTGCTCTTGATCTTTTCTTTCCAGAACACTAAGGGTCAAGAGAAAGTAGCAGCAAACTAAAATCTCAGTTTGTTAGATCTTGTTCAGATCTGATTAATCCAGATTTTAATACACTATCTGCTAGCTAGTTTCAAACACTCTAACCATATTACGTATTCTAATTTTGCTTTGAAACAAGATCCTCAGTGTGTAATGTGGGCAGACTGACTCTCTTCAGCATAATTGTAATGTGTATATTGCAAATTTAATGAAAAAGAGAATAGCTACATGAGTGTTGAACATAAGAGGTAAACTGACATCTTGGGGTTGCAAACTCAGTTCACCAAATTTGTACTACAAAATTATTACCCCCAAATTACTGCTGAAGGCCCCCTTCTCCCCTTTAGGGGATGGTCGCTCTCTGCAAGTATTTCTTAGAAAACTAGGACAAAGTCTTAAAAAGCAAATAAGCCAGAAGTCATTTTTTGTCTTGAAAAGGAGTCCCTGGCCTAGAATTGGCCAGGGCCTCCAGTGGAAGGGAAATGGCTCTTACGTTTTGGGGAGGGTTCAGTCGTTATCTAAGCATGTTCAATCAACATGTGAAGAAGAGTGGGCTAGCCTTCTGTTGTCCATTGCTCTCCTCATACAGGGAGCTTCCCATGTGCATGGCCATTGTTCACATGACTGGGGATCTTGATTTTTCCATTCCCTATCAAATGGCAAGTATCCATGCATAAAGAAAGCTCTCCTATTCAGCGTCATTATTCTCCACATTAATGCTTTATGAGCAGTCCAGGCTAGTTCATGTTAATTGAATATGTTTAAGGACTTGCTATTATTCCATTTTGAGTAAAGAATGACCTGCTGCCATTTTCCACCCACTCCTCCATTTGGCTCTCCTATTAAACTAGTTGCTGACATTATAAAATGTCATTAAAAATCTAGTTGTACTAAAGCACCATATGCAATGTAAGAGGTTTTTAAATTTTTTCTTTCATGTACAAAACCATCAATTTGAAGCTCCTTCACTTTTTTATCATGGCATTACATCTATTGCTCAAAGAAGCCCTAACGCTCCCCTAATTCTGCTTTTTCCTCTGTGGGAGACACACCATCTGTGGCTGAAGAGAACATTAATGACTTGATCAAAAGAGAGAACATGGTATTGGTTTGAGGCAGGAGCATTTCACTCATATCTTTCTGTGCATCTGTCTGTTAGTGGACAAAAACCATGGACAGAAGAAATTGTCTCTCTGGCTTCCCATATACACCCAAATTACTCGAGGGAACTGGAGGGATTACTGACAGCAGATGGGGGAGGGGAAGGGGAAGTTACATTGCATGGAAGGAAGGAAGCTCGCAAGAAATTAAGTACCTTCCAAGTTCCAACTTCAGATCTGTTACCTATCTTAACAATAGAAAGATGCAAGTGTCTATCTGTCTCCATATTTCCAAGATGGTGAAACCTAGACACCTGAAATGCAATATGCTTACCAAGGAGACTTTGGAGTTATGCACCTTTGGATTATCAGCGGGGTGTGTGTGTAAAAGGATAGATTACTTTTATTTATCTGTTGGTAGTCTGCGGTACCATCCGTTTGTCACTAAGGCTTCTATCCAGCTGACAAAAAGCTGTAGTCAGGCCTGGCATCTTTGTTTCTCCAGAGTGTCTCTAAGTGGCCTCATGTAAACCAGAAGCACAGTAGGGAAAAGCAAAGTAAGTGGAGGGAATGAACTACTGTTTCTCTCTAGAGAATTCTCAAACACTTCAAAAAGTTGAGAAACTGAGAATAGGGCCTTAGGCATTCATACCAGAATAGGTATTGTAGGACCTTGGCCAGAATCTAATCATCGTCGTAACGGAACAAAAACAGAATTCCAAAGAAGACTTACGCAAGGTTGTTGTCTCTCCTTTCTGTTATTTAATCTGCATAAAGGAATATTAGCAGCTGGTATTAGAATGTCAGTATTAAAATCTTAAAAACCAGATAACAAAAATATAAAATACTGCTTTATGGGAGATGCTGTATGTGGATTATCTTAATGACAAATAAGCTTCTATCTGGAAAGCAATCCTTGTGACACGTAGGCCCATTAATTTCCAATGCCACAGTTAATTAGCAGCAGGCTGCAGTTTATGCTAATAGATTAGCTTATTAAAGCAAGCCAGAACAATCTCTTGTTCCGAAACTAAGAGTTCAGAAAAGACCTGATGGGAACTTGATGCATAAGAAAACTGGTGGTCCATAACATTATTTTAAAAAGAACAAACTTGTCAGGATCTCAGTATAAGTTATATTCCAGGAATTTTTGAGACAAGAAATTAAAAGGCCTAGCCTAAAGAAAATACACTTCTTAAGCCAAAAAGAATTAATTTGCCATAATTCCCTAGAGAATATTATGCCAGGGGATAATAATGCAAAAAAAACCAACAACAGTAAAAATACTAAATCGTTCCTTCTGTTGTAGGTATTAGAATAAAGGCACAAAGCAGTTTGCAACTTGCCACGCACCATCAGATCCCACTATATTTCATATTCATATTGCTAGTCTAATTGAAACAGCAATATAGTGCACCCTCCATTTACGTGGGAATGCTTGTGTCTCATTATCTTTAATGGATGACATATGTGCACACCTGCTGCAGAGTGGGTGCGTGCCCATTGTGTCGATTGATGATAACGGAGGTAGCGCTTCGCACGACCTCAGATTCATGTAAGGCAAGGTAGCACCACAAGAGCGCGCACTGAATGTTTAGATTTATCTTAATGACAAAAAAAAAAAGCTGCTTGAAATGGAACTGTTAGAAGAAATAATTGCTTGTAAACTCAGAAAATCAAAACAAAAGATTTACACGTGTCCCAGTTTCCATCACGACATTGCTCAGTGGCCCCCAGGTGTGCTCCTTTGAGCATAAACAAGATTGTTTCCTGTCCCAAACAATTTGGCAGGTGTTACAGTAGGAATCTAAGCATCCGTCATAGGAATTGTTAATGGCCAGCAGCCTTTCTAGATTGCTTGCAGCCACAAACAGAACAACGACATTTTTCATTATAAATATTTTAACTGTTATAATTTCATAATTTTATTGCCAAATGAAATTATTTACTGGGTATGACATGAATGGCCACCATCCAGATCCATGCTACTTTGCCATACAAATACAGTGTGTCTTTGCCTGACAGAAAATCTGCCTAAATTCCTGGCTGTAGAACCTAATTTTTGTTAACATGCAAGATCATAGGATGAAAACACTGTCAGGCAAAGCGGGTGCATTTCTGAAGTGACTATAACCATCTACTTATCATGCAACAATAATTATTTTGAGTGCTAATTGCTCATGCATGTCAGAAGATCCATTCTAGGTCTTCACATCAGCTTCTTCGTTAGAATGTTAAAGAACCATTAATATGATTTTTACTTGCTTTGCTTTGACTTCCTTTGGCTTAGTTTTACCCTCACAAATCTCTGTCTGAAGCTGACTTTTCATTAAGCCTCAACAGCCATAATCACATTCAGAACTATTTCTAGCATGGACGTGGGAGATACAAAAAGGCACTCCCTAGGCACAGCAAGAGAACACCAAAGGCTCTAACAAAGCCTGTTGTTCCATTCACAGAATTTTCAAGCAGTCACAGAGCCTTTGAGGCAAAGCGTCATATGGGAAGCATACTCAAGAGACAGCTCTCTTAACTTGAAATCTTGGAAGTGCATTTCTGCAGTCAATCAGCCTTTGTTTTAATACAAGCATGCCTTATTAATACACCAGGTTAAGTTCCAGACCATTGCTGCGAAGCAAATATTGTGTGAAAGCAAATCACAGCCTTTTTGTTCACTAGTCAGTGCACATAAAAACCTAAAAACATATGTATACTCTTTCGTAACTTCCACAGAGGATATTGAAGCCATGTTGTACAGTACTATATACTCGAAAAGAACCATATTAGTGTAGCGCTCTAAAGCAAAATGCCTTAAAGTGAGGTATGCCTGCACTCTCTAGTGCCTCTTAGTAGAATCATAGAATCATAGAAATGTAGAGTTGGAAGAGACCACACGGGCCATCCAGTCCAACCCCCTGCCATGCAGGAATACCCTCAAAGCACTCCTGACAGATGGCCATCCAGTCTCTGCTTAAAAACCTCCAAGGAAGGAGACTCCACTACACTCCGAGGCAGCATATTCCACTGCTGGACAGCCCTGACTGTCAGGAAGTTCTTCCTGAGGTTCAGGTGGAATCTCCTTTCCTGCAGCTTGAATCCATTGCTCCTTGTCCTGGTCTCTGGAGCGGCAGAAAACAAGCCCTCTCCCTCTTCTACATGGCATCCCTTCAAATATTTAAACATAGCTATCATGTCCCCTCTTAACCTTCTCTTCTGCAGACTAAACATACCCAGCTCTCTAAGTCTGTCCTCATAGGGCATGGCTTCCAGGCCTCTCACCATTTTGGTCGCCCTCCTCTGGACCTGCTCCAGCTTGACCATGTCCTTCTTGAATTGGGGTGCCCAGAACTGGACACAGTATTCAAGATGAGGTCTAACCAAAGCAGAGTAAGGTGGTACCAATACCTCCCTCAATCTAGACACCATACTCCTATTGATGAAGCCGAGAATTGCATTGGCTTTCTTGGCTGCTGCATCACACTGCCGACTCATGTTCAGCTTGTGGTCTATTAAGACTCCTAGATCCCTTTCACACATACTGCTATCCAGCCACGTGTCCCCCATCCTATTTTTCTGTATTCCATTTTTTCTACCTAAGTGTAGGACCTTACACTTCTCTCTGTTGAATTTCATTTTGTTAGCCTTGGCCCAGCTCTCCAATCTATCCAGGTCATTTTGAAGTTTGATCCTGTCCTCTGGCATATTAGCAACCCCTCCCAATTTGGTGTCATCTGCAAATTTGATGAGCATGCCCTTTATTCCTTCATCCAAGTCGTTGATGAAGATATTGAACAGCACTGTGCCCAGGACAGAACCCTGTGGCACCCCGCTAGTCACTTCTCTCCAGGATGAAAAGCAGCCATTGGTGAGCACTCTTTGGGAACGGTCAGTCAGCCAGTTACAGATCCACCTGACAGTAGCCCTGTGCAAGGCAGCCCTGTGGTTAATTACTAGTAAGTAGTTTGCTTTGTATATATGATCCTTCCACTACGAACAGACCTAAACTGTAACACTTCAAGTACAAATGATAAAAGTTTCAATCATAAGTACATTAGTACTCCTCATGTGCATGTTTACATGGTTAGTACTTTCGTATTAAGATGGTGACAACATGACTCACAGGTTTAGTTTATATGAAAAATAATTAAGCAATTGGTTTTGTATATTTCTTCTTTATAAAAATAGTTTAATATCCATTGAAAATGCAGGGCATTTCCAAATCTAAATGTATGCCTTTTTAGCACTCCCATTGTCCACTATTGCTGGTTTCAGTTCAGTTTTATTTTGTAGCTCTGTACAGTACATTTCAATTAACAAAGTAGATGGGTTCCTGGGCTTTAGTAATTTAACAGAAACTTTGGCCCTTTCCACATGTGGGGGAGGGTGGGCGAAAATGCCCAAAAATGGAGCTTACCGGCAGCCGGGTAAGTCCGTCGCAACGCGGAGCAGCGCAAGCTCGCTGCTCCGCAGTCCTCCGACGTCCCAAATGGCGGCTTCCGGTTGGTGGAGGCTCTACACCAACCAGAGAAGCTTGCCAGCTGGAAGCCCACCCCCGGCAGATCTGCAGGCATGCACTTGCGCGCCCCTGCAAAGCCGCATCGGAGCCGGGTGACAGAGCGGCACGGGGCTGCGCGCTCCGTGCTTTTTAAGAACCTCGAAAAAGAGGTTTTTAAAAAACACGCAGCGCAGCTAGTTCCGGCCGCTCCTGAGTGGATTCTGGTGTGGAACTACAAAAAGTAGTCCACGCCAGTCCACTCTACGGTGTAGAAGACCTCCGTGAGAGGTCGCTCTGCATCATTACAGAAGCCCGGTGTGGAAATGGCCTTTGATACCAAAGGTAGAACTAACATGGAAAGAATAGGGATAGGTTGCTACACCACAAAAAGGAAGAACAATTTATCTTGTTCTAGCAAACTTTTTATTCAAAATTAACACTGCACATAAGTCATTGCATAAATAAACAAAAACATTCTGAATCTTTTAGAAGTCACTTGAAAGCTTTTTCCAAAACATATACTGGGATTTTTTTTTCCTTCAACAGCTTCTAATGTTCTTCTGATTTCAATTTTGGTGGCAAAACTTGAAGTTCTATGCTTTTTCAACATGCAAGCATAACTGGTAAAGCAAGCTAATCTGTTTCCCCCTTTTCTTTCTGTTTTGCTCTTCACACATGCTCCCAACTCAACACTGACAATCTTCTTCCTTCCCTCCTTTACCATACTCCCAGTGCCAATACTGCAAAAAAACAAACAAACAAACTTCCAGGTAGATAGGAGACAAGAAAAAGAGGGGCGATGGGCTGGGTTGTAAAAAGGGAGCTGCTTTGTCAGAGGCTTTGTTGACTGAGGTATGTCTGTATGATACAGGTCTTCACAATGTATTTCACTGTATTCGTATATTACACAATTTTAATCTGTATTGCGCAACCATACTTCTGATCAAATTACTTCTGAAACTGTGAACTTGGTTTCAGTGAGCATTTGTATCGACGCTCATTAAACAAAATCACTCTTTTTAAAAGCTCAGTGAATTTTAGGAATACATTTCTTGGGAATGTAGGAAACTGCTTTATAGTGAGTCAAACCACATGGTCCACATTCTACAGTACTGTCAATTCTGACTGGCAGTGCCTCTCCACACTTTCAAGACAGGTTTCTTTCCTAGCCCTGCCTGGGGATGCCTGGTGTTCACTGGTGGTCTCTCACTCAAATACTAACCACACCCAACCTTGCATACTTTTAAAATCAGATGAGATCAGGGATGTTAAGGGCAGTACACCAGCCTGGACTAACATCTTACTTTTTTGGAAGTGAAGTGGACTGCAGGAAAACATCTTGGACAGGCAATATGCCATATCTGTATCTACCTCAGCTTCAGTTATTAATGTGGCCACTATCACTGCCCTCTCCATCTCTCCTTTTCCCTCATCCTGTCTTTTTTCCCCCCCTGTATGGTATAATGGTGAAGAGGGTTAAGCTGACCTTGAAGAGGGCATGGCAATTGTTCATGAAACCATATGCTTGCTGATTTAAGATCATCTGAGTAAGAGCTGGATGTTTTATTATTGTTGTAAATTTGTTGGTTCTGTAAAATAATTAGTCTGGGTAAGTGGCAGGTTTGGAATTTTTATTTTAAAAATTGAGCTTCAGGGCTACACAGACCCCCCCCACACACACATTGTACATACTCTGCAAGATCAGTGATTCCCACTCACCCTTCTATAGGCCTTAGCAATTGGCAGTCCAATTTTACTCTCATATGGATAAGAAAAAATATCTAGAGCAGCAGTTCTTAACTTTTTCTTTACCAAGGACCCCTTTAAAATCTTTTGTTGCTATGGACCACCAAGACTAAATTCAAGATTTAAAACCCTAAAGTACATCAAATATTTATTTACACTTGCTCATCAAGACTCTTCAAATTTTGAGAGAAAGAAGAAATAACTAAATGCGCACACTCCTATTATATTTGTTATTGAAACGATTCCATAAAAATGTGTGTTCTTTCCTTCCATTCATTTCTTCTCTGTTTCTGTTTCAACTGTAACAGCTTGTAAAACTTCTATAAGCCTTCACGGATATTCTGTGAGGACACTGCAGCCCCGCAGGGCCCACAGACCATAAAATTAATCACCACTGATCTAGACTAAGGGCCTTTCCACACCACATTGTCATAGTGCTATTATTCCATTTTCCACATCCTATGGAATCCTGGGGTTTGCAGTTTCAAGAGGAGGGTTTAAAATTCTCAGCCAGATGAGACCAGGGATGTGAAGGACGGTACACTGGGCCGGGCTGACATCTTATTTTTTGGAAGTGAAGTAGACTGCGGGGAGACATCTTGGCCAGATTGTACGCTGTATCTGTATCTTTGGTCTCAGTAAATTACAAACCCCAGAATTCCACAGGATATTGAAAGTGGAATAGCCCTATAACAGTGTAGTGCAGAAAGACCCCAAATTTCTTTAATACATATTCAGGGTTACCTTGTCGCCCTCGCAGCAAAATTCTCAAAAGAGCAATACCTTTACTGACTGGCCAAAGTGTGCAAAAGATGTCACGCAAACTTTCGGAACTTCATGACTCTCTTCATCAGGCAAAGATGTTAAAATTTTGGATTAATTTCCCCAACGAAGAACCAAGAGGAGACAAATATTTGCGGCTTGTTTCCCCACAATTGTGGAGAGAGGACCAAGTCTTCGGCTGCTGGAGAAATGGGAAGTCCGAAACTTTGGCGAGCCCGCCGCAAATCATTCAAACATCGGCTCAGTGTGGGCTTAAGAGAGCCTTGCAACGTTTCTACTGTTGACACTGGCCGTTTCCGCACTAGACTGTTGCACGATTATTCCACTTTCAACATCCTCTGGCATCCTGGGGTTTGCCTGAGGCTCCTCCCTAAATTGCAAATCCCACGATTCCATAGGATGTAGAAAGTGCAATAATAGCACTATAGCAGTCTAGTACGGAAAAGGCCACTGCAAACTGGTTTGGGTTTGAAAATTCTAAAAAAAACTTCCGCTCGTAGCAACAGCTAATCCAACCTCCGTACTTTTCAGACCATCCCGCCAGCACACATAACAAACCCAGCCCTTGAGAAGGAGGGAGGCGGGACGTACAGACGTCGAATCGCGGCTATGCTAAATTTACCCAGCGGTGTTGTCCAATCAGCTCTCACTTCCGCCCCGAGAAAAACATTTAACATGGCGTCAAGGAACAGCCGGAAGTTGGCAACTTGGGAGCCCGAGCGTAAAGCTTAAACTGTCTCCGTCAGATGCCTGCGCGCGCCTTCGGAGCGTCGAGGCTCAGCCGCGGAGCGCATGCGCCGCAGCTCCCACCGAGCGTCGCCCTTCCTTCCGCTCCTCGCTGCCGTCTGCCCGGTACCTCACGCAGCCGCTGTAATGGCGACCTGGCCCGGCGGCGTCCTCGGGACGACGCTCCTGCTGCTGGCGTGCCTGGTCGCCGCCGGGTCGTGGGCTTCGGAGGTCATCGGTGGAGGCAGCGGGGAGACCCTCGGCGCCGGCGAGCGGTTTAAGATCGAGGGTCGCGCGGTGGTGCCGGGGGTGAAGCCCCAAGACTGGATCGCGGGGGCCCGAGTGCTCGTGGACGGCGAGGAGCACGTCGGGTTCCTCAAGTGAGTAGGAGCCCCGGGGCTGCCGCTGGCCCCTCCGCCTGGCCGGCCTCGCTTTGGGGAGTCCGGGCCCTCGGCCAGCCGGGGACGGCGGAGCTTGAGGCCACCCTCCCCGTTCGTTTCGACGCTCGGCGCGAAGGGCGTCGGGAGGAAGGCGGCCGCCCCCTGCTCCGGAGCGGAAGCCCGGAGGGAGGAGCTACGGGAATAGTCTCTCTTTAGTTCATTCGCCTTTATTCCGGGCCATTTCCGCACTAAACTGTTATAGCGCTATTATTCCACTTTCAACACCCTGTGGAATCCTGGGGTTTGCAGTTTAGGGAGGGGCCTTTAGGCCCCTCCCTAAACTGCAAACCCCAGGATTCCATAGGGTGTTGAAAGTGGAATAATAGCGCTATAACAGCCTACTGTGGAAATGGCCCCTGTCTTTCTTTAGAGAAGTCTGAGGCTGCCATTCTCACAAGAACTTGGTGGGGAAGGCTGACCCAAAGGGGAACAAATGGCTCAAAATAATGTCGGGCCCCTGCCTCTCACGCTGTCTGATACAGGGAACAGGCAACTATTTCTCCCCCCAGTGTTTTAGGGACAGGCACCATATTTGTGCCCATTAGCTACTGTTGGTTTTTTTTTTAATTTCCTGGCAATTCATCAGGCACTGGTCCAGGGGCCGTCACGTTGACCAGCACTGAGGTAGTTGCGGGCAGTTCCACTGGAGCCTGGTAGCGACTGGCACAGTGATACCATTAGGATACATATATGTTGATGGGGAAAGACAAAATTACTGTGGAGGTGGCAGTCCCTTGGTTTACGTTTGCGGTAATTTAAAAAATCATTATCTATAAAGCATTAGCTTTTCAGCCTGTGACAAGACCTGGAGTCCTTGCACGTTACACCGTAATAGAGCTATGATCCAGTTAACTGCTTTGGCGGCATCCTATGGAAACCTGAGGTTTATTCTGGTTAAACATTAGAGCTCTCTGGCTGAGAATTCTAAACTTTCCCAAACTGCAAATCCCCGTGATTCCGTAAGAATGTAGCCATGGCAGTTAAAGTGGAATCATAATGCTATGATTGTGTAATTTGAAAGAGTCCAGGTGAAAAAATACTCCAAATAAATTGCAGTACATATTTGTTGGCATGTTCAGAGTTGTAATATTGCCAGTGTTACTCATACGTTGTATAGATTCCGAACAGTTTTTCTCAAGATCGTGCCATTCTTCAAAGACGGTTGATTCTCTCTCCTGTCTTTTCCTCACGATCCTTCTTGTTGATGCTTTCAACAATATTAGGAATTGACAAAAAATGCTCCTCCATTTTTTGTAGTTTCTATTTTTTTGCACTGTGGTTTATCACTTTGAAAGAAATTCCACAGAGTGTCTCATACATTGTATCTTTGGAGCTGCATATGGACTACATACATACATTTTGTCTTTATCCAAATGGGGTTTTACTTATTGTTTTCAGCAGTACACGTTGAGCATCCCTTATCTGAAAATCCAGAATACTCCAAAATCCAAAGCTTTTGACAAGCAGAACCCAGTCTTCTTCCTGTAGGAAATAGGAGGTAGTCATGGACGCTTGCTTGGGACTGCACACATGCTGCTTGCAAAGTCTTTTAGTCAGCTTGGCACCGTTTTTGCCCTCTCGGCGTTCTTTGGACCAAGCAAGCCTCCACATTTCCCTTAGGATCCCTACAGGAAGAAGGCAAGAGTAAAACTGATGAAAGAATGAACCCTGAGTCAAATGAACAGTACAATATTAAAAATATTATATAAAATTACTGTCAGGCAGCATGTATAAGGTGTATATGAAACATAAATGAATTTTGTGTTTAGACTTACAGCCCATCTCCAAGATGTCTCATGATATATTTGCAAATATTCCAAAATTGGAAAAAAATTGAAACACCTCTGGTCTCTCATATTTTGAATAAGGGATACTCAACCTGTATCTGTGTTCAGATGTGTACCTTCCTGTCAGAAAGTTGAAATAGAATTACAGCTCAAGCTAGGGTTTAGTTTGTGCTGAAATGTTCATCCTACTTTTGATATTTCTCTAGATGACAAAAGCATCAGAATTAGACAGTAGGTGATTAAATGCTGTCATGTAATTGTATTTCAGCTTTCTGGCAGAAGAACGATACTAGTATCAGAAACTGAATCCGCTTTGTTGCTGTAATATTCAAAAATGATACAGTGGTGGGAAATGTAATTCCTAGGACAGCCATTGGTTGTTGTTGTTGGTTGTTGTTTTTTTAATGCTTCATGGAGTGTAGTTTTGCAGAGGCAACCAGTCTTCTACCTTTCCTTTACAATCCTCTGTGGTGGTAATTTGACATACTGCAAAGAAAGATGCAATGCATACACACACACACACATACCAGCTCCAGTTCTTTACAAGTCGAGTATTCTCTATATCATGTGTTTGAGTGTGCTTTGCAGAAAAAAAACCCAGACGTTTTCAAGTGAAGTACAGACAAAACTCTAATACTAAGGTCCTGGACAGGTTAGCCTTTTGGTGTGACCCAACAGGGCTTTGCTATGTTACAGAATCTAAAATGTCAGTAATTTTTTTACAAAAATACTGTATCTCTTCTGTGCTGAAATCTGGACTTTTTCATATTTTATCAGGACAGATGGAAGCTTCGTCGTTCATGATATTCCCTCTGGGTCTTATGTAGTTGAAGTTATATCACCAGCTTATAAATTTGAACCGGTACGAGTGGACATCACTTCAAAAGGGAAGATGAGGTGGGTTTTTTTTAATAATTAAATATTAAATCATATGAATATGGCATGTAAGATACAGTGCCACAGGGCTGATTTTTCTATAAATCCTTGCACATTCATTTTTCACAGTAGTGAAATACTTTCTTGATGCTAAATGTCCCATACAATTTGTTTCCCATTTTAAGGAAGCCGTAGTTATGCAGGGAAATCAACCTATTATAACAGACTTCACAGAATGTGGCATTTAAATGAATTCTTCATTAATTTTGATTATTGAAATAATCCTAATCATTGATTGTTATTTATATGGACTTCTTTCTACCCTGTCTGTAATACTTGCACACTAGATGCAAATTAATCAGATACAACTTTTTAATAGTAGGTTAACTCCCCCATGCAATCCTCCTCCCATTCCCTTCCACAGCTCCCCCTCCCATTCCCTTGCCTCTGGCCCTAGTGCTCCCTGGGGGTGGGGGAGAAAAAAGACAAGTTAAAGGGCTTACTGATACTTTCCCCTCAGATGGAGCACTGTGGAGCACTTTCTGGTGTTCTAGCTACTTCCGGTCACCATCTTCAGAAAAGAGATTTCTCCCAAAGGGGTGGGGTAGGAGCAAAGAGAGCACCTGACCAGTCAGCAGCCATTATACAGCAGAATGTGCAGCTATGTGGCAGAGAGGATATGCTTCCAGCATTGGAGTTGGGGAAGCTTTGATCACCCAAAAGGGAAGAACGTCCATTTTAAACACAAGCCCCACAAGCCTGGGGAGAGGAATGTAAGGGAATGGGACAAGGAAGCCGGGAGGAGGGTGGCCAAGCATCTGCCTCATGAATAATCAAATTTGTGAAGGTCAAACCTGCGAGTGTGGAGGGAAGATTATATGTATTGGATTGATATATTTGGAAAGAGAATTGCTGCCAACTACTGAGTGAAATTTCATGTAACATTTTCTTTTAAAATACATACATATATGAAATACCTATATGTATCTTAAAAGAAAATGTTTCATATGACATTTGGTCAGATGTCCCACAGGTAAATATGAGCAAGGCTATATTGCCATATGTTTTCTCAGTATCTATAGAAGTATTGTAAACAGAATTCTAGAGTCATTTTGAAATCTTTGTTTAACTATTTCCACTGAAAGCCACTTGGCTGAATTCAGCTAAATTACAATGCCATTCTAATGGATCATAGAACCTTTTCAGCTGGCAACATCTTATCATGGTTTTATGTCTGAGAATATTAGCATAGTGATTGAACTATATACAGAAAGACTTTGTCACTTAAGGACTTTTTGATTGTGTAATCTTGAATATTTGAGTGTTAACTGCTTACAGTAGATCAGTGCTGATTTGTCGCATCTGCAATCAGCAGTATTTTGTTTGATACATTTTGCAAATCACTGATTCAGTATATGGCAAAAAAGGGGGGTTGTGCTATTGTTGCATTTGAGGTTATAATGTTACAAGCAAAGCAAACCATTCTCAGTTCTCTTTCAAAATAATAGTTGTACCAAATAACCTAGTACAGCTGGGTTTATGTGCACAGCTAATACAAAATCACTGAAATGAGCCAGTAATTCCACTACGCAGTTAAGATTCTTAAGCACTACTGATGCTAACTACTTTTAGGATGTAATCCTAAATGGAAATTTCTCAGGGTTCTCAGTAAAAGTGCATAGTATTGTTAAACAATTTAACTCTTTTAAAATTATTTTAGTTTAAATATAAATGCACCAATTGGAAAACACACATGAAGACAGAATAAATGATTGAGCTTTAGTGGAGAAACTGTATAAAAATATTTTTGAATCTTCCTTCAGAGCAAGATATGTAAATTACATCAAAACATCAGAAGTAGTCAGACTTCCATACCCCCTTCAAATGAAATCTTCTGGACCACCTTCTTATTTTATAAAGAGAGAGTCTTGGGGATGGACGGACTTCTTAATGAACCCCATGGTATGTATGGAAGGAAGCATGTGTACATAAGCTAATTTTCTATGGATTACCTCTTTAAGTTACAAGAGCCCTACTTGTAGGAACAAGAGTAAACACTGAACTGGGTGTGTGCTAATTATGTCGTTTCTTGAGGGAGATAGTGCATGTTTAAACAAGACTTGTTTTCAGGTAACTATCTGCAGTGAAAAAGAAGCATCCGTAGAGAGATGGTTACATCAGCTTAACTGGGATTTCTTGTGCTGCAATCAAGTGGGAGAAACCAGCGTAGTTATAAAACTGTATAGTCCTATAGTACAATTTTATGTGTATCTACTCAGAAGTAAATCCCACTGGGTTCAGTGTGATTTACTCCATTGTAAGGCCCCTTAGGATTGCAACTTTAACTGCAGAAAGAGTTCCATTAATAGTTGATGTAGGGAGGAAGAAAGTTTGGCAAGGGAAACATGAGGAAGTGTGCTCAGGATTGAGATCCTTGCAACTATTGTATGGGCAGCTGAACATGAAACCTAAGGCTGGTGCTTCAGACAGATTTGGGACTTCTGGGGTGCCAGAACAACCATACTTATTCATATTAGTTTCATTTTTCAGTGCATGTTAAACCGATAATCTGACCTAACTTGCAAATAGATATTTCCATTATCAGTACGTTTTTAACACTCCAGGGTGCCTGTTTCACTTCACTGCTATCAGTCTTCATTGCACTAAAGATAGATGTTGGTTAATCTCTTTGAGGCCTTTCAAATAAGTAATAATTAGGTTACATACCCTCTTAATACATTTACAAGAAAGCTTTTTAATCACAGTCTCAGTTCCATCTTTGGTAATATTAGAATAATTACTGACTTCCACATCCTGTGTAATGTGCATATGGGACCTAGGTGAAATCAATATGCTGTTCACAGAATCACAGAGTTGGAGGGACTGTTGAAGACAGCAAAACACTGTTCCTTGTAGAACACATATGAGAAACTGTATCTCTGGCATTAATGAGATATAGCTGTCTACCCTCTATTTAAATACCTCTAGCAAAAGAGAGTCCATGCTGCCTGAGGCAGTATGTTCCACTGTCAAAACAATGGTTCCATTTATCACTAGGAACTTTCTTTTAATATTTCTCTGTAACATGCTTCCCCAAAAATTCTGTTTGTTGGTTCCAGTCCTTTCTTGTGGAGCAACAGACAATAATAATAATAGCCCTTCACATAGTTGAAGACAGATATTTTTTGTTTTCAGTTTAAACCTACTCAACTTTTTCAGCCATTCCTTATAGAACTTGGTTTCCAAATCCCTTACCATCTTGGTTATCCTCTAGATGCACTCCAGTTTGTTAGTGTCTTCGTTAAAGGCATTGCACCAGAACTGGACACAGTATTTTGATATGGCATGTGCTGCTTTTACATGACTCATGATCTGAGTGTCAGTTTTGGAGTTATGTAGTTGAAACTTAAGCTTGTGATCTTGGTAGGTGTTTACACTTTGGTCATAACCTTTCATAGCACTGGGGTGCTTCAAGATCTGAGCTATTCCTTAATTACTTTTAATCATCCTTCTTTGATACAGAGGAGTATATAGCTTTAGTTCATTATATAGGATCATTAAACAGTAGGATGATGAATGGAAAGTTCCAGGCTTATGCAAATTAGTCATGATATGCTGAATTAATGCTAGTGACTTTGGTGTTGACTAGTTATACAACTACTGCACTGGCTTTGAAAGAAGTGTAATTTGCTTTCTGCACATTAATATAAACTCCACAAAGGCATCCTGATCAGCATACTGAAAGATATTGTAACTTTACTTTCTTGAATTTCTACTGTTTTAGGTTATGATGATGATCCTTCCATTGCTGATCTTTGTATTACTGCCCAAAGTTGTCAATACAAGTGATCCTGATATGAGGCGGGTAAGTAAGCTAAGTATTACAGTATAGTCTGAGTATGACATCTGAATAAACCCACACACACACACAAGTAGTGCTGATGTTTCAGTGGCTTCTAAAGCTGAAATACAGCTGTGAACTAGAAAGATGAGCCTTCAGTAATGCTTAATAATCCCAAACTTGCTCCAGAAAATTCAGGTTCTCAGAGATGCTAAACAGAATAAATTATGCATGCAGTATATATGCTAATTTATTCAGTGTTTTATATCCAGCCCAGGCTAAAGAGGTAAGTGTGAAAGAACAGAAAGTTTGCATTTGAAGAGAGCTTGGTACAGTAAATGAAGTCAAATTAAAAAAAACCCTGAGTGAAACCCATTGTACATGAGAGATTGGATGTTGGACAGTCTCCTTTCTTTCAGCAAGTCAGGAGCACAAAAAAGGATAACCTGAACATGGGAACAGGCTGGTGTTGCTTCTTTCCGTTGTTGTTTTCTTCACATGGATAGTGGTAGCCTGAAATCCCTTTCCTTTCTAGAATCCTGAAAGATCAGAGGGTTTGATTCTGTGGAGAGAATCTACAGAAGATTCTCCTTTTCAGTGTTGCTCACCTGAAGAGAGCAAAGTGTGTGTGCTGTGGGCGGGGAGGGGGAACACTATTTTGTATCTTCTCCTCCTGCTTTACAGCCTCCACAGGGCTGTAGTATTCAGCTTCCTAGTCCAATCCAGAAAGCAAACTATAATTTGCTCTGAAGCTCATAGTTCCATCCAGACAGTAGTCATACAGGGGACTCCTCGGCTAGTCCCTTTGTGCCTTTTGAAAGGTGATACAGAGCTGTGTTTGGAAGGGCAACTGGTGGGAATAATAGAGGCTCTTTCTTCAGCCGAGTTTATTTGTGTCTCAGCCAGTAGTGTCCACGCCTTTCCATTAGCAAATACAGGAGCTGCCTTAACATTTGTTGTTGGTGATACTAGAGATCAACATGATTCCTTTGGGCTATGGGAGATCTGTGACAGATGATAATCGAAAAGACCAACTGCTGTTGCTGTGTGCCTTCAAGTTGTTTTCCAGCTATGGCAACCTAAGGTGAACCTATTATGGGGTTTTCTTGGCCAGATTGGTTCACATGGGATTTGCCTTTGCTTTCTTCTGAGGCTGAGGCAGTGTGACTTGCACAGCGGGTTTACATGACTGAGCAAAGATTCAAGCCCTCATCTCCAAAGTCATAGTGCAATGCATAGTCCAAACCACTACACCACATTGGCTCCAAAACACCAGCTGGGCAGAAAAAAATGAATATGTATTTGATTTGAATGGCGAGCATGTGCAGTTTTGTTCTGTTATGATTGCCATGCTGTGATCATCATGGCAAAGTATAATTGAGTCACCAGTTTGCCATGAAAATATTGTAACTAATCTTGGCTCAGAACAAAGATGCTAACTGTCTCTTCCTACACTGTATATACTTTTCACACTTTGTGCCATTTTATATTGATGTCTTCTCTTTCCTGTTACAATTAAAATAAGAACTCATATCCTAGGCGCTTTTTGCTCTGGCAGATCCATGGTAACTAGAAGTTTAGATTATTATACTTACTAAATTATCCTAATCTATTGTCCTTTCACCATGCGTTATGCTGAATAGCGGAAGACTAGAACAAAATGGAGATTCAAGGTGTTTACTAAATTTTCTCTGTTTAGCAATGTTTACTCTCCTTCTCTGGCTGCTGCTTTTGGGAATTCAGTTATTTTCTTTTCTTTTGAATGACCACTGTCTTCAGTAGTTCTTTACAGGTATCAGGTTATTTTCAAGTTATATCAATCAGCAGTGTAATCTGGATCCTGTGGTGTCCCTTGCATACTTGCATAGGAGGAAGCCTCATTGACAAAAGGGGAAACAAAATCAGAGTATGTGTACATATGATTACACTGCAAATGTTTAATAAGGCTAAAAATTAGAAATTCAACTGACTGTGGGGTGACTGAATTGAGGGGCCTAATTGTAGGTTGCTGTCTTGAATCTTATATTGAGGGTATAATGGAAAACTCTCTTGATGCACATGTTCTTTGAAAGAAGTGGGATAGGCTAGAATGAACATGAATTTGTCTGTTTAGTTTTTGAACACCAGAAACAGTTAAAGGATCTACTACACTGTGGCATAATCAATTTTTCCATGGACCAGAACTAGAAGATCAATGGTCAATCAGATGTTGTTGAATTCCAGCTCCTAGCAAGCCAACTTGAACAGTACCAAGGGGTGAAAGAAGATCTTTCACAACTTTCATAACACTTTTTGCAGGGAGGAACACAGTTTCCCTGTCTTTGCCATACAAAAAAGACTCAGACCCTTTATGATATTTGCTAATACTATTTAGAGAAGAAACTTTTTATTTTGTGAAATTAGTCTCAGAAACATACATCAGATTACTAGTTCAATGTGTTTAAAACAAAGTTTTCAGAGCTTTTGTTTACACTTAATAGAACAGACTACCATATTGGATTTTAAATGGAGAGAAATTTTAAAAATCCCTGTTAACTATTAGTTGTAAACCTTTGTCCTGTAAAGCTACTTTAGACAGGGCTATCTGTGTTTTCTTGCTTTTAGAACTTTCTTTTCATATTTATACATATTGCAACAAATTTATTGTGGAGTTTTAGTTAAAGCTCTGGCTGTGTAAAGGAGTCTGTAGTGTAGTGGGAACATATAGTAGAGAGTCGCTGCAAAATGTTCTGTCTATTGAGAGAACAGTTAACCCACTAAATATAACTTTTGTTTGGATTTGGAAATGGTTTTCACTTATGCCTTCTCTCTGTTCTTCTGTGTGTCTAGGAAATGGAGCAGTCGATGAATATGCTAAATTCTAACCATGAGCTGCCTGATGTGTCAGAGTTCATGACAAGACTTTTCTCTTCAAAGTCTTCTAGCAAATCGAGTGGTGGTAGCAGTAAAACAGGGAAAAGTGGTGCAGGAAAAAGGAGGTAGTTGTTTGTCCTCCTGGAACCACAATTTGCACAGCTCTGTTATGTGGTATCTGTACGTTCTGTGGAAGAACAAAAAGCCACTACTGTAACCTTAATCCAATATGAAATTGGATATGATACAACTGTTGTGTGTGGTGTAGCTTTTTAACCTATTTAAATCTTGTTCTTTAAACACATGCATGAAAGGACATTGCTTCAGTTCTGTATCTCTGTAAGGTCAAAACAGATGAAGACTTAACTCCTTTGTAGAGAATGACATTAAAAAAAATTAAATTATGTGCAATATATTGATGATTCTTACACAAAATAATCACTGTAAATTATTTGATTTTAAAAAATAGAAAGTGGTTTTTAATAATGATGTATTGTTCTTTTCTGCAACGCCTATATTTTCACAATATTTTTCTTGATATACATAACTTAGGATTGCTTACAGAACATGTTAGTAAGATCTTCGGGTTTATTTCAGTGAGAGGAGAGGACCTGCATTCCACCATATGTTTATGCTGTCTATTTGTTTGTTTAGTTCTTAAATTCCCGTGACAGCTTATTTGGAATAGTGGGTATTTCTTTTTTACTACTGAAGTTCTTCTGGAGAAAGCCATATCTCAGTGGATGAACTCCTCTGTGTTCCTGTATAAATATTTGAATTCTTAAACAGTGAGATTTTTTAACTGCCCTCTGCCACAATACTATTTTAACAAAAGTTTTGTGAATAGAATTCTAGTCTTCCTTATCCTTTAGTTCAGTGACCAGTCTTGTGGTTGGAACATAGTTGCCACCACTTTACTAGGGCTTGTCAGAAAATAATAGCATTGCAAATTTGGAAGGGACTCTAAATTTCCAACGTCCTGTTGATCCACAACTAAAGCATCCTTGATATAAGTAAAGTTTGACAAAGAGGAGAGTCCACTATCTTCTGGTGTAGACCTATCCACTGTCAAATAGCTCTTAACATCAGGAATATCTTCCTAATGTTTAATCAGAATCTCTTGTTGTAATTTGCTCTCATTGATTCATAGCTATCATAGCACCACTCAGTCTTTGCTTTTCTAGGCTAAATATAATAGCTCCCTCAATTTCTCATCAGGCTTGGTTTTCAGATCTTTTGATGTCTAGCAGAGCCCTCCTTCCTGTGCTAGAGCTGGTAATGTGTGTGCAATGCACAACTAATAAACATGGTCATCCACAACCTAAAAGCCTCTGGTTTGTAATGTGAGCATCCATAGGAATGCAGATATGAAGGGTAATGCATAAATCCAATCACTAGTCTCAATTAGAGTAAACCTATTGGATTAATTGCTGTATTTAGCATTCATTCAGTGGTCTATTTCAGTTGGCACCAGCAGTTGAAGTCAGTGTAGGTCAGTAGTGGGCACCTGTCTTATGCATAACTATTCAGCTGTGACCCCCATCAGCTGTACAAATGATGAGGATAATGAGGTCGCAATTAATATTTGCAGGTACACAAGTTAGCCACCTCTTACTTAGGCCTAAGGCTGATACATACCTGTTTGTTTTTTCCTGATAAAGATGCTGGTATCTCCCAGCTTCAATTCTTCTTCAGCTACAGTTGATGGCAAAACAACTCTTATAGGTATTGTCATAGTGAGAATACTTCATGCAGGTATGGTAACAGCAGTAGCCTGGGAGCTCAGCTCTAACTTGACTCCAGCTTCCTTATTCAATATGCAATTTACGAATGAGACTTTGAGAGTTTGTTTGAGGCCTTAGTGATGATATGCTTTTTCTTTTCCAATAGCTAAGACAAATGTACAGTATGGGTGCCAGTTAGTATTAGAGGGCAAGCTTTCCTTTGTATCCTAGTTTTGGTTCCTGATGTTCCTGGTTACACACGGGTGGAGGGGTCTTGAGGTACAGGCAGAGCCAAGTAGTACAGGAGTAACTGGCAAAAAGTGGAAGGGTCCATTGGTTTGTTTAAATAGTTTTTGATGGTGAATTCATATCAGTGTACATTATAAAGAATGTGAATCTATCACACAAAGATAGATTTGACCTTTTGCACTAAGTCTAGAGAGGATCATTTCTGTTGTGTACCCAACTTGTGTGGAAGAGGAAAAGTTATTACAATTTTACTACACTCATCAAAGCAACTGGAGGAGGGGACATTTTATTACTCATCTGAAATTAAGCAAGTGGGAGAAGAATCTTACCATTAAAATACATTTAGCTGCTAAAGTGCTATGTGTTGTACCATAAAAGTTGTGGATGAACGGGTGTGGATGTTATGAGGTTTTTAGCTTAAATGTAAACCCAAAGAAATAGTTATGAGTGTCTGTAATTCATTAAGCATTTGTTCTGCGCTTGAGCAGTTCACCAGAGAAGTTGCATAGAAATGTTCTAGCTGGTTAAGGCTTTATATCAAAGGCAGGATGTTGAATTCATCTGAGCACTGTAATTTACAGTGGTTGCTCAGTGCCATAATCAACAATCAAGTGTAATCTGATCTACCACACACAATGACCTCATTGTCTATCTAAGCTATTGATTACCTGTAATCTACTGAACAAGCAGTAGAAGGTCAGAACTAGTATCTTCAGCACAATAATGTCATCTTAAGATTGTGAAAATGAAGAATCACTATTCTCGGATGCTGCTTTCCCAGCACGCAATGAAAGTATTTGATGGATTCTATGCATACTTGCTAAATCTTGTCAACACACTATCAACAGTTCATGGTCAGCAGTATTGAAGGTCCCAGAAATTTGTTCCACAAAATATCTCTTGTTTCCACACAGAGATAATTTCCTTGGATCACAGGCTGGTCTTGGCTACCACACCAGGGCTGGACACCTGGAGGGGTGATGATGTCATCAGAAACCTGATGCTAAGAGCTGTTCCTCGCAGAATGCTCATCTAATGTTTTGATCATGGAAAGATTAGAAAGATTATCTAGAGTCTTAACTGGACTTTAAAGTGATGGTGGTGATGATGATTGTCATGTATTATAGACTGTAGTTTAATCTGAAGCTAATAATGAGATTTTAAAGTTGTTCTGAGATTAACTGTTCAAGAATTGTGTATGTCTGGGGTAGTTTTGAAAGTCTACTGGGGAAATGCAATTAGTCTTTAACGAGATGGTAAAGAATTAATTGAACAAATATATCAGTGGACTGTTCTCACAAGACACAAATGGGGGGAAAATACACTTATTTAGGCATTAAGAGCAGCAAGGGAGAATTTTAATATCTGAAAGATAAAGCACAAAAAGCCCTGGATTATACAAATCAACGATATTATAAAAAGTTAGCAATGCACACTCTATTTTCATATGAAGGTCAATGCAGAATAAGTATGCCGTTGATCAAGGCTACGAGTTTGGCAAAAACACATAATGTGATTAAAACAATGGAAAATTGTTAATACTGCTACCTCTACGTTTAGTCTTTATGTTGATACAAATCTGTATCACTTAATGAAATTATCTTGCTACCAAGTTCATATATAGCAGTCCTAGGCTGCCAGCTTTTAATGTTAAAAAATACCCGAGTAAAGCTTAAAGGGCCTCAACAGAGGGAACCAATTGTGGGAGTATTCCATTTCCTCTACAGCAGCGGTGGGAAACTTTGAGGCCTCAGTGTTTTCACAGAATCACAGAATCACAGAAATGTAGAGTTGGAAGAGACCACACGGGCCATCCAGTCCAACCCCCTGCCATGCAGGAACACCCTCAAAGCACTCCCGACAGATGGCCATCCAACCTCTGCTTAAAAACCTCCAAAGAAGGAGATTCCACCACACTCCGAGGCAGCATATTCCACTGCCGGACAGCCCTGACCGTCAGGAAGTTCTTCCTGAGGTTCAGGTGGAATCTCCTTTCCCGCAGCTTGAATCCATTGCTCCTTGTTCTGGTCGCTGGAGCAGCAGAAAACAAGCCCTCTCCTTCCTCTACATGGCACCCCTTCAAATATTTAAACATAGCTATCATGTCCCCTCTTAACCTTCTCTTCTGCAGACTGAACATACCCAGCTCTCTAAGTCTATCCTCATGGGGCATGGCTTCCAGGCCCTTCACCATTTTGGTCGCCCTCCTCTGGACCTGCTCCAGCTTGACCATGTCCTTCTTGAATTGGGGTGCCCAGAAGTGGACACAGGATTCAAGATGAGGTCTAACCAAAGCAGAGTAGAGTGGTACCAGTACCTCCCTCGATCTAGACACCATACTCCTATTGATGCAGCCGAGAATTGCATTGGCTTTCTTGGCTGCCGCATCACATTGCTGACTCATGTTCAGCTTGCGGTCTATTAAGACTCCTAGATCCCTTTCACACGTACTGCCATCCAGCCACGTGTCCCCCATCCTATATTTCTGCATTCCATTTTTTCTACCTAAGTGTAGGACCTTACACTTCTCTCTGTTGAATTTCATTTTGTTAGCTTTGGCCCAGCTCTCCAATCTATCCAGGTCATTTTGAATTCTGATCCTGTCCTCTGGCGTATTAGCAACCCCTCCCAATTTGGTGTCATCTGCAAATTTGATGAGCATGCCCTCTATTCCTTCATCCAAGTCGTTGATGAAAATATTGAACAGCACTGGGCCCAGGACAGAACCCTGTGGCACCCCGCTAGTCACTTTTCTCCAGGATGAAAAGCAGCCATTGGTGAGCACCCTTTGGGAACGGTCAGTCAACCAGTTACAGATCCACCTGACAGTAGCCCTGTCCAGCCCGCATTGTATTAGCTTCTTTGCAAGAATGTCATGGGAAACTTTGTCAAAGGCCTTACTGAAATCGAGATATGCTACATCCACAGCATTCCCTTCATCTATCAAGCTAGTAACTCTATCATAAAAAGAAATAAGATTAGTCTGGCATGACTTATTTTTGAGAAATCCATGTTGACTTCTCGTGATTACTGCATTGCTTTCTAAGTGATTAGAAACTGACTGCTTAATGATCTGCTCCAGGATCTTTCCGGGTACTGACGTCAGGCTGACTGGGCGATAATTATTTGGGTCCTCTTTTTTTCCCTTCTTGAAGATGGGGACAACATTTGCCCTCTTCCAGTCTGCTGGAACTTCTCCTGTCCTCCAAGATTTCTCAAAGACCATAGCAAGTGGTTCCGAAATGACCTCTGCCAGTTCTTTTAATATCCTAGGATGCAATTCATCTGGCCCTGGAGACTTGAATTCATCCAGTGTGGCCAGGTATTCTTGTACCACCTCTCTACCTATTATGTACCGCATTTCCCCTGCTTCCTCCCCTGCTCCCCAACCAGCAGGTTGAGTCCATGTATCCTTCTGGGAAAAAACTGAGGCAAAGAAGGTGTTAAGTAGTTCTGCCTTTTCTCTTCCCCCTGTTAGTAATTCGCCATCTTCTCTGCGCAGCGACCCTATCGCCTCTTTCTTTTTCCTTTTGCTGCAGACATATTTAAAAAAGCCCTTTTTATTGTGTTTAATGTCTCTGGCCAGCCTAAGTTCGTTCTGTGCTTTAGCCTTTCTGACCTTCTCCCTACATCTCCTGGCTACTTGCTTAAATTCTTCTTTGGTGGTTTCCCCCCTCTTCCATTTCCTGTACACGTTTCTCTTAACCCTTAGCTCAGCTGAGAGTTCTTTACTCAACCATTCTGGTTTCTTCAGGTGCCTTCCATTTTTCCTCCTTATTGGCACAGTTTTAGACTGTGCCTTCAGTATCTCCCTTTTAAGGAACTCCCATGCCTCCTGAACTCCTTTCTCTTTCACTATTCCTGACCACGGAATTTCAACCAGCAGCTCCTTAAGTTTACAGAAGTCTGCTTTTTTAAAATCTAAGATGACTGTCTGGCTACACGTATCTTCTCCTTCCCACTGAATGCCAAATTCCAATAGGGCATGGTCACTCCCCCCTAAAGATCCAACCACTTCTACCTCATTAACAAGGTCATCCCTGTTGGTCAGGATCAGATCTAGAATATTTGATCCCCTTGTGGCCTCTTCCACCTTCTGGACCATGAAATCGTCTGCAAGACAAGCAAGAAACTTGCTGGACCTTGCTGTCTTGGCAGAGTTTGACTGCCAACATATATCCGGGTAATTGAAATCTCCTATTATTACTGTGTCTCTCCTTTTTGAATGCGCGGTCATTTGGTTGAGGAAGGCATCATCAAGGTCCTCGGTCTGGGCTGGAGGTCTGTAGTAAACCCCACCAGAATATCCCTATTGTTTCTCGCTCCCTTAATTTTTACCCAGATGCTCTCAACCTGGCTTTCTGGGTTTAAGTCATGGATCTCTTCACAGGTGAAAACATCCTTGACATACAAGGCTACTCCTCCTCCTTTCTTGTTTGGTCTATTTCTACAAAATAGGCTATACCGCTCTATTCCTACATTCCAATCCTGAGACTCATCCCACCAGGTCTCAGTGATGCCTATCAAATCGTATTTTTTTTGTTGTACTTTTGGACTAGAACTCCCGTAATCTCCTACCATTAGTCATGCTGCTTGGGGAGTTGTATACCAGAAGAACCCAAGAGTCAAAAAAATCCCCACCTGTGGTTACTTGATGCTGCTGGACCTGATGGACTGTGCTTGTATTACCACATGATGAAGAAGCTGTGAAGGGAAATGAATGCAAGAGCAATCCTCACCACCTAGCTGTTGTCATTTTCTGCCTTCCCAACTTGCCTATCATTCCTCAGCACAGCTTAGGGAAAACAGCTGTGTAGGAACAAATATATCATCAATGCTCCTCCATACAGCAGCTTGTGAAAAATAGACCTGGTTCATGATAATTAAGCAATCTGTCTGCTACAGTTCCATGCCTTTCAAAGGAAACTTTATTTTCATTTCATTTCATTTCATTTCATTTTGTAGGGGGACCAGATCAGTTCAGTTATCCCAGAGCTCCTGGTGAAAGAAATCAACATTCCAAGCATATGACTTTTGATGCCAGTGGAGGCATGTTTTCTGTCCAGAACACTGGAGTGACCTAGCACTTGTTTAATGTCTAGTTATAAACTGAAGGAATTTGAATAGAACTCAGTCCCTTTAGAATTATCAAATAGATGGAGAACAAGGGAAAAAAGAAGCCAGAAGTTCTGCAGAGCAAAGCACATTGTGTTACAACATCTAATCTGTAGAGAGAGGATCTGCCTTTATGAATCATTTATTATTTTCAAAGAGGTAGATGGGTTAGTCTTTTCAGTCTTTTAAGGAGAAAGTCTTGTTTAATTGCTTTAGATTAACCCACTAAAACTATTCGTTTTCAAGATCCCAGAATACTTTTCAGTGTGTGTATAAGGTGATGCTTATGTCAGTGTTGGCAGGATTTGGCTCCTCTGCACTCTGCTCATGCTTATGCATCTGTGAAGCAAGGCTTCACTGCAGCAGAGGGTCCCAGTGAAACAGAAAGAATTCCAGAGGCTCATTAAGTAAGACTTAGAGGCTTGATTTATTGCCGCACTCTAAAATAAGGCTTAGCAAAAAACATGCTAGCATTCCAGCAATTAGACAAACAGGAATAACAGAAGATAACGGAGAAAAATCAGGCAGCATCTCCCCTTACAAACAGTATACTGCCAATGGCGTGGCAGGTCCAGCTAGGGCGTCTAACTGGCAGCTGGTCAAGGCAAACAGCAGCCTTTTTATGCTACCTTGTCACCCTGGAACAAGTGGGGTGACCCAATCAGCGCTCTGGCGTGTGGCCTTCTCTAATACACAAGACATAGCCATAACAATCCTGCTGACCTTGCACCTGGCTGTCTGGCCACACTGCCTCTTCTTTCTGCCGTCCACTCATAGGAAAATTTTGCCTGCCCAGCAACAACCTTGACAGCTTATAAGAGAGAAAGACATGTACTATATACAATTTGTACCAGATATAGCAGACATTGCTTGAAATCCCGTTGATTAATCCCTACTAGAGCAGTCCCATTGAATGAATTGTTGAATAGTGAATCAACAAGCAGATAAATTTAATGGATTTAATGATCAGGTCTAATATGATTTAGGCTATTGTGTTAAAAAAAAACTATATAAACAGGTCAAAAATAATTAGCAAAGTTGTTATTTTGTATTTTATTCATTTATATCTTGCCAATAATGAGACTTGAGACAGCTAACAACATATTTAAAAACAATATAGAGTAAGAACTGTAGAGATTTGCAACATAAATCTAAAAGTTAATTTAAAAGCAATTAAACAGTTTATAAAATTAAAGCATTAAACATTAAAAACATTAAAATTTATTAAAAGACTATACAAACCATAAAAGAATACAGCACATCATTAAAAGTCCATTCCATTCAGTTTCTAAAAGCCTGGTGCCACAAGAATGTTTCCAGTTGCTGATAGAAGAAGTGTAAGGAGGGAGCCGTCTCGTCTTCTCTAGGGAGTGCATTCCAAAGACAGCGGGCAGCCACCAAGAAGTTTCTCCCCCTTGTTCCCACCAATTGAGCCTGAGAAAGTGATGAGATAGAGAGAGGGGCATCTCTAATGGATTCATCAACGGAGATAATGTCCCTTAAAATAGCCTGGACCCAAGCTGTAACAATATATGGGCTGTGCTTTCTACAGACATGTCTAATTAAAGATTCCTTATTGAAGTCATTGGTTAGATACCATTCATTCCTACAAATAATTAGCTGTGATAATTTAAATCTAGCTTATTCTATGTGGGAGAAAAATCTTTGTTTAACTGTATGTACAGCTATTTGGGCTGTAGAAGGCACTTGAGGCTAGAAACTATTTCTGCTCTGACAGGAGGCAAGATTCAAGATGTGATACATTATGTTCATAGCATACATGGGAGAGCTTCAGCTTTCCTTCCCACTGAATAATTGCATATTCCCTCAGAAGTCCCCTGAAAGTCAGGCCCTCCAGAACACCTTTGAGATATAAGGGATTGCTTGCAGAAGAAAATCAACCCTCTGCCCTACAGGGAACAGATTTGCAAGCAAGGGCATCACTCAGTCCCAACCAGAGTAATTTATTATATTATTCTCCGGATTCACTGAAACATGGATCAAAGTCTGCCATTGCTGTTCATGGATTGATTGTACCATTAATGTACATGATGTTTTTCCACAGTACAAAGGACAGATCCCAGTCTCAGTGGGTTTATAATCTAAAGTTTAACAGAAGAAACTGAGGTGAGGAGAAATTGAGGAAACATATGCAATTAGTTCAGTTAGACAAACTTAGGTGTAGTTACAGTAGGACACTAGAACATTCCACTGTGCAATAGAATGGTTTACTCTGATACAGTTGTATGAGAATTATAATATCCAGATGAGATTTAGCAACTATATTATAGCAAATGTCATTAAAAAGTAAATGTGTTTGTTTGTCACATGCCTTCAAATCATTTCTGACTTACGGCAATCCTATCATGGAACATTTCCGCACGACACTCTTACAGCGCGATGATTCCACTTTCAACCTCCTATGGAATCCTGGGGTTTGCAGTTCCAGCTGGCTCCTCCTGGAACTGCAAACCCCAGGATTCCATAGGAGGTTGAAAGTGGAATCATCGTGCTATAAGAGTGTCGTGTGGAAATGGCCATGGAGTTTTCATGGTAAGATTTGTTCGAAGTGGGTTTGCCATTGCCTTCCTCTTAGTTGAGAAAGTATGACTTGCCCAAAGTCATGCAGTAGGTTTTCAAGGCCTAAAATAGAGATCTGAACCCTGATTTCCCAGAGTCCTAGTCCAACACTCAAACAATTATACCACTCTGGCTCTTATACTTACCGTTTTGTAATGTTCTCTTTTTCATTGTTATAAAAAAAATCATATTTATAAAAAGGAAAGAATTATTGAAAAACATCATTACTACTACTACTACTACTACTACTACTACTACTACTACTACTACTACTTGATATTTCCATTATCACCTCCCAGTCCAGAAGGGCTCCCAAAATGAACTCAACTTCCTGGTGAAGTTTTCTGGAAAAAGTTCACTGGATATAAATTGGTTGTCGTTGGTTTATTGTAAACCAACTGGTGAAATCAAGTGTGGAGAACTGGTAGCTAAATCAGCACTTACTCTTGTGACTCCTGTTTTGGCTTCATTGTTGTTCCCAACTGACCAGGTCTATCATCTGAATGAAGTGTGTGAGTTGATTAGAAGTTTGGATGACAAGCAACCAGGGGAAAACAAAGACTCTTGTATCATTGTGCCTTTACATACCTTGTAAAATAGTCTGTGTTATTAAATTTCAGTGTAGTATCCTATAAAGTTGGAGGTTTGTTGTACGAAGCTTGAATGACAGGCATAGAGTGTTTGATGGACTGAATTTACATATGAGGCCTTTTCACAATACACAACTATGGCACTATGAGTCCATTTTAATTGCCATGGCAATATCCTGTGCAATCCTGGGATTTGGAGTTTAAGGGGAATTTAGAATCCAAACCAGAGTGTTCTATTGCCTCACTAAAGTACAAACCCCAGGATTCAATAGGACGTATCCATGGCAATTAAAGTGGCATCATAGTGCTATAATGCTGTCATGTGAAAGGATAGTAATTGGTGGAGAGTGGGAAGTGCTGTGAGAGTAACATGATGAGAAGGAGGGTCTGAGTACTGAAGCATGATGCTCTGTGGGGGTGAATTGCTTCTTGTACTAAGACTTACTGGTTTATCATTACTGAGAGAATTTTAAACCTATAGGCATAAGAAATTTAGTTTAATAAACTTTTATTATTTGTTTAACATAACCATACCTACTACCACCTCACTCTTTAACAGTATTGCTGCAAAGTTAAGAGCTCAATACTAAAAGAAGCAGCCATTATAAAAAGAAGAGGATTACACAAACTTGAAGGAAGTAGATACAGTGAGGGATCCTTGTTGTAGCACACTCCTGGACAGATGTGGGGATTTTGTGTTGGGACTCCCACAAGACCTATTAACAGTGGGATCCCTACAGTGAGATCATCACTATTACTATCAAGATTCTCTCTTTTATTCTCTCCCTGCCTCTCTCCTTCCTTTTCTCTCTCTCTCTCTCTCTCTCTCTCTCTCTCTCTCTCTCATACACACACACACACCACACACATCACACACACACACACACACACACACACACTTGCTGAGAAAAAGAATTAATGTATCTGATTAAATAGACCAGACCTTTTCTTTACTGGGGACCCCCTGCAAATATAATTTTTTGCCAGGGACTCCTAAGACATAACTCATGATTTATATATTTAAATTTAGATTTAAATATTAAAGTACTTATTTACATTTTCCAAACATTTATTTATTTATTTATTTATTTATTTATTTATTTATTAAAGGCATCTGGAGACTAGGGCCATTTCCGCACGCGGTGAGGGAATCGCTCCCTGCCGCTACTCACCAGATCTTTTGTGGGTCCGGTCCGGTCCGGGGTGAGGAGGAGCAGTGCGTGATCGTAGATCCGCACTGCTCCGGCGTCCAAAATGGCGGCTTTCGGTTAGTCGTGGGTCTCGACCAACCGCTGAAGCTCGCCAGCCTAAAGCCCGCCCTCCGCAGATCGCAGGCTTGCATTGGTGCGAGCCTGCGAATCTGCATAGGAGAGCAGGCACACAATGGCGCGCGCCAGCATTTTGAGAGACCTGAAAAATCAGGTCTTTCAAAAACACGATGGAGGACCATTTGGGGTCGCTCCGGAGCGGACTGAGGTGTGGATCTACGGTAAGTGGTCCGGACCCAGTCCGCTCCAAGGTGCAGATGTCCTCCGTGGAGGACCCACTGCATCATTTTATTTACCCTGTGTGGAAATGGCCTAGGATTCAAATCCCCACTCAGACACTGTGTGACCTTGGGCAGGTCATATTCTCTCTGCCTCAGAGGAAACCAAAGGCAAACCCCTTCTGAATAAATCTTGCAAGGACAAAACAAAACTGTGATAGGTTGCCATAAGTCAAGAAGTGACTTGAAGGCATACAACAAGAAAGTGCTGCTGATATGGGGAGATTATTTTTATCCATCATGTCTTTCTTCTTTGAAAACTGACTTATGGTGATCCTAAATCAAACCTATCATGAGCGCTTTCTTGGCAAGATTTGTTGCCTTTGCCTTTCTCTGAGGCTGAGAGAATGTGACTCGTGTGAGGTAACCCAGTGGGTTTCCATGGCCAAGTGGGGATTCAAACCTTGGTCCCCAGACTCATAGTTTGGAAAGGAGGGAGAAGTTTCAGCACCTACAACCTCCCCCGCCAACTGCCTCATACCTGTTGCTGCTGTTGGTTTCCAGCAGCAGGGCTTCACGGACCCTCTGTGGGAGCTCCGTGGACCCCCAGGGGTTCCCAGATCCCAGGTTAAGAACCACTGAAATAGACTCTAATTTATAAAATTGAATAGTCATAAGAAATAGATTCGTTTTTAGTGCTACAAGGCTCTTTGCTGTTTTTGTTGGAGCAAGCTAACATGACTATCTCTGTGGTGCTCTCTGAGAGGGAAACAGTGAAAATGGAGGTCTAGTTGTAGAAACTGTTGGATTTGGCATTTCCCAGCAGAAGCCTAGGCAAAGTTTTCCAAACAGTGGCTATAAGGGAAGAAATCATTGCAACTGAGAATATTTGGAGATGGAATACATTGCTTTTTCACTACCCATGTGCTTACTGGAGAGAAACAGAACTATTGATTTTGATCTGTTAGCTATGGCTTTTTATGATGACTTTCACAGCGTAGAATTTGTTTTAGCTATCAGTTACTTCAGTTTTCACTCTAGGGTGAATAAAATTTTAAAACCTGTATTTGTTACATAAAAAAAATGGCTCAGAGCAACTGGCGCTAAGGTTGTACTCAGCATCACTTTTTTGTGTGTTAAAAGTTAGCATCTCAGTAAGTCTCTTTTGGAAAGATTTTCCTCTGTTAATATAAATGAAATGTGTCAAGGTTCAACTTTTTAAAAGCATGTTCATATAATTTATAAACTGTTCTTGCGGCAATTACCATATTACTTTCCCCTCAATTTATTTTCTTTTACCAGAAAGTATTGCAGTTGAAAATACACTTTCAAATCTAATTCTTCTTTCACCTGAAAATGAAATCATGTCTAGTATTGCCAATAACCATGGAATGTATACTGTACATTAGAGCCACTGTATTGTGTGCATACTTCCGTTTCTGGAAGGCAACATGGTGACTGGAAAGAGAGGAGCATGTTTCCAAGCCAGAGGAAGACTGGTTAAAAGTACAGTTTCAAGGCAACTGCTGCAGCTTGTTTAGTGAAGAATGCAGTGATGTATTTAAGTCTTTTACTCCAAGTCTCAAGTCAAGTCTCAAGTCTCTGCTTTCAAGTCTCAAGTCAAGTCCCAAGTCCTTGAAGATACTTTCAAGTCAAGTCTCAAGTCAGGGAGCCAACTTTATACTCCAACCTATATTCTAGAATTCCTGGACAGAATCAAATAAAGTCAGTTTTAACCATTTAAGCAGAGCTGGCCCCCTACATTTCCGATTTTGCCATCTGCAGGTTCAGAGGTGAGGAATAGGATCCTTCTTACTCCTCCTTCCTGAAGCTGGAGGCTTTCGTGCCAATGGGCATAAAAGAGTCCACAGCTTTGGAAAAGAGGTATAGGATCCTTTTTACTTCCCATTTCCAAAGCTGGAGGATTTTTCAAATGTAGGGAATAGGATCTTTCTTACTTCCCATTACTGAAGCTTCAAAAACTGTAGAAGGAAGGATCCTTCCTCCTCAAGCCCACTGCCTAACATACTTGCTGTTCTATGAGAAACATGTCCTATGCTTTGGGAACAAGTCTTGCCTTCTGCTCTTAGGAAAAGTTTCAGAAGGTTCCTCCAATATGCAGCAGGGACAGGCTGCTGAGCAGACCTCAAGCCCATTGCCTAACCTGTTTGCTGTTCCCCTCTGAGAAATGCGCCCACACTTTGGGCGTGAGACAGATCGTCATGTGACCAGTAGGCAAAAAGAGATGGAAATTATTTTCAAAGTAGTAAGGTTTCTGGATGAATGTGTTATGTTACTGAACCAAGGGCAAGCAAGTCAGTCACTAAAAAATATACAAGTCTTGAGTCGAGTCGAGTCAAGTCAAGTCAGTGCATCTTTGTTGCCAAGTCGAGTCCGAGTTGAGTCACTGAGATGACTTAAGTCCGACTTGAGTCCAAGTCAGCCGACTAGAGTCTACATCACTGGAAGAATGAAAGCAAGATGAAAAGCAATTGAAATGATAGATAGGAAGATACAAGTCTTGTCTGTTATTAGAGCTTCTCATTCTGCCTCTGTTCTCCCTGCTCCCCACCCTTTGGTCATGACTGACTTGACTGATAGCCAAAGTATCATAATCAGGAGCAGCAATGAGACTCACATGGAACTTGGTTTGTTCAAGATTTGCATGCACTGTTTAGGATATAGCTGATACCGGAGCAGTGCTTGTGCAAAAAGAGAATTCTCCTGAATCTTTTGCACTGCTGTAAGGGTGATTGGTGGAGATATGTTTGTATTTGTCCTTGGCATCCTCTATGCTAGAATCAGTATGCTAGCCCAAATTCTCACATTATGTTTCATGCTTAGTGTGAAAACTAGCAGCAAAGGAGCAGTATTTCCCAAAGCCTATGCCCTGTGGGAACTGCTGAAGCACCATCAAAAATAAATAACTAAAGGCGATTCATAGGTGTCCAAAGTTCAGAAGACAGAGGCACACACTAGGTTCTAGTGCCTTTTTCTGTTCTGACTTTGCCTTGTTCAAATCAATTTCCACTGGGGATGGAGGTAATCCTGTCACTTCTCTGCATCAGGTATAATTGGATTATTCACTTGCTCTTGATACAAAGATGCAGCAGAATTATCTAATCCTGGAGGAGGCTATGTGCTACATCACTACATGAATCACAGCTTTGTGTTCACATCCTTCCAGTTGGGAGATGTGCCCAGAACAGTGACTCGCACAGAAGAAACTCTGTGGGGATGGGTTCTTTCAATGACTGATCATTCTGATCCTTAACACACTCCAGTTTTAGAGCAAGAGTGAATTCTGCCTTCAATATTAATTCAGAAGATGTGCCTCAGCAAGCAAAGCTTTAGGAAGGTGGAACTCCACGGTCAGCTTTGCATACACATATAAATGCCTCTGTTTCCAGTGTGATGAGGTGAGTGTCATTACTTATGTAGTCAAAGCAGCACCGTTCTTAGAAAAGAGGAAGATATTAGGAAACTTGGAGAAAGCTCACACTTTGTAGGAGTGCAAAACAATAAGGGAGTGGGGACAGGAGGAACTGACGTGGAAATCCCTCCTCAAATAGCCCAATACAAACTGAGCATGTGCAGTGACCATTGAATGTCTATTATTGTTGTTGGGGGCGGAGGGAGAGATGGGATTGGAATGCAGCATCCTAAACAGAAGAATATCCCATACTACCGCATTTTGTTGCAGCCTCCATTGGTATAATCTAGCAATGTTAGTCCAAATGGAAACTTTTTCCAGGACAATTCATGTCATTAGATAGAATGAGAAAGTTTAAGAACTGCCCATCAGTATGATGACAAAGGTAAAACTCTTTCCTCTCCCAGTTCTCCAAACTAATATGCCTAAATTGTCCACCACTAGGTTGTCCACCATTTGATTAGTAGGAGTTTGATTTATCAAAGTTTGGGCAATAGTCCTCACCTTCCCAAATGTCATTCATAAAAAAAGCTGTGATAGGAACTGCACGTTCATCACAATTATCTTATCCTGCCAACTTCTCTTGCAGTTCCCAGGGTCACTTCTCTTTCAAGAGTTCAGACATGCATTTGTACGTACGTATGTCCATCCGTCTGCCTGCCTGCCTGTCTGTCTCTCTCTCACACACACACGCGCGCGCGCGTACACACACACATGCACACTAGCCAAGTTATGCCATATTAAACCTTTTTTATATATATAGATGGCACAAAACAGTCATACAAGCTAAATGAAGTACATTTCCTTCTTTTTTTTTTCCATACCAAATAAATGGACCTGCAAGTACAACTAGCTCAAGGTGGCACACTTTGTAAGGCTTTTAACCCCCTGCTTATGTCCTAAGCCCATATGGACAACCTGTAACTTAAAGAAATCCCTAACATTTTTAGTCATTGAGAGTCAGTTGACAGATGGCAGCCAGGCAATGATATGGGGGCTGCATCAGCCCTGAGAAAAACAACTCAAGTCTGTTATCCCTGGCATCGTCTCTTACCCAATAGGAAGACGAAGACATTGTTAACAAAACAAAATAAAGATGGGCAGGCTTTGACCATAACACCCTGACACCAGTAAAGTGGGTGAATTTCTCTTACAGTTTCATCTGTGCCACTTCTAAAATGAAACTTCACAAAAGAAGACCCAAATTTTCCTTCCAAATGAGAAACAAAACTGAAACCATGGTTTAATAGCACAATTTACAAATGTGTTGACCATTAAAGATGGTATCAGCCTTGTTCTAACAGAGTTGGATATTCCTACTTTCTTTTAGTAAAGAAAAAGAAAGGAAACGGAGGGGAGGAGGGAACATATTAGCATAACCTTTAACATTGCACAGATGAAAACTAGGACACACAGCCAAGTAACAGAGTGTGGTCAAGACAACAATAAATATTAACGAGGAAAAAGATACAAGCTAAAAGAGGCTGCAACAGCTTCCTTTTGCCTGAGCTTCCTGAGAAGGGCAAGCATCTGCCCCTTCCCATTGCCAGCTGAGTTGAGAACAAACTACTTTTTCAAGCTGAACTCAGTTTGCACCAGTGGAAGAAAACTGAGGACAAAAGAAGAAAGTGGGAGAAGAGGGAAAACGGGACATTTTAAAAGCGGAAAAGACAAGGTTGGGACTTTCCCTGCCAAACTAAGACAGTTGGAGGGTATCCATTAGTGCATTTGGCAGTCTGTTCAAGAATGCCAGGTACTCTTACATGCACATGTGAGAGTGACTTGCAGTTTTTTAACAGCATACTAGTGAATAGCTGCTGGCTTCAGTGGAGACAAGAAAATGTTCTTGAAATCTCTTTGACGGTTAAATGTAACACTTCCCTGTCCTGATGCCCTCATTAAAAATGAAAGGCAGCATAAAGCTCTGTCTTTAAGAACCAGTGCAAAAAAAGACAGTCTCAAATAGTCTTTTCTGCTGTGACAGTCCTGACAAAAATATATCATGTGTGATGAACCACATATACTCTGGCACTAACTTGGTTTCCCCATTATTTCACCTATGCAGTAAATTGTTAAAACAGCCAGATTGAAGATAAACATTGTTTTTTTCCAGCCAAGCTTTGGGCCTTGCTTTGTTGTGTGCCTTCAAGTCATTTCCAGCTTATGACAACCCTTAGGTTGCCCTGTCACTGGGTTTTTTTGGCAAGTTTTGTTCAGAGGAAGTTTGCCTTTGCCTTCCTCTAACACTGAGAGAGAGTGACTTGCACAAGGGCACCCATGGGGTCATTTCCGCACTAGCCTGTTATAGCACTATGATTCCACTTTCAACATTCGGGAGGGGCCAGGCGCCCCTCCCGAAACTGCAAACCCTAGGATTCCATAGGATGTTGAAAGTGGAATCATAGCGCTATAACAGGCTAGTGCGGAAATGGCCTAATGGAGGGCTCAAACCTCCGTCTTCAGAGTTGTAGTCCAACACCAAATACCACACTGGCTTTCTCTGAACTTTCTTTTCCAGTCCCCTAATAGGACACAATGACTGTTTTGAAGGAACTGTGTCCATGATATCATGATTATATATTTCTTGCTTTAAATGCTATCACACTGCTTATATCGCATTGCACATTTAATTATTTTCCTCTACATATGTACATTATTTTATCACCTTTCAAAACAAGAATTCATGTAAGCTGTCTGGCAACAGACATACTTTTCAATTATGGAGTGTTTTACTTAGGATATTAAAGTAGTATATCCAGCACTGAAGATTCCTTCTGTTCTTGCTGGAGTCTGTGTACTTGTAAATTGCAACCTATTTATTCCTTTTATTCCTATGAGAATAAAGCCAGAAGCATAACAATATTACATTTTCCTGAATGCTCCCTGAGCTCCTTAGCGTAAGTAAATTGTGTGTTTTGCAACTGAAATAATTCTTACTAAACCTTTGCCCAACTCACAAGAGGACAATTGTGGTGATGATATGCCCTAGAATCATAGAGCTGGAAAGGATTTCAAGGTACATGTAGTCCAACCCCCCCCCACCCCATCCAGCAATACAGAACTAAAGCCCTCCCAAGTGATAGTTATCCAGCCTTGATTTCAAGACTGGAATAAGCAGAGTCCACCAGAACCTGAGACAGCTTGTTTCCATTTTGTGATAGCTCTTACTATCAACAACTTCTTTATAATGTGTAGGTGGAATTCCTTTTCATATAATTTTCAGTCCACTGAGATGGGAATAAAGCAGCACAATGGACAGTAAAGTTGGTGGTAGAACGCATGGTATCACTTCATAATGCAGGCTGCGAATGGGATTTCTAACATTCCTTTTTTGATAAAAATATTGATTCACGTAGAAAGTGAGCAGAGTGGATCAAAACGAGGCCTGGAGCCTTGCTCCCTGATTTAGTAGTTTTAATACACACACACACATATACACGCACGCACTCACACACTATTATTTCTACAAAGACAAATAAAAGCTACCTACAGCTTGAAACCACACAGCCCTCTGTTCTGGTTCAGACTTCTCCCATGTTATCCTAAATATGTAATTTTCAAGAAAAGGGGTAGCCTTAGTAGAAAAACAGTGCAAGTGGAAAGAGAGCAGGGAAGAAAGAGAGAATTTTTAAAAACAAAACAATGCAGGTCACTTACTGAAGTGCCTCTACATGGGGGCCTTCACATGCAGCCACCTGCTGTGATTTGAGAGATCTTGCTGAGCCTCTAATCAGATGGCGGAAAGATATGAATGATACAAAGCCCCTCGAGAGTGTTGCGTGATAGTGAAATGACTCGTTCTCTAGGAAGTTGGGAAACAATTGCAGCTGCCTCTTCTATTTGATTCTTAAACAGTATCTTGTTTTTCCAGCTACAAGGAAGAAAGGAGGAGAGTGTGAAATAAACTGTAGATTTTTTTTTTCTTAGCGGATTGCAGCAAATGTAAACGTGCATTGAGAAAGAAGCAGCAAACGGCCACCTTGGAAGCCACTGCCAGTAGATGATAGAAAGCATTTCATGTAGGATTGTGTGGAATTGTGCTCATTGGTGCAACTCAGGGCCAAATGAGACATTATGAGACTGCCATGTGCATCTCTCTTCATGATTTCCCCATTCACATATAAAGCAGCAGGTGCCCAGTGAGTACTTTGGCCTCAGTAAATTACAAATCCCAGAATTCCACAGGATGTTGAATGTGGAATAATAGCATTATAACAGTGTAGTGCGGAAATGGCCATAGTCTCTGCACCTGCTGCTTTATATGTGAATAGGGAAGCCATGAAGAGAAATGCATATGGCTGTCACATAATGTCTCATTTGGCCCTGAGTTGCACCAAAGAGCAGAAACCCCGGAAGAGTTTGTAGTTTGTAGTTTCATGAGGCCAAAGAGCTCTCTGGCTGAGAATTTCAAATGCCCCTCCCTAAACTGCAAACCCCAGGATTCTATAGGATGTTGAAAGTGGAATAATAGCACTATAACAGTCTAGTGCAGCAAGGGCCGTTTCCGCACTAGCCTGTTATAGCGCTATGATTCCACTTGCAACATCCTATGGAATCCTGGGGTTTGCAGTTTAGGGAGGGGCCGGCCGGCCCCTCCCGAAACTGCAAACCCTAGGATTCCATAGGATGTTGCAAGTGGAATCATAGCGCTATAACAGGCTAGTGCGGAAATGGCCAAGGAGATTAAAGTTCTTTGCCTTGTGCTTATGAATATTCATCTATCATATATTGCATTAATTTAGCATGCCTACACATACTGTTATGGACAGTAATCCTCTCTCTGCCTTTTTCTGTGGTGGTGGAATTGCATGCTCCAGTGAGGTAAGAGGCTTTGCTGCTGGTAGTATTGCTGCTGGTAGAGTCTCTCAAGTCAGGCAGCCTTTTGCTAAGGAGCCAGAATGAATGTGTCAAACAGCCACCAGGCAGCAGAAGTCATGGCTTGAAAAAGTGGTGGAGGATCTCTCAGAGACATGGCCAGTAGCACTTTAGTTAACTTTGGAGCAGTTAGTACAGTGTAGAAGAAGGCAATTGTAAACATCTCCTCAACGCCTTGCAAATCTTGTGTTGAGACTATCCATCCTATCCATAATACCAATATTATATTACAGTATGATAAACAAAGCATTCTCCCCTGCTCTGGGGACTGCAATCAGCCAGCAGCATTTACATCAGCTGGGTCAGTCAAATGATCGGTCTTTAAGTACTGTAATCTGTCAGTTTATATAATTTTCACAGCATTTGTTCTCCCACATTCAATAAGGGAACAGAGTTAATGCTCTTCAAAAATGCCAGTCATGAGAGGCTCACCCTGGGTTCATGTTACTCTTCCCTGTACCATTTTGGAAATTTCTCATTTCTCTATCTTTTTATTGGGAAAGTTAATACTAGCTTCTGACTGCCCTCTTCATAGATGTGAGCTATGCTGGGTTTTATTACATCATACTCTTCTTACTACTTATAAGAGATCATCTCAGATACCACCTTATCTTTTCTTTCGGGATGGCTGGCTCTGAGACTAGAAACTCCTCTCTGTTACAAAAACAGTTAGCTTCCTAACCCTTGATTTTTAACATAAAGGGTCTGAAACTGGCAATTACACCAATCTAGTCTTAGTATACTGTTTGACAGATAGCTCTGGAATAGTGTATTTATGTGTCCTACTCTGCTGAAGATTATCTGAAGGGCTATAGAGGACAGCCCTCTGATTTAAAGCATCATCTGTTGAATGAGTTGTTCAGTCCAAGTCTGATTTAAAGCTAAAACACCAGAAGTAGCAAGAGCAGAGGTGCCGAAGTTGCCCATCAATAGTTAGCAGCCGAAGAGCAGAGTGAAGAAATACACAGGTCACTTGTTCACATTTTTCTCTATTCTGATGAGACGTCATTGCATTTGCAAAGAAATGACGATAATTGTTTTTAAATTTGCACCTATACATATAAGTTAGCACACGTAAAATTTAAGCAACTCTCTGCTGTTTGACTTCTTTTTTGGTTGTGTCTTTCCTCTTGTTTCGGAAGAGGAGAACACACTATTATTGTTATTATTGTTGTTACAACTAGTAGTATTGGCTGGCATTCTGTATTGCAGACACAGATTTGTAACCTAGAGTTATGCATCGGTAATTGCCCTCTGTTCTGTAAAACTACATAGTCATAATGATGGCACTATTGGCACAATAGTAAATGCCCCCTTCGTATCCTCCTCAACAGCCAGCAGCCACATTGAACAATGGAAGCCCTTTCCAGCAGGTGACAAGAGCTCAAGGAGGATGCTGTTCCTAGCCCGCTCCCATCAGTAAGTAAGGCTGTGTCAAACAAAAGCAGGACCCCATTGAAATTCCTTGTCACAGCCTCTCTTGTTGATGTGAGGAGGCTGAAAACATCTTCTGCTTGTGCCTTAGTCATCAACTTAATGAGGTGGCTAGCTGTTAAGGTTGGTGGGGGAGCAGGGCAAGAGATATTACTTAATTATGCATATATAACTAAGCAGCTGATACAAGATATCGGCAACTATTATTGGCCGGAATCGTCTATGGCAGTTACAAGTGCATAACCTGGAGCTGTGCCCTTGTGACTGTCACGTATCTATGATCTCCATGTAGCCCCTAATTTTGGGGGCTATGTAGGGACCGTAAAAGTCCCCCAGTCCCTACTTACTGGACAGCAGCCGCTGTTCCCCTGGAATCTGGAAGCAGCGGACTGATGTTTCCAGCTCCCCTCACATGAGCAGTCTCCAGATCAAGGGGGGAATTGAGACAGGGGCCTTAACCTTGCCTGTTGGAGTGCAGATTGCTCATGGGAGGGGATGGAAGTGGCCGTCACTTGCTTTCCTAGCAACAAGGGAAAAGGCCCCCATCAGTTGCAATGGCTGTTTTGCAGTAAGAGAGAATGGGCAGGGTGGGGTGGGATAAGGGTTCAGCCTGGAATTCACTACAGATGCATACTATCTCCCATACAGGGTTCTGGCCTTTATTGTTAATACCATTCCTTTTTCTCAATCCAGGACTCAAAACAGGCTACAAAAGCTAAAAAGAACAAATATAAATTATATAGCACATTATGAAAGGCCCTTTCTCCCTGAGCAATCCATAGAATCACAGAATCACAGAGCTGGAAGAGACCACAATGGTCATGGAGTCCAACCCTTCCCTTGCGGGAATACACACTCAAATCACCCCCCAGCAAATGACCATCCAGCCTCTGTTTAAAAATCTCCAAAGAAGGTGACTCCACCACACTCTGAGGAAGCATATTCCACTGTTGAACAGCTTTTACCATCAGGAAGTTCTTCTTGATGTTTAGTTGTAAAGCTCTTTTCTTGTCGTTTGAATCCATTGCTCTGTGTCCTAGTCTCTGAACCAGCAAAAAATCACCTTATTCCATTTTCAACATGACATCCTTCCAAATATTTAAACATCACTATCATGTCACCTCTTAATGCTCTTTTAATCAGGCTAAACATCCCCAGCTCCCTAAGCCACTCCTCATAGGGCATGGCTTCCAGACTCGACATCATTTTGGTCACCGTCTACTGATTTACTTTCCAGCTTGTCAATATCCTTCTTGAATTGTGGTGCCCAGACACAGTATTCCAGATGAGTTCTAACCAAAGCAGAATAGAGTTATATTATTACGTCCCTTGAGCTCAACACTGTATACTCCTATTGATGCAGCCCAAAAACACATTGGCTTTTTTAGCTGCCGCATCACACTGCTGACTCATGTTCAGCTTGTGATCAACTAAGACTCCTAGATCCTTTTCACATGTGGTAGTTTCAAGCCAGGTATCACTCATCCTATATCTGTGCATTTCATTCTTTCTTCCTAAGTGTAGGCCTGATGAAATAAAAAGGTCTTCACACCAGGCAACACATAGGGGCAATAGACCTCAGAAGAACCCTTAGGGATCCATACACATTCACAAACACATTAAGGTACAAAATTCCTTAAGCAATGATAGAGCAACATTCATTCAGCTTTGGTAAAGTGAATGGTGTAAATAGCATGGAATGCGGAAAGACACAGCAGACAGAATAAATGTGCAGGTATATCGCAGTTAACAAATCCTCTGACAAATTTGAGGAGTATATTGAAAGCTCTTAACAGTTTAGGTCCAGCTATCTAAAGGAACATCTCTTCTCACAGAAGCCTTCCCACGCTGAAAATGTTCTAGGGAAGATATTGTTTATGTCCCACCTGTAACTAAGGAATGGTTTGTTGACTTATGAGGGAAGGCTTTTTTTGTGGCAAAGCCCAGTTTGTGTACATTTTGTACCAGAGATCCATTAAGGTTCAACTTTCATTGTTGTTTGCTCTGATACTTGGGATGTTTCCAGATTCTGCTTCTATTGTGCAAACAGCCTACCTGATTCACAGCATTGTGCAAAAGGTTCAGATAGCTAAGGCTATAAGTGGGTAATCCGATGTACACATACCTATGGATGTCTCATTATACTCAGTAGAATTATTTCCAAATAAGCACCCATAACATTGGGCTGCAAGGAGAGTGAGTGTGTGTTATTGTCTCTGTCATTTTGATAATAACTGTGAGTTTTGGCTTCAGATTTTGGGGAAGTCTTGCATAAGATGCTCTCAGCAAATCCCCTCTCAAGTGGAGCTGTCTCTTCCTTGCTGAGATTATTGTTGCTTGTTTACTTGTCTTCGCCCTTTGGGCCTGAGCTGTCCAGAACATGAGGGGAGAACTTAGGCAAATTCCCCTTTGGACTACATCTCACAGAATTCTCCCAGCCAGCACAGCCAGTGATCATATTCAATAGGGGATTCCAGGAGTTGTAAACTAAAAAAAGATTTTTCCAAGTTCTAGCAAGGGGGGCAAGCAGAAGCTGCTGGCCTTTCTTCTTGCTTCTGCTTTGCTCACTTGCTTAGATGAGTCGTGAGCAGGCAATGGTAGCAAAGAGGAGGAATATGGCTAAAATGCGAAAGGGTTTGTCAGGGTTTCGGCCCAAAGAGGAACCCATCAGGCCCCATGACCACTTGAGACTTTCCCTCCCACGTGGACCCTGCTAGCTATGCTGGGCCTGCAGTGATTAACATAGGGCTCTTCTGTCTTAAAATCTGAATTGTGTGCTCACAATAGAACACAGCAAGTTCATAAACCACAAAAACATACACAGTGATATCTTTCTTACTGTGAAGGGAACTTTGGCCTTTTAACATACTTAATCACAGATATGATGTGTAAGAGTAAAGTCCACCAGCCAAAAGACAGATATTCTGGAAATGTAAAGACTGGAAAAAACTGCTCGTCCTCTCTGTTTGAGACAGAGATCTAAGGTTGAGCTGTTCCACCCAGACTTCAGCAGCAGTCAAAGTACATAGCCAAAGGATTATCCCTTAGGTGAATGTAGAGTTATCCACTGTCAGCTTGAACAAGAAAGGTAAGTCCTCCCCTCCAGTTTCTTGCCTTTTTTTCTTCTTGGTTTCAGTATCCTAATTCAAAGCTTTCTCTTGGATTGCATAAAGAAAATTTGTAAAATGTTATATGTAATAAACAAGCCAATACATTGTTTCAGTGTGAAGTTCAAGTATTGGGGAAGCAATCAAAACAAAACAGAACAAAACAAAAAAACAAAACAAAACAAAACTTATGACTACTTCTTTCAGCTCTTTATAAATCCAAGAGTCAGTTTTAGGTATTTTACTCATTCCTTGGACTATAAACTTGTACAGTCTTATCTCAGAGGTTCCTGCAATTAGTGAGTGCACGCCGCTGACTGGTGTTCCAAATTGCAATACATAGGTGATATATTTGTTTTAAGATGGTAATGTTTTAAAGCTTATGAAATCTGTCCGGTTTTCTGAATTTGTTTCTTTCTGTGTTAATGAGTAACAGAAAATGAGTTGGGACTGAGCCTTCTACACATATAAAGGATTGGCATCTAATCCTTGAAAGCCTGTCAGTTATGTGCAAGTTCTGCAGTGGTGCAGCATTAACAGCTATCTCTAAAGGCAGCTGACTTGGAGCTGGGGTTTATGAATACTTAAGTTTGTCCTTCCTGAGCTATAATTTAATTCATATGTGGCTCTGAAAACATAACACATCAGTTCTAATACAGGAGAGATGTACTTTTAGAACTGAAGCTCTGACCTGACCTGATTTTCTATCAGCCCTTATCATCCACATAGTTCTGCTATATCACATTGATCAGTATCATAATAACAAGATGAAACATCTTTTTTCCTTTTTTTTTTTTTTTTGTGGCTGGACAGTTCCACATGTCAAAAAAGTGGTCTGTCACAAATGCAATGTGGCATGCAGGGGAAAAATTGATTTGCAAAAAAGAAAAGGAAAGGCATTTTTGGCAGATTGTGACGGTTGAGATTATGTCTTTCAATTTCTCTTCAGAAAGTCCCGTCTGTGGGCAATCAACGTTTTAATGCTAAATGTCAATCTCTCTTAGATTTCTCTCTTAGATTTTCCACCTGCGTGACAGGTTTATTCAAGAGTGGGAATGAATCTGAAAAATTCAGTGGGATGTATTCTGCTACTACTTTTCCAGTGTGGACTATGGACAATGGCAGAAAAGGTTGTTGAACTTGCTAATACTCACATGCTTCCTTCAGGTGGACACAGAAAACTCATCAATATTAATTCAGAAGGTACCAGCACTGTAGTTTGTGTTTGTGTGTGTGGTTTAGAAAAGGACAGTCAAAATGACTGAGGCCTTTTCTGAGCTGTACTGTTATAGTGCTATTATTCCTCTTTCAACATCCTATGGAATCCTGGGGCTTGCAGCTTAGGGAGGGGCATTTAGAATTCTCAGCCGGAGAGCTCTTTGGTCTCAGTAAACTACGAATTCCAGAATGCCACAGGATGTTGAAAGTGGAATAATAGCACCGTAACAGTGTAGGGCTGAAAGGCCCAAAGAGACTGCAGGACATTCTTTTTGACGAAAAGCTAAAATGTATGTCATTTGAGAATGTACTGATTTCAACTCATTAGATGGACCTTTCCAGAGCTTGGTGCAGTTTCTTTTTCGGACTGCAGCTTCTAGATTCATCTACCCAGCCTGGCTGCTGATCATGTTGGCTGGGAGATTCGGAAAGTAATTTCCCCAAATGAAACTTTCCCAAGTTTTGTCCAGTAGGGAATCTTCATATCTGTGTGGGAAATAGAGAGGATATAGATTTATATCTTTATTTTTATTATATTCTTCCTTATAATAGAGTTCTGAATCATGTTCTGCAATCCAAACATAAAGCTATAATTAAATAATCACAAAGAAATTGGTTTTAATTTTCAGTTTTTTATTTAGTACCAAGATCTTTTGTACATTTTATAATATTGGTTAAATGGCTGCTCCTTTTTGATTGTCATGTTCCTTTGGTATCCAGCTATCTGGAATCAACAGCTAAGCCAAATCCTTCACTGAGATATGACTGTTGATTTAAATTCAATATTTAGAGTATGTCTGTCGGTGTGGTCTAAAAAGTGTGTGGGAGAGCACGCGTGCGCAATCAAGTCACCTGTCAACTTATGGCAATCCCATTAATTTTCATAGGGTCTTCTTAGACAAGGAATACTAGAGGTGTGTTTGCCAGTACCTTCCTCTGAAATGTAGCCTACAGCACTTGGCGTTCATTTGTGATCTCCCATCCAAGTACTAACCAGCTCTGACCCTGTTTAGCTTTCTAGACAGGGTCTAGGAATTAAATGAGTGATATTCTTTTGGAAAAATGAAGAGGTTGTTGCTAAGTTGATGAAACAAATGAAGATGAAAGCAATTTCAAGCTATTTGGAATGCTTTAATATATTTTTTAAGTCTACTTGGGTTCTTTGGAGCTAGGTTTCTGTACTGGGAGAAAATAATGCATGTTGGAGAAATAATTCATACCTTAAAATACCTTGTTGGGGGAAAAGGAAACACTATTTCTTATTTTGTTAGGAAAGATGGATGGAGGTTTGATCAATATTTATGCCATATACTCTGCATGGAGACAGAATTATCTCTCGTATCTTACACTTACACAGAATGAAAAACTGTCTTTAACAAACGATAACCTTAACTTCAACGCTATTCCAACCTCAAAATTAGCAACTAGCCAACAAGGGAGGATGATACATTGTTTCTTTTCTACTTTTGCAATTAAACCTAAGTTTGTATGACATACACATATACGTGTATATATAATCTCAATTATATGAGATTTCAATTTAAAATCTCTATCAAGTAATACATTTCTTATATTTGCAGCAGATGGGCAGGCAATAGTTGAATATGATGTAAATCATTCTTTTCTTTCCCATTGTGCACAGGATATCCAAAGGACTGCCATGAGATTTTTAAACAGTCTGAAGAAAACTCCAAAGACGGTCTTTATGTCATTCAGCCAGCAAAGGAACCCATTGGTGTGTACTGTAATATGCAAGATGGTGGCTGGACGGTAATCCAGCATATTACAGCCAACAGTACTCTAGACTTTGATAGGACTTGGCAGGACTACAAATATGGATTTGGTTTACTTGATGATAACTATTGGTTAGGGAATGAATACATGCACCAGTTAACCAGCTCTCCAACACAATATATACTTAGGATTAAACTTGTAGACCTAAATGCTCAAATCAAGTGGGGAGAATATGAACCATTCCGCATAGAAAGTGAATCTTCCCAATATAGGATCAGGCTTGGTCTATACAGAGGTAGTGCTGCTGATGCCCTGTGTCAGGATACAGAAGCATATCTCCATGATAACCAGAAGTTCACCACAAAAGACAGAGATAATGACAACTATTTTCAAAACTGTGCCAAACTAGAGTACAATGGTATTGCTGGTGGAGGCTGGTGGTATGATGCTTGTGCTGGAGCAAATTTAAATCGTAGGAACGTGATCTACTGGCAACAGGACTGCAACAAAACACATATGTGTAAGTATGCTTGGATGATGGTAAAACCTATTGACCACTACCAGGATGGTTCTAAGGCTTGTCCATCTCAGAAAGATGAACTGTAAACAATACCATGAAATTAAAGCCAGACGGAGAGGTGCTCTTTCTTTAACTTGCATGTAAAGACAAGATGTCTTTGTTGGTTACATGTCTTAGAATGTATGAATAAAATCAGATCCATTATAAGAACAACATTAAAACACAAGATAATAAACATTCGAAAATTTGTTGTTGTTTTTCTTCCCACCATTCCAGTACTAAACCCTGACTGATGACCAGACAGAGAGAAAGTTATTAATTGCCTAGATTGATTGAATGTAGAAAGGATGTTTATTAAATTTACAGACTTCAGAACAGAAAGAAATAACAGAGAAGAAGAAGGATTAGATAGAAATGTTAAGATGTAGTTTAAAGAAAGATAGATCAACCACTGGGAAATAAAATGTGTGTATTACATTGGCTTAAAATGAAGGGGTCACACTATGGAACAGGGGTGAAAAAACACATGAGACCTGCAGCTGTTTCTTCTACTCTTTCCATCTGTTTGAAAAGGTATAATCTTTTCCTCGTTTTCTTTCAGCCTCCAAAGCTCTTACCAATTGGGATTGTTGAGCTGCTGTTATCTTCTAAGGAAGAAAAGCGTACAATTAATTTAAAGTGGCAAAGCTCCATGATCCCTTTGAAATAGTTTATTGAGATATGAGTTTCCTCCAAGGCATGAAGTGATGAAATAGGCTTTTAACCTGTAAAACTTCACGGCACAATAAACCAGTTACTTTTAAGAGGCCAACAACGTTTTCTCTTTATAAAGTAGCATGGCCACAGTTCTGAACAAAAACAACAACTCTCCACAGGAAGATGCCTCTCTGGATGGTCATGTAAGCTACCTACTATCAGATAAAACAGGTAAAACAGTAGCCAATAATTTTCAAGGGCAGTTCCACTTCTTGACTGTTGATGAGAAATGAATGGAATAATATTCATATCAGAGATATTTTATATCCAACAGAGGGCAGCAACATATATAAATGTTGACATGAATATTGTAAAGCCCACAGCTAAAAATTAGGATTACTTTCTTGTTTGCTTTTGTCTGAAAAAAAAATCAATATTTAAGTTTACATTTATTTATCTAATTGTTACCTGTGTGTTCTCTGGCATTTTCTTCCCTCGTTTCAAGCTTTTATAATTCCAGATGAGACTAAACTTCCTCCATTGTAACTTTGGTTCCCTTGTCTTCACAAAAATATTTACAATAGACCCTCCTTACCTGCAGTCTCCAGATGTGCTAATTTGAGCAAATGCAACCACTTCATGTCCTATACCTATATCTAAAATGGTCGTGACATGCTGTGCTAACGTGTCTGCTTACATGTTGCTACCATTTAGTATTATGAGACATGCACATTCACATTTTTTCTTTTGCACGGGGGTTCCTGGAATGGAAATTCCACAGATATGGAGGGTGCACTACACTTCCCAGCGAGAACTCAGTTCTCAGTGCCTATAGAAGGCTAATTGCCTGTTGGCAGGGAGGGAGATGAAAAGCATAAAGGAAGAGGAATGAAAGACAATGGCTGGAATTTTGAACAGAATCACTCCGCACTGCAACAAGTTGTTGCAAGTCCTGGTAGGGTTGTCCTGATTGTTCTCTTAGTTATGGTCTTTAGGTAGCCAAAATGGCACCACATGTACATAAGAGTGAAGTATCATTAGAATCAGAGGTGATCCAAGGATTGTAGGAGGGCAAACAGTGGGGGGAGCGAGGAGGGGAAAGAGGGCCAGCATGGTATAGTGTTCTAAGTGCTGGATTAGGATTCTTGGAGAACAGGGTTCAAATCCCTACTCAGCCACGGAAAACCACTAGGTCACTTTGGGCAAGTCATATGCTCTCACCCATAGAGGAAAGCAATGGCAAACCTCCTCTGAATGAATCTTGCCAAGAAAACAATATGATAGGGTCTTCAGAAGTCAGACTCAACTTAAAGACATACAACAACAACAACAACAACAACAACAACAACAAATCCTTTCAAACCCTTGAAAGGTTGGCAGTTAATTCTTCAGTGCATGGAGGGAAAGATAAATGAAAAAGGAGGCATGAAACAGCTGGAACCTTGAACAACGGCACTCCATGCTGGCACACTTTGTTGCATGGACTGCTGTCTCTTTCAACTCTTCTTCAATGGCTAGGATTCTGACATTACTGATGCTAGATTACTCCAGTTCTGTGTTCTAAACTGGATTGTTCTTTCTGGCACGTAGACAGTTCTTTTCTAATCTCTGACTGACAAAAATATACCACAAGTGTGTACATAGCTAGCTTGTCTCCTCAACACTGCCGCTATTTAATCAAAGTAGTTTGTGTTTATTATTGTAAAATACATTGACATTTCATATCTTTATAAGAATATGCTAATGTCCCACTTATTGCTAGAGAATTACCAGAGTAATTTTGCACATTTGAACTTAAGTTTGGGTATTGTATGCATGCAAAAACAACTAGAAACTAAAAAAGAACTCAAAGGTTGAGCTTTAATAGCAAAGTGGACACAGAAACTTAGCACCAGAGTGAGATCCTCTCACTTCAGGCATCTTCCTGTTATAATGAGAGGACCACAGAAAGGGGAGGAAGGGAGAGAACACTGGAGCAGTTGAACAGAGGCTTGGGTGACTGAGAATGATGTAGAGGTAAATAGAGTCTTTTGAGATGGGTAGCCTGGGGAGTAGCTTTGTGGCTCAGGAGGGATGTTGGGAGTTCCAAAAAGCTGTCTTGTGTGTGGCATTGCATGTGTCTGCTTGCAGGGATGAAGTTATACATCTGTGTATGTGGATGAAATGTGGAGGGCTCTACGTATGAATGAGAACGGGCAATGATGTGGGAAATGTGAGCCCAAATAACGGGCTTCGGTCAAAGCCGGAGGACATTGGCAGTCCTTTTCTGGAAGCTTAGCCAAAACCATCCCATGTTGACCTTGAAGAGAGGGAGCTGGCAGCTAAACTACTTCAACCTTTGGAGCCTCAAACAGCAAAACAAGATCAACAAAAGCATGGGCAACAGTGTGGCCTGGCTTAAAAAGGAAATGCTGGAATAATTAAGCCAGCTGTGCTGAGGTCTATAAGGTAGTACAGCCAAGGATATTTCTGCGCTGCAAAGCAACAGCTTCACTATCTCTGGTATTCGTACTCTCTAGGTTTTTGAATTTCATTTTGCTGTAGTGATGTTCCCTACTCTGTGGTTTCTTGAACTTCATTTTGATCTCTGGACTCCTCTCTTTGGTAATTCCCTGACTGGCATACAGCCTTGCTTGGACTGTTTTGAGCTTACATCCTGGACTGCTTTGAGCAAGCTTTTGCTCTTACAAATCCCTCTGCTTACGATCCTGGACAGGCTTGGTTTCTAATGTTTGGAATGTTTCTCCATTCCACTAATTTTCTGTTCTTACAACCCCCTCTGTGTTTGATTCTGGAAGGGCTTAGTTTCTCTACAGTTTGTTTCTAGAACTAGAGAGGCACTCTCTTGGACACCTTCTACCCTGAAGCAGGACACTTCCCATGTTTCCAGGAAAGAAGGGCCATGGAAGATCACTGATAGTTCTTCTGACTTAATTTAAAAGCTAGAAGGGGATATGTCACGACGATATATATTAATAGGTTCCTGGCTGGTTTCCATTTAGGAAATTTTCATTTTCCACAAGGTATCACACGATCGATGCTTTGTTGGAGAATCCGTCTGCTTTTCCTGCCCATATGATGCCTGTATGAATTTTCATGAATCAACAATGCTCTTAGAATCTTCCCTTAATGGAAATCTTTAATCTTTGCTTCAGAGATGGACAATTTGTGATCACATAATTTAACCATCTTGCTTGGTTCTTTTCTACAAACATAGCTAGAGCACTGTGCACTCCAGTCAACGTGAAGTAGATCTCATGCAGCTCTCAAGACATATGAACCAGATCTTTTGAATGGTTTGCTTCTCTTCTTACTGTTTCTTCAAAATCAAACACAGAAAGTGCAATTTCTACATGGTTATTTGGAGTCTCTTACCTTTCCCCTCCCATTATGCAAACATAGTGAAAAAATGATAAATACACTCCAGTTTTTAATACATTTCCAGATATTTACAGTATATCCCAGAGTTTGGCAGTGTAATGTTTTAGTTGTTAGCAGCATAAGCTGAGTATATACTTAACAGTTACACTTAACTGATACTTTGGCATCCATCACTGTGTAGTCTCACACATCTACGCAACAAATTGACCATAAATATTTATAAAACATTCCTGTTGAACAGAAACTGGTGACAAAAATAACTTCCCATTGAACTTCAGTACTAGGAGGGAAAGCTTTCTTTAGCAGTAACATTGCAGTAACATTGCAGCTAGCGGAAAACTTTTACAGTCTTAAACATTTCGCCATTATTACATAACTTGTGTCACTAAAGTACATGTTGCTTGAATCAAACATACATATTGTACACATATGAATGTTTGTTCAAATTAAAAATAAACCAGCATAACCCAAAACATACATTATACACAGAAAATGCTCTGAAGATGGTGAATGGAAAAAAAAATCAGAGGTCTCTATAATAACCCGCACTTTCCTTTAACAATTATACACAAAAGCACCAAAACAATTGGCACAATACAAAATACTTAGAATTAATTATATTGAATTCAGAATACACATTTCACATTATTATACATACAGCTAATTTAAATTGTATTTACTTCCCCTGGGAAAAAAATGGGGAATCTTTTGCAAACAACTTGCAATAGTCAAGTTATTTACAAAGTTGTTAAATTCTATAGCTGTGGAGAAATCTTTCTCGTGATTGTAGCTCTTACCGAAAATACTTGTGACTTCATTGGAAGCTCATAAAATCTACTGTACTATCTCTGAACTGTGTAACATTACATTTTACAACTATTACTATATTAAGCTATAGATGTATATAATGTGATACAAAGATGTACCCTACACCCATACTTGTTCTTTCTTACATTCTAAATCATAATACACATGCTTGTTAACTGAATCCATCTTTAAAGTACAGAGAAGGAAAGCATGAATATCTGAATCTTGCTTTATCAGCTACAGAGCAATGAAGATCCGTATGCCCATGAAACTTTGGATCTTTACAGTTTTACAGCCAATAATATAAAGGTTGCTCTTTCAGTTTTTCTGGGCTTTCTATCAAATCAGGGCCAACTGTACCACCAAGCAGATTGAGATGACAGATGGCTCAGATGACAGATATTGGGAATCAGTGGTCACATTCACTAAACTGTTCTTCATGAATTCTCCCCTTTCTGTTGGAGGACTGGACATGCCACATAAACTATCTCCCCCACCCCAACACACAAGTGTTCCAGAGAACACTATTCCCTTGCAACTGTTGAAATAAGATTTTAATTTCTAGTCCGCTAAGGTTTTGTATATTGGTTAGAGAAAGGATTCCTGACCTCAGGCAGAGAAACGTTTTAGAGTGGTCCAGGTCTTAGTACTGAATGGCACCTTAGTATCAATTCCCAGTCTAGAGCCCATGCGCACTGCATGAATCACCTTTTCTATTCACTTTAGCAGAGGTAGAATTTCTATACTAAAATCATTTTTAGCTGAACTGAAATGACCAGAAAAGTCCTTGCTTGTGGGGAGCTCTGTGTGTCTACCAGATGCCCCACCTCTTTTAAGGAATTGGGACACTAGAATAGAATTTCTGGACCTCTGAACATCTTAAATGTCGGCCTTTATACACTGTTTTATGAGTACCATTTGTTGTCCTCACATAGTGTAGAGTCTTGGCAAATACTGTTGGAAGGAAGTTGACAGAAGCTGACCTTCCCACTTCTTCCCCCCATGAGCAACTTCCCTGTAAAAGGCCCTTTCATTGGTTGAGGAATCCTGCTTAATATAATGGACTGCGAAGGGTCCCCCAGACCCAGGTGTGGGTACCCTACATGGGCAGGAGCTCTGTTCGTGGAAGGTGCTTCTGCATGATTTTTGACAACTACACTTTCCCTCATCTGAGGCCTTCTCCATTGGGAAGAGCTCTTTAAACCGGAGTGTGGCTTTTGGGGAGGTTCATAGACAGCTGGACAAAGGAAGAGTGGGAAAGTTGTCTTCCACGTCTCTGCTGCTTCTGTTCTGTTCTGATCTAACTCCTAGGGCCTTTCCACCCTACACTGTTACAGTGCTATTATTCCACTTCCAACATCCTGTGGAATTCTGGGGTTTGTAGTTTACTGAGGCCAGAAAGCTCTCTGGCTGAGAATTCTAAATGCACCTCCCTAACCTGCAAACCCCAGGACTCCATAGGATGTTGAAAGTGGAACAATAGCACTATAACAGTGTAGTACAGAAAGCTCCTAGTAGTTACTTCTATAAGGCTGGGCTTAGAATGTCCTACTAAAGTAAGTGGGACCTAGTAGTCAGGGCTATGTAAAGTTTCATTGATTTCAGTGGGTCTGCTCCAAGTATGACTAAGTTTTAATCCAAGCCATAATAACTTGTATATTCTGACTTTTCTGTGCCTGTTACTGCTTTCATCTTATCAGATAATCAAAACAATAATGTGCTACAAGCACAAATGCCTAAAATAGCTACTATATAAAATTCAGCTTCTTGCACTCCAGTCAGAAGGGACAAACCCTCAACAACTTTCTGTGGACGCCTGATGGACTCTGACCTACTTGTGCTGTGGGCTTAGGTATTCAAGTATTGTCACCAAAAATCCAAAGGGCAGAGAGGTAGATGATTTTACTGTCTTTTCTCTCTTTTTGAAATTTGTGTATCGTTTACTGATACAGAGTACATGATTCACAGAGAAAGTTAACTCAAATTCTTTAATACATATAGGTTTGTAAAACTTTTGTTATGAAATGTGCAGTACTGTGTGCAGCCGTCTTTGAACAATTTTTGCCCATTACCTAATTTAATTTAATATAACCTTTTTAAATAGATGGGTACTCTCATTAAATATTTTCAAAAGGATTTTCTTCTAAGACAGGTTTTTTTTTTTCAAGATCAAGATGTAGTCCAGATCTAAAACCAGGTACTTATCGATAAGGTAGTGAACTGCAATGAAAGCAATTGCAATTAACCTTACTCATGGACAAGTTTCACCTCCAAAGCAAAAGTCTACAGTCCACAGAAACCTGGGCATTCCATAGAAATCAAGGGGATTTATAAACTTCTTAAAATGCTTTTAAACACCTAAATAGAAGATAAGCTAATGTAGGAAAGCTACATATAAATTGTCAGGGGGGAAGCAGCTCTTAAGTCTACTAAAATGTGTTTTAAGACTAGGTGCCACCAAAGTGATTTGGGATGTCAATAAATACACTAATACAGTCATCCCTCCACATTCGCTAGGGTTTGGGGCACAGGACCCCTGTGAAAGTGAAAAAAAAGTGTATAACTCTAGGCCCTCCCAAACTATATTTAACACACAAAAAAGTATGATCACCATATTTAACACACCATGGATTCCTTTGAGGCATCAGGGTTCCTTCACAAGGCAGAAGTGGGTGGCTGGTGGCGCTTACTGCCGCCTCCACTGCTGCCCCACACCATTTTTAATAGGGACTTACAAGCCTCATTTACAGTTTCTCAGTCTCACAATGCTTGCAGTCCCTATTCAAAATGGCATAGGTGACAGCAAATAATCCGTGAATAATCAAATCTGCAAAAGTGAAACCCACAAATATGGAGGGCTGACTATAATTTTATTATATCTTTGCCTTAGAAACCTTACATGGAATTGCAAGAGAAAAGCAGTTAATCAAACCTATTTTGATTTGCATGAACATTTCAGATAAATACAATAGGTTTTTAAAAATCTGCTTCAGAACCATTTAAATATGAAAAAATAACATTAAAAATAACTATCACCTTTGCTTGTGATGAGAATTTCTTTGACAAAGTCATTGACTTCCTCATTTACTAAAGATACCACATAGTCTTTCCCCTACATTTCTCATCCTCCCAGAAAAAAGAATAATCCATGATGAGGGTATAGTCTCACAACTAAGTCCAAGAAGAAGTCCATCCATTGAGAAATTATCTCAACCGTTTATCACTGACCACTGATACTTGCCTTTCTTTGGCTTCCGTCCAGTTGGGAGACAATTTTGCAGGGGAAGGTATGCAAGCCTCTGTTTGAGACCTATAACTAAACTGGGCAAATCCTTAAGGAAAACTATTATGGGAAAGCATAATGTTGCTTTCCAAGCAGGTGAACTTGATGAATGTATGGGTCTAGTCCACCAACCATCATTAAGGTCTTTCGACCTGCCACTTTATCTGGCAGAACTGTGGAAGAAAACTTTCTATGATATCAACATTAACAGCGCTCTATCGAGTAGTCACAATTATAGAAATGTTCATTGTTGCGTCTGCTTTCTTCATAGTTATAAGTATACATTTAGTATCACACAAATTGTGCTTCTTTTATCTGCAGACATGCAAAGCAACAACTTTATAAAAAAAGGCTTGCAGCCAATTTAATTTACAGTGCTTGGCCAAGGTCAATTATTTTTCAAACATTTTAATTTAAATTAAGGCAGCTTTGTATTTCCCTGCCAGTATAATTTTTCTTCCATTTTTTTCTTCTTCCACTGACAAAAGAGCAACAACTTAAAGGTTTTTCTGAAAGTTTTGTTACAGAGAGCGTAACAGATTGGGTTGACAGTACTATTCACATAGCATAGCCAATAACCAAGATGCCACAATGTTGGAGGAATACAATCTGAGCAGAACGTGGAGACCAAAACCATTATATTGTAAGGGGTCCAAGTGAGTATGAAAGCTAAAAGAATGGCACTTAAAGTCTGGGCTGCTTTGCGTTCCTTTATAAGTACCATTCTTTTCCTTTTAGTCATTTGATTATTTATGTTTGGGTCCATGTTTTTGACAGAAGTGTCCTTGGATAAAGTGGCAGAACAAGGAGTGATTCTCACTTTCCGGCAGCCATTGTTAGGTTCTGGAGCACCATCAGTTTTCACCACTAAGCGGAACTTATAAGCTATACATTTATTACTTTTTTGAACATGGTCTTTGGTTGGTGTAAGAAAGTATTTCTCATAATCATGTTTCTCTTGATGGTCTGTGATAAAGGCTTCCTTTTTCTCTTCCTTTTGCTCGTCATCGTTCCCTTTTACTGGGGTGTTACAAGCAACTTGAAAGACTGGATCAGAGGCATGTTTCTCTTCCTCTTCTGATGAGGCATAGCTACTGCAGGTAGTCAGCTGATCTGCCTTTGACCAATCATGACAAGCATTTTGAACCTGAGATGATGCTTTTGCTGTTGCAGAAATACTTCGGCTGGAGGACGACCACGAAGCCTGGCATCTCTCTCTTTTGGCCAAATTTTGTTGCTTACAAGTAAAGCACGACTTCAGCAGAGTTTTCTGAGGTTTTATCATTTCAAACTCCGCCACAGAACTGGAGCCTTGTAGTTCAGCCAAGTCCTTGGTGCGTTTTTCAGTTTCCTTATAGATGCGGCAATACAAAATAGTCATCACTGAAACAGGGATATAGAAAGCAGCAATTGCGGTCCCAAAGGTGATAATGGGTTCGTATAAAAACTGTATCTGGCATTCGCCTGGGGGGACCGTTCTCTCCCCTACAAAGTACTGCCAGCATAAGATTACTGGTGCCCACAGAATAAAAGAAATAAGCCAAGCTAGACCAATCATAATACCAGCCCTTCTGGGTGTGCGCTTAGCCCTGTAAGTTAATGGCCGTGTAATTGAAAAATATCGGTCAAAGCTGATAACTAGCAAATTCATTACTGAGGCATTGCTAGCTACATAGTCCAGGGCTAGCCACAAGTCACATGCCAGACTTCCAAGAGACCAGTGCCCTATTAATATGTAAGATGTATAAAGATTCATAGAAAATATTCCAATGATAAGATCTGCACAAGCAAGACTGAGCAAATAGTAATTGTTTACAGTCTTGAGCTGGCTGTTGACTTTGAAGGATATCATTACAAGAACATTTCCCACTATGGTTATTAAGCTTAAAATGGCTGTTACAGTAGCAATTGTAATTACTTCCCAAAGGCTGTGACCTTCAATTGGTTTTTGGTTAGATGCTGTACCATTGACAATGGTTGAATTGCTATGTAACTTTTCTTCCATTCTTTTTCTTTTTGGATTAAAAGCAGCCTCTTTTAAGTTGTTTTTGCTTCTTCATCTGTGCTTTGAAGACACCTTTTTAACGACAAAGAAAGAGAGAATAAAGCTCATAGAACAATAATGGAATCCTGCCAAATCAATTTAGCATATAAAATTGTTAGACCATTGTATGGATTTAATTATTAACCACACTGAATTTCAAAGATATTGAAATTTCTTTTAAAATTATTTCATTTAGAGATATAAATAGGCATGGTGATATCTTTAATCCAATAGACTTCTGTTGCTGTAAGAGTGCGTAGGCTTCTGACTTTACAGAATTATTCATCAGGCAAAAGTCTGATTTACAGGTGAACAGTTACTTTGACTATCTACATATATTTTATGTTATTTTCTCAAAATAACATGGCAACGAATGTCTATATTAGGTAAATCAGTAAGTGCCAAACTAGACATGACATCAAATGTGTCATTACATGTGTGTCATTAAGGAATACGTCATTAAGTAATGTGTTGTTCAATAATGTGTCATTTAGTGTCACCAGTTTTTAAATTTAATAGTGAACCTGGAGACAGGGTTCATCAGGAACAAGTTCTAACTGTTTCTTTTATTAATTACATTTTTTGGTGTGATCCTGATAAACATGCTCTCCCTCTTAGTGCTGTTCACCCTAGGAGAAAAAGTGGTGCCAATGGAAGCTAATAGATTTGAAAGGGCCAATTTTCATCATTATTGAAGCTGGGAAACAGTTCAGTTGCATCTTGGTTTGCACTATTGTGCCTAAGAAAATAGTTCTTTCTCCCCTTCACCGTGTGTACTATTTTTTACTACTCTACTACTATTACTACTAAACTTGAATTATTTATAACAACATCTTAGCTTCATATGTGGTTCCAAGAAAGTGCCTGAAAGACCATAGGAAGGAAGAAGGCAGGAAGGCAGGTAGAAAAATCCTCTTGCTAGATCTTTGATTAAACTTTGCACATGGAGGGAGAGAGCTTGAATTACCATTGGTCCTTCCCTACCACCACAGTATTTTCTTTGGTAATTTTTCTAACAAAGGGGATCAGAACCATGCTTGGATGTTGCAACAGACAGAGATGAAAAAAATGTGGATCTGTAGGATCCATAACCTTCTCAGCTCCCAACGGTTCACCAACATAGGCCCTTTCTGCTCGACACACCATGGGGACGGGAGAAGGAGGGGACCAGGACGATAGTCATGCACGGGTTTTCCCTGTCAATAACTGGCGATTGCGCCGCCATCCCACTGCACACCCGCACTTACCTTGTCTTGCAGAGGCCCTGGAAGCACAATGGCTGCACTCCCTGCCCCAGCGCAGCCTGAGACAGTACCTGGCTGCACTGTGGCAGGAAGAGGATTGGCCGTTGCGCTTCCTAGATCCTGGAGGCAGCCAGTGCAGAGGGGAGTGCTCCATCGCATTCTCCTCTGGGAAGACCCACTGCCACCATCATCACCAGATGCCGCTGGGACAAAAGTAGAGTGCGGAAAGGGCTATAGTGTGTTGGGGGCAGAATTCAGACAAATTCTGCGGCTGCTCTAAACAAATTTCCTCCAATAGCTTTCAGTGGGAGGAAAGAATACTATAAAATGAAATCCGAATATTTAGGTAAGGAAGAGCAGGGAGAAAATGGCTTTGGTATTCCTTCTACCTTGCTGACAAAAAGTCGGAGTAATTTATATTCCTGCCCATAGGGGAGAGAAACTTCACAGTGTAAAAAATACAGACCAATTTAGTTTCAAATCATTATATGTAGAAATTAATTTAAACATTATATTGTTATTGCTTAATATACTTAATCATTTTACATAAAGGTTACAAAGCACACACCTTGCTTAGTTCCAGATTTTGTCCAAAGATGAAACAAACAGTTTAGGGATAATTTGTACAGGGCCAGTTCCATGTGTGGGAGAGCTCTGCTCAAAGGACTTTCTGGTGGCCTTTCTTTCCTTTACGGCTGGACTTTGTTGGGCTTAACAAGAAATGGTATGCGGCAACACCTCTTTGGGCACCAGAACGTGGGTGGATTTAAGTGTCATTTTCATTTTCACAATGTCTCAGATTAAGGTAGAAAATAATAGTCTGGAAAGGGATAGATTCAGATGCCTTTTGCAGAAGCAGAATAGGTATGTCAGAGGTTGGCCTACTAACGTGCACCCCGGAGCTTGGAAAAATTCCCCATTTATATTACAAGTCCCAGGGCCTTTCCCCCCTACATTGTTACAGTGCTATTTTCCCACTTTCAACATCCTGTGGAATTCTGGGGTTTATAGTTTACTGAGGCCAAAGAGCTCTCTGGGTGAGAATTCAAAATACCCCTCCTTAAATTGCAAACCCCAGGATTCCACAGGATGTTGAAAGTGGAATAATAGCACTATAAGGGTCCTCTCTAAACTGCAAGCCCCAGGATTCCATAGGATGTTCAAAGTGGAATAATAGTACTATAACAATGTAGGGCAGAAAGTCCCCCAGAGTCTGCCTGTCAGCATGGCTCACTGTCTGTGCTGTGCGGTGTTTGTGTGCCAGGGAGCTGCAGTTCAAAAAATGACTTTTCCAGGCTGTGACTCTAATAACTAACCAACACTGCTAGACTGTGATGTCAACTTGAATTTGTTATTATTAATAACATGTAGCTATAAATATATTTTAAAAGAAATTAAAATTTTCAGGAATACATGAGAAAATGTATTACTCTGCTACAAGGCTCACAGATATATAAAGATCTGCAAACCCACATATTTTCCTTTCTTCAGTTCAGAATTGTCATGCTTACAAAATGATCCTGATTAAAAAATTGTACTGCAAAAAACAGAGGCAAAAAACAGAAGAACTGACTGGATGGTCTTACTATTAAGAAATAGCTCAGGCAGGCAATGGAAAGGCAGAAATTTGTTATTTTTATCGAGTTTTTACTCCTAGGAAGAAGGAGGCATGTTTGTGGGATTTTCTGCCTGAGTTGTCAAGAAAAGGTGGTTGCCTACCATACACACTAACTTGTAGTTATGCCACCATGTCCAAATCTGTCTCAGGCAGCAAAATGTCGTGGGCCTCCTGTGGGAAATAAGGTGAGATTTTTATGAATTAAGCTGGAATTTCTAGAGAAAGAACATTTATTAAGTAGACAGGGAATACTAAAAAGCAGTATAGGCATCTCTCAGTTAACAAATCTCTGACAAAGAAGTTCCTTTCAACAATGGCTCTGTATACCTGCCTAGCCCCTATCTTTCCTCCTTGTTTTCTGTCTAGCTGGAAGTTTTTAATTTTGTTTAAAAGCAACATCCACATTGGGGAGTTGATGAAGGAAGGCTACAGAAACACTCCTTTGGTGTCGGGTAGCAGCAATGTGTCGGAAGTAAACAAAGCTTGAAATGGGAAAGAGTGGGACTCTGGCTGAATCTGTTCTCCAGTTGTGTGACTGCTGACAACAGGCAATTTGTCTCCAGAATCCATTACTACGAAGCACGTGTGAACAGCAAAACAGAGGCCATTTCCACACTACACTGTAATAGTGCTATTATCCCACTTTCAACATCCTGTGGAGTTCTGGAGTTCGTAGCTTACTGAGACGAAAGAGCTCTCTGGCTGAGAATTCTAAATGCCCCTCCCTAGACTGCAAACCCCAGGATTCCATAGGATGTTGAAAGTGGAATAAAAGCACTGTAATGGTGTAATGCAGAAATGGTTTCAGTCTTGCACTACAGTCTATATTTTATTCCATTCTTCTAATTGTTTCTTTACAACATGGTATAATTTAATTTCTTCTACATTTCTATGTTCCCACCCCTGCAATATTTGTTCTCATTTCCTCTTGCTTTTTAAGGTCATCTCTTCCCACAATATCCCCATTTCTGTTTTCTCATACAGGTATACCTCAGACATTTCCGTACTACACTGTTTTTGTTCTATTATTCCACTTTCCACATCCTATGGAATCCTGGGGTTTGCAGTTTAGGGAGAAGCATTTAGAATTGTCAGCCAGAGAGCTCTTTGGTCTCAGTAAACTACAAACTCCAGAATTCCACAGGATGTTGAAAGTGAAATAATAGCACTATAACAGTGTAGTATGGAAATGGCCTAATTTTTTAAATGCCTTTTTCTTCCACTGCTCCACTTCTGAAGCAGGTGTTAACATCTTTTATACATGGAACAAACACCACAAAAGAGGTTCAGAGGACTTTTTTAAAAAAAAGAGCAATGTGTTAAATGATCCTTGGAAATAGTTCTGGTTCCTCTTAGCTGTTTTTTTTAATGTATCACAAGAACTCCACATTGGGATCAAAGGAAAATATTACATCCATTTTACATTAAAAACTATGCTTGGTGAACAATAAACAGAAAGGAACACAATAATGAAAGAGATAAAAGTGATAGTAAAATACAGACCAAAATTAAGAGAGGTATAATAACGATGATCTGCTAAATATAAAATTGCAATGAAAACAATGATGATTCAGTACTATCCTGATGCCTTCATGTACTGAACAGAAGCTACAAAGCACAGGGCTGTACACAGAGCCTCCTCCTACAGACAAGGTGGCCCTCTGTCCCTTTGTTCTGGAACATAGCCATTAGCATTTCCTGTAGGACTTGATTCCAGAGTATTTTATTTTTATTTATTTATTTATTTATTTATTTATTTGTATGGTGCCTTTCTCTCAGAGTAGGACCCGAGGCAGCCTCCAGAAACCATCAGTTAAAAACATTTACAATAAAACATAAAAACAATTAAAATTGCCACATGAAAACAGTATAAAGTCATTTTAAAAATGTAATAAAGTTAAAGGATGTTAAAGTTAAAACATCCTGATAAAAAGCTCTCCTGCTTACATATTAAAAGTCTGCTTAAACAAAGACATCTTTGCCTGCCAGTGAAATGAAAACTCATGGGCTCCACTTTTCCTTGCTTGTTTGGCATCTACAGTGGCGGTAGTGCCTGCAGTTGCCGCCATCCTATGGTGGGTTCTGAGTAAATGCATCGTAGATGAGGGAGTGTCAGTGAAGCGGTTGTGGTACATGCTGAGCCGGCTGAGATGAGACAGAGAGGTAACTTCCATCTGTGTTCAAAATCATGATTGCTATCATAGTCCACACGCTTCTCCCAGACCTAAATTAGTCTGGGAGGGTGAAAATCTGGTAGCAATGCCTCCCACACCCCTTATAAGACATTTGGGGCAAAGCAATTAAGAAAAAAAGAAAGAAAGAAATTGCGAAAATTGTTTTTGAACTGCGGGGTCCAGGGTGCCTCCAAACATGGTAGAAATACCCTCCATACTTCCTAGAGGGTATTTGATAGCATTCAGGAGCTTTTTTTTTTTTTTTTTTTTTTGCAAAATCATAGAATCGTAGAATCATAGAAATGTAGAGTTGGACGAGACCACACAGGCCATCCAGTCCAACCCCCTACCATGCAGGAATATCCTCAAAGCACTCCTGACAGATGGCCATCCAGCCTCTGCTTAAAAACCTCCAAGGAAGGAGACTCCACTATACTCCGAGGCAGCATATTCCACTGCTGGACAGCCCTGACTGTCAGGAAGTTCTTCCTGAGGTTCAAGTGGAATCTCCTTTCCTGTAGCTTGAATCCATTGCTCCTTGTCCTGGTCTCTGGAGCGGCAGTAAACAAGCCCTCTCCCTCCTCTACATGGCATCCCTTCAAATATTTAAACATAGCTATCATGTCCCCTCTTAACCTTCTCTTCTGCAGACTAAACATACCCAGCTCTCTAAGTCTATCCTCATAGGGCTTAGCTTCCAGGCCCCTCACCATTTGGTCGCCCTCCTCTGGACCTGCTCCAGCTTGACCATGTCCTTCTTGAATTGGGGTGCCCAGAAGTGGACACAGGATTCAAGATGAGGTCTAACCAAAGCAGAGTAGAGTGGTACCAGTACCTCCCTCGATCTAGACACCATACTCCTATTGATGCAGCCGAGAATTGCATTGGCTTTCTTGGCTGCCGCATCACACTGCTGACTCATCTTTTTACATGTTTTTACCCTTGGGGAACCCTGAGGGCCACAAAAATGGGCCTGGGGGCTGCATGTGGCCCACAGGCCTCACTTTGCCCACCCTTGGTGTAATTCATTCTGCTTCGATCGAAGTGATAAATGAGGTAGATCTTCTGAACACCACAGCACAGACCTAAATACTAACACGTGGAATGGTATATGAATTTAATCTTGGATCAGCGATAACCTATTTTTCTTTCTGAATATTTTTAACATATTACGATCGTGGAGGTAATCATCTAACTGACAACTCCCCCTTCCACTGTTGTGTGAATCAGCTCTAAAGCCAGTGTTCTAAAGTGTACATGTACTTCTGATGCTTACAAACCTCATGTCAAAATGGACTATATACAGTACAACCTCAGATATGTTTGCTCAGATATAAATCCAGCTGAGTTAATGTGACTTAGATCTTGATAAACAAGCAAAGAATCACTATCCTCTTCTCAAAAGTGTCAGATCAAGTGGCACTTCAGAAAGAGGAAATATTCTATTCTGGCTAACTCTTAATCATGTTTTAAACTTTAGTTATATAACAACACTGTTTTCAAATGGTGTTAAGTGACCGTGATTTCTGCTTTAGGTCCATAGGAATTATTTTGATGAGGAATGTATGCAAAGGCATCTTGTAGAACCTAGGGACCTGAGATAAAGCATCTGGTAGCACAAACTTTCATAGATTTAAATATACTTCATTAGATATAGTCTGCTTAAGTTGACGAAAGCTTAGGTTACCAACTTCTTTCTTTCAGGTCATCAACAAGAACCCTTTGCATGATAATGCAGACTAACACGGATGTGTCTTTGTATTAACTTGGATGGAGAATAAACAACTAAACCCCTCCCTCCAGCACAAGACTGCTGAGCTGAAGATAGAGCTTATCTAGCCTTAAGCCAGAGGAACAAAGATATGGCTTATAGCAGTTTGTATTTGCATTTTTGCATCAAAAAGGTCAGAGCCCTTAAACCTCAGTGGGAGTCAGGAGTGTGGAATATGATAGTTCACTCTCAGTTCCTAACAGAAGTGCTTCTGTATGGGACCTAGATAAGAGCCTTCTATTGCTGTTTGGGGTTCACAGAACATGTTCACAGTGCATATAGGGTTGGGGAAAGGGGAATCAAGAGGATATAAATACACACACACGCACACGCACACGCACACACACACACACTTAATGTTCCCCAGAATCCTTTGCTATTGAACTACCCTGGATTTCACTGGGGAAGAGGTGGCAGTGGAGGTGCGGAAATGGGGGACCTCTAACCTTTCCAAATGCATCCTGCCTAAAACATCTTTGTATAGAGTTGTCATGGCAGGAGATTTCACGGCCAGAATCTGAGATGGAGTGATGATCCCTTGTGATGCCACAGGAAGCAGACTGTGGTGATTTATAAAAGGCTGCCCCAGCAATATCATGGAGCATGATATATTGAGCATCAATCACAGTTGCAGACAATACGCTGTTCTAATAAAAAAACATGACGCGTAACAAATTAGGAACACACTCTTTTCAAATTCTTTCCCACGGCCCTAAAGATTGAGGAAGAGGTTTCAGATCCTGATATTGAAGCCAGGGCCTGGGATCAGAGAAGCCCAACCTTCTGGAGATGAATCTAGCCATATGGCATGCACCCCTTCTACCATAATCTCCCCTTCTCCAGAATATTCAGGGCTGTTAGGGGTTTATACAGACCAATTCTTGCCCCACCCTATATCTTTCTTTCCCCAATTAGTATTTGTAACATTTTCATAGAATCATAGAGTTGGAAGAGACCACAAAGGCAATCCAGTTCAACCCCCTGCCATGCAGGATTACAAAGTGCTCCCAACAGACGGCCATCTAGCCTCTGTTTAAAAACCTCCAAAGAGACTCTACCACACTCTGAGGCAGTGTATTCCATTGACAAATTGCTCTTACTGTCAGGAAATTTTTCCTAATGTTTAAGTAGAATCTCCTTACATGTAGTTTGAAGTCATTGCTCCACGTCCTAGGGGCCTTTCTGCGCTACACTGTTATAGTGATATTATTCCACTTTCCACCCCCTGTGGAATCCTGGGGTTTGCAGTTTAGGGAGGGGTACTTATAATTCTCGGCCAGAGAGCTCTTTGGCCTCAGAAAACTACAAACCCCAGGATTCCACAGGATGTCAAAAGTGGAATAAGAGCACTATAACAGTGTAGTGCAGAAAGGACCCTAGTCGCTGGAGCGGCAGAAAACAAGCATGCTCCATCTTTTATCTCTTCCGATATTTAAACATGGCTATCATTTCGCCTCTTAACCTTCTCATCTCCAGGCTTAATTTATCCAGCTCCCCAAGCCACTTCTCATAGGGCATGATTTCCAGGCCTTTTAACCATTTTGGTCACCCTCCTCTGGACATGTTTCAGATGGTCAATATCCTTCTCGAATTGTGGTGCCCCAAACTGGACACAATATTCCAGGTGAAGTCTGACCAAAGTGGAATAGTGTGGTATTATTACTTCCCTTATCCTAAACACTATCCTCCTATTGAGGCAGCCTAGAATCACATTGGCTTTTTTAGCTACTGCATCAAACTACTTTTCTTAAATTTTCATTAATTTTTCACAACACATAAAAAAGAGACATACATTGCCATGTTGGTATGTCCCTCCCCCCCACTTCCCTATACTATTCTTCCCAATTCAGTCGTTACTATCTTTTCCATAACAAATCCTCCATTTTTATACAGGTACATTTTTACCTAATCATCACATGTATTTATATTTTTAACCAATCCATTACCCCTTTCCATTCTCTTTCAAAGTTCTGAACAGACTTATTTTTTAAAGAATATGCTAATTTTTCAGTCTCAACCATATCCAACACATTTAGTTTCCATTCTTCTAAATTAATATTTTTTCTTTCCAATGCTGAGCATATGTCATCCGTGCTACCATAATCAAATACAATATTATCTTTTGATGTCTTCTAATCTATCAATTCTGACCTAATATATTCAACAAATAAAATTCCGGTGCCAATTCAAAATTCATTTTGCAAACTTTTTGAATTACATCATGAATTCCCTTCCAAAATTTCTTTTCATTTTGACAGGTCCAGCACATATGAAAAAAGGTTCCCACCTTCTCCTCACATTTACAACACTTTGCATGTCCATTTTTTGTTATTTTTTGCAACTTCTCTGGAGTCATATACTATCTACGCATCATCTTATAGAAATTTTCTCTTAAATTTAAATTTGGAGTAAATTTTATATCTGTTTTCCATACTTTTTCCCAAGCATCTAATTCAATTGGGTGACCTACATTTGAGTCCATTTAATCATCGTCCCTTTTATTGTATCTGGTTCCATTTCCTTCTTTAATAGTAGTTTATATAATTTAGAGATTCTCTTCTTTTGATATTCTTTCAACAGTAACTCCAATTCATTTTCTTTTCTCTCAGATCCGTATAATTTTTGGTCCATTTTAAACCTTTCTTTTAATTGTCACCAAGGGAACCAATTTAATTCATGTCCATCGACTTTCAGCTCTTCCGCTGTTTTCATTCTTGGATTGTCACTTTCCCATTGCAGTATATCATAATATGTTAGTAACTTTCCTTGTTTTGTTGAGGTAATTTTCAACGCTTCCTGAGGTGATGTCCAAATTGGGAGATTTGTATAATACTTCTGCTTTATCTGTAGCCAAACCTTCAATAAGGATTTCCGGATGCAATGATTACTAAATTCCTCATTCGCCACTAACTTATCGTAACACAAATAACTATGCCATCGAAATCTATTATCAACTTCCTCCAAATCTTTTGTCAATGATTTTTCTAACAAAATCTAGTCCTTAATCCAATCCAAACAATAGGCATGGTAATATATCTTAAGCGACAGTAAATCTAGTCTGCCTCTCTCTTTTGCATCCTGTAATATTTTAAATCTTATTCTTGACTTTTTGCCTAACCAAATAAATTTTTGAACTTCTTTTCCCATTCTTTAAACACTTTCTTATTTCCAATTATTGACAGATTTTGGAAAAGAAACATAAATCTAGGTAATAATGTCATTTTAAAAGCGTTAATCCTGCCCAAGAAAGACAGATTTAATTTTACTCCATTTTCCCATATCGTTTTTAATGTCTTTCCATGTTTTTTGATAATTATTACCAAATAGTTCTTGATTCTTCTTTGTGATAGATATTCCTAAATATTTTATTTTCTTGGTAAGTTGGCATCCTGATATTTTTTCCAACTCTATTTGCTCTTTTTTCAACATATTCAATGTCATTAATATTGTCTATTCCTTATTTATTTTATATCCTGCCACCTGACCAAATCCTTGTAGAATTTCCATCAACCTCTGAATTGATTCTTTCGGATCTTTCAAAAAAGTTACCACATCATCTGCAAAGGCTCTAAATTTCAATTATCTCTTTTTTATTTTCAAAACTTTTATCTCTGAATCCTCTTTTATTTTATTTAGCAATACTTCCAAGACAGCAATAAATATTAATGGTGATAGCGGACATCCCTGTCTAACCTCTTTAGATATGGGGAAACTTGTTGAAATATCTCCATTTATTAATAATCTTGCAGACTGATCTCCATAGATTATTTCAATCCAAGTACAAAAATCATCTCCCAAATTATACTTTTTTAATATCCACTGTATGAATAACTACTGCATCAAACTATTGACTCATGTTTAGCTTGTAATCCACTGAAGACTCTTAGACTCTTTCACATCTACTATGGTCAAGTCAGGTGCCACCCATTCTGTATCTGTGCATTGCATTTTTTCTGCATAAGTGTAGTACCTTATATTTCTCTCTGTTGAAATTCATTTTTAATTTTAACCCAGTTCTCTAATCTGTTAAACTCATTTTGAATTCTGATTCTGTCCTCAAGGGGGGTTGGTTACTCCTCCTAATTTGGTGTCATCTGCAAATTGGATAAGTGTGTCCTCAATTCCATAATTCAAGTCATTAATAAAGATGTTGAATATCACTGGGCCCAGGACAGAACCTTGTGGCAACCCACTAGTCACTTCTCTCCAAGATGAAGAGAAGCCATTAGTGAGCACCCTTTGAGTTCAATTGGTCAGCCAAGTACAAATCCATCTAACAGTAGCATTGTATAATCCAGATTTTACTACCTTGTTTGCAACAAGAGAACATTCTGTGGGTAAGAAAGGGCATGGACCATGCTCAGTTCTCCATTTCTTTTAATTTACGAATGTGTCATTGTGTGCCTTCAAGTCATTTCTGACTTAAGGAGATTCTAAGCTGAATCTATCATGGAATTTTCCCCGCAAGAGGCTGAGAGAGTGTAACCTGCCCTGCATCACCCAGTGGTTTCCATGGTATGATGGGGATTTGAACCTTGGTCACCAGTCCTAGTGCAGCACTCAAACCGCTACACCGTGCTGGCTCTTAATCTTTTCCATACCTGGAGACATCTTTAACTACGGGAAAATTACAGCTTAGTCTGTGGATGGATCAGTTTAGTTGCCAGATAGCCATGGGACCAGTACATTTACAACCAAGAAATGTATAATTGGCATTATATATATGGCTGTCCTGAAAGAGCTATGAGACTTGAAAAAAATTTATGGTCAAGGTCCTGAGCATCAACTCACTTTACCAGCTTCTTAAACCTTGATGTCCACATATTGTTTCCTTTTAATTTTTAATGGTGATACTTTGGTATCCCGTGGGGATTTAATTAGAGGGACTTTTATGGGACTTCTTGTCATGCTTAGCTGGGGCTAAGGCCATTCCCACCCTACACTGCTACAAGCACTATTATTCCACTTTCAACATCCCTTGGAATTCTGGGGTTTGTAGTTTCCTGAGGCCAAAGGGCTCTCCCACTGGGAATTCTAAATGGCTCTTTCTAAACTGCAAACCCCAGGATTCCACAGGATGCTGAAAGTGGAACAATAGCGCTATAACAGTGCAGGGCGGCCATGGCCTGATTTCTATAGAATTTACATTTAAAAGTGTATGTTTAGGAGTGCAGCCTTAAGTGTGGCTGTGCAGTGCGTTGTAAGAATCTCTCAGGTGGCGACCCTCACTGCTACTGTTACTAAAAATCAGTACAATTCATCCTTGGAATCAAAGACCAGCTAAATAATAGCGACTGCCCAGCAGCTGGCTCCGTTTTTCACGGCGCGGTTGCTTCCGTTTGCCCTTCGCTTTATTTGGAAAGGTGCGCCTTGCGAGCTTTCGGCGGGATTTCCGGCGTCCTATTTGTCAGGCCCAGGCCTGGCGCCCTCCCCAGTTGCTGCTCTCTGCTGGGTGGCGGCCCGTTTTCCGCAGGAGGCGGAGACCCGCGGAGGCCTGGTCCGCCCCAGAGAAGCGTGGCGGGCAAAGCGGCCGCCATGCAGCCAGAAAGGGGCGACCGACCCCGAAGGGGAGGCGGCCGGCAAAACCGGAGGCGGCCGGGCGGTCGGGAAAGGCAGGCAGCGGGCACCACCGGAGGCCGCCCCGAAGACGGCCAGCACCGAGGAGGAGGGAGCCGGGGTAGAGGCGGAGGCGGGGGGCCTCGCGGCAGAAGAGCCGCCGCCGCCTTTCCCCCCTCTCCTCGGTGTAATGAGTCGGTAAGAAAAATAGATTCAACCCCCTCCCCCTGTTCGTCGCAATGCGAGACCGAGGCGGAGCTAAAGCATATTATCTTCCTCTCCACACCCCTTCAGCCACCGGGTCCGCCTTGGTGCGTGCTACGCCTTTAGCAAGACATGAGTGTACACTTCCGAGTCGTATGAAGCATTTTTTTCCCCCTCAAAAAACAGGTATTTTTGAGGCGGCGCTTCATGTGTCGCCCCGTATCCCCACCAGCATAGCCTTCTGTATCGGGATAGCTCAGCTCGCTGGCATCCAGATCCTAATATGGGCTTCCTTATACACGAGTCGCGTTACTTTATTGATATTCTCTATTGGAGAGCTATAGCCCTTGTTAGGCTGTTGTTGCGTCCTACACGTCAGAAGCTTGTGGTGGCATCTTTAACATATTTATCGTGCAAGCCGTTGGCCATTTCCGCACTAGACCGTTATAGTGCTATTATTCTGCTTTCAAAAACCTACGGAATCCTGGGGTTTGCAGTTTAGGGAGGGGCCTTTGAGGCCAGCTGCTAAATGCTATATGCATGTAGATTTGGAGGAAAAGTGATACAGTGTGGAAAACATGGGGCCTAAGGTGCTGTGAAATACAAAAGATGATGGTTATGTGTAATTTTTTCCCCCCTGTTTTTATCGTATGATGAAACCTAAAGCAAATGTCTTCCTGAAGACAATGGGGTTTTCTTCTGAGTATAGATGCCTAGGAATACCTTATGCACTACTACACATCTTTTTTTGTTTTTCAGTTGGGAACCACTCTGCTGTTTATTATATCATAGATACGATTCACATAGATGAGACTATTTTGAACCTGTGTCCTAGTACAGGATAATTTGATAGGTTTGCTCTTGTTTGTGAACAGAAATTCTGGCATCTTTCTATGTTAATATGGCTATATAAAATATGGGATAAGGCTGGATTCATAGTGGACAGCCAACTCTTACATATGCAGGTGTTAGCACAGAGTTTAGCCTGTGAATTTCTGGTGAGCTTATACTACGTACAGCATACAGGGTTCTAGGCGTGATGCTATCTGCATTCCTCTTTGACTGGGTAAAATTCTATTATAATTGTGATGTCATGCTTAAATCCTCCTCAGGAGATCTTCACAAAATGTATTGGATTTGTAAATGGGATGGTGCTATTGTTTGTTTGGAGTCTGTAGAATCTGAAGTGGCCTAGCTAGCTAAAATTATGGAAGCTGTGCTGCATTAGAGGGAGCACGAATAAGATGGCAAATGTTGCCATACTGAAGGGCAGATTGTTGGACCTTACTGTGTCTGTGTATGGCAGCTGAAAGATGAACATGTATGTAAAAGTCTTCCCAGAGGTATTCTGCAATACAGAATGCTCTCTAAGTGCACATGGATTTTCCTTGACAATATATCTGTTGTTCCACAAGTGCAGCCATTAGCCATATGTGACACTCCTAACATATGTTACAGATGAATGTAACTTTCTAATTGGGTCAGAATTTTGCTAGATGACAAACTAGATGTAAGTTTTTGAGCTATATATGTGACATCACATTGCAACAAGTGACATCATTTCACTTTCTGTCACTATTTTGAGAGGGACTGCAAAGGCAAATGGAGGTATTTGTGCTTGCTGTGTGGATGTTTGGCCTGTGGAGGGGTCAGGGGAGGCGAGAAAGAAATAACCCAAATAGGAGGGGGAAGGAGTAGCACTGCATGTCAAGGGTGTGTACACCTTTGAAGAGATCCATGATTTAGAGTGTGGAAAAACAGAATGAGTGTACAAGAGAGAAACAACAGTGACTTCATTGTTGGAATGTACTATAGGCTTTCCAGCCAGACTGAAGATTTGGATGTGCCTTCCTATAACAAATGACTAAACATTCAAAAAGGAGAGATAGAGTAGTAATGGAAGACTTAAGCTATCCTGATATTTGTTGGAAGTAATTTCAGAGCCACTGCCAATCTTCTTTGAAAATTCTTGGAAGACCAGAGAGGTTGCAGCAGATTGAAGGACAGTAAATGTTGTCCCCATGTTCAAAAAGGGCAAAAAAGAAGACCTGAGCGACTACTAACCAGGCAGCCTTATACCAGCAAGAATTCAACAGCCCATTAGCCAATCAGTCTGTGCACACTTAGAAAGAAATGCTGTGATTACTAAGAGCTAGCATGGGTTTCTTAAAAACAAGTCATGCCAAACAAATTAGATTCTTTTCTCATGAAATATGTCTTAAGAGGATTGTAGGGGATTCCTCATACTTTAACCACTTTGACTCTATGTGTGTAAAGCTTGTCAGGGTATAGATATGCATGTTTGCTTCGAAACAAGTCCCACCATGTAGATCGGGGCTTGCTCCCAATTATATATGCATGATACTGCTGTCTTAATTGCATTTTACCCCTATAGGTATCTAATCACAAATAAGTTGCATTTACTTCAGTGACACCTACTTCCAGATGAATTAATACAGGACTGCAGGCTTACAGCACAAATCCTAAAGGCACTCCTTCTTTTTGGTGTATATATAATTTTAAGGACAATAAACAGCTTTTCTACAATTCTTTCTGTAACCAAGAACAGTCTCCCTTTTTCTGTCCCTTTGAAAAAAGAGTGAGGAACCATTTTTAGCTCAGTGGCTGATTGGCTCCAGCAGGAAGGTTGGGGTTAGATGCATGTCAGCAGTAGGAGGAAACATAACCTAAAGTGCACTGCAGCAGTGCTAGTACAAGCCCACTCCCACACACTCTTTCTCGGAACACATTTACAGATACATACACACACACTTCTCCCGGCCCTTGTGCCCCGTTTTATTCAAGTAAATTAGCTGAGGATGGAGGAAATTTGTCATCTTTCTTCATCAACTTGTTGATCAATGAAAAGCTTTTTCGTTTGATCAGCAGCTGATTAAAGATAAGAGCTTTTCCTTGCATTTCTAAGACAGTTAGTTACAGGAAGAGTCTGGTGGGTTGAATGAGGAACCCTCATGAGCCAGAAGTTTGCATATCTTTTTTAAGAGACCTGCTTGGCACCCAGATACTGTTCATACCTTAGAAGAGAGCAGGTCATATCCAAAGCACCTTCCTCATATCCAGAGCAAGAGAAGTGGTGAATCTGCTCTGGGTTTCAGTCCAAAATTAAATAAAACTACCTGGGCTGCTGAACACTATGGACAGATCCTTAAACTTCCCACTAAGGCTTGGAGTGGGCTCCTGGCCTCACTGATAGCAGTCATTGATCCAGAAGGTATTCTGCTCCTCCCCAAACAAGAAGGATCCAGAAAAGTCTTCTCTTTCTGTGGTTTCTGATGGAAGAGCTATTCTTTGTCTGATTCGCTGGGTCTCTAGTCTCCTTCACTCTCCAACTTCATTAACATTCTAAAGATGATAGAAATTTGTTTGCACTGGTGGTTGATTATCTCTGCATCTTCAGAGTGCTTGTTATAATCTGCTAAGGAATAACCCATCTCATGGACATGAAAGGAGAAGTACTGGAAGTTAGTAAATCTGCTAAGATACTGTTTAGTTCAGGTAGTAAATATACATTTTCTTATGTTTTAAAACAATGTAAATGATTACTTGACTGACTTAATACTATTTTAGTAAACCTGTTCTTTTACCTCAGACTCTGCAGTTGATTAAGTTTCTTTAGTTTGTGACCTAGCTTTAGACCTAGTTTTGCTTACCATGGCTTATACTGAAGCTTTAAGAAATGTAAAAGAAACACAAAAAAAAGTCTGTCTCCACAAGGATAAGTCACAAGTCTGAAATGTCCATATAGTTAATACATTATGATCAGACAAAGGCATTAAATGATCATTTGTGGTAGTATAATCCTGGAGTGAAAAATATGAAATATGTTTTGCACTCCACATTCTTCAAAGAGCAGAGAAAGTGACAAAGTCATTGTCATATTATTGGACTAGTATTTGAATAATAAATTATTTATTTTGTTTAGAATAATTTGAGTGTGAACTCCATGTTGTTGGTGTCTTTTGGAGATAAGACCTAATTGTTAGACCACTGAAAAAAAATTATACTGCATAGTTCAAATAGCATTCCTTATTATACTTGATATCTTAATTGCTTGTCCATGTTGCCATTTCTCTAGTAGTGTGGTGTTCTTTTATTATACGACTATAATAGTGAGAAAGCTAGTGTAAAATGTGTAAAGATTATGTCAAATTAAATTAATGCCATATTTATTTCATTGTGCTTGGCTGATCACATTGTCATGTAGATGAAATATTAAATATGAAAATAATTGTCTTCTGGACAGAACACTAAATCTGAATATAATTCCTGACAAACAAGAATGAGTATTGCAACATGCCTATCATGTCATAGCACTTTTATAAACAAATCTGCTTGTCAGGAAGGCATAGGCTTGCATTCTTAGACAATTACAATGCATGGGTTAATAACCAGTGTTGGCAGTAAGCCATTATACTAGTTTGCAGTGAAGTGCAAACAGTGGCATCGAAGATTTAAATGTTTTAATGTCTTTATAGATAAAAGAAAATATGAAATATGAAAATATACATTGTTATATTTCTTGTTGCTAGGCATTATCTGTACCCATCCTGGATTAACTGACAGTCAGAGACTGAGCTATTTAAAAAAGAGGAGGGGGGAGATACCTAGTAATATTTTTTTGAAGAGTAAAGTTAGCATAGGACAGGAATGGCCAAAGTGTGGCCCTTTGGTGTTATTTGATTGCAACCCATCCACCATGGCAAGCACATCCAATCATGAGGAATGTTGAGAACTGCGGTTCAACAACATCTGGAAGACTACACTTTCCTCATCCCAGCTGTGAGGTGTGATTAAAAGGCCAGGAGAGCTGGAACAGACTCAGTGTGACAAAATGAAAGTTACAACATGCTAGTTGTATTTATGCAATATTATTTTCTTGTTGCTTTTACTAGTTTAAGTTGTCTGTAACTCTGAAAGGGGATGGTATGTTTGAAATATTGGCATGAAAATGATTAGATGGAAATAGTTATTGGGTATAGATTCACCTGCATATTTCCAGTCACAGTTGTGGAACCTCCTTCCTTAATAATCCTAAGTAATCCTTAGTAATGCTCAAATTGTAGAGTTGTTTAGAAGTCCTGTATAGCTTTCCTATTTAAGCTAGTCTATTTAGATCTTTCCTTTATTAAAACAACAGGTGTAAATATCTATGGTTTCCTCCTCCCCCCTTAAAGTATTGTTTCTGATGCAGGTGCCTAGGATAGAGGAAAAGAGGTGAGCACTAAAACTGAAAACACCTGGAGGCAAGGCTTCTCAAAATGGCCACAGCAACAAAGTTGAATGGGGAAGTTAAAAAAAAAACCAATAAACCAAAACAACCCCTCAATAAACAAACAAACAAACAAAAGCCCAATAGAAGTATGTTATATAGTTTTAAAAGAAGGAGCCATGTTAGTCTCTTGTTGGAGAAAAAGAGAGAGAAGGAAAAGAAATTAAAAAAAAAAAAGAATGTAGCAGTACCTTTAAGACTAACTGGTTTTTATTTTTGCATGAGTTTCACTGATATAAACCCATTTCTTTGATGCTCTGTACTGCATCCAAAGAAGTGGGTTTATATTCACAAAAGCCAATTCAAAAATAAAAATCAGTTAGTCTTAAAAGTGTGGGTACATTACATAAATATTGCTGGGATCATATTGTTGATTGAGGTGGAAAGGAGTAATAGCCTTGGATGTCATCTGTTTTGAAATAAAAATGCAAATAGGAAAAAACAACCACGCAACAGTCTAGTCTCTTTTTGCCAAATCATTACTATTTAAATATAACGTAATCATGTTATCTTTGCTTTAGTCATGCTGGAGAACAAAATTTCCTAGGTTCTCCCAGCAAAATTTTGACTGCCATGAATCTGTGTTCTCGTATTAGTTTTGACTGCCATGAATCTGTGTTCTTGTAGTAATGTATTCATAACATGCCATAGAGGAGAAATCCTGAAGACCAGTGTTCAGTTCCTCACTCAGCTGTGGAAACTTGCTGGGTGACCTCAAGTATATCCCACACTTTCAGCCCCAGAAAATTCTCATGATTGGTTTGCCTTAGGGTCACTATAAGTAAAAACAGCTTGCAGGCACACAACAACAACAACAACAACATTTTTCAGACATATCAAAATTGTAGAAAGCAAGAAGAGGGCTGAGAGCCATACAGAAAGTCTGTCTGATTCAGTGGCCAGCTATGTGCCTGAGGGAAGCCTACAGCAGGACATTAAGCAATGGGACTTTCCCACTCAGGTTCCCCTATGGCTGTGTTCTAGTAAATTTTTTAGATTATGTGCATACAGTAGCCCCCTCCATTTTCACGAGGGTTCGGGATGCAGTACCCTCGCAAAAGTGGGAAAACCATGAATAACTCCCCCCACTCAGCCCAGCCTGTTCTTTTCTGGGGGCAGCCCTAGTTCTCTTGCCTTTTGTCCCAGCACACATTCTCCATGGCAGGGCAAAATGCAAGGTAGTGGAAGGGGGAACTCCAGAGGAAAGGAGGAAGATGCGCATATGCCTCCCCCGTTCCCTTTTGTTTTGCGTCGGCTCGCATTCTCTGCACAGGGGCAAAATACATAGGATGGGGGAGGCTCTGGAGGGGAGAAGGAAGGTGTGCGTGTGCCTTCCTGCCCCTTCTCTTGCCTTTTGCCTTGGGCCAAGTACCTGGGAGTGGGAGGTGGTAGCTTCGGAGGGGAGGAGGCGTGCATGTCCCTTCTGTCCCCCATTTCCTTGCTTTTGTCCAGATGCGCTTGCCTTCCTTCTTTGTGCCCAGCAAAACACAGTAGAATGGGAGGAGGAGTGGGGAAGGGACGTGCACACCTGAACAATCAAATTTATGAAGGTCAAACCTGTGAATGTGGAGAGAGGATTGTAGTTGTTTCCTGTGTCTTGATTCTCCCACCATTCCATTTCTTTTTATTATTGCAGGGTTCTTTAGTGGAAGGAGAAAACTAACTCTTTAATTATTTTTCCTACAGTATGCATACTATTACATATCTGTCACTTTGTATCTTTTTTAATAAATCATATACTTTTAATAATATATGAAAGGTTTTCATGAGATATGTTGTGTCCCCATACATTTCAATATTACGATTTATGTATGTGTCTGTATCTCTTATAAAGGGTTAGCTTAACCTCCAGTTTGCTAGTAAAACTAAAATTACTGTGTTGCGAACTGATGCATGTCTAAAAAGTATGTTACCGACATGAAAAGTTTGGAAAGCTCTGCTGTAAGCTTTCCTCATAAGTACATAACTCCATGGCCTGATCACCTTGCTTGCCCTTTTCTTTACCTAAGTAATACGAAGTCTTAGTGGTAAAATAAAATGTGTTCCATTTTATCCACCTTGTAAATAAATACATCTTTGTGGCTGAAAAGGAAGCTGTTTGCAATAAAGGACAAGTGGAATAGGCAAGCCTGCTCTTTCTCCTTTTGTGAAAATTATGAAATTTTATCTGTAGAATAGAAGTAATGTTTCGCTCTTAAGCATTGGAAAAGATGGTGCTTGGTCAGGATCCTGAAGAGTAGGTAAGTACAAAATGAGAGAATAGAAAACAAAATAGTAAGCTTCCTCCTAGTTAGGAACATGGTATTTTAAAATTGTATTGAAAGACTGAAGGTATCTGGTGCTGCCTGGTTCCATATCTTATACCTCAAAAGATGCCCATGGGGCCACCGATTTCCTCACTCCCACCCCCTTTCATTCTCAAGAATCTTAACCAGCAGTAGGTCAAAAAGTCCCCTCTCATTTTTCTTCCCTTTAAAAAAGAAAACAAAGAAACAAACAAAAACCTAGGGCATCTTAGGAGCAAGGTCTTGGCTGTTTCCTGAGGTCTTTTGTTTTTTTTCTGCCTCAGAAATCTTAGCAGCCAGTGCGTCAGAAAGCCCTCTCCTGTTTTCTTAAGGAATCATTTCTAGTGTGGCCGGAGCCTCTAAAAGTAATAACCCCCAAAGCAGTCTATAGGGCATTTACTTCAGTAATCTTACAAGCAGTATCTCAGGGAGTCTGTTTCCATTTTGCCATTTTTTTTTAAAGAAAGACTTTGGATTCTTAGCAGCCATGTCTTGGCCCTTTTCCCCCTATTAGGAACCTTAGCAGCAATGCTTCAGAGAACTTCCTGTTTTCTTGCCCATTTTTTTAAAAAAACACATACAAAGAGTTATGGCAAGCTCTCTGTTATTTCATGGAAGCTAGCTTTTTGGATTTTGTATTTGAACTTAGCCACTGCGCCTTGGGCAACGACCAAGAACACTCTTAACATTTAAGATGCCTACCATGATGACCTACTGTTATGGAAGGCTCCCCTTCGGAATTTTCAACTTCAAGTGTGTCAGTGCCATGTTGATGGCTTGTCCTTTTTTTGTTTCTAGTCTCCTACTCCTGCTCTGGAATTTTTACTTGAAACTTGGCAGTGTTACTTAAATAACAACCAAAAACACTGTCAAATTTGAGATACCAGTGCTGTACCAATGAGTTATTGTTGCCGCCTGCAGAGACACAAATGACCCTTTTGTTATTTTTGATTAGTATCACATTGCTCTAGCTTTAGGAGCATAGCTTCAACAAAAAGTAGACTATATTTTTAGGTAGTCAGTATATAGACTTACAGAGTGATTTTGTACCTCTTTGCTATGATTGGTTTCCTTGAGACTTAACTTCCCTACCAGTGGGCAAAGGACTGCAGTCTTGGAATCAATAAACAGTGCAATCTTATGCATGTCTCCTGAAAAGTCTTGTGGATTTCACTTTGTAGATGTCTAAAGGGTTGTATTCTAAGGATGTCTGAGATCTATTTACTGTTTCATCATTTGAGATCTAACTCCCTTTTGTATCTTAGAAAATAATTTGAAGGAGAAAGAATATATTGACATGCTGTACCCATCCATCTATAACTGAGCTACAGTAGGATGAAAGTACTAGTCAAAGTCCTCCAGCCTTAGAGGAAGGCTATAGCAAATCTCCACTGAATAAATATAGCCAAAAAAAATGTGAAAAGTACTTGAATTTTCCTTACTTTTCCTAAAATTTAGAACCATTTCTTGATTCATTGTTGTTATGTCACTAACCATTTGAGAAAACCTCCATTATGGCAAGGCCTAGAAGCAGATGAAGGACCCCCATCCCAACTGCCACTATCCTGGCCTCAGAGGGAGAGAAGAACAGGGAGGCACAGTTCTCTCGTGTCTCTTGCGTCCAGGACTCCCTGTGGTTACCAAAATTGGTGGATGTTAAAGTCCAGTTATGTACAATGGTGTAGTAAAATGTGGTCCCTTATATAAACTGACATAACAACTCAAACGAGTGCTGGTGAGAGCCTGAGAATCTGTGAAATGGTGGGATGCTACAGCAGGGTATGCCTATACATCAACGCAGTGCTTGGCACACAGCAAAATCAAGGTTTGCTTTTTTTTTTTTTTAATATTGTCAGGTTGTGGTTGGTTGAATCTGTGGATGTAGAACCCATGGATATGGGTGTGTGTATGTGTCACTGTATAAATGAATAATGATAATAATAATAATAAAACCTGAACAGAATGCTGGGAAAAAGAAGGGATACGACTGAAGTCATAGCAGTTGTGTTGGTTTTCCCTGAATCTCTGGCCTTCCCTCTTAGACGTTCACTGAGCATAATATCCTTAATTAGGGTTGCCAGACTAAAAACTGGAGTGGGCTTCTTTAACTTCAGTGATTGCCTAGAAGAGGGAGTTTCAGCAAGTGTTGCTTGTTAACTGGTTGTGTTACAAGCAGCACCTGCTGAAATTTTCTCTTCTACACAATTGTTAAAGGTACAGGAGTTGTCTTGGTTGCCTTTATAGTAACCCCATCCTCAACAAAGTTGAATTTACATGAGTATTTCTGGACTAGAGTGTAACAAAAGCCCTATACTAGGATCACTGTAACTTGCAGTTGACTAGGCAGCACGTAACAACACAGTAGGATGATGTTGTGGGGCACAGAATCTCCCCTTACCAACTGTTCAGTTGTGGATGAATAGCATGTCATTATATTCATTCTTCTTCAAAGTAAATTTCCCAGTTCTGCCAGATCCTAAAGGTTGTCTTCAATTTATTGTTAAAAACAAGGTGGAACTGCTTTTTTAGAAGAATTAAGCATCACCTGTTCATTCATGTTTTTCTTGTTGAAAAGGGTGTTAATTCTATTATCTGTCTTGTCTGAATATTAGCCAGTGAAAATGTATTAAACCCAAATTTGTTTGTCTCATATTAATTCCTTTGAAAGTATCTGAAACAAGATTGCTAAGTAACTAAATTGTGTTTGTCATGTTTATGCCAGGGGAGGGATCCTTGTGATATAATCCTAAAATTGCTAGGATGTGTGCTATAAATACAGAACATATAAAATGGAGACAGTTTTATCTGTAGAATAGATAAAATAAAAGCATAACACCCATAGAAGACTGTTTACTCAAATTTCATTGTCTAGAGTTCTGGAATATTTAACTTGCAGTTTCTGGGACTTGAAATAATGTAATCCACTAGATAAGAGCCTGGAGGACAGAATGGCGCTTTCTCTCTCCCTCTCTAATTTTTCCCCCCTAAAAATCTATCATTATTGTTACTATGTTTTTCTTCTGATTCCTAATACAATAGCCCTGCCACATTCATGAGGGTTTGGGGCACAGAACCCTTGTGAAAGTGGAAAAACCATGAATAACTCTCCCACCATGATTCCCTTCCATTCTTTTGCCTCTGGCCCCAGCATTGGGGGGAGAGAGGGACTTACCAGTACTTTCCCCTCAGACAGAGAAGAGGGGAGTTCTGAATTATTTCTGGTGGCCATCTTGAAAAGGGAGGGGTAGGAGCAAAAAAGACCACCTGACCAATCAGCAGCCAATATATGGCAGAATGTGCAATCACATGGCAGAGAGGTCAGGTTTTCAGTAGTGGGCTTTGCTTACCCAAAAAGAAAAAAAAAATCAATTTTAAATACAGCCTCCCAAGCCTGGGATGAGGAATGCAAGGAATGGGAGGAGGAAAATGGTGGTGGGGAGGCAAGCATGTGCCTCGTGAATAATCAGATTCACAAAGGTCAACCCCACAAATGTGGAGGGAGGATTGTAAATACTTATTGCAAAGTTAATGTTTTCTGCCTCTTAGTGAAACCTTAAACTTCAGGCGAGCCCTATCATGCCCTGACAATAATGAGCCTGATAAAAGTGGTATATCTTTCGTAAGTGATGGTACAATCTTTAAATTGTCCCTATAACAATAAGCACTTAAAAAAAATAATCTGTGTGCCTTAAAGTCTCTAAAGCCTACGTGTTAGAAGAACTGTTCACTTTCTGAAGTCTGTGTTAATAGCCTTTATACAAAATCTGTTAGTTAGCAACTGGCTTATTTAACTGACAAAAACGACCTCTGAGTATCGCTTGTGTAAGAAAAGCCAGTGAAGTTCATGGGGTTACCATAAGTCAACAAGTGACTTGAAGGCCCATATACATACAGACCCATTAGAATCAATGAAGCTTACATAAGTATTGACATACCAAGTTCCCATAGATCAGTGAGTCTAGTTGTGACTAATAAATGGATGTAGGCCATCATAATTTTCCAACCGTTAGCCTAAACATAAATTTAGGATGACCTACTATGCATTTAAGTCCTTAGATTAAACTGTTGCTACACTGTCTTAGGTTTTGACCCACCAATAAAGTATAACCAGCAATTACCAGTGATAAAGAAAGAAGGAACAGGGGAATAATGTACATTTTTGACATTGAATTCATAGTTTCTGTTTTGTGACATGGCTTTAAAGAGATACTGCTGGGTACGGGAAGCTAAGTGGGGGTGTTTAACCCCCTCCCCACGCTCTTGCACTCTATCAGTTCTACACCATAGCTCAAAGAGTCTCTACATACAGTTGAATAAGATAAATACTTTTCATGTCTTCAGGGTTAGAAGAGTGAAAGAGCTTTGAGGTTGCTTAGCAACATCTGAATGTGCGTCAGAAGTTGGAAGCGAGAAACCCATATTGCCTCTTTTATTTTTTTTATATTTTTTTTGCTTTCAAAAAAGCAGAATGACAATGCCACAGCAATTATTTCTATAAAGGCAAACATCAGTAGGAGTCTTGCTTGACCTTGTTAATTTTGTTTAAGGCTGTAAACCTGTTCACATTTACTTCCAATTAAATCTTATTAAGTCCCACTGAACTTCAATCATTGATAGATGGACTGTAACTTAAAGTTTGTGTGAAAGATTTATACACTGCTTATTAACTGAAATTATTTGTAAACTTACAATATGTTGAAAGTAAATTAGGATCTGCAGTCAGGATCCCCCTCCCAGGCCCAGACTAATTCATCTGGGCTGTTGCTTGTGTCTTTCACAGTTTCTTGTGACATTACAAGGGACCCTGTTGTGGAGATGGGCTAAAGCTGTCTGGAAGTCTCCCACATGTAAAACTGAATGCTGTCTCTATTCCTTTAACGGTTATGTAGAAACTGGAATTTCAGTAGATGTTGCTTGTCCTGCAAACAGGTAACAAGCATCACCTGCTGAAATTCCATCTTCTACAGAACCATTGAAAGTACAAGAGCATTCTGTAGTTTTCATTCTGGACAACCTGACTCCCAGCTCCAGTTCCTAGCTGTTCTGGCACCACATTTTGGTTTGCTGTATTAGTTTGTATTTGATAAATCAGTGACAATTGTAGCTTTAGTTAAATCTGATAATTAGTTGAAAATAATAGAGAAAATATTTTTGCCATCTGTCAAGATCGTTAGATTTCATGTATTTAATAGCAGGCTGCTACAGAGAAGAGCACTGGTAGATGAATGGAAAGCTACGTAGAGGGCAGTGTTGTTGAACTTGTTATTACCATGTCAAGATCTATGTGTATTAGTAGCTTCAAATGTTGAAAAGCTATGTGGCCTTCTTGTGATTCTCTGAAAAGTAACTGAGAGACTAAAGATGCTTGCTAATTATATTTATTACTGGCTGAAGTGCACCTATTGCTGTCTGTGTTCGTATGTTATATATAAAAGCAAACCAAAACAAACACTAAGGGATCCCTGAAACTTTCTGTCTTCTTCCTTTCACAGAAACCTTACCAGAGTTGCTTCAGAGAGCTTTCTCCCATGAACAAGAGAAAAATTAAAAACATTGTCTCAGATTTTGAAGTGTCTCCTACAATTTCTTGATGAGTTATGGAAGGCTCCCTTTTATTTTTGCTTCTAGCGCCCCCTGCTTGATTTTGGCACTGCAGCTTGGTCAGCAATCCAAAGTAATCTGTCAGAGTTTAAGATATCTAGCATGATGTTGTGTTGAGTTATTGCTGCCATGTACAGACATTATCTTGTTTTTTAATTTATTTGTTATGCTTGTTAGTTTTATAAAATGCGGTTCTCTATGTGATACACAAGATCCCCAACTATTTTTAATTTGATCTTGTTCTTCTAAAGTGATTAGAAATATGTCATTTAATTTAAAAGCAGAGAGAGAAATATGTGTAAAATGACTCACCCGTGGAAAAATTAATCTGAATATGTGCCTTATTTTTTTTGGTAGCAAGGAGTAACTTCATGGTGATGGTGCCAGCTCTTTTTAAAAATGTCCTTCCTGATTATTCTTGCATGTGCGTTGTTTTATCTATATCTTATGTGCACATCAGTTGTTTTCTTTTTTGTTCTAGTGCAAAATTTAATTAAGGCATTGTTGTGGTGAGGGATCATATAGATACTGCAGTGGCTAAAGAAACAACGGATCTTCTCTCTGTTGTATTATTTATTATGATCTTTGAACATAGCACTCTGAGTTGTCCTTCTCTTGACAACTCAAATAAATAAATCACAAACAAACTGGGTTGTTTCTGTAGCTTGTCTAGGGGAAGACAAACCTAATAGCGAGCTTCAAATATCACAGTACATAAACCCCCTCTTGCTTGCCATGGGAGAGATTGGGCAGTATATAACAGTATATTAGTTTGTTCCGCACAGGTTACAATTCTCAGAAATGTGATGACCATATTGTGATGTCCTTTCTCTTTGGTGTTGGAGTCGGCAATTACCACAGATCTAGTAACCACTTTTCAGGTTGGGCAAGTGCTTACCAGGTATATATGTCAAGTGGTATATAGCCCAAGTGGAATGTATGGAGCTTAAGTGACTTTTTAAACAAGAAAAAAAAAATACAAAAGTAGAAAAAATTAGAATACTTTTCCATTTATATTTAATTTTATTTTCATGCTTACATTTCATTATGAAGAAATAACCCCTCACACAGTTACTGAGGAATAATCCGGCTTACATGATTAATTAGTATTTGGAGGTATGAATTTCATTATTAGCAAATAACCCATCCCATATCTGATTCATCATTTTTTATCTGAAAGAGTCTGAAATATTTTTAATTTGGCTTAAATTAATATTTTTATGCATTTATTTATTTATTTATTCATTTTAGCTTTATAGCTTGCCATTCAGGATTTTCAAAAAATACAATTTAAAAAGTATTAATATAAAAGTTAAGTGAGAATTAAACTGCAGCTATATTTAGGTACACAAGTTGAAAACAAAAGCTAAACACAGCTTTAAAAACACATTTAAAACATAATAAAATAGAAACCCAACACCTGTCATCAAAATCTACATCTACTGCAAAAAATTAAAAACCAAATACTCCCAAGTCCCATCTTCCAGAAGCAGCTCAGAATGATGCTGTGGTTGATGGTATCAAAAGCCAGTGAGAGAACCAACAAGACATATTCCCCTCCCATAATCAAGTCTGAAGCCAGATTGAAAAGAATCTAGATAATCTGTTTCATCCAGGAAAGCACTATACACTCCGGAGCCTTGTATAATATGCTATATACATTTAAAAAATGGGATTTTTTTCTGTATACCTGGAAACAGGTAATGCAAACTCCCTCTCACCCCTGTTGGCTATTTGATAGTTAGTTCCTTTTACATTGCCAATAGTATATTTAGTGGTATGGCACAAAAGGATTTTTAAAAAAGTGAGTGGGCAACACTGATGGACCATAAAAAAGGCTTAGGAGTGTATGCATACAGACTGTGGACCTGATTTTGGCAAACTTTGCTGTGTGAGATAACCAGCATTTCCTGTTTGTTCTTTTTCTTTTTTTGTCTCACATGAGTTCAAAGCTAATGGTCTTAAATCCAATATTGATGTGGTTTTTGTAATTTTATGTTTTTCCATAAATGTATATGACATAGATTAAAAAGGTGTATGACCATTCCTGCCTTTTTAGCTGACCTTTTTTTCCTAATTAGACTTTTTACCTTTAGTAGATCTCTCTAAAGGTCACAGATGGAAAAAGCAAGTATTCTTCATTGAATTATAATGTTTCTTCTTTCAAGGTGTTTGCACAAGATAAGAGGTAATATTACTGGTCAAAGTAATAAAGAAGTAATAAAGTATTACAGTTGTTGAAGGGCAGTGCTGAGAGAACACTGTGGCCAGTTGTATCTGTAGATATCTGAAATTTCAATATGAAAGCAATGCAAGATTCTGTCACTGAGGGATGTTCTACCACAGAATATAATTGTGGTTTCCTTCCTGACTGTTTTTAAAAAGACTATAGACTTAGATGTCCCAGTCTGGTTTAAATGAATGGATGGCCATTATTTAAATATCTTATGCTGTTCTCTGATTATATTTTAAATTTAAATATTTCAATACTTTATCTTTTAAACTGCCTTCAGGAAGCTTTGCTTTGAAAATAGTATATGTACTTTTTTTAAAATGATAGAAACTGTGCACAGTTTTTTCAGATTTGTTTTCTTTTGCACTGTTCAGATTTACAAAATTTACAATCCCTTGTGAACTTAATTTCAGCAGCAAATGGCTGTATGTGAGAAGCAGAAAGTCAGTAATGAACATACAGTTTTGTCTTCAGAGTGTAATAGTCATCTACCAACAAAGTCTGAAGAGAACAAAGTAGGGATGCTGGAGGAATGCTAACAGCTACTTTAACTTGTCTGCGGGAGGGCAAAAGCAAACCTACTCTGGTTTGCCTTAGGATTGCTATAAGTTGGAAATGATATGAAGGTATACAACAACAACAATGCAAAAACAGCAAAAATCTTGCACAGCAAAAGTCTTGTCCAGAAAACAGCAATTTTGCACAACAAAATGTGCCCATTTTAGGGCAAGATTGCTGTTTTTTGTATGTGTATAGTTTTTGTTGTCCTGGATTTCTCATTTTCACACTTTTTTTGTGCAAGATTGCTGTCTTTTTGCAGAAGTTTCTGATAAAATTGTGGCTAGAATATTGTCACAAATGGTTACTTTAGTTAATGATTAATTGGAAGGAGAATGAGCTTATCTTCACAATGTGAAACAGGGAAAGCAGGAACCATAGTGGAGAATGATTTAATTAATTTCCATGAGACAACAAACTGGATTGTTTGATTTCTCATCACACTGTCTCTTCTATCAGCTGCTAAAAGCTGAAAGAGCAAGCATTGTAATTTATTGGTTGTTGTGGGTTTTCCGGGCTTTGAGGCCGTGTTCTTTAGTATTTTCTCCTGATGTTTTGCCTGCATCTGTGGCTGGCATCTTCAGAGGATGGATGTGAGACAGAGTGTATATACTTGTGTAGTCCCCAGGTGGGAGGTGCAGTGAAGATAAGCAGCCAACCAAAAGGAATGTGTTTTTACCATATATCAAAGGGATCGCTGATGAAGAAACATGACCTCCAAACAATATACAGACCGACCAAAAAAATTCAACAAATGCTATGCTCAACAAAGGACAGGAGAGATCCTCTAACTTCTGCAAGAGTTTGCCACATACCTTGCGATTGTGGGCAGGTTTACATAGGGACTATAAAATGCACGAATCAAAGAACACGAAAGGCACTGCAGACTGATCCACCCAGAAAAATCAGCAGTAGCAGAACATGTTATAAATCAACCTGGACACAGAATGCTTTTTGAAAGCACAGAAATTCTGGACCATTCTGACAACTACTATGTCAGACTACACAGAGAGGCTGTTGAAATCCATAAACACATGGACAATTTCAACAGGAAAGAAACTCGGAAAGTAAACAAGATTTGGTTACCAGTACTGAAGAACACTGAAATCAAGACTCAAAAATATGCCAGTGAACACCACCCAGACTCTGGAGGTCCCTCTGCAGGGAACAATACAGTGGGTTGCTAATGTACTTAATGCACTATTATGCATATCCCCGACTAACAATACATCCTGGGGGATATCCCATTTAACAATAGGCCATCACACAGGCCAACTGTAACACATGCAAATTGCTCCCTCCCACCTGGGGACTACACACGTATATATACTCTGTCTCACTTCCATGCCACCAGATCCTCTGAAGATGCCAGCCACAGATGCAGTGGAAACGTCAGGAGAAAATACCAATAGAAGAGGGACTCAAAGCCCGGAAAACCCACAACAACTTATGGATTTTGGCCGTGAAAGCCTTCGACTTTATATTGTAATTTATTATTCCCCTTTGTCAGCTTTTATATATGCAGTATATGGCTAGCATTTTGACTTTCAGCTTGAAAAAAATATAGTTGATTCTGCTTGCAGAAGTAGTTGCTTTCAGACTTTTAATGACTGTGTTTTCTCCCTCGTTGTATTCATGTGTGGTGTTCTTTGAATTAATAGAGTCTCTCTGTCTTGATGTTTGTAAACTTGATTTGCCTAGAGTATCACATAAATAGTTAGGGGTATGACATCTTCCTGACTAAATTAATGTGTTTCATTATGAAACAGAAACACAAAAAGTGTAGCCTCCATTGAAACTGAGTGGCTCCAAAGGAAACGTGGGCCATTCCTACACTACAGTGTTACAGTGCTATTATTCCACTTTCAACATCCTGTGGAATCCTGGGATTTGCAGTTTAGAGTGGGGCATTTAGAATTCTCAGCCTGAGAGCTCTTTGACTTCAGTAAACTACAAACCCTAGAATTCCACAGAATGTTGAAAGTGGAATAATAGCACTATAACAGTGTAGTGTGGAATGGTCTTGATGTAGCCTGCAAGCGCTAGTGAAGAAAGAATCCTGTAACTTCCATGAAGGCCTTAGTCACAGTGGGCAGGATGAAATTGCAGGTAAAATGTTAGTGAGTTAGAGAGAGGGAAGCTTACGTGTGTACATGTGCTTTTAAGTTGTGTGTCAATTTGTTTACCCCATGAATTTCATAGGGGTTTCTTAAGTAAAGAATACTCTAAAATATAGCCTACAGCACGTGGTATTCCTTGGCATCTTCAGATGCCAAAGCTGATCCTGCTTAACTTCCAAGATGAGAATTGGTGCTTTTAGAGTACTTATGCCCTTCTTATCTGCAACCATTTGTAATCTGTACCTAGTATATGCATTAAGAATGATAAAAGGAAAGAGGAATTTTTCTGAGCACTCTTTATATACTCATTGTAGAATGGAATTGTGTGTTTTTTTTACAAACCAACAAAATTTTAAATGTTTGGCCAAGAAACTCCAATTACCCCCTTCCTAAAACAGATGTCTCCTGGTACACATGATTATTTGGTGTCCTAAGCACTTTCCCATTCAGCTTTCTTTAGGCACCGCAATTGCAACAGTCTTGAAGAATGCTGTGCCAGGAAAGTTTTTACTTCTTATTGTGGCTTTTGCCAGTGTCTCCCTGCTCCAAACTTCCTCTGAATTGATGTGTGCCTGTAGTACATTCTTCCATAAAAAAACTGAAGGTCCTATGATGGCAAACTCACCATTCTGCTAGATTCTGCTCCTGATTTTTCTGCATTGACTTTGAGAGTGGCATCTTCAGTTCTTCTTTCTGTCTCTAAATAGGCACTCATGTCAGTGGTTAGATCTACTGCTCCCATTTTCATGATTTCATTATTGATGGATTATTGTTAGTTCTGCCTGTTTGGATAACCACCCCTTTCTGTGCAAAAGGAGCAGCTGCCTCCTGTCCCCAATTTGTCTTAACTCATCCCCACTTCAGAGAGAGAAAGGTGAGAATTAGTATTGGAATGGGGTGATGGGACAAAAGGTTATAAGGGATGTTTTGGCATACTGGTCTAGGAGCTGAAGGCTGGTAGAAAGAATTCAAACTGCAGGTCATATTTGGGACTGAAAGACTGTAGAAATCAAACAGATCTCTGTTCAGATGTGGAAAAAGTCATGTGACCAAGAATTTGTTTTGTTGTGCAGTTGGGCTGTACTGGACTCTAGTACAAAGAGGGCTGATGCTTTGTCCAGAGGGAGGATGATTAGCCCTAAATGATACCTGTGTCAGTGTTTAAAATTGTGAATATCGTGTGTGTCTGAGGTGGAGCTTCTGGCTTACCTACAGACCTAGGGAGGCAAATAAGGCAAATGTAGAATGAATGAGAGGTCTTAAAATGCATCTTGTACTTATCACGGTGAATCAGTTGTGAGTGTAGGGACTTTGTATGATGGAGCACTACTCTGATTATGACCACAAAAACTTGTAGGATTGATGTTATGTTTAATGGACACATATTGTATTGATAGCACACATTTCCTAAGAAAAAATATCCCTTTTTCCCTTCTGCTGGGGCCCAGGGGCTTTCTGGAGAAGTAAAGATGTCGGGTTCCTGAAGTGTTGACTTACAGAGTGCTACTCCACCTGCTGAAACCTTCCCATTCAGGCCCATAAAAGGGGCAAAACCCATGTACAGTACTGTCAGCTCTTTAGAGGAAAGGTGGTATACCAGTAACCATGTTAACCACTTCCCAACAGCCTGATCAGTAAGAATTTTAATTTTCTTTTGATGAAGGCTACTTGCAATATAGGGGTCTTTCTAATACTGGCTTTTTTGATAACTAAGTGAACCTGCTGCTGCCCCAGGTCATGCCTAATACCCAACAGTATTGACTATTTCCTGTTCCCACATTTTCATTACCTCGTGAATCTTATCAGCAGTATTCCAGAGGGCAGTTTCTTATTCTCCAAACCTTTTTAAATCTCAAGAATATTAGAAGCAATGTGTTAGTGCTCTCCTAATTTTTCTACCTTTTTCTTGCCTCAGGAATCTCAGCAGCAGTCTTCTGGGAGACCTGTCATGTTTTTTTAGCTGAATTGTATCACACAGTGCTCATGTCTGTACCTAATACCCAAACAGCATCCATAGGGCCTACTGTTCCTCCTTCATTTTTTTAATCTCAGGAAACCTGCCGGTGGGAGCTCAGAGAGCTTGCTCAGATTTCCCACACTTTTTTAAACCTCAGGAGTTTTTGCAGCAGCACCTAAGACCTCATTTTAAGGATATAAACAAGTTGGAGTGGGTTCAGAGAAGGGCAACAGGGATGATAAAAGATATGGAGAATAAAACATATGAGGAAAGGTTGAAGAAGTCGGGAATGTTCAGCTTGGTGAAAAAAAGACTGAGGGGTGACATGATTGCACTATTTAAACACATCAAGGCTGTCACAGAGAAGAAGGTGTTCTCTGCTGCCCCAGAGGGGTAGGACCAGGTCTAGTTAGAGGATTTTGATTGAACATTACAAGATTCTTCATAATAAGTGCTTTTCTGCAAGGGGACCAATTGCCTAGGGAGGTGGCAGAGTCTCCTCTGGATGTTTTCAAAAAGAGGCTAGACAGCTACTTGCCGGGGACGTCGCAGCTTAAGATCCAGCATGTAGCAGGGTGTGTGGACTTGATGGTCCATGTGGTCTGTTCGAACTGTATGATACTATGAGCTAGACTTGTAAAGTCGAGGCTTTTTTCCCCTCAGTTCTCTACTGAAAGTAGAAAGTGGGGTAACACTGATGATAGCAGGCAAATAAGAGCAGTTGAATCAAAAACATAATTTTACCTCTGTGTCTCTTGATACTACTACACTAGTGGAAACAACTTGTATTCTAAAGCATCAGTTCATTTTGAACTTTATGGAGATGCATGGAATAGGCTTGACTATGGATACTGTACTTTATGGTCTGTCTTTGAAGTATGTAATGGAATCACAAAATTGTAGGCACATGTAATTTTAGATACATTCATTCAGAAGTAGATAGCTGTGAGCTGTGGCATTTACATTAACAAATTTATGACAATTTAATATTTTATTCCATGCTGAAGTGGAGAAAAATTGATCAGTACGCTTGGTCAAGAGGTATTTTGCCTTCATTATATCTATATGCAAGAAGCTGTGTTTTGATTTAATCTTCTTGTAAGTATGGGATTGTGGGTAGAACCATCTGGTTGCCAGGACAACCCTGGAATGTTCATTCAAAAGCTAGCAGCTTGGAGTGGGTGGAAAACCAGAAGAACTTGTCAGTTGCAATTGGCTCATTGGGGACAAAACATAAGAATCTTGATAATGGTACTGTAGATCTACGCAGATGTGATATTTAAGAATAGGTTAACATTAAAATGGTAAATAGTTTAGTTACAGTGGATTTAAGACAGTTTTCAGAGATGTAGCCTCTTTGATATCTTTTCAGTGAGATATTGTTAGGGATATAATTGAAATCCTGAGGAAAATATAGTCTTTCCACCATTTCCCAGAGAACACCATCCTAGCCGCTGTGGATATATAATCCCTGTGCACCAATGTCCTGCGCAGTGGTGGACTACAAACCATCAAGAATAGTGTTCTGAAGGAAGCTACAAGCACATGTAGCCCCCTCCCCCACTTTGCCACTCTTTATTCACTCATAAGTACTTCATTTTTGGGAATAATGTATACTTTCAAATCAATGTGTACTGCTGTTGGCACTTGCATGGCATCACAAGACTACAAACATCTTTATAGTTGACTTGGAATAATACTTCATCAGCACATGCACCCATAAACCTCTCCCCTTCTTTCGGTACACTGCTGACATCTTTATCATCTGGTGCCATGGAAACAGCCGCGTAGCATGGAGTGGGGGTGGGGTGGGGTGGGGTGGGGGTGGGGCAGCAGGGCAGGGGCATGGCCATGTTGTGTGGGCCCCCCCCAAAATTGCCACCCAGGGCTGACTGCCCTCATTGCCCCCCCCCCAATCTGTATGCCATTGCATGGAAAGAACTTGAGAAGCTGCACCAGGGTTTTATCAACTTCTGCCCTACCATTAACCTGAGTCTAGAACAATCCATAGAAGTTTATTTCCTGTTGCACAGTGGACTTCTAAGCATCACATTTTATTGAAAGTCCACTGGTGTCTACATATGTTTTCAGGCTTCTAGCTTCCACCCAGAACATGCTACCAGATTAATTGTTTATGGCCAAGCTACACAATACAGACACATCTGCTTATAGTACCAAGACAGATTTAAAAGCCATGGATTTGCAGCGGGCATTTCTGAAACTGCATTATCCATCCAAAGAGGTTAAAAAAATATCAGCAAGGCAAGATGGTACCCAGGAACAATCTATTAAAGGACAGACCAAAACCAGAAAATGACAGCACCATTGGTTATCACTTGCTGCCCCCCGGGTGAGATTGCTAAAATACATAATCAGCAAGCTGCAACCAGTTCTGGGAATAGGATAGCCCTCTCATAGACTATTGTGCCATAGGCCCAACCAGTAGGATATCCCTCTCAGAGGCTGTAGGCAGCAGGACTTTGTTGGCTTACAGATAGCCTCCCAGCCTTAAACAACTGCTCACTTACAACAGGATACGTAACATGGATATTAATACAGGGACATGGCTCTGCTACAAACCCAGATGCCAACTCTTTCTCATATCTAGTAATAATATGATGTTGTGGGTGCATTTATTTGTTCATCTTCCAGTGTAAGTCGTTGTAAATAGATTTGTTCTTAGGCATTACTTCTTTAGCAGAAACTTTGTTACCAGAGGCAAAAGTAACATGGAGAGAATATGGATAGGTTTCTACATCACAAAAAAGAAGAGCAGTTCAACATGTGTCAACAAAATATTCATTCAAAATGAACATTAGGCACACATGAAATGAAACCACTAGGTCAAGTGAGCCTTGCATAAGTAAACAACATTTTGAGTATAATACAGACTGCTTCAAGGCTTCTTCCAAAATACATCCAGGTATAATTTTTTCCCCCACCAGTATCCATGTTCCTAATAATTTCCTTTCTGGTGGCCAAAGTTACAGACTTGCTTTAAAAAAAAAAAAAAAAAACACAGGCTTGGAGTGGGTAATTAGCTTATCTATTCTCCCCTTTTCTCTCTGTTGTGTTGTTCGCATATGGTCAGTAAGGGCATCCAAAGCCAGTTACTTGTTACCTTGCCAGTTGTAAGCAGGTACAAATGACTACAGTTGGAGTGACTAGAGCAGAATCCCGCTCTTTGCCCATGCAACCTTTATTACATTGTTTACTATAGAAATGCTTCTGCAACCCAACACCAAAAGTTTATGTTTCTCAGGCCACCTTTTCACGCAGCTGCTTAAAAAATTCTAGCTAGACAGAGGACAAGGCTGAAATGAGAGCCTGACTAGCATAAAAAGTTTCTGTAAAAACAAAATTTCTTTCTCAGACTTTGTTAACTGAGGTATGTCTGTATTTTTATCTATTCAGTTCAGCTTTAGAAAACAGGAGAAAACAGCAAGATATGGTCTATCTGTGCTCACTGGAACCAACTTTCCTTTGATAGATAGATAGACAGACAGACAGACAAATACACAACTCATATATTGTCTGGTCACTTTTTTTGACACATGAACATCCATCTCAGGTTTTTAAGTTAGAAACATAATCTTATTCCTGCATATAGGGATTCTGTAGATATATATCTCAACTTGGACATTCAGTGCTTGATGTTTATATGAGGCATGGTAGTGGTAGAACTCTTTACTACTTTACTACCTGATGACAGACTACTTTACTCTTTACTACCTGATGACAAACTACTGAAAATTCTGTTTACTGATAATTTCTATGTTGCCTACCATGACTAGCATCCCAAGTCAGAAGAGGGAATAAATATAAATCCCCAAGATTAGCAGCTTATTATGATACTAGACCATTGTGTTTTGTCTCACAGAGAGACATAAAGATGCCAGTGCTGCATACTAAAGTGCAAAAGCTGCCAGTTTGGACACTGATTTGAATCAGTCACTTAATTTTTGAGAAATCCTAGATTAAAAGAAGAGGCTAATTAAACCTCATGCTCAGTCATCTTTTTATTATGTGCTCTAGGCTGCTGTTGATCTTGAATTACAAGAAAATGAAGAGCACGGAGGGTATTCACGTAGAAAGGTGGTTTCCAACTGGCATCGTTACGAAGATACTGAGAAGGAAACACAAAATGACAGTGGTGAATCTCAGTGTGGGACAGACTTCAGTATTCTACTTAGCTCAGCAGGTAAGAGGGAAGAATCATAAACAGCTGTCAATTCTATATGGTTTGTATTTCTCTCATAATAATGAGATTTGAACTGTCTCACTGTTGGGAATGGGACTTGCCTTAAAAGGTTAATTTTATATCAAAGTACTCAAAATCTCGTAAATAAATGTTTCATGGGTATTGGTGGTGCCTTTAGGAAGAAAAGCAAGAACATAGGAGGCTGCCCTGTAACAAGTCATTTCAGTGGATGATTTTCTTCAGCAGTTTTGTACACTCTCAGGAGTTCTTGGGTATTTCAGCCAGGAGTTATTCGTAGCCCTATCTCAGGATGATGAGGACTGAACCAGGAACATTTGTGTGCAAAAAAAAACATGGTCCGCCACTGAACTACAGCAGGGATGGGCATGTGTGAAGGATTGGGGGATCTCCCAGCTTGTATGAGCTACCTGCCTGTTGTTTCTGAAGCCAGGAAGTTTTTTTTCTATCACTTCTGGTCATTTTGGTGGGTAAATTTTTTACTATTTTCAGGTTGCTAGTGTTTCCTAGTGGGTATATACTAATTTGGAGTAACAATTGGATTGGTTAAATGAAACATAAGAGAAACCCTGCCTACAAACTCGGAATCTGAAACAGCTTGTCCTCCCCTCCACCCGTGGAGGTGGAGAAGGAAAGCAAACAGTTGGGTAGCAGTTCGTGATAGATTGGTCAGGTTGGTCTCTTTGCCATGGAATTCTTGTTGGGGAAAAAGTGATAGTCTCCTTGGGCTTCTTAGTTGGTTTCAGAGACCAAAAGCTGCCTATCATTAGATACGCAATCTCAGAAATTAGAACAGAGTCTTCAGTGTGAATGGGAGCTGGGAAGCTAGCTTACTTCAGCTGCTCCTTCTCTGGCCAACAGATGGGACAAGGGCAGTTTCCGTATTGTAGTGATGCTCTTCTTGGGCAGCTGGGGATACAGAACGTAGTATTGCTCTTTACTATAGTTTGGCACAGATTATGTGTGTTTGGATTTTGTTCTCACTTTTTGAACTCTTTAATTCACCCCTCATTTTTTCCTCACTTTAGATACAAAAGCACAATTTCCTTTACTTCCCACATAGATGATCCAGCTAATGTTATTTAGGGCTATGGATGGAATTAATATTCACCGTTACTCATTTCTTGGCTGAAAAATGGATTTCCAGACAATCAGGAAATTCAGCTGGGAGGAATAATACAGTGGCAAGAATTTTGCACAGTTTTTGTACATCCCGAAGTGTTTCAGGAAATTATTCTGTGGACAAATACACACAGTCTTCCACAAAAAGACACACACACACACACACACACACACACACACACCTTGAGTGAAGAGTAGCAAACTTCTACAACAAAAATCTTACACACACAAAAAATCTTATAAAAAAAGCAATCTTGCGTAGAAATAGGTATATGTTGACAAGACTGGAGTTTTCTGGGCAAGATTTTTGTTGTGCAAGATTTTTGTTATTCCATGTTTGCTGTTTTAGCATTGTTGTTGTTATATCCCTTCAAGTCATTTCTGTCTTACAATGACTCTAAGATGAATCTGTCATGGGGTTTTTGAGAGTGAGAGTATGTAAGGGTCCCAAGGTCACCCAGTGGGTTTCCATGGCTGAGCAGGGATTTGAACCCAGGTCTCCAGAGTCATAGTCCAATGCTCAAACCACTACACTGTGCTGATCCTCTTGTTTTTGCATAGGAAACAGCAGTTTTGCACAAAGAACACACGTGGCTGCCTGGAAACAGTCATTTTTTCGCAAGCCCCCACAATTCTCTCACAACAAAACCAGGCATATTTCTACCCATAATGCTTTTCTGAAAGAGTGTGGATTCTTCTTTATGGTCTTTGTGACTAACACAAATGGTGGTCCATTCCTGTGACTGTGCAGCAGATAGTCACAAATGCTGCAACGATTAAAATGGAACTGAGATAAGGAGAAAGGTGTGAACCTTGCTACACATGCATAGTGCAGAAAGATGAGGCCTCTACTAGTATGTTGTAAAAACTCTGGAACGTTCCAAATATTTGCTGTGTAGACACAGGTGTGATCCATTTGTGTATGTTCACAGACGACCACCCAAAGAACCACAGTTACAGGTAAGCGACTTATTTATGTATGAATGAGAACTGTGTAGAAATACTTGTTTCCTCTGCACTAGAGAGTAAGGTATGGAAATTATTTGTCTTCACTTGTGAGAATGAAATAATCAAATATTAGCACCCGTACTGAGGGCTGAACAATACCTGCTGAGAAATCATATGGCATAGCCTTTATGCCATTATTGTTTCTATTTCTTCCTACTTACAGTTTGAAGTATGTTGTCTGGGAAGACAGTTCCATGTGGTTTTGTTGTTTTGTGGGTGAGTCAACTTTAGAGAATGCTTAAGTATATGGTGGCTAAACTTTCATTGGGAGTGTAAGTAATTTAAAATAGAAAAAGCAGCAGAGAAGGAAAATGTTAGAGAGACAAGAGACAAAAATACACAAACACTTCTGATGGCTAGTATATTATTAGCGATTAGTTACATCCTTATAGGATCCATAATAAACTTGTGAGAAATGCTGTTTGTTTTTATAAACTAAAGCAGCTCACATACCACGTCAGTCCAGCTATCTTCTTTCAGGTATACCATCATGCTTAATTTCCATCCAAAGTAGTGTTTTAAACAAGGTAATGTGGGATCTAGCTCATTTTTATTTTTAACAACTGAAGAAGAAAAAAGCTAGAACATTGTGTGAATCCATTTATAAATTTTGTTAATCTCTCTAAGTTTGTGTGTGTGTGTGTGTGTACTAGCCACTTTTCAATAATTAGAGGAATGCTAGTGTTTTAAAATATTGTAGTTAAATAACAGGGAATATCAGATAATTCAGTGGGTCTGTTTGGTATCCTCTCCATGTGCAGTCTTGTTTGGGTCATGCTTAATCAGTCTTGGTTAGCATCATTCTATTACCATGCTGATCGTGTACTGGAAAGAAGCAAGTTAAATCTGTAAACTTCACTTTAGTTTATTATGCTTTGACCTTTCTCTTTTAAAGGAATTTTTAAAATATCTTCTACAAAAGTGAGCTATGTGTAATGAGAAATCTCTCACAGACATATACTTGGAAGTAATTTCACAAATGGTGTATTCAACATCTCCCATCTTTCTGTGGTCATCCAGTTACATGCTTTCATGAAATGAAAGGCTGTGCTTATGATAACATTGTTATCCATACTGATTGTTACTCTAAAGTCAGACAAGTTTTTGCTGAGGAACCAGACTGTGGCTGCGTGTGTACTTATGCTTGGCTGAGCCATATACCCTCCTCCCAACTTACTGAAAAGCCCCTACAGCTGCCTTGCATGGCTGTTCTCTGTTCTGTGGCAAGCAGAGAGAAGTATCTGGCTACATCTTCATAGCCAGATGCGAAATGATGACAGCTCTGAGGTCCACCAGAATCGCCTGCCCCCATACCATCTGCCCTATACATTCAGGTCCTCTGGGAGCCACTTACTAAACTAGCCAAGACTGGGCTGGCAACATGGCCACCCCTAGACTGTGGAATGACCTGCTGGAAGAGATTCAGCAGCAAATACATCTGAATTCAAAAAAGTTCTAAAGACCTATCTCTTCTGGCAGACCTACCCAATCTATTTTTAGTTATGATGTATTTTAATTATGATATATTTGTATTTTAAATGGCTTTATGTGTTTTTAATGTATTTTAATCTACAGTGTGTTTTTAATTGTATTTGAGTTTATGTTGCACCCTGCCTTGAGTCTTGGGGAGAGGTGGATAAGAAATACGAAATAATTATTGTTTCATATTTCTTATCCACCTCTCCTCTCCTTGTATCTGTTTAATTTATATGCAGAACATATCATACAGAAAGCAGGATTAGTCTTGGAGGGAGGAGACATGAAAACTGTCAACGACTTAAATTATGTAGATGATACCATATTTCTAGCAGAAAATAGCAAAGACTTGGAATCACTCTTTATGGAGAAGTTAAGGAAGAAAGTAAAAAGGCAGGGCTATAATTGAATGTTCAAAAGTGAAAATAATGACCACAGATGATTTACATAGTATGTAAATCATAGTATGTAACAGGAAACAGAAATAGTAAAGATTTTCTATAACTTGTCTCAGTCATTAATCAGATTGGAGACTGTAGTCAAGAAGTCAAAAGACACGATCCTGGAAAGGCAACTATGAAAGAACTAGACAAGATCCTCAAGTGCAAAGATATATTGGTAAATATCAAAGAATCATCTATAGCATAGTATTTCCAGTTTCTGTGCATGGTTGTGAAAGCTAAACAGTGAAGAAGTCTAACAAAATGTGATGCTGGAGAAAATTGCTGGAGGAAATTTCTACAGATACCATGGATTGCTAAAAGACAAATAAATGGATCCTAGAGCAACTCAAGCTTGAACTCTCCTTTGAAGCCAGAATGACTGAACCAAGGTTGTTGTATTTGTATATTTTCTAAGATGGTATGACTGCTTGGAAAAGAAGATAATGCTTGGCAAAGGACAAAGCAGAAGGAAAAAGAGGAAGACCACATTTCAGATGGATTGATTCAATCAAGAAAGCCATGGGCCTGAGTTTGCAGGACCTAAGCAGGACTGGTGATGACAGGGGTTCTTAAAGTTTTCTCATTCATAGGGTTGCCAGGGATTGAAGCTCCCCTAACAGCAAGCAAAACCACCGCCATGCAACCGGCATGACTACTTAAAAAAAAAAAAAGGTTAACTGTTGCCTTGTCCTCCTTTTCCAATATCACATTGCTGTATTGAGCCAATGTAGTATAATGCTTCTGAATCCTTAAAGGGGTGAAGAGTTAACTACAGGAGCAAGAATTGTTGCATATCTGTCTACTCATCATTAAACCACAAGAAAGGTTTTAAAATTTATATGTGGGCTTTGCTAGTATACTTAAAATCATTTGAGTTGAATTACAGATGTCTAGTGTTTGCTGCTTTCCTCTAGCATTAGCTGTTTTGAGAGCCTTTATGGACAAAGAATGTGGGATAGAAATGGAATAAACAAACAGTATTTGTATGTATGGGGATTGGGATTACTGTACACAGTGTACTACATTAATAAAATGATAATTATGTACAAATCATATTAAGCACCAGAGTTCTTTTTGCAAAATAAGGATTGACATGGAACCTTGAGCATTGTCATCTCCTTGTGTTTGAAGGCATAATTATTAATTGTAATTTAGGAAATATTTCAATAGAGGTTCAGCACCAGTATTTTTCAGATGGTATATAGATACAAAACTGTCAGAAATTTTTTATGAGGGAGACTTCATTGTTGAGTCATGGAGATAAGAGATGAACTCCTCCTCTTATGTAGTTTACTTTGAGAGAAGGGGATAATAATTCATCTCTACTGCATGCTATCAGCATAGTATGGGGGCACATGTTCTTAATAATAGATGAATGCTTTCTTTAGCAAATGTCTCTAACTTAGGGTTGTTTTTTTTTTCATTATTCTACTTCTTTGGGTTCCCTTGCTAGGGATCTAAAATATGTGCTTTATGGATTAACCTGCCCTAGTCTTCTCTTTTCCTTTAATCTAGTGACTACGCTGATGACATGCAAACTCACCATGAGGGAAAACTTTTTAAAAAATTGTTAATGTATTTTGTTAGACAGTTCTGCTCATACAGTTTTTTGATCCCAGCTGGTAACAGGAAGCAGAACATAAATTTCTCACTGGAGAGTTGTAGGAAGCTGTGAAGGTGTGATATATCTTTCAGGTGATGTGCTTCTGTAAAGTGATTTTTATATTTTATTCTGTTGTAAGACATGTCGACCTTTTATTGGTTAGAAAGGCAATAAAGAAAAATCTACTTGTAAACCTGGAGGGAGGGAACAGACAGCTACACATAATTGCAGTTTTTATACTGTCTGAAAAACTGGGAGAACAGAAATAATGCACTTGCAATTTGAGAGTATGTTAAGCAGTATAGTGCCACACAAGAGTATTATGGAACAGCAAATCGAGAGATGGGGTGATGGTCCTGTGGTCTTTTCTAAGATAATAAGTTGTAAAATAGAATATTGGCGTGGATGAGAAAAACTTTTGATGATAAATTTCTCTAAACCTATCAAGTATTAAAGTGGCAGAATCTCTGTCCCCTTTTTTTGGACTCAGTAATCCTAGGCTAGGAATGGCAGCTGACAGCCTAGAGGTTCAATCTGGTTTTGGGGATTTCCATAGTAGGTCCTCATTATGTTCCACACTCACTTTCTCCCTTGTACAGCAAGATTAAGGAAGCTGTATGTACTGAGAGGGAGTACTGAACTGAATAGGCACATTCTTATCTCTACTGGTGATGCCTTATCAGATACTTCAGCCTTAGCTTTGCCACTAGTGCGCTTGATCAGAGTGCAAGAAGCTGGAGAGGAATTTTAGGCCTTCTGTCCTGCCACAGCAAGATTTATTTCTCTTCCCTCACTCACCTTTGTGGTCCCAAGTCCACTGCCCCCACAGTCTCCTTTAGGACTAGAGGTCCAGGGGAGGTGGAGGAGACAGCTGTCTGTATCCCCTTCCTCTCCTTTGCCCAAATGTTGGTAACTTCCTCTGTTAATGAGAGGCTATTTTTACTCCTTTTGTCTACAATTTTAATGAAGGTACTAAAACCACAGTGTCAGACATCACTGTACCATTTAGAATCCCTCTCTCAAGGTCTGTGTTTTTCTAGTGAGACTTTGGATGAGCTGCCTGCCAGGGATGCTAAAGCTTCATTCTCTTGTAAAGGAATGACTAATCCACAAATTAACTCCCCAAATGAGGAAGGAGGCCAAAACTCTGTACGTCCCATGCCCCTGGATAGAGAGGAAAGAGAGCTTTCAGTTGAGGAGGTTACAACTTCTTGTACACATTGTTCTGTTAGATTTTTTTTCCAAATGGACAATTTTCAAGTCATCTTGGACAATGCCATGTTGTCCCTGAGTTGCCCACAAAATCCTGATCTCCCACAGGAAATGGTGAATCTGTTACCAAGCACCCAGCTCTGACATCCCGCTTTCCAGTGATTTTATGTCAATACTTAGCGACAAATGGAAAAAGATAGTTACAAACCACCCTAATTCCTCTAGCAATATATTCTTTTTTTATAGTTTATGCGAGAATATCATGTCCCAAGTTTCAAATCCCTCTTTCTGTTTTTCCTTCTTCCTTTTCTATACCATGGATGGGAATGCAGATAAATGAGTAATTTTCGCTCTGAAGAAAGTCTGTGAGGCAGCTGTCTTAGTCATTTGGGCTTCTTTTCCCATTCTAGTTAGGGCATGGGTATCCTTTCTGTGGGTTATAGAGATTTTGAGGGAGGTTCTGTCAGGAAATACCAAATTGAAGCAAGGAATTAATATACTCCTGAAACATGGTGCTTTTATGCTGATACTGGATAAAATGCAATGTAATTTAATGCCTGGTCTGAAGCTGCATCTGTGTCTGTGGAGTATAGAATTTGGTTATAAAATTGGCATTTGGACTCAAGGTCAAAACGAAAATTAATGTATTGACTCTCTAGGGGGAAAAGAGCTGGAAATTCTTTGGAGCCCTTTGATTGAAACACATAATGAAAAGAAAGCTGTGTTTCTTGAGGAGAAGGAGGAGGAAAAGAAGACACTGACAGGGGGTATGTTTCTTTTGGCTCTGCCAAACCAGTTACCATCAAAGAGAACATAAGCCATTCTGTCCTCTGTGGACTGAGAAGTGTTACTGTTCCTGTCAGCAACAGACATGGTACTCCATGAGGAACCTGATTCTTCCTCCAACAAAATCTAGGAAAAGAACCAAGATCATCAAATCTGATGCCACTCTATTGCCTGTGGAAAAGGAAGTGGACAGGATATAGTCATTTGCTCTTATTTCAATGCAGTCTGTCTCAGATAGGTTGGTATTTGCTGACATTACTCACAATCTTTTTTCTTTTCTTCTTGAAAGTCTTCCAAGCCATGAAACATCAACTGCTTATGGATCTGTCTGTACAGTGGTGGCTGTGCCTTGCTCTTTTGAAAGGCAGGGTTTTCTGCAACATTCAAGTTTAGATCATGAAAGATGTATGGATCAGGGGTTGGGGAGATCACTGCAGAACCCTCCCTTCTCAAAACAGGTGTCACCTAAAGAACTTGGATCACAGTTGGTCAGATCTGAAAGCTTTCAGACTAGCTCTCAGATCTTTCATATATTAGGAGGGGAGACAGTTGAGACAGAAACTCACAACATAACTGCGGAAGGAGGAACCCAGTGTCATTCCCAGATAGTTAAAGCCACAAAATTATTGGTGCAGGCAGTCTCATCTTCTGTCACAGTTGGACAGATGTCAGCCATGCAGAGTGGAACCTGGTACCAAAAATCTTCACCGTAACCAGGAGGGATTCCAGTGATAGATCTGTTTGTCTCCGCAATGAATTACTTTGTAAAATTGTTCAGTTCCAGACTTCTGATGGAAGGGACAGTTGTCTTTCCTGATTGAAATCTCTTCTTTATTCTTCCTCCATGGCTTTACTTCCAGAGTTACTCTGGCTTCACAGTCCAGAGTTTTGAGATTATCACAACTTAATTGTCCTGTTGAAATTCTTCTGAATTGTATGTATGAACATACTTTCCGAAGGTATTTTTGCAGATGATATAAACATAAATGTGTGTACTTCAGAGAGGTCTGTGCCATGTCTTTGGTGGACTTTCTACAAGACAACTTCAGACAAGTGTCTAAGTCCAAACACCTTAAGGGGTCAGGTATTAGCTATATCTTCAATTTGCTGCATACTAGGAGTACTACGTTGGTTTTGCATCAAAAATGAGAAGATTCAACATTCTATTGAAACTAGCCACACTACGGTTATCCCAAAAGGACCTGCACAAGGCCTTAATTGAAGTTACATTTGAGCTGCTTTAGAAAGTTTCACTTAAATACATTTTGTGGAAGGTGTTATTTCTCATACGAGTTACATCACTGTGTCATGTTGTGGAGTTGGGGCCCTCTCCTGCTGAAGAGATCTTAATGTAATACATTTAAGTCTGTGGTACTATGCTTAGATTCAGTGCTTATTCCGTAAATTCATAATGTGCTTCAAAAATTTCCACTGCTACATTGGCAAGATGAATTCAAGCTTGCAATGTTACAGACCTTTTGGTTCAGTTCTGCCTAGGAGGGTGACAGTTCATTCCAGCTGAACATGATAGTAATGTACCCCAGTTGGCATTTTTAAGGCAGCCACCTAGAAGCCTGTTTCCACATTTGTTTGCCATTATTCACTAGACATCTTTGCTTCTGCTGAGACTTTTTTGCCAGGCAGGTGTTTGAAGAAATTGTTACCACTACCTACCCTTCAGAAAATCTATGCTGTCACAATAAGTGCATATCCTGGTTTCTGCATCTTCATGATTTGGACATGGGAAGCTGTGATTTGGAGCAAAAACATATTTTAGTTACAAATAGATGTAAAAGCATGGGGGAGGGGACAAGAAGAGGAGTGCATAGATGGAGCTTGTTCCCTGATTGCCAAATTATGGCTTAATAGAACCAAGATTGTTAGATCTGCACAAAGCCAGTGTTGAAATAAGCCAACCTTCTTGAAATGAAACATGGGGTTTGTCTTCTTGGGGCTACATAGTGGCAAAGAATTCTATTGCTTTTTTTCTTTTTGAAGTAAAGCATAATAGTACTAAAATGCATGACGTACCTAATTTGCTGTCGCCACAAAATCTTTGAAATGTATTAACATTTAAACATGATTATTTTAACTCTGTAGATGTGGTTTAACTTAATAAAGATACTGTCAACATTTACTGTTTAATTCAGTGAGACTGTCATATTAAAATTCAATCTACATTTATAAAGGCATAAATGTTTATAAAAATGGCTGTTTAACTGATTCCATTTGAGAATTTATAGGATTTCCATTCAGAAAATTGAATAAGGAAAAATACTGTTTTTGTTTATTTTAGCAATCATGATGGAGATTTTTTAAATTAACTTTTTTTGCATCATATCTTTGCTATCTTTTTAGTCATACATTAAAGAGTATGAATATTGCTAAATCATTTCCTTTGACTAGTCACCTTGACTTGATTTTGGTTATTTTTGTTTAATGATTTCATGATTGTAGTCTTTATGTTCTAAAAAAGGTACATGAAAGGTAATTTAAAAAAGGAAAAAAAGTGTTGTTTTCTCAAAAGACAAGACTTATGTGTAGTTTAGTGCTCTTGCCTACGTAGTATTTTAATATGGCAGCACCTCTTTCTGCAATAATTGCCACTCACTGTGATGTGAAACAGTGTGTATATTGGGACTGTTTACTGCCAGGGGCCACGTACCAGCCTGGCTGAACATTTCTTCTGCTTCTAGTTTATTCATCTGGAAAAGAAAGGTGAAGAGAATTTGCTTTAGTAGCTATGTTTGACTTGTCACCTAATAAGCCAAATGCAACCTCTAGCCAGACATGGTAGCTCCCTAGGGACTGACAAACCTGCTTTTGCTGCCTGCCCAAAACAAGGTGGATTTTTAAGCAGAATACATGGGTAGTGCATTGTTTCTGGGTCACATATTGAAGAGATCTGGTTTTGAGCATAGTATTTAATCATGATGGTTAATTTCATTAAGGGCTGTGTATTGATACAGTGCCAAAAAGCATTGCCTGTTTTCATTTGGTACCCGTGTATGCCTTATATACTTTTTCATTTCTGATATATTTTGTTCTCATTTACAAGTGTTACATTGTTGAGATATCTCCAATCTAAGGTTTGTACAATTGAAATGCAGTGAACTTCCATTTTGTTGTATTAAATTCTTCATTTATAGCAAACATGGAATTTGCTATCCGCTGAAATTTAATTACTGGTGTAATCGCGTTTTCTTTCAAAGTTTTGTATGCTTTATGAGTCAAATATGAGATTGTGGTAAAAGATGCTATTACATATGAATGCTGTGGTCGTTCAGTGCAGAATAATAATTAACTCAGTTCCCAAAGCCTCAAAATAGTGATTGAAATCAGAGAAGCCTGGGGGAAACACCTTTGCAAATACCTCTTTGCCTCTTCATCTTCAAACTTTCCATATCTTTAACAGGGCCCTTTATGCATGCTTTGCCACTCAGAACAAAATACTCCACAACGTGTGAGTATTCTGCTCCAGGTTAAATGCTTACATCATTAGCCATTCCTACCCCAAATGGATCTCTGGTGACTGGTGTGGACGATGTCTGATTCTGCAGCTCTATGTGGCCTTTCATGTTTTTCCGCCTTCCAGACATGGATGGCAAAAACAAGTGGGTTGCCTATTCTGGAAGCCTCCTGGAGCAGCAATTCATATTTTAAATAGTTCACAAGGCTAATCTATATTGTTAAAACGTCAGCACTGACAACATTTCAGAATCAGAAATGGATGTCTGACCAATTCCATTATTGGTTTTTAGCATCCTTTAGCAGTTCATATGGCCCTCGGACGGTCTTGTGGACAGAAAATTGTCCATCTCTCCATCTCTCTCTCTCTCTCCCCCTCCCTCTCTCTCCCTCTCTCTAGTGAAGGGTCCCATGAACATAAAAATGGCTCTGTCCTTTCCTAGGAGAGGAACAAGCAACTTCCAGAGGTCCAGGGGCTGTATATGTTTTGAGTGCATCCCAGAGTTTAGAAGATAGGATGTATAACCATCACAGCTGGAGACCCTTGTCAGAGCAGTCCAGTAGAGAGGGCAAACTGCCAAAATTGTTCTTTCCTTCTATAAACATAAAGACAACCACCACCACGACCCTGGCAAATGTACATCCTGTGTATCAGTCCAGCATGCCCTCTGTACTTTGTCAAGAAATTCAGGGCTGCTCTGATCATAATTTCCAGCAGCCATTGGTTGCATGACCTGTCTTCTAGCCTTTGAGGTGCATTAAAGATGTCTGCAGCCCCTGAACCTCTGGAAATTATCCTTTTTTTTTTAACTTGCAGAGAGAGCGAGGGAGAGACTAAGTGGAGAAACTTAATGAGGAAAAGAGCAAATGAGGATCTCAGAAGCAGCAAAATTTAGAACGGGATTGGGAAGCTGTCAGGAGTAAGGGGGCTGCATTTAGATCCACAGGGACATTTGGGCAGCTACAGTTGCTTTTTAAAGAATCCTTCTTGGCCCCCAAGTGCACTGGTCTCTCTGTGTGGGCCATGTTAGGACCAGGAGAGGCCTCTTCTCCAAAAGGAAATGACATAGAAGTCAACCTTGGCATTATTTCCTTTTGGAAGACAAGTCCTTCGTTTTCTTTAAAAAAATGACATATTTTGCTTTCCACATTCCCTAGAGGGTATTGTAAGGGTCCTGGGGTACATAAATGAAACAAAGCAACAACAGAAAACAAAAACAACACCAAAGAAGACAGGTGTTCAGGAATTTTGTATTCAAAGTTCATTAATACTGAACTTCTGCTCTTTTCCCTATGCACAGTATCAAAAGCTTATCTTGTGAGACAGTGAAAGTCTTAACCTTAAGGAGTAGTTTTGCATTAAATGCTTTATTATCTATTGCAAGATATGTTAGTTTTAAACTATTTAACTTTTTAGAAATACTGGCTTAACTTTGCTAAGATTTTGTGTTGCTTTGCTTACATGATTGAGCAAGGAAACTAATTTTTAAAATTTATTTTTTGATCTGTTAATTAAAACACACATTTAGACTCTTTCCATTGTATAATATACTCCTCATATTCAGTGTTTTCTGTTTTAAATGTGGATTTTTGAATGTTAGATGAGGTTAAATTATTAACTGTGTTTTTGTTTAAAGAAAAGAGCTAACGGCCAAGTGCTGCTACAGGGAGGTGAAATTCAGGTCTCCTTTTTAGCTTTTGGGAATAAGTCTTGATACCAGTAAAATCTTTGTTCAAGCAGAAGAAACAAGGGAAGTGGAAATAATGGCATAACATGATTGGACTATAAGACTTTCTCTGTGTTGAAGTGCCCTCAGTCACTTATTGATCTGTCTGTCTTAAGTATCCCAAAATAGATTTTTCACTTCAGTCCACAGCTCATTTAAGATTGCGTTGGCTTTCTATAATTAAAGGAACTCAACCAGCCTGAGTGCAACTACTTGAATTTAGATTGTGATATTTAATATCAAAACACTTTTAGAACTAACTTAACAGAAAAACAATTGACTAGATTGTCTATGTGAAAAGAAACGTTCATATTACCAGGATAAAGAATCACACATTATTTAATATGCCACCTACTACTTGTAAAGATTCAGATAAAATCTATTGCCATGTAATATTTTATACATCTGCTTATATATGCAGCTTCAGGGGAAGACAAAGGCAAACCACCTCTGAACAAATCTTGCCAAGAAAACCCCATGATAGGTTCACGTTAGGATTGTTGTAAGTTGGAAACGACTTGAAATATTGTATGGTGGTAGTTTTTATCTGAGTCTTTATAGGTAGTAGGTGGCACGTTAAATAATGTGTGTTTCTTTATCCTAGTAATATAAACCTTTTCACAAGTACAACATAGTCACCTTTTATCTCTTAAGTTTATCTCTTAAGTTAGCTCTAAAAGTGTTTGGATAGTCTTCTGGGCATAGTATTGGCAAAGACGTAAAAGGCAGATGGCTATTCAAATGTTTATGGGAGGTGGCAGGGTCTAAGTTTAATATTCATGATGGCTATGACATGGTTGTCCACCTATGTATTACATATTAAACATATTTATTACATATTAAACATATATTACCCCTGTAACATTAATTAATAGGATTTTTAAAAAACACAGATATGAACTTTGTAACATCCTGCTTCAGTTAGAGCATGAAATTGTAAAATAATTATGGGCCTCTCCACACTACACTGTTATGGTGCTATAAATCTGCTTTCAACATCCTCTGGAATCCTGGGGTTTGTAGTTTACTGAGGCCAAAGAGCTCTCTGGCTGAGAATTCTAAATGCTCCTTCCTCGACTGCAAAGCCCAGGATTCCACAGAATGTTGAAGGTGGAGTAATAGCACTGTAACAGTGTAGTGCAGAAAGACCCACAGAACTAACAAGTTCTACTTTATAAAAAAAATCATTTTGCCTATTGGAACTGTAAAAATAAGAACAGCACTTTGAAAATATGAATAAAGTATCTCTGAAGCAAAGCTTTGGAATGTTAGGTTAGCTGTACTACATCTCCCAGAATCTTTGAGACATTATGGAGCAAATAGCCAAATACACACGGAGCAAGAGATGGAACATAAAAATCTAAGGCTTTGTTTTGTTTTAAAATAGATAGGTCTAAGCTGATGAAAGTTGGCGGAAGTGTATCTGGAATGAATATTAAGGTCACCCAATAGCTTTTAGTAAAAGAGCTACAAGACATTCTTTGCCTCACTACTGTGGCTCAATTTCCATTGTATTTTTTCCAGTATACATACTTATACATTATGCAGGGCTGTGCACTCAACCTCACAAATAGTAGCAGTTGACAGATTTAATCTTTAAATGCACTTACTTGTTGTCTTTAAATGCAATTCCTGAGACAACTGCCTCAGATTATCTACATCAGTGTCTTAATATTGTTTGCTGCATCATCATTTGATTTAATGAAACTGTTTGATAGATTTTGGAGAGATATATTTGTTCTAGTGGTATGCTTTGGCTGTCTTAGCAACCAGTTAATTGCTGTGTAGATTTATCTAGAGGGGTTGAAAATTTCTTTGGCGTTGAGATGTTTGTACTGCTTGCTGAAACTGTAGTAGCCAGTGATAAAAAATACAGTACTGAATTCATTGAGACAGCTTTGTTGGTGGCGGTCCCCAATATATGGAGTTTGTCATGCCAAAACAAAGCCACAAAAGTAGAGGAAAAGTTTCACGTCTTTTTATACTGTCAGTCAACTCCAGTGGCCTTAAGTAACTCTTGAAAGCTTTCAAATATCCCTGATTAGTGCACCTCTGCCTTGTATTTTTTTTAAAAAAAATAAATTAAAATGGTCTCAAAAGCCCCTGAACAATTTTGTTATGGAGAGGCTATTTCAAGCCCATGAGAGGCCTGTGTAATAAGAGAGTAAACCAGAAGTCAAGTTCCAGCTTATTTCACTGGTAAATAAAAACCTTTCCTGGGCCTAAAACAGCTGAGAAAGTTTGAAAATGTGGCAAAATTGTCTGCATTCCCCTTAGAGATGTAAAGGATGTTCTGAGTAAAAGCAATTTGTAAAAAAAAAAAAAATGAGGGACAAAATTATGAGATGGGAGGCTGCAAAAATAAACTGGAGGGACTGTATGTGGGCTGCAGACTTTATTGACCTCTGCATCAGTAACTTAATGAATAAATTCTGGGTTCTTCTCTGTTACTGTCATTTGACCTTTACTAGATCAAGCTGTTAGGTTTTTCATTTTTCTCCTCTGTATCTCATAGAGATAGGTAAACGGTTGTTTTGTTACTTTGATTTTCTGGACAAGACAAGGACTGTTCATGTGAAATTGTCCAATTATACTGCTAGTAGATATTCAAAATATGGAAGGATAATATTTATAATGAATATAAGAAATGCCTTGCTTGGTCAGACCAAAGACTGTCATTTTGTTTTGATTGAGCCAGTACGGTGCAGTGGTTTGAGTACTGAACAAAAACCCTGGAGTCTAGGGTTCAATTCCCTGCTTGGCCAGGGAACCCCCTGGGTGACTTTGGGCATATCACACACTCCCAGCCTACAGAGAAACCTGTGATAAGTTTTCCTTGGGATCACCGTAAGTCAGAAATAACTTGAAGGCACACAACAACAACAACAATTTGACAGCAAAGCTTTACTGTAATGACATACTGGACAGTACAGAACAGAAGGGGGGATATTATGTAGGAAGACCCTTTATTTATTCTCTTTTCAATGTAACATTCTATAAAATCTGCAGTATTTCTGTACACTGTAGATTTCTTGAAATGGCTGTGCTATACATGTCACATTTTAGGCTGTCCATGTAGTGGGCTGCTTTTCATCACAGCTTGAAAGAGCAAACGCCTGTTCAGTGTGGTGGCTGCTCTCTTGATTAAACAGTGCTTCTGCATATTGTACATTGTGTTCTCTTTTCTTTTTTACTTAGATCCTTATGTCCATTTGTACAGATTTGTTTGACTACTACCTAGGATGCAAACTGTTCAACTCGTTGTAGAGCTTTTATTATATCTTAATTAAAAGAGGAAAAATTCACCAGACAGTAGGGTTGCCAAGTTGAATATGAGTTGGGATTCTTGAAGCTTTAATTGTTAATAGATCTGTATTTAGGAAGTGATTCTGTAAAGCTCCATCAGGCTTCTTTGCCCCGCAAGTCTCCACTAGTTAGTTAATAGCTGTCTTGGAGGCAGCTAAAAGGGAGGTTTGAGATGTTGAAAGAGGAGATGTCTGATGGAATTTTATGGTATCTTTTCCTTGTCCTGTTTGTTAATTAGAAATAGAGGATTTCCATCTTACATTCAGCCTGGCAAGCCTACTAGACAATGTTCATAATCTTATTTCCATTCACCTCTAAAGGCAGATGAGGCTATGTGTTTTTGTGTGTGCACTCATAATTCTACCTTTTGGGCAATTTTGTTCTTCCACTACAGTCCCTGGCAATGTAACCCATGCTGCTCAGGAATGCCATTCAATGCTCAAGAGAGTCTGTTTGGATGATACTTTTGCATGCTCTTGCACCACCACATGCAGTCCTCTTATTTGTGCAACCCTTGGATTCAAACAAAGTTCTGAATGCTTGCAATTCAGTTTATCTTACATAATTTTAAGATGATAACAAAATCATTCATTGTACTTTAGGTAACCAAAAAGTGGCATTGTTCCTACATGGAGGTGGCAGGGGAAAGTGCCAGTAGGCCTAGAGGAATCCCAGTGTTTGAGAAAGCAGGAAAAACTTCTAGGAAAAAAAAAATGAAGTGGGAAAATGTCAAAACAGCTCAGTCAGTACTGTGTATGTTTTGTGGACAAAGTCTGCTGATGACTCTTGGTTTGTCCAGGAGAATTGAACTTGTTAGGAAAGGGAATGGGGTGGAGTATTCCAGAAAATAGTTTTTCTGGCTATTTGGAATAATGAGCTGGAGCACTTTACATTGCAACTTTTTTTTTCCACATGTGAAGGTTTATCTGCTAATACATCCTTGCTTTCAAATAAAAACGCATGGGGTTACAGCCTTAAGCTTCTTGTCTCAAGTCTTTTCATACATACAGAGAAAGTGAAAGAAGAAAACCATTTGTAATAATATATATTTCTGTACTGTATTTTGAGTTTATAAGTGGATAGTGTCTGTTATGTTTCTACTGTGTTTAAAATGCTCTGTATTTTACTAGAGAGCCAGTTACAAGAGAACCAGCATGATGTGGTGATGTAGTGGTTTGAGTGCTGGGCTACAACCTTGGAGACTGAGTTTCAATTCCCAGCTTGGCCATGGAAACCCACTGTGTGAGCTTGGTAACATCACACTCTCTCAGCCCCAGAAAACCCCCTGATAGTTTTACCGTAGGGCAGGCCTGCACAACATGCGGCATGGGGACCGCATGTGGCCCACCAAAGGATTTGTGCAGCCCCCATCACTCATGAGCGTGAGGGCTGAAAAGGTTGCAACAATTAGGTTGCTGATGGTTTTGAATTAACCTAGCTGGGCCGTTCCCGCCTCCTTCACTCCAGGGGACAGCAGAGAGCTGAGCTGATGCTACCTTTTGCCGTTGTGCAAGATGGCAGCAGTTGCTTCTTCTCCTTCTGCTTCCCTTGGATGGGCAGTGAGGGCGGAAGTGCGCGGGAAAAGGAGAAGACCAGCTGGGGCTGGAGGGGACAAGAAAGGACGTGGTCTCCTTCTCCCTGAGCAAGCCAACATGGACTGTTACACGGCAAACTGGGATCCTCTGGCAGAAGCAGCTTATTACAAGACAGTGTCCTCATTCACCCCCATCCCTCCTAAATTGCATTGGAAAAAATTAAGTTGTATTTAAAGATTGCATTTTAAAATGTAATTTAGGTGTATTCTGGTGTGTGCCTCATAAATTCCGCCCTTCCCCACCATCTGGAATTCCCCTTGTTTATCCTCCAAATCTATTTTCTCCCCCCTTCCTCATAAATAATACTTTTTTTCTGCCACCTCAAATTGTTCCCCTCACCTTTGATCTTTTGCAAATCTTTTGCAAATTACACACTCCTACATTTCTTAAGGCATAGCTCTCTTGTCTTTCCAATCATCCTATTTATTGGTTTTGTGTAATCACAACTTGCCACATCATTATCTCAGTTGTCCTGACAACAGGTCAAGAGGAGAAGACAGTGGCCATTTCTGCCCTATACTATTACAGTGCTCTTATTCCACTTTCAACATGCTATGGAGTCCTGGGGTTTGCAGTTTAGGGAGAGGCCTTTAGAATTCTCAGCCAGAGAGCTCTTTGGCCTCAGGAAACTACAAACCCCAGAATTCCCCAGGATGCCGACAGTGGAATAATAGCACTCTAACAGTGTAGGGCAGAAATGGCCGGTGTTGTCCTTCCCCATGTTGTATATTGGTGGTGGTGGGTGAAATTTAAGAAAGGAGGTTTCCCTAAGATTGCTGAGTGTGTTTGTAGCAGAGGCAAGATTTGAACTTTTCAGCCATGGAAAACCACTGGGTGACCTTGGGCAGATCACACACTCTCAGCCCCAGAAAATCCAGTGATAGGTTTGCTTTAGGGTTGCCGTAAGTTGGAAACGACTCAAAGGCACACAACAGCAGTAATTCACTGAGTCTATTCTGGTGAGATAAAAGTTTACTCAGAGTTTGAAAGCACTGTTTTTTAAGACTGTAATTCTCAAAATTCCCCAGTCAGTAATCCTGCGACCTCGGGTTTTGGAGGTTGTAGTTCACCAAAAGGAACTTTTGTGAAGCTCTTATTTGAAAAGATGTCATGTAAAAGATGAAACAAGCTTGTTTTCTGCTGCTTAAGAGATTAGGGGCCTTTCCACACTATGCTGTTATAGTGCTATTATTCCACTTTCATCATCTTGTGGAATCCTGGGATTTGCAATTAAGAGAGGGGTATTTAGAACTCTTAGCCGGAGAGCTCTTTGGCATCAGGAAACTACAAACCCCAGAATTCCACAGGAAGTTGAAAGTGGAATGATAACGCTATAACAGTGTAGTGTGGAAAGGCCCTAGGACACGGAGGAGCTTCAACTGCAGGAAAAGAAGTTCCACCTAATCATTAGGAAAAACTTCCCTAATTTCCCTTTTTTATAATATGGTTTGTTTTATTTGCAAAATAGTTTAATCCTTGATTATACTATAATTTATTTTGCAAATAAAAACATTGTTATACCATTATTATAACCTTACTTGGAAAGTGAGGTGCTTAAAACCTATCTGCGACCCAAAGAAGTTTAACCTATTTAATTTCAGCCCTTACCTACTGCCAAGTTGTGCAGGTCTGCCTTAGGGTCACCATAAGTTGGAAACAGCTTGATGGCAACAGCATAAAATTACAAAGGAATGTTATAATTCCTATAGCAAGCAGTTGGTATGCATGTTTGTTCAAGAAATACATGAGTTCGAAATGGGAAACATGATTTCAATAAATGATCTAAATAGTTTTGACTTAGACCACCCTAGTAAATCACCCTGCATTTGACCTCCTGGGATGAATGGGAATACTCTTAAGGAAATATACACACAGAAAAATGATTGATCCCAGAGACTTATCGTCATAAAATAGCAAAAATGTGAGAAAATGTGAACTGAACAATGACTGAGATGATTACCTCAGGTGGTAGAACCAGAACCTTATTGTATGAAAATATCTGAGAAATTAATCAGGTCCCTTTAAATATACACCAAGATATTAAACTACTATAATAAAAATCTAGAAATTGGCAACATTGTAGGTTGAATTTCCATCTGTTCAACATTTCCTTTCTAAAAGTTTCCAACATTGCATAATTTTTTCCTTATCAAACAATCTGTCTGCCTTTTATACATGTTGAAGTGCTAGGAACAGGAAATGTCAGAGTTGATTTCTCTATCACACAGAAATAAAATGAACCTAGTTATGTGATTTCAAAGCATTTGCATCTTTACTATTTATTTTAAAACATCAGGCTTTTTCTTGCTCTGAATGGCATATGTTGTTTAGTAAAAAATGCTATGAAATGATTTTTGAAAATAGTAATGTGCAATACTGCAGAACAAGATACAGTGTGTTTTAAAACTCTTCTCTTAACTTGATTAGTACTCTGTGGAAAATCTGTGTCTGCCCTTAATAGAAAAGGGTAGGGGAAGAAATCTTGAGTGATCATCATAATTACATATCAGATGGTTGAATGTGACTTGTCTTTGGCGTTTTTTATTTATGTTTTTGTAGGTTTTTGGCACAACAAAGACAAACTGATTGTCAGCTTGAATTCACCCATGTCTTCTAAATATTACTGTTCCTCTTCACTCCTGGTCTCTGATATTAACTCTTAATTAATTAATTTTCTGGAATTTAAAGTATTGTTGTCCTTTGGACCTCATATTTCCATTATTTTGAAGTGAGGTTCTGTTATTCATAGTTAGAGCACAGAATTTTTCTGAACATGCTACTTGATTCAGAGTTTAAAACCTTACCTATGATTTTAAGCACTCAGGATTATCATTGGTTTAAGCATCTGAAAGAAGGATGCTCTGGGGCTGCAGGACAGCAGTGTTGAGGGTTGTCATTCTAATTTCCCTCCCCTCTAAAACTGATATTTTACTGAAACTCAGTCCAGTGCCCTTTTGTTAAGCTTGAACAGTTAACTTCCAATTACATTCAGTTTTCTGCCAATTCAGTGTTGTTAACTGAATTGAACTTGATGGAATAAAATAAATATGTACTACGAATGGTATTACTTAATGACCTCTCATTTTGTGACTCATAATCCTTTGTTTCCCATAATTTCTAACTGCTTTCAGTATTTGTTCTTGCCCATGCCATTGATTATATATGTTAAAGTTATACTAGAAAAAAATTAAAATATAATATAATATTAAATGAAAATGAAAAATGTTTTTTTAAAAACAGGCTTTCAGAAAGACAAAAGTGCTGCCATGTGGAAGATGATAATCCATGGGGGAAAAAAATACACACTCAGCCTTGCCTGCATAGTTCCGTATTACCATTGACCAAACTGCATGGCTTCCCCTCATAAAAAACATTTCCCACATATCTGTTTTGGATTTCACATCTGGAAGACACTGCATTCATCAGTAAAAGTCTGTATGCCTCACTTCAGTAAAGACCTTGAAAGTAAATAATAGTCTTATCCATTTCCTAATCTAAATTGTCTATAGCTGTTCTAGAAATACCATACTTTCCTGATTTGAAGTGTTGCATGTATGCTGCTGAAGGAAGGTCATCTGATTCACCTCCCAGTAAAGGTTGAAAGTGAGTCAGTCAAACAAACCACCCCCCTCGCTTGCCTGGCTTCTTTCAGAGAGAGAGAGTGCGCACATGCCTTCAGGACCTCTGAATAGTGGCTTTTCCCATCACTCACCACTGAAATCTGAAATCTCAAACTGAATCTCTGTGTTGTATAGGCTTGGAACATACTTCGGTACAGATACTGTATTTTTCACCCCTTATTGTCTTACTGCTAAAAGTGTCTCTTTGAAGGATGTGTTTGCTTCTTACATTCCTGTTAATGGTCCCTCTTCTATACATGCCACTTGTTTGTTAAATAACATTTTACCTATGCACTTGGATTATCATTGTCATTCAAAAGAAAGTAGGTGAGGGTAAACATTGAAGTAGTTCAGACTTTCATTGTTAAGCAGGCTAATGGTCCTTCTGACATTACCATATATAATTCTGTGTAAGTCAACCTCATGTATAAGTCCAGGGCGGGTTTTGCGGCCAAATTTATGGATTTTGATATGGCCTGTGGATAAGTCAAAGATCATTCCACAGAGAGAGGAAAGTAGCAGCATTGTCTTGAGGGACCAGCTCCCCCAGCTGCTGCGACTGCCATTTTCCTGCCCAGGCATTTAAAAGCGCCTTTCACAACTCTACGTAAAAAAAGAGTATGGTTCCTTGTTTTTTTTTTTTCCTTTTGATAGAAGTTAAGGGGCAGTATTAACTCCTTTTAAAAAAAGGAACCACCTCCTTCTCTGAGTAGAGTGTTGAAAGGTGAGAGTTTAGTCTGTCCTGGGAGAACCTTAAAAGAAGCACCAACTCCCTCAGCACTCTTTTGAGGGGAAGCACCATTCCCCCCACCAGGCATTCAAAAAAGGCCAGAAGCAGCGCCACAGTGAGAGAGTAATAGTGGTGGTAGTGCTTCTTTTAAGTTCTTTGGGGACAGACTATGCTATCCCCTTTCCCCATTCTACTCAGAGAAGGGGGTGGTTCCTTTTTTTGATAAGAACTAAGGTATAGTACTTACATTGACCTGTGGATAAGTTGACCCAGGTTTTTGGGGTCAGTTTTTTGAGTAAAAGTTTTAGACTTATGCATGAGCATACATTATTGTTTTTCCCCCTGAAATCCTACATTGAATTTGAGGTATGTTCATGTTGCACATTGTATTCCAAAAATTTATTTTAGTTACTTTTATTTAAAAGATTTCTGTATTGCCTCCCAACCCACAAGCTCTCCTGAGGGAATGAACACATAAAAGCCAATTAAAATGATACAAAGATAAAAACATTTTAAAAGCACATTAAAATACTCTTTAAAAACTCCTAAAAGTAGTCTAAAAAATTCTAGAATTCAGTTTTGAAACAATTAAAACAGCAGTTTCAAATACTGACTACCACGTGGAACAACATTGTTTTGGCTATCCACTGGAAGCTTAAAAGAGATGGGGCTAACCTAATTTCCTTGAGTAGGGGTTCCACAGTTGAGGCATTGCTACAGAGAAAGCCCTGTTGCGTGTGCCCAGCAATGAGTATCCACCATGAGGTGCTGTGACACATAAGAGGGCCTGGTCTCATGTCCTCACATTTCTGGCAGGCTCATACAGAAGAAGACAGTCTTTCAGATATCTTGGTCCAAGTAATTTAGGGCTTTGTAGGTCAACACCAGCATCTTGAATTGAGCTTGGAAACAAATCGGAAGGCAGTGTAGCTTTTGCAGGACCAGTATATGGTCTCTAAAAGGCACCCCAGACACTAGTCAGACTGCTGCATTTTGCACTAGCTGCAGCCTCTGAACACTTTTCAGGGGTAACCCCATGTAGAGTGCATTACAGCAATCTAATTGTGAGAGGTAGTTAAGGCATGGACCACTGTGGCCAGATCTGCCTTTCTCAAGAAAAGTTGCAGCTGACACATCAGCCAAAGCTGGACAAAGGTGCTCCTGGCAACTGGAGCAACCTGGCTTTCCAGGAACAGCGCTGAGGTCAAAGAGCGCCCCCAAGCTACAAACATGGTGATTTTTCAGAGGGAGATGTCAGTCAGAATGTGAGTTCAGTCCTTCTAACAAACACAAGAGTGAGGTGCAGCTTCATTCAATTTTTGGTTGCTGTCTTTACGTGTGACCAGTGACCAAAACTACAGAGTCAGAAATACCACCAAAAGGCTGTCTCTGGGCATAAATATTGCACTTGACTAAAATTCTACAGGGTCTGTTTAATAACAACAAAGACTTTGTTAAAAGCTTGCTGGATCAAGATATACTACTCTCACAGAATTCCCCTTATCTTGCAAGTTAAGTACTTTATCAAATGAGGAAACAAGTGTAATTAGCATAATTTATTGTTGAGAAACTTGGGTTGGCTCTTTGCAATTGTAGCATTATTTTCGTTTGAATTTTTCCATTGAACTGTACTCAGTAAGGTTTATTTCTGAGTAGGTTTACTATTCAACTCTTCATATAATAACAACATGATATCTAGAATAAGTGTTTTGGTATAAAAGAATGTGATGTGTTAATCCTTGTATTTGTGAAGTTCTTTATATATTTTGCATTTATGTGGGAAGAAAGCCACAACCTGAGACTGCAAGACCTGAGCACCCAGTTAGTAACAGGGTCTGTTGGAGGTCTGTCATGTTTAGTTTTGCCATAAGTTGAAACTGATTTGATGTCAAATAATAATAATTCAATGAGGGAAGATCAATGTGACATTTTAAGGGTTAGAGTGAATTAAGATGAATAGTAAAAGTGATACGATTATAAAATTAGAAATTAAGTATTAATCACATCTCCTGTGTAAAGACTGGAATGATAAATTGAACATGTTTACATTTTTCCACAGTACAGGCATATTCAGGATCACACAGGATCTGCATTGTCTTTGTGTTTGCTGAGGACCATGTCTGTGACTTACATGGTTTACGATTGTGTGCAAGATGGGATTTTACTATTGTTTACTGATTGTAATAGATGGTGTATATGTTCTTATTCTGTTGAAAGTACAAATCAGACAGATGGCTTGGTATTGTTCTGACTTAGTAATGAACAGTTTGTTGTGACCTAGCATTGCAAAAGTAAGTGGAACTGACCCAGTACTGAACCAAAACTTTCTGCAAGATTCCTCAACTGTCACTTTGTTCACATTGCTACTTCTTTTCCCACTTATATTTTCCTCTCATTCCTACCAGACTCCACATTAATTATCTGTTCCATTTCCTCACTATTTATTTCATTTTGCCAGCCTTCTCTTCATCTTTGTAGCTTTGAATATTACCCTCCCTTTTCATCATTTATGTCTGAATGTGACAAGATGGGGAAAGTGAAGAGCAGAGACTTAAGATGAGAGAACAATCTAACAATCAACAAAGGAAATTTAGGCATCATGTGATGTAAAATTAGCTGGTCTAAATATAACCTGATAACATTTATCTGTAAAAGTATAATCTGCATATTTTAGCTTGTCAAAGTCATGCAAGTCAGATTACAAGCCTTTGATATGGGCCATCATGCTAAAATAAGAAAAGAATGGTGCCTGCCTCAAGGGTATATAATTTAACAATAGGGAAGAGACCAGTGAGTACTGTAATAAAGTCTGTTTTGAACTTTGTTGTTAAACCCATGAATGTTTAGTCCACTTGACAAGCAACTGGAGCTGCTTGTTATAACAGTTTCCACTGTTTCCACTATGTTGGGTAACTGTTGTCAATCTTAAGCTGCTGTTATGATGTGACGGTTTAATGAATGCAGGTAAGTTATATTACTCAGTATTGACACATAGCTCAGGTTACATTTTGGTGGTTTGCTTGTGTCGTGGATAGAGAGCTGTAGAATGGAGTGTGAGTTATGTTTGGTTCATAGCCAGGCTTACCTTTCCAGATTAGAAAGTTTTCTCTACTTGGAATCTGAGACTGAACAAAAGGTGGTCAAGGTATGGAACAATAGCACAGTATAAGAAAAAGCTAGGATTTTATTTCTACAGCTAGAGGCCCTGTGAGCCTAGACTGCTTGCTGTGAAGGTCTATATCAGAGCTTTCCAAACTTTTCCTATTGGTGACACAATGTTTAGACATGCATCATTTTGCAACACAGTAATTCAGTAAGTGGAGGCAGCCCTTCCACTCGAGCCTGGCCCCCGCTGCCGCCGCCACCACCACCACCACCATCGTCACCAGCGTTTTCCTTGGCCTGAGGTGGCAGTGGCAGCAGGAGAGGCAGCCCATCCACCCATACATGGCCCGCCACCACCGCCGCTGCCCTCTCTGGGGTCTTACTCTGCCCAGGACAGCAGCGGCAGTAGAGGCAGCCCCTCCACCTATTACATTCGTGCAACACACCTACACACTACAGGGGACGCACTAACATGTTGCGACACACAGTTTGGAAAGCTCTGGTCTATATTATATGAAGCCTGTAAAACAATAAACATTGTTCAGAAGATTACTGCCCCAGTGACCTGTCACTTAAGCAGTACAGAACTGAGTATTTGTGGAGACAAGTGAGGAGAAGGGGAAAAACCAGACAGACTGGCAGGGAAATTTTTGACAATAGTATCAGAACTCACTGTTTTTCAGCTGTAATTTTTGCTTTGCTTTGAGATGGCATGTCAGTTTTACTCCTGAACCAGTCCTTTTAAGTTAGAAGACTGATTGAATGATAAATAGCTTTGAACAGATGAGTTTGTCTAGGCTCTTGAGAGTTTAATTTCATTTTTGTTTATTCCCTTGTGGGTATGTAAACTTCAATATATTATATTTAAATCTTGGTTTCCCCTCCTGTTTATCTGATCTAACTTATGAGAGCCAGTATAGTGTAGTGCAGGGCTTTCCAAATGGTGTGCTGCGACATGTTAGTGTGTTGCCTGAAGTGTGTAGGTGTGTTGCCTACTATCTTGGAAATGTATATTATTATCTATAAATCATATATTTTTAAAAATATATGAAAGGTTTTCATGAGATATCTTGTGTCTCCATACATTTTGTTATTACAATTTATGTATGTGTCTTTATGTATGTGTCTGTATTTCTTATAAGAGATTAGTTTAACCTCTGGTTTGCTAGTAAAACTGAATTACTGTGTCGCGAAATGATTCAGGTCTAAAAAAGTGTATCACCAACATGAAAATTTTGGAAAGCTCTGGTGTAGTGGTTTGGGTGTTGGACCATGACCCTGTAGACCAAGGCTCAATTCCTTGCTTTGCCATGGAAGTCCGCAGTGTGAGTTTGGGTACATCACACATGTTCAGCCCCATAAAGTCCCATGATAGGTTTGCCTTAGCGTTGCCATAAGTTGGAATCAACTTGAACAACAACAACTACAACTTTTCTTATTATCGAATCTTCAGTCAGTATTCCTCAACTTAAAAATAAATACTTAATAATTTCAACTGGGTGTTTTAAATTGGCTAATCTTTCAAAGTGTGTTGATATTTTTATGATTACTGCTCTGACCATAACTGTCTAGGGTGGTTGTTGGATATTTCATTAGTATGAGCTAATGACAAAATAGCTGGGAATTTCTTTTGAGATGCACGTTTCAATTTGTAGAATGAGGAAAACATATGAAGGAGAAGAGAAGGGGAAGACAGAAAACAAGAAACAGTAAGTCATTTTAAATATGAATGTTAATGTGTTTCTCCAGCTTAAATTAGGGAGCACTGGGAGCATAGCTTTGTTGGGCTGCCTATGTTAATTTCTAAGAATGTTCTGCAGAAGTGTCTGTTTCTACCTGTGTGTTTCTGAATCTGTGTAAATTAAAGAATTATTGTAGTGACACTAAAAATGTTATCCACTGGAAACAAAAACTTGCAAAACTTCCCCTGGAATTTCCCAGGACTCAAGGAAATGGGGAGTATGCAACAATGCTGATCTGTGAAAAGAGTCAATGTAGTTTTTAATTTTTTGTTTGAATTTTCTTTGTTTTTCATGTTTTTAATAATCCATGCTCAATGACTATATTTCGCTGCTTGTTCCTTAACTTGTGCACTTGAAGTTTTTAAATGCACCATTTCATTTTCTGTCTTCTGCACTTGTTAAAGCTATGTGCAGCAAATGTCAGTTTTCCCCGAGGACGGAGAAGTACAATATGACTTAGAAAGCAGAATCATATCAAGAACTAGGGATTTATATACAACAGTTCTCAAGTCTGTTGCCTCTTTTTAAAGAAAAAGTAACACGTATTTATAGAAAAATACTGTATTCTGTTATGGTCTCTTGATTAGTGAGAACCGCAAGAAAGTGAATGAAACAATGAATTATTTTTTAAAACTCAACTTTAAAATTGGTTTTGACTTCACTTTTGTAGAGCATGGATCAGTATCTGCTGACTGATACTTGAATATATTCACAAATACCCAATGTAGTCATCACCTTATTGTGTGTCAGATTGTGGTTAGTGTTCCATTTTTGTGTTATAGTGTGAAGGTTACCAATTTGATGAAGGCTAATCAATATGACATGTCTCCTATGTTTGGCCAGTTTTACCAAACTCAGATTATTTCCGTATCTGCTTAGTTACTTATTAATGCTCTCTCTCCTTCTCTCTTCTTCTGCATGCATGTGTGTATCCACTCCTTGTACTTTAAGAAGGGTATACAAGTGTGTTTCCTATGCACATGTATTTAGCATTTTGAAGAATAAATTCTTGCCTTCAGTTCCTAAGAGAGAAGATGTGTATGGACAGGAACATAAGAAGAATCCTACATACCGTATTTGCCGGTGTATGAGATGCACCAGTGTATAAAAAGCATCCCATTTATACATCAGCAAATATTATTTGCGGTGTATAAGACACACTGGCGTATAAGATGCACCCCATTTTTCAAACAGTATTTTTTTGGGGAAAAAAGTGAGTCTTATATGTCAGCAAATAGGATATTTAGTATAGTGCTTCCCACAGTATCCAGCTAGAACACAAGCAAACCAGGAGGGTAAAAATTAGTCTCTTGTTTTTTCTCAGTAGATGACATTCATATCATAAGGACATTAAAGGGCTTCAAAAATTAGCCAAGTAACTAAACAAATATAAATAGCTGCAGCAGAGGATTTTTCATATATATGGATAGATAATAGATATACAACATCTTCAAACTTGTATAGAATGTCATTTATATTTGAATAACCAGAGCATCTTTCCACTTAATGTGATTGTGGCCCCTACTGTAGTTTTCTGACAGTTCTGTCTATCCATCTATCTACCTATTTTTTTAATTGAAAGTATTTCTGTATTGCCTCCGAGCCCACAAGGTCCCCCAAGATGATAAATAAATAGACACCAATTAAAACAATGCAAAGATAAAAACATCTTTAAAAACACATTAAAATACTCTTTCAAAACTCCTAAAAGCAGTCTAAAAAAATCTAGAATTCAGTTTTGAGACAGTTAAAACAGCAATTTCAAAGATTCAGTGCATGTGGAACAGCACTATTTTGGCTGCCCACCAGAACCTTAAAAGGGGTCAGGGGTAGAGGGTTCCACAGTGGAGGCACTGCTACGGAGAAAGCCCTATTGCATGTACCCATCAACCTGACTTCACAAGATGTTGCTGCACACCAACAGGACCTCCTCAGATTTCTGGTAGGCTTATATGGGGGGTGTGTGTGATCTGATCTTTCAGATATCTTATCGTTTAGGGCTTTGTAGGTCAATAGCAACATCTGCTGTGGATGTAGCATTTCTCGATTTCAGTAAGGCCTTTGACAAAGTTCCCCATGACATTCTTGCGAAGAAGCTAGTAAAATGCAGGCTGGACAGGGCTACTGTTAGTTGGATTTGTAATTGGTTGACCGACCGAACCCAAAGGGTGATCACGAATGGCTGCTTTTCATCCTGGAGAGAAGTGACTAGCGGGGTGCCACAGGGTCCTGTCCTGGCCCCAGTGCTGTTCAATATCTTCATCAAAGACTTGGATGAAAGAATAGAGGGCATGCTCATCAAATTTGCAGATGACACCAAATTGGGAGGGGTTGCTAATACGCCAGAGGACAGGATCAAAATTCAAAATGACCTGGATAGATTGGAGAGCTGGGCCAAAGCTAACAAAATGAAATTCAACAGAGAGAAGTGTAAGGTCCTACACTTAGGTAGAAAAAATGGAATACAGAAATATAGGATGGGGGACACGTGGCTGGATAGCAGTACGTGTGAAAGGGATCTAGGAGTCTTAATAGACCACAAGCTGAACATGAGTCAGCAGTGTGATGCGGCAGCCAAGAAAGCCAATGCAATTCTTGGCTGCATCAATAGGAGTATGGTGTCTAGATCGAGGGGAGGTACTGGTACCACTCTACTCTGCTTTGGTTAGACCTCATCTTGAATCCTGTGTCCAGTTCTGGGCACCCCAATTCAAGAAGGACATGGTCAAGCTGGAGCAGGTCCAGAGGAGGGTGACCAAAATGGTTAGGGGCCTGGAAGCCATGCCCTATGAAGATAGACTTAGAGAGCTGGGTATGTTTAGTCTGCAAAAGAGAAGGTTAAGAGGGGACATGATAGCCATGTTTAAATATTTGAAGGGATGCCATGTAGAGGAGGGAGTGGGCTTGTTTTCTGCCGCTCCAGAGACCAGGACAAGGAGCAATGGATTCAAACTGCAGGAAAGCAGATTCCACCTGAACCTCAGGAAAAACTTCCTGGCGGTCAGGTCTGTCCGGCAGTGGAATATGCTGCCTTGGAGTGTGGTGGAGTCTTCTTCTTTGGAGGTTTTTAAGCAGAGGCTGGATGGCCATCTGTCGGGAGTGCTTTGAGGGTGTTCCTGCGTGGCAGGGGTTGGACTGGATGGCCCGTGTGGTTTCTTCCAACTATGATTCTATCTGGAATGGACTTCAGAAACAAATTGAAAGCCAGTGTTGTACGTGCAGGACTGATATTATATGGTCTCTAAAATGTATACCGGACACCAGTCAGGCTGCTGCATTTTGCACTAGCTACAGCTTCTGAACACTTTTGAAGAGCAGCCCCATGTAGAGTGCATTACAGTAGTCTAATCGAGAGGTGACTAAAGCACAAACTTTTGTGGCCAGATCTGCCTTTCCCAAAGAAAAGGTACAACTGACACATGAGCCAAAGCTGAGCAGAGAGGTACTACTCCTGGCCACCAAAGCAACCTGGCTTTCCAGGAGCAGGGCTAGCTCAAAGAGCACTTTGAGATACAAATCTGATCTCTCCTAGGAAGACTAGTCTGGTTCAGAACGGGGTGCTATCCCAGTCCCAGGTTGGCTTTCCTACTGACTAGCAGCACTTCTGTCTTGTCTGGATTAAGCCTCAGTCTATTCAGCTTCATCCAGTCCTTTACTGGATCAAGAAAATGATTCAGTACTACCACTGCCTCCTTGGCATCAATTGTAAAGGAGAGATAGAACTGAGTATATTCAGTGTACTTATGACACCCAACCCCAAACCTCCACATGACTTCTTCTAACTGCTTCATGTAGATTTTGAAAAGCATAGGGGACAGTATTATTAACCCCTGCGGAACAGCACAGCGTAATGAACGAAAGGCAGAACAAAAGTTCCCCAGTACCACCTTCTGTGAGCTTTCATCCAAAAACGACTGGATCCCCTGCAAAGCGATATACTCAAGTCCCATATCAGCCAGATCACTCAATAGGATACCCTGGTCATTGTTATCAAATGCTGCTGAAAGATCCAGGAAGACCAATATGGACTCACTCCCCTGTCAAACTCCCAGTGTAGGTCATCCACGATCAAGGCTGTTTCTGTCCAATAACTAGGCCTGAATCTAGATTGGAATGGCTCCAGAAAATCTGGTTCATCTAAGAAGGCTAGAGTTGGTCTGCCAGCACTTGCCTTAAGACTTTATTTAGGAAGGGGAGATTAGAGACTAGTCAATAGTTGCCTAGGGAGTTGGGATCTGATGAAGGTTTTTTTTAGCAAAGATGTTATAATTGCTTCTTTTAGAGAAGTTGGGACATAACCCTCTTTCAAAGAAGCATTTGCAACCTCCACCACCCAGTTGGCCAGTCCTGCTCTGGTAGCTTTAATTAGCCAGGGTGGACATGGATCTAACAGACAAGTGGTTGGCCTCACCTCTTCAAGCAGTTTGTTCACATCATCATGTTGAACAAACTGAAACTCATCTATCAAAACTTGTCAAGCACGTGTCTCAGTTACCTCCCCAGACTCTACTTTCAGTGTGGAATCCAAATCAGAATGAATCTGAACAATTTTCTCTGTAAAGTATTCAGGAAATTTATCACAATACTTTTCTGAGGTCTCCTCCTCAGTAGTCTGAGGTCTAGGATATAATAGCCCTTTAACTACCTGCTGTGCTGGATGAGATTGAGCTGATGTCGTAGAGGCAACAAAGGGTTGTTTCTGTGCTGCCCTTACTGCTGTAAAGTATTTTCCAAAATAGGCCTTAACCTGTGCCTTATTGGACTCGTCCTGAGTCTGTCTGCACCGTTGCTCTAGTCATCTACCTAAGCACTTCTGGAACTTCCAGATCATCATCGTCCTGACTAGCAAAAACCAGATCAAGAGTGTGGCCTGCTACTTGTGTAGGGCCAGATATGAATTGAGACATATGGTTGTCATGGGAGTCATGAAGTCCTATGTTGGACTTGATAAGAGTGCCTTAGCGTGAATGTTAAAATCCCCCAACACAACACATTTGGGGGAGAGTAACATCACTTCTGAGATCACTTCCAGCAGCTCTGACAGGGAGACTATTGGGCAGCAGAGTGGATGGTACACCAGTAGGATCTCATTCTTGTCTTGTTGCCTGATTGCCAAGTGTACAAACTCAAACCTTGGAGATTGTTGGATGGGGTACCTCAATAGAGGACTAGATTACTGTGACTTCTCCTCCCTGCCCCTCAGATCTTGGCTGCTGGTGCATGTGGAAGCCTGGTGGACACAGCTGGGTCAAGTTGACACTCCTCTCTTCAGTCAACAAGGTTCCACATGACAGGTCAGCCTGCTTATTCAGAGTCAAGTCCTGGATCATGTAGCTCTTCCCATTCACTGGCCTGGCATTAAATAGCAGTACTTTGGGGTCTGATGGTGTTCTACAAGAGTAGCCAGGAATCTTGTTGACTGCATGGTAAACCCAAAGGAGGAATAGCCACAAGATGTGTCTCTCCTCTTCTCTTCCATTGGCTTGTTCTACCTCCATCGCCATATCTCCTGCTGCCCGTTATGAAATGACAGCACCCCTGTATTTTCTGAACATATATTTGGCTGATCAGAAATACAGAACAAAAGCTTATCATAAACACAGGTCAGTTTAGGCTGAAGAGCTGCCAGTATTTAGCCAAAGCTTGCCTCATGGGATTCAGTTCAATAGGTGCTCCATTTTCTTATTTAGAGGGTAAAAAATGCTGTTTTGGCAAAAGCTTTCCAAGGGCAATGCATAGTAGTTTGTCCCGTAATAGTAAATAGGCAAACTGACTAGTGTAGAAGTTGAAGAAAATAAAACAGGGAGACGCATATGTGTGTGTGTGAGAGAAAGAGAGAGAGGGGGAGAGAGGCGGGGGGAGAATGATAAAAAAAAGTCTCCAGGCTGTTAATCCCACACATATTATCATATTTAATAAACTATGAATTGTACCTGTCTCTTTAATAATGCTTTCCAGATTACTTTCTATTCATTTTATGGGAGATCCAGATGCCATTGTCTTCAATTTGTAGCTGTTCTGTGGGTTTTTTTAGCAATTTCTTCCATCTTTTATTTTACCAGAAAAATATCTATTAAAGGGGAGAAAAAACCAGTGGTGGAGTAACTGTGCAATTCTTTTTGAGTGTTAATGGTAGCAGTCCTTTTTGTAGAGGTACCCTTAATCTATGACTGACTGCTGCCCATTTTTGATATAATGATTCTCTAGGATCAGCATGGCAGCATGGATATTGATTGAATTAATTCTTTTTGGATATATCTCTAGCTGACAGACTATAGTATGGAATAAATTAATGAAATATGCTCTTTGAAATGGTGATGTTGCTGGTCAGTTTTGTCATTGTAAAAGATGTATCAGAGCAACTGTAGTAAGTAATGGGATGGTTTGAACTCATTGCCCCACAATGTTTTGATTGCTTACATCAGCTACACCTGCAGTTTGTAGAAGGAAGAAATTGGTTGGCAATACTGTAATATCCAGTTGAATATGACTAGCCTATTTAACTACTTTGATTGAAGAGAGGCCTGCAAATCTTTTCTGTTCTGTATAGATCGTCACAGATCCAGAATGTTGGTCTATATTGGTTTCTAATTTATGAAAAGTGAGCTCTTTCGGGGGGAGAGAGAGAGATTCCGTAAACTGATCTGCTTGAATGAGACAATCAACCCATTGGAAAAAAAAAATGCTTCTGTGAAACCACCTCTGGGGAGATAGCCAGAATGCTGAAATAACTCAAGATGAGACACATGAATGTGGCAAATGTTCAGAGCCTTGATGGATGGCTGACTCTGGCTTTGATAAGCAGAGTTTGCATTTAACAAACTGTGATCCAAGGATTAATAAGTTAAAGGCTTTGGTAAGATTTATTGCATTAAAGCAACTGGTTGTTATTCTGCTTTTTAACAATTTTTTGACAGATTGTTATGCCATTCTTGCAACAATTTTTATCTTGAAATATTTTTATACTGGTATACTTAGTGGTATCATTTATTACTAATCACCAGCAGATGTATTTACTGATTTTAATGCAAACATAAGTCCTGTGTGAACTATTCATCACGACTTTTTGATGAAACAGATTTTTTAGTGACAAGCCCTTCATTTTAAGTTTGAAGAAGGGAAAAAAAATATGGCAGAATGGCAAACTTATCTAGAGTGCTAATCAAAAAGGCAGAAAAAAATAGTTCTTTTAACTTCAAAGTTATATATTGATCTTTCACTAAAAACTCAGTTTGTATTTATTTATTTATTGTAGGAATGAAACTTCTATTTAGGGTAAAGTTTCAGCTCCCTCTTTTATACAAGATATCACAGAGCTGCAAGTGAGAGCTAATTTTAATTGAGTATACAGATGCATTCTGTTAAAGAGACTGATGTTATTTTCAATAAGTAATTGTAACTGTTGCTGTTTCAATATACCTCAGAGTAATTGCAGTTGCAATTTTAAAGGAGCTATTTCATTTCTCTTTTCTTAGAAATGTTTAGAACAGTTGCTTTTAAAAAAATTAAATGCCACAGGCTTGTGATATGAAGCACAAAGTTGTCCTGTCTACATAGCGGCCTAAGCACCTACAGTACTATATGAAGCAATGACCCAGGTTACCGCAGTGCTTTTGGCATTTTTTTTCTTAATGTACCAGGGACAATTACCGTATTTGTCCTCACCTGTTTGTTCTTCCGTGGAAACTGGCTATAGGTTGGCATCAGCTCACAAACTACCACTTTGAGTAGCACTGGGCTACAGATCCTCTACCGTTTAGTGTGGCCATGACCCTGCAACTATAACGTGACTAAAAGGTACACTTGTGCCATAAAAGGAGCAAAGTTATCTCTTATTACACTGGTCATAATATAAAGTAGTTATACTGCAATTATTGGGAAATGAATTAATTACAATTAATTAGTCATTGAAGTTAGTTACTTTCCAGCTGTACCCTGGTGATATAATACAGCAGAGACTACAGAATTTGGGCTTTTCCTTTGCATCTTTTGGGCAATGTCCAGAGAGCTTTACTGCAGTTTTAATTGTGAAGGCAGATGGTGTGCACCCTTCTTTTTGCATCTGTAAGGCCTATATTCTTGATAAAAGGGAAGCTATTTGTAGTCCAAAAAAGAAGTTATGTGGAATTAAGAATTCAGGGGTGCACAAAAGAAAAAAATTCTTTAAATCTGTAACTAGTTAGATTTTGTCTTATGTATAACCTGATAGATCAGCACTAGCGCAAACATTAGTTGTTGTTGTGTGCCATCATGTTGTTTCTGACTTATGGAAACCCTAAGGCAACCCACCATGGGGTTTTCTGGGGCTGAGATGTGCCCAGAATCACGTAATTTCTGTCAGTTCTCTGTAAAACTACTAATATTGATCCTTGGCAGGCTCATAATATCCACCACCTGAAGTAGTAGAACTTAACTTGCTGTACTCTATGTATTGTATTTATCTTATAAGTTATTTATCTGTTGTATACACCAGAACACTGGTTAGATAAATGGCATGACTTTCCTTGCAGTGGACTACTGAGCTAGACATGATTCACGGAAGAATACTGCATCATTTTCTTAAGGCAAAACGTACAGGGCTCGGTCCATCATTCCTCTGACAATTACAACAGAACTTTCATCCACTCTGCTCCTCAGGCCTTCCACTTTGCCAAAACTGCACCATGCCCCCCCTCCCCCAAATCTCAGAATTAGTTTTGGGAGTGCATGAGGGCTGAGGTAGTGGTGATGGGGATTATACTTCCTGGTTCTGCTGGGTACTGTTGGTTTGCTAGGGGAATGCTGCTATTCAAGACTGCCTGCAACTTATTATTTGAAAAGACACTTTAACCTTATCCTGAGAGTGAAAAACTTTCATCTTTGGAGTGAGACATTTGATTTTTTTTCTGTGTTTTCTTTCTGGTTTTCTTGTGTCTATATGCAAACATAGCATGGGGCAGCTTTCCTACCAGTAGCAGGAGCCTTCATGCTTACTTTACTTCTGCTTCACTTTTAGGGAAAATAGTTTTTTTGTCAGGTCAAAATTCCTTGGTATTCATTCTTGTTAGATCCCATCCCCCAAAGCAGGAATTCTTCTGCCAACAAGAAGCTATGGAAGCCTGCAGCAAACATGATGGGTGGTCTAAACAAGATTACATTTTAGTTTGGCTAGTTTACACAGTGTAAAATGCTTCTGTTTTAATCTTATTGGAGCCAGTTTTGATCTCTTAAATGTGTTCTCCACCTTCTTGGTTTCAGCATTTTGGTTTCCTTCTCCCATTTTAGAAACATTCTGTTTCTTAAGCTCATTTGCCTCCTTCCCCAGTTCCTTTCATTTCTGAACCATGTTAGCAGTAGCAACATGAAGCTTTACAGATGTTTAAAAAAAAAAAGTTGCAATTTTGAGTATAATAATGGAGAAATGTATTTGTAACTCTGTAGTGGCTAATCATTTGCCCTTCTTTTAGATAGCAGTCAGTATTCAAATGTCTTGGAATACAGACACTTTAGAGGCACTGAATAGTTTTAATGAGAAAATGCTTCAAAAAAGATTCATAAAGGAAAAAGAGAAAGAATAAAGAACAGTCTTTTAATATTTGATTTATAATTAGGTAGCAGTATATAAATGGATGTATTTCTAATATTATTACACAAAAAAGTGAGAGCAAAATCAAATGGAAGGTCTTCCTGATTGTATCACTTGCTGAGCCAATGATCTTCAGCCAATGGTCAGTTAGCTTTTCTTTGTTCTGCTATAGCTTTCTTTTGAGTTATCTTTTCCCAAAGAACCCACAAAGCCTCCTTACCCTTTGATCTTAGCTAAGAGATCTTTCAGTAAAACTTTGAAAATGCTTTTAATTTAGACAGTAGAGTAGACCATGTGTTAAACATAATCCATTGTTCTGATGAAGGAGTACTTCATTGAAATTTGGCTGGTTTGAATGGCCTGTTATATATAATGCCTAGATACTATTATTTTAAGGGCTGTCTGCACCTTCACTTTGGAAGAGAGCAGTGCTACTCTGAACTTATCAGGTGGTTTAAACTGACTCTGCATAAAAGTGAAATTTGAAACTATTGTAGATATCAAAGCATAATATTTATTACTTGAATTGTTCTTCTTAAAACATTTCCGGTAACAGTAGACAGATTTTTCTAAAGTTGCACTTGAGTGCTTTGTGTTTTCTGGCTATTTTGTCCTTTTCTCTCTGATCCCATGCCGTGGAAAGTTTTAGGTGTATCGCGTCTGTACTATGTTCACTGACCTGTAAAGAAGCCCTTAGTGATGAATATGAAGTTATACTTTTGAGGTGTTTTGATTTTAGGATAGCAACTGTGTATCTTAATTTAATTTTAAGGGATACAAATGCTCCTTTAATAGTTGTATTTTTATTTTGAAAAGCTGCTTTTACTTATTCTATATTTTGTGAATGCAGAAGTTTCTAGGACAGAAGTGTGTAGGATTTCTGAAGTGAGTAACTCTTATATACTGTATATAGATTATTGGTATTTTCATGATGTGAAATTGGTGAGTCCACTTTTAAAATGTAACTTTTAAATATCTGATACTGTTTACCAGTGTCTGATTTATTTTTCTCCTTTCTCAGGTGAAGATAGCCTATTCATATGTGTGCAAATTCCGGCTCGTAATGAGAAGCCATACTAAGCTTTTCTACTCTTACCTTTTTTCTGAAAGTCTAGAGTGATAAACCCTAGTCTTACATTCACATCAGTTACATTTCTGAAGCTGCCAAGAGCCTTGAGTAACAGAGAACATTAGCAGTAGACAACCCTAAAATAAACAGCAATTGAAAGTAGACAAGCCAAAAACATTGTGCCCTTGTAACTTTTATATATATGATACATCTGGAAGAGGAATATTGACTAAACCTCTCTTGCACGTATTAGCTGAATGATAGTGAAGAAGTGAACAAAAAAGTCAAATGCGAACTTCTTTATTTTGGAAGCAGAAGTGGGCAGTAAGGATTTCCTATTTCTAGAAAAACTTCTAGTCAAAATATAAAAAGCAATGAACCCCTAAAGATGAGTCTGCATTCCAGTAGGATCCCCACTTTCTGAAAGTGCAAGGGACTTTTCCTCCCCACTTGGGCATTGCTTCTGAGCTTTGGCTGAGAAGTTTGCTTCATGACTACTCAAAAAAACTTTCTGAGATTTGTGTGTTTGCACTTGGTAGAAAAGCAGAACATATGTTCGTAGTTGTAGAGAAGCGAACGGCAAACTATTGAGAAATGTGAGGAGGAAAGATCTGAATAAATTACAGTATTGAGAAGGATAGATGAGAGAAGATGGAAGTGAACAATATAATACATGAAAATAAATATTAGCTTTCTTGAAAATTGAGACATTTCTATTGTTTTATAATTAAATAGTGATCATAGTTGATCATTCCATAATGGTTTTTGATCAGGATGTAAGCATTTCTGTCAGCCACATACCTTAAGAACATTAGTAAGCTACCAGTCTTGGAACCAACAGATGCTCCTGTTCTGTTAAAGCTCCTGACTGTATCCTAAATTTGAGGTAGTATACAATATTCATGTTATCTATCACATCATAAACAGTTTAACAGTACTGTTTGACTCTCTTCGTCTTCATTCCTTGTTTATTTTTTCTTAAGTATGCATTTTCAGATGTTATGTGTGACAGGGCTGAACTCTTATTCTCAGCTGGAATTTAAACTGTATGCTAAGCTTTCATTGTTTAATGCTGTGCGCTAACATCAGTTACTATAGTTTCAGAGCTAACTATAATTGACACTTTGGGTTGGTTTTCTTTAGTGTATTGTAAGCATGGGTTTTACCTTAATAAAAGACACATCTAAAATCTTACACTGCTGTTGTATTAAATTCCTTGCTGTCATAGCTCTCATTAATAGGGGAACAGTAAATATTACTTTGTAAATAGTAACTGTGGTATGACTTTATATTTGTGGATATTATTTCTGCATTTGCTAGCTTTAAACAAACAGCAGTTTGAATCTTGGCAAGCAATTCTGGACAAATCTAGTGAGAGGAATTTAATAAGGTAATTTGGAAAAAAAATTAAAAGCAATGATTTGTACAGTGCAGGAAATGGAGCAAGAAAATTTACCTTAAAGGTTTGAAATTCAGCCTTGGTGTGGATGGAGGGCACCAGTGAAATTCACTTACAGTCACAGATTCAGAGCAATATTATTCTTATTAGAAAAGGTAAAATATTTTATTTAAAATAAAACTTACCTAGCAGATGAAGATCTTTTCTGAATGCTCTGTCTCCAAATACTCTCCAGGTAGGTAGGTAGCTTTCTGTATTAGAAATGCTTTCTGCACACTAGCTTTGCAGTTTCTTTTCTCTGTACTATATCTGTCTCATTTGCTGGTGCTGCTTCATTTTGTTGCTGCTTGCTTCCAGTTTACTCCCAGTTATTCCAGATCCTTGGTAGCTCTCTAAATGGTACATTAGACTATTCTTCCTTTAAGAGGCCACAAAACATCAATGGTCTTTGCATCTTCTCAGACAATAGAAACAGATGTATCAATTCTTGTTAACTCAGATGTTCATTATTTATCAAATAATCATTGAAAGCTCTAGTATTCAGTAAATCCCATCTGCTTTTCTGACATGAATTCCAATACTAAAAACTTCTTTCTGTTATCCATTTTGTTGAGATTGTATGTTTCGTTGCAAGGCAGGGTCATTGGGTTGCAGGTTCTGGCTTAACTTTTCACCTGCACAGCCTGCTTTTGGTAGTGGATGTTGAACAGTCTGCTGTTCTGTGCTTCTGTCAAGCACAGATGTGAAATGCTGCTTGCGAACAGGGGAGAAACTCCCAAAGGGTGTAGTGTGTTGTGTCATATCTCAAGACAGTGAGTACTCATTGCATCAATGAGTTGTTTATATGAGCTATTCAAGTCAGGCACTGGACTGATAGGATGACGTTTTCCATACATAATCCACTAATTTTTTGTTCTCATGGACAGCAGTGTCTACTGGCAGGAAGAAAAATCAAATGATTCTACAAGGTTTGATATGTCCTTTCTGTCTGAATGGGTTGTCACTCCAGAAAACCTGCTATTAGTGAAATTGACAAACAGATTTTTATGCAGCAAATGCCTGGGAGAAATACTTTCCAAGTTAGCTTGGAGAGGAGATAGCTAGCTGATATTGAGTATATCTAAAAATAGTGGCAATTGAAGAATTGCATTTAAAGTTTTTTAAGTTGTTAAAATAATTATTTCAGAATGTCTACTTGAAATTTTATTTTATATCTTTCAAACATACTCTTGACTATGTCTGCTTGGTAATAAATTCCACTGATTTTTATAGTTTGTTCTTAGGATTAAATTATAAGTAGAAATGCATTTCAAATCTAATTTTTCCCTTCATTGGAATATGATTTCTGTCTTATGGGTAGTTGTTGGATTTAATGTTTAAATGAAATGTTTCTACTTTAATGCCATCTGAATAATACCAACCTTGGGGAGTTAATTTGCATTGTTTAATGCAAGCAGAAGGCACATAGGGGAACTTGCTTTAGAAATAGGTTTGAACACCTCTACTGCCAGATTATTTTCATCTTCAAACTATTAATTCTATTAAAGTATATGAATGTTAAGAACTAATTTTATAATTCAAATTTTAAGAATTAGTTTTTTTCTTAATTGTTTCTCTCACACACTAGGAATGAGAAAATGGACTTGAATCCTAATTAATGAACTAGTAGTAGTGTTACTTGAGTGGAATTTCTTGGACAGGGCAATCCTGCAAGCAGGGGAGAAGGGAGGCATTTTTAAATAATTCCTTCCCCCACAGGTCCCTCCATAGCCTATTGCATTCCCATAAATTTTCTCTAGATCCTCTGAAACAGTGGGGTAATGCATATGGCACTGCGTATGGCGCTGCTTATGGGAAAGTGAGTAAGTGAAAATGATGCTCTCCTGTCTTCCAGCAGAAATCTCAATTGGGTTAGAATCCTTTCCATAGGTGTAAGGACCTCTTCCCTTTCCTGAGAGCACCCAAACCATAGGTCAAAAACCATTGTTTAAGAAAGATGAGAAAAATAGCATGAATTCATCACTGACAAGGAGGTGACTGTAACACTAACATTTGTAACTAAATCATCAAAATTTTGTCCTGTCATCTACTTGTATTCATTAACCAGTTTGTCTTCTTTTCTAGTCCGGTTCATCTTATAGTTAATGATGGCTATTGATCTAACCTTGTCCTACATGTTTTTTTTTTCACTTAGTTTATTTAAAGTATCATAAACTGAAAGATAAGGTACTTGGAACCAATGTATGCAATATAGTTTGCGTAGCTGGCTTGTTTACAGTCAAGAAGATGAGAAAGTCTCATGCTTCTGATGATATAGCTTGAATAGCTGTTCTGATTTTGGAATGGTGATTCTGGAATATGGGTACAAAGAATATTCACAAATGGTCTGGGCCCTGAAAAGCAAGAGTTTCTTGAAATGTTGAGGCACTCCACTGGGAAATTTGTCAGTGGTTCCAAAAGTTTTTACCCTTGACCAAGAGTGAGAAGTTCAGTACTATTTTATTTTTATGCAGACACACTGTTGTGTACAAATTGCAATATTTTTGCACAAGTCAAATATATATTTGCAAAACACAGCACTTTATGCAAAAATCCTCAATATTATTTTGTGCAAAAACTCCAAAGTACTTGGCATAAAAAATTTTGGTAGAATCTTTACAAAAATGTCCTGAGATGTGAAAATAATAGAAAGATACTAAAACCTTTTGTAATCTTGCTCAGTAGTGAGAAAGCATTTCAGATTTTTCTTTTTGTTATTCTCACTTATGAGAGTAGAATAAGCAAGCATTTACATCCTTATTCTGGAAATACTCCTGGCCATATCTGTGCTTGCTCAGGTTGCATACATTTGAAGAGAGTTTGTATGCCCATAGAAAAAAGATTGATAACGTGTGTGTGTGTGTGTGTGTGTGTGTGTGTGTGTTTAACAACACAAAAATATAAATAGTAGTGTATTTATCTGGCGTTGCCCAGGATTTTATTTTCTCATAGATAATACTTGTTAGAAATACCTTAGGAGTTAGATGCGGTTGACGTATACAGATTTCAGTTCCTGTATGTCCAGTACATGTAACTTGTCCCCATATTCCCCAATTCAATCTGTATTCAGAGCTGCTAGGCCTTGTCTCCATAGCAACCAGCCTATTCAGACTCTCTGGCTGAGAGTTCTAAAGGCCCCTCCCTGATCTACCAACCCCAGGATTCCATGGAACCTTCACAGCCAGCCAATCATATGAGGTGTTCTTGCCTCACACTGCCAATCATATGAGGTCTTTGCCTGCCTGATGCAGACAAACAAACTCACTCACCAACTTTGACTTTTATATAGTAGATTAGGGAATCATCTGGAAATCATGGTTAAATCTTGAAAATTTGATTTTTTAGAATTAATGTTTCTTGCTTTGAATGTTCTCTTGGATGTTTACGTAGGAGTAGAATTCAAGGAGTCAACTATTTGGGGTGAATTGAAGCTGAATTGGCCAAATATGAGCATTTGCTTTTTCTGTTGTGTGAACTCTGTCTCCAAGTATAACTAAGCAAAATAATTGATAGAATGGCAAATTTTGTGAACACTCCTTTTCCTCATCTTCTGATAGTTCCCATGCAATAGCTTCTATCACACGTTAGTTTCTACCATAGTAATAGCTTCAGAAATCACATTTAGATCACATTTTACTTTAGTATAAAGCTGGCAGAAGTCTTCCACATAGTCATCTTTTGGTCATGGGGAAGCCCATCTTACACACAGGTATCCGTTTTAAAAAATTACTTGCAGGAAATGGTGGCAAGGCAGTCATCTAGTGGCGAGGGTCAGTGACAACAGGAAACTTGTATGGTATTGTTGGTAAATACATTCATAAAGTAATTCTTCAATGTTTGGTCTAATTAAGATTTGAGAAAAGGTTATTGTTGTCAATAGGGAGGGTGACAGTTATAAAATGGAGGAGGACGAAAACTGTGAAATTTTCCCTTTCTTTTCAATTTTTTTCTGAAAGCACCATCCTGATTAGGAACTACTAGGAAGAGCTTTGTCTATAACAGATGGTGTACTCTGCATTTTTTTGTGGTGGAAGTAGATTCAGGGAAGGACAGATTAATAATCCATAATTTTAAAATATATGGCTAATTACTTCCTGATTTTTTTTTTGTGAATGTTTGCAGTTAAAATCAATACAATAAGCCTCTCATATTTATTTTGTTAGTTCTAGTTCTGTGTATGTGGTGGGGTCAGTATCGCTTTTACACAGTAATTGTTCAGTATTTCTTTGAAATAATTCTACTTTGTGAAGTGATTATGTGCTTATTGTTCAACTAAATTAAATTAGACTTTAAAACAGTCATCTTAATGGGTGGTTTACTCTTTCGTAGATTATATTATTTGTTTGTTGTTGTGTACCTTCAAGTTACTTCTGACTTATGGGATTGTATCATGGGGTTTTCTTGACAAAATTTGTTCAGAGGGGGTTTTCTTTGCCTTCCTCTGTGGCTGAGAAAATGTGGCTTGCGCAGGGTCACCCAGTGAGTTTCCATTGTCAAGTGGAGATTCAAACCCTGGCCTCTAGAGTCACAAGTCAACATAAACCACTACACTATACTGGCTGTCTCATATTATTTGTAGTGTGTCTGTGGAAAATCATTGCTTTTTACAAATGTTTATTGTAGTCTTTCGTTTTTAAAAATTAGGTAGTAGGTAAAAAGGCATGTACACGCATATACACAATACTGTCTTAGTCTAGTTGTTTTGTGATAAAAGCCAAGCTTTCTTAACATTAAAATTATAATTCTGGATGGTACAATAAACTCCAGTGTTTTCCTTTTTTAAAAGGAATAATCCTTGATGAAATAGAGCAAGAGCTTATCTTCAAAAAATGGGAAGAGTCATGAAGTAAAGCAAAAGAGATTGAAGGAGAAATAGGTATAGTTGTAAATGAGCCAAAATATCATGGCCTCTATCATTCTGAGTTTTCTTGTTGCCATTCTTTGACTGTATGGTTTGTTGTTGTAATTTGCAAAATGGAACTACTTACAGCAGTATGTTTGGCTGCAGTTTTTGTTTCGCTGTCTAGCAGCCATCCTCGTCCCTGGTAGAGTACTAGAGAGTAGGATTTGAAGGCTAAATGGACCCACAAAATTAGATTCAATGCCATGAGTAGGCAACTTTGTGCCCTCCAGATGTTTTGAACCACTATTCCCATAAGCTCCTGCCAATGTGGTCAGTGATCAGGGATTATGTGAGCTGTAGTCCAGAACATCTGAGTATACCAGTCGGCTACCACTGCTCTCTCACATTAATGTTTTAGCCTAGCACATACAGTTTGTAATGTGAAGCAGCAGCATCCCAGCTAAAAGTAGTATATTAGAGGAATTCTAATGCGATGTTCCCATCTTGAGTACACTAGACAAGTGAGAAGGGTGACCCCTTGTGTATTTTCCTAGTCCTCTGCCTGTAGAAGACAGTTTTCTGAGGAAAAGAACCTCCTAAATCAGTGGAGGCTTTCCCTACAATTCTGAATGCTGATTTTCATTCCCTGTTCCTCAGGTTGCTGCCACCTCTTCCTTGCTGTGTTTTACAGAGATACGTATTAGCTTTGCCTAGTGGATCACATTTTCTGTGAAATCTGTTTTTCAGCAGTTCTACCCTAAGGGCCACTGGAACTAGAGAGATTATTGGTACTTTGAGTATTAGGAAGAGCATTGCTCCATTTCCCAGTGAGGTCTGCTTACCTGCTGGGGTCCCATAGTGTCCACACAGACAGTAGAAAAATTATAAATGCAAAAATCCATTATTGGTACTATATACCGTCTGTAAATTTCTCTCTCTGCAGCAATTTTATCATCGTGATGAAACATAGGTATTCAAAGTGAGATAGGTCTCTTGCTACGATTAACCCATTCTTTCCAGATGACCTTCCAAAATGCCTTCTTCATATGCCATAATAGATTCCAGTGCCTTTCACAAGTGTTTTTATTGGAAGATATTCATCTTGCCAAGCAGATCAACACCTTGAGAACAATGCTGACCGCACCTTAAATAGAAGGGCAGGATACATTGTGCTATGCTGATGTCTGGCTAGTTAATCCTTTTCATGATTTAGTGTGTTTATCCCATTGTGTGTGCCTCCGGTTGGGGTTTTTCTCTTCTTTACACTAACCAATCTAAGCTGCCTGAGATCCTTCTTGTGATCCAGTATGCACAATGTTGATGCAAAACTGGTAGAAACTATTCTAGCCGTGGCCATCCTGCCTCTACTAACTTTTGGAAGACATTGTTGCCAAGGGTAGATGGGGATCCTATTGTCAAATTATGTCAACTGAGCATTGAGAGCCAGTGTAATGTAGTGGTTTGAGTGTTCACCTACAACACTAGAGACCAGGATTCAATTCCCCACTTATCCATGGAAACCCACTGGATGACTTTGGGCAAGTCACACACTTTCAGTCCCCAAAAAACCTGTGATGGCTTTGCCTTAGACCCACCGTAAGTTGGAAACAGCTTGAAGTCACACAACAACAACAAGCATTGTTTCCCATAGAACAAATATACATATACTTAATTGTGTATAATTCCCACCATGTTTTCCTCTCTTTTCAGAATGGCAAGTTTATCATAGACAGCATTGCCCCCAAATTTTAAATGAACGGACAGGATGAAATGCCTTCTCAAACCTTTTGCTACCTTGTAATCACTTTATGGGATCATTTTTCAACTGTGTGACCTCTCTCTGTATTCATACATTCTACTGGTTAACAGAGTTCCAAATCAGAGATTTCAGCAGGCAAGGAATAAAGAGCCATTAATTATCTTCTCAATCACTGTTACCTATCCTATGTTCTGACATATAAGGTCAGCATTACTTAGCTTCTTTTCTTCAGCAGCCTGGATTTGGATCTACCTTTCTAGCAGGATGGTCCTTCACAGCATTAGTAATCTAAATTTTTAATAACCTAAAAGATCTAGCTGTGATAGAATCTTCTGCAAATAGAGGGAAGATCCAGTCAGCTTCTTATATATGTTAGTGCTCTCATATTTAGCACAATTTTGTTCCATAAACATTGGAATCTAGTTCAGATCAGTGTTGTCGCTAAAGTTTTAAATACCAACTTTCAGAATGGAAAATTTCAGATTTTTCCAGAGTTAGAGCTACACAAAAACTGTATTAAATATTTTGCCTAGCTTATAATAAGCTCATGTTGGAACCATCAATGTACATGATTACGCCTGCTTCTTTTCATGTTCTAAAACAGGGGGAGGAAATCATAGAATCATAGAAATGTAGAGTTGGAAGAGACCACACGGGCCATCCAGTCCAACCCCCTGCCATGCAGGAACACCCTCAAAGCACTCCTGACAGATGGCCATCTAGCCTCTGCTTAAAAACCTCCAAAGAAGGAGACTCCACCACAATCCGAGGCAGCATATTCCACTGCCGGACAGCCCTGACTGTCAGGAAGTTCTTCGTGAGGTTCAGGTGGAATCTGCTTTCCTGCGGCTTGAATCCATTGCTCCTTGTCCTGGTCTCTGGAGCAGCAGAAAACAAGCCCTTTCCTTCCTCTACATGGCATCCCTTCAAATATTTAAACATAGCTATCATGTTACCTTGCAGATGTTGTTGGACTGTAAGTGCCAGCAACCCTAACTATCATAGCCAGTGATGAGTAGTACTGGGAGCTGCAGTCTAAAAACATCTGGAGAACTACATGATTCCCACCTTATCTCTGAAGGTTAGTAGGTGGCAGCAACAGATCACCAGATGTCTTATAATTTCTGCGTGACTGTCAAGCCCTTTAAAACAGAGCCTAAAATCTAGGTATCACAGAATTCTTGGAACTTAAGATATTTCCCTTTCAACAAGCTGTCGCCCTGGGACTTGTTTATGCCCCAAAGCCTCCTGACCCCCACTTACCTTTCACACCAAATCTGGGAAATAAATTGCCCAAAACTGTTAGAAGGGCACTCCTGGAAGCTCCTAGTGAGTGGTGGATACCTTCCAAATATCTGACCTCCAAAACTAAGAAAAGTGACCCCAAATGGCCAAGACTGGAAACCAAGGTACTTTTGATTTCATTTTCAGTCACTCATTGGCTGATTTTTGAGGGAGGGTGTACAGCCCTCTAGGGGAGTGCAGGGTAGAAATTGATTCCTGCACCCTTCAGTGCATCCCAGTGCAGACCAATGCAGACACTGAGAAGAGAGAGAATTCTTGGAGACAGAAGCACTGCAGATGTGGTCTGTATGATGCTGTGGCCAGGTAGATTTTGGAGGATGAAAAGGGGGAGTCCTAAGGAGATTGGGAGAAGTGATCATGTTTTAAAATGCTCTTAGGAAAGTTTTTTGGGAGGTGATAGGTTTCTAATTTCAGAATGGACTCAGAAACTGTGTGAAGTAAAGCACTTCAGGTTTTGGAAAGTAGCATGTAGGCTATACTGAATAAAACCCAGGGAAGTTCAGAAAACACTAGCTGAGATTCTAGTCGTAATGCCAGTTCTTTAACAAATTTTAATAACAGGATTATGCTGTTGGCAGGATTACAACTGTGCATATTCTTTGTCTTTTTCTCTATCTGGCTGTTCTAGTTGCCATAACAACTTGATTGCACCATAGCATTCCTGCTTGTAGTTATGGTTCTTTCAGCACTTCTGTTATTAAATGTAATTTTTAGGAATTTATCATGTATGTTGATGTCAAAGTGCACAATTCCTTCTCATAGTGAACTGAATGGCTCTTTGCCAACTAGTACAGCAAAGAAACAGGGTCACCTAGAGATAATGCCAGATTCTCTGAGTAACTGTGGGACACCTTTGATATCTAAGAAAGGAAAATGTGTGTTGCTTTTTTAAAGAAAAAAAAGGTGGGAATCCCTCATTATGAAATATGGATGTTTGGCTGAAAGGAAGCAAACAATTTCTACCAGCCTAGGGTCTAATAGAGAGATGACAACATACCTCCCCCAGTCCTTTCTGTTGGATCCTTTAAGCGCTGCCTCTCTCTCTCTCTCTCTCTCTCTGTAGGAGAGGCAGTGGATCTGTTCCTTCTTAGTTTAAAAATTCTTTTTAGTTTTATAATTTTATAATGATTACTCTGTTCTGTTGCATATCTGCAAAAGCCCTAAGTGGCTAATAGAAAGAAAAAAAATACAATAAAAATTAATATAATAAGCTCCTTTAAAAATTGCCACAATATTTTCCAAACTCATTACAACCAGCTTAGGTTTTTTGTGTGCTAGTTCTGCAATTGCTTATGCAACCTTTAGTGCACGAGTGGAAATCATATAGCCCTTCAAATATTGTTTAACTGAGCTTTCAGCGTTCTTTACTGTTGTCTATGCTGGCTAGAGTTACTGATATAGGTACAGTCTGACTATATCTGGAGTACTGCACGATTCCTACCCTTGCCGGAGAGGAATGTTGCTTGTATTTCCTCCCCATATGATTACATTAAATAAAACCCACTATTTTAAAAATGTTAAAGGAAAACAATCCAAGTTAAATATTTACTGTAATTTTATTAATTTGTCAGGTTGATATCCTTCCTTTCCTCCAAGAAGGACTGATTGCTGTGCAGGCCATCTATCCCACTTCATCTTCACAGCAACCCTATTGATAGGTTAGGTTGAAAAGTACTGACTGGCCCAAGGTCACATAATATGTTTCCTGGATGACTGGGTACTTAGAAATCATTTTGCCTATTTCCTTGAGCACCCCATGCTATGCCACACATTCTCATTCTTTCCCCCTCACTCTCTTTTAAATAGCGTTCTAAATAAATGTAATTTGTTGAGAATAACTGTGTTAGGCTTTTGCTACAAAAGCAACAGAGCTTTCTAGTACTTTGAAACCAATGCATTTATGATGGTACAACGTTTCATGGACCACTTTCGTCTGATGAAGGGGACCTTAGTCCACAAAACTTTATGCCTTAGTAGTATGTTCATTTTTAAAGCACCACAAAATGTTGTCATTTTAAAGTGTTGCTTGTTTTTTGTTTGTTTGAGTCCTGTATGAAAAGGTCAGCATATCAATGTAAATGGTAAAGCAGTTGCTTCACTAGTACATTGCAGAGTGAGTGATATTTTCCTGCTTATAAACATTGTCTATATCAGTTTTTTTAAAAGTAGTTAGGTACGGGTGTCATTTTGACTTCGGGTTCAAAGATTTGTTATGGAATGCACTAGTTAAAACTAAACATTTTAACAAGTTCTTAAACTGTTTTAAAGCAGGTCAGGTTATTTCTTTATGTATACCACTTTTGGCTGACACTAGCTGTCTTGTTTCTTATGCAGAATTTTTTAAAAACAGGATCTGCCAGTGATTGAATCTATAATATTCTACATGCAAAGCACTTGCAGTGTCTTCCATTGAACTATTGTCTCTTCAAGAAGTGATGAGTTTTGAGAAAATCCCCAGAATTCATATTCTATATGACTACTTGATACTGTTACATTTTTATAAGTGTGGTTATAATTTATCTGATATATTCTGTCAGATGAAGAATGAAGGACTTAAAGTTTCAGGTTTTTGTTTTATAATTTAAAAAAAACATGAGTAGAAAATTAGCATAATGTAGAAAGTATATCTCTTTTATACCAAAAATCTTGGTACTATTGTATTGCCCTATCAGATTACTGAATTTAATCCATTTTGTCTTTCAAGAATGAACACATTTTATCTCTTTTTTTCTGAAGTGATCTGTAGCATTTAGGTTCTCATTGTGGGTTTATATGGAAATGACAGTGCAAGATTCAAAGCAGCATAATCTAACAAGTTCTTAAAAACATCTATATATTGGAAATGTAACATCTGATCACAGATCCAAAAGACTTGATCTGAATTTCCATTGTGAGCACAGGGAAAGTAATTCTAATTTTTTATTGTTCTTATGGACAGAATTAGAATTTTAATTAGTGGAAGAGTCATGTTCATAGTTAATACAGTTCTTGTTCTTTTAGAATGAGAAGATAGAATAGAATGATACAGAGAAATCTTTAGAGGTATTTACGCTCAATTTCAAAGTGAACTGTATTTGCTCAAGTCTTTTCTGAAAAGTGCTACAAATTATATTGTTAAAACTTTTGTAACGTTCCTAACCTTTTATCCTTAACCTTCTGTTGCTGCTTGACTTTCATATTCAATATTCAGTGCTTTACTGTCACTAATGGGGAGGAGACTCTCTTACATGTATCAAAAAAAGGGGATGGGATACATTTTCATAAGGTACAAGAGTCTCAGACTTCTCACATGACAGCACAGGATTCCATCTTCTATGGAAAAGCAAGCACAAAGCCCAGATGCACAGAGAGCAAGAATTTAAATGATAAAAATAAAATTGTCAGCTTCATTCAGAAAGTAAAATATCAGATAAATAAAATGTACACTTTCAGGCACAAGTTCATATCCTAGTTCAAAGTATACAAATCCTTGGTTAAATATTAAAGTTTGTATTTGAAATTTTTAAGAGACAAATATTCTCAGAGACCAGTACTCAATATCCAGTACACATGTTGACTCTTCAACAGTAAACTGTTAAAAGGTTACATGGATCATTATTACATTTCATTAAATCAAAGGTCAAAAGCTGAGAAATAGCTTTCATAGAAATCCTAATTAATCCTGTGGGCAGGAATTAATTCAGTGGATTCCCCAAAGACTCTCAATTTCCAACTAGTACCTTCAATAACACAGCACCAAGAACATGGCCCTGCCAGATTTTTGGAAAACCTAAGTATGGAAAGCAGATGAAGAGACATGGTTTTTACTTTTCTGACAGACTTTTTCCCCAACATACCAGGGACCAGTGCCATATTTGTGCCTATTGTCTACAATTGTTGCTTTATTTCCTGGAAAATTTCCAGGGACCAGCAGTCAGTGGCACATGGACCAGCACAAGTCCATGGATCACCACTTTGAGTTGCAATTGTCTACAGCAAAACATCTGCAACCTTGGGGTTTTCTAGAACTGAGAGTGTGTGAGGTGCCCAAGGACACCCAGTGAGTTTCCATGGCTGAGTGGAGAATCAAATCCTGCTCTCCAGATACCTCTGTCTTATTTCTCCTTTTGCTCTTGCGTTATTGGCATTCACTAATTGAATTTCTCTTAGAGATATTTATTCATTTGAAATATTTTTGGGCTGCCTTTTTGGACAAGGTCCTAACCGTGATAGTATGAACACGGGACAGATAGGTATGAAACCATACCCATAGTCCACATTATACTGTGGGACTAGGAAGAACACAATACCAGTGTATAGAACGTTGTATTTCAACTTGGAACTTGAATATGTACCATTCCTTTTCCTTGGCTCCTTCTTCTTTAGTTTATCCTTGGGTATGTGTTTTGACAGCTTCTGTGCTCTGTCTGCAACTCCAGTCTGGAATTCTCACCTCCTTCTTATCCTGCTAGATAGTTAAAAAGGTAGCTTTGGTCTCAGACCCATATGATTGGCTGCTGTGTCTGTTACAGTTTCTTGGAACTTGTCTCCTAGGCTAGTAAGACTGAATTTTAAGCCATGAAATGGGAGCAGATATTGTGGTTCCCTCCAAGGTGGTAAGGAGTGGCTGTCATTCATAGCTGAGTAATCTCAAGAGACTGATTGTTGTGGCACTGTGTGTGTGGGACTGCCCCAAGGATTAAAAGGAAATTGGAAATGCTGCAATGTACTGTTGCAGATTAATTTCTTAAAATTCATCTGTTTTGTGTGGCCATCCATCCCTGACACAGAAAATTTCTAAGGTTTGCTCTGCTCTGGAGGAGATCTTGTTTCAATATTCTTCTGAATATTGTCCTTCAGGCTTTCTACAGCCCCTTGAGTTTTACAAAGGTGATAGCAGTTGTATCGGGGAAATATGAACAATGATGGGTTGATGTCTTTCCCTAAATAGTTGATTGGCTCCTGGTTGCCCATTCGGAGTGTCTTCTATACTGTGATCTTCCTGTCCAGTTTCACTACTAAGCAGCTTACCCCTTTCATACATAGAATATCATTTCTTCCTCTTGGTTATCTGTGAACTCACATGAATGGGTTTTGTTTCTGCATACAGCCGTATTCAGGGTCTTCTAGAACTGAGTACCTGTTTGGCAGAAACCTTGTTGTTACCCATTATCATAGATATTCCAGCACTCCAAGCTATTTCCCTTAGTTGTCTTTTGTCCTCCATGTCAGCATTAGGGGCCTTCGTTTTGGGGGGGGGGTGGCAACGGCGGTGGCGGCTTTGTTACTTCTTGTTGTCTGGCTTCACATGTTTTATCTGTTTATTTTTGCATTCTTCAATTTTCCTGTATTTTTGTGTAGACTTCATTTTTCCTTTGTATGGCCTCTAGGGTCTCATTCAACAACTATTCCTTTTGAGGGGAAGATTGCCCAGATTGATGGATGTGAACAGTGGCTCTTCTGTATCTGCAGGGGTCGTAAGACCCAGGCCTGTTCTGTTTGTAAGGTCTTTATGATATAGGGACTCCAGAAGCATCTTTCTCAGTTGCAGCTACACACCTGGGAGTCTTTGCTTAAAATAGTGGAAAAGATGGCTCTAAACTACTCACTGGCCATTCTCTCCTCCTCAGCTCATTGTCTGTCCAAAATCCTTAAATGTATGCTGTCGACATTGTCTGGTCTGTCTACTTCTGTACAACCTACTTCAGATCTGTCTATACTGACATTAAGACCAATCTCTTTTCGGACCAGTGACTTCTAACTCTTTGATACTGATTATTTTGACACCAACCATATCACTTTTGTCTCCTTGGGCCAGTCTGTCTGTGTTCCTGGTTCCTCTTCCAAGGCCACCTTAAAACATCATTTGGCTGAGAAGTTCTCCAAGCCTAAGAAGATGAAAAAGAAGGACAAACAGGTGGAGAAACAACATGAGCATTCAGTTGCTCACTCTACTAATTTGAATGTTATGTCCTCTGACCTGTTGATTCAAGTTATTCTGGAGATTTCTCCTTGGGCTCAGTATGATATGTGATGAACAGCTCCACCACTCGCTGACTCCACTTGTGGAAGAATTGGTTGCTGCAGTACAGCATTTTTCTTCCAAAGAGATTGTCTCTGTGAGATTGTGCTGAGAGGGTGAAATCCCTGATCAGTCTTTTTGAAATTTAATATTTATTAGTTTTAATAGACGATACAAATAAATCAATCCATAACCACAGAAAGAGAAAAGAAAAAAAAAGAGAAGAGAAACAAACCACACACAAACATTACTTGTGTATAATTAACACTAAAACTAAACTAATTCAAACTAAACTAAAACCAAAATTTAATCGCACAACCCGTTACTAAAATACTTGTAGCAGGAGACACATCTGCACTACATTACACTACACAAAGTGTAATGAAAAAGAAAAGTCAATTAGTACCCCTTGCCTTACTCTACCATTACAGATCTAAGTACATTCCACTTACTAAAATTACTAATAATCATAGCCACAGACTGTTACATAATTTAACTCCTTAGTTCTCAAAAAATTCACAAACTGCTTCCAGTCTTTCAAAAAAAAATCTTCAGTTGATCTCTCTTTTAAAATCCATATCATTTTTGCAACTTGGGCAAGATCTGTGACATTAACCACCCATTCTTCATTGTCAGTTCATCAGATCGCGTCCACATTTGTGTAGGCAACATTTTTACAAGTTTTATCATGTATCAAATAGCAATAGCATGTGCATTTCTATACTGCTTATCAGCTAAGTGCTCACTTAAGTGGTTTACAATGTGTTAGCTAATTGCCCCCAACAAGCTGGGTACTCATTTTATCGTCCTGCGGAAGGATAGGAGGCTGAGTCAACCTGGAGTCCAGCAGGATTGAACTCACAACCTTGTGGCTGCAGTACTGAGATTTAACCACTGCACCACCGGGGCTCCTAGTGGTTCATATTTCCTGTCCTGTTCTTTATCAGTAATTCCGAACAAAAACATCTCTGGATATATTGCAGAATCTACCTTTAGAATTTTTTAAATTAACACATAAATCTTAGATGAATAACTCTTCTGTTACTCGCAAGTCCACCGAATATAAAAGATTCTTCCTTATCCTGACAGCCCTGATATTGATTTGAAGCATTCTTTGACAGCTCTTCTGGAGTTAGGTACCATCTATACAACATCCTGTATATATTTTCTTTTAAATCATTGCATAGAGAAAATATATCTTTAGTCCACATTTTTCCCATACCTCCATTTGGACATTATACCCAAAATTTGGGCCCACTTTATTATAAATTCTTTTATAGGCTCATCTGCTGTCTCTGATTTCAACAGGCATTTGTATACTTTAAAATACATGATCATCATCTTTACACAATTCTTAATAAATATAACTTCCTTCATGGTTAGATCTATCTTACTTTTCTCAATTCTGTCTTAAAGTAGTAGATAGGCAAACCAACTAAGGCATATGCCCTCTTTAGAGAGCATCTGTCTTGATTTAAGTCCCCAACTTCCTTGATCCATATACAAAACATCATTATAACCATTTTCAATTTTTGACCCATTTTATTTTAAAAACTTCCTGGGGTGAGGTAACTAGTGGTATCTTGGACAAAAACTTTTGCTTACACTTGGACCAAACTCACAGAAGAGCTTTTCTAATCCAATAATTTTTAAAACCAGCATGTGCCTTAACTTTGTCATACCAAAGCTGACCATGCCAAAGAAATCTTAAATCATGACCCTCAAGTTCCAGTAGTCTTTCATCTCTAAGCAACATCTACCCATTTAATCCCATAAAACAATAGGCCCCGTTATACAATTTAATGTTAGGAAATCCAAAACCGTCCAATTTCGTTAGCATTGTATAACGTTTTAAATTTCATTCTCAGTTTCTTTGCCTGCTGAACGATTCTGGAAACATCTTTCTGTCACTGGAAAAAAGGTATTCCATTCTTTATTGTGGAGATCCTTTGAAAATAGAACAAGAGTCTGGGCAAAACTTTTGGTCTTTATTACTGCAGTTATCCCCATAAGATTAAATTTAACTTTTCCCATTACTCCAAATCTTTTGAAACTTCTTTCTAGATTCTCTCATAATTATTTTGAAACGATGCACATTGTTTTTTCTAATAGTAATTTCCAGATACGCAATTTCCTGTTTTCTGGCCTTAAAATTAGAAAGGACCAATAGTTCATTCTCTTCTTCCATAGTCATGTTTTTGGTCAACGATTTTGTTCTGTCAAAATTCACTCAGAATCCAGAGCAAGCCCTAGATAACTTCAACTGAGAATCTTCATAAAATCTAATGGATCTCTTATTATTATCATCAGATCTTCTGCATAAGCCATCAGCTTCTATTCTTCTTTTTTAATTCTCACACCACATATTTTGCCATGTTGTCTGATATCTTTCAGTAAAGTCTCCAAAGCCAAGATAAAAAGCAAAGATGAGAGGTGCTTGTCTGCTCCTTTTTGTGTATCAATCCATGTTGAGATGTTGCTGTTCACTAAATCTGTGCTTTTTGAACTGAATGTGTAGTCTTTATGGCCAAGTTGATATTTTCTCAGAACTCCATCCTCTCTAATACTTGGAATAAGTAATTCCATGAAATATTATCAAAAGCTGTCTCAGCATCTTAAAAAAATCAAGGCTGCCTTTTTGTCAATGTGAAATTCCAAATAATCTACAATACACAAAATAGTTTTTATGGTATTCTTCAGTTGTCTTTTTGGGAAAGACCTATTTTGAGCCTCATGAATATTCTCAGCAGTATGTTTCTTCAATCTATTTGCAAGATGTTTGTGAATATCTTATAATTATTGTTTAATAACAAAGTAGGTCTATAATTCTTTGTAAATGTCTCATCTGTATCCTCCTTATGAATCACCCATAAATTCTTGATCAGTCTTCGGCTTGTTATGCACCTTTGGGCCATTACATCTCTGTCTATTGGCAGCCTCTTAGTCACAGTCCTCATACTACAGGGATAACCACTGCAGATCTTTGTGCTGTGGCAGAGACCATCACTTTTTGAATTGTCACTCCTATGCTCCACAACTGTCCTGCCACCACTCTCCATGGTACTATGATTACCAGGTGTTCTCACCTTGCCTGAGCCCTGCTGAATATTACTACAGTCATCAGCCTCAATCTGCCCATTCTCCTTCACCCTATTATAGGGAATCATGGAGATGCTTTTCTCTTTATATCTCCACAGGGTCTCCTTTCCACAACTGTCTCTCAGCCTCCACATTGTTCTCCGCCACAGGATCTTCCACCAGACACACTACCTGCTCCATCAGCGACTCCCATTATTTGGTGCTGGCTTTGACACTCCCTCCTACTCAGTCTGAATATCTTATCAACAACCATAACAACTCTGGAGAATGCTTTGCTGGTTCTTCTGCTGTTGCTGCTGTGACGTCCTATCATTGTTTCCACGAAAGGCCTTTCATCCTTGTGGAGTATCTCTGCTATTATTGTGACCATACTTAACTCCTCTCATGTCTCTCACCTTGACTTCAACATAGCTGATTGCAACTACTGCCTTGGTGCAGACATAACTATCCTTTATACCCATGGTGGTTGCATAATCACATTCTTTTACTCTTCCTGTGCAGCTAACTCCTAATGTCTCTACAGGCAGTAAGGCTTCTTCAGATGATGGATCGGTTTCTTCTTCCCTTTCCTCTCAATCTCCTTTATTCTTCTCACTTGATCCCAGTGTAGCTGATACGGCCCTTCTTTATCCACGAGACAGCATTCAACTGTACAGTGAAGAAATCTTATGGATGGCTAAACTGCTGGGGTTAGAGGCCAAGTTTCACCCCATGCAGTTCCCACTACTAGTACCAGTACTTTTATGCTAGGATGGAGTGCTCATTGTAGGCATCTAAACATTCATGTCTCAGCACAGCAGATGGAAAGTGCTTCTTGCCAGCTTCAAGGCTTTCAAGGTATTCATCTCTGTTCTATGAGGCAGAGTCATTCAAATTGCTACAGACAATTCTACCACAAGGTACTCCTTGAAAAAACAAGGCAATCCAAATGTCTCCTTGGCCTCTTGCTTCCAGTATGGGCATGCTGTCTATGTAGCTGGGTCATAACCATGGCCTTCCATATTACCAACACAGACAATGTTCTGGTTCTGATTCACTGAGTAGGACAATGCAGAGCACGCATGAATGCCCCTCTCCGTGTGTGCTACAATATCCTGCTACACAAATGGGGCCTACCCATGGTGGTTCTCATCATGTCCTCACAATGCAAAGTTCATTTCTTTCTACACCTGCAGGGGTTGAGGGACAGGCTGTCTTAGAGATGCCTTTTTTCCACAAGTGAAGGGAAACATTTCTTTACATATGTCCACCATTTTCTTTCATTCTATGGGCTGTCACTAAGATCAGGAGAGACTGTTTTAGCTGCATCCTGGTGAATCCATAGTAGCCCAGGCGGCTCTGGTTTGCTACTCAGCTCTTAATGTTGAAGAACTCCTTTCTCCATCTACCTTGGCATCATACTCTTCTGACTCAAGCCAGTGGCGCGATAATCCATCCAAATGTTGCCACTTTAAGGTAAACCACTTGGAGAGTCCATCCTTTGTACAATGAGATATAGAAGTACCAAGGATTCTAGATATAGCTTAGAAGTGTTTTATGTAGTACGGTTATGGCTTCTCATGGATGCAATTGTTTACTCAAGTTTACTGTTTACTCAAGCTGCCAACCAACCCAACCTGCCTTATGAGGTACTACTGGTATTACCGTTCTTGACTTCCCCCTGATGGTTCCTGCCAATGCATCCAGTGCAGGCCAGGAAGGATATTGCTGGCAGTACTAGATCTAGGATTGGTGCTCCAATCTGGAACAGTGTTTCCTTATCAGTGTCTGAAAGCTCACAGTGACCAACGTCTGCAAATCCCTTTTATAGGGTTGTATAATACAACTGGTGCCAGATAACACAGTAGTAGCATAGTACCTCAGGGTGGCATTTGCTCAGACACATTGTTAGTACTGGCAATAGCCCTATCACTCTGGAGCATTTGGTATCAAATATTTTTTCTTTCTGTCCATATTACCAGGGAAAGCAATCAACTAGCAGATCATCTCAGCAGGTTGGACACTGAACCACACAGAGAGAGACCTCTGAGTCACCCTGTCATCAGCAGCCCTGCTCAGGTCTTGCACACTCAGGACTGTGGCTTCCTTGACTGAGACTATCCATCTGGATTTTGGTTTCCCTCTTTTCCTGCTGCCTTCTACCTTACCAAGCATCACTGTCTTTTCTAGTGAGTCTTGTCTTCTCATGATACATCCAAAGTACTGCAGTCTCAGTTTAGTCATCTTGGCTTCTAAGGAGAGTTCAGACTTGATTTGCTCTAGGACCCATATATTTGCCTTTTTAACAGTCCACAGTGTCTGTAGATCTCTTCCCCAGCACCACAGTTCAAATGAGTTGATTTTCTTCCTGTCAGCTTTCATCAGTGTCCAGCTTTCACAACCATACATTGAAACTCGAAATAGGATGGCATGGACAGTCCTAACTTTAATATTCAGTTATGTATCTTGACACTTCACAATCTTGTGTAGTTCCTTCATAGCTGCCCTTCCAAGTCCTAGTCTTTTTTTGATTTCTTAATTGAAGTTTCCATTCTGATTAATGACTGAGCCAGGGTATGGAAAATCTTTGACTATTTCAACATCTTCATCATTTACATTAAAGTTATGTAAGTTATCATGGTCATTATTTTTGTTTTTGTAAAGTTCAACTGTAAACCTGCCTTTGCACTTTCTTCCTTGACTTTCTTCATCAGTTTTTCCAAGTCTTTGCTATTTGCTGCTAGTAGTATAGTGTCCCCCACATATCTTAAATTGTTGAATTTCCTTCCACCAGTCTTCACACCTCCTTCCTTTCACACTATTTCTACACTACACTGTTCTAGTGCTATTATTCCACTTTCAACATCCTGTGGAATTCTGGGGTTTGTAGTTTATTGAAGCCAAAGAACTCTCTGGCTGAGAATTCTAAAGGCCCCTCCCTAAATTGCAAACCCCAGCATTCCATAGGATGTTGAAAGTGGAATAATAGCACTAGAACAGTGTAGTGTGGAAATGGCCTGAGTTTAATCCTGTTTTATATATGGTATGTTCAGCATACAAATTAAACAAAGAAAGTGATGAAATGCAGCTTTGCCTGCCCTCCTTGCCAGTTGTAAACTGTGCTGTAGGCTATACTCCCAATGGCAAACAATCTCCTAATATTGCCAACTCATGAAATTGCCATTGGATGTGAAACTCACACTGTAAGTTTTTTTTTAATTAAAAGAATTCTTTAGAATCAAAGGAAACAAGTTAGAAGCAAAGAAAGGCTTTGATCTATATTTGGTCAGTTTTGAAATAAACCAAATGTTGTCCACATGGGGAAGTGATTTCCGATTGCAGAGTCCTATGTGGAGTTTGTTTTTCAGACAAACTGGTGTAAGTTTTATTCCAATAACATCACCATGGGACATCTCAAGGTGTCAAAGCCTGGAAAGCTCATGATATGGCAACCCGTGTTGTATCTGTCTGATATATACACAGGAGTTATATAGTCCTCCAGTTTTATAGATTATCTCACATACAAATGTAAGTTCTTGACTTTTGAGTGGGCAAAACTTTGTCTTAAAAAGTATTTGAATAACTCCAAAAGTGAAAATCTTTTTTGTCCTATGTTCTGCAAAGCTTCCAGGAACGAATTTATTTTATTTTGCCTCAGTTTTTCTGTTCCACCGGTCCTTTACATCTCTATTAATGCATATGAGAAACAGTAACGCTTTCCTTTCTATAAAGGACTACATTATGTTGATATATGTTTATGACTTCTTCTGGAATTATATCTGAGTAGCAAATATGGGTGAAATGATGGATATTAATTTGAAAATCTTAATTGAATTCTTGATATTTGACCCAAGCTGGGTACCCAGAGTACTGAGGAAGCTAACACTTTAAACATGGAAATAGCGGATAGCTAGCTACTATCAGATGCATTATTTTACAGTTAATTTTTTTTCCACACTTGTTTGGCTTTCTGGAAATTTAAGGAACATATTGTCCCATTTATTATACCTACAGGATTTCACTAAGCCTTTTAATTGGATAATTTTGTTTTCAGATTTCTTTGCCCTGTTCCATAAGACAGCACCTCATTTTGAAAACATTTTTGTAGCTTTTGTGTTCTTTTGTAGTTAGTTGTTCGCATTGCAAATTACATGATCATTATCAGCAGGGCTACCTTCTGTGAAACTTAACTGTGTGTCAGTTTTATTGTAATTATTTAGTTTGGTATAGCTTAGCTTTCTTAAAAATCTCTTTTATTCTGTTTCATAAGAGAATGCTGAACTCAAGGATGCTTTCTGGTTTTGCTTCTGAAACCTTATTCTTGCAGTAGCCAGTTTGGGAGTTTGTTTTTAATATTTATATATTAAAAACTCTTCCATTGACATATGCTTTCCTCCATTTCTGGATAAGAGAAACAGGATTAAATAACATACTGAAAAGCTTGGAGAGGTCAGTGTCCAGTGCTCTCTTTGTTTTTAGATGTTCTTTCAGTTTGTCATTCATTTTTGCTGCCCTGGAAAAAAGCTCACAGGGAGGATAGGGAGCTGGTTAATAAAAAACAACATAGGAAGTTACATATTTACTTCCTGTTGTCTGTTAAATAGATGCTTTACTTCTGTCCTTGGCTCTTAGAATATGGGCTGCATCAAATCTATTTTTTGTTTTTTTTCTTTCAGGAGACTCCAATATTGATGTCACTATAAGGATATTGGAAGTCTGGTATCACTTATATGCAACTTTAATGTCTTTGGATAGACTTGTACCTATGGATAGCACTTCCCTGACGTTTTGCCTTTTAATATTGGAACACAGAAGAATGAAAACGGATAGTAATGCAAGTTTGAGTGTGTTGATCATGATGGTTATAATAAGCACATGATATTTGTCTAGGTGTTGTGGTGAGCCAGTGAATTGAGACCAGCAGATCAGAAAACAAGAGTTTATTATACTGCGCAGGGATCTCAGTGGAATCAATTTCCAAAAGACTGAGAGCCCCGTTTTAGGTTTCAACACACATTTATACCTTCTAAAAAACAGGTACAGGAAATGATTACCATATATGAAAAGAGAACAGGTTACAAAAGTTTAAGTTTCGAAATGATGTATTACAGTTTCAAAAATGAAGTATCTCTGTACCAGGGAGTATTCTCCCTTAGTTGCATCGACTCCAAAACTCCCTATATCCCATGCATTGCCAAGCCGCATACCTAAGCTCTTGATAAGATAAGAGGCATCTGCCTGACTTATTTTTCTCTATTTTTCTACTCAAGCAAGCAGTTTCTACAATTTAACCCCTTCATCATAGGGATAAAAAAAAATATCTCTCTTAATGGATAGAATATTTTTTCTGAAGGTCTGGAGATCTCTGATGAATTCTCTTGGTGGGACTGAAGCATCTTGTGCTTTTTGCTGATATTTTCAGGATTAGGTGTAAAAGAGTATATTTCCACTTTGCTTTGCTTAATAGATTACAAAGTCACCATGCTATATTTAGACATGGTAGGAAACTATAGCGAGCTGTAGCAAGCATCACGATGATTCTTGAGCCATAGCAGATCTCAAGTCTGTGTACTATTTTCTTCTGGTAAAGCCCCAAGGAGTACATGAGATATTTTGCTACTGATTTCCATTATTCACAGTTTTGCATTTTGTGTGATCCCTAAAATATGGTTAAAATTGTTTAGAGCAGTGCTTCTCAAAATATGTGATATACTGGCATTTCCTCCCCCAGTGTTCCAGGGACCAGAGCCATGTTTGTGTGCATATTCTCCTGCAAACTGGTTTCAAACCCGCAGCTGAATGGCTCTAGGCCAGTACCAGTCCACAGATCACCACTTTGAGTAATTTTTTTTATGACCTCATCAAAGGAGAGGGGACTGTGGAAACCCAAAGCTGATGGTAGCTCATACTTACTCCATTTTTCTGGGGGTGATGTGCGAACTGGGTCCCATAAATCTCGTGTTAAGCAGTCAGATTGCCTCTAGCTCTTGTGATTAAAGAAAGGGTGCCATGTGTAATGAGGGCGAATCAGTTTGGACTGCAAAGTATACATTTTATTAGTATACTGGTGTCTGGGCCTCTGGCATGTAATGTCTTCTTCTCCAGAAGCCTGAGAGGTGGGATAAATGCAGAACAATTATTTAAGTAGCTAAAAGAAGTTTTTCAAATAATGGCTTGCATGTTGCATACTGCTTTATCGCAAACATGAACAAAACCTATTTTAATATTTCAGATCAATTAAACAGTCTGTTGTATAGAATGTACTTAGCTATCCTCATGTGTAGCATGTTCACATTGAGGATGTTGCTTGACATATACTTCTGTGTGTGCTGTTTATTATTTCTTTATTTTTCTTTATTTTAGCTAAAATCTTGAGTGGACTTTCCAAAAAAATAATGTCCATATAGTGATAATGTCTATATGGTAATTCTACTGCTTTGTTATATAGTAAGAAGATATAAATTGTATAGTAACTCTATTTATTTTATAAATTACATAGTAATTCTATTACTGTGTTCACTCTGCAGCACTTATTTTTAGAGCAGGTTTTCTGTTGCCATCCTTTAATTAAATGTTTCTTCCTGTTAGTAACCTATAACGTAGTGAACATGATTTAAATTGTTCCCAAGAATGATAATGAAAAGTTCAAATATGATAGTGATCAAATAAAATTAAATTAGTTACTAGGCTTGTAGATGGCTGTAATTACAGTATGCTTCTTTATTTCAATTACTGAGCAGTAAAGTTTTTTTTAATTAGAAATAAACAGGATTCATTCTCGATCTTTTTAAAAAATTATTAACCATTATAAACTTCTGAACATTTCCAGCAAGTAATGTGTTTGTCACTTCATAATATGTATATCACTTTATAACCATGTACATTTTACATGTGTACATTTCTTTCCTAAATATATTTGTGTATTTTTTGTATAATTGTACTCTTGTGAGTTGAAAAATAGACCTGAAATACCTAAGACAATCTAAGACAAACTAAGGTTTCCCTGTTTTATTGGCTAGAAAAATCAAGCTGGCATTAAAATCAGTATCATGGCTGGATTAGTTATACACCTTAACTAGAGTATGCCTAAAGAATCTCGTAACAAATGTGAGTCAATAGTTGTTTAAATTACATTGATTCAATGGGTCTGCTCTGGTCAGGCCTATCAATATTCAGACAGAGAGTTAGAGTGCCAAGAATGTCAATAATTTATCACCCTTGATGTTGGAGGTCTCTTTGAGTCAGAGGTTCTGGGAACTGAGGCAGAGCCTTACATCCTATCAGGAGGTTGAAGATGCTGTGCAGCCATTTTTACCGAATGTAGGAAGAATAAGAAGTTATGTAGGAGACGCTGACTAATAAAGTACCTGGTGCCTTGAGACACTTGGCTATAAATATTCCAGCAGTTCGCTGGCAGCTTTATTGTTTACAATTGTCTATCTCGGTGACTGGCACTTTGTGTTCTCTGAACCTTGGATTGGCCCTTTCCAACTCTATGATTCTATGATTCTTAAAGGCTTTTTCGCAGTGTATGACTGGGAACACCTCTCACTAGGTGTTCAGAAGCATTTGCTAGCTGTGTGAGAGAGGGACTTGCCTTCTTGGTTAAACATGATTGTGCTATTAGGGGGCCAACTTTTTCACACTCAAATGACTAATCCGGAGGAGGGGAGAACATGGAGCCTAGAAAGGAAGTCTGGACTGGATCTGTACAGTGCATTTGTGGCAGCATGAAAACATGTTCCATTTGTGTTTTTAGGGGTGTTAAGTAAAGTTAATTTAAGTAGACTTTGTCTTTTACTGTAAGTGAGAGAAGTAACCTATTTAAGGATGCTTTCTTGAATTGAAGAAGAATTGTTAAATACAGTAAAAATAGTAATAGAAGAGAGAATATCACATTGGCCTTGGAGTGACCATAGTAGAATAAGCTGCAAAAGACATCTCTGTGAACTCTTTCTGAGCTTTCAACCAAGATTTTCCATTTCCATGTGAAAGTCAACTGGAATTTGCAAACCTCTCTCAGACTTGTTATCTGTTGGTTGCCTAGCAACTGTGACTTTGCATACATGCAAGACGTTAACTACTTTTCTGTTGCCTTTTTGCTTTGTGTTTTTAAGCATGAAAACTGATAGAACATCTGAAGACCAAATATATCTATGCTTATCAATAGTCAAATGATTAAAATGGCTTCACAGATAAATATGCGTAACTTATTTGCATGAGAAGAAGAATAGCATACTCATATATATTCAGTGTCTGAAATAAGAACAAGGTTCAATTATGAAATTATACTGAACCACTTTACATTTTACTAATTTGACTTTGAGTTTCTAATTTGACTATTAGTGCAATAGTTAATTTTTATTTGGAAAGATGATTAAAAATAATGGCTGTGATCCAAAGGAATCTGCATGGCATTGTGTACATGTTATGCGATGACCCATTTTCCTGCTCCGGAACCTTCTGAAGGTGAGAAGATCCTCCAGAGCAGTGTATGATGAGGTATAGGGATGCAACTAATGGTGGTGAGGAAGCTCCTTCATACTGGCATCAGTGTGCTTAATATGCTTATTGAGGATGGCTTTGTGCTATGGGCTTCTTTTAAACTTAAGGACTTGTTAATAAGATTTGGCCATTTCCTTATATTTAATGCACGAGGGGGCACATTCAGAACACTGTGGTGAATCTGGGTTTCACGTTCTTTTCTCCCCTTGCCCCCTTGTTTGAGCTGTTCTGATAAAGGAACTAAAGTATGTAAAATATCTCGACACTGATTGGCTGTGCCTCTTGGTGTCTACCAAAAAATGTGAGTGTTCAAGTCCTTAGTAAAAATGGCATAAGGCAGCAGAGGAGGTGGTGGCAAGCCCCAGCCACCAGTTTTGCATTCTCTCCTGCCTCTGGGGAGCCTGCCAGCCAGCCACTTCCTCTTTTGAGCAGGTTCTGCAGGAACATAGCATTCGGCAGCAGCAGTGCTCCTGCTCATTCTTTTGTGAACAATTGAGCAGGAGTGCCACCACTGATGCCAATCACCATGCTTGGGGAGATGAGCAGGAAAGTCACTGGGCAAGGCAATTTGTGTTCCTTTCTTCTCCCTCCATATGTAAGGGTGCTTGCTTTATTTGATTTCCTGATTTTTTTTATTTTTTTCAAATATTTTGAATCCGTAGTTGGTTAAATCCATGGAACTGCAGTCTGCGGATACTACTGTATTCCCAAGTTACATATCTGTTCCCTCAAGGAGAGTGCAACCGCATCCAAGGCAGGTAGCTTCGCCAGTTCCCAAATCTGAGAGCCATCAGTCTACAGAGTCTCTACCATAAGAGGATTCAACTTCAGTTTATTGGCCGTCATCCAGTCTCAGCCAACTCTAGTGAAAAGGAGAAGTAGAGCTGGGTATCATCAGCATAATCATGACACCCAACCCCCAAACTCCTAATTACTTCTCCCTGTGGCTTCATATAAATGTCAAATAGCATGGGAGACATGGTGGAATGCTGTGGCGTCCCACAGCTTAATGGCCATGGGGCTGAACAGAGATTCCCCAGTGCTACTGTCCAGTACTGGAACCTCAGGTAGGAACTGAACCACTGTAATGCAGGGCCTCCTATTCCCACCGAACAGAATGGATTCAGTAAGATACTTTGATTGGAGTATAAAAAGCCACTGAGAGATCCAGGAAGATCAGTACGTAGCTTAGAGTAGGATATCAGTTGGAGTACTGAGGCCATTTCAGTTGTATGCCCTGGCCTGAAACTGGTTCCAGCTGTGTCCAAATAATCTGTTTCCTCCAGGAATGCCAGAAGTTGCCCAATTATCACATACTCAACCGCCTTCCACAGTAAGGGCATATTAACAATGATACAGTAGTTCTGGTGTAATTCTAGCTCTAGGGAAATCCTATTCAGAAACGAATATACTATGGTCTCCTACAAGACAGCAGGCACATGTTGACTTTACATAGTGAGATATTTACCACCATCTGGACCCATTCAAGTAATCCATCTCTGCTAGATTTTATCTACTAAAATGGACATGATATGTTTACTGCATGTGTGAGGGGGTTGCTTGACTACCCCTTGTTCCATGGAGGAGACACAACATGCAATATAGCTACTGCAAGTATTAATACAGAATCTGTTATTTTCTGAGCATGCTCATAAAGAATCCCTAGAGATGGGATTCTTTTGTCTGTCAGGACTGGAGAAAAATATGTGGAAGGAAAGATAAAAAGGGAAATTTATATTAGAAGTGCTCCACATGCTGCCACCTGTATTACATAACTCTAAATTAATTTGGCTTAGATAAAAGGGAGTTATATGTATGTCAGATGAGGAGTTCAGCAAAGGTGGAGAGAAGAGAGTGATTCTTGGACAGCAGAGCTGCAGGAGAACGGAGTTGGCCGGGGTGGAGGTAGAGCCAAACTTTGGAGTCACAAGCTGATGCTGCAGTGACACATAGTTTTATGTAAATATTTTTGTCTGAGTGCTGAGCATCTGGAGTAATTAGTTCCTCATATATGTAGCATGTACTTTCTTGATTTCTCTACAGTTGATTGCTGTATACTTGATGACTACCAGGTGAATATGTGAATCATCAGCAGTGCTGAACAGTTTACTTCACTGTCCTTGTTTAATCAGACTAGAAGTAAAATGTAAAAACTCTCCTTGGTATGTAGAGTTGACCTCACCTCATTTCAGTCTGAAGTGTTTTCTCATTATTGCAAGAGGGGTGTTCTCAAGAGAACTGTGTAAAGATTCCAGATGAATTAAATTAAATGGAATTTAGTAAGAACACTGGGGAGAGTGGGGGGAAAAATCAAAATTGTAGTATGTTAGAAATAATAATTAAATCTTCATTCAAAAGCTGTTCTCTTTTCTATTTGCAGAGGTCTCAAAAGGCAGCTTCCCATGGTTCTCACCTGTGATTGATTGAGATTGCTATTTGGCAATGTTCATTCAGCATAGAGAAGAACAGCCTGAAGGCAAAAAGGACTGTGCTAACAGGAGAGATTCCCCCCCCCGTAATCATGTCTAAATTCATTGTTGACACCTGAGGAAAGCTCTTATCCATGCTTCCACCTTTTATTCAGTGTAGATATAGAGACTGGCAGCTGACATATTAATTACAGTATGATTTTCAGTTCTTTTCTCTCTGTGCTGCACCCACTTTTGGTTTATTTGCTAGTCAGGGAGAGAGGTTTTCTTATCTTTGATTGTAGCTATGCTTATTAAATAATTATCTCACTGTTGCATTGTTGGCATGGTTGCATGATGATTTAGATAGGGTTGATCTGGATTAGGATTGTACAGTTATGCCACTGAGATATATGTAGTGAAGTAATGTAGAAAGATTGGATTTTGGAAACATTTAGTGGTAGTGCTGGTAAATTTACGGAAAGGAATGAAAGATGTTTGATGGAAAGATAAAATGGTTGTTCATAATGTATCATCATGTATCATCATATAGTGAAATAGTAGAAAGGATATGAAACTTTTAAGGTTTTTTTTTCAAATTAGACATTCCATAATCCAGTAATCAAAAATAGTCTATGGTACAGATCCAGAAATACTCATGCACATCAGTAGCTTAGTAGCTCTGTGACCTGGACAGATACATCCTCTGGATTTTTTTTAACTACTTTTCTTTGAATAGCAGGCACCCTTGCCAAATTAAAAATTGATCTCATAACCTCCTCTTTAATTTCAAAAGGGATCGGATATGTATCATAGGAGGAAGGATCATAGCTCAGTGGCAGAGCAGAGTTTTGCATGCAGAATATCACATATTCAGCCAATGGCATCTTCAGTTAAACTGATCAGGTAGCATATGGTATTAAAGATGAGAAATTGTATTGATTGTTGTAGTCAGAATTAGTATTAGGCTCTGTGGAAGGAAGTCTGCCATGGTATAAGGCAGCCTCTTTTGTTCCTCATTTTTGGAGATAAAGGATATGTGGTAAATCTGTGGATATGGAAATTGTACATGTGGTCTGGCAGTAAAGGGAAGGAATTTCATTGTTTTGCCTGCCAGATTCTGCTGTCCTATTACAAAATTCCTAAAGTGTGGTGGGGGTATCTTTATTAGAGATGTATTGATCATTTTTGAAGGCTAAGGGAGGGAAACGTAATACTCAAGTTAACTGGTTTTTTGTTCACAAGAACATGTGGTAGATTGACCAAGTCAAGAACTAGTGAGTTATCTAATGTTAGAGAGTGAATTGTCTTTGTACTAAACAGTGATATGAACCTAGGATTCCCCTACTCCATGTTAAACTTTCCAGACATTATACTTACATTGCCATTCAGGTTTTTTGTGTTTAAAAAGCATGTGAAACAAATCGGTGAACTGCTTTATTGATGCATAATGTGTAAAACACTAAAAGAATACTAAGTGAGTTGGTATTAGAGAGAGCTTAAGGGAACATATGGGAGTACAATAATACTCAGCATTTATATAGTATTTTTAAGTGTTCAGAATACTTTCATATACAGTCTTTGTTGCAATATCTAAATTCAAACTCCTCTAAGGTAAACCAGTATTATTATCTCCCATATTGCCAACAAGTGAATATGTGCCTACTGACTCATTTATACTTATGCAATGAAACCAAAACAACTGTTCGTTTCAAAATTATTTTTATCCACTGGCAAATGAAAGAAAAATTGCTGAGCCAGTGTTAGGGCAGATGGAATATTTAATTATTTCTTGATTTTTAAAATAGTTTTGAAGATACCTTGGAAATCTACTGATAAGAGAAGAATTTATGGTCTATAAAATAAAAGGTGTATCCTGTGGGTATTCCTCCACTGATAGAAGACTTATTGATCACTTGCAACCTCTTGTAGCTCTAGATACATTTCAGAGAGTTGGCAGATTCTTTGGAAACATATGAGAGATGATCGAAGGGGTTGCAGGGAAAAAGAGAATCATCAAGATCCACTTCTTTATCCATTTAGTTTATGGTTTCGCTCCATCAAAAAAACTTCCACTGGCATCAAGATACCAGTTGGATATTGCCTACAATCCTATCTACTTTCAGTTAAAATTTCTTGTACCACTGATAAATCAACATTTAGGTACAACATTTGTTTTCATTATTATTTGCTTATTTCCTGTAGGAAATATATTTTTTTTAAATGTAATAGCTATAAGTTATTTATAATTTTAACTTCTATATAATTATCAGTCACTATCAAGCATAGTAGTTTTCCTCTGTAATTTTTATTTTAATGATTTAATAACAAAGTATTCACCCAACCCTCCTTTTCCTTTAAAAAAAATTAGCGGTGCAGTCCTGTACTTTCTTTAATTTTTGTTCTAGCTTTCTCTGTTCCTAAGTACACTTATTTGACAGAATATGGTGATATGGGACAATCATATATTCAACATCTCTACTGAGGCTCCTGTACACTGAATTTTTAGATGTGAAACACCACAGTTTTGTTGGGGATGATAGGAGTTTCAGCCCCACGGAAACGCAGCGGAAAAATCAGAGTTCAGCGAGCCAGCAGCAGCAGCCTTGTTCCCCCGTAAGGATACTCACACACGGAGGAGTTTCTTCCAAAACAGGAGGCACTTTATCTTGCAGCAAAGTTCCATTATATACAAAACATAGGACAGACGGACAAAAGCTTGCGCCAGGCACCAGGTTTGGTCAACAGACAAATACATACTGGCGTTGCTTTGTTATATACATATCTACAACCAATCAGGTAGAGGTTTGCACACCTCCCTCTACCATCTGCACACGACCCCAGTTTCTTATGCAACCTTGCAATTACCCACAGCTGGGGCGTGATGCAACGTCTTTGCAGTGGGCTGATCATTTTCCCAGGGTTCCCTGCCTGGAATCCCTGACAATCCCCTCCAAAATGGTCAGGCCACTGTGTAGGACATTTTCACAATCCATACATGTCATACAATACATGTTACATAATACATACAGTACATACATTCAAGGGTACAATTCATCTTCCACCTTACACTCTGGTGGCAAGGCCCAGTTTACTTGCCAACTTCTCATGGCTTACTACTGGAAGGGCCTTTGTAAGCAAATCCATGATACTGTTTTTCAAATACCATACCCCAATGTAGTCCTACACTCAAAATTTCTGCCTCAGTCACATGGGACAGCAAAATACCCTCCTCCTGACCTTTTAGGGATAAGCATAACTTTACTTCCTGACTCAGCAAGTTGAGTACTTCCTGACCCACTTTCACTGGAACCACTGCTGGAACTAGGACTGACCTCAGTGCGAGGCTCTCTCTTGACCCAAAATGCAGGTTCAGCACTAGGTGGCGGTGTTGAACTCTTTGGTGTGACGTTGAGTGAAATTTTTGGCTTCTCCTCCTCAGTACTTTCTTCAGTACTTTCTTCTTCATCATCAGCCATCACCGCCCCTCCATCTTCAGAGCTTTCAAGTGTATCCGGGACACTGTCCTTTTCTCATCAGACATCACTGCCCCTCCATTCTCAGGAACACTTTTGTCACTTTTACCCAGGGGAACCAAAACCTCTTGATTACAGTGCAGTCTTTTCACACTTTTCACACTTTTACCCAGGGGAATCAAAACCTCTTGGTTACAGTGCAGTCTATCCCATCCTGAATGGATTTCAAAGTTTGCACTCCTAGAATACACTATTTTGCCAGCATGGTGTAGAAATCTATATTTGTTACCCTCATATCCCACAAAGCGTAACCATCTAGATTTCTCCTCTCCAGACTTTCTGAAACTTGGGGGAACATACACACTAGCAAACTGACCCCAAACACGTAGATGCTGCAGGTTTGGCGCTCTACCATACAATAGGTAATATGGAGTTTGCTTCACACTTGAACTCCACATCCTGTTTAAGTGGTAGTTTGCTGTCACTGTTGCTTCTCCCCAAAGTCCTGCTGGGGCTCGGGCATCCTCCATCATACAGTCCTTCATGTGTTTTAACAGCCCAATTCTTCTTTCTGCAAGAGATGCGGGGTTGGTGATTTTATGCCTTATGCCTTTCTTACGCATCCAGGCTTGCAGGCTGTTAGACAAGAATTCTCCGCCTCGATCTGACACAAGACTGGCCACTTTATAAGGAAATTCCCTCTCAACAGCATTCACCCACTCTTGGAACTTATCTGCTGCTTGGCTCTTCTCTTTCAGTAGATAGACATAGGAGTACCTGGTGTGTCTGTCTACAATTACCAGGAAAAACCTATTTTGCCCTTCAGTTGGCTTGAATGGCCCAGGCAAATCTGCATGTACAACCTCAAAAGACCGTTGGGTGACACACTTGCTTTTCTTGGCAACAGGGTAAGCCTTTACCTTAACCTTTTTACACACAGAACACTCTAGGAACTTAGGACAATTTCAGACCTGTAACCCAGGGCATACCTTTGCCAACTCTTGCAAACCTTTGTAGCTGGCGTGACCCATCACTCTGTGGAGGTAATGTACACACTTTTCATGTAGAGGTTTGTTACACAAAGGGTTAACGTTTGCCACTTTTCCTTTGGGCAACATGTGGTACAACCCCTGCTTTTTCACCCCTTTTGCACAAAAAACACCATTTGCAGTAATTATACATTTCTCCCCTTCAAACACCACTTTGTAACCCTCACTGGCCAGTTGGGAGACACTCAAAATACAGTTCTGCAAATTTGTCACACACAATACATTATTGAACGATTTCCCAAAACATGGCACATACACAGTACCCATCTTCTGCACCTTGCTTGGTGCATCTGCAAGGGAAATTGCTGTTATATTTGCATTTGTAACATCATTCAACAGCTTTAAATTGTTCACTATGTGGTGAGTTGCACCACTGTCTAGCAACCACATACCACTCTCAGACTGTTCTTTTGCCACAAACACATGGCCTTCAGCCTGTGACGACATGCCCCTCCGCTTCTGGGCTGTCTTCTTCCCTCTGCTCGGCGCTGGCATTCTGCAGTCCTTCTGGAGATGGCTGACTCTCTTACATCTGTAGCAGCGTCTGGCAAAGCTGCACACTGCTCCTTCTTCCAGGTCAGATGCCTCCTTGGGAGCTGCCTCTCCCTCCTGGCGACTGGCTGTTCTCCCCTCCGACTGCAGTCTGGAATCGAACTGCTTACGTTGGACTTCCTCCAAAATCCTCCCAGCTACCAAGTCTGCAGTCAGCTCTTCCTCACGCACACCCTGGAGGCTGTACATCAAAAACTCCCACTCCTTAGTGAGGCTTCCCAGCAGAATAAAACTTTTCTGCATTTCTGGGATATTTACCCGTCTGTTGGCTGCCTCTTGAAATAACTGTTTCATCACCATGAGGTGCTCTCTTACACAGCTTCCGGGACACAACTTTGTGTTATACAGTCTTTTCATCCATAACATTTTGGACAAACACGAGGAAGATTGATGCACATGCTTCAGAGCCTCCCAGAGCTGATATGCTGTGTCCGCAGCAGCAGCGTGAATCAACTGGGAAGGACTTAAAGTAAGCAAAAGAACTGCTTTGGCTTTTTCGTCAGCAACCCTGAACGCTGCTATTTGAGCAGTGGTTGCTCCTTCTGGGGGCTGTCCCTCATTTTCCAAAACGTGCCACAAGTTTTCCTTCGTCAAAGCAGCTCTCACATAAATTTGCCAGCTTTGATAATTAACGTCGGTCAACTGTTCAAAACGCAGATAACGTCCCTCAGCCATGCTGCTGCCTTTGTAAGTAAAATTCAACAAACAAAGCAGCTGGCCACAGTGACCTTGATGAGCTCCAGACTGAAGATTAACTGTCTCTCTGCCAAAACACAGACTCCCGAAGCACCGGAGAGCCAGGCAATCAGTCAAAAACAGTCCCAGTATCCAGGGGAAAAACAACTACAGGTGCGCTGTGGATGCTGTGCACTCTGGGCCTGGGCCCATAACCACTGCTGGGGATGATAGGAGTTTCAGCCCCACGGAAACGCAGCGGAAAAACCAGAGTTCAGCGAGCCAACAGCAGCAGCCTTGTTCCCCAGTAAGGATACTCACACACGGAGGAATTTCTTCCAAAGCAGGAGGCACTTTATCTTGCAGCAAAGTTCCGTTATATACAAAACATAGGACAGACAGACAAAAGCTTGCGCCAGGCACTAGGTTTGGTCAACAGACAAATACATACTGGCGTTGCTTTGTTATATACATATCTACAACCAATCAGGTAGAGGTTTGCACACCTCCCTCTACCATCTGCACACGACCCCAGTTTCTTATGCAACCTTGCAATTACCCACAGCTGGGGCGTGATGCAACATCTTTGTAGTGGGCTGTTCATTTTCCCAGGATTCCCTGCCTGGAATCCCTGACAAGTTTGATAGTGTGTACTTTCTTAAAAGAAAATTGTGAATGTCAAGTAGTTAAGTGATGATATTTTGTTTTCCTTCTGACATCTTCTACTGTCCTATTCCACCATCAAGAATTCAGCCTTAATGTAAATTTATACAATCAAGTTACTTTGGTGTTTTGATTGATTTTCAGTAAAAATTCCATATATGTCTCCTCAATTTAAGCAGAAGTGGGCAATTATCTGGGGATGGGGACTGGTGTATCCGACCCACTCCACACAGGCCACATCTGGACCACAAAATACCTCTTTTTAATTGTATGCGGGCCGGTTCACTACAGGTGACTCGGTATTGCTTCTGGTTGCCATTTTGGCCACTATGTGGAGGTCCGATGGATGTGGAAGAGTGTTTCATGTGTTTTCGTATGTGTTACAGTTTTCTAGTGGCTTGGTTTTCAGGCAAAAAATCACTTGGTATTTTAAAAACTGGATAGTGTTTGGTGAACTGAAAAGGGGTTTCAGAGGCCAGAGAAGCAGAGCTCAAGAATCGTACTTACCCATCCCACTTTTGTTTTCACGCATTATGTGACATTAATCACATGAAATTAGAAAGACTGGATTTATCTTATGAAAATCTGGAGGAAGATGCAATTTCATGTAGGGTTGCTGATCAAATTCTCTCCATCCAAAATCGGGTTGTAGTTAAAATTATCTGGTCTTTTTCAGTGGTGGCAATGATGGCAGTCTACCATTCTTCTAATTTTAATTTTTGGACTTTAATTTACTGAAATATCTTGCACTATCCCGCATATAGCTTATCAGTGGTACCAGCATATTTACTTGCACATAACCACACTGCAGAATAGAAGCCTGATGCTGTCCAAGATCCCTTTTGGCATTGCGACTTTATATGCGTATGTGTAAAAGTACATTGGTAACCTGCAAGGAAGAAAAATAACTGCTACAGGTCATAGCAAACTATAAATCCACCAATTTTTTAAATTTGAAAACAGATAGAAAAGAATACCAGGCACAGGAAATCCAAGGAAGAAGAAATTAATGGAAGGTGTACTGTAGATTCTAGTTTTGTGTTGTTCTGGTTCTTTAGTGGGTGTTTTTTCTATGAGTTCTAATTCTGTTGTTAAGAAGTACCATGCCACTTGTTACTTTGGTGTACTGAAACAAATGATGCTGTAATGTCACCCAGTCACAGAGCATCAGTGCTACTGCACCAACAAAATGGGAAGAAAATAATGCCTTCTTCCACAGATGACAGAGATTTAAAACTAAAGTAGTCAGGTTTTATTGTCTATTATAGAAGATAAAACTATCACATTAATAAGGAAAATTTGTCCAAAAGGGGTGGGGGCATTCCAAATTCCTGGTTTTTCCTAAGAGATGGGCAGCAACAAATGTCCTAGAAATAAACTATTATGTTCGTGGGTGATGGTTGTTTCTCTCTTCAATAGTATTGCATTTTATTTCAATAATTTGAAACAGGGCATAAAAACCCTAATCAAAAACAGTAATACTGGAATATGTGACTGTCATCAAGATAGGAAGTGTCTAGTATTAAACAATATGACCTTAATTTCTTGTATGCTCATATAATGAGCTAATTAATTTCACCATGTCCTACTCCTATCTACAACCCCCATGCCATGTCTAACATTATTTTTGTGGCTCCTCCATGTCCCAGGAGCAGATTTTCAGATTTTCTAAGCTTATAATATGGACTGTTGTGAAATGTTTGTGAAAATGCATTGCCAAGATGTTTATTTCAATTAATATGTCTGGATAGAAGGGAAAAGATTTTAAAAGTGGAAAAATTGAACTAATTCTCTGTTTTGCTTCAAATGGCCTTGCACTTATAATTATGAAATGGTGTTACGTTGAAGCGATAGCAATAAAGAGAATAATCCTTGAATAGAATCCTTGACCAGAATCCTTGACCCTGAAAAAAACCCACATTTACATGAATAAGAGCCTTTTTTTTTTTAATTTGAATGGAGGATGTATACATGTCTTTCTAAAGTTTCTTCTCTTCACAGTCAGTGTGTTGTATGGGTTTACGGTTATTTTTTTTACAGAACAGTACACTAAACGTGGCTAATAATTTCCTTCAAAATTTTTAAAAAGATTTTCAAATCTAAGTGCATATATGTATCTAATACATCAGAGTAAAATGCTTCTTGTTCTTTAAAATAGCAATCATTTTAGCTTAAATTTTTCAGATTAAAAAAATATCCATGTAACTGTCACAATAATCTTCACTGATTCAGACTTATGCAAATGGAAATGATGGGTTAATTTTGCTTGTCTTGAGCGCAGGTGCTTCTCTCTATCCTCTCTTTCTCTATCTTGACCAAAAGGATCAAATCATAGTCTTCCGTTTTCTTTTTCAATTAAATATGGTTTCTTGTTATGTTTGAGCCCAGAGCTGTGTTCAGTCTTAAATATTGCTTTAAAAAAACAAGCCAGGATTTTATAAAATAGCTTGGAACTGGATTATTTCTGTATCTCACAATTAAGATTAACCATAGTTTGTACTTGGTTTAGACCCAAGAAGAACTGTGTTTGATGTAAAGCAAAAGTTAAAGTTTCTAATTAGAGCTTGGGCTATTGCCACAAGAATGACAAACAAACAAAACAGCTCCTTATTTTATTCTCTGAATGCTACTCTTGTTTTTACCATTAATACTGCAGGCATTTGTTTATAAATAATTGTGTTACACGTTATAAACATATTAACGTATTATTTCCTACCCAGAAAACATAGCAGTTCGTACCACTTTTACTAGTTGGACACGCCTCCCGCTTCTGTGCTGCAGAACACTGACCTGTAACACTCTAGGAAGTCTCTCAGAAATGCTAATGGTGGAATTTCAAGGACCACTCTATTACTAAGCCATTCTAGCTGTAGGATGCTTCCAGAAATTACAACATTAGCACTTCTCTCAGAAGTTTCCCAGATCATGTCCTGTGTGACTTGCATTATGATGTGAAAAAAGAGGAAATGGCTAAAGTTTTGCTATGATGGTAGTGGCCACAGCTCCATCAGGTTTCTCAAGTGCATTTATGTCCTAATAAGTAATCACTGGTCTCATTATGCCACAGATGGAATGATTCATTCACTGATTTTATGGGCAAGGAGACAATATCGCCACTTCTTGTTCCAAATGTTAATGTGTTATGGTAATAGTGTTATTAATATATTATTTCCAGGCTCTGCTTCTGATCTCTGCGTGGCCATCCCGGATGAGAGGAGGGAAATGAAGAACTCTCAACTTGAAATTCATTCACTTAAACTTAAATCGTAATTGAGTGTTAAGTCAAAAGAAGGTTGTTGTGTCATTAATGGAAGCTTATTCTATTAAATATATAAAGGTACTGGTTGTTTGAACCCATACATTAGCTTAAAAATGGAGACAACAATATTAATGATATACAAATAGATACCTAGTGGGCTGAAAATATATCTAGATAATAAAACAAGTACAAATTAATAGTAATTAATGCTAATTAATAGTAATACAAATAACCTATTGCATAAGTAATAAAATGAATGAAGGTTGAGGAAATGAATGCAATTAGAAACTCTTGGAGATAAAACTAGAATGAGAAAAGTTACCACATGGGCTACATGTAGCCATCTGCATTTCAGATATCATCTTCTGACTCCCCTGAGAAAAAGAACTCAAAAAATGAAATGAAAAACAACCAATCGCATCTTGTTTTTGAAAATGGCTTTTTTGGGTCAAATTGAGGGAATTGCACTTGAGGGAAATTATATCCCTAGGAGCTTTTGAGGGCATAATTTGCCTTTTGGGAGTCTCCCAGTTTTTTTTTCTAGGGGTCAAGGGGATGGGATAGCCCATGAAGTTCCAAGGGAGGGCAAAGATGGCCAGTGGAGATAAAGAGCTTGCTCATCCCTGGCATAGACTCTGTAACACACATTCCAGATTCTTCATAAAAGAAAGCCTAATATTTTGCTTTGAAAATATTTGATGTAATGTATCTAAGGTGACCAGTATTTTAAAAGAGCAGCAATTGAGAGATAGGCAATAAGAAATCAAATAAACCAGCATTTTGTTTTTATTGTTTTATTGCTTGCTTTCTTAAACCCATTTGGTAAGCTTTATGGGGTTCTACTTGTTATCTGTTTATGAATGTGTTGGAAACCTGTTTCTTAATAGTAGATTCTATTTGCCATGTTCGTTGAAATTATAATTAATATGCACTATTAGGACCACTCTGCTGGCAATAATTGTATTTCTATATGGTATAGATTTCAGAGCTAAATAAGTAATCCATTAGTTGAATTAAGACACACAAAATGTTCTATGTCTTATAAAGTGGAAACTTGGAATTGTACCTCTCTTAGCACGGATGAAAAAAAATGAAGACCATTGGTAGATCACAAACTGAACATGAGTCAGCAGTGTGATGAGGCAGCCAAGAAAGCCAACGTGATTCTTGGTTGCATCAATAGGAGTATGGTGTCTAGATTGAGGGAGATAATAGTACCACTCTATTCTGCATTAGTTAGGCCTCATTTGGAATACTGTGTCCAGTTCTGGGCACCTCAGTTCAAGAAGGATATCAACAAGCTGGAACGTGGCCAGGGGAGGGCGACCAAAATGGTGAAGGGTCTGGAAGCCATGCCCTATGAGAAACGGCTTAGGGAGCTGGGTATGTTTAGTCTGCAGAAGAGAAGGTTAAGAGGGGACATGATAGCCATGTTTAAATATTTGAAGGGGTGTCATGTCAAGGAGGGAGCAGGCCTGTTTTCCGCTGCACCAGAGACTAGGACAAGGAGCGATAGGTTCAAGCTGCAGGAAAGGAGATTCCACCTGAATCTCGGGAAGAACTTCCTGACGGTCAGAGCTGTTTGGCAGTGGAATATGCTGCCTCAGAGTGTGGTAGAGTTTCCTTCTTTGGAGGATTTTAAGCAGAGGCTGGATGACCGTCTGTTGGGAATGCTTTGATGGGTGCTTCTGGATAGCAGGGGGTTGGACTCGATGGCCCCTGGGGCATCTCCCAACTCTGTGATTCTGTGATTCTTTTTGAAGATGACATACCTTTATAATTCCTTGTCCTAGGCTATAGTGCCTTGCAGAAGTATTCATCCCTTTGATATTTCCACGTTTTGTTGTCTTACAATCTGAAACTGAAATAAATTTAATTGGCATTGTTCCCCCTAGAAGGCCACAAGTTACTCAACTCTGGAAAGTTTCAAAATAGAATTGTTTAGGGATATGCTTCTGGTGACAGTTACAGTTAAGAGTCTATCAGCTTTACGTGTCTGGATCTTGAATTATTGTCCATTCCTCTTGGCAAAATTGCTCCAGCTGTTTCAGGTAGAACTATTGTTGAACAGTAACCTTCATGTGCTGCCAGAGATTTTCAGTTAGATTGAGGTTTAGTCTTTGTGCAATTCTAAGACACTTATATTCTTGTTTTCAAACCAATGTTGATGTGTGTGTTTATGGTCATCATTTTACTGGAAGATGAATCTCTGCATGAGTCCCAGGTCCCTTGCAGACTGAAACAGGTTTTCCTGTGGAATTGCCCTGTGTTTGCCTCCATCTGTCTTGCTCTCAGTCCCAAACAGTTTCCTGTCCCTGCCAAGGAAAAGCAACCTGACAACATCATGCTTTGTGTTCTTGGAACAGTGAGCACTGTTGATTTTGTGGCAAGGGCAAGAAGTTAAATTTGGTCTCATTAGACCAGAAGGTCTTTTCTGTATGTTTGCTGGGTCCCTTACATGCCTTTTTGCAAACTCCGAATGAACTTTGATATCGTGTGTTCCATTAATGGCTTTCTACTCACCATGCTTCCATAAAAGCCCAGCTTCGTGGATCATCCAGATGGTTTCTTCCATCTTTCCAACAGCTTCAGAGTTACCATCAGCTTCTAGGTTATTTTACTGACTAATACCCTGCTTACCCAGTCTCTGTGCTTTGCTGAATAGTTTTCTCTGTTGAATCATATTCTTTCTGTTTTGTAGTAATGTGTTTAATGCTCTTCCTGGGGGTGACCATAGCTCAAGAAATTTTTAAGGATTCTTTTTTAACAATCTTTAAAACCTGGCTGGTGCTTTTGCACGACTTTATTCAAGACTTATCCTGATAGTTGCTTTGTCTTCATGATGTTTGCTTCCCACTTCTGGGGTCTTCCAAAAAAAAAAAAGGTGCGTTTAATCTGAGATCACATAGTACTGGAATTCGACACAGGTGACTCCACTCGACTATATATGTAATTCCTAGAGGCACTGGGTTACACCAGAGCTTATTAAAGCACATCACGCTTGTGTGAGTACATCTGCAAGATGCCATATGTAATTAATCATATTATGTATCACAAATGAAAATAAAAGAAGAACACTGCTATATCAGGTCAGTCTGTCTAGTTGAGCACCTGGCCCTGTGGCCTACTGTAAGAACAGAAGAAACTGCCTTATAGCGAGTCAGACCATCGGTTCATCCAGCCAGTACTGTGATCCGCTGTGGCTTCCCAGGAGTATGGGCTTGGGAAAGCCCTATCTGGAAATCCTCCATGTTTCGTGTGGTTTCCCATCTAACCAGGCTTGATTCTTCATGATTGCTGCTGGAAATTCCTTCACCTCAGCTGACTGAAATGTGTACTGCTCGGAAAGGACTTGACACCGCACAACATTCTCATGTGATTTTGCTACCTTTGTATTGGCATGCTCTTTGCTGCTGTGAGGAAAACTTTCTTTTAAAATTAGCTTTTTAATTGGTTATATATGTGTGTCAAATTTCAGCTTTCCTGATTATGGTAAAGTACCTTGGCCATTCTGAGCCTGTTACAGGTACTTCATTTTGTGATAAAGATGCTGTATGGGTGCATTCTTGGTCCCATGTTTATAAACGGTGCCATACATTTTTTTTTGTCCTATGTACATGCATTAACAAACACATCTAGAAATGGTCCCCCAAATCCTTGCTAATTAGCTTGTTAGAAATCTATTTAATGTCTGTCCTTTTTTTAAAAAAATTCAGCATACATGTTGAAGATCTGCATATTGTTTGAAAAAAAATTTCTGTGTATTTGTGTTATCATCTGGCAAACTATATAACTAGCTTTGCTTCTTTATGAAACAAGAAAATGACATTTTAATGCATGGGTAGATTAAAGTACCTGAGCCACACTATCTTCGTAAAAGAAATTGCCGTTCTTTGTGCTTTGAAAGATGATGCCTTGCAATTTACATTGTTTGGTTTCTTATTGTGGCATGTTACCCAGACAGGAAGACTGTGGGTTGATGATACCAAAGCTTAAAGACTTCTATTTCTGTATGATAAAGTCAACATAATATTTTTAAAACCTGCGTATTTATTATTCCCTTTTATCCATTGAATTTACAAAATAAAACTGTACCTCAATTATGTTATTGAATTCACAGAAAGAACAAAAGGCTTGTACAGTTATTTGAGGGACAAGTTGATCTTCAGATATCAAGAAAAACAGAAATAAAAGCAATGTTTTTATACATATCCCGTATGTCAGTTAGTAATTGCTAGAAATGAAATAGGATCCAGTTCCCCTTTGACTTAATGCTACAAAATTATGGAAGTTCATTATACTTTTAATTCAAATTCAGGTTTTTTATACTGGCTTCCAGTGTGCATTTGAACAGAAACCTCTGTTTTATTTCTGTTTCCGTGTTATGTCTCAAGTCTCCAGTTAGGAGATGTTGTTTGCCTCAAAAATAGAAATGATAATACAAATGTAATCCCATCGGCTTTCAAAGCAAGTCTGTCTAACAACCATGATCTCTCTTGAATCTCAGTGGAAGTTTGTGGAAGTTTTCATGTAATGTTCATATATGTTCTTTTCATATATGTTCTTTTTTTATTAGTCTGCATTTTGCAAACAAGATGTCTCTTTGCTGGAGATATTTGCCAAAAGCTATTGGATTTATGTATATTTTTTGTGATAAGGGTTGTAAATCTGAATTCTATGTACCTTTAGAAGGTAAGAACAGTGTTCCAGCCTTTCAGGCTTAGACATACAAGTAAATGAACCTGCCTCTTGACTAGATGTAAGCTGCCTTGAATCGTGTGCTAAAAGAAAGATGGGATAGTAAATCAATCAATCAATCATAGAATCATAGAATCATAGAAATGTAGAGTTGGAAAAGACTACAGGGGCCATCCAGTCCAACCCCCTGCCATGCAGGAACACCCTCAAAGCACTCCCGACAGATGGCCATCCAGCCTCTGCTTAAAAACCTCCAAAGAAGGAGACTCCACTACACTCCGAGGCAGCATATTCCACTGCCGAACAGTCCTGACCATCAGGAAGTTCTTCCTGAGGTTCAGGTGGAATCTCCTTTCCTGCAGTTTGAATCCATTGCTCCTTGTCCTGGTCTCTGGAGCGGCAGAAAACAAGCCCACTCCCTCCTCTACATGGCATCCCTTCATATATTTAAACATGGCTATCATGTCCCCTCTTAACCTCCTCTTCTGCAAACTGAACATACCCAGCCCTCTAAGTCTGTCCTCATAGAGCATGGCTTCCAGGCCCCTCACCATTTTGGTCGCCCTCCTCTGGACCTGCTCCAGCTTGACTATGTTCTTCTTGAATTGGGGTGCCCAGAACTGGACACAGTATTCAAGATGAGGTCTAGCCAAAGCAGAGTAGAGTGGTACCAGCACCTCCCTCGATCTAGACACCATACTCCTATTGATGCAACCGAGAATTGCATTGGCTTTCTTGGCTGCCGCATCACACTGCTGACTCATATTCAGCTTGTAGTCTATTAAGACTCCTAGATCCCTTTCACACGTACTGCTATCCAGCCATGTGTCCCGTATCCTATATTTCTGTATTCTATTTTTTCTACCTAAGTGTAGGACCTTACATTTCTCTCTGTTGAATTTCATTTTGTTAGCCTTGACTATCAATAAATATGTGCTTTTGTCTAAAGTTTTTGTGGGCTCTCACCTCTTAGCCAGCCTCCCCCCTCCCCAGTCCTTAGAAGGGAGGAGGGCTTGGTTCTGTCAGTTGGGAACTCTTATAGTATACTTTTCAGCACAGAAGAAAGGACAGATGAGAACACCTTCAGGTCACTGCCAATCAGGAGTTCTTAGGTGAAACCTTTCAGCTGCCATTTCATGTCTTCTCATTTTTGCATTATGATACTAATTGTCTTTGCTCCAAACAATCCAAGTCAGGACCTCTTGAGGAAAAGAGACAGCATCTTAAAAGTTATTTTCTTATAATGCAATTGTGAATCTTTTTCCCCCCCCCTTAGATTGTAGAGACCAATGATCAAGTACCAGTGTACAAATACATGAGAGATATACAGCCCTCTGCCCCACTTCTTTGATACTACTAGAAATGAAATCATTGACTTCTGGCCCAGAGGCTTTTCCCCTGCCAGTCTAGCATTGCTCTAATGTAAACTAATCTCTGATCTAGTTTAGAGGACTGACGGAGAAATCTATGTTCTTTTCACTGTTGGCATAACTGCAAGTCTGTGTGTTCTCCTGCTTAGTGTTTTCTTCTATAGCAAACTCTATGAAATCTATAAATACTGGTCCAAAACAAAATAATACCTCACCTCCAACCATTCTTGCCATTCCCTAGTTGATTCCTGAGTAAGATTTATCTATGTCTAAAGTTAAAATGACCTAAGTCCGCTTACCTTTTCTAGAGCGGAATCTTCCAAGCTGGATTCTTTATACAATATTATATTGTACAATATAATGTACAATATAATAATATACAACATTTTAAAAAAGTGTTGGATGGAACCTCAGAGGTGAACCAAACCCATGTGCTCTGCTTCTGCCCTGTAACTATAAGCACTTCTGTGTAGTCTTTCTACTTGTTGCAATGTTTGAACAGGTGATTAAAAATGAGTGGCAGGAGCCTGATAAGCTGGCTTAGGACATGACTTTTCATGAAGTTTTCTTAGGTAGGGAATACTTAGAGGTGCTTTTTCCAGTTCCTTCCTCTGAAATACAGCCTACAGCACCTAGCATTCTTTGGTGGTCTCCTGTCCAAGTATTAACCAGGGCTGATCTTGCTTAGCTTCCAAGATCAGACAGCATCTGGTGCATTTAGTGTATTTCAGCCCCTTATTTTCCTGAGGTTCTTTCAAAAATAGATTCTTTTAAACATGTAGATAACATTGGAGTACAAATTTGGGTGATCAAATGTCAATTATATTATAAATTAAAAATGCCAACCACTGCTTATGTGGCAGATGCAGGTTTGGATTCTGCTGGGTTTTCAGACCGCCTTTTCTTCAGAGATGAGATTATGTGGGTAATGTTTGATAAAATACCTAGCAGACTAGCTGAAAATAGGTGTCTCACTTACTTTAACCTTCACCAAATCTCTTCATCTCTTTTTTGGGACTCAAGGTGCTGTGTTGAATTCACTTCGCCAAGCCCATTTAAGTGTTCTGTCTACGCTGTGTTTCAACCCAAGTGTTGGAAGTGTCTCTCTACAATTGCCTCTACAAATAGCTGGAATAATGCACAGTTTTCTTCCTACCTACTTATGAACTTTATGTATGCTGCTTTAAATGAATTAAACCACTGCCAGGAACACTTTATTTTTTCCATAGAAGATGTTTACTTCTTGATATTATTTAATCAAAAGTGGGAAGGGGGCTAAGCTGCTTTTGTACACCCCATTGTTTGAATGACTTCATAGATAACTTGGAGAACCACCAATTGGGTCCTACCTGTGGGTTGCCATTGTAAGTGTTGTCTCTGATGCTTTGCCAAGTCATTTCTGTGGACCAAGAAATACTAGTTTACTTAGAGGAAGAAAGAAACCATAGACACAAATGACAAAAAAGCAGTCAAATGACTAAAGTCTCCCACAAGTAAATGAAATGGGTATATACTGTTACTTGTCGGTTTGTTTTTTTCGTACTGCATTCAGTAGATCTTTCAAGTTATATGAGTAGTTCTTTCTGTTGGCTTTTTTTGCCTTTTTTGAAGTTCTAGTATTTCTCTTGTATTTCAGTTTGTCTTTGAAGTTCTGGTGCTTTGGAGGTTCTCCAAAGTTCTGGTGCTTTGGAGGTTCTCATTTGGGAGGAAGGAGCAAGGGAATCCAAAGAGGCAGTGGTCTTTTTATTTATCTGGTACAGACCTTCTTATACACTGAGCAGTGAAGCATAACCCATTTGTTTGTCTGAAGTGTCATCACAGATAACCATAGGAAGAGTAGTTCACAGATAGCAACCTAGTCATGATTTTGTTCATGGAGAAGAACTGAAAATCCCTATACTTTGGCAAAGAATAGATTATTGTATCAGTGAACTAAGTTCCTAATTTGGTTCATCATATAATAAGCTGTTTATTATTCTGTATTCTACAATTTTAATATGCCTCTAAACTGTAGGAATCCTTAGTTCTGTTTACTGGGCAGTGTGAAAGTACCAGTCTATGGTTTTCATGCTTCTCTTGTATTTAGAGGTCTCAGACATAGTCCTGAGATTTGTATTATCAGCAGTGTCTAATCTCCAAGCTGTGTTCTCCTCCTTCATTTCTTTGGATGCTTTATGCAAAGGTCTGAGTCATTCATCAGACCTGGATTTGCACTAGATTTAGCTTTTGCTGTGAGTCATGAGGATGCTGATATAGCTAAGAAGAATATTGCTGACAGGTTTGGTTTTAGAAAGCCACACAGAAATGGAGTCTGAATAAGTTTGGACTATCATAAATTGCTTGATTTTTGTCTTTTCAGAAGTTTTTTCATAATAACTATAAAGAGTGTTTATGAAGAGATAGCCTTGTTTGTCTTTCAGTAGAAAAAGAGAGAAGGAGAAAGGAACCTTATAGTATCTTGAGATTCAACAATTCTTTATAAGCTTCCATGGTAACAGCCCACTTTTCAGATGCATGGAATGTAACCTCAATGTACAAGAATGTATACCCACATGGAGGGGCATGTGAAATAAAACAGAGATTCCAGACTGCCATAACAAGGTGCGACAAATACAAGTCTTAATATTAGTCTTTAAGAATTGTTAAGATGGCATAAGCAAGGGGGCAGGTGTAGAAGCAAATAAACGTGTGTGATAGAGAAAAGTCTTTGTGAAAGCTCAGCAGAAGGGTAAACTACAGATATACAAAATTTACAATTAGAAAAAAACTCCTCAAACTATATCATAAAACATGCAACAGTGGTTGTAATGAGATACGGAAAAAGAACCAGTGTAATGTGGTGGTTTGAACATTGGACTGTGACCCTGGAGACGAGAGATCAATTTCCTGCTTGTCCATGGAAACCTGCTGGGTGATCTTGGGCATATCACACAATCTCAGTCCTAGAAAACGCTGTGATAGGTTCACTTTAGGGTCACCATAAGTCAGAGACGATTGAAGGTACACAACAGCAGCACTGTGTAAACCATGGAAAGGGCTCATGTATTGCTTTAGCAGTTGAGGCACAGTTATCAGCTTAACAAATCTGTTAGTTTATGGGGCCAAAATATTATGCTAACCTAGCTTTTCTCCTGCCATCACCCTCTAGCACCTTTTGTATTTCTGTTAAATTTCACGTTACCCCTTCACACACATAGAGAAATGAGTATAAATATTTCAGCCACTTTAATAAACAACAACAACAACAACAATAATAATAATGGTGGTGATGGTGAGGTGATGGTGATGGTGATGATGATGATGGCACTGCCTTTCTGTGATGATGGGATTGTATGTTCCTGTGGGACAAGAGGCTATGTTGATGGCAGCAGGGGGTGGCACTGGTGGAGGATCTCTCAGAGGCATGGCAGCGTGCACAGAAGGAGGCACAATAAACACCTTCTGAATATCTTTAACCACAAAAAAACCTATGATGAGACACTCCAAAATGAAACAGGAGATAGTGCTGGAAGACGGCACTCAATGAGCTACTGAGGTAGAGGGACAGCTAGGAGTAGCACTGTATTTGATGATGCAAATAGGCTGTTACTCCAAAAGATGGGGGACCTTGAGGTCCTCCAGCAGTACCCATGCCTCTGTGACAAGGTGGGGAATTATTAGCTAAAAAACAGAGACCTGTAAGAGGAGGGGTAACCTTACACAATCTTTTCACCAGTGCATACCAGTACTAACTGTAGGGCACCAACTGGAAATTAAAAAAAAGAATGTCTTTATTGGGGGAAAATTCACAAACAATCAAACAGTTTCACAAATCATACAAGGCTAGTGAAGATAAAGGAGAGAAGAGTTGTATAGTGAGAGTTTGGGATGAAGTGGGTAATAGTTACCATTCCTGAAGCCGCATAAGATTAGGGTGAGCTGTGTCAGACTGGGGAATCCTGAGGGCAGTACAATGAGCTGGAATCTGGGGAGCCCTCAGGCAGCATAAGGTCCGCGTGTGTTCAAGGTACCAGCAAGCAGCCAATGGCTGAGCCAGAGTTTAAATACTCTTTTTTCTGATTTGAGGGAAATGGGTGAATTGCTCTCTGATGTTGCTAACACAGGGGTCAGGAAGGTTCTGATTGCTTTTGTGGCCAGGTGACAAAGCATCGAAGGAAATCATGACAGCCTCTTAATAACTGGAGGGATGGGAAAGCAAAAGGACTGTTTCTGTGAGAAGGATGTAGCAGGATGTCAGCTTTTAGATGCTCCTTCTAGCAGTTTCATTCACTGTTGTTTCATAGGGTTGGGTACTTTAGACAATCATCTAAAACTCATAGGGTTAAGTTTTCTTATTGATTCTCCTAAACTCAGGACCTGGCCATTTTGAGGTCCTTTGTCCTAGTTTCAAGAAGCTTCCAAAGTCCTTTAATTTCCACACAGCGTTTCAGCCGTAAGTGCAAGATTTGTATTTATTTCATGCCAATTAAGCAATGTTTATAGCCATAGAATCATAGAAATGTAGAGCTGGAAGAAACCACATGGGCCATCCAGTCCAACCCCCTGCCATGCAGGAACACCCTCAAAGCACTCCCGACAGATGGCCATCCAGCCTCTGCTTAAAAACCTCCAAAGAAGGAGACTCCACTGCTGGACAGCCCTGACTGTCTACATGGCATCCCTTCAAATATTTAAACATGGCTATCATGTTCCCTCTTAACCTTCTCTTCTGCAGACGAAACATACCCACCTCTCTAAGTCTGTGTACTGTGTCACAGATTGGGGGTGTATGGCATGGTAACAGGGCTCAAGCTTTGAGGGACATTCCCCTGTTAATGTGTTCAGAGGTGAAAGGGAAGTTGGAAGCTGTACAACGTGTATTATAGGAACATGGTATGCGAGAACCATGAATGAGAGGAAGCTAGATATAGTAAAACAGTGTAGTCAGAGCACTTGGGAGAAATAAATCACAGGAAAAAATGGCACATCAGTAGAGCTACTCCAAGATACAGAGACCTAATGTACTTGAGTTCTAACTAAAATCTGTCAACAACTATGGCCCATAGATTGGAAATGCTCAACATACATTCATGTCCCCAAGAAAGGGGATACCAGGGATTGCAGTAGTCACAGGACCATTGCATTAATCTCCCATACAAGAAAATCATGTTCAAAATTCTACAAAAAAGACTTTTACAATATATGGAGCAAGAAATGCCAGACATTCACACTCGGCTCAGAAATGGAAGAGGCACTAGGAATCATATTGCGAACACATGTACATTAATGAAGTGTACCAAAGAATTTCAGAAGAAAACAAGCCTGTGCTTTAAAGTGTATAGCAAAGCCTTTGATCACGTAGATCATGAAAAACTATGGATTGCTCTTAAAGAAATGGGTGTGATACAACATTTGATTGACCTGAGGAATAACATGTACTCAGGACAAATGGCTACCATCAGGACAGAATACAGAGAAAGGGAATGGTTTCCCATTGGCAAGGAGGTCAGGCAAGGCTGTGTTTTATCACCCTGTCTGTTTGACTTGTACACTGAACATATCATACATAAAGCAGGGTTAGACTCAGAGGAAGGAGCAGTGAAAATTGGAGGAAGGAACATCAACAGTTTTAACATATGCAGATGACACCACACTGTTAGCAGCAAACAGCAAAGACTTGGAATGATTGTTGTAGAAAGTCCAGGAAGAAAGTGCAAAGGAAAGTTTACAGTTGAACATTAATAAAACAGAAAATGACTACAGTTGATTTAAATACCTTTAAAGCAAAGGATGAAGTCACTGTAATAATTCAAGATTTTCCATACCTTGACAATGTTATTAATAATCAGAATGGAGAGTGCAGTCAAAAAATCAGAAGAAGACTATAACTTGGAAAGACAGCTGTGAAGGAACTAGACAAGATCCCGAAGTGTCAAGATACATAACTGAATACTAAAGTTAGGATTGTTCATGCCATTGTATTTCCAGTTTCGATGTACAGTTGTGAGAGCTGGACACTGAAGAAAGCTGATAGGAGGAAAATCAACTCAACTTGAATTGTGGTGCTAGAGAAGGGTTCTAAGGATACTGTGGATTGTTGAAAAGGCAAATAAATGGGTCCTAGAGCACAACACGTCTGAATTCTGCTGAGAAGCCAAGATGATTAAACGGGACTGTTGTACTTTGGATATCTTAAAAAGATATGACTCTCTGGAGAAGACAGTGATGCTTGGAAAGGTAGAAGGCAGAAGGAAAAGGGAAAGATGACCTTAACGGATGGGTAGACTCAGTCAAAGTAGCTGTGCCCCGGAATCTGCAAGACCTGAGCAGGGCTGTTGATAACTTGCGGGTCTCTTGTTCACAGGGTTGATGTTGACTTGATGGAGGTTAACAACAACAGAGAGAATGTCAGTTCTTTCATTTAGATATCACCCAATTGGATACTGTCTTCTCCTGTCCTTTGAAATTCGGGTTTTAATTAAAGATAACAAAGAGGAAAAAGCAAGGATTCAAGAGGATTACACTCCCTCCTACCCCTTCTTGAATGGTCTTCCTTCCTTCCTTCCTTCCTTCCTTCCTTCCTTCCTTCCTTCCTTCCTTCCTTCCTTCCTTCCTTCTTTTCTTTTCTTTTCTTTTCTTTTCTTTTCTTTTCTTTTCTTTTCTTTTCTTTTCTTTTCTTTTCTTTTCTTTTCTTTTCTTTTAAGGACGCTTTGGCTTTAAAACTAACAGCTGCTTAACATACACATTCAAGTTGGGCTTGAAGTCTGGTATTTAATAACAACAAGAAAAGGAAATAGTAAGGTTCCCATTGCATGTCATGCAGCAACAGATATTCAGGGGCATATCATCTCTAGAAGTTGTAGTTAGCTGTTGCAGTAAATACAGCCATCCCTCCACGTTTGCTAGGGTTAGGGGCACAGGCCCCTCGTGAAAGTAGAAAAACCGTGAATAACTCTAAGGCCCTCTCAAGCCGTATTTAACACACACAAAAAGTGTGATCACCATATTCAACCCACCATGGATTCCTTTGAGGCGTCAGGGTTCCTTCACGAGGCAGAAGTGAGTGGCTGGTGGGGCTTACTGCCACCTCCACTGCTGCCCCACCCCATTTTTACTAGAGACTTACAAGCCTCTTTCGCAGTTTCTCAGTCTCACGAGGCTTGTGGTCCCTATTAAACATGGCACAGGGAGGCAGCAGAGGTGACAGCAAATAATCCACGAATAAGCAAATCCACAAAAGTGAAACCTGTCAATGTGTAGGGCTCACTGTACAAGTTGTTCTGTAGTTTTGAATGTATCTTCTCCTCAGTAGTAGCCAAAATAGTAGGCTTACTCTTTCGTAAGATATTCAAAATGCAATAGAGTTTCCTTCTTCCAGTTCTTGGATAGCATAGAAAATCACTATCATTTCTGTCTATCACTGAGTGTTTTTTGCAAATGAAATATTGAATTCATCTGACTTTACACCAGTCTGACCTGAAGCTGAGATAAATATTTCTGTTTTCTTGGGACCATTTTTCATGGAAGAAGTTCCCCAGATGAGGGGGCAGGTTGGTATTATTGGGAAGGGTGTGAAATTTTAAGATGGGATGTGGGTATGCAGTCTTTTGGCATATACAGCAGCGCCGTGGCATTTCTTGAATAGCATTGTGTCCCAAGAACACAGCCAGAGTTCTGTGTGCAGTCCAAGAATTGCCTGAAATGGTGGGAAGGCTATTTTTAAAAGTATAAAATGGGAAAGGGGAAGACAAAGAAGAGAAGGAAAAAAAGAAACAAAGCCATGCCCTATGAGGATAGACTTAGAGAGCTGGGTATGTTTAGTCTGCAGAAGAGAAGGTTAAGAGGGGACATGATAGCCATGTTTAAATATTTGAAGGGATGCCATGTAGAGGAAGGAGAGGGCTTGTTTTCTGCTGCTCCAGAGACCAGGACAAGGAGCAATGGATTCAAACTGCAGGAAAGGAGATTCCACCTGAACCTCAGGAAGAACTTCCTGACAGTCAGGGCTGTCTGGCAGTGGAATCTGCTGCCTCAATGGAGTGTGGTGGAGTCTCCTTCTTTGGAGGTTTTTAAGCAGAGGCTGGATGACCATCTGTCGGGAATGCTTTGAGGGTGTTCCTGCATGGCAGGGGGTTGGACTGGATGGCCGTGTGGTCTCTTCCAACTCTACATTTCTATGAAGTAGCTTTCAGACCCCTCACACTGAAAGGTGAGACCTTTCCTTTCGTGAAAAGACTTAAAATACCTCAGTAGGATTCATTCTGTCTTCAGAATATATTTTCACTACATTCCTTACAAACTGTTAAATTAAGGTATAAAAAACTATTATGTGAAAAACAAACTTCCTACAAACAGAGCAATGATTTTTATATAGATTATTTCCTATTGATACAGTGCATTGTTCCGGAGAATATTCCCTAAGGAATGTGGTGACCAATTTGCAAATTGCTTTCCTTTGACCTTTCCTAAGGGAGAACTTTCTGTTCATCTGTCATTAGGTTTTTGCCTTCTAGTGGTTTTGTCAGAAATAACAAACTTTTGGTGTTTACTTGTTCAGTAGTAATACAATAATGAGTTACACAATTTGAGGGAGAATACATTTTCAAGGAATGCAGAGTGTGAATCTGTGGTAGCATAGGATATTTTTTATCCTTAGGTCCCTACAAGACAATATCTTGGTGGGAGTTTTCTGTCCCTTTTAGAATGAACTCCAGGATTGCACCATACTCAAGAACTCTATAAGTACATAGGGCATATATGATTCATCCTCACCGCCGAGAGAAGTTTCTTGTGCGTGTGTGTTATTTAGACATATAAAAATCTATTGCAGATAAAGTTCCAAACTCATGTATGGTTGTCTAATGAAATGTTTAATGGTTTGAGAATTCCTGTTTTACTGATTTGTTCTATTATTTTGTTCAGTTAAATAAAAGTTTTAATGGATTTTAAGTATCTTGTTATTCTTTGTGGTATTTTCTGTATTTGATAATGTGCTGAAGGTGAAATTTGCAGTATTGTGTGGTGTAGTATGTCTGATATAGTGGCCTGCCTTGTATATGCAGGGCAACAAAGCAGAAATGTTAAGATATTTTGGGCCTGCACCTCTATTAATTATTCATAAAGGTTTTATATATAGGTGTGTGAGCATTGCAGATGCCATCAGTAAAAAAAAAAAAAGACTGTAGACATGATAGAGATTGGTTGAGAGAGACCACATTAAAGGTGACACATTAACTCAAATTCCCCTGTGAAGTCACATTTGTCTCTTGAAAATTAAGTAGTAATAAGGACAGTTTAGTGTACACATTGAAGGTTTTCCCCTGAGAATAGAGATTGTGCATTACTAGACAGGACATATAAAGTCTAATTTGTCATGAAGTTACTCTTATGGTGTGTTACTTCAGTCATATTTTTTTCTGCTCATCTTCGAGTTAATGAGTAGGTTTTGTTTGTGTTTTTTTGTACTGTTTGCACCAAAGAGACTTATTTAAAAAGGATTCGAGAGATATCAGGACCCAGTTTTTTAAATAACTTGCATTTGTAATTTTAGGTCTTGTGTGGCTTTTTTCCCCCTGTTGAATGTATACTAAGTAGAAATCATGAGGAAGTTACTAATGTTTGTATTGAGCTCCTACTGGGATAGGATCAATCTGTCTATTTCAGTTTCTATATCATGCTCATCTTTTTTTTCTTTTTAAATTTATTATTCATTATCAAACTAAGTGTAGAAATAATAATCGTTATGACAGTGGTCCAGATGTCTTTTTGAAGGTTCATTGACATTACTGAGCCTTGGAGAAGTATTCCCACACAGACACCTTTGACTTTTACACATTTTGTTGTATTACAGAGTGGAACTGAAATGATGCACTTCATTGTTGTCATTTGATATACATAAAATACTGAACACTGTGAAGATGCGAAGTAAGTTTATTTTGGCATACATATTAAGCAAAAATAACCCGCCCCTGGCACTTATTTTTCTAAAGCTTTTCATCACATCCTGTTCTTGTATTTCCTGTTCTTATATTTGGTAAATGGATTGTCAAGAGGTAGCCTTTTAATCTGATTTCTTAACATTCCAATTATCCATCTAATTTCTGATGTTCTGAAACGTTTATGAACTTTTTTTTTTGGCTCATTAGATTTATGTAGTGTAATTCACTTAAAAGCAGAATTTATTGTTTCTTACAATAAATATGTGGATTCTGTAACAAAAATGATTTTCCAAGTCTGCCCTGCCAGACTGAATGAAGACCCAGAGCCCAGAAGTGGCTGACTCTGTAGAAAGCCATGTTTGGCTGTGGCAAAAAGGATGATGATGATGATGATGATGATTTTATTCTTTTATATTCTGCCTTTCCCCCTAGTTATGGCACTAAAGGCAGCTGACATTTTTAAACTGATAGGAATTCAAAAACTATACAAAAACTTTGATAAAAGTGTAATTAGAAGTTAATTAAAAACCAGGTAAACAATAATTTAAAACATTGAACATTAAAACCATTAAAATGCATTAAAATGATACAAATCAAAAAACTGTGCATCACTTCCTTAAAAGCCAACTCAATTTAGTTTCTAAAACCCTTACTACACAAAAATGTTTTCAGATGCTGATGGAGGAAGGACAAAAGGGAGCCATCCTGGCCTTCCTAGGGAAGGAGACTGGAAGCAGCCACTGAGAAGACCCTATCCCTTGTTCCTTCCAAATGAGCCTGAGAAAGTGGTGGGACAGAGTGAAGAGTTCGTTATGGGTGATATGGTCTTATAGCTCTAATGGGCTCATTATGGGTGATACGGTCCTGTAAATAGCCTGGAGCCAAGCAGTAAAGGGCTTTATATGTCAAAACTGGCACTTTTGTTTCATCTTTTCTCTTGTTTCATCTTCCTAGTGTTACCCTGATTTCTGGGGTCCCATGGGGGACGCCTTAATGTGCTCCATGTGATAGGGAATGGAAGCTAGCCAGAGCACAAGCAATAGCAATGCGGGAAGCAGGGTAACCTAGTGGGGTCCTTTTACCCAGTTTTTACGGGGTCAGGCCAAGCCAAAAACCAACCAAAGATGTCCAATAAGTGATTTTATTGAGTGAAAGTCTCATGCACCAATGCAATCACACACACGCTCACTCAAGACCTATTTAAGAAGCAAAGAGTGGAAACTGGATAGGGGAAATATTAGAGGGAATGTAGATGGGGTGATACTGCACCTTTTCCTGAAGTCCTTGGTCCGGGAAAGACAGCGAAAGAAGTAAAGCTCAGCGTGGAGAGGGCTGAGGGGATGACTCAACAGATGGAGAAACGGTCCGCTGGTATCACTGGGAGTTATCCAAAGAACCGCTCAAAAACAGGGACTGTTTGTAGGGGAAAAAGTACCTTGAGGGCTAATCCTCTCCCAGGGAGAACAATGGATGTTGCGACGGAGAAGAAGCTCCACAATGGCAACTCCTTTTGCATGATGGGATTGTGAGGTGTTGCCAAAGTTTCAGGATCTTCGTCTGCGTTGGACTGTGGTGTGAATTTATGTAGATGGTCCTTGCCTGATGTGATTTTACTGCTGTCAGTGCTCAACTTCAAGAAAACATGCTAATCCCCTCAAGTTGGCTTCTCAGAGGCTGAGGACCCTTTGTCTACTGTGGGTTTGCATAGCTTGAGGTCTTCCTGGGGCTACGTGACAGGGGATTTTATGGCCTGACCTGGTTTTCGATTGTTCAACTGTTGTTGCCTACCTGCTCATCTGGGTGACCCATCTGCATGTTGAATCATATTTTAATATCAAAAGTGTAGACTCCGGGACAGGGTTTACCAGTGAGGTAACACTAGGAAGGACTGGGGCGAGAAGGGGGATGGCATAGTAAGATAGAGAAGGGCAGCAGGGAGGGGAATGGATGATGAGTATATCAGTAACAAGGAGGAGAATAGAAGATGCAGAGGCAGCAAAAGGTAAGACAAAGAAAGGCAGATGAAGCTTGGGGTGGAAGGGTATTCGGTGTTATTCATTTCCTGACACTTGGGGAAACTCAATCAGGAAGACTAAGACAGAAGTGAAAATTACACATTTTTCATGTGGTATTTGCACATTGGTGTATTGGGAAGTTCTCCTGTGCAGAAATACACATGGGTGTTTGCCTGAAAATTGTGTCTGACATCCTGTTTAGTATTTACAAGATTATAAATCAGACTTATAAACTTCTAACTATTGTTATTAATGTTTACAGCCATTACTGCCTGAGTATGATCCAAAATCAAACTTTCAAGTTTGGCAGGCCTCCAGCTGAAGAGTTTCCAAGGTGCTGCACAATCAGGTACTGGGAAACGATGACTATAGTGCTCTTCTTATTGTGGGAAATATTGAGACAATCAGCTATGATAGGACCCTGAAGGAGGTCTCTAACTGCCTGTCTGAATGCACCCAACAGCCAGGACAGAACTGCAGTCATCATTTCCCACTGTACTACCAATTTGCAGTGTCTCAGAAACCCTAGGCTTGGGGTGCTGCCTAGCTTAAGAGGTAGGTTTTTTCGGGGGGGGGGGCAGAGGTGGCATTGGCAGAAATAACTGTAATGAGAGAGCTCTGCTGTTGTAGCTACATCTTCTGATGCAGGATCTTGTTCTGTTTTTCTTTTCTTTTCTTTTCTTTTCTTTTCTTTTTTTTTTTGAGAAAAGAAATGCATACAAAAAAATTTCCAGATACTCATTAAGGCTTTTTTAGTGCATAGGTGTTATTTTTTTATACATAAACCAGCAATTTTGAACATGAAGCCACACAAATACATCTGACAGGTTAAGGACCAGAGCATTGTCAAGTCAAGTCAAGTCAAGTCAAGTCAAGTTTATTGCATTTTAGCAGCCAGCCATTGCACAAAAATAAAAATAAAATAAAAAGAAATGAGAAAGGATAATCCAGCCAATTTACATGTAATATATAATCAACAATAGATAAATCACTTCCCATACCCCTCTTTGTTCTTTATAGCATGTAATTGTAAGGCCCTAACAAGAAATTTAGATGTTCTAAAAGACACATATTTCACAGTATCAGGTAGCAGAAAACAAACCTTCACAAAGGAGGAATTTCCCTTAAAAGACTTCAATAAAGGAGAGCATTGTCAGAAAACAGAATTGGTTGAAAAGTGGAGCTCATGTATTGTACTGTAGGGAGCTCAGACCAGATGTGCACTGCTTGCAAAGTCTCTCAGCTGGCTTGGCACCTTCCCCCAGCTCACTTTGCAAGCAACATACACATGAGAGCGGTCTCAACTGAGCCTCCAAAGGAAAGAACTAATGAAAGAGTGGACCCCCCCATTGAATTAATGGAACTTGTCCTTAATTTGAAAGCTTCAAGAGAGCGAGTTGTCAGATAACGGGGCTTCCTGTACCAGCAACTTGGTTAAGTATACTTAACCAAGAAACCACTTCAGACTTGACCTCCTCAAACCTGATGGAAATGTCATTCAGCCATGCTCCAGTTGCTGGCAGAATAGACCTCCTTCTCCCCGTGCACCTGATGTCCAGGAAAGTAGGTTTGGGATGGAGTTATGATTGTGGCAATAGTGTTACAATTGTGACTAAGCTATCATGAATATGAAGCAGTTATTAGATTTACTAACCTGTAACTGTTCGATATTCATGATTGCTACTTAAACATGATTTTGACAATGTTGCCACAATCATGATTCCCCCCTGCCACCTACTTTACTGGACATCTGCTCATGAGGTCCAAAATATTATTTGTCCTTATATGCAAGGGTAAAATACTTGAATATTTCCATCCATATCTGTGGCAGGGAAAGGGACAGAGGTCAAATGTGACAGACAGGGAAGGTATTTTTAGCAAAAGCAAAAGTTCCGTAGCATTATGGAATATTCTACAAAGTTCTCAAACCATCTGGAGTGTTAAAGAAAACTCTATGATAAGAATAATTTGAAAGTTGAATGTAATATGTTACTTTGAGAGATAATGAAAAATTAGAAAATATTCAAAAATTCTTTGTGAGAATATTATGAAAATACTCTTGAGAATATCATGAAAATATTCTTGAGAATATTCTCACCTCACATTGCTAATCTTTCATATATTGCTTGCTGTCTCTAGACCTCCACCATTAACATCTTCCATGACTGCATAATCCTAAGTGATTTTCATCAGAAGATAAAATTTGTCAAAGACTAGTTCATGAGTTGGGATGAAAACATCTTTTTCCTAGCAGACTGTTAAGAGAAGCAAGACCAACTTCTGTTCATTTGTATTTGAAAATTTTAACAAGTCTTCACTATCATCTGTTCAGATATTAAGGAGGAACTAGAGGAGATAAAGGAGATGCTGTGAGGCTTTCCTAACTTCTCCAAACCAGTCTCCTTACCTAAGATTCAGGAAACATTCTATTTAATTATGACCATATCCATTCCCTTAACCAAAGAGTGATCTTGTGAGTTGCTTCTTCAATTCTATGCTAGAGCTAGAGTTGCTTCTTCAATTCTATGCTAGAGCTATTTTTTAACATCAGTTAAAAAATAGTGATATAGTTGTTTTCTTGAACACCCATGTAAGTTTGATTCCTTTCTTTAATAACAATTTTCTAATCTGTAGGAATTGTTCTCTGATTTGTTGTTGTTGTTGTTGTTGTTGTATGTCTTCAAGTTGTTTCTGACATATGGCGACCCTAAGATGAACCTGTCATGGGGTTTTCTTGGCAAGATTTGTTTGGAGTGGGTTTGCTTTTGCCTTCATTAGAGGCTGAGCAAGTGTGACTTGCCCATAATCACCTAGTGGATCTCTATGGCTGCATGGAGATTTGAATCCTGTTCTCCAGAGTTATAGTCCAGTGCTCAAACCATAACACTTCACTGGTTTTCATAAGTAACCCCTTCAGAGGTAAGCAAAACCTCTCAATCTTGAGTGGATAAGGAAGAAGTTTGGCTGTTTTAAAGGCACTTATTCTGACTTACTTGGCAGTAAAACACCCAAGTGATGAACTCTTCTAGATCTGTCGCTCCAACAGAAAAGCTTATATCTTAATAGGAGAAAACCCACAATCAAGTTTGTACAGATTGAAGCATTAGTTTATATGCTATGTCATGATCACTTTTATCCTGAAACACACAAGGATAGGTTAATTTCTTCGTTAGAAAATTTAATATGAGAGGCAGAAATAATATGAAAAGAATAGAAGTGGATTTTACACCTCAAAAAATAAGACAATTAAACATCTTTAAGTAATTTTTTTACTCCAAACTAACAATAAGCACATGCAAAATGAAACAGCCAGGTCCAGTAACCCTAAAGTCATTGCAAACCTACTAGAGACCACTTGAAGGGAACTTCCAAAATCTATTGGGGCGACTTTTTCTTTCACAAATCACCGTTTTTCTTATGATGTCTATTTTGGTGGCCAGATTAATAGATCTGTAGCTTTTTAACATGCTGGGGGGAGGACTTATTGAGGCTGGTTAATTTGCTCTCCCCTTTTCTCTCTGTTTTGCTATTCATGAATGTTCAATAAGGCAGGCACACACAGCTGAAATAGGTTTGGCTAGACTAGGTTCCTATTCTCTCCCAACTCAAGCTTTATTGAATTGTTTACTACAGACACACTGCTTTAACCCAGCGCCAAAAGTCTGTGTTTCTCCAGCCCACCTTCACCATCCTTCAAGTACTGATGCTGGTAAAAAGCATCAGCTAGATGAGGAGGAAAGCACGACTGGATGGGGGGAAATGCCTTTCTAAAAAGGAACTTCTTTTTCAGGGGGTTTGTTAGCTGGTGTATGCCTGTATACTCATTGAGGTTCGTATTGTGATCTAAGTCTTTAACAACGTCCATAGTGTCTTGCTGAATACAGTTAGACCTTATAAGGGTGACGGCAGATAACATTTGGAAAACTGAAATTATTCTGAGAGAGGGAGAAAATAATGTTTCTACTCTGAAGCTAAGAAAGCTTCTGTTTTCTCTTTAATTTGAGGTTTTATTCACAGAAATGTTGGCAGATATACCTTTCCCCTTATCACGACGTTCCTTGCAAGATGGGAGTAAGTTAGCCAACCTCTGTTAATAGAATGTACTAAATCAAATATTAGCTGTACCAGTTTTTTCTGAAAATTGGAAGTAATCAGCCAAGAAAGCCCCAGTTCACAAACTGATTCTGTTTCATCGATGTTGTTCTTAGAAGAACTTCACAACTGGTCATCCTCATGTTGAAATCTGCTGTGACATTCTGTCCGTAAGCAGTCATATCTGTTCATGGGGACTGATTTAAACTGTTCTTTACATGTTTCCTCAAGACCGTCAGTTGAAATAAAAGTTGAGAAGAAACCAACCAGAGTTGTTAAGACTCTACCAAATAAAAAATAAAAATAGAGAAAACACATCTGTGGTCATAAGCATAGAAGAGATGGAAAGTATAAAAGAACAATTAATTTTCTTATGGTGTTCCCACACAAGTATAGATGGAGGTTGCACCCTGTTGGTATCTAGAAATCTCCAGCTGGTATCATCTCCTCAGGATTCATGCAGAGTTATTGAGTTAGAGATTTTAACAGCATCAAAACTTGCTTTTTTCCCTTTCTTTAGACTTTTTACTCACCAATGTAGGATGGATTCCACATTGCTTGAATTTATTTAGTTTGCCTTTTTAGCTTAGTTGTCTTGAAAGATAAGTTCTTTTCCAAGTGGCTTTCTCATGGCTAGACATATGCTGCATTCAAATTGTTTCTCTCAGAAATGTTGATAACATTTGGTAAGGACAAAATTAATGTAGTAAAAGATCGATCAAGCCAAATGAAGAAAGAGCTAGGAAACCAATGATATATGGATGAAAAACAAGCAGGTTTTTTTTCCAAAAAAAAGTTGTCTTCCTCTTAAGCTTTTATTTCTAAACGGGTAGGACATTTTAAAGTGTTCACTTTTTCTCCTGTTCTATCCTACATTCATACGAGTGCAGATTTGTTTAAAAGGCTTCATCATGGTTTCTAGGCAATTTGAATATATTTTTGTACACAGTTTAGCTTAGTATGCATAATTTTGATTAGAAAGCTACATTACAAAATTCAGAGGAGTGAAAATCCCAAAGGATAATTGCATCCTGGTTTATGTTCTAGTTTAGCTTATGGTTCCTGGCTGAATAAAGACTTCCCCTCGGCAGAAACAGGGTGATGAAAAGGGGCAAAAATGGGCATTTTTTTTTTTAAAAAAATCAGAAGTATATTTTTTTTCAAGTGTTAAGGGAGCATCAAGATGGGATTATAGCCCTTTGAGTTTCTGTGGAGGGCAAACCCTTAGCAGTTGCCTGCTTCTGCTCTGAAGTAACTTGCGACTTCATAGTAAGTTCCTGCAGACTACTAGCAACTGGGAAAAATGTTATGTGCACAATTGTCCTTTCCATGAGAATTAAATATTTATTTTGGTATCCATATCGTTTAGAACAGAAGTAGAAAGGGAGGACATGACAACTTTTTAATGTAAGCAGCTTTCCCAAATTTATTTGATAGTTCTCTGTTCTACTTATGCATCTATCTATTACATTTCACTCCTCAGTCCAGAAGGATTTCTAGAGTATCTTGCAAAATGTATGAAACAAAATTTTAAATATCAGGTTAAAATATTCCCCTAATTATTTGTGCTGTTTCAGTCAAAGTCTAATATTTTATACTAGTATTTTATACTCCAGGTTCTGTGTCTAGTTATAAGTACTATGAATTTCATAATGGTGATGAAACTATTCAAACAGGACTTAGATACAGCTGTGTGGTGAGACTTGGGGCAAGTTTAAGGAAGGTATGTATCCTCTTCAGTCTCCAGTAAATTAATGAAATGCAGTGATCCATTTTGGAACCTCTGTTTAGCCCCTGCCTTTTATTTATAGTTGGGAAAATAGTGAACATAGAAGTGTAAGATCTCCTCTCAGTCTCACGGTATGTATACATTAGGGGAGGGGAGCCTGCATGGGCCCTATGTGTATAGTCCATCAGACTTAGGACAGTTTCCTAAGGGACTAGTTATGATCTGTTTCCATACTACAAGTGCATAATTTTTTATCCTGTGTAAGGCACAAAGAGTTAAAGTGGGTAGTTGCTCCACTATGGTGAGAGAGCACATTAAAAGGAGACTTGGGGGGGGAAAAGAAAAGAAACACAAATGTATCTCCTTAATTTTGGTTGGGAAGGTGGTAAATAAGCAAGAATATAGCTAACATTTAAAATGTATCCTCATGAGAAATCTTTATGTTCATACTGAAATTTCTAACTATTTATTCAGAAACAATAAGAAAAAAAAAGTTTTTCGTGTCTTGCCATCTGGATGATCAGCTATGTCTTATGAATATTGCATGCCAGGTGGTTTGGGGAGAATTTTTTTCAAGAGATGTTTATTTTGTTCTGTAGAGTGTGGATAACAAACATATTCATCCCACATCTAAGAGCTTTAAAACTGGGTGATTTAATAAAAATTATATATGTAAATATTGTCTTTTTTAGTGATACTATTAAGTAGCAAGGGAAAGGTAGAGGCAGCCACCTGCTTGATGTTTACGCAGCTTACTAGAGCATAACTGAGTCTGTGTTCTTTCATTTAGCTTTCAATTTGGCTGAGAGGCTTTATGAAATATATAACAAGAAGTGGGTATGCTCCCATCTTGCTGTTGCTTCCCTCTTTTACCATCTTCTGAGAAGAAGAAGAACAGGAAGCATAAAATTAGAAATATTTTGTGGGAAACAAATTATCTTTCAGGAATGAATGTTCATTCTTATAATTTAAAGGAAGATCTGTTTCAGATGCTGCTTAAAAATAACCATTGTACTAAATGTGTGTGTACATCTGTATTTACTCATTTAAGTTGATGTGGTGGCTATAACATATATGAATGAAACGTTTTCCTTGGTTTAGGGTTTGGAAAAAGGTATAGAGGAGGACTATTTTGTGTTGCTGTGGTGTGACATGTTTCCCACCTGTGTTAACCCTAACCCATCACAGGGTTTTCTTGGCAAGCTTTCTTCAAAGGAGACTTACCTTTCCCTTCCTCTGAGGCTGAGAGAGTGTGACTTGCCCAAGGTCACCCAGTGTGCTCCCAGGGCCAAGCAGCGATCTGAATCTTGGTCTCCAGAACACTTAAATCACTACACCATGCTGGCTCTGTACAAGGAAACATATACGCAGAATATATACATGGTGCTATTTTAAGTTATTTTCAGTACTCTGATTGGATAAATCTCTCTCTCTCTCTCTCTCTCTCTCTCATTTTCTCACTTTCTCTTCTAGGAGACCCTGAAGGGCATCTTTTGGTAAGAGCCTTGATAGGCCCAAGCATGTGAAAAATCTCCAGTTTAATTAAGTTTCCACATAATTTCTGTCATCTTGGTAGCTAAATCAACATTTGTGGTTGTAAGGACAGCACTCCTTGCTCTGACCTGGATGTGGTCATATCTCTGATAAAATCTACTTCATAGCACAAACTTAACGACAGTCTTTTGCCTCCCTTACAGGATTCAGTCTTGAAGCTGTAGAGAGAACAAAATTCCCCAAGCAAGTATCTGCACAAACCCTGGTTCTAAACTGGAGAGGCATGGTGGAAACTTGCTTTGTCTTTATGCTGATTAGCATCCCCATGCCTCCAGCTCCTTTCTATACCTAAGAGCTGGATGGCAAGGCAGAGAGTTGGTCTTTGGCTGTGCTCTGGCCAGAAATCTGAACACCTGATGGGTGCAGAGCCAGAACAAGTTCCCTTTCTACCCGTGTTTCAGACTCTGAACCTATATTTCTTAGTGTCCTTTCTAAGAGCAGCAATAATGTCTAGCAATACTTCAAGCCATAATGATAGCGTAATCTCAGAGGATTTGCAGCACCCCCGTTTGTTTCTGTCGGTTGCACTGGTTGAATGAAGTTCCCTGTGCAATTACCACTTTCTCTCATGACAAGATATATTTTAGTTTGTGTTCCCATGTTTGAGCCATTCCTGAGGCATTTAATCCTTCAGCCTTCTCTTGTTCCTCTAGCAACCATTAAACATTCCAATTACCAGTATTATTTCTGTTCCTATCACCAACTGTTTGTATCATAGCCTGCCCTGTGTTTTTTTTACCTCTAGCAATATGTATCATGGGCTATTTAACTGCTGACTGTGCTAAAGTTAGCTATATTTATATGAAAACAAACATACTTTTAGTATATGATGTCACCCTCTAATATATACTGTGGCCAGAATTCTCTATTGAGCTCTATGCTGTATAACTTTATGCATACTTAGCTACGTAGCAGAGATGCTAAGGAACCTTGTTAGTGGATTGTGAAGATGTGTAACAGGATACCTGCAATAGTGTCCTGATGTGCATCAGGCTTTGCCAATCCACATTGGCACTCCCTAGCCAATATCTGTTTGTGCATTGGTCCCAGTGCCATTGGGCTTGTGCATCAGTCTTGATCCACAGTGGTTGCCTAGTTGGCTCCCTTATATAATAATGTAACAGGAACCCCTTTCTCAGTATGAATATTGCAAAATGAGTCAGTTCTGTTTCACTCTGGTAAAAGACCACTTATGAAGATGCAAGTCCCCAAGTGAATGCTGGCCTGCAGTTTTAACTAGCAGAAGGGGAAAAATGGTTAATATATTTAGATTCGGATCAAGGAGTCTGGGGTTCAAACACTGATCAGCCATGAAACTCACTGAATTACTTCTGGCCATTCACGCATAACTGTCTTGTAGCGTTTTGAGCATAAAATGGGGCTACAGGGGTGCTGTTCTGGATTACTAGGCTGTAATAGGTTATACTGTATTGTATTGATAATTGCATTTCTAGAGTGAAATGTTTCTATTTTGAACTTTGGTCCCAGTTTCTGGGAGACAAGTGAAGTATAAATCAAACAAACAAACACGAGACTCAATAAACAAACCAGATATATACTTCCTTTTTATTTTTCTTATACTAATTTTAAATATTTAATAATATTTACATTTTCTTAGAAAGAGTAAGAAAAATGTTCTATTTACAAGCATTTAATACAAACACATTTAAACCATGTTGTTTTCATTTCCAGTTACTTTTGATTAGAATTATGATCTGACAGTTTTTAAATGTGAAAGCATTCATGAGCATTGGCCGATAGTTTATTAGTATTCATGGTGTAAAAAGAAATTATTTTCAGGCTAAGGGAATTTTTAAAAGATAATTGGTTTGACCAACATTCTCATTAAACTAATTTGCATTAAATGTGCTTCTGTGAATTCTTGTTACTGCGTCCATTGCCATTGCTGAGCTGCCATCCTCAAACTGCTCCCTTAGAAGAATTCAATCAGATTTCAGTAGCACTGCTGGGAATGCAGAGATTGGAAGACTGCAGTCTTTCTGTATTTAAAAGCCGCAGATCAGAATAGGGTTTGGTTTCATTTATTGTTTAATTATGTTCTTTTCAATGTCATTGTTTCAAGTTTAGAGTTAGACCTATCAGACTATTTTTCTCTACAATAAAGAAACTGTCTATTGTATAATAAAAGTATTTCATTGAGCTTCTAAAAATCTTTATGTTCATAAATTATTTAGTAGATCAAACCTCTCAGTTTCCGAAGAATCATGAAACATACCACATTAGTTAAATTTTATAGCTATTTAGAAGAGGGGATTGGAAATAAAGGCAATCATTTTAAGAATGTAACTCCTCTTCTATGTCCTTTTATTATCTAAATTGACAAGATTATGGCCATTTCCACACGAGGTTGATACATCATAGTAGCACCGAATTCTTACCCTTACGTTGTAGTGTTTTAGTGTAGGAGTTTTCCTTGTGGTTCTGCATGTTTTCAGCTCCTAGAACAGTTCACTGTGATGAGAAACTGCTGTATCTGAAACCCAGAAAAACTCCAATGTAAATTTCCCAAACTGTTTCTGCTTTATTTTTCACCTACATGCAGAAGCGTAGCATCGATTCATAGCACAGAAGTGGCCAGCTATGGGCATTCCCAGGCTGTCCCTTCTGTCATTTCCATCCCTATCCCTTTCCGCCTGTCAAAGGACAGGCTACTGTCATTACTGTCTTCATGCTTCTTTTTCTCCCCTTACCCACACACCTTTTTCTCTACCTTGGCTGGCTTTTTGCTCAGCCTCCCAGCCAGATCTTGTACCCTGTTGGGACAGAGGTCGCCACAGGCTTGCCTGCCACTGTGGTTTTGCATTGCACTTTTTCACCCTCAGCTTGCAGCCATGCAGCCAGGATCAGCTGGCTGGCTGAATTGGAACTCATCAGCCTCTCCAGGGAAGGAAAAAGGAAGAAAGGAGAAGACGGGCTGTCGGCCAGTTGAGCGTCAGAGGTGGCGCCTCTTCGCCTTGGCACACACCAGCCTGGCAACAAGGGAGAGCCCAGCCTCATCCCCTTCTCTGGAATTCAGACTCATCTACTGCTGTGCAGTGGAGGCCCCACGCCAAATTGTGCCTTTTCCCTGCACTTTGGGGCCGCTGCCAATTGATGAGCGGAGAGACGATTTGGCTTAATTCTCCAGGGGGCAAGGGTTGCAACAAATTGGAGCTCCATTTCCATCAGCGCTAAATCTCCCCTAGAAGAACCTGGGTCCCAAGAGTAGAAATGAGAGAGTGCCTTTAAACATGTGCAGAGCACCTCCCCCATCTACTCACACCTGGCAGTAACAGAGCACTTGCAGGTCTGCACAGAAGTAAATCTCAGAGAATTAAACTAGATCTCTAAGTGAAACGTTCCTAAGTTGGGAACCTTAAAAGCATCTTTGAGGATTGCTTGTGTCAGGATAGTTAAACAGACAGTGGGAAAAGAGTAGATCTGGTAATGGACTGTTAAAATGTGTTTTTTCCACGTATCAATGAACATACATACCTACACACAAACGTAGCAATGCAGAAATGTGTTTAAAATGTGTGTGGTTTTTTTTAAAAAAACAGACCAATCAGCAGTGGCAGGGTGGGGTGAGGGAGGGGAATGGGAGTGGCCGGTGACTTGCTGTTGCAGATGCAGCAACCACTGTTCTCTGCTGTAGTACAACGTAAATGGGGGGTGCAGACAGCACAGTTTCTGAATCGGAGTATAAAACAACTGCTCTTGACACATGGTGAACTGCTCCTCCCCTCTTGAGCGGAAATGGCCTATATTTTAATAATTAAGCTATTTTCTTTAAATTAGGTTATTTAAAAGAGTGCAGTTATCTATAATTACCCTCTCAGGATCTTCTGTTTCTTCAAGGGACAGAACTTTATCTAAGCTTCATCAGGCCATGCTGGCTTTAGCTATGAATGTAGTTTTATTTTCAAAATTTTGAGCTTCAACATTAAGATCAGAAAATCTCTTCTAAGTAGGAAAACAAATTTTAACTTTACTGCCCTGGGCCCTGTTTGTTGACCTTCTGGTCCGGGTTCCACGAAAAATGATGGCAACAACATGGACATGGACATGCAATTCAACAAGTTTATATTTCAGTAAACTTTCAGACTTTTTCTGAGATCTTACTGCATGTCTAACTTTATCTCATATTAAATCACTATTGTGAGGAGAAAAGGGAAGACCACAAAACTGCAGAAAACTTCAGAATCTTAAATCCCAGAAGCTGTAACCAATTCATTTCCTCATTTAGATGTTGATTTGAAAAACAGAAGCAAGATAACAATAACTTTTGTGCAGAAGCTTGGGATCGTTACATCCAATTTGTAGTTAAGATTTAATTGTCCTGTTTTCAGGCACACTTACTTGGCCAAAAACTGTATGATGAATTTAGATTCATACTGCAACATTGACCATTTAGAAGTATTATTCAGAAGCTCTACTGAATATTACTAAAATAAACCTAAAACTACTTGTAATTTTCCTGTAGTTATCAATGGAAGCTGATCACTGAAAAAGGAGGTAGCATCAACATGGTGGACTGTCCACTCTCCACGAATGGAGATGTAACGATCTTCCTTCTACCCTCCTCCTTCAGGCATAAGATGCAACAGTACATTTAAGATATACAAGTTGCTTGGCCTATACTATCTGCAGTGTTTGCCCACCTGTGCTTTTGCTTCATTGTATGCATGGGTTTGGGGGCAATGATTGTATAACATTGATAATCAGTGCTGTGGTGATGAGTTTTGACCAGGCAGGAGAATTGGAGGCAAAATTCAGAAAACACTAAGATCTTTTCTGAATAACTACCTACATCTTCGTTGCTTGCTTCCCTTTGTTCCCACTCATTTGCTAATCAGGCTGTTCCTCAGAGATCTGAGAACTCAAGACAGTGTTGTAGGATCTAACCTGGTCTTATGGTATGGCTTGGCAGGAGCAAATTTTTCATTACCGTAAATTTTGGCCAGCTCAGGCTTAGCAGAATGAGAGCCTTGATTGTTGTGAGATCCAGTAGGATCTGGCTCTTCATTATGGTAGGCATTGACAGGATCAGGCTGTAGAAGAGTGGCTGAATTCTGTGTGTCAAGGTCTCTTGTTTCAGCCAGAAGATCTTGCTGGGGGAGCTGTTGAGACCACCAGTTTCAGGGTTTACTGTACTGCTTGGCTGTGTTTCCACCAAGAATTCTAACAACTCCCTAGTTGGCCTTGCTGCTAGGGAGAATTGGTACCTGTATTCCTTCAGTTTGTTTTCTGTGCTCCCACTGCCTGGCTCACTTCTCCCCTCTCTGCTAGACATCTGGGCTTTATATGGTCCTGATAATGCCTCTTAGCTGGCTGCTCTGCAAGTAATATGTGAGCAGTTCCTCACAGATGTGAATTATTTTCTCTCCGAAACCTCAAAGCTTTCTCTTATGTACAAAACTGCATGCACCCCACTGAAATTTGCAGTATTCAGTTCCTGAAAAGGGGCAAGAGTGTCTATAAGCAACTTTGCCATGAAATCATTATAGGCGCCCCTTTAACCAAAAAATAAAATAAATAGATAAATAAATAAAAATAAAATAAATCTCAAGCTGTAAAGATGACTAACACAGAAGTCTCTGCAGTCGTTTGTTGGAATTTGGTAGGCATAATCTGCTCAAAAGGGACTACTGTGTGTGCAAATATTATGTAGTCAAGAAAAAGTAAAAATGCACTTTTTTTTGTCCATTGCCCTCTGTAAGTCAATGGGAAGACACATGACACCTCAATTTCTGCCTTGGGTCAGACCAGAAGTAGTCTGAGACAACTTTGTGTACTTTCTGATGAATTAAAGCAGAATCTGAATTAAACATTGTGTTCAGTATGCACCCATGCTTGAGAGCTTTCGTCAAGTACAAGTTTCAGCCTATGATGGTTGCTGGGCATCTTATAAAATATACAGCTTCCCATATGTTTTCAAAATCTGGTTCTCATGTTGTGGGTAGCTATGTAAGAATAAAGCTCCCATGCCTAGGAGATATGGTGTGTTTTCCATGTGCATCCAGTCAGATACACATAGGCCTTGCGGAGGAAAACCCCTAAGGCAGAACTGAAGAACATGAGCCTGAATGGTATTACTACTGACTGGATTTTATGCCTAGGCATTCCCTATACTCTTTCTTTTCCATTTTCAGAATTACTAGGTAGGTTCTAATTTATTTTGTAAATAAAAGAGCAATCTAAAATATTGCATTGAGGGTAGGTTGTGTTTCTTCGCACTCATACCTTGTAGTTTTGATTGCAAGGAAAATGTTACATGTTACATCTAAGTTGGTTATAAATGAAAGGCCAGATCCTGGGAACTCTCAGGAGATCCAAGGCTATTTCTATCCCACCCTTTGATGGTCTTGTTTCAGGGAGTACCCTGAGTTAAACGTTACCAACTGATTTATGCCTGCAGAATTTTTCATGGTTGCATTGGGTTCTGGAGTGGATGTTCTACCTCCCAACCCTTGGGTTCCCACTCTAACCCATTGTAGTCAAGGGATCCAAGGGTTAAAACTGCAGTCTAACTGCAAGCTTTGACAGCTTTTTAAAATCATTATTAATATCTTGGGTTAATTTAATAAAACTGTTATTAATGTCTTGGGTTAATTTTTTGTTGTTGTTGAATTTAGATGTCATTAAAACCCCTGAAAAAAATCTTGATTTTTTAAAATGTAATATTCATAATTTCTGATATACTGATTTGGAGAAACTATTGAAATATACGTCATTTTATTTCTAGGTGATTCCTTTACCCAGTTCAGATTTGCTGAAGAAAAGGAATGGATTGTAGAAAACCTTTGTCCAAAGCAGGTAATGGAGAACAATTGTTTCTTGAAAAGATTCCTCTGTGTATTTTATGTTAGTCTCTAAATGATAGAATTACCAGAGCACCAAATCAGTAGATACTTAGTAAAACAGCGCTTATGTAAATTAAATTGATTCAGTGGATCTGCTTGAATTGGGAATTAAGAATTGGATTTAGGCTATTAATTTAAACACAAGCTGATGTAGCGTAGTGTCTAAGCTTGTGAGCAGTTAATCATCGAGTCTGTGGTTCACCTCTGGACAATATTGAGTTATTTCCCCATTTTGTTTGCTCAGTGTTAACTTCCCATTCTCAAAAAAAGAGATGATATTGCTGATTTTCCTTATATATATTACTGCGTAATATATCCAATGTGCTCTTAACAGTTGAAATGTTCTGAATATATACTCTTTTAAAAAAAACAACACGTTGTTGGCTAAAACTACTGAGCTATTAATCCCACAGTTGGCTTAATCGTTCTGTATTAGACCAAAGAAATCTACTTCTGGAGAATAGTTAGGGCCAATTTGGTTGTCAGTCTCACCTAAAATGGACTGTTTGAATCAATGGGACATAATTGTTAACTTACCAAGTCTGATTCATTCAGTAGGCTTGCTGTACTTGGGCTAACATGTACATCTTGGACTTGAAGTGTGACAAATTTACTCAGTTCTAGATCAATAAAAATCCAGACTGTGGTGTGTGCTTTCCTCAGGCTTTCCAATTTAGGGCTAGAGACTTTTCAGCCCCGCAGCAATGGTGTATGATCACCCAGTCAAAGAGATTAAAACTCTAACTGAGGTGAATTAAGTATAATTTATACAGTTAGCCCTCCACATTTGCTAGGGTTAGGGGTGCATGACCCCCACAAAAGTGGAAAAACTGCACATATCAAAATGTGTGTGTGTCTGTGGGAAGGGGGCTGAGGCGCAATGGTAGTGGAGAACAGGCATTCAGGGTCCAAACCAGGTCAGGGAAGGGGGAAGGAAAGGGTGAGTCAGCGTGGTGGCCCCATACGTCCTCTCTCACACTCATCTCTTTCCTTGCATGTGTGTGGGGCATTGGGGGAGGGTTTCTGGTGCTGAGAAATTGAGCTGCAAGTCATCCTTAGCTGGCCAGACAGCAGCTGGTGGAAGAGGACCAGAGGTGGGTCTTTAGAGGGCTATGTATGGCCTGATCAGAGCTGCTGAGAGGGAAGGTTCCCCTGGAAAAGAAGCCCTTGAAGTGGAGGGGCAGGGGTTGGAGAAACGCAGGAATAATCGAATCCGTGAAAGTGAAACCCACAAATGTAGGGGGAGGCAACTGTAACTCCAAAACAAACTGTAAAAGGGATATGCAACAAATCAGTGATACACATGTGAATTAGTACAGTGAAATCATATACAATCAGAATCCAACCTCCCTATGTTAAAAATCTAACTAAGTTGTCTGTAATTTCACCCAAATTCCCACCAGTCATGATGGTGTGGAAATTGTGCACAAGACGATGAATAGAATAGAATAGAACAGAATAGAACAGTTGAATAGAACAGAAGTTGGGGGAATGTGTAAAAGCAGTAAAAATCAAACCTGATCTAGGAGGAGAGGGGAATTGAGAAGGAATGAAAGTAAGATATGTGTGATCAGTTTAGGTTTGGGGTAGGTGAAAGAAAAAGCACAAACACATGCACATGCCATGCTAGCCACCAGAGAATATTGAAATGAAAGAGAAAAGTGAAAGTCTGAGGTAGGACAGAAAATATGCAAAATAGGGAATCTATCCTGAACTGAAACAGACTTAAAATTTTAGAAGAGTGAAAGAGGGAGAGAGGACAGAGATAAGAATTTTGGCAGAGTTACCAGTCTTAAGGGTGAACATGCTGTTGTTAGGATACTTGAGTGTGTAGTGACAATTCACTGACAAATTGAGACAGAAAGTACCATCTCTGGAAAAGCTATTTTTATTCCAGATCTATCACCTGTTGAGTCTAGAGAAGGATGCCCACCTATGAACTTAATTAACTGGATTGTAATTTCCTTAAGAGACGTTTCTCAAGAGTGTGTGTCATGATTTCTTGGCTGACAGGACCTTGCTATTTCACAGGCTTACATCTGCACCTCTCTCATACTCAGTCTTGGGGGGTATGTGTTCTGGTCTGTCTTTGTGATGGCTCACACAGTGCCATGTCACTACTCCTAGACAATTCTGGAAACAAAGCAGTGCCTTCACGGCTTACATCAAAGTAGTGGATTTGACACTTGTCCAATGATGTTAATAGGATTTCTGCAAGGGGCAGAAGGTTTGTGCCAACAAAACCTTCAATAGGAGATGAGCTACCATGATGTTCCAGCTGGAAAGGGAAGAAAATGCCACAGCAGAATACACTGCAATAGTCAAAACACAAAGGCATGAATGTTGGGCATTACATCTTGACAGGGTCTAAGGGCTGCAGTGTCCTCAAGTCATTCAGGTAATAAAAGGAGATCCTGAATTCTGGGTGCAGGAATTAATTCAGTAACAACCTGAGACAGTGACTTTGAGGGACGCAGGAGGCTGAAGAACAGCCAACCATTATAGGAGCCTCTGACTTTACCATTGGAGCAGATGATCCACATCATTTTGATGGCAGTGTTTCAAAATGCAGTGTTACATGTGCCCTAAGTGCATGCAGTAAGAAAAGAGGTTTGTCCTTAGGCAAGACTTCCTGATTTCCGTGCCCACCTTCAGTTTAGAGGTTGAGCCATATATCACTTAAGTAAGGTTGAATTTATGTACTGACATGGATCACCAAATCAGAAAAGACCTTCCAAGTTTGTCAGCCGGTTTGCTAAAAAATTGTAGGAAGAAACCAGATGTGGATATCAGAAAGTATGTACGTGTGTGTGTGTTATATTAGAAAACAGAATGTAAGGCTTGAAGTAATTAACTCTTCTGTAGACTTGGAACAGCAGTGGCTAAACAGCTTCTTGTTGTGTGCCGTAAGATCTTTTCTGACTTATGGTGACCTTAAAACGAATCTCTCACAGGGTTTTCTTAGCAAGATTTGTTCAGAGGGCCTTTGCATTTGCCTGAGGGTGAGAGAGTATGACTTGGCCAAGGTCACTCAGTGGGTTTCCACGGCTGAGCAGGGATTCAGAGCCGGGCCTCCAGAGTTGTCCCACACACAAACTGCTACGCCACTCTGGTTCTTAGAAATAACATTAAACTGTCTCCTTTTCGATAATGCTGACTACACAAGAGAAGTTTCCACCTTATTCACTAAGTGAAGGAGACCAGATTGGTGAAATGTGATTGGTTGTAAGGTGAACATTCCATGATCATCTGTTTGTCCTTGGTTTACAAAATAGCATAATTTTGAAATAACAGATATGAAAACAATTGGCTAGAGATTTCTAGCCTGAGAGTATTTAAAGCCAGCAGTTACGTGAGGAGCTGCTCAAGTGACAGCAGTAGAATGGTTGCTGACAAAAGCAGAAGAACTGAAAAGATGTTAATCAGCTTCAACATCTAGGTTACACTTATTTCGAACATGGATTTCAGATTGGGCTTTTGAGGAATTTTGGCTGCAGCAAATTTCTTAGAGTTTCCTCAACTTCAGTAGGCTCTGTTCTAAACTATTTGTGTGTCTCAGAAAATAATCAGTCAAGTCAAGTGAGCATTTCAATCCAGTTTTGAGTCAAATGATTAATAGCTTCTACATATCATATACCAGCAAATCAATCAAACACTTTTTGGCACAGACTTTTGACATATTATTTGAATGAGAAGTAGACATAATTTATTCATAATTTATTCATTTCAAAAGCTGATTTCTCATAACATGCTTGCAAAAAATTAAACGCCTTTCCATAATGTCTCTACTTAAGGCTACTCTGTGCTTGAAATTAGTGCAGATGGCAGCAGTGAACTACAGTTGTGAAGCTTTTTGAGCCATACTGTAATTGTGTCAGCAAATGGATTTCTAAATGTTCATCCATCTGGGATTTTTTTATAGACCAGAAAAAAGTTTTCATCTATTTGCCAGTCTTTGACAGTGACTTACTGTTTTTGCTGGTGTATAAGACTTGGTTTTTTCCCCCAAAAAAGACTGTTTGAAAATGGAGTGTGTCTTTTACGCTGATGTGTCTTATATGCTCGCAAATAGTATTTGCCAATGTAGAAATGGGATGCGTCTTATACACAGGTGCATCTTGTATACAGTATCTGATGTGTTGTTTTAGAAAATCTGAAGAATCCTAATTGTTGTATTTCTTACAAAAGAATTCAAGGAGTGGTATTAGAATTACCTAATTTGATTATGCAATTAACCCTTTTTTATTCTGTGTGTAGCTGGTTGTTCAATTTATGTTCTGTCAGTACATTCAGTTCTAATGTACACAAATCAGAAGATCTCAAATGGATCTGCAGCCACTATTGAAATAAATTGGGACGCCTTGCCTGGTCTAAGATATTTGTGAGACCATTATCCATGCACATTTGATCTCATTATGATGCTTTACTGTTTTTCAGTTGTCTGGGCTGTATGTTGACTGCCAGTCCTTGGTGCAGGCACTTGAAGAACTTCCTCTGCATCTCAAACTGAATGTGGCTGCTGAACTGGTGCAGGTAATAGCCAAACTGTTTAGAAATAACTTGAGCATTATTTTAAACTTGAGTAGCCCCATGTATTTTTTAATGTAATCGGTATGTGTTTTTATATAATGTTTGTAATTGCCTCAGATCTGCAAGGCAAGAGGACTATTAAATGGCGGAATTGCCATCAGCACTACTTATGCTTCATTGCTTCCTTCAGACAAAGCATTTTCCACATGCTGAGCGCATTTCAGTCAAGGCCAGCATCCCCCAAGAGCTGCTTGTTCTAATTTTGTAGTTGCATATTTTCCCTCCTTCCTTTTTTTCCCCCCTGCTTAGCAGCATTGCAGAGAAAACAGAGGATGTCGTAAAAATGAAATGCATGTTACCATTGATTTCTTCATTATAGCTTTTAGAGATTCATGCAGGATTCCACATACTGGCACTCTCTGCTATGTAGTGCATCTAGTTCAAAGTGAGAACTGCCATCTAGGCATGTATAAAATAGCTGTTTGTGTCCAGAATTTAGAACTTTCAGTAGCAGCATGAAAACAAATGTATTCTGGTGCTGAAAAAAAACAAAATATTCAGGTAGTAGGATGAAAGTTAAAGAGACTCATGAGTTAAGCATGGCTGTTAGATAAGATTACTTTTATCAAATGCTAGAAAAATTAATTTACATTAGAAAAGGAAGGCTGTGTGACTACTAAAAAACAGTTTTGCTCCTGTGTGGGATTACTTGAAGTGATTCAGACACTGCCGTTGCTCATTTCTTCTTGTTCTAGCTCAGAGTTCTCTGTGCATGTAGTACAGAAATTTGCATTGTTCTGAAAGTAAAATACGTTCTTAACAAGCAAAATAGGCAAGACTGGGTGTGCTCCTCTTCCAACTGTTAATCGTGCTAAAGCAATAGTTGTTTTTTTTTAAATACACTGTTATGAGACATTCTGTCTTGTAATGAAGTAGCACACTCTCCTGCAGCACATGATTAGAAGAAGCAGGTCAGTGAACTGCAGGCATGGCAGTTTGAATTTGTTTCCATCCCCTTTTTGCCGAATGTATTGGTCTCGGTTTTTCTAAGCTTATAATACCTTAACATTCATCAGGTCTAGATCTTTGTTGTTTTGTAGAATAAATCCAGAAAATTTACCCAGAGTAGCTGTCTTGGCCAAGCAGCAAAATACAAGAACATCCAAAATCCACAAAGCAGTGATACCTTTACTGGGCCAACCAAAAACACACAAAATATATCATGCAAACTTTTGGAGCACTACTGGATTCTTCATCAGGTAATGGTGTTAAAATCATACAGGAGAAGAAAAAAATGATGATATGAGAGTCACAGGCCTACATTTTGACGTGATGTTGTTTTTGTTGTTGTCAGTTAAGATGATATTAATATCTTTGCCTGATGAAGAAGCCAGTGGACCTTTGAAAGCTTGCATGATGTATTTTGTGCATTTTTGTTGGCTCAATAAAGGTATTGCTGCTTTGTGGATTGTAGAATAAATGTTTCCTATTTCATTGTCATTGTTTTTTAAACTTCTTGTTGAATCCAATTAAAATGAATATAAACTTGGGAGAAAGATTCAGTCATTGATATTTTAACAGATTTAAGCACTTCGCCAAAAACAAATCAAAACACAAAAATCCTCTTGCTAAGCTATCAGTTCTTCCGATCCACTTGTCTGGACACACGTATTTTCTGGGGGTTTTTTTTCCTCTTTTATTTGGAGGAACGGGCGTCATAAATATGATTGCATTGTGAGGAAACAAGCAAACTAAAAAACTTGTCAGCATAATATGAGGAATAATGTCGCATAAAACTGTAGCATTAAAAAGAATAAAATTAGGGTAATGCTGGTTGTTGTGTGCCTTCAAGTCATTTCTATAACTTATGGCAACCCCAAGTTGAACCTATTACAGGGTTTTCATGGCATGATTTGTTCATGGGGGTTTACCCTTGCCATCCTCTGAGAGTGAGAGAATGGAGCCATTTCTGCACTAGACTGTTATAGTGCTATTATTCCATTTTCAATATCCTATCGAATCCTGGGGTTTGCAGTTTAGGGAGGATGTTGAAACTGGAATAACAGCACTGTAACAGCCTAGTGCGGAAATGGCCTGTGACTTGCCCTATGTCACTCAGTGGGTTTCCATGGCTGAGTGGGGATTTGAACACGGATCTCCAGAGTCATAGTCCAATGTTCAAACCACTACACCTTGCTGGATCAGTAAAATTACGATAAATTAAAAAACAGAACCTCTTACAATATTTAAATAATTGTTACCAACAGTGGAAATATTTCAGGTATATTTTGGATATGAGGTGGCAATGCTATTGTTCTGTGTGTGTGTTTTATTGTGTAGAATATGCGTTTAAATAATGTATTTATGTATTTAGTTCTTTGATTTTAGCTTTTCTCAAGTATAAGCAAAACCTCTATTGGAATTATTTCACAGCCTTCATGACTATGTACCTTTCCGTTGTTCTCTTATGACTGCAGGATGCAACACCTGTCATGCTCCCCCAGATTAAGTTGAAAAGTAATGATGTTCCCAGGACAAGTGGAGGTCCACTTCCACAGCCTCTAGCGCAGAGCACAGGTCCCTCAGGCTCTCGCCCGGCTGCTGACTCTGCTGCCCATTTGATGGCGCCAAATAAAGATGGACCTGGAATTAATTCAGAGGCTCTCCAGAAAAAACCTTCATTTTTATGCCAAGAAGTAGATAAATTGGATGAAGACCTTGACCTCCTCTTGAAGCTAGATGCTCCCATTAATCCTGAAAGTAATTTTGGATTGGAAACGTTATCCCCTGGTATGCCATCTGGAGAAGATTTGAAAATGCCTGGTGAGGAAAATAGTGAGTATTGTTCAGAGATATGTCCTAGATAAGTATAAGTTATCTGTTAAGTTGGAAATTTTCTAACAAAAAGAGACAAATTATAGATTTCTTTTATTGGCCAAAGTTCAAACTTCAATATTAACAGTTCTTGAAATAAAGTTATTAATTAAGCTGTTACTTGGATAAAAGAAAATGCTTAAAAAATTTAAACTTTAATATTTCCATAGTTCTATTGGATTTTGTGAAACTGATACTTGCTTTTTGTTAGACCTCTAGGATCAGGGAATTACTAGGTTTTGGTCCAAGCATACACAGTAAACGGGGGGCGGGGGGGCGTGGATTTGCCTTCAGGAGACCTGGGAGGGCCACCATCATACTGCGCCTGCTCCTACTAAAATAAAATAGAGCAAGTCTTTATTTTTGCTCCAATGCCCTGCAATACTCTCTAGGAAACATGGTGGCATTCTCATTACGCTTTGGGGATTTCCTGGGCCTTTTTAGGTACAGGAGAAGCTTTTTCTAACAGCAGGAAATGCGTGGAATTTCTTGTTTCAAAAATGGCCTCACCTGGGCCCCCAAATGTGGTGGAAATGCCCTCATGCCCCCCAAAGACTCCCTCCTGAACAGTGTCTGAGAGCACTTATAGAATTTACCAAAAACTGCCTTCTTGGAAGAATAATCTTCAGAAAACTGACATGATTTTCACACTGTATACTTGTAATGTAAAGTATTTGAAGATACAGGAAATACAAAATCCATGTGTGAGGTCCAATATGGATTTTATATTTCCTGTATCTTCAAATCACAGTTTTCTGGTTGTTTCAGGCACTAATATGACAGACTGTAGGATAGCAGATGTAGATGAGAATATTCCCAAGTGTTTGCAAAGTTGTGTCTTTGTTGGGGGATCACAGAACTGTACAATAAAGGATTTTGATGTGATCAAAGCTGCCTGGATACTTCTCTGAGAGTTACATGCACAAAACATGACTCTCTCTTTAGTCGTACTAACTAGAAATGGGAGAGGTTTTGAGGTTTTATTTCTTAGGCAACAAAACAGCACATGTATAGAATGGGGGATACTTGGCTCAGCAGTGCTACGTGTGAAAAGGACCTTGAGATTATTGTTGATCACAAGTTAAACATGAGCCAGCAGTGTGATATTGCAGCAAAGAAGGCAGATACTATCTTAGTTTGCATTGATAGAAGCGTAGTGTCCAAACTGAGAGAAGTAATAGCCCCCTCCCGTGTTCTGCGCTGGTCACTGTTGCAATCGAACATTTGAAGGCACTTTCTGACAGCGAGAGCAATTCAGCAATGTAACCAATTGCCAGGAGAGGTGGTGAGGTTACCTTTTCTGGATGTCTTGAAAAAGAGGTTGCACAATTACCTGCTAGGGATGCTCTAGCGGAAGATCCTCCATTGAGCTGGGAGATGGACCCGATGGCCCGTGAGTCCCCTTCTGGTGCTGTAATTGTATGAAAGCACAGAGCTGTCCTTGGATATAAAGCCTGGATTAGAATGAAGGATGGCTTTTTGGTTTTGTGCAAATGTAAATAGTTTTGTCTTGACTGATAGGACACACATCTGTCACTTTTTTGACTGTAGAAATAGTTCTAAGGCTTGGCTTTGTTTAGTGATATTGGTTGCTAAACTTCAAATTAACAATTTATAAGCTGCTCTGAGAGCCTTTGTGGCTGAGGAGCAGGGTATAAATACTCAAAAGAAGGAAAGAAGGATTTGGTGGTTATGCAGTTTTACAGGTTGCAAGAAGGAAAATGTCATGAGGGTCAAAAGTTGACCTTTCATTTCTATATCAGTGTGGAGCTTATTTGAAAATCCCCTGGAAAACTGCTCCCCTGAATACTCATAAAATGCATTAAAGAGGGATGCTTGAATGCTGGGGCCAGTGCTACAGCCTTGTAGCCAAGAGGCCAGGAAACATTGCCTGAGCAAACAGTACAGCAGAATCCAGGGCAATGTCTGCCAAGTGACTGGCAGCCAAAGACATTTTGTTGATGACTTGACTGCTGGTTTTGCACCTACCCTTCCCCACTGGCAGTGCTGAGCTCCAATTTCAGCAAATCAGGGAAGAGGAACTCTAGGAAAATAAGAGATTTCTGTAGAGCCTCTGAAGAGAACGCAAGAGGCATTTAAATTTATCTTTAGTGAATTCAGCATAGTTTCTAACTTACAGGCTAAACACCACCATCTCCTTCCACAGTTACAGCTGTGGCATCTACCTAGAGTGAGGAAAAGATGCTTCTTTATTGAAGGAGGCCTAAATTTAAAGATGAATTTACTGACCTAAAGAGATCTGGACAATTCTTCCTGCTCACTTCAAATAACCTCAAAGCCAGTTCATACTTGTGACTAGGGACTAAAGGAGGGAGAGCTGGTCTGAGGGTGATGAACACAGACTAGGAGCTTAGTAGTCATTCAGTCTAATACAAATAAGGAAATAATTTTGGTTGTTGCCTACTTCACATGGACTATATTTTCACATGGAGGAAACAGAAGTGAGAATCTGGGACATTTGGCTAAAGTGTCAGCATGAGCATTTTAAATGGAGTTACTACTTTTTGAGGGGCTCTCTGATAGGGAAAGAAAGCATAATAAGAAGGAGGTGACAACTGTCTTCGTCTCCTGCCCTCCCCAGTCTTAAGTACGTGCAGCTGGGTCCATATTAATTGCCTGTATTATAAAAATATACCACTTGAACTTGGATAATTTGCTTTTTGGGGGGCAGATGTGCCAATTACCTGAATAACTCTGGGAAGATTGTGGCTGAAGGGGCTAAGGTGGACTTGCAAGAGCTACTGCTTTTCCCATACTTTTCCTTTGCAGTCAAAAGGTGATCCTAATCAAGTTTCCACAGAGTCAGAAGTGATTTTTTTTTTTTTTTTTTTGCATTCAGGGTTTCGGTCTCTACTTTAAAAGAAAAAAAAACTTCCCTTGCTCTTCTTTTATGTTTTTAAAGTTTTTTTCCCCTCTGTTACCAATTTTTATTTCTGCTGTGATTTCCTTCAGTGCTGTTCCATAGTGGGTTTGGTCAGCTAAAGGTCTTCATTAAGAACTGTGTGTCATGTTGGAGGGATCCTCTCAAGGCTGGACGCAACAGGAGTTTCTTTTTCTTCAAAATAAAAACAGTGGGTTAATTCCTCATCATCTTATTTTCATGAGACAGCCTTTCTGTAACAGAGTTGGCAGACTGAAGTCTGTTCTGCAGGGAGGAAAAAAAAGACTTTTCATTCCCCAAAGTTTTTGAACAGGCTTGAGGACTATTCCCACTCCCCCTTAGCCCCCTGCGTCACTATGGAGGGAGGGGGCGGTGGAGAAATCCTTGCTGGGTGCCAGTGCATGGTGCTGATGTTATCTTCTGAGACCTCTGGACAAGCTGCAAGAGGACTTAGAAGGTGCTTGCATCATTGTGCAATGAACTTTGCTCAGCTTCCCCCTACTCCCTCTTGCCCTCTGTTCCCAGGCCATGTTGGAGGATGGAGGGATCGTTGTCATGCACTGTGTTCTGACATAGTTGTCAGTGGCGATCCTCACTTGGCTTTCCTCACTCCAGGAATTACATGGCTCTATCAAGAAGAGGTAACAAGGGGGCGTTCTTTTTATTTAGATGAGAATTCTTCTTCCATGTTGACGCAAACTAAGGCAAGGGGAAATATGGTGAAAGATCTGTTGAATGGTCAAACTGTGTCAGCAGCAGCTGTCATCACTGAAAACACCTCAGTCTGAAGCCTTCCAATCGGGGAGTGGGACTGTTTGCTCATTTACACGAGGCCACCCCAGTTCTCACCTGTCTGATCTGTTTGGCTGGCACTCCTTTCTTGTGCTCACCTCAGTCTGCATTGGTGAATGCACACATCCAATCTGATGTGAGGAATTTTATTTGTTCCTCCTAAATAAATGCTGATAGTGACAGCGGACGTGTCCAACAGGGAAGCACTGCAGAGGCCTCCGGATACAGGGGCAATGATGCCTGTATCATTTAGAGGTCTGAGTACACATGAATGCCTTAGAATTGTTATAGCATACAGAGTATGCTGAATACTTTTTCTAGTTCTGCACAACAAGATAATGCAGATAGCCAGAGGTAATTAAAAAAATGGCATGGTATATTAATAGGCTAGGAAGAACTCAGTTGAGAACTTTTTATAGCAGCTCTCTGTCTCTCTGGCACTGGTGTTGCAGGTATCAGATTTTCCTGGTTGCCATCGCTTTAGCAGGCTGCTAGAGAATACTGGTAGATTGACTGAACTGTTGTAGTCTGGATGTTCATGAGTGGATGTTACATCCCTCCCTTCAGGGCAGAGTGCACACCAGTTTTCTTGCTCATGTGAAAGACTCACTTGCACCCTCAAAGTAAAATGATTTTTGATAAAATTACCATGCTGTTGCATGTCTCTTGCACATCTTTGTTTTTTTATTTATTACCATGTCCCTAAGATTCTTTTCAAAAGAAAGTCTCTCAGTTTGACAGGAGCTGCAGCAGGTCTGTCTGACACAAGACCACACAGCTCTGTGAGACTGCAGGCCAAAACTTCTCACAGGTTTTTGTTCTCCTTTCTTCCAGACTAACTACAAACAAATGGAAACTTAGGACAGCGTTGCTTCTGATCAGTCAAAAGGCAGTTCAGGGAATAGGGTTTTAGCCTGTGCTGGATGGGGTGATTTCAACTTCTCCTGGAGTCTCACATTCATTAGCTTAGGTGTACTCTTGAACTCATCCCTGAACATGGAGGCACAGATTTCAGCAGTGACCAAGGGTGCGTTTCTGCATGTAACACTACTGCTCCAGCTGCAGCTATTCTGGATATGTCAGATCTGACTACGGTAACACATGCCTTGATTACATCCTCTCTGGATGTAACACACTCAGTATCAGGCCGCTTTGGGAAACACTGGAAACTTCAACAAGTCCAACATGTTGCAGTGACCACTGTCAGGGCAGGTTATGGGGACATATTACTCTTTGTTGAAACAGCTTCACTGGCTATTTGTCACTTTCTTGGCACGCTTCAAAGGACTGGTTATGACATGTAATGCCCTATATGGCATAGGTCGAGACTGTCTGAAAGCGTGTATCTCCCCATATGAGCCTGCGTGTTACAATCTTCAGAGGAGAGCTTCCTCTCCATCTCACTACCCTCCCAGGCTCATCTGGGGAGGACATGGGAAACAGCTTTCTTGGTCGCTGTTCTTAAGGTATAGGACCTCCTGCTGAGGGAACCTTGGTTGCCCCTCTCTCTGCTATCTTTTCACCATCAGGCAAAGACCTTCCTATTTAAACAGGCCTTCAATTCTAACTGGTTGGGGTAGAGGGACATGGAATAGGTATGATGTTTTAATATGTAATATGTTTTTCATGTTTAAAATTATTTAAATTAATGTCTTAAAAGTTGTGTTTTGATAGGATTGTTGAATTCTTTTAATTGTTTTACTATATGTTATTTTATCTACTTTATTTTAATTTGTATTGTAAGCCGTCTTGAGTCCCATTCTGGGAAAATGGCAGGATGTAAACCAAGTAAGTAAATAAAGTTGGTAAAACTTCTCTTTTTTGTTAGGAAAATAGTATATTCTTTCTTTTTGTCTATGAGGGGTCATGCCTAACTGCTTATAATTGAATTCTCGTGGCAGTCAGCCACCCAGTTCTTCACAGGCTGGATCTTAAGAAACTCTGCATCCTAGTTGGCTCTCAGGCATGTCAGTACTGGAATGTGCTAGCTTGCATTGCCTTTCTGTCCCCACAGGGGTTACTGTTTCATGTTCTGTTTTTATTTTGTTAGACTGTTTACAGCTGGATGGAACAGAAGGAATTTGCTCAGCATCGCAGCAGGAAGTTACATCGAAAAGTATTACCGAGGAGGAGCTTGAAGACTGGTTAGACAGCATGATTTCCTAAGGCCTGTATTTTGGTTGTCATGCAAATAACTGGAAAAGAAATTAACATGACAGTAGCTAGGTATAGAATATCTCTTTTGTAATTCCTTAATTAAGTAGCTGTTTCATCTTGATTTTTAATTTTGTTGCCTGTCTAGGTTTGTACTGAAATTTTGAAACAGTAACTCTGGATGTATTCCAGGTGAAATGATTGTTATCAGCAGAGAATTGTATGCATCAGCATGTCTAAAAAGATGTAATTACATTAATTTGAAATTGTTGCAGAAAAGTGCAAATACTATCAAAGGTGACTTGGCTGCAAACCAGTGGTAGAAAAAGAATAATAATTTTGGCTTCTGTTATGTGTGACCATATAGCTCAGACCTGCAAAATAAAATTATGGTAGCAAATAGTGTGTTTGTGTAATTTTTCAGGTGAGTTCAGGTTGGTTCATAATACAATGAGATATCACAGCATTATCATTTATTTTGTAAATTCTTTATTGCATTGGGCACTTTCATTTGAAGGAAAAATGCATATAACATAGCAACTTTACTACTAGTTAATCATAAAGCATTATTTGTATTTGGCCTAAAATTCAGTTTCGTAAGGTTGTGAGTATATTTTTTAACCAGCTGAAACTTTTATAGCTGTTTTGGAACAAATATGTAACTAACTTTCAAGTATTAAGTCAAGAAAGCAATACAACCAATTAACAAAAACATCAATCTAAAAGGCCAACATTAAAAAAAAACAGCTCTTGCATAGCTATGTCTGGAAAGATTTAAGGCACTTAATTAGGATTTTAGGGACTGTTAAGTATTTGAAAAGTTATAAGCACTGAAGAATTACAAACCTTCTATCTCTATCATTTCACTAAGAAATGGCATGGACTGAAAACAAAGCTTTTTGAAATGCTTTTTAATATCACAATATGCGTCCATTAATTGAGGCACTGTCACCCAACATTCAGGTTCTTTAATTGCAAATCTTGTGCATATTACAAAGTAGGATATAGCCCTTTCAACTACACTATTTCTTATTTGATAAAGTTAGGTTAAATAATTTCTAAACTAGAACACTGAACTGAAAACACTTTCTATGCTGTTCCAATAAGATAACTGAAATCCAAATAGTATAAGGCCTTTTTCTGCCAGGTGCAAAAAGCCCAGCTAAATTCTCATACAATTAAGCAAAGTAATTTAGTATCTGGATTGGCTAAACATATGTAAATATTTGTATTCATCCTTTAAATTGTGTGATTTGGATTCGTCTAGATCTTGTATGCTTGACTGAAGCAACTTCCTTGTTGATGGGTTCATCCAAGTTGATCCTCATACTGTTTACGGAAACAATCTCCAGCTGGGAAGAAATCCCAGCATCTTTCTTGATACATTTTCCACACATATGATTCCTGAAAGTTAGTGGAACATAAAATTTGCATTGGATTTAACAGAATTTGTAGTGTCTAGTTCACTGATACTGTATCCCTTCCAAGTTGACATGCGCTTATTTTGCATTTTAGCTGTGCTCAATTAAATGTGTGTGTGCGTGTGTGTGCGCGCGTGTGTGTCTTGTTTAGTGCCTTTGAAAACTGTTAATATAAACTGTTTTATTCTTTATTTTGACAAGTCACACTTTAAAGATAATTCAGTTAAATGCCACATCATCCATATAGCAAGATATACAAAAGCAGTGTGCCCACCTAGGTTGCAGTTTTGGTAGAATTCTTGATAGCATAGTTCTTAAATTCTTTTTCTTAAACTAAAGTATTAATGGTTGGCTGAGATACCATGTTTTCTTTTATTGTTTGTTGAGATGATTTGCCATAGCATTTTTGCTTATTTGTTATGTATGGAGGTATAATATGGAGATGAAAAAAGTATTTGGCAAAGACAGTTGGCCCTCCATATTCACTAGGGTTAGGGGCTCAGGACTCCCACAAATGTGGACAAAATCACAAATATGGAAATGTGTCTGTGGAAAGGGGGCTGAGACGTGGTGGAGAGAACAGGCACCCAGTGTCCAAACCAGGTCAGGGAAAGGAAATGGACTGGCATGATGGCCCTATATGTCTTCTTTGTTGCCCATCCCTTTCCAAATGGGGACATTGGGAGAGGGTTTGTGGTGCTGAGAAATCGGGTGCAAGCCCTCCTTTGCTGGTCAGGCAGCAGCAGGTGAAAGTGGAGGAGGAGGAGGACCAGAGAGCCCTTTCTGAAGGGCTGTGTGGCCACATCAGAGCCCCTGAGAAGGAAGGTTCCCCTGGAAAAGAAGTGCCGCAGGGGCAGGGGTTTGAGAAATTCACAGATAATCAAATCTGTGAAAGCGAAACCCACAAATGTGGAGTTCTGACTGAATTTCAAAAATAAATATAGGTGGGCGGTAGTTGGTTAAGTAAAATTGAAAATAAAAAGCTAGCTTCAGCCCATTTGAGTTATCTAGCTATTTGTGCCTGCAATCTGACATTTGTCATTCCTGGTCTCTCTGACAAGTAGCTTCTTCCAAAGGGACTGAAGGCAGGGAAAGAGTGACAACAAAATGTCTTTCTTTTTCCCTTGTCTTTACTGGGCACTGCTAAAACCACTACATCAGATATAAAAAAGTTATGGAAAGCACAGTTCTCCCAGTCCAAATTCCATTCTCTTTTAAGGCACCACATAGCACTAAGATGTCAAATCAGGTCAATTTTCCCTTTCCCCTCTCCTCTCAAGCCATTCAGTATTCCATGACTCAAGAAGGGCAGAGCTTGCTAATTCTTCACTGAAATATTTCCTCCTCTTTCATTTACTTGCAAGCTACCATTTTTCTGCAAAACAGGAGAGTCTGCCAAGTGAAAAAAATATGGCCTTAATTCTGTTGCTAGTCCTAATAGAAATAAACTCACTGAGTCAGTGGGATTTAGTGACATGTTGGCTCACCAGTCAACAATTGAGTCAATTGGTCAACTCTGGTTGGGAGTCACCAACAGGATAAAAGCCCCATTCTTATCTCTATTTTGCTTCAGTACTGATATGCACAGTTCAAGTTCACTATTAGATGTAGTAATAATGTGATCTTTACCTGTCCAGTATGCTCAGTTTCATCCTTATTAATAAGATACATCAGAAAGAACCTGAAACAAGAATGTGAAATTACACATGGTGTTTTAATGGTTGAGTCCTGACTCTGTTTCTTAAGCAAACAAGCAAAAACACTTTCAAGAAGTTAAAAAGGAAAAGTTTAGGATTCTTTTGCTGGTGCCTTTGGACAGGTTCATTACTGAATTTCTCACCACCATTTAATTTGATACCACAATTATTGCATAATCTGAGGAGGTGTCCAGTGTGCCATCTGGTTGGTTTTCTTGGACTCAAGTTCCTATTGTTGCAGTTTGATGTGGGCAAAATGCTTGAATCAATCCATTCCACCCTATGTAAGTTTGACCCTTGCCCATTTTGGATGATGAGATCTAGCACAAATGAGTCCCGGGAACTGTAAGCATTCTCTTTGTCAAGGCGACATGCCTACTGCCTTAAAGGAGGCTGTAATGCATCCTCTCATGAAGAGATCCTTCATCGACTGAGAGCTATATAACAACTGTGACCTATTACTCATAATCTCCTTTTGGGCAAGGTGCACAACTATGTAGTTGATGGGCAGTTTTAAGACATTCTTGGATCAAACAGATTCTCTGAACCCATTTCAGTCTGATTTCAAGTCAGGGCTGATTACTGAAACAACTTTGCTGTTTGCTGCATTAATGATCTACTCTGAGTGAAGGCCAGAGAGAGTGCTACTCTGTTAATCCTCTGGGATCTCACTGTGGCTTTTGATACCATCGATCATAGTATTTTACTGGATCAGGTCAGTGGGATGGGAACAGAAGGTACTGTTACAGTGCTTTTACTCCTTATCTGCTGTGCCAGTTCCAGGGACTGGCACTATGGGATTCCTGCTCATCCCCATGGTTATTAATCTATGGGATGCCACAGCACTCCATTCAAAGCCACTGGTCAAAGTCATTAGGAGCTCTAGTTCTCCATGTCATCACAGACAGCTGGGGAGCAGTGCCTGGATGGTGTAATGAGCTGGACGAGGACTCAGAAAGTGAAACTGAATTCTGAAAAGTGGAGACTTCATGGATTGGTGGTTTCTGGGTCTGGAATTGGTTAAGTGATTTGCTCTAGCTGCATTCACTGAGGAAGCAGGTGTGTAGCAGAAAGATACCCCTGTATCCACCTTTGTCATTGGAAACTGAGGTGGACTCCATAGCTCTGACTACTTGGGGCTTCCTTCAGTTGATCTGCCAGATGCAGCTTTCCTGGCCAGAGGCAACCTGACCACAGCAGTCCATGCACAGGTAACCTCCCAGTTAAACTACTGCAATGCACTCTGTGTGGTCTTGCCCTTGAAGATGATTCAGAACTCCAGCAAGTTCAAAATGCAGCAGCTAGATTGCCATCAGAAACAGCTTACAGAAACCATATAACACCAGTTCTAAAGTTTATGCTTCCAATCTGAATTCAAGGTGCTGGTAGTAACATTTAAAGCCCTAAACAGCTTTGGACCTAAGTACTTGAAGGAGTGCCTCTTGCTCTTTAATAGGCTTTATTTGCCAGCCTGAGGACTGAGATTTTTTGGAGGGGCTGTCCTCTGTCTCCCAAAACTTGGAGCAATATATTATGGGAGGATGTAGGGAGAAGACCTTCTTAGCAGTGGCACTTCAGTTGTGGAACAGCCTCCTCTTGAAGGGCTAATTGGCACTGACTGTGGCTTCATTCTAGTGTCAAACTATGATTTTTTTAATAAAACCCTTTAGAGCCGATACAGACATAATTTCATATTGTTTTAATTTTTTTTTTTAATTACTCAATCATTTAAGATGTGTTTAGAATGTGTAAGTTGCTTTCATTGTTTTCAGATTTTTATTGCCTTGCCTTTTAAATTGTTCAAACCAATTGTATTGTAAATCATCCAGGTAGTTTTCAATATGAAATAGGTGGAATTAGTTTAAATAAAGAAAATGAATAATATTTGTAAAACTGCTGAAAGTCTATTTTACACATGCAGCACCTTGCAGAAGATATTTTGAGTTTTTCCACATTTGACTTCTTAAAATTTTGCTTTGTTATACCCTGCTGTTGAAATGGATTTAATTGGAATTATTACCACTTAGTGTAGACAAGATACTCAACACCATGAAAATGCAAAGTATTCTTGTTGTGGCACAAAGGATAAGTGAACAAAAATATTTGTTGGTTGTATGAGTATTTACCTTCAAACAAGTTCATGATTAAACAAACAGCTAAAGTAACACCAGAGTGGTTTAAAAATGAGAATGTCTTAGAATGGCCCAGTCAAAGCCAGGACTTCAGAGAAACTGAGGACACAAGGCCAGACTTATTTGCCAGTAGCCCTGTCCAACCTGGCAGAGCTGGAGTAACTTTGCCAAAGATGAATGAGCAAAAATTGCCAAATGGGTTTCTACTAAGGTTTTTTTTGGCGGGAGGGAGGCTGAATACTTATGCAGCCAGGAAGTGCCAGTTTGTTTTTGTTTACTTAAACAGAAAAATATTTTGTACCTTCACAGTATTGCATATCTTGTCTACATCAAGCAGTAACAATGTTAATTAAATCCATTTCAATTCCAGGTTCTAAAATGTGGAAAATCTGGTGCGTGCATTAGAATGCCAGTAAGTTCTATTTAGGAAATTATCTGGGCTGCAGTCTAAGGGGAAAATGGGCAGGAACTGCAAATCTAATTATGTTTTTTCTTTGAAGCTTTTTTTTTTTTAATTGCAGCAGCTTGTATTAGTATAGAAACTGCTGTTGCTCCTTCCTGTTATCTGTTATACTTTATTTCTAGTTATAACTGAAGTTATGCTCATCATTCATCATCTTCATGACCACCTAATCAGTAGCAGCAGTCATAAAAATATTACCATCTACTGTACATGGTGATTTCCAGATTTCACAGGTCTTCCAGGTTTCACAAGGCCCTAACTCAGGGGGTATACAACAAGATTTGAAATGGAGAAGATGCTTCTTTCTCAATCTGTAGTATGTCATGTTGTTTCCACCTGTACATAGATAATCTCTTTTATCTCAGATCAGTAAAGATAAGAGTTGATAAATTCCAATGTGCATCTTAGATTAAGTGAGCAAATTGATTGAGGGAGTGGTGGTGACTAGATTGTCTGACTGAATAATCCCCATATCCAAAAGCTTACGACAAGTGGATGGTGGTAGCTTTTTCTATTTTTTTTTCCCCTCCCCTCTTCTTTTCCTTCTCTATTTCCATTCATCTCCCATTGACTACAGTTTCAGACTTTGTGTTTCAGGGTCTTTTTGTAAGCATGCTATCAGAATAAGAGGCCTTGGAATTCTGTGAATCTCCCTAAGACGTCCAATTTCCTATTTAGATCTGACAGAATGCTGCTGTTGAGACAGTGACCTCTACTGGTGATCCCACCAGTCAGCTCCTCAGCTGAGTCATGGAGAACCTAAGATGTTCACAGGGTTCTGTCTGATACACACGCTGGGAGTCTGGATTTACATCTCAATATCCATGCACAGAATTGCACTGTAAGGCTGGACCAGTCATTTTCACTACTAAAAACCCTTTATAAAAGAGTTTTGCATTACTAAAATATAATGTGCATATACTTACAGGTAGTTGGCCAGGTTGTGCTCTTGTAAAGTATGCATTTCAAATCCATGGGGAGTTGTGTCAAAATAGTCATTACCAATTCCACAGATAAAACATTTCGTCTAAAATTAAAGAGATTTAAGTTAAATACATTTTCCACTGTGAATTAATTCAGATTCTTAGCAGCAATTGTTACTACATCTTCTCTTCTAACATGTAGGCATTTACTGAAAACAAATTAAATCAATATAATATTATTAATACCTCCATATCTTCTTTAACTTGCTCTTGTTGGTCTCTTAATTCACCAAAGGCATCAATAATCAGACCTATTTTTTGAGTGGAACAGAAGCAAAAGTATAAAGAATCTTCCAAAAAATAAAAATAACCCTCAAGAACATTTGTTTCAATTATATCCTTTAATTGTACAGAAGTATTGCTTACAAGATACATGTTGTATTTCTTTTCAAAAAGTGCATTTCTTAAAGAAATGTGAAGGAGGCAAGACTCAATGGCTATGCACAAAGCACTGATCCATTAAACTGGAAGTGTTGAACGAACAGGTTTTCTACCTATAACTGCAGTTCTTTGAGGGGTTATCTGTGAACTCACAAAAATGTGTCTGAGGCTTTTGACCCTCACAAAAGTGGAAAAAATGCAAATATCAAAAGCTGTGGGGGGAGCAACTGTACATCTAAAAGTACACATTCTTAAAATAATAGACTTCAAATATTTGCTAAAAGCAGTGCACTGATTTGCATTACATGTAGCATGTCAGCAGAAAACTTGTTATCTCAGATGTTAAGTCAACGTACCTTGAATGATCGCCAGTAGGATGACAATAACAAAAAAGAAAAATGTGATGTCAAAAACAATTCGATACATTTCATATGGGTCTCCTGCAGGGTCTTCAATTTCATCTCCAATGCCTCCGCCTGCTCTTACACCCACATACATATGGAACAGGTAACACTAGAAAGAAGAATTTACTAAATCTCATGAAAGAGAATTCAACTGCTTGGAATCTGAAAAATAAGCTTTACCTTTTTTTGTGCTGCCACAAAATTTTATCATACATTCCAGAATAGAAATTATTTGAGTAAATCTGAAATACAATGCATACATCAGGGGTAGGAAACATTTTCGGAGTGGGGGACAGCGCAGTATGTCACCATCCCCCTGACCTGTTCAGTGACTCAGATGACATATAGGCCATAGCTGTGCTCCCTGCCGACCTCCAGACCTTGGAGAAAATGCTGGTTAGGACTCTTGAGTTAGCACCAGGTTAGGCTTCATTCTGTGCAGGCTCTCCTCAGTCAAGGAAATTCCTTGCTGAGCAAAACCTGATCCTGGCCAAAGCATGAGCTGGAGCAGCAGTCCTTCAGCTGTTGTCTTGACTGGGGTGGAGGTAGGGGGACTTGGTTCATGCCACTTCTTTCACACCTTTGGGGTGGCAAAAAATCTCTAAGTCTCAAGGGTTATTCCTTGGGGTCATGTTATTCAGTGTCAAATTTGCATGCCCTCCACTGTTTCCAGTTGAGGACGATGAGGATGTGCAAAACTTAGCTGCATGGCTTTGAAGAACACTCCTTATCTGGCTGCTTGGAGTACTCTTATATCCTAACTGAGAGCATGCAGCATATGAAGAAGGCTCAGCCAGTTCTGGAAGAAACCACTCTTCCAAATGCCTAAGCCATCACACTGATCAGATAACTGACCAGAGATAACATGGGGAGGGGAGGAGGGACATGAAAGAGTGGGAAATTGTGAGGAAAGAACTGAGGAGTGCCTTCACAAGACAGAGATACTCCACCCTTGCATAAATACTGCCCTTGTGCAGCCGCAATTCACTTCAGTAGAACTTGGGATGTGAAAAGTTCCCTGTGGGTCCTGCTCAGAAAATCCACAGATGAAACTGAAAAACTGATACTGGTATCAGACAGTTCTTAACAGTTAAACAATGTCTAATTCTAGCCCTTCATCATATTCCTATCCGTAAACTTTTCATAATCATTTTTTTTGCATTAAACCCCCAATTTATTGGTATCACAGCTACATAAATACCCAATTTCAAATGTGGGCATATAAAATAGGTATGCCTTAGTTACTCATGCCCTGGCTGAACAAGACCAGCATATTGCATTCGTTGTATTTTGGACCACTGTTGAAAACTGTTCAGAAGCATCAACTGATGAAATATTTCACAGTGTTAATGATACTAGGGCATAAGCATTCAAACTTATATTACACTGATTCTGGTTTCAAGGTACTCCCTCTATTGGAGATGCTATTCTAGCCTGAGGTGCAGTCTGAGAGGTTTGGTGTGTGCTACATGAGCTATAGAGGGAAAAAAGGGGTGGTAGAAGAAAATATGGATTTATAAATGTTACAAAAATTGTATCTGTACAATGTAGGAATGAAGTCATCTTGAATGAGTAGAAACACAGAAGTGGCCTTAATATGATCTGAGCTGTATATCACAAGATAACATAAAAAGAAAATCAAAATATCAAATAGTTTTGCACACTGTAATGCTGATCTCTGAACTCTTTAAGTATTATAGGACCCTGATTTACATCTGTACATGTTACATGAAATAGTCCTACTAATGGCATTTCAAATATGTGTCTACAGCATCAGCATAAATTAGCTGCTAGGTAACAGTCTTTTGTTTGCACTCGGTGACAAGATTAAAAAATTCACAGTAATATCTTAAAACTTACGGTCATCATGTCATCACATTTCATGTCTGGCTCATCTTCATCTTCACTCTTGTTATAAAATTTGCGGAAGAAGTTGAATGCAACAACTGTGTATAGGTACACCACTACAGCCAGGAGTCCAACAGTCAAGACAAGCTGTGTTTGTATTCAAGATAAAATAGGGAGGACGGGAACAGCAATTATGGACTAAATCCACTCACTATCTGTCTGTGTTCATCTATGGACTACAATCTCTATAGTGGAAAATATGAAATACTAATTTTCCCAGACTAGTATAATTAGAATATCATGAGTGCTATCTCATTCAAATACAATACCATAAAAACGTGCTCTTGTTTGTACATTGAGTTTTTGTGTGTATGTGAACCATCAAGTCACCTCTGAAGATGCCAGCCACAGATGCAGGTGAAACGTCAGTAGAAAATACTAATAGAACACGGCCTCAAAGCCTGGAAAACCCACAACAACCCATCAAGTCACCTGTTGATCTATGGCAACCCCGTGAATTTCATAGGGTTTTCTTAGCCAAGGAATACTCAGAGGTGTTTTTGACAGTTATGGGGAAAATTCTACTGCCTTTGTCTGTTTGTACCTATTCTAAAATGAGCTGTGAAAATAGCAGTGGAAATCCTTACACATCAAATGGAATGCATTTTTTAATTGTTATGGAACTCTTATGATTTTGAATGGCTTCATCAATATAAAATGGTTGAGAATTGATAGATTCTATGAATGATGGAATTAAATGCTGTTGTTTTGAAAAAGCATCAGGGGAGACAGGGAGGGAGGGAGGCCAGATCAATGTACAACTTGGCAATAGCCCCACTCAGAAAGAAAAGAAAGTGCTATTCCCAGCAAATTGCATGACAGAGTCTAAAACTCTGCAAATGCTTTTTAAGAGGAAATGAACAGTAGAAATACATGATCACTGGCAATAAAATCAGTGGTTTGAATTCAAAATTCAGAATTGAATTTTCATAGTGTTCATTCATTATGATCTGCTGTAAACAGCCTGATAAGGCAGCAAGAAATTTCCCAAGAGCCATCAAGAAGCCATCAGCCTGCTGAGGCAGACCATCTTAATTGCCCTCCCATGCATGAGTCTAAACTCCACCAGGTGGAGTTCTGTCCTTGATAATGGAAATATAGGAAGTTCCATCACACCCAGATCACTGTAATCTCACCTAGGCCAAAAAACTAACTCTAGAATGTGGCCTGTGGTATAAGTGCATTTCTTGCATTTGTACAGAGCTAGCTGAAAACCTTTAGAGCTGAGCAAAGATTGTTTTTGGCAGGAATCCCACTCCACAATCATGCAGATGGCACAGCTCCTGCTGTCGCCTCCCTTCTATGGGCACCGCCTCAGTGAAACGTGAAGGCAGGATATGAAATATGTAGGAGCAGAACATGAAGGCAAGAGGTAAGAGGGCTGTGTGAGTTCAGATTATCACTTGAAGTTACAGGTAAGTAAACTGCTATTTGTTGCAGTCTCCATGATCCACATTTGAGAAGATACTGTGTTCATTTACCAAATACAGTACTTGATCCCATGCCAGAAGAGATGAGGAAACTGTGTGATCTGATCAGGGAACAGTTTCATACTGTGATACATGAAAAGATGAAACAATTTTAGGCAAGGCTGCAGTGTTCAGTTTTAGCACCATTTTGTCTCTGTGGAAAGACAAAATAGGGTACCTCATGCCAGACAGTACACAATTAACGTGCCCACCACATTCGGCTCACTACCATAACAATTAAATCTTCCAAGTTAACAGCTGCAAATCACAAGCAGTGAATAATTCAGATGTCTTAATCATAAGTTTCAAAATGCTAACAACAAATTCTAACATGGGACTGGAAATACAGAAATGTATGTATGTGTGCATATAACATATGGAGATTCACTTGACTTATGACATGAAGTATTTGAACTGATGGGGGGAAAACACAGAAGTTCCCATAATGGGCACATGAAAAATCAAGACAGCAGTATTGATGTTCAGAGAAAATGCAACAGAAAATGTAACATATCCACAATATTGTAGTTGGATGGCATCACCTCCTGTGGCTGCAGATAATGGAAGGATCAATCCCACTTCATATAATAAGATTTCCAAATCACCAGGCTTCTGTAGAATCCACTATGTGGATGATAATCTGAGGAAGGCTTGGACTGGACAGATCATCACAAACCTTAACCCAGCCAATTTTTGGAAACTTTGCAGCTAGGTTTGTCTCCATTCCATCAAGTGGATGTGATGGACAGATCCAGGATAACACTCATATTCAGCACCATTCACCATTTCTCTACAAGTCAGTCTCCCTAGAGCTCCCCACTGTCAAGATCCAGATGTCTCACTCACAGTGGTGGAGCTGGGAGGGTGAGGAGGGTGGGGCAGGAGGGAGGTGGGGCTGTGATGCAAGAGGCATGGCCACTGTGCATGGGGCATTGCTGTTGCATGGGGGCGCGGCCAGGGTGCATGGCGGCGTGGTTACAGGCCGGGATGCCCCCAAAACATTGCCATCCCTGGGGTGAACTTCCCCACCCCCCCATCCCTACGCGATTGTTCACTCATCCTTGCTCCTGAGCAATGAGATCTTTTGCTATTCGTCCCCAAGGAGTTAAGAATTTTCAGTCTCTATTATTGCCCATGGCACTACTTTTCCATGGTGGTGGGATTGTGTGCTCGTACAAGTCAAGAGGCTATGCTGATGGTAGCACTGCTACTGGTAGAGTCTCCTATGACAGACAGGCTTTTGCTGAGGAGCCAGACTATTATATTTTCAACATATCATGAGAAGACATAATTCACTAGACATGACAATAACACTCAGCAAGGTGAAAGACAGTAGGAAAAGAGGAAGACCACATTGCTAATGGATTGATTCAGTCAAGGAAGCCATAGCCCTGAGTTTGCAAGACCTGAGCAGGACTGTTGATGATAGAGTGACTTGGAGGTCTCATTTATAGGGTCGCCATAAGTCAAAACCAACTTGATGGCAGTGAATAACAACAATTATTGTCCCTTTTTTGTCGCTTTGCTGATCAGTAGGAAGGATGGAAATGTACAGAGGGTCCTTAGACAATGGTGCAGAAAGCCACTTAGTAAGGACAGATACTAACCTGCCCTGCTGCAGTACTGGGGGCAGTGAACACTGACCTTTTGGGTGAAAATGTCTATTGCAGATATTCTTCATGACTGGAATAACTGGAGGACTTTGGAAGCAATCATCCATTAATGGAATGTTGCTGATATGCAGATGGCAATTAAACGATACCTCTTTCTGTCCAATAGTTCAAGAAATGTGACAGACAGCAGTGTTTCTGATTGGGTACCACCAGTTGATTTCAAACACTACTGTTGTATTTTCTTTAATCATCTGCTACAAACACTGAGATCCTTAAAGGATCAAATTGTTTTCATATCTCCCCAGAGTTCCAGCACACTGAGATTGGTCTGAGTCTCTTTAATGGCCCAATAATTATCAATAATGAGATTGAATATCAAACACTGTAAATTAAGCACAGCTGTTCTGTGGGCTGTCTTAGTCGAAGACCCCATATCATCCAGAAATTGGTGTTTGAGATGTAGCATCTAGAGCTCAGCCAAAAGTGGCAGCACCAGGAATCCCAGAAGTATTTGTTTTGCTCATATAATTGGAGGGCAATGACTCCTGTGTTTTGTATCCATTACAGTGTATGTCCTGTCCAGTGGGGAATACACTGTGCCCCAAGTAGCATGCATTTAAGTGCATGCCTATCCATCGCCTATAAACACGATGCTCCTGTATGGGTAAACACAATTCTTCTCCCTTTTACCTTGAGCCCAAGGTTTGGGAGCAAAAATAAAGTGATAGGCAGGCTGTGAATCAGCCTGTTTCAAATGGAACAGCCAATAATTGGTAAATAGGTGCACTGTTACCGCTACTGCATTGGAGAGCCGCCACTACCATGCATTTGGTAAACATTCTGAGTGCATTGCAAGGATGAAAGAAAGCATCTTGAATTTGTAATAGCAATAGTCTACAACGAAATTAGAAATCTATGGTAAAAAGGTTTAAATAAGATGTGAAAATACACATCTCAGAAATCTATAATGAACCAGTCTCTTTCATGAAGCAATTGGATGAATACAGTGATTTTTTTAAAAAGTATAATAATCTGTTCTGGGATCAAGTATAAGCTGCAGTACCATGAAGAACCCTGTTAGCTTGTGATGGGAGGCAACAGGCTTGATAACTCCTTTGTATAGCAGGGTCTTTAAGTCTTAACAGAATACTAATGAGAGAATGGAGGAACAAAATAACAGTGGAGAACACTATTACATAGCACATATCTGCTACACAAAGCAAAGCCTTTTGTGAAAAGGTAGAGTGATACTGTCAAAAGCACAGTCAAAGCTGCCTTTTAGAGGAGTTTCTTTTTACCCAAAGGAAGAATAACTATGCATTTTTAGTTTCTGAAAGGATCTTTCAGATGATGCAGAGCTCTGTGAAACAGGCCACAAAGATTATGTAGCTGGCAATGGAAACAACTGCTGAACACTTACAGTACACAACAGGATATGACCCAGATGCCTAGGGGTTGAGAGAAAGATGAGGACTGCATATAAATGCCCATCTTTCTAGCTATTGACCTCATTTTCTATATATCTTCATATCCATCATTAATTTTTTTGTACAAAACTGACTGTCTTATCATACATTACATCTGGAAGCAGAAAGCCATGCATGCCAAACCAATGATTCCAGCATGGAATCATGGAATCACAATTTGAAAGCTGTTTCAATATATTAATCTGCTGTACTGCAAATATAGTGAGCCTCATTTTGAAATGTTACAGCGACACACTTCAACTGAGAAGCATATCAATGAATGCTGCTGTTTCAATTGGTGGCAGGTTACCATGAAGGTCTGGTAATTTGAAATATACAGCATGAAGTAACATTTACAATCCACTGCATCAAGCTTCCTCCTCTTGGACATGGCAGGTGTCAGGTCTTTGTCTAGACTTCCCTTGGGAGATCTTCACAATGGTAGAGTTGGGAACCAGGTGATGGAAGAGGATAGAATAGTTATCCATGGATGGATATTGGAGGCACTGAAGGCCTAATGACTTGGAGGAGAGATAGAAGCACTGGGATAGATATTGGAGCTCAGCCATCAGGTTGAATCTTCTTGAAAACCAGATCTCTTACTAGATGGTGGAGGGGTGTTATCAAGGCCAAGAGATCTGGCATTTTGAAGCACCTGTGTATGGACAAACCACAACAGTAAGTGAGGAAGAGGAGGAGGCGACAAGAACTGAAGAGGAAGAAGAGGAATCCGGCTGGCAATCATCTTCATTTGATTGGCAGCCTCATGCAGACAAAATCATTGGTAGGTACACCCTTCAATACTATGGAGATTGGTATTGGATCTAAAGTCTGTACAAATTGGTCTGGAATTGATGTTGCAGTCACAAATGCTGGGATGATGGGCATTAGGAAAAGTCCCACAAAGTGCCATGTAATGTTCATCATCAGTATAAATAAAGTGTAGCTGGAACTACTCAGTCCTCAAACAGGGAATATTGAACAATGACGCATCTGGTTGGGCATTTGTAAAATTGCTGGTGTCATACTGGTAACAATGGACTGACAGCTTGGTGTGCCAACAGTGCTACAATGCTGTGACAGAGGCAAAACAAGGTGTTGGTGATGTGGTTGAGGAGCAGGAGTAACTGTTGTTTCTGGCGTAGATTGAGACAAAGGAGGAACAGAGGAATCCATGAGTCTGGAGACCAGAAATTAGCTAGCAATACCAACTGTGGTAGTGTAACCCATGTTATCATCAGAAAGAAAGTATTCACTACTTGCTGACAGTGGGAGTGAGATATTTATTACCTGTTGACAGACCCTATTTCAAAGAAGAGAATTATTTATATTTATATTTATTGAGCCAGAGGTTCACCAGACAGAAACATAGATATCCAGGTCTAAAGGCTGAAACCCCCCAGGCAGAGGTCTGACCAAATAACCCCCAGTCATGTATCCCAGGAAAACCTTGGAAAGGCATGCACGCACACATCAAATGGACCAGCTAGCAACTTTGACACCTTGAGAGACTAAGTGTCTCCCAGATGAAGGTAGCGATAACAATCACGAGAACTACAAACCTAAGGTCTATCTACATCACTCAGTTTCTGTCCTTTCCCAGGAAAGGGTCTGCCCCCCTCAGGCATGTTTTGCACTATAATTGGATCCCCTTTTTTGGGACCCTCGTTCGTTCTCGTGCTCTCTCTCTCGCTTGTTTTCTTCTTGGGAGAACTTGCACCTTTGACTAACGTCTGCTAGTTTTAAGGTTTCCATCAGTCTTTTTCTTTGTCTGCTGATCTATCTTCGCTTCTTCCCAAACTGCAGTCTTCAAGACCAGGTGCAGTATAATCGCTTTCTTTCCCTTAATTTTTCCCACTCTTAAGACGTTCAAACTCAGTAGTCCTTGTGTGCTTGTGTGAGTGACTGGTCTGTGTGAATGTGAGGAAATTCTGCCAACTTTGCTAAATAAAATAGTTTTAAATGGACACTTGACTTCTTTCTTTCTCGTGCACTCTGACCCCAGAGACATAGGATAAAAGATCTCACTGTGTTGCCTTGCCCTCTGCTCTGCTAAGCAGTACTCCACTGCTTTTTCCCAAACCTTTGTATTTTTGGATCAAATCCAGGTGTCCCCCTGGAACCCGCAGAAGTCAGGGTAACAGTAGGTCTGGCACAGAAACAGGGACTGGCACAGTGGGTTGCAAGTCTCTTCAGTTTCTCTTACCATATCCTGGGGACTGTGGATTCAGCGTGTATGTTCTGACCAAGGCTTCATCCACTTACATAGCAAGCATAATTCCAAACACTTGACAGAGTCTAGTAAGTGCTTCCTGCTAGATTGCTACCAGGGATGCTTTTGTTCATGATGCCATTAAGGAAAGCACCTGGGGCAGTAAGATACGTAAATATCTCAACAGAAGGAGGAGGTGATCAGCACTGGCAAGATCTTCATCCCAAAGGGAGGCAAAGTATGATGGAATAGGCAGGCAACCTTTCTGCTATCTTTTTTTTACAGAAAAAGAAACTAACTGATCAGATCTTATCAGAAGAATGTCAGTCCAAAGGATATTGGATACTTTCTATTATTTGGAGATGGGGATGAGGTGGGAGTACCACCACATTTGATTTGAGCAGAAGGAACAAGTATCTGTAGAGGAAGAATAGCTCTCACATAGTAAGTAGTATAGCTGACAACTCCTGTCTCCTATTCTTTTTTAAGTTAGGTTGGCTAAAAGGAGGTTCACTTAGACTTCATTCTCTTAACTTTTTCTAATTCCAGCGGCTGTCCAGCTGTGGAAAGGGCCTCTGTCTGAGATGATGAATGCACTGAGACTGGTTGCAAGGGAAGCACTTGGGCAACATGAAGACAACTGAGCTGTGGTGGCAATTGGACTTGAACAAAGCAAAACTGAAGTGGGATGCGACAGGTGCTTTTTAGCTGCAAAATCCAAATACTTTACTGTTTGTCCTGTAACAGCTCTGAGGTGAAAATAATGGTTTCTTCACACCTTGTTAGTAAAGGCTTGGGATTGCTGGTATGTTCCAGCAACATGTGACTCACCAAAACACAACAGGAAAGTGGAATGCCCATCAGCTGGTAGGCTTTTACCAATTTATTCAAGAGTGATACATTTCTTCTTGAAGACTCCACTTGATGCTGTAGGCCATAAGGCAGAGAAAAACTACCCTCAGGCACATGAGAGAAAATAAATGCAAAAATAGGCAGAAAGAAAAAGAATATAAATTAGAACAAAACCAAGGGGGAGAGGTTTCTCAGCAATAGTATAGAAGCAGTGATCTAAGCTGATAAAAGAGAACTGAACCACTAATGGTAGCCGCAGCTCAGGTGTGCACAATGAGGAAGGAAGAGACTCCTTCAAAAACAAACTTTGCTGTGTTTTTAAAAAGGTTCCAAGCCAGCTCTGCACAAGAAGTACATATGTGTGAATTGCAGAAACCACAACAGAGAGCTATAGATCTAAATCAAATGTGTATTCCCAAGAATAGCATCTGCCTTCATTGCTTTTTAATAGGATACATATTTGAATTTGCATACCCATCAAATAGAAGTTAATGAATGTTCATCTTTCTAAAACATGACTAGAGTTTGATGAGTGGAAGTCTTTAAAGTTTGTGAAGACTATATGGCATACTGCAAGTTTAAAACAGTAAGAAATGTACATACTATGTGGAGAAAATTCCTTGTTCTACAGGAGATGGATGGAATCTGCTGAAAATCCTTGTTAATAATTTTGTGTGTGATGTGAAATATATATATTCACATACATAACATAAAAAGAGGTTCCTAAAATAACAAGTCTATAGCCTATTGTAAAAAAAATTTTGGTCTGTATTAGTCTATACTGCAATTGTTTGCAACTGGTTCCTTGTGTAAAAAATAAACTTTGGGTTAACTTGTTGAAGACTGAGGAATGCTAATTAAAAATTGCAATTACAGCACTATATTTCTTCACCAAGCTCTTAATATATTTGAAGAAAATTTGAAGACAATATTACTGTCGTTTAAACAAATAGCATGCTCTGCTGATTAACAGTGGTATAATTTTTCAGATGAGGAAATCAGATTAAGGACATGGGTTATCAATAACTCACCTGTTTGCCATTGTGGGTTACAGAAGACAGGATGGTACGTAAAGTCTTGAAGCCCATAGCAATATCAAGCAAGTGAGCAGCAAAGAAGAAGTTGTTGTAGTGACCAAGGATAGACATAGTTGTGTACCAAGCTAAGTATAAGAAGGACTGAAGAAAATGATAAGATGTGTGAGCAATATCTACTTTTCTGATTTTTCAGGTATTGTATTTTTAATTGTGATTCAATTTTATTTATGAAATGTTCACTACTCACGTGCTGTACAACAGGTGTATGCATGCATATGCTGTCTAATTATCTCTAAACAGATTATTTATACAATATTTTTTCTGTAGTTTGCAAACTTAGGGACTTTCAGCATTGCACCCATAATCCTAATGTTAGTATCTTTAATGGTCTGAATCCAGAGATGCAGTAGCAGAAGAAATTCGGTGGCACTATTCCATGCACAGTTGTCCAAGTGGTAATAGAAGGTACTGTATGATGTTGTACAAGAGATTGTGCATCAAGTCATGCTGGTGCATATCTGAGATATACAAGAGACTGTGCAATACCTTGTACAAACAAAAACATACCCCTGGAGTTCTGTTCTGGTTTCTCAGGAAGGAATTTCGAGGTAAGTCAGAAAAGGCCACATGCCAAGAGGTTTTTCAAATAACGAAATGCACCTCTGGATCCACATTTTTTTAAAAAAAATATATTTGTTACATCAGTCAGCTTACTTATGTGTTTAACTGCTGCTGCATTAGATGGTGACTATCACTACCACCAACACCACCTTTGTTTGCACCTTGTCTTTCCCCTCCAAATTCAAGGTAGCTAATTGATACTTCTAGCTGATACCTTAGGTGCACATGAAACAACATTTAAGTTCTTAGTTGAAAGTCTCACGGGCTAAATAACTGCTATGCCACCCTTCTGGGCCCAACATTGCAAAAATCTATCTATGTTCTTGAATCCTTCAATAAAAACTGGCCTCTATTCTTGTCATTTCCTGCCTTGACTCCTGCCAGCCTTCTCTCCACTGTTTCACAGCTCAATTCTCTCCCCTCTATCTAAAACTCCTTTGCAAGATAATTTAACACTCCCTTTGCTCATACTATGGTGTCAATCCTCTTCACCTCCCTTTAGTGGTTTCCGGTTTCCTTCGGTATCTGTCACTACTTCTTTGTTCTTATCTTCACAGCAACAAAATAGCATCCACATTCCTTATCTTATATGCCTTGCTTCTGTGACCCTTTTACAGCTCTCTCGTATTCAGGTTCTCCACAGATCTCTTGCTGAACTGCCATTCTTTTTTGCTTTCTGTTACAGAAACTCCTTCTTCTGAGTGTCTACAGAGGTGACCAAGCTCCAGAGGCCAATTTTTAGTGTTAGGACTAACTGTAGATCACATAATTAAGCAATAATTCTTCTTTGCCTATCCTGTTCATGAAACAATGTTTTTCTCCATCTTGGTCTTTGCAGTGGTTCTCTTTGCCTCTCTAAGTATTGATTTTAATTAACCAAGTTTAGGATTGCATTCTCACCTGTTTTCATTTCTTGTGAAATGATCCAACATGCCCTTACTCATAGCAAGGATTTCAGTCTAGTGAGACACTTACTTGGCATGCATGCAGAAGAGTTATTTGCTGTTATTTTCATATCAAGACTCTGCACCATTGTACCTGGTAATTCCAGTGCAAACAACTTTTAAACTAGGGGGAAGGATAAAATCATCTGATAATTTCTGTGAAAGAGTTGTCCTGCTACAAGTATACCCCAGAACTTCTGCTTGATTAAAACTATCATAAATGAAAATTTATGAAACTGACACGCAGCACAGGCTTCTAAATTAAGCATATGGTGGATCAAGGAGCAAATCTTAGGCTCATGGGCTTCCATGACTTTTAAAGGGTTTTATGAAATTAAATGTGAAATGGCTGTTTGTACAAGCCTGCCTGTCTCCCTGCCTGCCTTCCTGAAATTTCTATATTGCCTCCCAGTCCACAAGGACTCCCAATGCTAAACAGGTGGACAGAACCTGTGAATTAGACGTAACATTCAGACGTGTAGGCTTTAGCCAGTAATAAAAAAAAAATAGTACTTGTACTTCTAAATAGTACAAGCGTCCAATGGTAGGAGGAGTAGAAACTATAGTACAGGACTTGCAGGAAGGGCCCGGGGACTTAAGTGTCTCTACACTAATGCACGGAGTATGGGAAACAAGCAAGATGAACTTGAACTCCTAGTACAACAAAATAAATACGATTTGACAGGCATCACTGAGACCTGGTGGGATGAGTCTCAGGATTGGACTGTAGGAATAGAGGGGTATAGCCTATTTTGTAGAAATAGACCAAACAAGAAAGGAGGAGGAGTACCCTTGTATGTCAAGGATGTTTCCACCTGTGAAGAGATCCATGACTTAAACCCAGAAAGCCAGGTCGAGAGCATCTGGGTAAGAATTCAGGGAGCGAGAAACAATAGGGATATTCTGGTGGGGGTTTACTACAAACCTCCAACCCAGACTGAGGACGTTGATGACGCCTTCCTCAACCAAATGACTGCACATTCAAAAAGGAGAGATACAGTAATAATGGGAGATTTCAATTACCCGGATATATGTTGGCAGTCAAATTCTGCCAAGACAGCAAGGTCCAGCAAGTTTCTTGCTTGTCTTGCAAACAATTTCATGGTCCAGAAGGTGGAAGAAGCAACAAGGGGATTAAATATTCTAGATCTGATCCTGACCAACAGGGATGACCTTGTTAATGAGGTAGAAGTGGTTGGATCTTTAGAGGGGGAGTGACCATGCCCTATCGGAATTTGGCATTCAGTGGGAAGGAGAAGATAAGTGTAGCCAAACACTCATCTTAGATTTTAAAAAAGCAGACTTCTGTAAACTTCAGGAGCTGCTGGCTGAAATTCCCTGGTCAAGAATAGTGAAAGGGAAAGGAGTTCAGGAGGCATGGGAGTTCCTTAAAAGGAAGATACTGAAGGCACAGTCTAAAACTGTGCCAAGAAGGAGGAAAAATGGAAGGCATCTGAAGAAACCAGAATGGTTGACTAAAGAACTCTCAGCTGAGCTAAGTGTTAAGAGAAACATGTACAGGAAATGGAAGAAGGGGGAAACCACCAAAGAAGAATTTAAGCAAGTAGCCAGGAGATGTAGGGAGAAGGTCAGAAAGGCCAAAGCACAGAATGAACTTAGGCTGGCCAGAGACATTAAAAACAATAAAAAGGGCTTTTTAAAATATGTCCGCAGCAAAAGGAAAAAGAAGGAGACAATAGGGTCACTGCGCAGAGAAGATGGCGAATTACTAACAGGGGGAAGAGAAAAGGCAGAACTACTTAACACCTTCTTTGCCTCAGTTTTTTCCCAGAAGGATACAAGCACTCAACCTGGCGGTTGGGGAGCAGGGGAGGAAGCAGGGGAAATGCGGCACATAATAGGTAGAGAGGTGGTACAGGAATACCTGGCCACACTGGATGAATTCAAGTCTCCAGGACCAGATGAATTGCATCCTAGGATATTAAAAGAACTGGCAGAGGTCATTTCGGAACCGCTTGCTATAATCTTTGAGAAATCTTGGAAGATAGGAGAAGTTCCAGCAGACTGGAAGAGGGCAAATGTTGTCCCCATCTTCAAGAAGGGAAAAAAAGAGGACCCAAATAATTATTGCCCAGTTAGCCTGACATCAGTACTCAGAAAGATCCTGGGGCAGATCATTAAGCAGTCAGTTTCTAATTACTTAGAAAGCAATGCGGTAATCATGAGAAGTCAACATGGATTTCTCAAAAATAAGTCACGCCAGACTAATCTTATCTCTTTTTATGATAGAGTTACTAGCTTGATAGATAAAGGGAATGTTGTGGATGTAGCATATCTTGATTTCAGTAAGGCCTTTGACAAAGTTCCCCATGACATTCCTGCAAAGAAGCTAATAAAATGCGGGCTGGACAGGTCTACCGTCAGGTGGATCTGTAACTGGTTGACTGACCATTCCCAAAGGGTGCTCACCAATGGCTGCTTTTCATCCTGGAGAGAAGTGACTAGCGGGGTGCCACAGGGTTCTGTCCTGGGCCCAGTGCTGTTCAATATCTTCATCAACGAGTTGGATGAAGGAACAGAGAGCATGCCCATCAAATTTGCAGATGACACCAAATTGGGAGGGGTCGCTAATACGCCAGAGGACAGGATCAAAATTCAAAATGACCTGGACAGATTGGAGAGCTGGGCCAAGGCTAACAAAATGAAATTCAACAGACAGAAATGTAACGTTCTACACTTAGGTAGAAAAAATGGAATACAAAAATATAGGATGGGGGACACATGGCTGGGTAGCAGTATGTGTGAAAGGGATCTAGGAGTCTTAATAGACCACAAGCTGCACCTGAGTCAGCAGTGTGATGCAGCAGCCAAGAAAGCCAATGCAATTCTCAGCTGCATCAATAGGAGTATGGTGTCTAGATCGTACCACTCAGAGTACCACTCTACTCTGCTTTGGTTAGACCTCATCTTGAATACTGTGTCCAGTTCTGGGCACCCCAATTAAAGAAAGACATGGTCAAGCTGGAGCAAGTCCAGAGAAGGGTGACCAAAATGGTGAGGGGCCTGGAAGCCATGCCCTATGAGGATAGACTTAGAGAACTGGGTATGTTTAGTCTGCAGAAGAGAAGGTTAAGAGGGGACATGATAGCCATGTTTAAATATTTGAAGGGATGCCGTGTAAAGGAGGGAGTGGGCTTGTTTTCTGCCGCTCCAGAGACCAGGACAAGGAGCAATGGATTCAAGCTGCAGGAAAGGAGATTCCACCTGAACCTCAGGAAGAACTTTCCAACAGTCAGGGCTGTCCGGCAGTGGAATATGCTGCCTCAGAGTGTAGTGGAGTCTCCTTCTTTGGAGGTTTTTAAGCAGAGGCTGGATGGCCATCTGTCGGGAGTGCTTTGAGGGTGTTCCTGCATGGCAGGGGGTTGGACTGGATGGCCCCTGTGGTCTCTTCCAACTCTACATTTCTATGATTCTATGATTCTATGTATACATTGTTAGGGAGGATACATGAATACAGATATTAATCTCCACTTCCTGGGGCCCTGTGTGAAGAATAATATTAGTTGTTCCTCCAGATATACTAATATTGAAGCAGAGGAATTGTTCAATATTATATACTTACATTATCAGTGAAAACAACACCAAGCTTCCAGATACGATACTTGGCATCAATAGCACTTAACCTAAAAGAGTACAAAATAATTTGAAATTAATCAGTATTCCCATTCATTAATTATACCACAAGCATCTTTTCCTTACATTTATTTTTTCATTTCTTCCTCCTCACCCATCCCCCAGATTGATATGTGCTGAAATGTTTCAAGATTCTGTAGAGGTGTACAGGGTATATTTGGGTGCAGGTAATAAATATTAGAGGTATGAAGGTTAAATTCATATGAATGCTCATGTTATATGGTTAATTAATGTCATCACATAAACTAAGAGCACCTTCACTTCTCTTGAGGGCCAGGTCCTTATTAAGCCAAAACAGCATCACCTTTGCACAGGAGGAACATATTGTAGACTTGAGGGAACTGCAAAATTTGTATACAATTTTTAAAGAAATCGGGGGGGGGGGGCAGCCCAATCATGACTGAGCATGTACAGTGGGCAAAGAAAGCTAGCTAACTGCTTAAAGTGGGAAGGAATGAAAATAAAGGACAACGGAGAGAGGCATGGATTTTCTTGAAATAAAGGATAGCTGTTTGGTTGGAAAACTGACAAGATGCACTCTATATTACAACATTTTATTGCTCATCCCACTCCTGCCTATCACGAATTGCTTTATACTATTCCCAGACTGTTGCTGCTTGTCACACTGATGAAGCTGAAAGAAGAATTCAAGTTTCCTATTGCTGTAAGCAAGCACTGAGCACTACATGCTGATGGACTCATAACAGCATTGCAACAGGTCAGCCCAACTCCCTGTATTTCTTCATATGCCTTTTCTGTGTTGCATCATGGGGATACCCAATCTGGTTTTTTTCTGCCTAATAATTCTCAGGGATACTTTGGGTGTCAAAATTCACGTAGATGACATGGGAATGAGTCATTTCTATGTGATGCCATAGTCAAAGCAGCAACTTAGATGGACAGCTCCCAAATGGCAAGATGTCTCAAGTTTCACATGTGCATCTAGTTACTCCATCACTCTGTAGCAGAGAATCACACTCTGCTATTTCAGGCACACAAATGCAGCAGGCAGGGGAAGTGTATGGCTCTTAAGTTAGTGGTTTAGTACATCTACTCTGATTTTTACTCTGAACTTTAAAGGAGCTATCCAAATGCTGAACCCATTTTGTGGACAGAGTTTAGTACCTTGGGCACCTCCTTTAAAGTTCAGACTACATCCTAGAGTGGCTTCCTGGACACTGATACTGGAACCACACACCACCCTTGCCAATAGTGGTTTATTGTGTACACCAAACAAGGATGTACAGCAGTTCAACATCATGTCTGGGTGTCTTCTTCTAAGAGCTGAAGCTCCTCTCAGCCTCCTTTATTCACTGCATTTAGAAGTAAACAGTTCTTTTGACTGAGGACTACAAGACATGATAGCTGATGGGATACAGAATTATAAGAAATGTATTTTAGTCCCAAAGCTTACTGGATTTGAAAGACATAATGGATCAGTATAAGAAAGTCAGTGTGGTGTAGTGATTTGAGAGTTGACTACAACGCTGGAGACCAGGGTTTGATTCCCTGCTAGGGCATCGAAATTCACTAGCTAACCTTGTGCACATCACACACTCTCAGCTCCCCCGAAAAACTCATGACAGGTTCACTTTAAGAGTTCCCATAAGTTGGAAATGACTTGAAGGCACACTAACAACAATAAGCCCAACTCCTTTAAAATATTACTGCCCAACATAATGAGCTGCTTTGGAGTACTCAGAATATAGTGCTGCTGGGTTAATGCAACATTGCAAATGATGGCAATGGACTGCTGAGGTGAAATAACCTACAGCACTGCAGCATGATTCAGTATTTTCACCCAGAAAAACAGTTACAATGGCTAGGTGGGATGTCACAGTATAATGACATATCTGTACAAAATCCTAATGGTATTTTAATCATTGTGTATTTATTTAAAATAATGAAATTATTTGCACCAAATGAAGGGCAATAACTTTTAAAACATTTTTTTTTTGTGCTACTCATCAATCCTTCTTGTTAGGATACTCACAAAAGAATGGTATGTCAGTGCAAGCTCTTCATTTATACAGGATTGTGCTGTAAAGCCTTTTTCTACTACAGAAGTGAAAGTAATCACATCATGAGGATTTCCAATAACAGAACATTATATATACAAGGATCTGTGGCTGTTGAATATTTTCTGCCTATTGGGTTTATTGGTGTACTGTTTTAAAAAAAATGAATATTACTAGAACTGTTTAATTGAATAAACTGGTGATGAAGATGGAAAAACAATTCAAACTTAAAGAATGATTTTTTTAAAAAAAAATCCATTTTTTCTCTAACCTATGATTATGGTTCAGGTTAAGTGGCAAACCATACCATGAAATAAGAGATGCTTCCTCTAGCTCAGTATATTCCATGGGACTAAAATCCAAAGCATTCTTGTCCAGACCTAGAAGTTCTGCAATGCGTTCTGCTCCGTATAAATCACCATACTTGTTGATTACCTTCAAGGGGAAAGATATATCATCAACTTTAATTTAGCCAGTATTTGTCAGAGTTTTAACAATCTTAGCGTTCCAGAGTTGATACTCCTAAAACAATGACAGCTCAGACAGGAGAGAAAAAAAGGCATTCAAAAACTGAAGAAGCATGAAAAGCCATTATCTGAAAGCATCTCTATAATTTAAGGTAATTTAAAATGACATTTTCTCTCTCTTTTAGGGGAATATGTACCCCTGAGAAGGCAATGGCAGCTAATAACACCTGCATATATTATAGAAAGGCGGGTGGGAATCAGCCTAGTAAAGCAGCCAAAATAGTCTGCCCTTCTCTCCTTGTACATTATACAGGTCAAAGCTGACTGTTCCCAGTGTAATTTGCAAGGAATCAGTTTTAAAATGACAAAATGCAAATCAGTGCCTTTCTCTCTAAGATTATCAAATTAGGAACAGAGAAAACTGTTCCCTTCTGCAAACATTAATGTATAACAAATGAACTGTTATTTAGTGTCCTGGGCCTTTGGACGAGGAAGAGGTATTAAGTCAAGTAAGTAAATAATATGGAGAGAGAACCAACAGAATTCCAGTGGTCATAAAAACAAATACAAATGTAAATGTAAAATTAAAAATCAAAAGGACAACATATGTACATACAGTAATAAGTACATAAAACATCATAATATATTTTAAATTTTGTATACTGTTTAAGGCCCATACATACCAATATGAAATGCGACTGTTTTTATGTAGCCCTTGAAGAAAGTCACTGCAATATATACATAGGCTGAAACCTGGGTTAAAACAAAAGGCCATTCCACATTACACTGTTATAGTGCTATTATTCCACTTTCAACATCCTATGGAATTCTGGGGTTTGCAGTTTAGGGAGGTGCATTTATAATTCTCAGCCAGAGAGCTCTTTGGCCTCAGTAAACTACAAACTACAAATTCCACAGGATGTTGAAAGTGGAATAATAGCACTATAATAGTGTAGTGTGGAAAGGCCCAAAGAAAACTCTCCTACACACACCTACATCTCCAAGATGGACTAGGATGAGGATTAAAATACTGTATACTTGCAGGTTCCTTACCTTTCCCAAAAGATCATCATGTGGCTGATAAAAACTTGGTAGGGAAGTGAGGGCAATGAAAAAGAAAATGATGGTCATGTGCTTCTGATAAACTGGGAGGAGTGAATTCAAGGACACACACATCCCAAATGGAAGAGCTGGATCAGTAGCATCTTTATTCACTCCAATCTTCCACAGTAAGAATCATGATTGGGTAAGGCAAAAGCTTACTCTGGGCTTTTCCAGAGGGCAGAAAACAGGACTGAGAAGTCAATCAGCTTCAAATCAGTCACAGTCTTTTAATGGGATAATAGGTGATAAGAGGACAGAAGAAGGAGACACATGGTTGACAGGCAGAGTGCCCTCAATATAAATAAACGGAGCGCCAAAAACTCCTGGGGCTCTTTAGTGGGAGAGGGGTTGTGTGTGGCAGCAGGAGGGGACTGGCAAAGGCCTACTTCCTAATAGTATCTGTGGATCTAGATAGCAACGCTGCTCTTATAGATTACAGTATTTTCCCTTTTAGAGACAACTAAACTAAAACAGGCAGGGCAACGGGGTCAAGAAGGCTGGGTGGAGATTGCAGCAACCAGGCTTAGCAGGCTGCATGGGCAAGTTGTTTGCCTCTCTATGAATTTTCTTAGGCAAACACAACAATATAAGCCCTGACTCACAGGACTAAAAGTCAACAAACCATCAGAGCCAGGAAACAAATGAAACATATATAAATATGTTGTAAATTAATTTAAAAGACCAATTTACAACAAATCCATATAGGCAGTCAATTAGCTATATTAAATATACAATCTGTACAGTTTTGTAATAATATTAAAGTCACAGGACTGTACACGTAGAGGTCAATTTGGCATAAATCTTTGTGCTGGTAGAAAACTGATGGCCACTGGTGTAAACAAGCCAACGGCTGAACAAAGACCAGATGCATTTAGACACAGCTGTCTTCCTCAGAAGCCAATATTGGGGTATTTTATTTCTAGAAATCTTTCAATTTTTCCCACCACTCAGAACTGAAAACATTGGACACACGTTCCTTACCTAATAGGAATAAGAATGCCTGTCACCTTCAGTAGCCACTGGATTTTCAAACATATTGTCCTCAGAGAATATTTACCAGTCATGTAGGAATGGGGAAAGGGGTGAGGGGGGTGGTGTGCCCTGAGTGGCATTTTTTGGAGGCTCCACCATTCCTTGCCTGTCCCCCGTGCACCACAGTGCCGCCCTCATGTGCCATAGCTCCTCCCCATGTGATGTAGCCCCACCCATACACACTGTAGCCACACCCACACATGCCGCAGCTCCTCCCTTACGCCTCCGTCCCTTGCCCCTACTCCACTCATGCCAAGCTATGCCACTGACATTTACCTGCTTATTTCTCAGCGACTGAGTCCTTGTGATCTGCAGAGCATTCTATAACATTCTACAACTCTGGACACTATTCTTCCTCAGAGTTCATCAGCCAGAATCTAACTTCAAATCACCCATACCATCTGCTGGAACTAAATCTTCAACATCATACAATACAAAAGAGATACTAATACCTGCTGAGGGATTCTAAAAAATGATGGCATAAATCAGGGGTGGGCAACTGCAGTGGGGCACAGGGGCTGTATTCGGTTTTTTGGATGAGCCAAAGGGCTGCTATGATAGAGTTCTGGGATGTGTGGCTATCCTGAGTGCTAGAGTAATGCAGCAACAGGTTGCCAGGCAACCAGAACAGCTATTCAAGGGAGGAAAACCCAGTCCATTAGTTTAAGGGAAGGACTGAAGGCTTGAGAGGAGAATATATAAAAAGGCAAGCACTGTCATTTTTCAGTCCTTCAGTGAGTTATTCAGCCAGAGAGAGCTCTGGAGTAAAGTTCCTCAATCAGTCAGGGAGGTTGTCTGAGTGGGAGGGTTTGTTTCTCAGGGAAAGCCTAGAGAGTGGCAGAAAAGAAATCAAACCATTATAGAATCTGGTCAGAAAGTGTGACCTAGATTTGGGACTTGAGCTTTTGGAGATAGTGTAGCCAAAGAGCTGTTTGTGATACTGTTGCTCATATGAAGGTTTCCAGACATAAGGAGAGTGTGGTCTGAAAGAACGATGAAGAACTGTATTGTCTGTATATGAACTCCAATTATTTGTTCTGTTTGTTATTTTAATAAGATAATGACAATGTGCTTTATCAGACTGGTGGAGCTGCCCTACCCATCTGAGAGAGAAAAAGGGCCAGTCACAGCTGCATTTTCCATTTATTTATTTATTTTAAAGTAAACTAATTGGTTGATTATTTTTGCTTTACTTTTCTCTTGTTAATGCTTTGATGTATCATACAAACAAACATAAAATTTTATTTTCCAATTTTAATATTTCTTGCACTGAATATTTTCACTGATTGACTACAAGAAAGTAACACAGAGAAAGAGAAACAGTAAAGCTAGAGGAGAGTGTTTACAAGCAAACTAGCAGAGGAAAAGCTGAAAGAAGCAGAGACCAGAAAGTGATGGGATGAGGGAGAAACTTGCAAGGAAAAGTTTCAGGGAGAGTTGAAAGGAGAAAGAAATGCAGAAGACCAGAAGGCATGAGAGTGAGGGTGCTTGCAGAGAGGCTGGGAGAAAAGGCAAATAGAAAGAAAAAGAAATGCAGAACACCATGAGACAGTTACAAATTGAGAAAGGAGCAGAGAGGTAAACAAAGAATTCTGGGGCTCACCAGAGAAAGGAGAGACACAAATGGAGACTAGAGGTGGGAACAAACAGAAGGGATAGAAAGCAAGGGAGTGGAAAAGCAAGACACAGATACAGCAGACAGAGGACAAAACCAAAAAAAAAAAAAAAGCAAAAGTGTTTCTCGTTTCAGCTTTACTGGCTTGTTTGTGGCAAGCAATACTAGCACTGTTCAGGCTTTGGAAGTCCCGCACTTTGCTGGTGGTGTTGGTGCCACACTAATGGACCTAGAGGGAACATGTGGCCTGATGTCTGCCCACCTCTGGTATAAATGGAGACACAGCTAATATACTCTTGGATGGTGCCAATAGAGACACAGGAAATACAAGACTCAGAAAAAACCACAGCAGTGAAGATAAGCAGCCAACCAAAGGGAATGTGTTTTTACCATACATCAAAGGGGTCACTGACCATATAGGGAAATTGATGAAGAAACATGACTTCCAAACAATCTACAGACCAACCAAGAAAATTCAACAAATGCTACGTTCAGCAAAGGACAAGAGGGATTGTCTAACTTCTGCTGGAGTTTACCACATACCTTGCAACTATGGGCAGGTCTACATAGGGACTACAAAACGCAGTGTCCAAACACGAATCAAAGAACACGAAAGGCACTGCAGACTGATCCAGCCAGAAAAATCAGTGGTAGCAGAACATGTTATAAACCAACCTGGACACAGAATGCTTTTCGAAAACACAGAAATTCTGGATCATTCTGACAACTACTATGTCAGACTGCACAGAGAGGCCATCGAAATCCATAAACACATGGACAATTTCAACAGGAAAGAAGAAACTCAGAAAGTAAACAAAATTTGGCTACCAGTACTGGAGAATGCTAAAATTAAGACTCAAAAACATGCCAATGAACACCACCCAGACCCTGGAGGTCCTTCTACCAGGAACAACACAATGGGCTGCTAACATACTTAATGCACTGTTATGCATATCCTCTAACTAACAATACAACCCTGGGGGATATCCCATTTAACAACAGGCCAACTGTAACACATGCAAATTGCTCCCTCCCACCCAGGGGACTACACAAGTATACATACTCTGTTTCACTTCCATGCCACCATATCCTCTGAAGATGCCAGCCACAGATGCAAGTGAAACGTCAGGAGAAAATACAAATAGAACACGGCCTCAAACCCTGGAAAACCCACAAGAACCTACAGGAAATACTGCTGGAGTGAAGCTGCAATGGGAGTTTGAGCTGCATTTGGCACCCATATCACCTTAAGAAGGTGCAGCTACCACACAGGTTGTGATGCAGTCAACAGAGTAGGTAGGTGAAACGATAATGTAGAAGATGGGATGGGAGCTTCACTCTCACAGTTCCCTTCTCCAGGAGAAATAGACCCAGTTCCTTCAACTGTTCTTCATAAGACTTGGCTTCTCAGCTCTTCTTCATCTTGTTCACTTTCTCCTGGATAAACTCCAGCCAGGACACAGTACTCCAGGTGAGGTCTGACCAAAGCAGAACAGAGTGATATTCTGGGTTCCCTTGATATGGACACTAATATTCTTCAGATTTAGCCAAGAATTCATTTTCCCCCCAGTCATTTCACACTGTTGGCTCATGTTTATTTTAGGTTCCATCCAGATCCTTTTGAGACACATAGGTATTGAGCAAAGTGTCACCCATCCTATATTTGTGCCTCAGATTTTTCATGCCTCAGTGCAGAATTCTGCATTTATAAATTGTTCTTGCTTGGTAACTGGAGGGAAAGGAATGAGCCTAACAATAATATGGAACTCAATGATCTTTTCAATGCTAAGACAAGACGTTATATTGTGGAGAATACTTATCAATATGACAGACAGTAGAACAATGGAGGCTCTCTCTAAGGAGGTTTGCAACAAAATCTTTTACATCTGTTGGCTTCTTCCAAAAAGCAGAATTCCAGGAAATCTCTAAAATTATAATCTCCCTGGGTGGGAGAGCTCTGTTGAATCAAATGAGGGCACAATGAAGCATGCCCCCTGTGACTGATGAGGTGATGAATGGTGAATGAACTTTGGTGACTAGTATCTCGATTCCCTTCCAAATACGAACCAAGACAGAACTTCATCTTATCTGATCCATTTGAAACCATTCCAGTATCTGGACTGGAGACCGCAAAATAAAGGAAACTAAGGGCCTTTCTTCACTACACTGTTATAGTGTTATTATTCCACTTTAAATATCCTGTGGAATTCTGAGGTTTGTAGTTTACTGAGGCCAAAGAGCTCTCTGGCTGAGAATTCTAAATGGCTCTCTCTAAACTGCAAACCCCAAGATTCCACAGCATGTTGAAAGTGGAACAACAGCACTATAACAGTGTAGTGCAGAAAGTGCCTAAAACCTTGGTCTTGTTAGAAATCTAGTGATGAACACAGCAGTAACAACCTCAAAAGTATTGATGTTATGTGGAAAATTTTCATCTCACAGAAGAAGTGCTGTCACCAGAACAGAAAGTGATATCACTGGAGATTACAGGAGTATCTGATACTGGACAATTGGATTTCTAGTCTTTCTTCTTATGCTGCTTCTTCTACTTCTACTTGATGGGGAGTAAGAATGATGGTATTTAAGCCATTTGTAAATATCAGTAAAAACTACCCTTTCCTTTGTCTGGGATGGAGACAAAACCCATGTGAAAGATAACCTCCTGTGATGCTGACCATTGGGAGGATCAAGCTCATAGCCTTGAAAACCACAGTTGTTGGTATTAAACTAGAAGGTGAAACTCTGTAAACTGGTATTGAAATGGACAGTAAGCTGGTCCACAACAGGCACTCTGACAATCATGATTTTGGCATCCTGGGGAGAGTCTAGCCCAGCTGGCCTTGTTGTCAGCTTCAAATGATTTTTTTCCAGAATGAGCTGGTGTTTTTATGTAAATGGCCAGATCTGGTTTTCATATCCAGCTCAGAGAGCCGTTTTCACTGTTTGATGAAAGCAGAATGCTCTCTACCTTTGATACTTGTGGCTCCTTTTCAGAAAGGAGCCCAGAAGAAGTGTTTCTTTTTGTGGTCAGTGCTGCTTATCTCTGAAGAACATATAGGAGACATATGGCAAAAACAGCTAAAAGACCCAGAGGCTTGTAAAGAGCATATTGTTATGAAGAAGGTGGGATTAGAAATGGAGGGAACATTCTCCACCTTTTTTTTTTAAAAAAAATATATTTATGACAATAAACAATAAGAACAAATCAATACAACCAGAAAAGAAAGGAAAAGAAAAAGAAGAAGAGGAAGGACAAAGAACAAAACAAAATAAGAAGAACAAGAAGAGTCAAACAACATAAAAATTGATTTTTATATTTAGTTCTATACATAAATGATTACATCAAATCCCTTTAATAACCTAATTATCCTAAAGAGATGAGACCCAAAATGTTCATTGATGGGAGGTGGGCCACACAATGGTTCTTGCTCAGTTATTGATGAACTAAATCATCAATACTTTGGCAAATGCCTCTTTTTAAAAATTTGCTCCCAGCCATTTGGAATCAACAAGTTAGTTTTGCTGCAAGAGGAACTCTCCACACATGATCTAGCCAATGTCAAAATGAAAGATCTTTCAAAATTTTCCATGTCCTTCTGATTTCCAATCATACAAACTCCCACACAGCAACAAGTTCTTTATGTAAAATGTTTGCATTTCCCACTTCAAAAATGATTAAAAATAATAAAAGTCCCTCTGGGATGTAGCTCTTCATTAATGTAGCTCTTCATTACTCTTTTCTTCAAAAAAATCTATTCCAAAAAGCTATACTTCTGAGCAAGACGATCATATATAATCTATTGTCCCAATAGCACCACAAACCTGCTAACATACTGTAAAATGTTATTGTTTATTTTGTGAAGTTTAACTGGTATTAAATACCATTGATATATATATTCTATATATTCTATGTATATAGAATTCTATATACCATACTATATATACCATTCTATATACATTCCCAGAGTGAAGCTGATACTGATTTATAAAGTAGCATAATAGATACTCTAGTCCATTGTGTTTCTTAAATAGAAATAGTGAGGTCTAGTTCCCACAGTATCTTTGATCCATTCCTTTCTCCATATGTTTCTCCAATAATACTTTTATATAAATTAGATACCAGTCCTTTAACTGTTGAAGAAAGGGAAATACACACAGACTCAAATCTAGCCAATGTCCTTGGGAACCGTAAATGACTATATATATAATTAGTAAAATATCAAATCTGTGCTTTTTGAAACCACCCCACTTGAATATCAGATACATTTGTAAGAATTTATTCCAATGGTAACGGTTTACCCTCTAAAAATAAGACTTTAATCATATATAAGTATCTCTTTTTTCCATCTTTCATTATCTCCATGTTTAAAACTGGGGTATAATTTAAAAATGGATGACACTGAGGCTAAACATTTTGAATATGTCTTCCATGTGCTAATAATTTTCCAAAGAATGAAAGAATCTTCATTTTCCATTTGAATCCATTCTATATCTTCATGCCTCATAATAAATCAGTGAATTTGTTTTTTTACCTGGAATGCCATGTAATACATAATCAAATTAGGAGCCAGAAGACAACTCCCTTCAACTGAAAGCAACTAAGCATAAAGCTATTTGCATAGATCTGTCTGTGAAGCAAACGGAAAGAGTAACTCACTCCTGGACAAAGTTTACCATAGAAAGCTTCTTTATCTCTCTGGCCTTTGAGGCTTAATTGTCACTATGTTCTGAACTAAACTAGTGGCCTTCTAATCCCAATTTATGTTTATTCCTATCAAGGTGCAGCAAGCATGCTACTTATCTACTATATAAAAGTGAATGTTTGTCTGCACATTTGTCTGTTTGCCCACATCAGTATACGATTGGCTGTGTGAGGCGAGAAGACCTCATATGATTGGCTGGCTGTGAAGATTCCATGGAATCCTGAGGTTGGCATTTTAGGGAGAGGCCTTTAGAATTCTTAGCCAGAGAGCTCTTGGGCCTTAGGCCAGTTGCTATGGCAATGAGGCCTACCATTAATAAGGATGCCAGAAAACTTTTGGGAGGCATATGTGAGAAAAATTAAAGTGACATACACAACATAGTTACAAGGTCTTCTCGCCTCACACAGTAGATTGTATGGGTTCCATATGTGAGGAATCTTAAAAATTGAAATTCAAAACAAAAACTGCTTCCGGAAAAACATAAAGCCATTGCACAAATTCAACAGAAAGCAAAACAATCAAAAGCCAGTACATCAACATTGCCAGAGAATACAGACTGGATTGGGGACTATGAGGATAAGTTACAGGTACTGGAATAGGCCCGTTGCTATAGCAAGGAAAGGGACAGTGTATTCCCACAGGAACCCAATCTCTGTATGTTAACAACTACGAATACAAATTGGATTGGGGAATATGGGGATAAGTTACAGGCACTGGAAAAGGCCTGTTGCTATGGAGATGAGGCCTAGCAGCAAGGAGGAGGACAGTGTATTCCCTCAGGAACCCAACTTTTGAATGTTAACAACTCTGAATAATTCAAAGATTGGATTGGGGAATATGAGGAAAATTCATAGGTACAGGAATAGGCTGGTTGCTATGGTCATGAGGCCTAGAAGCAAGGAGGAAGACGGTGTACTCCGTCAGGAACCCAAACTGTGTATGTAAATAAGTCTGAATACAGACTGCATTGAGAAATATGGAGCAAAGTTACAGGAAATGGAGAAGACAGTTTGGAGAAAAGAAAAGAAAACCCCCGGCAACCCCAGGGAAATACACTAGTCTATCTACAAATTTTAAAACTGAAACATTAACGAATATTAGTCTTGATAGTATTTTTTTTTCCTTAAAAAAGGCAACTTACCTTTCGTTTTACAAATTTGTCCCAATAATTATTAGGAAAAGACCTGCATAGAAAGAGAAATAAAAATCCAAAATAAATTAGGCAAAATGAACAAGATGTACTTTTATTACTAGCATTTTACTATTACAGTTTGTACAACTAGTAGCAGAACTTTCTTTCATATATAACTAACTGGATGAATGTCTGTGGGTCGGAAGAAACGACAATTCACCTGTAGGACTGGTGGGAGGAGGGTGGTTCTTCTTTGCTGACTGCCACCTTCATAAATTGTTGTTGTTCTTGCCTCCAAGGCGTTTTGCCAGTTACAGTGGCTCTAAATCTGTCACAGGGGTACTGGGGACTGAGAATGTGTTGCACACCCAAGGTCAGCCAGTGGGCTTCCATGGTTGCCAGGGTCGTAGTCCAACACTCAAACCATTACGTCACATTGGCTCTCTATTCATAAATTACTACCTAGCAAATGACACTATTGTTTTTTAAATCCATAATTCCATAGTATAATGTGGATTGCAATGTTATTATCTTTAGCAGAAAACCAGTTTACAAACTTTCTACAACTCCTGATGATTATGAGGAAAAAATAAAATCTCTCCTTTCTATAACATATATATACAAACTTGTATGGTTTTATTACATTCGTTGAGAATTCACTTCTACCACAAGTTCACTGCCAAGTAGAAAAAAATACTTCATTAAGAAAATGTTACAATTCAGCTAGAACCATGGGGGTGCACTGCATCCTGTTGACAAGGGTTACACATATGCTGGTGACGGGAAGGAAGAGGCCACCGACACAGGAGATGTGAAGGAAGTAAGGTATTGGAGCAAGAAGACTGCTCAGGTCTAGTAGATTTTGTCTGCATTCACACGATATCGCTGTGCAATCCTGGGAAAAGTGCAACTACTAGCATAGTGTATCCAGAGGATTCTCACCTAAAACTGTTCCTTGATTACCATTTTAGTTCAGTTTGGGTTTTTCAGTGTGTGAGTGTGTGCCGTCAAATCACCTGTCAACTTATGGTGACCCCATGAATTTCATAAGATTTTCTTATGCAAGGAATATTCAGATGTGGCTTGCCAGTTCCTTTTTCTGAAATATAGCCTACAGCATCTGGTATTTGTTGGTGGTTTCCCATCCAAGTACTAAACAAGGCTGACCCAGCTTACTTTCCAAGATCAGATGGCATCTGATGCCTTTAGAGTTTTTAGGCTGGTTTTTTTTTTAACACTGTATGATTTTAATATTAGAATCCTATTCAATTTATATGTGATGTCTGATGATATTTATGAAAATACAGCAGCGATGAAGAGAGAAGGATCAGTGGAAGTTGAAAAAGTGATGATGAAGAGAGTGCCAGGCCTGTTACTAATCAAAGTTCTGATGGATCTGTGTTAACGTTTATTTATTTACTTAATCAATTAATACAGGGAAAGGATATACTGTGGATACTTCACTCATCCTTATCACTACAGCCAGCTGTACTGACGTGGAAGGTAATAGTATCCCTCCCTCCAATATAGTCTCTTCATTGCATGTATTACCTAAGTCATGTGGAAGGAAGGTACGGTGAAACAATAACCACATGCCAAAGTAAAATAGGAAGGGGGCCTCATTCTGAAAGTACTTGGTATTCACCTCGTTCTGCTAAATAGCTCTTTGGCCATTTCCACCCTCCGGCCCCTCTCTAAATAGCTCTTTGGCCATTTCCACCCTCTGGCCCCTCTCTAAACTGCAAACCCCAGGATTCGATACGATGCTGAAAGTGGAATAATAGTACTATAACACTGTAGTGCGGAAATGGGCCTTGATATCAAAATGCTGTTGCTTTCAAAATTACTCTGCTGAATATCAAACGTGGGTAATTGTTTATTTTTTATCTGTATAATTTATAGCCTATCTTTCTTCTGATATGGGACCAAGCAGCTCACAATATCAAATAAAACGACAGTCAGTTAAAACTAATCACAATAAAAGCAGCTCAGAAACCATTAAATAAATTATCCAATTAAAAACAGCACTAACTTAAAACAATTTAAAAGCATTTAAAGCATAACAATGTGTTTAAAAGTAGACTAATGCCCCCACATTAATAGATCTTCTTGTATGACTGGACTTAAAGCCAGGCCACTGAGAAAGGACCACCTTGTTTTCAAAAACACAGGACAACAAAATGCTCCAATACAACCCAATGAAGACTGGGCTTACATGTTGGCTTCCAGAAGCTCAAAATGTTCAATTGCATTTCGAAAAGAAGAATGAGAAGGGATGAAAGAATTGGCAGCTGGTGGAGCCCTAAACATGACCACGGCAAGGTGGGGGGGTGATGGTGGAAGAGATGCAGCAACATTTTGTTATGGGCTCCACTTATTCTTCCTATTTGAGAAGCTGAGGGCAACCATTCACATGTTTACTGTAACTAACTGTAATTTTGTTAAGCTGTATGTTCAAAAGACATGAACCTGCCTTCCCCAGCAGATCTAATTAAGGCAAGAAATATGAAGCACATGGGAGAAGTGGTGGGAGAAGAGACAAGAGCAGTGGCAGCTGGTGGATTCCATGTCAGTGGAGCAGTGAACACACAGCAGATTTTCATCTGAATTTTAATGGACCCTTCTTTAAAGAAAGATCATCACAAATATAAGTGGTAAGATAAATTTATGAGAAGGAAAGTAAACAACAGGCAGTAATTTCAGATAGATCAGCAAAGTGAAGATCAGTGAACTCCTACAAGAATACTCCAGGGCAAAATGTGTTACTTACGGAGTGTTTATGACCAGGCGATCCCATTGCCCTTTAATATCATCTTCAGAGGGCTGTTCAGTAATGTACAAACCATCAAATTCAAGTTTCCTTGCAATATCCTTTTCTCGTTTGAATACAACAAGAGGAACCTTTCAGAAAAGACAACTTTTTTTTCATGATTTGGAATCTCCAAATGAAGCTATTTTTTTTAAATTGAAAACATTTCTGAATGTAACATTTTACAGTATCAGTAAACTTCACACTTAGAAACAATTTGGTTTTAAGAACAGAAATGGCCATTATGAAGATTATAGGATGATAGATAATGTATTTGCCTTTTTGAAATAATGCTGAACAAATAAGCTAATTGCCTGTTAACTGTTAAATATGGGTGCTCAACACATAGGTAAAGCCTGGTTTGGAAACTTCTAGCGGTGAGCTATAAGTTTGGTGAAACTCCTGCCTTTAACATTGCACACGTAGGTCTTATTCTTTCCTCACATCCACCACAGCAGTGGAAAATTAAGGTAGGACATCCAGTGTAAAGAAGTGGGTGAGTGGAGTGAGTTCACAGATGGGCACTTGAAGTTAAGCATTATGTTTTATTTGTTGTGATCTCTGTAACTCAGAATATGGGAGAGTGGCAGAGATAGGGAAGGTATCAAAGAGATGACAGAAGAGCCTGGCAAAAAGCCACATAATCCCTTATTCTTCTCTCCATCTGATAGTGTCAAAGATGAATGGTTGTAGCCACAGTGGTCATATAAAATAATAGTCTCCCATATTTTTTTTCCATACTTCCATCCATCATACCCAACAGATACAATTCTGGTTTCATTTTCAACCCTGTATCCAGAATTTTTTTCTATTAACATGTGGATTATTTTCCAATATTTTTTAGCTCTGGGGCAATTCTACCACGTGTGAAAAAATGTTCCCCTTTCCTCCCTGGATTTCAAACATTTATCATCCATAGTTTTGTACATTTTCACCAATCTATCAGAGGTTAAATACCATCTTAAATACAGCTTATAAGTATTCTCTTTTATATTTTGCTTAGCAGTATATCTTAAGCCCTTATTCCAAATCTTTTCCCATTACTCATATTCAACATTCAAATTTTTTTGTTTATATACATATACATATACATATACATATATATTTGTTATTCTTACATACTTATTTTATCAATGGATGTTTTTGGATACTTATTTTTGTTGTGATGATGCCAAATACATATATAAAATTTTTAAAAAAGATGAATGGTTGCAATCAGGTATATACCCTCTGCAGCTCAGGCACTGAAATCCCTTGTGAAAGGCTATAGATATACTATGAAAATATTTTAGAAAGACTTTTCTAGCACATCCTCTCCATTGGTGATTCATACAACAGAGCATTAAAACAATAACATAAAAACAGTTAATTAAAACAACATTAAAAATTACAACAACAACAACAACATGGAATAAAAAATTCACAAACATAAATTAAAAGCAGTCTGGAACAAGTAGTTATCACCCTCATGGAATTGCTCTTACTTCTTCTGGCAACACATAGATATCACAGCAGTAGCCTGCTCCACAAATCATTGTCTCAGTTCAGTCCATCATAACATAGGGTGGCCTACTATCAATCCCACCTGAAGTGGACTTGTTGAGCCAATGGGATTTACTTATGTAGTGACTCACCATTGAACAGTTAAATAAGTCTATTCTATTTTGTACTAACCAACAGGATTCAAGCCAAAGTGTGTCATGGATAACCAAGAAGGCCAAAACATAAGCCCAGTTAGTGATGGTCAGACAGTGACACCTCTCAGTAAGAAGCAGGGCTTGACAGGAAAGCTGACAAAATAATGGCCTGTGATACAGGGGAAGAATAAAGTAACCTTATGAAGGAATGTAATGTCTAACATGACATTGTGCTATACCTATGAAAAACTAAATAAGAGTTGGCTGATGCAAGGTGTACTACTTACTGATCCATTGTATTGAGATTACAGTTATTATGAAGACAATTTTCATGATTAACAAATTCAGATCTCCAGTGATGAGAAGCTCACATATTTTCATCAACCTCCAAGTCAGAATTAGAGCAGTCACTGGGATATTTACATAATTTACATTATGGGACCCCTCATTAAATACTTTTCTTGGAGGTGAGAATACAAAGACATCCCCAGCCCTTGAGACTGGGGACATAGAAAGTTGAATTGGTAGCCAAATAAATCTAAAGAGAAGATCCTGAGAGGTTTTTATATTTAAAGTCTGATAGAAGGTGTAAGATATACCATAACGTTACAGTCTACATCTGTAACTCCTCATTCCACTTCACCAAGTAAGAGTGGGAAAACACCAGTTTTCAGGCTGTTACCATTATGTTAAGAATTTCATACAGAAGAAACTGGCAATTTAGAAGGATGTTTTTGTCTATGGACCAGTCTGTTTAATGGAGAACCCCTAATTGGGTCTAGCCAAATACGACTGTGGTGTTACATGTAATTACTTGCAGAAAATGGTACAGGAGTGAGCCCTTGACCGCTCAGACCATCTTCACCATTTCCAAGAGCTTTGCATGCATGTGCATGTGGCTTTCCAACATCAAACTATCAGTCATGAATGGTGAGGATGCTCACCAGCCCACCAAAGAAGCACTGGATGTTACTCATCTGCATGGTCTTGGAAGACATGCCTACAACAGGAATGAGTGCCAGTTTGCTGTGCAAGGGACATAGGCCTAAATGCTGTTGTTTGTCCTGAGAAGAGTAGACCAAATGAAACAATAGGATTTATGTATGTATTGACTCATCATTCAACAATTGATTGAATAGTGTACTCTAGTTGGGATTAACCAATAGGATGCCAACCACATTTTGGGTTGTGGGCTGTGTGAGTTTGGGGATCAGGAAAAGAACTAGTGATGTAGCTGCGACATTCTGAGTCAAATCAAAGGTGTGATGCACATGGATTTATATTACAACTGCATCCCAAATAACAAAGCAAATCAGGATCATTTGGACAATTTATACCAGCTCTGGATTGGATCAGATTGATCTAATTTGGTTCTGGAATGGAATGGCACAGTCAAAAGCAGTTTGGACTAATCCAGAGACCCAGACATTCAAAATAAGTGGGATAAAGCAAGACAATGCATCCATATATTAAAAAAAAAAGAATGTCATGTTGATGTTACGTAGAGGGGAGCAGGACAGCTAAGCTAGGCTCATTAACAGCTCCATCACATAAGCTGGAGCTAGAATCTCATACTATTCTTCAAGTACTTGTGGAAATAGATTATGTAAGTTCATTGAAGTTATACAATAATTTATATCCTCTGTCATTTGGCTGTGTTAATGGCACATCACGAAACAGCTGTGGTGAATGATGAGCGGTTGCTGACTATCATCTGAGTTAGTCTCTGTGTGTCTTTCTCTTTTTAATTTCCTTTTGTCTTTTCCAATAGACCAGTTTAATCTTCTGTTTTATCTGTAATTTTATCATTTAACTGTTTATTGAGTCTGTGTTTGTTTAGGTAGCAAAACATATTCTTGCCTTCTGCCTCCCATCCTCAGTAGCCTTTGTTATGTATTAGATGGAAGACAGGCAGTCTGAGTTAACAGAGCGTTATTCGTTTTTCCGGTTTGACAATTCCAGATTCCCAAGTCTTGATTTGGATCCAGGATTTGGATCACTTCACATAAACAGCCCTAATTTCACATGAACAGCCTTAACATGTTCATACTGTAGGTGTGCACTGGATTCTGTGTGTCTATAATGGTATGTATTGTTTCTTGTGGAAGATATGCCATGTCTGAGATAGTATTGAGGTAATCACAATGTATGGGATGCTGCTGGAGTTATAAAGGTCAAACTTTTCTGCATTCACTTGGAAACCGTCATCCTTCAGCAGAGTCAAGGTAAGACTGTGAAGCTGCGTTTGCTGAGATAAGTGATGACTCAACAATTACCTACGTTGGAATATATGCTGATCCCCAAGAATCTGAGATAGGCCACCACCACAGCTTGGGCAAAGGTGAAAGGAAGTGCCTTGCCTTACTAGTAACAAGAAGCCATGGTGAACTAAAGAAACTTCCTGTTTTAAAGTCAAACCATGACACGGGACTACACATCTTAGACACCTAGAGTGCAAAGCCAGTCTCTCTGACAAAGCAATAGCAGAATTGAAGGGAGCATGACCCTATAAAGATGTTCACTTCTCTGAGGTCAAGAATGAACCACAGGTAAAAATGTAGGAAAAAAGTGGGGAGGGGAGCTAAAGCCTAACAAATTCCAGAAACAAAGCAACTGAAATCAGGAGTTATGTGCATGCGGGAAATCTGTGGGAAAGCAGGAACATATCTGTGGATACTCCTTTGTATATATTGAATGACTTATCTATGATAAGGAAGTTCTAAGAAATATTTCAGCCACTGATGAAGACTCATGGTCGAAAGGCATTTGGCTGCAATTAGTGGTGGACTTGAACAGACATCAGTCTACTTTATTCTTCCCTATCAAGTGGGTTACCACAGTTGTTTGTCTTCGGAAGGACTAGCACATCATTTGAAGATTCAATTCATCTCCAGTAATTGCCTCTAATAAGGCTTTTACATTTCAGGGGACTGGAGGTCTCTCTACAGGGCTTGGGTTCTTTTCATTATATTATTGTATTTTCTATATTATATATTTTATGTAATGTTTCATTGATTTAATTATTGTATTTGATACATTAGTAAATTTCATATATAGTTTGATATTATAACTCCTAACTTCAGTTGCATTGTTTCAAGAATGAACCACAGCCTTCAACCTTCTCAGTTACCAGCTTATGAATCTTCCATATTGTCTACTATATATACAATTTAGTTACCAAGACAGCTAGTAATAAAATAATAATATAAAAACATATAAAATACTTCAAATTAAAACAACAGAAGAAACAAAGCAATCCACAGAATGAATAAAACAAGTAGATAAGACCTACTAGGGGAAAAATACGAATAGAAAAATCAATATATTTATACAGTCTGACTGAGAAAAGACTTCAGGAAGTTTTTTTAAAAACTTTTGGAAGTTAATGTAGAGTGAAAATGAATTTACTAACCTTTAAACAGTAATATCCAATAACACATACAAAAGAGATGATTGTATGAATAACAGCCAGAGCTCTCAGTGTTGGGGCCATATAACCCGTACTCTCTTGTAATACATAAAATACCACATCATCTTCATCTTCATCCTCATCTAAAGCATGCCATAGGTCAGAATCTTCTTCTACTTCTTCAAATGGCTCTTCTGTCACCTGTTTTGATTTTAAAATACCAGTAATACAAACAGATATTTCAATGGAAATTATTAACTCTATGTAAACAAAATTTGTCCACTAAATTCTATTCAATTTGTTGCTAAAAGGGATGATTGCCTTACAGATATAAAATAATCTGTCTTATAAGTATTTAAATGATATTTCATATGGTACTAAGATGATAAAGCACTTATCCTCTTGGAAGGTTGGACAGAAGAAGCAATTCATACTCTAACCATCTTTTGCATATTCTCCAGTTCTTCAAAAGCCTTTCTGTTCCCAGGTGATGTTTCTCAGGCCTATAACGATGTGATGGGCCCTTTCCACCCCATACCCCATTAGTGCATTCTTCCATTACAATCCCAGCATTGTCATTTGCACAACAGTATCAGGTTAGAAACACTTTCTTCCATACACTTCCGCCTTAAGCAGATAAGTAGTGGTATTGCCACTGGTGTTCCTTCTGCACTACAGCCTCCTTGGTCACTCCCTTTGCCCACCTTCACCCCACCCTACCACTCCCTGATTGGTTGGGGGGCTGGGGTTGGAAGCCGTATAGTGCAGCAATGTTGTAAAAGCATGACACGCCAGTACACTATTGCACTTTTGCGCAATAATGCTTAAAAATGTATTTAAAAAATAAAAAGCTTTAACTCAAAGGAGAAATTTAAAATAATCTAAAATTTAAAATAATTTAAAATGTATAATAATTTAAAATTTTAAAATAAATACAGAGAGTGATAGATTTCGAAGTTATCACACCATGGGAGTTGCTAAGGGAGGGACAAGCTGGGCATGCCCACACCCTGCCTACTCCTGTATCTAGGAGGACAGGAATTGCTATCATGTGGTATTACAGTACCACGCTGAGCCAGTTGATGGGATTGACGCTTTAAAGAAGGCTCTTGGTGGATTTTTTCTGGAAATGGTATAAGACGTTTCGCAATGCTTGGGGACGGGACAGCAGCTGGATAGCAACGATGTTGTGCAGTAGCTATATAAGAGCATTGCTGTGTGCTGAACTAGGAATTAGAGAGCTGCCTTTCTCTTTCTTTCTCTTCTTTCAGGTAGAAGCTTCTGAGGAACTCCACTGCCCTCTACAAATTGAAGGCACTCTTTAGTTTCTAGGGTAGAACCTGACAGAAGGGCAAGACCAATTCAATACTTTTACAATTGCAAGACTTATTTTAATTATCCACTGCCGTTGATGCCTTCAAAGTATAGGAGGGGCAGCTTAGAAAATGGCCTTTGGAGTCAGTCTCTTCCTCCTTCCTGTGGCCTTCATCTTTCTATCACCACTGCTGGCTTTTTTTCCCTTGCTGCTTCTCCTTCCTCCCCCACCTATTTCACCAAAGCTATAGCATTTGAAAATCTAGAATGGTTACATTACCTTGTAGAACAGCAGAATAAAGTTGATGGCAAACGCAACAAAAAGTGCAAGAAATCGTAAATTGTAGAAATTTCTGGCCAAACAGTGCTGAAAATGCAAACAATGTTATCAGTTTTTAAAGCAATATAAGAGAAGACAGATAGATTAAGAAAGGAAATCCAAATAATGCTTCTGTTTTCAGACACAACAATATGAATCACTGAGGCTTCTTCTTCCTTCAGTTGAGACTTCTTTTCCTTTAAGTGCTTCGTTTATAGTATTTGTTGCTAGTTTAATTGTTGTTTCTATTTACCAAAGTTCTAATAGAACTCAGATGTTTCTTCAAGAGGTGAAAAAGCCATTACTTGATTTTATCATAAAATCATTGATTAAAAGTGAGTAAAAGGATCAACATACCAACATTTTTGTCTGATACACTTCCAGTACTTTAAAGAAATTGGCCATAACTGCATCAGGTTTTTCTATCTTTTGCCCATGCCTTCGTTTCCTTCTCTTGGGTTCTTCAACTTCCAAATGTTCAGAATATATGTCATCCTTTATTTTATCTTGTTTCTCACCATCCTCAATGCTACAGGAAATGAGATAAGCCATTAAACAGAGTCAAGTTTAAAGATGCTCAAAAATATCAAATATCAGAACAACAACAACAACAACAAATAAAGGATGAAGACATACCGGTATGCATGGAGGTGTGATTAATGCAATATATTGAGGGCTTAAAAACAATCTTTCCAAACTGGCTGAATGGACACAAAATGGAAAATGAGTTTCAACAAAAAATGCATAGTGATGGACATGGGGGTAAAAACATCCTAACTTCACATACTCTGAGTAGTGCAACATGTGTGGCAACTAACAATGAAAAAGATCTTAGAATAATGGCAATATCAGATAACTCAATGGAACATCAATTCAAATGGCAGCTGCAGTAAATGAACTATACAAATTAATCACTAAAAACAGTGGTGGAAGAAAGTGTCCTAAATCATAACGCCCTTTGCATCACCCTATCTTGACAACAATTTTATAGTATTAGAAAAGAGGCTGAAAAAGGCAGCCAAAATGATCAGAGGGCTCGATCAACTTTTCTACAAGGAATGACTAAAACATTTGGATATTTTAGTTTAGAAAACAGGTCACTAAAGGCAGAGAATGATTTATAAAATTATGAATCATATGAAGAAAGAAGATAGAAACAAGCTTTTCTACCTCTTCCCACCACTACAACTTAAGTCACATCTCATCACATTGGGCAGTGGTTAAGGATAGACAAAAGAAATACTACCTCATATGTATAACAGATTTCAATTCAGTTACTTTATCGTGCTAGGCACAGGTCATGAGAAACACAGTAAAAGTATGTGCAATTGATTTATAGAATTGCTTACAAAAAGATGTGATAACAATAACTTTAAAAACTTTCAAACAGTGGTGGGGAAAGTGCAGCATTCAAGCCTCATGTGCCCCAAATCCATTTTTGAGGCTCCCTCCAACATCAACCAATATGGTGGGTGTGTGGGGTTAAATATATTTTCCTTTGGCTAAAAATGGTTCCCCACATTCCCTGTGGAGCATGTGGGACATTTTCACCATATTTTCCCCCAGGCTGTTTAAGGCATAGAAAAAGCTTTTTTTCCCCCCTAAGAAATAAACTGGTAATTGCTTTACTTCCTGGTAAAGAAAAATACTCCGAAAATAGTCCAAGGAAGCCAAAAACATGGCTAAATTGCCCTGTGGTCTTCCTGGAGAAAATGGTGACCATTTTTAGCAAAATCAAAACAAAATTAAAAATTAAAAAAATAAACTGGGGGTGCAGCATGCTGGGGATGTGCTCCTCCAAGGTCCCCTGGGGAGCCGGTGTGGCCTTCCAAGCTTTGCCATTGCCTACCCCCTAATGCAAAAGGAGTTCAGGATGGGTTTAGCCACACTTAGTAGCCATAAGACTTACAAAGAAACTTCATATACACAGTTACTATTCAAGATAGCCCTGCAATAATGTGATACTGGTACTGCAATCTGACCCAGATACAATGGCCAATGTTGCCATGCCCAGATTGTCGCTTTTTGCTTTGCTTTGCTTTGCTTTGCTTTGAGTATGGAGAACGCTAAATTTAGCTGTTCCTGCATTGGAGGAAAATGATTTTTTAAAAAACAACCTGGAACTGAGACTTTATTCTCTGAGGGCTCATTTTCTCCAATCACTAGGTAAAGCTACCTCGCTTCTATTGATTTTCTTTACTTAATCGAGCATCTAAAATTACCTCTAGCACTGTTTTTTTTAAGACTGCCTAATTGCTTTCTGTTTTCCACTGTTAAAGGAGCCTGTCAGTTTCACACAAAATGGAGGCAGTGCTGACTTTACAGTGAGGTTTTATATATTCAAAATGGGAGATCAAATTTTTCTACTTTTCCAGCCCTCATCAAGCCTTGGATACTCCAGGGAAAGCTTATTACCGTCATATAATCTGTTTTGAAGTCTGAAGACTCTATCTACTAATTATATCTCAACAAAACATGCAATCTACATGATTTTAAGATAACATATCTCTCTTTCCCTTTACCCTGCCAATTTTTTGTAACATCTTGTCAGATGAAAGAATCTTGAGATCTTGAAAGCTGGCACACACTTCTTGTGCATTTTGGTTGGCCTAATATGGATTTTGGAATTTCTCTTTTAGCCAGCTTTTTAATGGAGAATTTTGAAAATTATGAAATTGACAAATCAAACCATAAGAAATCGTATCATACAAAAGGCAGAGAAGAAAATGTGCAACAGTTCTTTATGTCAGTCTAAAAAGTTTGGATTCAGACCTATGCATAAAGTAATTAGTCAATGGAGCAAATAGTAATGATTCAGTGAAGTCTCACTGATTGCCAGCAGGTCTGCTTTAAGCATGAGAAAAACTGGTTTTAACTCAAAGAAAATAAAAACAAAAGATAAAAAAGGAGAGGAGAAGAGACTATGGTCCTCTAAAGTCTCATATCCAATCATACCACGCTCCTCTGAGGGAATTTGCACTATAAAGTCCAAAGCCACTGCAGATTTTAATGGCTTGGGATATGGGCCAAACTGCCAAATGAAGCAGTTTAAAGCAGTCTCTATACTGTTAATTAGCCTGAAACCACCAAGAGATCTATAATTTTTTAAATAAAAATTCAATATAAAGGAAGCTAAATAAGCTATTGTCTTTTGGCTTCCTGTGATGATGGATAGATGTAGTAGTTTGAGTGCTGCGCTACAATTCTGATAGGAAGAAAATCAACTCCTTTGAAATGTGGTGCTGGAGAAAAGTTCTACAGATATCATGGACTGCTAAAAAGGCAAATAAATGGGTCCTAGAGCAAATCAAGCCTAAACTCTCCCTAGAAGCCAACATGACTAAATTACGACTGTCCTCCTTTGGATATATCGTGAGAAGACATGGCTCCCTACGAAAGACCATAATGCTTGGTAAGGCAGAAAGAAGCAGGAAAAGAGGAATGGGCCTTGAATCCCATGAAGAGAGAAAGGCAGCATACAAATGTAATAAATAAATAAATAAATAAATAAATAAGAGGAACTCAGCATTACAGATGGATAGAGTCAATCAAGGTAGCCATGTCCCTGAGCTGAGCTGAGCTGTTAATAACAGGGTGACTTGGATGTCTCTCACTGATAGAGCACCATAAGTCAAAGTCATCTTGATGACAATTAAAAACAATAGAGAGAATATCAGTTGTTAAATTGAATATCAGCTGATTGGATTGTATCCTCTTTTTCTTTTGAAATTTGAGTTTTCAGTACTGGTAATAAACAGAAAAATTGAGGTATCCAGAAGACTGCACTCTCTCTGATCCCTTTTAGAATGGTATCTTTTTTTAAAAAAAAAGAAGCTTGTGTTTCTTGTAGGATTTGTGGAAGAAGTTATAACTAACAGCTGCTCAACACATATATTCAAGTTGGGCTTAAGGTCTGTCTGATGTTAATTCACTGAGTTACAACAAAAGATTAAAACAATAATTGGAAGAACATATGGCTAAATATAGCTTACTCAGCCTTCTCAGATTCTGTTCTTGTTTCTGATTCATCATCCTTTCCAATTTCACCTGTCTGAAAAATATCAGAAGTACATTGCATATTAATTTTATACAGAACTAAACATATTTGATTTCAAAACTACCAAGAAGTTACAAATATCAATTTAACTGAAAGCTTCTAATAAGCTAGTACACATGGCAATTATACTATTAGTGAATTGCAACATTTTTAATCTGTGGTTTAACCTGTGGAAACAGGAGGCTCCCATCCAATGCTGTGTGAAAGAACAGACTAATTTCTTTAAAGCAAGGTTGGGTTCGGCAGCTTCTAGTTCTCCAGATGTTAGTAAACTGCAGTTTCCATGGCCCTTTCCGCATTTTGACACTCTTTGCATCGTGGTGCTGCAAATCTGGGTCAAAAGGAAGCGCATCAGCAACGCTCCCCTTTGTACCTGCTTGTTCCCTGCGAAAGGGAATGGGATAGCCCCACCCCTTCCTTTTGCAGCACAGTTGGGCACTTGCCATTGCTGTACTGGGGCAGGAAGTGTCACAAATGCACAGCCACAGCTTCTGCACGATGGTAAATATGGGAGCAGCACGATGGAAAATGCAAAACAGATTTTTTTTCCGTTTTGCAAATGTTGCACAAATGCAATGCTTCGCAACCGGATGGCAGTGGGATGGCAACAACGTTGTGCAGAAAAACGACCTGCTGACCGCTGCCATCCTGTGGCAGAAGTGGGACAGTGATGTCGTGTGGAAAGGGCCCATGATTCCCCATTTTTGGCTATACTGGTTATTGCTGATGGAAGCTGCACTCCAGTAACCACTGGAGGAACACACTTTGCCCACCCCTATCTTAGAAGTATTTTTTCCTGTCTTTCCATGCAGTAGTCTTCAAACATGGCTTACAAAAATAATCAAGATCATGAAACACCACATCAGCAATGATTCAATCAAATTAAAAAACAAAAAGCCACAATCCTGCACAGATTTAGATTTAGAATAATCCCTATTCAATTTTGTCAATTTATTCTGTGTAATCACATACAGTTATACCATAAGAGAGGAGCACCATTATAACTAAAAAGAGACTGCTAAAAAATTCAATTAAGTACCTAAAACATCTAAAAGCTATAGAAGAAGGTTTAATTTGTTGTGTGAAGGAATTTCACAGTCACATGATCTAACCCAATGCTTCTGTGGGGGACCAGCAACTTTTTCTTCCATGTGTCAGGGACTGTGACTATATTTGTATTCCTTGACAACAAGTCTTTTTTTCCCCCTGCTGAAAATTCTCAATGGACCAGCAGTCAATGGCCTCCTGACTGGTACAGTCGCATGGACCACTGCCTTGAGTAACATTAACCTAGTATACTTCCAAATCTGGGGGCACTCAGAGAGAAGGAGGACTTCAAGTAATTATTATCGTAAGGTCATATAATGTAGGTGTAATAGGACTACAAGGTTATTATTGATGTTATATAATAAATGCTAATATTTAAACAGCAGTCATTCTACCTGCTTTAGCAGATGTAGAAACAGGGATCAGAGCCTACTGCACTGTATTTTTTTTTTTTTTGGCTGGAAAGCAGCTACTTTTGGCTCTTCATTGCCCTGAACCATTTCCATGCAAACTTCTCTTTACAAAAAAAGTGGGCTGTATCCAGATCAAAGATCTGTTACAAGACTGACAGAACATAGGTTCCATACTCCTTTCTCTTCTGGCAATTTGTCACCCCTGACTCGAATACTTATATGAGGGTGGGAGAATCCTGCTGAATGGTGTGGGCAATGATGTGAGTGCCAGACAAGGAAGAGGGACCTGAAAGTCCACTTGATGAGTTTGCCTCTAACCAATTTTCAGGTAATATCTCAAGGACCAGATTTATCATCTCCAACGTAAAAGACTGCTCTGTCATCTGTACTGGCGTAAGAAGACATACCTTCTGTGTAAAGCTTTGAAAATACAGCTTGCAACCTGAATGCACTTTAAACCAGACTGATTTATCTGAATCTTTTATTTCAGACTTAAAGCTATGTACACATTTTCATAAATCCTTAGAAAAAAATAAAGTAGATTTAAAAGTAAAAAATTGTGTTACACAGTACATTTAATGTTTTATCTACCTGTGCCTTTTTCTTCTTGCGAACTGCACTTTCCAAAGAAGGAGGCGTTTCTGATCCAATAATATCTGCAATATCCCCGAGACCAACATCATGGCCATGTTTTGATCCACTTTCTTTCTTTGTATGAATGCCAAAAATATCTGACAAGATGTCACTTTCTTCTTTTTCATTTTTCACAAATTGAACAATTTCAGCTGTAATGCCGTGTTCTGTAACTTCAGCTTTCTCTGATTCAAGGACATCATCATGAATTCCAAACTGTGTTGGATCAGGCATGTCTCCTAAAATTTTAGTCACTCTTATATTTTTGGCTCCTTCTACTAAACCACCCCCAAACACAGTGCTCCAAAGAATCTGGAAAACACCCCACACTATAGCAAAAAACATTTGGAAGAATCCTACAAATACCATCCAGAGAAAGGAAAAAGACACTTTCACCAATTCTTTTAAAGTCATCTTTCTCACTTTTCTATATTGTTTTCTTAGATTTTTCAATCTAATTGTCTTAATAATGGTGGCAGCATTTTTCTTCACTGTAGCACACGCTAATGCAAAAGCTGAAGCCGATTCAAGAGACTGTTCTTCTTTCTCATCTTCCCCAAGTTCCCTCACATAGCAATGTTCATCCTCCTCCTCCTCGTCAGGTCTTTCAGTTGCGTCTGATTCAGAGATCTGAGATGCCAATTGCATTTCAAAAATTGTGTCCTCACAAAAGTTTACAAAAAGTTCCATTTTCTCCTGTTCTCCTCCTTCATTTACAACATCAAAAATGAACTGCCGCTTTGATTCTTTAACTTGAGGCTTTTCCCACTGCGTTCTACTAGATTCACTTATCTCAAAATAAACCCGTTCTATCTTCTTGGCTCCACCCATTATCTCAATGCGTCCCAGATAAGGTTCAAAATAGTTAAGGACACTTTCTGCTGGATCTAGTAAAGTTTGAAGCCGTGAATCATTTGGCATGTGTTCTGAAAGATTTGTTAAGAGTACTGCCACATTAAATCCAATATCTTTGGCTGGCTCATGAAATCTTTCAACAAAATCAATATAATTAAACATGTCATTTTCATCAGTTTCTGCACAGGATAACAGGAACTCAATCTCTGATTGCGTATATTGCTTCTGACCTTCCATGGCTTTCTGGAATTCCTTCTTTGAGATTACACCTTTACCTTCTGGATCATACTCTTTGAATGCTTCAGAACTTGTTAGATCTTTCAGTTTGAGAAACATGTCAAAGAACTTCAAGATCATTTCTACATTGCTAGATGATTCAACCAGAGTGTCCACCATCTGTTTTCCAATTGTGCCATTTACAACATTACCTATATTGTAAGTTCAAACATTGTTACTTAGTTTATTAAAACATACTGAAAACATGATCATTCAATACATATCCTTAGTAACGTTTTTTTTAATTCCCATTTTGATATGAATGTTTTCGGTTTAGCAGCAAATTTCAACATCATTATATATCTTATGTTACACTTATATTTCATTTAAAATTACTAAGCGGAATGACTACAATGGGCTTAATTAATATAAACTAAATTAAAGTTCCAGTCTGTCGGCCATATTAAAGGATATACAAACATACAGACAAAATTAAGGGTAAATTCAAAGAATTGAATTCCAGACATTATGGAGATGTTTGGATTCCTTTGGAATGGAAATGATAACAACAATAAGAACAACAGCAAAGAATAATAATCAACCTTCTAGTAGTGACAACAGCATCACCACCATATCTTTCAGAAGATCCAATAGCTCCTTCAGCAACTCAATCTGACTGGAATCCTACAGAATGAAAAGAATATTTAAAAAAAAAAACTAAGAAAAGTCCATAATCTCAAATCAGTACAAATTTAGGTGCCTTTGGTATTTATTATCCCTTCTCTCTCCCATTCTGTTTCCTACTTTCAAGTCCCAACTGTATTTCCTTCTGCCTCTTGCTTGTTTCTCTTTTCCCTTGCTCTGTCAATTACGCTGCAATTTCTTCCTCACTTCATTTGTCTTCAGTCCTAATCTTCACTGTTTTGTTTTGATTACCTCTTTTTCTCACTGCTTTCTTTTGTTTTCATTTTATTTTCATCATCACTCCTTGGTCTGATCTTGCTTCCTAGGCTCAGGCTCAGTATCTTCTTTGTCCATACTGCTTTTTTGCCTAAAACTGTTTCTGCCTCTGTCAGTTCTACTCCATCTCTTCTCCTGTCCTTTCCTTTTCACATCCCTTTGTACACTTTTTACACATGCATGTGCCAATACTCTCCCCTTTACTTTTTTACTTTCAAAGTGGAGAAGGAAGCCTGTATCAAGAGTCTGCACAATGCTTTTGCAACTTTGTGGACCTTCAACAGAGGCTTCATTTCCAGTGGAATATGCATGAGTTCTTATGTTATGTTCTTATGAGCAGCATTAAATGCAATTTAAAAACATTTTGGAGCTTTGCTCCATTGGAATCTTCCACCCTCTTCAGGATTGTTTCTACTTTAGGAGACCCCATAGGATGTGCTATTTTGGCTGCATATACTAGTATAAAAACTCTTTAACAAGCATCTTTACTTTCTCAGAGGTTGTTCAAATATGGTCTCACTGCAGCCATCCATTCTGCATGCACATCCTAGAGCTCCCTCTCATTTTAGACTTGATATGTGGTGAGGTAATCAACTGTTGCAAGGCAGGTCAGCTCAGGGCCATGCCACCTACTGCAAAATCAATTAACTGTGGGATCCACTATAATTATGCTGTTATGTATTTATGGTACATTAAAAGTGTGTAGGATTTTGGCCATAAAAATCATCACTCACCCTGTTTAGTTGGGAAATAAAGGATGTGGTGCTGCAGAAGGGCTGTGAGGTGCCTACAACTACAGGAAGAGGGCTGGCGACATCATCGCTCATCATCCCTCACTCTCTGGCAACTCAGAAATGACTATGTCCAAGAGATGTGTGACTTAAAAATTAGGCTTTGGGGAGACTTTTGGTCATTGTGGTGGTAAAACGACTGTAAAAGTGAGTTGTGATTCCTAAATCAGACTTACAGCATTGAACCAGATGACAGCCCTTGATTTTGTCACTGCTATAACAGAAATCAAATAATTGGAACTATCACCATGAACAGTATAAACATGAATTTTGCTTGTTATGCCTAGTTATAATGGCTTGTTCAGACATCCACACCCAGCTTTCAATGCTTCAGTCCTAGTTTGTTGTTGATCCTAACCTGGTTAGTAAAACGACATTAATCCATGATTTCCTGTTTCGTATGCTTGTTTTAAAAAAGTGTGAGAGAGAAGGGAGACTGACTACTAAGGCTACACAAAAACATTGTGGAGACTGAGTACTAAGGATGAAGTGAAAGTCAGAGAGAAATGTCTAGCCCTTACACTCACTGCCAGCTTCAAAAAATATATATAGATCTTGGAATGAATATCTGAAATTGGTCATTTTATATTAAACTTAACATATATGTAATTGAATAAGCTTAACTTGAGCAAATTTTAGCAAGACTGATGCTTACAAGATTATTTTGACTAACATTTATTTATTTGATTTGATTTATATCCCACTTTTCTCCCAAATGGGACTCAGAACAGCTTGTAAGACAAATTATAAAAGCGTTAACAGGAATATGAGTAAGAAAACTACACAGATCATGCCTTCATTCCAACCTTTCAAAGTTACTCTATTTTACCTATACCATATATGTGCAGCAAAATTGCCTCATAACATTTACCTGAGAAAGTTTCATTTGCATGTTAGCAAAAACATGAAGAAAGCCAACAACTGCATCCCATAATCTGCTGTGAGCCAAGCTCTGTTGGTTTCCAATGCAAGGACCCTAAATTTAAGGGAAAATGTTTTAAGTTTAAATTTTACACATCTATTCCAATACTTTAAGAAATAAACAAACATGTTCATTACCTACATCTGCCATCATAAAAATTTATTTACACACCTCTATACATTCTAAACTAATTCTATGGAAAAAGATTTTTCTCTGTTTAAAGATCTTTGTATTCATTAAGGCACATGGAGAAGTAGAATGGATATGGGACAAAATGAAGGACAGAAGCACAAGAAGCTTTGAAGATAAGCATTACAATCAGGTGAAATAAACTAAGCTGAGTGGGAAACTTGTTGGAAGTACGTACCGAGGAGAAAACCTTTGTGGATATAAGCACTATGTTGTATATAATTGCTGGATTGAGTACTCTAGGAATGGCTGCTTTTCATGACAGCTTGTCTATTAGAACAGATTGGTCTCACACTTCTGATCTGTGCTACTAGTCACACTGAAATGTCTTTCTGGGATCCAGTAAACAATTGAAATGAAAGAAGTCAGCATGGACTGGCAGCCTTCAGAATCCACACCACATACATGTGAATTCTCACATATACATTACTAAATATATCACAGAGAAAGAAATGCTACTTACTTGAATATATTCAGTAAGTGAATTAAAAATCTGCTTGGTGACAGCTAATGCTTTAGAGAAGTTACGTTGTCCAGATTCATCAATTACATCTTTTCCAGAGTAGTACCAATAGAAGTCACTAATAGATTCCTAAGAACAAGTAAGAGAATAACTTATCTGATATATATCTTCTTGTTATACTAACCATAATATCTCAGAAAGACGTTTTAGATAGTACATGGTGTGTGTATGCGCACACATGCATGTATGTGCCTTCAAACTGCCTGTTAACAATCTCATGAATTTCATAGAGTTTTCTTAGGTAAAGAATAATCAGAGGTGTTTTGCCAATTCCTTCCTCTGAAATATAGCCTGTAGGCTGTGGCACCTGGCATTTGCTGGCAGTCTCCCATCCAAGTACTAAATAGGGTTTAGCATCCAGAACAAGACAGGATCTGTACTATGTAATATATATTTATGTGCCATTGATGATGATAATGATGATGAGGACAGCATATTTATATAACCCATGATGATAATATTTATGTAACATCTGAATACTAAACGTCAGTAGTCAAAGGATAAATTCTCAGGCTTAATAAGTAAAGGTTGTAAAGAAATATACAGGGTATTTTCATCCATAAGGTAGTGTCATAAAAATCATAAGTGCCAACCTTTCTGTCCATTTAGATTAGCCTTCAGGATGGTTTATGATTTGTGTTAAAACAAATCAGTTTAAAATAATACACTCAAATATGCAAAATATCCAGAATAGCAGTAGTCAATGGTAAACAAATATTAAGCAGAGCCATAAAAGGCTTGGGGAAATGGAAGACTTTTAACCCTGCATCCAAACACAGAGATGTCATCACAAGGCAAATGTAATTAGAAACACTGCTTCACAACTAGAGTACCATGCCACCACAGAAAATTCTCCATGGTGATAAGTATCTTACTAACCTTTGATGGGTTCCTGATATTATCAGAGAATCTACTAATCAACAAACTGACCCTTTCAGTGAGGGATAAAAACTTGTTTGGAATGGCTGTTCATTTGTGGTTGCATTTAATTAAACTTCTTCCTAAAAGGATAAGCATTATACTTGATCTCTATGGGACACTCCACATAGCCTACAGAATACCCCATGTAGCCCACAAGACCCCAGCTTCCTAATCCATTTCCAAAAAAGACTTCATTGCCTTGGTTAATCATTGAAATACCCAGGGGATGAGGTTATGTTTCTCATTTCCTGGAGTTAATTAAAGAGAAGCATTATTTCAAAGTCTTTTCAGTCCTCCATTCAAAATGCCACAGCCATTCCTCAAGGGTTCCCTCTCATATGTCAGTTTTGCCCAGGTGACTTGGGCTACTGTGTGAGTTGAGCTACATATCTTAACACTTAAGTCCCTGCCTTTGTATACTAAATGAGTTGGAAGTCTGGTTAATAAACTGCAGCATTTATTTAACCAGCCAGACTCTATTGTTTCCCTTACTTGTTCCTTACAGCCACTGGAGATACAAAGAAAAAATAGTACTTTCAAGTTCATATCCTCATCCACTCCACCTCTGGAGCTGAGATGGAGAACATATGGTCCCCCAAATGCTAACCATTGGCTACGTTGATGAGAGTTGATGGAAGCTACAGTCTACCTACATTTGGAAGTCCATATATTCTTCACTCCATTCTACAGCTAAGACTCAGAGAATTATACAGTCCTGTTTCATACATACACAAATCCAAAATCTGGGAACGATGATTCAACATATGAAGCCTCTACACACCCTGCCTCGCTTCAGAATGGAATGAATCCATGAATGTACTCGTCAGAGTGATTTATCTTCCAGATATGTTTCCACCCGGACAAACTACCAAGCTACTGATAACAAAATCCTGAAGTACAATTAAAACAAGGAAATACAATGTAAAACCCACAAAACATAGGAGAAAGACAGAACAGCATACAAGTCTAAGAGAAGCAGGGGGATAGAATCACCCACCATGGAGATTTTACTGAGTAGCATAATGGGAATGAAATCAAAAATACTATCCATCCTACCTGAAGACGTAAGAGGTAATCAACTGTGCTAATAATAATATTCACTGTTGTGGTGTTGCCCATCTGAGTGCGTAAATAGTTCTGAAAATCTGAAAGGAAAGTTGATATAAATGATAAATACATAAAAATACAAAATATTCATATTATTTTTCATATATATATTGACATAGAAACTAGAAATATTAATTGCAACATAATATTAATTGCTCAGTTGCGTTGAAAGGAGTGCTATGTTTGTAGATTAGAGATACTTCTACAAGTACTGTAGTTGATGGAACTGCAAAAAACATGAACAAGAGTAGGGATATAAATCTTTGTTTATTTTGTTCTCCTTGTGAGAACAACATTTCAGAAGTTTTATTGTTTAAACTGTTTTTGCAGTACCACTTTTTTTAAAAAAATGAATTAATTCTCCTTGCTGATGATCTGCAAATCAATTTAAATCAAAAAGGTTAGGAATTGTTTATTCCTTCCAAAGAAAGATTTATTTAAATTGATCAAACTTATTGCAGCCCACTTACCATTGTTATGACCTTCACACAGCAGTTGTAAAAATCTAAACAGATCTTTAGTAAACTCATCATTCTGTAGTACTTTCTCACCTTGAAAATACACAGTACAATGAATTATGCAATCATCGGTAACGTTTTAAACATGCAGAACAAATAGTTTTCTAACAGCATCCTTTAAACTAAGTGATTTTAATAAAAAAGCAAATACTGTAAGCCGATTTACAGTAATTTTTAAAAGAAATGTATTGGGAAGAATGATAAAAACGAACTATGAAACAGAAAAAAGCAAAGCCAAAATATTTAGCACTCCAAAGCATTCATGATCAAAACTACAGGACTAAAATTCTAATAGGAAATGGTTAGTCATTATCAAACCATGCCTTAAATATGAAAGACACTTCTTTAATTAAGCATCAGATTGTTTCTCCAAACTCAACACGCAACTGGTTGCAGACCATGAAACTAAACCTAAAAGATGTCTGGAAAGATGCAATTAAAGAAGATTTCTTTCTGTATTTGCAACACACAATAGCATCAAAAGCTGTAAACCCAAACGTACCACGCTCACGTACGATGACTGTGGATTAAAGAAAAATAATAAGAATATAGGATAAGCAAGTTATAAGTTACATGGTATCTTTTGTTTTAACTGTTTCTTTTGGAAGCTTATAAAAGGTAAAAGCTTATTACTTCATTATCTTAACGAAACTATTAATAAAGAAAATCTTTGGAAACTGACAATTTTTGGTGTTAAAAGGGGTGAAAATGAAATGTAAACCCTATGTGATCTAGAAGCACTGCATTTATTATACTTACGTGTTCCTTCTTCAGTAACCATCCCAAGGCCTTCTGCTTTATTTTGTCTCTCAAAGGCATTCAAGTCAAGAACACTTGAACAAACAAAGAAAAAGACAGTTCAGAAAGGAATGCTGTATCTAATAGCAACAGAGAGACCCTGAACTGCTTCAATACCGTCACAATAAACAAAGCATCCAAACTACAGAAGTGATTTCTAGAGGTCTGAAAAGGATAATTCTGAAAGCTGAAACTTTAGGTTCACTGAAGTCACTGATAAAAGTTTCGCTGATTTCAAAAGAGCCAAAGGATCCTGGTAACCCAAGCCTGCTTTGCATTATACAACCTGTTGTTACTAGTACAAACAGATTGTGAATATGGTGGCATGAAAACAAACCTAACATGGCTTTCAGAAAACAGCTCTTGACCTGGGCATACTTGGAATAGACTTTGGTCTAAATGTAATTGCTAGTCAAAACTACAGTAGATGATTCAATCAACTGCTGAATGGTAAATCAACACTTATATAAATATATTTGTTTTAATGGAACCACTGTAGTTGAGAGAATAACTGGATTTAGACCCTATTCTTCAATGATGGAGATAGCAACCTTTTGCATGCCCTGTATTCAATGGTAGTGAGGCTGCACGTCACCTCTAGAAGTTCAGACACATTAAGCTTATGGCTATTTCCTGTTTGTTTGTCCACACCCACTCTCTTCCAACAGCAGGTAGTCATCCTTTCTTCTCTGCTCTCGCTTCCTTCCATTAAAAGCATGTGGCTTCCAGGAGCTCACTGGATGAGAAGCTTCAGCTTTTCCTGAAACCATTGTTGAATTTTTTTCTGTTTTCTTCAAGAACATGAACCTTTGTTGATTATGCATAAAAATCTGTGAGTAAACTACTTTTATATATCTTTATGGAGAAAACTAAGTTTGATTTCTTTCTCTGCTAGATCCTTTTGTGGGGAAAGGGGCAGAGTGGGCTGGTAGGCTGTTCAAATTTCTGCCGAACACATTAATTGGTTTGCTAGAGAGATCCACCAAATCTCTCACATTTTTCAATACCACCCAAACTGAAATTGCTCTTTGAATTTCCCTAATTTTAAAACTTTTGTCTGGGAATTTCGAGTGGTAAACTTTAAAAGTTGATCAAAGGATAAAAAGGCACACTAACCGGTGCCAAATCCATCCACTACTTGAAAAAGTGTGAAAGAGCAGTCTGGAATTCTCTGGAGATGTTTTCAGAAAGAAAATGCAACTGGATCACTGACATTTTATAACTGGATCATTGACATTTTATAACCAAAGATGTAAGGATGTTATGGTGTAATCCCACCCAGGCCATGTTTTGCCACATGTTAGACGTAACTTTTTTTCTTGAAGTAATCAGTTGTGGAAGAAGTCCTACATTTGGGCCAAGTTGGATGGATGCTCAGCTTTATGCCTGTTCTTCACTAAAGAATAGACTTAGAACTTGCACTGTCCTTCCCTATCCAACCCCTGTTCACAACACAGCTTGGAACATTAGGTTTGAAAATTAATTCAATAAAGTTAAACATTTGAAATTGCAGCATGAATTCATTATCACTGGCAATGATACCTGAAAATAAGTTAACTAGTCAAGTTATTGTTCACTAACTCTTTAAAATGATCAAGCCCATAGGATTTACAGAGAATGGCATGGAGGTTGCCACTCTTGATCCTAGGGGCACATTTTGTCATTGGCATCTTCAAAAGTGCTCTTTTTGTTATTTTAAAATTGACTTCCTGAAACCTGGATTTTTTTTTTCTGCATAGATGTCCATTGGAACAACTGTTGCATAGAGACTGGAGGTCAACATATCTGGAAAGTGTGCCATCACATGTTACGACAAGTTCAAGTGAGTTTTCTCCCTGCTCTGAACCTCTCTCTTCTTTCTACCTCCCACACCTGCCAGCATGCATGCTACTCACTTGTCTTTCAAATGCCTTGTTAAAAGTTAATAAGGTATTGTGTTAAAGATTAGTAAGGAATAAAGTGTTAATTTCAGCTGGACGACACAGGTCTGTTGCAAGTGCAGCAGTCAGTACTGGTTGCAAAGTGTTTGTTCATTTAAATCAATTAGACTTACTTCTGAGTAGGTCTTTTTCAAAAGGAAAACATAGACAGGGATGGAAAAGTGTGAGTTTAGCTAACTGTATTTTTGCCTACAAGATTCAACCTTACTAAATCCTTCAAAGTATGTGATCCACTAAAGGAGGGGTGGGTGGATGGGTGAGAAACAGAATGAGAAATGTGGGTAGGGAAGGAAAACGAGAGAGAGAAGAAGAGGGAGAAAGAGAGAAAGCCAAGAGAGAAAGAAAGAAGGGGGCAGGGAAATTTAATTATTTGAATTATCCACTTAATTATCCAAATGCCCAGAACTCTGTCAGCAATGATAAACACACTAAAGTATTTCAAAAACATTCAAAGAGATCTGCTTCTGAGTAGCCGTGTATAGAGCATGAATCTTCTAGAATCATTTGACTCAAAACTAACAGCTCCAACCTCAACTAACTCCTCAAATAAGTGGATAGATGGAAAGCCAGAAGGAGGAATGAATGGAGAGAGAAAGAGAATCCAAAAGAGGAGAAAACTGGAGGAAGTTGAGGAAAATATTTCACTTAAATATCTAAGTGGATAGTACTGTGTGAATAACAATAAACACACTAAAGTGTTGCAAAGATGTCCATTGCAGCTCACTCTGAATAATAATATGAAATATTATGTATTTAACAATAATGTACAATAGGAACTAGAACAAAGTCAATGGAGGAAGATTACTGAAGACAACCATAATATTCCCCTCACTCCTCTAGAAAGATAAACAGGCCAATAGAGGTATGGTGGCCCTAAAAGTCTGACATTGTGTAAGAGCTGTGTGTGCTTGAAAGCTAAGCACATACATGGGTGACCCATTCTATTCCATTCCATACCAACACTCTTCTTTAAACGTCTGAAGGGATGTCACGCAGAAGGTATAGCAACTTAATTTTAAGCTGCTCCACAGAGTAGGACATGAACCAATCGATCCAAATTATAAGAAAAAAGTTTCTACCTAAACATTAAGAAGAACTTCCTGATGGTAATCGCTGTCAACAGTGGAATAGACTGCCTTGGGGGAGTTATGGGCCCTCTTTCTTTGCAAGTCTTTAAAGAGAGGCTGGATGGCCATCTTGGGAATGCGTTGATTGTGTATTTCTGCATGCCATAAGGTTAGATTAGATGGCCCTTCCAGTTCTATGGTTCTGTGACTCTGTGATTCCAATAAACTTGTTAGTACACAGCCCACCACCAAGGTCACTACTATTGGGGAGATCTAAAATGTTTCCTAGAAAGTCAGTTAACTAGCTGTTCCCAGGCTCTGGTTCAGAATATTTTCATCCAGAGGAGGCACAGATAAAATAAATGTCCAGCCTGCATGTGCAAATGTGGACCATGAAGCAGTTTAAGGATAACACTGGTTTGTGGTTTACCTGCAAGACTGCATTAAGCCAGACAGAGACTGGAAAAATCCAGCATCTTTTTTCTCCTTCAGATAATCCAACATTTTCTGAAAAGGGAAGAGTTGAAGAAAACTTGCATTGAACACATTTCTTTCAAGCTGCACAAAGAATTTTCCATTAATTTTACCTTGACATATGCTGAAAGAACAAAATTGCCCTATTTATTCACTCTTCTGAAAGAATCTTTTTTTATGAGCAGTAATTCTCAACATGCTTCAAACAGTAAATAGTAACATTCTCAAAATAATATTCATTCAAAGAAAAGATATACAGCCATAAAATATGGTTACCTGTTGAACAACTGAGTTACCTCCATTTAGAACAGCAATGCCAAGTTTCAAGGTTTCAATTACCATTGGCCCCATTTCGCCTGTCAGTCAAGAATACAGTAATTATCTTATAGTTCAGATAATAGACATTTAAACATATATCTAAGCATCAGTATCCTATTCCACATTCTGAATTGCTTTTTCATAAAGCGTAAAAGCAAAGTTCTGCGTGCAGCAGCTGTTTGTTGAGGCGTCAGAGCATGCACATAATTCTTGTGAAAAGATTCTAGGTAATCTTTTAGATTGGTATGATTTGTTTATGTTCTCATATGATTTGAGCTCAGGATGACAAACCTCTTTCAGCCTGAAGGCTTAATTCAAGTTCAGGTTCTTTAGGACTGGACTCTAGTGGTGGGAAGGATCAAAAACAAAAAGGTATGCCCCCAAATACAAGCATATTTTAGCTTACAGACTGTAATTAAACCTTAAAAGTGGCATTTCAGTCTCTCCTAAGAATGAAAATAACTGTACAAAAGCTGGGATACCACCAAATAAGGGTGTCTAAGGGTAGGTGTATCCGTAAGGAAGAAACAAGTACAATTGGCCCTCCGCATTTATGGGTTTTACTTTCATGGATTTGATTAATTGTGAGTTTCTCAAACCCCTGTCCCCCAAGCATTTCTTTGCTTAGAGAACCTTCCCTCTTGGTGGTTCTGATCAGGCTGTGCAGCCTTTTAAAAACCTGCCTCTGGTCCTTGCTCCTCCTCCTCCTCCTCCTCCTCCTCCTCCTCCTCCAGTTACTGTCTGACCAATTAAGGATAGCTTGTAGACTGATTTCTTAGCACCACAAACCCTCTTGTTAATAGGATGCATACCGCCACGCTTTGATATGGTTTAATTGGCAAATATATAGTTAACTGGCATAAATATAAATTATACTGTGCTATGGCTACACAGCCATGTTGGCTAAGAAGAAAAGCTGGCCATACACGTGCATTGCAACACTAGGTCAGAAAGACATCAAGGCATAGCCAGGTCATAGTCAGGAAATCACCGGGAAACTCCAGTGATAATGAGCTTACAGTTAGCCTTTGATGACTCGACCTTTAGGAGACAATAGCATCTGCGATGTTCCCACAGGATGACTGATTGTCTTAGTCCTTCTTCCTTTGGCCAGCAGTCTTCCCTTATTGTCCCCACACCTGTTCCAGCAATTACAGAGCTATCAAGGCTACCATTAGCCCTTTGTCACCTAATGCTAAAACTATTAGCTCATTCTGGACCCCACTGCCCACTCTCTGGACTCCATTGTTTATTCTGCCAGAGAGCCAATAGCACCTTAGCCCTCCAGGCCGAAAAAGAGTATTTAAACCCCTGTTTTTGGCTAGTCAATTCATAGCACACAATACACAGTATGCTGCTCGTTGGTCACTCTGCCACTCTGATTCCCGACTGTGTACTGTCTTTGGACTCCCAGTGTAAGCCACATCACTCTTCACTTCTCTACTGGACTGGTAAATATAAATCACTTTGCCCTGAATTCTCACTATGCAACATTTTCCTTCAGTTAGCCTTCTGTGATTGTGAGATTGCTGGAATCCTGTGTGCATGATTGACAATTCTCTCTACAAAACAAACAAGCTTACTTTTGGACCTGGTTCTTCTCTGCACTAGCACCAGTAGACATAGGTGTAAAAGATCTCAAAAGGTTATTCCCCTCTCACAGACCTCCTCTTTGAGCTAATATTCTCCACCATTTCATGGATTCCTTGGCATCGTGGGCAGACCCCTGAGTCACCCATGTTTTGGGGTAACACTCTCCCAGTGCCCCCATGCACAAAAAGAAGTAGATGAGGAAGACAGGAAATATAGGGCCACACTGCTGACCCACTCTTCCCTGATCTGGTTTGGGCCCTGGCTGTCCACTCTCCCCACCATGCCTCCCCTGCAATATTTGTGATTTTTCCACTTCTGCAGGGGTCCTGTGCCACTAACCTTAGCAAATGTGGAGGCCCAACTGCTCCACCAGAGTTGTCATAGCATCTCTAGCAGAGGTGAGCAAGGTGTAGTTCCTTAAGCACCCTAAGAAAGGTAGAAAAATAAACCTTAAATGAATTGCTGAAACTTGGCAGCATGTGCTGCCACCAAAATTCATCAGGAAATTGAAGGAGTGCCAGAAACAACACAACAGCCACCAAACCAAGGGAAAAAGAAGGGGTTCATGTCAGTGCCTCCAGTGAGGGGACCACAGAAGGTTCACGCTGTGTTTCTAACGCCATAGCAGATGTAGTTACAATCAGTGGCCTGCATCATGTTACATATTTCATAGGAGACCCCCTTAGACAGTATGTTTGAATAGTAGTGGTAACTATAGTAATGTGGTGATGAACACTGTAATAATAGTTGTTCCAAAGGATATTAGATCACCACGAATTTTGCCAAGGATTATGGGATAGAGAATAATGGTTCCAGTAGCTGGAACAAGCTCCAGGATGCTCAGTGCTTCTCATTTTCAGGATAATAGTTATGATTAGGTAATAAACATAATGACAGCCTAAGGAAACTATCATGAAATGGGAAGTCCTTGGATATCAAAAGGCAAGATACCGGTGATAACTTCATGGGTAAGAACTCTTGAGTCTTCCAAAGTGAGATGTATAGTGTATTATCTAGTCTGCATCAACTGACCAATACAAAGCTTCCTGATATTCAAAAACAAAGCTGGAGGTAAACACTCACTGAGAAGAATTTGCAAGGCAAGAATGGCAACATTTTTAATACTGGGTAGGAGTTTGTAGGATTAATCCGGACTGCAGCTGTCTCCAAGCAACTGACAACTGCTGCTATCCAGCTGATTGATGAAAATAAACAAGTAATACTGCTGCTTCTCCTGTGGAGCTTAGAAGACTTTGGCAAAATCCAACATTCTACTGGTAGACACTAAAGAATTCTCTTTATTTCCCCTCCCTTCACTTTTTAGATATCTGTGCCATATTAGGGTTTCCAGATCTCCAGATCTGGTTCTGGAAGCCAGGAGGAGGTTACCCTCTCCTGATTCCACTAAATCCTGTTGTTTGATCAATGAAATCTACCACTGGATACTGCCTTTGGTCAGACAAACACTTTCAATTCCAGAGCTGATGAAGTAAGCTTGAGTGCTGGGAAGGTTGGTCTCTATCAAAATTCGTATCACAGTGAATGGTCAGATTATGAAAGGAACTGTCCGTTTCAAAAAGCTGTAAATTCCACCAAAGGAATGTATTACTGAAGACCAGAGAAGACTGGAGCATAACTACGGAATGACTGTCAGACAGGTGATAGATGTAACCATGGCCAAGCAGAAGTTCAAGATCTAGGTGCTAGAGGCTTTTCAGCACTTGATGCTTCTCGAGCTTTCTTGCAAAAAACAGCCCTTAGAGGAGATACACAGGCCCTCAACCTTCACAGGGGTTAGCAGCGCAAGATCCCCACAAAAGTGGAACAACCATGAGTATCTCTAGATCCCACAAATATGCATGCTACAGACTCTGCTGCTGAAAAATCTACTTCACTGTCATTATCCTTGTCAATGAGAAGAAAGAGAAGAATGACAACACTGAAGGAGATTTTTGCAGTAGCCATGACAGCCTTTCTGTTTTCTTTTCTGCCAACAACTCCTCTGAGTAAATCTAGTAGGTAAGTATCCTTGCGGAAATGGAGGGGAACAACGGGAAACCTTCTTTTCCCACATCTGTCAATGACCATTTCAGGAGATTTATATCCCTGGCACCTGCCTGCTTCCTCTCCTATCCCTCCTTTCTACCTTTGGGGAATAACCCTTTGGGAGTGCACTTGTGCACAGAACAGACACAAAGAGAGATCTCACTTTCCAACCCTATTCTCCCTTTCCCAACTAGATGAGTTTCCAGTTCTTGGCTTCTCTGCCCACCAGAACAGCTGTTAGTATCACTCTTGCAGGGAAACCCAGGAGTGGCCTGAGGGAGACACACACACACATGTGCACAGTGTGCAGCGGTAGGTCTGGCAGAGGTGGTGGCAAAGAAACATCCACTCCAAGCCTCTCTTCAGTCCACCCCTCCCTCCCACTCATCCACCACCTTTCTCCATCACCACAAACAACCACCACCCACCATTCACACATGCAGCTCCCGATTTACTCTCTGTCTCTTTCACACAGCTGTGCCTCTTCATGTCAGCCCTGTGACTTGCTCCCTTTTGCTCTCATGCAGGTGAAGACAGCAGTGCCCCCCACTTCATGTGGCTCCTCTGCTGCACCATGTCCTCCCCCTTCCCCTCACTCTGCAAGATCTCCCAGATATAAGGCCTCTTCTAGGTGAAGGTTTGGAGACTGGAGGAGATGATGGAGGTCCAGTGGAGGTAGGCTCAGCAAGGTGGAGACATTGTGGTGCCAAAACAGCAAAAGGGAGATACAGGCTGGGGCTGTAGGTGGGAAAGGAGATGGGACAGGAGCAGAAGAGTGAGGAAGGGGAGTCCCCAGCACCAGTGATCTGGCCCTGCATGGTCTCCTGGATCTAGGGCCTCTTCTAGCGCTTTTCTGGCTCCAGCAGCAGCTACAAACTACAAACTTGCAAATAACCAAATCCATGGAAGCTGATGAACCAATGAAAACTGAGGGCTGACTATATATAATTTCTTCATGCCTGCCATGTTTACAGCATAGGATATATCTATGACAGATACAAAGCCCTCTTATGAGCCATAGCCTCAAGATGAAGGGATATGGGAGGTACGCCAAATTAAAGAAAAAGCAGCCACAAAGAAAAACGCAAACTGCTAAACATGGTAAACAGAAATGAAGAAACTAAATAATTAATTTTTTAAAAGGATGTTATTTGGTTTTTTTTCCCAGCTCCGTATGCAGAAATAAAGTTCAAAGTGGTTGTTCACAGGTTGGTGCTAGTTCTTGAACCATCAGCTGTGAGACCCAGAAATCTTCCAAGAAAGAAGGAAATAATTGTACCCAATGGGCACAAATATGTTACTGGTCTCTAGTACATAGATAGCTTAAGAAGCACTGAGTGAGACTATAGGGTCCATGCCTTCTTGATAGCATATAAGAGGGTGGTGCAAGGCACCTCCCAAACTTCTAGCCTAGCTTTAGAAGTTTCTTGAATGAATCTCTGCATTGGCACTGAATCCGTATGTTGGACAGCATGGAGAACACAAAGAGCGTATTTTTATATTTCATTTCATTTCATTTTTGTGTTACCCTTTTTAATGAGCGACTGTTATCTCTTCTGGGCCTTGAAGTTAGAATGGTATATACATGTCCAAAGAAAGAAAGAATGAAAGATCAATTAGAAAGTCCTTCATTTTTTTACGAAGTGTTACCTTTACTGGCACTAATCATCTGTAACACCATCTCAGCAGCTCCACGTTCATGAAGTCGAGATTGTTGATACAGTGTTTTCTGCTTTTCCATTTCCTTTTCCTGTGAAAATATATAGGTGTAAATGTGTGTGTTTCATACACATATAATGGTATTTGCCATTACAAGCCAAAAGCTAAGTAAGATTTGTAGAACACGATAAACTGAAAAAATACAGGCAGGAAGAAATTCAAGGTCTGTATGCAATTACTGAAAATATATCATTACATTGTACCCATCTGTGTAACTGGATGGGTATTCCTCCAAGAGGGTTTGAGTAAAATTTACAACTTATCTCAGCACACCTATTATCACTGCATCATCGCTAGTAAACTTGAACAAAATGTTACTTTAGCACTGTAAATTATGAGGTAGAAGAATTATAAATGCTTTTAAAAGCTTCTCACCTCAAATGTTTTCTCCTTTTCTTCTTCCACTTCATCATCATCATCTCCACTCTGACAGCTCTTTTCTCATTAGAAAGAAATAGCCTCAGATGAAATTAATCTGTGTTTTCTCCTTTTGTTTGGTTATAATGAGTAAGCAGAAGTCATCAGAGACTTTTAAAACCACTATGTACAAACACAGGCCTCAACATCCTTCTGATTGTGTGTTTTTTCACATGCATCTCATCTGATTCAGATCTTGGAAAAGTTAAATTATTGGACTACGCCTACTAGAATCCCCCAGCTTGTATAGCCATTAACAAAAAGTAAAGTTTTCAACATCTGACCTGATTACAGTTGTTGACAAACAATATAGAGCAGTGAGCAGGGGAACAATCCATTTCACCAAGGGAGCAGTCACCACATACAAAGGGATCCCCATGAAGTATACCAAGCAGCATCTTTTCCTTAGTCCAAGTGTGTTATGCCAGATCATTCTGGGGAGTAGGAGAGTCTGTGGCTCAATCTCTCTCTCCCCTATTCAAATATCACAGGATCTCCAAATATATTCCATCATTGAAGAGAGGAGTATAGGTTGGACAAGGTACATGTGAACCATGACAACAGAGAGAGAAAATGGAGCTTTGTTATGGCCTATGGAAATCCCTCCACCTCTGGGTAACGTGCCCAAGGGGTGTTGGAGTCAAGGTTCAATTTAATTGTTACCAGAACAGGTGCAACTTCACTCATTTAGTAGCAAAAACTAGATGAATTTTACAGTAGATTTTTTATAGTAGATTTTACAGTTAAATACTCACCTTTGCCATCATTGCTGAATATGCAGTATACAAAGGATCATTTTCCAATTTGCTGTAAGAAAGTACAAATGAAATAAGACTGTTTTTGAAAAAGACTTAAAAGCCAGTGAATTGCAGTTCCATTAATCCTGAAAGCATAGAGACTTTCACCTCCTTGTAACCCCATGATACCATCTCATAAGCCTATAAAGCTAGGTACTGTGTCAGATTCTTTGCTAAAACATATTTTACTCTGTGCATTCACAACTGAGTGATATGTCTATCTGTATCACAAGAGAGGATTTCTTTCTCTTTATTGTGCCTCTAAAAGGCTCAGCAGCTAGAAATTCTAGCAACATATTTTCTATAGTGCTGGTTGTTATCTCTAATCATATCAGGCACAAAATCTGTTTCCTTCAATAACTGAAAACTCCTGCTAACTCAAAATATTTCTTCCTTGTTCCGTTATGAAGGTTTTAAAAAAGAGTGCAGTCTCACCCTTAAAGAGGCATTCTTCTTAAATTTTTAATATTTCCTGTCTTTTTAGTTCTTAGTTTTAAGATTAAGGCAATATAAAATGGCATAATAGCAACAACATCTATTAAAGTATCTGCCCAAAATAATAATAAAAACGATTATGTTACTTTAGAAAACACAGGTCTTGATTGTCATCTCTTAACAGTACAGCAAACATTCATATGCAAGCTATACATGGCCATTTCTGCCCTAACTTTTGCAGTGCTCCTATTCCACTTTCAACATCCTGTGGAATTCTGGGGTTTGTAGTTTACTGAGGCCAAAGAGCTCTCTGGCTGAGAATTCTAAGTGTCCCTCCCTAAACTGCAAACCCCAGGATTCCACAGGATGTTGAAAGTGGAATAATAGCCCTATAACTGGTGTGGAAGTGGCCTGTGACAAGCCAGCATTCTGTATTTAATCAGTGCCTACAGTCCCTGTTTTTGTGTAAAGAAGAAAAACTCTTTCAAGAAGGAGTAGACAAGTGGTAAGAGTTCTGTAACATTTTCAGTAAATTCCAGCTACCTTCTCTCAGTGAGAGCATTCCGACTGAAATGAAGAATAATCTGATGAAGAGGGTCAGGATGCTTTTCAATCTCTTCTTCCTCCTCCTCACTTTTTTGTGGGAGAGTCTGTGAAAAATTTATATTAGGCTATTTCATAAGTAAAGAATATGGAACAGCAGCAAAAGAAACAAACAAAATGAAGCTCTATAAATTGTCTGCATTTTAATACATACAGATTCAAGTTCAAATTAAATTCAAATATTTTGTCATTACCCTCATCCTCAAAACCTTGAAACAACTCATCATTATAGTGTTTACAAGAATTAACAAGACCTAATTCTGTAACTTAGAATTAAATTTATACAAGTATAGACAATAGGGAAATTTTTAAATATGTTTACTATTTTTAGGTATCATCTCTAAAAAATAAAAATAAAAAAATGCTGTATGTAAAATTAGTCCATTTTACATGGGTATGAAGCAGGTATATAATTAGAACTGGCAAAGATTCTGTTCAGATTAGAAATTAACTTGACTTCACCAGATTATTTTTCTCAGATGACTATAGTTGTCAAATTTATTAATCTGGAATCTCAAGTGTTCTGTTTGACACATCTAAATTTATTTAGGGCTTGTCATATGTTGATTTTTCATGCCTGTGCTATTGCTTTAGAAGCTTCTATGTTTTATATGGTTTATATAAGATGAACTCTATAATCCTACAGAGTTATCTATGATCAAGTGTGATGGGAACAACTCTCAGGTTGTCCCTTTTCATGAAAATAATATTTCCTACAATGTATGGGACCTTGGATGAACTGTACGACAGGCACAGGAGATCGGCTACATGAGGCAGATAAGCCATATTCACTCATTTACACTACACGTTGAATCAAGCTATGAAGAAGACACCCAGCTAGCCCCAGCTCTTCCATGTTGTGTTGTGTCACTCTCCTCACACAGAGAGCAAGAAGTCTCAACAGGAGAGCTTTCACTACATATGGAGGCTCTTCATGAGAACAGAAATACTACCCCTCCCTCCCCCTCAAAAACCCTAGGGTTTGTACCTAGGGTTTGCCTTCAAGCATAGAGGAAGTGTAGACAGCCTCCACATGTAGAAGGCGATAGAGTGGAAGGGATTGATTCAAGACGCTTAGTAACCAAATTATTAGGGTAACAATTTCTCTATATAAGTACTGAAACCTCAGCTTTTGAACAACTAACCAAAAAGCCTCTTGCTCAAAACAATACAATCACACAATCTCTCACAAAAATCGTACATAGCTCATTAAACATCTTTTACTACCCAGCTGTAAGAATATCAAGATCAATTTCTCTTTCTAATACAAACCCCTCAGCATTCTCACCGGAACCACTGGCATCTGGTTCTCACTGGCACCTGAAGAAGTGAGTACTAGCCTGTAAAAGCTTAGAGCATAACAAATATATATGTCCTTAAAGTCCCACAATATTCTTTGTCAAACATATTCCTTCTCTTTGATTTCTACCAATTCTACTAAAAGCAGGATTATAACTGACTTACCACAATATTGGGGATACTATACTTTTTCTTTAAGTTCATTATGTTACATTCCATCCATTCAGCGGGTGTGCTGAGAATGGAGGAGGGGACAGCTCAATTCACCTGTGTGTGCATCTCAAAAATAATAATAATTCTGGGTTTGATTTGGAGAAAAAAAGCATTATTTATTAATCTTAAATACCGATTCATGGAAGTACAATTACCTAATACAACTAATATAACGGGAAGTATAATTGTGGTTTAGAAGCATAGATTTCAAATATCTGGGGGATCCTGTAATCAAATGGTGGTAACTTAAAGTATTTTTATTTTTAAATTTAAAGTTATAGTGTTCTAGTGCTGTGGCACTCCTTCCTTTGAGAAATATTTTTGTAAAATAACAATAACAAAAACTTCTAATACAAATTAAAAGACTGGTTTAAATAAATGGATTACTGGTTTAAATAACTGGTCGGTTTCTCTGTCATACATGTCAAAACACTACCCTTTAAAAAAGATGGAAGATGGCACTAAGGGTGACTATATCCGCAGAGACAATGTTGGTCTCCTAGTCTTCTTAAGAAAAGAAGACTCTTGTTGTAAGGAAAAACAACTTCCTATAGAAAAACTATAGACCATTGTATGGTCTTCCCATAAAAAGTAGATGAAAGTGGCATGTGAGTCCTTACTACATCTAATGTAGAAGCAGTTGACATATTGTATAATTTACACATTTGCATTTTAAATGAAAAAGAATCATATAAGACTATGGTCATATGTTACCACCAGATGACACACACCAACTGTTGAAACAACTGCTATCAGTGAATTAATTGGTCACTTAGTTTGCTTCCAAAGATGCATAATAGAAAGCTCTATTAATTGAAATGGAAAGCTCTATTAATTACAGCTGGCGAGAACTAACAGTTTCATGTATACTAAGAAAAAAGGAAACAACAATCACAGTGCTCTTAACCACCAGTTACAGCAGAGGTAAGCAGTCATGGTGGGTCTAGGGGTTGCCCATTTCCCACTTCCTACTCTTGGATCCCTGCAGCTCTGTTTTTCTTTCTAATCAAATGGAACTGGAAAGTCACCATCACTTTCAACAGAAGTGGTTTTGCAGGAAGCAAGGTATGAGGAGGTACATCTTTTTTGCAACTGAGAATTGCATGACTTTTGATTTTTTTAAAGTGTGATGGGAGGCTTCAGAGAATGGAGAAATAGCTTGCACAGACTGTGCATCCCTTATATGTCGTACTCTTTCTACCCCTGCTTTAAAAATGCAAACATAAATAATCCTTTCAATTCTAATATACAGCAGTACACTCCTGAAGTTGCATTAACATAATATATAATATATATAACATATATGATATAAATATATAATATTATATTGTAATATTATATTATATAATATATAATATTATATTATATAATTTATATTATATTATATATATATTTATGTTTCTTCAGAAGTATACCACTGTATTTTAGAATTGGAAGGATTATTTATGTTTGCATACACACAGACGCACAAACATGTACACGCATACACCTATAGTTCATTAGAATACCACTCAAACTATCAATATAATCAATAGCAACATTCATTTATTTAAAAGCTTAGAATGCTAAAATAAAAGAAAGGGTTATGCAATAGCCAAATTTCAAAAACACAAAGAAGCATTAATTGTGTTAAGCCTTCAAACAAATTTTACTTAAAATACAGCAACTGCCAAACCAGCAAAGTAGAACAATGGTAAGTTTTAGTTCAAGGCTATAATTAAAAAATGGCAGTGAAAGCTGTGCGCATGTACATAGCACATATAACAGTATCGTACAATTTTGAGACATATATTTTTCTGAGCACAGCAGGTGAACAACTTACAACTTTAAATTTAAGGACATTTACAGAAAAGGACAGATAGTTTGCAAGAGAGAGACACACATCATATAATATTGACTAATCTGGGTATTTGAAACTGAGCCAATTATATCTGTACTTACAGCCAAATCCTGAATTAGTTTCTCTTCAAAGGAATATTCCTCTGTTTCTATCCAATATTTCTGATAACCATGCAGGAACAGGTTAATAGAACGGTGCCTGGCAGGGTGGGGTCAAAGTGAGATCAAAAGGGATAAACGGAATACAGGGTAAAAGCTCAGGTGGTTAGTGATTAGTAAGCATATGGATTTTGTACAATTTTGTTCCTCTGATTGGTCAGTAAATATTAAAATAAAAGATATTCAAATCCCTTCCCCAAGTGATGGCTTCACTTTCTAGTGCCTATTCCGTTTCATAGGCCATTTCTGCATGGGGTTTTTAAAACGGTGCAGTCTGTCCTCCAAGAAGGAGGTCTGCACCTGGGAGCGGACTGGGTCGGACCTACTTAACGTAGATCCGCACCTCAGCCTGCTCCGGAATGACCCCAAGTGGTCGTCCAGCGTGCTTTTAAAAGACCACTAAAAACAGGTCTTTCAAAAGCAGGGAGCGCGCCACTGCGAGCCTGCTCCCTTATGCAGATTCACAGGCTCGCCCCAATGCGAGCCTGTGATCTGCCGGGGGCGGGCTTTAGGCTGGTGAGCTTCAGCGGTTGGTCAAGACCCTCGACCAACCGGAAGCCGCCATTTGGGATGCCGGAGCAGTGCGTATCGACGAGCACGCGCTGCTCCGGAGCAGCATGGACCGGACCGGGGAGCCGAAAAGTCCAGCAAGTAGCGGCATGGGGCAATTCCCTCGCCCTGTGCGGAAATGGTCATAGAATCATAGAGTTGGAAGAGACCACAAGGGCCATCCAGTCCAACCCCCTGCCATACAGGAACCCACATCAAAACACTCCCAACAGATGGCCATCTGTATCCTGTTTCATGTATGCTATTGTTTCTTCAATTGCCTACAGGAAGAAATCCAAATCCTGGAAAATATCGTTGACTTCCTTTAAGCTTCCACACAGAAAGAAGCTTCACAAACTGTTTATTTCTCTTCTTTGAGAAGTACCGGTATTCAAGTGGCTCACAAAAATTAAAACATATACAAGTAACACTCACATTGGCAAAAATGCAAAACTTAAATTGCTTTTAATTCTATTAATAGTTTAATTATATTTTAACTATTAATAACATCTAAAGAAATTTAAAAGTATTGCATGTATTGTTGTGAAGCCAGATGTTGTCCATCCTAAACTCTCCTGTTCAACAAGAATTGACAGGGTGTCTGAGATTACAAATTTACTACCCTTGAATATAGTTCACCTTGCCCTGAAACCTGAACATACGTGGGGTCATTTAGAAACCAAATGGTTCATAATGTTCCTAGGGCAAGAAAAGAAAACAATAACTAAAAGGATGGATGACTATGTGGAAATATATGTCCCTTAGATCTACAGTGGCAACCAATCATTCCCACATAGAAGTGGAAGGATAGCCAAGAGATTATGACCATGCAAAATTTCTTCGGGCATAAATAATAATTCACTCCCTGGCGTTCGAAATCAGGTGTAGTCCGTCATCATTTGGGGGATGGTGAAATACTTCAGTAAAATTTCAGACTGATGAATGAAGACTGGACAAGTTCTAAAGCTTCTTTACTATACTATAGCAAGTGTGTCCCTCAGTGGTGCAGATGGGACAGCTGAAAGGAAGGCTCCCAAAAAACCTCAATGAATTCAGTGGCATAGCTCGAGCACACAATCTTGATGACTGAAGGATTAAAGTTTGGCAACAGCCACAGTGAAACAGATGTGTTGGCTTCAGAAGTATTTTGCACAGCCATGCTGCCAATACTACAAGGAGAAGCAGGTACAAGTAAAACATTTACAGACCTTTGCAGTCCGGACAGTTTGGATCTTCCTGCTAATAAGAATATTAGTTTAACAGGAACACATTCTACATGAGCAATTTTTAATTTATGCTTGTTTTTAATTTGTTAGTTGGCTTAGTGCCAATTGCAATAGAATTTGGCTGATCTATCTTGAAATGGAAATTGTGTGATAAAGCAGTCTGAGTAATTCAGAGATGACCCTTTGAAGAATGAGGATGAATATTGAAAGAGAAGAGACATCTTTCTGAACTAGAAGAATGCCTAGATGTAAATAATCCTGGGATGACAGTCTGAACTGGCATGTTGGTGAACAAGAGGCATGCTTCATGGTTGACTTCTGCTACCACTGATAGTGAGACTGGAAAGTCTGAAGAGAGCGTGATTGCAAGTCATACCTCCTGGCAGCAATGGGCATTTTCTGGTTGTGTGTCAGTTTTTCATCTGCAGCAGCATTAAACAGTTAAAAGGAGGCCCGCAAATGCACATCTGGCATCTTGAATTTTAGACCTGCTGAGCATAGTCACACATGACACCTAAGAGAAATAGCAGTTACTATAGCTGTGGCACCACAGTCCACCACCACAGTTACATGCCAACCCATTGTAATTTGTTGGGCAGCCAAATGATGTGCTTTAGCTTGAATACTAGGACCACTTTCCTATCATCTTCTGACAAATGGTCAAGAAAAGGAATAGTAAAAAAAAATAACTGATGTGTCCCCCCATTTGCATTCCTGGTATCCAGTGGGACAGAGCAGCAGTGGTATATGACTTCCTTGCCTTTGCAGGCACTTTCCAGGTTTTGTTATCGGCTAAAGCCAAATGGCAAACTTAAGCAGGCATCCTGTTGATGACTCCCAGCTACAGTAAATCCATTCAATCAGTTGTTCAATGGTTCAATGGTGAGTCAACACACAGATGACTCTAATAGAATCAATGAGTCTATTTTAATGAGGACTAAAAGAGAATTTAGGCATTAGTCTGTGTGATTTCCATGATATGGAGATAGCTCAAAGTGCTTAGAAAAAATTGCACAGTTCTCCTCCTGCACAGGTACACATTTTCAGTTTTTGTGGATGTACACTGTCCTGAAGATAAAAATGGGCATGCCTAACCATCTTCCATAAGAATGACAGCATCAGGGCAGATACAGGAGGAGCAGCATGAAATTTCACCTGCTTAAACACTGCGTCCAGATCTGACACTAGAGGTTTCAATAAGGTCACCTGGAGCTCTGGATCTATCTCAGACCCTTCACAACCTGGATCTAGCACTGTCCCTGTGGGGTCTGGATCTTTCCTGATGCCCATATTCTTTTGTTCCACTAAGTAGATCCAAAGCCCTAGAGGTAGCCACCAGATCATGACCTTAGGATGTAAAGTAGTATTGCTGAATTGTCATGCAACAGTCTGAAGCTCGATTATGTGAAAGAACAGTTGGTCTCTCAACTAATACATCCTATGAGTAAGAACCTACCATGCCATCTGGCTTTCATCCAAGGAATGCTCATCCAAGCCCTGATGCAAATGCTTGATGGTTGGGCTTCATGGCTGGAAAACGTCACCAGTTGAAACATGGTACCAAACAAAAACATTGAGAGTGGATACAACTGGTATTTTGCTTCACTGGTGAGACAAAGTGAAGGTTCCAACAGAACCAGTACATTTAGAGTATCACTGAGGTGACTGGACTTAGTTGGATGAATAATTCTTGTTCTTGTTTTTTTCTTCTTCTTTGATTCTGTGTTTATTCTTCAATTTTTATTGTGTTTATTCTGTGTTTATTCTTCAATTTTTTTCAGCTCCTTCATTACTTAATTCCCTGGAATTTGAGGGATTTCAGTCACACATGGCTCTTGCAGTGGAGTTCAAGATCTGGAAACAATTGAATCCATCAATCCCAATTGTTGTATTGATGGCACTGATACTGTGCAATCCTGAACTATAGGTATCACTATACCGATAACTGGCTCTGCTGGTAGCGGCTAACAGGATCAATTATTGTCCCTACAAATCTGAAGTTAGAGAGGTTTATGACTTCTGAGGAAACAGCATGATACAGAGCTGACCCATCATCAGCATAGGGTGAATGCAAATACCCACTGAAATCATAAGCAAAGACTTATTTTGGACAGCCACATTGGCCATCTTAAGTACTTTTTCCCACTATGTAGTCTTTGGGTGAGGGGCTGGATTCCTTTTGGCTTAAAGTGTTAACATCCGGGAATGAAGATACAAATCAACTGCATAGTGCTTGCCTAGGCTGAGAGAATGTGACTGTCCATCTGATTATGGACTCTTCCTCCTAATTAACATATTTCTTGATGAACCCGCTTTGGGGCCATGAGCCCATGAAGAGCAGGTGACAACAATCCATAACAACAGGCAGAATAAAATTAAGTAATAAAGAAAGAGATGAAAAGACAACAGAAGAGAAATGAAAAATGAAGAATACTAAAATGCTTGCATGATGAAATCTTCTAGTAATGTTACCACTTCAACAGACAGAAGGGAACTGGGAAAAGGCAGTAAACAGTTATATGGAGATCATGTAGGATTACTGTCAAAAGGCAGGGCAGTTATACCCCTTCCTTCCCAAAACAGCCAGCAATATTTCCAGTTTTTTCCAAATGTCTGTCACTAGCAAAAGGAGTGTGGGTCAAGGTTAGTTTTCTTTCCCTTTTTTAATTGATGGCCCCTAAAATTTACATCTGTAGAGAGTATTATTTATTCATTTGTTAGTAAAGCAAACAAACAAAAAGCTGTTTTACGAATAGTCACAGTTATTAAAGCAATGGTCACTGTTCATATTTTGAATTTAATACCTGTCTGACCTCACTGTTTACAAGGTCACCACACTCCAAACATGAGCATGTACAGTTATAACTTCATGTGTGTGATGAAGTGGAATACAGTCCATGAAAGACTGTGGCTTGAAACCCTATCCAACAATTCCAACAATTCCGTTAAATTGATGAAAATTACCTATGTATTGAGCCACCATTCGAAAACTGATTCAATAGTCATTCTCTGGTTGGGACTACCTAATAGGATTCAGATCTGTGACCTATTTTGTTTTTATTCCATGCACAAAGACCTGTGTTTTTTACTGAATACTATACACAGTTAAAAACAACACAGACCCTATTATAATGCAAGAATTGTTAATAATACTTTAAAAAACTTCTACCAGAACAAATATAACTTAAACATCATTTTTTTAAGTAAACACATGAGACATCAGTTATGAAAACTTTATGTGTTATTGGAATGAGTAATTATTTAATTCATTACTTGTGCTTCACTGCTAACATCTGAACAATTTTTCAAGTTCATTTAAAGACTGACCAATCAGAATCCCTCATGAAATTGTACAAATTCATTGTATGATATCATATCATGGCTGGGAAGGAGTGTGTGCATAAGGAAGAGGCTCTGTATTACATTACCGTTAATGTGAGTATGAGCCTGTCATATTGGTTTTTTTCATGTACTGTTTCCAGCCAAACACGTTGAAAGGTGCTCAGGAAGAAATTGTTAATTTTGTGTCTGAAAAAGCATATAGGTTTTAACTAACAATACATAGCACAATTTTATTTTAGTACGTCAAAGGTTATCCAAACGTATAAATTATGTCATTATTTCATAATGTGCACATGTGTATTTGTGTATGGCCATAACAATAAAAATGTGAATGAAAACGGTTCCTGAAGATTATGTTTTCTTTTCTTCTTGTTGTTAAATGAAGTTTCATTTCTACTAGATGTGAAATATATATGCATATCACATATTCACACACATTGTAATATTCATACTATAGCACATATCTCATAAAGCATTTCTCATCTATACAAATAGGGATCTCCCATCGTCATGAAGATTAGTCTCAAAGTATTCCACATACCATGGGGAGAAATGGAAATCCTGGAAGAATGTGGATCTCTTGACCACCATCCTTGTTATTACTTAAGCACTGTCCCACATTTTAAAAATATAATGTATATGTTCATACAAATCAGACAGCAAGACTGCAACAATGAACTTAGCTATATCTATTTAATTATTAGACAACAGGTTGAATTCAGACAACAGGCTGAATTCTAAGGTAAGTTAACTGAAGGAAGTTCAGAAAAGGTAAGGTTTCTGTCTGCTTTGTCAATTTCCTCCAAATTTTCAAGAGTATTGGAAAGATCTCCTATAAGTGTAATAAGGATTTTACTGGCTGGAGCAAGAAAGAGACAAGACAACTGCCTGGCATCTTTTCTGCAGAGCTAGTATATCATTTGCCTTTGTGTATGTTGTGTGTCTTTGATCTAAATCCAGTTGCAAGGCCTCATTCAGATTAATGAGCTCAATCTGGCTGGAATTGGATTTAGGCCTTTATTTATTTTTCTGAAGGACCTATGACAACAATAAACATTGTCATTGTCTTCCATGAACTTCCTTAAGTCAGCATCTCTTGAGATCTAAGCCCACTTCTGTAGGTTTTCCTGCTACAATCTATATCACCTGCCATTAGTTGCAATGGAAGCTCCGGGCATTTTCCTCACAAAAGGATACAGTGCCAGTGTTCCTCTATCTTGTATAAAGATACCTATGGGTATCCCTAGTAAGCTCTTTAAACAGGAATCATGCATAACATTTTTACTGCAACACGGACATTACCATTACACATGTCCAGTTGACAGCTGGAATGGAAAGACGATGCCATCTAAAAAAATTCAATTTACCTACATAAAAAAAAGTCTGTGAGCTGACATACCCTTTGGATTAAGACCTTAAACCATTACATGGAAAGAAATCATTTTTGTATACCACTTCCATCAATTTTTTAAACATTAAAGACATGACCCACTATTCCATGTGTCTAGAAAGAGAGGGATAGTCTGTTATACTCATGGAAGATATATAGGGATCTCCCATGCCAGTGAATAACTAGCGCAGTATGGTACACTCGCATGCCCAGTTAAGAGCAATGGAGAATGGCGCAGACTGTGCTCTGAATTGTTGGAGGTTCGTTGTTTTGTGGGTGCAAGAGAATTCTGACCTATGCAATGAATGAAAAAGTGAGCTGTGATGCCATAAACCAGACTTACAGCATAGCAACTTACTAACAGGATGCCAGCCAAACATTTTGGAGATCTACATAAGCAAAGAGTAAATTCTAGATACCATTGTACAAACAGTAGCATGCTCTGAATTAAGAACTAGATTTCTCTACAAAATGATTCTGCAGGTTATAAATGTCACCTAATCTGTTATGAAATAAAATACAGATTAGAGGATCAGCTAGTACAAATCACACAATGCAAATATGGACTAGAATATTGCTTCAAGAAAGAAACTGTGCTTTCAATAATGCTTCATAGAAAGGATGTCATATTCTAAAACTCAACAGTAAGGGGAAAAAAAGGAAGGGAAGGGAAGTAAAAAGGGAAGGCAGAACCTTTAAGAAAATTGTTTTTCAGTTAAGATGAGCTTTCATGGATATAAACCCATGTCTTCAGATGCAGTGAAGAGTGATATTAAGGCCTCAGAGTGATATTAAAGCATATTTATATAGCTGTGGGTGTGGGATAGAATGTAATATGATCCAGAAATATGTAAATCATGTCAATTGTCCTAAATTTTCAAGGGGCTGGGTAATACAGCTATTTCAGATCTTCACAGTGGTCAGTTAGTGCAGATGTGTGAAAGCAATAAATCTGCTTACCAAAAGTCAGTTTCCCTAGGTTCAAAACTCTCCCTATGAGAAGATTTCTTTTGTTATATGTGCAGTTCAGAAGACTCTTGTATTAATATAGAGTCACCCCTCCACATTTGCTAGGATTAGGGGCACACGACCCCTGTGAAAGTGGAAAAACCGTGAATAACTCTAGTCCCTCCCAAACCATATTTAACACAAAAAAAAGTATGATCACCATATTCAACCCACCATGGGTTCCTCTGAGACATCAAGGTTCCTTCACAAGGCAGAAGTGGGCTGCACTGCTGCCTCACACCATTTCAAATAGGGACTTACAAGCCTCATTTGCAGTTTCTCAGGCCCTTTTCGTACACCGTTTTGAAAGCGAAAGGGCCCCTTGAGCATCGCATAAATGTGAGGAGCAGTCTGCATGATGCACTCCCATTTACGCGACGCTCAAGAGTGTGATGCACAGCACATATGCACCTTTTTATTTTCTGTAGCTGAAAATGGTGTGCGCTTGCACACTGGTCAGGGGCCTGGGGTGAACTTACCTGCCCTGCGGAGCCTCTGGAGCCGGGCTGGTCGTGCTTCCTGCCCCAGCACAGCCTACAGCTCCCAGGCTGCACTGCAGAAGGAAGGGGCGGGGCACAGGTAGGGCGCTCGCGCAACCAGAAAGCTGCCGCAGAGCCCAAGCAGCAGCGACACGAAAGCCTTCCTCTGAAGGCTTCTCGCACGAGCGCTGCCCCTCACCTCCACGAAAAAGTAAGGTGCGAAAAGGGCCTCAGTCTCACAAGGCTTGCAGTCCCTATTAAAAATGGCATAGGGAAGCAGCAGAAGTGACAGCAAATAATCTGTGAATAATCAAATCCACAAAAGTGAAACTCTCAAATGTTGAGGGCTGACTGTATGTAGTTTGTCTTGAAGCCATTGTCTTTGTTCATACCTCTGCTAATGGATTAGAATTTGTGAATATAACTCATTTCAGCAGTTTCTCTTTCTAATCTTCCTTTGAATTTCCTTGTTCAAGGACTGCAATTTACAGTATGTCCAGGAAGATAGCTATGTTCTGCAACTGATTTTTGGGTATTTCTGTTTCTGATGTCAGATTTGTGTCCATTTATACTTTTGCATAGAAAATATTACATTTTATCCTACTCCCACAATTCTATAAATATGATTTATACCTAAGGCCTTTATATCACTCTGTACTGCATCTGGAGAAGTGTGTTTATATCCATGAAAGCTCATGCTAAAATAAAAACCAGTTAGTCTTAAAGGTGCTGCCACATTCCTTTTCTTCCTTCCCTTCCCCTCCTCCATTTTATGCTGCAAGAGGCTAACATAGATCCATCTCTGAAAACTTCAACAGTTAAGAGTGTTATACGGAGAATTTTTTTTTTAAAAAAATGTACCTTGGCAAATTATACAGTGGTGCCATCCTGAAACAAGCAACAACAGCTCTTTTACGTTGTTTTGACAAGAGTTTGTGCCAAACTGCTTTCTTTGATCTTAACGGTTGCTCAACCTATAGAAAAACACAACTAAGAATGAAGACTTTTGTAGTAAACAATTATTTAACTGAATCTTACAACAACCACCAGCCTTAAACAGCCAGATAAAACCTACTTACCTAGCAGAGAGAAACAAGTACTTCAAGTACTTCAAAAAAACATAAAAGTCTATGTAAGGTCACGTGAAATCTATAACTGACAGAAACACTTTGGCATTTTTAGCAAATAAATTGTGCATTGTATGCTCATGAACAAGAAGACGCCACCCCTGGTAACTGATGAGTGGCAATGAAATACGAAACAAGTCCTCACATAATGACCACTGTAAACAAACTGGGCATTGAGGAAGAGGAGATTACCATTAATATCTGTTTTCTGAGTCACATCAAGGATATTCTCCACCTCAGGCTGACATCTTCTCCTGGACATTCAGACAAGGTCCTAACTTGATTCTTTTTTTCTCTAGAAGGCTAGAAAAACCAAAATTCTTCTCAGCCTCTCAAAGACCTAGTGGAAAATAATGACCAAATCTAGGGCCCATTCACATTACACAAGTACAGTTGGCAATCGGTATCCGTGAATTCAGCATCCATGGATTCAACCAACCATGGCTCAAAAATATTTGGGAAAAAAAATTCCAAAAAGCAAACCTTGATTTTGCCACATACAAGGCACGATGGTGAGATGTAGCCATAACCTGCTATAACTTCCTGCTGTTTCACAGATTTCCGGCTCTCACTGGCACTCATTTGAGTTGTCCACCATTTTATACAAGGGACACCATTTTACTATGCCATTGTATATAATGGGACTTGAATGCCCATGGATTTTGGTATGCATGAGGAGTCTCGGAACACCCCAAAGACTGCAGAACCAAAACTCAGCAGATACCAAGGGCCCACTGTATAGCACTCTTATTCCACTTTAACTGGCAGGATTCCATGAATTAGCAGTTCAGAGAGAGGTATTTAGTATTCTCAGCTATAACGCTTCAGTGCCTCACCAAGCTACAAGTCCCAGGATTCCACAGGATGAAACTATGGCAGTTAAAGTAGAATAATCACATTATAACTGTGTAGTTTGAATGGGCGTGCAACTTTTGAAGCTACTCCTTTACAAAGTCATATGCTGCAAGTGGTCTTTGAAGCTGTTGCTTTGAAAAGGCTGCAGGGATTCCTGCTGGGCCTCTGAAGCAGGAACCTCCTGACTGGCTGGGGATTTTCATATCTTGCCTGTTGGATTGAGGGTGACCAAAAAAGCAAAAAGAAGGAGTTAAAGAAAAAAAATATTTCAGGAGGCCAAGAAGCTAGGAAAGCAGGATTTTAACTTTCTACTAGGAAAAAAAAAACTAAATTCTTAGAAACTCCAGCAGATCCAATTATTTTGATCAGTAGGCAGAGCTATTTTAGGAAGCAGGACAGCTCTTTTACCTGAAAAAGTACAGAACACCTTGTGTATAAGCTCCAGGTACCACCACAATGTGGAGAATTTCCTCCAAGCGACCCTGGAAAAAAATGGTCCTACCTTGATACCAAACTGTGTTGGCATTCATAGATAATAACCAAGACCTTGAATTGAACCCAGAAATGAACTGGAAAGCCAGCAAAGAATGGACAAAACTTGGAGCATCAAAAACTGTACTCTAGAACAGTGGCTCCCAAACAGGGCATTTAAGGCGACACAAAAAAGTTGAAAAAAATGGTGGGAAAAGGCTCCAATTCTTCTCTCTTTCTCGGGAGTGGAAAGGAATGCATGTAAGGAAGAGCCTCTCACCTTTTCAAAGGTGAGTTCAGCCTGGTTTGGGGGCGGGATTTGGGCAGGGCTGTGCTGTTGCTCCCTGCTGGGCCAGCAGGCAAAAGTTTTGGGGCAGACTTGAAGGTTGGAGTTGCTTTGTCTGAGGGGAACCAGAATGGGAGGGTAGTAGTGGGAGCTTTTGTGGACAAAGCTTCAAGTGAGAGTGGTGCCTGAATCTAAGCACAGGCCAAGTGAGTGGCAGCTGAGGAAAGAATAGTACGGATGGTATGGGCCAGGGTGGTTGTTTCTGGAGGGACGAGGTCACCAGAGCCCAGAGACAAGGCCTAGGGATTGGTCTGTGTCTGGTTTTTGTCTTCTTCAGGTATTTATTTTCTTTAGGTGCAGTGTAGATGGGGTTGGTTGGCCACACCATTTCCTCCCAGTACAACTTCCCTGAAAGGGAGCAGTTAGGGGGAGAAAGTTGGGGACAAGGGCTTGCAGTGGAGATATTAAGCTATAAGCATTGCATCTTTCATCCTTTGCTAGCCTCGGTTGGTGCTCTTATCTAGGCCAGTGAAGAGGGGGAGTATAGGCAGTCAATCTCCCTTGCGGGATCTAAGATGGGGCAGCTCAGGCTAGGGAGATGCAGGAGGATTAGTAAATAGGAGCTGCTGTGGAGCCTCTTTGTTGTGACAGAGAGCATTAAAAAACTGGACAGCTTATTGTATAAGGAACTGGAAAACCCGCTACAGAAAATTATGAATAGAATTTTAATAAACCAGAAAATTCCAGAGAGTTGGAGGGAAGCTAATATTGTATTATTGCCAAAAGAAGATAAAGATATACTGTCAGCCAAGAATTATAGGTTGATCTCACTTTTAAATGTAGATTATAAGATTTTTACACTGATCTTGGCAAATAGGTTAAAAATCTGCTTACAAGATATTATCCATGAAGATCAAAATGGTTTTTTTACCAAGGGACAATATAAGAACAGTACTTGACATAATAGAATACTTGAATTACCATAATCAGATAAAAGGGATATTAATATTTATCGATGCGGAAAAGGCTTTTGATAATGTAAATTGGTTATTTATGATTAAAATTTTAGAGGCTATGGATTTTGGTAATAATTTTGTAAACTGGATTAGAGCGATATACTCTCTACAAAAAGCTAAAATTAGTATAAATGGGAATTTATCAGAGTATATTGATACAGAAAAGGAAACAAGATAAAATTGCCTTCTTTTGCCCCTGTTATTCATTTTGATACTAGAATGTCTGAATAGAACAATTAGAGATAACAAGAGTATAAAAGGAATAAAAATAAGGGGAGCAGAACTTAAACTTAAGGCTTTTGCAAACGATCTAGTTTTTACTTTAGAAGAGCCAAACAATAGCATAGAATTACTATTATTGATGATTAAGGAATATGGGAAAGTCTCTGGCCTTAAAATTAATGTGGAAAAAACTAAAATATTGACTAAGAATATGAGTAATAAAGAAGAGGAGGAATTACATAATAAATCTAGCTTTGAGATTATAAAGAAGGTTAAATACTTTGGGATAATATTAACAACAAAAAACCAACAACTTTATGAAAATAACTATGTTAAAACATGGGAGATTATAAAAGGAGATTTAAGAAGATGGGACAAAATAAATATTTCATTATTTGGAAGGATTTCAATAATTAAAATGTAGGTTTTACCTAAATGAATGTATCTTTTCCAGACAATCACTATTACTTTCTCAAATACTGTATTTAAAAATTGGCATAAAGAAATTTCTAAATTTTTATGGGGTAGGAAAAAACCTAGAATAAAATGGAAAATTTTAATAGATGCCAAAGAGAGAGGGGGACTTGGAGTTCCAGCTCTGAGGATACATTTTGAAGCTGCATGCCTAACATGGATTAGAGAGTGGGTGACATTGGAAAATAAAAGTTTATTGGAATTAGAGGGCTGCGAATTGAAATTTGGTTGGCATGCTTATCTGTGGTATGGAAAGGTAAAAGTGAATGCTGGATTTAATAATCATATTATAAGGAGATCGATTTTAAAAATTTGGGGAAAATACAAGAATAGGTTCGGCTTGAAAATTCCAGGTTGGGTGTCACCACAAGAGGCTTTTTATAGGAGAGAGATGGGAAGCTTAAAAACTTGGTTGAAATATAGTGATTTAATACAGGAGAAAGGAAATAATTGGAAGATGAAAGAGCTGCAAGATTTGAAAAGGGAAGAGTATGAGAACAATGGTTATCATACCATCAATTAAATGAAAAATTTAAAGATGATAATAAAAAATATGGTTTTGAGAGCAGAAGGAATGAATTTGCAAAATTAATATGTGTAGAGGAAACACATCTAATCTCTAAAGTATATAAGTTATTATTGACGATAAATACAGAGGAAGAACAAATAAAAGTAAGTATGATATATTGGGCTCAACAGGTAGACCATAGTATTGAATTAGACCAATGGGAAGAAATTTGGAGGAGAGGGTTGAAATTTACTAAATCTAATGATCTGAAAGAAAATCTTTACAAAATGATATATAAATGGTATTTGACTCCTAGTAAACTGGCTAAAATATACAAAAATGGAAACAGTAGATGTTGGAAATGTAAACACCATGAAGGTTCATTTTTCCATATGTGGTGGTAGTGTGCTAAAGTTAAAAAAATTTGCTTAAACATTTGTAAATTTATGCAAAAGATCTTGAAGATAAAAATTATATTCCGACCAGAAGTGTTTCTTCTCAATATCGTAGATTTATTAGATAAGGGAGAAAGGCAATACAAAGATTTGATAAGAAATATGGTAAAAGCAGCAAGGATAATCTATGGTAAACATTGGAAATGCAAGAGAACACCTAGTCTTAGTGAATGGGTGAATAAATTAACGGGGTTTGCAGAAATGGAGAAGCTTTCAACAATATTAAAAGGGAATTCAATAGAATCGTATTTAAGAAGATGGAAGCCTTTCACGGAACATGTAAGGGAAAAGAAAAGAGATTTAATGGTTGGTGGTTTTGATGTATAAAAGGTAAATACATGAGTGCATTTTAATTTGATATGAAGAGCAATGGGAGATAGATAGTAAGAAGTTTTACAGAAGTAATATAAAACGGACATGGGAATTATAGAACTGTATACAGAGAAGAGATAAAGAAGGGTATGAAGTATCATACATGAATTCATATATAGAATTACATATAGAACTTATATGTAGCATTTATATAGTTACGTGTATACTGTGATTATACTTATTTTAGAGAGAGGTGTTGAAAGCAAGTGAAGTTACCACCAACAGACGAAGGAACCTGGAAGCAACCTAGCTGTTTTTCTTTTTTTTCTTTCTCTTTTCCTTTCTTTGTCCTTTTTCTTTCTCTTTTCTGTAGGTTACTCAAGTGTCTTGTTTTGTTTTTTGTTTTTCTTTTCTTCTTTTTTCTCTCTCTTTCCCTCTTTCCCTCTTTCTTTCTTCCTTCTTTTTCTTCTTATATTGTCTTTTCCTTTTTTTTATTCTTCTTTTGTGAATGTATTTGTATTTGTCATTGTTTTACATGTATAAACTAATAAAGACTATTATTAAAAAAAAACAAAAACGGAGAGCTGAACTATTAACAGTGGGCACCTCAGTCAGTCCTGTGAGGAGCATGCAATGAATGAGTTTTTCCAGGTCTTCTCTACATCTCTTCCCTTTGTCATTATTTTAAGTTGTAAATTAATTTTTCCATTTATGTGTTATCAGATATGGATCAGTAGTTGAAAACCAAAATGGTTTAAAAAAAGATGAAACATGATATGGATGGTGACCAATCACCAAGCATTTCTTAGGACACATCTAACACTGTAATGCAAAACAGTATTAATTAATTAATGTAGTTTTTAAAATGTAATCTGTGATGTATCTTCTTGAATTCATTGCATCTTTTGAGTTCTGAATGTAAATACTATCTGTTCACCTTATTATACCATTGCTTTTTAACCCCATTTTGGGCTATTTATTTACAGTTCCAACATATAAATGTGAAATAGCAACTATACAAATTATAAACATGTTGCTAATATGAAGGGTGTAAATTATAGAAATGGGCTTCCAACAGGTATTCAAGTGAAAAAAGGTTGAAAACCACTGGTCTAGAACAACACACTGGCTGTTACATTAGTAAGTCTTGATCTCAAATTGGCGGCTCACATCATGGACAAGGTAGCTGTCTGACTATATGGTTGCCAGTTAGTTCCAGCAATTTGATAACTGTGTTATGAATATCTAGCAGAAACAATGGGACAATGTATTGACCCTACTGAATATGACCTTGTTGGTTTTCTTTGACCAGTCTCCATCAGTCATGGTATCCTTTTGGACAGGCCACTGGGGTTCAGACTTGGAGGTATTGCATTGCAATGATTGTGTTGCTACTTGAATGGCTGATTACAACAGGTAGTGATAGTAAATTAGTGTCCTACCCTGGGATAGTCATGGAACAGCAGTCCACAGGGATCCTCATCTACACAAACCTGCTGGGACAGGCTATTTGGAAATGCAGACTAAGGCATTATTAATGTGTGGGTGGTACCCAGCTCCATGTCTCTTTATCAAATTCAGGTTAGATGGTAGTGTACATTCTGAATCAATGCTTTGATGAAACTGGCTGAGAATCAATAAACAGAGACAGGGATAAACAGAGATATTTTTACTGGGTGGTTCATCTAGCTAGTATTGAGGTAATCAACCCACTCTAGAGGGAGTTTTAAAAGCCCTAGTGGATCAGGTTCATTTACATTTACATAAATCAGGTTCATTGCCAACAACCATAACAGCCACAACCACAACAACCATATTCTACTTTCCAAATTTATAGCTTGCATGCATGATCATTTTCACCTGTTCCAGGTGATAGACAGCAGCTGAGATCCTCTGAACACGTTCCACAGTTTTCTCAGGATCAGCAGGTTCATCAGTTCTCAGGACATCTTTGTACAGATTCAATTGCCATTTAACAGCTGGGTCATCTGACTACAAACCAACACGTTAGTTCTTGTTTTAGAAATCTTTAAAAATATACGGCAGACTTATACAAATAAATATTCACGAAATAAATTAAAAGAGACATTTTAACATGTTACAGAAGTAATGGCATGCTGTGACTGAATGTTCGTTACACTCTTGTCTGTCCTAACAACATGGATAGGGTGATTGTAGAGTTAGGGGTGTCTGTTTTCTAATTTTCTTCTTCCTGCTTCTCTTTATACTCTGGAGTATAAAGTTGAACCATTTGTAACCTTATGAAATTTGGGATACAATGCAAGTGTGTGTTTCTATTGGGACATCCGTGTCCTGCTCATGATCTCACTCTATTTCAGCCATTTCAGCCATTCTGACAGTATATCTTTATCTGTTGAACAGGTACACCAACAAAGTGTTCCACCAGCATATCACCATAGCAACTGTATACTTTTGTGTTCTGCCAGTCCATTTGGTATATCAGTTATTCCACCAAATCATATAGGTCTTCAACCAGCATAACATGAATATACAACTACTCTGCAAATAGTAAAGTATGTTAATTTTTTTTTATGTTTTGTCTGATAGATTTTGAGGTATTACCTTCTCCTGCAAATGTAAATTATTGCGTAAATGTTCTTTGACTTCTTCTTCTGTGTCTTTCTGTAGGTAAAATAAACATATGTTAACCCATAATATAATTCTGAACTAATCTATCAAAATAGCCTCATGAAGACATAGTCCACAATGGAACCGAATGAACTTAATTGAAATGCAAGCTTTGTTGCTGATTCTTTTGCCAGGAGAGAAACAACTGAACTGGCACCTTGTTGATTCTCATATATCTGTCAGTGACATTTGAGCTCATTTCCTATGGAGTCCTACAGGAGGAAATCTATAAGTTTGGTATGGGAGGTGCTTTTGAGCAGAGGTTCTGCTCAAACCTGTTGTGTCAATACCAGAGATAGCAATGTGGGCTGCCTGCTTGGATCCACAGTTCCTGTGCAACAGCTAAGGATTTAAAGAATGTTCGCAAATTTTCTCATCCTCACTGAGAAAGACTGTTTCAAAACATTAAAAAACCCAACTGAGATCCCAGTCAACTGCTGCAAGGTTTTTCTTCCTTGCACAAAAAAACCTTGTGTTTAGCCCTCCCAAAAATTTTTCATACAAGAATATGTTTTTGCACAAAGTAAGGGGGGGGGGCTTTCGTGCATATTTTATTTTTTTGCAACAGAAGTCCTGAAATATAAAAAAATCAAAACATCAGCAATGTGGAAGAAAACTGAAATTATTTGTTTCTGCATACAAGGCCAAAACTAGTGAAGATTTACATCCTTAGCTATAAATCCTACAGGGTTCCATTCTATCTTCCATGCTGTAAGTATATGAAGCTACTGAAAGCAGCCACGGAAGGATATGGGACACAATGTCAACATGCTGATGTCACTCAGCTGCATCCCTTCATTCCCTCCAAAACAGAGAAACCTGTATAAGTTCTAGACAAAAATGCCCGGAGACATTGATGAGAGCCAAAACATGCTCCTCCAGCTTATGTGCCATTCTCAAGTCCAAGAAGTAAAGAAAGAGATTGTTTTGGATAGCATTCCTCTTCCTCATCCAGTGAATAAATAGGTGCATAGTCTGGGAATAGTTCAAACCTATCATCAGAGCAGGAGTGGGCGAAGTGCAGCTCCTTGGGCCCTATGCACCCTTCCAAGTCAGTTTTTCCAGCTCCAAACTCCTTTGGACTACCCTCTTTCTGGTAAAACCTCTATAGTCAATTGCCTCTCCTGGAAGCCTCAAGGAGCAAAAATTTTCAAAATGTCATAAGGCCACTCTGTAACTTTAAAATTCCCATTTTCAAAAGCTGAAATGGACTTCTAGCTGCTTCCAATTTTGTTTTTGGAGTGTGTGTGTGTGTGTGAGAGAGAGAGAGAGAGAGAGAGACATTTTTGGAAGTCCATGTTGCTCCTGAAGGGTCCACAGGCAGAAATTTGGCTCCTAGAATTGCCAATTCAATTGCCAAGTGGCATCTGTCAAAAAATTCACATGCCCAGCTGTAGCTGGTCTGTTAATTATGACCATTCCTGGATCAGGATAATTTGGCTTTAGTTATCCATATAGGCATTATTAAAGGTTTATTGCAGTGCACTCTAATCTATCAAACACACACAACTAATCAACTAATATTGAATTGAATGGTAGCTCTCATTTTGCAAAATTGCTTTGCATGGTGTAAATGGGCAACTGTGCAAGACAACTTGCTTTCCAGAAGTGCACTGGCTGAGGTTAGTAAGATAGTTATAGCTCCTGCTGAACCCCAGATGGATTTATAGATGAGAGGTTTGTTTTGATTAGAAAAAGATAAACAAGAGGTAGTGAACCCCTCTGATATGACTTATTTTGAATGAACAGCTGACAAACTGAGTGGCCAAAGGACAGAATAAAAGGAGTTTAGATAGAGCCCCAGATCAGGTTGCTCTGCATCCTGAAACACACAGCAACATCCTGCGCTATTCTTAATGAACTAAGAGAATGATAACCAGCCAGAAATGCTCCCCAAAAATGCTGATTTATGCTGGGATTATGAACATAATTCAAGGGACATGAAAAAGCCTTTATGAAATGTCTGTGTAATGCCTTAGCTTAGCAAACACTATGGGAAACTATGAAAGTATGAAAGGATCTGATGATGATTGGTGATGACGATGTAATGTGATGTCTTACACACAATGTAATTAAATGTAATGAGGCTTAAGTGCCCAGACATTCACATGTCTGGGTTTCTCCCCAAGGGGAATGTTATATTTATAAATGGATGGATGCTTACAATAAATAGCCTACATAGTACCAAAGAACCTTCTCATTTCCCATATAAATAACATGAGATTCCAATATTTAAGGATGCTTAAGTGGAATGTTGATGCTAACTTGAAATTTCTGGTTTAACCACCATCATGAATTAGGGACCCACGTGGCCAGAATCTGATCAAGGTGACCGCAGATAGAATCCAGAATTAGCTGACAATAAAGGGGGAGGAGATGCATCTACCAGAGAGCATAAAATCTACCAGGGAGGGTGTGCTAGTCTGTATGGTGTAATTTTTGTGGTTGCCTAGCTATGCAAACTTTCCATTTTTTTATAGTTTGGTTTTTGCTTTTATTTAAAAAATTTTGTAAGCTACTCTGAGTACTGAACAGAAGGCAAGATACAGTATACAGGTTTTAAAACAAACACAATAGTCTTGTAAATCCAATATCAGTTCAAAAATAGCAGACTTATTGGAATAAATGAGACTTGTTGTTCTCAACATATGTAAATCTTATTGATTTCAATGGATCTAGTCTAGTTTTGGACTGGCATTCGATTTAACCCACAGTTTTACTGTAAGGAGTATAGTCCATGGACACAGTGAGTTTCCACGGCATATACTTTTAAGCGTCAAATTGTAACATTCCCTTTTGCATTTTAAAATTGATTTGTTTGCAGTTGAATAATTTTGTGCTACTTATCTGATGAGGGATGTTGATGAATAAATAAATACTCCCAGACTGCAAAATATCATCTGTACTTTGAAATCTCTTAGATCAGAACCATAAAGTATCTGAAAACTGAATCTTTAGGTTGATATTGTTCACAAAATGAGCAAAGTGTTGACTTACACAGCTGTATCTGGACTTAGCAAGAGAAATTAGCTCTTGATCTCCAGGAGTACACATATTCAATCCAATGGGAAGCATTTTTTTAAGTGCAGCTACAATTAGAGAAGTCTGTATTGAGTACAAATCTCCTCTGCGTTTTGATTTCTTTCTTTCTTGATCATGACCACCAGGCTACAAGGGAGAAATACATATGAAATACACACTGAGTTATTTCTTTCATTCATACATAAAACAGGTATGCTTCTCAATTATTCAGTCAAAACTAGAAGTTCATATTTGAATGTTTATTATGAATGGTCGAACTTGGTAAAACAGAAGTGAGTTAAAGAACTGTTGTAGAAAATAATAGTTTTAGAAGTACTTTGTAACCGACTTTACCACAGAAAATACTGTAATTTACCAGGAGCTACTCATTTGTATAAATACATATACACCCACACATAAATAACAGAATGAAAAGTGAAAACAATAAATTTGCATTTCTGAGAAGAGAAGTCTATGCTTCTACTATCTGTAGAAAGATCCAGTGGTGGACTTCTGGGGAAACAGAAGAATCCAACTGATCCAGGAGTGGAATGATTCACATTCCCCCTTTCAGCCCTTGTGGAATCTCCAAATTAGTCTCTAGAGGAATCCCCAAAAGTGTCTCTAGAGGACTGGGCCACTATTCAGTTTGGAAGGCTGCAGAGGGGAGACTCTGTTGCAACCACTAGTGCAAAATTCTATTTAGCTTTGAGTCTTACATGCATGTGTGAAATGTATCTGCAATGCTCTTTAAACAGTTTGACAACTGCAAAGTATTAATTCAATACAGCCATAGTTTCAAGTATGTATATTAGAATACTACTCTATTTCAGCTCCATTGCTGACACAGAAATACAGAAATCTAGCCATCACACTATACTGTCAGTAGCTTCACCAACCCAAAGTAAAAGGAATATAAGCCCAGAGGGAAACAGTAAACAAGTTGCACATCAACATAACATCTGTACTGTTCTAGTCAGACAACGTACAATTTCATTTACAAAAAACTTTTGATTTGAGGCAGCAGATCAAAGCTCTGAGCAACAGCATGGCTCTTATCATTAACAAAACCATACTATGAACAAACTTACATCAAACAGCCACAAAAAATGTATCTTTTCTGAATCCATGCATGGAAGAGACACTCATTGACCTCACTGAGAATTGTGCCACATACATGAATTCAGGCTGGGCTTATAGCCTGTAACCACTACAAAGAGCAGATGCTTGCTATTAGCCCTTCACATCTTTTTGTCTCTGCAAATGAAATGTTGAGCAGAGCAAATACATACACTGTACAAGCTTGGTACACTGGTACAGTAAAGCCATTAACACTGATTGTTTGCAAACAATTACCACATGATTTCTATTCTATTCTTGCAGTGCACATACATATTTGGTAAATTGTTGCAAAGTTCTCTTTTTAATGGCCCCTAGCCATTCCTACATGTATTTAGCAATTTAATGGGAACAGACATATGGCAACAGGAACTTGCAACTGCAAGAGCACTTCTCCTCTTGCTTGTAGAAATGCCTGAGAAAAAAGTTTTCCATAGTAGCAATGAGTTAATGGCTCTATATTCAATGAAATTAAATTGTATTCTACTTTGGTTGCAGACAAACAAATGCCACAATGTGCTACAGGGACTCAGTGGCGTCACGTGTCTCTTAATCAGGGGAGGTAACTGATTTAACAGGGAATGTTCTAGTTGTTCTTTCTTCTGTTCTTTGAAGGTCATTTTTCTCCATAAAATACTTTTTTTTTTTTGCATTCACTCCAGTTTAGGTGTACAACTGTGTTACCATAAACAAAATAAATTATATTCTAAAGGTGAAGAAATGCTCCATTCTGTCTCTGCTACCACATTTCAGCCTTTTCAAACTACCACTCAGGAACTCTCTACTGGCATTTAAAAACCAGACCTACATAGAAAAATACACTCCATAGGTAACATTAAAATGATTTCAAATTACTCCTTAAAGATCTATTAATATTTATTATATTCTAATAATTACTCATTTCCTCTACTCACCAACCCTACTGCTCAGAGTATCTACCATGTTCTTCATTCTCTATAATAGTGTGATGATTAAGTATGGAAGGAGCAAATATTTCTTCCTCTATCCCTTTCCTCATCACTGAGACAATTATTCTTTTCCCCTTTCTACCATGGTTTCAAGGCTGTGAGGAGGAGATGAAAAATATATCCTTCCCATCAACTAAAAGTTGCAGTCCCTCATTGCATTCTGGAATATAACCTCTGTTTTGAGGAGGGGTGGTTGTGAATATCATAATCATGTTTTCCTTTCCAGACAAGAGAAGGAAAGCTGCTGCTTCTCCTACTATCACGTTGGGTGATTGCTAGACCACAAAGTGTAAAGGGCAGTGTGGCCAGGCCAGTGTGGACAAGCCACAAGAGGGCAGGATAAGGAAAATGGCTTTTAGCAGCTACATTACAAAAACTATGGATTAGAAATACGACCAAACCAGGCAACAGTGAACAATATAATTTTTTTCCAGATTTTCTCAGGTCTTTAATATATAAGAATACTATATTTACTATACTATACTATACTATACTATACTATACTATACTATAATAATATTGTAAAAACATGAGTACTGCTGTTTTAAACATTATTTTAGAATTTAAGGCTCATGGAGTCTTTCTAAAGAAAAACTTATCTAAGAAATTTTAAATGCTGCTGCTACTAATATATTACTGCTACTAATATAAAAGTTTTATCACTAAATGTTTCCCTACATTGCTGCAACTATGATATGATAGGTTTTCAGTTGACTAACACATAGAACGAAACAGATGTAAACTGACTATATTCTGATGCTGCAATCTGCAGAATAAACAGTGGATGAAAAAGGTATCCCTCTAAAATCAAAGGGTGTTGATGCTGGAGGATGGTTGTGCAGAGTGGTCAAACATTAACTTGTTCTAAAACTGCACAGCATCTGAAGTTGTGCAGATACTGCAGAACAGATTGGACAGATAAATGTGCTGTTCTTCTCTGTGGATTTCATAGCTTGTATAATGTGGATGCATTTCATTTGCAAAAGACATTGCATGTGTAATGATGGTCACAACTCTAGAAAGCAATCAGCAGCATGGTAGCTTATCTTTTAACTCTTTAACACTGTTTTCTTTGCCCATGGAATCTCACCATTAACCTCCAGCCTATGAGCTCTACATCTATTTGTGCTAGAGGCTGAAACAACAATTTCATTTCAAGGAAAGAAATTTTAAATAGAATTTGCAGGCAAAAGGCACAAATATTCCAGGTACTGTAGAATGGTTTTGTTTCAGCATAATCTCTTTGAGGGGAAGGACAGAAGAGATAGGAGATAAAATTTCTAAAAGTATTTTGTTTATATTAGTTGGCAACAGTAACAGTGTTACACACAGTTCTGCACTGTTACTTCCCCCTCCCCAAAACATTAAATTTCCCAGCACACCATGAATCTGTTGAACATACACTTTCATACTTAACAAACTAAGATAAAATAGTTTGCATAAAATGAGGATGGTAACAGAGGCAGAAGAGAGACTTGTTGGACTATTTTCCCACCCACCCATCCATGAAATCAATACCTCGGCCTATATGGAAGAGGGGTGCAGGAGGATAAAAGCAGATGGCCTAGTAAAATCTGCCTAGTGGCCAATAGGATTTATACTGGGCAGAACATGTACCTTCCCTTTGTGACGCCACTGTTGTGATCAATGGAAAGAATGCTCAGAGCCTGGTCATCTCTAAAACTAAAACATAAAGACACATCATGCACTTTGACCTGTACCTTTACTTGCATGGCCTGTATGAAAGAAAAAAATACAAGGAAAAAAGTAATTAAAACTGATGAAAAGATGGAAGCTTTACATGTTAATTAGAGACAGTACCCGTTTTTCAATATAGAAACTAAGACTAAAATTTGATGCTTATTAACTGGTAAGCCTCACTGAATCCAATGAAGTTTGCTTCTTGGTAGTTGCATACAGAATTGCAATCGAAAATCCTTGTACTTTTAATTAACTATTATTAATATAACCAAAATATATAATCATACACTTTCTTATGAAGTACTTATTTGGACTATAAAATTAGGGCTTTTTCTTACTATTACATTTATTGAGGCTATTTCTAAAGAGAATACACTGAAAATGACCTTTCCTTCCTGTAGTCCATATATACATCATACCAGAAAAGTCTTGTTTTATTCAATTTAGCAATACTTAAACATAAACATTCCATTTGAAACTGAAATGTTATAATATTGATATTTAAATCAATGAATGTTTAACAACACACACTTACCAATTTTTTAAAAAAATGTATCTGTCAAAACACAACATTCACAAAAGAATGCAACAAAACAGGTTTCACTTTAATATGATGAACTAACATTACAGAAAACTTTGTGCAGGTTACAAAAAGTTTAATTTTACAATGATTTTTTTTTTTTTATTTTGGCCTTGCAAGGTTTATAAAGGCCAGTAATTCAAAATTAAGAGTTAAAGACTGAAGTCTAAAACCATACTTACTTTTCCCCAACAACATATTTGCTACAGTAGAAAACAAATTAAATGTTTTTTGTTTCATGGATTTTCAGGTATAAGAATAAGACTCTGTGCTTGTCTTTTCTGGTGAGGCCTGATAGGTTTGGGCACTGTATGGTTTCTTGTGCCAGGTCAGACTTATATCTTCTGAGTAACCTCTTAACTGGATTGAATCTGGAATATATATTAATGGGTTGACTTCTTCCTCAGCTTTTCATTAAAAAAAAAAATCCTGCTGTTAATTTCTTCTGGTTTGGGGTGGGGGTGTCTTATTTTTGACCAATGTTGTCATTTAATTTGTATAAGTGTTGGCTGTATTGTATCTGCCCTCTTTCTCCAACTGGTCCTTTTGAACACAAGAGGAAGGACAGTGTGCACAACAAGAGGAAAAACTGTTAAGAATGTAAGCCTATTGCTCCTGCTAGGCATAAAGGAACCCCACTTTTAAGAAGCAGTCCATTCCATTGCTCATTACAAGCCCCACAGAGCAACCTGTTATTGTTGAAGTTTCCAGTGGCATAAAACCAATAGCACTCCTCATTATATTGCCATTCCATTACTCTTTTGAGGAAGTGCTGTTGAGCTTACCTTGTCTACAAAAGGTGGCCAGAAGTATATTGCTTTACTTGGACACAAGTAACCTGCTCAGAGCAGTGCAGGATCCTGTTAGCTACTGGCCATATTTTTCACAATTGGAACAGACTATACACTCTAGATATTGCAAGATCACTGCCAACAAACAACACTGATAGCTCTAGCACATCCCATCACTTTGTCTATACACAAAATCAGTGACTCTAGAGCATCACATCACTTAGTCTATATATAGAATCTGACCATTGTTCTACAGACTAGAGCAATGTGGTGCACTGCATTAGACTACTCCAATTCTGAAAGACCCAACTAGCATTGTCAGGATTCTGTAGTGCTCTTAGAATTGAGAAAGATACCCATCTGGCCATCTTTTTAAAGACATCCTACCAAAACTGAGTACTGTTAAAGTGTTACTGGCTGTGGAAAAACTCATTGAATTACATGTTAAAATATACCCTTATTGGCACGTCAACTTGAAAAGTAACTCTTTGCAAAAGTAATGTAATTATTTGTAACGAGTTACTTCCAAACTCTGAGTGGAAGTTACTAGGACTAACTACTGCAGACTCACTTACTATAATAGTTTAAAACTGATCTTTCTGTATGAAATCTCTAGTTTTCACACCTGAAAAATATTCAGTGGAAACCTTACACTGGTGAGAGTATGAGGTCCATGGTTTACAAACACAATACAAAACATTTAAATAAATGACTGCTAAATTCTGATGTGTGAAAACATATTTTAAGAACAGGGATAGTTCAAGAATTTCTGCAAAATGTCTAAACATGCTGAAACAGAATATTCTTAAATGAATACAATATTCATAAGGAGTTTAATTATTGTGCAAATGATCAAAATTAAACACTAAAACCCTGATATAGCAAGAACAGTCATGCTCTACATTAGATGCTACACAAGCAAAAGGAAATAATGACTTCTGCCAGTTTTGTTAGTACCAATCACCTACATCAGGAGTGATAGAAAGATGAATACAAGCTGAATCATGTGGGAGTGATCTTTTTTTAAAAAGGCAGAATCAAATATGGCCTTCACCTGACTGAATAGTAGAATTTGGAGGAAGAGGAGTGGAATCCCTTAGCATTCCATCTCTCCATCCCTGAACTACTTTAGAGTTCTGGGAAACTTTGTGCAGTTGATTTTGGGGTAGTTTCAAGGGCTACAGGGTAAGGAGAAAGGGAGGACGTCATGTTGCACTGGGATTGCAGTGTCAGAACCATACTGGATTTTGGCAAATGGCAGTGTGACATAAAGGACTTAAAATTGATTTTTATCCATCTGTTAGGTTTTTTTTTTTAATAAAAAGCCATTCTGATAATTTAGAGGGTTCAAAATTCATGATTTTTTTTTTCTGCCAGTCAACTCATGCCCGAGAAACAGAAATGTGTGTATCCTTAAAAGGAGGGGATATATGTTTACATCTGCTTTTTAAAGACAACTGCCTTAAAAGTCATCACATCATAATACACAATGACAGGAAGTTTTTCAAGTTCTTTTTCTTAAAGCCAGAAACCTGAAAGAAGGAACATTGAATGTGATGACCTCAAACATTTGTGCAAACTTGGCTGATTTTTTTAAAAAAATTTTGCGTAATTTCTCATGTTTGCGTAACTTATTTTTAATCAATTAGTCACTTAGCGGGACAGAAAGTGATGATGCTCTTCTACCTCTCACTACTGAGAATTGTACTCAGAAGTTACTTTGGGCACTGATATTCCTTCAGATATTTCTAACAAATGATCTAGCATATTTTTTAAAATTCTGCCCTAATGCTGTGGGAAATCTTTATGCACATAAACGGTCTTCCACGTGCATGGTCAGGAGAAATGCACATCTAAACAACTGACAAATTGTTTCTTCTGATGAGAAAGAAGATGCATACTTGTATCTTGGGCTATTAGTTAGACAAGACTACTTGCATGTTAATACAGTTGCATTAGGACAATTCTGTCCAAAATGAAACCTAAGAATTGCACTTTTTTTTTTTTTTTTTTGCAAATTATTTGAATTGAAATTATGGTACACATCCATCTGGTTTTGCATACTTGCTGCCTACGAAACATTCTGTATTAATTTTAATAATGTATTTACTACATTCATATCACCTACAATCATATAGATTAAAGTGGTGGTGAGGTACTATAGCTCTCCACCCCCCATTAGAACAATCCTATATGGACAATGATCAAAGGTGATAGGAGATGTAGTACAACAAAATCTGAGAGGTCATTGCTTTTCCAGCTCTGGATTACAGCTCTGACTTGACTGGACAAGTGGACACAAATTTCTGTTTTGTTCTTGTAGTGCAGAGGTTCAGCTTGAGCTCTCTTGGTTAAAGTTAGTGCTGCCGAATGACCTTAAGCACTCATTAAGAGATATCACTTTAAATTGAAAAACTGGCCTATATGCAACACATTCATTGGTAAATACTACATTATGTTTCAATAAATATGATGTAAAATACAGTAAGAAATAATTATATGTCTATGTCTCCTTCATGAAAACACCTACACAAAGTTAAAAAAATAACAGATTAATGGAGTGGAATGCATGTTTCAGTTATTTATTCAATAAAAATCTGTTATTTCAGTATAGCCCAGATAAACCAGCTTTTTCAGACCAAAAGTTCACTAACTTACCATTCCCCTCCGAGCAATCTGCTGCCATATTATCAGAAAAGAAAAATTTTTAAAAAAACTTGCTCAGCTTTAAATAAATTCAGTTTAATGAACGCTAATAAAGAGTGATGCATAATTAAAATACCACAGTCTGCTTTACCAACATTAGAGCTGGGATCAAATGTTACTATAAGACAAAGCCAATATTAATGATATTAATCTTCTGCACACTATAGCAAAGTTATTGTATTATACTACCATATTTCAAGTATATATTACTGTTTCCACTTTCATTACATATTTTAATTGCCCAGCTTAATAATCTTTAGTCAAGAAGCATACAAACCATTTTACTAACCAAGGAAAATTATTTGATACATCTTTGAAAAGCCTTTCTGTATTATGCCAGAAAATATTGAAGAATGAATAGCTATTTAGTTTTACAAAATTGTGCAGAATTTTATGCTTACTCTTAAAACTTTTTTCTCCTTTTGTTCAGCCTTCTGGTTCAGATAATAGGAGGCAACCATTAAAAAAGCAGTAACTTTAAAACTGGAGTTATAGTCTACTTCTCTTACTGGAAACTGAACTATATTCTGAGAGCCTTGGTGGTAGACAAACCTGATTCTAGACTGATGTCTTCCCCTGTTCAGAGTCCATGAGGACCACCAGTTGGAAGCAATACTGCTTATTGTGGTTTCCCACTCCTTCCCCTGATAGCCTTATAATGTATTCCACTTTAAAGTGGGAGTACTGCTGCATTGATCAGCCAAAAGCAAAAGGCTAGTATTGTACACTGACTAGGCCAAAGCTAAAGCATCATAACTGAGGGCAAAACTGCTCATTCCTTTTCTCTTCTGCCCTTCAAAAAGGTACTAGGGCTCATGTGTACAAAAGCATAGAAATTCCATCTGCCCTCCATGTTAGTTCCTTCTTCAAACACCAGATTCCACCATCATCACAATGCATGGTCAATTTTTTCCATGCCATATCTGAAGCATATTTGGTAACATTTAGGTTGCAATCCTAAAGGCATTTACTAAAGTCCACAGAACACAAGGGGGACCTCCTTCCATGTAAACACAATCTTTGCTCCAGTAAATCACTAGCTTACGCTATCTTCATTTGACATAAAGCAGAAGACCATGAGAGATAAGGGTAAGACCTAATATTAATTTACCTGAATACGTATCACTTTACAGCCTGTAAAGTAGATCAAACAAGTAAAACTATATAAAGCACAGAAATGTTAACTCATAAAAACTACTCTTACAAATGGGAACTTAAAAAGCAAGAAAGAGAAGCTGTAGTTAACAGTAATCATCAAGATTTGTCTTCTTCTTTTTAAAACAAAAGCAACAAAGGAACAACACAATAGTAAAAGATTAGTAACAATGAATCATTGTCCCATAGCTCGTGTTATGAAAAGGCCAGCTAAATAAATTAGTTTTAAGTTGGTACCTAACAGCACAATCATATATATATCAAATCAGGTTCCCCTGAATTCAGTGGGGTTTACTGTGCGGTAGGGATGGAAATAATATTTGAACGATTGAGGAAAAATGAAAAAGGAGTTCCTTGATTGTTGGAAAACCCTAACAAGCAGAACCCTTTCCAAAGCCCTGACACCAGCAAGCAGCCTAGACTTCACTTTACCAACTACCTGATTTTGCAGAGCAGTGTGGCAGCAAGGCCCGCCAGCTTTTCTGTCCACATGCCAGTCTTCTTTCCAGAAGTCCATGCACTGTTTATAGGCATCAGGGAAGTCAGTCAGTCAGGTGACTGGCTAGTATATGGAGGAGACAAACCATTCTCCCCAATGGGAATGAAGTGGTAGTATTCACTCAAGCCCACCCGAGGAAGATACAAGGCCCTTTGTGTTTCTCTGGCAATCTGAGTCTTGACTTGCCAGAAGGGCTCAAAGAAAGAAGGAATCTGAGAAGATAAAGGAGACTAGTAGGAAGAAGGGTGGAAGAAAAGGAAAGAAGAGAAGATGGACTAGAGAGAGGAAGATGGATGAGAAGGAAAGATGGAAAACAAGGTTTGTAGGAGAAAAAGAGTAGGTAAGTAGGTAACAGCACAGTGGATGCAGTGGAAATATCCTGAGCTACAAGAACACCTTCAAAACTATGCAGCTTTTGAAGATGCTTTCATTGTGAGAACTGTGAGGAGTATTCAAGATAATTTGATAAAAGAATTTGTTATCCACTGTGAGAATGAAATCAATGAAGAGGTGCATCCCTACTATCTGGTAAGTGGGCACAGCACTGTCAGCTAAATGTACAAGAAACTTGTTTATTTTTTGGATAATACTCCATGGCAATGTTGTACTCATTAAGAAAGTTTTCTTTTTGGTCACTACCTAACCTCTGAAGAAGACGTAGGTTCAGATTGAGATTTTTAACACAAATCTTGTATCAGTTAAGCATACATAGGAAAATCTCTTTTCAAGCAATTTAGGGCTGCACAGGTCAACTTCAAAACAAATTATGTAGAGTAACTTTGAAGGTAAGCAAACAAAAAATGTAGCCTGACTCTATGGCTGAAACAATAGAGAACAAACACACTTTAATTAAGAGGGCTGTTCTTTATCAAGGCTTTCCGAAACACTATTGGAAATCTGCTTCTGACTGCCTTTGCAAAAGACAACAATGAAATTCTGCCTAAGCTATACAAAGAAAATCAGAGTGGTTACATCCTCTTGTCACCATCACTTTTATTTATATCCACTTTTCCCCTACAAGCAGAACTCAAGGCAATTTAAGTCCTGCAGTTTTTCCAGTCCAAAGTTTTGGTTTTTTCCTAAATAATTGGCAACAAAGAAAGCCTTGGCCACGAGGTCATTGTCCCAAATAGAGCCATGCCTTCAAAATTAAAAGACATGGATAAACTCATTATGACAGCTTGCCACTATCAGCTGTAGACAGATGGGTTACTTAACCTAAGTGGTTCTTCTAAGTGGTCATCATCTGTGCATTCACACACATGGGCTTGCAGCTGCACAAAGAACTCACTGAGGATTTTTTTTCCCCAAAGCTGGGAAATCAGGTATGAGCTACCTCTCCTTCTTTCAGTGCACATAATTCTAGCACAGGATCCTGCCATTCCTGCTAATTTTCTCTTTGGCCACATAACCCCTCTGAAACCAAGCAAGAATTCAATGCAATGGAATAAGCAAGAGATGGCATTTACAAAAGGTTGGCAAACCTTCCCCGCCCCCCACCTTGCCATCTTCACAACCGGAAGGTTCCTTCATTGTTTGGGTATTATAAAATTAACATTTTATAGGTACTGGTACCACACTACTCTGCTTTGGTTAGACCTCATCTTGAATACTGTGTCCAGTTCTGGGCACCCCAATTCAAGAAGGACATGGTCAAGCTGGAGCAGGTCCAGAGGAGGGCAACCAAAATGGTGAAGGGCCTGGAAGCCAAGCCCTATGAGGATAGACTTAGAGAGCTGGGTATGTTCAGTCTGCAGAAGAGAAGGTTAAGAGGGGACATGATAGCTATGTTTAAATATTTGAAGGGATGCCATGTAGAGGAGGGAGAGGGCTTGTTTTCTGCCGCTCCAGAGACCAGGACAAGGAGCAATGGATTCAAGCTGCAGGAAAGGAGATTCCACCTGAACCTCAGGAAGAACTTCCTGACGGTCAGGGCTGTCCTGTTCTCAGAAGTAAAGCAGACATTTAAAGTAGGAAGACAGAATGCAATGCAAGACCATACTTGTCCAGTAAGAAGCACAGCAGACTTCTAAATTGAAAAAAAAAATTAACACAGATTTACAAACCATGTTTAATATGAAACGCAGGGTAATGCTTGTCTACTCAGAATCAAAGCAGATATTTTTGAAGGCAAGGCCATTCAGAGACAGATTTTCTTTAAAAAATTCAAATGAAATGGAGCACTCAAATCATAGGTTATAAACTGCAGAAGTAAACACTTCAGAAGGTGTGTTTACTTCTGCAGACTGTTTCTCTTCTATCATAATGGTGGATGCCCACTGGAACTCCCTCCTTTTCACTAAATGTATATTGGCAACATAAAGTAATTTGCAAGTAATTAGATCCTCGCCTTTCCAATAAAAGTAGCAATGAGTAATGTAATGCATTTCTACTGCTGTGTTGTTTTGTGTATTCTCCCATGCTCTGTTTATACAAATAGGACACAACATAACTGTGAGTATGAAAAAGACAATTCCTGTTCTTATCCCTTCCTCCAACAGCAAAAGCTCTCCAGAAAAGCTTTGCTGGTTGTTTCAAAGGCAACACTACTGTCCTCTAACTATCCCTTTCACCTCTTCCATTTTATCTTCCTTTAGCCAGAGCTCTGAATTGCAGTTTTATTGCTGCCCAGGTCTGAAACAATAGCTTATAAATAGCTCCCTTTTGATTTCTTCCCTTGTTTTAAACTGAATTCCCTTTCCATAACCAGCAGAAATCAAGGGGAATGGGCAAAAAACATGCCCCTTAAAAACAGCATATCACATTGCAGTTCCCGAAACACATCAAAAGCACTGTTTTCTCTGTGCCCCTAAACAGTCACAAAAATGAAAAAGGGACATGGGGAGAAGGAACCTAGCAGCATCTTTAAGACTAACTGATTTATATTTTAACCAACTGTACTGTTTTCTCTGAGTCTTTAAATCACATGAACCATAAGGGAGAAAAATTCTACCTTTTTCATTCAAGGAAGTTATGTGACAGAACCAACTTTATTACAGCCTGCAAATGAGCTGAACGCATCTTGTGAAGACTGCCTGAAAAAAAAACCCAACTCTCTGCATAGGCTTTCCCCTACTCTCCACAGTAATTAGATTGGACAACAATGAAGCCAGAACATTTGACAGAGAGACAGATCATATTCTGGCCGCTTACAGAAGTAGAGACTCACTACAATCTCCCTTCACGTTTGTGGGTTTGACCCTCATTTGATTATTTGTGAGGTGCCCATGCCTCCCCGCTTCTCCTCCTCCCATTCCCTTGCATTTTGCCAGTGTGGAGAAAGAAGGCAAGCATGGTGAGGCAAAAGGTAAGGCAATGGGGGGAAAGAACACATGTGCGCATCCTTTTTGTTCTGCCCTCTGGAGCTCTCCCATTCCCTTGCCTCTGCCCTGGAGCTGAGAACTTGCACCAAGGCAAGAGGCAAGGCAATGAGTTAGGGAGAAGCACGTGCTTTCCTTGTGCCCTCCAGAGTTCTCCCCTCCCATTCCTTTGCCTCTGCCCTGGTGCTGAGAACTTGTGCTGAGGCAATAGGTAAGGCAATGTGAGTGGGCAAGTGCATGTGTACTTTCTTTGTGCCCTCTGGATTTCTCCCTGCCCATTCCTTTGCTGCTGCCCCAGCACTGAGAACTGTGCCGAGGCAAAAGGAAAGGCAATGGGGGGGGGGTACACAACACTCCTTCCTTCTCCCCTCTGGAGCTCCCTGCCTCTGGCCTGGCACAGAGAAGGAAGCTCCAGCACCACAGCACCACAAGGGAATGGGACAGGGATTGCAGGGGAGAGCTATTTGTGATTTTCCCACTTTCATGAGGGTTCTGTGCCCCAAACCCTCGTGAATGTGGAGGGGCCATTTTGTTTAAAAAAACTCTCAGAAAGACTGCAATAAATAAAGGTTGCAGTAACTTTTAAGAAACCATGGATCAGTATTTTCCTTTCCCTCAAAAGAGAAGATTAAGGCAGAGAATGAAGTAATGGATAATACTGAGTTAGAAGATGTTACCAGCTGGGTCCCTTGCATAGCTATGGCCCAGGATGTCACAGAGATAGGTGCATAGGAAGGACTAATTCAAGGATAGGTGGTGATGAGGCAGCCCAGTGACATGGGTGGATACCAGAAATATAGCAGTTATTTGAACTACACGGTCCTCCTTATTTGGAAATCTCAAAGCCACTATTAACAGCATTGTCAGTGAGGGCTCAAGAATGAGGATCTTAGAATCATGGAAACAGAAATCTCCTGTAATGAGGTCTAGACTCTCTGCAACAAGCATGATGGTTCCAAACCCATAGACAATCCCACTCAAAAAAGTTCCAAGGTCTCTCTCGCTGGTAAGAACTACATTAAATCCAAGATCAAAAGCAAGGGATTCAGGAAAATCAGCACTGCAGTTAAAAAGGAACTGAGCTGGAACAGTGTGAACATACCCTAGAAGTACCGACCCTGAAATGAGGGGAAGAACAAGTCCTGCCTGAAGCTTCTAAAGTAAGATAGCTGTATAAGCACAAACCTATGAATGAGACAATGGGGAAAGTTCAGTATTATTATATCATAAAAGAAACTCTGCTCTTCATATATATTTAATTATTGTATATTTATAAAACTTTATAACTTATTGTGCAAACCAAAAAGTGTACTGAATTAATACCATCATACAAGTAGGAGGTTTAATAATGAAAGAGTTAATGATAAGAAACTCATTACCAGGAGAAAGGGAAATTATTGAGTGTATTATTGGTATAAATCTTCATTTAACAAGGAACAAGAGATACTTGGTACATAGTAATATAATTATCTTTAATTTTTAAACTCCTATATGCTTAACATGCTTTTAATAATAATTTTCAACAAATCAACTCTGTATGACTCAAAAACTCTCAGCTGCTATGTCAGGCATGTCATTTAAATTCTTTAGAATAATTCTTTAAAATATTTGTAAAGGAGCTCCAGAACATTTGAACATGGGATCATTCAGACTTCAAATGTGTACTTTTTTATACCACACTATTTAATGTAGTTTCTTGGTGCATCCTATCACTTCCCTGTCCAAATGCTTTCTTGTCTTTTTTCAAAAAAAATATTCAATAGCAAAGGCCCTTTCCGCAACTCACCTTTTTGCGGAGCTGGAGTGCGGGGATCGTGCAAGCAGCCTCTTCCAAGAGGCTCTCACGTCCCGGTTCCTTCACCTCCACAGCTGCTGCCTGCTCACACAAGAGCCCCTCCTTTTCCTTCCACAGTGCAGCCTGGGATTTGGGGCAGGAAGCGTGAGTGCCACGGCTCCAGAGCTCTGCACGCACAGCAAGTGCGTGCGGGGCCCTGGAGTGATGCACAATCACGCACCATTTTCAGCTGACAACGGAAAATGAAATAGTGTGCAGTCGGTGTCTGCCAGCCCCTAGAGCGTCGCGTGACTGTGAGTGCGTCATGTGGGCCCCTCCTCGCAGTCACATGACACTGCCAGTCAACAATTTTATTTCTCATCCATTTTCTTTTCTCTGCCCTTCCCAATTTTCAAATGTGGCATGAAAGCTGAGTTGTTCAGGGAGCATAGAATGTTAACTCCCATATATCATATCATTCTACATAGAAGGCACTGTCCTATAATTATAACAACAACAATAACAATAACAATAACAATAATGATATGAATTGAATCAGGAGGTACGTGTGGATTTGGAACTGAAAATGTATTGAAATGTAAAGGACTGGAAAAAGTACTGGAAATTACTGGGAAATACACTAGGACAAGAGAAATGTAATTTGGATCTTAGAAGGAAACGCAGGAAGTAGAGCAATGGAAACTGTCATATCCCAACATATCTGGACAATCAGGATGAGCCTGATGATTCTCCTATGTAGAATCAAAATGGCTCACTTATGGATAAGATAGGAACTATTTGTGACCATACATTATGAAGTACACTGTACTATACTCTCCATATCTACACATATCTTTTCACATGATCAGTCTGCAACATGAATGGAGAAGAGGAGGAATGCTTAGCCATCATTTCAGCATGAGGTGTCCCTACCTCCAATTGAATGACAGATGGCCACTGAACCCTACAGAAAGCCAGCTACTCATATAGACACATGACCCAGGGCATCTAATGCTGTATTTTAATATGTTCTATGAAGTGGAATTATCCATAGTAATTGAAAGCCTTAGTGTGTTCACCTTCACATATGCATAGAGGGGGTTTTCATTTATCCTATTACTGCTGCTCACAAAAACCTGTAAAAAAAGATCTGTCTGTACATTTAGGTGTCAATACATGTATTATGCTTTTAAAATGAATGTTCATTTTTCAAATGTGCACTTCAGATAACGCATTATATCTTTCAGTAGAGTTTCTGCATCAGTAAAATGTAGGAATTTCACTAGCAGATAAACGGTATTACAATTCATTGGTATGCTTTCCATGACAGAGCTGTGAAGCCCTCATCTTCTGATGTCAATGAATACTTAACAATCATATGCAAATTTTAAATTTCTTATCCATTATGAATTATACAGGCCATCTTCATATCCATTACAAATTTCACAGGCATCTTCGTATTAGGTTATGTTGCTAAATTTAATAAATCACAAATGAATGCTGTCAGTGAAGAACAATTAAGATAATATGTACATAACAGATTGCTAAATGAAGCTCGCATACTGCAAGTAGGAACTTAAATTGCAGATTGTTAATGGAAGTCTAACTTCCTGAAACCAAGCCTCTCTGTGGGAGGAACAAACTTCACATGGCGCCAGGGACTGGCCAGAGAACTCTTCCAGCAAGGATGAGTTTGAGTTTCCTGAGCCTTAGGATGACAAAGAGGCAACTACCCCACAGAATCTGGACGAGTTACAGGTTGCAGGAGTTATAGGAGGCTGCAACTCTGGAATGAGACATTATGGCCCTAGAGTCAGAAAAGGAGGCTGGAACCACCTCCTTATCTGTGAAAATGATGCCAAATGAAGACACAGACTCAGTTCAAAACTAAGCAAAAGTGCCAGCTACAAGGGAGGACTCCTTAGAAACAAACATTTCCCTGAGAGAATTCATAAATAATCACCCATTCAAAAAGACTGGTTGCTAAAATCTGTTTTTTTGTGTGTGGGGCTCAGATAGTTCAGCAACATAACCTTTAGTTTCAAACTGAAGGACCTCCAGGACTGGAAATGATGTCTGTACTGGGATTCCATAATATATCAGCTGTTCTGTGTTCCCTGTTTCTTTTTCCCCCTGACTGACCGGCAGCACATGAACGGCACTAGTTTTTCACATCGGCCTTCCTGTCTGGAGTTGACTGGTTTCAGATCTTAGACTACTGCTTGCTTCTGTCTCTGGATCTTGCTCACTTGATTTACCTGACTCACTGGTAAGACTCTATTTGGCTTCTACTTTGCCTTTGAATTGGATTTCCTCTTGCCTAATTATCTGCTTTGTGTCCAGAGTATACTGGTTTTGACTCTTGAACTGTCTTAGTTTTGCTTTGAGAGCTCATCCAGCCCTGATTCTGCCTGTAACAGCACAAACAGCCAATCATCAACTTATATGTGGCTTGGCTGACCCTGTGCTCAACTGCTGGTCTTTGTTACAAGGTAGTCTAATATAACTAAAGTGTATCACTCTGGAAGGTGCAATAATGAGAGAATTTACATAAAGTAAGCCACAATTAATATGACTAAATTAAATTGATTTCAGTTTGGTTTTCAGCACAATCTTATGCACATTTATTTAGCAACAAATTCCACTGACTTCAGTGAGATGCACTCCTTTAGAAAGTGCATACAGGTGACATAGCCAAATCCTATAAGTATTTACTCAGAAGTAAATCCAACTATCTTCACTGGGGCTCAATCCCAGACAAGCATCCACGCGGATGAAGTCACAGCTAACTTCACTTCACTTCACCATATTTCACATTATATAATTTTTCCTGATTTTGCACATGGGATGTGCCAAATTCCGTATTTCAAAAGAAATAACATTGAAATGAATACTACTGGGGCATGTGGAATTATATTCATTTCAAGTACACAGCTGTAATCCTATCCCTAAATGAATGTATATCCTGAAATTTAGTTATACATCTTTGAATTATCAAATAAAATTGATCTTAAGGCACCACTGCAATGAACAACTAAAACATCTGATTCAAGAAACTTGGATTTACTCACCAAAACGTAGCTACTAAAAGATAAATCCTATGTTACTGACAGATAATTCTGGTTCTCAGACTTGGTCAATCCAGGTAGTTTTAAAAGCCTTAATGTACCAGTCCCTTTTCCTATCAGATGTACCCAACCTACCACTTCAGTTCGTTTCATAAGCTTGTTCCCTTCCATCTTCATATTTATATTCTTCCAACTCCTCTTTCAGCCTTTCCTACTCTTGCCTATTCTTCTGCTGAGAATTTAATTAATTACTTCATATCCATTACTATCTCAATAAGAACTGATTTTTATCTCCTCAGACATAACCTTTAACCTAATAGAAGCATACATTTAAACTTCTCCAGTTCTTTTTTGTAGTAGTATTCTATTTTCAGTTTGCTCTAGGAAACAGAATATCTTGGACTGCGTGTTCAACAAATGTCAGCCTCCAAGTAAAATGAAGTGTTTTAATGACTGTCATTTTCCCATGAATTTCTTTTTAATTGAAATCACAGAAATAATTAGAAACAAGAGTAAAAAATAGTTCATGTTGCTTCACCATACTCACTCACACAAAAAGACAAATTGTAATGTTACCCTCACAACAGTGTATTTCTGTTATCAAATATATACTATTGCTTTCTAATATATTTAATTTTCATAATTATATTTCATAAAGTTGCTGTGTCATATTAAATTAGAAAGATTGCAACACAAATATGGTGTGTACTACTGATTTCCACTTTAAAAAACAACTACTTCTCAAAGTATCATCAACAAAAGACAATATATTCAACTTGATACATCTGGAGCAATCTAATCATTTTACTTACTTTTGACATCTTATTCTTGTTGTCTCCGGTCAAAAATGCCAAATTGTTGATTTCATTCTGAATCACAAAATTTTGTTCTTCTCTTTTGAAATTCTGAAAGAGATCCCTTTGTTAAGCTGTGGTTTCAGAACATTTATGTAAAAGGTTAATAATATTCACATCTATAAACACGCATATTATAAAACTGAGGTGTAAAAACTTATCTCACATGTGATTTACACCAGAGGATAAAAACTTCAGCTACCATTCGGAAAAGTTCATCAGAATCTGCATCTGGTTTTTTAAGCCAGTTTGATCTGAAAAAACAACAACAACAACATATAATTAATACTACTTCTATACAAATTTTCTGCTACCATCCTTGATTCCTTCTGCTCCTTGTTTATGAAAAACAAAATGCTGTGTCTTTCAGTGTTTGCAGGAGAAATGCTCTTTACTAATTTTTGTACAAATGGGCTATAAGTACTTAATATACTAAAAATACAATTCTACATAGGTCCGCTCTGAAATAAGTCCTACTGAGCTCAGTAGGACTTATAGGGGGTTGCAGGAATGAGCATCTCTGAAAAAACACAAATATTAAAGACTTAACATTCAAACAGAGGTCCATATTGTTAAATGCATGAAGTTATCTGGAAAGTTTATGGCAGGCATCCTGTTGTTAGGCTTAAAATTGTAATGCTTGGTAATTTGCTATAGAATTGATGTGTGTTAACAATTAGTTATGGTTTTAGACATTTGTGGCTCATCAAATAACCTTCGTGTTATAATTGTTTGCTTTGCCTTATACATTTTTTCTATACCAGTATGTATAAGGGAAGGATGCTTGAAGTGAAGGACTCCTGAAGCATCAGAAATGTCTTTGGAGATGACCCAGGATATTGACAGGGTCATGTAGACTTGAGAGAATGTAACATGTGTACAAACTGCAACTTTGCTGATGCTGATGCATTAATCTTTTCTTTCATATAAGCATTCTTTAATATAAACATAAAAACGGTATAAAAAGGGAAGCACGAAAGAATAAAATTATCCTTCCTTATCACGACTGTCAGTGGTGATCCTTGGATAGATCCTTTGGTCACAGTTACTGTGTGAGTGTCTTTTCTTTTACTCTTTTACTTTTACATTTACATTTTACATACCTTTACATTTACTCTTCCTACTTTCTGTATGGGGTTCAATCCAGCTCTGTGTCCACTTGGGGATACTGTGAGGTGTGGTTTATTTACTCACCCTAATACTGTTAGTGAGTTACAATGCCATAAGGCCAATTTATGCCATCACAACCCACTTCTTTGGTCATTGCAGAGGCCAGGATTCTGCTATGAGCACACAGTGACCAAAATCCCAACCAACTTTTCAGTGTGGTATCTCCCCCAAGATGGCCATTTCTGTGTCGGTAGAGAGTGGATGAAACAAAAAAATACATCTAGCTATATTCCTTTAGCTGGATACACAGCAATAATGGCATCCTCAGGGATCTCCTCAGAACCACCAGAAGGTCCCTTAGGATGCCTGTCATAGGCCCTTCCCGCACCTTACCTTCTTCCGGCGCTGGGGTGCGGGGATCATGCGAGCAGCCTCTGGCAAGAGGCTCTCGCGTCCCTGCTGCTTCAGCTCCGCACAAGCTGCCTGCTCGCACGAGAACCCCGCCTCTTCCTTCTGCAGTGCAGCCTGGGAGTTTCCCAGGCTGCGCTGGGGCAGGAAGCATGACCGGTGCAGCTCTGGAGGCTCCACACGCCAGGTAAGTGTGCGCGGGGCCTGGGAGCAATGTGCTATCGTGCAACATTTTTGGCTTGCAGCTGAAAATGAAAAGGTGCACAATCAGCCCCTGCCGGCCCCTGGAGCGTTGCGCGATTGTGAATGCATCATGCAGATTGCTCCTCACAATCGCGTGACGTTCCAGACACCCTTTCGCGTGGCAAATGCCGTGAGGAAAGGGCCATAGTGCATCCAGCTAAAGGAAAATATCTGAACACATCTTTGCTCTCCATTGACATGGAAATTGCCATCTTGGGGCAAAGGGGGCTACCACGCTGAAAAGGCGGGCAGGAGTGGGGCTTGCAGCAAGTAGGCAAGCCATGTGCTTGGAATATCATACCTATGTGCTGGGAATATGTCTTCTGATGCAAGATCTCCGCCTATAATTCTAAAATTATATATTGCTAAAATAGGGGTGGCTTAAGAAAATATTTACTTTGCAGTAAATGAGGATGCTCATTGGTTTTAGCAAATAAACAGCCTAAATTGCCTATCAGTATTTAGATGCAAGCTTTCAAGGTCAAAGAACTTTATATTTTAAACGAGCATTGCTGATTTTTCTTATTAAACAGTAGACACCAAAAAGAGTTTCATACTGCTAATATATTCCAAATTGTAAAATTTAACAGGTCAGCTGTATTTGAGAACTGTTAAGACTGAATATTATTATTTTCTTTTGCTGTGTTTTCTGTATATTCTGTTCATTCTGAATTCTTCTGAAGTGTTTCACAGAATTTAAAGTGATGTTCAAGTAATCATTCACATGTTCCGTGCCCTGCCTAGCCTAAATTTAGTGAAGCCTGAGGTCAGTAATGTTCTCTTTGTCCTACTTCTTTATTGATTTTTTTCAAGAAAGCACTCTATTCTTCCACGTGTCAGATGTCAAAGCTATCAAACTTTCCACTCACTGGCATTAGTTAACACTGTTTGTTGATCCATGAAATAACCTTGACTTGCATGGATGAGAGAGGCACTACTTGCTTGTTGATTGGCCCAAAGATAAAGGGAATCTATTATTCTGAAGTATGCATCACCTGGACCTTGATTTTTCAATACTGTTAAAGTAGGTTAATATTTCATATACAATGATATTGAAGACTTTTCTTTCTAAGTGCATATTTTAAAATAAGATAAGAAATTATACCCCTTCACTTGCAAAAAATATTTTAGTCTTTCATGAGAGTTTCCAGATTTCTCTGCTTGCATGCTTTCAGGCAATGGAAGAAATCTTGGGGAGAGAATTCTGTCTTGAAAAGAGCTTTAAAAAAGAATTACAGTGCTCTGCTGGCACCTCCTGAAACTGCAAACTCCAGGATTCCATGGGATGTTGCAAGTGGAATAATAGCACTATAACATTCTAGTGTGGAAATGGTCTCAGATGTGGCCATTTCTCTGTAATATAGCCTACAGAATCTGGCATTCATCAGCAGTGTCCCATCTAAGCTTCCAGTATCAGACAGGACCTTGTCACTGCTGTTTCTAGCCCGAGCTTGTGGGATATTAAGATATCATTTTGATATCAATAATTTGGCCTTTTGCACCCATTCTTCTCCACGTGCTTGCGAGGCCCCCGGACAAGTACGTACACAGGCGCGGCCAACAATAGCCGAACCATTCACATCCCAATCTAGGCAGGCCAGTCATTGCCGAATGCAGCTTCAGGAGACCTCAAGGCAAGTACCACGTTATGTATGCACGCAACTTACAAAAAGATCCCCTGCCCCGCACAGGCAGCTTGTTGAGTGGACTATACAACTCTCAATCACTCCGCGTTTGCATACTGGCTACTCTATTGACAATCCAGCTATAACTCAATCATCTAAAGTACTGACCTTTCGGAGGCTTTGTCTCCAGCCCAAAACTCATTGTTTTTCCCCAAGTATGGACTAGCCTGCAGCCACAATTTTCCCTATAGGAACCCCTGACTTTGAGCGCTTCCTTGGTTCGCTCTTGGCTTCCATCCCACCTTGCCGTCACTTTGTCCAGTGAGCCTTCCTCTCAGCCCCATGTGCTGAGAATCCACGCTCCCCAGCTTCTTTGCTTCTTACCAGGCTTCAGGACAGGTATAGTATTTCCCATACCAAACCTCCTCTCAAAATCCCTCTATCCCACTCCTACCTTTATTTCTATAGTTCCTTGTGTGAGTGTGTTGCATACACCTGTTTGATTATATTTCAATAAACCAATTATTATTATTTCAACATCTGCCTTATCATTGACTCGGCCTGACCCCGTAGACATAGGGTTCAAGATCTCACTACATTACCCTGCCTCTCGCATTGCAAACTTGTGCCCTGTGCTAATTCCCTCCCCATTGTTGTGAGCACATTTAGGTGTCCCTCCCGGGACCCTCAGAAATCAGGGTAACAACCTGCTGTCTTTAGAATATTTAGGCCCTTAAGGAGAAGTAGCATGAGGAAATACAGAGCTGCCTCAGTATTTTCTGTATGAATATGATGCAATAGTATTGCTGTAGCTTTCCTTGTTTTATTGCTAATTTTCCCAGTTCTGTTCCACCATCCTCATTCTGCCTCTAATGGTTCTAGCCATAGTACAGTTTCTTTTGTTTTTCATAAGTTTGTTGCACCATTATAAGCAAAAAGCCTAGCATGAGTGTCTTTCATCTTTAACTCTACTTGGGCCCTTGGCTTCTTTCCCCTCTTTAATTCTTGGTTTCACTTCACATTCTCCTGCTTTTCTTTCTCTTCTTCTGCACTCACAAAATGTCTTCTGGCAAAATGTCTTCTCCTCCCCTTCTCTCTTTTTTCACCTGTCCCAATATCCCCTAGATGCACTTGCCTTTTCACACCGTAACTAGTCCACCTCCTTCTCTTTTGAATTTTTTCTCTTTCTCTTTCCACCCCAGTTTTTTGTCTGTATTTGTCTCCTACCTTTTTTCTCATTCCTATTTCTCATCCTTTCCTGCCACATTCTTTCCCCTTCTACTCATACAGCCAGCTGCACTCATCATCATCTTCTTCATTTCCACCCAATCTCTCAGACTCTATCTCTTGCCACACAAAATCAAAACTGTGCCTGAGATATTGGATTCTCAGCATTTTAAAGTTGTAAATCCCATTAGTCACTTCATTTTATCATTTTTATTAAGATTTTTCATATACATCCTGCCCATCTGAATTTAAAAAAGATTGCCAATGGAGCACATCAACTATTAAAAAGTATCTGTGAAAGACTAGTAATTTCAGAATGACTCTATTTGTTGCATTCCATCCACTGTCTTTGGGTTGGAAGGTATCCACCTTCATATTGTCTAGGTGGCTGAGAGTTTTAAAGGTGCTGCCACATTTCTTTTTCTTTCTTTTTTTCCTTTTCTTCCTCCTTCCTTCCTCTTGTTTATGCTGCAACAAACATGGCTACTTCTTTAAAAATCAGGAGAATATAAATGCTAAATGGCCAGAGAATGATGCCATGTCTTAACTTGCATGTGAAAGTGCCCTCTAGCTCTCATACAGAGGTAGTTGCCATTTTAGCGTAGAAACAAAAGATATGGTACCCACAAAATGAGGTGGCATAGGTGGGCAGAGTGGGAACTACTGTATCTTCTGTAGGTACCAAAATTCTTTTTGCTTATTGATACTGAAGTACCTGCTGCTCTCATTAGTAAGTCCTTTTTTACTTTCTTTTGGAACTAAAAACAAAGCTTTTGCATTTCTCCTCATGAATGACTTTTAAACAGATGAATCCATTTAAAAAATCCTGGGTGCAGACCCTTAATAATAATCAAAGAAGGAAGAGGACTGGAGGAAAACAACAGAAGAGCACCACTGTAGTCTGAATGGTTGCAGCCTGATTTCCATCCAGGAGAGGTGTTCTGATGAGGGTGATTCTACTCTGTTATGTGAAGTCTCTGCCACCAAAATGGAGCAGCCCAAGATTCTGATGATCTTAAGGGATGCATTGCCACCCATTCACAGGAACTCCTGGACAAGCAAGACTCTCTCTCCAGTGTCACTCCTTCCATTTTGAAAACTCCTCAGCCATATTCAATGGTAAAAGCTAGACTATCTTCTGTTGCACTGGAGTACATTATAAAATGGACTCACACTCAACTAAAAGCCCAAATGGGCTAACAAAAAGCAACAATGCTAAAAAAGCAGTTGCAAAATTCAGAGTGGGCAGGGCCAATAACTGTAGCAACCTCTCCCCTTCACAGAAAAATGTGGTAAAATGACTGAGATTTCTGTTACAAATGGGAGGAACTAACCAAGTCCAGTCTATCCTCCTCCCTCCACAGCTGAAAATATATTTTTGTTCGGAAGTTTCTTTGCTGGAGTCCAGTGTGTTGAAATCCATGCTTGCAAAAGTATTTAAAAAGAGTTGGGGGGAATTCTTTTCAATGAAGAGGTTGGAAAATGTTTTCCAATCTGATAATTATGTTTTCTTATTTGAATGCTCTGGGAAATTGTGGTTGATATTTAATGTATTAAGCTCAATGATATCACCAGGTTCTCATCTCTTTGCATCACTGGAGTTCATCAAGAAGGTCATCCCCATTTCTCTGATCCTGCTCTGAAATCCCAGGGCCAGGTATTTTCCAGAATCGGCAATCCTAACACTGAACCAAAACTGATGATTTTAGAAGGGGGAGCTGGGTAAATAGAAAGAACAGAGGGAAACTGTTACATATGTATAGGATTGGATTCTCTTCCTCTTCTTCTTCAGCATGGTATTTGCTGCAATGGAAGCAGTGATTTTACAAAAAAAAAAGCCTAGCAGTCATTTCTTCCATAATGACCCCACTGGAAGGTCACTACATCACAATGTAGTGTTATTAAGGGGCCTCACAAGAGGAGAACAGCTGCTCCCAATGAAGGTGGCCAATTTTTTTCTCCATCAATGCCCCTTGAGTGATGTTGTGAGAATAGGACCAGCAAAAGTGGGAAAATATTTTCAATTCAGCTTTTCTTTTTTTACTACTCTCCCAGTTACTCAGTTTACAGATTGGTTTTTAGTATCTGGGGTTTTTTTTTATCTGTAAGTTCATAAAAATAAAGTTTGTGGATTTGATTGCTTTAAACTTAGGCCCTTTCCACACCTTACCTTCTTCTGGTGCTGGGGTGCAGGGATCGCACGAGCAGCCTTCAGCGAGAGGCTCTCGCGTCCGGGGTCCTTCAGTTCCGCACGAGCTGCCTGCTCGCGTGAGAGCCCCGTCTCTTCCTTCTGCAGCGCACCCTGGGAGTTTCCCAGGCTGCCCTGGGGCAGGAAGCGCGACCGGCGCGGCTCCAGAGGCTTCGCATACCAGGTAAGTGTGTGTGGGGCCTGGGAGCAATGCACGATTGTGCACTATTTTCGGCTTCTAGCCGAAAATGAAAAGGTGTGCGATTGGCGCCTGCTGGCCCCTGGAGTGTCGTACAATTGTGAGTATGTCATGCAGATCACGCCTCACATTCGCGCGACACCCCAGGCCCTCTTTTGCTTGGAAAATGCCATGCAAAAAGAGCCTTAGATAGAACTCATTGTCATATACTGGCTAATTTGCTTTTCCAAAGAAACACTTATACTTCTAACAGCAGTGTTTATTTAGAATTTGACAAATAACATGGCAACTTCTAAAAACTGCTAAGACTGGCATATGTCATAGGTAACAGGTTTTATACTTTTATATCCAAATTTATATGTGAATGATATTGATTGGCAAAAGCCATAAGTGTCATCTCACCCCATCAGATCCCTAAGCTTCCAGTCCTCCCCATTGTTTACATACTTTCATCTTCGGAACTCAAACAGTCCCTGTGCTCTCATCTTGTGCTGTTCTCACAACACCTTCCTGTTAGTATCACATTCCCCCTCTCTGATCCTCTCCCCTGGTGCCAGATGTCCCAGGCACCATCTATTGCCAGACCCTCTCCATAGGCACCTAAAGTCCTTTGAATCCATACCTGGAAACAAGCATCAAACAGCAATTAGAATTGGATTCATTGTTGCAAATGGCAATTAGCAATGAATATATTGTAGCAAACAGCAATTAACAAAAGATACATTTTAACACTGGTGATCTCTAATCTTATTCATCTACTGCCTGAGCTAACTCTCTTTTACCTGATAACATGCAGGAGTCTAGCCTCCTGACACTCGTCAGCCAGCGATAATTTCCTTAGATACTGAGAAGGCCTTTGATGAAACTTATGGTCTGTTTATTTTTATACTATTGGCTAGTTTTGGATTTCCTAGAATATTTTTGAAATAGATAAACATTTTATATTCAGCTCTAACAGCACAGTTTATGACTTTTCTTTCCTCCCTGGTTTTTTTTACATTGAAATAGACTACAAGGCAGGGATGTCCACTGTCTCCTTCAATCCATGTGCTTGGAATCCTTAGCATGCGCTATTAGACAAAATTTCAGGGACAGTGGGTTTGAACATGTCTGTTTAGAATTTAAAAACACTCTTTTTGCAGATGATCTTCTGTTGTTCATTTAAAACCCCCAGCGGTCGATCCTTGTTTTGATGTAGTTGATTAATAATTCTAGTAAAATAATCTGGGTATTCAATTAACTGGTTCAAGTGAGACATACTGCCAGTAGGAGACAAGATGGACTATAGCATATTTAAAGCACCAGAGTTTTCATCTTGCCTAAATTCTATTACTTATTTGGGTATAAGGGACTTATCTCAGATGATTAATCTTAATATAAGTATGTTGATAAAAGATTCTACACAAAGTTTAGAGAGATAGGCAGGCTTACAGATGAGTGTCTTACCCCAGAGACATGATTAAAATTAGTGTTATAACTAGAATTGCTTGTGTTATTTGTGGAATTCCTCTACCTATACTTTACATCTATTTTCAAAAACTAAATGCAGTGTTTAGGAGATTTTTGGGGGAGTGCTCATCTCCTCCTAGAAATTTCAATGAAAAGGATGCAAATTCTTGATCATGAGAGATGGTTTGGATTTCCAGATCTTCTCACATGCTATCAGGCATATCTGTGATCTTGTGTTAATTTTTGGACATGTCTACTTAGAGCAAGTAATCCACCATGGTCAACCTTGGAGTCTTCACTGTTGTATCAATTGCAATGTGACCCATAATGTTCATGCCAAATTGACTTCACGGGCAAATTTGGATTTGAACATTGGCAAGGAACCATCTTTATGGAAGATGTGGCCTGACAACGGGATTATATTAAATCAGATACTTGGTGTTGATTATCAGCTTCTGTCCTTTTCAATTTTATAAGACCAATTTAAACTATATCAGCTAAATAGCAATATCTGTAACTGAAACATACGTTACAATCCAGATTTGGCCCTGCAGCTTTACTTCCAGATTTGGTTCTGCAACATCTGAGTTTCATTTAATATTAGAGACATTAATTGAGGCCAACCAAGTATCCAAACCAACAATTTATATATAAATACATTTTGGTTATCTATAAAGAAATATGACATGACACGAAAGATTTACAGCAAGAATGGAATAGAGAATTGGAATATCCAGTTCTGACTAATTAATGGTTATTGGGTTTAACATACATAACTAACATGGCTATAGATCTCAGACTATGTCTTCTACAGCTTTTTTGGGTATATTGGTCACCTATTCAACATTTATTCAAGAAAGGGTTCTCTAAATCAGCAAATTGTTGGAGATGTAAGAATCACTCAAAAATCTACTCTTCCTCTTTAATATTTACATGAGATACTTACATTAGAAGGTTTTGAGTCAGTTTTCATAAAAATTCTCATGACATGGGACTCTGTCAAATAAACATATTTAATATATGTTTCAATTTGAGATTCACATACCTGTTGTTGTCTACGTAACGGATCAACATAGGATAAAAAGCATAAAGGTCTCGGCAAAGAACTGCAAATTCATCCAGAATGAGAAGTTCTGCTTCTTGAGTATCAGTTTTACTGTCTGCTTTCAGTTGTTCTTCCTCCATCACTATCTTTATGGCCTTCTTCTTCAGTTTTTCCAGTGTTGGAATGAAATGACTTTTCAACAGATCTGGTCTGGCTTTGCTAATGATTGGCTGAGCATACACTATGTACAGAATACACATATATGAAAATATACTTAAAATATATTTTTGTATCTTTTGCAAAATTATATACTGTACCCCAGTGCATGAATTCTAGTTTTATAAAGTTACAAACTGTAACTCTAAACCTCAGTTAGATGTAACAACCAGGCTTTGTTGCACCATATGCTCCTCCGTTCTGCACAAAGGGAAGAGATTTAGCTACACCTGATTTGGAAAATGGTTAATTGTTGTCTCTGAACTTGATGAATGGTAATTTGTTCACATTTGTTTTAAACTACTTAACTTTTAAAAATCTGTTAAAATATGTTTTCAGCCTTTAAAAATCATTTTAATAATTTATATCGTTTCAAATGTATCAGATTAGTTTTCTTATACACTGGTCTAAGATCTTCGGATAAAGGGCAGGATATAAATACTTAAATAAGGTTAATCAAATAAAATATATTTTGTTAACAAGTTACCCCCACGCTAGGATTTTGAGCCTAGTTTGAGATCCAGCAAACTGATTTGAACAGATGGCTGCAACCTCTTTATAAAAAATAAGAGAAGCTTTAAATTCTTTCTTCTTGTACTGATGCAGATAATGCCTATAGGCAGATTCACAAAATTCCCAGAATAGAAATGGATAGCCCTCCAGAAACTGCTGGATTACAACTCCTAGCATTCTTCATCATTGGCTATGCTGGCTAGGTGTGAAGGGAAGTGCAGTCTATTTTTTAATTCTGATGTATTTTTAATTATGATATTAATTATGATATATTTGTATTTTGAATGATTTTATGTTTTAGTTATTTTAGTGTATTTTAATCATAACATATTTTTAATTGTATTTTAAGCTCTGTTGTACCCTGCCTTGAGGAGAGGTGGGTAACTTCTCCTTCTTATTGTCATCGTCATCATCATCATCGTCATCATCATCACCACCACCACCACCACCACCACCTAGGTGACTGCCTGGTCCCAAGCCCTGATTTACATCAACTTAGGTTACTCAGAAAAGTAGAAGAAAATGTGTCTATTCCTGAGACTTCAGTAGAAATATTTACTTTCTTCAAACCTGAGAGAGTCCAATCAAACAATTATTTCCTTTCTTTTAGGCACAAAAATAGTATGAGTATGCATGTATTATATAGTATAAAATGACAAGTAAACAAAAATGATTTTAAATTCATAGACTGGCATTCAGTATTGCAACTAGAATTTTGTAACCTAGAATTACAGATTCATAACTGCTCTGTATTCAGACTATATAAAACTATTTAAGACTGTACAAATGCCACCCCAATCAGCAGCCAGATTGGGCTAAAGAGGTCTGTTCAGACATTTTGTCTTTATTTCCAATGAAGCTAAAAATTATTTCATTTTTCAAAAAAACAAAAACAAAAACACTTTGTATGTAGTGTTGCGTTGCAGTTTCCCATTACATCTAAACACAGGAAATTTTGTTTTCTTCTTATTGTAGTAAGTTGAAACAAACCAGTTTCAAAGATTCTAGTTTGTTCATGAACTACGGTTTGCTAAAACTGGAAGTAGAACTTTTAAATCTCTTCTTCTTGCACATTGACAGGAGAATGAAGAGTATCCCAAGCAAAGGCTTGCCATATCTCATTCTTATCATGCTTGTGGGTTTTGTTTCATCTGAACTAGGCAAGGAAAAACTGGGGAGTACCCAATAAATGCAGAAGAAGCCAGAATCACATTTTAAGGTGCTCAATTGATAGGTGTTTTATTGGCTAAAAAAAACCCTTTTGGGGGTGGCCTTTTTGGCTTTTTTACCAATAAAAATACCCATCAATTGAACATCTTGAGACATGCCTCCAGTTTCTTCTGAAAATTTGATCTGAACTAAACCACAATGAAACAGGAAAAGCTTTTCTGGAATACAGTGTAACACAGGTAATGTTTTATACCGAAAAGTCATGGACTTATTGATATTTGTATCCAACCATTTTGTAATCAATTTGTTTAAATATAACAGAAATCTGTCTGTGCCATATGGTTTTTAGGACATTTTGCACGTAGCTAATTAAAAGATTTTTTTCTTCATTTCCACAGAAACCAAGAATCATTTCCATAGAAATAAAAACAACCTAGCTTGGATGTCACAATAAATTAAAGGAACATGAACAGTACTCCTGCCATCACTAGGAAATAGACTGCTTGTGCTTATGTTTCTATTGCTTCTGCTACAAGTGACTACATAAACCACAGAGCTTCAGTTTGTGGCTTTTTTGTTGTGATGTCTGAACCAGGCATGAATTTCTGCCTCATGCGTCCCTTGATGAGCCAGAAAAATAAATACAAAACATGATCCCTACCATGAGTTAGTCCTATAGCTTATGCAAGGACAGACAAGCCAGAGTGCTGGGTCCTATCACATTCAGATATCACAACAAATAAACCACAAAGGTCCGTGGTTTATTTAGCCTCTCTCATTAGGAAGGACAGTGCCTAGTGTGCGCGAAGTGTTGCCTCATTCACAACAAGCTAGAATGCTTTAATGGGGCAGAATTTGTGTCCACCGAATAATAAGGGACTTACCTTATTTATTTTTGACTCAATAATACATTTCACAGAGCTATAGTAAGTGGCATTCCTTCCAATACAGAACTTGTCAAAATGAATGCACTTTTCTATCTGTTTCAGTTTAAAAAAACTTGATAAATCTTTAAATCTAAGCATATAATTGTCCCCCACCCTTTTTATAAGTCACTTATCCTGTTTTCATTCAATAATAATTTTCTTTACAAAGGCACTCATACATCGTCAGATTTTTGTTTAACCATATTGTGGACTAATTTTATAAACTAACTAATTTGTCAAATACACAGGCAAAGTTCCAACAATAAGAAAACCAATGTTTTTAATATCAACACATACAAATTTTAGTAATCAGTTGTTTCAATTAATTTGACAGAAGTACCTGCAATTCTTTTCATCCAAGTTGCTTCATCTATCCCAAGGTTGTTGTTGATGATTTTCAAAATGTTTCCCAGTATTATGCTAAGATGTTCAGAGGTCACCATTGTGCAGCAGGGCCCAGAACTTTCACAAATATTTTCGGGCCCTTTTTCCCACCAGTATGACAGGTAATTGCACAGCATGGGCAAGATTACTTCAATCACATGAGGCATTTCAGTATATCTGGCTCCAGATTCTGCCAAGCTGTTTATTTCTTTCATTAAGCCATCCAAGTTAGGAATTTCTGGACACATTTCTTCTACAGTTTCAGGCATACCTAGAACTTCATATTATGATAGACAATAATATGGTGTGGATTAACATAGTTAATGCATTAAACAGCTGAAACACAACTTAAATGATGTTATTTTTATCATGACACTGACATAACAAGACACATTCTCTTCTCTTCTCTCTTGGACAAGTCCTAGTATATTCTCCATAGCTACAAACGGCATTCATTAGTTCCATCTATTAAGTGCAGTGGACTTTTACTTGATATGCTGTTCATCCCAATAAATCCGAGTTCTCACAAACAGCTAAAGTAGTAAACCTCTATGGTACAAAATACTACTTCATACTACAAGCGGGAATCAAAAGTATTTTTTTAAAAAAATCCTTCATGAAATGACATATTGTGGTACCAATTATCATTGCTGACAGAATCTGTTTAGGAGCTAGAAATTACCATTCAAAGATATCATTTTAAATGTTTATGTTGAATATGATATCACAGGATGTTAAAGGTCTCAAAGATTCCAGTAACTGAAAAAGAATCTAATATTTTCCAGGCTGGAAAATCTTAACATGGATGGATTTTAAAACGTGAAACTCACTTAATAGCAATTAGTAAAAGCTATTTATACAGGGACTAGGGTGGGGAAGTATATGTTATTCACGTAGCCAATGCTAATAATAAAAGAACTGAGTAAGCTTCAAAAATAAGCCTTTGGGTTGTTTTTTTTAAAAATTATAAATATTATATGAGTGAAGGAAGGCAAAAATATCTCTTTCATTCAAAGATGGTCTGTCTAAGGTTACTATGTTATCTAAAAGACAATGGTGATAAGTTTAGAAAAGTTTTGAATACATTGTAACTATTTTATCTATATAACGGCAATTGGATTATCAGAAAAAATAACTAGATCGTATATTGGCACCAGACACCTGTTTTGTACTCAGGTTTCAACACAGTAAGTGTGGTACCGCTCTTGCAACTGTGAGGACCAATCAGTCTTCCGCTGAACTTTGAAGCTTCAGAGATGAGCAAGGATTTTCTGAACAGCTGTGGAATGGTTGAAAGAGCTGCAGTGTTAGGAGGAAGGCAGGGAGTGAAAATGAAGGACTATACCAATAAATGTATCCCATCCACGATGTTTTGTGCTGTTGTTCTGACCATTCCAGCATTGACTGAAGCCAGCACTACAGAGAAGAGAAGCAAGAGTTCTCAGTGCTCCAAGTCTCTCTTTAGATGACCACTAGCTATAAAGGGCATATACTCAATGAAAGAAAGGCAAAAGGCTTTGTTAATGGGAGGAACCGGAATGGAAATTGTGCTACCTGGCAAGATTTTAGCTTAGCTAGTGAATCCAGCCAAAAAATTTGGATTCCCATAGCTACAAAGTCTGCTGGTAGCCTTGCAGCAACTTTTGTTAACACTGAAGAAAAGGAACATTCTAGAAAGTGGGAAGAAAAATCTGTCTTCTACACAGTTTCAATTCTCTTCAGATTTCTTTGTAAATATAAGAAGAGAAAGAGGGCAATTCTGTCTAGTACCCCATCTGAGGGGAAATGTCATAGAAAAAAATATCATTGCTCAACATTCGGGATCTGAGTAAAAGTGAATAAAATATTCTAATTCATTTCAAAATTCTCCTTCCGAAAACTTTCCTTTCCAAATTTAGTCAATATAACAGGGATGAATTTTCAATACATTGCCAATACTTTTCCATTCTGAATTCAAGGTGCTGCCAACAACATTTAAATTCTAAATGACTTGGAACATTGATATTTGAAGGAATGCCCTATCTATATATGACTGGCCAAGAATAGAGATCTATTGGAGGAGTATCATTTCATCCATGTCCCATCAATAGGAGAAACACATCGTGAGAGGACATGAAAGAGACTCTTTTATGCAGTGGCACTCTGAATGTGAAATTCCCTCCTTTTGGAGGCCCAATTGGCTCCAGTGTTAGAATCATTTTGGCAGCAAGTTAAAACTAGGCTTTTTATTAAAACATTTAGGCCAAATTGATTTTATCCAGGCTACACATATTTTATAGTTATATTGTTCAATATTGTTTTAACCAGTTTTAAATTGCCTGCTTTTAAACTGAAAATTATTTAATACAATTTTGATCTTTTTTTAAAGTTTTGTAATTATTTATTGCTTTAAGTTTATTTTATTGTAAGCTGTCTGAGATCTTCCTATAAAGGGCAGTATATAAGCATTTATATATATCTTTTTCAGCATTCAGTGGATAAAATCAACTAATCAGATCTCTTTACAAAAAGTAATCAGTTCTGACAACCAGTTGGTGTATGTTTCGTTTGTTTATATTTTTCAGGCTAGATAGTATTCTGGGCTTACAGACTGTTTTTAGATCACTTAACATTGCAGAAAATTTAAGTTAGTTTCGCTATCCTACTCTGCTGGGGTATATAACTCATTTTCTTTTTTACATATGTTATAACCTGTCCACTACTAACTTGGGCCCTTTTCACATGTGGGGGGGTGGTGGGCAAAAACGTCCAAAAACGGAGCTTACCTCCAACCGGGTAAGTCCGTTGCCACGTGGAGCAGCGTGAGCTCGCTGCTCCACACTCCTCCGGCGTCCCAGATGGCAGCTTCCGGTTGGTGGAGGCTCTCCACCAACCAGAGAAGCTCGCCAGCCGGAAGCCCGCCCCCGGCAGATCTGCAGGCACGCACTTGCGCTCGCCTGCAGATCCACTTTGGAGCCGGGCGACGGAGCGGCACTGGGCTGCACGCTCTGTGCTTTTTAAAAACCTCTAAAAAGAGGTTTTTAAAAAACACGCAGCCCGGCTAGTTCCGGCCGCTCCTGAGTGGATTCTGGTGTGGAACTGCGAAAAGTAGTCCACGCCAGTCCACTCTACGGTGTAGACGACCTCCGTGAGAGGTTGCTCTACACCGTTCCCCCCCCCCACATGTGAAAAGGGCCTTGGTCTGTCTCTACAGAGATTGTAATTTGAATGGGTGTTGTTACTGCAGTAATCAGCTACGCTCTTTTACTTGGAAATCATTTTTTTTTCTTTTTCTATTGTATTTTATGTTTGCTGGGTATGATTTAAGTTTTCATGGTGTTTTGGTTTGGTTACTGGTTTTATTGTGTTTGTTTTAAAAACTATATTACATAAATTCTCTATTACTGTTATGGTTATTACTGCATACTTTGTAAGGTTCTTCCTATAATACTTTGAAAACGTAACCTTATTTCCATTCAAAAATATCATTTCATTACCATTCAAAAATATCATTTCATTACCATTCAAAAATATCATTTCAAATGTTTGTGTTCAACATATCATGCATGCTTAGGGCTTGAGAGATTCGATTAACTGAAAAAGATTCTAATTCTTTCTAGGCTGGAAGATCTTAACATGAATGTGGCTTTTTAAAAGCAAAAAACAACCCCCAACCTACCTAATGGCAACTGGTAAAAACTATTTATGTAGGGATTAGAGTGCAGAAGCACATGTCACTGACGTATCCAAAGTGTTGCTAATTTATTTAATAAATAAATGTATCTCTTTCTATCTTCAGCAAATGACAATTGATTTCTCATGGTTTGGTATTCTAGTGGTAAGATATGCTTACTCTATGGCTAATATTTATCGTCCTGATTTAGATTCTCCAGTACAAATATACTGGATACAGGTTAGGTGCCAACAACGTTAACCCTTTTACATTCATAAATCTCAGCAAAGACAGTACAAGTTTAAACTCTGAAATGTCAGAGATAGTGACTATTAATCTACTTTATCAGAGGAATCTTGAACAGTCTCAGAAAGACAATGAAGGACAAATCCTAAGCAGAGAAGACTCTGTTGCTGAAAGAGACTGAAATTTCTAGATTTGCCCTAGTAGTACACACACACACAAATAGCAGATTATCTATATTCCTTATTTACATAGATATATTCTATATGTGGCATCTTGTCTTTGAAATGACATTTTGGGAAAACCATAATTCCATCTCTTTTGGGACCTTGGATAAGCTCGGATTTCTACCTGGCACAGTGCAAGGCACACTTCTTCACACTCATTTGCAGGGACTGTACAATCAGTGAGTGGGGCTTATCAACTTGTTAGATAAACCAGGTCAGTGAATATGCAACTGAAAATCAGACAGAAGCTGCAAAATCTTGTGGGATAAACTCTCCACAAAATCAACAAGCTGAATTTGCTCTTGAGGCCCAAGGACACACAATCAAGACTGACAAACACAATTCTCAAGCTGGGAAATCCAGCTATAGGAAAACTTTATATAAAGCTGACACTCTGCTCTTATGAACAGCTACCTGATCTTCCAAATAAATTATCTTGGTTGCAGAATGACGGACTTGTAAAACAATTCAGTCCACTGACTTTTGAAACTGTTGAATCACATCATCTACAGTTTTGTCATTATCAGAAAATTACTTCATTAAATGGATATTTATTTATTTAATCATTGTTTTTATCATAGTAGTCATGTCTTAACCATTTTCGACTCCAGCTAGGGAGGAAGGAACTGCTGTCTCCTCTCTGCATTTAGGAGCTCATTATCTTAAAACTATAAGCCAAGTTGTAGGAAATAAATAATCATAATCAACAGAGAGGACAGGAGGGGATGCTGTAGTAATTGTTTCCATACATAAGAAAAGTTCAAAAATTGAGCAAGCAAATTATCAGCCTATTAATCTGTTATGTATGATCTGCAAGTTGTAAGTAAAGCATCTGTACAATAAATGATTGGATGACTGGGGAAAATATTTTGTGAGAACAACAAGAAGGATTCCAACAGGGGAAATATACTGTAGATCAATGCTTGATTTTCATACATCTTATTATGATAATAAATATACTTAAAAACTTGAAGAAGCTTTATACGCAGTTTCATTGACTTAAAAGAAGCATTTTACTCAATATTCTGTATACAACATTGGGAAGGTGGGAAGGAGAATGGCCTCATCTATAGGTAAAAGATTTCACTTTCTTATCAAAAGCCTGTATAACACAGGTGGAAGATATTATGCATGGCCAATGTTCATCTTACAGATCCAGTGCCATCTACCAAGACGTCAGATAAGGACGTATTTAGGCTCTTGTCTTGTTTAATTTGTTGAATTTTTTTTTATCACCTTCAACCCTTCATGCCCCAAAGCTAGCTACTAAGAACTTTATCTACCCTGCTGCATGCAGATGATGCAGTAACTTTATCAGAGACTATAGCTGGATTGAAGATGTTATGAGGGACATTTTCTGAGTACTGTACAAGAGAATGCCTTATAGTGAAATATGACATAACTAAATCAATGATTTTTCCAGGAGTTATAACACTAAATGGTACTTGGATGAACATATCATAGAACCAGTTACAGCATTAAAATAACTGGAAATAGTGTTTCAATGAGATATTATACAATAGAAAAAGCCAAGAGACGTATTCGAATCTTACTGCATTTTTGTTGAACTTTATTCCTGCAGTACCCAAAGTTTTCAACACTAAGTGCATGACCCAGCTGCTTTTTAGGATACAAATTTGAGATGACAACAATATATCACCATTAGAAATTGCCTTGTCTAACTTATGTAGATATTTTTTTTCAGTACCAAGTTGTGTTTCAAACACTATGTTGTGGCTTGAAGCTAGCTTAACTTCTGTCTGTACACAGCCTTGTCTGAGGACATGAATTTAAGGGATGTAGCTACTAGTGGCTCCAATGGGTATGCTTCTCTTAGATCAGACAGATTCACAAAAGAGCAGCTGGCTGAACACTGTCAGCTTGAAGTTAAACCTAGTTGATTTTTCACATGAACAGGTATTACAGTTGGATATGATCAAAGCCATGAAATATTGAAAAGTGAGTGCTTAATACTGGATATCAAAACAATTTATCTATAACGATAAAACTGAGCCCTTATTTTGGCCAGGGTTCATCTAGTTTTTCTGATTCCATATCCTCTTTATTTATAGAACTTAACATGCTCAGAATATAGGAAAGCCTTCTCATGCATGCATCTGAATGTGTTCCCCTCAGTAGTATTCAAAAGCCTATTCAGGACAATTCACTTCAGAATGAGGTCTGTATATGCGAAGATAGCAATACTGAAACTTTCATCCATACTTTGTTATTTTGTTCCTTGTATAGAAACTCATGTGAAGAGTTAATTGCCTCTTCCTTGATGTCTCACCCGCCCACTCAGCTGATATATGTTTTCTCCTTCAGACTGTGATATTATGGTCAAAATAAAAACTGCAAAATCTTTTGCTAGTGCTACTAAAATATGGACTACAATGAAATCCTGAGCCTTACACTGGTTTTATTTTTAAATTAATGCAATGATTTTTGTGTGAGTGTGCAAAGGTTATACTGTTTATACCTTTCTCAGTCGCAGGGATATATTTTGATATATTTTTGTTTTAGTATCAGTTTTAGTATGTTTTTATGCTGGTCATGTTTGTTGGTACGTACTGTACTTATTAAAATTTGCAATGGCCATTGGCTTGACGCAAATACAATCTGGCTTGACTTTACCATTTAAAATCATATCCAATCCACTGTTTGCTCTTTTGAAAGAACCACACAGGTACTTGTATGTTGTTTCCCAAGGAATAAATAAAGCATTTTATTTCTACTTCTAGTGCTATGACTATGATCCAATCGTCTCTCTTCCACCAAATACAAGATCATAGATCTCCAAAGTCACATCTAACTTGACCTTTAACTTACTGATGTAATGTGGTCCATGATTGTAGAATGAGTTAGTGCAACTACATAATCTAGCACAATATATTTAAACAAAAACGCTGGCAAAAGCATGGTTAACTAGACAATCATACTTTACCTTTGCTATCTAAACATACTCTGAATCTGTCAGTTTGCTTTTGTAGGCATAGATATAACCAACACTTTTCATTAACAGAGCAGGAAGATAAAATTAATTACTAAGACTACTGATCCTGATACCTTACAGATATAGAGACACCAATGAGATGGGTGTTTTACATATAAATACATTTCCTCAAGAAACTTGTCTTCTAATGAGAAAGCTTTCCCATCCGAAGAGTAAGTGGAAATACGCCAGCATAGTTACAAACAAAATGCAAGAAAAGGTTTATAGTACAAAAAACATGCCGCTTATTTTTCAATCAAAAGAACCTTGCTGTTTCTGAAGCAGAGTACAGGTACTTACTAGCTCTCTCTCTGGCAGTTTTTGTGTTGAAGACAGAGAGGGAATTGTAAAGATTGAGTGAAGGTTCAAGAAAGGCTACTGGAATTGCTGCTGCAAGAGAAGCCAAGCACTCACCAAGAGCTGGCCTTTGCCTGTTAAAATAAAACATAATAAATGAAAAAAGCACAGAATACATTATAAATTCTACAAAATGCATGCAATTCCAAAGAAATGTATCCTATTACATTCACACAAAAAATTAACTTTCAAGAGCACTAAGGTTTAACTTGTAATATTATTTAGTTGTCCTTCCATGTGGGAAATGTTTTCAAATGAAATAATTTTGGGCACTGCAAGTACCTTTTAACTCAACAGACAATGTCATGTTAAACTACACTTCATGGACAATGAAAAAATAACAGCACAAAAATTGTTCTTGTTGAGCTATTATACAATTGTTTATGGTTCAAAGGTGAAAACACTCTCCCTGTGACCAAATCTCAACAGAAAACTTGTTGGTGCAGGCACATTTCTTTCTATATGTTGCAGTATTAAATAGTATTTGCAGTAATCTTATGACAAGTCTAAACTGATTTATTTTGATTAAAGTAGATGATTTCTGGAGAAGAATTAATACGTGAACTGAAAAACATTGCCCATCTTTGATTTTTTTGTTTGATCACAGAGAATCTGTTCTTTTTCTATAGGTGACTAGCAATCTAACTTATTGTGAAAGAGCAATGACATGCCCTAGCATACAAAGGAAGCATCTACCCTGGATTAAATGTCCTATCTATAATGAATTGTGAGTGTGGATACTTGAGACCAAGTCTGGCTTTGCACAGGTCAGGTAAGCAGACTCCACAAAACAAAGCTGTAGATGCTGTCATTGCTCTGGTACAATAACTTCAAAGGACTAATGGAGCAGGAAGATAAGCTATAGTGTTCATAATGGAGAGCTTACACTACTCATTAAAGAAACACCATGCAAGTATTTGACAGTTTTCATCCAAGTCTATCTTATGAGCAACTTCAGAGACCACAAAAAGGAAGCGGTTTGATCCATGTAGAAAGAAAAGGCATGACACACACCCACTGATTGCAGTGGCACCTCTAACAGAAACGTAGAACCTGGCAACAAGGTAAGCAAAACTATCTCTTGATTCAAGTGAAATTAAAGGATATCCTTTGATAGGAAAGACATATCAAGGCAAAGAACAATCCTATCCTTGCAGAGCCCTAGATAAGGCACATTTCCTTGAGCTGCACAAAGTTTGCTCCCCCTGCTGGCTGATGGTATTGAAAAAAAGAATACTGTTTTAAAGGTGCTGCATCCACCCAGTGGATATTCAAATTATCTAAAATGGGGGACACAGTCTCTACATAGTGAAGGAAAGCATCCATAAGGACAGCAGTGGAGCTTGGAGTGCAGGGAGTGAGGGTGGAAGGGGACAGGGCTATGGTGTGGGGGCGTGGCCACAGTGCGTGTGGGTGTGGTCACGGTGTGCAGAGGCTTGGCTACGTGCCAGGATGCCCGGAAAACATTGCCGCCAGGGGCAATCCATCCCCATCGCCCCCCCCCATCCCTACATGACCGCATGAGGAGATTCCTGCCCCAAATCTGAGTGAACAGATCTGAATCAGGTGGAAATCTAAGAAACTGGTTGTGAGACCAGAAGAAGACTGTGGTGAAACTTAGTTGCCTGGGACACCATGAGTTATCAAAGGGCAGTTTGTCTCCTCATCCTTGATGCTCACGAGTGCCTTTGTGATCAGCAAGAACAGAGAAAACAAGTACAGAAATGGCTGAGTGATCTATGAATAAAGGTGTCTCCCTGGTCCCCATGATGCAGTAGTTCATCCATTTCTTGTTGTGGCATGAAGCAAACATGTTTATATGAGGACTGCTCCTTATTCTCTAAGGTCTGTAAAAAAATCTTTGTAGAGAGTGACTGCTTGTGAGTGACTGCCATATCTTGACTGAGATGATGTGTCAGAACATGTCCTCTCCAGTAAGGTGAACTGCAATGGGAATGATAGAGTAAGCAATATACCATTCCCAGCAGTCTAGAATCAGCAAAGCAATATGACAGACTGAGTAGCTCAATGCTTGATGAGACATAAAAAACTTGATGGCTATTCTATGGATTCCTTTGCAAGAAACTAGAGGCTCGAAGGTGTGCAGTCATCAATGACTTTAAAAGCTCTATTGTGCAGAGTACCTTCATCTGGTAACCACCTGCCTCAAACACACAGATGATTGTAGTGCACACCTCAACCTAACTGGGATGCATCTGTTGTCAAGATAATGCTGGGGTTGAAGCCCCTTTTGGAAGGAAGAGAATCCTTGTACCATAGTTAGGACTCCCAAATATTTGGTGATGGCACTCCAGATGTTGAGATGGTTCTGTAGTTGATTCATTGTGATGGTAGAGGAGAAATGGGCTGGCAAATTAGATTAAAGTGACAATCTGAGGAGTCAAACATAATGTTCTAAATTGCTAGAGAATTTATTAGACCCAGAACGGTACTTAGACTGCTTCTTTGTTTGGAAAGAAGCCTGGAAAGAGAAATGAGTTGGTGACCTCAAGCAAGTGAAGGAGGTAGATAGACCCACTGGATTGGCATTGGGAACCAATACTATCTCTTAGGGATTATCCATGTTACGTGGAAATGACTCATAACAACATTGGTCTTCACACTGAAAAGACATCAAAGGAAAGGTGAGCATGCATGTCTTTGGCCACTCCCATAGAGTGAAACCAGGGATATCTTCTCAGCCACAATCTTGGTGACGCAATTAGGCCTACCAGTTGATAAACTTCTGATTACAAAAAAACCAACCAAGGTGTGATCTTCCCCCACAGAATCTGCTGGTATGCAGCCACACAGACTTTAACAATTACTCTTAGAGCTAGCAAAGCTAAAGAATAAAATCCTCTGCCCATAGGATCAAGTTTCTGGTCCTCTCTGCCCATCCTAGTAGACTTTTTCCATCTATAGTCTGGAATGTGACCATTATAACAGAATTTAGGAAAGTACTGAAAAGGAAAACCAGCACCTTCCTCCTATACCCAGAATAACTCTCGATTCTCTAGGAAGCATGAAAAATGGTTTACTCTACGACTGGTGTACTAAATGAACAAGAGCCTTACAGGATGCAACACATTTATCCATTTATCATTACTGATCACATTCTGTAATCTTCTTGACCTTTTGGAACCCTTAGTATCCATGAAGACTGAGCCTTCACTTTAGTGTCAAAGAGACTTCTTCATACACATTACACTAGTGAATTTACCTCTGTTCCCAAGTAGCAGAGGCTGATTCTGCCTCTTTTGGTAGTGCAGCAGTGGTAAATGGAACTGTTAATAAGGACTGAATACCAGATGATATAGGTGGATTGGTCATAATCATGTAGGAACCAGTGCAGCATGAACTGAGGTTGAGATTGATATCTGAGAAGCCAGGAAAATTAGTTCCAAGGTCAACAGTAGTGGGTGGTTCTGAAGACCTTGGGACAGAACTGGCTGAGATAGAGACAGAAACTGGAAATCAGTGAATAGTGTTGTGACCATGACAAGCCTATAAGAACATTTTGATTGTATTAATAACCAATATCAATCTCATCACAAAAGTGTGGCAACACCTTTCATTGTAGTACAGAGAAGGGGAACTGCACTTACAGGTGTTGCAAAAAGACAGCTGAAAGCTGTTCCACTGGTCTTGAAGAGGGGAGCAGTTCTGTATGGATTTATGCACAGTTCTTGACTGGTATTCACACTCTGCAAAGTCTTTCGGAGAAATATTTGGCTCAGAAATCTACTGTACATGCTTTTTCTGTGCAAAATCATGTGTTTTTTTTACACCAAAAATGCATTCCCTGCACAGAAAACAATGTGTTTTACACAAGAAAAAATGTTGTGCAGAAAGACCATGGATCTTTTTGTGTCAAAATAATTGTCCAAAAAGCTTCATTAAGTGTGAATACTGTTGAAAAATTGCCCAGAAATCATCATTTGCTCCTGTAGAGCGGAGACAGCTACAGAAACTATTTATCCTTATGTATGAGAACTGAAAAATGTGAAGATTTACATTCCTACCACATATACATTAATATTATACAGTCTTGCTGTTAATAGCCATAAGACAATATACTTTTAAAAAAACAAATATCATACTATGGAATGCATTCAGGGTATAAATCATGTAGCCCTGAAACACTGTTGAGCTGCAACTCCCAGCATTCCTCACCACTGGCTATGTGACTCCTAATATAAATGTCTTTGCACACTTTTACAAATGTACATGTTTTTCTCGCATAGTATATTATGGTTTTCTGTACATTTTTTCCCAATTGACACATTTGGAACATACTGCCTCTTAATGTACTGCAGCAATTTTTGTACAGTTTGTTCCACTGGAAAACAGGCTCATGGTGTTCAGGGAAATGTGGATTCTCAGCTGCAACTCTGTTTGGTAGAAATATGTGGAGTGTACCTGTTTTGAATCAAATGAATCCTCACTCACCCCTACTTTGGTAAGTCCTCTAAACAATATACTAATCCACATGGTAGCTTTCAGAGAAGCACATCTTGCAGCATTACTATAACTCATTTTTTTCAGCAAAACTGTTGTAACACACTAGAAGGGTCTTTGGTTTAATTTAAAAAATAAACTATACATCCTGAATATAAAATATGGCACAGCTTAATTCTAAGAACATACTTCAGCTGTGAATATTTATTAAAGGGCTACTGTCCTTAATTTAATCATACAGTAACAGCATTTTTTGTAAGCATTTTCCATTTATTAATGATGTACCTCTCAACATAAATGTTCTTTCCAGTTCCAAGAGAGTATAGACTACAGAGGATTCTGTAACATGAAACTTGAACATCACCTACTGAAAGAAAAAGGTAAATGTTATTACGTGTGAGTATACACACAGGCAGCTAGGCAAAATCAATCTCTCTCTCTCTCACGCACACGCACCTCAGAAACTTGGATCCCTATATGATTTATCCAAATATAGCTAACTATTTCATACGGTAGTGTCTTGTTGATAATTAAAATAAATTAAAATGCAATTAATTTTCTATTTATTATTGCCATGTCGAGTTCTGGCTTCCAGAAATAAGATTCCTGATACCTTCCATAACATGTAGGTAAGTTTGGAACAATCCATTTTTTTTAGAAGTTAAAAAAATTCTAAAAATGGATTGATAAGCTACATTAATGATGCTCTACATTAAAAAGTTATTAAAAACAATATCTATACAGTCCTCAATGAACCCAATCTAGTGCAATGAGTATGTGTAACGAGCTGTCAAATTAATGTTTTTAAGTGGATAATATTTAATGATTATATAACTTTTGTATTTTAGACTGGTTTAGCTGTATTGTTTTAATGTATAACGTGAGATGCATTGGGTCACATATGGCAGAAAAGTGGGATATAAATTAAATAAATAACAAATCTGAAATACTTTCGAATCAGTGAGCACCACCTAATTAACTTTAAAGAGTTTAAGATCAATGCCACTAATCTCTAGTCCTCTATATTAGCCTTCATCAATGCCTGATGGCAAATGTTTATTTTTCAGCTATATTTACTGGTGTGCCTCAGTTCAGTGTTAACATTAATATCACTAGAATTTCTGCTCATTATCCATACGGTGAATCATGAGAGCACTGTAAAACAAAATGTGACAACTGCAGTCTCTTCATAAATAAAAATATATCCGGAGTGCTAGTTCAGGAAGTCTTTTTAATGGATTCATAGATTAATTGTTTTGACCAAAAGTGCTCACATCCATAACAATTAAAGAGGTGTTGCTAACATATCAGTTATTGTGTGGCTCTAATGAAGCAAGACTAAAGCTATGTTAATGCATTTCTACACTTGACACTATGTCAACCAAACAAAAGAAAATAAAGTCAAATACCACCAACTGCATTCATGGTTATAACTAATGTTTTTGTGAACATTTAACCAGGAGCACTTGCAAAATAAGCCCAACATGTTCTGCCGCTGACATTTTTCCTTCCTTCTTTCATCCAAGCTGCAACCAACTCACCCGCTGCAGGGAGGGCCAGGTAATAAAGGCTGTGGGCACTCTCCAAGCTCCAGGGAGTGCCATTTTCCCCCAGGAATGCATCTAAGACTGTCAGCATCATTTCCCTGAGCATTCCAATAAAATAATCCCAGAATCTATCCACAGCGGGGAAATACATTCAACACTGCTTGGGGGGAATGCTCACCATGTACTTTTTCATGCAAGTAATTATTTCCTTGGTGGGTAGAAAAAGGAGGAAGTGTGCATTATATTTTCCAAAGTACACTTTGTGATCATCCTTCAGACTTGTGGGGGTTTTTTTTGAAAAGAGAATATTGGAAAAAAAATAAGCTCTTCTGCATATGTTATTTAGATATAAAACCTGACCCCTTCCAGGATGAGAAGAATGTTTGTGCATCCTAGTGTGACAAAAGCAATCTTCTAAAACCAAAGATGCAAATAAAAAGACTTACAAAGTAAATCGGTGCCAAAATGATGCTGTGCAACATGCTCAAAAATAGATGTCAAAATGGGCAACAATGCGACTGTTGTATAGTTGATATTCTGAGAAACTCCTTTAATTTGTGTCCGGGAATGGGTAAATTTTCCAAGTTTAAGATTTTCTGATGTCTTCTCAAGATCTTCAGCTGCATTTTCAAAGAAGGCACGTAACCCAGCTTTAACCAGCTCTGAGCCAGATTTCATGACGGTTCTACAAGATGATTTTAAAAATGTCATTTGGAGAGCAAATGGCCACATAGAGAAAATCTCTTCTTATTCAACTAATGTTTTTCCTGGGCACACAGACAATTATATTAATCACACCAATAATTACACATAACTAATAATTACAGCAACAGGGAAATCATTTACCCTCATTAAAAATATGGAATGTTCAGTTTCAAATTCATATGTCAGATATTTCATATATTAATTTGTTAAGATTTTGCCCAGATTCTTCTGCTGCTAAATAGCTTTGGGTGTATATGTAAATAAAAATTTTACAATGTTGACACACAAAAGCTCAGAAAAAGTTAAGGAAAGTTACAATTAAACTCTCATTGCAGTGATAAACCTGTGTATGGGTTGTACCACTTCAGAGAGGAAATTGAGGCTCACGTGACTTATCATTTATCCATACTCTATGAGGGGTAATATCTTAGAGTCAGAGCATTGTATTGCCACATCCCAACCCACCAGACACTGCAAACTTCATGGGTCTTTTCTTACATCAGGTGAAAAGCAATGGCAAAATTTGCATTTTTTTGTACTACCCACTTGTACATTGAATCAGGGAATGTAGGAAATATAGCATTGTTTTAAGTCAGTTAACATTTCCTGAAAGCTACTAGAAGCACCAACTGCCTCTCAGAGAAAGCTGCACACCTTGATTTAATGAGAAAGTGATGACTTGAAAGTGGGAAATTGTGCTTTTTTGGACACCACAGTACAGGAAAAGACCCCTGGGCAGTCTGGGAGGGTTGTGCAAAAACAGCCAGTACACACATGCATGCTCCCTACACTGCTATGAACTTTTCCCACAGAAAATTAATTTTAGAAGGAGCATTGAAACTTAGCCCATAACTTGTCTCAAATTTTCTATGCGTATGGCAGAAATTTCAGGGAGAAAGTTCTGAAAAAAACTCATTTGCCTGTCATACTAATTACATATTATTTACAGGAAAGCATGGAACACAGTAGCAAATCTGCAAACTTACCTTGTATCTAATGACTGAGCTAAGATATGTAGGCAACTAACCATTGTAGTAGCATCGTTACCTATCAAAAATTGAAAAAATGATGTGTTGCCATTTTCAAACAAGGAAATGCAAAAAGCAAGTTATCTAGTAAACAAAACATGTTATAGAGCTACCATCCCCCATTCTGCTACTTAAGTCTGTGTTTTTTTCTTGTTTTCCCTGCTTCATATAATAATTAGGCTGATGGCTAGTATGTAAACTCTCCTTCATTATCTGCCATTTCTGGTTGCCTTTTGCATATTGCTTTCCATCCATAAAAAACTGAGGCGTACCAAGGAAGCAGAAATTATCTAGAATGTACAAGATTAAATATGTACAGGGGATGATACTTTTTAAACCCTTTAGACCCCTATAACCCCTCAAGTCATTTGAAGCACCTGAAGGAGAGAAGGAAATTTTACAGCTTATCCTTGCTTTCTCTCAGTTCTGGGCTTCCTCTGGCTCAGAGATAAACTTCTGAAATCCTTTTTACAAGCACTGCAGCATAGTTTGGAACATGGCCCCTTCTTGTACTCAGTGAATGAAGAGCAGGTTGCTTACCTGTAACTGTGGTTTTTCAAGAGGTCATCTGTGAACTAACATATATGGGTTGTTCTGAACCTGGACAGAGTTGATTCTCAACAGAGCTTATGAAAGTGATTTGGTGGGAGCCACATTTATTCCCGTGCACATGTCCACATGCAGCTTCCATCTTTCCACTCAGTTCCTTATGGCATACTGCAGTGGAGACTTCTGGGACATAACACAGTTGAGGGTAGAAAAGTGGTCATGTGAGTTCACAGATGACCACTGAAAGGACAAAACTTACAAGTAAGCAAGCTATTTTTCTTCGTGATCTGTGTGACTCACACATATGGGATTTTAACAAACTATACTCATTAGTAGCAAGGATGTATGCCAGTGTGGAACCAAGGTCAAGACTACTTCCCCAAAACATAGCTCCTGAGGTACCTGAAGATTCATATATCAGTGCTGTGCAAAGGTAGAAGGTTATGTAAAACTGAGCCCAAAATAGGTTTGGAAAAATAACACTTTATGAACTGTAACATCTTCTATGGGAGTACTGTTGTTCCTTTAAAAAGTGCAGAATTTTCCCATTTTGTATCATAAGAATATCTTGTTGAAGACTTTCGGGTTCTCTGAAGAATACCTAGGACCTGCCTTGGTAAATCTGTGCAGGTTTGATTCTCCAAGCCAGTAAACAGAATGTGATGTCAGAAGTTCAGACAGCCTATGTACAGTTCAAAGTATTAAAACAGTTGGTGTTTATTACTTAAGCAAACTCTTTCTTAACTTACCAAAAAGTGAAATCCTATGTCTAACAAGAGCAGCAAGTTTGCAGAAAAGGCTAAAGCAGAAAAGAATGCAAAATAGCAGGAAAAATACAGAGATTAAAGATTGTTTAGATAACATAATAGCAAGGAATAGCTGTGAGAACGGTAGTTTCTGAAGCAAAGATAACAAGTACACTTTGATTAAATGAAATGGGAACCTAATAATAATATTTTTAAATGATGTTTATTTTTAACATCCAAAAAAGCTAACATTAAAATCTTATTTTAAAAACATACTTTGTGCCTGTTATATTTTATGTGACTAAATCATTCCACAGTGCGATTTTTGTTTGGAAGGTAAAAATTAGGGACGCAATTCTTCAGTAAGTTTCTTCTTTAAAGTAGCATTGAGCATTTTCAGCAATTTTCTTCTCACTACAAGGAAGTCTTTGAAAGCCATGTAGTTTTTGAAGGCTATTCACAGTTCAGGACTTATTCTGCAAAAAATTCACATGTCGTTGTTTTGCACAGAAAACAACATTTTTTGCATGGAAAATAATATTTCAACACAGAAATATTAATTCCTGCACAGAAAATGTTTCCTCCTGCACAGAAAAAAAAAATGCTGCAATCTGTAATTGAGGATTTGTTCTGCACAAAATTTGCATATGGTTGTTTTATGCAGAAAACAGCATTTTCTGTGCAGGAGCAGCATTTTCTGCATGGAAAATAATAGTTCAACACTGAATTATTAACTCCTGTGCAGAAAATGCTGTTTTCTGCACAAAACAACCATACACAAATTTTGTGTGGAACAAATCCTCAGTTTACAGTTTTTTTGTGCAGGAATTAATATTTCTGCACTAAAATACTATTTTCCACACACAAAATGCTGTTTTCTACACAAACCAACCAAGTGTCAATTTTGTGCAGAATAAGTCCTGACCTGTAAAGATTCTCATCTGTAAAGGATTTTTCTAATCAGGGCTTCTAGACATTTAAAAAACATGTTTTTTTTAAATCATTTTTCAAAGAATCAATTTTCTTCTTCTCAGCTTTCTTCGCTGTTCAGCTATCACACTCATACACAGAAATCAAAAATACATGGCTGAAATCTGTATTGGAACTACCCATAGGAAAACACAGAGACTTTACAGCATGATAAAAGTAAACATTTTCATTTCAACGGCTTCCAAAGGTATTAAATGTTTGGAAGGCAATTATTTCATAGAGATTTTTACATTTATTTTTAAAAAAATGTTTTATCATGTTTCTGTTTAGGCAACTTGAAGGACAGAAAAATATTTTAAATAAATAAATGCTTAACTGAAGTAGCTCGTTTAGAGTTTTTAAACCGATTGCCTGGGTTTTGGGACCAAAAACTTACACACAGCCTCAAGGTCTAGAATATCATCTCCGCTGCCATGGCAGGGAGACACAAAAATAGTTTGGATAATACAATGGAACTATCTTTATGGCCTGCTGAGAGCAAATGATCTCTTGCAGCTAGCATCCTGAACACTTTTTCTGAATACCCCCAAGAAAACTCGCACAGAGATTTTATTTCCATTGCATATGCCAGTTTAATTATCCCAAATGGCCACAGTCAACTGATAGATATCCCCACATGTCCACATGAACTTTTATTTGTAAAATACAATGTCAGTTGGAATATTGCTTCTGCTGCTACTTAGTGGCTGACGGCTTTGCTGAAGTACCTGATAGGTCTAAACTCCTTATATCAGAGAATAATTCAGTGAAGACTCACAAGTTTTCACTCACTTTTTTTTAACTTTCTGATCCTCCCTTTGGAAACCGAGCTCCAAAAATTTTTGATTTGAATTAGAACATCTTTCAGAAACTTATCAAAAATTGTAGCACCCAGAAACAGTTTGAAGATTTTATCTGGACCGTGACTGATGCCAGTCATCAACTGATAGTTTTCAGTGTGCATAATCAGCCACTGTATTTGCAGAAATCTGCTACAATTAAAACCTCATATGAAACCTCATATTTTTCTTGCATATGTGCAGATACATTTCTTGTCCCTGGGAATGATGACTTTGCCAAAAAATAACTAGGTATAAATATCATAATTCAAAGGGGAGTAGTCTTATGAACTTTTCTGTATCATTGATTTCTTCTCTGGCTTTTAGAAAGTCATCCCCACCATTAAAGAAACTAGCTTGAAAACTAATGATACAACAACTATATTTACATGCACAACCTTTGGTATCTCTATATTATCTTTGGACACGGACTGCAATCTCTTGGTTCTCATTTGAAATATCCCTTAAAGGAGCAGAATAGCCTCACTTTATCCAGACCACTCTACCAAAATCTTTAGAGAATGACTTAGTGTTAATAGTCTAAGGGTTCCATTTAGAAAGGGCTAGACTCTCTAGTCAAAAGGTTTGCAAAAGAATGGCTTGGTTGAGAAACTAATCACCGCTTACTCTCTCTCATCTTGTTCAGAATATAAGGGAAACAGTTTATAAGCCCTTGGATTGGGGTCTACAATAAAGTTTATATACTTGTCTGACATGAAGTTGAGGACTTGATGACCCAAGAGACAATATTTTTCCATAACCTTCCTCAGAAAGTACTCAAGTTTTGGTCTTGGAGCTTGGTGAATTCATCACATTAACTACATCCATAGTAGGCAGACTAGAGGAAGAACAGGCTTGTTTACAGTGATTCCTCTTTCTCCATTTGGTGTTAGGAACTGAGTCAAAGCATAAAGCATACATCTTAAAGAAGGAGAAAAACTGGCAGTGCTTTTCTTTTTTCTTGCATTTCCCCCTCTTTTTGCCAGATAACTTACTCACTGTTTAAACTGCCACCTTTCGTACATACTGACATAATGCAGGGATGGCAGATGTTAACATCTATTGCAGGGGAGTAGGTATTACAAAAACAGGTGTTGTGGGCTACAAGGAACTGTCACACTGATGTGAACACTGCCTCATTGCCTCATCCTCCAGCCACCCTCAGGACCGCAGCAGGCTTCCCAGCCAACCTAGTGTTGGCCAGTGAGATTCTTGTAGAGTCACAAGGTTTTACAATCAGTTGATCAGCAACACAAAAAATATGAAGCTGGAGAAGGGAGATGTGAGGGGAAAAGGGATACTACTGAGCTGGAAAGGAGGTGGAAGTTGAAGGGAACGGAATTAATGGCACAGTGAAACAGGAAAAGTTGTGGTAGCATCAGACATTTCCCTGTCAAGAGAAATACGGCAGTTCGAGGCTGTGGAAGTGTGATAACTGAAGCCCCTGTCAGAGCTGCTGATGACGAGCAGCAGCTGTTGGTCCCTGTTGCTCAGGGTGGAGATGACGAGCAGCAGCCGTTGGTCCCTGTGGTTCTGGCTGGAGATGAGTCCTGCAACTCAAGAGCTCCCCCTGCTGCCATGGACCAAGCAGGCTTGGACGTTCCTCTGCCTGCTCCTTTAGGGCAACAGGGATCCGATTCTGAAGATGCTTTGGAGCCTGTGTCAATCAGCCCACAAACAAGGTGGAGACTCAAGAGAGCTGAGCAAAGGAAGGCTTCCTTGATTAAGTTCAAGAAGCAGTGACCAGCTACACCTGTGTCTTGGGCTATATAACTGCCTGTCTGGAAGCTTTCCTTTGCTTATGGCTAACTTTCTACAAGCCCTCTCCTTGCTTCTAGTACCTGGCTCCTGATACTTTGGATTGATCTCTTGGCTCCAGACCCCTGGCTTTTGGAACTCTGACTACGGCTTTTGCTTGTCACTCTGGCTTAGGTAAATGGACTTCCCTTGACTAAGTGCTTCCTTGACTCCTCCCAGCAGGACTCTGCTAGCTCCCACTCCCTTCTCTGGGCTGTCTTGCCGCCTGGGTCTCTGACCCTGACAGGAAGACCTAAAGCCAAACAGGAGTTATGGGAAATGATAGAAGAAAGCAAAGGGAGAGGAAAGGGTGGCTTGGAGAACAGTCTCCTGAGAGCTTCTCCAGCCACAAATCCTTACTACCTGCAGGCAAGGGAAGGTGCTATCTAAAGCTTACAAGTACAACCATGATGAGTCAAGAAGTCTGGATGGGCTCAACACCTGTGAGGCAAGCTGTTAGATCTTGATTCTTGTGAAGTAGGGCCTGGGTTAGCATTACTTACTTCTTCCATGAGCCTGATCCTGAAAGGCCTTCCTGGAATTTCAGACTTATTTCTGCTTCACTTACTTCAGTTTACAGCCCAGTCATGAGGGACTTTGTGGACCATAGGCCTGACCATGGAACAGCTATTAGTAGGCCATAGATATGACATAAGTCATGAGAACTCCTGTAGAAGCTTGTGCACTCAGACAATGCATTTCTTGAGAGAGAGCACATAGTGGTCTTGAAATCACAGCCTTCATAATATCCTCTTGGAAAGGAGAATAAAATCTGTTATTGATGTGATCCAGCAGTCCCAAACTCAAGTATATGTGCATTTGTATCCATTCTGTCAGCTTCCTTACTGATACTTACTTCAGGTTTTACCAAGGTCCCATGTCCTCATAGGGCAGGAAATCTTCAGTACCTACCATACCGAACAGTCAGTCCTATGTGGGGGTGTGTGTGTTGAGAGCGAGACTGGGTGAGTAGGTAGAGGAGAGGCAGAAAATCAGAGGTGGAGAATGAGACTAGAGATAGAAGGACCCAAAATTGTTGGAGGCAAGACAGTCAGATCAGATGGCGATTGCTGAAGGAGAAGGATGCAAAGACCCAGACAGGGTGGATATCAATACTTGGGAGAGGTGAAGAGACCCAGATTAGGTGGGTGACAGTAGAAGGAGAAGGATCCAAAGAGCCATGCTGCTTGTCAAAAGCTGCAATATAAAAGGTGAAAGTTCAACACAAGTGTCCACTGAAGCTGTGAAAAGTGGCTAGTTCTTTACAGCAAGATTAACAAGTTTATTCATCTTTTCCCAGCAAAGACCTTTTAATCTTGAAGCCCTATTCCATCAAGGCTCTGTGAAGAAAGATTTGCAATGTTTGCAAGACCAAATATTGTGCTGGTTGTCCAGACACAGTGGGCTCCTAGAACAGCTGTCCATGTGAGGAATGTTGCCTTGACACTGCATGAATTCCTGAAAGAAGTTCCTCAGGGCCAAATGATTCCATAAGATCCACATGGTGCCCTCAAAAAAGAGAAAAACCTCTTAACAGCTTACAGTAAGTTAAATCACCTAACCAAAGACAAAGTGTGACAGAAGAAAGAAAGATAAAAACCAGAGTGATCAAGACTTGCTATGATTTGAAGAAAAAGCTCCTCATGATGTGATCATTCTGGTGGCCTGTAAGGAGCTGAGGGGACAGGCAGAAACTATGTGCCAAGTACACTGAGTACAGTCCCTACCAAAAAGAGATCATTTAGCTCCAGTACGTTTCAAACATGCACAGCATGGGTACAAGTGACTATATGCGTGAGTCGCAGAGACTAGAAAAAATATTCATGGTTGGTTGTGTGACAAAAACTACCTCAGAGGTTTCATCCTCTTCTATACTGAGAGCTGAATCATAGATGTCTTCCCACATCTTGCATAGGAGAATCTGCAACCTCTAAATTGGTTGAGTGTCAACAGAACGGAACCTAATAGCATTCAGGAAGAAAAGTCGACAAGGTGCCACTTGAAATAGTTGTGCTGTAATGTCAACCCAGAATGGCAAATAACCTGTTCTATTTTCCATCTGGCTTCTTTAATCCCTCTTAATGATGAATGTCATAAAATCCCTCTTAACACTGGATTTCATAATGATGAATGTCATAAAACATTTGCCCAAAGAGATATAGTCCCACATACCTACCTACCAGAGCTAATGGCAGAAATGTGAGAGCAAGGCCAGGATAACAATAAAAATCTGTAACACTGAGAACACTAGAAGTCTTGCTAACTTTAGCTGAAGAAGGGCAATGTGTTAAGAGGACTCGCCCATGAATTAGAAGAATTCTGCAGAAAGAGTGATTAACTGAACAATGTCTTTCTTCCAGAAGTCAAAGCAAAGCAAAAGAAAACAACAAAAACCCACAAGCAATAAATTGCATGAGATTCTAAAGGATTAAATTAAAATGTCTTCCACAAAAGAACATTATTTATAATTTGAAAACCAGATAAAATGCATGTTAGTTCACTGAAAAAATTATACCAAACGCCCTTAATCAGTGAGAACTGACAGTAAAATATTACACGTAACACAATACAATTTCAACATACAGTGGAAGGGGTCTTGGAAGCAGTTATCTGACTAGGGAAATAAAGCAAAAGAACATGTGGACCACAACCCAGAAAAATGCTGACAAAGAGTAACATATAGTAAGTGGCAATAACAGCCCAATTTTCAATTCTGTACTAAGTTTTTAAAATAGTGTGACTAAATGGTCATGATCATATTATAGCTACACACTCCTTGATGTCCTCCATAGTTTGGCCCTCCAGAAGACTGAATGGCCAATATTTTGTCTTACTAAAAGCAGAAAACCTTACTAAGAACAAAAAGGAAAAAAAATAGACCCGTAGACAATCACTAAGAGACAGATGAGGAAATGGGGAAATCAGTAAGACGGAGAAAGATCTAGAAGAAGAATGTAAATCAAAAAGAAAGAGACTCTAAGGTAGCTTTTATTTATTTCTTTTTAATAAATCATATCTACCTATACAGAAGTGTTTCAGCCTCTGTATAATCCACAGGAAAATTAGGAAGCTGCAGGCAGCGGGGATAGCTACCTCTGCTACAGCCATTTGCTGAAAGTGCTATAAAAACTGTACACTTAAAAATAGAGGAGAAGGAAAACTGGTCACCTATGCTAGCTGGGCAAGAACAGAGCTCTCTCTATTTCTCTCGTGAAAGTATGCAACCAGGTAGGGCAACACAGGCAAAGAGCTGAAAATAAGGGCATATATGCTTGAGCTACAATCCTGGACACCAGGGTTCAATTCCCTTCTTGGCCATGGAAACCTGCTGAGTGACCTTGGGCATGTGACACACTCTCAGCCCCAGAAAACCCCATGATAGGTTCATCTTAGATTTGTGAGAAGTGGGAAAGAACTTGAAGGCACACAAGCTTTGGAGCAGAATGGAAAGGTTGAGGACATGTACGAAAGGAACATGCCTTGGGGTCCTTCGAGTGGTCTAGCTAACAACTCAAGAAGAAATTAGAATGGAAATTTAAACAGAATCTTTCTGAGGTTTAGGTAAGTATCCGAACAAGAGCTACACCTACAATGAGATCATTTAATGAATGACACAGTAAAAAAACAACAGCAACAGAGCTTTAAGTTATAGCCCTAAATCTAACTTTTAGTCCCAACTACCCTAGACACACCAAGTCAATATAATTTTTTTTTTAAAAAAAATAATATACCAAATTCTCATTGATTTAACGGGCCTGCTATAGGTTCAAACAAACGATTGGATTTAGGCCAGGGTATCTGTAAAATATTGTCAACATTATTTATGATCTGATCTTACTCTGGGAGTCATTTGAATAAATTATGTATTAAACTAATATTAGAATATGTTTACATAGAATATTAATTTTGGATAATCAAATTATGTTATTTTGAAATGTTTAGCACTTAGTCTTATCTCAATGTATTATGCACAGGTTTCCCAAACATGAAAGCACTGACTTTCATATCAAAAATACAAATACAAAGCAAATATTTTTATGCTACTAGCTTCAGTCATTAAATGTACAACGTCACAAAATTTACTTTCCTTGCTACATACCTTGCTACCATTTCCTTTTCTTTATTTGAAGCATATCCGCTACTGCTGAGAGGCTTAGTTGGGGAAGAGAGGAAGTACAGGCAATGATTGGTAAAGTACTGGTCAACTAATGGTAGCAGAACCTAGGGAATATAGATGAAAACAACTTAGATAAATTTCAAGTATCACCATGAGGGACAAACAGGGGGCAGGTTTATACCTTTTGTCCTGGTTTGGCATGGACAGCCCCTATTAGTTGTCTGTCATCCCATTTTTTCAGCTGATTTTAAAATGTCTCCATTTTTCTCTCTTCCTCCCATTTTCCCACTTTATCTTCAGCTTACTTCAATAGCTGCAAAATGAGTTCAAAGTGCAAAAGCAGTTTGCACTCAACTAGCTCAGCAGGGGTAAGTCCTGCCCTTCCCATAGGCTCACACAAAGGCAGACTAATGTACCCTCCCCTAGCCTGTCTGTTCTTCTTCATTAATAACTTTTGCCGTCTTGGCCACACTCTGATGTTGCTTGGTCACACATATCCCAATTTATTTCTGTGAACTCATCAAGTAAGCATAGGTTATACATTTTTTTTAAATAATTTTTTATTAAGTTTCACAAATAAAAAAACAACATCTCAAATTGTACTTTTACATGTAATGTTTTTGTTCTTCTACTCTGATCTAGTTTTCATTTTGTAGATATCTACTCACATATAAAAAATTATGCCTCACAATTCCATGTTCATCTTACGTGTTTGATCTTGCATTTCTCTCATCAACTCCCTGTTATGTTACAGTTATTCCTCTTTAATTTACCATAATTCAGACACTTTCACTTGGCAGTTCCCAGCAATTGCCCATTACAATTTGCCATTCTGCTTTTATCTGATCATCTGATTTCCCCTTTAATCTTTGTGAAACAATATCCGCATTTCTATTCTCAATAAATGCCCCCCACCATTGTTCAATTGTGGGTATTTGCTGAGACTTCCACAATTTGGCATATTCAGTTCGCGCTGTCGTTATCATGTACAATATTAATCTCCAATGCCTCTTAATATTAGTATTCTCAAGAACATTTGTCATGTTTAACAAATAAAATTCAGGTTTTTTTACAAATTGAACCTTCAATATTTCACACATCTTTTTGTGTATTTCACTCCAATATTTCTTTGCCTTGGGACATGATCACCACATATGAAATATTGTTCCCACCTCTTTCTGACATTTCCAACACATTCCCGTACCTATATTGTAAATCTTTTTTAACTTTCCTGGTGTCATGTACCATCTATGAAACATTTTAAAATAGTTCTCTTTGAGATTCTGAGCCATTGTAAATTTGTGTCCTTTTCCAGCTCTGTTCCCATTCATCTAATTGAATTGAATGCCCAATATTCTGCGCCCACAAAATCATTGCAGATTTCACAGTCTCCTCCTGTCTCTCCTGTGTTAATATTTCTTGATATATATGGGCTAACAGATGTGGTGGATTGTCAAAGATCCATTTAATCACTCCTGTCCTTTCTTTGGATTCTATTCCATAGGTTTTCAAGTCCATCTGGAATCTCTCATTTAGCTGCCTGTACGGAAACCAACTTAATGGCAGTCCTTCCTATTCCAATTTTTCTCTTGATTTGATCTTATAAGCATTTGTCATTGTTTTCTCTAATATATCCTCATATCTCAGCCATTTCTCTGTTGCCTTCCATCTTCCAAAGAAAGCTTCTTGGGGGGATACCCACATGGGTAGCTGCCTTATGTTTTTACTCTTATACTTATTCCATATCTTCAGAAGTGATTTTCTGATATAGTGATGCGAAAAATCTTTGTCAATTTTTGCTTTATCATAAAACATATAGGCATGCCATCCCATCCTCAGGTCTGCTCCCTCCAGTGCAAGCATTCTTGTATCTTGTAAGTTAATCCAGTCTTTTAACCATATGAATGCCGCAGCTTCGTAATATAATTGAAAATCCGGTACTCCCATTCCTACCCGTAGCATTTGGTCTGTCATAATATTCCATTTAATTCTTGGTTTTTCCCTTGCCATATAAATTTGGTCAAGTCTTTTTTCCACTGTATAAAAGGTTTACTGTTTGTAGCATAGGTTATACATTTTAAGGGGGAAAAATGCAGTTTCCCAATATTTACTGCTAGATCTGGAAAGCCCAATTTCCATTTCACACCAACAGGAATAGATCAGTCCAAGGACTTGCTATTGCTGAAGGAAGTAGGCAATGTGTGATGCGTATGTCCTCATCTTACTTTCTCCATTTTTCTTACTCCTAGGCGACACACTTCATTGCTCCCTCAGATTTTTGCTTTTTAAAACACTGCCTATCTTTCCCCCTTTCCATTAGCCATGTTCGCTCTTGACATCTGTTTGGTTGAACTGGTGAGACACCTGCCCTGAGCTGTTTGGGGAGTAAGTTCCATTCTTGCTTGTTTTTCTGTGTGAGTTCTACTTTTGTTTATTTGTAAGTTTCTGTTCTGCTAGAGCACCTGGTCAGAAGAGGAGTTACAACTGAGAGAAAGTAAGTAGTTGACTTAGTTTTGGGTGGATCTGTATAACAGTTATCATAGGCCATTTCCACACGAGACTGCTATAGCGCTATTATTCCACTTTCAACATCCTATGGAATCCCGAGGTTTGCAGTTTAGGGAGGGGCCTTGAGGCCCCTCCCTAAACTGCAAACTCCAGGATTCCATAGGGTGCTGAAAGTGGAATAATAGCACTATAACAGCCTAGTGCAGAAATGGCCATAGTCTCTGCAAGCTCAGGAGCAGGATCTTGTGAACAGGAGTGAAGAGACACAGACAGCAAGAGTGCTAGTACTGTGTTATTGTTACTTGCTACATCTGTGCCATGTTTATTTTCATGCATGCAAATGTAAAATGCTATACCTGCTACAAGTACAAGTTAGTTGCTCTGCTGTAAGAGGAAGTACAATAATTGGAGGCCCACCTGTTCACACTAGGCATGACATTCTTCACTAATTTTGTTCTTGAAAGATAAAATGAGCAATTGTAGCAATGTCCTTCCTGCTGTGAGAAAGTTTTCAAAGACTATTTGCTGCTTAGGAATTATTCTGTGCAAAATTTACCCATAGCTGTTTGTGCAGAAAACAGTATTTTCTGCGCAAAACAACCACATGCAAATTTTGCATGTGAAGATTCTCATCAATCTATGTTTCTCCTTCTGAGGGTTTCCCAACTGTGGAAAAAAACACATTTTTGACAAGTTTTCTTTTTAATATTTTCAAATATTTTTTCCATCCCTAGTCCACACTCAGAGTCATCAGGGAAGATAAGACATTCTGGACAAAGAAGAACAGACTATCCTGAAAGAGAGTCAGATGAGAACTATCACTAGCAATGAGCAAGAATACCAAATGTAGGAGGCAAACACTAAGAAGAATGTCACCCATAGAATCAGAAATATCCAAAACCATGCTGTGTCTTCGGATCTGCACAAATGACTCCAGGCTTTCAGCTTGGACAGTGGTTCTTAGCCACTGGAATAGTACAGCAGTCGCAGCCCTCAGAGAGTATGGACATGGCCTTGGAGAATTCTGTGGACTGGACTCCTATCACCTACCAGATGAAGAAAGGATATATGATGATTGCACATGACTTCCCACTGACAGCCAGCATGGTGTAGTGGTTTGAACATTGGACAACAACTCTGGAGGCCAGGGTTTGAATCCTTGCTTGGCCATGGTAACCCTCTCCATGATCTTGGGCAAGTCACACCCTCTCAGCTTCAGAGAAATGCAAAGGCAAACCCTCTCTGAACAAATCTCATCAAGAAAATCCCATGATATATTTGCCTTCATCTTTTAATAATTCAGAAACAACTTGAAAGCACATAGCAACCGCAACCTGATGGAAAAGGACAGAGATAGCAGTGTGGAGAGCTCATGGGATGACTACGGAGATATGCTGTATCTAGTATGAGGATTTAAAATGCAACAACAAGGCTGCCAAGACTCATCTAGCCCTAATCATCACTTTTTTCCTTCTGATTCATGTGAGAATTAATGATACTGCCAGGTATAACCTTCAACATATTGCAAATAACTATGAGACCCTGAATAGAAAGCTGAAGGACCTTTGGGTTCAGCTTCTTTTCTCAGCAATCTTAGTCATGGCCCAGGAAGAAAGAGAAGAACAGTGGAAGTGAACAACTGGCTGCACAGATGATTTCACAGTGGCTTCTTGGATCAGGATCTGAGATTTAATGAACAACGGCTTCTGAGAAGAGATGGGTTACACTTAATGGCAATGAGGAAAAATATGTGTGCTGGGGCCTTGCAAACCTTATCAGGGGAGTTTCAAACTTTATCCTGTTGAGGAAGAAAACAGTATTTCAGAAAACACTGGGGCACCAAGTAATGAGGACTAAAGCAGCAATGACAGAGGGGAAAATGTGACAGTTGTAAGTGAATGTATCAGTGGGCAGGAAAAAAAATAGAGAATGAGCTGACAGGAAAGAACCATAGTTTCAGATGTCTCTACATGAACATATATGCATTATAAGAAATAAACAGGATGAATTTAAACTCTTAACACAGGAAGGCATATAAGATCGAATAGTCATTGCTGAAAACTGGTGGGAATGACTGAAATATGACAAATGGGGACTACAAGCTAATCAAAAGAAACAGATCCAACAAGAAGGGAGGAGGAGTAGCCCTATACGAAAAGTTTGTATACACCTACAATAAGATCCAAGATTTGGAACATGGAAAACAGATTGAGAGCATTTGGTTAAAAAATTTGGTTAAAAAAAATAGGAGAGGTAAATAATAGTGACATCAATGTTGGGGATCTGCTATAAATGTTCAAACCACATCGAAGACTTGGATAAAGCCTTCCTTGAACAATGTGTCAAACATTCTAAAAGAAGAGATATAGCATAATAGGCAATTTTAATACCCTTATATTTGCTGAAAGTCTGCCAAGAATATAAGGTCTTGCAAATTCCTCACTTGCTTTTCTGACAATGTCATTTTTTAGAAGATGTAGGAAGCAACAAGGGAACTGACTTTCTTGAACCTGATTGTAATCAACAGGGAATGGAACAGTCAGTGAAGTGCAAGTAACAGGAATCTTGGAGGGAAGTGACCAGATTCTACTGGGGTTAATTGTACAGAGAAAAGGGAAAGCCAAGCCAATCAGACATGTAATCTTGACTTTTAAAAAGCAAATTTCAATCAACTTAAAAAAATGGGAGTGGAGAGGGGGAATCCAATGGTCAGAAATACTTAGAAAGAGGGGAATTCATGATGGATGAGAGTTTCATAAAAGCGAGGCATTGAAAACACCATCACAAACAATTCCGATGGGAAAGAAAGAAATGGAAGACACCCAAATAATCCAGGGTGGACATGTAAGAAGCTTTCAAAAGAGAAAAGATTTAAAAGAGGCACACACGAGAAATGGAGAAAGGGTCAAATCACCAAGAAAAAGTATAAATGAGTAGCCAGTATTTATAGAGGTTCCGGGGATATTAGTAGACCACAAGCATTGCATGATGAGGAAGCAAAACAAAATACAAAAAAACAAAAAACAAAAAAAAACAACCAATGGAATTCCAGGGTGCACCAACAGAATTACAGTGTTTGGGCCAAGGGAAGTAATAGCACCATTCCATTCTGTTTTGGTCAGATCTCACCTGGAATAGCATGTCCAATTCTGGACATCACACTGTTCAAGAAGGACACTGACCAGCTGGAACATGTCCAGAGGATAGAGACAAAGATGGTAGAAGTTTTGGACACTGGACTCTATGAAGAACAGTTGAGGTACCTGAATATGTTTACCCTGAAGAAAAGAAGACTGAGAAGTGAGAAAATAGCTATATTCAAATCTCTGAAGGAGATTATGGAGTGAACTTGTTTTGTGCTGTTCCAGAGGATAGGAGCCAAAGGAATAGATTCAAAATTACAAGAAGGGAGATTCCAGCTAAACATTAGGAAGAATGTCCAGACAGTAAAAGCTGTTTGACAGCCTGTCTTGGGGGATGGTAGACTCCTCTTCATTGGAGGTGTTTATACAAAGATTAGATAGGAGTGTAATTATTTGTTAATTTAGTTCTCAAAGAGTAAAGCAAATAATTTTAGCAATTTTCCTTCTGCTTCAAAAAAAAACTTTCAAAACAGCAGTTTTTTAAAACGATTCACAGTTCAAGATCTCTTTTGTTAAAATTCACATGTGGTGGTTTTGTACAGAAAACAGCATTTTCTGCACAGAAAATAATATTTCTGTGTAATTCCTACATGGCAGAGGGTGAGGCTAGACACCCCTTCCAACTCTATGATTCTGTGATCTCCTCAGCACTTGTTTTCCTTTTCTCCAATTCATAGCCACTCTCAGTTTTTAGAATTGTGTCATTTTCTTCAGATCACTTTTTTCTTCTCTGCCATCTTCCATCATACTTTACTCCCTATCAACCCTTACATTTGGAGCCTCCTTTTTATCCTTTTTTTTTCCAGCCTCCATGCCCCTCTAATCTCTCTCACTTGTTTTCAATCCTGGGAGTTTTTTACATTATTTAGCCTGTTCTCAACACTTTCTATCACAAAAGATGTAATGTGTAACTGATATAACACCAAAACCAATAAGTGTCAGTCTTCACTCTACTGAATGCAATGTCATATGTAGTAATGTGAAAGAAACAGAACCCAATACCAGTTCTCTTTCACAGCATCAAGATAACCTCACTGTATCAATTTTTCACCTCTATTTGTTGCACTAGGTCTTAAACACACTGAATAATGCACAAAAGCATTGATTGTATACCAATAGCTATAAAAACAAGTTCCCATTAACTTTTAGTGTGAGTTCAGTAATCTTCCTGATAGTATACTAGGGAAATTGTATGTTCCATAACATCATATTAAGATCTATTAAACCCAGATTAACTACTTTGTCATTTAGTTTTATTATACAGCACTATCCACAGAAATATTTTAAGAAATTGTGTTTCCAGAACATCTGTTAGAATATTTGATTTATGCTAACAACTTCCTCCCCCTCTTGTCATGGGAATTAGATTCATTACATGAATATCTCTAAATCAGAGTGCACATTACACTCCTGCATTACTAAGAGTTAAAATAGCTTATGGAAGTAATATGTTACTTACTTTGGCAAAGAATTTGATTTCTTGGTCATGTGGCGATTTTTCAGTTTTTCCACTGCTGACAATGGCTTCTGTGGAAAAACAATGATATAATAATAGTGAGTGTAAGCATATTTTGAAATTATTCACAGGCTTTTGAAAGATCCGAAGCAACATAAGTTTCAGAAGCACCAGTAACATACTCTACTGGAACTAGAGAGGACATTGTGGTCCTATTAAGTTGTCACATTCATTTTTAGCAAAAAACAGTAAGATTCCTTATGATAAATAATAAGGTTCCTTCTGTGCAAAATGAAAACAGTTTGAGAAAGATTCATCTGTCATTGTGCAGTTACTATTTTTTAATACACCTCTTCAAAACTTGGGTTCTTTTGTATTTTTGGGGGGGAGGGGTGTATTTCTTTTTCTAAAACATGTTTGGTATAAGAAAAGCCATTGTCATGCCTTCTGTCCCCTCCATGGCAAGGCGCACATTAAACCTTGTGGTCTACAGGATTTCCCACAGAAATTCTGATAACAACGGTACACTGCTCAAGTTTGTTTATTGATTTTGGTTCTCTATTAGCACATGGAGGACCCAGATTGTTCCATGGAGCCTTCTCCTCCACTGGACGTACACATATAGTAGTGTCCAAATCAGATATAGCAGCCAGAAGTATTACTTCTAACCCAGAGTAGCACTCCAGGTAAATAGGCTCGGGATCACAGTTCCCAGAGCCTTTAGCTACAGGACCTGTCTGATGTTGACAGTAAGGCCATTCCTGCATGACGGGGTTGTGCCACTTTGGGGACAGGATGGCAGCGGTCAGCTGGCCATGCTTCCACACAACATTGCTGCTGGTTTGCTGACATCCCAGCCCCAAGCGTTGTGCTTGTGCAGTATTCACAAAATGGAAAAAATCTACAATCATGCGGTGCTCCCATACCTATCATCATGCAGAAGGGGAGGGAAGCACAATGGCGATGCTTCCTTCCATAGTACAGCATGGGAAAGTGCTCAGCTATGCTGTGGAAGGAAGAGGTGGGGCCACCGCATTCCCTTCTGCAGGGAGATGGTGAGGTGCGGAGGGGAGCATTCTTGTCACACTTCCTTCTCTGCCAGGACTGCTACGGGATGACGTGTGAGGACATCATTGTGTGGAAATGTTTGCTTGAATCATACCCAATGGCTCAGTGAGCTGCTGTAGGACCAGAAGAGCTTGCCAGATATATACTGGCTGGATCAGGGGTCTGGGCCAGGAGTGTCACTTCAGGAGTGGTTCCTGAAGACAGGTAAGAAGATCTTGGATCATAGTCCTTGTCTTCTAAGTCAATGAAAACCTGTTCTTCTTTGGGATAGTTATGATGAAGATATATAAGGAGCTTGGGCTGAGGGAGCATTCAGTTCCGAAACCACCCATCTTTTTTACTCCCGCCCCCCAGCGGAGCCTGCATTCCTGATACTGGCAGGGAGATAGGATGGTGTCATACCTCTAGAACAGTCTCCGTGCTTTGGGCCACTGCTTTACTTTGCTGTCAGCTGGAAGCTAAAACTATTCTCCTTGCTACCTTTCTTGTTTTCTTCCTAGCCTGCTGATAGTAGGGCTGTTATCTCAGCCTGGCCTTCCTTTCTGAGGGACTGACTTGTTAAGGGGGAGATCAGATCATTTTAAATATTCATTGAATAACATAGCTTCTTTACAGACCTCTCTCACAATGCCTTATTCTTAAGCCACCTTACTGTCTTCAGATTTATAAAGATCAAAGGTACTCCTAAACGGAGCTTGAAAGTAACAAATAACATTAACTACTCATAACTGGTTACTTTTGGGCTCAACAGAAATGCATTCCAAAATCAGTACAATGGGCAAGAGTGAGGTAACTTCACTGGTGTAACAAGTAAAGTATCTATTCATTTTAAATGTTTCTTTTAGAGAGCTTAGGCATTTTAGAAACATTGTGACATGATTTTTAAAAAAGGGTTCTATGCTATATTTCTATCAATCTTCATGTTTTTTTCCCCTTGAAAATGTAACACAAAGTAATATAAACAAAGACAGTACAAGAAGTAATGTAACATATGCCATTTTCAACCTGGCAACAAGTAAAGGCAAACACTGTGAGAAGTAATGAGAATTAATTTCTTTCTTTCTAAATTTTAAAAAAGATATATTGATGTTCAATATTACTGCAGCATGATTTTTTTTCTCTCCCTACACCAAACATAGTTTTAAATGTAAAGAGATTTAGACTTTGAGGCTAGATCAGTTTTCCAATGGATTTGCACAGAACAATCTGGCTCTTTATTATATTCAGTTCCTCAGCCTATTCTGTTTGGCCAGCTTCCTCACTGCCTACCCTGTGTGTTTTAAATCAGACTTTGCCATGGGGACTGGTTAGCTACCAGCTGATGTGACCAGGGAGGAATTTTACCCAGCTGCATAAATGGTTTATAACTCCGATGGATTTTGCCTTCCTTACAGCCATTTACTGTTTGGTTTTCTTTCACTGTTAATGACTGTTATTCCAATAACAGCCTTGGAAGGAGGCCGTAGGAAAGTATCTAGCTGCATGAGCAGGGAGCTACATAGTAAGTCGCACTGCCTTGGGTGCATGATACAAAGATCTTGGATGGGCCTCCCAGCAGGTGGGCTATGAAGGCCATTGGCTAGCAGGTGGGGTGGATAGTAACTTAATCCATATTTCTGGTGTCACCAAAGCTCTCCCTGCTAATGAGATGGATTCAAGTGCTTGATGTGCAAGTCAACCAGCCCAGCTCAAGTAACCATCAGGGCTTTCTCTGACTTGCATCTTCTGCTGAGGACATGAATAGGGGTCTCACTTGAACAGTAAGAATAACAGCATCAATAAGAAATTCAAGGGTGAATTTGTGTGAAAAGATTAATTTGTCTTTCTGACAAGTGGTTTAGAGAAACTTACCTAAACGTGCAATAAACTCTTGAGCAGAGTCAACATATTTGAGGATCTTCTTCAGAAATTTGTAAGCAAATCTCTTTTCCATGGACGAAGCATCCAATGCCATGTCATTCAAGCCTCTAGTTTTTTCAAAACAAAACAAAAAAACCCAAGGTTGAAATAGCATTCTTGCATTTTATTAGTATATGCTAAGCTACTTTATAACAATGTATGATTCTTTTGAAGCCTTCTTTCCAGTTATCTGTTTTGTTTTACATTTATAGTTTCTGAATGGAAAAAACAGCAATTTTCATCTTTATATTTTTATAGAAGATAATTTGCTATTCATTCAGATCTTTGCCCCAATACTTCAAAAATGTAACTTGAATATCTGTGACTCAATGAAACAAACACTTAAATATGAGCTACTTTTATGCAACATATTTCATCAAAGTTGTTCATCTGCTGACTTAGATCAAAACAGTGAAAAACAAAACAAAAATATTGCAGAAGAGAATACTATTTCTGTGACCTTGCATAACTTACCTTGATATAACAACACCATTTACTAGAAGAAATCTGAAAAGTTCTTGTGCTTTCTCCCTATCCCGAGCCTTTTCTTTGGCTGTTAAAGTATCGTACGGAACTAATAAAGGATGACTACCTCCACCTACGGTAAGATGAGAGAAGTGCTGATGTTTACTGCTATAGCAATAGTTTCCACATATTAATAGACTATTTTTAAATGTCTTCTGTACTTTTGGAGATTCTCCTTACTAAATTCCAGGTTTTGCACAAAACATTTCAACCTTACCTTTACTCTCTAATTCAATTTTCTTCTTTTTAGCCCAAATGTTATGATAGTTTTCTGCCACTACTTCAACCATTCCCTGTACAACCACCAAAATAAAAAAAACAATAATACAAAGTCAGAAGAAAAAAGATTTTACCAAAGAATGTGCAATACAATTTAATAGAAATATATATTACATCATTTTGGAAACATCACTCATTGAAAATGTTAATTAAAGAAGGAAACAGTGATAATATTGGCATCAGGAATTATTCTTTTCATCTTGCCTTTCCTAGTGTTTAGTTACCTAAAAAAAGTTGCTGGGATAGAAGAACAAGGGTGTTATTTCTTCATTTAGCATGTGCAACCAGGTGAAATGAGAGTCTCTTGCTGGAGGGCTATTTATAGATTCCTTTGTGGTTATGAGGTCTTTTCTTTAGTAACTAGACTTAAGACTCTGCATATGGAGAGGTCTCATCGGGGACAAAAGTGAGGTTGTGTTTGTGTATTGGGATGCAACTGTATTGGCTTGAAGGATGCTGCTAAGTGTCTTTTCCTCCCATGAGTGTTGACTGGGGCACAGTATTTTATTGTTCACTCTCTCAGTAATAATTGCTCAATAGACTTCTTAATGTGAGCATACTGTTGAAGCTATTGAAATAAGATATTATTTTTGCTTTGTTTCTTTTTGCTGTTGTTGTTTTAGTGATTTAACTTGCTATGTTTTATAGCCATATGAATTCGATGCAAATGTTTGTTTTTGTATTTTGAGTGTTTTTTGAATTTTTGCATAGGCCTTGAACTATGAGCACTAAAGATCAAACTGGAGATATTATTAATGAATCTATTGGTATACGCTATACTTTAATTTTGATATGTTTTTAATCAGTCACTGGACTATCAATGTTATGCTGAATTAATAATGAACTCTGTTTCATAATAGGTACAATTAGGGTTTCCATTTTATGTCAATTTATTTTCTGTGAACTGCTTTGAGGACTACAGTCAGCCCTCCATATCCATGGATTATGTACCCACAGATTCAAACAACCATCGCTTGAAAATGTTTTTTAAAGAAAGCAAACTTTGATTTTGCCATTTTATATAGGGGACACCATTTTACTACACCACTGTATGTAATGGGACTTGAGCATCCATGAGTTTTGTATCCACAGGGAGTCCTGGAACCAAACCTTCATGGATACTGAGGGCCTACTGTATGTATTTACTTAAATATTTACATTCTGCCCAATAATCAAGGAACTCAGGGCAGTGTACAATAAAATCAACTTAGGACAGTAAATGACAATAATTTTAAAAGACTAAAAATATATATTACAGAATCATAGACTTGGAAAGAGACCACAGGGGCCGTCCAGTCCGACGCCCTGCCATGCAGGAACCCATATCCAGCCTCTGTTTAAAAACCTCCAAAAAAGGAGACTCTGATCACACTCCCAGGCAGCGTATTCCACTGCATAACAGCTCTGACCATCAGGAAGTTCTTCCTGAGGTTCAGGTGAAATCACTTTTCCTGTAGTTTGAATCCATTGCTCCTTATCCTAGTCTCTGGAGCAGCCGAAAACAAGCCTGCTCTCTCCTTGACATGACATTCCCTCAAATATTTAAACATGGCTATTATGTCCCCTCTTAACCTTTTCTTTTGTAGACTAAACATACTCAGCTCCGTAAGCTGCACCTCATAGGGCATGACTTCCAGACCCTTCACCATTTTGGTCACCTTCCTCTGGACACGTTCCAGTTTGTCGATATCCTTCTTGAAATGAGGTGCCCAGAACTGGACAAAGTATTCCAAATGAGGCCTAACCAATGCAGAATAGAGTGGTACCATTACCTCCCTCGATCTAGACACCATACTCCTATTGATGCAACCAAGAATCGTGTTGGCTTTCTTGGCTGCCGCATTACACTGCTGATTCATGTTCAGCTTGTGGTCCACCAAGACTCCTAGATCCTTTCCACATGTACTGTTATCCAGCCACACGTCCCCCACCTTATGTTTGTGCATTCCACTTTTTCTGCCTAAGTGTAGGACCTTACATTTGTCTCTGTTGAAATTCATTTTATTAGCTTTGGCCCAGCTATCCAATCTGTCAAAGTCATTTTGAATTTTGATCCTGTCCTCTGGTATATTAGCAACCTCTCCCAGTTTGGTGTCATCTGCAAATTTGATCAGCATGTTCTCTATTCCTTCATCCAAGTGATTGAAGAAGATGTTGCACAGCTCTGGGCTCAGGACAGAACCCTGTTCTGTCACTTAAAATGAGACAATTTAAAACCGTTTAAAATAATGCCACCCACAGCACACATGCAAATTGGACAAAACCAGTTAGGCCTCAAGGACTTTAATAAAAAACCACGTTTTGACTTGGCACTGGTATGACACCAGCCTAGGCCCCAGCAAGGCCTCCAATGGTCTGGGTCCTGTGAACCCATGACTAGAATTGTGCTGATCTGATGCTTTTGCTGGTGGAAGCGGAGAGAGGGGACACAAACGATTCCTTCTCTCTGCTGTGGCCTCCTTTGTTCCCTGAATCTGCTTCAGAGGGCTAAGTAATTCTCTGACAAAGTATGGCAGGTGGTTCAAATAGCTGCAAAGTAAAGGGAAATTGGTCACAATCACTTTCCCCACATCTGACAGTGGGGATCAAAAGCTGTCCCACTAATGAAGGGAGGCCATCTCAGGATCTAAGCCAGTGTTTTTGAGGTAAACACAGTATGTAAATAGATAGATTATAACTGCATTAAATAGAACAGGGCTTTTAAATAGAAAACTTTGACAACAGAGTATATTCAATGACAATAGAAAGGATCAGGCTATTTCAGGATCCAAGCCTGTGTTTTTGAGGTAAACACACTATGTAAAAAGATGGATTATAACTAAATCAAACAGCATAGGCCTTGCAAATAGAAAACTTCATATTCAATGACAATATAGCATACACAGTGACAATAGAGAGAATCAGTTTATCCAAACCAGCACGGGAGTTTGCATAAACTAATACTCAGAAGACAGGTAGCTATGTGAGCCAATTGTAGCAAAAACAACAAGCAGTTTTGTGGTAACTTATTTATTGTTGTATAACCTTTCATGGACTAGAATGCATATTTGATTAATGAGTCTATGGGAATTTTGGTAATACAGTTGTTAGACTTTAATATATCACAGGACTGTTTAAAAAGCACAGGTAGCTATTGTTCCAAGTTTCATTGTTTTCACAAGAAGGAACCATTAAGGAACTTCTAGTAATATTGTTAATAAAATCCTATTTCCACAGAATAGGTTGATTCATTCAACCTAGGGTCTGAATTAATATAATTACAGTCAGCCCTCCATATTTGTGAACTTCACATTTGTGAATTTGGTTATTCACAGATTATTTGCTGTCACCTCTGCTGCCTCCCTATGCCATTTTTAATAGGGACTGCAAGTCTCGTGAGACTGTGAACGAGGCTTGTAGGTCCCTATTAAAAATAGTGTGGGGCAGCAGCAGAGGTGGCAGGAAGCCCCACCCGCCACCCACTTCTGCCTTGTGAAGGAACGCTGATGCCTCAAAGGAATCCACGGTGGATTGAATATAGTGATCATACTTTTTTTGTGTGTGAAATTTGGTTTGGGAGGGCCTAGAGTTATTCACAATTTTTTCACTTTCACGGGGGTCCTGTGCCCCTAACCCTAGTGAACATGGAGGGATGACTATAAATTCAAATTAAGTCCCCCTTCTAAAATTCTTTTTTGGTCATCATTTCCTTAATTTAGAGTTACAATGCCATTATACTGACACTGTAATGACAGCAGAGACATAGATGACGAAATTGCTACCAGAGCCCAAAGTTCTCAAACCTCCAAGCTTTGTTTTGCTTGCCCATGTACGCCCTGGCAATCACGCATTATCGCTTCTGTCTCTAAGCCCCCTGTGTATTTTACCTCCGTAAAATCTTCATCTGTCTCTACATTTCTTCAACGTAATTTCTGCATACTGTCTACTGTTTGCTTAGATTCTCACTTTCCAAGCCACTGCCTACTTCTTTCTGCGCTAGAATAATCTTTTTAACATTCTTCTCTGCCTCTCACTATATAATATTAAGAGAAACAAGCATTTTAAGAGCACCCCCTTGCCTTTAATTTGCCTTTCTTCTCTCTTCTGTTAAAAATCAAGAGTCATGTCCATCTATCCTTCCACCTGAGTTGTTTTTAGGAATCCCTTCATCTGTACACTTCTTTAAGCTTCCTAATTTATATATTTCTGCCCCTTAATATAAGGTAAATACTATTTACACTTCATCCTGAGCAAATGAAAATTCAAAGCCACCACAATTCAAGGTCAGCTAGCCACTGTCATCATTATAATTCATGTATGATACAATATCACTACTTTATACGGATGACATGGAGATGATCATACTGCGCCACTGTAGCAGTTTGATACCACTTCAATCATCCTGCCTGCATCCTTTTGAATCCTGTGATTTGTAGCCTGGTAAAGCAGTAGAGCTCAAAATCTAAGGACCACATGCAATTACAGGATCCTGGGATGTGTAGTTATATGAGGTATTTATGTGCTGTGCTTCGCCAAACTGCAGATCCCAAGATTCCAAAGGACGCAGCCATGGCAGTTAGATGAATTGTGTACAGTGCAAACACAAGAACTCTGAAAACATGAGCAAATTGTTCAACATAAAATATATTGGTTATGGAAACAGAAATATGCAGGAAAAATGCTTTTGCTATTACAATGAACAACTGTTCATTCCAAATGTTGTGACAAAGTGCCTTTTTCTCAAGTTATACCAGAAGTTCAAACACCACATCAACGTGAGAAGGCAGGGGATGAGCAGAAAGAGCTCATAGTGTTGTTTATCCCCGCACCAGTTGTTCTTCCAGATAATGGACTGACACTGGTGTGGGGAGGAAACATAGCATCTGTTGCTTCCATGTGACCCCTTGCTTCCCATGGGAAAGGAGAACTGCCAAAGGGTTACATGAGAATGTCTACTTGTTAGCCATACTTGAACTAAGTTAAACATTGATGCCTTTTTGATGTTACATTTCTCTGAATCATTAATACACACCTGGAGTTCTCTGGAGAGTACAACATTTGAAAGATCAAGTGGTGTTGGGTTGTATCCATTTCCCTGTTGTTAAAAAAGATGTTTTTGCATATTTAGAATAGTTATTTTAAGAATGAAAAATGCTTCAAATTACATATATGTTAAATCTTAAATGAAGTACTGAATAAGATGTACTTATTCTTGTCTTCCAGATTTTATTCAAAGGCACTACCTAAGAATTTCTAGTAGCATAGAAATATTAACTAGCAGAACACTGAGCTTAATTTTCACAATGAATAACGCAAAAGTATTGCGCCCTTCAGTTTTAACCTAGGTGCTCTTACAAAACGAAGGCTTGTAAGACTGAACTGTTGGAGCAAAATTTTAAAGGCAGTAACAGTAAAAAAATAAATGTTATTTGAATTTATTTAAAAGCAAAACATTTTTCATTCAAAACAGCCTAGGCTTTTCCATTATTTTTATGCAAGCCTTTAAAGATTCCACAGTCTATATTGTTTACTTTGAAATACACTAACCTTTAGTTATAAAAACAATGTGATACTGGCACTACAGAGCGAGCAGAAGAGAGTATCCTTTCTGTTTCTCTTTGTAGTTTTCTGGCTCCAGAAAGTTTCTTGGCCTTTCAGAACTGTTTTTGGGAACACATGAGGGCTGTAGTAGGGAGGGAAATTGACCCCTTCCTTTTTAGAGGTTCAACACTGGATAATGCCCAATGAATTAATCCCACAAGGAGGTCTTTTCCTGAACCTTCTCATTTCGATATTAATTTCAAAACTGAAGTCAGTTACACAGTACACAAGCAGAGAAACAATGCTTGCTTCTGAACTTGCTACAGTTTTGAAGAAAATATACTTTGGAAATAGCAGAAATTGATCTACATTGGCTGACAAAGGGGTTGACATAACTGCTTCTTTCCTCGGCTGAGGTTCAGAAAGTTTGCAGCTATTCTACCTTGTTTTACACTTTCTTTTCATTGCTGTGCCACCACCTAACCAATTCTTAAGGTGAGCAAATTGAATTCCTTTTAATGGAGAAGATGGGCTCAAAAGAGTTTTCTCTCAAATAGCAGCCCTTCTGAGGCTGAGAAGACTGCAGCCTTTGTTTTGGTGAGATATTGGAGATAATGGAAAAAAAAGATGCCAACACCAACCAAAGGGAGATTCTAGTCCTGGTGGGTTAAATTCATAGGCTGAAATCCTGCTGGTGACTTAAACTAGTACGTGTGTCATTTCTGCTGGCATAAATCAGTCAGCCTCTCTCTCTCGCTCTCGCTCTCATTCTGTGTATGTGTGTGTGTGTGTGTGTGTGTGTGTGTTTAAAACAAGGCAGCAGTAGAGCAGCAGCAAAATCCTGGTATGGCAGCTTTATATCCAACAGATGACTTCTGCTGCCATCCCTGTTGTCATTGCAGCACCCACAGTTCCTTCTCCTCTGTGCTCGTGCTCTTTCTCTCTCACACACACACTCACACTCACACACAAACACAGGTCAAATTAAAAGCACCTTATATGCACAGTCTGTATTCCAGGGCCTTCTTATTTTTATTTCTCACTGCTGATTTTTTTTTCCCCCTGGATATGCATCCCCTCCAGAAGGTCGTCCAGTTTTGGGGAGTGTGAGGATGTATGCTACACAGAAGCTTGGTTATGGTGGCTTTTGGTATACAACTCTGAGAGAAGAAGCCATCAAATCTAGGCCAAAGGCACGATAGAAATAGCGGGGGGAGGAGATCTGAGGAAACATGGTTAATGGAGAGGCAGCCAGAGGAAGATTTTGCTACAATGAACTGTTGCTGTGAAGGCTTTTGCAATGTGTGGGAAGAACTAAGTTCAACATCTCATTCAGGTCAACCCACTCTTAAAAGATTTTTCAGGATGTGACAGATAGTGGCCTCACTATATTTCAAACAATTCACTATTTCACAGTGTCAAAATACCCATCAAAGTTTCTTGTTTTGTTTTGTTTTAAACCTTTTAAGTGGAAATTAGCCATAGTACAGAAGCAGGAGTAATACTGAAGAAGCAGATACATTTATAATTGATTCTGTTTTTAAATAAAGTTCTGTCATACTTGGCTGGACTGTGATACACTGCGGAGCTTTTCATTTTCACGTTGTTGGACTATCAATTCTCCTTCTTTGGTCCTTTCTAGACTCCATCCCATGGCTAACATGGTTTTAAGTGACTCTCTGGCAGGCCATCGGTAGACTTCCTTTTCCTTTAAAAAAAATCATATGAATTTTATCATGTTTCATCTAGACAAATTGAGAAGAAAACTATTTTGTCCATATGAAAAAGTATGCAGATTCTGGTTAACTGATGTTAAAATTTGTTGCTATGCATAATATTAATTTTTTTGTTTCCAGAAATATTATATTTTTTGTTTCTTATATGTTATTCTGCACATGATCAAGTTAAATATAAGTTCTAGTTCCTGACCATCAGGGACTAGCAATCTAAAGTCTTTAACAGTTTTTTCTTTCAGGGAAGAACTATGTTTTAAAAAAGTTCTCTGCAGTTTTTGAAGATGCCCTTGCTTCCCAGGACTCCACATCCTTCTCTTCTCTCCTATCACTTCACTTCTCCCATCTTTGAAATCCCCCTTTCACTATCATATCTCTTGGCTTGTTGTCCTCTCCTCTCCTTGCCAGCTGCAGTTTCTTCCAAGCTTCAGCAAGAATGGGAGATGTATGGTGCCAGCTTCTGATGTCATCCCAGGCACTGCCACTTCCCTTAGCCTGCAGCATGCCCTATTGTTGCTACTGCAGAAGTAGGTGCCACAATGCCACAGAGGTAGGTGTCACGTCACCATGGAGTCCTTGTCTCCTCACTTTCCCCACTCAAATGTAGCTATAAAACAAAATTCAAAAACCCCATACTCCTCAGGAGGCTTCCTTGTGTGTTCACTAGTGTTCTATTGTGTATAGGCCCAGAGGAAGTGAGTCAGAGACTTTGTTGGGAGAGGAGCTAGCAGTCACTAGCTCGCTATATAACTGCAGATCCAGTCTCTAGAGCTCGGCAAAAAGGAGCAAGGTGAACAGGTGTTCATGGGGGAGTTTTGCAGAGGAGGTGGGGAGTTTAGTTTCAATGCCTCCTTAAAACTACTGAATATAGATGGTGAGGGAGATGCTGCAGTCATCTGTATCACCTGTGGTAAATTTACATTCTTGCTAGAAGATGTGGGTGGCTACACCTGCAGCAAGTGCAAGCTGGTTGCCCTGTTGAAAGAGAAAGTCCAGAAACTTGAGGCCCGTGTGTGTAACTCTTCAGCATATTAGGGAGCATGAAGTTTTCTTGGACAGAGCAGAGCAGGCTGTCCTAGATAAAGATCACACAGGGGATGTCTCTGAGGAGGAAGTAATTTCCCAAACACAGGAGGAGAACATTTGGCAGAATGTGAACACACAGAAGTAGAAGGACCAAGGATCATTCTGTGAGTTTGGAGCTACAGAAGTAATTCAATCAGTAATGCTTAGGAACAGGAACAAGAGCAATAATGTCAGTCCTCAGATAATGTGCAGGTAACCCCCGGCAATTCAGCACATGGAGGAGACACATAATGGTAGTAGGGGTCTCCCTGCTGAGGGAAGAGAAGCAGTGGTTTGCAAACCTGAAGGGATGTCTTGGGAGGTGTAGTATCTCCCTGAGGGGGAAAGTCCATAATGTAACAGAGCAGCTAACAAGGCTCATCAAGCCGACATCCTTTTAAACCACTTGGGGATCAATGACACTGCAAGGAGCAACCTTCAGGAGATCCAAGGGTTACTAGGCTCTGGGTAGGAAGCAGAAGGACACTGATGCACAAGTTATCATTTTGTCTTTCCTCCCAGTTGAAGGGCACAGCCCAGGAAGCAAGAGAAGACTACTGCAGGTGAACAACTGGCTCACAGATAGTGCTGTCAGGAATGGTTTTCCTTCTTGGACCATGGTCTGTAGTTTCATGAAGACTGACTTCTGGCGAGTGATGAGTTGTGCCTCACAGCAATTGGCAGGAATGTTTTTCCTAAGAGCCTCACAAACCAGATCAGGAAGACTTTAAACTGAGTTGAGATGGCGGGAGGCAGTATTCTTCAGGGCAGGAGTTCATCAAGTGTTGGAGATAACAGCCTGAATGTTATGGGGAGAACCAGGTGTATGGTACAAGAACTCAACAGTGAGAGGGAAAGAAAAAGAAAATAAACAGCTAGGAGGGATGACCCATGGTCATGCTCATGCCTCTATAATAATGCACAGAGCATGAGAAACAAAGATGATGAACTTGAACTCATAGCAAACAAAGCTAAACAAAGCTGATATAATTGGTATCACTGAAATCTGGTGGGATGAGTCTCATGATTGACTGGAACGTAGCAACAAGTGGTATAATCTATTTTAGAGAAACAGACCAAATAGGTAAAGAGGAGGCATATGTCAAGCACTATGTCAAGGATGTTTACCCCATGACTTTGATCCTGGAAGCCAGATTGAGACCATCTGGGTAAAAATTAAGGAGGAGAGAAACAACAATGATATCATTGTAGATGTCTACTACAGACCCCAAGCCAGACTGAGGACTTGGAAGACGTCTCCCTGGAACAGATGATCAACATTCATTTTTTTACAGAGTTACAAACTTGGTAGATGAAGGGAATGCTGTGGATGTATCATGACTTGATTTCAGCAAGGCCTTTGATTAGGTCCCCCATGATGTTCTTGCAAACAAGCTAGTAAAATCTGAGTTATACAATGCTACTGTTAGGTTGTAACTGGTTGACCAACCAAACCCAAAGGGTGGTCCCCACTGGCACCTCTTCATCCTGGAGAGAAATTACTAGTGGGGTTCCGCAGGGTTCTGTCCTGGTCTCGGTGGTATTCAACATCTTTATCAATGACTTGGATGATGGAATTGAGAACATGCTTACCCAATTTGCAGATGACACCAAATTAGGAGGGGTAGCTAACACCCCACAGGACAAGATCAGAATTCAAAACATCTTTAACAGATTAGACAGATGGGCAAAAACTAACCAAATGAATTTCAACAAGAAAAAATGTAAGATACTATATTTAGAAAAAAAATGAAATGCACAAATATAGGATGGGTGATACCTGGCTTGACCACAGTATGTAAGAAAGTGATCTAGGAGTCCTAGCAGACCACAAGCTGAACATGACCCAAAAGTGTGATGGGGCAGTTAAAAAGGTTAATGAGATTCTACATTCCATCAATAGGTTAACACGTCTAGGTCAAAGAAAGTAATAATACCACTCTATTCTGCTTTGGTCAGACCTCACCTGGAATACTGTGTCTAGTTCTGGTCACCAAAATTCAGAAAGGATATTGAAAAGCTGGAATGTGTCCAGAGGTGGGAGACCAAATGGATAAAAAGCATGGAAACCATACTCTGTGAGGAGCGGCTTAGGGAGCTGGGTATGCTTAGCCTGGAGAAGAGAAGGTTAAGAGGTGACATGATAGCCATGTTTAAGTATTTCAAAGAATATTATATGGACATTCAAAGTCAATGGAGCTAGCTTATTTTCTGCTGCTCTAGAGACTAGGTGTTACTGCCCTGACTAGTCCGAGCTTTGGGGATATTAAAAGATATCCTCTTGATACCACAATTCGGCTGCACTTCTCTATTCCCCTCCACGTGCTTGCGAGGCCACTGGACAAGCACGTAAACAAGCTCGGCCGTTAATTGCCGTAATATTCCTGGACAATACAGGCAGGCCAGAAATAGCTGACTCACTGCTTTAGGAGACCTCCAGGCAAGTACTCTAATTAGGTATGCACGCAACTTACAAAAGAGCCTCTGCCCCGCAATGGCAGCTTGATGGGCAACCCAAGTACTCTGCGTTTGCATACTGGCTACTCTATTGAGAACCGATACGATAACTCAATCATTCAGATTCTGACCTTTCGGAGACTTTGTCTCCAACTCCAAATCTATTGTTTTCCCCCAAGTACGGCATAGACTGCAGTCACAATTCTCCTTATAAAAACCCTTGATTCCGAGACCTTCCTCGGATCGCTCCCGAGTTTCATACCGCCTTGCTACCGCTTTGCTTGGCGAGCCTCCCCTCAGCTCCACGTGCTGAGCTACATCGCATCCCAGCCTCGCTCTCTATTTTTCTGGGCTTCAGGACAGGTGAAGTATCACCCAAACCAGCAATCCCTCTAAAAATCCCTCTATACCACTCCAACCTTTATTTCCTTTAGTTATCTTGTGTGAATGTGTTGCATACACTGTTTTGCTTGTGTTTTTAACAAAACATCATTTATTGCTTCAACTTCTGTGTGCTCCTTGACTCGACCCAATCCCGTAGACATAGGGTTCAAGATCTCGCTACGTTACCCTGCCTCTCGCAACGCTAAGCTAATTTTCCCCACCTTTAGTTGAGCACATTTTGGTGTCCCTCTCAGGACCCCCAGTACACAGGGTAACAGAGGATATGGACCAATATCTTCAAACTACAGGGATAGAGATTCCACCTAAACACTAGGAAGAACCAGAGGAGTGCAACCAAAATGGTGAAGGGTCTGGAAGCCATATCCTATGAGAAGTGGCTTAGGAAGCTGGGTATGTTTAGTCTGCAGAAGAGAAGGTTAAGAGGGGACATGATAGCCATGTTTAAATATTTGAAGGGATGCCATGTTGAGGAGGGAGTGGACTTGTTTTCCACTGCTCCAGAGACTAGGACAAGGAGCAATGGATTCAAGCTGCAGGAAAGGAGATTTCACCTGAACCTCAGGAAGAACTTCCTGACGGTCAGAGCTGTCTGGCAGTGGAATAGGCTGCCTCGGAGTGTGGTGGAATCTCCTTCTTTGGAGGTTTTTAAGCAGAGGCTGGATGGCCATCTGTTGGGAGTGCTTTGATGTGTGTTCTTGCATGGCAGGTGTTGGACTGGATGGCCCCTGTAGTCTCTTCCAACTCTATGATTCTATGAACTTCCTGATGCTAAAAGCAGCTCACCAGTGGAATATACTACCTCAGAGTATGGTGGAATCTTCTTCTTTGCAGGTTTTTAAACAGAGGAATGATGGCCATCTCTCAGGAATGCTTTGATCATGTATTCCTGCATGGTAGGGGGATGGATCAGACGGCCCTCATGTTCTCTTCCAGTTTTATGATTCTGTGAGCAGGATAGTGTAAGAAAGGGGTATCAGTTTCTTGTCTTGTCCTGTTCAGGGGTGGGGCTTTCACTAGGATTCTTCTCATTGTGATTCCTCAACAGTTGAGAAGCCCTCTTTGGTAGTGGAGGGATTTGATTTTTAAAATGTTCTTTCCATCCCTATTAAAGACTATTATTTGTGCTGACAGGTAGGTAACTGACGCCATTAGCCTCCTTAAAGTGTGGCTGGCTGGTCTCTGTGGCTGTGCTGCATGCCAAGTAATCTTAATAGAGTAAGAAGTGGTACTGGTTGGTCACCACAGGTAGGAACCAGTGGAAAACAGGTGAAGGAATTGAAGACTTCCATCTAGTTTGCCTCTCAGGCTTATATATGAGCACTCTAAACCACTTTAGCCATTCCATTTAGAAGAGTAAACCTTCCCTTAACTTCCATGTAAGCAATATTCTTATTCCTATTGCTATGGACAGGGTGTTAGCAACTGGCTGACAGATATGACAAGAAATGCAACCCACTAGCATAATTGTGCACTGTGCTTGGGATTTTTACCTTCCTCACAATAACGTGAAGATCTGATTTGTATTTAACAATTTTTTTCCATCACAACCTATTTTGCAGATGGAAGAGATACTGGGCCTTACCAGAAGAAAGAGAACTGGAGCATTCTCTGCCCCAAAAGTGGGGATGGGGCTCCCCTTAACGGATATTTATGTTTAGCTTTTGGTGCTGGCCTAACTTGGGGGCCAAGAAAGTTGCAACATTCCCACTGCGGTAGGTCCATTCCATTTCCATCATTCCCTGGGGCCCAGCCATGGGCTTTGGAGGAATTTTTTGGTCAATATTCAGGCACAATGCCATATCAAATTTGGTTAGTTACAGTAGATAAAGCATGGTCATAGTGAACCCCACTCCTTGATTTAGTATTATTTTTTCAGCCTACCACTCTTTTCCTTTAATGTTAGCACAAGCTATTAGAACTCAATCACAGCTATCTGTAACACTTTTTTTTTTACTACTTGACAAAGTTATAGCATTTAATTCAAAACTCTACAATATTTCTGAATCCATATTACTACTATATAACCTGTTTCTGGATTTAACTAGAAGCAATCCACGGAGATCACCCATTAAATATAATGCAGAGACTAAGATTAGGACTACAGCAGAGATGGTGCTGGATTGAGGGTAGCATTGGGAAAGAGAACTTGGTGGTCTGTCCTCATGATCGTCTAGCAGACATCTCCCCCAGTGCAACCTAAGTGGTTGCTGGCCCACTCTCCCACTCACATAAGCTACCAGGCAATGGTGAAAATCAGTAAAAGACGGCAGCTTTTAAAAATACTTCTTGAATAGTCTGGTGTCTATTGGAGAAGCACGAAGACTGATGCATCTAACATCTTTTTTACTTCCTCATAATGCCTCCAGTTTTCATACAGTACTGCAGTACTGGGCAGATCCCACAGGAATGAGGAACGATGATGGATGTAAGAGTCAGTACTTCACCTATCAGTGCTTGGCTATTCATAAATAAATAAATCAACATGTTTGCACAGGTGAGATGCCACTGACAGCCTTGGCATTTGCCATGACATGCTGGGTATTGATATTATGTCTATAAGCACTCATGAATGTGCACAATTCCTCTGGCTGCAAAGAGGTATTAAACAATTAATGAGCCCAAAGGAGGGGGACAAGAAATGGCTACAAAGGGCTAATTCAGTAATGCAGTATTCAGAGGTAAATGGAAATGAACTAAAATATCAGCTATGACAGGACACAGAAGCCATTTTAAAACACTTCTTAGAGAGAGATCTTTCTATCTCAAGGAAAAAAACTAATTTAAGCAGGTTATGACCTGAACAGTCCTTGCCAACTATTCCCTCCAACCTAGCCAACAGTTCCAAGAATCACTTTCCCTACACATTTTCTCAACAAAGCTTTACCTGTTGATAATGGAGAGGTAGATGCTACACAAACATTTAAAGACAGAAGAACTACCACAAATTAGGTTTCTAAATACAAAGGACAACCAGGAGAATACTAGAATGAAGCAAAAAACAAACAAAAAAACATATGAAACCTTACAGATTAACAGTTTATCTGGCATAAGCTTTTATGGACTCCAGCCTACTTCATCAGACACGTGGAGTGTTATCTCAGCTGGCAGATTACTATGCACAAGTTAGGATGGGAGATGAGTGAGGGATATAATCAGCTGAGTGAAAGGAAAACAGAATGAAAAAAGTTCTAACATTCTTAATGCTCATGAACAAATGGTTATTGAAGTACAGACAGTTTTGCATACACAGGGTGATTTATGTGTGGGTAGAGTTTTGCTTCCTAAGATAAGTTCCCTGGCATCATAGTGGCTGAAGCTTAAGCCTGGCTGATAAACAGCCTGATAATGTGCAAGCTGGATATCCTTCTCCAAGCTTTAAGGACATGATAGTCTACAGCTTATGTAGTGATACCAATGCAAGAAGAGCCACGTTGGATCAAACTGAAGACATCACACTGTGACCAATAAGCTGCCGATGGGAAACCTGCCTTCAGGATATAAATGCAACTGCACCCTCCTTCTTGTGTTTCCCAGCAACTCATATAGAAAGACATATTGCCTTTGATACTGGAAGTGATATATAGATGTTCAGACTAGGAGACATCAATCATGCCATCCTTGATGAATTTATACAATCCACTTCCAGCATTCTACTGCTACAGGACCCAATGAAATCCATACGGCTAGCCCACAAGCAGGATATGTGTCTACTCACCTGGACATTTCCGTTAGCAACTGCTTTTAAGAGATATATTGCCTTTGATATTGGAGATAATTTGTAAGCAATGTGAACAGCAGCCATTGACAAGGATAAGCTACTGCTGAGATCGTCCATGGGTTAAAAGGTACTGATGAGGGACAAGGTACTGCTGAGATCGTCCATGGGTTAAAAAAAAAGATATAGAAAGGAAAAGCAGAGCTATCTCATCTGGAGATATACTTCAATGTGGCTACTTCTTCATTAATAATATCTCTTTTTACAGCCAACTAAATTGGCAATCATTATTACACCTTGCACTAAATTCAGCAGAGCAAACTAATCTAGTATTGCAGATTTCACACTGGGAATTGTAATATGAATTATGCAGTAACAATATACTGTGTGAAGTACTTCCTTTTGTGTATCCTGAACCATTTGCCATCACTGAATGAATTTAAGCTTGGGAGTCAGAAAGGAACAGACATCCTATCTACTGTCCCACAACATACATAATTCTACTCATCTCTGTTATGCACACCTTTACTCATATTTTTCTAAGTGTGGAAGTCCCAGATATTTCAACTTTTTTTCATAGGAAAGTAGATCTAATTCCTTTAATACTTTCATTTCCCTTTTCTGCACATTTCTCCACATCTACAGTATCTTTTTTGAGGTGTGATTATCACAACAGCACACAGTATTCCAAATGTGTCTGTATCACACGTTTGTATGAAGAAATTATGGTATCTTCAGTGTCATTTTCAATTCCTTCTCTAATAATCCCCAATATGTAATCTGCTGTTTTACAGTGGCTGCACTCTGGGTCAATACTATTATTGAGCTATCCACTACATCAACAACTGGCTTTCCCGGATAGTCACCACCAGCTCAGACCCTATCACTGTAAGTGTGCAGTTAGGAATTCTTCCCACAGTGAACATCACTGTACATTATTTACAATGAATCATATTTGCCATTTTAATTGCCATTCTCCTAATGTAGAGACTTATCATAAATGATCTCCTCTCAGGAGTTCCTAGAGAGGAAGTGTCAAGTATTATCCAAGACCACTAACTATTGACCCTCCAAAAAATAAATAAATAAACAAACAAAGTCAGCCAGCACCCATGATAATAGGCGTTTGCAAACTATAATTGTAAAGGTCACTGCAAGGTGCAGATTTGCCCTAAAATAAACATTGTGGTTTATTCAATTTTTTTTAAAAAAGCTGATAATATCATTATGAGAAGACAAATTACTGCAAGATATTGAGGGCCAGGTTGGACACACCCATCCACAATTAAACTCATAAGACTGAAATCAAGTGCCAATGTGAAGTCACAATGAATTAAATTCCTTTAAGTGACACAGATTAAGGGCTAAATCCAAGAACTAGTCTCAACTCCAGTAGATCTAATGGATCAAATGGATTTACATATGTTGATTTAAAATTCAGCAAAAGGGCCTACTCAATGGGTCTACCAATTAAGATTTAGTCCTAAATGCATAATCATAGTCCTATAGCTAAGAAAAAAATCATGATGCCTTCCATCCAAGCATAACAGAATGTTATTGATTCTGTGCTCAGAAAACTTGTCAGCAGAATAACATTTATAAGAATGGAGGTTCTACATAGTGGTAACTGAAAAATAGCTAGGGAAATGCTATATCATCAGCCAGTTATCTTTGAATTATTTCCTAACTGCTTAAGAAAAAGAAGTCATTTTACTAGTCAAGAGAACAGCATGGATTTGGCCCAAAACATGTCCATTAAGAGTTAGACATGGTTCTGAATATAATGGCTGAAATCTTGCATTTGGGAAACATATGCCTGGCATGCAGTTATATGTCCATACCTACATCTCCAAGTGCTAACCCACTGTTCCAATGATAGAACCCACCCAACATAGTCATTTCTCTGTTGTTGGAGAGCTGGGGGATCATTGGAGATGTGTCCAGCTATCTCCTATAGCTGGATGTGTTTCAAAGGAGATCTTTGCAGAGATCTTGGAAACCCTCAAAAGGTGTCTGCAGATTATGTCCTTGCAGCACATCCAGCTACAGGACAGTAGCTGGCTACGTCTTCACTGCCCACCCCACTCTCCAACAACACATGAACAACCACGTTGGAGGGGGCTGTATTGCTTAAAAAATAGGTTCCTGGGAGAATTGGGTAACTGCAGTTGGTAAAGAATTCTGACCTCCACAATGATCACAAAGTAGGTTTCAACAGCATATTGGATTTACACTGTTGTAACTCACTAACGGGATGCTAGCCAATGAACAGATTTCAATATATCTGTGCAATAGATCACTACCTAAACAGATTTTAACATTTCTACCCAGATTGCTGTTGAAAACCTAACACGTGATTCTAAATTTTTAAAGAAATAAACAAAACTAGGCTTTAAATTCTAAATGGTAGTCTCTCCATGCATATTTTGGCTAGCTAAACCATATAGGACTTATGTTTTGCCACATTTTGTTTCATATTATACTTTCAACAATATTGAGATATTAATGAAATATGTGCACTAATCCTGTTATTATTTCACTAAATAAAATGTTGTAACTTTTCCTTTATTACCTTGTCAGTCAATGTTTTAAAAGGCCTTATTAAAGGATGCGTCTTCATATTTTCATCAAGTGAAGCAGCATACTTCCATCCACTATTACTCTGAAAACAGACACATCATTCACAGAATGCATAATTAGCTATGGAACTAATTGCCTGAGATGGCCATGACAACAAATCACATAAATAGTCTTTTTAAAAGGAAAAAAAAAAACCTAGATGAATTGACCTATAAAGGACAAGAAACCAAAGTTCTATGTTTAGATACAACTGAGACACTAACTAATCTGTAGATGCTAAGGACAAAGTATAAAAGGAATCACTCAGCATCCTGTTTAGGGACAATACTATAGCACAACTACACTGAATCCTATAGGACATTAGTTTTGGAGATAGGCACTACTGCATACATACAATGAAGAAAAAGAGCCACAACACAGACAAAGTGACAGAAAATTACAAATTATCCTATGTTCCACTTACACTACTAAATGAGTCACATTCTGCTTCATAAGATGGTTCTTCTGCTTCCAATGTGAATCAAAAGTACAAGTGTATGCATCTGTTTTGTACTTTTGCAGCTTCCATGAACATATCCTTTCTGAAGTTACAGAGATAATGTCAACTGCTGCTGTCCAACATGCCTGTCCAGACACTCTTACCATATGGGTGGGGTGGGGTGGCCCCATCACCATCACTGCTTCCGTTGTCACATTGCTATCATCCTTGCTCTGCCACTATCTATATGTTAGGGTGGAAATTCTGAAGTGAAGAGTCTGCTCCAGGCATGCAGGTCCCATAATGGGACAGAGCGTTATATTTTGTAAGTCTACTTCAGACCTTCCCTCCACCAACACATGTAAGATAGCAGGATAAAGTAACCGGGGCTTGACAGTAGAAGAGGCAAAGTAAACATAGCCTCATTCTTCCACTCCTATGATTCTAGCCCCTGACAACAAAAGGTTTTAGTCAATATGTATATACATCTATACTTTCAGTTTACTTAAAGTTATCTCCATAGTGCCATAAGTATAAATCAGAGGAATAAAGGGAGTTGATTAATACTACAATGTTTTTGGCCTGCTGGCCCATTTTAGACACAGATGTCTTTTTTTTTTCCCTAACAATTTTTTTTAAAGCCCTGTCTGGACCTAAAACAGCTTGGAGAAGGATGTGATGAATTGCCCCATGCCTCCCAAAGCGCTTTTGAGGGTGCTTTGGGAAAAAAACTTTAAAAATGGGGCCCGGGGGTACAAAAACAGCTGCGTGCATCCGATGGATAGCACTTCCCTCCAGCTCTAGAGGTCCATGCAGTCAAGGAACTATGGTTTGAGAAATCATCCACGTTTTTTTTCTTCCTGGCTATTCCACCCATTGTGCCATGGCTCCAAGGATCCCCAAAGTAGCTCTTAGAGCTGACTTCTAGCAGGTGTGTGCAGGGTGGCTTCCTCCTCTGGTGGCAGTGTGTAACTATAGAGGCTGATCAGGGCCACTTGTGTACTACTGCTTGACTAATAATAGCATAGATGTTCATGAAACAATAGTTTAACCTCATAATATCCTGCTCGTAATGAGCTCTACAACAGACAGTGTTAAACTACTGGCTCAGCAGGCAGTGAACTACAGAATGGAAAATCATGTCCACCTTCTTACAGTCACCCAGTAAAAATATGAGATCATTATTTCCCATAGGTACTTCTGGCGCTCAGGCACACTTGGTGACTGAGATTCAAAGGGTCGAAGCAACCACAGAATTCCGTTTATGACTCACTGGCCTGAATCCTATTGATAATCCCAATTAGAACAGAACTATTGATTCAATTGAATTTATTTAAGTGTTGAGTTCAACAGTTGATTCAATATATCTGTCTAACTAGATATACCAATAAGATTTAGGACATAGACTCCAACTTCCTGCTTTCATTGTTGTTGAATTATGCTTCTGCCTGATCTATTAAGAGGTATATATAATAATCAATTGGGGTGGGGCTGAAAGAAGAAAAATGCAATTGTCCTCCTGAACTCTACAGAACTCCTCCAATAGGGATGTGAATCTTCACTATTTTATTCTTTAATTAATCATTTAATCATTTAATTATTTAATTAATTAAAATTTTGAAAGTCTTTCCCCTGCTGGGCAAGATTCCAAAGTTTTGGTACCCCAAGATAACAACAATAATTCTGCAATGATTTTTCGCCCTTCAGATGTATGGGGAGGACCAGAAGAATGGATTCTGTACATTAGGGGTTGGCAGCTGAAGAGTCTCCAGGGGCTATGCCCACCTCATTTTCCACTATGGGTGCAAAGAATATTTACAATTGTTCATGCTCGGGTGAAATAAAGAGTTTCTTAACAGTTCGGAACTCCCATTGGAAGAAAAATGGAAAGTGAGAATTTTGTGCAATTTTGGAAAAGTAGCAGGACTCAGTGCTTCTTTTAGGTTCCCGATAGATGGACAAAGCTCTCAAGTTTTAGGCCATCTGTGGAGAAGCTGAAAGAAGCCCTGATAGGAAAGCATCAAAAAGCAGAGAAGAGTAGAGAAAGTAGCAGAGAGAGCAGAGTGGATCAGATCTTTTCCCAGCTTTTCCCAACCTTCTCCACTCCCCCTGCCCTGGCAAGGAAGCCCCAAACAGCCACCATTGCAGTGGAGAGAGTAGGGTTCCTCTTTTCAGGTTCTCCAGGATGGACTAAAACAAGAGTTTAGTCTAACTGGGAAGAACCTACAAGAAGCACTGACCCCCTCTGCTCCCTCCACCACAGCAGGACAGCACCAAAGAGCTGTCACTTCCTACATTTTTTTCAAACAGGCATTACAAAAGGCCAGAAGGGGCACCATAGCAGACACATTGACCTATGTATAAGTACTGCATTGACTCATGTATAAGTTGACCCAGGTGTTTTGAGTTGATTTTTTTTTTTTGGCATAAATTTTTCAACTCACACACGAGTATATATGGTAACACTATTCAAATATTTAAACTTAATTTTTTTCTTAACCTAATTTTCATTAAACTTTATAGCACATTTTTGACAAAACAGGCCTTCAACATACATAGGTGAATCTCAATTTCACATAGGTGAATTTCAATTTGCACTGTCCCAATTTACAATATTTCTAAAGAAATAAATAAATAAATCGAAGTCACACTCACAATGCATAGCTTTCCCAGGGCAATTGTGCATTTGAGCAAGGCAAGACAGCATCAAGGGAGAGAGGAGAGAATGAGGAAGGTGAGGGAGCCAGGCTTTTTGGTGTTTTGGTATGGAGTTTTGACCCTTAAGAAAAGGCAACTGGAGCAGTTTTCTTTCACCTGTTTAGGCTAAGGGAGTGGGAAGGGGAAGAAAGAACTGCAGTCTTACTGTTGCTGGAAGGAAGAAGTTTCCTTGGCCCTTTCTGCACCTTACCTTTTTGTGGAGTGGGGGGGGTGGCGCTCGTGCGAGAAGCCTTCAGAGGAAGGTTTTCGCATCCCTGCTGCTTGGGCTCCACAGCAGCTTCCTGGTTGCGCGAGCGCCCCACCCACGCCCCGCCTCTTCCTTCCGCAGTGCAGCCTGGGAGCTGTAGGCTGCACTGAGGACAGGAAGCGCAACCAGCCCTGCTTCAGAGGCTCTGTAGGGCAGGTAAGTTCGCCCCAGGCCCCTGACCAGTGCGCAAGTGTGCACCATTTTCGGCTAAAAGCCAAAAATTAAAAGGTGTGTATGTGCTGCGCATGAGGCTCTGTGTGTCGTGAGACCACTCCTCCCATTTACACGATGCTCAAGGGGCCCTTTCGCTTAAGAAATGCTGTGCAAAAAGGGCCCTTTTCATGGTTAAAGGGGCAAGTGTAAACGGAAAGAAGAAACTAGAATCTTGGAGTTTAGGTGTGGTTGGAAGGGCTTTTCTCTACTTGTTTAGGTAGGATGAGTAACTAGACTGCTTTCTTCACTTCACAAGCCTGCTGGAAATAGCACAGCAGATGTACTGCTTCTCCTCTTGTTGTGCCCTCTGTAGCCACAATGTAAAGTGAGACCTGTCTGTATATCAAAAATATAACAAGCAACATTGGCAGAATAGTGAATAATTGAGCAGAACAAAAAACCCAGCCTGAATATTTGGGCATAAGGAACGTGAGAGAGAACAGCACTCCATATAGGCCTTTGCCTGACCTACATGTGTGCAGAGTCATACAAAATGGGGGCTTTGTAGATAATATCAAAAATCCTACTCATAAGCAGGAAGTGACCATGACAGCCCTAATACTCCCATCATACGCTTCCATTCTACCTCAGTGAATGACTGAAGGGCTTTTGAGTTAAGTAAATCTTGTGGAACCCTTTTTGTTATTAGAAACCACAAGGATTACTTTAGGCTGAGGCAGCTTAGGAGGAACTATGTCTATCTGGACAGGAACTACAAGTTTTAAATTGCTAATCTATTAATAAAGCTTGTCTCTTTCACTTCAAGGAAAATAAAAATATGATACATGAGAGAAGGAAAATGTAACAAACATATAAATGGATCTTCTCAGAATTATTAATAATTGCTACAGACAAAAGCTACACTAATGCAATAGGAAAAATGTTGCTAGGTTTAGAGTTTGCTAGAAAATTAACTAGTTTGATGAAAAAACTATTAATGATAGAATATGCTGCTGTGATAGAATAATCTATGACAGAATAAATTTGTCATGTGACATAGATTGAACAGATTTCTAACATTCAGTTCTCATTACTCTTTAGTTGTCCTTTTCTGAAAGCTGTCAAATTTATAATAATCCTTACCTTGTCACAGGCCCATTTGTCATGTGTGTGTTCAGCATACTTGTTGACAATATACTCCAACTTCTCGGGAAGTGTAAAACTGAAAACACAGAAGAGCAATATCAATTATACACAGTTTGCCATAACCACCCATATAATTCATTTATATTTATTTTAAATGAATAAATAAAATACTCATGAGGGCAACGAGAAGCTTAAATCACACCATTCTAGTTGAACATACGCAGCAAAACTTATGTTTTAAAATTACAAATTGGCTTACAAGGAATAATCAACAACATAGTTAAAAATATATGAGTCCACGACTTGAAGTAAGAGGCTGGAAGCCTGGAGGAGAAGCAACAAATTATTTACAGCACCATGTTATAGTGAACAATCCATCCCAGAACACAGCTTTGTTCCAATGACTTGACGGTCATCACCCATCAAGAGACAGTAATCACCCACTAGTTAGTGCACATAAATAAGATTATTATGGAAATTAATGTTAACAGAATTCTTTCATCTTATATTATATTATGCTATATTTTATTAAAGAGATAGCGCAGTTGCAATAAGAATCCCAGATTAATTACAAAGAATACGTTTGTCACTACTCACTTCACTGTGTTGACAGGTTTGGGATCAAAGTTCCCTTCAGCATCTACTGAGGTTTGCTTTTCTAAAATTGAGGTAATTTGAGTGTCTAAATAATCTGGGGGCAAAGCCCCAGCTATTGCACTTAAACAAGGCAAGGCCATTCGGAAGAGATCTGGATCATACTTCTGCAGGAGAGATAGGAACTGGTTGGAAAGTCCAATAGAAAAACATGCAAAGCATTAGTTATGGCAACACAACTATAAAGAAGCAGAATTAGCAGTTGAGGAAGCCAATTTTTAAAATTCATATATATTGTTTGAATTAATTGTTTAAAGAGTCAAAGTAGAGTACAGGAACAAGCTTCTATATCAAGAGTGAGCTGAAAGTAGAGTTGAGATGAAAGACAAAGAATCAGTAATTTTTTATTGTTAAATAGTATTTGCCTTTCACAAGTGTGTGTGTATTTGCACACACACACACACACACACACACACACACATGCAATTACTGAAGATCTCAACAGGACTTGCCAGTTCAGAAAACATTGCTTACGTTGTAAATCTATTTTAGTTTATTTTTCTACATTAATTGACATTTCTTGAATGCTGCACATGCAAAGCCTAATCTTAACTCCGCAGGAGTTCAACTTGGAAAGAAAATGAATGACCAGCTCCCTTGCATTGCTTCATACTGAACCACTGCTAGTAAAAAAAAACTTACAATATTACAGGGATCTGTTTTGTTTCATTAGCTGTCATCAACAAATGGATACTTAGTCTATCAAAAAAACATGTTCCCTGGCTTAAGGGCAAAATAGAAAGTAATCAGGTAATCTTCTATTAAATTCATAATTCCTTTACAGAGCTGGACCTTTCTGGGCTGGACTGTTCCAAGGTTTTGACCCAATCTAACCAAGCATGTCTCCCGAACAAATCAATTCAGTGCTGTAGTCCTGGTGACCTGGGCAGTTATACGCAACGATTTTTACCATGTCCAATAGGTCAGACTGGAGGGCAGTAAGTATTGGAGCTGGAAGTACTCTGTTGTCAGCTATTATGTTTTATAAACATAATAGGATCCAGGAAAGCATGTTTTCCTACCAAATCCATGAGTCTCTATGGATCTCATTTGAATAAATGTCCTTAGTGATTAAACTAGACATTACAGTTTTGCTGGTTTTATTCATTCATCATCTTTATAGGATTAAACCTGAATAGATTTCAAATAACCACTTGGTGCAGTATATATCAGCATAGGAATGCTTCATAGTATCATGTGCATATCTTAATCTGAACTACTTCCATTACCTTAGAAGAGAGAGAATCAAATATTCCCCAGAAAAGTTTTTCAGTTAAATGTAGTTCTTCTTCAGCTGCAATTCCATAATTTCCCCATCCTGAAGGCAAACAGTAATACTTCCAGCATTGCTCGTAGTGATTTGTTAGAAGCTATGAACAACAGGAAAAAAATCCATTAAAAGAAAATATCCCCATCAACTTAACATCTATAAAACAAAAGGCATTAAAATGGTCAAATAAATTATTTTATTGTTTCTAAAAACTTCAAATACATTTGAATACAACATGCTGACATATGTGAGCTATAATTTTGTTACAAAAACACAGATTTTATCTTTAAAAAATGGGTTGTATATAATGGTGGCTTTACTCTAACAGAAGCACTTTTGTTCACACAAGGCAATAATTCCCTTCTTCATCTACTGCAATTCTGGAAGATTCCCCTAGTCTTCAAGAGTTACTTTCAGAGTGTGCTGGAAGCTCCACTGTCTTAGGATAGCACAAGGAGTTAAAGGTTGCTTATACATTTTCTCTTACTTGACAGGTCTGAACGTACCACACCACCTTGTTTTTAAAAAAGCCAGCTGCCACAAGATTTTTCAAATTTCAGGACTTCTTTACCAGATTTTCATTTGGGTATTAACAAATTTTGTTAATTAAAAATCTATTTATTCACAGAAAGTTCATTTTTCAAAAAGAGGAATTCTTGTGCAACTAAAATATTTGCAAAAGAGTACAAAATAATTGAAAAAATATGCGAAAACACTTCTAATCATGTCTGTGGGGGAGAAAACATTTGAAATTCATCATTGTTGTGTCTGAGAATTAAATAAGCGAAAATTTAGAACCTAGGAGGAAATCACAGGAAAATCTCGAGAACGCAGAAGTGCCTTCTGTTAGTGGAAAGACACCACTGAACACAACTTCAATATCTTCAGTTCACTGTTTTTATTAGAAAGAAAAGAGAGTAAAGACTAAATCTAAGCTAGGTATATATCAATCCCATGGAAATAATTTGGACTTAAAGATATTTGTATTTGATAAGATGACACTATTTACCCCTATTTCTTTAAAATTTATTCTCTGTTTCCTTCTACAGTTTCACTGGGCAAGTGGGAGATAATGGCATATTTTTCTTACTCTACAGTAAGTAGCGCAAAGAGAGATCATTGTAGCCACTGCTTTTGCTGCTGCTGCTGCTGCTAACAACTTCTTCTGGTGGACTTTCTTTCATTAGAGGTTTTGAAAAAGAGGATTCAGGGATACTTTAGTCATGCATTCCTGCAGAGAAGGGAGTTGGACTAGGTGATCCTTCGGACACCTTCCAACTCTATAATTCTGTTATTTTTCTTCTTCCTAACTCTCATTCCATTTTTTTTCTACAAAGAGCTCAAAAAGACACAGATAATCTTCCTTCCATTTTATCCTTAGAGCAATCTGATGAGGCAAGTTGGACTGAGAATACAGATGCTAACTCACTAAGAGGAGGCCATTTCAAATGGCTCTCTCTAGTCCTGCTTCAACCAAATCTGTTTAATATTCCATCAACCTTTTCATTGTCTTCTCCCAACACTAAAGTGTAACAGTCATGAAGATCTCTCCCTTAATTTCTTGTAAATTCTCCAAATAGAAACATTTTAAGCAAGTTTTGTAAACTATAGTGAAAACTAATATAGTCTGGAGTTCTACTGAAAGTTATTTTAAAAATTCATTACAGGTTATTTAAACTTCAATAAATAACCTTGCACTTCCCTGACACTAATCTTCATAAAACTTCTTTGCAACTCAACATCTGACATTGCAGATTTTTTAAATGTGGTATTTCCTCTTCCTCCTCCTCCTCTAATTAATTTATATTTATATTGATTTCTATCCCATGTCTTCCCAGTCAGGACTCAAAGCAGCTAACAACAAATTAAAAAAAAGAAAAGAAAAGGTTGGTGGGAATGTAAGTGAGGGTCTTCTCAGTGTCTGCCCCTATACTCTGGAACTCCCTTCCCAAAGAGGCCAAAATGGCCCCCTCCTTGCTGTCTCTCCATTGGCAGGCAAAGATCTTCTTATTTAGGCAGGCTTTTAAAACAGAAAGCTTTTAAAGAATGGGCTAGTGGGTACCATTTTGTTTCAACCGAACTGCTTTTGAGAACTTTTTATCTTTATCTTTATCTTGAGGTGTGAATTGTTTTAATAATATAAATACTTCAATTCTATTTCAGTGTTCACTTTTTGTATGTTTTTAATTGTATTGTCCTTTTCAATTGTGAGCCACTTTGAGTCCCAATTAGGGGAAACAAGCAGAAATAAATTTAATAATAATAATACAACAGCAGCAGCAGCAGCAGCAACAATAAAAGTAGTAGTAGTAGCAGTAGTAAGAATATTAGGAGAGGCATTCCTTAAAGTATCAAGGCTCCAAGTTGTTTAGAGTTTAAATGTCATCACAAGCAGCTTGAATTCAGACAGGAAACATTTGCAGCCAGTGCAACTCTTTTAAGATACGCATTACGTGCTGTCTGTATGATATTCTAGTCAACACTCAAACTTTTTGCAACAGCTGCAGCTTCTCGGTCTCCTTTGAGTGCAGCCCCATGAAGAATGCATTATAGTAGTCTATTTGGGAGTCACCTATGCATAGACTATTGTGGGGAAGCAAAGAGAAAAGTGAAGCAGGGCTAGGAATCCCATTGTTGTCTCCACACTAATCAGAAATAAGAGGATTCCCCTGCATGCTATATGCCTTCTCAACTGGGAAAGCATACGTGCAATTAAAACTTTCTGTTGTCTTCAATTAACGATTCAATTAACAATTGAAGACAACCATGAAACCTCCATGCATGCCACTTGCCCTCCCAATTGCGAAGCTGAGGAATATATCTACTCAAGAAGCAGGATATGAGACAGCAACTTCCCCAGACCTTCTGTGAGTCAGATGAGAAATTTCTGTGGATTGAACTAGATTTCTGTGGTTCAGATGAGAAACTCCCACAGATTGAATTCAGAAACAATTTTTCATGGACAACAAAGTGGTCTTCAGTCTTGCGGATGTTTACTTAATCACTGGAATCACATAGCCTCCAAAATGTTTTTGAAAGAAAAGAAAAGCCACATTACACTGAAAAAATTGATACCATTACTTGAAAGGGAAATATTTACCTTAAGTGGCATTTTACAGTACTCATTAAGTAAAGGTACATCAAAAACTAGCCGTCGTAAAAGCTGCTGTAGCATAGAAGGACGTAAATGACTATTATTGGAAAAGAAAGTCATAATTAGTAACCTGCATATATTTTAATTTAGTTACAAGACAACTATAGAAATGATTAGAATGCAAGACTAATTTCACTAAATGAAAGTGAAACAAAAACAAGAGAGCAAATACAATCCATTTGGTCAGAAACAGTAGAAACATACTATGAAAAGTATCACTATTCTTATGCAAGAATGTATTTTTCCTGAAAGAACAAAAGAATCTGAAAGAATTTCAAAAATTTTCTCCCTGCTAGATGAGATTATAAGAATTACAAGCGTTACAAGAATTTTTCAGTACTTTCTCCCATTTTCTCACAATTTTTTATTCCTACACAAAATCAGTGTATTTTATATAAATTTTTCTTCGCAAAACATTGTTTTTGTGCAAAAACACAAATAACATTTTAGGAAAGGGTTTAGAAAAAAAATTTATATACAAATAATATTTTAGAAAACGTTCCTAAAATGCAAATAAAATAAAATAAAATAAAATAAAAATCTCACAGCAGTTGACCATTTTTGACAGGATGTCTTAGTACATTGCTGAGAGACCCTTTGTTGTTTAAGATGAGAAAATTTGTGATTATTTTTTACATCCCTATTCTTGAAAAACAGCCAGGAAGGTTTTCTGATCATAGGTAAGGGCAGGAGAAATAGACAAAGAAATGCATTTTCACAAGTTCTCATCAGTAATACATCCAGAGTCTAGCAAAAAGACAGATTACATCTTGGCTTATAAAGGACAGTACAAAAGAGGCAAATAATCTTCTATACAGTGTTAATTATTTTAACCTCATCATCATATAATGTCAAAGCTAGGCTTCCATTCACTCCATTCTGAACAACTTGGTGTTACAAAATTATGGAAAAGTATCAGTGCCTTCACTGTGTCTGGAATCTTGCTTTATCCCTAAATTCAGTTTCTTTTGAAAGGTTTGAGAAGAAGATGCCCTAGGAAGTGATGATACTCTCAATCAAATTTGGATGAAAATCTAAACTTCTAAACTCATAAAAGAAACTGTGAAACACAGAGTAGCAGTAGCAATGCTCCTTTCCTTCCCAACTAGCAACTCTTGGAATCACATATGTATGTGACATGTAATGGTTTATTTAAAGATCAGAATTAATTATTTAAAGCCATATTATATCATGCTATGTATATTGTGTTGCATTCAGGCTGAGTGAATGAACTGTGCACTGGAACTTGAAGTAAACCCAGCCTCCAATATTCCTTTCTTCAGCTAGAAACATCATGCTGAAGACCTGGGAGTACACTTATGTTTCACAAATACTGCATTGCTAACATCTGTATGAAGTTAGAGTCAATCACTGTGTTTCAAGAGACAATGGGTGCATAAGATATAGCATTATGTCTAAATGAAACAATGGCATTTTATACATATACTTACTGACAGATAGCAAGCAAACATTCTTCAATAGTGTCCCTTTGTGCTTTTGTTAAAGAGCGTCCTTTGGATAGTCGATATATTGTATGCAGTGTAGAATCAATCAGAGAGACATAATGCTCAGTTCCCGAAAAGAGAGAAGCACACCGTGTGAGTAATGGAAACACAGCTGTGCAAATGTATCTATTAAGAGCAAGAGCTGTCTCTGTGGTACTCAAAGAAACCTGCATAAAAGATATGCACAACAATTAAAACTTGTAAATGCATTTTGTAATGCAAGTTTGTTATAAATATAGAAGCTGTTTAGGAAAATCTTTTGACTACAAGCATCACCACCAGATCAACACACAATAATTTTCAATGACGACGGTATTGTATATAAGACTTGGCTGAGTCCTGTACAACTCATAATGACCAAGGCAAACACAGCCCGCCTATCATATATGGAAGTCTACTGTGGTTAGATCTAGACTGTAAAATTTTCTATAAGGCTTAAAACAAGTCAGTTTCCCCAAATGGCTAATTGCACTCCTGGAGGGTGAAATCAGACAGCCATTTTTTGTATGATTTTGTGCATGTGCGCGTGCACACATGTGTGCATGCCAAAAATAGGGTGTGTGGCCTGCACATGGCCTGCAATCTCACTCTGCCCATCTTGGGATAGATAAAACCCCTTGTCACATGCATAGGCTTGAAAAGAAAGAAAAGCCTATTCATATGTTACTAGCAAGTAAGGCAAGATCAGGAGTAGGAACACACTGCTGTTCCCTGATTCTGCATTCCTAGACTAGATAAAGCTATATACAAAAACAAGCCTCTGCAGCAGGAATTTCCAAGACGTTAGCCATGTTAGTCTGTGGCAGCAAAAGCGACCTAGTGAGCTGCTATCCATCAAAGTGTATGTCCAATAAAACGTGTTAGTTTTTAAGATGCCATAAAACTATTTGCTGTACAACTCCATCTGTTTTTACCACAGTAAAACTCCATCTGTTTTTATCACTGCCGTCAGTTATGAAGAGACCGGATATTTTGATACTGGCACTGCACTTTGTTGACATAATTAGAGCACTTAGGGAAAATGTAGGGAAAGCAGTGGGAAGATCTTTAATTCCATGTTCTGTTTCAGACTTATTTTCAATTGTCCCTTGCCTTTGTAAAAGACAGACACAGAAATTTATGACTTTTAAAAGATAACAACATTATAAACACTTTATTTTCCATTCACTGAAATGTAAACTTAAGCCTTCCATGCTTTATAGCATTACATGATTAGCAAGTAAAAAGTTAACTGCAGAATTTATTTCTCTATCTATTTAAATATGCAATAAGCACTTTGGCTAACTAAAGCACCTAGCCACAGTAACTTTATATTTATATTAATGGAAAATTAATCCTTAGACACTTTCTCCTCCCTGATATGGTTTTTATAAGTGTGTAAATGTGCATTCATTATTTTTTAAAAATGGCCACCTTGCAAAATTGAGGCAGGAAATCCCTCCTGTGAAGGGAGGAGCTGGGCAACCCTGATTGGTGCCAGCCAATCCCAGCTCAAGTAATGTTGTGAAGGGGGACCTACAGGGTGAAAGGACACAAAACCAATGCTTATATCTAACCAAAGGGAGGTACATGAAAGATAGCGTTGTGGTTGTTGCGTACCTTCAAGTTGTTTCCAACTTATGGCAACCTTAAAGCGACCCTATCATGGCAACATTTGAACAAATTTTGCCATGATAGGGTCGTTTTAAGGTTGCCATAAGTTGGTTGCCAAAGGGTCAGTTTAAGGTTGCTATAAGTTGGAAACAACTTGAAGGTACGCTTCAGAGGTGATTTGCCTTTGCCTTCCTCTGAGGCTAAAAGAATGTGACTTGCCCAAGGTCACGCAGTAGGCTTCCCTAGCTGAGGGGGGATTCAATCCCTGGTCCAATGCTCAAACCACTATAGGAGTAGGAGTCCAGTGCTCGAACCACTATAGCATGCTGGCTCTCAAAGATGGCATAGAGATAGGGAAAAGCTGTATAGAGACAAGACAGTCAGCCAGGGGAAGAACTGAATCAGGTTTTGGAGAGCTATGAATAATTAAATTGTTTAGAGGTTAATGTCTGATCTAACTGATCTAATTAATAAACTTCAATTTGTTTACTCTTTCTTGCAAATATGTCTGGTTGTTACTGTTAAATTTTGATAGAGAGTTGGGTCATGCTTCGCACAGTGAAACCCACTGAACAATACACCACTTGTCCATATAATGATCACTTTAAGGCCAAATACCACATCCAGGGAGAGATCTGGAGAGGAAAGAGGGCAAAGTGAGGGAGAGGAGCCCAAGTGTTTGGAACTGGGTCCCAGCCTGGAGAGGGGATCCATCAAATCTCCTCTAACGGTTTGGTTTTTATTTGTTTTTTTGAGGGAAAGTGAGCATTCAGTCTTGAAATATGAACTGATTTGTGTGTGTGTCTGAATTTGCTTATGAAGTCAAATGTAATTTTAAACTCTCACAGGGCCATTTCTGAATCAACAATAGGGGTTGAATTTTTCTTTTCTTTCAAGGCAGTGGTTGGAGGGAGGAATTTTGTGATCACTGATCAGATGGCACAGTGCTTGAGCCTAATTTTGTTTTCTGAAACATACGAGGCAACCACACACCAATTCCTTTTAAGACTAGTGTCTGCCCACTAGCATTGGAGATGCTACCTGACAGCAGAGATACATATGCCATACAATCACATTGTGAATTTCTAAATATGTTTAGTTTTACTCTCCTCGTACAGTCCGAACTGAGGAAAAGGCAAGAATGAATGGGGGTGGTATGGGGAACTGTAGGCTCAGAATCTCTGCAGTGGCAGTAGGTGTACAATCAGGATCAGGAAATTAGAGACAGTAAGTTGTCAGAGAACTGGGGGTATCAAAGATGGTAAATGGTCCCAAGATACGTATCTTGAGAATGGTATAAGACTATGAGAAATCTAACCTAGTTGGTCTAAGGACTAGTCATAGACTCACCTCTTTAGAAGGCAGGAGGGGTATGCCTACACTCATATTCTGTATCCATCCCCTTGCTTCTTCAATGAATCCTCCAAACCCCCACCTCCATTAACAAATGAGGCTGCAACTATGGTCTCTTTTGTCCATTGCTTGCTCCCCAACTCCACCTTTTTCTTGGAAAGTAGCATGATTAGACTTACTGCCCCAAACTGCCACCACCCAGAATGTCATGACCTTGCTAGTAACCTTCTTGTCACTTTTTCTTTCTCAGGAGTGGGCTGGCATGTAAAGTCTAAGCCCTGTCTCTCCATCAACCTCATCTGAGGTGTCTTGCAGTTGCTTGGCAAGCATTTGTCCATACAGTATATGTGGATCACACAAGTTCTGGACACCATAATAGACAGGTATTCCAACAAACCTTTTTTGGAAATAGACGTAGGCCAGCATCCGCTCAACCTTCTCAGACCAGGATTATGATCAGTCTTTTAGTAGCAGCCAGATTATGACTGTGGATTTAAAACTACTTGCAAGTCTTGGATTAGGGACAAATCCTGATAGGATTATCAACGGACAACTATACTGCAGATCTAAAACCACATCATGCTGAAGGTTACTGGGAAGAAGGAGATGTAAAGAATATTCTCAGATTTTCTCATCTGTAATGAGACAGGCTATCTTAAGACAGACAGATGCCCCACTGCCAAAATAGTAAAGCATTGCAATAATTTTGCATCTTTGGCCTTTTTTAAAAAAAGTCTGTGAAAATCTTGGGTTCTGACTGAAAAATCAATGTTTTCAGCAAGATATAGTGTATTCTGAGAGCCAGCATGTAGTGGTTTGAGTGTTGGACCAGGACCCTGGAAGACAAGGATTCAAATCCCCACTCAGCTACAGAAACCCACTAGGAAACCTTGGCAAGTCCCACTCTGCGAGCTTCAAAGAAAGGCAATGGCAAAACCTCTATGATATTGCCAAGAAAGAGCTATGATAGTTTAGCCATAAACTGGAGTCAACGGGAAGGTACAACCGAAAGGTACAGCAGCAGCAACAACTGTACCATTTTTTTTACAAGAAAAGTCCCAAAGTATCCCCCCACAAATGCATTAAATTTACATAAACCAATCCCATCCAACAGGGGAACACTTGTAAAATTATATATTTTTGCATGCAAAAATAAAAATAAGAATATATTTACATTCTAGGGAATGGGGAGAAATTTCAGGGAAATCTGTGCTTAAGCAGGGAATGAAGTGCTATCCCATAGATTTAATTTATTATCCCTTAATAATGTTTAAAGGATGGAAAGGTTTATACCTGCACTAGTTTACTGCAGATTAAAAGAACAGTAAGTTTTCTCCGTTTTAAGCTTTGCCAAAGCATTATGTGCACTCTTCATTTAATGTAGGAGCTCTCTTCCTCCTTTTTGGTCTGTAAGTAAAAAACTGATTTATTTGTTTGTGTGTCTGTGTTCCCTCAAAGCCTTAGAAACAGTTACAAAAGGAAACCATTTTTTAGCTTTAAGCAGTAAAATCTTGCAGTTAAGTCTGAGATGACTCAACAACAAAATTTAATGATCTTCAAGATCCTGATACCCTGAAGTTGTTTCAAGTTATTTTTTCAAATGCTGGATTGCAGGAAGGAGATTATTTTTGCTAATTCTCATTCTCCTGTTCTCTCAAGAAGCTCATGTTGCTCCATAGATATCCAAACCCTTTAGAGCAAGTTGGGGCGACTGCAGGGAGGAAAGGGGGAACTGGTGAAAACTGCCTTCCCTCTTTCTCCAAAAAGCATTGCATAAATACAGTTCACTCACAGGAGGTCAGAATGCAATCCCCAAAATCTCAGTGATTCTTTCCATTTCAGTTCCCTATATAAATATTATGTCCCATACCAAATGAGTTTAATAATTTATGAGAATAAATTTGATTTATTCATTGCTATTAGCATCAGTAAAGGAGAACAAGAGCATGATAACTACACTTCAGAGAATACATTTTATTCCTCTACTACATAAATGTGTTTTATAACATTAATCAATATTTTCAACTCTGAAAACTTGAGACAGTTGTTATGAAGAAAGCAGCAACTAAGGCCCTTTTTGCACATGTCTTCAAATGTGAAATGGCCACAGGAGTGACGCGGAATCACGAGGACAGTTCTGCATGATGTCCTCGTGATCGCGCGGTGCTCCTATAGCGATCCTGCGGCAATCAAGCATTATATCATTTTCAGGTTTTTCCTGAAAATGATGCACGATTGCGCATTCGTCCCATGTCCCTTCACACTTACCTGGTGTGCAGAACCTCAGGAAGCGCGATGGCCACGCTTTCTCCCCCAGCGCAGCCTGGGAAAGTACCCGGCTGTGCTGCGGAAGGAAGGGGCAGAGCTATTGCGCTTCCTTCTGTCCAGCATGGAGCTGGTGCGGAGGGAAACACAGGAGATGCGATTCCCTCCTGGAGGAGACTTTTCACGCAATCCCCACTCCATGCCAGCAACACCAGGTAAGGTGCGAAAAGGGCCTAAGATTCAAGATAACAACAGTCTAATTAGCCTTCCTCAAACTACTGTCTTTCAGATGCATCAGACTACAACCACCATTACCCCCAGTGAGTGTGGCCATGTCCTGATGGAAATTGCTTTCGAACACATTTGGGCACCTATTTGGGAAGGCTGGAAAAGTCTAGATTAAGATATTTGAACTAGTAATGATGCTTATATATAAAGTATAGTATTATCAGCACTATGAGCTGGCATAGTGTAGTAGTTTGAGCACTGGACTATGATTCTGGAGACCAGGGCTTGAATGCACAATTATGTCAGACATTAATCCCTGAATTATTTAATCATTCACTGCTCCCCAAAGCCCTGTTCAGTTCTTCCCTCGGTTGACTGTCTTATCTTTATACAGCTTTCCCTCTCTGTATGCCATCTTTGAGAGCCAGCATGGTATAGTGGTGTGAGAATTGGGCTACAATTCTAGAGACCAGGGTTTGAATGTCCACTTGGCCGTAGAAACTCACTCGATGACCTTGAGCAAAGCACACTCTCAACCTTAAACGAAGGAAAAAGCAAACCCACTCTCATTAATTCTTGCCAAGAAAACCCCATGATCACCTTAGGGTCTCCATAAGTCAGAAATGACTTAAAGGAACAAACAAATAATCATAATCAGCAGTATGCTTTTGAATACCAATTGCTAAAAGCGTACTCACGAGACTGCCGTTGCACTCATGCCCTGCTTGTGGGCTTCTCATAAGTATCTGGTTGGCAACTGTATAACCAGAATTCTAAACTAGACGGGTCTCTGATCTGATTTAGCAGTTTTAACCGCTGGTTTTATGTTTTCGACATAGTTCATGTTGAAATTTGTGGGAATTAACATATGACAGACTTGTTTCATTGATTTCAATGGAATCAGAGTTCAGAGACAGTGTAGCGTAGTGGCTCGAGCACTGGAATACGGCTCAGAAGACCAGGGTTCAAATCCCTGCTCAGTCATGGGAACCCACTGGGTGACCTTTGGCAAGTCACACTCTCTCAACCTCAGAGGAAGACAAAGGCAGACCCTCTCTGAACTAACCTTGCCCCCCACCCAAAAAAAACCCTGTGATAGGTTCACATTAGGGTTGCCATAAGTTGGAAACAAGAACAACAATTTAGTTTGGATATAGCCTAAGATACTTAGCATTCTTGTAGCATTTTCAAGTGTTCCAATATCAGCTCCAATATCCAAACATGTTTCACATTCTTTAACAACCTCAGTCATGACTATTGCCCCTGTAGTGCAGAATGGAAGCTAAGATTAAGGGAGAATTGCTTGCCTAAGCGACCTCATGACACAGGCCAGATTTCTAGTTAGATTTGTACAATGGACTTTTAAGTTACAACTCAGATTCTCAGTTATGTATTTTACAACCTTTCTTCTCCATTTTTTAAGAAACTAGGTGAACTTCTATTGATAAAGTTTCACAAAAGCTTCATGTAAATGTCAGAATTTTCATCACTTTACGTCACAAATAATATTATTGTCTTATTTTACCTTCTAAGTTTCTGCCGCTATCAAACATCAAAACTCTACTTGCACATTATCTGCAGTACTGCTGAAGAACAAGAAAAATACTCACTGTATCCAGTGAGGCACATGCTCTTAAATCTGGTAAAAATCCAACTTCAAGGAGGTGGAGAAGAAAACTTTGGTCCTTTATACCATAGACACGATCTAGAAAAAGGACCATGGGTGCTTTATGGTCAGGACAGAAACTTGCAGACATGTCTGGCTCAATAACTGTTCCATCTGCAAAGAAATCCAATTATCTGGGTAAAAAACATTGTTCATACAAAAAAAATCACTTCCTAGATTTATTATAGAAAACTGAAGTATCATGGTATAAGTAATAATGTTCCCTGAAATTGTTTGCTTTTAGAAAAACATTATGTTCACTGATACTTTCAAGAAAGTGACATATGATGACTGGTAATGCCATCACATTTTTAATCTAACAATAAATAATTATCCATGACTCCTAAAATGGTGGGTAGGTCTTTGGTCATTTTGGGTTTAACTTAAATTGCTCTTAGTTAAAAGTAACTAAAATACAATGCATTAGCAATTAGTAAATATAAACTGTAAATAATCACATTTACTTATTATTAACACATTGTATCTTAGATACTTTAAATTAAATTAATTAAAAGTAACTATATTTAGTTACTAATTTTGGTATAACTAGAACATGTAATTATGTACTATTTTTATAACAACAGCAAGGAGGTAGTTTTCGAAAGTAAAAAGTACAAGATTACTTTTAAAATATTCCAAGCTCTGTGCTATGCATTATTGTTGTCTACAAACCTGGTAAAACCAAGCTCTTGCTCTGGAATTAAATTGCTTCCAAATCATGATTGTTCTGACATTGGTAACTTGCAATTGAAGGAACAAGTTGAACTAGATCAGTCTGAATCTAAATTCTTCGGTTCACTGAGTTTCATGATTACACTGAAAATACAATCTGAATTTCCTGAAAATAGTGCAGTTCTTGACATCTGAAGCATCAAGATGAGGATCTATGAAGTTCCATGGCTGATGGAACTAAATAAGTGGTAAGTCCCACCTGTTCCACCCCAAGCACAAGACTGCTGCACTCTAATGGTCGAGATTTGGTTTATATATAAAGCAAACTACATATCTAGTTTTGAAATTGTGCAGAAAGAGAGTACTTTACTTCTTGTCCACTGATTAGAAATGGAAAGATATTTGAAAATATTCAAAACAATGTTAAAGCATGTTTCTCAGGTATCTGGAAATCCCGATGAAGAGAATCCTGGCCTGATGAGAATCTTTGCACATCAGAACTTATTCTGCACAAATTTTGTGTGTCTTTTTTGTACATAACTCAGCATTTTCTGCACAGATAATGATATTTCTAAATTTCTAAAATGTTATTTTCTGTACAGAAAATGCTGCTTCCCACACACACACACACACACACACACACACACAGAATGCATCAATTTTTGGGCAAAATAACTACCAAACTGAAATCTCTTTGAGAACTTTTTTGCAATGCGAAAAAATTGCCAAAATTACTCATTTCTTCCTTTAGGAACTAAATTAGACGAGAATTACATCCCTACCAGTGATTTACAAGGAAGCTTTTCTGCGTGGGAACTGGGGAAAAGCAAAGCATGATTTAAACCTTCTACTGTTCCTCTCCTTGATTTCAGGAATGACTACATTCTTCTAAGACACAGAGAAGGCAACACTGATGGAGCTTGGAATTCATGGAGGGAGAGAGGGCAGGAGTGGGGCTACAGCATAGGGGGCGGGGCTATGGCTGTGGGGGCGTAGTCCCGGTGCATGGGGGCATGGCCATGGTGTGTGGGGCATGGCCCCGGTGCAAGAAGCAGGGCTACGACATGCAGAGCTGGGGCTACGAGCTGGATGCCCCCCCAAAATCGCTGTCTGGGGCGAACCACCTCCCCATCCCTACGCAACTGGAAGGCAATGATGGAGGGCTGGGAGATCACATTAGCTCACTACAGGATCTTGTTGGGCACCATCCGAACCCAGAACTAACTCCCACAAAAAAATCAAAACCTTTTTTGCCCCCTAACTCCATCTAGATGGCATGGACAAGATTTTCAGCTTGTTTGGAGGACTTTCAGCACCATTTTAGCCTAAGGAGAGGCCTTTTTTTAAACAATAGGAAGTAAGCAGAAGTCACTCCAGGTTCACGTTGTGTTTCAAAGAAAGGCATCCCTGGGCCCAAATTGGCCTTGGGGACTACGAAATGTGGTGGGAATATACCCCACAGCCTCTTGAGGAAAGTTTTGAGCAAAAAGTTTTGAACAATTTTGCAAAAATTGTTTTTGATGCCTGGCGGGGGGCAAAAGTGGTTTCAGACATGGTGGAAATGCCGTCCACACCTTTAGAGGGCCTTTGGGGGCATTTTCTTTTACCCCTGTAGGCCTTGTAGGCCACAAAAACATCCCTCAAGAGCTGCATGCACTCCACAAGCTGCACTTTATCTACCCTTGTTCTAGGGACACTTTCAAATGCAGAGAGCTATAGTCTTTAAGGCAGGTTTGGTGACTGTGTGAGGACCATTTTTTCCCCACATCAGGCCACAGCTGTACTTCCAGGTTTGGGACCAAAATTCAGTCAATTTTGAACATGTTGAGCATGTTTAGGTGCCAGTGTGTGTGTGTGTGTGTGTGTGTGTGCACGCGCGCACATAGAGGTGTTTTCCAGCATGCAGTTGAATAACTGGTCACACTTCTCCTAGCCCTCCTTTGAATTCTTCTACTAGCAATGCGTTGAGGACGCCAGAAAAGTGGTGCCACTGCAAGTATGCTCCAACCCAAATTCTGTGGCCATTACAGTACCTTCAAAAGGTTAAAAGCTTGAGCAAATGAGCTCCTCCTAACACCAGTTTCAGTTCCTCCCACCTCTGAACTGATCCTCAGCTATCCTAAATATTTTGTGCTTCCTGCAAGAGAATGAGCACACACATTTCTCACAGAATTTTTCTTCTATTTCTTTCATGTACAAATCACTATTTTTCTGCATAATGTGATATTCCAAAAGTGTTCAGACACCAGGTTTTTTAAAAGGGGAAATACACCTATGTAACAGATAGCTGCAGTTGAAAAGATCATAAGTCTGGTTGCAGAAGATTCCAAATGTCCATTTGTACAACTTCACATCCCTTAAGCAAAATTTTATTGAGGTGACAAAGAAATAAATGCCTCTTTTATTGTTTAATCTCTATTGCAAGGGCTTTAAACATTAAATACAGCTCATGTTCTATTGTGATTCATTTTTTTAAAAAAAATATTCCTGCATTCTAAATGCTAGTTGATTTATAATAAATTAAATGAAAATAATTTATTAAACTAAACTAATTTATGCTAAAATTAATCTGCAAAGCAATCCTGTGAGGTATGGGAAGGAAAACATTGAAGTGGAGGTACAGTGTTTTCCTGTGCCCTACCTGGTGGTGCCAGCAAGATGGAAGATGAAGGGGCATATTTTATGCATATTTGGTTTTTTCTTTTAAATACTTTCAACTGTTGCTCTCCATGGGAGAAAAATAAAGTAAAACAGCCCTAGGGCTCCTGTACTTTTCCCTCATTCTTTAGGTATGTCTATATTGCCCAAGCCTCTCCCAGAATGCTTCTTTATGATGCCTTCTCAGGCATCAAATGACTATTAATAAGAATTTCTCATCAGTGCTCAGAGAGACTTCTAAGCTCAAGGAGAAACTAGACATGCCATGATTTGGGCGCTCCCTCTCTAAATTGTTTCAGACTGCTTCACCACAGTTTTAGTTTCCAAAAACAGTCTTTTCTTCCTTGAGCAAGCAGCTGATTTGAACTGGGAGCCCATGTATCATGGAATGTTGTTATATTCTGCCATACTTGGCCATAATCAAAATAAATAAGCCTCTGAAGCTGTTATAAGCCACAGATAGACGTCTCTATCAGTTTGGGAGTATAAACTGAAATATAGACTATTTTTATAATAGCATAAGAGAGTGTAAGCATGCTTTCTCTGCCATACCTCTAAAACTGTGAAATCAACATCTCTGAAACTTGGTATACACACTAAGAGGATCCTGAGGTTGTGCATCGGAAATTTACTTCATCTTTGAAATGACTGATTAATTTTAATTAATTAAAAGCTATTTGTAGTCTGTAGCACCACTGATTCACCTGGAACCATTGACTTTTTCTGAGCCAGTTTGCTGTTGTGATTGAAGTGTTGGACTAGGACTCTGGAGAGACCAGGATATGAATCCTCACTCAGCTATGTAACCCACTGGGTGACCTTGAGCAAGTCACACTCTCTCAGCTGTAAAAAAAATCAATGACAAATCTTTTCTGAATAAATCTTTCCAAGAAATCTTTCCAAGGCCCACTTTAAGGTCATCATAAGTTGGAAAAAACTCAAAAGTACATAGCAGGAAGCAACGAATTATTGAGCTATTATGCGGCACATGCTAGCTGCCTAATGAGAAAGAGGGCTCCTTGAGAATCTACTCCTTAGGAATCTATTCAAGAGTACGAGACATTGAGGTTGATCCAAACATTTGCCTGGTTTAGGGTGGTTCTATGGGACACTAATCTATCAAAACTTCATTTCTGGTGTTTTCACTGTTAACACAAGCTATATTGCCGTGAAACCCACTTTCCCTGCTTCTGACTCCAAATATATAAATGTATCCACAATATCTGTATGTTTACACATTCATATATATATGCATGCACATATGTGTACATACAGAGGCTCCTGGTCCCTAGTAGGCATGAGGAGGAGAGTTAAATGATGGAAAGTTGGATCCTTTTCAGGCTTAGTTTTGTACTTTTGAAGTTATTTACTGAAATGTTTTGTAATGTTGTTTCAGCTATATAATACTAGGAACCGAATTGTTAAGGAAGTGCTTTAATATACTGATACGTATTTCTGTCTTTATCACTGATACGTTTATTAGTTTATTTTTCAATTTATTATGAGCCAGCCTGGGAACACTTCTGTGGGTAAGTGCATCAAATAAATAGAAAGACTGGGATTTTGTTAAAACTTTTAAACCATTTTACAGATGGAAAGAGGAGTGTTAGGAGGCATTGGAATCATACTTCCATTGGTGGAAAGAAGCTCCAATGGCAAAGGGCATCTCCATTGCAAAGGCCAGTATAATGCCCAGAAAGCTCTTTGAATATAAATCTAGCACCAGTGGGAGACATTCCTGGAGTGGATCACAGGCAGGTTTGTACTTTCTGGATGTAAACCTCTTTATCTTCTCAAGTAAAACAATTTTCCCATCAGTTGTTGTGAGCTAGCCAGACCTTAGAAGCAGCAAGTGATCTGACATTTCATTCTCCTCATGTATTTACCCTTGTTTACTGTAGGTAATTTTAATGGTATGCTTATTATTCCAACCAAATCTTCTGTTGGTACCAGGGAGCGAAGGATGGACCGGATTCTAATAGCTTCTCCTTTTCCAGTTTGGATAAGCTGTTAAAACATGAAAACATTACCTTATTTTTATTAAATATTTAATTAGCAGGATGAAAATAGTTTGACTATGCCCCTTTTGTTTTCAAAATGTGCCTCACTGCAAAATTATGGTCTCTTCTTCTAAGTGCATAAATTCCTTTTAGTACTGGCATGTCGTTAAATATTGTGTGTGTGTGTGTGTGTGTGTGTGTGTGTGCTGAAATTTAAGTTTTGGACACAAATCCACAAAGAAACTATCTGTGTAGCTAAGTATCTCCCTGTGCAATCTGTGAAATCTCCATCATGCTGAACAGTCAGCAATCTCCATACATCTAGAAATCACATATCTACACCAGTGGAGTGCAAAAAGTGCAAAGTGCAAAAATATGTTTTCCACTTGTCCCTGCAGATCTGTAACATACAGAACTGCCTTGAGAGTTTCTATTAATACTGACACAAAAGTAAAATGTTGCTCTAAGTGGTACTGCACCAAAAGTGCTACCTGGAATTTTTCTGTGACACAAGTGTTGAGGGATATAGCAAAGGGTAGAGGAGCATTTGTTTGAACAAAAAGTCTTAATTTTCATTATTCCCAAATGAGTCTTCATAAAAAACATCCTGTGGAACAAGAAATCCTCTGCCGATCCTAAGGTATGTGGCTTACAAATGTGAGTAAGCATTCCTTCAGATTCTGGGGACCCACATTATGTAGGGTGCATTAAAATAATCAGTCCTGGGATCACCAGAGCATGAATCATAGCAGTGTACCTACAGTGCTTTGAAAAGATGCCATCGGTGCACAAAGTAAAGAAAGAAAAATCCACCTAGCATTTGTTAGGAAAGATGACGCCAAGACTATCCTCATAGTAAAAGTAAGAGTTTGTACAGTAAAAGTTTGAAAGGCAATGTTAGTTAAATAGCATGTATGAAAGTTCTTTCTCTTGTTGGTATCCACAAGACTTGCAGATGTTTATTCAGGCAAGGAAGACAAGACCTTCTTATATGTAATGGCTATTCAACAACTCTAAAGAGTGAATGTTTCCTGGGGATGGACAACGAGAGGGTTTTTCTGATTTTTTTCTCCAGTAGCTTTCTCCTATTTGAAACTCCCATTCTTGTAAACAGGGACTTTTCACTGAATCCTACTGATAAGCCAAGAAGTTTAAATAGCAAAAGAGAAATAATAAAGTGACTCAATTACTGCTTATAAGAAATACTTGATGATAATTTAGGAAAGTATTCTATGTGATTTTTAACTGTTCCTGCACAAAGAAGAAAGCTACTTACATGCATTTCTGGTGCACAACGCCCAAGCAAATCAATAAGAGCTGAGTAGAAGGACATAATTGCATTGCCCATGTGTACTATTTCCTCCTCTTCTTCATCTTCATCAACACTGCTAAAAGGAAATCAAGCAGGCATCAATAATTCTTTCATCATTCAGAAAATGCAAAGTGATTTGGAAACTAGCTTCACAGTAATAACAAAATAATTGACTTCAGGCAGACTATTCAGCTGGCTTGCAAACTTTCATTACTTTTCATTACTAAACTTACATACTTTTTGGAACAATATTCTAAAGTGTATTCAATAGCAAGATGGCACAAATTAATTTTTTTTTCTTTAGAACTTCTGTCAAAATAAAGAGAAGAAACTTGAACTGAAATTTCTGCTAATTTTGACAGTGCGGGTAGGATGGAATTCACCATAGCTCACTAGTGTGGTAAGGACAAGTTCTTCCTGAATGTAAAGGCTGAAGGACATATTACAGACAAATACAAGTACTAAAATCTCAGCAGCTAGCAGAAAAAGAGAGAGAGAGAATGAGACTGAATATGCTCTTGAAGTAAAAGCAAATGATTCAGAGGCAGAACAATAAAAGGGTGGTATGCTTTACTTTCTTCCTCCTAGCAGTGCCCATTTGCTCTAACCTGACTTCTTCCAGCAAAGTGTCAACTGTGTACGTGATAGAGTAAATACATGAGGTTTTCTTGGTAAGATTTGTTCAGAGAGGATTTGCCTTTGCCTTCCTCTGATGCTGAGAGAGTGTGACATGTCCAACGTCACCCAGTGGGTTTTCATGTCTGAGTGGGGATTCAAACCCTGGTCTCCATAACTGAAGTTTAACACCCAAACCACTGCACCATGCTCGTTCTCTTGAGTGGAGAAATAATAGGTGGTAATGGTTGAACATTCTCTTTGTCCAGTTCTTACTTCATTATTTATGACACTGTTATCCCACATTTCCATTAAAATTGGTGCTCAAAGTGGCTAGCAAATATTTAAAAGCTAATTAAAAAATAAAACCAATACATGATTGCAATAATAAAAAACAATTAACATAAAACTGGGTTTAACAGCCTAAAACATTTTCACACCTTTATAAAAGAGCTGATGAGTAAATTGATCACAGCTCTGAGGGAAGTGCATTCTGGAATCAGGTAGCAACACAGGAAAAAGCCCTCTCCCACATGCCTATAAAACAGGCCTCTGCAGGTACTATTAATCTCATACGGACCCATCTGAAGATCTAACCAGTCGCATAGGAACATGCGGGTGGGATGGTTGATTTGCCCTGGGCGGCAGTGATTCTGGGGCATCCTGGCCCGTAGCCGCACCCCTGCGCGCCCTGGCCACACTCCCATACACCGCAGCCATGCCCCCGTACAGTGACCCCACCCCTCGTACCGTAGCCCTGCCCCCTCCGCCCTCCCCACACTCCAAGCTCCACCAGTGGATCTAATAATCCAGACAAATTCTTAACAAAACAAGTGCTTCCTTGGATAAGTGGTTCTCAAAGTTTGGTCCTCAGGTACTCAGGTGTGTTGCACTTCAACTCTCAAAAGCCCAGCCAGCCCAGCTAAAGTCCAAAAAATCTGGGAGACCAAAGTTTGAGAACTGCTGTCTTAGATAGCCAGCCTCTATGCTTTCAAGGGCTTTAAGGATTAAAATCAGCACTCTGAATTGGGCCTGAAAGACACTTCACTCTAAATCACTCCACCTTGGAACAGTTTTTTTCTTGAAAGCAAAAAGCCACCTGAAGTTTTTGGAAAAGCATATAAAATAACGTTCAGTTGGATCTCTAAAGGAAACCCAGGCCATTTCCGCACTAGACTATTATAGTGCTACTATTCTGCTTTCAACATCCTATGGAATCCTGGGGTTTGCAGTTTGAAACTGCTAACCCCAGGATTCCATAGGATGTTGAAAGTCGAATAGTAGCACTATAACAGTCTAGTGAGGAAATGGCCCTAGAGAACAGAGCTGGAGACAATCTGGTCACACAGAAAAACAATTTACATATCAGGTTTTCCCCTTCAGTTAACTTGTATGATGCAGACTATAGAAGGACATGATCACAACACAGTTATAATACATTAAATCCAATCCTACTGTTCCAGAGTATCAATCAGATGTCTCACAGATAGGAACCCCCTGTTGCTTTCACTTGAATCTGACATAGTATTGTACTGGCCCACACAGCTCTACTGAATTCAAACAGTAGATAACAGAACGCTGCACAAGGGCACCGGAGCACAACTGAACTATGGCTGGACACTAACCCCAGCGTAAGTACGAAAATAGTACTTTTGTAAAGCCATTCACATATTAAAACCTGATCTTGCCATTCTAGCAGAAGTGAACAAGATTACTGAATTAGTTACTTCTAAACAAAAAACACATAAAATGGGCATGGCTTGTCATTTTAAATACACATAACACTTTCTATCAATTTCTAGCCTTTGATGAAATCTAAATTTAGTGAACAAAATGATTCGACATGATATGGGAGGTATATTCATTACCATTAATAAAATCCTCAATGAAACAGAAGTATCAGTTCAGCATTTACTGATTTTTTAAAAAGTCCCTTTATCTCTCATTATTGCAAGCACTTCTCCTTCTGTTTTAATTCCATAATTACTGATCAGTGGGAGAGAAAATGTTCTGCATCCAAAAGGTCCCAGATGTAATTTCTTGGCATTTTCCTAAGCCCTGGAAAGACTCCAGTTTGAAATTCTGGAGCTGTTGCCCATTAGTATAGACAACAATGGACTGCATGAACCAATGGTCTGATTTGGTATAAGGCAGTTTCCTGTATTTCTAACTGAAAGTGTCTTTACTAGTGTTCGATATTACATTTTAACTGACAAAAGATTACGTATTTTCCAAACTGATGGGAAATATTATTTACATTCACTTACAATTCTCTTTTATATCCCTGGGAGGGGAGATCAAGAGCTGGGTTCTCAGAGATCTTAATTGCTCCTTGCATAGCAGCCAGCAAACCATTTCCTCCTTCTCCTCTAAGGGCAGGGCCAAAACATTCTGGGCGTCGAATAAGAAGCTTGACAACAACACTGGCATTTTCCTCAACACTTTCACCTGGAAACACAAAAAGCAAATTTTATTGATCTGAATATAAAACCAAACAAAAGCAATATATTAACTGTAGACATTAAAAGGAAAAATAATCAAATCCAAATTCTGTGCGCAAAATGAATTATTCTTATTTCTGAATTATTGCATGTATTTGTTTGTTGTTATTGTTTTTGACTTATGGCAACCCTAAGGAGAGCCTATCGTGGAGTTTTCTTGGCAAGATTTTTTCAGGAGGATTGCCTTTGCCTCCCCCTGACGATGAGAGAGTGTGACTTGTCAAAGGTCACCCAGTGGGTTTCCATGGTTGAGTGGGGATGTGAACCCTGCTCTCTGGAGTTGTAGCCCAATGCTCAAACCACTACACCATGCTATCTCCCTGTATATTTGACATAAAAATTTTATTCTGATATCAGAATTTGGATTCTCTGAGGACCTCACTGCCTGCAGGAGGAAAAAGTAGGAATGAACGATTCAGAATGACAATGAAGGATTAGTCCCAACGCCTCATCTTCAACAAACATCAACAGAGGTCATCATAAATTGTGATCTTCCTGTCTAAATTTAAGCAGGTTACAAGAGAGGGCATTAGTATGGTGTCCCACACCAAAACTATCCTCTCCTGGTTCTTGCTGGCTGTAAAAGGACATCAGGCTTGTCAAAGTATGATAGAATTATTTTTTAATGTATTCTGATCTTGTGAATTTGTTATATTTTAATCTGGTGTTCTTAATTTTACCATTATTCATTTAACACTTAAGAATGTCAGCAGTAAATAATTACTTTGAAGAGGATTGCGGGAGGAGTAACAATTCCCAGAATTCCTCAACTGGCATGGCTATTGGCCTTATTGGCTAAACAGTTTTTAGACATGTAAAACAAAGTCCTTGCCCCCAAACATTATTTCCACCCCCAGCTTGGGTTAGCTGTCCTGGAAATATTGTTTTTGAATGTGACTGAAGTTTATAAAATCAAAATGAAATAAATATATAGCTGCAGAAAGATAGCCATGTTATTCTACTGCAGAAAACTAAAGTCCTGTGCCACCACAAAGTATAACAGACTTATTATAAGACAAACTTTTATGGATGAGAGCACAATCCATCAGGCACATGTTAAATTGTCAAATTGTCAAGTTAAAAGCCTGTACCAAAACCAAGAGACAATGAAACTGAAAATGAGCTTAGGAGAGAAGGAAATGGCTGCACTGATTTTTTCGAAAGCCCCATTTCTCATCCACTCCAGTAAAACCTTTTTTCTTGCTTTCCCTTTCTTTGTTGCTTATTATCTCTTCACTTTCTCCCTTTCTTTAGCTTATTGATTCTTTTGTGGATTCCAGCAAAAGCTCCAGGTTTACAAATTTCAAAATTCAGCTTCGGAATAGATAAGTTGCCTCTATGCATCGTATGGTTACAAAACAAGAAGGCCACCTGGATGCAGAAGAGATCCCTGTCTTTCTGAGCTGCTCTTTCAACTTGTTAATTTAAAATCTCTTAACCTTCAAATTAACTTGACATTCTAATCATCAATGAAAATTAATGAACCATTTGTATTTGAAATATTTGTATGTTGTGTTCTAAACAGTAATTCTTCAACCATGAGGAACTAAGAAAAAACAAGAAGCAGTTTTCAAAAATCCAAGAGAACTACACTTTTGATAAAGAAGCAGCTGGAAATATGAAATTTGTTGGTTCTTTCAGCATGGTTCCTCATGCAAATAATTAACAATATAACAAATAACTTAATTATATAATTAAGATAATGTTGAAATTCTAACTTAATTTAATCATTTATGCTAAAATTAAATTTAATTGAGTTGTTTCTTTATGCTAGAAAATGTCTAACTTAATTGAGACCTTAACTTATCGTTATTATTTCCTACAACTGAATACTGTGATTATTTTATGTGGATCTAAGGTTCAATTCAAGGATTACTATCTACATTTTACAGCCCCTAACAGTGCTGCAGCATTTTTTTCCCTCTGTTTACATTTATGTGAATATGCTATACGGATGGCACTCCTTATCATGCAGGCTCTGGTCCACAAAAGTTTATGTCATAATAACTTTGTTACTCTTTAAGGTGCCACATGACTTTTTTGTTTTTCTATATAAATCCAGTATAGTTTACTACACATTTCCAGCTACTCTTTATAAAAGTGAAGGACAAGTACCTTCTATTGAAAACAGTTTAAGCTTTAATTCTCTGGAATCAAGGCTGTGATTTGCTGTACAGAGCTCATAATTCTCAACATCCAATCACAGCAAAACATTCATTTTCCTCATATACTTCAATTATTTAAACTTACCATTAACAAAAACAGCAAATCTTAGGAAGGATAGATATCGTTCACCCTCTATCGGATTCCAACCTGTATCAGGATATCCTGCAGCTAACAACATCGGGCAGCTCTGAAGACCACAACCTGCCAAATAGGTTACAACCTGTCCAATACAAAACCAGGTATCATCTATCGTGGCATTGGTTCAAAAAAAGGGGAGTGGAGGGGAGACAAAATAAAGTGACACAGTAAAAAAAAAAAATTCACTTGCAAATATTTGCAGAGGTTCCCAACTACCAAAAAAGAAGAAGAGGAAACCAAAACTAGAATGGACTGAAAATTTAATTTCACTGGATATAACCACTCCACCTTAGGAGAGAAAATCAGGTTTGCAGAAAGATACTAACATCCATACATGGACCTTCTTAATAGATAAAACAAAGAAACACTGGACACTAACTATGAACAATGGAGTACAGGAGAAATCTATGCAGAATAGACTATTCCCATTACCATCCAGGCAGATGCAAGAAATCACACATCCAAAAACTTTTGTTGACAATCTGTCTCCTCTTGACCCTCTTTACAGTTTCATGACCTAGCTAAAGAATTAAATAGCTAGAGTAAAAGGAACACAAATAGGAAAGACTAAATCAGAGCTTAAACAAATACTAAAATAAGCTTCTTTGAAGAAGAGCAGTTCCTCTGGACACACACAGAGAATAATTAAAATGTAGCAATGGGACTGGATTCCTCCTCTAGTCCAACCCAGAATGGCCTTTCATAATGGGTATCCAATGTTCCATTCTCTGCTTGGTATGAAGAGGAATCCAAAAAGCCTGGAACATAACCAAGCTACCCAGGGTGAGCTGTGGTTGATTATATAGGGGAACTACATTCTGAAATGCCATTATGCAAAGGCAGGTGCTTTTTACTTCTACACTTGTAATGTTGTGTGACTGAAACAGGCATGCTCCAACTGGCAGTCTTACAGATATCTAGTAAAGGAACATTTGTGGAACACGTTGCAGATGTATAGTAAACTATTCAGTATAAGGGACGTGCAATTCTGAGCAACATATGCTAGTGTGAGGCACTCCTTATTTCAACACACAATAGTGGACCTGTAAACCATACAACCTATGGAAGTAGGATGAAATAATACAACTAAGCCTGGCATGCTTGGTTTATGTGTCTATACTTTGAGGATTCAAGGTACATCCGTATTATGCCCAAATACCTCTGAATGGTATGAACAAAACACTGGAAAGAAAGACAGAAGAATGAAAAGGAAAAACAATTAAAGAGACTAGAAGCAGTAAAAATCACAAAGTGAAAATATAAAAGATTGCTCCAGAAGATAGCTGTGTTGTGAACCAGGCAAGAGAGGAAAGTGGAAAGTGAGTGCCAGAGGAGGCAACTTCTTCCAAAGCTTTAAGTCATATGATTCTCTGCATCTGTTTGGCCAGTAATGGGCATAACCCGTTCTTGTGGATTTGTCCTCAAACCAAAGTATGGCTATTGTAAAGAAAAGAAGAACTTCACATCAAAAATCAAAGAGAAAATACAATGTTCTCGTGTTGCTAAAGAGAAGGTTAGTTTTCACAGAACTGGCCACAGTGTGGGAAAATGAAGAGCTAAGTTCATTAAAAACTATTTTCTCCCCAGAAGAAGTGATCAGTACAGACTCAAACATTTTGTCAAAGGCACTCGGAAATACTAATGCCCTTGAAAAATGCTTGAAACTATGGCCAGGGCAAACACAGTTGTGCCTGCACATTGTATTCACTCGGTTTCTGCAAGTCACCCCATCACCTTATTCTTTCCAAGGCCTTTGAAGGAAAGTGTTACAATAATGTTTCCTGAAAGATGAAAGTTAAATTATGCTATTTTTAACATCGGGTAATGCTGTTGTTTTTTTTTAAAATGAGTACACGTTATTCATCAATCTTGAAAATTTGCTTACCCATGTTCATTAAGTGTATTTTAATAAAAACCAAACTTAAAAACAACTAAAAAGTAACTCATCGTTATTTTACCAACTGACACCAGGGATTTCCTTCTAAATGATAACTACAAGTAAAACATTATCTTTAAGAAGAAGAACAATATGTCCCATCTCCTGCCCCAAGGTTTCCTTACCTTTGAGCAGAAAGAAGTCCACTTGTTTTCAAATGTATCTGTCATTTGTTTAATATCTCTTCCAGAGTTGGTCCTCCACATTTGCTAGGGTTAGGGCCACAGGACCCCCACAAAAGTGGAAAAACTGCACATATCAATATGTGTATGTGTCTGTGGTTAGGAGGCCGAGGCATGGTGCGGGGAGAAAGCACCCAGGGTCCAAATCAGGCCAGGGAAAGGAGAGGGAAAGGGAGTGCTTTCGCATGATGGCTCTATAATTTCTCTCTCTCACTCATCCCCTTCCTTGGTGTACGGGCAATTGGGAGACGGTTTGTGATGCTGACAATCTGGGATGCGAGTCATCCTTAGCTGGCCAGGCAGTGGAGAAGGAGGAGGACCAGAGGTGGGTTTTTAAATGGGCTGCATGGCCTGATAGGAGCTGTTGGGAGAGAACGTTCTCCCATAAAAAGAAGTACTTGAGGTTGGGGGGGGCAGGGGTTGGAGAAACTCCCAAATAATCGAATCTGTGAAAGTTAAACCTACAAATGTGTACATTTTGTACATTTAGAGAAATCAAGGAAGTTGTATCTTTTGTACTGCTTAACAGTGAGCAGACTGTGGTGACAATAAAAATGAATAATTTGATTAGAGAAAACTAAGCCTTGTTAAGGAAGAAAAGATGTAATTTAAGGCATAACTGAGATACAGAGTTAAAATGAAGACAGTGAACAATTACTTTTTCTAGGTCTGGCTCTTCCAATGAGAGTGCAAGCTCATTATTGTCCATTACAGAGGCAGCTGCTACATCTAGTGGAGTAGAACCCCTCATGGAAGGAGAAGCTGGAGGAAGATATGAAAACGCACAGTAGTCAAAATAATATTAGTTATGCTTCATATACAGCAGAGGGCAGCAGTTACCTTACAGTTTAGGTGAAGCTTAAGCATTTGTTTTTGTTTTTGTTTTCTTTTTAAAGTTCTTTAGTTTATCATGTTATAAGTTTATTGAGAGAGTTCCAAAATCTGTATTTCTGTGACTCATTCTCATTTATTATAATTTTTCTGAACTGATCTTAAAAGCTGAGACATACTGTACTTTTCATGCTTCTGTTTTCTTTCTAAAAAGGCCTTTTAAAATATGTGCATACCACATTAGCATGTTCAGCTATACATTTATTTATTTTATAAGAAACATGTTATACCACTTCTCATATTAAAAATCCCAAGGTAGTTTACAATGAAAGATGCATAGAACTGCTTTGTACTTTCACAACACTTACATTCCCAAAACTCAAATGCTACCAAAACCATTTCTATAACTAACAGCAAGAACAGTATCCATTTCAGTAATAGTCAAATCAGTATCATAGCAGATAGTAACATGAACCGTAATATGACAAATACTGGTTAATTACTTAAAATTAAACAGCATACCAAGTCCCACACTGCTATTTTCAAGTAAGTAGCTGAGGTGCTCAAACATGGCTTTTTGATTCTGGCGACTGATTCGACAGAAATAGCATAGGAACCGACAACAACTTGCTACCATTTTTGGAAAAGCAATCTATAAGAGAAAAATAATCAAAGAAAAATAAAGTAGTATCATTTTTTGCTTCAAATCTTCACTTAACAACAGCCATGCAGCTTACAGAAAGGAAGCTACATATATTCCATGTGCAATTTCCCTTGACAATAATGAGAATGCTTGTTTATTTGCTTGCTATTCCTCCATTTGTCCCAGTATGAGACCCAAGCTGGTTCATACTTAAGATTAAAACAGAATTCAGTTAAAAGCAATCATTATATCAAAAAACAATTAAATGATCATATTAAAAGCAGCACCAAACTAAAAACAATTATAAAACATTTAAAATATAACAAATAAGGAAAAAGCGTAGCACCGTCTATTAAAATCTCTTCTACAGGAAGAGCCAATAGCCTACCTAATTAAGAAAGCCTTTACCTCCTGGGAGAAGGAGAACAGATATGGGTTCTGCAGTTTGGGAGAAGGCTCCCTCCTATGTCCTCATCTAACATGTCTGTGAAGGCGGTGAGATCTTGCTCCAAAGATCTTAGAACTCATCCAAGGAGGTAATAGTGTTCAGTGTATGGGTCCAGTGTATGTCTGGACCCAAACTACATACGGCTTTAAAGGTAATGACTGGTACTCTGAAGTGTGCCTAGAAATGGTCTGGTAGCTACTGAACCTGTTCTTACAGGGAAGACATGTAACCAGCCTCCATCTAGAGTCTGGCCAAAGCATTTTGGACACAAGTAAGTTTCAGAATATTTTCCAAAGACAACCCCACCTTGAATGAGTTATAATAACCTAAAGAGAATATAATCAAGGCATGTATTACCACGGTGAGAGTTGAAATTTCCATGAATACATACAGCTGCATGCTGTTTTAACTGTACAAATGTACCTATGACCACTGCAGAAACTCAGAAGCCCAGAAATCCAGACTGAGGGCTGGGTTCAGGAAGTTTACCCAACGTATGAACTTGAGATTTCAGGGAAAATGTAACCCCATGCAACATAGGCTGAATCTATTCTCTGATCTGCCTTTTGACTGGCCTGGAGCCTTTGACCTTTTCTGGACTGAACCTCAATTTATTCATACTCATCCACTTTATTACTAAGAGCAGATGCTGTCTTAGCACCGAAACAGCTTCCTTGGAATCAGATGCAAAGGAGAGATAGAAGCAGGTATCTTAAACATATTGATGGTACCAAATCCGTCAAACTCAAGAGAACTCCTCTCAGAAGCTTCATGTATATGTAGACAATTGCTGAAAAACTATGTGCAGACACAACAGTGGTAGAGAAGACTGTTTTGCTTGCTACCACCACAGAGTAATCTTGGCTCTAAGAACAACCGATTTGAGAAAACCACTTGGATTCAGAGTCACTCTTCTGGAAATGGAAGGAAAAGAATTATGACGCATCAAGCAGCTCCAAAAGCAGAGGCAGGGGCCTGATTTACAATGATTATCCCTTCTCCTTAATAGTCCCCAACACCTATATTCAATTGTTCTAAAAGGTCCCACAACGCTCCAGAACAGATTTTCAGAAGGTTAGAAGGCAATCATGAAGACTGTAGTGAATCAGCAAAAATCACACACACAAAACTACTATCATTAGCAAGATTATATCAGAAACGGAGCTCCACTCATGGGAAATTAGAAGCTAAGCCAATCTAATTTTGTTAGCCGGGGATCTCCATGTTGAGTACCATAAATAGATTTGTTGAAAAATCTATTATAAAGATATAATAGTTTAAGGCAGAGTTTTCCAAACTTTTCATGTTGGTGACACACTTTTTCAGACATGCATCATTTCACGACACAGTAACTCAATTTTACTAGCAAACCACAGGTTAAACTAACCTCTTTTATAGATACATACATAAATTGTAATAACGAAATGTATGGGGACACAACATATCTCATGAAAACCTTTCACATATTTTTAAAAATATATGACTTATAAATAACAACATACTTTTCCAAAATTGTAGCAACAAACCTACACACTTCAGGCGACACACTAACGTGTTGTGGCACACCATTTGAAAAGCCCTGGTTTAAGGTAATCTTCTTGATAATATTCCTGCTGCTGGGAACATTTTCTGACTCTTCTAACATACCCTTCCCCTGACTTCAAGCCCCTTTAAACATATCCAAATGTATGAGGCAATTGCAAGTGTATTGCCCTTTATATATTTCTTAAATTTCCATGTTATTCCTATGAAAATATTAACTGTTAAAAGCCCTCATTATTTTAAATAGGACAGGATAAACTTATAGCCCATGTTCTGAACCTGATTTCTTTCTTCAAAGGGGGAATATCTTTCCTAATATTGAAGACTGCCCTTGGAATGTAGAGTCACGTTGTACTAGGAAAGGAGAGGCCAGATACAGCTGGCTGGGTAGAATTTCAGGACTTAAATCCAATTACTAGCTCTAACTAAAGCAAATCGATTGAATCAATGCCTGAAATGTTAGATCAACAACTGGAGTTAGGACCAAGGTCATAACTTTTTGATTACTACATGACTATATGCATCCTAGTGAAGGAAGAGGAACCTGCGCTACATAGACCAACCAAACTGCTTGCAGACACACTGATCTGTTGCTGCCAGTCAGGCTACCCCAACCACTGGAGATACACCTGAGCCTCAGCTACCATTCATGTCAGCAAGGGATTAGGGAGTAATAACCCACCCTGCATTTGCCAAAATATGTGGGATAACCACTCTTCTGCATTGCCCATTCCCTTCACTACTGATCACTCCATCAATACATTGCATCCAAGTTTCTTCCCTCTTTTCTTCCATAAGTGCCAAGTTATGAGAAATAAGTCACTCACATAATTAACACAAAGTCTAATGTTGTCAGGTTGGCCTTGCTCTCCCTGTCATGCAAGATGATGCTATGTAATACCATGCCATACCATGTAGTGTTTTGATGTTAGTTACCATGTATTGCTCTGAAAAGCAAATACTTTATATGATGTGTTTGCAGCCTGATGCCAGGTAATACTTGTAATGCTTTGCTTTGTAATATAGTGGGGGGATGATAGGAATTGCTGGGGAAACATATACGGGAAACATATGGGAAGAAGAAGTATGTTACATCTAGCCTGGACTGTGGAAGCAGGTGAAAGCTGGCAGTCAAGTCTCCAAGGTTGAATTCCTGGTGAGAACCAGACAACAATGGGAGGTGGGAAATGCTTGGGGAACTGTGTTGTTATGCTTAACTGCTGAACAGTGCAGGATAAATTTGAAACATGTTGCTTTTTAAGGCTGTAAATCCTTCAGTTCTGGCTACTTTTGCAAATATGTACTGTAGTTTTGTCTTTTGATTACTCAGTAAAGGTTTCTGAAACTCTGGCCTTTTTTCTTTGAACCAGGGACTTGTCAGTATAGGACACATATCTACGCAACTAAGCAAACTGCATTCAAGTTGATGCCCTATGGAAGGAAAAAAAAATCATGCCCCATCCTGTTGAGTATGAAAACTTCCCTCCTCCACCTTCCGAAGCTCAAAATGGCCTTACGGATACCTGATAACTCCCAAACTTGCAAATCCTACCAGATTTCAAGCTAGGGTATGCCTATCCTAAGAGCTCAGGATAGCTGAGAACCTGGCCACTATGAGGTAATTGTGTCATGATTTCTCAAGAATAGCTGACACTGTGCTGGACAGCCAGGTGTTAACTCCCTGTCTAGTCCAACCTCTTGCTTAGTAAAAGGGATCTGTTGGGGGACACGGCTACTTTTGTTACAACAAAGTTAACTAGTAAAGGAAAGAGCAGTTTTCTCAGTAGAAGAGATGAGTAAAGAAAGAATTCAGTAAAAATTGGGGAGGAAAATGAACTTTGTAAAAAACATGTAGGTGTTTTAGTATTTGTTTTCACCATCAGAGATACATTTTGTGGCCATCCATTTATTGTTCCTCCAAGTACAATCCTTTTTCCTTCCCTTGCTAGGTTTGCTGAAAGGAAAGCATGCATTTTTTTCTGATTTTCCTATGATCTACCAGCTAAATGGAAACAACAAAAAATACAGGTATCGGTGAGGAATCACAATAGAGAAAACTCCAGAGGTGCCAAAACTAAAAACAGGTGGGATTGTATGAACAGAATAAGGTATGCAAAGCATATACAACATATAGAATGCTATGTCAAAGCATATATACAATACAAAACATATAAACAAACAGAAAAATATAATCTATCCATCCATCCATCCATCCATCCATCCATCCATTCATCCATCCATCCATCTAAAACGCACGATGGATTTCCATAATATCTATTTTGACCAAAAGGGTCTTCTTCAAAGTATAAAGAACACTATCAGCAGCCAGTTCTGAGAGAACAACTTTATCTCACTAACATAAAAGCTTCCCCAATCATTTAAAGATGCAATATTCTCATAAGCAAAATAATTGCATAAGTGATACAATGACAGAATAACAGAAGTACATATAAGTAACACAATAATAAGAAAGTACCTACAAAGAAAGTACCTACAAAATAAAAAGAAAGGAACGAAAAAGGTAATCAAACATAGAAGTTATACTTTACATATACAACTAATACAACTAAGAAAACAACACTGACAGGTACATAAATACAAAACCCAGAGCTAATCCTGCTAACTTGATCTTCTCACGGGTAAGGCTTCTAACAAGCCATTAATAGTACATGGTTTAAATAACAATCCCAGCTAAGGCACAAAAACATAAATTACTTCAAGAATTGATTGTCCACATAAATGATAAAGTAGCTTTATAGACGAACAGTGAAGTCAACTTTTAACTAAGGCCTGCTGGAGCTAATGTATTCAAAGTGAAAGACCAAAAGGCCTCCCAACTTAGTAAAATCTTCTCCTTGTTCACTTCTGCGAGTGTACAGTGGACCCTCCATATATGTGATCTCCAGATTTGTGATTTTAAGCAACCACAGAGTGCTGCATCCTATACATAACATGGTGGTGATGTGAATGTGGACGTGCTGAACATGTAACATGTTTATTCATGGTTTTTTGCTATTTGCAAGAGGTCCTGGAACCAAACGCCACATATGTAGAGGGTCCATGGTATTACATTACTATGGGTGTATCTTTGGAAAAGAGAGAGAGAGAGAGAGAGAGAGAGAGAGAGAGGGAGGGAGGCAGACAGACAGACAGAGAATTTCTTATTTATTACTCTTTTCCATGGCATAGGATACAAGGGGAGATTTCTTAATAGTATTTGTAATCTTACTACAGTGTTTTGAAATCCTGACAATAATTTATAAGTACACATGATCACACAGGCCACACTAGAACTACTGCAGTTAGAAAAATGTTTCAGTGGAAAATGACTCCCATCTTTATAGTGTACAAATTCCTGAAGACGTAGGAAGTGTGGATAATAGGTACGATGTCCATATTTATAATGCCCTTTGATCCTTCTATTGTCAGATGGCAATTGTAACAAATCTGAATGCACTAGATACCCCTGTAGAGGATGTCCTGTGAAAACTCACCACAGGTAACTGAAAACAATCTGATAAATGTCAGTTTCCGGAAATAATCCTCCTAGTAAAATAAACCATAGGGGAAAACTCAAGAGAAAAGAATACGTGCTGTGCAGAATGGCAGGGGTGTGAAGTTAACAACTGATCATGTGGAATCTTTCCAGTCCAATTTTTGGCCCACAGAATAATCTGTGGAGGATAACTTCTCTGCTGCAACTAAGTAAATAAGAACTTGAACTGAAAATGACAGTCACATATTGAGGTGGAGTTAATCTGTAAGAACTGTCATACGTCTTGGATGTTTTGAATACATACCGCAATATGTTGTATATGTTTCAAATACATTATTCTAATCATACAATCCCACTTTTTGGGCTGGGTTTTTTTTTGGGGGGGGGGGTAGCTACCAGCCAAATGGCAATTTTACATGTGTTGTTAATGCTGATAGGAAAGTTATAAACACTAAATACTAAAAGTACTTTAAACAAGAGGGGGGGGAGAAAGAGAGAGAGGGAAGGAGGGAGAAACCAATAATTTCAGTCTCACGGTAAAAGCATCAGAATGTTGCATCTTAACAATATGCATCATAAAGGGCATGTCCGGGTCAATACTCAAAACCATTAGCAATTTTCTTCCATCATTTGAAAATATCTGTCATACATATTAGTCATCCTAAGTAAAATGCATCTAAGTTTTGAGCTGCTAAATAAAAGAATGCAGAGTGCTATTATAACTTGCCTGAGTTGATGGATTAGCCCAGTGGGTGGGGAACCCAAAGGCAGGGGCTGAACTTATTAGTTTAGTTCAGAAAGAGAGACAGAGAAAGAAAGAGTTGAAGGGGAGAGTAACTATACTTGCTAGGAATAAGGATTAAATCTTTGTCTCATTGCATTAGTAGTAAGATTAAAAGTATGTATTTAGGAGGGAACAAAAGGGTAAATTCCTCATTCTGGAATTTCTACTATGCATCTACATCTATTTTGTATTTTTATTTATGGATTTAAAGATTTATCCAAAGTTACAAGTTCTGCACTTGCATATCATTGTATGCATGAAACGCATATATGTTCAATTTATTATAAAATATGTTGTTTGTAAAAAGTCAGATTTGAAATTGCAAATTGTTTAATTCACTGCATTTGTGTTTGCAATGTTCATTCATAATTAGGCCCACAGAACCCAAGAAAGAGGTGTATTATACTAACAGTTCACCCTCCAAAATGTCACCTGTGAAATAATATTAAAATCTTACATTTTAAACAGACTGTACTGAAACAGTGCCTCTTAGAACAATGACATTATTTTACAACGGTCATTTAAATCCACTTTAACACCATATACCTAAACCCAATTGTTAGTCCCAACTACTAAATCTTAGTACTTGGTAAATTGATCCATATATAAGTTCCACTGATTCCAGTTGGGATTAACATTGGATATATGCCATAATGTCCAGCTGTCTTCCCAGCAATGTACTGAAAGATCCAAACTTATGCCATTTGTCATTTTAATCCTGTTTTTCTCAACATATGAGGTAAAATAATTTTTTTGGTATTTTCATTAAATTTATTAACCATAACGACGTTCACTCTCCAGTCTTAAAACTATACAGTTTGACATGCATTTCAACTAGAATATATATCACGTAAGTATAAAAACTTTAAGACCTTATTTCTTTTTTCAGATTCATGATTTGTGTATTGTACCCTATTATTTCTTCCCACATCTAGGTTAGCTTTACAACTATATTAGGGTCACAAAGAAGCCTTAACCATAAACTACAGTCATCCCTCCATGTTCGCTAGGGTTAGGGGCACAGGACCCCCATGAAAGTGAAAAGGTCGTAAATAACTCTAGGCCCTCCCAGACCATATTTAACACACACACAAAAAGTATGATCACCATATTGAACCCACCACGGAGCCCCTTGAGGCATCAGGGTTCCTTCACAATGCAGAAGTGGATGGTTGGTGGGGCTTACTGCCACCCCCACTGCTGCCCCACACCATTTTTAATAGATGGGGTTGTTGTGGAGAAATGGCCCTAATCTTAGTTTCTATTTTTGGAGTTTTGATATAAATGCAATTTACTTAGTATACTTAAAACCCAGTCTATGTTGTTTGAATTTTAGCTGTAATTGTAATTGTGCAATTGTATTATTTTTATGATTACTTTTATATATATTTTTATTTGGTCTATGCCTGTAAATAAAATAAATGAAATGAAAGATATTAGGGTCACACAGATCCTCAGCCAAACAAACTAGCCAAGATATTGTAAAAAATGGGAAGCGCAAAGCTGACATGTAAAATTCCACTCTTTTAATGAAAGAGGCATGCCCTTGATTAACTATCATATACATAGACAGGATTGTAAACTGTAGGATCTGTCCAAAATGAAATAATACTAGAAAAGTGTATGTGTGAGAGAATTCTGGTACAAAACAAGAATGTAATAGCAGAACACTTTTAATCTCTTACTATGAGCTATTCTTACATTGTTTTTCCTTTAAGCTCTCTAAGTTACTTTGCAGCTTTCAAGGCCTTTTAAACATATTTCACTTCTAAAAGGTATACAGTAAAACCTGCACTGTGTTTCAACTAAACCTGTTGTGCTGAAATCACATGTACAACTTTTTCTTGCTTTTTATACATCACAGAAATACTCACTGTACCTGTTAAAATCTTATTAACTAGAAAGAAAGAAAGAAAGAAAGAAAGAAAGAAAGAAAGAAAGAAAGAAAGAAGTTGGATGCACTCCAGCAAGGCATCCATAATGTCTTGTGTATGTAGTGAATGTAAGCTACTCACAATGCCTCTTCAATAGTTACTTAAAGAAGTGATGCTGATGCGGGAAGCCACACAGGTAGCAGCAAGACATTCATAATGCCTAGTGCAGAAGGCAAAATTCATTCAATAATGTTTCACACTGAGATCTTAAGTAGAAGACAAGGAACTATTTTTGTTTCATCTCTCTCTGCTCCTCTTTAAAAAAATCTTTTAAGTGTTCACATTAAAAGACTATTTCACTAAAATAAAGAGTACAGCGTGCCCTCTGTATATGCAGAGTATCCAGGAATCCTTGCATAAAACAAAAAACATGAATGCTCCATTCCATTTTCGTCATTGGATGCTATGTACATGCACCTGCACTGGCGCAGTATGACATGAGGCTTTGCGCAACCTCACATTCTTGTGTGCACTGTATTGGCATACTGTATGTAACAGATCTGACTGAGGTTATTTACAATGGAAAATTGGTTGCTCGCCATGAAGTTGAAGCAAAGGAAACATTGGCATAGATTATAGCTTCCTGATACTCAGGACTGGCAAGGAGAAGTCACATGATCTTGAAGATCTTCAGACTAGAAACCCCTGTACCTGACCCATCCCAGCCAGTTCTGTCCTAGTCAACCAGATTCTCTTGGGCAAATATGGGACTAACAGAACTAAACATGTCTGTTCCAACTTGATGTCTGGAATATCCTCAAGAGAAGAAACAGGGCAAATTATGTATTTACCTATAGGCCAGGGAACATTTAGACTGAGCACCTGCAGCTGGCCCAGAGAAACAAACCAAAATTTGGTGCAGCTTGTGGTTTGCACATACTGCAAATATGTCTAACTGTATACCCTGTTCAGCAGACTGGGAGAGTGCTGGGTTTAGATTCCATTCTCCTAGCTTTCATAAATTCAAACAATCTATGTGTACATATACAGTGCTAGACACTGAGCAAAACAATAGTCTCTTCTACCAAGGAGTGAGGTCTGCTTCCTCACAGATGATTTGCTATACTGTTCTCTTACCTTACAAGCATATGCATCTGAACATAAGAAAAGTATTTTAGGTTTCTGCCAGAACAGCACAGAATTAATGCCACATGACTTTATACCCTTTTTAGAGTTAGGAAAATGAACCTTTCTCTAGGTAGCTAGGATCAGTCCCAGATGGGCTAGACATTCTGTAGTTGGAGGCGGCTTTTCTTGTTTAGTGATTAGGCATCTTCAGATTATTTCCAAGTTCAGCAGCTGAATGCAGAAGTCAGAAGGGGAGGCAAAGAAGAAGACAGGTTGTTGGGAAAGGCTGCCGTCTTTGCCTTTCATAAATGGAGATACTGGGGACATCTGCAGCTGTCTACACATTATATTGTGAAATGGGAACAGTAGTGGAACTTGGAGTATCTGTAGGGGAATGGGAAGGGGATGGGTCATGGCCACTGTGTGCAGGATTATGGCTGCAGTGCATGGAGGCATGGCCAGGGCATCCAGGGGCGTGGCTATGGGTCCGGACGCCCCAAAAACATCACCACCTGGGGCGAATCACACACCCCGCCCCCACGTGACTGAATGGGAAGCCACTGAATCTGCCCATAGATTAACCTGACAAAGTTTCTTTAAAAAAAAAAAAATTAAAAATGTATCAATGCCTGTGGTATATTGCTAAGAAGACAAGGAGAAGCAGCAACAGGGAGAAGGAAGAACAGTGAATGGGGTACCCAGGTGTAAATGAGTGTGAGTCTTCACTAGAGGACCTTGGCAACTAGGTTTGTGGGAAATTCTATCGGAAGCTCACCAACAGGACAGGGATGCAACTAAATGAGCATTGGTACAGGTCCAGTTTCCCAATTAGGCTTAAACACCATAGTCCAATTTCAACTGCCAGTCCAAAATAAAGTAGTCCAATTAAATCAATGGAATTGTACTAGTGTGAATTTGCTGTTCAACATTTGATTAAACAGTTTACTTTAGTGGGAACTAGCAACTGGATTTTGGCCAGTGTGACTTCTCCTGATTATCCTGAATGATGGGAAGGAGTATTCCATGCTGATGCCTCCTTAAGCAAATCAGCTCTCGGTTCCCAACTTCTTTTGTCTACATGATTGTTATAGCCCAATAATAATAAAGATAACAATAAGAACACAAAGCAACAACAACTTGCCTAAACCACCCTCCTGCGAATAGAGCTGACAGCACTATATACTCTGTATATGCTCAATATACTACTCTCTGTTAATTTCTTAGAGTTTTGCCAATACTGTAACAAAAACACTCATGAAATTACCTGAGATTTGTCTCCTCCAAGGACATTTACCATTACTTCCATAACTGTTTCATGCATACCAAGGACTCTCATTAAGTTAGGATGCTGATAAAATACTTTATTGTTCATTATATCTCTAAGTAGGAAGAAAGAAGTAATAAAAAAGCAATAATTTTATTTGTTTGTAGGATAAGCTCGACCTAAATTATGAAATGTGCATGATTTTAAGTTTCAAAGTTTAAAAGCAATTACTACTGGAATTGTCTAATTCTAACCTCTATAGTTTCCACTATATCATCATCATCATCATCATCATCATCATCATCATTATTATGCTTTTTATCCAATACTGAGCCTCAAGTCAGCTTCCACTCTAAAACAAAACAATTTAAAACTATATAAAACATACACAAATATAAATATAACAGAACAGGAGGATTAGATACAACCTTTGCTTGTGACTCAGGAAATTACTTCCAGAGACATAGCAGATTCTGTTTGGCTATATCAGGGATGGACAACTTTTGTGGGCCAGAGGGGAACAGGGGCTGCTCCCACTAGTGACCAGGGCCTCCAAAAACAAAAATATAAGATGAAAATGATTCTGAACCAAACTGTCTTTCAGTGCTTTGAGCAACTCTTCCATTGCTTGGGAGCCCTTGAGCAGTTCACACCTGGGAGAAGTCTTTTTTTCCCCAATAGTAAGTGGTCTGAAGGTCAATTTCTTGGCCATTTTCATTTTGAAAAAAAGGGGCCCCTTCCCCCACCCCAAAGTTGTAAAATTGTACCTCATAACCCTAGGAGGCATGAGGGGGCAGAGAAATAATTTTTCTGATTTTTTTGGGGGGGAGTGCAGGTTCTAGAGGGACCTGTGGCCACAAAAACAGATTGGCAGCAGATTTTCCCCTGGGCTATACAGACCATTGGTTCAACAAAGGGCTGGTTAATATGTTCAAAAGATGTTAACAGAAAGAAAACAATAGTGTTTAAAGGGCAGCTTATTTACCAATATAACTCAACCAAAATTTAGCATATATAATTAACCAAATATAATTGTTGCAAGATCATAGTCAGGATGATAGTGGACTTCTGCTACAATCAAGGACCAATACATAATTGTTTAATATTCCAGTGTTAAACTTGCATAGAAAGCTCCAAATAAAATGTTTTTTCATACCCAAGGCCATTAATCATAAGCAATTCTTCTTCTTTTCCCATTCTGACACTAAGAAGTGAACGAATTTGACCCAGTGCTGCTAGTAAGTTGATTGTATCTTGCACAGAGGCAGCACTTATAGTATAGGATTTCCTCAAAGCCTGCAGCAGCTCACCAATGCTGTCATACTGTCTTCGAAGGAGATTAAACATAATGCGAACTAATTCTGGGTCTTGGATCTGATCTTCTTGAGCCCAAGAAACCATAGTTTGAGATATCAGCTCCTTCAGTGTCGCTGCAGTAGAAAACAGAAAAAGCAAAACAATTTACACTAAAAATAAGGCATTTCAAAGGACTGTTTGAAATAAATAACCTGGAAACCAAGCAATGATAATCCCAAAAATTCAGAAGATCTTTTCGCCAACTGTGATACAGAAACTCTGGCAGTTCCATTCCTTCAGTCTCTAAGCGCTTCTACAATGCTACCATGACGTTTTAAGAACAACTCTGACAGAGGTTCTTGGGGAGAAGATAGTGGCTGCCTCAGAGGCCATTCTCAACCACCCTCAAACTCATGTAAAAACGAAACCATGTTACTATACAGCATCACTCCAGAAGCTTTCTAGAAGAGGTAGCTTTTGGAGTTACACAAAGTCCCCAGCTTTTGACACCCTGTTATCTGACAATTCACTCTTTTGACACTTCCAAATTAAAGACAAGTTCTATTAATTTGATGGGGGTTCCGTTCTTTCATGAGTTCTTCTTGCATATGGAGGATTGCTTGAGACCGCTTGCATGTGCATGCTACTTCAACAGAGAGCTGTGGAGGGGGGGTGGTAAGTGCCAAGCCAGCTGAGAGACTTTGCAAGCAGCATGCATGGAGTTGGTCCCAAGAGAGCCTCCATAAGTCCTTTATGTTCCCTACAGTACAACACATGGGTTCCTCCTTTCAACCAATTCCATTTACTGACAATGCTCTGATCCCTAAACTGTCAGATGTGGGAGAAGCCTGTACTCCTTCCAGTTGTGGCAATGTGTTCTTGACCTTTAAGTTTCATCCCTACCTCCAAAGTTTACAGGGAGATTCCTTTGTATCCAAATTTCCCTATTATTCAACGGCATGGTTTGTCAACTCCACTATCACATCTAACTATCCTTATAATAAAGGCTTATATACCCATTTTAAAACCCAGATTCCAATTTTGGTTTATTGTTTGACTGCAATCTGTAATCTGTTTACTTAGATATAATGTCAAAATATTATTAAACCTCCTCAATCTTTATTTGTAATGATTTCTGGATTGAGAAATTTACTCCAGCTTATCTAGTTTAATCATTAATCTCTATCTTTATACAGACGACCCACATTCCAATCACAAGACAAAAAATATGGGGATGGAAATTCGAAAGGGTCAGAAAAGGAATGAAAACACTTGATGGAAAACCAGGAGAGAGAAGGTGGGGGGGCGGGGAGAACAAATTGATACCATAAACCACAATAGCTTGCCCATTTTGTGAGGGCATATTCAGCAAAGCACTAAATATGAAGCACAGATTTTCACTGAGATTCAATTATCAATAATGATGCTATTATAATAGTTGCATTTTTTCTGAAGTAATTAAAAAGTATATATAGTTGCATGGATGTTTATTGGTAATCTTTGCAAGTTTATATATTGTCTAACTTAATACTTCTAAATTACATGAATTTATCTTTCACTTGTTCAGTGCAACTTTCCAAAATTTACAGGTCTACCTAGTTTTGACAGACAATGAAAAATGAATAGTACTCATGTGACTGTTGCATACCGTATCTTTAGAACAAGTCATTAATACCACCATTCTAATATTCAATAAAGAATTGCAATATAATAACAAAATTGGCCAGGTATATCAACATGATGAAAATGAGTTGTTTTCTCTCAGGCTGCTTGGGCTCCATTTTCCACAGCTTTTTAATGAACTAGTGATCGGTTCAAAGTAGTTGAAGTGGACTTCTTTATGTGGAAAACTAAAACCCAGCAAGCTCAGTTACAGGCGATGTATTAACTGAAGTGTATTCTTACAATACAACAGCCGAGGAACATTTCAGAGATTTATTAAGTGGTTAATGTGATAGAGCACTTATAAATGAATATATTTATGGGACTATTAAAAGCTATAAATATTTATATTTGTACAGTTTTAATGAACTGATGTTTAAAGAGTAAATCATGACACTTTTGGAACAGGACAAGATTTGCAGGTGAGTTTTTCACAGGGTTGCAATATTCTGATAAATAGAACTGATTTATGCTTTCCTTTAGAGGCTCAAAAAGTAAGAACGAGTTACCACACAGAAATAATGCAGTCAAATTCTGGGTATACTTATGTACCTGAAAAAATTCCCATTTCCATACAATTCCCATACCCAAATGTGTTGAGAAGCACTGTGTACTAAGATTGTCCTTCAGCACTCAGTCAGGTGGTATTTTTTCTCCATTTTTTCTCAACACATTTAGGTGATGCTTCTCCATGCCAGGTACTGCTGTGCACAGCATACATTCAGTGTCTACACACACAACTCAGTTCTTCACAAGATGGTGACAGCAACAGTATACCACAGTCACCTGTTTACAACACCAACTGGCTGCCATTCCAGTGACTCATTTTGAGGTGGTAGTGGAGAGTAAACAAATGTGTATTTCTGACCTCACAATTCCAGTTATCAGAGGTTCATGATAATCTCCTTACCTTCTTTATATTGGCTTTTAATCAAAGCAACAAACCCAAGCCCAGAAATAAGTAAACTACTTTCAAATTTTGGGAGAAAGTAGTTCATCTTCCGTTTGACTCAATTAAAGCTAAACCATGACAGAAGCGCCATGAGAATTTTTAAATTTTTTAAAAATAACTTCTTTACAATAGCAAGTAAAGCACTGTGTACCCAATCAGATTTGCGTACTTGTCCACACTGATAATAATGATATCACTGTCTTCTGTTTAAAGTATTTTTCCCTTACTGCTGTCATAAAGTCATGGTTGACATCACTGATACTAAAATGAAGATTACTTTTAAAATTAAAAAATTGGATTGTATCCTCACTTGACACTGATTTGGACACACCAAGGCCATTTCTGCACTACACTGTTATAGTGCTATTATCATTCCACTTTCAACATCCTATGAAATCCTGGGGTTTGCAGTTTAGGGAGTGGCTTTTAAAATTCTCAGCCAGAGAGCTCTTTGGCTTCAGTAAACTACAAACCCCAGAATTCAACAGGATGTTGAAAGTGGGATAATAGCACTATAACAGCGTAGTGCAGAAATGGCCCAAATGGAACATATCTCCTCTCTTCTTCCCCTACTCCTCCTGCTCACCAAATCTGCCTTCTGAAGGTCACCCAAACTTTGAGAATAGATAGGAGAAATTGGCTAATGACAACAGGAGGAAGATGAAATCTGTTCTGATAGCATGTCTGTTCCACTGGCAGACACACACCAATGGATATAAAACATTGATCCGAACTTACAGCCAATTTTGGCAGCAAAACCAGCGGGTGATAGGAGATTTCCATTTTTTTTTCCAGGAGAGTGTTGGTGCTCCCGTAAGCCTCTTCTTTTTATATTCCAAATGTTTTCTTTTCAATGAATATTTGGCCCAGCTCTAATGTGTTTTGCAAATTCATACTGAGGCCATTTCTGCACTAGACTGTTACAGCGCTATCCACTTGCAACTTCCTATGGAATCCTGGGCTTTGCAGTTTACTGGGGCCAAATTGCTCTCTGGCTGAGAATTCTTGAAGCCCCTCCCTCAAAGGCCCCTCCCTAAACTGCAAGCCCCAGGATTCCATAGGATGTGGAAAGTGGAATAATAGACCATAACAGCCTAGGGCGAAAATGGCCTGATTTTAAATTCATTTAACAGTTGTGGTTTCCCAAGTATTCTGAACACTATAGTTTAGTGAAGATGCTCTGAATTATCTGTGGAGGTTTCTAACTCCTTATCACCCCCACCCCCATCCACCTTCCAGCATTTCAATGGAGAAAGGACTGATCATTAAACCAATTTAATTCTGTACTTTAGGTATGCCATATTTTATTAACTTAATAATAAAGTGGTGGCAGTTTGTTACAGCAAATTCAAGGAAAGCAAGCCTTAACTAATTTTAAATCCACAGTTTGCATGATTAAAGCTACTCTTCCCAAGGTATTCATTATTAAAAGTCACTTTTAGATATGCACTCTAACAGCAAAGACTAAAGCACATGAATAGTCAAGACTATTTAAAATTCCCCCGCTTGATAATCCATTTCAAAAGAGCAAAATCCTTTCATTTACAGTTATGCCATATGTGTCCCTGGTAAAAATGCTTTCAAATCAACAAAAGCGTCTTTGTATGCTCTTATACACTTTTGCATAATACGAAATACAAAATTTAACAAAGGATAGAAATGCTTTTTCAGATGGTGCCTATATTGCAAAAAAATCTCTAGAAAGTGTAAAAAAGGATTAGTGATGTATGTACAGACTATTCTTTTTCCTTACCACAGCGGGCTCCAAACAACAGAGCCAAAAAATGTTTTATAAACTCTGCTTAATGACTATTGTTAGCTGTATGCCAGCAATGACCTAGAATTCCTAATGCCTCTGGATACTTCAGAACTGTGTGTGTGTAATATGAATATCTACACACACACACACACACACACATGCTTTTCACGTTTTAATGCTTGAGTGGATGAACTAACTGGAGCATCAATTCCATGCAATCTTTATCAGACAATTCCTATAAATTACAGCTGCCTTATTTTATTATAAATAATGTATTAGAGGCATTGCAAAAATTCAGATACTAATCTTGACAATAGTTTTTAAAGCAGTCTACGGAAAAATAAAGTTCTTGAAATAAGTAACTGTGGTAAATTAATGTGGTAAATTAATAATTAATCTTTCCAAAGAAAGCAGAACACAGTGTGGATGAAAAGCAAGTGGTCCAAAAACTCCAGCCCTTGAACTGAATGGACTTATTTTTAAAATTTATTTAGCACTGGACAGCAATTTGTTTTGATAACATCTGTCTCCTTTTAGGCATCTCCCCATCAGCTGTTGTAGGCTTTCAAGCAAAGCAAGGTATTCATTTTGTGCACCATGAAAGGCTAGTATTAATTGTTGTTGTGTGCCACACCATATATGGCTACAATATGACACACATTTACCTTGAATTAGGGATGTACAGGACAAATAATTAAGATGAGGACAAATAATTACAGCACTGTTCTTCTCCACAGTAGGAGAAAACAAACATAAATCTCCATATTAATCCCCATATTCCCACATCCCAAAGTACTGAGCTTTTCTTCCCCCAAAAACTGGAGATGAATAAATATGACTATGAATATTCTTTCCTTTCCTTTCTTAAAACCAGTGGGACTTATTTCTGAGCAGATATGCAAAGGACTACAGTCTAAGAATAACCAAAATTATGATGCCTGCTTAATTAGATTCACTACAAAAATTCAGCAATATATTAATGGAGGAGAGGTCCTGTAATTAATCCAAGGACAACTGGAGTGTCAACACAGATGCAACCATCAGAGGAAAAATAATAGAAAAGAAGACATTTAAAAACAGTATGCGTAGGCCCACGTTTGCTAGGTTTTAGCAAGAGAGATATCTCCTCAGTCTTTACGAAAGAGCCACAGGTAAATCCTGAACTCTCAGACTACTCTACATCACAGGATCATTCTAATACCTATATGTATGCAGAAGGAACATGAAATGCAAAGATAGAACCTAAGTTCATTTTTCTGGTTAAGGTATATCACCTCTTTTCTCTGTGTGGTCAGTTATAGCAGAATTTCTTGTGAAATGCTATTTTTAATGAGGGGAATGCAGCTTTCATGAAAAGGAACAGCCCAAAGGACCAGGGGGAAAGGTAGCTTAATCTCACAACAAATATGAAAATTCATGCTGTACTAAGCCTATGCTATGCTGTTCTTATCTTAAAAGTAGCCATGAGAATCATTTCCCCTCCAATGCAATACTTTTGTTACAGTGAGGTTCCTTTGGTATTTCTGTGGCCGTGTAGAGTGGGTGAAATTACACCAATGGGCTTAAAAGATCATATCTGTTTTAATTTATAAGATGTTTTATTTGGGATAAAAGTAGGATATACATCACAAAACCAAATATCCTGACCCATTCAAGATGGTAGTTACACTCTGAAGGCTCTCTCATGATCAGAATCTAGATTTATCTGAAGGCAGAGAGCTCCAAAGAGGAATGCACTGCAGACATCCGCATCACCAAGACCCTAAAACTGGGCCTTGGCTATTCAAAATGATCCCCAGTGGGAGAAGAACAAAAGAAAGCAAAGCTAGGAAGTACAGAAAAAGTACTGTAATACTTCTGTAATGCTTGCCATATTGTATTTTATTCAGACTATCAAAAGAAATATGAAGGTTCCAAAAAAAAATAATTAAAAAATAATAAATTTGCTTCTGCCCAAGATGACAAACTGTCAAAGTTAATGATTGGTATATGGTAAAAGAACGCTTTCTACATCATAAGCTTTGCTTAAGAAAGACATGCTTATTCTTTTGGAAGCAAGAAGCTCTTCAGAAGCAAAATTCTCCACCTTATTGTGGTTGCCTGCTACTGCAAATGACTTTAAAAGAGGAAACATGTTAAATGATTAACTGTGCAATCTCATACATGCCTATTCAGCCAAAAGTCTCACTGAGTTAAATGGTGCATAGTAAAAGGAAAGTGGTCACAAGACTACCACCTGTGGAGCTGATTTTTAAGGCATTCAGGAGCTACAGAAGGGAGGAGGAATCACTCCACTGACAAAACAAAAAAGATTTAATTGGATCTAGATACTACCACAGAAATGTAAGGCTAGCCCATGATCTGATCCACCTGGGGCTTGTGCCAGAAGTCCTGTTGACTTCAATGATCTCTACAGTTTTTAGCTCTACCCATTTTGAAAATAAGCAAAAATATTATCCAATTCATAATTTACACTTTAAGGGAGAAGCAAAGGTGAGTTGGACCTCAGCCATCTCCCTGACAAATTATTCCTCAAGGCACCAGATGAGTCTGCTTCACTTTACCCTCAACTTCAATTTAACTCCTGAAATCTTAATTGCCAATAATATTAATTAGTAACATTACAATTAATACTAAATTAATTAAAAGAAAGTTTGGAAATCCAACAATGCAGGGACAGTTAGTCTTTACATAGCTGGAAGGAGTAGCACTTAAAGTGCTTGAATTCTGGACACTTGTCGAAATTCACAAATCCAAACTCTGTTTTCCAATTAAGTCATATTATGCCTCCTGTACCCTTCTAAAAACTGTAAATAAGGAAGTGCATCTCTTTCTGGACCCACTATAATTCAAGTCTTGAAGATGATATAAAGTACTTATATCATGTACCAGTAATTTATTCCTGGGTGGAGGTACAGAGTAATAGCACGGAAGCAACAATTACTGTAAATGTCAGAAATATTATTTGAAACACTACACTATTTTGTAACTAAACATGTGGAAACTTATATGCTAATGACAAGGACTATATTTGTCCTGAAATCACAGCAATAATGTAATCATTATTGCATCACTCCCAATTAGGAATTTGCTGTTGTTGTTTTGCCTTCAAGATGACTCCAGCTTATAGTGACCACATCCTAGGGTTTTCTTGGCAAGATTTATTCAGAGAAGGTTTGCCACTGATTTCTCTTAGACTGAGAGAGGGTGATTTGCCCAAAGACAGCCAGTGGGCTTCTATGGCTTAGTACAGATCTCAACTCTGGTATACTGGAGTGCTAGTTCAGTGCTTAAGCCACCATACCATACTGGCTCTCACAATTGAGAATATCAGACCAAATTACAGTACAACCCCCATAGCCGCAGGTTCATAATCTGTGGATTCAGTTATCCACGGTTGAAAACAGCAGGCAGCGCGGGATCGCGCTGCCCACTGTTTTCCTGCTTCCAGCTGCAAGTCCAGGGCCCAACTGCCATGGTGTTCGGTACTATCCACGGATTCCCGTATCTGCGGGGGGGCCCAGAACCAATCCCCCATGGATATGGGGGTCGTACTGTACCTCACCACTATAATACTGTAAAATGTGTAATACCAGAATGTAAGCCAGGCAACAGAAGTATATTCTAAAGTGTTATATGGACCTCTTTCTCTCTATGCCAAAAAAATTACTTTGAAACAAGAAAATATTTAGCAATCCTCTTCACAGCCGAACCTCGTCTCTTAAGAAGTTCAGCAATATATTCACATGCTAAAAGGTTATATACAAGAATATCTTTCTCAGCAAAACACTATTTTTACTTAATACTTTATAGAATTTTTAAAATTTTATCTCATTTAAGATCACTGGCAGTTGCAGTGTGTAGCATTTTTCAGCTTGTCATCTGAACATGCTCTGGTAACCAAGTTAAATAATTCAGTAGCACGTATTCTAGATTGCTTCCAAAATTATTACAGCTCCAATGAAGCTGCCTCACTGGGAACTGTAGGTTTTAAAGATAAATCCTACTGCAGAACAAGGAGTAAGGGATGCTCAAACATTTTTATCCATATCTATTTTTATTCATTATTATTCAGTTAATTAAGCATTTGAAGGAACAATTCATGTCATACCAATTACCTCTAAGTGAATCATGCCTGCATAGGAGAATGTCAGTAAAATCTCAAGGCGGGAAATCTATATTTCCTCAGCAGCACAGTTTATATTACTGTTGATTTTATTTATTTATTTGTTTGTTTGTTTGTTAGAAGCATGTTATTGTTATCCATAACCTTAATGCAGGTTCAAAGAGGTAGGTCCATTAGGAGACAGATATACACCAGATAATTATTCTGAATTGTTACCAGATTGAGGCCATTTCCACACTATACTGTTTTTTTTAAAATAATTTTATTCAAATTCAGATATAAAACAAACAATTATAACTGTCAACTTATTTGAAATATTTCTGATCTTCCACACTGATCTAGATTTCATTATCAATATTTCTTAACGTGCTTAAAATATTGTACCACATTTTAGTGCTATTATTACTTGTTGATTCTTGCATTTCCATCTCCATATTCCCGCTTCATGATATATATCCTGTAGCCCCCTCGTAATTTATCTTAAATCATGAATCACAGATTTCCATCTGATGGTACCCAGCAATTACCCATTACAATTTGCCATTCTTTTTGTATCTCTTCGTCTGATTTCCCTTTTAATCTCTGAGAGACCATATCAGCATTTTTGTTTTCAATCAGTGTACCTCACCATTGTTCTAATGTGGGTATTTGCTGAGTTTTCCACATCTTTGCATATTCAATACGAGCTGTTGTTATCATGTACAGTAATATTCTCCAGTACTTCTTTATACCAGTACCTTCTAATACATCAGTCATATTTAACAAATACAATTCTGGTAACTTAGCAAACTGTACTTTCATTAATGCACATATTTTGTTATGTATTTCAGTCCAATATTTCTTAGCTTTAGGACATGTCCACCACATATGATATATCGTACCAACCTCATTCTGACATTTCCAACATTGTCCAGTACCTGTATTATAAATCTTTTTTAATTTTTCTGGTGTCATGTACCACCTATGAAATAGCTTGTAATAGTTCTCTTTCAAATTTCTGTGTTTTTTTCCAGCTCTGCTCCCAAGACTCTAATTGTATTGAATGTCCGATATTTTGTGCCCATGAAATCATTGTTGCCTTTACTGTTTCTTCTTGCCTCTCCTGATGTAGTATTTCTTGATATATTTGGACAAGTAAATGAGGCGGATTTTCGAACAGCCATTTAATTACTCCAGTTTGCTCTTTAAGTTCAATTCCATATGTTTTTATATCCATCTGAAACCTTTCTGCTAACTGTCTGTAAGGAAACCAACTTAATGTTATTCCCTCTTGTTCTAGTTTTTCTCTTGTTTTAATCTTAAAGTTGTTGGACGTTGATCTCTCAATTATATCATCATATCGCAACCATTTATTTGTGTCCGTCCATCTGCCAAAAAAAGCATCTTGCGGTGAGACCCAGGTGGGGAGCTGCCGTATGTTTTTAGTTTTATAATCCTCCCAAATTTTCAGAAGCAATTTTCTGATAAAGTGATGTGTGAAGTCTTTATCTATTTTTGCTTTATCATAAAACATGTAGGCATGACACCCCATCCTCAGGTCTGCTCCCTCCAGTGCCAACATTCTCGTGTCTTGTAGGTCTACCCAGTCTTTTATCCATGTAAAAGCCGCAGCCTTATAGTATATTTGAAAGTCTGGTAGTCCCATTCCTCCTCTACTTTTTAAGTCTGTCATAGTATTCCATTTTATCCTAGGTTTTTTCCCTTGCCATATAAACTTAGTTAATTCTCTCTTCCATTGTACGAAAGGTTTCATGTTCGTTATTATAGGAAGATTTTGGAACAAAAAGTTCATTTTTGGCAAAACATTCATCTTTATTGCAGCTATCCTCCCCATCATTGACATACGCATGGAGGTCCAACTTTCCAAGTCTTTTGTTATTTCTTTCCATTTTTTTTCATAATTATTTTGAAATAACTCATTGTTTCTTTTGGCTATCCAAATACCTAGATATTTTACCTTTTGTCGTCTACTGAATCCTGTTTTTTGTACTAATTCCATCTCTTCTCTTTCAGTCATATTTTTGGTTAAGAAGACTGTTTTTTCCTTATTAACTTTAAAACCAGAGAATTCTCCATATTCTTGAACTGTAGTAATCAATCTGCTGAGTAATTTGAAATTCATCTTCTTGTTGCTTCCCCTTCATCTCAGTCATTTCCTTTTCGACTTGTTTAACTTGTTGTTTTATCTCCTTTGTTTCTGTCTTCAGCTTTGTCACATCCTTTGTTATATTTTCCAATTTCTTCCCCAGTTTGTCTATTTCTTGTTTCATGTCAGCTCTCAACTCTTTCCTTGTTTCTTTTATATCACTTCTTATATCATCTTTCATGCTTTTAAACTCTTCCATCATCTGTAACATGAAATCTTGAGGTTTCTGGGGTGTATCCACTGATGTCCGTCTGGTTGCCTGGGAAGTTGTTGTTGTTGCAGCTGCCGCCGCTCCTCTTCTTGTCCTTTGGTCAATTTTCGATTTTTTTTTTTAGTACCTAATGCAAATTGCTTTTTTGCTTTTTGTTAACTTAATCAATATTCAATATAAAAATCATTTTCTTACACCTATACTTTTTACAATTAGCACACAAAAAGCTTACTATTTATAACCTTGTAGTTTTCAAATTCTAATAAAATTCAAATTGTTATATCTATAATTCCTTCACATTAGATCCAATTCATTGCATGTATAAATCAATCACAGCGATCACATATATCCTTGAATTGAAATTAACACTGCTACCCAGTCACTATATCAATGAAATGGAAATAAAAATAGCTGTATATATGTAAATTATGCAAATATCTTATGTATCAATTTATATATGTAGAATTTGTATAGATATATAGATATATAGATTTATTCTATAGGATTATATATAGCTAAATAGAAAAGACCACTTATTTTAAAATCTAGTACATTGTATTCAATTCATTCATCAAATTCATTCAATAAAATCATACAGTGAGTTCATTCAGTATAATCAGTGGGCTGTGCCTAGGCCCAATTCTTTCACTTCCCCCTCCCAGTGGATGCTGAGTCTCCTCTCTCTTCTGGAACTGTTCCCAAACCTTGACTGTGAGAACTTCTCCTCATTCTCCTCCAATGTTGATAACGGGAATCTGAGCTGCTCCGCTGCGTGGGGGCAAAAGTCTCTCTGTCTTTCCTGTCCTTCCAGCACAGCCTCAAAAAACACTCCCTTATGAATATTTTTAAATCCTCGAATTGTTCTCAAAAACCAAACGAACAAAAAAATAAAGGAAACAACGTAGTTGCAAAGCAAAGTCCCCGATTTTAAAAATCAAACCACAATCCAAATATCACAGTGCCGAATTTCAATATTCCATTTTCATTGTTCCAAGTTCAATGTTCAATGTTGTTCAACAGACCAAAAGAAGAAAAAAAAAATCCAAAAGGGAATACCGATGTCCCATCTCATCACCAAAAAAGGTACTATAATCCACAAGAGTTCGGCAGCCACGTCTTAAATCCTATACTCCCAAAAACACAGATGTAAGGTCCCAAACAAACACAGATCAATTATGTACCAAGATTCCAAAATTCCAAGTCAGTTCAATCAAAACGGAGGGCAAAAACAGAAAGGCAAAAGCTTAAGCTTAAACCAAGGGTAACCATATTCTCAATCCAGACCAGTCTCTTCATACCAAGCACGCACTATACTGTTATAGTGCTATTATAGTGCTATTTTTTATAGTTTTATTTCAGAAAAGTAACAATACTTTAAAATTTAGAAATTTACATTCACAATTATTTCTGCATTAATTAATTAAATCGTTGATTTTAAAGATAACTTGAACCAGATCAACCAGGGAGAGATCTTGAGGAGAAAGAAGGCCAGGTGAGTTACAGGAGTCCAAGGGTTTGGAAATGCATGGCCAATCTAGAGAGGGAACACCAGTCACATAGGGATGTGGGGGCGGGGGGGCAATTTGCCCCAGGTGGCAATGTTTTGGGGGCATCCCGGCCCATGGCCATGCCCCTGCTCACCCTGGCCACGCCCCTGCATGCCCTGGCCATGCCCTCATGCACCAAAGCTCCACCCCCATGCACAGTGGCCCTGCCCATCACACTGTAGCCCCACCCCCTCCCACCCCTCCTCCACACACTCCAAGCTCCGCCACTGGGGAACATCACAGGGCTAATCTAGATAGGCCAAAAATGAGTTTGAGCTTCAGTTTTAGCCCTGTGTTGACACACAATGTTCACTGACTTCTGAGTTATTTCTTCCTGCTCTCACAGGTTAAATTTGGGATAAAAATGATTACCTTTTATTCCCCCCATAATCTAGGATTTGTTTGTTTTTTTCATCTTTTTCATATGTGGCTCCCTCCCCCCAGGTTTCACCTCAGCTTTGATCCTGCAGCAAGGGGTTGGGCAGGAGGTATGTTGATATTTTTGTTGTTTTTTCCCCCACAGGAGCTACCTTCTTTTTTCCTTTCCACTTACGACTATGCACACATGCAACACTCCATAGTCTCTGCCTCAGACTGATACATGTTCCCAAGGAAGAACAAATGAGGGTAGGTGCAAAGATGCCCCAAGAACACTTTAGCACAGACCATGAACTCTGCTAGTATCAAAAATTAAAGGGAAAAAAAGTATACTAAATCAATCAGTATGCCAGAATACAATCTGAAGAACATTTCTGTAGAACTTAAAGACCATGTGAAGAATAGAATTACACTATTAAGAGTAACTGACTGGGAGTCAGAAAAACTCTGAACCAAACCCAAACCAGTTAGCTTAACATCAATTCCAAATAAAAGAAAGTGCTACTAAATTTAAAATGATCAGATGCACATAAGTTGTGTTGAAAAAGAATTAACATGACAAAGGTAAGTCCTGTCTCACTATCATTTTACAGGTCTTTGAAAGTGCCTGTAAACATGTAGACAGCCGAGCCTTCACTTGCAATCATAAACTGAATGCATGTTCACAGGAATGGAGGTAGGTCTTCAGACATCCTGTTCCCAAACCATTTGGAAATTTGTAGTCCAAATCCTTTACCTTGAAAATTAATTTATTTGTCCTCTCCATATGAACCTGTTCAACATTACTGTCAAGAAGGAGAAGGCAAGGTATTTAAAATCTCACCCATCCCCTCCTCCTCCTATCCCCCCTTCCCCATTTTTGTCACTGCTAGTAAACTCCTAGAGAGGGCAGGTAAAAAGACAATGGGAGCAAAGAAGTGGAACACAGCCAAGGGGATCTGAAGTCAGCAATGGGGCCCCTGCTGAATGTGGACCTTGGGCACTTCCAATGATGATGACAAAACACTGGTACTAGGGTTGATTTAGGCCATTCCCAAAACTGCAAACCCCAGGATTCCGTAGGATGTTGAAAGTGCAATCATAGCACTATAACAGCCTCGTGCGGAAATGGCCCTAGCATACAGACATTGTATCTGCAGTAGGAGAGGATGAACACCTGTTATTTTCAGATACATCTTTATAAACAGAAGATAATTTATGCTTAGATATTTTATATGTCATGTCCCCATGAGATTATACAATTACACTAACTTGCTACATTATGTTATGATCGACATTTTCATCATTCACATATACAGAACATAAATATGGAGTTTCTATTTTCAGAGAGTAAAAAAGAAATCTGCTTCAAAGTGGACATTAAACTTAACACAGGAGCTTTGCATAAACAGATGTCAGTGTGTTTATTAAAAATACACTGCATAATTCTAAATCTAAATTAAAAGCTAAGGTCTACATTCATATTATTCAGGTATATTTAAAATGTATTTCCTTGAGGAATAAACAGTATCCAACTTGGAAGGCAGGGGCACACAGATTTATGAACTATAGCCCAAAGTTTTCAGATAAAATCATTATATCTAGACCAATATTTTGTTCAACCTTCTGCTATCAGAGGTATGTGTTAAAGATTTATAGAGACACAGAAGCATGCTCCAGGATAGAAGAGTACATAGGAATAATGGTATTTAACTCTAACTGAGTCAAAGATAAGCACCCAGAATTTACACCGAAATATAAACAACATTTTAATCTGTCTCAAAACAACACTGTTGCTTTAATATTCCAATATGTAAAGAGTAGAGTAGATTAATAAAAGATTGTTGGTACAACTCCTGGTTCCTAATTTGTCACTCCTCTTTGACAGTTCAGCCTTGGCACAAGATTCACTGACATCACTATACAGTTCCATCAAAATCTGGAGAAAAGGTGAGTTACACTCCTGTTATGTTTGAAACTAAAAAGAAGACTAATGGACAACAGCAAAATCTCTTCTCATCTACTCTAAGGTAGCAGGACAGTTTGTGAAATGGAATTCAAACTACTGTTTCCAGGCTGACATTGGTTGACTCCCTGAACTTTCATCCACAGGGACAGCAGGAATCCAGCACTGCTGATATTGAGGTCAAAGTCATAACCTATACAGGCTTATAGGGTCGCATTCATAACACGTAGTATGCACAATAGTAAACTTTTGTTCTTGTAATGGCCAGAAGAGATGATGCAGTGGTTTGACTGTTGGACTAAGACATTGGGAGACCAGGATTCAAACCCCTGCTCGGCCATGGGTACCCACTGGGTGGCCTTGGGCAAGTCACACTCAGCCTCAGAGGAAAGCAAAGGCAAACTCCCTCTGACCAAATTCTGCCAACTAAACTCCATGACAGCTTGGCCTTAGAGTCAGCATAAGTCAGAAATGACTTGAAGACACACAACAACAACAACAACAACAAGGGCTAGCAGTCATCACATGGAGTTCCCACAAGGAAATTTGCCTTCATTCTATACTTCTTCCATACAACTCCTGAAAGCTGAAAATTTATTGCATTTCTAAAGATGCTCTATTATTGATTCTGAAATCAGGATGACAGTGAATTGGGTGGCTTGAAGATGTTGTTCCACATGTCTCTGGTCAGAGAACATTTTTGTCATTACAAATAAGTGAAACATGAAGACCCTGGAAAATGGAAGATACTTGTAAAGCCTCAATACGCTCATGGTGCCTTTCTTGCTGCTGAGGAACAAAGGAAAACAAACAAACAGATGTAAATGAGGAATGATGCCATCCCGTCCCTTGAATGGCATTCCATCTACTGCAAAGGATGGGAGGCTTCATTGAACAGTATGTTGTGCTGGTCCTCCTGCCTGTTGGGAGATACTCCCAGTTATAACATAAAAAGATAACAAATGATGTGCTAGATTAAATCAATGGCCTGCCTAGTCAAACACTGTGTTGTTCATATAGAATAAAAAGTTTCTTATCATGAATTCCTGTTCTTCAGGACTCTCTAAGGGCATTTTGATTTGTTCAGTCTTTGGAATAATCCTTCTCCGTGGCTCTGCAGAGAAGTGAAATGTCTTCCAAGTAGGAATGTAAACTGCACGCTAGAGTGAGCAGTTAAAATGGTTGTCTGCTAGCTGCAGGAGAAAACAAGTATCCCTCCACAGAATTCTCCCCATACTCTAAAGTTCTGAACTGTTCTGAGGAGCTTTTATGGAGAAAAAAAAATATTCAGTGTGAGTGGAAAGAACACCAGCCATGCTCACAACACACTGACACCCGACCTTTTGGTATATAGCAAAATGGCCTCAAATTACATCCCAAATACTGATGAGGAGGTCAATTGTTGTCAGCAAGGCTGGCTGTACTTCTCTTCCACCTTAGCTGCTGCCAAACAGTGCACTTGCAGAGGGTTCAATGATCCCATGGTGGCCTGCAGACATCTCAAGATTTTCTTTGCTTTTGGGTTTCCCACAAAATTTGAAATCTTACAGGAACCTGTAGACTTTGTCAGAGCTAGACTCAAGATAGCTTTATTTTTTTTAATATTTTTTTATTGACAAATTTTGTATAATAAAATAAACATATCAATACACAGAAAAAAGAAAAATAAACAAATAAAAATAACAGTATAAAGATAAAAAGTATAATATATGATATACAAAGTAATGTTGTAACACAAAGCAAGATATCCAAATATGAACTATTGACGGTTTGTTCAACAGGTTTTCGTTTCATATTTACCTTATATATAAAGTAGTCTGATCTTTATCGTAAATAGACAACTTCCTTTGGTTTCATTTAAACTCAAATATACCAAGTCATTTAATTATTCACTCACATTTCTTAAAGAGTTTATCTATACAATGTCTTTTATTTAAATCTAACTTTAATCTGTAAAATTCTCTACCGCTAGGTTTCCTTATCTGTTTCTTAAATATTGTATTAAAGGGTCCCATGTTTTTATAAATGGTCCCAACAGTGTTCCTCTTACTAAGGCAGTTAACTTATCAGTTACAGCCATATCTAAGAGTTTAATTAACCAATCTTCTTCATTAGGAATATCCAGTTGTTTCCAGTCCTTGGCATATATGATTCAGGGGTTATATGAAATAGCAGTTTTCCATTTTTCCCCCCAATTTTCTCATCAGTCATACACAACAAATATAATTCTGGTTCCATTCTTAATTTTATAGCCAGAATTTTCTCCGCCTTCAAATGGATTGTTTTCCAATATCTTCTGGCCTTGGAACAATTCCACCACATACGGTAGAATGTTCCTTTTTTATCTTTGCATTTCCAGCATTTATTGTCAACATTTTTATACATTCTTGCCAATTTATCAGGAGGTAGATACCATCTTAGATACATTTTATATACATTTTCTTTTACATTTTGGTTAGCAGTGTATCCTATACTCTTTTTCCAATTTTTTTTCCCATTTACTCAAGATAGCTTTATATAGGCCTGCCTCACATGTTCCCAGATGTTAGGAACAGATGTTCTTGTGCTGATTGTCAAGCAATGTGATACAAGTCAAGGCTTCTCAAGAGGGGCCCAGTGGTAAGCTAGAGTTGCCTACAACACAAGTACTTTGGGAGATGCAAATATCAGTACAGACCAGCAAAAGGTTCCCCGCTCAATTATTCTTCCTAATAGGGTTTCCTGACTGTCAGAAATCCTGATTTTTACTTGGAAATGAGTAATTGAAAATATTCTTTCCATGCCTACTTCTGAGACCCTCCAAGACCTGAAAGAAGTTTTCCTATGTGAACAACTCTTTGAAAAAGTAAGGAGGAATGTTGGCTTCAGCAACTTTTTAAAGGTGGTAAGAACCTCCTCTGAGTGATTCTCTGTCCACAGATGGTCAGTGTGTATGCTGTTGGGTGAAATAACTGAGGATGGAACAGTGAGCCTTGAGACAGAAGATCCCTCCTCCTGGCTCCCTTCAGTACTTCTGGATGGACCTGTAGTTCAGGTCTGAGAAAGATGCCTGTCAGGCCAGAAAAAAACCTATACAGCTGAAACAGGCATAGTTCCTTACTCATATTTCTTTAGACTGAGGGACTGAGGGTTCTTTACTGTTTGTCAGACAATCTGTCTCTATCTGGACATCCCTCTTATCACTATCCGGTCATCTGAGAACTCAAATTGAGATCAACAGTAGAGTCCAAACAAGCAGAGTTAGCCTCAACATTCCACTTAAGCAGTCTTCAGTCTTAGAATCTCAGCCTCTTTTATGGGATGAGTGGGGCATTTTAATAAAATAAATACACAGGGATTTATGGGAGTCCCTGTGGACCCTGAAATAGCCTTGGAGGACAGCATGCAGTCCAAGAGCCACACTTCACTCAACCCTCTGTTAGGATGCCCAACTGTACATTCATGAGTGTTTTTTAATTTTAGTCCAAGTGCGGCTCATCTTGGTTTCAAAACCAGGAATTGCAGTGGGTATAAACATAAAAAGATCAAGTGTCATAGCATACATTCCAAAAATGTTTAAATGCTGCTGCTAGACCAGCTTTCAGAACTTCTCCATAACTGTCTTTTCCAAGGACAGTTTTGAAAGATGATTAACCTATAGGTACAATGTCCTGGCAAACTGAAGACACAGGGTGGAGACTTCAAGGGAGCATACAGTGTCTATCATCTGAATTCTTATTGTTGACCTGAAGATTAAGTTGGAGTGTTTGCCCTTGGTGCCATGAATAAATCCATGTCATCTTTAGGAAGGGAGAAAATTGTTAGATTGAACTATTCTTGTCTTTATAGGGTTTTCTCAACAAGATGCTTCTAAAGGAAGCTAGGAATTTTACTTTCACAAATACATGTTAAGGAAACAAAACGGTTTTTGAAACATTTGCATTATAACTTTAATAGAAGGACTCAAACTGATCAGTATAGCCAGAAAGCATAAAGTAATTGAAGATTTTCAGGAAAACATTGCCAAAAAGACAGAAAAAGAAACACTTGTCTTGACTATGTTGTCCAATTTGTCTGCCCAAAGAGGATAATTCCTTTTTCTGAAAAGGAACAGTTTTATCGCAGGACCCTGCAGCTGAATGATGCTGATTTCACAGAATGAGAGTTCAAGAAAGTAGAAGCATTCCAAACCACTGTGAAAACAGAATCGCCTATTTACACAGCAATGTAACATTTTAAGAGAGAACAGCATTTTTCTCTTCTGTTCCCACAACAGCCCCACATTGCCTGCAAATCTGCTAACCAGTTCTCACACAGTATTTGCACATCCCAAAGTGTTTCAGGAAGTTATTCCGCATGGAAATACATGTGGGTTCTTTGCATCAAGATCACGGAGGGGGTATATAAAAATACTTTTCTGTACACATACACACCACTGTTTCGAGACAGCTACCTTTTTGTGTATGCATAAGACTGTTGGGTTTTGCACCAGAAACAGCAATCACACAAACTAGACTGATATCCAGCCTCCTAACTAATATCCCATCTTCCAGCACTTGACATCAGTTTCAGCATGTAACATCACTCTGGATAAAAATGCTTAGAATTTATAGGACTTTAGTGTATTCATTATACTTCATATCTTAGCAGTCCTTACAACAACTCTATAATACAGATTAGTGTTATCACAGATGTAAGTCTGAGAGATATCAGGTTACATACATTTACCTAATAAGTTTATTGCTGAGGTAATATTTTAACCAGGGAGTTCTCAGTTCATACCAATACATTCATACTTGCCAACATACAGCTATCAAATATAATGCTTTTCTCTAAAAAGAAAAATAGAATGCAATACAATGGGTAAGAATTTAAACTTACTAGGATATTTTTTTTCTTCTTCCTCTGTAGGTTCTCTCTCCTCCGTTTTTGGTGGACCTTTTATTTTATATATCAATGAACGTAGTTTCCCAGTCCATGATATATCTTCATCTTCTTTCTCTTCTTCCTCTAATGGAATGCCTAATGGATAATGAATCTCATTTGAAACAAAAAATATTCAATATAATGCCAGGTAAAGGAGCCAAAAATTCAGGTGCCTCCCAGGCCTGGGGAGTTCTATTGGGTATCTGGGGGCAAAAAGTCAACCCACCAAATCTGGAGATGGGGCATGGGATTCGGGGGGGGGAGGGATCCATAATACCGTTGGTGGCCACTTTCAGCCCAAAGGCTGCACTGTGCTTATCACTGCCTTAAGAGCTTAAAAGTGCTTCATCAAAAAGACCGCAATGCTGAAATGCACGGTGGTTTTGTTTTTGCAGTTTTTTAAGGTGATGCCTGGTAGGCTGGCTGGAGCTGGAGGGGAGGGCTCCCACCAAAAACCTACTCTGGAATGTTCTGAATGAGACTCTGGGCACATGCAAAACCCATTTGTGTGAGTCATAAAGACAGTAAAGAAGGTAAATAAAGGTAAGTGTGACTGAAACATTTTGTTTAAGCAGAATAACACATTGACAATCCTATGCTTGTTCCACCACTAAACAAGTTTCATGTTTAATTCTACCAACTTTCTTAGAATCATAGAATCATAGAAATGTAGAGTTGGAAGAGACCACACGGGCCATCCAGTCCAACCCCCTGCCATGCAGGAACACTCTCAAAGCACTCCCGACAGATGGCCATCCAGCCTCTGCTTAAAAACCTCCAAAGAAGGAGACTCCACCACACTCCGAGGCAGCATATTCCACTGCTGGACAGCCCTGACTGTCAGGAAGTTCTTCCTGAGGTTCAGGTGGAATCTCCTTTCCTGCAGCTTGAATCCATTGCTCCTTGTCCTGGTCTCTGGAGCGGCAGAAAACAAGCCCTCTCCCTCCTCTACATGGCATCCCTTCAAATATTTAAACAGAGCTATCATGTCCCCTCTTAACCTTCTCTTCTGCAGACTGAACATACCCAGCTCTCTAAGTCTATCCTCATAGGGCTTGGCTTCCAGGCCCTTCACCATTTTGGTCGCCCTCCTCTGGACCTGCTCCAGCTTGACCATGTCCTTCTTGAATTGGGGTGCCCAGAACTGGACACAGGATTCAAGATGAGGTCTAACCAAAGCAGAGTAGAGTGGTACCAGTACCTCCTTCGATCTAGACACCATACTCCTATTGATGCAGCTGAGAATTGCATTGGTTTTCTTGGCTGCCGCATCACATTGCTGACTCATGTTCAGCTTGTGGTCTATTAAGACTCCTAGATCCCTTTCACACGTACTGCCATCCAGCCACGTGTCCCCCATCCTATATTTCTGCATTCCATTTTTTCTACCTAAGTGTAGGACCTTACACTTCTCTCTGTTGAATTTCATTTTGTTAGCCTTGGCCCAGCTCTCCAATCTGTCCAGGTCATTTTGAATTTTGATCCTGTCCTCTGGCATATTAGCAACCCCTCCCAATTTGGTGTCATCTGCAAATTTGATGAGCATGCCCTCTATTCCTTCATCCAAGTCATTGATGAAAATATTGAACAGCACTGGGCCCAGGACAGAACCCTGTGGCACCCCGCTAGTCACTTCTCTCCAGGATGAAAAGCAGCCATTGGTGAGCACCCTCTGGGAACGGTCAGTCAACCAGTTACAGATCCACCTGACAGTAGCTCTGTCCAGCCCACATTTTACTAGCTTCTTTGCAAGAATGTCATGTGGAACTTTGTCAAAGGCCTTACTGAAATCAAGATATGCTACATCCACAGCATTCCCTTCATCTATCAAGCTAGTAACTCTATCATAAAAAGAGATAAGATTAGTCTGGCAGGACTTATTTTTGAGAAATCCATGTTGACTTTTCGTGATTACCGCGTTGCTTTCTAAGTGATTAGAAACTGACTGCTTAATGATCTGCTCCAGGATCTTTCCGGGTACAGACGTCAGGCTGACTGGGCGATAATTATTTGGATCCTCTTTTTTTCCCTTCTTGAAGATGGGGACAACATTTGCCCTCTTCCAGTCCGCTGGAACTTCTCCTGTCCTCCAAGATTTCTGAAAGATTATAGCAAGCGGTTCCGAAATGACCTCTGCCAGTTCTTTTAATATCCTAGGATGCAATTCATCTGGCCCTGGAGACTTGAATTCATCCAGTGTGTCCAGGTGTTCTTGTATCACCTCTCTACCTATTATGTGCCGCATTTCCCCTGCTTCCTCACCTGCTCCCCAACCACCAGGTTGAGTGCTTGTATCCTTCTGGGAAAAAACTGAGGCAAAGAAGGTGTTAAGTAGTTCTGCCTTTTCTCTTCCCCCTGTTAGTAATTCGCCATCTTCTCTGCGCAGCGACCCTATCGCCTCTTTCTTTTTCCTTTTGCTGCGGACATATTTGAAAAAGCCCTTTTTATTGTGTTTAATGTCTCTGGCCAGCCTAAGTTCGTTCTGTGCTTTAGCCTTTCTGACTTCCTCCCTACATTTCCTGGCTACTTGCTTAAATTCTTCTTTGGTGGTTTCCCCCCTCTTCCATTTCCTGTACACGTTTCTCTTAACGCTCAGCTCAGCTGAGAGTTCTTTAGTCAACCATTCTGGTTTCTTCAGATGCCTTCCATTTTTCCTCCTTATTGGCACAGTTTTAGACTGTGCCTTCAGTATCTCCCTTTTAAGGAACTCCCATGCCTCCTGAACTCCTTTCTCTTTCACTATTCCTGACCACGGAATTTCAGCCAGCAGCTCCTTAAGTTTACAGAAGTCCGCTTTTTTAAAATCTAAGATGAGTGTCTGGTTACACTTATCTTCTCCTTCCCACTGAATGCCAAATTCCAATAGGGCATGGTCACTCCCCCCTAAAGATCCAACCACTTCTACCTCATTAACAAGGTCATCCCTATTGGTCAGGATCAGATCTAGAATATTTGATCCCCTTGTGGCCTCTTCCACCTTCTGGACCATGAAATTGTCTGCAAGACAAGCAAGAAACTTGCTGGACCTTGCTGTCTTGGCAGAGTTTGACTGCCAACATATATCCGGGTAATTGAAATCTCCTATTATTACTGTATCTCTCCTTTTTGAATGCGCGGTCATTTGGTTGAGGAAGGCGTCATCAAGGTCCTCAGTCTGGGCTGGAGGTCTGAAGTAAACCCCCACCAGAATATCCCTATTGTTTCTCGCTCCCTTAATTCTTACCCAGATGCTCTCGACCTGGCTTTCTGGGTTCAAGTCATGGATCTCTTCACAGGTGAAAACATCCTTGACATACAAGGCTACTCCTCCTCCTTTCTTGTTTGGTCTATTTCTACAAAATAGGCTATACCCCTCTATTCCTACATTCCAGTCATGAGACTCATCCCACCAGGTCTCAGTGATGCCTATCAAATCGTATTTATTTTGTTGTACTAGGAGTTCAAGTTCATCTTGCTTGTTTCCCATACTCTGCGCGTTAGTGTAGAGACACTTAAATCCCTGGGCCCTTCCTGCAAGTCCTGTACTATAGTTTTAGATGAAAGAACAGGAAATACCTGCATACTCAGGACAATAACTATATTGCTATATATCCTAATTTCCGTTCTGTGAATGATTTGGGAATCTTCTCACCCCTCACTCCCTCTCTGCCCCTGAAAATCTGCTCCTGTGGATGCTCTGGATCAGAATGGTACGTGCCACGTACATATACAGATTTAGGAGAGCAGCAAAGGAAGGGTAAATGGCTCAAAACGGTGGATGCCCACTTCACGAATGAAAGAGTGTTCTGCCTGTAGCACAGCATCTTTAAATTCTAGTTATTGCATTAGGAAGTTATTATTTATGGATTCAAGCTGCAGGAAAGGAGATTACACCTGAACCTCAGGAAGAACTTCCTGACAGTCAGGGCTGTCCGGCAGTGGAATATGCTGCCTCGGAGTGTGGTGGAGTCTCCTTCTTTGGAGGTTTTTAAGCAGAGGCTGGATGGCCATCTGTCGGGAGTGCTTTGAGGATGTTCCTGCATGGCAGGGGGTTGGACTGGATGGCCCGTGTGGTCTCTTCCAACTCTACATTTCTATGATTCTATGATTCTATGATTTAAGAACAGGAGAGGGCACCCTGGTTGTAGAATACTCTCCCTTTTGAGGCTGTATCAGAGCTGACATTGGCATCATCAGTGTGCCAAGTTTAAACTTGGCTTTTTATTAAAGCCTCTGGGGCCTAAGGGCTTTATCCAAACCTGTATGTGTGTCTGTGTGTGTGTGTATGTATTGCGTATGTATAAACACAGATTATTAGACTGCTTTAACTTTTAATAGTATTCAGTTACTATACTTTTAAATTGTTTATACTACTTTAACATTTTTAATTTAAACTGTTTAAACTAATTTTATCGTAAGGCACCCAGAAATCTTATGATACAGGGTAGAAAACAACAACAACAATACCACAATGGAAGACAAATATCATTTAATGAGATACTGAGTGATAGCAGTTATGTAAAAATATGACATAAGCTTACAGTTAAGACTATTAAAAATAGAAAATAAGAGGAGATAGATTTATATATTTGCTTGGAAGAGTATAATTTTTTTTAAATGGCCCTTTAAGATCCACTGCCAGAAGAATATTTTCTAATCGCAAATTGTGTATGGTTCACTGCTTGCAAGAGAGTCATTTTGGATAGTCATTCTAATTAATTGTTGTGTGTTTTTTTCATCTTCACAGTTTTCTGTTATAATTCACCAAAATGGTGTTTGCCAAGTAAATACAATAAAACAAAACATTTGTGAGAAGCAATCTTTGCAAAGAAATAAAATCCCAGCAACATGTCCCTCCCAGAACAAGCTTGCTACACCTACCACAGTGCATTAGGAGATCATCATGAAACTCATAAAGCTCTTCTCGAATCTCATCTGGACAAGGGCAGTCTTCCCCCAGTTGAAAATTTAGTAACATATTAATCTGAAATGATAAAATTAAACTGAAATATCTTTGAATGATAGTGGCATTCACTACAATATGGCTGCACTAGGCAGACAGCACAAATCATTAGACATGTTTACCAAGGCATGTAATGGGACTTCATTCCAGGCTAATGCAAAGAAGATTGCAGCTTTGATTTATAATAGTTTCACTGATTTTGAGCATCAACTGCTTAGCAATTTTTTTTTGAGGTGAGCAACTTTGTTTCTTTGAGTGAGTAGCTGTGTGCTCCTTTATATGGCTTCTGATTCTCTCCATAGCAATTCTTGAGAACCTACCAGAACTTAAGATTTCTTGTGGGAATCCTGTTTGATCCTCTCACTGTGCAAGCCTCAAGATACGGCTACCATTCTGTTCAAAACAATGACTACCACAGCAGATTTAGCAATAAATGCCAAAGTGGAGTAGAAGGAAGATATTGGTGTAGAGAGAACAAATGGCAGGTTGTGCAAACACATTGATGACCACTTATATTTGCAGAGAAGCAAACTGTCACTCTTCATCATGGTCTCTGTATGACACCCATGGGCAAATACAAACGTAACTTTGGCAGTAGGAAGACACTACGCAATAGAATAGACAAACACAGTCTTCTACCAATGGCAGTATGCATTCAAAACTGGATGCTGATGTAGTAATAACATCTGAGGGCTGATATTTGAGACTGAGTAACTGCCTTGCAAACATCATGCAATAATATACCTCTCAGAAATGTTGTGGCTATGGATATCACTCTTGCAGAATAGTTGTAAAGTTGGTGGGGTAGCAGAGATTTAACTAAACTACGCCAAGGGTATTAACAACCCACTTTACAAAATTTTGTGAAGAAACAGGCTCACAATTTGGAACTCAGAAGGATACGAAAACTCTCTATGTTTTTCCAATTACAGAACTGTAGTCAATGTAAAAAATCAGAGCAAAATAAACATCTAAGGTATGCAAGCAAAATGCTATCGGAGATTTAAGATTCAGGTAGAGGGAGAGCAAATCAGAAACACTTAGAAAAAAAAATGTCTGGTTTATGGACAATTTTATCTTTGTGCCACATCAAGTAATGCTGAGTCATCCTTAAAGCACACATCTCACAGTCTCTCACTAACCATGGTGATAGAACCCGTCACAGATAATAAGTCCAAAAAACAAAACAAAACAAAACAAAACAAAACAATAAACGTTGGTTCTAATGACAGAAATGCTCCAAGGAGGGAATAGTGCTGGTCACTCTGGGTACTGATTTTTCACACTACACTAGAATCTCTTGAACTCTGATAATGTAAACAGAGAAACACAGTAACTTGATGGCATCAGAAAAACAGAAATATCTGCAAAAGAAGCCTTGTTATATGATAACCCCAAACCTGAACCCAAGAAACTAACAGAAAGAGGGGTGGAGCATCAGCAACAAAACAAGAACTGACTCAAACCCTTCACCTTTAGCAAACTGAAGAAAAAATGTCTAGAAATGTAAGTATATCTTTGTTTGCTAGATGCCCTGTAAAACTGAGAGTTCCCTCTTTAGAAGCTCTCATGGGCAAAATATACTACACTGTCAGTTTGAGAACCGGCACATCCAAATATAGCATTGCTATGGTCTCCTTGGAGAATGTGTCCAGCCATAATGGAAACTGTCACATGACAGACATAAAAAATGAGCAAACCACCTTTGTCAGGACCACCAAGGGATTTTTCTCCTACTGTGTTGCATCTTTGCCAGCACTTCTGCCAGTAGCAGAAAGGGAGGAATGATGTGAGTATCTCAATTCTGGAGAAAAGGGAGAATGTGGCACTCATCCATGAATGTCCAACACATATTTCATTGAGTCTGCTTGTCTATTTCTTTTCTGCCTGCAGTTTGAATGGCCACAAGCAAGATTTCATACTGACGTATCAGAAATAGCATTGTGTTCAGAACTGGAGGTCAAGACATTCTGCTGTGATCAGGTTTGCATTGTCTGTAGTTGAAGATGTGCAGATCTTGTAGCCTGCATGTTATAATGGGTTGGATGAGGGCCAAGACACTGAAGTTGAATCTCAGTCATATGGAGTAACTCTGGATGGGTGATTCTCAGGTCAAGGAGTTGGGTACCTGTCCTGGATGGTTGACTCTGGCACAAAGTGTACAACTCCTCTCCTAAATGCTAAGAGACCCAGAAGCCTCTGTATAGACACTGGCATGATTGAGGAGCTCTCCAGTATGGCTCTTATAAAAGTGGCACTCTCACTTAATTTCTTCTGGAAATGCAAGCTTGGCTAAGATATAATTGATCTTTGCCCCAATAAACTGAATTTCCTGAGTCAAACAGCTAAAAAGCGTAAGTACAATCTGATGTTGAAAGAATGTTTCTGATAATACTTCCAAGAGCCACTCATCTATGTGCACACAGATTATTATTCCTCTCTTACCCAAGGCACCTTCCATCACCCCCATGCACTTCGTAAACCACTTGGGTATCAAAGCTGGCACAAAGAAAATGTACAATTTTGAAAAAACCAGTCACTCAAAGCAAACCAAAGTAATCTCCTGAGATAAAGACAGAGATATTCATCTTCCATGATCAATGGTGGCAAGCAAGTCAACCTTCCTCCCAAAGAAGGAGATGGGTAGAACAGAGAGTGGAGAGCATTTAGTGCACAGTTTTTCAACAAGGGTTTCCTGAAACTCTAGTGTTCTGTGAGAGGATGCTAGGGGTTCTCTGAGAGATTGTGACTGGAAAAAAATTTAAAAGTTGTAGACATAATAATTTTTATACAGGGGTTCCCTGAGACCTAAACATTATTTCAAAGATTCATTCAAGGTAAAAATGTTGAGAAAAGCTAGTTTAGCAAGAGGCAGAGGAGAATTTAGGCCATGAATTTATGGATGGTTATAACAATATCTGTAGTATGACTTATATGACTGTTGAGGGATTAGACTCCCCTCCCCACTGCCCCTTTCCTTTCCTTCCCTTTCCTTTCCTTTCGTTTCCTTTCCTTTTTCCTTTGTCTCTCATTCTCTCTCTCCCTCTGACTCAGTCTGTGTTTCTCTCTCTCTCTTTCTATATTGGATACTTTGTAGATCATGGTCCAACTTTTCATCAAAGGCGACAATTTCTTTGTTGGCTGTAACTTTCTGGTTAAGTGCTATAGATCACAACCTGACATGATGCCTCAGTGCCAGAAATCCAACCAATGTTTCTGATCCTCAGTCAATCACACACCACATCAATTTAATTTGTTGCTCCTGTCAAAATGTTAAGAGCAAGAAGACCAGAAATATTGCCACAGATGTAAAGCCAGGGATGTCTGCAAGACCAAAGGATGCCAAACAGCAACCGGACAACAGCAGAAGTGGGATGGGGGGGTTGACACTGGTAGAAGATCTCTCAGAAACAATGGCAGTGGCACCACAGCTAACACCTGTTAGTACTGCACAGAAGGAGGTATCAGTAAATCCCTTCTGAATGCTTTTTACCATGAAAACCCTACAAAGAAACAATCCAAAATGAAACAAGAAATAATACCAGATGATGAGTCTTCTGGTTCAGAAGCCACTCAACGAGTTACTGCGGAAGAGCAAAAAACAAGTATCAGTAGCACTGTGGCTAAGGGTGAAATTAGACTCAAGCCAAAAGAACATTCAGCTATTGATACGCTCAGAAGTAAAAAAGAAAGCCCAAATCCACAGAATATATATTATAGGAACATGGAATGTGAGAAGCATGAACCAGGGAAAGCTAGGTATTGTAAAACAAGAAAAGGAATGTATAAACATGGTAATACATGGGGTAAGCAAACGAAAGTAGACATGAATGGGACCTTTTGAGTCACATAAGTACAACGTATTTTACTCAGGTAATGAAAATCTAAGAAGAAATAGAGGTGGCATTAATGGTGAGGAGCGGTGTATCGAAAGCAACCAATGGATATAAGTCATAGTCAGACTGAATAATATCAACAAGACTTCAGGGAAAACCCATCAATATAAGCATAATCCTAGTTAACTACAGAAGTACCAAAACAGGATATGTTGATAAACATAGGTAACTCGAATGCAACAGTGGAAAACAGAGCATAATGAAAATTGTAGGAGAATTTGATCTAGGATCAAGAAATGAAGCAGGAAACTGACTGACTGAATTCTGTGAGGCCAACATTTTGTTCACTGCAACTGTGTTCTTCAGGCAGCCAAAGAGGTGACTGTACACAAGGACACTATCTCATGGCCAATATAGAAATCCAATAGATTATGTAGTTGGAAGCAGAAGATGGAAAAGCTCTACTCTCCTCAAAAACAAGACCAGGAGCAGATTGTGGTGCAGATCATGAATTGCTAATGTCAAAAACAGATTAAAGCTAAAAATGAATGCTAAACCGGTCTTTGTGCCAAAATATAACCTGAAAAACATCCCCGTAGAATTTAAAGATAAGCAAAAACTCTGGAATGAAGCCAGGGACACTCCTCAAAGAGGAATGCAAAAACACACTATAGCCAAAAAGAAAGACAAGCTTCAATGGTTGAAAGTTGAAAATCTTCAAGCAGTAAGAGACAGATGAGAAACAAAAGCAAAATGTGACCGAAATAGGGTCAGAACTCTGAATGCAACTGTTCAACAACTTGTGTGCAGGTACAAAGAACTACTATAAAAATCAATGCAGAGAAGTAGAAGTTGGCAACAATAAAGGAAGAAACCTGTAAGGAAACTTAAACCAAGAGTAGGGATGCTCTGCAACCAGCAGGAGAACACATTACATGACCACATACAAATAAAAAGATGATGGAAGAAAATACACTGAAGGGATATAAAAGGGATGAAAGGATGACAGATTCATTCATTCAAGGAAGAACCATTTGAAGATGAATCCACAACTTTAGAAAGTGAAGAGGAAGCTATACTCAGAGTACTTAGAAGACATAAATCACCAGGAGCAGATGGCATATCAATAGACAAAATCTATTCTAGTTCTAACTAAAATATGTCAACAAATATGGAAAACAAAAGAACAGCCCATTGGAAACACTCAATATACATTCCAATCCCCAAGAAAGGGCAAACTAGGGATTGGAGTAGCCATGCCACCATTGCATTAATTTCCCATGCAAGCAAAGTCATGCTCAAAATTCTACAACAAATACATTTACATATACAGAGCAAGAAATCATGGATATCCAAACTGCATTTAGGAAAAGAAGAGACACTAGGGATCATATTGCAAAGATACTGTCAATAATATAACACATCAAAGAATTTAAGAAGAATGTTATAGATTACAGCAAAGCCTTTCATTGTATAGATCATGAAAAACTATGTACCACTCTTAAAGAAATGGGTGTGCCACAATATTTCATTATCCTGTATTTGATTAATGTGTATTCAGGACAAGAGGCTACCATCAGGCCAGAATATGAAGTAACAGAACGGTTTCCAATTGACAGTGGAGTCAGGCAAGACTGTGTTTTATCACCCTATCTGTTTAACTTGCACAATGAACATATCCTACATAAAGCAACATTAGACTTTGGCCCTTTCCGCACGAGGCGAGGGAATCGCTCCATGCCATTACCTACCGCTTCTTCTGGCATCTGAAGCAGCACGGACTGTCCCTGAAGCCCTTCCGCAGGGTTCCTCTTTGGTCCAGGGCGAATCGGAGCAGTGTGAGGTCTGTAGATCCACACTGCTTCAGCTTCCAAAATGGCAGCTTCCAAAATGGCGGCTCTGGCTTCCAAAATGGCGGCTTCCAGTTGGTTGTGGGTCTCGACCAACCGCTGAAGTTCGCCATGCCTAAAGCCCGCCCTCCGCAGATCACAGGCTTGCATTGGTGCTAGCCTGCGAATCTGCGCAAGGGAGCAGGAACGCAATGGTGCGTTCCAGGAAAATAAAGACCTGTTTTTTACAGTCTTTCAAAAACATGCTGGAGGACCACTTGGGGTTGTCTTGGAGCAGACTGAGGTGCAGATCTCCGGTAAGTAGTCCGCTCCTAATCTACTCCAAGGTGCAGACGACCTCCCTGCAAGGACACACTGCCCCGTTCTAATTGCCTGGTGCGGAAAGGGCCTTAGACGAAGGAGATGTGAAAACTGTAGGAAGTAATACGAAAATTTAAGAGGTGCAAATGATATCACATTATTAGCAGAAAACAGCAAAGATTTGGAATGATTCTTGAAGAAAGTCAAGAAAGAAAATGCAAAGGCATGGCTGCAGCTGAACATTAGGAAAACAAAAATAATGACAACAGATAATTTAAATAACCTGAAAGCAGAAGACAATGAAATAGTTCAAGATTTTCTATAAATTGGCTTAGTTATTAATCAGGATGGAGACTGCAGTCAGAATAAGATAGGACTTGGAAGGAACGCTATAAAGGAGCTGGACAATATCCTGAAGTGTCAAGATATATTATCCAACATAGGATTGTCCAGTGATGTATTTAAGTCTTTTACTCCAAGTCTGAAGTCAAGTCTCAAGTCTCTACCGTCAAGTCTCAAGTCCTTGCAAGATACTTTCAAGTCAAGTCTCAAGTCTGGAGTCAACTTTATACCCCAACCTGTATTCCAGAATTTCTGGACACTGTCAAATAAAGTCAGTTTTAATAACTGAAGTAGAGTCAGCTCTCCACTTTTGTGATTTTGCCATCTGTAGCTTCAGAAATGAGGAATAAGATCCTTCTTACTTCCCATTTGCAAAGCTTGTCTTCTGCTCTTAGGCAAAGTTTTAGAAAGCTCCTCCTATATGAAGTAGGGACAGGCTGCTGAGCAGACCTCAAGCCTATTTGCTGTTCCCTTTGAGAAATGTGTCCACACTTTGCACTTGAGACAGATTGTCATGTGACCAGTAAGTTGTAAGGTTTCTGGATGAATGTTGTAAGTTACTGAGCCAAGGGCAGCAAGTCAGTCACTAAAAATACGCAAGTCTCAAGTCAAGTCGAGTCAGCGTGTAATTTTTGCTGAGTCAAGTCCAAGTCAAGTCACTGAAGTGACTTAAGTCTGACTTGAGTCCAAGTCAATCGTCTACATCACTGGGATTGTCTATGCCATCATATTTCCAATTTCAAGCATGGTTCTGAAAGCTGAACAGTGAAGAAAGCTGGTAGAAAGAAAATCTACTCATTTGAAATATGGTGCTGGAGAAGAGTTCTAAGGACACCACAGACTGCTAAAAAGACAAACAAATGAGTCCCGGAGCAAATCAAGCCTGAACTTTCCCTATAAGCTAAGATGGCTAAAAATGAAACTGTCATACTTTGGAGATATCATGAGAAGGCATGACTCACTAGAAAAGACAGCAATGTCTGGTAAGGTACAAGGCAGTAGCAAAAGAGAAAGACTAGATTACAAATGATAGACTCAGTCAAGGAAACCAGGGCCCTGAACGTGCAAGACCTGAGCAGGACAACTGATGATAGGCTAAGCTGGATTTTTCTCTTTCATAGGGTCAGCATAAGTCAAAGTTAACTCGATGTCAGTTAACAATAAGTGAAATAACATACTCAAGTACATTCTTCCATATCCAGAACCAACTCCTCACGTTATCTCTCCCTCAGACATCAAATTCATCAAACAAATCTCTCAAATAACCATCAATACCAGCACAGCATCTGGTTGGAAAAATCTCTCAAAGAGTTTAGGACCACACTACTTCCTGCTAGATTCCGAAAGAATTTACTCTTTGGTCACAGATTTTTGATATTTATGGGTTTTCCCTCCCCTAACCTTACTTCTTGTTTTCAAAGGAATATGCCTGCTTCTGCTTTGGGGGCACGTCTTCTAACAAAGTAGCCACAATGACTTAACTAAAGAACGTACCACAGATTCTGAAGCCATAGCATCAAAACTAGTCACCTAAAGAACTGAAGCATTCTGGCACAATACCTCTTTTACTGGTGAAGTCATTAATTGAACCAAGGGGATTGGAATATCAAAGGGAGTCAGAATAGACATCCTAAGAGGGCATTTTCCCGGACAAGGGACTGAAACTTATCTATACTATTAAAGCATGCTTGCTTATTTAAAACGAGGTAATGTTAATAAGTTAACTTGAAGGATTGCATCCATCTTTGAAAACAATCCATCTCCACACAACACACACCTCTTAAAGAAAATCCCCAGGGTTAAGATAACAACTGGAATCAAAATTAAAATGTCAACAACCACAGAAAGAAAGAAAAAACAGATTTCTCTCTGAAGACAAAGAGAAGACTAATTTAGAAAAGCTGACAGTGCCCAGAAGGCAAGTTAATAATTCTGTCTCAGAGAGATAGAGACCTCCTGGTTGAAGGAAAACTGAGTGGCAGCCTCATGTTAGGGAATGCACAGCAAGGGAAGGCAGCATTCTTGCCAAAACATTAAGCTGTGTGGAAGGTTAGACAGTGGAATTCTGTCATGATACAGAGTTGATATAGGTAATGCAAAGACCACAATGAAAATTACATATTATAAGAAGGGCCGAATGGTTATTTTTTGGGGAAAGGGAATCAACTTAAGGAAGTCAAAACAGAGGAATGACGACTGCTTAACTCTTTCCCCAAATGAATTTTTTGTGTTTCAAATTGCCCTATAGCCTGTTTAGACTTTTTTTCAGAGGTGTGCTTATGAGAGTTAAAAATAGGATGGCTGTTGTGAAGAAGACTAAACTGGTGTTTGAGTTGTTAACATTGAGCTTCTTTTGAAGAAGATTTTCTTACCAAAAGTGGCTTGAACAATGTGTCAGGTCACTCTTTATTAAAAGTTTAAAACATAAGATATTCTGGTCAAAGGATTACATAACAGTGCTAAGTATCTGTGCTTAATATACTTAAGTAAGCTGTATTGTTAAAGCAATTCTAAGCCAAATCACACTCACACGTTTTAATAATTGTGATTTAGGCAACCTGGAACTCATGCATGTCATGACATTTGTATGAGAAAAGAAAGGAACACTATAAAACTGACAAATCTAGGCTATCATCTTGATCAATATTTACTGGATCATACGCCAGACTTACAATCTTGTAACTTTTAGGATTCACGCTTAACAGTCATTAACACCTGAATGTGACTCCAACTACTGAATTGAAGATATTCTGAGACACTACATATCTGGGCATGGGCAAATAACACCTGCAGCATTCTCCTGGTCATGGAGAATGTTGAGAGAAGCAGTTGTGACAGGATTCTGAGGGGTCTCTCCAGTTAATTCAACGTGCCCTTTGATCAGGAGAACATTGTAGTCATCATTTATAAGCACCCAAATCTACAGCACCCCAGAAACCCTTTGGTTGTGGTACTGCCTAGCTTAACAAGGAGACTGCAGAGGGTGGTACTGGCAGGATTCTAGGATTATTTTCAGACTACTTTTAGGAGTTTTTTAATAGTATTTTAATGTGTTTTGATTGGTTTTCATTTATCACCTCAGGACCTTTGTGGGATGGAAGGCAATACAGAAATATTATAAATAAATAAAAAGAAGTATCCATGACAATGGAGCTCCATCATCATAGTTACATCTGCCAATACAGGATCTCTACATAATGCTTTTAAATCTATTGCTTCCTTTCTCCATTGCCTTCCTTTCTCTTTCTTTTTCCTTATGTGTCTGTTTATTTAGATTACATTTTCAAGCATTTTTATTATTTTATGCTTTCACGTGGTGCAGTCTGTAGCATTTCTTTTTGGCATATAAGTAATAAGAAATAGTATTAATATTATTCCAATTTGTGGTGCTTCCACAAAAATCTATACAGGTACTAACAAAATATAAACAAGTAACTTCCCAAACAATTATCCCTTACTCATCGCTTTGAAATTGACAAAACCTTCAAAGGTTACAACGGGTGATAATCAAATGACCAAAAGAGGAAATACGTTCCTTTTTAAAAAACAGTATTAGAGCTCAATGTGACAAGGAAAAATAAATGTGTATGATACTGCCAAATTCTTGTATACAGGCATACCTCAGTTAACAAAGCTCAGATAAACAAGCAACTTTTTAGAAAGTCTTTTTATGGGAGCCTAGTCTAGCTGCTCCCCACCCTTTTCTTGTCTTCTGTCTAGCTGGATTTTTTTTTAAAGCATCAAATTGGAAGGATGGTGAAGGAGGGCTGAAGAAAAACAGACTTTCAGTGTTGGATTGCAGTAGTGCGTCTGAAATAAAGTCTGACCTGGGGAAAAAATGGGATTCTACTTCAGGTGATCCTACTATAGCTGTATGTGCTTACATAAAACAGGCAAGTTAAACAGCTGCCTCCAGAATCATTTACGGATCACGTATGAAGAGTAAAACAGAAAGAAAAGGAGAAGGCAGACTAAGCTGCATCACCAGCTACCCTAACATGTTGAACAAGAACATGTTGCTTACCTGTAACTGTGGTTTTTTTGTGTGGTCATCTGTGAACTCACACAAATGGGTCATCTGTGCCTGTGAGGTGCAATGTTACGCGCAGATGACCCATTTGTGTGAGTCACAGAGACCATAAAGAAGAAGCACAGATCTGATGTGTTTCATCACCAAAATGGAAATCATAAGAAAAGCAGAGGCTGTTAAAAGAAAAAAAATCATCCCAGAGGCATTTTGAAAGAAGCTTTCAAGAGGAAAGAATCAAGAATCAAAATGTCATTTACTTATGCTAGGCCTTCCTGGTCTTAGTTGCTTCATTTCACATATTCACAATATTAGTTTTGAATAAACAGTTTGCTGAAACATGTTTGAACTGCTTTTGTTGTGGGGGGGGGGTATAGGAACCTATCCCCATTTTCCTTGACATTTTTGCCTCTAATTCCAAAGTTTCTCTTGAAGAAGAAAAGCCCAGGAATACACCTATTTCATGAAATCAGACACATCTGTACTTCTGAGCCTTAACAAATCTCATGTCACATAATACGTAATCCTTCCATCATCCCACACATTAGAAAATTACAAGCTTTATTACAGATGCTATATCTTAAGTTTCTGAAGGCTCTACTCCTTTTCATCACCATTGAGACAGAGAAATAGAAAGACAGAAAGAAAGAAATTATCTGCTTCACCTGTTCTTGAGGAGGAGAGCGAAATTCCTTGGTTTTCCTGGCAGTTAAAGCAGCAGACATATTCAAGGCTTGCATAAGTTCATTATATCTGTATTTCTGATTATATTGCAACTTTGAGACATACGTATCTGCGAAAGATACAATGGCTTCCACTCTGTGTTTCAGCTCACAGTCGCAGAAATAATTTAGCAGCTCACACATCTAGCATGAAATTAATAGACATATTATATGATTTACAAACCTGCACAATATAATCAGTAAGCCAAAGTACTGAAATAGATTTTTGTACATTATTTCCTGTAGAAATTTTGTGGTCAGTAAAAATAAGAGTGGGTACTTAAGAGTACCAAAGGTACTCTTTCACATATAAAGAAGGAGTCTTCCGCTAGAAAGGACTGATTTTACAAATGCTCATGCTAGAGCACTGTGTGAAAATAATTTGTCAATCCATTACATTTTTCTGGTTTTACCACAACATATGCAAACTTTTGCAGAAGAATAAGAATTTCTACAGAACCTTACCAATACATCACTATGGTAACTCCTGTGTAAGCAGCCACAGAAGTATTTGCAAAACTGCACTGATTGTTATATACTGTTGCTGGTAGTTGTTTGATTGAAACCAATGCCTCTTGTTTATTTATTAACTCACCTGTGATGACTGCGATAGGGAACAAAGTAACTCATTCATATCTATATTTGTATCTATATCTATATCTATATATGTGTGTGTGTGTGTGTGTGTTCATTTTTCATACACACACACACACACATATATGTATATAAACACACACATCAAATTCCTTTCTACATGTATGTGTTCTCCCATATTGCCTTCAATATATTTTCCAGGTGTTAATCACTTGTATCAAGAACATGCAATGTAGTATTTTACTAATTCTGCCTTTTATGAAACAGCAGTGTGTGTGTGGGGGGGAGATTGTACAACCGAAGCAAGTTAATATTTAAGATCAATAGGAAAATAAGATTTTTTTTTTAAGAATCCTGACAGTCAATTTCTTCATGAAAGCTACTGACAAATACAGTTAATAGAGAAAATACAGTTTCAGTAATATTACACCTCTTCATTTACTTTAAGATTGTCACCTGGAGTTTAACAGATTCAGGCAATCTTGTTTGCAGCAAGCCTTTTATTGGAGTTTTCGTTTCCTTGATTGCCTTTTCTCCAGCCTCTACAGCTTTTTCTTCAATTTGTGTAACATCCTCCTTCTCCATTTTCTCCATTGTTTCTTCCTTGGGCTCACCAAATACACATGGATCGATGAGGAGCAAAATCTGTTTAACATCATGATCATCAAACACTCCCATTATGAGTAAAGTTCCTATAAGTTTAAGTACAGGAACAAACTGGAACTCAACTTTCCCTCCAACAGGATCTCGTATGTGAGTTCCACTGCAGTAAACTGCTTCCGTTAGCATGCTGATGGCTTTGGATTTAAGCATATCGAGTGGTATTTCTGGACTAGGCTTCTGATGATCCTCATGCGATAAAATGAAACAAGGGGCAGAGAACTTAAAATCTGGTTTTAGGCAGGTACTAAGCCCAACTCCTGGCAAACCATGTCTCTTTGATTCATCCGGAAATAATTTGATTTTTCTAGTTTCATCGGTAATGGGAATTATAAATTCATTGTTCATCATTAGCTTAGCCTCCTTGGAATACTCTAAATGAATGCTGATCAGCAAGTCATAAAATCCAGAACGTAATAATCCAGGCAAATACTGATTATCTATTGTATAAAATAATTGGGAAACATCCACATGGCTGCAAAGTGCATAAGCTACTCTGTTGTTCCCCAGAGCACAAACTGAACTGTATAGTTTTAATGTATGGTAGTGGAACCTCATCAGATCTTCCTGTTCACATAGCTCCAAAATATCAATACACCTAAAATGAGAGAAAAAAAAATTCTTAACATGAGGTAACTTTTTTCAAGAATAATTACATTAAGTATTTTGTGAGTAGAAAACGAGGATGAATCGCAAAAAGCAAATACATGTACTTGTGAAGCACTATGCATATTTAAACTTTAGATATAACTTCTCACACTGAAAAAGTCAAAAACCTCTATAATCATCTAAAATGTGTGATTTTAAGCAACACCTTTTAACAAGGTTTTAAAACAGAAAGTAAAGTATACTGAAATAAAGGAAATTGTTTGCTTTCTTACGTAACAAATTCCAAAATAAAATTTGTGCTAATTGAATTACAACACTTTGAAAAGTATTTTAGTCACAAGCCCTAGATGAGGAAAAGGAGGAGGAAGACATGCAGGAGGTGGTTTAGAAAAATATATAATAAGTGTATGTTAATAAAATACATTCTACGTATTTCCTTCCAGCCTACAAAAGTAATAACAGCTTAAAAAATCAATTGCTAGACCAACTTTGACTCTGTATTTTCCAAAGTGCATCCTTTTCACATTTAAGATTTTGTAATCCAATACAAAAGATCAGAGCTGAGCTCTAGAGCTCTTATGAGAACTATGACTGAAATAATCTCTTACTAATTTACAAAGACTGCAGTGTAGCCAAAAGGAATAAAATGTTGGGGGATGATAGGAGTTTCAGCCCCACAGAGATGCAGCGGAATAACCATAGGACAGCGAGCCAACAGCAGCAGCCTTGTTCCCCAGTAAGGATACTCACACACGGAGGAGTCTTCCAAACAGGAGGCACTTTATCTTGTAGCAACGTTCCGATATGTACACAACATGGAACAGACGGACAAAGGCTTGCGCCAGACACCGGTTTGGTCAACAGACAAATACATACTGGGGATTGCTTTCTTATGTACATATTTACAACCAATCAGGTAGAGGTTTGCACACCTCCCTCTACCATCTGCACACGACCCCAGTTTCTGATGCAACCTTGCAATCACCCACAGCTGGAGCATGATGCAGCATCTTTGCAGTGGGCTGATCATTTTCCCAGGGTTCCCTGCCTGGAATCCCTGACATAAAAACCTATTTGTTCTTAAGTGCCATAAAGACCACTTTGACTTACAGCAACCCTATAAATGAAAGACCTCTAGGTGATCCTATTCTCAACAGCCTTGCTCAGGTCTTGCAGACTCAGGGCCGTGGCTTCTTTGATAGAGTCTATCCATCTGTAATGGGGTCTTCCTCTTCTACCTCGCCGTGCATTATTGTCTCTTTTAGGGAGTCATGTCTTTTCACACAAATATTAAAATAATATACAGAATGTCTACAGAATGTGTGTCTTGTGGAATGTATTTTGTTCTAAATTAAAGCATGAAAATTTAATATAGAATATTTTTTAACATCAATATATTAGAACCAAGAAGTTTCTTTTGGATGTCAGCAAACTGTCACACATCTTCAGTTTGACAAAGAAGTATGGTACATTACAAAGCTTGGATGTGAAATTTCCTTCCCCTGTCAGAAAGCTTGTTATATTATCTTATGTTATGTTTTATGTTATGTTACATTTTTTGTTACGTTATGCTGTTATGCTGCTGAGGTTGCTTCCAACCTTAAAAAATTAGAACTGAGAAGGAAAAGAGATTGCGCAAAAGCGAAACTTTCCTGGGTTAGCATCTTTTCTTGGTGGGTGTCCCAGGTTGTAGAATCCCTTCCCTTGGAAGTTCAGTTGGCCCTCTCTCCTTTCCTTCTGGCAACAGGCAGAAGGAGCTTTTTTTAAAAAAGAGCTTTTAATGGGTTAGTATTTTTATCTTTTTTTATCTGTTTTTATCTTTTTTATCATGCTTTGATTGTATTATACTGTTTTAACCTTGTGTTTTCTTAAGTGACTTGTCATTTAATGTTTTAAACTTTTGTATTAATATTTTTTACACTGTACTCCGCATTTAAATATTTGTAAGCTGCCTTGGATTCTGTATAAGGAGAAAAGCAGGATATAAAACAATAAATTAAAATTACAATGTTATTGCACAAAGGCTTTACCTTTTTCAAGACCTTTTTATGGCTTATATTTAAGGTGAATATTCTTCTACCTGTATCAGCCTCATTGACTTTGTTTCTCATACTGTAACACAACTCCTAACACATTGGACAATGCTCTGTTAGAAATCTTCCACTGTCACTTAATAAATGAGATATATGTGGGCCTGTGCTTTTCTTCACTATGCATTTCTGTTCATGTCCCCCCTTCTTGGTACACTAGAATTAAACTTTTATGGAGCTGATTAACTGTAGTTACATCCACACCAAGAAAATATGATTAGCAAGATAAATGCAAGTCAACTTAAAACAATTTCAAGTGTCCTAATCTTGGAACTACTGTAGATTTAAGTGACCAAGACCCATGGGAAAATATCGTTAACTAACTCACAACTGTTGAAGTATAACAGTGAATGGAAGAGGAAAAGGAAAACACAATAGTGTGCGTATGCACAAGGCTTGTCAGTATCTTGACCTATTAAATGAGGATTTGTATGTGTGAATCAGGCATATTCCTTCAGTCATGATTCTTCTGATTAAATCTATAGCCCTAATTCAACCAAAATGACTAACACACCAAAACTCTTCAAAGGATTTTTAATTGGTAAATCAGAGACTACCAGTGTGAATCTGATATGCACAAGAATTTGAATGTGAATCTGCCTGTATGTTCTGGTATAATTAGTGATGAGTTAAAAAAAATCTAAACTCAGTTAAAATGTCTGAAACTGAGATGCTGTGGTTTTTTTTTTAAATAAATCTAATTCTGGTTGCTGTGTGCCTTCAAGTCATTTCCAACTTACGGCAATCTTAAGGTGAACCTATCACAGGGTTTCTTGGCAAAATTTGTTCATGGATGGTTTGCCTTCTGCTGAGGCTGCAAGAGTGTGACTTGTCCAAGGTGACCCAGCAGGTTTCCTTTGCCAAGCTGAGATTCGAACCTGGTTCTCCAGAGTTGTAGTCTAGTGCTCAAACTACTTCACTACTCTAGCTTCTGGTTCCTCTAACAGATTATACCCTCTGTTTCTGACTCCTCTCATTACATCCACAGTACATAGTAGATTTTCACCTCCCACTGCAAGCAAAGGAAAAATACTGCTACCTTAACATCAGGGGAAAAAAGGCTGAAAAAAATAAATAATTTACTTGTTTTCATTTAGACACAAACTGTTCACAGGGAGCACAAAGAAATAAATCTAATGTACTCTCCTTGAGCTTATGAAAACTACTGAAGATTACTTTACCTGCTTTCTTCTGGAATATGAAGGGCCATCATCTGCAAAGGTTCCAGACATTGCACCAGCCACCCATGGCGGTCACTGACTCGGTCAGCGTCTACTTTCAAGAAACTGTTTGGCATTCTGCTCCATACAACAGGTGTGATTGTCTGAACATCCAATCGAGGAGGACACTGAGGAATTGGGTTTCGCTCTTCACTTTTAAATATTGCTGCTGATAAAGGCATGGTGTTCTGTGAAAATACATATGATTTTTTTTTTAAACAGCAAAGGCTGCACCTTAAATTGAAGTAAGAATACATCTTGGGGGAAAAAAAGAATCCTTTATAAAATTGTTATTACAGACATATCTACTAATGAAGCCTGGGACCTAGTCAGCTTGTCTTGTGGAAGATGGACCATGTAGAAATATTTTCTCTCCAGCTCTCCACCCTCTCTTAAACTCAAGCCAATGCCAGTACCACAATGTGACCTCTGAATGGGGCCAAGTCTTCCTAGTTTATTATAGAAGACAGAACATCTGGGGAAGGTATCCCCCCAAATGGAGGGCCACTGTTGCCTATACTAACTCAAGAAACATCCTGACACTTGTCCAAATTTGGGAGAGCTGTTACTGCACACCTGTAATACCTGCCCCAGTGTATTCCTGCAAATAAACAATCATTTCAAAAATAAAATAAGACCACAGAATTCCCTCCTCTGAAATCTACTGATTCTGCAGAGCATCCCTAGAACTACCTTCTGCTTGGAGACAAGCATAATACAAGGTATTAATGAGATGAAATTGTCTCTAACACTAGTTATCTGACATTATGAATCTTTTTCTCACATTCTATTTCAAACAGTATTTTTTCTTATTAACTGTTATTTCAATCTGGTGTCATCTCATTAACAGTTCAAGGGAAGGAAAAGCAAAATACTAGAAATCACATAACTAATTAGTACAGTTTGCATTTCTGATTTTACTTTATAGTGCATGATCTATATTGATAGTAATTTTATTTAAAAATACCTTTAATTTACCCAGTTCAAACTGAAACAGGTTTGTGCTTGTAGGCTGTAAAAAAACTGCTGGAAATAGTTTTGTGTTTGGTTCAACCTGAAAAATACAGTTCACACAGTTAAAATGCAGCATAAGCCTATTATCTCAGGGAGATTGTGAAGATACATTTCTTAAGGCCACAATCCCATACATACTTACTTCAGACCAACCCCTGTTTAACTCAGTGAAGCTTATTCTGAGCAGACATGAATAACATGCTACATTGTTTATTACAGAAAAGACAGCACAATCACACCACCAAGCAAGTATTCCCTTACAGCAATATAACCATAAAATACCACACACTCCTACTTAGATGGAAAGCGTATTTTTGTACAAAGATTACATTGTCATGTTAAAACAGATAGTTTGCTTCAAAGAAGAATGCACAAGACTGCAAGTATCTGCAAGACTTTTCAACATATACACATGCACAGAAGAATGTGTGCATATATATCTCATGTAATATGGAGGATGGAACAAACTTGTTTTCTGCTGCTCCAGAGACTAGGACACAGAGCAATGACTTAAAACTTCAGGAAAAGGGATTCCAACCTAAAAATTAGGAAGAACTTCCTGAGGATAGGAGCAATCTGACAGAGGAATACACTGCCTCAGAGTATGATGGAATTTCTTTCTTTGGAAGTTTTTAAACAGAGGCTGGATGGCCATCTTTCAGGAATGCTTTGATGGTGTATTCCTGCATAGCAGGGGTTTGGATTCAGTGACCCTTTTGGTCTCTTCCAGCTCTATGATTCTATGATTTTATATATCTAATAATTACACATATACACAGTATAAAGATGGATGTGCCTTCTGCTTACATACATTGACAGGCAAATAGCAGGTTTGGGGACAAGCAATTTCTTAAAGTAGCAAAAGGAAAGGATTAAATCCTCTTCCTAATAATATCTCACTGATTAAAATCATACCCTCTGAGCTACCTGGCTTTTCTTCTTTTTTCTATCCCAAATGATGTAAGGTAATTTGAAGCTGGGAAGAAAATCACATGACTTCATCACATTAGTATTCTCTGGCACTCAACACTCTAAGGAGCACCCAATGAAGTGGGGTAAGTGGAATTACACAACACATTTTGTTTTCTTCAAAAACTATTATCAGGAGGATTTGGGTTGATGGTACACATGTATCTCCTCATAATATGTAACTTGGACCAAAGAAAAAGTAACAGGTTGACAGTTGTACTGGAACAATGACAATCAAATATTATACTACAACCCCTCCTCTCACACCTCTCTCTCTCTCTCTCTCCTCTCTCTCTTTTTAACTTATATTCTACTTAGATTTTATTTGTCATATTGTATTGCAACAGAAAATGCTTAACATCTGCAAAAATGGCACACAGGATTCAATTTTACAAAATTAGACATGGAAGACAGGATTTTCAATGATTTATTGCATTCTATGAAACACTATGAAGAAGCTTTTTATTTCTTTCAAAATGCTTAAATACACTTCACACCTCATGTTGCAGAAATATAGACTTTAAATATTTTTCATGTGAGAAAATACATCTGTCATGAGCCAGGCTGAGCATGCTGCCGGTTCAGACTTGGACTCCGATTTAGACTTGGACTCCCAGCTGGGGGAGGATCCCTTGGAGGGGCCTTCGGGAGAGGGGGCTCCTTCAGAGTCTAGGGAGGAGTCTGCCAGCGACCCCACAGCTGTCCCGGGCACGGATCCCGAGCCAGTACCTGCAGCAGATGTTTCTGCTCCAGAGGCAGAGGCTAGTGCTTCTGACTCGATGGAGGCTGGTGTTTCTGACTCCAGCCTGGAGTTTGCAGCAGATTCTCCCCCCACGTTCCTCCAGAGGTGGCTGGAAAAGGGGGTGGTTCTGAGGTCTCAGCGGCTGCGGGAGAAGCGTCTGATGAATCGGCCCTGAAGTCTTGAGGGGCTCCAGCTGTGAGCTGGGCCAACAGACATTTGATCAGCCCCAGCTGGGCTAAAGACTGTGTATTTAAGACAGACGCTGTTGGAGTTGGGCACGGGGCAACAACCGTCTACCAATCGGGAATCTGTGTCCTGTGTCATGGGCTTTCTGTTCCAGGCTAAACCTTGCTGTTTGAGTTTGCTGCTCCTGGGACTGGGATGTTTGTTTTGGTGACGTAACCTCTTAATTTCTTTATTACTAAAGCCATAAACTCAGCTCCTGCCTCTGTGTCTGCTTAGCCGCCGCCTGACATTGACAACATCTGACAGTATCACATGGTAGACTTCTAGAGGCGGAACAGTGAAGGAGACAATCCCTCCTCTCTACTTCTGTCCCTCAAGTGCCACCACAATCTCTTCTTAGGTCTGGAAAACCCTCAAAATCTTGTTTTCATGTACCACAGATGGCCATGAAGGTTGGAAGAAGTCCAAGCAAGGGAAAATTGGATTTAGCCCAATGCTGTTCTTATTTTACTTGTTGTGTATTAGCATTTGTATCAATCTCTCATGCAAGAAAAGTGATGACCTGATTTTAGAACAAAGATTTTTTGCCATATATACAACAAGAAATGCCAGGTGTCCAAGCTGAGTTCATAACAGGAAAAGTCTTTAGAGACCATATTGCAAACTTGTGTCAGCTACTGGAATACACCAAGGAATTTCACAAGAAAATCAGCCTGTGCTTTATAGGTTACAGCAAAACTTTTAACTGTATAGATCAGAGTGAGCAGCTGCTGGAGGCTAGGAGACTGTATTAACCCCCCAGGGGATGTAGGAGGACCATAGCCCCACTGAAAACCTCTCCCATACAAAAACCCATATTTTCTCTCTGAAATGCCCTCAAATGCCCTTTAGGGAATGAGGGGATCTGTGACACGTTTTAGGCCATTTAAGGCTTTTTATGACCAGGAAGTCATTTTCCGGACCCTTCCTGTTTTAAAATACTTCACAGCCTCTCCTTGCTGGCTCTTGCATGGCATATACACATATACACTCATATATATATATACACACACACACTAAAAAAATATATTCTTATGCAGGATCATTTCCTGAAACACTTCTGAATCTGAGAATACCAAGCAAAACCTGCACAAAATTCTCACCACTGTGTTGTTTTACTCAACTGAGTTTCCCAAGTGTCAGAAAACATATTTTTTAGCCAAGAAATGAATAGTGGCAAATATTCTTTCCATTTCTATTTCAAAATACTATCTTCTGAAATAAGACTGCCAGATAAGAGTACATTTGCTGCAAATAATTCCTTCATTTGCAGAAAAAAAAGTGCCACTCTTTCTTTTATCAGAAATGGCTGAGAGGTCTCCTTTTTGTTCTCTTTATAGAGGCTACCCAATTAGGAAGGTCAAAATGCTTTTCATCCTCCCAAACCATGGCAGAAACAGACAGTAGTGGGCCCAAGGTATAAAAGAGCACATTCTATGTATGTTAACGTGAGAGATGTAAAAATGTATTCATATGTAGCAAACAAACTTTTTATTTATTAAATTCAAAATTAAACATAGGTGCAAATAATAAACTTTTTATTACTCAGTTTTGATACATAAACATCTGGGAACATGACACTGTATATCTGAAGAGGAGAACATACACAAAACAGTTTTAGTAAAACAAAATGCAACCTTCTTATTTTAAGTAGAATTGGAAATATATCCGCCCAACTCTGCGTTCCATTCAACTGTTTACAGTTCTTAAACTACAGTGATTGGCTTTGTTTCCTGCTACTGGGTTAAAAGTCAGAACACTGCTGTTGAACATGCTGTTGAACAATCATAAATCTCAAAAAGATTATATTGCTGCTCTGCATGCTTAGGCATATGATATTATAATTCCTTCTACTGAACTGCTATTATTATCTTATTCAGAGGAGTACATGTCTAAATACCCTGAAAGGATCAGATCTCATCTCATTTTGGAAGCTAACCAGGGTCAGTCCTGGCTAATACTTGGAAGGGAGACTGCTAAGGAATATCAGGAGCTCTTGGATATATTTCAAAGGAAGGCCTTGGGAATCCATCTCTGAGTATTCATGGCCCAAGAAAACCCTACAAAATTCATGGGGTTAAGTCGATAGGCGACTTGAAAACACATACACACATATTCAGAGGAGAAGGAAAAAAGCACAGAGCAAGATGAAATCCCCTCCCCTCCAAAGTTTTGTTGTTCTTGTTGTTTCTGTGTGCCTTCAAATTATTTCCACTTATGGAAATCCTGAGGAGAATCTATCATGTGATTTTCTGGGGGCTGAGACTCTGTGACATGCCCAAGGTCACCCAGTGGGTTTCCATGACTGAGCAGGGAACTGAACCCCGGTCTCCAGGACCATAGTCCAACATTCAAACCACTACACCACACTGGCTCTCTTGGAGGACGAAATATCTTATATTAACCCCAACAGCATAGGAAAATATGGTGGCAGAAGACCTAATTTTTCTCAATTGTGTTTCATGTTTTTTCCTTTCAGAAAGAAAAGGTAAATAAACTAGAATAACAATAAATGAAATAAACAATTAACATGTAACATTAAATTGTAAGCAATTTCATCTTCTGTTAACTTATAAGAAAGAGCTACCTCTATGGAGACAGATTTCTGTGCAGTGTTAGTATCAACAGCATCTGGATATTAATTTCATTTAAAAATGGCTGATCCTGAAACATTTTAAGTCTCTATAACTGAAACAAACTAATTTCAATCACTAAAGAAATATTAAAATAGCTGGAAAAATGTACTAATTGGTACATCTAAGAGCAGTGTGAAGGACTAGATTTAGAACAGCAAGACTTCTCTAACAGTGATTGTTACCCCAAAAGGTGACTGACTCAGGGGTCCACCTGTGATGCCAGTACTTCCATGTGATGATGGAGAATTAATTGCTCAATTAGGAGGTCTGAGAGAAGGGGGTAACCTAATAAGATCTTCCACCAATGTTTACGAGGCCTCAAAGGAAAGACCAGCCAAAGATTCCAAAGTAAGCTAAAACGTGTTTTATTGAAGAATTCAGTCATGCACACAAAAGATCCAAGCGCTCACACACTCGCGTAAGAGCTAACCGAAAGATAAAGGGAGGAAAGTGGTTGATAGCAGAGTTTTTAGGGAATGGGTGGTAATTACCAGTCTGGAGAGCAGTGAAGAAAGCAGTGATGTGGCTTAGACTTGTGCCTAAGGACAGTACTCACGCAGAAATCAGAGCGACTCCATGGCTACCAGCAAGCAAAGTACTGCATCGAACTGCTCAAAACAGATAGTTTTTATACCCAAAATCAGCCTGGACGGCAAGGATGTGAGTGGCTGTCTGGCCAAGCAAACAGTGGAAGTTGCAACAGGGATAATGGGGCCCAGACAGAGTTAATTGTCTTAGTGTTAGGTGACAAAGAGTTAATGGCTGTCGTAATAGCTCTGTAATAGTGGACAGGTAAGAGAACAATGCAGGGAAACTTCCAGGTGTTAGGAAGAAGGGCTGAAACAATAAGTGTTTTGGAGGGAACTTCTCGTTGCTATTGTGTGGTATCGGAGACGTTACAACTTCAGCCTATTATCTCTGGAGTTACCTGGCAATTATCCTGACAATGACCCTGGCTATGCCTAGAGGGGATCTCTGACTTATTTTGCAGCACGTGTGTTCAGTCAGTATTTTTCCTCTGCCCAGTCTGGCCTTACAGTCACCTCAGGGGTCCATTTTATATCAATACCAATTAATGTATTTTGCCAATTAAATCATATTTCACCAATTAAACCACATCAAATCGGGGGGGGGGGGAGAAGCACAATAAACAAACATAATTTTTAAAAATGATCTTTTTTAAAAAAAATCACAGTTCTGTTCTTTGGTCTTGTGATTATGTCCTAAATTCAGAGCTCTGCATATATTTTTCTTCCTCTTTTCAGCACTTAAAATAAATGCTGAATTAATGTTCTTCATAAAATGATCTTTTTCTTCATAATTATAGTTTCATAGCATGTTTTTATCTATCACACAGTACACTAAATGTAGAACTATTAATTTCATCTTCAGTTTTCCTGTGACACTTCTGAATGAAGTAGAATAGGATGTCACAGGGAGAATCACCATAATTTCACAAGACGATGAAATGGGCGGATTGCATTTCATCAAAAACTGCACGGTTTTTAAGTACATGATGAATACAAGCTGCAGCCACTGCTGATATGAGCTGAGACCCGCATGGTGAGGAATTTTCTTTTCAGTCATGCTTCTATGTTAATTGAGTTATGATTGTAAAATAATACATTATCCTTGATCTCAAAAATGCAAGCCAAATATTCTGAAGTGTAATACATTCAGAATTCACAACTATGTTTTACAATGCAGAAGACTTGTTAAAAACTCTTATATTATTGGGGTATTGTGTTTTCCAAGCACTCAACCTACAATATTTTGTTCTTCACAAAATGTGTTTTTTCTCTCTGCTCCGCAAGTAATGTTAAAAAAAGTAGAATATCTTGCCCAGTACACACATTACTGCTCATTACATTACGAGTGACAAGCAGCAACCTCAGCCATTGCTAATGCCATTATGTGCCTATTTTTCCAGTGTTAAAGAGCCAAAGTGATGCCAATGTCAATGCCATTATGTGCCTATTTTTTCCAATATACAAGAGCCAATGTTTAAGCACTGGACTATGACTCTGGGGACCAGGGTTCAAATCCCAGCTTGGCCATGGAAACCTACCGAGTGACTTTGGGCAAGTCTTACTCTCTAAGTGTCAGAGGACAGTGAAAGCAAACTCCCTCTGGATAAATCTTGCCAAAAACACTCTGCAATAGGTTCATCTCAGGGTCTCCATAAGTCAGATGCGACTTGAAGGTACATAACAGCAGCAATCTGGAAATGCAAACATGTGGAGACATACTCTGAATTACTGAATCACAGAAGAATAGAGTTGGAAGAAACCACAGGTGCCACCCAGTCCAACTCCCTGCAATGCAGGAACACACATCAAAGCACTCCCAATAGATGGCCATCCAGCCTGTTTAAAAATCTCCAAGGAAGGAGATTCCACCACACTCCGAGGCAACATATTCCACTGCCAGACAGCTCTGACCATAAAGAAGTTCTCCCTGAGGTTTAGGTGGAATAATTTTTCCTGTAGTTTGAGTCCATTGCTCCTTATCCTAGTCTCTGGAGCTTACAGACTGTCTGTTTAATGATCTGTTCTAGAATCTTTCTGGCTATTGATGTCAGGCTGACTGGGTGATAATTATTTGGGTCCTCTTTCCCCTCCCCCACTTTTTGAAGATGAGAACATTTGCCCTCCTCCAGTCTGCTGGGACTTCTCTTGTTCTCCAGTAATTTTCAAAGATTACTGTGAGTGGTTCTGAAATAACTTCTGCCAGTTCTTTTAATATCTTTGGACATAGTTCATCTGGCCCTGGAGACTTGAATTCATTTAGAGTAGCTAGGTATTCCTGTACTACTTCTCTACCTATTCTGTACTGCATTTCCCTCACTTCCTTACCTGCTCCCCACCCCCAGTTGAGCACTTTTTTCCTTTGGGGAGAAAATTGAGGCAAAGAAAGTATTGAGTAGTTTTTGCCTTTTCTCTCCTCCTTGTTAGTACCTGGCCATCTTCTCCATGCAGCGATTCTATCATTTCCTTGTTTTTCCTTTTGCGGCAAATATATCTAAAAAAGTCTTTTTTTATTGTTTTTAATCTCTCTGGCAAGCCTGAGTTTATTCTGTGCTTTAGCTTTTCTGACCTTCCCCCTCCATATCCTGGCTATTTGTCTGAATTCCTCTTTGGTGATTTCCCCATTCTTCCATTTCTTGTACATGTTTCTTTTAACACTTAGCTCAGTTGAGAGTTTTTAAGTCATCCATTCTGGTTTCTTTAGACACCTCCCATTTTTTCTTCTTATTGGAACAGTTTTAAATCGTGCCTTCAGTATCAGCTTTCTAAAAATCTAGAATGTGTGTCCAGCTACACTTGGATTCCCCTTTCCACTGAATAACAAATTCCAATAGACCATGGCCACTCCCACCTACGGATCTCACTATTTCCACCCCATTGACAAGGTCATCCCTGTTGGTTAGGATCAAATATAAAATAGTTGATCCCCTTGTTCCCTCTTCCACCTTCTGGACAATGAAATTGTCTGCAAGGCAACTGAAAAATTTGTTAGACCTCACGCTCTTGGCAGAGTCTGACTGCCAAGATATATCAAGATAGTTGAAATCTCCCATTACTACTATATCCCTCCTTTTTGAATGCATGGTCATCTGCTCCAGGAAGGCATCATCCAAATCCTGCAGCTGGCTTGGAGGTGTGTATTAGCCCCCCCTCCCAAACAATGACATCCCTATTGTTTCTCACCTCCCTAATTCTTACCCAGATGCTCTCAAACTGGCTTCCTGGATTTAAGTCAAGTCGTGTAGGCACTACTATAGTGACTGCCTTAAAGAGTGCACACACCCTCACTTCTCTCTTAAAATGATGCCTTATGTAATAACAGATAGTGCTATAGGATTGAAGGAGCTATAGAATTCCCACTCTAAGCACCATGCTGACAAGCTCTTCTGGGAAAATTAAGAGAAGAATGAAAAGTTCCAGCTGCTTGTTTCAGCACTTCTCTGGTGAATGCCAGATTGAGCGTTGCCCTCCACATTAGCCTGTAAGATCATCAGGGCAGGGGCGGAGATGGGTACCAGAGCTCATCCTAGCACTCATGAGAGAAGCATTAAGACTTAACAATCAAGTGAAATGGCTACAGCCATTGGCATCTGTATTATCTCTGAATGCCACTGGGTCTCTTGAGCTGTGAGGCTTAGAGGTGTTCTGGGTAATAAAGATGGTGGCAGAGGCAATAGAAAGTTCACACAGTCCTTCCCTAGCAAACATCACCCCCCGCCCCCGTCACATGCTACATTATAATGTAAAATAAAATGGATTATGCTCTCAGACAAATATCATCAGCCCCTTTGAGTCCAGGCATTTCCCCACTATGGCGGATCCTGGCACAGGACCTGCCTATGTATCTGAGGTAGATGTAAAACAAGCCATGTCAGAGGCACATGCTTTAGAATTAAATCATCACATTGCTAATCACATGAAGTTATATATCATATCACCTCTATATTTAAAATGTAAGTTGTTTCCTCTCCCCAGAATTCCTTTTAGACATGTGAGAAAAAGTTACCCAAGGTATGTGGGGTGTTCAGAATCCAGGTTCTCCTCTCAATTCATTATCATTGCTGTGCAAGCCAAAAGCGAGATGCACATTTGCAAATCCTACCACACAATCATGTGTGCATAGACTACAAACTCAGCACCACAAAACCAATGTGGATATCTAAGCGTGCCAGCACAATCATCATATACTATACACTGAAAATAAGTGATGAAGAGGAATCTTTGGGAGGAGGTGAGAGCAGAAATCATTGACACCTGATAGAAAGTTCCCAGCTCTTTTCCATTGGCTGTAAATGAAAGCATTCCGGTAGCCAATTCAACAAGGCATCCAATTTCTAAATCAACGTTACCACGACCTGATCTTTGTGAATGTACAGCTGTTTCTCCTCCCCAAACCATGTAGCAATTGCTCCGTTTCACACTGGAAAAAAAAATCAGAAATCTTCAGAAAACATTTATGGTTGCATGTCACTCTTGGCAATCACATATTAGTACATAGACTTCCCAACACGCCACAAGGGAAGTCTTCTAACTTTGAGGAGGAAAATAACCCTAGTGAGTAAACACCACTGAAACAAGAAACAAGTTAGATGAGAGCAAAGTATAGGCATTTAAGACTTTATTTTGTTTCAAAAGAACTTACTTGCACGGATTGGCTGCAGTTTTCCCCCCTTATCTTAAGCACAATGTTTTCATGAAAAAAAATTCTTTTTTGTTCCTTCAACTTTTTATATGACTTTAATATCTAAAAGTGTTATTGCAACTGAATTATACTCTTTAAAAAACATTTGGCCATGTTATTTTTTTAATACTTCTGCAATGAGGTTTTACATGCAAATTATCATTATATTTAAAGCCACAGGACAGTGGATTGAGAAGAAATGTAGATGAGGAAGAGATTTATTTTTGAAAAAGAGAGCCCAAATAAACATTATTGCTAGTAATTGACCATCCTAGAAAACTGTTTTATTAATACCTTGGAAACTGCATAATGTCAAGTTCAATTATTATTTATAAGATTAAACAGGCTTATTTCTAGCATATTTTGGGTTTAAACATGAAATGTTATTTCCAAATAAAGGAAAAATTAATCTCAACCTAAGTTATTCAATAGGTGATCTCTAAGTCCAAACCTTTCATGAACTCTGCCTCTTTCATCTCCCAAAGTAACTGTAACTGTGCAGTTCTTATTTAGGTCAAAATGTTCACTGTAAAAGTGGTAGTCAGGAGTTACCCAACCAATCCAGACTGAAGATGGATCTTGCCCAGCAAAGATTCGCACTGAATAGTAGTACTGAAATAAACAAAATATAGTATGTTGACCATTTTGCTAATTTAAACATTTAACTTACATTCAGTACTTTTAAACAGAAATAATTACATAACTTGCTCAGAGAAAATTTCGCTCCATACACTAAACAGATTTTTTTAAAAAAAGAATCAGTCAAGGAGTCAGCATAACTGGCTTTAACCATTCTCAGTTTTATACTTGGATAGATGTTCAGAGCAGTACAGAAGTCTACACTGGACTTAATGTTGCTCACTTTTTGCTGAGTATCTTTGTATCTAATTACTAATTAAGCACAAAATAGAAGACCAACAACTGAAGACATGTTACACTTCTTATTTATGCAGCATTTTATACATCAGATGTAAAGATCTACAAAAACATGTCTATACCAAGGCTCTGTAATATCCATCTTAGGGGGCTTCAAATGATCAACTCAACTACAAGACAAATATTAAAGCTCACAAATGTTTCCATGACTAAGCCTGTAACCTAAGCAAGGAGTAATTTAACTCCTTCCACCTTGTAGCTCACTAGCCCCAAATATACTTAGTGCTGGATCACAGTGAGAAATTTTTCTCCCTTCTTTTTCCTTCCTACTTGCTGCCCCAAGGCTAGACTATTCGCCACTACTGGGTAAGTGCTGTGAAGGAATGGGGTGGAACATTACTGGGAGGAGGAGAAGCTGTAAGTGAAATTAGTCCTTGATCAGGACGATGATACGGTCAATTGATTTGGACTGACTCAGATGAACCTCAGCTTTTTTCCCATTTGGGGGTGGGGGGACCAGGTGAATTACTGAGACACTCCAATTCAAACCTGGGATAGTTTGTTCATTATTAAAAATAAGACTACATACTTACTGTTACGGCATGAACAGGTAACTCTTGGGTTTGTTTTCTGGAAATAAATAAGATTATCAGTAAAATGAAAACACATATGATGCTGCAAAATACTGAAATAATGTTGAAAAATAGTTTTCATTTGGTGTGTATGAACTACTTTTATTCACGGAGTGACACTTGTTCTAGATAGAATTACAAAAGAAAAATAATGCATGAATTCTTTCTGTCACTTAAAAGAGAAGCATGTATAATCTGCTGGCCTCAGAACGTCCTTCTGTACTTTGAGTGCTTTAAATAAATACAGACATATGCTAAAGAGAAGGGCTCCCCAGGAGCATATAAATTCAGACAGACAACACAAATACAAGATTTTGAAACAAAATCTTAAGTGACACAAAGCATTCCCCAGTACATTCTACTTCAGCAGATATTTGACATGCTGAACATCTCTCAATAATCAAAGCCATCTAGCTACGTGAAGGTACATTTCTTGCTTTCAAGCCAAAAATGTGAGACTCATAGGATCCAAGGCAATAAAAATAGATTGGGGTCAGGAACCATTAAAAGTTCCATAGGTTAAAAAAAAAAAAAAAAGAGGAGAGGAGAGCTGTTTTAAAATGTAGTTTTATGCTAATATATCTAACCTTTTTTGGAAACCGTCGACAAATTCCAAACTACTGCTGTAGTTAAAAGATGAGTGGAATTCAACTGGCATGCTCAGGCGACAATATATCATATCCGCATTGCTGTTCTGTGTTCCAAATGTCTTATGGGTAACTTTTAAGCGTGGTGGGCTGTCAATGTTTCCATCAATTCTTGTTACCTGCAGGAGCAAAGGTTAGTAAAAATTTGCTTAGGAAACAGGGAAAAAATAAGCAATTCTATTAAGTCAGAATAGACTGGAATACCACCCCCCCCAGCAAGAAAGGCAATCTTCAGAACAAGGCAAGTAGAATAATAAAGTAGCTTTTGCCATAAAATTCTTAAAATAAGAGTGAGAGTATCATGTCCCCTCTTACCTCAATATGAGGGTGGTTTTTTGGCACATTGACAAAAGTTGGCAAACGTTTGCTAAACCACATAGCAACATCTCTGTTCATGTTAACAGCAAAAGGTTCAAAGCCCTCTTGAAGGCCACACATTGTATAGTACTTGAAGGTGCTGGCATCCCTTCCAAAGTTCATACGGCCAATCTGAGACAGACCCAATGAGCATATGGGAACAAAACCTGAATAAAGGAAAAATGAACTTGAAGTAGGGGAATTATACACACAGGATCTTAGAAATGATTATGCTAACCCTAAGCTAACAACATCCATATTCACCTTTGGAGATTTATCTTGCCTAAAAGAAATATTTTTTTTTTAATTAAATGAAGATAAAAACATTTTAAGCAGCCAATAAAATAACAACCAAAAAAGATTTGCCCTCCAGATAGATTTTGCAATAGTAAAATACACCAGTTGGCATGACTCTGTCCTAGTTTTGTTGATTACGGAGTACAAACTAAAACTGATCAGATAAAGCTCTCAGCGACTTGGGACAAGGTTGCACAAAGCAGTTATGCTATCTGGTATGGAAAACCTACAGGGCATTTTTCTTCAATGTACATACCAGGGCCAACTGTTTCTTTCTTTCAGCAGTGGAGCTTGGAGGAGGGGTGGGAAGGGGACAGAGTTATGGTGTGGGGGCATGGCCATGGTGCACAGGGGTATGGGCGTGGTGCGTGTGGGCTTAGCTGCAGCGCATGGAGGCATGGCTACAAGCCAGGATGCCCCAAAAACACTGCCACTGGGGGCAAACCGCCCCCATCAACCCCCATCCCTACACCACTGCTTTTTTCACCAGGAACTCAGCATGGACCAGCAGCCAATAGCTTGTAGGCCGGCACCACTATGGATCACCATTTGATTGGCCCTGGGATAAAGGAACACCTGCACCTTCATGAACTTGCCCAGGATCTGAGATCAGCCACAAAGGCCACTGCTCATGTGCCTGCCTGTAAAAGCTATCAGATAATCAGACACAATAAAAAGGTTTTTTCTATAGTAGTCTTATCCTTATAGAAAGTCCTGCGATAAGAGATGCATGTATCTTCCTCATTTTACAAACAGGCCTTAAAGACCTTAGAGTTTAGTTTTAAACAAATACTTGTCCAATTTTATTCTAGAAGTATGACTTTTGCTATTATTTGAAATGCTTTAGGATTTCATGGTATTCTTGTTTTCAAGTATTTATATTGAGGAGGATTTGCCTCAAAACACAACATAAAAATATTTTAAGCAGTCAATAAAAGAATACTCATCATTTAGAAAAGATCTTTGGGACAAAAAAACAGTTGCTTAATAATCTCCTTTATAAGCAACTTCAAGATATCATCCAACATGTTATTGCAGGTTTAAATGATAAAACAAGTGACTGATCCTGAGCCATTAAAAAAAACATTGTGTGAGTCTCAGGCGGTGTTAAGATTACTGTAAGGAACATTAGATGGGAGCAAACAGGTTAGCTAAGATAGAGAGAATCAAAACATACGATCATGCTAGGTATGCGGCAACTGACAACACAAAGAAACACAGAGCTAATATACACAGTGGGTCTTTCTTTTGAATGTGAAAACAAACAAGAAAGAGAGAGAGAATGCTAATGACAGTGTTCTCTTTGCTTGGTCTTTTTTAAAATATCAAGACTGTAAACCCTACTCTAAATCTCAAAGTGCATATAGTTCTGGAGGACTGAAGGAAAAAACAAAGTTAAAAATTACTTCCATTGAAGAGACATAAACTTAATCCTAATATTGTTACTCTGATTAATAAGGCTGTATTATGAAATACATGTGATTTTCTTTGTTTAAAAAAACTGGAACAACAACAGACATGGTTCCTGTAGGATTATTCATAGAAAAAACTATTCAGAAGAGGCGGAAGTAACTCAAGTTAAAACAGAAATGTACATTATTAGCATACTAGCATCAATTATCACTGATAACTTGAAGTCATGAAGCATGATAATCTAATAATGATCATCAGTGATCAGTACGGATCATTGCCTCTCAACTTCACAGGCACATGCTGAATGAAAGCCAACTGTGAATAGTCCTATTGGCTATCATTATTTTTCTATAATCTGAGCATTTGAAGAGAAGGATAAAATTAATCTTGACATGAAATTTCGAATAAAAAAAACCCCTGAAAAACTAGAAAGTATTACTTGCAAGGAACAGGCTACACAGTACGTCAAATAAAAGTGAATGCAGTAGAATGCTGCTGAAGGATAGATTATTAATTAGTTTGGGCTCTGTCAAGAAATCACATGGTGTGCATATTTGTAAGCTGACTTGTCAGCAGTCTCCTGCTATACTCCTCTGGAATATTCTCCTCATATTCCACTAATCAATCATCAAAATGAGCCTTAAAACCTCTCTGGTCTGGAAGTGGCTCATGTCCTAAAGAACATTGAAGTTTTCTTTCTCTAGTATTACCCACAACTCTAAAAGTGTATAATAAGCACATAAAATGTAGTAGTAGTAACAGCAATAATAATAATAATAATAATAATAATAATAATAATAATAATAATAATAGTATGTCTAGAGGGTTGTAGGTGCAAGCAAAAGAAATACAGAAGAGACATCCAGTCCAGCTTGCTGAGGACTCAGCCGTTCCTATGACTAAAATGGTAGAAGGCCTGGAAACCCTGTCTATGAGAAGTGGCTTAGGGACCTGGATATGTTTAGCCTAGAGAAGAGAAGGTTAAGAGGTGACATGATAACCATATTTGAAGGGATGGCATATGGAGGATGGAGCAAGCCTGTTTTCTGCTGCAGAAACTATGGCATGGAACAATGGGTTCAAACTTCAGGAAAAGAGACCGCATCTAAACATCAGGAACAACTTCCTGACAGTAAGAGCAGTTTTTAAGCGGAATATGCTGCCTCAGAGGGTGGTGGAGTCTCCTTCTTTGAAGGTTTTTAAACAGAGGTTGGGTGGCTATCTGTCAGAAATGCTTTGATTGTGTATTCTTGCATGGCAGGAGGTTGGACTTGATGGCACTTGTGGTCTCTTCCAGTTCTATGATTCTATGATTTTACCTGTCTCTTGACTTTGGTGAAATCTGATTGAGAAATCTCACAGAAAGTCAAAACTCAAAGATATTTATTTTGGTATATATACACACGTGTACATGCAGGCACTCATAAGAACCAGAAACCTTCCCTACATTAAGTTTTGTACAATAAATTTCTGCTCTTCACTACAGTGGCTCACTTTGAGGAACTACAATATAACTACATATTTTATAATATTGTATTGTTTCCTGAATGAGAGGCATTCCAAATTTTGCTTATGCATACACTACATACAGTAGCCATGTATTTGTATATAACACAATATTTAATACGTCTGATTGGTAACGGATTTTCAGAAGTAAATAAGCAATGCTATCACATGTCCATTTAGAGCCCACACTTAGTTCAATGGGTTTACTACTAAGTGTGTATCAGATTGTTATCTTTGAGTCATGATAGTTTTTAGAACTTGAATAATATCTCTAATTGTAGTAAGAATGCAGTAAATTGATGTTTTAAGAATGGAAATTGTTCAAGCACATGTTTCTCATTTAATGCTTGATATGGTACTTTCTCAAGAACACTAAAAAGACAAGTGGTTTAAGTAATGCTTTCTGGAAAGTCCTGGGTTACAAAATACAGTGACTATAATTTAGTGTCCTAACTCTATTCAAAATAAATTACATTGATTCCTATCCTCCAACAGAAAAAAGTTCCTCTCTGTTCTTCATTAACAAACACACATTTTTAATTAGCAGTTTTTCTGGTGTTTGGCTTCTAAGTCCTACAAGATTTGCAACAAACAGTGAAAGTAAAATTCAAAGCAAAAAAAAAAAGTCTTAAGCCATCCACAGCATTAACTGGAATAACTGTCAAGTAGTGAGCAATCTTAACATCCATAGTTAACACTCCTGTGACTGCTGATAAGAAGCCTCTCTGCTATTTACTTTATTTATTTTATTTATTGAATATAAATATAAATATTCTCCTAAACAGGATCCAAGGTGTCCTTTTCTAATTTTTTTTTTATTATAAAGAAAAAGGAACAATACATAACAGAATAAAACAAAAACACCACAGGAATAATGTAAAAGTGAAAAAGAGAAAAATTATAATATAAATAGCTTACATTACTGTTTCTCTCCAGATCCTTTATCATCATATACTTATTCAACATATTATATATCAGATTGATTATATATTTTTATGTCATGTATCTAAATCTCATTCTCCGTGTACTCATTATTGCTATAATAATTTCATTCTTAAATCTATTCAACTAAATTTAACTTATTGCTAATACTATACATGATCCTGTTATTAACCATAAACCCTAACCCTAAATGTGAGCCCATTCCCAGAGCCAATTATATTTCAGCTTATTCTGCTTTCCAAAATTGTAATTCTTCTTGTGGAGGTGTTACACTTCCCTCTTTTGTTAAAGCCTTTTCCATAAATATTTTCCATATTACTTCAAAGTCATTCCTTTTCATTATTCCTTTTTTAACCTTGATTCGACATGTTAACTTATCATTGATTGCAATTTTCCACACTTCTTTATACCAATCCTTTATCTGAAAATCTTCTTGAGTTTTCCATTTTCTTGAGATATAATTAACCTTGCTGCAGGTAATAAAGTTGTAATTAACTCCTTCCCTGTCTGGGTACAATTAACCTTATCAGATATAGATAATAATGCTATACTCGGACATTTTGTAAATTAATTCTTGTTCTCTCTTTTATCTCTTTAAACACCATTTGCCAAAATTTCTGTAACCTTCACAATTCCACCACATATGGATATATGTGCCAATTTCTTAGCAACCCCTCCAACATAACCTTGAATGATTCTTATCTGTGTGGTTTAACCTTACTGGTGTTAGGTACCATCTCCAAACCAATTTATAATAATTCTCTTTTATCCTTACGGATAAATTTTTTAAATGATGCTGGTTCCACATTTTCCCCCAATCTTGAGTATCTATTTTTTGTACTAATTCTTCCTCCCTTATTTTTCTAAGATGTTCATCTTCATCTTCATCTTTTGACAATATTTTATATATTTCCCTTGTGGTACCCTTCAATATTTCCTTTTCTTCCATATCATCTCTTTGCTTAATCATTTGCTCAAATCTAGCATATTCTCTAAAATCTTTATAATTTCTTTTCCAATTCCTTGTCCCCTGCTCCAGCTGACTATAATCAAGCCATGACATCTTACTACCCTGCAATCTCTCCTTTATTCTATCTTTATTAGTCATTATGTTCATCCAATCTTTTAACTTGTATATTCCCTGCTTTTTCAATTCCTTCTCTAATTCATCCCTCAAATTTATTGGAAATTTTTCCATCATCACTACTGGAGTTAATGGTGAGACAGCCGGCATTAGTTTTTCCTTGTTTCTCTTCCAAATTTCTAATATATTCTTTAAAAGGGGGTTTTCTATTTCTCTCTTGACCGGATTCCAGAAAAAGATATTCTCTAATCTCCTCTCAATTTCTATTGTTTCCATCTCTAACCATTCTAAATCCCCTTTTCCTGAGACTCCATCTATAATAGATCCAAGGTGTCTTAACAATAATGCAAAAAGACATTGCTGCGACCTCCTAAATACCTCCCAAATGAAAACTATTAATAAGTACCCAATAGTGGTAGTTGTTTTGTTTTGTTTGTTTTGTACTTAAGTGCTGTCAGGTTGAGTTCAGCTTGTAGCAATCTCGTGAATGCAAAACCTCCTAGACACTCAGTTAAACAACAGGTAGTCAGCAGAACGTGGCTTACCACTCAGAACATATTCTGTCTCATCTCATTTTGGAAACTAAGCAGGGTTGAATTGGGTTAGTACTTGGACAGGGAGTCACCAAGGAACAGTAGAGATTTCCAGGCAAGGGGAAAACTCCTGAAAAACTGCTGTCACTCAGATTTTGCAATACTGGGATAGATGAAGAGATAGTCTGACACAGTATAAAGCAGCCTCCTATGTTCCTAAATCTAACATTGTCAATTGCCCCCGAGATTAAACATTATTTTGAGTGTGCAGAAAAATGAAAGCTGTAGGAAGATACAACTTTTTCACTATATCTTTACAATTATATGCACTGTCTAAACAAGAAATCAGTTTACCATTATTTATTTCAAAGTCAGCAAAAGCAAGTTCTGAACCTTTGTTGGTTATAAGCAACTCCCCATTCAGTGTAAATATTATTGATTTGTCATCTAGATTGATCATACAGCCCACTACATCTCCTGGTTGCCAGTTTCGTCCAAAGAATCCACTTCCTTGATGCCAGCGCTGACCCTGAAAAACAAACATCAGCAGCAAAAGAAATTCAATTGCAAAGAACTTTAAAAGACAAACAATAAAGAAGCTATTTTTCTCAGAACAGCAACAAAATTAGTAATGATTTTTTTTAATTATGTGACAAATTCAAATGCTCTCCAGAGGCTCTACTAGTTACTGTGATGTATGCATGTCTGTAAATGTAAGTTACTCATTTGAGGTACTTTTAAAACAAGAATGAAAAAGTAATTTAGGCTGCAGTCTTAGGAAGCTAGGGAAGTCTGTGAGGAGTAAACCACTAAAATTTCACAGAATTCACTTCCTATTTAATTTTGGCTTAGATGTTTATAGGTACAGTCATCTCTCCACATTTGCTAGGGTTAGGGGCACAGGACCCCCATGAAAGTGGAAAAACCATTAATAACTCTAGGCCCTCCCAAACCATATTTAACACACACAAAAATATGGTCACCATATTCAACCCACCATCGATTCCTTTGGGACTCCAAGGTTCCTTCACAAGGCAGAATTGGTGGGGCTGGTGGGGCTTACTGCCACCTCCACTGCTGCCCCACACCATTTTTAATAGGGACTTACAAGCCTCGTTTGCAGTTTCTCAGTCTCACGAGGCTTGCAGTCCCTAATAAAAATGGCATAGGGCAGCAGCAGAGCTGACAGCAAATAACCCGTGAATAATCAGATCCGCAAAAGTGAGACCCGCAAATGTGGAGGGCTGACTGTAAAAAGGAAGGGTTGATGGATGGAAAAGAAGAATCAACACACCGAACAAATGAAAAAGGAACTTGCTCCAGACTCAAATTATACTAACAGTAAATGCAGGATCGCTTAAAGAACAGCACACCTAGGCTTAGGTAGATCCCCCCTCAATTCTCGTGCTAACTGCAGTAGTCAATTGAGAAACCTGCAACAGTTAATGAGCCTGTGTGCTCTCTCCCTCATTCTCTCCCTCTTTTCCTAACTCTGTCAAGGAGGAAGAGCTGCTCTCTTGCTTGCTCCGCAGGCACAGCTGCCAAACCTGACAAATCATGTTATGGCTCCCCCATCTATATTTCCCAGGGCAGCTTTTCAAAACAGTCATCTAGCAAAGCAATAGAGACACTTACGCAATGTTTTATTTAGAGGCTTCTTTCAAGTGCTTCTCTCAGATACTAGCACTGGGTAGAAAATCCCCATCCCATTGTGGAAGAATTCTTTCTTCCTGAATTTTCTTGAGAAGTTCTAGTTACTGCTTATGTTCAAAACATTACTCTATTCCAGTTCAAATCAGGAAGTGACTCCATCTGTCTATTCTCAGGAGGAGCCAGGAATGAATGAGAACTCAGACACTTGTGCTTATGTTTGCAACACAAATATAAATATGAACTTAATTTTGTCTTCTTCCAAAGGTTTGAAAATTTAAGATTTGAAACCTGAAAAATAGCTTTTTTATTCTAAAACATCGAAGTATAATTTCCTCAAAAACTTTTAAATACCAAACGAAGCACAATAAAAAAGGAGAAATTAAGCATAGCATACACATTCTGAAAAACATTTAAAGCTAAATTATACAATTTTGTATAAATTGTATAAGATGCCACCAATCATTCTCTCATTACAAATTCACTGTGTCTTGTCTCAAGCAAGTACTGTCAAGAGAGAATCCCTTCATAAACTCATTTTCAAAGTGCAATAGTGACCACAGAGAAATTTCTTTAAATATTCATTTAATATATGATCTTGTAAAAGTGCCACACATGATGTGATAGCCCAGAAAATGTTTGCTTTCTAAAATTTTAAGTGCAGCACAGCAAATTTAGTTTGATACAAAATACAAAGAACTGGGTTACTTGCCATTTTACATGTTTACCACAATTTCTCTCCTTAAACTATCCAATGCCTGCAACTATGCACACTCAATCTTACAAAGGCAAGCCTTTTTCTCAGAGGAGTTGTTTAACCAGATTTAGATTTTTGTGCTATTTAATTTTTAAGGAAATGTACTAACTTTGCTGCCTTCAAACACAAACGCTTGGTCATCAGCTCCCAGTTCTACGTCTGGCCGACAAACTGGCCTTGCCCACCCAACACGCATGTCTCCTCCTGTAACAGCTTCAAATTCAAAATACCACTTCCCAGTCTTCACTGCATAAGACCGCTCCACTCGGAAGAAACGTATCTTATCAATGCTCACTTTTTCCACTGTTTGGTCAGCTGAAAAACACAAGGAAGTATAGTAGACATGATTGAACTTTCCAGGGGTTTGTGGACTTAGATTTTTAAAAACTAAGAATCTGAAGTAATGACAGGGTAATCTTTAATTTATCTATTTTTTCTGTGACACATGCATATGGAAGCAGGTGCTCTGATATACCACAGAGATGTGGTGATATGTCAGAGAATTTATAGTTAGTTGGTTAAGTAATCAATTTAACCATTGCCTTTCTCCCAGGGTGAAACATGTAGACATGAAGTGATTCTTCAAAGAATGCCTGAATACTCAAGCAATTTGTTCCATGCAGAATTGCCCCAGTTTGAGGGGGACACAGCTCTGCACCCACTCCACCTTGAGGAGTCTTTCTTTGAACTGAGGATCATAGTCCAAGTGTATGCCCTCTTGGTATTTTTTTCTGCTACTCTTGCTCCAGGCTGAAAAGCCTTGCCCTGAAGAAAAAAGAGCAGCCTGTTGATAGCTGCTTCAGTATAGGAGAAGCCCTGCAAGATCTCTTTCCAACAATCAAAGGCCAAGTGAAGCTTTTCCTTCTAGAGATTATAAGGCTCGCCAGAAGGAAATAATGCCCTTAGTTATTCCCCCAGAAGACTAGGTGTTTCATTTAAGGAGAGGGTTAATGGGTGCCCTGCTATTTTGTTTGAACTCTCCTCCACTTGCTAAGCCAAGGTACTCCTGTTTTGACAAGGGGAAGATGGATGGTATTAGAAGAATAGAAGGATTTTTTAAAAAGACTTATTAAACATCTAAGTCTATCTAACCTTGGAATCTATAGTGGGTCAGCTCTGCTTAGTGCTTGGATGGGAGACCACCAAAGGAATATCAGGTGCTGTAGGCTATATTTCAGAGGAAGGAACTGCCAAAACCACATCTGATTACTCCTTGCCCAAGAAAACCTTATGAAATTCATGGGGTTGACATAAGCTGATAGGCTACTTGAAGGTACATACATTTACATGTCCTTTAAGACTTGAGTGATCAACAGGCAGATTCAAAAGTGTCAAACTGAACAAACTATCATAACTGCTTTTGAACAATACCTGTTTTCAAATGAATGGCATACCTTCTGAATATTACACAGGACAGAAAAATCACACATGGGACTGACCATGAAAGTCTATTTTTCTCAACGAGGAGTGAAACATTCAATGATAGATTAGCTCCTGCTGCCAACCAGGTTAGTCAAGGAATTGTGTGACCTTAGTTGATAGCTGAAGGTATATCGCTAGCTCTCCCACCAGTTCTTTTTCCAAAGCCAAGCTCAGGAGGCAAGTGAAAGATTTCTAACAAGAAAGGAATCTTCACCAACATAGATGAGGCACAAACTCAAGGATCCCAGATCCTGCATTTCCACTGCAAGGATAGGCCTGGATGTTCCCTTATCCATAGGCAAAAACAGACCTTCACAGAATCATAGAATCATAGAAATGTAGAGTTGGAAGAGACCACACGGGCCATCCAGTCCAACCCCCTGCCATGCAGGAACACCCTCAAAGCACTCCCGACAGATGGCCATCCAGCCTCTGCTTAAAAACCTCCAAAGAAGGAGACTCCACTACACTCCGAGGCAGCATATTCCACTGCCGGACAGCCCTGACTGTCAGGAAGTTCTTCCTGAGGTTCAAGTGGAATCTCCTTTCCTGCAGCTTGAATCCATTGCTCCTTGTCCTGGTCTCTGGAGCAGCAGAAAACAAGCCCTCTCCTTCCTCTACATGGGATCCCTTCAAATATTTAAACATGGCTATCATGTCCCCTCTTAACCTTCTCTTCTGCAGACTGAACATACCCAGCTCTCTAAGTCTATCCTCATAGGGCATGGCTTCCAGGCCCTTCACCATTTTGGTCGCCCTCCTCTGGACCTGCTCCAGCTTGACCATGTCCTTCTTGAATTGGGGTGCCCAGAACTGGACACAGTATTCAAGATGAGGTCTAACCAGAGCAGAGTAGAGTGGTACTCTGAGTGGTACGATCTAGACACCATACTCCTATTGATGCAGCCGAGAATTGCACTGGTTTTCTTGGCTGCCACATCACACTGCTGACTAATGTTCAGCTTGTGGTCTATTAGGACTCCTAGATTCCTTTCACACGTACTGCCATCCAGCCACGTGTCCCCCATCCTATATTTCTGCATTCCATTTTTTCTACCTAAGTGTAGAACCTTACACTTCTCTCTGTTGAATTTCATTTTGTTAGCCTTGGCCCAGCTCTCCAATTTGACCAGGTCATTTTGAATTTTGATCCTGTCCTCTGGCGTATTAGCAACCCCTCCCAATTTGGTGTCATCTGCAAATTTGATGAGCATGCCCTCTATTCCTTCATCCAAGTCATTGATGAAAATATTGAACGGCACTGGGCCCAGGACAGAACCCTGTGGCACTCCGCTAGTCACCTCTCCCCAGGATGAAAAGCAGCCATTGGTGAGCACTCTTTGGGAACGGTCAGTCAACCAGTTCCAGATCCACCTGACAGTAGCCCCATCCAGCCCACATACAGTAAATTCCAAAGTACCACTTTCCATCAGCAGAGAAAGAGTCATCAATGGATGGGACTTACCAAAGCTCAGAAGGAACCTATGAGGGCAATGATCTGAAAAATTATATTGGACGCATCTGCTACAGATCCCTTATGTCAAAAACTGCTCACGCAGTGAGGCAGATTTACCCAATTTAAAATGTCTGGTAAAAAGATAGATGGGGGAGGGATGGAACCTATCAGCTGCCATGCAGATTTCCTCCAGAGGAGCACTAGCAGAAAAAGCAACAGAGGCCTGACCAAGTGCATGTGTTTCTTCAAGTGATCTTAATGCCTGTTCTGAGGAGGATTTGCTCAACATAGCAGCCATAGTGAAAGAAGGCAGAAAACAGGCAAGGGGATTAAGAAAAAAAAGAAGAGAAATCAGAGAGATAGGAATATTACTATGCAAAAAGGAGGGAAGGCAAAAAAGTAGTTTTGATTAATCAAAGGGAAAGAGAAATAGAAGAACAACCTCCCCATCCAACATGTTCTGCACTAAGATAAGGGAAAAGACCTCATGGGAGGAGCTATGGATCTAATTAATGAAGGTCACATGATCAGGAGGAGCTAATCAATCAATGGATAGCAAAGATTGTTAAAATCAATATATCGCAACTGAAAGTGTTAATAATAATACAGTAGCACATACCTAATTCTTGATCAGGTGGTTCAATACTATATCCATAACCAGCAAAGGTACGAACAGCTTCACGAAGGCTATCTCTGTTTGACTTCTTAGTACGTTCATCTAATAATGCATATGGTACCAGTCGAGGATTTCTTTTGTTTTTGAGATCCTAAGATCCATGAAAGAAATGGCATATAAAAAATACAGTAGTCAGTTTTCATAGAGATTTAAAAATAGCAAACAAATGTCTATTGTTCCTTCTGTGAAGTTTAGGTGAAGATACCCTAACAATAAATGAAGAGCTAATTAATTAAACATGCAGGTGCAAACCCCATACTAAACAAGCAAACCCCCAAATCCTACGGAACACATCTTTCTACAAAAAGCTGCATTATTAATTAGACTGCAGATTTTTCTGACTTTCAAGATACACTCATAGCCAATGCAAAGATGGTTCAAGATACTGAGGTGTTTCTGTGACCAATATAATAGCATGATGATTCTACAAAGCTCAGCTATCACAGGCTTTCTAGCTGATTAATTGTCAAGGACAAGTTTTTCACAAATGAAAATAATGCCAATAGTGCCACCTCAAATAAATATGGCTTTTATCTCACAAACTACTGGAACATTATTTAGCTTTTTAAAAACTATATTTTACCTGCTGAATGCCGTAAGTCCATCCTTGTTTTATTCTGTCTTTTGCCCAGACATTATGTGCGTTCTCTGCAAGTTTATCAACCAATATTTCTTGAGAAGGTAACAATTTTACTTCAGAGAGATCTAAAGGTGCTGGCTTATAGCCATTTGACATCATATAACTGTAAACCAGCAAAAATAACAGGACAACATTGGGAACTAAAGTCAGTTTCCTTTAGTAGTAATACACAGTTCAGTACTATATACAAAGCTGTTAAAGTTTTTCAAGTGCATGTCATTATTTAAGAGAAAAGCAGTATAATCATGGAACTCAAAAAGATAACAATAGCAGTCCAAGTTAATGAACAATCTCAAGGAAAACAGCTGCATGAAACAACTGATATATCGAAAAAAAAGGAAAAAAAATCAGTGTCAAAATTGTTTGTACTTTTAGATAACAAATCACAGCTTCTGAATTCTTCAATTTTCTTGCAGATTCCATTACGCTTATTAGTATGAAACTTAATAATTATGGCTCATACCACAATCTACTACATTCTGCTTACTCAACAAAATGTGTGTGTGTGTGTGTGTGTGTGTGTGTGTGTGTAAAGTCTTCTGTATCTATTCCACCTATTAATATGATTAAGTCTATCAAGTAAGCAACCGTAAAAAGTCAAGCGCAGATGAGAGGAAAAATTTGCCAAAGTCATAGTTCATGTCAAAAAGCAAGCACTATGACAGAAATGTGCTGGGGCACAATTTTCTCTTTGTGCTGGCTTATAGTTAAATTTCTATAATGTGGAAAATGGCTCATATTATGGATACTTAAGTGTGCACTAGGGCACAGAGAATGCAGAACTGGTAGGTCTTCTTCTGGTGCCCGCTGAACCATTCATGTTACATCACACCCCAGTGTGAAACTCTACCATCAACACAGACTGATACCCTCTGTTTGATGTGCTACAGCAAAACGTATGTTGTGTCTACATATCCAACACTCACAATGGGGGCTTGAAAAGACATACTCTTAATTACTTGTAAAACTTGTTGGAAAAAGAGTTTCACCCCACCCTTACATGGAACATGATAATATTTTGGAATTCCAATAAAAAGGGTTCTGCCAAATTGATGTCAATTAATAACAATTAGGCAAAACATGCAGCTTAGATGTGTCTATCTCACTCTATCTCCATCTATTAATGAAAACTTAGTACTAAGCACAGAAAGAAAGATGAACTGTACTGTGGAAACTAGCTACCATAAATTAATACCACTGGATACACATCAGTGTCTACAGAAAACTTCCGCAATTCAATATTCTTTGACTAAAGACAGTTAGCGCATCATAATTCTATACTGCAAATGAAACAGCAAGTCACAAAAGATTATATTAAACCACATGAAATCAATATATGATCATTATCATTATTATAAAAGAGCTTACTTTTTTGGAAGCTTGATTTTTTTAAGATCTTCCTCTGCTCCTGGGTTTGCATGTACAATATGGCATCCGAGAGCCAAAAGTGTTCTATAAAAGTATAGAGTTGCAAGACATAGTATAAAATACAATGTCCATTGGGAGTTATGGAACTATGGCCCAGTGTGGTTCAGGAAAATTTCTTTTACCTTATATGATTTTGATTTTCTCCTTGACATACGTTGGCATTTGCTATTATTTCACATATTTCTTCCTTTTTCTGAAATTCTACTCACTTATTTCTTTTCTCTACTTATACTTCAAGCTATAATAGTTTTACCAACAAATCCTATTATTTATTAACTTGCCAGCTTCGATAGCAGTTTCTTCTAAACAATATGCTTAGACATAATAGCCTTATTAATAAATTGTTTGTTTGTTTGATTATTAACAGTACAACCATACGCATACCTACTCAAAATTATATCCTACTAAGTTTCAGGTTATTCGCTTTCAAGTAAGTTCATTTAGGACTGCAGTCGTCACATCTTGTTTCTATCTATATAATGTATTCAAATGTCCATAATCTAGTTTTTCAGAACCAAAACATTTATATTTCAGTCAGTTCCATGAATCAACAGCATGAAAGTTCTTCTTTGCTTATGTCATCATATTCTAGTTTCAATAATTAATGCATGTTTCTGAGGTCATACACTGGCTGCTAGATCTTATACACTTATGCTTTCCACTAAAATATTAATATGTAAATTAAAGATGGAGAGTTGCTATAACAGTAAAATCTCTCTTTAATCTACATTTTATTAATATTTCAGTGCTACTCGTTTCTGAGATAATTAGATCTTAACCTTCAAACAAAAGTCTGATCTCAGTCTCCAACTGCTGAGGCAGAGTACGGGAAAAGAAAATGCTAGAAGACCTCCTTTAGAGTAGTGCTTCTTAAGTGATCTGATGTGGGGGACTGGCAGTTTTGTCCCCCAATGTGTCATGGATCAGCACCATATTTGTGCACTGGCTACAACTATTTCTTTTTTTCTTGGAAGCCCTCTAGAAGCTGGCCCAAGGACCACTGGTCCAGGGACCTCCCACTCTACGTAGCTCTCTTTGAGAGAAATGGAATTCCAGGATGAAATGCCATAACCAAGGATATAGACTTTGAAAGTTTTACTTTAATTACTCCTGTGGCACAATCCCCAAAAGGGCTAAATATACTACTGGCTTTTATATTTGTGCCAAGACTTAAAAGGTGCTGTGTCCCTGCAGGCATGTGAAGTGAAGTCATCTCTCATGGCAGAGTCCTAAAGATATGACTCTTCCTTCTGTTACTCACTTGCCTGCAGGAGCACAGCCCCATTCTATTGATGCAGTACTTAGACCTAGGGCTAGAATGCTACACTCATTTCCTAGAAGTAAAGCCAACTGAATGTAATGGGATTTGATTCTGAGTAGACATATAATAACAGAAGAGCTGCCAACTTGGAATTAAGGCCTACATTTTGTTTACACAGTGGCCAGTAAGTTGCCTATGGAATACCCACTAGCAAGACTTAAGTGCAACTGAACTCTCAGTTTAACATTCCCAAGCAACTAATGTACAGAGGCATTAAGCATCTGATATTGGAGGGCGTACACAGGCATCCTGACTAGTAGCCTCATACTCCATAAATTTATCTAATCCCATTTTAAAAAGATCCAAATTAGCAACAAAAGCCCTGCCTTCTGCAAAAAAAACCTCCATAATTTAGTATGTACTGTGGGAAGAAACACTTCAATTTACCTGTGTTCATTTTTTCACCATTCAGCTCCAATGCAGGACTCTCAATTTTAGCATTATGAGAAAGGGAGAAGAGTATCTTCCTGTATATTTTCTTCATACCACGCATCATTTACAGATAAAGCTTTCCTCTATAAACGTATATATGACATACACATTCTTAAACAATGGATTGGATACAAATTTAATCATGCTTAGAGTAAACCTACTAAAATTAATGGGGCAAATAATTTCCAACTTATTTAAGTCCCATTGATTTCAGGGCATCTACTCTACACATGACTAAGTCTGGATCCCTCCCAGTAAAAAATGACTGCACAAAATGTTCTGTTATAGAATCGGCAGCACAGCAGTATTTTCTTTTTATTATTCCTTTTTGTAACTCACTTCAGAGTTTCTGTTGACATTTGCAGGTTATAGTTCTTCTCTGTTTCAGGTAATTTTGAAAATTCCACCAGACATGGGTGTTGTCTTTTATTATCATCTCGTATCTATAATGCAATTTATAAGAGAGACTTTCAGTAATCTTAGACCTTTTTCAGCCAAACTACAATAGGCTTATTTGTTCCACAGACAAAATTCTGAGAGCAAAACCGACATCCTAAGTTTCAAGGAAATTGTTTTTCAGAGATGCACAGGTAGCACTACACGAACTTTAACAAATGAAATAATTATTTTTCTCAGAAACCTCAGATATACCCTGGGTTCAGAATCTGCAGGTATTGTGTAATACTTGTTGCCATAGCTGTGACTGGTTGGAGCAATTATAACAGCTCCAAGATTCTACCTGCTTGTGTCCCCATGCAGGTACCGCTGTAACAGTGACAAGGGTGACACAATTTACTGTACAAGTAGTTTATGTAACCTATGTCTGTATTCTCACAGAGTGCAGAACAATACCCCATAATACTGGGAAAGTACAGTGGAGTTGTGGACTGAAATCATAATAACAGGAAGATTTTGATTCAGTATCATATGAACAAACTTAAAACAGATTAACAAATAGTATTAGGGTTGAAAACTTTTTGAAAAATATGGAAGCTAACCAACTTTTCTAGAAGTCAGCTTTGAAGCACCAACAGGAACATAAAATGTGGCAATGAGGAAAATGTCATTTTTTAATAGTGAGTTTTAATCTTTTTCTGTCCACATGTGCTGAATTATGAGACATCAGGGTTACTCCAATTTGGAAAGTTTCTTACTTGAGAAAATATTTCCTCAGTGGGAGACTGTTCATTGTGATTACTAAATGTTAAGATGGAAGATGATTATTTAATATAATTTTTGAGACTGTAAAATATGTTTACTCTTTAAATGGTGTCGACTATTTATATGCCCAGCAGCAGTTTCCACACTTTTTGGCACACATCTTTATTGCCCTTAACTCTTCTCTTAAAGTTAAAAGAGTTTGGTTCCCAAATGTAATGTTACCATTTCCTACGTATCACCATTACAAGGCATGGATCGCCGTATTTTAGAAGGCGAAAATACCAAAGTCATTTTCCAGCTAAAACGATTCTATAGTTTCGAAATCTTGTAACTAGAAACCATCTTTCACATATTTTCTATGGCTTTCTACTGCCCTTTACTCAATTCCAGTTAGTTTAAGTACCTGTAAGACTATACACTGTCTTCTTAAAATGCTGCTGCACAAAGTTGCACAGAATTATGATTTCAATACATCTGCAAGCTAGTTTTTAAAATTATCATCCCAAGTTTTGAAAAGTCTGTGTTACCACACATTAAAAATGTACCTTGCCATAAGTCCAACCAAGTTCTATTTTATTCATTCCCCAGAGTTCATGAATATTTTCAGCTAGCTTGTCTCTTATCTTCTCAAGATGAAGAGGCAAAACAATCTATGAAGAAATTATAAGCTATTACAACATGATAAAAAAAATTCTTAGCAAAATGTTGTATTTTATTAATAACAAGATCATGGTTCATAAAATACACATTAGAAAAGCAATGTTCTACTAAATAAAGGTGCCCTGATACATTAAATAGTCAATCAAATATGTTTTACATATTGTTATTTTCATTTAAACATACCTGGCTGGTGTCAATTGGACAAGGAATAAAATTAGCTTGGGAGACAAATTGTGTTGTACCAAGCAAATCTCTAATTCCATCAGAATCTCTCTTATATTCTTTCACTGGTTCCAATTTCATCTTCTCTTTTGGAAGCAAAGCTTCATAGCAAGGCACATAGCCAGTAGGAGGTAGAAACTTGAACTCTCCATGGCGTCCGCCCATTAAGAAACGCACTCTACACAATTGTAAATGGGAAAATGGTGATAATATTTAAGTACAGTAAAATTTTTAAAAAGGCAAAACATCATATTTGATAACATAAAAGCTTTCTTTGATGTTCTAACAAAACAACTACTGCACTCCTTTAAAAGGTCTCTCAGTGACTGGCAGTGACTAATATACATGCTCCAGGGCAGCAAATCTTCCAGCTCTGGAGTCCCTTAGGATACACTCTAGTCAAGCCTCAACCACATCTATGGCTTTTCCGGAATATTTGGGAACTCTGTAGATCTGTAATATAATCTCAGACTAGACATGACAGTACAGCATTGATCTTTTGCAGTCAGGCAGTTTGCATTACTGAAACACACTTTGGAAACTCTTTGAAAACTTGAGCAAGTCCAAGAAATCAGGTTACTCTCTGTTGGCTCAAGACACTTGTCCTATTTCTATTAAATTAACTTGCTACTCACCTATGTCAATGAACAGAGAGATTACAAAGAAGAACAAATTGAACCTTAATCCAGACAAGACAGAGGTGCTCCTGGTCAGTCAAAAGGCGGATGAGGGAATGTGGATTCAACCTGTGCTGGATGGGATTTCATTTCCTCTGTAGTCTCAGGTTCATAGTTTGAATGTACTGAACTTGGCCTTCAGCTAGAAGGCCTAATTTTGGTGGTGGCTAGGACTGTGTTTGCACAGTTAAAACTAGTACACCAGCTGCACTTGATCCTGAAGATGTAAGATCTAGCCACAGTAACACACACTTTGATTATATCTCATTTGGATTACTGCAATACCCTCTATGGGGATCCTGTCTTTGGAAACTCTTTGCAAACTTCACAGGGGCCAAAGAACTGCAGACAGACTGCTCATATACCACCATACAAAACTTTGGTGCACACTATCTGAAAGACCATTAGCCTGTCTTGAGTTTCAAGATCTTGGGGAAAGGTATTTCTCTCTGTCTCACAATCATTACATGTACAGTTAGCGGAGACCTGGAAGAAAGGCCTCCCATTGCTGATTCCAGGCTGTGGAATTCTCTCCCACAGGATTCCCACAGAATTCTCTACCACTGCCCTGGCTGTGGAGGGAGAGAACAAGGCACAGCTTCATCATGTCTAGGCACAGAAGCATATAATAGGCCCTCCTTCCATCCCAACTGCAATTGTCCTGGCCACAGAAGAAGGGAAAAAGCAGGCACAGATCCATCATGCCTAGGCCCACAAGAAGACAAAAGGCCATCCCACCATCCCAAATGCCATTGCTGTGGCCCAAGAAGGAGAGAAGGAGAGGCAGTATCTACTGGAGTTAATCCCCTCCCATACTGCCATTCTCCTTTTTGTATCATGTTTTGGTTAGACTGTAAGCATGAGGACAGAAAATTGTTTTGTTCTTTTACTTGTAAAGCACCATGTACAGTGATGGTGCTACATAAATAAATGATGGTAGTGACAATGATTATGATGAATTTCAGTTGGCCCACTCTTGGCTCTCTTTCACCATCATGCAAACACCTTTTTATTTAGATAGGTCCTAAGCTTTCAATTGGTTATCATAGAAGGCTACCTTCTTGGCATTATAAACATGTTTATTTGCTTAACAGTTTTTCAACTTTTCTTTTAGATATTGTTTTAGAGTATTCTGCTTTAACCTAAAATGTCAGCTCCCCTCTAGTTGGAGAAAGATGGTGTTCATAGAATTATGGAGTTGGAAGAGACCCCAGAGTCCAACCCCCTGTTATGCAGGAACACCCATCAAAGCATTCCCAACAGATGGCCATCCAGCCTCTGCTTAAAAACCTCCAAAGAAGAAGACTCTACCACACTTCGAGGCAGCATGTTAGTGCTATATTTAGTGTATTTGACACCACAAGCAAAATATTTTTAACATCCCTTCCTTTAGCTGATAAATTATTTTCAATAATAATCATAAACACAAAATAATCATAAAACACGAATAAAAACTTCAAGTGGTCACACAGCATGCCAGAACTCAAGTTCTGTTTCTTCATTTTTACAATCAGTGTGCTATTCTGGGTTTTTTTTTTTCAAATCTTCTGTTTAAACTGTTCTGTTATTAATTTTAAGCACCATATTTCATTGTTCTGAAATTGCACTTTATTGCACTTTAACTTATTGCAGCTATTGTTTGATTGCATAGGATTTCAAGGAATGAATGAGTGAGAGTCAGACATCAAATATTAGTGAGTATTTAAATACCTTTGGAAGAGCTACCCTCCCCCCACAGCTGCATGGGGAAAAACAAAACACTGTTAGCCCTTAAATCTCCCACCCTCAACCCCTCTTTCCTTCTTTCCTACCCCCCTTTCCAACTCTTTTAGCTTCCCATTCAACAGGGCTAGGCCTCAGTTTCCTTCCCAAAATGGGCAATGCCTTTGTTGCTGTTTGAGTGCAGGAAAAACAATTCCACAGGTACTGCTTTCATCCCCTCACCTCACCTCACTTAGAAGTAAGTGCACACTCCAAGAAGATACCCTCCTTCACTGATGAACTGTTGAGCCTCACTTAAGACCTATGCAAAGGTCCTCTTGCGTTCAGTCTCTTGGATGTGGGGGAGAAAGGTTAGCTGACTGGTGTGTATATGCAAACATAAGGGGGATGAGGAACATTTCACATTTTGGATTATAGTGAAAATGAGAAAATGGAGCAGTAGAAAGAGGAAGGAACATGAACAGAAATGCTCAAAGATGGTTACCATTACACCTATTATTCATTTCCACTCATTTCCACTCATTTGCCCCCCTTCTCCTGCACTCCAAAACTATATCCCCCATGACCACAGCAGGTGCATTAATTAAAACCCATAAATAAATAAGTAAGGGAGGAAAAGGAGAGTGAGGGTGAATTTGTTATTCATACCATGTTATCTCAGTTTAAGGAAAGGGGAGGCTGTCCGCTTCAAGTTGTGTCAGGACATTGTATTGCTCTGGTTCTCCTCAGGGACAATACACCCTAAATTTCCTACACCCATGTGGATCACCCTCACCCCCTTTGTGCACCACTGGTGAGATCTAAATTAAATGAAATATATAAGCATTTGTGTTCAAATGAAGTAACAGATACAGACTACACAGAGGTTCAAATACAGACATGCTCATATTATCAGTTTATCTGAAAAGTAAAAGACTTGAAATTCAAAGTTTAGCCCAATGTGTTATATATGGCATTTATCTAAAATACAACACCAGTTCACCTACTGAAATTGATACAGATAATGACTACATTCATTTCAAGATATTTTGACAGGCTTGTTCCCTAAATAACTATGATAATACTTCTGGCCATGTTTCATAACCGCCCTCAGATAAGTTTTAGAAATATGTCAAATAACTATCTTTTTGCCTTGTGTCAGAATGTGAGTTTCCGATACAGGCTTTCCTACAGCTTCACTATTATAAGACCACTTGCTCAAATGTGAAAAGCACAAAGCATTCCAGAAGTTCCAGAATATCTACATCAAAACATCTGCACCCTTAAGCTTCTTAAGCATACTTAGCAAGTGGAAATAGATGGATCTGCTGATAGAGAGATTCTTTGGCTTTGTTTTGAGTTGAAGAAATTTATATATTCCAGTTAAGAATGAACATATATATATATATATATATATATATATATATATATATTACAAAATTATTTTCTAAACAGATGCACCCATTAAGGACTTTTCTTGACATCTGATATATTTTTTTAATATATAAAGCAATCTTTATGTTGTTTACATTCCTAGACACAGATTATCCTTAGATCTTAGAGTAGTAGTCTTAGAGTAGTCTATATCTTTGTATTATTTATGACATTACTGAAATGCCCACCAGCACAATCCTTGAGTCATCTACTAAATTGATATAATAATAAAATACAAAATACAGCCATAAAAAAGAGATTGGAAAAATGTACATACAACCATAACAAAATCTGCAAAACTAGGAAAATATTAGGAAAAACTCATTGTGACAGAGCCTTGGAGTGTGGCTAGCAGATTAGCCCTAGTAATAGAGGGTGATGTAATCAGATTGGCTCTCTGACTGAGAAGAACCTGGCCCTAGTCTGAGGAAGGGGCTGTGGGTGAGACAGAAGAAAGTATATATACTGGTAGTGTGGGTTAGATTCTGTGGGTAGTCCTTCTGTGAGTTTCACAGAGAGAACGTCAGAGCATCCAGTAAACCAAAAGAGAGGGAGAGGGTTAGCTTCTCAAAGGCCTAATGTGGGACACAGAAGTAACCAAGCCACCTCTGAAAGGGTCACAGAGTGGAACCCTAAGTGGGGAAACAGACCTTGTGCTGGGAGATCCAAAAGAGTGTGTGTGAAAGCTCTGTTGAGGAAACACTCAGGTGCTTTGAAAACAATAGTTAAATATCGGTGAGAAAGTGTTATTTTGTTTGAATCTTTCTGAATCTTCATTCTATTTTTCTATAAGTATAGCCTCAACAGTGTGTTTTCTTCAGTTTTATTTTAATAACATGGGCTATCCATTTTTTTTTTTTTTTTTTTGGTGTAACCATTAATAAGCTTTGCTCTTTTCCACAAAGGTTTGGGTTTTAGGGAAAGCAGAGTTGTGATTAAATTGGGGAGAGAGACAGGGTGTGATAATGATATTAAAAGGGGCACTGCTACCCCAATGAAGAAAAAACAGGCTGGTCGGTCTGTGTCTCGGAGGTTGCCCTAGCAAGTTGTGCCAAAAAAGCCTTCTTTAACTTTATCTTCCCTTTCCCCACAACACACAGCAGAATCCACCCATCTGTGATATATATCAACAGCTTTGGGATCACAAAATTAAATAACCACCTTCAAGACAGTTTTGACAGTTTTAATATATAAATGGTTGTTTTATCATCCCAGAACAGAATTATAACTGAGAAAGATTTTAATGTTTTCATAATTATGTTTCAGTTTCTGAAGAAAAGTGGAATTAGACTTTAAAATCATTTGTGGAAACACAATCAGTTTTAAGAAGAGAAGAAATGTCTGTTTCCATTTCTTGTTCCTCCTCTGGAAGACTTGAAACACCTGGCTGGCATCCTATTAGTGGCATCTGCAAGCATAACCTTAGGCTCCTATCCTCATTACAGGCTGTTCAGAAAGTTGGGGGTGAGTTTTTGAAAGGAGATGGAAGCAAATGAGTCAAGCTTCCAACAGTCCCTTGGTTCAAGTTTTTTGCTAAATCTATTTAGCATACAGACCAGCCATTCTCAACAGGGGCCAAATGACCCTCAGAGGGGCCCTGGCACATTTGAAAAGAGTCACAAACTGAAAAATGTGAGAAGAGGAGCCCTGGAATCTGAGAAGAGCTCTTAAGGGGGTCATGGCCAAAAAAGTTGAGAATGGCTGCTGTAGACTATTTATTGAATTTTCAAATTATGTCCTAAGCTATTTCACATAGATCTACAGAGCTGTAGTTTATTTAAAATACATTTATTAAGAGATAAATCCCACTGAGCCCAGTAGGACTTTTTTGGAGTACAAACATTTAGGATGGATATTCATATGATCTTTTCTGGCAACTTTACAAATAGGTCTAGAAAAGTAACCTGCTACAATATATTTGGTAGCCTGCCTATATATAGTTAATTTTCCGCACATTTATACGCAAAAAGAAAGCCACAATTCTTCCAATCTACCAAAAAATAAAATAAAGTAAAAATAAAATAAAATAGAATAGAATAAAATAAACCAAAACTCTGTCTAGTCACTTGGGAATGCTTCTCATTTGACATAGGCAAAAAGTTGTTTAGAAGCTTGTTTTAAGGTCTAATTCTATTTATACATAATTTTTGACCACACCATTGCAAATCCTTTCTTATTGTTTACTGAGTTCTAGTTAAAATAGCCACACTGATGAATAGCCACATTAACCTGTGCGTGGGATTTATCTTAATAGCTGACCGAACATATTAATTAGCATCTTAAATTTATTATTGAAATGTTCTCTCTGCTGCCAACAAAAGCAACAAAGAATCATGGCACTTTAAAGGGTAACAAAATTAATTATGACACAAGTTTTCATAGACCTAATTAGATGCAGGTTTGTTGATCTGTTGAAATTTTGATATCCTAACCTTCTGCACAAAAACAATCCAGGGTGGTCACAACATAAAAACATATTATCTGTAAAAATCAGTTTAGAATGCAAAACTATTAGTCATTGTCAACCTCAATATGCATCACCCTTCAACTAACCCAGTTTTTAAGACACAAGTTCAATCACTGGTCCAAATCTTTGGGGGAGAATCCCCCCCCCATCTCAGAAAGATAACTAAACAAATACTGGTGTCACTGCAATCATCAGGGAAGTTCACAACCTTTATGTCACCACCTAGAAAGAGGCTCTATTGCAAATTCTAAAACTATGGGCTTCATCATCATTATATGGTCTAATGAAAAACCCTCCCTAGCAGATCTCGTCATGCGTAGATTGATAATAAGGGACATACTTCTCTATTCCTAATTCATAAAAGCTTAGTTTGTAAGATGCTATTAAGATTCTCTGTTATTTCTGCTGCAACATGAACTAACATAGCAGATTGTTACAAGAATCAGAATAACAAGGATTATTTCACATAAATGGCTTTCACAAACAATCCTACAGTTATGGTTATGAGCCAGAAATGAAAATCACCTTCTACTAGATGCGTTCAAGTCCATTAGCACATAATATACTCATTATTTTGAGGGAATCCACATATTATCATCATTAATAAACCATTTATGTGAAAAACCTAAGTAAATAAGTGTATAATTTATTTAAGTCAGCTACTAACAAATTATGTTTTTAAAGCCTTCAATTCACTTCACAGGGAACACCAGTTACTCCCCAGAGCAGTTCAGCAATCCTTGCAGCTCAAGCATAGCACTGTTGCAAAATTTGGTTCAGATGCAGTTAAGTACAACTGATTGCCCAGAATTTATTCACTCTATTGCTATTCTGTATGTAACAACTTTGTACATGCTATCAAAAATATAGCTAACACATTTTTATATGACATTATTAAGAATCTTTCGCTGCTGATTTAGTTTCTTAAAGAGTCAGATAGAATTCTGAACTGAGAATGAAGCTAAACCTGTACACTGGGAAACTGACTTGCTGTCAGTTTAATTATCCACATTAGATACTGAATTGAAGCTTATACAACAACATCAAAATTATGATTATGTTATTCTGGACACCAGCTCATTTCCAACCATAGGGCTTGGCCCAAGAAGACTGGTGCTGAAAGCCATTCTTACAGTCATATCCAGTTATAACCTGCCCCCCAGGTTATATGGCATGACAAAAATTATCATCACATTTGATAAATTATTGACAACGGAATACTCACATTTTTCTGGGACATAGAATTCCTGGAACTGAAAGGATGAACTAGAGAATGATTTGGCAGAGCTACACAGACAACTTACCATGCAATTTTTGCAAAATTAGAAATCTAATACTTGCATTATTAATATATGGATTCAAGCTTTAACACTGGATGCTCAGGGGAAAAACACTTTACACAAAGATAAGATAAGAGAGATCAAATGTCAAATAATTTGGCTATGTTTTGTCAAACCCTGTGTGGAATAAAGTGTTTATATTGTTGTAGTAAACCATAATGTATCAACCAACTCTGAGAAGCCATAACACAATGTGCTCTGAGGAATAAGATTGGAAGTATTAATGATTTGTTTTTCAAAACAAAACAAAAAAAGGCAAGTGGTTTTCTCTGTGGAAATAATGGGATAAAGTTACTGACTTCATTGATACAGTAATGAACACATAAATTAACCCCAGAATAGGGATGTGCTGTGTTAAATTATTTATTCCTGCACGGGAAAATTGCAGTTTTCAAAAATGTCTCAAGTGGGGTGAAAGTCTCCATCAGTGGACAGGGGAGATCATCCTGTCCTGTACCTGTGGGACATGGGAAGGAGGCAGCCTTCTAGATCCTTGGCTGCCTTCCTCACTCAGCCCGTACCTGTAGGACATTGGGTAGGGAAGATGCCAAAGATCTGGAAGGTTGTAGCCTTCCATGATCCTTTCCTAGGTCTCTTGTGGCTGCTTGCTGCATGACATTAGTAGGCAGTTCTGTTCTTCGATCTAGGACCTAAGATGACATGATAAAGGGTCTTGAGGAAGTTTTTCTCTTTTGGGGTTTACAGACACTTGCAAAGCTTGTTTCTTGGGGTTTTCTTTCCTCAAGTATTCCAAGTTTTTCCATTTCACCCTACGATTCACTTCTCATGGAATCCCACAGAACCTCTGTGTGACTGTTTAGACTAACAACAAATCAATCTATTCCAATTCTTTGAAAGATCCTGCTCCCTGTTTTCAACTCTTAGATTCTGGAACCAACTTCTCCTCTTCCCCTTGACAATATAGCAAAGCAGCAAGAGCAAACATGAGTTTTTAAAAATCTCAAATTGAGCAACTTGACTACAGATGTAAATTTTGAGTTTCATAACCTGAGGCCACATTTGAGTAGAAGAATTTTAACTGATGCTTGAAGACATACAAAGAAGATACTAGCCAAATGTTTCAAAGCAGGGTGTTCCGTAATGTAGGCAGCATGATTAAGAAAGTCCTATCTACAGTATCCAACACCAAAACTATTACAAAGGGAGAACATGCACTACCTTCCCTGAAAACTTTCGGAGAAGGAACTCAGGCCTCAAAATGTTTACAAAAGGTATGGAACAGTGTGACCATTGGGCCACATGAAGCCTCCCCCCACCAACATTTATCTGACCCTTTTCAGACCACCCAATATTTAAAATTGACCAAAAAGAGGGAATTACGTTTCCAGAAGTCTTGTTGTCGTATGCCTTCAAGTAATTTCCAACTTATGGCAACCCTAAGATGAACCAATCATGGGTTTTCTTGGCAAGATTTATTCAGAGGAGGTTCTGCCTTTGCTTTCCTTTGAAGCTAAGAGAGTGTAACTTGTTCAAGATTTGCCAGTGGGCTTCTATGGTTGAGCAAGGATTCAAACTCTGGTCTCCAGAGTCATAGTCCAATAGTCAAACCACTACAGCGCACTGACTTTCCCTCCAGAAGCCTCCTGGGATATATTCTCCTTTCAAACATGCTCCTAATTTAGTGTTAACTAAATTGACTTTAGCACCACTGATTTCTGGAAGGAGCATCAAGCATGGATTGAGGACTCAACTGCCGGCAGACTAGTGGGTAGAAGTTCCAGGCTGCAGCTCTTCAGCAAGAAGAGTTTTCACTGTAAAACTATCCATCAGAGGGACCTCCGGCTGGAGAAACACCCCTTGGATTAAAGGAGGTACAGAGGATCAACTATTAAGATCCTGAATTCTCATTACTTACGTTTACTTTTGAGTAAATGTGTTTTGAGTGGGAAGGACCAAGGGAGTTACATCTTTTGCCCTTGCTATGAAACATAGCTGTTTTGATCTGAGGATCTGTCAGCCCTATACCAGCATTTTTTTAAAAGAAAACTCTTAATCAGACCTTTGGAGTTATGAAAGTGAAGTATCATTTGATTAAAACAGAACAATAAAGCCTCTCCAGACACTTTCTTTATGCAATCAAAAGCCAAGTAAGTGTGTTCACCCCACGAGATCAAGACAAATAAATCAGAAAATTTAATTTTGATTTTTTTTTAAAAAAGAGTGCAATTAAGGATTTAAGTGCATATCTCTTGTGAACAGACTTAACTGCATTTTATTTATAAGGCAAAGTTGGATTTTAATAAGGAGAAACTACAGCATGAGAAAGTACAAATGTTATTCACTTGATGTTAGTAAAACTGTCTTGCTGGTGGCTTACAGCTAGACACATGAAAAGTGAGTTGCTAACACTGAAATTGCTGGACTGAACGAAAGACGGAACCTTCCCAGGCACTCTTTCAGGGTTTTTTACAATGAATGACAGAGGCATCTTATATGAGGAACTTTTAAATTTGAAGAGGAATATGATAGAAGCCCTGAGGAATGAGATCAGCAAGAACAAGGAAGAACTGTGGAGAGATGTAAGATAAGAGGAGGATACAGAAATTAACAATAAGAAAGTAAAGAAGCTTGAAAATCATATGAAGAGACAAATTTAAGTAGAGCCAATGGAATAATTAAGCTACTGAGGAAGACAGCCCAAACAAGGAGAAGGGGGAGGTTAATCTGAAACTAATTGGTACTCAAAATACTTTGACATTTGAATGAAACCAAACTGATTTAGTCTATATGACTGAAGCAATGAGAAAAAGAAGATTATCCTAACATACAAAGTGGGAAGAATCTGAGAAGTTAGGGCAGATGCAAAGTCCATGGACAGGATGATTACAAGGTTCAAAATGAAATAGATTTGACTGAAACTAGGTTACTAAATGGTTACAGATACAATACAATGAAAGCTAGATTTGGTTCATAAATGTTGTAAAGGATTTTATATCATAAAATGGTATAGAAATATTTAAATTTAGTGATGCTATATAACATGTAAATAGATATATAGTTTTAACTAGTGAAAACATTATGTAATTAAGTCAGCAAGTAGTACTTAATATTAAAGTCATTTATTACGTAATGTCTATGGAAAAGCAACATGTAATGGAATGTAATAGAAAATAATATTGAGATATTACGCTAGATGATTTAATCTTTGACTGAACTTTCTTCTATTTCCTTTTTTTCCTGATATCATGAATCGGAGAAGGGAAAGAAGAGAAATATCTTCGAGAGGCTTGAATAAATTTTACTGTAATAATCCATCTAAAGGAAGGATGGAAGATGAGCCTTTCTTTTTTCTTTTTTCTTTCTTTTTCTTTTTTTTTTTTCCTTTTCTTTCTTTTTCTCTGCTTTTTAATTTCTGATTTATATGTTTCATGTTTTTCTCTGTGTTTTTTCCTTTCTTCTTATGTGTTTGTAGAATTTTAGTGTTTTTAGAAGTTATTGATAAATATAATTTTTAAGAAGGATGTGGACTGAAACTTGCTTAACTTTGGCTGAGATTTTGCTATTACTAAAATATAAATTCATCAGTGAGAAAGTAGCTATTGCTTGATATAAAAAGGGGGAATGGGAAAAAAAATTAAATGAGCAATTTAAAATTTGTACTGAAGCCTGAAAATGGCATAAAGTTAACATAGCTGAATCTCAAAGGTCTTCCTTCTGTTAGTTTTGTGCAAAAAGAGAAGCGATACCAATTCATCACTGTTTTTAAAATCCTTTTATGTGAGAAGTGAGTTTGACCTCTTGTTGATGCTGCCAAAAAATATCTCCGTTAGTGCCACACATGGTGCTATGTGTATACACTTCCCCATTCATAAGACAGAGATTTAAATCAGTTCACACAGATCACGAAAAAGGGCATTAAATAATTGTTCATTGAGTGCCACTGTGGGAAGAACTCAAACTAAAGACAAGAGGTGCCAAAGACTGTATAGTTCATTGCCCACTATCTACGACATGGTTTCAGCATAATGTTTCCCTGTCATAACTGATAGCTGCAAATTATCTCAGAAGTTTGATGATGTGAACAGGTTTTGCATGCTCAATGCAATAGTTTGGTAAAGCATGTTAAACACTTAATTGGAAAAAAGAATCTTACTTACTTGACACCTGCTGAAAAGCTCACTACAGGGAAAAAAAGTCCATCAGTGTTAAAATTCTCAAACATTCCTTGCACTGGCTGTCCATTAATACGAAAAGAAATGCTGGGTGCACCCAAATCCAAGCAACAGCTGACCACATCTTCAGAGGCTAGCAAATGTTGATTGACAGATGCAACAGCTCTGGGTATTCGACCTAATAAGCAGACAATCACATAAAGAAAACATCTGTTGATTTGTTTACTTAGAAAGTAAAGAGAAGAAACTGTGGTACGAAAAGAACTATAAGTTTTTTGTGGAATTTCAAATCATGTAGTTTTCTTTCACACGCAAAGTACAGCCTTATCCTCATCTTTCTTTCAAATGCTTTTAATTTAAATGCCAAAAAGAGAAAGAGAGAGAGAGAGAGATGCATTTAACGATGCTCAAAGATATAACATGGTCTCCATTTTTCAGCAAACTAAGCAAACTTCATTTCCTAGATTAACATGTAGATTGATATTACACATTTCTCTGAACTTTGTGATACAGTTGTTACTGCCCTGGCTAGCCCGAGCTTTGGGGGATATAAAAAGATATCTCTTGATATCAATAATTCGGCTTCACATAGCCCTTCCACATGCTTGCGAGGCCCCTGGACAAGCACGCACACAGGCTCGGCCGATAATCACCGTAATATTCCAAAACAAGCAGGCCAGAAACAGCCAATTCACTGCTTTAGGAGACCTCAAGGCAAGTACCTCCGTTAGGTATGCACGCAACTTTCAAAAGATCCTCTGCCTAGCGCTGGCAGCTTGATGATCGAACTATACAATGCTCAAGTACTCCGCGTTTGCATACCGGCTATCCTATTGACAATTTGGTGATAACTCAATCATTCAAATTCTGACCTTTCGGAGGCTTTGTCTCCAGCCCAAAATCTATTGTTTTCCCCAAGTCCGACCTAGCCTGCAGTCACAATTCTCCTTATAAAAACCCCTGACTTTGAGTGCTTCCTTGGATCGCTCCCGAGTTCCAGACCGCCTTGCTGCCACGTTGCTTGGCAAGCTTCCTCTCAGTTCCATGTGCTGAGATACATCGAACCCCAGCCTCGCTCTCCATCTTCTTCCGGGCTTCAGGAACAGGTTTCGTATCACCCGAATCAACCATCCCTCTAAAAATCCCGCTATCTTACTCACATCTTTATTTTCCTTAGTTATCTGTGTGCATGTGTTGCTTACATTGGGTGCCTGTCTTTAATAAAGATCATTCATTACTTTCAAACCGGTCTGCTTCTTGACTTGGTCTGACCCCGTAAACACTGGGTTACAAGATTCCGCTGCGTTACCCTGCCTCTCGTTTTGCCAACCAGTGCTCTTGACTAACTTCCCCAATTTGTGTAATTGCAAGGTTACTTAGGTGTCCCTCCTGGGACCCCCAGAATACAGGATAACACAGTTCTTGGGAACTTTTCCATTTGATCTAACATAACAAAGGTATTCTCTTACACAATCTAACACAAGAAAAGGTGTTCTGGTATGCTACTACCATGAATTTAAACTAGTCTGTAGGAAAGTATAAGTCTATGGATTGAAACGAAAACTCTTGAAGAAAATAGCATGACACATTTTTAAAGGCTCTAGAGAGAACAAATATATTTGATGGACTGGATTTTGGAGGGGTATATACCTTGTTTTCAAGCTCAACTTCACCACGAGAAGCCTCCTAGGAGCACGATTTATTTCAAAATAAAAATTGTGGCCAGTTTTGGTAGTGCAAACAAAAAATTAATAGCAGTAGGGTGTACTGGGAAAGCAACGTGGCCCTTCTATCTTGAATGTTGCCCATCTTGACTTAACAACTGTGTATTTGTGTGTGTGTGTGTACTTATATGTCTTCAAGTTGCCTGTCAACTTATCATGACCTCATTAATTTCATAGGGTTTTTCTATGCAAGGAATATAGAGAGGTGGTTCACTGTTGCATTCCTCTGAAATATAGCCTACCATAAAACACATATTATATAAACATGGAATGTAAGAAGCATGAATCAGGGGAAGTTACACATGCTTAAACAAGAAATGGAACATATAAATATTGAATGGCTTGGGATGAGCAAGCTAAAGCAGATAGCAATGGGACATGGGGATGGAAAGATAGTGCCAAAGCAGTAAAAGGATATAATGCAAAGTCTGATTGAATTATATCAACAAGACTTCAGGGAAAACCCATCAGTATAACTGTAATCTAAGTTAATGTTCCAACTACAAAGGTATAAAAAGAAAAAATTGAAAGACTCTATGCTGGACTCCAAGAGAAATTATCACATACCAAAATAGGACTTCTTGTTAATGATAGGTGAGTAGAATGCAAAATAAGAGTAAAAAGCAGAATCAAAGACTGTAGGAAAATTTAGTGCAGGATCAAGAAATGAAGCAGAAAACTGACTGACTTTTGTGAGGCCAACAGTTTTTTCATCACAAACACATGCTTCAAGCAACCCAAGAAGTGATGGTATACATGGACATGACTTGATGGCCAATATATGTTTCATAATCAGAAGCAGATGTTCCATTTTCTCTGCAAAAGCAAGACCAGGAACAAATTCTGGGCAGACCATGAACTGATAACATCAAAACTCAGCGTACCGCTAAAGAAGAACACTAAACCAACCACTATGCCAAAATAGAACCCAAATAACATTCCAGTAGAATTTAAAAATACTGTAAAAAATAGATTTACACTATTAAGCCTAATTGATCATAAGCCACAACAACTCTGGACTGAAGCCCAGGACACTGTCAGGGAAACTACCTGCAATGAAAAGAAGGAAAAAGCCTCACCAGATGGCACAGGCAACTCTTCAAGCAGTTAAGGACAGATGAGAAGCAAAAGTAAAGGTGAAAGAAATAGAATCATAACCTTAAATGCAACTGTTCAATGACTTGTGCACAGGAAAAAGAGTACTACTTAATAATCAATGCAGAGAACTAGAAGGAAGAAAAAGAGACCTCTTCCACAAGATCCAAGAATTCAAAAGGAAATTTAAACTAAGACTGAGGATATTCTACACCTAGCAAGGGAACACATTACACGACCAAGTAAAAATAAAAAGATGATGGAAACAATACACTGAAGAACTATATAAAAGAGACGAAAAGGATGACAGATTCATTAAAGAAAGAATCATTTGAAGATGAACCTACAATTTTAGAAAGTGAAGTGGAAGCTACACTCAGAGCACTTGGGACAAATAAATCAGCAAGAACATATGGCATACCAGTACAGCTGCTTCAAGCTACAGAGACAGAATCTACTCTAGTTCTCACTAAAAGCTGTCAACAAATATGAAAAAACAGAACAATGCCCCACAGATTGAGAACAGTCACTATACATTCCAACCCCCAAGAAAGGAAACACCACAGACTACAGTAATCACCACTGCATTAATTTCCTATAGAAGCAAAGTGATGCTCAACATTTTAAAACAACAACTTTTACCATAAATGGAGTGAGAAATGACAGATGTCCAAACTGAGTTCAGGAAAGGAAGAGGCACTAGGGATCACATTACAACCATATGTTGGATAATGGAGTGCACCAAAGAATTTTGAAGAAAATCAGCCTGTACTCCATAGATTATAGCAAATCATTTAATTGTATAGATTATGAAAAACTATGGATCACTCTTAAAGAAAAGGGTATACCACAACATTTGATTGTCCTAATGCATAACCTGTACTCAGGACGAGAGCCCACTGTCAGGACAAAATACAGAGAAATGGAATGGCAAAGGGACAAAGCCTGCATTTTATCACCCTATCTGTTTAACTGGTACTCTGAACATAACATATATAAACCAGTACTAGACTTGGAGGGAGGAAACATGAAAATTGGATGAAGGAGATCAACAAATCAAGATATGCAGATGACATCATACTACTAGTAGAAAATAGCAATGATTTGGAATGATTACTGAAGAAAGTCAAGGAAAAAAGGACAAAGTCAGGTTTACAGTTGAGCATTAAGAAAACAAAAATAATGATCACAGATCTTTAAAGATCTTTAAACTTTAAAGGAGACGATGTAGACAATTAAATAGTTTGAGGTTTTACATACTTTGGCTCAGTCATTAGTCAGAATGGAGATTGCCATCAAGAAATGAGAAGCAGTTTAAGACTTGGAAGCCCACCTATGAAGGAACCAAACAAGGTCATGAAGTGTCAAGATATATCACTGAATACTAAAGTTATGGTTATTCACACCAATGTATTTCTAGTTTCTATATATGCTTGTGAAAGCTGGACAGTGAAGAAAGCTGATAGGAAGAAAATCAACTCATTTGAAATGTAGTGCTGGGGAAGAGTTCTACAGAGCCCATGGACTGTTAAAAAAGACAAATGAATGGTTGTAGAGCAAATCAAGCCTGAACGTTCCCTAGAAGCCAAGACACTACACTGAGACTGTTGTACTTGGAACACATCATCAGTGACGTAGCGACAGGGGAGCGATGGGGGTGGTTCGCCCCCAGCAGCAATGTTTTTTGGGTGTCCCAGCTCATAGCCACACCCTCATGCATCGTGGCCACACCCCCACACACCGTGTCCACACACACCCTCCACACACTCAAGTTCCGCCAATGCATATCATGAGAATACATGACTCACTAGAACGCTAAAACAATAATGTTTGGTAAGGTAGAAGGCAGTAACACAAAAGGAAGACTGTTTTACAGATTGATAAATTCAGTCAAGGAAACTGTGGCCCTGAATGTGCAAGACCTGAGCAGGGCTGTTGATGCCAAGGTGATTCTAAGGTCTCTCATTCATAGGGTTGACATAACTTGAAATTGACTTGACTACAGTTAACAACAACCAAAAACAAACAAACAAACAAACCAACCAGTACTCCTTGGCCATACTTCCATGCAAACAGTAACCAGGCATGACCCTGCTTAGCTTCCAAGATCAGACAGGATCCAACGCCTTCAGACTTAATACTATGAGAAATTAATTTTCACCCAGGAATATTTGTAGATCAAAGGGAGTGGTTTTGTGCAGGCTAAAGCATTCTACAAAAACAAAAGACAAAAAACAAAACCTCCTATACTTCAAGAATGTTAACGTTGTTTGCTCCTGTTCCATTTTAAGTCAGTTCTTACCAGACCACAGATGAAGTCCATCAAAACCATATGAGTATAGGTCATCACCAACTCCATTGCCTCCCCATCCTTCTCCTCCTCCAGGATAAGGAGCATAGCCTGATGTTGAGGCCCAGCCAACCCGTAGATGTGTAGGTTCTGCCGTTAAAAAGGGGTCTACTTGATCAATTATTAGTTCAAAATACCATTTCTTATACTGTGCTGATCCTTCAGCAATTCCCAGAAATATGTTTGGCCTCATACTAAAAGAGAGCAAACAACAAATAGCTTATAAAGCACACTATATTACTGCACGCATCACCATATGCTTAACTAATTTCATACTTATTTACCTACTATATAAAACCTGTAATAACTACAAAAAATGCTTAATATAATAATTTAGATTCAGATAAAATTAGTAGACAAATCGTATAACAAAATATTGCTGTGGAACTACATAACAGATAAGGGCACACAGAATAGAAAAATGAACTCTTCTGATTACAACTCTGAATTTTATAATTATCTTGTTTTCACCTTATTGAAGAGTTTGGAGATCAGGATACTTAACCACCAATGAATTACCGAAAAACAAAAATGTCAGTGTGGTGAATTTGATGTGGTACCTTCCATCCTTCCATAAGTCAGTAAAATGAGTACCCAGCTTGTTGGGGGCAATTAGCTCACACATTGTAAAATGCTTAGAGAGCACTTAGCTGATAAGCGGTATAGAAATACACATGTTATTGCTATTTACAAAATCCAATACTGTATTAACTGGATAGTCTTAGGTAAGTCCCAATTTGTTAACTTGCTCTTCCTTACAAAGCTACTGTGTAAGAAAGGACAGGGGAGGAACTGTGCTATGGAGAACAAAGCAATGCCCTCTTATAACCTAATATTCTCGAACAGCTATGCTCCATTCTGTTATCTCATTCTATTCTCTTACCCTGTGGAAATACTAACTTTCCTTTGACCTATATCTGTTCATACAGCATAGCAGGTCTGTTGCTGTCCATCTATGTACTTTTCCAGTGGGCATTTACCTAAATCGTGTGTTTCAAAGTAAAAATGGTTTTGGTGGGAACCCTCGGAGTCACCGCTCGTAGATTTCTGCATTTTCAGTGAAATTAATTAAATCGGTGTTCCTATTATATCAATCAAGTCTTCTCCAAGTTTTGTACCTTGGGCAGCAGTGCTTAAAAATAACTGCAGCAAATCTCCTTTCTCATTTCTTGGATTCAGTAACTAAGAGATCAATAGGTGTTTATATTTCAGCCTTGGTTTTTTCATTTGTTTTGGTACTGGAAAAATGTTATGCTGCCTAGATTTTTTTGGGCATAGGATGGAAGAGAGATTTTATTTACAGTTATTTTATTTACACAGAGATTTTATTATACAGTTGTTTAGAGGGTTTCAGAGGAACACATGGTTGCCTGGTTTTGTTTGCTCATTTACTAGTTTGTTTGGATAAGTAGTGTCTTTAAATTGAAACCTTGCTTTTGGTAATTTTGTAATTTTGATTAGTTAAAACTATATGGCTTTGAAAATTATAGTGTATTATTTGTACTGCTTGCTATTCCCTGTTCCAGATGTATCTCATCCAATAAAAACCAATATACAGAACACAATCTATGTAACTGATATATACAAGGTACCTTGTCACATCATTCACCAGCCGCGTTTGCAAAAGCAGATCTCTTCGTGGAAGAAGATTGTCACAGATTAAGTTCTGATTAGCACGTACTGCAACTCCATTACAGAGACATAGAGAACATAGTACATCAAGAACCTGGAAGACATTATCAGAAGCTGTGTAGTACAAGATCCAACACTGGTTCCAAGTGTTGTTAATTCTAAATCTAAAGGAAACTACAGCCTTATGCAAAACCCTAAAGTGGGAAGGGGCAGAGCCAGGTTCCCAAAGGTCTTGTACATGTGAGCTCCTCTTCAGTCCTCTTCTTGGCCATTCAGTGTAAAAGTCTGAAAAAGGCCCAAATGGATTCAGAATCTTTGGAATGAGAGGAAAGTTTGCAAATACATGAAAGAGTGAAAAGAAGTCACTGTGTATAGGGAAATATGGAGCAGGATTTGATCCTTGTTTGTTCAATCAATCAATTAAATTGTTCTCACCTGGAATATTGATTGTGTCCAGACTTTTTCAGTATCTATATCAACACTTCTGTCCCATTTTATTTCCTGTTCAAAAAATTATATACCATTTCTTCCCAGTTTCAGTGAAGAACACACACAGTGCTTCACAGTTACCCACAATAAGCCTTTATTCAGGCACTTTATCATGCAGGCTAAAATTGCACAGTTGTTTATCCAGAAAAAAGCCTTGAATGCAATGGGACTTACTTCTGAGTATAGGGTTCTGATTTTCTTTTCCCAGAAACTTTGTTCTTGGTGTGTGTGTGGGTGTTGTCTTTTAAGCCAATGTATAAATTACGGACAAGAAGTGGAAATATAAATAACCTTTGCTGAACTCTCCACACCCCACTTCTCTTCCTCGACTGTAGTTAAGGTGATCTGGAGACTACCCACAACTTATCTGTAACTGGTTCTTTGAGTGGTCATCTGTGCCTTCACACAAATGGGTATTGCACCTGTGCAGAACCACAAATAGAATGTTTCAGAGCTGAGTAGTCTGGTAAGAACCTCACCCTATTCCACCCCACACCCACCTACACATGCTCTGTCCCACCAATGTTACTTGTCCACTCAGTCCCCTAGTCTGGTAAGATTGCGAACAGAGAACATGAGAAGAGGGGAGGTGGGCAGGTTGTGTGAGGGCACAGACAATCACTCAGAAGAATCACAGTTATCTGTTCTTCTTCTCCATGGTCTTGTGCCTCACACCAATGGGCGACTAGCAAACTTACCAACAGATGTGGTTGGGTCACTGTAAGATGGAAGAAAGCACAGTCCAACCACAGTACAATCACTAGTGTCCAAATGCTAGTGGCAAATAAGTGTATATAGGTGAGAACATGGGGCAAACCCACAGAGTTCAGGTAATGAGGTACCTTGAAACAAAGCAGCTGAGGTAGTCACATCCCTCAGGCAGGGGCTTTTTGGCCAAAGAGTATGCCAAAGTAATAATGTGGACCACCCACTTGGAGAAATGGTGCCTTTCTGTCCTGTTTAGAAAGCCAGCCAAGGTTCACAGTTCTTAAATAGAGTGTATAGCATCAGCCATGTCAGGTTTACAGAAACTTATCAGGTAAACATTTTTTCCAGCAGTCCAAATCAGCAATAAATTCAGTGTGCCAGTTGAAGGAAATATCCAGTAGCATAGTCAGTACACAAAGCAAGGTTCAAGGTCCTTCAGAGACATGAGCCAAGGCTCAAAAGATGAACACATTGCTTTCACCAGAAACTGCAGTTGTCTTCAATGGACTTCTCTCTTCCAATTCTCTGATATTTATGGGCCAACCGCTTCCCTCAGCTGTTGCCTGATTAATAAGTCTTTCCTATATAAGTGCTTTGAGCTTCTCATGAGACCTCCCTTTCTCATCCACACTGGGCTGCATTAAGTATTGTCTTAATCATGTCTCTCTGTTGTGGCTGTTGGGATGAGTCCTCTCTGTGGCTGCTCCTGGGTTGGGACTAAGGCATGATATTTTCATTGGATCACCACAGCAGATAAACAGGTGAGGAGATTTACAGAAAGGTTTAGTTCCTTGTAGGCAGAATTCCAAACCCCTGCAAATATCTAGAGAAAGAAGTGTGATGTTCAATAATGTGATAGGGTTCTGGCAGAAAATATATAAGAAATGTCCTGGTTAAGAGACAGTTTTGGGGGAAAAGGTGTCGTCATGACAAAGTGTGACCTGTGAAAGCAGCACATAAGGCAACTGAATCATTGGCATGCAAAAATGATGGCCACCAGGAAGGCAACCTTCATGCACAGTAGACAAAGATCTGTTGATGGAGAAGTGTAGATACAGTGGGCTGACAGGATGGTAGTGATCTTGCCACCAAAGTGTCAAAAAAACTTCTTCCAACTGTCTGGTGGAAGGTTTGTGGGAGGCATCAAAGACCCCTAAGAGAGCCAGAGCCAAGGGAGTCTAATCATCTATGCTGTCAGTTTGCACTATCTGGTGTCAGGATGGTGCACTCAGCATTTGATGTACACAAGAAGGTGCAGGACTATTGAGAGGTGAAGATACTCTTCCTGTGACAGGGTAAGAAAGGCTGAAAACCAAGGTTGTCTTGGCCAAAAGGACGTTATGATGATTATGTTGGATCCATCACAACAAAACTGGGACAATCACCTGAGACAGAAGAAGTAGTGGTGGAAGAAGGTAGAATAGAGCTCTGGTCCAATGCTGAAGAAAGGTATCCCCCATGAAGTTCCTCCTGAGTGCTGCTCTGGAGCAGAATTATTTGCACTTGGTATTGGCAGGTGAAGTGAAAGGATTGATGTCAGGAAGGCCCCATGTTGATACAATCTGCTGAAACGTGGATCAAGAACAAGGACCACTTGTGATGTGGAACTGGAGTCTGACTGAGAGAGTCTACTGGCACATTGTCTTTCTCAGCCACATGCACTGTGATGATGTGAATATATTGTGTGAGACACCAGTCCAAGAGAAATGGTAATATTGAGAAGAAGGTCTGAGTGCATATCACTTTGCTTGTTCAAATAGACAACAGCAGTGATACTGTTGGAAGTCACATGCACAACTTCAAGGGAAAACTCTTACTTTGAAGTGCAGAATTCTGTTATAATTGTGAGCATCTCAAGAGTGTTTATATGCATCTGAATTGCAGAATGAGACCAATGACCCTGGAACATAAGTTGACTGAAGTAGGCTCCTCCCATCCAAATATGGATGCATCTGTGGTTACTATAATTGTCAGTTCCAGCAGCTAGAAAGGCATGTCTGAGGCATGAAACACCTTCTGTTGAGCCTGTTATGCAAGACTGAAGTGAAACCAGAACTATATCTGCAGAAGTTCGAACCAAAGGCAAACCATGTAAGATACTGTGGTCATCATTACCACAACAGGCACTGGATCTGATAAATCATGTGATAAGAATATGTTGCAACCAGCTGGACATGAAAGCATAGATTTTCTACACTGTTCAAGGGAAAGAATACCCTTTCTATGAAGGGGTCCAGAAGAGCCCCTACAAAGGGGAGCTGTTGGATCAAGCAAAGGACAGATTTCTTACCAATGACATGAAGACCCAGTTGGAAAGACAAGTCTGAGTCTTGTGAAGCTCTCAACAAAACTTTGCCTCTCAGGACATCACTAACAGTGAATTGTCCAAACAGGGGAATACATGTATTTCTTGTGTATTTCCAGAGGAAAGAGACTACCACTGCCATGCATTTCATAATTATCCTCAGTGTTGCTGAAAGTCCAAAGAGGAGTACTTTGTACTGATATATTGCAGTATCAATGGTGAAGCATATAAACTGATGCCAAGGGTGGATCATGTTCTGGAAATATGCATCTTTTAGGTTGATGGAGGCAAACCAATCCCCACACCTTAGAAAAAGAAAGATAGACTGGAGTGTGACCATCCAGAATTTGCAGTTAGGGTATGTGTGGATTATCAGAGGTTTCAATAACTAAGCCACTCTCAGGAATCATATATTAAGGACATGCCAACAGCTTTTTCAAATGGCTGTAGGGAAGAGATGAACAAATACCTGATATTTGCCACTTGGTTTGTCCAAACCATTTTGCAACAGTAATAAAATATTGACTGAGAAAGATTTGTAATCCAGTTTCTTTCTTCTGCATCATATGGTGAACACACAGAATGGGTATTCATATATTCTTCTTGCCAAAAGACATCTGGAATTAATAAATGTTTCCACCACATTTGGAGCAGAATCATCCTCCAACAGTATCTTCTGTACATTCCCCACACACGGAGGTTGAGCCACTCTGGATGCGGGTGTCACACCTGACCTTGTGTCAGAAGATCTTGTCTGATCAGTAACTTGAGATGTTCATGGGACAGTGCCAATATCTCTGAGAGCTTCCTTATTTTTCTTAGACATCTGCCTATGAGTGCAGTTGGTGGAAATACGTATAGGAGCACTGGAAGCCAACCACATTCAGAACATCTACTTCCTCCACTCCTTGAGTCTTGAACCACAAAAAGAATCTGGTCACTTGGTTGTTTACTGTCCACAAGTCCACCTGTGACATTCTGAATCACTGCACTATCACCTGGAACACATCTGAATGAAGATGCCACTCCATGTGATTGACATCCATCATGCTGAGCCAGTCTGCTTTTGTTTTTAGTTCTCCTTTAATGTGATCTACTTCCAGTGATACGACTGACTTTTTCCCATTCTATCACTCTCCTGGCTTCTATCATGAGAGCTCGAGTCTGTGTTCACTCCTTCCCAATTCACAAGAGATTTTGCTGTCACATTGTCTGTCTGAATCAACACTGACATATTTAGGACTCTGTGACAGAAAACTAACAGAGCTAGATGTATTGTCTTCAGCTCCAGCCAGTTTATGCTGTCAGACAGGTCTTTGTCCTCCCAACTCTCTTGTGTACAGTGGGGATTTCATGTTGCTTTCCATCCTCTGAGGCTGCCAGCCACTGTAACGTGGACTTCTGGCATTGCCCAAATTGGGCAACCCTTATGAATTGCTGGAGAAAAGTACCAACGGAATGACTCATTAATGTGTTTGGGAACTGGCAGCAATATATGTTTCACCTATGCTTTGTGCTTATGGTAAGGCAGCTGCAGCTACTGTAGATGTCCGGCATGGAACCAGGTCCAAGGCATGCTGTCTATTGCCTCAGTCATCAGACCCTGTAAACAAGTCAACAAGAGTAGGTCTGCAGTAGTTGATTGACAACCTGTTTGATGGTGTCCTGAATCTCTTTTGGCAGGAAAACTCTCCCCGTCTATCACTGCTCCAACATGTTAAAAACATTGTACTGAAACAAAGTGGTCTGGAAAGTTCTTCCCTGCACCACTTGAAAAACTGTTCTTTGGAATGATTTTGAAATCTTTAGCTATCAATGAACTTCTTAGCCATTATATAAGAAGGGAGATTTGCCCCAGGGAAGGATAATACCTTCCTGAAGCTGGATCCCAGCCTGTCAGCTGTGGTCAACAAAGAACTAAAATTTCTACACCATCTGCTCATAATACACTGGAAAACCAATATTCCTGAGGACAGGGATTTAGCATGAACAAAGAAACAAATGTATACAGTCCTCCCTCCACGTTCACAACTTTCACCTTTGTGAATTTTATTATTTGCAAGGCACACGCTTGCCTTGCCCCCCCCCCCCTTCTTCTCCCCATTCCCTTGCATTCCTCATCCCAGGCTTGTGAGGCTTCTGTTTAAATGCTGGGTTTTTTTTCCTTTTGGGTGAGCAAACCTCTCCTCCACTGCTGGAGATGTGTCCTCTCTGCCATGTGGCTGCACTTTCCTGCTGTGTAATGGTTGCTGATTGGTCAGGTGTTCTCTTTGTTCCTACCCTTTCCTTTACAGAATTAGAACCCAAGAACTCTGCTCTTCTCCCTTTGACGGGAAAGTACCAGTAAGCCCTTTACTGTGTCTTTACCCCACCCCACAGGGGCCAGAGGCAAAGGAATAGGATGGGGGAGCTCTGGAGGGAATCGCGGGAGGGGGGAGATATTTGAAATTTTTCTACTTTTATGAGGATTCTGTTCCCCTAACTCTCATGAATGTGGAGGGCTACTGTATTAATATTCACTCTTTTCTTTGTAAATAAACATATTCTCATCATTATGAGAACTTTATTTTCTTTCTTAATACAATATCCATTCAATAATATAAAGACTCATTAACACTGATGTTAATTTTTTCTGCAGATTAATGACATATCTTGAATTTGCTAAGCATACCTTATGGTTGCGCCCATGCTTATCCAACAATGAGATTATAGACTTGATATGTCCTTCTTCTATCAAATTTAAAGCCTCTGGACTTTCAATCAAGATGCAGTGTAATACTTCCAAAATACCTGTATGAATTGCACAGGCAAAGAAAACATTTTGACATTAGAAAAACAGAGTATGTTGAACATAATTCAAACAATGAAAAAAAGAACATCACAAGGGAACAAAGACATTATTGGTTTATTATATTTGTGACCTATGAACAATGCAAATGTTTCAAACAGGCTTTGAGACTTCAAGGAAAATACTTCACAGTTCATAGAATCATACAGTTGAAAAAGACAACAAAGGCCATTCAGTTCACCCCCTGTCACACAGGAATACAAAGTCAAAGCACTCCTGACAAATGGCCAGCCAGCCTCTGTTTAAAACCCCCCAAAGAAGGAGACTCCACCACACTCTGAGACAGTGGATTCCATTGTCAGATGCTCTTACTACCAAGAAGTTCTTCCTAAAGTTTGGGTGGAATCTCTTTTCCTGCAGTTTGAAGCCACTATTCTGTGTCTTAGGCTCTGGTGCAGCAGAAAACAAGCATTCTCCATCTTCCATATGACATCCCTTCAAATATTTAAACATGGCTATCATGTCACCTCTTACCTTTCTCTTCCTCAGGCTAAATATAACCAGCTCTCTAAGCCACTCCTCACAGGCTATTGTTTCTAGGCCTTTTACCATTTTGGTTTCCCTCCGTTGGACACGTTCCAGCTTGTCAACATCTTTCTTGAATTGCGGTACCCAGATATAATATTCCAGGTGAGGTCTCACCAAAGCAGAACAGAATGGTACTATTACTTTCCTCAACCTAGACACTATACTGTTGAGGCAACCTAGAATCACATTGGTTTTTTAGGTGCCACATCACACTGTTGATTCATGTTTAGCTTGTGGTCTACTAAAACTCCTAGATCTCTTTCACATGTACTGTCAGTGTCGAGGCGGCAGCTAAGCAGACACGGAGGCAGGAGCTGGGTTTTTATAGCTTTAGTGGTAATAAATCAAAGAGGTTACTTCACCCAACGTCAACGCAAACAAACAGCAAAGTTCCAGGAGCAGCAAACGCAAAGCAGCGAGGTCAGACTGGAACCAAGAGTTCCCAGCGCGGGACGCAGTTTCACGGTTGGTAGATGGTTGTTGCCCTGTGCCCAACCCCAACAGCGTCTGCCTCAAATACTCAGTTTTAGCCCAGCTGAGGCCGGTCAACTGTCCGTTGGCCCCCCTCACAGCTGGAACCTCTCAACAGTTCAGAGCCGATTCATCAAGCTCTTCTCCCGCAGTCGCTGAGACCTCCGGACCGCCCCCTTCTCCAGTCGCCTCTGGAGGAACGTGGGGGGAGGGTCTGCTGCAAACTCTGGACTGGAGTCAGAAACCCCGGCCTCTGCCTCTGGAGCACAAACGTCAGCTGCAGGTGCGGGCCTGGGCTCTGCATCAGGGACAGCTGTGGAGTCGCAGGCAGCCTCCTCCCTAGACTCTGAAGGAGACCCCCCTCCAGAACGCCCCTCCCAGGGACCCACCCCAGGCTCGGAGTCCAAGTCCGAATCGGGAGCGAGATCAGCCTGGCTCATGACATGTACTGTGGTAGAGCCGGGTGTTACCCATCCTATATCTGTGCATTTCATTTTTTCTGCCTTAGCATCTTAAGTAGTTCAGTCTGGAGTTTCAAAATGTATCCATCACCAAACATAAAATACAGGTAAAATATAATTAGATGCTCTGTGCAGTACCTCTCTCAAAGGCCATAAAAATCATCATCTCACACACACACACACACACAATTACTATAGATGTACATATCTTCAGTCTATCTATCAAATAAAAGTGATGCACCTTTGCTGATCATTATTTTTTTTTTCACTAGAGATACTACTGATCAGCCAAGTTCAAATAACAGTCACTTGGAGGAAAAAGCTAGCCTTTATCCCTAACAACAGATCCATCTTTTGTGTTTCTGAGAGAACAATAAATAAGAATGCAACTAAAGATTTTCTGAAGCATTTTTTTTCTGCAGAATTTTAATTAAAAACACAAATATGTGATGTAATTGAATCCCACACCCTTTAATGCAAGGGTGGTAAAGTATGGGCCTTCAGTCACATGCAAACCTACAGGGCTTTTTTTGTGACCTCAAGGTCTCCAGGGGCCTTTAAAAGGAGATTTATTTTCTCTTTTTTTTTTAACCTCAAAATTCCTTCAAATGTCCTCTGGGAGGTCATCTTTCCCTCTCTCCCAATGAGAGGCTTTCTTGAGAACAGGAAGCGAACTGGAAGTCCTATGTCTAAAATAATCAATGAGGGACCAAACAGGTGGCAAACAAACCCCATGCTGCCTAGACAGAATTGGGGGCACATTTAGGGGGACTTTTCTTTTCTGCAGGTGAAGGCTTCAAGGTGTCATGGGGGTAATGCAGATCCCTAACCCTTCACCTCTGCTTTAATGTAATCATAGAATCATAGAATCATAGAAATGTAGAATTGGAAGAGACCACACGGGCCATCCAGTCCAACCCCCTGCCATGCAGGAACACTCTCAAAGCACTCCTGACAGATGGCCATCCAGCCTCTGCTTAAAAACCTCCAAAGAAGGAGGCTCCACCACACTCCGAGGCAGCATATTCCACTGCCGGACAGCCCTGACTGTCAGGAAGGTCTTCCTGAGGTTCAGGTGGAATCTCCTTTCCTGCAGCTTGAATCCATTGCTCCTTGTCCTGGTCTCTGGAGCGGCAGAAAACAAGCCCTCTCCCTCCTCTACATTGCATCCCTTCAAATATTTAAACAGAGCTATCATGTCCCCTCTTAACCTTCTCTTCTGCAGACTAAACATACCCAGCTCTCTAAGTCTATCTTCATAGGGCTTGGCTTCCAGGTCCTTCACCATTTTGGTCGCCCTCCTCTGGACCTGCTCCAGCTTGACCATGTCCTTCTTGAATTGGGGTGCCCAGAACTGGACACAGGATTCAAGATGAGGTCTAACCAAAGCAGAGTAGAGTGGTACCAGTACCTCCCTCGATCTAGACACCATACTCCTATTGATGCAGCCGAGAATTGCATTGGCTTTCTTGGCTGCCGCATCACATTGCTGACTCATGTTCAGCTTGTGGTCTATTAAGACTCCTAGATCCCTTTCACACGTACTGCCATCCAGCCACGTGTCCCCCATCCTATATTTGTGCATTTCATTTTTTCTACCTAAGTGTCGGACCTTACACTTCTCTCTGTTGAATTTCATTTTGTTAGCCTTGGCCCAGCTCTCCAATTTGTCCAGGTCATTTTGAATTTTGATCCTGTCCTCTGGCGTATTAGCAACCCCTCCCAATTTGGTGTCATCTGCAAATTTGATGAGCATGCCCTCTATTCCTTCATCCAAGTCATTGATGAAAATATTGAACAGCACTGGGCCCAGGACAGAACCCTGTGGCACCCCGCTAGTCACTTTTCTCCAGGATGAAAAGCAGCCATTGGTGAGCACCCTTTGGGAATGGTCAGTCAACCAGTTACAGATCCACCTGACAGTAGCTCTGTCCAGCCCACATTTTACTAGCTTCTTTGCAAGAATGTCATGTGGAACTTTGTCAAAGGCCTTACTGAAATCGAGATATGCTACATCCACAGCATTCCCTTCATCTATCAAGCTAGTAACTCTATCATAAAAAGAGATAAGATTAGTGGCATTCATGATATTGTCAAGAAATGATCAGAACAATGCATTGAGAAGCCACAGATAGATAGTTTTATCTAGGAATGAGAACAGCATACAGTAAGAGAAAGACATTAAAGCATCTTATTAAAATGGGCCTAGCTTACTCAGTTTCAAAGTACTGTAAAGCAGGAACAAGTAGCAGTATTTTCAGCCTCCTTTTGTAGTAGCGGCCAACTTCATCTATGAGTCCCATTCACCAACCACTCTCTCCAGTTCTTATTAACTTCAATCTTATTTGAAATGCAATTGTGCTAATCACCACTGCACAGAATCTAGGCAAATAGTGATACTGTCACTAAATTTGAGAACTATCAGAAACGACATTTTAGAATTCTGACCAATGGAATTATATTAACACAGGAGTTTTCACTTGGTTTGTAAATGTCTCTAAATTGCATCTTATTTTTCTAAATGCCATTTGCCAGTGATATATTTTATTATACAGTTTCATGTTTCTTGTTAAGCCAATAAAGAGGTACAACTCAGTTTATATTCAAGTTATAAGAAACCATTTAATGTTTGAAAACAGCACAACTTGAGCAGTAATACTGGGTTTTACCAAAATGCATCAAATAGTTCAATAATTTTCTTTGTGCTGTGCAAGGCCAGGAGAAACCAAGGACAGAAGTTTGTTGCTCTGAGAGTCAACAAAACTATTACTTATTTCAACTAAACAAATTTACATCAAATAAAATTTTACATCAAATGAAAGTCACCTCACCTGATGAAGATTCAAGTCTATCCAATTTACTAATTAGCCAATCAAGATTATTAGAAAATTGAGCACAATTGTTTCTGTTACCACGGATAAGAGCAGCTGGGGGGAAAAAAAGATTTGAGTTAATCAGCCAAAAACGCATATAATTTTTTTAAGTAAAATACATTTACATTTAACATTATATTACATTACATTAACATTTACATTACATTTAACACGATCCAAGGAATGGTTTATGGAAACTGTACTATGGGTAACAGATTATCATGGTTCTATCAAGAACCAAAAGTTACTTACACTGAATAACCATTTGATAACATTTCACCATCATTTCTGGATCTGATAACATTTCCAAACAAAAAGCTATTTATACAGTCCCAATGGTCTCCAATGAACAATGTTCATATAACCATGCACAACTGTACACAGTAAACTCTCCTAATTCTTTTATCAGTAAATGAACACAGGCCTTTTGAGGAAGAGAAAATTGGGTCTCCCTGCTTATTCACTTCTACTTTTCCTTCACATTTGTGGATCACTTTCTGTATAACTAAAATCAGTGCTAGCTAGCAGAGCTGAAATAAAGCAATAACAAAGGAAAAAGAACACTTTTAAAGCTGGCTCCAATTTTTTCACATCTCTGGGTAGGGATTCCACACAGCTGCAAAAGAGACTCACAGTAAGGTTAGTGGCAGTCCTTAAGTCAACCTATTAATTTCAAGAATTCCGAACGCATGATTATTATCCTCTGGCAGCATCAGAATGACTGAGAAGAATGAAAATGAAAAGTTTAGCAGTCTGCAGCAGGCTGATATTTTAAAAAGCCAATTTGATCTCCATTCCAGAACAGACTACTTACCAGAACTGCTAATTCAGTACTTTACAAGCTACCCGATGTGGGAGACTAGCAAGTTTTTCCCCAATGTGCCAGGAACTAGTATCATCTTTGTGTCCATTGGCTATGCCTGTTTCTTTCTTACCTAGAAACATCCCAGCCAATGGCACAGGAACTGGCACCAATCCATGGACCAGCACTTTTAGTGGAATTAGCTGATATAGAATTTTAGTGAATAAAAAGTAATAGTGTTTGAACGAAAATATTGTATTTGGAAATAGGCATAAAGTGCTCCCATTATGGCATCTTTTTAATCTGTGTGCAAAGCCTTCAATTTTTTCCTCCATTCTCTGTGCGGAATACACACATGAATAATTTCTCAATCATAAAACGAAAGAAAGCTAGGGTTTTTTTCCCAAGCCCCAATGGTCCAAAATCAGCTTCATAAAAACTAATCATAGTGATTTTCTCTTAGTCTAAAAACTGCATTTTAAAATAATTCTGTATTAGAATGATTGGAATTTTTGAAGAAAGTGGACTGTTTCTGGATGAAATTTGGAATAGCCCAATCTATACTATTCAAGAAAGAGACGTCAATTTTACACTCATCCAGCCCTCCACTTTCACCTACTCATATGATTATTCGTACACTGTGCATATAAATCTGTTTCATTTTAATTTACTTCTGCATAATCATAAATAAATAATGCAAGCTTTATATATTGTGCTGAATGAATGTTTATCAAACCGTTACTTAATACTGTATCTTGTATATTGCATATATTTAAAAATGAAGTAAGTTGGCAAAGTATATTTTAATTAAGTTCAATTTATTTGCTGGAGTATGCTTTAATAAGTTATTTGTTAAGAGGAGAAATTGCCCTGTCCTGATTTAACCTTGTAGCATGCAGCTGTACAACTCACCTAATAATTTGTAAAGAAGATTCAGAATTTCTTTCCATGCTGTACCATTTTCTTCTCTACCAACCCCTGTAAAGTGAGCTGTACTATAGTAGACATTTAAGCGATCAATGCAATTCAAAACCAGAGCCAGCATTCCCTGTAAATGGTCATAAATAAACAAAAACATGCTTGAATGTCCATAAATTTGTTACTTCATGGTTTTAAAGGTTTAAACAAGATTAATGTTTTAAATGCATTCCAAATGCAACATTTGAGCTTTAAAATGCTACATATAATCTATTTCCTTCTGAAAATCTACCTGACTTCCACTCCTATTCTAGAACATGGGCATGGGTACATAGTCTTAAAATAAAGGTAGATTCTTCAGTTTACCCAGAAGAGAAGATAAGCAAGCACCATCTTAGGGAAGCTTTGGGTAAATTTAGCCTGAGAGAGCTGGTCTACCACCTTTTTCAAGGAGTGCTAGCTGATGACACGTAAACTGTGCTTTGTACTATAGAATATCTGGTGGATTCTTCAAGCATCAGTGAACTATTCTTTTGCTTCATTGGCTTGTGTCAATCTTTGGATTTGTGGATCTTTTGGAGAGACCTTGAGTGACACCAATTCCAGCCCCAATGCTACAGTACTGATCCAAATGAGGGATACTCATGGCTGATTTTAAGAAAAAGACCCTGGAAAATCTGATTATACTCCTCCCACGCCACATCTCATTTGTCCCAGTCTAACACCATACATGCAGTGATATTCGTTGTTGTGTGCCTTTAAGTCATTTTAGACTCATGGCAACCCTAAGTGAATCTATCACAGGGTTTTCTTGGCAAGATTTGTTCAGAGGGGATTTTGCCTTTGGCCTCCCCTGAGGCTAAGAGTATGTGACCTGCCCAAGGCCATCCAGTGGGTACCCATGGTCAAGTGGGGATTTCAACCCTGGTCTCCAGAGTTGTAGTCTAACACTTAAATCACTACACCATGCTGGCTTCCACAATGATATATAGCAACCTTGATTCAGATGCACAGGCTTAGAGGATCAGTAGTCTTAACATGCAGAGCAAGACTGAACTGTGAGAGGCACATATCAATTGTGAAATAGGAGTGGGGAAAAAATAAAAGCATAGATAAGCCTTCCTAACCTCTTCTTTGAATAGATTTTGTCTGTTCTTGAGTGAACGAAGTTTATTTTGTTTATCCTCATGTTCTAGCTCCTCTTCTGGAGGCAGAAAATACGTAATCAAATCTTGCAGAGTCTGAAGTACCTCTTCAATGGGCAAGGTGATAGGAGATGAAGTTCTGTTGTTTCCACTATATATTCAGGGAAAAACAAAACAAATAGTCATTACAAATTAAAAATGGTTCCATTTAAAACAGATATCTTCTTATATACAGGGTATTTGGAGTTACCTTTTTCTTCAAAAATATTCTTATTAGATTACTTCTAATACCAACACAAAATGACAAACAGCAACATATGAAAATAGATAATATTCAGATTAAACCCTCTGAAAGACTAAAACAGTTTTCTAGCACAGTACAAACGTATTTCTTTATTTTAATGTTCACTTTTTATATGCTCTTAACTGCATTGCTCTTTTAAACTATAACCCCAACTGAGTCCCAATTTTGGGGTACAGGCAGGATATAAATAAATTGAATTGTTGTTGTTGTTGTTGTTGTTGTTTCCTTCCTTTCCAATGAATAATTTTCATTTTTGAAATATAAAGTATGAAGGATGCCATAACAAATCATAGTTGTCCTTACCTGATTCAAAAATGAATTGTCTAAGAAGATGGATTATGATTTTCACATGTACGGACAGGCTGGATGTGAGATACTGAATTTAATTAAAATGATTTGAGATTCCTGCTTAACAGCAAATCTGAGCTTCTATATGTACAGAATTATTTCTAAGATGTTTCAAACACGTTGTCAGTATCAAGATTAGGATTCTGAATTTTAATACGCTGTTCACCGGGGGGGGGGGGTATACTTATTAAGTTGACTTACTGCATAAAGAGAAATGTTGGAAAATAAAACAGAGGCAAGGGGAAACAAAAAAAAAAGTAAAAAGGGGGGTTGTAGAAACATTACAAGTAGACCCACTGAAATTGATTAAATTGCTTTGTTAAGTCCCACTGTTTTCAATATGTGTAAGCATAGGTACATCATATAAACTACAGAAAACAGAAATCTTCATACAAAGTAAAATAACATGTCAACACTGTTAGCACTAAACTGGAAATCTTAATTTCTATAAGAATCAAATAAACCAAATACTGTAAAGCTAAGGTGTATACTATACCTTATAAACTGACTAAATAATTTTGTTGTATTCAGAATGATTCTAGCAGCCTGGGATTCCTCATGTTGACACCTTTGCAATGTGAGACCATCATCCATGTGCCCTTCTTGATGTAATATAACCTACAAATAGTGGACAAAATAATGCTTTACATGTGTTTTACCATTCTTGGTATCAGTGCTAAACACCTTGCCATAGGAACTTCATATGGATATCACTGGTAGAGGACAGGTGTGATAAGAGTTGTGTTAACCTTGAGTTAAACAATTTTTAATACACAATAGTAACATTTGTGCAGAATAGTCAAATTTGTATTTGTGGTGTGAGTGAACCTTACAAGCCAGAATTTTTTTAGACTATGAAAAAATGACATCTGAATGCAATCTGTGCATTTCTCAATTTCTTGAAAGTAATAATTGCAACTTCTGAGAAGTTCCATCAGAACATATTATCTGAATTACAACACAAAGACAATACATATTTGATTGTTCTGTAGTCACTCTCCTGAACCTCCCCAAGGATCACTAGCAGTGCAATGTCATCATCATGCACTAGTCACCAGAAAACTCTCAGTGATGAATCTCCTGCTGCCCTCTACTGGATATTTTGCGGTGGGAGGGGGGTCAGAAAAAAGATAAGCCTGTGCCCAAAGGAAGTAATCTTTGAAACTATTCAAAGACTTGAGGAAAAAACAAAAGGGGGCGTTCTCTTTATCATGGTTGCCTGACATTTCAGAAGCCTCTTTTTTGTTTGTTTGGGAGTTTTGGGTGGGTTTTTTTGTTTTGTTCTTTTGAGTCAATGAAAATTCTTTCAATCCCTATTTTGTACAAACATTCCATGCTCTGGATTTAATTCATATGCTCTTCACTGAAAGACTTACAACAATTTAAGAAAGAAGAACATCACCATCATCTTTCTTTATACTCCCTTACCCCCAAAACAAACACATTGAACTAAATAAAGAATGTTATACTGCTCCATTGTTTTCGTAACTGGGTTACATCTCAGAAGTCAAAATAAAAGTTTTGTTACTCCTTTCTTACTTAGTATTTGAGAGGATACAATGCCGTTGATGGAAAAAGGGAAAAAAGTGGGAGTTCCAAATATACCATTTAAAAAGTCACTTGCATTGCTGAAAGAGATAAAGTAGCTGCTGTCTGCAGAATATTTAATAAGGCTCAGCTGTGCACACAAAATTATTTAAACATTCGCAGAGTTTCAACAGATGGAAGCCAATGGGTACAAACTGACATAGAGAGGCATACTCATACAATCAAATAAAATTAAAGGGATTAATCTTGCCTTCATCTCAGTAACTTTCAGAAGACATACTGAAAAGACATTGCTCTCAAAAGACAACGAGCAGATTAGAGGCCACCTCCCAAAAGAATGTGTGAATGTCTCTACTTATAACAGTAGCATGGAGCATCCTGCTGCTCAACAGAGCATCACCTTCTCAGCTGGACATCCCGTGGTATAGGCCCTGGTGCGTCTATGAATAGAGGCTGTTCACAGCTGGAACACTGTTATCAAAGTATTAAATAATGGCAGTGAACCCATTCAGCGCATCTTAAAGGGAAATACTCTCTCAAATCTTTACCTCCACAGCATTATGGTATCATTGAAGATATAAGATCCAATTTGGGTGTGCTTTAAAAAATATTTTGCTTACCTTTCTTTTCACTGGTCCTAAACGCGTTGTTTTAGCATCCTGTGCTTTGTATGTCAGCCACAAACTACTGGCTACATGCTGCACAAAACAAACAGAATCACCATACTTTATTTCAGGAACTCCCATTCCCTCAATATCGCGTTTGTGAGTAGACTCCAATTTTTCCTAAATGTCACGGAAGAAGAAAATATAGAACAATATCAGCAGACTATCAGACTAACATGAATTAGGCTGGGTTATGGCTTCCGTTAATATAATTCTAAATCAAGAAAGAAATGCATCCAGGAGGTAAAGAGGTATGCCTATGTAAAATGTTTCCTACCACAGTCTTGTCTTTCACTTGTGTTGCTAGTGCTGCTCACATACAGCTTGTGAGCAGTATAGATGGAGAAACAAAAGTTATCAAGATATATAGCAGTTTGATAGGGAACTGTCTGGGCAGATGCATCCTCTGACAGTGTCATGCTGATTGCTTCTGCAACATGCTGGATTTTTTTTTTTAAAAAAACCCAATTAATACTAAGCAGCAAGGTTTACCAATGGTGGTAACGGTTCTTTAATACCATATTATGTACCATAATGTGCATTCAGAAAAAAAGAACAGTTTGCTTGCCTCTAACTATGGTTCCTCAAGTAGCCATCTAAAAATCAAGATTAGTCAGGAATCACCTAGTTAACCTAAATGAGTTCCAAGCTGCAGGGCCAGATGAACCGCATCCCAGAGTACTGAAGGAACCTGCTGATGTATTTGCAGAACCACTTGTCATCATTTCTGAGAAATCTTGGAGAACAAATGAGGTGTCGGAGGACTTGAGATGAGCAAACACTGCCCTTCTCCTCAAGAAAGAAGAAGAAAGAAGATCCAGGAAAATATAGACCAGTCAGCCTGACCTCAAAACCAGGAGAAACGTTGGAATGAATTATATAGGAGTCTATCTGCAAGTATCTTGATACTTGCAAGAACCAGAATGGGTTTGTCAAGAACAAATCCTACCAAACTAATCTTATATCTTTTTCTGATCAGGTCAGTTTAGGAGATGGTGGGAATATTGTGGATATTATTTATCTCGATTTTAGTACAGTATTTGAGAAGGTCCTCCTAAATTTTTTGATTAGCAAACTGATTCAATATGGAATAGATCAAAACACCATGAGATGGATCCCTAATTGGTTTGAAAACCATGTTCAAAGTGTCATCATAAATTGCTCCTCTTCAGACTAGAAGGAGGTCTTGAACAGAGTGCCTCAGGGCTCTGTCCTAAGGTCATTATTCTCTAACATTTTTATCAGTGACTTAAGTAACAGGGTGCAGGGAAACCTTATCAAATTGGCACGTGATACAAATCAGGCAGCGCTAGCTAACACATTGGAAGATAGGGACAAAATTCAAAAGAACCTTGATAAACTAGAACATTGGACAGAAATTAATAAAATAAAATGCAAAATTCTACATTTAGGTCACAAAAATAAATTGCACAAATACAAGATGGGAGATACATGGCTCAGCAGTACTACATGTGAAAAAGAACCTTGGGATTATTATTGACCATAAACTGAAAATGAGCCAGCAGTGCAATATTGCAGCAAAGAAGGCAAATGTTATTTTAGCTTTCATTAATAGAAGCATAATTTTTAACTTAAGGGAACTAAAAGTCCTACTATGTTCTGTGCTGGCCAGGCCTCATCTGGAGTACTGGGTTCAGTTCTGGGCATCTCATTTTAAGAAGGATATAGACAAGCTGGAGTGAGTTCAGAAAAAACAACAAGGATGGTAAGAGGTATGGAGAGCAAAACAGATGAGGAAAAGTTGAAGAAGTTAGGCATTTGCAGTTTAGTGAAGAGAAGACTGAGGAGTAACATGGTTGTACTCTTTAAATGCCTCAAGGGCTGCCACAGTGAGGTGGGGGCAGCCCTGTTCTCTGTTGTCCCAGAGGGTAGAATTAGGTTTAATGTGGGCTTCAACTGAACATTAGAACAAACTTATTGACGGCAAGAGTGGTTCAGCAGTGCAACAAACTGCCTAGACAGGTGGTGGGGTTTCTATCCCCAGACATCTCCAAAAAGAAGCTAGACCGCTACCTGCTAGAGATGCTTTAGCTGGAGATCCTGCACTGACCAGGGAGTCAGACTTGATGGCCCATTAGACTCCTTCCAGCTCTGATTCTACAATCCTTTTAAGACTGAGGCCATTTCCGCACTAGACTGGCCAGCCCCTCCCTAAACTACAAACCCCAAGATTCCATAGGATGTTGAAAGTGGAATAATAGTGCTTATAATAGTCTAGTGTGGAAACGGCCTAAGTAATGCCCATTTGCTTTGCAGTAGTATACATTATATATGTATGGGCAAGCTTTTAATCCACAGTGGTGTTGAAGATACTTGTTTCTCATGGAAAGGCAACTTTTCTACCACTGAACTAGTCTCCAAACCCAACCCAGATGAGTGTAAGCACACATGGTTTCTCAGTATTAAGATTCCTATTAACATTACAGTTTTACAGTCAGCATAATGCCAAGTCATGGTAATCTGTAATCCCACACACCTGTATGCCTCAGTTTGAAAAATAGGTGTCACCCTACAGTCATTAGCTGTTGAGCTGGTTGTAGAACAGGGGAGGCTTTCCTTAAAGAAACTTTTGGAAGATCCACAAATAGACATGATTATTTGGTATTCATTGCAAGAGTACTGTTTCCCAGTAGCTCTTTTGGCCCATGGAATCCAGCTTCCTCCTTTGCTCAACAGAACTGTTCCTACCCTTTTTCTGTGGGGTTGCCATGGTGAAAGGATTTTTGGTCGAGTGCTTAAACAAAGAACATAATTCTCCACCACAACTTGTAGAAGTTTTAGCGTTCCTTGGAGTCAGTGTAACATAAGATGGCATTTGCCATGATTGCCTGACAACATGAAAAATTAATCTGAGTATATGTATTGTGGTGTTGACTTGGCCTGCACTCTTCTGTCAAGCAAGTCCAAAGCTGGTGGGGTAGAGATTTAACATCTAATTCTAGACACTTCACCATTCAAAGTGCCTGGTCTGCATCAGACTAGATTCCCTTACAGAGTGACATAGAGTTTGGATCCACCACTACAGCATTGCAGTGGATGAAAAAAACATTGTAGAAAGGAAAATGAAGATAATAGTGACTAATAATCTCATTCTTCTGAGTCAGATTGCTACCAGCAGAAGAGTTTTGTTTGTTTAGTTCAGCCTCTACAACTGGAGTTGCGGAAATCAGTGGTACCTGGGGTTTCTGGAAAACTGAACTATGGCAAATCTGCATAGGTACAAAACAACCCATATGTGTGAGTCGCTAAGACCATGAAAAAGAAGCACTGGATTTAAGCCCACTGAAATTAATGAGACATAAGCACTTTTTATGACTGAAAAAGAAGTCCATGACTTTCTATGGTTGCTTTGTTGGACAGCACCCAAAGTTAATTGTGTGGTAAAGAAAAAAGAAATTTCTTTAAAATGAAACACACTACAAAAGAAGTAAATTTAGTAAACATTGCCTCAATTATGTTAATCTCGCTCTTTCTCTTTTTTTTTTTACCCCAATGGATTACAGCTGTCACAATTCACTGTCAATTTAAGTCTAAATAGATAACATTTTCAAACCTAATACAATGAAAAAAAGTTCCAGTATCCCTCTTGGGATGCCATTACAATGTCAAGACCACAGGAAAATTATGTCATATAAAGCTGATGGAGAATGCACTATAAATGTATTTGCAATTAAAGTTGACAGTGATAAGAAAAATATTAAGTACACTTGCACACATTAAAAACTCTATCTCAAGTAAAGCTGAATGTTTTCAATGTTTATATAAAAATTAATTGCTAAAATAATTCCACACATATTCAGCATAGACTGTTAAGTATAACAGTTCTCCATTGCAGAGTTCAGTAAGCACATTTTAAATTCTTTTCAAAAAGAAGACATCATGATGGTGGAAGAAAGCTGACAATAGAATCAAAGAGCTGAATAAATGGAAAGTGTGCTTCACTTTCCTTGAAGTGAACTTTTATGTTGGACTGGTGTAAGGATGGAAACTGAAAGAGTTATGGTTATTTATCACAAATAATGCATCACCTCTATTCAGCAAAGAGATTCATGAAGAGAAGAACCTTCTGTATGCATGATCAGTGCTGTAGCTGAGACATATAAGGACAGACATCCATGTGACAGGGCCAGTGAACTGACTTGACGGATTTGCATCTCTCTGTATAGGGTCATTATATGTTATGTACAACACAGTATGAATGTCTAGAGCTATCCAGCAGGAAAAGAGGAAGACCACGTTACAAGTGGATTGACTTAACCAAGGAAGCCACACTCCCAAGCATCCAAGATATTAGCAGGACTGTTAATGATAGAGTGTTTTAAGGGACTCTCATTCATACAATTGCCATAACTCAAACTTGACATGATGACAATTTACAATAAGAAGTATACAGGTCTGTTTGTAGTCTTTTGTAGTTTTTGTCACCTTTCATCACTGATGGTCTAAATCAAACTGTTAGCCCCAGCTAGAGTACACCTACTGAATCAATGAGTAGGCCTCTAAGTTAACACTTGCGTAAGTTCCATTGACTCATCAGGTTTACTCTAATTAAGACTAACAACTGAATTTAAGCCATTATCTTTTATAAGAAAACAGGCTATCAAAAACTGAGCAATGTTCAACATGAACTGAGGGTCAAAGTAAAATGTGGCAAAACGTGTCTTTCCGAATGTACGTCAACTCATACTTTAGTTATAGTAGAAGCGTAGGGATCAGATTTAAAGAACAAAAGGAGAAAGCAGGTAAGAGGTGCTGAATCCTCTCCTGGGATATGCATTCTGTTTTCTAACATCATTTCTCCCCCTGAGAATTTTGACCACTGACATTTCTTTCTTTCTTTTCCATTTGATAAAAAGTATATTTCCAAAGAGTATTTCCATTTTTTCCAGGTTTGATGTACAAATATGACTTACCTTTGATGCTCTAAAACAAAATGAAGTTGTTTTTGTGTCAGCTTTTTCTCTGTCTATCAAGACAAGACCTAGGTCTTCAGTCAGGGCCAAAAACTGTCCTGTTGTAATGTGTCGAAGACGAAAGGGCTGTCCCCAGCGTATGTTACTTCCACTCCAGCTTAAATTGATTAGAAATGTTAAGTTTATGGTTCATGTGGGCAAACTTGAAAATATTTATGTCATGATCAAATCACAATTAAACACTTTTAGGATCTACTGATTGCCATTAAAGAGAACTAAATGCATGCTTAATTTTCTCACTAAAATGAAAAAAAAAATCAAAAATATTGAACTCCTCAGATTCACTCTTCAACAAGCATTTTATACAGTCCCTTTGTATAGTTAGAGGTTAAGTGAACTAAAAATTATTTCTTGTATGCCTGAAGATTTCCATCCTCCTTTTTAGCTATAGTCAATGCTCTTCATTATTCCTTCTTGAATCATTTGAATATTGTCTTATCCACCATTTGTCTCCTTTCAGCCTTGTAGTATTACTGATTTCATTTATTATCAAATATATCTCTTGCTAAAGTGTTTGATCCTTCTGTTTAAGAATTCAAAATTAAAAATAGATGTTCTGTCTCAAAAAGCAAATATCAAAATACCTTATTCGAAGTGGTTCTACTCTCCACAGTGACCTTGCCCGGACACCAGCTCCTCCTGATTCATAAAATAGCCTCCTGCCAAGATTTTTATGGATACAAATAAAATTGTACAAGTTATTCCACTGTGTTATGTAAACATGAACTCCAATTCCAGTAAAATCAGTGGAACGTTATCAGTCATAACCACATATCATATTACAAAAAATGAATTTCAATAAGGATAAATATAAAGTGCTACATTTAGGCCAGAAGAATTAAAATTCAGAAGTATAGGATGGGTGACTACATACTAAGACTACATACTAAGCATGAGTCAACACTGTGATGCAGTGGCCAAAAAAGCAGTATCATAATAACACACATCACTATAAGTTCTAAGCAAACTTACAGCCTAACACTAAATTATACACTTAATAGTGACAATATCCTGTGTACAGCAAGCAGAGAACAGAACTTTTGGATTTCATTCCAGCTGCCTCTAAATTTGCTAATGCCTGTTAAAATTTTTAAGCAGTGGGGCACTCTGCTGGCATGTGGTACTTGGGTAGATGCTCAGTTATCTTGCACCAATTATAACATAGATATATCAACAGTAGTAACTCCCCAAGACTCTTAGAAAAATCTAAAAAATTTACTCTTAAGTAAATATGTTTGAGATCTGAGACATTTTCATATTCCTTAATGCAAGTTACCCTTGGGCAATTGTATTGCATTATGATTTGTGTGGGCTGTAAATATGTCAACGACGATTCTTTCTTTTCTTCCACATCCATCCTGAACTGTACCGTACAGATATAATTATGAGGGTTTGACACATTTCTGTGCACCAAAAAAAAGTTAGCGTTCTAAAGTGTTGCTGCATACAGAGTCTCTCTCCTTGTCTTTAAATGAAGAATTTTTAGTGCATAACAATGTAAAATTAAAAACATGAGCAAGTATATAAAATATACTATAACTTACTTATGTGGTAAATCGTTGTGCTCTGTTGATGGGATTGTCAAACACTCATCGTGGCCATGAAATAAACGTAATACGTGCCCCCCAAGTAGGTACCCTAGAAAGGAAGATGTACCCCCATTAATTCTGGAAATTTTAAACAAATAATTACCTCAGAATCTAAACAACTGAAAGCTGCTGCGTATATCTAAATGTTTGATTAGCAGCTAAAATTTCCCCTTGGTTATGAACACACTAGAATAATGTAAGCAAGATGTGATCACAAATAATCACATATGCTGAACCAGTATAAACAATCATCACCTTAAATAACCACTTACAGGAACAGCCCAAAACAAGTTACAGGTTCAAGTGCTGCCTGCCTTCATAAGGCTTTGCTTCTGTTTTTTTTTTTTTCCCCTTAACTATAACTCATCCAACCTGGTTGATAGCAGTTAATCTTAACTGGGCTTTTTTTTTTTTTTCAAACAGGCCACAGTTAAAACTAAGTATTACTTAGAGTAACACTGAACTGTGGGTGAGGCGGGAGAATGGAAGCTTCTGGTTTTCTCTTTTTGTCTGTAATGGAAAAAAAGGGAAGAAGAGGATGTAACTGAGAGCTCCCTGCAATTTATTCTTTTTATTATAAACACTATAAGCCATAGTTTGCGATGTCTGAATACAGCTACTCTCAACTTTAGGCCTGCGTCCAGCCTACAGGACTAATGCATACTTACTTTATGGAGCCCTTGTTAAGAATTACGGACATAATGTACACAAAATACTTTGAACACTCTACATCGCTATTTAAGTGCTAAGTATAATGATCATGACAACAATGACAATGATGATGCTGTGAATATATACACTCATAGAACAGATGGTGACTAAAGGGAAAAAAGATCTTGGGGCTCAGTGAAAACATTGAAACAGTATTCTGCAACTGTGAAAATAACAAATTCCACTCTAGGGACAATTAGGAAAGGAAAGGAAAATAAAGCTGCCAATACTATAAATACCATTATACAAGTCTACAGTGCAGACAGATCTGGAACACTAATGTATAGTTCTAATCATCCCATGTCAAAAACCTCAGATACTGTGAGAAAAGATGCAGAAAAGAGCAATCAAAATTCCCTTACAGGGAAAGGCTAGGTTATGTGTTGAGTTGAAGAAGACTGTTGAAGTGAGAAGGATGTGTATTCGTGTAACCGAACCAATCAATGAAATTTATCAACAATAAATTTATGACACATAAAAACAATCACGTAATGTTCTTCACATAACGTACAATTAATGTATTCAATGTGTGGCCACAAGATATGATGACAGCCACTGGCTTAGATGCCTTTAAAATAACATAAGGCAAAGTAAAGGAAGATAGAAATACAAAACCTTCAGAGGCAGCGTGTCATTTGATACCAGCTGCTGGGTACCAAATGGCAAAGACTATTGCCTTAATATCATTCTTGTGGCCTTACTGGAGGCATCTAGTTTGCCACTGTGAGAAGAAGAGCCAGTCTAGACAGACGTTTGGTCAGATCTAGTAGTTGTCTTCTTGTGTTTTTATACTGTCCTCATTGACAACAGAAAAATCTCTTATGTGTGTATGAAAGAGGGGTTAAGGCTAGAAAAATATTTATGAAATTTAATATTTATTATTTGGGAGTGTGAAATACAAGACCTCTGAAAAAATAAATAAAGGTAAGTCAAGGAATTAATTCTCCTGACCAGAGCTAGCGAATAAAATAGGACACCTTCTTCTTAAAGGACAATGTTAAGTGTCTAAAATAATCTAGTAAAAACTGAAACATCTATAGTCTTATTGCAGACTACAAACTTCTCAGAAAAGTAAATGTTTAACATATGTTAGTACCATAATTTAAAACAATTATCCAAGATATTACATAAATGTCAATGGAATGTTGATTGATACATGATGCTATTTCCCTTTCAGAAATATACTCATTTGTATAAAATCAATACTGTACTACGGGGAAAGGGGTAAGTGGAAAAGGGTAAACAATGGGGCTGTTCTATAAATTTACATTTTAATGGAAAGCAACTTTCCAGCCTATTTAACACAGATAGACCAGGATAAATAAAGTCACTTTTTGTTTCAGCAAGGAGGAGTAATGATTCATTAGTATCTCACTGTCAACTGTTCTAACCCACCTGCTGAATAACCAGAGAATTGCTATATATTTGAACACAAAAATTACAGAGAAATAACAATCTATATTTCAGGGACCTACATAAAATGGTGCCAATGCGAACTAGCTCAAACAAGTTAGGATTCAAGCCCAATATTTAAATCAACCACTAACAGTTTTTGAACTACCTGAAGTTCATGGCTTTCTCAGCAGCTCCTACCATGGCTACTTCAAACAGACAAAAAGCACACTAACTAAAGGAATACTAAAATACTATTTTTAATAGGAGTTTAAAAAAATAGTATGCATGTGTTTAAATCATTCTTCAGGCTTGATGTTAAGGAAAAATGAAAGAAAAAACGGAAATAGAAACATGCAGTTAGTCATGATGGAAACCTGACTATTTGGATGGAATAGAGGCATTTTGCACACTGAAATTAAATTATTTTCTGTCTGGTGAAAACACTCATGTTTCAACAAAGCAAACCAGGAAAATGGAAGCAGTAGCACTATCCTATTGAAAATATTTTTTAAAAAACATCATTTTTAAAAATTGACTCCTTTGACATTTTTCAGCTTAGGCAACTCAGGAAAAGACCCTACTGCTGCACAATTGCTGCCATGACATCTTCTATTATCTATTGTATGTAACATCACTATGTGCCTTCAAGCTGACTCTGACTTATATCAACTCTGTCACAGAGTTTGCTTGACAAGATTTATTCAGATAAGGTTTGTCATTGCCTTCTCTAAGGCTGAGAGAATGTGACTTGCCCAAGGCCACCCAGAGGACTTCCATGGCTGGGTGGGGACTGGAAACTTGGTTTCCTGGAGTATTAGTCCAACCCTCAGACCACGACAAAATGCTAGCCTTCATTCTATACACACTCCATTTAAATGAATGGGAGACTTGACAGAGACAAGAAAACACGGTCTCACTGATACCTGTCAGGTCTTCCATTCATTTAATGGAATATGTGTGTGTGTGTGTGTGTGTGTGTGTGTACACACACACACACATATATATACATACACACACACATATATATAAAATAGAATGCACACTCTAAAAAGAACTTTCTTCCCCCTTGCTCTTTTCTCACATAACCAGATCCAGAAGCTGAGTGAGCCCTCCTATGAGGCAGAAGGAGACAGTTGCTGCAGGCAGCTGATTTAGGATGTTATGAAAGGAAAGCAAGTTTATTATTTGTTTGTTATTTGTTGTCATAGTCTCAAATCTCAAAATAATCTGGTAAACTTAGGGTACTATGTACTTTGACTTGAGGGACAAGGAATGACATTTGTTGTTCTGCCTCAGGCAGCGTGCTTCAGGCTGGCTCTGTCCTGAAGTCTGTTTTAGGGCTTTTCTCTATCATTAAGAATATTCATAGCACTCTTTTTAAGGCTACACAGAAGTGTTCCAAAGACAGGCTGTTCTCAAATATTCTGCTTTGCCCTGCCATGCCCTACTATTTTCCCTCTCCCTCCCTATATATAATCAAAAGATACTGGTGCGTTGTGCTTTGAACTTCCAACCTGAGAGGTGTGACTGATGCCTTGTTAAACCTCTGTGCTGTTCATAATTATAACACTGTTGAAGTTCTGTTGCCAAGCAATGAACCTGGCTGTGAAACTTGCTTGAATTTCCTTCCCCTTTCATTCTTCCTCTCTGTTTGCATCCACTGTTTTTGAAAGTGCTACTTAAATGTCACATGTTGACACGTAAAGTGCAAATGCCATTGCGCACCACCCACACATCTTCCCACTGTTCACTGGTTAGTGGTTCCACAAAAAAATGTATGATACAGATGTCAAAAATGGCTCAGAGAAGGAGCTTTGAAGTGGGGGTACGGAAAGGGAACATGACAATGTACACAGTGCCCAGTATTACTAGCAGATCTTAGAAGTAAGAAGTTGCAGTGAACATCATCACTTCCAACTAGTTAATATTGAGAATAACAAGGATATATCGACAATTCAAAAGCAGTGAAATGAAGAAGGCAAAAGTTATTTTATAGGATTCACAAGTAATGGTTCCTAGTTAAATATTACCCTTTAATTTGCCTTTTTAGACATACTTTGATACGTTTTCTTTTTCCATTCTCTTATGGTTTGGAAGGTTTTGTTCTCTCAAAAAGGTAATAAAAAGCAATAGAAAAATAATTATCCCTGGTAGAGGTAACGTTTCAACATTTTAACACTCTAAAAAGTAACAGGAATTAATTACTTTCAAATAGTTCTAGTTTTCTAAGTTCTAGCTACCAGGAACTTCAACATAAAGTACCCTGAAAGCATTCCTGACATTTTCTTTTCAGATGAACACTATGATACGATGGCTTTTCAATGGGACTCAAACATCCAAAAATCCAAGGTCTCAAAGGGTATACATAATGAAACTATGTATGAAACAGGTATAAGCAATTCCAGAATTTATATGGTTGGGAAGTGTTACTCTCATCCATGAGCAAAGATGCATGGGGCTATATATCTTTCTGGTTCATTTGCAAGTTGGAGACAGGAGAGATATCATCTCTTCTTCTGCCTCTCCTTCTCAAAGCCATTTGGATGGGTAGGGCTAAACAGATGACCACTGCATCACCCAAATGTCCTCTAGCCTGACAGCCATCAGGATACTGTGTAGCTATAGCTAATCAGTTCTGGCTATTGCCTGATGTTACTGAAGTCCATTTAGAGGAAGGACAAACTTTCCTATGTAAACAAAATCACTGATCGCAAACACTCAGGGTTCAGATTAATTAACCTTCATGCCAAAGACTATCGGTGGTGGATGGAATTTATCATTCTAACAAAGATCTGTACAATACATAGCACTATCATCTCCACTTCAACTCACCTGTACCAGAGATTTTATCTCCATTTTGCCTCCACTCTGGACCTAGGCAGATGTGTTTAACACTCTGAACTGATAATTGGGAGCAAGAAGATATCTGCATAGGTCACTGGAAGTCTCTACTTAAGGACACCGGAAAGCTTCATAGCACCAATACCTCCATTATGGTAAGAAACGTTAGAGTACTAGTATTTTTGGAAATGGAAATCATTACAAATTCTATACTAGTTTTACTAGGGTTATAAGCATAATATAACAAACCTTCTTCAATGCTACTTCCTGAACACGTGGGATGCACATTCCACAGAGTCTGCATAAAGGAGGCATCCACTTGTATGTTTCCATATGCTACAGACAGATGCTGAAAAAGAAAGACAAATTCACACAGAGCATAATGAAATATTAATACATCTTAATTTCCCAAAAGAAGCACGAAGACAGTTGCCACAAATTAGTCTTGTGAGAAAAAAAAAACAATCCCTTTAAATATTTAAGTATAAGGATAAGTATAAGGAAATATTTAAGTATAAGGATAAGATCTTTCTTGTGGGTAAACAGCATCATACTTCCCTTGTTTTCTCAAGCTACGGCTCATTAAAGAGAAACAAAACTTGCCACAATTCTCGTGAACAGCAGCTTTGTATCTACTTTTTCATAGCCACTTTTCATTATTAGACCCTTGCCCTTCCTTAAATTATACTGAACGTCTACTAATTTACTTCATAAATTTCTGCCAACAGGAGCTTAGCTGCTTCACTATCCCACTTCCTATTCAGCCAATCCTATCTGCCAATGATCCTTCCAGCACTCTTCTAATTTATTTGGGAAAGAGTGGAAGATGCCACACATGAGTTGTACGTGCCTCTTGGCATATTATTGACCATTCTACTTCTATCACAAAATTTTGGCAGCATGACAATGGAAAAATAGTTGCTATAGCCAATCATAGCAGACTCAATGAATCAAATTGTGAATCACCTGCTGCACTTAGTCAGCTCTCACACAAATCCATTACTTCAGTGTGGCTGTTCTAGTTAGGACTGTCAGTTGGATTTATCTCAGTCGTATGAAAACAACCCTTAACTTTCTTTTAAAAGAAGGTTCATAGAAAACGCACACCTTGTTTTAAAACAGAGTCATGCCTCCCGGAGCTTCCTGATTTAAAAGAAGGAGTATGCTCCCTGTTCCCCTTCTTCCCAAAGGGGAACTTTGTGCACTAGTAAATTGGCAGTGAGGTGCAGCCCTGAGACCCACAAATGTTGCCCACTCTTGTGTTGGAAGATAAATGGCGCATTTTACAAATTAAATTTTACTGCAGTGAGAAGAATTTGATTACAGTTCTATGAAAAGGCAAGAAAAATGCACAAGAAATATGCAGTTTACACAGACTGAATATCACTTATCTAAAATGTTTAGGAGTGGAAGTGTTCCCTATTTTGGACTTTTTCAGATTTTGGAATATCAGTATTTGCATATAAATAAAATACTATATTATGCAGAAGATTTCTAGGGAGCTCACAACCAGCAGGAATACTTCAGCTGCTGCCCTAAAGGCTGAAGTGGGTAGTTAGCAGGCTCCGCAGAGATCTCCTGTACAGTACTGTATTTTTTTTTTAAATACAAGTGTCAGATCGCTCATATACTCTGTCTCTCAGTTCCTCATTCTCTCTCCAGTCTTGCATCTCATATGGAATATAAGTAGTGAACCAACAAGATGTGAGGCTGGAGGCAGATACAAAGATCTGTGAAACAGTGAGAGGCATAGATTTGTTACAAGTACTATATTTGGATTCCCTCCATTTCACAAATCCTCATGTATCTCTCCAGCCCCACATTCCTCTCCATCTTCACATCTTTCTCCAGCCTTACAACTCATCCATTTACTGCTTATGTTGTGTATGAAATGTGAGGCTGAAGAGAGCCTGAGGATCCGAGAGGCGAAGAAGCAGAAGCACCACAGCCATCACCTTGAAGATGGAAGTGGGTGGCTGGTGGCAAAAACTTTCAGTTTTTACAGGTTTTTTGGATTTTGGACTTCTGCATTAGGGGTGCTCAACCTGTAACCAAAAAAATATTTTTTAAAAAAGAAGAGGCATTGGGTAACATTCCGATGTTAGCATATATTAAAGCTATAGCAGTGATTCCTTCGATCCTTACCAAGTATCTTTCAGAGGACACACTAACCAAGATAAGATCATCTCCAATTCGCACCTTTTCTCCTTCAGACCTTTGTTTAGAAGCAGGATGTATGGTCCACCAGCATGCTTCACCTAAAGTATGCATATATTAGGTCTAACATTTGCAACAAACAACACATATTTCTCAGATCAATTTATAAGATTAATTATAGGATGATTACAAAATCAGGGCAGAATTCTGTTTCATATTGGAAATATTTAGTTTTCATGAAGTTGTGCCCACAAATTACTTCAGTTCTATTATATAACCTTTTTCTAATGTTGAATTTATTTTATAAAATGCAATTGCCCCAAAGGCAAGTCAGCTAGCCAACAGTTTCTCTCCATCATCAGACACACTTGCATTTTGCTATCACAATTGTTCATTGTTGTTTTTCTTATCATTTTAATCACTGCATAGATAAGCTCAGAAAAATGTATGACTGACAGGGATGGCAAAAATATTAAAAATATTTGAAAAATGGCTTTAAAATACTTCTCAAGTGTTGAGAAACCTTTATGAGAAGAATTCTGGTCTGATGAGAATCTTTGCATTTCCAGACTCACTCATGGATGTATCTGTTTTGCACAGAAAACAGCATTTGTGCGTGTGTATGTGTGTGTGTGTGTGTAGGATATACTGTTTTCTGAACATAAAATAATATTCCTTTATATTTCTGAGTACTGTTTCTGACTCAAAAAATGCTCTTTTCTACACACACACACAAAAAAACAAACACATGTTAATTTGTGTGAAATAAGTCTTGAACTGTGAATAGTCTGCAATTTTCAAATACTAATCACAGTTCAAGACTTACTCCACACAAAATTTAGAGGGTGAAGGTTTTCTCCTGTCTGCCTGTCTCCACCTTTCTCTCACTGTGGACTGACCCTTGACATCTGCCCCGAACAGGGCCAGGCCCCCACGTATTCTGCTATCCAGTCAGTAATACCTGTCCCCTCTGCAAGGGGATAGAAGGTCACCCCTTTGGGAGAGCCACTTCAGCAAGAGTGACAGCCAATACCCCTGGTTGGAGGGTAGAGTGTGTTTAAGAATTTTAATCAGGGTGTTCTGCTGTACACTGCCTTGAAGCTCACGATGGAAGAAAGGTGGGTTAAATAAATAAATAAATGACACAATAACACAATTTAGTTATTAAATAAATAAATGATACAATGTCAGAAATGTAAGGACAATGTACAAAACTGCCACCTTCCCCTACAACTAACTAATTCATGGCTGTGGAAATTGTTGACATTGCTGGTATGTTTTCATTAAATTATTACACTTGCATTAGTGTTTCATTTTTGGGACAGTAATGCTTATCTGTTTACCCAACTAGAGTGTCATTTTTTTCTTCCCTGTTGCAAAACCCAGCCTGCGGGTTCTTCTGCAACCAGCAGCTCTCTTTTCTGCTTGTTTCCCTCTCGAATTCCCTTCCTAAACATTGCAGGCAATGGAAAAGAAGGTAGGTTTGCAAAACTCAAGAGCTTTCCGTAAGTTTCGGGAAACAAGAGATCCCCTTCCTCTCACACACACATACTTAAATTGGAGTGGCTCATATCAAACTGTACTATTTCCACTCTAAAATTAGCTTGATTTGGTGATCAATATTCATTTGATCCCCAATGCATTATTTGGGTCCAACTGGATATGATAAATTCCAATCTCTATCTCCACATTGCACCTATCCAATACTCCTGACATGACTCCTATGACAATTATATTTTTCAGTAGTCCCAAAACAAGGCTTTTTGCCTGGGAGAAGAGAAAAAGAGAATTTCTCCTTCTTCCCCACTGCCTCTGCTCCATGGCCCTTTCCGCACCTTACCTTTTTCCGGCGCTGGGGTGCGGGGATCACGCAAGCAGCCTCTGGCAAAAGGCTCTCACGTCCCTGCTGCTTCAGCTCCACACGAGCTGCCTGTTCATGTGAGAGCCCCACCTCTTCCTTCTGCAGTGCAGCCTGGGAGTTTCCCAGGCTGCGCTGGGGCAGGAAGTGCGACCGGTACGGCTCCGGAGGCTCCGCACGCCAGGTTAATGTGCGCGGGGCCCAGGAGCAATGTGTGATCGCAAACCATTTTCAGCTTTCAGCCGAAAATGAAAAGGTGCGCGATTGGTGCCTGCCGGCCCCTGCAGTGTCACGCAATTGTGAGTGCATCGTGCAGATTGCTCCTCACAATCGCGTAATGCTCCAGGTGCCCTTTTGCATCGCAAATGCCACGCAGAAATGACCCATGTCACCTGGTCAGTTCAGAGGTTCTGTACATATTGTTGCTATCAGAAAGATTGTGACCAACAAAACTATATATCCAACTGCTCAACAGCTTTCTCATTTCCTTTCTCCTACTGCAGTAACCAGCTGGGCACTACCAAGTAGTGAATCACAATGAAATGATGGGTGGGTGGTGTCAGCGAGTGAGTGCTAAAAGCAGCTTGTCCACATGTGTTTCTAAGCAATCCTCAGACATGTTAGTTGCTATATGCAACTGTTTAACACTCCTGGGTGAACCAGAGGCATCTTCCCCTCTGAAAATGTGTGACTGTGAGTCACTAAAAGAAATGCATATCCAACTAGAGCTGAACAATTGCATTTAGGACTGAACACTACATAGGGCTACATTATTTTTACTGCATGGGAGTGACACATATTTTAAAAAGTGATAATTACACTTTCATGCACAGTAGGCTTTTGTTTTCTTTAATACTCTCTCTGCATGCTACAATACCTAATGAAAGTGATATTTTGTATATATGGATAAAGGCAAGCTGAAAGCCTGCCTCTAAAAACAATATTCATGCTCATCTAATTATTTTCTGGTCACAAATACAATTCATACCTTTTGCTACAGAAATTATTCTGTATTATTGGTAATAAAAACAATAATCGGTTGTAGCTGGAGGCTTCCCTGTCAGTGGGATCATAAAGTCACTCTGGGTTTTCATCCCAACTTTAAAGGAGTTATCCAAGGTACTCCATTTACTTTGGGAAAGCGTTCAACACCTTGTACAGTTCCTTCATGACTGGGAAAAATTCCAATTCAGGCAGAGCTAATTCATGGCCCCATTGAAATGCAAGCCATCAGTCACCGCTGAAAGAAATGGGAATCACTGATCATGCGCCAGAGAGTAAGCATGCCCAAACATACTGAATGCAGCTGTTTTACAACCTGCCAGGTGCTAAATAAACATCTTATTTTTGCAATCCTACGCAGGTACTAAAGGTCCACCATAACATATTGTATATAGTATTTTTTTAAAAGAAAAAAGTATTTTTACTAGTCAACTTTAGTCCCCATTTTGGGGAAATGATAGAATATAGGTGTAAGTAAAAAAAATGTAAAAAAAAATAGTAACAACAATAACAATGGAACAGATTTTGCAGGCCGGCTACGAAGTAATCTCAGATTATATATACCTGCTGCATTTTCTTGTAGTCCCACGTCAAATGCAAGTTTATCCGTCTGAGATCTTGATGTAGTCAAACAAGTCAAATACTGAAAAACATGCTACTTATTAGAAACACTGAAATAAATACATTTAAGTATGCCATAATGTAATCCTGTATCTGAATCTGAATCTGAATGTGACAAAGTTGTTTTTGAGGGTTAGTTATTAGTAATGCCAGTGCAACGCAGGTAGCTAGGCAACACGATTAGTACCTCAGGAGTGTGCAGGAGGGGCTTATGGATGAGAGGAGTTCCATGCAAGGCAAAGTTTCTGTGTGTCTTGAGCCTTCAGTGAGAACTAGCCAGACAGAGGGTGGTTTGGGTGTAATTACACAACTGAGGAATAGACACAGGGAACTGGTATCTGAAGCAGGGACTGACTGTCAAAGTCTATCAGAAGTTTAAACTGCTAAGGTATAACACTGTACTATAACTGAACTTGAACAAAATATTTTATTTACACTGTTAATTACTATAATAAATGTTATAGTTTGTTTTGTAACTGAGTCAGCCTAAGTTGTCTAAAGTCGTTGGTAGTAAATATAACACACTGCATTAAATAAACAGTTTAGTTCTGAAGAACAATAAAAACTCTAGCCCCGTTACACAAAAGTTGTGATAAAAATGATATTGAGAAGGCATCTCATGCGATTGGAACTGCCACACCAATCTGAGGGAAAATAAGAGCCTGTCACACTGGAGAACTTGTGAATTCAAGATGGACCATGAGGAAAATCTAATTGTTGTCTACTGCTGTCTTCCATATCTATTTGCAGGTATGGATCACATCCCTTCTCTCCTTAAATGTGTAGAGATCATTGCAGGGATTAGCATTCCCATGCTTATCGGCCACCACTAGACTGGAATGATTGATTTAAGAGCGAATTTGAGATTGAGATATTTCTTTTAATTCACTTGTTTCGAAATCCTAGTCACATTTTGGGGTGGGGAGAATCAGTGAACTAAATGTATATATATAGTACCAAAGCAACACATTTCATAAAACAGCACACTCCATGAACAGGTTGTCAGAAGCGAATGAGGTCTACAAACATCACACAGCAACACAGTTGTGATACTGTAAATGATCTAAAATCACCCTGATTATTTAGAATACTGCCAAATCTGTTTTTGCCACCTCTGAAGGTGGCATGGATAACAGTTTACTAGGAACAGGAGAGAAGAGGAATCCAGTGATTCGATTCCAGCAGGAAAGAATGGGAAAAACACCTGTGAGTATTCTTTGGCTAAGAAAACCCTATGAAATTCAAGGGGCTGCTCTAAGCTGAAGGCACATAACAACATACCCTTCCAGCATTGCCCCTCCTTGGTGCTTGATCTGGGGTGGAAGTGGGAGAGCAGATATAGAATTGAGGAGGACAGTTTAAATAATTTTCTAGCTTAGGAATCTAAACACAAAGAAATAGCATGACTGAAGCAGGCAAGGCTGTGTGGGAGAAGGAACCTTTAAACCTACTCTCTCGTTCAACCTGCCTAGCTTGCCACAGGCAGAACTTGACCCCTTCTTTCCATCTCTAGAGTGACAAGTACATGGTTAATAATAAATAAAATGGCTTACCATTCCACTGAATGAATGACGAAGTAGTATAGCATGGCCATACAGTAGCGTTCTATGACCACCACCTTGAGCTGCCTGTAGAAATTGGGATGGAAATCTTACTACTTACAAGGACTAGGGTAGGAAAAGCTTAATATTACCTTGTTACTTTAATAACTAAATATAATGTATATTTTGCATGCAACTATTAAAACTGGCTTAAACTGGGATATTCAAGGGCGAGAGCAGACACTGCACATATTCACATTGGCACCAAAACACTCAAATTTGCATCTATTTATTGTAAAGAATGACCAGTGCTTACATTCAATATTTCTCCATAAGCATGCTTCACAATTCAAATTAAGGCAATGCCCTTCAGTATCAACTAATGAGAGACTATTCTAGCGGGGAAAAAACAAAGACAGGCACTATACTCCGGAAAGAATACAATTTTAAAATTCAGGTGGACAACTGAATGCTATTACATAACAAATGAAACTCATCTATAAAAAGCCAGCAAGTCTGTAGCATTCAAATGTAGAAGCATGTAACAACAAAACACTGCACCTACAGTCTCAAATAACCCAGTCCTAGAAATATGTTAGCATACAGATTGACTCTTAAAGCTTGTGTAGGATGCTACAAGTAAGATATATTGGTTTCTGACCCTTAACCGTGACTGAAGAATCATCACAACTGGTGGCACTAAAGGAGAAAAGGTCTGACATTCAAACTATAGAGAAGTACCAAAGTCAATAGCTTTATAGGGCTATCCTAAAGCATGGTCTGAAAATATACGGTGCAGCAACAGGGCTGATCTGAGCCCAGTCAAGTCAATGTTAGTCTAGGATGCTGTCATGGAATGCCATGTATACTATCTAGATTTCCACAACAAACGGCTGCATATGAATGTAATATGAATGTAACATGAATATTGTTCCATTGTATCATCAATAACAGAAATAACTAAGGGCAGCAGGAACACTCTTTGATGATTTTCAGTGGTACAACTGCAGCATAGCAGAGATGATATCAGCAGCTGGTTTCAGCTATAACCAACCATTGTGCTCTAGGAAGTAAGGAATCTTTCACTGTCAAGAATTACAGTTCAAGATGTATAAATATTAAGCTTACTGGGAGACTATGTAATTCACCCCTCAAAACCCACATCTTCTTTTGCACAAATTTATATTTGGATACATATGAAAGACAATGTGTTCTGTAACAGCTTCAGATTACACACTTTTGAACATATATCTTACCTTTCTTATAAACTTTCCAGAAGCATTAAAAAAAATACAGATTATAAGAATGAGTTTCTGAATAATCATTATAAATTGCCAATACACTGCTCATGGATCTGGATTCATTAAATGTCTTTTAATCATGATAATTTTATTTTAAGTAGTATATTGTATTTTTAACTTACCATGACAGGTTGTTTCTACCTGTATGCAGACATCAGCTTACTCTCCAAAAGACCAATTTAAAAAAAAGACTTTACCAAGCTGCATAGTTGCCCTTAGCTAACTCTTGATGAATCTGCCACTTGTGGAAAACTGATGGAAGTACACAGCCAACAAAATACTGAATGTAGTTATCACTGTTTTATATGCTTTTAGATAACAAATGTAAAATTTGTATCCAAAGCCATTATTTCACACCTTGTTTTTCTCTATATATTCAAGACTATAATATGGGCTAATAAAAATCTTTGGAAGCTTTGAAATACATTAAGAGAATTAATATGTTTCATATTATAGGCCATCACAAATATTTTCACAAACATATTTTTCCCCAAATGTCTTCCACTTGGCAAGACTTGATTTCAAGTGGACACAAGGACATAACCGACTGGCACAGATGTCCACAAAAATGTTCCAATTACATGCTCAATTCTCAAAAGAAACTCAACCTGACAGTTTGCTGTAAGCGAGCTGACACCTGTTTATAAAAGGCGTATTCTCTAATACTACAACAATGCTAAAACTGAAGTTTTAGTTACCTTATCCAGAAAAAGTAAACAAAAAATAGGAATCCCTGAAGCACTAAGAGACAGCACAATGAGTATAGGACTAAGGCCATTTCCACACTACACTGTTATAGTGCTATTACTCCACCTTCAACATCCTGTGGAATTCTGGGCTTTGTAGTTTACCGAGGCCAAAGATGCCCCTCCCTGAACTGCAAATCCCAGAATTCTGTAGGATGTTGGAAATGGAATAATAGCAGTGACGGGCAGAAATGGCCTATGACTCTGAAGATCAGGATTCAAATCCCCACAAAGCCATGGAAATGCACTGTCTGACCTTAGGCAAGTCACACTCTGTCAGCCTCAGAGGAAGGCAAAGGCAACCCCCCTCTGAACAAATCTTGCCAAGAAGACCCTGTGATAGGTTCACCTCAGGGTTGCCATCAGTCAGAAATGACCTAAAGGTACACAACAACAACAACAACGGCAACAGCTAGAAGCACTTAATAAAAAAGCAAAACACAACTGTTTATACGCTTTGGAACTGTACTGTAACTGTAACGTTATATAATAACAGTACGATGAGATATATATTACATAAAAACACAGTTTGATATTATGTACACCAACTGTACACACTTTCCCCTCTTTTTCCCTTTGCTTTGATTTTGAAATTTGGTTCTAGGCGAAGTGTTTTGAAGACAGAAAACTCCCCAAAGATCCATAGCAATCCTAAGGGTGGAGAACTGTAAAAGGAATCGTTGATAGCCTTTTAACAGAAGAGATCAATAAGAAGCCACAGCTAAGGCCAAATGGGAATTGGGAAGTGAGAGTTCACAAACATTAGCAACATTTTTTATGTTATTAGTTTTCCCTCTCAAGATCAGAAATCAAGCTGGATATTCAAGGACAAAGAAACTGGCCCAAAATGAGATTTCAACCACAGGCACTTGATTATCAAATGAAAAATAAATCAACAATGCAAACAGTGATTTCCCCTCTTATTACTGCTTATTAATCTAACTAAACGTAGAGACCAGATTTGTGGTATTCTGAGGTTAAAGTCAGGTCACTTAGTGAGCTAAAAGCTACATCTTGCATTGCATCATGGGGAGATTCTATGATTTGTTCCTTTGAGTGCATTAACACAGCAGGTAGCAAGGCAAATCATATTGACCTAGAGTGCCAACCTAACACCAAGTTGTACAGGCTAGACAATTATATATTGCTCTCCCCAAGATATATTTCACTTCAGTGGATAGCAGTAGCTTGCTACAAAGCCAGAAAAACATACATGTTTTAAAGAAAGTGAGTTGCTGTTTTTCCTTTTTTTTCCCTTTCCTTTCCTTTCCTTTCCTTTCCTTTCCTTTCCTTTCCTTTCCTTTTTTTTTTTATTTGGGGGGGGGGTCACCCAGGTCTCCACCAGTGAAAAATTGTTAGCTGAAGTGACTGCAGTAATTCAGTTTCATACAAGAGTTTCAGAAATCCCCTCATGGTGTTTATTTTGTTAATTAGCAGTCTCTGGGGGCTGATTTGAAGATCAAAAAAGTGCTGTTCGAGGACAGAATGTTATATTATTTTCTTGCATGCCCTTTCCACAATGCAAATCCTCCTTCTCAAAGTAATATTAGTTCTGGCAGATGGGGAGATCACATTTTCTGCATCCAATCTAGTTCAGTTTCAGGGCTGAACTAATTAGTTAGTAGCAGATTAGGTTGCCACAGAACAGCTGAGTAGTGGCAGAGATTGGTTCCATTTCCAACAGAGAGGTAATTCTTCTCCTGGCTGCTTCTCCTTTCAGCACAACCCCTACTCTTTCCACAGTCTCCTTCTCTTCACTTAGTGACTCAGAACCATGGCATGGCTCAATTAGAGAGCTTTTATACTTGCATCTCAGCTATGTCCCCAATTGTGCAGCTCAAAATCTATACAGAAAACAGATAGGTCACATGCACACTATCATTTGACCTAGCATTTAGGAAAGGAGGTAGAAACAAGTTTAACAAGTTTTGCCAGAATAGATTCTGTGAATAAAGGTTATTTTTTTGTGAGTGCATGGAACAACCACCACACATGAATTACTTTTGATGCAGGGCAATTTAGGTTGACTCATATTTTGCTGAAAACATTAAGGAACAATAGATACGAACATAATGGCAGGGTGGACACCTGCAGGGTGAAGGGGGTCATGTTCCCTCCCACACCTACCCAGTGGGCCTCACCAGCATGTTTTGGCACACTGGAAGTGATTTAATCTCACATCCTTCCACCATTTTGACTCATCTGGAGCTGATTTGTGTTCCGAGGGGGCGTCAAACTACTACATTTGTAGATACGGGTGGTTGTGGCCAGTTTTCAGGTGAAAACTCCCCTGAAAACTGATTATGGGTTACTTAAGCGTAATTACATTCTACAAGGAAAGAGCCATGGTCGCAAAGTAGACGTAACTGCCTCCCTCTGGGGCCACCCCTTTTGATCTCCCTATGGTGACCCCCTGGCATTTGTGTGTTTCATACAGAGCTGGAGGCAACAGTGAACACAGAGAACAAATAGTTAATTAGATTTTTTTAAAAAAATAAAACGGTCAGCTGAAAACTCAGCTGAGAGCAAGTTTTGAGCTTGCACTGTTCTTTCATTTTGGAATCTGAATCCTACTCATACTGACATCTGAATCCTTAGAGGGTTAGGTTTTTAAGTAAGCATTAATTACCCAGTGGATTGGGAAAATAAAATTAACACAGTGTGGTAATTTAGTATTGCAGGAAAACCTGAACCTCAGTGCTCTAGTAAATGACAGTATTTTTTTCAAACAATGTGTGGGATTTATGAGAACAAAACTCAGCAGAACCATACAATTGTGCTACTATTTCCTATATGAATCAACAAGGCTCAAACCTCACTTCAGGTGGCTCAGTACAAACTTCCTACACAATATATAATTCCATTCCATAAATACAATCTTATGAATCATACAAGAGTAACTTTTTAGTTCTGAAATTTTCTGTTCTTGAAATTACACCATGCTACTTTTGTTTAACGCAATGTAATGTCCATTCTGAAGAAAAGCACTGTAAGCCTTTCCCATGGCACAGATGGGTCTGATAAGATATACCCATGGCAAATAGGTATTGCTGCGAAAACAGCACATGACACACATTTTTGTTAGGTCAGCTTTCTGCCTTTGAATGCATGTCTCCTGGACCAGAAATTTCATACATGTAAGAAGGCACGTTGCTGTTTAGCCTCAGCAGGCACTCAGTTCAAGTCTTCATGAAGACATTAAAGCTGAAAGCATATTTAGTAGTGCTATCACATCAATTTTCCCAGACCCCATTGCCAAATGGGGAAACACAGACAGAGGTGGCAGACATAATCTAATTAGTCAATTTATTTTCTTCACAATTGTATGTATGTATTTATGTATGTACTGATTTATTATATTTGTATGCCACATTTCTCCCAGTATGGGACCCAGGGTGGCTTGCAACAACAAATTAAAATATCAAAACATTTAAAAACAATTAAAAACATTAAAAACATACGAAATCATTTAAAAAAAACTTAAAACAACATTCAATTAAAACAAGTTAATAAATAAAGGTACCCCAGCTTTGGGCATTTCCACACTAGACTGTTATTGTGCTATTATTCCACTTTCAACATCCTATGGAATCCTGGGGTTTTTGGTTTAGGGAGGGGCTGGCCGACCCCTCCCTCAACTGCAAACCCCAGGATTCCATAGGATATTGAAAGTGGAATAATAGTGCTATAACAGTCTACTGCAGAAATGATCTTACATAAAAGCCTGCTTAAAAACTGGCAAAAGGAGAGCAGGGAGAGAGCCTCCCTAGCCTCCCGTGAAAGAGCGTTCCACGGGGTGAGAGCAGCCACCAAGAAGATTGTCTCCCGTGTCCTCACCAGGTGAGCCTAGAATGGTGGTAGGACTGACTTTTTTTTTCAATTTTTCCACTCTTTTCAAATATTCTTCTCTTAAATGCACCAATAAAATTATAGTAACAGTAATAGTTATACTACTACATTCTTTGTTGTCATCTTTCTGTTCATCACCAACATCATCACTGTCATCTTTTAATTCAGGAATAAACAAACTGAATTGTGCTTATTTTTGACAAGCTATATTATTCTCTAAGGGCCTTTCTGCACTAACTGATATAGTGCTGTTATTCAACTTTCAACATCCTACGGAATCCTGGGGTTTGCAGTTTAGGGACGGCCATTTAGAATTCCCAGCCAGAGAGCTCTTTGGCCTCTGTAAGCTACAAATCCTAGAATTCCACAGGATGTTGAAATGTGGAATAGTAGCACTATGAACAGTGTAGGGTGGAAAGACCCTTAGTGAGATGAAGAAAGCAAAAATCTAGGCAGAAAAATCAAGTCCTTCATTCAGCCACTAGCTAGTATGTTCAGATCCAGTAGAAGACAAGGCTTCTGTTGCTTTATCTGTGTAGAAGAGAACATGCCAGCAATTTAGCTTCTTACCTTCTTTTTTGCAAAAAAAGAGAAATCACACAAGCTAGGTGAGGTGGTGGGCAATAAGCATTTTTTAGTGGTGATGGTGGGTAAATGCAAAATTAGGCAGGGCTCCTTGGATTTACCCACCATCACCACTAAAAAATGCTTATTGCCCACCACCTCACTTAGCTTGTTTGATTTCAGACATGCATGACTACATAGAGGGCACTGGGCTAAAGACACTTTGCCTTAATTAAAGCCAAGATGTAAACAGCAGAATATGCAAATCCTCATTTTACTTCAGTTTAGTTCTTACAACATCTACTAGCAAACTAGACAAAAAGAGAATCAAATCCAGCCACTGAGAAATAAGAGGGAGATATGTGAGGATGCTCAAGAAACTCCAAAGTTTGGAAAACTTTAAAAAAAAAATAAGGGGGCAGACATTCAGCATGCTCAGTAGCCATGGAAGTTCCATCAGCAAGAAAAGAAAACATGGAGAACTGCAAATGGTGGGGGTGGGGAAAGGGTCCAGAATGCCCAACTCGAGCTCCTTATTACAGTTACAGTAGAGGAGGGCTTGCAGGCAATCTGAACAGGTGCCTCCTACAGTTCAATGATGATACAGTTCAATGTTTTATTATATTTATTTATTATGTTTTATTATAGATCTCATCTGTAGCTTCATAATACTATCTATCTTTCAGTTCAGAAAGTTGTCCCTGTCTAAAGATTTTATGCCAAATTATCACTCCTTTATTATGAAGCTTTAGACAGCGATTTCAATGCATATCTGCTAGCAAGTAAATCTCATTAAAACAACAACATTTACTTCTTAGTAAGCATGCTTTGGACTATATTGAATGTCAGATAAACATAAAGCCTTCCAGATATTTTAGATTGTCAAAATCCTTTATTTATTGATTCAAACACTCATTTGTGTAAAGAACAGAAGTCCAGCAAAGGCCAAGTCTGATTATTAGTCCTGAGGTTTTACGGCTACAGCAAAAACTACATGAAACCACCAGCATAAAGACTGAAGCCACTGAAAGCATTGATAAGCAAGAGATCTAATTTATCACAAGTACAAATGGAGTTTCATGCTGTGGCTGAAATTCAGACAAATGAACAAAGAACATACCCATTCGGAGAGATCTCTAGGCTAGCAAAATTGAAAACAAAACAGTAAACGAAAATTTAGTGTCACACATGATTAGTGTTTGTGTATTTGTGTGAACAAACAATTACATAAAACACAGATTCAAACAACATTTAGGCAAAGAAATACATATTTAAATGGAAAGGGAATGTATTTTAGGTAGCTATCCTGTAACTTTGCCAAATTCAATGGAACTTACTTCTGAGTGTATTAATATAGGATGCACTGTTAATCATTAATTAAAACAAAGATTAATGGTAGTAAAAATCTACAAGAAGTTTTTTCCACAGAAGTTACGCACACATGCACAGTGAATGATTGCTGTGTAAAATGCAGAAATTACTGCAGAAGGTGTTACACAGGTAGGCTGTGCTCACTACATTGTCCTTTACTACCAATACTTCTAAGAAAGTTAACAGTATGCAGCATGCTAAACATAACATTAAGCTACAGGGATTAGTAAATCTGCAGCAGATTTATACAACCACACTGATCTGACCAAAGAAACTGGTCAATATGTAAGTTAGCTACTGCTGCTTTTACCATGAAAACCCATCATGATGCTTCAGCTGCTACATTTAATGTTCCTCTTTGAGTTCCTTTTCTTTAATAAACAATAAACATCCCCTGGTGAATCTGCTATTTTTTTCCCCTGCCAAGAGTCCAAAAACTGGTTTTAATCAACAGTCACAAGTTGGCTTTTGTTTGATAATTAATTTTATCAGTGCAGCATGCTAATCAGGACTCCTACTTACAACAATAAGAAAAGCAGTTCATGTAAATGCCAGACACATACTGTGCAGGCATTGGATTCAAACCAAAGATCTTCAAACAAACCAGCAGTTGCACATTCCTTATTGCACACAAAGTCCTGCTCATTAACACCTGCCAAAGCAATGTTCACTGTAGCTAGCTTTCATAATTGATCACCCACAGGCGGGTGGGAGGAGACTGTTTTTTTCCCCAACTGGTTAATACTGTCATCTATATTAATCAATTGGCAGTTATGACACAGAGCTTTCAGTGCCTCCCATGAGTCAATTTTTTCCAAAACAGGGACATATTTATTAATTTAAAATACTGTCCCAACTTCCCACACAATATGCTCAAGACAGCTTAAAACCAGTATGTAAAAATGTAACTTAATAAATGTTAAAAAAAATATAAACAAAGAATTATCAGACAAAACAAAGCAGAAACTCAGCAACACAAATAGCAAGAAAGCATAATATCATGAACCGAAACCTTTAGAAGATCTTAATCTGCAGCCTAAAAATAAGTAACAAGCAAAAACAAAATAAAAAATCCATAAACACCTGCGGGTAGGGGTAGGCACAATCACAGATGATTCTGCCATTTGTTACTACTACTCTGAAGGCAGAGGGCCCTGGAAGGGGCTTTAGGTGATAAAAAAAACTGATGAGGACCAGACACGAAGTGATTTTCTTTGTACATTTTTCTTCATGGAGAAGAGCCAACTATCATGAAAACAGGAAATGTGAAGAAATTCCACTTCCTTTTTCTACCACTCAAGGCTAACCAGTTAATTCTTAGTTGTTGTTGTTGTTTTTTTAAAGTACTGAGGCTATCTATGAACAAGAAGACAAAAAAACAAACCTTTCTCTTTCGTGTGGATGTTAACCGCATGAGTTCCCACTAGGTCAGATAGTAATAGGCTTTTATGCTTGAACTGAGTTCTTAAACACAAAGCTAGCTAATTTATGACAAGTGCATAGATCTTGGCCCAAGATTTATAGAAAAGAGAGGTTATTTCTAGCTTTCAGTATGAATTTATTTAAACATTATTTATCTTACAAGATAATTTAAGTGGCTACATTTAAACTATAAACCAGAGTTTAGAATTAGCCAAAACAGCAAACAGTGAAGGAAAATGGGAAGTATAGTCCAACATGAGGAGGGCCACCTGATCTGTTCCAAACTGTAAGTCATTCTCTCCAGGTGGAGCCAGTGGTGGAGCTTGGAGTATGTACAGGGGGCGCGGGAGGGGCTACGGCATGAGGGGCAGGGCCGCTGTGCATGGGGGCATGGCTGCGGTTCATGGAGGTGTGGCCAGGGTGCATGGGGTGGGACCAGGGTGTGCAGGGGTGTGGCTATGGGCCAGAACACCCCAAAAACATTGCCGCCCAGAGCAAACCCCACCTCCCCATCCCTACGCGACTGGGCAGAGCACTGTTTATCTGAAATCCCTCTCACACAAGGAAGCCTATCCTAATGACCACACAAAGACCACTTAATTTCTTTTTGGTTATAGAAATAAAATGCTTCTCTGCATGGAGGCCCTCAAAGTATCTCACCCATCAAGTTGAAGGTATAGGGGCCTATATGACAACGAAATAACTTAGTACCAGTTAAAATGACTCAGAATTTTTATATACAGCCTCATGCCAGATTGTTCCAGATTGTGCATTCACTATGAAGAAGCAACTTCCATGCAATGCAGTTCTAAAGCAGCCACCATGCATCAAGCAGTCTTGTGTAGCCATTCATGCAACTTCAGCTGCCTATGTAAGCCTACTTGGAAGTAAGTTCCAGTGAATTCAACTGTACTTATTTCCAGATAAGCATAATTAGGATGGCAGCTTTTTATCTCATGTGACAATGTGGTCCAAAGGGACCCAGGTCCTGCCTGAGAACCCCATGCATATTCTGTGGCATGAGACACTTTGCATTATTTCATACCACATTCCATTCAAACAAGCCTGCAGTATTTCTTATAGCCATTTTCCATAAACAGCATACAATCCGAACAGGCTACTGTCAATCAAATGCCACTTTCCTGTTTAAAAAATATTCCTTCTGGGCTTTCCTGTTCAAGTAAAACCTTATGGTCTACTTGTTATTTCATATACAAGTTCAATTCCATCAATGTATTACTTGTACATTACCGCTAAAAGAAAAAGGAAAACATGAAGTCTGTTTTAATCAGCAGCAGCAACAGTAGCAGTCAATGCTGAAGGAAGCACAAAAATCCCCAGTCAAAGGAGAACTGCATTTTCTTTTAAGTCATGAAGCAAGTTTAGAAAAAAAAATCATTTATTCAAAAAGAAAATTACCGCCAGCATTCATATTTATATGTTCAGTTTTCCTACTTCTGGGAACTCTTGTGTTCTAATCTGTTTTTATCTGTCACTGCTCCACTTTTCTCTAGCATTGATTTTGACAGGTGCCTTCTAGATGCCCCATAAGGAGAAAACTGTTGGGACATTTTGCTGTAGGAAGTATCATTTGCATAATTATAGCTTCTTTCCATGTTTCTTCAATAGTGAGTTTTGCTATGCTCTTTCATAGGAACATGCAACAAAATTTATTCCATGATTAAATATATGAATAAAAATAAGGGAATACCAAACAGCTTCTACAGATTTTATTTTTTTAAACGAGCTGCCTGGATAATAATAGGCCAGTATATAAGACAGAAAAGGTAGCTTATTAGGTTCTGCAGAAAGAAATTAGAAGACATAATTAATCATTGGTATAATTTCTTCTGGTTCTTATGTCAATTGACTTCTTACCATCACCAATGCTCAGTGCCTATGTCCGTTTACCCATAAAATATTTTATCCCAGGAAAGTTTACTAACTGGAACATACTCTCATTTGTGCAGAAAACTACGTTTAGTTATTTCACAGAGGTACTTAAAGCTAAACATCCTGATGTTTAGTTAAATACAGGCCCTAGTGCAACCACAGGAGCCCCAATGTACACAAAAAGAATCTGGACACACTTAGACTTTCCAGTTCACTGTAATGTCCGGAAGACCTCAGTACAAATACCTTCTTCATGTTATTTGTAGAGCTGCTTTCAGTATTGAAGTGAGGATGGAAATCACACCTTGTAACTGCAGCTGGTTGTTCTAATGTCTTGTAGGACCATGCCCATCTTATGAGGCACATCTAACACAGTATTCAGCTTGCATAGATGCATGTGAAAATACTAAGTTTCTAGTTCTCATGGATGAAAACAAAATCTTAAAAACAAACAGGCAATTAAACTGTGTCTTCACTTCCAGTAGAGACGGAGTAAGATGGATGAGAGAGGGTTCCACTAGTGAAAACACAAAATATGTTCATTTCCATCTCTTGCCTTATTAATCTCATTTGTCCCTCATGATTCCTCTTCCCTTCTGTATAATATGAGCAGCAATAATAACAAAAATAGCATATTCGTGTATCAAGTATAAAACACTGAGGGTACAGTTGAAAGGAAGTTAATCATATGTTCTTTTTAAAATAACTGGAATAAAGTACTGGAAAATGTTGTTATTGTTTCTCTGCGGCAACTGCAAGTTTTTTTAAAGGCTGAGCATGCTTAATAGCCCAAGTTTATCTGCTGTTCTTACAGATGAGCCCACAAAACACAGCAATGGGCACATCAGTATTCGGATAAGATACTGCTGGATCCTGGCAAATCCGGTAGACAAAGTTATGCCAGCAATTGGTTCCTTTCCTTGCTACATCATGGTTCCAGATCAACCACAAAGCATTTCACTAGTTGAAAGGTTACCTTCAAACCTACAAAAGGCTGTAGAATTATCTTCAACGCTGAAGAAGCATAGGATAAATATGTGTACCTTTTTACTACTAGACATATCACAGAAAAACAATGCCTGGTAGCCCATTCTATTTGAATAAACATGATGCAAGGCTTCTAAATCTACAGACTTTGTTACATGGGCCTGCTTCTGCATCTTGAAATTCTATACTGAAGGACTTCATGTGTGAGTAATCAAATCACAGAACCAGACCAATTGTGTAGGTCTTTTGTACTTGATTATTAGCTTCCCTCAAAAACAGGTCTTTTGTATCCTATCATTGTAGGTGCAGGTCTTTTGTACCTAATTATTAGCTTCCATCAAAAGTGCCAGTTGTGCAGCTGTCATAGTATCATGCATATATGTACATACTATATATTTAAGTAGCATTCAGATTTGGGAAACAATATTTAAATTAAAGGAAGGAGCCAGAACTCCAAATCTGTTCTGATTTGAGTGCAAGCACTGAACAAAGAATATTATTCACCTATTCTGCTCCAGTGGTTCCTAATAGAAAAGTAATGCCGCTCTGCATATGACCTATATTGAAGGCAACTTGACTCTTAAACACCTTGGCCTGGCAAAAGCTAGCTGTGTCTTCAAGGATGTGCTTCATCTCTCAGTGGCCATTTTCATTCTGGTAGTAAAATAATTGGTCTCTGAAGAAATGAGAATGTTTTTATTTTATTTTATTTTATTTCACTGTTTATTTTAAAACTACCAAATTTCTCAGGCTGGAATTTCTTGTGAAATGCATGAGCTTAAGGGAAGGTAAAAAACATCCCCCAAAGAGCAAAAAGAAAGTGTGATGACATTACTAACCTCATTCTGAACAGCTTAATTTCTGAAAAAGTCTTAGATCCAAGCAGGAAGGAGAAAAACAGTTTAAACTTGTATGCCTGATATCCTATCATGTCAAAAAGAAAATCATTTTACTTACCCCTTCACTGGAATTGTCTCCCGTATTGGCAAGCATTTCCTGGAGGGCTCTGACAGACAGAGACTGCTCTAGCACAAAGTTACAGATGCAAAGGTCAGGAGGGACATACTGTAAAAATAAAACAAGCAGCAAATATCACTGATCCTTCTGGTGTGGAGGGGGCTGTCATCTAAGAATGCTTCAACTACAATTTGTTTTTTAGTCTTTAAGGTCTTTCAAAACTCTTGCATAGGTTTTCTTGAAATAAACTAGCATGGTTAACTCTGTGAAAAGATCAGTCCCTCCTCATAAAGGGCGCCATAATGTGGTATTAAATGTAACTTTTATTCAATTCTGTACAACAGAAGACACTTCAATAAAGAATAGTTTAAAGCCTATGTTGGCAATTCTGTGCACAAAATGCCACTAACTTACTGAGGAAATTTACTAAAGGATGTATAGCACTAATCTATTACAAACAGTAAAGCATTCAGGGTGACTGGCTAGGAAGAGACTTTAGTTTCAGAGAACACATACTAAGATATAAACAACACGTGTATTTGTACTATATAATTTTCATTACACTATTAGGCAGCAATCTATAGGCAACAACAATATAGGCAACAAAGACCTATATTAAAAATTCACTGTGTATACAGTCATTCTCCTTTGTTGGATTAATAGCACTATTGCTATCTTCATCAACACAAAACAAGCAAAATGTCCTTTTCTCTCCATAAACTTAATGGACAGTCATTAATGTATACAGTATATGCAGCTGTTACTCTGTGAAATTCATGTTCTTACAAGTAATTTTTTGAATTAAAATATATCAGAATGTAAGACTCGAAAATACATGTCAATTAATGTTTCCTAATTGTCAGTGTGAGCCAAGCAGAGGACAAAAGCTTGGAGCAAGACATCCCTGTGTTCATATCCCTAGCCAAGGGATTTGCTAGGCTAATTAGGTGACACAGAGAGAGAAAACCCTGTGGCTTATTTGATTTCAGTGTCTTTAGCTCTAGTTTTCATGATTCTTCAGTTCCACCCACGTAGACCAAGGTCTTTCCAACCTGAATCCAAAGGACTTTCACTGCTACCAACATTGTTTCTTTCCCAACCCTTGCTCACAACCTGCAATTACTAGAGAAAATTTGAGTTCTCTTCTATTTTCCTGAACCAGAAATAGTCCACACAATCAAATCTATTTTTAAAAAATATCTGGACTTTTGACTAGAAGGGAAAGATTAGAAAGAAAAGACTGGAGTATGCCAGAGATTCACATTTATATTAACAACAACTAGATAGATCTAAAGACAGCCAGTCTGTAGGAGGAACATCAAGTTCAAATGCTCTGGAGTCATCCCAAGGTCAGGAAAGGTGTGAAACATCAGTCAGTCAGGTAGAAATCTGAGAAAAGCTTCTCCTCCCATAACACAAAGGATAGGAAAAAGATACAAAGATTTAGAGAGCTTCAGAAATATTGCTGAAAGCTTCATAAACACTCTTCTTGGGAATTTTACTGATTGAAGTTTTTTGGTCTTACCTTAATAGTGAATGTAATATATTTACCATTATTCTTGCTTACTGTAAGCAAGCACAATCTCAAAAATGCACATATCTAAGTCTGCAGATGTCCAGCATCAACCTTCTCACTATATCTTAATGGTAACTACACATAACACCCCAACTAGTTTCTCATTTAATTATTAGTACCTCCCTTTTTCATCTACTTGTATTATACCTTCATACACCATCCCTTGCTTTACTTCTCAGAATGGGAAATACTGGGAAATTCTAAGCACCATTCATTAACATTTTCCTCTTTGCACCAAGTCACCAATCCTTCTTTTCTCCATAAAAGGATAATTAAAGGTACTGAGAGCCAGTGTGGTATAGTGGTTTGAGTGCTAGGCTACGGTCCTGGAGACCAACGTTTGATTCCCTGCACAGCAGTGGAAACCCACTGGGTGACCTTGGAAATGTCACCCACTCTCAGCCCCAGAAAACCTCATGATAAGTTTATTTTAGGGTCATTATAAGTCTGAAATGACTTGGAGGTACACAACAACAATGGTACTGGAACATAGGTTCACTTTATTAATTAATATTCAAATCCACATTTTAATTCCAAGTTACAAAAAGAAAAACAAACCCACCAAATTATATATTTAAGTTATACATATTTTCATATGTATTGCTCTCTGCAACTTTATTATTTTGCTGGCTTATATAAGATGTTTTCAATGCAAACATAGACACCATAGACACCAGAAATATTTCTAAGCAAGAGGAACAGACTCAAAATCGCCCAATTCTAAATTACAATTTAAATTTAAAAGAGGTCAAAACAGCATTGGGAGAAAAAAAAGTTCTCAAAATTTACTGAATGGTAGCAAAACTAGAAGTTTAACATTCAGGCTCAACCCCTGCATTCCTAATGCACACTTCTTTTTTTCTTTCTCTCTCCATACATCAGCTTCCGTTTCAGGTCCTCTGTCCACTGCACAATTTTTATCTCAAAGCAAAAAAGTGCTGCCAGTGGCAAAATGTTAGGTGAAGAAAAAGCCATGTAATTTCCCCCTTCTTTATCAATTAGCCTTGTCCACAACACTGTTCTGCTTGATCACCAGTTTTCCCAAGCCCATCTGTCCCCTGCTATGTCTTTCGAGTGCGTCTCCACTACAAAGTAATGGCTGCTCATCAAGCTAGAAATACTATTTCTCAATAATAGCAACATGCGGGGGGTGAGGATAGAAAATGGTTTATGGTTTAAAACCAGTAATATGCAATAAGGATAGAATTGTTTATCTAGCCATGCCTTTAAAATAATCATTAACAATTTTGCAAAGCTACTTAGCACAACAGAATTGTGCTAATCAAACAAGAATCTGTTTTATTCGGGCACTTCAATAAGCCAGGATAATGAGATAGCATTGTATTTCCAATTTCTATGCATGGTTGTGAAAGCTGGACAGTGAAGAAAGCTCATAGGAAGAAAATGAGAGATTGGACTTACCATGGATGGTCATTCTGGGATTCTGGGATGGCAGGAAGAGGAATCCACACTGGTTCGGTTATTCCCACATGCCAATTATTTTTAATTTCCTGCCTGATCTGGTTGGCATATGGGGAATAATCCAACCGTTGTGGATTACTCCTCCGTGCCATCCCAAAATGTGATGCTGGGCAAGTGTTATATGGATACAGTGGACTCCTAAAAAGACAAGTAAATGGGTACTAAAGCAAATTAAGCCTGAACTCACCTAGAAGCCAAGATGACTAAACTAAGACTGTTTTACTTTGGACATATCATGAGAAGACATGAAAAGACATGACTTACTAGAAAAGACAATAACGCTTGGTAAGGTAGAAGGCAGCAGGAAAAGAGGAAGACTATGTTACAGATAGAGTCAATCAAGGGAGTCATGGCCTTGAGTATGCAAGACCTGAGCAACACTGTTCATGATAGGGTGATTTGGAGGTTTTTCATTCATGGGGTCGCTGAAAGTCAAAGTTAACTTGATGACAGGAACCACAATAGTAAGTGGACAACATTTACTACCCACCTTGGATCCTATTGGGAGAAATGGAGAATATAAATTCAACACATAATTTTTAAAAAATTAACTACTGAGGACGTCAGTGTAAAACTCTTACATATTATTGTGAAATCATTTCCAAGTAATGTTGCCCTTCAAAATTTATCCCAAGTTTAGAGAATACTGTACATATATTATGTCTCCATCTAAGGCTAAGAGAGTGTGATTTGTTCAAGGCCACCCAGCGAGGATGTGAACCCTTGTCTCCCAAAGTCCTAGTCCAAAATTTGAGCCTCTATACCATATTGAGTCTCATTTCTCAGGTTAACATAAGGTAAAGTATAATTTGAGGGTAGTTCTTACTGTGACTACCGAGCTCCAACTTCAGTGTAATCAGCTTTTTCATCAGTAAGTTATCTCTGATTCATTTACTAACTATGCGTAGGAATATTTGATGCTTTTTAACAAAAAAAACCCTGTAAGGTACACAAAGATAGCCACATATGATATAAATATAGGCCTAAACATCTACAGCGCTTGAGTTAAATTCTACAAATGGGTAAGTGAAACAAAAGCATGTAACAAACAAACACACTACCAGTTTAAGGATGCAATCTTATCTGCAATTTGAGGAGAACAAAGCCCATTGCCATATTTCCAGTTTCTACATATGGTTGTGAAAACTGGACAGTGAAGAAAGGAAGACAAGTAGAGAATCAACTAATTTGAAATGTGGTGTTGGAGGAGAGTTCTGTGGATACCATGGACTACCAAAATGGCCAACAAATGGGTCCTAGAGAAGGATCAACTCTTCACAGAAGCCAAAATGACCAAAATGAAATTATTGTACTTTGGGCATATTGTGAGACAACATAACTCATTAGAAAGAACAGTAATACTTGGTAATGTGGTAGGACGTAGAAACAGACAAAGACCACATTACCTGTGGAGTCAGTTGAGAACGGCACAGCCTTGAACAAGTAGACCTGAGCAGGGGTGTCAATGACAGAGTGTCTTGGAGGTCCTTAATTCATAGGGTCACCGTAAGCTGAAACTGACTTGACAGCAGTTAACATTGAATTCAGTCAGTTTTTGTCAGGTTGGCTGCACTCTCCCTGCCATGTTTGTAGCCATACGTTAGTGCCTAGATGCTTTGCCGTGAAGGAAGGAAGGGCAGGATGAGGTAATGGATGGGAAGCTGTAAGCCTGGGAATGGTTGGGTAATGATATGCAGTAAGAATGAACAAACACAGCTGCAAGGTCACACTGTTGGCAGATCAAGTGAGAATACGGAAGCAGGAGACAGTAAGCCCTGGAAAAGCATTGTGTTGTTATCAACAAAGGAGATAGCCCACGTGCTAATTTTGAAATGTAATGACTTATATAGGACCGTAGATCTTATAGTTCTTTAGTCCTGGCAATACCCAAGGTGTGCTGTTTTTACTTCAACCTTCCTGAATAAAGCTTTGAAACCTCTAAGCCTAATTACTGGAGCTCAGCGTTAGCCTGTTCATCACAGGTTTATAGGTGCTATTAGGCTGAAAAAAAAAAAAACTGTCAGTGGAGACAAGCTCATTGGTCCTTGTTTTCTGTACTAAATATTAGACAGTTTTTAACTTGTTAATGTCAACTCCCACCATAATATCTCATTTATTCCTTTTGCTTTTGTGAGTTTCACCTGAAGGTCTGAAAAATCATGGTGTTCCCAGTTCAAATTCCCACTCAGGTATGATATTAACAGGGTGTCTTAGGCCTTCAGTATCATTCAACCTAACTTACTGCAGAGGGTTGTTGTGAGGATAAAATGGAGGACAGGAGAAGCAGCTACACTGCCTTCTAACAATGTATATAAATGTAATAACAGGGGGATACATTTTAATTTCAGTTCTTCTAAAGATGGTTTTTAGTGCTCAAGAAACAAAGGAAGAGTGTTGAAAATGTTGGTAATGAAAATTAAGGATGTTGTAGAATAAGTATAAGTTGAATGTAACAATGTTAAAAGTAATAGTGTGATAGTGTGATTAACTCTTAAATTAACTCTTAAATAGAAATAATGTATAAATGGGATATAAACACAAACCCAGCTGGAAAAAAGATGCTTGGAAGCGGGGGGGGGGGGTATTTTTCTGTGTAAAATTTCAATAAAAATATAAATAAAAAAAAATAAAGATGATTTTTATACTTCTTCAGTCTTTGGGATTTCCTCAGGCAAGCCTATACATCTTTCTCAGTGGCCTTCTTTTGGCTACACAAGCATTAGCACTCACTCCTCACATCCATTATTAGGGAGTGGTAAAACTAAAAAAAAAAAGTTTGTAAACAATGTCATATGTCTTCCAAGATATTAGGGGCCAATTACACAGGATGTTTAGTCACACATTTTTTTCTCTCGCTTATTTTTCAAATATATATAAAAATTTGGATTCCAAAATATAAACATATCAGAGTAGTCCACTGCAACATAAAGAGATATAAGAGAATCCTGTAGTACCTTTGAAACTAAGAAAAAAAACCCTTCTTGCATAAACTTTAATGAACCCCAATCAACATCATCAGGTGAAAGATGAAACCGACTGGGGTCTGCAAAAGCTTATGCTACAAATTTCCTTTTCTCAGTCTCAAAGATGCTACAGGATTCTTTTTAAAAAGAGCAATTAATAATGTTCTGTTGCCATAGTGTGATGATTGGTTAGTTCCTTCCAAATATATAGTTGGGGTAGCACATGAGGGCTATGCCCATGGTTACGCAGTGATCCCTACCACCAAAGTATCTTTGAGCACCATATTTTGGAGGTCTTTAGAAGTTCCAAACCAGCAAGCCACTTGGAGCTAGAAAGTTACGTCTGGAATTGCCCTCGCCATACAAAGGCGCAAAAGGAGGTCAGTGAGGAGAGAAGGGGCAGAGCCTTGCTATGCACAACTGTTTTGCCTGGCTAGCTTTACTATGAATCTGCCAGAAAGAATTGCAGTTGAAACACATAGAAGCATGAGATACAAAAAGTATGTTGATTTCATCTTGTAAAGATCAACACAGGCATGAAAACAACACAACAAAAATACTGCATTGACCAAGTCTTTTTCACTGGAATAATACATTTTCTGTTTTTTAAAGAAAAGATAAATGAAATCAGCGTGAGTAACAAACTGGGGGAAAATCTATAAAAATACCAGTCAGAAAATACACCAAGCATTTTTTTAAAGGGGCCTGTGAACATATCCCAAAACAATATTCACCCTTTGGTATCAATATTTTATACTCTGTAGAGGCCTAATGTCTGCTAAAGTATACATTCTTGTTTACTATTTGCTACCAGGACTAATCAAGGTCTGAGGATCCCTGTGCAAAACACAACTACAGGCAGGGCACAGCATTTTTTTTTAAGCAGCCCTAATGAATTTTCCACCAGTTCTGTTCTTCCTGCACATGCAAAGAAGGTAGGCCTGAAGTGTAAATTTGAGTTGAGGAAACTCAATTCACTCTTAATCTCTTCAGCTGGAGGATGCTGGTCCTTTTATTTCTCTGGCCATCTCATCCAGCATGATCCTCTTCTCAATAAATTCAAACAACCCACCCCCTTGAAGTGCCATTTTTATACTACCCATAGCAAAATGTTTTGTTCAGAGCAGCACAGACAGGACAGGAAGAAGGTGAGAAATAAAGCTACTCCTTTTTCTCGCTTTACTAACTCAGACCACAGTTCCCTTGTTTTTCTGCCATCTTGATTCTTGCATTTTAAATATGTTCAGCTATCTGTTTCAATAACTATTTTAGAACCAGAAGCAGTCTGCTAACACACACAACTGCTTCATCACCGGTACCACCCCCCTGCCAGCCCCTGAGGAAAAATACAGGAGGCTGTTTGTTTTTTTAACTACATTGGGTTATTAGCTACAGTAAATGAGACTATAATAAAACATCTTCGGAGGTCAACTCAAGATAATAAAAGGCAAGAATATTAGCTTGCTTCTCTCTGCTTTGAAAATTTCTGTACTATATGCCTGAAATCTTTTGCCCCCCACTTTTGGAGTCTACCACCACAACAAAGAGGTTATTCAGTGGTCTAGTAGTACACACGTACTGTATCTGCTGGCGTATAAGAACTTTTTTCCCTTAAAAATACTGTTTGAAAATTGGGTGTGTCTTATACATCAGTGTGTCTTATATGCCCGCAAACAGTGCATCTGCCAGTGTATAAATGGTGTTAGTCTTATACATGAGTGTGTCTTATACGCTGACAAATACGGTAATTTCTCCTCCTAGCAAAGCGGTCTTGTCCAGACTAGCTTAATAAACAGGCAACCCAGAAGGAAAGGGTTTACTGAAATGGAAGAACAAATCAGAGTACAGACAAGCAGCTCCCTGGCCTCTGCTGCTGTATTGTGAGCAGTAGCAAGGCCCAGGCATGAGTGAATAGACTGGTTAAAGTTGCAGTTGTATATCCACTGACCTGAAAACAATCCTCTTGAACTAAAGGTGGTTTACATCTCAATAGACACATAAACAAATGTGATTTCTATCTGTAGCCAAGCATCATAGAGAAGATTCAGCCATTGTATATGATGCGAAATGCAAAGGGGAAGTATATAGGTGCAACACATTGCTTCAGAAGGTCTTAAGTTAACATGTCCTTTTGTCAAGTACTATTAAACTACAGCTCAAAGCAAGAATATCTGATCAAAATGAGGACAAACCATTCCCTCTAAGAAAAATTTGAAGCATTGGACTATGATTCTGAAAGAATTGCAGCTATTCCAAACTGGAGGACAAAAAGGTTCTTCTAGAAGTCTAGATGTGAATGTGTGCTAAATTCTTAAAACTGGATTTAATGTTAGCATTCACTTATAATATTGGTTTTATATGTTAAAAAAATTAAATGTGCCATTTCACAGGGTTAATGTTACAGTTAACCCTACTGATGGCGTGAAATAAAAATATGGATTTTGCGAGGGGAAATTTGTTAAGTTGCAGTTAAAGCAAGATGGGACATGCAGTGTTAAAAGTTATGCTAAGTAAAGTCCAGCCTTGAGGTTATTTTAATCCTTGTAGTTAAAAGAAAAATGTATTGTACATTCTAAGATCTGAGAAGTTGGCCATGAAGGTTTTTGAAATGCATTCTGGCCAGTGTTGATAACAACACTGAGAACAATGGAAGCCTGTATGTCTCAGACAGATGTGCAGATGTGAGTTGTCTGGAATATGGTCAGCTTTGCAACTTTATAATCAAGAAGCAGATTGAGGGGAGGGAGACTCAGTTAGTCATTAACTTTAGATATCTTTAGCTCATTAGACCTAATTTTAATATTAATGTTTACACCTCCAAGGTAGGATCTGGTATTATAATTTGAGACCATCTATATGGACCTGTGCAATGTTTGAATGCTGACATAATAATGTATTCATGACATAGTTCCTATTAACTAGCTTTTTTTTTCTTCCGTAGCCATGCTCAGTAGGGTATATAGCTGCCTGCGTGCAGCCATTTCTTTGGAGTGGTTTATCTTGGGTGCATGAGCACAGCTGCTCCCTGCCTGTGCAAATGAAATAAAAAGAACCCTTTTGTTATGATCCAGATGTTATTAACTAATGATTAATTGAGAGTTTGCTACTACACTACTAACTCTATAAATTTTAAAATTTAGATTGCAACTGGCATCTATAGGAGTGAGAGAAGTTGGAGAGTAGTTCCTGACCTTGAAGGGTCCTTTTCAATTGTAGTTACCAGGCTGTGGAACTCCTATGACCAGTCCCGCCCTGCTCTCTTTCTGCTGGCAGACTTTGTATTCACACAGCCATCTAGCCACTAACTGACTGCTATAGAAGGGTCCTCTCATGGAGCTCTTGTACGCCCTCTCTCTTTTTGATATGTTTTTAAATGCTGTTCAAGTATTTTAATTCAGTGCTTGGTTAACGATAAGAACTTCTTTGCCTTTTTCAATTCTTCAGTGTTACTGACTTGCCCAAGATCACCCAGTGTGTTTCTGTGGTCAAATGGAGGTTCAAACCCTGCTCTCCCATAGTCCCTTCAAACCACTACATGACACTGGCTCTCATTCACTATTACTATAGCTGTATACTTTTTTCAATTCTGAGAGGAAAGTAGAGCATAAAACTTGGATTGCACTGGGAAAAAGGCAGACTATAAAACAAACTCTTCTCTCACCAGAATTTTGTTTGTTGAATACTTTGGGTTTGGTCTGAATTTGCAAACATGATGCCCAGCATCTTTCCCCTTACTCTGCAGAAATATATTTTGGCTCTGAGCTTCCTAGACCAAAACAAAACATATACTAAAACAGCATTTCTATAAATAATTATGTAGATAGCATAGTTGAATAATTTTCAAAACCAGCACTCTGGCTTTCCTAATTAATGGGATTTGTTTTAAACCAGTGCATGATTTCAAAAAAAAAAAAAAAAAAAATGGAATGTGCTTTGCTTTCTTAATCTTTAATGCATCCATCATGCTTTTCTAATTGTACTTCCACTGTTGGTAGGAATTAATTGCTTGACAAAAGCTGAAAGATTTGCTCAGACACATGAACTCACGCATACATCATACCACTCCCATTGCACACCCTTCATCATTTCACAGATGAAAATTGGAGCACATAGGACCAAGCGACAAAACAAATGTGGCCAAGAGGTCAAAAATGATTGATGAGAAAGAACACACATGCTAGGAGAGGTTGCAGCAGTTTGCTTTTGCCCAAATCCAATGGGAAAGGCAAGATTCCATCCCAACCTCACCCTGCAACATGCTGAATTAACTGAGTGCAAACTACTTTTGCAATCTGAACTCAGTTGGTAGCAACTGAAATAACTTAAATACAAAGAGGGAAAGCAGGAAGAAAAGACAGAAACTGGGACATTTTAAAAGCAGCTGAATATTTGGAATGACAGAGGATTAATTGGGGCCATCCCTGACAAATGGGAACAATTGGATGATATCCAATTACCAACACTCATTCACAGAATATTCCTATTTCCACCTCACTTCATCCTGATTTCTTCACAGTGGCCTCATGCCCATTTAGTATTTCCTGGTTCTATTATGTTTGCATTCTCTCTTTGCTTAGGCTTGTGTCTGCATTTTGTTGCAACTTTTGGCAGGTTTCCTGTGCAGAACTTAGGTGCTTATTGATAGCCAGCTCTGCAAGCAAGCAGTAAATCACATGGGATAACAAACATCAGCTTCCAATTTCTCTCCGAAACTTGGGACTATGCCCATTCCCTCCATTCTCCATCTTAGTGCAAGAATAATAGGTTCTGAGCAGAAGAAAAGCTACAGTGACCTATCCTTGTGTAAAATGAAAAGCTGGCAAGCCTGGGTAGAGTCAAACAATCACAGCTCATTGAATGCTGGGTCAGGAAGCCTATCAGGGGGACAAATACAAAAACTTCACAGGCTTGTCTGAAAAAGAGTTAGATAAGGCCAGTTAGAAACAGAGGTTGGCACCAGAGTGCATAGGAATGGATTAAATATTTAAAAGAGTTGGATATAGCCAGTTAGGGAAAGGATCAGAAAAGTAATGGGAGCTGGTTGGTATGTGGTAGGAGAAGAACTCAGGGAGTTCTAGTGTAAATTGCTTATAATACAGGTTCAGCCTCCCTTATCTGAAATACTTTGGACCAGAAGTGTTCTGTATTTTGCAATTTTTTTCCAGATTTTGGAATGCAGTACCTTTTTGGAAGAGCCTGAAGTCTTGTTCATTTACTCTGTGTTGCTGGAGAGAGACTGAGCATCGATGAAATGGTGGGAATCCAAGAGTGGTGCTCAGTGTGAACCATACCTCCCACCATTTCACAAAAGCCTTCCCTGGGTCCCACCATCCTAAATACTTATCGGCCAGCCTCCAATATCCCTTTTTTAGGCAAGGTTCTGAAGCATGTGGTGGCCTCCCAGCTCCAAAGGTTTCTGGATGAAATGGATTATCTAGATCCATTTCAATCTGGTTTCAGGCCTGGTTATGGGATGGAGACAGCTTTGGTTGCCTTGGTGGATCACCTACACCGGGAACTAGACAGGGGAAATGTGTCCCTTTTGGTTTTGCTGGACCTCTCAGCAGCTTTTGATACCAGCAACCATGGTATCTTTCTGGGCCAACTCTCTGGGATGGGACTTGGGGGCACTGTTATGCAGTGGTTCTGGTAATTCCTAAAGGGACAAACTCAGAAGGTGGTGCTAGGAGACTCCTGTTCGACTCCATGGCCATTGACCTGTGGGGTCCCTCAGGGTTCCATTTTATCCCCCATGCTGTTTAACATCTACATGAAACAGCTGGGAGAGTTCATCTGGGGTTTTGGCATTCAGTGCCACCAATATGCTGATGATATCGAACTCTATCTCTCCTTTCCATCTGATTCTAAGGAAGCTGTCTTGGTCCTGAACCAATGTCTGCTGTCAGTCATGGACTGGATGAGGGCAAACAAACTGAAGCTTAATCCAGACACGACAGAGGTGCTCCTGGTCAGTCGAAAGACAGGTCAGGGAATAGGGACTTTGCCTGTGCTGGATAGGGTTACACTGAAATCTCAGGCTTGCAGCCTGGGTATTCTCTTGGATTCAACTCTGAGCCTGGATGCCCAGGTCTCAGAAGTGGCCAGGAGTGCATTTGCACAGTTAAAACTTGTGCACCAGCTGTGCCTGTTCCTTGAGACATCAGATCGGGCTTCAGTGACACATGCCTTGATTACATCTCATTTGGACTACTGTAATGCACTCTGTGTGGTGCTGCCTTTGGAAACTGTTCAGAAACTCCAGCAGCTTCAAAACTTGGCAGCCAGAATGCTGACCAAGGCCAGTTACAGTGTAACTCCCTTATTAAAACACCTTCAATGGCTACCCATTCGTTTCTGGGCACAATTCAAAGTGCTGGTTATGGCCTACAAAGCCCTAAACAGTTTAGGTCCAGGCTATCTGAAAGACGGTATCTCCCTGTACAAACCAGCTAGAGCCCTAAGATCTTCTGGGGAAGGCTTTCTCTTGGTCCCATCACCATCCCAGACTCGCCTGGTGAGGACACGGGAGAGAGCCTTCTCAGTGGCTGCTCCCACCCTGTGGAACACTCTTTCACAGGAACCTAGGTGGGGTCCCTCCCTGCTTTCCTTTCGCCAGCAGGTAAAAACTTTCCTTTTTAAACAGGCTTTTATGTAAGCCAGGGAGCTTCATTTATCAACCTGTTTTAAAATGAATATTGACAGGTTTTTAAATGACGTTATATACTTTTAACATTTTAAATTGTTTTAAATGTTTTTATATTTTAATTTATTGCTGGAAGCCACCTTGGATCCCAATCCAGGGGAAAGGTGGCATATAAACTAACTAACTAAATAAATAAATAAATAATAATCCCCAGTCTTTCTCTTTCTGCCTCCAGATGGCTGCTTCTGTCTTCGAAGCTGTGGCTGTGATACTCCTGCTTGTTGGTCTCCTAGATCCACAGTTTCTCTTGCTAAGGTTGCAGCTGCCCACTTCTGTCTTTGAGGCAGCAACTGCAGTGCTCCTCATCTGAGCGAGGAACGTGCAGGAGCACCATACCCATCATCGCAAAGGCAGAAGTGGGTGGTTGATGAGAAAAAGTTCTGGGGTTTGGAGGTTTTGGACTTCTGGATAAGAGAGCATCAACCTATATAATAAATGTTAGTTTTATTTTCTACAATTCTGTTTGAAAATTTTCATATAATAAGAGTTAAGGAGGATTCAGTCACACATTACTGAACAGAACTCATTGATCAATGCATCCACTTGCCCTGTATAGTGGTCAGCTTGCAGCCTAATTACAGATCCGGGGGGTATGCTGATAGCAAAAGGAAAAGGTGAGTGCTGGGAATTCAAGGGATAGAACTGCCAGGCGAATCTGGATAGGGAATCTATCTCGTCCAACCACATTGTTTCAGCTCTAGAGGTACAACTGCACCGCTCAACAGCAAAAGAAAGATCATATATCTTTTTAAAAAAACAAGAACAGTTAGCTTATGACATGTACCAGTGGAATAGCTTATTAGAGGGCCCAGGAAATACCATATTGTAAAGCCATACATGGATTCCAGTCAAACGTCTTCAAACATATTGAAGAACAGTAATTCATCACACCGGATTAGCATTCTGATAATGTTTTCTCACTTGGATGCTTGTAATTTCTGCAACTCACTTTTTCTTCCTTTCTGTAGGAAACAGAAGGAACATGCACATTTTATCCTATCTTTTACTCCCCTCCCCAAAAAGGCTATAAAATATGTACTTTATGGGGTTTGTTTTCACAGCTGTACATACTGAAACACATAAAATAATCCACAGCAGGAATAAATATTTTTGTCTGACAAATGGCACAGTAGGCAAGAACATGCATTCTGCCCAGGGACCCATGCAACAGATTAAATGATTCCCATATCCCTAACACTATCTAACTGTCCTGCTGCTGTTAGCCACTTAAAAAAAAATGAAGTGAGTTTTTTTCTTTCACCAGTCAAAGTTCTTGAAACAGAATTGAAAAACAGCTATTCGTCATAGTCCCAGAAGATAAGACAGGAATTAAAATTCTGTTTACATTCTAGGAAGATATATTTAGGCTTGGAAGGAAAACCCTAGTTCAAAGCAAAGTTCAGAAATAGAACAATTTGTCTTCAGAGAGTGCCAAATCTACTTCCTATAATATTTGATAGGAAAAACCATACAAAAATATGCTAGGGTTGTTTTAAATAAAATGACTTTCAGTACTTCAGTACTTTCAGTAACTATTCAAGGCTGGTCCATGACATTTTATTGCATGAGAGACAGGACAAGATGGTGACTCTTCCCACTCCATGTATGTAAGTATAGCAGATGGCAATTGAATATTACTTCAACACTGATGATTTCCCACATCCTCTGTTGCACCTGATGGCAGCAGGCTAATTTAGTAGGTTCCTGATAGGCCATGTGGCATCTGTCCCAACATCTCAGGACTGACCACCCCTCAGCAACTGCCACCAGAGACAGTTCCTGACACCGCCTAATGGGAGAGCTGCACCTGAAAACACCACATCAAATTTACCTTACATATTACACTTTTAATGTCTTAACCTTGTTGCTTGTACTGTTTCTAACAATTAACCACTGGAACATCTGCCAATTGTCATAGGGAATGAAGTTTTGTTCAAGGATAGTTTGGAAAGGTGGTGCAATGTATTTAGGTGGCAATGTCTCATGCTTTACAGAGGACGTTCTTCTCTTTGATGGTACTGTCTATTTTAAAGGGCTCTGTAGTCCAATTCCAGGTTAAAAACAGAGAACCATAAAAAGGGACAATATAGGCTTTAAAATGGTCCAGTAGTTTTTGGCATCTGGACAGTACTCAAAGCAGGCATCCAAGTTACTCGGTCACATTTTTCCCCATTATAGTGGCATTATTATATTCCTATTTAAATTATAGTAATTACTTCTAAATTTACATTACCATGAATTAGCATGTAAATCTGTAACCTTATGGTAGTGTGTTTCCCCCTTTTCTGACAAACAAGTCGCCATTCTGATTGTGTTATTTGTTTAAGAAAATACTGTGCAACAGTGAGACTGTTAAGACCAAACTGCTGTTCCCTGTAGAGTAATGAAGAAAACAACCTACATTCATCAACCAGTGAAATGTAGAGCACATTCTAATTGCTGCGATATAGTTCTCCCATTAATCCTTTCAGAAAGGTGACACCACAGAGTAACACAGAAGAAAACTAAAGTATTACAGCTGTTTTTCACAAAGTCAAGGATCAAGTAGTTTTCTGGTATGTTGAAATTTTTGAAACAATAAAAACTATATCCATAGCTTCACTGAGATCAATTTAATGAGCACTGAGAACACAGTAACAGCTGCACTTTTGCAGGTGCTGAACATGAGGTAATGAATAGATCGCAAAGTATCATGGATGCACAGTAATTATTCCTAAAGCCACCAGGTTGTGAACAAACACCATTAAAACATTGTATTTTGGAAGATTAATTAATTATATGTTGCTCTCTGTGTATTAAGCAGAAGAATTATAACTGAACCAGTATTCGTATAGGCAAGATCCAGCCAAGTACTTTTACGTCCTGCTGATTTTAGTGACAAAGGGTTAGGTATGTCCTTAACTGTGCTATAGAAACAAACATGGCTTTCAAGTACTTTGATTGGGCTCAGTTTGTCATAAAAATTAGTCTGGGCTGTAGGAAATGACTAACAGTAAGATATGATTGAATGCATTATAGTATTATAAAACTTCAGTGATATGCATACCATTTTACTCAGTTTTGATTTCTACATATTATGAGGGTTTTTTTTTCAGCATTTGAGGAAATGAGAAAAGTATGCATCATGCAGGTGGATGTTATTTTACTTATTTGAACATTCTCCTTTATCTCATTCTTACACCTTGATGTCTGAGGGTGGACCGAATCATTGGAATGTGTTGTTACTGTCAGTTTTTAATATAAATCTGCAGTGAAACAATTTAAGTCTCTAGATTTGGGTTAGAGTGAAGCATAATCCTTTTCTCTTCAGATGCATATAATAGTAGTGATGATGATGATGATGATGATGATGATGATGAGCACCTTCAATTCAAGTCACTGGCAACCTAAAGACAAATCTATCACAGGATTTTCTTGGCAAGATTTGTTCAGAGGGGTTTTACCTTTGGCTTTGCCTTCCTCTGAGGCTGAGAGAGTGTGACTCACACAAGGTTACCCAGTGAGTTTCTATGAACAATTGGGAATTAGACCCTTGGTCTCCAGTCATAGTTCAATGTTTAAACTACTACACCATGCTGGCTGTCAATAATATATTACTATAACAACTTCTCTGCTGAAACAGCTTAACTGGTTATCAGTATTTTTCTAAGCACAATTCAAAGTACTGGTTGTTGCCTATAAAGTGCTATATGGCTTGGGTCCAGATTATCTGAAAGACTGACAGAGTTTTGAGATACTTGGGGTGTACTTTCTCTTTCTCTACTGCCATCATAGACATGTCTGATAAAGATACAGAAGACAGCTTTCTTGATGTCTGGCTCCAGGCTGTGGAATTTTCTCCCTTATGAATCTAGCCTCGCCCACACTCTGCTTTCTTTCAACCAGCAGGCAAAGACAGGTTTTCGGCTATTAACGGACTGTAGCAGAAGGATCTTTTAATGGGGTGTGCTGAACTTTATCTTCAGTATTATGCTTTAAATGTTTTTGAACTAGTGTTTTGTCAGTATGATTGCTTATTTAATTGTTTGTAAGCTTTTGTACTATACGTCGTTTTATTTGTATCTTCTTTTAAGTTCTACTATAAGGTACTTGGTGTTCCATATTGAAAGAAATAAAGGCAGTATATAAACTAAAAAAGAAATTATATTTTATTTTATATATTCTATTATAACCTATTTCACAGAAATAGACCAAACAAGAAAGGAGGAAGAGTAGCTTTATATGTCAAGGATGTTTTCACTTGTGAAGAGATCCAGGACTTAAATCCAGGAAGCCAAGTCAAGAGCATCCGGGTAAGAATTAAGGGAGCGAGAAACAATAGGGATGTGATTGTGGGGGGTTGCTACAGGCCTCCGGGCCAGCCGGAGGACATGGATGAGGCCTTCCTGGAGCAGATGGCCACACATTCAAAAAGGAGAGATGCCGTGTTAATGGGAGATTTCAATTATCCTGATATTTGTTGGCAGTCAAATTCTGCAAAGACTGCAAGGTCCAATAGGTTCCTTGCTTGCCTTGCAGACAATTTCATGGTCCAGAAGGTAGAAGAGGCGACAAGGGGATCAGCTATTTTAGATCTGATCCTGACCAACAGGGATGATCTAGTTGATGAGGTGGAGGCGGTGGGATCCTTAGGAGGGAGTGACCATGCTCTTTTGGAGTTTGTCATTCAATGGGAAGGAGAAGCCAAGTGTAGCCAGACATGCATCCTAAACTTTAAAAAAGTTGATTTCTCTAAACTTAAGGAGTTATTTGCTGAAAGAGAATGGAGTTCATGACGGATGGAAGTTTCTTAAAAGTGAGATACTGAAGGCACAACTGAAAACTGTGCCAATAAGGAGGAAAACTGGCAGGTGTCTAAAGAAACCAGAATGGTTGACTGAAGAACTCTCAGCTGAGCTAAGTGTTAAAAGAAACATATACAGGAAATAGAATCATAGAATCATAGAAATGTAGAGTTGGAAGAGACCACAGGGGCCATCCAGTCCAACCCCCTGCCATGCAGGAACACCCTCAAAGCACTCCCGACAGATGGCCATCCAGCTTCTGCTTAAAAACCTCCAAGGAAGGAGACTCCGCTACACTCCGAGGCAGCATATTCCACTGCCGGACAGCCCTGACTGTCAGGAAGGTCTTCCTGAGGTTCAGGTGGAATCTCCTTTCCTGCAGCTTGAATCCATTGCTCCTTGTCCTGGTCTCTGGAGCAGCAGAAAACAAGCCCTCTCCCTCCTGTCTACATGGCATCCCTTCAAATATTTAAACATAGCTATCCTGTCCCCTCTTAACCTTCTCTTCTGCAGACTAAACATACCCAGCTCTCTAAGTCTATCCTCATAGGGCATGGCTTCCAGGCCCCTCACCATTTTGGTCACCCTCCTCTGGACCTGCTCCAGCTTGACCATGTCCTTCTTGAGTTGGGGTGCCCAGAACTGGACACAGTATTCAAGATGAGGTCTAACCAAAGCAGAGTAGAGTGGTACCAGTACCTCCCTCGATCTAGACACCATACTCCTATTGATGCAGCTGGGAATTGCATTGGCTTGCTTGGCTGCCGCATTACACTGCTGACTCATGTTCAGCTTGTGGTCTATTAAGACTCCTAGATCCCTTTCACACGTACTGTTATCCAGCCACGTGTCCCCCATCCTATATTTCTGTATTCCATTTTTTCTACCTAAGTGTAGGACCTTACACTTCTCTCTGTTGAATTTCATTTTGTTAGCTTTGGCCCAGCTCTCCAATCTATCCAGGTCATTTTGAATTTTGATCCTGTCCTCTGGCGTATTAGCAACCCCTCCCAATTTGGTGTTATCCGCAAATTTGATTAGCATGCCCTCTATTCCTTCATCCAAGTCATTGATGAAGATATTGAACAGCACTGGGCCCAGGACAGAACCCTGTGGCACCCCGCTAGTCACTTCTCTCCAGGATGAAAAACAGCCATTGGTGAGCTCCCTTTGGAAACGGTCAGTCAACCAGTTACAGATCCACCTGACAGTAGCCCTGTCCAGCCCACATTTTACTAGCTTCTTTGCAAGAATGTCATGGGGAACTTTGTCAAAGGCCTTATTGAAATCGAGATATGCTACATCCACAGCATTCCCTTCATCTATCAAGCTAGTAACTCTATCATAAAAAGAGATAAGATTAGTCTGGCATGACTTATTTTTGAGAAATCCATGTTGACTTCTCGTGATTACCACATTGCTTTCTAAGTGATTAGAAACCGACTGCTTAATGATCTGTTCCAGGATCTTTCCGGGTACTGACATCAGGCTGACTGGGCGATAATTATTTGGGTCCTCTTTTTTCCCCTTCTTGAAGATGGGGATGACATTTGCCCTCTTCCAGTCTGCTGGAACTTCTCCTGTCCTCCAAGATTTCTCAAAGATGATAGCAAGATTATAGCAAGATTTCCCAGAGGAAAGAGCAGAGGGTGAGCTGGGTCTGTGAAAACATCCTTGACCAGGTGTTGTTTACAGGCTTGTGGGGCTGTGCTTGCTTGTTTGTCTGTTTGTTTGCTTGTTTTTGTTAGGTCTCCTTGTGCTGGCCGTGTGCTCTCCCTGAGCACACGGTCTGACTAACGAGGGGGAGGAGCCAGCTAGGGGGGAGGAGTCTTATTAGGAGCTCCCAATGGTGCGCAGTTGAAGCCCTCTACTTCAATCCTTCAAATTCAACCCTTGGCAACCAGCAGAGCAGACATACCTTATATAGCTGAATTTCAGAAAGAAAGCCCAGTTATTCTTTCTAGACCTACTCCCTGTACTACTCTCCGTAGTATCAAGGATGGAAGGTGAGGGAGCTGCTGCGGTTATCTGTAGCACTTGTGGGATGTTCCTTTTCTTGCCACAAGATGTTGTCGGGTATACCTGCACCAAGTGCAAGCTGGTGACCTTCTTGGAGGAGAAGGTTCGGCAACTGGAGGCACGAGTTTCTAATCTTCGTCTTATTAGGGAAGGTGAGGAGTTTTTGGATAGGGCAGAGAAGACCTTCCTGAAGACCGAATGCATGGGGGAGCTGCCAGATCAGGAAGTCAGCACACTGGGCCAAGAAACGGATGCTTGGAGGAATGTCACACAGAGGAGTAGAAGGACCAGGAAGGAAACAGAGACTCTCAACCTACACAATTGCTTCAAAGTTCTTGGCCATATGAACAATGAGGAGCACCAGGAGGAAGGAACAGAATGTCAACAAGAAGGAATCCAACTTTGGCAACAGGAACTAGATCAACACTCCCAGCCTCAACAGAATGCCCAGGCAGTCCTAGAAGAACCTGCTCGTCGAGGAGCCCTGGACAAGCCTCAGAGGAGGCGAGTTCTGGTTGTTGGGGACTCCTTGCTCAGAGGAACCAAACCGGCAATTTGCAAACCCGACAAGTTCAATTGAGAAGTCTGCTGTCTTCCTGGGGCCAAAATCAACCACATAACAGAGAGGCTAACCAGGCTGGTCAAGCCCACTGACCATAAGCCCCTCATTCTGGTTCATGTCAGAACCAATGACACTGCGAGGCGCAGCTTTTACCACATCACAAAGGACTACGAGCTTATGAGGACAAAGCTTAAGGACCTTGATGCACAGGTGGTCATTTCGTCTCTCCTCCCTGTTCAGGGATATGGCGCACGAAGGGAAAGGGCAATAGCAGAGGTCAACAACTGGCTCCGCACATGAACGTGGGCTTCTGGCAAGGGATGGGCTGCACCTCACGAAACTTGGCAGAAATGTTTTTGCAAACAGTCTTGCACGGAGGATTGAGAGGTCTTTAGACTAAGTTCCGCTGGGGAAGCAGACAATATTATTCAGGGCAAGGACTCGGCGAGTGCAGGGGGAAAAGGCCCAAATGATATTGACCAAGTAGTACAAGCGTCCAATGGCGGGAGGAGTAGAAACTATAGTACAGGACTTGCAGGAAGGGCCCGGGGATTTAAGTGTCTCTACACTGATGCGCAGAGTATGGGAAACAAGCAAGATGAACTTGAACTCCTAGTACAACAAAATAAATACGATTTGACAGGCATCACTGAGACCTGGTGGGATGAGTCTCAGGATTGGACTGTAGGAATAGAGGGGTATAGCCTATTTTGTAGAAATAGACCAAACAAGAAAGGAGGAGGAGTAGCCTTGTATGTCAAAGATGTTTTCACCTGTGAAGAGATCCGTGACTTAAACCCAGAAAGCCAGGTCGAGAGCATCTGGGTAAGAATTAAGGGAGCGAGAAACAATAGGGATATTCTGGTGGGGGTTTACTACAGACCTCCAACCCAGACCGAGGACCTTGATGACGCCTTCCTCAACCAAATGACCGCGCATTCAAAAAGGAGAGATACAGTAATAATAGGAGATTTCAATTACCTGGATATATGTTAGCAGTCAAACTCTGCCAAGACAGCAAGGTCCAGCAAGTTTCTTGCTTGTCTTGCAGACAATTTCATGGTTCAGAAGGTGGAAGAGGCCACAAGGGGATCAAATATTCTAGATCTGATCCTGACCAATAGGGATGACCTTGTTAATGAGGTAGAAGTGGTTGGATCTTTAGGGGGGAGTGACCATGCCCTATTGGAATTTGGCGTTCAGTGGGAAGGAGAAGATAAGTGTAGCCAGACACTCATCTTAGATTTTAAAAAAGTGGACTTCTGTAAACTTAAGGAGCTGCTGGCTGAAATTCCATGGTCAAGAATAGTGAAAGGGAAAGGAGTTCAGGAGGCATGGGAGTTCCTTAAAAGGGAGATTCTGAAGGCAAAGTCTAAAACTGTGCCAATAAGGAGGAAAAATGGAAGGCATCTGAAGAAACCAGAATGGTTGTCTAAAGAACTCTCAGCTGAGCTAAGTGTTAAGAGAAATGTGTACAGGAAATGGAAGAGGGGGGAAACCACCAAAGAAGAATTTAAGCAAGTAGCCAGGAGATGTAGGGAGAAGGTCAGAAAGGCTAAAGCGCAGAATGAACTCAGGCTTGCCAGAGACATCAAAAACAATAAAAAGGGCTTTTTAAGATATGTCTGCAGCAAAAGGAAAAACAAGGAAATGATAGGATCACTGTGTGGAAAAGGTGACCAATTAATAATAGGGGGAAGAGAGATGGCAGAACTACTCAATACCGTCTTTGCCTCAGTTTTCTCCCAGAAGGATAGAAGTACCCAACCTGGGCCATGGGGAGCAGGGGAGGAAGGGGAGGAAATGCAGCACAGAATAAGTAGAGAAGTAGTACAGGAATATCCGGCTAAACTAGATGAATTCAAGTCTCCAGGGCCCAATGAATTACATCCAAGGATACTAAAAGAGCTGGCAGACGAAATTTCTGAACCACTTGCAATAATCTTTCAGAACTCTTGGAGAACAGGAGAAGTCCCAGCAGACTGGAGGAGAGCAAATGTCGTCCCCATCTTCAAGAAGGGGAAAAAAGAGGACCCTAATAATTATCACCCGGTCAGCCTGACATCAATTCCAGGAAAGATCCTAGAGCAGATCATTAAACAGTCAGTTTGTAATTACTTAGAAAGCAATGCCGAAATCACTAAAAGCCAGCATGGATTTCTCAGAAATAAGTCATGCCAAACTAATCTTATCTCTTTTTATGATAGGGTTACAGGTTTGATAGATGAAAGGAAAGCTGTAGACGTAGCATATCTTGACCTCAGTAAGGCCTTTGACAAAGTTCCCCATGACATTCTTGCAAAGAAGCTAGTAAAATGCAGGCTGGACAGGGCTACTGTTAGTTGGATTTGTAATTGGTTGACCGACTGAACCCAAAGGGTGATCACCAATGGCTGCTTTTCATCCTGGAGAGAAGTGACTAGTGGGGTGCCACAAGGTTCTGTCCTGGGCCCAATGCTATTCAACATCTTCATCAGTGACTTGGATGAAGGAGTAGAGGGCATGCTGATCAAATTTGCAGATGATTCCAAATTCTGCTTTTCATCCTGGAGAGAAGTGACTAGCGGGGTGCCACAGGGTTCTGTCCTGGGCCCAGTGCTATTCAACATCTTCATCAATGACTTGGATGAAGGAGTAAAGGGCATGCTGATGATACCAAATTGGGAGGGGTTGCTAATACACCAGAGGACAAGATCAAATTTCAAAATGACCTTGACAGATTGGAGAGCTGGGCCAAAGCTAACAAAATGAAATTCAACAGAGACAAATGTAAGGTCCTGCACTTAGGCAGAAAAAATGGAAGGTACAAATACAGGATGGGGGACACATGGCTGGGTAGCAGTACGTGTGAAAGGGATCTAGGAGTCTTGGTAGATTACTAGCTGAACATGAGTCAGCAATGTGATGTGGCAGCCAAGAAAACCAATGCAATTCTTAGTTGCATCAATAGGAGTATAGTGTCTAGATTGAGGGAGGTAACAGTACCACTCTATTCTGCATTGGTTAGGCCTCATTTAGAATACTGTGTCCAGTTCTGGGCACCTCAATTCAAGAAGGATGTTGAGAAGCTGGAATGTGTGCAGAGGAAGGCGACCAAAATGGTGAAGGGTCTGGAAGCCATGCCCTATAAAGAACGGCTTAAGGAGCTGGGTATGTTTAGTCTGCAGAAGAGACGGTTAAGAGACAACATGATAGCCATGTTTAAATATTTGAAGGGATGTCACGTTGAAGAGGGAGTGGGCTTATTCTCTGCTTCTCTAGAGAGTAGAACAAGGAGCAATCGATTCAAGCTGCAGGAAAGGAGATCCCACTTGATCCTCAGGAAGAACTTCCTGATGGTCAGAGCTGTCCGGCAGTGGAATATGCTGCCTCGGAGTGTGGTGGAGTCTTCCTCTTTGGAGGTTTTTAAGCAGAGGCTGGATGGTCATCTGTTGGGAATGCTTTGATGGGTGTTCCTGCATAGCAAGGAGTTGGACTGGATGGCCCCGGGGTCTCTTCCAACTCTATGATTCTATGATTCTATGATTTATTATTAATAATGTATACCAGGATGTAAAAGCTTTTTCTAGGTGGCTGTCAATTCCTTTAAACCCAAACAGACTCTGTTTTCCTCAAAATAGAATATAAAATTATTTTCTTACATAGTAAATTAACAAGTATGGAAGGGTTATAGACAGAATCCTCTGTCACAGTCTACATTATGTAACTTTACACACATTTAGCTACATAGCAGAGGTGCTAAGACACCCTATTAATAATTTGCAAACATGTGTAAAGAGACATTGACTAGAGTGTCCCAATGCACATCAGTACTCCCTAGCTGGTGTCCCAATGCAAAACAGTATCGATGTTCCACAGGAGCTGTTGTGCATCTGTCCCTTTGCTGGCTTTCCTGTGTTGGAATGTAACATCATCCCTTCATGGGGTATAGACATTACGGAACCAGTTCTAATTCCTGCAGACCACCTATGCAAATTCCCTTACAAAGTTGCAAGTCACCAATAAGATTCTAGCCAATATATTTTACACATTATTCCAGTCATACGCAAACATAGCCTTCACTTTTCAAAGTTGCACTGCCTTAACACAGCCCAAACAAATGCAAATGACTGGGTTATGTGACCTTTTTTTTTAAAGCTCTCTTTCTTTAACTTCCCAGCTGCAGTCCACATTGGTAAGCTAGTGTTGGACTTCCTCCTTGGAGACTGTTAAATGATTTGGCACGTATGGAGCTAGCTGAAAACATATTCCCTACTAAGAACTGATTGCCTTTGGTAGCATATGCACTCTGTCTTTGAATAATCCTCTCCTTGATCTCTCAAAGCAACAACAAAGAGCTATTTAAGTCACTGAAATGTTAAATGTGGTCCTCCATAAGTACTCTTCGCTTTTGTAAAAGCCCTTCTGGTGCTGTGATTCTTGTTGAGTACTGGGGATGTTCACACAGTCAGCATTTGATTATTTTAACATCCAGTGGTGCCTGTAGGTGTGGATGAACCATTACAGATATAGTATCACTCTCTGTCACCTAAAACAAGATATTTTTGAACAGTGTAGTAGATCAAACAAAACAGTGTGTTCAGTATAAGATTCTACTCCCAGTGGTGACTTTGCCAGCATCATGACTATAACTAGCTAATCTAGGCCAGTAGTCTAACCATAAGCATTCTGGATCAGTCTAACCACAAGTATTCTGGACCAGTTTCAAACTCATTTAAAAGCAGTCCCACACAGAACATGTTATAGAGGTCATATCTCACTATAGACACATCTGACTTTTCCAGGAATGGATGCATTTGGTATACTGGCCTTAGTTGGACAAATGCAGATTTGACCATGGCCAATGCCTGAGCATCCAGGTTCAGAGCAGAATGCAGGAGTACACCCAAATCCATGGTTTGGGTGTACCAGTTTCAGCCCTGAACACTGATTTTCAAAGGTAGCCTCATCCTGCATTTTCAAGATTCCAGGTTCCCACTTGAGCTGGATCTGTTTTCATGCAAGTTGAAATACTTTGGGCCCTTGGTATCCATGGGCTCTGGATCTATGGATTTAACCAACTGTAGTCTGAAAATCCAGAAACAGCTTTTTTTTAAGAAACTGAGATGTAGTGCAACCAGAATGAAAAACAGTCCCAGGGTAGTAGTGGCAGCAACGCCTGGCCAACAGATGCACATTCTGAGGCCTTGTGAAGCAAGTGGCTGGCAGGCTCCCTAGAGGCAAAGGAGAGAGGCGCAAGTCTCTGTTAATATAGTAATATGGCCTAGGGCAGCAGTGAAGATGGTAATAAGTCCTGCTAGCCAGTATGCCATGATCAGGCTTCCTCCTTCTGGGCAGCACACCAGTCATCCACTTCTGCCTTTGGAATGAATGAGCAGAAGTGCCTTCGAGCTTTGCTCTTTCATTCCAGAGTTGTATGTGGGCAGCTGTCATGCTCCATGGAGGCGGGGGAGCCCGACTGTGGTGCACCTGACAGCCAGGGCTTGCTGCCACCACTTCCACCACCACATTTCCTGAAGCTTGAGGCAGTCATTTTGAGCAGGATAGTTTTGGGCAGAGCACAGGGGCAAGAGGATAGCCGTGTACAAAAAGGGACTTGTGTACTAACAGGATGCTGACACACAGAGATAAAGGAGGTGGCTGGTATGTGCCACAGATACTGGGAAGGGAGACTCAAACACAAAGCTTTCAGAGAAATATGAGGATGTGTGAAATGGCAAGAATCCAGGCATAATACTTGGTGGGAATCCACATCTCCCACCATTTTGCACAGCTTAAGAATGCAAGTCTGGCAGCTGGGCTCTTTCATCTCCTCCACAGCTGTCCTTGGATTTCTTCTTGTCCTGGTGGCACCAAATATCCAGTACAGTATTTTTTTCCCAACTATTTCTACGTTTTCAGTCCCACAGAAATGGCAAAGGAGGTGGAGTTGCTCAAAGAATGTGCACCTCACAGCATGCCTGCCAGCTGGGGATTGTCGCTGCCTCCACTGCTGCCCTACACCATTTCACTAATAGGGGCTTGATCATCCACATTTTCTGGTATCTGTGGTGTGTTATGGAACCAAACCCCTACAGATACCAAGGGTCCACCGTAGGAAATGTTGCAGATGGACTCTTTGATGGTCTGCCATGAGTCAATCTGGCAAGTAACTTACAGAAGTGGGTTTTTTTTAAAAAAAAATGAAAACAGTATATATTAGCAAGCTATAATAATAAACTTGTATCCATTTGAAAGCTAACATTTACAGGACAAAGTCACAGAACAGTCATAAAGATTTCTCTAAGCTAGCAGAAAAGCACACATTATTAAAGCACATTTCAGTCACACACAAGAATGAATCTTTCAGGAACAGATGATTATGCCATTTTTTGTGAAGTAAATAGCTTTACTTTTTCATGCAGATGCAGTAACCAATCCTTAAAATTTTAATAGTGAATTACACTTGACAACTTTTAATGGCTAATTCTATTACCATAAGGTGGAATTTTGCATTATAACAAGTACAGGAATGATTTCATAATCTAAGGAAGATGTTTGGATGCTTAACTCTGAACACAAATTTGGCAAACTAGTGTTATGATGTTTATAACTGAGTGTGTGTGTGTGTGTGTGTGTGTAGGCCTAAATCCAATTGCTAGTCCCAAACGACACGGACATAGCTGATGACTTACCAAGCTCCTACTGAGTCAATGGCTTTTGGGATTTTGGGAGGGTTTTGTTGTTGTTGTTGTTGTTTTAAGAAGCCTCTTCTGAATGAAAATACTACCCGCCTAAAGTCTATTACTCTACTGTCTGCTTGAGAATCCCAGATTCTGCGAACCATAATGCAGAAAAGTTTTTTTCTTCCACATTCTGGACAGAGACATCTCAAAAGCATCAACAGACTCTAAGCTGTAGTTTTACCCCTTTCAGCTCACCACTAAGAGATAAGTGTAAGGGACTGCATTTAGGCAGGAAAAATGAAGTGAAAAATGAAATATCATATGATGGATGACACCTGACTTGAAAAGGGTACATGTGAAAAGGATCTTGGGGTATTATCAGCCGACAAGCTAAACATAAATCAACAGTGTGGTTTGCAGTGGCAAAAAAGCCAAGGCAATTCTAGACTGCATCAACAGAAGTATAGTTTCTGAATCAAGGCAAGTAGTGGTCTAATTTGCTTAGTCAGATCCCACATGGAATACTGTGTCAATTTCCGGCCACCACAGTTCAAGAAGAATACTGACAAACTGGAATGTGTCCAGAGGAGGGTGACCAAGATGGCAAAAGGTCTTGGAGTAGACTGAGAGGTGACATGATAACCATTTTTGAATACTGAAGGGATGCCACATAGAAGATGAACCAGCTTGTTTCTGGTGCTCCAGAGATAAGATCATGAACAAATGGATTCAAATTACAAGAAAATAGATTCCATCTAAACTTTGGAAAGAGCTTTTTAACAATAAATGCTGTTCAACCGTGGAATGGGCTACCTCATAGCATGGTGGACTCTCCTTGTTGGACTCTCCTTGTTTGGAAGTTTTAAACAGATGTTGGATGACCCTTTCTTGGGATTGCTTTCATCATGGATTCATACATGGTAGAGGATTCCACTAGATGGTCCTTGAGGTACCTTCCAGTACAGATACGTAGTTGTGGACCATGGCAGCCCTCCCACTGTCTTCAGACCCAGGCTTTGAGTTTCTATTATTTGCTGCTGTTGACTCTTTCCTCTTGGCCATTCCTTCTACAGTTCCTAGCTAGGTTGCCTAGACAGCGCCCTAATGTTCTTAAAGGTAAAGAAGTCATATGAATGGAAAGTTAGTAACCTATAATCCCTAAGCTTTTAACAAGACTCATCATATATGCAAAACATCCCTACAGAAATTTTGCAATAGTAAGTCAGTCATTGTTTCTTCTAGTTACTCACTTATTTACCCTATCCTCTAACACTCTGACTGCTCTCATTGCCGTTTCCCTGGGGCCTAGTAGGCTTGAAGGTCCAAAGAAAGTGACAGGTGGGAATTTAGCGTCTGTGGTACCCTCATTCTTTCTCTCTTTTGTAGGCCCTACAGCATTTCCATTGATTCACCAATGCATTATTTGTTTCTTCTTGCAAATATACCTGTCTTCCCTCGTCTCTCTGTCCTCATCTACCTGTCTCCCCTCAGTTTCTTATCCACATTCTTAGAAGCCTTCAATTAGACTGCTGCATTAGTTATTCACTGACTCAGCCTTCACTGAAGCTACATTTTATACCAATGACTACAAGGAGATGGTGTCTCTAGCAGAGGCTGTTCAGCAGATGAGCAAGCCAAATGCCAAAACAACAAAAAGTCTCTTAGCAAAGTTCCATTAATAACATGCTTATGAAGAACATTTATGAAACTGAACTGTATAATTCAGGAAAGCAGAAAAATGAAATTCATTTTGTTTCTTGCTGGCTTTGGAACTGGAAGGTTATGCTCGTATCCCCTCTAAGTCAGGAAGCTGCCTTAGATTAACCATGACCTCTCTTATTTCCTAATCTGTAAAATGGCAATAATGAATATATGTCTAATAGAGATGTCATATGATTGTTTCTCTCTATCAGATGATAGCAACTTCAAAATAGTGAAGAAAACTGCTCCATAAGGGCCAGCAGCCAAAGTAATAATCTAGGTGTGCTTAAGGGCTCCCATATATCCAAATTGTTTTTTGATTCTTCACAACATGTGACTTGAAATTGTCTTCATTCAAAGCATAGTTTGCCATGCAGTCCAATATGTGGCACTTCAAACTATGAATTGCAAAGTACCAGGCAGCAAAATGTTTAATTTGAAAATATGCAATCCAGCAAAACTTACTGAACTGGAAGAGAAATAATTTGATGGTTTTCACTTTATGTATCTCCTCTAATACAGATACTGCAATTAAAAATTTTAATAACTGTCTGTAGATTAATAACTGACAATTGCTTGGACAAAAAACCCTTGTAGAAGTGATGCTTACTTTAGCTTCTGAAGTTGGTTCCAAAAAGCACAGGCGATTCCCAAGACCCTCAGCTGCCAGGCAGAACTTCCGTTGTTCTTTGTGAATGTTGGCAACACACTGAAGCACTACTTCATCATCCTGTCAAGAGACATGAGAACCATGTGAGACAATATATCTGTAAGGCTCAGTGATAGAACGGCTAAACTTCTAAAATCCCCAAACAGCATGTTTGTTTTAAAATGGTAACATGCACACATTTTTCATGTAAAGAGTTAGAAGATATAAATCTTCCATTTTTGTTGAATTCCTGTAGTCAGGCAAAAGGTACGGCTTGGTTCATTGCACAAGTCAGCCTCGAACTCACAAGCACCCTCTACCCAACCCACCATTTTCTTTTAGTAACAAACCATAATGTGCTGCTGCCTTCTAACCAGCAAGTTATGGTTTGTCTTTATCTGATCAAACGGAGTCTTTTCATTTGGAGAACAAGCACCATCTGCCTGTTTCAGTGTAAGGAAAAGTATCTGTTGCAGAAAGAAGGAAATCAGAGTATGTGAAGAAAAGGCATGGGATGGAAGCACACGTAAGGCCTAAGACTCAACTGTATAAGGGTCAAAGATATTTTGGTGTTACTTGTGAATCAAATCATCCTTCAACTTACATCATTTTGTGATGAGCTGAAAAAGGGACCAATGTCATGTTGGTTATTGCTGTATTTTGGGATAACTGACAAGAACATAAATCATAACAATTTTTTAAAATTGATTCTGCAGCTATACACAATTAATGTCTGTTCAGTTTCATTCTTTAGTATTCTTGAGTACTGGCCATTTTAAATTGTTTTATGCGCTTCACTACACACACATTATACACAATTAGTGCATCATCATGCTTTGTTTCATCATGTTTTTGTGGTAATCTGGGGAATCATCTTTTCTTACCCCCGCTTTTGGGCTAGATACTGACAAGTCTGGCCAAAAAAAAAAAGCTCTTCCTTAATTTTAGAGAAGAAAGCAACAGATAGAAATATTCTTCATGAGATTAGAGGTCAGGTTATATCTTCTTCTGGAAAACTGCAAAACCCATGGAACATCAGGTCCATACTGTGAGGGTTGACAGGAAGACAAGAGGCAGGTACAAAGATTCTGGCTAGATTCTGAGAGTGGATAATGCAAAGCAGCTGGGTACAGAGATAGTCAAATGCAACTTGCTGTGACAAGGTACAGAGCTCAGCCATATATCTTGATGCTGGTATTTGGACATAAGCTGCCTCATTTCAGGTCAAACGGTTCATCTTGCCCTGTAGTTTATATTCTGACTGGCAGCAACTCTCCAGAGTCTCAAGTGAAAAAGCATCTTTCCCGTCCACTGCATTCCAAACCACTTCTCTTTTTTTTTTTACTTGAGATCCTGCAGATTGAATGTGGATGTCTGTATGAAAAGCATGCACTCTACCACTGGTCTAGGGAGGAAAACTGTCCAAATCTGAGTTTTTTGCTTCACTGCAACCCACCATGCTTGCTCTTTACAAACAAAAAGACATAATGTTTAGAGTGACTGTAACTAGACATGGAGCTTTATTGCTATTCTAGTAAAATGAACCTGTATGTATCCTTGCTTTTAAAAACAATTATATCAGATGTAATTTTCTTAGCTATTAAAACATGCCTGTTTTTCCTAGCATATTGAATATGGTACACACAGAACATTCAGACCAAACTTTATTGATATGCTAAGGCACAATATGAATTTGAAGAAATAGCACCAATTTTTAGTACCATAAAATTCAGCATAGATTAAAAAGTTGACCACAGTGTCACCTGCTTTTTGGCAACATTGACATTACTTTTATTACATTATGTGGACTGAAATTTCTCAAGTAATCACTTCTGAATCTTAACAGTTCTCTGCCAAGGGTTCTTTTGATATTATGGTAGTATTCCTTGGCACTGCAGGGACACATAATGATCAAGTGGCAATTAAAATGATTATGGATATCAGTCATATCAATCAACTGAAAGAATCGATAGTCCAGAAAGTACCCCCCCTTGCCCCCCAATGTACACTGGTATTGGGGGACTCTTCAGAGCAGATTTGGGAGCTATGAGCATACAGAATGGTGCAGAAAAATGTGATCTCCCATTGGACAAACAATTAGTTTCAAACAACATGTAATTTCTTATATATAGGGTAAGTATTGTGGTGTTTTTTTTTTTCCTGAAAGGGAGAATGAGAGGTACCATATGAATGAGCAATTGAAAGTGACTGCCATTGTGAGAATGCTGATGTTCCAGTCATAGTCACAGTGCAAAACAAGAGCAATGCCTCTTTTCTGCTAAGGACTGCAACAACATTATTCTGAGGCTGATATATCCATAGGGATCAAGTGAATAACTCTGAAGGGAGAATAACTGCAGACCAACAGATCTAATGTGCCTCTAGGGAATAGCTTTAATCGTGTAAATATTCCAGTTTGACTTGGATAACCTTATCACAGTACTTTCATTTATTATTAATGTATTCCCATGGAGAATATAAAAATCATAATTACAGTCATTTGACATGAAATATGTTCACTCTCCAATCCAGTTACTCTGTGTGTTTTTGAAGAGTTCAGATGAACCAAGCTAAACGTCTGTTGCATTTGTTTGTTAATTTGCAGTGCAATCTGTATGTGTCTGCTTGGCAATTAAGTCCGATCATGTTTAAGAAGACTAACTTCCAAGTGATTTTGTATGGGATTGCACTGTAAGGATAGTTTCAGAATATTTTGCAAACAAACACACACACAGTTATACCCTTTTTCTCTCTTTATATGCAGTACAATTTTATTCAGAGCATACTTATGAAACCAAAGCAGCTAAGAAAGAAGACAGGTAACATACTAACCGAAATGTTCTCTTTGACAAGGGTGATAACATTACATCTTCTGAAGTGTAGTTTAATTCAAGAGGATCATGCACTAACAAGAATGAATATGCTTGTCTTGTCTGAACTACTGCTTGAGGATGCAGTGGAGAAAGCTACAGATCTTAGAAACTATGTGAGATATTTTAGGCCTATATTTCTTGCCTATTCAGATAAATCCATAACCACAGTAAACTGTTTATGAAAACTCCTGAATATGAAATGACTTCCCACTCCTGTATTAATTGTGGCTTCCAAATGTCTCTTGTATTTTATCTGGTAAACAAACCTTGCATATTGCATAGCAATCTGATAGACAAACACAACACTGTGGAGGAGATTAAAATCAGTGATATTAGATCCACAGCCTGAATAGCTAAGTTACACAAACAAGTATGTAGTAAGCTTGGTAGTAGGCAAAAATAAATGCTAACATAACATGCAACTCAGTGTGGTGGACTGTGGACCAGTGCCAATCCATGAGTTATCAGCTGCAAGTCCTTGGTACACTGGGAGAAAAATTGTCAGCCCTTCACATTAGACAGCATAAATATGAAAGGGAAATGTGCATTCAACTCAAGACTGCCTCCTACATTCTATAAAATTGTCATAGTCTTGTGCATTGCTTAATAATTTTATTTATTTATTTGATTGTTTGTTTGTTCACTTCTGCACTGTTTGTAATCATGTGTGCTTGAACAACAGGTTTTTGTGGATCACTCCCTTCTTCTGTTGAATAAATTATTTGGTTTATACACGCCCTTATTTTGAGGTCACTGCATCGAGATTGTTATTGATAAAGTAAGGCACAGTGGTGTCTGTGGTGGCGTCAAAAAAAGGGTTATCACAAGTGGCAACGGGGGTAGGACTAAGGACCCAACATACCTCAGAGCAGTGACAAATGCAAGGAGGCTCTGGAATAGGGTTGGAATTTTTCTGATGCAAACAAAATGAAGTCTGTGATTAAGGATGAACAGGTCACCTGATTTCTAGTCTATGCCAGTTTCACTCATATTCATTTTTAGATCCATTCCATCGTGCTTCCGCATTAATCTAAGGGTTTTTTTTAAAAAAAAAATCCTCATGAAAATTTAATTTTAAATACAGATTTGTATATGTATTTTCACTCACACACAACTAAATGCATTTTCTCTCAGAGATCATATTTTTAAACCAGTGGTACACACTATGCGGTCCATAGGCCACATGATGTGTCGACAAGGCTCTCCAAGATGGCAAAATTCTCACCCCCTAATCTCAGGGAGTTGTTCACCACTGCTCTAAATGTACTTTATCCTAAAATACACATTTTATATGTGTTTAGCTACATGTTTGTTTGTTTGTTTAAAAAAAAAACCCCTAAGAATAGTATTACAAAAATCCAAAGGATATCTCTTCTCCAGTCCTCATAGCAGTCTGGAATGTGTAAATCAGGCCAGTTCACTATAAAATGAAGGTGAAACTAAATTCTTGAGCTGCCTACTGTGATAACTGTGATGGTTTGGAGATAACTCTGATGGTTTAGAAAACTTGTAGATAGAGACTCTACCAACATACTAGTAATACCACAACTCAAATTCAACGGATGAAATTGACTGATAGTCAATTCAGGCCAAATACATTACTTCTTGATTTTAATTTATGGAAGTCAATGCTGCAACTTGTAATGATGATCATTACACTAGTTTAAATAGCCTTAAAAGGGCATTAGCCAAATTCATAGAGGTCACTTCTGTCCATAGCTATCAACCATAGTAGCTCCATGGAAGCTCCAAGTTCAAAGACTTTTTAGAAACTCTGTTTCCCATCTTGAAATATAGCCAGATGAGGTCAAATGCAAATACAAACTTTCTTTCTCTGTTAGAAATACTAACAGAAGGGGAAAAACAGCTGAGATTTATAGCCTTCCTAGGTTCTTCTAATCTACCTGGAGACATCTGCTTAACCACTGAGAGAGACAGAATGGATTAGATTGATCTTTTGTTTCATCAGGACAAGTAACTTGCAGCTTATTTCATTTTCCTAATAACTAAGGTTTAATTACATCGTATTACAATTGTAATTTAATAAAGAATCACTTCAGTCCTTCTACAGCCTCACTGGTGCTTCATGTTCCAATGTGAATGCTGAGGCAAATTTTGACAAAGTGGATGGCAAGAAATTATGTTTTGTACTGTAAGACAGTGGTTTGTAGCATTCATAAGTTTAAAATGTAACTAGAAGGTAACTATTGGAGTGAGTTTTAAAGAATGAGGGTTGGGTTTTTTTTGTTTTTTTAAAATGTAGCTATAATGTTAATTAATTGATCCTTGAGACTTGGAGCTATAACTATAACTAACTGCTTTTTAATTCATACTTTCTGAACTCTGGGTTTCATTTATTTGGCAGGTGCTAGAGATGATTCCAGGAGTGCTAACACAATATCTGCAACTGGTTTGTGGAAAGACTTTAGAACTAAATATTATCAAAAGGAATCTCCTGGGATGAACTCTTCAGACCACACAGCCACTTTTTCCCAAGATCGACCTGCAAGTCTTCAAGGAAACAGGGAGAGTATTAATAAAACCCTTTTTAACTTGAATTTGAAGGACTGTCACCTAACACAAGGATTATGTCACATGGACCTCCAGATGTTGCTTGACTGCAATCCAGCATTCTTCACCATTGGCTATGCTGGTGGGGAGTGCTGGGACCTGCAGTGCAATAGTATATAGTGAGCCACATGATTTCCACCCCCACCTTATTAGCAGAAGAGAGTGGCAGCCATCTTTGTCTACGGCAGCAAAATAGCACTGTTTTGGCTCCTTAAAAACTAAAAGATTTATTGTAGCATAAACATTTCTGGATTATAATTCACTTTATCACTTGGGATGCCAGCTTTTGCCAAGTATTTATATGCTGCAGTTACATTAAAAATTATCTTTCTAGTCAGGAAAAAAAAATGCCATGTTGCCTAGCCATTTTTATAAGGTTCTCCCTAGGTTAGCCAATGCTAAAATAATTTTAGTAATGAAAAGTGTGTGGCCATCTGAAGTTAAGAAAGATTCTCTGCTTTTAAAATAAATCTTACCTCGAAATTTAACCGAGTCAGCTTAAATTTAAATGACACACATTCTTTCTATATAAAGAACATTATTGATTTAGAAAGTTCCATTTTCTCCTGCAGCTGCAAGTAATTGTTGTTTCAATCTATTCAATAAGGGAGAAGAAATGTTGCAATCTAAGTAACAATAAATACCAGAAGACAACCAACAGAGTAGCAAATCAAAACAGATGGCCCTAACAATGGAACACCTGAAGGGACTTTTTCTTCAGTCTACATTTCTTTCTTATGATTTAAGTTCATTTAAGTAGTTTTGTGAAGGTATATCATGTTTATGTCATTTCCACGCACAGCCTCAAATGCAGATACACAGAATTAATCCTCATCTAAATAATAAGAGAAATGTGTCAAGCTTGAACATTTGTTAGCAATGGTGATGAAAACATCTGTGAGCTGCTGAGCAAGTGCCCTTGTTATCGGATTACCATGGGAATCCTATACATGACTAGGTTAGCATGTATAGGATTGTGGTGTGCCTTTGCTTTCCATCTGATGTTAAATGGTTCATCCAGTGGATTCAGTTCATTCAAAGAAGAGGATGTCTTAGCTGTTAAACTATGAAAATGAACGGGAAATGCACATTGATGCCAGCTAATTATATCACTAACTAAATACCTTGTCCACGCATACACAAACTAACTACTGCACTGCAGTAACTGAAACTGTCAGCTGGCAAAAGATGGGGCCTGCTGATGTCATCAGTGTATTTGTGTATTATTTCCCACACTGTATACTGTAAGAATTTGCAGGGATATATGATAGGTTCTAAAGCCTTTTGCAGTGTCTAAATGGCACAAACACATTCTCGAATGTAATTCTCCTTTAATTTTCCATTTTCCATTTTGATGTCAACTGTCTTCTGTCCAAAGTCACTGAAAAACCTCATACCCACACTTAACTGCACATATATAACTCCGGAGTCACCCCCTGAGTCAAGATTAGGAGGAAATCTGATTTGTAATATCCTTCAGCATAGGTACTGTGTTTTTAACAGCCAATGGTTCTCTGCCCTTGGTCCTTCAGGTATCTTGCAGTTCTGTTCCCAGAAGCCTCAACTAGCACAGCCAATGGTCAGAACTTCGAGGAAATGCTAAAGGCTGGGAATAACTTTTACTATTCAACCCCTTACTGTGCCAGTTTCATCATCTGACTAAGATAAAAGAAATTAGCAAAAAACTGTGTGAGGGCTCTATCACACCAGCCTGTTGTCTCACAGAAATTGCTTTATTTAAGGAGACGAAAACATACCAGTTCAGAAACAATCACTATCACACCGTCTCTGCATTAATGCTATGCTGCTGGTTTGGAAATGCATGTTCCCACAATCAGTCTTCTGCATTACCCCACAGAAACCACCTCCCTTCCCCTGTTCATGCTACCTAACATATGCACTGTATTTTTTCTCTTTTTTTCTTTGCACAATTTCAGCATGTCAGGAGACTTCCTCCTCCATCATTTTGGTATTGTGTTTTCCTGTCATGCTGCCATTTTGTAACTTTGTTCTTCCAAACTCACGGTTCACTGTTTTGCCATAATAGTGTAACTGTGCAACTTACTTATCATGCAACTTACTAGTGTGTGATGACACCCCGAGACTTGTTCTTAGTAAATGATGCGGTTTTTATATTAATATAAATATAAATAAAAATTACAATATAATAATATAATATAATATAATATAATATAACATATCATAACATAACATAACATAACATAACATAACATAACATAACATAACATAACATAACATAACATAATATAGAAGCATGGCAACAGCATACAATGGGAATCAATGAGGAAGGCTATGTAAAAATTAAGGAATTTGTGAAAAAAAGAAAGTAGAACAATTTGTAATGTGTCCAGAAAAATATTTGGGGGAGGGGAATGATGGTATCTTTTACATGTTAGAATTCAAATAGATCGGCCACCAACATATCTGAGTTATAAGGGCCCTGGCTGGCAGTGTTTGCATGCAAACGTCTGATCATATTTGCATAGAATAAGATTTGAAATCTGGTGGCAAAAAGAAAATTTCCTTGCTGTTTTAAAACTGTAGTCCTCAGACCATGTCATCCAGAGTATATTTTCAGGGATAAATTATATTGATACTGCAAGAAGGACAGAATTAAACAAACTAGTCAGAGAATTTTTTTGCTCCACATGACATCCCGTTTCTCTCTCTGTGGATGATAAATGGCTTAGCTCCAGACCAATTTCACACCTTTTGGCATTACACTAACATCATATAAAATTCTGTGACCCATATATCCTTGGCTTTTGCAACATTAAAGAAGGAAATTGGCCAAAGGTGACTCAAGCTGGGCCTCTGTGTATTCAAGTTCCACAGATGAAATATGCAGAAAATACCAGAAACGTATGTGCCTAGTTGGTTATGATTTCTCAAGTTACAATAATATAAATTATAAAATTAAACAAAGCAACAATCCAAAATGACATCTATGATCTCTTTCAGTTCTCTTATTTAGGTTTCACCTAACAAAACAGTACCTGACTTATTTTACTGTTATTAAAACTAGGCCATTGTTGTTGTTGTTGTTGTTGTTGTTGTTGTTAGGAAAAATGAATTAAACTTAACAAATTAGCAAGCTAGGGTAGAAAAATATAACATAAAATCCAAATTATCTAAATTAGTTAGGTTCTGTATGTTATTAAGGAGAACAAACTGAAGCTTCATCCAGACATGACAAAGGTGTTCTTTGTCCATGAAAAGGCAGGTAAGAAAATTCTGGCTGAGTGGCTGACCAACAGTAGCATAGCACAATTTGTGTGCTGCTCCTAGCTTTGCAGAATTTATTATTATCTTTAAGTGTATAAAGATACGGAAGGATTCCACATGGGAAGAAATGCAGCCTCCTGGACAATCCCCTACTCCAGCTCAGAAGTAGGCTAGAGAGCTGCGTGGTAGAGATGCATGCCCTGAAAACTGGAACATTCCCCACTGCAAAGCTGAGAATCACATGGATTCATTAAGGTCAATGAGACAGAAGTTTCTCTAAACAATTACCATATTTACAATATTACAATATTGTGATATTACAAAGGTTTACAATATTATTGGCCTTGAATGGCCCATGCAGAACAAGGATGGACAATCTCCCTGCTTGGTTGGTGACTTATTAAGCCTCAGTGAATACAGGCAATTTGCATCGTAAGTATTCAAAGTATAATCTTCACTGATGAAGTATTTGAAAGGAAACTAAGTGAAACTAAAACTAAGAAGGACCAATACCATGGTGCTCAGAAACTGAAGATTAAACTAAGTGGCATTTTGGACTGGAAATAAAAAATGGATTTGGATCTCCAAGATATAAACAACTAAAAGGTCTATATGGAAAACATATTTCAGAAAAGGGGAAATAAATACTGTCTCTGATGCCTGAATTTAAGGAAGGAATGATTTATATGACATAATAAACATGGCCACTAGGAAAATGTCCAGAGCTGGGCTAGATTAAACTGACCCTGTGCTCATTAAAATTCAAGCCTCAATATCCGAGATGTCTAACTAGATTTTAGGTTTGAATAAACATGTAACAGAAAAAAATGGGAATTTAGACTAGAAACTGGATTTGTTAAGATTAGCAATACCTGACAAGTAAACCATTTTAAAGAACATAGTGAAAAACATTTCAAAGAGATCATAGCATCAGTTCAGAATCTCACAACAATCACACACAAACATGAAAAGGAGATTTCTGATAATCTGAAGGGAATAAACATTTTTCAGCAGAATTTGGAAAAGGTACAGAATTTGTGCAATGGCAGAAAGAGATTTCTGATCCAGCATGGCTTTACTTTTTGTCATTGAAGTGTTGGAAACAGCCTTTAAATCTCTAAATGGCTTTAGACCAGCATACCTAAAGGTACCTTTCCTAACATATATACCCAAACCTAAAATATCTTTGGACATCCCTTTGCTCTTCCCCAGGTGACATAAGTGTGCCTTTAATTATGATACCATACTTATGGCATGTCTTCCCCAGAAAGGCTCACGTGATGTCTAGACTGTAGTATTTTCAGTGCTGAGTGAAAATCGTTTTGCTTCCTCAGTTTTTCCCCAAAAAAAAAAAAAAGTTTTCATATTTTTGGATTTTTCTTCTATTGCTACTGTCCACTGTTGTTGGTTTTGCTTTAGTTTTATTCTGGCTCTTTTAATTGGGTTAGATTTACACTCTGTTTTATTACATTTGTGCATCTCATGGTTTTGACCTTTGTTTAGTGAACTGTCCAGGGAACTCAGTTAGTAGAGAACTGTAGTAAATAAACACTTAATTATTTTTATCCCGAAACACAAAATCTTGTAAGTGCTAGGACCCCACTATCAATTAGAGTAGTTAGTCTCTCATCTTCGTGCACTTTAGTCAACTGCTGTTCCCATTTGTTGCTGTATACCTTCAAATCATCTCTGACTTATGGTGATCAGGCAAACCTATCACAGGATTTTCATGGCAAGATTTGTTCAGAGGAAGTTTACCTTTGTCTTCCTTTGAGGTTAAGAGAGTGTGACTTGCCACAGGTCACCCAGTGGGCTTCCATGGCTGATCAGGGTGGCTACAAAGGTATATTTCTTGTATTAGCCAAGGTTCATACTTGAATTTACAAGTACCTTATGCAAATGTCCACACAGCTGGCCCAGTTTTTACAGAGCATGACCTCAGCACAAGTATTTTTGAACATTTCTAATACTACAAGCATATTGTTTGAATTATGTGTCCAAAGAAGGAATATTATATGGGTCAGATTCTGCTTAATGCCACAGTTTGTTCTGTTACTTCATGTGTTGTTGTGGATGTTAAGACAGCAACAAGGTACCTTTCTACCGAGTAACATTTCAGGCTCTGCTTCTTACCTTTGATCTAAGGAAAATCACCCATTTCTTGCTGTTAGAGCAAAACCTAGTGAGATTCTTTCTTTCCGAAACAATTCCAAGAGCAATAGTATGGTGTATGATATTTCTCATACACATAAAACAATTGAAAATGTCATAATCAAAGTACATCCAGCTAGTTCCCAGCTGGTTTTTGTAGTCATATTAGCTTCAACACTCTTCTGCTTCCAAACTAACAATAAACTTTTTTTTCTTTATCTGTCACCAAATACTTCATGCCATACTCTATACTACTGAACTTTGCTTCATTTATCAGTCTGCCTCATTACTTCAGGGAGCTCTGTCCCTGATATGAAAATAATCTATGATATCAGTATCACTGATCTGAACATTTTTCATGTTATCTCTCTATTCAGTGTGACATAGGAACCTCACATTCCTAAGTCACTCCTGAAAGAATATACATCTTAGTTTTCAAATTAAACCACATTTTCCCTATTTTTTTTTTTAGAATACTCTGCCATGTTTGACATTTTATGCTATATAGTTCCTGTGAATAAAATCTGCTTGTTTCATTTGAACTGAATAACATATATAAAAGGGAAGGTACAAAAACATGTAGATATCCAAGAAAGCAAAAGTAAGAAAATAAGAAAAAAACTAGATCTTCACCCACCAAAAAAGAAGTTTCTGTCTAAGGAAACTTTCATCTATTCCTGTGACAGACAGTCCATTCTATATAGTGCCAGAGCATGTAGAGGAAACATGATACAGGGCTCAAAAGGAAAACTTATAATAGAACAGCTGAACCTGAATCTAGGGCATTTTTATTTAAATCACACCTTAGTAACAGATTCAAAATGCTTATATTATCCTCACGTTATGCATTTCAGTGAGCCAGTACTTGCTTTTAAAGGGTCTATCTTTGCTCTTTTTGATGAAGTTTAGTTCCATTTGCTGTAGCTACAGAAACACGAGGTATGGATTGTGACACTAAGACTACAGCAAAATCTAAATATGCTGGGCAGAAGAGCAGAGCAGTGTGTCAGAACAAATCCTTTCAATGAAGCCAGTAGAACTTCCCTAGCTGAGACACTCCACTAATTTTTTTTCTAAAACAAGAAAAAGAGGACCAATTACAGTCACTTGAAAATAAATTAGATAGCATTTCTTCAACTCCTGCACGTTATCAAGTCATCTTACAAAGGGGCCACTCTTGTTCTCCTTTTTTATTATAGTGTTCTGTCATAACACACTTGTTCACTCACATTACCTGTAATAAAACTGTTCCTACCATTATATGCAAGATATTTTATGCCTAATTATAGCTGTTTCTTTTTGTCACACTGGGTAGCGTTCTTTTTTGGTGACATACTGTTCTAAAGTTAGGGGAAATTATCAAAAAGTTATGCATTTCCCTAAAGGTTTTGATGACTGACTTTTATCTACAATAGTTGTTACTTGAAAGAAAGATAATATGATTCAGACTTTATCTAGTCTGCACTTCTGTATGAAGGCTTCTCTGCAGTCTGGTAGGGAAGCCATTTCCTTACCATTTTTCAAGTCCTGTAGTCTGGGTGGGGTGGGGTAGGATTTGCACCAGTCTTTGGAAGAGCAGCTACTCTGTTTATCAGATCGGTGGATATGCCAGAAGTATATGTATGGTTGAAATCTGATCATGACTGAGTGGTCTGACTCATGGAAGAAGGGGTGACTATCTCTTCCACCTAATGGAAATTGTCAATCAGGTACTGTCAGTGTCCTCTGAATACAAACCTGAGCTTCATTTTTATTTACTTCATTTTAAAAAAAATATTCCATTTGATTTTCAAAAAGAAAATCTAAGTAGATAACAAAACCAGTGGTGCAAACCTGCACTCTATCTGTTCAGGAGTAAGTTTTCAGTGCGGCATGTTCTAAAGTAGCATAGTACAGACCTGTAACTTAACCAATGGGAACCATCAGAATTATCTACAGAATTTCTAACATAGAATATTCAAGTTTTCAAAGAAGTAGCCGTGTTAGTCTCTTGCAGCATAAAAAGGAGGAAGGAAGAGGAAGTGGGCGGGAAGGAAAGTGCTTCCAAATTTCTGTTTCTTTTCCTCTCCCTGCCTTCCTCCTTTTTTTACATAACTGTCAGAGAAGCAAGAAACAAAACACTCAGAAAACCAAGACCTTGGTCAAAACCACAGAATAGCTGTAAAACAAATAAGTAAAAGGATGCAACCCCATCGACACTGGTAGGAGATCTGAAAAAAAAAAGAAAGAAAGAAAGAAAGAAAGAAGCAGCTTGTAGTGGTAGTGTGGTGGTTTGAGTTTTGGACTACAACCTTGGAGAACACACACTCAACCCTAGAAAACTTTATGATAGTTTTGCCTTACAGTTGCCATCAAGTCAAAAAAATGTACACCACCAGTACAACAACAATCAACCATTCCCAAGGTCTCCTGCAAAACCCAATCCTTTTTGGGCACTGGAGAACACTTAATGACAGGCCCAGGAAGGTCTCCTTAAAGAAGGGATTCTGTAAGGCAGTGCCTCTTCCACTTGTTGTTTTCAGAATTTTCTCTCCTGCAAATGCCATTCTTCCACGCTAATAAAACACTTTTTGTTCATGATGAGGCAGTTCCTTTCCTGCTATTTGGTTGAGACCAAGACAATAATACTTTCTCCCACTTTTACCGCAACCTATCATACCTGCTAGTGTAAATATGATAGCTAGATAATAAATCTATACATAGCTGCTCTTAATGTTACAATGCTTTTTAAAAATTATTTATCCTGAAAAATTAGAATTTGCATACACTTTTTTACAGACTGATCAAATAAATTCCCACAAATATACTGCCATATTGTGTCAGCCAAGCAATGTACAAGTGATACAGTCTAAGAACTGCTTCAAGCTTTGTTCTTTCTACACATCAGAACTGTTCCTAACATCTCCTTTCCACATTCAGTGCTTAATTTGTGAAACAAAATAGATCTGCCTACAATTTGCAGTTTCTGTTACCTCTTCGCATGACCTACCAGTGTATCTGTGTTTCTAGTCCTGAGTCTCTTTCCTTTTGTACATAATATCTTGTGCAATGAATACAATTATCACAGGACTGAAAGGATGGAAAGAATATTGGAAAATGTTCTTAAAAATAGTCAAAACATGTTTCTCAAGTGTCGATAGGCCCTGAAAAAGTCCTGGGCTGATAAGAATCTTCACAGTTCGGGGCTTATTCTGCACAGAAAACAGCCTTTTCTGCCATTTGAGACTATGTCCTACAGTGAACAAAAGACCCATGATTCTGGTAGCTACAGCTTTGTCAGCTCCACGGTAATGTCTTTGTACCAATGTGCTGTGCTTAGAATCTACCAACAGCCATGGGGAGTGCTCCCTGGTTGTAATCCTGGTTAGGATCAGGACTCTATGTCAGATGAAAGCCCATTTCTTCCTCTCCCCTCTAGTGCATCATATCACTTGCTCCTTCCTTCTTTCTGTCTCTCCCTATCCCTCCCTCTGTCCAGTGCTTGTTCTTTCCTCCAGTTTTTTTCCTTTCTCTCCATCACTACTGGGTTTTTTGAACAGTCCAGTCATCTGAAACTTTGCCGGTCCCCTCTGGGCAACCAGCTGTTCCCTATCCTGCTGTCAGTCATTTGGTCTGTTTGCAAGAACCAAAAGTTGCATCAGCTGTTGCTCTGACTCACAGCTGCTCCCAATTGGTCCTACTACTGCATTTCAATACATGGTAATGGCTGATAGTCTGGTTCATAATCTATGCTATGCATGTTTGCCATTTAAATCCAAAACCCAAGATGTCAAATGTGATTTGACTCTTACATTGTAACAGCTGTGCTGAAACCATGTCCACAGAAGAAAGGAAAAGATATGTTTATCCTTTTTGTCAACCTTTATCAGTCTCTTCAAATATTTATTGTTCAGCCTAATATTTTGTGCTAATTTATGTCAGTATTAGAATTACCATTCTCACAAGACTTAGAATGCTGTGCCTTCCATCTGGGTCTGTTTCCATTCTCTTATCACCTGAGATCAGCTATATGCACATTACAGCAACATGGTAAATGATCCTAAGCAATGTATAAACCACAGATTCAAGGGGCAGTGAAGAAAGATTACGTAATGTAAATTACGCCATATAAAAGTATACAGTAAATGTGTACACAGTGTAAATATGTACAGAGTCATGTTTGAACTGTCTATACACATGGTCATTTATTGCATGGATGCATATTAAAATACACATGTAGCTTTTTCAAATATGATGCAAAAACTCCTGTGTTGTTGATTCATTATCTGTGAAACAATTTTCATTTTCATTTGCAAAAAAATGTATATTGATCTTGATATGGTAGGTTAGACCATAAGCAGTAACCCTCAGTAACCAGTCTCCTTTCCTTCTCTTTAACAGCATTGACAAGCTTGGTTTTTGAATGTTCTTATGCAAAAGATCCAACTCTTTATTGATTGCCTATAGAGGAATCTGAGTCCTTAGCACTGTCAAAGGTGGAAAATTTTTATCTAGCACAGGGCTGCAACCTTTTAAAATTTTAATGTGTATTATGCTATCCTCAAATCAGTGTATGTTCTAGTGATATGCATTCAATAACAGTGCTTAGATTCAATTAAAAAGTGACCCTTTATAATTTAACAAAACATGTGATAAATACAGTATTTAAATGACTGTGTCAGCTGGGTTTAAACAATCAAAGCACAGGCTGTTTACAAGGAAAAAGGGAACTCAAATGGACTTGGAAGCCAACCTGAGCTTTTATTCTCAACATTTGGACAAGCAGCTGTGGTAATTTAAATTTCTGTTTGTAGAGAGTATAACTTATTCTCTGGTTTAACAAATGTATCGTACACCTAGGGAGAGGAATTTTGTGACACACCATACCAATCTTCTGCTATAATTTTTCTTTGCTATGTGGCATGAAAACGCGCAATACTGGCTTTCTGTGTAGAATGTTTTCATTTATTTATAGTTAAAGAGCTGCTCCAGCCAAGGCAGATGTGTTGAGAGACTGCAGAAGGTTGGGGTATTGTAATGCCAAAGGTTCAAATGGGGCCTTTCTGACTGTAAAACAGGCATAGGCAGAAGGTAGACCTCCACAAGGAAGCCTGACTCTACATTGTTTAACAAGAACAGGAAAAACAAAAAACTTCATTCCTCAACATAACAACCTAGGCTGCAGAAGTGCAAAAGGTCTGGTAGAAATGGAGACCAGGAATGAATACAAAGTGTTAAACCCATGTCTAGTTTTCATAGCAAGCCAAACACATACATTTTGGGGGCACAGGCAAGCTTCAGAGGTATTCTACACATCACATTCTGTATATTTCTGTTCATTGGCTCATTACAATTGTATACCTGGTTCAAGTCTACAGACTTTAGGCTGCTACTTAACCAAAATTCCATGTCTGACACACCGCATCTGTAAACATGCCCTCTGCAACTGCATTATGGACACTGATTCCAAAATGTTTTAAGCAACTGTTATAACAATAACACAGCAACATATAAATAAAATGCAAATGCCTTCTAATGCCATTCAACAATAACATTAACCCCCACACCAAAATAAGAGGAAAAGAAAGAAAGAAAATTCAGTTCAGCCTATCAAAGCATAATAGGACCAACCGTGCTATATATGCTGCAGTGCCAAAGAATTATAATTCTTGTTTGTGAGGCTAAGTTTTCCCAAGTCACAGCACAGCGTCTCTCTGTTTCTTATTCTGATGGGTACTCTCATCCCCTATAGAATTCCTGCAACATGTGCAGCCAGTTACCAAAAGGCCAGTGTATTATTTCCCACAGCTGGGACAGCAGTGCCAGTACAAAAGTTAGCACAGTAGCTTCAGTTTTGTCCAGCCTGTTTACTTATGATAAACCATAAATTGATTTGAAACCTAACTTGAAGGCCTCTAAATCTATTTCCTGTTCATAAGTTCCTCTTTGGCAATTCCTTCTGAAAATTATAGTTCTAAGAAGCTTCCATATACTGAATCAGACCATCCAGAGCTGACTAAAGATACTCTGCTATTTAGTTTGAAGCAGGAAATAATACCTATTATAACTATATATATAGAGCTAGTATATATTATAACTATATATATATATAAAACTAGTATAACTAGCACTACTGGCTGGAAAAACTAGAAGGAGAGGGGTCACCCCAATATCCTCCACCATTTTCCTCATATTATCAGCTTTAACTGGAAGAAACATGACAGAGCCAGCTGAGTAATATATACCCTCCAATATTTCACAGATGAAAAATGGGATACCTGCAGCCAAGCAATATCAGAGTCTAGTCAACAGATTAATTTATATATGAGGAAGAAGACACAAGCTAGGAGAGGCTGGAGCGGTTTCCTTTTGCCTGGGCCCACTGAGAAGGTAAAAATTCTGCCCCCTCCCCTTTTCTCACCACTGCTGAGTTAACTGAGCACAAACTACTTTTTTCACTTTGAACTCAATTTTCATCAATTGATGAAAGCAGAGGACAAAGGGGAAAGTGGAAGGAGGGGATGTTTCAAAAGCAACTGAAAAAGTAGGACAACAGGGGATTTATTGGGACTGCCCTGTGAAATCAGGATAGCTGGAGGGTATACAGTCTGGTGAGAAGCCTTTCTCCAAGGCTGTTGTGGCTCTCAGAACATGACAGGTCCAGTGCCTGTATTTGTTGTGATGGAGGACTGGGAGTGGTCTGTTGATTTTTCTCTGGTTCTGTTATTTATTAACTGTAGATTTCAATAGATGATGCTTATTGTAATCTAATTTTGGCACAGTCCACTGTGGAAAAAGCAACCTATCACTAAACTGAAGTCTGTTCTCCTCAGGCAGCACAATGTCTTGTCCTACCCCTGCATCTTCAACATCCGTTGTTTTTTCACCAGGTTAGTAGACTTCTAAATAATATAAACTATGGGATGAAGTTTCTAGATCCATTAATCCTTCCTCATATTAGCTAGCTGGCTTTCAAAAGTAGAGGCAAAAATGTGCCAAATGCTAAGCTTATGTCACTTTCAATTTTAAAGTCCCCAGCTCCTGGCAATTTGTGGATATAATTATTTCTGCTAGCGAAGGCTGGTGTCTGTCTCTGCAAGGGCAAAGATGGTTGTCATCTTCCACTGAATGTTGTGACATGCTAATTATCCAGGGCATGCAAAATCCTGCATAAAAAAGCAATTCCCTAGACTGTATAATAAATATGGAATATTATGTAGTTCTTGAATTGTTTCATTCATTACAAAACAAAAATGTTTTCAGAAAGTCATGGTACATAAGGCGTAGTAAAGCTGTGTTATAAAAATGTGGGTGAACAGCCCCTGGAGCCCTGGGTATGTACAACGAAGGCTGTAAATCTCCTGCCTTCTCTGAATTTTCATAGACACGCTTTTTACCTATTGCCAAGCTTTTGTCAAAAAGAAAATACAACAACAATCCCGCTCTGTCTAGCCAAAAAAAATGATGGAGGGGGTTAATATGACAGTGATATTTTTAGGATCCAAACAAATACTGGAAAGCATTTTTATATGACCTAAAGCACAATCATGGTCAGGCAAGTTCTTCATGCATTTTGAACTTTCTTAGAAGATGTGCAGTATAACAGCAAAGATATAAGAAGTAGCAGCTGCAACAGAGGTTAGCAGGAGGTTGAATGAAGAAGAAAAACAGGAAGAAAAGTTCTCACCCTCCATTGCCTCTTGTTCCTAACCAGCCCTTGCCCTTTAACACTTTCCAAACATCCTAGTTCATGTACCTTCTCTTTTTCCCATCCCCAGAGGCCCATTCACACTACAGCTGTTATTCCACTTTAATTGCCATGGTTTTATCCTATAGAATCCTAGGATCTGTCGTTTGGTGAGCCACTCAGCATTCTGGCAGAGAATTCTAAATTCCCAGCATTCCATAGAACAAAACCGTAACAGTTGAAGCTGAATAATAATGCTATAATTCTGCAGTGTAAATGGGCCCCTGGGTAGCAGCTGCAAGCTACGTCTGGCCCAGGTGAAAATAGCTTCTATCTCTTATAAGAACTAAACAAAAACAGTGTCAAAACCATTAACCCTTTAGAATTATGTGAACCTGGATGACCTCATAAAGCAGGAGAAAGTCCCTGCTTAGGGATGTAGCTACTGCAGGAGGCAAAACGATGGCATCACTCCCCCATAAGAATTCTTTCTTCCCAAACAAAAATGTCCTTCAATGTAGCATTGCAATAGCATTGCAGTTTCAATTTCTAGCATTTCTAGTAACTTAACTTAAAATTTAGCTAAACGTTTAGAAAGAGAATTTACACATCCAAAGAAAACAACCAGGTAAAATGATCAAGAGAATGTGGACACAACAACATAAAGAGTTCTAGGTGTGAATGATTTCCACCATCTCACTCTTTGAAATGCTAATAATTTGGGGACTGGAGAAAAATTTCACAGGCAGAATTCTTATTTGGGGTGCATCTCCTTCATTTTGCCAGCCCCACAGAGACACACCCTCCCTATTCAAACTCATTTTACCTTCAGTATGTGCCCGAAGTAGCTAGCATGAATCTCCAGGACTTACTTACTTTTGCCCAGAACCCTTCAAAATGCAGCTGTTCCAACCAACCATCCTCAGCAGAGGATATAAGGAGAGTAATACTAAACTGAAGGAGAATGTAAGAAAACAAAGGGGAAAAAAGGACAAAGAATGTAGAAATGGGTCCATAAGCAGAGTCATGGGAGGTAAAAGCAAAAGATAGAGGCAAGAGATATGAGGAAAAGACCCTGGAGGAAAACAAATAGGACCTGGAGAAAAATTTTATTCAGAGTGCAAGGATGTGCGGCCTGTGCTGCTGATGGGAAAGAAATGGACAAGCCCAGAAATTCTGGAAGCAGAAGCAGAGTGTATCTCTTTCCCTGGAGCAAAAAGGTTAAGGGAATAATGCAGTGAAGAAAATCGGCTGTATTTTATGAACTCACTTGACTAATCCAGACAAAACCTCTGATGAAGGCATCTTAGTACTATCTCCCTAAGACAGCAATAACACACAGGTAATAGGTTATTTAATGACTCTAATGATGCTTAACCATTTCATTTGCCTACTTCTTATTCATACCACAACAATCTAACATAGCTAATTAGCGTGGCACACAGCAGTAGTGGCTTAGATTTCAAGCACAACACTTGAACACATTTGCTTGTTTCTGGTATCGTACAGAGCATGAAATATCTGAATTCTTCGAGAGTCAAAGTCTTTTTGTATCATTCCTTCTTCTTTGCACAGTGCCTTGTATTTCAGTAATCTGCTAAATTCTTTTCTGGGAACTAGTTGGGTATACATTTATCTTGCGCAAGCACTTTCTGTTTAAAGGAGGCATAAGGGAGACAGCTTTTGGGAACAAGAGGGCAATGAAGATGGGCAGGGAAGATGGGCTAAATAAGATTTGGCTGGTCTAGGCTTGTAAAGCTTCCCACTCATTTTAAGGTGCACCTAAGAAACCCCTTTAATTCATTTGTAAGCCTGGCTTGGGAGAACTGCACTTCCTTACAACCGAGCAATCACAAGTGAACAATCAGAGAGGCAGATGTCCTCCACTTCCCCCCACCCAACATCTACAGTTGCTGTTAGCTGAATAATAAGTTAGACTGTATGAAACCGAAGGACTGATGGATAAAAAGGTATTGAGAGGAAAGTCCCTCTATATATGTCTCAGATGTCCCCATAACAATTGCAATGGGGTCTTAAAGCAGGTATGGAAATCACATGGCTTGTCAGTCACATCTGACTCCAGCACTATTTTTGTGAGCCTTTGGCCTCTCCTAGACTGCACCCTGATGCCTCTCAGTGATTTTTTTTAAAATAATGAATAAGAAAAATCACTCAGAAATAGAACTGCTGCCCTCAGAAGCCTTCAAGAGCAACAGTCCCTCTAAATCAAAGCACAACTGCCACATCTGGTTTAACCACTCTCTCCATAAAAGTATTTTTACAAAATTGGAAGTAGATTTCGGGACTTTTCTGGTTTCGTTCTGAGGGGCTGGGAAATCCCACAGGGGGCTGGAGTAGAAGATTGGCCCTGGGCATTACCTACCCCATATCTAAAGGAATAGTCTTCCAAATATAATTTTCTCCATTATATTGGTCAGTTCAGAAAGGGACAAAACCCTTTTCTGACCTGAAAGATTCAATTAACAATTTGACAGAAGATTTTTTCCTCATTCCCACACAGAGGCCCTTTTCGTACGCTGTTTCTAAAGCGAAAGGGCCCCTTGAGCATCATGTTAATGGGAGGAGCGGTCCGTATGACGCACTCCCATTTACGCGACGCTCAAGAGCCGGACGCACAGCGGACACGCACCTTTTTATTTTTGGCTCCAAGCTGAAAATGGTGCGCAGTTGCGCAATGCTCCCGGGGCCCATGCGCACTTACCTGCTGTGGGGTGCATCGGGAGCCGGGCCGGTCGTGCTTCCTGCCTCAGCGCTAGCCTGCAATTCCCAGGTTGTGCTGCGGTAGGAAGGGGCAGGGCGTTCGCGCGGTGTTGGTGCGACCAGCAAGCCAGCTGTGGTAAGGAAGGAGAAGCGAAGTGAGCGCCTCGCGCAAGAGGCTGCTCACGCAAGCGCCGCCCCCCACCTCCGCGAACAGGTAAGGTGCGGAAAGGGCCAGAGATATTAAGCGTGTTTCAAAAGAGAAGCACAATACCTTTATTAGATCAACTTAGAGACCAAATAATACTGTGGAAGCTTTTCACTGCTCCAGAACTTTCATCAGGAAAGATGAAAGGGAATTGGGAACATGAAGCCCTCTAGATGTTCTTAGGTTGCAACTACAATTAGGTTGCAGCTACAAACAGCCCCAGCCCACATAGCCAATGGTGATGTGGTAGATAAGGGGTCCTTGAAGTGCAGCCTGAGGGATGCTTGCAGCCCTCGGGATCCCAAAATGTGGCCCCTGAAGCCCTCAGAAGTCCACAGACCTCACTCATCTAAATTTTTTGCATTGATTTTTTGGGTGACTTTTCTCCTGAAAACCAGCCTGAAAAGTAGACCAAGACATCACTTCTGGCATGCCAAAGCACAGTGGTACGGCTCACCAGGGGGGCGTTCATGGGGAATAACTGCCATCATCTCTACAGTTGCCCAGCCCTATGATAAATGAAGGGTACTATTGTCCAACAGAATTCTGGAGGGCTGCACAGATGAAGAACAGAGATAAAACTGACTATATCTGAGATTTAAACGTAACTTACATCTGGTTAGTTTTAAAATGGAAAGTAGGAAGAGGCTGATAACTGTATAATTCATCTTCACCCGGAACTGAAATGGTATCAAGTACTTGAGAACTTACCATGGGATGTCAGGAGGGAAAAGTCTGGTTCATTTTGGAAGTAATATTCCCCAATTTTGAGAATATTAAACCCAGGTGTTCCCAGAACCCTTTCCACCCTTAGGTAAAACACACAGGTTCCTTGACAGCAGAAAACACAGTTGATCTTTAATTCCGTTCCCATATTACTGCATATGTTACACATCCTATATTAGAAGGAGTTTCCGAACTTAAATTGTATATTACAAAATGCCTAAACACCATGTGATTTATTAAATGGATTTTTTAAACAAAAGAAGAGGGAGGGAAATTCATATGCATACTGATACAAAGATAGTTGGAAAACAAATTTTAAAAAGCATCACGTAGATTTCTATTATGGAGAATCTAAAGGTGAATAAATCAAGATGATTCTAAGCAGAATACGAAAAAAATACTTCTCTGTACAGCAGATTCAAACACAACTACAGCTGTAGGCCAAAAAAAATTGTAATATTTCCAGGCATTGACTGTGAGATAGACTTTACTGTATTATCACACACAGAAAGAAACATAGACACACTTTGTTATGCCTTTCAGCATTTCAAAATAAATGTCTCGATTTTCACTCTAATTTTAATGGGAAGATACATAAAAGTGCTGTCCATAGCACTAAAGAAAAATAATCTGACCCACACAGAATGAATGAAACAGATATGAATATAGTATATTTTTCTTTTGTAACATATTGCTTGCATTCTTCTGTTCATTTATGTTGCTTATACAGAGCATACAGGCACTTGCAGGGCATCTGTCAAATCTTAGCATTATTGCACACCTGCCAAAAGCCCACACAACAGCAGCGGGGACCTGCTCACACCGCTGAGACCTGTTCCTTCATTTCATCTCCACAACGTGCATGTTCTGAGCTAGGTAATGATGACAGGGTGAAAGAAAAGTCATACATGCTACTGTATATTTGTGTATTGTGGGTAGGTGATAGCAATGTGGAGGAGAAGCAGCAGCAACAGCGGTGGAAATGATGAGAAGAAGGGAAGGAGCTCGGGGTGGGAGTTTTCCCCATCAGCCCTTCAAAACCTGGAACCAGCACTGGAAGCAGCTGCTACATGTAATCTAAACCTAGTAACTTAGTAAGAGTAAAGGACAGAAGTAAAAAGAGGCTATGGATTTGATGAATCTAGGATTCCTTTATCCTCTGCCTAAAAAAAAAAAAGGAAAAAATTTAGAAGGAACAAAGAGAAGGGCCAGACACATATCCAAGAGCCGTCCTGCTGTCAGACACCATAGTTGGTTAGCTTTGAAAAGTCCCCATTAGATATCTGATTTTGCACTTCTGAGCACCCGGACTATAGGTGATTCCATAAGTTATTGATAGATTAAACACTGTCAAAACTGACTCTCGACTTCTGGCTCCTTTTTTGGTACCTCTCACTACTGAGGAAAGTTTTTCTGCGGCTGAGGAAAGTTTGCTTTTTATATTTTCCTTTTGGACTTCCTTTCACACTAGGGCCATTTCCGTACTAGCTTGTTATAGCGCTATGATTCCACTTTCAACATCCTATGGAATCCTGGGGTTTTGCAGTTTCTAGTGCGGAAATGGCGTAGGATCACCTCCTCCTGCCTCCACCCCCATTCTTGAGCTGAAGCATGAGAAAGAAAGGTGTAATTCTGCTTTTGACAGCTTTTCAGTTTCCTCTGCTTCAACTCCCTTTGAACAGGAAAACATCACCCAGAATCATACTTTGCCTTCTACTCATTTCATTTCTCATCTCCCTCTAATCCTCTCTTTTTTGGCAAACCTTCAGTAGTTAATTTTTAAATTTCATTTTTGTTATGCTTCCTTTCTAAATAAAATGTCCCTGGAAAAGTTCTGTTCTTCTTCCTGGGTACCTTACTGGGGCACTCCGCTATCTAGACGATGTTCCTGAAATCACACACGCAATGCTCCAGTATACCTCACTAGACATTATATAGTATGCTTCCCTGAATGCAGAGAAGTGGTTTGCAGACAAGTGTTCTGAGTAAAGATGGTAAAAAATCTGAAAGTCTTTTTTTCACTCGTGATGACTGCTGAAGAACCTGAAGGCATCGGTAACACAGTTCAATATCCATCAACTACTAAACTGACTGCTAGATTTCTGTCCCGAACACCTGTTCCAGATTCTTCAGGGTCATTCAGATGCAAAACAGATCATATAAATGGTCAGGCTGAGATAACAAGATTCTTAGATTTTTATAAAGATGAAGTACCATATCTCATAAATTTTCCGTACTATGACATCCTATCAATTGGCAGCACCTTCTGTTTTTGCATAAAAATATTAAAGTGAGGTGTGGATATCCAATATAAGGAAAATATTTTATATATCAGATGAGCTGTAAATCAGTGATTTGTGTTTTGATTTAGGCAATGATACTATACACTCTTACCTGAGAATACTCTGAACAGACATGCATAGGATTTTACTATATGTATATAGTACAGACGTGACAGACAAGAACTCTAGCAATATGTATATAGAACTAAAACAGATAAATGCACTAAACAGATACGTACAATAACAACAATCCATACACTATATATACCACTAAAAGTTCTCATTCTCCAATTAAAAAAAATAGCATCTCTTTTGGCTTCAGATTATGTATTAAACAGAAGAAATGAGATGACAAGCACAGAAGGCAAAGGTAGTTACTATTACCTATTGCTTTACTAGTATAGTAAACAAAGTCTTTTTTTACTCTGCCTTCTAGTAGATAACTGATTTTCTGATATATCACAAAATGTTTTTGACTTGTGAAGACAGGAAGCAGACAGGGTTTCTTAGCTTTCTCACAGAGAGGTCATTACTGATTTATTTATTTGTATGATTTTGGGTATCTGTTTTTTGGATAATGCGCAGACAGAATATTTTATACATAGTTCATCTAGCTGTAGTTGTTGATGGTGAAGCTGAATGTTGATTAATTGGACCTAGCTGAAAGACTTTGAGACATTTATTTGATTTAAAACTATATAAATAATTCTTTTTAAAGGTAATCCTCTTTTTGAATCAAAAACACTCCATTTGAATTAAACATTCTGTGAAAAAAATCCTAAGTGTTCTTATGGGACAGTGATTTTCCATAATGCAAATATTACTTGCCTATTAACATTTATTTAATGTCAGGAAATTGTTGAAAACATTGCAACAGTAGTTGCATCATCCATATATAAATGAAAAAACATTTTCTCTTGAATGTGTCACAAAGCCTCGGCAGACCCTCATGGCACATCATAGCCTGACAGTAAGATTATTTAACAAGTATTCAGTCATAATGGATGGCATTTTTTTTAAAAAAAATCCTTGTCTATATAGTTGTAAAATACTCTGGTTCTCTGCACAGAATTCAGATAAAGAAAGGATGGAGGGGTTAGTGCATCCTCATTTATCCTGTAATCATTGCTGGGATACGTATTAGGTAGTGCCAAGCTATATTAAATCAGAATTCTAAGTAATTCCAGCTCTCCTTCATTGACAATTATTTCATATGAGTCACCAAAAGCAAATGAATTCTCATTATTACTGGCTTATATTAAAATACAATTGCTATCACCGAAATAATATGCACTCAAAAATAACTTGAACAGAAAATGAGAACTACATGTTCAATTTGAAGTACACAGAAAAGTAGAAAGATGTATAAACTTGCAAAAATATATGAAATGCAACAATTTTGCCAATATGATTTTTGTTCTAAATACTTATCTAATGTTCCCAAAAGCTCAAAGAATATATGGTCTAAGAAAACTGCAAGCTACCTGTACAATATGTAAAATGAACTTAGTTATATGTCCTGTAAAAGATACCCTATTATCATTTATTTAATTACAAAAATTTACAAATGACTTTGATTCAAACACTTCAAAGCAGTGTAACACTATAAAAACAAAACATGCAATACACAGAATGCATAAGTACACAATGGAATATAGAAATTAACGTAAAAAGGTACGTGATCCATGAAATTCTTAGTTGTTTGAACTATATGGGGACGGCTTGGGTGAATATACATGAATAGGTCTATAAGGGAGAAAGCAATTTCTTCTGTAAATATGATTTTTACTGAGGCTGACAATTTTTGCTAGACTCAAAACTTTTATATGTTTTATTTTATGCATTTTACATAATTTTCAAAGGAATCATCTGGAATATTGTGTTCAGTTCTGGCTGCTTCATTTTAAGAAGGATATAGATAAGCTGGAGCGTATTCAGAGAAGTGCAATAAATATATGATGTATGGAAAACAAAACATATGAGGAAAAGCTGAGGAGTTGGCATTTTCAGCCAGGTGAAGAGAAGACTCAGGAACGGCATGATTACACTCTTTAGATCTCTAAAGGGCTGTCATAGAGAGGACAGTGCAGCTTGTTGTCTGGTGCCCCAGAGAGTAGGGCCAGATTTAATTGTTTAAATTATACAAGAGTAGATGTCAACTGAATATTAGATGGAACTTCTTGACAATAGAATAGAAACAATTACCTAGACAGGCCATGGAGTCTCTTCTCTATGTGTCTTCAAAAAGAGGCTGGGCAGCTATCTTCTGGGCATGCTGTACCTGGTGTTTCTGCATTGAGCAGTGGGTTGGACTCAGTGCCCTATGAGGTCCCTTCCAACTCTATGAATCTCTGATTCTATTCTATGCAGGAAATGCTATGTAGTATTTCCTTCTGTGTTTTTAGCTTGACCCTCTTTTGTCTTCAATCTTATTTAAAAGATTTATTAACCATGAAGCTAGCAAAACCAATAAAACATCAACCACAATCAATAGATCCGTATTCTACACTAACAGAGTCTAAACACAGCAATCAGCAAACCAAAAGCTTTCAGGCCAAAATAAAAGTGATGGGGAAGAAGATAAAAGAACAAGGCATCTTGTGGCTTTTTAAAAAGATCATAGGTGAGGAAGAAGTAGTGTCATGGAAATAACAATGTCACTGAGGAAATGCAATTTTTCACACTTAAACTGGCTTTTCTCTACACAGGTTTGCCCCATGGAATAAATAATACCTTAGGGGCAATTTCAGGGGGAAAATGGAGATGATGAAAAGACTGATTCCAGTCAGAATCTATGGGAGCTTTGGTTTTCCAAAGAAGCCATGGAAGATCCTGTTCATGGATCTTTTCTTTACAACTTGTTTGGCGTTCAGAGAATGTGTTTTAAGCATCTGACAGGTGATGGTGCTTTAGACAGAACTGTCATCTAAAATATGGGCACCAAAAGTTTAAAGCTCTGCTTAATACAGTAACAGAGGGTATTTCCCTATGACAAGCATTTTGGAGCAAAAACTGATCACAAGAATTAAATGGAACATACTTTTTTATGCTATCAAGTATCCTGTGAATTACTCATCTTGAGCTATTTCAGGAGAAAAAAAAACAGTCTCATGGCACCTTAAGCAGTAACTGATTACACTGTGACATAAGCCCTCCATGGAAAACATGCAACCTTCTAGCTGTTCTTGTAGTGGAAATCCCATCCACCCTAGCCAGCATAGCCATTGGTGAAGAATGGTGGGAGCTGCAGCCCAACAACAGCTGGAGGGCTATATGATTCCCATCATTGCCATAAACTTTCATGGACTACAGCATATTTAATCAGAGGCAATACGTGCATATGTTCACTTGATAAAGTGAGCTGACTATATTGTATAATATAATTGTATAATTTGTAATATTTTATATTTGCACAGATCTGATCAAATTCTACTTTATAGTTATATTACCATATTTTATTTATAATATAAGAGCATGGGTAGACAATACACGACCCACAGGCTGCACGCAGACCCATGGCAGTTTGTATGCCCACAGAGCCTGTGCAAGAGTACTGCTGAATTTCTGAGGTGTGATGAATAGCAATAGGAAAAGAGCATTTTTGCATAATTTTAAAGAAACTGTACTCCTATAAGGATCTAGGAACTATGATTATGCTCTAAATCAGGGGTGTCTAACTGAATTTCACATTGGGCCACATCAGCATGATGGTTGCCCTCAAAGGGCCAGTTGTATCTGTAAGGCTATATAAATGTATCTGCTCTTTTATCATATTAAATAATTGCCTCTGCATTTGAATATTACTGGTTTTTAAATTGCCTTCCCTCTGCATCAACTTTTTTTTCTTGGACATTTTGGGGCTATTTGATTGTAGTATATTGTCCCTGTACCAGTAGCATCGGGATCCAAAGTGTGGCACTTTCTGCTCCCTAGTCCCTCTCTATGCCTTTCTGCCCCCAGGCTTGCCAGGTGTGTGGGGGGGAGCCACAGATGCAGGAGAGGTGCGAGGGCCACATGAAATGGCCGGGCGGGCCAGATTTGGCCCACGGGCCTTGTGTTTGACACATGTGCTCTAAATTAAGGCATGATCTCTATGCACAATCATTTTTAGTAGGAAACTGTGATTTTATTTAAACCAGAAGTGGTGACGGGGGGATTCTGTTGTTGTTGCACTATCAACTATAGCAACACAGAGTGACAAGTGGGAATGTAGCCCATCACAGGATCTAAAGCGCTGAAATTGGCCCCTGGACCTACTGAAGTTACTCAGTCCTATTTCAAGGTTCCATAGCCACAAAACCATCATAAAACTATAGCCTTATAATATGAAAACATTTTTTTTTTCTCATTGACTTTTACAGTGTACCAGTCATGACCACCTCTTATACCCAATATCTTCAGTACACCCTGGACAATGGATATTTAACTGAATAGAATACTATGCCACCTTTCTCTAGGAGACTTTGTTCTGCTTTTTGCCATAACTGCAAAGATTATTGTCAAAAAGATTCTAGGCAATAGGCCAACATGTACCTAATAGAAAGTCCCAAAGGATTCCCCTTTTATTTTCAATCATTGGCTGTGATGAGGAGGTTGCAAAGATATTTTTCCTTAGATGCCAAAGTGGAGCCTGCATCAACCTGCCAATAAACAGATTTGGCAACTAGCCTGTTGCTGTGTTTGCTCCTTGATGCCAATACTAGGCATTCTCTCATTACTAGAGGCTACAAAATTCACACCTTCCATTGCTTCCCAAGACAGGGTTTGTTGAGCTGGTTCCGGTTTTAAGTATGGTTGCATGTCCTAAGTTCTGTGGATGGGGTGACTTTAAAGATTAAATGATTTAAAGATTACAATTTGGGAGGAGAGAGAGAGAGAGAGAGAGAGAGATCCAATTTAGATGCCCTTAGCTTCAATTTGGCATTTCATTTTATTCATTTTCATACATATTACATCCAGTCTGGCCACTGTACCATTGATCAAACAAGTTATTAAAATGTTTCCATATGTAAGTATGGAATGCTACATTTTAGTTCCACATTAGAGGAATTTTTGAATAATGGAATATTTACACAGTACCACACTAGTAACTACCCAGTAAGCCTTATGCATTTCACTATAAACCTAAATAAAGCAGAGGCCATGATACTTGCATCAAACCAAGCTAACTTTTGCAAGCAATTGAATTTACTCCCAAGCAAACACCAGATGCAATCTGATGTTTCAAGCTAAGAAGAGTCAGCTCTGGTTAGTACTTAGGTGGGAGACTGCCAACATATACCAGTCACTATAGGCTATATTTCAGAGAAAGGAACTGAGAAAACCACCTTCGAGTATTTTTTGCCTAAGAAATCCCTATGATTTCATGGTGTTGTTGTAAGTCAACAGCGACTTGAAGGCACATAAACACACAAACATAATTAGCACTGATGTGCTTGGCATCTATTCTTTGTGGGAAAGGAGCTCATTTCAATATAAGCAGAATATTACAATGACTCAGAAAAGTTGTTAGAATTCTTTCATAACGATGATATATAGCACAGCACAGATGTAGTAGGACTTCAAAAGCGCCTCAATTTCAGACACATTCAAATTGCTAAAATGATAAGAGGAATCAACAATTACAATTGATCAGCTAGCAGATGCAAGAGGAGAAAAAGACAGACTGAATATGATTTCAATATATATTCTGGAGTTTATGAATGCAACAAGAGGTAGAAAGTGACCTTCAGAAAAACATACACACATCTTTTAGAGCAGATCAGCTGATCACTTTTGGAAATTGCATAGGCAAAGGAGATTGCCAGGTACTAAGAGTCCAATTGTAAATATATTTACTACAGAAAGAAAGAAATTCCTTTAATAATGTTTACAGGAAGCCCCCACCTTTTGACACCCCATTATCTGTGACTCACTCTTCTGATGCTTCAAAATTAAGGACAAATTCCATTAATTTGGCAGAGGTTCTGCTCTTTCATCAGTTCTTCTTGCCTGCGGAGGCTCACTCAGAACCACTTACATGCATACGCTGCTTGAAAAGCCAACTGGGGGTGGGGTGGGTGGGGTGGGGTGGGAAGTGCCAGGCCATCCAACTGAGAGACTTTGCAAGCAGTGCACACGCAGTCAGTCCCAAGTGAGCCTCCATAAGTTCTTCATGCTCCCTGCAATAGTGTACATGGGTTCTACTTTTCAACCAATTCCGTTTACTGACAGTGCTCTGGCTCCTAACTTGTAAGGTAAGCGGAGGGCGCCTGTGTTACGGAAAATGCACTTATGGTTATGTTGATACTAAGATACACAACTAAATCTAATTCTGCGACTCTGTGACTCTAGTCCCCAACTGGAGTACAATCAGGCCTCCACTTTTGTGGGTTAAGTATTGGCAGAGCTGATTATTTGAGGATTACTGGGGCAAAGGGATGGGAGGAGGGAGGGTGTATGTGTTCACTCTCTCACTCGCATGGGTGGAAGGAGAAGGGGATCAGAGGAGAGGAGGATGCACATTTGCATTTGCTCACTCACATGGGCGGGAGGGAAAATGATGTGACAGGAAGAGGGACGCAGTGTGCATTCCCTCTCTTGCTCAGACATGTGTGGGGAAGGGTAAAGGGATGGGACAGGAGGAGGGCACAGGCATGTTTGTTTGCTCAGTCACTAACATGGTGGGAAAGAGAAGGTGATGGGGTGGGAGGAGGGAGGGGCGTGCCTGCATTCACAGGGAAGGGTGTGCACATTGGTTCATTCATTCACATAGGCAGGAAGGGGGAAGGGGATGGAACAGGCGTCCCCTTTCTTCCTCCTACTCCCCCATCCCATCCCTTTCCTCCCCTCTTACCTGCATGAGTAAGTGAGTGAGCGCATGTGTCTGAAAAAATGTTTCTCGTTACATTTAAAGCCTGACATGGTTTGGATCCAGGTCACCTACAGGATCACCTCCTCCCATATAATCCACCCCAAACACTCAGGTCCTCTGGGGAACATTTAATTTAACCAGCCAAGACTAGACTGGCAACAATCACCCACAAGACACTTTCTTCAGCTGCCCCTAGACTGTGGAATGGTCTGCCAGATGAGATTTGATAGCTGAATACACTGTCCAAATTTAAAACAGAATTAAAGACCCCAATCTCTTCCAACAGGCCTATCCTGATGATTTTAAGTTGTGAATTTTAACAATGAATTTTAAGTATGTATTGCCTTTAATGTATTTGTATTATTTTTTAAAGATGACATGCAGCTACAGCTGTAAAACTACTGTTTAACTGATGTTCTGTTTTTACTGTAACTGTTATATCCTTAATCTATTGTTATAGCCCACCTTGATCCATGGAGAGAGGCGGGTAAGAAATAACAACTTCACGTGCAAATAGTCTTTGAAAATCAGGCAGTTTTCAAATGCTTTCTCATAGTACTGAAAATTTACATCTCTAAGGAACTCTGATTTCCTTAGTTCTGAGGAAGATCGCTTGAAACTATGAAGATATCTGTGTATGTGTGGCAAGACAAGGGGGATTTGGAGAGCTTGCCACCCCACCCACCCCTGCTCCATGCTATCTGGCCAGGAGACATGCCCCATGAGGGTGCTACAAATCCTCATGTCTGGCAAGGCAAAAGCCACCAGCACAGCTTCAGCGTACACAACTGTGCAGGGGAAAGATGCAGCAACTGAAATGCTGTTGGAGGCAGAGTTAGAGGAAACGGCAGAGAATTTAAGAGGGAAATGGAAGGAGGAACAGGGTGAATGCTGAGAGGAAAGAGGACCAGGCAGGAAGGACAGGAAGATAGAAATGGAGTCAAGGAAGAGGCAGAAATGATAACAGGAATTGAGGAAGAGGAATGAAGAAGGCAGATGCAGAGAGGGAAGAGGCAGAAACAGAACCAACAAAGAATAGAGCAGAAAGAAGGCATGGAGGTTATAGGACACAAGGAATGGATAGGTCGGAGGAGAGGAACAATGATGGCAGGAAGCAGAAGGGTTGGAAAGCAGATGAAACAGAAGGAGGAATGAATAAGTGGGAAAGAAAAGAGCATTTGAGGCAGAGACAATGATAACAGTGGCTGTGGTGTTGTGTGAGAGAGGACTGAGATGGAGACTGATGCCATTTCCGCACTAGACTGTTACAGCGCTATTACTCCACATTCAACATCCTATGGAATCCTGGGATTTGCAGTTTAGGGAGGGGCCTTGAGGTCTCTCCCTAAACTGCAAACCCCAGGATTCTGTAGGATGTTGAAAGTGGAATAATAGCGCTATAACAGTCCAGTGCGGAAATGGCCTGAGAGAGACCAAACGGGGTTGGAACAGGCAGGAAAGAAGGAATAAAACTGGCCCAGTGGTCATGGGGGAGATATTACAGAGGGAATGAGAGGCTTGAGTGAAAGGACATGGAAAAGGGAGAGGCAAGAGAAGTGGGATGGAAGATGGATTACATAAGAGAGAGGGAACTAAGAGGCTGCCTAGAAGGGGAAGCCCTTGTGTTACAGGGTATCCAGTGGATCTGAGGGAATTCCCCCCCCCACTCTTAGGAATCATTAATTCCCAATTTATTTTATTGAGTGGTTGTGGGTTCCCCCCATCCTCTCTTTTGTGCATGGATGAAAAGATTCGTGGACCTTTGCTATAAGTGTGTCAGGGAATAAAAACTGGTGAAGAAGGCTAACTGAACTACTTAGGGTTCTAGCCAAAGCCATGGACCTGCAAGTCAGGGCTGCTACCACTACCCACCACCTCGAGGCAGGCAAAGCCACAGTACAGTATACTCAGGAGATTGAAGCCAGACTGAATGACATTGCCTTGAACTGGAACTATTCAGTAGTGGAGAAAGCATAGACTATATGCAACAACACTCCCATTTTTTTTCAGCCCCCCAAACCTGATAGCTCTCAATTGGGAGACATTACAGCAGGGGCAACATGGAAGTTTTAATTTGGTCAGTGCCACAATATGGCAGTCACTGGATGAAGAGCCTTTCAGGATTCAGCCCAGGGCTGCTGCTGACATTGTGGCAGTAGCCATTTTCTCAATGGCTTCCAGGCAGGAACTGATGAAAGTAGGAAGGAGGAGGAGTCTTCAGGTTCCCACCAGGCAGATGGAACAGCAATCAGGGCTGCACAAAGCCTTAAACAGTTATTCTCTGCCCGTCCTGCATCTTCCCAAGGTTGAGGGGTTTTTAAAAAATTATTTTCTGCATTAATTTTCCCTCTGAGAACCTGTAGAGAAGCTGCAGAGTTCGATTCCCACCACAAGGCAGGAAATTCAACTGGAGATTGTGGAAAATGTCTAGAGTCTTCGGAGACTGACCCCTGTCTTCAAAGGCACACCCTAGCCAAAGTTAACTGGCTTTCTGTAGTCAAGGGGAGAAGGATGCACAAAACAAGACATTCTGTAGATTCCAGACAACAGAAATTATAAAAAAGCTTGAAAGTTAAAGATACTAGACAAGAAATAGTAAGAGCTGTATAGTGGTCTTTCCTCTGGAATGAAAACCTTTTCATGAATGTTGATGTGGTTTCCATTATATAAGCCAATCCCAGGGCGAGTTCATCATTTAAGAAATGCAGCTTCAAGCTCACAGAGCTTTCGTGTTACTTCAAGTATATATACACAACATTTTTAAAATGATAGCAGTTCACTCATTTACCTAAATGCCGAACACTGAGACATCCTCTGATGCCCAAGCAGGTGCAATTTAGATATAACATAAAGCAATATGGCCTGATGGCAATGAATACTTAAAGATTTTAATCAAAGAAAATAGGGGACAGGCTTCTAAGTGTTGAACCATACATGTACTTTTCGTACAAACACCATCCAGTTGTGTATACAAAATCAATCTTTTGTCCATATCACCAAGCCTCTGAGTGTTGCACACCAGCCCCAGTTCTGATGGCCAATATGGCTACTATTGCTTTTTCTAAAATTGTCTGAGTCCGGAGCTGTCTGTCAATGACCAGAGACTCCCATTGGCAGAAGGTAAGGAGGCAGTTTTTAACCTTCCTCTATAACCTCCTGTGGCATCTCTCTCTCTTACCTTGAAGGTCCTTCAGCCCTCCAGAACAAGCTCTTGGTGGATGGGGGTGGAGGATAGGAACATTCAGGGGGAATAAATAAAAATTGTTTTCCTGCTTCTGCTCTATTTTGTTCCATGTTTGATATCCAATTATTCCAATTAATCTTAATCCACTGTGTCTATGCATGTACTTAAGGGGAGGGGGGCATTGTGGCATTAGACTCCATCCCTGAACACTGCATGTTCAGTGTGTTGCCTAAATTTATGCTCATGTTTGTACGTGTGAAAGACTCTTCTCTGCATTTAGAAACACTACAAAACCATGGGTTCTGAATATCTGGAGAAGACCCCCTCCCTGTATAAATTGTCACTTTGCAACTGTATTTCGATTTCTTCAAATGTGATTCTTGCTTATCCTTGTTAAATGCGAAGTCATCATTACCATTTATTCCTTTTAGTAATACACCGGTCAAAGAAGGATGAATGCAATCTGACTGCTGATGCTAACATTGTTTAGTCCTCATTAAATTCTCCTCTTCTGGATCAAGAAAGATGATGGCTTGATTCAAAAATACTTATGGAATGTCTAAAAAAACAAAATCTCTGGATTGAAAAAAAGGGTGTATATTAGTCAACAAAATGTTTATTTCAAGGGTAAACTGGTATTGTTTAAAGCAGGTAGGTAGGTGGATTCTTTGGAAATAAAAAAAATATACTGAATTCAAGTGGGATTATGTTTCCATGGAGGCAAGGTTACCACAGGAAAAAATTACAGCATTTTAAAGTACTTGTTGGAGGCTACCGGTCAGCCAAATAAATGACACTGTAGCAATTGCAGGCTTTATTAGGTCACTTAAATTTTACCTGGAAAAATGGTACTTCAAGAGAAAGCTCTCTCCTCTGTCCTTTTCACAGGTTTTTTTTTTTCGCCAGCCAGAGGTGAAAGCCCTGTTTATCACTGACTAGAAAGATAAGCGTGCTGATCTGTAATGAAATTTCTTGTCGAATTCAGGCCTTATCTATACTAGAATCATCATCTATTCTTGGCAGCAGTTGGAATATAAACAGTCCTAGCATTGGTTTGTTTATCTCCGAATACAGAACACACGCTCTTCAAGAAAGACTTTTGTATGGCATAACCTTCAATGATGCTTCTGATAAGACTTTCCTCGCTTACTCCCTAAGTGCTATAGTTATATTCAGGTAGGCAGAATGAAACTTATACCAGTAGACTTTTAAAAAGATGTCTTTACTAATCTTTCACTTAGGTATATTTTCTCTTTAAGATCCTAGAAGATCCTTCCAGAAGAGGGTTGCCCCAATTCTTGAATTACCAACACATAAAGATAACAGTATGCTTCATGGAGCCAGCATGAAGTAGTGGTTTGAGCATTGGACTACAACTCCGGAGACCAGGGTTCAAATCCCCAAAGCCATGGAAACTCATTGGGTGACCTTGGGCAAGTCATACTGAAGGGGTTAAATTGTAGAAACTGCTTGCTTAAGTAGAAAAATAGAGAAAAATAAGTCAGGCAGGTGCATCTCTTATCTTATCAAGGGCTTAGGTATGTGGCTTAGCAATGCATGGAATACAGGGAGTTTGGGAGTCGATGCGACCCAGGGAGAATACTCCCTGGTACAGAGATACTTCATTTTTGAAACAGTAATACATCATTTCGAAACTTAAACTTTTGTAACCTGTACCCTTTTCACATATGGTAATCATTTCCTGTACCTGTTTTTTTAAAACCTAAATGCTGAAACCTAAAACGGGGCTCTCACTCTTTTGGAAGTTGATTCCACTGAGATCCCTGCACAGTAAAATAAACCTTGTTTTCTGATCTGCTGGTCTCAATTCTCCGGCTTGCCACAACAATACTCTCTCAGCTTCAAAGGGAGACAAAGGCAACTCACTTTTGAACAAATCTTGCCAAGAAAACCCTATGATAGATTCACCTTAGACTTGCCATGAATCAAAAGTGACTTGAAAGCACACAACAAAAACAACAACAATGGTTTATGGGCAAACTATGGTGTCTACTTATACCTTATCCCCCCCCCAAAATAAGATACAGTTCTGCATAAAATGTGCATATACTAACCTATACTTATAGTCACAAATAATGGCTATAACTTAAATAGAAATACAATCCATCTCCCCATAGTGGGGAAAACTATGACCTGAGTGCCCGCTGCCAGCTGCTGATGGGCTACTTTAAGGCCCATGTTCTCCCTTCTTGGAGTTCTTTACACTTAAACAAAGCACAGTTGGACTGACCCATCCTCCAAATGGAGAACTAGTCTTTGACAACACTTCAAATAGAGGGCTGTTGTGTATGTGCATAAACAGTTTTAAGGAAACCATCACGCAAATTGTTGGCCATTTCCATACCGGGCTTCTGAAACGGTGTAGAGCGACCTCTCACTGAGGTCTTCTACACCGTAAAGTGGACTGGCGTGGACTACTTTTCGTAGTTCCACACCAGAATCCACTCAGGAGCGGCCAGAACTAGCCGGGCTGCGTGTTTTTTAAAAACCTCTTTTTCGAGGTTTTTAAAAAGCACGGAGCGCGCAGCCCTGTGTCGCTCCATCGCCCGGTTCTAAAGTGGATTTGCAGGCGCGCGCAAGTGCGTGCCTGCAGATCTGCTGGGGGCGGGCTTCCGGCTGGCGAGCTTCTCTGGTTGGTGGAGAGCCTCCACCAACCAGAAGCTGCCATCTGGGATACCAGAGGAGTGCGGAGCAGCGAGCTTGCGCTGCTCCGTGTGGCGACAGACTTACCCGGCTGCGGGTAAGCTCCGTTTTAGCGTGTTTTCGCCCGTTCCCCCCCCCACATGTGAAAAGGGCCGTTCTTAAAGACAAGTCCCCAGATTAGTCCCCAAGTTTCTAGCACAGCAGTAACTTAAAACTTAGGTTGAGCATTTAGAAATACAATTTAGGCATTGAAAAAAAGGAGGGCGGACAAAGTGACCAATGAAATGCGAACACAGCAAATATAAGAGTTCTATTTCTCATTCTCTGTAATGCTAGAAATTTGGAGATTGAAAGAAAATTTCATTGTAAGGGCAAGAATTCTCCTGTAGTTCTCACCCGTGTTTGAACAGGTTGCTCTTTTCTCTTCATGGGCAATTTTATTGCACGTTATTGCTTTGTTGTAACATTCCTCGTTTATCCAGAGCTGAGTGGATAATGGATAGATAGACAGAATGTCTTACTGGTTAGCTGGAGTTTTAACATTGAGTCCAGCTGACTTGCTGCAGTCACGCTTCAATGTCACCTGGCTAAACACTGATGGGCTCAAATCCCATAAAGTATTAAAACTAGACTAGAAAGAAGGAGGATTTTTTACAAAGAGAAGGAAGCTGATGATAATAAATAAGGTAGCATAATTCAGATAGGAATGTGGACTAGAGAAGGAAGACTCACGGTATTCTCAAAGCCCTATTATTTCACTATAATTTGCCAACATATACAAGTTGAGTATCCCTTTTCTGAAATGCTTGGAACCACAACTGTTTCATATTTTGGATTTGGAATACCTATATTTCCATATACATAACATACAGCACTGTTCAGGAGATCTCTGGGAAGCCCACAAATGAACAAGTAGGAGTGCCTACTTATTACCTCGAAGGCAGAAGCAGGTGGCTGGCAGGCTCCCCAGAGATCTCCTGTACAGTCCTGGATTTTTTTTTTCAAATGCAGGTACTAGATCCCTTATATCCTCATTATCTCAGATCCTCAGTCCCTCTCCACCCCTACATCTCATACATAACACAGATAATGAACAAATGAAGCACAAAACTGGAGAACTCTACACTAATGCACAGAGCATGGGAAATAAAGCAAGATTAACTCCAACTCTTAGTACAACAAAATAAATATGATTTAGTAGGCATCACTGAAGCCTGGTGGGATGAATCTCATTATTGGAATGTAGGAATGGGGGGTATAACTTATTTCGCATAAATAGACCAAACAAGAAAGGAGGGGGAGTGGCCTTATACATCAAGGATGTTTTCACCTGTGAAGAGATCCATGACTTAAATCTGGGAAGCCAAGTCGAGAGCATCTAGGTAAGAATTAAGCGAGTGAGAAACAATAGGGATGTGATTGTGAGGGTTTGCTACAGGCCTCTGGGCCAGCCTGAGGACTTGAATGAGGCCTTCCTGGAGCAGATGACCACACATTCAAAAAGAGAGATGCAGTAGTAATGGGAGATTTCAATTATCCCGATATTTGTTGGCAGTCAAACCTTGCCAAGACTGCAAGGTCCAACAGGTTCCTTGCTTGCCTTGTAGACAATTTCATGGTCCAGGAGGTAGAAGAGGCAACAAAGGGATCGGCTGTATTAGATCTGATCCTGACCAACAGGGATGAGCTTGTTGATGAGGTGGAGATGGTGGGATCCTTAGGGAGAGAGCAGCCATGCTCTTTTGGAGTTTGTCATTCAGTGGGAAGGAGAAGCCAAGTGTAGCCAGACATGCATCCTAAACTTTAAGAAAGCTGATTTCTCTAAACTTAGGGAGTTACTTGCTGAAATCCCGTGATCAAGAATACTGAAAGAGAAAGGAGTTCATGACGGATGGAAGTTTCTTAAAAGTGAGATACTGAAGGCACAATTGAAAACTGTGCCAATAAGGAGGAAAACTGGCAGGTGTCTAAAGAAACCAGAATAGTTGACTGAAGAACTCTCAGCTGAGCTAAGTGTTAAAAGAAACAAGTACAGGAAATGGACAATGGTGAAACCACCAAAGAGGAATTCAAGCATAGCCAGGAGATGTAGAGAGAAGGTCAGAAAAGCTAAAGCTAAAAGGACTTTTTTAGATATGTCCACAGCAAAAGGAAAAAGAAGGAAATGATAGGGTCACTGTGTGGAGAAGATGGTCAATTAATAATGGGAGGAAGTGAGAAGGTAGAACTACTCAACACCTTCTTTGCCTTGGTTATCTCCCAAAAGGATAGAAGTACCCAACCTGGGGATTGGGAAGCAGGTGAGGAAGCCAGGGAAATACAGCACAGAATAAGTAGAGTACAGGAATATCTGGTTAGATGAATTCAAGTCCCCAGGGCCAGATGAATTATATCCAAGGATATTAAAAGAACTGGCAGAAGTTGTTTTTGAACCACTTGCAATAATCTTTGAGAACTCTTGGAGAACAGGAGAAGTCCCAGCAGACTGGAGGAGGGCAAATGTCATCCCCATCTTCAAGAAGGGGAAAAAAGAGGACCCAAATAATTATCACCCGATCAGTCTGACATCAATACCAAGAAAGATCCTAGAGCAAATCATTAAACAGTCAGTTTGTAATTACTTAGAGAGCAATGCTGTAATCACTAAAAGGCAACATCGATTTCTCAAAAATAAGTCATGCCAAACTAATCTTATCTCTTTTTATGACAGGGTAACAAGCTTGATAGATGAAGGGAATGCTGTAGACTTGGCGTATCTTGACTTCCGTAAGGCCTTTGACAAAGTTCCGCATGACATTCTTGCAAAGAAGGTAGTGAAATGCAGGCTGGACAGGGCTACTGTTGGTTGGATTTGTAATTGGTTGACCAACTGAACCCAAAGGGTGCTCACCAATGGCTGCTTTTCATCCTGGAGAGAAGTGACTAGTGGGGTGCCACAGGGTTCTGTCCTGGGCCCAGTGCTATTCAACACCTTCATCAATGACTTGGATGAAGGAGTGCAGGGCATTCTGATCAAATTTGCAGATGACACCAAATTGGGAGGGGTTGCTAATACCCCAGAGGACAAGATCAAAATTCAAAATGACCTTGACAGATTGGAGAGCTGGGCCAAAGCTAACAAAATGAATTTCAACAGAGAGAAATGTAAGGTCCTACACTTAGCCAGAAAAAAATGAAATGCATAAAAACAGGATGGGGGACGTGTGGCCGGGTAGTAGTACATGTGAAAGGGATCTAGGAGTCTTGGTAGATCACAAGTTGAACATGAGTCAGCAGTATGATGCAGCAGCCAAGAAAGCCAACACGATTTCTGGTTGCATCAATAGGAGTATGGTGTCTAGATCAAGGGAGGTAATGGTACCACTCTATTCTGCTTTGGTTAGGCCTCATCTGGAATACTGTGTCCAGTTCTGGGCACTTCAATTCAAGAAGGACATCGACAAGCTGGAATGTGTCCAGAAGAGGGTGACCAAAATGGTGAATGGTCTGGAAGACATGTCCTAAGAGGAACAGCTTAGGGAGCTGGGTATGTTTAGTTTGCAGAAGAGAAGGTTAAGAGGGGACATGATGGCCATGTTTAAATATTTGAAGGGATGTTATGCCGAGGAGGGAGCAGTCTTGTTTTCTACTGCTCCAGAGAGTAGGACAAGGAGCAATGGATTCAAGCTGCAGGAAAGGAGATTCCACCTGAACCTCAGGAAGAACTTCCTGACAGTCAGAGCTGTCTGGCAGTAGAATATGGTGCCTCGGAGTGTGGTTTCTTCTTTGGAGGTTTTTAAGCAGAGGCTGGATGGCATCTGTTGGGAATGCTTTGATGTGTGTTCCTGCATGGCAGGAGGTTGGACTGGACAGCCCCTGGGGTCTCTTCCAACTCTATAATTCTATGATTCTATGAAAGATGCAAGGTTGGAGAGAGAAATGAGGATCTGTGAAGTGGCGGGAAACATGGATTTGTGCTGAGCACTACACTTAGATTCCTGCCATTTCACAGATCCTTGTGTGGAGGGTGAGAGGGACAGGGGGAAGTGAATCAGTCAGCAGGAACTGCCTCTCATCCCCCCTGTAATTTGATAAAGAGATAAAGCAAAAATAAACTCATTTCTCTCTCTCTCTCTCTCTCTCTCTCGTTTTAGCAAACTGCAGTGGGGACAAGATGTAGTCCCCAATGCCTGGTTGCCTCTCCCTCCACTGTGGGGATCCCAAGCTGCCTAGAGGGTGGTTTCAGATGAAGCACAGGAGAGTAGAGAATACCTCTTATGCCCCCTTCAAAACAAGGCATGTTTAAAGCATGCTGATGTCACTAATAGGATTCCAACTTCTGAGTTCTGGGCTAAATCCAATTATTAAACTCAAACAGGAGCAGACCCATCTAATCAATGGAACTTGTATATGTCAATTTACCAATTCCCCATTGATCCAGTGGGTCTAGTTCAGATTAATAATTGGATGTAGCTATCTGTTTCAATATTAAATATCATTAATCAAATTTATTTTCCTTAAGGTATGTACCCTAAGGTATGTAAAATAATTGGAGGAAGGCAAGGACAAACCTCATCTGAACAAATTCTGCCAAGAATACCCCATGATCAGTTCACATTAGGGTCACCATAGGTCAGAAGTGAAGGCACATAACAAAAATATGAAATAATTAAAAAATCAAATAATCTAGTCCTTACTGTAGCCATAACCTTTTCGAAAATTGTTTGTTTAGACAATATATTAGCTTGAATTGGCTCTAGAACATCTGGCATGTTTAAAATGTCAAAGGATTAAGGAATTTTGAAACATTACATAAAACTCAACCCAGCACCCACCATCACTGTCTATCTGACTCCTTTTTTCTTTCTGATCATACACAACATGAGGTCAACAGCTACTTGTTTATTTACATGTGAATTTCCTCTGTATCTAAGAGAATTTCTGCTTTCAGCAGAAAAAAAAGTTAGAAAACCTGTATAAGTGCTTTGTCAATTCTACTGATGTGTATTTTACAGCAGGTACTAGCACCATTATATAATTCTGAATTGCTGATACAATACTTAATCTCACAGTTCCAGAATGATCTTTCTCATTGAAGACTGATGGTATCAGGAAATCACTTTTGCCAGAATAAAATATTGTATTGCCTTTAAGTATTATAGACTTTTAAAGCTATATCTGTGTTGTACCTTATTTGGTACATTTGAGTCATTTCTCTGGATCCTATAAGTATTACAAGATTGTAGCGTAATGTGGATGAAATATCTATGCATTTAATACTTCATTCTGTTGAACTGGATAACACTCACTGTCACCACTGTGGGTTTGTGTTCCCAAAGACCCATTCCATAAACTCCTGGTGCAAGATGAATTATGAGGGACAAAAATGAATGACACGATATTGTAAGTTCAGGGAAAATATAGTACTATGGAAACAGTTATACATGAGAAAGAACAGAAAGGGATAGAAAATAAGGACTGGGGGAATAGCGTTTTTATAGCAACACTCATTAAATCTGGACGGTGACCACAGATGGAAGGATAGAGGATAGATGGAAGGATAGATGGAAGGATAGAGAAGAAGATATGAAAGACATATTAAATTACCTGAATAGCAAACAAGGACCAGTAAAGGTACTGGATGATTACAGATAATAAATGGTAATATGGAAAGCTGTCTGCCATGTGAAGAAGAGACTTTTACCATCCCTCCATATTGTCCAAATTTCTGCTTGCTGCCTTCTCTTCTATTTATAGCCTATTTGTTGTCTGCAGCACAATCTTCTTGCTGAGCTAGCTGCCTAACAGGACAGACTTTCTTGGTAAGTAGTGGAATACCACTCCGGTATTAACTTGCAAGCTCACCCTAAAACTAGTATCTTAAGAGTAAGTGTACCTTTTTGTAGTTTGCCAATTTATAGGCCACTGGTTGCATCACAGAAATACTCATAACTGCTGAATGAATAGGCTTTGGTAAAAAAAACCCAAAACTCAATCTCTACAAAAGCCTGCATATCCTATATATCTCACAAGATATTTAAGCACCTTAGGTTTTTCATTTGAATGGTCATTGTAACAATAGTTGCCCTGGACATAGTCTCAGTTTTAATCCAAATGAACAATGCTGGTTGCTCGTCGCTTAACAGATGCACAAACTGCTTCCAGAGTTCCCACATCCATGGGTTCATAACTATGATAAGGGCTGTGTTTTTAATTATTGTCCAATAAAGTACGCTTCACTTTATTTGCTTCATTTGGGATAGTGGCTGACAAAAGCAAGAAGAATTGAGCCTATTAATTCATGCAGGGCCAATTTATCCTTCCAGAATAAGATTGAAAATTAAATCAATTTAATTGCCAATCTTCCTGGGTAATGACCATGAAAATCTCCTGTAATATTTCTGATGACAATTGCTTGAACTCATTCTGCTATGTCAGCTAGAAGAGTGCTTCTCAGGCTATCTGACATGGAGGACTGACGTGTCTAGTTCCTTCATAGCCGTCCTTCCAAGTCTCAGTCTTCTGATATTGTGACCAAAGTCTCCATCCTGATTAATGACTGACCTTTAAAATTATGTAAAGCATCTGTGGTCATCATGTTTGTTTTCTTAATGTTCAGCTTTAAGCCTGCCTTTGCACTTTCTTCCATTTACTTTCTTCAGTAATCATTCCAAGTCTTTGCTATTTTCTGCTAGTACTATGGTATCATTTGCATATCTTAAATTGTTGATGGTCCCTCCTTCAATTTCCATGCCTCCTTCCTCCAAGTCTAATCCTGCTTTACGTATGATATGTTCAGCATACAAATTAAACAGATAGGGTGATAAAATGCAGCCTTGCCTGACCTCTTTGCCAATGGGAAACCATTCCCTTTCTTTGTATTCTGTTCTGATGGTAATCTCTTGTCCTGAGTGCACATTATACATCAGGGCAATCAAATGTTGTGGTACACCCATTTCCTTAAAAGTGATCCATAGTTTTTCACAATCTACACAATCAAAGGCTTTGCTATAATCTATAAAGCACAGGCTGATTTTCTTTGAAATTCTTTGGTGTGCTCCATTATCCAATATATGTTTGCAATATGATCCTTCATGCTTCTTCCTTTCCTGAAGCCAGCTTGAACATCTGCGACTTCTCACTCCATATATGGTAAAAGTCTTTGTTGTAGAATTTTGAGCCTCACTGTGCTTGCATAAGAAATTCATGCAGTGGTCCTGGTTGCTGCAATCGCTGGTAACCCTTTTCTCAGGGACTGGAATATATATTGAGCATTTGCAATGTGTGGGCTGTTCTTTTATTTTCCGTATTTATTGACAGATTTTAGTTAGAACTAGAGTAGATTCTGTCTTTGTAGCTCAAAGGAGTGTTTGATTTTTTGTTTTAATATGTCTGGCTTCCTCTGATTCATGCTTCTCATTATTCCATGTTCCTATAATATGTACTATATAGCTTTGGACTTTCCTACCACCTCTGAGCATGTCAACAGCTAAATGTCCTTTTGGCTTGAATCCAGTTGCATCATTGGCCACAGTGCTACTTGTAGTTGTCCTCTGCTGTACCCCACTAGTTTGCTGAGTGCTTTGTGGCCTGGAAGTTTTATCTTTTGGTACTATCTGTTGCATCAATTTGAATTGTCTCATCATAGGAGCTTCATGATGAAAGACATTCGAAAGGGGTTTGTTTACCCTGCCTCCTTCTACACGGTAAGGACTTTTGTTTGCTATGGTGCCACTGCCATTATCTCTGAGACATCCTCCACCAATGTCACCCCCACTACTGCTGCTTGGCAAATATTGTCTGACTCCTCAATAAAAGCCTGTCTGACATGGGAGAATCTACAAGCAGCACTTACTACGGTCATAGCCTCTTGCTTCACAGGAAAACACAGTCCTACCACCACAGAAAGGTAGTGCCTATTACACAATTCCATCATAAAAGCCAAAGCAGTTTTATACAAAGAGGAGAAATGGTAGTACTGAATAATAATAAGACAGGGAGATGCTTCAGAGAAAGCTTTGGCTTTTAAAAGTTTTAGACATGAAACACAACTATAATTAAACTGCTATTCTAAAGCCTTTGTGTAAAGTTAAATTGAATTTGGCCAGGCCAAAGCTAACAAAATGAATTTCAGCAGAGAGAAATGTAAGGTTCTACATTTAGGCAGAAAAAAATGGAGTGCACAAATGTAGGATGGGAGACACGTGGCTGGACAGCAGTACATGTGAAAGGGATCTAGGAGTCTTGGTAGATGACAAGCTGAACATGAGTCAGCAGTGTGATGCAGCAGCCAAGAAAGCCAGCTTGATTCTTGGTTGCATCAATAGGAGTATGGTGTCTAGGTCAAGGGAGGTAATGGTACCACTCTATTCTACATTGGTTAAGCCTCATTTGGAATATTGTGTCCAGTTCTGGGCACCTCAATTCAACAATTCAAGATACCGACAAGCTGAAGCAGGTCCAGAGGAGGGTGACCAAAATGGTGAAGGATCTGGAAGACATGCCCTATGAGAAACGGCTTAGGGAGCTGGGTATGTTTAGTTTGCAGAAGAGAAGGTTAAGAGGGGACATGATAGCCATGTTTAAATATTTGAAGGGATGTTATGCCGAGGAGGGAGCAGTCTTGTTTTCCACTGCTCCAGTGAGTAGGACAAGGAGCAATGGATTCAAGCTACAGGAAAGGAAATTTCCACCTGAACCTCAGGAAGAACTTCCTGACGGTCAGAGCCATCCAGCAGTGGAATATACTGCCTCGGAGTGTGGTGGAGTCTCCTTCTTTGGAGGTTTTTAAGCAGAGGCTGGATGGCATCTGTTGGGAATGCTTTGATGTGTGTTCCTGCATAGCAGAGAGTTGGAATGGATGGCCCCGAGGTCTCTTCCAACTCTATGATTCTATGAAAACCAGTTACATTAAATACTTTCTGCTTTGATGAAATGTAAAGTTGCAATCATAGTATACAATTTATACAGCACTTTTGAAAATACTCTGTTTAAAAGTTTCCAGTTAAAATGTTAAATAGTTTGCATTTTATAGCCAAATGCTGTGATTGTATTTTTCAAAGTGTACAACTGAAAAAAAAAATCAAAACAAGGAAACTTAACATACAATTAAAACAAACCTTGCAACGTTGGTGTCAGTCTTATGTAGGAATGATGTAGCAGGAAGAAAAACACAAAATTTAACTTAAGTTAACATAAACTTATAGTTTTAGGAAGCATGAGCTATCCTCAATATTTAGGAATAACAGTCCGCTTCACATACTGATTAAGCCAATCCACCAATCCAGCCAAAACACCAATCAGAATAAATATGTTCTTTGTACGCAACTAGAGGATGTATTCAGCCATGCCTAATACACGTTTTTTGAAGTCATTTAATGACACAATATGCCTAGTACAATGCCTAGTATGTGTTTTTTGAAGTCATTTAATGACACAATATAAATGTAATGCCTTAAATAAAAGACACTATTATTTGTATTTAAATTTTTGGGCATAAATCCATGGAACTTATGAAAATATACAAGCAACAATTCAGATACTTCCATTTTTAGTCTTTAATTTTTTCCCCATTTTTTCATTAAATTGTAACATAAATACAACATTATAACTCGGACATTTTTAATGCATGTGTTACAGTGAATGTACTCAAATTTGACATTCACAGATGATTTTTAAAAATATGTACCCACCAGGGACATATAGCAGTGAATGCTAATAAACATTTACAGTGACTGTCATAACTGTATCTCTACAGTTTTGGGCTCTCACATTTACCATATGAGAAAATATTGCAATGCGTATAGCACTTCTTCTAGACAACACGTTTTCACTCTCTAAGGGTATATTGTATTCCCACAGTATGTTTCATGATTAGCATCCTATATGAGACAGAAGAACAGGGAGTTGTAAACAAGTACCACAGAAAGGAACAAGGGAAAATAACAGTGTATAATAGATTCAAAGGCAGTATGTGGAAAAAGAATTAAAGGCGTCTGCCACCAAATGCTGGTGAATTACAACCAGTAAGCAGTGCCAACAGAAGCCAAATGCTCCTATAAAACGGATAAGGCCCTGCGAAATAAAAAGACAACCAGCAATGTTTTTTCAATAAAGCTTACTAAACAGAGCCAAACCTCTCATTTCTAGCTCTGTCATAATTCCCATTATGGATGACTAATTTAGCAGAAATATTACCAAAATCTTGTTTGAGATATGCCATCAGATCTAGCAGATATGTCTCTAATCCATCATTGGAATAATCATCCCTAGCACCATTTTTAATGTTTTTTTTAATACTGTTATAGTGCTATTATTCCACTTTCAACATCCTATGGAATCCTAGGGTCTGCAGTTTAGGGAGGGGCTTTTCGAATTCTCAGCCAGAGAGCTCTTAGGTTTCAGTAAAGTACAAACCCCAGAATTCCACAGGATGTTGAAAGTGGAATAATAGCATTATAACAGTGTAGTGTGGAAAGGCCCTTAGAAACAATTCCAGCAGTCACAAAAAAGCTGAGCTGTTTTTCATTACTTAGCAATTATAAAGGTGCAAAACTAAGAATATTACCAGAGGAATTCTAGATAATCAGGAGTATCTGTGGAAAAAAGGGCCTCCTCAGTGGCTGTCCCTGGGTTCTGGAACTACCTGCCTAGGAAGGCTAGAATGTCATGTACAAGATAACCCCTTGCTCAAAGAACACACTCTGAAATTAACAGTAGTTTGTTCAAAGGATAGTCATGGGTTGTCATACCCTGCTTCCAGAGCATGGACTTGGACTCAGAGTCTGAAACAGAGGGCATGTCAGAGGCTGAGACAGGGGGCATGCCAGGACCTGCTGCACAAAACAAGGTTACAGTGCCAGAAACAGAGCAGGGTATGGTGCCAGCTCCAGCACAGAGTCCTACCTCTTCAGATATAGAAGAACACTTACCTAGACCCAGAGCACAGACAGCAAAGAAAGACCCAGCATCACTCTCTCAGAATTTATAACCGGCAACAATCAATCAAGTCACAGCTGCGCTAGGCTTCAGGCCTATTTAGCTGATGTCCTTCCCCTCCAGGACTTGTCAGAGCTTATCTGACCTCCTACACTGCTGGATGCCTTGACAAATGCTTGGATTGACCTTGGACACTTCCTTGCCATGGAACCCTGTTGGAGTTTGTTTATGTTGGACTTTATTTATGATCCTCTACTTACTGCCTGGAAGTAAATAACAGGCTGGGAGCTATTCAGTTTGTTTTGTTTGTTTTATCAGCTATGATACCGGGACTGAGATAGGATGTGGGTAACAACTGCACACTTCCACAGAAGTTGCGAGAAGTGAATTGTATAGCGATCATACATTTTCCTATAAGCAATCCATTACAAATTCACACATGCTAAGCTTTCATTGGTTAGTAAAGTGTTGCCTTGTTTTTCCCAGGCTGGTGTTTTTCACAGATGTTCTCAACCTTGGACAGTTGTTGACTTGCTTCCTTAGCTCTCTCCGTTATGTCAACACTCTTTGTTCTCATAACATACTTCACTCTTACTTTCCTGCTTTTACTCTCCTGCACTTGCCCTGTTACATTATATCAATTCAACACATACAGGTGCTTTGCAGTTAGATTCTTCTACATAACAGCCAGCATAGCACTGAGCAATATATAACACAACCACATCTATGAAACCAAACTCCCTTCTACATGTTCCATATTATGACAGGGAGGAATTGCAACCTGACATAGATTGACCCTCCCCTCTCCTTTCTGTCCTTCCATCATCAGGCAGACTTTTATTTCAAGAGGCTTCTGTGAACTCAATATTTTCAAGGGAAGAATGTGCTGTATTATTTTAATCTACCGTACTTATAGAGATGTGTTTTAAACTGTGTTCAGTGTTGTTAATAGTTTAATTCTATTGTAATGCTGATCTTTTCTGTTTTTGAATTGTTTTGCACTTGTTTTGTCAGTTCCCTTGTTTCCCAGCGAAAAGCATGGTATATATAAAGATGACAATGACAACAATGATGAGAGACAAATTTAAAATCCAATGAAATGTTGTCAAATGGATAGAGCCATGAAGAGTATTATCAAGTCCAGGATCTTCCTGCACACTTCTGTGAATGGTAAGTGATCCAGGAAGATGTGATTTTCCCCCACAAAGATACAGTCCCTGCATGCTTTCAGTATATATTCTGAAGGACAGGGGTGGAGGAAGAGAAGAGTCAGCATAAATATACAATGGGATCTTGGCCAAAATCTTCAAAACCATAGCCTCAATTCACCGAAAAGACTTTTCAAAAGGATGTGTATAAAGGGCCAAGGTTCAAAATGGCAGAGGAACAGGTAACTCATAAGGTGCATACATTTTTGAGAACTATTCTAAAGAAGATGCTTCTGTGAAAAGACTTACTGTTAAATAATTTCTCCCAAGTAAATTCTAAGGAAAGAGCTACTTGTGGGAATTGACATCTATAGCAACAGAACACAAGCCAAACTTTGTATTCTTTCTTGTGGCTCTTTTTTCTTCTTCTTTTGGTTAGATATGTTAATGCTTCACTAAGTTTCTTCTCAAAGGCAGCAATGAGTAATTTCAGCAATTTTCTTCAGCAAAGTCTCTAAAAATCATGCAGATTTTGAAAGCTATCTGCAACTTGGGACTTACCCTATGAAAAACTCCCACATGATTGTTGAATAAACTACTGTTGTGCAGAAACCAGCAACAGCAAACAGCTTCTTCTCTGTGGAAAATAATATTTAAATGCAAAAATATTGATTCCTGAACAGAAAATGCTGTTTTCTTTGCAAAAAATGCTGTAGTTGGGGATGTGTTAAGCGTAAAACTCATACACGGTTGATTTGCATAGAAAATAGCATTTTCTGTGTGGAAAACAGCAATTTATGTGCAGAAAATACTGATTTCAGCACAAAACAGCCACATGCAAACTTTGTGCAAAATTAAGTCCTGAACAACAAAGATTCTCATCAGTCTAGGATTCTTCTCATCGTTGTTTGTCAACATTTGAAAAACATTTTTTGACCATTTTTATATCATTTTCAAATATTCTTTCCATTTTTTTTGTTAAATGTAATTTTAGTAATCAAATTGTTTTAATGTTAATTTGAAAAGCTTTTCAAAAAATCTAACAAGGGGACCAAACCCAGTACCACCAGTAGCATCTAGAAGAAATAAACTTTCTTAGCATAACATTAGAAATATTGTAGAGACAGCCAAGTGTTGCCCAGATGTTTTGGACCACAGTTTCCCTAAACCCATGACCATTGGCCATGCTGACTTGGGCTTGTCGTTATCATTGGCCTTTTTATTCTAGCAGGCTTTCAGCAATTGACTAGCTATTAACAGAAAGCTTTTTAACAGTGAAGTTGTGCTTAAAATTTAAAAATAAACTGTATTTCTCCTAAACAAACAAACAAGAGGATGGTTATCGCTTGCATTCTATTTGTGAGCTTTCCATGAGTTTACTGCAGACAGAATGCTGAATTAAAAATGTTTTAAAATACATTGAATTAGATTGTTGAATTAAAATGTTGAAATAAACACAATTTAAAATATATATTTAATACTGGCAGACATAGGCAAGAATTTGAGTGGCTCTATTTAACCCAATTTAGAATTTCCAAGGCAAAAGATGTTTTAAAATTAGAGTTATGTATTTCGCTAATGAAAGTCAGCATGGTGTAGTGATTTAAGCAATGGATACAACTCTGGAATTGCCATTTGGCCATGGAAATTTTGTAGGTGGCTCTGGGCAAGTCACACACTTTCTGCCTCAGAAAAAGGCAAAGGCAAAGCCTCTCTGAACAAACCTTGCCAAGAAAACCCCATAATAGGTTCACCTTAGGGTCACCATACGACATAATGACTTGAAGGCATACAACAACATTTTAGATTATACGAATAACTTAGTTTATGCAAATAACCATTAAGTAAACTAGTTATTTGTAAAAATAAATAGTATTAATTTGAGAAAAAAAACTTTTGCCTTTGAAATTCTAAATTATATTAAAGAGAGCCACTTAAAAGTCTTGATTATACCTGCCATTACTAATAATACAATTCAAATTGTTTTAATTCATCTGTGTTTATTATTACACTGTGTTTAATTGTTGATTACTTCTTATATGCTTTAGCACTACAGTCATCCCTCCATATGTATGTGTTTGACCTTTGCAGATTTGATAATTTGTGGATTATTTGCTGCCGCCTCTGCCGCTGCCCCATGCCAGTGTCTATCTTGACCTATGTTTAGCTAAGTCAGGCTCGGCCAGTGGTCAAATCTTTGGTCACTGGGAGGAAATCAAACTGATGGGTTGGCTGGGCCTCGCCCTGCATGCACTTCCTTGCATGTGCATTCACATGTCCAGGTGAGTAGGCAGGGGAGGGGAGGGGAGGGGAGGGGAGGGGGGCACATGATGAGGGAATGTGTATGTGTGTGTTCCCTCATTCACTCACTTGCATGGGCGGGGGACAGGGGATGGGGTGGGGGAATGTGAGGAAGCAGGGCACGCACATGTGTTCCCTTGCTAACCCACTTGCACGAGTGGGGCCGAAGGGGGTGGGGTGGAGAAAGTGAGGAGGGAGGGTGCACGTATGTGTACCTTCGCTCACATAATCCCTCAGGCAGGTAGGTGGGGGAAGGTGAACAGGAGGAGGGGAGGGATGTGTGCAGGTACTACCTCACTCATTCACTCATGGAGGTGGGCACATGAGGGAGGTTATGGGAAGGGGGGCAGCACAAGGTGGGAGCGCACGTGCATTCCTTCGTGCACGCTCTCACTCATGTGAGCAAGTGGATGGGAGGAAGGGGATAAGATGGGGGAACAGGAAGAGTGAGGATGCGTAGATGCATTCCTTCATTCACTCACTTGGGTTGGGGGGAAAGAGGATGGGATGGGGAAGTTGAAGAATAAGCGTGGATGGTGTGCAGATCTCTAGGGCACACAGAAGGAGCAGAACAAGAAAGGGGAGCAGGAAAGAGCCAGGGCAAGCAGGCAAGATGGCCGCAGTGGGAGGAGAGCAGGGGCGGCGGGAAAGTGCTGTTGCAGCTCCCCTTATGGCAGTGGCACTCCCTCAATCAGTCCCAGAGGCCTGCACATCACCCTCCCTCCCTTCTCCCAGTCCTCTGTGCCGTCCCCTTCCTCTGTCCACTCACCTGAGTGAGTGCATAAGCAAACACACGTGTGGCTCGACCCTGCCACCTAACCAATTAGAATCATAGAATAATAGAGTTGGAAGAGACCACAGAGACCTTCCAGTCCAACTCCATTATGCAGGAACCCACATCACAGCACTCTCAACAGATGGCCATCCAGCCTCTGTTTAAAAACCTCCAAAGAAGGAGACTCCACCACACTCTGAGGCAGCACATTCCACTGCCGGAAAGCTCTGACTATCAGGACGTTCTTCCTGAGGTTCAGGTGGAATCTCTTTTCCTGTAGTTTGAATCCACTGCTCCTTGTCCTGCTTTCTGGAGTCATGGAAGACAAGCCTGTTCCCTCTTAGTATGACATCCTTTCAAATATTTAAACACGGCTATCATATCCCCTATTAACCTTCTCTTCTACACACTAAACATACCCAGCTCCCTAAGATGTTCCCATAAGGCATGACTTCCAGACACTTCACCATTTTGGTCACCCTCCTCTAGACACTTTTTTGGTACTTTTTTGTGTTTTTGGAAGGCTAAAGATATTTGAAGTTTTTCCACTTTCATGGGGGTCCTGCACAGCTAACACCTGCAACAGTGGAGGGTTAACTGTAGTTGTATTCTCAGTCTGTATCTGAATTTTGGTGTATGCCTGGCTCCCAGTTCTGGGACAAACAAACAAAACAGAACCCAAACCAAAAATGTCACCAATTAAAGGCTATGCAATTTGATTTCAATAAAAGTACTTGTATTCTGCTAGCTATACAATTACCACAATATATATATGGTTGAGATCAATACTCAAATGACTGAAAATATTGTTGATGACATTTAAGCTGAAGGAAAACATCAAGAGGACTCCTCATAGTGAGACAGAACTGACTGAAACACAGCAGGTGTCACAAAAGCATTCAGATCTAAGCATAGTATGTGAGCTGAGTTGCAGCTGAGATGGAGCTTTGTCCAAATTGGCTACCCACACTGAACAAAGCAGGAGAATCTAGCTTTAATCTGTTCTTCACTACCACCCATTGCTATGTCAAATAAATATGCTAATAAGGCATTTATGATACACAGATAGAAGTGACAGGGTTTGAAAACATTAGTACTTTCCTAGCAATGGAATCTTTCCAGTTCCTCAATTAAATTATAAATTATAAATTAAATTATACAGGAGTATATAAGTACTGGCAGATATAGGCAAGATTTTGAATGGCTCTATCGAATACAATTTAGAATTTCCAGGTTAAAAGATTTTTAAAAAATTAAGGCTATTTATTTAATTTATACAAATAACTTTGCTGCATAAAGGTCATCAAGTACAGCATTTTGTCACCAGTATGCTCCCGGTAATCTCACAAACAGGATGCAATCAATAAGCATCCCCTGTTTGTTTGTCCAGGGCAAGTAAAAATCAGAAATATTCATATCTAGCAATCATGACTAATAACTACTGATAGATACACAATATGTAAATTTGTCTAGTTATCCCTTTCAAAAGCCATCTTGGGCATCCCCAATACTGACTTTCATTAATATGTCGTATAATGCTTAAAAGTGTTTTCTTTTCTTTGTCCTGAACTGCTAGCAGTCAAAATGTCCTCTCTTATTCAAAGCAGTAGAGTAGTTTCCTTACAAAGTGAGGATCTCCAAACCTTGAGCCTTTCACTTCAGAAAGGACATTCCAGTAACCTTCATTTAGCTGGCCTTGCATCTCCTTCAGCTCTATTATGTTGGCTTTTTTATATGTGCAATGACAAACAGAACTTACAGTCACTGATACAAACAAACTTGTGAAACCCTGTAGCTACAGAATGTTTAGCCCTCCAGATGCTATTGAACTTCCACTTCCATTAGCTACCCAGTATAGCTAATGTTGAGGGATTATAGGATTTATAATCCAGTAACACCTGGAGTGTCACATATCTCCCAATCCTGTGGTATGTAGAATCAAAAATAGCTTGAATCCCTGGCATCCATTAGTAAAGCTGAGAAAGACTATGTTCTGAAACACTAAAGAGCAGTAATCAGTCAATATGCAGATCATAATGAATGACATAGCCCAAATATCTATCTAATTTAGTACAAAGTAGCTTTTTGTGTGACAGCCAGTGCGGTAGAATGGTTTGGGTGTTGGATGATGTCTCTGGGGCCAGGGTCTGAATCCCCTCGCTCAGCCATGGAAACCCATGGGGTGACCTTGGACAAGTCACATTCTCTCAACCTCAGAGGAAGGCCATGGCAAACCTTTGATCAAATCTTGCCAAGAAAACCTCATGATAGGTTCACCTGAGGGTTGCCATAACTCGGAAACTACCTGAAGGCACACAACAACAACAGCTTTCTATACAAAGTGATCTTATAGCACCTTTGAGACTAACTGTAGAGAAAGTTGAAGGCTTTCACGGCCGGAATCCATAGGTTGTTGTGGGTTTTCCGGGCATTGAGGCTGTGTTCTATTAGAATTTTCTCCTGACGTTTTGCCTGCATCTGTGGCTGGCATCTTCAGAGGGTCTGGTGGCATGGAAGTGAGACAGAGTATATATACTTGTGTATTTATATATCAGACCAATGGTTACTCCAGTTCAGACATCAGAAGAGCCTCAAGACCCGGAAAAAAACACAAAAGTGAAGATAAGCAGCCAACTAAAGGGAATGTGTTTTTACCATATATCAAAGGGGTCAATGACCGCATAGGGAAATTGATGAAGAAACATAACCTCCAAACAATCTATAGACCGACCAAGAAAATTCAACAAATGCTACATTCAGCAAAGGACAAGAGGAATCCTCTAACTTCTGCTGGAGTTTATCTCATATCTTGCAGTTGTGGGCAGGTCTACATAGGGACTACAAAACACAACATCCAAACACGAATTAAAGAACACGAAAGACATTGCAGACTGATCCAGCCAGAAAAATCAACAGTAGCAGAACATGTTATAAATCAACCTGGACACAGAATGCTTTTTGAAAGCACAGAAGTTCTGAACCATTCTGTCAACTACTGTGTCAGACCACACAGAGAGGCCATTGAAATCCATAAACACATGGACAATTTCAACAGGAAAGAAGAAACTCAGAAAGCAAACAAAAATTGGCTACCAGTACTGAAGAAGACTAAAATCAAGATTCAAAATATACCAGTGAAACCACCCAGACTCTGGAGGTCCCTCTACAAGAAACAATAAAATAGATTGCTAATGTACTCAGTGCACTGTTATGCATACCCCTGACTAACAATCAACCCTGGGGGATACCCCATTTAACAACAGGCCATCACACAGGCCAACTGTAACATATGCAAATTGCTTCCTTCCACCCAGGGACTACACAGGTATATATACTCTGTCTCACTTCCATGCCACCAGATCCTCTGAAGATGCCAGCCACAGATACAGGTGAAACGTTAAGAGAAAATACTAACAGAACACAGCCTCAAAGCCTGGAAAACCCACAACAACCTGTAGAGAAAGTTGTTTGTAGCATAAGCACAAGTTTGCTTCATCTGAGGTAGCCTTCTATATTCTCAATCTACTATATAAAAGTCAAAGTTTGTGCGTGACCTTGTCTGTTTGTCTGCATCAGGCAGGCACAGACCTCATACGATTGGCTGGCTATGAAGCTGCTATGGAATCCTGGGGATGGCAGTTCAGGGAGGGGCCTTTAGAATAGGCTGATTGCTATGGAGATGAGGCCTAGCAGCAAGTCCCCTCACAAACCCACCCTCTGTATGTTAACAACTCTGAATACAGACTGGATTGGGGAATATGGGCAAAAGTTACAGGTACTGAACAACATGGCGTGGGGAATTAGAGACACAAATTCTCAAATCTGTACATTTCAACCACATCTAATTCCTAAGGTAAGGTAAGGTAATTCCTACAGTATTTCTAACAAGTGTTACTTATGAGAAAATAAAATCCCGGGCAATGCTGGGTAAATACGTTAGTTAGTAATACTTATCAGATTTAGCCACTGGACATGATTCTATGAAAACTGATCTCTGTTATTGTTGTTATCATTTCCCATCAAGTCAGATTTGACTTATAGTGATCTTGTGAATGTGAGAACTCCAAGACACCCTGTTATTAACAGCCCTGCTAAGGTCTTGCAAATTCAGGGCTGTGGCTTTTTTGAATGAATCAAAACATAATGCGGTCTCGCTCTTTTTCTACTGTCTCGCACTTTGCCAAGTATTATTGTCTTTTCCAGTGAGTATATTGTTTCATGATATGTCCAAAGTATGACAGCCTCAATTTAGTCATCTTTGATTTTAATGAGAATTCAGGCTTGATTTGCTCTAAGACCTATTCTTTTGAATTTTTAAAAGGCCATGGTAGTCATAGAATCTTTCTCCAGTACCACATTTCTTCCTGTTAGATTTCTTCCTTGTCCAGCTTTCACAATTGTATATAGAAATTCAAAAATGATATTAAGGCTTATTAAATGACTTTCAAATTCTGTGCCTAAGTGAAAGAAACTGTCTTTTTATTAAAGATGTGGAATATGTACCTTTCCCAATGTTTCTGTATATACTGCATGCACTAAAGAACTGCAGGCAATGAATTTCAGAATGGTTGCTCACTTCTTGGGTGGTTGAAGTTATTTGGCCACAGGCATCTCTTACATTACTGCTTAACACATGATATTCTGTATTCAAGACATGCAGCATTTGCCTTGCATTTAATAACTATTTACTTTTTGTTAGAGCTATTTCGCTGCACAATATCCAGTCAAAACACTTACAGTTTTAAATGTGCTGTGGCAACTGCGGATATTCTTGGTGTGTGAGTTCCAGTGCAGGATTCTGATGCTTTCAGTTTGCAAAGAAATCACATACAATAAGGTGATAGTGGTTTTTTAAACTGCCATCATTAACACTGTTTTACAGAATTTAGAAATTTTGATCAATTTGTGGAATAAGTCAATTTTCTATGTCACATTCAGGAACTATATTTTAATTAATAGCAATGGTAGATACACAAGGTTGTGGTTCTGCAAAGTATTTAAAGAGACCATTCAGAGACAATTACTTTTCACACAGTATGATTCACAATCTATTATGTTTAACTGGGATACTGTTGTGAAATAAAATGTCAGAGGCTATTTCTGTAACATATGATTTTTTAAAAAACAATCAGCATAATGATGTCATAGCAACATTCAACAGAAATCTCTCTGATTTTGGTACCAACACTATTCTATTGACTCTGTTAAGACTGATTTATCATGAAATGTTTTCTGTAATATAGAAAACGTATTTTTCTTTAAAGAACTGGCTAAGAACAGCTTAAAACAACTGAGCATTTTTTAAAATTACATTTAAATTATTAGGACACCCATTTTGTATACAGGACTTAATGTAAATTTGATATTCAATATCTAGGATAGCTTCAGTTCTTCAATTGCTTCAGAAGTGGTAAATCCTCCTGCCAGAAGGATCTGCATTATAAGAGAAAAAGCCTAGTAAAAACAAACCCTTGAATTTGCAATGTTGATAGACGAAAATACTTTGTTCCGATTTAGAACTCAAATGGTACCAAGATCTTTTGTGACCATTCTCTGGCATCACGCAACCAGATTGTTATGAAAGAGGATGTGTATGTGGGAGGGAGTAAATCCTGGAGCACCTGCAGGTGTAGGAAATGAGAAAACCATTAAAAGGATTTAACACCTTATGAATAGGGAATGCACCAACAGGACAGGAGAAACGGTGACATATAAAGGCACAAAATAGCTTGAGGTTTGGCATAAAGTCTTGAAAAATACAAAGGTGGGCTGATCAAAACATAGCATGTGAAAGAACACTTAGCAATCTAAGAGACCAAATTACAATCATACATGGATCGTAAACAACTTTCTAAAAAATCAAGGTTACAATATCCTTTTTCTGCGAGTTATCAGTATCTTACTGAGCACATGCCAACACAGCCCACTTTCTCAAAAGAATCCAAGCTACAGATATTAGAAACTGAAAATTACAGACGCTAGAGTGCACTGTACCGCAAAAGCAAACACAAACAGCACTTGCACCACAGTGATGGTGAAGGAGGAAAAGCAGTTAGGAAAAGATATAAACCCAATGTTGTCAGTTAGCACTGCACTTCTTAACCAGAACAAATGTTGGAGTTAGAAGCAGGGTATAGTGGTTTAGTTCCCGTCTTTTGTCTTAACCAGAACTTGATGATACAGTGGACAAAAAAGGATATTTGTCAGTAAACAAGGTGGGAATCAGATGGTGCCTGCCAATAATAATAAATGTTGCACCTTAAAATAATCTGCTATGCTGTATCATTTGACAGTTCTTTACAGATCATTAGCACTTACATTAAAGACAAGCTCAAACCAGATGGTCACAAAGCAATCCAATGTAGAACTTCATAGGAACTGAACTGTGCATCCTTGAACTTTCTCTAATCAGCACAGTAAATCATACCGATATACAGACAGAGTATCTTAAGATTAGTGAAGATGACATTACATAAGTCAATGAACACACACCTTACAAATCTGTTCCTTTCCAGCAGAAGGATCCAAGATTACTCAACCAATCTGCATCAGCAAGGTGACATTTGAAAGCCCTTGTTGTAAGCACGCTCCAGCACTCCTAGTCTAGCAGCCCAGTTTATGCTGTTCAATGTAAAGATGTTGACAAAGGATGAAAACACCCAGAATATTTAGGACCAAGTATCTCCAATCTTTTCAGATATGGTAGGGGACAGAGGGAGATTGGCTGTTGCTAAACAGTAATTGTGATGAAAAACAAGAAGATGAGTTGTATAAGACATAGCATGTGAAAGAATATTTTAGCAATCTGAGAGACCAAATTATAATTACACATGGATCCTGAGCTCCTTTTAAAATATCAGGATTATAACATAATTTTTCAGTGAGTATCAGTACATTACTGATCACATGCAACACAGCCCACTTTCTCAAGACAATCTAAGCTACAGATCTTAAAAACTGAAAATTACAGAGGCTAGATTACATGGTACCGCAAAGGCAGACACAATCAGCACAGTGGTTGCTACACAACAGACATTTTTGAGATGATAGTTGGTGGATTGCTTTGTTTACAGCCTTTAGCTGTCAAACAGCAAAGACATATATTCTGTGAAAGTCCACATCTCCCAGGGCTAATGAAAGATGAAAGACAGAAGCTAAGACAGTTCTGATGCTTCTTACAGTCTTTAAGGAGAGCTATGTCTGAACTCGTAACCAAAAAGATGCTCACTTAAAAGTCCCCACAGTTAATTTGGAGATATCCCATAGTTTCTGGCTGGCTGTTTGTTCTTCACATGAAGCACAATGCTGCAAGAATGAACTTAAGCTCCCCTTCCTTTGTCCTTCTTCATGGCCATAAAGAGAAAATTGTAAGCTTCCACTTCCATTTCAGATGAAATCCAGTTTAAATGCTCTCCAGCTTGTAAATTGTGGTTAATATTAACAAAGACACCAGCTTCATAAACTATGGCTTGAAGCTGGCTTGTTTTCATTAGTCATTAATATTAACCACAATTTATCTAGATTCAGGCAACATATCAACTTGAGCCATAGAATCATAGAGTTGGAAGAGACCACATGGGCCATCAAGTGCAACCCCCTGCCATGCAGGAATCCGCATCAAAGCACTCCTAACAGATGGCCATCCAGCTTCTGCTTAAAAACCTCCAAGTTAACAAAAAACAAACAAACAAACAAAAACTCCTGATCTTTCTCTCACAGCAGCACGGAAGGAGTGGTGAATGTGGGCAGGGTAGCCTTATTCTTACAGTGCTAAGTAACAACTTTTCATAATGTCCAGACCAGCATCTCTACGTACATAAATGTTTTCCTAACCTCACATGAAACTGAAAGAAAGACCCATAACAGTATTTTGTAAATGCTGACATTTCCTACTGAAGATTTGTTTCATCTTTTGTTACAGAGAGTCTTGGCTAATGAGATGATTCTTATAATGCAGCATAAAAGATATTCTAGATTGACTCAATTCACCCAGCCTGATTACTGTATCCATTTAAGCATGAAGAAAGAACAGTGACTTTCAGTCCCACACGAGCCTTGCTTAAGCTACAAGGTCTATCTGAGCTTTGATAGCATATTTCTGTCTGGATGTTTCTACTCTTGCTCTTCATTCTGATTTCTGGTTTGTTCACAGATGCTGGCTTGTTCTGCAGTCCAGCCTTCTGTTTTGTCCTTAAACCTTGGCTATTTGGCAACCTGATCTTTTCATTCCTGACTCATTCCAAGTGATAGTTGACACCTTAACCCTGAGAACTTTTCAAGTGCAATTTCACCCTCTTCAGGCATGCTGTCACTCGCATGATCAGGAGAGACTGGTGATGTGCTCACTGCCCTTTCCACTCTATCATGACCCAATCATCCAGCCCAACATTCCCCATGCATTGGAGGACTAAAGCTTCTGTCATGGAGACTGTCCAAGTTCCCAGCACGGATCAGAATTCTGATCTTAAAGATTCTCAGACTTAGCAAGAAATCCTTTTGTGCTGAGTATGCATCCTACTACCGGTTCCCAATCCTTCTACACAATAGGAATCAGGAAAGTGGACATGGGAATTCCTTCTTTGTTGTACTAGTTGTGCCCCCATGCAGTATACTGTTTTGAAGCCTTTTGCTCCCGAATTTAGGTCTATGGGACACCTTATAGTATACTTCCCTGCGATAAAGCAGAATGGCTACTGGAATAGTAGAAAGAAATGTTGTTGGCTATCCCAGTTTTAATTTCAAGGAGAGAAATGTTAAAGATGCCTACAATTCAAAGGTGAAATGTGGCACTTCCTCAGCATCATACTTTATTTCATCATGCCTTCCAGCATTTCACAGATGAAAGTTGGGACACATGAGGCCAAGCAACATCAGAGTGTGGTCAAGATGGCAAAAGTTTCTGATGATGAACAAACAAGCTAGGAAAGGCTGCAGCAGTTTGCTTTTTCCTGAGCCTACTGGGAAAGACAAGACTATATTTCCTCCTTTCCCTTCCCTCTGCTGAGTTGAGTGTAAATTACCTTTTTCCTTTGAACTCAGTTTGCAGCAACATGAGTGATCTGAGTACAAAGAGGGAAGTGGGAAGTTGAGAGAGAAACTATGAAATTTTAAAAGTAGCTGAAGAAGGGAGACAGCAGACAATTTATCAGGACAGGTGGAAGTTATGTGTTATGAATGGTGCCAGTTATTGATGCTGTTGGTTTCTCACCATCTTGGCAGGAAGTATCTATTTAGTCTTCTTAATTTTTATGAACAAGTGCAAAATTAGGAGAAAATGTCCTTCTTCCATTTCAGCAGTTGAATAAAAGGCAGCTTTCTATTTCTGCCTTACACATATTCCACCACCTTGAACATATTCAGCTTCATTTGATTTGGGAAACTATGCATGTGAGACCTAGCTAGTACTTGAATGGAGGAGGATTTGGAAATACCAGGGATTTCCAGGTAGGAGTAGAAGAGGATCCTGCCTGAAGACCTGGAAAGCTGCTCCTGGTCAGATTTGATATTACTGGGTCAGATAGACAAATGGTCTAATCTACATAGAGGACCTTCCTATGTGCTTGATAATATTCCCACATATATAAGCTAATGAAAATATAGGAGAAATGTTCTTTATTTTTAAGCACACTATTTTGACTAAGGCTTTGGGGGGATATTTGCAATGGCCTATCTTAGGTGGGAGAAAAGTGGTTTTTTCTCCAACATCTATTTCATGTTGTGTGAATGTGTGCAGAATTTTGTCTGTGTATTAGCAGAAGGGCTACTTTGTCAATTCCCCAGATTGTGTAGGTCCTCTTCTTTATAGCTGTGTTTCTAGAGGAACATTACTAACTGCATAACCTCTAATAGAATGGGAAATGAACTTAGGAGGCAAAGGCCTCATCTTGCCTAAGGGAGAGACAAGACAGAACCTGAAATTCCAAAAGTTCCAGCTGGTCAGATTATTTTGATATATGCAGATTTGTTTCACCTTCCCCCATGTTTTAATACTCAGGCGACTGAGTGCAAGTGGCACAGAGTATCTTAGAATTAAATGTGCCTGTATATATGTGGAGCCATATCCTAGCTATTGAGGATGTGTGTCACCAATCCTTTACTGAACTGCTCTTTCTGAGAAAGAAAAGCTTTTCATAGTTACATTTCTGATTTGTAGCTCTGATTTTGGTAACCTTCTACCCCTTCCCCTGGAGAAAGCTGAAAACATCTCTTGCATTTAAACTAATGCATGGTTTTGAAGATCTGCCTGTACAGAGGATGTTTGTCCTCATATACTTTCAAGAGGGATGTGAGCATCAAACATGATCTTAATAATCACTGTTTACTTTTGTACAGGATTTCAGACAAGCTTCATACATTCCACAAAAAGTTCCTGCGTATTTTGTGCTCATGCAGCCTTTTCTGACCATGGTAGACTACAAGAATCACATTTTACAGCCCCAAATGATGTCACAATTGTTTCCTACAACTGTTATTGGTATTCCAAAAGTGCATTCTTTCTTCAACTAGTAGCCAGTAAGATGCCCCAGGGCAGATCACAAAAAGGACAAAACGTCAATATCTCTCCTATTTTATTCCCAGCAACTTCAGAGGTATCTCAGCAAAGTCAGAGATATTTTTCTTTATTTGCAAGTTGGACTTGTAGCAAATCAGCCTTTCATCTAATAATGCATAAAATATTCTTACTTGGTTTCCCATAGTTTATTACAATACTGTGGCAATCAATTCCACAGGTTTTGTGAAATGCATGAAGCTGCATTTTCCTTTTCATCTCAGTGAGCATAATTTTCCTTAAAATGTCTCCTCATGATAACAACCCTGATTTGTTGCACCTTGAAAAGAACTGTATCTTTTCCCTCCACCAATAGTCTTGCATACCATAATAATTAGCCCCTGGACAGGAGGCTACCAGGGAATACCAGAGACCTCCAGGTGGAGATAGAAAAGAATCCTGGAAGCCTGCTGAACCTCTGCCAGGCAGAGCTGAGAATACCAGGCTAGACTCAGTGTGAGGCAGCTTCCTGCGTCATTTCCAATACTAGCCATAGTCCAGCACGTTCAGCAATTTGGGTGCAACAGCTTTAGATCCAATTTTGAGAGAAAGGTGGGACAGAAATCAAATAAATAAATTATTAACCATGCCAAGATGACGGGTACATCAGTATCTGAGGCAGTATCTGAATATGCTGTGCAACCCTTGAACAGAAGTAAATTTAACAGAAATAAGTTTGATGTATTGCCGATATACTGAGAGTTCAAACTTGGGAGAGGCATAGAGATAGTAGCAGCGCAGTATACATGACTCAGTTCAAATCAAGGTTTACTCGTTTATTCTGGAAACTATATCGAGAAATCTTGCGGCACAGCAGTTAAAAGATCAAGGCAATACATAGTGTGCATTCCACTCCTATACCCTTACATGGGACTAAGCTCCATCAAAGTCAGCAGGACTTACTTCTCAGTAGGCATTGATGGAATAGTCTTGTGAGAACCAGAAAGTTTCCATTTTATACCTTTGCCATAAACTCACTAGGAGGCTTTAGCAAGTCACTTCTTCTCTGGCCCATTGCCTCATCCTCAAAAAAATGATAAAATTATTGAACTACGTTGCAGGCTTTTTGTAAGGATTACTTTGATAAGTGATGTGAAGTATGTGAAGTGCCTAGAATACTCTAAACTGCAATATAAAGTATTATTTAAAAAATTCAGTGCCATAGCCTCCAGAAGTAATAATGAAGAGACTGGCTTATTAGTCACAACTTCACACATTTGGGATTAGCAATAAAGACATGCAGGGCAAAGGAGGGGCTGGTTTGACTATTCAAGCAGCATGAAACAGGAAGCAAAACCCAAGGTTGGTACCAAGATCTCTTGCAACGTTAAGGTATATTAGTGGTCAGAATGGGATCACTGCTTTGCCGCTCCCTTCCAATTTCTAGTGGGCTACTTAATGTATGTTGGCTGCTGCTGACCTTATAATAAAAGGACATTGGATTAGATAAATCTTGACCTGATTCCACAAAAGCAATTTTTGTCTTCCTGAGCAAAAGTGCATACCCATCAGGATCACATCATACAGAGTAGTTACACCATAACAGTTTATGTTTGTTAAGTGATCTTTCATACACACTCTTGCTTTGTAATTTTAAATACTTAACTGTAGATGTGTGTGTATGTGTTTGTTTCTTTTAAGGTAGATATCTTGGGTCATCCCAAGACATATTATGTGATTTCTCTCAGGTTGACTTGAATCCTGGTATGTTTATTTTAGCAATAAAGTTTTAGAAATAAAGTAATGCAAGTGAACGGCCAAAGGCAATCATCAAGGATTTGTGGTCTGAGCATCCTTTTCTGTGTTGACTGTATTGTCACTACAGCAAGCTAGCGAGAACCATCCCTGAATCCTTAGTTGTCTTAACTAGTCCCAAGTTAGAAACTCCAAAATATGCAGTCCGAATACCAAGGAAACTTGAGGGGAAAAAAGAGTGCAAATTATGTTATTACTAAAACATGACTGTTTCTAAGGTAAAACGCAGCTGCTTTAAAATAACCAAAATGAAGGTGTGCAGGAGGGAAATCAGATCAGATTTTCTATTGTGAATTGATTTACATGGATTTTGCTAGGACATCAGAAAACAGAATAGCCATGTACAATGGTTGCGTAGGAGGGTTTGACTGATGGCTTGAGTTAGTACTTATTCCAACAGGAGACATAATAATTTAGATATGAAAGTGTACTTTCATATTGCTTGCGTACTGTACTATACAACCAAAGTATATAATTAATCTTGAGTATTTATAGCCACAACCAAAGTAGCATGCCAGAGCCTAGTAAATAATACCAGTCCCCTTGGTATGTAGAATACAGAAAGGGGTTAAGTAGCTGATACTAATCTCTGAATGGGAAGTTATCTAGAAAGGAGATAATATCTGCATACCCTGCTGTGTGATGAAAAGTAGAGCCATACAGAACCTAAAAAAGTAGTGTCAAATTAGAAACAGGAGCCCTGTTGCTATGCATTATTTAGTGATGTCAAAAAGGAATATGCTTTTTCCTCTCTCTCTCTCTCTCTATATATATCCCTTTTTAAAGCATACCTTTACACTATATACTGAATAATGAACACTGCATTTCAGTTAAAGATGAAAAAGAGTTTCTGTCACTCTGAGTAAGAAACACAGGTTGCAGTCTTACCGCCTCATAGAGAAGAGATACATTTTCTGTCTGGGAATGGGAGAAAGGTTTTTCACTTTGTTATTCAGTGTGGATAGAAGATGAAGTACCTTAGACAGACCTTTGGAAGGGTGTCATGTTAAACTCATAGTTTGGAAAATGAAGGTTAGTACCATTTCAAAAGAAAAACTCTATTGCTGCACAATATACAGTATTTGTTTTGGTGTTTCACTGCATGGCTGTACAGTTGTCCCATCACATAAAGCAAGGGGAAATATAACGGGATAAAAACTCATCTTTGCTGAAATTAATTCTCCATCATGAGGTTTTCAGAAGCAAGCTGATGTCAATGACACTTAATCATAACTAGCTTTTTTACAGAGCTGCACTCACCACCCTTTCTCTTATCCCCCTTTTCCTCTCCCCTAACCTCAGCTGAGAATGAGGCATCTTTATCTGAGACAGCAAGCATAGCTAATTTGGAAACACTGCTTTAAAAAAAAGTTGCAATATGAGAGATGCTTGTTCCTGGTGTGTTTTTTTCCTAGTGAGGGTGAGAAAGGGTGACTAGAGTGGCAGAAGCAAAACATATTATGACTGCCCACAAAGAGATAAGAAAAGCATCTCCCCATCTCACACCAGTGAGGCTAACATGTGGACCAGACTCAGTCCAAAATTAGGATAGATTATCATGCAAGGTAGTGTAAAATGGAACACAGGTTATTTTTTTTTCACTGATCAACACGCGTGCCCAGGAAAACCTGTGTATCCAGAGCTCTGCAAATAAATCTCTCTCTCTCTCACGCTTAGGAAAGGCACTGCTTTCCTCCAGAAGGACATCTGATCATCTAAATACATCCTGAATATCTGCATATATGCTCTGAAACAGGGAAGGGGGAGAGTTAGAGAAATCTGAAAGACGTCCCCCACACCGTGCCAGGCTTCTCTGTAATTCTTGCCTTCTTGCCCCTGCACACCTTCTCTTCACTGCCGACAAAGAAGTTTCAGAGGTCAGGCATCTGGCGTACAGCATTTAGAGACCCCAGCACAAAGTTGCCAAGGATGCTTCAGAGGCACGGACAGAAGAGAAGGCAGAGCAAAGGAGCTCCCTTTCGGTACCCAGCTCGGACTGAGATGAGCTATTAAGCAGATTTAAAGGGAAACAGCACTGAGAATGCTCCTCCGTTGCAGACAGGCACACACAGAGAGAAAAGGAATGCCTTATTTTCCACTTCCTGAACATTCATTCCTGAGCAACCAAGAACCAGCAGGAAGAAAAAAGGAGGCGAGAGAGAAATGTTATTTTCTAATGCAATGCAACAAGACTAGACGAGGAAACAAAGGAAGAGAACCTGGCTCCTGACCTAGAAAAACAGATACTTACAGTTCGTAGGAACTGTATTTCATCTTCCCCTCCTTCAGCCCCTTCAGCCATGGCTCTGGAGAGGGAGCTTTGCTTAGCCTCGCTTTGCCTCCACTGGCGGCTGCTCTCTGGGCTCGATACCGCTCCTTTCCTCCTGTAGCTGTATTAGCATATAGCTAATCCATAGCCATATAGGGAGCCCAGCTAACTCCACTGCACTGCAGACTGTCAGTCAACCCCCTCACTGCCAGAACCAACTGCGCTCCCTTCCCCACTCCACAGCCAACTAACCACCTTCCACTAGTCCTGCCCTCCCCATCCCTCCAGGCAGAAACCTATCGGGAAAGCATTGCGGGAAGCGCTCCAGGCCTCACTAAGGCACCCCCTCCCGCTCTAAATGTTTCTCGACAGCACAATAATAGGGAAATGTTAATGAAAGCAAAGCTCTCTCTCCCCCATTTCACTAGATTAGTGTCTGTGCGTATTGCATCTTTAAAAAAAGAAAGCACAACCCACACGCAGTCAGGAACTCTTCCTCTATTGATGAGTAATTCCAGGGGTGGTGGGGATATTGACAATCTGTATTCCCAGGTGATGATTTCAATTACCCATTTTAAGCATGTTCAGAGTATTTACTGCCTTTCTTCATAAGCAGCAGCAATTCATGGTGGCAAGAACATTTAGGAGCAGAATGGACTTACGTGTATTGGTTAATGAAAAAGTTTTCACCTGAAACAGGATGAAAATGTAAGAAGATGTTCTATTTGTTTTGAAGCCACAATACTTGAGTAAATAATGAATATGTTATAAAATATACCACAAAATTCAATAAACCACAAAATACATGAATACTAGCTTGAATCTTCAGGTCTTATCCTGCACATGTTCATTAGGAGGCATGTGCTGGGATTTACTTCTGAGCAAGCCTGATTATGACAGTGTATTCTCTTTCTAAGGGTCTTAGCACAATTTCTGTAATGCACACCAAGTTTGCACACCAAGTTTGATGCTTTTAACGGGGGCGGGGGGCAGAACTACAGGCATTCTTCATTGCTGCCACACAACCTCCCTCCAAAGTCATGAGTGCCCATAAACAAAACCCACCAGAAAATTCTCTTGTGTAAAAACCTGTAGTGCAGTTGGGAGCACCACAATGATAAAATATTGTCATTGAGATCTCCTGCGCAGATGGAACACCCTCCCCAAAACGAGTGTGGGCAAAGTACAGCCCTGGTTGTTTTTGCAACTCTCAGTCACTCCAGGATCTCCAGACCATCCCTTTCCTGGCCCAAAGAAGAAAAAGAATCAATTGGCTCTCTTGAAAGTTTCTGGGAAAGATAACTTGCCTTTGAGTTTGTGCAGCACCCAGCACAGTTTAACATCAGGAACTCCTTCCAGATTCCAACTGCCATTGCTCTGCCTTCTGAAGGAGAGCAGCCAGCATCTGATGAACTTCATCCCTTCCCTCACTGCTATTCCCTTTTCCTTGTGCGCCCTTATTGTAAGCCTGAGAGCAGAGAACTGTGAAGTTAACAGTTGGTAACATGCTCTGGGAAACGTTATGGCTGAAGGCAGGAAAGAAAGAAATAAATTCTCAATTTTTTAAAACCAGAAATTGATTTCTCAATCAGCTTTCCCTTCTTTTCTTTTCTTTTCTTTTCTTTTCTTTTCTTTTCTTTTCTCTTTTCCCTTCTTTTCCTTTCCTTTCCTCCCTTCAGTCCTTTCTTTCTTCAGAAAACTGATCCTTGGAGCTGCCACAACTGCCCTCTTTAGCCTTAAAAACTCAATACGTTTAAAGACTCTCCCAGTACAAAAGGACAGGGCAAGTTACACGTATTAATTAATTGATTAACAGTACAATCCTATGCATGTCTCTCATTCACTTCAAGTTTATCCCACGTAAGTGACTATAGGACTGCAGCCCAGTGAATACATTGCTCTGAGAGTCCTTTTGCAAAATTGGAAACTGAACCATGGAGAGTATAGAAGCAATTTGAAAGCAAGAAAGACTGACAATTAAAACAAGTCTCTAGCCAAGGCTGTATTTGCGGCCCTGCTTTTGGAAAACTATTTGTCAAGTAGTACGAGTTTCACTTGCCAAGTTGTTTCCAGGGTCAGCTCAAGTGCTCTTTTATGTGGGGAGGGGTTATTTTGAAACCCTGTAACAGCTTGAGACTCCAACTCTCCTCATGTACTCCTTTCATGTGTTTAGTACTCTCTTCCCCTAACAGAATGCTATTACTCTGCACCAACTAATATATAATCGTCTGTTGATGTGGTCTAGCAACACTTTAGTAAGTAGGGCCCTAACTCTGCCTGAATTTGGAAGAACCACACTACTATGGCTACATGGGACCTCTCCATCTAGAGTTCTTCACAATAATTTAGTCCAGTCCACCTTGGTAAGACTTCCCTCTATTTATGGTCAAATTTCAGGAGCTGAAGTATACATCTACTAACATGCCCACGGTGCTGATGATGGGTGGGGCCTGTGGGACTTGGAACATCAGGGGCAATGCATGCTTCTTACCTCCTCAATGCATATATTGAATGAGCAGAGGGAATCCATGAAGCCTACACCTGTACAAACTTGGCAATTATTTTTGTTCCACTCACCTTTGTATCCTCACACTGCAAGAGGAATTATGGTTGAGGGTAGAACTCTTATTGTTAAATAGTAATTGTTATGGGGGGGGCAAGATGAAGGCATTGTCCCCTCCCCAAAAGCCTTCCAAAATAAAAATTTCCTTCAGTAAACAAAAGGTACAGTTCCAGGTGTGAACAATTTTTATTGTTTCTGCGGCCCTTTCCACACGGTGTAGTCACTTTGTAGCTGCAACGGCTTGAGGAGGCTTGCATCCACACAACATCACTGCTATTAAGTTGATGTTAAGTTGCTGGCACACCTTTGCATGTTGCTGAAGCGTTGTATTTGATCAATGGAAAAAAATGCATTTTCACTCCCTGAGACCGCTTACGCAGAACTGTTGAAGCACATTCTCGCAGGGATGGGCGGGCTCAGGGCGGGCCTGGCTCGGCACACGTGATGTTGTATCTGCGTAGGGACGTCCTTCCCAATATTTTTTTTTAAAAAAGGGATCCAATGAAATGGGCTGGGGCAGGCCATAGGTGGAGCAGGGGAATGGTGATGAATGCTGTATACAGAACAAGAAAGCAGTCTTTGCTGCCTCAAGTGGAGGACAGTGCGGAATGCTGCGTTCAAGAAATGTTGCAGAAACGTAGCCTTAAACTCCACTCCTACGACGCCATGAGGCGTTTCTGCCATCTCGTGCGGAAAGGGCCTGTGTCTGTAATCCTAGAAATGTATGGAATGATGGAGACATTGGAAGAGGGTTAGAATTCTTATTTGGCAGGCAATGCCCTCATTTTGTCTCCTTCGCCACAGCTACTTGCTTCCACTAGGTCAGGATCAATAATACATGAAGTGGTGCCCTAAGTTCTCAAACTGGAACACAGATCAGTCCTTTTCCCTCAGTGTTGAGTAAGATCAGCAAAAAAAGATGAGACAGACATAGTCAAAACAGCCAAAAATAACATCCTTTTCCTATTCCCCTACTTTTCTGTCTTTTTCCAGGTCTTGAGATGTAACTATGTGAATTAAAGATCGGTGAGTAAAAAATCTGAAGGAAAAAAAAGAGGAAACTTGCTGAAAGGAAATATTTCAGTGCAAACCAGTAACTATTCTTCATTAGGGATAACAGCAGGTGGTGAGCCTTGTGTATTGCATGCTCCCATCTGTAGTTCTGCACTTATTATGAAACTGGGCACATTCCAATAGAATTTTTCAGTCACCAGGCCAGGTTTTGCTGTGAAATTTATTTTATCTGCCATGATAGGAAAAAGAAAAGCATCCAAAGTGAGATCCCTTTATAATTTCTGTTTTGTGTTTTGAAACAATTTTTCAAGTGAGTCTCTGGAAGATAGCCTCAGGAAAATGGCCTATGACACTTTCTGTACTGAAGCACAATAACTTTAAAGATCTACAGAATAATCCTATGCATATTAAGACCCAATGTGTTTAATGGGGTTTAATCCCAGGAAATGGTGTGTTAGATTCCGTTACACAGCATAATTCTATACATGTTTACACAGAATCCAGTCCCATTGCATACAGTGGATCTTACTCCATGGGAAATTTGTTCAGCATTTTACTCAAAGCATTGTGTATTCGTAACATTGTGCAACCATATATTCCATTGCATTGTGCCTGTCTGTGTGTCTGTCTGCCTATCTTCCACAGAGAATCTAAGAACAGAGACTCTGTTAACAAATGCCACCACTCCAAAAGGCTAGGTTGGTAAGTACACAAGACAGCTTCCTTTGTAGCAACACTTCACTTATGATAAACTCTCCCAAGGGTAGACAGTCTGGCTTCATCTCTGCTGAGCTATGGACACAGTTAAAATATTATTTTATCTGACTGGATCAGACTCAGAAAGAGGCATCAAAATTGGGGCAAAGAACATCAACAATTTAAGGTATTCAGATAACACCATACTACTAGAAGAAAATGGCAAGGTCATGGAACAATAGAAGAAAGAAAAGTTAAGAAAGACAGTACAAAAGCAGGGTTATAGTTAAATGAAAACAATTACCACAGTCAATTTACATAACTTTAAGGAGGAGGATGAAGATACTAAAGTTGTTAAAGATTTTTTATACCCTGGCCCAGTCATTAAACAAAATGGAGATGGTACTTAAGAAAATACAAGACTAGCACTTGAAAGGATAGCTATAAAAGAGCTAGACATAGTCCTCAGGTTCAAAGAAATATCACCGAATACCATAGATAGGATTATCCATGCCCTCATATTTCCATTTTTTATGAATGATTGTGAAAGCTGGACAATGAAGAATCTGATAGGAAGAGAATCAACTCATGTGAAATGTGGTGCTGGACAGCCACGTAGCTTGGAGTGGGGGGGGGGCAGAGGCAGATGGAGAGGCAGGGGTGGCCACATCACTTGGAGGCATGGCCATGTTCCATGGGGGCATGGCCAAATCATGTGGCCATGGCCACGTTGCACAGGCATGGCCACATCACATGGGGCACCCCCCAAAAATTGCCAACTGGGGCACACCACCCTTATCATGCCCCCGTCCGTACACCAGTGGTGCTGGAATAGAGTTCTGTGGATACCCTGGACTGCCAAAAAGACAACTAAAAGGGTCTGGGAATAAAACTAAGGCTGATTTCTCCCTAAAAGCCAAAATGACTAAAGTAAGACTTGGCAAAAGTGGAAGGCAGTAGAAAAGAGGAATACTGCATTACAGGTGGTTTGACTCAATCAAGGAAGTCACAAGCCTGGAGTTTGCAAGACCTGAGCAGGGCTGCTGATGACAGGATGACTTGGAGATCTCTCATCCATAGGGTCATTACAGATCAAAGCGAACTTAATGACAAACAACAATAAATTCTGTCTGACTTTGGATTTTGATCTGTTCATTTTTTTAAACACTTTTAAAATCTGTTTTTAAAGACTGTTTTTGATTCCTCTTATTAATTGCTTTGAAAATGCTGGGGAGGCAGGGAAGTAATTAACAAAAATATCAATCAATCAATCAATCAATCAATACAACTGTCATAAGACTCAATTAGTAGATTGCAGACTAATATAATGCATATTTCTTCAGATACATGTGTTCAAAACTTCAGCCTTTCAACACAAATATATTTGCCCACATACATGTTTGCAGTACAAATCATTTAGTTCCAAAAAAAAAAAAAATCACTGGCTGTTAAGAATCCCAGCAAAAAATAATTCAATTTACATTTGAATTGGTCTTAGCAGTGGATTTTTCCAACATGACCTCTCTCTAAACCTATTATTAATGTTCAGTTTACTTTGCTTACAGGGCTCCATTTGGAAATTCAGTGAAAATAACAGGAAATGCTTTGTTTTCTAGTATGTACGTATTTATTTAGCACCAAGCAATTCAGTTAAACAGAAAAGAACTAGCTATGGCAAACTGCTGACTAATCCAAGTTTACAGTCACCATATTTTATTTATTTGATACTTAAGACTTTTCTCTTAAAGTATTCAGATAAGGCCTTATGTTGTCTGCCTAACATCATACATCATGTTTTGGGAAACAATTTCTTGCCCTAATAAACAAAATACTTTGGTTTCACATACGTAATGTTGACAAGTGAATGGCAATATCATTTTATTATAGTTGTCGTTTCTTAAGAGTTGTGTTCCACTTTGAGTTATACTTACATGTTTAATCAAACAAAGAGATTTTGCTACTAAAGAATAAAGAAAATATTCTAAAGGAGCCAGAGCTACCAGAGGTTGATCTCTAACACAGGCCTCCCTCAAGTTTCCAAGGCTGAGGTTTCTTATATACAAGTTCTTTTAGTTTTGCCACCCATTTGCAGACTACTTACAGATTAAGAACTGGGACAAAATTTCAACAGCATCTGGCTGTTGGTAGATAAAAAAAAAATTTCCACCAGAATAAAAACAATGCCTTTGTGTCTCCCTCCGCAGAATCTACTTTGGCCCCTTCAAAGGCCCCTCCCTAAACTGCAAACCTCAAGATTCCACAGGATGTTGAAAGTGGAATAATAGCACTATAATGGTCTAGTATGGAAATGGCCCTGGAGGCACTTGCAGCTATGGGATACCAACAACCAGAGCTTGGAATATTATTTTGGAAAAGTAACACCATGAGGCCTTATCCTTTTTTTTTTTTTTAGAAAAAACTTATCCTTGTTACTTTAAAAATTATTAATAAAAAAAAATATAATACAGAAGGGGCAAAAATACTTACCTCAATTAACAACACTAGGTAAGAAGTAAATATTACTAATTAGACATAAAGGTAATGTTATTGTTATGTGCCTTCAAGCTGACAAAGGTGATCTATCCTAGGGTTTTCTTGGCAAGATTTATTCAGGGAGGGTTTTGTCTTTGCCTTCCTCTGAGACTAAGGCCATTTCCGCACTACAGTCTTATAGTGCAATTATTCCACTTTCAACATCCTATGGAATCTTGGCCCCTCCCGAAACTGCAAACCCCAGGATTCCATAGGATGTTGAAAGTGGAATAATTGCACTATAAGAGTGTAGCGTGAAAATGGCCTAAGAGAGTGTGGCTTGACCGAGGTCACACAGTGGATTTCTTAGGCTGAACAGTGATTTAAGCCCTGCCACCCCAGATTCCTAGTCCAAATACTATATGCAATGTTACCAGTCATTATTTTATTCTGTAAAAATTACCGTGTTGCCTTGTAACACTCTAAAAGCAACACATTACAGCTTTATTACACCCAAGCTCCACCAACAAACCAATATCAATTGTGTCATTTACAGAAGAGAAGTCTCTTTCTTTCCCTCAGAGACATACACTCACAATTCAAATCACAGATTATTCATGAGGAGCATCTTGAATACTGGCTGTTATTACATATAAAAAGTGAAAAGAATTTGGAAAAGATATCTTTTGGACAACATAGTTCTCCAAATCCCTGACCAACATGGTCACCAATTAGGTGTTACAATCCATGCTGGCAGGGGGTGCTGAGGAGTGTAGTTCAAAATAATTTTTCCAAGCTATTAAAGCAATTACAACATATGCTCTTAGATCCTTGCTTTTGAAGAGTTTAATTTTGACCATATTCAGTAATAGGCCTGAGAGCTGGATCTATATCCACACTTGAAATGGTTCTCTTGCTATCTTCATGTTTGCTTTCAAACTTCCATTTGAAAGTTGAATTAAACCTAAAGGTGAGCTGAAATTTTTTTGGTGAGAACTTTGGCCTCAAAATTCAAGAGACTGAACATGACTTATGAAATTAATCCTAAATTCTCCAGAAAGTATTGGAAAACTCTACTTTATGCAGTGACAGTCACCAGAATAGTTTTCATGAACGTTTGAAAGAAAAATGATACTTCAGAAATGGAAGAATGGCTTCACAATCTCCTGGAAATGAAGAAAATCAATCTCCTAACATATAGAAGAGCAGAATGAATAATTCAGAAAAAATGGGCTCCTATAAAGATGGAAATATTATCAAATACCACTCCCTCAATAGTATAAATGAGTCTAAATGAGGGGTGGTAAATTGACCACTGTCATATACTTTTTGTTAATCTTTGAAGCTATAGTGATTAAACAATTAAACTTGCAAAGGAGAAGTTAAGATACTTTTGTTAAACTCAGGAACAACTGTGAAAATATACTTTTGAAGGTGGCATGTGCTTAGTTTATGTACACTGATATTTATCAAGTACCAATAAGGGAAGAAGGAAGTTTAAAACTTTAGTAGTTTAATCTATAGGGTAGAAATTACTGTGAATTTCAGTTACAGATATTTATTAATTTGCTTGTGATGATGATAACAATGTGGTTCTTTATTTTTCCCTTTTTCTTTATTTAGTAAAAAATATTTTTTAAAAATCTGAAGGATTAAGGGACTAATGTTGTTCCAAAATCACACCTAACTTACCTGTCCTCTGCCTCCCCCACTGCGTTTTTTTTTTTTACTAAAAAAATTGTAACAAAAAGGAATATATAGCATAAACAGATCATGAAATTATTCTCTACAATTACACTGTTAAGCATTTACCATTACAATAAGCCAAACAATGGAATACTAGCATTCATTATGAATTAAGTTTCAGGAATGAAGAAAGGAATTTAACACATAAAATATGGACAAGTTCTTGTTATTGGGCCATGACTGCACACTGCACTTAAAACAGTGCTATAGTCATCATTAAAATCCAGTCACATCCAATCCCATAGTCAAGCTTGTAAGTAACAGTGTTTCTACATAAGTTAGTCCAATGTGGCTCAATATGCAACAGTCAATCTGCAAAGGTCTCTCCATTCAAAGTAGATCAGATTGGCTCCTGCCTCTCTCATTTACCGTGTTTTAAAAGTGACTCTTTCATTAGCGATTTCCTCCGCCCTGCTGACCACAGTCTCGTCAAAGATTAATTTCTCCTCTGCAGCCAAAGTAATTGCTTGTTCATTTTTCAAAACTCTTCACAAGTACAGTTGCACTTCACTGAAAAAATATATGGAACAATTGTTTTTTTAAATAAATGAGCAGTGCTGTGCCAGCAAAGGGGAAATGATTATTAAATGGCTTGTGTCAAGGAATGCACATATCACTTCCCCATGCAATAGCCTTCCCACTTGATGCTTCAAGAGTGTTTTACCAGTTGCTGGGATCTTATGATTTTGTATCATGAATGGGAAACCTTTTTGATTCCCTCCTGGACATCAGCCACTAGGTCTAGTAGTACCTCAAGTTGAGGCAACTTTGCTCTTCCTTCACCTTGAGTCACCTGGGGCAACTTTGCTCTTCCTTCACCTTCTCCACGGAGAGAAGGTTGTGGATGAAGAAATGTACTCAGTTGGCACATTGAGGCAGCACAAGAAGAAGGAAGGAGAACCAAAGCTACTGAGGTATGGTCTTGTACCTACAGAGCAGTCACTCTCTTGCCCACTTTTGAGCTGGTGGGGCTTCAGGGAAGAGGGGACTTATTCTAAGGTCCTGTGGGCCAGAGAGGTTGGTCTGGTTGGCCACATTGCATCTTTGGGCTAGGAGTTCTGTTTTACACAAACCTACGATATGGGCACTTTTGATATATAGTGGGTATTTTCAGGATCACAGCACAAATGATTAAGGGGCTGGTGCAATGCTCCTGTGAGGAAAAGACCTTGTTCATTAGAGCTTAAGAAAAACAGTGAGTGACTGGGTTAACCATAGAGCTATATACAATGAGGCATGGTGTTACATTCACCAGATGTCCTTTACTGTGAGGGATGTTCCTTATTTGAGGACCAGCAACCTTGTCCCTTATATGGTTGGCAGGTATCTCTTATTATAAGAGATGTCCCCCTGTTTGAGGGTTGGAATTTTTTTCCTTTTACGTAGACTGAATAGGATGTAAAAAAGAAAATCCTGTCTTTTGGGGTTGCGGGCCCTTCATAAACACAAAAATGTGTTTATTGTGTAATTTATGAATATGGACAATACTTTAATCTCATAGAGAAATACTGGCTCAGTGAATTGAATATTTTCATTTGGTATTTAGGTAGAATACTAATTTGCTAGCAGCTGCTTCATGATTGTCAATTCTGTTGTCCCTTCTTGCTGTTTTGAAAGCCAGGTGACACTACACAATGTGGAAAGGAATTTCTCTACAATATTAGAACCCAAGTTCATCTAAGGAAGGTGAGTGGAGGGAGATGCAGGATAGATAGGAGGAAGTACCTCTTATGGTGCCTAGAAAAACAATTGTAGGGACAGTTGCTGATTCCGATAGTTTTAAAAGAAGGTTGGAATAGTAAATATTTAAAATTCATTTTAAATATCTGTTTTAACTATTGTAGTGTAAGCTACCTTGAATACCTGTTTTGGGGTACAGGAGAGGTATAAATGAAGTGAATATCAACAGTAGTAGTAGTACGTAAGAAAGAAAAGGAAGTAGATTAAACAAACACATTTTTACACAGGCAATACATTTTTTAAATAAGGAATCCAAGAATACAGCCAGCTCCATTTGTGAGTTTGACATTCACGTATTTGATTATTTGCCAGTTTCTTCAACTCCTGTGCCTCCCCCCCCCCCGCATTTCTTTTCTGGGGGAACCTTCCCTCTTGGCAGCTCCCTTTAAAAACCAGCCTCTGGGCCTCCTCTTCCACTAGCTGCTGCCTGGCCACTTAAGGACAGCTCACAGCCTTATCTCTCAGCACCACAAACTCTCGCACAGTTTCAGCATTTCCTTGATGTTCTCACACACCCAATAAAGAAGATGGGGAGGAGGGAGAAATCACAGGGCCACCGTGCCAACCCTCTCCCCTTCTGTCTCCTTTTCCTGACCTGGTTTAGACCCCGGGTGTTTGCTGTCCCCACCATGCCTCAGCCTCCTTCCCACACATCCCCAGCCCACATTTTGATACTTGTGAATTTACCCCTTTTGCAAGGGTCTTGTGCCCCTAACCCTAGCAAATGTGTAGGTTGTACTGTATTTTTATGTATTTATTTTTTAAAAAAATCTGTGTGGCTTATGTTCTGACACCAGTGTAAATGAATGTGTAATTCTGCTGAAAATCACTGTGAAATTTACCACACTGCTGAGCACAGAAGCCACTGTTTTTTTTAATCTCATAGGTGTTTCCATTATTGCTTCTGTTTAAAAATAGCTAGACAAAATGGAAAGCTTTATATGAAATATCTTTTAATTCTGTTTTTTATCAGAAGTGAACAGTGTATGCTCAGAGTTTAATGCACAGATGCTATGCTCTCATGTTGAGGGATTTGGGATGGTTCTTCACATGAGATCTTGCTTCTAGCTTGTCTTTTGGCAGGTTTTGCAATTATTACTGCCAACCAATAAGTCACTTTTTTTTTCTTTTTCTTTTTTTTTTGCAGTGGCAACAGCATGGCAGGAAGAAGTAACAGCAGGATGAGTCTGTCAACAGGAAATAAAGATCTGTGCTTTTGCTGCTGGGAAAGATCTAAGTCACATGTATGTGTCAGCTTTGGAAAGGTTTGATTTCCATGACTGTAAGAAAATATCAAAAGACTTTTGACAGATTTTGGTGTATCTCAAAAGCACAGGCAATAGCATTTGTTTGTTACTCTATCATGTGTTCGCTTTTGAATAATAGTAGGTCTTGGAACACTCTGGAGATCTCTGGCACATAGTATATATATAATTTTACTGTATTAAAACTATTTTATCACCTATAGTTCACATCCTGTACCAGCAAGCTTCTTTTTTTATCTTGGAGGAGTATAAAATGGTACGTGGAACCATTAAATCACAAGATTATATTAAAGTTTAGAAAAAATATCTGCCTGTTAATGGACATATTTCCAGAGTTAATATATTTTGTGATTTTTAAAAAATCATAAATTTAAATGTAGTCTTATAATCTGCTCCCAGCTTCTAAAGAAATGGATTTTGCTTTGAAAAGCTGTTACCTTTGCTAGGTACCTTCAAGTCAACTCTGATATATGGCAACCATATCATTTGCTGGCAAGATTTATTCAGTGGAGTTTTGTTGTGGTCTTTAAGTTGGAGAAGTGTGATTTGCCCATGATCAGCCAATGAGTTTCCATTGTTGAGCAAGGATCTGAACCCTGTTTTCCCATCCCACAAGTCACTGCATCACACTGGCTCAAATTATCATCCTATTTGAACCTAGAGAAATACACGTTTGCTTGTATTGTAGACATAAAATAAGCACCATAAGTCATTGGTGTCTCCTCAAAATTTCAGTGTTAATTTCTTCAGGCTCTGGACCAAATTTTCTCCAGCCATGCTGTTCAGGGATCATACTCTCCCCAACCACAATGGAAAACTTATGCATATTATCCAAAAGTGCCTGACCTATAAAGCCTGAAGAATCCTCACAAACTAAATCAAAGATTATTGGATTTGTTCATACTTAGTGCTGCCAGTAGTGCAGCCACTTATTTATTGGCAAAAAAGAAGAAAGGTATCACCAGAAAAGAAGATGAAAGATGACACTGATCTGCATAAATGTGTGTATGCTAATTTATACACTGTGGACCAAATTTAGAAATAATTGCTGTACTTTAAATAGACACCTAGAACACCTTACCACAATTTAGGTGGTTATGATTGGGTGACCAGTATGCCCCTCTGCAGGGATCCATTAAGGTCTTCCTCAACTTAGGATCAAAAAATACACCAAGGTAAAACTAAGCTACTGAGAGTATGGTTTTATAGCTTTACTGATGTTAGCCAGATTCAAAGAGGATGCAGTGACTGGAAATAGAAGCAAAGAAAATGTTCTTACATCCCTTCAGCCAAAACTCTGCCACCACCTCAAGTGCAGATGATCCACAGACTATCACTGCTAGGTGTTATGTTGTTCTCTTAGGTCATTTCTGCCCTACACTATTATAGTGCCATTATTCCACTTTCAACATCCTATGGAATCCTGGGACTTGCAGTTTAGGGAGGGGCATTTAGAATTCTCAGGCAGAGAGCTCTTTGGCCTCAGTAAACTATAAACCTCAGAATTCAATAGGATGTTGAAAGTGGAATAATAGCACTATAACAGTGTATTGTGGAAATGGCCATAGTTCCAGATGGACCTTCAAGCTCTTGAGCAAAGGACCAGCATTTCCCTTTCCCAAGCCCAGGACAAAAGAAATCCTTTACAGATGGAGGTTATAGACCTTAGCCTAATAAGCCTTCTAGAAGTTATGAGATGATGCTCAGTATTATGATCATGATCAGGATGTATATAGGTTTCTTCCTCCTTCCCCTGTGAGACTGAGTAGAAGAAGATTCTTGCTCGCAGAGAGGAAGTTTCTTATCAGCACCACAACTGGAACAATCACCTTGGCTACATACATCTTTGATTAGGCTTAAGATTTCTCTACTAGGTAACTCAAGCAGGGGAGAATACAACTATGAAACATCCAAATGTGGGCTTTAAACAAATTAGCATATATTCATATAGCTAACAAATGTGTGGACAGATAAGAAACCCAATTACTGTACTCCTCACTTAGCTTCTGCACATGGAACCTACAGCACTTTGCCTCCATTCTAACTGCAGGTGGGCAGCTTCAAGATAGGTAGCTGTGAATGGCCAACTGCCAACATACATGAGATCTAAGGTCTCCAGAAGTTAAATCTCAAAATGTCTCACTGAGAAATTTCACATCCTGCCTCTAATGCACACACACACACACACACACACACACACATGTATGTATCATCACAACACAACTGCTGATAACCTATTTTAATTCTCTTCTTCCTGTCCACGATATTTTAACTTTCTGTCATCAACAAAAAGAATATAAAACAATGAAAATGGACATAAATTGGCCATCTCTTCCTTCTTTCTGTTATAGGACTTATCTCTTGTGGTTAAACACATAGTGCCCTCCAGATCACATCCAAGTCTTAGGTGTCTGTATTACTCTGGACAAGAAATACAAAAGCTATTTAAGAGTGAGGGATGAAAAATGTTAAACATCAGTGATTATGAGTCTAGCTAGTATGCCTTCAACCTGCCTGTCAAACTATGGCAACCCCATGCATTCCATAGGGCTTTCTTGGGCAATGAATACTCAGAGGTGTCTTGCCATTGCCTTTCTCTGAATATATCCTACAGTGCTTGGTATTCTCTGACAGTCAGCCTTCTAAGTACTAATCATGCCTGACTCTGCTTTGCTTCCAAGATCAGATGGGATCTGGTACCTTTCGGTATTTAGATTCTTTCATTATGAAACATAATTATACACATACTTTGCAGCAAACTTACTGTGCCACTATGACCTGGAACTAACCTTAGCAGCTTTTCCAGCTGGCCAAAATCAGCCTCTTGCTTCCTCCTTACCTTATCCCATCTCTCACATCTGACCAGGATGGCATGTAAGGCTTCCTTAGGAAGTCCTAGGGAATGGGTAAGAAACAAATAGTTTTTCTTTTCAATGAGGTCTTATATTGCTTTAAGCACAAATTTTTATCTTCTTCAGTTGAACAAGTGTCAAAATGATTAAAGTTTAATTTTCTTGTCTCTGCATCTACCGGTCTAGCATCACAAGTCTTTAAGACCTGCAAAAGCAGAATCTCCAGGCTCTACCAGCAAAAATGTCTTTGACACTCACTTATTCATGTTTCAAGACTGTCACACAAACATATTAGCCATCTGAAATTATCTTTTCACATCTTAGGAGCCTGTTAACACTGAGGTTTTTAAAATTCCAGACATGTCTTCTATAACCTTTTGGGTTGGAACTAATAACACCAACAGCATTTTTACAGTCACAGGAAGAGCTCCAACAGATTTTTATTTTATTTATTTATTTTTATTTTATTTACTTTTCTCTACTTGATTTGTCAAAACCACTGCCTTAATCAGTTTTGCTAAAATATTGGTTTTTGATAAGATTTAGGAATGAGATTTTAAACGTTTTGTCCTGTGTGCTTTACAAATGTGTTTTAATTGTTAGTCTAGCCAGTGTGTAGTTTTTTCCTTTCCATTCCTGATGCCTCCTCATAACTGCCTACCCAGACAGTAAATGTTGCTGAATATGTTTGAACTGCAGCTGTCCCATAATGCATACAGTCAAGCTGGACTTTTTGTTGTTGTTTTACCTCACAAGGAAGCCACAATGATCCATTAACACTTGCTTCACAATTCCATACAGGATTTTCTGTTGCAAAAGAATTTAAGAACATAAAAAGAACTGTGCTGGATTAGACCAAATGCTCATCTACTCCTGTACCTTGTTTTTTACAGAAGTTAGAAGAAACACACAAGCAAAACATGAAGACTGTCAGACTTTCCATTTTGTGTTTCTCCAACACCTGGTATTGAGAAGTGTACTGCCACTGCCACTGCAACATAAAGCCATTATATCTAATAGCTATTGCTAGCTTAACAGTTTTGCTGTTGTGTGCTTTTCAGTTTGACTTATGGCGACCTAAAAGTGATCCTATCATGTAGTTTTATTGGTAAGATTTGTTCAGAGCGGGTTTCCTTTGAAGCTGAGAGAAGGCCACTTGTCAAAGGTACCTAGTGGGTTCCATGGCTGAGTGGGGATTCAAACCTTGGTCCCCAGAGCTGTAGTCCAACACTCTAACCATACACCACAATGACTATATGACTGTAAATAGTGAAATGGTTTAAAAATCCTTCATGCCTTTTTCTAGCTCTATTTTAAAATCGTCCAAGTTGATGCTGGATACCTACCTCTCCTAATAGTGAATTCTAGTTTAAAAATACATTAAGTGAAGAAATATTTCCTTTTGTCTTGAAATCTCCCACCAAGTAGCTTCACTAAGTGGACCTGAGATCTCATCTAATGAAAGAAAAACAGGAAAAGAGAAGAACATTATGAATGCTTAAGAACGTGTGTTCAGAGTGGTGACAAATTTGTCCTATATTCAGGTTTCTTTCTGTTTGTTCTTCATTTAAAGCATTTATATACCACTCTTCAGCCCCTCTGAAGCAGATTACAAGTCAGAAAAAAAAAGATGGCCCTTGTCCTCAGGTTTGCAGCTTAAAAAGTTATGCACAAACAGAAAAGAAGATGAATAATGGAAATAAAAATATGAAATTTCTGTCACAAATTCTTGATATTATATGGCTCTTATGAGAACTAACTGCAGAGAATATGTGATGCTGCAGGGTCTGTAACACAGCTAGAAGTAGTTGGTCTTCTCAGTAAGAGCAGATGGAACAGATTCTATTCCAAAAAGAGAAGATTACTGGTCTCTCAGCAGAAATGGCAGATTGACCCTGTATCTGTTAAGGTTATCCCTGAACCCTCAAAAAACCCGTGGGGTCAGACCTAAAATATTAGGTCTGCACAGACTACCTCAAGTAGTCTGTGCAATTGTGGGTGAGCGCTGAATTAGCCTGAATCAGTCCCCAACTTTGGCCAAAGGACTTCCTCCACCCCAAGAAGAAAACAGTCAAAACACTTCTTACATGAGTAAAGAAAAATACCTTTTATTGCTAAAAGGAGAGATTTTTTGATAGATTAGGGCAACAATGATCTCACAAAGCATTCCATGCATGTGCAAGAATTACCACTTTCTCAGGACCAAAATTCTAATACATTGTTGCTAGTAATGTGACTTCTTGCTGACAATCAACAATGAAACCTGAATGACACATTTATTCGCTCAGCAGTAAAAATATAAGAAATACTGTTACACAGAGTGCTGGGAACCAATGCTGAGAACCAAGGCATTGACCTTGCCAATTAACGTCAGCATCATTTTAAGCAGGAGAAGGAGCTGACAACAGGAACAACTTTTAAAGTTGACTGGTATTGAGAATAGAGAAATTTTAGTTAAGCAAATGCAGAGAGACAGAGAGTTTCTTTAGCTTGGACATTTAAACAGGCAATACTCTGTATGACTTGAACTGTCCAGGGTGCTGAATCTCTAGGAGCCCCGCAGAGTGAAGTGGGAAAGCGCCATGTATTTTGTTTGAACTCTTTTACTGCTTGCCCTTCCTTCCTCTCCCTTCATTGTAGCCTGATAGAATGGTTATCAGATGACAGTTGGAAGAAAGGGAAACTGGCCTCTCACAACCAGTAGCGGCCATGCTTTCCTTCTCTGTCTTTGTCATGACTAGTGGGGGAAGGTTAACATTGCTCCTATTTTATATGTGAAATAACAGAGGGCATGCAACAATGGACAACTAAATGGACTGCATATCTTTTGATTATTGCAAAGAATAATGAAATCCTTTTTTTAAACAATTGCCCTATATCTTGCATATTAATAACATTCCTTTCATAAATAGATATGAAAATGCAGGCAAACCTATCAACAGCATCACCACATTAAGAAATAGTGTTAATTTGGTTTACATTTGCAGAAATAATACACATTTCTTTTTTCACTCTTGGAGATATGACAAAGACGCTTTCACTACCACAAGATCACCACAGCTTTGTCAGAGGCAACTCTGAAGCAGGCGTTTAACAGCTACGCACCATCTGCTCTCCTTAAACAAGCACCTTTCACAGGGCTTGTCTGAAACAGCATCAGAAAGGTTGACAGCCATATCATGTTTAGAACACAAGCACATAGACAATGGGCAATGGAGCCAGGAGAAAATGGGGGAGGAGGAAGGAGGGAGCAGCCACAGCTACAGGCTAGTAAAGGCTGAGAATCCATTTCTCTAACACCTTTGGAGGAGCAGTACACACATTCATTAGCTTTTCTCCTAGAGCTTACAATGATTAGAGGGTACTGACAAGTTGTATGGGAGTATTTATATATTTGTTTCATTTGTGCTGTTCTGTTCTTTATCTTATTTATGTAATACAGCTACCCCACAGAAGAAGTCATAGAGATTTAACCCACACAGTTACAAACATAGAAGTCTCAATTAAGAAGGCAGGAAGTCAGCTATGAATGCAATCTTTTCCTTACTTCCAAGAATGAAAAAGATGGTGGTTAAGATGGCGAGCTGTTGTCGGTCTGTCCGGCACCCCCAGTGAAGCGCAAAGAAAGTATGTGTTGTAAGAGCTGGCTGTGATGAAGTGAAGGCCCTTTCCATGTCAAGACAGGCAGAAAGCTGCTGCTGCTGGTTCTTCTGCCAACAATAACTGATAGAACAACCCAAAATAGAGCATTCAAGAAGTAGGATCATGGTAAAAAAAGAGGAGGCTTTGGATCTGTTCTGTTCAAAGCTACTCTGCCCCACCCTTCCAGATTGATGCAGGCCTATCAGCTACAATAAACCACTCCTACTTTCCATCCAAAGTCACACAAGTTGGCAGGACTGAGGACAAAGCAAGAGATATACCTCTTCCCTACTTGGCTCTCCTCAGACCCGATCTGCATTCCACTGTTAATTTAGCCCTCAATACACCCTTGCCCTCAACTGTCCTGATTTGGAAAGGACAGTCCTGAGTCATTATGTGTCTCTCCACTTTTTTCAGCTGCTTTTAAAATGTTCCAGTTTTTCTCTTTCTCCCATTTTCTCCTTTTGTCCTTGGCTCACTTCAGCTGCTGAAGTGCACGCTCATGCCATTTCTGCACTACACTGTTAAAAGCGCTATTATTCCACTTTCAACATCCTATGGAATCCTGAGGTTTGCAGTTTCGGGAGGGGCTGCCAGCCAGCCCCTCCCGAAACTACAAACCCCAGGATTCCATAGGATGTTGAAAGTGGAATAATAGCGCTTTTAAGTCTAGTGCAGAAATGGCTTCAGTTAACATAGCAGGGAGGATTGAACTGGATGAGGCAGGATCTTTGACCATTCCATTAGGCTCAAGCAAAAGCAAACTACTGAAACCTCTCTTGGTGTGTGGGTGCATTCTTCCTCATTAATAACTTTTACTATCTTGCTGTTTCTTGACCACATGTGTCCTGGTTCTCATCTGTGAACTGTTGGAGAGCAGGTAACAACAGGATGGTTAATCAACTATTTGATGAGGGAAAAGGTGGAAAAAATTGCCCTTGAATACTAGGGCTCATTTGGGGGCATTTTTAAAGCTTTTTTTTCCCAATAAGAATTTTGGGGCACAAAAAAATGTTATGAACTTGCCCCAGAAGATGTTTGGGGGGGGGGACCATTTTAAGGGAGCCCTGGGGGCACCAAAGCTTTATAGGAGATCCCTATAAAGTTATGGGAATGGCTTTTCTCAACCATGCTTCAAAGGATCACAATGTGTCCTCTTTCTCTGTTGTCATCCTTACCTCCAGCAAAAATGGAAGGAAGTTTTATAGTGGATTAATGGACGTCGGAAATATAGCAAAGAGACCTTAGAAATAAAGCAAAGAACCAAAGAGTCCATAATGGCACAAAGAGTGCCATTCTTCCTTTTCCTTCCCTTATTTTCCTCTCTTTTTTAAAATACCTACTGTTGTGCTAGGCTGCCATCTAGTGGTACTTCTGAAAAATATGCGTATATGATCACATGATTGCTGGACACAACAGAATCTTAGAATCATATCGCTGGAAGGGGGCCTCATGGACCATCAAATCTAACCCCTTTCTCAGTGCAGGATCTCCAGCTAAAGCATCCCCAGCAAGGTAGCTATCCAGTCTCTTTTTGAAGATGTCCAGAGAAGAAGACCCATAAACTCTTTAGGCAATTGTTTCCATTGCCCGAATCGCTCTTACTGTCAAGAAGTTCTTTTTAATGTTCAATCAAAATCTACCTTCCTGTAATTTAAAACCATTAGGACCAGTTCTGCCCTTTGGGGCAGTAGAGAACAGCCCTGCCCTCTGACAGCCCTTGAGGACAATCATGTCACTCCTCAGTCTTCTTTTCACCAAACTTAATGTGCCAAACTCCTTCAACCTTTCCTTATGTGTTGTGACTTTCATACCTTTTATCATCCTTGTTGCAATTCTCTGAACCTGCTCCAATTTTATATCCTTCTTAAACCAATCCAACCAAAACTGAACACAGTACTTCAGATGAGACCTGACCAGTGCAAAATATAGTGGGACTATTAATCCCCTCAACTTGGGAACTATGCTTCTAGTAATGTAGGCTAAAAAAGTATTTGCCTTCTTTGCTGCAACATCACACTGCTGGCTCAAGTTCAACTTACGACCAACAATAATCCCAAGGTCCTTTTCATAGGTAGCAGTGCTGAGCCAAGTGTATCCCATCCTATATCTGTGCATTTCCATTTTGTGGTCTTAATGTAGAATTTTGCTTTTGCCTCTGTTGAATTTCATTTTATTAGTTTCTGCCCAGTTTTCCAATTTATCAAGGTGCTTTTGAATTCTGTTTATATCTTCCAATGTATTAACTACCCCTCCCAATCTTATGTAATATGCAAACTTGGCAAGGATTCCCTCACCTCATCACCTAAGTCATTGATAAAAATATTGAAAAGTAATGCCCAAACAATAGAATCCTGAGGCACTCCATTTGAGATCTCTTTCCAGTCTGAAGCATAGTGACTGATGACAACTCTCTGGGCGTGGTTTTCTAATTGATTACGGATCTGACAGTGTTCCCATTTATTCCACATTTAACCAGTTTTCTAGTCAAAACATTGTGTGGACTTTTATCAAATGTTTGCTGAAATGCAGATGAATGACATTCATACCATTCCCACCATCTACTAATCTAGTGAGTTGCCTGGAAAAAGATATAAGATTAATTTGGCAGGATTTGTTCTTGACAAACCCATGTTGCATCCTACGGATCATTGCACTGTCATCAAGACAATTCATTCTACTATTTTTCCTGGTACTGAGTTCAGGCTGACTGGTCTGTAGCTTGCTAGGTCTTCTTTTTTTGCCTTTTTGAAGAGAGGGACAATGTTTGCCCTTCACTAGTCCTCCGGCAACTCACCTGTTCCTGAAAATTTCTCAAAAATGATGCAAATGGCAAGTTATTTTAGTACCCTGGGATGCAGTGTGGCCCTGTGAGTACACCAGCAAGTTCTTTCAGTACTCTGGGATGCAACTTATCTGGTGCTGCAGATTTTAACTCATTTAGGTTAGCTAGATCATTCCTGATTAACTCCTAATGAATGTTGATCTGCAATCCAGGTGCCTTGACAAGGTCTGTACTGCTACATGGAAACATACAGTTCTCTTTTTGGGAGAAATTTGAAGCAAAATAGGTATTGAGCACTTCTGCCTTTTTGTTGTGATCTGTTAGAATTTTGCCATCCTTATGGAACAGCAGCCTCACTGTCTCCTTCGTCATTCTCTTGTCTCAGATGTATCTATGAAAAAAAAAATTTGATGCTCCCTGCTTGCCAAGCTAGCCTCAGCAATTTCTGTGCCTTAGTTTTCCTTATACTATTCCTGAAAGCTTAGGCAATGCATCTGTACTCTTTCTTGGTGGTTGATCCTTCCTTCCATTCTACATACATGTTTTTTCACTTCCACCTTGAGTTTTCTGTGCAGCCACATTGGCTTTTCCAGATGTTTCCCAGTTTTCTTCTTCCATGGGAATTTTCGTGATTGTGCTTTTTGCAACTCATTCTTCTAGAATTCCCACCCTTGTTTGCTGTTTTTCCCTTTAGCATAGCCATAGGATTCCACCCAGTGTTTTCTAGAACTTGTTAAAATTAGCTTTCCTGAAATCCAGGGTCTATGTTTGACTATAATCTTCTTTGGCCTGTCTCACAACCATGACTTCTAGACCATTTTTGCACTATAGTGCTATTATTCCACTTTCAACATCCTGTGGAATTCTGGTGTTTGTAGTTTTGTGGTTTAGGGCGGGGCATTTAGAATTCTCAGCCAGAGAGCTCTTTGGCCCCAGTAAACTACAAACCCCAGAATTCCATGTTGATGTTGAAAGTGGAATAATAGCACTATAACAGTGTAGGGTAGAAATGGGCCTGGTTTTACATGGTCACTTCCCCTAAAGTACTGACTATTTGATTCCACTGACCAACTCCTCCCTATTGGTTAGGATCAGTTCCCAGGACTGCCAATCCCCTGTTCCTTCCTCTGTCATTTGAAATATGAAATCATCTGCAAACCACATCGGGAATTTGTCTGAGATCCTGTGCTTAGCACAACTAGTCTCCAAGCAAATATCAAGGTAATTGAAGTCTCACTAACTACTAATTCTTGCATCTTTGAGATCCCTGAGATTTGTTTTTGAAAATTGTCATGAGGCAGGAGAGTTGTGATTTTTTTTTTAAAGGTTAGGCTATCTGTAGGGAGCAGTGGTATTTGTGGAGCTTCAAAAAGATACTTTTGGACTACAGCTCTCACAATCCCCAGCTAGCATGCCCACTGGTGATTTGGGGAGCTGCCAGCAAACATGACAGTGATGTTTTATTATCTATGTGCAGGTTTTATGCAAATTTCTTATTGGAAATGACATTTTGTTACCTTAAGATGACCTTTACTCTTAGAAAAGACAGTAAAGAAAGAGATGGAGAAGCAGGAGGGAACATTTTGATGGAGAAAAATAGAGAAGAATAGGAGGTAGGATGAAAATCATTAGAGGTGAAGCATTCAGGGTGGAACAAAGCAGCACTAAACAGGAAGATCCGCTTAAGAATTAGAAACTTGCAGCTTAAATTACTTTCTGGAACAGGTAACACCCACAACAACACATGCTGAGCCACCTGAAATTTATGCAAATTGTAATTCAGCCAACCAGTCAACTGGGAATTGCACTAATTCATTTTTGCGGCAATAAAAGCATGCCTAATCACTTTAACTACTGTCTGAGGCCAAAATAAAAGCCAAAGCAGCAACACTGAGCGAGCGGTTGTCTTCTCTGCATTAAGCAGTGGCATAAATTAAGTGCGCAGTAATCAGAGAAGAGCATGACAGTATTATAAGAGTTAACATGTAATTACTATTGTTTTCTCCAGAATCCATTTCTATGTAGCTTAAAATATTACCACATTAAATGCATCTGTGTAGATTAAATGCAGAACAGGAGCTGAGAGAAAAAAAATCACAATGAATAATTTATCTGACAAACACAGGCTCTTTCTCTTTGCTAAGTATCTACAAGTATGAAGATGCTGCCTCAAATTTGTTATTTAAATACTCTCCCCAATACAGTACAAAGGAAATGCTGCAGTTACTCAGTATTATACACATAAGACAACAGATGTTGCTCAAAATGAAGTGTGTGTGTGTGTGTGTGTGCGTGTGCGCGCGCAAGGGGGTAACTGTGCATGTATTTGAATTTGATTCCAAGTAAAACAAATTTTACAAATAGCTAAAATAAAATGAGACAGTATTGTGTTGATTGATATAGCATAAAAAAATAATACTATGTTTTCTGGAAATGTTTCACTTTTTCTGATAGAATGGTGCATTCATGACTGACAGAGGTCTTTCCAGCAAGTTGTGTATTTGTTCTTGAGAACCCATGAAGCAAACACGGATGCAATCATATTTACTTGGATTTGAGACTCTTAACCAAAAGTATCCATCTTGGATACCTCTCCTAGATTCATTGTGAACCACAGGGCACCTCCCTTCAGAAGGCTTGCAGTGCATTTCAGAAAAAGAAGACATGCACAAAACCATGTATACATTTAAAAATGTGAATGGCTAACAGTGCATACAATTAAAAATATACACAAACATTTTAGTCAATTGGGAGAATGCATACAAAATGTGTAACTTAGGGGAAATGTGTACAAAAATATATATATTAGGAAAAATATGTGCAGCAAATGTGTAGTAATTGCCATACAAAAGTCTCACAATGCAATACAAAAAAAAAAAGGGAAGACAATACCGGGGGGATCCGAAGAAGCAGAGTGTTAAGATTCAGATTTGTTTTTCACATCTCTGACCAAATTACAAGTTGTTCTTGGTGGCTATTTTTACCCTTCTTTCTATTTGGCACCTTTGTTGCCATTTTGGTCTTCTGTGAAAGGCGGTCACAGCCTGTAGCAAGGAAATATTTTGTCTCTGAAATAAAATAGTTAAGGGCATTTAATAATAATATCCAAATAGGTACAGATATTCTTGATGAGCAGGAAGCAATGTATGCATTGGTATCACAGGAACAGTCCAACAGGTGACTCTGTCACTCTTAGGCGGAGTCACCTGTTGGACTGTTCCCATGATACCAATACATATATTGCTTTCTGCTCATCAACAATATCTGTACCTATTTGAGTACTATTATTAAAGGCCCTTAACTATTTTATTTCAGAGACAAAATGTTTCCTTGCTACAGGCTGTCAGTTAGAGCATGGGGGCTGGGTGTGACATTACTTTTGGACTATGACACCCAGCATTCTGCAGCCAGCATGGCCAGTGGGAATTGTAGTCCAAAAATTACTTTCCAGGCTTTGGTGTAAACAGGTCTGTGAGTACCCTTTCTAGCTATAATATTGGTGAACTATTCTGAGTGGCAAAATATTGTTAAATGTATGAGTCAAAGAGGGGGGAAATCATACAATAAAATAGTATAACAGATTTTTAAGACAGGTTTGAAAACAGTAGAACACAGCGTCAGAGAACGAGATGCTGCTTCAGAAGAAGGGAAAGGCTGTCAATTAAAACAGAGTGGACTGTTGTGCATGAATGAACATGTTCTTATCCAGAGTAATAGAATACTGAACAAGTGTTGACAAGCATGACTCTAAACCAGGGCTGTTGACAGATAAAGTATAGATGGATAATCATGAAAGGATAAATAATTGACTTTCTCAGTAGTAAAAATATTTACTAATTACCAAATGAGATTTCATAAAGCTGTTGTCTATAACCTTTTATCCAGTAAGTGGCTCACTTAAAACTATGATGACTTCTTTGAACAGACAGTAAGCAGTGGACTTAAACCAAGCACCATTTTTCCACATTATTTTCTAATAAGTGAAGATGATGATAGTTGTTTTTCATTTTGAATTGCCAGTCACTCTATGACTGATTGGGAAAGAATGAGCTTAAATTAATGGATGTTGCAAAGCGGTGGGTCTTGCTAGGTCTTGCTAGACGAAAGCGTGATGATATTTTGCTCCAAATATTTATCCTGGATCTGTTGAAAGTCCTGTGCCATGAAATCAGTACAATACGGATTTCATGCTACATAACAGATTTTGTTACTAGAAAAGCTCTTGATGACGGTGGTACTGTGCACCATAAAAGACATTAATTAATCCATTAAGTAATTGCTCCCTTTTTTTAGTACCATAGGAAGATCCACCTGTTGAAAAGATGGCTCATTCACTACATCTCTAATTCTCAATTCTGGCTGTGGCTTCCTTGAGATCAGCATCTACTGAGGATGGGAAATTCCACTTTCTGTCCATATGTGACTAGAGCAGTCTATCCTTTCCAATCCAGAGAAACTACAGAACAATCAAAGCTGTCTTTGCTATCACTATATATGCATGAGTCTTCATTTTGGGCTTGCCTCCTTCCAATCAACAGGCAGATAGAGAATGTCACAGATAGACAAACAGACATAGCAAATTACTTCTTACATTTACACACATTATACATAAACCTTTTCATATGTAAAGATGAAATATCTGTGTCTCAAAATTTCATTCAGCAAAAAGAACCTCAGTTAGAAAATGATTTGGAGGATGCAATCTAATTAAATGGTACCAGAGCAATGGTATTTGGACATTACAAAGAAGTGTCAAGAGGAAAAATCAAAGTGAGCTGTGCTTCCAGAGTAACAAGCAAAGGGATAACCTTTGGATTTAGACTGGGGTGGGAAATTGTGGAGAGTTAGGTGGCTACATTGCCTCCCCTGGAGATCTTGGAGGGCCACAACTCCTTGCCACAGCCTCCTCAAAATTCAAAATTTTGGCCTGCCAATGCCCACCAATGCCTTCCAGGAGCATGGGAGGCATTTATATCACATTTTGAGAGCACTTTTTACAACAGGAATTGACACAGACATCACTTCTGTTTCACTTCCTGTTCTAAAAAGGCCTTTTCTGGGCCTAAAACAGAGAGGAGGGTCTAAAATATGGTAAAATTGCCCCCAGCCTTCTTGAGGCATTTAGAAGCATAATTTAAAAAAATAAAATAAAAATTGACTTCTGAGAGGCCCTGGGGTACACCTAAGCATCCTTAGGGCCACATGCCACTGCTGATTTTGATAAACAGGTTAGAGTATGGACACAACTCAGCCTTACATATGGATCACACATATGTGTATCCCTTATCTGAAAATCCAAAAGTCTGAAATGTTTCAAAATCTGAAGCTTTTGAAAAGCAGAATCTAATCTTCTTCCTGTAGGGAACATGATGGAATTACAGAAGCTTCCTTGGGACTGCACCCATACACACGCATATTGCTTGCAAAGTCTTTCAGTTAGCTTGGTGCTTTTTTTCCCCACTCAGCTTGCTTTGGATTGCCTGAGCAAGCCTCCATAATTCCTTCACATTCTCTACAGGAAGAAGGCAAGAGAAGAACTGATGAAAGAGTGGACTCCACATTGAAAGAATGATACATGTTCTCACTAGATATGTGCAAATATTCTAAAATCTAAAACACCTCTAGTCCCAGGCATTTTAGCTAAGGGATACTCGACCTGTATAAGCTAAAAATCCTTTATATCAAGACCATAGGTATGCCAGTTCTAGGCAGAAAAGAAATAGCAATGTGACCAAGCTCCCTTTTGGATTATGAAGTAGGCTTTTTTTGTATGTGTTCTTCACGGTTTCCCATCACCAGAGGGTCCTTTTTGTGAACAAGAATTGCACCAACATAAACACAAAGCAATATACAGTTAGCCCTCCACATTTGCGGGTTTGACATTCACAGATCTGATTATTTGAGATTTTTCCAGCCCCTGCCCTCTCCACCTTAGGCACTGTTTTTTTTTGGAAGAACCTTCCCTCTTGGTGGCTCCAATCAGGCTGCACAGCTCTTTAAAAACCTCCCTCCGGTCTTCCTTTTCCTCCACCAGCCACTGCTTGGCCAGTTCAAGACAGCTCATAGCCCAATATTTTAGCACTACAAGCCCTATTCTGGTGCCCCACATACACCCAAGGAAGGAGATGGGCAAGAGAGAGGAAATGCAGGGCCACCAACCCAACCCTCTCCTTTCCCTGGCCTGCTCGCCCCACACACACCTCAGCCCTCTTCCTACAGGCACACACACACGTTTTGATATTTGCAATTTTTCACTTTTGTGAGGGTCCTGTGGCCCTAACCCTAGCGAATGTGGATGGCCAACTGTAGTTGCAATCAGCGCACCCCATAAATTGAATTGTTGTGCATTGTATGGAGATTATATACTCATGGTGGTATGTTGAACTCATAGACAGCCATCTTGTAAAGTGAGACCACTGATTCATCTAGGCCAGCATTGCAAACCTGAACTGGTGGTAGTTTCCAGGATTTGATAGGATTCTTTCCTAGCCCTGCCTGGTGATCTCTGATAATACCTGGTAAGCTTTCATCAATGTATAAATCAGGTCCAACTCTGCCTCCAAAATTGGATATGTTGAGCAAAGATGGTAGTTTGGTGTAGAGTATCTCTTATCCAAAATGCTGGGGACCAGGAGTGTTTTGCATTTCAAGGTGTTTTATTTTTTGGGGGGGGGTGGATTTTGGAGTACTTGTATTTGCACATACATGAAATATAGTGCTATATAGGAGATCTCTGGGGAGCCTGCAAGTGAACCAGTGCCACAGCAGCCGCTTTGTGCCAAGCACTACGCTTGAATTCCTGCCATTTCACAGATCCTCACATCACTCTCAACCTCATGCGTCATTCATTTGCTACTTGTGTTGTGTATAAGATGCAAGGCTGGAGAGAGAGTGAGGATCTGAGAAATGAACAAGTGGGAATGCTGCTACTGCCACTTTGAAGGTAGAAGCAGGTGGTTGGCAGCAAAAAGTTTCAGTTTTTAGAGGTTTTCAGATTTTGGATTTCCAGATGGGGGATTCTCAGCTTGAATTGTGAATGGGTGCTGAGTTAAATATATCGTGCGTTACAAAGGAAAGAAAGGATGAAGGGTAGTGTTAGAAGGCCTTACACCCCACACTTTGATATGGCTTAATTGGCAAAATGTGATTTAATTAACAAAATATATTAATTGGCATAAATATAAAATATACCCTGCTATAGCTGAATGTCAATGCTGAATAGGAGGAAAAGGCTGGCCAAACATGCGTATTACGAATTAGGTCAGAAGAGACCTCCAGGCATAGCCAGGTCATAGTAAGGAAATCACCAGGAAACTCCAGTGATAATAGGCTTGCAGATAACCTCTGATGACTCAACCACCTAGAGACAATAGTGTATGGAAGAGTCCCACAAGATGGCTCATTGTCTTCTCTCCCTCTGACCAAGCCAGTGTTCCTTTTATCCTCACACCTATCTAACAAGTACTGAGCTATCAGGACTACCATTAGCCCTTTGTCATCTAACACAAAGAGCTTTAGCTCATTCCAGATCTCATTTTCCACTCTCAGGACTCCATCTGTTTACTCTATCAGAGAGCCATTAACACCCTTGCCCTCCAGGCAGAAATAGAGTATTTAAACCTCAGTTTTTGGCCAGTCAACTCACAGTACACTGATTGCTGGTTGCCACTCTGCTGCTCCAATTTCTGACTGTGCACTGTCCTTAGACTTGTGTCTAAGCCACATATCTTCTTTGCTGCTCTTCTTGATTGGTAAATATCACCCATTTTGCCCTGAAATCTTGCTATCCAAAATTTTCCTCCCTTTTCCTTGTGTAATTGCATGACTTCTTGGATCTTATGTGTATGACAGCAGTTCCTCCAGTAAAACATATCAAGCTTATTTCTTACTAGTTCTTCCCTGCACTAGTACTTGTAAACAGGTGTAGAAGATGTCATTAAGTTACCCTGCTCTTGCAGGCCCCCTCTTTGAGCTAATGTTCCCACCATTTCACAGAGGTACTGGCATCACAGGTGAACCTTTGAGTCACACGTGTTTTGGAGTAACAGAGGGAAGGTGGGTTAGGTGAATGTCAGCATGGGGGTGCCTTATTTTAAAATGCTTACTGTCCCTTAGAAATAAAAGGCATGATTTTTTTTTTAATCTTTTGGTTTTTTGGTGTCAGGCCGACGTTAGTGTAATTGTACCACTGATGTGAACATAGCCATAAACTGAAAATATTTAGATATAAGCATGCTTCTGCTCCTCTGTGCTGCCCAAGGCTCTACCTTATTCCAGCCATTCCCATGCCCTGTCTTCTTCACCAATGGAATGCTTCTCCTGTGGCATAGTTCTGAGAATGTACTCATGATATTCTGCAATTATATCTAATGGGGTGGAAGCATATCTAATGATCTGCTGCAAGGCATTTGCTGAATTTTAAACAGCCCTTCCGATAACAGATCTTCAGTACAGCCCCCATAACTAGCCGCGATTGCATATGGCTCCTGCACATTCACTGAAGGACCATGCGACTAGTTTTCATATTCGATGTGTTTAAATTCTCTAGTGCTACTGTTGTCCCTGTGGCACATGATTGCCTCATTGTGTGAAGCAGCTTTGCTTCTCATCCTATTTATATATTAGCTGCTTCTTGTCCTATTTATATATTCATTTCAATACAATCAGTGCTTGGAGGAGAACTGATTAAGGGTCTTTGTCAGGCAATCACAAATCTAGGGATTGGGTGGGAGATAAGAATGCACTGCCTGCCCCCATACCAATTTTTCTCTGTACATCTGATTGTCCATACAGAACTTTTTGCACATATAAATTTTCCATGTGTTCTTTATAACGACAGTTAGATGAACATGCAGAACCTTGGGCTTAGGAGATCAAGTGAATTTCAAATAGACACCTTCTTGTGTCTCATGGTCTGATGAGTACCCTGTAAAAAAATGTTATATTTGCAAATGCAGAAGACAAAGATGGTGGATATAATCCACATCAGCCCCTCCACAGATTTACTGGTATCCAACTAGGCAGACTTTACTTAAATATGTTCATCCAAGGCAGCATACGTATGGTTGGATAATAGTCACAGTCCTATGTTGCTACAAGATAAGTTTTGTGAACCTGAAAACTGTTAAGTGCTACAGCTAAAAATGAACCCATAAAAGGCTGAGGGTTTTTTCTTTAAGAAAAACAGTCCTTTCACTAATATATTTCCATTACTGATATATATATACAACACAAAGGCCTATCTCTAATACGGAGTCACCTCTTTGGAATATTTCCTTCTGCTGTTTTCATTCAAGCCATTGTAATTCATTATGTTTTCTTTTTCTCAGGACTTGGATATTTAATAACTATGAAATATAAAGCAGAAAAACAAGGCTCACAAATTTTGATGATACATAAGTTGTCAGGTTTAGTCTGCATGTTTTATTGCTATTATTACTTCTCTTCTTTAATCTCAGCCCTAAACTTTTGCAGTGGTGTATATATACCTGCATTGCTGATGTGATGTTTTGGCAATCTGCATTGCTGAGAAATTGCTGGCACAGTGGCTTATATGCTTCAAAACTCAACATGCTTATTTGCTTCCACAGCAGTTTTCTTGATTAGTCTGTTAAGATATTCTTCGTTAATGATAAATACATAGAAGATACATCACCATTGGTTTCATTAAAAAGACTGTATGACTATTAGTGCTTTTAACTCTAGGGAAAGCCACAATATAACACAGTAACAGTATCAACTGTTACTAACTCTTCAGAATATTCCCCAGGTGCAGGTACGACTATTATAGACAGTGATGCCCATGGATGCTTAAAATAATTGAAAGATTTTGTTTCCCAATTAACATAGTAAGGCACTGCTGTGCTGTTACCACTAAGGACCTATCAGTCTATCTGAAGAAATGATAATGAGTCATTTTAATTTATAGACTACAGAGATTTATTGTGGCATAATATTTTAATTAGTGAGATGTTGTGCCTGTAAAAGAAAAGACAGTATTATTTTTAACAAAACAATTTTGTTCTTCTTTGACATTTTTTAGAGGGCTGATCGGTTCATAATTATTCTGACCAAGGGTGAAAGAAAATGGTAAAAGTGAATAAGAGCTTTAGAAGTAATGAGTCATAGGTAACATTGTTGGCTTTGCTAATCATTTTTACATAATGAAGGTGAAATAAAGTTACTTTCCAAAATCAGGATAACACAAAAGAGTGAAGGTACTTCATTGTAACAAATAACTGTTTCTAATTCTTTCTAGAGTTACTTTAAAAAATAATTTTAGGGCATTTTCATTGGTATTGTTTAACTTTTCTGTCTTTCTTTCATCAAACATTAAAAGTGATGAGCAACAAAATGAGTAATAGACGTTCCTTTTTTTCAATAACTGAATGAGTAACAGCAATGGATTACTTTTCAAATGAGTACAATTTATTTTTAAAAAGTTTATTTCTGAACTCATGAAAGACAAGTAAGATCAATAAGATTCTTAGATTATGACTTGTTTAGATGTATGACCTCAGAGCACATGAATGAACTCATATGTCTTCTGAGTACAATCCCTATCAAGGATGTTGTCAACTTGGCAATAGCTCTTAGGCAAATTGGACTCAAACCATAATCACACACAGCGCTCTCAAAGGGGGATTTTATTTACATACTGCAGCTAAGATATACACAATAGTTGCATTGGAAAATAGCAAATACTATGGTAAAGCTTCACAAATAATAAATAGTACATGCAAAGTAATTGAGAAGAGGAGACATGATAGCCATGTTTAAATATTTGAAGGGATGTCATGTTGAGGAGGGAGCAAGCTTGTTCTCTACCGCTCCAGAGACTAGGACAAGGAGCAGTGGAGGAAGCTGCAGGAAAGGAGATTCCACTTGAACCTCAGGAAGAACTTTCTGACGGTCAGAGCTGTCCAGCAGTGGAATATGCTGCCTCGGAGTGTGGTGGAGTCTCCTTCTTTGGAGGTTTTTAAGCAGAGGCTGGATGGCCATCTGTTGGGAATGGTTTGATGGGTGCTTCTGCATAGCAGGAGGTTGGACTCGATGGCCCCTGGGGTCTCTTCCAACTCTACAATTCCATAAGAGGTGCTTTAGGATGGGGAACTGTTGCTGTGTGCTTTCAAGTTGTTTCTGATGTAAGGTGATCCTAAAGCAGATCTGTAACAGGAGTTTCTTGGCAAGATTTTTTCAGAGGGGGTTTTCCTTTGCCTTCTTCTTAGGCTGAGAGAATGTAACTTGCCCAAGATCACCCAATAGGTTTCCATGGATGAGCAGGTATTTGAACCCTGTACTCCAGAGTTATAGTCCAATGTTCGAACTACTACACTATGCTTGGCTCTCCAAGGACACTTAACTAATTGTTAACACCAGACATGATCATACCCTTGATTTGATGCAGAGAAGCACTAACTAAAGGGAGGTAAATGTAAACAGCCAGGTAGATACAAGTTAATGTAACAAGGCTACCAGTTAGGGCTAACCAGCTTTTCTTTTCTTCTTAGGCAGGGTTAATGTTCCCCTCCACCTCATAGACAAATAGGAAAGTGGTGCAATTTTACTTGGCTTGTAGACACAGAGAATAGGTAAAATGCCACTTCTCTAGATTGCCAAGTTTTGTCTCCCTTGGAGCTCTTCCATGCCTTTAAAAACTGCTTTTTATGCGTTCAACAGTTGGAAATTTTCCTGTTACTTCACATCTCAGGCTTGGGAAGCTTACTCCTTCACACCAAGTAGATTTTAAACTAAAAAGAGATCTGCCAGAAAAGGCTGGCAGCTATTTCCCCCTCTCTCTTGCATATACACAAAGCTTTGGTCATGCTGATCTACAATTAACGGGTAAAAAAATATCTCACTAGTTAAGTCATAAATCAGGCTCGTATAGTTCCTGCAAGCCATACCCAATAATCTCACCTGCTACTCAGCAGTACCTTTAGGCAGGATTTTCACCAAGGAAAGGGGACATCATTTTCAAATATTCCCTGTTTTGTTTTGTTTTTTTGGTTTGGTTTTTTTGAGAGGCAAAAGCATCTTCCTTTAGAGTTTTCAACCATTGTTTATAATGCCATACTGGTAACCACTGACAAAATATACCTAATACTTGAGATATAATAATAATGGTACCTTTTCAGGGTGAAAGGATAAGGAGATATGTTTCTAGTCTTGAGGCTGTGAGAAGATCGTAGTCAGAGAGTCTGGGCATTAGAAATTTGGAGACTTATTCCCAGAGTTCAGGGTAAGTACGCAAAGCAGATAACAATATCACATTTCATGACAGCAGTCCAAGTCTATTTGACATAACTACTTGGAAAACAGCCCCACTTCAGAGAAGTGGATCTATGACTATAGCATAAATGAAAATTTCTACTTTGGGTCAACAATCGTTACACAAGAGGGAGGATGTCACAAGGTTTTTCCTCATTTCCTATCTTTGCAGTGGGGACACAGATCTGGCTAGAATACCCTTTTAGGCCATTTCTGCACATTACCTGATCCCATTGTCTTCCTGTTGCGATCCTGGCAGTACCTCTGCTGGGAAGGGAGAGCAACAGGAATGCTCCTGTCCGCACTCAACTGGCTGCCTGAGGAAGGGAGCACAAGCAACACCCTTCTGCAGAGCAGCCAAACTCTTTCCCATGCTGCACTGGAGAAGGAAGTGCCTTTATCATGCTTCCTGCCCTTCCTCATGGCCAGGAAGGGATGGGAGCATCATGTGATTGCAGGCACTTAATAGATTTATTCCATTAAGCAAATATCCTGTGATTGCAACAAGTGGAGTGGAATGGCAGCAGGTGTTATGCCCTGCCTTGGAGACCCTGACAGAAAAGACGAGGATTCTGAATCTTAGGCAGAAGTTTCCCCAGAAGTTTGCTCAGTGGAAAATAACAACCAACAGCAAAGGCCTGAGCAGTGGGAACAAGTATCAGAAGACGAGGCAACACAGACTCTTACCTTGCAGGAGAGATGACACTGGAAAGAAGGTCTTAGGTGTTCAGCTTGCTTAAATGACAAACAGACTTTAATGAGGGAACACCTGTGGCAACATTATTAGAGTATAAAAGGCAAACAGCTGGCCCACTTCCTTCCAGGGTTGATAACTGATCTTCCCGGTGGTTGAAGTCCTGTGCCATGTTTTCCTGAATCCTGCTGCTCTTGGACCTCTGCTTGTTTGATGCTGATTTGGATTTGCCTTTGTGGATTTGTTTGCCTTAGAACTTACATTCTTGACCTGAACTTTGTTTGGACTCCTTCTGCTCTGGCCTCTGTGAGTAAACTTTGCCCTGCTGGAGTGTTAATTGGTTGCCTGGTCTGCCTGGGACATGACAGCAGTACCATGATGATATTGTGAGAAAGCAGAACCCATGGACTGCTACCATCCTGTCCCCGTAGCAGGACTACGATGTCATCCTGAAATGGCCTTACTTGAAATAGGCTATCACTACTTCTTTGCCCCATCCCAAAAGTAAGCAGCAGCCCATGACTTTATTTACATGAGAAAAGGGACAGTCCTTTTACCTCTGCTGCTAAAGTGGTAGCAGAAACCATTTGGCTAGATAGATAAGTATATCTGATCTTGGGGCCATACCACTTTATTTCTGATCAATTTTCAAGGAGTGTGAGACATGATGCAACAAATGAAAGAAAATGAGCCATTCTAAATAGTCCCATTATAGAAAAACATGCATGATAACAGCATCATGTTTTCCAAAAAAAGGTGGGTCACACTTATTCAGTGTGACCAAGAGAAGGAAACAAGTGATGGGTCAAGAGTATCCAGTCCTCTAATAATGAGTTTGCCCAGTGTCAATATCAAGTCTGCAGTTTAATATTTGTCAGACAAGGAAACTAGAAGAGGACCTTAATGCAATTACAACGAAAGATTAGAAAGAGACAGAGCTGAATTGAATTATATTTAGAGATTTGAAGCCATTAGCAGAGGTGTGAACAAAGATGATGGCTTCATGGTACAATAAAGGTATTAATACAAGAGACTTCTCTGCTTCACATATAACAAGAAGAATCTTCTCAGAGAAGGTTCTGAACCCAAGGAAGCTGACTTTCGGTAACCAGATCTATTGCTTTCATATATCAACACTAACTGTCCACCCTAAAATTCTGAAAGACTTGTATTACCTTATGCCAGAGCTTTCCAAACTTTTCATGTTGTTGACACACTTTTTAGACATGCATCATTTTGTGACACAGTAATTAAGTTTTACTAGCAAACTGGAGGTTAAAACTAACCCCTTATAAGAGATCCAGGCACATACATAAATTGTAATAACGAAATGTATAGAGACACAACATATCTCATGAAAACCTTTCATTTATGTTTTTAAAAATATAGGATTTATTTGTAATGTACATTTCCAAGGCTCAGGTGGGGGGGGGCTCATTCTCAGTCCAAGGAGGTGACACACCTACACCCTTCAGGCGGCACACTAATGTGTCGTGAAACACCATTTGGAAAGCTGTGCAGTCCTTCGAAAATTTAGGCCAAAGATCAGGATTTGCATCTTTCTTATCACATTACTTTCCATCTCACTCCTATTTCCCCAGCTGTGTAAATACGCTTTATATCTTGAGGCCTGGATCTCACTCTGTACTGCATGTGAAGAAAGGGCTTTATATCCATGAAAGCTCATACTAAAATTATAAAAAGCCAGTTAGCCCCTCTCTTCCTCCTTTTGATGATCATCTTCACCCAAGGAAGAGAAAGCTAATGAGTGATAGTGTAAAGGATGTTTTCGCAACTCTGTCAACTAGACAGAAGATGTGGGATTACCCAGATCCCAGTGAATGGAGTTTATACTTTATTGGGGGAGAAGAGGCAGAAATTTACAGCAGCAGGCTCTGTATTTTTTCTTATCTTCACAGAGAAATTTAACAGGGTCATCATTGATCAATCTCTCATTTCTCTTTTGGCAGGTGCTTCGCTTGTTGAATTTCTTCATTGATCTTTTATCAAGGAATAAGGTGGTAAGTCTAAGTCTGTTGTAAATTTACCATCACCTTATTCCTTGATAAAATAAGGCTTACCACCTTATTCCTTAATAAAAGAGCTATGCAGAAATTCAACAAGTAAAGCACCTTTCAACAGGGAAATGCAAGGCTGAGCACTGACGTCCCTGCTGAACAATTTCCAAAGGAGAATTAAATTTAATGTAACTACCTGCCATAATTTCCCCTCAGTCTTACATACACACTTACCTGGAAGCAGACCCCACTGATTTCAATAGAAAACCAACTAAAGTTGCCAAGTTACAATCCAGACACTTGCTCTGCTGTAGAGGCTGTTAGAACTACTAATTAAATAAGAGATGCTGCATTTTCTCCTACTCATTCCTTCCCAATTTTTTTGGTTTCTTCCCATTTTCTCACCTGCTGTGCTGAACATTTGGAAACCTGGTTGCTGCAGCAGGTGAGGGCACCAGAAGAGACAGACAGAAAGCTGCAGCTGCTGAGCCTCCTGCCTCCTAATTAGCAGAAAGACTCAAAATAATCAATTAAGAAGGTTAAAAAATCAATTTAAGATGTTAAGTTAAGGGTTTTCCTTCAAGCTTCCAAATGTCAGAAAATGGTGGTTATTAAATTTTCTGCTCTTAAATGTAAAGATTAGGCAATATGCTGTGCTTACTCCTACCTTCACCCCTTACCTTGGAGCTGGATGGCTGTTACTGGCAGAAAGGCAGAGCTAGGTCCCAAATTTGTTTAGTGACTTCAAAGGGGCATTTTTATGTCACACAGAGAGACACTTCAACATATATATTGAGGCATACCTTTTTCCCTATAAACAAATATTGGCAGTGCTTGTTTTTAAAATTGATATTATTAGGAGTATAAACATGAGGTTGCTTATGAGGCATGTATTTGAATATGAAATAGTGATAGTTATTTCAGCAGTGCTCTAAAAATGTCCAGAATTTGAAAATGATTTCTTGAGTGTATGAACTCTTTATGAAGTAAGTCCAGAAGGCATTAGTATTAGCACGTCTTGTGGGAGATAAAGAAAGGAATATGTTCAATCCTTTATTATAGGCGGAAGAACCAGCATAGTGTAGTGCTTTAAGTGTCAGACTAGGACTGTTGGAGTCCAGAGTCTGAATTCCTGCTCAGTCATGGAAATTCACTGTGTGATCTTGAGCAAGTCACACTCTCTTAAGCTGAGAGGATAGCAGTGGACAATCTCTGAATAAATCTTGCCAAGAAAGTCCAACAATAGGGTTGCCATAAATCAAAATCTACTTGAAGGCATATAGCAACAACAAACCATTCTGGGTCTTTTTCAGATGAATAGATATTTTCTTTAGAATCAAATGTTACACTGTGTTACAGGTTTTAATAAACAATGTTAACTGGACATCTGTGTGTACTCCTGTTTCTCACATTCAGAAACACTTTAAATGTTGAGATGCTTAAATGGTGTACAGTACATGTGAAAAGGATCTAGGAGCCTTAGTAGATCACGAGCTGAACATGAGTCATCAGTGTGATGCAGCAGCTAAAAAAGCCAGTGCAATTCTGGGCTGCATCAATAGGAATATAGTATCTAGGTCAAGGGAAGTGATGGTACCATTCTGTTCAGCTTTGGTCAGACCTCACCTGGATATATCCAGTTCTGGGTACCACAGTTCAGGAGGGATATTGACAAGCTGCAACATGTCCAGATGAGGGTAACCAGAATGGTAGAAGACCTGGAAACTATGTCCTGTGGGGGATGCTTAGGGAGCTGGGCATGTTTAGCCTGGAGAAGAGAATGTTAAGAAGCAACATGATAGCTATCTTTAAATATTTGAAGGGATGTCATATGGAAGATGAAGCAAGCTTGTTTTCTGCTGCTCCAGAGGCTAGGGCATGGAGCAACGGTTTCAAGCTTCAGGAAAAGAGATTCCATCTAAACATTGGAAAAAGCTTCCTGATGGCAATTGCAATTTGACAGTGAAATACACATTGCCTCGGAGTATGGTGGAATTTCCTTCTTTGGAGGTTTTTTAAACAGAGGCTGGATGGCCATCCCTCAGGAATGCTTGGATGGTGCATTCCTGCATAGCGGGGGTTGGACTTGATGTTGTGGTCTGACGATTCTATGATTCTAAACACAAAATCCTGATGGAATACATTTCTGATAGATTTACAAAATTGTAAATCAAGAAGAGCTTATTTATTCGTGGAAATAATCATGGGACCTGAGAATTTAGCAGCAGAAATAGTTCGATACCATGCTTACTGGAATTGGTACTTGCTTCTGCTTCTTCCTTTTTCTGCAACCAATTGTAACATCTTAAGGAAGAACATGCAGATCTTTGGGGATGGAGAAAGTATGGGAACTGTAGACGTACAGTTTATATATCTTTGCACAAGGGTATTTCATTTATTTCTTCAAATTGTCACACCCTTCTTAGTGGAGATCACATAAATTTAAACATTCTGAGTTTGCCTAGGAAAGTTAATGGATGATTAGCTGTTACACTGGAAACACACATGAAGAAATAGACTTGGTTTCCTCTAACATGCAAAGCCATCCAAAGTGTACTTGGGATCTGGATTGGCCATGTCGCTAGACAGAATGAAGTAAACACCTCAGCCAGCAGGTGGGCAACAACATTTTTTTTTTCCTGAGGTACACCATTGCTGCCATTCCCTTCTGCTGCTGGGTAGAACTTTGTGTGTCTTTGTCCTGTCCTCTCTAAATGCTGCCCTGAAGTATAATAGAGGATACGAGCCTGTCTCCGGGAGCCAGTGTGGTGTAGTGGTTAGAGCACTGGATTATGCCCCTGGAGATCAGGGCTTGATTCCCCAGTCAACCATGGAAACCCACTGGCTGACCTTGGGTGCAACACACACTCTCAGCCCCAGAAAACCATGGGATAGGGTTGCCTTAGGATCGCCATAAGTCAGAAATGACTTGAAGTCACACATCAGTAACACCAAGCCTTTCTCTAGTGTTTAAGTAAAATTGAAATGAAGTGCCAGCCCTATACCTGTGATAGGAATGGGATCTTGTCTGTTGCCTCAGGAAACAAAACAGCTTGACTTGGGCTTTCTTAGAATCATAGGTTTAAGATGCAATACAGCTTCCTGAGGATTCAATCTGATTTAAGTATGTAAAGTTACAAATGAGATTCCAGCTTTATAGAGCATTTACAAATGTTTGAAGTGTAAAACTGTAATGAAGTTTATGGAATATTTCTGTAACACTTTCTCATATTCAAATATTTCATAAGTGGTGCAATGCTCATATGTCCTTATAAATATATAACTGAAACCCTGAAATTTTGCTAGACTTTTATTCAGTGCACCAGCACTGAGCTGTGCATAGCAATAGTTGTACTTCTCATATTTTATAGTATTTGAAAGGGTTAAGGTGAATTCGATCGTTGTTTAACATTTAAGAGAATAATTCAGTATTTAGCATAATCTGTAAAACAGACAAGTCCTTTGAGAAGATTAAAGAATTAGAATTGACAACTAAAATCAATCTAGAAAAAGCAGCTGGGGTGTTTTTGCTTAGATAATGCACAATAGATCAACAGCTGTTTGTGAATCTCTTCTCTGTGAGACACATCAGCAGTGAACAAGCATTACATGCATCATTCTTTCATATTCCAGCTTGAGTTTGCATAACCAAATAATTACATTTCCAGTCTGTCAAGGCACTGACTTGCAAAAACTACAGCAGTCCTTGTTCTGCTTTAGTCTCTGATCCTCTAAATAACAAAGAGGATTATTTCTGAAAAACAAAAGGGATTCTGGTGTGTACAACTTTGTGTGGGGTCACTGGTGTCCAACAGTGAATGTAAAATATACAAAATTACAGTTGGAGAGAGCAACGGTGCAGCCCCCAGTCGACAAGACTAGCTTGAGCAATGTGGTTTTATGGAAGGTCTTTTCAACATATGCATGCGCCAATATGCCTCTACTCTTGTAGAAGTTTTGTGACCACCCTGACAAAAATGTTCTTAAATAAAGCAATTTGTAATAAAACTTCTTTAACTTTTTAATATTCCTTATTTTACTTTTGTAAGCCAGAGAAATTATAATGTTTTGGGATTTTATTGTTAAGAAAAGGAATTCCAAAAACTATCCTGTTGTGCCAGAATTTTACAAGTTGTATACATGTTGGCAAATAATTGTTGCTGGCTTTAAAAAAAAATTACTTGTTTTTGCATTTCATTGTTGTATTTGTATCAATTCTACCACTGCTACCCCTGCCATGGTCCTGCTCTTTGATTGTTAACAAAAGTCTGGCAAGTACAACCGTAGCAAAAGAAAAAAAAAGGGTGTGTGTATTGCCACCAGTTACCAAAAAATAAGGCAGATTTTAACCTGCTTGATTTATGCAGGGTAGGCCACTGATAAGAACTTAAAAAGAGGTGTGTTGGATCAGACCAAAGGCCTATCTAGGACAACATTCTGTTCACACAAGCGGTAGATCAGTGGCTTGCAGGAAGAACAGAATTTCCACACTCTCCTCCTTGTACTCCCCAGCAACTGATTGATGGAGTGCTCTTGGCTCCATACTGGAGCTCATGTATAGCTATTTGAAGTAGGAGGCCTTTTGTACTACACAATTGTAGCACTATGATTCTAGCACTATGATTCTACTTTAACTGCCACAGCTACATTCTATGAAATTCTATGATTTGTGGCTAGGAATTTTAAATACTCCTCCCTAAACGGCAGTCTCAGGATTCCATAGAATCTTGCCATGGCACTTAAAGTGGAATCATAGTGCTACAATTGTCTAGTGTCAAGGGGCCCCAGTAGCTGTTGATAACTCCACCCTCTATGAATTAATCCAATCCTCTTTTGAACTATGTTGAGAACCTTAATACGTCTTATGGACTAGAGTCCCACAGTTTAACTATGGCCATTTCCACACTACACTGTTATAGTGCTATTATTCCACTTTCAACATCCTGTAGAATTCTTGGGTCTGTGGTTTACTGAGCTCCAAGAGCTCTCTGGCAGAGAATTCTAAAGGCTCCTCCCTAAACTGCAAACCCCAGGATTCCATAGGATGTTGACAGTGGATTAATCACACTATAACAGTGTAGTGCGGAAATGGCCTGAGCCTGTCTAGATGTCCTTGGATTTTTAGTATTATAATAGAAGGGGGAAAGCTTTTCCCTGTCAACTTTCCACACATTATGAATAATTTTATACACTACTATCATGCCTCCCCTAACTTTTTGCAAGTAAGCAGTCACAAATGTTGTAACCTTGATAACTTTGTTTGCCCTTTTCTGAACCTTTTCAGGCTGTTAAGTTTACCTGCAATCATAAGAACAGATGCAGGTGCACCATGGAATTGTAAAAGGGAAGTATGAAGTAGAAACAGAATTTGGTAAGTAGAAAATTGGATCTGAATTCTGTGTTGAAATAGCAGTTGATGGATTTCTTGTGCAACAGTGTGATCTGGGTTTACAATGAGCTGACTAGTTCAGGCTATTTTGTGAGAATCATTTTTCAGTTCCAACTGTTTCCCCAGTTCAGTGTTTTATCTATTTGGTTCTCCTGTTCCTGTTTTTTTTTTCCCTTTGTAACCTTGGTATGGATGTTGAATGCTGATGAGGCAGTTTCATAGGCCAGTTTTCTTTTCTCAAGTCGCTCTGGTGTAATTCTGAATGAAGACGATGTATTCAGATCTTATATATTTTATTCTAGAATTCAGAAAGCAGTACGGTCAGCTCTCCACATTTGCAGGTTTCATTTTTGCAGATTTGATTATTCATGGATTATTTGCTGTCACCTCTGCTGCCTCCCTATGCCATTTTTAATAGGGATTGCACGTCTTGTAAAACTGAAAAACTGCAAACAAGGCCTGTAAGTCTCTATTAAGATGGTGTGGAGCAGCAATAGAAGTGGCCGTAAGCCCCACCAGCCACCCACTTCTGCCTTGTGAAGGAACCCTGATGCCTCAAAGGAACCCATAGTGGTTTGAATATGGTGATCATACCTTTTTGTGTGTTAAATATAGTTTGGGAAGGCCTAGAGTTATTCATAGTTTTTCCATTTTCATGGGGGTCCTGTGCCCCTGACCTTTGGAAACGTGGACAGATGACTGTAATTTGTATCTACTACACTTTTTTCATATGCTGAGTTTTGTTTATTTTATGTGATGAGAGAAGATTTCTGCCCTCACCACACTTGCTACAAGTTCATATTAAAAAAAAGCCTTTGATCACAGTGTCCTCCTAATGTTGGATAGAAATAGCTTTAAAATAGTGACTCTAGGGGCCTTTTCTTGCTACACTATTATAGTGCTATTATTTTGCTGTCAACATCCTATGGAATCCTGGGGTCTGCAGTTTAGGGAGGGCCATTTAGAATTCTTAGCCAGCGAGCTCTTGGGCCTCAGTGAACTACAAACTCCAGAATTCCACAGGGTGCTGAAAGTGGAATAATAGCACTATAACAGTGTAGCAAGGAGAGGTTCTAGGTCAGGGGAATCACGTGGTCCTCCAGAAGTTGTACTGGAACTCCAGTATTACCACTATTGACTATGGTGATTGCAGTGATCAGTCTCTCTGGAAGTTTTCTTTCTTATATTTAAACTAGCATATATACCTGGCATTACCCAGGATTTTATTTTCTCATAGGTAATAGTGTCAGAAAGATTTGAGATCCTGTATCTCTAATTCCCCAAACTATCTTGTCTAGTACCTGTAACTTTCCCCATATTCCCCAATCCAATCTGTATTCAGAGTTGTTAACATACAGAGTGTGGGTTCCTCAGGGAATACACTGCCTTCCTCCTTGCTGCTAGGCCTTGTCTCCATAGTAACTGGCCTATTCAAGACAGCCACAGTTGACTGAGGCCCAAGAGCTCTCTGGCTGAGAATTCTAAAGGCCCCTCTCCAAAACTGCAAACCCCAGGATTCCAAAGAATCTTCTTAGGCAGCCAATCATATGAGGTCTTCGCCTGACACAGACGAACTTTGACTTTTATATATTAGATTGCAGGGAGCTAAAAGGGAGGTGGGAGGCTAACTCCCTCGATCAGGGAGAGGAGCACAGTCACTATATAGGCAAATTGGAAGTGAATCTTTTGAGATTAATTAATTAAGGGAATCTGCACCTCTCACAATCATTGAAGCAAGGGAAACTCCCTCCTGTCAACTGACAGAGGTTTATGGTAGAGTCAGAATCATTGCACTTCTGACTTTTGTGGATGTTTACATAGAAAGAAAGCCAATCTACTTAGTAAGCTAGGATATATGAAACAACTTTCCCCATAAGTCAACCTCTACGTGGAGGCAGTTTCAAATGGCTACCATTTGGCACCTAGATTATACATCTATAATCTAGTTATCTATACCGTTCTTAGGGTATCTGTGCAATTTTTTTGTAGCAACTGAATAATGGTTTACATAGGAATGCATTTGATCTCTTGTCAGACATGACAGTTTCTGCACAACATAACAACGTACTAGTTGTTAAGGCTGAGCAATGTGTTAAGAACATAAAACATGCAGCTAGTTCAAGAAATGAACAAATGGCGAGAACTGTATGCAATAGCTGTTCTGTCATAACAGAACATCTTTTTCTGGCTGGGAAGTAAAGAATTTTCTGAAGTAACCTAAAAATAAGATTGTTTGTGCGAGCTGAGGATAAGATATATAAAAGACTAGTATATGTCCCCAGCATTGCCCAGGATTTTATGTTTTCATAGGTAATACTTGTTAGAAAGATTTGAGATCCTGTGTCTCTAATTCCCCAAACTGTTTTGTCAGTACCTGTAGCTTTTTCCCACATTCCCCAATCCAATCTGTATTCAGAGTTATTAACATACAGAGGTTGGATTCCTGAGGGAATACACTGTCCTCCTCCTTGCTGCTAGGCCTTGTGTCCATAGCAACCAGCCTATTCAAGACAGACACACTTGACTGAGGCCCAAGAGCTCTCTGACTGATAATTCTAAAGGCGCCTCCCTAAAATGCAAACCCCAGCATTCCATAGAATCTTCTTAGGCAGCCAGTCATATGAGGTCTTCGCCGGACACAGACAAACACACAAACTTTGATTTTTATGCATTAGCTAAATTATATAATATAGCATATTTTTAGTTTGTTAAAACTTTTGTCATTATTTACTACTTTAAATTGATTTTATTGTCAGTTGCTCTGAGATCTTTGGAGAAAAGGTGGGGTATAAATATTTAATAAATAAATAAATTTTAAAAACCCCTTACCACGTGAGGTATTAACTATGCCAAAACTGGCTTAGTGCTCTCTCTCTCTCTCTCTCCTCTGTGTGTGTGGGGTGGGAGGGAAAGCAACAGAGACGATTGATATATTGCATACAAATTAAGTCTTGTTTGAAAGACGTTCTTTTCCAAAGTTAGTTAACGCATCACTAACAGAAGAGCCATGGTTTGGCAAATGTATGTTAGTGTGGATGGATGACCATGCACACATCACACACTCTCAGCCCCAGAAAACCCCATGATAGTTTTGCCTTAGGGTTGCCATAAGTTGAAACAACTTGAAGGCACACAATAACAACAGGAGACCTACATTATTTTTTAAAAATATTGTCAGTCACTTAACGCATTATCTTATTTGAGTCTTTCAAGTAGTTGCCTAGCAGCATCTTAGATATTTCCCAACAGCCCAAGATTTAAAATGCAGTAACAGTGATTCACAAAAGGAATGGCATAATTTAAAAGCAGAGTCTCCTAACCTAGTGAACAATGGTAACAATCACACTACGTTATTCTCCATAAAAGCCCATTCTCAGAATTTTAAAATAGGAAAGAGCAGGTAATGTCATTTGCAGTCTGTAGCTTTGCTTCTTCTGTGTGTTTTTCTAACTGCAAAAAAAGTCTGTTAGGGATGGAAAGACAAAATAGTTGCACAATGGCTTTTGATTGATAACACTCGAAGCAATTTTATATCTCTTCTGTGCCATCATCATTGGTTATTGTGTATCCTTGGGTCAAGAATGATTGCGGAGATGAAGAGTAAATTGTAACGGATAGGCCTTGTGCTCAAAAGAAGTTATGTATTCAATACACTTGATACCACTCAGTCAATGACACCGTGCAAAGAAAGCATACAGGAGCATGATTTCACAACCTGTTATGGAGTGTAAGAAGCAGGTGCACTTGTTTCCCATTAGAAGTCTCTTCATTTAGGACTTTTCTGCAGTACACTGCTTTAGTGCTATTACTCCACTTTTAACATTTTGTGGAATCCTGGGGTTTGTAATTTACTGAGGCCAAAGAGCTCTCTGGCTGAGAATTCTAAAGGCCCGTCTCTAAACTGCAAACCCCAGGATTCCATAGGATGTTGAAAGTGCAATAATAGCACTATAACAGTCTAGGGTGGAAATGCCCTTAATCTCCCTCATGTGTACTATCCTGTTAGGCAAGGCCAGAAAGCCTCAGTTCTAGCTGCCTTTGTGGGAGGAACAGAAGGGAATGTTGTGTCAGGAAAGGAAAGAATCAGCACTTTAGTCTCGGTATATAAAAGGTTTATTCGGTATAATGCCAGCTGTTCTGCAGTAATGACAACTACTAGACAGCAATAGAAAAACCCAGCTAATGGGTAACATTTGAAGATAAGAATCTAACAACAATGAAATCAATTAATCATTTGGAGGGGAAGAAGCCATCTCATATCTTTCTCGGAAAATCCAGCAAATTCTGATCCAAGGCCCCATGACCTTCCCTAGGCAGGTAAGCTGATTTTCCAGTCTGGACAGTGGCTCTCCCACCTGGAGTTTTCTTGAAACATGTTCACTGACCAGTCTCCTTAATTTTTCTATTTTTTATTTTTTGTCCCTTTTCTTCCCCTCACAATTCTATCACTGGAAGAGGTTGTCTTTCTCATGCTGCCTGCCAACAGCACTGGACTCCTCATTGTCTGGCCCTTAAATAGGACTGGCAGAGTCTCGTTTTAGAAGATACACAAATCATGAGAGATGTGGTGCTTGTAAACCCTGAGATCCAGTCATTGCTGGATTTGCAGAGTCCTGTCTCATGCAGCATCAAAATTCAGCATAGCATAGGAGGTTCACTGTGGCTCTGCCTGCTGCCATTCTCCTCTGATAAGCTACTGGATGGGGCTACATTTTCAGTTTGGGGTGGAAGATAATAGGATCACTTGGACCCAGGATGACCTTGTCAGAAGCCAGGATTGGATTGCCTAAGCCAATTCAGTTAAATTTTATGTTTTGTTACAAAAATCAGATTCTGCTCTGTGTTTCAAGATATTTTAATAAGTAAAGCTAGTTGAAGACACACCTGTGTAGTGCTACCTCTTGTATTCAAAACTCACCTCAAGCCTATTCCAAAATTGCCTGTAATTTTTAATTTAAACAACTCTGCAGAAAACTGAGTGGAATTGAGTGTGCATATATAATCTTTTCATGAAAGACCATGAGAAGATTTTGGTATGAGTGCTCTGCCTCAGAGGAGAAACCTTCCATATGCAGCTGGGTTGCAACATCCATCAGTACAGTTTACTTCTAAGCAAGTATGTTTAGTATGGTATTGCTAATAATTTCCTCTTATGCACCTGAAGTTTTATATATGTTACTCTTCTAAACAGATGATCTACACACAGTGACCAAGACCTTTACCCATAGGATCCAAAGTTATTTGCGTTCCTTCCATCCATAAACTAATACTTGTTGCTGATTTATTTTTTTTAATATTTTAAATAAATGAAGAGGAGTATGACTTTCTTGCTGTTAAACATTTATTCTTATTACCGCAAAAAGGAATAACAAATTAAGCCTTGGAAGATTCGTGTATGAAAGTGAACTAATTCACACTCTTTCTCTTTTCAGCTATCTAGTATCTTATGACTTCTCACCAAATCTTCCATGAAACATAAAGAAGATTGTGTGTGGATAGCAATTCTTTTAACTTCTTTCTATGGCAAAACCTGACTATTACTGCTGTAAAGTTAATATTGTCATATGGCTTAAAAGCCTATTTTTAGTAACTCTATATGAAAAGGCTTCTGTGTTAAATTGCATAAGTGTTCTATTTGGCACTGTTCTGAAACTAAATTCATCTGATCGCTTCCACTGAGCGGCATTAATGAATTGGTCATATGACTTGATCATACAGTGCTGTCAATTTCCCCTCCTTATTTTAGCCATACCAAGTATTTGCTATTCCATTCTTCCGAAAAATGTGAGATGCACTGAGGTAAGAGTTAGCTAATTGATGCAGTCTAATTATAGAGCTAACCTATATAGTATGTTGCCATTTTGAAGTGAAACATGATTGGTCTCCACGGAGTTAGTCTTCCCATTACAGTTTTGTCTTTGTTACTCAAGATTTTGAAAGTAGTTATGTGAGATGGATATAAGGTTATCTGTCTCATATTCAGGGCTGTGTGTGATAACTGAGACAGTCTACAAGATGATCTAAGCAGAATTGGTGCTAAGGTTTGCAATTATATTGTTTGCAATATAAATTTGTCCAGTTCATAATTCTTGGATTTGTTATGAATGAACTGTTAATCCCCAGTGGTAACAGTACAGATCAAATGTTCACAAGCTGTGATGAGTTTACTGTTCCGGTGACTGATCATTTGATTACACTGGCAATCTCTTGGCAGAACCTTCGGAATGCTCAAAGGTTTACAAAGGTGTAAATAAAATATGATGAGGAAAATAATCATTTGGTGAATGAAACTGTCATTTGGTAAATGTAGAGGCAAATAAAATAAAAAGGCATAGTAATCTTGATAAATCAATCTGCAACTTTTTTTCTAACTTGGAATGGAATGTGCACAGGTGTTTGTTTTTACTGTTAATTCCTTAGTCATAATGAAACTTTATATGTTTCTATAAACGTAACAAAATTCTGTAAAACATGTTTTTGATTCAGTAAGAGGAAAGTAAACACCACTATAAGAGTCATCAGGGTTCATGAAATACCGCACTACAGGCCATGATGATGTTATAGAAGAAACGATAGACATGTCACAGAATGTTCAAAGGTTGGTTGTTTAACTGGGCTTTTCTATTAATAAAACACACATCTTTTGAGCAATCTGAGACATGTCTCTTATTACTTCTGTATGTTCCAAAGCATGATGACAGCCACTGGCTATCTGACTTTTGAAAGGATTCAAGAAGGATAGGGTTGTCATCGGTGCTGTCTCATGAGAATTAAGTGGAATCTTCATCTTCATAGGTAGTACACCTCTAAAGACCAGGTGGTGGTGGGGACAGTCTAGGAAGCACTGTTGCCTTCATGACATGCTAATGAGCTCTCAGAGACATTTATTCACTTTTAGGAGACAAGGCTGAGTTAGAAGACTTTTTGCACAGTCTTTTAAGGTTTATGGGTGATAGAGGAATAAGACAGCAATAGTATGAGACAACCATGCTTCCCACAGTTCACTAATCATGTGTATGGGTGAGAGGGTTATGTTTGTTAGAATGCGTAGTAAAAACATTTACTTTAGGCCTCTACTGGCTAAAGCTACTGTGTGTGAACAAATATTTTATCTGCCAACACCAACATAGTTTTTCATGCACATTCACAATTTGCAATGCAATTTGTTTTAATAATCTTGAGATTTATACCAGAAGAATCAGTGGTAAAATCCAATTCATGCATTGTTTCTGGCAAGACTTCACATCCACGTGTGGAATACAATAGAAGATTATTGATATTTTTATATTGCACAGTGTAATGAAGAGAGAGCTAGAATGTGAAAAGAGAACTTACAGTTGCATAAAAGTCAACAAACATAAACAAGGTAATTGAGATAATCTAACTAAAGACCAGTTGTAAGTAAAGAAAAAGAACCCATGGCATTTTCATCCCACTGCTGATTAGCAAGAACCCTTCACAATGCTAGATTATTTTTATCATTTTCTGCTGGGCAACAGAGAGCATAAGCAGTTTTCCTAAATGTATTTTGGACACTAAATAAATTAGAATAATTTAAGGATAATTCATCTGGTGAGTCTTATATATACAGACCTACAGATGTGCTATGATTCTTTTAAAAGGGATTACCATCTAAGGATTTAAATGGAGTGCCATCTTCACACTGTGGATGTTCCTGTACCTCTAGCACCTTACAGAGTCTACGCACAGTGTAAGGCAACTATAGGCAAGGCAACCATACCGAATTGGTATTGGACTCACTAGTTATCTTTTCTAACCTGACTTCAGCTTCCACCTCTCCAACACAGAGGTAATAATACTGAATTGGGCAGCTGGTGGTCCACCACTGCTGGGACAACAAATCCATTTTTGATTTTGCTGCAGCTGCTGAAAGTCTAATGTAAGAATGGAAAGAATATTTGCAGATATTCATTTCCTGGTCAAACAGTCGGTTTTGCAAGAATTGTTTTGTTTTTTGCTGCTCCAGATACTAGGACAAGGAGCAATGGATTCAAATTACAGGAAAAAAGATTCCACCTAAACCCTCAGGAAGAACGTCCTGACGGTCAGAGCTGTTTGGCAGTGGAATATGCTGCCTCAGAGTGTGGTGGAGTCTCCTTCTTTGGCGGATTTTTAAGCAGAGGCTGGATGGCCATCTGTGTGCTTTGATGTGGGTTCCTGCATGGAAGGGGGTTGGACTGGATGGCCCCTGTGGTCTCTTTCAACTCTATGATTCTATAACAATAATCGAGCAGTAAGACTGTTGTCAAATTTTCCCTAGTATTTGAATATCAGAGTGTTGTAGTGGAATTATTCCATGGAGAAATATGTGCAAGGGGTTATTTTTGCACAGAAAACACTGTTTTTTCTTCAGGAAACATGTTTTTTGTGCAAAATAAAAAATGTATTTCTCCAAAGAATAATTCCTCCACAGCAATTTGGGACATTTGAATACAGGGAGAATACTGTATTGTTTTCTCTCATAATGAGATGTAAACTCCTGTAATTATTTGTCCTTAAATGTGAGGATGAAATAACTGAAGATATGCATTGTTAGCTCAATGGGATTTCCTCAAGTGCCAAAGAGATGAACTCAGAGCCACAGGAACGTCAAGGGTGGATGCCCTGCTACTACTACAGTAGTGGGTGCACTGGCCAAGTCAATACTGGCTTAGATGATTTTTGTAAGGTAATCATTTGTGCCATGGACTGAATACTCTAAAAAATGCTGGATGAAACTTAAGGGTTTGATTTTTTCCCATTATGAGTGCAGCACCCATGTGTTGAGGAATACTGTGTTCAACAGTAAACTGTCCACATGTAAATACAGCTCTATTGTGAGGGGAAGAAATCTGACTTAAGAGCACTATTGTGTTCAGTTATTCATAGTTACTTACTCTTCTTCTTCCTTTGTCTTATTTTGCTACATTATTATGTAATGAAATGAGTACAAAGAAAACATCAGATCTATAACAAAAGCTTTGAAACAAATTATCATGCAGATATTTTTAAAAAATTATTTATCTTTCTTTATTATGTTGAACCACCTTATTGGCTGAAGGATTCTGAGATTTACCCATCTTCTGCTTTTCATATTGCCTGTCACCAAAACTTCTAGCTATAGCTTCTGTTAACCACCTCTAATTGCTTCCATGATGGACCCACTGAGCAGATGATATTCTGCAATAGTCAGGGTTCATTTAAGAGCTCCTAAATGTGCACAATATCAGTGGAGACATAATATTGAAATGTGGTAGAAATACATTATCTCTTTAGCAATCACATTTACTAGAAGAAACAGCCTGGCCTATTATTGCTGTAATCTTAACGAGACTTCTTTTGGAGTGTTATTGATATTAGTAATACTCCCAAATTGATCTGGCTAAAAGTGTTAGCAGACTCTAATATGTATATGTTGATGCTTTATCTAGTAAAGCATCCTGAGAAGACATGGATAAAGGGAGGTATATATTAATATATTAATATTAATGTATCAATATTAATATATTTTTAACTTCTCAGGCATTAATTAATTTCTGTAATTAATTTCTGAATTTGAAGTGTGATCCATTAAATAGAAAACATCTTTCAACCTTGGAAGGTTTCCAGCTTTAATATGAAGAGGGAATACAGGCAAAAGAGTAAATTTAATTTAACTTCATTGGCATTAATGGGATTAGTATAGCCAATAATCTCCTTTCAGGTAAATCTCTGAATATTTACTATTATCCTTTCTAGACTGCGTAACCTCAGACTTGCCAGTCTAGAAGGAATAAATGAATTTAAGCTCCATACATAATCAGTCTCTCTGCTGTCATAATATTATATCCCTGTCTCCTTATTTCACAGAGGGAGGTCTCAGCATGATAAGAGTCCCCCTTTCCTTCCCCTAATTTAGGAAGGAAAATGAGGGACCCACTGCCTCACACAAAGCTTTTGAACCAATAGAAACATGTCGCACTGAAACAACTGTGCTGCTTCTGTCCGCCCCCAAATCTATTTCAGCATGAAAGAGCACCTCCTCTTCCAAAAGTTCATTAGCAAGTACACCTAGTCTTGGAACAATATTTGACATAATGCACAGGTCCTTCAGTCCTGTTCCTCACACCCAGCCATGGCCATGGTCATAGCCTTTTAACTGCTGAAGGAACAACTTTCTCCACTACCTAAACTTAAAAGTCTAAATCCAGTTGCTGGTCCCAACTACAGCAGATACACAAAGCAACAGTGGGATTTAGACAATTATAGGCTTACTATTCAGCAATTGATCCAATGAGTCTAACTTTACTTGGAAATAGCAATTGGTTTAGGGTTAACATTTTAGATGAATTCCTTAAGGGATAAATAATGTTACTCAAGAATAAATGGTCCTCAAACTTACCAAGGAGTATGTTTGTATTCCCATGATGGGAGGCAAATGGCAGCTAGCTGCCATTTCCCTTGATGCTTCAGTGGCTCCTCTTTTTTGGAGCCTAGATGATCTTTGTGGGGTTTGCAGGAAGGAGTCTGGACATTCCAGAGGAGTTGGTGAGGACTGATATTTAACTTATACATTTGCCCAATATATGTGTTTTAGATGTTTAAGGGATGCATAATGTATTAACTGGCCAATTACAAGTTAATCAAGCTGTCTGTACTGGATGATGATGATTTCTATAGTTGCACTTTCATTAGTAGGCTGAGTTTCTGGATGAAATAGATTATCTAGAGCCATTTCAGTCTGGCTTCCAGCCTGGCTATGGGACAGAGACAACTTTCGTCACCTTGGTAGATGACCTACACAGGGAACTAGATGGCAGAGTGTGTCCATGTTGCTTTGGCTGCACCTTTCAGTGGCTTCTGATACTATTGGCCATGTAAACTTCTGGGTCGCTTCTCTGGCATGGGCTTGGCGGCACTGTTCTGAAGTGGCTTGGGCCCTTCTGGAGAGACAAACTCAGAAGATGATGCTGTGGGATGCCTATTTGACAACCTGGCCACTGTCCCCCATGTTATTTAATCTTTACATGAAACCTCTGAGAGAAGTTATCCTGAGTTCTGGGATTGGGTGTCACTCAAATGCTCATGACATCCAACTCTATTTCTCCCTTCCATCCAATTCTAAGGAAGCTTTTGCCATACTAAACCAGTGGCTGTTGTCAGTAATGGACTGGATGAGGGTGAACAAATTGAAATTTAAACCAAACAAGACAGAGCTTTTTCTTCTCAGATGAAAGGTAGATCAGGAGGTAGGGATTCAGTCTGACAGGTGACGGGGACAGCCTTCTCTGTGGTCACTCCCAGGCTGTGGAATACCCTTTGTCAAGAAGTTTGGTTGGCTCTCTCCCTGTTCTGTTTTCATCAGGAGATGTAGACCTTTAAGTTGTGTATCATATAGGAGAAGTATGTGTGAAGTTGGGCACTGTATTTTAATTTAATTTAATATGCTATTGTAATTATATTTTAAATGTGTTTTTAGTTTTTTTAATCATATTTTTAATATATTGTTATTTAATTCTTTTTTTAACTTTTGTAAAATAAGATTTTAATTTAATCTTGCTTTGAACTTTTGGAGGCCACCTTGGATCCCATCCCAGGAAAAAGGTGTAAAAAGGTCAATGAATAAAGAAATAGATTTGTATGCCTATCTGGTCCAGTGAGAAGGTCTCCTTAATGGACCTTAGAAATGCAGGCAACTCAGGTTTACCCTGCTTCATTCCCAGGTAGCAAAGGAACCTTATAATACCTTCTGCCCACATGAAATCTCAAGTCTGTCGTTGCATGGCCAGCAAGCAAGCAGGTTTTGATTGGTTGGCAGGAGGATTAACTGATAACTGGAACTGGATCTATGGCCATTTCCATACAAGACTGTAATAGCACTATGATTCCACTTTCAACATCCGATGGAATCCTGGGGTTTGCAGTTTAGGGAGGGGATGTTGAAAGTGGAATCACAGCGCTATTACAGTCTCGTGCGGAAATGGTCTATGCCAGCTGGCACCAAGGAATATTTGGCCTTTCCTGCGCCAATCATTTTGCCTGTTTCCATTAGATGGATAGTGAAACCCCTTACTTCAGCTTGTTCCTCAATACAGTGTGCCCTCCATATATGCGGGAATTTCATCCCAAGATCCCCTGTGTAAAACAAAAAAAATGTAAAGTGTCATGTCCCAGTGCAGTCAATGGACATGATGCCTGCAGCAGCACAGGTGCACACTTGCTTCGTGCAACCTCACATGTATAGGTTGCGTAAGGGAAGTGTTACCCTGTTTTCTGAGGGTCCTGGGAGGGACACCAAATTGCTATCAAAATTATAGAAGTTGGGGAAATTAGTTCAGAGCACAAGTTGGCAAAACGAGAGGCAGGGTAACTCAGCAGGATCTTGCAACCCAATGTCTACGGGGTCAGGCCAAGTCAAGAAGCAAACCGGTTGGAAAATAATGAATAGTCTCTATTAAATACAGGCACACAATGTGTGCAACACAAACACACAGACATCTAAGGAAAATAAAGGTGTAAGATAGCGGGATTTTTAGAGGGATAGTTGGTTTGGGTGATACGAAACCTGTCCTGAAGTCCGAAAGAAAATGGAGAGCGAAGCTGGGGTTTGGTGTATCTCAGCATGTGGAGCTGATGGGAAGCTTGCCAAGCAAAGCGGCAGCAAGGCAGTCTGGAACTCGGGGGCGATCCGAGGAAGGTCTTGGAATCAAGGGTTTTTATAAGGAGAATTGTGACCACAGGCTAGGTCGGACTTAGGGGGAAACAATAGATTTGGAGTTGGAGACAAAGCCTCCGAAAGGTCAGCATTTGAATGATTGAATTAGAGCCGAATTTATCAATAGAGTAGCCGGTATGCAAACGCGGAATACTTGAGCGTTGTATAGGTTGATCATCAAGTTGCCAGCGCGGGGCAGAGAATCCTTTGTAGGTGGCGTGCATACCTAATGGAGTACTTGCCTTGAGGTCTCCTAAAGCGGCGAGTCGGCTATTTTCTGGCCTGCCTGTATTGTCTAGGAATATTACGGTGATAATCGGCCGAGCCTGTATGCGTGCTTGTCCGGGGGCCTCGCAAGCATGTGGAAGGGATATGTGAAGCCGAATTTGAGATATCAAAGGATATCTTTTTATATCCCCAAAGCTCGGGCTAGCCAGGGCAGTAACAGAAGGCCCACTGTATAATGAGTATGCTTTCCTCTAGCTGTGTCATAATGCCATATGGAGCAACCAATCTTGGCATTTTGCATACAGTTCAGGTAAACGTACCTCATAAAGGATCATTTAAAACTCGAGAAGATCCAGAAACAGCCAAAATGATCCAGGGGTGGAACACCTGCCCGATTTTTTTTAAATAGTAATGTTTACTTCTCTTTAGCTTAGAAATGCTAAAGAAAATTGATTTTAGGGTATTGGATGTAGTACGTAGTGTTTCATCTGGTATTTTAAAAATATAAGAGCTAACTGAAAGGTTTACACAGCCAGAAGCATATTTTCAGAATCTAACAGTCCTCATCTCACTAAATGTCCATGTGGAAGATTTAATCCAAGTATAGATGTCTTTTCATAGCACGTCTTAATAACTTTAGGATGGAAAGATTACTTTTTTGGAAAACAGCTTCCTGCATTTCACAGATTCAATGCACACAACATTATATTACATGTATTCCAGCTGTTTGGAGATAGCTGAAATCTTGTTGAAATGCAAAACAAAATGTAAACCCTACCGATTTTAGTGCCAGTTATACTGGTGTGATTGAGCACGGGATTTCAGCTTATGTGACTAGAAAAATGTTTCTAAAATTAGAAGAATTTGCAGCTAAGTGCTATAAATCTCTCTGATTTCTAAATTTAGTAGTATCCATTCTCTCTCATTCTCTGACTGGATAACGCACTTACTGTTTTAAGAATAACTTGTTGTTGTAGCATTTAAGCAGAACTGCTACCTGGATTTTATTCTTTGTCTTGACTCTCCTCTGTCATCCACACAGCACTGTTTTAAATGGGGACATGGTGAGGTTTGCTGTAGAAGAGAAAGATCTTTTTTAAATCAGATTTTTATGAGGCCTGTGCTTTATTGATCTTTTCAGAGGTAATATAATACTTCTGCAAGAGATAGATTTGTTGGCAAACAGTAAGTGCATTTGCATAAGCATAGCTGGGTGCTTGTGTGTGGAACTTATACAGTGAACCTCATTCAATTCAACTGTTGTACTAATTTATTTTGAACACACTGATGTTGTTCATAGAATTTCATCAATGCTAGTGCTATCCTCCATGGATCACATGTGTCTTTCATACACCATCGACTTGACAGTTAACTGTGTTGCTTAAAATGCTTCATTTGCGCCACAATCCTTTCTTTCTTGAGAGTGAGCCTTCATTCAACTAACTTTTGTGACTTACTTCTGAATAAATACATACATTGGGTCCTTTTCACACTACACAGTTATAGCACTATGATTCCATCTTTACTGCTACAGCTGCATCCTATTGAGTTCTTGGTTTTGTAGAAGCTATGGCAGCATTAGAGTTGCTATCTAACTGAGAGTCCTAAATGTTCCTCTCTAAACTGCAAATCCCAGGATTCCATAGGATGTAGCCACGGCAGTTAAAGTGGGATTGTATTGCTATAATTCTTATGTAAAGGACCCCATAGTATTGCAGTTTTAGGCAACAGTCTTCTGGTATATAAGATGCAACTAAAAGGCTTTATAATTTGGTATGTTGTGTACCTTTGGAAGCAACCCTACCCCAAACATTTTACCATAAGAACAGTCTGGAGAAATGTAAGGCAGTACAATTTATTTTCATTCAGATTCTGCAGCTCTTTGATTCATACAGATCTACCATAGCCCTCTATATAGGGTAAATGAAGCAGCAGGCAGGTTGCATTTATCCTATGTTGAGATGAAAAGCTGATTATGTAGCTGAGTGCAGATGAAGAAACCTCTCAGAGATTAGGTTTTGCTCTCCATGTGCCCTACATTGCTGACTGACATAATCATTTCATGGTGGTTACTTTACACATAGCCTTCCATCCTCTTCACGCATACAAATATCTATGCTTCACTTCTCTAGAAAAGAATAACCTGCAAGAAGGGTATTCTTGCCTATGGGCTCTTAAGTTAGCAAGCACAAATCTTATAATAACTTACTCTTAAGGTTGTGAGAATGTTGTTCGTATCTGCACCTGAGAAGCTATAGCCACAATCCAAACAGTTTGAGTGTTCATCTTACACATTCTATCTTGGCATTTGATACTCTCACAGCAATAACAATAATCATTGTGCTTGTATTTTTTAAATAGTGGGTCCAGGTGTAGTGTCTAGATGTTTGTTGTTAACTAAAGTCAAGTCAGCTTTGACTTCTTGTGACTCTATAAATGAGAGACGTCCAAGTCACCCTGTCATCAACAGCCCTCTTGCAAACTCAGGGCCGCGACTTCCTTGATGATGAGCCTATTCATCTATAATGAGGGCTTCTTCGTTTTCTACTGCCTTTTACCTTGCTAAACATTGTTCTCTTTTCTAGCGAGTCATGTCTTCTTCTCCTGATATGTCCAAAATATGACAATCTCAGTTTAGTCATTTTGGTTTCTAGGGAGAGTTCAGGCTTGATTTGTTCTAGGACCCATTTATCTGTCTTTTGGGCAATCTAGGGTATCTGCAGAATTCCCCTCCGGCACCACATTTGTCTTACCAAAACTGACGCTACACAGAATGCCAACCAAAAAATAGATGGAACACAAGTAGCACGTAGACTTGTGTTCTGTGGCTTGTGGTCTTTGATTTATTTCTGCCCTAGAAGAGGAAGCTTTGGGCAAGCCACCTCTCTGCCTTGGTTATCCACTGAAAATGGCCACAATGATGGATTATAACTAACTGAACATTCAGACAGCAATACGGCCATTTCCGCCCTACACTGTTACAGTGCTATTATTCCACTTTCAACATCCTGTGGAATTCTGGGGTTTATAGTTTACTGAGGCCAAAGAGCTCTCTGGCTGAGAATTCTAAACAGCCCTCCCTCAACTGCAGACTCCAGGATTCCACAGGATGTTGGAAGTGGAATAATAGCACTATAGCAGTGTAGGGCGGAAATGGCCTCTATATGTGGGCTACAATCCACAAAACTGAATACCAAATAAAACTTAATAATAATAATGATGATGATGATGATGATGATGATTATCTGTCATTATTCATGTCAAATAGTTTATACAGAAACAGTTTTTTTAATGTCCTTTAAACAGTTTTTTACATTTAAAACTATAGCTGTTAAGGCTGCATTTCACTATACTTACCTGGGAGCAAGCGTCATGGAACACATGGAACTTATTTCTGAGGATACACACATCATATTGTGGTAGATGTTACTTTGGGCAGCTGCAAGTTTACTGTCTGCAAAGTCTCTTAACACCTTTTTTGTGCATCATGTGAGTAATCAGGTGAAAATCAGTGAAAGTCAGATTGCCACTCTGGATTTTTCAATAAGGCAAAAAAAAGGTGTCTCCGAAATATCGCCCCTTTGAAAGCGCTGCATGCCTCCTTACTAGCCTAACTGCAAAATCAAAAGCTTTAAATATTTATTGTATGAGTTAACATTTTGCCACGACCTGAACCTGTCTCACAGAAAGACAAAAATGAAGGAGTGGGCTAAGGCGAGGGGCTCCCACCATGGCGCGACCAGGCGTTGGTATCCTGGGAATATGCCCTCCCGCTGAACTGCCCACGGGCACCTATTTGCGCCTGGCTCTCTTCGGGGGTCCGTCACCCCCCCCGCACTCTTCCTCCATTGGCTTGGCTGGCGTCCTCCGCCGCGGTACTATTGGCGTCCTGATCCAGCCGGGAGGCCACCTCGGCTTCAGATTGGTCAAGAGTCCTGTCAGTTTCCTACCGCCGAGGCTGCCGCACGCACGCACGGGCTCTGTGGCTGTGAATGAGCCGGGGAGGCGAGAATGTCTTTTAAGGGGCCGGGGGTTTCAAATGCGAGGCGGCAGCCGCAGTAGCGGCGGCGTCGGCCGCCGTGTAAACGGGGAAGGGGGGGGGGAATGTGGCTTGGCAGAAGGCGGCCGCAGTAGCCGCTCCCGGAGCAGGACTGGGCATCTCCGCTCTTCTCTTCTGCACCTGCAGTAGCGGCAAAGAGCTGAGCCCAGGGCGGGCTACCCTTCGCGCAAGGTAAATAAAAAATACGCGTTGATTTGTCTGTCCGTTGGTAACTCTGTCGAGTTCCCTGCAGCGTCGCCGCTTGCCAAAGTAAGGAAAACAAACTTCTCGCTCGACGCGTCCTCCCCTCCGCTCCGCCACCTCGTTATCCACCCCTTTTCGTATCCCCCCACTTCAGTGACTGGAAGAGATGAAATGCGTGTTGACGGCACCTTCTGCTTCCTTCCAAACATCTGTGATCGCCTGTCCCCCTCCCACCCCCTCCCTGCCGTCTTGCAGCTCTGATTAGCCGCAGTTCCTAATGCAAAATCTGGCTTTCTGGTTCTCTCCTTTAAAATTGCACAGGGACCGCTTCGTTACCACTGTAGGCTGGTACACGCGTGCGAAAAGAGCCCAAAATGCTTAAGGGACCAGGGACTGCAGCCTGTCCTAAGAGAGGCTGCAGAACCCCTTGTGCTCCCTCTGCATCGCTGAGCCAAAAGCACACTAGAAATGTTTACAATCGTTAAGGCTCAAAGTCCTACAGCAAACTACACGGTGGAAACCAGGGAGCTGCCCAACCCTGCTTTGAATGACAGTATTTGCATCTGCCTGATTTTAATAGAGCAGCACAAATGTAGTACCTTCACTATTATAAAGCTGATGGAAAGCGATAACTTGCTCTGTATACCTTGAAAAATACCAAGAGTTGTCTTGGGATGGAAAGGAGGGCTCAGTCTCTTTCTCCCTTGCCAGTTTAACCAACTCTGAAGCACTTGCTGGAACGCAGCCCACATAAAGAGAGAACCTCTGTAGGCAGGTAGGGAAGCCTAGAAACAACATTGGTATAAGAATTTTTTTTAAAAAAAAATGCTTAAAATAGGTAATCTGTTCTGACTCTGCTTCTGATTGACTGTGTAGACCTCTATGTTAGATTGTGTCTACTTTGTATTAAAGAGTATATTAAAAAATGGGGGTTACGTGGCATATTTCTGTCCAGAGTTTGAGATAAAACTTGGGAGAGGAACAAGTGTCTTGTAATGCAAACCTTCCTAAAATTGTTATTTTTTTTAATAAATAGAGGAAGGATGTGCAACATGGGGCCCTCCAGACGTTGTTGGGCTGCAATTCCAATTTGTTGTCGTGTGTCTTCAAGTCGTTTCTGATTATGGTAACCCTAAGGCGACCCTGTCACAGGATTTTCTTGGCAAGGTTTGTTCAGAGGGGGTTTCCCTTTTCCTTCCTCTGAGGCTGAGGGAATGTTATTTGCCTAAGGTCACTCAGTGGGTTTCCATGTCTGAGTGGGGATTCAAACCGTAGTCTCCAGAGTTGTAGTTCAGTGCCCAAACTGCTGCACCACGCTGGCCCTATTCCCTCAAAATTGGCTATGTTGGCTGGTTGATGGGAGTCAAAGGCCCAAAACATTTAGAGGGTCACAGTTGTGCTCAACCATAACTATTTTGACCAAATGCTGTTGTTATCTTCACTGATATATTTACTTGGGCCTAGGTTATACCAACCTATAGTCCACTTGGAGAGAGGAGCCAGGAGAAACTGCTGGTTAATTAGTTCTATGTCCACTGAGTTTCGGGTGCACTTTTGCAACAAGAAACCACCTGGGTTGCCCTATACAATCTTTGTCATGAGGGGACAAGGAGAGCTTTGTCCAGTAGATTTCTCTTAAACTTCTGACTCACTTAGATATCGTAAACCATGGCATGCTTCTGGATAGGCTGTTTTGATTGGATGTACTGGGCAGTATTCAACTGTAGCTCCGCTTCTGTTTGAATGGTTGTTTCAAGGAGGTGGTGCTGGAGAATTGCTGCTTGACCTCATACCACTCATTCTTGACAATACAGCAGGTTTGCATCTTTCTCTCATACTGCTTAGCATTTAGATGGAGCTGCTGGAAAAGATCTTCTGGAAACCTGGTATGAGGTATCACCATTAAATGGATAACACCCAGCTTTATCTCTCTTTTTCATGAGATGATGAGATGCTATGGTTGCCTTGAACAACTAGGCGGGCATGGCAGGGTGGATAAAATGATGGTTAATTCAGACAAAACAGAGGTACTGTTGGTATCTTATCCACTGGACAAAAAGTGATCAGCTTGGTATAGACAAGGAGGTACAAATGAATTCTGTGACTTGAAGAGCCTTAAATCAATTTTGTTTGAAAGAGCATCTGTGACATTTTCTCAGGAGTAGGCAAAGTGTGACCCACTTGCATCGAGCCCATAGGGCCTTCTTTTGTATCCCTGGGCAACTCCTGGAATGCCAGTTTCACCATAAAACAAGGTAAAGGAACTTTTGTACTTTGGTATCCCTGTGCTTTGTCTTTTTTGTTTTACGAAACTGTAAGTGATCATCTGGCTTTGTTTGGGGGCAGTGTGGATCCTGGGAGTTGAAGACTGGTTCCCAAACATCCAGGGCTTGGCTACACAACCCTTCTGGGATGAAGATAAGTTGGCCATGATTGCCTATGCTCTGGTAACCACCTTTTTAGATTATTACCATGCACCGTGTGTTGAGGTACCTTTAAGAACAGTTCGAAAACTGCTGTTGGTGTAGAAAAGTGCGGTTGACCTGTGGCTGCCAGCTTGGACAGCTTTAAAGGAGGGAATCTGGGTAATTTCATGGAGGATCTGACTATTTGTGGCTACTAGTTATGATGGCTGAATACTGTTTTCACTATACAAGGCAGTGTACCTTTCAGTACCACTGCCTGGGAAGCATTAGCAGGCAACTGCTGTTTCACATATGTTTTGCCTGTGAACTTCCCATAGGCAGATGATTGGCCACTGCATGAACAAAATGTTGGATTAGACAAGCCTTTGGTCTGATTCAACACAATTCTACTTGTGTTCTTAATAGGGCTGCAAGGTTATTAACCAGGACTTCGGAGTTTGACCATATTATGCTTGTGCTTTGCCTGCTGTTCTACTTCCCAGTACATTTGCCTGGGCCCATTTTAAAAGTGCTGACTCAAAATAGATTGAGACTAGATAACCTAAAATATTGCCTTCTCCCATATCAATCTATTCAAACCTTAACATTTTTTTCAGATACCTTTACTAAATGAAGTAATGCAGGCAGCCACTAAAGATTAAGGCCTTTTGGTAATGGCAAACTGGTTATGAAATGGCTCATCCAGGATTTGCCTGGTGCCATTCTTGTGGAACTTTTGTTATCATAAAAACAGCTTTTTGGTCCCCCAGATAATGTTTAATAACTTTTTAATGCTTTGCCTCTTGGCTTGAAAATCCAACTTAGAACAAAATTTGAAAGATTTTTCCCAAAATGTTTCCTTTCCTTTATATTCTTATAGACAAATTTACAGGGGATGTGCCTCTTAATGGCTGTGTGCAGCCTACAGATTGAGAGACATTGTACCACTGAGTAGCAGCTTCTGGGCCGGAGTGGAGTATTGCCCCAAAATTCTGTTTATGGCCTTCTCAGGGGTTTCTGGTTGGCTAATGTGGGAAACAGTGCATTTGACTAGATGAACTATTCCAGCAGGATAATTATTACCCTTATTAAGATTCCAGTTATTGGACCAAGGTGTTTGTGCCCCTTCTCATCAGTCTGCACATGTTTACATTATATCCTAAACTTTAGAAATAGAAGACATTGCAGAATCTGCGAGCTTCTAAAAATTAGCTTGCTAAATGTTGTAAGCTATGGAATGCAGTGGGTGTTTAGCAACCCTGCTAGTATCTCTCCTTTTACAATCCAGTAGTTACTCATTCTATAGTCTACTCTGTAACTCATTCAGACAACATGTTGTGGTTTGCAATCATTTTAGCTATCATAGCGATTGGAGTGTTAGACTATGACCTTGGAGACCAGGGTTTGTTACCCTACTTGGCTGTGGAAACCTACTGGGTGACCTTGGGCACATCACATACTCTCAGCCCCAGAAAACCCAGTGATAGGGTCACCTTAGGGTCGCCATAAGTCAGAAATGAGTTGAAGGCACACATCAACTGTAACAAATCCAAAACTACTCCCATTCAACATAGCCAGATATACCAAGTTCTATCTATTTTCCAGTTCTGTAGCATCTGAGGTACACCAAGGTGGACTCTACTCATCACACTGCAATGTATGTATCATATCCTACTGTAGAGGTCTCTGACAAATATTCTGGTTTTGACTTACCTGCCAGGGTCTTCACCTCAGTTCCCAATGTGATCCTACAATACAGTTCTCTGCTATATTTTCTTTCCTACCCAACGGCCCTTTATCCTTTTCTACTCAACAAGCCTACACTTTATCTTCCATTTTAATGTGAGAGAAGATAAACGTTTGTAGAATCCAAAGATGACCTGGTGCCAGCACTGCTTCAGTGTTAGTGTGTCTATAGATCTTTTAAAAAAAAACAGATGAAATTATTGAGGTGTATAAGGAGCTATTTTGTATTTATACTGGCTACTTCATTGTGTAGCTGTGTGACTATGTGTGTCAATTTGGTTTGGGTAATCATGGCATGTTTAATAATTGTTAACTATATTGAACTATTTCAAAATAAAGAAGAATAAGATACTTGAAGTAAATAAAATATAATTTGCACGCCAGTGTTGATGACTGTGAGGTCATGGGGGTATCACTCTGTGCTATACAAGCCTCCCTGGTTGTAGTGCAGTTCTGAGCCGAATTTAAAGTGTTGCTTTCAACTTTTGAAAGCCTTTAAATCCAGATTACCTGAACAACTGCCTCAAGTGTATCAGCCAGCATAAACTCTGAGGGTATCTTCTAAATCAGATCCAATGTGAGTGTCCATATTTGAGTCTTAACTAAGCCGTGAAGCACGCTTAATGGTCTAGAACCAGTGACTCTCTTCTAACCTACTACTACTACTACTACTACTACTATACTACTACTACTACTACCACAGGGCTGGTGTGAGGTTAAAGCGAAGAAGTGAAGAGCCATAAACTTTCAGCTCCTTGGAAGAACAGCAAGATACAAATGTAACTGATACCTTATAAATTTATGAAAGTGGTTACTTCTTCCAACTGGTTGGCAGGAGCAAGGGAAAGGAAATGTTCAGCAGTGGTCTCGCCTCTGTTGAATACACTGTCTCTCAGGCTAATACACTTTTCTTCTCATGAACTTTAAAAGAATGCTGAAATATCTCTTTCGGTGGCTTTCTTCTTAACTGGTTTATTGGGCTGCTGTTATGGGATTTGAATGTTTCCATTTTTATCTGCTGGGTTTTTAATTCTTTGTTGACCCCCCCCCCCAAAAAAAAAAGATAGAGATTTGAGGCATATGGGCCAAGGCGAGGTTTACCCAAAACTCTGAACTTTGCATGGGTGAGTGCCATGACTCCTTTCTGTCAGTTCAGCAGGGGTTGGGGTAGCCAGGCCTATGTGGGATGCTCCTAAGATCCTGGAAGCCAAGGGCCCAAGCCAGAACCTGCTGGTCCATGGTCTTAGATAGAAACAGCAGTCAGAAGATAACGACTGGCTTCAGTACCAGAAATGTAATTTTGGCACCTGCTTTTCCAGTGACAATGGGTACTTTTCAGTTTGTACAACCCAAGGAAGTGGCCAGGATTCTTGGCCAGGAGTTTATTTGCATAATTGAAGCTTGTGCCCCAGGTGTATCTGTTCCCAGAGATGTTGGATCTGGCTATGGTGACACATTTACACAATTACTGTAACACACTCTCCTGGGACCACCTTTGGTACATATTTGGAAACTTCAGCTAAGAGCGGCAGCCAGATTGTTAACTGGAGCTGGCTATAGGGAACACACAGCTCCCTTGTAACAACTTCACTGGCTACCAGTCCATTTCTGGGCACAGTTCAAAGTGCTGGTTACGTTACATTAGAATCAATGAAGCCCAGGTCCAGGTCCAGGCCCAGGCATTCCCCACTTCTCTTACAGGTTATGGACCAGAGGACTGTCAGAAGGCAAATTGGTTGAAAAGCAGAACCCAGTCTTCTGTTAGTGCTTCTCTTCTTGCATTCTTCCTGTAGGGAACGTGAGGGAATTATGGGGGCTCATGCAGTCCCAAGCGTGCC